>CAKXYN010000069.1:5000000-10000000 GCA_935064755.1 Tragelaphus eurycerus
CCCATGAAGTGATGGGACCAGATGCCATGATCTTCGTTTTCTGAATGTTGAGCTTTAAGCCAACTTTTTCACTCTCCACTTTCACTTTCATCAAGAGGCTTTTTAGTTCCTCTTCACTTTCTGCCATAAGGGTGGTGTCATCTGCATATCTGAGGTTATTGATATTTCTCCTGGCAATCTTGATTCCAGCTTGTGTTTCTTCCAGTCCAGTGTTTCTCATGATGTACTCTGCATATAAGTTAAATAAACAGGGTGACAGTATACAGCCTTGAAGAACTCCTTTTCCTATTTGGAACCAGTCTGTTGTTCCATGTCCAGTTCTAACTGTTGCTTCCTGACCTGCATACAGATTTCTCAAGAGGCAGATCAGGTGGTCTGGTATTCCCATCTCTTTCAGAATTTTCCACAGTTTATTGTGATCCACACAGTCAAAGGCTTTGGCATAGTCAATAAGCAGAAATAGATGTTTTTCTGGAACTCTCTTGCTTTTTCCATGATCCAGCGGATATTGGCAATTGGATCTCTGGTTCCTCTGCCTTTTCTAAAACCAGCTTGAACATCAGGAAGTTCATGGTTCACATATTGCTGAAGCCTGGCTTGGAGAATTTTGAGCATTACTTTCCTAGCGTATGAGATGAGTGCAATTGTGTGGTAGTTTGAGCACTCTTTGGCATTGCCTTTCTTTGGGATTGGAATGAAAACTGACCTTTTCCAGTCCTGTGGCCACTGCTGAGTTTTCCAAATTTGCTGGCCTATTGAGTGCAGCACTTTCACAGCAGCATCTTTCAGGATTTGAAAGAGCTCCACTGGAATTCCATCACCTCCACTAGCTTTGTTCGTAGTGATGCTTTCTAAGGCCCACTTGACTTCACATTCCAGGATGTCTAGCTCTAGGTGAGTGATCACACCATTGTGATTATCTGGGTTGTGAAGATCTTTTTTGTACAGTTCTTCTGTGTATTCTTGCCATCTCTTCTTGATATCTTCTGCTTCTGTTAGGTCCATACCATTTCTGTCCTTTATTGTGCCCATCTTTGCATGAAATGTTCCCTTGGTATGTCTAATTTTCTTGAAGAGATCTCTACTCTTTCCCATTCTGTTGTTTTCTTCTATTTCTTTGCATTGATCGCTTAAGAAGGCTTTCTTATCTCTTCTTGCTAGTCTTTGGAACTCTGCATTCATATGCTTGTATCTTTCCTTTTCTCCTTTGCTTTTCACTTCTCTTCTTTTCACAGCTTTTTGTAAGGCCTCCCCAGACAGCCGCATTGCTTTTTTGCATTTCTTTGTACTTACAATTATTACTAACAATAATTATGTTGAATATAATACAAAATTTTTTCTGGGTGTTTCTTTGTTGCCCTTGCCCGGTTTTCTGTTTGGTTATGCCACCAATTTAATATGCATTTAGGATCATTTGTTTCATGGTTGCTGCAAGGTTTTGTTTTTTTCTTTTAAAGAATTTGTCAAAATTTTTAGTTTTGCTTTTTAATTCTGTGAAGCACATACCTGGTTCTGAAGTCAAAATCACTGCAGACAGTGATTGCATCCACAAAATTAAAATACCATTGCTCCTTGGAAGCAAAGCTATGACAGACCAAGACAGGGCATTAAAAAGCAGAGACATCTCTTAGCTGAAAAAGGTGCATATACTAAAGGCTGTAGTTTTTCCAGTAGTTGGATATGGATGTGATAACTGGACCATAAAGAAGGCTGAGTCCTGAAGAATTGATGCTTTTGAACTGTGGTGTTGGAGAAGACTCTTGAGAGTCCCTTGGACAGCAGGGAGGTCAAACCAGTCAATCCGAAAGGAAATCAACCCTGAATATTCATCGAAAGGACTGATGCTGAAGCTACCTGATGTGAAGAGCCAACTCATTGGAAAAGACCCTGATGCTGAGAAAGATTGAGGACAGGAGAAGAGGGTGACAGAGGATGAGATGATTGGATGGTATCACTGACTCAATGGACATGAGTTTGAGCAAACTCTGGCAGATAGTAAAGAACAGGGAAGCCTGGCGTGCTGCAGTCCTTGGGGTCACAGAGAGTCAAACATGACTTAGCAGCTGAACAAAATCAAAACTTTTAAATAAGATGCATTCATTGAAGTCTAGTTTTCCATCTCTGCCCTCTCTTCCTGTCTTTTTCTCACTAATAGTCATTTCACACTATTTTTGTCTTAGTTTGTTCCATTTTTTCTCTTCAAAAAGATTAGCAAATATATATATATATGTATATATGTTTACATACACACATCCTCCCCTTGCAACATAGCTCTCTTTTTCACTTAACAATATATTCAATTTTTAGAGTATAGAGATATAATAGAGGAATAAAAAAGTAGATATGAGATGTAGGCTTTCCTACATTCCTCTACTCATTCTTTTTCATTCCTCTTTTATTTTTTCCACAGGTCCACAGTACTTGTTGTATAGTTATATCCTAATTTGTTCAACCAGTCTCCTATTGATGAACATTTTGCAGACTTTTGCTATTATGAATCGGCTTGCAAAGAATAGCTTTTTGAATATGTCATTTGATAGTTTATGCCATTGTATCTTTGGGATAGAATTCTAGGAGGGGATTCTTGGGTCAAAGAGAAAAGAGTATGTTATTTTAAAAATATGGCCAAATTTCTCTGCGAAGATTGTAACCATTATGGATTCATCAGCGTTGTATGAAAGTGCCTATTTCCCCAAAGCCTTTGCAGCAGCATCTGTTGTCAGATTTTAATTTTTTGGTCCATTTGATATGGAAGAAGTAGTATATCAGTGTATTTTAATTTGCATTTTTTATGAGTAATGTTTGTGTGTCTTTTCAGGTATTTAAAAGTTATTTGCATTTCTTTTCTTGAGATCAGTCACTTCATTTGCCTGTTTTTCTCTGAGAATATTGGTCATTATTCTATCCATTTTTAGAAGTTTTTTATATATATATTCAGTTCAGTTCAGTTACTCAGTCGTGTCCGACTATTTGCGACCCCATGAATCGCAGCACGCCAGGCCTTCCTGTCTATCACAAACTCCTGGAGTTCACTCACATTCACGTCCATTGAATCAGCGATACCATCCAGCCATCTCATCCTCTGTCATCCCCTTCTCCTCCTGCCCCCAATCCCTCCCAGCATCAGAGTCTTTTCCAGTGAGTCAGCTCTTCACATGAGGTGGCCAAAGTACTGGAGTTTCAGCTTCAGCATCATTCCCTCCAAAGAAATCCCAGGGCTGATCTCCTTCAGAATGGACCAGTTGGATCTCCTTGCAGTCCAAGGGACTCTCAAGAGTCTTCTCCAACACCACAGTTCAAAAGCATCAATTCTTCGGTGCTCAGCCTTCTTCACAGTCCAGCTCTCACATCCATACATGACCACAGGAGAAACCGTACCCTTGACTAGACGAACCTTTGTTGGCAAAGTCATGTCTCTGCTTTTCAATATGCTCTCTAGGTTGGTCAGAACTTTCCTTCCAAGGAGTAAGCGTCTTTTAATTTCATGGCTGCAGTCACCATCTGCAGTGATTTTGGAGCCCCCAAAATAAAGTCTGACACTGTTTCCACTGTTTCCCCATCTATTTCCCATGAAGTGATGGGACCAGATGCCATGATCTTCGTTTTCTGAATGTTGAGCTTTAAGCCAACCTTTTCACTCTCCACTTTCACTTTCATCAAGAGACTTTTTAGTTCCTCTTCACTTTCTGCCATAAGGGTGGTGTCATCTGCATATCTGAGGTTATTGATATTTCTCCTGGCAATCTTGATTCCAGCTTGTGTTTCTTCCAGTCCAGTGTTTCTCATGATGTACTCTGCATATAAGTTAAATAAACAGGGTGACAGTATACAGCCTTGAAGAACTCCTTTTCCTATTTGGAACCAGTCTGTTGTTCCATGTCCAGTTCTAACTGTTGCTTCCTGACCTGCATACAGATTTCTCAAGAGGCAGATCAGGTGGTCTGGTATTCCCATCTCTTTCAGAATTTTCCACAGTTTATTGTGATCCACAAAGGCTTTGGCATAGTCAATAAAGCAGAAATAGATGTTTTTCTGAACGTCTCTTGCTTTTTCCATGATCCAGCAGATGTTGGCAATTGGATCTCTGGTTCCTCTGCCTTTTCTAAAACCAGCTTGAACATCAGAAAGTTCATGGTTCACGTACTGCTGAAGCCTGGCTTGAAGAATTTTGAGTATTACTTTCCTAGCGTATGAGATGAGTGCAATTGTGCGGTAGTTTGAACACTCTTTGGCATTGCCTTTCTTTGGGATTGGAATGAAAACTGACCTTTTCCAGTGCTGTGGCCACTGCTGAGTTTTCCAAATTTGCTGGCCTATTGAGTGCAGCACTTTCACAGTATCATCTTTTAGGATTTGAAAGAGCTCCACTGGAATTCCATCACCTCCCCTAGCTTTGTTCGTAGTGATGCTTTCTAAGGCCCACTTGACTTCACATTCCAGGATGTCTAGCTCTAGGTGACTGATCACACCATTGTGATTATCTGGGTTGTGAAGATCTTTTTGTATAGTTCTTCTGTGTATTCTTGCCATCTCTTCTTGATATCTTCTGCTTCTGTTAGGTCCATACCATTTCTGTCCTTTATTGAGCCCATCTTTGCATGAAATGTTCCCTTGGTATGTCTAATTTTCTTGAAGAGATCTCTACTCTTTCCCATTCTGTTGTTTTCTTCTATTTCTTTGCATTGATCGCTTAAGAAGGCTTTCTTATCTCTTTGCTATTCTTTCAAACTCTGCATTCATATGCTTGTATCTTTCCTTTTCTCTTTTACTTTTCATTTCTCTTCTTTTCACAACTTTTTGTAAGGCCTTCCCAGACAGCCATTTTGGTTTTTTGCATTTCTTTTCCATGGGGATGGTCTTGATCCCTGTCTGCTGTACAATGTCATGAACCTCATTCCATAGTTCATCAGGCACTCTATCAGATCTAGTCCCTTAAATCTATTTCTCAATTCCACTATGTAATCATAAGGGATTTTATTTAGGTCATACCTGAATGATCTAGTGGTTTTCCCTACTTTCTTCAATTTAAGTCTGAATTTGGCAATAAGGAGTTCATGATCTGAGCCACAGTCAGCTCCTGGTCTTGTTTATGCTGACTGTATAGAGCTTCTCCATCTTTGGCTGCAAAGAATATAATCAATCTCATTTCGGTGTTGACCATCTGGTGATGTCCATGTGTAGAGTCTTCTTTAGAGAGATGTATTCTGTATCACACGTTTTCCTCAAATTTGTCTTTAGTTTTTGACTCTGCAGTGTCAAAAATTGTTTTGGATTAGTCACATTTATTGACCGTTACTGTTCCTGTGTTTTTGATCATAATTAGTAAAGTTTTTCCCACTAAAAGTTTATAAGGGAACTAACCTATTTCTCTCTGGCCTCTGTATTATTTACCCTTTCTTTCCCCCCTTACAAAGTGCAGATGTATTTGATGTTTACAATGTGAAGAATGGATCCTTTTTTTCACGTGACTATCCAACTCTCCCAAACCAAACCATTTAAAATATTCTTTCTCCTGTTGACTTCAGATGCCACCTTTGTCATAGGTTAAATTTCTGTAAGCACTTGGATCTATTTATGGAACTTTCCTACTATTCCATTGGTCTGTCAGTCTGTCCATGGACTAGAAGCAGTTTTAATTACAGACTCTTTCGTATTTTCCTAATTATTTTCTCCTGCTTTTTCCTCCAAGTGAATGTATAATCAAATTTTTATTTGAGGATGGTGGTAGGGGGGAGACACATGATGATATATTTTTTGGAATTGTTTTTGTAGGCCAAATTAGAGTGAACTGACATCTTTAATGGAGAAGGCAATGGCACCCCACTCCAGTACTCTTGCCTGGAAAATCTCATGGACGGAGGAGCCTGGTAGGCTGCAGTCCGTGGGGTTGCTAAGAGTCGGACATGACTGAGCTACTTCACTTTCACTTTTCACTTTCATGCATCAGAGAAGGAAATGGCAACCCACTCCAGTGTTCTTGCCTGGAGAATCCCAGGGACGGGGGAGCCTGGTGGGCTGCCGTCTCTGGGGTCGCACAGAGTCGGACATGACTGAAGCTACAGCAGCAGCAGCAGCAGCAGCAGCCTGTTGAGCATGCGTTGCATTATGATATATTTTATGTAAAGAGTCTGAGTTCAGATTTGGAATTAGGTGTTAATTCCAAGTGTTGTTTATATTTGTTGGACAAGTCATTTAAACTTTTAAGTTTCAATTTCTGATGGAGCTAATCACGTAGAATATTAAACATGGGACAGAGTATATGCTCACAAATTGGAAGCTCTTGTTATTGGCATCATATCAGACTTAAGACACAAGTGATATGGAGGGATTCCAGAAGAAGTCTGCTAGAGCAACCATTGTTTTTGTTACCATTGTTACACTATCCAGGTTGTTACATTTTATTTTTCTAATGAAGTAAAAATAAAATAAGTAATCTTAAATAGCTAAATCACCTGCAGTCCCATCACTTTTAGTTACACTAAAGTTTCTTGTCATTTAGTATTTCTACGTGTAAAAGGCAACATAAAAATGAAATTGGTCCAATAAGAAGTGACCTGTTGATTGTTTTAAAGCTTTATTAGGGTTAACTTCATAATTTCAGGGATATTTCCTTTAAATTTTGTTTTAAATAATAGTCATTCTAAAGATACCCAAATCTTGCCTAATTGTGATAGTTATTTAGTTGCATGATTTTTGTGTAGTGTGTTCAAGTAATGCTTATAAAGGTTCTTTTTGGAAAAATTACATTTAAGCAAATAGAGGAACAGTGCCTAAATAAGTTACTTATATAACTTTTAGTTACACAACCTCTATATTCATAAAAAATGATGCAAATTGAATTTTAATACATTAGCAAAGCTAGCTTTGTATCATTTATCATTGGAACTGATGTTTGACTTTGCTTAACTACCTGAAAGGTGTTTAATATTACCTGTGAGGCTGCAGTCCATGGGGTTGCAAAGAGTGGGACACAACTTAGTGACTGAACAACAACGTTAGGTGATTTCTTTACAGGCTTGTAAAGAAATTTCATATATACATACCATGGAGGGAAATCACCAATAAAGTTGATAGGCAGATGTAGCTTTTCTCCATGTAAAATGGTAATGTCTACTTGATAGCTTAAAATAAGAGAGTTGTTTTTTTTTTTTTTTTAATCCATGGTGTTTTCTTTTTATATATTATACTTTTAGTTCTAAATATATGATTGCTGGGAATTTGTATCTTACTCTCTATCATGTATGAGATTATGAAGAATTAGAAAAGTAATTTGGAAATTGAATTGAGAATATTAAGTAGATACTTAAGTGCTGGCATTTTGTTGTTCTCTGTATATAAGACATTTATGATGTTAAAAATACATTTAGGGACTTCCCTGGTGGTCCAGTGGCTATAAGACTCTGCACTCGCAGTGCAGGGGGCCTGGGTTTGATCCCTGGTCAGGGAACTACATCCCACATGCTGCAAATAAAGGATCCTGCTTGCCGCATCTAAGACCTGGTGCAGCTAAATAAATAAATTTAAAACAATTTAAGAAAAAGAAAAGAGAAGGCATCTCCTGGTTTCCCAAATGTAAAACAAAACAAAACAAGCAAACCAGAAACAAACAAAACATTTGACCTGAACATGTCTATGAGTGTAGACTTTAGAACTTAGAAACTACTTTAAAATTTTGCACATCTCATAGTTTTTAAATCTTAATTTTTTTTCTATTTAGTGGATAGAACAATTTTTAAGTATTCCAAAATAGAAATGTTATGGAATATTTTTAAAATAACCATTTCTCCAATCTTAACGTCTTTCATTGCCTCTGATTTACTAGTGCCTGCTTTGTTATCCTCTTTGGAGTATCAGTATCAGAGAATATGTTATATATCTAATCATGGACTTGTAACCTCCTCCAAATACTGGCTAGCTTTTGAAGTAGTACAGATGTTTGATGATAGAGCTATGCTATGCTATGCTATGCTAAGGCACTTCAGTCGTGTCCGACTCTGTGTGACCCCATAGACGGCAGCCCACCAGGCTCCCCCGTCCCTGGGATTCTCCAGGCAAGAATACTGGAGTAGGTTGCCATTTCCTTCTCCAATGCATGAAAGTGAAAAGAGAAAGTGAAGTCGCTCAGTCATGTCCGACTCTTAGCGACCCCATGGACTGCAGCCTACCAGGCTCCTCTGTCCGTGGGACTTTCCAGGCAAGAGTACTGGAGTGGGGTGCCATTGCCTTCTCCGTGATAGAGCTATATTACAGATGAAATTCCAGGATGTCTAGGAATGGTGCCTCAGGTAAAGGAATGTAGACTGCGTAAACTCCACACTGAGAAAAAAATTGAGCCATTTGTTATCATGTGGTTAGCAAGCATTCTGTCAAAACTGGATAAAATTGAATATAACTATCAATGAAATACCAACATACTAGTAGAAAATACAATGAGAAAAAGGTAACGTGTACACAAACAGCAAAGAGAATAAAGTATCTAAGAATAATCTCAATAGGAGTACATTTGGCTTCTCTGAAGAAACTTTGTAACTTTGTAAACTTAGGTAACTTTATAGAATTACATTTATAATCAAACCATATTCTCCGTTTTTTTTAGGGGTTTATAAATATGATATTGGTAGATGTCAAGATAGAATCTTGGATGGAAGTATGTATGTTTTAGAGATATCAGGGCTTTTAAAGTGATGTCTAATGCCACTGCTGCTGCTGCTAAGTCGGTTCAGTCGTGTCCGACTCTGTGCGACCCCATAGACGGCAGCCCACCAGGCTCGCCCGTCCCTGGGATTCTCCAGGCAAGAACACTGGAGTGGGTTGCCATTTCCTTCTCCGATGCATGAAAGTGAAAAGTGAAAGTGAAGTCGCTCAGTCATGTCCGACCCTCAGCGACCCCATGAACTGCAGCCTTCCAGGCTCCTCCATCCATGGGATTTTCCAGGCAACAGTACTGGAGTGGGGTGCCACTGCTCCACTCCAAATCTCAGGAATTTTTCTCTCCCCTTGATTTATAATCCTGAAGAATAATTAAGAAAACCTGAATGTACTAGGTATCAAAATAGAATTATTTTAGTCCTTTCATCAAATGGTGTTGGGATAATTATAGATCTACATGCTCAGAAGGTGAATTTAGACCTTTTACATCATGTTAGACACAGAAATTAACAAAATGGATCACAGACATACATGTTAAGAACTAAATTACACAATTGCTAAAGCAACATACAAATTCTCAGTTACCTTTGGTTATGCAGAGGTTTGTTTAAACAATCACCAAAAACATGATCCATTAAAGAAATTGTTGACTTGGTGTTTCATCAAAATGAAAGACTTCTTTTTAATTTTGTTTATTTTTTAATTGAAGGATAATTGCTTTACAGAATTTTGTTATTTTCTGTAAAACCTCAACATACATTAGCTATAGGTATACATATATCCCCTCCCTCTTGAACCTCCCTCCCATCTCCATCCCCATCCCACCTCTAGGTTGATACCGAACCTCTGTTTGAGTTTCCTGAGACATACAGCAAGTTTCTGTTGGCTGTCTGTTGTGCATGTGGTAATATAAGTTTCCATGTTACTTTCTCCATACATCCTACCCTCTCCTCCCTTCTCCCCATGTCTGTAAGTCTGTTCTCTATGTCTGTCTCTCCATTGCTGCCCTGCAAATAAATTCTTCAGTACCATCTTAAAATGAAAGACTTCTGTGCTTCATAAGACACCATTAAGAAAATGAGTATATAAAGAGCTTTTATAATTCAACACCAAAGTCCAGGTTAAACATGAACGAAAGATCTGAATTGATATTTTGGAACACTGGCTAATAAGCATTTGAAAAAATGCTCAACATCATTAGTTATTATAGAAATGAAAATTAAACCACAATAAGATACTACTATATATGCTCTAGAACAGTTACAATAAAAAAGAGACAATAATAATTCATGGCAAAGATATAGACAAACTGGAGCCCTCATTTTCCTGGCAAGAATGTGAAATTGAACAGTCACTTAGGAAAACAATTTGGCATTTCATTAAAATGCTAAACAGAAATTTATGGTAGTATTTAGAAATTGCATTCCTAAGAATTTATGCAAGAAAAATGAAATCACATGTATACAATGAAGTACATGCATTTATTTATAATAGCCAAAAGTGAGAAAAATTTAGGTGTTCATCAATAACAGAAGAATGGATAAACTGTGATATATTCATATGATAGGATACTTACTCAGCAGTAAAAATGAATGAACTGTTGATATGCCCGAAAGATGAATAAATCACAGAATAAGTATGCTTAGTGAAATAAGCCCAGGGACGGGGTAGCCTGGTGGGCTGCCATCTATGGGGTCGCACAGAGTTGGACATGACTGAAGCAACTTAGCAGCAGTAGCAGCAGTGAAATAAGCCAAATATGAAAGTATCTATAATGTATCGTGAACGTGAAATCGCTCAGTCGTGTCCGACTCTTGCTACCCCATGGACTGTAGCCCACCAGGCTCCTCTGTCCATGGGATTTCCCAGGCAAGAATAGTGGAGTGGGTTGCCATTTCCTTTTCCATGTTGTAGGGGTGTAGGGATGCAGATAGAGGGATGGTGATTGACTGAAATAGGGCTTGTGGGATCTTTTTAGGATATTGGAAATATTTAAAAACTGGACTGCAGTGATGATTATGCTTCATGAATGTACTAAAGTTAGTGAAATGTACACTTAAAGTGGATGAAATTTTAAGCTCTTAATATCCTTATTATTGGAAAATTCTTATCTCAAACATGTTTTAGAAATTGTTGGCTGACCTTTAGACAGGTGATAGTAATGAAGAGAAAAGACTGTTTTAAAAAAGATAGTTTAGCCCTAGATTTGTGGAAAATACAGCAAGAGAAGAAATGGAGGGTAACTTATATCCTTTTTTTGTTTGTTTGTTTAACCGTCTTAACCAGTTTAAAGGGTACAGTTCAGTAGTTTTAAAAATATTCACATTGTTGTGAAATGGATCTCTGGAACTTTTTCTTCTTTCAATCTGAAACTCCATACCCAATTAACAGCTCCCTTTTCCTTCTTCCCCGCTCAGTCCTTGTAACCACCATTCCACTTTTATCTGTGAATTTGACTACTTTAGACAGTCACCCATAAGTGAAATCATACAATGTTTGTGTGTGTGTGTGTGTGAGTGTGTGTGCGGGACTACAGTATTTCATTTAGCAGGGCCAACTTCTAGTAATAATCTTATCTAATGCCATAAGTAAAAATTAGTTCTAGGTGAAGTAAATACTAAGGAAACACACTGAACCCAATATAATGTCTTCTAGATAAGGAAGCACTTTCCAAACTTAGAATACTTTAGAAAAGATTGTGTACAGAAAAATTAAAGGTTCTGTAGCATAAAACTAAAAAGTCACTGTGTTTCTTAAAAAATACCATATCACACAAATAAAAACAACCCTGAAGAAAGTGTGCAGAGAGTGTAGTGTCTTCATTTTATATGTTAAAGGGTTAATATCTTACAGAATATGAATATCTGACATAAGATCTTAAATGACTACTTCCAAATATTACAGTGTTAATGTCCTTATATGATTATGCAAATTCATATGGAAACTATGTAAAGCATAAACAAAAATCATGAGAAGAGTTAAAAATGAATATGTACCAATTAAGAAAGGGAATTCCCTACTGCTGCTGCTGCGTGCTGCCAAGTCGCTTCAGTCGTGTCCGACTCTCTGCGACCCCATCCCACCAGCCCCGCTGTCCCTGGGATTCTCCAGGCAAGAACACTGGAGTGGGTTGCCATTTCCTCCTCCAGTGCATGAAAGTGAAAAGTGAAAGTGAAGTCGCTCAGTAGCGTCCGACTCTTAATGACCCATTGGTTAAAAATCCACCTGCCAGTGCAAGGGGTTCGATCCCTGGTCTGGGAAGATCCCTCATGCCTCAGGGCAAATAAGTCTGTGCTCTGCAACAGCTGAGCGGACACTCTAGAACCCACACGCCACAGTTCCGGAAGCCTGCGTGTCCTAGAGTCCTGTGCTCTGCAACAAGAAAAGCCACCACAATGAGAAGCCTGTGCACTGCAACTAGAGGGTGGTCCCTGCTTGCTGCAACTAGAGAAGGCCTGCACGCATCAGTGAAGACCCAGCATAACCAAGAATAAATAATAAATAAATTTTTTAAAAAAGAGTAAGTAACTTTTCACTGTGTGGTGAACTCTGATTTTAAAAACTTTGATTTGACAAATAAAATTTTTACTTTTGTGACTAATTTCACACAAGTAAAAAATCTCAAAATTTTTGTCTATAAGTTAGCTGACAGGCATATGCCCTTAATTTTTAAAATTGAAGTATAGTTGACTTAAAATGTTGTGTTCATTTCTTCTATTTGGCAAGTTGATAACATTACACATGTATATACATTCTTTTTTTTTTATATTCTTCTCCATTATGGTTTAAATTTAAATGTGAATATAGTTCTCTGTGCTGTACAGTAGGACTTTGTTTATCTTATATACCCTTCAAATGTATTTTCTTCTTTCTAGGAAATATTGATGAAGATGTTGTGGTGATAGAAGCTTCCTCCACTCCCCAGATCACTGCCAATGAAGAAATTAATGTTACCTCAACTGACAGTGAAGTGGAGATAGTAACAGTTGGGGAAAGCTATCGGTAAGATTTTAATTCCTAGTTGTATATTTGAAGTTTTAAGTATAAATATTTAGACACATTTGTGCTGCAGATATTTTCATTGTTTTAATTAAAAAAAAAAAAAAACACAAAAACCTAGTTTGAGTATGTGCTTATTAAACTAAGTTGAGTTAGATTCAATTGGGAAGATTATAAAATACATATTATTGCTGGATCATGGCCCAGACCAGTTGAACCAGAATCTTAGGAATCAGTATTTTTTAAGCACCCCAAGTATACAGTGAGAGTTGAGTCATTGCTCTGGATAAATATTGATTTTACTTGGTGTTTTATAAAGTTGAGTTTGTTTTATGATTCAGAGTTCACAAACTCCTGGTTTCTCATTAATACCAGTGATGTTTATGCTTTTGTATTAGGACAATTTTGTGTGAAACCTCTTTTAAAATTTTTTTGTCCTTCACTCAGTAATTTGTTATAAGCTCTGTAGTAAAAAATGAATGGGATATCCTCGTTTGTTTCAATAAATAATTGAAATGACATTGTCCTTTTGAGAATCACTTTGATCAAAAAAGAGAGAGAGAGACCCTAATAGTGTATTCATTTTGGGCTTGACTGGTAAAGGAAGCAGTGAACTGCTCCTCTCTTTCATGTCATGCACAAAACTAATCTATGGATGAACCATAATTTTTGTGTTGGAATGAATTTAGAAATGCATTTGCTTATTGTATTTTAATGTTATTGATTAAAAAAAAATGTTGATGTTACAGTCACATCTAGAACATGCTTCTTTACTTAACACTTTCTCATTGGAGTACTGCTCTAATGGCATGAAAGAGAGCACTCTATAACATATCCTTGTTTAAATTTAAATGATTTTCCCATACTTGGAGGAAAATTGATACTCCATGGTATGTGCCACAGATACCTGTGACTGCCCATAGTGCTTAATACAATATTAACTTGGTTTTTATGAGCTATAATGATTGTTGAAACTAAGAACCTGTTTTTTCATGGAATTGGAGAGCTTTCTTACCATGCAGATGTTTAAATATTCAAGCAAATGCATTTACATAGTGGTAGACAGTGCTCTTGAAAAAGACATATATGCTCATTACTCATATTTATTTTCCTTATGGTTACCTAGAACATTAACTTTGTCACTTCAGCTGGCTCCTTGCCCTTCCTCTCTAAGAGAGAATGTATCTGTGTTTCAGATCTCCTTGTGTCAGGATTTGGTAATTGCCACTAAGGGCTCTGAAACTGTTCCTTATACATCAGGCTTTTTGCTGGTACTTCAGTCAGCGTTATATTTGGAGTTAGTATATCCTGTGAAGTTTTCACCAAAGTACTGCAAAGACATGGAAGTTTCTTCAGCTATTAACAGTTTCTCAGAAATAATAGGCTGCTCAGTTTCATCAAAGACTCTTGGTTTCTCAAGAATTTTAAGTGGTGATCATTCTCTTTATCTAAAACTATTTCATCTTGGAACATTTGTTTATCCTCATGCCTTAATATGTACAATTCTTGCTGGAATACACTGTCTTTTTTTCTTTTTTTTTTAATCTGTGTCTCAGGATTTAACCTCTATACTCCTATTACTTGAAAATTTAAATTTACAATTTGAAGTTCTTTCTAAACTTCGAGGCTCTATGATTGCTGAGGCCATTTTCAGCTCAGTTTGAACTTTGGAGTTCCTCTCTGAACTTCTCTGTATGAACTTTGAGTGACCAATCTTATACGCATATGACTGCATGTTAGTGGATCTGGCTCACTTTTTTCCGTACATGCTGACATACATACATATAAGCATATAGGCAGTTTTACATTCATTTTGGGCAGGAGGAAAAACCAACTTTGTAGTGAACCCCATCTTCCTAAAACATTTATTTTTTTCTCCTTGGATCCTGAGAGCTGCATGTTCTATATACTGTCTCTCTGTACCTTTAATCCAGATCATTACAGTGAATCCTTTACAATTTTTTAATAATAAAATACATGCCTGTACGTAATTTAGTACAATATGCATAATTAAAAGATGATAAAAGGCATTTGGTGTTGAGGGTTTGTAGTTATATGCCTTTAAAGCATAAAGTGGCTCAAACAATGATGTTATGTATAACTGCCAAAGTATAGTTAGCTGCAGTAAACTAGCTACAGCTATCCTTACTTCTTCTGATAGCAAGATATCTCTCTCGCACTTCAAATCTCTTTTAGGACAGTCCCAGAAACAACTTGGTTCTGGACTCCTAAAGCTGAAGATCATGTGAATGTTATTAAATGTTTAGGGGGTTTATATTTTTGTTACTATATCTATGATGAATAATTTTAGGTATTAAAATGTAAATGATTGATTATAACCCAGGTGGCTATTCAAAGTATACCTTGTAAAGAGAGTAGCATTCTTGAAACAGAATCCTATATTTTACACCAATGATAGGCCTAACATATTTTTCGTTTTCTTAGGTCAGTTGGTTGGTGAACATTTATTAAATATTTAATTCAGATGTTTATTGAGTGCTCAGCATTATGCTAGTCATAATTTTAAATTCTACTGTGATTATCTCTCTGGAGAATTCTTGCATAAAGAATTTCACAACTTATTTTGTAAGAAAGGTTTATGATTTCTTAGGTGACTAAAAATTTTGTTATTTAGGTCTCGGTCAACCCTTGGACACAATAGATCTCACTGGAGCCAAGGTTCAAGTTCTCATACAAGTCGACCACAGGAGCCACGGAACCGCAATAGAATGTCTACTGTTATACAGCCCTTGAGGCAGAATGCAGCAGAAGTTGTGGACCTTACTGTTGATGAAGATGGTAAGTTGGAGTGCTAGCAGTGTGGAATTATGAAGACAATTTAGTAAAATGAAATATCTTAATATGTTAGAAAATCTTATTGCTACTTATTATTGGTAATAATAATAATATGTAAATAATATATTATTAAATTACAGAGAAGTTGGCAGATATCCTAATGTTATTTTCAATTCATAATATAACCCCAGTCTGTAAGTTGTGTCTAAGTTCTTTCTGATTATTGTTTCACTGCTTTGTAGTTGTTTTCTTAGAAAAAATTATTTTTACAAGTGGTAGTTTGATCTATCCTCAGACTTATGTGTTACTTTCATTTATAATATTGCTGTCATACTTTACTATGAAAAATAGAAACAGTTTTAAAATACAGAACAGAAAAGCAGTATAACTGAGTTTAAATGATTAATACTAGTTATTTGAGATGTTGAATTTGCTTTTATAAGTTATGTTATCTTTCGGTGTAATAATGTGGTTACTTTATGTATTGCTTAGCTTTAGTGTTTCGTTTTGGCTTACAGGGCTTCTGTAGCTCAGATGGTAAAATACCTTCCTGCAATGCAGGAGACCCTATTCAATCCCTGAGTCAGGAAGATCCCCTGGAGAAGGGAATGGCAACCCACTCCAGTGTTCTTGCCTAGAGAATTCCATGGACAGACCATGGGGTTGCAAAGAGTTGGACATGACTGAGCGACTAAGACTTACACTTCACTTCTTTGGCTTACATACAGCCACACCCAAGTAACTGAGGAAACAACGCTAGAGTTGGAAAGCAGAGGTTAGGAAATGTGGTAAGCAAGTATGAATATATGAATACATTTGTGAGTTTTCCCTCAAATTGAGAATTATCTTCAGATACTGTTAGTTACATCTTAGAAGGAAATGATTGGGAACTCTGCTTAATGAACTGTGGTAACCTGAATGGAAAGGAAGTTCAGAAGGGAGGAGATATATGTATATGTATGGCTGATTCATTTTGCTGTACAGTAGGAGCTAATACAACATTGTAAAGCAACCATACTCCAATAAAAAATAAATTTAAAAAAAGCCCTCAATCATAATGTCTTAATATTTGGTAAGCCATATATGGATTGGATTCTTTACCATCTGAGCCACAAGGGAAGCCCATTATTTTTGGCAGTTAGCTATAAATTAGATAAAGAATACATTTGCTAGGTTGGAAGAGTTAGGGGCCTTGTGAAATCAACTCTAATATTGGCTGTTGGCAGTTTGGATGATCATAACTTTCAGAGTACCAGTACTTTGGAGTTAAGATGTTTATGAAGAGAGAATTTATTCTCAGTGTCTACGTTTCAGTTAACAATGTCTTGGTTTTTATTTTGGAAGTACCATAAATCATCTGTAAGAAGTGGTTAATATAATAGGGATTTATTAAAGATTATCCAATTAAATATTGTTGACTCTTTTGGAAACTTTTTGTGTTTTCCCATGTGACACCTACCATCTAAGTAACTTTTTAATCCACTTGAATTTAGTTCAAACAGAATACTTTTACGTTAAAAGTTAAAGTATTACTTTTGTCTACTTTGTCAGACTTTTTGTCTGATTAGTAGACAGACTCCCTTCTCTCAGTGGAAAGCTTCCATCTTACTAAATCTAAAACATAAGTTTAGTTAGAACAGTGGTTCTTACCTAGTGACCGTTTTTTGTGCCTGGAGACATTTGGCAGTATCTACACACTTTTGATTCTCAGAGTGGAGGGAGAGTGCTGCTGCTGCTGCTGCTAAATCGCTTCAGTCGTGTTTGACTCTGTGCGACCCCATAGATGGCAGCCTGCCAGACTCCACCGTCCCTGGGATTCTCCAGGCAAGAACACTGGAGTGGGTTGCCATTTCCTTCTCCAGTGGATGAAAGTGAAAAGTGAAAGTGAAGTCGCTCAGTCATGTCCAACCCTTGGCGAACCCATGGACTGCAGCCTACCAGGCTCTTCCATCCATGCTACTAACATCTAATGGGTGGAGGCCAGGGGTGCTGCCAAACATCTTATAATGCAAAGGACAACCCACCTCTAAGTCACTCCCACCTCCAGTCCAGAAATATTCAACCAAAAAATCAATACCGCTGATTGAGAAACTCAGGTAAACTATTGGCAAATAAACAGAAGTTCCTTCCTCTCCCTTTTATGTTTAAGCAAATATATTTCTTTAAGCATCTGAAGTATAGGGTTCCATATAGACTAACAGGCACTATTTGTGTTTCAGTAATCAGTCTCCTGTACTGCATTGTAGAGAATGGTTGTCTTCTCATTCTATTCTGTATCACTTTTAAATATCTTCTTTGCAAGTCTAATTATTGTGACTATGGTTTGGACAGATTTATTCCCATTATTAATTATTAAAGTCATGTAACAATTAGAGTCTAAAATAGAACTCATTCATAAGTTAAGGTCTACCTGAAATTCTAATTTCTACTACAGAAACTTTAATTTTTATTAGAAAGCACTGATAAAAATATTTGCAAAAAAAATTGGGGGAAAACATACAAAAAACATGTGAAAAATTAAAACATTAAAAATCACAACTAATGTTTATTAAATGACTTCCATTTGTAAAGCATCATCTACAGGTACTTAATATGTGTGATCTCTGTTCATCCTAACAATAGTTCTATGAAGAAAATTTTGTACTTTACTAGTTCTATAGATGAGGAAATGGAGAGTAGTTGAGTAATTTCTCCTGGATCAATCTGTTAGTGGTGAAATCAGAATTTCTATCCAAACCGTTGGACTCTAAAATCCACAGGTGCCAGAGAAAGTACAATTTGTGTGCTGTTCTAACAGCCTGGGACAATGTGTGGGAACATAGCAGAGGGACTTTTACTTTACCTCTCTGTGATCAGAAAACGTACATGTTCCTTACCCAGAAAACTATAGTAGTCCTCTGAATTATTGGAATATGCACCTGTATGTTTAAAAATACAGTAACATTTCATTTTAATGTTAATTTAACTTTATGAAAGCTTTTCTTTTTAAACTATATATTGTACTTATCAGAGGGTTCACATTTTAAGTTTAATAGCTATAAAAATATTAGCTTTTATTAAAATATAACCCGTTGCCTAATTTGTTTTGAAATGCTAAATAAACATTTTGTATTTTGTAGAACCTACTGTAGTACCAACCACTTCTGCGAGAATGGAATCACAAACCACAAGCGCTTCCATTAACAATTCAAATCCATCTACCTCTGAGCAGGCCTCTGATACTGCTGCAGCTGTCACTAGTAGCCAACCCTCTACAGTGTCAGAGACTTCAACTACTCTCACAAGCAATAGTATGACTGGTACTTCCACAGGAGGTATGTGCACAAAATAAAAAGGGGCAGGGAGAGACTCTTTGTTAGAAAAAGAATTGTTGTTATTAAGATTTTAGCTGTGTTAGCAAGGGTATATTCTTAGAATAAACATCATATATTAACAAAGTGGTCTCTATTAGAATTAGATTATGACTTCATATTTGAGTTTCTGTGTGCTATGTTACCAGAGTATTATAGCTCAACTGAAAGAGATGGGGGAGAACTGAATGGCTGACACCAAAAATACAATCAACAAAGGAAAAAAATGAATAGGACTTGATCAAAATTTAAAATTATTGTACATTAAGGGTGTTTATAAGAAAGTGAAAAGATAGCCTACAGAATGGGAGAAAATATTTGAAAATCATATATTTGATAAAGGTCTGGTATCCAGAATATATAAAGAACTTGCACAGCTTAACAGTAAAAAGAAAAACAGCCCAGTTTTTAAATGGGCAAAGAATGTACATAGCCATTTTTCCAAAGAGGAAGATCATTTATATAAATGACGAAGAAGCACATGAAAACATTAGTTATTAGGGAAATGCAAATCAAAACTAGAATGAAATTCAACTTTACTCCTACCAGGATGCCTATAATTAAACAAGACAAAAGAAACAGGAAATCAGAAGATGACCAGTGTTAATAAGGATACTGAGAAATTAGAACCTTTATTAATATCTGGTAGAAGTGTAAAATGATAGAAGACACTCTGATGGTTCCTTAAAAAGTTAACCATGGAGTTACCATAAGACCCAAAAGTTGACTCCTAAGTACGTATCCAAAAGAATTGAAAGTAGGAGTTGGAGTTTTAAGAAGCTTGACGATGTCCATTTCCCCAGTTTTATTGTTTATTCTTTTGGTGTCATGTCTAAGAAGCTATTGCTTAACCCAAGGTTGCAAAGATTTACTCTTATGTTTTAAGAGTTTTATAGTTTTAAAAAAAGGGAAAAATAAATCCAAGAAGGGCCCCCTGGGGAGTTAAAGGACTATAATGGTGCTGATTGTGTGCAGTGTGAGCTGATGGTCTTCTCACTAGTCCTAGAACAATTTCCTTCTTGCAGCAACATGTTTCCTCCTTCATCCCTAGGAGCTTGGGATTAAAATATACACACTTCGATATATAAAACAGATAACCAACAAGGACCTACTGTATAGCTCAGGGGAACTATACTCAATATCTTGTAATAATTTATAAGGGAAGAGAATGTAAAAAAAGAGTACGTGTGAAAGTACATGTGAAAGTGATGTGTGAAAGTGTTAGTCGCTCAGTTGTGTCCGACTCTTTGTGACCTCATGACCATAGCCCACCAGCCTTTCTCTGTCCATGGAATTCTCCAGGCATCTGAGCCACCAGGGAAGCCCACCCACTCTACCCCCCCAGAAAAGAGTATATATATATATGTATATATATACATACATATATATATATATGTAAATTACTGAGTCACTTAATACCTGAAACTAACACCACATTGTAAATCAAGTATATATCAATAAAAATTTTTAAAGGGAGAATTTTATAGGTTTAGCTTATAGATTATTTCTTAAGTTTCAGTTAGCAGTGCAATCTCTGGTTTTTCCCTATCAGCTGTTTGACTAGATCTTAAAATAGCCTTTTTTCTCTCCTGAATGATGGCACAGAGATAGGAACTTGCTGTTTACTAGCAGAGACATCATAGACCCTATAGGTCGTAGATTGCCTCTATCACCAGTAATAATAGTGATCACCATTAATAATGAAACCACCATATATTTTATATCAATTTTTTTTTGCTCTTAATAATATGTTTAATTCTTATATCCTTATAACTTAACGTTGAGCAGATTGGAAAACTGTGTCTGGTTTAGATCTCCTTCCCTGGAAACTAAAGGTGAACCTTGAGGAAACAAGATTTCCTGGGATATCTTTTAAATACTGCATTTTTTTGAAAAAGAAAATGTAAGCAGGAGTGAAATGGGCTTTTATTTCATTTATTGACTGCACACTCTTTTCTGGTTGCATTCTGTACCTTGTGTTTATCTAGATGTTATGTGAAACAGTCCCAACTTTATTTCAAGACAACTTTGAAACAGTCCCAACTTCTATTTAAAGAAAACTTCATCTCAAAGCTTTTATTTATGTACTTATTTTTTAACACCTTTGTTTAGTTAGGATTCACATTTAATCTATTAAGTAGTAACATCATTGCATGAGTGGACCCTCTCCATGATATTTATTCTTTTTATGACAACCCTTTTAATAGACTTAATCATGTTACATTTCTCTAGACTAGGAGAATCTTGTTCAAGGCCAAGCTGAACAAGCTTGTTCAAGGCCAAGCTCTCTATAAATCTGATAAAAGCACATACAGATAGACTGTATTAGGGGCATTCAGTTCTGCTGGTTTCATTTCCTTCTAGGACTGTAGAATATCATTCACCTATTTGCTTCACATCCTGTCTTTACTTTGCACCTTCTTGCATATGTCCAACGTTAAATCACTTGAGCCATCTAGCTTATCTCTTATCCAGGTTTCTAAATGGGGCTGATAAAAATCATAGAACCATGCAGATCAGTGCCTCCTGAATTTATGGAATCAAATCTTGGGCTGTTGGTAATAAGTTGTGATAGTATGATACCTCAATTAGTTAGTTCCCTTCCCTTTCCTTTCCCTCAGTGTCTATTCCAAAATTGTCTTATTTTTCTTAAGACTCTCATTTCTGGGGGTGGAAGGAGGATTAAAAAAATAAATGAAGGTTCTCATGCTAAAATCTTTTGTATGTTTGTACCTATCCATATCTCCTAATTCCTGGTCTCTTCATTCCCTTCAGGTAGCTTCCAGTTTCTTTATCTGTACTTTTCATGCTATCCTTTTTTGTGTCCTTGACCTTGTTTTAATCTTGCCTGTGTGTTCAGCATCTGTGCTGGTTTCATTCCTTTCATACATGTACGTGTGCATTTGTGTTAAGTCTATGCATACCTAAGGGATCTTCTTCACCTTAAACGCCTTCATTTAACTTTGTCTCCTTTTAAAACAAACATGATGTTTAAAATCGGGCAGTAAATTTTCTTCTTATCTTCTTTTCTCCCAGAACTCTATTCTCATCCCTTTTTTCACTGATCCATCTCATAATTTTAGGTGTTTACACCTGCTCTCAGTAGTCAACGACTCACCATTTTGTGCTTCCAGAGTGCTCTCCTTATTTTAAACTTTCATATCCAGCTTCCTCTCCTCTGGGCCATTCTGCAGTCACCTCAAATTCAGCATGCCCCCACTCAGCTTATCATCTGTATGATTTCTCAATGTGTTCCTAGCGTATGCATACATATCTTGTGTATTCATTTATTCAGCAAACTATTTATTGATTGCATGCTATGTATCAGGCACTGTTCTAGACACTGGGAACACAACATAAAAAGAGCTAACAATTGTAACGGATAATAATAGCTAACACCTATTGAACTCATAATATTGATTAATTATTTATAGTAGCTCTGACTTTTGTAATAACCCATGAGACAGATTCTATGATTATTTTCATTTTGCAGGTGAAGTAACTTATCTAAGGTTATATGACAGTAGAGCCAGAATTCATACCTACAAAGTCTAGCTTGAATCCTGTATTCTTTGTTATGCCAGGATATCTCAACCTTGGTACTCTTGTCTTTGGGCTGGACAGTTCCTATAGGGGCAGGCAGGCTCTCCTGTGCCTTGTAGGATATTTAGCATCATTCTTGGCTTCTACCCACTGAATAACCATTAGTGCCCTCTCCCCTCCACTTGTGAGAGCCAAAAGTATCCCCAGTTGTTGCTGGATACTCCTTGGGGGACAGTGTTGCTCTATACTGTACTAGAACCCAGTGCTTCTGTTACAATACTGGTTGATTTATTTTTAAATTTTCTCTGTGCTTGATGATGAGCTCCTTGAGGACCAAAGATCAAGTCTTCCCTTTTTTAGCACTAAGCTGCTCCCATACGGGCATGCCTCTTTTCCCTTGCGAGGTTAGCTTAAATTAGCAAGTGCTTATTGATCTGCCTATGTTGTAGCTTGTTTCTAGTTGCTGGAGATAAAACAACAAAAGCAGACAATATCCCTAAATTATTTTAATGGTCAAGACTTTCCTTTTTACTGTTGTATTTTCCAGTATCTTTATAGATCCTTAGCCATGTTGTTATTATATGTAAGACTTGCCAAATAAATGAATAAATGCATGAATACATCTCCTTATTCTTCTTTGAATTACAGTAAAAGTACTTTAACCAGCCTGATGTCACTGTGATGTGGAGTTAATTTCTCTGATGTAGATTTGTGATGATCTATTTTTAGTGGACACTCAGTAGGCTAATTTTAATTTTAAAAAAGGGCAGGGTTTATTTACTTAATTAAATATCTTTGTATTTCACTCTGCTTTGGCAATTTTCTTTGGTTATTAACTCTTGAACAACAGGAGATTCAGTTGTCTTTACTTTGGATTTCTACCTTGTTTGAGCAACAAAGAGCTTCTGGACTGTAGGAAAACAGATACTAATTTAATTGAAAATCAAAACTGTACCCTAAGAAGTAGAGCTATAAGGTCAGTCCTCTTTTGAGGGGCATACTGTTAATCATTTAACCCCTTAAATATATATTCAGCCTTAGGGATATTATAGCTATTGTGCTTCCTCTTCTCTCACTCTGACCTTTGTTTTTGGAATAATCGAATACCAAGAGGGCAAGTCATTTTTAAACAGATAAATGTCGTATCTATCACTTTGGTCATGCGGTCCCTAGATCTCTTGCTCTGGTTACAGACTCATCTCCTGAGTCTTAGAGTTTTTGGATTTGTAAAATTAATGTGTCACAGTTGGAAGGAACCATGAAGGTCATTTAGTCCATCCACTGAATGAATTTAGTGTCCTAAAGGTTTTTGATTTTCTTTTCTGAAGTAACACATAATAAATGACATTTACTTGTGTAACATTTTGACATGCGGACTGAGATATAAGCCCAGAAATGTCGTAGGAAGTGAAGATCCTATAATAATGATATTGCTATAAATATTACAGCCTATAGAAAATAGCTACTTTTGATTCAGCATAACTAAGATAGCTGTTGATCATAGTTCCTAGTATGCCAATTGTGATTCTATCCAGGTTACTCAAGAAATTTGAAATGCAAATGAATGAAAGAGATGTAGTTATCGAACTGACTTTGAATCTGCTATCACTTATGTTTTAAAAGTGAACAGCTTGTTGACTTTTTATCTTTTTTGTTTTTGTTACAAACTACTTGTCATATTTAACCTCTCAACTTATGATAACAAGGTAGTATTAATTCCAGGAGGCTACTAGAGATTAGTGTAATTCTTTTCTATCCGAGTTTACAGACTCCTGAATGCTGGTTCTCATATTAAGAACCCATACAAAAGGGCTCAGGAAATTAGCCCAAATAGGTCAGAATAGGAACTTGAGGGGGAAACAAAACAATATTCAGAGATCTAGAATAGAGATACTGCCTAACAGGGTTTAGGAAGAGTTTAGGTTTGCCCAGAAGAGACTCAGCAACAGCAGAATAGGACATGTATAGGAGGGCAGAGCATGGAGAATTACAGGGAGGCATACTGCAATCACACCCATCAGTCAGAGCCACCCAGATTCATTTATGTGAGTCTGTAAATTCCCTTCATTGTTTTAGCCAGTTTTGGTTGGATTTTTTGTATTGTTTGTAAATAACCAGAAGATCCCTAATTGGTACATTGACCCAGAAGAGAATAGCTTTTTATTGTGAGCCAAATAGGAGTAGGGTATCCCTGGTATTGGTTATTCTAGAAATATGGCTGGAACACAGGTGTACTCTAGAATCCTAAGAATTCTGAGGAGATGCCTCATGAGTCATGTCGGGGAAAGGAAGGACAAGGCTTTGGATTTTCTATTCCTCTAATTTTTATTTTTTAAGTAAAAAATGTATCTCCATTTTTATATTTTTTTAATTTGCACATATGTTGTTTGAGGAAAGGGTGCTGTTTCTTAGAGGAGTTTTAAACACTGAGATAAACCTTCTGGGGACACATTTGCTTTTCTTCTGGCCTGGAAGAATGTACCTTCAAAGTAGCTCTGGGCATGCCACAGAGCATAATTAGGACTCAGATGTTAGTACCTAGAAGATTATTATCTTTTCTAAGAACAACCATGCAAGATAGTTACTGTTACATTTACTAGATGAGAAAGAGATTAAGGCAATGGCACCCCTCTCCAGTACTCTTGCCTGGAAAATCCCATGGACGGAGGAGCCTGGTAGGCTGCAGTCCATGGGGTCGCTAAGAGTTGGACACGACTTCACTTTCACTTTCACTTTCACTTTTCACTTTCATGCATTGGAGAAGGAAATGGCAACCCACTCTGGTGTTCTTGCCTGGAGAATCCCAAGGACGGGGGAGCCTGGTAGGCTGCTGTCTATGGGGTCACAGAGAGTTGGACACGACTGAAGTGATTTAGCAGCAGCAGCAGCAAGGTCACATTGCTCAAATTAGACAGGCTCAGGATTAGAATTTAAGCCCATCTGACACCATGCTTTTATCCCACTATTCAACTTTGAGTGACAAAATTATTACAAGAGACTTTTAATTTTCAACCAGGTAGAATCTTATCATTTCTTTTGTTCTACTGGGTCTGAGATTAGAGACCAGAGAAAGGGAAAAGACATTGGAAGTTAGTAAGACTTAGCCAGATATGCTCTGAGTTGGATGGTTATATCTTTAAGAAGTTAAGATTTTAAGAAGTATGACATAGTAGTCTTCATTATATAGGAATGATTTATAGTATTAAGAGTATTTGTTGTATATAATGGAAAAACTCCCATGATACTTTGGAGTTTTTAAAATACAATTTAAAACTAATAATTTATCATGACCTAGGAAAAGGTGATTTATTGCCATATTTAAACGTCATGGTAAATATAAGCCTCTTGAAACTTGGAAGAAAATCCCAGTGAAGACCATTGCCTAAAATTACAGGATATACATGTTAAGAATGTGAATATATCACATTATTATTTACAGATACTTGAATTTACTAATCACTTATTATTCACCTATTTATACACATGGTTGCTCAGATGGTAAATAATCTGCCTGCAGTGTAGGAGACCCGGATTGGTCCATGGGTTGGGAAGATTCCCTGGAGAAGGGAATGGCTACCTTACTCCATTCAGTATTCTTGACTGGAGAATCCCATGGACAGAGAAGCGTGGTGGACTACAGTCCATGGGGTTGTGAAGAGTCAGACATGACTGAGCAGCTAAGCACACACACATATTTTTTACACAGCAATACTTGATCATTTAATTGATCTGTGCATTTTTTCATTTCAAGATGACTCGAGGAGAACTGCGTCTAATGCTGTAACAGAAACTGGCCCTCCTGCAATGCCTAGGTTACCTTCCTGCTGTCCCCAGCACTCGCCCTGTGGAGGGTCATCGCAGAATCACCATGCATTAGGACATCCACACACAAGTTGCTTTCAGCAGCATGGCCACCATTTTCAGCATCATCACCACCATCATCATACTCCCCACCCAGCTGTCCCAGTTTCTCCTTCCTTTAGTGATCCTACTTGTCCTGTGGAAAGACCTCCACAAGTACAACCACCTTGTGGAGCAAATAGTACTTCTAGTACCAGCTACCATGACCAGGTATGTGGAATTTGATGAGTTCTTCTTAATTTTTTAAAATTGCAGTTCCTTCCAGAGAAAAAAAATCTAATGATAAAGTTTATGTACCAAACAAGTCATTCTTTTTGTCCCTGCAAGAGTGGCGTAATTTAATGATCCGTGATTTTTTTTTTAAATTAAGTATTTAGGATTTTCTCATGTTGTGAATGATTGCAACCAATTGAGGGGACCAGGGATGTGGATAATTGGACACTGTTTTTTATTCTGGAATGTTTTTCAGTGTTTTTAGTTAAATATAAGTGGATTTAATGTTTAGGATTTCATTTCAAACAAAGGTGTTGAAACTGCAGTGTCAGCCTCATTCATGAGAAATTGGGGAATTCTCCCAGTTTTTTTCCTCCTCTACCTCCTCTTCTGGCGCCTCCCGGTCATCTCCACTCATATAGAAATAAACAGACTTCTCAGCTGCAAAACCATGCTGGGAGGAACCTCCTGTTTCTCAGGAGCAGATTAGGTTTTTAGTTTCTGGGAAATTGAAATGTCAGCAAAAAAATTATCAGTAACTAATTAAGTAAATTGGTTAATATTATTAGTGAGTACTTAAAATATCAAATAATGTTAAATTCGTATTGGTGATCACATGGAGTAAATAAAGTGAAGTATTATGTGCTATTTTAACTTTTGCTTTGTTGTTTCTGTGTATAATTGTGATGTAAACCTGGGTGGTGCATACTTTAAAAAACAAAATGGGTAAGATAAAATGGTAAGTGACACATGTGCTAAAAAAAATGGGCTAGAAAAAGTTAAAGTGAAATTCAGAGTAACTGCTCCACTGTACCCTCTCCCCTTTCCTCAAGTACATTACTTGCTCCGTCTTTTAAATTTTTGATGCTTATCTCCTCTGCTTCTGACAAATTAAAATTAAGAAAGTGAAGTGTTCCCTTAAGAAGAAGAAACTAGCTGCTGATACAAAAAAAAATTGAAAGGGTTTAGTAGGAAATGTGATTAAAGAGATTTTGGATGATGTTTTGGCTCTGGTAACAGCAGTTCTAAGTACTAACATCTGTTGGTTGACCACACCTGTTCTACCTTTTGAGCCTAAAAAAGCAACCTGAGTGACTTAATTATAGGTAGAATCCTTTATTGTTTTATGTCACATATAGGTGTAACCTACTGATCTTTCTCCCTCTCTCAAGTGTTAGTTGCTCAGCTGTGTCTGACTCTTTGTGACCCTGTGGACTGTAGGCTGCCAGGCTCCTCTATCCACAGAATTCTCCAGGCAAGAATACTGGAGTGGGTTGCCATTTCCTTCTCCAGGAGATCTTCTCTAACATCTATCTATCTCTAAGTATTTGAACTATACACAAACCCTGAGAAAAATCAGCAGGATCAGGCATTCAATAGTAATAATGGATATGAAGCTAAAGAGTGAGGTTTTGGAGATATGAACAGTTTGAGATTCGTGTAGCTCTTTGTAGGACTCTGAAATTAACCACATGTACATGAGATAGCCTCATATAGTCTGCATTTGAGACCTGTGTGGACATAGTAGGAAGCTGAGGAGAAGGAGATTGATCTTAGAATTTATAATTGTGTGGTGTCTCATGATTGTCAAACTGTAGATAGGCAGAGAAAGAATGGGGAGGATTAGTCTTAACAACAGAGAAGTTTTAGTAGTCACTTGACTCCATCATACTACTCCTCTGGGTGTAGCTTTCTCTTTTGATAGAATAGTTTAATTAGTGTTATGCATTATTTATGATCTATGTAAAGGGCTTCCCTGATAGCCCAGTTGGTAAAGAATCTGCCTGCAATGCTGGAGATCCTGGTTTGATTCCTGGGTTGGGGACATCCACGGGAAAAGGGATAGCCTACCCACTCCAGCATTCTTGGGCTTCCCTTGTGGCTCAGCTGGTAAAGAATCAACTTGCAGTACAGGAGACCTGGGTTCAATCCCTGGGTTGGGAAAATCCTCTGGAGAAGGGAAAAGCTACCTACTCCAGTATTCTGGCTGGAGAATTCCATGGACTGTGGGGTTGCAAAGAGTTGGACACGACTTAGCAACTTTAACTTTCGCTTTCCCTTTTCCTGGTGGCTTAGTGGTAAAGATGCCTGCAATGCAGGAGATCAAGATTCAGTCCCTGAGTCAGGAAGGTCCCCTGGAGAAAGAAATGGCAACCAACTCCAGTATTCTTGCCTGAGAAACCCAATTGACAGAGGAGCCTGGTGGGCTACAGTTCATGCGGTCGCAAGAGAATCAGATAGGACTTAGTGACTGAACAACAAAAAAGTAATATTTGCTATTTCTGTACCATCTTGCTTAACCCCTCTTTTCCTTCTATAATAAGAATTGAGTGAACTCTTGGAATTGTGAAGAAGAGGGTTCTCTCTGCTGGTTTTTTCCCCCTTTTTATTCTATACCGTTAACTTTACCCTCGGTTGCTTCTAGGAGGACCTTCACCCTATCTTACTCAATCTTTGGGAGTTTTCTTAATCACTGACTGGAGAAGAAGATAGGAAATTTGCTCACCTTCATAGTATGTTAATATTCCAGTCCATCTGCCAAGTTTTAACCTAAATAGGAAATACACAAAGGATTTGAGTCATCAGTAATAATTCACAATCTTAAAATATTGTTCTTAAACCTTATTTATCCAAATTAGAAGCTGATACTGTATTTGCCAACTCAGAAGAAAGACATCAGACATTTACTTAATTGATTGTAGACACATAATATACAAGAGGAAAGTAGTTCTATTGTCCTTCCCTTATTCTGTACCCTCCTCCTTCCCTTTTAATATCCAGAGTTTCTTATGTTTCTATTATCCTCTGAGCAGGGTGGCCATTGAAACCACAAAGACTACTCTGTCTCTAAAAATAATAATAATAAAATAAATTTTTAAAATATACTAAGACCGCTATGGTTCCTCACTGGACTGAGTGACCTGGGCCTCTAATAAATGCATTACCCTAGCTTTCCTCACCTCTAGCCCCTCAGATTTCAGTGGTGAACAATCCCTACATATGATTCCATATATAACATCTTCATTTTCTTTAATCACATTTTAAAAATTGACAGCTGTATTGAACACTAAGCAAAGACTTATACTTAAAACACTTACGAATATAAAGAAGCAATTCTGTTTCTGTTATCTACTCTAGAGTAGAAGGTAAAGTGTTTTCCTTAGGATTTTTCAAAGTGCTGTAGTAGGGATGGAATTTAGACTCTTTGATTTTTCAACTTGGTAAATGATCCTTCCCTAAAATTATCTTACTAATAAAAGTAATCGTGGTTTAATTTTTTTTAAGTGAAAAAGGTTGTGAGGCAAAGCTAACTAATGGTTTTAGCTTGAATAATCTTAGACCCCTTGTTATCTTGGATAATGTTTTCACTATTTGAGTTTTAGTTGAATCCTTGCTGTGTACAGTTTAAAAATGACAGATTTTTACCTGAAACCTTAAGTGTTTTCAGTGGCATGATTATATATTTTCTGAAGGAGTCCTAAATTATCAGTCAGAGTTTTGGTGTAAAGGAGGATATCGAAGTATGATTTAAAAGTTTTTCTCTTAATACCTAGAATATGGAAGATAAATAGATCTTAAAATAATACATTAACTTTTGTTCAAGCACTATCACATGCTTGGTTATTTAAAATTGATTATAGTTTTTAAATGGATAAGCACTATAATTTTTACAATCCAAGATACGCATAGTATTTTTTGGTATTCAGTAGGTCTTCACACACAAAATTTTACCAGTTTCAAATTTATTGATTCTATTTTTCTACATTACATTGAGTACTTTTACAGTAAACCATAAACAATGTTTTGACCAAATTTTAGAAAGATAAAACATAGTTCCTCTTTATACAGCAGGCATTGCCAGTAGACCTGAGCAGCAGTGGTATCAGAAGTCATGGAAGTGCTGGTTTTCATGGAGCATCTGCATTTGACCCCTGCTGTCCTGTTTCTTCTTCCCGAGCTGCAATCTTTGGCCATCAGGCTGCTGCTGCCGCTGCCCCGAGTCAGCCATTATCAATAGATGGTTATGGATCAAGCATGGTTGCCCAGCCCCAGCCCCAGCCCCCTCCACAAGCCTCACTGTCATCTTGTCGACATTATATGCCACCTCCTTGTAAGTATAAATTTAATAGGCAAAGAACTTAGAGGCACATAAATGAAGCATTGTACACTCCTCCATTTAATAACCTTTCAGTAATTCTAATTTATAAATTTCTAGTATTTCCTTGACCTAAAAGTGTAGTGTATTTTTCCCATTTCATCCTTCCTTCACCTCATATACCTAAAGCGGTCTTCTTATGCAAAAACGGCAGATGTTGTTTTAAATGGTCTGGGAAAATAATAAAAAGTATCATATTTGTCTAATTTACATTTTAACATTTATGTTTTAATATCTATCAGAAGTACATTGAATGGCACTTTAGATTCCTATAAAAGGAAATTTTAAGGAATTTATATTTATCCTTTAGTATTAAAAAGAAATTGGAAGATTTAGTAGTAGTTTCTATGCATAGGAAAAGTAAACTTTTAAGAATTCTGAAACTTAACTGAGATATAGGAGAAAATTCCTTGACAGAAGGCCAATTGTAGAAAGGTTATCTGTATTCTTTTCGTGCAAGCAATTAAAATAGAATCAGATATGACTTTTCTAAGAAATTGAAATCTATAAGATACAAGAAATGAGAAGTAACCTTAGGCTGTGTATTTATTGCTTTGTTAAATCATAGGCTAATAATCAGATGGAAATGTATTAAATATTTTGATTTTTAAAAAAAGCACTGAAAGTTCATGCCAGGAGTAAAGCAAAACATTGGCAAGGAAATTTGCTTTTGTCCTCTGATTACATACGAAGGATAATGTTCAGTTATTTATCTTCTTACGATTCCAGTCTCTGTGTCCTGCATATACAGCTAGAGTCAACCCAGAATTTGTACAGTGAAATCTGGTGGTACATCATTTATCTTTTCAAGAGTGAAAGTTTTTGCACAGCATTAAGCGGTGGATGAATTCTGTGTGTGAACACTGACTGGCAGGATGTGCAGGCTGTTCTGTAATAGTTGTTGATATTCGTCTTTGATTTATCAACTTTTATTGGGAATTCAAAATGTGTGGTTTTCTCCCCCTCTTTAAAAATAATATACTGAAGCAATTTATAAATGTATCCTTTGCTTTTTTCTGTCCTAATCTAAAAAATTGATGTTTTCTTTTTATCATAAAAGTAACGTGTGTACACCTTAAGAAATTCAAATCACAGAATAATATAAAATAAGAAGTTAAAAGTCCTCCATTCTTCTCACTAATCCCGATACCTCAGTGGTAGCAACTGTTTATAGTTCATTATAAACTCTTTCAGAAATTTTCTTTCTCTTCACATGTTATTATTGACACATATCTTATTATGACATATCTGTCCTTTTTTTAAAAAGATGGGATCATATCAAACATAGTATTTCCCTCTTTTTCATTATTTATTTTTATTTTTTGTTGTTTCTTTGTCTTTTAATTTTTTTATCTTTTTCCCCCCATTATTTATTTTTAAAAGATTTAACAATATGTCTCAGATTTTTGTAATATATAAAATTCTTGCTCATTGTTTTTAATATCCTCATAATAGTCCATTGTATATTGAATTAGTCCTCAGTTGGTGAACATTTAAATTATTTGTAGTTTTCTACTAGTCTGTAGGGTAACTTCTAGGATTGAGATTGCTGGGTTAAAGTGACATGCTAAACTTTTAAGAAACAATATCAAGAACAATTTTTGTTTGTTTATTTTTATTGGCAAGAACACATGATACAGAGAAGAAGGGAAATGGTCTGTGGGAATGCAGAATATATCACCTTTATACAATGATTAGTAATTATTTTGTTTAGATAAACAATGCATTATAATGATGGCTGATGTTTTCACCACACACAAAAATTGGCAAATGTGTGAAGTGATGTATATGTTAATTAAACTGATTGTGGTAATCATTTCACATGGTATAATATATCAAATTATCATATTATATACTTAAGATATATTGTTTTAATTGTTAATTATACCTCAGTAAAGTTCAAAAATGATTAATGAAGCATTAAATAAATTGATTCATTCCAAAGCAAAACATTAGCATTTTGTGATATTTGTGAATATTATTTCTTGTATAATAATTTATAGAGTTAGAGAACCTTGCTGTGAAACTGGGCAAAATGCTCTAAATTTGAGGAAGAATAGTTAACAGTTAGAGAACTTAGTGACTTCTTTTTTGATGACTAAGAAATACTGAGCTTTGTGACTTCTTAGAGTAAAGCACTGATTTGAAAATACAACTTTTAGAAAATTAGTTTTAAAATATGTCTCACAACTTAAATTGAGCTCAGTGAAAGTTTTCTTTAAATATATGCTAACAAGTTTTCCTTTGAAGTATGGCTGAATGAGTCTGTGGTTACCTTTCACCCCTGCTGCACGAATCAAAGCAATTAAAAATTGAAGGTAATCTTTCTGTAATAAAACTAGAGAAATGCTATGGCTCCATACCAGGCTACCAAGAAAATCTTACAAATAAAATGAAATTAGGGCTGAAATCCAGAGAGGAGACAAACTTACTTTTAGACCTCAAACTGATGCTTATCTCTTAAGAATAAGAGAGAAAAGTATTCCTTTAAGGGACCTTTCAACAGTCATTTTGCAACATAAAGATTCAGATTGAAGAAATGGGTGAAACCATCTTTATAAAGGCTGATTTTCACGGCAGGTTGCTAGCAGATATGCCCTCTACTTAATATGTAGCACAGGAAAAATAGCACGGGGCAGGGAGAGAAGTGCAGTGGTGAAAATACATGTTTACAGGCGTGCCTGGGACTTGCAAGATCCTCTCCTCTCTACAGTGCTCTATAACCATTAATGATGAAAGAAAACATGATTTATGTGCTTATAAATATATAATTTATACGTTTGATTTTACAAAAGCAAAATACTTACGGCAGAGTAAAATTACCAGGAGACAATTTGGAAAAATGTTTGTACTACCATATGACAAAGCTCCCATGTATACAAAGAATACTTATAAATCAATAAGAAAAAGGTGAATTATAAACTAAGAATGAGAATAGATAATTCTGGGAAGAAATATAATTGATTAATGAATACAAAATTTTTTTCTGATTAGCGTGTAAATGTGACAGTGTAATTAGTCAGGAACTCTCATGTACTGTTGATGGTAATTAATTATGGTAAACTTTTCGGAAAGATGTTTTGTCAACTAGTATCTGAATTTAGATCAAATGGCCAACATCCGCTGGATCCTAGAAAAAGCAAGGAAATTCCAGAAAAACATCTGCTTCATTGACTACACTAAAGCACCTGTGGATCACAACAAACTGAAAAGTTCTTAAAGAGATGGGAATACCAGACCACCTTACCTGCCATCTGAGAAACCTGTATGTAGGTCAAGAAGCAACAGTTAGAACCTTACAAGGAACAACTGGTTCAAAATTGGGAAAGAAATGCATCAAAGTTGTATATCATCACCCTGCTTATTTAACTTACATGCAGAGTACATCATGCAAAATGTTGGGCTGGATGAAGCACAAGCTGGAATCAAGATTGCTGAGAGAAATATCAATAACCACAGATATGCAGGTGATACCACCGTATTGGTAGAAAGCAAAGAGGAACTAAAGAGCCTTTTGATGAAGGTGAAAGAGGAGAGTGAAAAAGCTGGCTTGAAACTCAGCATTCAGAAAACTAAGATCATGGTATCTGGTCACATCACTTCATGGAAATAGATGGGGGAAAAAATGGAAACAGTAACAGACTTTATTTATTTCCTTGGGCTCCAAAATTGCTGTGGATGGTGACTGCAGCCAAGGAATTAAAATCACTTACTCCTTGTAATAATAGCTATGACAAACCTAGACAGCATATTAAAAAGCAGAGACATCACTTTGCCAACAAAGGTCCATATAATCAAAGCTATGGTTTTTCCAGTAGTCATGTATGGACATGAGAGTTGAACCATGAAGAAGGTTGAGCACCGAAGAATTGATGCTTTTGAACTGTGATGTTGGAGAAGATTCTGACAGCCCCTTGGACAGCAAGGATATCAAACCAGTCAATCCTAAAGGAAATCAACCCTGAATATCATTGGAAGAACTGATACTGAAGCTAAAGCTCAAATATTTTGGCCACCTGATGTGAAGAGCCAAATCATTGAAAAAGACCCTGATACTGGGAAAGATTGAGGGCAGGAGGAGAAGGGTGCAACGGAGGATGAAATGGTTGAATGGCATCATTGACTCAGTGGAGTTTCAGCAAATTCTGGGAGACAGTGAAGGACAGAGAGGCCTGGCGTGCTGCAGTCCATGGAATAACAAAGAGTCGGACATGACCAACAACAATAATCTGAATTTAAATTATTCTTTCAGACTCAGAACTGCTTATAGGAATTTATGCTATAGAAACTTTCTGTGAGTGGTGTGTATGAATGTGTGCCTTTGTGTTCAGACACTTGTGTACATGCATGTATGAAAGAGAGTACAAGAGGAATTATACACAGAGATGTTTATTGCAGCTTTGGTTTGCTTCCAGTTTTTATCAGTGGCAATTTCTTCAATAAATTTTGGTGCCTTCCTGTAATGAAATGCTGTGAATGAAGTAAAGCTATATATATTGACTTGAAAAGATACCTGTGATTACTCAAAGAAGAAAGCAGGTTGCCAAACAAGACTAAGCAGACTCAAGCATTGATAAAGTATTTATAAAATAAAAATACACTAATATGTTTGTAAAGTATAACATGAATGTATTATGGCAATATATGTTTAACCTTGTGGTGCTTGTGCTTTTCTTACAGATGCTTCTTTGACAAGACCACTTCATCATCAAACCTCTGCCTGCCCCCACTCTCATGGAAACCCTCCTCCTCAGACTCAGCCTCCACCTCAAGTGGATTATGTTATTCCTCATCCTGTTCATGCTTTCCATTCTCAAATATCGTCTCATGCAACATCTCACCCCGTGGCACCCCCACCTCCAACTCATTTAGCCAGTACAGCTGCACCAATCCCTCAGCATCTTCCTCCCACACACCAGCCAATTTCACACCATATTCCAGCCACAGCACCTCCAGCACAAAGACTGCATCCTCATGAAATGATGCAGAGGATGGAAGTTCAAAGAAGGAGAATGATGCAGCATCCAACGTATGTTTTACATTTTTAAAAAGATAATCATCCATTATTCTTTTGCCTTCTATTTCCATTGGCTTTTAAAATTGTGAAGTCTTCAGAAGTGATATAGCTATACTTAATCCTCAGTTCACTAGGAAATTAATTTTTTACTAACCAGAATGTCTTATCCTGAGTTGTAGGTGCTGACATCAAAATTTTATATCAGGTTATTTCATATGAAAAGACTATAGAAACACAAAGAACTTTTTGTTTTCTTTGCAAAACTCAGGATCTAATGTTCTAATTTGGGGCAGTGTACTTTGTTGGTCTTATTTTGCCTGCCTATTCAAGTTATGCAGGAAAATGGCTACACTGGTTCATCTATATATTGTCTGTAGCTTCTTTTACACTACAAAAACCAAGTTGAGTAGTTACAACAGAAATCATGTGGCCTATAGAGCAAGCAATATTAAGTATTTGGCCCTTACAGAATGTTTGCAGACTCTTGATTTAATCAATAATCTGGCTCTTGTGTAACTTCTTTCTTTAGTTATATAATTTAAGGTTATATTTACAATCTGTGACTATTTCTGTCATTTTAATATAGTGACTCTTTATATAGAAAGTTGCCAATTAATATTTCTATCTTCCAGTATCTAGAAAATTATTTTTTCTGAATCATTAAGGTTAAACATGAAAAATCTATATATGTGTTTGAAACTAGTAGAAAATAAGAATTAGGCTATAAAAATGAATCCCTAAAACTATTTTTTCTCAAGTGCCACTCATTTGGAACTTTGTTATCGTTTGCATTTGTAAATTTGACAGACTTTAGAAAGAGAAAATACAGTAAGCTGGACTGATGAATAAAGATTGTGAATAGAAGTAATACCAGTTTCCCAGATGTGTTGACATGCATTTGCATGTGTTTGGAGAAAATGCACAGGTTAAATTTTTTTCCTTAGAAGGTTTTTTGTTTGTTTTTTTTTTACTTAGAAGTTTTATCCATTAAAATGGATGAACATTATTAAAGCAAAAAGATGAAGCAATATAGTTTCCATTTCTTCTGTTTTATATGTTTATATAAAACAACTTCCTTGTGTCTATAGCATATGCTGGAGTATTAATTTTTAAAATTTTATTTTCATTTAGTTCTTGTTATTCTATTTAAAATATCTGCCATATAAAGATTATAAAGATACTGTTTTTTCCCTTGGATGATATTTGGATTGGAGACATTGAAATAAATGAGTAGTGAGAATTTGTGGGACTGTGGTTTCTTGATTGATTGTTAATCATTAAGTTATTTTATATTGCATTTTATAATTTATTATTAGAGTTATTTTCAAGACTATAGATGCTTATAATATTAATACTAGATTGTTTTTTTCTACATTAAGAAATAACCAATTATTCAATTATTTCCAGTGGTCTTTTTGTGTTCTGTGTTTCCAGGCGGGCACATGAACGCCCCCCACCCCATCCACATAGGATGCACCCAAATTATGGTCACGGGCATCATATTCATGTGCCTCAGACTATGTCCTCACATCCTCGACAGGCTCCAGAGAGATCTGCCTGGTCAGTATCTTATCTATTTCAGAGCTGTGATCAGTTTCTTGTGGTAGAAAAGGATGGAAGAGATACTTTGTAGGGGAAGGGTAATGTGGGAACTTGCCTGGTGGTCCAGTGGCTGAGACTGGACTTTCAGTGCAGGGAGTCTGGGTTCGATCCCTGGTCAAGGAACTAGATCTCACATGCTGCAACTAAGAGTTCGCATTCCGCAAGTAAAGATACCACATGTCACAACAAGATTGAAGATCCTGAGTGTTGCAACTAAGACCTAGCACAGCAAATAGCTAGATATATAAATTTTTTTTTAAGGATAACACAGGGAAACTGAATTCCAGCTTAGCTGTGACTCACTGTCTCTGGGTGAGTCATAAGAGACTTGGGGAGGAAGGAGTAGTAACTTGAGTTCTAGGGCAGGGAACCCTGTCAGACTGGAGTAGAACTTTTTTGTTGTTGTTGTTTCTCAGAGATCTACCATCAAAGTAAAAACCCTAAATTTTTCATAACTTCTTTATTCAGCACCCCCACCTTTGTACTCACATTTGCTGTACCTCCCTTAACCCCTGCTATTGACAAGGGAAATCCAGCCTGGATCCTCCAGGCTTGAGTTGTTTCCTGGAGAAATGGAGGCAAATTTGCATTAATTTTCTTTCTGAATCTGTTGTCTGTAGGTAGTTATTGAGATCTTGATCCACAATGACTTTTCAGACAAAATATAAAATGAGAATAAATAAATGAAGATTTGATATTTACCAGTTTTACTTTCTAAAATGTTGTTTACCCTTGCTTTATAAGGTATAGAAATGTTTACTCTTGAATTATCCTTGATGCCTACAATCCAGAGGCACTATCCAACAAACAAAAGACCTGGAAGCAACATTCATATAAACCAAAAAAGTAAACTCAATTGTATATGCTTCTCATGAAAAATCAGACTTTTTAGATTGGAAGGAACCTTAGGGCCACTCATTATATGTCCTTCCTTTGTAAGGTGTGAAATGGGATACAGATGCCTTGCTCCTCATGGTCACAAAGTTGAACCTTTGAATTTTGGTTTCTAAAATGAACTTGAAATTATTAGTTATATCTTTGGGGCTAAATTATCTTTTTTACTCAGCTAAGATAAGAATATTCAGATGACATTAAAAAATGTAAACATACTCCTGCATTTCTGTTGATAATAGACACTGTAAGGATGTCTAACATTTAAACTGTTCTCCTTTGTCAGGGAACTGGGAATTGAAGCTGGAGTAACTGCAGCTACTTATACACCTGGAGCATTGCATCCTCACTTGGCTCATTACCATGCACCACCTCGGCTTCACCACTTGCAGTTAGGAGCTCTACCTTTAATGGTAAAATAGGAAGATTTCAAAATTCTGACATAGTTGCCTTCAAAAACTGTTCTTCCTTTTCTAAATTATTTTTTGGAAATATTTTTAATGTATTAGTTGTTAATAGCTGTTTCAGTAGAGGATTAGAATTATTATTATTAGATTTAAATTGTTCTATAAGAAGGTATTAGATACAGTAAAATGTTTATATTTGTAATATTACATATATTCTTCTTGATGTAAAAAATGACATTTTTTTCCTTTTATACCGACATACCTTTATCCACTTTTAGTGAGATATGTGCTTTATCATCATAAATTATAATGGGTCTGTTCTGATGCATTCATACTTTATTTTCTGATCAGTAGAAAGACTATATTAATTCTCTGTAACTGATTTGAGCAGATTCAGATTTTGTTGATACCAGTTTGAGTTCTAAAGAGCAAATTCAGCAAAAATTGAGTTTGCCTTTCACATAATACATATTGTGTAATACAGAGAAGTGAGTAGTTTTGTAGGGGTAGAAGTATTGCAGAGAAGGTTTCCAAGTTATACATGCAACTTCTAAGCAAGCTTTGGAATTGAGAATGGTACTCTTAAAGTGGCTACATCATGTAAAGAGCTTTCAGGTAGCATAAAAGCACAGGGAAATACAAGTTGCTGTTTCTAGATCTTAGGGGTGAAGATCACTCAGCAATGAAATATGTGCCCTGCCAAAGAAACTAGAACTTAGGCTTCATTGAAAGAGGAGTGTCTTGATCAAATTGTACCTAAATAGATCATCTCTTCAGTTGTGTGGAAAATAGGTTTCATGGTGGAAGCAAGGACACATTATAGTAGAGGAGATGAAAGTTGATGCATGCTTGAACAAGGGCAGTGGCAGTTGACCTGAAAATGATGGGCTCTGTTTGAGTAATATTTAAGATGATTCCGAGATATCTAGCTTTGGTTGTTAGGTGTATGGTGCTGCCGTTCACTAATTTGGAGAATATTAGATGAGGATTTAGGGAAGGGGTTGCTGCTGCTGCTGCTAAGTCGCTTCAGTCGTGTCTGACTCTCTGCGACCCCACAGACAGCAGCCCACCAGGCTCCCCCATCCCTGGGATTCTCCAGGCAAGAACACTGGAGTGGGTTGCCATTTCCTTCTCCAGTGCATGAAAGTGAAAAGTGAAAGTGAAGTCACGCAGTCCTGTCTGACTCTTTGTGACCCCATGGACTGCAGCCTACCAGGCTCCTCCGTCCATGGGATTTTCCAGGCAAGAGTACTGGAGTAGGGTGCCAATGCCTTCTCTGAGGGAAGGGATTAGGTGAGTTAGATTTTGGACATACTGAATCTGAGATATATGTGTGTCAGGGTGGACTGTCCAGTAGGAAGTTGGGTTTATGGTCTGGATCTCCAAAGAATAAACCGGTCTTTGAGTTAAAGAGGTTGTGATCTATCAATATAAAATATTACATGTGTCACATGTCTGTCATATTACATGAATCCATGGAAGAGGATTAGATTTCTAAGAAAAATGTGCAAAGGTGATGAGAGATTGAAAGAACTTTGGCCAGTAATAATACTGTATTTAAATGATAATACTGTATTTCAGGGCATCCTAGGTGGCTCAGTGGTAAGAGGAACCTGGCAGGCTACAGTCCATGTGGTCACAAAAGAGTCAGACACAACTTAGCAACTAAACAACAATAACTGTACTTCAAACAAATAATTCCAAGAATTGGCTAGGGTAATTGAGGAGAAACAAAGTTAGAATAATGTCAAAATAGTATGGTCAGTAGTGTTTCATCACGAAAAAGTAAAGTTTGAAAAATGTTGAATGCATTTGGCATTAGAGTGGTTTTTGGCAGCTTTTGTCAAAGTGATTTCAGAAATGGTGAGGGATGGAGGTTGGGGTGCCTCTTAGATCACAGTAAGGTAGGGAAAGTTAAAATATGTGGAGATTAAATATAAACTACTTGCCTTATAAACTTGGCTGTGAAGGGAAAGTGGGAAATAGCGTTGGCATTTGGTCCAGGATTCTTCCTTGGTGGCTCAGATGGTAAAAAATCTGCCTGCAATGCTGGAGACCTAGATTCGATCCCTGGGTAGGTACAATCCCCTGGAGAAAGGAATGGGTACCCACTCCAGTATTTTTGCCTGAAGAGTTCCATGAATAGAGGAGCCTGGCGGGCTCTAGTCCATGGGGTGGTAAAGAGTTGGACACGACTTAAGTGACTAACACTCTCTCACTATTAGGATTAGACACAGAACCTGGGTTTGGAGAAACTTGAAGGTAATTTTAGGTTTAAGACAAAACAGTGGTAATATGAGGGAGGACTTGTTTGAAGATACATAGGAAAAGGGTGGGTAGCAGTTAAGGATGGTCCAGGTTGAGGAAACAAGAGAAAAGGGGACCAAATGATAGAGCTCACCTTTGGGTAAGAGAAGGAGGAAGATTATCCCTAAAAGTTAGAGAAAGGAGGCTAGGAAGGGTTACAGGAGACGTGCAGGTTTAAGTAATTTGGAAGGCACGAGATCCTTTCTGTTTTTTCTTCATTTCTCTTGGAGATGTATAGGAAGATAGGTTATCTGCTTAGAGCTGGATACTGTTGATCTTGATTATAAGGAAAGTTGCAGATACTTAAATAATAGACTATTTAAAGGGTAAAAATTATTGCTTATTTTAAATTCTTTTCCATGTGTGAACTGTCTTTTAAAGCTGTAAAACATGCTAGAAGTGTATTATGATTTAGTAGAAGACAAATAATTCTGGAGATTTGTTTATAAAAATGCAAGAATGGTCTTAGAATATCCCTTTCCTAACACTAGGGTCAGCTCTTGTTATTCATGGTAGTTTAATAATATTAGTACTATAGAGTTACTGTGAATGCTGACAAAATAGATAGTGAACCGTTATTCCCAGGGTAAATACAGCCCTAGGTTACTGCAAGCCTCCAGTCCAACAACCAATGCATAACCTTGTTTTAATGTATTTTTCTGTCTAGAGACACCTTATTTGATATTTACTGTTGATTCATTGACATTGAGCACATGACCAAGCTCATGACACCATAACTCATGCCTGAATGAAGCTTATGTACACATATTTTCTCCATAAGGCACATCATAGCCTTCTTGCACTTAGAAACCCTAGCTAACAATTAAGCATTATGTTTGGGGATCAGTTTAAACAACAAAATGACCTATAAAAAGTACAAAAATGTGAAAAACATTGCACTTAATACATTGCAAAAAAGACACTTGTTTACAGTGTAAGAACTGAAACAAGTGGGCAGGGTCTTGTTCTTCCTCAGCTGGGAGCACGTATTGGGTAACTCAGATTTTTTTGCTGCTCTGTGCAGGTCTGTGAATGACTTATGAGAGCACAACTGTTGATTTTGGAGTTACAAACAAATTTTGTCAAGTAGGTGAGCTCACAAATAAGATTGTGAAGATTGACCTTAGCTAACAAAAAATTAGAAACTGTTAAAACTTTCACTAATAGAACCAAACCAAAAGAGCAGCCAAAGGTACCTTTGGCTATTTGGGAGTTAGAGAAAGGGAAATAAAATTTTTATCCTGAAATTAAATTTTGTTAGAAAATTTTATGCATTTCTATTTCTTAATACTGTATAATAAAGCTCTCTGAAATTGACCAGATCTTTTTTATATATAAATTTATTTATTTTAATTGGAGGCTAATTACTTTACAATATTGTATGAAATTGACCAGATCTTAAGAAAATTTTACTCTGTATATGTTTAGGCTACTAAGAGCATCATTCTTAGGTTTGAGTATTCTCTACTTAGGATTCTTTGTGCAAAATAAGTCAAGTAGAAGAGAATCTCTTATCTCATGGAACTGCTGTTTCTGTTTTTTTCCTTCTGAATATAATTTAAAAGTTATTATAAACGAGATCATTTTTGAAGAGGAACCTGTTAACAGAATGCCTTTTTTGGAGTTATGTATACTTCCTGAAGTTGGTTCTTTTGAGAACCTAGATGGAGAAAATTGAGTATCTGAATTATTCAATGGTAGCAGTAAAACTTGAGCCTGTTCTTAATTCATTTAGCTTACCTGTTCTCTTAAAATAGGTTCCTGACATGGCAGGCTATCCTCACATTCGTTACATTTCATCAGGCTTGGATGGAACATCATTCAGAGGTCCTTTCAGGGGCAATTTTGAGGTATGTAATAGCATTAATGAAGATACTTGCCACAGTATCTGTAATGCAAAAAGAGAGTATGTGTAATATTAATAGTTACAATTTCAACAATAATGTAGATGTTTCATAGAATAAATGCTTACCTTTTTGTATTTAATAGGATTGCTGCAGTGACTAAGGATCAAAAGGCAGTAACACATCTATATTGCTTCTAGGGATTATTACAGAAAGATTTATTAGTAATATTAATCTTAGCATCAGAAATTACCCAAATATTGAAGAAGAGTAATTGAAAATAATAATAGATGAATGTAGAAATTTATTAAATAAATATAAATATCAGATAAAGAACCATACCATTAAATGTGCGAGAAGAACCTTAATGCTTTTTTTTTTTTAATAAATGCAGTACGTGGAACTGTGCTCAATGTTTGTGGCAGCCTGGGTGGGAGGGGAGTGTGAGGGAGAATGGATACATGTATTGTATGTGCCCAGTCCCTTTGCTGTTCACTAGAAACTATCACAACATTGTTAATTGGCTCTACCCCAATACAAAATAAGAAGTCTAAAATTTTTTAAATGAACTAGATTTATATGCTTTACTGAATCCATGTGATGCTTGTAATACGTTAGAATTTAGTGATAACATTTTTTCTATAAATTTACTCTTTGCAATATATCTGGGAAATAAGTACTATCAGTTTTTTTGACTAGTACATTGTGTTTGACAGTTCTGATATTCTCCTGGGTGGATGAATATAATTTATTTAACCATTCTTCTAGAAAAACATTTAGGTTTTTAAAATATGTTTTCTACTATAATCAATGCCTAATGCTTTTTGACTAAGCTTAGTTTTTAGAGAAGCATTGCTATAGAAAAAGAAACCTAAGTAATTCAGTTTTTTGCTAAATATCTTTGAATTTTCTGGAAGAATAGATCATTTAAATATGATTAAAGTTTTGTTTCTTCATGTCAGTTTGGAAGTTGGAGTCAAGAATTATTGTTTGACTTGTTTCCCTATTTTACTGCAGTGACTTCATCGTCTAGATGCATACACTCTTACTGACTTATATAGGATCATGTGGTAATACGTTGGTCTAGTCTACAAAGATAACTTTGCCATACCACTTCAGTTAGCTGAAAAATAATTACAAACAGCCATTTGCCTTACCATATATGGGTTTTTGAATACTCTATTTACATTGCATGTGTATAAATATGGTAGTTTATTGCTTTTACAATACTGACTGTGCTGTTCAAGGAATAATAATACTGGCTTTTAATACTAGTTCTTCTTCTTCTTTAGGAACTTATTCATTTAGAAGAAAGATTAGGAAATGTCAATCGTGGAGCATCCCAGGGGACAATTGAAAGATGTACATATCCACATAAATACAAAAAGGTAAGCATTTATTCTATGAAACATCTACATTATTGTTGAAATGCATGACATTTAATATCATGGACTTTTTTCAAGTTTATGGAGTGTGTCAGCTACATTTTTTTATTATTAGAACAATATATGCATATGGTTAAAAAATCTAAAACTATAAATTGAAGTCTGTTACTCTAATGATCCTAGTTTTCCTTCCCAGAAGAAAAATCATGCTTACAGATTTCTTAGGTAATCTTCCAAGTATTTTTAATAATGTGCATATGTATATATTTTTTCTTCCACTTTTAAAAGTAACTCAAAGGAGATAATATGCATACAGTTTTTGTCCATTTTCTTTTTGTTCTGTATCAGCACCTACAGATGACCCGCATTCTTATAAATAGCTTGTACAGAATTCCATCCTGTGGTGGTACCATAATTGAGCTAGTCAGTTGTTTGGAGGGGAACTTAATTGACCCACATTTCTTATATTCTACCCTTATATTCCTTATGTAGTGTTACATCTAGAAGATGTGGAGTAGGCATGTTAAATAAATTTCTTTCAACAAACAATGTTCTATACTATAGAGACTAATGAAGTTTGAAAATGACTGTTCGTTGTATTTTTCACCCTTTTCCTAAGAGTATTAATGGGGTATTACCATTAAATGTAAGTCCTTTCAACTGTTTAAGCTAAATACTATAACTGGCATTCATTTTTGAACATTATCTGAAACATTTATTAATGAAACTAAGTTTATCTGACTGTGCCTCATGATGGGACAGAGTAGTATATATGATCCTGATTATATATACTGGGTTATAAATGATAGATTTCAGACTAATGAATATCTGTTACTTTTAATTTTGATGCTGATTATTTAAGGTCTTACGAGAACAGTTCATTGATAATAGTCACTTAATTCATCCTTTAATTCATGGCAATTTTACCTGGGAAATATGTTGTGGGTGAATGTATGGTTTTGTTTTGTTTTGTTTTTCAAATAAACATGAACTTTACTCAGTTGTTCAATAATGTCATCTCTACTAACAAGGTAACAACTGATTGGTTCTCACAGAGGAAACTGCACTGCAAACAAGATGGGGAAGAAGGGACTGAGGAAGACACAGAGGAAAAATGTACTATCTGTTTGTCTATTTTAGAGGAAGGTGAAGATGTGAGGTAACTAAACACTAATTATCTAAAATTCATTGTCGAAACTGGACAAGAGATTTTATTTGAGGGAATTCTCTTGTCACCCAGTAGTTAAGACTCGGCACTTTGAGCTGCTGAGGGTGCTGATTCAGTCCTCGGTTGGGGAACTAATCTCCCACAGACCTGCAACACAGCCAGAATAAGAGGAATTTTATTATAAAGCAGACCAGAAACCAAATAAAGATTACTCCTAGCGTACCCTGTTACCAGTCTCTGATATGTAGAATTGTCCTCTAATAGTGAATAAAACAGTGAAAAGATTAAGTTTCTGTATTAACATCAAAGAGAAATATACTACCTGTTTTAGGGCCACACCAAGACTTGGCCAGGGAGATTTTGTGGTCAGTATTGTCTTATCTGAATCTTCTAGGACGGAGAACTTGAGAGATGAGAGACTTTGGAGGCCAAAACGTGTATTAATGTTTCTCCAAAGCTTAAAGAGAGGGATCCAGATTAGTTCCATGCAGTTTGTTTTATATCATCATTTATAAAGTGATCTTGTCCTAAAGGTTCCTCTCAATTTGAGGACTGTTTTCTTCTTGCAACTATGTGATTTAGAAAATGTTATTATGCTAACCAAATATTTTAGACTTTTCTTTTTATAATCTGTTAAGTAACTGTTTTGTTCCTATTCTGTTTTTTCTAATGTAACATAATCCCATATGAAGCAAGTTCTATAACATATGTAACAACTGTATCCTATTTTTTCAGTTGACTAAGAGAGAAAAAAAAGTTATAAACTTTTATTATCTACTATATCACATAGAAGGTTGTTTGAACACTGTATTTCCAATGAAGATTTATAAATATAGATAATTGTTTTTTACAGTATTGACAATACTGTGCAGAGAGCAAGTAGAACACCTCTTTTTAGCTATTTTTACAAAATATGAACTCTGAAATGCACAACAACTCAACAGTGGTGGAAGTTGAAATTGACACTTAAGTCAGTAACCTTTATTCTTTCGTTAGGTTTGATATTAGCATGTTAGTGCATGGAAGCTTTATTTATTTCTCTATTTCTAATTGATAGTGTAGTGTACTAAAGCAAACATAGCTGTTTAATCTGCTTTTAAAAGAGTAGCATAGTCCGACAGACCATGAAAATGATCTCATGAAACAATATTAATAACCTTTAATCAATCATGTACTTTAATGTGTTAAAGAGATCCTCTAGACCGAAAATAATATTATATATTAAGACATTCCTTAATTAGTATGATATGGCTGCTGTGTGTTTACAGAATTCTTTTGAGAGAATTAAGTGAGAATTTTTTGGAAAGTGCTTCATAAATACAGTGATTTGATATTAAAAATATATTTACAGTATTATGTTGTGGGGAACATATTGCCAACTCCAATACATTGGCAGCTCATGTATAGAAACAAAGCTGGAAGAATTGTTACTGTAGTTGTTGTTCTTAAAATTCTTGAGATCTTATATAATTTGATTCTTTAGCTATGACAGTTAATTATCTTGGTCATTAATACATTACACTGCCCAAAGTATTAATTTAATGTAGGTATATAATCTTGAGTAGGGAGGGGTTTTTTTGTTTGTGTTTTTTTAACAGAAGAGAAAATGTTTAGTAACTTCAGAACATTACTGAAGTATTACATGTATCATTTGTTTAAATGCCACTTCACTTGTCATAAAATTAACTTTTGCTTTTTGTTTTGTTTACTTATTATAATAGACGCCTTCCCTGTATGCACCTTTTCCACCAAGTGTGTGTTGACCAGTGGTTGATCACCAATAAGAAGTGCCCCATTTGCAGAGTGGACATTGAGGCCCAGCTGCCAAGTGAAAGTTGACACCATGTTTCAGAACTCTTACCCTCCCTCTCATTCCCACCCTCCTGGTACTGCAGTCAACCAAAGATGGCATGACTTACCTGCGCAGATTCGGAAGCCTTGAACTTAAGAGTGCTGGCTCTGCTACATGGTACAACTAATGCTAGACCTACAGTTTATGTATACAGTTGATTTTGATGTATTTATAAAAGCTTTTTTTTTTCTAGATTTGACATTTTTCCTGTATCATTTTACTGTATTTTTGCATGGTTACTTGTATTGCATTTCTTTGCACATATTATGGGCTTGTGACCCTAAACTTGCAGGCAAGATTAGCTGCTTTAGTAAGTAGAATTTTGTGGTCTTTTTGTTTTTTACATAGTACCGGGTCTTGAGAATTATGAATTTTTTTATCCATTACTAACGTTTAATTTAATCAATCATGTACTTTAGTTTAATGTATAAAGATCCTCTAGAAAATGATAATATTGTGTATTAAGACATTCCTTAATTAGGACAAAATGGCTGCTGTATATTTACAATATGGAGTTCTGAGTTCAATACCATCCTTATTACTGGGAACAGAATACAAACCATTTTCAATCAGATGCAGGTGGTACTCACATCACCAGAGTGATCAATAGAATTCTTCTTGGTGTATCCTTTTCCTTTTAGCACAATGCAGATAGAGTTGAATATTAATACCATACATTTAGACTGCTGTTCCTATTGTATTTATCTTTTTCCTCCACCGTTTAGAACTTTATTTCCCAGATTCAATTTTTGCTGCTGTGAAACAGCTCTGATGAACACTAAATATTAATTTCAATTAGCTGGATTGTATATACTTGCAGATTTAACAAAATTTTAGGGAAATTGAAGAAGACATGTAGAATTTCATTCAGTCTTCTGCTAAGCACGCATAGTAAAGATATCTGCTTACATTGATTTTTGTAAACACATTTAGTCAGGATTTAGAATTGCAGTCATCGGCAGGTATCTGTGCATTCATAGAACTTCTAAAGGTCCCAGAATCACTTTTAAAGGGATTTTTATTAAAGATAAATAAAGTCAGCTGAATCTACATGTCTCTTGTTTTATTTCTCTTTAAGCTTGAAAACAGTAAATCTGCAGATACTGTGAGGCACAAATTATCCTGTCAACCTACTGTTGCTCTGGTTTTAGACTCCCACTTCATACATTACCAAGAGTCGATCACTGATTTAAAATTTTTAATTTCTATAGTTAAGATTTACTGCATAATATAGAATATTAAAGTTAAGTTAATGTACTAACATTTCTCTTTTGGAGAAAGTTTTAATCCACTTCAGGATGCATATTATCAAGATACTTTCATATACAGGATAGCCTAATTTTATTTGTCTAAATATGCTTAATATGCCCCAGATTGCAAATGCATCAGTCAGTAACATCACTGTCTGTATGTGGAAGACATGTTCCCATGGATCATATGTGAAGATGTCGATAAGCTTGCATTAAGCCACCTGCTTTGTAAGTGGATTGATTAATAAATAACTTATATTTCTATTGTCTTTGTGTTTCATAATTCATTTTTATAAAACTGCCTACATTGAACATTATGGGATTCAAAAACAGTGATCTCACTCAGGTTGACATTTGCCTAATTTTGTTTGTATTCACTCAGTTATGGCTACTTGCCCTTTTTTTTGTATTAGTAAATGTTACATGAGTAATTGTCAGTATCAACATGCTTCAGCATAGTATGTGTTAGAGATCAAGGGTGGATTATGGTTAAGAAAATTGGATATAAAATAATACAATTAATAAGAATACTAGCGGCAGTTGTAGAAGGGTTGTGGGAGGGGTGGCAAGACAGAATGAGAGAGAGAAAGAGAGACTTTGCCATCTTACTGGGGAGAAGAGCTAGTAGCCCATATTCTGGTAGCCTAGATGTAGGACTTTACCACTGGAAAACCCGTGGTCCAGGCCAAGGGATAAGATGGGGAGAATTCTATACAACGGAGTCCTCTTGATGCTCCCCAAAACACAAATACGTATAGATTTCTCTATTTTTTATATTACATCAGATTTAAACGCACAACTAAATTGTTGATTTGTCTAACATTTGCTACTGATTTTTTAAGAATATAAACTATCATTACTTTAAAATTTACTTTATGCAAGTATTTGTGGCATATACCTGAACTATATAGGAGCTTATTAAGCTACTACAGTTAGTTGCAGGAAAATGTGATTAGTGTTGAACCAAATATGGAAGGAAATTTTTAGTATTTTACCTTGTGCTTTGTTTTGGTGTCTTCCATATCCTGCTACATTTTATGTCAAAGTGAAACTTTCAGTGATAGCTATCCAAATTCTTTAAAACTAAAATTCTTTTGTCAGCAAATCCTAATGTTCATTTTTGTCAGTATGGAAGTGATAAAGTGATACTTGAAGCATTTTCTTATCTGGTGATTTTTAGCTGCTAGCGTGTTTCATCATTTGAATCTTAACAATTTGACAGGAAACTAGCTCTGTTTTAAAAATGCTATTAATATCCGTAACAGATTAAAATATTGACTCTATGGACATTTCATTTTTAGTTTTTCATAAATGAGAATAACTTAGTTTTATAGAAAATGCATCTTAATTTTAATTTTTATTTTATATTGGAGTATGGTTGATTTTCAATGTTAGTTTCAGGTGTACAGCAAAGTGATTCAGTTATGTGTATTACATATATCTATTCTTTTTCAAGTTCTTTTCCCATTTAGGTTATTAATGCATCCTGATTTCTAATTTAACTTCCAAAACTTATAGAAACACAGTAAATTTGCTTGCTTATTCAAGACTTCACATGTCACAGTATTGGATGTATTAAGGTTGAAATATTTTCTCTCAGTTATAGATTTCACTCATTTCCTTGAAATAAGAGTTATGTCTAAAACATGTTTCTTTTAAGAAAAATAAATGTTATCAATTCTGTGGTTGTGCCTTCTGGACACAATCTCATCTCTCTCCTCTGTATCCTGTACAGATTCACAGGCTACACAGTTGATCTTTTGAAATTTTAGTCTTTGGTGTCAGACAGACTTGGGCTTTGAATTGTATAACTGTAAAAAACTTAAGCTTTCTGAACTCCATCATTCTTACCTATAACAGAAATAGTTTGTTATTAGAATTGAATGAGATAAGTATAAAGAGCTTTGCATATCAGATCAGATCAGATCAGTCACTCAGTCATGTCTGACTCTTTCCAACCCCATGAATCGTAGCACGCCAGGCCTCCCTGTCCATCACCAACTCCCAGAGTTCACCCAAACTCTTTTGTCCATCAAGTCAGTGATGCCATCCAGCCATCTCATCCTCTGTCGTCCCCTTCTCCTCTTGCCCCCAATCCCTCCCAGCATTAGAGTCTTCTCCAATGAGTCAACTCTTTGCATGAGGTGGCCAAAGTACTGGAGTTTCAGCTTCAGCATCATTCCTTCCAAAGAAATCCCAGGGATGATCTCCTTCAGAATGGACTGGTTGGATCTCCTTGCAGTCCAAGAGACTCTCAAGAGTCTTCTCCAACACCACAGTTCAAAAGCATCAATTCTTCGGCGCTCAGCCTTCTTCACAGTCCAACTCTCACATCCATACATGACCACTGGAAAAACCATAGCCTTGACCAGATGGACCTTTGCTGGCAAAGTAATGTCTCTGCTTTTGAATATGCTATCTAGGTTGGTCAGAACTTTCCTTCCAAGGAGTAAGCATCTCTTAATTTCATGGCTGCAGTCACCATCTGCAGTGATTTTGGAGCCCAGAAAAATAAAGTCTGACACTGTTTCCACTGTTTCTCCATCTATTTCCCATGAAGTGATAGGACCGGATGCCATGATCTTCATTTTCTGAATGTTGAGCTTTAAGCCAACTTTTTCCCTCTCCACTTTCACTTTCATCAAGAGGCTTTTTAGTTCCTCTTCACTTTCTGCCATAAGGGTGGTGTCATCTGCATATCTGAGGTTATTGATATTTCTCCCAGCACTCTTGATTCCAGCTTGTGTTTCTTCCAGTCCAGCATTTCTCATGATGTACTCTGCATATAAGTTAAACAAACAGGATGACAATATACAGCCTTAATGTACTCCTTTTCCTATTTGGAACCAATCTGTTGTTCCATGTCCAGTTCTAACTGTTGCTTCCTGACGTGCATACAGATTTCTCAAGAGGCAGATCAGGTGGTCTGGTATTCCCATCTCTTTCAAATTTTCCAGTTTATTGTGATCCACACAGTCAAAGGCTTTGACCACTTCATAGGGCTGCTCAAATGTCTTCACAGCAGGGTAGCTGGCTTCCCCAGAGCAAATGACCACAGAGAGAGAGCAAGGAGGAAGCCACAGAGAGATTTTTCATATAGACTGATGTAATATTCTCATTTCTGCCATATTATATTCATTAGAAGCAAGTTACGAATTATAGCCTTGACTCAGAAGGAGTTGACTGGGTTGCAGCATTTGAAGGAAGGTATAGCAAGAATTTCTGTACATATTTTTAAAATACTACAGTTAGTAAACTGTGGAAAATTCTGAAAGAGATGGGAATACCAGACCACCTGACTTGCCTCTTGAGAAATTTGTATGCACGTCAGGAAGCAACAGTTAGAACTGGACATGGAACAACAGATGACTGGTTCCAAATAGGAAAAAGAGTTTGTCAAGGCTGTATATTGTCATCCTGTTTATTTAACTTATATGCAGAGTACATCATGAGAAACGCTGGACTGGAAGAAACACAAGCTGGAATCAAGATTGCCGGGAGAAATATCAATAACCTCAGATATGCAGATGACACCACCCTTACGACAGAAAGTGAAGAGGAACTAAAAAGCCTCTTGATGAAAGTGAAAGTGGAGAGTGAAAAAGTTGGCTTAAAGCTCAACATTCAGAAAACGAAGATCATGGCATCCGGTCCCATCACTTCATGGGAAATAAATGGGGAAACAGTGGAAACAGTGTCAGACTTTATTTTTCTGGGCTCCAAAATCACTGCAGATGGTGACTGCAGCCATGAAATTAAGAGATGCTTACTCCTTGGAAGGAAAGTTCTGACCAACCTAGATAGCATATTCAAAAGCAGAGACATTACTTTGCCAACAAAGGTTCGTCTGGTCAAGGCTATGGTTTTTCCTATGGTCATGTATGGATGTGAGAGTTGGACTGTGAAGAAGGCTGAGCGCGGAAGAATTGATGCTTTTGAACTGTGGTGTTGGAGAAGACTCTTGAGAGTCCCTTGGACTGCAAGGAGATCCAACTAGTCCATTCTGGAGGAGATCAGCCCTGGAATTTCTTTGGAAGGAATGATGCTGAAGCTGAAACTCCAGTACTTTGGACACTTCATGCAAAGAGTTGACTCATTGGAGAAGACTCTGATGCTGGGAGGGATTGGGGGCAAGAGGAGAAGGGGACGACAGAGGATGAGATGGCTGGATGGCATCACTGACTCGATGGACGTGAGTCTCAGTGGACTCCGGGAGTTGGTGATGGACAGGGAGGCCTGGCGTGCTGCGATTCATGTTGTCGCAACGAGTCGGACACGACTGAGCGACTGATCTGATCTGATCTGACCTGACAGTTAGTAACTGTCTTATCCCCTGTATCAAGACTCAGTCTCCAGACCTTGGACTTCTGTGGCCAGAAATTCTATGAGACCAGCTCAGTGCTTCCTAGGGCTCTCAGTTACCTCTGATCCATGGTTCAGCACTAAGTAAACTGTGCCCTCAGAAGACAGCCAAATGCAAGAATATGGCTTAGGCACTAAAATTCCTGTGTGAAAAAATTTCCAAGAATAATGTTTTTGAGATTCAGCTTTTACAAATAATTGTAAATCCTACCTATTGTGCTATGTTTTCCTAAGCTGTGATGACATAGTAAGCAATAAGATACAATACTATTTCAGCAAACAGAAAAGCTTATTTGATCTAAGGATTGAGAATACTGCCAGGTAAATGTATCTGTTACCTGTTACGTAACAAACCACATCAAATCTTAGTGACTTAGACACAGAATTTATAATTGCTCATCGTTTTAAAATGTGGGCAGAGCTGGGCGAGGATAGCTCATATCTCAGCGTAGTGTGACTTCTGTGTTCTTCATGTGACTGCGTTCATTTGGGAGCTCTACTGGGATGCAGTGTCCGATATGGCCTCCCTTCAATTTCTGATGCTTTAATATGGTTGGCTGGAACAGCTGAAGACTCACTGGGCATTTCTCTCTCTTGATGTGGTCTCTCTAGTGAGGGATAGCTAGAGCTCTGCACATAGTGAGTCAGAGCTCTAAGAAGAAACCTCCAGGCTTCCTAAGACCTTGGCCTGGAACTGCACAGTATCATTTCTGCCATATTCTGTGAGTCAAAGCAAGGCTACGGGAAATAGACTGTGTCTATTAATAGCAGCAGCAGCAAAAAAAGAATTATGACCATCTTTAATTTATCACAGTGAGATAAAACAAGTGCTATTGCTTTGTTAGAATTCCTAGTACAAACTTCCTGAACACGTTTATTTTTTACCCCAAGTTGAAGTTTAGCATATGTGGTGGTGATTTAGTTGCTAAGTTGTGTCTGACTCTTGCGACCCCAGGGACTGTAGCCTGCCAGGCTCCTCTGTCCATGGGATTCTCCAGGCAAGAATACTAGAGTGGGTTGCCATTTCCTTTTCCATGGGGATCTTCTTTACCCAGGAATTGAACCCGGGTTTCCTGCACTGCAGGCAGATTCTTTACCAACTGAGCTACGAGGGAAGCCCGACATATGGAGAAGCCATATAGGCAAACAGTCTATTCTCTGAAGTGTAATCATGAGAGGAATCAGTGGTGGAAGAACTTTGACTTCCTTATGCTGATATTTGAGGAAAAGAAATTGGAGATAGCTAGGTGCTTCTTCTTTTCCTTTGACGGCCCTATCTTTGTATAATTTAGAAAATCTGCATTGTTCTTGATAGATGGTTATTGTGATAGTTAATTTACTGTGTCAGTTTGACTCCACCATTGAGTGCCCAGACATGTGGTAAAACATTGTTCTGGGTCTATCTTTGAGGGTGTTTCTAGATGAGATCAACATTTGAATCTGTAGACTGTGTAAAGCAATTTGCCCTCCCTAATATAGATGGGCCTCATCCAATTGCTTGAAGGTCTTAACAGAGCAAAAAAACTCTCCTCTTCTCCTCCCACACCCCATGAGTAAGGGAGAATTCTCCTCTTCACTACTTTCAAGTTGGGACATTGATTTTCTCCTGTCTCTGCACTCAAACTGAGACCTAGGCTCTTCCTGGATTTCTAGTCTACCAGCCTTTGGGCTGTACCTACTCCATAGGCTCTCCTGAGTTTCCAGCTTGCAGACAAGATTGCAGGACTTGTTAGCTTTCATAATTGTGTGGGCCAATTCCCTATCTATCTTTCTGAAGAACCCCGACCAATCCAGTTATGCTTGTAGTTACATTCTTCCAGGGCTGGTGAGGTCACTACTTATTGTAGAAGCACATTTTTTTTTTTTTTTGTAAAGTGTTGAAATCATTAATTATTTTAAAAAGTCATTAATTCTTTTCCTTTGTTAGGTGTTCCTACAATGTAGGACCCTATCCTATATTTTGGAGCAGTGTAAAAATAAGTGGTTTCTTGCTATATGCTAGGTCTTCAGATACTATAGGACAGCCATCTTGATTTATTTGGGTCTTTTCCAAGTGGAATATCCTTAGAACCATTTTGTTTAAACTGGATCATAAGCCTCTTGTCTATTGTCACCATTTTTCGGGATATTTCTAGTGGTAAAGAATCTTCCTCCCAATGTAGGAGATAAAAAAAGCAAGAGACACAGGTTTGATCCCTGGGTTGGGAAGATCCCCTGGAGCAGGAAATGGCAACTCACTCCAGTATTCTTGCCTGGAGAATCCCATGGACAGAGGAGCCTGGTGGATTACAGTCCACATACACACACACACAAAATGATACCTGAAAGTGATCATCACTCCAGATGTGACCTGAGCATTAAAGAAGTACAGAATTAGCCTGAACTTATGCTAATGAGTTAGGTCTTGGAATAGTGGTATTTTCTAAAGGTGCACAGGTTTCCTAAACAACAGGTGTGAAAGTGGAAAGAATGAGTTGAAAAAGGAATACAAACTGAAGTGAAATGAGACATCGTCTTCACTCTCTCTACCTTCTGGGTGAGAGTGGGATTGGCTGTCATGTCCCAATTGGCCTGCATAACCCACAGACACAGTTTAGCCCAGCATGGGGTTGATTAGTGAAAAGAAAGCTTGATATGCCAGCTGGGACATTCTCTGCATTCTGTAGCTCCTCGAGGTTTCACCAAAGCTGATTAGGATATAAGACAAAAATTAGAGTGTCTTACAATGTTTATCTGGAATAGCAGAAAAGAGAAAATGCATGAATAATTGAAGAACATAGTATTAAAACTTGAGTCAATGGTCAATAAACCATTGACTCAAGGGACCTCATTTTTATACTCACCTTCTAAAGATGAGTAAATTATACTGTTATCCTTTCATGGACCTTATACTTTAAGCACCATGAAGGCAGGAACTCAGTTTTGTTTGTTTTTTTGTTTCAATCTTTTGGCAGCACGTGGCATGTGGGATCTTAGTCCCCCAACCATGGATTGAACTGCAACCCCTGCATTGGTAGCACAGAGTCTTAACTACTGAACCACCAGGGAAGTCCCGAGGCGCAGTTTTTATATGACCACCCTTTTTTTCTAATTCGCATGCACAATGCCTTGCTTATACAAGGCATTTAGTAGTTAAAAGAACAAAACAAACAACAAAAAAGCTTGGATAATCCACAAGCTTGAGGTCCAGACTTTAAAGAATCCTTTTGAGTGGAGGCTTACAATAGAAAGATGTTTATTTCTACCTCTCTGGGTCTCCTTGCTACTGAACAGACAACAGACTGGGACATAACCATACACCCTGCCAAGCCAGAACAGATTCAGTTCAGCTCAATTCAATCTCTCAGTGTGTCCGACTCTTTGCAACCCTATGGATTGTGGCATGCCAGGCCTCCCTGTCCATCACCAACTCCCAGAGCTTGCTCAGACTCATGTCTGTAGAAATGCCTCTCATAGCTGTTTTCATTTTTATTTCTCTACATTCATACAAATCAGATTTTTAGTTGCATGTCAGCTAGGAAAACTTTTTCCATAGTCCATTCTTCATGCTGGCCCAAGGGGCGGCTTTCTAAAACAAAGTTCTAAGCAAATCATCATCCTTCAAAACTTTCCTTGGTTTCTCATTTTCTGGATCTTTAGCATTTAGTAGCTTTATCTTTCAGTTCAGTTCAGTCACTCAGTCCTGTCTGACTCTCCATGACCCCAAAAACTGCAGCACGCCAGGCCTCCCTGTCCAACACCAACTCCCAGAGTTTACCCACACTCATGTCCATGGAGTCAGTGATGCCATCCAACCAACTATTCCTCTGTAGTCCCTTAAGTCCCCTTCTCTTGCTGCCCTCAATCTTTCCCAGCATCAGGGTCTTTTCAAATGAGTCAGCTCTTCGCATCAGGTGGCCAAGGTATTGGCGCCTCAGCTTCAACATCAGTCCTTCCAATGAATATTCAGGACTGATTTCCTTTAGGATGGACTGGTTGGGTCTCCTTGCAGTCGAAGGGACTCCCAAGAGTCTTCTCCAACACCACAGTTCAAAAGATCAATTCTTCGGCACTCAGCTTTCTTTACAGTCCAACTCTCACATCCATACATGACTACTGGAAAAACCATAGCCTTGACTAGACAGACCTTTGTTGGCAAAGTAATGTCTCTGCTTTTGAATATGCTATCTAGGTTTGTCATAACTTTCCTTCCAAGGAGTAAGCGTCTTTTAATTTTATGGCTGCAATCACCATCTGCAGTGATTTTGGAGCCCCCAAAATAGTCAGCCACTGTTTCCCCATCTATTTGCCATGAAGAGATAGGACCAGATGCCATGATCTTCGTTTTCTGAATGTTGAGCTTTAAGCCAACTTTTTCACTCTCCTCTTTCTCTTTCATCAAGAGGCTCTTTAGTTCTTTACTTTGCCATAAGGGTGGTGTCATCTGCTTGTCTGAAGTTATTGATATTTCTCCTGGCAATCTTGATTCCAGCTTGTGCTTCTTCTAGCCCAGCGTTTCTCATGATATACTCTGCATATAAGTTAAATAAATAGGGTGACAATATACAGCCTTGACATACTCCTTTTCCTATTTGGAACCATTCTGTTCCATATGCGGTTCTAACTGTTGCTTCCTGACCTGCATACAGATTTCTCAAGAGGCAGGTCAGGTGGTCTGGCATTCCCATCTCTTTCAGAATTTTCCACAGTTTATTGTGATCCACACAGTCAAAGGCTTTGGTACAATCAATAGAGCAGAAATAGATGTTTTTCTGGAGCTCTCTTGCTTTTTCAGTGATCCAATGGATGTTGGCAATTTGATCTCTGGTTCCTCTGCCTTTTCTAAAACCAGCTTAAACATCTGGAAGTTCACAGTTCACGTACTGCTGAAGCCTGGCTTGGAGAATTTTGACCATTACTTTGCTAGCGTGTGAGATGAGTGCAATTGTGCGGTAGTTTGAGCATTCTTTGGCATTGTCTGTCTTTGGTATTGGAATGAAAACTGACCTTTTCCAGTCCTGTGGCCACTGCTGAGTTTTCCAAATTTGCTGGCATATTGAGTGCAGCACTTTAACAGCATCATCTTTCAGGATTTGAAATAGCTCAACTGGAATTCTGTCTCCTCCACTAGCTTTGTAGTGATGCTTTCTAAGGCCCACTTGACTTCACATTCCAGGACGTTTGAATCTAGGTGAGTGATCACACCATTGTTATTATCTGGGTTGTGAAGATCTTTTTTGTACAGTTCTGTGTATTCTTGCCACCTCTTATTATCTTCTGCTTCTGTTAGGTCCATTACAATTTCTGTCCTTTATTGAACCCATCTTTGCATGAAATGTTCCCTTAGTATCTCTAATTTTCTTGAAGAGATCTCTAGTCTTTCCCATTGTATTATTTCCCTCTATTTCTTTGTATTGATTGCTGAGGAAGGCTTTCTTATCTCTTCTTTCTATTCTTTGGAACTCTGCATTCAAATGGGTATATCTTTCCTTTTCCCCTTTACTTTTCACTTCTCTTTTCACAGCGATTTGTAAGGCCTCCTCAGACAGCCATTTTGTTTTTTTGCATTTCTTTTTCTTGGGGATGGTCTTGCTCCCTGTCTCCTGTACAGTGTCATAAACCTCCATCCATAGTTCATCAGGCACTCTGTCTATCAGATCTAGTCCTTTAAATTTATTTCTCACGTCTACCATATAATCATAAGGGATTTGATTTAGGTCATACCTGAATGGTGTAGTGGGTTTCCCAATTTCTTCAATTTAAGTCTGAATTTGGCAATAGGGAGTTCATGATCTGAGCCACAGTCAGGTCTGGATCTTGATTTCCTGACCAGATAATCAACCAGATGTTCAATCAGACAATCATCTGATTTCAGTGTTGGCCATCTGGTGATGTCCATGTGTAGAGTCTTCTCTTATGTTGTTGGAAGAGGGTGTTTGCTATGACCAGTGTGTTCTCTTGGCAAAACTCTATTAACCTTTCCCCTGCTTCATTCTGTACTCCAAGGCTAAATTTGCCCGTTACTCCTGGTGTTTCTTGACTTTCCACTTTTGCATTCCATTCCCCTATGAAAAGGACATCTTTTGGGGGTGTTAATTCTACAAGGTCTTGTAGGTCTTCATAGACCTGTACAGCTTCTTCAGTGTTACTGGTCAGGGCATAGACTTGGATTACCATTAATTACTTGGATTACTGTTAATTACTTGGATTACCGATATTGAATGGTTTGCCTTGGAAATGAACAGAGATCATTCTGTTGTTTTTGAGATTGCATCCAAGTACTGCATTTTGGACTCTTTGGTTGACTGTGATGGCTACTCCATTTCTTCTTAGGGATTCCTGCCCACGGTAGTAGATATAATGGTCATCTGAGTTAAATTCACCTATTCTAGTCCATTTTGTTCGCTGATTCCTAGAATGTCAACATTCATTCTGTCCCAGACTGAGGAATCTTAGTGTTTGAAGAGTTCCTGTTTGGCAGTCCGGGACCTAAACATTTGTGTAGGAATCTCAGAATCTGTCTCAGACTTCCTTTTGTACGGTTCGAAGATACTAGGCAACACCTACCTTGAAATGTAATAACTCCTGACAAACCAAGCCACTCACCCTGTCTTCAGTCATGCCAGTCCAATATTGGTGGTCTGTGCTTTTGCTTAGGGTGCATTCTATGCCTGCAATATTCTTCCTCACTCCATATTCACCTTATATGCATATATTTGAAGCAGTACTTGACCAAGAAATTAAATAAAGTGAATTGATCATGTAGAATTTTACCATACAGCAAAAGACCAGCCTTCAGGAAATTTATCCTTGGTTAATTTTTTTTTTTTTTTTTTTTTGACCGCATAGATGGCAGCCCACCAGGCTCCTCTGTCTCTGGGATTCTCCAGGCAAGAACACTGGAGTGGGTTGCCATTTCCTTCTCCACTTGGTTAATTTTCTATTCAATTTCCTTTGATGACTATTTCAGCTTTTGCCACTCTTTCTGCCAAATGTAAATAGGGAAAGTGAAAGTCGCTTGGTCATGTTTGACTCTGCCACCCCAAGGACTGTACAGTCCATGGAATTCTCCAGGCCAGAATACTGGAGTGGGTAGCTGTTCCCTGCTCCAGGGGATCTTCCCAACCCAGGGATTGAACCCAGGTCTCCCACATTGCAGGTGGTCCCTTTACCAGCTGAGCCATCAGGGAAGCCAATGAGAGGACAATGGTAAATACAGAGGAAAGACTTTGAAATCAGACTTGAGTACACACTCTAGCTCTGAAACCCATAAGGACTGTGATTGCAACCAAGACATACAACTGTTCTGAGTCTTAGTTTCTTTATCTGTTAGACTGGGATAACACATGACAGATGTTAGCTAGCCTCATTGTGATCCTTTTGGAATATATACAAATATTAAATGATTATGTTTTACATCTGAAGTTAATATATATCAATTATACATCAGTTTTAAAAATGCCCCCCAAATTGGGATAATACTAAAAACTGGGATCTAAGGACTAAGAGGATTCTATGAGAAAGTTTATTTAAATTAGTATATAAGAAGAGTGATCAATGTTATCTAAGATAGATGGGAATAGGAAATAAAAATAAAGGACTACAATGCATTAAACAAGAGATTGAATCAAAAAGTTTATTTGTAAGGTTCTAGGTTAGCTGCAATGAGGGATAAGCCACAAGAAATAGTACCTCTACTTTGTATGAAAATACAGTATTCTAATATGAATTAAATTATTCAATTTTAACATTGTCAAATCAGTTAATAAAAGCGCTTTACCATTCATAACATTTCTGTTTACAAAACCCTAAGAGTTGGTAAGGATTGTTTTATAGTTGTAGCTTTTGATATTACCACAAAAATATAACAATAAAGAAAAAGTATAATTTTAGTCACAACCCCAGTGCCCTAAACATCTATTTTCCCTTCCCAATTCCTCTTCACTGGATATCTAATTTTTAGTTTTAGGACGATGGATACATTAACACCTTCTCATGCCACTTAGTAGCTGCAGTTATTTCTGTTTTACCTCAGATATGCAGATGATACCACCCTGATGGCAGAAAGCGAAAAAGAACTAAAGAACCTCTTGATGTAAGTAAAAGAGGAGAGTGAAAAAGTTGGCTTTAAAGTCAACATTGAGAAAACTGAGATCATGGCATCCGTTCCCATCACTTCATGGCAAATAGATGGGGAAACAATGGAAACCGTGAGAGGCTTTATTCTGGGGGGCTCCAAAATCATTGCAGATGGTGACTGCAGCCATGAAATTAAAAGACGTTTGCTCCTTGGAAGAAAAGTTATGACCAACCTAGATAGCATATTAAAAAACAGAGACATTACTTTGTCAACAAAGGTCCATCTGGTCAAAGCTACATTTTTCCAGTAGTCATGTATGGATGTGAGAATTGGACTATAAACAAAGCTGAGTGCCAAAGATTTGATACTTTTGAACTGTGGTGTTGGAGAAGACTCTTGAGAGTCCCTTGGACAGCAAGGAGATCAGATCAGTCCATTCTAAAATAAATCAGTCCTGAATATTCATTGGAAGGACTGATGCTGAAACTGAAACTCTAATACTTTGGCCACCTGATGCAAAGAACTGACTCATTTGAAAAGATCCTGATGCTGGGAAAGACTGAAAGCAGGAGAAAGGGACAACAGAGGATGAGATGGTTGGATGGCATCACCCACTAGATGGGCATGAGTTTGGGTAAGCCCCGGGAGTTGGTGATGGATAGGGAGAAGGCAATGGCACCCCACTCCAGTACTCCTGCCTGGAGAATCCCATGGATGGAGGAGCCTGGTAGGCTGCAGTCCATGGGGTCACTGAGGGTCGGACAGGACTGAGCGACTTCACTTTCACTTTTCACTTTCATGCATTGGAGAAGGAAATGGCAACCCACTCCAGTGTTCTTGCCTGGAGAATCCCAGGGACAGGGGAGCCTGGTGGGCTGCTGTCTGTGGGGTCGCACAGAGTCGGACACAACTGAAGCGACTTAGCAGCAGCAGCAGGGAGGCCTGGCATGCTGCAGTCCATGGGGTCGCAAAGAGTCAGACACGACTTAGTGAACTGAACTGAAGAGGAAACAGGTGTAGTCATGTTAGATCCAAGAGAAGGAATTTAATTCAGATCACATTATTTAAGGCTCAGTATTTAAGGCTCATTAGTACTCCAGTTGGAGAAGTAAATGGCAACCCACTCCAGTGTTCTTGCCTGGAGAATCCCATGGACGGAGAAGCCCGGTAGGCTGCAGTCCATGGGGTCCCGCAGAGTCAGACACGACTGGAGCGACTTAGCAGCAGTAGCAGCAGCAGTACTCCAGTAACAGAGAGATAAACCATTTTTAAAAGAGTAGGGAGTGATGGGAAATGTTGCTCAAAGTCTTAGACGGTGCCTATCATCAGAAGTCATTTCACTACCTTTACTGTGGGCCTTTGACCCTTCCTTTCCTCTCCTCTTTCCGTTTCCTCTCCCTTTTTCTTTCCTCTTTTCTTGTCTTGACCTGATCCTCCCACCCTGCTGCCCAAGGCTGGATCACACTTCAGTTGTCTTTCTCATTTTAAAATCTTCAGCGCATCATAATTTATTCGACAAATATTTACTGAGCATCGATCACAACACACACGAAACAATGTGCCAGGTTCCGCAACACAATGAAGAGCTTACTTGAATCACAAGTCACACAAACCGCATTTATCTTTTTTTCCCATCTCCTAAGAATCTTAGCTTTAGAGTAAACGCCACAATTCCCACTCCTTAAAGCACACGTTTGCATCTCAACCACCTAACACAGCGCAGCCCTAAAGGACCCATAGGCGCCTGTTCCACCACCTGGACAGGCCAATCCGACCTAACTTCAACGCAAAACTTAAGAAAGAAGAGTAAATATCAGAAACGGTATTTTAAGGGTGTTCCCTAGAACCAACTTCCGCGCACCCTGTACAAACGCAGACATCCGTAATTGAGGCCGCGTCAAAATTCAGACAAGGCGTCCTAAGTCTGCTTTTCCAATGAGGCATTTTATTTTTGTTTATCTTAGAAGCCGAGATTTTTAAAAAAATACACCAAGCAGAAAAAAAAAAAAAAACACCAACCTGTTGTTATGACAACAAACTGGGCTGGAAAATTCAGCCAATCAGCCTGCGGAAGGGCCTCCGGACTAGCCAATAGGAAGAGCGCGTGGTACGTAGGGCCGCCCAATGGGGGCGCGAGCGGCGCGGTATTTGAATCCTGGAACTAGGCGACCTTTCGAAGAGCCTCAGCTTGTGGGCACGGAGTGCAGTCTTAACTGCGCGGCGGAAGCTAGTTCTCTCTGTCCAGTCCGCGTCCTCCCTGGGCGGGGCTGCCACTCTTGCCTGTCCGTTTCCTCATGGCGCTGCTCCGACGCCCGACGGTGAGTGGGCCGGCGAACCTCCGCACGGTCCTGGGCCCGGCCGCGCTGCCTGCTCCGCCGACTTTCGCTTCTCTTTCTCCTCGGCTTTGAACTTCGTTCCAAATTGCGCCGCTTTCCTCTTCCTGCGGGCGGCCTGGGCCCTGGGGCCTGGCCGGCCCTGAGGCCTATCTCCGCCGGCTGACTTCTCCTCGCCTTGCTTCCGCTCTCCCGGTGCTGGCTCCTGGCCTGGCCGTCCCTTCCGCGGGGCGAGGGGAGTGTAGGAAAACGCCTCGGGCCTGGCACTTGTCAAGTGAGTCCCTGGACGCTAGGCCTAGGACTGGGCAAGCGGTTCCCGAGAGCGCTTTGTTGTTAAGTGAAAGTGAAGTCGCTCAGTCGTGTCCGACTCTTTGCGACCCGATGGACACCAGGCTTCTCTGTCCATGGGATTTTCTAGGCAAGAGTACTGGAGTGGATTGCCTTTTCCTTCTCCAGGGAACTTCCCAACCCAGGGATCGAACCCAGGTCTCCCGCATTGTAGACAGACGCTTTACCGTCTGAGCCACCAGGAGAGTTATCTAAATACAGCTTCTTGGGGTTTCTTCCTCTTTCAGTCCTTGCCAGCTAAGGAATTAGCGGTGGGGAATGGGAGAAGGACGAAGAAATTCCGCCGGCTGAAAAGTCTGAAAAGTATTTCAAATGTTTAATCAAGCAACAGCTATGGCTGTTTTTCAAATGTTTGCACATTTCACTTTGTATAAGTTTCCTGTTTATTTCTGCACACGAAGTCTTACAAGGCTAAATTCGCCAATGTATGGTCTTGTCCCTTAAAAAAAGTAATTTCCTTTACGCAAGTGTAATAGAGATATTATTGGAGCCATATGGCAGACTGAGACAAGATCCGAATTCCTTTATTTCATCTTTGCAAAAAACAAAGTGTTAATGGTGGTATGGGCTTTTTCTGTGGGTTTGAATCGTCCCTGGATCTGCTTTTTTCCTTGCTGAAAAGTAGAGGGCCCTGACACACCTGAGCTCCATCCTCCTGGCTGTGGGCTTGTTGAAAGCTGCTGATTTCCCCTTCCAGGTGGATTGATGTAGATTACCACTTCAACCCACAGGAAATTTCAAACACTTTTTAAAATTGGCAGTGACTTGAACAGTGTGACTTTTGAGGATCCTAGTAAGTTGAATACATTCAACTGTAACCCTTTTGTGAATCTGAGTCAAACTGATAAGTAACTTTTGTCTAAACTACCCCATAAAGTGCTTTCATACTCAAATTCCCTTCTATTCAGGTAAGGCTTGCGTTTTCCCCTGCCCATCTGTCTATTCTGGTAGGTCCATTCAAACCCTCTGTTGGAAAATATGTTAAAATTAGGACCCCGGATTATCAAGAATAGTACATGCTGTTTTTTTCTCCTGAAATGTTTATCACATATAATAAAACAAACTTTTCTATATAAAACATTTCTTGTTTTTACTAACAAGTTTTTGTTTCTAAGTTCATTCTAACACATGTTAACAATTTTTATTTCATACAATTCACACTTTCTCTGAATTTGAGATAAAACTATTTTACCCATGAAAACTTTTCTAAATATCCTTAATAAAAGAGAGCTCACATGCTATGGCACCCTCACAGCTAAAAGGCTGTCTTTAAAAGATGTTGCCAATCTGAGCACTTATTTGTAGAATCAAAACCTAGTTTAGGTTTTAAACATCTGGATTTTAAACAGCTTTTTAATATTGCATCTTAATTGCACCTATTACTCACCTCTGTCCAGGAAGTTTTTTAAATAGATGCCATTCATATACAGGGTCCATATAGGAAATAGCCACTTATCTGTGAAGCTCTTAGTGGGATTTAAAAAAAGTGAATGAGTGTATTTGCCTAATTTAGAGTGATGTTATAAATAGAAAGTAGCATTTTTAGACTTCCTAAAATTTACCTTTCCCTCTTGCAGATAGACCTCAGTGGATTCACCATTGCCAAATCAATTCTGAACCTGAGGATCTGATACCAGCAAAATATTGTAAATTATCTCAACTTTCAGTAATTTTTTTCCTTGTTTTTTTTTTTTTTTTTTTAGGTGTCCACCGATTTAGAGAATAATGACACAGGAGTTAATTCTAAACCTAAAAGTCATGTGACTATCAGGCGGGCAGTTTTAGAAGAAATTGGAAATCGTGTTACAACCCGAGCCATACAAGTAGCTAAGGTAACAACTGTGAGGGCTGCACCTCTGCACACTAGGCTGACCCTGTAGAGCACTCAGTGGCAACACAGGCTGTCTTGTCCTCTTCACATTTCTTTTTCATTTCAGAAAGCCCAGAACACTAAAGTACCTGTTCCACCCACCAAAACAACAAATGTCAACAAGCACCCGAAACCTACTGCTTCTGTGAAACCAGTGCAGATGGATGTGTTGGCTCCAAAGGTAGGAAGTTCTGAATTTACAAGCATACTTAACAGAGTAGCCAGTTCGGGGCTATGGTGTAAGGGCCCCTTTATCATCACTGCCGCTTTTGAAGAACATTGATAGCAGGAGCTCTGCTTTAAGACAACAGTGTAGAAAATGAACATCTTTGTAGTAATGGTACCTTAACATAATGTTATGACCTTGAGTAACAAAGTTAAATACCTTAATACCTAAATAAATTTCGTGATCTCAGAGGAAATTTTGATAGATTTTATTAAAAATAACTCACTATAAGAATGCACTTGCCTGCAAAGGTGGTGGAAGCTTAGAATTCTGAGACCTTCACTCATGGAAGAACAAAGTAATGCCAGGATGGTACTGAGAGATTGTAGTCTCCGTTACTGGTTAATTCAATTAAAGTTAGAATGCTGGGGGACCCACTGGCCTGTTCATCTTCCACCGTCTTCTAGTTTATGCTTGCTCTCATTCATAGATTACACAAGGTCATATAATTACAGTGACGCAAGCCCTGTTGTGAGTGCTGACAATACATCAGTGTCTACTCTTTCTAGCTCAAGATATTTATATAACTGTTTGCTTGAAATTTTTTGGTAAAACATTGGACATATTGGAGAAATAGGTTGAGTACTTACTATACACATCCTGTTGTGTTAAGGCTGTGTTAAGACATCTTGCCTTGAGGAGATTTATCTAGAAGGGGCATTTGTATCTGAAAATTAAATATGTAATCCGAGGACACAATGCTTGGTACCCACAGGCAATGGATGACTGAATGCAGTCTCCCATCTAAAGGAGGAGAGAATCATGGGGGATGGAGTGGTCAAGGCAAACTTGCTGAAATAAGTGGGATTCTTAAGGATAGAGAAAAGCTGATAGGAAAGGTGGAAACAAAGCAGCAATAGGAATCAAGGCACCAAAGAGGGAATAGGCCTATAAGTTATGTCCTTCAGGGCAAAGAGTCAGCAAGTCTAAGTTGGGTCGGAAGGTTTGTATGAGGAGGCGGGCAAAAAGTTGGACAGAAGATTGCAGTTGGATTTGAAGGTCTTGGAATTTGGGTTATATCCCATTAGGCAGAGGGGAATGTATGGAAAGTTTGGAGGAGGAGAGAAGTGATGAAAGCAGTGTAGGGTGACCATGGAAGGGATATGTTAGAAGGCACTGCAGTTTCCTAAGCAAGGGCTGATGGGTGTCTTGAATAAGCCTAGATCTCTCCTAAGTGCTCGCCCATTTACCAGTGTCTATATGGGTGCTAAGAAACAACCTCAATGTGCTGGGTTCCCAGAACTCCTTTTAGGGACATCATTCTGTATTCAGAAGGAATCCTTTGAGTATGCTGCTTGGAGTGGAGGAGTGAGACCCTTAAGCACTAGAGTAGTTAATCCTGAAATTTTGGGAGAAAACTATGTTTTTGCTGACTCATGAGGCTTTGACAAACAGTAGTTTGAAGGAAGGAAACAGGCTTTCTACTAGTCTCTTGTTTGCTGGGCACTGGGAAAACAAGGTGAGTGAACCAGCTTCCTGTTCCCAGGAGGCTCCCAATCAAACCCGGAACATCAAAGTGCTATAATGTGTTGTAGCAGAGGCAGATGCAATCTTAGGAGACATACTGGGGAGTGGCAGCTAGAAATTCTGAGGTGGCTTTAGATTTACAAATTTGCTTGAAACACTAAATGTAGTGATAGCCATTATTCAAGGATAAGAATATTTTATGGTCTAATTTTCCCTAAAACAAAAACTATATATAAAAGGAAATGAGCATGACTATTCATATTAAAATAAGTGTCTTTTATTTTTAATTATACGAGAAACAGGCATAGTAGAGTGCATAGAATAAAGGATCAATTCATTTTTACTATTCTCCCCACCCTCAAAATTCCACTCCATTGCATTCCCTAAAGGTAATCTCAGTAACTGACTTTGTCTTTCTACAACTGAATATGCTTGTGTATGCGTGTCTACACAGTCACTGCTGCAAATCGTGAACTCTGACTGGAATCAACAGTTTTTCTTGGAGTCCTTCCTTATTGCACTGAGTTGACATTATCTATTATAAATCTAGCAAATAAAAGAACCCTGGGGCTTCTCTGGTGGCTCAGTGGTGAAGAATCTTCCTGCCAGTGCAGGATGTGGGGCTTTGACCCCTGGGCCAGGAGGATCCCATGTGATGAGGAGCAACTAAACCTGTGTACCAGCAACAAGAGAAGCCACCACAATGAGAAGCTTGAGCACCGCAACTAGAGAGTAGCCCTAACTCCTGCAGCAAGAGAAAAGCCCGTACAACAAAGCCCTAGTGCAGGTGAAAGTAAAGTAGAATTTAAAAAAATAACTGTTTCAACAAAACTTGTGTAAATACCTATATATTTGCATATTTATAATTTATTTATTTGGCTGCATTGGGTCTTAGTTGTGGCTTGTGGGATCTTTTGTTGCTGCGTACAGACTCTCTAGTTGTGGCGGCCAGGCTTAGTTCCCCCCTGGCATGTGGGATCTTAGCTCACCAACCAGGAATTGACCCACATCCCCTGCATTGGCAGGCAGAGTCTTAACCACTGGACCACCAGGGAAGCCCTGCATATGCATATTAATCTGCTCTCTTAACAGACCCGACTCATTAAATGTTGGTGCTGGGAGAACTCTGGTAGCTTTTTTTCACACTCCACACATCTTTTACCAAAGAACCACGTCTCAAGTTCAGCACAGTCTCACAACTTTATTGTTTCTGAGCCTACTTTTCAGTTGTCTCTGACAACTCACAGAACTCATTCATCAATCTAATGTAAAGCTTTTGCTTAAGGACCACTTTTGTGTTGGACAACTAGTTGATGCCTGTTATCTTTGCATGCATCAGACACTGGACCGTTTGGCCAGTGCACAGTTGGCTCACAGAACTTAGGTTATTATCTCCACAGGTAAGCGAGATCTTAGAAAGGATTTTATAATAATTCAATTATGTTGGAGACCAAAAGGAATGCTTTCAAGAAATTCTAAATTAAGGCCCAGAGCAATTATCCTTGTCTTATCCTGGTGGCTTTTGGATATGACTAAACTTAGGTGTGCTTCTGAGTAGACACAGGTGAATATTCAAGCTGCTAAGACATCTGAAGTACATACTTCTGTCTTCTTCTTCTTTAAAATTTATTTTTATTTGTTTTTAACTAGATGATAATTGCTTTGCAATGTATTGTTGGTTTCTGCTGTACAACAGGTGAATCAGCCATAAGCATACATATATCCCCTCCTTGCACCTCCCTCCCACCTCCCACTCCACCCCACCCCTATAGGTTGTTACAGAGTGCAGGGCTGGACCCCCCTGTGTCATACGGCAACTTCCCGCTAGCTGTCTCTTTTACGCACGGTGATGTGTATGTTTCAGGGCTACGCTCTCAGTTTGTCCTGTCCTCTCTGTTCCCCCGCCGTGTCCACAAGTCTGTTCTCTACGTCTGTGCGTCTGTTCCTGCCCTGCAGATAAGTTCATTGGTACCATTTTTCTAGATCCCCATATTTATGCATTAATATGTGATGTTTTTCTCTTTCTGACTTAGTTCACTCTGTATAACAGGCTTTAGGTTTGTCCATCTCAGTTCATCTGACTCAAATTTGTTCCTTTTATGGCTGAGTATCGGAGAAGGCAATGGCACCCCACTCCAGTACTCTTGCCTGGAAAATCCCATGGACAGAGGAGCCTGGTAGGCTGCAGTCCACGGGGTTGCTAAGAGTCGGACACTACTGAGCGACTTCCCTTTCACTTTTCACTTTCACGCATTGGAGAAGGAAATGGCAACCCACTCCAGTGTTCTTGCCTGGAGAATCCCAGGGACGGGGGAGCCTGGTGGGCTGTCGTCTATGGGGTCGCACAGAGTCGGGCACGACTGAAGTGACTTAGCAGCAGCAGCAGCATGGCTGAGTATATTCCATTGTATATCTGTACCACAGCTTATTTATCCATTCATCTGTCAATGGACATCTAGGCTATTTTCATGTCCTGTTCATTGTATCAATAAATAGAGCTGCAGTGAACATTGAGGTATACATGTCGTTTTGAATTGTGGTTTCTTCAGGGTATATGCCCAGTAGTGGGATTGCCGGGTCACAGAGTAGTCTTATTTCTAGTTTTTAAAGGACTCTCCATACTGTTCTCCCATAGTGCCTATGTCAGTTTAGATTCCCACCAACAGTGCAAGAGGCATCCCTTTTCTCCTCATCCTCTCCAGTATTTATTGTTTGTAGACTTTTTGGTGATGGCCATTCTGACTGGTGTGAGATGGTTCCTCATTGTGGTTTTGATTTGTAGTTCTCTAATAATGAGCGATGTTGAGAGCATCTTTTCATGTGTTTATTGGTCATCTGTCTGTCTTCTTTGGAGAAATGTCTCCAAAGAAGGTCTTCCGCCACTTTCCTGATTATGTTGTTTGTTTTTCTGATATGGAGCTGCAGGAGCTGCTTGGATATTTTGGAGATTAACTCTTTGTCAGTTGGTTTGTTTGCAATTATTTTTTCTCATTCTGAGGTTTGACTTTTCATCTTGTTTATTTCTTTTGCTGTGCAAAAGCTTGTAAGTTAAATTAGGTCCCATTTGTATGTTTTTATTTCCATTAGTCTTGGAAGTGGGTCAGAGAGGATTGTGCTGGTGATTTATGTAAGAGTGTACTGCCTATGTCTTCCTATAAGATTCTTACATTTTTGGTCTTACATTTAGGTCTTTAATCTATTTTGTGTCTATCTTTGTGTATGGTGTTAGGAAGTGTCCTAATTTCATTCTTTTACGTGTATCTGTCCAGTTTTCCCAGCACCATGTGTTGAAGGGGCTATCTTCGCTTCATTGTATATTATTGGCTCCTTTCTCAATAATAAGGTGCCCGTAGGTACAAGGGTTTATCTCTATACTTTCTATCCTGTTCCATTGGTCTGTATTTCTGTTTTTGTACCAATACCATACTGTCTTGATGCCTGTAGCTTTATAGTAGTATACTTCTGTCTTCTTAAACCAGGCTTCCTGGTACTGATTGCCCTTCCTGGGGAGAGTAATGACGATTATCTCTAAAAAGGAAACCTTAAACTGAAGCTGCACATACTTATTAAAATGCATACGTCTGATTCTAGTCACTCTTGCTCAGTGCCTTCAGGGTATTCACTTCCCTTTGGATAAAATCTAAGCTCCCTAGCCATGTTCTCGCTCACCTTTCCAGTCCGTTTCTGTCACCTCATACACTACGCTCTCCATTCTCAAATCAATGCTTAGTCCCAAGACTTGCCTTTATTTCTTGTCTTTCCCTGGAACTTTGTACTCGTGTGCCTTTGCTACTTAATGAGTTCTACGCTCTCTGAAGACTTTACTAGGTTTCTCCCTAGGACCTCAGGTAGCTTTTCTTATTCCTTCTAGTAGTTCTTAAATTCTTGAGTAGATGAGTTATACCTGTATACCTCTTGCTCACCTGGCCCTTCCTCAATTCAAGACCTTTTCTTTAAGAGGGAAGGGCATGATTTGAATTGCTACATATCCTGTGGCTGTTACTGTTTTCTTCTTCTCTAAGACTGGAAACTGTAATCATTGAGCTTTTATGTAAATTAAATTTGTTTATTATCCTGCCTTCTCTTTCTTTCTATATTTTATTACGTTAATATGTATTCTTATAGCCTAGCAGTCCTAGGCTATACTTTGAGGAGTACCTCTTATTCTTTAAAAAAAAAAAGTAATGGTTTATTTATGCTTCATTACTAAATGCTTGTTTTAACTCCATACAATTTTAATTTGTGTGTGTGTGTGTTTTTATAATCACCCAGTCACGATAAGAAAATAAAATACTGGGTATCTACTTGCTCAGTCTTTGCTTCCTCCTGTTTTATTCATAGGCTCGAATGTGCTTTCCTGCTTTTTTGTTGTCAAATAATTTCTCAATTTAGAATAAATTAGTTGATCAGAAGAAAACACTACACTTGCTAAATGGGCACTGCCACAGTGAGCTATCAGTTCTAGGAATCTCTGAACCTAGGTGTCTTAAGTTTCTTACACTCAGTAAATGTTTACTGAACCCTACTATATCTGGGGGGCCTTCCCAGGTCTAGCAGTGGTTAAAAAAAAAAATCCACCTACCAGGAGGATTTTTCCTCCTGGGTGAACCAGACATGTGGGTTCAATCCCTGGGTTGGGAAGATCCTCTGGAGAAGGAAATGGAAACCCAGTCCAGTATTCTTGCCTGGGAAATACCATGGACAGAGGAGGCTGGTGGTATAGTCCAGTGGGTGGCAAAGAAACAGACATGACTGAGCAACCATGCCAACAAAAGTGTGTCAGGGATGATATAGGTATTTGAGATAACTTAGTGGACAAAATCAGTTTGAATAAATGTAAGGTTATAGAACTTACATTCTGGTAGAAGTAGAAAATAATATGCCTAATATATAAATAAAGTCTGTGATATATTGTTGTTCACTCGCTAAGTGGTGCCTCACTCTCTTGATCCCGTGAACTGCAGCACAGCAGGTTTCTCTGTCCTTCACATCTCCTTGACTTTGCTGAAACTCATGTCCATTGAGTCAGCAATACCATCCAACCATCTCATCCTCTGTTGCCCCCTTCTCCTCTCGCCTTCAATCTTTCCCAGCATTGGGGTCTTTTCCAATGAGTTGGCTGTGTATCAGGTGGCCAAAATATTGGAGCTTCAGCTTCGGCATCAACCCTTCAATGAATATTCAGGGTTGATCCTTTAGGATTGACTGGTTTGATCACCTTGTTGTCCAAGGGACTCTCAAGAGTCTTCTCCAGCACCACAGTTTGAAAGCATTAATTCTTCATTGCTCAGCCTTCTTTATGGTCCAGCTGTCACATATGTACATGACTATTGGAAAAAACCATAGCTTTGACTGTATGGACCTTTGTTGGCAAAGGTTGTTTGCTTTTTAATACACTGTCCAGGTTTGTCATAGCTATTACAAAGAGCAAATGTCATTTAATTTTCTGGCTGCAGTCACTGTCTGCAATGATTTTGGACTCCAAGAAAATAAAATCTGTCACTGTTTTCACTTTTTTCCATCTCTATTTGCCATGAAGTGATGGGACTAGATGCCGTAATCATAGTTTTTTGAATGTTGTGCCAAGTTTTTTGAATGTTTTAAGCCAACTTTTTCACTGTCCTCTTTCACCATCATCAAAAGTCTCTTAAAAAAAGAAAAAGTCTCTTTAGTTCCTCTTTGCTTTATGCCATTAGTGTGGTATCATCTGTATATCTGAGGTTGTTGATATTTTCTTCCCACAATCTTGATTCCAGCTTGTGCTTCATCCAGCCTGGCATTTCATATGGTTTACTCTGCATATAAGTTAAATAAGCAGGGTGACAGTATACAGTCTTGATGTATATTGGAACCAGTTTGGAACCAGTCTGTTGTTCCATGTCCAATTCTAACTGTTGCTTCCTGACCTGCATATAGGTTTCTCAAGAGGCAGGTCAGGTGGTCTGGTATTCCCATCTCTTTCAGAATTTTCCAGTTTGTTGTGATCTACACAGTCAAAGGCTTTAGTTTAGTCAATGAAGCAGAAGTAGATATTTGGAATTCCCTTGCTTTTTTTTGTGATCCAATGGATGTTGGCAGTTTGGTCTCTGGTTCTTTTCTAAATTCAACTTGAACATCTGGAAGTTCTCAATTCACTTATCGTTGAAGCCCAGCATGAAAGATTTTGAGCATTACCTTGCTAGTATGTGAAATAAGTGCAATTGTGCAATAGTTTGAACATTCTTTGGCATTGCTCTTCCTTAAGATTGGAATGAAAACTGACCATTTCCAGTCCTGTGACCACTGCTGAGTTTTCCAAATTTGCTAGCATATTGAGTACAGCATTTTCACAGCATCATCTCTTAGGATTGGAAATAGTTCAGCTGGAATTCCATCACCTCCACTAGCTTTGTTTGTAGTGATGCTTCCTAGGGCTCACTTGACTTCCCATTCCAGGATGTCTGGCTCTAGGTGAGTGATCACACCATTGTTGTTATCTGGATCATTAAGACCTTTTTCATATATTTCTTCTGTGTATTCTTGCCACCTCTTCTTAATATCTTCTGCTTCTGTTAGATCTGTACCATTTCTGTCCTTTGTAGTATCCATCTTTGCGTGAAATATTCCTTTGGTATCTAATTTTCTTGAAGAGATCTCTGGTCTTTCCCATTCTGTTGTTTTCCTCTGTTTCTTTGCATTGTTCATTTAGGAAGGCTTTCTTATCTCTCCTTGCTATTCTTTGGAACTCTGCATTCAGATGTGTATACCTTTTCCTCCTTTGCCTTTCTCTTCTCTTCTTTTCTCAGCTATTTGTAAGACCTCCTAAGGCAACCACTTTGCCTTCTTGCCATTTCTCTTTCTTGGGGATGGTTTTAATCACCAATCCTGTACAATGGTACGAATTTTCATCCATAGTTCTTCAGGCACTCTGTCAGATTTAGTCTCTTGAATCTACTCGTCACCTCCACTGTATAATCATAGGGGATTTGATTTAGGTCATATCTGAATGGACTAGTAGTTTTCCCTACTTTCTTCAAATTGAGCCTGAATTTTGCAATAAGGAGCTGATGATCTGAGTCACAGTCAGCTCCTGCTCCTGTTTTTGCTGATTGTATAGAGTTTCTCCATCTTCGGGTACAAAGAATATAATCAATCTGATTTTGGTATTGTCCATCAGGTGATGTCCTTGTGTAGAGTTGTCTCTTGTGTGTTGGAAGAGGGTGTTTGCCATGATCAGTGCATTCTCTTGGCAAAACTGTTAGCCTTTGCCCTGCTTCATTTTGTACTCCAGAACTAAGCTTGTGTGTTACTCCATATATCTCTTGACTTCCTACTTTTGCATTCCAGTCCCCTGTGATAAAGGACATCTTTTTTGGTGTTAGTTCCAAGAGGTCTTGTAGGTCTTCATAAAATAGTTCAGTTTAGGCATTAGTGGTTGGGGCATAGACTTGGATTATTGTGATAGTGAATGGTTTGTCTTGGAAATTAACTGACATCATTCTGTTGTTTTTGAGATTGCACCCAAGTACTGCATTTTGGACTCTCTTGTTGACCATGAGGGCTACTCCATTTCTTCTAAGGGATTCTTTTCCACAATAGTAGATATAATGGTCATCTGAATTAAATTCATCCATTTCCATCCATTTTAGTTCACTGATTCCTAAAATGTCAATATTTGCTTTTGCCCTCTTCTGTTTGACCATATCCAATTTATGTCGAGTCATGGACTAAACATTCCAGGTTCCTATGTAATGTTTTTTTACAGCATCAGACTTTACTTTCACCACCAGACACATCCACAACTGGGCATTGTTTACCTTTGGCTGAGCCTCTTCATTCTTTTGGAGCTATTTTCTCTGCTCTTCCCCATTAGCATCATGGACGCCTACCGACCTGGAGGGCTCATCTTTCATTGTCATATCTTTTTGCGTTTTCATAGTGTTCATGGAGTTCTCAAGGCAAGAATAGTAAGTGATTTGCCATTCCCTTTTCCAGTGGACCATTTTATCCGGCCCTGACTCGCAGGGACATGCCCTTCAGCCCCCTCATGTAGCTGGATGACATGCCCTGTGCCCTGGTTGTCCCCCTGCCGGCCCTCGTTGAGTGTGTAAACCTTCACTGGCTGTTGGCTGTTGGTCAATGTGCCATCTGGGGGCCAAGGCAAAGGACCTGCTGGAGTCGCCAGGGAGGGGCTCTGGGAAAGGCTGGAACTGATGCTGAAGAACGCCCAGGAGTGGGGGCACCCCTGCCTCACTGCTGCCATTGGCCGCCGTGGGGCCGTTATATCACCCAGGAGCAGAGGGCACCCCGGCCTCTCCTCTGTGGTATATTAGGATGTTATAGATTCGTTGGGTAAAACACTAGAGAGATGAAACGTGTGTGTATTGGGGGAGGGGAGGACGCTATAGAAACAGATGGTAATTTTGAATAGGGGTAAATCTAATTGAAAAGATAACACTTAAGCAAAACTTGAAGAAGAACGTGAGGGAATTACCCATGTGGATACAAGGATTGAGCCTTCCGGGAAGAGGGAGCCTGCTTGTGGTGAGGGAGGCCTGACCAGGAGGCTGGTGAGGAGCAAACAGTGGGGAGAGAAGTAAGTGATGGGTTAGCAAGGGAAGAGGGAAGGGCCAGATCATGTAGGGCCCATAGGCCCTACCTGGGCCTACACTGTGAGAACCTGGGTTTTCATTTTGAGTGAAATTAGAGCTTTTTTTTTTTTTTTTTTTTTTGCCTAAAGTACATTTTTAACTGAAGGATGAGACCATTTTTAAACAGAAGACTTTATCTCCAAACACTTCATCTACTTGAATTATTCACCTCTTACTCTGAAATGTATTTGTTGGGGCTTTATTATTTATAACAATGCATGTGATGCTTTTAAACTAGTTGACCCTGCATTTGTGATCAAGTCCACTCCTAAGGTACATGCGCTTTCCCTTGTGGGTGCAGGGTCCTTCTCCCACACCTCAGGACATCTCCATGAAGGAAGAGAACCTCTGCCAAGCTTTTTCTGATGCCCTGCTCTGCAAAATTGAGGATATTGATACTGAGGACTGGGAGAACCCTCAGCTCTGCAGCGACTATGTAAAGGATATCTACCAGTATCTAAGGCAGCTTGAGGTGAGAGGGCCTTTGTGGTTTGGTTGTACAGCAGTGTGGAATCTACCACACAGCTGGGAAGGAAATGAAATTTGCTTTTTTTTTTTACTTAAAAAAAATTTTTTTTTAATTGAAGGTATAGTTGAATTACAATGTGTTAATTACTGCTATACAGCAAAATGACTCAGTTATATATACATATATGTTCTTTCTTGTAGTCTTTTCCATTATGGTTTATCACAGGACATTGACTATAGCTAAAGCAGGACCTTGTTCACTGAAGTCAGCTTTTTAAACTTTTCAATTCCACCAACAGGTTCTGCAGTCCATAAACCCACATTTCCTAGAAGGGAGAGACATAAACGGCCGCATGCGTGCCATCTTGGTGGACTGGCTGGTGCAAGTGCACTCCAAGTTCAGGCTGCTGCAGGAGACGCTGTACATGTGTGTTGCCGTCATGGACCGATATTTACAGGTGAGCACACTGGGGACTCTGCGCAGAAGTATAGACCAAAGGCCAGTTTATGAGATGCCAAAGAACTTCAAGTGCTAGGAAAGGAGGTAGTTCAAGCACGTCACACTTCCAGGAATGCTGACCATTGCTTTTCAGCAGGTCAGCCTTGCACAGTTTCCATAGTTCAGTACTCTTTGGTGTTAGGCTTTCTTATCTGAAAAATGAAGAGTTTAGCTAGAGAACTTAATAGCTTCCAGCCAGTCGTAGCATTGAATCATTGTAGAAGAGGGAGGAGACAGTTTTCTTAAAAGGGTTGGAGGGATGTGTGGGGAGTATACTCAGAGTGTGAGGTCTAAAGCAAAGAGGAAGGTAAGAAATGAAGCTGACAGGCAGAAGTAGTCATCAAAATATCTACCAGTAATGCAAGAACACTGACTGAGAAGAAATGCCAGACCTTGACCTCTAATGTGTTATCTACCAACTGGTAGTCCTGCTGGTAAGGATTTATTGATTTATTTTTAATTAATTTGGCTGCACCAGGTCTTAGTTGCAGCACGTGGGATCTTTAGTTGTAGCATGTGGGGTCTGGTTCCTCAACCAAGGATTGAACCCAGACCCTCGCATTGAGAGTTTGGAGTCTTAGCCACTGGATCACCAGGGAAGTCCTAAGGTTTTATTTATTTAAAGTCAACATTTATAATATAGGTGTAGGTCAAGTACAATGCTGCCCAAACAATACAGTAATAACTGTGTTGATAATAATGACCCTGAGAGTCTGCAAAATGCTAAGCAACCATAGAGCCATTGGTTTTCATTGTCCAAAAATCCTCAGTGGTATAGAAAGCATTGTCATATTTTTGGCAGATTTTCAATACTGAGAGTTAAAGCAAAACACGCAAATTCCTAGTTTAAAAAAGTCAAGAGAAGCACTTACCCTCTAGGTTTAGATTTCCTCTGACACTAAAGCACCTCTGGAAGGGTCTTCACGCTGAATAATAAGTGTGCTTTTGGTGAGGATTAAAGGAACGCTTGAGGCCCCCCTTCCTTGGCCCTCCTCTCCTGTTAAACTCCTGCTTTTTTGGTTGGCCTCATCGTGACTCAGACCATGCTGAGTGCCACACTGGGGCTTTCTCAGACACTCAAGCCAGGATGACGCGAGCAGAGCACTGCCTGGGAGCTTGGTCATCAGGCTGATTCTTCCCTATCAGCAATTGAACAATCTTGGGCTGGTGTCTGCATTTCTTCTCAGGCCATCTAATTGTGAGGGAAAAAATACGTACTGCCCAAGATTTTTGTGAGGATTCGATGAAATGGTTGAATCTCAGCCCTGTGCCTGGCACAGAGTGAGCACTCCATGACAGGCAGGTGCCGCGTGCTGTGGTGGTGACTGGTCAGTGCTGAGGTTCCTGGGCCTTAAGAGAGGTGTGAGTAGGGCTAATGTGGGCTTCTCCAGGATTTGGTTTGATCTCACTTTCCTCCAACCAGAGCCCCCGTTCTCCTTGGTTAAGACTTCTGACACACTTTTCTTCTTTAGGTTCAGCCAGTCTCTCGTAAGAAGCTTCAGCTGGTTGGCATTACGGCACTGCTCTTGGCTTCCAAGTATGAGGAAATGTTTTCTCCAAACATCGAAGACTTTGTTTACATCACTGACAATGCTTATACCAGTTCTCAAATTCGAGAAATGGAAACTCTGATTTTGAAGGAACTGAAATTTGAGCTGGGTCGACCGTTGCCGCTCCATTTCTTAAGGCGGGCGTCGAAAGCTGGGGAGGTAAGTGCCTCCAATTCTCTAGGAGACTTTATTTTGCTGTTTGTCATCTCATCCCAGAAATGATCCAATGAAAGGAAAGCTTATGAGTTGATAGGAAGCATTTCTTAGACAAGTCCTAATACTTTCAGTTCTTAAAAGACTTTATGTTCTGTGTTTGTAACATGCTGGGGAACAGAGCAGTGCCTGGGAAGGAAAAGAGAGTTCAGTGGCTTTGAGTTCCTAGGTCTCACCTAGAAGTTTGCAGGAGAGTAATAACAGCTGTGCTGCTTTTCATCTCCGGCTGCTGTCTCGTAGGTCGATGTTGAACAGCACACTTTAGCCAAATACTTGATGGAGCTGACTCTCGTTGACTATGACATGGTGCACTATCACCCTTCCAAGGTGGCGGCAGCCGCGTCCTGCCTGTCCCAGAAGGTTCTAGGCCAAGGAAAATGGGTGAGTATTGAGTTTAAGAAGAAATGTATTAGCTATATTTTAGGGCCTCTTGATATGAAATGTATTAGCATTTTGACAGTGCTGTCCTTGAAACAGCTGTTTAAAGTCCACAGGCCAAAAAGAGCCGCTGGAATGATGCAGGTGGAGACTAGGGGACTATGCCGTGGTATATTACACATGTGTTACAGCATCCTCAGGAGTGAGGAAGGCCACTAAGAACTGATACAATAAGATTTCTGGGTTATTTTGTTAAGTGAAACAAGCAAGTTTAGGGCCAAGACCTGACCTTGTTTAGAAGGGTAAAGATGAATTGAGCCACTCTCAGGTTCATTCAAGTAGTCAAAGATGTCAGCTGCTCCCTGGGTTCTTGTTTCAAGCACCAAAAAGGATAGCAGTGAAACATAGGGGGCGTTGCCTGCAGTGAGAGTCAGAGGAGCGCTTTTGTGGACGAGCCCACTCTTGACCACCACTAAACAGTTTTATTTATTTATATGTTTTTAAAAAAGCACTTATTTATTTGGCTATACCAGGTCTTAGTTGCAGCATGTGGGATCTAGTTCCCTGATGAGGGATCCCCTGCATTGGGAGCACAGTCTTAGCTGCTAGACCACCAGGGAGGTTCCTATTAAGCAGTTTTAGAGTCCACAAACAGCAGAGTGAACATAGTAGCTGAACCCAGGAGGTGATAAGACCCCATCCTATCACAAGATCACAAAGCCAAGGCAGATCCATGTGGTTCCAACCTTTGTGTGGCCTATGATGGATACGTGCGAGATTGCCAGGGCACCATGGTGAACCGGTTCCTCTACACAGTTGATAGAGTTTACATTTTACATGAGAAAGAATGGAAATAAGAGAGAGGGGATATGTATGTGTGCGATGTATTTGCTTATTTTTCAAAAAACATATAAATGGAAATGAATGAAGATGGGTACTTCTGGGTGTGGGTATCAGAGGAGAAGGTTGAGGGTGGGGAAGCAGGACTCCTGGTTGTAATTTTATATTAGCTTGTATACAACATAATGTAACTTTCTTGACTTTTGAACAATATTGACATTCTATGCAAATCCTGAACTGGAATTAAGCAAAAAAAAAGTTACTGTATATTCAGAGTGATAACAGAGAAGAATTAATTCTGGTAGCTATTGAACACAGCATTCTGACTGTGCATCTATAGTGGGATGTGAAGGTCAACAAAACGAACAAAAAAGGTCACATATTTAAAACTTACTTGGGAGATTTACTAATCTGCTAATAGGAGGTTAATAGTAGTCTGTTATAATTCTGAAACTATGTTGTAGGATGAAGCAAATAAGAGTAGAGCTTCCTTGGTGGGTCAGATAATAAAGAGTCTGCCTGCAATGTGGAGACCCAGGTTTGATCTCTGGGTGGGTAAGATCCCCTGGAGAAGGGAATGGCAACCCACTCTAGTATTCTTGCCTGGAGAATTCGACAGAGGAGACCATCTATGGGATTGCGTAGAGTTTGACATGACTGAGCAACTAATACTCAAAGCAAATAAACATTCATGTTGTTAAGGATAAAAACTCTCACTATAAGAAGATAAAATATTGTTAACAATTAAAAATAAAAGGAAAACCCTGTAATATTAATTCTGTTTTAGAAACATCAATAAATTCATAATGAAAGGACCAGAAAGAGTGATAACCCAGTAGCATTGAAGTTGCCTAGTGCTCACATCTTGGATACTCAAGGCATGACCCACTAGAAACTAGGGCTCCTTTGAGAAATATCTGATTTCAGAACTATGGCAGGGGAAGTACATGGTGAGCCTAGAGCAGTTTATAACAGGTAGCAAGCAAATTCTCAAACATCAATGGCGTTACATCAAAAAAGGACATAGAAACTGGCTTGGAAGGGTTCCTTCTGACTACAGTTGAATGTTAAAAAGAATTAAGATCCAATAGATTATAATGCATTAAAAAATGCATGAGTCCATAATGATAAAAAAGGAAGGAAGGAAAATGAGGAAGGGAAGGAGGGAGTTAAAAAAACATTCAGTAGAAAGCCAGCTAATTAGATATAATGGTAGAGATAGAAACCCACCATTTTTAAACCCCCAGTGATAACTGATTCCAGCAAGGATCATCAATTGATGCTTGTAAGCATTAGGTAAAATAATTTTGGAGAACAAGATTCATATTCTCCAAGTATCACCCCTCAGTTGCATAGTGATTCTGAAGAAAACCTGTATCTTTGACAACCTGACTTGGCCTCCTTCTCATGCAGTAGGAAGTATGCATTTTCCCCTATAGAGAATTCATGTCCAAAATGTTGGATATGAATCTAGCCATCAGGAAACAGACAAATCCAGAATGTGGGACATTCTCAAACCAACTGGCCTGGATCCTTCAAAAAAGTCAGTGTCATTTAAAGCCAAGAAAATGGGAGTTTGAAATTAAACACCAAAGACAACAACAACCAAATGGACTGTGTGTACCTTGATTGGACCCTGGATATATATTAAAAAAAAAATCTGTAAAATATGTTTTTGCAGCAGTTGGAGAGATTTGAATATTGACTGTATAATAGATGATATTAGGTAAAGTTATTGTGGCTAAGGAGGAAAATATCAATACTTTTTAGGAGATACTTGTGAAACATTTAGAAGTGATGTGTCATGGTGCCTGTGACTCACTTCCTTTTCTAAAATTTATCTTTATTTATTTTGGCTACGCTGGGTCTTGCTGCTGCATGCAGGCTTTCTCTCGTGGTGAGTGGGGCTACTCTATAGTTGCGGTGCGCAGGCTTCTCATTGCAATTCTAGGGTGCACATATTTCAGTAGTTTCAACTTGTGGGCTCTAGAGCGCAAGCTCAATAGTTGTGGCACACGGGCTTCTTTGCAGCACAGCATGTGGAATCTTCCTGGAACCAGGGATTGAACCTATATCCCTTGTATTGGCAGGCAGCTTCATAACCACTGAACCACCAGGGAAGTCCTATGACTCACTTTCAAATGGTTCAGCCGTTTGATGGCTTCAAAAATCACGTACAACTTTTGCTGAACTATTGAAAGTGAGTTGCAGATGATATGAGTGAGTGGCAGGGGAGGAGAAGAGGAGAGAAAGTGGTGAAATATTAAGAACTGATGAATCTGCACAAAGAATATACAGATATTCATTATTTTATTCTTTCAGTTTTTGATTTGAGATTATTTGACATAAAAATAGGAGACAAGGATGGGGAGGTCGGAAGGAGGTTTAATGGAGGGGCATATATGACGTGAGTTTGAGCAGACTCCAGGAGATGGTGAGGAACATGGAAGCCTGGCGTGCTGCAGTCCAATGGGCCGCAGAGTCGGACATGACTGAGCGACTGGTCAACAACAACGATGGTTTATTAACGCTGTTGTAGAGCAGAAACCAACACAACATTGTAAAGCAATTTTCCTCCAAAAAAAAAACACACACACAAAATTGGAGACAAAAAAGTCACTAGTCCATGGAGAGCACGTGATCTTGGTACCAGTGGCCCATTTTAGTCAATTAGAGCTGCTTCCTTGGCTCTAAACCTATCAACTGTAGGCCTCCCTGTTTACTGGCAGTTAATATCAAAATGCCGGTAGCTGTGTGTTACATCAGATTCACTCTTTCTTCTTTTTTCCTTTAAACTATTTTAGGATTAAGGTTATATTGTGGTTTATTTTCCCAATTATATTGTGCATATGAAAGTGGTGTGTTTTAGCTTTTAGAATTTTATCACAAACTGAAATCGTCAGGTTACATATCTTCATGCAAAATAAGTCTTACTATCAGTCAACAGCTGTCTTTTTTGCTTAAATTTCATTCTCTGGGAGGCTGGGTGTACATGCTTCCAAGTGCTGTAGATTTTCTCGTTCTTAACTATGAGGGCCCAACAAGAGAGCCCTGTGTGTTGTGTGCTCAAGTGGCTTCAGTCGTGCCCGACTCTTTTGCAACCCTATGGGCTGTAGCCCCCCAGTCTCCTCTGTCCATGAGATTCTCCAGGCAAGAATACTGCAGTGGGTTGCCATGACGCCCTCCATGGGATCTTCCTGACCCAGGGATCAAACTTGCGTCTCTTGTGTCTCCTGCATTGGCCGGTGTTCTTTACCACTGGTGCCACCTGGGAAGTCATCATTCTTTTGGGTTTCATAGCTTAAATTGCTGCTTATGGCCCAGTTTATTTCTTTTTTTAAAAAAAATTTATTTTTGGCTGTGCTAGGTCTTCCTTGTTGAACATGGGTTTTCTCTAGTTGCGGCAAGCAGGGCTACTCTGTAGTCACTGTGCATGGCTTTTCTTGTTATAATGCATGGGCTTAGTTGCCACATGGCATGTGAAATCTTCCTGGACCAGGAATTGACCCCATGTTCCCTATATTAACAGGTGAATTCCTTTTTTTTTTTTTTTTTAAATTGAAGGATAATTGCTTTACAGTATTGTCTTGGCTTCTGCCATACATCAACATAAATCAGCCATAGGTACACCTATGTCCCCTCCCTCTTGAACCTCCCTCCACCTCCCTCCCCATCACATCCCTCTAGGTCATCACAGAGCCCTGGTTTGAGTTCCCTGGGTCATAAAGCAAATTCCTACTGGCTATCTATTTTACATATGGCAGTGTGTATGTTTCCATGCTACTCTCTCTGCATTTGTCCCGCCTTTTCCTTCCTCCTCCCCCTGTGTCCATAAGTCTGTTCTGTATGTCTGCATCTCCAACACTGCCCTGCAAATAGGTTCATCAGTACGATCTGTCTAAATTCCATCAGATCAGATCAGTCACTCAGTCGTGTCCGACTCTTTGCGACCCCATGAACTGCAGCACGCCAGGTCTCCCTATCCATCACCAGCTCTCGGAGGTCACTCAGACTCACATCCATCAAGTCAGTGATGCCATCCAGCCATCTCATCCTCTGTCGTCCCCTTCTCCTCCTGCCCTCAATCCCTCCCAGCATCAGAGTCTTCTCCAATGAGTCAACTCTTCGCATGAGGTGGCCAAAATACTGGAGTTTCAGCTTTAGCATCATTCCTTCCAAAGAAATCGCAGGGCTGATCTCCTTCAGAATGGACCGGTTGGATCTCCTTGCAGTCCAAGGGACTCTCAAGAGTCTTCTCCAACACCACAGTTCAAAAGCATCCATTCTTCGGCGCTCAGCCTTCTTCACAGTCCAGCTCTCACATCCATACATGACCACAGGAAAGACCATAGCCTTGACTAGGTGAACCTTTGTTGGCAAAGTAATGTCTCTGCTTTTGAATATGCTATCTATTCATATAAGTTGGTCATAACTTTCCTTCCAAGGAGTAAGCGTCTTTTAATTTCATGGCTGCAGTCACCATCTGCAGTGATTTTGGAGCCCAGAAAAATAGTCTGACACTGTTTCCACTGTTTGTCCATCCATTTCCCATGTAGTGATGGTACCAGATGCCATGATCTTCGTTTTCTGAATGTTGAGCTTTAAGCCAACCTTTTCACTCTCCACTTTCACTTTCATCAAGAGGCTTTTGAGTTCCTCTTCACTTTCTGCCATAAAGGTGGTGTCATCTGCATATCTGAGGTTATTGATATTTCTCCTAGATTCTCTAGGAGATCTCCTTGCAGTCCAAGGGACTCTCAAGAGTCTTCTCCAACACCACAGTTCAAAAGCATCAATTCTTCGGCTCTCAGCTTTCTTCACAGTCCAATTCTCACATCCATACATGACTACTGGAAAAACCATAGCCTTGACTAGATGGACCTTTGTTGGCAAACTAATATCTCTGCTTTTACAATAAACTGTGGAAAATTCTGAAAGAGATGGGAATACCAGACCACCTGACTTGCCTCTTGAGAAACCTATATGCAGGTCGGGAAGCAACAGTTAGAACTGGACATGGAACAACAGACTGCTTCCAAATAGGAAAAGGAGTACATCAAGGCTGTATATTGTCACCCTGCTTATTTAACTTTTATGCAGAGTACATCATGAGAAATGCTGGACTGGAAGAAACACAAGCTGGAATCAAGACTGCCGGGAGAAATATCAATAACCTCAGATATGCAGATGACACCACCCTTGTGGCAGAAAGTGAAGAGGAACTAAAAAGCCTCTTGATAAAAGTGAAAGAGGAGAGTGCAAAAGATGGCTTAAAGCTCAACATTCAGAAAACGAAGATCATGGCATCTGGTCCCATCACTTCATGGGAAATAGATGGGGAGACAGTGGAAACAGTGTCAGACTTTATTTTCTTGGGCTTCAAAATCACTGCAGATGGTGACTACAGCCATGAAATTAAAAGATGATACTCCTTGGAAGGAGAGTTATGACCAACCTAGATAGCACATTCAAAAGCAGAGACATTACTTTGCCAACAAAGGTCCATCTAGTCAAGGCTATGGTTTTTCCAGTGGTCATGTATGGATGTGAAAGTTGGACTGTGAAGGAAGCTGAGCGCCGAAGAATTGATGCTTTTGAACTGTGGTGTTGGAGAAGACTCTTGAGAGTCCCTTGGACTGCAGGAGATCCAACCAGTCCATTCTAAAGGATATCAGTCCTGGGTGTTCTTTGGAAGGAATGATGCTAAAGCTGAAACTCCAGTACTTTGGCCACCTCATGCAAAGAGTTGACTCATTGGAAAAGACCCTGATGCTGGGAGGGATTGGGGGCAGGAGGAGAAGGGGATGACAGAGGATGAGATGGCTGGATGGCATCACTGACTTGATGGACAAGAGTTTGGGTGAACTCTGGGAGTTGGTGATGGACAGGGAGGCCTGGCGTGCTGCAATTCATGGGGTCACAAAGAGTTGGACATGACTGAGCGACTGAACTGAATTGAATATATGTGTTGCAATGCTATTCTCTCAAATCATCCCACCCTCACCTTCTCCCACATAGTCCAAAAGTCTGTTCTTTACATCTGTGTCTCTTTTGCTGTCTTACATGTAGGGTCATCATTACCATCTTTCTAAATTCCATATAAATGTGTTAATATTACTGTATTGGTGTTTCTCTTTCTGACTTACTTCATTCTGTATAATAGGCTTCAGTTTCATCCATCTCATTAGAACTGACTCAAATGCATTCTTTTTTATAGCCGAGTAATATTCCATTGTGTATATGTACCACAACTTCCTTATCCATTCGTCTGCCAATGGACATCTAGGTTGCTTCCATATCCTAGCTATTGTAAACAGTGCTGCGATGAACATTGGGGTACATGTGTCTCTTTCAATTCTGGTTTCCTCAGTGTGTATGCCCAGCAGTGGAATTGCTGGGTCGTATGGCAATTCTATTTCCAGTTTTTTAAGGAATATCCAGACTCTTCTCCATAGTGGCTGTACTAGTTTGCATTCCCACCAGCAGTGTAAAAGGGTTCCCTTTTCTCCACACCCTCTCCAGCATTTATTGCTTGTAGACTTTTGGATAGCAGCCATTCTGACTGGCGTGAGATGGTACCTCATTGTGGTTTTGATTTGCATTTCTCTGATAATGAGTGATGTTGAGCATCTTTTCATGTGTTTGTTAGCCATCTGTATGTCTTCTTTAGAGAAATGTCTGTTTAGTTCTTTACCCCACTTTTTGATTGGGGTCATTTATTTTTCTGCTATTGAGCTGCATGAGCTACTTGTTTATTTTGAAGATTAATTCTTTGTCAGTTGTTTTGTTTGCTATTATTTTCTCCCATTGTGAAGGCTGCCTTTCACCTTGATTTAGTTTCCTTCATAGTTGCAAAAGCTTTTAAGTTTAATTAGGTCCCATTTGTTTATTTTTGTTTTTATTTCCATTACTCTGGTAGGTGGGTCATAGAGGATCTTGCTGTGATTTATGTCAGAGTGTTCTGCCTATGTTTTCCTCTAAGAGTTTTATAGTTACTGGTCTTACATTTAGATCTTTAATCTGAGTTTATTTTTGTGAATGGTGTTTAGAAAGTGTTCTAGTTTCATTCTTTCACAGGTGATTGACCAGTTTTCCCAGCACCATTTGTTAAAGAAATTGTCATTTCTCCATTGTGTATTTTTGTAGCAGGTGGATTCTTAACCACTGAGCCACCAGGGAAGTCCCCCAGTTTATTTCCTAATCCTGAACTTTTTCCCCTGACTGCCAGGATGGATATCTGGGCTCTCAACTCCTCACTGGACGCTGCCACGCTGGGCTGTTAAGCGGGGATTGAGGCCTGCCCTTACTGTCAGCCCTTTCTGGGCTGTTTATCCTGTGTCCCTCTTTCCTTCCCCTTTCAGTGTGGTGACAGAGGCAAGCCTGAAAGCTTTGTTAGTTGAACTAACCTACTTACTGGTGCAACCTTCTTTAAAATGTAATTATTTGGGATCTTCGCCATTTGATTGAGCTGAGAGTTTTTGTAGGTCTTAACTTAATCCAGCTCAGAGCCAGAGTCATCCTGTGTTTCCTGGCAGCTTTGCAAATACCGTGATAGTGGTTGAGGCTGAGGCTGAATTTCCAGCAGGGAAGGGTATTTTTATACACTAATGTCATCACATTAGTGACTTTTAATGGCTTTTACATCACTAATGTCAGCATATGTAAGATGTGCTCTCCTAAGGGAGAGGGGATTTCATTTCGTGGCTGCTTTGCGTTGTGTTCCAGAACTTAAAGCAGCAGTATTACACTGGCTACACAGAGAGCGAGGTGCTGGAGGTCATGCGGCACATGGCCAAAAACGTCGTGCGTGTCAACGGGAACATGACCAAGTTCACCGTGAGTACTCTCCCCGCACCTGGTCAGACTCGAGGTTAGAGGTCTGGGTATGAGAGGACGGGCATGTGTTTGCATCTGCACGTAAATACTTTGGCATGTGTGTGAGTCTGTTTCACACATGTCATATTTCTCTAGTAGCCCAGAGTCTGGAGCATACAGATAAACCCTGAGAGCTGACGGCCTTTATAATAAGGTAGACAGGCTCCCTGTGTCCAGCCCCAGGCAGCTGTTCAGTGTATTACCCATGTTCCACCCAACTTTCTGGGGAGGGCGCACCACGAGCAGGGAATGCTGGCTGGCGTGTAAGGGCCCAGCTTGAGTGGCCCTGTGGAAGGCTTGGGTATCGGGGTGACCTCACGCAGGGCCTTTGTCCAGCATCTTTTAGGACAGTGACTGAGAGGGACTACCCAGGTGGCACTAGTGGTAAAGAAGCCACCTGCCAATGTGGGAGACAGAAGTGATGTGGTTCAGTGCCTGGGTGGGGAAGATCCTCTCTTCTTGCCTAGAGAATCCCATGGACAGAGGAGCCTAGTGGACTCCACTCCATAGGGTCGCAAAGAGTTGGACACAACTGGGCAACTAACACTACAGTACACCCGAACAGCAAGCGTGGGAAGGAGGCGAGGCGAGCAGCGCGTTCAGGAAGAGTCCTGGGGGCCGGCGTCTGCCTCTTTATGGCCCACCTGAGAGGAGAAACCAGGGGAGACAGGGTGCTGTCCTGTGCCTGTGTGATGCTGAATATCAGGGCTCACCCAGGGTCTGGGGACGAGAGCAAGACGTCTATACCAAGTGTCCTCACGGTCTGGCGTGCGTCCTCCCTTGTAGCTTCAGCATGACTTAGCACACCAGGGAAGCAGTGTGTTTCAGTCCTGAGAGTGTCCTCTGGGACCTGAGCACCAGTTACCACTCATCTTTATGGCCAGTTACTGCTCCAGTGCCGGCAAATCTGTTATGTCGCAATGGCACTAGATACGATAAATAGCTCCTATCTCCACCCCTCATGAGAGATAGCCTGCTCTCTGGACCTTGAAATCGTTTGTTCCCCATCACCTGTGCTACCAGCTGGGTTTTATCCATTCCTAGGCATGGCAGGAAATTGCCCTAGAGCAGTGGTCATCAACCTTTTCAGCACCAGGGACCAGTTTCATAGAAGACAATTTTTCCATGGATGGGATGGGGGGCATAATTTTGAGATGACTAAAACACAGTTACATTCATTGTGCACTTTATTTCTATTATTTTTACATCAGCTCCACCTCAGGTCATCAGGCATTAGATCCCAGAGGCTGGGGACCCCTGCCTAGTGCACTTGTGATCTTTACTGGTTTGGCATCATCATACCCTTTGGAGATTGTGGATCTGGCCCTTTTATACTTGTAAATTAGACTAGGAATAAGGTGTAAGATTGGGGGTGTCGTGGGGGGCTCCTGATGTGTGCTTAATCGCTAATGACTTCTGCAGGCCATCAAGAATAAGTATGCAAGCAGCAAACTCCTGAAGATCAGCACGATTCCTCAGTTGAACTCAAAAGCCATCCAGGAGCTTGCCTCACCTCTGCTGGGACGGTCCTAGGTTCCAGGGCCCTGGGGAAGAGTGTGTCGTTTGTGCACTTTGTCTTGCTGATCTGGAATTCCTGAGTTTGTATATAGTCCTCTGGTCTATCTCATGAAACCTGTTAGACCAGTTTTCTAAATGTATATTGAGGAAAAATAAAGCTATCGATTTTCTTAAGGTATCCTGTGTGTTTGTGTTTGGATATTCTATACTGAAGAAGTCAATAGAAGCCTTGCTATGACTAATTTCTTTTTGAGCTGTTATGATTGTTATATGTAGACGTGGGGAAGATTTAAACAATTTTCTCAGAGAAAGCTAGAACTTTGCTTCAGTGAATACTCAACTATTCCTAAACTGTGAATATAAGAGTATTGGTTCATCATAGAAAATTTAAAATGGGAGAATAACCATGACCTTCTCTTTCAAGATCATACTTATCTATCCTCTAATTCCTGTACAGGAGCACCTGGCCCACTAGGGCGATGGCTTCCAGAAGTAACCGTCTTAATGTGTTTCACTCGAAGGCACGGGTTGAGCCCAGGAATAGCAATGCCAAGGGGCCACAGCTGGAAAAAGGAAGCAGGCCTGTGACATCCTGGTAAAGGGGAAACCTAGGGTGCTTTTTTGTTTGTTCTAACTACTTTATGGTTTACTTTTTTTTCCCTTTGGTGGGCATTTGATTATATTTAATACTGTTTTCTAAGAGGGGGTACATTCTCAGTCTCCAACCACTAACCTGAAAAAGAAAAAAGTCTCTTACAGCAACAGCATCCTAAGCTACTAGTTCGACAAGATGGTAATTGGTTTTCTGAGGGACAGGAGTTAGATAAATTTGGGAAACATTGCAAACTCATGTAAGATTCACAAAGGCTCAGAAGCTTTGCAGTAAGCTCATTTAATGCGGTTTCCTCAACCTAGAATGTGTTAAAAGCTGCCTCCTGCAGCACCGAGGTCCACAGGTGCCTGGCTCTGTGCTCAGCTATGGCGTGCGACTGCCCCGTCCCGGGAGGGCTGGCTGACTCCACAGAGGCCTCACCCCTCTCCCTGGGTAGGCCAGGCTGCCTGGCTAGTAAGCCTGTAAGGTTCTAGCATGGAGAGGAACTGGGTGTCTTTATATGTTGTGTCTTAGTATAAAGTTTTATAAATGCTCTTGATGATTTAGTGACGCTTGTTCCCATGGCAGCCTTTAGACCCACTTAGTCACCAGTGTGAATGGTGACGAAGTAAGACCATGAGAGGGAGATTTCCTGGCTCTGAAAAGCAGTTATTTCCCAGGGACCCTTGAGCTCCAACTTCTCATCAAGAAAGGATGGGTTTTTATAGGCATATTCTAAAGACATTTTAGAACTTCTTTATTACATATTTTGCTTAGTTATTTTATTAATATCCTGACTCAGGAAATTCATATTTCTAGGATGTCATAAAAAGAAAAAAATACAGCCAAAAACCTTTTAAGATATTCATGTGCCAACCAGGCACCTAAAACTGAAGTGTTATAAATGTGAAATATGCTGTAAAAGTAGAAATCATATAATATCTTAAAAACACTGAAATTAGACAACGAGATGATGGAATCCCAGTATTTGAAAAGCTGGGCTGCTTGGAGAACAGTGTACTTGGCAGCTGTGGGACCTCTGTGCTTGTTTCTGTGTCTGTAAAATGGGGATACGAGCATCTACACTGGGGCTTCCCTGGTGGTCCAGCGTCCAATGCAGGGCGTGTGGGTTCGGTCTCTGATCGGAGAAATTAAGATCCCATGTTTTGCCATGGTGTGGCCCCCAAAAAAGGTATCTGCCTCACAGTGTTGTACTCAAGCATGTCAAGCAAGTATTTGGAGGTGCTCAAATGTGAGTGGCTGTTAGTTTAAGACGGTTGATGGTCTTGTAAAGAGATGGACTCTAGGCATTCAAAGATACATTGTAAATAGCTCTTTTTAAAAATATTTTTATTTTACCATGTTGTATTTCTGTACAGCAAGGAGATTCAGTTATACATATATTGATATATTCATTGTTTTTTTAATATTCTTTTCAGGTATGGTTTATCATAGGATATTGAATGTGGTTCTCTGTGTTACACAGCAGGACCTTGTTCATCTATCCATTCCATGTACAATAGCTTACATCTGCCATCTCCCCTCCACCAGTCCATCCTCCCCCAAACCTCCCCCCTTCGCAACCCCAAATCAGTGCTCTGCGTCGTGGGTCTGCTTCTGTCTCATGGACAGGTTTCTCTGTGTCGTATTTAGATTCCATGTTTGAGGTATCCTGTGGTATCTGTCCTCTTCCTGACTGACTGCTCTTAGCACAGTAATCTCTTGTTGCACCCATGTGGCATTATTTTGTTCTTTTTTTTGCTTAGTAGTAGTCCATTGTCTGAGCGACTTCACTTTGACTTTTCACTTTCATGCATTGGAGAGGGAAATGGCAACCCACTCCAGTGTTCTTGCCTGGAGAATCCCAGGGACAGGGGAGCCTGGTGAGCTTCCGTCTATGGGGTCGCACAGAGTCGGACACGACTGAAGCGACTTAGCAGCAGCAGCAGCAGTCCATTGTCTATATGTACCACATCTGCTTTATCCATTCGTCAGCTTATTTCCACATCTTGGCTGTTGTGAACAGTGCTGTTATGAACATGGGGGTGCGTGTATCTTTTTGAATTATAGTTTTGTCTGGATATACATGCAGGAGGGGGCTTGCTGGATCAAACTCTAGTTTTCTGGGCAAACTCCATACTGTTTTCCAAGCTGTACCAACCCACATTCCCACCAACGGTGTGCAGGGTCCCCTTCTCTCCACACCCTCTCTAGCATTTGCTGTTTGTAGAGTTTTTTTTTTTTTTCTTTATTCCTTTTTTTTTTTATTTTGCTTAACTTTACAATATTGTATTGCTTTTACTATACATCGAGATGGATCCGCCACCAGTATACACGTGTTCCCCATCCTGAACCCTCCTCCCTCGCCCCTCCCCACACCATCCCTCCGGGTCGTCCCAGTGCTTCAGCCCCAGTTATCTGTTATCAGGCATCATACCTGGACTGACGACTCGTTTCAGATATGATATTATACATATTTCAATGCTATTCTCCCCAATCATCCCACCCTCTCCTGGTTTGTAGAGTTTTTAATGCTGGCCATTCTAATCATGGATGTGAGGTGGTACTTCATTGTATTGAGTAGTTTTGACTTGCATTTCTCTCATAACTAGTGGTGTTCAGCATCTTTTCATATGCCTGTTGGCCGTCTATAGACATTGAGAAATGTCTACTAAGGTCTTCTGCCTGTTTTTTTTGTTGGGTTGTATGAGCTGTTGGTATATTTTGGAAATTAGGCCCTTATTGGTTACATTGTTTGCAAATACTTTATCCCATCCTGTAGATTGTCGTTTTTCTTAAAGCTTGTGTTTGACTAAGTCCCATTTATTTTTGCTTTTATTCTATGGCCTTGGGAGACTGACCTAAGAAAACATAGGTACAATTTATGTCAGTGAATGTTTTGCCTGTGTTCTCTTCTAGGAGTTTTATGGTGTTATGTCTAATATTTAAGTATGTAAACTATTTTGAGTTTATTTTTGTGTACGGTATGAGGGAGTGTTCTAACTTCATTGATTTACATGTAGCTGTTCAGCTTTCCCAACACCACTTGGGGAAGAGACTGTCTTTTCCCCATTGTATATTCTTGCCTCCTTTGTCAAAGATTAATTGACAGTAGGTATGTGGGTTTGTTTCTAGGCTCTGAGTCAGGTTTCTGATTTTTGGAAGATATTGGCAGTTTAAAGGTTAACAGACTATCAAACACCTTAATATTTGTTTAATTGAAGACAAAGACTAAAAGCATAGACCTTGGGGTTAGATCAGGGTTCCAGTGGTAGCTGGTTCTAGCTGGGCATTGTCCTTGCACTTTCTCATTTACAAAGTGGACATTTTAGGCTAGGACATGCTGGTTAGCAGGGTAGGTAGTCCCGTACACTGGGAGGGGAAGGCATTAAGATGGGCTGGGAGGAGTAAAGGTGAGACTGGCAAGGCCTTGGGAGAGACAAAAACAAGGAGGGATGGGGGCAGCAGTGCAGAGTGGCACCCATTCTCATGACCACAAAGGTGAGGGGTCCGGTGAAACTGTTAAGTTCTCCAGCAAAAATACACTGTGCATGCTCTGCTCCCACACCCGGACTTTACTCCCAGAATTCTCCAATGAAACCACCCAGGAAATCACCTATACCAGAGGCAGGAGCAGCCGGGCCTGCCCAGCAGCACCCAGGTCTGGGGGGCTGAGGGGGAGTCATGTGGGAGAGGGTTTGGGTTGTGTGCACACCCTGCTCTGCAGCGAGCCTGGAGACTTAAGTTCCATGGGTGCACAGCCTTGCTGTCCCTCACTTGTGCTTGTGAGCACCTCTCCCTGGAGGGAGGCGTGGCTGTGAGTGAGCTCTCAGCACTGGGCTAGCTGCTCTGGGCAGAGACTGTCCCTAGCAAGAGACTCCCAACCCCTGCATCTGAGGCCACAGGACTCAGTTATGTGCACTTTCAAGGGAATGTCCTTTAAATGGGAAAACTGCACTCCTCACCCCTTACTGCCTTCGTGGGGCAGACTTGGTGACGGGTCAGGTGTGATGGCGGGAAGCGGGTATGGGTGGTTGCACCCCTGCCGATAGGGGAGTGAGCTCATAAGGCAGACTCAGCTCTGCCCTCTTCACGGGTGTCAGTCTTGCTTTCCCAAACACTGTGCAAAGTTGACCCTTTGCTTAAGGTTTTCAGGAAGCCAGGCATTCTCCCTGCCTGTGGCATCCTCTGTTTATTACCACTTACCCCTCTGTGGTTCTCAAAACGTGGTCATAAGGCCAGAAACTCTTTCTAATACTAGGATGTTATTTGCTTTTTTTTTTTTTTTTACTGTTCATTCTGTCAGTGGTTTATGGTGGAATCTTCCAGAGGCTATGTGACATTGATGATGGAATGTGTGTGTTCACTGGTGTTTTAAAATGTTGTTTGAATTTCTAGTATGGTAAACACTGATGACTACAGCCCACAAAAGCAGAGCTCCTGGAGGTCGTTAATAGTACAGAAGAGTGTAAGGGAGTTCTGAGGCCAGAGGGTTTGGGAACTGCTGGTTCACCACCAGTCTGAACACCTCTGCCCTAGGGTCCAAGTTCAGGCTTGCTCCTGTGGTTCTTGGGTACTTTGTGTCGTCAGCTGAAGGGATCTGTCACCTTTTCATAATGAAAGTTTCTACTGCTGTACACACAGGCCTCTTCTGCTAAGCAGGATGAAAAGTTCTAGGAGGTGGGGATGGCCCCGCACCCTCTCCATGTTCTCCCTGGTTAAGTGATTCCTGGACTACCTAATGGCTGTCTAAACAAAATGGCAGGCCTGGCTGGATCCACAGATGAGAGAAACCCAAGTTTAAGTCTTTACCTAGAAACATCAATACCGTCACTGATTCAGGCAACGCCCGAATTCCTGGAGCCCGGCCCTGGACTTCGGTGTCCGTCACCATGAGCCCTGGGCACAGCCTCTGTGGGCGATGGGCCTGGGGCTCGTGGTGACACCAAGGCGATCTGGACGGTCCTGCTCCTAAGGAGGCGGCCTGGCCTTGGGGCTGTGGGGAGTCTGTGACGCTCTCTGTCTCCTTCCTCCTGCTCTTCAGTGAGTCCGAGTGAGTGAAATTGAAAGCCCCTTGTGAGATACAGAGACTATTAGTGTCCGTAGAATCCCTTTTCCTTATGTCATCGTTACAGCTTTCTTTTCCTTTCTTAAGTGGTCACAAAAGGCAACTGAAATATACATTAAACATTGTTAGCAAATATTTGCTGTCAGCTCTTGAAGTAGAACAGAATTATCTGCCCCAAATTCAAATACATTTTCCCCCTAATTTGTAATCCCTGATAATTTTTTTCCCTTGGAGACCCCAAAATGACAAAAAGGGATGTGCCATCAAAGCCTACTTTCCCAGGAGCTTAAGACCGGCTGTGGCAACCGAGAGGAGAGGTTGGGACCATGCCTTTGTTGGTGGACACAACACTGTTTCCAACGTCTCCCTGCTGTTGCAGTGAACAGTGTCTCGGGGTGCTGCTGCTGCTAAGTCGCTTCAGTTGTGTCCAACTCTGTGCGACCCCATAGACGGCAGCCTACCAGGCTCCCCCGTCCCTGGGATTCTCCAGGCAAGAACACTGGAGTGGGTTGCCATTGCCTTCTCCAGTGCATGAAAGGGAAAAATAAAGTGGAGTCGCTCAGTCGTGTCCGACTCCTAGCAACCCCATGGACTGCAGCCCACCAGGCCCCTCCGTCCACGGGATTTTCCAGGCAAGAGTACTGTAGGGAGTTGCCATTGCCTTCTCCGCTTGGGGTGCTAGCGCTGCCTTAATTAAGTACCACAGACCAGGTGGCTTCCCAGCAGAAACCTCCTGCCTCACCATTGTGGAGGCTGCAAGCCCACGATGCAGGTGTTGGCAGGGTTGGTGTCCTCTGGGGACCTTGAGGCTCTGTTCCAGGCCCTCTCCCTTGGCTTGTAGGTGGCTGATTCTTTGCTCATCTTCTCCCTCTCTCTGTGTTGATTTATGTCTAAATCTCCTTTTTTTTATCAGGATGGTAGTTAGATTGGATTAGGGGCCCTGCTGATGACCCCATTTTAACTCAGTCACCTCTGTGAAGACCCGATTTCCAAGTAAGGTGCTGGAGTTTAGGACCTGAACATACCTTCTCTTGTAGGGGTGGACACAGCCCAGACACAGGTCATGAAAGAGCAAGGTCTTTTATTTTGGAGGTCAGGGGAGGAGACACGGAGTTGGGGGCAGAGGAGAACTCCCAACAGGCGAGGGCTGGGAAGGGTGTGCAGGGACCGAGGAAGCAGTAACACTGATGGTTCTACAGTCAGAAAGGAGTAGTGCACATCTGTAAGTACCTGGCGTGAGTCTCGTCATAAAACCTATCTGAAGAATAAGTACAGTGGGATACTACTTAGTACATTCATACATGTTTCTACCTTCTTGACATTTTTATATATACAGTATATGATCTGTTTTTTTTTTTTTTTTAATAAATGTACAGCTTGAAAAAAAGATCCTTCTCATAATAGGTACAGCATTAAACACGAAAACCAACATGGGCCAGCCACATACCAACTGAAGACCCAGAGAGAGCCTGGCCCACAGCCCAGCCCCTGCCCTGCTGCCTGGCAAAATCAGCAGCACCCATGCACCTGTGGGCTCAGCGGGCCCTTGGCATGGGAAGTGCCCGCTCCCGCCAAGCCCCCCTGTGCCTGCAGAGAGCGGGTCCCCCTTGAGGGCAGGTGGCGAGGAATGCGCATGTCAGGTAATGAAGAGAGGGATGAGATGTGCTTCAACTAAAGGCACTTGTCAGCGGCCACCCATGGCCGTTCCCCTGGGCCTGGTGAGCGCGCAGGTGCTGTTTCGATAGAGCTGGCAAGGTCTGCGTGGACCTCACTGGTCCTCTCACCAGGTTTAAATAGAATAAATAAATCTTAGTGGGTGCTTGTTTTGCCCTCCTGGGATCCTGTGGAGTGACACTCCCTGTCTCCAACCCAGCTCTGCGAAGTCCTCCATGGGCAGGGGGCCGAGGAGCTCCAGGCCTCGCAGAAGCAGCTGCTCGCTATGGATCGGGAGGAGGGCCCCCACACGTCCCCTCCCACGTGTGCCTGAAGCTCCTTCGTCCCTAGCGTCGGAGTCTCTGCGCGCCTCAGATCTTGGTCACGTAGTTGTTGGGGAACAGGCCCTGTTTGCCACGCAGTCGCCCCGTCCACCAGCCAGAAGGATCTGTGGGGACACAGAGATTGTGAAGGTGAGTCGAGCCCTCTGCTCCCATAGGTGTGCCCACAAGCAGAGGAGACTAGGCTCCATCCATGTTCTTTTAATGAAAATCAGACGTGCGGATGTGCCTCACAGGCCCCCTTCCAGAAGAACCCACTGCCCAGTTGTGAGGTTTCGCTGCCCATCTTTAGTGGTTGGCCCCGTGGGATCTTCCTGCCTGTGAGACGGGCCAGCTGCTGGGCTGGCAGGCTGTGAGGTCGGCTTGTGGTCTGATGACTCTAATCCTGCGTTCCCCGCTTTTCTTTCCCGACTCGCCTTTCACACGCCTTACTCCACCTCACCATCTTTCTGGGAGAACTGATCTGCACCACTTCAGCATCCTTACTTCCCAGCTTAATCCCAGTCCCTCACCAGTAATAAGTGTTTGATATATATTCTTCCAGACCTTTTTCTGTGATTGTAAACACACATTCATTTTAGATAGGTCATTCTGTATCTTACTCTTCTGCATCTTGCTTTTCAGTACTCAATCATCTTTCCATGACTGCATCTCATTTTTTAAACAGCTGCATTGTAAACCAAAATTTGTATAGCCATTCTCTCATTTTTTGCTGTTAATGCAGTAAATGTCTATATATATATCTTTATGCCCATGTGCAAGTAGATCTATAGGATAGATTCTTGGAGCAAAGAATATGGACCTTCCATTATCCTTTAAGAAAATCTAGTTTACTTTTTGTGATAGATTATCCTTTTGTACTTTTGAAAGTGCACGTGAAAGTATTAGCAGTGAATCCAGCCACCCAGATCCCTTCTTGGGGGGCAAGCAGTATTACCTATTTCTTGCACTTTCTTCCAGAGATAGTTCATGTCTATAAAGGCAAGTATTTATTAAAAAAAAAAAAAAACCTTTTGTATACAAATGATAGTGAAAGTGTTAGTCGTTCATTCGTGTCTGACTGTTTGCGACCCCAGGGACTGTAGCCTGCCAGGCTCTTCTGCCCATGGGATTCTCTAGGCAAGAATACTGGAGTGGGTTGCCATTCCCTTCACCAGGGGGTCTTCCCGACCCAGGGGTTAAACCCAGGTCTCCTCCATTACAGGCAGCTCCTTTACCGTCGGAGCCAGTAGCATTACCTATTGCACTTTCTTCCAGAGATATAGTTCATGTCTACAAAGGCAAGTATTTGTTAAAAAGCCAACAACCTTTTGTATATAAACGATAGCATACTATTGTGTTCTGTAGTTTAACCTTAGTAACATAAAGATCATTTCACATCTGTATATAAAGAGCTTCTGTATTCTATAGATATGCCCACTGTTCATATCACTTGCTTAATTTTATTTCATGTTGGCCTCTTGATTAGTTTTTTATATACTAGTGAATCTGTCACATGAGTTACAAATGTCCTTCCCATTTTTATTAACTCTGACATAGTGTTTGAGCAATTGAATCAAATGATTACAGTCTTAGTTTTCTATTACTTTTAGAAATCCTTTCCCACACTGACACTATTAAGAAAAGAAAACTCTCCTATACTTACATCAAGGACTTCTGTATTTCTTTTATGCATGTAAGTATTAATTTATTTGTAACTGACCTTGGGGGAAGGGGTGTTAATATATAAATCCAAAGTAACAATTTTGATAAATACTATTAAATTTCCTTCCCCAAAGCCTATTTCAGCAGTAAACAGTGAAAGAAGGTACCTATTTCCCTGACTAAACACAGACATTACACTCCATACTTTATTTGCAGTGACAAAATCCAGAAAGTTCTAAAAATTGAAAGTTTTCTATAACCTATCTGATGGCCAAACTTGACCGGAACTGACATGGGCTTGTTTATGATGTCTTTGAGCATGAAGGCTCTTAAGTTTCCACAGCAGAAACTGGCTGATCTAAGCTGTTGCCCTGGGAACTGGAAGGGGTATTATATACCACATGATGTGTATATATATTACATGATGTTTATATATAGTGTTAGTCGCTCAGTCGTGCCCAAGTGGACACGACTTTTGACCGTGTCCCTCACCGGTCCCTCACCGGTGGTCACCGTGTCTTTGTGACCCCATGGACTGCAGCCCACCAGGCTCTTCTGTCCATGAGATTTTCCAGGCAAGGATACTGGAGTGGGCTGCCATTTCCTTCTCCAGGGGATCTTCCCAACCCAGGGATCGAACCCGGGTCCCCTGCACTGCAGGCGGATTCCTTACCGACTGAGCTACAAGGGGCTTTTCTTTGAGCCCCTTTTGGGGAGGGGGCAAGAATACTGGAGTGGGTTGCTATTCCCTTCTCTAGGAGATCTTCCTGACCCAGGGATTGAACCCGGGTCTCCCGCGTTGCAGGTAGACGCTTTACTGTCTGAGCCGTGCGTGCAGGCTGTGTTTATATATACTCCATTATTAACTTTGCAAAAGCTCTGATTTCTGAACCTCAGTTTACTCAAAGGATTTGGATAAGGGAATGTGGATTCTCTCACATTTTAATCTTTGCTGACATCACAGGAGGCTCTGCCGTGCACTGATTGCCCTGATAGCCTTTGTCTACTCTGGGGCTGGATTATTTCATAGAGGAGTTATTTATATATACATTTTTTTTCCTAATCTATTTTCTATCATTTAACTTTCCCAGTGCTATTCACCATGTAGGTTTCAATGTAGCCTTTTTATGAGGTTAAATCCTATATGGTTTTTGAGTTTGACATCTTCCATAGGAAGATTTTTCTCCCCAGAGATTAATATTCTAGGTTTCCTTCTAAGACTTATAGTTTAGTCATACATTTTCAGATCTTTAATTCATCTGATATTTATTTTGTATATGAAGCATACAGCAAACTTTCTTTTCAAAATGGAAAGTAACTCTATCCTTTCCCCTGATTTCAAGTGCCACATTTATCACCTATTAAATACCTATACACACAGGGGTCTGTTTCTGGATGCTGTTCTGTCCCTTGTATCCATATGTCAACTCTTGCACTCACACCACACTGTTTAAAGTAAAGCAATACTTTATAGCATGTTTTGATAACTTTTAGGACTCTATATTTTACACAGATATATAATTGTTTTAATTATACCCACTGTGTTATTTCTTACGGAGAAGGCAATGGCACCCCACTCCAGTGTTCTTGCCTGGAGAATCCCAGGGATGGGGGAGCCTGGTGGGCTGCTGTCCTATGGGGTTGCACAGAGTCAGATACGACTGAAGCGACTTAGCAGCAGCAGTAACAGCAGTGTTATTTCTAGAAAACTTTGAAAATATTGAGAAATGAAAAGAAAGTAATACTGAAAAGAAAGTTCAGCTCTTAAGGGAACACTATAACATTTTCTACTTTTAAAAACATTAAAAAAATTTTTTTTCTATTCCATGTGTTTTATATTTTTTAAAAAATGAGACTACTTCAGCCTCTAATTTTTCCTTTACTTCATGAACATTTTTCCATTTCAATAAATGTACTATACTTCTGCATCATTAACACAAAAATTTTTGCATCCAGATTCACTGAGTGGATATGGCAAAGCTTATTTAACTAATCCCTGTCACTGGATATTAGGTCATTTCCCCTATTTTTGCTGAACAATGCTGGTGATAAAAATCCTGTTTGTGTTACTAAAAGTTCATTTCAATACTTACTTTTATTCCAACTTTTTGAAGACTATTAAATGGCTTAAAATATTAACACCTGTAGAAAACCAGGTGGTTAAAAGAAGATTAAAAATAGCACCCAGAGGCTGCTTAGGTCTGGGGACCTAGAATACTCCTGGGAGTGAGAATTGGCCACCTGTTCTGGAAAGCGGCCTCTGCCGGGAAACCACTGTCCACTTGGATTATCGTTGCTCTGTCCCTACACCTTGGATAAATCTGCTCTGTCTTGACAACTTAAGCCCAGCACCCAGGGCTTCCGTGACCAGGCCACTCTGGCTTCACTTCATCTCCTTGGGGGTTCCTCACTGGGGTCAAGTGTCAGCTCATTTTCCTAAAATGGCCTGCTCTTTCTAACCTCCAAGGCTCCTCTCTCTGTCCAACCCACCCGCTTCCCCGCCGCCGCCACCCCACCCTCACCACAGATGTCATTTCCATCAGGGTATTTTTTTCTAACATCCTAAGTTAGGAGTGATCTTTGTTTTTCATGCTTCCATAAGCAGTAATGTTTGTGCTAACATAACTTCTCTACCAAATAAAGTATTCAGCCGTGCCCACAGACCAGACCATTTTTATAGTGGATGTTACAGGTTGTCTCCCTGGCTTCTGTTCCATCTACCCTCAGTATGAGAGGCCATGAAATCGGGGTGGGCTAGACCTACCTACCACTTCCTAGGGCAATCCCTGCCAGATCTAGCCCACTTAGGGTACAGCATTTGCCTTGCTATAGCAACCGATTCAAGAATGGGCACATGACCACTTTGGTCCAATCAGAGTGAAGCCTAGGCTTTCTATCCAATGGCTAAGAGAAGAAGTTTCAGAAGTAAAATGGATTTTAGACGTGGTTTGATCTGTTGGCCTAGAACTGATGCAGTCTTTTTGCTGCTGCTGCTGCTAAGTCGCTTCAGTCGTGTCCGACTCTTAGCGACCCCATGGAATGTAGCCCACCAGGCTCATCTGTCCATGGGATTTTCCAGGCAAGAGTACTGGAGTGAGGTGCCATTGCCTGCTACCATGAAGAAAAACAGCCAGAGGAGGGAAGAAATACAAAGGAGAGAGCAGAGCTGACAGAAGTATTGAAAAATTAAGTTGGAGTTTAATTCCAGTTAAATCAGCCGGAAGCCTGACCTACCTCTTCAAATTTCAGTTAGAGGAGCCCATAAATTCCGTTCACATTTAAACTAGTTTTTATAGCCTTGTGACTGTCTGCTCTTCGAGCCTATCCCAGCCAGCCGTGCACTTACCTTCTTTGATAATATCGATAATGTCATTGGCATTGAAGCTGAGTTCATCCGTGTCCTGAGCATCATAGGCATACAGAGCCTTGCACTGTGGCACCTGAGGCTTGGGCTTGGGCTGGGGCTTGGGTCTGCCCCCCGCCGGGGGAGGCCGGCTGGTTGTTTGTCTCCGGGCCCTGTGGAGAGAGCGGAGGTGGGTGAGGTGGGACCCAAGAAGAGGCAGTAGCACTGTGCGCTGGTTTGGAGCCTGGGGCCAACACTGCTCAAGTTCAAATCTAGCCCCATCCTTAGAAGGCCATGTCAACCTCTAAACTTTCCTGGAGAATAAAACACCCTTCCTGACAAGGTCAGTGCAAAAGCACGTAGTTAATTCTGCATAAACATTAGCTGCTGTTGCTGTGTTCCCAGCATAAAAGGAAATATGTAAGACAAGTTTATAAAACATTTACACATCTAAATGATAATATGACAGCCACGTATGTACTCCCCTCACCCCCAACTGTGAAACCAGAACTCTGCCACGGAAGCCTACAGGTGCCTCCTTTCAACTGCAAGCCCTCCCGGAATGAATCCCTAGCTTACATTTTATATTAATAATTCTGCTTTGTAGTTTTACCATGCACATAAGTATCCCTAAACAATAGGCATACTTTACCTGTTTAACTGTGTAAAAATCACACACTGCTCTAACTTGCTCCATTTCCCCCGCCCTGGCCACTGTGCACAGCTTGCAGGATATCAGTTCCCTGACCAGGCATTTAATCCAGGCCATGAAAGCACCAAGTGCTAACAACTGGGCCACCAGGGAATTCCCTCACTCGTTGCATTTTTGAGATGAGCACTGTTGGTGCATGTAGTTCTGACGCATTCATTCTCATGGCTTTATATTTACTATTCCATTCCATGAATATGTCACCATTTACTTGTCCAGTCTACTGTTGATGGTCATTTGAGAGAATTCCAGTTTCATTACAGAAAATGCTGCTATGCATGTTCTTGTGCAGAAAATTTATCCAAAGTAACGTCTCAACATCAGCACTTCTGACGCTGTGGGTGTCCAGATCCTTTGTTGCAGGAGGTACCCTGTGCCCTGCAGGGGGTTAAACATCCCTCGCCTTTACCCCAGATGCCAGTGCCATCTCCTCTACCTGGTGATGAGCATCAAAAATGTCCAGTTTTAAATGTATTTAAATGTCTTCTAGCTTTAAATGTATTCCTTCTACAAACTATGCTTCCTTCAGTCACCATTCATACCTTGCCTCAAAGGCATGGTCCTAGTCAGTGAGATCTTGAAACATGTCTGGAATAACCCTTTATTAAATATGTTCACCAAAAGCATTTAGAGAATGCATTTAGGAAACAAATAGAGCAAACACCCCCATGCCCCTTTAAGGACTAACTAAAGTGAAGCCTATGTTCATTTGCTTCTGAAAGAAACTTAAGACTTCTAAGAGGGGCCGGACTGAACTCAACACAGTGGGGCTGGCTGTTAGGTCTGGTCGGGCCTGTTAACACCTGTGGGAGGGCAGAGGAAAAGGAGGGTATTTCCTGGGGCTGGAGTTCTGGAGAGAAAAAGCACACCCAGTTTTGATCCGTGTTCTGAAGAGGCCAGAGCCTCACTGTCCTCGCTGAGGTCCTGTGACAATAGATGCTATGGGGTGCTGATGAGCAAGTCAGATCCTGAGGGGGTGGCCAAGGGTAGGGGGTACTGGCTGCTAGCTGTCCCCAGCAGGGGTGGTGTTCCTTGAGTGCTTCCTGGGACTCCCTGTGTAGAAGGGTGCAAACCCCAAGGTAACTCAGGCTCCACTCTTCTCACATCAACCCCCATGCCCACCTTCTCACCCCCACCAGGCACTTTTATTGAAGAGGAAAGACATCTTATAGATCGTTAGCATGACATCATTTCCTTCCTAGTCTTGGAAATCCCCATCATCTGCTTGAGAAAGCAGGCTGGCTGGATAAGCAGGTTTTTAATTAAGTAATCTATATATTAGAGATGTGTCAGCATTTGGTTAATAAGAGCCATTAGCCTGGATACCAGAAGTCATCTGACTTCCCAGCAACAAGGAAGGGGGAGTGGGGGGGGGTGCATTTAGAACACCCTGGGTGGGAGGAAGCCTGCAGTCTGGCACCTCCAGGGAGTGGGGCTGGGAGGGTATGTGCGCTTATGCACACACATGCACACACATACACTCACCATTCATAGATAGAGAGCTAGCCTCTTTTTGTCCATGGGGAGAAACCTACCACCATTAATGCAGGTGGTTGGGGTGTCTGGAGCCCAAGAGTACTGGGACTTGGGTACATTCTCTGAGCAGGGGGCCCTCTTAGCGTAGAGGCAAAGCTGGATGACTCTCTGTAAAGAAGGGCCAGCCTGCCTGCAGCCTTCCCAGGAGTCTCCCTCCTTGCTCCTTTGCCCACCTGCCTCCAGCTTTGGCTGAGGTCACCCAGCTCCTCCCCTTCATGTCACTCCTGCCCGTTGCTTTCTTTCAAGGCTCCCTGAACATCAGCTCAGTGTTATTTACCTCACTCTCCACTGATGATCGTTCTAACAGCTTCCTCTTGCCCTTGGCTTATGAAGTCCCTGCCAGGTGTGGCCCCACTTGCTCCCAGCCTCTCATCCCGCTGCAGGCCACACTGGCATCTTCCCACCTCTCTCTATGCAGTCCACTAGGACCCCGTCCACATACTCCTAGTCTACATCCTATTTGCTGCTGACAAATATACTTTCCCCGCTAAGATCAGGATCAAAACGAGATGTCAGCTCATCAATACGCACTGGAGGCTCTACAGCCAGGGCAATTAGTCAAGAAAAATGAAAGGCATACAGATTGGAAAAGAAGTGGAAAATACCTCTATTTGCAGATGAGATGAGCTTGCACATAGAAGAGCCCAAGGAATATGCTAAAAAATACTATTAGAATAAAAAGATTCAGAAAGACTATAGAAAACAAGATCAATATACAAAAATCAGCTATATTTCTATGAACTAGCAATGAGCAATCTAGAAAAGGAACTGAGAAGATAATTCCAGTTACAATACACAAAGAAAATATTACTTAGGAGTAAATTTAACAAAAGAAGGATGATTCTATTTACATGAAATGTCCAGAAAAAACTATACTGACAGTAGATTAGTGGTTGCTGAGGGCCAGAGGAGGGAGGGATGACTGCTTAAGGAGAAGGTTCCCTCTGGGATAACGCAAATCTTCCTAAATTAGATTATGATGATGGTTGCATACCCCTGACTATACTAAAAGCTGGTGAACTGTATTTTGAATGGGTTGATATTATGGTATGTAAATTATATCTCAAGAAAGCTGACTCAAAAATAAAAAAAGTAAGGGGCTTCCCTGGTGGTCCAGTGGTTAAGAATCTGCCTTGCAACGCAGGGGATGCAGGTTTGATTCCTGTTTGGAGATCCCACATGCCGCTGGGCAGCTAAGCCAGAGTGCCACAGCTACTGAGCCTGCGCTCTGGAGTCTGTGCTCCATAATTACTGAAGCCCCTCATGCCCTTGAGCCGGTGCTCCACAAGTGAAGCCACTGCAACGAGAAGCCTGCACACGGCAACTAGAGAGTGGTCCCTGCTCGCTGCAACTAGAGAAAGCCCGCGCAGCAACAAAGACCCAGCACCGCCATACATAAATATTTCTTTACAAGATACTTGCATAAAAAATAGTTTTAAAATAAGTAAATTGCATGGGCCCCCTGGGCTCTGCAGTGTACTCTTGATTCCCAGAGTCAGCTCAGCCAGCTTGTGTACAAGCAGCTGCTGGGTGTCCCACCCAGGAACTGGGACACAGTGGAGGAGGGGATGGAGGACCACTTAAACACCTGTGTGAACACAGCCAGTGTGTGGTCTTTGATTCCAAGCCATCAGAGCCTACTTCCTCAGAATAAGTCAAAGTAAAACCTCAGGGATTACTGGGGCATTGGGCTCCTGTGTACAGTGGACATTGGCTTGATTGTCCCAGGCCCTGGACAACAGCTACCATGCAGTGTAAGCTCATCTGGTCGTGTATCTCTTGGCTGAATGGGGCTCACAGTGCTTCACAGTTGGGAGGGGGAGGGATAGCTCCTAAATGGGGGACTGTTTGCTGGGGAGCAGCAGTATCGACGACGTGGGCTGTGTTTGATGGGGAAAGGACACGGGGGTGGAGAACAGCTCAGCATTCTGCATCAGGAAGGGGGCTATTTAGGCAATCCCAAGGTCACCACTGTCTGGCTCTTTCCTGTTTATATGTCCTCTGTAACCAGGAAAGGGGACAACTGTCCAGTCGGGCAGCACCTCCTCTCCGGTCACTTTTGCCTTATTCTCATATCTAAGCATGTCCTCGCTCTTCTTGTGAGTGTCAACAGAGGGGGTGTAGTCTGGGAACCCCTGCCTGGAGCTCTGGGCAAGATACCATGCTGGGCACTTTCAAATGTTGCTTCATTTAGCGTCACAACATTCCCACGAGATCACTGACGTGGGTTCCTGGAATTTCCTGCTGGCTTCATCAGCGAATGGCATGATACATATGCAGCAGGCTCCCAGAACTCCAGCCACACTGATTTTTCTGGCCCCATGCTCCCCAGCCCACACAGAGCATTGCTAATTCCTGCTCAGCCTTTGGATCTTGTTTCAGCTCCTGCAGCATCCTCTTGTAGCCCGTGCCTGCTCTGAGCAGGGGGTGGGTGCACTGGGGACAGGGGCCTGGGCTACCTGGTGTCAGGCGCAGGAAGACTGTGTGCCCTCAATCTGCAAGTCCTGCAGGAGCAGTATTAGGGACTGTGGCTTGAATCGGAGTCAGTGCACTGGGTTTGAGGCCCAGTTCCGACACTGGCGGGCACATGGCTTGGATCCATCCTTTCACATCTTTAGGGATTTGTCTTCATGGGTTAAAAGGAATTCTGGCAATGGCCCAGGCCCTTTTCCTAAATCTAAGACGGCTTTCCAGAGTGCTTTTAAGATCGCTACTGTCAGACCTACCACGGAACACAGGACACCTGCCCCGATGGGGTGATCCCTGGCTCTTTACTAACTGCAGTGCGGACCTACAAATCAGTCGGAACAGCCATTTTCCTGGCTTGGTTGGACAGACTCAGCCTTTAACTCAGACTATCTCATTCCACCACTAGGTGGCGATCCTGTGCAGTCAATAACGAGGAGATGACGACTCCTTTCTACCAACTACCAGAAATTAAGGCCACCTCTCATAGTCATGAAAAAGGGATTCAGACTCTTACCTAGCAAATAAGACCCTCGTGCCCAGGGTGCAGGAACTGGCCTCAACGCAGCCTGAGAGAGCAGGCTGTCACACTTTCAGAAATTTTGTGGGTCAGTTGTTAAAGAATTGTTAAAGATGAAATCTGTGGTGTTGGAGAAGACTTGAAAGTCCCTTGGACTGCAAGGAGATCAAACCAGTCAATCCTAAAGGAAATCAACCCTGAATATTCACTGGAAGGACTGATGCTGAAGCTGAAAGCTCCAAAACTTTGGCCACCTGGTTCGGAGAGCCGACTCACTGGAAAAGACCCTGATGCTGGGAGTGATTGAGGGCATGAGGAGGAAGGGGGCGAAAGAGGATGAGATGGCTGGACTCAATGGACATGAGTCTGAGCAAACTCCAGGAGAAGTGAAGGACATGGAAGCCTGGCATGCTGCAGTCCATGGGGTTGCAAGGAGTTGGACATGACTGAGAGACTGAACAACAAAGATGAAATAAAAAACATCTAACTGAGTAAGTTAAAAGCAAAGGCAACAAATACTCATAATTTGACCCTCTCTAATTATTTTACCACATTTTACATCTATCTATGCTATTAATGTCTGCTAACTCACTTTTACTCGTCTGAAAGCACTTAGACTAGTTTTATCTTACAATGGATATGCAGGATTTTATGGGGCTTCCCTGCTGGCTCAGCGGTAAAGGATCCGCCTGCCAATGCAGGAGACCCAAGAGATGCAGGTTCAATCCCTGGGCTGGGAAGATTCCCTGGAGAAGGAAATGGCAACCCACTCCAGTATTCTTACACGAAGAATCCTATGGACAGAGGAGCTTGGCGGGCTTCACAGGGTCTCAAAGAGCTGGACACGACTGAGCGGTGAAACAACGACAATGCCGTATTTAGATAGTTTCTGGTACTGCACATATTCTGATATTTGTATTCCAATTAAACCTCACATGATTGAAAACTGTGTTACTGGGATAATGTGGGTTGGAGCAAGAATGTCTGAATCAAAATGAGTTATTTTTCCTATTGCCATCTCAATAATACAGGTTCACTGTGTGCAGATTTGTATGTAGTTATAAAACTCCACTGCTGCCTGCTGCTGCTGCCAAGTCACTTCAGTCGTATCCGACTCTGTGCGACCCCATAGACGGCAGCCCATCAGGCTTCCCCATCCCTGGGATTCTCCAGGCAAGAACACTGGAGTGGGTTGCCATTTCCTTCTCCAATGTAGGAAAGTGAAAAGTGGAAGTGAAGTCTCTCAGATGTGTCCGACTCTTCGCAACCCCATGGACTGCAGCCTACCAGGCTCCTCTGTCCATGGGATTTTCCAGGCAAGAGTACTGGAGTACTGGAGTGGGGTGCCATTGCCTTCTCCATAAAACTCCACACCACGGAGCAAATCCGGTTGTTTCATCATATGTAACTCCGGCACAATGTAAAGTAGCTTTGCTGTTACCATGTGACCCATCATTTCAGTATAATCTGTATAGTCGGCCCTTCACATCCAGGAGTTCTGCGTCCCAGATGCAGATACAATCAACTGCAGGTTGAAAATATTTGGAAAAAAAATTCCATAAAGTTCTGAAAACCAAAATTTGAATTAGCTGGGCAGGGCAACTATTTACATAACATTTACATTGTATTCAGTATCACAGGCCGCCCAGCGATGATTTAAAGCACACAGGAGAATGTGCGCAGGTTACATGCAGACACCATGTGCAGCCTCAGTCACTCGGTCGTGTCCAGCTCTCTGCAGCCCCTGGACTGTGGACCGCCAGGCTCCTCTGTCCATGGGGTTCTCCAGGCAAGAATACCACAGTGGGTTGCCATTTCCTACTCCAGGGGATCTTCCTGATCCAGGGAGAGGATCTGTGTCTCCTGAGTCTGCTGCATTGGCAGGTGGATTCTTTACTATTAAGCCACCTGGGAAGTTATAGTAAGTATATTTCTTATGGACCACAGATAACTGAACAAGGAGATCTAGGCAGCCTGTCAGGCTCCTCTGTCCATGAGATTTTCCAGGCAAGAATACTGGAGTGGGTGGCCATTTCCTTCCCCAAGGCATCTTCCTGACCCAGGGATTGAACCCCCATCTCCTGCATTGCAGGCAGATTCTTTACCGCTGAGCCACCAGGGAAGCCTTTGCATATACCATGCCATATTATATAAGTGACTTCAGTATGCATGGATTTTTGTATCTGGTGTGTGTGTGTGTGTGTGTGTGTGATGGAACTAATCTCTGGTGGATACCAAGGTACTGTACACATTTAGCACTTTACTGTGTTTATCCTTCATTAAAAAAACCAACACATGAAGAAACTTGGGTCAGAGCACCTTGCTTTTACCCCAGGTCTTTTCCTGAGTAGGGTGTTAGACATCTAATGCGGTCACAGCATAACGCACACCACAGAGCTTCCTGAGTAACGAGGCACATCACACCCAGTCGGCTTTGTGAAAACCTGCCCGTCTCAGTGCCTGGGGAGGCCCAGAGGTGCTATGCCCTGAGACACCAGATGCTGACCAACCGATGAGCCCTTACAGACAGCTGTCCAACCTCACAAGGGGCCAGAAGCCCACGAGAGCACACAACGCCAAGTGACATCAATGACGTAGAAATAGGGACTGTTCACACTCTTCACGGGATGTGAGTTGTTACAGTGATTGGAGCAAAGGAGGGTTAACTCGAAAAGGATGGTAGAATAGCATAGCACAAGAAGGAATTTTTGGATTTTATTTCCGTTACTGAAACGCAGTTAGTATCTACTACAGTATAACCTCTCAGCTTTGTTCTGCTTGTGGTCTGAGACCAGAGAGCAGCATGGCTTTACATGTGCGATGGTCAGAGAAGGAGGGGTGAGAGAGGTTGTCTCCCTGACTAGTCCCCTTGTCTTGGCTTACCTATGTTGCCCCATCACCCCCACCCCCGCTCCCCGGCCATTAAAGCCAGCAATTCCTGAAGCTTAGCCCCTCCGTAGTCTAGAGCTCTGTGCAGGCCAGAGGTTTGAGTTCTTGTGGATAAAGCCACTGGGCCAGGGGACACCCACTTTTCAATCTTGGTAGAATATAAATATTTCTCTGTAAGACCAAATCACATGAATAACAGTCATAAAATGAACAAATAGGACTTTCCTGGTGGTCCAGTGGTTAAGAGTCCACCTGCCAATGCAGGGGACACAAGTTCAACCCCTGGTCCAGGAAGATGCCACCTGTCTTGGGGCTTCAAAGCCTGTGCGCCGCCACAACTACCAAGTTCATGCACCCTAGAGCCCGTGCTCTGCAACGAAAGAAGCCACCACAATGAGAAGCCAGTGCACCTCAGCTGGAGAGGACCCTGCTTACCGCAACCAGAGAAAGCCTGCATGCAGCAACGAAGACCCAGTGGAGCCAAAAAAAAAAAAAAATACAAATAAACTTTCAAGTGGCATTGTGCTTTTTACTTTACAGAGCCCTTATTTAATCTTCATAAAACCACGAATGGGCTTTAAATTTCTATTAACTGGCTCTATGAGCCATGGACGGGGGAGCCTGGTAGGCTGCAGTCCATGGGGTCACTAAGGGTCGGACACGACTGAGCGACTTCACTTTCATGCATTGGAGAAGGAAGTGGCAACCCACTCCAGTGTTCTTGCCTGGAGAATCCCAGGGACGGGGCAGCCTGGTGGGCTGCCGTCTATGGGGTCGCACAGAGTCAGACACGACTGACGCGACTTAGCAGCTGCAGCAGCAGCATGATACAGGTGAGGACACAAGGTGTGGGAAGATTAAGTGATACACGTGAGGCTGTCAGCTGGTAATTAGTGAGACAATCCGTGTGCCCAGCAGGTGGCACACAGAAGGCACTGGTTCAGTCGATAGTCAACAAGTGACCCAGGACTCACACCCAGCCTTGGCTACTGTGACCCTGGCTTCCCTGCAAGTGGCCAGGCCACATTCTGTGAACTTCCCTGCAGCTCCGTACCTCTGGGGCAGCCGGGTGTGCCTGTGTCACTATGCCAGCGAGAGCTGGGATTAAGCTTTCAAGTATCACGTCTTTGTTCTGCAGATGTGAAATTTATGTCTTAAAATTCCAAGAAGGAAAATAATGGCATTTTATTTCATTGGCTCTTTAAAATATGCTCTGTTCCAAAAGGTTGAATCTATAAACATTACTGGAAATGTGGGAATGGATGCCAAAAATTCCTAGGCTTCGTGTCTGCCCGGGCCAGGACATGGCTGCTGCTCCTGTAGATTATGGGTTAAGAAATATTGCTATTGGACACTTGTTGGAAATTTTAAGCCCCTTGAAAAATATGACTCCATCAGGAGAATCTTGTCAGGAGACACCCAGGCAGCATTTACATTTTTTGATCGATCTCTCTCTTGTGGCATGGCCAGAAGCCCAACCACTGAGCACTTTCAATATTTTTCTGTTTTTCCAACTTCCAGTTGGATTCATCTCTGGAGTATCTTGAAATTTCCTGAAGTGGTCCTCCCCTGAAATGGACCACAGGATTAAAAAAGCCAACAGAAAAAAAAAAAAAATTTCCAGTCTGGGTTTTAATGCTTCCAGTAATGGACTTGAGGTGGATTATGTACATCTCAGTTACAGGAGGGAAAATATAAGGCACATTTGACTGGTAAATCAAGTGTTCCTATGGAGCCAGAGCAGAGCCTGGTGAATGAAATGTTTATATGATTCTTGTGTTACCTGTCCTCTTTTCCTGAGAATCAGGACAGATTTTGAACCTGAAACAGACTGTTGAAAAGGTATGCTAAGGGACTATAAGATAATTCTTTCTATATCTTAATTTTCTTGGATAATGATTATGATGATGACAACAGCAACTACCACGGCATGGCAAGGGTCAAGACTCCACTTGGGGCGGTAATTTAGTGAAGGTTTCATGCTCTCTCCAAAAGCAAATACCCAAAAACCCAGAACCCAACGGATTGAACACAAAATAACCTGACAAAGACTTTCTTGAATTAACTTGAGGTGCTAATTACACCATTTGATTTTATCCACATTACATGATCCAAAAGAAAAGACTGCTTATATTAAATATGTCTGTAAAGAAAAGTGCATTGGGGCTTCCCTGGTGGTCCAGTGACTCCATTCTGTTAATGCAGGGGGCCCAGGTTTGATCCCTGTCAGGGAACTAGACCCTACAAGCTGCAGTGAAGATTTGAGGATCCCTCTTGCCACAAGCAAGACCCAGTGCAACCAAATAAATAAAATTGTAAAGTGTATTGGGGGTGGGGGAGGGAAAGGAAAGATGAACCTAAGAGTTGAAAGTCCAAGGAGACAGAGAGGTAACCTCCCTTTTATAGGTTGGTAAATCCAAGGGCATCATTTGAGGCAGTGATGTAAACAGGAACTTCTGTCTCTGTGGAAAGGAACCATCTAGGGACCCTACAGTTCCCTGTTTGCTCAACAACCTCCCACGGGAAACGCAACTCATGTTTTCTTGGCAATGAAAAACTGTTAAGTGTAGGTAATCACAAGGGCCCTGAAATGCCTGTCTAAGGTCTTTGGCCACATTAGAAATTATTTTAGCTTTGACTTGACGTGTTTTAGAAAATAAATACTAAGCAAAAGCTCAGCTGTTTGATCAGGGTATGACTTAAGGAAGAATCTGCATCACTGCAGATTTAAGTGTACAAAGAGGAGGCTGGCTGAGATGTTATAGCTGTGGGACTCAGTGTGGTGCCTCACGTGAGTTTTATATACAAGTTTTATACAGAGGAAAATCTTACTGTTTAGTAGACAGGAGTGAAGCTTCCCTCCTTCCAGCCTCACAGCCACTGCCAAAATAGCATCACGTATGCCTGATCTTTAAGCTTAAAGGTGGCAAAGGTGTGACAAGACTTAAATAGGGAACAGCACAGCTGAGGGCTGGAAGGGAGCAGCCTCGGTTAAGACACAATGTTCCTAAATTGCCTGCATTTTGGCTGACAGATGCTCCCAGCTGGCTGGTGTGCAAGTCTGTAACTTGCAAAGCAGCCTGGAAAGATGGTTTTGCTTGCCAAAACCAAAGCAAGTAGGAAGCTAACAGACAGAGCTAAGGGATTTGGTGCATTTTGCTGACTGGTTTTAATCTCCTGCCTACTTTGGGAACTCAAACTGGGCCCAGGAAGGCTTGTTTGATTATTTTCATTTCATCCATCTGAATAGTGTAGGTCTGGATTATGGAGTAAGAATCCTGTTGCTGCAATAGCACCCCTCAATTCACCTTTACACAGAAGTTTTGATCAAAATGATTTGATAAAAGTGTTTTTCAAAATGTGGTCCCTGGATCAGCAGCATCACCATCAACTTAAAACTTGTTAGAAATGTAAATTCTTGGGCCCCATCCCAGTCCTAGTGAATCAGAAATGCCAGAAGTGGGCCAGTAAGTTCTGCAGGTGATTCTGGAGCACGTTAAAGTGGGAGAACCACCTCTTTAGACCAAGCCAGTCAGGCAAACTATGATCATGAGAACTGGTGGGATAGAGCTACATATGCAGGAGTGGCGGGAGCAGGGGGAGAGAAGTAACAGAAAGTGTCGGCCACTCTCCTGATGGCCATTTGTATAAGACCGAGGTGCTGGGACTTCCCTGGTGGTCCGGTGGCTAAGACCCCAAGCTACCAATGCAGGGGGCACAGGTCCAACCCCTGCTCAGGGAACCAGGTCCCGCAGGACACAACTAAGACCCTTCACGCCATAATTAAGAGCCAGCACAGCTAAACAAGTAAATACTTAAAACCAAAGTGCTTTCCTCTCTGAAGCTCACATGAGGGAAGACTTGCTGGGGAAAAGGAACACCAGGAGAGAAGCTGGTGAGATCTGGGAAAGTTCCTAAGAGTCTGTTGCCTTTGACAAGGCCTCAAGAGAAGGGGTGGCTCCCCGCCCAAAGGAAGTAGCTGTTGCTTCTCACCCAGCACTGCTCTAGTTTGTACACAAGTCTCCTGATCACACTCAAAAGTTCTTTATTATTCTATAGACATGGAGAGACTAGACAATGGAGGTGGGCAAGAGGGAGGGGAAGAGTGGGCTGCAGCAGCCCCGTTATGGGGGTTCAGCAGAGAGAACTATTCTACCACTGAGGATCATGTCAGAGATTCTTGCCAAGAGTCAGAGATTCCTTAAAAGCCACTAGTTCACATCAACAGATAAATAGATGAAGCTGTGGTACATATATACAATGGAATGCTACTCAGCCATAAAAAGAACACATTTGCTCTTTGTGAGGTGGATTAACCTAGAGCTTGTTATACAGAGTGAAGTAAGTCAGAAAAACAAACATTGTTTATTAACGCATATATATGAGATCTGGAAAAATGGTACTGATGAACCTATTTGCAGGAGTAGAGATGCAGATGTAGAAAACGGAAAACTTGTGGGCACAGCAGAGAAGGAGAGAGTGGGATGGGCTGGGAGAGCAGGGCTGACATGTCTACACTCCCATGCGGGGGACAGACAGCTGGTGAGAAGCCGCCGCGTAGAACAGGGAGCAGAGCCTGGCGCTCTGCGGTGACCTTGCGGGGTGGGCTGGGGTGAGGGGGCAGAGGCTCAAGGCGGAGGAGATATGTGTACACACAGAGCTGATTCGCACTGTGGTATGGCAGAAACCAACACGACACTGGGAAGCAATTATCCTCCAATTAAATGGAAAGAGTCACTAGTTCAGCCACCATGAGACAAAAACTGCTTCATCACCACCATCACCGGCACCACCATCCTCATCATCGGGCTACAGCTGACCGAGCAGCCCGCTACATGCCTGGAACCATGGTAGAGGTTTTATTGAAATTCTCTCTAGTCCTCCCAGCAACCCTGCAAGTTTGGTGTACAGAGAAGCAAAATGTAGCCCGGAGAAGGTAAGAAGCAGGTCCAATATCAGTTAGCAGGGGCTGAGACAGGATTCTCACCCTTCTCTGGTATATGACACAGTCACTCTACAATACTCCTGTCTGTGGTTTCCATCTGCTCTGTGACTAAATACTTCCAGAGACAAGGTGCTCCTTACATCCTAGGGCAGTTCATCTTTAGGCTACTGGAATGCTTTTTGTTTACTGGTGCAAAAATCTACTTCCTGGCAGAGTTCACTCCCTTGTCTTGAAGCCAGCCCTAGTTACACGCCAGGTGACTCCACAGGACACAGCCAACTCCTTTTCCCCCACTGATAACTCTATCGGCACAGAGTTCCATGAATCTTTACTTCTTTCAACTAAAAAGCTGGTTTCTTTCCTCCCCTCTTCTGTTCCAGAAAGGCTCTTATTTTAAAGCCTTGACAGTCTGTATTCATAAACAAACATCTATACCTCACAGAATGCTGGGATGGTACTCCTTATGTTTCTAATGACTCTTTGAGCCACTGTGCTTATGGACCTTTAGCAGAGACATAAATCAACACCCCCATTATTCCTCAACCGTCCCAGAGAGCAAAATAGGTCACAGAGTGATTCATTCTCAGGGTGGAAGGGAACCCCTTTTCATAGTGTTTCCAGGATAAGGCCTTTGACATCAGCTTGGCTGTACTTTTCAAGATGCCAACCTAGAGCCTCACAGCCCTGGGGCTGGATGAGGCTGGGTGACCACATGTGGGTGCAAAACTCATCTTGAGAATCACACACAGATGATGCCCCAAGTTCTTGAACCCTGGTGTGACTGGTGGAGGGAGGTCACAAGGGTCACTCATAGGAGGTGGCACTCTTACCCGGCAGCACCCTGCTCTGGGACCTTGAGGAAATCCAAGCTCTCCAGCGCCTGTGACGCTCGGTCCGAGCCAGTGGACTGCTGCTGTGGCAAAGGCGGGCGTGCCATGGACGTGTACAGGCTCTTCTGATTTGACCTCTGGTTTCCAGCAGCAGAGGGATATGGCACAAACTGGTTCTTAATGACTCCATTCTGATGCAATCCTAGAAAGAGGAAAACAGAAGAAAACAAAGCTGAAACTTTCTGATCCTGTGCTAAAAGGCTCTTCAAACTTTTCCCCTCTATTAGCCAAGAGCGAGTTACTTAGCTTTGCCAGGCCTCAGTTTGCTCGTCTAAGGGCATAACTGCTAACATCATGTATTGTGAAGAACAGACCCAAGACATGGTAAACTGCCTGGCAAATGTGTGGAACACAGCAGACTCTCATGTGTGCTTGCTGAACTTGACATTAGAACTACCAGATGTTCAGGGTTTCAAAGCCGACAGTCAAAGAACGTTAAGCTTCTGACTAGTTGGAAGGCACATTTTTGGGTCTAAGAAAAATGATGAGGTTATGATTCAAAAGGGCTGGCAGGCAGCTGTTTGAACAGCTGGACATCCCTTTTCAAGGAGTCAGTCCTGGGTGCACTCTGTGAGAGTCAGTCATGGGAGACGGAGTCCACACAGGCAGGGGAAATGTGGCCACTGGTTGGATTAATCTGAACAGAGCAGGCTCTCCTAGTCAAATGACCGTTCCTAGTCAAGATCACATTATCCGGTGAGTGACGGATTATGGTGCTGGGCTCCAAACCGCACACCTTGCCTGAAAGGGGAGCTGTTGTTCTACGTTATGGATGAAGAAGCCCTTACCTCTTCTCTCACTGACAGGTTTGGGCAAGAATGAAGGGGAACAAGGCTCCCCAAGGCACACCCACCACAGAGCCTCTTCCATCCCAATTAAGAGAACTCTTTGGTACCAGTGGGATGACACTTAAGTTATAAAGGGGAACTGAGGTTCAGGTTTGCCTGCCTCTGATAGCTACTTGACCTTGAACAAGACACTTGATCTTTCAGAATGTCAGTTCAGTTCAGTTCAACCACTCAGTCGTGTCCGCCTCTTTGCAACCCCATGAACCACAGCACACCAGGCCTCCCTGTCCATCACCAACTCCCGGAGTCCGCCCAAACCCATGTCCATCGAGTCAGTGATGCCATCCAACCATCTCATCCTCTGTCGTCCCCTTCTCCTCCTGCCCTCAATCTTTCCCAGCTTTTCAAATGAGTCAGCTCTTCACATCAGGTGGCCAAAGTACTGGAGTTTCAGCTTCAGCATCAGTCCTTCCAATGAATATTCAGGACTGATCTCCTTTAGGATGGACTGTCAATTTCTTCATTAAAGAAACAAGGAGCTTGGTGAGACCCCACTTGCTGCCCAAGTCACCAAGGACAGCCAAGGGGCATCCAGAGTGGGACATATTCTAGGGCCATGACACTCAAAGGAGGTCCCACAGATGGGCTGCTCTGTGCCACCCATGAACCAGCTACCCCTGTAAGTTCAGGAATTAAGAGCCAGCATTTAGAAATGTTCACAGACATATATCATGTCTGCTGAATCTAATAAGAAATTTTGGCTTGTATTTTGATTGCTTTTAAAATCCTAGTAGTTTTTAATTATATCTTGCAAAAGTATAGTTTGTGATGGGTTAAAAATAAAGGAAAAAAAAAACAACACAAAAAACTAAACCAAAGCTAAAAAATCCCCTAGCCTTTGATCCTTCATCACAGAAAGTATAAGTATTGACATAAGGGACTTGGGTCTACTTGCCTCGCTTTATTGATGAAGAAACTGTCATGTATAGAGTTTGGGACCTGTGCTCAAGGTCAGGTAGTTGGTCTGAGGCTACTTTGGCCAGTGTAGTTGAGGCAAATGAACTTTCCAGGTGGTCTGGCCAAGGTTTTGCACGAGTGGCTGGCGCGTAAGTAGTAACACAATACTACGTGGTTCTTTTAGGTTCTTTTGTGCTTGGATTTTCTTCAAGAATAAAGGCAGAGAGGAGGAAAGAGAGCCAGGCCAGGCAGGATGGGGACTCCAAGAGAGAGGAGAATTGGCTTCACTGGTAGGTACCGTTGTCCATACTTAAGCATGCCACTATGCGATTCCAGGGCAGGAGACTAAAGAAATGCTTCTTACTGCTTATTTTGGGTGCTGCTACAAATAGATTGCCTTGTCTGGCATGATCTGAGTCAAGCGTGGTCCAAAGATGACCCTTTTAAGACCTACAACCCTAAACTTACTAACATCAAACATTCTGGAGGCAGTTTCTTATTAACAGAATTGTGAGTGATGGAAAAACACTTGTGAATTTAGAGAGCACACTTCCAATACTAAACAGATTTTAAAGGGCAAAACCTCTTACATTTATTTGGGTTTGGATTTTGACTTGCATGCTATATGTTTATCAGTTAAACAATGAGAAAAATGTAACATAAGATCTAAAAATTTTTTGGTATCAATTTTGCAATTCTCTCAGATTTTACTTTATTTCTTGGAGCCAACCTCCTAGATCCTATCTGACTAAGAATAAAGACTTTCTGTTTCTTCATTCAGCTGTTAACTAGATGCAAAGCATTGTCAAAGTTTGGCTGGAGCTGGGTAGTGATAGTGGGGTTATACCTGCAAACTCCAGTTTCCATTCAGGCAGCATCCTACATCTTAAAAACTGATGACATTCTGGTTGCCATGGGCAGTGGACTCTTCTTCCTATTACTGATGTAGGAAGCCTTTCCTAAGGAAGTAATTCTTCCAGGTAAGGAGGTACAAATCGCTAACTCAGCTACAGTGCGCTCTCACTGGTTCATACACAAGTCCCATGAATTTCAGGGTCACAGGTAGGGCCCTCACATTGGGAGGAGGACATCTGACACTGAAACGGCGCACGGCTAGCTAATATGTTGGCATCTGCTGGCTAATGCGTTTCTTCCTCGATGCATTTTACTCATCTGGGTCTCGCCTACAGCGCATGCTAGCTCACCTGGTGGCAGAGGGGCAGCTCTCATCGGGTAGTTGGCATTGTGAGTCCTGCTGGAATAATCTCTGCTTTGAATCGTACTCCTTCGGGTAGGACCTGAAATAAGCCAGCAAGATAAGGTTCAGATCAGTGCTACTGGCTGGTTTTTATGGCTCCTGATGGATTTTTGCTGGTGGAAAACTTTTAGAAGGCAGGTCTCCATGGGACCTATAGGAGACTGGTTGCAGCGTAGACAGGCTATGTGAGGGGCATGTTTTCCTGGCAGCAACTGGACGGGAGGGGCCGGAGGACACACTGACAGAGGGAGAGATTTGAAATGTCAGAGACAATGGCTTTACAAAGAATTATTAATAAGCATACAAAGGGGTTTCTATTGTTGTTGACTTTGCGAAGAGACAGATGGGTCAAATGAATGTTCGCACTCATGTTCTGGCCACAGAGCACAGAAGCTGAGGCTGTGTTAGCTGCATACCACGGTCCCTGGAGTGGACACCGCAGCTCCCCCACCTCTGCTGCTGTCCAGAGCCTTCCTCACCAGAGTTTGTGTTCTATAGTCTTTGCAGGAAACACAGAGATGCTGAAGGGGAGAAGCAGACTGGCACCCTTGACACAGATGTGCAAGCATCAGAAAACAAGCAGCGCTAAATGGAGCCCTGTGGGGCCAGAATGAGGCCCAGGGAGGCGGGGCGACGGGGGCCAGACGAGACCTCTGCAGAGACGATGTGTTGGAAAGAACAACAGTCAATAAGGTCTCGAGTGGGACATGAAGGAGAGTACGATTAAGCCAGCTGGAACAGGGCTGCAGAGGAAATTCCTAGTAAAGACAAGAGCAGGAAGTGGCAAGGGATGAACAGCACAAAGAGGAGCCAGGTATCAGGTCCTGGGGTGAGGGGAGGAGGCCAGGTGTGGGGGTCCCCCTTCCTGTCCTCCTCGTCTCATGGAGATAGGCTACAACACCGTATTATACAGCGGCTCACTTGGAGGCCCACTGAGCGGTGCTCTGACTCAGCTTGCTGGTTATCCACAGTGCTCCTCGGCCGGCCCTGTGCCCTGGCGTCTGAGCCAGTGGACTGCTAGGCTCCTGCCTTCCAGTCGGGTTTGGCCGTTTGGGAAGCACGGGCAGGAAACTGGAGTGCCAGAGGGGACAGGAGTTGGGGTACTTTTTTTTCCCCCCAAATTTAAGTATTTAATTTACATTATTGTGTTAGTTTCTGATGTACAGCAGAGTGATTCTGAGACATGTTCTTTTTTAGATTTCTGGGGTCTCCTCTACCTACATCCTTAGGGTAATAGTAGCATCTTGGTTTTCTCTGCCTGAGTCCCAACCCTGTTCCCTTCATCCTGCCCATGTCTCTGTAGAGTCCTTTTATGTAAAAGTTGCTTCAAAAATCTCACCTAAATGTGCTGTCTTCTGCAAGTACTCACAGATACTCAGTACACCATTTTCTGAGTGGCTACTTTTCTGTGCTGAATTAGTGAGTTATACAGTGCATGCCACTGTAGACAGAAGCCATAAAGGCCCATTTTATACTTGGCATACTCTTCACTGATCATACATGTGGACTGTATTCTGTAAAGGTAGCATCTAAAAAAGAATCACAGGCCAGTAAAAGGAGTCAAACTATAGAGTGTGAGTTAGTGCGTGTGTGTCTCCTAATGAAACGCTTTAAAGTGAAGGAGGGAGATATTAAACGTGATGCACTGTAACACATTGAACCCTTGTAAGGAGTTGGTAAGTGTGGTCAATTTCTTTAACACTGACACAAAGGATGAAGTTTGTATTGTTGACAAGACTGGACGGGAAAGGGCTGGGAAATGTAAAGCCAACAAATAGATTAGTTTTAAACATAATACTGTAATGCCAGGAATACTACACATAACTACTAAATGATTCAGAAAAGTTTAACCTGCCCGTTTGCCTTGACGTTGGTTTAGTCTGAAACATTTCAATCAGAAGAAAACCCCAGCCACAGGAAGCAGCCAGGGCACTAGTTCTTTGGCCCGCAGATCTGTGCAGTGTTATGAGCACTTGGTGGGAAAAGAGTTTAGCTTGGAGAGAGGGCGAGCAGGGAGCCCAGCAGCCCAGCCGCGGCCCCGCCCGTGGGGCCCGTGCACACTTACGGGAGTTTCGGGGCAGCCCGGGTCCGATGCTGACCTGCAGCACTTTGTTGCTGGGCTTGAGGATGGCCAGGTCGCCAAAGCCTTGGTGGAACTGCACTTGTCGGGAGCCCCCTGCACTCCAGGGACCCCAGTTCTCCTTTTTCAACTTGATTTCAAGCCTGTGACAAGCGTATATGTTCGAATTAACAAAGAAAGGGAGAGAAGCAGGGAGAAAGTGCTGTTCACAGACCCTAGTCTGGAGTTGCTTTGTAAAAACGAGACAAGACTGGATCACGGGGACCAGTTTGGGGCCCAGCGGACGGGCACGGCGCAGGCTGAGCCACCAACCAGAGGTGGAGCGTTTGGGGGCCCAGTCCCTGGGAAATAACAGCTGGTAAGGGAGGTGCCCCCGTGTTGGAGCACTGTCAAGTGGAGACAGGTGGGGACAGAGCAAAGGCCACCCTCCAGGCCACACCTGCTGTGCTGCCCCACCGTGTCCTCTCTGATTGCCCAGGTCTGTGTGTGAGGAGGACTGAGAGATGCCAGACAGAGAGCTCAGTCTCCTGTACACAGAATGCTGCTAGTATTTTTAAGTTTATTTTTTAAAATTATTTTTTAACTATTTGTTTATACTGGGGTATAGCTGATTGACAATGCTGTGATAGTTTCAGGTGGATGACAAAGGGACTCAGCCACACATACACATGTATCCATTCTCCCCCAGACTCCCCTCCCATCTAGGCTGAGAATGCAGCTACTATTTAATTAAGTTCTATTCCTCCACCTTCACCCCCACCCCAGGGAAGAAAAGACACTAGCAACCAATACCCAAATAAAAGGGAAGTTTACTCACAAATGCAAAACTCCCCAGCCAGTTTTTTTGTTTCCTATGTTGCCCATATGCCTACATAATGCAATTCCATATTTTGCTTTTTTAACCTTGTATTTTTATTTTGTAAGACAGAAAAATCTTAACTGCCAGTAGCTGCCTATTCTTTTGAGCAGCTTGGCTTATACATATTCTTACCTTTTTTGAGTTACTCCCTTATCACAAATTCTCAGACAAAAAACAATTGCCCCTGGTACTCATGGCCAAATTGTTGTTTGAAAAAGCTGTAATGACTTCATTCTACTTCTAGTGTCTATGTTACTTCAACCACAGCAGCATGAGTTATGCTAAGTTCTCCCACTCCTGGAATGAAGGCTTTACTTTGGCCCCTTGCTTGTGAGTAGGAAGAGTGGAGGGTATCCTTGTTTTATAGATGGGGAACTTGAAGAAGAACAAAAAGCCAAATAAATCACTTGGCAAACATGAGCCAAGAAGTTCAACAGTCTGCCAGTGTCTGGTACATGAGACGATGTTATTAAAGTAAATGAAGGTGAGCCCGGACACAAGACACTGGCCGTCCACAGCCCCGAATCTCCAAATGCCCCACCAGCAGCCTGTATCATGCACTCATCCTGGGGACTTAAGCCCCAGTCACTTTCTGCTTCAGCCTTACACTACTTCTACCTGCTCTGCGAAATAAAATATTCTTTCATTGGTAAGATATTAAAAATCTGCCTTTCTTGGCCTCACGTTGGTGACCTTTGCCCAAGGGATAAAATATACCAGTCAATGAAGTCATCTCACAGAAATGCAAAAGTAACCTTCCCAAAGTCCATGGCAACTACCCTGACTGTCCTCTGCAGGCCCCATGAGTCCACAGGAGAAGCCAAGGCCCCAGAGCTCCTTAGAGCCACCCAAGCCAGTCAGATCCCACCCCTACTCCACAATGGACCCCTGCAGTGAGATCAAGGCCCCAGATCCCAACTTACGTGTTGCTAAATTTCAGAGGTAGTTGCTTCTGGGTTTTTTCCTCGTAACGCTTTGCTAAGAGGCTCAAGAACTCAGTTTTGAAGACAGATTCAAGCAAACTGTCATATTCTTGCTCATGAAGAATAAAAAGGTCATCCTGCATAGTACTGCAAAGAGATTGTAAAGACCCAATGAAAATTGCAGTTTTGTTGATTCCATGATTTTTTTCCACCCTTTTTTAATCCTGTAAGATAGCATTAAATTTCCACCATCTTCCTCTGCTACTGAAAATCTTTAAAACAGAACACAACAATGAAATACAAAAATAAAATCCCTAATATCTGCTTTTAAAAGAGGTTTATAGTCTACCAAAGCATGATCAAAATGTTCTCTCACATGACTTTTAAAATCAGGAAATTAAGGACAGACTGAACTGAACTGAACTGAGTCTGTATTTTAAAAAAATCCATTTTCAAATTCAACTTCTATGTTCTTAAAATCATAAAAATCCAGAATGTTATGAATGTGGCAAAAAAGGGACAATTCCCCGTAAGTCCCAAGTCAGCAGAATTTAGGATATGGTTGCAGCTACTGTAATACATCCTAACTTGAAGAACTGTACGCTCCGTTATCAAAAGAGAAGCCGAAGTCCTATGCTTCGGGATGAGTCGGGAGCCTTCAGGTATTCGGTGCTCTGCTAATACTGCCTGCCAAATGCATAAACAGATCAAACTGCAGAGAAATGAGAGACAGGTTTACACACAGCAAGCACAGTCCCCACCTTCAGGGTGGGTCAGGGAAAGGACATGCCTTTGTGGGAGTTCCTTGTTTGGACAGGGTAGGGCTGTTGGGGAAATTCATACCCACAGTGGAGGTTAGGAGCTGCAGGAAGAATGGAAGAGAGAGGCTGAGAGGCAAAGCCAGTTCTGGGGAATATGTTTAGTGGTAAGGGAACTGATTAGATAGTTCCTCTCCAGGCCCAGCCAGAGTTTGTGGAAATCAGAACACATATACACTTGAGAATTTTTCTTCCTTAGTTGCTAGATGTATTGCTCAATTCTCAGCTGAAAGAGGCCACCACCCCAAAGGCTTCATTATATACAACCCTACCATTACCTCCTAGCAACACTGTCATACATCTAAGACAACCCCCGCCTAAGAATGCTGTCTTGTTAGGGACAGTAAGTGTTTTACCAGGTACTAAAAACAAAATAAGTGAACTCACATCAGTAAACTGACCATTGCTATTGCTATTGCTAAGTCACTTCAGTCGTGTCCGACTCTGTGCGACCCCATAGACGGCAGCCCACCAGGCTCCCCCGTCCCTGGGATTCTCCAGGCAAGAACACTGGAGTGGGTTGCCATTTCCTTCTCCAATGCATGAAAGTGAAAAGTGAAAGGGAAGTCGCTCAGTCGTGTCCGACTCTTAGCGACCCCATGGACTGCAGCCTACCATCCATGGGATTTTCCAGGCAAGAGTACTGAGGTGGGGTGCCATTGCCTTCTCCAAAACTGACCATAGAGATTAAATTTTAATCTCTCCAAGTGCAGGAAATACCAATGACATGGTTCTATCAGTAACACAGGAGCTGTTCCTGTGTCCTGCACAGGGAGCCCCAGGACTGGGGCATCAGTAGGATTATTGCACTGTGACATGACCAGACAGTGAGGCAAGTACAGAGGACTGGGGTATAAAGAACCTCTGAGAGTGGGGAGCCTTCTTCCATGGGGTTTGATCCAACTAAACAGCAACTGGGCTTCCCTGGTGGCTCCAAAGGTAAAGAATCTGCCTGCAACGTGAGAGACCTGGATTCGATCCCTGGGTTGGGAAGATCCCCTGGAGGAGGGCATGGAAACCTACCTCAATATTCTTGCCTGGAGAATTCCCATGGACAGAGGAGCCTGGCGGGCAACAGTCCATGGGGTCGCAAAGAGTCGGACACAACTGACTGACTAAGCTTACAAAATAGCAACTCCTGTGGTCTCTCTGTTCAGTCACAGGAATATGACAAGGTGGGGATGGGCAGTCCATGGGACCAGAAGTCTTCCTTGAGTAGAGGGAGCCTTTGTGGACGATCCTAGGCTTGTTAGGAACCTTCTCTCTCTGTTCCAAGGCAGGGAGCTGATGACTTGTACCTTATCAAGCCAGTAGCTACAGCCATAGCTCCTCACTCTAAAACCTCAGCACCTCAGTCTTTCTACAGGAGCTTTTAATCCACAGGAGAAAAAAATGTATAAGGTAGGACCACAATACAGTTGGATTGCAAAGGCACAGTATGACAGCATTCATAACTACAGGAGAGGGATAGAGTAGACTAGCAGCAAGATACCCTCATCAGGGAAGAGGAGCCTGGCCCTTCACAGGCATGATGGGATACATAATGGCCATTTGGGTGGAGCATGTGGTCATTACTATTACCTCAACAGTGTTTCCAAATTTCAGAAAAAGCAATTCAGGGCCAACATGACAGTTCTACAGTGCCTGGGAGCCAGGCGTCTACTCCTCCTCCTCACAGGTATGATCAGAAAGTTATACAAGTCATTTCTGCTCGCACCTCATTGGCCAGCATATGTCACATGGTCACACCTAGCTGCAGGGAGCCTGGGAAATGTAGTCCTTGGTTGAGCTGTCAGCTATTATCATGTAAAGGAGAGAATGGGTATTACAGGCCAGCTTAGAGTCCCCACTCTACCTCCTTGTTCACAGATTTACCCAACTTTGGAGCTGAAATCTTTTCTGAGAACAGTATACCTCAGAAGGTGCGGCCACAACACGCCTATCATCTTCCTGTTTCTAGGCAGATGAAAACTCTGGAATTGTTTTAATTACTTCAACGACAGCAATTCCAAACTCCAAAAGGCACTTGCATAAAAAGCTGCTCAAAACAACTCTCCCAAGTCATTTGGAATTAATGAAATAAAGTCCCAGCATCCTAGCACAGGGCTACAAAGACCTCTGTGTCAGGAAGGAGAGTGTACGGAGGGGGAAGAGGCACAGATTTTTGGTGTATGGGGTGGGGTGAAAATCCCATTTCAGCTGCTGGATTCATGTCTGGGCATGTCCATTTGCCTGGCTGGCCTTTAGGTGGGACAGTGATTATTCAACTGGATTATTAAAGGAGTCCAACACAAGAAACCTTAAGTGGATTAATATGTGCAGACTATTAGGCGTTTCATAATCATGAAGAAATAAAGCCAGCAGGCCAAAACATCAAGGTCAATTATCAGCGTGAGTCTGGAAGTGAGAAGAGACTGTTTGGACATCAGGACTTCAACCATCAAATTCAAAAGCTCCTCCCTTTGGTGACTGCAGTCAGAAAATCAGGAAATTCTCTTCACCCAGGCCAGAGCTTCAGCTCATTCCCCTTGCCTCAGCCCAGGTTCCTAGGTCTGAAAACAAAGCTTTTACACCTTGTTTTTTTTTCCCTAAAATATCAGACTTATTTTTGGACTTCACTTCCGTCTTCTTCATATGCTCAAGCTGCAATTCCTTACAGATGTTTGACGTAGGAGCCTATGTTGAAAGAAGCTTAACTAGTCCCTGGTTTGGCTCTCGATTGGTTCTTTATCCTCTGTTTTTGTGGCTTATTGTTGTACTGCTGACCACACTAGAAATGCCTGGTTTACTCCCTTAACCAAATCTTCTTCATAAAAATGTTAGTTACAAAACCCTGGGTAAAGTTTTAAAGGAGTTTTTTCTTAAGTTGAAAAGGCAATTTCAGCTAGGACGGCCCCTGCTTTTATTTAAAGTCTCAAAAAGAAATGTTTCCTGCTTATGAAATAGATGCTCCTTTAAAACATTTTTTATTTATGTATTTAGGCTGTGCTGGGTCTTCGCTGCAGCACTCAGGCTTTCTCTAGTTGCAGCGTGCAGGGGCTTCTCTTGTTGTGGCAAATGGGCTTATTTGCATGTGGGATCTTAGTTCCTTGACCAGGGATCAAACCCGAGGTGCTTGCCTTACAAGGCAGATTTTTAACCCTAGACTACCAGGGAAGTCCCCAGTGCTTCTTTCAGTAAACTGAAAACTACAAAGGTAAAAATTAATCCAGAACTCTACCACCCAGAGATACCAGTAGCACCAGTTTGAGAGCCTAATTTCTCTGAGAAATGCAGATACATGTGGTGTCAGGTCTCCTGGAAGAGCTTCACCCAACCACAGGGGAAAGGCTCAGTCCCATTTTTGTGTCCCAGGAATATCCTGGAAACGAATCTCTCCACACTTGTAAGCTGTGTGCCCCTGTTTACCCAGGGCATGGCTCCTCCTTCCAGAACGCCCTGAGGCAAGGCGTTTCTCACCCACTGCAAATCCAGAGTTGAACACAAGGTTGGTGGTCAGTCCAAAAATGCAGAAAACTTCCAGGCTTCCAGAGCTCAAAATCCATAGGAAGTCAAGATTTCAGGAAAGCATCAGGTCAGCGGAGCAGATCCCAAGTGAAGGAGGCTGTTCTTATTGCCAGAGGGTTAGGACAATTAGGCAAAGAACCATTTTTAGGCAAGAATATGTCATGCCCAGGAGTGCTGGGGCCTCTGTCTAAAGATCACTCCTTCTAGGCTGACTTTTCTATGATGTACAAGTACTGGAAATCTATTGACCCACGCAGGCAGCCCCGAGGCTTTTGATCTTAGGCCTCTGGGGGTCAGCTATGGGAAAGAGAGGACTACTAGAAGCTTCATCAGAGAGAGCTCCATATAGGAGATTTCGTTTCAAACCTCATCAGCTACAACAGGAAGGCAAAGAATATGGGCCATTGTACTTCCTGACCACTCTTCCAGCAAATTGAGTTTTTCAAATAAGAGCAAGACAAGGTCAGTTCCTCAATGGCTCAGTGGGAAAAGAATCCGCCTGCAATGCAGGAGACACAAGAGACTCGGGTTTGATCCCTGGGCTGGGCAGAGGCCCTGAAGGAGGGCATGGCAACCCCCTCCAGTATTCTTGCCTGAAGAATCCCATGGACTGAGGAGCCTGGCAGGCTACAGTCCAAAGGGTTGCAGAGTCAGATACTAAGAGACTAAGCACACACACACAGGTCAGTTTGGAATTTGGATAAGAAGCAGCTCTTGAAGGAGCCTTCAAAAATGATGCTTGGCCTTCTATCAGCAGCCACCCCCAAGCCTTGAAAATATGATGTCCCAAAGGCATCAGACATCAGGAGTGTGTCACCTCCTGATATTCTCACCATGTCTCCATGAAGGCAGAAATGCAGGTTGTCAGGGTTCGGCCTTTTATTTAGATACGGAGTTTTTCCTTTCCCTGTGAGTGACTGTTGTCATCACAGCTCTCCAAGCTATTGGGCCTAATCTATTTTTTTTTCTTGTAAGTTAAAAAAAGTTTTTAAAAAATTTCAATTATAATTCAACCTGATATATTTCAGTACACTTATAAAAGGTAGAGACTTCTAAAAATATGATGTCTATTAAAGTATTAAGAAACACTTTTAATTATGGAACATTTCAAGTATATCAAAAAGTAGAGAAGCAGAATGAACCACCACATGTCAGGAGGTTTCAACAATGATCAATCCACAGACAGTCAAATTCATTTGCAGTCTCATTCCCCCTACTTCCACACACCAGCTAGGTTATTTTACAGTAGAGTATAATCATATTATTTTATTATTAAACATTTCAGTGTCTATCTCTAAAAGATGAAGCCTTCTTAAATATAAATAACCACAATATCATTATCACACCTAAAGAAATAAACAGTAAATCCTTCATATAAAATATTTACCATGTTCCCTGGTGGCTCTGACAGTAAAGAAGTCGCCTGCAGTGCAGGAGAACTGAGTTCAATCCCTGGGTTGGGAAGATCCTCTAGAGAAGGGAATGACAGCCCACTCCAGTATTCTTGCCTGCACAATTCCATGGACAGAGGAGCCTGGCAGGCTACAGTCCATGGTCACAAAGAGTTGGACACAACTGAGCAACGAACACTCATAACATACTTGCAAAATATTTAGTTATTTTACATTTCCCCAAATTGTCCTGTATATTTTCCTGTATGGTTGGTTGGTTTGAATAGGCAGCTGTGAGCCAATTTGGCCCCCGCAGTAGTTAGAGTTAGGGATGGGCTGAAAGATCGGGTTTGTAGGACATTTGGTAGTCTGAATTAGAAGAAGCCATTAGGTGTTCATTCTAGCCAACAGTCAAGAAGTAAGTCCCATAAAATCTTCAAAACACACATTACGACTCTTCCCAAAGTGCAAGACAACTGTTCAAATTTTTCTCTATACTAATACTGAAATATATTGAGAATACATGTGTACATACACCCACACAGATACGTTCTCCTGGTACCTCAATCGATTTCTCCTCTATGTTTGATTCTGCACACTCTATCTGATTGCACTCCTAATTTGGTTTAGATTACTAGCCTATCCCGATGGCTGAAAGAAATGAGGCAATGGTTATTAATCCTGGCAAACTGGGGCTCAGTGACTGTAACACACAGAAATAACACCTTTAAATGACTCGGGCTCTTTTTCCCTCCTAGAGTCAGAACAAATTTCAGGCTAAGTACTTCTTTTTATTACATCCTCCAATAAGGAAAGGCCACAAGGAAGCAAACATCCAGACCATGAATGCTAAAAAGAAAGTGGAAAAAGAATCTGATCTTACTGTGAGACACTGTATCCCTAAAGGCTGTGAAAAAAGAAAAAGAGAGGGAAAAAACTTGAGTGTGACTATCCCACACCTTGGTAAGCCTCAGAGACCTGATCAACAAGACACTGAGTGTCAAAGTGCTAGATACACATGATACACATGAAGATATACAATGATCAAGCACTGCTTAAGGCCTCTGAGGGCTACAGACACACCTAGGCAGTAGCAATAGTAAGAATAACACTCATTCTCAGAGTAGTGAGCGCTTGTGTCCCAGAGCTGTAACTTCTGGGCTTTCAACTGTCAAGTGTGCCCAGCACATTTTAGCTCACTCAACTTAGCCCAGGTATAAGCCCTTGTTCCCATGCAAGATAAAAAAAGAAGCTTCCACTTGGATTCCTTGGACCAGCAAGGGCAGTCTCGGGGCCCAGTAACCAGGAGAGTGTGGTCAGCAGGTCGTGGCCAGGTCAGGGAGCTGAATGATCAGAAAGACCTTTGGGAAACTGGACAGTGCCTAGAGCATGTCTGTGAAATCCATGGCACTGAGAACCACCTGAGGTGTGGCTGCAAAGAGCTGCTGATGAACACATCTGCTTACCAGTTCTACCGCATCTTGAACTGAAGTGTTTTAAACACTTAACGTCACTGCCCTGCCTGGCTATTTATCAGGAAAATTGGGAACAGACAAAATCAGAAACCACAGTGACATAGGCAAGAACAGACACAACTTAAAATCTGCTTTGGATGATCGCACTGGAGCCAGGCTTTTCTCGCCTGGTAAATCAGTTTTGTGCACAAAACCCCTGCTTTTGCCTAAGAGCAGAGATTTTGTCTTGTGTGTAGAATAAGAGTGTAGAGGAGTCCTAATTCCAAGAAGACTGATCTGCAGGTAACCAGAACATCTCTAATATTTTAATACAATGGCAGCCCGAAGCTTGCCCTGGCAGAAGTTGAGGCATCCTCAGAAGGGCCCCAGGACATGACTCAAGGAGGAAGCCTCAAAGGAGCCTTTCTTCCTCTTTTCTTCGCCTCCTGTGGCCTGAGGATTTCCTCTCATCACAGGGAGGATTTGGGGAAGTCTCAGCATATGTGGGTCCTTGCCACTGTGTCCTTAATTGTGCCCATATTTGCATGAAATGTTCCCTTGGTATTTCAAATTTTCTTAAAGAGATCTCCAGTCTTTCCCATTCTATTGTTTTCCGCTATTTCTTTGCATAGTTCCCTTAAGAAGGCTTTCTTATCTCTCTCTGCTATTCTCTGAAACTCTGCATTCAGTTATTCAGTTGGGTGTATCTTTCCCTTTGTTCTTTGCCTTGTGTTTCTCTTCTTCTCTGAGCTATTTGTAAGGCCTCCTCAGACAACCAGTCAGCCTTCTTGCAATAAAGGACAGAAATGGTATGGACCTACTAGAAGCAGAAGAGATCAAGAAAAGGTGGCAAGGATACAGAGAAGAAGGATACGCAGAAGAACTCTACAAAAAAGCTCTTAATGACCCAGATAACCATGATGGTGTGGACATCCTGGAGTGTGAAGTCAAGTGGGCCTTAGGAAGATTACTACAAACAAAGCTAGTGAAAGTGATGGAATTCCAGCTGAGCTATTTCAAGTCTTAAAAGATGATGCTGTGAAAGTGCCGCACCCATTATGCCAGCAAATTTGGAAAACTCAGCAGTGGCCACAGGACTGCAAAAGCTCCTGTGGCCACAGGACTGGAAAATGCCCTTCATTCCAATTCTAAAGAAAGGCAATGCCAAAAATTACCGTACAATTGCACTCATTTCATAAACCAGAGTGCTGATGAGAAGAGCAAGGGTGCCTGCCTGTGAACCTGGAGTTGAAGGGAGCATTTGGCAATGACCCCAGGGTTACAGATTATGGAGACCAATTTGTATTCCCCCTCACCCCCGGGGGAATGAACAGGCAGAGGGGCCTCAAGAAGTCCAAAGATACTTCCTATCTAGGACAATCCAAGGTCACAGCCAACTAAAAGCAGCACAGATGAGCTAGGGGCCACCTCTGCTCAGGCTTTTCCTGGTGAAATGGGTTAGGTCTTCATCAGGGGCAAGGTGGGCTTGGGGGCAGGACTCAAGGATGTTGACCCCTCCTTCAATATCAGCAATTATGCCCTGTTTGTTTCACAGACTACATTTTTTTCCCTTCAGCTTTTATGGGAGCAAAGGATCTGAGTATCCCTTGACTAGAGGAGCAGATCAGAAGGTAACTTTTTCTTGTGATTGTAGTACTCTCTGAGACCCAAGAAGATCAGCTCTTCTTGGGGAAGAAGAGAAACCTGGGTTCTCTTCATCGTCATTTTTACAACTGGGGAGCCTGACGGCGCCCCTCTCCGGGCTGTGCTTGGAACAGCAGATGGCAGTGTCGTGCAGAGGTGGGGCTCCCCTTTCGCACCCTTGGCCACTTACCTGAGGGACACAGACAGGATCCTCTCCATCTCAATCCTCCGCTTCAGCACTTCCTTCACCAGGCCTTTGTCTGGGCCCTGTTTGACCTTTTCTCGTCCAATCAAGTACAAGCATTTTGGAGTCAGAAGCAAGTCTCGCTTTACGCTCTGTAAGGACAGGGGTTTTAGAAAGTGTCAGAGTGACGGTAGTCTACACACAGGGCCTTGGTGACCAGATGAAAGGAAGCCGCTTTAGGCAGTGAACTTTCACTACGATCGGATGGTGATTCCCTTGATCATCTAAGTCTTTTGAGAGCAAAAGAACATGTTGCTTATGATTGTTAGGTTGACATATACAAAACTGCTGGTACTTGACTCTCTTTAACTTCTAAAAATGTTAGACTCATATGGATCCACCTAAGGGATCAGGGCAAACCAACACGCAGGATGACCCTACCAATGATCTGCTCCAGGATGTTTCTCATACAGGGATCCCTCAAGGGACCCTGCATATGTAATTTCTGTGAGTCTATTAAATTTTTACTTTTTAAAAGTGATACATTTTCATTTCAATGGTAATACTTAAAAATCTAATATAAATGTGCTGTGTTATATCCAAACAATACTGAGAGACTTAACATTCATGTCTGTAGTCAAAGCTGCCACCAGAGCAGCTAGCACCTTATTCAGTTTGTAAGGAGTGATTTGGTTTTGGCAAAACAACATCATCCTTCTTCTGAAATTAATATCGTTCTTTCTTTATTTTTTCCCCCGACCAAAAACCAAACAAGAAATAACTCACATAAAAAGCTCTTAATGGCCCATAATCTATTATGGCTTCAGATTTCACTATTAGGGTCAAAATTTTATTAGGCAAAAGAAAAAAGACAATGTCTAAAGAAAGAGGTTAAAAAAAAAAAAAAATCAGCTGTCCTCCAGTAGCTTTGTCAAAGCCCCGCTTAGTCATTTGCCCAGGGAAAATGGATAAGAACACTTCACTTTATATTCTCAACCTTTTGAGCCAATGAGTCTACTCCTAACAATTTACTCTAAAATCATAAGTAGACAAATGCACAAAGCCATGTGAAAGAATGCTCACAGTATCCTTTTACTTATGATGGTTAAAAAAAAGTCACCAGAAGAGATTAATAAGAAACTGGCTCAAAATAATAGTGAAGCAACTGTTGAATGGGATACTATGCAGCTAGCTAAACAAAACAATTTATACCGACATATCTATTAATATAGAAAGTTCTCCTTGGTGTATTTTAGGAGAAAACCAACACAGAACACAAACCAGCATGTAAGGCAGATTTCAGTTTTGTAAAACTAAATATACAAATGTATGTCTGCATAAAAACGTTCTAAAGGATGCACACAAAATGTTAATAGTGATTGTTTCTGGGTATAGGTGGCGATTTTTCTCTTGGCTTATCTGCATTTTCTACATTTATCTACAATGGACATGTTCTGTTTTGGTAATCCCAAAAGCAAAATGATGAGTTATTTTTAAAACTAAGGAATCCGTTTGGTGACTCCCAGGGGCAGGCAGTCAACACGTACCTTGAACCTCCTGTCGTACTTGGTCACTGTGTCTGCAAAATCGATCTTCTCCCTCTTGCCCACAAACTGCTGGAGTTCTGGGTGCTCCTCCATCCCAATGTAGTCCCCAATGAAATTCCTATTAATACTGTTTCTCCGTCTCTCCTTCTTGTTCAACAGAAGGTTGGAGGCTACAGTTCCCAAAAGAGCAGAGAAGGGAGAAGGATCAGTCCCCTAAAAGGAGGAAAATGCTCCGTGTGGAAAGACAGAGAGACTCTAAATGAATGCAAGGCTGCAATGCACAGTATGTGCAAAGTACAATGAACTTGTACCTTCATCTAAGCTCAAAAATATCCCTGAGATTTGGTAAATGAATGAAATAAAGTGACTATAATACCCTCTTCTCTCATTTGGACATATTTCTTCCGGGCCACGAATTTCCTCCATGATTTCTGTATCACTCGAGCATACCCATCGTACTTTCGCTCCCTCATTTCTTCTAGAAGAAAGAGCTGTGAATAGAGAGAAGACAAGAGTGAGTCAGTTCACAGGACCTGAACATTACTGTCTTAGATATTTCAAGGACACTCAGTTTAGTCAAGGACACAATGGGAAGCAGCTTCTCAGACTCATAAATAAAGGTGAAAAAAAGGTGTTGCTTATGGTCACTATAACTTTTATATATAAATATACAGAGACAAGATATTTGTACATACTTTAAAATTTTATTTAAAAATTAATTCCCTTTTGGTTGCACTGGGTCTTTGTCATTGCATGCAGGCTTTCTGTGGTTGTGTTGAGCGGGGCTCCTCTTTGGTGCAGTGCACATGCTTCTCGTTGTGGTGGCCGCTCCTGTTCTGGAGCATGGGCTTGAGGCACACAGGGCCAGTGGTTGTGGCACGTGGGCTCAGCTGTTCCACAGCATGTGGGATCTTCCTGGATCAGGGATCAAGCCCACATCTGCTGCACTGGCAGGTGGATTCTCATCCACTGTACCACCACAGAAGTCCTTATACATTCTTTTATTAAAAAACATGTGTGGAAAACAGCTGGATCTGAGTGTACTCAGTTGGACCTTAATGATGGTATCTGCCCTACCTTGTTCTGAACCTCTGTAAGAATCAAATGAGTGATTCAACATACACCCATTTATTTCCCACCTTGATCCCAAGAGGATATTAAGTGGCTAGATCAAATGAGCTCACAGAGGCAGCTTTTAGAGCTGCATATAGCCTCTTACTAGAATTTGCCAGCTTTTGCAGAAAGCTCGTGCTGCTGTGGAAAGAGGGCTGCCCAACTTTTGGTTCCATGAAAGTACAGACTTCCTGCCTCACAGAAATCTACAGGGAGTCACTGGGCAGAGGACAATAACCAGTGATTGGAGCTGGACTTATGATGTGTTAACAAGGACTTGGATTCACCAAGAGGGGCTGAGACTGATTTGGTTAAGGGCTCATATCAGACACTGGCAGGTCTTGAGACAGGTCATCTTAATGATGAATACTGTTGTACACCACTCACCAAAGCTCTAGAGTAACGAAGATGACAGCAAACAGCTGTAATGAACTGAGTACCCACAATGGATCAGGAATCATTCTAGATGCTTTACACACATTACTTCATTCAACCACTCAACAACTACATGTACCACTTATTTGTATTATCTCCAACTTAAACAGAACATCAGTACTAAGATTGGATGGAGCTGGAAAGTGACTCAAGGTCTTTTAGGTTCTGCCAGGCTCCTCCTCACTTGGACATAGACTCTGCATCTAATCAACTCATAAAATGGTGGGAAACTTTCATTCACCCAGGAAGTAGTTTACATGACTCTCTAGGAATAAAAAACAGACCAATAAAAACCCAAAGTAATGATGATGGATGTCATTGTAAAAATATTCCAGAACTAAACAAGAAAATTTGGTTTGAAGGCAGCTGGGCTTGATTTGTTGTCTTGGTTTATCTCGGTTTGTACCCTGGAGCGAGTGATCTCTCCTCCTGACATTCAACTGCTGCTTCTCACAGCTCCACCTAAAACTCAACATATCAAGAGAGGGGCACTTCACTCCACAGCCGCCAGTGCCACTTACAATAAACAAAGGTGCGTATTTCAAGAACAAAAGATTTTTTCAACAACTGGACAGAATGTTTAAAAATCTGAGCCCAGCAGTTGCCTGGAAGATTATCCATTGGTGTTTTCTTATCTTCTGTGTTGGGTTTCTGAGCAAGTCTTGTTTTCTTCTTCTTTCCCAGAACTATTTTGAGAGCGTCATAGAAAATATACTTGTGACTCCGAAAGGATGAAGAGTCAACCAATTCCCAACTTCCTATAGACCAGTTCAAAGATGAGCTGGTTTTTAGGTTATTTCCAAAAGCCATAGGGGTTAGAAATCAGGGAGGTTCAAGAAGAAAGAGAGAGAGAGGGAGAAGAAGAGAGAAAAGCAAAAAGCGTGGACACATGTAACAAAACCAAACCAAACTCTCTGATGCCTAACGTGGGTTCTCAAAGCAAATGGGTTATTTTGTAAATTCAGCACATTTAGTATAAAAGTTAAAGCAAAATCACAGGGTAGATTTTTAAAAATCTTTTTTTTTTGGCCAAGTCTTTCTTGTGGTATGTGGGATCTTAGTTCCCCAACCAGGGATGGAACCCATGCTCCCCCGCAGTGGAAGCGTGGAGTCTTAGCCAATGGACTGCCAGGGAAGTCCCTAAAAACAATTTTTGTAAAAGTGTTTGCAATGTCAGGGCTAGATGTGGATGGATGAGTAATGCAGGGAGGGGACAGAGTAGTAATGATGGGGTGTGTGTGTGTGTGTGTGTGTGTGTGAAAAAATGGGGGAGAGGAAGAGTCAAGTGAAGGTAAAAATGCAACTGGGAGGAAAACACGGAAAAGAAAAGTCAAAAATACATCTTGATTTGAAAGTAAAATCTCAAAGCTCAACTGAATCAGAAAAAAAAAAAAAAAGCATGAAAAACATTGAGGCTGTTTCTGTGAAAATCCAGCAAGTCGAAAAAGTAAAAACAGAGGAGAGGGTATAAAACAGAAGAGTTCTCCATTGTACCGATAAATCACTCCAGCCTGTTTTAGAAAGAACAGGAACTGTTCTGTGGGTTGCTTAATGGTGTATGACACAACATTTTCATTTTATATTTGGAAATGAAATTGCTGTGAAGCTACAAATATCTCAAAGTGGAAAATGCTACCACAAACTTTTCATACAGGTTCTATCGATGTGTGCCACTTACTTATTTACCAGCCTTTAAAGTCATTCAGTAACGACCATTAGCATTTCTGATCTCAGGCTGATCCTGGGAAGCAGGCAGAACAACAGTGATGGGGCCCCTTCTAGCGGAGAAAACGCATGGCAGGACCAGAATCTGCCTAGAGTCAAGGGTTTCCATTACGACCAACACTGCAGGTTCTCTTGGTGATATGGTGACTACTTTAGCCAAATTCACCACTAACTCTCTTTTTTTTTTGGCTATACCACATGGCATGCAGGATCTTAGTTCCCCAACCAGGGATCGAAACTGTGCCCCACTGCAGTGGAAGCAAAGAGCTCTAACGACTGAACCACCAGGGAAGTCTGTCTCCACAGACTCTTGAAAATAGCCTTGTGATAATTACAGGAACCTCAAGAAATGGTGATACCCACCCCTGGTTAGTTCCAGCAGTTTCTCCAGCTTAAAAACTGTCTTCGTTTTTAAGCTGGAATTGTCTTCATTCCACAGCCCCAGAGCTATGGGGCAGAAGGACTGAGGGGCTGTGTTGGGTTCCTGCTCAAACTGAGAATGTCCTGTGAACAATCATTCAGCTCCGGGTGACCACACGCTCCACAGGAAAGATTAACAAGTTCACCTCAATTAATCTGTGGAGGTCTTATAAGTTTGTAAATTGTAAAACCTATGTGTTTTGAGTTCCTTACTGGTAAATATCTGTATCCTTTAAGATTGGAGATTTCTCCTTCTATCTATCGGTCTCCCCAAAGTCCTTTCTGGGCTTCCTCACGGTCTTCAAGGCACAGTCCTGGGAATTCTCACTCCCAGGCTCTGCTCCACCTTTATGGGACATGATTTGTTTGGTGTCACCCAGGTGAGGATGTAGGTTAACCCAAGCCTCCTTTCTGGGCTAAGAAGTACCTATTAGCTGGGACACTACTGGACACTAAAAATAACAACTGGGCACCTCCTCTGAGCCACTTTCCTCATGAAGCTCTGAGTACACAAAGGCTCACAAAACAGACCCTGACCTCAAGGCAATGACCACCTAGAATGGGAGAGAGACAATAAGTACGAAAAGAAAAGCTCTTATGATGATGGCTTTGTATCCAAGCTGAGGACTCTGAAGGTGCTAGGGTGTGGGGCATGAACCACACATAGACTTGGAGCAGCGGAAAGCCTTCTCTGAGGAACTGACATTTAAGACAGGAACCACAGGATGAAGTAAAGAAGCCAGCCTCACTGTGCAACTACAAATAGGGGGCTGAGAGGGGGCCGCAGCAAGAGGCATGGCCCGGAGAAAACTCACAGATTCGGGGGCTTTGATGAACACCTTGCTCTTCCCTAGCTGGAACTGGTCACTGTCCACGTTGACGGACTGCAGCAAGTGCAGGACGCCTTGCTTCTCATCCCCCTTCCACGAGGGCCAGGTGGCTTTGGTCAGGATGGCATACCTGTGAGGAAAACAGGGAGAGAAGGGTCAGGCTGGGCCTGGACACCCCCCAAAGGCACCTGGTGCTGCTGGAGTCCTGGCCATCCCCTTGCCTCCCTTCCGAGGCTCAGGCGTAGACCTTGACAACTACAAAAACCCACTGGGTCTGGTATGCCCATTTCAGAGCCACCACCTACTCTTTCCTTCTCCAGCCGTTTCCATGCTAACGCCCTGGAGAGAATCTGCTTTTCCTTTCTACCACTGTCTAAAAATAGCATCGCTGAAGGTCACCAACGACATTCTTCTGGCAAAATCAAATGGTCTTTTCTCAACACTGATTTCCCCTGATTTCTTGGGAGCACTTCACAGTCAACGTGAAGAGTTTTATGAAGCTCCCCATAAGCAGCTGTTATGATTACGATGGGTCAGCTTTCATCTGTGGAGTTTTCTGCATCTTGAGTCAGGAGGCCCTGGAGATTGGTCCTCAGCTTTCTCCAGTCTCATGTCTCTCTCTTCTGGCTCACCCCGCTCCTGGGAGGATGGCCTCCTCTTCCTGCATACATTCCCTCTTCAGAGCCTTCGCCCATGCTATTCTCTCTGGCAGATAAGCTGGTCTCCAAAGAGGGCTGGCTCCTACCCAGGGGTCAGGGTGTAGCTGTGGGGGTCCTCCCCTTCAACGACACTTCCACAGAAACCTTTTTGGGACAACCCGTGCAAAAACTGTCCCCTTTGCTATTTTCTCTCATAGAAAATAATATTTTGCCTTCAGAGTATATATCAATTTGTAATGATAGTCATGTCTGTACCTATTCAAGTAATTTATGCCACCCCCATGGGGATAGGAGCTCCACGAGGGGGTGTCATATCTGTGTCAGATGTGCGGGGGCTCACTCCGTACATCTGGCACCTGATACAATGCCAGGAACATGGCAGGAAAGAGTAACCTGTTGTAACTAAAGGGTGTTCTCTGCATCAGGTGTTGTTTTTGGTGCAGTAGATTCCTTTATCTCTATAGCAACCTCAGTCAGCTGGTCTTCCCATTTTGCAAAACAGGAAAGACAGGAAAATAGAGAACTACCCAAGGCTACTCAGCTAGCAGACGTCAGAGCTGGGATTTGAACCCCAAGCTGTTTCTTTCATCACAGCAGTACATACAAGACATGGATTAGTATACGTGTAAACCTTTCCTTTACAGATGATACAGTCTACTACATATGTCTATGTTAGAAACATCATAATTATGTAAGTGAAAGTTTTTCAGTCGTGTCCGACTCTTTGTGACCCCATGGACTATACAGTCCATGGAATTCTCCAGGCAAGAATACTGGAATGGGTAGCTTTTCCCTTCTCCAGCAGATCTTCCCGACCCAGGAATTGAACCGGGGTCTCCTGAATTGCAGGTGGATTCTTTACCAACTGAACTATGAGGGAAGCCCAATTATATAAGAGGCTAACCTAATAAGGGAGACAGAAGCCTATTACAGAATGTCAAATACAAAAGGTACCAAAGACTTGCGGTGGAAGGAAGGGAGAGAAGGATGGCGGGAAGGAGGGGAAATTAGAGGAGAGTATGGGTGAGAAATTGAGGGTGTGTTCTATGTGCAGGCACATCTAGAAGATAAGCAATGAATGGGCCCAGGCCTCTAAAGAAGCGCCCCTCCTCCTCTGTTCCCAGAAGCTACTACAAGGAGTAGACTCACTAATGGCATCAAAGGGAGAAGGGAATCTTGACAAGGAGAGTGGCCCTGCCTTCAGGATCCTGGGCCCTTTAAGGGGACACAACAGGTACATCACACACTTAGAGCCAGCTGGTTAGGACTAAGGTGATTCTAGGGACCCTCTCTGCTCCTCCTAAATATCCACGTTCTGCCTGATAATATAAATTTCCTCGAGAAGCAATCCTCCTATTAGTGAATCCTCCTATGCACTAATTAGAGATAAAAGGCTTAAAAATGAAAATGTCTACCTGAAGCCACATATTAGCATGAATACATTTCATACGTGGCATAATAAAGTCGGCTACACCAATTAAGCCTCATAGAAATGACTGACAGCAGAGATGCTGCTGGGGGATTTCAGTGGTGAAGAAGTAGTAATGGATCTGCAATGTAAAGGGAGGAGGGAGAAAGCTCACGCAGGGTATGGGTGCAAAAGGAAAGAGCAGACCAACAAGGTGACACGTTTCTTCGAAGAGTGCGATTTTGCTTGGCTTGATTTAATCCAATCAAAATGATAAACCAAAGTATTTTTATTGTGCAACTACAAATAGGTACCTCTTTGCAATTCACATCAATCCCCTATTAAAATAATACTGTATTTCTCTCTTTTTTTACTAGTAAGGAACTTGGTTTCCAGAGACTTTTTCTTCTTTTTCCTGACAAGACCTTTAAGAGTTTGGGTCTGGGAAAGACAGGGGAATTGCCTGTCCCTTTGACCATGGACCACTTGTGGTGGTTCCCTTTGCTTTTAGGAAGACTAGCAGCATTCTCCTCACTACCTTTTGTACTTCACTGGAGAGACCAGAGCATAATTCTAGTACAATGTTCTCTCACTATGTAAGTACACCCAGTTTACTCATGTTTCTCCTCAATGGGCTCACAAGGCAATGGGATGCTGCCTAATAGATGCCTATGATAATTTTGCAGAGATGAGCCTAATGACTTACACCCCTTTCATTAAGTGGTTTCAATTTAAGACCAATATTTCATCCCAGGGCTTTTGCACTGGCTGTTGTCACTGCCTAGAATTCCCTTCCTTGCCCCTAGTCTGCAAGGCTCCTTTAAAAAAATTTTTTTAAATTTATTTTTGGTTGTGCTAGGTCTCTGTTCGGGGAAGGCGATGGCACCCCACTCCAGTACTCTTGCCTGGAGAATCCCATGGACGGGGAGCCTGGTGGGCTGCAGTCCATGGGGTTGCTAAGAGTCGGACATGACTGAGCGTCTTCACTTTTACTTTCCTGCAATGGAGAAGGAAATGGCAACTCACTCCAGTGTTCTTACCTGGAGAATCCCAGGGACGGGGGAGCCTGGTGGGCTGCCGTCTATGGGGTTGCACAGAGCCTGACACGACTGAAGTGACTTAGCAGCAGGTCTCTCACAAGCTGCTCACAAGCCTTCTCTGGTTGCAGCAAGCAGGGGCTATGCTCTAGGTATGGTGCGCAGGCTTCTCATTGTGGTGGCTTCTCTAGTTGGGGAACATGGGCTCTAGGGTGAACGGGCTTGTGTAGTTGTGGCACACAGGCTCTAAAGCATGAGCCCAGTAGCCGTGGCCCACAAGTTTAGTTGCTCTGAGGCATGTGGGATCTTCCTAAACCAGGGATCGAACTTGTGTCCCCTGCATTGGCAGGTGGATTCTTAACCATTGCATCACCAGGGAAGTCCTGCAAGGGTTCTTGTAATTGCCCAGATGACGAAGCCAATGGTTCCTCTTCAGAGGAAACACAGCCCAAACTTGTGACCTCCAGCTTCTGGCACTTGGATTTAAGGATGCGTCTGACCTCCAAGGACACTAAAAAGTCCTGGGACCCAACAGGACACTCGCTACACTCCATGCTTGAGATAATAAAGGTATGCTGCTAAGTCGCTTCAGTCGTGTCCGACTCTGTGCGACCCCATAGACGGCAGCCCACCAGGCTCCCCCGTCCCTGGGATTCTCCAGGCAAGAACACTGGAGTGGGTTGCCATTTCCTTCTCCAATGCATGAAAGTGAAAAGTGAAAGTGAAGTCGCTCAGTCGTGTCCAACTCCTAGCGACCCCATGGACTGCAGCCTACCAGGCTCCTCCATCCATGGGATTTTCCAGGCCAGAGTACTACAGTGGGGTGCCATTGCCTTCTCTGAATAAAGATATAAACTGATACAATTACTCACAGTGGCTCACAGATTGAGAAAGTGACTGAAAGACTCTGGACAAACCCTGTTAGAATCCCAGACTCATACACCTTATGGAAAACAGCACTGTCTCTGGAAAAATATTCCTTGCCCACTGACAGATATATGGCCTTGTAGCCATTTTTGAGTAGGAGACTAAACACATACTTTATACTGAAAAACAAATTTTCTTTCTGAACTTTGTATTATCCTCCCAGTGCTTTCAAATCAAAACAAAACAAAAAAATATGACAACATCAAGCATCTGCTTTGTGTAAGACGGGGAGACCCGTCTGTCTCTTCTAAAAGGAAAAGCCCACAGGAGGAGAGCTAAGCAGGAAGGCATCCAAGGATAAAATCATTTCAGAAAAAGGCGCTCGACACAAAGGGCATAACAGATATGCATTAAACTCGGACTCTGGGAGGCACACAAGAAGGCACCACTCGTGCAGCTACGCAGCTAGCCTGCTACTTGCGAGAGGCCTGGATATCAGGTCCAGGTCATCTCACAGCTCACAGCTACTGCAACCAAGCAATGCGGCCTGCTCAGGGCGCCCCAGACACTCTGGCCGAGTGCGGACTTCCTGCTCCCCGCAGAGTGGCGGGGCTCACAGCACTGCTTATGGAAGTCAGCTTTGTCAGTGTGTTTTTAAATGATATGGAAGGAAGGAATCGGTTTCTCAAAAAAAAAAAAAAAAATTTAGGTAACATTAAAAAAAAAATCTGATCTGTTTTCAATAGCAATGCCAATTAGAAAGAATCTGAAAATATCGAATAAAGAGTTTTTAAGTACAGGAACTTCCCTGGTGGCTCAGTGGTAAAGAATGTGCCTGCCAATGCAGGGGACACGGGTTCAATCCCTGTTCCGGGAAGATCCCACACGCCGCCGAGCAACTATGACCATGTGACGCAACTACTGAGCCTGCGCCCTAGAATTGGTGAGCCACAGCTCCTGAGCCCAGGGGTCACCACCACCAAGGCCTGCACACCTGGATTCTGTGTTCTGCAAAAACACAACCGCTATGAGAAGCCCGTGCACCACAACGAAGCGTAGCCCCCACTCTCTGTAACTAGAGAAAGCCTGTGCAAAGCAACAAAGACCCAGGGCAGCCAAAAATGAATTAATTTTAAAAAAGAACTTTAAATAAAAAAGAAAAAGTCTTTTAAGTATAGAAAAAATATTGAAGGAGAATAAAACTAGAAACATTTTGGAATTGTTGAGGGCAAGCCTTTTGAAATTAAAGCAAGTTGGAGGAAATACTTCTTGTTCACTATTTTCTGTATTTGACTTTCTTTCCTCTTAATTAAAAAGGTTATTTTCAAAGAAATGCAGTTCTGCAAAAAATCTTAACAATAATCTAAGCCATGGTTCTCTCAACTGACTTTGTCTCCCCAGGCCACATGGGGCAATGTCCGGATACAGTTTTGGGTGTCATAACTAGGGGAAGATACGGGTGGGATGGCGAGGTTGCTGGTACTACTGGCAGCTAGTAGGTAGAAGCCAAGAAGGTTGCTAAACATCCTACCATGTCCAGGACAGCCTCACATGAAGACTCATCCAAACCAAAATGCCAATAGCTGAGGTTGAGAAATCCTGTCCTAAGCTAGTGCCGGCCATCTGTTTAAAGAAGAGCAAGGTCTTTCATAATTAACATCTCAGTTGTTTGTCAGCAAATGGATACCGCTACAGCGAGGCATGAGCACTCCAAATTTATTTTCTAACCTTCCTAAAGACTTTTCATATTGCCGTGTTTATGCTAGAGGTGTAGTGGGCCTTTTAATTTAGAGAGCCCTGATAGTGAATTTTATTCCTAATCAGCCTCCAAAATCATCAGTAATCTTGAATGTGTGGGGACAAAAATCAATTAAGTTTTACTGTACGGAACGATCCACCCTTTGGCCAAGCCTCTCCTGACCTTCCACATCAATGACCTTCCACAGATGATGACCCACATTGATAAGGGGTAGATTAGCCATCCCTATCTCCCAGCAGAAGAAACAACATCCTCAAAGGGAAAGCTACTCTATTAGAAATATTGGATTTCAAAGATGGCAATTAAGTTCTTCTCCTTCCTAAACCTCTTTGTTACATAAAATCTGAATTTAAAAAAAAAATGTTCTTATATCTTGCTCCTGTATCATATACCAGGAAGACATAATTCTTTTCTGATTAAAACAGTAAATATGGCTTCCTTCTTTCATAAAGGAAATTAAATAAATGTAGAACATCAGTGAAACTCCACTAATTTAGAAGCACTAGAGAAATTAGAATCGTGTAGTATTTTAAGAACACTAAATTTTATCGTTTTTAAAAACAACACAAAGTAAGAACAATTTAGCACAGATCCTGCCAAATGTACTTTAATAGAAACATAAAAATCAGTTTAACTTTATGTTTGGACAAAAAATTTGAGGTTAAATACCTTAAGCTTATTAAATATTTTCCTGAAATTGTCTCCACACTATTAATTTGCTCAGTCAGTTAAATGTCAGTCTCTCCCCATGTCACAATTACCATGAATTTCTGAACTGATGTATCACTCTAAACAGACAAAATACTTGATTTTACTTAAAATAAATGATGCTTTAAAATGATTTATTCACAATAAATGATGCTAAAAAGAATTGTTATAACTTAATACTAAACAGGCAAGTAATTTAAAAGAGATCAAAGGACTGGACAGACATTTCTCTAACAGCTAATAAGGACATGGAAAGATACTCAACAATATCTTCCATTAGGGAAGTATAAATCAAAACCACAGTGAGAAACTACTTCATACCACCCGGGATGGCTAGAACCAAAAAGTTGGATAATAACAAATATTGGCAAGGATGCACATAAGCTGGAACCCTCAAACACTGTTGGTGGGGATGTAAAATGATACAGCTGCTTTGTAAAACATATAGCAGTTCATCAAAAAGTTTAAACGTAATTACCATTTGACCTGGCAATTTCATTTTTATGTATGTGCCCAAGAGAAATAAAAATATATGCCTACATAAAAATGTGTATGTGAACGCTGATAGACACATTATTTGTTATTCATAAGAGCCAAATGTGATGTCTATCACATATTGTTGGATGTGCAACTCTATGAATATATTAAAAGCCACTGAATTGTATACTTCAAATGGGTGAATTGTATGATATGTGAATTATATCTCAATAAGCCTGTTGAAAACATAAAAGAGTCCCAAGGCACCAGTCTTACCTCTGCAGGAATTTTTGAAAGACACGCCGATAGGCGTAACCAGCTCTCCTCACTCGGATGTTTTCTTTGAGGCCCAGGTACTCGACTTGATGCTTTACCCTATAAAGGAGAGAGGCAGCCAGGATGGGACTGGGTCATCTTTTCACCCTATTCTCCTACCCACTATACCCACAAACTCCCAATTCCACATTTCAGGGAAGCATATTAAAAAAGATTATAAATTATAATAATCTGAGTCTGAGCTGGTCCTCAGGTTATACAATATTCACACATATCTGGTAAACTAAAGGGGTAGAAACGTGAGTCAGGAAAATAATTTTCCTTTTTCCCGTCTCCAAATCCCAAACTCACCATTGACCTTTTCTCCATTAAGGAAATTACACATGATGCTGTCAATTAGAGATATCTGCTCATTTTAAGTCTTTTTCACAAATACTGGCTATACCCCAAGCTTTGAGGCAGGGAATGCATCACCCATTGATTCAAGAAGAAATGTTCCTTCCTCATGAATCACATGGAAAACAATATGCCTCATGTGAAGGCATCGCTCCATTCATTACAACTTTCGTCATTAGGAATTTTTGTCAATCGGACAACTGGTTCAAAGTATTAATATTGTGTTATGTTTAAAATTCCATGTTTTTTACATATTCCTAGAGCACCATCATTCCTCAGTAAACATCAGCCAGGCTGGCAATACCTGTTGTTCTCCTGAGTAAGCCGTCTCCTCCTTTCAGGAGTCCTCTTTCAAGACTGTCCTCAGCCATTAACCCAAGAAGGTTAGGGCCAGAGAACTCAACCAGGGCAGTAATTCAGAATCCAGGGCAGGCAGTTTGCCCAAAGCCAAATGAAGACACATTTCCAACAGGAAAAGAAAAATAAACTACACGCCATAAACTTGTGGAATGAGTAACCCTGTCTGCCGAGAACTTCAATTGACCGTGTGATCCCTGCCAATGAAGCACACTGCCCTTCCATGGACCCTGAAGTTTCACGCTCACAGATGAAGTGAAACCAGGCGTGCTCAGTCGCTCAGTCCTGTCCGACTCTTTCTGACCCCAGAGATCACAGCCCACAAGGTTCCTCTGTCCATGGGACTTTTCTGGGCAAGGAAACTTAAGTGGGTTGCCATTTCCTCTCCAGGGGATCTTTCCGACCCAAGGATCAAACCACATCTCCCACGTCTCCTGTAATGCAGGCAGATTCTTTACTACTGAACCACCAAGAAAACCCCAGAGTGAAACCATCGGTCACAGTAAACCTGAACCAAGACATGAGGGCAGATCCCAGGATGCCATCCTACTGGAGACACAAATCAACATTTGACTGAGGAACACCTTAGTCTTTGTAACACCAGTTTACAAGAGTGTACGTTAGGAAGTTCCTCACTGAAATTCAAATAAGGGATGTGATTATATTAAAAAAAAAAAAAAAAAGCGAGTGAGGGGGACACCATTGGTGGAAATTCTATGAAAATTTACTGAATAAAATGTACCCCTGTTTTAATTTCTCCAGTCTTTGATATTCCAATGACTTGGTCTGGATTTTGAGAAGGTGGCATCATAATTGAGGAACTTCCAACCAGCAGCTACTGTAAGATATCCGCATTAGAGTGCCTGTCAGCAGAGCTGAATACGTGGGACAGGGGAGAGTGTGCCAGGGAGGTACTGCATTTGAGGACGAGTGAGATGTTCTCAGTCATGATTATGTTTGCTGGGAAGGGAAGCTGGAATGAGTCTGAAGTAGTGGGGAGGGTGGGTTCCAACACTTCTTAGCAATCCCTCTGCTTTCTAGACTCTTGTAATTTATTTCTGAGGCTGCCGATGACACCACCCTTCTACTCGGTGAGTATGTGCGTGAGATGTGAGTGTGGGTGAGTGAGCATAGGAGTGACGAAGAGACGGGCAGAGGCAGGATGACAGACACAGGGGAACAGATCTGGGGATGTTCGTTCTGTCTGACCGAAGGAGTCCCTCTCTGGCCTGACCCTCTTATTTAAAGAGGAAGAGACTGAGGACTCAGGAGATGAAGTGCTTCACTCAAACTAGTTGGTGACAAACCAGCACAGGATACAGTTCTTCCAAATCCTAGGCTAGAACTTAGCTCTAGATCAGCTGCTTTGCAAATATGAGGCCCAGACCATCATCACTAGTGTCACTTGGGGACTTGTTAAGAATGCACACCCCCAGGCCCCACCCCAGGCTCAATGACCCAGAAACTCTGGGAATCGGGCCCTGTCATAAGCCTTCCAGAGGATATTCTGATGCATACTCAATTTTGAGATCTAGTGTCAGAAGGCAAACCCCCCAGACATTTTCCATCTGTTATCCTCTTAACATCAAAGGAAAAAGTGTGTGCCACAGTTCAGAAAAGCAGAGGGCAATTTAAGCACATCCAGAGGAATGACTGAGAAGGGGCAAGGTTGGATTCCACATCCAGGTCCTTCAAAGGAATGGCTGGAGTGGCTAAGTGATGAGTTCACGGAAGAGAAGATCCCAGGAAAACATGGCAACTGCCTTGAACAAGCAGAAGAACCATCACACAGAAGAGCCCCAAGAATGGTTCTTTTGGCTGAATAGAGTAAAACCGACTTAGAGAAGGGCTGCAGTGCCAGCTGGTGGCAAGAGGTATCCAAAGGTGAGCTGATGACCCAGGAGGAATGGGTTTCCCATCAGAGCATGAATGTCATTTACAGATAATATTGTAAGTGAATCTTAGATTAGTTTAAATTGAGAAATTTGAGTAATTCTATAAAAAAGATGTCTTAGGAATCTGCACTTATTGATGAGATTATTCAGAATATTGTGAGATAATCAAACAGAAGGCTGCCACATCCCAGCAGCACCTTAAGGTGAGAAAAACAGTCTTAGGCTGCACCACAGAGTGTGAAAATACAAAGAAGGATTTGCAGACAGCAAGTGCTCACACCTTGGCGTTTTCCTTCCTATTTATCTTTTCCTTCCTGGAAATAATCAAGCATTGTCTGTCTACTGTGGGCTGGAAAGGGTGTTGGTGGGGAGATGGGAAATGAACCCTCCAGGTCCCTCGGGGGAGGTGATGAGCAGCTAGGAATTTTCATCCTGGTCTTCCCACTGGAGTTTAACCTTGACTAAGTCACTTGATACCTAGAAGAGTCTATGTTTTTTTTTCCGAGAGAGAAAAGAAAAAAGGAAAAAAGATAGGCATTCCAGCATGAATTCTAGTATGCACAGGAACACCAGCATGCTCAAGTCTATCTCATCTGGTGACGGTGGTAGGACTTCTCTCTCTAGTCCAAGTCACTCACAGGGTCTCTCTTCAGCCCTGCTTTCTGTGTTCCTACAGACAGGAGGAATTTCCCCAGCTGGATACAAAACCTATATTCTCTAGTCATCATCTTAACATTTTCCTACTCAATCATCCCCCTTGAATACTGCAGAGGCCACATCCCTAAATGGCAGATGTAGGAGGAATGTGACGTAGGACTCCTCAGAAGCCAGGGAGGATATGGCTCACTGCTTATATGCCACACATCTCCCTTGGGCTGGTTCCCTCCTAGAGAGTCACGCTGCTCATCAGCACCGGGCTTGGAGGTTACAGAGCCTACAACCCCTCTGCTCACATAAGCAACTAAATGACAGATTGTTTTTTAACTAGTTCTGCAGAACCCCACCTGCAACCCTGAGCTCAGCATTCCAGGCCACATCCTGTGGGTGCTGACGAGAAGCCGAGTACACTAAGAATGTCTACACAGGGCCTAAAGTAATCTGAAAACCATCCTGACTCGGCTGTGCTGGGGTTTGCTTTCTTTTTTCCATTTGCCCCTGGACTAGCCAAGATCAACATTATAAATCGCTAATTCTGAACTGAAGGGCACTCCCAACATTTCAGGAAAAAACAAGGGGGGAAAATGATATATACATAGGCTTCTTCCTGAAGTTAAGACATGAAGACATAAAACACATCTGAAGACAACTGAAACTGCTCCTGCCTGGGGCCGAGGCCGGATGGCCTGACTTGAGCAGTGGGAAAACCGAGGCTGCCCTTGACGTTAGCTGCCCTTGACCTCCACCTGTGCCTCTGCCATACCTGCTTTCCTCCCAGTCTCTGGGCTTCTTGGTTTCGTTGGGTTTGATGCAGCGAATGTAGTGAGGTGTACATTTCATCAGGGTGCTCACGAGGTCATTGGCTTGTTTCTGGAAAGGAAGAATAACATCATTTAGAAACACGGAATGTGCTCTAAAGTAGATCAGCTTTCCAAGGAGACTTGTGTGCAAATGTACGGCTAGAAATTCATCCTCATGACAGTTTGTTCATTAGATTTAACTCAGGGATACTATACTTTCTCAAAGCTCTACTGACTGTTAGAGTGATCTGAACACTCACAAGTGCATTTGAAATTAAATTTTTGACAACAATGAGGCCTTTTGAGTATAGTTAATAAAATAAAAGCAAAAAAGAATCCCCCAAATCCAGTATATCCAGACACATAATTTTTAAGAGAAATAAGAAAGCATGCTAATTATTAACAATTTTAGTTAATTTCATATCAATTGAGGGCTTTTGAAAATACATTTTTCTTATAAACTCTGGAGGGAGAGGTGGTGCACAAATTATCTGCAAGGATAAATCATGAGAACCCCCTGTACTCTTTCCAGGCAATCCAACCAATGAAAAATCATCTTAATAAAATGATGGAAAGTCACAATTAAAAGGTGGGAGACACATAAAAATTTAAGAATTCATAAACCTTTATTATGCCATTTCATTCACTTTCCTCCTCAGCACATCTTTTTACAGACTTGCTGACTTGAAGCCCTTTTAGTGGAGCAGGAAACACAGTCCTTCACAAACTAAAATATTCGATGTAAAATTATTCCTCACTACCTGCACACTGGGTACCCACGATGGAACTGGGTTCAAGCAGAAAAAGCCACATAAATAGAGTTAAAATTGCTCATGACATATTTCAAATCATGAGTATCTCAAATGAAAAACACATCAGAGCCCAGATCAGCATTTCTATCCCCACAGCTGAGCACACCCCATGGATCCAAGAACAGGGCACACACAAACTCTCATTCCAAGCAAATCAGTGTGCAGAGAGAAAACCTCTAAAAGAAAATAGAGGAAAGGATCCCTAAAGCCAGAAAACCATTACCAAGTCAGCAGAAGGGACTTGACTGCAGTAGACAACCCTCTTTCAATTAGGACTTTTCTATTTTCAAGGGTTTGGGAAATCCGAAACCCTTGAGAAAAACTCCAGTGTATTCAAAGCAAAAGTTCTCCATTTAGACATGCAGAATATGGCATTATTTGCAATGCTTGGAATTCAGAGCAAAGGTGCAGAGGCTGTATGAGCAAAGCAAATCTCCATGATAAAACTGTAAATTGACTTATCTTCCTTGTTGATGAGAGATTGCATCTTTTTTTTAAATCCCAAACTCTTATTTTTAAGAATAACTTGGCACACTATTTAGTCCTAAGTATTTAAGAGCATCTCTTTTCAACCTAGCAAGTTAAAAACACAGGGGCAATTTTGACTTAAGTTTATGTGCCACTTGACACAGTTCTTTCCAGCTCAAAATAGTAATGTACTACTAGACACATGGATTTTCTTATTTATGACTCACAATAATCAGTCCCATTTTTTAGATGAGAAAATGTGGCCTTAAATGAAGTATTGCTCGAGATGACACAATTAGTAAGCAACAGCAGTGAGGCTTGAACCCAAGTCTGTGAGCTAGCAAGTTTTTTTCCTAACCACAATGCCTTCTTCCTTCCTAAGGAAGATAATGAATAATTTATTGTAATACCAAAAGGAATTAACTGGGAGGGCTAGGATTAGACAGAAGCCTTTAGGTTGTGGGATAATTCATTTGAGCAAACAAGAATTTATGTTAACCATCACAATTATCCTGTACTTAGCTATGGGTCAACTATAGATGTCCCCAGAGGTGGTGGGGAAGCCACAGTTTGAATTTACTCTGATTCCAGACAAGAAGAGCCCACGACTTAGAACAGAAAGCTCCCAAAGCTACTTGCTGAGCAGAAGTGGCCATCAAGATATGCAGACCAAACAGTAAGCAAAGGTGACACTCCTTAGGGTGACGGCTCCTCATTCTACCCTCCATGTAGATTGTTAGCAAGTCTGAACTAGGATCCTGCCTTAGGGTGACGGCTCCTCATTCTACCCTCCACGTAGATTGTTAGCAAGTCTGAACTAGGATCCTGGCTTTGCTCTTTGCAAGCTGACGAATCACTAAATTTCTCTGGACCACGGTTGCCCATCTGTAAACTAAGCAGAACTAGAATACTTCTACTACCTCGATCTGCAGGTTGGAATGGGTGTTCAGTGTCTACTGGTCCAATTACTTTATGGCATTTTCGTCTCCTGCCCCATCTGCTCCTTTAGAGGCCAGGCCCACTTAGATAAAGCTGCCAACCCAGTCTACTTTGCCGACTCTGAGCTCCATTCTATCTCCCAATAGCATCGACCTTTGGCTCTAATTTCAAAACTGGTCCCTTTTAGCCATGACAATGTAGAATTTAGGAAAGCCTCAACAATCACGTTATTAAATAAAGAATACGCTTGATACACAAAGATAGTGGAAGTTCTCACCAAATATTCTATAAATTAAATTCTACAGAACTTTCACATTTTAAAGAATTAGAATACATAAAATACCCAATATTAAAACTACCTTGAACATTAATTTTTCTTCTAAGGAATGCAGGATCCCTTAAACACTTATACCTCAGAGCTTTAAGATGATATGTAGCTACTATAAATAAAATAACCAACAAGGACTGCCAGTATAGCACAGGGAACTAAACTCAATATTTTGTCATGATCTATAAAGGAAAAGAACCTAAAAAAGTTATACATATATATGTATAACAATCATTTTGCTGTACATCTGAAGCTAACACAATATTGTACATCAACTATACTTCAATAAAAAATTTTTTTTAAAAGATGACGCTTAGCATCTGCAAAATACTGAGGATATGAAAGATGTAAGAGATTGGGCCAGAGCTATGCAACTCTAAGAGGTGACTTACGAGACATAAAACAGGGAGACTCACTCCTATGTGGAGGCAGAACATCAGACAGCCAGAGGCCACACAGTTCACCAAGGAGGGACCACTGAAGGTGAGAATATGTAGAGTCCAGTCTCCCTAAACAAGCTTGCTGACTCCCTCAACCATAGCAATCTGGAACATTCTGAGTATGCCTGAAGGGGGCAACTCTGAGCATTCAACTAGATAAGAATAAGGAGGAGGCAAAGGGTTCAAGTCTTCCCAGGAGGAGAAAAATGCCCCTGCCCCACCCTCCTTTTCAGAGGAAATAAGCTGGGCTGAGAATCCAGACCACTTGAAAGTGAGTCACTGCAGCCCTGATGATCTGGGCCCCTTGGATGTGTATGTGTGACAGTCTTGTGACCAGAGTTTCCAGCCTAAAGCGAATCCTCTTCCAGGACCCAGAAGTGACGGCATGAGTCAGAGCCATGCACAGAGGTCAACATCTGGGGCTTTGTGAGAACTGCACCTCCTCTCTGCCCCAGGGAACTCCATCCAAACTCAGTCCCAGGACATTCTATGTCTCCAGTTCCTTGAACAGGATTGTCCTTCATCCCCTACTGGACTCTACCCTCTAACTCAAGACCTGGCTTGCATCTGACTTCCTCCACAAAACCTGAGGCCCCTCTGGATGGGACTGTCTTATTGCTGTGACATTACAATGTTTGTGTTCCCAGAGGCTAGGGAGGCAGGCTTCCATTTTCCTGAAATGTTCAGAGAAGAAAAAGCCAGTGAACAGAACAGACAAGAACAACCACCGTATCCATGGGGCTGGGGTTATCGAGAAGGGTGAGAAGGGCAGGTAGGATCTGGTTGTACAGCTGGTGTGGGGAGGACAGTCCAGGTGGGGAGTCAGCACAGGCACATCAAGTGTCCACTGAGAATTATCTAGAGATGAAGAAGCATGGGAGAGAAGGACGGGACAGATGGAGTATACGTAACATGAGAGCATGTGCTTTTGTGTTTATGTTTCAGGCAGTGTATGCCTTAGATGGATTATGAAATTAATTACCACAGTATCCCCCCTGAGATTAGGTACTAAAATCTCTACCTTACAGACAAGGCAAAAGAAGCACTGAGAATTTAGGTAATTTTCTTGCCATCATGTGGTGAGAGATTTGAACACTAATGATAAACCCCAGGGCCCTACTCTTAATCACTTGATGATCCCATTGATTATGAAGACAGGGTGGTATTTAATTGGTATGATTCTTAAAAAAACCATTTTTAATATGCACACTACTCTATGTAAAACAGATAATCAACCAGGGTCTACTGTAGAGCACAGGGAACATTACTCAATACTCTGCAATAACCTATATGGGATATGTACAGCTGAATCACTTTGCTGTACACCTGAAATTAAAACAACATTGTAAATCGACTATACCCTCATATAAAATAAAAATTAAAAATAAATATATAATTTTAAAAGTATCTTCACCTGGTATAACTAAAAAAGAAAAAGTTTACTGACTGGTTTTCAAAAAATTACATGATGGAGTATATTCAACACAACCTTTAAATTCAGAGTGTTGTTAGGGACAATTTTATTACACAAGGCCTCTGATAATTCAGTGTACACACCACAAGAGGCTTCCAAGAAACACTAAGAGAACTTCTCTGGTTGTCCAGTGATTAAGACTCCAAGATCCCAATGCACGGGGCATGGGTTTGATCCTTGGTCTGGCAATTAAGATCATGCATGCTGCAAGGCACAGCCTCCCCCCACCCCCCACCCCCCAAAAAAGAACAAAAGATACACTAAGAATTCCTTTGATTCTGAGATACTGTGGGGCCAAGATGCCTGTAATTCACAAAAAGAAGGGCCTGCAAGGTCCAGTGAGGAAGGTGTATAAATTCCCCTTAAAAGGCTCAGTAGAATTTCAGGTATGTATAAAGAACTTGGTGGAGTTTGGGGGTCTGGTCTGGAAAATTGTCATCAAAATCCAAAATATGGCTCTAGATCATAAAATTTCTCTGATAGATTACTGTGAATTCTCCTAGATTCAGTGCAAAGCCATTTCCTCTTAGAAAGTAGCTGATTATCATCTGCTGACTATTAAGCTACAAGGTACTTAATATCCCTTTGGGGTTTTAGTACAGCCAAGTCAAATCCAGCTAGCATCCTGTAACCCTTTCTCAAGTGGCAACATCACTTCTGGCCATCTTCTGTAACCAATCTGTTGCATCTCACTGACCTCAGCCTGGCCCAGGGGTATGACAGTTCCTGAGTCCCAGAAAATCCTACCTCTTACAGGAATCCATAAATTTCCCAAAATAGAACAAACCTTTATTTTGCTTCCGGCAGTAGTTGGGCGGCCTTTCTTGTCAGCTTGCAGATTTTCTGGAAATAAAGACTTTATAAAAGGTCTGGAAAAAAAGAGAGAATGGATTAGCAGTCAGCAAGTACCTCGGGGGCTGGAACACCTTCTTCCATAGAGAAGTGAGAATTGTCCAGAAGCACAGAACCTTGACTATAGAATGGCCACCTGACTCAAAGCACAAACCATCAAGTTAAAGACTTAGGGAAATAAAGCAGTGGACAAGAGGAACACAGAGAAAGAATTCTAAGATAGAAACATCTTGGAAAATAAAATTGGAAAAATAAAATTTTAAACTCTGCCTTTCATGCTTCCCCTATTTTCACTATTATTGAGACTATATTATTATTACACTGTTATTTTCATGTTTCCCCTATTTTCACATGTTTCCCCTGTTTCACTATTATTGAGACACACCTTGGCAGCAGGACACAACAGAGGGGGCTGAGTGTGAATTTGCTGAATTAAATAAGATAGGCCATAGCACGGGGCTGTGTGTGAATTGTCCAGATTCAATGCAGATTCTGCTTTGCTCTAAAGCAGGGTTTCTCAACCTTGGTGCTAAGGATACTTGGGATTGGATAATTCTGTGTTGGGGCCCCGGGGTGGGAGGTGTGCTTTACACATTATGGGATGTTTCACAGTATCAGTGGCCTTTGCCCACTAGATGCCAATAGGCCACTCTTTCTACCATCCCTTCCTTCAAGCAAAAGACCCTGACGAACTGTGCTTTTGAGTATGAGCAATTTTAAGTGAAGCTAATTCACTAATGCTTTGCTGGCTGAATGTATCTTCATTAGGAAGTGTAACTGGGCTGCATCTGTTAATACGCCTGCCTCAAAGGGCACAGGGCAAGGACTTTGTCTTAGTCACTGCAATGTCCCCAGTGTCTGGAACATGACCTCTACCTTAAACACAGTAGGTGCTCAATAAATACCTGCTGACTGACTGACTGATGGAATGAACGTGATCCACGTAAATTCCTCCTAAGTGACTTACTAGTAGTAGTAATAGTGCCAGTGGCTCAGTTGTGTTCGACTCTTTGCAACCCTGTGGACGTTAGCCTGCCAGGCTCCTCTGTCCATGGGATTCTCCAGGCAAGAATACTGGAGTGGGATGCCATTGCCTTCTCCAGGGGATTTTCCCAACCCAGGGACTGAACCCAGGTCTCCTGTATTGCATGCAGATTCTTTACCATCTGAGCCACCAGGGAAGCCCAAGTGACTTACCGGGCATCATGAATTTTCCAAGAAGTCTCCCCAGCAATAATCTACTTTTAATCTCACCAGACACAATTATAGATTTTTACAGCACATGTGTTTTCTAAACAATAGACCATGTCTACACGACACAAGTTCAAGAGCATCAATAGCTCTTGAAGTTGGCAGTAATTTTAATAATTAAAAAAATATCTCTGAAAGTCTGTCTGCACCTGATTATCATAAACCCCACAAGCCAGGACTTGTGGTTTACCTGACCTTTTAAGAGCAAATAGATTTTTATGTTTTGAATGAAGAAATCTCTGAAATGAGGGGTCTGAGTGCCAAGGAAGTACAAGCTTGGGAAGATGCGGGCTGGGGAGGAGTGGAGGCTGGCGGGAGGGGTAGAGGATTAAACAGAGCAGAAATTTGAACTGTGGACCAAAAATGAAACTCGATTTTGCTTTCATAGAAGTCAGGCCCTTTCTAGAAAATAATCATGCTTGCAACTGTTGATTAAAGCAGTTAGCCCTGATATTATGATATCTGAAGTAAGAGACCAAAAGGACACTATTACTTGGAGGAAGCTCTAAAACTTGTAAAAACGGCAAGACTGCAATATTGTATTTGCCTGGCATAGAGAGGCTTTGATCGTGTAAATGATGCCTGACATCCATTATCCAGGACCACGGGGACCTTTGCAGGTAACAGGGAAGGAAAGGACATGGCAAAGCTGGTCCTGAGTGCTCCAGCAGCTTGCAAGGGGGCGGGGCGGTGTGTGGTGTTCCCACTGCTTCTATGACCGTAGCTTAGTCAAGGTCTGCGGAGTTAAAATGCATCTCTGAGTGTCCTTCTCTGAGTTCTTGAGCCATTTCTCAAGTGCTTCAGCAACTCAGGTTAACTTGGGTGTAGCTAAGCCATTAGCATTTTTAAAAACTGAGCGACTGAGGAGAATTCTTAGGATGATATTCCAAGGGCAAAGTTTCACAGAACCAGACTATTCCACTCATAGATTACATGGCTATCCCAACCCAATCCCAGGATGGGCACTTCTTCTAGATAATACCATTGAACACGATGAAGTTGGAGACCCTGAAGGGCTTGCAGATGGCACGTAGGATGTGGGGTGGGATGTATTAAGGATAAGGGAGAGACTAAGATTGGGGGAACAACTATTTTAAGAAGTCAAATTGTCTAATGATAACTCAGACCTAACAGCACAAGGAGGCAAAATGCTGACATTTAAACATTATAAGTTTGTCCTAATACTAAAAATCTGATCAAACCTCTGTGTCAGATAAGGCAAACACACTTACTGCTCACTGCTTTGCATAAGCTCGATCAGATCCATAAAAAGCACATCACGGTTCCGCTCACAAAAGCCATCCATGTCATAGGATACCTTGCCAAGAATGGAAAGAAATCAAATTTTATCTTTTAAATATTTCATTGAACAAAACATCCAAGCCAGCATGGCTATCTTTCATGGAATATGTATATTTTCAGATGTAACAAATGGGCTTTCATCCTGATATGTCACATTAAGGCTGTCCATGTTTTACTTGCTAGATGACTTAGATGGTGATGGCCTGGAGATGCTGACTGCATGCATGATCCAAAAGATACATCGCCAGGCCCCCAGCTCTCACGATTACATAGTCCTTCTTCGACAGATATATGGGTGTGTAATACAGTGTAAAGAATACACTGGATTCTTTCCCTAAATTTTAGCTAAGATGGAATAAAATGAAACTGTGCACACTAAACCACTGCAATGGGCCATGTCATCTGAGGCTTTTTGATTTCTCCTATGAATGGTGTTAGAGTTAGATCAATTTAGCTATAGCTTCATGTTCAAGGATCTTCCCTGGTTAACAAGAGATTAATTGGGATGAAGAGTGAGACTAATAAATTTCCACAGTACTGTGAAGTCTCCAAATATCATGACCTCAGTTTACTTATCTGCGTATCACCAGCACCCACACAAAGCCTGGTAATGCAGCAACACACAGTACTCATGCATTTTATAAGAACAAACCCCTGGTCCTTATTTATACTCCCAAGGAAGATGGGCAAGTAAAAAAATGCAGGCTTGCATAAGAGGCAAGACGAAAGCTCATTCCTTCAGCAGTTAATATATATGCTGATTCATGCTTATGTTATATAAGGGTGATTTGTGTTAAAAAACACGCAGCAGTGCATACTATCTTTTGTTTGTCTCTCCAAATATTTCATAAGCCCCATGTTGAATGAATGAATGATGGGTCAATAAAACACAGCGAGGCAGATAAAACTATATGGACATTTTTCAGCTGCCTCATGAGAAAACAGATTACAGACCCAAAGGCTTAATACAGGTCACGTCCTCTTTGTTGAGCCCCTGCTCCCTGGCCATACCTTCCCAGCGTAATGGTGAATAATGAAGCCTTGGTTCCAGCTGTTGAAGTGCTCATGGTTCCCAATCTGCATCTGCAGTTTCTGGAGCAGTGTCTGGTCCGCCCCCTCACCCACCGCGTGCATCGTGGCACATACGTCATCCAGAATGCTCATGATTCCAGGAGGGTTCTGATGGGACCAAGAAAGCAAAGCCCCAATTCACTGACTGTTCTAAAACATACTATGTTCATTAGGTCTTTCCATAAGCAAGGAAACAGCTCCTGAGACTTAAGATAACCATCTTGGAAGTCAGTCTTTCCCTTAGAAGAAGGATGCTATTAATAATCCCAAATGGGAGCCACCTCTTAGATCTAACGATGTAACAAAGTCCATTTTCAAAAAGAAAAGTTCAACTTCCCAAGGTTCTATTCAAAGTCATACACAGAAAGATCATTATCTGCTCACTCTTATTGTACTAGGTTGATTTTTAAAACTCTGAAGAAAACCATTTTTCTTTGACTTTAATTCATTTCTTAATGTTTGTTTTCAGCTTGTTACCCGTATAGACATGGATAATACAGTTACATACTGGATACATTCTATCATATATCACTTTTTCTGCATAGCACTAGTTTATAAATAATCCTGCTGTTTTACACAGTCTTTATACTGATTATTTTGATGGCTATATTTCCCTGCTCTTGTACACTATAATTTATTTAAGGACCGAATTCTCTATGAATGTTTTAACCATTTCCAGTTTAGGACTTTTATAAAAAAACAAAATAGTACTGTACAAATGTGTCTATGCCCTTTTATTTTCTTTTGAATAATTTCTAGAGCTAAAGTCCTAGAAGTTGTATAAATGGTTTGGAAGGCAGGCCAATTTTATGTCTATTCATACACTATGCCATCAACATAAGTGATAACTGTCTCCTCTTAAAATTCAGTAACAACTTCCCTTCATAAATTGACAATGTACTTATATACACATGTATATATTAACTGTAAGAATAAAACCCTGCTTTCACACATATACATATAAGCAAAATAAATGTAATTGCTAAAACTCTCTGCATCGAGGACTTCCCTGGTGGTCCAGTGGCTAAGACTCCGCACTCCCAATGCAGGGGGTCTGGGTTCAATCCCTGGTAAGGGAACTCGATCCCACTTACCACAACAAAGGCCAGGCACAGCCAAATAAGTAAACAAAAAAAACCCTCTCTTCAATCAGAGCTCTCACTCTCTCTATTCTAATACAATGACAGAGAGAACAAAAACTCACTTAGTGTACACCTGTGAACAGTGAAGAGACACACCAGACTGATACTTACAACTTTGTTTTCAATGAGGTCACATACGACTTTGTTATTAAAGTAATCAATGGGTGTCCATCTAATGCCTTCTTGCACATATTCTTCCTATAGGACAAAAAGCAGGAATTCTCATTATGATTCAGTGAAGACCAGCTAGAGTTCAGCACAGATGGATATCACAGGCACATAAATCATCAGGAAAGAAAAAGCTGGATCCCTTCCATAAAAACTAGCAATACTAATATTTTCTAAGAGGAAGAGGAAACGAGAATTTCATTGCTTGGTAAATTTTTATGTTTGGTTAGAACCATATAAAATTGCTTCCATATAATTGTTTTTGACATACAAAGATGGCAATTAAAAATGGCTTAACCTATAGGTCCAGTTGGGAGAAGGCAATGGCACCCCACTCCAGTACTCTTGCCTGGAAAATCCCATGGATGGAGGAGCCTAGTGGGCTGCAGTCCATGGGGTTGCTAAGAGTCGGACACGACCGAGCGACTTCACTTTTCACTTTCATGCATTGGAGAAGGAAATGGCAACCCACTCCAGTGTTCTTGCCTGGAGAATCCCAGGGATGGGGGAGCCTGGTGGGCTGCAGTTTATGGGGTCGCACAGAGTCGGACATGACTGAAGCGACTTAGCAGCAGCAGCAGCATAGGTCCAGTTATGAAATAATCTCTTTGAACTTAACATAGAACAGAAGTACAGATTAGCATCTAGGTACTTAAAAGGAAGGCCCCTCATTCAGGTCAGTTGCTCATTAAACATGATGAACACCATCACACTCTCCTGGTGTTCCTCGCTCCTCATCAGTCTTGCTTTGTTAGCATTCATTGCTGGCTCTCCCCTCTACCCCCTAATATTTATATGATGGGGGCTCTCAGGGCTCAATCTCCCAGCCTTGTTTTCTCAACCCTTATTCTCTAGGTAATTCTAATCAACTCCGTCGCTTAAAATAATACCTATAGACTAATGACACCTGAAAGTATTTCTCTAGTCTAGACCAGCCCCCTGAGTTCCAGAGTCACATATATTTCATACACTGGAATTTCCACTCAGAGGGATAACAGGCCTCTCATATCTGCCACATTCAGCAGTGCTCTGGCCCTACATCCCTCCACTGTCTCCAACCAACTGCTCTCCTCTTCATCTTACCATTCAGTAAACAGTCTCCCCGCTGGTCCTGTTACTCAAGCTGCAAAGGTAGGAATCATTTGTGACTCCTCTTTCCTCAGCTAATTACGTTGAGAGCAAGTCACACTGACTCATTCTGCAAAATATATACCGAATCTGATCCCCTCTCACCATGTCCCCACCTCTCCTGCAGCCATCACTGTCTATGCCTCACCATTCTTGCTCTGTCTCCCCAGGAGTCTGGTTTTGAAACTTCTACTCGTTTGTCCTCCCCTGCCTCAGCCTGCCCTGCCTAAGTGCACAGAGTCAAAGCCAACTGGTCGAAAACAAATCAGATGGCATCACACCCTACTGGAAATCCTTCAATGGCTTCTCATACTCCCCGTGAAATCTTCGCCATGCCCTACCAAGTTCCTCTGTGACCCAACCTCTGCCTTCTCCCATCTCAGTCTCCACTATGTCCACTCTTGGGGTTTGGCTCTAGCTACTCTGAGGAGTGGAAGAATTCCAGGGCAGAGTTTCTTAGGAAAACTATTGATCACTGGTGTTCCTAAGCAGACACATGAACACTTTCATGAATAAACATTCTTCAAACAGTCTCAGATGTGTGCAGTGGGTTGAGTGTGTCCCCCAAGATTTTGTGTCCATCTAGAACCCCAAAATGTCTGGAAATAGGATATCTGGAGATGTCCTAAGCTAAGAATCTACCCCAGCTAAGAATCTCATAACGAAATTATCATGGATTTAGGGTGACCCCTAAATCCAAAGACTGGTGTCTTTGTAAGAGAAGAGAGAATGAGATTTGGACACAAGGAGAAAACGGACACATGAAGACACAGGCAGAGACTGAAGGCGTGCTGCCCAAAGGCAAGGAATGCCAGGAGCACCTCGAGCTGCAGGAGGCAAGGAAGAATTTCCCCTATAGTCTCTGCAAGGAGTGCTACCCTAGCAACATCTTGATTTGGAATTCTGGCCTGGACTGGGAGAGAAAAAAATTTCCATTGTTTTAAGCTATCTGGTTGGTGGTACCTTATTATAGCAATCTAAGAAATCAAAAAACAGTAGGCACCAGAATAAAAGGGAACTTGCCCTGGACTTTCAGTAAGTAGTATAAACAAGACAAGTAACCTCAAGTCAGAATTTAAATACCAGCTTTGTTAAAGACACATTTATTTTTATGTTAGATTGGGAACAGAGCAAATCTGAGAAAACCAAGTTTTCCTTTGGAACACAGTATATGCCATAGGCAATTGGGGTTGGAACAGGTTTCCATGTGCACTTGGTCAATGAGTCACAGAGTAGTAAAAACAACCAGTCATAAGTCCAACTTCACAGCATCATTTACTTACAGAGAAAGAAAATGTAGCAGATGGTGTTTATACTTCAAACTAAAATGTCACAGTGGCATATGGTTTTTCTGCCTGACTCTATTAAGTACATTTTCTAATAAAAAAACTATAATCTGAACCTATTACCAAAAGAGAGACATCTATACCCTTCAAAACAAATTAGAAACAGAGCAAGAGGAAGGAAGAGAGACCGCTTACCTGTTCTGCCTTTAACGTGAGTTCAATAAAAATCTGCTGTAATTTTTCATTAACAAAATTGATACAAAACTGTTCAAAGCCATTTTTCTGAAGAAAAGAAAAAGACAAAGTGTTAGTTTTATGTACTTGTTTCTGCAAGTACATCATTTTAAAGTCACTTCTTGAGTGATTTAGTGAAAAGGCTTAACGGAAATGTTGGCGGCATCAGTAGAAACAGCATAGTTTATATTTAGGAGATACTAATTTAGTATAGGTACATGAAGAACTCAAAAAGGCAAAAGTGAGCCACAATGAATTTTTTTTTTTCCATTGCCTAGAACTCTTTCTTTCAAGCCAGGTAAAAAGCCCTTCTTTGTCTTCAATTACTCAAGCTGGTCTTACCTGAAATATTTCAAAGCCATAGATGTCTAGGACGCCAATGTTGTATTCCTGGTGGTCCTTCTCCATTGCTTTGTTGATAGACTAGAAGAAAGTAACCAGCATGGTAATTAACTCCTTTCACATTCATATTAAAAATGGGCATGCATGGGGATAAGAAAAGCAGGTACTACTGCCTATGGAAACAGAAGCAGACAAGAAGACAGATGAACTGCCCCTTAAAAAGGCCTCAGTGCAATGTCAAGTTTGTGGGAAAACCACCAGAACCTTAAAAAAAAAAAAAAGGTAGCATGGTAGAAAAAAAAAAAGTTTGCTTCATGATGAAAACCATTCATTTCTGGCAGAACTAGTTTTTCTCAGCAAGTCTTGAGAATTAGAAGAAAATATCATCTTGGATGAGTGAAGTAAAACCTGTTTCACAAAAAGAACCAATATTGCAGAATTTGTAAATATTCTTTCCATTAACCCCATTCAGTATAGTACAGGCATACATAAGAGATACCGTGGGTTTGGTTCCAAACCACTGCAATACAGCAAATATCACAAAAAGTGAGTCACACCCTTTTTTTTGTTTCCCAGTGCATATAAAAGATGCTTATACTACACTGTATGTAGTTTATTAAGTGTAGTCTTTTAAGTAGCATTACATATTAAAAAATGTACATACTTTAATTAAAAATTACTTTATTGGTAAAAAAAAAAATGCTAGCACCTGAGCCTTCAGCAAGTCATAGTAGTAACATCAAAGATCACTGATCACAGAGCACCATCACAAATATAATAATGAAAAAGTATGAAATATTGCCAGAATTACTGAGATGTGACAGAGACATGAAATGAACAAATGTTGTCAGAAAAATGGCACTGATAGGTTTGTTCAACAGAGTTGCCACAAATCTTCAATTTGTAAAAAAAAAAATACAGTATCTACAAAGCACAATAAAACAAGGTATGCCCTGTAGTCAATTAATGATCATCTAACATAATATGGCAGGAATGTCAACAAGACAGTCTTTATTCTCAGAGGCAACTCTAGACAGTAATGCCATTAGTTACTATTAAAGTGATGGTAATGAAAAGCAACTTTACATGGATTCAACATTCACCAGGCTTTGGGAAGGGCTTCCCAAGTTTTGTTTCATTTAGTTCTTGCTGCTGCTGCTGCTAAGTCGCTTCAGTCATGTCTGACTCTGTGCGACCCCAGAGACGGCAGCCCACCAGGCTCCCCCGTCCCTGGGATTTTCCAGGCAAAAACACTGGAGTGGGTTGCCATTTCCTTCTCCAATGCATGAAAGTGAAAAGTCAAAGTGAAGTCGCTCAGTTGTGTACGACTCTTAGCGACCCCATGGACTGCAGCCCACCAGGCTCCTCCGTCCACGGGATTTTCCAGGCAAGAGTACTAGAGTTCTTGCTACAATCCTCTTAATGACACTGATAACATCATAATGTATAAAACCACACTGGATAAGAGGAAGGGTCTGGAATTCAATTTAAGTAGTATGATGATTATATCTGTGTTCTTGACCACTGTGAAAAGAGATGTGTAATCAATGAAACAGATAATGGTAGGAGTGGGGGTGTAGGTTAGAGGGGATTGGTCAGGCCTGCAGGGGCAGGAGGAATGTAAGAGAAAAATTCCTGGGGGTTGAGAATAACTGGAGGAATTTTTAAGTACCAGAGTTGTTTTCCAGGCAAAGAAAATGGCATTCATCTTTTATCAGCCAACAGGTAATGATGTATAGCACTTAGCCCAGCACCTGGCAAGGAGTCAGGGCTTAATAAATGTCAGTTACAATTAGCATCACTTACACAGGGCATCTGCCCCATTACACCACACAATCAAGGGAGGACAGAAAGGAAATAAAGTGGGAAGGCCAGCACTGGAAGGTTCACTGAACAGAGACAAGAGAGTAGGTTTTAATCCCAGTTCGGCACAACCCTCCTGCTGAATGGCCTTGGGTGAAATCATCAATACTCGGGGCTAAGATTCCCTTGTCAATATAATGACGGGTCTGGACAAGTTAAAAGCATGACTAATGTTTTGTATAACCCTGACCTTCCTAAGCAATCTTACCATTAATATAACCATAAGAAGTACACAGAATACTTAGCCTACCTTGCTCTGATCTACTCAACCCTAAACACATCCAATGATACTTTAAGCCTTACAGATGCTGCCTGGAGTGAAACACAGACTTTCTGGATCTAATGGCCAGCCTGCTGTCCCTGATTGGGGTTCCCCTGGGGTTTTTTCTGGCTGGAAGATATAGAACGCAGAGGAGTGAAATAGCTGGAGCTCTGTCAAAGTACCTGGGTTTAATTCCTAGGTTTATCATTTAATAGAAGTGTGACCTTGGGGAAGTTCCTGAACCTCTCGGTGCCTCAGAGTTAGCTTATATGTTTAATAGAGATAATAATACCTAAGTCACATAGTTGTTGTAAGAATTATTCTTTTTCTAAAAGACTTAGACCAGTATCTGGCACGTAGTAAGTGCTATATAAGTGCTTGCTATTATTATTCTAACCATTTACAAGCTACAGGGATTAACACAGACTGTCACTGGCAGTGACAGTGCTGAGACTAATTTTCAGAATCTATAAGTTATATACATATATAAATATGCATGTGTATTTAGATATAATATCTATATGGTTACACCATCATTTTAAAAGTCTGTGGTAGTTTAAAAAATATATCCAAAAAGTCTTTGACACTCCTCTCTCCCCAAAATTGGAAATTAAATACTCTGCTCTTAACTGTGGGCTGTCCTTAGTGACTTGTTTCTAATGAACAGAAGCTGACGGAGTGGCAATATTTGAGGCCAAGACTAGGACATCAAAAACTTTGCAGCTTCTTCCTTGCTCTTTCTCTTACTCATTCTAGGAGAAATCAACTGCCATGTTGTGAGGATATTCAAGCAGCTCCAAAAAAGACACCCATGTAACAAGGAACTGAGGCATCCTGCCAATAGCCATATGAAGACACCATCTTGGAACCAGATTCTCCAACCCTCGTCAAGCCTTGTAGTTCTAGTCAGCATCTTTTTGCCCTCTCATCCCTGAGGCAGAACCACCAAACTAAGTCACCCCCAAATAGCTGACCCGCAGAAACAGTGAAAAAATAAATGCTTACTATTTTAAGCCACTAAGTTTTGGGTTAATTTGTAATATAACAATAGATGACAAATACAAAATTCCAAACCGTTAAGCTGAAAGATTTACAACAGTGGGCCTCCTCTTTTTCTGGTCTGTAGTTCTGGCTTTACTAAATATTTTGTCCACAAGAAACTGTTACCATAATTAGAGTTTTGCTGGACAATACTAGAAGTAAAAGTGGAAAAGTAAAAAATGGTTCCAGTGTGAGGATAAAACATGGAGGAGTGAAGTGATGATCACATAAGGAATGAGCCAAAACGTGAAAACAAAGCTCTGAGATGTTTTACTCTTTACATGACATCAGAATATGAAGCCCCAACAATGTCAATCTGTGTTTACTTACATCTACCAAGAAATCAAAGACCCGGGAATGCAGGGCCTTGGCAAGTGCGTCCCTGGTGTAACAGGCTTGCTCTACGTTGAGGGTCACGTGGATAGACTCCGACTTGCCTCCCCACTTGCTGTCCATCTGCCGGCTTGTGAGCTTTTCTTTCAACCGGTCCTGGTTGATCCCCAGGAGATAGGCAGGAAAAGCCAAAACTATACAAAACAAAACAAAAACATGACTGTCTTTCAGATTTTTAACAATTCCTCTCACAAATACACAGAGACATGTGTGTGCACACATGCAAGATACCAACCACCGTGAGCCTCCGAGATCCTTCACTGTAACGAAGACTGCTTATCAGAAATCTCACACACATCCATCCACTTTAACTTTTCCCAATTTTTCTATTACATGAGTCAATTCCTATGACGACCAAGACTTTCAATAATACAAATCAGTGATCCAAGAAGGGTGGCAAATCAATCCCCCCTACTGAGATCACAGCCAAATGCCTAAAATGGACATCTTTCCAAGTCTGCAGCAAGACAGCTTGGAAGGAACTAAATGAAGAAACATTTTTTTGGCTCCAAATACTGTTTTTCTTTCTCTTTGGTACAGTGTTTTCATAGAATCATCATTCCCAGCTTGAAGCACCTGATATCATCAAACTTATAATGATAACAAATCACATAGTTATTGAGTACTTACCATGTGTTGGGGTACTAAAGACAGAGGACAGGATATAAAATACTTAAGAAATCTTAAAGACAATTTAGATGGGGCAAAGATAGTTTACTAAGTAAAGAAGCCTACAAAAAGCTGAGTATGTGACAGGGACAGACAATAAAGTACTGGAGGAACTCAGGAGAGAGAGAGATTACTGTTCGCTGGGGTGGTCAAGGAAGATGTGGGATTTGGTGGGGGGAAGGGGAGGGGCTAAAAGGCTGAACAGGGTGTGTACAAATGCAGAGGGAGAAAGAAGAGGGAGAGAGGGGAGTGGGATGTGCAAAGGCAAGGACGCTGGGTAGGGGAGATACAGCTGAGCTGAGCGCTGGCTGGAAATGAAGGCCAAGGCAGGCGATCAAAAGATTAGGATGAATTCTAATGGTGGAATTGAATGGTAGGGGATATTTGGTCTGGAGTCAAAGGGGGCTGGATGGCTTCTAGAGACAGATGTTACCAGATTTCCCTGGGGCACTGTACAAGCTATGGAGGGGATTATAGTAGTCACACCACAGAATAAACACCCCATACTAAGGACATGCAGTTGGCATAGCTTGTGGTCTTCAGATAGAAAAGGTGAGGTTCTTACGGCTCAGCAAATTGTTTCAAGCCAAGAAACTCACCAAGAGGGAGGGGGCCCAGGATACAAACAGGTTTTCTTGACTTTTTGGTCAGAATACTCTAATATGAATAAATGACAAGCATGAGATCCCTGGACATGAAAGAATGCTCAGATTTTTTCCAGTACGAATGAAAGATTTTTATGAACACAAATCAAAATTCTGGACTGGGATATGACTTCTCTTTTTCTGCATAAACTTTTGCCAAAATTCTCTGATAAAGGGACTTTTATTAAAGACCTTATGATAATGCTCAAAAATCATAAAGCTCCCAATAAAGATAATCTGTGTGAATTTCACAGATGGCAATGGAATGTAGCAGGCTAACATTTCTCAGTATATACCTTCCAATGAGATTAAGTCAGTGAAAGCATTTTGAAAAAGTGCAATGCCAGAACAAGGTATTTATTATCTATGTGACTGTTCCACAGAAATGCTCTGACAGGGAGGGGCTTCCTTTTTCAAAGGGCATGTGAACAAAATTAAACACACTAATTTGCCAATGGCCAATTTCTTTTAAGTTTAGTTTCACCACACAGATGTTTAGGAATCTGGATGTGTCTTCTGCCGAAATGAAAACTACCTTGCACAGAACAAGGACATGAGATGCCTGTAAATCACATGTGCAGCTTTGTGTGAGAATCAAAAGACACTCACCAAAGTGTCTGACACCGAGGAGACCTTCATTAAGGAGAAACTACAGTGTTGGTTATTATCACTCTCACCAGGCAGACAGCATGTAGATGAAACATGGGCTTCTCCCAAGTCCCCAGCCATGCTGAACTAGGGACACAGTTAAAATGGTTGGTAGCAATGTTTATGGCATTCCCATTATGGCCACAGCTAAAGAAATAAAACATGAATGCCAATAAAACATGAATGCCAATAAACAATATGGCATAAGTCCTTGGGTCATGACATGAAATAGACAAGACTGACAAGGAAACAATATCCTTCCAGGCCTCCTATCTCTTGAGTAGAAGAGGGCAAAAGTGAAGGACCCCAGGCACTCAAAAAACAAGGCAGGCAGTTTTGGCCAAGAATCAGAGTCACAAGCTTAGAGAAACAGCTAAGAAGCCTAGAGAGGAAATCTAGTACTTGCTTTTCCAAAAAATCCATGCCATGTTTTTCAAGTATAGTATCTTCTTCAATGGCTGCCCTGGTGCTGAAACTGCAGGGCTGCTCATATTGACTTCGTCCCAGCTGTGAATTTCTATGAAGGTGTATGCAAGAATGGCTGGATAGGAGCGGCAGTTTAGAAGTTCAGAGGCTGGGGGAATGGGTTGGGACGGAGAGAGCAAGGAGAAAGCACTGATTAATTTTAAAAATGCTGATGTAACTCTGGTAGAGTTAAACAGAATTATGCAGGGCATAAAAAAGCCCACTAGAAAAGAATGTTTTAGCACATTTTCATAATGAGGATAGATTTCTACTACTGCATTCAAGTGTAAAGCAAAGTCGGATTGAATTTTTCCATTTAAGCATAGGGAATAGAGAGATACCAAAAAGATGTAACAAAACAAAACTCCCTGTTACAAATTTAAAAGAAATGGCAAAGTAAATGTGGCTTATCCATCTTGGGTGTTGAGCTTCTATGCTTTCTGCCCACTAATATAAAGGCGAAGAAGGGGCACTCTCGCTTCACTCCTGTGGTTACTTAAAGAGTATTTTTATTTCCTTCAACAAAGTTCTGAAGCTAATTTGTATTTAATATTCTGCTTTAGTAGACCAGTTGCGATGAAAGTCTTTAACAATTTTTTTTCCCTACAATACAATAGCTAGGAAAAGTCTGCTTTCTTCCTTTATAAAAACATTGGCTAAGCCTTCCCTCTATAAATGTATTCCATATATTAAAGTCAAATATGAGAAAGATAACACAAACCAGGTTATTCATTTTAAGTAATTGGAAGAGTAACAGGAAACCATCTTTATGTCCATCAACAGATGATTGGCTCAATAAACTAAAGCACAGTCAGGCAGTGGAATGCTAATGCAGCTTTGAGAAGGATGGGAAAAATTCTCATCATTTTCAGCAATGTGGATGGACCTGGAGATTGTCATACTGTGTGAAATAAGTCAGCCAGAGAAAGACAAATATATGATATTGCTTATATATGAAATCTTAAAAAAAGGGTACAAATTACAAAATTAGAAACAGAGTTACAGATACAGAGGACAAACTTATGGTCACCAGGGAATAGAGAGGGGGCGAGATAAACTGGGAGACTGGGATGAACATATACACACTACTACACAGGGAACAGAACCAACCAGAACCTACTGTGTAGCACAGGGAACTCCACTCTGTAATGACCTGTGCAGGAAAAGAATCTAAAAAAGAGTGGACACATGTATATGCACACCTGATCCACTCTGTGCTACGGTTGAAACTAACACATTGTAAATCAACTATAAAACAAAAAAAAATTTTTTTTTTAAATCAAGCTTCTTAATGAATTGCTATAGAATAATCTCCAAGGTACAATGTGGAATGAAAAATCAACTGTAGAGCATGTTATAAACACCCACTAATGTAGAATAGTAGGGAAAAAAAGAAGAGATATGAGCAGTTTCTTAGGAACACACTATACCCCTGAAAGGAATACAAGAGATTGGAAACAGTGGTTTCTACTACAGAAGGGAATAGTGAAAATGAAATTCATTCAGTCGTGTCCGACTCTTTTTGACCCCACAGACTACATAGTCCATGGAATTCTCCAGGCCAGAATACTGGAGTGGGTAGACTTTCCCCTCTCCAGGGGACCTTCCCAACCCAGGGATTGAACCCAGGTCTCCCACATTGCAGGCGGATTCTGACTAGCAAATGGGTAGATGTGAGAACTGTGATCAAGTACTACCCTGAACCAAACTGGAAGAAAATAATACGACTGGGAGAAGGACCTATTTCTCTGTTAAAGCTCTTTGGCTTCAAGTATAGCCCTTCTCTGATGGAGATAGCCCCACACCACTTTCAATCAGGGGATCTTATGACAGTTGCCAATCCTGGGTTTTACCCAGTTGGCTGAGGAGGCTTCTTGGCTCAAGCATCCAGGAAAATACTTGCTGTGTCAAAGCCATGACCTTTTCCTCCAGCCTAAAGGGTCAGTAAAGGATTGTACTATTTAAGAAAGCAAGAGAATTCCAGTGTACGTCTATAGAAACTGTCAAGAAATCAGAAAGGTCAGTGTTGAAAGGCAAGTGTTCACGACCCTCCTGGACACATACATCATTTGTTACATGTGAAGGATAAAGCACATAAAGTATGAAAACATAGTTATTATGACTGGTTGTGCTTCTAGACCTCATGGATACCCTGTGCATTTATTGTTTTCCACCCCACTCCCTTCCCTGGTAAACACAATTCATGTTTCTCCTTATCAGACAGACATCTAAAGTTAGCAGAACTTCCCTCTTTTATCACCAAAGAGAACAAAAATATAAAAAAAGAACCTTATTTGGAATGGAAAGAGCCTCACTGCACTGTCAGCAATGAGTAGGATACTATTTATTACTGGGCATCTAAATTTGTCATCTTGGAAGAATGCTGAGAAAGGAGGAAACATCTTCCTGGGTGGGTGAAGGATGTGTGGGTTCTGAGAGCAGCCTGGAAAGCTGACCGATGACAAAGAGGCTAAAGTCACACGCCACAGCGGCTGTAGCACAGCGGTGTAACACAGAACCAGTACTGCGCCTCTGCAGGGAGCACCTGATTCCTTCTCAAAGGGTAAAAGCGATCATTTAGGTCTTCTCACGGCTACAGAAGGGCCAAAGACATCAGCAGCAAGATCAACACCACAGTGTCCATTTTTTTCCCCCTTGTTTTCAGAAACCCAACCTAATCCAACCCACGGGGCAACTTAGAAACCTGTGAGCTATCCATATTTACTTACATCCTGAGAGAAACTTCAGGTGAATATCAACCCTAAAGATCAGTTACAGAAAAGATTTTTAGTAGGAGACAATTCTAATTCTCATTAAAGTATAGCTTGATTTTTAAACCTACATGTACAATTCTGCCAGGTTTCCCCAAGGTTAAAGATAAACCAGCACAGCTTCATCAGCGGTCCCTAGTGTGGGTGCACAGAAGAGGCACAGACTCTCGTGAGGCCTTTCAGTTCTGCCACAGCAAGACAGTCTTCTCAGCCTCTCTTCCCCAAAAAACCCAAAGCATAGGAAGGTGGTGAGTTCTTCTGATCAGAACTAAACACTGTACCCCCTCATTTGGCAACCCTGTGCCCAAACCACTCACATTCTTCACTCTCCACAGCCGCATAATTGCCAACTTCCTTGAAGCTGATGTTTCCCAGGTGGAGAATCCCCGCCACTATCTGTAGCACTAGCGCCTGCTCCTCCGCAAAGATCCCAATCACGTTCATGGCGTGCTGGAAGAGGGGAGAGAAACGACCCAGACAAGTCAGTCACTAGCTATGGAAGCACATCAGAAAGAAACCAAAGCTTGGATGGGGTTGTGCAGTTACACATGGTTTAGTCTGCAATGGCAGCTGGAAGTCACCATAAGACATTTTCACTGGCCAATGCTCTCTTACACATTCAAGTCTCAACACGGTGCTGGAAAGGCAGTTTTCAGTCTTGAAATTTCTTTTTTGTGGTTTGGTCATTCAGTCATGCCCAACTCTTCTGCGACTCCATGGACTATAACCCACCAGGCTCCTCAGTCCCTGGGATTCTCTAGGCAGGAATACTAGAGTGGGTTGCCATTTCCTTCTCCAGCGGATCTTCCCGAGCCAGGGACTGAACCCACGTCTTCTGCATTGCAGGCAGATTCTTTATCACTGAGCCACAGGGGAGCCCAATAAGTAACCGGCCCAATGTGAACATGTAGTCATCTAGAAATACATGCGAGAAGGCTCTGGAGGAAAGATATTCAGATGCAGAGGTAGCTGCCTAGTCAACAGGTCTGTTCTTGTCTTTTAATTTTCTCCTTGTTGCTACCCTCTCCCTCTAACGGCACCAGTCTGCTCTCCAGCCACTCCAAACTCTCACAGACTTTTCTCTTCATTGGGAGGGCTAAGAATACATTGTACTTGCAAAAGGATCTTGAAAAATTCCAGGAAAACCAAATAAAAGCATGATTATAAGAGCTTTATTTCTGAGATCCACTAAATTCAAATAAAAGGAGATGAAAGGCCTGAGACTTAGGTAGCCATATCTTAAGGGGGCCCTTTTCTAAGACCGCTGCAGGCCTGTCTGCACGTTTTGTCCCACCTCCCGAGGCCACGTGGCCCCTTGATGCCACCTTCCTTCCTGACACCTGGGACACAGTCTGCTCCTTTCAAGCACAAATGTCAGCCCGCCTGCCACCTGAAACTGTACCTCCAATTGCCCATGCAGTTTTCCCACTTGGTTTTGGATCCAGGCTGAGGGATGAGCCAGGCTGGTACCTGACTTAAAGGGTAGTGGTGATGCAGTTCCTTGAGGCTAAATGGTTCTAGAAGGTTCTGTTTTTTATTTTTAAAATTTCTTTTGGTAGCACCACACGGCATGTGGGCTCTTTGTTCCCTGACCAGGTTTTAAACATGTGCCCCCTGCAGTGGAAGCGTGGAGTCTTAACCACTGGACCACCAGGGAAGTCTCCAGAAAGTTCTAGATTGACTGAGTTAGTAAGTTGTTTCCCCAAGGATGTGAACCCTCAACAATCTACCTGAATTCACAGTGTGTACCATAATGTACACACAATGTGAAAAGAGTGGAGTAAGGCTTGCCCTCTGACCTGTGAATACTGAGGTGGAGATGAGACTGAGGGTGTTCTAAGACTTCTAAACCTGATTTTTTCCCAATATTTATTTGGCTGTATCAGGTCTTAGTTGTGGCATGTGGGATGTAGTTCCCTGATCAGGGACTGAACGTGGGCTCCCTGTATTGGGTGCCTGGAGTTTTAGCCACTGGACCAAGAGGGAAGTCCCTCTAAACCTGATTAAGATCATAATTTTTGGTTTGTCTTTGTAAGGAAACAGCTCAACAACTGCGTAAGCTTTCGGCAAACAGGTATGGTAAATACATTACTGAAAATAGTTTTTATGTGAATCAGAATACCTAGAGAGGGGTAATGAAGAACTTTTTTATTACCCATGTTTAATCATTAAGTGGTCCATCTGGCAACTGGGCCGATGGCTATTTAAGGGTGTTTACACCTGTGTTTTAAGAAATGGAGTGTTTCCAGCAGAAAGAAGTGATGTTTCAGGCTGCTCTTTGCTTTGTTCACCTCCCCTGCCCTTTCTGCCATGGACAACACCTGGTCTAGATGTCAGATCGTGCCCAGCCTGCACCAGCACTTACCAAGGTTTCCTGAAACTCCTTCTTGTCATCAATGCCATCCACCTTGTAAGACCCCGAGAGGCTCAGGTAGTAATAATAGTCCATGGTGGTGATGCCCAGGCCATGCTTCTGCTCTGGGGAGGCGCCCTCGATAAGCTGGAGCAAGAGAAAGTGGCATGTGTGTGGTGGAGCCTATGATCAGGCAAAGGTACCACGTGGGTCCCGCTACCACCCACCACCCCTGGAGTCAGGCGATCAGACCTTCTACTCCTGCTTCCTAAATGGATGGATGCTCCTGGTCTCAAAAACATGAAGGGGCTTCAGAATATCTGCTCTCTGTGTAGTAGCCCCAAATCATCCTTGCAAATTCTAGTTCTTAACTCTGATTAGACCTGCAAGGGCTGAGAATTTTCCCTTACCTGACACATTGAACTGCACAGTTACACTGGTGAGATCCCTTGGAACAGTGGAAAGCAAGCCAGATTATCACTACTTTGTTCCTGCTCCGCTTGCACATGGCTCTTTTTTTTTTTATTTTTGGTGGAGTCAAACCCTTATTTTTTATTTTCTTAATCAGAGTGTATTTGTTTTACAACCTTATGGCAGCTTTTGCTGTACAACAGTGTGAGTCAATGCACAAGCCTTTGTAAAGGGCAGGGGGACTCTCCATGCTTCTCACAGCACGGTGCGGATTCAAGTGCAGCCTCTGGTCCCCCATGCTGGTGTCCTGTCCCCTGGCTTTCTGTTCTATCTGTGGTATCTATCTTAGTTCTGAGCAAGGGTCCTATAGGAGTTCGAGAAAATGTTCAACAATCCATTTTTTCTCTCTCTTTTTCTGGCTATGCTATGTGGGTTTCTCTAGCTGCAGCCAGTGTAAACCTACTATCTAGTTGTGGTGCCTGGGCTTCTCCTTGTGGTGAATTCTCTTGTTGCAGAGCATGGGCTCCGTGTTTGTGGCACCACGGGCTTAGCTGCCCCACAGCATGGGGAATCCTCCTGGACCAGGGATCACACCTGTGTTCCCTGCATTGGCACGTGCATTCCTTACCACTGGACCACGAGGGAAGTCCTCGACAATCCATTCTTGAGGTGGGGGTGGGGAATGAATGTGTAGCGATTGCTAACTTTGGTGGTGTAAATACTCCTCCCATGACTGATTTCAAACTACCAAGAAATGTCACTGAAGGAAGAAATGCACAGAGTCCATGCAAGCCAGTGCCAGCCACCACTGGCCCCCACCCCCATCCATACTTCTTCGTCTTGGTTTAGTTCCTCATGTCATCCCAGCTTCACATCCTTAAAACAGGGAACCTCATCTCCTTTATGGAGAAGTTCTTGGTCATCCTATTACATCAGGTTCCCTTAGTTTTTCCCCCATCTCCTTAAAATCTTTTGTGCCACTCTCTTCCTTTTTCTTTTGCTTTGGTTTTGCTTTTGCTAAGGAAGAACTTCTCCATCTCTGTCTCAGTCTTCTCCCCACTCACATCATGTTCTCCCTTCACCTGAAGGTTCAAACATCCCTTTCTCTCTCTCCAACCTACAGTCATGTTGCTTCTTTGTCTTCTTTAGAAGCTTTTCCTTGACTCTGAAATCCTCTAAGCTATAGAATCTCCTTCCTCATCCGGTTTCTTCCTCCCCATCACCATTCTGATGAAACAGCCCTCATGGCTGCTTTCCAGTGGCTGAAGACACCAGGCCTTGCTTGGTCCCCAGGCGCCTGCCTCATCCTTCTCCCCCAAGCTCTGAATATGTGATCCTGCCTTGCACCGCTCGAGCTTCCCCTGGCTTCGGTGACACTGCAGGATCTCTGACCACCTTCCTGGCTCCTCAATGCCTCCCTCGTCCCCCAGGTGGTCTCCAGGTCCCCAAGTCCTAAATGGGCATAGTTTTTCTCTCCACATTCACTTCCACAGGAGTCTCACCTACTTCACACTTTTATAATAGAATCTTAAACTCTGTCTTACCCTGAATTCATCACTTCCCCAGTCTCCAGGCTGGGGTTTTCCAACTTGTAGGCAGAGGATTCTGAAGGGGGTAGGGCTGGCATTTATAGTACAGTGTCCGGGAAATAATTATGAACTTCTGTCCAGTGCTCAATAAATAATGTAGCGTGTGTGATACATGAAATTACTTTGCAAAGATCTGTACATGGTGCTTTGATTAATACAATTAAAAGCATTACTGAATTGACAGAAGCTTTTGGTCATTTATAGATATTTTAAACCAATAGATTCTAACCAGAAGAATTGTTTGCCACCACCTAACATGTCTATGGAATTGAAAAGACTGAAATGTGAGCAATCAACATAGCTTAACTTCCTTCAAACTGAATAATCAAACTCTAACAAAAAATTAAAAAAAAAAAAAAAAAAATGAAAAAACCTAACAGTTGCAGCCGATTCTTCAAAGAAAATCTAATGTGGCTCCCCAGTATATGAAGTACTAATACAAAAATCCATACATTAAAAAAATTGTTTATGGTATCATTACACTTTCAAACACTTAAAGAACATTCAAAACAATTATATTCCAATAAAAATCAATAATCATTAAAAAACATTTTAAAAATAGTTGAAACAGATGATAGCTGAAGCCTGGAACATAATTTAAAAGCATCCGGCCGACTGCTCTAACCCCAAACTCTCCAAGGCTTTGGAGAGTCTAAGCCAAAACTTTTTGACCTGGCAAGAAATACCTCATCTTTTCTCAAGTCTTTCTTCCCACAGTTCACCTTTTGGAGACCTCTACCCTTGCAATCTGGCTGGAGCCTGGCTCATTCACTAGCTTACCTGTCCCCTCCCTCCATCTCTCCCATCTCCCCACCTCCCCATCCCTCCCTTCTTGCTTTGTTCAGACAATCTGACTCAACCTGAGTCAACCTCTCCTCCACACCATCTTGTGCCCCCTTAAAAGCTCTCCTTATTGTCCCAGCTATATCTCCCCTCGTGATCTCCTATTTAGCCAAGAATCAAATATCCCTACTTTTGTTCTGAAGTGTGTCAACACTTTATTGATTATTTTACTTTAGGGAAACTGTTGTCTTCTCACCCCAGCTAGACCTTATTCTGCCTGCAGATAAGGACATCCTCAGTTCTTTCGCACATGACTTGCACATCCTGCGTTAATAAAGACTCAAGGGCTGGCCAGACTAGACTATCTCACCCTGAGGACCTGAGGACCAAGAGAAAAACATTTTAAATGTGGAGAAGGAATAGAGAAGAAGGAAATAAATAATATAAAGGAAAACCTGGTAAAATATGTGAAAACTCCGCTCGCCAGGGTTCCTCATCACCACCCTAGATTTTTCCAGAAGGAAGTTGGAGATCTTTCCACCATCTGGTTCCCCACCTGGACTGAACTGGATTTCAAAGTATTTTCCCTGCAAGAAAATTAGGGACTTCCTTTAATGGTCAGTGAACAAAAACATGATGTTCCAAACAGGCTTGGGATACAGCATATAATTCAAGGAAATTCATTAATGAAAGGTATGTTCTGAATTGCTCCCAGTTCTGGTCTAGACTTCCTCACTGTTTCCTATCAGACAATAACCTGTGCCTTTGTCCAATCACACAATTCTGTATTGAAAGAGAGAATCTATCATTCTAACCCGACTAAATATGGATACACTCGCTATATTCCTTCCCCTTTTCCTTTAGTAGGAGCTTGTCTGCTAAACCAGAAGCTGTAAAGAATAGGACAGAAAAATCACGTGGTCCCCTTGATCTAACAAGAGTGAGCTCTGCCAGCCTCTTTCAAAGGAATCAAATTTTCCCTCTGAGAGACTTATTTTCATGGCTTTGAGCAAAAGCAATTTCTTTTTATCCCAGGAGCATCTAATATGCTAACATGAAATAAAAATACTTTTATAAGTTCTTTCCAGCTAGCTGTGGGTATGGGGATTTTTGTCACTGTTGTTCTTGTTAACATTTCCTTTTAAATGACTGCTAATAGGGAACAAAAGAGAATAAACCTTGGACTGTAGCTGAAAAGGTGTCCAGATTCTTTAAGTAAATAATTTTTTTTAAACTACAATTTAGTTTCTCTTCAGTCCTCAGAAGGGTCTAGGAGTGTAATTTAAATGAAGAGCAAGATGAGAATGTGGGTTTTAGGGAGTGGTGTGACCTAGGGTCAGACTGGAGAGCATGCCCAGCCTAACTGCATTCGCATTTAATATTTTTTAAATGTGTATGCTGATGAAGTCCATCATCTCAGGGATGAAGTCTGCCAAGCCACATGTCTCCGACCAGAACCATTAACTCACTAAGGAGAAGAAAAGCACACTGCGTGTTTTTCCCCCTGTGGGTAGCACCTAGTACTGCCATGTTCCTGCTAAGTTAATGTCGATTCTGGGTATCAGAAAAGCTACAAAAGAAAGCCACAGTCTAATTGTCTATTTGTCTTAATCTGCTGATTCTTTCCCCTCCCTCTCCCAAAAATAAACCCCAAGACAAACATCCCGAAGCAGCAGACATAGGGGAGGACCACAAACGACTGCTATCCGAACCACAGTGGTTCACGACAAAGTCTGCTCAACAAGACCCCTCATGCTTCCTTCTGTCGCCATCCTTCTCCATCTTTCCCTTTGGGCATGTTCTACAGGGAATAATTCAGTGTCCATTTGCGTCCAACCCCACGACACCACCCCATTCCCTATCAATCTAGGGAGAGAGATGAAACAAAACAGGATGTCAAAGCCATGAAGGGCAGATTTGGTAAATGGCAAACTCACAAGTCCTTTTGTTAATGGTTCACAACCTTGGCTGCCCACTAGAAAGATCCTGGGAGCCTTTAAGAAATACTGCCTGATGCCATTCCAGAGAAGTAAATCAGTTGCTAGGGACTGGCGCCCAGACGTGAGTAGCTGTAAGAGGTCTGGCTGGTTTGTGTTTTCTGACTCTGCTGGATCAGCACGGCTGCGTGCGCTGCTCTCCTGCTGCGATGCAAGGGCTTCTCACTGAAGTGACTCCTCTGGTTGGGGAGCACAGGCTCCAGGGTGTGTGGACTTCAGTAGCTGTGGCTCCCGAGCTGTAGAGCACAGGCTCAGGAGTTGTGGTACAAGCGCTCAGTTGCTCTGCGGCATGTGAGATCTTCCCAGATCTAGGATCAAACCCATGTCCCCTGCACTGGCAGGTGGATTCTTAACCATCGGACCACCAGGGAAGTCCACCTGGGTGTTTTTCATATGTGGCCAAGTTTGAGAATCACTGCTCTAATGTAATGGGAATGCTTATACACAACTCAAAATTGTAATTAAAAAGCAAAAATCCATAATGAGAGATCAAAAAGTTTAGTTTTGTTGTAAGCAGCCTGAGGGAAGGAGGAAACTATATAAAGAGAGGATGTGATATTTTAATTCATAAATGAAAAGAAACCTCAGTTCTTGGTAATGTTTTACTTCTTAAGTTAGGTACTGGGTATCTCAATGTTCACTGTTTTATTTTAAAATAGTGTTTGAAATATTTCATAATATAGTTCTTGAAACTTAAAAATATTTGTAAGTGGAAATAGATGAATTTTGAGGATTCCCACTGCAAGTCCATTTGAAGTAAAATTACCCATAATCCCACCCTGAAGCACTTCTACCTCCTCTTACTAATCACTATAATAGTATATTCAAACATCGATTTGCAGATACCTTAATTATGCTTTATATAAATGTGCATTTTAAAATAAAAGTGGGACCATATTATAGATATTATCCTATAACCTTTTCAAAAAAATTAATAATATATTATGGATATCTTTTAAAATACATTATTATTAACAGGGAACATGGATATTATAACCTAAAAGTATTGTTGGGTCAAAGACAATGAGCATTTTAAACTTTGATAAGAACTGCCAAATTGCTCTCCTGAGAGAAGATGTCAGTCTTTAACAAATAGTGTCTTCCTCCTTAATGTTTCACCATCTGAGAGACCAAAAATGATGTATGGTTTTACTTTACATTTCTCTCATTACTAATGAGCACATCTTTTGATGCCCCATCGGATTCTGCTATGCGTATGCCCGTGTGCATATGTGTGTATCTGTGTGTGTACTGCCTTTCTGTACCCTTTTCCCACCATTCCATCAGGGTTGTACGATATTCTGTTATCAGAAAAATAATAAATTCTGGGTATTTTTGCTTTTCTTTACAAAAACTGACTGCTATAGCCTCTTTGTCCAAAGACAAAAGAATAACTTATATTGGAAATATCAAGGGAAATATTGATTTGGTTACTTTTCTGCTCAGTAAGGAAGGCAAAAGAAGGAAGTTGGGTACCTAGAGAGTTAAATTTGCTCAAATCCTTATAAAAGGCAGATTGAGATTGACAATCAGGGAAGAAAAGATCCAGTGAAAAATTCATTCACATCTTCTTTCCTGTTTCATTATCTAGAAACTTCAAGATAACATAGCCCTGGCATTGAACAGAAAAATTAGAGAAGAACAAATGAGTAAATAGTTCAAATAGTATTAAATGGTGAGGAAAGGAAGGGCAATTCTGACAGATAAAACTCACCAGGGAGCTTAACAATTACTCCATGAAAACTGAGTAAGAATTCTCTTAGAAATAGAAGCTTCCTTCTAAAACAGAAGGATAAAAAAGAAATTGCTTTTCTCTAAAATTCTCACTTATTTATTTTAAAATGGAACAGAATCCACATCACAGATGGTTCCCTAAGTGCTTTACTGCCAGACATAATCTATGGTTGAGATAAGATACAAAATCTACATAAATCAAAGCTACTGAGCAAACATTCACTTCTCTGTAAACGTGGCTTTTTGTCAAAGGGAATATATTCATATTCATCCTTGCCAGCCTTCCAGTTCACCCCCTTGGGAGACACTCAGACAGAAAAACGTCTAACTAGGCATTCAAGGCATTCGGCTCATATTTTCATTACTTTTGGTGAGCAGGCCAGTTAGGAGTAACATGTAGGCTAAGGTCAGTCACTCTGGCATGCCATTATGTTACAAGAACATGCCAAACACACACACACACAAAGCCAAGAAGGGTAGGGTAAGCAGTCAGCTCCCTCTGGCCAACAGACAGGAAGAAGCTTCTCTCTAAGGTGCCAGATCAAAGTTCCCCCTCCAGGGTCCACAGATCTACAAAGCAAAACAAGGTGACGAGACCTGGGATCTAGTCTCCTGGGTTCTTCAGTTGGGAAAGAAGGCCTTTTCTCCAGTGCCCAAAGCAAAGAAACTTCTCCAAGACCAAAGCTGGCATTTCCACTTTCCTTAGGAAGGCAACTTGAGTTGAGAACTGGCTTCAAAAATTATCTTATTTATATCCCCAAAGCTCAAAAAGAACGAGTCAAAGGGTGAACTGAAGCCGGACAGTTCACCACTAGAGAAAAGAAAAAAAGGCTCAAAAAGGCAGCCTCCTGATAATGTGTGGAAAAACCCCTATTTCCTTGGGGACACAGAACTTAAATCAGGAATGTCAACAACATCAATCAGGTGGCACTCTCTGTCACAGGAAAGAAACTCACAAATCGGCTGGAGTTGTTGTTCCGGACCGTCTTGGCATTCCCAAAGGCCTCCAGCAGCGGGTTGGACTGAAGGATGATATCCTTGACGTGCTGTTACAACAGAAAGACCAAAGTTAGGGAGACGCGAACACTTACCTGGCAGTGAAAGGCCAGGCTTGCCCAAGGACCTGGTTCCTGAATACGGTGAGGCTGAGAAGACTCAAATCCAAGTCCCTGGATTTCCAGAGGATTTACTCTTTCCTCTCAACAGACCTGGCCCTGTTGGTATGGTCATGTCTTCCAGCTCCCCTGGCTTGATGCAGGATTCCCTGCAGCCAGGGTGCCACCACAAATCAGGATCTATGAATGTTCCCAGACTGGGTTTCCAGATTGGATGGTACAGCTTTATCCTATGCTCCCTGCTATATTGGGGAACATAAGAAGAAGGGGTATCTTCCTGTCTTCTGACCAGATTCTTAATCATCACTCCTCCTGTTCTACTCAACTTCTGTCCTCACCTATTGCATCCCCCTCTTCACTGCAAATGAGAGTTACCTTGAGGGAAATTAAATAGTTTCTCCTCCTCTAACAACATTACAGACACACAGACCTGTGCTTCCCAAATTTTCATGTGCCTGAATCACCTAGAAATTGTTAAAATGCACATACTGACTCAGTAGGTCTGAGGTGGGACCCAAGAGTCCATGTTTCTAGCCCTGGTGTTCCTGGTGTTGCTGGTTTTGTCTGTATAGAGTCCCATTTCAGCAGCGAGGATCAACACTGGATTGGGTGGGACAATTCCTGGCCTATTGGAGGGGAAGAATTTGGCTTTCATATACCCCAATTCAGTGTCAGACTGAAAAGTACAAAACACCCCATGGGTAAGACAGCTCAACAGATACGACTTGATGTTGGAGAAGGTTTTGAACCAGTGAGTCATTCCTTGTACTTCTAATTATTCACATGCTATGGTTAAACATGTTCCAGAAATAACAAGTCTTTGGCTTGTGCTCTTTAGCTACTGACTAATTTCAAGCCAAGAGTTCTGTATCATTGTCCTCATAGGAAAACAGGAAGAGAAAGATCAACATTAAATGTCTGCAGTCGGGCCACTGGGTCATCGTCCATAGCAAATCGGACGAGATGAAGGCACTAACCACTAATTGACTCTGCAACAGCCAAAGTGCTTCTCTGGCACCCCCTGAACATTCTGAAGAGCAACGAGAACTGGAATTCCATCCACTGGGCACATATCATTAGCAGTGGGCACAGAGAGCAAATTATGGGTGGTTCCTCCATGGAATCCATTTCCAAGTTTAGAAAGATATTTCTAAGCAGCCTATTTTCCTTTAAAAACTCATGGATTTATATGAAACTTGCTTTTGTTCGTAAAATAATTTTGACTTTGTGGGTCTTCGTTAATCGTTTGTATTTGTTGTTTGCTGGCCAAACATCCCTACACCATTTATCAATAACTTTCTTATAGGGACCGAAAAAAAGAAAAGCTCTTCTTTGTCTCTTTCCCTCTTTAATTACTGACTTTTAAACTGAAAACCTTTTGCATGTATCCATCTATCTATTCATCCATCTATCCATCCATCCACTATCAAGATGGCCAACAGAATTTCGTGGCATGTGGTAAGCATACAGGGGGAAAAAAGAAAGAGCAAATTAAAAGAGCTTGCTCCAAGTTCATCTTCTAGAGACAGGGTATGGCCACACAAATGGAGAAAAGTATATGGACCGGACCACATCAATTTAAGTCCTAGAGTTGCGCTCGCTGTCCAACATGGAAGCTGCTGAGTCCATGCAACACGGCCAATCCCAACTGGGATGTGCTGTAAGTGCAGAATACACACTGGAGTCCAAAGAATTAGGATGAAAAAGAATGTAGAGCATCTCCTTAATTCATTAGTAATTACAGGCTGAAATAGTATTGGGAATATAGTGGGTTAACTGAAATATACTTTAAAAGTTAATTTCATATGCTTTTCACTTTTTTTATGTGACTACTCAAAAATTTAAAATTATGCATATGACACCCACCATCTTTCTATTGGACAGTGCTGCTCTAGATTTTCCTTTCATTCGGTAAAGGAGGCCACTCTTAAGATCTTTCTACTCTACGTAAGGAATACTGGCATCTGCCTGAAGCATTCTGATCCCCTAGGACACAATGGAACACTATTGATTTAGTAGACAAAGCCATAAGGAAGAGAAGTTCAATGTGTCATTTTAAAGTCTACAGCTGACTATGGCAATAACATCATATTAAATGATTCCAACTAAAAAATTAATCTTCAGGGTGAAATCTACCTTGGATCATGATTTCTAATTAAAAAAAGTTCCCAGAGGTCTGAGCAAGTGATGAGCACTGCGAGTTTGGGCAGTTCCTGTTGACCTTAGCCTTCATCACCATTATCCACTGCTCTCTGGGGACAGGCTTCCCCAGCCCTGCTTATGCTGCTTTCACTACCACAATGAGTAAAACTACAGGCAGACGAGGCTGCATCTGCCCCTTTCTTCACACTGTCCTCTTGAATCTGCCCCTTCTCTGCACATACATGTGTGTTAGTGGATCAGTCACGTCCGACTCTTTGCGATCCCATGGTCTGTCCATGGAATTCACTAGGCAAGAATACTGGAGTGGGTTGCCATTCCCTGTGTCAGGGGATCTTCCCGATACAGGGATCAAATCCGGGTCTCCTGCATTGCAGGCAGATTCTTTACCAGGTGAGCCACAAGGGAAGCCACATGTTTTACGAGTCATTTATATTTCCTTTTCTATGAGATGGCTTTTATGCCCTGTATTTATTTTCCTTTTGGATTTGTGACCTTTTCCTAGATTGTACACAATATTAATTACACAGTAGGCATCTCCAACTCATAATATGCTGTTTCTCTGCAGATTTCAAATTTCTTGGTTATAAAACCAGTGTCTTCTCTGCGGAAGAAAAAATCTTTTTCAAACAGAAAACGGAGCCTTGTCCTCTGGCCCAGCACCAAGTCTCAAAATGGGCCACAGCACCAACTCACCTGGACTTTGGGGCCTCCCCCAGACACCCTGGAGATGTAACTCATGATGTATTTGGCAGCCACTGTCTTTCCAGCACCACTTTCACCACTAAAGAAAGAAAGACAAAAGACTCACCTATGAAGTGGCTCATGACCAGCCCCCTCTCCTCTGAAAAGACTCCCCCTCCCCCCACCAAATAAAACTCTAGAAGAAAACTGGTAAAAAGGAACTTGGTTAAAAAAAAAAAATCACTGAACTGGTTGAGACTAAATCACAACCAGTGATTTAATCACAGTGAAATCACAGCAGGATCAGGTTACCTCTGTGACTTGTATGATCACTATTAACATGGTGTGTGGGCTGGGGGACTGATAATCACCACTGTGATGGGAGAGACCGTCCAGCATTCTAAATGCCCAATACCAGAAGACATGATTAGGACATTACAGAACATCAGAAGGATAGACTAAACAGATTACAACTGACAGCAAGACTGTAAACATAGGGGGGTGAGGGGGAATCAAGCACACAAAGCAATGCTATGTGAAGTAAATCAGATTCAAATTATATGTAAAAAACTGTAAAGAAAAAAATCACATTAAAAAAACAAAAAAGGCTAGAACTAGAACCACAGAAGATTAGCAGAGGTTTGGTAAAGGAAAAGATACCCTGGGAGACTTCTTTCAGTTCATTATTTTCTAAACTTTGAGTAATCCTGTATTTCTTCTTAATTAAAAAAAAAAAGTAGATATGCTCAGGTTTCAAACCATGCGCCATGAACTGAGAACTGATACAAGCAACTTTATTTTCAAGTTCTAAAATTAAATGATGAGGTAATATTAATCACATCCTGCATAACAAAGACTGCTTCCGCTTGGTGGCCTTACTGCATGGGGAAAGCCTTTTGTTAGCACCATAGAGTCAGATCTTCAAAAACCCTGTTTCTTCCTTCAAAATCCCCTTGAATCGATGACGACCTCAATTCAAAACAAGCTTAAGTCAGTCAGATTTCTCATCTCTCTACAGGTGGCCTTTGTGTTACCATGATAGAACTAATTGGAGGAAAAACTCTGTGTAAAATAATGATGAAATTAAGTATGAAAAATTGAGGGTGCTGTGAGTTCAAAAGACATTTTTTGTGTTTGAATTTCTTTGGACTAATATATGTTTAATTAGAGAGATTATGGGAAAGAATGAGAGAACCATCCTCTGTGAGGCCCTCTAAAGGTCTAACTCCATCAACAAACTCATTCAGCATCCTAATATTCAGTTCCTGACTTCCAGGTCACATGAGTACGGAAACCAAACTGATATTTCATAAGATATGGCGGCAAGTAGAAAGCCAGTGAGCCTGGGATGATGTGTCACACCGATTACAGAAGCCATGTTTACTCACAGGCGCAGTAGGTATAATAAATATTTCAGTGCCATGAGGAAGTTATCTGTTCAAATGGCCCATGTAATCAGAGGATTTATACCCTAGATCCAAGGTCAAAACATGCACTCTCACTCATTTGAAGCATAGGTTTTATCAACAATGAAACTCCATTTTATGATGTTGTAAATAACATGAACATTTAAGAATACTGGCAAGTCCAAGAGTATAATGGTACAACCAGCCTACCCACATCTCTCATGTCTCCTGCATCAGGAGGTGGTTCTTTACCACCAGCACCACCTGGGAAGCTCATATACTATTCAGTTCTATTCAGTTCAGTCCCTTAGTCATGTCCAACTCTTCGTGACCCCATGAATTGCAGCACACCAGGCCTCCCTGTCCATCACCAACTCCCGGAGTTCACTCACACTCACGTCCATCGAGTCAGTGATGCCATCCAGCCATCTCATCTTCTGTTGTCCCCTTCTCCTCTTGCCCCCTATCCCTCCCAGCATCAGAGTCTTTTCAAATGAGTCAACTCTTCGCATGAGGTGGCCAAAGTACTGGAGTTTTAGCTTCAGCATCATTCCCTCCAAAGAAATCCCAGGGCTGATCTCCTTCAGAATGGACTGGTTGGATCTCCTTGCAGTCCAAGGGACTCTCAACACAGACATAAAAAATGAATAGAAAACTATGTGGCAACACAAAGGCAATATGCTGAGTGGCAACGTAAGCAGAAGACACTACCTATGATAGCTTACAACTATGCAAAAATAATGTATGGACAGGAACCACAATGGAACAAGGCAAAAAATAGTTCTGACTTGTTGGGCAGCTGCTTTTTGGGTGACTCTTGTTTCTTTTGATGTAATTTCTCCTAATGTTTAAAGTTTTGGAAGAAGCAATTAACCATATATTTCATATTTTTAAAAACAGCATTTCCAGAAAAAGTGAGATTACACATCACAATGATAATCAACAGGATTAATTTCTTTAGGTTATTTCTATGTCACAAGGAAATGGCAAACTACTCCAGTACTCTTGCCTGGGAAATTCCATGGACAGAGGAGCCTGGCAGGCTACCGTCCATGGGGTCGCAAAGAGTCGGACACGACTGAGTGACTTCACTATTCACTATGTCACAAGTAAACAACTTTCATATTTAGAATTCCTTAGAGAAAGCTGTGTGTATGCCAAAGAGAAAAGAAAAAAAAAATCCTATTAATATTACTGTACACTTTCATACAATGATGCCCCCACTCTTTCTCTGGCTAATACTGTGATTAGACATAAAATATTTTGTGTCTTTTGTTGAAAGGGAAAAAAAGGAAGAATAATGAAAGTGACTCATTTCATATAATAAGTAGGCCGGGCACAATAATAGAACATCTACATTCTCAGTAACTGTGATATTTTTCAGAAGATTTAAAATAATTAGTCTGGCTGAACACTGATCGGAATTTTCATTTCTTGGTTTCAATTTACGGACCCATAAAAAGAAATTTTATTGATCAGAGGCCAGTACTTTGCTCAGAATATGGTATAATAATGGAATGTTACATAATTACTTGAAGCTTACAATATATATATAACGGTAATTATGTTGTCCCTTTGAGAGAAAAAACTTTCTTTCCCTGGACTAAAAACCCACATTAAAAGAATGTGAAGGTATCAGATTATATAGCATACCTGAAATTATCTGCTTTGCATCTCACAACAAGGAGAGCAATTTGCTCTGCTTATGATTATAAGCAACCTCTCTTAATTGCCTTCACTGGACTTTCAAAGTGGACCAAAAAATACTCTAGAAGTGTGTGTGCCTTAAAATTAGAAAAATGCCCCAGTGGTCCAGCAGCCTACCACAACCCTCAAAGTACTTAAAGAAGTACCCATGTCTGGTCTGTCTTCAGACCTGCTAAATCCTAGTCTCCAAGGATAGGGCCTAGAAATAATTTCTAACAAACCCCCTAGTTCTTATATTGCCGGCTGGGAATCCGCTATACAAATGTAAAACAAAGTCAAGACAGACTTCACAGGAAACATCAATTCAAAGAGGAAATAATGTAATGTTTCTGTGTGCATTCAATATACAAATGGAAACATTTGCTAAAGTACCAAAGAAATGGAAAGAATGTTCAGGATGAGGGGGACTATTAACAATGATATACTAATAATTGGATTCAGAGACTATATTGCTCTTCTTAGTCTTGAGTTATTCTTCACTTAATAATGAATGGTGTTTTCAATTCACTTCAACTGATTCTAGCAAATTTAAAAATATCTCAGCCTTATTTTGAGGGGAGACATCTCATAGAATAAGCAGTCACCCATTCCTTCTATCTCCCCACTTGCTAGTCTCAAAAAATTTCTTCTGGTTCTTACCACACTAGCTTTTGTTCCTTTGTAACTGTTCAAGTTAATATAACCGAAATGTTGCTCTGCCAACTTCACATGTATTTGCACTTTATAAAGGATAAAAATTTTAAACAGAAATCGTATGTGCATTTGTTTACCCAACAAGCACTAAATGCCTCCTCATGCTGAGGGTTGGCTGGGGCTGGAATGAGATGGATCTTCTGGACTGAGAGGAGCCTACTGCACCAGGGGAGGTCAAATGCACTGATGCTGTGGTAACACCATGGAGATAGGGGTACAGTTTTAGGGACTGCTGAGCTCGAATTAGGAAAAGATTCTTAAAGAAATTCATAAGCTAAGTCAAGTCATACTACTTACATCTCAATGAGACAGGTTACAGTTAGCCAGGTAGGGGAGGGACAGAGGGAAGATGTATGAGTAGGCAAGCATTAGAGGTGATGTTCCTGTCTAGAATGAATGGCTGATAAGACAATGAAATTACGAAAATCCCCACTGGGTCCTACTTTCCTAGACCTGACTTTATATGTGTGTGCGTGTGTGTATGTGTACATATACATATACATATTATTATTAAACTTGACTCCTATTTCAGAAGGTACAATCCAAGGGTAAAAAACACAGCGATAGTTAAATTTTTTTTGTAATTCTAGAGTTATAAAGGATAGACATATTAGTGACTAAAAGAATCCGGAAGATGAGAGATAACACAAGTTCCAAGGGAGATTAGAAAGCAAACTAAAATTGTGCAGTTTTAGAGTGCCTATCTGAAGGTTTCCAGGGCTGGAGAGAATGGGGTGATGATCTGTCAGAGCCTGTAGTGACACTGAAAAATATAAGCCTCAAGTACATGCAATGGCTGAATGCATAAAATACAAAATTAAGCAGAAATGACTGAGCAAATGATAAAGATTCATTAACATCATGAGGACAAATAAGACTGACTTCTTCCAAATCAATTAGTATTGTCAAGCAGACAAAATTATCACCTAGAGTCTGCCAAGAAAATGGCCCCAGGGCAATGCTCATCTTGGCCCAGGCCTGATGCTATAGGAAAAACCCAGCGTTTAGTCTGAACATCAAGTTTGAACCCCAGCTCAGCTACTTGTTAGCTCTACAATCCCTTTCACTGTTACTACAATAAAAGGAATTATTTATTAAAACAGATATTTTAATACATCACTCCTTAACAGTTAAAAAATTTTTTTTTATGTGTATTTCTTATTCAACAACTTTCCCTGTATTCCTCAGTGGAGGACAGGGAAGCCTGGCATGCTACAGGCCACAAGGTCATAAAGAGTCAGACACAACTTAGCAAATGAACAACATTAATCCCCATTTTGCAGATGAAGTGACTGAGGCTTGCAGAAGTCACACACTTTCTACAGAACAGAATAACGAGTTCGCCCTATGACAACACCAGAGACCTTTTCACTGCACCCCATTACCATGGGTGGTAACAGATGACTAACCAGACAGGCGGACACCTTCTGGCTCAAAGCAGCAAAGTGGAGAGAGTGTAACAGTGGAGCCAGGCAGTCCTGGGTTGGTACATGGCTTTGTCACATTTCAAATGTGAGATGCTTAACATGTTTCGTTACCTCTCTGAGACTCAGTTACCTGATCTGCAATACAGTGGGTAATAATACCTAGTTCGTTGTTCAGTCGCTCAGTCGTGTCTGAGTCTTTGCAATCCCATGGACTGTAGCCTCCCAGGCTCCTCTGCCCATGGGATTTCTCATGCAAGAACACTGGAGTGGGTTGCTATTTCCTTCTACAGGGGGTCTTCCTGACCCAGGGATCAAACCCACATCTCCTGCATTGGCGGGGTGATTCTTTATTGCTGAGCCACCAGGGAAGCCCAAATATCTAGTTTCCTAGGTTGTAAATGATACAAGTAAAGGATGTTAAGCTACAAAGCAAGTACTTGAAAGTGGGTTACTATTATGATTATAAATAATATATAAACTAGCTAACAATTGGGCTTCCTGAATAACACGCTTCAATTCAGGGTGGTAGGTAAGCTTTTCAGGAAATCTGGGATAAAAGGGTAAACTTGAGCCATAGTTCTTCAAGACTGCAGACAGAGGGCAGTCCTCACATAGATCCTAGAGTCAGGGTGTGAGATGACTGGGCCTCCCAAAGCCAGGCCAGAGGGACAGGGAGTTTCTAAGGATGCTGGTGCTGGGATAAACAAGAAATTGGAAAGAGTTCCAATGCTAACAATAAAAGGCTCCTGAAATACATCAAAGACAGGAAGACAGCTTGAGAATCCATGAGCCACTTGACAGTGCTGAGGCAGACAGCAGAGATAAGACATAACTCAAATATTAGAAGTGATCTAATTTTTTAAATTAAGTCTTTAATCTTTACTTCTGCAAATCTTAGGGATTCCAAACTCAAAATGTTTCTTGAAACAGACATTGTCACTATTGAATCTAAGATTTCTGAACTGTCTCCTTTTCCTCTACAAAAATTCTCAAATTCAGCCACTAAATTTTATCGATGTGCCTTCAAAACATCTCTCATGTCTTTATTTGTTCTTTAAAAAATAGTTCTTTGTCACATGTTCAGGATACAATCTAACAAGACTTTGCAAACTGGTGTTGGATACATTAAGGACAGAATAAAAACAGCTGCTTAAGAGTATCTCAAGCAAAAATATTAGAAACTGAGGAATTTCCTGGTGACCCAGGGGTTAGGATGCTTTCACTGACATGGGCCTGGGTTTGAACCCCAGTCACGGAAGTCAGATCCTGCAAGCCTCACCATGTGGCAAAAAAAAAAAAAAGAAAAGAAACTGCACCAAATGTGATGCTCTCAGACCAACATCATATATATTAATGCACTAGGACAGCTGATGCAGGTCAAAAGTGATAGGAATTCACTTTTGATGGCAGCAGTAAAGCTGCCACATAAATATTCTCCAAGATCCCGTTAAGTCTTTACAGAAGTCAGTAGGCAAAGGCTGCAGAAATGCCTCTGGCTACAGTGCCAAGGTCTAGTCTGATGATACAGAGATAGTAGAAAATAAGAGAAAAACTTGTCACTTTCCCTTTTCACCCCATATGATTTTATTAAATACATTTGCATAGAGGTCTCCAGGAGGTCCAAAGCTACCACAGGCGTAAATTTAAAACACAAATCCAAATTCTGGATTCCAGAGCACAGAAGACTACTGGGCTAAGCAGATTTGGGTTGCTCATTTACTGGGTTCACAGGTGTCTGTCTGCCTTTGTCTTCAGGTGCTCATCATTGACAAGGGATGATACTAAGGGAGCTATTTGTAGCTTTCTGTTGGCACTGCCTGGTGTCCACATTCACTTTCTACTCCTTTACAGAGTTATGGGAGGTCACATATCAGTTTCCTCTTTGCCTTTCCAACTCAGGTCAGGTCCTCATCATCTTACATCTAGACTTCCATATTTGCTCAAGAGTCCATCTCTTTTCTACCCGTAGACTCATCTTTGTGCACCAGCCTCTTATGGTAGCATGTCTCTGCTCAGAGGCCTGCTAGACCTCACTGAGGCCCGAAAGCTTGTCTGTAGATTACCCAGCCTGTAATTCAAGGAGGTATATGCCACCCAATCAACAATATCTCCCCTAATTAACCAATCTTGCATTACTACACAAATGCCATATGGCTGTCATACAGAAATAGAAGGGGGAAACCCAGTTCTGGCCCTCAAGTAATTTATAAGGACTATTCGTCAATGTAGATTTTCTTTAACCACCACACTGATGTCCCCACTCCAGTACTCTTGCCTGGAAAATCCCATGGACAGAGGAGCCTGGTAGGCTGCAGTCCATGGGGCCGCAAAGAGTCGGATACAGCTGAACGACTTCCCTTTCACTTTTCACTTTCATGCACTGGAGAAGGAAATGGCAACCCACTCCAGTGTTCTTGCCTGGAGAATCCCAGGGACAGAGGAGCCTGGTGGGCTGCCGTCTATGGGGTCACACAGAGTCGGACACGACTGAAGTGACTTAGCAGCAGCAGCAGATGTCCTCCTCATGTTCTCCCCATTACATGGTTTGGGTTTCAGAATTTATCAAGCCATCAATGTTTTCTTCATTCCACCCATTCTATATGGAAGATTCAACCCAAATCCCAACACCTCTGTGACACTTTTGCTATTTTAGTCCAAATCAATCTCTCCCTTTTCTAAATGCAAACAGCACTTAGAGCTTATTTCAAGCTTCAAAATGATAAACATGTATTACGTGAACAGAGAAACATAAATTTCTAGTCAGCAAGGATTGAAAATCTACTGAAATTGAGTGCATGCAAATTTTAAAAAGTGATAATATGAACTAGGTGGCATAAAACTCCTAGTGGAGAACATAGGCAAGACATTCTCTGACATAAATCGTACCAATGTGTTCTTAGGTCAGTCTCTCAAGACAATAGAAATAAAAGCAAAAATAAACAAATGTGACCTAATCAAACTTACAAGCTTTTGCACAGCAAAGGAAACCATAAATAAAACAAAAAGACTGGGAAAAAATATTTGCAAACAATGTGATCAGCAAGGGATTAATCTTCAAAATATACAAACAGCTCATGCAGCTCAATGTTTAAAAAACCAAACAACCCAACTGAAAAAGGGGCAGAAGACCTAAACAAACATGTCTCCAAAGAAGACATACAGATGGTCAACAGACATGTGAAAAGATGCTCATCATTGCTAATTATTAGAGAAATGCAAGTCAAAACTACAATGAGGTAACCCCTCACACTGATCAGAATGGCCATCATTTAAAAAGGCTACAAATAACAAATGCTGGAGAGGGTGTGCAGAAAAAGGAACCTTCCTATACTGGTGGTTGGAATATAAACTGGTGTAGCAACTACGGAGAAGAGTATGGAGGGAACCTAAAAAATTAAAAATAGAGTTGCCATATGATCCAGCAATCCTACTCCTGGATAGACATCCAGAGAAAACCATAATTCTAAAAGAAATGTGAACCCCTATGTTCTTAGCGGCACTATGGAAACAAGTATTCATCAACAGAATTGATAAAGAAGATGTGGCAAGTGTGTATGTGAACACACACACACACACACACACAATGGCATATTACTCAGCCATAAAAAAGGATGAAATAATGTCATTTGAAGCGACATGGATGGACCTAGAGATTATCATACTAAGTGAAGTCAGAAAGAGAACACTATATGATGTCACTTATATGTGGAATCTGAACTATGACACAAACGAACATAGGTATGAAACAGACGCACAGACACAGAGAACAGACGTGGTTGCCAAGAGGGATGGGCGGTGGGGGCGGGAGAGACCGGAGGGTTAGGGTTAACTGATGCAAACTGGTATAAATAGGATGGATAAACAATAAGGTCCTACTGTAGAGCACAGGGAACTATATTCAATATCCTGTGATAAACCATAATGGAAAAGAATATTTTTTAAAAGGATATATTTTTTAAATATCACTTTGATATAGAGCAGAAATGAACACAACAATGTAAACCAACTATACTTCAATATCATTAAAAAACATACATTAAATAGGTGGCAAAAATGAGGGGTATATGAACTGCTACTGAAATCAAAGGATGAAGAAATCACAGGGTTGAAGTAGATGAGAACAGCCTTGGTTAGGAAAATAACTCCAGACAGGGAGAGGAATCTGGGCGAGAGACAGAAACAGCTCATAGAACTCAATATCAGAAAAACAGACAACCTGATATACAAAATGGGAAGAAGAACTGAATAGATGCTTTTCCAAAGAGGAAATGCAGATGGCCAACAGGAACGTGAAAAGATGCTCCACATCACTAATCATCAGGGAAATGCAAATCAAAAACACAATGAGATTTTACCTCACACCTGTCACAATGGCCATCATCAAAAAGAACACAAATAACAAGTCTTGGCAAAGATGTGGAAAAAAGGGAACCCTCGTACACTGCTGGTGGGTATGCAGGTTGGTGCAACCACTGTGGAAAACAGTATGGAGATTTTTCAAAAAGCTAAAAATAGAACTACTCTAATAGAATAACCCAGCAATTCCATGATTCCATTCCTGCGTGTGTATGTATAGGTATGTATGTATATATGTGTGTGTGTATATTTATGAAGTGAAATGAAGTGAAAGTCATTCAGTCGTGTCTGACTCTTTGTGACCTCATAGACTATACAGTCCATGGAATTCTCCAGGCCAGAATACTGGAGTGGGTAGCCGTTCCCTTCTCCAGGGGATCTTCCTAATCCAGGGATCGAACCCAGGTCTCCCATGTTGCAGGTGGATTCTTTACCAGCTGAGCCACGAGCGAAGCCCAAGAATACTGGAGTGGATAGACTATCCCTTCTCCAGTGGATCTTCCCAACCCAGGAGTGTCTCCTGCATCGCAGGCAGATTCTTTACCAGCTGAGCTACCAGGGAAACCATATATATATATATATATATATAGAGAGAGAGAGAGAGAGAGAAAGAGAAGGGAATGGCAACCTACTCCAGTACTCTTGCCTGGAGAATCCCATGGATGGAGATAGATGCTTGGTGGGCCACAGTCCATGGGGTCACAAATAGTGGGACACGACTGAGCAACTAACACACATATATCAATTAGAAAAAGATAAAAAGATGCATTGTATTCCAATGTTTACTGAGCATTATTTAAAACTGCCAAGACACGGAAACAACCTAAGTGTCCGTCAACAGATGAACGGATAAAGATGTGGTACACATACACAATGCAATACTACTCAGCTACACAAAAAGAATGAAATTTTGTCTTTGCAGCAACATGGATGGACTTGGAGAGCATCATGCTAAATGAAATAAGTCACATAGAGAAAGACAAATACTGTACGATCTCACTTACATGTGGAATCTAATAAATACAAAAAGCTAAATGTAACAAAAAAGAAACAGACTCACAAAGAGAACAAACTAGTAGATCAGTGGGAAGAGAGGAGGGGAAAGATGGGGTAGGAGAATCAAGGGGTACAAACTGGTATGTATAAAGTAAGCTACAAGGATATACTGTACAATACAGGAATAGAGCCAATATTTGATAGTAACTGCATAACCTTTAAATATTGTAAATCACTATATAATATACCTATATATATATATATATTACTGTACATCAACTATATTTCATCTTCAAAAAACAAACTCAAAGCCAAGGTTTAGATGGAGGTCTCTACTTGACAAAACAGCCTGTCTTCTTTCTTGATTTCTTTCTCTTAAAATTCAATTTGCTGGGACTTTTCTGGTGGTTCAGGGGTTAAGAATTCCATTGCTAATGCAGGGGACATGGGTTCTCTCCATGGTCTGGGAAGATTCTACATGTCTTGGAACAACTAGGCCTGCGCACCACAACTACTGAGCCTGTGCTCTAGAGCCTGCAAGCTGCAACTCCTGAGTCCATGTGCCATAACTAATGAAGCCCAAGTGCCTAGAGCCGGGCTCAAGAGAAGTCACCACAGTGAGAAGCCGGTGCACGGCAACTAGAGAGCAAGCCCCGCAAGAGACGAGCCCATGCACGGCAAGGAAGACCCAGTGCAGACAAAAATTTTTTTTAATAAATAAAATTCAATGTTACACTGATTTCTATCCAGAAATAATCAGCTGCCGGTCCATCCTATCACTGCATTCACCTCTTTAGGAAACATAAGATTGGGAGGGACTGATAATATTGGTTCTATGCACAGCACTGTCCCATCTAAGAGTATGCATTCCATGGCTATCACTTTGTAATGTACAGAAATACTGAATCACTAAGCTGTGCATCTGGATCTAACATAGTGCTGTAGGTCAATCACACTTCAACTTAAAAAAAATCGTAGGGGAGGGAGGTGGGATGGGGATTCAGGATGGGGAACACATGTACACCCATGGCTGATTCATGTCAATGTATGGCAAAAATTACTACAATATTGTAAAGTAATTAGCCTCCAATTAAAATAAATTAATTAATTTAAAAAACATAAAATTTTTCTTGTTACTTGAATATAATTTTCTTTTAAAATACTTCTTTACTATAAATGTATCTGATCTTCATTTCATTTTCTTCTCTAGCAAGATTTAAAAATGCATAAAATATGTATCGTCATGAAATCCTAAATATTTCTCTCTAAAGTGAAATGCATTTAACAAAAAATATTTATATATATACATTATTTAATAAAATGTTTAATAAATCAGATTTTAAAATAAATGAATAATTTATTTTAAAATTAAAAATAGATAAGTAAAAAATAAAGGGTATTTATTTCATCATGTGGATAAGGTCATATAGCAGGGAAATCGGAAGGTCGAAGTCTAAAAGGAACACCAGAGAGATCAGATCATCATTAATTTTTAATTTTCTAATTAAATGATACTAAAAATTCCTAGTCTCTCCAGATATGGCAGAAGGCCTTTACATAAGGAGCAGACTTCTTTTCCAGCCTCCAGGAAGGCTGGTTTTGTTTTCTGTTTACAAATGCATTCAGGCAGGCAGCACTGAACTCAGCCCTGGCCGAACCCACACCCAGCTCTGCCGTGTCATGGCTGCAAACTTGGGCTTCTCTACCCAGAACAGCATTCCTCTGCCTTCCAGTTCCCTGAGCATTATTTGGAAGAAAGAGTTCCAAAACCCCCAAACCTCAGAGACCTCAGAAGTCAATCAGTTCACTCACAAGGAAGAGAGGACCAGACAACTGTTGAATTTGCTGCCCAGGATCACAGAGCCGGTGAGAGTGAACCATGGCATGCCAGAGATAGCAAAGCTACTTCCTCAAAGCAGACAAAACACAGCTCTTGGGTAATATAGAATTAAGAGAGAGAGAGGTCAGGCTTTTGGGAGGTAATACTAGGAGGTAGTTCTCTAAGGCCCTGAAACATCCTTCCTGACGAGAGTCTCTATTTGCCTCGGAGATTTGGGAACTGGACAAAGGTTTATGAAAAGAGCTTTGAAAAGCTGCATCTAAGTTGTGACTCCTGGAAGACATGGAGACTACATATATTAGTCCAAATCTGCAGGACGGGTGGAGGCTACAGGTCAGTCATGCAGGCAGTATATGACTGAGCCCAAATAAAACCTCTGGACACCAAAGGCCCAGGTGAACTTTCTAGTTGGCAATAGTATTGTCAGTTCTCACGCCATAACTGGAAGGACATAACACTGTCCATGGCTCCATGGGGGGAGGAAGCCTGGAAGCCGCACATCTGGACGCCTCCTAGACCTTGCCCTTGTGTCTCTCCTTTTTCCTGCTTCTGTTTTGTATCCTTTTGCTCTAATAAAACTGTAACCATAAGTCCAGGGCTCTCATGACTTTTGTGAGTTGTTGCAGTAATGAAACCAAGGAGGTGGTGGGAACCTCGCAACTTGTAGCTGGTGTCTCATGGAGAATTGCGCCTTTCACATGTGAAGTCTGACCTGACAGGGTGGTTAACGTCAGAGGTCAAAGCAGCTCCCTGTCCTGCCATCTCCTGTATCTCTGCCAGCACAGAGACTGCAGTAGAATTCCCTGGAGCAGGGCCTTCAAGTCTTTGCCACCTGAACACTGAAAAGAAGGCTCCTAGAAGTGGGCACATGTCCTGCCTCAGAGCAAGTGTCTCCTGTAGGACTGACTGAGGAGATCCGAGAGAGGGAGAAAGGTGAACTAGGAAAAATGGAAGCAGCTCCAAACTGATGAAACTCATGCAAGACCATTCTCCTTCTTCTCATCTTACTAGTGGCACAGGAAAAAGGAGAAATGGAAAGGGAATATGTTAGAAAACTCATCCTAATCCTCTCTCATTTAATTTGAGTTAAGAAAACATGTCCCACCTCTCTACTGGCCAGTGACTTCCACTTGGGAACAAACAGAAGTATTTCCAATTCAGCAACCAAACTCACCAACACACGTGTTCCTTCCAAAAGGCTTAGCCTGAAGCTAATTAAGAATTTAGATCTAACTTTCAATTTACAGAAAATTGAAGGAATTAGAGAAATGAGACCATAAGGAAGCAACTGGACCAATCTAAAAGGTGTCTATAGGAAAACTGGGTTGTTCTCTTGACCAAGTCAATGGGAAAACAAAAAAACAAAAAATGGGAGAAAGGAACTCTGGTAAGATTAAAAAAGTAACTCATTACCAAATGCAGCCAGTGTTCCTTGATTTACATAAACTGGCAAGAAAGGACATGTTTGCAACAATTAGAGAAATTTAAATGTGGATTGCTTATTTATTATTTAGTTGTGATCATGGTACTGGGGCTAAGTTAGAAAATATTTTGAGATGCATATGGAAATATTTGGAGATAAAATATCATGAAGTCTATATCTTAAAATGCCTCAGTGTTCCTGTTTTATAGTTTTGACTTTGGAGCCATGTAAATCGTTTAAACAATTTTAAAACAAAATGAAAAATTTAAATGTCTAAAATCCAAAATGAAACACATGAACCTAACTGTAGGTCAAATTGGCATATTAATGACACAGAAAAGTATTCTGTTAAGTGACTTTTAAAATCCAATATTTTGACTGTACATCCTAAGGACAAAAAAGAACAAAGAAATTTTAAAGTGAAATAGTATTGCTACAAATAATGTTGGTATTGTTATCTTAGAGCATTAATAGAATTATTTATTTGCTTTACCCCATTATTTACTATGCAATATACATATTGCATTGTATTTTATAAATATACACTTATTTAAGTATAAGTATATACTTAATTACTTATTTATAATTTTATGCACAGACATAGTATAGTGCAAATAATTCTAACAGTGTCATCAGGAACCAAGGGTTTCAGAATAAGAGAAATGGCATCCAAATATAAAATCCAAATAAATAAAAACTCTATAATCTTACAAATGAACTGGACATTATCAGTGTGAATTGATGTTTCATATTTTTCTTAAAAAGTTCATTATCCTTGCTTTTGTTCTCTGAAAAGAACAAGAAACACCATTAACACACAGCAATGAGCACTCTTCATCGGTAGACTGATGGTCTCTAAATCCTGTTTCCCATTAAAATGAGCCAGGGCTTTCTGATGAAATGGCTGAACCTAAGGCTTGGCAGAAAATGTACAAGATAAGCCTGGAACATTATATACAAGAAAACTATCAAAGACTACTGGAGTCACATCAAAGGGACAAAGGAGCCAATACAAAGGACCCTCATAAGCCAAAGGTAGGACTATTTGAACCTAAAAGAAAAACTGCAATGTAGTTAAACAGGTAAGGTATTTAAAACCCACCAGTATAGAATGATCCTTAGAACACAAACATTATACTTTGGGAGGCTGCTAGGGCATCAACTTATTGTCTCAAAAATTAGTAAATGAAGATAACAAGTCAAGCTTTTTATCCAATTTTCCCATCTAGATTGTATTTTATGATAAACAAATGAGAATTCCAATTAATAAATTAATATAGAAGGAATACAATTAGAAAATTATTTTCCAACCATTAATTAAATGATATTGAAATGAGAATTTATAATGGATGGACTCACTGGAAATCTGAACATCACAAAAAGTTAGCCAAATAGGCATTAAGTGCAAGGCATCAATGATGGAGCATTTTTGCTAAAAAATTGAAACTGAACTTAATCAAGCTTTCAAAGCCTGTCAATTTACAGGAAATATAGGGGACAGTGCAAAGTCATAGGATGCAACTAGCTATTACCAGACTGCAGAAAATTCTACAGGACAAACCTTTTTCTTTAACAAATAAACACCAAGAAAACAAAAAGAATAAGAGCGAAGTATTAATGATTAAAAGACCTGAGAGACACACAGCTAAGTATGAAACATGAGCGTTTGAAACCCAAATAAAAATAAATCAACTGTAAAAAAAAAAAAAAAAAATTTATAAGACAATCGTGGAATTGGAATACCGATAATATAGATCATACTGAAGGAATTACTCATTTTTTTCCGGTTGTCATAAGAATGGTCTTTTAGGGGTATACCCTGAATGACTGACAAATTAAATTATTTTCTACCTAGGATTGAATCAGGTGGGGGCAGAGTGGGAGGACTAGGGAAAACAGGGTTGGCCATATATTAATAAAAGTACAAAGTAGATGACAGATACACAGGGCTTATTATAATACTTTTCCTAATTTTGTGTATGCTTATAAATTACAAATAGGATTTTTTCCTTTAATTTTCATTAAAAAAATTAAGAATTAAAAAATTAAAGCACTAAAAAGATTAACAAAATGTTAATAACTGTCAAGTTCTTTCTAAGTGATGGAAATATGGATTGCTTGTGTTTTCTGTATGTTTGAAAATGTTTGTAACAGTAAACAAAATTGTAAAAGCACTTCAAGCCAGCAGAGACTCAGAGCTGGGTCAGGTTAAAATAGCTGTGGATGCCGAATGCTGGCTTTGACCAGTAATGCCTTCAGAAAATTAAAAGCAAACAACAACAACAACAAAAACCCCAAAAAAGTTCAAACTTGAAATATTAAGGAAAAAGGACCTAGAAAAAAGGACTCCAGCTGACAAAACAGTGACACATGCTTACTATACTTGTAACATAAAGGATCTCCAATTCAGAGTAAAACCACAGTACAATCCCAAATGGGAGGGGAAGTGTCTTGAGATTTTATTTCCAGGCCTGATGACAATCAGAGAAAGACTGAGCTAGAACCATGTGCCCTGAAGCCTTAGTGCTTCAAGTGACATGGGTACAAAAAGCAACCTCAGGGAAGCTCGAAGCTTTATGATTTGAAGTTATAAAATACACCAAGGCAAAGCTAACAGGCTGCTTGTTACTCAGATATATTAACCAGACTCTGAAATGAGCAACTACTGCAAAAGCGTCGCTCCTTGACAGCATCCTATGTACAGCATGGTCTTGTGTTCCCTGGACCCCAAAATGTTCTTTTCCATACCTGATGATGACACACTGGTTCTCTCTGTCAATTATCATATTTCTGTACATATTATCTGCAAGAGCATAGATATGTGGTGGGTTCTCATACTGTGCCTAGAAAAGCAAAACAAAACCATGGTCAGATAAAAGCAACACATTTCTTCTGTTGGCTTTGGAAATGAACATGCCACTGTAGAGTCCCCATCTTATACAAGAATCATAAAGTTGCCAAGGTCCTGAGGAGGTACAGATCAGATCAGATCAGATCAGATCAGTCGCTCAGTCGTGTCCAACTCTTTGTGACCCCATGAACCGCAGCACGCCAGGCCTCCCTGTCCATCACCAGCTCCCGGAGGTCACTCAGACTCGGGTCCATCGAGTCAGTGATGCCATCCAGCCATCTCATCTTCTGTCGTCCCCTTCTCCTGCCCCCAATCCCTCCCAGCATCAGAGTCTTCTCCAATGAGTCAACTCTTTGCATGAGGTGGCCAAAGTACTGGAGTTTCAGCTTTAGCATCATTCCTTCCAAAGAAATCCCAGGGCTGATCTCCTTCTGAATGGACTGGTTGGATCTCCTTGCAGTCCAAGGGACTCTCAAGAGTCTTCTCCAACACCACAGTTCAAAAGCATCAATTCTTCGGCGTTCAGCCTTCCTCACAGTCCAGCTCTCACATCCATACATGACCACAGGAAAGATCATAGCCTTGACTAGGCGAACCTTTGTTGGTAAAGTAATGTCTCTGCTTTTGAATATGCTATCTAGGTTGGTCATAACTTTCCTTCCAAGGAGTAAGCGTCTTAGGAGGTACACCTAACACAATGAAGACGGAAGGAATTTGGAAGGACTTTTCTATAGGCCTATGAGTGATTCAGCCTTCAGACATGGCCCAAGATCTTCAGGTACTCCGACACCACGCCCTTCTACCTGTAGCATGCCTCTGCAGGCCACATTCCATTTCTAAAGGTCTGTGAAAGGCATTTGGGCAACAGGTCTTTAGTAGGCAACAGAGGCCTACTAAAAACCTGGATCTGACCTGTACTAAATCAGAATTTCTATATTATTTTTTTTTTTCCTAAGAGGCAAGTTGTAGATCTTGGGACCCTAGAGGAAACTTAGACTATTAGAATATAAGGAAAAAAACTTATTTTCCATAAGAAGAAGGCAGGAGGTGTGGTTCTTTAGAGGGATAAACAGGTTTGACCAGTTTGTTCCACCTCAACATGGAAAAACAAAAATTCCTAGCACACCAAGAGAGTGGGTTTGTACTTGAGCCTCATGGGATATCTGAGCTATGCATAATATAAATCCACCAGTAAATTCACTGTGTCAGGACGACTTCAGCCCTGCTTTCTTCAGTGTCTTGGCACTTCTACCACTCCCACCAAAGTCACTAAAAAGAAAAACACTTTATATGGTGGAAAGCTGGAGAAAGAACATCCCTTAAATTTAAGACTATGTAACAGAAGAGTGAGAAGAAAGTCACATGCAGAGTGAGAAGACATTTAGCCTCTGTCCTTCCCTTCTCTGGTCCCCATCTCTACAGTGGAGATAACAAGGTCCGTGCTATCCACACAAGGTAATCGAGATGACACACGGCAAAGTTATTAGAAAAGGTTAGTGAAACAGAGGGTAAAGTAGAATGTACTGCATCCCAACTTTGAGTCTTATTATACAACAACTTACTATATCATAAGGGGCCTGCCCCAGAAATGGTCACTCATTGCAAGCTCTGGCAGATCAGAGCTGAGCGACAAGAAGGGGTGACTGCTTTGATGTCTGCACCCAAGTTAAGCACCGGTGTATCCAGCACCCACGGGTCCCTATGTGTGAATAGGGGCCCCAGGAGGGAAACTGCTCAGTGAGGTCTAAAACTCATTCCTGGGACTGTTGAGCTGGATAATTCTATATAGGGACAAAAATATGTCATCCCTGCCTTCACTTTACAGTCAAGGGGATGCATGGATGGGGCTGCAGGGTGCTCATTCACGATTACATTTAATATCTCTCTGGAAATAGAGGAAAAGAAAAGAGAACAAGGGAATTCCCTGTCAGTCCAGTGGTTAAGACTCTATGCATCCACTGCCGGGAACACAGGTTCAATGCCTGGTCAGGGAACTAAGACCTCACATGCCACACGGCACAGCCAAAAATAAAAATAAAAAATGGAAATAGAGTGGAGTGAAGTGGTCGCACAGAGTCGGACATGACTGAAGCGACTTAGCAGCAGTAGCAGCAGCAGCAGAAAGCTGTGAGCAGTGGAGGGAAAGGAGTGGGCAAGTCACTGCCCAGTAAGGCCTCAAAGCCACTTAACTAGTTATACTTGACCTCTGTGTATCACTATTTTTCCAACTGGTTTCTCATCTCTGGGCTCATGGTATTTTTCAGCTACTGATGACAATTATCCCTGGAGGAGGGCGATGCAATCCACTCTAATATTCTTGCCTGGAGAATCCCTTGGACAGAGCAGCCTGGTGGGCTATGGTCCATAGGGTTGCAAAGAGCCAGACACAACTGAAGTGACTGAGCATGCATGATGAAAATTGTAGGGTAGCCACAATCAGGTAGCCTCTACCTGATTCTGCCCTTGCCTGAAAACCCCTGAAAGTCACTGAAGCCTGACTTCATTTCTAGCTCCAACACTCAATAGATTCAATTACTCCACCTCTATGAGCCTCTGTTTCCTCATCTGTGAAATAGGCATGCATAGTAATACACAGCCAGCATCCAGGGCTGCTTTATTATTGTTGCAAATATAAACATAGGACCTGGCATTAAGTAAATACCAATTTTACAACATTCTGTTGCCATCGGCAGTTAAAAATAAATATATTTTTTAAAATTCTAGGGCATTTCTTTAAAAAGGACTCTTCAAAAGATGAATGGTCTAAAAGGGACTCATGTAAGAACGCTTTTCAGAGAACTGGAAAGAAACAGCACGAATACACAGCGCTCCCATCCACCCTGCCTTGGCTGTCATTGCAGACTCCAAGCCAGCTCCATCCGGCTGCCCCAGGGCCCTCCTGATCAGGGCGCCAGGGCAGGGCCCAGCCTCTGCTGACAGTGTTTCCCTTGTGCTGGGCTCCCATAAAGGCAGCATTATCAAAGGTCTTTCGCGTGGCAGCCTCCTTCGGCTCCAGCTACCAGCACCATTCATCTGGCAACAATGGGGTGGGCTCTTGCTCTGGGTAAATTGCCTTCCACTTCAACTGATGAATTTGTGTGGGCTCCCTTTTGTTTGTTTTCCAGGGGTCAGGATTAATGAATGCTCTTGTGCTTCTGCTGCAAAGGAAAGAGGGAAGGAAAAAGATGTAGAGATGGGGAGGCCTGGGGAAGTGATGAGTCAGAGAATGAAATATATGAATTAGGATTACAGATTCTATTTTTATGTCACAACTGAAATGGCTACAGAGCTGGGTCTGAATAGGGATGAGGGTGTCACATTAATAAGTGAAATAAAAAAAGATTTGCTTTTTATATTCTACTTATATCCACGGTTTCAGTGATTTGGAAAGAACGGTTCCCATTGTCCAATTTATATTTTTTACCAGTTACTGAATTTTTTACTCTTTAGAGTTTTGTGACATATGTGGAAGGAGGAAGATGCCTAAAGCTTTAAGTCCTACATTCCATTAAACTAACATTGTATATAAGTTCCAATATTAATAGTTCTATGCTTTTTTTGAGCTGTACTCTAAAGGGCAGCACATCATTAACAAAAAAATCAAACAATGTCACCTATTTAAGCTCCCCAATAAATAATTTATATAAGAAAATGCAAATATATGGCCAACTTCAATTGCCCATACATCATAAAAGCCCCAAACACTGCAGTAATTTATGTGGCATGTAACTTACCGCTCCTTGGTACATTTCAATTTCCTTTTCCCCAAAATATGGCATCTGTTTGAAAGGGTTGACTGAGATTAATACGGATCCTATATATGTCTGAATTTAAATCCAGTTAAGGTCTATCATTAATCTTCACAGCTACACATTTTTCGAATTAAGCAACCAGATGTTATCAAGAATTCATAATGATTGTCCCAATGAAAAGCTCATGGGTTTGTTTTCTAAAAGATTACAAATAAAGACAAAAGCAGTTACCAAGTAGTTCATGTTTTGTTCTTCAGGAAGAGTAATGAACTTAATTACCAAGGTGTTATAAAAATAAATAATACTTTAAGTGAACTGAAACACATTCTCTCAAGACTGGTGATATGCATGGCTAGGGAAAAAAACCCAAATGATCAAGGACTAAAAAGAGCAAATATTTTTTCCTTGGTATCTCTTAGGTATACTGAGAACATATTCATTTACTTGTTTAATAAACAGAGGGATATAAGATGAACTGAACAGTCCTGCTCTTTAGAAGCCATGGAGAGTTGTATCCATAAGTAGAATTCAGAGCAGAAAATTACAAACACATATAGATCAGGTTTTGGAGAAGGAAATGGCAACCCACTCCAGTATTCTTGCCCGGAAACTTCCAAGGACAGAGGAGTCTGAGGGACTACAGTCGATGGAGGTCTCCAAGAATCGGACACAACTGAGCATCTGAGCATAGATCAGGTTTAGGGAGGAAGGTGTTATTTATGTATGGGAAATTCTGGAAGGCCCCTCAGAAGAAAATGTGTTACTTATGTCCCCAAAAAGAAGTGCTATTATAACATACAAAATATTTCTATTTATCATATAACAATAAACTAGTTCAAATCGGATGTCTACAACTTGCCAGGCACTGTTACATATGCTGGGGATATACAGCAGTGGACAAAACGAGAGAACAGATGTAAAAATACCATTAAAAAGTGCAAACATCAACAAAAAACAAAACATATACAATACTCAAAATTGTTTCTTTGAATCAATGACTTCTAAATGTTTAGAAATTTTGCAGTTAAGAATGTAAAGCCAGGACTTCCCTGGTGGTCCATCGGTTAAGACTCTGCCTCACAATGCGGGAGATGCAGGTTTGATCTCTGAAAGCTGAGATTTCCTTCCCCAAAGGGACATTTATATATTAGGACCTGAGTATCAAATAGAGCAACACAATAAAGTTTGATCAGATTACCAAGCTCCCTATGCCCAGTTATATTCTACTCTGGCCTTGGGCAAGTCTCATCTCTGAGTGGTGGTGATTGGATGATGGGGTAAATAGAACCTACTTGATAGGTTTTGTTATGAGAATTAAGCAATACAGTATCAAATGCTCAGCACAATGTCTAATATGTAGTAGAGGCGGGTTCCTTAATTCATATACTTGAAGATGCTCACCGTGTCACCTCTGAGAAGCAGTGTAGTATTATTGAACACAAATGAGTCAAGTGTGGAATGGATCACATAATATTTAAAAAATAATGTTTATACATGAAGGGGAGAATGGGGAATGATTTGGCTGCACTTTTGCTTGCTTTTTCACTAAACAGAAAGATTTTCAGATACAAAAGGGCTGGATGTGAAATAGTGGGTTGGTCACAAAGTTCATTCAGCCAACCCAGTGGCAGTAGAGAAGATTGGTCCCTTTGCACAGCACACCCAGATGCACCCTGCACTGCTCAGGCACAGGGGCGGACCATGGCACTGAAAGAAAATGCAGATGAGGCAGTGAAGCATAACCGAAAATCACTCCAGAATCATGGAAGAAGGGCCAAGAGAAAACGTGGTTCCAAGTGCCAAAGTCAGAGGAGGCCAACAACAGATTAGAAGCTGACTTTTTCTGAGGTAAGGTTTAGAACAGATTTATTGTTAGATTTAGTAAGCAGGTCATAAGTGTGCGTGGTGTTGCAGCCAAGACTCAACAAGTGTTGATAAAAACAAACATTGATAAAACACATACATGTATAGATGGCATCAATCTAAGTTCCTGATGACAACCTTGATACTATTTTAATCCTATTTTACTAGGAGGAAACTGAGGCATGAGAAATTTTCAATATTCAGAAAATACAGCATTGCTATGATCACATTCATTTCAGAAGAGGGAGATGTCTATGCCTACATCTGGAGAACGGGTGCTTCTTCCTTAGCTGTAAAGGGACTACTATTAATGTCACCTGAATGAACTGATCATTGTATTCAGAGAACAAAGAGCTGCCAGAGGGGGACTGGCAAGAGTGTACTCATTGAAAAAGACCCTGATGCTGGGAAAGATTGAGGGCAGAAGGGAAAGGGGCAACAGACGATGAGATGATTGGATCAGATTACCAAGCTCCCTATGCCCAGTTCATCAGAAGATAGTGAAAGACTGGGAAGTTTGATATGCTGCAGTCCATGGGTTCGTAAAGAGGCAGACACAACTTAGTGACTAAACAACAGAGAGGAGACTTCCTTGATGGTCCAGTGATTAAGACTTTGACTTCCAATGCAGTGGGTGCAGGTTCCATTCCTGGTTGGGGAGCTAATAACCCACACGCCTTATGGCCAAAAAACCAACACATTAAACAGAAGCAGTATTGTAACAAACTCAATAAAGACTTTAAAAACGGTCCACATTAAAAAAAAAAAATCTTAAAAGAAAAAAAGAGTTGCTAGAAGAACTGAGCCATAGCAGCAAATTTGGAAAACTCAGCAGTGGCCACAGGACTGGACAAGGTCAGTTTTCATTCCAATCCCAAAGAAAGGCAATGCCAAAGGATGCTCAAAGTACCGCACAATTGCACTCATCTCACACGCTAGTAAAGTAATGCTCAAAATTCTCCAAGCCAGGCTTCAACAGTATGTGAACCGTGAACTTCCTGATGTTCAAGCTGGTTTTAGAAAAGGCAGAGGAAGCAGAGATCAAATTGCCAACATCCGCTGGATCATAGAAAAAGCAAGAGAGTTCCAGAAAAACATCTATTTCTGCTTTAATAACTATGCCAAAGCCTTTGACTGTGTGGATCACAATAAACTGTGGAAAATTCTGAAAGAGATGGGCATATCAGACCACCTGACCTGCCTCTTGAGAAACCTGTATACAGGTCAGGAAGCAACAGTTAGAACTGGACATGGAACAACAGACTGGTTCCAAATAGGAAAAGGAGTATGTCAAGGCTGTATATTGTCACCCTGCTTATTTAATTTCTATGCAGAGTACATCATGAGAAATGCTGGGCTGGAGGAAGCAGAGCTGGAATCAAGATTGCTGGGAGAAATATCAGTAACCTCAGATATACAGATGACACCACCCTTATGGCAGAAAGTGAAGAGGAACTAAAAAGCCTCTTGATGAAAGTGAAAGAGGATAATGAAAAAGTTGGCTTAAAGCTCAACACTCAGAAAACTAAGATTATGGCATCCGGTCCCATCACTTCATGGCAAATAGATGGGGAAACAGCAGAAACAGTGGCTGACTTTATTTTTGAGGGCTCCAAAATCACTGCAGATGGTAACTGCAGCCATGAAATTAAAAGACGCTTACTCCTTGGAAGAAAGGTTATGACCAACCTAGACAGCATATTAAAAAGCAGAGACATTACTTTACCAATAAAGGTCTGTCTAGTCAAGGCTATGGCTTTTCCAGTAGTCATGTATGGATGTGAGAGTTTGAGTGTAAAGAAAGCTGAGTGCGGAAGAACTGACACTTTTAAACTGTGGTGTTGAGAAGACTTGAGAGTCCTTTGGACTGCAAGGAGATCCAATGAGTCCATCCTAAAGGAAATCAGTCCTGAATGTTCATTGGAAGGACTGATGTTGAAGCTGAAACTCCAATACTTTGGCCACCTGATGTGAAGAACTGACTCATTTGAAAATGCTGGGAAAGACTGAAGGTGAGAGGAAAGAGGGACGACAGAGGATGAGATGGTTGGATGGCATCACCGACAAAATGGACATGAGTTTGAGTAAACTCCGGGAGTCGGTGACGGACAGGGAGGCCTGGCGTGCTGCAGTCCATGGGGTCACAGAGTCAGACACAACTGAGCAACTGAACTGAACCAAACCTTGGTTCTCCAATAAATAAATCTGGATTGGGTTAACATAAGAACTCCTATAGGAGGCAACATTTCTTTTTCCTTTTTTTTTTTTACTATTAATAATCTGCTATGTTGCTATGTAAAAAGACAAAGCCTTGATTTTCACGAAGTAGTGTATATAAATTCTGGCAAGGAGATGTTCAGAGAAAAAAAACTTCTTTTGGAGTATTCCTGGCCAATCATGAACCAGTCGTGAATCAGACTGGAAGAAGGATCTCAGTAGGGCTTCTCATGGGAAGTATTATTTGAGGGGGAACTCCTGAAAAGCAAAGTTTGGTTTGAAATGGATAACGAAGCTCCTATCTATGCTAAGTAGCTACTTAAAGTAGAATGGAGACAAGAGAATTTGATTTGGAATTTAAAGGAAACAAACATACTTTTCCCACCTGCCTGGGTCTGCAGACACCTCAGCTTCTTTCAAGAGAGCACAGGTCTTCTACTGGGTTGGGCCACTTTCCAGATAACTCCAATACTCATTCCCACTCCTTGATGCATAATTCAGGTGCACCTTTGGAAAAAGCTGTTTCATCACTGTCTCTACCCATATAACTTTTGGCTAGAAAGGTGTGGCCCAAGGCTAACTTTCAAATTGTATGTAGATATACAAGGCTATGATTTTTAAAAAAAGAAATAAATGCCATCTTATTATTGCCAACAGAATATGCAAGACAGGAGAGAGCCAACAGATCTTTAATTGACTGGCTCCCAAATGTTTGTCCATGGATCCATAAGCTTTCATTGATCTGCAACAAGAATGACAAAAGAGAAACAAAGCCCTCAATTTTTCATAAAGTCCGATTTTTTCAGTATAAAGGGCCATCCTTTACTCTTAAACTATTTCCTTTCTATTTTGGGGGTGTTAAAATATGCTTTGTTTTATGAAATGTGATGGTAGACGCTGCTTCTATAAATTTGCTTTCAATGGGCTTATAAGGAAAAGTTTAACCTTTTTAATATTTAAAATAGCTTATACTCTATTTTATTTTTTAAACTTTAAACTTTTTATTTTGTTTTGGGGTATAGCCAATTAACAATGTTGTGGTAATTTCAGGTAAACAATGAAGGGACTCAGCCATACATATATATGTATCGATTCTCTCCCAAGCTCCCCTCCTATCCAGACTGGCCCATAACACTGAGTAGAGTTCCATGTGCTATACTACAGGTCCTTGTTGGCTATTCATTTTGAATATAGGAGAGTGTATACGACCTTCCCAAACTCCCTAACTATCCCTTCCCCCAGGCAACCATAAGTTTGTTTTCTAAGTCTCTGAGTTTCTTTCTGTTTTGTAACAAGAGTTTAACTTAAAAAAAAAAAACATTTTAATAGCCAGTGAATTCCCTCTAACTGCCCACACTGATCTACTCAACCTCTCTGGATTCAACACTGAGGTGGCGCAGGGAGGTGAGGTGACGTGTGAAGTCACTTATGTGGAAATGATGGAACCTGAGCCCCCGGCTCTGGCCATCAGACCCACATTCATCTCACTGCAGCGACATCCCCCCCAAACCCCAACATGAACTCACAGCAAAGGGCCAAACCTCACTTGGAACAAGGGCGCTACTTTGAGCTCTGGTTGGTCTGGCATAAGTGTCTCAACTCCTAATTGAAGGGCTGAAAATGCCAAGCACACTTGAGTGTGGTCTTTGAGGAAACACAAGTTTGGAGAAAGTTGGACCCAATGAGGCTGTAGTGCTTTGTTCAAGAACTATTTTTGTCAGCCCAGTGGCTGTAAGTGATGTCTTACCAAGCAGAGAGTGAACACAGCAAGGTTTCCCTCCTATATTTTAGAACTGAAACTGTAAGAAGGGTGGCAACACTTCGGAAAAATAGACAGGAAATGAAACCTTCCTGGTCTTAGGATAAATAACTGAAAAAACGGGTTTTCCTTGGTTGACAACGTCCACATTTTCTAAGCAGATTTTTTTTCTTCTGTGGAACAAAGAAATGTGCAGTCAGCTTGAATGCATTAACCATTGATCATTCCAAATGCTGGCCTTCAGCACAAGACAATGCTGCTATTAGATGCAGAAGAGGTCAAATGAACAATATTATAACTTAATCTAAAATTGAATCTCTTCTTGTCTTCACTATTGAGCTTAGAAGAGAGGGAGGGGAAACTCGTTTACAATACCAATGGGACCCTATCATAATAATATTCCCTTGGCATTGAACTGATTTATCTCCTATTAGAGGAAAAGATTTGCAGTTAGACCCTTGGTATTATTTCATAAACATCCAAAAGAGCCACCAAGCTTCCTCAAAGCTGAAAGCTGCTCTGTGCTATTGCCGGAAAGCACACTGATGTCAAATCTCTCATATACTGAGTGGGCAGAGATTTCTACAACAGAAAGTCTATTAGTGGTCAACTAACTCATTTCCTTAGTAGAACACATGATTAGTCAGTCATTGATTCAAAGACATTAATTCAAAGACTGGGAATCAGCCCCCTCGGTGTGAGTCATTTTAGAATTCTGCTGTCTGAATATAAAAAGCAAGTCTTCATAGTCAACAAATTTTCAACAAACACTTAATATAATGCACCATGCCAAAAATGATGTGGGAAAGAAATAAACAATGCAGGATGGTGACATTTTTCAGCTAAAATTAACAAGAAGGCACATGCATGTATACACATGTCTTATTGTTTAGTCCACCAGGGAAGCTCATACATATGTCTACATGTGATTAAACTGGTTAATTAAAAATATATTAGGTTAATAGGAGCAAACCTTATATGGTGGGATTCCAAGGTGTTCTCCTTTCTAGTTAACTGCATTCTGTAAATCATGTTAAATGAATATTTATTGCTTTAAAGTTGTTTTTAAACTTTACTTTTTAAAAGATATGTAAAGGACACAATCCCTGTTCTTAAGGAATTTCTAGAGTTTTAGGGGTAAAGGACCATTCAGGCGAAAAGCGAGTCTGTCTGGGTTGATGATGGACTGCTGCCGATAACTATTTTTTTTTTTCTAACCCAGCTGATCAAAAACCATGTCTACATAAATAATGAGCCCATGTTCTAAGAACATTCCAATAAATAATGAGTTCAACTACAAGATTCATTGGAAATTAGCCTATTATGGGCTTGTCAATAAACCAATCCTCCCTTTAAAAGTTTCTATGGTAAAATGCATCTGAACGTCCAAAAAGCAACTTTATAATTGAGTTTTGGAACATAATTCAGAAATATGAGAGAACTCGTACACTTGCCTTAATGTATGATAATAGTAACCAACACTAACCATGTATTCCAAGAAGGCTATGGCACCCCACTCCAGTACTCCTGCCTGGAAAATCCCATGGACAGAGGAGCCCAGTGGGCTGCAGTCCATGGGGTCGCTAAGAGTCGGACACGACTGAGTGACTTCACTTTCACTTTTCACTTTCATGCATTGGAGAAGGAAATGGCAACCCACTCCAGTGTTCTTGCCTGGAGAATCCCAGGGACAGGGGAGCCCAGTGGGCTCCTGTCTATGGGGTCACACAGAGTCGGACACGACTGAAGCGACTTAGCGGCAGCAGCAGCAGCAACCATGTATTCACTGCATTTGTTATTTCATTTCACCCTAAACAGCCTCATGTAGGAATTTTTATCATCACTTCCATTTTACAGGTCAGGAAATCAAGGAACATAGATCACAAAACTTGTATAACATCATCAAGGTCATGCAGATTAAGGCTCAAAGCCAGGCTGTCCAGATTCATACCAACTCTTTCTGATCCATCATTGGCCAGTTTCCATGGGTCTTGCACACAAAAGTTATTAAAACCTTTTAATGATAAGCCTAGATAAAGTGAGCATATTTCAACTTTTTTGCCAAACAAAATGAAAACTTAGAACTGCACACAGCTGCTTCCATACAATTAAAGGAAGCTCAGCACAGGTATCTAGGAGTCAGCAAATGTTCCCTGTAAAGGATCAGAGAATAATTAGTTCAGGCTTTGTGGATCACAGGGTCTGTTGCAAATACTCAAGTCTGCCACTGTAGCATAAAAGCAGTGGCAGACAATAAGTAAAACAACCAGCAGAGCTGCATTCCAATAAAATCCTGTGGTGGGTGGGATTTTGTCTGTAGGCAGTGGGCTTCCACACCGGATCAAGATGCTATTATAATGTGCTTAATGAATCCAAATATATCTATTAATACTTAAAAGCAGAGGTTTAGGGATTTAACTACCCAGATAATTGGTAAAATTTCCTATGGTAAACAAGAAACAGCATCATATTGGTTAGAAACATCCAAGTACCTTGGAATAATGTTTATTAGCATAAATACCTGGTAAGTTGAGCTCCTTCCTCATCAATGATGGAAATGATGCAAAACTACTGGTGCATATTTATGGGTGCTTTTATCTAAGAGTAAGAGGAGCGGTGTAAATAATACACAGAAGCTACGATGTGAAGACTTTACCTCCCCGAGGTTTAGAGGTTAAAACCTAAAAATGTATATTACAATGGTTGCAAAGACTCCACTTTTAATGGCCATCCAGAACACCACACCCTCCGAAGCCACCAACAGCATCACCACCAAGAGCCTAAACTTGCTGGTACTACTATACAGATTTTCACAGACCCCTGCTTGTCTATGACCAACCCTACAATAATTATACTAAAATAACTTTACATAGTTGCACCAAACAGAACTCCTGAATCCTGTAGGAACTTAGGCAACTATCATAGCTCTCTATGAAGTTTATAATGAAGTCAACACACATTTGAATCAAATTTCCGTTCTGAATGCTTTCCAGTCCTACCCAAAATGGCATCTGGCAAGCTAAGACTGAAACATAAAGCACAACTCAAGAATGTCAGACAGTTTCAGTAATTGATCTTCGCTTCTCTTATTTCTTTTAGTAAACATAAGAATGCAAAAAAACAGGCAAAATGGCACATTTTTTGCATGAGGCAATCTTTTTTAAACCTTTTAAGTCTGGACTTATCAGTCTCTGCTTTGCAATTAGGCAACATTACCGATAGAATTCTGCAGATCAGGACATTTTTTAGGAAGAGCACAGGTTTTAGACACCACATGCCTGGCTAGAGCACATCAAAGGTACAGAGCCATGGACTGAAATAGAGAATACCGGCTTCATCTTTTTGTTTTCCCCACACAGTGTGGCATTTGGGACCTGAGATCCCTGACCAGGGATTGAACCTGTGCTCCCTGCAGTGGAGGCACCGAGTCATAACCACTAGATATCCAGGGAAGTCCTTGGCTGCATCATGATTTTGATGCAGGAAAAAACTTTAAACTAAAAACACCAGGAAAATCTTTAGCCCCAGAGCACTGAAACATATAATTACCATATGTAAAACAGACAGCTAGTGGGAAGTTGCTATATAACACAGGGAACTCAACCCAGTGCTCTCTGACAACCTGAAGGATGGAATGAGGGGAGGGGGAGAGGGCGGTTCAAGAGGGAGGTGTGTTAGTCGCTCAGTCGTGTCCGGCTCTTTGTGACTCCATGGACTGTAGCCCACTATGCTCCTCTGTCCATGGGATTCTCCAGGCAAGAATACTGGAGTCGGTTGCCATTCCCTTCTCCAGGGCATCTTCCCAACTGAGGGATGAACCCAGTCTCCTGCACTGCAGGCAGATTCTTTATCATCTGAGCCATGACGGAAGCCAAGAGGGAGGGGATATACGTACACTTGTGGCTGATTAAGGCTGTTATATGGTAGAAACCAACACAATATTATAAAGCAAATGTCCTCTAATTAAAAATAAATTTAAAAAAAGAAAAACAACTTTAGCACCATCTTTGCCCTTCCCATAGCCTGAATCAAGAAACAAAAAGTACAAAGCCACATTCTGAAATAGTGAAAATGACTTGAACACATAAGCATCAGTTTGGAATTTCAGATGGTCTCTTACTTAGATGTCATCTTACTAAGATGACACGTCTGAGGAAACCAATAAAGGATACAAAAATGTAGTCGTCCATGTATCTCTTCTTTAGATTCTCCACGATGGCATTCTCTGTGATCTTGGACAGCAAGACCATGTCATCCACACCACTGTGCTTGACATTGTGGCTCTGCCAGTGGTACCGGTAGGCTCCTTTGCTTCCCTGCAAACGGAAAACACACAGTTATGAGGGTGGTTTATTTTTCTCCTGGAGGGGAAAAAAATTGTCACTAAGTTCCCAAATATTCCTTATATCAAATAAGAATACGCAAAGCAAACAAATATCTTGCTATCTAGGTTCAGATTTCAGCTTTGCCACCTAAATGAAGCGGGGAAAAGTGATCAAAGCTTTTGTGTCACTTAAGCTTTTCTCTTTAAAAAAATGGGAAAAATAAGACCCAGTTCACAGAGTTGGTGTAAGGATTAAATAAAACAACAGGTAAAGCACCATAAAATATCCAGAGTACGGCACAGTAAATGATCAATAGGCTTGGATAATTCCTTCAAGCTTACTGTTTTGTAGAACTGACTGGCAAAATAAGCAATGCAATAGAAACGTTCCAGACTTGTTTTGCAAATTCTATGACAGAACTCAGAAGTGGAAAGAATATGTATCCCACAATAGTTATGTCATGTGATCATAATTTCTCAAGCCATCTGAATTGCTTTCCATCCATAAACTTTTCACTGTTGATGCAGTATTAACTTTCTACATTCAAAGATCGGCCTTCCCAGGTGGCTCAGTGGATGAAGAATCTGCCTGCAATGCAGGAGACACAAGGGATGCAGGTTCGATCCGTAGGTCAGGAAGATCTCCTGAAGAAGGGCATGGCAAACCACTCCAATATTCTTGCCTGGAGAATCTCATGGACAGAGGAGCCTGGTGGGCTCTAGTCCATAGGTTTGCAAAGAGTCGGACACAACTGAAGTGACTGAGCATATATACACACATTCAAAAGATAAACTACATTTTGATGACTGGTCATACATGGAAACGGACCAGTTGGCCTAAACATGAACACAGAATGTTCATGTTACGTCCCATACTATGGACAGAAGAACCTCATCTGATCCCATGGCCTCGTTGGCTAGGTAGAGCCCTTGTCTGCTTACTGGATTTACAACTTAACACCAGGGGTGGCTCTGAGCACCAGATAGGATTTCCTATCACTTGGCATTTCTGCCATGGGAACCCCATGTGTTGGGCTATGTGCCATGCCCTGGGGTTAAGGGCAGATGGGAACACCATAGTGGCTGCACTCAGGGAGCTTCTGAAGGACACTAGATATCCACAAAATTATTCATCATTTGTGCGTCACCAACAGTCAATATGTAAACATGTATAAAATGGGTGTTCCAGGAGTGGGTGGAGAGTCCTTTGCCTCGGGAAAGACAGAAACCACTTCCTGGAGAAGGTGCCATGAGAAATCAACGTATAATATTTTTGAATTTGCCAGACAAGACTAGACAAAGTAGGATGTTCATTATAATCTACACTCACAGGCAATAAAAAAAGCCAAGGCATACGAAATAATGACAAATAACACATGACAAGTTATTGGAAGGCTCTTTCTTCCCTTGGAGTTCTCTGCACTTTCTACTGGACATGTCACACACTGGACCAGGGTGGTGGGCACTGAACTGAACAAGACCGGCTCCTCTCCCTCCTCAGGAATTCACTTTTGGCAGGGAGTTTACTTTTGCAGGAGGTAGTCTGAATAAAGAAGAATAAAATTTCTGAATGAGGGTATCTAGAAAGGCCATCTGTCAAATGTCAAAACTAGGATGAGAAAAGGCAATAGGCTCTTTGAGAGAAGGGGGAGGTAGAAGGAAACAAAAAAGTGAAAACGGAGAGTGAAAAAGTCGGCTTAAAGCTCAACATTCAGAAAATGAAGATCGTGGCATCCGGTCCCATCACTTCATGGGAAATAGATTGGGAAACAGTGGAAACAGTGTCAGACTTTTGGGGGGCTCTCCAAAATCACTGCAGATGGTGACTGCAGCCATGAAATTAAAAGATGCTTACTCCTTGGAAGGAAAGTTATATCCAACCTAGATAGCATATTGAAAAGCAGAGACATTACTTTGCCAACAAACGTTTGTCTAGTTAAGGCTATGGTTTTTCCAGTGGTCATGTATGGATGTGAGAGTTGGACTGTGAAGAAGGCTGAGCACCGAAGAATTGATGCTTTTGAACTGTGGTATTGGAGAAGACTCTTGAGAGTCCCTTGGACTGCAAGGAGATCCAACCAGTCCATTCTGAAGGAGATCAGCCCTGGAATTTCTTTGGAAGGAATGATGCTAAAGCTGAAACTCCAGTACTTTGGCCACCTCATGTGAAGAGCTGACTCATTGGAGAAGATTCTGATGCTGGGAGGGATTGGGGGCAGGAGGAGAAGGGGACGACAGAGGATGAGATGGCTGGATGGCATCACTGACTCGATGGATGTGAGTCTGAGTGACCTCCAGGAGTTGGTGATGGACAGGGAGGCCTGGCGTGCTGCAATTCATGGGGTCGCAAAGAGTCGGACACGACTGAGCGACTGAACTGAACTGAACTGAACATTTTAAATTTCCCTTTAAAAAACTGCATAATGCTTTCTCTGCAGGAGATATGGGCCCTTCGATAACAGCAAATTCTAAGAGTTTCTGGGAAAGCAATTATTATAAAACCAGCCAAGAAAGGGGCCATCATGGGAAAGGCATAGCACCATGGGTTCAAGCTCCAAAAAGAGGTTTTGGAAGGCTTGCCACCCATGCTGCCTTGCAGAGGAAAACCATTATATGATATATTTGACTTTCTCAGAACCACATGCAGCATCAGTTCTACAAAATTACCTCAAACCTCACCACTCTCCTTCCTCTTGTGGCAAAACAGAAAGCACTGGCCACAGGATGACTCACTGAATCTCACTGAAGGTCCACAGTCTACTTCCAACCAGATAAAGATTCCTGGAGACTCCTCTGCCCTCCCTCCTTTTCCAGCTTGAATATTCTTTCTGGACACCTGCAAAACTTACTAAGCTACTGGAGTAATTAACCAGTATGTACGTTTCTTTTCAACACCAATAAATATTTATCTACTTAAAAGTTAGAGGGCCAAAATGTTATTTTCTCTCTAAAAATAGAAGCACAGTTGAACAAAACAGGAGGGCTACTAATAAGTTGTAGATGTTAAATAACGTCTACAAAGGGCAAGAAATGGAGGAGCTCTAGGTCACACTGTATGTGTTTGTACTGATCCACAGAAATGCCTTCTCAATATCTGTCTTGGTGTCCAATCTGTCTTTTCTCTCTCTCTCACTGCAGTGTGATACATTACCGTCTGTCCCAACTCAAAAGCAGTGTCCTCTTTCTACTGGCAGTTACTCCCCAGTACAACAGAACTCCTTGTGTGGAGTTTCAAATATTCCTCCACACAAAAAAAGTTCCCCTGGCTGGTTCTCCAGACTTCTATCTACAAGAGGATAAGGAACCAATAGAATGACTGACAGTTACTATGAGCAAGGCAGTGAGTCATTTGATTTGAGAGCAACATTAAGAGTGAGAGGGAGCAATTGGAGCTTTCGAGGGGGAAGGCTGACCTGCCCAGAGTGCCAAGGGCAAGGTCAGAACCCATGCATGGGTACATAAAGGCTGGGAGAGGGCTGGGCTGGGCAGTTCTAGCAGAGGGTGAGAACTGGATCAGGGAGCCTGGAAACCAAACAGGGATGCACAGGCTTCCAGTCCAGCCCAGGGAAGCTTAAATGTTCCCCACAGCGAGAAAGAACAACAGCTTTGTTTTCCTGTAGGGGACCACAGAGTTTGATCCCACGGTGACTTCCACAGAGGCCTACAGCGAGTAAGTGGGGAACAGAGTGGGAAGTGGTTGTCATCTTACAACCCTGAACAATATCCTCAGAAGCAGAAGCTGAAAGTTGCCATCAGGTCACAAACTGTGGTCCTAGAATTATATGGATAAGAATGGCGCTCCTGGGGGCGCAGAACCTCAACCCCTTTGCTCCTTTCTCCTGCCCCTGACTGGGAGGGGAGGGGCAGGACAGGCTGCCGCACCCGCTGGGGGAGGACCTGAGGGACACCCCCATCTGGGTGAGGAGGGACATTTTTCCTCACGGCCAAGGTCCAGGCTACCAGGCCAGCGGTGGTAACACCTTTCTGTTCCCAATCAGAAAAGGAAATATTTGAATAAGTAGGGGCACTCAGCAAGGCATTTCATTTCCTAACAGTTCTTGGTGAGTGAAGCACTGCTGTACAAAGGACAGGAATGTGGCTGCTCATGCCCCAGCTAAGAAATGATAATAATGATAATAACAATGATAGTGATGATTAAAGGTTACTCCTAACCCTGACAACAAGTTCTGAAAGAGAAGGACTTCCCTGGCAGTCCTGTGGTTAAGTCTCCACACTTCCAAAGTAAGGGGCATGGGTTCGATCCCTGGTGTGGGAATAAGGATTCCACATGTTATACAGTGTGGCCAAGAAGGGGAAAAAAATACATGAACGAGCTACTTCCCACTAGGTAAAGATTGAGTGTAGACTTTCTCAGGTCCATAGTTAATTTCTAATTATGAATCAGCTGATTAAAAAGCATGGGTTCATATTCAAGTTTTAAAACATGGAGTTCGCCCACATCCACATACTGGCCTGGTGTACTCCTCACATTTAAGAGGTGGCACTAAGACACAGAAGTACCTCACATGGAGGAAGAAGCCAGGGCACTGATTTTAAAAGGCGGAGTGTCATGAACTGGCGTGTGTTCAGCAGGGTGGGGACCGGGATGAGCAAAGGTGAGTCAGCGCACAAAGGCAGGTACTGTCCTGAAAGCCAACCTCCGCTCCCACAAAGAGGCCCCGGGGCAGCCCTGCCCACAGCAGGGGCGCTGCCACACTCTCACTAGTATCTCTGAGCACCTTCCTTCTTTGGTTCATCCCAGAGGGAGGAGATGATCACATAATGGGTAACTTTACTTCTTCAAGTGCCCTTAAGATGCCCAGGAAAGGGAGGCCATCAAACATGCTGAGTAAACATAAGAGGCTCAGTGTTAGGCAGGGTCTAGGGAAGGGGTGGCCACACACACCTTTGCTTTCCTGTAGGGAGAGTATTTGTTGTTTTTCAGTCACTTGTGACCCCATGTCCTTCACTATCTCCTGGAGTTTGCTCAAATTCATGTCCATTGAGTCAATCATGCCATCCAACCATCTCATCCTCTCTTGTCCCCTTCTGCCCTCAATCTTTCCCAGCATCGGGGTCTTTTCTAGTGAGTCAGCTCTTTGCATCTGGTGGCCAAAGTATTAGAGTTTCAGCTTCACCAACAGGCCTTTGAATGAATATTTAGGGTTGATTTCCTTTAGGATTGACTGGTTTGACCCCCTTGCAGTTCAGGGACTCTCAAGAGTCCTCTCCAGCACCACAGTTCAAAAACATCAATTCTTTGGCATTCAGCCTTCTTTATGGTCCAACTCTCACATCCATACACAACTATAGGAAAAAGCATAGCTTTGACTATATGGATCTTTGTCAGCAAAATGATGTCTCTGCTTGTTAATACACTGTCTAGGTTGGTCATAGCTTTTCTACTAAGGAGCAGGTATCTTTTAATTTCATGGCTGCAGTCACCGTCTACAGTGATTTTGGAGCCCAAGAAAATAAAAGTCTGTTATTGTTTCAACTGTTTCCCCATCTATTTGCCATGAAGTGATGGGACCAGATGCCATGATCTTAGTCTTTTGAATGTTGAGTTTTAAGCCAGCTTTTTCACTCTCCTCTTTCACCTTCATCAAGAGGCTCTTTAGTTCCTCTTTGCTTTCTGCCATTAGAGTGGTGTCACCTGCATATCTGAGGTTATTGATATTTATCCCAGCAATCTTGATTCCAGCTTGTGCTTCATTCAGCCCGACATTCTGCAGGATGTACTCTGCATGAAAGGTAAATAAGCAGGGTGACAGTATACAGACTTGACGTACTCCTTCCCCAATGATGAACCAGTCTGCTGGCCATGTCCAGTTCTAACTGTGGCTTCTTGATCCACATACAGATTTCTCAGGAGGCAGGTTAGGTGGTCTGGTATCCCTATCTCTGTAAGAATTTTCCAGTTTGTTTTGATCCACAGTCAGAGGATTTAGGGACTCTCAAGAGGCCTCTCCAGCACCACAGTGTAAAAACATTGATTCTTTGGCACAGTATCATTAACGGAGTTGTGTAGGACTACACAACTGAAGAAACTGAAGTCACACAGACCAATATAAACACTGTTAACTAAACAGAAATAACAGGCATACTCTCTTTGATCCAGCACCTTTTTCTTTTTTTCCCAGCACCTTTATTTTAAAGAATTCACCTTACAACCTTCCAAGGATGCCAAGGTGTATATACAGGGTTCTTCACTGCAGCGAAGTGTGTAATGGGGAAAAATGGACACAGGGTTTGAAGACCTATCAGATCATGGTGCCCCCTGAGAGGGGTTCCACATGGTCACTGGAAGGAACCTGCCTGTGCTGACTTGGAAAGTTCTTCAAGAACCACAGATGTGTAAAAATAGCAATCAGTATGTGAATTAAGTATTGAATGACACATTAAAAGAAATGTTGTAATTGTTTTCTTGAAAGATACACAAGGTTCCATCAGGGGGAAGGCCTGGGGAGAAAAGGTGACATTTACTCTCCATTTTAAACATGGCAGCACAGTGTACTTTTTTACTGCTATTTTAAACCATATGCATGTGTAAGTAAAATTTAAAAACAAACAAGTGTTGGTACAGTGGATAAGAATCCGCCTGCCAGTGTAGGGGACAAAGGTTCGATCCCTGGTCAGGGAAGATTCCACATGTCATGGAGCAACTAAGCCCATGTGCCACAGCTACTGAGCACGCATGCTGCAACTACTGAAGCCCGTGTGCGCAGAGCCCGAGCTCCACAACAAGAAAAGCCACTGCAACGAGATGCCAGTGCACTGCAACTAGAGAGCAGCCCCTGTTCACTGCAACTGGAGAAATGCCCCCGCATAGCAACAAAGACCAGTGCAACCAAAAATAAGTAAATTAATTAATTAATACAAAATAGAAAGTGTTGAATATGATGCCAATGAAATCAAGCGTTTTCTGGGGAATGGTGATTTCCAAAAAACCAAGGACTAGAATGCCCCCAATGTTATAAGCAAATCACCCCCAAAGAGTGAGAAACCATATTCTTATTGTCAACAACGGACAATGGGTAAAGCTCTGGCCTGCGGATGAGCTGAACTTGTTTTTTAATAGGATTTTCTGACCCAGTGACTCATAACAGGAAAGGCATGGACATCTAATTCTCTGGTAGATGTTCCAATCTTTTTAATTGACAGTCTGGGTACTCTAGTTTTTGCAGTTCTGCTGTTTGACTGGAATAAAACACTTTCATTGCAAATGATGGAAAAATCAACCATAAATATTTGTTTGTCTATGTACCGGGCACAGTCAGCCAGCATTGTGTTTCAACTTCATGAAATGTAGATCACTGCCCGCTCCTCCGACTCCACACACACACACACACACACTATTTTGCTGGTATGAAGACTGATGTCTGAAGCAAGTATGTGTCAGTGCTGAGCTGCAATGAACAAAGCACAAGGAAGAGGTGTTTCTGGAAGAGTGAGGGCTAGGGGTGAGAAAGGGCAGTCGGGAGCCCACAAAACTCCTAATTCCCTCTGTCCTTAAGGTAACAGGGACTGACTCTTACTGAACCCATAAATATATGCTGAAGCTTTATGGTATCTCAATGGATTCTCACAATACCTGTAAGACATGAATATTATAATCATGTCACCATTATTTTACAAATGGGTAAAGTGAAGCCTGGGATTATACCAAGTTGCCTCTGCTTGGAGAGGGTGAGGACGGGAAAGTCCATGAGAGGTCAGCACACACAGAGTAGGAGGCCCAATGAATGTAGAAGATGTATTCATTAGTCTCACTCATGTAGGTACATGTGAGCTGATCAAAAGCTGAATATTTGTGCAGCATTTCCACATACATGGCCTCAGTTAATCCCTATGACAAAGGACCAGGGTTGTCCTGGTTCTGTCCTCAACCAGGGTTGAGACCTGTCATGGGGATTTCTGACTTCCTTTTCTTCACTCTTTCTGCTATACCACAGTTCACTTCCAATACCATTATCAAGGCCAAGTATGGACACTGGCTCCAGGATCACTAGATCCAGCGGTTTCTAAGCCAGGGTTGGCCAGAGTCACCCTTCCTTACTAGAGCAAACCAAGACACTGAGTGCATAAGGGGATGCTGTTAATAATAAAGCTGGAACAAGAGGCATCAACTGGGACTGCCTCAGGCTGCATGGTTGCATCTGTGACCAACTTGATCCCAGAAAAATCACAGGCAACTCTCAGAGACCAGCCCTCCCAGCAAGATCCTCAGGGTCTTCCACAAATCACTAAGCCTCTCTGAGGCTCTCAGGGCCTCTCAGCGGTCTACTCAGGAAAAAGAGGTTCCTGACATTGCACTGCCCCCAGAGGATAATCACTCCAACCTCAAATGCTTCTTGGGGTAGAGTTGGTTTTACATGATGACATGATCGGGGCAAAGGGTGAATGGTACAGACCAGTCTGGCAACAGTGTCTGGGCTAATTGAGTAGGGGAGAGAAAAAAAGGTTTGGAGGGGGAAAAAAAAAGGAGGGGGATGGTAAGGTGCCCAAATTTGGTTTTAACTGCAATCATATTATTAATATAGAATCATATCTCTGTATGGCAAAACAGTTGTTAAAATGATGTGGTTATTTACCTAAATGTAGTTTCTGTATGGTTTTACTTCTCTAATGAGTACACAATTTATAAAACATATACACACATATACAGTTCTTTTCAGTGAAAAAATTAGATAAGATACAAATAAGGGATAAATACTTTGTACAATGAAATGAAATCTATGTATCAATGACACTTTTCCCATCTTCTCTTGTTATGCTGTGTTAGTTTGTTCATCCCCGCTTGCAGCTATAGTAAACTCTTCTTTAAATAACATTGGGCTCCCATCAGGAAAAGAAACACCCTGTTCACTTACTCTAACTGAAACGTGGCTACCAAAAGGATCATTTTTTATATCAGTGAACAGTTCAAACCTAACATGGTATAAAGGAACAGTTAACATATTCCATTAATTCTATGAATAAGATGCATTTTTTCATATTCTTACAATGTGACATTAGGGCGTGTCCTATAACCAATGCTATATCACAGCTTAGCTCTTATAATCAGGAGCATCTGAGGTTTGATGGATTATGGCACAAGGCACTTCTGAGGAGCCTGGCCCCATTCTATGTCCTTTACAGATGTGAGGTCACTGTTTAAATCATCAAAGAGATTATGAAGCTTCGGTTATTCCGGAAGCATTGTACCATGTACTAATGTCACACCAGGAACTGTGCAGTGGTTTTACTGGTGACGTTGATCAAATTTCCCAGTTCTAGAGGATTTGCTGTGACAATTTTTGTAGCTATTTTCTCGACCCTCATCCCAAACAGGATACGGGTGAGTGTCCTGGCTGACAAGCAGCTCATATTAAACTGCCCACATCAGGTCACAAGTTTGCAAAGCAAGGTAACCTCCTCTTTGGTTTGTAAATGTATGTTCGTCGCCCAGTGGTGTCCAACTCTTTGTGACCCCATGGACAGCAGCCCGCCAGGCTCCCCTGTCCATGGAATTTTCCAGGCAAGAGAACTGGAGTGGGTAGCCATTTCCTTCTCTATCAGTTTATAAAAGGCATGTTCAACTTGGATCTCTTCCAATCTAAAAATCCCTTCAGTATTTTTTTAAAAAGTGAAAGTGAAAGCTTCCCTGACAACTCATTTGGTAAAGAATACGCCTATAATGCAGGAGACCCGGGTTCCATTCCTAGGTCGAGAAGATTCCCTGGAGAAGGGAAAGGCTACCCAGTGCAGTATTCTGGCCTGGAGAATTCCATGGACTGTATAGTGTATGGGGTCACAAAGAGTCGGACATGACTGACCAACTTTCACTTCACTTTCATTAAGATCATTGAAGTAGGAACCCTGCCTCACTCACCACTGCCCAGAAGTGGTATGTCCACCCCAGGGGGTTACAATGAGCTCTGGCCTTCATTCATATACACTCTACCCTAGTGTTTCCTAAACTTCATTTTCAACCCCTTTAACAACTTTCCTACATCTGCTGCTGCTGCTAAGTCGCTTCAGTCGTGTCTGACACTGTGCAACCCCATAGACGGCAACCCACCAGGCTCCACCATCCCTGGGATTCTCCAGGTAAGAACACTGGAGTGGGGTGCCATTTCCTTCTCCAATGCAAGAAAGTGAAAACTTCAGGGGGTACCAGTTCCATCCCTGGTTGAAGAACAAAGATCCTGCATGCTGAGTGATGTGGCCATAAAAATAATGAAAACTGAGGAAAAAAGTACACACACAGACACAGGGACCTTACAGTATACCTTGCTGCTGTGTCCCTGGCATGAGGGTCCCACTGCCATTCTCTACTGCACTTATTCTCACCAATTTCAAATCTAGGCATAAAGAATTTAAATCACTTCTCTTTCCTAGATGTATTTTTCTCTGCTGTGAACAATCTCACATGGCAAGGCCAGATCCCCCTTTGGACAGCAGATGAGAGGCAAGGTTTCATTTTTACAAGTAGAAACTGGTTTGTATTCATGTTCCAAATCCCCTGCATTTTTCATCAGGGGTCCCCAGAACATTCCTCTAGTCCTCTCACCTGGGAAAACAGCCATACATGGGAATTTGATTAGTCCTCTGGAGTAATTGCTTGTCCTGAGGCTGACAAGGAAGTTCTCTCTTGGGCACCTATGATTTACTCTCTCTCTCTTGGGAAGTGCTTCCTGCAAGGATTACCAGCACTGTTCCATCCTTTTCCCCTCCAGTCTCTAGCGTAAACTAGGATCGTGGTTCTCTCCTCTGGGAAAAATACTCTTCTGACACAACAGCTAATTCTCATTACATACGAGCATGGTTCTAAACATTTCATACGTGATCATTTTTTCCCCAAGCATGTATTTTTTAATTGAAGGAAAATTGCTTCACAATATTGTGTTGGCCTCTGCTATAGATCAACATGGGTCAGCCCTACGTATACATATACATGATAATTTATTTAATCCTCACAGCCTTAGCAGGCAGGAGACTGAAGCACAGAGAAGTTAACTATTAATAACTTGCCCAACCGCAGCAACTGGGCTTCAAACCCGGGCCAACCAGCTTTCTTTGCACTTAATCATTATACCTACTGCATCTTGTAATAAGATAAGTGACTGCTGGAAACCGCAATAATGCTAGTGGTCCATAGTAATTGTTTTATTGAATGTTTACTACTTGCTACATATCAACTTTTTTTCTCCACAGAACAGCATGAAGTGGATACTTTTATTGGTACACAGGGTACCCTGTGCAAAGCTCAGCAGCTGGGAGTCCGCAGAGGAAGGAGTCTGGTCACTGGCCTTGAGAGCACATCTACTCCTGGCCATGTCCACAGCCTGCAGATCAGTGCCTGGCACGTAGGCATGTTCAATCAGTACTAGTTGGGCCAGAGAATTCCAGGCAGCTTTGGGTCATATCAGAACTAAACAGTATCTCTGCTGTATAGCACAGGGAACTCTGCTCAATGTCATGTGGCAGCCTGGATGGAAGGGGAGTTTGGAGAGAATGGATACATCATACGGAGAAGGCAATGGCGAGCCACTCCAGTACTCTTGCCTAGAAAATCCCATGGATGGAGGAGCCTGGTGGGCTGCAGTCCATGGGGTCACTGGGAGTCAGACACGACTGAGCAACTTCACTTTCACTTTTCACTTTCACACAATGGAGAAGGCAATGGCAACCCACTCCAGTGTTCTTGCCTGGAGAATCCCAGGGACGGGGGAGCCTGGTAGGTTGCCGTCTATGGGGTCGCACAGAGTCGGACACGACTGAAGTGACTTAGCGGTAGCGGATACATCATATGTATGGCTGAGTCCCTTTGCTATCCACCTGAAACTGTTACAACATTGCTTACCCCCCTCAAACTACAATGACAAAGTCTGGGGGGGTGGGGTACGGATTCTCCTTCACTCTTTTTTTTTGAATTTTATCTTTATTTATTTTTTGACACCAAAAACATTTTGTATCAGTGTATAGCTGATTAACAATGTTGTGATAATTTCAGGTGAACAAAATGGCTATCCTCCAATACAAAATAAAAAGCTAAAAAAAAAAAAATGAATCATAATGCAAAAAAAAAAAAAGTAATAAAGAAGTCTCAGCCAAAGACGACAAATCCAAAAATAAATAAATATATAAAGAACTAAATATCTCACCATGGCACCGGTCAGAAGGGGACAAAGCGGGGGAGGGGGTTGGGGGATTGGCCCCAAGTAAAAAAGTTTCTGAAGCTTTCCTAATGCTTCTGGCCCAGAAGATCAAAGGGAAGAGAAGAAAAGTGAAGTGAAGTGAAGTCATTCAGTCATGTCCAACTCTGCGACACCATGAACTGTAGCCTACCAGGATCCTCTGTCCATGGGATTTTCTAGGCAAGAGTACTGGAGTGCGTCACCAGTTCCTTCTCCAGAGGTTGCCTCTAAAGACAATTCTCTCTTAACTGTCCACTGCCATCCAGGTAAGGAAAACAGGCTACTTTTGACCACAGGACATTTCAAGGTACAAAATCAATCAAATGGTTGAAATTCCATTATGTGACAAATGCTCATTTTACTTCTGTCTCTATTTATATTTTAATCAAACAACTGAAGAGTCCCATTGATGTCAGTCTCTGTCTTTTCAGCTGCACCTCTGCTAATCTGACAACATGACAAGCATTTATCCATCCCTTCAGGGACCTATGTGTCATCACTCATGTTTTCAAGGAGTTGATTACAATGAACAGACTTGGGTTCAAGTATAGACTCTACCTCTGTGACCTTTGGCAAGGTCAGTTTCATGGAATTTAATTCTTCACAATTCAGGTAGTCTATTAAATACACATGTTAATGTGATTTAGTTTTTGCACCTCTACTGATAGGATTTTGTTTTCTTGGTTAATGAATCTATGACCAAAAGTCCTATCAGACAATGTATCCTAATTTTTGGTTTGAAAATGATAGTCCCTGAAGCAATGGTAGCTGTCCAGTAAATTTCTTAAACTGAAGTAAGAAGTCAAAGTAATGATGCAGGCAGACCAGCTAGAAATACTGGCACTGACGGCTCTTGTTCATACTGTTAATTGAAATGGAAATAAAAAAAGGAAGATAATCGAGCAATTCCTTGTCACTTAGAAATGAACTATTACTCTGTACTATGAAAGAAATTCTAATTCAAACCCTGTTTTGAGGAAAAAGAAAAATATGCAAAGATTTAAAAGACTTCAGTAGCATTGATATCAACCTGATTAAAAACAGTCTTCCAGGACTCACTATCATTCACAGCATCTTTCTGCACTGATTACAAAACATGTATTATTTATATCATGCAAAACAGTAGAGGTATGACAACACAAGAAAATCAACTCATTCGGTGTTTTTTTTAAAGTATAATTTACTTTTTCTGAAAAATGAACTGTTTGGGCATAAATAAATGAGAAAACCCAGGATGAGTGTTTCAGAATGTGGTAGGTGGAGGTAAGGGCCCAGAGTGTGATCAAGGGTACCTTGGGGGCACCGGACAGTCTTTGTCATGGGTTAGCCATGGGGGAGACTGAGTCCAGGATAGAAGCCAAGTTCAGGGATGAGAGGTGTCCCCGAAGCACCACAGTCACTAGCCAACAATGAAGAAAGAAATATAGAATTGAGAAATGCCTTCAGCATCTTCTCCAGGTTTTGGCAAGGGCTTATCTAGACTCTTTGCTTGATCTGGCCTGACCTGCTGCACAGAGATGTCATGTTCTTCCAGGGGCAAAATGCAGCCATAAAGTGTTGGTCTAGGGTACAAACCAGATGGGCTTCCCTGATGGCTCAGCGGTAAAGAATCTACCTGCAATACAAGAGACATGGGTTTGACCCTTGGGTTGAGAAGATCCATTGGAGAAGAAAATGATAACCCATTCCAGTATTCTTGCCTGGGAAACCCCATGGACAGGGGAGCCTGGGGGACTGTAGTCCATGGGGTCGCAAAGAGTCGGACATGACTGAGCAACTAAGCACGCATGCACGAATGTATAAAATAAATAACGAAGGAGAACCTATTGTGTAGCACAGGGAACTCTGCTCTGTGCTGACCTAAATGGGAAGGAAATCCAAAAAAGAGGGGATATATCTATACATATATAGACTTCCCTGGTGTTTCAGACAGTAAAGTGTCTGCCTACAATGTGGGAGACACGGGTTTGATTCCTGGGTCAGGAAGATCCCCTGGAGAAGGAAATGGCAGCCCATTTCAATACTCCTGCCTGGAAAAGCCCATGGATGGAGGAGCCTGGTAGGCTACAGCCCACGAGGTCTCAAAGAGTCAGACACGACTGAGCAACTTCACTTTTCCCTTTCATCTATACATATAGCTGATTCACTCTGATGTACAGCAGAAACTAAACACTCTAAAGCAACTATATTCCAATAAAAAATTAATTTAAAAACTGGATGGCTTGAGTCATGAACAGATGGCTTACAGGTAAAAAAGTGAAGGGGTTGAAACAAACTACAAATGAAGAGGCATAAGGACGGGGCACGTACCTCTACATTTACATTCTGACCTGAACATTTTATAGCTGGAAGGGGCCTTGCCTATCCATCAACCAGTCCAAAGCTCTTACTGTGCAGATTAGGAGGCTGAGGCCAGAGAGGAGGTACATGTCTGTGGTGCTAGTTATTTAGTGAGAAAACCAGGGCTAGAATTTGGGCCTTCCAGCTCCCAGTCAGTGGTTGGCTCTCTACCACCAGCCCCTCCCCAGCAAACCTATATGTAGCAAAGGTTTTTTATCACCCACAGAAGTTCCAGGAAAAACAATCAAATGAGTCTAGGTATTTAAATATTTTAAAGCTCTCAACTAATAAACATGATCATTTGTGAACCGTGACCTTTGAGCAATCAGACTGCATCAGGCCACTGGTATCCATTCAGATAGTAAATATTTAAAGAGCTTAACTTCTTCTTAGTTTTAATATTAAGGTAAATGTGGATCAAAGTTTTAAAACCTTTTCTACAGTGAGTTACCTTGCAGGCAAAGGTGCATAGACCTCACACTTTGGGGACCACTTTCCTAGAACCCCTTGCCTTCCACCCAAGATATGGGGGGAAAAAGTCAAAGCATTGGCTTAAAAAATTGAAACAAGTAGGTAAAGGAGAAAGGCAGTCTCCAGAAAATGGGGGGAAATGACCGCAGAAATTGGAAAGCCGTAATCTAACTAGAGATCCCTGGAGAATTCCATGGCACTCTTTCCAATAGTAATTTTCTTCTGCCAGAACAACTAAAATTGGAATAAAAACACAAGTTAACCATATCTGATTGGATTATGAGGTCAGGGGCAATCACACCAGCTTAAAATTCACAACTCCATAGAAAATCCAAGAGAGTTTCTGTGATCACTACCCATTGCTCACTGTATTCCATGAAATATACTACAGCATCAAACATGCAACCCACCTCATTAAGAGGTGTGGTCCACAGTGTTCAGGAGCAGGGAATGAGCATAGCTTTTCTTAACAACCTACTATGTGCTAAACACTGTTAGGTGCTTCATTTCATCTGGTTTCAAAAGAACTGTAGAATTGGGGATGGGGCGTACTATGATCTCTGTGTAAGAGATGAAAAAATTGGCCAGAGACAGTCATGGAGTCAAGATCTGTACTGGTGGGTTTATAAACCCAGAGCAGCTTCCATGGAGGCCCTGGAAGTCAAACGAAATGTATTCCCCACTGTGTGAAAGTGTGTCATGGCAGCTGTTCTCTGATAACAAGATTTCAAAAGTAGCACCCGAAACTGCCTTTTAGGTCCCCCTGGCAAGATGGATGAAGGAACAGAGATCACCACTCTCAAAAGGGGCATTTTAGGCATGGATAGGATTGACTCCCTGACTTCTCAGGTGGTTCAGATGGTATAAAGAACCTGCTTGCAATTCAGAAGGCCCAGGTTTGATCCCTGGATTGGGAAGATCCCCTGGAGAAGGAAATGGTAACCAATTCCAGTATTCTTGCCTGGAGAAGTTCACAGATAGAGAAACCCGGCAGGCTTCCTGGGGCTGTAAAGTCCTCGGGGCTGCCAGGAGTCAGACACAGTCCACAGGGCTGCAAAGAGTCAGACACGACTGAGTGACCAACACTTTCACTTCACTTTCACAGGATTGATGGCTACAAAGATAACAGGTGTTGTGAGAGGCCAAAGGGCTGGAGCCATCCTGCGACACTGTGCCTCTGCCTTCAAAGGACTTCCTATAGCCAATTTCAAGGCCAGAGCCCCACACCTTCAGTAAGTCTTCAGGCTTCTCGTTCAAAATTCTTTGGGGAGTAGATAGATGAGGCATGGTTTCCTTGTGTGACAAAGGTATCTCTCAGCAAAGTAAGGACACTCAGGTTAAATAAAAATAACCTCACAGAAATCCTCACTCTGACAAAATAGACAAGATAGACATGAACTGCCAAAATGGCCCCGGGTAGGGATCCACTGAGGGAACCTGCTCCAGAGTTTTTGAAGCCAGGCGGCAGCCGCTCCCAGCCCTGCAAAATTCTTCCTTGTCACAGGGATGGGAATGAGGGTTTAAGGGGGCTGGAGCTGACACATAAGTGATCCCAAAGCAGGAGTAACCAAAATCACTCTGTGCAAGAATTCAGGCAAAGCTAAGCTGGCAGCTCTCTGTTTTAGGTAGAGACGAGTATGCCCACCCGGTTACAGAGAAAACAGGGTGCTCACTTTGGGGCAGGACAGTGAATAGAAAACAGAGGTCAAAAGAGGGCTATGCTCAAAAACTGCCAGCAAGACCACAAGTGGATTTGCAAAAACATTTGCATGGTTTCTGGTTGCAGAAATGCAGAAAGGATTTGTACTATGCTTTGCTCCCAAGTGCACAAAAGTCCCTTTCTACCTGAACCCTGAGACCCAAAAAATGAGGAAATGTAGTGCCAGCAGTTCTAAGGTTCTCGCTGGCTGTGACCCCTTCTCTTCCTGGGAGTTGGGCCAAAAGCACAGTATTACTTACTGATCAAATAACCGACACCCAGAGATACCTGGGAGTGAACACATATCAGTGAAGGTTCACTGGAATCAAAAGCAAAATGGAATCACCATTTGCTTGATGGAGGTTGGCTGGGTTGAAGATACAGAAGTATCTTAGCTTTGCACTTAGAAAAAAACTCATTTCATTTTTTTTTTTAATTCAGTGCAGCAAGAGGAGTACAAAGGTTAGAAAAGAGAGAAAGAGCTTGCAACCCGGAGAAAGATAAAAGGCAAATGATTTAAATTAAACATACGGGAAACATTAAAGAAGGAACGGACATAAAACAACCCTAGAGATATAAACATACAACAAAGAAAAGTTGTTTGATCAGAGGGCAAGCCGTGTGAATAAATAAAATATCATAAATGCTCTAAAGGAAAAAAAAAATTAAGGAAGAGAAGAGTTTTCTTTCAACTTCCATTCTAAGAAAACCACAGTTCTTTTCTTGGTACAAATATAGCTCACATGCTTAATGTATAAATTCAGCTTTGAAAATACCTCTGGAACATTCTCTAGTTTTTGCTTTTTAAAAAAATGTAAGTGAACCAATCATTTTCTATCGCTAGGTAAATTCTGTTTGGTGGGTGGGTTTTGCGTAGCTGTGAATAAAGGTGATTTGATTTTCTGTCATTTAAATTTTTCTCCCTTAAAAAAAACCTATAGGAGTCCAAGGCAAAAGAATCAGTTTTGAAGAGTAGTTTGAGTGTTTTTAAACAAACCCACTTTGTGTTTCCTTTGTCTCTAAATCAAAAGCCTGTATCATCTTTTCTTAAAGCTATTTCCACAGCACTTCCTGGTCGAGTTTGTACACCCCTATAGCATTGTTACTATTATTTAAACTTCCACGAAATGCACTTAAACTGGCAGGCATGTGCATTGTGAATTGTTCAAACTAAATACTGTCATGTTACAATTTGTTCATATTAGATGTTTGTAATGTTTCTGATAATCAATAAAAGAGATTCTTGATTAAAAAAAAAAAAAAATGTACTGTTGCAGAAGAAACAAAACTGAAGTTGGACGAAAGGATGGACAACAATATGCAATGCCACAGATGGCGGCGGGAGCCTAAAACACTGTGTGGTTCCTTTCTATTCTGTTTTGCCCCATTGTGTTCTGAATAGACAGAATTACTGCCCGGCTTCGGGGCCCAGCCACTGAAAGGCCCCATTGTAAGTGATATGCTTTCCAGAGCAGAGTGAAGGTTGCTGTAGTAACCTTCACCGAGAATTTCCTGACCAGGGTGATGAAAATCTCAACTGAATTGTGACAGGACTACAGTTTCAAACAAGACTGCAACATGAACAGGGGCCTCCCCGCTAGAAGGGGGTCTTCTCTTATCTGAACATAACCCACCACCTGCTGCCTAAAGCATATCCACATAGGCAAAGAAGGGACTGAATTTCTAGCAGTCAGAGCTTGAGGAGTCAACCTGTACAGTATTCTCCCAGGGTGGGGTGGGGGCAGCGGAGGAGGGGAGGGAATGGGAGTTTGCAGATCAAGGTGGGCTACACAGTCCATGAAGGCTCTAGCTGCCATGTTTGCTGGATGGAAAATGCACTTTTCTAGTGCTGAGCAGAGAGGCATGGGTACCCATAGTCCAAATACCACAAGCAGAGAAGAAATCTGTGCTTCACTGGGAGAAAACAGTGCAGGATTCAGTACATAGAGAGAGCCCCCTTTATATGAAAAAAAAACACCTCCAATTTCCCGGATGGAACACTAAACAAGAACGAAAACCCCAGTGAGCTCTACCGATGGCTCATAATATACCAAGCAACGTTCTAAGCTCTTTTACACACACTGCATGTGTGTGTGCTAAGTTGCTTCGTTCGTGTCCGACTCTTTGAGACCCTATGGGCTCTGTAGCCCACCAGGCTCCTCTATCCATGGGATTCTCCAGGCAAGAATACTGGAGTGGGTTGCCATGCTCTCCTCCAGGGGATCTTCGCAACCCAGGGATCAAACCACGTCTCTCTTGTCTCCTGCATCGGCAGGTGGGTCTTTATCACTAGGACCACCTGGGAAGCCCTTACATGCATTAAATCATTTAATTGTCTCAGCAAACTTAAAAGGTCGGCATTACTATTAACTCTCATTTTAAGGATGAAGAAGCACAAAGAAGTTACAACCTTTGCCCCAGATCAATACCAGTGAACAAATATTCTGCTTCCAGAATCTACACTCATAATCCCTTTTTTTACTCAGCTTTTTCATATAGGCATTGGGCATTTGGATCTGGAGTTCTGGAGCTCAGGAGCAAGAAATGGGCCAGGAGTCCACCATTGGCTACTATGAGTTCTCATCATAGGTGTGCGCAGGATTGAGCAGAACAGGGAGCCAACAAGAGAGAAGAAAACAGAGGATGGGAAGCATTTTATCCATTGGTTCGTTCATTCATTCCTCCCAATAGTTATGTGCCTACCAGGAGTCAAGCACTATTCTAAGCACCTGCAGACCCTTCAGACAAGACTCCAGCTTTTATCAAGCTTCCTTTCTCATTAATGAGGCAGAAAACCAACAGATAGAACAGAGCGATAGGAAAAACAAGAGGTGGCCGCAGGAAGGCCAGAAGGGCAGGCACTTGGCACCAGAGACAGGAAACAGGCAGTCAAGATGGGACTGCCCATCAGAGGGTGCAGCCCAGGTCACACAGGAAAACTGTCTTCCTTCCAAAGGGAATGAGCCCAGACTACTTTAGTCAGATCCCCATCCAGTAAGAGAAATAACACCGCCTCTTATTTGTAGGTTGCTTTCAGAGTCTCACTACCTCTCTGCTCATCATCCCGTTTGAGTTCTAAAGCAGTTCAGCCAGGCAGGCAGGCAGGGAGCAGGAATAATTATCTCCATTTTACAGCTTGGACAGTCTGCAACATTTCCCTGATACTTTAGAGAACCCCAAAGGAGTGGTGGAGACACGGGGAGGACCAAAAAATAAATTTCAGGTTGGGCTCCCCAGCTTTGGGAACTGTCCCTCTGTTTATCCGTCTGGCATGATAATGGCTATGTCATTTATTGCTGGGTTATTAAGCTGGGCTGTGAGTCGTTCTGTGTGCTGGATCTCGCCTACTTAAGAAAGAAAGAGGGGGCAGGAGGAGGGAACCAGAAGCAGAGGCAGAGCCAGGCTGCTTTTAACTGAGAGACGGAGAAAAACAAACAGCTCTTTAAAAACACAATCTCTCAGCATACTTAAAGGTAGCAATTCCAGCCTAAAAGCCTCTCTGCTTAGTAATGCACCACCCTTAAGAAAGGGCAAAATTATCAAGGCGTGGAAGCTCAGGAGATGTCAGGCTGCGGATCAAGGCCTATTCCATGCCAACTTCTAAGTAAGACGAGGAATTACAGTCATTCAGCCCACAGCCATTTCCCATTTTAACTGATGTTTCCTGTTTTCTACGCTGGGCATCATAAGAATATTCAGAACCAGATCGGGAGTTCACAGGCCGTCCCTTCACTGGGGTACATTCTTTTCTGTTCACTCATCACATTATGTGCAACATTACAACCCAAAACAGATCTGTTTTCCTACTGACCTCAAACTGCGTCCACCATTATTGTGGCTGAGAGAATTCTTGGCTCTTTGGGGCCGTGATGCGAAGAACAATCTCGCCTAGCGGTTCCTGGACTTGTTGCTGTTCTGGATCTGCAGGTTGGTATCTCAGCAGGAATTGTCCACATGCACCCATACGATTTAGGAGTATGGATCGGGGGACAGGCAGGGGCTGGAAGTCGCATTCCAGCCCTTTCAGCTGATTGCTAAGCCATCCCAGGGTAAATGAGACAACTGGGCATTTTGTTCAGTTTGTTTTTGATGGTAGGATCACAAATGTATGGTTTTTAAAAACTCTTTATTTTGAAGTAATCTCAACATTTCAGAAAGTTTTTTAAAAAAAGAATTCTTATACTCTATATCAATCTATAAGATTTTGCCAATTTGTTTCCCCTCTCTCTACATATATATATTGTTTTTTTTTAATCTACACTATTTAAAAATAGTTTGTATACATCATGCCCTTTTACTCCTTAATGCTTCAGTATGTATTTCTCAATAAGGGGATTTTCTTCTATAATCAGAGTAAACAACTTCCAGAAATGTCACATTAATACAATACTTTTTATCCACGTCAATATCCTAATTTCATCAATTATCCCAAAAATGTCCTTTGACAAGATTTTCTTTTCTCCTGGTGTAGGATCACGTATTGTATTTAGTTTTCCTATCTGTTTAGTTTCCTTTAATTTCCAACAGCTTTTCAGCTTTCCTTTGTCTTTTATGATGTTGACATTTTAAAGAATTCTTATTTTATAGAATGGCCCTCAGTTTGGGTTTGTGTGATGTTTCCTCATAATTGGATTCAGCTTTTGTATGTTGGAATTCGAGTCCTGTGCTGTTGCATCCTTCTCAGGATATCACGTCTGGATGGACATCATGTTTGTGGGCGGTATTCATTTATATCACTTCATTAAGTACTGTCCCATTTCTCCACTAATTTCTATTTTTTCTCCCTCTGGTAACTACTAAGTGATTTGTGGGGAGATACTTTGAGACTGTGTAAATATTCTGTTCCTAATCAAATTGTGACAACCAGCTTTGACAAAATTAAAATTTCAAGCCCAGTTATTTGGCACTCAGAGAGAATGCATTGCTCTCGGAAGCTGTGTGTCTCAGACAAACAAGGGCTACCAGTATCTCTGTGGGTGTTTCAGAGACCGGGTAGCTGGCTTCCTCCCACCTGCTGGGTTCCAGACAGGCTGAGGTGGCTGTCTTCCTCCACCTGTGACACCCAGTTCCACCCCCACAGGGTGTGAAATAATGCCTTCCTAGAAGCTGAATTGAAAACCAGAAGTATGAGTTGAGGTGATTCTTATTGGCCCAGACAGCCCCGTGGAAAGATGCATATCAAGAAATCAGGCCTGTCCATATGCAAAGCTGCTGTATGTGGGACGTGTGTTCCTGATTCCCGCCATCAAGGTGCCCATGCGTCTCATCCTCACCCTAATCCCACCCCTCCTCTCATTAGCTTCATCGCCACTGAACAAATTACTATTTAAAAGGTGGAAGTGGGGTCAGTCCTTTTGGACCAGAGAGCTTAAAGCAAGGTGGGGATGAGGGAGTTAAGGGCAAAGGCTGTGTGTAAAAAGGATGAAGTCCAACCAGACAGTTCAAAGAGGTGGCCAGCAATTGTTCTTGAGCCACAAAGAGGGCAGACCTTCTTTAGGCCTGACCTCCCATTCCAGACATTCTTGTTCCCATGAGGGAGCCTGCTACCACCTTAGGCAGCCAACATTTTCTTTTTGCTAAAAATCACTGTGTGGAAATAATTACCCCAGAAGGCTTCCCAGGTGGCGCCCTTGGTAAAGAATCCTCCTGCCCATGCTGGAGACTCAGGAGACTTGGGTTCGATTCTTGAGTCAGGAAGATCCCTTGGAGTAGGAAATGGCAACCCACTCCAGTATTCTTGCTTTGAAAATTTCATGGACAAGGAGAGCCTGGTGGGCTATAGCCCATGGGATCGTAAAGAATCAGACAGGACTGAGCACACGCATGCTCGCGATTACCTCAGAGGACTTTATTATGCAACACCCACCAGTAGATGGCCACTTCCACAGCTGGAGTGACTGGGACAGAACCTTGGGAAGGAGCCCGAACCGTCTCTACAGCAAATTAGCTCAGAAAGGAAGACCAGGGAGCTTATTTGGTGACCAAAGATTCTCCTCATCCTGTCAACATTACCCAAGCTCATACCTGAAATGCACGTGTAGGCTAGTGATTTTTAACAATGACTGCTGAAACACCACTAGAAAAATAAAAGTTTTACACCTTTTAGGTAAAAAGTTTACATTTAAGAATTTGCTTCTCCTAACTAGAGTAATGAGCTATAAAGTATTGATAGATACTTTAAAATTTTTAAAAGATTCATAAACATAAATGAGATGTGGCATCGATAACAGTAATTTCAGAGATGGCATTCTTTTGATAACAACTGCTGTATAATCTTTCCCTTGAACCTCATCCTACATTTTTTACTTAGTCATTCACTGATTGAATCATGTTAACTCCATCTCTAATAGCTGTGCCAGGTAATGTGTCAAGCCCTGGGATACATTAATTTTTTTTAAGATAGAAAGGTTTACAAATTAATTACCTAAGTATGCAGCAGTAGTTCCAGTGTGAAGAATGAATTTTGTTGACACAACGTTCAATTCTTTCATTACATAAAAATACAAAACAGGCATGTGACTACCAGAAAAAAGAATGTGAATGCACAGCACACCTAAGTGAGAAAAACTACCCTTGGCTGCCAGGTAAGCTGAGAAAGGCACACAAATCATTTATCTTTGTGGACAACTGAATTCTAACCTGATGACCTCATTTCAAGAACTCCGTAGTTAACTTCATTTCAGAAACACCAACCCAAGCCTTGTCAAACAACAATCAGCTCTAATCTATTCCACTAAGTGAAGTTGATCAGGTTTTTTTGTAAAAATTGCTCTCTTTCACCTCAAATATTGCTTTAAAAAAAACCCTCAATGCTCAGCTGTAAGACTCAGCAATTTAGTGTGAGGTATGTGATACTGTCTCTTGTCTGGCATGAGGTCTTAAATATCCTAACTAGAATCCCTAAATCTTTAATGTAAGAGCTTTGTCACATTTATTTTGTTGCCACTGAGAAGCTGAACAGGCCTTTGAGCAACTGTTTCCTATAGACCAGTTAGCTGCTTTATAATTTATCCCCAGGTAAAGCTGCACTAAATGTTAAATGACTGGGCTTTGGGTGCCCTTGAATCTATCCTATATAATGCAGGGAGGTTCTTTCCAACCAGTAGGTCTGACAAGACCAGTCCTTGGAAGTAGGCTGAGAGTGACTGGGTTTTCCTGTTCTCAGGGCTCTGGCCACTCTGCCCACGCTGAAAGCTGTCCTTTTTCCTACATCTTTATGGGCAGAAGATTCTACCAAAAGTTTAAAGCATTAATGTCTTCACCACCACTCTCACCCACCCATCCTTCCCACCCACCCCTTTCTCTGACTTAATCACAGGAGGAAGTGAATCTACCTCTGATGCTGTCACAGTTTTTGAAATCTGGAAGTGGGTCACATGATGTAAAAGGAAGTTGATTCGGGTTGAAGACAATAAGCTAGCTGGCACATCTAGAAACCCGTGTTGGCTTACTAGCTGTAAATCTTCCAGGGTTCTAATTTTAAAAGAAATTCCAAAAAAGCTCATCTTGGGTTGGAGGTATGGTTTTCAAGAACTGGGGCAGACTTTTTTTGAAGTGCTCATAGACCAACTTTAAGGGAATATTCAAATGACAAAATCATAATAAGAGTAATAGAAATAAACTCTTTGAGAGGGCTTATTTTATACCTTTTTTCCCCACCCCACCGCCTCTCTTCATTTTAGCAGTGACAGCATATAAATCCTTGGGATTTCTTTAAAATTGCTCCTTGAGACTTCCTTGGTGGTCCAGTGATTAAGACTCTGCACTTCCAATGCAGGGGGGTGCAGGTCAGGACCCTGGTCGAGGAATAAGATCCCACATGCCATGGTGCACAACCCTCCTACTTACCCCTCAATATATACATTCTTAATTAAGGACCTACATAAGTTGATGTACACAACCGTCTAGTAAGCATTCTCTTTGGAGGAAAATGTGGCCTCCAAATTACTATGTATATTGACATTTGAGTACTTAAAAGTAGGTAAGTACCCCATTTGTATTATGGCAACCTGGCAGTCACTAGAGTTTACCTTCTCATTTCTCTGAAATGCCCTTGTTCCTAGGAAATCTTACCACAATTGGCTGCAGTCTTGAAAAGCTACCCCTCATTTGTGATGCATTCATGATCCTCAGAGATTTAACAGGAGCCTGGAAGTGGGGGAAGGCACTTAGGATTCTTAGGCAGTGTTTTCAGGGTTCAAGCTGGAGGCTCTCATTTATAATTGAGAAGGTTCTCTTGGATGCTGGACGGAATAAAGTAAGTAACAACCACTCTCAGCGCTTGAGCCAACTCTATGTCACTAAGTCCATATTTTGCCATGACCTGGCAGAGAGGGAAAGCCCAGGACTGGGAGCCTCAAGAATGGACTCAGATTCTTCTTCTGCCATTTACTGGCTGGGTGGCCTAGGGAACTGCTTTGTTCCCACCATCTCAGGGTTGTTAGTGAAGGATCAGTGAGACAGAAGACAGGAAGTCCTTTGTAAACTGGTGGTGCCATATAAATGAGTTATTGTGATAACATCAAGAGAGAATGGGGATACTATTTAATTCATTAATTTCTCCTATTTATGCACTCACACTATAAATACTTTGCAAAATGTACCTTCCCCCCTCCTCAAACCTGTTCCTAAAAAAACACAAAGAACAGAAGGGTAAACTTATCCACTGCTTGGCAAAGGTAAAACTTCCATTGGAGGGAATGGGGATGGCACCTGGCTCACCCCTCAGGTAGATCCTGGGCAAAATGAGGGTCTATTGTAGGAAAGATAAAGCCAGGAAAGCCTAGAAACGGAACACCTTGAAGTGAACAGAACATCAGCCGATGAAGAGGTCAGTCTGCTAGTGAAATAAGACTTAATACGTGTCCAGATAACTAAGGCACTTCACTAAATGTCTGGAGAGAACAGTCAACCCCCGAAACAATTTCTGTATAACTGTCGTTCAGTCGTTGTGTTTGATTCTTTGCAACCCCGTGGACTGCGGTCCACCAGGCTCCTCTGTCCATTAACAGAGACGGTAATCTGTCACCTTGAAATGGCAGCATGCTAGGAAAGGAGTGACAAGTAGAGTGTGGGATAGTGACGGGGGGCAGGAGATGGTGGAAAAGGCCAGTGTTTACAAGTTAGGTCACTTTCGCAAAAAGACCACAGCAGTCACGTAAGATCACTCAATCTCATTTTCCTCATCCATGAAAAGAGCCTCAAAACCAACCAACCAAAATGATGATAGGGCCATTAAGTGTGCTCATTCAGTCGTATCCAACTCTCTTGTAACCCTATAGACTGCAGCTCACCAGGCTTCTCTGTCCATGGGATTATCCCAGGCAAGAATACTGGCATGGGTTGTCATTTCCTCCCCCAACCCATGGATTGGGGGGGATCTTCCCAACCCATGGATTGAACAAACATCTCCTGCACTGGCAGGCGGATCCTTTACCACTGAGCTATCTGGGAATCCCAGGGCCATGACAAGAAATGTACAAAACCCAGGACCCATCTCAATGGCTGGGTTGGACTTGTTGTCTCAATATTTTGTTGTTGTTCAGTTGCTCAGCGGTGTCTGACTCTTTCCAATCCCATGGACTGTAGCACACCAGGCTTCCCTGTCCCTCACCACCTCCCAGAGATTGCTCAAACTCATGTCCATTGAGTCAGTGATGCCATCCAACCATCTCTTCCTCTGTCGTCCCCTTCTCCTCCTGCCTTCAATCTTTCCCAGCATCAGGGTATTTTCCAGTGAGGCGGCTCTTCGCATCAGGTGCTGAAGTATTGGAGCTTCAGCATCAGTCCTTCCAATGAATATTCAGGGTTGATTTTTTTTTTTTTTTCCCTTTAGGATTGACTGGTTTGATCTCCTTGCTGTCCAAAGAACTCTCAAGAGTCTTCTTCAGCACCACACTTCGAAGGCACCAATTCTTTGGCACTGAGCCTTTTTATTGTTCAGCTTTCACTGATTCTCTGACTCAATTCTGAGTCCTATGTGGACAGAGAAATCTGTCACTTTTTCTTTGAACTTCCAGAATCTACCAAGCACAGTGCTTAGCACTCCTCGGTTCTTGATTGATCTTATTAAATTTATAATTGACCGATGAGGTGTACAGTGCATTATAAACTGAATACACAAGATCTATGTATGTAAAGGTACAGTACTGAAGGCAAATAAAAGATGTTTGCTAACCCAAAATATAAAATGATGTTGGAAGGTAAGAACACTCTACTTCGGCCCATGAGAGAATGTTTGTGGTAAGGGCACTTATGACTTTAGTCTGTCACCCTAGGGCATCTCTAAAGTGGAGAAAGGAAACACTCTCACCTGTTTTCTGGTGAGACTAGTCCTTAGCATCATTCCAAGCTACCTATCATAGTAACCGATTCTCACATAAAAAAAAATGTGACATCCTGGTTGGTTTTTCTAGAAACCAGTTTAACAGGTAAACTCCTTGCTGCAAAGAAAGCCTCCAAGACTTTCAGGCTCCAATCAAGTCTAACTCTGACTGGCAGAATCAGCTGCCAACTTGATGACATCTATTGTCTGAAATACATAAGTGAGACGCTAGTGTGCCTTCTAGGCTTCTATCTGGAGTAAGCACTGTACTCACAGCTAGGTTATGACTGCAAGTACTGCCGCTGAGGCACAAACATCTCCTTTAATTTGGTTCTCTATGTGGCTCACAAGAGTGGTGGTACAATTTATCACACATGTGAATGGCACAAAATCAGCCCTCAAATACAGCTTGCTGTACTGAAGCAGTCCTTTGGGCCCGCTCCCAACAAAATAACACAACCAGGAATATAATTGTTTCTTTCCTGAATATATGGCACTTCACAGCTAAGGGTTTTCACATGCTCCTATTGGAGTGGTGGCTCAGGTCGAGTCAGTCCTTCATAGCCACAGATTCAACAGCTGCAAGCCAAAATTATTGGGGAAAAAACAATTCTAGAAAGTTCCAAAAAGCAAACTTGAATTTGCAACATACTGGCAACTATTTACATAGCATGCACACTGTACAAGGTATTATAAGCAATCTAGAGATGATTCAAAGTACATGGGAGGATAAGCTAGGTTATATGCAAATACAATGCCATTTTAAATAAAGGAACTTTTTGAGGATATTAGTATCTGCAGAGGTCCTAGAACCAGTCCCCAAAGGAAACCCAAGACAACTGCAGTTGTAAGGCAAGCATCTCTATTTGCATTTTCCAAATGAGGGAAGTGATGGTCTTGTACTTGGTCAAGGTCACACATAAAGCAAAAGAGAGAGTGGATTCTTACTCCATTGCTTCAGGTAACCTCGTTTCATCTCTTCACAAAGCTGGGGTGATAGTGATCCTGAGAAATAACAAGCTGAAGTATGTCTTGGTTCTAGAGATTTCCTTTATGCTTCAGAAGCCCAATGAAAATTTTATAACGGTTATTAAGAAAAAGGGTTATCTTCTAATTACTTAGGTATGACACAAAATATGTCATAATTTGACTTTCGCCTTTTTCATTTTTTCTATTCAAATGACTGTTGTTATCTTCTTTTCAGAAAAACTTTCTTTTCAAGAGGGCTCTGTTGAAACTGCCCTGGTTTGGATAGAAATGCCAAGGAATCTGCCTCTTGGTTGCTAATTCTTTCCCACATACAGATACAGGAGGACTATGAATGCAAAATTACTTACTGATATAATTACATTATAAACTGAGCTATTCATTGACCCTGGCTCAAACTATATCTCATAAAAAGCAGAATTTGTCATTATTTTCCCTGTCATAATCAAAATTAAATGCCTTAGATTTGTAAAGTGCTTTGTAATTTTAAAAGCGCTTGCCCATATATTCTTTCACTTAACCTTCACAGCCTGGTGAAGTGGATATTACCATCCTCAGTTTATAGATCAGGAAACTGAAGCTTTCAGAGGTTAAGAAACTGGCCTAAGGTTGCAGTCAGGTCTCCTTTAAATGAACACAGATTTTCTAAATGTACAGGACAGTATTACTGCTTCTACTATACAATATGTTAACACCTTAAAGTCAGAGGCCGCCAAAATTATACATGGTTGCACAAGCTGGCTTCATTATTCATTGAGGGAGAGAGGGCACCATGGGGAACAGAAGGACCTTCTCAGAAAGAAGGCACCAGAATCTCTTCCAGGACGGGTGGTTGTTTCAGGGAGTTCTAAGGAGGCAAGGGTTTGCTCTAGATTGGGTGCTGTCAGAAAATGTGGTGATTCTAGGATTGAGTATCTCAATAAATGTTATTTACAGCGAGCAGTGATGAGATGACCAAGAAGATCATAAAACGGTAAAGCAGCATTGGCTACGTCTATTAGTTGGGGGTGAGGGGGGCAGGGAGTTGGTGAGGATGCTTGGTGGGTATAGTGGGTTGTACAGGAACTGTATTTTGGTCTGTGCTTAGAGGAAATTGGGCAGTGGCCTTGCTTGGCCTCACTTGAACATGGTTTCAGAGGAACCTTGTCTGAGGCTAGTGCTGTGTGAACTTGCTCCTGTCCAACAGGAGAACACAGCCTCTCCCTGAGTGCCAGGTTGGCTTCAGCAGCCACACAGAGGATGAGCTGTATCATGCCAGGAAGTCAGCACTTACTTGCTTTTTCCTCTCTTAAACAACTGCCTCTGAGCAGTCTTCATATCAAACGGAAAGTCCAAAAATCGCTCAGTGATCATTTAATTCAAAGAAACCTTTCCTTGTGAAACCAAAAATACAATCAGCACTAAACTACCCCAGGAACTCCCTAGCAGACTCGGTAAGCACTGAGTCACAGTTTCTTGCATCAACTCGTCTCCTCCTCCCTGCAGATTTCTTCCCACCTGAGCCATCAGCTCCTGGGCAGACAGGAGGCTGAACTGTGTTGGCTCCTGTGAGTTGTTCCCCAACACTAGGCTTCCTTTTCTTGAGTAATACAGTCTCTGGCTTTCAGTTGGGCACACAGCTGCTCACAATAAAGAATTCATTCCCAGATTCTTGTGTGTCTAGGTGTGGGCAGGTGACGGAAGCGGAAGGGATGTGCGCAAGCCCTAGGACACGTCATCAAGAAGGGAGTGGGTGTGGCCCCCCTCACCCTCCCTCTCTTGCTCCAAATTGGCAGGTGGTGGCCAGAGTCCATAAAGATCAGTGCCACACCCTAGGGGTGACAGAGTGGAAAATGGGAGGGAGCCTGCACCCTAGACAGCCGGAGGGCTCCATGCCAACCCTGCACTGTCTACATCCCAGAATGTTAGGTGGGAGGGAAGTCAATACTCATACCTGTAACAATCAATAAGACCCACTGGTAATTGCATCTGCATATTCCCCGGCGGGGCATTCCACACACCCCCACCCCCCGCCAACATTTAAATGTAATAAAATTAAATTTAACCCCAGAAGTTCTTCTAGAACACCAGGATACAGAAACTGTTTATAATAATGGTATATATTGCTTTTATTTTTCTTGATATGCTTATTGTTTTATGTGTGAACTTATGGTTTACCTTATTACACAGTGTATTTCTGATTTTTACCTTTTTGCCTCATACTTTCCCAATAATCCAGAGTCCTTTGGTTGGGGCATAAAAGATACTACACAAATATGTTTTAACGAGCCTTGAAAGACTCTGTAATGCTATCGTATTTTATAACCTCTACTACTTTATCTGTTCACTTCTCATCTTCCTGTGAGATAGTCACATTTATGGATGGATGAAAATATATACACCTCAGCTAAACTGCAAATTACTATGAGATTGCTCCTCAGATTGGCAAACCCTCAAATGGAAATTTATGAGTGCCAAGAGTTTAAATATATAAAAATGCCTTTGTTTGTAAAAGGCCTCAAAGGACTCTTTTCACATCATATCCCCTCTCACATTTGTAAAACCATCTGCAATTTAGAAAGTGCTTTCATACTCATCATCTCAAAGTCCTTATAATCAGTCTGGATATTTGTAATCTACATGTAACAAACAAGGTGTTAGAAGTTCTCAGAGGGTGAGTTACTTGCTCAAGAAGCCATCCATCTAAAAGACCTGTGGATGGCCGTTTGGATCATGAGCAATGTGGCAGTAAGCTTTCTGGTACCTGCATGTGTACCCTGGGCTCACATATCCACGGGAGGGACCCTGACGTGGACCTCTAATCAGGGACCTGAGGATGGGCTGTGAGCAGGTAGAAGGGGCCCTGGGAAACTGCCGCCACTGGGGAAATGCAGGACAGCACAGAGACAGAAGTGAACAGGCGGGCCTCATTAAAGCATCATTCCCACTGCTTTCTAACTTCAGAGTGAAACTAAATCCAGGCGGATGTCGCTCAGGGGCACTGCCACAGGGACCTGAGCTGTGGCGACGCGCCGGTGTCTCGGGTAGTCCTGGAGTCCGGTTGAGCCAATGAGACCCACAAGCAATTGCATTAATACCTTGGGAAGATGAGGTTCTGCCAAATCATTTTCTTCTGGAAGGAAAACAAGCAGAGGTCCAGCTGACAGATAACAGCAGCTGGGACAGGCCAGCGTGGGAAAGGGACAGAGCGAGCAGCAGCCACCGCCTCCTCAATTTGATCTACACTCATCCCAATTATAATGCTGACATTTCCATTTCACCTTCACTCTCAAAGGTTTGTTTCAAGCACTCCCAAACCCCTGATCTAGCCCTCTGGATGAGTATGCAACTTATCATGGATTCCAGTGAGTTTAAAGCAAACCCTCTACAGGAATTCAGTTGTAATCTATCTTGGTTTTGGTTGCGCCATGCAGCATATGGGATCTTAGTAGCCCAACCAGGTATCAGAACCTGCAGTGGGAGCCTGGAGTCCTAACCACTGGATCACTAGGGAATCCTATAACTTATCTATTCTTTATTTATTTATGCTTTATTTCCAGAGGAATAGAATGGCATAGAGCTCTGGCCCCAAGACCAGAAAACCTGGAAGAAGGGAATTCCCTGGTGGTTCCATGGTTAAGACTCCGCACTGCCAGTGCACACTGTCTGATGTTCATCCTCACAATGATCTTACAAGAAGGGGGTTATTGGTCCACTGTGAATGAGAAAATGGAGCTTTGCAAAGTTGAGTGTCTCATGTAAACACTAACCCCACTCCCAGGGGGGAAAAAAACCCAGGAGGACTTAAATTCAGTTCCTCTGACCTGTCAAGGGATTTTCCACTGGCCAAGGTTGTGAAAATGAAATGAGATAACAGATGCAAAAGTGTCTACTGAAGGGTGAAGAGAACATTATGAGGCTGATGCCAGGACCTGGCAACTTATACTCACAAAACATCTGAGTCTCCCTGGCGGTCAGTCAGTGGCCCAGTCTCAGGCTGAAGAAAATGGCCAGGAATGGACTTGAATGAAGGGCCTTCAGGGCTGTGCCCACGTGGCAGGTGAGTGGCTGCCATGCCCTGAGACAATCACTCCCTACAGACTTCCACGGTTGCTCTTCACTTTGTTCCACATCATTTCCAGTTTATTACTCTCCTTTCCAGCACAATAAAGCATCATTTGAGTTCATTGCGAAGAGACAAAAGAAAGAGAAACTTAATTTCTAAGGCTTTGTTTATCTTTAACAAAATAATACATATACAATATACAGATAGATATTGTATACTTATACACACATAAAGACTCACATTTTCCAACAGGCTAAGAACGACACTTGAGTCCTTCCTGTCCTGACACCCAATCTTATTGGCTCTATAATGGACCTGTTCCTCCAATCTACTCGCTCCCTCTCTATTCTCATGGCCATGGCGTACTTCATTATCTCTCACTTGCAGGAGCACCCTAACTGGCCTTTGTAATCAGTTCCTCATCTGCTGCTGCTTCGGTCCTCTGTACCCTCCATGCATAAATACTTAAGTGAACTGTTGGCATTACTGGAGGTAGAGGCAACTTTTTAACCCTCCTCAGGAGAAGGCAATGGCACCCCACCCCAGTACTCTTGCCTGGAAAATCCCATGGACAGAGGAGCCTGGTAGGCTGCAGTCCATGAGGTCTCGAAGAGTGGGACATGACTGCACAACTTCACTTTCACTTTTCACTTTCATGCATTAGAGAAGGAAATGGCAACCCACTCCAGTGTTCTTGCCTGGAGAATCCCAGGGACAGGGGAGCCTGGTGGGCTGCCGTCTATGGGGTCACACAGAGTCGGACACGACTGAAGTGACTTAGCAGCAGCAGCAGCAGAGACACATTACACAGGTGAGTTGACTAGCTGGATACAGCAGCAAGCCCACTGCTTCCTTGAGCCCTAAAATAATAAGGGGTAGTAAGTGTCTACCATGGGTTAAATCATGTCCCTCTCTAAGAAAAGATATGTCAAAGCCCTAACCCCTAGTACTTGACTTGGTACCTGACTTGGGAAAGGGTTTTTGTAGAGGTAATCAAGTTAAGAGGCATTTGTTGTTGTTTTAGTTACTAAGTCATGACTCACTCTTTGCAACCCCATGGACCGTAGCCCACCAGGCTCCTCTGTCCATGAGATTTTCCAGGCAAGATACTGGAGAGGGTTGTCATTTCCTCATCCAGGGGATCTTCCTGACCCGAAGATCGAACCTGCATCTCATTGGCAGGTGGATTCTTTACCACTGAGCCACCAGGGAAGCCCTACGAGGAGGTTATTAGGTGAACCTTAATCTAGGGTGACTGATGTCCTTAAAGACAGACACAGTGGGAGAAGGAGAAGGCCGTGCGATGATGGAGGCAGGGGCTGCAGGCTCCCCTAGGGCCTTCAGAAAGAGCACAGTCCTATCGAGTTTGGATTCTAGCTTCTGAAGATGGAAGAGAGTAACTTTCTGTTGTCTTAGGCCACCTGGTTTTTGACAATCTGTCACAGCAGCCCTAGGAAACCAGAACAGTACCTACAGAAAGGTGAGGAGAGTCGACTATCAAGAAAGCAAGCATCAGGACTTCCTGCTGGTTCAGTGGTTAAGAATCCACCTGCCAATGCAGGGGACACAGGTTTGATCCCTGAGCCAGAAGGATTCCACATGCCATGGGGCAGCTAAGCCTACGTGCTGAGCCTGCACGTCCAACAGCCCACGCACTGCAACAAGGGAAAAGCCTCTGCCCACTGCACCTAGGGAAAGTTCAAGTGCACCAATGAAATCATGCATAGTCATAAATAAAGAAAATCTTCAAATCAAAACAACTGTTCTTCACAGGTTTGCCTCTGCTAGTTTCTTGCTGTCTCCATAAGAAGCCAGGGGCCTCCACAATTATGATTTCAAAGGACAAATCTGATTATATCCTTCTTTAGCAAAAAACAAACCTTTATTTTCTATAGGACAAACTCCAAGCCCCTAATACATCATGCAAGGCCTTCACAGCCTGGTCCCAACCTACTTCTCCAGCACAATCACCATCATTCCCCCTCCTCCTGACACTTCTTGCAGGCTGACCCCTCCAGCCATCACACTGCCCTGGGGTCCAGTGACTGATTCTCATGCACAGTTGACAACAGGCGTGGTGATGACAACCACCCAACTGGCCTCAAGAGTAGTCCTGGGCATCCACCATCCTGAGCCAGGCCATAATGTCCTTCCTATAAAGACCTAAGTCTGGGCAATGTTGAATCAAGCAGAAGGATCTGGGGCTGTGAGCACAGAAGTCACAGGGGTCACACCTCAGAAATGTAATTTGGTGGGTATCTCAGGCAGTATCTGTTGCTGGTAGTCTATTTCCTTTCTGAATGCACTTGGAACCTTCACCAATCAATAAGTGATTGAGTTATCTACAGTGTGCTTAACCCTTGCAAGGTGCAGGGACACAGAAGAATATATAAGGCACGGTCATGTTCACTCATCAAATGTGTTCAGTCTCGACGGGGAAAGGACTAACAAGTAATGTGCTCATGACGCAGGCCAACAGGTTCAATTCTACAGCTTCAGAAGAGCTCAGAGAAGGGAAGTGACAAGTATGAACTGGAGTAGTCAGGAAAGGGTACGTGAAGGAATGGGAACTTAGGCTGGGCCTGGCAGATGCAGAGGGTCTGACTGGTCAATGGGAGGAGGGGGCTTTCCAGGACAACACCAATGAAGGCGCAGAAGGAGCCAGTCAGCACTGCTGCTGGGAAACCTAGTAATCAAAGCATCATTCTTTTTTTTTTTTAAGGTACATTTTCCCTTTGGAATTATTCATTGATCTATAGGATGCCACTTTGACACCTTTTTTTTTTTAAAGCTGCACCACACAGCTTGCTGGATCTTAGTTCCCTGACCAGGGATGGAACTCAGGCCCTTGGCAGTAAAAGTGCAGAGCTCTAACCACTGGACAGCCAGGGAATTCCCCAAAGCACCATTCATGATTAGTCTAGTGCACAAAAGGGACCTCCAGACAGCAACACCTAGAAACTTATTAAAAATGCAAAGTTTTGGCCCCACCTGAGACCTACCAAACGAGAAGCTCTGGGGGTGAGAGTGGGGCCAGCAATCAGGGTTTTTTATGACTTCTCCAAGTGATTCTGATGCAGGCTAAAGTTTTCTGAGAAGTTATTTGCTCGAGGGAGAAGACATGCTACAAATAAGCTTATTGTTATCTATTCCTGCAGAGGAAACTTTCAAATCATCTGGAACTGGAATTCACTTTATTTACTTCCTTCTTGACATAACCTAAATGGTGGTCCAGCAATGTGTAACAAGCACCAAGGCAGAGACACTGTGTGTGTACCCGAGTGTGTGTGTGTACACAAAGACCAATCCATTGTCTGTTGGCAAGTAACTGATAATATGCATCTGAGAAAGACCTAGAAAAATTACTTTAAGGAAGTGACACAGGACTGATGTCACAGTCCTATGAGACAAGAAATTTTATATACTGAAGATGAAGAACATGACTTGATTGTGGTTACCTAGTAGCCAGGAAAATAATATGAATATGCTAGACACAACTGCTTCCCTTGTCACCCCATCGTTCTTTTGTGATCACATGGTCATCAGCTCTTCTATTTCCATACACTGGAGATGAGATCTGAACATTCTTTTCTGTTTTAACCTTCTGTACTTGAGGGCCACCGACAGTTCCCTATTTTCACCACTTCTGCCAAATGGAGGTTGGGTTTATTTTGATTTGTGTTTGGTCTGAAGCTCCTCGTTAAATAAACTAGGATCCCGCATCTGGCCAATGCATCCAAGAGAAAAATAGAAGGAATCAAAGTGAATTGTAGGGAGGGAAGGAGGGGGAAGTTCCCTGGAAGTCTAAAAGTAGGAAGCAAGGATGGTATTTTTGGCTTGGGACTTTCTGTACCACATGAAATTATGAGAATGACTTAATTGTTCCTGTGCATTTGAAACCCGAGAGAGACCATCATGGCTGGGTTACGCCCAGACGGACCGGAGAAGGACTTAGACAGAGTGGCCTCCTGCCAAAGAAACCTGCTCTGCAGACAGGAGTGACTGAGCCGCTCATGTTTTCAGGGCCGGGTTGTCTGGTGACGGCTGGTTTTGCTCTCTCCCTCAATGCCCCTTGAGCAGACAGGGTGCTGCATTACCAGAGGCTGCCAGTTCAGGGGTAACTGGAGGGGCAGTGGGCTTCAAAAACCCTGGGTTCTGGTCGTTCCTCTATCTAATGGCTTTTTTTTTTTTTTTTAATATTTATTTGGCTGTGCTGTGTCTTAGTTGTGGCAGGCAGGCTTTTCACTGCAGTGTGTAGGCTTCACTTCTCTACTCGGGCTTAGCTGCCCCGTAGCACAGGGGATCGAATCTGAGGCCCCTGCATTAGAAGGCAGATTCTTAATCACTGGACCACCAGGGAAGTCCCTCTAGTCCCTCTAGTGCCCTGAGGTAGCAGCCTTAACTTCTGCTTCCTCATCTGCTGACAGAGAAGATTAAACTCTGCGCCTAGGCTATTTCATAGAATGACAAAGAGAAAAATAAGTGAGGGAACAGGTACAAAGAACATCCTTTGGAAACTGAAGACTATTATGCTACTGACAGTTACACTTGGACTCTCTGGTTTCACATAGCATCTTTTGCATCCTTCTTCTTAAAATGGGCACCTATTGGTTTGGTTGACCTGCTCCCTTTCTGCAGGAGATGGCAGTCATGATGGTCAGTGCCATCTTGCCACCTGACCCCAGGAGGAGACCCCTGAGCCAAGTAAGACCAATCAGATTCTCATATCCAGAAACTGATAACAGAGAGGCTTAGAGATGGAGCTGCCAGTGGCACAGGCTCCTTATACAACCCCAGTGGCTCTCATGGGGCCATTTTACTCCACAGGGGGCACTGGGCACTCTGGATTTATGTTTGGTTGTCACATTGAAGAAGGCATACTATTGGCATCTAGTAGATGGAGCCTGGGGATACTGCTAAACCCCCCTCAACATGTGGGATAGCCCCTCTCAACAAAGAATTATCAAGACCAAAATGTCAGCAGTAGCAAGGATGAGAAACCATACTCCAAAGAGGTGGTTGAGAGGCAAAAGCCTACAGGGTCCAGGTAGATAATGAAAGAATAACTCTGGCAGTGAGGAAGCAATGCTGACTGCAGGGACAGGATCTGAAGAAGAGGGTAGCCGCTATGCGGCTTCTATGTCACCCCCGGAAATGAAGACTCAAGGTTGCCAGATTCCATTTTTTTCTAGAGAAGCTGGAAATCTGGATTTTCACATGAAATTTTTGATTTTTAAATTCTAGTTCTTTTTTTTTTTTTAATGTATGGACCAAATGAATGCATCTCCAGGCCCAATGGAGGCTAGGGGCCAACAGTTTTCAGCCTCTGACCTGGAAGAAGATCCAAAGTCTCCTTCACAACTCTGTGAAGCTAAACAGCTTCTCCCCTTACTTCCCTGGATATTGTGAGGCAGCACAGGATATTATATCTGTCTCCCAAAGATTTTTACTAGTACACACCCCTGCATCTCTCTCTCTCTCTCTCTCTCACTTCTTCTGCTATATCTTTTCTAAAATGTTTGTTTATTTGGCTGTGCCAGCTCTTAGTTGTGGCATGTAGAATCTAGTTCCCTGACCGGGGATCAAACCTGGGCCCCCTGCACTGGGAGTATGGTGTCTTAGCCACTGCACCACAGGGAAGGCCCTTCTGATACATCTTTGACTTGATGTGCCATCTCCACCCAAATAAGAATTTGAATTTCTCAGGGTTGAAAGGAACCTTAGAAAAAAAAATCTAGTCCTGACCTTCCAAGAAAAACATTTGGCCAATTACTATACTTAATTTCTTCATGCCTCAGTTGCCTTATCGGTCAAATAATAATGGTACTTCACTGAGCTGTTAGCAAGCCTGAATGACTTCATACTATCACCTCAATCTCTCCTTGAATCCTTTGTCTTTGGAAATAATGCTCCAATGCTACTGCTGCTATTAATAAAAGTAATAAAATTAGCACACCTTAGGTCACCACTAGTGGTGAAGAACATGCCTGCCAACGCAGGTAGAAGTAAGAGATGTGGGTCCGACCCCTGGGTCAGGAAGATCCCCTGGAGGAGGGCGTGGCAACCCATTCCAGTACTCTTGCCTGGAGAATCTCATAGACAGAGGAGCCTGGTGGGCTACAGTCCATAGAGTTGGACAGGACTGAAGCAACTTAGTACACATGCACATGTCAAGATTAATGTTAACATTTGTCTGACCCTTAGCATAAAAACTCACATAGGGTGGAACTTGAACATGAAATCAGACTTTCCCAGAACAAATAAGCTGTGTCTCATCAGCTTATTTGAGAAAAATTAAGTTACTGAGACACTTTACACTGTGTGGCTCTCATAGAATATTTTGTATGTTGATGCCTGGAGGGACAAGTCTTAAGGTGATTTGGTGATTCTAAGAAAGGGCATGAATAGCAAGAGAGAAAGTGAGCAAAGAACTGCAAACTACCCAACCTGCACTTGCAAAAAAATAAAAACAAAAGTATACAAGAAACTCTTGGGCCAGAGTGTAGTAATCTCTCACCGTCTTAAGAATTTAGTGAATGCAGGGTTATGGCAAATCTAACCTGTCACAGGGCTGTGGCATTCTTTGCAGCAGCCAAATCCTTCTGGCCTGAATCCTCGCCAAGGCTACTTGACCCTCATAAAAATCCTTAACAGTGGAGTGGGCACCATTTTTTCCCTCTGCCTTTGAAAAGTTTCCTTGACAGCACCCATTACAAAGAGAACAGGGTCTGCTCTTCAGACCGGAGGCCAAAATGTTAATTAACTTTTACCCTAGTCTGCCAAAAAAAAGAAATTTGTGGGTAGTACTCTCTGTTTCCAGCAGTATTAGAGAAGAGAAAGAAAGGAATGGAATGGAAGTGAATAAAATCCAGAAAGAATTCTGATATTAAGACCAAATGATTACATACGCTTTTCTACCCTTGTCCTTCCTACTTTATTTCTGATCACTTTTTGCCAAATAAACTGGTCTTTCAATGACAAAGTTCATTTCATCACATGTATATCAAACACTGGTTCTGTTGCTTTCCACTACAGATTTCACAAAGGATTTATGTGAGTTCTTCTGAGTTCATTAGCAATTCTTTTTCATTATTTCTATAAAAGTACCATGCTAGGTAATTAAGGTATCATATAAAACAAATAATGTACATTAAAAATTAAAACTATACTAGGAAAATAAATCTGAATTCGGTCTAAGTACTTGTTAAAGTTGATATGATTAAGATATCACTCATATATGCTAATAATCAACTTCCCATGGCTTTATCAGTAGCAAAGCTCCCTAAATAATCTCAGGAAACCAAGAGTATTCTACAGCATTGACTGCATTCTTGCTAGAAGTGGTTTTGTCCTAGGGAGAAAAGAAGCACATCTGATATTTGCAACTTGGAAATGCCAAAACGCTCTCCATCCATCTTTTCAATAAATACGTACTGAGTACCTATTACATCCAGACACCTTGCTATGAGTTGGGAGATGGAGATGAACAAGACAGGTACTTCTCTTATCTCCCTTGAGGGTTACAGTCCAAGGAGGCATAAAGACAGGCTAACCAAGAATTCTAAGAGTTTAATAAGTCATGTACAGTAAGGCATGTTCTTCTCATCCTCTTCCCTAAAGAAACTTGGAAGAAGGGAGCCGAGAGAATTTAATCTGATATGAATCATAGAAATAGTCCAGAGACTTGGGGCAAACTCTAAACTCATCATTACCAAGGTAACCGACAGAGGAGATAATTTGTGAAGAAAGCAGCAATAGAAACCCTTAAGAGAAGGGGAGGCAGGAGTGAGAGACATATTTGAGATAACAAATTATCTGGCTTACTAGGAGGCTAAGAGGCAGAAGAGTCATGAGCAAGTGCCAGGAAAGAAAGCTCATGGGATATTGGGACTGGCCTGGGAGTACTGGCATCAGGGACCATAACTCTGTGAGGTAGGTGGGGCTTCCCTGGAGGCTCAGTGGTGAAGAATCTGCCTGCCAATGCAGGAGACACAGGTTCAACCCCTGGGTCACAAAAAGCCCCTGGAGAAGGGAGTGGCTACCTACGCCAGTATTCCTGCCTGAGAAATCCCCATGGACAGAGCAGAGTGGTGGGCTACAGCTCATGAGGTCACAAAGAATTGTATATGACTCAGCAACTAAACAACAACCTGAGGTAGTAATGTTATTATCACTCCCATTCTACAAAAGAAAAAACTCTGAGGCAGAAGTCACAAAACTTGTCCGAGGCTGTTAGCAAGTCACGGAGCCAGGATTCAGGCACACCCAGCCTGGCTCAAGAACATCTGTTCCACATTCCATGTGTGCTGAAGATGTTAGACATGCCTTAATAGGAAACGGGAAGTCACAGAGGGTTTTTAAGCAAGGTACTATGTAATTTAAACGCTGATGTCAGGAATTCACGTGGTCACTGAATGTAAAATGAACTGGACAGGTTGGGGAGGGTACCTGGCACTTAATGAATGCCTCAGGTGTGTCCAGACCGCCTCAGATGTATCTTACTATTTTATCTCATTACCCAACAATCTTCACTCTGAAAGAAACAGATTCCCATCTCACTGACACTGGACCTAAGCCTCAAAGTGTCCGTTCATTGCTGTATGTGGTGGAATCAGATTATGAACTCAAATGAAACCATCATGAAAGTCCCTACTGTTCCAGCCACGCTGTCGGAGGAAAGCTGGAGGCAAGGAAACTAGGTGATAGGTTCTTACAACTGTCAAGATGAGTGGTCCTGAGAATTAGAGGAAGGGGTGGGTAGAAGACTTGATAACTGATCAGACACTGAAATCAAGGGAAGATTGAAGGAAAAAAAAAAAAAAAAGAAAATGACATCAGGATTTCAAAATTCTGGACTGGAACACTTGTGATGCCACTCATAGAAATTAAGAAGTTAAAAGTAGTAAGATGTTTTTGTTGAATCTGGGAGGTAGAGAATAATAGGAGCCAACCAGCACAGTGACTAAGAATACTAACACTGAGCACTTACTATTTGCCAGGTACTGTACATTCACCAACTAATTTACTTCTCATAAAACGCTTTATTATTCCCATTTTAAAGAAGAGAAAAATGGGTAAGCTACCCAAGATCACACAGTGAGTAAACTGTAGAGCTGAACTTGAAATTAACTTCATTTCGGATAGGAACTTTTCCTGCATTTCTTCTGTCTCAGAGGAGAAAGAAGACATGATGATGGATTAGAAAGACTTTTATGGCTGGCTAATTCTAGAGGAGCAGAACCAGGATGAATGGATAAATGTCATAAAAAAGTAAGTTTTAGCTTGAACATCAGGTTTCTGTGGCAACCTGTTATTTATTCGAATTAAAAAAAATGGATTATGTAAAATTCTTTTAAAAGAGAAAAACAAAAGAAACAGTCACCCTCACACTTCTAATAAATGTAGCTGTTCAAAAAGAAATAGGCTTCCTTCTAAGACAATGAGTTCCTAATCACATATTTAAGAATACTGTCAGAAATTGTCAGAAGGATTTCTGGACAAAGGAAAGCAGCAACATAACAGCACATAACAGATTTCTCTTAACTTTCTGCCTTTTTCCCTTCACTGGTTGATCACTTCTCAGTATTACCCTTCTCCCTGGATGATGCTACTGGTCTTTACTGAGAAAAGGTGTCCTTTATGTCACCTTTCGGAGACGGCAATGGCGCCCCACTCCAGTACTCTTGCCTGGAAAATCCCATGGAAGAAGCCTGGTAGGCTGCAGTCCATGGGGTCGCTGAGATTCAGACACAACTGAGCGACTTCTCTTTCACTTTTCACTTTCATGCATTGGAGAAGGAAATGGCAACCCACTCCAGTGTTCTTGCCTGGAGAATCCCAGGGACAGGGGAGCCTGGTGGGCTGCTGTCTATGGGGTCACACAGAGTCGGACATGACTGAAGTGACTTAGCAGCAGCAGCATGTCACCTTTGGGCTTTCCTGGTGACTCAAACAGTGAAGAATCCACCTGCAATGCAGAAGACCTGGGTTCAGTCTCTGGGTTGGGAAGATCCCCTGGAGGAAAGCATGGAAATCCTCTCCAGAATTCTTGGCTGGAGAATCCTCACGGACAGAGGAGCCTGGCAGGCTACAGTCCATGGGGTCGCAAAGAGTAGGAAACAACTGAGTGACTAAGCATAGCTCATGTTACCTCTACAGCTTAAGAAACTTTCACAGTGAAGCTGTATCTCTACCTACAAGTGGTTTTGACAAGGTCAAAGGTCAAGGCCACTTGACCTTGATGAGCTATTTTTTAGTTTGAAGAACTAAGTGAACTATTTAGTTTAATGAGCTATTTTTTAGTTTTAAAATGTAAAATTAAAAGGAAAAAAAAAATCCACAGCACTTTGAGACATAAAAACCCAAATCTTTTGTGGTTAAATGGTTAAACAATCCAGACCAATTGAGAGAACAGTTAAGTGTTCTTCAAGTTCAAAGTACTTACAGAGCACAGTTGAGAAGGAAGTCAGAGAGCCTGTGATAGGCTGAAAGGAAATTGTCCTGCTTACCTGGCTATTTTAACAACCTAAGTAGTTCTGTCAGAGGGGAAAGTGAAATCTAATTGAGTCCTGACCCAGATTTTATTGATTCTAAGAAGCACATTGGTGGGGAAGGGAAGGGAGATAAGCACACTGTTTTGTTTTTGCTTTTTAACATAGCTGACATCAGACTGTATCTTAAAATTGATGACCTGTCCCTTTTAAGTCAATAGCATTTTTCTTTCCTAAATATACATCTTAAATGGTGCTTCTTAAAAATCAATGGCAACAGAAAATGGAAACAGCTGACAGAAAATAAACATCAGTTTCTTAAAACATAAACCAATGGAAACTTAGTTTTGATGAAATGTGGTCATTTCTGAACATGATATATAAACAGTTTCAACATGAGAATTAAAATTCCCATTCAAAATTAAGGGTACACAGTTCAGTTCAGTTCAGTCGCTCAGTTGTGTCCAACTCTTTGCAACCCCACGAATCACAGCACGCCAGGCCTCCCTATCCATCACAACTCCCGGAGGTCACTCAATCTCAGGTGCATCAAGTCAGTGATGCCATCCAGCCATCTCATCCTCTGTCATCCCCTTTTCCTCCTGCCCCCAACCCTCCCAGCATCAGTCTTTTCCAATGAGTCAACTCTTCACATGAGGTGGCCAAAGTATTGGAGTTTCAGCTTTAGCATCATTCCTTCCAAAGAAATCCCAGGGCTGATCTCCTTTAGAATGGATTGGTTGGATCTCCTTGCAGTCCAAGGGACTCTCAAGAGTCTTCTCCAACACCACAGTTCAAAAGCATCAATTCTTCGGCACTCAGCTTTCTTCACAGTCCAACTCTCACATTCATATATGACCACTGGAAAAACCACAGCCTTGACTAGATGGACCTTTGTTGGCAAAGTAATGTCTCTGCTTTTCAATATGCTATCTAGGTTGGTCATAACTTTCCTTTCAAGGAGTAAGCGTCTTTTAATTTCATGGCTGCAATCACCATCTGCAGTTATTTTGGAGCCCCCCAAAATAAAACCATTCAATATCACAGTAATCCAAGTCTATGCCCCAACCAGTAACGTTGAAGAAGCTGAAGTTGAACGGTTCTATGAAGACCTACAAGACCTTTTAGAACTAACACCCCAAAAAGATGTCCTTTTCATTATAGGGGATTGGAATGCAAAACTAGGAAGTCAAGAAACACCTGGAGTAACGGGCAAATTTGGTCTTGGAATACGGAATGAAGCAGGGCAAAGACTAACAGAGTTTTGCCAAGAGAACGCACTGGTCATAGCAAACACCCTCTTCCAACAACACAAGAGAAGACTACACATGGACATCACCAGATGGTCAACACCAAAATCAGACTGATTATATTCTTTGCAGCCAAAGATGGAGAAACTCTATACAGTCAGCAAAAAACAAGACTGGGAGCTGACTGTGGCTCAGATCATGAGCTCCTTATTGCCAAATTCAGACTTAAATTGAAGAAAGTAGGGAAAACCACTAGACCATTCAGGTATGACCTAAGGGTACACAGGAAGACCTTATTGTTTACCCACTCTCTGGAAACTATATTCAATATCCTGTCACAAACCATAATGGAAAAGAGTTTGAAAAAGAATGTGTATAAATATATACATGTATAACTGAGTAACTTTGCTGTATAGCAGTAATTAACAAAACATTGTAAATAAACTACACTTAAGTAAAATTACAAAAAAGCATTAAGGGTGATACAGCTAAGAGCCATGTGCACTGCGTCAGCTCTGGTGTGTGCTATGGGGGAGGGGGACTCAAGATTAAGGGAAAGCAGCAGGGCTGTGATCTGGCTGGCCCACAAGAGCATCTGGGAGGTTGTCGCCTTCTACTTGTTGTTGTTTTAACTGGAGTATAGTTCTTTACAATGTTCTGTTAGTTTCTGCTGGACAGGAAAGTGAATCAGCCACATGTATACAAATACCCTTGTTTCCTTAGATTTTCTTCCCATTTAGGTCATCACAGAGCACTGGTTAGAGTTCCCTGTGTGCACAGTCGGTTCTCATTAGTTACCTATGTCAAACATAGTTATGTATGTATGTCAATCCCAATCTCCCAATTTATCCCACCCCCTTCCCTCCGTGGTGTCCATTCGTTTGTTCTCTACATCTGTATTTCTATTTCTGCTTTGCAAATAAGTTTGTCCACACCATTTTTCTAGATTAACACATATATGTGTTAATATATGATTTTTTTTTCTTTTTCTGACTTACTTTACCATATATGACATCTTGAGGTCCCCTCTTGTCTCTGGAAATGGCACAGTTTCATTCCTTTTTATGGCTGCGTAATATTCCAATGTATAATGTACCACATCTTCTTTATCTATTCCTCTGTTGATGGACATTCAGAGGAATAAAGAAGATGTGATTGTCACCTTCTATTATTACTAAGCTTCCGGGGCTCTGGTGTTTTGAATTCAGAGCTACAAGCCCATCGTGTGCCCACTGTGACTTCTCTGACCCCAGGAGCCCCTGCTGGCTGCCTGGAGGCAGAGGAAGCTTCCAAACACAGGATGAAAACAGAATCCTAGAGACATCTGAGGTTCAAGACATAAAGGGGCAGGAGAGGAAATCTCCCCTTGTCCCACCTATACATTTGAATGAAGTGGGGCATCCTTCCCCATGGCCTTGGTTCTAGAGGGCAGGACCCATATTGGCTACAAATGATACATAGGAAAAGAAGTGTTAGATGGGAGAAGGTAGGGTAATTAGATTTTCTGAGGTCAAAGAACACAGCACAAAGCCAGACAAGTACATATACCTAGGGTTTCCCTCGTGGCTCAGTAAAAAATCTGCCTGCAATTCAGGAGACCCAGATTGAATCCCTGGGTCAGGAAGATCCCCTGGAGAAGGGAAGGCTACCCACTCCGGTATAATGTCAACCACCTTATTTTCTTCATAGAGTTCATAGCTTGGCTTCAGCATCACCAAGTCTGACACACTGGCTGAGGTTATAAAAGTGAAAAAGACTCGAAAGATAGTGGGAAAAGACAGGACCCATGTTGGCTACAAATGATAAATGGGGAAAGAAGGCTTGGTTGGGAGAAGGCAGGGTAACTATATTTTCTGAGGTCAAAGAACACAGTACAAAGTCAGATAAGTACATATATCTATGTGGACAATGAGGCAGAGTATATGACATCCAAACCATTAGAAAACCCACACTAAACTCACTATGCAGTGTCCCTAGACTGTGAACACACAAAAATGCAGATCAGATCAGATCAGATCAGTCGCTCAGTCGTGTCCGACTCTTTGCGACCCCATGAACCGCAGCACGCCAGGCCTCCCTGTGTATCACCAACTCCTGGAGGTCACTCAGACTCACATCCATCGAGTCAGTGATGCCATCCAGCCATCTCATCCTCTGTTGTCCCCTTCTCCTCCTGCCCCCAATCCCTCCCAGCATCAGAGTCTTCTCCAATGAGTCAACTCTTCGCATGAGGTGGCCAAAATACTGGAGTTTCAGCTTTAGCATCATTCCTTCCAAAGAAATCCCAGGGCTGATCTCCTTCAGAATGGACTGGTTGGATCTCCTTGCAGTCCAAGGGACTCTCAAGAGTCTTCTCCAACACCACAGTTCAAAAGCATCAATTCTTCAGCACTCAGCCTTCTTCACAGTCCAGCTCTCACATCCATACATGACCACAGGAAATGCAAGTACTGGTCAAATAAGTTAAATGCTGAATTGTAGGGGATTCCCTAGAGGCCTAGTAGGACTCGGCACTTTCACTGCTGCGGGCCTGGGTTCGATCCCTGGTTAGGAAACTAAGATTCTGCAAGCCACGCAACATGGCCTAATAATAATAATAAAAGAACTGTGATAGAAGAGCTGAAAATTTTAAAAAAAGAAAAAAAAAAGTTTAATCCTGAGTTGAGTAAGAGAGAATAATCTTAGATAATCAGGATGTCTTATCTTGGGAATTTGGCAAGTTTAGGGGAGCGATCAGGAGAATGGAGAATCTGGGTTGGTTCAAGGTGAGAAGTGGGGAAGAAGCATCTCAGAGATGCAGACACACAGAGTTCCCCAAGTTCCGCAAACCATAAGTGTTCTCCCTGAAGCCCAGGTAGACAAGAGCTGTGTCCTGACTGTTTATTCCTATCTGAGCAACTCACACAGAAAGCAACACAGAGCAACGGATGCCCAAGTGTTGCACCTGCTTCAGTCTGACTGCTGAGTAAACTTTCAGACTAAGAAGGAGTCTTATATCCTAAAGATGTTAAAAGATTCCTAGGGCTTTACTTCTATCAAGGAGCAAGGAAGGTCTTGAGGGGAATCCCGGTTATTTCACCTGCAAGTTACAAGTTTAAAATAATACTTGGATTTGCTTTTATTTTTAGAATTCTAAGACTTTTTACAAAAATATGACTTTAGCCTGGAGAATTATTAATATCCTCCCTTTCAGCAGGGTTTCACAATCTAAACTAATTCAGTTTTCCTTTTCTATTAGGGGAGAAAAAAAAAATCTCCAAATTACATAACCAGGGATTTTGTGTAAACGATCAAAGTTTGACTGAAGGCCTTAAATTCCTGTAGTGAGTCCCAGTCAGCAGGGTGTGAGATCAGCTGACCAGCACCCAGCATCCAGAGAAACCATGAGTGGAGGCAATTTACCATTTCAACTCAGATTTCCTAGTGTCTTGACAGTGCAATCTAGTAATACAGCCTTTAGAAAACAGGTAGTAAGATGTACATGTCCAATCACTTTGTAGGCTTCTTAACATGAAAGCATACTAATAGTCATTTTTAAAGCTAACCTATTTTACCCTCTTTATTTTTTGGTAAATTAGTAAAGTTAGTTAAAATTAAACTGATGGAGGCTGGGGGAAAGCTGCTGAGTGAGGAAGCTTGGTGTCTGTTTTCACCACATCTGTCCTGACCCTGCATCAGCTTAGGCAAGTTTTTAACTCCTGGTATCTGGCCTTGATCCTCTCTCCTGTCAAATGGGGGACATGGATGGACCCTCACAACCTTTTCCAGCTCTGACCTCTGTGACCTGTGACCAGGGCCATCCAGGAAATCAGAATGTGGAAGCATCAAGAATCTTCTCAAAGCAAAACAACTGGAACTTCCAAAGTAACAGGAAGAAATTTCACCACACGTTCTTTATGGTCTCAGATACTTTAAACACCAAACTCTCATCAAACTCAAAGATCTCATTCCTCTTCTATTGGGTATACTTTTTTATTATCAGGTGCTTATATGGAAAAAAGAAAAACCCAGATGGCTATGTATTTCTCTCAGTACACAAATAATTCTCACTTCCTCTGGAAAATTGCACAGAATTAGTTGGGTGGTCAGACTGAACCCAACTTCCAACTTAAAGTCACAAGACGTTTTTCAACATCACATCAGCTAGTGATATTTATTGGTTTTTAAATAATTCTCTGAGTCTAAATGATTCCTACACAATCTTACACAACAGATTTACATTTTAATGATTTTATCCTTCTGATTTTGTCTATGGACCTTGCTTTTGTGTTAAAATATGCATTGCTAGGAGATTCCTGCTGGTCCAGTGGTTAGGACTTGGTGTTTTCACTGCCAAGGGCCCAGGTTCGATCCCTGGTCAGAGGAACTAAAATCCTGTAAGCCACACAGTGTGGCCACAAAAGAAAAAGAATCTAAAATAAAATAAATAATAATAATAAAATATTCACTGCTACTTGTTTGTTTTATATCTACGCTTTAATTAAAGATGTGATGACTGCATAAACTCCTCCCTCCACCAATATGCTAGAAAGGACACTGGAAAATGATTCAAACACATCCAGTTGAGAGTCCACCTCTTACTGGCTGAGTGGCTCAGATTCTGCCCACTTCCCATCGATATAAAAAGGGTTTGTAAGACAGCAAGTCAGGGAACTCCTCAGAGAGTAAAGAGGAGGACAGCAGGAAGGTTATAAGCACTGGGATTCAGCAATCATCTACACACAGGGCTTCCTTGGTGGCCCAGTGGTAAAGAACCCGCCTCCAATGCAGGAGACCCAGGTTCAATCCCTACGTCGGGAAGACCCCCTGCAGAAGGAAAGGGCAACCCACTCCAGTATTCTTGCCTGGGAAATCCCATGACAGAGGAGCCTGGCGGGCTACAATTTAGTGACTAAACAACAAGCCTTAGGAACTGGAACTTGTGTTGGGGAAGCTTACTGCATGAAGTCTCAGTAGGAAAAGGAACTACCACAGCCATGGTGGTATCATCTCCCTTTGCAGGGGAAGCTGTTTTTCCACTTCACTCTTTCATGGAGCATACAGCTCTATGTGGCAGTCCCCAATCTGGTCCTTCATCTTGTGGGGGACAAGGGTCTGCCTCACATCCCCATGCACCCAATACAAGTGCAGCCCCAGGTCATTGCCCTGCACTGCCAAACTCAATGCCTGTTCACCTATGTCATTTTAAAATTTTTAAGGAAATCTAGTCCTAAGTATTACTCATATACTGGCACTTTGTAAGCATTATATAAATATTTGCATTTATTTACTGTAAAAAGAGTATACTGTGGGAGCCTTCCTGATGGCTCTGAGACAAAGAATCTATCTGCTAAGGCAGAAGACATGGGTTCAATCCCTGATCCAGGAAGATTCTACATGCCATGGAACAACTACGTCTGTGTGTCACAACTATTGAGACTGTGCTCTAGAGCCCAGGAGCCCTGGAGCCCATCTTCTACCACAGGAGTGGCCACCGCAGTGAGAAAGCTCATACACCACAACTAAAGAGAACATCCCTCATTGCAACTAGAGAAAAGCCATCATAGTAATGAAGACGCAGCACAGCCAAAAATTAATAAAATTATTAAAAAAAAAAAAAAAAAAAAGAATACACTCTGGAAAATTTAGGAGTACAAGTACGGAGGCAGAAAGACCAGTTAGAAATGTCCTATACCATTCTAGCTGAAAAATGATGGTCTATGAGTTAGGGTGGCAGCTATGGAGTGATAACAGAGCTGTCAGATTTGCAGTGTCTTTATAGGCAGAAGAAGGTGTGCTGATGGCAGGACACGAGGGGTGTGGGAAAGAGTGAAGTCAGGGAAAGGCTGGGAGGGCTGCCATTTCCAGACACATCCTGGGCCAGTGGACAAAGGAATGTTAGCCACAGGGACATCTTGCCCCTCCCCAGCACATGGGAGCTGTCTTGAGAGGGGAGGGGTTGGGCCCTACAGCATGGGCAGTTTGGACAAGAGTGCGGGAGCTCACCCTCTGCTGAAAGGAGGCAGAGGAGGAGAGGGCAAAGCCTCCCAGAGGTTCCTACCTCTGAAGGAGAGGAAGCGGGGTGGCAGGACTGAGGGGTGATGGGCTGGTTCCAACAGGAGCAGCTGTGATGATGTCCGATTCTGTCACAGGATACCCAGCAGGCAAAGGTCCAGGTGACAGAGATATCAACAAAGAGGGTGAGAGAAAGTTCACCCCTGGATATTAATCAGGCACTAAAAGGCCCTGTGGAATTTTGCCTTTGCTCAAACCAAAGGTCAGAGGTAGGAGCAGAGCCGTGCATTTGCTAACACTGGCGAAGTGGCTTCAACTTGGACATAGGCTACCTCCCAGAGCGTGGCCTGGATGAAAGATTCTGTAGGAGGGAAGACAACTTGATCCCATTTCCAGGCTCAAACCATCAAGACTTTAGGCTCTGGAAAGGAACCGACCTGCACTGGGTTGATGATTGGTCAGACGTTGACCAGACGTTTTGGGAAGGGTGTGAGAGTCTTCATTTTACAACCTCTGGGAACCCCTAGAGGTGGTGGTGTTTTTTGTTATCTCTCCAACCCACAGAACGTGAAGTAGCATTACTGTCAGTATCTTATGAACACAAATCATGGGAATTGAAAGGACATACACAGTCTCAGCTGCCCAGAGATGAGTCTGATCCAAACACAGATATTTTGAGCCAGGTGGAGAGACAAATCCCTGGCCACTTGAGACAAATCTCATCATGGCTCTTCCCGGGGAAAGGACTTCATTAGACCTCCACACACTGGGCAATCTACAGTGGGCTCCAGTGTGGAGTCTATAATGCCTACAGGATTAAGCAGTAGGGCATGTGAACGTCCAAGAAATGGAGTAAGTACTAGATTGTTTATGACCATATATTCAAGAAAACAAAGGCAGAGATATAGCACACACTTAAATTCTGTGAGCGGGCACCATTATCCCCATTTACAGATGTGAGAGTTGGACTATAAAGAAAGCTGAGCACTGAAGAATTGATGCTTTTGAACTGTGGTGTTGGAAAAGACTCTTGAGAGTCCCTTGGACTGTAAGAAGATCAAACCAGTCAATCATAAAGGAAATCAGTCCTGAATGTTCATTGGAAGGACTAATACTGAAGCTGAAACTCCAATACTTTGGCCACCTGACGTGAAGAATTGATTCATTGGAAAAGACCCTGATGCTGGGAAAGATTGAAGGCAGGAGGAAAAGGGGACGACAGAGGATGAGATGGTTGAGTGGCATCACCGACTCAATGGACATGAGTTTGAGCAAGCTCCGGGAGTTACTGATGGACAAGGAAGCCTGGCAAGCTGCAGTCCATGGGTTCGCAAAGAGTCAGACAAGACTGAGCGACTGAACTGAACTGACAGATGAAGAAACTAGCTCAAAGAGATTAAGCACCTTTGCACATAGGGTACATCACTGTGCTAACACCACAGCTGCTTCATCAAGGTTCCTTTCATCAGCAGACGGGGTAAGGAGGGACTCAAAATGACATTTAAATATGAGGCTAAGATAAGCAATAATAAGAATGAGAATATTATCAATAATGACTATAATAACTAACATTTACTGAGTGCTCAGTATTAATTTATTCATCAGATATTTACTGAACTCCTACTGTGTGCCAGGCACTGCTATGGGCATTGGGAATATGGCTTCCCCAAGGAGCTTACATTCTAGTGGAGGAAACCTCAGGCCAAATGGCACGAGTTATTCCTTTTAACCCTCAAACAACACTGTGATGTTCATACTGTCATAATCTCCTTCAGTGAGGGAACCAGAGAGAATAAGTGACCCATCTACTGTGCCATAGTTAGGAAAGAGTGTAGAGCCAGAGGCAGGGCTTCCTGGAATCTTATTACCAGTCCAATTCATTAGATGCCCCAATAGCAACCCTACATATGCACAGTTGGAAGAAAATGGACGAAAGAATATAAATATCTGGGGTAGCTCCAAACCAAAAGAGATTTTGACATCTGTTCAAAAGAGCTGCAGAAACACTTTGAAGGACATTCTAGGACATCTGCAAATCAGAGGGAGGAGGAAGCCCACCCAAACTTTCCCACAATCTAGTGTTCCTTCCAAGTTCATGGCATCACATGACTCGATATGGAAACTGCCAGCTGTCAAGCACTAGACGGGCCTCCTTCCTGTATAACCAAGGCCTTTTGATTCTATCTTAAGGTCTTTAAAAGAGCAAACCACAGTCATTCCCTCTCTTCCCAGAACACTCTCCTGATTAATGAGATCAAATGCAGCACAGACAGGCAGGACTGGTATTTCAAACATGGAACACTGGAATGCAGATTAATAATTTACTAATGATGCTAAACAAATATTGTTTATGGGGGGGAACATACCCTCCCTTTCAAATGGGAAGTTGGTTAGAATACCTCTGTACTTTAAAAAGCACACTCCCCAAAATAACCGTCTTGAATTCAATATTTATTCATGCCAATGGTTCGTTTTTGAAGAATTAATCATTCCCAGCTTCAATATTCTGTTTCAGCAGAAAGTTCACTTTAGTTTGCATGTGGATTCCTGCACTCTTTGCCCAAATAAATTAATACATATTCCAGAGTCTGGGGTTGCGATCAATGAAAAACCACAGTAAATTCCTAAGCAGTAATAGATATTCCACATGGCTTGAAATGGTTGCAGTAGAATTCTTTTTTTAAGGTTAAGAATCAAAGAACTGTAATTGAAGATCTTAAAAATCAAGCAGTGGTGGCTTCTTTCTCAAGGTATCTGATGCTGACTTCAAGGATCATTTAAGGTTAACTTTTCTCTCTCATCCCTTTTTCACTCTTCTTTTTACCAATTTCTGGCTGAATAGTATATGGCTGGCTTTAGGTCCATGGCCTTAATTTAAAATGACACTGTAGCATGAAAAATGCTAGGCAAAGCACATAGAAAAGTAAATGCTTGAGAAAGTATCTGAGGAAAAGTAAATACTTGAAAAAAAGTAAGTATTCCTAAAATCCATACCCAGGCCTTACACACTCAGGGGTTAGGGGTGCTGACCCCTGCACAGTTAAAAATCCACATAAAACTTTTCACTCCCTCCCCCAACCCCATCAAATTAACTGGGAGGAGCCTACTGTTGACTGGTAGCCTTACCTGTTACCTGTAAACCGTGGATTAACATTGGCTACAAAATTATTACAATAATACAGCCTATGCTACAATTAATTTTACATAGTTATGACTGAATATAGCATCTTTTTTATATTTTTCTCAAGTGCAAATGGCACATGTATGGTCTGTAAGTGTGTGCATAAATTTTGATACGTTTTAACTTTTTATAATAGATTCATGTATATTTTATAGCAGTAAATGATAAAATAGACTATTATCTATATTTTTGCCTTTATGACATGCCTAACTTAAAAAAATTTTTTTTTGAAATTTATGGGCTAGGTAGTTCATCTGCAAACTTTTTCAAATTGTCACAAATCTCAAAATAATGTTTCCAATATATATAAATGGAAAATATATATACATTTCACATACTGTAAATGAACCCATTCAGTTCAAACCCATTTTGTTCAAGGGTCAAATGTATAGTGTAAAGAAATAATACTGTTATAGTCTTTTGCAGGTAAGTTCCTAAAAAACTTTTGAGTCAATGTTAGGATATTTACAAATTAATACCCCAAATTAATAAATGAATTGTGTTTAATGTTATAAGTGCATCTGTTCTATCTTTATGGAAATGTATAGAACAGGAGTCAGCAAATTTCAAGATGTGAGTCAAATGGCTCACTGCTCATCTTTGTAAATAAAGTTTTATTAGAACATAGTCACACTCATTCATGTATGCAGTCTCTATGGCTGATTTCATGTACAGTGGCAGATTTGAGAAACTGTGACAGAGATTATGCTGCTGCTAAGTCGCTGCAGTCGTGTCCGACTCTGTGCGACCCCATAGACGGCAGCCCACCAGGCTCCCCCGTCCCTGGGATTCTCCAGGCAAGAACACTGGAGTGGGTTGCCATTTCCTTCTCCAATGCATGAAAGTGAAGTCGCTCGGTCGTGTCCGACTCAGCGACCCCATGGACTGCAGCCTACGAGGCTCCTCCGTCCATGGGATTTTCCAGGCAAGAGTACTGGAGTGGAGTGAGTGCCATTGCCTTCTCTGACAGAGACCATATTGTTTACCAAAATATTTATAAGCTGACTCTTTAAATAAGTTTGTTGATTGACATAGAAGAACAAAATGAAATCCAAATCCCAAAAGGAAAATCCCAAAGGTATGAGTGTGGCCTTGTACAGTCCACCGAGGTGCTCAGTGTGTTGTGGAAGCACTGTGGGGTGACTGAAATATCTAGAGAAGTGGCAAGCCTGTTACATCACAACCACCTTTCATTTCAAACTCCAGTTCACAATTAATAGAAGCACATCCCTAAGCTAAGGGAAGAACTCTGATACGTGTAATTAGAGGTCAGCAACATGTCAGGAGTGCCTTAGAACCCAGTGATCACCCCCATATTTTAGGATGAGATGAAGGAGGGGGCACAGTTTATACAAATGGCACGAAAAAGATGGGAGAGACTTCCTCATGGATGAATTGATTGTCAATGTCAGCCCCAAATTGTTCCTTAATGGAAAACTGTATAGACACATCATTTCCTTATCCCCAAAAACACTGAGCCGGAAAGAAATTTGAGTCCCAAGTTATCAATACATCATATCCTCCACAATTAGAAATTTACTTAGAGTAATAGTCAAAAAAGTTTTAAATAATCCTGTTGGAGTTAGACCTGTTGGTCATTTTCAACTTGATGACAGTTATTTTAATCCAGCTTTAAACTAGCTAGCTGTTCCAGCTAGCTAGTTCCAGCTTTACCAGACTATAATTTCAGAGCCTCACTTCGCTACTGGCAGCTCTATTTTATTATTGAAGGATATAGTGATTCTCAAAAGAGGCGGAAGGAAATACAAAAACTAATTTTAAAGTAAGGATAACACAGGGATAATTCACATGGAATGAAGCTAAGAGCTCTCTTTTATTAGCCTAGAATCTAAGCTCTCAATAAAAAACTGACAAATGAGTAAAAATTAATTTAAATCAAGAAGTTCCTGTCAATTTTACAGTACTTTTTAACTTTTACCTCCTTTGCCATTTTTAGCATGCAAATAACCCTGTGACTGGAAGTAGAAGCAGACATTATTTCCATTATGCAGATAAGGAACTGTGTTCTCAGAGGGGTTAAATCACCTGCCTCAAGTCACGGGTAAAGAATTCAAAGTCTCCTAATTGCTGCTACTTCTCAAGTGAGACAGAGTGTGTGATAGGATTACAAAGTCCAAGAATTAAGCCAATGTAGTGGAAATGAGTTCTAGGTTTTTCTATAGCTCTAGCAAACACATTTACCTTCTCAAAATCAAAAGTAAACTCAATATTCCTATTATGACTCACAGACCCAAATGACTGAACACGCTGGTCCAGGACTGCCATTATTGGGTTGTCACTGGGGTAGTGATGTTCATTCTCGTTAGAATAGAGATGAACCTGAATGGCACCAGAAGTCTAGTCACAGGTGCTTCTAGTTATAGTAGTCCCTGTCCTGTAAATCCACAGCAGAACTGTCATTGCCCTAATGCTAAAGTCACATCAGCTAAACTTCCCCATCACTCATGTTACCACGGAACAGAAGAGATTTCAGGAAATGACTCTGTTGGCATTCTCCTGAATCCAGCCCATTCGATTGTCAAGAGTAGCTCCCTGTTGCTTTTTAATCAGGTATTTCCTATTATGTAGACAAACCTAACCTTATCTGTCCACCCAGCCCCCAGGGACATGCGTGCTCAGTCTCTTCAGTTGTGTCCGACTCTCTGTGACCCCATGGACTGTAGCCCACCAGGCTCTTCTGTCCATGGGATTCTCCAGGCAAGAATTCTGGAGTGAGTTGCCATGCCCTCCTCCAGGGGATCTTCCCAAATCAGGGAAGATCCTATGTCTCCTGTATTGCAGGCGGATTCTTTACTGCTGAGCCACCAGGGAAACTCCCCTCACAACTGTACCCTAAAAAGGAGCTAAGCTGGGAAGACATATGAGTCCCCAGTTCTTCTTCCGCTTCCACGATGACTTGGTGGTCTAATTTATCTGGACTGGCCATACATGGTAGCCTCAACAACCGACGTTCAACCTTCTAAGAAATGTCACATTCTTTTAAATCTGAAATCCTCTTTGCCTAGCCCACATCTCGCCTTACAAGTTTCTGCTTTACCTATCCAGCTGCATTACTATCTCCTTTCTAGTACATCCACTTACCAATTTTGTACACCAAGACTTCCTACTACCAAACCCACACCACCCCGCACACTAGACCAATTTCCCATTGGTGGTGTGTCCTTCCTTCTTCTCTGAACAATCTAGTTTCCCACTTCCTCCTAGAGGTACTCTCTTCTTGCCTTAAAGTCAGTGTTTAGTTTTCTTACTTTTTTTCTTTATTCCTATAATGTTAGTAGTTGAAAGCTGAACCACAAGAACAACATTAATAAATATCTTTTGAGCTTCCATCATGTATCTAAGCAAACACAGAAATCAGCATATCCTCATAGAAAAGGACTACTTTTTCTTCCTCTGAAATCCCCTGGATATATGCCTGAGGCAATGGGGAAGAGGATAAAAGAGACTTCCTGACTCAAGAGATCAATTATAGGGACTTCCCTGGTGATCCACTGGCTAAGACTTCACACTCCCAGTGCAGGGGGCCCAGGTTCAATCCCTAGTCAGGGAATGAGATCCCATGTGTTGCAACTAAGAGTTCACATGTCACAACTAAGACCAGGCACAGCCAAAACAATAAATTTCTTTAAAAAAAAAAAAAAGAAAGAAAGATCAATTACACTCATCAGTTAACTGTATGGTAGAGAATATAAAATATAAAGAACCTCTTGTCCTCAAAATTTTTGTGAGCTTACAAGCAGTTAGTTTTTAGTTACTTGAAACTCTGCTCCAATAATTTCAAAGTGTTACCTTATTTTCATAACTATTCACTTATGCCCATGGCAAGCATGTAAATAGGCAAAACCTTTCTGGAAAACAATTATGAAACATCTTTAAAAAGTGCAACAGGCATAAACCAGCAAATCTTGCCTCACAGAATCTACTGAACAAGAATATTAAAAAAAAAAAAAAGAATATTAGCAGAAGTGTTTAATAAAAATGGAAATCATCTAAATGTCTGCCAATGCTGGGTATCTCTGAGCAGCAGAGAACAGCAGCAACAAGGGGATGAAGTGGTGACTGATGGTGACATTCAAAACACCACGTGAGAAGTGCTAGGATAAAAAATAAATTCAAAAAGTCAAAATTTTAAAAATTAATTAAAAAAAGAAATGCTAGGATAGAGAAAGGATGCCCTCACTCCATCCACATCATAAACAACGACCACATGAGGACTAGAGTCTGGGGGCTTCCCTCATGGCTCAGTGGTAGAGAACCTGCCTGCCAAAGCAGGAGACATGGGTTCTATCCCTCGTCGGGGAGGATCCCACACGCCGTGGAGCAACTAAGTCTGTGTGCCCCAACTGTGCCCTAGAGCCCAGGAGCCACAACTACTGAACCCAGATGCTGCAACTACTAAAGCCCAAATACTCCAGAAGCTGTGAGTATTTACAAGAGACGCCATCACAATGAGAAGCCTGTGCACCACAACAGAATATCCCCTCCTTGCTACTTGATAAAAGCTCACATAGCAACAAAGACCCAGGCCAGCCAGAAATAAATAAATAAAGGTGAATAAATAAAAACAAAACCAAAAGACTAGAGTCTGGTGAGCTTTACCCTATACTTCTCAGCCTTTGAAAATCAACCAACCAATCAAGCAACCAACCAACCAACCAAACAAAACCATAAAATGCAATTGATTATGTGACTTGCTTATTCTTGCAGCTGCTTCCAGAATGTCTTTTCTATTTGGCGTTTTTCATTCACTCCATTCATTCATTCAACAAACTGAGCTCCTAATCTACACTAAGTTCTGGAGAAAAAGTGGTTAATAGAACAGACTCACTGTCTCCCTTGGACCCACAGAGTGGCAGAACTATAAGACCGCAATGGAAGTCGGGGTCAAAGGGACCTCCACATGCCTTCACTGCTCCCTATTAGTTCCTCTTGCTCACTCTCATGATGGACAGTATCATTTCAACTGAGACTAAGTAATCAATGCCTTGGAGCCAAGCAACATCAATAGAATGCTTTGCTCTTGAAAGTTATGACATTTTAGATGATTTCTGAGATAAGACAGGAAACTGCTACTGAATGTCAACTTTTTCCATTACAGTAATAGCATTTTTAAGTGATCAAGATTGCTGGGAGAAATATCAATAACCTCAGATATGCAGATGACACCACCCTTATGGCAGAAAGTGAAGAACTAAAGAGCCTCTTGATGAAAATGAAAGAGGAGAGCGAAAAAGTTGGCTTAAAACTCAACATTCAGAAAATGAAGATCATGGCATCTGGTCCCATCACTTCATGGGAAATAGATGGAGAAACAGTGGCAATGGTGACAGACTAATTTTGGGGGCTCCAAAATCACTGCAGATGGTGACTGCAGCCATGAAATTAAAAGATGCTTGCTCCTTGGAAGGAAAGTTATGACCAACCTAGATAGCATGTTAAAAAGCAGAGACATTACTTTGCCAACAAAGGTCCATCTAGTCAAGGCTATGGTTTTTCCTGTGGTCATGTATGAATGTGAGAGTTGGACTATAAAGAAAGCTGAGCGGTGAAGAATTGATGCTTTTGAACTGTGGTGTTGGAGAAGACTCTTGAGAATCCCTTGGACTGCAAGGAGATCTAAGCAGTCCATCCTAAAGGAAATCAGCCCTGAATATTCACTGGAAGGACTGACGCTGAAGCTGAAACTCCAATACTTTGGCCACCTGATGCAAAGAACTGACTCATTTGAAAAGACCCTGATGCTGGGAAAGATTGAAGGTGAGAGGATAAGGGGACGACAGAGGATGAGATGGTTGGATGGCATAACTGACTTAACGGACATGAGTTTGAGTAAACTCTGGGCGTTGATGATGGACAGGTAGGCCTGGTGTGCTGCAGTCCATGGGGTTGCAGAGTTGGACACGACTGAGCGACTGAACTGAGCTGAACAGCATTTTTTTTCCTGTTGGTCACAAAGTGGCAGAAACTGCTTCAGGCCCAAAGCAGAATCAGATGGTAGCAATAAAACTGCCACCAACTTCATCCAAATATTCTCCAAAGCCTGTTAGGGCTCTGTAAGTTGACTAGACAAAAAAATCACTTGGCAAAGGCAGCAGCCCTTTCTCCTCACACTGCCAGGTCTTTTCGGCCCAGTTGGCAAGGTCAAGAATAGTAGGGAATCTGACAGAAACTTGCCAGCTCTTTAACCTTGCCTATTAGAATTATTGACTTATCAGGCTGGCACAAATAACTCCATCATCATTTTGCTCTAGCCATCCATACATGTCATCTATGGGTTATACTTTCAGAAACCTGGAAATTACTAAGCAGACATAGGAAGCTTATTTGCAAAAAACACGTCTACCAACACCTCCCAGCTGTGAACACTGCTGAGGAAGTCTTAACACATCCACTAGTATAAAGATTTAACCATCTTTAATATCTCTTATAAGAAAAACACAATACAAAGAGGATATTCACACCACAATGGCCAAACTACAAAAGGGGAAAAAAAAAAAGGCACTTATGTAGGACACAAGTCTACTCAGAATAACCTTTATTCATTCCTTGCCTGGCTCATAGCTTCTTTATACTTATTATTAAACAAAGTACTTTATACTTTTGTTATTAAACAAAGTATTTCTTTTTTAAATTTGATGTTAAAATTAAAAAAGAAAGAACAAGAAGATGTGGCACAACTTGGTAGACATAGGTACTATTCTTTCTATGTAGTGAGCAGGTGGACTGTCAAAAGAGTTTTTTGAAATTACTTGAAATCATTTTCAGACATTTCACTGGCCAGCACGAACTGCTGCAGTTTGAGATGGGATCTGCCAAATATCACCAGAACACAAGACTTTAGGGATTGTGAAAGAAGCAAGTGATGATTCAGTGGCCACATCAGGAAAGCATGTTTTTTGCATCAACAGATCTGGGTTGAATATGAATAATAGAAAATCCACTTAGTTTTGAAAGTGGGCTGCTTTTTACTGCAGTCCCATCCACATGCCACATGATGATCAGGGCTGCAAAACTAGATGACACCCAATCAGGCTTGCTTTCAGGTCTTTTTGAAGTCCAGCACCTGTTTTTCCTGGCTACTTGGAGGCTAGGATGGATTTGCACTTAAAACTATCACACTCCATGCCCCAGAGCACAGCCACAGCTCAACAGCCTGAGTATTTATTTACTAACAAACTTTGGCAAGTATAATGGGAAGGAGGGGGCAGAGAAACTAATAAATGTGAATGACTTGAAAATGTGGGGGAAAAAAAGTTCATCATTTGAAATGATGTATGGCCCTACTTCGGAGAAGGCAATGGCACCCCACTCCAGTACTCTTGCCTGGAAGGTCCCGTGGATGGGAGCCTGGTGGGTTGCAGTCTATGGGGTCGCTGGGAGTCAGACACGACTGAGCAACTTCACTTTCACTTTTCACTTTCATGCATTGGAGAAGGAAATGGCAACCCACTCCAATGTTCTTGCCTGGAGAATCCCAGGGACGGGGGAGCCTGGTGGGCTGCCGTCTATGGGGTCGCAGAGAGTCAGACACGACTGAAGCGACTTAGCAGCAGCAGCAACATGGCCCTACTTTACGTGGAGGAATGTTCCAAGTTATCATCTAAAATATATGCAGTGTTCTCTGCACACAGGCTTGCAGTGTCTTCTCAGACGAAAATCTGGTTCTGTGGTGTGGGAGTCTCACTGATGACACAAAAGGATCAGCCCTGCAGTGACTTCTATTTGTTATTCCTCTTCCCAACTACATCCAGCAAATACCAAAAGAAAAAGCAAATCCTGAAGCTTTTTTCTGGATTTTAAAAACAAAAACAAAAAACTGTTCAATATTTACTTATGTCCTTTAAAATCTAGATCTGGGAATGCTATGACAAATGTCTTTTATTTTGAAAATATGTGTCTTAGTAGGGCTTGAATTTTGGACACACGTTGGACCATCTGGAAAATTCTCTGGTACCTTCAGTAATTCATATAGCATATTTCCCAAGAACGCTCCTGTTTTAAAGCAAATCCATGCTTGTAAAATCCTTACAATTATTAAATTTTTTTTACAACCTACAATATACTTCCAGATACTTTGATTTGACTTTTACAACTCTAGAAAATGATTTATTATTATAAATACTATGACCATCTCTACTTTACAGATGTGAAAACTGAGGAAATTGCTCTAAGATTACAAGAGCCAGGCTCCAAACTATAGATTTCCACCTAATAGTTTGTCTAACCAAATCTAGTTTACTAGAGATATGAAAAATAAGACACACGAAGGTAAGCAGTTATGACGAAACCAGCTTTATTCGGCAAAGGGTTGTGTTATCCATATCTGCAGAGGGTGATCTTGACGATGGTTTTTCTAAACATGAACATCCATCAGTACCATTTTTATAATGTAAAAGCACATGGTTTCATTCTGCTCTTTCACATTTGGCAGAAAATAGAGCTTTATCCTGCAGTACCAGACTTAAAGAACATCAACTACCATAATCCAAAATATCTTGCTCATAAAGTTCTTAGAGAACAAGGTAAAACCTAAGCTTAGAAACATCTTCACTCAAGTAGTAAGGCAAATAAATCACTTACTCTCCTTACATTTCTCCATCCCTGACGTGGGTAATATGGTTAAATTACACTAGCTTTTCCCCTCCTACTCAACTGAGAAACGTCACCCAAGAGTGTAAATTAATCAAATTAAGTCCCTCTGAAGGAAGTACTGCTTTGTGGGATTGCAGATTCAGTTACTAGGTGTAACTAAAGTGGCCTCTAGCAACCATTGCATTGTGAGGTGAAGCAAATAGAATAAAGTTTGGGGGAAAAAAATTAAGAGTTGATTTAGGAATTTATAGCCTTGTTTATTTACATCTGAGTTTCTATTTTCACTAACAGAATTTTCTTTTTTTTAACAGTAGCCATGTAAACTAGGTCAGTGTCGAAACTTTCCTTTTGCTTCAAAGAGGAGTTGAAATGTACTTGGCACACAGTCCATTCCCAACTCCCAGATAGGTGCCCAGCAAACTTTCTTTTTCAACCTGTCGGTCAGTGAGAGGACTGACTGTATTAAATCTCAGATGGCAAAGGCACACCGTCTGCTGAATTATGAAGTGAGAATTGGGAAACGGAAAATTGTTCCCTCTCTATTTTCAGAACCCTCTCTCTAAGCACGTTCCAAAGACACCGGGCCAACTCTGCTCCTCGAGTTGTGCTCGACTCCCACTGAGCCTCCTGACCAGAGAAAGGCTAAAGGGGAGCTTCAATCCCTTCTAACCTGTAATCACGTCCCTCTAGTAGGAGGTCTGTGTGTGTATGCTCAGTCACTTCAGTCACATCCAACTCTTTTCGACCCCATGGGCTATAGCCCATCAGGCTCCTCTGTCCGTGGGATTCCCCAGGCAAGAATACTGGAGTGGGTTGCCATGCCCTTCTCCAGGGAATCTTCCCAATCCAGGAACTGAACCCATGTCTCCTGCAGCTCTTGCATTGTAGGCAGATTCTTTACAGCTGAGCCACTGAGGAAGCCTAGTAGAAGAGGGAATGTCCCCTAAAATCCTGTGGCTACACACTTAGGATGCCAGGGAAAAGCCGTGTAAGAGGACCAAAGCCAGGAGTGAAGCTATGAAAATCTCATCAGCATTTTTATTCCAGTTACTCTATTGATTCACCTGTGGTTCTCCTCTATATTGTGTCTGTTGACACTGTCACTACGTTCATCCATTCTTCTGGGTTGGGTAATCATCTTTATGATCACAACCTTGAACTCTTTATTGAGTAGACAGCTTATCTCCACTTTTGTACAGTTCTCTTTCTGAACTTCTGTCTCAACCCACTGTTTGGAACATAACTACTCCATCTCCTCATAGTGCCCAGTTCTCAATGTTTATCTCTCCAGGGCAGGTCAGTCTATTGTGTCTGGATCTTGGAGGAGTGGCCACATATAGGGGCCCAGCAGCACTCTCTCCTCTAGTTACCAAAGCCATATGCTTTTGGGGTGCTCCCTACATGGACTGGGTGGGCCCTTCTGTTGTGGTGGGGTAACTACTGTGGGTGCACTGTTAGTAGGCTGACCCCTGGCCAGTTGGGTCCTAGGCCTTGGGGTATAAAGGAGGGTGGGGGAGTTCTCAGGGCATGAACCACATTTTTTGTATTTATTTGGTTGCACCAGATCTTAGTTGCAGCACGTGGAATCTTCGGTCTTAGTTATGGCATGTGGACTCTTAGCTGTGGCAGGCGGGATCTAGTTCCCTAACCGGGGATCAAACCTGGGCTCTCTGCATTGGGAGTGTAGCATCTTAGCCACTGGATCACCAATAATAAGGACAGCACCCTGTTTTTAAAATGCCAATGGCATTTTATACATCTTGAACTAGCAATAATGAGCACTACACTCAACTTCCATTTTATCACTCCTTGCTAGACCAAAATCTTCTGGGGTCTTCCCCTCCAGTGGGTCTAATGAGTATTTGTGAATAAATTGTGCTCCAACGTAGATTTTATGTGTAATAAGAGACATTTGTTCCCCTGTGACTGATTCTCCAACCAAATGTTCAGCTGACTTTCTGGTTACCAAGTGCAGTCAGAGATAGAAAGTAACTTGGTTACTTGAGGTGGAAAATCTTTGACAAGACCTATTCTGTGCTGCGGGCTTGGTGTTCATCAAGTTGTAAAGCTCTTCTTTGACCTCTAGGCCAACGCCTCTTCCAACAGACACTGTAGGGCGGGCCTAGGGACTTTAGGCTCCCTTCCCAGGCATTCCTTATTTTGATTCATCTATTTTTCTCTTTGCCTCTCCAGGCAACTTCCTGGTCAACATCCAGGATTTTTTCCTCCCTTAAAATATGTTCACCTGGAGAAAGATGAAATTTGAATATAGAGCAACCAAAATAAAGATGTGCATAATGGAATTCAGTGTATGGTATTTACATTAGTTGAGTGGGAATAAATGTACTTGGACTTGCAGAGTATCTTTTTTCAAAAGGAAAAACAGGTCATTGCTATATACTTCAGAACAAGGAAAGCACCAAACTCAGTGCCAAGGACACACAGAGGTGAACACAAAAGCCTGAGGAGCAAGGCGGAAGTACAGGGAGAGGTGGACAGGGCTAAGTTGAAATATGAGAAGAGAGGGCTTTCCTTGCTTTCACATATCACTCAAAGATATATGAGTGTTATGTGTTAAGAATCTTAAAAATCTGGCCTAACAGTGAAATTAAGGAATGCAAATCTTTCACATAAAACCTGTTTCATTGAGGTTTAGTTCTCTAAAATGCTGTCTTCTTGTTGCATTTTCTCTCAATAGCCTACTTTCTGTGCACCATTGAAGGGAGGAGGAAAATTCCCAAGACAGGAAAAGGTCAGACTTTGGGTGGGTCTCTATGACCTCAACTCATTGCTTTTTTACTGTGTAGCATCAAATGAAAGGAGAAGATAATCTATTTACAATCATCTTTGCAAATAACTGCCCTTTTCCTACTTCTTTCTTCTAATTTACTTGGACACTTTAAGCTAAAATTAAAGCTAATTTTAGACTGTTTAATTTTTATTTGGGGATAAGAATCAAGGGAGTGTATTAGAAAGTCTTAAAGGAACATAATATTTAGATTCAGTAAATATTAGCAGCCCTGAGAGTAGCCAGTTAATAGGCAAAAAGAATCACCAGCCATGAAAAAACCAAGAACACAAACTAGCATGTCATTTTTATTCATCAGTTCATCTATTTTCATAATGAAGAGCTATGACCACAGCCTGCAAAATAATTTGAAGCAATTTATTTGGGGAAAAAAGAAATTTCTAAAATGTCTAACTTTTCAAGAAGGACAATCAAGAAAAAAAAAAAAAGAAGCCCAGTCTATACTACCCAAGGCAATCTACAGAGTCAATGCAATCATTATCAAAATACTAATGACATTTTTCACAGAACTAGAATAATTTTGAAATCCATATAGAAACACAAAATATTCTGAGTAGCCAGAGCAATCTTGAGAAAGAAGAACAGAGTTGGGGGTATCAAGCTCCCTGACTTCAGGCCACACTATATGGTACCATATGTGCCACATGGTACTGGCACAAAAACAGACACACAGATCAAGGGAATAGAATAGAAAGCCTAGAAATAAACCTCTGCATTTGTGGTTCATTAACCTAAGAAAAGGGAGGCAAGAATACACAATAGGGAAAAACAGTCTTTTCAATAAGTGGTCCTGGGAAAACTGGACAGCTATGTGTAAAAGCATGTAATTATAACATTTTCTCATATCATATACAAAAATTAACTCGAAATGAGTTTAAAGACCTAAATATAAGAACAGAAACCATTCAACTCCTAGAAGAAATTATAGGCAGAACACCCTCTGACATATATCATAGAAATATTTTTTGGGATCTGTCTCCTAAGGCAAAAGAAACAAAAGCAAGAATAAACAAATGGGACCTAATTAAACTTAAAAGCTTTTGCATAGCAAAGGAAGCCATAAGAAAAATGAAAAGATAAAACTGCAGACTGAGAGAAAATATTTGCAAAATGAAATGACCAGTAAGAGGTTAACGTTCAAAACATAGACAGCTCATACAACTCAATATCAAAAAACGAGACAATCCGATTTTAAAAATGGGCTGATCTGAATAGACATTTTTTAAAAGAAGATATATAGGTGGCCAACAGCCACATGAAAAGATGCTCAATATTGCTAATCAGAGAAATGCAAATTAAACTACAATGAAATATCACCTCACACCTATCAGAATGGCTATCATCAAAAAGGCCACAAATAACAAATGTTGTAGAGGATGCGGAGAAAGAGGGAACCCAGTACTCTGTTGATGGGAATGTAAATTGGTGCAGCCACTATGGAAATCAGAACAGAGGTTCCTCAAAAAACAAAAAGAGAACTACCACACAATCCAGTAATTCTACTCCTGGATATTTATCCCAAGAAAATGAAAACATTAAATCAAAAAGCTACATGCACTTCAATGTTCACATAGCACTATTTACAACAGCCAAGATATGGAAGCAGCCTGAGAATCCATCAACAGATGAACAGATAAAGATGTGGTATATATATGGAATATTGCTGAGCCATAAAGAAAGAATAAAATTTGTTCTTTTGGCAACAACATAGATCGGCCTGGAGGAGATAATGCTTAGTGAAATAAATCAGATAGAGAAAGACAAATACTGTATGTCATCACTTATATGCAGAATCTAAAAAATAAAACAAACATGAATACAACAGATACACAGACACAAACAGCAAACTAATGGCTACCAATGGAGACGGGGAAGGAGGAAGAACAAACTGGCGTAGGGGACTAAGAGGTACAAATTACTATGTATAAGATAAGCAAGTTATCAGTATACATTATACAACACAAGGAATATAGCCAATATTTTATCAGTTCAGTTCAGTTCAGTCGCTCAGTCGTGTCTGACTCTTTTCGACCCCATGAACCGCAGCACGCCAGGCCTCCCTGTCCATCACCAACTCCCGGAGTTCACTGAGACTCATGTCCATTGAGTCGGTAATGCCATCTGGCCATCTCGTCCTCTGTCGTCCCCTTCTCCTCCTGCCCCCAATCCCTCCCAGCATCAGAGTCTTTTCCAATGAGTCAACTCTTTGCATGAGGTGGTCGAAGTATTGGAGTTTCAGCTTTAGCATCATTCCTTCCAAAGAACACCCAGGACTGATCAACTTCAAATAGACTATAATCTATGCAAATTCTGAATCACTACTTTCTACTCCTGAAACTAATAGAGATCAGAGATCAGTCGCTCAGTCATGTTCGACTCTTTGCGACCCCATGAACCGCAGCACGCCAGGCCTCCCTGTCCATCACCAGCTCCCGGAGGTCACTCAGACTCGCATCCATCGAGTCAGTGATGCCATCCAGCCATCTCATCCTCTGTCGTCCCCTTCTCCTCCTGCCCTCAATCCCTCCCAGCATCAGAGTCTTCTCCAATGAGTCAACTCTTCGCATGAGGTGGCCAAAATACTGGAGTTTTAGCTTTAGCATCATTCCTTCTAAAGAAATTCCAGGATTGATCTCCTTCAGAATGGACTGGTTGGATCTTCTTGCAGTCCAAGGGACTCTCAAGAGTCCATTGGAAAAGGTCAGTTTTCATCCCAATCCCAAAGAAAGGCAATGCCAAGGAGTGCTCAAGCTACCGAACAATTGCACTCATCTCACACGCTAGTAAAGTAATGCTCAAAATTCTCCAAGCCAGGCTTCAGCAATATGTGAACCGTGAACTTCCTGATGTTCAAGCTGGTTTTAGAAAAGGCAGAGGAACCAGAGATCAAATTGCCAACATCCGCTGGATCATGGAAAAAGCCAGAGAGTTCCAGAAAAACATCTATTTCTGTTGTATTGACTATGCCAAAGCCTTTGACTGTGTGGATCACAATAAACTATGGAAAATTCTGAAAGAGATGGGAATACCAGACCACCTGATCTGCCTCTTGAGAAATCTGAAACTAATAATTACACTGTAAATCAACTGTACCTCCATTACATTTTTTAAATACAAAAATTGAAAGTGAAAAAATTTAAAAGAGGCTGAATTAAGTGGACAGAAGAGACACCTCTCCCCCATAGAGAGGGGAGTTTAGAAGCCACAGTGCATTATCAAATGTGTTTAGTCCATTGGAAGCACTTTCCCTAAAGCAATCAGGGAATGGTACTCAAAAATGCAGTATCTGGATTTTAAAAAAACCTCAGCAGGACACGTGTGTGTGTATGCTCAGTTGCCTCAGTTCTGTCTGACTCTGACTCTTTGCAACCCTATGTATTGTAGTCCACCAGGCTCATCTGACAACAGGATCCTTCAGGCAAGGATACTGGAGTGGGTTGACAGGCCCTCCTCCAGGGGATCTTCCCCGGCCCAAGGATAGGACCCAAGGATCAAACCCAAGTCTCTTGGGTCTCCTGCATTGGCAGGCAGCTCTTTACTACTAGCCCACCTGGAAAGCCCAAGCAGAGCACTGAACTTTGCAAAAGAACAGTAGCATAAAAAAAGCAAAAATAAACAGAACTAGATCTGACTGAGCACAAACCATGTAATTTCCCTGGGCTACAGGTTTCTCTTCTGAACAACAGAGACAACAGAATATCCTTCAATTGGCAAATGTGAGGTGTTTTTGTTTTTTTATTTTATTGGATTATAGTTGATTTACAATGTTGTGTTACTTTCAGTTGTACAGCAAAGTGATTCAGTTATATACATATTCATTCTTTTTTCAGATTCTTTTCTCATATAACATGAGAAGATAATCCACACAGAGACAATGGTGGGCAGAAGCACACCCTCACTTACGACTAATTCCCACCCTTCCCCAGGGGGCGCTATTCTGACTTTGCAGAGTCAAGAAACAACCTTTCTTACAGGTGCAACCAAACTATGACCTTACATGAAAGCATTCCGGCACTCTAACCTGTTTTCTCACCTAAAAAATGGTAGGTGTGACGTAGGTGTCTTCAAAGTATCTCCTACCTCAAAAATTCTAAAGTGGATGGCATTTATATTCACGGGTAAAGCCTCTAGTTTTCTTTAGTGTCATCCTTGTGCAGTATTTTTAACTGAGATTCGTTAACCCCATAGGAGAAAATTCGAAATCATTTTCTCTGCTCTGAAACTGTTTTTTAGAAAAACTATGTAGCCCCTAAAAGTGTTATAGAACTCACCAGGAAAACCATCTTGACATCTAAATTCACTTCAGTAGAGATGCATAGCGGAGAAGGCAATGGCAACCCACTCCAGTACTCTTGCCTGGAAAATCCCATGGACGGAGGAGCCTGGTGGGCTGCAGTCCATGGGGTCGCTAAGAGTGGGACGCAACTGAGGGACTTCCCTTACACTTTTCACTTTCATGCATTGGAGACAGAAATGGGAACCCACTCCTGTGTTCTTGCCTGGAGAATCCCAGGGACGGGGGAGCCTGGTAGGTTGTAGTCCATGGGGTCGCTAGAGTCGGACACGACTGAGCGACTTCCCTTTCACTTTTCACTTTCACACATTGGAGAAGGAAATGGCAACCCACTCCAGTGTTCTTGCCAGGAGAATCCAGGGACGGGGGAGCCTGGTAGGTTGCAGTCCATGGGGTCGCTAGAGTCGGACACGACTGAGCGACCTCACTTTCACTTTCATGCATTGGAGAAGGAAATGGCAACCCACTCCTGTGTTCTTGCCTGGAGAATCCCAGGGACAGGGGAGCCTGGTGGGCTGCTGTCTGTGGGGTCACACAGAGTCGGACACGACTGAAGCGACTTAGCAGCAGCAGCAGAGATGCACAGTATAGAAGTCTACTCAAGGATAGAATCAAAGATCCTAAATAAAATATAAGTTCCAGGAACTCTTAGTTGTCTCTGTTTTAGGAAGTCTCTAATGGTTACCTTCTCGTCCCCATAATTTTCCCAGTAATAATAAACAGGTTGTCAGTTTCCTGGACCAGTTTTATTTTTTAATGCATACACTGTTTCTGTAATGATTTCTTAAACTTTCCTTTTTTATTCTTAAATTCCTAAAATATATCCTAGCATTTAATCAATGATTTTAAAAATTCTTTTCCTTACAAATCTTTTTTTTTAAAGCAAAGTACAGTTGACTTAAAATATGATGTGCAACATAGCGATTCAATATTTTTATAGATTATTTTCTCCTAACCTTTTTTTAAAAAAAGAAAAATCTGACATACTTATTTCACAGCAGGTGAATATAATGTGAAAATATGAAGATGAAAAAAAGTACTTTCTTGGGTACACAGAATACTTACTACTTGCACATGAATCTCTTGGTTCTACTAGTTGTTAGAGCCCAATTGGTTAAGCATTAATTTTCAGCATTTATCTTAATATCAGAAAATAGAATGGCCAAACTACTTTTTTTTCCCTACAATACAAGATGATTGAGGAAAAACATGGGAAGGCAAAGAGAGGCACCAGGAATGGGACTAATTATTGGTAATGGGACACTAGTCTCCCATGCCCTCACTTGGCAATTGGAGGGGTATTTAATTTAGCCTGTGTGGATGCTAAGAACAGATAGCACATTCACCAATTACCAGAATCCCAAGGCTTCCTAAGTGTTATTCATGGTTCAGACAAATAGCTGGATTAAAGAGTTATATTGCAGTTTCCTCTGCTTTCACATAAAACTCCCTCTAAAACTAAGACAAGAATTCTGGGGGAGATGGACCAGGCTTTTTCCAGTACCGGCTGGTTTATTTTCTGAAAGCCCCCGCCCCTTCCTTTTTTTTGGCCACACCCTGCAGCATCAGGATCTCAGTTTCCTTATCAGAGATCTGAAGCCACAAAGCAAACTGTTTACAATAGCCAGGACATGGAAGCAACCTAGATGTCCATCAGCAGACAATGGATAAGAAAGCTATGGTACATATACACAATGGAATATTACTCAGCTATTAAAAAGAATGCATTTGAATCAGTTCTGATGAGGTGGATGAAACTGGAGCCTATTATACAGAGCGAAGTAAGTCAGAAAGAAAAACACCAATACAGTATATTAACACATATATATGGAATTTAGAAAGATGGTAACAATGACCCTATATGCGAGACAGCAAAAGAGACACAGATGTAAAGAACAGACTTTTGGACTCTGTGGGAGAAGCCAAGGGTGGGATGATTTGAGTGAATAGCAATGAAACATGTATATTATCATATGTGAAACAGATCGCCAGTCTAGGTTCGATACATGAGGGTGCTCAGGGATGGTGCACTGGGATGACCCTGAGGGATGGGATAGGGAGGGAAGTGGGAGGGGGTTCAGGATGGGGAACACATGTACACCCATGGCTGATTCATGTGAATGTATGGCAAAAACCACCACAATATTGTAAAGTAATTAGGCTCCAATTAAAATAAATAAATAAATATTTAAAAAGAGAGAGGGACTTCCCTGCTGGTCCAGTGGTTAAGACTTCACCTTCCAATGCAAGGGGTTCAAGTTCGATCCCTACTTAGGTAGCTAAGATCCCACATGCCTCCTGGCCAAAAGAACAGTACATGAAACAAAAGAAGCAAAATTGTAACAAATTCAATAAAGACTTTAAAAAAATAAATAAATAAAATAATAAGAGACAAAAAAAAAAAGTCTTAACCACTGGATCACCAGCAAAGTCTTTCAAATGTAGCTAAAAACACATGGTCTTAGCACTTCCTAACACATTTGAATATCACTTTATAGCATGTAAGACACTTTTATGTAATTAGAATAATTTGATTCCTGGAGTCTTTTTTCCTACTGAGATTCTTAGCAAAAGTTTGGCTTCCACTTCTAAATCCCTCATTCTGCTAAGCAGAATTGCAATATTTCCCTCCTCTTTTCACTTTTAACTGTGGTTTCTAGATCTTTAGGAAGAGGAGGTGCATCATTGAGCATCTGGCCACTATCAGGGATCTATTGAGAAGTACAACTGCAGGGTATGTCCTGCTACCAAAACATTTGGTCCAGCTTCTTCTTTTCCTGCCCCTTCCACACCCATGGGCTATGAGTCTTCAGAATGATGACCCAATAGTCCAAGGCACTCTATTAATGAAAAAAAAAGAACTAAGAAAAGAGTATACTTAAGACATTGGTAGCTGGTATTTTCATTTTTTAACAACAACAAAAAAAGCACACATTCATTTAAAAACAGAATGAACCAAATGCTACAATTTCTATTTACTCAAGTAAATGAGATTCTTATTTGAATTTTGTGGATTGTAACATGATATCCATTAAATTATTTTAAAAAATGAAAAAAATTATTAGTATTTTCAAAAGACAATGTCATAGTAAAGATACCATTCACACTAGGAGCAAAAGTTACAAAATACCAATAATATGCTTAACAAATGTAAGGGACTTTTCTGGCAGTCCAGTTGGTAAGAATTGGTTCTTCCAATGCAGGGGATGCAGGTTCAATCCCTGCTCTGGGAACTAAGATCCCACATGCCACACAGTATGGCTAGAAAAATTATATATTTAAAAAAATGTGATAGAACCACGTATGAAGAAACACAGGATTTACTGAAGGTCTTAAAAGAAAAAAAACGGATGGAGATGTTCACTGTGTTTATAGATTTTAAAACATGTGGCTATAAAAATGTTCACCTTCCCAAATTTTCTCCATAGTTTATAAAACTACAGTCTAAGTGCTAAAGAGATTTTCATCTGGAACTTTGACATGTTGATCCTAACTTCTATCTGGAAGAGTAAATGAAGACGAATTGCCAAGAATTCATTTAAGAAGGAATATAATTAGGGAGGTCTTGCCCAAACAAACATGAAGACATATTCTAAAACTAGAGTAATTACATAGTCTGGTATTGGTAACTGGTTCAAGAATAGAGAAAAGGGTCAAAGGAACAGAAGATGCTAGAAACAAATTACATATGTGAATTTAATATAGAATAGAAGTGGCACTTCAGAACAGAGCATGAAGACTGCATTATTTCATAACTTATTTTTAGAACCATTAAATATCCATTGAAAAAAGTTATATGACCCCTCATGCCAGATAAGTAAATTTCAGATGACACAAGGAGTTCAACTTTGAAAATATAGAAACATTCTAGAGAAAATATGAACATGATTATATACTTTGGGAATAAGAAAGACAACAGGGTAAAGAACCACCACCACCACCTCCACAAAGAAAAAGACCCACTGCTTATGAATCCAGACCTCCAGTATTTTCCAGAGAGTTGTAGATCAGCCACTGGGAAAGTGGAATCATTTGGAACCCTTGTGAAAACTACATTCCTGAGCCTCATCCCAAACCTGCTGGATCACCTCCCCAGGTGAATGTGATACCCCACAATATGTCAGAGGCCTCTGGTCCAGGGTACACCCTAAAGTGGAGAAGGGGCAAGAAAGCCTCACGTTACAAGGCATTCACCGGGCTGCAACAGCCTTGCCATCACTGAAGGCTCCCAGGTGGTGTACATACAATGGTTCAGCTTTTGTAAAGTCCCCTGGGAGCTATTTTCCTTTTTAAGGAAGTCAGCTGTATTAAACAAATTTCTCCCCCATCTCTCTCCTTTCTTCACACCAAAAAAAGCCCCCAAGCCTCTTAATTTCAGTCATTTGCTGCAGCCTGGCAAAAATACATCCTAGTCAGCTTGCTTTAGACATTGCATCAAATTGTGGCATAGTCATCAATTCTTAAATATCTATTCACAGTGACTCTCAGCCCTGGCTTCTTTTAGAGTCACCCAGGAAGCTTTGAAAAGTCATACAGTGCACCTGAGTTCCACCCCCAGGGAACCTCGATTTCAACTGGTCTAGGATTGACAGTTTTTAAAAAGACCCACAGGTGCTTCTTAACTGGACTGAGATCACTGGCCATGCCCAGAAACAACCCCTGCTCCCTGGAGTTTTACACCTTAATAAGACACAGAATCTTGCCTGTTCTAATACAAGGTAAACTTGCTGTATGAGATATGAACATTTCAGGCAACATGCCATGGATATACGGGAGAGAGAGGAGTGTGCCCAGGAAGACTTCTTTAAGGGAATGGGATTTTGTGGAGCCTTGACCTAGAAAGTTGTTTAAGACTTGGGCAAGGAGAGGCGGCACGCAGGCAGAAGAGTAAAAAAGGATCATCAGAACCTTATTTGGTTAGTAACTACTTCATTGTCCCCCATAACTTCTCATGCTGCTGCTGCTGCTGCATCACTTCAGTCGTGTCCAACTCTGTGCGACCACATAGACGGCAACCAACCAGGTATCCCGTCCCTTAGATTCTCCAGGCAAGAACACTGGAGTGGGTTGCCATTTCTGTCTCCAATGCATGAAAGTGAAAAGTGTAAGGGAAGTCCCTCAGTCGAGTCCGACTCTAGCGACCCAATGGACTGTAGCCCACCAGGCTCCTCCGTCCATGGGATTTTCCAGGCAAGAGTACTGGAGTGGGGTGCCATTGCCTTCTCCTATGAACTTTTAAATATATATATATATATATATATACACTTACTATATACACTGTATTTACTATACCACGTGTGTGTGTGTGTGTGCTAAGTCACTTCAGTTGTGTCCAACTCTTTGCGACCCTATGGACTGTAGCCCACCAGACTCTTCTGTCCATGAGACTCTCCAGGCAAGAATACTGGAGAGGGTTGCCATTTCTCTCTCCAGGGGATCACCCTGACCCAGGGATTGAACCTGCGTCTTTTACGTCTCCTGCCTTGGCAGGTAAGTTCTTTACCACTAGTGCCACTTGGGAAACTCCCTTTGTATACTATAATACTATAGTAAATACTATATGTCAATATATATATATGTATATATACACATACACTATATACATATATATGCCTCCCTTATTATTTCTTGCAATTATTTTTGTCTTTTTTTAATCTATTTTTAATTTGAGGATAATTACTTTACAATATTGTGTTGGGTTTCTACCATACATCAACATGAGTCAGCCATAGGTATACATATATTTCCTCCCTCTTGAACTTCCCTCCCACCTTCCACCCCATCCCACCCCTCTACATTGTCACAGAACACTGGATTTGAACTCCTTATGTCAGACAGCAAATTCCCACTATTTCTTGCAATTATAATCTTCCAACTTATAAAACTTTTGTCATGTGTATGAAATGGAAATAATGATGTGTTCATCATGCTTCTAGACAAGGCTGTGTTTCCTCCTCCCAGCCTGGGGATAAAGCAGAGAAGGATGTCTTTCTCCCAGCCTGGTAAAGCACTTCCAACAATCCATCATGTACAAAAGGGTGGACTGAACTTATTCTACTCAGAAAATTCAAATACAATAAGCCTACTTTATATTATCCAGCCAATTAGAGAGGAAGGTGATGAGACATTTTGCCAAGAACTTTTCAAACAGCCAAGCTGACCTGTCCAAATTCAACAAATACATTACTAATAAACTTCATTCTATGATCTCTCTTCCCTGCCATTAACTCCTCTCTAAATCAGTAGATTTCAAAGTCTGAAGTTGGGCAGAGGAAGTTGAGATGTGTCTGTTTCCCTGAAACATTTCTAACCTTACTCAACTGATCCCAATTTGGATATATTTCCTTAATAAACTGTCTTTGAGTTACATGTTGCCGATTAAGAGACTGGAGATAAGTGGTATGGTTTCCCCAAAGTCTAGTCAGCCAAGACTTGAAAAATGCTAATGTACTAACTATATTGGGGATAGTTGTCTCTAGCTTTGGGGAGAGGCAGGAGAGCCAGGAGGAGGGGTATCTAGTATCAAGCTTCAGCCTTGATAGGATTGTGAAACTTCACATACTCTCAGTGATTGGATTCAAAACATGCTATAATATTCAATTTTTTGGTAACAGAGTTCATTTGGGGCTTCCCAGCTGGCGCAATGATAAAGAATCCACCTGCCAATACAGGAGACACAACAGACATGGGTTTGATAACTAGGTCAGGAAGATCCCCCGGGGGAGGAAATGGCAACCCACTCCAGTATTTTGCCTGGGAAATCCCATGGACAGTGGAGCCTGGAGGGCTACAGTACATAGGGTCGAAAAAGGTCAGACACAATTGAGCAACTGAGCACACACAAAGCATAGTTCATTTACAATATCGTGTTAATTTCAGATGTTATATACGTATGTATATATCTGCACTTTTTTCTTGATTTTTCGATTATAGTTTATTACAAGATATTGAACATAGTTCTCTGCACTGTACAGAAAATGCTTGTATTGGTAAAATCACTATATTGGTAGCATGCATCTGTTAATCTCATACTCCCAGTTCATCCCCCAGCAATGTTCTTATTAATACTCAATGTAGGCTTCCCTGGTGGCTCAGTGGTAAAGAATTTGCCAGGAGACATGGGTTCAATCCCTGGGTCCGGAAGAGCTCACATGCCTCGGAGCAACTAAGCTCATGGGCCACAGCTGTTGAGCCTGTGCTCTAGAATCCAGAAGAGCAACCACTGAAGGCCACACCCTAGAGCCGGGCAATGAGAGAAGCCACTGCAGTGAGAAACCACCACAACTAGAGAGGAGCCTGTAACAAAGACTCAGCACAACCAAAAAGGAATAAATAAAATTATGTTTTAAATAGTACTCAAAGTATTGCCACCAGAAAAGAGAATAAAAACTAATCTCATTTCCTTTTTTTAAATAAATTAAACTCAAGTAGTTGCTGTTCAGTTGCTAAGTTATGTCCAACTCTTTGTGACCCCCAAGGACTGTAGCCCACCGGGCTCCTCTGTCCTCAGTGCCAGGAAACAATGAAGGGGAAAACACCTCTTTCCTGATCACCAGGTTGGCTCCTGCCTCTGGCTCAGGGTGGAACAAATCTACTACAGCTGCCCGAGGTGGCTCCTGAGTCACCTCCACACCCCTGCTAGGGCACACACGGAGTCATGTGGCATTAACTGCTAGGAGCATACTTGAAGTATGAAAACCGGAGTTTTAAGAACTGAGCAGAAGAAAAAGAAGGGACATAAAGATCAAAAAGGACAAAGTTCATAGCATCCATCAGTCAAAAAACCATAGATGACAGAAAGAGAAACTAACTAGGTGATACCATCTCTGTCCCCAGGGATCAGGATCATAGGCATTCCTTCACGGAGACGATGCCTGACCCGCAGGCAACCATAATACTGCACGTAAGTGCTATGGAAAAGCTGTGAATGACCAGGGAATGAGGAGGGCACACAGGAACACAAAAGTCCAAAGGGAAAGACGGTAAATTCTTAGTGGTACTGTTGTTGTTTAGTTGCTGAGTCATGTCAAACTCTGCGACCCCATGGACTGTAGCCCATCAGACTCCTCTATCCAAGGGATGGTTCAAACAAGAATACGAGAGTTGTGACTTCCTTCTCCAGGAGATCTTCCTGATCTGGGGATCAAACCTGCATCTCCTGCATCAGCAGGGGGATTCTTTACTACTCAGCCACCAGGGAAGCCCCTCTGAGGTGTAAAAAGAAATATAAATCATTTCTGATCTCAAGGAGCATATAGTCTCTCAAGAGAGTATGACTCATTTACACACAGATAGCAATGCAAGATTACATATTCAGTTCAGTTCAGTGGCTCAGTCATGTCCGACTCTTTGCGACGTGAAGAATCACAGCACACCAGGCCTCCCTGTCCATCACCAACTCCCGGAGTTCACCCAGACCCACGTCCATCGAGTCAGTGATGCCATCCAGCCATCTCATCCTCTGTCGTCCCCTTCTCCTCCTGCCCTCAATCCCTTCCAGCATGAGGGTCTTTTCCAATGAGTCACCTCTTCACATGAAGTGGCCAAAGTACTGGAGTTTCAGCTTTAGCATCATTCCTTCCAAAGAAATCCCAGGGCTGATCTCCTTCAGAACGGACTGGTTGGGTCTCCTTGCAGTCCAAAGGACTCTCAAGAGTCTTCTCCAACACCACAGTTCAAAAGCATCAATTCTTCGGCGCTCAGCCTTCTTCACAGTTCAGCTCTCACATCCATACATGACCACAGGAAAAACCATAGCCTTGACTAGATGGACCTTTGTTGGCAAAGTAATATCTCTGCTTTTGAATAGGCTATCTAGGTTGGTCATAACTTTCCTTCCAAGGAGTAAGCGTCTTTTAATTTCATGGCTGCAGTCACCATCTGCAGTGATTTTGGAGCCCCCCAAAATAAAGTCTGACACTGTTTCCCCATCAATTTCCCATGAAGTGATGGGACCAAATGCCATGATCTTCGTTTTCTGAATGTTGAGCTTTAAGCCAACTTTTTCACTCTCCACTTTCACTTTCATCAAGAGGCTTTTTAGTTCCTCTTCACTTTCTGCCATAAGGGTGGTATCATCTGCATATCTGAAGTTATTGATATTTCTCCTGGCAATCTTGATTCCAGCTTGTGTTTCTTCCAGCCTGGCATTTCTCATGATGTACTCTGCATATAAGTTAAATAAGCAGGGTGACAATATACAGCCTTGATATACTCCTTTTCCTATTTGGAACCAGTCTGTTGTTCCATGTCCAGTTCTAACTGTTGCTTCCTGACCTGCATATAGGTTTCTCAAGAGGCAGGTCAGGTGGTCTGGTATTCCTATCTCTTTCAGAATTTTCCACAATTTATTATGATCCACACAGTCAAAGGCTTTGGCATAGTCAAGAAAGCAGAAATAGATGTTTTTCTGGAACTCTCTTGCTTTTTCCATGATCCAGCAGATGTTGGCAATTGGATCTCTGGTTCCTCTGCCTTTTCTAAAATCAGCTTGAACATCAGGAAGTTCACGGTTCACATATTGCTGAAGCCTGGCTTGGAGAATTTTGAGCATTACTTTACTAGCGTGTGAGATGAGGGCTGAGCATTCTTTGGCATTGCCTTTCTTTGGGATTGGAATGAAAACTGACCTTTTCCAGTCCTGTGGCCACTGCAGAGTTTTCCAAATTTGCTGGCATATTGGGTGCAGCACTTTCACAGCATCAACTTTCAGGATTTGAAATAGCTCAACTGGAACTCCATCACCTCCAATCTTAATAATAAGATTACATATTATTAAGTACGAAATAAATAACTCCAAGACTTGGGTGAGGACGAGAAGAAGGACTCATATTGGTGAGCCAAATCAAAGGTTTTCCAGGAAATGAGACTTTATTTGGACCTCAAAGTTTTTGATAAATGACAAGAAAGGGAAAGGAAGTCTAGTCATGGAAATTGGCCTGACCAAGGAGTATATTCCAGCCAGGCTATACAATATGAACATGAAAATCAGCTCATCATTCATTCATCCAATCAATTTTTACTGAGTACCTACAGCATGCAGGCAGGCTTCCTAGGTGGTGCTAGTAGTCAAGAATCCAATGCATTGCAGAAGATGCAAGAGACTAGAGTTTGATCCCTGGACCGGGAAGATCCCCTGGAGGAGGAAATAGCAACCCATTCCAGTATTTTCTCCTGGAAAATTTCATGGACAGAGGAGCCTGGCAGGCTGTAGTTCATGGGGCTGCAGAGAGTCAGACACAACTGAGCGACTAAATGTGGGCACTATGCTAAGAGCTAATACTGCAGTCTAGGCATTCGGGTGGCTCTTATCAAGTTTACATATTCCAGAAGGACTACTGGAAAATAAGAGTTGGACAGAGACAGCCTGGAATAGATTTGAGACAGAACTGCATGTTGGGCTAAAGCCTGTTCTCAGTAAGAGCTGAGAATTTTTGAGTAAGAGTGACAGGTGCAAAGCTCTATTTACCAGGAAGATGACTCTGGCAATGCTGCTTCTGTGAATTACAGGGAGAAGAGTGAAGATCACTTAACAAACTCTTGGATGGTCCTAGTATAAGACAATGCAGATTCAAACTAGCACAACAGCTGTGAAGAGGAAGGCAGAGCCATGTGAAGACATACTTGTGGGGCTTGGGAACCAACAGGAATCTGGAAGGGAGAGGAACAACAGACAAGGACCCTGATGTCTCCAGGCTAGGTGTCTGAGGGAATTCTAAAAGGGAAACTTAGGTGCACTTCCTCCAGCCTCAGGGCTGGAATGTTCTGGAGGCTGGGCACTCTAACCTGAAGCCCATCTATCTCCTGCCTCAGGCTCTCTTCAATGCGTTTCTCTCTTTTCACGATATTGACATTCCCCAGTCTGGATCTCAAGGCTATGGTTTTACCAGTGGTCATGTATGGATGTGAGAGTTGGACTGTGAAGAAAGCTGAGCGCACAAGAGTTGATGCTTTTGAACTGTGGTGTTGGAGAAGACTCTTGAGAGTCCCTTGGACTACAAGGAGATCCAACCAGTCCATCCTAAAGGAGATCAGTCCTGGGTGTTCTTTGGAAGGAATGATGGTAAAGCTGAAATTCCGGTACTTTGGCCACCTCATGCGAAGAGTTGACTCACTGGAAAAGACCCTGATGCTGGGAGGGATTGGGGGCAGGAGGAGAAGGGGACGACAGAGGATGAGATGGCTGGAAGGCATCACCGACTCGATGGATGTGAGTTTGAGTAAACTCCAGGAGTTGGTGATGGACAGGGAGGCCTGGTGTGCTGTGATTCATGGGGTTGCAAAGAGTTGGACACCACTGAGTGACTGAACTGAAGTCTAGGTCTCTTTCTTCCTTCCCCAGCCTGATAAAATCTGCTCTCAGGCAGCTTTAGAAGATTAGACAGACTAGTTCACAGTGACACGTCAGTAACTGTGTCAGTACAGGACAAATGCAGTAGTCCTCAAAGGAATCAGTAAGAGCAGAAAGCTCAACATCAACAGCAGCCCTAGAGGAGACATCCCGAGTGGAAAGTTTTCCAGGCATTTTGCAGAGACCCACCATTCCCGTGTGTCTACTTCAGGACAGCCATCTCTGGAACTGCCTGGGAAAAACCTTTTCCCTCAGTCCCACCCCTGAGCATAACCCTGACATTTTTGCTTCAGCAAGATAATTAGAGACTATTGATTACATTCCTGAAAGCTCAAGGTGTTCAACTGCATCCTTAACCTTAGGAGGTGATCTCCTGGAGGACAGCCATCAGAATTTCCCGGGGGTCGGGGGGTGTTTACAATCATGTTACATTGCTTGGGTTGCAATGCTCCAATGCAGTGCTTTGCAATCACCTGGAAATCTTACTAAAATACAGATTCAGAATCAGTAGGTCTGGGGCGTGGGAGGACAGGGTGGGCTGAAGTTCTGCAGTTCTAACATCCCAAGTGAAGCCCATGCTGCCTTGATGTACTTGAGTACGTATCTAGGATAGACAGCTCCTCTCCAAAGCAGAGAGTAGGAGGTTACTTCACTCACATATTGTTTCCTCTTCTGTAAACCAAGAAAAATAATCTGTGTGTATGTGTGTGCTCAGTTGTCTCTGACTCTAGCCTGCCAGGCTCCTCTGGCCAAAAGATTTTCCAGGCAAGAATACTAGAGTGGGTTGCCATTTCCTCCTCCAGAGGATCTTCCCGACCGAGGGATCAAACCCGCATCTCTCGCAGTCCCTGAATTGGCAAAAGGATTCTTAACTGCAGCCACCTGGGAAGCTCAAGGAAAATAATACTTATCCCAAAAGAGGTTACAAATGCTGGATGATCCAGAGGGGCTCCACAATAACTGTTAATTTCAATAGCAGATTCCCTACTCTTCAGTAGTGTAGATAACTGTTAAATTCACTGCCTAACCTACCTGCCCCATCCCCCCAATGCTAAGGTCTCTAGAAGAAATTACTAAGAATGCAAAACACAGAAAACCCTAAAAATTTAGAAAAGCCATAGAAAAGTCTTTATCATCATATAATCTTGCATAATCTTCATTCTGGAGTGTGAAGTCAAGTGGGCCTTAGGAAGCATTACTACAAACAAAGCTAATGGAGGTGATAGAATTGAAGCTGAACTATTTCAAATTCTAAAAGATGATGCTGTGAAAGTGCTGCACTCAATATGCCAGCAAATTTGGAAAATTTAGCAGATGCCACAGGACTGGAAAAGGTAAATTTTCATTCCAGTTCCAAAGAAAGGTAATGTCAAAGAATGCTCACATTACCATACAATTGCATTCATTTCACATGCCAGCAAGATTATGCTCAAAATCCTTCAAGTCAGGCTTCAGCACTACATGATCTGAGAAATTCCAAATGAACAAGCTAGATTTAGAAAAGGCAGAGGAACCAGAGATCAAATTGCCAACATCCACTGGATCATCGAAAAAGCAAGAGTTCCAGAAAAAAAATTTATTTCTGCTTTACTGACTATGCCAATGCATTTGACTATGTGGATCACAATAAACTGTGGAAAATTCTCAATGAGATGGGAATACCAGACAACCTTAACTGTCTCCTGAGAAACCTGTATACAGGACAAGCAGCAACAGTTAGAAGTGGACATGGAACAATGGACAGGTTCCAAATTGGGAAAGGACTACATCAAGGCTGTATATTGTTACCCTGCTTATTTAACTTCTATGCAGAGTACATCATGAGAAATGCCAGGCTGGATGAATCACAAGCTGGAATCAAGATTGCCAGGAGAAATATCAATGACCTCATATACGCAGATGATACCACTATAAGGGCAGAAAGTAAAGAAGAAATAAAGAGCCTCTGAAAGGTGAAAAAGGAGAGTGAAGAAGCTGGATTAAAACTCAACATTCAAAAAACAAAGATCATGGCATCTGGTCCTATCACTTCATGGCAAACAGATGGGAGAAATGTGGAATCAGTGTCAGATTTCATTTTCTTGGGCTCCAAAATCAATGTGGACAGTGACTGCAGCCATGATATTAAAAGATGCTTGCTCCTTGGAAAAATAGCTATGACAAACCTAGACAGTGTATTAAACAGTAGAGACATCAACTTTGCCAACAAAGGTCCATATAGTCAAAGCTATGGTTTTTCCAGTAGTCATGTATGGATGTGAGAATTGGACCATTAAGAAGGCTGAATACTGAAGAACTGACGCTTTCGAACTGTGGTGCTAGAGAAGACTCTTAAGAGTCCCTTGGACAGCAAGGAGATCAAACCAGTCAATCCTAAAAGAAATCAACCCTGAGTACTCACTGGAAAGATTAATGTTGAAGGTCCAATACTTTGGCCACCTGATGCAAAGAGCTGACTCACTGGAAAAGATCCTGATGCTGGGAAAGAGTGACAGCAAGAGAAGGAGGTGACAGAGGTTGAGATGGTTGGATGGCATCACTGACTCGACAGACATGAGTTTGAGCAAACTCAGAGACAGTTAAGGACAGAGAAGCCTGGTGTGCTGCAGATCAGGGGGTGGCAAACAGTGGGATACAGCTTGAGACTAAACAACAACAACAATCTTGCATAACTACAAACACATCCCAAAATAGCATTATCCTTTATTTGTTCGAGTGATTTATAACATTAAGATCTACTATACAATTTCCCAGCTCTGAAATTCCCAAACTTCAGTTTGCAGGGAAAGAAACCATTTATTTTCTAAAGAGGTCAGCATACCTAGATTTAACCAAAGTAATGTTCAAAAGTCTCCAAGCCAGGCTTCAGCAATAATGTGAACTGTGAACTTCCTGATGTTCAACCTGGTTTTAGAAAAGGCAGAGGAACCAGAGATCAAATTGCCAACATCCACTGGATCATGGAAAAAGCAAGAGAGTTCCAGAAAAATATCTATTTCTGCTTTATTGACTATGCCAAAGCCTTTGACTGTGTGGATCACAATAAACTGTGGAAAATTCTGCAAGAGATGGGAATACCAGACCACCTGACCTGCCTCTTGAGAAACCTGTATGCAGGTCAGGAAGCAACAGTTAGAACTGGACATGGAACAACAGACTGGTTCCAAATTGGAAAAGGAGTATGTCAAGGCTGTATATTGTCACCCTGCTTAATTAACTTATATGCAGAGTACATCATGAGAAATGCTGGGGTGGAAGAAGCACAAGCTGACATCAAGACTGCTGGGAGAAATATCAATAACCTCAGATATGCAGATGATACCACCCTTATGGCAGAAAGTGAAGAGGAACTAAAAAGCCTCTTGATGAAAGTGAAAGTGGAGAGTGAAAAAGTTGGCTTAAAGCTCAACATTCAGAAAACAAAGATCATGGCATCTGGTCCCATCACTGCATGGGAAATAGATGGGGAAACAGTGGAAACAGTGTCAGACTTTATTTTTCTGGGCTCCACAACCTCTGCAGATGGTGACTGCAGCCATGAAATTAAAAGACGCTTACTCCTTGGAAGGAAAGTTATGACCAACCTAGATAGCATATTCAAAAGCAGAGACATCACTTTGCCAACAAAGGTTCGTCTAGTCAGGGCTATGGTTTTTCCTGTGGTCATGTATGGATGTGAGAGCTGGACTGTGAAGAAGGCTGAGCGCCGAAGAATTGATGCTTTTGAACTGTGGTGTTGGAGAAGACTCTTGAGAGTCCCTTGGACTGCAAGGAGACCCAACCAGTTCATCCTAAAGGAGATCAGCCCTGGGATTTCTTTGGAAGGAATGATGCTGAAGCTGAAACTCCAGTACTTTGGCCACCTCATGTGAAGAGTTGACTCATTGGAAAAATCTCTGATGCTGGGAGGGATTGAGGGCAGGAGGAGAAGGGGACAACAGAGGATGAAATGGCTGGATGGCATCACCGACTCGATGGACCTGAGTCTGGGTGAACTCCGGGAGTTGGTGATGGACAGGGAGGCCTGGTGTGCTGCGATTCATGGGGCTGCAAGGAGTCGGACAGGACTGAGTGACTGAACTGAACTGAGTGTATTTAAGCTTCTTCAACATTCAAATTTCCTTTTCCCAAAAGTCAGATTCCACCCTGCATTGACAATGACTCCTGAAATACATTATACAGCTGTGTGACAAACTTAAAAAAATGTATTTACTACATGAACCAGAACAGTTTTACACTTGGAATTCTTTGTCTCAGGTGAAAAGGCAAAGCTTCTCTACATTTCTACATTTTGAAAAGCAAACCACAGCTCTATAAATGCCAGGATAAATATCAACATTCCCTGGCATGCATTCATCTTTTAACCCCAAAAACCAAATTACGTGAGCCAAGTGAACATAATTACATAAATATCTGGCTCCAAAATAATCTACAGTTTGTTGTACATATATAGTGTATAATTTTTTTTTTTAAATTCTCTCCCTTTTTCTCACTTTCCCCACCCTATACCCAGAAAAACTCATATTTAGAGAAAGCCACACCTATCACTAAGGGTGACCAACCTTTCAAAAAAAACATTAAGAGCAAACATTTAGGGCCATCTAAACCCCAAGGAAATGCCAGGGCGCTGGAAAGTTCTAACTCTCAATGCAAATGAAGCTACTGGAATTTGTAAGGAGCAAAATAAACAAAACAATTAAGCTATTAGCATGTCTCCTAGGAGAAAATGTGGCCTGTGGAGAAAACCAAAGCCTGATCCCACTTGGGCAAGGTGAGTGGTTAGTTTGACTACGGAAAAACAAAGGCATTAAATACTCTTCTTTCAACCAGGATAGATAAAAACTTTCTCAAGAAATTTTACATAGCTGAACAAGAAAAACCTTCTTACCTTATGTTAATCTAGTAGTGATCCTTTATATCAGCAAAACCTGCCTACCCACTCTCCTGCAACAGTGAAGAAAAGCCCTAAAAAGAGGTCACCAGTCACACCTGATATTAAAAGTTTCTTTTTGGAGATGGGAACGTTTCTTTAGAAAGGGGACTGGTGAATTTTGTCCCCATTTCTGGCTGCAGAGTTGCACCAGCCCTTAAGGGGACAAGTTAGGACTGCCTGTGTGGCATTAGGCAATCACCCCGCCTCTTCTGATCCCAGCTGAAGGAAGGTTGGAATAAAAGGAGGGTCAGGTGTAGAAGCCCACCCAGCTCCCACTCAGTCTCTGGTTTCTACAGAAACCAAGCTCAACTTGTTAATATCCTGTTCTATTAAAAGAAAACACAAAAGGAAGCCCTGCTGGTTTTATTTGAGGGGGCTATTTTTATCTTGGAACCATCACCTACTTTAAATCACTCATCTATTCAATGGTGCCTGCATCACTACAACCATTCAACCTCTGTACCATTTTGGCCTAGTGGGAAGTTTGGTTCTATGCAACAAATTCTCTGATGCTGCTACGTGCCAGATGTCAAGAGTGGTAGTGAAAATATAAAAAATGAGCGAGACGCAGTGGCCCCTCAGGGAGTTTACAGCCCAATGAGACAGAACAATAAGTATATTTATTGAAATAATATCACTCAAAAATCTCCCATTGGTAGAAGGGCCCCAACTTATCTTGCCTGTCTCATCCATGGAATTCCTGGTCTGCAAGCCACCCAAATCTCCTCACTCCAAGTGTTCTAACTGGTGATCACAATACATATGTTCCCTGACTCTGCGAGTTAGCAGACTTCCCTTCTCTCCTGCCTCATCTTGGAGGTCCCTTCTATACTCTGGAAGGCTTAGAATACCTCACCCATCCACCTGGAGCTGATTGAACATGGAAAACTTATACTCCACAAAGCTCAAAAGGTGCCTATCTGTCCACTTTGTAGGTTGATGAGTTCCAGTTCAAAGATTTCATGAGGACAGTCTGAATTTGGAGGCTCTATGAATTTCAAGTATCCTCATTCACCCCGTCCTCCAAAACCACCTGCAATTTTTAAAAAAAGGCCTATTGTCTGCTTCAAAATCCCGTTTCAACTCCTTCAATTCCCTCTCCCATCTACTGTCTCTGCCTATTTCTCAAACATCTACACTTAGGAAAATCACTGGTAACCTACACAATAGATGTAGCTTTCTGGGAGAACTATTTTCACAGACTGAAAGAGCTGCAGGGGGAAGGCTGTCTGCCCTGGTTTCAACATTATAGCTGGCTGGTGAGTGAAGAAAGCCATGCTGATGGGCAGAATGACTCCTCAGCTTTTGGTGAATGAGTGGCTCTCCTTTCAGGTCCCCTTTGAAGCATCTCTCTGCTTCTTCCCCTTTCTGTCCTCACTATTCCATCTTCCAAAGGACACACTGAATGAAGTGAGGAGTGACACCTACATCAGACAACTTCAGCATTCACACTAAAATCAAAGCTCCAGTGACATTTGAATTGCACGGCTCTTTCATGGATCCCTTCCTCCCCTGTTTCATTCCATTAGCTGAATGGCTAAGAGCTGCATGCAGTTCACTGGTGTGCATTTTAAGAGTGCTTCACTGTGTTGGCAGTTCTGCACTCTACCTTTGTCCCTCAAGATAAAAGCCTAGGGAGCAGTATGAACAAATGTATAACTCACAGCAGAAGGAAATGCCAGCATTTCTCCTCCAATACTACATTTAAAAATAGTACTATATACACCAAGTATGTGTGCGTGTGTGCTTAGTCGCTCAGTCCTGTCCGATTCTTGCGACCCCATAGACTGCAGCCCGCCAGGCTCCTCTGTCCATGGGATTCTCCAAGCAAGAATACTGGAGTAGGTTGCCATTCCTTCTCCAGGGGATCTTCCCAACCCAAGAATCAAACCTGGGTCTCCTGCACTGCAGGCAGATTATTTACTGACTCAGTTACAAGAGAAGCACTGAGTATCACAAGTCCCAACATGGAGGTCGAACACAAAGAAGAAGAAGAAACAACTCTACCTGAAAAGCAGCTGATCAGAAGGGAAGATTAAATGTCCATCAACAGCCGGGAGATCTTTGCCGATCAACAGTTCTGGGGTTTTGAAGATATCTTCCAACCAGGAGACTCAAGGAGGTGGAAGTGGGGCTGACTTCTAAGGAGATTTTAAACCATTGGGTTGGGGAAGGGGAAGGAACTGATGGCTGCCAGACATTAACCAGAGAAAGGTGAGATTATCCAAGCCTGCAAGGGGTACAGCAAGTACTAGAATTTGGCCAGGAGACCTCCGTGAGAGACAAGGCAAAAAGGGCTGGTTAAAGCCGCATCGCACAGGTGGAATGCATAGGACTTGGCAGGTGGTAGAATTTTGCAATTCATTACATCTTAGCCTATATAAAACACACCTTTGCCAATGGTCATAAATAGAACTACTGAAAAAATGAAGACGACTCATAGTCATAGCCCCAAGAGCACAGGGCCTTATTGTCTCTATAGAGCAGATGATGCTCATTTCCCACTGGCTGCTGAGTGCTAAACCCTCTTTCTCCTTGGAGGAGGAGGAGAAAGAGGGTTCCAAGATGGAAGGAGGGTACTCCCCTTCTTTTGGCAGCCTCAATAAGGTGTGCTCATTTATACAGTTTTCACTTGCTTACATTTTCTGCTCTTTGCAACCCTCCTCTCAGGATGCAAGATAGATGGAGAATGTGGTTAGGGCTTGGGGGCAGAGAAGAGAAAGCTAGAAGGAAGAGGCTACCACAACTCCAATTTTTTCCTTACACCCCAAGTCCTAGTCCTACAGAACAGAAACAGAGCGCAGAACTCTGCTCCAGAGTCCAGTTATTAGAGTCCAGCAATTTCCTTCTTATGTGTCCTCAATTAGTTAATATTAATTTTATAATAATAATGAATCCTCATCAGGGAAACAATAAGCATTTGAGTGTTTACACTCAAATCATTACACTCAAATGTCAAATCATTATGCCCTTGATTTATATTTGAGGTCTGTACTGGACATATTTCTCTTCGTGATCACAAGAGAATATAAAAATCTAATAAAAGACTAATGCTGTATCTGAAAAATCAAATTAGTTGCCAACAAATAATACTGAGCATTTCATGGTAACTTATGTTAGTTTAATCTTAGTAAATTGGGAAAGTATCTCTGGGAATCTTACAAAGTTATTTTAACTCAGTACTTTCAACTTTCCTTCTCTGTAAAGCATTATTATATTAGCTTTTCAAACATTTCCAGTAAAATCAGGTTTAGGAGCAAGATCCTAGACAAGAGACTTGTACTCTAAGGCCACCTCTTCTATTAACTTGCCAGGTGAACTTGATCTAGCTACTTAAATTCTCTGGACCTTAGAGAGTTATTTGAGTGGACCATGGACCACTTTAGGGACTTAAGAATTCTTCCCAGGAAAAGAAATGCACACGTCAATACAGACACAAACTTCAGTGTACAATTTCCTAGACCCCCCTCCTCCCTTCTCCTTCAACTCCTTCTGGGACAACTCTCATCTTGATATTCTATGTTTAAAGGTATCTAATTATTGAAAGAAACAATTATTATTTGCATAGCCAGCACCATGATACAGGTACAGATCAGAAGAAATGAAGTGACAAATAAGCATGAATTGACCCTGAAAATCCTATCTAAATTTTTAGGTAGTTTCTGAGTAGAGCTAGGATTGTAGAGTGGGAAGCCACCCATGCCCTGCACACCAAAACTATGAATGCTGAGATATCAGCGCCAGATATTCTTGTGGACACAACGAGGCCAAGTTTTAAGGAGTCCACCCAGTGTCTGGAGATGTCTACATTATTCTGTAAAACAAAGCCCAAAAGAGTGAAAAGAAAGCTACTTACTTTGGTTACGAAGTACACCCCTTCTTCCAACCTGAAGAGAAGATAGTACCAAGAGCTGAGAGCTGAGTTTTCCTTTATTTAAATGCCAGTGTGATAGATAGAGATAGTTAAGAAGATTGGAATAATTATGTCAAAAAAAATCAAGACACCTAAAAGAAACCTATAAACATACAATCTACCAAGACTGGATCACGAAGAAATAGAAAATCTGAACAGATCAATTACTAATGAGATTAAACCAGTAATCCCAAACCTAACAAAAGAATTTCCAAAACCAGATGGCTTTACTGGTGAATTTTACCAAATATTTAAGGAAGAATGAATACCAATCCTTCTCAAATTCTTCTCAAAAATAGAAGAGGAAGGAACACTTCCAAACTCATTTGATAAGGCCAGCATTATGCTAATAAATCCTCAACAAAATACTAAAAAACTGAATTCAGTAATATAGGAAAAGAGAATTCCCTGGCAGTCCAGTGGTTAGGACTTGACACTTTCACTGTCAGGACCTGGGTTCAATTCCTGGGAAACTAAAATCTTGCAAGCTGTGAGGAAAAAAAAAAAGATGAAGAAGAAAAATAATAATAATAATAAATAATACATGAAAAGTTCATACACCATGATCAAGTGGGATTTATTCTAGGGATGCAAGGATGGTTCAACATCTGCAAAGCAATCAATGTGATACATCACATAGAGAAAATAAGTTAGGCAATGAATTTTCTCCACATTTGTGTAGTTAAAATTTTTCCATTTAAAAAGAGAAGAGAAAAATCAAAGTGAAAGTGTCACAGGTTAATGGATTTTTTTGTTGTTGAAATCTGTGCACAAAGTTAAGTTACTGCTACTGCTAAGTCACTTGAGTCGCGTCCGACGCTGTGCGACCCCATAGACGGCAGCCCACCAGGCTCCCCCATCCCTGGGATTCTCCAGGCAAGAACACTGGAGTGGGTTTTAATCCTACTCAATTCACAGGTTGCTGAGGCATCCAGAGAGCACAGTCTGTGGCACACAGAATAAGGAAGTGACACCAATATGGGTTATTCTGGGAACCATCATATAATCCAGAAGACATGACTTTCATCCCAGACAAAAAAGTATTTTTGTGTGTGAAGAATGTCTTTCTCCACATGGACAACAAAGGGCTGGCCAAAAAGGCAGAATTAGGCAGTGAACAGCATTGTCCCCACCTGTCCCAAACAGTATCGGTCCACTATGATTTCCTATTTCCAACAGGCTATCCAGTCCAGTCTGGTTTGCCATGATGCACTGCTCTCCAAGTCTGGCCTTAATCGTGAAATGTTTATTTTTCACAAAGCTCCCTTTAACAGAAAAATTTTTTTAAATTTTTCTTCTTGTTGTTAGTTTCTGCTTTTGCTTTTTTTTTTTGAAAAAGGAATATCAATTTAAAAATCATATTGAGGGGCTTCCCCAGTGGTACAGTGGCTAAGAATCCACCTGCCAAGGCAGGGGACACAGCTTCTATTCCTGGTCTGGGAAGATCCCACATGCCTCGTGGGCAATTAAAGCCTGTAAGACACAACTACTGAGCTCACACGCTAGACCCTGGGAGCTGAAACTACTGAGCCCACACACCTAGTAGAGCTTGTGTTCCACAATAAAAGAGAAGCCACCGCAATGAGAAACCCATGCACCAAAACTAGAGATTGGCCCCTGCTTGCCACAACTGGAGAAAGCCCACGCAGCAGTGAAGACTCAGGACTGCCAAAGATAAACTTTAAAAGAATCATACTGAGGCTCCATAATACAAGTTTGGATTCCTTGTACTTTGGGAGAACAGGGCTTCCCTGGTGGCTCAGCAGTAAAGACTGTCTGCCAGTGCAGGAGATGAAGGGTTGATCCCTGGGTCAGGAAGATCCCCTGGAGAAGGAAACGGCAACCCACTCCAGAATTCCTGCCTAGGAAATCCCATGGCCAGAGGAGCCTGGTGGGCTACAGCCCACAGGGTCGCAAAGAGTCAGACACAACGTAATGACTGAACAACAACCACAACTCTGGGAAAATAGCAGTGGATGTATCAGGAGCAATGGGGGCTTCTGTCACACACAAGAGTTCAGCAGATCAGCAGGGAAAACTGGATTTGCACTGAATCTATTCCTGCCTCAGTGCATTCACCTGAGACAAGTTAAAAGAAAAAGTGGAAGGTGGGAACAGTATCTGAGCCCCGGGGCAGTCCTCAGCCACACTAACCCTGAGGGTAGCCATGTGACTTGCTTTGGCCACTGAGACAGTATCAACCATGATGCAGGCACAGGTTAAAAAATGCTTGTGCACGGTGACTCACGAAACCTTATGACCACTGCTATGTCAACAAGCCAGGACTAGCCCATTGTGAAAGAGACAGGTGGCTAAGACATCTCCACTGCCCCAGCTGAATCCGGGCTAATTACCTGACATTTGAGTGCGGCCCTCCCAGCTGCTCCATCCGCCGGCAAGCCACCAACTGACCACAGGGAGCTGATGAGCCGATCTAGCCCAGAACTCCCCAGTTGATGCACAAAATCATGAAAAATAATAAACCTTTACTACTACCAAGTTTGGGGTGGTTAATTATATTAAAACTTAGCAGACACACTAAGTTGAAAAGGTGAAAAAGAGATGCTTAAGAAAAGCTGAACATCCTGGGACAAAATTCCTAATGAACTTTACATAACTCAGTGGGACTTACTATTGATTTGACTGTATGTCAGCTGTCATTAAAACAACCTGACGTAGACCCCAAATTGCCTACTCCCTAATACTCACCTCAAGACAAAGTTTGCTAAGACTCTGGGAATGATACTGTATGGGCTTTGGAGCTGTATGCTATGCTATGCTAAGTCGCTTCAGTCGTGTCCGACTCTGTGCGACCCCATAGATGGAAGCTCACCAGGCTCCCCTGTCCCTGGGATTTTCCAGGCAAGAACACTGGAGTGGGTCGCCATTTCCTTCTCCAATGCATGAAAGTGAAAAGTGAAAGTGAGGTCGCCCAGTCGTGTCCGACTCTCAGCGACCCCATGGACTGGAGCCCACCAGGCCCCTCCATCCATGGGACTTTCCAGGCAAAAGTACTGGGGTGGGGTGCCATTGCCTTCCCCGTTGGAGCTGTATGAACCTCCTAAAATTAAATGAATTCTATTTATGTAGGTTTTCGTCTTCTTAATTGTAAAAAATGTTTAACACTATGAGGAATAAAAAAAGTATTTATGCACATACAGTCCAGAATAAATACTATTTTCTACATTTGCTTTCTATTTTAATAAAGCAAATAAAACATTTCTAATAATGTTAGTCTACTCACCTCAGTTCTCTTTCCTCCTTCCCCTCTTCAGCAGCTTGAATTTGATATCTTTCTAGTCCAACTTATATTTTTAAAAGAATATACACATAAATATACACATATATAAATATATATCCTCAAATATAGATAGCCTAGTTTGTGTTCTGAAATTTTTCTTAAATTTTTACATGTATCTTTCTACAATTTGCTTCTTCACTACTTACTACCTTTGTGATATCTATCCACATTGATTCCTTATAAATAAGTAACAACATGTGTACATTTCTCTACTAAAGGACATTTAGATTGCTCCTGTCTTTTTGTTTGGTTGGGTTTTTATTGTTGTTGCTCTTGTTAGTATAAACACTGTCAGGAAACATGTCAATAGTTTCCAACATAGTTTCAGAGGGCCTCAGGACACCCCAAATGTTAAGAATCTCTGACAATCTGATGGGAGAAAGGAGAACTGCCATAATTTGCCAGACATATTTCTGCATCAGAGCACTCCCAAGTCTTGGAGGTGCTATCTCTATCATACTCAAAGTAGCTTAATAAATACTTCTTCATTCAAATCCAAAATTTCGTGTAGCAAAGGTCCGTATCTAATTGAGACACTAAAAACAACCCTAATTTTTTTGTTGTTGAAAATTTTAGATTTAGACAATACTGTCCAAATCATTCTATTACCAAGTAATATTGTGCTAAATCACTGTCAATATCAAATATTGGTCACACCAATTAAATTACTAAAACGAATAATATGCTACCTATTTTTTTTTTTTTTGTCATGTACATAAGGATTCCAGGGCTAAATTTCTTGCAGTTATCTTGTTTCTATTATTTTCTTTTTAAAACAATTTTTTTTTCAGTTAGGAATATACTTGTTATTTCCCGTATTTTCTACTTTTTAATTGTGATCAGACAACTTTCCAGTATGACTTTCTTTTACTATTATGCTTGATCCCAGTGTGGTATCATCTAGTCCTCAAACATGGTGACATGCAAACATCCACAAACAAGGACATTAAGCAGCTCACACTTTAAAATGGATATTAAGTCAATCTTGTTTTTCCTCAGGAGTATGTAAAATAATGAAGTGTTATACAGATATCTGGACCCAGAAATTTCAAATTCAGAGACAATATATTCAATTACTTTTGAAAGACTATAAAGTTAGGAGACCTGGTTCATTACATGTAAGTGGAATGGTCCTAAACAATTCCCTTTCCCTCACCACGGTTTGGTTTTCTTACTGTCAAATGGCAACAAAAACCATCATTGGTGTAAGAATGAGATGAAATCACCTATAGGAAAGTCTTTTATGTGACTTCTCTGGTGGTCCAGTGGCTAAGACCTCGAGGTCCCAATGCAGCAGGCCAGGGTTCAATCCTTGGACAGGGAACTAGATCCCCCTTGCACCAAATAAGACCCAGCACAGCCAAATAAATAATATTTAAAAAAAGAAAATAAAAAGAGCACCCTTTATTGTCCACTGGTCTATGAGTATCTCAGAAGCACAAGCAGAGCTTAACTCATCTTTGATTTCCTAGGGTTACCAATGTATTTGATAAGGATTCCTACCTATCAAGCATGTATGCTAACCTCCTATGCAAATACTGGTCTTCTCTACTCTGGGGTTTAAAGCTCCTTGTCTCCAACCACTTGGGTCCTCTGACAGAGGAACTCATAGCTGCCAGGCAGGAGTCAGAGGCCCGAGCACCCACTGCTGCTGCACATTTAAGTGCCAGCATCACAGTTTCAAGGGAATTCAAACGGTACCGACATCAGGTCAAGAGCAGCAAGTACGGAGTGGACACCGAGCCAGCCCATCCTGGCTTCAGACTTTAAAACCAAAGAGAACTATAAAGCAGGTTAGGTTTAAAGCAGTCAAGAAGCTGAGCTGCCCAGCACTGACCAGGGCAGTTCTAATGAGGGTAGGGAGGAACAGTCAGCAGTGCATCTGGAAGACAGGTCTCTGGAGTCAGGACTCAAGTTGGGTAATCAGGTGATGTGGGATTCTCAAGCCACCACCAAAATACGACCAAAAGGCTTACCAAGGAAAATAATTTATAGTATAAAATAAATGGGAAAATATAGAACACAAATTGTGTATTTGCCCCACAATTACAACTACATAAAAATGATGTGCCTTTGGATAGTTTTTTATGTAGTTGTAATTGTGGGGTTGAGCTATTCCAAATCCTGAAAGATGATGTTGTGAAAGTGCTGCACTCAATATGCCAGCAAATTTGGAAAATTCAGCAATGGCCACAGGACTGGAAAAGGTCAGTTTTCATTCCAATCCCAAAGAAAGGCAATGCCGAAGAATGCTTAAACTACCACACAATTGCACTCATCTCACACACTAGTAAAGTAATGCTCAAAATTCTCCAAGCCAGGCTTCAGCAATATGTGAACTGTGAACTTCCTGATGTTCAACCTGGTTTTAGAAAAGGTAGAGGAACCAGAGATCAAATTGCCAACATCTGCTGGATCATGGAAAAAGCAAGAGAGTTCCAGAAAAACATCTATTTCTGCTTTATTGACTATGCCAAAGCCTTTGACTGTGTGGATCACAATAAACTGTGGAAAATTCTGAAAGAGATGGGAATACCAGACCACCTGACCTGCCTCTTGAGAAACCTGTAAGCAGGTCAGGAAGCAACAATTACAACTGGACATGGAACAACAGACTGGTTCCAAATAGGAAAAGGAGTACATCAAGGCTGTATATTGTCACCCTGCTTATTTAACTTATATGCAGAGTACATCATGAGAAATGCTGGGCTGGAAGAAGCACAAGCTGGAATCCAGATTGCCGGGAGAAATATCAATAACCTCAGATAGGCAGATGACACCACCCTTATGGCAGAAAGTGAAGAGGAACTCAAAAGCCTCTTGATGAAAGTGAAAGTGGAGAGTGAAAAAGTTGGCTTAAAGCTCAACATTCAGAAAACGAAGATCATGGCATCTGGTCCCATCACTCCATGGGAAATTGATGGGGAAACAGTGTCAGACTTTATTTTGGGGGGGCTCCAAAATCACTGCAGATGGTGACTGCAGCCATTAAATTAAAAGACGCTTACTCCTTGGAAGGAAAGTTATGACCAACCTAGATAGCATATTCAAAAGCAGAGACATTACTTTGCCAACAAAGGTCCGTCTAGTCAAGGCTATGGTTTTTCCTGTGGTCATGTATGGATGTGAGAGCTGGACTGTAAAGAAGGCTGAGCACTGAAGAACTGATGCTTTTGAACTGTGGTGTTGGAGAAGACTCTTGAGAGTCCCTTGGACTGCAAGGAGATCCAACCAGTCCATTCTGAAGGAGATCAGCTCTGGAATTTCTTTGGAAGGAATGATGCTGAAGCTGAAACTCCAGTACTTTGGCCACCTCATGCGAAGAGTTGACTCATTGGAGAAGACTCTGATACTAGGAGGAATTGGGGGCAGGAGGAGAAGGGGAAGACAGAGGATGAGATAGCTGGATGGCATCACCGACTCGATGGACGTGAGTCTTGAGTGAACTCCGGGAGTTGGTGATGGACAGGGAGGCCTGGCGTGCTGTGATTCATGGGGTCGCAAAGAGTTGGACACGACTGAGCAAATGATCTAATCTGATCTGATCTGCATTGTGGGGCAAATACACAATTTGTGTTCTGTATTTTTCCATTTATTTTATACTATAAATTCTTTTCCTTGGTAAGCCTTTTGGTCGTATTTTGGTGTTGGCTTGAGAATCCCACATCGCCTGATGACCCAACTTGAGTCCTGACTCCAGAGACCTGTCTTCCAGATGCACTGCTTAATATTCCAAAAATGATGTGCCTTTGGATAGTTTTGGAGAAGGCAATGGCACCCCACTCCAGTACTCTTGCCTGGAAAATCCCATGGACAAAAGAAGCCTGGTAGGCTGCAGTCCATGGGGTCGCTAGAGTTGAACACGACTGAGCGACTTCACTTTCACTTTTCACTTTCATGCATTGGAGAAGGAAATGGCAACCTACTCCAGTGTTCTTGCCTGGAGAATCCCAGGAACTGGAAAGCCTGGTGAGCTGCCATCTATGGGTTTGCACAGAGTCGGACACGACTGAAGCCACTTGGCAGTAGCAGTTGGATACTTTGGAAAGAAACCCAAAGACATGAAAATCATTACCTTTAGGGTACTGACATTATGGAGAATTCCTCAATCTCTTAAAGTCGATACAGTAATGAATCAAAAATAAAGAACAATCTTCCATCTCCAAGCCAGCTTTTTTGAAGAGTCCCAGAAGGAAAATTACCTAGTCATGCCTGGACTCTAATCCACCACAGTGGTTTGGTGGAGAAAGTCTTATTAGGCTGGGATCTGAAAACCTAGATTCTGGCACCAGATCAGCCAAAACCTCTGAGATTTTTGAAGCTGTCCAATCCCAAAGAAAGGCAATGCCAAAGAATGCTCAAACTACCGCACAACTGCACTCATCTCACACACTAGTAATGTAATGCTCAAAATTCTCCAAGCCAGGCTTCAGCAATATGTGAACCATGAACTTCCTGATGTTCAAGCTGGTTTTAGAAAAGGCAGAGGAACCAGAGATCAAATTTCCAACATCCACTCGATCATGGAAAAGAGAGTTCCAGAAAAACATCTATTTCTGCTTTATTGACTATGCCAAAGCCTTTGACTGTGTGGATCACAATAAACTGTGGAAAATTCTGAAAGAGATGGGAATACCAGACCACCTGACCTGCCTCTTGAGAAACCTATATGCAGGTCAGGAAGCAACAGTTACAACTGGACATGGAACAACAGACTGGTTCCACACAGGAAAAGGAGTTCATCAAGGCTGTATATTGTCACCCTGCTTATTTAACTTATATGCAGAGTACATCATGAGAAATGCAGGACTGGAAGAAACACAAGCTGGAATCAAGACTGCTGGGAGAAATATCAATAACCTCAGATATGCAGATGACACCACCCTTATGGCAGAAAGTGAAGAGGAACTCAAAAGCCTGTGGATGAAAGTGAAAGAGGAGAGTGAAAAAGTTGGCTTAAAGCTCAACATTCAGAAAACGAAGATCATGGCATCTGGTCCCATCACTTCATAGGAAATAGATGGGGAAACAGTGGAAACAGTGTCAGACCTTTTTTGGGGGAGGTGGCTCCAAAATCACTGCAGATGGTGACTGCAGCCATTAAATTAAAAGACGCTTACTCCTTGGAAGGAAAGTTCTGACCAACCTAGATAGCCTATTCAAAAGCAGAGACATTACTTTGCCAACAAAGGTCCATCTAGTCAAGGCTATGGTTTTTCCTGTGGTCATGTATGGATGTGAGAGTTGGACTGTGAAGAAGGCTGAGTGCTGAAGAATCGATGCTTTTGAATCGTGGTGTTGGAGAAGACTCTTGAGAGTCCCTTGGACTGCAAGGAGATCCAACCAGTCCATTCTGAAGGAGATCAGCCCTGGGATTTCTTTGGAAGGAATGATGCTAAAGCTGAAACTCCAGTACTTTGGCCACCTCATGTGAAGAGTTGACTCATTGGAAAAGACTCTGATGCTGGGAGGGACTGGGGGCAGGAGGAGAAGGGGACGACAGAGGATGAGATGGCTGGATGGTATCTCTGACTTGATGGACATGAGTCTGGGTGAACTCCGGGAGTTGGTGATGGACAGGGAGGCCTGGAGTGCTGTGATTCATGGGGTCGCAAAGAGTAGGACACGACTGGGCGACTGAACTGAACCCCTCTAGATATTTCTGTGAAGCCAAGCAAAATGGTTTAGGATAGACTCTTCCACCTCTCTTCTGGGCTTTCTACAATGTAAAATGTGTTTTACTTTCTACAATGCAGTGTATGATTATAAAGTCACAGGGATGAATTTTTAACAAACACATCAAAACACACAAGACTTTGTGGCCTCCTTCAGAACAGCTCTTACAGGACTGAGGAGGAAGAACCACCTCCTTTCAGGGCCCCAGAGCCTATGTTACCTGATACTGCACATCTCCAGGATCAGTTTATTCGCCCTTTGAGGCAGAATGTAATTTCTGGCAACAGCTAAGAGGGACCAAGATGGGTGATCAGGCTGGACACTAATATTTTAGGTCTTAAAGAAAGTAAAAAAATTTTCTTAAATGACCATTTGGAAATGCCTTAAGCAATGTTCCCACGGTGGCAACTCAGAAAGGAAGACTGACTTTACCCAGATGCATAGTGTCTAAGCCCATGTCCCTATTTTTAGGGACAATCTGTATAAGTAGAACCCGCTCATAGTTCTACTTCTCTGAAGTAAGGTTGTCATAAAGATATGTACAAAAATACTTCACTAAGATGCCCCAAAACCTTTCATCTCTGCCAAAACAAATTCTGAAGTTGAAATTAAAAACACAAAATTTGCTTACCATTATTACAGAATGTGCTTACAAGGCCAAGCTGTTTATTTTTAATACCTTTGGCATTTAACCTTTACCCCTCTATTTGTTCTGTAAACATTAAGTTCCAGCATGTTAAAAAAAAAGTAAACTATTAAAACCTGACCATAGAGAAGCTCATTTTAATCACATACTGATGAAAACACAAATTGCTGCATCTTTGTTAAAAAAAAATAGATGAGTCGAACTTGGAAAACTACAACTGTACATAATTTCTATATGATCCCTAATAAAGTTCACAATGAAGCTCTGCGTTTGTATAGAGGTTTCAAAATATTTCTGCTTTTTGAAGCTGATGAAAAGAGCTTTCTCAAGTTCTTACCAAGTAATGAGAATCGGTCCTCTCCTCATCAGGAAATTCGAGGTACTCTTTAATTTCATCTCACATGAGCTTGTGAAATTAAGTCAAGGGCAAAAGGTTGTATTCCAAGTTATATTTACGAAAATGCTCATTATCTAGCCTCAAGGAGAAACCCGGGCTTCCCAGGTGGCTCAGTGGTAAACAGTCCACCTGCTAAATCAGGAGATGCGGGTTCCATCCCTGGGTCAGGAAGATTCCCCGAAGGAGGAAGTGGCAACCCACTCCAGTATTCTTGCCTGGAGAATCCCATGGACAGAGGAGCCTGGCGGGCTACAGTCCATAAGATCGCAGAGTCGAACAGGACTGAGCATGCGCACACACACTCAAGGAGAATCCCTGACACAGACCTTGAATTCATGAGATGCAACAGGGAAAGAAGTGATAAGGGGGGGTCCATCACACAGTATGGAGATGGTAGTGCCTTTCCATTGGAGAAGGGATTTGAAGTGTTATGACAACTTACCGCCTCACCACTAATAGCTTTACACAGGTGTTTTTAGCTAGCTCCAAATGGTAGCAGCTGAAGGCAGATTGCCCCTGCCTGACAGCTTAGAGAGTCCACGGGCTAAAAATACCAGGAAACTCCTTTTCTTAAGGGAAATGGAGTGGGAAGGTGCGGATGTGTCAGAAAAAAATCTAATGCCTTTATTGGGAATGTGGCTAAAGTTTAGACATTCCCACTGGTAAGTGAATGAAAGGAAGCACGGCGGTTTGTAAGAACACTGCTTTGAGATTTACGACAGAGTGGCTACAAACAGCTGACCTGTTTGGTCTCTCAGCGACCATCAGCATACTTTTAAAAACTGGCAGATCTGGCATAAAAGTCTGGATTTTCAGCTTCTCTTGAAAAAGCAGACAATTTGGTGATGTGGTCAACTGTAACCACAGCCTAGGATCAAGTAATGATATCTCTTCCAATGGGCATACGTTCTGTATTTACTCTCCAGAGGCCAGTCTCACCCCATCAAAAACCGTATCCTGGCCTCTGCAGACATTTGAGTTTGTATCCACTGACAAAGCTGAAATCCCCAGCAAACCGAGGAGGAAGTGGCTTTCAGCTTCTGCCACAGCCTGCTTCCTCCACTTCTCCATCCCCTCCATCCACGGCCCCACTGGGCAGCCAAATAGTTCCTACTAGGCAGGCCCACCCACAGAAGCCTGTAGACAATGTCCTGCATCCACTCTTGTCCTAACCCTCTACCTCCATCAAAACTTTTCTGGGGACTTTCCTGGTGATCCAGTGGTTAAGACTCCACACTTCCACTGCATGGGATGCTAGTTCAATCCCTGGCCAGGGAGCTAAGATCCTACATGGTGCATGGTGCAGCCAAAAAAAAAAACACTTTTCTGGGCTTCATTCCATTCCTTTCTGTTTTTGTTTTTGTGTGTGTGTTGTATTGCTTTGGCTGGGAGGCTACAAGAAATCTGATAAACTAATCAGTGGGAATGGACTAGGTTACCTTCCCAGAAAATATGTTTAGAATGGATTCCAGGCTTTCTAAATGTCAAACATGCCATGCCTTCACTCAAAATAACTTACCTAATTTGTAGTCAGCTTCATCAGATTTCAAGGTTCATAAGTGTATTCCTATGTATTTTTATATAATGTCTGCAATTTATTCACAAGTAATACGCAAGCAAAGAGAAGGGACCATATCCTGAACACATTCAGAGTGATGGCCAATTCAGATGTACTTAAATATATCTAAGTCACAAAAGCCTTATGAATCATAGCTTCTAGCTCTGAAGTACACAGCAGAGGCACACACATGGCTCTAGTTCATTAGATAGTCCAAACTCGTCATGGCCACAAAAGCAGAACTTCCTTTGTGGCTGATGATAAAGCCAGATTCTACAAAGGAAATCTCAGCTGGGTATTTTGATTAAAGTCAAAGGAGACTGTTGTGCCCTCTTAACCAATGTGTACAAAATTAGAGAGACATGCAGAGATTTTTTTGGTGTTTTTCTTCTTTTTTCCCCATTCAAGTCACCTAAGAAAAAAAGAAACAAATTTGCTATTGCCTGGTAGTGTTCTTGGTTCTCCAAAGATGGATTAAAGTGTCCCAAAGTGAGGTTTCAGGAGGAAGATATGAGGTAAATAAGCTGTATACTTTGTTCATGAGTCAGAAAATGGCACTCTCCCTATGACTTACAACTGAGTGAGCCTTGGGAGGGTCTTGGGTACAGGTGGAGAGCCTTCCTAATGTGCTACCAGATTTCCTAAGATATCTGAGAAAGAGGGAGAGAGGGAGAAAATCCACAGTGCAGGTGCCAAGCTCCTGGTCAATTATACCCTAACACCGAGCCACACCCACTGGAGGCAGTGTCTTCTCTTCCTGTTCTAAGCAGCTGAGGGATGCAGCTGGGCAGACAGATGTGAAACACAAATCAATGCCTCATTTAGCTGGAAGGGGGTCTTACATAAATAGTAAACATAATAACTAAAGTTTCTCAGTATTGAAGCTGCCTATGCTCTGTCCTAAGGCAACTTCACAAATCTAGTGCACAGGCTTAATTTTGCAAGCCAGTGAAGAAATGATTCATTTCATTTTGCCATAATTTCAGTAGATGGAGTGACTGATGGCACAGCTCCTATTTCAGGGCAGCCAGCTGTTTCAACTTTTCCGTCAGGGTATCGTGGCCTCAGCAACCGTGTTTGATGCTCTGATAGTCTCCTGGCGCCCTACAGTACTGCCATCTGTGCTGTTGGCAGGGAATGCATCAATAGGTAAGTCACACCCCGTCCTTTTCAACTGACACCCTACACACTCTGGAAACAACTCTTCCTTAGAACATGTTTCTTCTGCATCCACTTCACCATCCACCTACTTCAACAGCAATGGACTGAATTGAGCAACAAGTTTCCAAGGTCCCTAGAAAATGTATCCTACAGTAGGTGACTCAGACAGTAAAGAATCCACCTGCAATGCAGAAAACCTGGGTTCGATCCCTAGGTCCGGAAGATCCCCTCAAGAAGGGAATGGTTGGTTGCTCACTCCAGTATTCCTGCCTGGAGAATTCCAAGGACATAGGAGCCTGGGGAGTGGGCTACCGTCCATGGGGTCACAAACAGTGGGACGCGGTTGAGTGACTAAACACACACACACAGTACTTTTTAGCCTCTACAGCATGAAAAATCAGTCAACTAAGGTAAAGTTAATTTTCTCAAGGTACCACTCAACTATTTAAATTCAGTAAGATTCTTTAAGCTCTTGACATAAAACACATTGATTTCTCTTTTTTTTTTTTTGAAATATTTAACCATGGAAAATAATTATAGCAATTCTAAAGTACTAAGACTCATACTCCTTAAATTTAAGTAGCCAATTAGGCTGTGGCCCAATTTAGGTATCTCCACCCTAACACACAGTTTAAGTAAATGGTTCTCTATAAAGGTTCCAAAAATAATGTGGGATGGGCTGACTTCTTAAACCCTAAAACTGAAAGGGAAATTTTATTTACAGATAAAGTATCCTCTTAGGTAGAAGCAAGGGTGACATAACTTTGGACTAATTGAAAAAAAAAAAAAAAGCTTTGGTCAAGGGTGCCCCTTTAAAGATTTTTGTGCGTTTATTTTTAATCATTCTTTTGAATAAACACAGGACTGGATCAAGTGCTCCTTTTAGTTGTAAGTTTCTATGTGCCTTTGCTAATTTCCCCCAGCTCCTGCAGGATAGAGATTTTTAAATTAGTGCTGCACGGGTTATCATTTTTACTTAGCGCCACTTTCACAGTCACTTAAAAAAAAAAACAACCAGAAGGGGATCAGCGGAGTCCTAAGTCGGATTAGTTGAAAAGAAGCAAGTGTGGAAACTATGAAGCCTTGGAGTAGAACTTCCCCCTCCCCTCCGCTGATGGACTGCCAATCTCTTCAAAATAGAGCCCTTGCCTTTGTGCTTTGGAAAGAAAAGTACACACCACGCCAAAGCCCAAGGGATGTGGCTAAGGTTATGGGGGGCGGGGTAGTCGAGGAGGGAGGTTGGAGGGTAGAGGAAAAGTCAGAAACGAGTCAGAAAAAGAGCCAGCCACTTCCATCAATTTCCCAAATATAGAAGGAAAAAGAACAAAAAACTCGACTTCCTCCCCTGCGAACCGTCTGCTGTACACCCGAAAAGTGCCAGCCACCTCGCACTTGGAGAAAGGGGAGGGTGGTGTTTACTTGGCCTTTTTCGTTGCAAAGACCCTCCGGGCCGGCGCGCAGGAGAGCTCAGGCCGGCGCGGCTCTAAGCTGCCCCGAGGCACCCTCGCCCGCAGCCGCCTGCCCACCGCCAGGTGCTCGCCCTACCTGGCGCCCCGCTGCCTTTGTGCGGCCGCGTCGCCCCCGCCGGCGCGCGGATGCCAGCGGGACAACTGCGGCGCTGCCGGGCGGCCGGGGAGGAGCGGGGTCCGTGGCGCCGGTGCCGCGGGCGGCCGCTCCTACCTTCCCAGCCCGGAGAAAGCGATGCCCATCCCCTCCCTGGGGGCCGTGCCCCTGAACGCGGATCTCCCCGGCTTCCGACAGCTGGCAGCCATAGCCAACCGGCCTGGAAAAGTTTGGCGACGCCGAAAACTTGAAAGAAAGTTTTCCTTGGCCCCCCAATCCCTCTCCCCCAGCCCGGGTGGAGGAAAAGCGGCAGGAAATCAGGACTCGCGACGTGCCGACTCCGGCGTCCACCTTCTCCACTCCCGGCCTCGGCAGCGCGCCCAAGGTGGGTGCCCCGCGCCCGGGCTTCCCGCCCCATCCCCGGGTCCGGCGTCCCGGGACGCCGCGCGGCCAACTCACCATGGTGACTCGCGCCGCGATCGCGCCTCTGCCGTGTCCGGGTGCCGGGGAGCTGGGGCTGGAACGCAGTCTCCTGGGCGAACTTCAAAAGTTGGTTCCCTTCGCCAAAAACAGGCTCTCGACAACCCAAGCACTCACAAGAACCAATGGGAACCCTGGGGGGACTCCATCCAGGCGGGATCGGCGGCGGTAGGTGAAGGCGAGCAGGAGGCTGCTTAGCAGGCGGGACGCATACTGCGGAGGACCAGGGTCCACCCAGACCCAACGCTCGCCGCCCCGCCTAGGTGAGTGCAATGCTCTCCGCGCTTCCCACGAGCTGCCCTGCCTTGCTCCTCTTTCTTCGGCCACTTACTCCGTACTCCTCTGGCTGAGCCTCGGCTCGGGCAGGGCAATCTGTCCATAAATGGAGAATTCAGCTCTGGCCTGACCAATCAGGGTTTGTTTTCACAGCGTCACTCCTCAGGGAAACCGTAGTAGCCAACAAGCTTGGAGCTGTTGGAGTTTCCAAAGACCTCTGGATCCTGTAGTCCTCCACGCCAGCCTCCAAAAAGCGCTGCTGACCTGGCTCGCTCCCTCTTGAAATCCCTGAACTGGTAAGAAGAAAACCACTCTGTGAAAGAGAAGTAAACTGGAAAATTTTTTCTTTAACGCTAAAGTTAGAGTAAGTGTAGCTGAAGTGTATTTTTTTCCCCCATAGCTTTTTTTTTTTTTTTTTTTAAGAAGAAGGAAATATTTTATCAGCATAAAAGATCAGAGTCATGGCAGCAGCCCAAAGGAAATCCTTTTTCTTTCCAACGTCTGGATTGTGAGGAAAGTCAAAAATATCGTTTCCCCGACCCTTTCTTTCACCTGAATTTCCTTGGAAAACAAAAGAAGGCTTTTTAAGTGGGGGGAGAGGAAGGGGCGTTTTGATGGGGAAGAAATTGCCCAGACACTAAGCCCAAGGACAGGGGAGAGAGGCGTGGGAAGAACGCCCACCCAATCTCAGTCAGCACAGATCTGCTAATGACAGTTTGCCTTACAATCAAGAAATCAGGTGGGCAGTGAGGAGACGATTGGGGTGGGGGAAAAGCAGAATCCTGAAATAAATTAGAGAAGCTGATGTTGTTTTCAGGGTTCAGGAAATAAACATGCTGGGTCATAACAAGATAGTCCTCTCTGGATCTGTGGTAGGTAAGATTTAAAAACTTCGGGGCACAGAAAAACTACCAAGCATAATGATTCACTGTGATTTCCTTTATGAACTTTGGTGGTAACCCTTCACTTGAATAAAGGATCCTCGAGTCTGATGTTAAAAATTCTCTTGTCTGGAATGAGTAAACAAAATGTAGTATATCCACAGAATAGAATATTATTCAGCTATTAAAAAGGAAGTATTAACAATGTGCTACAAATGAACCTTGAAAATATTAAGCGAAATAATCCAGGAAAAAAGATGCTATATGATTCCATTTATATGAAATTTGGAGAAGGAAATGGCAACCCACTCCAGTATTCTTGCCTGGAGAATCCCAGGAATGGGGCAGCCTGATGGGCTGCCATCTATGGGGTCGCACAGAATTGGACACGACTGAAGTGACTTAGCAGCAGCAGCAGCAGCAGAAAATCCATAGAGGCAGAAATTGATAACATTTATTTCCAGGGACTGGGAAGAGAGGTGAAGTGAAGTCAAAGTCGCTCAGTCATGTGTGGGAATAATTGCTAATAGTTGTGTGTTTCCTTATTGGTGAAAATATTCTGGAGATGGTGGTGATGGTTGCACAACTTTGTGAATATACTACAATACAAACCACTGAATTGTGCATTTTAAAAGGGTGAGCCTTATAGTATGTGAATTATATCTCTGTCTTAAAAAATTGAAAGATCATATTGACCAAACTCTTGTCCTCATCTACACAGGAAGGCAAATAGATGTAATTGAATGACCTAATCATGGCCACTATGAATATAGTGGTCTCTGACTTCATCAAGCTTACAATTTTAGAAGGAGGGAGACCAAAGATAAATTTTAAAACAATAAATAATTACAGGAAAGATACAAATATAATAAGTAAAAGTAGTTTTGTACAAGGAACTACCATATTTGAAGCTATAGGTTAGATAATTGATCTGGAAGCATTCTGTAGCACAGACTGGACAGGAAACCCATGAGGCATCTGTTGAGCACTCATTATGTACTAGGTCCGTACAGGCGTGATCATTGGCTAAGTATATTCAGATGTGATTCATTATTCTTAGGTAAATCCATGTCTCAGGGGCATGTCAGCTACAAAATATGAGCAAGTATCTTAAAATCTAATGAACAGGGTATAGTAATTCAAAGAGAAAAAGAACACTAAAGCCTTTATTCCAAACATGAACTATTTCACTTCAACTTGAATATTTGTTAAATTTAATTTTTCATTTTCTATGAATAGTCTTTCTTTTCATACAACCAATCCATGTATTCGGGGAAGGCAATGGCACCCCACCCCAGTACTTTTGCCTGGAAAATCCCATGGACGGAGGATCCTGGTAGGCTCCAGTCCATGGGGTCGCTAAGAGTCGGACACTGTATTGTTTGCATATAATATTTAAATAAAGTCATTCTAAAAGCCTTAAAAAAAAAAAAAAAAAAAAGAACTAATGAATAGGGAATTCCCTGGCAGTCCAGTGGTTAGGACTCAGTGCTTTCATTGCAGGGCCAGGTTCAATCCCTAGTCCGGGAACTAAGATCCCCAAGTGGAGCGGCAAAAAAAAAAAAAAAAAAAAATTAATGAACAGAGGTTACCAAAAGGGAAATTTGAGCTTATTAGGAATCCATCACCAACTTATCAGTCTTGGATTTATCTAAAACTACCTTGAAACTGCTTTTCAGTTGTATTTAGCATATGTTTTTTTTTTATGTGAACCATTTTTAAAGTCCTTATTGAATTTGTTACCATATTGCTTCTATATTATGTTTTGACTGGAATTCATGTAGTATCTTAGCTCTCTGACCAGGGAGCAAACCCACACCCCCTGCTTTGAAAGGCGAAGTCTTAACCACTGGACTGCCAGAAAAATCCCTGAGATTTTTTTTTAAGTGCTTACTTTTATTTGCCCTAATAGTCTCTTTCCAGTTTCAAGAAGAATTCCCAGCTCTAGTAGGTACAACTTGCATGAAGACATCTGCTTGTGTTCATTTTTCATGATTATGTAATATAATTCTGTCCAGACTGAAATATAAATATATAGATTAATGCTTATGTCAAGGCAGTACTTAGAATATGAGATTTCATGCACATAAACTTGAATCTGTAGTCTGGCTTTTCCACTCAACTGTCTGTAAGATCTTAATTTCTCTGAGCTTCAATTCCCTTAACTATAAAATAAATTGATGTAAGTCTGGAATGAAATGTGCACAAAGATGGTCAACAAATTTTGGTTCCCTTTTCCCTTCATCTACATCATGCATTCTAGGTTCTGGATTCAGACCTCGATCCCTGAGTGAGATCAGACAGTCCTTGGCCATCTGAATCCATGCCAAGTCCTCCGAGGGGCTGACTATGTGTGCCTTTTTCTTCAAGGAGAGTTAATATTAATAGCTTTCATCAAATCCTCAAAGATGCCATGACTGCCAACCATTAGGACGCACAGCTCCTAATAACAGACCATATTAGTTATCCCTTTCTGGATCTTTGTCTCTATCATTGTGTTTTTCTTAAGGTATAGGGATTAGAACTGAGTCTGTTACTAAAAGCACAAAAGTTCACTTGGATTAGCAAAGCAGAATCCACTAATTCACAGTCTGAACATGGAATACAGAGTGTAATGATGTGGAAGAGCCTATAATTTCATGAAGAATCCCTTTAAGCCCTTGGCTTCTCCACCTCATCTTAGGAAGATTCTTTGTCAGTTTTGGCTGGGGTGACATCCTGGTTTACCTGGGAGCTGTTTAGTCTCTGAGTTGTGTCTGACTCTTTGCAACCCCAGGGACTGTAGCCCACCAGGCTCCTCTGTCCATGGGATTTCCCAGGCAAGAATACTGGCTGCTGCTAAGTCGCTTCAGTTGTGTCCAACTCTGTGCGACCCCATAGATGGCAGCCCACCAGGCTCCCCCATCCCTGGGATTCTCCAGGCAAGAACACTGGAGTGGGTTGCCATTGCCTTCTCCTAAGAATACTGGAGTGACTTGCTACTTCCTTCACCAGGAATCTTCTTGACCCAGGGATCGAACTCACGTCTTCTGCACTAGCAGGCAAATTCTTTACCACTGAGCCACATGGGAAGTCCTACCCGGGGGAGCCCTGGTTAATGACTTCATCTCAATGAAATGATTAAGTGTACCCATCTTGCATTCCCAAAAGGCCTGCTGCTGCTGCTGCTGCTAAGTCGCTTCAGTCGTGTCCGACTCTATGCGACCCCACAGACGGCAGCCCACCAGGCTCCCCCATCCCTGGGATTCTCCAGGCAAGAATACTGGAGTGGGTTGCCATTTCCTTCTCCAATGCATGAAAGTGAAAAGTGAAAGTGAAGTCGCTCAGTTGTATCCGACTCTCAGTGACCCCAGGGACTGAAGCCCACCAGGTTTCTCCACTTATGGGATTCTCCAGGCAAAAGTACTGGAGTGGGGTGCCATTGCCCTCTCCGCCCAAAAGGCATAGTTTGAATGATAAACCAAACTAGGTTGAATTTGTAGTCTGGCTTTTCCACTCAACTGTCTGTAAGATCTTAATTTCTCTGAGCTTCAATTCCCTTAACTATAAAATAGATTGATGTTCAGTCTGAAATGAAATGTCAGACTTTTCATGGTTACCATAGATTTTTGGCCAAATTTCACCTCCCCAAAAATCCTCACTTTTTAAAATGAAAGGTTTTCCAATTTTCTTCATTTATGTCTTTTTTAAAAAGAGAACTCAGTAATATCTTACCAGATATTTATTCTTATTTGAGATCATAGTAGCAATGAAGTGAAAACTTTCGAAATTGTAAAACTCATTCTAGACACATGATGGAGCTAGTCAGATAAAACTTTATACACAAGTTGGCATGATTATCTGCATTTTATCTGGGGTGAAATGAAAAGGCACAAAAGAAAAAAATTGAGATGAATACAAAGTGCAGATCCTCAGACAAATCCATTAGTGAAAGAAAAAGCACTGCTCATGTATTTTAGAAAATAATTAGTAAGAAGATAATATAGGGCAATGAAATTAGTTTCATTAAAGAACATCAGAATGCATTCACAACACAGAAAAAATGTGTTAATGGGAAAATGAGGGCTGCTGCTACTGCTAAGTCACTTCAGTCATGTCCGACTCTGTGCAACCCCAGAGACAGCAGCCTACCAGGCTCTTCTGTCCCTGGGATTCTCCGGGCAAGAACACTGGAGTGGGTTGCCATTTCCTTCTCCAATGCATCAGATTGAAAAGTCAAAGTGAACTCGCTCAGTCATGTCTGACTCTTCGCAATCCCATGGACTGTAGCCCACCAGGCTTCTCTGTCCATGGGATTTTCCAGGCAAGAGTACTGGAGTGGGGTGCCATTGCCTTCTCCGGAAAATGAGGGCAGAATTCTTTATAAGACACTAATGAAAGAGAGACTTATGTCACATCAATGTGAGATCTCCTGGGTTATCAGTGTTTCTACCATAACAGGCATCATTTATTAGGTTCAGGTGGTATCAGATACTGAGCTAAGTACTTACTGTACAGTATCTTATTTTATCTTCCATACAACCTTGTTAACTTTATTTGCAGTTAAAAAGCTAAGGTAAAAATTTGAAGTAACTTGCCCAAGATATCATCACTCAGCTGCCATACATCAAATCTATATATATTTGTTTAATTCTGAAACTTTTACTTTCTAAGCAGCAACTCTGTAACAGGAATGAACATCAGAAAAAATTTCCCCTTAAGCAGGTCCAGTATGAATGGAAGCACACATTAAAATGTTAGTACTAAGTCAATTCAGTCGAGTCCAGCTCTTTGCAACCTTATGGACTGTAGCCCACCAGGCTCCTCTGTCCATGGGATTCTCCAGGCAAGAATACTGGAGTGAGTTGCCATGCACTTCCGCAGGGATCAAATGTGTGTCTCTTACATCTCCAGCATTGGCAGGCGGGTTGTTTACCACTAGCATCACCTTAGGAGCCTGTCCAAACCAGGATCCTAGAAAAATTCTTGCTGGTTATTTATTTATTTGTTCTTATTTTCTTAAATTGACATATAGTTGATTTACAATGTTGTGTTAGTTTCAGGTGTAGAGCAAAGTCAATCAGTTATACATATATATCTATCCTTTTTCAGATTCTTTTCTATTATAGGCATTATAAGATGTTTAATATAGTTCCCTATGCTATACAGTAGGTCCTTGTTGTTTATTTTATGTATAGTAGTGTGTGTATGGAGAAGGCAATGGCACCCCACTCCAGTACTCTTGCTTGGAAAATCCCATGGATGGAGGAGCCTGGTAGGCTATAGTCCATGGGGTCGCTAAGAGTCGGGCACAACTGAGTAACTTCACTTTGACTTTTCACTTTCATGCATTGGAAGAGGAAATGGCAACCCACTCCAGTGTTCTTGCCTGGAGAATTCCAGGGATGGGGGAGCCTGGTGGGCTGCTGTCTATGGGGTCGCACAGAGTTGGAGATGACTGAAGCGACTTAGCAGCAGCAGCAGCAGCAGTACATGTTCATCCCAAACTCCTAATTCATCCTTCCCCCGCCTTCCCCTTTGGTAACCATAAGTTCGTTTTCTAAAAATATTCTTGCTTTTTTATGGGAATATGAATTACCTTTGTATAGAGAGTTTAACTCAAACATTCTTTGTTCTTCTGATGTTAGTATTGATTTGTGAAAAGGATATAGCAGAGAATTTCAACAGTGGGATAATATAATATGATGCTACTTCTGATTAATATAATTTTTACTATAAAATAACAATTATTTTACCAAAATAAAGGAACAGTAATTACTTAAACATACATTTAAATTGACAGCTTACTAAATGCACATTTATATCAATTTATGATTGTATTTTCTCTGATACAAGCCAATATTTTCCTCTCTTTCTTTTTCCCAGTTTCAAGTTGATTTTTACATTCAGAAGATAAGTCCTGACCTTGCTCCAGATTTTAAAATGATTGAGTGATGAGTAATACTAGTTATGATGTCCCATGATCTGTCAAGGGGTGAGGTGATCCCCAGAAGGGAGCTTTGCTGATAACTGAATCTCCTGGATCAACAGTGTGACCACAGCCTGGTTTTCTTTCTTCTTTCCCCTTACTGTCAACTTATGCTATCTTATTGAAATTTGTGTTTTCTTTTACGTCATCTTTAATCTTTGCTGGAAAAGGCAAGGCATATGTAAATAAGTATATGCCTTTAACAAACTAAAAATTGACACATAACTGCATGAACGTTGCCTTGTTTAAGCACCAAAACTTTTTTTTAACTCGAAGGAAAATGTTTCTACATGCTTTATTGCCTTCTGAAAATATGCTGAATGTGAAGCAGCCTGTGCTTGAAGACTCAAAGTCATCACTATAAATATCGATTATCACACAGGGTTGTACTGAGCTGAGGTCCTTGGGGACTATTGAGTGGAACCACTGTTTGCCACTATACTTTATGTCCCTGTACTGCTGTACTTGTATAGTTATCCTGTCTTTTAGTTTTTATTTTATACCCTCCATGTCAGAGGCTTTTTTCTCCTGCTGTCTGCTATTTCAATCTAGTCTCCTCTAGTAACAAGGAGCAAAAAAAAAAAAAAAAAAGGACAGGTTGTTTTGTGAGAAAAATATTTTAAATGTGTGTATGCTCTACATGTCCTCGGCAGTCCAATGGCTAAGATGCCAGGCTTCCAAGGCAGGAGGTGCGGGTTCCATCCCTTTTCAGGGAACTGGGGTCCTACATACACTGTGGTGCAGCCAAATAAAAAAAGGTATATATGCCCCAGAGTCCAGGAAAACACACAAAGGAAGGTAGGGCTGTATATGCTCTCTGTCCTTTCCTGGCTTCTCAGCAAGGATGGATGTTCTTCTCTGTCTCTTCTAGCTTTTCCCACTTACTCATGGTTGCTCCTCCTTCCATAATTTCAGCTTGCAAAGTGTCTCTAGTTTGTCATGATCCTGGCTCAGGCCCCCAAACCATCTTTCAGCTGTACTGCCCACAACTGCGGAGAAGGCAATGGCACCCCACTCCAGTACTCTTGCCTGGAAAATCCCATGGATGGAGGAGCCTGGTAGGCTGCAGTCCATGGGGTCGCTAAGAGTCGGACACGACTGAGCGACTTCACTTTCACTTTTTCGCTTTCATGCATTGGAGAAGGAAATGGCAACCCACTCCAGTTTTCTTGCCTGGAGAATCCCAGGGGCAGGAGAGCCTGGTGGGCTGACGTCTATGGGGTCACGCGGAGTTGGACACGACTGAAGTGACTTAGCAGCAGCAGCAGCAGCAGCAGCCCACAACTGACTGGAAACTTCCCTCTTGGTCTCTGGATTCAAGTTCCAGGGAAAGAAAGGGAGGGAGAGAAAGAATCTAACTCAACCAGCTCAACCCTTCAAACCACGCCACCCTGTCCATAGGTCACTGGAAAGTCTATGGAAGTTCTGCTTGGACCAGGTATCTGTACAATCACATTCCAAGCAAGTGCTGTCACAAGGGTGGTGTCCTGGAGCTATGCCCTATTAAAAAGAGATGGTGAGGGTTTCCATGGTGGTTCAGTGGTTAAGACTCTGGGTTCCCAATGCTGGGGGCCTGGGTTCGATCCCTGGTTAGGGAACTAGATCCCACATGCTGCAACTAAAAAGATTTCATGTGCTGCAACTGAGACCCAGCAGAGATAAATAAACAAATATTAACAAGAAGAGATGGTGAATGGGGACAGTCTCTAAGGAGAGGATACCCCAGCTCTGGGGCATGCAGCTGTTTGCCACTCACAACTGCCTGCTCCTTTAGTTCATACACAATATTCTCAGTGAAGCCAGGAGGGAATTTTCACTCACTTCTTCAACAGAAAAAAAAAAGCATAGAGGAAGTTTCCTGATAGTCCAGTGTTTAGGACTCAGTTCTTTTACTGCCACGGGCTTGAGTTCAATCCCTGGTCAGGGAACTAAGATCCCACAAGCTTCAGGAAACCGGCAAAAAAAAAAAAAAAGCATAAGTTTTACAACAACCATTATTTCAACTTTATTGTCATAGGCCTATAAATAAATGTAGTTACATATTTAAGATGTGACATATGTTTTGCTTTTATTATCATGCGCTTCTAAGTTGTGTTTATGTATGCTTATAACTATTTGTATATACACATAGATGTGTGTGTGTTTAAGATGACATATTTTTCAAGATATTATTACAAACGCTTGGGGGGATTTAATTTTTTTAAAACAGACTGTCTTAAAAAATTTAAAAAATAGACTATCTTTTGGAGCAGCTTTAGGGTCACAGCAAAATTGAGGGGAAAGTACAGAAATTTTCCATACACCTGCCCCACACATGCATAGCTTCCCCCATTATCAACAGGGGGATTTACTTCAGTAGAGTGGTTCTTTAAAAAAAAAAAATTGTCCTTTTTAAAAATTTAAATATTTACTTATTTATTTGACTGGGCCAAGTCTTAGTTGGGACACTCAGGATCCTTGAGTTCTGATGTGCAAGATTTAGTTCCCTGACCAGGGATTGGACCCTGGCCCCTTGCTGTGGGAGCATGGAGTCCTAGGTGCTGGATCACCAGGGAAGTCCCAGTAGAGTGCTTCTTGATGTTGGTGTTCCGCATGTTGGTGGCATGGTTTCCAAACCACTACCCTGTTCACTCACCACCACAACAAGCATTTGCTGAGCATTGTAGGTGCTGGAGAAGTGTTAGACAAATACTCTGTCCCCATGGGATTCACATCTTTCTACTTGCGTCGAAAACATACACAACACAAGGGCTTCCTACTTCGGTATACAACATGCTCCAGAAAATACACACCCATGTTAGATGTATCAAATTCAAAAACAGACTTGTGTTTTTCAAGGAGAGACTTCCATTTCCAGAGAGCTAAAATATAGTCTAAAATTCCTAAATGTGTCTTATCTCTTATAGCTGTAATTCCAAAATTTAGTGGATGTTCTTTAAATTTAAGCTTCTCCATCCCAGCTTCCCTGGTAGCTCAGCTGGTAAAGAATCCACCTGCAGTGCAGAAGACCCTGGTTCAATTCTTGGTCGAGCCCATGGAGAAGGAATAGGCTATCCACGCCAGTATTCCTGGGCTTCCCTGGTGGCTCAGCGGGTAAAGAATCTGCTGCAATGCCGGAGACCTGGATTCAATCCCTGTGTCAGGAAGATCCCTTGGAGGAGGACATGGCAACCCACTCCAGTATATCTTGCCTGGAGAATCTCCATGGTGGGCTATGGTCCATGGGGTCACAAATAGTTGTACACAACTGAGCGACTAAGCACAGCACATCCCAGCTAAGTGGAGCTGACTATCAAAAGTCTGGAAGGCAGCTTTCCAATTTGGGTCAGGCTGTTTACTTCCCTATGGATCAGATCAGATCAGATCAGTCGCTCAGTCGTGTCCGACTCTTCGCGACCCCATGAACCGCAGCACGCCAGGCCTCCCTGTCCATCACCAGCTCCCGGAGGTCACCCAGACTCACACCCATCAAGTCAGTGATGCCATCCAGCCATCTCATCCTCTGTCGTCCCTTTCTCCTCCTGCCCTCAATCCTTCCCAGCATCAGAGTCTTCTCCAATGGATAGTGGATAGATTTTCCTGCCTGTAAAAACAGAGGGAATACAGGACTTCCCTGGTGGTCCAGTGGTTAAGACTCTGCGCTTCCACTTCGGGGGCCCCAGGTTCCATTCCTGGTTGGGAAAATAAGATCCTATATGCCATATGGCCAAAAAAAAAAAAAAAAAAAAAACCAGAGGGAATGATAATGCCTCCATCATTTGTATCTCACATATTGTGAGAATCAATGAATTCAATCATGTGAAGTGATTAGAATAGTGACTAAGGCATAGGGAGTTCTCAGTATGAATCCTCATTATTGAGGCTAAAGATTCACCACCTGATTTCCTTCTGTATCTCGATTGTTTATGAGAACTTCACTTCCGCTGACTGCTGCTTGCATTTGTATTTTCCTCATATTTCACACATTTTGATAAAGCAACAAAGCTAAATGCAACTTAGTAGCAACACAGTTGAATAAAGGCTACAAGGCTGAGAAAGATGTTGGTACAGAGGGAACCCAGCTGTGAGCTGAGCTAGCACGAAGCATTCACGTGAGATCCATCAACATGTTCCTTTGTTACCTGGCTTATCACCTGGTGCCATATAGGAAACATGGGTCAGCTACATTAATGTACGGTGTCCTTATCTGTACAAAAATGAATGTACAAAGATCAAGTGCACTAGGAAATGGACATTCCCTTTTACTATATTAAATCTTTGGAAATCCCAAAATAAAGCCAGACATCATAAAAACTGATGATAGCTTTCCATCTAAAGATGTTTTGATAAGGCATTGATAACAAATGAATTATATATTTGACCAAGAATGTGACAATTCTAAGTTTCTATAATTTAACATAGTAAGTACAATTTTGCTTCAAATGGTATAGAATGGATATAAATGTGCACCTTTGTTACCTAAAGGACCGCATTGGATTGAAAAGTATTGATATATATTATGAGCTTCCCAGGTGGCGCTACTGGTAAAGAATCCCCTTGGCAATGTAGGAGCCATAGGAGACATGAGTTTTAATCCCTGGTTGGGGAAGATCCTCTGGAGGAGGGCATGGCAACCCACTCCTGGAGAATCTGCATGGACAGAGGAGCTTGGCAGGCTACAGTCCACAGGATATTATAACACATTAAAATACCATGCAGCTATTATAAATTCTAACTTTATAAATTTGCCCTAAAATAGTATCCTAGTTCTAATAACTATTATTTAAACATATCAATAAGAGATTTTTTTCTTAATTTCTTTTCAGTTTAAAAACTGGGAGTGGGTATGAAAGTGGTGTCAAGGAAGAGGATACTTAGAAATAATTTATAAAGTAGAAATAATGTTTTTTTTTTCTTGATTAATTTCTTTATGCATGCTTGCTAAATCACTTCAGTCTTATCTGACTCTTCCAACACCATGGACTGTAGCCCACCAAGGCTCCTCTGTCAATGGGATTTTCCAGGCAAGAATACTGGAGTGGGTAGCCATGTGCTTCTCCAGGGGATCTTCCTGACCTAGGGATCAAATCTGAGTCTCTTATGTCTCCTGCATTGGCAGGCAGTTTCTTTACCACTAGCACTACCTGGGAAGCCACTTGCCCTATCCGTTCAGTTCAGTTCAGTCACTCAGTCGTGTCCAACTCCCTGCGACCCCATGAATTGCAGCACACCAGGCCTCCCTGTCCATCACCAACTCCCAGATATCACTCACATTCATGTCCATCGAGTCCGTGATTCCATCCAGCCATCTCATCCTCTGTCGTCCCCTTCTCCTCCTGCCCCCAATCCCTCCCAGCATCAGCGTCTTTTCCAATGAGTCAACTCTTCGCATGAGGTGGCCGAAGTATTGGAGTTTCAGCTTTAGCATCAGTCCTTCCAAAGAATACCCAGGGCTGATCTCCTTCAGAATGGACTGGTTGGATCTCCTTGCAGTCCAAGGGACTCTCAAGAGTCTTCTCCAACACCACAGTTCAAAAGCATCAATTCTTCAGTGCTCAGCCTTCTTCACAGTCCAACTCTCACATCCATACATGACCACAGGAAAAACCATAGCCTTGACAAGGCGAACCTTTGTTGGCAAAGTGATGTCTCTGCTTTTCAATATGCCGTCTAGGTTGGTCATAACTTTCCTTCCAAGGAGTAAGCGTCTTTTGATTTCATGGCTGCAGTCACCATCTGCAGTGATTTTGGAGCCCCCCAAAATAAAGTCTGACACTGTTTCCACTGTTTCCCCATCTATTTCCCATGAAGTGATGGGACCGGATGCCAGGATCTTCGTTTTCTGAATGTTGAGCTTTAAGCCAACTTTTTCACTCTCCACTTTCACTTTCATCAAGAGGCTTTTGAGTTCCTCTTCACCATTTGCTCTTGAGAGTCCCTTGGACTGCAAGGAGATCCAACTGGTCCATTCTGAAGGAGATCAGCCCTGGGATTTCTTTGGAGGGAATGATGCTCAAGCTGAAACTCCAGTATTTTGGCCACCTCATGCGAAGAGTTGACTCATTGGAGAAGACTCTGATGCTGGGAGGGATTGAGGGCAGGAGGAGAAGGGGACGACAGAGGATGAGATGGCTGGATGGCATCACTGACTCAATGAATGTGAGTCTGAGTGACCTCCGAGAGCTGGTGATGGATAGGGAGGCCTGGCGTGCTGCAGTTCATGGGGTCGCAAAGAGTCGGACACGACTGAGCGACTGATCTGATCTGATCTGATCTCACCTTTTGCCATAAGGGTGGTGTCATCTGCATATCTGAGGTTATTGATATTTCTCCTGGCAATCTTGATTCCAGGTTGTGCTTCTTCCAGCCCAGCATTTCTCATGATGTACTCTGCATAGAAGTTAAATAAACATGGTGACAATATACAGCCTTGACGTACTCCTTTCCCTATTTGGAACCAGTCTGTTGTTCCATGTCCAGTTCTAACTGTTGCTTCCTGACCTGCATATATGTTTCTCAAGAAGCAGGTCAGGTGGTCTGGTATTCTCATCTCTTTCAGAATTTTCCACAATTTATTGTGATCCACAGAGTCAAAGGCTTTGGCATAGTCAATAAAGCAGAAATAGATGCTTTTCTAGAACTCTCTTGCTTTTTCCATGATCCAGTGGATGTTGGCAATTTGATCTCTGGTTCCTCTGCCTTTTCTAAAACCAGGTTGAACATCAGGAAGTTCACAGTTCACATATTGCTGAAGCCTGGCTTGGAGAATTTTGAGCATTACCTTCCTAGCATGTGAGATGAGTGCAATTGTGTGGTAGTTTGAGCATTCTTTGGCATTGCCTTTCTTTGGAATTGGAATGAAAACTGACCTTTTCCAGTCCTGTGGCCACTGCAGAGTTTTCCAAATTTGCTGGCATATTGAGTGCAGCACTTTCACAGCATCATCTTTCAGGATTTGAAATAGCTCAACTGGAATTCCATCACCTCCACTAGCTTTGTTTGTAGTGATGCTTTCCAAGGCCCACTTGACTTCACATTCCAGGATGTCTGGCTCTAGGTGAGTGATCACACCATTGTGATTATCTTAGTCGTGAAGCTCTTTTTTATACAGTTCTGTGTATTCTTGCCACCTCTTCTTAATATCTTCTGCTTCTGTTAGGTCCATACCATTTTTGTTCTTTATCGAGCCCGTCTTTTCATGAAATGTTCCCTTGGTATCTCTAATTTTCTTGAAGAGATCTCTAGTCTTTCCCATTCTGTTGTTTTCCTCTATTTCTTTGCGTTGATTGCTGAGGAAGGCTTTCTTATCTCTCCTTGCTATTCTTTGGAACTCTGCATTCAGATGCTTATATCTTTCCTTTTCTTCTTTGCTTTTTGCTTCTCTTCTTTTCACAGCTATTTGTAGGGCCTCCCCAGACAGCGATTTTGGTTTTTTGCATTTCTTTTCCATGGGGATGATCTTGATCCCTGTCTCTTGTACAATGTCATGAACCTCCATCCATAGTTCATCAGGCACTCTATCAGATCTAGTCCCTAAAATCTATTTCTCACTTCCACTGTATAATCATAAGGGATTTGATTTAGGTCATACCTGAATGGTCTAGTGGTTTTCCCTACTTTCTTCAATTTCAGTCTGAATTTGATAATAAGGAGTTCATGATCTGAGCCACAGTCAACTCCCTGTCTTATTTTTGCTGACTGTATAGAGCTTCTCCATCTTTGGCTGCAAAGAATATAATCATTCTGATTTTGGTGTTGACCATCTGGTTATGTCCATGTGTAGAGTCTTCTCTTGTGTTATTGGAAGAGGGTGTTGCCCTATAAAACTAGTTAAAACCATAAGCACCTGGCAGGAAAAGAAAAAGGGGGAAAAAACAGCTGACAGAATAAAAAGTGGTTGAATAAATTAATAAAGACTAAAAGATAATTAGACTCACAATTTTGTTCATAGTACATTATCACTGGTTTTAAATTACAAAAGAAATATATGCTTCACATTATTATGAATTCAGAATTTGTAAAGGAAAAAGTGAGTCTAGTCATCCATACCCTCTCCTCCTACAAAGTTTTAAATATGAGAAAATGGTGAGTCCATTGGGAGAAAGGAGGAGACTTCAGTTTTAGTGAATTACAAGTTAGACATGCTCAGCTGGACTTAACAGAAATCTCTGGAAGAGATCACCAGGTATCTCTGAGAGGGACTGGCTGAACCTCAGGGGAGAGGTCAGGTCTGACATTGTCTGTGCCTTTGCAGTCTTCATCTAATTGTTTTCTTGTTTTTGATACCAAACCACTCTTTTCTAAACTCTCTCTCCTTCCTTGTCTCTCTGTTGGCAAGGCTGTGGAAAAACAGGTTTCTTCTATTTTTTTGATGAGAGTATAAATAGGTAGAAACCCTATGGAGAGCAATTTGGCACTATCTAGCAACATTACAAAACTGTACAATCTTTGACCTAGCCATTCTGCTTTGGGGAATTTATCCAAAGATGTACATACACAATGCAAATTAACATATGTCTTCAAAGCATCATTGGTAAAGCAAAAAATTGGAAACAACCCAAATTGTCCATCATTTGTGGAACTGGTGAAATATATTAGGAGGCATATAATATATAATAGAATTTTTAAAAAAATTTAAAAGCCTTTAAAGGACTTCCCTGATGACCCATTTGTTAAGAATTCACCTTGTAATGCAGGGGACATGGGCTTGATCCCTGGTTCAGGAAGATCCCACATGCCTCTAGGTGACTGAGCCTATTTTCGCCACAACTACTGAACCTGAGTATTCTAGAGCCCATGTTCCGCAACAAGAGAAGCCACCACAGTGAAAAGCCTGGGCATTGCAACTAGAGAAAGCCATTGCCACAACAAAGACCCAGTGCAAACAAAATTAGGGTTTCCCTGGTAGCTTAGCTTGTAAAGAATCCACCTGCAATGCAGGAGACCCCGATTTCATTCCTGGGTTGGGAAGATCCCCTGAAGAAGGGATAGGCTACCCACTCCAGTATTTTTGGCTTCCCTAGTGGCTCAGATAGTAAAGAATCTGCCCATGACATGGGAGACTTGGGTTTGATCCTTGGGTTGGGAAGATCCTCTGAAAGAGGACATGACAACCCACTCCAGTATTCTTGCCTGGAGAATCCCCATGGACAGAGAAGCCTGGTGGGTTACAGTGCATGGGGTCACAAAGATTCAGACACGACTGATGACTAAGCACAGCACAGACATAAATAAATAAATAAAAAGAAATAAAAGGCTTTTCAAACCGAAAGAGGAATTTCTTTCTGAGTTGATATGAAATAATTTCCAAGATGCACTGATAAGTTAAAATGAAAAGAGCAAAGTACAGAATAGTATGTATATCTAAAGATATGTATATCTAAGAATAGAATGTATTAATATATCAAGAATAGGATGTCTATCAAGCTACCTCTTGTGTAAGAAAACAGGGATGGGGAAATAATAGGTTTGTGTTTATGTTTGCATGAAGAAAATGTGATTCACATGAAGAAAATGTGGAATAGACACAAGAAACTTACAGACGTGTTTGTGAGATATGGGAACAGCGGCAGGGAAAAGACTGTATGCTGGATGTGTTTCATATTATTTGATTTTTTGTTTTTTGTTTGGGAGAGCGGTACATTTTATTTTTATTTAATTTTATTGAGGTATAGTATATTTACAATGCTGTGTTAAGTTCTGCTGTACAGCATAGTGACTCAGTTATACACATATAATCTCTTTCATATTTTTTCATTATGGTTTATCACAGGACACTGAATATAGTTCCATATGCTCTACAGTAGGACCTTGTTGTTTATCCATCCTTTATATACTAGTTTGCATCTGCTAAACCCAAAGTCTCAATGTTTCCATGTTTTCGCTATTGTAAATAGTGCTGCTATAAACATTGGGGTGCGTATATCTTGTCAAATTATAGTTTTGTCTGGGTACATGGCCAGGAGTGGGACTGCTGGATCATATGGTGACTCTATTTTTAGTTTTTTTGAAGAACTTCCATACTGGTTTTCATAATGGCTACACCAATTTACATTCCCCAGCAACAGTGTAAGAGAGTTTCTTTTTCTCCTCACCCTCTCCGAAGTTATTATTTGTAGACTTTTTAATGATGGCCTATGTGGTGTGCTTTTTGAACCTCTGTAAACATATTACTCAGAAATGTTTTAAAATATCATCAAGTAAAATAAATTGTTCCATATGGCCGAATAATACAAAGGCTAAATAGGGGTCATAGAAACAAAGATTTTGAAAAAAAAATATAGAAGGGCTTCCTGAAGTGTTGGCATTTGAGCTGGCTGGCCTTAAATGTTGATTTAGAAAGATGGTACATTAGCACAGATCTTCTGGGTTTTAGGATGTGGCACAGTGGTAAAGAATCTGCCTGCCAATGCAGGAGATGCAAGAGACTGGGGTTTGACCCCTGGACCAGGAAGATCTCCTGGAGAAGGAAATGACAACCCACTCCAGTATTCTTGCCTGGAAAATCCCTTGGATAGAGGAGCCTGGCAGGCTACAGTCCACGGGGTCGCAAAGAGCTGGACATGAGACTGAGAACACACATGCACACACACACACACACACACACACACACACACACAAGCAAAAGCCTAGGGGTATGAAAGCTAATAGAATTGACTGGCAGTGTTTCTCCCCAGGACATTTTCTCAAACTCTCTGAGAAAATAATGAGCTGAGAGTCCATTTTTGTCTCTTAGAAACTATGGCAAAATGAATTTGATTTCCCAGTTTGTGCTTGATGTAAAATGCAACTTCTTATATACTACTGATATTCCATTCTCAGGTTTGTCAGATCTCATCTACTGCTCATCTTGGAGAAAAGTCACCAAGAAAATATGAAGCTACTTATGTCACAAAAATCTAATCCCGATCCATTTTGTGGCAAGACTTAGCAGAAAATTCAAATGATTAAAACCTGATTTTTAACCTCTTTAACCTTAATCATAAATAGGTCTCTTGTGACTAAGGGACTTGGGTTTGTGTAATAATTTACTAAGTGTTAAAGTCATAATAGCTCATGCATGCCTTAGTTGTATTTCTCACCTTTACATCTCTTGATGTGTATCCATGTTCATGTTTTACTGAACATGGACCATGAAAAAGCAGCTGAAGATTAGAATAGGGGATTCCTGATGACAAGATAAAGGAAGATCAACTTTGTTTTCACCAAACCTTCTGAAGTTGCTCAGTAATCCTAAAATGACTCATTTTAGTACTTACATTAATCACATTAATCCAGTGCCTTGAAAACAGTGCTTTAGGGAACTGAATCCAATTCTGTTAAAATCAGTCTCTCTTCCTCTCTCTCTCTCTCTCTCTCTCTCACACACACACACACACACACACACCATCTTTACAAAGAACAACAACAACAAAAAGCCTTGAAGGAAGCATAATAAATGTTTACATTGATGGGATTCAGATGGCAGGACCATGGATGATTTTTATTTTCCTTTAACTTTTTCTATATTTCCCAATTTGTTCATGACCCTAAACTACTTTTATAGGGAAAACAGAAAACAACCAAAGCACATCTTTAAAAGCAGAGAGTGTGGTGGACCAGGGCCAAGCACACTCTCATCCCGCTCTTAGTTCATCTTCCAGGAAGCCCGGAGGAGGCCTGTGGCCACTGCTCCTGGGTTCAGTCTCAGCTATGTGGTCATCACATAGGTCCTTTAAAGGCTTCACACAATCAGCTCTGGGGAAAGAGAAACGAATGGTGCATATTCCTTTTACTGAGTTAACCTGAATGCGCCCTTTGCACTCCAAGATTGTCTTGGCGCTATATTCAGCACCAGGTCCCATCCTTCAGTCACCCTTCTCCAAAACAACAAATCCAAATCCATAAACTGTCTTGAACAGTGGAGAGCGTTCACTGACTTTTCTTAGAAAAGTTCAGCAAGTTCCTCAGAACATATAGAGCATTTCCCTAAAAATATCTGTGTGTACTTCTAATTTTTCTTCAGAATCTCTTTCTTAAGGAGAATGGTTAAGCTTCTGTGCTTCCACTTCATGGGGCTCAGCTTTGATCCCTGGTCTGGGAACCAAGATCCCTCATGCCACCGGTATGGCCAAAAAACAAAAGTCTTTCTCCTAGCAGTGGCTTCATCCCCTTTCCCCCTTCTTCCGCCAGCACACACTGCCCGGTAAAAAGAAAGTCAGGTTGTCAGCCAAATATGAACTGCCTCGTCTTTTTCAGGCATGTTTCTAAGGCTCATGGGTGTGTGTGCATTCAGTTGTGTCCAGCTCTTTGCAGTCCCATGGACTGCAGCCCGCCAGGCTCCTCTGGCCTGGAGTGGGTTGCCATTTCCTATTCCCAGGGATCCTTCCGACTTACGAATTGAACCTGCATCTCTTTTGTTTCCTGCATTGTCAGGTGGATTCTTTACCACTGCACCACCTGGGAAGCCCCTTCCAAGGCTCCTAGTTCAATTGAATTAATATAGTGGTCCCTGGAAGCCAGATAAACCTTACACTCTTAATGTCCTGAGTGACACAGACATGGAAATTAATACAGGGCTTGTACAAAACATGTGGCCAGGAGAAGGAAATGGCAACCCACTCCAGTATTCTTGCCTGGAAAAGTCCATGGACAGAAGAGCCTGGCGGGCTACAGTCCGTGGGGCTACATGACCGAGCACACGTGAACGAGAGTAGGGAGATGGGTTGGTAGTAATAAACTGATAGAACTAAAAAAACACACAAACATGTGGCCATAAGGATGAATCCTTAACTCAAAGGCTGGTATGATCCAACCCGCTTAGGAGCTAAAATAGGGCAGTCGGAAAAGTAAGACAGATGCAAGGACATTCAGCATGTGGGCTCAGCTGGACCACGGAGCTGTGTGGGCTGTGAAGGCTTTTCTAGAAAGGGATAGGGGTGTGGTAGGCCCCAAGACAAGAGCACAAATGGAGGCTCACAAAACATTTGTCTAAATATGATAAAGCAAGCTAACAAATAAAACATGTTCTGTCCTCCTACCTTGACAAAAATACCTCAGGACAACCTGGAAGTCCAGATTTGAATTTAGAATTCTTGGACTCCTCAGAGCTTGTTGCCAGAACATGGCAGCGTAGGGAGAGCAGGGCCTTGCTTCAGTCCTCATCCTGCTTCCCTTTCTCTTCCCACTCTCAGCTCCGGCCCTCCTCACGTCAGCAGGAATCCCTTGCATACTCATATGGACTCCTCAACCCACGTACCCAATTTCCTTCACTTCCCTCCACACTTACTCTTTGTTAAAACTCCTTAAGCCTGTGGTGTACATACTGGGCTTGGGGTCACCACTGGAAGGACTGACTGACCTGGAAAAGGCCTGCTCTGAGCCTAGAAGCTAGCTTGGGGACGTTTGGGCAGAGAATTCTGGAGTTCCCACGTGCTGTTCCGAAAATGAGGATTTGCAAATTGTCATTTTAGCTACTAGGCTCTGAAAGACTCTTCTGTGAAGGCTAGGCATGTGATCTCAGCCAGGAAAGGTATAAGGACTGGACACAAAAATTCTAGAGAGGTATTCATAAACACTAAGGCATTACATCAAGACCTACTCTGCAGAAGACAATGTTTTAGGGTACAGCAGTTGGTGAGATGCAAAGTCCATAATATTTACCCTTCTCTAAAGTCTATTCCTGTCATCTCTTCCAAAAACAACACTTGGAAGTCAGTATACTACCCTGATTTTAAGCTGAATATCATTAATTTGGTAGTTGCTCTACCACCTACATTTTTAAGAATCAAGTTACTGGGAAATGCCATTAGGAGTTTGGAAAGAGAAGTGATATAACCCCTGAATATTATGGGTTGGCCAAAATGGAGCGCAGAAGGCTAGGTTTGCATTGGGTTCTCATAATGTCATCATTAGAAAGTCACAGTTCACTCCATTCCTTACCCTGTGGAGAGCCTGCAGTGTTTCCCTTGAGCGACAGAAAGTGCATTGTAGGGTCCAGGAGGGGAAGTGAGGGTATGCAGCCCTCTATTGATAATAACAAGAAATAATAATGAAGAGAAATCTTGAGGAAATTATCTCAGGACCTTTGTACTGGAGTATAACCTCCAAGGTCCATTTTGCCTCTACATATGCCCAATGTTTTGTTGTTCAGTTGATAAGTCACGTCCAGCTCTTTGCGACCCAATGGACTGCATCATGCCAGGCTTCCTTGTACTTCACTATCTCCCAGAATTTGCTCAAACTCATGTCCATAGAGTTGGTGATGCTACCTAACTGTCTCATCCTCTGCTACCCTCTTCTCCTTTTGCCTTCAATCTTTCCTAGCATCAAGGTCTTTACCAACCATGCCTAACATGATTCATGGTAAATGAGCCCCCTGATAGTCACGAACCCTGAGAAATCAAATGCGAGTTCTATAGAATTTTTGTCTCTCTGAAAAGAGTTGGAATATGAATTTTGTGACATCACAGAAAGTCAAAAAATGTATGTCAACCCCTAGGTTGGATTTTACAAGAAGATAAATTTACAAGAAGATAAATCCATGTAGGACTGCCAGATAAAATAGAAAACACTTAAAAAAAAATTTTTAAAGTCTTTATTGAATTTGCTACAATATTACTTCTGTTTTGTGTTTTGACTTTTTGTCTGCAAGGCATGTGAGATCTTAGCTCCCTGACGAGGGATTGAACCCACACTCCCTACATTGGAAGGTGAAGTCTTAACCACTGGACTGCCAGGGAAGTCCCTAGGACACTTTAAAAAAAAAAATCTGCTAATCCTGGCGACCCTATATCCATGAGTCCTCAGATCTTCAATCTTCTTTGATTTCTTCAAAAACAAAATCTCCATAGTGTGTGAGACAGAACACTCAAGGATGTCTGAAGCCTTAGAGAGATGTCACATTGTGCCAGAGAGATAATATAAAGAAAGACTCCCATTGAAAAATAGAATGTTTCTTCCAGTAGAATTTTCCCTTTGGGCAGATTTCTTCCTTTGTAGTCATATACATCTGTGTCAGAATCCCTGTTCTTCACTAGCAATCAAAAAAAGGAAATACCTTTGGAGTTCCCTGGTGGTCCGGTGGTTAGGACTCAGCACTTTCATTGCCCGGATTCCAGGTTCGACCCATGGTCAGGAAACTAAGTTCCTACAAGCTGTGAGGGGCATGGCAAGAAAAAAGGAAGTATTTTGAGACTTCCCTGTTGGTCCAATGGCTAAGACTCTGAGCTCCCAATGCAGGGGACCCTGATTCAATCCCTGCTCAGAGAACTAGATCCCACTTGCTACAACTAAGCATTCCAATGTTGCAACTAAAGATACCACATGCTACAATGGAAATCGAAAATCCAGAGTGTAGAAATTAAGACCCAGTACAGCCACATAAATAAATAATAAAAATAATATTTAAAATAATAATAATAATATTAAAAAATCTTACAGCCAGTTAGGTAATAATACCCACTCTATGAACACCTACTGTGTGCCAAGCATTGTGTTAGATGCTTTACGTGCATCATCATCTAGTTGCACCCTCACTGTATCCTTGAAGATAAATATTTTTTAGCTTCAATGTAAAGATGAAGAATATGAAACTAGAGATGTTAAGAAATTTGTTCCAGGTCACATATATAATAAGTAGAAAAGCCAAGATGATGATGATGAGGATAAAGATGGTGATGGTGAAGACAGTTAACATTTGTCAAGAATATACTGTATGCCAGCCAATATGCAGATTGAGCTGTATTCATTAACTCATTCAGCTATCACAATCACTTTTTCTGATTGATACTCTCATTAACTCCATTTTAAAGATGAAGAAACTTATTCACCCTCAGTCTGCTGACTGCAGAACACTGACTCTCTAGTTAGCCAATGCTGCCTTCGATCTTAACCTCCCCACCCCATGGGTCCTGACATCCCATTCCCAGTGCTCCTAGCATAGGTTGCTGAATGCCTTTGTAGACCCAGCTTCTTCTGAAATGTTAACCTTGGAATTGGCTTATTGGTTCTTAGAAGGTGATGCATGGTAAAGCCTTAGCAGGAAGATGTCTGATTGACCAAAGTCCCTACCTTAAATCTGGCAAATATTGTGTTTTCAGGGCTTGAAAATGCACTTCTTACAAGTTCCATGCAAATTACTCCCAGGAGCTGACATGTAACCAGAAAAACAGCTTTAGCTGAAACTATCTCAATCTTACCTCCAGGAAACACTTGATTCTTGCTGAGCATAGTCTAAGAGAGACTTCTAGCCAGTCAAATAGGCAAGGCTGGCCTTTGTACCATTATGGTGAATCTAGTTTCTGTCCAGTGGTACTGAAGCCATAGATCCTGTCTGTGAGGTGCGCCTGCCCCTCTGCCTCACTGCAAATTCAACATTGGAGAGATAAATGGAGGAATGAGCACAAAACTACCCCCGCCCCCTTTCTCCTTATCAACTATGGGAAAAGGAGAGCCCTGTCGCAATGCTTACAGGGTGATCCCTGGAGCCAGGTAGGCAGAAGGTTGTTAACCAGCGTAACACGAGCACAATCCGTTGCTGGGGAAAAGAATATTTCATGTAATGTAAGGGAGATAAGTCATTTTATTTGAGTATTTTTTTTTTTTTTGAGTCATTTTATTTGAGCATTTTATTTTTTTTTTGAGTCATTTTATTTGAGCATTATTATTTTGCCTTTCTTTTATTTTTTTACTTGAATTTTCCGATGACTATATATCAGTAGATATTGCCAAGTTGGACTCTGACCCTTGGGCTTGAGGCTAAACTTGCAAAATCTCGTGGCCTTACTCTGGGGAGTGAGGCTACTAGGGAGTCCTTTGGCCAGAGCCATAAACAAGAGATGCTTGTTCCAAGCTGTGGCATGTGACTGTGGTTTTGGAACTGGAAAAGGAGAATCAGATGGACTATTACATGGTGAATTAACTAGTCATTTAAACTAATAAACATTTGTCCTCTGATAAGAGTTATTATTGAAGCTTCTGCTGGCTCAAGAAAGCCCCAAAATATAGCATAATTGGGACCTCAACCTTGAAGATTATCAGATTTGTCTAGACATTTGGGTATTATTCTGTTGATAATGTGCAATTATTTTTCAGATTTCTAAGATAGTCTCCAGATTTAGTGCTTCTATCTAGGTCTTGGCCATTACTACTTTTGCTTATGCTTTGAAGCCTTCATCAATAGCAAGTGAGCCAATTAAAGCAGAAACCCTTGGTGTAAGGGTGTGAAACACCATTACATCGTATTTGACCACTGAAAGGCTCTGCAGGAAAAAGCTGACTTTTTAGCATAGACTTATTGCTAGAGTCTGAGGAAGAATGTGTCACCAAACGCTCATTAACGCTGCTACCGATGAGCTGATCTACCTGGAGACACTTGCTCCTCTGATCTTACTGAAAACCATCCTGACAATCTGTTTCCGAAGCTAGTGATGGAGACACAAACACTATCAGGATTTTCCAGATTGCTTTCGATATTCCAAATGCCAAACTGTCAGAGTTGTAAAAATTATTTTTGATCTGCCAAATACTACATCAGGACATGTAGAGTAGGAGATGTCAGTTATAAAGACACTTGTGTGTGTACTTTTTACCTTGGGGTCTGTGGGTTTATTAGTGGTGTGTTGTGTGAGCTCAATTGCTTCAGTCGTGTCTAACTCTTTATGACCCCATGGACTGTTGCTCACCAAGCTTCTCTGTCCATGGGATTCTCTAGGCAAGAATACTGGAGTGGGTTGCCATGCCCTCCTCCAGGGGATCTTCCCGACCCAGGGATCAAGCCCACTCCTCTTATGTCTCCTGCATTGCAGGCAGGTATTATGAGAGGGAAATTGCACTAGAGGAGAAATGGACCTAGTCTTAATCACTACCTCACTTAAAGGCTGTGAACCCAAGACTGGAAAGCTGCCTTTGAAGTGGTTCTCAGCATTGTGTTTGGATAAGTAAGCCTGGCTTACTTGTCTTCATGGTACAGTTTGGTGGCTACAGAATCAACCATCATCAGTTCAGTTCAGTCGCTCAGTCATGTCCAACTCTTTGCAACCCCATGAATCGCAGCACACCAGGCCTCCCTGTCCATCATCATCTCCCAGAGTTCACTCAGACTCACGTCCATCGAGTCGGTGATGCCATCCAGCCATCTCATCCTCTGTCGTCCCCTTCTCCTCCTGCCCCCAATCCCTCCCAGCATCAGAGTCTTTTCCAATGAGTCAACTCTTCACATGAGGTGGCCAAAGTACTGGAGTTTCAGCTTCAGCATTATTCCCTCCAAACAACACCCAGGGCTGATCTCCTTTAGAATGGACTGGTTGGGTCTCCTTGCAGTCCAAGGGACTTTCAAGAGTCTTCTCCAACACCACAGTTCAAAAGTATCAATTCTTCGGCACTCAGCCTTCTTCACAGCCCAACTCTCACATCCATACATGACCACTGGAAAAACCATAGCCTTGACTAGATGGACCTTTGTTGGCAAAGTAATGTCTCTGCTTTTGAATATGCTATCTAGGTTGGTCATAACTTTCCTTCCAAGGAGTAAGCATCTTTTAATTTCATGACTGCAGTCACCATCTGCAGTGATTTTGGAGCCCAGAAAAATAAAATCTGACACTGTTTCCACTGTTTCCCCAACCATCATACCCTCCATCAAATGGAGGGAGGAGAAGAAAGGCATATCCACTTTCTATAAGATCACATTTGGGAAGTTGCAAACATTTCCACCTTCATGTCCATGGCCAGAACTTAGCCAGGTGGCCACATCTAGCTGCAAAAAGATGCTGGGAAATATAGTCTTTATCTCAAGCACCCTGTACTTAAAAATTAGGGGTTCTGGGATCAAGAAGGAAAGAAGAGAATGGATACTGGGTGATACGATTAGCAGTCTTGGCCACAGACACTGAACCATGGACATCAGAACAGGCCTTCCGAAAAAGAGGACATCTGAGCACAGAGTGAATGAAATATGATTAGGACTCTTCCAGACAAAAAGGACATAGGAGAGGAGGAAAGGGAGAGTTTCAGAGGAGGGGACTGTATGTAAGAGGCTGTAATGAAGAGGAAGTTGGTCACGTTGGAGGGAGTAAAACACCCTCCACCCCCAGGCAAGGCTCTGGCCTGTCCTCATTCTCCAGGGATGTTCCCAGAGGCCTGGCTTTCTCCCGTGTCTCCTGCTTCATCTGATTCTCCAAGTTTACCTTGAGTGACCATTCCCTCCAGGGCAGGAAAGGAAAGAGCAGACAGAACACAATATCCTTGTGAAGGATTTTTGTTTTCCCCTCAGAATAGAAAAATTGAGAATGAGAAATGAGTCTTCAGTGGACTCCTTGATGAGGCTCCAGGGTGTGTGAGGGGTTGAGGGAGAGAGCTCCCCAAGAGGCTCTGGTCTGCCCCTCCACACCTAGGAGATAACCTCCTTCCATTACTATCACAACCATGACCAACGGGATCTGTGAATTGGGCGACAAGGGGTCACTGGGGGATGCAAAGCCACTTCCCAGTCAACTTGTCCAAGACTGACTCATGCTTTTACCGCCCAAGTTCATTCTTCTTCAATGTCTCCTGTATGCAGGAATGTACCTTCTAAGTATCTCCTCACTTAGGTGAGAAAATGGAGAGTTACTTGAGCTCCGCCCTCTTGCCTGCCCCTCACATCCAACAGCTCACCCACCCCATAGCTCTCACATCTGCCCCCTCCTCTCCAGCTTTACTGCCCCAGGCCAGCCGAGTTACTGCCAAGTGCTCCAGACTACCACAGTGCTTGTCAATCTGGTTGCCCTGCACCTACTTGGACCCTCTACTGTCTGAACATGCCAGAGGCACTGTCATCATTCACAGCATGAGGTGATCGTAGTCCCCCTTCCTCACCACTGTTGTCCCTGCTGGGGTTTTCTTCCTGTGTTCAGTGCAGCGCTGGGTTCTCAAGTCCACACTACTCCCACCACCCAAGAGCCGTTCCCTCCCATCTCCCTTCAGTCCAGCCACTTAGGTGACCAGTCAGTTTGGACAACCCTCTGCCCTGCCTCCTGTCTCAGTGCTTTCCTGCAAGCTGCATGCTCCTGCTTTCTCCTGGTGGATGCCCATCACCTTTGCCTTCTCTGCTCTGGTTGCTGTCTTGGAGTGGTTGTTCCTAAACTCTCAGTCTGCTAAGAACCATCCTCCCATATTTCTTCCCTTTTGTACACGTGTTGCCTTGTGATTTCACACTTGCTGCTATTTGATCAACAGTCTCCCCAGCTGGGTCACCCACAGGGGTCCACGAGTCCACGCCTGCTCTAGAACCAGAAGAGCAAGCATCAATTCATGACAAGGAAAGAAGTACTGAGAACTGTGCTCTGTACCACTGGTCAAATATAATGTGATAAAGTATCTGGTTCTGTTTATTATGAAACCCTAAGACCAGGGGAGTTTTTCCTGATTTTACCTTTTAATTAACTAGTTTACTCTGTGTCTCAATATGTGGCCACAAGGAAAATTGGAAATGCTAGGGAGGCACTAGAGGGAATTTAATATTATAAAGACAGAGATAAATCCCCAGAACATAAAGAAGTCTGCTTCTTTTGAGGAAGATAAGCAGGAAGGGACTTTAGACCAGTTTTTCATCTCAACCACTAACTCTAGTCAGGCAATAAAAACTTTTGTGCTAGACTCTCTTGGGTCTTCGGGACGATACAGTCCATGGAGTCACAAAGGAGTCAGACACAACTTAGCAACTAAACATCAACAGTGGTGGTGTTATCTTAATATCTCTTAACTGCTTTGCAGACCCAGAACATTTCTCCCTCCAGCTCCAGCAGGAATTTGAGGGTTGAGGGTCTCCAGAGAGCTGCCCATGGAGAGCTACCTTCAGGAAGAAGGGTTTGCTTGAATTCTTCTGTTCCAACAGCCTACAGTTGGAAACAAGCTTCACATCCATTATGCTCATCAGAGGTTACAAATTAATGGCCTACAGCCCACATTAGTACTTTAAATGTGTTTTGTTTGGCTAAAAGGATGTTCAAAATGTTTTACCATTTGAAAATGTTAAATGCATTTGATTTTTTTTTTTTTTTTTGGCTTATAAAATCCATTTCTGTTGACATGTATGTCATTTGCTCCCTTGGGAACACTGTTTGAGACCCTCATGGAGGTGGCATTGACAACATGAGGACTTCTCATGTACGAGGCATGTGACCTTGGGTTACATGAAAATATGGTTGAAAATTGCAGGCTGCAGACATAGGGTCCCCAGGTGAGATACCAGAGCTCCCTCTCTATGCTTGTACATAGGAAAAAAGACCATGTGAGGACATGGCAAGAAGTGCCCATCTGCAAGTGAAGGAGACAGGCCTTACCAGAACCCAACCAGACTGGCAACTTGATCTTGGACTTCCAGCCTCTAGAACTGTGAACAAAGAAATTTCTGTTGTTAAAGCCACACAGTTTGTGATATTTTGTTATGGCAGCCTTAGCAAACTAACAAGCATCTTTCTCTGGGTTACTTTATGGACAAACGCATTGGGCTAGAAAGCCCTGGTCTTCCCAGGGGTGCTGGTGATAAAGAACCCACTTACCAAAGGAGACAAAAGAAACTAGAGCTCAATTCCTGGGTCAGAAAGATCCCCTGGAAAGGAAATGGCTGCCTACTCCAATATTCTTGCCTGGAGAATCCCATGGACAGAGGAACCTGGTGGCTACAGTCCGTGGGGCTGCAAAGAATCAGACACGACAGAAGTGACTTAGCACACATCCACAGAAAACCTTACCCAAGGCCTTCTTTTAGTCCAGCAGTGGAGATCTGGTTAGAGCTGTAGAGATGTTTCAAAAAAAAAAGGAAGATTTAGCATGCATGGCACATGGGGAAGAAATTAATTCTTTCCATGTTAAAACATTTTATATGGTAAATTTGCTCCAAATCATAATAAAAGTTTTCTTCAATGTCTTCAAGACTCAATGCCAGAAAATAAATGGGGATTAGATTGTTTCTAAAGGTAAATCTTTCGGAAAAGGCAATGGCCTCCCACTCCAGAACTTTTGCCTGGAAAATCCCATGGACGGGGAAGCCTGGTAGGCTGCAGTCCATAGGGTCGCGAACAGTTGGACATGGCTGAGCGACTTCACTTTCACTTTTCACTTTCATGCATTGGAGAAGGAAATGGCAACCCACTCCAGTGTTCTTGCCTGGAGAATCCCAGGGACGGGGGAGCCTGGTGGGCTGTTGTCTCAGGGGTCACACAGAGTCGGACACGACTGAAGCGACTTAGCAGCAGCAGCAAAGGTAAATCTTTACAAACAGACAAACCCATTTATTCTTGAGGCTGGAGAGGAGGTGAAAGACACATTCAAGAACCTAAACAGGAAATGGAAGACCCATTGGGACAAGAAAGCAGGAGGGATCTCATTATCCCAGCAATGTGAGACCCGCGGTCCTTATTTCTTCTCCACTCAGAGAGTCACTAGGGTTTCTTGGTAGAAGGGGCTGTCCACTCTGGTGTGGAATCTGTACTAGTTCAGTGAGAATATTCCGGCACCTGGAAGTCTGTTCTCTCTATAGCCAGAATTAGCTTCTATACATCACATCACTTGTCTCCCCTGCCCCCAAAGCACTCCTCCAAATGGCTTCCCATCATACCACAAATGAAATTCATGTTTTCTGTGGCCACTGAGGCCAACCGGTCTAGGCCCTGACCACTGCCCTGAACTCATCTCCCATCACCATGCCTTCCTCTTACTCCACTCTAGATACAGAGTGAGAATGAGAAATGTGAAGGTGTGCATGATGCAACTATATGCCTCTTTTGTCCAAGAATGTCTGCTACTTCATTCTGTCCACCATTGTCCCTAAGAACCTTAGGAAAAAGTATCCTCCACATGCAAGGAGAGAACAAGCCCTCCCAACTGATCTTGGGACCACCCACCTTCCTCCTGGACTGCCTCTTTCTAGAGGCAAACTCTAGTTATCTTCTTTTGACCCCAGCAGTCAAATCAGATATGACTTTTCTGGGCTCATTTAGGCGTCTCTGAGGAGCTAAGGACTCTGTGCACATCTCGTTGCTTCAATCTGGTAGAGCATCTGGTAGGGCAGTCAGCTTGGGATAGTCAGCAAAGAGCCTAGAACATCTGCTCTCTCTGTGTGCCTGGCCACAAATCTCATTCCTGTCCCCTTCACAACTTGATCCAGGACGAAGTGAGAGAATGTCCAAGTACTCCTGGACAGGAAGGGTGGAACTGTGGAACCACTGGACACAGATGCATTGGTGGGCCTAAGAAACAGGAGACAATGCTATGGTAGATCTTTCTAGATCATTCTCATTAAAATATCCAGAATGAACTTCCCTCCCAAGTCAAGAAGAGATTAATATTCATACTTACCTGTAGGGCATTCCCTACTTTTCTAGTTCTGGATAAAATATAATATTCAAGATAGCAGTGGCTTTTATATTTAAAATGGATAACCAACAAGGACCTGCTATATAGCACACGGAATTATGCTCAGTGTTACGTGGCAGTCTAGATGGGAGGGGAGTTTGGGAGAGAGTGGACATATGTGCATGTGTGGCTGAAATCTTTTGCTGTTCACCTGAAACTATCACAACATTGTTAATCAGCTACACCCCAATATAAAAAAAAAGACCATGATGCTGGGAAGATTGAGGGCAGGGGCAGAAAGGGGTGACAGAGGATGAGATGGTTGGATGGCATCACTGACTCAATGGACGTGAGTTTGAGAAAATTCTGGGAGATAGTGAAAGACAGGAAAGACTGGCATGCTGCAGTTCATGGGGTCTCAGAGTTGGAGGTGACTTAGCAACTGAACAACAGCAACAATACAAAATAAAAGGTTAAAAAAAAAAAGCAGTAGCTTTGTGCCAGCTACAGAACTAAGTGATTTCTGCAAGTTATCCCATTTAATTGCTGTTCTGTTTAAGAGCTATGCCTTGTCACCTTCCGTGTTACACATGGAATGGCTGAAGCTGAGGGATGTGAACTACTTTTCTCCAACTCACATGGTTTGCAAGTAGTTAGGACCATAATGGATACTAACTAACCACTGTTATTTGGTACGTTAATTTAAACCAGTTACCTACACTATTTTAAAAATAGCTTTATTGAGGCATAATTTACATATCATAAAATTTGCCCACTGTAAGTTGGCGATTGAATGCAACCATCACCATACTGCAGTTTCAGAATGTTTCCACTGCCCCAAATGTTTCCTCATGCCTATTTGCAGGTAATCCCCCTCCCACCCTCTGCCCTGGGCAACCACCGATCTGTTTTTCATCTCTACAGATTTGCTTCTCTAGATACTTTATATAAATGAAATCATCCTGCATTATCTTTTATGAAAAAACACACTTGTTTTGTGAAGACTATTTATCATTTCTCAACATTCAGTTCAGAGGCGTGCTGTGGATAAACCCAAGAAGGAAGGCATTGTACCTCCACTTCTGCAGCAGGCCTGGAGGGGAAATGTGTGTTTGTTAACTGGTCCTGGCTTCTAAGGAGGCAGACCTGGGTGCTGCCAGGCTGGGAGCAGAAAATCAAAGTAGGGGAATCATATGTGTTGATTTTTCTGTTTTCTTATTTCTTCAAACATGTGGAACCATTGATCTTAATTCATGAACTTCTACTCGAAACAGTTTCAGGAAAGTTTCCATTTTAAATAAAATGCAGAGAGTGAAATGAAGCCCTACAAATCTTATTGAAAAAACATAATCCAGGGGACCAACCTACATTGCACCAGCCCGGCTTGTACCCAGTAAGGAAGCTCCTCCCTGGAAGCGGAAGCATGAAAGACAATAGCAGAGAGTCAATTCCTCTGACTCTCTCCCTGATTCCCACCCTCTATGGCCATAAAAACTTGTAACATTCATTTCTGCTCCAGACCTGGGTCTCCCTAGGGATCTTCTCCACTGCTTCCAGACCCTCCGTTACTCCTGAGACGTCTTTCTCTGGGGCGAAGACCTAAGTTCCTTTCTTAGGTGGAGAGATAAACAAGGGAGCTGAACCCTTTCCTTCCTGCCAACACCATCCCTGTTCCTCTGAATGAAACTTCCATTCCCCTCAGGGAGAGAACAAAACCCCTGCAATGACCACTTAGTCATTTCTGACCCCTCTTATACACACTTCTTTTCTCATCAAGAACAAATTCTCTCCAGAGGTGGAAAGGCGGTAGGTGGGTTCATGAAGCCCTCAGGGCAAGGTGATGCTCTCCCCTTCCCCCGTCTCTCAGAGGTGCTCCTTTCTTAACCAAGACCTGAAAACAAGCCAGTTTTTTTGAAATATAATTGATTTGCAAAATTTCAGATGTATAGCAAAGTGATTAGATGGGCCTGGGAGTGAAGCAAGCAAAGGCTAACAGAGTTTTGCCAGGAGAATGCACTGGTCATAGCAAACACTCTCTTCCAACAACACAACAGAAGACTCTACACGTGGACATCACCAGATGGTCAATATTCAAATCAGACTGATTATATCCTTTGCAGCCAAAGATGGAGAAGCTCTATACAGTCAGCAAAAACAAGACCAGGAGCAGACTGTGGCTCAGATTATGAACTCCTTATTGCCAAATTCAGACTTAAAAATTGAAGAAAGTAGGGAAAACCACTAGACCATTCAGGTATGACTGAATTCCCTTACAATCAAATCCCTTACAATTATGCCATGAAAGTGACAGATAGATTCTAGGGATTAGATCTGATAGAATGCCTGAAGAACTATGGACGGAGGTTCGTGACATTGTACAGGAGGCAGTGATCAAGACCATCCCCAAGAAAAAGAAATGCAAAAAGGGAAAATAGTTCTCTGAGGAGGCCTTACAAAAAAGAGAGAAGCTAAAAAGAAAGAAGAGAAGCTAAAGGCAAAGGAGAAAAGGAAAATATACCCATTTGAATGCAGAGTTTCAAAGAATAGCAAGGAAAGATAAGAAAACCTTCCTCAGTGATCAATGCAAAGAACTAGAGGAAAACAATAGAATTGCAAACACTAGAGATCTCAAGAAAATTAGAGATACCAAGGGAACATTTCATGCAAAGTTGGACTCAATAAAGGACAGAAATGGTATGGACCTAACAGAAGCAGAAGATATTAAGAAGTGGTATCAAGAATACACAGAAGAACTATACAAAAGAGATCTTCATGACCCAGATAACCATGATTGTGTGATCACTCACCTAGAGCCAGACATCCTGGTATGTGAAGTCAAGTGGGCTTTAGGAAGCATCACTATGAACAAAGCTAGTGGAGGTAATGGAATTCCAGTTGAGCTATTTCAAATCCTGAAAGATGATGCTGTGAAAGTGCTGCACTCAATATGCCAGCACATTTGGAAAACTCAGAGGTAGCCACAGGACTGGAAAAGGTCAGTTTTCATTCCAATCCCAAAGAAAGACAATGCCAAAGAATGTTCAAACTACCACACAATTGAACTTATCTCACATGCTAGACTTCCCTGGTGGCTCAGACGGTAAAAGCATCTGCCTACAATGCAGGAAACCTGGGTTCGATCCCTGGGTTGGGAATATCCCCTGGAGAAGAAAATGACAACCACTCCAGTATTCTTGCCTGGAAAATCTCATGGACAGAGGAGCCTGGCAGGCTATAGTCCATGGGGTCGCAGAGAGTCGAACACGACTGAGCGACTTCACTTCACTTCACTTCACATGCTAGAAAGTAATGCTCAAAATTCTCCAAGCCAGGCTTAAACAGTACATGAACTGTGAATTTCCAGATGTTCAAGCTGGATTTAGAAAAGGTAGAGGAGCCAGAGATCAAATTGCCAACATCTGTTGGATCATTGAAAAAGCAAGAGAATTCCAGAAAAGCATCTACTTTTGCTTTATTGACTACGCCAAAGCCTTTGACTGTTTATGCTATGCTATGCTAAGTCACTTCAGTCGTGTCCGACTCTGTGTGACCCCATAGACGGCAGCCCACCAGGCTTCCCCGTCCCTGGGATTCTCCAGGCAAGAACACTGGAGTGGGTTGCCATTTCCTTCTCCAATGCAGGAAAGTGAAAAGTGAAAGTGAAGTTGCTCAGTCATGTCTGACTCTTAGCGACCCCATGTTCTGCAGCCTACCAGGCTCCTCCATCCGTGGGATTTTCCAGGCAAGAGTACTGGAGTGGGGTGCCATTGCCTTCTCCAACAAACTGTGGAAAATTCTTCAAGAGATGGGAATATCAGACCACCTTACCTGACTCCTGAGAAATATGTATGCAGGTCAAGAAGCAACAGTTTGAACCAGACATGGAACTACAGACTGGTTCCAATTTGGGAAAGGAGTATGCCAAGGCTGTGTATTGTCACATTGTTTATTTAACTCATATGCAGAGTGAGTGGATGAAAGTCGCTCAGTCATGTTCAACTCTTTGAGACCCCAGGGACGGTAGCCTGTCAGGCTCCTCTGTCCATGGAATTCTCCGGGGCAGAATACTGGAGTGGGTTGCCATTTCCTTTTCCAATATGCAGAGTACGTCATGTGAAATCCTGAGCTAGATGCAGCACAAGCTGGAATCAAGATTGCCAAGAGAAATATCAATAACCTCAGACATGCAGATGACACCACCCTTATGGCAGAATGTGAAGAAGAACTAAAGAGCCTCTTGATCAAAGTGAAAGAGGAGAGTGAAAAAGTTGGCTTAAAACTCAACATTCACAAAATGAAGATCATTGCATCTGGTCCCATCACTTAATGGCAAATAGATGGGGAAACAATGGAAACAGTGAGAAACTTTATTTTTGGGGGCTCCAGAATCACTGCAGATGATGACTGCAACCATGAAATTAAAAGGTGCTTGTTCCTTGGAAGAAAAGCTATGACCAACGTAGACAGCATATTAAAAAGCAGAGAGATTACTTTGCTGACAAAGAGTCTGTCTAATCAAAGTTATGGTTTTTCCAGTAGTCATGTATGGATGCGAGAGTTGGACCATTAAGAAAGCTGAGCACTGAAGAATTGATACTTTTGAACTGTGGTGTTGGAGAAGGGTCTTGAGAGTCCCTTGGACTGCAAGGAAATCCAACCAGTCCATCCTAAAGGAAATCAGTCCTGAATATTCATTGGAAGGACTGATGCTAAAACTGAAGCTCCAATACTGTGGCCACGTAATACAAAATACTGACTCCTTGGAAAAGACTTTGATGCTGGGAAAGACTGAAGGCAGGAGGAGAAGGGGATGACAGAGGATGAGATAGTTGGATGGCATCATCAGCTCCATGGACATGAGTTTGAGCAAGCTCTGGGAGTTAGTGATGGACAGAGAAGCCGGGCGTGCTGTAGTCCATGGGGTCACGAAGAGTCAGACATGACTGAGCAACTGAACTGAATTGAGTGGTAAAGAATCCACCTGCCAAAGCAGAAGACGAAGGAGACCTGGCTTCGATCCCTGGGTCAGGAAGATCCCCTGGAGAAGGACATGGCAACTCACTCCAGTATTCTTTCCTGGAGAATCCCATGGACAGAGGAGCCTGGTGGGCTATGGTCCATGGGGTCGTGAAGAGTTGGACATGACTGAGTACATATATATACACACACACACACAAACACACTATATGCAATATCTTACTAATAAACTATAGTGGAATGACTCCAAAAAGAATAGATATATTCTTTTCCATTATAGGTTATTATAATATATTGAATATAATTCTCTGTGCTATACAGTAGGTCCTCGCTGTTTATCTATTTTATATAAAGTAGTGTGTATTTGTTAACCCCAAATAACAAATACTTATTATTTGTTACCTGTATCGCCCCCTCATTCTTCCCCTCATTCCTCCTTGAGTGTAACTCCCCCTCATTCCCCTTCTGGTAACCATTAGTTTGTTTTCTAAGTCTGTGAGACTTTCTGCTTTGTAAATAAGTTAATTTGTATTATTTTTTGAGGCTGTATATGTGTGAGATTGTGTGGTATTTGTGTTCTCTGTCTGACTTATTTAACTTAGTATGATAATCTCTAGGCCCATCCATGTTGCTCAAATGGACAAGCCGGTTGTAAGTTTTATTCATAAACTTCTCTGGTGCAAACTTCTCTGGTGCAGGAACTGCAGGGAGACTGACTAGAAGCCTAACAGCAGCAACAATAATAAGAGCTAACATTTATTAAGCATCACTCTGTGTCATGCTCTGTATATCTCATATAATGCTCAGAATAACTGTATAAAATCAGTAGCATTATTAGCCCCACTCTACTGAAAACAGTATTATTAGTATAGATATTATTAGTGTAGAAGTTATACAGAATTATTATTATTAAAGTATGAGTAGTGCAGACTTTTAATTATATCTGGAAGAGTAGAAATTCTTAGTACAGAAAATAGTATCAGTACTATTACTATAGTGCAGAAATTATTCACTGTTACTTGGTGGGGGAATTTCCTGCCAGTCCTCTGGGTAGGACTCGGTGCCTTCACTGCTGTGACCCCTGGTCGGGGAACTAAGATCACACAAGTCACGTGGGATGAAAAAAAAAAAAAAAACTATTACTGTAGGACATAAATTATTGCAAAAACAATATCGTACTGTTATTAGTACAGAAAATAGTATCAATACTGTTATCACTGGCCCCATTTTTTAGTAAAGTGAGGCTTGGAGAGGTTAAGTGAACTGATCTAAGGTTACAGAGTTGGCAGTGGAGCTAGCTGAATGTGCTCAGCTCTTCAGTTCAGTTCAGTCACTCAGTCGTGTCCGACTCTTTGTGACCCCATGAACTGCAGCACACCAGGCCTCCCTGTCCATCACCAACTCCTGGACTTCACTCAGACTCACGTCCATCGAGTCAGTGAAGCCATCCAGCCATCTCATCCTCTGTCATCCCCTTCTCCTCCCACCCTCAATCTTTCCCAGCATCAGGGTCTTTTCAAAAGAGTCAGCTCTTTGTATCAGGTGGCCAAACTATTGAAGGAGTTTTAGCTTCAACATCAGTCCTTCCAATAAACATTCAGGACTGATTTCCTTTAGGATGGGCTGGTTGGATCTCCTTGCAGTCCAAGGGACTCTTAAGAGTCTTATCCAACACCACAGTTCAAAGGCATCAATTCTTCTGTGCTCAGCTTTCTTTATAGTCCAACTCTCACATCCAGATATGACTAGTGGGAAAACCATAGCCTTGAGTAGACGGACCTTCATTAACAAAGTACTATCTCTGCTTTTTAATATGGTGTCTAGGTTGGTCATAACTTTCCTTCCAAGGAGCAAGCGTCTTTTAATTTCATGGCTGCAATCACCATCTGCAGTGATTTTGGAGCCCTCAAAAATAAAGTCAGCTACTGTTTCCACTGTTTCCCCATCTATTTGCCATGAAGTGATGGGACTGGATGCCATGCTCTTAGTTTTCTGAATGTTGAGCTTTAAGCCAACTTTTTCACTCTCCTCTTTCACTTTCATCAAGAGGCTCTTTAGTTCTTCACTTTCTGCCGTAAGGGTGGTGTCATCTGCATATCTGAGGTTATTGATATTTCTTTTGGCAATCTTGATTCCAGCTGTGCTTCCTCCAGCCCAGCGTTTCTCGTGATGTACTCTGCATATAAGTTAAATAAGGAGGGTGAGGCAATACCCTCCCCACCTCCATCTTTCCCCGCTCAGGGCAGGGGATGAATGTGCACAGGGGAAGGAGGATCTGAGATGGGACTTTGAGAATTCATCACAGTAGCTGAAGGAGAAAGAATTTCAGGTATTTTCTGATAACCCAGGACCTGCAGTGAAATGGGTAACTAATTAACCTGGGAAATGTTCCCACATCCTATGTTGGGAAGAAAGAAATCATCTTGAAAGTTAGAAATGAGTTCTGCTGTATGAATGAACACAAATCTCAGTCCCACAGGTAGGGAGGGGCGTGGACAGAGCACAGAACACTGGCTGGGATTTGCTTTGGGAAGGGTAACTGGGGCAGGGGACACACGGATGGGAGGGGAGTCTGGAGCTGTGAGGTTGTGGAGAGCCCAGAGCTGGATTTGGAGGCCTAGAAGAAAAAGCAGAATGAACCTAGATCCTCAGCAGAAATAGTGTTATGTATGTATCTTCCCATAGAGAACACTGGCATTCCCAGTAAGAATTCAGCGGGAAGCAAGACTAGGGGAAGGAAATTACTCCACGTATTAATGATAATTTCTTGTTTTAAAAATATTTGTTTATTTATTTGGCTGCGACAGGTTTTAGTTGCAGCATGTGGGATCTACCATCTTTCTTGTGGCCTGCGAGATCTTTAGTTGCAGCATGTGGGATCTTGTTCCCTGACCAAGGATCAAACCTGGACTCCCTGCCTTGGGAGTCTTAGCCACGGGACCGCCAGGGAAGTCCCTTAGGGAATTTCTATAGCAGTCCTCAAACATAACAGATTTGTCACAACTGCACCACGTCTCCTTCAGAGCAGGGCAGAGACACAAGTGTAGGAAAAGTGACCATCTCTCTACTTCTCTCCACCAGAGGAATCAAGTGCTTTGTCTATGTCTCTCCTGGGTCCCTGCCTCTGGGTGGAATCTGCTGCTGCCCTTGTTTGAGTGGGTAGGAGAAAAATGAGGGAGAAGAGACTACACTGGGGAAGAGAAAGGGGGAGAATGGGACAGAGTGAGATAGAAGGGGAGCAACTGGGGGAGGGCTTTGAATTCACGGCCTGGTTGCCTAGATGTGTACATGGATTTAGCTTTCTGCTGCCCCCTGAGTGTGGAGATGATGTTGGAGAGAGCCAGGGCTCCTGAGTGGAAAGAGGCCTGTAATGTATAAGGTGGAGAGGAAAGGTTGGAAGTTTGGGGCAGATGGTGCAGCATTTGTGATGGGGAAGGAACTGTGGCAGTTTTGTTGGAAAGACTTGCTGGAGTGTCGTGGATCTGAGAAGCAGTCTGGGTTCTTTGTGATGAGGAGCCATTTCTTCCAGTCAGAATTCCTATTCTTACCTGGAGGCTGGTTTGTGGACCAATCAAAAGCTAGTTCCAAAGACCCGCTTTGGAGTCAGTGTCCTTCCCTGCACTTTCTTTACTGCCGTCTGGTATGGACTGGCCTGAGCAGATCTCTTAGCATCAGGGGTGAGAGACATCAGGGTGCCCTCAGCAGAGCTGCCTCGGGCTTTCTGGACTTCCCTTTTTTGGTATTAAAATTTGCCTTGAACCCAGTGAGAAAGGTCTTTTCTGAACCGTTTGTGGAAAGAAAAATCAATTAAAAAAAATTTTTTTTTTTTTTTTTTTTGGCTCAGCCATGTGGCATATGGGATCTTAGTTCCCCCACCAGGGGTGAAACTGTGCCCTCTGCATTGGGTTTCCAAGGAAGCCGCAATCAAAATTTAAAGTGAGAAAAAATTAAACACATTTACCCCGTGTTTATTTTTCTGGGCTCCAAAATCACTGCAGATGGTGACTGCAGCCATGAAATTAAAAGACGCTTACTCCTTGGAAGGAAAGTTATGACCAACCTAGATAGCATATTCAAAAGCAGAGACATCACTTTGCCAACAAAGGTTCGCCTAGTCAAGGCTATGGTCTTTCCTGGGGTCATGTATGGGTGTGAGAGCTGGACTGTGAAGAAGGCTGAGCGCCGAAGAATTGATGCTTTTGAACTGTGGTGTTGGAGAAGACTCTTGAGAGTCCCTTGGACTGCAAGAAGATCCAACCAGTTCATTCTGAAGGAGATCAATCCTGGAATTTCTTTGGAAGGAATGATGCTAAAGCTGAAACTCCAGTACTTTGGCCACCTCATGCGAAGAGTTGACTCATTGGAGAAGACTCTGATGCTGGGAGGGATTGAGGGCAGGAGGAGAAGGGGACGGCAGAGGATGAGATGGCTGGATGGCATCACTGACTTGATGGGTGTGAGTCTGATTGACCTCCGGGAGCTGGTGATGGACAGGGAGGGCTGGTGTGCTGTGGTTCATGGGGTCGCAAAGAGTCAAACACGACTGAGCGACTGATCTGATCTGATCTGACCCCGTGTTTTAACTGTACTACCTTGAGTGAAGCCAGACACGATCATCAGAGCAACTGGAAAGAATGTTACAGTTTCGCTGCACTCACAGCTCCCTGGGGAAAATAGAGAAGCCGTTCCAGGGCCACTCAGAGAAGCTGGGCCAGGGCCGGGAAATACTGGGGCCGGTCACAGACATAAGAAAGCAGAACCATGTGCAAGCACCTCAGTGTGGATTCTGTGAGAAGGAACAAGCGAGGTTTAGCACTGTCTGACTTGAATGATTTCAGCAGGTTCCGGGGCACAGGGGCTGTCCCTGCTTGTCTGGGGCCTGGCCCTGGAGTGACTAGTGTGGTGCATAGCAGCTTGGAGTGTGAGCACCTGATGAGGGAAGTGGCTGGGGTGTGGACTCAATCGACTGCTCAGAGAGAGGAGGTGACTGTACTCTAGCCAGGCCCTCAAAACAGAGTCATCAGTATTTGAATAGACCATATGACACTTTATGAACCTAAGGATGCAACCTTCATTTCCTTATTTTAGGGGACATATAAACCTAGAAGCATACAAAAGTGTCTCTGAAGTGAAAGAACTGAACACGTTAGCTGCTCAGCTGTGTCTGACTCTTTGCGACCCTACGGACTGTAGCCTTCCAGACTCTTCTGTCCATGGGATTCTCCAGGCAAGAACACTGGAGTGGGTTGCCATGCCCTCCTCCAGGGGATCTTCCCTACCCAGGGATCAAACCTGGGTCTCCTGCACTGTAGGCAGATTCTTTACCACTGAGTTACCTGAGAAGACCCACAAATCTCTCTACTTAAGCCTAAATTGGAAACATTCTAAGCCATTACCTGCTTTTCCTTATTTGCATGCAGGAGTTCTTACTTAGGCAACAGGTCGGTGGTTGTGCTCATTTGTCAGGAAAAGATGTGGAAACTCATTGGTTTGGGAAGCCACAGCTTCCTCCCAGTTGATTCTGACATTCTTAGGGAGATGGGGATCAAGCTATCTTGAGGCTCTGATAGGTAGAACAATGGTGCTCCCAAAGATGTTCTTGATCCCAGAACTTTAGAATGTGTTACATAGCAAAAGGGAATTACGGTTGCAGGTGCAGTTAAGATTGCTAGTCAGTTAATCTTGAGATGAGGTCGATCTAGTCATAGGAGTTATTCAAAATGAAGGAGGGAGGCAGAGAGCGTTGAAAAGGACGCAACCCATTTGTTGCTGGCTTTCAAAGTAGAGGAAGTGGCCACATGCCAAGGAATGTGGGCAGCCCCTAGAAGCTGGAAAGGACAATGGAAGGGAGCCTTTTCTGAAGCCTCCAGAAAGGAATGCAGCTCTGCCAACACCTCCATTTGTGAAATCTATATAGGACCTCTTACCTATAGAATTGTCAGATAATCAACTGTGTCATGATAGATCAGATCAGATCAGATCAGATCAGTCGCTCAGTCGTGTCCGACTCTTTGCGACCCCATGAACCGCAGCACGCCAGGCCTCCCTGTCCATCACCAGCTCCCGGAGGTCACTCAGACTCGCATCCATCGAGTCAGTGATGCCATCCAGCCATCTCATCCTCCGTCGTCCCCTTCCCCTCCTGCCCCCAATCCCTCCCAGCATCAGAGTCCTCTCCAATGAGTCAACTCTTCGCATGAGGTGGCCAAAATACTGGAGTTTCAGCTTTAGCATCATTCCTTCCAAAGAAATTCCAGGATTGATCTCCTTCAGAATGGACTGGTTGGATCTTCCTGCAGTCCAAGGGACTCTCAAGAGTCTTCTCCAACACCACAGTTCAAAAGCACCAATTCTTCGGCGCTCAGCCTTCTTCACAGTCCAGCTCTCACATCCATACATGACCACAGGAAAGACCATAGCCTTGACTAGGCGAACCTTTGTTGGTAAAGTAATGTCTCTGCTTTTGAATATGCTATCTAGGTTGGTCATAACTTTCCTTCCAAGGAGCAAGCGTCTTTTAATTTCATGGCTGCAGTCACCATCTGCAGTGATTTGGGAGCCCAGAAAAACAAAGTCTGACACTGTTTCCACTGTTTCCCCATCTATTTCCCATGCAGTGATGGGACCAGATGCCATGATCTTCGTTTTCTGAATGTTGAGCTTTAAGCCAATCTTTTCACTCTCCACTTTCACTTTCATCAAGAGGCTTTTTAGCCCCTCTTCACTTTCTGCCATAAGAGTGGTGTCGTCTGCATATCTGAGGTTATTGATATTTCTCCCGGCAATCTTGATTCCAACTTGTGCTTCTTCCAGTCCAGCATTTCTCATGATGTACTCTGCATAGAAGTTAAATAAACATGGTGACAATATACAGCCTTGACGTACTCCTTTTCCTATTTGGAACCAATCTGTTGTTCCATGACCAGTTCTAACTGTTGCTTCCTGACCTGCATACAGATTTCTCAAGAGGCAGAGCAGGTGGTCTGGTATTCCCATCTCTTTCAGAATTTTCCACAGTTTATTGTGATCCACACAGTCAAAGGCTTTGGCATAGTCAATAAAGCAGAAATAGATGTTTTTCTGGAACTCTCTTGCTTTTTCCATGATCCAGCGGATGTTGGCAATTTGATCTCTGGTTCCTCTGCCTTTTCTAAAACCAGCTTGAACATCAGCTGGCTTGTCATGATAAGCCACCAAATTCACGGTAATTTTTTAATGGTAGATAGAGGAGGTATCCTTAAATGACAGAATGATTACTCCTTTAGGACCATTCTTCTGTACCTCTTGTTACTAAATACCAAAGATTTCTCTTTAAGCAGAAATAGATTTATAAAGAGACATTCTGTAGCTTACAGGAACTCTGGGAGGGCCATAGAACAGGCTAGAGAGCATACAGCCAGGAACAATGCCCAACCATACCATGGGGCTGCTTTTCTAAAACATTTTTTAAAAATCTATTTACTTTGAAAAGACAGGAAAGGAAAAACAGCAATAATGTGTGTTTTAATAAGACAGTGGACCACTTGGGCTCAGTCCTGCTGGGGGACCATCTGGGAAAGTGTACAACACATTTCACAGTCGTCTCACTAGAGAAAGGAAGGCCAGGACTGGGGCTTTGTTCCACTTCTTCCTGTCTCCCATTGGTTGAGTGTTGACTGTGAGGAAATCAACGACCTCAGGTTGCAAATTGTGTCTAAGCATCAGTTTAGCAAACTCCTTTGAGCTGGAAAGAGCTCTTTGGCAGCGAAGCAGAGCTGTGTACCATGTGAGAGATAAAAGTCTTCAGCACAGCAGAAACTGTGCCCCACAGGAGTGCGTGAACTCAAACACGGGCTGAGGAGATGTGGTGTGAAACATCGGTATCACCTGCTACAACCCCTCCTAAGACTAACAGCTAACATCTTGCCACCCCTCTCCACCTCTCTCCACACCACATACACATAGTATTCATCATGTGCAGGGCACTGTCATCCCTTAAGTCCTTGAGTCTTTATAATGACCCTATCGGGCACATTTCAAAGACCTTTAGTGCTTAGAGGATATTGGAATCATTCCAAAGTGTGTCGGAACAGTTCAGTTCTAAAATGTTATTGTGCCAGAAATTACATCTTTTGCAACTATTTGAATTTATGGTGAAAATTTTGAGATGTCAACTTTAAAATGTTTGTGGGGGTTTGTAGTTTTTCAAAATTCTTTGTAAGCAGTTGAAGAGTCTGTAAACCACCGTCCTAGACTTCTGCATGTGTGAAAGAGTTGGTGGTGGGTAGGGTGGGGAGTGTGTAGTGAAGCAGCTAGAGGAGCTTCTGTCATTACCCTTGAAGAATCTTGAGAAATAACTTAAAGGAAAATCAGAACTGGAGACTTTATAGGTTAAAAACATAGGTGGAGCTCTCTGCAGTTCCAAATGGATGAACCCTGAGATCTCCAGCATCTTGATTCAGTAGTTTCCCACCCCCCAAATTCTGTGGATGCCGAGTCAGTGGCTCCATTGCCATCTCAACTTGTCATCTCCCTCTCCACTTTTTTTGGCCAAGCAGTGCAGCATGAAGGCTCTTAGTCCCCCGACCCAGGGACCAAACCTGCGCCCCCTGCAGTGGAAGCTTGGAGTCCCAACTGATGGACCACTAGAGAATTCCCTCATCTCCTCTTTCATATTTACGTAATTTTCTAAATATCATCTCGTCAAATTCTAAGTGTTAAATTTACTCTGGGATCAACATAGCTATCAGTTCAGTTCAGTTGCTCAGTCCTGTCCAATTCTTTGTGACCCCATGAATTGCAGCACTCCAGGCCTCCCTGTCTATCACAAACTCCCGGAGTTCACTCAAACTCATGTGCATAAAGTTGGTGATGCCATCCAGCCATCTCATCCTCTGTCATCCCCTTCTCCTCCTGCCCCCAATCCCTCCCAGCATCAGAGTCTTCTCCAATGAGTCAACTCTTCGCATGAGGTGGCCAAAATACTGGAGTTTCAGCTTTAGCATCATTCCTTCCAAAGAAATCCCAGGGCTGATCTCCTTCAGAATGGACTGGTTGGATCTTCTTGCAGTCCAAGGGACTCTCAAGAGTCTTCTCCAACACCACAGTTCAAAAGCACCAATTCTTCCGTGCTCAGCTGTCTTCACAGTCCAACTCTCACATCCATACATGACCACAGGAAAAACCATGGCCTTGACTAGACGGACCTTGGTTGGCAAAGTAATGTCTCTGCTTTTGAATATGCTATCTAGGTTGGTCATAACTTTTCTTCCAAAGAGTAAGCATCTTTATTTCATGGCTGCAGTCACCATCTGCAGTGATTTTGGAGCCCCCCAAAATAAAGTCTGACATTGTTTCCACTGTTTCCCCATCTATTTGCCCTGAAGTGATGGGACCAGATGCCATGATCTTCGTTTTCTGAATGTTTAAGCCAACTTTTTCACTCTCCTCTTTCATTTTCATCAAGAGGCTTTTTAGTTCCTCTTCACTTTCTGCCATAAGGGTGGTGTCATCTGCATATCTGAGGTTATTGATATTTCTCCCGGCAATCTTGATTCCAGCTTGTGCTTCTTCCAGTCCAGTGTTTCTCATGATGTACTCTGCATAGAAGTTAAATAAGCAGGGTGACAATATACAGCCTTGACGTACTCCTTTTCCTATTTGGAACCAGTCTGTTGTTCCACGTCTAGTTCTAACTGTTGTTTCCTGACCTGAGAGGCAGGTCAGGTGGTCTGGTATTCCCATATCTTTCAGAATTTTCCACAGTTTATTGTGATCCACACAGTCAAAGGCTTTGGCATAGTCAATAAAGCAGAAATAGATGTTTTTCTGGAACTCTCTTGCTTTTTCCATGATCCAGCGGATGTTGGCAATTTGATCTCTGGTTCCTCTGCTTTTTCTAAAACCAGCTTGAACATCTGGAAGTTCACGGTTCACGTATTGCTGAATACACAGAAGAAATGTACAAAAAAGATCTTCATGACAAAGATAATTACGATGGTATGACCACTCACCTAGAGCCAGACATCCTGGAATGTGAAGTCAAATGGGCCTTAGAAAGCATCACTACAAACAAAGCTAGTGGAGGTGATGGAATCCCAGTTGAGCTATTTCAAATCCTGAAAGATGATGCTGTGAAAGTGCTGCACTCAATATGCCAGCAAATTTGGAAAATTCAGCAGTGGCCACAGGACTGGAAAAGGTCAGTTTTCATTCCAATCCCAAAGAAAGGCAATGCCAAAGAATGCTCAAACTACTGCACAACATGGCTATAGGGGGAAAAAAAGCCAAAAACTCATTCTGCCTTACCAGCAAGGCATTAAGCCCTTCTCTACTAGGGAACCAAATGAACATTCTAGTATAAGCTTCATGGGACATTGAGGATACAATACCAGCTGGGAGGTAGTTCTAAGACAGGGCTGATGGACTAGTTGCAGAGGTGAGGCAGTTAACAGTGGCAACAGAAAACCTATCTGATGCAGGAAAAAGGTGCTTGGTAACTTACCCAAACTGATTTTCACAATCCATCAAACTCATGAGCTGTAACTTAATGTTTCCTCTTTTAGAAAACAATATTCTCTACTTCACAGGGATAAGCACAGTAGTTCTGTGATCTCTCTGGAATCTAGTCTTGCCAAGAGTGAGTTAAGAAAGCTGAAATAGGTTGTTAGAATGTAGTCTGATTGATAGCTCATAAGTTGCAAAAGTGCTTCTCAAGACTGGTATAAGGACCACTTCACTTTTTCAGCTATTTTTTCCTCCAAATGTTGTTTATGCTAACAAGAGGCAAGAGAGGGAAAACTTTAATAAATAATATTTCTTGCCCTATGAAATATGATGAAAGTCACTCAGTTGTGTCCGACTCTTTGCGACCCCATGGAATAAACAGTCCATGGAATTCTCCAGGTCAGAATGCTGGAGTCAGTAACCGTTCCCTTCTCCAGGGGATCTTCCCAACCCTGGGATCAAATCCAGGTCTCCTGCCTTGCAGGCAGATTCTTTACCAGATGAGCCACAAGGGAAGCCCAAGAATACTGGAGTGGGTAGCCTATCCCTTCTCCAGGGGATCTTCCTGACCCAGGAATTGATATAGGGTCTCCTGCATTGCAGGTGGCTTCTTTACCAGCTGAGCTACCAGGAAAGCCCATTTCTTGCAATGATTGCCTCCAGAATTAGTTTATCTACTTACTTGGCTGTGCCGGGCCTTAGTTGTGGCATATGAACTCTTTGTTGTGGCACGTGGAATCTAGTTCAATGAGCAGGAATTGAACCCAGGCCCCCTGCCTTGGGAGTGCAGAGCCTTAACCACTGGCCCATCACTTACAAGCTGTGAAGCTTGACCAGTGCAGAGTAGTGCTGACACTTCCTTCTCACAGAACTGCTGTGAAGAATCAGCAAGGGCATGAGGACAAAGAGCCCAAGACACTGGGACACAATAAATGGTGGTCAGTATTATCAGGATCATCACTCTCCTTTTGATTTGTAATTTGATTTCTAGATAGACTGACTGCAGGAAAAAATCTTATGTAGAAGACTGATACAAGTCTTTGGGTTATTTTTTCTCTACTTAGTCATGAGAAATTGATATTCTGGTTTCAAATCACTACTGATAATTTAGTTGCTGCTGCTGCTGCTAAGTCACTTCAGTCGTGTCCAACTCCGCGTGACCCCATAGACGTCAGCCCACCAGGCTCTCCTGCCCCTGGGATTCTCCAGGCAAGAAAACTGGAGTGGGTTGCCATTTCCTTCTCCAATGCATGAAAGCGAAAAAGTGAAAGTGAAGTCGCTCAGTCGTGTCCGACTCTTAGCGACCCCATGGACTACAGCCCACCAGGCTCCTCCATCCATGGGATTTTCCAGGCAAGAGTACTGGAGTGGGGTGCCATTGCCTTCTCCGATAATTTAGTTACTGAAATCATTTCATCTGTTTGATTAACTATTTGGATGTAAAACATTTATAAGCATAATCTCATTTAATTCACATAAAAACCTATGAGTCAATCAAAACAAATACTATTAATTTTTTTCTCATTTAGAGAAGTGAAAAGGCAGATGGAGAGAGATTAAATAGCTCATTTTTACTTTCCTTTTTTCTCTTTAGGAACTGCTCTAATCCCACTTCTACACACTAAAATGCCATGCATTCATTGGAGCTCATTTTAAGCTTTCCTTTCCCCTTTTCAGAAGAAAAGAATTCCCTCTTTTCTGACCTTCTCTAGCACTCAAAGTGTGAATCATATAATTTACCACTGTATTACTCTCTTTCATTTCTTACCAATGGTTTCTGGATTTGTTTGTGTCATTTTGTGTGTGTGTGTATATATATCTTTTTAATTTTAATTTAAGCCAGCAAAACAAGAAACCTGTCAAGGCTAGGAATCGTAGAACTTAAATACACTTTGGGTCTCACTCCCCAATTCCCTTCCCCTCACCCCTTCACACTCCCCAGCCTGGAACTGGACTCAGAGTAAGTGTCTGGTGCATATTTGATTGATTCACAGAGAATTTCCCTGAAATGATGACCTAGAAAATCCATTGCAAGATAAAAATGGAGAATCACTCCTTGGGGACTGGCATCTAAGAAACAGGACAAAAATGCTCCTGCTGGGAAACTGAAATGCAAAAAGCAAACACAAGGAGCAAACACATCACGTTATACAACTTCTGATTCTGATTCTGGCAATCCCCTTCATATCCCTCTAAGTTTATATGACCAGAGCATGCCTTTAGTCACAGTGTCTCCTAGTCATAGCACTGTGACCGTGTGTAAGTGGGACATCCTTATGTGACTTTATGACACTCTGTTCTCCCTCTGTGATGATGAGGATCAACTCCATTGTCTACAGAAAAATTAAACAACTCTTAACCAAGGGAGGCTAAATAGCAACTGATATTTTTGGAGAGTCTCTTAAATTAGTACAGCTGAGTTTAATGGAAAAATAAACATGTTTCATACTGAATATCTGTTGCATATTGTTGCATGCTGAATATCAGCCTAGAGAGAATTTTCCCATTTGTTTCTTCCTTTTAATCACATGTCTTCCTGGTTGTTTATATGAGTTATTATATAATCAAATAGATATTTCTTATAAATTCCGAATGGCAAGACATCAGATCAGATCAGATCAGTCGATCAGTCGTGTCCGACTCTTTGTGACCCCATGAACTGCAGCACGCCAGGCCTCCCTATCCATCACCAGCTCTCGGAGGTCACTCAGACTCACATTCATCGAGTCAGTGATGGCATCCAGCCATCTCATCCTCTGTCGTCCCCTTCTCCTCCTGCCCTCAATCCCTCCCAGCATCAGAGTCTTCTCCAATGAGTCAACTCTTCGCATGAGGTGGCCAAAATACTGGAGTTTCAGCTTTAGCATCATTCCTTCCAAAGAAATCCCAGGGCTGATCTCCTTCAGAATGGACTGGTTGGATCTCCTTGCAGTCCAAGGGACTCTCAAGAGTCTTCTCCAACACCACAGTTCAAAAGCATCAATTCTTCGGCGCTCAGCCTTCTTCACAGTCCAGCTCTCACATCCATACATGACCACAGGAAAGACCATAGCCTTGACTAGGCGAACCTTTGTTGGCAAAGTGATGTCTCTGCTTTTGAATATGCTATCTAGGTTGGTCATAACTTTCCTTCCAAGGAGCAAGCGTCTTTTAATTTCATGGCTGCAGTCACCATCTGCAGTGATCTTGGAGCCCAGAAAAATAAAGTCTGACACTGTTTCCACCGTTTCTCCATCTATTTCCCATGTAGTGATGGGACCAGATGCCATGATCTTCGTTTTCTGAGTGTTGAGCTTTAAGCCAACCTTTTCACTCTCCACTTTCACTTTCATCAAGAGGCTTTTTAGTTCCTCTTCACTTTCTGCCATAAGGGTGGTATCATCTGCATATCTGAGGTTATTGATATTTCTCCCAGCAATCTTGATTCCAGCTTGTGTTTAGGATTCTTTTTGAACACAAAATTCTAGATTTTTTCCAGTGGTTCCAATGACCAGGGTTCCTGCCTCTTGAACCACTTTTTTCTTATCCAGGGAAAAAAACGAAGTTCTTCAAGAGTCTACCTGTTTCTGGTGGAGTCATGTTTGCCAGACAAATGCTTCCCAGTGTTTGAGATACATGTGAATCAACTGGGAATCTTGTTAAGATTTAGATTTAGTTTCATAGGCTTGTGGATCTCCATTCTAACACAGAAATGGTGCTGGTGCTCCTGGTGCACAGACCGCATTTTGGATAGCCATGTTCTAAATAGAGTTAGGTCTCTGTGGAGAGGCAGGTTCTTGAAAGCTTGACTGAAGTTTCTTCTGTGCAAGCAGATGTGGTCCCTATGATTGGCGGTCACAAAGGTCCTTAAGTTTTAGATGACCCAGGTTTTTCTTTTTTTTAATTGCCATTAAAAAAAAAAATGGAGTATAGCTGTTTTACACTGCTGAGTCACTTTCTGCTATACAGCAAAGTAAATCAGTCATACTTATACATATATTCCCTCTTCTGTGGATTTCCTTCCCATTTAAGGATAGCCCTGTACTGAAAGCAGAACAAGCTGAGGAAGACCTGAGTTTCTGAAGGAAAATGGGTAGCTTGTTCTTAAGTAGGCAAAAATGCCTACTGGCTGGGAGCTCTCCCTGGTGCTGCTTCAGATTTCTCCCAAGTCTCCTTTCCTTGCAGGATTCCCTCCTGAATTTTAGCTCTTATCCAAAACATCAATCTAAATCCTTGTTTGCAAATGTGCCCTTCTTGGACTTTGATGCTTGACTACCTTTCGTGTTTATTTCTAGCTAACATCTGGAGCCTTTTGTCCTGCCTAGGAAAAAAATATTGAGGTCTTTAAGCTCTTTCCTTGGGGATAGACTCTCTAAACCATGAAACCCTGATCATTTGTCTGTCTCTTGTCTATCTTTTACTTATCCATCTATCCATCCATCCATCTATGTATCATCCATCTCTGCTTTAATTTGATGTTCTTGATCAAGAAAGGAAAAGAAAGTTCTTTGTGGCTTCTCCACGGGATCTTCCAGACCCAGGTATCAAACCTGGGTCTTCCGCATTGCAGGCAGATTCTTTACATCTGAGGCACCACCAGGGAAGCCCACACTGTGGCTATATTTTCATAAACAAAATAAGATAGAGACACAAAGTATGTGCTTTGCACATAGCAGGTATTCATTGCACACTTTTTAAAAAATTGAGATAAAATTCATGAAAATAAAATCAAGCATTTGCAAGTGTGTGATTCATGTATTAAAATGTACAATATACAGTCATGCTTGGTGCAACAACCTCTGTCTAGTCCCCAAAACAATTAACACTCACCTTTTGCAAGCTGTATGAAAGTAAAGATTACTTGGGTAATTCAGAAGAAATTTCTGTCATTTATTGATTTCATTAGGCAAATTATTAACTCTGAAAATTGTAAATATTTCAACTACATGAATATTTTTTCATTTTGTTTTTTTATTTGCTTAGGTAATGATAATATTAGCTTTTATGGAATGCTTACTACATGCCAGACACTTTTCATATAGCTTCTTATTTAAGCTCAGAATAACCTAATGAACTAGGCATTATTATGAATGATAGAAAATACCCCTGAAGCTCAGAGTTTAGCTAACGCATGTCAAGGCCACACAGCTACCAAGTGGCAGTGCTGTGTCGGGCTTAGTTGCTCAGTTGTGTCCGACTCTTTGTGACCCGATGCCCTGTAGCCGGCCAGGCTCCTCTTTCTATCAAGAGGCAGAGCTGAGGCTTAATCCAAGCCAATCTACATCCAGGACTCGATCTCTTAATCACAACAAAATAATACCTCATGTGGACACAGACTTATTATCTGTGACAAGTATGGATTATAAAGAAAGTTAAACTCTCAGAAAGCAAAAAAACTAGATATATGTAAACTCAAGTTTAAATGCTTAAAAACAAGGAATGAGTAAAAGCTAACAAAACACCAGAAATCTTCATGTGTGCATGTGATTACTCAGTCATGTCTGACTCTTTGCCACCCTTTTGGATTATAGCCCTCCAGGCTCCCCTGTCCGTGGGAGTTTTCAGGCAAGAATACTGGAGTGGTTTGCCATATCCTCCTCCAGGGGATCTTCCCAATCCAGAGATCAAACCTGAGTCTCCTGTGTCTCCTGCATTGCAGGTGGATTCTTTACCCAGTGAGACATCAGGGAAGCCCCAGAAATCTTCACAAAACTGTTCAAAGTTAGGGAGTTTTGCTGTAAGTTTTTCATATAATTTAATGGACTTCTATTTAATTATTCAACTGTCAGGAGTCTTTTTTTTTTTTTTTTTTTAACTTTTTTTTGGCTGCACCCCACAACATGTGGGATCTTAGTTCCCCAAGCAGGGGTTGATCCCACACTTGCATTGGGAAGTGGTTAAGCTGGACTACCAGGGGAGTCCTGTCAGGATTTTCAATAATGATTCTCTTGCATCACCCAGGTGATCGTTTCCTGGATCACCACTATCAGAAAGGAAACTTGTTCTAATGTCCTGTGTTTTAAAAAACAAAATAAAAAGTCATTCTGGTTACTTTCCTGTTTTTCTGCTCCTCTTCACTGCAGGCCTCCTTGAAAGCATTGTCTGTGGTCACTCCTTCAATTGTCTCCCATCTTTTTGTCAACCTGCTCAAATAGTTTCCATCCCCACGACTCCATTGAAACAGCCCTCATCAAGGTCTCCTTTGACCTCCATGTTGCCAAATCCATCATTCTCTTTTAGCGCCTTCTGAAACTTTTTGGCAGCCTTTGACCCTGCTGATTGCAGGGTCAACACCCTCCTTGAAACTCCTCTTTGCCTTCTACATCACCATACTTCCTTGACTCTCTTTCATCTACACAGGCTCCTCCTTCTCAGTCTCCTTTCTGATTCTTGGTTGTTGATTCCAGCATATACTTTGTTTTTCTCTGTCCCAGGGCTTGGTTCCAGGACACAAACTATTCCTCATCTGCCTGTCAGTATTCCCTATATGATCTTATCTGGTCCCTTGACTGGAAGTACCTCCCATATGCTAATGCTAATCCAATTATACCTTCTGCTCAAACTCTCCCCAAGAGTTCAAACTCATAGTTCCAGCATACTTCTTTCTTGGAGGTCTAATAAGCATGTCATACTTAACATGATTAAAACTGAACTCTTGATTTCTACCCCTAAACTTGATCCTCTCAGAGATATATATCCATCTTATAAATGGCATCAAAATTTACCCATCTGCTCAGATTTGAAAAAAAAAAAAACCCACATTAATTTTCTTTTCCTTCAGAATTAAAAGATGCTTGCTCTTTGGAAGAAAAGCTATGACCAACCTATTAAAAAGCAGAGACATTACTTTGCCAACAAAGGTCTGTCTAGTAAAACCTATGGTTTTTCCATGTATGGATGTGAGAGTTGGACCATAAAGAAAGCTGAGCACTGAAGAATTGATGCTTTTGAACTGTGGTGTTGGAGAAGGCTCTTGAGAGTCCCTTGGACTGCGAGGAGATCAAACCAGATCCATCCTAAAGGAAATCAGTCCTGAATATTCATTGGGAAGACTGATGCTGAAGCTGAAACTCCAATACTTTGGCCACCTGATGTGAAGAACTGACTCACTGGAAAAGACCCTGATGCTGGGAAAGATTGAATGCAGGAGAAGGGGCCGACAGAGGATGAGATGGTTGGATGGCATCACCAACTCTATGGACCTGAATTTGAGCAAGCTCTGGGAGTTGGTGATGGACAGGGAGGCCTGGCATGCTGCAGTCCATGAGGTCGCAAAGAGTCGGACATGACTGAGTGACTGAATTTTTCTTTCCTTCATCCCTAACTAATTCATGATAAGTTTAAATCTATCTTTACATTATATTCCAATGTACAATCCATCTCCCCTGCAACCATGGTAATCCACCCATCATCATATCTCATTACAATACACACAATAGCTTAAAACTAGCTTCTCTGCTTTTTCTTATGTCCTCCTGTAATTCATTTTCAGAGCAGCCATCAGAGCAAATCAGATCAGGTTATTCCCCTACTTAAAACAGTCCTTTGTTTCTCTTAGATAAAACTCAAACTCTTTCCTGTGGTTTTCAAGCTCCTGCACAATGCCCTCTGAATTCATTCAGTAAACAATCCTCCCTGTCCCAGCCCCCATTCTGCATTTAAGCCGCACCAGCTTTCTCTTGTTCTTGCCTGGAGAATCCCAGGGACGGCGGAGCCTGGTGGGCTGCCCTCTATGGGGTTGCACAGAATCAGACACAACTGAAGCGAGTTAGCAGCAGTAGCAGCAGCAGCTTTCTCTTAGCCCCAAGCACGCCAAGCCCCTTCTTGACTGGCTGTTCCTTCTGCCTGGAATTCTCTTCCCCTAGATCTTCACATAGCCGACTTTGGATCATCGAGGTGTCAAATACCAGCTTCTCAGAGAAGTCCATGCTGCTGCTGCTAAGTCATTTCAGTCGTGTCCGACTCTGTGGACCCCAGAGACGGCAGCCCACCAGGCTCCCCCATCCCTGGGATTCTCCAGGCAAGAACACTGGAATGGGTTGCCATTTCCTTCTCCAATGCATGAACGTGAAAAGTGAAAGTGAAGTCACTCAGTCGTGTCCAACTTTAGCGACCCCATGGACTGCAGCCCACGAGGCTCCTCCATCCATGGGATTTTCCAGGCAAGAGTGCTGGAGTGGGGTGCCATTGCCTCCTCCCGAAGTCCATGCTAGCTCTCCTTTTAAAGTTGGCCGACATTGCTCCACATTGGTCACCATCCTATGGGTCTTTAAAAAATATATATCTGTATATTTGGGTGCACAAGGTCTTTGTTGCAGTATGTGGGATTTTTAGTTGTGGCATGTGGAATTTTTTTTTTTTTTTTCAGTTGAGGTATGTGAATCTAGTTCCCTGACCTACTTTGGGAGTGCAGAGTTTTAGACGCTGGACTTCCAGGGAAGTCTCTCTATGGCTCTTTTAATTTTCTCCAGGAGCCTCATTACTCTAAAATTGCTTTGCTTGCTTAGTATCTTCCCCATTTAAAATATGAATTTCATGAGGACATAAACTACACATGACTACTGTACCCCCATGCTTAAAATAGTGCCTATTACAGTCTAGGTTCTCAACAGATGAAGCAATTAAGGCTCAAAAAAATTAAACGATGTGTACAAAATCATCCAGTGGCTAAGAGATGAAGCCAAAAATTGAACCCAAGTCTTTCACATTGAATTCTGGAGCCCTTCTATTTCATGATAATGCATGTAATATACATTCAGAACACAATTATTTTCATTATCTGAGTAACTGAAAAAAGTCCCCTGGCTTTTTGTTATTTGTAAACCTTATAAAAAGCTAACTAAAATAATTTTCTTCGCCATAAAACATTATTATATTCACACACACACACACATACACACACACACACACACATACCTTTAATGAATACTCTTATGTGTCTGGAAAATGTTTTTGTGTTAATAAAATAGGCCTTACCTCGACTATCCTATTTTTAATGGGCTAAAACTGATAGAAAAAGCCATATACTGATTTTTTTGTCAGAAAGTTATTAAAATAAATTTGAAACAATTTACTATGCAGTCAATGGGTTTATGTTCTTTTGAACAAAACTGGCTTTTAAATTAGTGTCTTACGTCCTCTGAAAAAGGTTTCATAATGCCATTCTCAAAGGGGAGAATTGTGGTTTGCTAACCACACATTTTGAAAGTGTCTGAAATAGAAATACAGAAATTATGTCCTAGGAAGAAAGGCAGTAATAAGACAAATAAATAACCTGAGGATTTTCAAAATAATAGGTACATGTATTTTTAAAATACTCTATAATTTTCTCCTCATAACTCTGGATTTTTTCCTTTAACTTTTTTTGCATCAAAGAAATATATGTACTTAGTTTATAAAGTCAAAGATGCTTCAGCAACACAAATGGACCTAGAGATTGTCAGGCTGGAGGATATTACTTATATATGGAATCTTTAAAAATGGTACAAATGAATTTATTTACATAACAGAACAGAGTCACAGATGTAGAAAACAATCTTTTGGTTACCCAGGAGGAGAAGGGAGAGAGGGATAAATTGGGAGATTGGGATTGGTGTATACACACTACTGTATATAAAATATATAATAAGGACCTACTGTATACCACAGGGAACTCTACTCAATACTCTATATAATGGTATATATAGGAAAAGAATTTAAAGTACAGGGGATATATGTATATACATAACTGAATCACTTTGCTGTACACCTGAAACTACCACAACATTGTAAATCAACTCTACTCCAATAAAAAGAATTTTTAAAAGTTGCTTATATGATGTTTCTTGGTCTTTCACAGTTGCCTATGGACTTTCTGCCACATATGCTTTTCCTCCAATCTTCCCAATTTGGCAATGTACCAGCTTTTGATTAAACTGGTTGTTCACAGCTGAGCTATGTACGGTTGTACAACTTTTTTTCTTCTCTTCATATTAATAATTGCCTTCTTTGGCCATTGCTGTAGTTCTTTTTACACTTCTCACTAATTCATCTATAAACTTTTTGATAGAATTATAACTCCTTTCACTGTGGTACAAACATACTAGTTAAGCTGTTTTGTCTTTATCTCACACATTCTCTCTAGCTCTTTTTCATTTTCTTGGGAATATCCTCCCTGTGGTGTTCCACTTCTTGCTTCAGTCTGCACTAATTGCTCTCCATAAGACCTGCTGGATATCAGTCCTGGGATGACTTTTGTCATGCTATGCTATGCTAAGTCACTTCAGTCGTGTCCGACTCTGTGTGACCCCATAGACAGCAGCCCACCAGGCTTCCCCGTCCCTGGGATTCTCCAGGCAAGAACACTGGAGTGGGTTGCCATTTCCTTCTCCAATGCATGAAAGTGAAAAGAGAAAGTGAAGTCGCTCAGTCATGTCCGACTCTTAGCGACCCCATGGACTGCAGCCTACCAGGCTCCTCCATCTGTGGGATTTTCCAGGCAAGAGTACTGGAGTGGGGTGCCATTGCCTTCTCCAGACTTTTGTCATAATCCTAAGAATTTTCTTTTGGAGTGGATTTTCCACTTCTTGGACCCATGTCTATTTCTTTTGGTTCACTTTCTTTTAAAATTATTTTGATTTATTTAATTAATTTTTTAGGTGTATAATGAAGGGATTCAGTTACATATACATATATGTGTGTGTATATATGTATATATATATATATATATATTTTAGATTCCTTTCCCATATAAGTTATTATAAAATATTGAATACAGTTCTCTGTGCTGTATAGTAACTCCTTGTTGTTTATCTATTTTATACATAGTGTGACTTTTTGGTTTACTTCTCACATGGTTTACATTTCTAAGTAAATTCCTTAGGAAGTGTGCAGATGGGGTACATTTGTGGGAAGAAGCATGTATGACAGTGTCTTTGTTTTGCCCTCAGACTCAATGGATAGTTTATCTGGATGTAGAATTTTAGAGTGGAAATATGCATCTCTCAGAATTTCACAGGTACAGATCTTGCTTGCAGTGTTACTGCAGTGGTGGCTTCCTCAGCCTGAACCCAGATGTGATGGCCCTTCCCTGCTGCCTCCCTGGTGCCAGTCTCAGTGCTCTGTTGAGGCAGGAGCTGCTGACCCAAGGCTCCACCTAGCCCACAAGGCCAACGTGCTCCCGCCACCCACCCACTAGGCAAGCGGGCAGGTGGGAGCTCTACTCCAGGGCACCAGCTTCCAGGCCTCCTCGCTGGCACAAGCTGACTGCTGGGGCCAGTGGTGATCTGATCCCACGGCGCCTGCAGCCTCAGACAGAGATCCTGGTTAACAAGCATGTCCGCTGCCTCTGCATGGCTACTGTGGTCTCTGCCGCTTGCATGCCTCTCTACACGGAGGGTGGAGGAGGACGTTCTGCAATAGCAGGGTCCTTCGGACCAGCTGCTTTCTGGAGTCGCACCTTTCTGCTTGTTCTGCAGAGGCACTCAGCAATTGGTTGGTGCCCTTAGCCGTCCTGCTCAGCCGTTGGTTGGTGCCATAGTGGGCCCCGCCCCTTCCCTCTTGTATGTAAAAGTTGCCTGAATTCAGACTGAGGGAAGCTGGTTTTTTGAGCTGCTGTCTGCCATCTTCTCCATCTGCTAGCTTTCTAATTAAAGTCGTTATTCCTTGTTCCAATAACAGAGTCTCCCAGTTTATTGGCCTGTCATGTGATGAGCAGAATGAGCTTGGGCTTGATAATATTACTACCAAGATGTGCTTCTGACGTCTGATTCTTTGTATGTGGTTCTTACAGCCTGGAAGATTTTAGGATTTTCTCTTATCTTTGGTGGCCTGATATTTCAAAATGAATTGCCTCGATATGAGTCTTTTTTCATTCACTGTCCCAGGGACTTGGTGAAAGTGAAACTTGCTCAGTTATGTCCAACTCTTTGTGATCCCATAGACTATATACAGTCTATGGAATTCTCCAGGCCAGAATACTGGAGTGGGTAGCCTTTCCCTTCTCCAGGGGATTTTCCCAACCCACAGATTGAACCTAGATCAACTAATAAGGCAGATTCCTTACTAGTTGAGCCACAAGGGAAGCCCTTGAAGGGACTTGGTGACTCTTTTCAATCTAGATGATCATGTCTTTCAGTTATAAGACATTTTCTTGTGTAATTTCTGCAACTTTAAAGGGCTTACTATGGGATATCTGATTGGTTGGCCTGTCATCCAGTACTGGTCATAAAATGCCTGTGTTGAAGTTTTTTTTAAAGCTTTACTTATAATTTTCTCTCTTTCAATTTAATAAAAGGAAAGCTGATATTTCTTGTGAAAAATTTTCTACAGATACCATTATTATTTCCTCCCCTTGGAAAGAGAGTAAGCTCTTCTTTGCAAAAAGAAATGTCAAACTTATTATATTAAGATTAGATAATATGTTGAGAAGGAAATGACAACCCACTCCAGTATTCTTGCCTGGAAAAGTCCATGGACAGAGGAGCATGGTGGGCTGCAGTCCATGGGGTTACATGACTGGGTACACGTGCATGGGGGTGGAGGGAGATGAGTTGGTAGCAATAAACTGGGAGAATTAAAAAAAAAAAAAAAAAAGATTAGATACTATTTATGCTTGTGTTTATGACCAACCTAGATAGCATATTCAAAAGCAGAGACATTACTTTGCCAACAAAGGTTCGCCTAGTCAAGGCTATGGTCTTTCCTGTGGTCATGTATGGATGTGAGAGCTGGACTGTGAAGAAGGCTGAGCGCTGAAGAATTGATGCTTTTGAACTGTGGTGTTGAAGAAGACTCTTGAGAGTCCCTTGGACTGCAAGGAGATCCAACCAGTCCATTCTGAAGGAGATCAGCCCTGGAATTTCTTTGGAAGGAATGATGCTGAAGCTGAAGCTCCAGTATTTTGGACACCTCATGGGAAGAGTTGACTCATTGGAGAAGACTCTGATGTTGGGAGGGATTGGGGGCAGGAGGAGAAGGGGACGACAGAGGATGAGATGGCTGGATGGCATCACTGACTCAATGGATGTGAGTCTGAGTGACCTCCGGGAGTTGGTGATGGACAGGGAGGCCTGGCGTGCGGCAGTTCATGGGGTCGCAAAGAGTCGAACACGACTGAGCGACTGATCTGATCCGATCTGATGCTTGTGTTTTAAACTTATAATGAATTAGCAAGAAATTTGTATTTGTCAACTCCTCAGCCGTTGCTGGCTACATTCAGCCTCAGAGATGTCCATTGTGAGCAGAATGACTTCAATTTGCAGTGGGAGGAAGGAGGATGGACTAGTGATGCCATTTGCACTTTTCCCACGGCACCAAATACATAGGCCTCTTTCCATATTCAAGGGCCTGGGTGTGTGCTTAATTTGGTTGAATCATATAGGTGGGACAGGAAGGATTCAGAGAAATAAGGCAGAAACTGTACTGTGACAATCTCACTCATTGTTCTTAGAGGAGACCTTGGCATTTGTATTAGGTGCAGCCAAAAATGATCTAGGATGTTGAAACTGTACATCCACTGACTAGGACTTGATAGTTTCATGCAAGGGAAAGAGATGGTTTGGGATGTGGCTGACACCAGAAGGATAACTTAGAATTGTTCCAAGACAAGCAACATCAGAAAACAGTGTGGGGTGTGAGTCAACCAAATTAATTAACAACTTCTGTCTGCATATGTAAGGTAAAATAGTTGAGCCAATATTAATTAGACTTCCACTCTTCTGATTGGGTCCTTGGAAAAAATAGTAATAATAAAACATATATGATATTAAATATGCTGCTGCTGCTACTAAGTTGCTTCAGTCGTGTCCAACTCTGTGCGACCCCATAGACGGCAGCCCACCAGGCTCCCCCGCCCCTGGGATTCTCCAGGCAAGAACACTGGAGTGGGTTGCCATTTCCTTCTCCAATGCAGGAAAGTGAAAAGTGAAAGTGAAGTCGCTCAGTCATGTCCGACTCTTAGCGACCCCATGGACTGCAGCCTTCCAGGCTCCTCCATCTATGGGATTTTCCAGGCAAGAGTGCTGGAATGGGGTGCCATTGCCTTCTCCGGATATTAAGTATAATAAACAACATTAAAATAGTAACTTAAATGTTCTAAATTTTTTTACATGAATTAGTGCTTTTGATCTCAATTAGAACCCAATAAAGTAAGCACTGCGTTACTCTCATTTTACAGATGATGCAACTGAGTCAAAGAGAGGTTAAGTGACTAGTCTAAACACATACCGATAGTGTTCAGGAAGTTCACAGCAAGAATCCTCCTAAAGAAAAAAAAAGTGTCAAGTTTACAATTTATGATTCTAAGGGGAAGAAAAAGTTGCTTCCTGAGTCTGTAGTGATGAAAACCTGCTACATGACTATGTGGGGTGGGGAACTACAGCTTCTGCTAGAAAATCCTAAAACTCATTTATATTACCTTGGGAAATCTGCTATATGTACCCCAAAACAAAATATCTAAATGCTAGAGAGGAAACAAAGAGGATTATACTTGATATTTCTCTTTTAAGAGCAACCAGATAACATTAAAGTACAGAATGTGTATTGTCTATCAATTAGGACTTAAAAAAATCACTCTGTGTATGTTTTGCTAGCAAGCATGCACTCATAAAGCTCTTGGTTCAGTTTTGTTATTTAAGAAGGTGCTCAAATCCCAAAATGCTTTTGGTTCTTTGTATATCAAACTAAAGATGCTTTTATCAGGTTCATTTGGAAAATGACACCAAATCTTCATTCTTTTCCAGTGTAGACCTGGGTGAAGGGGTAAGAAATTAGAGTGTTAAAATTAATTTGCTCTCCCCTAAATAAAATTTTTTATATGTTACTCTTCATATTCTCTGATATGTGCAATGCTTGGGGGAAGAAAAGGGGAACAAAAACAGCATTTATTCACGATTCACTTTTCCACATGCTTTATGTACTGAAGTTTGTGATGCATTGTTCCCTTCCAGATTGATGTGGTCATCGGAAGGCCATCCAGCATCTGGTTAAAAAACAGGCCGTGGCATCAGAAGTGCCCAGGTTCAAATTCCACCATATAGTACTTCAAATTCCACACAAATAGTACTTAAAATTTATACTGTATCTATTTCGTTTTCTCTATTTTTATATGAAATCTGACTAGGGCCAATAACATGAAAAATTGTCATTATATTTCAAATACAGAAACATCAAATACCAATCTCTGAAAATCCCACCCACGAATCAAGATTATTGTCAATTAATTTATTGATCTATGAGCCCCGTCAAATATCTTATCTTGATGAAATTCCCACTGTTAAAAATCTGCCTAATATTGCAAATCCCAGCAGGAATCTTTCTAGTTATACCCTAAACATCAGACACAGTAACTACCTTTTCAGCCACGACTCCTATCTGCCCATGAGCTACAGATGAATTATGGGAAACTTATATGCAAACAGAGCCTCCATATTCTTTATCTGTGTATTTGTTCTTTCTAGTGCTAAACAGCTTTGGGACTTGGACAAGACTTAGTAATGTCTTTAAGTCTCAGTTTTATTCATGGATTGTTGCAAGGAATAAATTAAATACTATAGGTAAAGCATTTAGCCTAGGGCCTGATACATAAACACTGGCTATTATAGCATCAGAGCTACATAGGGCCCACGTGAGGTAAGGCACTTAAGTGTGAAAAGGGGGTGCCTAAAACACTCAGTAATGAAGATAAATAAAATTTTAATGCAATACTTTGAAAATTGACAATTAACACCAAAAATCAGTGATGAACAAAATATCAAAAATTTCAACAAGTACAAGATTGGTAGTCTTGATTTTTCTTTGCCTCACTTAAATGTGGCTTAGCATGGTACTGTATAATGCATCATGTATGTGGTGTGCATTGTTATGTACTAGGTATTGTCATTTCTTTTTTGTTGTTGAACAGAACTGAAAATTGTCTCTTAATTCTCCTACCTGTGAGGATCACTGTCTAGTAATGTACTACTTGGCAGAGAAGTTGAAACAAGGGTGTCAGCTTATGTGGGGTTCCATTTTCTAAACTATGCTGTCCTGACTGGTTAATACACAGTAAACAAACATGTTTGCTCAGCTATACTAAACTGAACCATTGTGACACGAAACTTCAGGAAAGCTTAAAGATTATACAGTGTGTATATATATATATATATATATATATATATATGAGAAGGCAATGGCAACCCACTCCAGTACTCTTGCCTGGAAAATCCCATGGATGGAGGAGCCTGGTAGGCTGCAGTCCATGGGGTCGCTAAGAGTCGGACATGACTGGGCCACTTCACTTTCACCTTTCACTTTCATGTATTGGAGGAGGAAATGGCAACCCACTCCAGTGTTCTTGCCTGGAGAATCCCAGGGACGGTGGGGCCTGGTGGGCTGCCGTCTATGTGGTCGCACAGAGTCGAACATGACTGAAGCGACTTAGCAGCAGCAGCAACATATATATATATATGTCTATTTTCTGAAAATTGCTTTAAGGAAAACTTTTCCAAAATCAATGTGCAATGGAATTTTATTTGTTAAATTTTATTTTTTTTAAAGTTTGTTTATTTTAATTGGAGGACAATTACTTTGCAATATTGTGATGGCTTTTGGCATACATCAACATGAATCAGCCACAGATATGCATGTGTCCTCCCATCCTGAACCCCTCTCCCATGGGAAAGGAGTACATCAAGGCTGTATATTGTCACCCTGCTTATTTAACTTATATGGAGAGTACATCATGTGAAATGCTGGGCCGGATGAAGCACAAGCTGGAATCAAGATTGCCAGGAGAAATACCAATAACCTCAGATATGCAGATGATGCCACCCTTATGGCAGAAAGCAAAGAGGAACTGAAGAGCCTCTTGATGAAGGTGAAAGACAAGAGTGAAAAAGCTGGCTTAAAACTGGACATTCAAAAAACAAAGATCATTGCATCTGGTCCCATCACTTCATGGCAAATAGATGGGGAAACAATGGAAACAGTGAGAGACTTGATTTTCTTGGGCTTTAAAATCACTGCAGTTGGTGACTGCAGCCATGAAATTTAAAGATGTTTGCTTGTTGGAAGAAAAGCTCTGACCAACCTAGACAGCATATTAAAAAGCAGAGACATTACTTTGCCAACAAAAGTCTGTCTAGTCAAAGCTATGGTTTTTCCAGTAGTTATATATGGATGTGGGTTGGATCATAAAGAAAGCTGAGTGCCGAAGAATCGATGCTTCTAAACTGTGGTGTTGGAGAAGACTCTTGAGAGTCCCTTGGACTGCAAGGAGATCCAACCAGTCTATCCTAAAGGAAATCAGTCCTGAATATGTATTGGAAGGACTGATGCTGAAGCTGAAACTCCAATACTTTGGCACCAGATGTGAAGAACTGACTCATTGGAAAAGACCCTGATGCTGGGAAAGACTGAATGCAGGAGAAGGGGCTGACAGAGGATGAGATGGTTGGATGGCATCACCAACTCTATGGACCTGAATTTGAGCAAGCTCTGGGAGTTGGTGATGGACAGGGAGGCCTGGCGTGCTGCAGTCCATGAGGTCGCAGAGTCAGACATGACTGAGTGACTGAACCTAACTATTTATTTATTTAATGGGCTGCATCAGGTCTTAGTTGCGGCTTGTGGGATCTTCACTGCGTCATGCTGGATTTTTTGTTGTGGTGCACGGACTCTTTAGTTGTGGCACCCAGGCTCAGTAGTTGTAGTGTGTGGGCTCAGTTGCTTCCTAGCATGTGAGATCTTAGTTCCCTGACCAGGGATTGAACCTGTGTCTCCTCTACTGCAGGGTGGATTCTTTTTTGTTTGTTTATTTTCTTTCTTTCTTTTTAATTGAAGGATAATTACAATATTGTGTTGGTTTCTGCCATACATTCAACATGAGTCAGCCACAGGTACATATATGTCCCCTCACTCTTGAGCATCCCTCCCCTCTAGGTTATCAGAGAGCCCCAGTTTGAGTTTCCTGAGTCACACAGCAAATCCCACTGGCTATCTATTTTACATGTGTTGGTGCTGCTATGCTACTTTCTCCATTTGTGCCACCTTCTCCTACTACTCGTCCCTCTCCACGTCGCCCCTTGTCCCAGTGTCCATAAATCTATTCTCTATGTCTGTGTCTCCACTGCCAGGGCAGATTCTTAGCCACTGGACTACCAGGGAAGTCCTTGCAATGGAATGTTCTACAAGGACTCCCTTTGCCACTGAAGTGAGTTTGGGATCAGTCGGTTTAATTATAGAATTGTTCTAGAGCTTCTGGCAGTAAGTTCTTTAGATAAATTTTCCTTTATTCCAGATTTCACTTTCTAGTGAGTAGTATCATGTTAAAGCTCAGTTGTTTGCTATTTCAACACAATCCAGGCTCTCTTTGCCCTTCTATGTACACCAGCAATTACCTAAGTTAAGAAAAAAATGACATCTCCTAAGTTAACACAATTAGGAAGAATCTTCCAATATTTTATGCTTCCCTGCTGGTTGTGCCCTAATTATAATTATTTTAAAAACCCTTATAAGATGGATAGGTAACAACAAATTCAGAAGCAAAACAATATTTGAGAGAATTAGCCAACACATGAAAGAAAGTTATTAGCAATAAAAATAAGTCAATTACAATTTACTCAAAACATATAAAAAATCCATTATTTTAACATATAAAACAGGAAAATAAGGGATTTCCTTAATTCTAAGGTGTTATTATTCAGTTCAGTCGCTCAGTCGTGTCCAACTCTGTGACTCCATGAATCGCAGCATGCCAGACCTCCCTGTCTATCATCAACTCCCGGAGTTCACTCAAACTCATGTGCATTGAGTCGGTGATGGCATCCAGCCATCTCATCCTCTGTCATCCCCTTCTCCTCCTGCCCCCAATCCCTCCCAGCATCAGAGTCTTTTCCAATGAGTCAGCTCTTTGCATGAGATGGCCAAAGTATTGGAGTTTAAGCTTTAGCATCAGTCCTTCCAATGAACACCCAGGACTGATCTCCTTTAGAATGGACTGATTGGATCTCCTTGCAGTCCAAGGGACTCTCAAGAGTCTTCTCCAACACCACAGTTCAAAAGCATCAATTCTTCGGCGCTCAGCTTTCTTCACAGTCCAACTCTCATAGCCATACATGACTAACTGGAAAAACCATAGCCTTGACTAGATGGACCCGGGCAAAGTAATGTCTCTGCTTTTGAATATGCTATCTAGGTTGGTCATAGCTTTCCTTCCAAGGAGTAAGAGTCTTTTAATTTCATGGCTGCAATCACCATCTGCAGTGTTTTGGAGTCCAGAAAAATAAAGTCTGACACTGTTTCCACTGTTTCCCCACCTATGTGCCATGAAGTAATGGGACCAGATGCCCTGATCTTCGTTTTGTGAATGTTTAAGCCAACTTTTTCCCTCTCCTCTTTCACTTTCATCAAGAAGCTTTTTAGTTCCTCTTCACTTTCTGCCATAGGGTGGTATCATCTGCATATCTGAGGTTATTGATATTTCTCCTGGCAGTCTTGATTCCAGCTTGTGCTTCTTCCAGTCCAGCATTTCTCATGATGTACTCTGCATAGAAGTTAAATAAGCAAGGTGACAATGTACAGCCTTGACGTACTCCTTTTCCTCTTTGGAACCAGTCTGTTGTTCCATGTCCAGTTCTAACTGTTGCTTCCTGACCTGCATATAGGTTTCTCAAGAGGCAGATCAGGTGGTCTGATATTCCCATCTCTTTCAGAATTTTCCACAGTTTATTATGATCCACACAGTCAAAGGCTTTGGCACAGTCAATAAAGCAGAAATTGATGTTTTTCTGGAACTCTCTTGCTTTTTCCATGATCCAGTGGATGTTGGCAATTTGATCTCTGGTTCCTCTGCCTTTTCTAAAACCAGCTTGAACATCAGGAAGTTCACAGATCATGTATTGCTGAAGCCTGGCTTGGAGAATTTTGAGCATTACTTTCCTAGCATGTGAGATGAGTGCAATTGTGCGGTAGTTTGAGCATTCTTTGGCATTGTCTTTATTTGGGATTGGGATGAAAACTGACCTTTTCCAGTCCTGTGGCCACTGCTGAGTTTTCCAAATTTGTTAACATATTGAGTGCAGCACTTTCACAGCATCATCTTTCAGGATTTGAAATAGCTTAACTGGAATTCCATCACCTCCACTAGCTTTGTTCGTAGTGATGCTTTCTAAGGCCCACTTGACTTCGCATTCCAGGATGTTTGGCTCTAAGTGTGTGATGACACCATCGTGATTATCTGTATCGTGAAGCTCTTTCTTATACAGGTCTGTGTATTCTTGATACCTCTTCTTAATATCTTCTGCTTCTGTTGGGTCCATACCATTTCTGTCATTTATTGAGCCCATCTTTGCATGAAATGTTCCCTTGGTGTCTCTAATTTTCTTGAAGAGACCTCTAGTCTTTCCCATTCTGTTGTTTTCCTCTGTTTCTTTGCACTGATTGCTGAGGAAGGTTTTCTTATCTCTTCTTGCTATTTTTTGGAACTCTGCATTCAAAGGTCAGGAGGGGCAGCCATGAGGAGATACCCCTCGTCCAAGGTAAGGAGCAGCAGCTGAGCTTTGCTAGAGCAGCCGTGAAGAGATACCCCATGTCCAAGGTAAGAGAAACCCAAGTAAGGCGGTAGGTGTTCCGAGAGGGCATCAGAGGGCAGACACACTGAAACCATAATCACAGAAAGCTAGCCAGTCTGATCACACGGACCACAGCCTGTCTAACTCAATGAAACTAAGCCATGCCATGTGGGGTCATGGTGGAGAGGTCTGACAGAATGTGGTCCACTGGAGAAGGGAATGGCAAACCCCTTCAGTATTCTTGCCTTGAGAACCCAATGAACAGTATGAAAAGGCAAAATGATAGGATACTGAAAGAGGAACTCCCCAGGTCAGTAGGTGCCCAATATGCTACTGGAGATCAGTGGAGAAATAACTCCAGGAAGAATGAAGGGATGAAGCCAAAGCAAAAACAGTACCCAGTTGTGGATGTCACTGGTGATAGAAGCAAGGTCCGATGCTGTAAAGAGCAATATTTCATAGGAACCTGGAATGTCAGATCCATGAATCAAGGCAAATTGGAAGTGATCAAACAGGAGATGGCAAGAGTGAATGTTGACATTTTAGGAATCAGTAAACTAAAATGAACTGGAATGGGTGAATTTAACTCAGATGACCATTACATCTCCTACTGTGGGCAGGAATCCCTTAGAAGAAATGGAGTAGCCATCATGGTCAACAAAAGAGTCTGAAATGCAGTACTTGGATGCAATCTCAAAAACAACAGAATGATCTCTGTTCATTTCCAAGGCAAACCATTCAATATCACGGTAATCCAAGCCTATGCCCCAACCAGTAACACTGAAGAAGCTGAAGTTGAAGACCTATAAGACCTTTTAGAACTAACACCTAAAAAAGATGTCCTTTTCATTATAGGGGACTGGAATGCAAAAGTAGGAAGTCAAGAAACACCTGAAATAACAGGTGAATTTGGCCTTGGAGTACAGAATGAAGCAGGGCAAAGGCTAATAGAGTTTTGCCAAGAGAACACACTGGTTATAACAAACACCCTCTTCCAACAACACAAGAGAAGACTCTACACATGGACATCACCAGATGCTCAGCACCATAATCAGATTGATTATATTCTTTGCAGCCAAAGATAGAGAAGCTCTATACAGTCAGCAAAAAACAAGACCAGGAGCTGGCTGTGGCTCAGGTCATGAACTCCTTATTGCCAAATTCAGACTGAAATTGAAGAAAGTAGGGAAAACCACTAGACCATTCAGGTATGACCTAAATCAAATCCCTTATGATTATATGGTTGAAGTGAGAAATAGATTTAAGGGACTAGATCTGATAGAGTGCCTGATGAACTATGGACAGAGGTTCGTGACATTGTACAGGAGACAGGGATCAAGATCATCCCCGTGGAAAAGAAATGCAAAAATGCAAAATGGCTGTCTGAGGAGGCCTTAGAAATAGCTGTGTTATTATTATCAACAAGGAAAGCCACCAAAGAAAAGCCATCAGGAACAACACATATTTTATTAACTGGTTATTAACAGAATAGTGTCCCAAGGTGTGAACCCCACCTTTGTTCAATGTAAGATTTTTCTTATTTGATGAAAGATTTTTAACAAGGAAATGGATATGGTGATGATGAAATTAGTGGCAGAATTTAGATTGAGTTAGTGCAAAATGATGTATTGTGCTCTCCATTTCTTCATGAGTCCAACAATACACATATGCAAAGACTATTTTTTCCTATCTTGAAAATGTTCACTTAGCACCAAAAACCCTTCTCCTGACCTACTTCTCACCCTCCCTGCACTTCAAATTTCTTTAAAGAGTGACCCACACCTGCTGCTGCAGTTTTCTAGCAGCCAGCCTTTTGTTAACCCACAGCAGTCTGATAACTCAAAAATACCTTTGAAGGTCATCAGTGACCTTCTAGTCCCTAAATTTTCTTGACTTCTGTGGGACTTGTCACTTTGAACCTTTCCCCCCAGAGCCTCTCTGCGATCATCCCTAATGTCTCTTATTCTTCCTCATTGTTCCCTTTGTGGGAACCCTCTTCCACTTTCTGGTTCCTAGATATGACCATTGCTTGTGGGTAAATCGTTTGGCACTTTATTATTGGTGAAGAACATTGTGTGACACACTTCACAATGGATCTTGACATCCCACTGAGTTATAAGCCTTCGTTGAGAATTGTTGACTAGAAGATAGTGTTAACCACCTGCAGGGCTCACCATATACGTGGCCTGTTTTCCAGCCTTTTTACAAATACCAGTTTTGACCTATACAATCCCTTGACCTGCCCCTGGATGAGCCTGTTCACTGGCCTCAGAGAAGCCCCTCATATTGTATCTTCATGACTTTTTTTGGTGCTGAAACACAAGTAGGACCAGAACTCAGTTGTGGGAATTCCTTGGTGGTCCAGTGTTTAGGACTCCATGCTTCCATTTCAGGGGACATGGGTTTAACCCGTGGTCTGGGAACTCAGATCCCATGAGTCATAAATCACTTTAAAAAAATCTCCACAGCATCTAGCAAAATATATCGCATATGTTATTTGTATTTAATACCTGGTGAACAGTACAATAGCCATCAAGTTTATAAAATTGCTCTCTTTCAGGGAATTTCTTGGTAGTTCAATGGTTAAGACTGGGTACTTTCACTGCCATGGGCTCAGGTTCAATTCCTGGTCAGGGAATTAAAATCCCACAAGCTGCATAGCGTGGCTTAAAAAAAAAAAAGTAAACTAAAATTGCTCTCTTTGATGAAATTTTATTTGGTAATCTTTGCCAGTATTAAATAATTTGTAATACACAGCTTTTTAATTTAATGCAAAAAAATCCATTTCCTGTAATGAGTCACAATCAAACAATTCTGGAAAAACAGATAGTTCTTTGAAATTTATCCTACAGAAATAGTTTGAGCTGGAAAAAAAATAAAGTAGGCTTAAATCATTGTGCACTGTGTCTCCTCAGGATTCAAAACATGTCACCTGAACAGGGGTAAAAAAAAAGGTCAGAAGTGGGAAGTCATGGTGCTAATTCAAGGCTACTATGAGACTTCAGGATTCCTATTGAGAAATTCAGAGTTTGAAAAAGCTACAATTAAGCGTCTTCTTACTAATGAATCTTTTAAAATTTTGGATTCTATTTATGCTATTTGATATGATTTTTAAAAAGTCAGAATAAAATGGTGTATATATGTAGTAAGGGCCCTCACTCACCAGGTCCTCTTCTTCTCTACCGTTGAGAGTGATGGAGTCTTGTGGCAAATACAGCACACAGTTATGCTTCAAAGGCAGCAGACGTACAAGAGAGAGTTTCCTCTGTTTTATAGATGCTCTACTCTGAGGATTTTAAGAATGCAGCTGCTTCCTAGGAAGTCAGGAATAGGTGTCCTGCAGCTCTGTATCAAGGGGAAGTGGTAGAATGGAGCTGGGATCAGGGCAGAGAGTGGAACAGTAAGGGAGAGGGATGAGGCAAAGAGGACTTTCACGTGCTCATCTGAGATGCGCACCTTACTACGGTAACCCCATGTGGATAGGCGAGAAACACTCTGAACCTTTCTTGAGACTCTTCATGATGGGCTCTGGGTTTGAATGAGTACTTTCTGATAAGACCTGCTCATCTTTCCAGATATAGCAGCCAGTTATGTATGTTTCAAATATATTTTCAGTGGCAAACACTTAGTGCGAAACTGCGTGATACTGTTATCACCATGACATAGCATTGAATTCCATACGTATTTACTGAGTGCATACCATGTGCCAGGCAGTGGGAATCAAAGGGAATAAAGGAAAGAATAATCACTGAGCTAAAGGGATGCTCCTAGGTCAGATCTTCACACCACAGGTCTCAAGGTCATGCACTCTCCTTATGGCAATGGCAGTTTCAAGGGTGTCTGTTTTGTCTATTTGACTGATGTGTCTCTTGCTGTAGGCTCTATGAGAACAGAAATCTGTTTCTCTTTTTCTTCTTCACCATTATGTATTAGGGCTAACTAAGCACAGTTTCCAGCATTTGACAAGCACCCAATAAACATTGTTCCCTGAACGTTATGGATGCATTAACCCTTTATGGGGGGTATTATTCCGTTTTATACGTAAGGAAACGAAATATCAAAGACCACACAGAAATCACTGCTGGAGTAGCCCAGCCTGACTCTACAGCCCAGGGTCTGTCTACCAAGTTCTACTCCTTTCCCTGGATTGGAGAGGCTGCGACTGGTGGGGTAGACGGATAGGAACACCTGTACTGGGTAAGTACTAGCGACGCGAAAGAAAGGTGAACCGGAGGTGGCGAGGCGGGCATAGGTGGGGGTCCCCAACTCTGGCACATCCCGCCCACGGACAGGAAGCAAAATTCTGAGTGGATCGGCTTGTGCATCCTGCTCAGAATCCACATTGAGAGGAAGGTGGAAAGAGTTAGGACGCTCCGGGAAGGAGATGAGGTAGAAAGGAGGAGGAAGGGAGGTGGAGAAGACGGGTGGTGACAGATCTTTCTTGCGCTCGCGTCTGCTGCAATGAGACACCACCCCTGATCCCAGTGGCGAGTGTCAAGGTGATTCATTAAGATGTCACTTGGCCGCCTAGAGGGTTACTTAGTTCCCCTGCACAGGTGGGGCGTCAACGCACAAGCTGTTTCCCAGACAGTGGCCTCATAAAATAACTTCTCCCCGAAGTGGAAGAAAGAGGGTGGGGGGAGATAGTAACGCTGTTTGTGGGAAAGAGGTTTGGTAAAGGGACGTGAGGGCTCTGAAGAGAATTACAGTGCAGCCACCACGGCTATTATCTTAATCAGGCACCATTTCAACACCTCTGCCTTCAAGTCAAGCAGCCCTACAACAGGATTTATTTTCCAATAAGCGAAATCCCCGCCCGCCGACTCGGAGTCGCTGGGCTGCGAGCTGGGTGGGAAACAGCAGCCGGAGGAGAGGCTATTTTGGGTGTGGGAACGCGGAGGGAGGAGGGGCGGCGCCGCGGGGCCGGGCGCGGGCGCGGGGAAAGCCTCCAGCTCGGGCTGCCACGGCAACCGCGTCCAGGCAACGCGCCCGGAAGCCGCTCGGGCGGCGCGCGGCGGCTCGCGCCCCCCGGGAGCCGCGAACCCGGCCGGGCCGCGCGCCGGGCCAGGCGGCAGGCGCGCGCTGATTGGACGGCGCTCCCCGCGGCGCGGGCCCGCAGCCGGGCGCCCCGCACAGCCCGCGCCAGTGGCCGCCGCACCCAGCCGCGCCGGCGAGGACATGGGCAGCCGCGGCGCGCCCGCCCCCCGCGCCGGTGAGTGCGGCGTCCTGGATCCCCGCCCGGCCTCCTCCCGTACCCCGTGGCGGGAGCGTCCAGGGCCCGCCGGTGACCTTGGGACGGCCCCCGGGGTGAGGTGGGCCAGGCTTAGGGGAGAGAGAGCTGAGTGTGGCCCATGTGACTTGCTGCCAGCGAGAGGGTTAACTGCATGCTGACGCGAAGGGATGAAGTTGGGCATCGAGCGCGACTGGCATTGCATTTTTGCGGGGGCCGGGGGAGGTTGCATGCTGGCATACCAGCAGAAGCCCCGAGGGACTGTTTGGGGGAGCTGGGGTGGAGCACACATTGCCAGGGGGCAGTGTTCCCAGTCAGCTGTCCCACTGCTCAGAGCTGAGTGACCTTCGGTGGATTCATCTCTCTGCCCCCTCCCCACCCTTCTCTCATCTTTAAAAGGAGGGGCTCGGGTTCTTTGCAGTTCCGGGGTGCTGCCATGGTACTGTGAGCTGAGAAGGGTCCCCCAAGTACTGCAGGTGCCGGACATACAAGCCTTAGCCACGTTAGTTCTACCAGGAGTTTCCATTAATTTGCTCTCAAAGTGGTAAGATATGTTATCGTTTTGTGAAAGATTGTGGAGAGAAAGCAGTGGCTTGATTAGAGAGTGGCTTCTCATGATGCCCGGGGAGCCTCTTGGGTGTTCTAAAGTCGTGAAGAAAATCAGGGTTAAAGCTCCTAGGTTCTTGTTTCCTGTAGTTAATCTAATAGGAAAGTTTGTATTTGAACAGGTAGAATCAAAACCCAATAGTGGCAGGCAGCAGCAAATTAAGTGAGTCATTTCTTCAGCATGCACGAGGTTGTGTGTGTGCGCGCGCGTGCTTGTGTGGCTGCGCTCACGCCCTCATCTTAAAGTCTGTGTGTCAGTGTCAGAAATTATTTCATAGGAGTAAGCAGAAATAATGCTGGAATGATTTGAATCCACAAAAGTGCAGCTCTCTGAGAAGCAGGGGTGAATGTTTGCTACTTGTTCTTTAAATGAGTTGGGTTTGTGAAGGTAACTAAGCTTTTACTAAGAAACCTCCCTAGCATTTGCCCACTGGGGTATGTGGGGGGTGGGTGGGTAGTAGTGCTCCTGAGACTCAGTCGGTTGTATCACCTCTTCTGTCCTTGACGTTGCCTGGGGCCTGTTTCTATATTCTCAGTTCATGAATTTCTCTCTTCCTGGGAGAGGGAAGGGAGGCAATCCTCTGTCCGGCTTTCTGCTCCAAAGCAAACCTTGATATTCCTTCCAGTGTGATTTCATCTGTATAAAAATGTGGTTTGGGAAGACACAATTTTCAATGTTAATGAATAAGCTTCTGCAAACTTGTTTACCCGAAGGTTTAATAATCTTAAATGGTTTACATATTAGAAATCTGATAGCATTCAGATACCAAATCATTACTGCCCAAGAATACCGCCACTAAGCCCTAGGAATCCTTTAATGAATCACACCTCATTACCCTTGGATCCCTTAGTAACAAACTATTCAGCCTCCTGTCCTATAGGCTGCTCGCCTGTGTGCCTCCAGCCTGCCTTTCAGTCTCTTGTTTTTGTACCTCCTGCAGCCACATGCCTTTGTGGTCATTTTGCTGCAGCTGAGTCCATCTCCTGTTCCTTTCCTAGCTCCAGAAGCTGAGTGAACAAGTTCCCTCAGAACATCCCTCTCTCATCTCACTGGTGCAGGGATTGGGTTTTCTCTCACTTCCCAGTGCTGCCTCCAAAGCATTAACCCATCCCTAACAGTCTTCTCTACAGTTCTTGCCATCTGCTGGTGCTCCAAACTCTCCTTCTTATTGTCTGAGTCAGTGCTTGCCCAACCTAGTGGCTCTTCAGAATCACCTGGAGCACTTTGAAAAACATGGCGCTTCAGACTCTCCCAGACATACCGCATTAGAATCATCAAGGTTGCTGCTGCTGCTGCTAAGTCACTTCAGTCATGTCCGACTCTGTGCGACCCCATAGACGGCAGCCCACCAGGCTCCCCCATCCCTGGGATTCTCAAGGCAAAACACTGGAGTGGGTTGCTATTTCCTTCTCCAATGCATGCAAGTGAAAAGGGAAAGTGAAGTTGCTCAGTCGTGTCCGACTCCTAGCAACCCCATGGACTGCAGCCTACCAGGCTCCTCTGTCCATGGGATTTTCCAGGCAAGAGTAACATTTTAATTTTAAAAACCTTTAAAGAAGGAAGAGGAGGGGGAGGAGAGATGGAAAGGGGAAAAGAAAGCTCCCCAGGTGATTCTGATATACACCCAAGTTTGGGAATTAACTACTAATTGGTGCTTGCCAAGGGCACCCCACTCCAGTACTCCTGCCTGGAAAATCCCATGGATGGAGGAGCCTGGTATGCTGCAGTCCATGGGGTCGCTGAGGGTCAGACACGACTGAGCGACTTCACTTTCACTTTTCACTTTCATGCATTGGAGAAGGAAATGGCAACCCACTCCAGTGTTCTTGCCTGGAGAATCCCAGGGGTGGGGGAGCCTGGTGGGCTGCCGTCTATGGGGTCACACAGAGTCGGACACGACTGAAGTGACTTAGCAGCAGCAGCAGCAAGGGCACTTGCCATCTGCCTCTGTGGGAATTGAAACCAGTGCTACTGCAACTGTGTGACCTTCGACATGTCCTAAAGGGAGCTGGTGGGAGAGGGGAATGGAGAACAGGAATGAGGCAGTCTGTGCTTTGGGAAAACTGGCAGAACAGGTCTTCAGATAGATACTTTCTGGAACTGATTTTATGAACCCAATCCTTGCATCTCCTCATATCTAGAAAAGCACTTAATCCCTTCATGGTGACATCAGTTCCTTGTGACTAGCAGAAAACCTTTGCAAAGATAAGTTCTTGTTTCTGTGAACTCCTCCTTTTCCAAAAAGTGAACTGATGTGCCAGTTGCTCAGTCGGGTCCAACTCTTTGTGACCCCATGGACTGTAGCCTACAAAGCTGCTCTGTTCATGGGATTCTTCAAGAATACTGGTGTGGGTTGCCATTTCCTTCTCCAGGTGATCTTCCCGGCTTAGGTTTCGAACCCGGGTCTTCCCGTATTGCAGGCAGATGCTTTACCTTTTGAACCACCAGAGACACTTTACCAAAGTCACATATATTGACCTTCTCCCACTACCTCTTTGGAATAGTTTCTCAAAGCTATCTGAGGTGCTGCCCTCCTGGCTGCAGTCCTCTTTCTGTGCCAAATAAAACTTAACTCGACACTCTCACATTGTACATTTTTTCTAAGTCGACAGAATCATTTCATTTGATGCTACAAAAAAAAATTAACTAACAAACACGAGTAACTAACTTGGTTCTCTTTTCTACCTTGTCTCTTGCCAGTGATTTTGGTGTTTATGTTGAGGTTCTATTAATTCACGAGGTTCTTGAAGGTCATTCCTTTCAACTCCTGTGGCCTTAGTTTCCACATCAATGGCTCACTTCTTGGACTTGTGTAGTCATGGGAATTTTTTCCACGTTCAAGATCTGGAACTTGGATGTCAATTTTCTTGGCTGATGTTTCCCACCTATTACACCAGACTAACCATCACTGAGGACTCTGGTCCCTCAGTCACTTGCTGTTCCAGTCCTTTTATGGCTCCGTTTTTCTATTTGGAGGATATACTTTCCAGCCATTTTGGTTTTGTCTGCAATCCCAAATCCTTTGTCTTAACATGTTGGGCTTCTCATATTCCAGTTGTCAGTCCAAAACCACCCTCAACATCTGCTTTTTCTTCTCCCAGTCTGCCGTGTTATCTGCCAAGTTATCACAAAGACCTTTGCACTGGTTCCACTGCAGATTTATGCTAGCTCTAATTTCACTAGGTCTTACTTTTCTGTTAAAAAAGAAATCCATCTTTTATGAAATCCCAGCTGCATTTCTTTAGAGGTGATGCCAGACTTTTCCATTCCTTAAACATCCAGTTTCCTTCCTTTTTTTTTTAATTGATGAGATTAAGGATGTTTACATTGGAGCTAACTGCCCTCTGCTTTAATGTAAGTTTCCACTGTACCCTCTTCACTACCCCAAGCATTCTTTTTATATATATATATATTAGTTATTTATTTGGCTGCATCAGGTCTTAGTGAAGCATGTGGGATCTTTTAATTGAGGCATGTGGGATTTAGTTCCCTGAGCTGAGCCCCCTGCACTGGGAGCTTGAAGTCTTAGCCGCTGGACCACTGGGGAAGTCCTTAAACATTCTTTCTTAATTCTTCTTTGACCTTCTTTATTTTCTTCATCTGAAGAAGAAAATGTCTGTCCATCCCTTACCCAAGATTAACTTGCGCACTCTGCATGCTGTATCCTCTGGACTTTGCCTGTTTCTTCTGCCTCTTTTGGGAACTTGCTCCATTTGTTATTCCCTTTCTCTAATGTGTTTGGTCCCTCCTTAGTCCCAGCCTTCAAGCTCCGCTTTTAGCCAGATTTTGCTCTGCTCCCCCAGATGCCTTCAGACTTCCATTTCCAGCCCTGCCTTCTGAATTTCATTCAGAATTTTTTAAAAAGAATTTCATTTATTTATTTTTAGCTGTGCTGGTTCTTCCTCACTGCATGATCTTTTCCCAGGTTGTGGAGATCGAGGGCTACTCTCTAGTTGCAGTGCACGGGCTTCTCATTGTGGTGGCTTCTCTTGTTGTGGAGCAACAGGCTCTAGGGCGTGTGGACTTCAGTAGTTGTGGCTCTCAGACTCTGGAGCACGGGCTCAGGAGTTGTGGTGCACAGTCTTAATTGCCTGCGGCATGTGGAATCTTCCCAGATCAGGGATCGAACCCGTGTCTCCTGCATTGGCAGGTGGATTCTTTACCACTGAGCCACCAGGGAAGCCCCATTCAAAATATAATACCCAGAAACCCAGCTATTTTGTCTCTAAAGAGCTCTTCCTCCTAGCTTCCTTAATCTTTTTTTCCCTTTTTAACTTTTTATTTTGAAGTAATTCAGATTTACAGAAAAGTTGCAAGAATGATTTAAATAATTCCTGTATACTTTTCATCCAAATTCTATAAATATAACTGTTTACCACACTTGCTTTTTCTTTCTCACACATTCACTCTCTCTCTCTCTCACACACACACACACACACACACACACACACACATCATGCATAGACTCGCACATATATATTTGTCATTTTTCCTGAAACTTCAGAGTAAGTTATAGATATGATGCCCCTTTACCTCCCTCTCCAATATGTCAGTGTATAGTTGCTTAAAAGAGAAACATTTTCTGATACAACAAGCAGCAGAATCAGTACATTGATTCTATTGGTACTATTATCTGTTCTATAGACCTTATTCAAGTGTCACCAAACATCCTAATAACATGTTTTAGAGCAAAAGAAGGGGAAAAATCTTAAAAAATACACACACAAAAGCCTCCTACTTGTCCAGGATCCATTCCAGACCTTGTGCTTTTCTAGTTGCCTTGTTCACTGCCTTTATTCTGGGCAGTTCCTCAGTCATTCTCTTGTCTTTCGTGATCTCGGCACTTAGGAAGGGCAAGGCTGGTGGTTTTGTAGAAGACCCTCTAACTTGGGTTTGGAGTCCTCTTGGGGTAGATCCAAGTTATCCATCATCAGGGAAGCCTCCTAAAGGGAGATCCCATCTCCCTCTTGGGGCACTGACATGGTTTCTGTGCCGTCATCATGCTCTCTGTGACCTGCTTTTGCTCTCTTGGGTTATTCTGACTTTTCTACTCTTCACACCCCTACATCCAGCCGGTTGCTGAGTATTGCAGTACTCCCTGCACCATCTCCCTTAGGGTGTCCCTTCCTTTCCATTCCTCCTTTCTGTCCTGTTGTGGAGTCAAGGCCTCTGTATGTGGTCCTGGAGACTGTTTATCATGGCTTACCACCAGGAGCCCCTGTACATGGCAGTTTTCACCAGTCAGTACTTCCTCTGCTCTGTCCTCCCTCCACCTTTTCTCAACCTGTCCTGCCTTTACTTGACCCACCCCTTTGAATATCCCACTCATGTGTCTGATTCTCAAGTGCATTTCTGGCTGGCCCAATTCAGACCCACCCTGCCTCTTGCCTGGAGGCAGCCCCACCCCTCAGCTAGTGAGAGCCTCTTCACTCCTGCACGGTGGCTTGTCTGTTCTAGTTCCCTGTTGAAGCGAAGCTCTTGAGTGCGGGGGCTGTGTCTTATTCAGCACTGCAGAGGCTCAATGAGTATTTGTTGACTGGACTAACTGACTTGATTAAAATCATTAAGCAAAGGCGCAGGCTGACCTTAGAGTTATCTGCCATGTGGTACACGGTGGTGGGTGTGAAACCTCTGCTTTACTCTAGGAGTCAGGTGGGTGTGGGCTCAAAATAAGGCCTCTTAGCAAAATGATACGTAATTCAACAAGTTATTTCCATGTTGTAAGTGGAGTAAATGATTCTCTCCCGATGACATCTTCGCATCTACGTTGTCAAGACAAAGAGAGGGCAGATTGGCTTGAAAAAGAGTAGAGAAATCTACCAGCATATTAAAAATGGCCCATTGATTTCTTCACACCCCAAGTGAGCAGCTGAATGTGTGAGGAGCAGTTTCTCAGGCTCACATCCTCCCTCGAGCCCTGGAACCACCTGTTCTCTTCCTCCCCATTGTCTGGCCTTCTCCCCTGCTCCCGTCAGCACTGCCTTTCTCCCTCCACACTCCTTTCACTGCCTCCTCTTCCTTATTTCATTCTTTCTGCCTGTTCCTATCTCTTAATAAATCCGTGTTCTTTCCTCTTCCTAGTTTGATGATTTTATTTTTTGACTTCTTGGATACCGTTTGACATTCCGTGGGTTTTTAACATAAAAACAGGTGAAAAAGGACAAAACAATGGCTTTGTACTTCGGTGGGGTTTTTTTTTTTTTTTTGATCCCCTCCCCGCCAAGGGTCAGGCTTCCCAGGTGGCACAATGTCGGAGAGCCGGGTTCTTCCCCTGGGTAAGGGGGATCCTGTGGAGCAGGAAGTGGCCACTCAGTCCAGTATTCTTGCCTGGGAAATCCCATGGACAGAGAAGCCTGGCAGGCTACAGTCTCTGGGGTCACAAAGAGCTGGACGTGATTGAGCACACACATACCCCCAAGCATCAGTAGTTCTTGGTATTTGAAAATGTAGTTATCAGTGATAATGAAATTTTGTTTTTTTCTTTGCCGCACAGTATGTGGGATCTTAGTTCCCCCAACAGGAATCAAACCTGTGCCCTTGAAGTGGAGGCATGGAGTCTTAACCACTGGACTGCCAGCAAAGTCCTGAAAATGGTTTATCTGATTATCTTTCTGCTACAGCAAGAAAATTACCAGGAACATACTGGTTGATAAACATCGAAAGACCTGAAGTTTTCCATCTCTGTTAAGGCAAAATTGGTATTTGTGGGTTTGATTGCAGGATGGTGAGTTGTCGAGGTTACTGGAACCACAGTATTCCTCCTCGTGATGTACCTCATTGCCTGGCTGTGGTCAGCCTTTTTTTCTCTCCTAAGAATGCTTTTGTGTGGATGACGTCTTTGGACAGAGTAGCTACAGAAGTGAAGGCAAGAGATTCTGCTGCTTGATTGAGTGGGGCTGGGAATAACAGGCATGTTTATGTGGGAGAGAATGAGTAGGGTTGCTTTTGCACTATGAAATTCTTAAAATTGTTTTACCAGGAAGATGTTATTCAGAAACCTCTGGTGCCTTCAGCTCGTTTTTTGTTTATTTCAGATTTCTTTTTTTCCCCCTGGTTTTAATTATCTCTAGAAAAGCTCAGGAGGCCTCCCATGCTCTCTCTAAAATAGTTATAATATTAATGTGCTGAACTCAAGTCATTCCTCCAAATAAAAGAGTCTCTCACAGACCCCTGTGTTCAGCAGAGAAGTCCAGCCCTTTCCCGCTGTGTGTGAGGAAAAGGGCAGAGACCGGAGGCTGGATCCCCAAACCTTAGCTTTTCAGCCAGAGATTCGTGTCAGGTAGAACCCCAGAGTCACGACTAGCGTTGTGTCTGTGTGAGTATAGACTCATGATGCCTTCCCTTCTTCTGTTCGATCCTGGATGCATTGGAGGTGGAGGTGGTTTAGGAGGGAGAGAGTTTACGCTGGTTTTTAATAATACTTTGTCTGTTCTAGCTGGTGCATTTGGCAGATTCCTTTTTAACACTTGGTAATGTGTCTTCTCTAATGCCTTCTCTAATGGTAGAAAGAAAAGTTGCCAAATATAGCTGTTGATCATACTAAAACACCCGAAAGGTAATACGAACACACTTGTGGTGTGGGTGTGGGCACGGGTGAGAGCCCGTCCTAAGTGCAGGGGACCCTGAAGCAGCCTGCCGAGCTCACAGCTGGAAGGGACCTTGAGTCAGCAACTGATGTGTCACTTGGGCAGGGCCACCAACTAATTAGAACCATGGGCCTTACTGAGGAAGAATGAGCAAATGAAGAAATGTTTATCAGCGTCTGTGTAGGGACACTGTACTGGGCTTCCGGGGGTTACAGACTCAAGGGGTATGTAGTCTTTGCTGCCCCCCCAGCAGCTCACCTGGGGAGACAGAATCCAGGAGAAGTTCAAATAACAATAGAAGATTTAAATAGCATTTCAAAATAGCTGTTATTAATAGATGAGAACAGAAACCAATCTGTTTTTACAGGGGTTCTCCTAAAATTGTTAGCATCATTTTAAGCTGTGCAGAGTGGATTAGAGCAGCATTGTGGCCATTCCTTGGGTTCCAGGGGTCCTGGTGATTTCAGTTTCCACTCATGAATCCCTCTGGGCCTGCCAGAGGTCACATGTATGCTGCATATTTACGGGATCCCACCAGTTAGGCAGCGGTCCCTGCCTTGATCAGAAGGCCACTGTAAATACTTGGAACATTTTGAAGTTTGTTTTTGCAAGGGTCAGAAATACAGCCATGCTTCACCTTTCCAGTCTCAACAGAATTCTGGTGAGTGCACTAGCATGGAGGGGAAAGGAAAGAATTCTTGCAAAGTGGAATCAAGGCCATTTGCACAAAAGCAGTTGGAAATATCTGTCTTGGGACCCTGTGGCAGAGTTGGGTGGGAGGGAGATCTCACACTCTCTCTGGAGCCTAATGCATTTGGAATGCTGTGCTGATGTCACTCACTGGGCAGCCCAGAGCCTGAAATGAGGGTGATCAGGGGCCCCATGAGGGCTTTAATGAGGGTCTTGGGTGCAAGTCTCATTTGGTGCCCACAGGTGTGTGCTAAGTCACTTCAGTTGTGTCCAACTCTTTGCGACCCCATGGACTGTAGCCTGCCAGGCTCCTCTCCTGGGATTCTCCAGGCAAGAATACTGGAGTGGATTGCCATTTCCTTCTCCAGGGAATCTTCCCACCCCAGGAATTGAGCCACGTCTCTTAAGTCTCCTGCATTGGCCCACAGGGAACAGGTACAAATTAGCAAACTGGGAGTTGTTCAGTTGATACAGAATTTCAGTTTTAGAAGATGAAAAAGTTCTAGAGATCTGTTGTATAGCACTGTGTGAGTAGTTAACACTGTGTTGTAAACTTACAAACGTTTAAGGTAAATTTTTTTACATGTTTGTAACCACAGTAAAAATTGAACAGTAAACTTACTTTAACTGAACCATTTTGTCTTTTAAATCCAGGATCAGGTGTGTTTCCTTGGTTTTGATAGCTAGAAATGGGCAATTTCTGCAGTTTTTGTTTGTGTGTCTTCTCATTGGTTCATTCTTTTATGCAATAAATTTTTACTTAAAGTTTTGTCTTGAAAATAGTATACTCATTGAACTATTTTGAAAAGAAGGAAAAGTAGAATAGAAATGTATCCAGTGCCATTGTTTATATATTGATTTATTTCTTTCCACTATTTTTTTAAAAAAAAGCATTATTGTAATAGGACTTCTAACTTGAACCCCTGCCACAGTCTCCAGAATGGCTGAGGGATTTCTGGGTTGCTGGAGTAATGTTCTGTTGAAAAAAATGTTAGGCTGTGTCAGGTAAGCTTCATTTGCCATTGACCTAATGTGTCCAAAGAGGGACATTTTGGTATGAGGATGCCTAGCATCCTAGAGGGAGAAGGCAATGGCACCCCACTCCAGTACTCTTGCCTGGAGAATCCCATGGATGGAGGAGCCTGGTGGGCCACAGTCCATGGGGTCGCTAAGAGTCAGACACGACTGAGCGCCTTCACTTTCACTTTTCACTTTCATGCATTGGAGAAGGAAATGGCAACCCACTCCAGTGTTCTTGCCTGGAGAATCTCAGGGACGGGGGAGCCTGGTGGGCTGCCGTCTATGGGGTCGCCCAGAGTCGGACACGACTGAAGTGACTTAGCAGCAGCATCCTAGAGGCTGTGTAAGGCTTTATGACGGGCTTCCCAGGTAGCACTAGTGGTAAAGAACCCACCAGCCAATGCAGGAGGTGTTGGAAACACAGGTTCAATCCCTGGTCGGGAAGATCCCCTGGAGGAGGGTATGGCAACCCACTCCAGTATTCTTGCTTGGAGAATCCTTGGACAGAGGAGCCTAGTGAGCTATAGTCCATAGGGTTGCAAAGAGTCAGACACTACTGAAGTGACTTAGCATGCACACATGCAAAGCCTTATAACATTCCATGCTGTGTGACTTACCCAAATTTTCCCCAGATCCACCTCATAACCATAATGCATCTACCTCCCAAAGTATGCCAACCCTGTATATTTTAGTAGAGATGCTCATTTCTTCTCCAAAATTCTGATAAGGTGTTGGGAGACGGAAACTGCCTGTCTTGAAGTAGGAGACGGGATACTTATTTGTGCACATAATTCAGAGACATTGCTCCAGTCTGCACCCTGTCTTAATTTATGGAAAGCTCTTTGACTTTCTTATCAGTCTGGATACTTTGGCTTTGAAAGTCATCATCTGTGGCCTCAGCCCTCTTCCTCTTCCTTTTACTGAAAACACATCATTTGCTCAGATACAGGCTCTTCACACCACAGAACAATATTAGTGATTTGGCACAGAGTGGGGTGGGTTGGGAAAGCAGCCCCAAGTCACAAGAGCATGCAAGCATGCAGGGAGGGGCCCAGGGGTGTCCGATGGGAGAGGGATGGAGGCAGGTGAGCGTGGCCTGTGCACCTGGAGGGCAGTAGGTGCCTTGTCCTTGATGACTCATCCATCTCTCTCTGCTGGCCCCAGGTTGGGCGAGTGCCCCACCTTGGAGAGGTAGAGGAGAGGGAGGTGGCAGAGGTAGAACTTAAAATTTTATGGGGTCCTGTAAATAAAATGTTTGCACTACCTAAATTGTGGTGCCATGGAGTAAAGCTCTGTTTCCAGGCCCTGGTTATGGTTTTATATAGTATTGAAAATCCATTTTCAAATCTCGTTCTTTAAAAAAAAAAAAAAAAACCCTAACATGATAGATGGTAAATTTTTTCCATGTTACTTCATACTCTTTGTAACCATTATTTTAAATAGCTAGAGATATCCTTTTGAGTGGATGTGCCATATTTTAATTTTCATTTCAGTTTAGTTGCTCAGTCGTGTCCGACTCTTTGCGACCCCATGGACTGCAGGATGCCAGGCTTCCCTGTCCATCACCAACTCCCAGAGCTTGCTCAAATTCATGTACATTGAGTCAATGATGCCATCCAACCATCTCATCCTCTGTCATCTCCTTCTCCTGCATTCAGTCATTCCCAGAATCAGGGTCTTTTTCAGTGAGTCAGTTCTTCACATCAGGTGGCCAAAGTATTGGAGCTTCAGCTTCAGCATCAGTCCTTCCAATGAATATTCAGGACTGATTTCCTTTAAGATTGACTGGTTGGATCTCCTTGCAGTTCAAGAGACTCTCAAGAGTCTTCTCCAACACCACAGTTCATTTTAATTTACTACTCTTTTATTGGTGAACATTTAACCAATAGGTGTTTATAGAGATGTTAATGTCTAAATAAGATCACATACTAAGTATGGAAAAAGGCATGAAGGGTAGAGATTTGATGGAGATTAGTTACTATTGCCTTGTAATTCTAATCTGGTGCTCCCCAGAATGTACAGGGCAAGTTTGAGTTCTGTGCATGTTCTTGAAGGACTACCAGTTTGACTCCCTTCAAGCTCATGATCTTTACAGATTTGTGTTTTGTTTTTGTTTTTTTTTTTTTTTAAGTGGGGACAGGAGGAACTACTTTCTTTTTCAGTGATAGAATGACAAATAAATTGAAAAAGTAAAGTGTTACACATTGAGTTGAAGCCTCCTCTAGTCCTCTGTCTCCCACTGAGGGATGAAAATGACTCTGATTTGGTGTTGGTCATTTCCTTTTTGATCTTTAGATATTATAGATTTGGCAGGTTAATTAGCACATTTTAAACCTTTATGATGTCATAAATGTCAGCCTTTAAAATGTCATCATTGTGTCCATATCCTTCAGCTTGGTTTTTTCCTTAATATGTTTGTGAGATTCATTCATTTTGGACTTGACATTGTGATCCAGTTTTTCCACAGCTCCTGGTTCTTTCATTTCATGACTGTCACAGTTTATCCATCCATTTGCCTAGCGATGGGTGTTCAGTTCCCCTCTCTGCCCACTTTTTTGCTCTTAGAAGACAGTGCTGCCTTAAGTATTCTACTAAAGGTCTCCTGTGGACGTATGTGAGAAGCTTTTGGGGCAGTTCTTGGTGAAATTGTTGGGCCATGAGGCTTGTGTATCTTCAGCTTTCCTAGATCTTGAAGATTACTTTCTGAAGTCATGGTACTGACTCTCATTCCCACCTGGTGTCCCTAGTATCCCATGTGTTCCTGTTCACACTTCACCTGCAAATCTGATGGGATAAATTGGTATTTCTTGTGTTTTTATCTTTTGCAGCAAGCTAGATTTATTTCATAATTTGCTTTTACTGGCCACAGCAGAGCCAATGTTAGAAAAAAAAAACCTGTTAAAATTCTTATTCTTTCTACAGTATCCTTTTGAGATTTTTCTAAGCAAGGAAACCATTTAGAAATCTATTAACAGACTTAAATGTTAGATTATGACATAATTATTCTCTTCCCAGTAAGCAGAACCACACCCTGTATAATTTGGTGTCATAATCCCAGGTGACTGCACCTGCTGGCGGAGACCAGGTAATTGCCACTTAGCTGGTCTCTCTGCTGTAGTCTGTTGGTTAAGAGCAAGTCCCAGGTTCCTCCACACTCAGGGAAGGGTTTACACTGGTATGAATTCCTGAGAGTGAGGAGCATGGGGGGCCACCTACATAGAAGCCTGGCTTTCACAATAGGTAGTACGTTGTCATCACCGTGTTTCAGCATCGTGGTTTAAATATTCATCACTGTTAGGACAGTCAGAGACGTTCAGATTTCAGAAGACTGACTTACCCAAGTCCACGTCTCATCAGGGGTGTCATTTCAGAGTATTAATTCATGATAAGAGTAGCTGGCTGTTAGCCTGGGCCTCGAGTTTGCTGATTCCTGTGTCTTTTCCTTTTATGCACATCCACACTGGAAACTAAATGAAGTGCTTGATGAGTGTGGGCTCAGGGCAGGAGGAGTGAGCAGGATCTTCTTAGTGGTCCGTGTCACTGAGCCCTGAGAGCTTAATGCATCCCTCTCCATAATAGGGTTCTTCCTGCTGCCCCAGGTTCTTGGAAACACTGATCAATTTTGCCTCTCTGTACTCTGCTTTTCCTAGACACTCTGTGTGTACCATCTCCCTTTCTGGTTGCACATTCCTTCTTTTGTCAGAATATAATTCAATTGATTAAATTCAGCATTTTGAAATGACTTCGTTTTAGTCCTCTATCCTTGAGATTGATTCATCCAGCAAACACTTATTGATCAGCTACACGCCAGGTGCTGGGAATTGAGCTGTGGACAGTACAGCTTCCCATGGAGCTCACAGCATAGAGCCAAAGACTGACAGTGAGCCAGTGATCACAGGTGTGGTGACTGTTTACCATGTTTCACTTGTAAGCGTTGGCAGGATCTTGGGTTGTTCTGACAGATCTGCTGACTTAATCCCTTCTTGATTCTTTAGGTTTCATGGTCAGAGTCTCATCTAAACTTCAGTTTTGGAAGTAGCTTGCAATTTGCCCCACTGACTTTTTAATACTACCTGTGTTATTTCATAGAACAAAGGGAAAATAGACCAAAAAGTTGAACCAAACCCTAATTATAAATAGTATTTCAGTGTAAATATCCATCAGCCAGGAGCTGCCTAACAATGACAGTATGTCCATTTAATGGAATATTATGCAGGCATTAGAAATTGTGATATGTATCTTCATATATTGATAGAAAAATGTTCAGGATATAATATCATTTAGGAAATGCAGGATACTTATAATAAGTATAGAGTAGGATGTCATTTCTTTTCAAAAAGGAAAAATTATATATATCCTGAAAAGAGATCTCAGAAAAAGGTAAACTGATATAAACATCAGCACGTACTGAGTGGTGATTTTCAATTTGTTCTTCATGCATTTATGTAGAGCCTAAATTTAAAAATTATTTTATTAACCATGAAAAGCATTTTTTCACTTTAAGAAAAGGTGTTCTTTAAAATGTTCCAGATTTCTTCATACAAAGTACGTGTGTTGCAAGGCATTTTGTGTGTGTGTGTGTGTGTGTGTGTGTGTGTGTGTGTGTATGTTGCTCTGGTTTTGAAAGTACAAGTGATAGTGTGGTGTCGGTCCAGCTGTAACCTCAGCGTATATTTGTGCCAGGAGAAACAGCTTTGGCCAAATGAAAGAGTGATAGCAAGTACCTAATGATTTCCCCCACTAGCTCCCCACAATAAACAGCGTCACTTTAAGCAAATGAATACTATTTGCTGAACTTTTTATATGTTTTAGTTTTAAAGGTAGATATATGTTCTATCAGATGTGATGAAGGGATATTAAGTATGGGAGAGAAAGGAAGAGCCTTTTCTGGAAGCATATCAAGTGCCTTGAGGCCAGCCTGTTCCGGACACCCTGCCACCTCCTTGTGGATGATGCCTGCTGATGAAGATGCAGGGCCCTTAGGCCCAGATCCCTGCTGTCTTCCTTTCTGTGATGTCAAGCCAGTTGCTGAACATTTGTAAATCTCAGTTTCCTCTGGTTAAAAGGAGGTGATAAGATCAGTCCCTTCACGAATGATTGTGAGGGTGAATTCCATTAATGTCCATAAACATGCTGCTTGAGTGCCTGACTAGGGGTCAACACCCCAAAAAGGGAGCAGCTGTTAGTTCTGTGTCCCCAACCCGATAAGCTGAGGCCACCTTGCTAGGATCATACAGTTACTGGGGGAGCCAGGCTCCAAGTAAGGACCATCCTGATCCCATCACCCTTGTCTTCCATGATGGAAAGGTACGTCAAACTGCAGCCATGGAAAGGGAGAGGGGAAAGGAGAGACAGTGGAGGGAAGGAACGTGGCCCGTGGAGAGGGGAAGTGAAGAAGAGGGAAAGAGAAAAAGGAAGATGGATGGAGAGGGATGGGTGGGAAAAAATAAAATCAAATGACAGGAGGCAGTGAGGGGAGGAAGAAGAGCTGAAGAGCGATGGGGAGAAAGGAGGAAAGGGAGTCTGGGGGAACCCTCTGTTCCTCCTCCCTCCCTGGCCCCATCCCATGCCTCCTAGTCTGGATGCTGGTACAGCATCCACCACTGTGACCTCTCCCCTGTTCTGAGCTGCTCTCGCAGCTGGCCATTCACCACCCTTGAGTCTTCCATCCCTGATCACTCCGCGCTGCACCAGGACAGAGTCCATGCTTGAGCCTGGCCTCTGAGATCAGTTAGGGAACACTCCCACCTGTCTTCCTAGACATGCCTTCCACTGTTCTCCGCCCTCTATCTTTTCAGTATTTTTAACTATAAGAAAATCAGGGTTTTTTTCCCCCACCACCGCATTACAACCATTTTATTCATTCATTTTTTTAATTCCGACACTTGGTAGAACATATCAGTGCTGTATTTTAATAGTAAACTGAAAAACTACATTTTTTTCTGTAAAAATTGTCATTTTTGTTTGTTCATGTATCATTTTACATTAAAATATAATAAAGTATAATAATAATAATGATAAAGTATAATAATACTGTAGTGTCATCTTGCTTAGAAAAATAGAACTATTGCTTGGCATTAATGTCTCCTTTTGTCATTAAAATACCATATATATGTATCTGAGACTATATATACATATGTATATACCCAGAATCTTCCTAACCACAAATAAGTGTTTTGGTTTAGATGATAGCGTTTTCCTTTACTCTTACGTGAACCTCCAAATCCTGTTGATACATTGCATATTTTAGGCATTGAGATTTTGTTTTTTCTTATTTCTTTTACTTCTCCTGTCCTGGTTTCACCTACCTGTCCCTTCCCTATATTTTCCCAAGTTTCTAATCTCTTAAACTGGAGTTTGATACTGTAACAGGGAAACATGGCACAATCAGAACAGTGCACCCCCTATACCTGCCTGTTCGTATTGCAGACCCACTTGTGAAGCTAGAGGGCAGATTTATAAAATGCGCAGGAGCAGGAAACTTAAGGCAGTGGGCAGAACTGACAGTGGGAACATCTGGAAAGAATATTTGAGATGTCACTTAATCCAGTGACTTTGAATCCAATTCAAAATACATTGTTTATTTTGAATCCTTACTTATTGGCAATACAGATCGCCAAAGATTGTTCCAAAAAGAACACTAACCAACTAAGAGACCTGACAGATAAACACATCTGCCACACTCAAGGAGAAGGCAATGGCGCCCCACTCCAGTAGTCTTGCCTGGAAAATCCATGGACAGAGGAGCCTGGTGGGCTGCAGTCCATGGGGTCGCTAAGAGTTGGACATGACTGAGCGACTTCACTTTCACTTTTCTCTTTCATGCATTGGAGAAGGAAATGGCAACCCACTCCAGTGTTCTTGCCTGGAGAATCCCAGGGTCGGGGTCGCACAGAGTCGGACACGACTGAAGTGACTTAGCATTAGCATTAGCATTAGCACACTCATGAAAGGGGCGCCAATTCGGAACAGACCTCATTATGAGTTGTGGACTCATGCCTCCTGACATTTTCTGTCATGGAGAGTGCATAATACTTGGTTTGTTACAGGGAGGTGTGTTATTGAAAAGCAATCTCAGGCAATGAGTGGTGGATAGACTTGTTTTTCAGAATGAGGGTATAACTGGGTTTCTATGGCTCAGGCAGGATAATTCCAGGTGGATGAAATGACCTTTGGAAAAGGGTGTTGCAAAGGTCTCCATTCATTCACAGGTATTATACTGAGTGGCTAATGTTGGGGATGGAGTCTCAGTAGAGAACAATTCTTTTAAAAAAAAAAATTTATTTATTTGGCTGTGGCACACCGGATCTTCATTGCGGCATTTGGGGTCTTTGGTTGTGGTGCGTAGGCTTCTCTAGTTGCGGTGCGTGGGCTTAGTAGTTGTGGTGAGCAGGCTCCATGGCATGTGGGGTCTTAGTTCCCCAACCAGGGAACAAACCTGAGTCCACTGCATTGGAAGGGGACTTCCAGTGGACCAGTAGGGGAGTCCTGAGGACTGTGTGTTGTGTTCTAGTCGCTCAGTTGTGTCCATCTCTTTGCGACCCCGTGGACTGAGGCCTGCCAGGCTCCTCTGTCCTTGGAATTCTCCAGGCAAGAATACTGGAGTGGGTTGCCATTTCCTTCTCCAGGGGATTTCCCCGACCCAGGGTTTGAACCCAGGTCTCCTGCATTGCAGGCAGATTCTGTACCACTGAGCCACTAGAGAAGTATGTTTAACTAAACCATTATCTTTAATGCCTTGCATGCGTGCTAAGTTGCTTTAGTCCTGTCTGACTCTGTGCGACCTTATGGACTGTAGCCTGCCAGGCTTATTTGTCCATGGGATTCTCCACACAGGAATACTAGAGTGGGTTGCCATGACCTTCTCCACTCTAATGCCTTACTTGCTGCAGTTTCTGATACTGGAGTGCTAGTCATGCTCTCTTTGTGTAGATCCTTGTAGGTCAGCTCTGTGTCCATTAAAATTTGAGGGACTTCCCTGGTGGTCCAGTGGTTAAGACTTTACCTTCTGATGCAGGCGATTCATGTGTGATCTCTGGTCGGAGAGCTAAGGTCTCACATGCGTTATGGCCAGAAAACCAAAGCATAAAACAGCAACAATATTGCAAAAAATTCAATAAAGACTTTAAAAATGGCTCACATCCAAAAGATCTTTAAAAAAGAAAAAAAGATTTGATACACATCCTTAAGTGGCATATAAGTAGGGGGAGACTGCTAAACAGCTGACATATAAATATAAAATGTAATATATAAATATAAAATGTAAAACTCAGGATAAAGAGCTGAAGAATACAGACAAGCCATTTTATTGACTTGATGGGCAGGTGGGCTCTTTCAGGATTGGGGTGGGTTTTCTAGGCAGGCAGGGATGGGAAGGGCATTTCTAATAGAGCACACAGGCAAATTTATGATGGCAGTGAAGTGCATTACATGCTTAAGGACAGTGGTGGGGAGTGTGGCCATGCAGAAAGTTAGAGTTGACTGGAGGAGACGACCATGGTATGAAGTGGCCTAGGATGAGGCTGAAGAAGGAGTTAGGCCAGAGTATGTTGAGAGTAAAGGACATAGAGATAATGCTGGAATGTGGAGGAGAGAAAGTATGGCACAATCTCTCCATTCTCTACTTTGGGAAATCCTATCCAGTCTCATCAGTTCTTTACTGACCTGGCTGCTAACCAGGAAGAAAACAAAGCGCTCTCCTTTTTTCCTCCCCATTTTTTTTTTTAAAAATGTTAAAAACTTGTAAATTGAGGTTTTATTGACATAGAATATTATATTAACTTCAGGTACATAATAAAATGATTTAGTATTTGTATATATTGCAAAATGATAACCATAGTAAGTCTTATGTATCAACACACATAGTTACAAAGTTTTGTATGTATGTGATGAGACCTAACAGAAGCAGAAGATATTCAAAAGAGATGGCAAGAATATACAGAAGAACTGTACAAAAAATTCTTTACGACCCAGATAATCACAAAGGTGTGATCACTCACACTCATCTAGAGCCGGACATCCTGGAATGTGAGGTCAGGTGGGCCTTAGGAAGCATCACTATGAACAAAGCTAGTGGAGGTGATGAAATTCCAGTTGAGCTATTTCAAATCCTGAAAGATGATGCTGTGAAAATGCTGCACTCAATATGCCAGCAAATTTGGAAAACTCAGCAGTGGCCACAGGACTGGAAAAGGTCAGTTTTCATTCCAATCCCAAAGAAAGGCAATACCAAAGAATGTTCAAACTACCGCACAGTTGCACTCATCTCACACGCTAGTAAAGTAATGCTCAAAATTCTCCAAGCCAGGCTTAAGCAATACGTGAACCATGAACTTCCAGATGTTCAAGCTGGTTTTAGAAAAGGCAGAGGAACCAGAGATCAAATTGCCAACATCCACTGGATCATGGAAAAAGCAAGAGAGTTCTAGAAAAACATCTATTTCTGCTTTATTGACTATGCCAAAGCCTTTGACTGTGTGGATCACAATAAACTGTGGAAAATTCTGCAAGAGATGGGAATACCAGACCACCTGACCTGCCTCTTGAGAAACCTATATGCAGGTCAGGAAGCAACAGTTAGAACTGGACATGGAACAACAGACTGGTTTCAAATAGGAAAAGGAGTATGTCAAGGCTGTATCTTGTCATCCTGCTTATTTAACTTCTCTGCAGAGTACATCATGAGAAATGCTGGGCTGGAAGAAGCACAAGCTGGAATCAAGATTGCTAGGAGAAATATCAATAACCTCAGATATGCAGATGAGACCACCCTTATGGCAGAAAGTGAAGAAGATCTAAAGAGCCTCTTGATGAAAGTGAAAGAGGAGAGTGAAAAAGTTGGCTTAAAGCTCAACATTCAGAAAACTAAGATAAAGTCCCATCACTACATGGGAAATAGATGGGGAAACAGTGGAAACAGTGGCTGACTTTATTTTTCTGGGCTCCAAAATCACTGCAGATGGTGACTGCAGCCATGAAATTAAGAGACACTTACTCTTTGGAAGGAAAGTTATGACCAACCTAGACAGCATATTGAAAAGCAGAGACATTACTTTGTCAACAAAGGTCTGTCTGGTCAAGGCTATGGTTTTTCCAGTGGTCATGTATGGATGTGAGAGTTGGACTATAAAGAAACTTGAGTGCAGAATTGATGCTTTTGAACTGTAGTGTTGGAGAAGACTCTTGAGAATCCCTTGGACTGCAAGGAGATCCAACCAGTCCATCCTAAAGGAGATCAGCCCTGGGTGTTCATTGGAAGGACTGATGCTGAAGCTGAAACTCCAATTCTTTGGCCACCTGATGCAAAGTGCTGACTCATTTGAAAAGACCCTGATGCCTGGAAAGATTGAGGGCAGGAGAAGGGGACAACAGAGGATGAGATGATGGGATGGCATCACCAAGTCAATGGACATGAATTTGGGTAAACTCCGGGAGTTGGTGATGGGCAGGGAGGCCTGGCGTGCTGCGGTTCATGCAGTCACAGAGTCAGACACGACTGAGCAACTGAACTGAACTGAACATGAGAGTGAATATAACTTAAAAATATTTGTTTATGTATTTATTTATAGTTGTGCTGAGTCTTCATTGTGTGGGTTTTCTCTAGTTGTATTGAGCGGGGGCTACTCCCTAGTTGTGGTGTGTGGGTTTCTCATTGCGGTGGTTTCTCGTTGCAGAGTATAGGCTCTCGTGCACAGGCTTAGTAGTTGCAGCCTGTGGGCCCTAGAGTGCATGGGCTTCAGTAGTTGTGGCACATGGACTTAGTTGCTCCAAGGCCTGTGGGATCTTCCCAGACCAAGGATTGACCCATGTCCCCTGGAATGGCAGGCGGATTCTTAACCACTGGACCACCTGGGAAGTCTAATATAACTTTATGAGTTAGTATTTTCTACCCATGCTTTTTTGTTCATATGGTTAGTTGGCCACTTACTGCATTGTTTCAAAGTTGCTTTAGTACTGATTCTGTAGGCTAGAAAGCCCTTCAGGGAGGGGATTTTTGTTGTATCTATTCTAGGTCAGGTGGCTATATAGTAGATGCCAAATGTCTTTTTGTTGTTCAGTGGCTGGGTCTTGTCCGACTCTTTGCAACCCCATGGACTGCAGCACACCAGGCTTCCCTGTCCTTCATTTCCTGGAGCTTGCTCAGACTCGTGTCTATTGAGTCAGTGATGCCATCCAACTGTCTCATTCTCTGTCATCCCCTTCTCCTCCTGCCTTCAGTCTTTCCCAGCATCAAGGTCTTTTCCAGTGAGTTGACTCTTCACATCAGGTGGCCAAAGTATTGGAGCTTCAGCATCAGTCCTTCCAATGAATGTCTCTTAGGTTGAGTTATTCTATAGATTAGTATCTCAACTGAGATATTTTACAACTTTAAAGTTGTAAAGATTCTATGATTCTGAATATTTCTCACTGGCCTAATTTTTGTAGTTTAAATGACAGAAATTATTTTCTTTAATACTGAAGAGCTCTTTTGGCATCATAGCTTGTTTGGCATGGAACACTTTTTTTTTCTTAAATGTAATTTGTTTAAATTCAAAGTTGTAGGAAAGGGAAAAGTTCACATTTTGAAACTCTAAAAATAACATGGTGGATAGATGATGCTGAAACAATGGTTTCAATCAGAAAACCATTTCTCAATCCAGCATCTAAATGAGAACTAACTACTGAATCTTATCATAGTTACTAGGCTTTCACTGTTTTAGGACAATTAACAGCAGTATTGAGAAACCTAAGTAATGAAATATTTTTAAAACCTCTAATTTTTTCAGATGTCTAATGCATTGTAATGATCAAACGTTCCTTATATATGCCTGATGTAATGTGAATGATCATATCTTATAATACAGCTTTAAAGTTTTAATGAAAAGTATCATTTCATTCTCTTAGTAGATAGATAAATTCACCCAAATCAGATCCCATCGATCATGCATTATTCTATTAAGATTATTTTTAAAATAATGCTCTTAATTTGCTATGGAATTTACTAAATTTGCTGAGATAAATTTCCTAGGATAGTTTTCTGTACAGTTCTAGGGAGAAGTACAAGATTGACTTAAGGCTGTTGAAGGAACTATCTTGTTTCTATAAAAGTGGTTTTTCAAACTTGAGATGAAGATATGGGGTGAGAAAACTTCAGGAAACTTGACTTAGCATGTATGCATACATGTTGATCTGTCTAGCAGGGCTTATGATATTAAGTTCAAAAGCATTTTGATTCTTGATTCTTTTCTCCTTATTTGGAGACATCTTCTGTTTCTATCATATGTAAGATATTTAATAATATAATTGATCATCATGTCAGCATAATTTTTGATCCCTTTGGTAACTTAATAATAAGATTTGTGTGTATGTGTGTGTTAGTTGCTTAGTCATGTCTGATGCTTTGCAACCCCATGGACTATAGCCCACCAGGCTCCTTTGTCCATGGAATTCTCCAGGCAAGAATACCTCCAGGCAAGTGGGTTGCCATTCCCTTCTCCAGGGAATCTTCCCCACCCAAGAATTGAACCTGGGTCTCCAGCATTGCAGGCAGATTCTTTATTGTCTGAGCCACCAGGGAAATACCCAAGGTCATTTATGTTCTAGATATAAACTGTTAAATAATTTAATGCTTATTTTTTCAACAGATGTGAATTATTAAAAAGAAAATGGCCCAACGGAACACTGTATTTCCTTCTCTTGTCACCGAGGAAAGGTATAATATATGGAAAATATGCATCTAAGGTATACTTTTTCTTTCCACCAATTCCATGAGGGCTGCTAGTGGGCATGATGGTCATTATAAAAGAAGCCTTGCAGCTTCTTTTATATCCAAGAATGACTTTTCTTAAGGGCAAGAGTAGTATTTTTGTGTCCCCTCTCCAGCTTTTGACTTGTAGGACATTGTGGACCATTCAGTGATTGTGACCAGTGGAGATTTCACAGTAGCCCTGCATTACAGTTGTACTTCTGATTAACAATAAAATGTACCTCTGGAGGCTTATGGGCTGATATCCCCACTGAAATTTTTAAACGAGAAGTTGCAAATTGGGTGTCTATAGGCCAAAACTGGCTCATAGAAGTAATACACTGTTTTGGCCTGGATCATCTTAAATACTTTTTAAATGAGTTGTTAACATTTTAAAAATCAGGTGGGGACTTCCCTGGTGGTCCAGTGGTTAAGACTCCGTGCTTCTGATGCAGGGGGCACGGGTTCGATCCCTGGTCGGGGAACTAAGATCCTACATGCCTTGTGGTGTGGCCAAAAATACATAAATAAAAATCAGGTTACTTCACTTATAAGCCTAAATTTCTTGGTTCTTCTTGAAATATCAGATGATCTGGAAAAAGGAATCTGCATTCCCAAATGGTTACTCACAGGTGGGACAGAATTGTGGCTCCCTTAGGTGAGGAATGCCCCGTTCAGTTTCCCAAAGTCCCTAACATTCCCTAGTGTATCCTGTGTGGTATGCCTCACTCATTTATAGCCACAGCCTGACCCTGGTAGGCATTTGAGTTTGTAGCCATTGCTTTAGGGGAAGAGGAACGGAAAGCAGGTCCAGTGATTTTGTTAATAAGCTTTGATCCTGCAGCCTCTTGCATTGGGAGGGCATGGAGCCTGCTACCAGTACACTTGACTCTCTGTGGACCATTGATTAAAGATGCTGCCTGTCTCACAAAGAAAACTCTTTGTGGCAGAAACTCTGCTTCAAATCTTCATTTAGCTTGTAAGGATAGATAATTTGCCTTTCCTGGGAAATCTTGAATCTGGCTTTAAAAATGATTTTTTTCCCAACTGACAATCCTAGTAATGTGGGGCTCCCTTTTGTAGGCGAGTTCGAACGATGCCCCGACACAGCCAGTCCCTGACCATGGCACCCTACTCATCCGTAAGCCTAGTAGAGCAACTGGAAGACAGGATCCTCTGCCACGAGAAAACCACAGCCGCCCTTGTGGAGCACGCATTCCGGATCAAAGACGACATCGTCAGCAGCTTGCAGAAAATGCAGAACAAAGGGGGAGGTGACCGCTTGGCCAGGCTTTTCTTGGAGGAGCACATCAGAAACATCACTGCCATAGTGAAGCAACTGAATCGGGATATCGAGGTATGGCATGTGGAAGTGTGGTGCGTTCCCACAGACAGATCTACCCCACACCTGATGACCCCTCACAGGCATTTCTGCCATCAGACCACAGCCATCTGTCTCGTCCAGTCTTAATGGTTGCCAAGGAAACAGCTTGAACAAATACATTAAGTATATTCCAGTATCTGGTAGCAGTTACTGTTAGTGTTATTTGTGTTTAATCTCTGTGTACCTTGCTGATTACTAAATCACTTTGTTTTGTTTGGCTCTCAATGGAAAGAGAGGAGAACTCATCAGATAGTTTCCCTATAAAACCCTTCCTGTAGTTGAAGACAGCTATTAAATCAATTACTAGGTCAGCCTTTGCTGCTTCAGATGAAATGTTTCTAGGTCATAATGATTATATATAATACAGTTGATTACTCAGACAATCTGGGGATTTGAATTGCTTCTCAGGCTCGCTTTTATTGCTCTATTTTTCTCTGAAATGAGCCCAAGAAAAGGCCAATATTGTCTATTTTTAGAGTTTGTAAATTTACTGCTGTTTATTGGGCAATCACAGGGACCACAGAATTTAATTCAGAAAGCTTAAGATCATTTAGGGCCAAAGCTAACACCACTGAACAATGTCAGTATCTTACACATGTAGTTTGAAAATATATGAATAAAAGGTATATGGCTAGATTAAGGAAAACCTTTGTCTTGTGTCATGGAGATTGTATTTTAATTATGTTTCCTGAGATAAAGACTTCTTTTCAGTTTCAGGTTGGTATTTATTTTAAGAGCTTTACTGAAGTACAATTTAAAAGCCACAGAAGTCTACCCATTGTAAGTGTACAATTCAATAATTTGTAGTAAATTAATAGAATTAATGTTGTGCAACCATCAACACAGTTCAGTTATAGAACATGTCAATCACTCCCCAAATTTCTATCAGCCTGTTGGTGGATAATCCTTCCTTCTACCCCAGACCCAGGCAGCCACTAGTGTGCTTTCTGTCTCAATAGATAATTTGTCTTTTCTAGACATTTCATATGAATGGACTCTTACAATATGAAGTCTTTTGCATCCAGCTTCTTTCACTTAGCATAATCTTTTTGAGGTTCAACCGTGTTCTAGCATGTATCAGTATTTCATTTCTCTTTATGTCTGAGTGGTATCATATTGGACTTCCCTGGTGGCTCAATGGTAAAGAGTCTGCCTGCAATGCGGGAGACCTGGGTTCAATCTCTGGGTTTGATCTCTGGGTCAGGAAGATCCTCTGGAGAAGGAAATGGCAACCCACTCCAGTATTCTTGCCTGGGAAATCCCATGGGCAGAGGAGCCTGGTGGGCTACAGTCTGTGGGATTGCAAGAGTCGGAAATGACTTAGAGACTAAACCTACCTAATAGTATCCTATTATATGGCTATACAGCTTTCTGGTTTTCCACTTATCAGCTGATTGACATTTGGATTGTTTCCTGTTTTTAGCTGTTGTGACTAAAGGTATTGTGAACATGTGAACATGTCTTTGTATGGAGATATATTTTAATTTTTCCTGGGTAGATGACTAGGTGTGGAATTGCTGCGTCTTGCAGTAAGCTTATGTTTAACTTTTTAAAATGTAGCCAAACAATTTTCCAAAGTGGCTATGCCATTTAAGAATCCCACCAGGAATGTGTGAGGATTCCAGTTTCCCTACTTCATCCCCAGCACTTGCTATCATCTCTTTTTGATTATAGTCATTATAGTGGCCATGTAGTGGTATTTCATTGTGCTATTAATTTGCATTTCCCTAATAACTAATGATGTTTTCATGTCCTTATTAGTCATTTGTGCGTCTTCCTTGGTGAAGTGTCTACCCAAGTCTTCTGCCCATTTTTTAAAATTATTTTTTATTGTGGTAAGATATTTATCGTTTTAACCATTTTAAAGTGTGTAGTTCATCGACATTAATTACATTCACAATATTATATGCAAACCATCACCTCTGTCGATTTTCAAAACTTTTTGATTATCCCGAACAGAAACTCTATTCCCAGTAAACAGTAACTCTCCATTGCACTTTGACCTCAGCCCTGGGCAACTTCTCTTCTGCTTTCTGTCCCCATTCTAGGTGTATCACCGAAGTACAGTCATACAGTATTTGTCCTTTTGTGTCTCGGTCATTTCACTTATCATAATGATTTCCAGATTTTCTATCTGTGTTATAACATGTGTCAGAACCCATTTTTAAATTAGGTTATTTGTTTTATTATTGAATTGTAAGATTTCTTTGTATATTACAGATACAGGTCCCATATCAGATAGGAGATTTGCAAAATATATTCTCCCATTCTGTGGCTTCTGTTTTCTTTCTCCCAGTGGTGTCTTTTTGAAGCACAAATTTTAATGAGGTCCAACTTACAAGTTTTTTAAAAAAATGGTTTATATTTTTGGTGGTGTGTCTTGAGAACTGTTTGCTTAACCCAAGGTCATAAGGCTTTTGTGCTCTGTTTTCTTCAAAAGTTGATTTTAGTTTTTACCTTCAGGCCTGTGAGTTACTTTGAGTTAATTTTCATGTAATTTTCATGTATGAAGTGAGCTTAAAGATCGAAGTTAATTTTTTTTCATATGGATATCCAAGGAAAATCGATCATTTTCCCATTTGCCCCTTTGTCAAAAATGAATGGATCATAAAATTTAAGGGTTAATTTCTGAATGCCATTGATTTGTGTGGCTGTCCTATGCCAATACCACATCGCCTTAATTTTTAGCTTAAGAGTACATTTTGAAATCATACAGTGTAAGCCCTCCAACTTTGCTCTTGTCAGAATTGTCTCTCTCAGCTATTCTAGGTCCTTTGTATTTCCTTATACATTTTAGGATTAGCTCTATTGAAAACTCTGCCGAGATTTTGACAGAGATTGCTTTGAATGTATATACTGATTTGGGGAGGATTACTGTCTTAATATTGAGCCTTCGATGTTGCAAAGCATCAGCTCTTGGTTTTATTTTTTTCATATTTGCTTTTTTGTTTTCTGTTTCATTGCTTTCAACTCTAGGTTGTTTCATTTTTCTCTGCTTATTTTAGGTTAGTTTGCTTTTCTAGTTTCTTCAGGTAGAAGCTTAGGGAACTGGTTTGAGATCTTTCTTCTTTTCTGATAATGATGTTTAAAGCCATAATGTGGCCTCTGAACACTGCTTTGGCTGCTTCCATGAGTTTTGGTATGTTGTGGTTTTGTTTTCATTCCGTTTAAAGTATCATAAAATTTATCTTGCGATTTCTTTTTTTGGTACATGTGTTACTTAGAAGTATGTTATTTAATTTCTGAATGTTAGGGGTTTCCCTATATTTAGTGGATTTCTAATTTAATGTGGGCAGAGAACAACTGTGTATATCTTTAATCTCTTTAAATTTATTTAGACTTTTTTTAGAGATTTTTTTTTTTGATGTGCATCTTTTTTTTAAAGTCTTTATTGAATTTGTTACAATATTGCTTCTGTTTTATGTTTTGGGTTTTTTTGGCTGTAAGGCATGTGAGATCTTAGCTCCCTGACTAGGGATCAAACCTGCACCCTCTGCATTGAAAGGTGAAGTCTTAACCCCTGGACCACCAGGGAAGTCCTGAGACTTTTTTTCAGTTATTGAAATGTCCGATGTTTATTGTTGAATTGCCTATTGCACCTTTCATTTCTGTCAGTTTTGCTTCATGTATTTCAGGGCTTTGTTGTCGCATGTGTATACAATTATAATGTGTGTATTTTCCTGATACAGTGATTCTTCTGTCATTATAAGATGTCTCTCTTTATCTCTAGTAGTATTTCTTGTCTTCAGGTCTCTTTTGTCTGATATTAATATAGCTATTCCAGCTCTTTATGACTATTGTGTCATAGTTGATTTCCTTTTTTGAGAAGTCTCACTCAGCTTATACCCAAGGGAGAACCTAGAGTACCACTTGATTAACAGTTTTCACGGTCTTTGGAGATCACAGCACACCTTTACTAAGGACAGAGATTTACTCAGAGTTGTATCCTATTGGAGTACATTTGTCTTCAGGGTTTTAAAATTTCTGGTCTATGCTTGTTTTGATGTTTAAAGAAAAGGACCATGTGTTTTTTTTAATAAGGGGATGGAGTTGATCTTTGTTGCTTTGGTGACTGATGGCATCCATTTCAATTTCTTTGGATCATAGCATTTAATTTTCCCTTTGGAGTTTACCTTTATTCCATTGGATACAGGCTAAGATGGCTATTAATCAGAGTGCCTTATCACATTTTTAGATAATGAGGATTGGAGTCCATAACACAGACCAGAGCATTGAGACTCTCACTTCCTGGTGTCTGAAACCTGAGCAGAGTGTTCCAAGGACATGAGTATCTTTCCAGCAGCTGTACCTGTAGGATGCTAGGTAGTGGTCCTACTGCCTGGACCCTAGGAATTGCCTTTTGTGTCTTTTTCTCAGTCTGGATCCCCAGCTGCCCTGTTGATTGTACGCACTTCTCCCCTATAGCCTTCCAGTAAATTCCAGATTTTTCACCTAAGCCAGAATCAGGTTCAGTTGCTGGCAGCCAAAGAACTCTAATGGTATCCAAGAGGCATAGAACATGTAAGAGACTGCTGCAGATAATTTACTTGTTTTCGGAAAGTGGTGTCTATATTTAGAATGATCTTTTCAGTATTATATTTGAGTGCTAAAGCAGTTTTATCCCAGAGTCTGAATAATTTGGCAGCCCCAGGTTGGCACCTTCTCAAGATTGAAGAACCCCAACTTAAACATTTCCATTTTGAGAAGAGAGAGATATTAGGAGGCTGATAGCCCTGCTGTACTCCATTCTATAAAGGGTAATGGATAAAATCACAGTGACCGGGGAGAAACAATGATGCTCAGATCCCTGATCTTTCTACCAGTAGTGAGAAATGTGTTGCAAAAAGTTGCAAACCCTCCTGTTTCATGTTAGAAGATGGTGTGACCTCCCCATTCTTCCCACACCCAGCGTTTCGCTGTGGGTACTCTGCTTGCTTCTCTTTGCTTATGTGGGTGGTGGACAGACCAGAGACTGGAAACTATCCATTCTGCAGTACTATCCTCAGGTGAAAACAGAGAGTGTAATTCTATTGTTAGAATTTATTCTGTTTGCAAAAGAGGTGATAGTACTTAAGCTGCAGCTATGGGGTATCTGGGGGATAACTTCCCCTTCGGTAGCTGCTGTGTACTAATCCAACAATCAGAACCATTTCAAATATGTAATTTCCAACTTCGGCTGAGCCCCCAGTGCTGTTTAATAGCTCCTTCATTCTAGGAAGCCTTCACTACAAGTTCCCTTCCTGGCCTCACTTCTTTTTCCCTTAATTTACCCTGGGCACCCAGCACTTGGCACTATTACCACAGCATTTACTGAATAAGTCTAGCATTGTTTCTTTGCACGTCTGTATCCCTTCATAGAGTGGGAGCCCCTCAAAAAGAAAGGAACTTTGTCTTTCTCATCTTTACATTGTCCAGCACAATGTTTGGAACAAAATGCCATGAATGCTTTTTAAGTGAATAAATGCCATGTTGAGATGAAAGCCCATTGCAGATCTTCTGGTAGCAAAAAGAACTAGAAGAAACCCTGAGGTCCTTTGTGCAAACTCTGTCATTTTCAAATGATGCATCCAAGGCCCTGGGAAGTGAAGAGACTTCTCTGAGATCTCTGTTGTTGTTCAGTTGCCCAGTCGTGTCCGACTCTTGTGACCCCATGGAGTGCAGCACGCCAGGCCTCCCTGTCCCTCACCGTCTCTCAGAGTTTGCCCAAGTTCATGTCCATTGAATCGATGATGCCATCCGGCCATCACATCCTCTGTCACCCCCTTGTCCTCCTGCCCTCAATCTTTCCCAGCATCAGGGTCTTTTACAGTCAGTCAGCTAAAGTATTGGAGCTTCAGCATCAGTCCTTCCATTAAGTGTTCAGGATTGATTTCCTTTAAGACTGACTGGTTTGATCTCCCTGTTGTCCAAGGGACTCTCAAGAGTTTGAAAGCATCAATTCTTTAGCACTCTGCTTTCTTTATGATTCAGCTGTCATATCCGTACATGACTACTGGAAAGACCACAGCCTTTACTATATGGACCTTTGTTGGCAAAGTGATGTCTTTGCTTTTTAATACACTATTTAGGTTTGTCATAGCTTTCTTGCCAAGAAGCAATCATCTTCTAATTTCATGACTGCAGTCACAATCCAAAGTGATTTACGAGCCCAGGAAGAGGAAATCTGTCACTGCTTCCACCTTTTCCCCTTCTATTTGCCCTGAAGTGTTGGGACCGGATGTTGAAGCTGAAACTGCAATACTTTGGCCACCTGATGTGAAGAGATGACTTATTTGAGAAGACCCTAGTGCTGGGAAAGATTGAGGGCAGGAGGAGAAGGGGACGACAGAAGATGAGATGTTTGGATGGCATCACCGACTCAATGGACATGGGTTTGGGTAGACTCTGGCAGTTGGTGATGGACAGGGAGGCCTGGTGTGCTGCGGTTCATGGGGTCACAAAGAGTCGGACACGACTGAGTGACTGAACTGAACTGATGGAACCGGATGCCATGATCTTAGGTTTTCTAATACTGAGTTTTAAGCCGGCTTTCTCATTCTCCTCTTTCACCCTCATCAAGAGATTCTTTAGTTCCTCTTTGCTTTTTGCTATTTAAGCAGTATCATCTGCATATCTGAAGTTGTTGATGTTTTTCCCAGAAATCTTGATTCCAGCTTGTAAGTCATCCAGCCCGACATTTCTCATGATGTGCTCTGTGTGTAAGTTAAGTAAACAGGGTGACAATAAACAACCTTATTGTACTGCTTTCTCAATTTTGAACCAGTCAGTAGTTCCATATAAGGTTCTGTGTTGCTTCTTGACCCACATACAGGTTTCTCAGAAGACAGGTAAGATGGTCTGGTATTCCCATCTCTCCAAGGGTTTTCCACATTTTGTTATGATCCACACTGTCAAAGGCCTCAGTGTAGTCAATGAAACAGAGGTAAATGTTTTTCTGGAATTCCCTTGCTTTCTCTGTGGTCCAGCAGGTTTCTATCTCTTAGCTCTCAGGATCTAAATCCAGACTGTCAAACTCTAAAGATGAGCTCCTATCACTTTTCTACTTTGCCTCTTGAAAGCTCCTCTGAAACTGATCTTAGGTAACTAACTCTCAAATGTGACAGGCAGTGCTATTCAGTCATTCTTTGCTTTCCGAGTATTTCTACCCTTGGCTCCCCCTCCCACCCCCAGGAAGAATTTCTTCATAGATCTAGGTAATTAAAGATGAAGTTCTCACTGAGTTATACCCTACCCTCTCTTTCCTTTGGTGTGAGTTCATTGAGCTGCTTAAATAATTTGAGTTAATAACAAGCATACCTAGAAATCCAAAATCATCAATCATTTAGGCTTTTGCTAATTATCTTTCTTTAAGATATGTTTTTAACATTTTTCTTTAATGTGTATTTAAGATGATTTTTTTAATAATTTACAATGGGGGTTTATAGTAATTTCAGTTCTTCTGTTTTTTCCATCTGAAACACATTTTGAGTAATGATTATTCTTTCCTTAACCAGACAGCACTCTTCCATTTACATATATTTTTGGAGTGTGTAGTTTGCAAATGAATAGATGATTTCCATTTTAGAGAGGGAAGTCTGAAGAAAATCTATTTCTGGAAAAAAATTTTACTTTGCATATATGAGCACATACTTTTTTATAGCTAGTAATAACTGTATATCATTATGAAGTAACAGAAGATAGTTTGGAAATTTAATAGACTTTTATATGAAACAGTAATTACATAGTTTTTATATATTGTGAGCCTAAGCATGTTTACCCAAACATAACTAAAGTTAAGATGCTTAATGAGACATCAGAATTGCCACATTGTAGCCAAACTCTGTTAAAATGAAATCATAGTGTAGATTAAAAATTTTGAAGTACTAAAAGTAAGTCTTTATTTATAAGCAACATAAAACTGGAAGGATGGATGCTATGAATAGGTGATATGCACATTTAAAGCAAAGAGATGTGAAGATACTCAAATCGTATTTAAATGATATGAAAGGTGTATTTTTTGTCTGTAGATTCTTAATTTATTCTGTAAATTGCCTTTTTAAAAAATATTCTTTTGTCTTGCCTGGGTCTTCATTGCTGTGTGTGGGTTTTCTCTAGTTGTGGCAAACAGGGCTACAAGATCTCTAGTTGTGTTGCACAGGCTTCTCACTGTGGTTGCTTCTCTTGTTTACAGAGCATGGGTGCTAGAGCATGGACTCACTAGTTGTGGCGCATGGGCCTAGGTTGCCCCCCAGCATGTGGGATCTTCCTGGGCCAAGGATTGAACCCATGTCCCCTATGGCGCAGTGTTAAAGAATCTGCCTGCTAAGCCAGGAGACACAGGTTTGATCCCTGGGTCAGGAAGATCCCCTGGAGAAGGGCTTGGCAACCCACTCCGGTGTTCTTGCCTGAGAAATCCTGTGGACAGAAGAGCCTGGTGGGCTATAAGCCATGGGGTCACAAAGAGTGGGACATGACTTAGCGACTGACAGCCACCACCACTGTATTGGAAGGCAGACTCTTGGCCACTGGACTACCAGGGGAGTCCTCGCCTGGTTTTTAGATTATTTTCATCACTGGTTCACACTGGTTTTCCAGTTCACTCAGTAAAATAAATGGGTATTTGTTTTGTAAAAATATATCCCCACAGAGTGATTTTGTATTAAAAAACTAAAGCTGAAACCATTCTCAACATGTACAGCTCACTTCAGGCTCCTGATGGAGCTAGTTGAATTGAGGTATGTTAATACTGCATCCTGGGACTTCCCTGGTGGTCAATGGCTAAAACTCTGTGCTCCCAATGCAAGAGGCCCTGGTCAGGAAATTAGATCCCCCATGTCACAACTAAAGATTCTACATGCTGCAATGCAGATCTGAGATTCTGTGTGTTGCAACCAAGACCCAGCACAGCCCAATAAATAAATAAATATTAAGAAAATATTCTTATCTTGATGAGTTTGGCTCAATAAGTCTTTATGATTATCATGTGGCTCTGTACACAGTTACATACAAGAAGAAAAGTAAAATATATTGTTAAACCACTGGCCTATGTGATCCTCAAGAACTAGAAATGAATCTTAATTTATTTTTAGCACCTCTACAGTGTCTAGCACATCATAGGAGCTCAAGAAATCTTTCATAATCAAAGGCTTTGGGGTCCTTGGTTCTTTGAGAATCCCATAGTTATTGCCCATTTTCTTTCAACAGATACAAATATCAAAACAGATGATTCCTGTGGGCTAGTATCTAGTAGGTGCCTGATAAATAGTGACTAAAAGGATCTGTTGTTTTAATACATTGTCTCCATTGGCAGTTTGCATTGCTATATGGAGTATGTTATCAATTATGTATTCCTCAAAACTTTCCACAAATTATCATCATCATAAATTCAGAAGAGGTAATATAGTCAACTATGAATTATACATGTCTGGATTATCTATACTGTTTTTGATTTAAGCTCATATCAGTCCCTGGGAGCCAAGTCCTGGTAAGCAGTCCATGGCCCTTTTTTTTGGGAAGGGAGGGTGAGCTTTCCCTTTCCTGCCGATTTGATGGCTTAGGGAAGTATTTGGGACCCCTGTGTCCCCTCGGGGCTTTCATCCTGTCTTTGGCCTTTGGGGAGCCAAGCAGTGGGGTCTGCTGCCCAGCTGGCTGGAATCTGAAGACCTTCTCCTGGTTTCCATGTGCTCAGGTTTCATAATGTCCTGCTGGCTTGGAGTGTTTCCTTTGACTGAGTTGGAGAATGGGAAAATGTATCAAACCCTTATTTAATTCACTAGATGATACATAATTTTCTGTCTTAATAATTAGCAAATGGGCTGTTGAAGAGTTTGCTAAAGTCAAGTGATGAGTGCATAGGGTCCCTTATTAACATCTCACATCTTTGAGGGCCTGATCAGCTCCAGGCACCAGCTAGATAGAGTCTTTGAGCCTTCAGTGTAGACGATCAAATCCTGGAACATGGAGGTAAAATAATTAATAGATTACTCAGCCATCTACTGGGAGCCAGGCCTTATGTGAGGCACTAGGGCTAAAGCTGTGACTAAGGCATACAAGACCCCTGCTTTTAGGCCTGCTGCATGTTCTAGTGGGATCTATAGGTGCAAACCTATAAATGGCCAGGGTAATTTCAGCCTAAGTCCAGGGCTCTGAAAAGGTAATTTGATGGAGAGTGATTGTGGGCTGTTGTAGGTGGGGGTATACGGTGACATGTAAACTGAGACTGGAGTGACAGAAGGGCCAGCCAAGCCAAGGTGATGGGGTGAGGGGAGGAGACACACACAGAAGAGAACATTCCGGAGAGGAGGCACTGCAGGTTCCAAGGCATAAGGTGTAGAAGCTTAGCATGTTAGAGGAGCAGAAAGAGGACCAATGGGACTGGAGTGTCGTGGGTGGGGGCTGGGTGGAAGTGGGTGATGGGAAGCCATTATTTAATTTTAAACAAAAGAATTTAGAGAAATCATTCATATGTTTGGTACTGAGGATACACTAGTGAATAAAACAGATGAAAAACCCTTGCCCTCGTGTTGCTTACAGACTGATTTGTGTTTCAGAAAGATCACTCTGCTGCCTGGAGAAGGGAATGTAGGGAAGCTAGAATGGGGGCAGAGGGCATCCAGAGTGGCTTGGATTCGGGAGTCAGGGCAGAGATGGAGAGAAGTGGATGGGTGCTAGATCTGTCTTGGAAGTGGCGCTGGTAGGACTTCCTGCACATTAGAGTTAGAAAGACTTCTGCTTAGGACTTGGCAAGTTTTAGGGGTCCATCAGGGCTTCCCCTGTGGCTCGGTGGTAAAGAACCCGCTTGTAATGCAAGGGTCGCAGGAGACGAAGGTTCAATCCTTGGGTCAGGAAGATACCCTAGAGGAGGAAAGGGTACCTTCTCCAGTATTCTTGCCTGGAGAATCCCATGGACAGAGAGGCCTGTGGGGCTGCAGTCCGTGGGGGTTACCAAGAGTTAGGACTGAGCGACTGAGCACACATGCATCGGATATCCAGGTGGACATGCCAAGAAGGCATGTTGATATACGAGGCTGGAACTCTGGGGATTTTTAAGTTCTAGTGTGAAAATTAAAGAGCCATTGTCAGGAGATGCTGTCTTATAAGGCCCTGTGCTGCCGTAATTGGGTCCTTCTTCATGGGATTTTGGAGTTATATTTTCATTTCCAAGTCCTCACAAATCTGAGGAGAATTGAAAAAAGAGAAGCATGGAGGGCTGTTCTTGGTCATTCCTAGGCACCCCTAGCCCGTCTGTGGTGAGATCCCTGGGCATGGGTCTATATCTCCTTTGCAAAAAAGGCATGATAAAATGCTGTGAGGCTCACACAGGGCGGGCCTTCCCTACTGCCTCTGGCAAGGGATCATCCTTAAAGGTAGGCCACATATTAGAAAAAAATACATGAAGACTCAGGACATCACTTTTTCAAGGTGACTGGCCTCTTCTCTCTTCTCATGTGAATTTAGACCATGTACTTCCCACCCTGTAGTCTTACTTGCTACAACTGAGCTTCCTGAAGGTATGCTTGGTGCTCAGCACATAGTAGGTCTGCATAAACGAGTTTCTTGAACTGAAGTGGCAATAATGGAGAGTTGATTATATGCTTTTTAAAGTAAACATATAATGATGACATATTGTCCCAAAATGACAAATTAGAGAACATTTCTGGCTTTACAGAAGGATTGTTTTTCTAAGGCTTCATCATGTGGGGGTGTTCAGTTGCTCAGTCATGTCTGACTCTTAGACTTTATCATAGAATTTCTTTAAGTAATAAGCTCCAGAATGCCTTCTGTTTTCACGTAACTTTTCAGTAATGTGAATGTTGTGTTAAATTCAGACATAATTCTCTCTGTATTATTCAAAGAAAACACTTCTAATATAATATCTCATTCATCTGCATAAGAATTCTGAAAGTTAAATGGGCTTTTCTGAGCATTGAAGCACACACACATATACTCATATACTCTAAGCATTAACACACACACACACTCACTTTTTTTCTGGTTATAAAAATAATGTAAGCACATTGTGGAAAATACAAAAAAGGAATCAACCGTAATCTAACCCTAGAGATAAGCGAGGCGTTAATATTCTAGTATTATTTTTTATGTACCTTACACACAGCAGGAATCATGCTATGTATTTATTTATACTCTTTCTTTTTGCTTAATAGTAAATTGTACACATTTTCTCTGGTTTCCAAGAGCACTCCATGAACCTCTTACTGGTTGCATAATAATATACTATGTAGATACCTTGTAAAATACTTGGTCTATGCATCACACTATGAAGACATCTTTGTGCATTCATTTTTGTCATAATACTTATTGTTTGTTTTAAGATTTATTTCAAGAACTGGTCAAAGGTTATGAACATTATGAATATATTTTTGAAGGACTGTGCTCTGGAAATGTAGCATGAAGGCCAACTGTGCATTTTCAATTTTTGATACACATTTTAAAATTATAAATTTACTAAAGTATTTACTTCTTTAACAGATGGAAATTGTACAATTTAAAATTTTTTACTTTTAAATAGACATCACTTTTTAGAGCCACTTTAGGTTCACAGCAAACTTGAGCAGAAAGTGCAGAGTTGTGACTTACATAACCCCTGTCCCCACATAAACACAGCCTCCTGCACTGTCCTCATCTGCAGCATAGTGTACATTATAATGGTATGGTTTTATTTCTTGTTTCTTTGCTTATAGAAATACTGGACATTTAAAAAAAGTATCATTTATTTTTAGCACCTGTTTTGTGAATTGCACTCATGTTCTTCGCTTAGTGATTTTTTAAAAGAGATTTATGTGTTTTATTTTTTGGCTGTGCTGGGTCTTCATTGCTACATGCAGGTTTTCTTTAATTTTGACTAGTGGGGGCTACTCTTCATTGTGGTGTGGAGGCTTCTCATTGTGGTGGCTTGTCTTGTTGTGGAGCACAGGCTTCAGTGGTGGCACAGGGGCTTAGTTGCTCTGTGACATGTGGGATCTTCCCAGACCAGGGATTGAACTTGTGTCTCTTGCATTGCAAGGCAGATTCTTAACCACTGGACCACCAGGGAAGCCCTGCTTGGTGACTTTTTTGATTGAGAAACAAATGAAATTATTGGTTGGAGCCTTTGTTGTTTGTACAGTGTCTAATGCAGTGTCTCTCCAGGAGGGGTCTGTGAACCATGACCTTTTACATTTCTGGGCCCTTGCTTTGGTTCCCTTGGAGTGGGGTCCAGAAACCTGTGTGTTTAACAGGCCATGTGGGTGTCCTTACACACCCCAAAGATGGCTGAGAATCCATAGTCATAAGCTTTATTAGAAACAAAAATTCGAAGCATTATGTACCAAAAAATAAGTAGTAACTTTTATTAACTGTAATAAGCCTTATTTCCTATTAAAAGAGAAAGAGCTCACTAGCACATTCTCATCAGTGGGAGAGTGTTAGAACCAGATTAGTCAGATCTCAAGTTTTCTTGCAAGATTGTGTTCTGATGACTAACATTTTATTATTCACAGGTGATTGTAACTGGGATTGCATTCTTCTATTCTGTTGAGCAGGTTCATTCAGAAAAAACTGGAAACTACAGCAAATAAGATAGGTCTCGCAGTTCCAAATTCCTTTCAGTGAAATTTTTTTTACCGTCACTATCGGTGTTACTCAGTCTATAGTGACTTCAGCCAGATTTCCAATAAAGAAAATGCAGAATCCTCATATTCCTCGTTTCTGTTTTTTACAAGGAAATTTGAAAATCCTTAAAAACATGTATGTAAATGTACTTTTCTGCCTATATGTTATACTTAAAAAATAGTTGATAGTGGGACTTCTCTGGTAGTCCAATGGCTAAACTCTGTGCTTCCACTGCAGGGGCATGGGTTTGATCCCTAGTTGGGGAACTAAGATCTCCCATGCTGCATGGTGTGGCCAATAAATAAATAAATTAGTTAAATTTAAAAAAATAGTTGATAGAAGGGAGCACAGAAGCAGTTTATGCAAGGCATAAACATATTTTCTAATGGAGCTTGCATGTTTATTTGCAAATTGGACTGCAAATTGTCAGAATACCAGAAATCATCAAATTTCCAGAAATGGTAGCAACCAAGTAGTTATAACCTCAGATATGCAGATGACACCACCCTTATGACAGAAAGTGAAGAGAAACGAAAAAGCCTCTTGATGAAAGTGAAAGTGGAGAGTGAAAAAGTTGGCTTAAAGCTCAACATTCAGAAAACAAAGATCATGGCATCTGGTCCCATCACTTTATGGCAAATAGATGGGGAAACAGTGTCAGACTTTATTTTTGGGGGCTCCAAAATCACTGCAGATGATGACTGCAGCCATGAAATTAAAAGACGCTTACTCCTTGGAAGGAAAGTTATGACCAACCTAGGTAACATATTGAAAAGCAGAGATATTACTTTGCCAACAAAGGTCCGTCTAGTCAAGGCTCTGGTTTTTCCAGTGGTCATGTATGGATGTGAGAGTTGGACTGTGAAGAAAGCTGAGCGCCGAAGAATTGATGCTTTTGAACTGTGGTGTTGGATAAGACTCTTGAGAGTCCCTTGAACTGCAAGGAGATCCAGCCAGTCCATTCTGAAGGAGATCAGTCCTGGGTGTTCACTGGAAGGATTGATGCTGAGGCTGAAACTCCTGTACTTTGGCCACTTCATGCGAAGAGTTGACTCATTGGAAAAGACGCTGATGCTGGGAGGGATTGGGGGCAGGAGGAGAACGGGATGACAGAGGATGAGATGACTGGATGGCATCACCGACTCGATGGACGTGAGTTTGAGTGAACTCTGGGAGTTGGTGATGGACAGGGAGGCCTGGCGTGCTGTGATTCATGGGGTCGCAAAGAGTTGGACATGACTGAGCGACTGAATTGAACTGAAGTTGTTATACATGAATGTATCCTTAAATGTCTAGATTGGTGCAGGAGGCAATAGGTAGGTCAGTGGCTTGGTATGCCTTCTTTCCTATCACCAATTCTAGGGCCACCTTCCTGATCAGCTGGGGTGGACAGGCGGGAAGGCCTGGGGGAGCCAGCAGAGACCTGGCCTGAGAGAGCATGACAGTGAGGTCCTGGTCACAGTGGTTTAGGAGTCAGAGAGAGAAGGCTAGTCTCCCTGGGCTTGTGCACCCTGTGATTGAGCTGGTCTTCTGCCCTCACAGAGTAGGCAGGCTTCGGAGAGGAGGGTGCAGAGATGCTTCCTCCTGGCTCCTCACCTAGATGCTGGCTCTGTGAGGGCACTGGCTGCACCTCCAGCTCTTCAGCTTCTTCCACCATACCCTTCCACTAATCTTACTCCAGTGAGCAGAGAACAAGAAGAGATGTCACACCTAAGGGGCCCCAGCAGCCAGAGGGAGGAAGAATAAGCACAGCTGTTGAAACAGACCTAAATGAAGTAGGAGACAGGTGGACCTTGAGTGAAAAATAATTAGGGCATGTTATGGACTCAATCAGAGAAGGCAATGGCACTGCACTCCAGTACTCTTGCCTGGAAAATCCCATGGATCGAGGAGCCTGGTAGGCTGTAGTCCATGGGGTCGCGAAGAGTCGGACCCGACTGAACAACTTTGCTTTCACTTTTCACTTTCATGCATTGGAGAAGGAAATGGCAACCCACTCCAGTGTTCTTGCCTGGAGAATCCCAGGGACGGGGGAGTCTGGTGGGCCACCGTCTATGAGGTCGCACAGAGTCGGACAGAACTGATGCGACTTAGCAGCAGCAGCAGCAGCATGGACTGTATGTTTGTGGCCCCCACCCCCGCCCCCACCAAATTCATGTCTGAAGCTCTAACCTCAGTGTGATGGTATTTATAGGTGGGGCCTTTGAGCAGTAACTAGGTTTAAGATGAGATCATGAGTGTGGGGCCCTTATGGGATTAGTGCTCTTATAAGAAGAGCTACAGCTCTTTTTCTGGCATGTGAGGACTCAGTGAGAAGGTAACTGTCAGGAAGCCAGGAAGAGAGCCCTCATAGTACATGCTGGCACCCAAATCTCCGACTTCTGGCCTTCAGAACTGCAATATATATATATATATATATATATATTTATTTATATATATATCTGTTTATATATTTTATTTTTTTTTTATTATTTATAAGGTGTTTTGTTATAACAGCCTCAACTGAGTAATAAGACAGAGATTAAGGAGATCTGAATACAACATAAAATTTCTTCCTTGAACTTAAATTTGTAAAAGTCAGTAGAGACACAGATGATTGCTTTTATGAATTGAATTAGTTGCCTATGAGGGAAAGTAGATGAAGTGCTGAAAAATCAGTGCCAGACACAAGGAGAGAAAAATCATGAGGGGGAAGATACAAGACTTGGAGGGCAGATCCAGGACAGCCAGCATGTGAATAATAGAAATTGCAGAATGAGACAAAAAGCAGAGGGAGAAAAAAACAATAATAGAAGAAGAATGTTTACCCTGCTGCTAAGTCACTTTGGTCGTGTCCGACTCTGTGCGACCCCATAGATGGCAGCCCACCAGGCTCCCCTGTCCCTGGGATTCTCCAGGTAAGAACACTGGAGTGGGTTGCCATTTCCTTCTCCAGTGCATGAAAGTGAGAAGTGAAAGTGAAGTCGTTCAGTCGTGTCCAACTCTTCGAGACTCCATGGACTGTAGCCTACCAGGCTCCTCCAGCCGTGGGATTTTCAAGGCACGAGTACTGGAGTGGAGTGCCATTGCCTTCTCCGATGTTTATCCTAGTTGAAGGCAAATCTGAGACTACAAACTGAAATGTTGAATGAGTTCTAGGTAGAAATAAATTTTTTTAAAAATCCACAGTTCTTTTCCTGATAAAAATCCTCAACTCCGAAGATGAAAAACAAGCATCTAGGCATAAGGAGGGAGAAGGCAATGGCACCCCACTCCAGTACTCTTGCCTGGAAAATCCCATGGATGGAGGAACCTGGTGGGCTGCAGTCCATGGGGTCGTTAAGAGTTGGACACGACTGAGCAACTTCATTTTCACTTTTCACTTTCATGTATTGGAGAAGGAAATGGCAACCCACTCCAGTGTTTTTGCCTGGAGAATCCCAGGGATGGTGGAGCCTGGTGGCCTGCCGTCTGTGGGGTTGCACAGAGTCGGACACGACTGAAGCGACTTAGCAGCAGAGGCAGACATAAGGAGGCAAGGTATTTTAGGGGAAGAAGCATCAGACTGCCTGTCAGCTTCACATTTCACCAGGAGGAAAGGCATTTATGTCAAGAATTTCATACCCTTTCAGTTTATCACCCATCCTTCACCAAGAGGGAGAAAGAGAACAGACACAGCAGGGATCCAGAGGGTCTTTCATCCAAGTGTCTGGTCTAAGGAAATTGCTGGAGGAAGGACTCTAACCAAAACACAGTGATGGTGCCCGGAGATCCTAAGGTGGGGGAAAAGGAAAGGAGAAACACAAAAGATAATCGGTGATCTTTAGGAAAAGATCTATCATTTCTAATGAGGACTAAATGTATACCACAGGGAACTTACTCAATGCTCTGTGGTGTGGCCGATTCATTTTGCTACACAGCAGAAACTAACATTGTAAAGCAACTATACTTAAAAAAAAAACACCGCAAACCCTATCATTTCATGTAAATGGATATTAGTAAATTTAACAGAAGCCTTAAAAGAAAAAAGGAGAAGAAAAAAAGATAATAAAGAAGGACCATTCAAGCAAAATTCTAATTGTATCTCAACTGGAAGTACTGGGTTATTTTAGCAAAGAATGGTTGGTGTGGGGAAGAACAAGAGGGGACAAAAGTAAAAATCCTTCCGCGTAAGTTATCCTGGGTGAAGGGTGAAGGAGGGTAGGTGTGCCTTATGTGGAGGAGAGCAGTGCTGTGCAGGGAAAGAGCCGGGAGTAGGTGAAGATATGGTTATAAAGGTTGGGAAAGGTGTGCTGAGCCATTCATGGACCATCGATGGCCAGGGACACTCCCCAGATAACAAAGGGGAGAAAAGGTAATGCATGGTAACCTGATTAAACCAGGCAAACAGGGGAAAGGAGGAAAGAAACAACAAAAAGCAGCGTAAGTTGTAAAGTGAGGTGTAACAATAAGGTCCTGCTGTATAGCACAGGGAACTATATTCAATATCCTATGATAAACCATAATGGAAAAGAATATGAAAATGTTATATATATATATATGTATGTATTAATATATATGTATGTATAACTGAGTCACTTTGCTGTGCAACAGAAATTAACGTAACATTGTAAATCAACTACAATAATTTTTTTTTAAGTGAGATGGAGGGACAAACAAAAACAGAAAGCAGCATAATGTCATGAGTGAGAGCCCAGTCAGTGGAGCCAGGTTCCTGGTGCCAATCCCAGCTCCCTCATGTACTGACTATGGCTTTGGGCAAGTTACTTGACCACTTTGAGATTTCACCAGCTGAGAAATGAGGGTAATAACAGTCCCTCCTTCATAGGGTATTTTGAGGATTAAACGAGTTAACATACCTACAGCATTTAGAACAGTGCCTAGTGTAATTAGACCAAGAAAGTGTTTGCTTTATTATTTATAAAGTCTAGTAGCAATTTTAATATTAGGTAAGATGAAGCAATATTACAAGCACTAAATCAGATTAGGAAGGTTATTATATAATGGCTATAGCCACTTTGATCTTAAATCTGTATGTGTCAAATAAAATGGCAGCTAAATAAAGTAAACGGCATTACAAATGAAAGGAGAACTTGAGGAAGACATTTTACAGTGAGAGAATTCAAGATCTAGTAGGCAAAAATAGACAAGATCTAGAGAAAATGAATAATGAGTACTTTCTTGGTGGTCCACTGGCTAAGACTACTTCATGCTCTTAATTGCAGGGGTTTCTGCAATTAATTTCTGGGTTCCATCCCTGGTCAAGGAATCAGATCCCACATGCTACAACAAAGACTGGGTGCAGCCAAATACATTAAAACTCTTAAAAAAAGAAAAGAAAATGAGTAATGGAATCAGCAAACTTAGTCTAATATACAATATAGAAACTTTTGTTCTTCGAATAGATTTTTTGCATGGAACTTTTGAAAAATCAGTCATATGTGACAAAGCAACTTTTAAAAAATTAGGTATATTACAGACCATACTTTTGATCATAAACTAATACAACTAGAAATAAATAATAGAAGTGATAAAAAGAAAACTTGAAGAAATTCTAAGTAATTCTAAAGATACTTAGATATCCTTAGGCCAAAGAGAAATTCAGAACTGAAATTGAAACAGTAAAAACACTTTACACCCAACCTATGCCCACAGCAAATGCTGTACTAAAGGGAAAATATCTTCATTACTAAGGAAGAAATAGTTAAAGGAATGTCGTGCTCATCTTTTAAAATTTAAAACCAAAAGTTAAAAAGCTAAAGAGAATTCATAAATACTTTGGCTGACATCAGACAAATTGGAAGTTAAAAAAAAAAAGACGGAAAGGGGAAGGATACTGTGGGAAGTCAAAAGCATTCTCTTTGGAAAGATGGAAAGAGAGTGGTTAGTGGGGCAGGGAGTGTGGAGGAGAGAGTATGGGGAGTGGAGGAGGGAAGGGAAAGATAGGGATGAGCAAAAGAATAATGAAATGTTCAGAAAAACATCTGATACAGACTTTTGCTTTTGAGGGATCTCCTGTCCCTAGGATTCAGGTTTTCTTGTCTGTCTGTCTCTCTTTAGTGCTTCAGTCTTAGATTCTTTGCTGGTTTGGCAGGCAACATTGCACCATGGTTGGGAGCATAGATTCTGGAGCCACAGCCTGGGCCAGTCCCAGCTAGCCGCTTGCTCTCCAGATGTATCAGTTCAGCTGTTGGTGCCTCACTTCCTGGTGTGTAGTACAGGGATCCTGAGAGTACCTCCCTCGCAATGCTGTGTGGATTTGTGCATGTCAGCATGCAGTGCAGCCCCAGGCTCCTCCCAGGACGTGCTCAATAAACTTCAGGGATGTCCTCTTCACCGCCATCGTTCCTTTGCAGATTTCCCGGAATGGATGCTCCTTGAGGTCATGTTTTTGTGCTGGGTCACTCCATCTTTCAGCAGTTCTGCTTTCATTTAATGTCTTTTCTCTGAGATGCGTTCTACCATTCCAGTATAAATATTGTTACCGAATAGGTACTAGAACGAATCATTAGCATTTGTTGTATTTACCATGTAGTGGGCATTGTGCTTGGAGAGGGCAGTGGCACCCCACTCCAACACTCTTGCCTGGAAAATCCCATGGACGGAGGAGCCTGGAAGGCTGCAGTCCATGGGGTCGCGAAGAGTTGGACACGACTGAGCGACTTCACTTTCACTTTTCACTTTCATGCATTGGAGAAGGAAATGGCAACCCACTCCAGTGTTCTTGCCTGGAGAATCCCAGGGACGGTGGAGCCTGGTGGGCTGCCATGTCTGAGGTCGCACAGAGTCGGACACGACTGAAGTGACTTAGCAGCAGCAGCAGGCATTGTACTTAGTGCTTTATATGCATTATCTTATGTAATTTCCCACAAAGTGGCCTTAAGAGTATAGTCACCATTACTATCAACAGATGAGGAAAAGGAAGCTCAGAAAGCTCTAGACACTTGCTCAGGATCACACAGCTAGAGGGACTGACATTTGCACCTCTGTCTGATGTTATTCTTTGCTCCTTTTTCTTGATATATTACTTCTCAGATTTTGGGATTGTTTGCCTAAAACAATGACAATCAGAAAGCACACTGGAATGGGGTAAGACCTCTGTACCACCTTCCATGAGTCCAGGCTCCTAGTCTCAGCTTTGCCTCTGCCTACAGCGGAAGCTCCATCCAGTCACCTGACATCTGAGTCTAAATGTTTTTACTGGTAAATGCAGGACCTTGGTCTGAGTGACATCTCTGAGGTCTAGTTTCAAGCCCCTGGTTCTCTGTGGATGTGTGCATCAGGTGATGCTTACAAAGGAGCCTCTTCTGAAAGGAGTTAAACATTCTTATTTTTGCCAGCAGTATCAAATGTGTCTGTGGTACCTTGTGAGTTCCCAGATGACCTCCTTGGTGTTTTTGTGTGTTGCCCAGGTACTCCAGGAGCAGATCCGTGCCCGGGACAACATTAGCTACGGAACTAATTCTGCCTTAAAGACCCTGGAGATGAGGCAGCTCTCTGGCCTGGGGGATCTCCGGGGAAGAGTGGCCAGGTGGGTAGTCAGGTATTTGTATCTCTGTATCAAGAGTGATTTCTCATCAACTTCATTTTAATGGGGAATATATTTATGAAGTGCCAAAGCAGAGTCTTTGTCTTCTTCTAGTACATTGTCTCCTTTGCCCATAAAATCTACTGGTGGAAGTTAGACCTTGTTTTGAGTAGCCCTGATTCAACTGTACTTCTGTAGTTGGAGCTGTGTGTGTGGAAGGTGATGAGCGGAGGGCTCAGTTGACCTGTGTCATTTGCTAGATTAATGTTATATTTATTAAGCTCAATAATACAATGTTGGAAGTTATAGTTTGTATGTCTTTTTTTGGAGGGGGGCATTTTACGTATCTTATTTATTAGCTAAGATGATCAGGACTAACTCATTTTAAAATTTTTTATTAATAAAGTAAATCTAACATCTATTTTTTCTTATTTTAAATTAATTTTTATTGGACTATAGTTGCTTTACAGTAGTTGGTGTGTCTTTTTAAAATTTCATTTTCTCTGAGATGTGGCAGAAATCAACACAATATTGTAAAGCAATTATCTCTCAACAAAAAATAAAATTTTTCATTATTCTTCTTTATTACCTTTTCTGAAAGTATCAATCCATGGTAGATTGTACACTTGAAAAAGAGACCTTTCCTCTCGGGTCATAGGAAGGGTGCTGTTCCAGGGACTCACTACTGAAAAAGTGCCCCATGGACCGACCAGCAGCGTCCCTGTCACCAGGGGTTTGTCAGAAATGCACAATCTCTGAAGCATTCTCGGGCCTCTTCTGCCCTCTGCTGATACTAAGAGTCAAGCATGAGTGTACACGGGAGCTGTGGAGTTAACAGGCAATTTCAATCAGCTTGCAGTGAAAATGAGGGTGATCTGCAGAGAGTGGGAAGAAAGGAAAAGATCCAAGGTCTCTTTGGACCAGACAGGGTTTTAGAGGGTATTTGTTCCAACAAAACTTGAAGGACTCTGAATATTGGGCCTGTGAATTCAGGTTTGCTAGATGACGTCGGTTTCATGGCACAGGGCTCCCATTGCCACTCTTGTGTGAGTTCTCTCCTCATCTGGGTGAACTCCAGTCTCTGTAAGGCCTGTGGTGGCAGATACCCCCTTGAGCACCTTATGTCTCTCTCCCCTTGCACTGTACTTTGAGCAGTAATCAACTGCTTGTTATTCCCTGATTGGATCAGGCTCTCCTGTATCTGTGCCTTTGTGCTTGCTATTCTTACACCTGCCCTCTTCCCTTCTTTCCTAACTTCTGCTGCTGCTAAGTCACTTCAGTCGTGTCCAACTCTGTGTGACCCCATACATGGCAGCCCACCAGGCTCCCCTGTCCCTGGGATTCTCCAGGCAAGAACACTGGAGTGGGTTGCCATTTCCTTCTCCAATGCATGAACGTGAAAAGTGAAAGTGAAGTTGCTCAGTGTTGTCCAACCCTCAGCAAACCCATGGACTGCAGCCTTCCAGGCTCCTCCGTCCATGGGATTTTCCAGGCAAGAGTCCTGGAGTGGGGTGCCATTGCCTTCTCCTGACTTCTAGTCAGCCTTTAAAGTTCAACTTAAGTTTTACCTCCTCCAGGAAGTTTTCCCAGATCCCTCTCTCTTGAACTTACCTACCACTCTCTGTGCTATTGAGTCTCTCTGTTGCCGTGGGGCAGAGTACTTCATCCTTTTGTAACCTCAGTGCATAGAACAGTCTCTGGAAGACAGTAGATACTCAATAAATGTTTATTTGGATGAATTAAAGATTTGGAAAATCACTGTTAATTGGACTGGAAGTTTTTTTTGTTTTTTTTTTGTGGAGATCAGCTGAAAGGAAACCCCAGCTCTGTTATACCTCTCAGAATTGGGAGGATCTAAAGAGCTTCCGAGCTACAAGGCAAGAGTAGGAACTTCAGGAGAACTCTAGAAATTTTCCTAGTCACTTGAGTTGCAGATGAATATTGAGTGAAGTGATATATGGAAGGGGCTTCGTGTGTACATGAGATGGAGTGAATATAGAGCAGATAGGACTTGTTATTGTCTCAGGGGCAGTGGCCATGAAATTATCCTTGTAATACTGGTTCTAATTACAAAATGGAGAAATTGTTTTGAAATACTTTCAGGAATTTTACATTTTTCCTCTGCAGTTTCTTATTAACAGCTCTACCCAGCTTGTTCCTTCTCTGTAACAAATGCTTTTACTCTGAAACAGTCAAAATAATGTGTTGTGAACACCACATATTTTTGCTTTATTTTGTGGCTCTATTCATTTTTCTTCTGGAATGCTAATGAGACTTTGATTGTTGAAACAAACTCATGTGAAATAATTCCTGGGGAAAGTTTTAACTTTCTTGCATTAATTATGTCATGGTTTTTGAAAGGATATGAACTCTTGAAGTGTTAGTCTTGGATTACCAGGCTGCAGCCTGCTAGGCTGCAGTCCATGGGGTCGCTGAGAGTCGGACACGACTGAGCGACTTCACTTTCACTTTTCACTTTCATGCCTTGGAGAAGGAAATGGCAACCCGATCCAGTGTTCTTGCCTGGAGAATCCCAGGGACGGGGGAGCCTGGTGGGCTGCTGTCTATGGGGTCGCACAGAGTCGAACACGACGGAAGTGACTTAGCAGCAGCAGCATTATTTCAGGTTTTAGTTTCTAGTGTTCACGGATCCATTGGTGAAGTAATTGATAGGAAACAAACCCTGATACCTCCCTGGAGAGCCAACAGGAAAGGGCAGAGGATAATTCTCTACAGAAATGATAGACACCCTTACTTCACTAAGCAGAACACACCTGAACAGGACTGTCTCAGAGAGTTTCCCATTCCTTCCTAACCCAAAGCCTGGAGTCTAGCTTTTCTGTTCCTACTGGGACATTTGGTCCATATTTTGGCTTACCATCTTTATTTGTCCAAGACTCAGTGGCTTCCTCCACTTTCCTCTCTGAGATCTGTTTGCATGGTATCACAGTTTTAGAGGAAAAATACCGGTGTACTGAGGCGGGTGTGGAAGTTCCCTCAGATTAAGTCCAGGTGCAAAGAAAAAAAGAAACAGATGGGATATCATCAAGTTAAATTTTTTTGGCCATTATAAATAATGCTGTTATGCACATTCACATACGAGGTTGTGGGGTCATATGTTTTAATTTCTCTTGGCTGTGTATACCTAGGAGTATAGCTGTTGAGTAATATGCCTTGTACATATTATAACTTTTATTAAAAACTGGATGTTTAGGTAGTATATTGTAGCAATCCTGGGAGCTGATGCCCTTGGGCTTGTTTTTGTTTGTTTGGTTAAGTGACTGAGCTGGACTGTTAGTGATGTCTGTTTCTCCCACAACACGAGGCCTCTAATGTCAGAATTGATGCCGATCCTCAGAGGCTGCACAGTCAGCCTGTGATGATAGCAGTTTTTGCAAGGCTCTCTGTGACCATCTCTTCCCTTCATATTTTATTAAGCTGCCTGCTTCTGTTGGGGACACACCCTAATCTTAGGCTCCACTGATTCCTTGCAGATTGCTCTACTGTTTTTTTATTTCCTGTTTGCTTACTTTTTTCTTTTTGCAATTTAATCACTTTAAAAATTGCTTTTATTGTATTATTATACAACCTGGTATCCCCAATATATTTCTAAGTTGTAGTATGATTGATTTACAATATTATGCTAGTTTCAGATGTATAGCACAGAGATTCAATTATACAAATATGTGTATATATGTGTATATTTTTCAGATTATTTTCCCTTATAGATTATTATAAAATACTGAATATAGTTCCCTGTGCTATACAGTAGGTCTTGTTGGTTATTTATTTTATGTATCTCAATGCATGTGTGCTCAGTCATATGCGATTCTTTGTGACCCCCTTAGACTATATATAGCCTGCCAGGCTCCTCTGTCCATAGAATTTCCCAGGCAAGCATACTGGAATGAGTTGCCATTTCCTTCTTCAGGGGATCTTCCCTACCCAGGGATCAAACCTGTGTCTGTTGAGTCTCCTGCATTGGCAGGCAGCTTCTTCACCACCTGAGTCACCAGGGCAGCCCTATTTACATATAGTAGTATGTATCCATTATGCTCTACTTTTTTTGACAGTGTCCTAGGATGTAAATTGCTGTATAGTCTGATTCAGTTAAATCATCACCAGCATTTAAGGGCTAATGATGTATACATATAATCAGTTCAGTTGCTCAGTCGTGTCCGACTCTTTGTGACCCCATGAATCGCAGCACGCCAGGCCTCCCTGTCCATCACCAACTCCTGGAGTTCACTCAACCTAACGTCCATCGAGTCAGTGATGCCATCCAGCCATCTCATCCTCTGTCGTCCCCTTCTCCTCCTGCCCCCAATCCCTCCCAGCATCAGCGTCTTTTCCAATGAGTCAACTCTTCGCATGAGGTGGCCAAAGTACTGGAGTTTCAGCTTTAGCATCATTCCTTCCAATGAACACCCAGGACTGATCTCCTTCAGAATGGACTGGTTGGATCTCCTTGCAGTCCAAGGGACTCTCAAGAGTCTTCTCCAACACTGCAGTTCAAAAGCATCAATTCTTCGGCACTCAGCCTTCCTCACAGTCCAACTCTCACATCCATACATGACTACTGGAAAAATCATAGCCTTGACTAGATGGACCTTTGTTGGCAAAGTAATGTCTCTACTTTTCAATATGCTATTTAGGTTGGTCATAACTTTTCTTCCAAGGAGTAAGTGTCTTTTAATTTCATGGCTGCAATCACCATCTGCAGTGATTTTGGAGCCCCCCAAAATAAAGTCTGACACTATTTCCACTGTTTGCCCATCTATTTCCCATGAAGTAATGGGACCAGATGCCATGATCTTCGTTTTCTGAATGTTGAGCTTTAAGCCAACTTTTTCACTCTCCTCTTTCACTTCCATCAAGAGGCTTTTGAGATCCTCTTCACTTTCTGCCATAAGGGTGGTATCATCTGCATATCTGAGGTTATTGATATTTCTTCTGGCAATCTTGATTCCAGCTTGTGCTTCTTCCCGCCCAGCATTTCTCCTGATGTACTCTGCATATAAGTTAAATAAGCAGGGTGACAATATACAGCCTTGACGTACTCCTTTTCCTATTTGGAACCAATCTGTTGTTCCATGTCCAGTTCTAACTTGCTTTCTGACCTGCATACAGATTTCTCAAGAGGCAGGTCAGGTAGTCTGGTATTCCCATCTCTTTCAGAATTTTCCACAGTTTATTGTGGTCCACACAGTTAAAGGCTTTGGCATAGTCAATAAAGCAGAAATAGATGTTTTTCTGGAACTCTCTTGCTTTTTCCATGATCCAGTGGATGTTGGCAATTTGATCTCTGGTTCCTGTGCCTTTTCTAAAACCAGCTTGAATATCTGGAAGTTCACAGTTCACGTATTGCTGAAGATTGGCTTGGAGAATTTTGAGCATTACTTTACTAGCGTGTGAGATGAGTGCAATTGTGCCGTAGTTTGAGCATTCTTTGGTATTTCTTTTCTTTGGGATTGGAATGAAAACTGACCTTTTCCAGTCCTGTGGCCACTGCTGAATTTTCCAAGTTTGCTGGCATATTGAGTACAGCACTTTCACATCATCATCCCTCAGGATTTGAAGTAGCTCAACTGGAATTCCATCACCTCCACTAGCTTTGTTCGTAGTGATGCTTTCTAAGGCCCACTTGACTTCACATTCCAGGATGTCTGGCTCTAGGTCAGTGATCACACCATTGTGATTATCTGGGTCATGAAGCTCTTTTTTGTACAGCTCTTCTGTGTATTCTTCCCACCTCTTCTTAATATCTTCTGCTTCTGTTAGGTCCATACCATTTCTGTCCTTTATTGAGCCCATCTTTGCATGAAATGTTCCCTTGGTATCTCTAATTTTCTTGAAGAGATCTCTAGTCTTTCCCATTCTATTGTTTTCCTCTATTTCTTTGCATTGATCGCTGAGGAAGGCTTTCTTATCTTTCCTTGCTATTCTTTGGACTCTGCATTCAGATGTTTATATCTTTCCTTTTTTCCTTTGCTTTTCACTTCTCTTTTCACAGCTATTTGTAATTATATATAATAATTACTATAACATGGAAGATGGGCAATCTGATGTTTTAAGTTTCATTGCCTTTGTTTTTTTCAACTTACATTAGCTTTATTGCTGTTGATTGAAAGGGATCAAACTGAAACTAGAGCTATTTCATACAAATGCCTTTCACTGCAATTTAATAACTAGCAGAAAACAAAACCAAACCCCAAAACCAAAGCACTCTATCAGTGTGTATGCAGTCATGGGCACCTAGGAATTTAAGTTGATAATAGTCATATAATGTGTTTTTATATCATGAAACCCCTTTTACTTTTTTAAAAATTAATTTCTCTTTTAATTGAAGGATAATTGCTTTATATAATTTTGTTGTTTTCTCTCAAACCTCAACATGAATCAGCCATAGGTATACATATGTCCCCTTCCTTTTGAACCTCCCTCCCATCTCCCTCCCCATCCCACCCCTCTGGGTTGATACAGAGCCCCTGTTTGTTTCCTGAGCCATACAGCAAATTCCCGTTGGCTATCTATTTTACATATGGTCATGTAAGTTTCCACGTTACTCTTTCTATATATTTCACCCTCTCCTCCCCTGTCCCCATGTCCATAAGTCTATTCTCTATGCCTATTTCTCTATTGCTGCCCCATAAATAATTTTTCAGTACCATTTTTCTAGATTCTGTCTATATGCATCAGAACACGATATTTATCTTTCTCTTGTCTGACTTACTTCATTCTGTATAGTAGGTTTCAGGTTCATCCACCTCATTAGAACTGACTCAAATGCATTCATTTTTATGGCTGAGTAATATTCCATTGTGTCTATATACCACAATTTCTTTATCCATTCATCTGTTGATGGACATCTAGGTTGCTTCCATGTTCTAGCTATTGTAAATAGTGCTGCAGTGAACAATGGGATACATGTGTCTTTTTCAATTTTGGTTTCCTCATGATATATGCCTAGGAGTGGGATTGCTGGGTCATATGGTGATTTTATTCCTAATTATTTAAGGAATTTCCATACCGTCTTCCATAGTGGCTGTATCAATTTACATTTGCTCCAAAAGTGCAAGAGCGTTCCCTTTTCTCCATACCCTCTCCAGCATTTATTGTTTGTAGACTTTTTGATGATGGCCATTCTGACCGGTGTGGGGTGATATCTTATTGTAGTTTTGATTTGCATAGCTCTAATAATGAGTGAGATCATTATTAGATCACTAGGAGATCAGCCCTGGGATTTCTTTGGAAGGAATGATGCTAAAGCTGAAACTCCAGTACTTTGGCCACCTCATGTGAAGAGTTGACTCATTGGAAAAGACTCTGAAGCTGGGAGGGATTGGGGGCAAGAGGAGAAGGGGACGACAGAGGATGAGATGGCTGGATGGCATCACTGACTCGATGGATGTGAGTCTGAGTGAACTCTGGGAGTTGGTGATGGATAGGGAGGCCTGGTGTGCTGTGATTCATGGGGTCACAAAGAGTCGGACACGACTGAGCGACTGATCTGATCTGATCTGAATAATGAGTGATGTTGAGCATTGTTTCATGTGTTTGTTAGCCATCTGTATGTCTTCTTTGGAGAAATGTCTGTTTAGGTCTTTTCCCCACTTTTTGATTGAGTTGTTTGTTTTTCTGATATTGAGTTGTATGAGCTGCTTACATATTTTGGAAATTAATCCTTTGTCAGTTGTTTCATTTGCTATTATTTTCTCCCACTCTAAGGGTTGTCTTTACACCTTCTTAGTGTTTCCTTTGCTGTGCAAAAGCTTTTAAGTTTAATCAGGTCCCACTTGTTTACTTTTGTTTTTATTTCCATTACTCTAGGAGGTGGGTCATAGAGGATCTTTCTTTGATTTATGTCATCAAATGTTCTGCCTATGTTTTCCTCTAAGAGTTTTATAGTTTCTTGTCTTACATTTAGGTTTTTAATCCATTTTGAGTTTATCTTTGTGTATGATGTTAGGAAGTGTTCTAATTTCATTCTTTTACATGTAGTTGTCCAGTTTTCCTAGCACCATTTATTGAACAGGCGGTCTTTTCCCCATTGTATATTCTTGCCTCCTTTGTCAAAAATAAGGTACCCATAGGTGTGTGGGCTTTTTTCTGGGCTTTCTATCTTGTTCCATTGGTCTGTATTTCTGTTTTTGTGTCAGTACCATACTGTCTTGATGACTGTAGCTTTGTAGTATAATCTAAAGTCAGGAAGGTTGATTCCTCCAGCTCCATTCTTCTTTCTTAAGACTGCTTTGGTTATTTGGGGTCTTTGTGTTTCCATATGAATTATGAAATGTTTTTGTTCTAGTTCTGTGAAAAATGTCATTGGTAATTTGATAGGGATTGCATTGAATCTGTAGATTGTAGTTGGTAGTAGTCATTTTCACAGTATTGATTCTTCCTACCCAGGAACATGGAATATCTGTGCATCTGTTTATGTCATCTTTGATTTCTTTCATTAGTGTCTTATAATTTTCTGTGTACTACAGCTCTTTTGTCTCCTTAGGTAAGTTTATTCTGATATTTAATTCTTTTCGTTGCAATGGTGAATGGGATTGATTCCTTAATTTCTGTTTCTGATTTTTCATTGTTAGTATATAGAAATATAAGTGATTTCTGTGTATTGATTTTATATCCAGCAACGTTGTTAAGTTCACTGATTAGCTCTAGTAATTTTCTGATACTATCTTTAGGGTTTTGTATGTACAGTATCATGTCATCTGCACATAGTGAGAGCTTTACTTCTTTTCAGATCTGGATTCCTTTTATTTCTCTGATTACTGTAGCTAGGACTTCTAGAACTATGTTGAATAATACTGGTGAAAGTGGACACCCTTGTCTTGTTCCTGATCTTAGGGGGAATGCTTTCAGTTTTTCACCATTGAGCATAATGTTTGCTGTAGGTTTATAATATATGCCCTTTACTGTGTTGATGTAGGTTCCTTCTATGTCCATTTTTTGAAGAGTTTTAATCATACTTGGGTGCTGAATTTTGTCAAAGGCTTTTTCTGCATGTATTAAGATGACCATATGGTTTTTATCTTTCAATTTGTTAATATGGTGTATCACATTGATTGATTTGTGTAGACTGAAGAATCCTTGCATCCCTGGAATAAACCCAACTTGATCATGGTGAGCTTTTTGATGTATTGCTGAATTCTGTTTGCTAAAATTTTGTTGAGGATTTTTGCATCTATGTTCATCATGGTATTGGTCTGTAGTTTTCTTTTTTTGTGTTGTCTTTGCCTGGTTATCATATCAGGTGATGGTGGCCTCTTAGAATGATTTTGAAAGTGTTCCTTCCTCTGCAGTTTTTTGAAAGAGTTTTAGAAGGATAGGCATTAGCTCTTCTGTAAATGTTGGATAGATTTCTCCTGTGAAGCTGTCTGGTCCTGGGCTTCTGTTTTGGGGGAGATTTTTGATCACAGTTATCACAGTTTCAATTTCAGTGCTTATAATTGTATTGTTCATAATTTCTATTTCTTCCTGATTCAGTCTTGAAAGATTGAACTTTTCTAAAAATCTGTCCATTTCTCCCAGGTTATCCATTTTATTGCCATGTAGTTGTTCATAACAGTCTCTTATAATCCTTTGTATTTCTGCATTGTCTGTTGTAACCTCTCCTGTTTGTTGATTTGATTCTTCTTTTTTCCTGATGAGTGTGGCTAAAGGTTTGTCAATTTTGTTTATCTTCCTAAAGAACCCACTTTTGGTTTTATGAATCTTTATTGTTTCTTTCATTTCTTTTTCATTTATTTCTGCTCTGCTCTTTATGATTTCTTTCCTTCTACTAATTTTAGGTTTTTTTTGTTCTTTTTTTCCAGTTGTTTTAGATGTAAAGTTAGGTTGTCTAGTCAATATTTTTCCTGTTTCTTGAGGTAGGATTATATTGCTATAAACATCCCTCTTAGAACTGCTTTTGCTGCATCCCATAGGTTTTGAGTTGTCATGTTTTCATTGTCATTTGTTTCTAGAAATTTTTTGATTTCCCTTTTGATTTCTTCAGTAACCTGTTGGTTATTTAGCAACATATTGTTTAATCTCCATGTGTTTGTGTTTCTTAAAGTTTTTTCCTTGTAATTGACACCTAGTTTCATAGTGTTGTGGTCAGCGAAGATGCTTGACACGATTTCAATTTTCTTAAATTTACTGAGATTTAATTTGTGACCCAAGATGTGGTCTATCCTGGAGAATGTTCCATGTGCACTTGAGAAGAAGGTATATTCTTTTGCATTTGGATGGAATGTCCTGAAGATATCAATGAGATCCATCTCATCTAATGTGTCATTTAAGACTTGTGTTTCCTTATTACTTTTCTGTTTTGATCTGTCCATTGGTGTGAGTGGGGTGTTAAAGTCTCCTACTATTATTGTGTTACTGTCAGTTTCTCTTTTTATGTCTGTTAGTATTTGTCTTATGTATTGAGGTGCTCCTATATCATGAACCCCTTTTATTAATGTTGAGTTATTTTCTAAAATAGATACGTCCCACGGCTCTCTTACAAAATGCAGTGAAAACATGGGAACAGACCAAAATTTACACAAAGGGGACGAACAAGTTGTAGAGCAATAATAAGGTCTTCTCAGGATGATATAGGATGTTTCTCTCTTTTTTTACTCCCGTCTCTCACCTCCTTTTTTTTTTTTTTTTTTAATTTTTTGTTTTGTATTGGCATATAGCTGATTAAAGGGCTTCCCAGTGGCTCAGCATTAGAGAATCCGCCTGCAGTGCAAGAGATGCGGGTTCAATCCCTGGGTCAGGAACTTCCCCTGGAGGAGAGCATGGTAACCCACTCCAGTATTCTTGCCTGGAGAATCCCATGGATGGAGGAGCCTGGCTGCAGTCCATAGGGTTGCAGAGTTGGACATGACTGAAGTGACTGAGCACGCACATAGCCTATTAATAATGTTGTGATAGTTTCAGGTGAACAGTGAAGGGACTCAGCCATACATCTATATCATAAAACCTCTTGGTAATGCCAATATTTTGTTAGGCCATAACACGCATATTAGAAGCTTAGATTTACAGTAGTCCCAAGGGAATACACCCCAAGACTGCCAGTGGGTGCCTGAAACTGGGGATAGCACTGAAGCTTCCCTATGTATATACTATGTTTTTTTCCTATATACTTATCCCTGTGAGAAAGTTTAGTTTATAACTTAGGCAAAATAAGAGATTAACAATAATTAATAATAGAATAATTATAAGAGTTTACTGTAAAAAATATTGTGTGAATGTGGTCTCTCTCTCAGAATATCTTATTGTAGTGTATTTGCCTTTGCAAGGTTGTGAGATTATAAAGTGCCTATGTGACGAGATGAAGTAAAATGAATGACATGGGCATTCTGTAAGTGTCATTGCTTTTTAAATGCCATATGCTACCATGTCACAAGCTGCAAGAGAAGATCTGCCTAAGCATGAAACTCAAGTCATGTGGTTAGACATTTGGGACCCTGTTCTGGACTTTTAACCGCCTCCTTGCCATCATTGATCAGAGAGCCAAGTGACAGAGTCATTCTGCCACCTAACTGCCACTACCAAGAGCTGTACTGGGAAGACAGCTGCCCAAAGACCCGAAAAGGGAAATTTTGGAATGAATACATTAGCAGTCCATTAATAATATTACATCAGTATAAACAGGACAACTGGTTGGAATTCAGTGCAGGTTCTTGTTTAACTAAATCTATTGAGTCGTGCCCACAGCTACATGCGAGCCCCAAGGCTGCCTTTTATGATGTGTTTTTTGAAAAGAAAGGAAGGGGGCTTCCCTGATGGTCCATTGCTTAAGAGTCTGCCTGCCAGTGCAGGGGACACAGGTTTGATCCCTGGTTCAGAAAGGTCCCACATGCAACTCAGCTCGTGTGCCACAACTATGCGCCTGCACTTTTCCATACTATTCTGTCACTTGTTTCCTCATGACAGTATACTGTGGGCCTCCTTCCAGTGTGCACATGGATCTGACTTACTTTTTAATTAAATATGGGATATTCTGTTCCATGTATGTATCATAATTTAATATATTTAGCCACTCCTGTATTAATGGAAATGTGTGTTGTAGCTCCAATACTTTGACCACCTGATGCGAAGAGCTGACTCACTGGAAAATATCCTGATGCTGGGAAAGATTGAGGGCAGGAGAAGGGGAGACAGAGGATGAGATGGTTGGATGGCATCGTTGACTCCATGGACATGAGTTTGAGCAAGCTCCGGGAGGTGATGGCCAGGGAAGCCTGGTGTGCTGCAGTCCCTGGGGTTGCAGAGTCGGACACGACTGTGTGACTGAACAACAATAATGTTGTAGTGTTTGTGTTTGCAAGTGAGACAAAATATGGAAGCCAAGCTATAGCTCGTGCAAATCTGTGAGCCATGAGCTTTAGGGTCATTTTGAGCCTATTCAAGTAACTTATTTAAACATAGTCTGTCCCTTGAACTGCTTTGTGAAGATGATGAACTGGTATGATGTAAATTTCCCTCTGACAGACTTCCATCCAATAAGCTGTTATTTGAATTGGAAAATAATATTTTTGTATTTTGTGGTAATTTAAAACTTCAGATTTCCCCAAATATAATTCAGATAATGTTTTGCTTAAAAATTTTGAGCTCAAAACTAAAAAGAGGGGTCTGTATTTGATATTGTTTTTAAGCATCATTTGTGAATGGGGATGATTTTGAAGGACTAAATGAACTAATATTTAGTTCATGCATAAGTCCATGTTTAATTCATGCATAATATTATGCATCTTGGACAGTGCATGGTACGTAGTAAATATTCCTTATAGTCATTCATTGGCAAGTATTTATTGAGCCCCTACTACAAGCAAGGTAGTGTGCTCGGCACTAGGGTTTTAGTGATAGAAAAGGCAGTTGCCCTTCTTCCTTAAATGTAGTTTATATTCCTTCTAATAGGAGAGATAGACATTAAGCAAATTATTGCAAAATAATTATTTATTTCACTTATGATTCTGGTTTATAGATTTTGGGGGAGTTTCTATGGAAATGATCATATCATCTGCATATATTGGCAGTTTAATTTCTTCTTTTCTGATCCTCATATCCTTCATCTCTCTTTTTTGTCATCTTGTACTAGGTAAAATCTTCAGTACAGTTAATTAGAAATTTAACAATGGGCATCTTTCTCTTGTTTTCAACTTTAATGAGAGTACTTCCAGAGTTTTTTCCTTTTGGATGATGATTAATCATGGATTCATCAGATTTAGGAAGTTTTCTTGCACACCAGATTTACTGAGACTCTTTGTAATTTGTACTGAGTTTTCTCAAATGTTTTTGCATCTATTCAAATCACAGATTTCCCTCTTAATCTGTTAATGTAAATTTAGCAAGGTGGTTACTAATATTAAAGCACCAAGATCAGTTTCTTTACTATAAACCAATAGGAAACAACTGGAAAACATACTTAAAATGAAGATGTTATTTAAACTAAAATCAGAGAATGTATAATAACTAGGCACATATCTAACAAAAATTGCTCAAGACTTCTTGAAAATTAAAAAAAATTGGTTAAGAAATAATAAGAAAACATAAATAAATAGAAACAGGTATTATATTCAAGGGTAGGAAGTCTTTAATATCTTTAAAAATAATCAGTTTTCACAAATGAATCTTCAGAATCAATGAAATTCCAATTAGATTCCAGAGTTTTATGGAGAAACTTAATAAGATGATCCTAATGTTTGTACGTCAGGGTTAAGAGTCAGAAACATTCAAGATACTTATGAAGATGACCTAAGAGGGGAGAATTGCCCTACTAGATACCAAGACTTGCTATGAAACTGTAGTTGTTAAGACGTTATGTTGGTGGCTTAGGGATAGAGAAATTGAACAGTAGAATAGGATAGAAAGTCCAGAATTGAACCACACATGTATGGGACTTTGATATATGTCATAGATGGCATAGCAGATCCGTGGAGAAAGGAGAGACTGTTAAGTAAATGGAGCTAGAAAATATATTATCCATTTCAAAAAAGATTGATTTTTCCCCTGCTACTACTACTACTAAGTCACTTCAGTCGTGTCCGACTCTGTGCGACCCCATGGACGGAAGCTCACCAGGCTCCCCCGTCCCTGGGATTCTCCAGGCAAGAATACTGGAGTGGGTTGCCATTTCCTTCTCCAGTGCATGAAAGTGAAAAGTGAAAGTGAAGTCGCTCAGTTGTGTTCGACTCTTAGTGACCCCATGGACTGGAGCCTACCAGGATCTTCCGTCCATGGGATTTTCCAGGCAAAAGTACTGGGGTGGGGTGCCATTATCTCATACTAGATATAAAATCACCTCCAGATGAGTAAAGGACTTAAATGCTAAACATAAGACTTAAAACTTTTAATAGAAACATATAGAGAAATATCTTTTAGACCTTTTGGTAGGGGAGGATTTCTTCTTGATATAAAAGGCATTGAGAAGTTTGATTATGTTAAAATTTAAAGTGTTGCTCATCATTCTTAAACAAGAAAATGAGAAGTTACAAGTGGAGGAAGACGTTGTATCATAAAAAGTTGTGTCAAGACTATATGTACAAGTTAAGAATAATGCAAACAATCCAATGTAACAATGGGTAAGAGACATGATCTGACATCAAAGAAGAAACACATATGGCCAATAAACATGTGAAGAGATTCAGTAGCATTGGTTGATATTGAAATAAAAATTTTAAAAAGCAGCAATATATGCTTTCTCACTCCCAGCAGATTGGCATCTAAAATATCCAAAAATGCCAAGCATTAGAGAGGATGTAGGTGCCCAAGATCTCTTACCTATTGTTGGTGGGAGTATAAACTATTGAGGGCTGATATTACCTCTCAGTGCTGAACATCCACATACTTTGAGATCCATCAGTTTATGCCCAAGATAAATTGTTGAACTTGTACCACAGGAAGGTATGTTCATAGCAGCATTGTTCGAAATAGCAAAGTCTTGCAATAACCCAAAGTGTCCATTAGTGGAAGTTTGGAAAATAAATTGTAACAAACAATAGATTATTTTGTAGTTAAAATGAATAACTATTGTGGTGTTTAACAATATAATTGAAGCTTAGCAATAAGTGAAAACAATAAGTATCAAAATATTGCATATGACATAACAGTTGAATTCAACTAATACACAAATACACATACTTTTAAGAAATATATATGTGTATATATATTAATAGATAAACAGACATATATATGTGTGTGCAATATGGTCTTAAAAAGAGAACAAGGGAATGAAGACACAGGATTTAAAGTAGGAGCAGTTATTTAAAAATAATTAACCGAATAAAGTGAGCCATGAATAAAGTGAGCTGCAGATGGTGATTGCAGCCATGAACTTAAAAGATGCTTGCTCCTTGGAAGAGAAGTTATGACCAACCTAGTCAGTGTACTAAGAAGCAGAGCTATTACTTTGCCAACAAAGGTCTGTCTAGTCAAAGCTATGGTTTTTCTAGTAGTCATGTATGGATGTGAGAGTTGGACTATAAAGAAAGCTGAGCACTGAAGAATTGATACTTTTGAACTGTGGTGTTGGAGAACACTCTTGAGAGTCCCTTGGACTGCAAAGAGATCCAACCAGTCCATCCTAAAGGAAATCAGTCCTGAATGTTCATTGGAAGGACTCATGCTAAAGCTGAAACTCTAATACTTTGGCCACCTGCTGCAAAGAACTGACTCATTTGAAAAGACCCTGATGCTGGAAAAGATTGAAGGCGGGAGGAGAAGGGGATGACAAAGGATGAGATGGTTGGATGGCATCAGTGACTCAATGGACATGAGTTTAAGTAAACTCCGGGAGTTGCTGATGGACAGGGAAGTCTGGCATGCTGCAGTCCATGGGGTTGCAAAGAGTTGGACATGACTGAGCAACTGAACTGAACTGAAAGTGAGCCATACACGGGCCAATGATGAGTGCATGTCATGAAAACAGGAATTAGAGATAAATGATAATATAGTAATTCTTTAAGAGATGGGAATACCAGATGACTTTACCTGCTTCCTGTGAAACCTGTATGCAGGTCAAGAAGCAACAGTTAGAACTAGACATGGAACAATTTACTGGTTCCAAGTTGGGAAAGGAGTGTGTCAAGGCTGTATATTGTCACCCTGCTTCTTTAACTTATATGCAGAGTACATCGTGGGAAATGCCGGGCTGGATGAAGCACAAGCTGGAATCAAGATTGCTGGGAGAAATATCGATAACCTTAGATATGCAGATGACACCACCCTCATGGTAGAAAACAAAAAAGAACTAAAGAGCCTCTTGATGAAGGTGAAAGAGGAGAGTGAACAAGCTGGCTTAAAACTCAACGTTTAAGAGACAAAGATCATGGCATCTGGTCCCATCATTTCATGGCAAGTAGATGGGGAAACAAAGGAAACAGTGACAGACTTGATTTTCTTGGGCTCCAAAATCACTGTGAATGGTGACTGAAGCCATGAAATTAAAAGACACTTGCTTCTTGGAAGAAAAGCTGTGACCAACCTAGAGAGCATATTAAAAAGGAGAGACATTACTTTGCTGACAAAAGTCTTATCTTGTCAAAGCTATGTTTTTTTCCAGTAGTCATATATGGATGTGAGAGTTGGACCATAAAGAAGGCTGAGCACTGAAGAATTGACGCTTTTGAACTCTGGTTTGGAGAAGATTCTTGGGAGTCCATTGAACTGCAAGGAGATCAAACCAGTCAATCCTAAAGGAAATCAGTCCTGAATATTCATTGGCAGGGCTGATGCTTATGCTGAAACTCCAATACTTTGGCCACCTGATGTGAAGAGCCGACTTGTTAGAAAAGACCCTGATGCTGGGAAAGATTGAAGGCAGGAGAAGAAGGGGACAACAGAGGATAAGATGGTTGGATGGCATCACCGACTCAATGGACATAGGTTTGAGCAAGCTCTGGGAGTTGGTGAAGGACAGGGAAGCCTGGCATGGTGCAGTCCATGGGGTTGCAAAGAGACAGACACAGCTGAGTGACTGGACAACAACAGCAAGTAGAAAATGATAGTAATAGTGGTAGTAATAGTAATAATAATAAATTTTAAGAAGTTCAGCAGAAGAAAAATGTGGGGTATCCGGAAAGTATATAATTGCTGTATCTGATCTTCAGGAAGGGTTCAGTAAGGAAGTGACTATTGTACTTAGCTTGAGGGATGTATAGTACCTAGTCAGGTGACAGGGTCAAGGAAGAAGACTTCATCCAGAGAGAAGAGCCTGGGTCAAGGCCTTAGAGTGGGGAAGAAGTGAAGTAAGTTCAAAGGCCTGCAATGTAATGGTGTGGCTGAGTACAGAGGAAAAAAGGGACAGACTATATAAGATGATGCAGAGAGGTAGGTGGCTTGGAACTGTTTCTAAGCGTTTTAAAGGATTTTGGTTTTATCCTAGAATAGCAGGAAATCGTACAAAGAATTTATACAGAATTTAGTTTGGTTTTTCTTTGCTCACACTTTTGTTTCTTTGGGGTTAATACCTAGATTGCAAGGTACATCGAAATATATTCATGTTTCAAAATTTGGAGTATATACTGCCAAGTTGCCCTCAAGAAAACTTGTAAAATTTACTATTCCACCTGCAATGTGTGATGTAGCTTAATTCTACAAACTCCAATGTTGGGCAGTAAACATTTAAAATATTTCCAGTATAGATGGATAGTAACGTGATTGCTGCTTTGTGTCTATTTTATTATGAATATTGAAATTTACACATGTATATATGCAGTTTTTCAGATTGTGTTTCAAAATATTAAAAATATTTCTATCAGTATTAAAATTCTTTTTATCCTAATACATTTTCTGTTATTTCCAAAGAGGATTATAGCATTTTAGTCAAATGATTAAGCTAAACAGGTTGTTCAACTTAGAGAAAATGTGAGTCATTACCAAGTAAAATCTCAAGAAGTTTGAAGTAATTGAGCTGGTAGCTTACTTTGTTCAGAGTCTATAAAAAATTAAATTTTCCAAAAATTTTCTCAGTTTGTTGTTTCTTGCATCCTACTCCTTCTCTCTGGGTGTTCTTTTCTTCTTACTGAAGTACATTATTTAATGACTTTTTCAATATGAGTGTGTGGGCGATGCATTTCTTAATCTTTGTATGTCTGAAACGTCTTTATTTTGCACTTACTCTTGTATGATAGATTTGTCCCCCTCAATCCTTAGAAGCTGTTTCTCCAATATCTTCTGATATTTATTGTCTTCTGGTGTCTGTTGTGTGCTGTCAATATTATAGTCAGTCCAAAAATCATTTTGTCTTTGGTATCTGGTAGCTTTTAAGATTTTATCTTTATCCTGGGTTATATGAATTTCACCATCGTCTGTTTAGTTTTACTTATCCCACTTGGTATTCATTGAAGGAATAAATTCATGTCTTTAAAACTCATGTCTTTCTTCAGTCTTAGAAAATCTACAGCACCTGAAATATTGCTTCTTTGCCATTCTCTCCATTTTTTTTTTTAAATTCTTCAACCTCCCTTTGACTTATGTTAGCATCCCTTTATTTGTCCTCTATCTTTCTTCACTATTTTTTCATGTTTTGCGTCTCTGTCTGGTTTTGGTGCATTCTGAGCAGGCTCCTTGCTACTTTCTTATAATTCACTGATTTTATCTTCAATCATGTTTAGTCTAGAGTTTGTCAGGTCTACTAAGAAAATTGTAGCTTATTTTTAGGATTTCTAATTTTTTTTCTCTTAACCACTTGTTCTTTTTTTATCTCTACTTAAAAAAAATAGAGTTCTCATGATGGATGTTAATCTATCTTTCATTGTTGAGTACCTAACACGTATGTACTTTAAGCTCAATTGATCCGAGGCCATACATGTGAGTTGAAGGAAAGCTGGCAGTAGTAAGAAGAGAAGCCACAGGAGTTCAGGCTCATGTAATTTACTTCTGCCTTTAGGACCATTAGGCTTGATCCCACCCCAGTACTTTTGCCTGGAAAATCCCATGGATGGAGGAGCCTGGTAGGCTGCAGTCCATGGGGTCGCTAAGAGTCAGACGTGACTGAGCGACTTCACTTTCACTTTTCACTTTCATGCACTGGAGAAGGAAATGGCAACCCACTCCAGTGTTCTTGCCTGGAGAATCCCAGGGACGGGGGAGCCTGGTGGGCTGCCGTCTATGGGGTCGCACAGAGTCGGACACGACTGAAGTGACTTAGCAGCAGCAGCTACATATTCTTTCCCCTCCAAGATAACGTCCTGCCCATGTGCCCACATCTGTGGCTTGGTGTTTGTAATGGGCTGCCCAGATTGCCTAGTCCCCCAGTGACCCCTGCTTAGGCATGTCGTGTCTACTGGAGCCCAGTAGCAAGCTGGCAGGTCCTTCTTAAAGCAGGAATGATTGTGTTGGAACAGGACATGACTTTGCTCTCAATTCCTAGGAGGTCTTCTGTGACTCCCCTATTAGGGTTTGACAGAGGCTTCATAGCCCAGATTATCTACCACAGATACTTTGCATACCTGTAGAACTGCCAGTCATAAGTCTCAAGGGCAGAGTACTTGGCTCCAGCTGCAGAACTTTCCCGTGCTCTGGAGCACACTCAAAGCACGTGGCCTTACAGGTGGTTTCGTAAAATGGGAATAGTACTTTCAGATGTGGTAGAAGTTGCCTCCAAAATCCAGAAGCCCCAAACTTGAGGGGTGGAGGTGGCACTGTAGAGTGACGGAACACATCTGCCTCATTCAGTAAGCTTTTTGCTACTGGGCTCTCACTGCATATTCAGTTTTGTACAGATGAGCATTGTAAAACCTTTGTTGTGTTAATGGTTACATCTCTAGTCTTATTGAGCAACATCGCTGTGGTTTAATTTAAAAACCATAGTGGGAGCAGCTCTCTGAATTCATCCAAATCTCTGTTAAAAGGGATGATTCATAGTGTAGTTTCTGAGTGGGATCATGCACTTTATAGTATGCAAGGAAGCTTCAGCGCATGTTTTAAAATTTTGATAAGAATTTCCTTTGTTGTTTATCTGGATAGATGTGACGCCAGCATAGCCAGACTCTCTGCCGAGCACAAAACGACCTATGAGGGCCTCCAGCACTTGAACAAAGAACAGCAAGCTGCCAAACTTATCTTGGAAACAAAAATCAAAGATGCAGAGGGACAGGTATGACCTGTTTCAGGTAGCTTTTTTTTTAGGTAGCTTTTTGAAAGTGGGTATTTGTTCTTATCTAAGAATAACATGGGTTTAATTATTTCCTGCAGGAGAAACTAGTCAGGGCACTCAGCATAAGCATCTCTCTTCTTCTTCCTCCTTCTATTTCACTGGAGTGGCCCTTTGTAAGAATGCAACCAAAATGCCAAGATTGTCAGTACACTCCTAATTTTAAGTATTCTTTTCCCTCATTCTTCAAACAATATGTTCCAGAAATTCTAACTTATATTTCTAAAACCATGTCTTAGACAGGTAAGTGATAAAAGTGTTGTTTTACAGGCTTTTACAGGCCACTAATCCCAATTTTGGATTCAGGAAATAGTTTATTCATAGGATTTATGGGCTGCCTCATCACATAGTTTGTATATGGGGAAAGAGTAGAATAAAGCTAGAGGGTTGGCTAGCTAATAAATTTCAGAGTATTCCACCTTGCAATTCACAGGTTAATTTTTTAAAGCAAAATTCTTGGCATTTCACAGTTTGTTTTTTGGCTACTTAGAAGTTTTCCTTTGCCATAATGGGGCCTGTCTTCTAGGACTTTCTCTACAATGTTTGTTTTACTTGCTGTTCTTCATTTGAAGAGAGACCACTCCAGTATTCTTGCCTGGAGAATTCTGCTTCATGGTTTTATAATAATTAACTTTTTTTTTTTTTTTTACAGAAACAGCTTTGGATCCTTATTGGAGGCAGCTAGGACACAAATATGTCTAATTTAATAAATTGACTAGGTACCCCCTTTTATTAGAATGAAAAAAAAAAGTGTTAGTCGCTCAATCATGCCTGACTTTTGTGACCCCATGGACTGTAGCCCACCAGGCTTCTCTGTCCATGGGGATTCTGCAGGCAAGAATGTTGGAGTGGTTTGCTATGCCCTCTACAGGGGATCTTTCCAACTGAGGGATTGAACCGGCATCTCTTACATGCCAATGCCAACAACATTGGCAGGTGGGTTCTTTACCACTAGCCCCACCTGGGAAGCTGAAAAATTATGTTTCCTGATAACTTAACCTGCATCTGGAGGTAAATCTGAGACCTAATGGGTTTTGTAAGTGATAAGAATTCCATCCTTTATGACTAATAGGCACACTAACAGTAGAAATTCCAAGGTAAAAATGACTTCTGTTTTGTGCCAGCAGGTGGAAGTCTTGGTCCTGGGCAGGAGCTGGGCTTGCTCAACAGAGACTGTAGTTGAGTGCTCACTGCATGATGAATATTTTGGCAGTGCTGCTGGTCTTGATTTTTTTTTTGGCTATGCCCTGCAGCTTGTTGGGATCTCAGTTCCCTGACCAAAGATTGAACCTGGACCACAGCAGTGAAAGCCCAGAATCTTAACCACTAGGCCACCAGGAAACTCCCCTGGTCTTGATTTTTGATGGGTGTGTATAAAAGAATTGAAAGTGGAGAGATGAGGTGGACTCCTAAATGAATTTATTACATTAGATTGAATTTAATGCCATGGACGAGAATACATGTCACTAATGTTTTCTGAAATTACCTCTGAAAAGGTTTGATGTGGTATTTACAAGCGAAGTTTCTTTTCCAGATCTCTCAGCTTTTAAACAGAGTGGACTTGTCAATATCAGAGCAAAGCACAAAACTGAAGATGTCCCACAGAGATAGTAACCATCAGCTTCAGCTTTTGGATACTAAGTGAGTAATCAACTTAGAAAAATCTGTTATGGTAGATGTTCTTTATACTACAGTTTTTTTCCCTTTTGGTTTTTATTTATTTTACAAAGTGAAAACCATAATGGAAGTTCACAGGGAAAGTTTCCTTGTAGCCTATTACCACTTTACCTTCCGAATTATTGTTTTTAGTGACTGGATAATAATCCATCTATTCATCTAATAAATATTTCTGGGCCTAGATGAACATGGCCTGGGTGCTGAGAATGTGAAGAAGAACAGGCTTTGTTCTTACCCTTGTGGAGCCGATAGTCTAGGGAGTTGATGAATGTTAATGGAATAATCACTTAAATGAGTGCATGCTATGTTATTACTAAATGGTGATACATGCTTTGAAGGAAAGGTGCGTGGTTGCGGCAGGCTGATTAATGGTTCCTGCAAATATCACCATGTTCTAATTCCTGTGAATATGTTATGGCGTTGTTGTCCCGTCACTCAACCGTTCCAACTCTTTGTGACCCCATGGACTGCAGCATGCCAGGCTTCCCTGTTCTTCAGCGTCTCCCAGAGCTTGCTCAAACTCATGTCCATTGAGTCGGTGTTGTCATTCAACCATCTCATCCTCTGTCGTCCCCTTCTCCTGCCTTCAGTCTTTCCCAGTATCAGGATCTTTTCCAGTGAGTCAGTTCTTCACATCAGGTGGCCAAAGAAACTTCAGTTTTAGCATCAGTTCTTCGGGTGACTATTCAAGATTGATTTCCTTTAGGATTGACTGGTTTGATCTCCTTGCAGTTGTAGGGACTCTCAAGAGTCTTCTCCAACACCAGAGTTTGAAAGCATCAGTTCTTTGCACTCAGCTTCTTTATGGTCCAACTCTCACATCTATACATGACTACTGGAAAAATCATAGCTTTGTCTATACAGACCTTTGTCAGCAAAGTAATGTCTCTGCTTTTTTATGCTGTCTAGTTTTGTCATAGCTTTTCTTCCGAGGAGCAAGCATCTTTTAATTTCATGGCTGTGGTCACCATCCACGGTGATTTTGGAGCCCAAGAAAATCAAGTCTGTCACTGTTTCCTTTGTTTCCCCATCTATTTGCCATGAAGTGGTGGATCAGATGCCATGATCTTTGTTTTTTAAATGTTGAGTTTTAAGCCAACTTTTTCACTCTCCTCTTTCACTTTCAGCAAGAGGCTCTTTAGTTCTTCTTTAGTTTCTGCCATAAGTGTGGTGTCATCTGCCTATCTGAGGTTATTGATATTTCTCCTAGCAATCTTGATTCCAGCTTGTGCTTCCTCCAGCCCAGCATTTCACATGATGTACTCTGCATATAAGTTAAATAAGCAGGGTGACAATATATAGCCCTGACATACTCTTTTTCCTATTTGGAACCAGTCTGTTGTTCCATGTCCAGTTCTAACTGTTGCTTCCTGACCTGCATATAGGTTTCTCAAGAGGCAGGTCAGGTGGTCTGGTATTCCCATCTCTTTCAGAATTTTCCACAGTTTGTTGTGAATCACATAGTCAAAGGCTTTAGCATTACCAATAAAGCAGAAGTAGATGTTTTTCTGGAATTCTTTTTGCTTTTTCAATGATCCAACGGATGTTGGAAATTAGATCTCTGGTTCCTCTGCCTTTTCTAAATCCAGCTTGATCATCTGGAAATTCTTAGTTCATGTACTTATGAAGCCTAGCTTGGAGAATTTTGAGCCTTATTTTGCTAGTATGTGAAATGAGTGCAGTTGTGTAGTAGTTTGTACATTCTTTGCCATTGCCCTTCTTTGGGATTGAAATGAAAACTGAGCTTTTCCAGTCCTGTGGCCGCTGCTGAATTATGGCACGTTAAATGGCAAATAGGAACTTTGCAAATGTGATGAAATTAAGGGTCTTAAGGTGAGTAATGTTATCTGTATCATCATTATTGATGTAATCTCTAGAGTCCCTGTAAGACGAAGGCAGGAGGGTCAGAATCAGGAGAGAAGGCCATGTGACAATGAAAGCGGAGATTGTAGTGTGATGTGCTTTGAAGGTGGGGAAGGGGGCCACAAGCCATGGAAGACAGACAGTCACTAGAAGCTGAAAAAAGCAAGGGAATGATTCTCCCCTCAGAGCCTTCAGAAGGGACCACCTCCGCTCACACCCCAACTTTAGTCCAGTGAGACTGAATTTAGACTTCTGGCCTTCAGAACCAAAAGGGAATAAATGTGTTGTTTTAAGCCACCAAGTGTATGGTGATTTGTCACAACAGCTGGGGGAAGCGAATGCAGTAGTGTTGCTGGGGTGAGTGACAGAGGCCTGGTTGTAGGGCCTTCTTGAGGAGGTGGCGTTCTGAGTGAGAGGTAAAGAATGAATGGCATTCACTAGCCCTTGGACTACAAGGAGATCAAACCCATCAATCCTAAAGGAAATCAATCCTGAATATTCATTGTAAGGACTGATGCTGAAGCTGAAGCTCTAGTACGTTGGCCACCTGAAGTGAAGAGCCAACTCATTGGAAAAGACCCTGATGCTGGGAAGGATTGAAGGCAAAAGGAGAAGTGGGCGGCAGAGGAGGAGATGGTTAGATAGCATCATCAATTCAATGGACAGAGTTTAAGCAAACTCCAGGAGACAGTGGAGGACACAGGAGCCTGGCATGTTTCAGTCCATAGGGGTGCAAAGAGTTGGGTTTGACTTAGTGGCTGAACAACAAAGTAAACAGTGCGGTGAGGACCCAGGAGATGCAGGAGCCTGTCGTGCGAGAAGTGTGACGTGAGGGATATGCACAGTGTAGAAGGGGCTGGGACAGAGCCTGAGGGTGGGGAGTGAGGCTAGAGAGGAGGCAGGCCAGTGCACAGGACTTCACACAGTCAGGACCCCCTGTTTCTTTCCCTAGAGCAATACTAAGCCACTGAATGATTTTAAGCAGGTAGGGTGATCTAGTCAATTTATGTTATTTTTTAAAATGGTCTTGATTGCAGTTGGAAGATGGATCACAAGGGCTGAAGCCGAGTTGTGAATTGGGGGCACCGTAGGCATTTAGATGAGAGAGGTCTGTGCTGGGGGAAGCCGAGCTGTCTCGTTGGGACACTGTATGGTGTTATACTTTGTGTTTCAGTGACACTTTAAACTGGATTTGCTCCCACCGAAATTTGTCTGCTGCTCTTCTGCTCAATCATAGAACCATATACTTTTCCCTGTCATGAATCTTCATAAGCTTGGCAAATTTCCTGCCAAAGCAGAGCCCATAGTGACCATATATGTTTATTTATGTATGTTTGTATTTGACTATTATATTTTTTTAGAAGCTGACTTTGTTAGAGATTTGTGACAGTTTTTTATTATCATTATTATTTTTGTGGCCACACCATGCAGCATATGGTATCTTAGTTCCCTGACCAGGGGTCGAACCCGTTACCCCTGAAGTGGAAGCACAGAGTCTTAACCACTACACTGCCAGGAGAAGTCTCTGGAAATTTTAAATTAATCATTCTTCTGGTTCTTCTATCTCATTATCTCCATGCTTACTACCACTTCAAGGTCATTAATGATTTAACAGGAATTCCCTTACAGAAACCATGTTTCCTTTCCTCTAATTATCTGTATTTATATCATTCCTGAGTTATGTCACTCTTTCTCAGATCCTATGAGCTTGCCAAGTGCAGAAAGATCTGTCCCCTTCCTTCCATCGTACAGGAAGAAAATAAACATATTAGTATTTTTTTTTCTGTGAATTTTCTCCTTAGCAGATATTACTAGTCAGCAGACATGAACATCTTTATTTTTCTTCCTACAATTTAAAGTCCAGAAGTCTAGACACAAAGGCCGTTCACAGAGGAAAGGGTACTAAGCTTGGAGCCTGTGTTGGGGAGAAAGACAGATTAGAGACCCAAAGGTAGAACCCTGGTTGAATGAACTAGGGAAAAAACAACAACAACAAAAACATTCTGCAGAGAATTCACAAAGAAACTTACCTGTCTTAGTCTTGATTCTGAGTAGAAGTGTAAAAGATATTCCTAAAAAATTCTAAACCACAGTACAACCTTTATGTGGATTTAGACTTAGAATTCACATTACCCAACCACTTTGAAGAAACTAAAATAGATATTTTATCTTAGAATGATCTCTGGTAGTAGCCTAAGATGCCTGGCAGAAGCAAATACAAATATGCAGTCTTCAAGGCCCCACAGGCAAATTAAGTTCTAAGGAACATAAATGTAAATCAAAAATTATAGACCAACACAAGGAAAAAAAGTCACATAAATAATAAAGTGAGAAGAAACAACAATAAGCAGAATCAGACTCCTAAGTACTACATATATAGGAATTATTGGATAAAATGGATGTGTGTGTATGTATGTATGTGTATGTGTGAGTATTCACACACACACTTTTTGAAAATATGACAAAGGAATAGAGCTTACCAAAAATGAACTGTCGGGGATTTCCTGATAGTCCAGTGTTTAGGGCTCTGTGCTCTTGTTGCTGAGGGCCTGGGTTCAATCCCTAGTTGGGGAACTAAAATCCCACAAGCCACATGGTGTGGCCAAGAAATAAAAAGTCAGAATTGACAAACAACCAAATTGGGCTTCTAGAAAATATAGCCATTGAAAACAAAATGTAACTTCCCTGACCAGGGAGCCTAACAGTGACCCAGGTGCCTTGGAGTTAAGCCTATAACTCTACCTAGAAGTGGAACCCAGCTTATTACCCAACTTTATTGCTTAGCAGAGCCTTTGGCCTTGTCCTAGCAAGGAACCCAACAAACAACACTTCCTAAAAGCAGAACATGCCCTGTGACCCTACCTGACTAGGGAGCCCAGATAGCAATCCCACTCGACCACAAGCACAGCCTCCAGATTCACTTGACTTCACAGTACAGCTGGTGGCCCTGCCTGACCAGGGATTCTGGCCAGTGACCTTCCTTACCAGTGGTGCACAGCTAGCAGCCTATCCAGTTGTGGAGCCAGAAGCCCTATCATGGGGGTCCAACCACCCTACAAGGGAACACAGTGACCCCACCTGACCAGAGGGAATGGCAGAGTTCAGTTAGTGGCTCCATTTGACTGTGCAACCCGCCAGCAGCCCTGCCTACCCTGGAAGTCCAGCCAGTAGAGTCACATGACCATTGAGCCCAGCCAACAGTGTCCCTCCACCTGTACTTCAGAGCATGGGCAATAGCCCTGCCCAACCAGAGACCTAACAGACAGATATAGAACATCTCATCCAACAGCAGCAGAATACATATTCTTCTGAAGTACATACAGAACATTCCCAGGATAGATCATATATTAGGCAACAAAATAAGTCTCAAGAAATTAGATCGAAATCATGTCAAGTAGCTTTTCAAACCAAAGTGGTATGAAAGTAAAAATTAATGACAGAAGTAAATTTGAAAACCTCACAAATACGTGGAATTAAACAACACATTCCTGAACAACCAGTGGGTCAAAGAAGAGCAAAAGGAAGATTTAAAAAAATCTTGAAACAAATGAAAACGGAAACACAGCATATATAGACTGTAGCCCACCAGGCTTCTCTGTCTGTGGAATTCTCCAGGCAAGAATACTGGAGTCGGTTGCCATTTCCTCCTCCAGGGGATCTTCCCAACCCCAGGATTGAATCCAGGTCTCCGGCATTGCAGGCATCTGAGCCACCAGGGAAGTCCACCAAAACTTATGGGATGCCACAGAGGCAGTTTTGTGAGGAAATCTGCAGTGTTAAATCCTTACATTAAGAAAAAAGAAAGACCTTGAATAAACAACCTGACTTTATACCTCAAGGAATTTTAGAAAAAGAAGAGCAAATTAAGCCCAAGATAGCAGGAAGAAGGAAATGATTGAGATAGGCCAGAAATAAATGAGAAAATAGTAAACAACAGAAAAAAATTGGGGGAAAATAAAAAAAAGTAACTGTCAAGCCAAAGAGACAAAACTTTCTCTAGACTAACAAAAACAAGAAGAGGGTTCAAATAAATAAAATTATTAATGAAAGAGGAACTGCTACAGCAGACAACACAGAAATACAGAGGATCATAAGAGACAGCTATGAACAGTTGTATGTCAACAAATTGGATAACTTAGAAGAAATGAATAAATTCTGGAAACAGGCTACTAAGACTGAATCATGAAGAAATAGAAAGTCTGAACAGACCAATGATGAGTAAGGAGATTAAAACAACAATCTAGAACCTCTCAGCAAAGAAAAAGTCCGGGACCAGATAGCTTCATGAATGAATTCTATCAAACATTTAAAGAATTAATGCCAATCATTCTCAAACTCTTCCAAAAAGTTGAAGAAAACACTTCCAAACTCATTTTATGAGGAGCATTATTCTGATAACAATTGGAGAAGGAAATGGCAACCCACTCCAGTATTCTTGCCTGGAGAATCCCAGGGACGGAGCCTAGTGGGCTGCCGTCTATGGGATCGCACAGAGTCGGACACGACTGAAGCGACTTAGCATTCTGATAACAAAACCAGATAGACACTACAAGAAAAGAAAATTACTGACCAATATCTCTGATGAACATGGTTGCAAATGCTAACAAACCAATTCAACAGCATTTTAAAAGAATCATGCACCGTGATCAAGTGAAATTTATCCCTGAGATGCAAGGATGTTTCAATATATACAAGTCAATCAGTGTGATACATCACATTAGCAGAATGAAGGATAAAAATGATATCATCTCAGTTGCAGAAAAAGCATTTGACAAAATTCAACATCATAATAAAGACTCCCAACAATTTGAATATGTTAATAGAATGTATCTCAACATAATAAAGGCACATATGACAAGCCCACAACTAACTTAATGCTCAGTGATGAAATTCTGAAAGCTTTTCCTCTAATATCAGAAGTAAGACAAGGATACCCATTCTCAGCACTTCTATTCAATATAGTGCTGGAAGTCCTGGCTAGAGCAACTAAGCAAGAAAAAGAAATGAAAGACATTCAAAACAAAAGAAGAAGCAAAGTTACCCCTGCTTGCAGATATTATCTTATAGAGAAAACTCTAAAGACGCCCTCAAAGAACTGTTAGAATAAATGAATTCATAAAAGCTGCTGTGCTCTGTGGTCAGGCCCCCAGGTCAGGTGGGTCTCCACAGTTGGGCAGGGCTGCTGGCTTGACTTCCTGCCCATGTAAGACTGAGAAGCTTTGTTTTTGATGATATGACCAGGAAGTATACTTATCACTTCAATGCATGTTCCATTGCCTGACTTAGTCATATGGCCACACATAGCTGCCAGGAGGACTGATAAGTGTAGTCTAGGTAGTTGCGGACTCAGGTCACATTTGAGGGTTTCTTAATAGGGAAGTGGTCATGTATGGATGTGAGAGTTGGACTGTGAAGAAAGCTGAGCGCCGAAGAATTGATGCTTTTGAACTGTGGTGTTGGAGAAGACTCTTGAGAGTCCCTTAGACTGCAAAGAGATCCAACCAGTCCATTCTGAAGATCAGCCCTGGGATTTCTTTGGAAGCAATGATGCTGAAGCTGAAACTCCAATACTTTGGCCACCTCATGCGAAGAATTGGCTCATTGGAAAAGACTCTGATGCTGGGAGGGATTGGGGGCAGGAGAAGAAGGGGATAACAGAGGATGAGATGGCTGGATGGCATCACTGACTCGATGGATGTGAGTCTGAGTGACCTCCGGGAGTTGGTGATGGACAGGGAGGCCTGGCGTGCTGCGATTCATGGGGTCACAAAGAGTTGGACACGACTGAGCAACTGAACTGAACTGAACTAATAGGAAAGAAGAGGAGAACAGATATTGCAGACAATTGGGGACTTATACCACAGGGAGGGTATACATTTTATTATTTTTATTGTTAAGTCACATATATTCTTGTGTACTTTTATTGTTTTCATAATAAAAATAATTCAAATGGGGAGGCAGTGGGATGTTATTTTAAGGTATTTGGAAAGGGAGAGGACTATAGGAATGGAAATTTGAGTTTTTAAAAAATTCTCTGATTTAAACTAAGAAATATCTGTATGGGACAAGAGCAATTTGCAGAACATAAGAGAAAAAGGGATCCAGGCTCCAGTCCTGGGAGAAAAGATGGAGAAGGAGGAAGAGTCCTGGGCAAGGAGGAGCCTAGAAGAGAGCCAGGCTACTGTGTCCTTTGAGCCAGGAGTGGCCTGGGCCTTTTAAACTGCACAGGTAGGTGCTTGGAGTGGCTCTGCATGTGATGCCTTGGTACTCACACTATCAGGTCTGCACGGGTGGGAGTACTATCAGGTGCTTTGCTGTTATATCCTCCTCTTCTCCTTCCTTCTCAGTTTAGTGCCAAGTGCAATGGGGAAGGCAATGGCACCCCACCCCAGTACTCTTGCCTGGAAAATCCCATGGACTGAGGAGCATGGTAAGCTCCAGTCCATGGGGTCGCCAAGAGTCGGACACGACTGAGCGACTTCACTTTCACTTTTCACTTTCATGCATTGGAGAAGGAAATGGCAACCCACTCCAGTATTCTTGCCTGGAGAATCCCAGGGACAGCCATCTGTGGGATCGCACAGAGTTGGACACGACTGAAGCGACTTAGCAGCAGCAGTAGCAGCAGCAGTTCTATGAAAAACATAAACGTGTAATTCTGAGTGAACTGAATTTATTGCTTATATATTTCTAAGAGATTTGATAGAGACAGAGGTTGTTTGATGTCATTTTAAAGTTGTTTTATATCTGACAGCTAATTTTTCTTATTTTAGATTTAAAGGTACAATCGAGGAACTCAGTAACCAGATTTTATCTGCGCGGAATTGGTTGCAACAGGAACAAGAACGGATAGAAAAAGAACTTTTGCAGAAAATCGATCAGCTTTCCTTGGTTGTTAAGGAAAACAGTGTAGGTGTTGATGTTCAACCATAACATAGTTATGTTATTCGGTGAGACCTGCGATGTTTGAATAATACTCTGTAATGTATGTTTGATTTATTTAGCATTAGCTGTTAATGGTTGTTTCTTGCCTTATAATCTCTTTCCATGGTTCATACTGATTCGTTGTTATAAAGAGACAGAGCACTTGGACTTGTTTTGGTTAACAGAGAAAAATAATAGAAAGTTTCAGTACTTTGAACTAAGACAAATCCAAATCAAGACCTTAAAGAACCAAGTTGTCCAGCTGCATTTCTAAATAAAAATAGCAATTACATACTTCATCTTAGTTTTAGTTTCATGGTCTGGTAAAAGCCGCTTTGACTAGACTTCTCCCTCCAGGCCCCTCCATCACACTATAAACCCAGCATGAGGGATCACAGGGAAACATCTAAACAGAATCCAGTTTTCTTCCTTCTCCTTTCACCCCACTCTCCTGTAGGCCTAAGGTTTGCAGAAGTGCTCAAAAACCATACCCAGAAAGCCTTGCATATATAGTATTCAGTATCAGTACTTGGAAAGCAAATGCTTTTTGATTTGGTTATCTAGCCTGACCTCCCTCTCCCTTCTCTTTTCTTGCACTGCTTCCTCTCCCTTGGACTTTGATGGAGCATAAGTGACTGGTGCAGGCTGCATCTCTGGCTCTGCTCTCTCTTGATGCCGAGCTGTTGAATTGCAGACTGTGCACTGGGCACATCACGAGAGTTTTGTTATGCTTTAGCCCACTTACAGCTTGGTATTTGTAGTCCTCGCCTCCAAAGCTTGCCTGCAGACCCAGATTCTCATAAGAACCAAGCATGATGGAGAGAAAAGGAAAGAAAATGTTCTATTTCAACTATTTCTTTACATGTCTCCATATTTTTATCAGATCTACTGATTGATTTGTAGTCGTCTGTGTCTTTGGATCACTATTTTTACATCTGAGGTGGCTTAATAACTAAAAAACTCCAGGATAATGGTGACTTTAATATGATAGAAGCTTATTTATCTTTCACATAAAAGAAGTCTGGGTATAGGGATTGCCGGGCTGTTAATGGTAGTTCATCCATCCTCAGTGACCCATGATCTTTCTGGCTTAAGTCTCTACCAGTCCTAGAGAGTGACCCTTGCATACATAGTTCAAGATGGCTGCTAGAGCGCCAACAGAAGAAAGAAGAGGTTTTTTATTTATGTCTCAGCTATTTTTGTTTTTTTAACTTTTCCTAGAAGTTGCCACATATATTTATACTTATGTCTCATTACCCAGAACTTAATCATATGGCTACACCAAACTCAAGAGACAATAGAAAAGGTAATCTTTATTCTGAGTGACCTTATACCCAGCTGAAAACTGGAGATCTGTTATGGAAAAAGGGGAGAGTGGATATTGGGGTGAGCATCAAGCAACCTTTTTGATTCTGTTCTCTGCAGATTGTTCTTAAATGGTATTATGACTGATGTGAATGCAGTACAGACTCTTTGGAGTAATTACGTGCCATTCTTATCATGGATCTCAGGGAGCCAGTGAAAGGGACATGGAGAAAAAGCTCAGCCAGATGTCAGCCAGACTGGACAAAATAGAAGAGAGTCAGAAGAAGAATATGGAGGTACAGAGGACAAAACAAGAGGAGGAGAAGGTGCATGGGCGGATCAGCAAGCTTGAGTTACAGATGACCGAAGACATGAAGGAAATGAAAGCCGAAGTTGATGCGGGTAGGTCAATAAGAAAACGGTTCTTGTGCTTCATTTTCTGTATGATCTAAAAGTCAACTAGTTAGTATTCCCTCACAACTACCTACAGACCTGGATAATGGAACGTCCTTAGGTAATTTTCCAAGTAGAACTAAAATATTGCTTCAACTTCAAGGACATGAAGACAGATAGACCTCGAGAGACAGGCAAACAAACCTAAAATTGCTTAGCTTGCATACATAGCTTCAGTGCCATCTGCAGATTCTTTTCTGATCATAGCCAAGGTCAGTATGCCTCAGGAACAAGCATATATCTTTGAGAGGCCTTTGAAGGCTTATTTTATACTGCTGGCAGTATCCCACCATGGCAGTGAATGGTATTCCTCTGCTTAGAAGCCCATAGGGCTCATTCTTCCACACTTGTAAGGAAGACAGTGTCAGAGCTGATTTCAAGTTCTTAAAAGTGCTGCCAGATAAAGGAGGGGTTAGATTTACATTTTACATATTTATTTATTTGGCTGCCCTAGGGCTTGGTGGCAGCTTGCAGTATCTTTTAGTTGTGGCATATGGTTCCCTGACAAGGAATTGAACCCAGGCCACCGGCATTGGGTGTTCGGAGTCTTAGCCACTGCACCATCAGGGAAGTCCCAAGAGGGATTAGATTTATACTCTGAACTCTAGAATACAGAACTGGGACCAATAATCAGAAGTTACATGAATACATATTATAAAGCAGAAGTATCTACAGTTAGAAGTCTTAGAAAGACACAGGTGCTTTGTGAGCCTGGGAGTTCTTTACTCAAAGTATTTAAGTGAAGGTTGGTTAACCATGGTCAGGAAAGAGAAGACAGTCAGGTAGTATGGGAAGGGGAACTAAATTATCTCCTGATTCCTTCCTGTTCCTCTGGTTCTGTGAATTTTCTTCATGGGATTGTTCTATTTTGGCCACATGAGAATAAAAGTGGCCCCATCCCAAGAATAATTTTGTTGTAACCACCACGAGGTCTCAAGAATTGGGCACAACTAGACAGCTAACACTTACTTATTTAACCACCGCAAGTTAATTTATTTTATTTAAGGAGAAGCTGCCATTAAATTTATGACTTTTAGAACTTTGTGGAGATAAAAGTGAATTTCCTTTCTTGGTCTTTTGGGCTAGTAGAGTATGATATTTGACTATTTCATTGGTGGTTAATGTGATGGTGATAAGAAATGCATATGAGCCTTTTAAAAATTAAAAACATTTACTTTTTATTGTTATGAAAACAGATTTCTTAGTGGAAAATCATAAAACACAAAATGTATTTTAAAAAAACTTTCGATTATCCAGAAGTCTTTTTTATGTATATTATATTTCTATACATGTAGGATATATATATTATTTTGGCTGGGCCACATGACCTGGGGTACCTTAATTCTCTGACCAGGGATTAATCTAGGGCCCTCTGCAGTGAAAGTGTCCAGTCCTAACTACTGGTCTGCTAGGGAATATTTAATAAGTAATTTTTATACTTCTTTTTCTTGAATTGTTGCATAAAGAAAATTTTCTGAGAGAAAATTCTAAATTTGCTAAGGAAGACAAGATAATTTTGACATTTATTTTAACACGTTATTGACCAGGAGTTTTTTGCTGTGGCTGGTGATTTATTATGTAAGTGAATATTGAAATGTCTTCAGTCTGTAATATTTGGGTAATAAAAGATGTATTAATACCTCTCTGGTAAATAAGATGTTAAAAACCAATAGAAATACAGAATAATATGAGTTTTATTGGGAATTTTTTTTCTATTTTGGTTTTTATTTTGAAGTAATTTCAAATGTAGAAAAACTGTAAGACTAGTCCAAAAACTATACATCTTTCAATTGGATTCAGCAATTGTTAACATTTTGAAATTTGCTTAATGTATATGTATGTATAAATATGAATGAATGTAATTTTCCCTGAATCATTTATGAGTAAGTTGCAGAAGCCCGAATACCTTTTTACCCCTTTATTATTTCAAAGTATGTACCCTCAGAACAAGGACATTCTCTTTTTTAAAAAAATTATTTGTTTATTTTAATTGGGGGATAATTACTTTACAATATTGTGGTGGTTTTTGCCACACATCGACATAAATCAGCCAAGGACGTTCTCTTAAACAATTATGTTGTTGTTTAGTCACTAAGCTGTATCTGACTCTTTTCTGACTCCATGGACTGTAGCTTGCCCGTTTCCTCTGTCCGTGGGATTTCCCAGGCAAGAATACGGGAGTGGGTTGCATTACCTTCCTCAGTGGATCTTCACAACCTGGGATGGAACTTTCATCTCCTGCATTGCCAGGCAGATTCTTTACCATTGAGCCACCGGGGGAAGCCCTAAACAAGCATATATGATGTACTATTGATGAAACGTTTTTCAATATTCAGTTTTCAAATTTCACCATTGTTTCCTTTACAGCAAGCCTTCTCCAGTCCAGGTTCTCATCCAGAATCACGGCCTCATATTTAGTTACCACGCTTCTTATCTAGTCTCTCTTAATTTGGATCAGTTTCACAGTAATGTTGTCATCATTAAAGAACACAGGCCAGTATTTTGTGAAATGTCCCACCGTTTGGGTCTTCTTGATTTTTTTAAATTTGATTCAGGTTGTGTGTTTTGGACAGACATGCTGCAGAAGTGATGTGTCCTTCCCAGGGTTGTTTCTTTCAGTACCTTAATTATGTCCTGCCATTCCCTTCTGGCCTGCCAGGTTTCTGCTGAAAGATCAGCTGTTAAATGCATGGGGTTTCCCTTGTATGTTACTTGTTGCTTTTCCCTTGCTGCTTTTAATATTCTTTTTTTGTGTTTAACCTTTGTTAGTTTGATTAGTATGTGTTTTGGCATGTTTCTCATTGGGTTTCTCCTGTATGGGACTCTTGCTTCTTGGACTTGATTGACTATTTGCTTTTCCATGTTGGGGAAATTGTCAACTATAATCTCTTCAAAAATTTTCTCATACCCATTTCTTATTCTCTTCTTCTTCTGGGACCCCTATAATTTGAATGTTGTTGCATTTAATATCTTACCAGAAGTCTCTGAGACTATCCTTAGCTCTTTTCATTCTTTTTACTTTATTCTGCTCTTCAGCAGTTATTTCCACCATTTTATCTTCCAGCTCACTGATCCATTCTTCTGCTCCAGATATTCTGCTAGTGATTCTTTCTAGAGTATTTTTAATTTCAGTAATTGTGTTGTTTATCTCTGTATGCTAATTCTTTAATTCTTCTAGGTCCTTGTTAATTGATTCTTACATTTTCTCCATTCTGTTTTCAAGGTTTTTGATCATCTACTATCATTATTCTGAATTCTTTTTCAGGTAGTTTGCTTATTTCCTCTTTATTTATTTGGACTTCTGTGTTTAAGTTTGTTCCTTCAATTATGCAGTACTTCTCTGCTTTTCATTTTTTAAAAAACTTACTGTGTTTGAGGTCTCTTTTTACTAGGTTTCAAAGTGGAATTCTTTCTTCCTTTTGGTTTCTCCCCTCCTAAGTTTGGTCCAGTTTTGTGTAAGCTTCACATAGGGTGAGATTTGTGCTGAGTTTTTTTTTTTTTTTTTTTTTTATTGGGTTTGTATTTTTGCCTTGTTTGTTGTTTGGATGAGGCGTCCTGCACAGGGTACTACTGGTGGTTGGGTGATGTCAGGTCTTGTGTTCAAGTGGTTTCCTTTGTGGGAGTTCTCACTATTTGATACTCCCTAAAAGGTTAGGAGTTCTCTGATAGTCTAGGGTCTTAGAGTCAGTGCTCCCACTCCAGAGGCTCAGGGCTTGATCTTTTAGCAGACTGAAACTGAAGGACTCTACTTCCAGTAATGATGTCATGAGGCAGTACTGAAATCCGTTCTCCAGAATCAATGTGAAGAAAGAAGACCATGAGCATCCTACTAATGGAGACACAGAATTTAGCTTCTTGAGTCAGAGAGCACTTGGGTGCAGACAGCACTGAGGTGTTCTATCTTAGTGTGCAGAGAGAGCCCAGGCTTCTTTCCAGGGTTTTCTCATCGGGGGTACATAATGTTGGATCCTCCCAGTGTTGGTGAAGATAGCTTTGACCCTTGGTTAAAGTGGTGTCTGTCATATTTCTCTATGGTAATATTTCATGTTTCCCTTTGTATCTATAGGGAGACTGTGAAACTATGTAACTATTCTGTTTCCCATTAAACTTTTATTTTATTTACTTTGAGAATCTATTGATAATTTTTGCCCAAATCAAGCAGTACCATCTGCTATAGGATTTGATACAGCATTGTTGTTGTTGTTGTTTTTAATACTAACTCTTGTGAAATTTACCCTTTCTTAAAGGGTTTACCGCCATCTATGAAAGCATAGGATCCCTCAGGCAAGTTCTCGAAGCCAAGATGAAGCTGGACAAGGACCAGCTACAGAAGCAAATCCAACAGATGCAGAAGCCAGAAGCGCCCATGTGAAGGGACTCGGGACATGGACCTCAAAGGTGGTTTTGCCAGTGGGGCCAGGAGCTGGATCCCTCTGTAGCCAGGCTGTCACTGCATTCAGGATTGTTCTCTTCATGGTGTGCATGTGCCAAGAAATGTTTTCATGGGTCTAAATGTTTACCTTGAATCTTGAAAACACTCTTCTTTACAAGGATTATATACAATTTTTACCACGTTATTCCACTTACCTAAATTCAAGCAGATATGCTCCCTTCCCTGGATTTTAAAAGGCTTTTATCCCTTTCATTTTATGAATGAAAAGACTTAGCAGTTTCCCTTTGATTTGTGATGTTCTCTAGCCAAGACTTTAGTCTTGAAAATGTCATGGTGATTTTTTAAATTAAGTAACTAATGAATCATCTTGGGAATGTGTTGCTCCTCACTCTAAATTAAGAGACTGTTTTGATGGATTAGAATTCAACCTTTGAGTCCATATTTGGATTTTATTATTGTTGTCTGTGCATTTCTTATATTGGTTCTCTTCTTGTAAATCTACTGTCTTTTGTAGGGGGAGGGGATTTAACATTTGGGGAAAGAATCTACCACTTATGCAATGAAAATAGTTTAAAAATTGATAACTGCCATATAGATTACAAATTAAAATGGAAACTTAAGACCGTTATCTAGATAATGCAAGGCACAATTATCTGTATCAGCCACCTAGTTATACCAGGTTTTAATACTGAAAGCTTTTTTCAATTATCCACAGCCTATATAGTGATAGCCATATATTTAATAATGGAATGGTGGTAATAGTTTATTACATAATTGATTGTTCATTAATCATGTGGGAAGTGAAAATTTTTCAAGCTTTTTGATCTCCTCTCTAAATTTTTCCAAAATTGGCACAGAGTGCTAAAGGTTTATATACAATTATTGTAACTGTATTCTTGTGCCTTGGTTTTATCACATCAGTGCACTGTACCCTATAGAAGTTTTGCAGACAAAATAGAAGGCACAATAGCGCATCAGAATTATGATGTAAAAGCGGGATCCTATGTATTTTTTAAATGTTTTAAAAATTTTATCACTGTTAAGATGTTAATTATTCAGTATCATTAATGGAATAGAAATTCATACTTTTGTATGGCCAGAAAATCAAATTGATACTGCATTTATAACAATGTGAAGAAATGTTCATTTTGAGCAATTTCGTAGATGATGGGTGTTTTTTTTCAATCGCCATATTTGATTAGTCATTGGAAATTGGCACTAGTGGCATCTGTTCACCTGTATATGTAAAAACTAACAGTGAGACACGTGCCGTTCTGAACTGTGAGGGTACCCAAGAAAAAGAAAACAGGAATACTTGGAAAATTTTAAAAACTTTTTTTTTGTCTGCCAAGGACTCAGGAAAATTAAAGCATTTTCTATTTTAGAATAAATCGTGAATGAAATCTGTAACTGGCTATTACTGTTTACCCATATAAATTATGCTGCTAAAGTACATAATAGTTTACCCTCAATGGCTTGACAAAGCTTTTTCTTTTTAATTTGTACCTGATAAGTCATACAAAGAATATGTCATCCAACATATAGTTCCTTATTTTGTCACAAATCTTCCCATCTCTATTCAGGAAGACTACTTCCACTTAACAATGAAAAAAAAAAAAAAAAAGGCTAATGCTCTTTTGCAATCAGAAAGTGAGTTTCTCTTTGTGATCTAGTAACCGTGTTTATACAGTTCTCCTGGCTTAAGCACAGACCACAGCACAGACAGCCTCGGCTCCTCAAGCATCTCTCTCCTCTGGGGGCCCCAAGGCGGAGGAATCAGCACATGTCACACCTGGGAGGAGGGGAACTGGCGGGCCTAAGGTCAAGGGGTGACATGACCAGGTGATGCTTCTGTCCCCCTGTTGGGAGTTCGGTGGGGATTCGCCCCTCTGGCTGATTGAAATCACCTGGGCACTTCAAAAAGCTACCAGTGCCTGGGCTGCTCCCCCAGACCAGCTAAGTCAGAACCTCTGGAAGGGGATGCAGGCAGCCGCATGTGTCAGAGGCCCCCAGGTGACTCACGTGTTGTGAGTCCCTAAGCTCCACGTCCTCTTTTCACCAAAGTTTAAATGAGAATCAGCTTCCCTGTACTTTCCTTTACCAGAAATTTGCAATAAAAAGAATAAAATTTCCAAATCAATATGGTGTATGATTCTTAAAAGCCTTTTTGTGGGAGGTAAATTAGGTAAAATACGGTAGGAAATCTCTTGCTTCCTGGGGAAACATTTTGGTGGTTGCAGTAAAGAGCTCTGAGTCCTGACAGACCAGTGGAGACCTGGAAAGTCACAGGGAGCTGCTCCATCCTTGGGTCTCCGGAGCTCTGGGTGCCATCTCAGCTCTGGATTAATGGCAGCAGGCAGTTCCCAACGTGTGTTGTATGCCCACGTTGCGACCTTGGTGGGTATTCATTCATTTAATTATAACAACAGTGCATGGAGTTGAATACTGTTTGTTTCCGCATTTTACAGATGAGAAAACTGAGTCACGTAAAGGCGAAGCAACCTCCCCCAAATCCTGCAGCTGGTAAGTGGGAGCCATGATCCAAACCAGGCAGCCTACTTCCACAGTCTGGATGCCTATCCAGTGCTCTCCCCTACCTCTAAAGATACAGCCTTGCTTCCCACATAACTTGGACTTGCCAGACCACTGACTCCAACCCTATCTCTGCATAACCTTACAGTTCTGCCATCTGAGTTCTTTTGCATTTTAATACTCCAATTCCAAGGGCTTCCCAGGTGGTGCAGTGATAAAGAATCCACCTGCCAGTGCAGGAGATGGAAGAGATGCAGGTTTGATCCCTGGGTCCGGAAGATCCCGTGGAGTAGGAAATGGCAACCTGTTCCAATATCCTTACCTGGAAAAATTCTATGGACAGAGTACCTGGTGGGCCCCAGTCAGTGGGGTCACAGATTCGGAGAGCACAGCCCACGGGAGAGGCAATCTTATTACCTTTGCTTGGTCAGATGTCTTCCTCTGGTTGTTTCAGTGAAGGTGGGGTGGTTGATGCCACAGAACTATAGTATCACAGGCATTTCATCCCCTGTCTTTAGATGTCCAAGGTAGTGGCTCTGTGCATTTGGGGATGGGTTGTATTGGGTGAGTACAGAGCAGACAGAATAAGAAAGACAGACCCCTCTAAATTGTGGTCATCCCATTAGGCTTTCAGCCTGAAAAAAAAAAAATCACATACTACTCAGGACATCCTGGGAACTCAGTGGTAACTATGTGGAGTTTTTCTGTTACTGCTGTGTGACCTTGGGCAGTTCTCTTAACCTCGCTGAGCCTCATTTTTCTTATCTGTAGAGTGGAGATTATAAAAAAAGAAGGAGCTGGTTTATCACTTTCAAAATGCTGAAGTAATTTATGCAATATTGGGTATCAAGTGGTGGGATGGGCCTGGGGGATTAATATTGGTGGTGAGATGTAGGAAATATATGGGGGTCCCTGTTTTGGTCCAAAGTGTCCCATTATCTGTAGGGACTGTATGGGCAATGATTAACCTCTGAAGAAAGTGATATCCTAGCCTGAGACAGGAAAGAACAGTACAACCAGGGTGAAGATGTTAAGATCAGCATGGGGACAATCCCTAACTGTAGGGAAGGGCTGGGAAGATCCTTAAGTTAGTTGGTCTTATCCATGGATCAGAGCTCAGGAAAGACAGACTCCAGGTGAAGCAGGGTAAAGGTAGATAGGGAGGCTGAGGGTGCAGAGCCCAGAATTCTAGTTGGGAATTGAAAAGCCGAACAGGCGGGGCTGCGCCCAAGTGGCTGGTTGGCATTTGAGACTTGTTTGTATATAGATTGTATCGGCCCGAGTGTCCACTGACAGTTGAATGGAGAAGTAAAACCTGGTGTATGCAGACAGTGAAATACTCTTCAGCCATAAGACGGGAGACAGTTCTGAAGCATGCTATCACAAGGGCACTATGCTAAGCGCAATAAGCCAGTCACAAAAGGACTAATATCCTATGACCCCACTTGCATGAGGCACCTGTGCACATGCTCAGTCATGTCTGACTCTCTGTGACCCCATGGACTGTAGCCCACCAGGCTCCTTTGTCCATGGGCACTCTCCAGGCAAGAATACTGGAGTGGGTTGCCATTTCCTTCTCCAGGGGATCTTCCAAACCCAGGGACTGAACCTGTGTCTCCTGTATCTCTTGCATTGGCAGGTGGATTCTTTACCACTGAGCCACCTAGAGAAGTCAAAGTCAAAGGGACAGAGTAGCATCACAGTTGCCAGGGGCTGAGGGGTATGGTGGGGAAAACAGAGTTAATGTCTAATCCATACAGAGTCTTAGGTGGGGAAGATGAAAAAGTTCTGGAGTTGGATGGTGGTGATGGTTACACAACAGTGAATGTATTTAATGACATGGAACCATACCCTTAAAGCTGATTAAAATAGTAAATCTTATGTATAGTTACCACAAGAATATTTAAAAAAAAAAAATGGATTCCTCAACCACTGAATAAAGACTTCAGGTAAGAGTGCAGCCCTAGCAGTTTTATTATAGCCTCAAGGAAGACAGTGAGTCAGAAATACCCAGCTAAACCATATCTGAGTTTTTGACCCACAGAAACTGCCAGGTAATAAATATTTGCTTTTTGAAGTCACTGCATTTTAGGGTAATTTGTTTTACATAATAATTAACACAACAACACTCGGAAATATTGACAGAATTATTTTGTGGAAATGTCACAAATTATGTTATAAATTGCATTGTCCACGTATATAATCTCGTTAGTACACTTTCAGAGCAGGGAATGCTCTTGAAAACATCAAATGACATATATACCTTATCATGTTTAATCTTTGTAATTACCCTATTAGATATGTACTATTATTTCCATTTGTGATGGAGTGATTATGGAAGGTACACATAGAAGTTGCCCATAAAAATGGGGATTTCCCTTGCCAGTGCAGGAGACATAAGAGACACAGGTTTGATTCCTAGATCAGGAAGATCCCTTGGAGGAGGAAATGGCAACCCACTCTAGTATTCTTGCCTGGAGAATTCCATGGACAGAGGAGCCTGGCGGGCTACAGTCCATAGGGTTGAAAAGAGTTGGACACGACTGAAGCGACTCTTGAGAGTCCCTTGAACTGCAAAGTGATCCAACCAGTCCATCCTAAAGAAAATCAGTCCTGAATATTCATTGGAAGGACTGATGCTGAAGCTGAAATTCCAATACTTTGGCCACCTGATGCGAAGAACTGATTCATTGGAAAAGACCCTGATGCTGGGAAAGATCGAAGGCAGGAGAAGAAGGGAACAACAGGGGATTAGATGGTTGGATGGCATTACCGACTTATTGGACATGCTGCTATTGCTGCTGCTGCTAAGACACTTCAGTCATGTCCGACTCTGTGTGATCCCATAGATGGCAGCCCACCAGGCTCTCCCGTCCCTGGGATTCTCCAGGCAAGAATACTGGAGTAGGTTGCCATTTCCTTCTCCAATGCATGAAAGTGAAAAGTGAAAGTGAAGTTGTTCAGTCGTGTCCGACTCTTAGTGACCCCATGGACTGCAGCCTACCAGGCTCCTCCGCCCATGGGATTTTCCAGGCAAGAGTACTGGAGTGGGTTGCCACTGCCTTCTCCATTATTGGACATGAGTTTGGGTAAACTCTGGAAATTGGTGATGGACAGGGAGGCCAGGCATGCTGTAGTCCATGTGGTTGCAAAGAGTCGATCACAACTGAGTGATTGAACTGAAGCAAGTTAGCATGCACATGTGCAAGCCAACACCCACAACATAATGTGATTGGTTTAATAATCCCATAGTTTATTGGACTCATAATCCTCTCTGGATCTGTGGTCTCAGTGTGTCTTCAGACTAGCAGCATCGGCATCACCTGGGAAGTTGTTAGAAATGTAACCTCTGGCACCCCACCCTAGACCTCCTACTGCATCAGAAACTCTGAGATGGACTCAGCAGTCTACTTTAACTAAAGTCCTGCAGAAGATTCCAATGCAAGTGAAGTTTGAGGATCGCTGTTCTAGAACTGCACTGTAATACAATAGCCATTAGTCATGTCAACCATTTAAATTTAATATGTTGTTGTTTAGTTGCTAAGTTGTGTGCAACTCTCTTGTGACCCCATGGACTGTAGCCCACCAGGCTCCTCTGTCCATGGGATTTCCCTGGCAAGAATACTGAAGTGAGTTGTCATTTTCTTCTCCAGGGGATCTTCCTGACTCAAACTGAACCTAAGTCTCCTGCATTGGCAGGCGGATTGTTTACTGCTGAGCCACCAGGGAAGCCCAAATTTAAATATAACTTAGTCCAAATTAAATAAATTTAAAAACTCAGTTGCACTTGCCCTATTTTACATGCTCAGTAACCACCTGTGGTTAGTGGCTATAGTATTGTCATGTGCAGATATAGAATATTTACATTGGCACAGAAAGTTTTATCAGACAGCCCTGATCTACAGCAATAATTTCCTCATCTTTTCAACGGACATCTCTGTCCACAACTCTGTACCTTCATTGGTCAGCCTGAAATGAGCTTTGGATCAGGAACTTTCCTCCAGCCTCATCTTTACAACATTATATCAGTTGTCCTGATAGAGATGATTTCCCAGGTCCTTGTATGGTTTTGTCTCATCTGGCAGTTCTGATCAGTAGATACTGCTGCCCGGACTAAGGCAAGAAGGATCCAGAGGCTGGTGCTGGATTCTGAGGGAAGAGCCAAGGCATGTGAGCCAAGGGGCAGGGCTGCCACCTGGATGCTGCACCTCTGACAGGTTCTCACAAGACATCCCAGGCATGGAGGATGCCCTGAAAGAGTTTGTCAGCTAGGGGACTTGAGTGACTCTGATGCCCCCTAGGGAGACAGACCTGGCAGGCCTGGGTTCCCTGCATGCATGCTAAGTCACCTCAGTTGTTTCCAACTCTTTGTGACCCCGGCGGACTATTGTCCTCCAGGCTCCTCTGTCCATGAGACTTCTCAGGCAAGAATACTGGAGTGGTTTGCCATTTCCTTCTCCAGGGGATCTTCCTGACCCAGGGATGGAACCTGTGTCTCTTTACATCTGCATCACAGGCTAGTTCTTACCACTAGCACTCCCTGGGAAGCCCCTGGCAGGCCAGGAATTAGGGTGAGCCAAAATGGAAAATATGAAGGGACACCAAAACCTCTGTAATTAAGATAAATAGTATGTTAATGCAATGTTTTTTAAAAATCAAAAATAGTGCCAAAAATTGCACAATGAACAAAATATCAACCCCCTCAAACCATGCAGTCTGAAGCTATTTTGGAACTGAGGCAGAAAGAAAATTATGTGCCTCATATACATGTTTTATGTAATTTTATATAAATATTTTACTTTTGTGCATCATAGTGTTTTCGTTGTTTTTTGGTTAATTTTTATTTTTAGAAATATTGCACAAAAGTAGTATTCTCTTTGGGCTGCTCTTCTCCTTACACTTGGTGAGTGAGATGAGGGCTCACTCACCTCATCCTAAGCCCGGCCCTGCCCAGATGTCTAGAAATTTGTAGCTAAATTCACCTCTCAATGATTGTTATTAGCTTATCTCAGGCACGTCTGATTGCTTTAGAGGCTTCTGGTCTGTTTTTATCCCTAATTGTCATGCTTGGTCTAATTTTCAAACTTGTGACCCAGTTTCCTTGGTGATAGGATGGGGACACAAAGAAAGCTAAGCTCTGACTCCTTTCTGAGACTTCGGAGGCCATAGGGGAGCGGGATGGAAGGAGGTGAAAATGTTTGCTCCTTCTCATCACTTGCTGGCATCCTAGAGAGAGCTCGCCACCTGGCCAGCCCTTCACTGTCCTTTGCTGCTTCCATGTGGAGGGAATAGAAACTTCTTGTTGATGAATTGATAAATTGTGTCTGACTCTGCCACCTTGTGGACTGCAACATGCCAGGCTCCTCCATCCTCCACTGTCTCCTGGAGTTTGCCCAAACTCATGCCCATTGAGTCAGTAATGCTATCCAACCATCGCATCCTCAGCTGCCGCTTCTTTTGCCTTCAGTCTTTCCTAGCATCATGGTCTTTTCTAATAGAATAACTTTTGGAAAACCTTGTTTTTAAATTGCAGTATATGGCAATCCACTCCAGTACTCTTGCCTGGAAAATCCCATGGACAGAGGAGCCTGGTAGGCCAGAGTCCATGGGGTCACAAAGAGTCGACACGACTGAGCAACTTCACTTTCACTATAGTTTATTTACAATATTAGTTTCAGGTGTATACATAGTGTTTCAAAATGGTTCAAGATTATATTCCATTTATGTTTATTATAAAACATTGGCTGTATTCCCTTGCCGTCCAGTATATCCCTGTAGCTTATTGGTTTTGTACATAGTAGTTTGTACCTCTTAATTCCCTACCCCATCTTACCCCTCCCCTTTCCCCACTGAAATGAAAGTTGCTCAGTCCTGTCCAACTCTTCGCAACCCCATGGCCTATACAGTCGATAGAATTCTCCAGGCCAGAATACTGGCCTACTGGAGAAGGTAGCTTTTCCCTTCTCCAGGGAATCTTCCCAAGCCAGGGATCGAACTCAGGTCTTCTGCATTGCAGGTGGATTCTTTACCAGCTGAGCCACAAGGGAAGCTCAAGAACACTGGAGTAGGTAGCCTGTCCCTTCTCCAGCGGATCTTCCCAACCCAGGAATTGAACCAGAGTCTCCTGCATTATAGGCCGATTCTTTACCAACTGAGCTATCAGGGAAGCCCATCTTAATTTCTTGACCAGGGATTGAACCTGGGCCTTCAGCAGTGAAAGCATGGAGCCATAACCGCTGAACCACCAGGGTCACCTGGCCTCTCTCACCACTGGTAACTGCTTAGTTTGTCCTCTATATCTCTAAGTCTGTTTCTGCTGTTATAGTTATGTTTGTTTTATTTTTTAGATTCCACACGTAGGGAATGTGTTCCAATCGGAAGAACCCAGAACCAAGGAATGCCTCTGTGGAAGAGCCCTTGGAGATCCTTGAGCTCAGCTCTTATTTTCTAGAATGGGAAACCAGAGAAATTAGAAGTAGGCTTTGCAGGTGAGGACCCATGACAGTACTGTAGAGAAGCTGTAACCGTGAGGGTGACTCAGTGCCAGCTCTGCACTAGCTGGGATGTGGCATAAATCCGACAGAGCAAAACTTCTGCCTTTGTAAAGTTTCAAGCCTAGTGTGAGGTGAGACTGGGGAGAAAAAAACAACAGGCAAGTAAAGGCCAAGCTGGTCGGTTGATGGTGAGCACTTTGGAGGGAAACAAAGCAGGGGCTGGGAATAGGGAGTTCCAGAAGGGAGGTGCCAGGTGAAAGAGGATGGCCAGGGAAGACCTTGCTCAGATGCAAAGGCCTAATGGAAATAAGCGGGGAGCCAGGCGGCCACCCAGGGGAAGAATTCACCTCTATCTTCTTATTTTTATAAAACAACACAGTTTACAATTGAGGCATTCCATGCCCATCTAGCTACTAATGTGTTGGCCTTCTGGCTAAATAGTAGCTTTTTTACTTTTCACACTTTTATCATCTCTGATTGCCTCATTGTTCCCTATTTGGCCTCTCAGTTTCCATACCATGGATGACCAATTCTCTGTAGTAAATTCTGTGCATGAAATATTGATCCTAGGCAGGTTCTGTCTTCCCAAATGGTGCCATGCTGACATAAAGTGTAAGGAGTAAATTGCACCTGGGATCATCACATGCTTAGCCCCATCATCCGTGTGTGTCTCCTCCAGTGCCGTGAAGATCTTTGTGAAGAAAGAAGTGTTCACCCATTGAAATACAGGGAATTCATTCTGGGTTATACGTGGTTTGGCTTGAATTTGGATGTGCTTCTCCAGTGCCATGAAGATCTTTGTGATGGAAGAAATGTTCACCCAATGAGGTATGGGGAATTCATTCTGGTTTACACATGGTCTACCTTGAGTTCAGGTGTGCTTCTCCTCCAGTGCCATGAAGATCTTTGTGATGGAAGAAATGTTCACCCATTGAGCATTCATTCTGTCTTATACATGGTCTGGCTTGAATTCGGGTATTGAGAATGGCCTGTCTTATAGCCTTTTTATAATGCATTCTACATCTGCTTTAGCCATTCAGAGAAGAATGCATGATCTGGAACTAAAGTATGTCCATGGTGAAGATAAGGATGAATGCCCACCAGACAGTGCCCAGGCTAGTACTCCTTCAAAGACAAGATTCCCTTCCTTCCCAGGTATTGAGGTCACACTGACTTGCTGTATATGTGCTAATCTGTTTCATTTGAAGCCTTTAAAGAATATATTAATACCTCTACCATCATTGATGTTCTTCATTCTGACAAGATATAAAGCTCTGCTGAAAACCATGCTTCTCCAGAGGGCTATCTGTCTTGGTAGAGCCTGCACCCCTGGGCTTAGTCCTCTCGGGCTGAGTGAAACTCTTTTTTTCTGTTTCTTTCGTGGATTGTCGATTGAGTATTTGCATCGACGTTTGGATCTTTTTTTCTGTTTCTTTCGTAGATTGTCGATTGAGTATTTGCATCGACGTTTGGAACTTCCGGGCTTGTGCTTGCTGATAAGCCAACACCACCTCTATTAGCTGAGATTGTTTGAGTGTGTCCCATATCATACTGGTCCTTGTATCTGCCCAGAAGTCCAGACAGAGCAGTCCCTCTGTCCCTGCCGCACCCCCTCCCCCGCCCCCCGCAGGTCTACCAGCAGTTCCCTCAGCTGAGCACTCTAGAATCTAGCCAGGAGCTGTCCAACAGCTGCTTGGTTGCTTCCCAAACCAGGTTGGACAGGGCTACATGCTGAGTTTTCTTAAGTAAGAACCTGTGAATGAAAAATATTGCCTGCCATATCAGAATGTTGCAGCCATCAAACCTTTACATTACATCCACCCAGAAGGTAAGCCCTGACAGAACTCAGGAAGGAGACCCGATCCTGCTCCATCTAGCAGTCAGCCACTGCAGCTATCCTTTTCAGCGTACCCCGAGAGTCTGGATAAGAACAGAATACTGGCTGCAGAGAGCTGAGGTGCATAGCAAAGGAATGATTTCAAAAAGCCCAGGCTCTGTATCTTCCCATATGTGGAAAAGTGCTAAATTCCTTTGAGATACCTGGTTTTCCTTAATTTACAGTAATGTTTTGATGTTCCGATTACCTGGTCTTGGTTGCAAAAGCTCCTATATATCCTGGCTCCCCTCCTTGCCTCTTTGGAACAGTCTCTCAGAGTTACTGGAAATGTTACGTCCTCAGTTTTGTCCACCAAATAAAATGTAACTCTTGGGCTTCCCTGGTGGCAGTGATATTTCTCCTGCCAGTGCAGGGGACGCAGGTTCGATCCCTGATGCAGGAGGATCCCATGTGCTGTGAGGCAGCTGAACTCTGCCACAGCTGCTGAACCTGTGCTCTAGAGCTGGGGAACGGCAGGTACTGAGCCCATGTGTTACAACTACTCAAGCCCGCGTGTCCTAGAGCCCGTGTGATGAGAAGCTGGCACGCCACAACTAAACAGTAGCCCCTGCTCACCACAACTAGAGAAAAGCCCACACAGCAGTGAAGATCCTGCACAGCCAAAAATAAATAAATAAATCCAACACTTAAAAAAAAAAAAGTAACTTTTAGGTTGTGGGTTTTTTTTTTCAGTTCACAGACCTCAGCCTCGTCTGCTGTCACCACAGTTCTCAGCTTCTTCAAACACATGTGGGCATTTGGACCAGTTTTCCATCTCTAGGTTTCACCCCAAGAGCGAGAAGAGGGATGGCATGTCTGTTAGCTGTCCTCTCCTCCTCACACCGCGGGGTGAAAGAGACCGGGTCCCCACTCAGCCTCATCTTCCACACTCCAAGCCCCTGATGGTAGAAGGTGTATTCTTTCTGCGCCATGGAAGCCAGTTTGCTTTGGGACCAAGTCCATGGCCCATGCGCCTACTAGGAGTTAAATTTAGAAAACTCTCTCTCATAACAAAACCTGGATTTTGAGATTTGTCTGGGTGTTCAAGATAGCTATTCTGGGTTCAAAACTCAATGTGGACTGCTGTCTCTTGGCATCCTTGCTGTCACTGTCCCAGTTCCCTCTTTGGCCAATGGATACTTCGGTAGAAGAGGGGACAGGTGAAATGTAAGGATATGCAAAATGCGATTACTAAATTAGCTAATTTCAAAGTATTATCCCATTACATATACCTGGATATACTCTAGACTTTGATTTACTTGAAGGCATTGTCACATTTCCCCAGATATCTCAAAACGTCTAAGAGAAGTCAGATACTAATTATGAGAAGATGTGTGGATTTACTAACTTTTTTGGCTTTCTTATATTGTCTCCCATTATACCAGCTCCTTGTAGGGCAGCTTCCTGCTCTAGATTAGTTAGAAATTCCAGTGAGTAGTTCCAGTCTTTGATGAATGAAAAGTGAAATGAATTAACTTTAATTAATGTACTTTAAAAAATTTATTTATTTTTGGCTGTGCTGGATCTTTGTTGCTGTGCATGGGTTTTCTCTAGTTGGCAGCACATGGGCTTAGTTGTCCAGAGGCATGTGTGATCTTCCTGGACCAGGAATTGAACTTGTGTCCCCTGCATTGGCAGTGGATTCTTTACCACTGGACACTAATGAACTTTTAAAAAACTAATCTTTCTAAAGGGTTTGTGTCTGGGGTAAAATTCTAAATGGAAGGCAAAAATTTGGGGGATCCACTGTATTAGTCATTCATTGAGCACTTACTCTATGGAAAGTGTCTTTTGCATATTATCTCATTTACCGTTATTTCTGAACACTGTGAAAAATAAATTTTATGGCAGACCTGTCTTAAATAGGCATTCTGAAAGCCAGACAGTATAAATTTCTCTGGCTCAAGAAGAAGAAATCATTTCAGCTCAACCTCATTTTGGCTCTTTTTCTAACCTGTAGAAATTATAGAGCTATAAAGTCTATTACTAGATGAAACAATAAGGTAGATTTTAAAAAAGCAACAAAGAAAAACTGACACCCCATAACTACCACCCCAACCCTCAAATTTCTTAAAGAATGATGACCTGATTACATGTATAGGACTTTGTAATTTACAAAACACTGTCTAAAATATTTAGTCCTCATAATTCCCCAGAATTACTGTTAACTATTATTATTCTCATTCTTAGATAAAGAAAGCAAAGTTAATCATTTTAATTGAACATCTACTATGTGCTGGACACTTTAAAATTGTTTGGCACATTTATTTTGACCACAATCCAATGAGTAAGAGATTACTATTTCCATCTTACAAATAGGGAACTTATTAATAAACCTCAGAGAAGTTTGGTCAAGGTCATACAGCTGGCGAAGGAAGGCTGAGCACCCACACGTTCTTTGATGCCATGTTTAATGCATTTCCTACTACAACCTATTACAGCCCTCAAGCTGCTGGGGAGGAATGCGAATGTCAGAGCCCCTGCACAGATCCACTGCGCTCTGCATCTCACAGCCCTGCAAAGATGTAGAGGGGAGGAAGGGAGCATGAGAAAGGAGAAGTTTCCATTATAGCATCAGTGTGAAAAACACAGGCAGTTCAGCCTGAAAAAAAATTCCTCTCCCTTTGTCTCACTTCTCCTGCTGCCTTTCTCAGATATTTTTGTAACACCTCCTTTTGCTGGTTTTCTCCTACCCGTTGTAGGTAGCTGTAGGTGGCTTGACTCCTTGAATAAAGCCTCATGGGTGTTCACTACTCTCAGATTGAAAATGCTTTTTGGTAGTAAGAAGTCCTTTCTTTACATGGTGATCCTCCCTACTTCCATAGTCTTGAATCCCTTTTATTTTATTTTTAAAAATATTTATTTATTATTTGACTACACTGTGTCTTAGTTGCCGCATAGGGGATCTTTAGTTATGGCCTATGAACTCTTAGTTGCAGCATATGTGATCTAGCTCCTGACCTAGGATGGAACCAGGAACCCCTACGTTGAAAGCATGGAGTCTTAGCCACTGGACCATCAGGGAAGATCCCTCTTAAAATATAAACGTATTCTAATGCCTAGAAAAAGGACAGGTGACACTCAGTAAGAATTGTTGAATAAATGAACACATATTGAAATATAAGACTGGATGGTAGTGTTTCTATTTGAAGCATCAGCAAATTAACAAATAACACTAAATACATGGAACACTCATTATCCTAAATACAATCAGGAGTCCTTACATGACTTGGTCACCTTCTGAATTATTCTAGAAATGTCAGTTTAGGTAAGTACTTTGACCACAACTCTTTAAATGAAACACTCCTGCACACAATATTTTGCCCAGATGGCTTGTGCCCCTGGTCATAGCCCATTGGACCAAAGATGGACACCCTATCAAAGACAGTCAACCACAGGTTAACAAAGCTGAGTTGGGTCTATAGCTAATTAAACATGCATGTAATCCCTTCTACTTGCTAGGGGATGAAGTGGTGAAGAAAGATTGATATAAATTAGCTAATATCTGGATTATAATGGATATTTACAGCTGCTTAGTATAGATTCTATTGTACAGAAATCCGTACAAGAATATTCATAGCAGTATTATTCATAATAGCCAGAAGGCGGACCAAAACCCAAATGGCCAACCAGTGATGAATGGTTAGACAAAATGTGGTGTATCCATACAATGGAATATTGTTTAGCCATAAAATAGGAATGGAATTTTGATACACTAAAGGACAAATATTCTGATTCTACTTATATGAAATGTCCAGAGTAGGGTGGTTATCAGGGGCTGTTGGGGAGAAGGAATGAGGAGTGATGGCTAATGGGAATGGGGTTTCTTTTTGGGGTGATGAAATGTTCTGGAATTGGATGGTGGTGATACTCAGTAAATATATTAAAACACTGAATTCTACATTTTTTTTTTTTTTTTTTTTGCAGTGCTACGTGGCAAGCAGGAGTTAGTTCCCCAATCAGGGATCAAACCTGTGCCCACTGTGGTGGAAGCACAGAGTCATAACCATTGGACTGCCAGGGAAGTGCCCTGACTTGTAAACTTTAAGATGAATTCAGTTCAGTTCAGTTCAGTTGCTCAGTCATGTCCGACTCTTTGCAACCCCATGAATCGCAGTACGCTAGGCCTCCCTGGCCATCACCAACTCCCAAAGTTCACTCAAACTCATGTCCATCGAGTCAGTGATGCCATCCAGCCATCTCATCCTCTGTCGTCCCCTTTTCCTCCTGCCCCCAATCCCTCCTAGCATCAGAGTCTTTCCAGTGAGTCAACTCTTCACATGAGGTGGCCAAAGTATTGCAGTTTCAGCTTTAGCATCAGTCCTTCCAAAGAACACCCAGGACTGATCTCCTTTAGAATGCACTGGTTGGATCTCCTTGCAGTCCAAGGGACTCTCAAAAGTCTTCTCCAACACCACAGTTCAAAAGCATCAGTTCTTCGGTGCTCAGCTTTCTTCACAGTCCAACTCTCACATCCATACATGACCACTGGGAAAACCCATAGCCTTAACTAGATACACCTTTATTGGCAAAGTAATGTCTCTGCTTTTGAATATGTTATCTAGGTTGGTCATAACTTTTCTTCCAAGGAGTAAGCGTCTTTTAATTTCATGGCTGCAGTCACCATCTGCAGTGATTTTGGAGCCCAGAAAAATAAAGTCTGTCACTGTTTCCACTATTTCCCCATCTATTTCCCATGAAGTGATGGGACCAGATTCCATGATCTTCATTTTCTGAATGTTGAGCTTTAAGCCAACGTTTTCACTCTCGTCTTTCACTTTGATCAAGATGCTTTTTAGTTCCTCTTCACTTTCTGCCATAAGGGTGGTGTCATCTGCATATCTGAGGTTATTGATATTTCTCCCGGCAATCTTGATTCCAGCTTGTGCTTCTTCCAGCCCAGCGAATCTCATGATGTACTCTGCATATAAGTTAAATAAGCAGGGTGACAATATACAGCCTTGATGTACTCCTTTTCCTATTTGGAACCAGTCTGTTGTTCTGTGAGTGAATTAGACCTCAGTAAATCTGTCATTAAAAAAACATTCAAAGAAATAATAGCTTTCATTAAAAGATGTAGTAGGGGGACTTCCCTGGAGGTGCATTGGTTAACAATCCATCTACCTATGCAGGGGATGTGGGTTTGATCCCAGGTTGGGTAACTAAGATCCCACATACCCAGGGGTAACTAAGCCCTTGAGCCACAACTACTGATCAGCTCACATCAATAGAAGATCCCATGTGCCCCAGCTAAAACCCAACACAGCCCTCCCCACTACATGTAGTGGGACTTCCCAGGTGGTTCATTGGTTAAGACACTGAGCTTCCACTGCAGGGGGCATGAGTTTAATCCCTGGTTGGGGAACTAGGATCTCAAATGCCCCACAGTCAAAAAAACAATAATAAAAAATAACATAAATATGTAGTAAGAATTAATGACATCACCCTTATGGCAGAAAGTGAAGAGGAACTAAAAAGCCTCTTGATGAAAGTGAAAGAGGAGAGTGAAAAAGTTGGCTTAAAGCTCAACATTCAGAAAACGAAGATCATGGCATCTGGTCCCATCACTTCATGGCAGATATATGGGGAAACAGTGGAAACAGTATCAGACTTTATTTTGGGGGGCTCCAAAATCACTGCAGATGGTGACTGCAGCCATGGAATTAAAAGACGCTTACTCCTTGGAAGAAAAGTTATGACCAACCTAGATAGCATATTCAAGAGCAGAGACATTACTTTGCCAACAAAGGTCCGTCTAGTCAAGGCTATGGGTTTTCCAGTGCTCATGTATGGATGTGAGAGCTGGACTGTGAAGAAAGCTGAGCGGGGAAGAATTGGTGCTTTTGTTTTTTTTTTTTACATTTGAGAAAGTAGTAAGGATTTTTATTGTCAAAACAAGTGAGAGATACAAGCATAACAGAAGACACAAATAAATTAATTCTGATCATTTGAGACTCCAGGGTGTCTCTGGGGGAAGGTCAGCTCAACTCCTTGTGTAGACACAATACCGTCCAAAGCAAAAGACAGCAGGGATGGGAGACAGCGTTCAAGACAGTGGTTGCACGTGTGCACAGTGAAGAAAAATGAGAGAGTGGCTTCCCCAGTTCCTTTCCTCGGCGAGGTATGTTTACAAAGGTATGAGGCTCACTTGAGGGGAAAATGATTGCATATAGAAACTTGTTAATTCTTCCACCTCCCAGGAAAAATATTTTCAAGCCCTAGCCTGAACAAGAAAATCAAAACAGAGCAACACTAGTTTCATATGAACCTCCAGACTATATTTGAACTGCAGTTGCCACCTCTTTTTAAAAAAGTTTAACATCCATTTATCTATAGCAAGCCAGTAGACTGAATTTTCTCCTTTAGGGAGTTTTCAACCAAATGGAAGCTAAATTAATGTCACTTTAAAGTGCAACAAAGGCTGTGTTAAGACTAGTGTTTGTTCTGTGACACGCAGAAGCGAAGCACCCCTCCCACCGCACAGGCCCCAGAGGTACCACAGCAAGGGCTGGCTGCGGGACATGGGCCCACAAGGTCCCCCAGGACGCGAGGAGACGCCGGTGCCAGCACAAACGGGGGGTCCCTGCTGGGGCTGGCTCCTAGCTGTACCCAGATCTCAAGCAAGCCTTGGGTTCCCTGACTGACCAGACCGGCGCCAGCTCCGCTGTGAGGGCGGAAGTCGCCTGCACTAGTCCACGGACATCCCCACGCCGTGGTCCCCATGCGCACCTGGACATGGTGAAGGAATCCTGAAGCCTTGGTTTCAGAACAATGCAGTCACCTAGTAAGGAGTGGTCCACGTTCTGGGGAGGCCCCCCATATACCACTGCTCAAGTTTAGTCTAACGTTAAAGCAATACAAAATGGCTTTTCCACACAAGGACAAGCTTTCCACTAATGTTTTGCAAAAACCAATTATGTCTCCATCTAGCCTTAGTTTGATTTTCACAAAGACAAAACTTTTCCTATGTCAGAGCCAAGGTAAAGGGAGCTGGGCTCGATACCCTCGATGCAGAGTCCCCGGGACAGAAAGCTCTAGAAGCCAGTGGGTGTGAGAACATTCAAGTCCCGGGGTTTGAGGCTGTGGGCCCTCGGCAGCTGTTTTGTCCCTTCCATCACTGGGATATCCATCTTGGGCGGCTTTAACGTTGCTGGCTCCTCCGCCCTTCGGGTGGCTTGTGCACGCATCACTTCCATTGGAGAAGGCTTCTGGGCTCCTTTGTAGGCTTGGATGGCAAAGCCTCCTGACTCAGACTTCTGGAGGGATCTTGGTGCAAAGAGGCTCCATTTATCCGCCGAGCTTCTGTCTTTATCCCCGCTTCCAGAATCCATGGTGCTAAGGCTGGGGCCAGGTAAGGCTGTGGCAGAACCAGAAGTGAACCAGCCTCTGCTCTTCTGCTTAGGGGAGGCCTGGGGGCTGCTGCTCGGGGTGGACTGCGTAGACGCCGGCTGCCTCTCCTCTCTTGCTGTCTCTCCACTCTGTAGCTTTAGTTTCAGGCACTTCTGGTTGTCTCGAAGCCATTGAAAGACTGGGATCCAGGCGCTTTTCCTACACAGATTTTGAGTTGAGTTCCCGCCACCAGAGAGAGATGATGTGACGATTATGCCGACAGACAGGTATTAATGAGGAACATGGTCCAGCTGCTGCAAATTAGCAAAGCTGCTCAGGAAGAGTCCGTCCATTCCAGAGGTTCTTTCCATCCGCCGCTGCCGCGGAGCTGCCTGCAGCCCGGGACTAAAGAGGCCCCAAAGACCCACGTCTCTCAAAAAGTTGTTGCGCAGTCCGAATCCAAGCCATGGTGTGAGCGGCGCTGTGCCTGTGGCGACACAGAAGGTCCGAGACGCCAACCTGGGAGGGAAAACAGGATCAGAATTGGTGCTTTTGAACTGTGGTGTTGGAGAAGGCTCTTGAGAGTCCCTTGGACTGCAAGGAGATCCAACCAGTCCATTCTAAAGGAGATCAGTCCTCAGTGTTCATTGGAAGATCAGATCAGATCAGATCAGTCGCTCAGTCGTGTCCGACTCTTCGCGACCCCATGAACTGCAGCACGCCAGGCCTCCCTATCCATCACCAGCTCTCGGAGGTCACCCAGACTCATATCCATCGAGTCAGTGATGCCATCCAGCCATCTCATCCTCTGTCGTCCCCTTCTCCTCCTGCCCCCAATCCCTCCCAGCATCAGAGTCTTCTCCAATGAGTCAACTCTTCGCATGAGGTGGCCAAAATACTGGAGTTTCAGCTTTAGCATCATTCCTTCCAAAGAAATCCCAGGGCTGATCTCCTTCAGAATGGACTGGTTGGATCTCCTTGCAGTCCAAGGGACTCTCAAGAGTCTTCTCCAACACCACAGTTCAAAAGCAGCAATTCTTCGGCGCTCAGCCTTCTTCACAGTCCAGCTCTCACATCCATACATGACCACAGGAAAGACCATAGCCTTGACTAGGCGAACCTTTGTTGGCAAAGTGATGTCTCTGCTTTTGAATATGCTATCTAGGTTGGCCATAACTTTCCTTCCAAGGAGTAAGCGTCTTTTAATTTCATGGCTGCAGTCACCATCTGCAGTGATTTTGGAGCCCAGAAAAAGAAAGTCTGACACTGTTTCCACTGTTTCTCCATCTATTTCCCATGTAGTGATCGGACCAGATGCCATGATCTTCGTTTTCTGAATGTTGAGCTTTAAGCCAACCTTTTCACTCTCCACTTTCACTTTCATCAAGAGGCTTTTTAGCCCCTCTTCACTTTCTGCCATAAGGGTGGTGTCATCTGCATATCTGAGGTTATTGATATTTCTCCCGGCAATCTTGATTCCAGCTTGTGTTTCCTCCAGTCCAGCATTTCTCATGATGTACTCTGCATATAAGTTAAATAAACATGGTGACAATATACAACCTTGACGTACTCCTTTTCCTATTTGGAACCAGTCTGTTGTTCCATGACCAGTTCTAACTGTTGCTTCGTGACCTGCATACAGATTTCTCAAGAGGCAGATCAGGTGGTCTGGTATTCCCATCTCTCTCAGAATTTTCCACAGTTTATTGTGATCTACACAGTCAAAGGCTTTGGCATAGTCAATAAAGCAGAAATAGATGTTTTTCTGGAACTCTCTTGCTTTTTCCATGATCCAGCGGATGTTGGCAACTTGATCTCTGGTTCCTCTGCCTTTTCTAAATCTAGCTTGAACATCAGGAAGTTCACGGTTCACATATTGCTGAAGCCTGGCTTGGAGAATTTTGAGCATTACTTTACTAGCGTGTGAGATGAGTGCAATTGTGCGGTAGTTTGAGCACTCTTTGGAATTGCCTTTCTTTGGGATTGGGATGAAAACTGACCTTTTCCAATCTTGTGGCCACTGCTGAGTTTTCCAAATTTGCTGGCATATTGAGTGAAGCACTTTCACAGCATCATCTTTCAGGATTTGGAACAGCTCCACTGGAATTCCGTCACCTCCACTAGCTTTGTTCCTAGTGATGCTTTCTAAGGCCCACTTGACTTCACATTCCAGGATGTCTGGCTCTAGGTCAGTGATCGCACCATCATGATTATCTGGGTCATGAAGCTCTTTTTTGTACAGTTCTTCTGTGTATTCTTGCCACCTCTTCTTAATATCTTCTGCTTCCGTTAGGTCCACACCATTTCTGTCCTTTATTGAGCCCATCTTTGCATGAAATGTTCCTTTGGTATCTCTGATTTTCTTGAATAGATCCTTAGTCTTTCCCATTCTGCTGTTTTCCTCTATTTCTTTGCATTGATCGCTGAAGAAGGCTTTCTTATCTCTTCTTGCTATTCTTTGGAACTCTGCATTCAGATGTTTATATCTTTGCTTTTCTCCTTTGCTTTTCGCTTCTCTTCTTTTGGCAGCTATTTGCAAGGCCTCCCCAGACAGCCATTTTGCTTTTTTGCATTTCTTTTCCATGGGGATGGTCTTGATCCCTGTCTCCTGTACAATGTCACGAACCTCATTCCATAGTTCATCAGGCACTCTATCTATCAGATCTAGGCCCTTAAATCTATTTCTCACTTCCACTGTATAATCATAAGGGATTTGATTTAGGTCATACCTGAATGGTCTAGTAGTCTTCCCTACTTTCTTCAATTTCAGTCTGAATTTGGCAATAAGGAGTTCATGGTCTGAGCCACAGTCAGCTCCTGGTCTTGTTTTTGCTGATTGTATAGAGCTTCTCCATCTTTGGCTGCAAAGAATATAATCGATCTGATTTTGGTGTTGACCATCTGGTGATATCCATGTATAGAGTCTTCTCTTGTGTTGTTGGAAGAGGGTATTTGCTATGACCAGTGCATTTTCTTGGCAAAACTCTGTTAGTCTTTGCCCTGCTTCATTCCGTGTTCCAAGGCCAAATTTGCCTGTTACTCCAGGTGTTTCTTGACTTCCTACTTTTGCATTCCAGTCCCCTATAATGAAAAGGACATCTTTTTGGGGTGTTAGTTCTAAAAGGTCTTGTAGGTCTTCATAGAACCGTTCAACTTCAGTTTCTTCAGCGTTACTGGTTGGGGCATAGACTTGGATTACTGTGACATTGAATGGTTTGCCTTGGAAACGAACAGAGATCATTCTGTCGTTTTTGAGATTGCATCCAAGTACTGCATTTCAGACTCTTTTGTTGACCATGATGTTTTAACTCAGAGGACCATTATATCTACTACTGTGGGCAGGAATCCCTCAGAAGAAACGGTGTGGCCATCATGGTCAACAAAAGAGTTCATTGGAAGGACTGATGCTAAAGCTGAAACTGCAATACTTTGGCCACCTCATGTGAAGAGTTGACTCATTGGAAAGACTCTGATGCTGGGAGGGATTGGGGGCAGGAGGAGAAGGGGATGATAGAGGATAAGATAGCTGGATGGTATCACCGACTCGATGGACATGAGTTTGAGTGAACTTTGGGAGTTGGTGATGGACAGGGAGGCCTGGCATGCTGTGATTCAGGGGTCGCAAAGAGTCGGACACGACTGAGCAACTGAACTGAACTGAAGAATAAATGTGTGGTCCTGCCTTTGGGTCCAAGAATTAATGAGATAAAGTAGACATCTCCTTCTGTCTGACCAGCCTCCATCTTCTCTAGGTGACAGTCTCCGACTTCTCTGGACAGTTAGCTTCCTTCTGATGGTCCTGTTGGGAGCCTGAGTTACAGGGCCCCTTCACTCCCTCCCTGACCAGAGAAGTCTGTGACTTGGAAACCTGAACCCCAAGCTGAGTGGCTCATGGGTGCTGTCGAGACTGAATCCTTCCCAGGACACCACTGAAAGTTTCCCAGTGAGACCCCTGGAGCTGGCTCCATTCCTGTGTTGTTTTTAGCATGTCTTATGATGTACTTCTCTTTTGCCTAGGTTAGCTAGAATTGGTTAAACTGGAGTTCCTTGTGAAGGGACACCTCGGTGGATACCTCGAGTCTCTGTGCTGTAGCAGCTGCACATGCAAACTGTCAGAAGTCTAAGTGTCACTGTTAGTAACTGAATGAACCATTGCCTATCACATGTGGGACTGGGCTGTGCTAAGAACTGCTTCTTCTCATTTAATTCAGCATTCACAATGATTTTAGTTGCTAGGTACTGTCTTAGCTCTAGTTTACCAATGAGGAAATACGGCACAGAGAGATTAGGTACATTTTCTGAGATCATGCAGCTAATTAATGTTGGACTCCAGATTCAATCCAGGTCTGCCTGACTCCAGAATAATGCTCCTAACTGTTAATTTGTACTGCCTCAAAAAGAGTCAGCGTTGTTGTTACTGAAAGTGGGGTCTGGCTACTCACCACTCAGAGGCCAATACTTGAGAGGCAGACGTGGTAGAAAGGAAAGTTTGCTTTTTTTCGGAGGTGGGCAGATGGGGAGGACGGCAGATTCTTGTCAGAGGTCAACTTTCCCCTGACAATCAGTCGGCAAGAATTTTTAAAGGGGAGTCTCAGCAGTGTAGAGGGCTTCCCAGGTGGCGCTAGTGATAAAGAACCCACCCACCAATGCAGGAAACATTAGAGACTTGGGTTCGATCCCTGGGTCAGGAAGATCCCCTAGAGGAGGGCACAGCAACCCACCCCAGTATTCTTGCTGGGAGAATCCCATAGACAGAGGAGACTGGCAGGCTGCAGGCTATAGTCCATGGGGTCACAAAGAGTTGATATGATTGAAGCTACATGGCACGCATCCACAAGGGTGTAGGCAGAAGGAGGTGACTACATATAGAAGTATCAGAGTCCACTCTGATAGTCATCTTGAAACTGATTATGCAGTGGTCTGATTAGTGTCATCTTGATCTTTTAAAGTTCAGTTCAGTTAATCATTAGTTTCAGAGTCCATTTGTTCTCATTGCCTTGAAGACAATTCTCAGAACTTTTGCAGCTTTTTTGTTGTTTTTGTTGTTCAGTTACTAAGTTGTGTCCGACTCTTTTTTGACCACATGGACTGAGCGCGCTAGGCTTCCCTCTCATGAACTACCTCCCAGAGTTTGCTCAAATTCATGTCCATTGAGTCAGTGATGTTTAACCAACTCATCCTCTATCACCCTTTTCTCCTTTGGCTTCAATCTTTCCTAGGGAAAGATTTCCAAAAGGTTGGAAAAGCCAACCTTTTCCAGTAGGTTGGCTTTCCTGTTGCAGAAAACCAGTACTCGAAAAACCAAGCACCACACTCAGAGAGTTGGAGAAGTCAGGTTTATTACGCTGGTGGGTCCAGAGGAGTTAACACTCTAAGCTCTGAGCCTTGAACAAAGGGGGTAAGAGTTGTTATAGACAGACTATAGTGGGCAACACTAGCTGCTAATAGGCTGGTTTAAACTAAGGGATTTCGTGCACACAGGAACAGCAGTCAAGTTGGGGAGGGGGTTGCCTGACCTTTACACGAACAGGCATGATTAAGCAGGTTTGCAGGGGCTGGGCAATTCCAAAGAGCAGGGCAAGGGTGAGTGAGATAAGCTCCAGTTCCTAGTATTGTAAGTCCCCACCTTCTGAGACTATGTGACCTTCATGATCCAGACTTTGCAAGGAACAAGCTGAGTTACAGAGGCAGAACGAGCAGGAGGTTATGTAAAATTTTAATTTTTCCTCTTCACTCACATCAGGTAGCCAAAGTATTGGAGCTTCATTTTCAGCATCCGTCCTTCCAATAAATATTCAGAGTTGACTTCCTCTAGGATTGAATGGTTTGATCTCCTTGCAGTTCAAGGGACTCTCAAGAGTCTTCTCCAGCACCACAGTTCAAAAGCATCAATTCTTTAACACTCAGACTTCTTCATGATCCTACTCTCACATCCATACATGACTACTGTAAAAACCATAGCTTTGACTATATAGACCTTTGTTGGCAAAGTGATGTCTCTGCTTTTTAATATGCTGCCTAGGTTTGTCATAGATTTTCATCCAAGGAACAAGTATCTTTTAATTTTGTAGCTACAACCACCATCCACAGTAATTTTTGAGCCCCAGAAAATGAAATTTGTCTCTGCTTTCACTTTTTCACCTTCTACATGACATAAAGTGATGTGACTGGATGCCATGATCTTAGTTTTTTGAATGTTGAGTTTTAAGCCAACTTTTTCAGTCTCCTCTTTCACCTCCATCAAGAGGCTCTTTAGTTCCTCTTCACTTTCTACCATCAGGGTGATGTCATCTGCATATCTGAGGTTGTTGATATTTCTCCCAGTAATCTTGATTCCAGCTTGTGACTCTCCATCCTGGCATTTTGCATGATGTAGTCTGCATAGACGAAGAAGGCAACAGCACCCCACTCCAGCACTCTTGCCTGGAAAATCCCATGGCTGGAGGAACCTGGTAGGCTGCAGTCCATAGGGTTGCTAAGAGTCGGACACGACTGAGCGCCTTCACTTTCACTTTTCATTTTCATGCATTGGAGAAGGAAATGGCAACCCACTCCAGTGTTCTTGTCTGGAGAATCCCAGGAATGGGGAAGCCTGGTGGGCTACCGTCTATGGGGTCGCACAGAGTTGGACACGACTGCAGCGACTTAGCAGCAGCAGCAGCAGTCTGCATAGAAGTTAGATAAACAGGGTGACAATATACAGCCTTGTTGTACTCCTTTCCCAATTTTAAAACAGTCAGTTGTTCCTTGGAAGGTTCTAACTGTTGCTTCTTGACCCACATACAGGCTTCTCAGGAGGCAGGTAAGGTGGTCTGGTATTCCCATCTCTTGAAGAATTTTCCACAGTTTGTTGTGATTCACACAGTCAAAAGCATATCTGTAGTCAATGAAGCAGAAGTAGATGTTTTTCTGGAATATCCTTGCTTTCTCTATGATCCAGTGAATGTTGGCAATTTGATCTCTCGTTCCTTTGTCTTTTCTAAACCGAACGTCTATGTCTGTGAGTTCTCCATTCACGTACTGCTGAAGACTAACTTGTCAGATTTTTGAGAATTACACATCATGGCTACAATTTTGTTATCATGTAGTTAACTTCTGCCTGCTTTCAGTATCTACTGAATAGCTCAAAGCATATGGCACAGAATATTATCTAGGGCCCTTGTAGAAGAACTAAAGATCCTACACTTGGCTTAATGACTATGACTAAAGTTTTATTATTTGGTCTTGTTTGACTGTTTCCTTTGTTTCTGCACTTTCTCATTTCTCTGATTAAATTATTTTGGTTAACAGTTTTCTATAGACAAAGGCAGGCAGAGGACTGGGGAGGAAGAACCACTGGGTCTTGCTCTGTTTCACTGTGGAGGGCTGCCCTAATCAAATGGGACCGCAGGCCGTGACCTGAGAAGTTCATGGTGGCAGAGCACATCTAGCCTTTCCCTGGCAGTGATCTCAAAGGGAGGGCCTGCATTCTAGGACACTCGATGGCAGAGGTATCAATCCTGGCTGTACGTTACAACCAGCTGAGGAGATTTAAAACCACTGATGGCTGGATTCCACCCTCTGATGTAATGTGTCAGCAGTACCCCTGGGCCATGGATGGTTTTCCAGTTTCTCCTGTGGTTCTAATATGCAGGGATGATTGCTTGCCAGGGTCCAGCCCCATCAGGATCCAGGGGTACCCTCAGGATGACGGCTTAGGCGATAAGGATAGCAAAGCAGAGAGATCAGAGGCTTGATCTTCCTTGATTAACACAGAAAGCTAATAAAGCTCCTGTGCCCTAAGGAGTCATCCTGAAAGAAGAACAGAGAGAAAAGGAGGGAAAAGGAAAAAAGAATGACACAGGGAGACCAGGCTTTGGTGAGCAAGGCCCAGAACTTTATTTTCAAAAGGATCTTTTATACCTTGACTTGTACATAGAAGGAAATGAAAGATGCAAAGTCATACAGAGTCAGCCCAAACATTATATCTGTTTATCAAAACCAGGATTTTTTCTGCACACCTTTCCCAACAATGTGTACATTATCTTCTGGCCTTGGAATCCTGTGGACTTTTTATGACCCTTTTTCGATAAAGGCTGCTCACCCAGAAAACTTATTTTCCCTTGAAGTGTTTTTTCTTTATATTTATAATCTATGTCAACCTCAGAAAGTACTAAACAGAGTTACATTCTCACAGAGCAAAGGTGCAGTAAGTTACAACAAAGAACCAGTTAGCTCAAAGGTCTGATGTGGTTAATTCCAAGGCTGCTACTTGTTTTTCTTACATTCCAACTTTGTTAACTAATGCACTCCCAGGTGCACAATGGATAAGGGATATGGGAACTTGGCGACAAGCATTGGCCCAATAATGAAGCTCTTTACTTATAGTAAAGTAATAGATAGTACCTATCTATTCTAATAATTTTTCATCCCTTAAAGGACTCTATGCTCATTAGGACTTTTAGAATGTTTTGGCTTCCCGCGCCTTTCAAGGTTGGGGAGTTATGAACAATCATGTGTGTTAATTGCAAGAGTATGGATAAACATGTCAGGCAAGCTAGAAAGCCATCAGAGGGGTTTGAATTGAAACACTCTTATCATGTCCATTAACTAAAGCCCTAAGTTGATTCTTTCTAGAGAAAGGTGGTTGAGGATAGCCCCCTGTTAATGTCAGAAGAGTTGGTGAAAGGCATAATATAGTAAGACAGATTCTGGTTTTGGGGTAGATGCTCAAGCAGATTCAGGGGGTCCCTTGAGGCCTGATCCGCCTTTGCCTGTCAGGTCTCTTCCGCATGACCTTTGTCATGGGTGGGATCTCCCGTGGTGGCTCCCAGGAATTACTGATTTCTTTTTTCTCAAAATTTAAAGGGCGTAATATACACTCATCAGATCAGATCAGATCAGTCACTCAGTCGTGTCCGACTCTGCGACCCCATGAACTGCAGCACGCCAGGCCTCCCTGTCCATCACCAACTCCCAGAGGTCACTCAGACTCACATCCATCGAGTCAGTGATGCCATCCAGCCATCTCATCCTCTCTCGTCCCCTTCTCCTGCCCCCAATCCCTCCCAGCATCAGAGTCTTTTCCAATGAGTCAACTCTTCGCATGAGGTGGCCAAAATACACTCATAGATATTGTTAAAATGCAGATTCTGCTCTGGGAGATCTGGATGGGGCCCAGGAGTCAGTTTTCTAACAAGTGCTGGGTAATTCCAAGTAGAAATGCCATCCTGAGTAGAAGTCTTCCTACTCAGAGTAGTGAGCAGCAGCAGAAGATTCATCTAGAGCTTGTTAGTAATTCAGACTCCTGGGTCCCACCCAAACCTATGGAACCCCAGCAGGAACACCATGGAGAGGCCAGGTAAATTTCATGCATGTTAAGGACTGGGAAGCATGCGGAGCTCAGGGTATATTTAAAGAGAGAGCAATGAGGCTAATGAGGGGATTCAAAACTGAGGCATCTGAGCAGGTATGAAAGGAATTGAGGATGTGGAGCCAGGAGGAGAGGAGAGAGAACAGAAGGAGGCAGGTACACACTTCGATCCTGGAGAGACTGCTTCGGGGAGAGGGGGTTACTGAGGGACAACATGTCATCAAAGTATGACCTGGGAGGTCAGAGGGATGCATTTCTGTCCAGTGGGGGTGGTTGGTTGGTTGGTTTCCCCTGTAACTATGGGGGCTATATTTCTTTTCTTTTCTTTTTTTTTTTAGGCAAGGGAAAGTGGGCAAAGGAAGGGATCCATAAGAATGGGAGGGAAATGGGAAGGAAGAAGGGGAGTGATGGTGGGGAGGAGTATATATAAGTTCTTAGCTAATGGATTTCTGTTTTTAATCATAAAGAACATTTAAAAAATCATGTTTAATTCATCTTATATTTGGAAATTTGCAGATTTGGAGATGGCGCTGATTGCAATAATAACCAATTAGTGTGTGATAATAAGACTAGAAAAGCAACTGGAGGTGAAAAGTTCAGGGAACTGAAAGTCCAGTTTGGGTGTTCTCTCATCTTACACCCATCTTGTCATTTTGTAGTTGTAGGTCTGTCTTTACAACAATGTGTTATTAGGACAGAATCACATTTATCACTGCTTCCTCCCTAATGCCCAGAATGGTACCTGACCCATAAAATACTCAATAAAGATTTACAGATGAACAAATAAGTCTATGTTTTTTAAAAATTCTAAAAATTATTCCTGAATTGAGAGCTACATCCTGGGACACCACTGTCTTCACTCCTCATGGAGCACTTCTTATGGGCGGCCTTGTGGATAATAACATTTACTGCTGCTGTGGATGCTGTGAGAAGCATTCTTTGTAATTCTCTATGGTATTTAGTGTAGGGGGTTGCTGAGGAAGTAATTCACTCCCTTAAACAATATTCCATCCATTAGGACCCACAAGGGAAGCTTTTCTAGGATTTCATTGCTAGAAAGACCTGTGACTCTCCTGAGTGAACTGACAATTTGTGAGGCTCATAAGTGAATGTGTTTTCCTCCTTGCTTTGTCTATTACAGCCAGATTTGTATAGGTGTGAGTAGGGTATTAAAGTCTCCCACTATTATTGTGTTATTGTTAATTTCTCCTTTCATAGTTGTTAGTATTTGTCTTACATATTTCAATGCTCGTATGTTGGGTGTATGTATATTTATAATTGTTATATCTTCTTCTTGGATTGTTCCTTTGATCATTATGTAGTGACCTTCTTTGTCTCCTTTTCAGAGCCTTTGTTTTAAAGTCTATTTTATCTGATATGAGTATTGCTACTCCTGCTTTCTTTTGGTCCCTATTTGCATGGAAAATCTTTTTCCAGCCCTTCACTTTCAGTCTGTATGTGTCCCCTGTTTTGAGGTGGGTTTATTATAGACAACATATGTAGGGGTCTTGTTTTTGTAACCATTTGCCAGTCTTAGTCTTTTGGTTGTCTCTTGTAGACAACATATGTAGGGGTCTTGTTTTTGTATCCATTCGGCCAGTCTTTGTCTTTTGGTTGGGGCATTCAGCCCATTAATGTTTAAGGTAATTATTGATAAATATGATCCCGTTGCCATTTACTTTATTGTTTTGGGTTCGAATTTATACACCCTTTTTTTGTTTCCAGTCTAGAGAATGTCCTTTAGTTTTTGTTGGAGAGCTTTAGTTTGGTGGTGCTGAATTCTCTCAACTTTTGCTTATCTGTAAAGCTTTTGATTTCTCCTTCATATTTGAATGAGATCCTTGCTGGGTACAATAATCTAGGCTGTAGGTTATTTTCTTTCATCACTTTAAGTATGTCTTGCCATTCCCTCATGGCTTGGAGAGTTTCTATTGAAAGATAAGCTGTTATCCTTATGGGAATTCCCTTGTATGTTATTTGTTGTTTTTGCCTTGCTGCTTTTAATATTTGTTCTTTATGTTTGATCTTTGTTAATTTGATTAATATGTATCTTGAGGTGTTTCGCCTTGGGTTTATCCTGTTTGGGACTCTCTGGGTTTCTTGGACTTGAGTGATTATTTCCTTTCCCATTTTAGGGAAGTTTTCAACTATTATCTCCTCAAGTATTTTCTCATGGTCTTTCTTTTTATCTTCTTCTTCTGGGACTCCTATGATTTGAATATTGTAGCATTTAATATTGTCCTGGAGGTCTCTGAGATTGTCCTCATTTCTTTTGTTTTTCTTTTTTCTCCTCTGATTCATTTATTTCTATCATTCTTCTAATTAACTAATCCTATCTTCTACCTAGATAGCATATTCAAAAGCAGAGACATCACTTTGCCAACAAAGGTTCGCCTAGTCAAGGCTATGGTCTTTCCTGTGGTCATGTATGGATGTGAGAGCTGGACTGTGAAGAAGGCTGAGCGCCGAAGAATTGATGCTTTTGAACTGTGGTGTTGGAGAAGACTCTTGAGAGTCCCTTGGACTGCAAGGAGATCCAACCGGTCCATTCTAAAGGAGATCAGCCCTGGGATTTCTTTGGAGGGAATGATGCTAAAGCTGAAACTCCAGTATTTTGGCCACCTCATGCGAAGAGTTGACTCATTGGAGAAGACTCTGATGCTGGGAGGGATTGGAGGCAGGAGGAGAAGAGGACGACAGAGGATGAGATGGCTGGATGGCATCACTGACTCGATGGATGTGAGTCTGAGTGACCTCCGAGAGCTGGTGATGGATAGGGAGGCCTGGCGTGCTGCAGTTCATGGGGTCGCAAAGAGTCGGACACGACTGAGCGACTGATCTGATCTGATCTGATCTGATCTTCTGCCTCTGTTATTCTACTGTTTGTTGCCTCCAGAGTATTTTTGATCTCATTTATTGCATTATTCATTATATATTGACTCTTTTATTTCTTCTAGGTCCTTATTAAACCTTTCTTGCATCTTCTCAATTCTTGTTTCCAGGCTATTTATCTGTGATTCCATTTTGATTTCCAGATTTTGGATTAATTTCACTATCATTATTCGGAATTCTTTATCAGGTAGATTTCAATCTCTTCCTCTTTTGTTTGGTTTGGTGGGCATTTATCCTGTTCCTCTACCTGCTGGGTATTCCTCTGTCTCTTCATCTTGTTTAAATTGCTTAGTTTAGGGTGTCCTTACTGTATTCTGGCAGTTTGTGGGGTTCTCTTTATTGTGGCGTTTCCTCATGGTGTGTGGGTTTGTACAGGTGGTTTGTCAGGGATTCTTGGTTAGGGAAGCTTGTGTCGGTGTTCTGGTGAATGGAGCTGGATTTCTTCTCTCTGGAATGCAATGAAGTGTCCAATAATGAGTTATGAAGTGTCTATGGTTTGGGAGTGCCTTTGGGCAGCCTATGTATTGGGGCTCATGGCTGTGTTCCTGTGTTGCTGGAGAATTTACTTGGTATGTCTTACCCTGAATCTTGTTGGCCCTTGTATAGTGCTTGGTTTCAGTGTAGGTATGGAGGCATTTGATGAGCTCCACGGGTTTTAGTTTATTGCCTATCGCTTCCAAGGTGGTTCCCTCTGTTATAGCTTCTTCTGTTTCCTGGTCTCTTCAATGTCTGATTTCTGCCCTGATACAGAGGGGGCGGTGGTGGACACCCAAATCTAAGCCGCTCAGGTTCAGGCACTTGGGTAGTCCTCTGAAGCACAGACTCAGTGGAGCCTGCGTTTTGTGCCCTTCCCAGGTCCGAGCAGCTCAGGTGATGAGGTGTTTGGCGAGCGTGGCTGCTGCGACTTATCACCTCTCTGCCGCTTGGTTTTCTGGGTATACAACTGGCGCACCTTCTCAGGCGGATGTTGACTGTCCAGAGCCCCAAGAAGCCTTAGTTAGCAAAGAAGCCTGCTTACAGTTTTGTAAATAATGTCTCTCTGGGACTGTGATTGCCCTCTTCTGGCTCTGGCTGCCTGTCACCGGAGGGCAACGGTCTGCAGCCGGCTATCTCTGTACAGTCCTTTGTTCCATGTGTAGGCCTGGTGGTGTCTTAGGTTAGGGCTGGCTTTTCGTGTAGTAGATATCCCAGTCTGATTTGCTAGCTCAAATAATTTCGCTCATGTAACGCTTGGGATATTCAGGCCAGATTCTTACTCTAATGGATGCAGCCTGTGCTGCGCCTCCTTGCCCAGCCCCAACTTGCTAATGGCGTATGCTGGTGTCTGCGCCGCTTCTCCACTGAAGGAGTTACCGCAGGGCTCGTAATCTCCTTTCAAAGACAATGGGTTGTCTTTCTAGGTGCCTGATGTCCTCTGCCGGCATTCAGAAGTTGTTTTGTGGAATTTACTTGACGGTCAAATGTTCTTTTGATGAATTGATGACGGAGGAGAAAGTATTCTCCCTGTCCTACTCCTCCGCCATCTTAGCTGCTCCCCCTATATTTCTTGTCAAAGAGGACAACCTCCATTATGGCAGAAGAAATTCAAAGATTGTAAAGATGTGATGACTTCTGAGCTGTCTTGCTGCTCTGAGATTGTGAGTCTGTGGAGCTGAAGTGGTAGGATTGTTGGGTCACCTGGAGACCTAGTCCCTGTGGAACTGAGATGAGACGTGTCAGAACTTGAGTTTGGTGTTTGGAGGGGTGCAGTATTTTGGGTTGAAACTGATAAAAACCAGACCCATGTCAGGAGATGCCCAAAGAGTAGTGCTGGGGAGGAAGACCTTTTACTCTGCCCTTGTAAGTTCTTTGGGATAAGAATTGAATTGACATTGGAGAGCTTAACAGGAGAAAAAGCAAAAGTTTAGTAACTTGTATATGTGGGAGAGACTGGAGAAACTGAGTAACTCATCAAAATGGCTGAAATCCTCACCTTGAATAGCATCTCCAGATGAAGACACAGGAGGATGTTGAGGGTGGGGAGAGTCAGTTATGGGAGGTGACCAGGAAAAGCACAGTAACAGGGATAAGGTTATGATGTGAATTTAGGTTATTGGGTTCACCATTGATCAGTTCCTAGAGAATTGGTCATTCTTATCTTCCAGGTACACATACAAGTTGCCCATAAAAATGGGGATTTCCCTTACAGTGGTGTTTCTCACAAAAGAGCAACTCTTATTTGTTTTTCAGAGCCCTTCCCATGTTATTTCTCAGAAAGTGACCAGCTTAGAACAATTAATATGTCAAAAAGACATATTACAGGGTGGCAGGTCTCTCCTTACAGGAGAGACGTATTTCACACAGGAGTGTTTGAGAGGAGACTAGACACCTTCAAATCCAGGAGGGTGACCCCAAAATCCTGAGACCTGTCCTGCTGTGCTCTGATACCTGGGGTCATGATGTGTGAACGTGAAATGGGAGATGGGACCAAGAACTGGAGTGAATTTGCAAGGTGATTATGTCATACCAGCCAGAGAAGGAGAATGAGGATTGGAGTGTCCTGATGTTTCAGATAGAAACAGCTCTAGAAAGGGGAGGTGCACAGTAGCACCATGATGTCGTTGTGTGAAAGGACTAGAATCCATTGTTTCAAGCAGCGTGGTTTAATTGTTCCTGTGACGTGAGCAGGAGAAGCTGAGTGAAGCCACCCAGGGAGACCTGGAAGGAAGGGGAGGTCTGGGCCCCGGATGGGTTTACAGGTGTTGGCAGTTTGACTTTCTGGATCTTATTTCTTGGGCTCCATCTTTGTAACCGTTTGGTTCCCCTCTCTGTCCTGGTGTGGATCTGGTGTCTGCCAGTCGAATCTGGCTCTACCACCTTGGGTGGTGGCTGGGAGAGAGGCCAAGAGCCACAGAGGCAGGGGCAGCAGAGGGTGGGGATCCTGTGTCCAGGCAGCTATGGCCTCAGCCTCTCTCTTTGCTCTCCTACATGAGACCATGAGGGGACTTTGCTGACTTGTGTAACACTCTGGAGAACTCTTTATTGCTGTAGTTCAGTTGCTAAGTTGTGTCTGACTCTCTGGCACCCCATGGACAGTAGCCTACCAGTCTCCTCTGTCCAGGGAATTTCCCAGGCAAGAATACAGGCGTCGGTTGCCATTCCCTCCTGCAGGGGATCTTCCTGACTCAGGGATTAAACCCAAGTCTCCTGCTTGGCAGGCAGTATCTTCACCACTGAGCCATCTGGGAAGCCCACTGTAGGTGTTTAGCCCCGCAGGTAGTCAGTCTCAAATTGAAAATGCTTTTTGGTAGTAAGAAGTCCTTTCTTTATGGTGAAAGTGAAAAAAGTGAAGTCGCTCAGTCGTGTCTGACTCTTTGTGACCCCATGGGCAGTAGCCTGCACCAGGCTCCTCTGTCCATGGGATTTTCTAGGCAAAAGTACTGGAGTGGGTTGCCATTTCCTTTCTTTATGGTGGTTCTCCCCAACTCCTTAGTCCTGAATCCCTCTTATATTAATGAATATTAACTCTCCAGTGTTCTTACCTGGAGAATCCCAGGGATGGGGGAGCCTGGTGGGCTGCCGTCTGTGGGGTCGCACAGAGTCGGATACGACTGAAGTAACTTAGCAGCAGCAGCAGCATATATTTGACTACAGTGTTTCTTAGATGGGGTGTGAGGGATCTTTAGTTGCAGCATGTGAGATCTAGTTCTTTGACCAGAAATCAAACCAGGGCCCCCTAGATCAGAAGCACGGAGTCTTAGCCACTGGACCACCCAGGAAGTCCCCTGAATCCCTCTTAAAATATAAATTTATTCTAATGCTTAGAAAAAGGGCAAGGAACTAATAGGTAATCAGTAAGTTTGTTTGATAAATGGTTATTACTGAACACATATTGAAATGTAAAAGTGGGTGGTTTGATGCATCAGCAGCAAATAACACTAAATATATGGAGCACTCTATCATAAAATTTACCTTCAGGAGACCTTCTGTGACTTGGTCACCTTCTTAATTATTCTAGGAATGTCAGTTTGGGTGACGTCTTTGCCACAGCTCTTTACATGATATGGTTCTGCACACAGTCTTTTGCCCAGATGGCTTATGGTCCTAGTCATAGCTGATTGAACCAAGGTGGACACCCTATCAAAGAGAGCCACTCATAGGTGTGAAAACTTGAGTTTAAAAAAAGCTGTTGTATCTACAGCTATTTAAACTTGCATGTTAATCCCTTCCACTTGCTAGGGGATGAGGTGGTGAAATAAGATTGACATAAATTAGCAAATATCTGGTTACGTGGATATTTATTCTACAGCTGCTTAGTGTACACTCTAGTGTACAAAAATCTGTGCAAGAATGTTCATAGAAGTGTTATTCATAATAGCTAAAAGGTGGAAACACTTCAATGGCCATCCAGTACTGAATGGATAAACAAAATGTAGTATATAAATATAATGGGACATTGTTTGCCCATAAAAAGGAATGGAATTTTGATACACAAAAAGACAAATATTATGACTCTGCTTATATGAAATGTCCAGAGTAGGCAAATTCAAAGAGATAGAAAGTATATTGGTGGTTGTCAGGGGCTGTGGGGGAGAAGGAATGAGGACTGATGGATAATGGGAAAATGGGAATAGGATTTCTTTTTGGGGTGATGAAATGTTCTGGAGTGGGGTGGTGGTGATATTTGGTAAATTATTGAAAATACTGAATTGTGCACATTATTCTTTTTTTTTTTTTTTTTTGGCTTGCCATTTGGCATGGATCTTAGTTCCCCGAGGAGGGATCAGACTGGTGCCCTTTGGAGTGGAAGCTTGGTTTCCTAACCATTGGACTACCAGGGAAGTCTCATTAATTTTATACTTTAAAATAGTGAATTAAACCTCAATTAAACCTTACAAATAGCTGTGAAAATAAAAGAAGTGAAAAGCAAAGGAGGAAAGGAAAGATATAAACATCTGAATGCAGAGTTCCAAAGAATAGCAAGAAGAGATAAGAAAGCCTTCTTCAGGGATCAGTGCAAAGAAATAGAGGAAAACAGCAGAATGGGAAAGACTAGAGATCTCTTCAAGAAAATTAGAGATACCAAGGGAACATTTCATGCAAAGATGGGCTCGATAAAGGACAGAAATGGTATGGACCTAACAGAAGCAGAAGATATTAAGAAGAGATGGCAAGAATACACAGAAGAACTTTACAAAAAAGATCTTCACAACCCAGATAATCACGATGGTGTGATGACTGACCTAGAGCCAGACATCCTGGAATGTGAAGTCAAGTGGGCCTTAGAAAGCATCACTACGAACAAAGCTAGTGGAGGTGATGGAATTCCAGTGGAGCTATTCCAGGTCCTGAAAGATGATGCTGTGAAAGTGCTGCACTCAATATGCCAGCAAATTTGGAAAACTCAGCAGTGGCCACAGGACTGGAAAAGGTCAGTTTTCATTCCAGTCCCAAAGAAAGGCAATGCCAAAGAATGCTCAAACTACCGCACAATTGCACTCATCTCACACGCTAGTAAAGTAATGCTCAAAATTCTCCAAGCCAGGCTTCAGCAATATGTGAACCGTGAACTTCCTGATGTTCAAGCTGGTTTTAGAAAAGGCAGAGGAACCAGAGATCCAATTGCCAACATCTGCTGGATCATGGAAAAAGCAAGAGAGTTCCAGGAAAACATCTATTTCTGCTTTACTGACTATGCCAAAGCCTTTGACTGTGCGGATCACAATAAACTGTGGAAAATTCTGAAAGAGATGGGAATACCAGACCACCTGATCTGCCTCTTGAGAAATTTGTATGCAGGTCAGGAAGCAACAGTTAGAACTGGACCTGGAACAACAGACTGGTTCCAAATAGGAAAAGGAGTTGGTCAAGGCTGTACATTGTCACACTGTTTATTTAACTTATATGCAGAGTACATCATAAGAAATGCTGGACTGGAAGAAACACAAGTTGGAATCAAGATTGCTGGGAGAAATATCAATAACCTCAGATATGCAGATGATACCACCCTTATGGCAGAAAGTGAAGAGGAACTCAAAAGCCTCTTGATGAAAGTGAAAGTGGAGAGTGAAAAGGTTGGCTTAAAGCTCAACATTCAGAAAACGAAGATCATGGCATCTGGTCCGATCACTACATGGGAAATAGATGGAGAAACAGTGGAAACAGTGTCAGACTTTATTTTTCTGGGCTCCAAAATCACTGCAGATGGTGACTGCAGCCATGAAATTAAAAGACGCTTGCTCATTGGAAGGAAAGTTATGGCCAACCTAGATAGCATATTCAAAAGCAGAGACATTACTTTGCCAACAAAGGTTCGCCTAGTCAAGGCTATGGTCTTTCCTGTGGTCATGTATGGATGTGAGAGCTGGACTGTGAAGAAGGCTGAGCGCCGAAGAATTGCTGCTTTTGAACTGTGGTGTTGGAGAAGACTCTTGAGAGTCCCTTGGACTGCAAGGAGATCCAACCGGTCCATTCTGAAGGAGATCAGCCCTGGGATTTCTTTGGAAGGAATGATGCTAAAGCTGAAACTCCAGTATTTTGGCCACCTCATGGGAAGAGTTGACTCATTGGAGAAGACTCTGATGCTGGGAAGGATTGAGGGCCGGAGGAGAAGGGGACGACAGAGGATGAGATGGCTGGATGGCATCACTGACTCGATGAATGTGAGTCTGAGTGACCTCCGAGAGCTGGTGATGGATAGGGAGGCCTGGCGTGCTGCGGTTCATGGGGTCGCAAAGAGTCGGACACGACTGAGCGACTGATCTGATCTGATCTCTGGAGGTGGGCTCCGAGCCCACATTGCTGCAGGTAATTAAGCTGGTGTGCCTACAGGCTGTGCTCCACAACAAGAGAAACCACCAAAATGAGACACCCCTGCATGGCAACTAGACACTAGTCCCTGCTCTCTGCAACTAGAAGAGGTCTGCAAGTAGCAACAAAACCCAGTCCAGCCAAAGATAAGTAAATATTTTTTTTAAATGTAGTGGGAATACCCTGGTATTCAGTGGGTAAGACGCTGAGCTTCCATTGCAGGGGGCATGAGTTCAATCCCTGGTTGGGCAACTAAGATCCCAAATGTTCCACAGTCAGAAAACAATAATAAAAAATTTAATATAAAAATGTAGTAAGAATAAATGTGTGGTCCTGCCTTTGGATCCAAGACTTAATGGGATGAAGTGGACATTTTCTTTTGTCTGGCCAGCTTCCACTTCTCTAGGTGACAGTCTCTGATTTCTCTGGAGAATGAGCTTCCTATTGATGGTCCTGTTGGGAGTCTAAGTTACAGGGACCCTTACTTACCACATAGGGGGCAGGTGGCCCTGGCTGACCAGAGCAGACACTGGCTTGAAAACCTGAACCCTGAGCTGGGTGGCTCATGGATGCTGTTGAGACTGAATCCTTCCCAGGACATCACTGCAAGTTTTCCAGTGAGACCCCTGCAGCTGGCTCCATTCCTGTGTTTAGTTTTGGGCATGTCTTGTGATACATTTCTCTTCTGCCCAGAATTGGTTAAACTGGAGTTCCTTGTGAAGGGAAACCTCGATGCCTACCTCGAGTCCCTGTGCTGTAGCAGCTGCACATGCAGACTATCGGAGTTTTAGCATCAGTGTTAGGAACTGCAGGGAACCACTGCCTGTCACCTGTGGGGACTGGTACTGTGCTAAGAACTGTGCATGCCTCTTCTCATTTAATTCAACCCTGACAGTGACTTTAGTTGGTAGTTGTCTTGGCTCCACTTTACTCACAAGGAAATGAGGCCCAGAGAAATTAGGTACATTTTCTGAGATCATGCAGCTAACTAAATTGGACTCCGGATTCGTTCCAGGTCTGCCTGACTCCAGAGTAGTGCTCCTAATCATTTTTCTGTACTGCCTCAGAAAGAGTCAGCATTGTTGTTACAGAAAGTAGAGTCCATCAGCTTGTAGCTCAAGGTCAATACTTGAGAGGTATGGCTGGTAGAAAGGAAAGTTTGCTTTATTTCAGAGGTGGGCAGATGGGAAGGACAGCAGACTCATGTCCAAAGGCCAGCTTTCCCCTGACAATCAGTGGGCAAGAGCTTTAAAAGGAGAGTCTCAGGGGTGTAGACAGAGCAAAAGGCTACCTACAGAAAGCAGAGTCAGCTCTGACAGTCATCTTGAAACTGATCATGCAATGGTCTGATCAGAGTCATCTTGATTTTTTAAAGTACAGTTAATCATTAGTTCCAGAGGTGATTTGTTCCCACTTCCCTGAAGCCAGTTCTCAGAATTGTTGCAGATTTTTGTTTTTGTTCAGTTACTAAGTCATGTCCGACTCTTGTGACTGCATGGAATGCAGCCTGCCAGGCTTCCCTGTTATGAGCTATCTCCTAATGTTTGCTCAGATTCATGTCCATATACTCTGTGATGCTATTTAACCATCTCATCCTCTACCATCCTCTTCTTTGGCTTCAATCTTTCCCAGCATCAGGGTCTTTTCCAATGAAAAGACTCACATACGGTAGCCAAATTATTGGAGCTTCAGTTTCAGCATCAGTGCTTCCATTGAATATTCAGAGTTGACTTCCTCTAGGATTGACTGATTTGATCTCCTTGCAGTCCAAGGGACTCGCAAGAGTTTTCTCCAGCACCACAGTTCAAAAACATCAATTCTTTAACACTCAGACTTCTTTATGATCCAGCTCTCACATCCATACATGACTACTGTAAAAACCATAGCTTTGACTATATAGACCTTTGTTGGCAAAGTGATGTCTCTGCTTTTTAATGCATTTGTTATATTTGTCATAGCATTTCTTCCAAGGAGCAAGCATCTTTTAATTTTGTGGCTATAGCTACCACCCATGCTGATTTTGGAGCCTCCCAAAATAAAATCTGTCTCTGCTTTCACTTTTTCACCTTGTACTTGCCTTGAAGTGATGAGAGCAGATGTCAGGACCTTAGTTTTTTGAATGTTGAGTTTTAAGCCAGCATTTTCACTCTCCTTTTCTACCCTCATGAAGTGGCTCTTTAGATCCTCTTCAACTTCTGCCATTAGGGTGGTGTAATTAAAAGACAGTTACTCCTTGGAAGAAAACTTATGACCAACCTAGATAGCATATTGAAAAGCAGAGACAATACTTTGCCAACAAAGGTCCATCTAGTTAAGGCTATGGTTTTTCCTATGGTCATGTATGGATGTGAGAATTGGACTGTGAAGAAGGCTGAGCGCCAAAGGATTGATGCTTTTGAACTGTGGTGTTGGAGAAGACTCTTGAGAGTCCCTTGGACTACAAGGAGATCCAACCAGTCCATTCTGAAGGAGATGAGCCCTTGGATTTCTTTGGAAGGAATGATGCTAAAGCTGAAACTCCAGTACTTTGGCTACCTCATGTGAGGAGTTGACTCATTGGAGAAGACTCTGATGCTGGGAGGGTTGGGGGCAGGAGGAGAAGGGGACGACAGAGGATGAGATGGCTGGATGGCATCACCAACTCGATGGACATGAGTTTGAGTGAACTCCGGGAGTTGGTAATGGACAGGGAGGCCTGGCGTGCTGCAATTCATGGGGTCACAAAGAGTCAGACACGACTGAGCAACTGAACTGAACTGAACTGAATTTGCATATCTGAGGTTGTTGATATTTCTCCTGGCAATCTTGATTCCAGCTTGGGATTCATCAAGCCTGGCATTTTGTATGGTGTACTCTGCATAGAAGTTAAATAAAGAATGTGACAATATAAAGGCTTATCATACTCCTTTCCTAATTTTAAACCAGTCAGTTGTTCCCATTTAAGAGTCTGACTGTTGCTTCTTGACCACCATACACATTTCTTTGGAGGCAGGTAAGGTGGTCTGGTTTTCCCATCTCTTTAAGAATTTTCCACAGTTTGTTGTGATCCACACCATCAAAAAGTTCCTGTAGTTCTGTTTCACTTCCTGAAACAGAAGTGAATATTTTTCTGGAATTCCCTTGCCTTCTCTGTGATCCAGAGAATGTCAGCAATTTGGTCTCTGGCTCCTCTTCCTTTTCCAAACCCAGCCTATAAGTCTGTAAGTTCTGCTGAAGTCTAACTGAAGGATTTTGAGAATTACATCACAGCTACAGTTTGGTTATCATGTAGTTAGCTTCTGCATGCTTTGACTGCCAGTATCTACTGAACAGTTCAAAGCATATGGCTCATAATGTTATCTAGGGCCCTTGAAGAAGAATAAAGGTCCTTGACTTTGGTTAATGACTAAATTTTAATGTTTGGTCTTGTTTGCCTGTTTCCTTTGTTCATGCATTTTCTCATTGCTCTGATTAACTTATTTTCGACTAACATTCTATAAATGAAAGGCAGGCAGAGGACATAGGGAGGAAGGACCATGGGATCCTGCTTTCTCAGTATGGAGGGCTGCCCTGAGCAAATGGAACCTCCAGCCAGGACCCAAGGAGTCAAGGTTGCAGGGCACACCTTGTCATTCCCTTGCAGTTTCCCAAAGGGAGGGTCTGCACTTTAAGATACTCCACAGCAGAATTATCAATCCTTATTGTGTGTTAGAACCACCTGGGGAGGTTTAAAACCACTGATGCCTGGATTCCCACCCCTGATGTACTATGTCAGCAGTACTCCTGGGCCATGGGATGGTTTTCCAATTTCTCCTGTGATTCTAATATACAGGCATGGTTGCTGACTTCTGTTTTCTCAAAATTTGAAGGGCATAATATATACTTGTGGATCTTGTTAAAATGTAGATTCTGCTTTGGGAGATCTGGATGGGGCTCAGGGGTCAGTTTTCTAATAAGCACCTGGTAATTCCAAGTAGAAATGCCATCCTGAGTAGAAGTCTTCTTAATCAGAGTGGTGAGCAGTAGCAGCAGCAGATTCACCAGGAGCTTGTTAGTAATTTAGACTCCTGGGCCCCACCCAAACCTATGGAACCCCAGCAGGAACACCAGGAAGAGGCCAGGTGAATTTCATGCATGTTAAGGACTGGGAAGCATGCGGAGCTCAGGGTATATTTAAAGAGAGAGCAATGAGGCTGATGAGGGGATTCAAAACTGAGGCATCTGAGCAGGAATCAAAGGAATGGGGGATGTGGAGCCAAGAGGAGAGGAGAGAGAACAGGAGGAGGCAGGTAAGCACTTTGACCCTGGAGAGGCTGCTTCAGGAAGGAGGTGGGGAACTGAGGGACAACGTGTCATCCAAAGAACAACCTGAGCGGTCAGGGGGACTTGTTTCTGTCCAGCGGCAGTGGTTGGTTGGTTGGTTTCCTCTGGATCTGTGGGGGCTACACTTCTTGTCAAAGAGGTCAACCTCCATTATGGCAGAAGAAATTCAAAGATTGTAAAGATCTGATGACGTCTGAGCTGTCTTGCTGCTCTGAGATTGTGAGTCTGTGGAGCTGAAATGGTAGGATTGTTAGGTCACCTGGGGACCTAGTCCCTGTGGAACTGAGACGAGACGTGTCAGAACTTGAGTTTGGAGTTTGGAAGGGTACAGTATTTTGGGTTGAAACTGATAAAAACCAGACCTATGTCAGGAGATGCCCGAAGAGCGGTGCTGGGGAGGAAGACCTTTTACTCTGCCGTTGTAGGTTCTTCGGTTTGGTCTAAGAATTGAATTGACATTGGAGAGATTAACAGGAGAAAAATCAAACAAAAGTTTAGTAACTTGTGTATGTGGGAGAGACTGGAGAAAATTGAGTAACTCATCAAAATGGCTGAAACCCTAATCTTGAATAGTATCTCCAGATGAAGACACAGGAGGATGTCAGTTATGGGAGGTGACCAGGAAAAGCACAGTAAACAGGGGCAGGGTATATGGATTTAGATCATTGCCTTCGCCATCAATCAGTTTCTAGAGAATTGATCATCCTTCTCTTCCAGGTACAGACAGTTGCCCATAAAAACACCATTTCCCTTACAATGGTGTTTCTCACAAAAGAGCAACTCTTATTTGTTTTTCAGAGCCCTTCCCATGTTATTCTCAGAAAAATGACCAGCTTAGAACAATTAATATGTCAAAGAGATGTATTACAGGGTGGCAAATTCAGCTTCCTTACAGGGGAGACATATTTCACGCATGAGTGTGTGAGAGGAGACTCTGGATACCTCCAAGTCTAGCAGGGGTGACCCGAAAGTCCTGAGACCTGTCCTGCTGTGCTCTGGTACCTGAGGTCATGATGTGTGAACGTGAGGAGCAAGAAATGGGAGGTGATGCCAAGAACTGGAATGAAATTGGGAGGTGGTTATGTCACACAAGCCAGAGAAGGGGAGATCAGAATGGAGTGTCCTGATGCTTCAGATAGAAACAGCTCTAGAAAGGGGAGGTGCACGGTAGTACTATGCTGTCATTGTGTGGGAGGATTAGAGTCTTGTTTCAGGCAATGTGGGTTCATTGTTCCTGTGAAGTAAACAAGAGAAGCTGAGGGAAGCCACCCAGGGAGATCTGGGAAGGAGAGGTCTGGGCTCTGGGCAGCTTCACAGGTGTTGACAGCTTGGCTATCTGGATCTTATTTCTTACACTCGTTCTTTCCAACTGTTCGGTTCCCCTCTGTCCTGGTGTGGATCTGGTGTCTGCCCGTCGAATCTGGCTCTGCCACCTTGGGTGGTGGCTGAGAGAGAGGCCAAGAGCCACACAGGTAGGGGCTGCAGAGGGTGGGGATCCTGTGTTCAATCCGCTGTGGCCTGAACCCTCCCTCTTTGGTCTTCTACATGAGACCATGAGGGCACTTTGCTGAGCTATACACAAGCAGAAAAACTCTTTGTTGTTTTTATTTGCTAAGTTGTGTCTGACTCTCTGAGACTCCATGGACTAGCCCGTCAGGCTCCTCTGTGCGTGGGATTTCCCAGGCAAGAGTACTGGAGTGGGTTGCCATTTCCTTCTCCAGGGGGTCTTCCCAACCCAGGGATGAAACCCAAGTCTCCGGCTTGGCAGGCAAATTCTCTACTACTGAGCCACCTGGGAAGCCCAGTGTAGGTGCTTGGCCCCTTGAGTAAAGCCTCACAGGTAGTCATTAGTCTCAGATTGAAAACACGTTTTAGTAGGGAGAAGTCCTTTCTTTCTGGTGATTCTTCCCACCCTGTTAGTCCTGAATCCCTCTTATTTTTTTAAGAAAATATTTTTTTATTTATTTGACTACACTGGGTCTTAGCTGGGACGTGAAAGTGAAGTCGCTCAATCGTGTCTGACTTTTTGTGACCCCATGGACTGTGGCCTACCAGACTCTTCAGTCTATGGGATTTTCCAGGCAAGAGTACTGGAGTGGGTTGCCATTTCCTTCTCCAGGGGATCTTCCCGACCCAGGGAACAAACCCAGGTCTCCCACTTTGTAGGCTGACGCTTTACCATCTGAGCCACCAGGGAAGCCCAGTTGGGACATGAGAGATATTTAACTGTGGCATGTGAACTCTTAGTTGCAGCATGGGGGATCTAGTTCCCTGACCAGGGGTTGAACCTGAGCCTCCTACATTGTAAGCTGGGAGTCTTAGCCACTGGGCCACCCAGGAAGTCCCCTGAATCCCTCTTAAAATACAGATTTATTCTAATGCCTAAAAAAGGACAAGTAATTAATAGGTAATCAGTAAGTATTATTGGATAAATGGTTATTACTGAACATGTATTGAAATGTAAGAGTGGATGGTGGTGTTTCTATCTGAAGCATCAGCAAAGTAACAACACTGAATATATGAAACACTCATCATCCAAAAATTTACATTCAGGAGTCCTTCTGTAACTTGGTCACCTCTGAATTACTCAAGAAATGTCAGTTTGGGTGTCTTCTTTGCCACAACTCTTTACATGAAACCGTTCTGCACACAGTCTTTTGCCCAGATGGCTTATGCCCCCTGGTCACAGCTGATTGGACCAAGGTGGACACTCTATCAAAGACAGCCGCTCACAGGAACAAAAAGCTGGGTTGGGTCTATAGCTATTTAAACTTGTATGCAATCCCTTCCACTTGCTAGGGGATGAAGTGGTAAATGAAGATTGACATAAATTAGCTAATATCTGTCTTCTGTGGATATTTATTCTACAGTTGCTTAGTGTACATTCTCTTGTACAAAAATCTGTACAATAATTTTCATAGCAGTACTATTAATAATGGATAAAAGGTGGAAACTCCCAAATGGTCCTCCAGTGATGAATGGATAAAGAAAATGTGGTATATCGATACAATGGGATATTGTTTGGCCATAAAAAAGGGATGAAATTTTGATACACAAAGGGACAAACAAATATTATGATTCCACTCTATGAAATGTCCTGAGTAGGCAAATCTGTAGAGATAGAAAATAAAGTGGTGGTTGTCAGGGGCTGTGGGGAAGAAGGAATGCAGAGTGATGGCTAATGGGGTGGGGTTTCTTTTGGGGGTGATGAAATGATCTGGAATTTGATGGTGATGATACTTGGTAAATATATTAATAGCTACTGAATTGTCATTTCATTCTCTTTTTTTGTCTGTGCCACAAAACATGCACTATCTTTGTTCCCCCAAGGAGGGATTAAACCCATGTCCCTTGTAGTGGAACCACTGGACTGCCAGGGAAGTCCCCTGAATTGTATATTTTAAGAGTGAATTAGATCTCAGGAAAACTGTCATTAGAAAACGCTCAAAAAAAGAAAGAAATACTCCTATTAAAAAATGTAGTGGGTGACTTCCTTGGTGGCTCAGTGAATAAGAATCCTCCTGCTGGTGCAGGGGACAAGCGTTTGATCCCTAGTCCAGGAGGATTACACAGGCTGCAGAGCAGCTAGCTCTGTGGGCCAAAATTATTGCGCCCCTGCTGTGGAGTCCACAGGTCACAACTACTGAGCCGACATGCTGGAGGTCCTGAAGCTAGTGAGCCTAGAGACTGTGCTCCATAACAAGAGAAACCACTATGGTGGAAAGCCCCTGAATGGCAGCTAGAGAGTAGTCCCTGCTCTCTGCAACTAGAGAAAGCCCCCATGCAGCAACAAAGACCCAGCACAAAGATAAATAAGTAAAAAATATTTTTTAAAATGTAGTGGGAATTCCATGATAGTGTAGTATTTAAGACTCTGAGCTTCCACTGTGGGGGACATCAGTTCAATCCTGGTTGGGCAACTAAGATCCCAAATGCTCCACAGTCAAAAAACTTAATAAAATAATTATTAAAATAATATAAAAATATAGTAAGAATAAATGTGTGGTCCTCCCTTTGGATCCAAGATTTAATGGGGTGAAGTGGACATCTCCTTTTGTCTGGCCAGCCTCCACTTCTCTAGGTGACAGTCTCTGATTTATCTGGAGAATAAGCTTCCTATTGATAGTCCTGTTGGGAGTCTAAGTTACAGGGACCCTTGCTTACTAGGGGGCAGGTGGCCCTGGCTGACCAGAGCAGACACTGGCTTGAAAACCTGAACCCTGAGCTGAGTGGCTCATGGATGCTGTTGAGACTGAATCCTTCCCAGGACATCACTGCAAGTTTCCCAGTGAGACCCCTGGAGCTGGCTCCATTCCTGCATTTAGTTTTGGGTATGTCTTGTGATAGATGGAGAAACAGTGGAAACAGTGTCAGACTTTATTTTTCTGGGCTCCAAAATCACTGCAGATGGTGACTGCAGCCATGAAATTAAAAGATGCTTACTCCTTGGAAGGAAAGTTATGACCAACCTAGATAGCATATTCAAAAGCAGAGACATTACTTTGCCAACAAAGGTTCGCCTAGTCAAGGCCATGGTCTTTCCTATGGTCATGTATGGATGTGAGAGCTGGACTGTGAAGAAGGCTGAGTGCCAAAGAATTGATGCTTTTGAACTGTGGTGTTGGAGAAGACTCTTGAGAGTCCCTTGGACTGCAAGGAGATCCAACCGGTCCATTCTGAAGGAGATCAGCCCTGGGATTTCTTTGGAAGGAATGATGCTAAAGCTGAAACTCCAGTATTTTGGCCACCTCATGTGAAGAGTTGACTCATTGCAGAAGACTCTGATGCTGGGAGGGTTGGGGGCAGGAGGAGAAGGGGACAACAGAGGATGAGATGGCTGGATGGCATCACTGACTTGATGGGTATGAGTCTGGGTGACTTCTGGGAGTTGGTGATGGACAGGGAGGCCTGGCGTGCTGCGGTTCATGGGGTCGCAAAGAGTCGGACACGACTGAGCGACTGATCTGATCTGATCTGATGTGATACATTCCTCTTCTGCCCAGAATTGGTTAAGCTGGAGTTCCTTGTGAAGGGAAACCTCGATGCCTACCTCGAGTCCCTGTGCTGTAGCAGCTGCACATGCAGACTATCAGGAGTTTTAGCATCAGTGTTAGGAACTGCAGGGAACCAGTGCCTGTCACCTGTGGGGGCTGGTGCTGTGCTAAGAACTGTGCATGCCTCTTCTCATTTAATTCAACCCTGACAGTGACTTTAGTTGGTAGTTGTCTTGGCCCCACTTTACTCACAAGGAAATGAGGCCCAGAGAAATTAGGTACATTTTCTGAGATCATGCAGCTAATTAAATTGGACTCCGGATTCATTCCAGGTCTGCCTGACTCCAGAGTAGTGCTACTAAATCATTTCTCTGTACTGCCTCAGAAAGAGTCAGCATTGTTGTTACCAAAACTGGGTCCATCTGCTTGCTCCTCAGAAGCCAATACTTAAGAGTCAGGGTTGCTTTATTTCAGAGGTGGGCAGATGGGGAGGATGGCAGACTCATGTCCAACAGCTAGCTTCCCCCTGACAATCAAAGGAGAGTCTCATGGTTGTAGGCAGAGGGAGGGAGCTACATACAGAAACAGCACAGTTAGCTCTGATGGTCATCTTGAAACTGATCATGCAATGGTCTGATCAGAGTCATCTTGATTTTTTAAAATACAGTTAATCATTAGTTCCAGAGTCAACTGGTTTCCATTTCCTTGAAGCCAGTTTTCAGATTGTAGCAGCTTACATCATGGCTACAATTTGATTATCATGTAGTTAACTTCTGCCTAGTGTGAGTTTCAGTATCTACTGAACAGCTCAAAGCATATTGCTCAGAATATTATCTACCTAGGGCCATTGAGGAAGAACTAAAGGTCCTTGATTCTGCTTAATGAATAAACTTTTATTACTTGGTCTTGTTTGCCTGTTTCCTTTGCTTCTGCATTTTCTCATTTCTCTGATTAAATTGTTTTTGACTAACATTCTTCTGTAGACAAAGGGCAGGCAAAGGACATAGGGAGGAAGGACCATGGGGTTCTGCTCTCTGAGTATGGAGGGCTGCCCTGAGCAAATGGGACCTCCGGCCAGGACCTGAAGAGTTCAAGGTTGTAGAACATTTCCTGCATACCATCCTGGCATTCCCTGGCAGTGGTCCCAAAGAGAGGGTCTGCACTTTAACATACTCGATAGCAGAGTTATCAATCCTTGCTGCTTGTTATAATCACTTGGGGAGGTTTAAAATCAATGATGCCTGGATTCCAGCCTCTGATGTAAGTGGTCTGCGGTACTGCTGGACCATGGGATGGCTTTCCAGTTTCTCCAATGAGTAAAATGTTCAGTCTTGGCTATGCTATGCTATGCTAAGTCACTTCAGTTGTGTCCGACTCTGTGCAACCCCATAGATGACAGCCCACCAGGCTCCCCCGTCCCTGGGACTCTCCAGGCAAGAACACTAGAGTGGGTTGCCATTCCTTCTCCAATGCATGAAAGTGAACAGTGAAAGTGAAGTCACTCAGTCGTGTCCAACTCTTAGCGACCCCAGGGACTGCAGCCTACCAGGCTCTTCCGTCCATGGGATTTTCCAGGCAAGAGTACTGGAGTGGGGTGCCATTGCCTTCTCCGTCAGTCATGGCTACCAGCGTATATATTTTTTTCATAATCTTAATGGCATACTATATACCTTTGGATCTTGTTAAAATGCAGATCCTGATTCAAAAAGTCTGGATGAGGCCAAGGAGCTACATTTCTAACAAGCTCCAGCTGATTCCGAGTAGAAACATCCCAAGTGAGATCCCAGACCGTGGAACCCAAGCAGGGATGGCAGGGAGAGGCCAGGTGATTTTCATGCATGTCAAGGTGCAAGAAGCATGTGGAGCGCAGGGTATATTTAAAGAGAGAGAAATGAAGCTAATGAGGGGATTCAAAATGGAGGCATCTGAGCAGGCATAAAAGAAATTGAGGATGTGGAGCCAGGAGGAGAGGAGAAAGAACAGGAGGAGGCAGGTAAGCACTTTGACACTGGACAGGCTGCTTCAGGAGGAGGAGGGGACTGAGGGACAACGTGTCATCCAAAGGATGACGTGGGATATCAGGGAGACTCATTTGTGTCCAGCAAGGGTGGTTGGTTGGTTCCCCCTGGGACTGTGGGGGCTACGCTTCTTTTCAAGGAGGTCACCCTCCATTATGGCAGAAGGAATTCAAAAATTGTAAAGATGTGATGACTTCTGTGCTATCTTACTGCTCCGAGATTGTGAGTCTGTGGAGTTGAAGTGGTAGGATTGTTGGGTCACCTGGGGACCTAGTCCCTGTGGAGCTGAGGTGAGACATATCAGAACTTGAGTTTGGAGTCTGGAGAGGTGCAGTATTTTGGGTTAAAACTAATAAAAACCAGACCTATGTCAGGAGATGCCCAAAGAGTGGTGCTGGGGAGGAAGACCTTTTACTCTGCCCTTCTATGTTCTTCAGGCTGGTCTAAGAATTGAATTGACTTTGGAGACATTAACAGAGGAAAAATCAAACAAGTTTAATAATATGATGATATGGCACAACACAATATTGTAAAGCCATTATCTGCCACTTAAAAATAAATAAATTTTAGTTTAATAACAGGTATATGAGAGAGACTGGGGAAAAATGAGTAACTCATCAAAATGGCTGAAACCCTCACCTTGAGTAGCGCCTTCAGCTGAAGACACGGGAGGATGTGGAGAGTGGGGAGAGTCAGTTATGGGAAGTGACCAGGAAAAGCACAGTAAACAGGGGCAAGGCATATGGACTTAGGTCATTTCCTTCTCCATTGATCAGTTGCTAGATAATTGGTCATCTTTTTCTTCCAGGTACAGACAGACAGTTGCCCATAAAAGTGGAGATTCCACTTACAATGGTGTTCCTCACAAAAGAGCAACTCCTATATATTTTCAGAGCCCTTCCCATGATATTTCTCAGAAAGTGACCGGCTTAGAACAATTAATATGTCAAAGAGACTTATTGCTAAGTCACTTCAGTTGTGTCCAACTCTGTGCAACCCTGTAGATGGCAGCCCACCAGGCTCCCCTGTCCCTGGGATTCTCCAGGCAAGAACACTGGAGTGGGTTGCCATTTCCTTCTCCAATGCAGGAAAGTGAAAAGTGAAAGGGAAGTCACTCAGTCGTGTCCGACTCTTCGCGACCTCATGGACGGCAGCCTACCAGGCTCCTCCATCCATGGTATTTTCCAGGTAAGAGTACTGGAATGGGGTGCCATTGCATTCTCCGAAGAGATGTATTACAAGGTGGCAAATTCAGCTTCCTGACAGGGGAGACATATTTCACACATGAGTGTGTGAGAGGAGACTCTGGATACCTCCAAGTCCAGCAGGGGTGACCCGAAAGTCCTGAGACCTGTCCTGCTGTGCTCTGGTACCTGAGGTCATGATGTGCGAATGTGAGGAGCAAGAAATGGGAGGTGGGGCCAAGAACTGGAATGAAATTGGGAGGTGGTTATGTCACACAAGCCAGAGAAGGGGAGCTCAGATTGGAGTGTCCTGATGTTTCAGATAGAAACAGCTCTAGAAAGGGGAGGTGCACGGTAGTACCATGATGTCATTGTGTGGAAGGACTAGAGTCTGTTGTTTCAAGCAATAGGGGTCAATTGTTCCTGTGAAGTAAGCAGGAGAAGCTGAGTGAAGCCGCCCAGGGAGACCTGGAAGGAAGGAGAGGTCTGTGCCCTGGGTGGCTTTACAGGTGTTGGCAGTTTGGCTTTCTGGATCTTATTTCTTGGGCTTCATCTTTGCAGGAATTTGGTTCCCCTCTCTGTCCTGCTATCTGCCAGTTGAATCTGGCTTCTACTACCTTGGGAGGTGGCTGTGAGTGAGGCCAAGAGCCACACACTTGGGGCTGCAGAGGGTGGGGATCCTGTGTCCAGGTGCTGTGGCCTGAGCCCTCCCTCTTTTGTCTTCTACATGAGACCTTGAGGGGACTTCGCTGACCTCTGTAACACCCAAAAAACTCTCCTTTTCCTTGAAGAGGCTCCTGTTTATCTTTCTCAAAACCTCTTAGGCAACCTTGCATGTTCTGTATTTGGTAGAGAGACAGAAATACTTGTGCTAAGTGTTCAGGCCTTGCGGTTCTATTGTTGTGGAGCTGCCCCAACCTTCCTCAGGGAGGCTTGCCCAGGGCCTTCTCCTTGGTTGTGCTTGTGCTGGGACAAGGGCAGTGTGTGGGCTGGGCTTGGGGGTGATAGGTAGAGGGTCAAGCAGAAACTTACCTAGAATCTGCTTGGTCTTCCTTAGCAACAAACCCATCAGGTCTCGGTGGGTTTCCCTGACCTTACACACAGACTGGGAGCTTCGGACTTCTCTAGCCAGCACTTGGGAAATCCAGGTCACATGGAAAAGCAGTCAGAGGTGCTGGGGGCCCTGCTTGGGGCCCCTTCTTGGTCAGTATAGATCAGGGGAAGGCCAAGGGAGCCTGTGATTTGAATGAATTCCCATGATGAACTGTGCTCTGTTCCTCTTATTTATATTCTCATCAAATCCTTATGAAACTCCCCATTTGGAGATGACACTGTACCTCAGAGGCACAACTTGCTTGAGGTTTCCTGCTATGAGGTGCAGCCTTGGGGCACCCAGAGTGCTGGTCCATTGCACTCGTGCCTCACAGAGGCTTGGGCCATTTGTGTGTGGTGAGGGGGGTGGCGGGGGTAGGGCTCTTCCTGCTCAGGTGCCTGAACTGCTAAGACACGTAGAAACCCTTACAGACCAGAAGAAAGGGCCACTGTTCTCCAGACAATAACTTTCCTTCAAAAGCCTTCACTTTTAATCATGGTTTCACTGATTATTATGATCCCAGGAAGGCAGCATTAGATTTCATTTACCTCCCAGTCTAGATTCACCAGGAAGTAGCTTTGCTCAGACCTCCATGTTCCCTGGGCACCTTGTTCTTAAGAGGAAGTTGATAAAAGTTTTGTTGCACCTGCTGTTTGGAGTTTCCAGCCAACAGTTGTAGCCCAGCTCCAGTGGATATTAGTCACTCCTGTTTGTGCTGACTTAGATTGACTTCTGAAGGCTCTGTTGGTTCTCCTATGGGAGGGGAAGAGCAGCTGTCTCCTCCGGTACCCATCTCAGTCGTCCTCTGAAGTTTGTACTCTCAGCCCTGCTGTTGATTAAATACCATGGCTTGTCCTGAGCTAGCAACATGTCTGCTCTTTGCCACAAAGTCTGCAAGAAACCCTACCTATGAGGAACTTCTTGAATAGATGGTTTGTTCAGTCACTCAGTCATATCTGACTCTTTGTGACCCCATGGACTACAGCATGCTAGGCTTCCCTGTCCTTCTCTATTTCCCAGAGTTTGCTCAAACTCATATCCATTGAGTTGATGATGCCATCCAACCATCTCATCCTTGTCACCTACTTCTCCTCCTGCCCTCAATGTTTCCTAGCATTAGGGGCTTTTCCAATGAGTTGGATCTTCACATCAAGTGGCCAAGTATTGGAGCTTCAGCATCAGCCCTTCCAATGAATATTTAGGGTTGGTATCCTTTAGGATTGACTGGTTTGATCTCCTTGCTATCCAAGGGACTCTCAAGAGTCCTCTCCAACACCACAATTCAAAGGCATCAATTTTTCGGTGCTCAGCTTTTTTCTCACATCAGTACATGATTACTGGAAAAACCATAGCTTTAACTATGAAGACCTTTATCAGCAAAATTAAAAGCTTTTTAATAGACTGTCTAGGTTTGTCATAGCTTTTCTTCCAAGGAGCAAGCATCTTTTAATTTCATGGCTGCAGTCACTGTCCACAGTGATTTTGGAACCCAAGAATAGAAAGTTTGTCACTATTTCCATTGTCTTCCCATCTATTTGCCATGAAGTGTTGGGACCAGATGACATGATCTTAGTTTTTTGAATGTTGAGTTTTAAGCCAACTTTTTTTTACTCTCCTCTTTCAGCTTTATCAAGAGGTTCTTTAGTTTCTCTTCACTTTCTGACATTAGAGTGGTGTATTCTGCATTTCTGGCATTAATGATATTTCTCCTGGCAATCTTGATTCCAGCTTGTGCTTCATCTAGCCCAGCATTTCGTGTGATGTACTCTGCATATAAGTTAAATAAGCAGGGTGACCACATACAGCCTTGATGTATACCTTTCCTGATTTGGAACCAGTTTGTTGTTCCATGTTCAGTTCTAACTGTTGCTTCTTGACCTGTATACAGTTTCTCAGGTTTCTGCTTATAGGTTTCACATATTTAAGTGTCACTTTTATATCATTTTATATCAATGATTTTTCTTTGTGACTTTTATTTTTCTATAAAATGTTTGGTCTCTTCTCCTTCTATTTAAACACACACACACACACACACACACACACACACACACACAGCCTTGACATACTCCTTTCCCAATTTAGAACCAGTCCATTGTTCCATGTCTGGTTCTAATTGTTGCCTCTTGTCCTGTATATAGATTTCTCAGGAGGCAGTTAGGTGGTCTGGTATTCCCATTTCTTTGAGAATTTTCCACACTTTGTTGTGATCCACACAGTCAAAGGCTTTAGCATAGTTAATGAAGTAGAAGTACATGTTTTTCTGGAATTCTCTTACTTTTTCTATGATCCAGCGAATGTTGGCAATTTGATCTCTGGTTCCTCTGACTTTTCTAAATTCAGCTTGTACATCTGGAATTTCTTGGTTCACATACAGTTGAAGCCTAGCTTGAAAGTTTTTCAGCATTACCTTGCTAGCATGTGAAATAAGTGTGCTTGTGTTGTAGTTTGAACATTCCTTGGCATTGCCCTTCTTTGGGATTGGAATGAAACTGACCTTTTCCAGTCCTATGGCCACTGCTGAGTTTTCCAAATTTGCTGGCATATTGAGTGCAGCATTTTTAGGATTTGAAATACCATCATCTTTCAGGATTTGAAATCGCTCCACTGGAATTCCATCATCTCCACTAGCTTTGTTCATAGTGTTGTTTCCTAAGGCCCACTTAACTTCACTCTCCAGGATGTCTGACTCTGAGTGAGTGATCACACCATCTTGGTGATCTTGGTCATTAAGACCTTCTTCTTTGTATTCCCTGGTGGGTCAGATGGTAAAGCGTCTGCCTACAATTTGGGAGACCTGGGTTTGATCCTTGGGTTGGGAAGATCCTCTAAAGAAGGAAATGGCAACCCACTCCAGTACTCTTGCCTGGAAAATCCCATGGTCAGAGGAGCATGGTAGCTTACAGTCCATGGGGTCACAAAGAGTCAGACATGACTGAGCGACTTCACTTCACTCTGTGTATTCTTAACCACCTTTCCTTAACCATCTTCTGTTCCTGTTAGGTCCATACCATTTCTGTCCTATCTTGTGCTCATCTTTGCATGAAATGTTCCCTTGTTATCTCTAATTTTCTTGAAGAGATCTATAGTCTTTCCCATTCTATTGTCTTCTATTTCTTTGCATTGTTCACTTAAAAAGGCTTTCTTATCTCTCCTTGCTATTCTCTGGAGCTCTGCATTCAGATCGGTTTATCTTTCCTTTTCTCCTTTGCATTTTGCTTCTCTTGGCTATTTGTAAGACCTCTTCAGACAATCATTTTGCCTTTTTCCATTTCTTTTTCTTGGAGATCATTTAGATCACTCTCTCCTATATAATGTTATGAACCTCTGTCCATAGTTCTTCAGGCACTCTATCATATCTAATCCCTTGAATCTACTTGTTGCTCCCACTGTATAATCATAAGGGATTTGATTTAGGTCATACCTGAATGGTCTAGTGGTTTTCCTACTTTCTTCAATTTAAGTCTGAATTTTGCAATAAGGAGTTCATGATGTGAGCCACAGTCAGCTCCTGATCTTGTTTTTGCTGACTGTATAAAGCTTCTCCATCTTGGGCTGCAAAAATTATAATCAGTCTGATTTCGGTATTGACTGGTGATGTCCATGTATAGAGTCGTCTCTTGTGTTGTTGGAAGAGGGTGTTTGCTATGACCAGTGCATTCTCTTGGCAGACTGTTAGCCTTTGCCCTGCTTCATTTTGCAAGGCCAAACTTGCCTGTTACTCCAGTTTTCTCTTGACTTCCTACTTTTGCATTCCAGTCCTCTATGATGAGGACATCTTTTTTTTTTTTTTTTTTTGGTGTTAGTTCAAGAAGGTCTTGTAGGTCTTCATAGAACTGAATATCTTCTTCACCATTAGTGGTTGGGGCATAGACTTGAATTACTGTGATATTGAATGGTTTGCCTTAGAAACAAACTGAGATCATGCTGTCATTTTTGAGATTATACCCAAGTACTGCATTTCAGACTCTTGTTGACTATGAGGGCTACTCCATTTCTTCTAAGGGATTCTTGCCCACAGTAGTAGATATAATGGTCATCTGAGTTAAATTTGCCCATTTCAATCCATTTTAGTTCACTGATTCCTAAAATGTCAATGTTCACTCTTGCCATCTCCTGTTTGACCACTTCCAATTTACCTTGACTCATGGACCTAACATTCCAGGTTCCTATGCAATGTTGTTCTTTACAGCATTGGACTTTACTTTCACCACCAGGCACATCCACAGCTGGGTGTTGTTTCTGCTTTGGCTCAGCCTCTTCATTCCTTCTGGAGCAGTTTCTCTACTGTCTCCAGTGTCATATTGGACACCAACTGACCTGGGAGATTCACCTTTCAGTGTCTTGTCTCTCTGCCTTTTCATACTGGGTCTTGGTCTGGTGGACATGGCCATGCTCAGTAAATCTTTAATCCAATTTTCTGCTAGTGAGTGTGGTGCTGTTCCCTCCCTGTAGTTTGGCCTGAGGCCAAACTGCGATAGGGTTAATGGTAATACTGGCAACCTCCTTTAAAAGGACTTAGGCCATCACATAATAGACAGTTACTAAAAACAAAGGAGAAAAGGAAAGATATAAACATCTGAATGCAGAGTTCCAAAGAATAGCAAGAAGAGATAAGAAAGCCTTCTTCAGTGCAAAGAAATAGAGGAAAGCAACAGAATGGGAAAGACTAGAGATCTCTTCAAGAAAATTAGAGATATCAAAGGAACATTTCATGCAAAGAAGGGCTCAATAAAGGACAGAAATGGTATGGACCTAACAGAAGCAGAAGATATTAAGAAGAGGTGGCAAGAATACACAGAAGAACTGTACAAAAAAGATCTTCACTACCCAGATAATCACGATGGTGTGATCACTGACCTAGAGCCAGATATCCTGGAATGTGAAGTCAAGTGGGCCTTAGAGCATCACTACGAACAAATCTAGTGGAGGTGATGGAATTCCAGTTGAGTTATTTCAAATCCTGAAAGATAATGCTGTGAAAGTGCTGCACTCAATATGCCAGCAAATTTGGAAAACTCTGCAGTGGCCACAGACTGGAAAAGATCAGTTTTCATTCCAATCCCAAAGAAAGGCAATGCCAAAGAATGCTCAAAGTACTGCACAATTGCACTCATCTCACACGCTAGTAAAGTAATGCTCAAAATTCTCCAAGCCAGGCTTCAGCAATATGTAAACCGTGAACTTCCTCATGTTCAAGCTGGTTTTAGAAAAGGCAGAGGAACCAGAGATCCAATTGCCAACATCCGTGGATCATCGAAAAAGCAAGAGAGTTCCAGAAAAACATCTATTTCTGCTTTATTGACTATGCCAAAGCCTTTGACTGTGTAGATCACAATAAACTGTGGAAAATTCTGAAAGAGATGGGAATACCAGACCACCTGATCTGCCTCTTGAGAAATTTGTATGCAGGTCAGGAAACAACAGTTAGAACTGGACATGAAACAACAGACTGGTTCCAAATAGGAAAAGGAGTACGTCAAGGCTGTATATTGTCACCCTGCTTAATTAACTTATATGCAGAGTACATCATGAGAAATGCTGGACTGGAAGAAACACAAGCTGGAATCAAGATTGCTGGGAGAAATATCAATAACCTCAGATATGCAGATGACTCCACCCTTATGGCAGAAAGTGAAGAGGAACTAAAAAGCCTCTTGATGAAAGTGAAAGTGGAGAGTGAAAAGGTTGGCTTAAAGCTCAACATTCAGAAAACGAAGATCATGGCATCCGGTCCCATCACTTCATGGGAAATAGATGGGGAAACAGTGGAATCAGTGTCAGACTTTATTTTTCTGGGCTCCAAAATCACTGCAGATGGTGACTGCAGCCATGAAATTAAAAGATGCTTACTCCTTGGAAGGAAAGTTATGACCAACCTAGATAGCATATTCAAAAGCAGAGACATTACTTTGCCAACAAAGGTTCGCCTAGTCAAGGCTATGGTTTTTCCTGTGGTCATGTATGGATGTGAGAGCTGGACTGTGAAGAAGGCTGAGCGCCGAAGAATTGATGCTTTTGAACTGTGGTGTTGGAGAAGACTCTTGAGAGTCCCTTGGACTGCAAGGAGATCCAACCAGTCCATTCTGAAGGAGATCAGCCCTGGGATTTCTTTGGAAGGAATGATGCTAAAGCTGAAACTCCAGTACTTTGGCCACCTCATGCGAAGAGTTGACTCATTGGAGAAGACTCTGATGCTGGGAGGGATTGGGGGCAGGAGGAGAAGGGGATGACAGAGGATGAGATGGCTGGATGGCATCACTGAGTCGATGGACGTGAGTCTGAGTGAACTCCTGGAGTTGTTGATGGACAGGGAGGCCTGGCGTGCTGTGATTCATGGGGTCACAAAGAGTTAGACACGACTGAGTGACTGATCTGATCTGATTTCTCTAAATGGATGAATGCAATGGTCGTTAGATAAGCTTCTGCTGCATCCACTATATAGAGCTGGCCTTCTAATACTTAAGTTAGGTGATGTCATTTTTCACTCAAAACCCTCCAGTACCTACGGTGATCTACCAGGTTCTACGTTACCTGCCCTTTCCTCCTACCATTCCTTCTCTCTCACGGGCTTCTTGGCTCACCTAGCCTTGTTACTGTGGACATTAGCTTGTATTCTGTTTGTCCTACTAGGCAATCCTCTACCTACCTCAGGGTCTTCCCTGGTGGCTCAGCTGGTAAAGAATCCACCTGCAATGAGGGAGACCTGGGTTTGATCCCTGAGTTGGGAAGATTCCCTGGAGAAGGGAAAGGCTCCCCACTCTAGTATTCTGGCCTGGAGAATTCCATGGACTATACAGTTGCAAAGAGTTTTACATGACTGAATGACTTTCACTTTCTTTTCCCTACCTCAGGGCCATTGTATTTGCCGTTCCCCCAGCCATTCACATAGTTTAATCACTTCTTGCAGGTCATTACTCAAATGTGACCTCCTCAGTGAGACCTTCCCTAACTATTTCCTAGATTCTTCTCCCTCCATCCCTTCCTTTCTCTTGCTTTGTTGTTTTCTATAACACTTACCTATCTGATACCACATGCCCATTCCTTTGTACTAGGATTTAAGCTTTCTGAGGTAGGATGTTATTTGCTTACTTGCAGAGAACACTATCAGGCAGTAAGAGATACTGACATACCTAAGTGAGTAGATGAATGACTGTCTCCAACACAATGTCTTCAGAGGCCAGTTGTGTAACATAAATAGACAAAATGACTGGAATAAACGCAAAAGTGGGAGGAGAGTTGAGACACACACACATCCCTGCTAAGGGGATTAACTTAAACAACAGCAATAGCAATCACAAAACAGTCCCAGCTGCACCAGAGCCATGTATGTGCTGCTAGTGTGTGACGGGCTGTCAGATGGGCTGATTCTCCAAACCTGGACTTCCCTAGAGTTGCTGTCAATAAAGGGCTCTGAGGAGAGGTGCCATGGTTTTTCTTGAGGGCTTGGATTCCCTGGTGGCTCAGACGGTAAAGCGTCTGCCTGCCGTGTGGGAGACCCAGGTTCAATTCCTGGGTTGGGAAGATCCCCCTGGAGAAGGAAATGGCAACCCACTCCAGTACTCTTGCCTAGAAAATTCCATGGATGGAGGAGCCTGGTGGGCTACAGTCCACGAGGTCACAAAGAGTGGGACATGACTGAGCGACTTCACTTTCATTTTCTAAGAAATAGTTCATGAAACTCATTTAGAATATTCTAAATGTAATGAGACATTGTTCATTACATTGTAATTTTTTTTTCTCCCATTGGTATCATGTCTGATATGTGTTTCTCAAATCATTTTATTTTTGAATCAGATAGACCCTAGGGCTTATGTTACTGATAGTCCTTTTTTCCAGGTAGAAAATTTAGAATTGAATCTGTAACCCTCTTAAGACATGAGATGTTCTGGCATACATTTTTGTATTAGATGCATTCCAGTTCTATATTATGTCTTGTCCATTTCATATCTTTGCATCACCTTTCTTACTTGGTCCTCCAATAAGAAATGAACTTATGATCACTGACTTGCTCAGGCTTTTAGGTATGAATGACATCCAGAATAAATAGACCAGTTGCTCCCCCTTTTTTTTTTTTTTTTCCCTACTAAGACCCTCCAACTCAAAGGTGTCATGTATTGTGTGATAGTCACTGGGAAATGGGAGAGAAATATAAGTGGGAGAGAAATACTGCTGCTGCTGCTAAATTGCTTCACTCGTGTCCGACTTTGTGCGACCCCATAGACAGCAGCCCACCAGGTTCCCCCGTCCCTGGGATTCTCCAGGCAAGAACACTGGAGTGGGTTGCCATTTCCTTCTCCAACGCGTGAGAGTGAAATGTGAAATTGAAGTCGCTCAGTCGTGTCCAACTCTTAGCGACCCCACGGACTGCAGCCCACCAGGCTCCTCCATCCATCGGATTTTCCAGGCAGGAGTACTGGAGTGGGGTGCCATTGCCTTCTCCGGGAGAGAAATACAACTGGGGTCTAACAGAGAGGGAAGGGAAGGAGATAGAAGAGGCTGAAGAGAAGGTTGGAAATAAGTGGCAAGAGGAGTAGAGCTTTGCTCATAGCAGAATGAAATGACTCTTCTCCAAGAATGGGATCACCCCTCTTATTATACAAGATCTGACCTCATGAAATACAAAGAACATTCCCACAGTGGCCTGGATGACCACAGGTGATTTGCACAGGTGTATTAAAGGAAGTGCAGCTTCTTTGCTTGGGTTGTTTGGGACTATCTAATGGTCTTATCTCACATTCAAGTTCTGGAGACCCCTCTGGTTTCCTCATGACTCACAAGAGTAGGGGTCCTGCCTGTTTGTGACTGACTATACTGTCCTGGTGGGCTGCTGTCTATGGGTTCGCACAGAGTCAGACACGACTGCAGCGACTTGCGAGCAGCATAACTTCCCAAGAAGACTCACTGACTCTTAGAGGTGAGTCCATTGTTCATTTCTCAGGAACTTCATTTTGTGATCAGGGCAATAAAATCACATGCCTGAGCCACCAGCTGAGTGGGCACAGCTGTAAAACTGACAGCAACCCTGACACTAGGGGAAACCACCCCGGTGATGTGTTCAAAAGAGAAGTAATTATTGCTTCTAATCTGACTTGATCCAGGAAATGCCCCAGTATTTCCTGATCTATGATCTGCTAATACATTTATTGTGAGCCAGAGTAAATATTTAACCTTGCCTGTTTTATCAATTAGTACTTTTGTTTACTTTTTTTATTGAAAGATAACTGCTTTACAATACTGTGTTGGTTTCTGCCATACATCAACATGAATCAGCACACAGGATCAGTATTTATCCTAATGACTCTGTTGATTCTGTGTTTACTTGTTGCAAGAATGGTTTCCTCATCTCCATCCTGGAAGACTGTGCTCTGAATATTGTCAGGAAGCCCTTCATGAACTTTAGCAACTGCATGACTCACGTCTAACCTTAAACTCTTACCAATTAAGTGAACAGTTCTATTATCTCATTGAGATGGTTTCCTTCCTGCTTTTATCACGTAACACCCCCTGCCAATTTTAAAAAGACCCCCTCCCCAACCCCCGCCAAAGAGGGTGTCCAAACTACCTGCTTGAGTTCTTGTCTTTTCTTCTGACTGGTAGCTTAATTCATTACTTACTCTCCCCATGGCCAGAATTAGGTAAAACAAGATTTATCAAGCAATTTCTATGTGTCACGACTTCCCTGATTGCTCAGGGGTAAAGAATCTGCCTGCAGTACAGGAGACTGGTGTTCGATCCCTGGGTTGGGAAGATCCCCAGGAGAAGGGAATGGCAACCCACTCCAGGATTCTTGCCTGAAGAATTTCATGGACAGATGAGCAAATCCAAAGAGTAGGACAGGAATGAGTGACTAACATTTTCACTTTTTCTTTTCTATGTGTGACATACTGTTCTAGGGACTGGGGATGACTTTCCTTGCTTCATGGAGTGAACTTTGCAGTAAGGGGAGAGAGGCAATAATGAAAAGTATAAAAAACATGGTGGTAAGTGTTAGGGAGGTAAATAAACCAGGAAAGGGGAGTGGGGCGGTGTGTGTGTGAAGGGATATAACATGGAAATGGGGGATCAGTAAAGGTTGCCCCGGGAAGGTGACATTTGAGTCCTGAGTTGTAGGAGTGAGCCATACAGGCTCTGAGGAGGGGAGGTGTCCGTGGGCCTGGAGCAGCCAAGAGACCCATGGCTGGGGCCATGCTTGAAGGTGTGGGAAAAGTGGTTTGAAATGTGGAAGGGGCAGGTGGATGATGTAAGACCTTTGTAAGGAATTTGATTTTGGCTGATGTGGGAGCCATTAGAAGGTCATGAGCAGAGCAGTGACTGCTTGAGTTTGAGCTCTTTTTCTGTAACTGCTCTGAGGAGAAGAGCTAGCAGCAAGGGAGCAGGGAGCCTGGTTAGATGGTGTTATGGCCTCAGGGTGGTGACCTCGGTTGCGGAGGGGTGGGGATGTGGGGGTAGATGGGCCAACCCTTGGTGGCCCACGCAACACCCTAAGATGGTGACTGGTCTTCTGTCTCAAACCATCAAGAATATTAAAGATGAAAGTTCTAATTCAGGTGATTCTTACTTTTAGACTAGAATCCAATAAATATTTGCCTCTCTTAAGAAGAATAAAATTGACATTGGCGAGTCAAACCTTACAGAAAAGTTGTATGACCATCCAAAAGGATGAACACAGCACATTCTTCTAGGCCTTGACTTTTTTCAGTTTTTTTTTCACTTATTAATTCGTCTTGGTGCCCTTCACATTCACAGAGGAAATAATCCCGGGTCACAGAACTCCAAGGTCTGGACATAACTTTTTTTTTTTTTTTTCACTTAAAATTTTATTTATTGAAGTACAATTGATTTAAAATGTTACATTTCTTTCATGTGGATAGCACAGGGGTTCGTTTCTTTTTTAGATTTGTACAAAGTCTTAAAAAACAAACTTGTTATTCCATTAACATTAATCCGTATAAACTTCTTTTAATTTTTGTTTTTTTCTTAATATATGTATTTTATTGAGGTATTGTTGACATACAATATTTCAGGTGTACAGCAAGATGATTCAGTTATAATATACACATATATTATTTTTCAGATTATTTCCCACTACAGGTTATTATAATACTGACTATAGTTCCCTGTGCTATACAGTAAACGTTTGTTGCTTGTTGCATATCTATTTATTTAAAATTAGAAATCTAATCTTCTATTCATATTGAGTCAAACAAGTGGAATTAACATGTCAAATTTTTAGTTAGGCAAAAATTCTATAAGTTTTCTAAAATATATATTGTACATACTGTTGCAGGAAGGCGGACCCCTTCCAGGGCCCGAAACTGGGCTCTTGTCTAACACTCGGAAATGAATTGTCCGAAGAGACACATGTGCTGACACATGTGCCCTTTATTGGGAAAGGGCACCCGGGTGGAGAGCAGTAGGGTAAGGGAACCCAGGAGAACTGCTTTGCTGCGTGGCTCGCAGTCTTGGGTTTTATGGTGATGGGATTAGTTTCCGGGTGGTCTTTGGCCAATCATTCTAATTCAGAGTCTTTCCTGGTGGCGCACGCATTGCTCAGCCAAGATGGATGCTAGCAAGAGGGATTCTGGGAAGTGGACGGACACGTGGTGTCTCCTTTAGACCTTTCCCGAACTCTTCAAGTTGGTGGTGGCTTATTAATTCTGTATTCCTTATCAGGATCTCCTGTCATAAAACAACTCATGCAAATGGTTACGATGGTGCCTGGCCAGGGTGGGCGGTTTCAATCAGTGTGCCTCCCCTAACAATACTATATATATATATATACACACACACACACACACACACACAAAAGCTTTTCTACTACAGTTGATAGAGGTGTGAGAAAGAACACCAGAAAAAAAAAAGAGATGGATAAATTGGAAAACATAAACCAAATGAAATGAGAACACTGATTATGAAATAGAAAAAACTAGATTAAAGATCATCATATAGTCCAGTTGTTTTTAAACATGGCTGCTCATTAGAAACACATCTGGAGCTTTGGAGGAAAAAAGCAATACCTAGGCATTTGTATTTTCCAAAAAATTCCGAGATAATTCTAATATGCACCTGAATTTTAAAAAGTGATTACAGAGTTTTCTACTAAATGGTAGCTTTGGTGATACAGAAGTCTAGTTTTCTCTTGACAGATCATGGTACAATGGTATTAAGTGAATAATAGTTACATAATCACGACAGTAAAAGATGTTTATCAGTTTTCACAATCAGGAGCCAGATTTTAAAAAAAAAAAAATGATAATTACAATTGCAAGCCATAAAGGGAACATGATTAACCTACAATATAAAATAATTACATACAATTTGGAGGGTCAAGCAAAGTGATGTGGTAAATCAAAGTACATACATGCACAGGTTAGGTTTTCATTGCCCAGCCAGTCTATGTCTTTTGGCTGGTGCCTTTAATTCATTTATATTTAAGGTAATTATTGATATGTATGATCCTATTACCATTTTCTTAATAAAACAATTAAGAAAATTTGGGTTTATTTTCTGTGGGTCTTTTCCTTCTTTTGTGTTTCCTGCCTAGAGAAATTCCTTTAGCATTTGTTGTAAAGCTGGTTTGGTGGTGTTGAATTCTAGCTTTTGATTTCTCCATCAAATCTGAAGGAGAATCTTGTGGGGTAGCATATTCTTGGCTGTAGGGTCTTTTCACCTACAGTGAGACTTCTCACTTTAAATATATCATGCCATTCCCTTCTGGCTTGTAGAGTTTCTGTTGAAAAATCAGCTGATAACCTGATGGGCGTTCCCTTGTATGTTATTTGTTTTTCCCTTGTTGCTTTTTAATATTTTACCTTTGTCTTTAATTTTTGCCAGTTTGATTTTACTATGTGTCTTGGTGCGTTCCTGCTTGGGTTTATTCTGCCTAGGACTCTGTGCTTCCTGGACTTGGTTGACTATAGTTAAATCCTGCTGGCCTTCAAGGTTAGATCCCCAGGCTAGGATGCCTGACCTGGGGCTCAAAACCTTCACAACAGAGAAAGAATTACTTTGGTACTATTGTCCTCCAGTTTGTGGGTAACCCACCAAGCGGGTATGGAACCTGATTTTATCATGATTACTCCCCTCCTTCTATCTTGTTGTGGCCTCTTTTTTGTCTTTGGCCCTGGGGTATCTTTTTTGGTGGGGTCCAGCATCCTCCCATCAATGGTTGTTCAACAGCTAGTTGTGATTTTGGTGCTCTCGCAGAGAAGATGAGCACACATCCTTCTACTCTGCCATCTTGAACTGGAAGCCAGCTTCTTTTTCCTTTTAGATTTTTAAAAATTGGAGTATAATTGCTTTGCAATGTTGTGTTTCTGCTGTATAACAAAGTGAGCCAGCTATATATATTCAGATATCCATATATCCCATCCCTCTTGAGCCTCCCTCCCACCCCACCACCTAAGTCACTACAGAGCACCTAGCTGAGCTCCCTGTGTTACACAGCAGTTCCCACTAGCTAGCTATTTTACACATGATAGTGTATATATTTGAGTCCTAATCTCCCAATTTGTCCACCCTCCGCTCCCTCAACCCATGTCCACATGTCCATTTTCTATGTCTGCATTTCTATTCCTACCTTGCATATAGGTTCATCTGTACCATTTTTCTAGATTTCACATGTATGCATTAATATACAATATTTGTTTTTCTTTTTGACTTACTTCACTCTGTATGGCATACTCTGTGTCCATCCACATCTCTACAAATGACCCAGTTCCATTCCTTTTTATGACTAATATTCCATCATATGTATGCACCACATCTTCTTTATCCATTCATCTGCCATTGGACATTTAAGTTGTTTCCATGTCTTGGCTATTGTAAACACTGCTGCAGTAAACATTGGAGTACGTGTGTCATTTTGAATTATGGTTTTCTCAGGTTATATGGCCAGTAGTGGGATTGCTGGGTTATATGTTAATTCTATTTTAAAATATTTAAAGAACCTCCATAATGTTCTCCACAGCTGCTGTATCAATTTACATTCCCACCAACAGTGCAAGAGGTTTCCTTTTCTTCACACCCTCTTTAGGATTTATTATTTGTTATATTTTTGATTATGGTCTTACTGAGTGGTGTGAAGTGATACCTCATTGCAGTTTTGATTTGCATTCTCTAATAATTAGTGATGTTGGGTATCTTTTGATGTGACTGTTGGCCATCTGAATGTCTTCTTTGAAGAAATGTACAATCTGACTGGAAGAACACAAGTTGGAATCAAGAGGGGACAAATACAATACCCAGAATGCAGATGACACCACTCATGGAGAAAGTGAAGAGGGGCCGAGAAAGTGAAGGGAGAGGAAAAGGTTGGCGCCAACCAGAACGAAGATGGCACGCCCACACTGGGAAGATGGGGAAACAGACAGTGTGACTGGCAACACGAGAGGGGGAAAAGACGCACCGAAGGGGACCCCAGAAGCACAAGCAGAGACAACACCAACAGAGGGCAGGATGCCCGGAGGGAAGAGCTGGAGGAAGAGGCGAGGGAAGAAGATGGAACTGTGGTGTGGAGAAGACTGAGAGCCCTGACTGAGGAGACCAACCAGTCACGAAGGAGATCAACCTGAACAGAAGGAGAACAGCACAGAGGCCCCGAGTGACAGGAGAAGACGAGGGAGGGAGGGAGGAGGAGAAGGGGAGACAGAGGAGAGATGGTGGAGGACACTGACTCGTGGATGCGAGGAGGACCGGGAGGGGAGGACGGGAGGCGGGGGCGGGTGCAGAGCGGACCGCGAGCGACGACTGATCTGACTGATCTGATATTTAGGTCTCCTGCCCATTTATTTTTCCATTGGATTATGTGTTTTTTTGATATTGAGCGGCATGAGCTGTTTGTGTATGTTAGAGGTTAATCCTTTTGCACATATTATAAATAACATGATGAGAAAATCTCAACGGCTAAGCAGAGTTAGTGTCATTTTGTAAAAGAGGAAATTGGTTCAGGAAAAGAAGGTAACTGGCCCTTTCTTTTGCAATCAGTGAGAAAACTAAGTAAGCCTTAAGTGTTAGGTCGGTTCCTTGTGTTAATAATTCCTACCATAACCAGGAAAGCATCCTCGAGAGTGAGAGGAGCAGAAAGCAAATTCATCTGTTAGAAATAGTGTGGAGGGACACTCAGACTATCCAGGGGCCACATAGGAAATTTGTAGCCCTCTCCTCCTCGCTGTCCTCAGGTTCCATCACTAAAGAATGGCTTTGATCTTCTGACACAGTTGCTAAGGGCTTAATGGGGAAGCTTTTAAACCAGGGGAGCAATTAAGCTGTCAGGTCTGAGTTCACCTAGTAGAGTGATTGTGACAGTCTCGATGCCGAGCCACTCGCCTGTTTGCATTCTCTCTGTCATTTCCTCTACTGGGTGGGATGTACACCTATCAAAGAATTCTCTCTCTTTTTACATTTTATATTTTCTCTTAAAAATTTCTATTTTATATTGGAGTATAGATGATTAAAAATGTTGTTATTAGTTTCAGGTGTATAGTAAAGTGATTCAATAGTTATGCAAGTATCTATTCTTTCCCCACTTAGGTTATTACAGAATATTGAGCAGAGTTGCTGTGCTACACAGTAGGTCCTTGTTGGTTATGTATTTTAAATGTAGACATGTATAGGTGTCAGTCGCAAACTCCCAATTTATCCCCTCTTCCCTGTAACTGTTATTTCCTTCAAAGTCTGTGAGTCTGTTTTCATTTTGTAAATAAGTTCATTTATAGCTTTTTAAAAAATTCTGCACATAAGTGATATTATGATATTTGTCTTTGTCTGACTTCATTTAGTGTAATAATCTCCAGGTCCATTTACGTTGGTGCAAATGGCATTATTTCATTCTTTTCAATAAGTAATATTCCATTATATAGGTACCACATCTTCTTTATCCATTAATTCATGGATAGACATTTAGTTTATTTCCTTGTCTTTTGTCAATGGTGCTTCTGTGAACATTGAGGTGCACATATCCTTTTTAGCCATGGTTTTATCCAGATATATGCTGAGGAGTGGGATTGCTGGATCATGTGATAGCTGTATTTTTAGTCTTCTTAAGGACCCTCCACACTTCTCCATAGTGTCTATACCAATCTACTTATCCACCAACAGTGTAGGAGGGTTCCCTTTTCTCCAACATTTCTCTCTTCAGCATTTATTATTTGTAGACTTTTTGATGATGACCATTTTCACGGATGTGATACTTCATTGTAGCTGTTTTGGTTTTTTTTCATTGTAGCTTTGATCGGCATTTCTCTAATGTTGAGCAATTTTTATATATGTCTGTTGGCCATCTGTGTGTCTTCTTTAGAGAAATATCTATTTAGGTCTTGAGCCTGGTTTTTGGATTGGGTTTTTTTCCTTTTTTTAACTATTGAGCTGCATGAGCTGTTTGTATGTTTTGGAGATTAATCTTTTGTCAGTCAGATTGTTTCAAAATATTTTCTCCCATTCTGTGAGTTTTCTGTTTTGTTTTATGGTTTCCTTTGCTGTTCAAAAGCTTTTGATTTTAATTGGGCCCCATTTGTTTATTTTTGCTTTTATGGATCAAAAAGTTTTTCTGTGATTTATGTCAGAGTATTCTGCCTATGTTTTCCTCTAAGAAAACATAGTATCCATTTTATAGTATCCAGTCTTCTATTTAGGTCTTTAATGCATGGTCAGTTTATTTTTGTGTATGGTGTTAGAGAATGTTTTAATTTCATTAATTTTTTCATGGAACTGTCCAGTTTTACATTTATTGAAGAGATTATCTTTCTTCCATTGTATAGTGTTGCCTTCTTTTCCCTAGATTAATGGACCATAGGTGTGTGGGTTTATTTCTGGACTTTCTTTTCTGTTCCATTGATCTATATTTCTGTTTTTATGCCAGTGTCATACTGTTTTGATGATTGTTGCTTTGTCATATAATCTGAAGTCAAAGTATGATTCCTCTAGTTATATTTTCTAAAAATTGCTTTGCCTATTCAGGGTCTTTTGTGTCTCCATATAAGTTTTAAGATTTTTTGCATTTTAACTTTCCAAATGGATGGATCCTTATTTTTTCTGACTATGAAGATAGTGCATGTTCATTATAAAACACATATGCATATTGCTGCTGCTGCTAAGTTGCTTCAGTCAAGTCTGACCCTGTCCAACCCCATAGACAGCAACCCACCAGGCTCCTCTGTCAGTGGGATTCTCCAGGCAAGAATACTGGAGTTTCCATTTCCTTCTACACAAGTACAAAAAATGGCAAAAATTTCCATGTACTTCTCCCAGTGCAGTAAAGCTCTGATAATAGTTTAGGTTGGTTTCCAATACAGGTGTTTGGTGTGTGCCTGCAGACCTGTGTGTAAGTGTGTATGCTTTCTTTTTTATGCAGATGAATTATTTCACACATTCCCCCATACTTGTTTTCATTGACAACCCATTCTGGTTAATTTCTCATGCTATCTCATTTTTTCTATGCTCCAAATCCTTTTTAGAAACTTCTCTGGTGGCCCAGTGGTTAAGACTCTGCACTCCCAATGCAAGGAACATGGTTCTAAAGATTCCAGATAACTCTATTAAAATGTTTTAATGACTTAATAAGCTTTTATTGTCTAATGGTACCATAATTATTCTTATTTTGGTGGCTTTGACTTTTTTTTTTTTAAAATTGAAACCATATAAACATCAGATCAGATCAGTCAGTCGCTCAGTCACCTTTGCGACCCCATGAACTGCAGCACGCCAGGCCTCCCTATCCATCACATGGAGACCCTCATAGTAGGGCCTCCGCCCTCATCCTCTGTCTCCCCTTCTCCTCCCCCTCCCCCCAGCATCAGAGTCCTCCAAGAGTCACTCTTCGCATACATGCACGTATTTTAAATGTTAAATTATTCAACTCATCAATAGGGGGAAAACAAATCTAGCTTGTTGGTTAGAAGTCAGGGCATCCAGGCTTCCTTTCCAGCTTGGCTATCTTGGGTGTGTCCTTGATTGGTCATGTGATGTTAGGCCAATCCCATCCCTTCTCTGGATCCTTTTCCCCCCAAGTACACATAAAAAATTCAAACTCAAAAGCAGAAAGTGTTTGTAGTAGAGCCCCTGCTTTGTTCTTGGAGGCATATCTCTGAACACTATGGGCAAAGTGAGAAGAACAGAATATGGACAAGGTCCCCCACAGCATCACACCCTGGTGAAATGGCACACGCATGTGGCAGGTCAGGGGAACCAGGATCCTTTCCATCATCCTCCGACCTTAAAGAGAGGCAGGGTCTTGAAAACAGTGTGGAAATGATGGCAATTCAAGAATAGAATAAATCAAAACGTAGAGGTGGGAAGTGGCAGGAACATATGCAGACTATGAGGATCACACTAGGCTATGTTCAGGTGGGAAAGGCAGTTTGGTAATGGTAGAGCTTTGCAGGTTGAAAAGAGGTATTTGGACTTGACTTGATCTAAGGCAATGAGCAGTCCTAGAAGATGAGGGTGGGTTGGAACTCATAGAACTGCAAAGACCTTTCTGTGGCCGGGGGTGTGTGTGTGTGTGTGTGTGTGTGTGTGTGTGTGTGGGTGTGGGTCTTAGAATGTCAGGTGGGTGTGTGTGTGTGTGTGTGTGTGTGTATGTTGGCCCTGGCTCACTCCTTAGAATGTCATTGCTAAAGGGGCATACAGGCCAACTCTTGTGTGTGAAAAGATAACCAAGACCCAGAGAGAGTGAGGCTGTTGTTCCAAGATATGTTAGTGGCAAAGCGCAGGTGTGGAGACACACCTGAGCTGTGTGACTGACTGATATGCTCCACCCTCACTGTCAACCTGCTGAAGGCGTGTAACATGACAGCTTGGAAAAAGCACTGAGATTGGTATTGGGAAGTCAGGGCCAATTCCAGCTCTGCCCTGGCTGTGGCTTGCATACCCTCCCAAGATTGACAGTTTCTATACTGAATTACTGGGTTAGGGCATATGGCTTGTTTTTCCTGTCTATCCACACAGTCTAAATCCCATAATTCTGTTTTGAAAAGCCCCTTTGTTCCATAGTAGCTCATTTAACTCAATCCAATAGTGGCTGTAGGTGAAAGAGATCTTACTTGATGCTACAGAAGAAATTTGGGTTTGGAAAAGGATTAAGTGCCTTATTCTTGGTTATTCAATGAGTTGTGAAATGGGGTCAGTTCAGTTCAGTTGCTCAGTTGTGTCTAACTCTTTGCGACCCCATGGACTGCAGCATAACAGGGTTCCCTGTCCATCACCAACTCCCAGTGTTTGCTCAAACTCGCGTTCATCAAGTTGTATCAATAAACAATGATGTCACAGCTGTCTGTGATTCTCGTCCTCCAAATGTGAATTTCTGAGCCATGCCAGCAAGCAGCAGCCATGAGTTCCTGAGCCATCCTGACAAGCAGGTCACTTCTTATGGAATTTAAGGATGTCACAGTCATCAGTGATTCCAGAGCCCTAAGGCAAGTTCCAGAAAAAAACATCTATTTCTGCTTTATTGACTATGCCAAAGCCTTTGACTGTGTGGATCACAATAAACTGTGGAAAATTCTGAAAGAGATGGGAATACCAGACCACCTGACCTGCCTCTTGAGAAATCTGTATGCAGGTCAGGAAGCAACAGTTAGAACTGGACATGGAACACCAGACTGGTTCCAAATAGGAAAAGGAGTACATCAAGGCTGTACATTGTCACCCTGCTTATTTAACTTATATGCAGAGTACATCATGAGAAACGCTGGGCTGGAAGAAGCACAAGCTGACATCAAGATTGCTGGGAGAAATATCAGTCACCTCAGATATGCAGATGACACCACCCTTATGGCAGAAAGTGAAGAGGAACTAAAGAGCCTCTTGATGAAAGTGAAAGAGGAGAGTGAAAAAATTGGCTTAAAGCTCAACATTCAGAAAGCAAAGATCATGGCATCCGGTCCCATCACTTTATGGCAAATAGATGGAGAAACAGTGGGAAAAGTGGCCGACTTTATTTTTCTGGGCTCCAAAATCACTGCAGATGGTGACTGCAGATATGAAATAAAAAGACGCTTACTCCTTGAAGAAAAGTTATGACCAACCTAGACAGCATATTAAAAAGCAGAGACATTACTTTGCCAACAAAGGTCTGTCTAGTCAAGGCTATGGTTTTTCCAGTAGTCATGTATGGATGTGAGAGTTGGACAATAAAGAAAGCTGAGCACTGATTGATACCTTTGAACTGCAGTGTTGGAGAAGACTCTTGAGAGTCCCTTGGACTGCAAGGAGATCCAACCAGTCCATTCTGAAGGAGATCAGTCCTGAATGTTCATTGGAAGGACTGATGCTGAAGCTGAAACTCCAATACTTTGGCCACCTGATGCAAAGAGCTGACTCATTGGAAAAGACCCTGATGCTGGGAAAGATTGAAGGCAGGAGGAGAAGGGGATGACAGAGGATGAGATGGTTGGATGGCATCACCAACTCAATGGACATGAGTTTGAGTGAACTCCAGGAATTGGTGATGGACAGGAAGGCCTGGCGTGCTGCAGTCCATGGGGTCGCAGAGTCAGACATGACTAAACGACTGAACTGACTGAAGGCAATTCAAGAAAGAGAATACCTCTGTAGAAATACAAGATGCTGGCCCTAGGTAGCTAAGATGCATATGAAAGAAATGACTTCAATAATCCCAGACTCTTGCATCTTCCCATACATAGGAAACACAAAATTCCTTAACCTGCTATCTGGTTTTCCTTACTTAACAATAATTATTGATGTTTAGACTACCTACTCCCGTTGTTGCAGATTTATATAGCCTTGTCTCCTTCTCCCTCTTCCTCTACTGCTACTTGGGATGCTGTCTGCTGGGCTTGAAGTCCTAAGATTTTTCAACATATAAAATAGTCTCTACTTCAGGATGTGACTATATTTTAAGTTGACAGAGTAAAGAGCAAAACCCAAGGATTAGCTTACACTTACATAGCACTTACCATGTAGATTCTTTGCCAGATGGTAAAGAATCTGCCTGCAATACAGGAGACCTGGTTTCAGTCCCTGAGTTGGGAAGGTCCCTTGGAGAAGGGTATGGCAACCCACTCCACTATTCTTACCTGGAGAATTCCAAGGACAGAAGAGCCTGGCGGGTACAGTCCATGGGGCTGCAAAGAGTCAGACAGAACTGAGCAATTTCTTACCAGACAAGGGATTATGTGACTTGCTCTCCGTCATTCACTGAGTAAAGAGCAAAACCCAAGTTTGGGGCTCCTCCATCATTGCCATTTCCATTACACCACAGAAATGAAAGAAGGCATTTCACTTTAGCCACCTCTTAGTTGACATGTCCTCCAAACAAGATCCAACCACACCTAAGTAGGGGATAGCATGGATTTGCCCCGTAGGATGTGCACAACATTGTTGGTTAAACAAGAGAGAGGAGATAAAATATTTTTAAGTAAAAAATATTTTTGGAGAAAATAAAACTCTGGGCTATCTGGCCTCTTTCAAGTTTATTTTCTCGCATTCCTTTCCAATCTTTTCACCTAACCTTGCTGATATGCCTTTGTTTCTGACTCTGGAATGGTTATTAAGCTCATGGGAAGAACAATGTATTCATAATGTCATCACAACCTTTTTTAACTACTTGTATTTTCAATGGAGATTGGCCATTGTGTAATATTTTGATGATTTTAATAACTCAGTGGAAGGGTGGGGGAAGGGGTGTGTTGGGGGCAAGGAATGCATTGCAAGAATGAATTGAATGAGTTGTTTGGTATTGTAAACCAGCTTCTTGGTTACCATAATCTTGTGAAGAATTTAGTGGAATTTCTCAACCGTGAGTTTTTGGTGAAAGGCAGGTGCAACGTCAGTTGATTCATCTGGAAGCCTGGAAAACAGTACTGACTCGGCATTCTTAGGACTTTGGAAGCTGACCTATTACTCAGGCTACACCTTTACTGATACTTGACAGGGGAATCTGTGTGATTTTCCTTCATTCCTCTTAGAGATGAAGAGATACTTGTGTATCTTTGGCACTTTGAGGGCATAGAATGTGGATAACTTAAAATCTCTTCTGTACAATAAATTCTTTATTTTACTGTTGGGAGACTTAAAGTATTAAGCAAAACTTCGCTGACAAAGGTCCGTCTAGTCAAAGCTATAGTTTTTTCAGTAGTCGTGTATGGATGTGAGAGTTAGACCATAAAGAAACCTGAGTGCCGAAGAATTGATGCTTTTGAACTGTGGTGTTGGAGAAGACTCTTGAGAGACCCCTGGACTCCAAGGAGATCCAACCAGTTAGTCCTAAATGAAAGCAGTCCTGAATATTCATTGGAAGGACTGATGCTGAAGATGAAACTCCAATACTTTGGCCACCTGATGCGAAGAACTGACTCATTGGAAAAGACCCTGATGCTGGGAAAGATTGAAGGCAGGAGGAGAAGGGGATGACAGAGGATAAGATGGTTAGATGGCATCACCAACTTGATGGACATGAGTTTGAGCAAGCTCCGGGAGTTAGTGATGGACAGTGAGGACTGGAGTGCTGCAGTTCATGGGGTCGCAAAGAGTCGGACACGACTGAGTGAGTGAATTGAAGTGAAATAGTTAACAATGGATTATTGACTAAACAGAAGATAGTAGGTGATAATCTATGAGAATATTAAGTTGGATACACCTCATTTTATTGACAAAGATAAATTCTAAGTGGGTTGAAGATTTAAATGTTAAAAATGGAAATCATAAATGTACTAGAAGAACATATGGTAAATTCCTTTATATGTCTAGAATGGGGAAGATCTCTGTAAATGTGACTCAAACGTCAGAATCCATAAGGAGAAGGTATATAACTTTGAGGGAGGGAGAGTAGGAGAGAGCGAGCATCTGCAACTGGCAAAACATACACTCTAAGAAAAGAAGAAAAGCAAATAGCAACATGGGGAAAAATAGCTCCAACTCATTTCACAGAATAAGATAAAAGAGCTAATTTCTTCAATATGGCAAGAACTCCTAGATACCAAGAAGAAAAGGAATAAACCTCATAAGAAAAATGTGCAAAGAACATGAACCTTGAACAATAGCTCACAGAAAAGAAACAAAAATGCTCTAAAATACATGGAAAGATAAGGCTCAACTTTACACGTAATTGAAGAGAGAGAAAATAACACTGTGCTTGTAAGATATAGTTCGGGCCGAGGCAGAAAAGAAGAAGAGACGAAGTAGGTTACCTTTATTAAGGCAAGGAGGGGTGACATTTGGCCTAACGACCAGGCTGAGAGTGAGAGGGATCAGGGAGGCTTCATATTTAAAGGGAGGTTTGTGGAAGTGATAAGGGAAATGTTAGTCAGGCGGGACATTTTGGGTAATCTTTAGTTGAGATGGCACTTGTAGTTGAATGGGGGGGTGGGAGGTTTTGGGCAGGGGGTGATAAGTCCCAGGTAGCTGCAACTGGCCCAGAGCATCAGGGCAGGACTTAAAGTTCGGATTTGTTTTCCCCAAAGTTGGATGATTGAGCAAAGGCCTTTGAGACCGTTTTTTTTCTTTTCTAGGCCCAAGGACTCCTTCAATGCTGATATATCAAATTGGCAGAAATTGCCACTATTGACAAGGCAGTGGGGAAATGGGCATTTTTAAACATGGCTGGTAGAAGTGCAAATAGGTTCTATGTTGACAATATCAAAGTTACAAATGCACACTCTCCATTACAGCAATTCACTTTTGGGGGGCTTTATCCTCTAGATATATGCACACTTACATGAAATTTAGTATACAAAGATACTCACTGTAGCATTCTTTGCAATAGAGAAAGATTAGAAACAAATCAAATGTCTTTCAGAAAAGGACTAGCCCTGGTATACAGATACAGTGTAAAACTATGCAGCTGTAGAAGAGAATATTTATGTGGCAGGATCTCTAAGATCTATAAATTAAAAGAGCAAACCACCCAGGTGACAAATATCAAGGTAGGGACCAATACTAGGCTTGTAATAATAACATATTGATATGACCTGTGAGTGAAAGTGAAAGTTGCTCAGTATTGTCAGACTCTTTGTGACCCCATGGACTATACAGTCCATGGAATTCTCTGGGCCAGAATACTGGTGTGGGTAGCTGTTCCTTTCTCCAGGGATCTTCCCAATCCAGGGATCCCACATTACACGCAGATTCCTTACCAACTGAGCCACCAGGGAAGCCCAAAATTATTGGAGTGGGTAGCCGATCCATTCTTCAGTCGATCTTCCAGGCCCAGAAATGAAAGCAGGGTCTCCTTCACTGCAGGCAGATTCTTTACCAGATGAGCTACCAGGACATGACCTGTATATCCATGTAAAAAATGTTCCTATATTAGGAGAGGAATTAAAGAAGTTCCACATCAGAGAGGATATGGGAACTGCATGGCAGAGGAAAAGGGTGGGTGGCATGTAGGATTTTTCAGTGTACACCTTAACCACTTGTACAGTGATGTGACATGCAGAAAAGAGCGGAATGTATAATGTGTGCTAAGTTATTACGAAGTGAACACTGTGAAATTACTGTCCAGGTCAAGAAATAGAACACTGCATCACCACATGAGTCAGCCCTCTCCTCCACATCATGACCTGTCCCTCAAGGTAGCTACTATCCTAATTAATTGGTCAACACTTCCTTGCTTTATAGTTTTTTCACCTAGGTATACATCACATGGCTTCTCAGGTGGCACTAGTGTTAAAGAATCCACCTGCCAGTACAGAAGATGCAAGATACGCCAGTTCGATCCCTGGGTCGGGACGATCCCCTGGAGTAGGAAGTGGCAACCCACTCCGTATTCTTGCCTGGAAAATTCCACGGAGAGAGGAGCCCAACAGGGTACAGTCCATGGAGTCACTTAGAGTCAGATATGACGCAGTGACTGAGCACACGTGCATCTCTAAACACTGGTGTTTGTGGAAGTACTGGATAACATCGTATGCTTATGGGTATGTTAAATATCCTTTTATAATGAGCTTCTTTGCTTATTTTATTTAAGATCATATTGAACATAGTTATAGTTTTTTACTTTTATTGCTGGGTACACTATTCCACTATGTAAATATGCTACAATTTATATATTCTACTCTTGGTGAATATTTGAGTTGTTTCCTGTTTAAGTCTATGATATTGTGATATATAACAAATATGTAGTTGGTATTTGTCTGTGGTTCCTAGCTCATTGTTTTCCAAACCCTTGGAATTTCCTGAGGAATAATAGCAATGGCAGCATGTTTTTTTGTTCTAATATTTGTTCCCTTGTTCATGGTAGCTTCATAAAGGCAAAATCAGTGCCTTGTTATTCATAACAAGATCCCTTCTACCACAACTGGCTTTATGTTAATAAGTTGAATTTGGGAAGCACCTTAAGAATAGGGAATAGTTGTCAGGCAAGAAATCATATATTTAGAGCTTTTGAATTTTCGGTCTCCTTTCCACCTCCCCTGTTCCATGACCTCCAGGGAGGGGAGAGGGGTTGAAGATTGAATCAATCACCAGTGGCCAATAAGTTACTCAACAGTGCCTAAGCAATGAAGCCTCCATAAAAACACCAAAGGAGGGGTTTTGGAGAGCTTCCAGGTTGGGAAGCCAGAGTTTCCACATACCACCATGCAGGCTTTAAAGTTCCATGAACACAGAAGCTGCTTTGTTGAAGACTCACTCTGTATCCCTATTCACTTGGTTATTGATTTGTATCCTTTAATATCCTTGATAATAAACCAGGAATCTAGTGAGTAAACTGGTTTCCTGATTTCTATGAGCCAGTTTATTAATTGAACCCAAGGAAGGGGTTGCAGAACCTCTAATTTATAGCCAGTTGGTCAGAAGCTAATGTGGGTTTCTAAGAATCATATGATGTAGAGGGCTATCTTGTGGGACTAAGTCTTTAACTTGTGGAATTAGATACTATCACTGGGTAGATGGTGTCAGAATTGAGTTGAGTGGTAGGACACACAGCTGGAGAATAGCTTGGTGGTGTGGGGAAAACCCTCCTCTTGCACTGAAACTGAGTGTGCAGAATTTACAGGGGCTGTTGAAGTTAAGGCCCCTGAGAATAATTTTATATGTTATCTTGGTGAACACGTACAAACATTTCTGATGGTTATATACTTAGGAATGGAATTGCTGAGTCAATGAATATCTTCACTTCAGTAGATACTACCAAAGTGTCTTCATAGTGGTTGCACCAACTTACAGTCCAACCAGCAGTGTAGCAGAATTCGTTACTTCACATCCTCACCAAAACTTGCTGTTATCCTTTAAAACTTGAAGCCAATCAGCAGTGTGGTGGTTTTAATTGGATTTTCCTATCACACATGAAGCTCAGCACATTTTCATGTTTATTGGCCATTTGGATATCCTCTCTTGTAAATACCTGGTCTCTTACCATTTTGCGCCTCTTAGTTTCTTGTCTTTTTTCCCTCACTGTGCAAAGAAATGTCATGTTATATTGCAAATATTATCTTCACCTTTGTGGCCAGTCTTCACGCTCATTCTTCCAGCCTCCCTTTCTTCTCTTGATAACATATGCATATTGTTCTGTACCTTGTCCTTTAAAAGTATAATTGAGCTGTGAACATTGCAGGGATTAGGGGTGCCTGCTCCTCAGTTGAAAATCTAAGGGCTGCTATCTGTCTCAAAAATGAAGGAATTGAAAAATGACTCACTCAAGGGCAGGAAGCTGAAGCAGTTTTGATAGAATCAGGATTTTAACTCTGCTTCTTGTGGTTCCACATACTGTGGTCTCTCATCAAAGAAACTCTGCCACACAGTTGACTTGTGTCTTCATCTGTAAAATGAAAAAAACAGGTATTTAAATTTATTGAAAAAACTTCACCTGTAAGTGGACGTCAGCAGTTCAAAGCCATGTTGTCCAGGGGTCAACATGGATCTGAGGATCTTTCCATTCTCAGAAAAGAAAATCCCTCCTGATTTTTATAGCTATAATGTGTTCTTACAGCTGCTGCTGCTGCTAAGTCGCAGCAGTCGTATCCGACTCTGTGCGACCCCATAGATAGCAGCAAGAACACTGGAGTGGGTTGCCATTTCCTTCTCTAATGCGTGAAAGTGAAGTCGCTCAGTCGTGTCCGACTTTTAGCGACCCCATGGACTGCAGCCAACCAGGCTCCTCTGTCCATGGGATTTCCCAGGCAAGAGTACTTACAGCAGTTTACCGTAATTGATTTTAATTAGCATTAAACTCTACTGATAGACGTGGAAGTGTTTCTACTACTTGGCAACTATTTACTGCAAGCAATGCTTCTATAAGCCTTATCCTAATACATCTGTTATGCATATTGACATACTTCCTTCCATAGGATGAGTTCCTAGAAGTAGCACTTTGGGTCAGAGGAGGTCTAGTTTTCATGTTGATAATTAGTGTCACATGCTCTCTGTAGAGAGAGTTCCTTACCTTCTGGACAGTCTCATCTGTGTGTTCTGTCATATTTTAATTCTTAAAAATCTAATAGGGAACAAATGGTACCTTAATGTAGTTTTAAACAACTTTACTATGGTATGGCTGACAGAAAATAAGTGCAGATATTCAAAGTGTACAATTTAAGTTTTAATTTTCAACATTTGTGAAACCATCACCACAATCAAGTGAATGAATGTGTCCATCATGCCCCAAAGTTTTCTCCTGTCCCTTTCCTTCACTTTCCTTCCTCACCCCTTCCCTCCCTAAGATACCAGTCTCTGTAGACTGCGTTGTTTGTGCTGAGTTGCTTCAGTCATGTCCAGCTCTTTGCAACCGTATGGACTGTAGCTCCCTGGGCTCCTCTGTCCATGGGGATTCTCCAGGCAAGAATACTGGAGTAGATTGCGTAGCCTTCTCCAGGGGATCTTCCCAACTAGGGATCGAACCCGTGTTTCCTCCTTCATTGCAGGCATATTCTTTACCACTGAGTTACAGGGGAAGCCCCTGTCACTATAGATACACAGTGAGGTACTTGATCGATCAAGTCTTGTGTCTTACTCTTTGTGACACCATGGACTATAGAGTCCATGGAATTCTCCAGGCCAGAATACTGGAGTGGGTAGCTTTTCCCTTCTCCAGGGTATCTTCCCAACACAGGGATCAAACCCAGGTCTCTCACATTGCAGGAAGATTCTTTACCTGCTGAGCCACAAGGGAAGCCCATCACTATATTGGTTGCAAATGAAGTTGCTCAGTTGTGTCCAACTCTTTGCGACCCTATGGACTGTAGCCTACCAGGCTCCTCCCTCCATGGGATTTTCCAGGCAAGAATACTGGAATGGGTTGCCATTTCCTTCTCCAGAAGATCTTCCCAACCCAGTGTTTGAACCGGGGTCTCCCGCATTGTAGGCAGACACTTTACCATCTAAGCCACCAGGGAAGTCATATGTCAGTTGGGATTTATCCATTTGTCCCTTTACCTGTTGATGGACATTGGAGTTTTTTCAGGGTTCTTTTCTTTTTTTCTTTATTATTACAAAAACTGTTATCAGGATTTGTGTACAGTCATTATATGGACATGTATTTCCCTTTCTTCTGGGTAAATATGTAGAAATGAAATGGATGGATTATATCATAGGTATATAACTTTTTAAAGAAACTTCCGAGTTGTTTTCTGAAGTACCTGCACCATTTTTCTCATTCTCATTACTTTGTACTCTTTTCATTCTCATTGGAAGTTCCAATTTTTCCACATTCTTAACAACACTTGATAGGACCAATCATCTTTCATGCTGAAGTGTCTGTATTTTAAGCCTATTTGATTTTTAAATTAGGTAGTTTTCTTACTGCTGAGCTGAGAAATTTTTTGTATAATTTTCTGATATGAAGTCTTTTAAAATACCGCTGTAAATATCTTCCCTCTAGTCTGTGGTTTGTCTTTTCATTCTCTTAACAGAGTCTTGTAGAGAGAAGGAATACTTAATTTTGAAGTCCAGTTTTATCATTTTTTCTTTTATATATTGTGCTTTCAATGTCCTATTGAAGAAATTCTTGCCTAACGCAGAGTCACAAAGATTGTCTGTGATTTCCTCTAGACAGGATCATTCTAAACTTTACATTTATATGATTTTGAGTCAGAGGTATGTGTCCAAGCTTCTTCTTCTTCTTTGATATATGGATATTCAGTTGTTTGAAGGTTATTTGTTGAAAAGACTATCCTTCTCCAGTGCACCAGCTTAGTGTATGTTATTGTTGTTTTTAACTTGGTTTATATGTACATGGGTTTTTCTGTTCTATTCCCTGATCTATCTTTCTATCTTTATACACCCCACCCCAGTACTTTTGCCTGGAAAATCCCATGGATGGAGGATCCTGGTGGGCTCCAGTCCATGGGGTCGCTAGGAGTCGGACACGACTGAGCGACTTCACTTTCACTTTTCACTTTCACTTTTCACTTTCATGCATTGGGGAAGGAGATGGCAACCCACTCCGGTGTTCTTGCCTGGAGAATCCCAGGGACGGGGGAACCTGGTGGGCTTTCATCTATGGGGTCGCACAGAGTCGGACACGACTGAAGCGACTTAGCAGCAAGCTTGTTTTCAGTACTGTAGCTTCAAGGTAAGTCTTGAAATCAGATCGTGTGAGCTCTTCAATTTTGTTCTTTTTCAAAGTTGTTTTTGGCTAACTTGAGTCCTTTGCATGAATTTTAGAATCGGCTTGATTCTTTCTACAAAAAGGCCAAGATTTATATTGGAATTGATTTCAGTGAACCTATATATCAATTTGGAAAACTAATGGTAATTGGTGCTTTTACCTTGTTACTAATAACCTTAGAAATTTTAAGACACTTTGAGTCCATTTACATCCCACCTGACTTACATGCTATTTTTGCCAAATGTTTAAGTTCTAATTCATTTAAAACCCCTTGAGATGTAGCTGTGACTGTTTTATGTCCATTTAGATTTATTGTTTTTTTCTTCCTTGTTCCTGTCTTCATTTCTTGCGTCTACCTGGGACTGAATTCTCCAGCTTTAAGATCATTCTTTAATGTTTTCTTTAGAGCTGTTTACTAAAAAATGTAGTCACAACCTGAAAGTGTTGTAGGAAGGGGGACCCCTTCCAGGGCCTGAAACTGGGCTCTTGTCTAACACTTGGAAATGAATTCTCCGAGGAGACACATGTGCCAACAAAGCAAGAGATTTTATTGGGAAACAGCACCTGGGTGGAGAGCAGCAGGGAAAGGGAACCCAGGAGAACTGCTCTGCCACATGGCTTGCAGTCTTGGGTTTTATGGTGATGGGATTAGTTTCCGGGTTGTCTTAGCTGATTATTCTCACTCAGAGTCCTTCCTGGTGGTGCACACCTTGTTCAGCCAAGATGGATGTCAGAAGGATTCTTAGAGGTGGTTGGACGTGTGGTGTCTCCTTTTGACCTTTCCCGAACTCTTCTGGTTTGGTGGCTTATTAGTTCCGTGTTCCTTAGCAGGACCTCCTGTCATAAAACAACTCATGCAAATAGTTACTATGGTGCCTGGCCAAGGTGGGCAGTTCCAGCCAGTGTGCTTCCCCTAACAAAAGTAGAGAGTTATTTTATTTGGTGGGAATGTTTAGGATTCTGAGCCCTGGAGACAGCATCTCAATAGTTTGGAGAAAACTGCCTCAAGGAGGCAGGAGGGGAAGTCAGACCATATACAAGTTTGCAACAAAGGGAGAAGGTAGTGTGAACATCAAAGGTCAGATATCAAGTTAAGGAATTTCGCATTCTATGTATGGGAAAATGCAGTCCTCTTTGCTCACCAAAGTCATTCCTTTCATATGCACCTCAGCTACCTGGGGCCAGTCTCTTTTCCTAGTTCACCTTTTTGCTTGCATTCCCTCAGGCTCCTCAGCAGTCACCATGGGCGGTGGCAGCATCCCCTGGATCCAAGTTTTGGGAGCCCTCATTCACATTTGGAGGCCAGAAATCACTGATGGCAGTGCATTTCTTGTTTATTAATAAGGCAAGAGATATTTTTATAGTCCCTCCCCATAGTCATAAATTTGACCATATTTGGGAGAGATTTCATGACCTTTTCTTTTTTTTTTTTTTGGTTCCAGGGTGCTAGGAGCCTCATCCCAGATCAGGTGCAAGTCCTCACCGATAAGTCACTCCAGGTGTTAATTTCTGGATTAGGCCCATTAATAAATAATAAAAGATTCTCTGGATCCTCTGTTGTGTAACCTAATAGGATCCAGGAGATATCTCCCTTGTTGCCTTTTCCCATATCTCAGTTCAGTTCAGTTACTCAGTCGTGTCCAACTCTTTGTGACCCCATGAATCACAGCACACCAGGCCTCCCTGTCCATCACCAACTCCCGGAGTTCACACAGACTCATGTCCATCGAGTTGGTGATGCCATCCAGCCATCCAGCCATCTCATCCTCTGTCGTCCCCTTCTCCTCCTGACCCCAAATCCCTCACAGCATCAGAGTCTTTTCCAATGAGTCAACTCTTCGCATGAGCTGGCCAAAGTACTGGAGTTTCAGCTTTAGCATCAGTCCTTCCGATGAACACCCAGGACTGGTCTCCTTCAGTATGGACTGGTTGGATCTCCTTGCAGTCCAAGGGACTCTCAAGAGTCTTCTCCAACACCACAGTTCAAAGGCATCAATTCTTTGGCACTAAGCTTTCTTCACAGTCCAACTCTCATATCCATACATGACCACTGGAAAAACCAGAGCCTTGACTAGAAGAACCTTTGTTGGCAAAGTAATGTCTCTGCTTTTCAATAAGCCATCTAGGTTGGTCATAACTTTTCTTCAAGGAGTAAACGTCTTTTAATTTCATGGCTGCAGTCACCATCCGCAATGATTTTGGAGCCCCCAAAAATTAAGTCTGACACTGATTCCACTGTTTCCCCATCTATTTGCCATGAAGTGATGGGACCAGATGCATGATCATTTTCTGAATGTTGAGATTTAAGCCAACTTTTTCACTCTCCACTTTCACTTTCATCAAGAGGCTTTTTAGTTCCTCTTCACTTTCTGCCATAAGGATGGTGTCATCTGCATATCTGAGGTTATTAATATTTCTTCCAGCAATCTTGATTCCAGCTTGTGCTTCTTCCAGCTGAGCGTTTCTCATGATGTACTCTGCATATAAGTTAAATAAGCAGGATGACAATATACAGCCTTGATGTACTCCTTTTCCGATTTGGAACCAGTCTATATCTAGAACCACACTATTTCAGTTATTTTCCATTATAAATGTGGTCTTTTTTGGTTATATATCATATAATACTAAAGACAACCATCTTATAAAATAAGCAAATTACAAGTAAAACAGCTAATAACGTGATTAAAGTTACAAATAGGGATTTAAGCCATGAAGTTTCAGAACCAAACCATCTTCCTAAAACATCACCCATTAGAGGATTTATCTAGTATCAGATGCTTTAAGGATACCAAGGGCCATATTTTGTAAGACAGCTTTTCTCATCATAGTGATTTCAGAATTTAGTAGACTAATAATCTGGTTGCTATCATTTAGTGCCTTTTGAGAGAAATTTGTTAAGGCTTCAGTGTGAGAAATAACACTTTCAAATCCTACTAAAGACACAAAAATAGTTGCTAAGTGATCATACCATGGAAATACAGATCTCTTGGCCCGTTGGGTTCATATTGATAGTAAATTTGCTGGAGTCACATCTAAGTTTGTATGTAAGTAGCCTTGAGCCCAAAGGAATCCTAAAGTACACCTTCGTAGCCAGCCTGGTGGAAGCCAGGGGTCATAGATTGGACCCACAATGTCATTGAATCCTGTTAGGTGCCAGCGAGTATATTTCTGTACATCTGATCCAATCTGTTCCATATCAATCACTGTCTTTAAGAGAAGTGGTACCTTGGCAGTTTTTATAAGATACCCAGCCTAATTTTCTAAAGTTATTAGGTTGATTATCCTTGGTATGATCTATTTGTTTCCAGCATAGAGTGCCCTTTAGAATTGGATTACCATGTTGTTCAGTCACTAAGTCATGTCTGATTCTTTGTGATGCCATGAACTGCACCATGCCAGGCTTCCCTATCTTTCACCATCTCCCTGACTTTGCTCAAACTCATGTCCATTGAGTTAGTGAGTTAGTGATGCCATTCAATCATCTCATCCTCTGTTGCCCCCTTCTCAGCCTTTCCCAGCATCGGGGTCTTTTCCAGTGAATCAGCTCTTTGCATCAGGTGGCCAAAGTATTGGAGCTTCAGCTTCAGCACCAGTCCTTCTGATAAATATTGAGGGTTGATTTCCTTTAGGATTGACTGATTTGATCTCCTTGCTGTCCAAGGGACTCTCAATAGTCTTCTCTAGCACCACAATTTGAAAGCATCAATACTTCAGTGCCACATTTTCTTGCCAGCTTTTCTTAATCTCTTCTGCTTATGTTAGGTCCTCGCTGCTTTTGTCCTTTATTGTGCCTATCTTTGCATGAAATTTACCCTTGGTATCTCCAGTTTTCTTAAAGAGAGCTCTAGTCTTTCCCATTCCATTGTTTTCCTCTATTTCTTTGCATTGTTCACTTACGAAGCTTTCTTATCTCTCCTTGCTATTTTCTGGAACTTTGCATTCAGTTGGGTGTATCTTTCCCTTTCTCCTTTGCTTTTCACTTCTCTCTTCTTTTCATTGCCTGGTGTTAGCCAGATAAATCCATCCCATAACTGAGGCAGTGTCCCTGCTATTAGTCTAGAGTTTATATTTTTTGACTGGAATTTAGCCTGTTGTTTTGACTGAGCTAGAGTAACCTTAAGGGAAAATTCACATTTATGGCTAGGGTTAGAATGAGTATGTTTGATTGGCCAAGAGAGTGGTTCCCATTTAGTGTTATCAGTAGTAGCCCAGACAGACAGACCTATAATTCCTTTCTTTTAAAATAAACTTTCTAAGCAACATCCAATCAGAGCCTTGGAGGGGAGAAACCCATCAAGGTAAACCAGAAGTACTGGATGCAGGTAATTGACCACAAACCCAACAATTTGATTGATTTCTAAGATTTGTATAAGATGCGCCCATGATAGAGGGGAAAAAAACCCATGACTTATGTGTAAGAGTCCAAGAAACTAAGAGGAAAACTTAAGAGCAATCATATGGGTCAGGTCCAGTTTCTTGGGACAGCCGTCTATTTCTGATTTCATCTTCTTCTCATCCTGGCGTTGGTGTTTCCTTATTATCAGAGTATTGTTTTAAGGTGAGTTTGAAGGTCAGCAGTTCTCTCTATAGACCAGTGTGGTGCCGAAGCCCTTTTTAGGTGGGAAATATGAATCCAAGAGTCAAATCCCTCCCAGTTTTACTGTGCATGAGCTAGTCAGAAGAACCTGATAAGCGCCCTTTCATCTAGGTTAGAGGGACTCATTTAAATGATTTTTTTTTAATATACATATAATCTCTTGGTTGTAAGTCATGGGACATCTGATCTTTATTTGAGGATAGCTTACTGTAATAAGCTTTATAAACTAGTTTAGAATGACTTGTCAATAATTTGATTAAACTTATAATTATACAATATATCTCCCTTAAGTAATATAAAATTATATAGCCTTTTATCTAATCTCACTGGTCTCCCTATAATAATTTCAAAAGGAGACAAATGATGTTTGTCAAAGGAGTAGATCTGAAGTTGAGGAGAACCAGTGGAAGGGCCCTAGGCCAGGGGAAAGAATAAGCATCCAAAATTTTAGCCACCTGAGTTTTAATTGTTCCAGTTGTCCTTCCATTAACCCAGAAGACCAGGAGTGATAGGCAGAATGGAAATGTCGCATAATTGGACAAAATTTACAGATTTCCTTAACAATTTGTCCAGAAAAATGGGTCCCTCTGTCACTATGTAGTTCAGAGGGGATTCTCCAGATGGGGATCACTCTTTCTAAAAGCAGCTTCCCTACCAATTGTGCCATGGCCCATTTTCATGGTTAAAGATTTGAATATAGTGCAGTTAGGAAACTCGGATATTTTTGCGACATAAAACTTTTCAGTATAATCACTAGAATTATGACTGATAACGTTTTATCAGGATGTCAGATGTTAAGAATTTCATATAAATTTTGAAATATCTGTATTAATGATATTTATATATTTCAACCTAAAGTTTACTTTTAATCACTTGAAAATGGTTTTGAATTAAAAATACCAAATAAACTTAGATTGACATTTGTCTCTGAGGTTCCTCAAAGATGTTTCTTTGAAGCATCAATCCTAGAGTCAGCTGGAGGCTAAAAAGCTTTGTTAGATTTTTATATTTGGGAAGTTTGTTAGAAATAGCAAAAATATTTTAAAATACAGGATCATATGTCACTTGAACAGTACCTATTTATTTAACCAAGGTCACGAAGAAAATAGATCATTTAAGAGCACAGAAACACAAAGTCTGTTATGAAAAGGCACACTTATAACAGAAATAACATTTTTAATCATGTTAGCTTGGTTAACTTCAGTCTAAATTTAATTAATCCTGACTATGTATAGAACTTTTTCCTCAGGATTCCTCTTATAATCTCTAATCACTTTTTGTATCCAGCCTGTCTTTCATTTTTTTTTTTGCTGATTGTATATAGCTTCTCCATCTTTGGCTGCAAAGAATATAATCTATTCTGCTTTATTGACTATGCCAAAGCCTTTGACTGTGTAGATCACAACAAACTGTGGAAAATTCTGAAAGAGATGGGAATACCAGACCACCTGATCTGCCTCTTGAGAAATTTGTATGCAGGTCAGAAAGCAACAGTTAGAACTGGACATAGTACAATAGACTGGTTCCAAATAGGAAAAGGAGTACGTCAAGGCTGCATATTGTCACCCTGTTTATTTAACTTATATGCAGAGTACATCATGAGAAACGCTGGACTGGAAGAAACACAAGTTGGAATCAAGATCGCTGGGAGAAATATCAATAACCTCAGATATGCAGATGACACCACCCTTATGGCAGAAAGTGAAGAGGAACTCAAAAGCCTCTTGATCAAAGTGAAAGAGGAGAGTGAAAAGGTTGGCTTAAAGCTCAACATTCAGAAAATGAAGATCATGGCATCTGGTCCCATCACTTCACGGGAAATAGATGGAAACAGTGGAAACAGTGTCAGACTTTATTTTTCTGGGCTCCAAAATCACTGCAGATGGTGACTGCAGCCATGAAATTAAAAGACGCTTACTCCTTGGAAGGAAAGTTATGACCAACCTAGATAGCATATTCAAAAGCAGAGACATTACTTTGCCAACAAAGTTTCGCCTAGTCAAGGCTATGGTCTTTCCTGTGGTCATGTATGGATGTGAGAGTTGGACTGTGAAGAAGGCTGAGCACCGAAGAATTGATGCTTTTGAACTGTGGTGTTGGAGAAGACTCTTGAGAGTCCCTTGGACTGCAAGGAGATCCAACCAGTCCATTCTGAAGGAGATCAGCCCTGGGATTTCTTTGGAAGGAATGATGCTAAAGCTGAAACTCCAGTATTTTGGCCACCTCATGCGAAGAGTTGACTCATTGGAGAAGACTCTGATGCTGGGAGGGATTGGGGGCAAGAGGAGAAGGGGATGACAGAGGATGAGATGGCTGGATGGCGTCACTGACTGGATGGATGTGAGTCTGAGTGACCTCCGGGAGTTGGTGATGGATAGGGAGGCCTGGCGTGCTGTGATTCATGGGGTCACAAAGAGTCGGACACGACTGAGCAACTGATCTGATCTGATCTGTCTTTCACTTTTTTACCTGAAGAAAATTAACTAGTTTATTTTCAATTAAAATGTAATTTCATTTCTCATATCTTTTTTATTGAAAACATACATTTAATCTTCTGTATTCTGAAAAGTTACTGTATTATTTTTAATAACTTTAATTGTGTAAATTAGAATCCTCAACTCTTAAAACCTTTAATTTTAATAAAACTAAGAAATAAGTAATTATGCACTGTCTTTACATTGGCATGTTATAAATTGGTGAGCTTGAATATCAGTGATAATTTTTAAAAACATTTGTTTTCTCATAGAGAACATCTTAGGTGATACCAAACATTTTCATTTATATTTTCAAATACTTTTAATTTTCTTTTTTTTTTTTTTTTTAGTAATTGATGTCGCAGTATCTTTTAAATAAATAAACTTTCATCACTTAGCTTAAATTGGCACAGCTTTAGAATCTTAAGTTACTAAACATATGGAAGGATTATATTAATTACACATTATAAAATATGTTTAAAGTTTTTATCCCAAACTTTTTATCTCATTTACATTTACCTAGAAGTTTTGTCATGTCCAGTTACTTCCTTGCAAGAGATTGCTGCTGCTGTTGCTAAGTCACCTCAGTAGTGTCCAACTCTGTGCAACCCCATAGACGGCAGCCCACTAGGCTTCTCTGTCCCTGGGATTCTCCAGGCAAGAGTACTGGAGTGGGGTGCCATTGCCTTCTCCATGCAAGAGATTAGTCAGTTCTTATTTATTAAACCTAGGTACAATACGGAGAAGGCAATGGCACCCCACTCCAGTACTCTTGCCTGGAAAATCCCATGCACGGAGGAGCCTGGTAGGCTGCAGTCCATGGGGGGGGTCGAAGAGTCAGACAACCCCTCTCCCCCTCCGCACTCCCAGCAGGGAGGCCCCCCAGACTCTAAGCCTCCAACACCACAGTCAAAGCATCAATTCTCAGTGCAGCTCTATGGTCCAACTCCAATCAAAGACGGAAAAACCAAGCGACTAGGGGGTCAGCAAGAAGCTCGTACCTAGTAGGTCAAGCTCAAGGAGCAAGTAATTGGAGGCAACAAATATGGGGATATGATATATGGTTCCCCATCCTGACCCTCCCTCCCCATCCCATCCCTCAGGGTCATCCCCCCCCCCCCCCCCTCATGCTTTAACTGTTTTTCTTCTCCCCCTTTCACTTTCATGCATTGAAGAAGGAAATGGCAACCCACTCCAGTGTTCTTGGTTGGGGAATCCCAGGGACAGGGGAATCTGATGGGCTGTCGTCTATGGGGTCGCAGAGTCAGACACGACTGAAGTGACTTAGCATAGCATAGCATACTGTATTGGTGTTTTTCTTTCTGACTTACTTCGCTCTGTATAATAGGCTCCAGTTTCATCCACCTTATTAGAATGGATTCAAATGTATTCTTTTTAATAGCTGAGTAATACTCCATTGTGTATATGTACCACAGCTTTCTTATCTATTTGTCTGCCGATGGACATCTATGTTGCTTCCACGTCCTGGCTATTGTAAACAGTTCTGTGCAAGCATCTTTTAATTTCATGCCTTTATCTAAATTCTGCCAACTTCTCTACCTTTGGTTTTTATAGGGATCCAATCAACAAGCTTGGTCTTAGGGGAGAATTCAGAAGGCTTTTTTTTTTTTTTTCCCTGTCTATTTTACCTACTTTTATATAAAAGGCTCTCAAATTCCCAGAGTCCCATAGGGACGAGGAAGTCAGGCCCTTAGCCTAACTGTCCCAAAATAACTGATATCGCAGTGTAAATTTTTCTAGCCCCTAAAATATATAACTTAAAACTGGGGTAAACAGAATAGACTTATTTAGCTTTTAATGTTGGGGGCCAGTAGGGGGTCCCTCTTGGCTCATTAACTTTAGGTAGTGTAGTGATACCAAATCTTACTTTAATCACATAAATGTCTATTTTATTTATCCTATTCTAAATAATCATCCAAAGAATTTTTTAAGATTTATTTGTGGTAACTCCTTTTTAAGAAGAAAAAAAGTTTTTACCTCATTGAAATAATAGACCTTTTTTGTTTTTTTCCCAAGTTTTTTGTTGATATTTTTAATCCTTCTTATTAGCATCTATAAGGCCCATTGAGGAGAAGGCCTCTACGATGCTTCCTAAACCAGTTTTTCTCATTTAAAAAAAAAAAAAGAAGTTCTTAGGTTAATTAGACTTTTGTTTTCTAGGTACCAACAAAACAGTTGTTTATAATGAGAGTGCTCTAGATTTCATAATTTGTTAGTTTTTCTAATTTAAAAGGATCCATCATTTGGTCACCAGTTACGAACACAGAAAGATCTCTTATAGGCCTAATATAAACAAACCTGCCGTGTTTCACTGGAGAAGGCAATGGCACCCGACTCCAGTACTCTTGCCTGGAAAATCCCATGGATGGAGGAGCCTGGTGGGCTGCAGTCCACAGGGTCGCTAGGAGTCAGACACGACTGAGTGACTTCACTTTCACGTTTCACTTTCATGCATTGGAGAAGGAAATGGCAACCCACTCCCGTGTTCTTGACTGGAGAATCCCAGGGATGGGGGAGCCTGGTGGGCTGCCGTCTATGGGGTTGCACAGAGTCAGACACGACTGAAGTGACTTAGCAGCAGCAGCCGTGTTTCACGGTATGCAGCCATGAAGTCTGGCATGCTGCAGTCCATTGGGTCAAAAGGAGTCCGATACACTGAACAACAGTAGTAAAGAAACATGCACACAATAGAACACCTTAGGAAGATCAGACAGAACCTTTACATCTCAAAGACAGAGAAAAGGAGCTTCCCCCAGAGAAGGCCTTATCAAGCTGTTACCAAGCCAGCTTTTAATTTTTAACTGTGCATGCATTAAAGTGCCCCCTCAATGTTTAGGGCAAGATTTAGTTTCCTCAGTTAACTAGGTACTTGCAAATGTGAGCTCTGTTCCTGTGTCTTTCTATAATGGAGCCACCGCGGTGTCTTTCAACCCAGCCCCAGGTACTTCTTGGTAAAACCCAGCCTGTCCCCGCCTGTGCCTTTCCACAGGCGGGTATTTTCTTTGGTATGTTTCAACCCTGGTTGCCCTGGGTGTCCTTAACTGAGTCTGTCCCCCTCCCTGTGTCTTTCAGCTGTGTGGAAATTGAATTGTCTTGGTATCTTTCAACTGGGCCCCACCCAGTATCTGGATCCTGGATGGGTATTTCCCAGTGTCTTCCCACTGGCGTTCCCCGCCCCCCCGCCCCACCCCCAGTACCTTCCCAAGAGGTACTTTATAGAGGTACCTGCTGCTGCTGCTAAGTCGAGTCAGTCGTGTCCGACTCTGCGCGACCCCATAGATGGCAGCCCACCAGGCTCCCCCATCCCTGGGATTCTCCAGGCAAGAACACTGGAGTGGGGTGCCATTGCCTTCTCCAGCATAAAACGTATATAAATAGTTTAAAGAGTAATTTACAAAATGAACACCTATATAACCAGTACTATGATCAGATATGGAGAAGGCAATGGCACCCCACTCCAGTACTCTTGCCTGGAAAATCCCACGGACGGAGGAGCCTGGTAGGCTGCAGTCCATGGGGTCGCTAAGAGTCCGACACGACTGAGTGACTTCCCTTTCACTTTTCATTTTCATGCATTGGAGAAGGAAATGGCAACCCACTCCAGTGTTCTTGCCTGGAGAATTCCAGGGACGGGGAAGCCTGGTGGGCTGCGGTCTATGGAGTCGCACAGAGTCGGACACGACTGAAGTGACTTAGCATAGCATAGCATAGCATGATCAGATATAGAACATTGCTGGCTCCCCAGAAGCACAAACTCCCCACCTCACCCTCCAGTTAAAATCACCTTTATTCTGTGTTTTATGGCAATTGCTTCACTGCTTTTCTGTGTTTTACCAACTAATGTATATTTTATCAGCAATGCAACCATCTTTTATTTTTTAAATTTTATTAAAGTGTAGTTGATTTACAAAAAAAAAAAGAATCAATTGAAAAAAAAGAAATATAGTTGACTTACAGTGTTTCAGGTGCACAGCAGGGTGATTCAGTTATACATATACACATATATTATTTTTCAGATAATTTTCTATTATAGGTTATTACAAGATATTGACTGTAGTTCCCTGTGCTATACAGTAAATCTTTGTTGCTGCATATCTATTTTTAAAAAATTAGAAATCTAGCATTCTATTCATACTAAGTCATAAAAGTGGAATCAAAATGTCATGAATTTTTTAGTTAGGCAAAAATTCACAAGTTTTCTAAAAAATATACATTATACATACTGTTTACATGTATGTATTTGAAAACTTTTCTACTACACTTGATAAAGAACATTAAAAAAAAAGTTGCAGTAATTGGAACACACAAACATGAAATGGGAGCACTGACTATGAAATTAAAAAAATAAAAAAAACTAGATACAAGATCATCATATAGTCCAGTTGTTTTTAAACATAGCTGCTCATTAGAAACATATCTGTAGCTTTGGAGGAAAAAAGCAATAACTGGGCATTTGTATTTTTCAAAAAGTTTCAAGATAATTCTGATGTGCATCTGGATTTTAAAAAGTGATTACAGGTTTTTCTATTAAATGGTAGTTTTGGTGATACAGAATTCTACTTTTCTTCTTTTAAAGATGCTGCCAAATTGTTTTCTGAAGTCCTTGTACTATTTTTCATTCCCACTGGGAGTTCCAATTTTTTCCACATTCTTAACAACACTTAATAGGACCAATCTTTTTAATTTTGGCCACTTTAATAGGGGTATTGGGGTTTTAATTTACATTTTCCTAATGATTAAGCATCTTAATATGCTTTTTTTTGGCCACTGTGTATCTTTTTTTGGTGAAGTGTCTGAATCTTCAACCTATTTTTAATTTGTTTAAAAATTAGGTAGTTTTCTTATTTCTGAGCTGAGAAGTTTTTTCTGACATTTTCTGAATATGAATCCTTTTAAAATATCTTCATAAATATCATTCCTTTAGTCTGTGGTTTGTCTTTATTCTCTTAACAGTGTAACAGTGTCTTGCAGAGAGCAGGAATACTTAATTTTGAAGTCCAGTGTTATCATTTTTCTTTTATATATTGTGCTTTCAATGTTCTATTGAAGAAGTTTTTGTCTAAGCCAGAGTCACAAAGATTTTCTGTGATTTCCTATAGATAGGATAGTTCTAAACTTTACATTTGTATGATTTTGAGGTATTTGCCCAGGCTTCTTCTTCTTCTTTTTTTTTTTTATATATATGGATATTCAATTGTTTGAGGGTTATTTGTTGAAAAGACTATCCTTCTCCAATGCACTGGCTTGGCATATGTTGTTTTTAAATCAGTTTGTATGTACATGGGTTTTTCTACTCTGTTCCCTTTATCTATCTTTCTATCTTTATACTAATATTAAGCTTGTTTTCAATACTATAGCTTCCTTGTAAGTCTTGAAATCAGATAGTGTGAGCTCTTCAATTTTGTGCTTTTTCAAAGTTGTTTTGGCTAATTTGAGTCCTTTGCATGAATTTTAGGATCAGCTTGATACTTTCTAGGGAAAAAAGTCTGAGATTTATTTACTGGGATTGATTTCAGTGAACCTATGTATTCAAAAGCAGAGACATTACTTTACCAACAAAGGTTCGCCTAGTCAAGGCTATGGTCTTTCCTGTGGTCATGTATGGATGTGAGAGCTGGACTGTGAAGAAGGCTGAGCGCCAAAGAATTGATGCTTTTGAACTGTGGTGTTGGAGAAGACTCTTGAGAGTCCCTTGGACTGCAAGGAGATCCAACCAGTCCATTCTGAAGGAGATCAGCCCTGGGATTTCTTTGGAAGGAATGATGCTAAAGCTGAAACTCCAGTATTTTGGCCACCTCATGCGAAGAGTTGACTCATTGGAGAAGACTCTGATGCTGGGAGGGATTGAGGGCAGGAGGAGAAGGGGACGACAGAGGATGAGATGGCTGGATGGCATCACTGACTTGATGGGTATGAGTCTGGGTGACCTCCGGGAGCTGGTGATGGACAGGGAGGCCTGGCGTGCTGCGGTTCATGGGGTCGCAAGGAGTTGGACACGACTGAGCGACTGATCTGATCTGATCTGATCTGATGTATCAATTTGGAAAGCTAATGGTAATTGGTGCTTTTACCTTATTGCTGATAATCTTAGGACCTTCAAGTCACTTTGAGTCCATTTACATCCCACCTAACTTGCATGCTATTTTTGTCAAATATTTAAGTTCTAGTTCATTTAAAACCCCATGAGTTGTAGCTGTTACTGTTTTATCTTCATCTAGATTTATTGTTTTTCTTCTTCCTTGTTCCAGTTGTGATTTCTTTGCTTCTACCTGGGACTGAATTATCCAGCTTTAATATCATTCTTTAATATTTCCTATAGAGTGATTACCCAATAACATTCTCAGTGTTGTTTTAAAAAATTCTTCTCCTTTAGTTCTTGAAGGATAATTTCACTGATTACAAAATTCTAGGTTAGATACTGTTTTCTTTCAGAAGCTTGGTGATATCTTTTCATTATTTCTTGGTTTCTAACCCTTAGGTTCTATCATGTTAGTTGATTTGGAAAACAATAAGTTGGGTTTTTTTCTAACTGCTTCTGGATTTTAGGATTTTCTCTTTGCCTTTGGTTCTCTGCAGTATTCCTATCACATGTCTAAAAAAGGATTTTTAAAATTTATTCTGCTAAAGGTTGGTGAAGTTTCTTACATCTGTGGATTACTATCTTTTACCAGGTTTGGAGGACTCCCAGGTAATAAATACCGGGAGAAGGCAATAGCAACCCACTCCAGTACTCTTGCCTGGAAAATCCCATGGACGGAGGGGCCTGGTGGGCTGCAGTCCATAGGGTCGCTAGGAGTCAGACATGACTGAGCGACTTCACTTTCACTTTTCACTTTCATGCATTGGAGAAGGCAATGGCACCCTACTCCAGTGTTCTTGCCTGGAGAATCCCAGGGACAGGGGAGCCTGGTGGGCTGCCGTCTATGGGGTCGCGCAGAGTCGGACAGGACTGAAGCGACTTAGCAGCAGCAGCAGCAGGTAATACCAGGGCTTCTCTGGTGGCTCAGCTGGTAAAGAATTCCTTGCAATGCGGGAGCGTAGAAGACAATGGCACCCCACTCCAGTACTCTTGCCTGGAAAATCCCATGGACAGAGGAGCCTGGTAGGCTGCAGTCCATGGGGTTGCGAAGAGTTGGGCACAACTGAGTGACTTCACTTTCACTTTTCATTTTCATGCATTGGAGAAGGAAATGGCAACTCACTCCAGTGTTCTTGCCTGGAGAATTCCAGGGACGGCGGAGCCTGGTGGGCTGCCGCCTATGGGGTCGCACAGAGTCGGACACAACTGATGCAACTTAGCAGCAGCAGCAGCAATGCAGGAGACCTGGGTTCAATCCCTGGATTGGGAAGATCCCTTTAGGGGTAAAGAAGCACCATCTCACCAGTCTGTAACTGACTTTGAAATGGTTTAGAAAGCAAACAAAATATTAAACTTGGAGAATCTTAAGGGAGTTCTTTATACTAAATTTTTGCAAGTTTCCTGTAAGTGAATTGTGTTGAAGAAATTTTAGGACAGAATGAAGAATCCAAATTAGAAATTCTATTGTGCAGTGTCCCCCAAATGTGATAACAGATGTAGGAACACCTGTGCTGCCCAGCCAAGTCACATGCAGAGCAGTGACAGTTACCAGTGACACAACTTCAGTGATAGAACCCACCCCTTTGCCTAATGGCTGTTTGATGTATGTTGTGAAAAAATAGAGTAGATACTGAACACTTAAATTTGTTAAGCAATTTCTCTGTTATTCAATTTAATCTTCACCACACTTTTGTTTCTAGGAATATCTCATTGTTTTAGAATTGAGGAAATATGGCGTTGATGGGTAGCATTGAGAGGACCTGGTGATACATTGGTATTAGGAAAAAGTGGGTTCCAGGAATGACTCGGGTTTCTCTTAAAAGCCATTGGTACCCTTTAGTGATGAGAGATCTGGAAGAGAGGCTGATTTGGTTGGGAGAGGGGCTTGTAAATGAAGGGGAAATCAAGATGCTAAGGTGAGACATTTTAGACTGCAAGAGACACCTGATGGGAAAGGAATGCACAGATTTGAATTCTGAAGGAGAGGGGCTGGGAGTTGAAGAAATTTGTCCCTCAACCAGTCACAGAACATTTGGGATGGGCTTATGTGTGTGCATGAAACATGAAACAAAGAATAGGAAATTCTGGTAAATGTTCATTGTTCCACATGATGTGAGTTTCCAGGGATTAAACACTAGGACTGAGGTTGTCCGGTGGCTATGTGTCCTTTTCTTGTATCCTTAACCCTGTACTAAAGTCTCAGATGCCTTTGGGAGAGCTGAAGGGAGACCAAGGGAGCAAGACTTACTGCTCAGCAGGTTCCCAGCATTGCCATTTTTCTGAACTTTGAATTCTGGAGTTGTGAGTTATAGATGGTAGGATTTTGGTCAGTATCAAGAATTGAGGTCCCTGAATACTGCCCCAAATTAAAGACATGCAGAAATGCTGATTTATCAGAAGGAATTATAAAGTTCTCAACATGTTTATGAATCTTAAGTAAAACCAATAAACAGCAACAATCTCTGCTCTTGACTCTTCTTATTGATGCCTCTAATAACTCAGTCAATACACTTGATAATTAATGCCTGGAATTTCCCAGGGGCAGATGGGGCTATGAACAGTGCATTTACTTGAAATTTCTGTAGGGCTTGTTTCTACAAAACAAGACAAAACACTAGAAGAAAAAAATCATAGCAATATCTCACATGAATATTGACGCAAAAATTCTTATCAAGATGTTAGAAAAGAAGTTCAACAGTATATAATGAAGATACTACATTGTGAGCAGGTGATGTTTATCTAGGAATTCATGTTTGGCCTAATGTTTGAAGAACATTTGAACATCAGTGTATTCCACCATGTTAAAAGACAAAAGAAGAAGCATAATCATCTCAATAGCTACAGAAAACGCATTTGGCAAAAGCCAACATCCATCCCTGCTTAAACTCAGCATACTGCTAAGTCGCTTCAGTTGTGTCCAACTCTGTGCGACCCATAGATGACAGCCCACCAGGCTCCCCTGCCCCTGGGATTCTCCAGGCAAGAACACTGGAGTGGGTTGCCATTTCCTTCTCCAATGCATGAAAGTGAAAAGTGAAAGTGAAGTCACTCAGTCGTGTCCAACTCTAGCGACCCTGTGGACTGCAGCCTACCAGGCTCCTCTGTCCATGGGATTTTCCAGGCAAGAGTACTGGAGTGGGGTGCCATTGTCTACAGCATCATCAAACCTCTTAAAAAAAAAAAAAAAACAAAACCCTATCGCTAAAATTATACTCAATGGCAGATGATTCAATGTTTATCTCCCAAGATTAGGAACAAGTCAAGAATATCTATGTAAGTCCCCTACATAAGAACCTTCAAGTTACAGACTTTCAGAGATGGAAACGTGTGTTCCATCAACATCAGGTGTGAGTGAAATTGCTGCTTGCCTTTTGATTGTGTTAGTTGGGTGTCTAGGCTGACTTTGGGCTTATGAACAAATTGGGTTTATGAATATGCTCTCGAAACAGAATTCATTCATATGTAGGGGACTTACTGTACTCCTAACAATTTTGTTCAACATGGTACTGGAGAGAGAGACTGATACCACTGCTCTTTCAGAAAGGAACCCTTCTAGCGAGCACTGTGAAGAGTGAGCTGATTGGTGGTTGGTCCAAAGGTGTGAGAACCAGGCACCAGGCAACTGTGGCAGACTTTATCATAGATTTTAGTTGTGAGAGCGAAGACGGGTGACCTATTTGACTCTTCTGTCCAATGGAGAAATGAGGTGTCTATGGAAAACACTCAATTTTCATGTGCAAATGGAGGAAATAAATTTTCTTGGAATCACTAATATTTATGGCTAGATGAATGCGTCCCTGGAGAAGGATATAAGCATTCATTTTACAGACATTCCCAGAAGGTCTTCTGTGTGATGTATATACATGTATGAGTATTAATGCATATAGATATATGTATTTGATACAATAACATTGATATTAATATGATAGTATCAGTAATAATACTCAACATTTACTGATTATTGACCATATGTCTGGTTCTAGAACTGTGCTTCATAGTCACAAAAACCCTATATGAAGTAAATAGTATTTAATTTTCTTACTTTAGAGGCACAGATACTGAAACTTATAGAAATGATGAAATTTGCTCAAGAATGGGTGTGGCGGAGCTAGAATCAGAGCACAGTTGCATTTGAGATCAAAGCTGATCCTTATAAAGGCTAGCCAGTATGACCTCCTTGCAGCCTGTTTGCACCTTAATTGTCAGAGTCTCCAGTCCTTGGCCATGTGGAAACACTGAGGCGGTGGGGGGAGAAGAGGTGTGAGATGTTTGAGGACAGGTGGTTCTCTGATTCTTTCCTAACTAGGCTTTCTTCTCAGGGACATTTCCTTGTTCATAGTTAACTTATTAAGAGCTATGCCCAACACTGGGGCTACTGGTTATGGAGCAGTGTCCAGACACCTCTGGTTATTACTCTGGGAAAGTTCATCCTTGTTGGACAGCTGTATTTACTTGAAAGTTTTTCTCTGTCGAGTTCAAATCTATCACTTGGACCCAAAACGTGAATGCTGAGGGCTGTTGGGCAAAGAGCATGATGCAACCACTGAAATCCTCTGACCAAAGGGAATCTTGAAGGAACCCCATGATGTCGCTGAAGAGTCAGGAGCTAAAGGTGGTGGTGGGGGGAAGGGAGTGCTGTGAGCCTCAGAAGTGTCTAGGTGAAGGGCTTCTCCCTGTGGTCTGGGTCTCTTGCCCAACCTGACCCTTCCACTATGGTCACCATCCTCCCGCTTCCCTGTGTGCTCAGCCTTTTTTTTTTTTTTAAGACATTTTCCCCACAACCTCACAGTCCCTGCAGGTTGAAGCCAGGAAGACAGCACCGTGTTGCTGCTCTTCATTTCTGCTTTCAGATGGTGACTTGATCACCACTTCTTATGACAGCACCAGTTAGCTGTATTGCAGGCTGTTCATACCTCCAGGTTCCTCCAGATGCCTTGAGCATCTTGGCCCCTGGATCTCGGGCATGCCTGGTATTAGTCCCCACCAGTCATCCAGGGTGACCCCAGTGACTGGAGGAGTAACTCATTCCTCCAGCATTCTGGCCCCACCATGTTTCTTCCTCTCCATGTTAGCAGGTCACTGCTTGGACAGGTCCCCTTGCAGAATCTGAAATTACAAACCCTGAAGCTCCTTTCTGCAAAGGTGAACCTCTATCTTTTCTACATCCTGCTTTCCCCTAGACCTGCTCTGTGATAGTATTTCAACTTCTGATGCCTTGCAAGTCTTCCTTTTTCTCTCAAGGCCTGAGTCCCTGCTGGCTTAGTTTGTTTCCCTATCCAGTGTGGACCTCCTGCTCATTTCTTCTGCTCTCATGAACTTCCTCCTTTCTTCTCACCCTTTAACTTTCTTTTCAGGAACCTAGTTGATTTCTCACTGCAGGTAAGCCTCATTTCAGTTCAGTCACTCAGTCATGTCCACCTCTTTGCGACTCCATGAATCGCAGCACGCCAGGCCTCCCTGTCCATCACCAACTCCCGGAGTTCACCCAAACTCATGTCCATCAAGCTGGTGATGCCATCCAGCCATCTCATCCTCTGTCATCCCCTTCTCCTCCTGCCCCCAATCCCTCCCAGCATCAGGGTCTTTTCTAGTGAGTCAACTCTTTGCATGAGGTGGCCAAAGTATTGGAGTTTCAGCTTCAGCATCAGTCCTTCCAATGAACACCCAGGACTGATCTCCTTTAGGATGGACTGGTTGGATCTCCTTGCAGCCCAAGGGTAAGCCTCAGTCAGTGCACACACAAACTGATGAGATAGTGCTGGTGGAACACAAAACCAAAACATAACCACATTGCTTGATTTCATTACACAGGTGATCATTCTTTAGCTGACCCCTCAATGCAGTTGGGTTCATTTCTTTACCCTCAGTTACTCTCTTACTCCCCTCAGCTGTTGGGGATATCTTCATTTGCAACCTCATTCTTCTTTGTGCATTCACTCAGTGACCTAGCCTTCCTTCTTCATTCCTTCCGTCCTCATTCTCTCAGTGACCTAGCCTACCACTTCTCTGAGAAGGCTGTGGCCTAAACTTTCCTGTTCCTCAATAAGAGGTCACCACATCTCCATGCATTCTTTTCAACTCATGCCCCCATGTCTCAGAGGAGGAAGTCATCCTTCCTCTTGCCAGAGACTGTCCTGTCTACCTCAGCACTTGTTATCATCCACTTCACCAATAATCATCCTTTCTTTATTATACCTTAAATTCCTCTCCAGCCTCCCCTTTTTTGGCCATGTTGCATGGCTTTCAAGATCTTAGTTCCGCAACCAGGTTTCAAAGCTGCACCCCACCCCACAGTACCAGCTCAGAGTCCTAATTACTGGACTGCCAGGGAAGTCCCTCCACACCCTCGAGTCTAAGGCAATTTAACCCAAACATCTGCATCCTTAGACACAAAGCCTCTTTCTCTCCTCCCCCCTCAGTGTACCTTTCCCCAGCACAGTGTCTGGACTTCTGCTGCTACTGCTGCTAAGGCGCTTCAGTCGTGTCCGACTCTGTGCGACCCCATAGACGGAAGCTCACCAGGCTCCCCTGTCCCTGGGATTCTCCAGGCAAGAACACTGGAGTGGGTTGCCATTTCCTCCTCCAATGCATGAAAGTGAAAAGTCAAAGTGAAGTCGCTCAGTCGTGTCCGACTCTTAGCGACCCCACAGACTGGAGCCTACCAGGATCCTCTGTCCATGGGATTTTCCAGGCAAAAGTACTGGGGTGGGGTGCCATTTGCATCTATTTCATTCTAACTTTCATTATAACAAGCTGCCTCATGATTTCATAACTTGAATATCCTATTGTATTTTTACATCTTGACAACAAGGATTTTAAACCACGTTGTATGTTTTATTTACACCTTGTCCTGGGCTAGATGATGAAAATAGCATTTATCCTCCAATCTGATGTAAAACACGCAGGGCACTGTGTCCTACTGGGACCTGTGGAGCTTGTTGTGAGACCTGCCCATGGTGTGACAGCACGTCAGCACAGGAATGGAGCAGGATAACTTCACATTTTGGTGGAAATTATTGCAGGAAATGGTAATGAAGTGCCTCTTTAACCTGGAATCACCACAGGACAGAATGCTATGAGACAACTTGCTAACAGATGGCAAATAGCTAAAATTTCCATATTGACTGCTTTTTATCATCAACCAGATGAAAGGAGAATAAGTCATATTGCAATAGTATTTGCTGCAAGTGCTGGCTTCATGAGAATTGTTTAGACAGCAAAATCTCTATAATGAATAATTCACGTTGGCATGTTTGGCAAGGATGAAACTTTACATGCTTCAGGGAGACAGGTGTGTTGAGCTGGAGGGATGTAAAAGGAAAAAAAAAGATCAGGGTGTGTATTACATTTAAATCAAGAGATGTAAATATCCTGGATAAACAGATCTTGTTATTACAAGAATCTAATTAAGTGAAAAAATTAATCCTTTGGCTGGATGACATCACTGACTCGATGGATGTGGGTCTCAGTGAACTCTGGGAGTTGGTGATGGACAGGGAGGCTTGGCGTGCTGCGATTCATGGGGTCGCGAAGAGTCGGACACAACTGAGCGACTGATCTGATCTGATCTGATGATGCAACAGATTTTTGTTTGAGTTCTTGTTATGGGCAGGGTACTGCTTTACGCATGGGGGACACAGCAGAAGCAAACAGAGTTCTTGTCCTTGTGGTCTCAGAAGGGCTGACTGAGGAGGGGATGTTTGAAGGAAGATATAAACGGAATAAGGCATCAAGCAAGAGAGTATGTGAGGCAAGGGTATCCAAAGGGAGGGACTGCACATGAAAAAGTCCTGAGGCAGGAGGTTCTAGAACATCTAGGAACAGCAATGAGGCTAGTGGGTGAGGAACGAGGAAGAGGAAAAATGTTACAGATACAGCCAGAGATGGATAGCCATGCTGATCAACCAGGCTAAAGACAACATGTGTGTTAAAGCACTTTAAAAAAATCCCAGTTGCTTCTAAATGGATTTAAATAGAATTAACTTACTTAAGTGTTGAATAAATTAAATAGAAACAATTTACTCTGTGTATCTTAAATATCCACTGAAGTGTGTTACCCTACATTCTCTGTTGTTGTTCAGCCCCTCAGTCATGTCTGACTGTTTGTGAGCCCATAGACTGCAGCATGCCAGGCTTCCCAGTCCTACACCATCTCCCAGAGTTGGTTCAGACTCCTGTCCATTGAGTCAGTGATGCCATCCAACTATCTCCTTCTCTGTCGTCCCATTCTCCACCTGACTTCCATCTTTCCCAGCATCAGGGTCTTTTCCAATGAGTCAGCTGTTCGCATCAGGTGGCCAAAGTATTGTAGCTTCACTTTAGCATCAGTCCTTCCAATGAATATTCAGAGTTGATTTCCTTTAGGATTGACTGGTTTGATCTCCTTGCTGTCCAAGAGACTCTCAAGAGTCTTCTCCAGCACCACAAATCAAAATCATCAATTCTTTGGTGGTCAGCCTTTTATTGTCCAACTTTCACATCCATACATGACTACTGGAAAAATAGTCATGTATAGCTGTATAGCTTTGACTGTATAGCTTTGACTATACAAAGCTGTATAGCTTTGACTATACAGACCATTGTAGGCAAAGTAATGTCTCTGTTTTTTAATATGCTATCTAGGTTTGTCATAGTTTTCTTACAAGGAGCGAGTCTCTTAATTTCAAGGCTGCAGGCACCATCTGCAGTGATTTTGGAGCCTGAAAATAAAGTCTGTCACTGTTTCCCCATCTATTTGCCATGAAGTGATGGGACCAGATGCCATGATCTTAGTATTTTGAATGTTGAGTTTTAAGCCAGCTTTTTCATTCTCCTCTTTCACTTTCATCAAGAGCCTCTTTAGTTCTTCCTGACTTTCTGCCATAAGGGTGGTGTCATCTGCATATTTGAGGTTATTGATATTTCTCCCGGCGATCTTGAGTCCAGCTTGTGCCTCATCCAGCTCGGCATTTCGCATGATGTCCTCTGCTGTTGAGGTCCTTTCATGGACCAGAACCTGGTGGTCTGAAGTAGACTGATAAGAAAGTAAAGGAGAGAGAAAGAGGCTGATATTCCTTGGTTTACATAGAAAGCCAATAAAGCCCCTGACACGGGGCTTGCTCTGTTCACGGAGGCCTCAGGTGCCCTCTCAATGGGGTGAAGACCCAGAGTGCCTTCTTGAGGGAGTCTTAGAAGCCCAGGCAGGAAAATGAACTCAAAGAGCCTCTGCACTGGAGGGGGTCATCCTGAAAAGAGAGAGAGAGAGAGAAAGCAAGACAAGGGGACCAAAGCTCTGATGGAGCAGAGGTATTTTAATCAACATGGTGTGGGCATATATACTATAGTTATTCTCAGCAAAGATAAAGATTAAAATTCCAGACTTACAAAACATAGGCGATCCATATTAAAGAGAGAGAGAGAGTTGTAAACAATCACTTTTACCATATGGTTCACAAGAAGGAAGAGGGTACTTATCACCATATAGAAAAAACTAACAAAGGAAATGCCTGGATTCCTCAGCCCCGGGGAGAGGCTTGCCTCTCCTCTTAATTCCTGAATATTCAGGAATTAATAAGGAACAGAGAATTCCTGACAGATCCAAAACAGCACACAGGAAGCCTTCTGTTAAATGCTTCCTGACACTCTGCATATAAGTTAAATAAGCAGGGTAAAAATACACAGCTTTTACGTACTCCTTTCGCAATTTGAAACCAGTCTGTTGTTCCCTGTCTGGTTCTAACTTTTGCTTCTTGACCAGCATACAGGTTTCAAAGGAGGCAGATCAAGTGGTCTGGTATTTCTATCTCTTTAAGAATTTTCAACAGTTTGTTGTGATCTACACGGTGACTTCCCTGGTGGCTCAGATGGTAAAGCATCTGCCTACAAGCTGGGAGACCCAGGTTTGATCCCTGGGTTGGGAAGATCCTTTGGAGAAGGAAATGGCAACCCACTCCAGTACTCTTGCCTGGAAAATCCCATGGGCGGAGGAGCGTGGTAGGTTACAGTCCATGGGGTCACAAAGAGTTGGACACTTCACTTTCACACAGTCAAAAGGTTTAGCGTAGTCAGTAAAGCAGAAGTAGATGTTTTTCTGGAATTCTTTAGCTTTTTCTATGATCCAATGATGTTGGCAATCTGATCTCTGGTTCCTCTGCTTATTCTAAATCCAGCATGTTAATCTGAAAGTTCTCGGTTCACATACTGTTGAAACCTAACTTGAAGGATTTTGAGAATTAGTTTGCTAGCATGTGAAATGAGTGCAATTATGCGGTACTCTGAACATTCTTTGGCATTGCCCTTCTTTGGGATTGGAATGAAAAACTGACCTTTTCCAGTCCTGTGGCCACTGCTGAGTTTTCCAAATTTGCTGGCATATTGAGTGCAGCACTTTCACAGCATCATCCCTCAGGATTTGAAATAGCTCAGCTGAAATTCCATCACCTCTACTAGCTTTGTTTGTAGTGATGTTTCCTAAAACTCACTTGACTTCATGTTCTAGGTGAGTGACCATATGATTGTGGTTATCTGAATCATTAAGATCTTTTTTTGTATAGTTCTTCTGGGTATTCTTGTCACCTCTTCTTAATATCTTCTGCTTCTGTGAGGTCCATACTGTTTCTGTCCTTTATTGTGCTTATCTTTGCATGAAATATTCCCTCGATATCTCTAATTTTCTAGAAGAGATCTCTAGTCTTTCCCATTCTATTGTTTTCCTCTATTTCTTTGCATTGTTCACTTAGGAAGGCTTTCTTGTCTCTTTTTGGTATTCTTTGGAACTCTGCATTCATATGGCTATATCTTTCTTTTTCCCTTTGTCTTTCACTTCTCTTCTTTCTCAGAAGGGCTCTTCAGCAACCATTTTGCCTTTCTGCATTAATTTTTTTGGTGATGGTTTTGATACGTGCCTCTTGTTCAGTGTTATGAACCTCCATCCGTAGTTCTGCAGGCACTCTGTCTATCAGATCTAACCCCTTGAATCTATTTGTCATTTTCATTGTATAATAGTAAGGGATTTGATTTAGGTCATGCCTGAATGGTCTAGTGCTTTTCTCTACTTTCTTCAATTTCAGTCTGAATTTTGCAATGAGGAATTCATGATCTGAGCCACAATCATCTCCTGGTCTCATTTTTGCTGACTTTATAGAGCTTCTCCTTCTTTGGCTTCAAAGAATGTAATCAATCTGATTTTGGTATTGACCATCTGGTGATGTCCATGTGTAGAGTTGTCTCTTGTGTTGTTGGAAGAGTGTGTTTGCTATGACCAGTGCGTTCTCTTGCTAAAACTCTATGAGCCTTTGCCCTGCTTCATTCTGTACTCCAAGTCCAAACTAGCCTGTTACTCCAGGTATCTCTTGACTTCCTACTTCTGCATTCCAATCCCCAATGATGAAAAGGACATCTTTTTTTTGGTGTTAGTTCTAGAAGATCTTGTAGGTCTTCATAGAATCATTCAACATCAATTTCTTTGGCATTAGTAGTTAGGGCATAGACTTAGATTACTGTGATATTGAATGGTTTGCCTTGGAAATGAACCAAGATCATTCTGTCATTTTTGAGATTTTTTTGCACCCAAGTATTGCATTTTGGACTCTTTTATTGACTATGAGGGCTACTCCATTTCTTCTAAGGGATTCTTGCCCACAGTAGTAGATATGATGGTTATCTGAATTAAATTTGCCCAATCACATCCATTTTAGTTCACTGATTCCTAAAATTTCGATATTTACTTTTGCCATCTCCTGTTGACCACTTCCAATTTACCTTGATTCATGGACCTAACATTTCAGGTTCCTATTCAATATTGTTTTTTACAGCATTGGACTTCACTTTCACCACCAGACACATCCACAACTAGGTGTTGTTCCTACTTTGGCTCAGGCTCTTCATTCCTTCTGGGGCTATTTCTGTGCTCTTCTCCAGTAGTATATTGGGCACCCACTGATGGGGGAGGGGAGGAGGGTTCATTTCTCATTGCAAGCTTGTGCAAGCTTGCTGATGGGACGGAGTGGCTGTGGGGGAAATCTGGGTCTTGTTCTGGTGGGCAAGGTCATGATTGCTGCTGCTGCTGCTGCTAAGTCGCTTCAGTCGTGTCCGACTCTGTGCGACCCCATAGACGGAAGCCCACCAGGCTCCCCTGTCCCTGGGATTCTCCAGGCAAGAATACTGGAGTGGGCTGCCATTTCCTTCCCCAATGCATGAAAGTGAAAAGTGAAAGTGAAGTCGCTCAGTCGTGTCCGACTCTTAGCGACCCCATGGACTACAGCCTACCAGGATCTTCCGTCCATGGGATTTTCCAGGCAAAAGTACTGGGGTGGGGTGCCATTGCCTTCCCCGAGGTCATGATTAGTAAGTCTTTAATCCAATTTTCTGCTGATAGGTGAGGCTGTGTTCCCTCCCACTAGTTTGGCCTGAGGCCAGACTATGATAGGGGTTGGCAAAAAGAGTTAAGCCTGCCTGACCTTGGGCCTCTCAAGACCTTTGTAGTCAGTGCCCCTGACTCTGGGGCAGGCCAGTGTCAATCCACGCCTCTGCCAGAGACTCTTAAGCACACAGGCAAGTCTGCCTCAGTCTCTTGTGGGTCACGCTACTTTTTCCTGGGTCCTGGTGTGCATAAGTTTTGTTCATGCCCTCCAAGAGTCTGTTTCTTCAGTCCTCTGGAAGTCCTGTAATGAAATCCTGCTGACCTTCAAAGTCAGATTCCTGGCGAGATACTCAGTCCTTTGCTAGATCCCCAGGTTGGGAAGTCTGTGGGGCCTAGAACTTTCACAGCAGTGTAAGAACTTCTTTGGTATAATTGTTCTCAAGTTTGTGAGTCGCCCACCCCGGTTCTATATTGGGACTAGTGGTGACCTTCTTTAAGAAGACTTATGCACACACACTGTGCCTTCTAGGACTGCTGTTGCCAGAGTCTTTGTCCCCATGGCAGGCCACTGCTGACTCATGCCTCTGCAGGAGCCCCTCAGACAGTCAAAGTCAGCTCTGTCTCAGTCTCTTATGGGGTCCTGCTCTTTTCCCTCCATCCTGGTGCACACAAGGTTTTGTCTGTGCCCTCCAAGCATCTCTGGCGGGTATGAGGTTTGATTTTAAATGCGATTGCCCCCTCTTAGCATTTGTTGCATCTTCTCCTTTGCCCTTGGATGTGGGGTATCTTTTTTTTGCTGGGTTCCAACATTCTGCTGTCTATGGTTGTTCAGCAGCTATTTGCGATTTTGGTGTTCTCGCAGGAGATGAGTGCATGGTCTTCTAATCTGCCATCTCTGTGCCCACCTGATAAGATACCATGGACTGGTCACAAGACATATACCTGCAGATTTCAGCGGGACAGGCAACCTCTAATTGTCATATAAAAGAGACCATTTATTATGGATGTTAAATGAACATAGTCTCCCTGGCTTACTGTTTGTTATTTAACTATGCTTATGGTGTATTTTGCCATACTAAAATGTTTAACTTCTAGACTGTTAGGTCTCAAGGTTTTAAGATTTTATTTATAGCATCTGTGTTACCTATCTTTCTTTTTTTTTAATCACATTTCCTTTTCAGTTCAGTTCAGTTCAGTTATTCAGTCATGTCCGACTCTGCGACCCCATGAATCGCAGTACGCCAGGCCTCCCTGTCCATCACCAACTCCCGGAGGTCACTCAGACTCACATCCATCGAGTCAGTGATGCCATCCAGCCATCTCATCCTGTCATCCCCTTCTCCTCCTGCCCACAATCCCTCCCAGCATCAGAGTCTTTTCCAATGAATCAACTCTTCGCATGAGGTAGCCAAAGTACTGGAGTTTAAGCTTTAGCATTATTCCTTCCAAAGAAATCCCAGGGCTAATCTCCTTCAGAATGGATTGGTTGCATCTCCTTGCAGTCCAAGGGACTCTGAAAAGTCTTCTCCAGCACCACAGTTCAAAAGCATCAGTTCTTCGGTGCTCAGCTTTCTTCACAGTCCAACTCTCACATCCATACATGACCACTGGAAAAACCACAGCCTTGACTAGATGGACCTTTGTTGACAAAGTAATGTCTCTGCTTTTGAATATGCTACCTAGGTTGGTCATAACTTTCCTTCCAAGGAGTAAGCGTCTTTTAATTTCATGGCTGCAGTCACCATCTGCAGTGATTTTGGAGCCCAGAAAAAGAAAGTCTGACACTGTTTCCACTGTTTCCCCATCTATTTCCCATGCAGTGATGGGACCAGATGCCATGATCTTCATTTTCTGAATGTTGAGCTTTAAGCCAATTTTTTCACTCTCCTCTTTCATCTTCATCAAGAGGCTTTTTAGTTCCTCTTCACTTTCTGCCATAAGGGTGGTGTCATCTGCATATCTGAGGTTATTGATATTTCTCCTGGCAATCTTGATTCCAGCTTGTGCTTCATCCAGCCCAGCATTTATCCTGATATACTCTGCATACAAGTTAAATAAGCAGAGTGACAATATACAGCCTTGACGTACTCCTTTTCCTATTTGGAACCAGTCTGTTGTTCCATGTCCAGTTCTAACTGTTGCTTCCTGACCTGCATACAGATTTCTCAAGAGGCAGGTCAGGTGGTCTGGTATTCCCATCTCTTTCAGAATTTTCCACAGTTTATTGTGATCCACACAGTCAAGGGCTTTGGCATAGTAAATAAAGCAGAAATAGATGTTTTTCTGCAACTCTCTTGCTTTTTCCATGATCCAGCGGATGTTGGCAATTGGATCTTTGGTTCCTCTGCCTTTTCTAAAACCAGCTTGAACATCTGGAAGTTCATGGTTCATGTATTGCTGAAGTCTGGCTTGGAGAATCTTGAGCATTCCTTTCCTAGTGTGTGAGATGAGTGCAATTGTGCGGTAGTTTAAGCATTCTTTGGCATTGCCTTTCTTTGGGATTGGAATGAAAATTGACCTTTTCGAGTCCTGTGGCCACTGCTGAGTTTTCCAAATTTGCTGGCATATTGGCATACTTTCACAGCATCATCCCTCAGGATTTGAAATAGCTCAACTGGAATTCCATCACCTCCACTAGCTTTGTTCATAGTGATGCTTTCTAAGGCCCACTTGACTTCACATTCCAGGATGTCTGGCTCTAGGTCAGTGATCACACCATCGTGATTATCTGGGTCGTGAAGATCTTTTTTGTACAGTTCTTCTGTGTATTCTTGCCACCTCTTCTTAATATCTTCTGCTTCTGTTAGGTCCATACCATTTCTGTCCTTTATCGAGCCTATCTTTGCATGAAATGTTCCCGTGGTATCTCTTATTTCCTTGAAGAGATTTCTAGTGCTTCCCATTCTGTTGTTTTCCTCTATTTCTTTGCATTGATTGCTGAAGAAGGCTTTCTAATCTCTTCTTGCTATTCTTTGGAACTCTGCATTCAGATGCTTATATCTTTCCTTTTGTCCTTTGCTTTTTGCTTCTCTTCTTTTCCTTACAGCTATTTGTAAGGCCTCCCCAGACAGCCATTCTGCTTTTTTGCATTTCTTTTCCATGGGGATGGTCTTGATCCCTGTCTCCTGTACAATGTCACAAACCTCATTCCATAGTTCATCAGGCACTCTATCTATCAGATCTAGGCCCTTAAATCTATTCTCACTTCCACTGTATAATCATAAGGGGATTTGATTTAGGTCATACCTGAATGGTCTAGTGGTTTTCCCTACTTTCTTCAATTTAAGTCTGAATTTGGCAATAAGGAGTTCATGATCTGAGCCACAGTCAGCTCCTGATCTTGTTTTTGTTGACTATATAGAGCTTCTCCATCATCGGCTGCAAAGAATATAATCAATCTGATTTCGGTGTTGACCATCTGGTGATGTCCCTTTAAGCAATACAAATATCCTTTGTTTTTCTAACATTTTTATATTAAAACTTTTAATCAGTTTGGATTTATTTGTACATGGAATGAGGTATGGGTCTAACTTTGTCTTCCAGGTGGATAACTAATTATGCTAGAGGTATTATTAAATAAGTGTTTTGCTGGATATATTGACAAATATTATTCAAAAGTAAAAAATTGGTTTTCTTAAAGCTCAAGGTAGTTGCACACTATTAATAATTAATGACTCCAAAAATACTTTGGAGAGCTTGCTAAATGCAAGGCTCTGAGTGGTACAACCAGGGATAAGATATGCTTCCCTTTGCTGAAGATACACACACACTGAAGTGGCCCTTTCTCCTCACCTCCTTGGCTGATCCAGGCAGTTTACTTGAGAATTCTAAGCCTCTATTTTATCATCTGTGAAATGGGAATAACAGCAGCATATTCATAATCCTATGCTATCAAACTAAATGAGTGAACGTTTTGCTATGTCTAGCCCATAAAAAGCACTAAACCAGCATTAAGCAGATAAGATTTAGAGAAAGTTTTATTAGCAAGATAGTAGTCTCCACCATAATCCCTCCATATTTTTAAAGTTTGAGAGTGCTCAGTGCTCAATATTGATTTGTTGAATGGCCAAGTAAATGGTGGTTTCCCCGGAATCATGGTTTACTTACTGCTGCTTCTCTAGAAAAGGACTTTTCTTCAAAGAGAAGGAAAGAGTTGACGTAGATCTCAAAACGGCATCTAATTAATAGTAACTCACATCTATAGAGCATTTCTTTGTGCCCAGCTATTGTCTGTACTGCTCTTAAGGTTTTACATATATTCATTTTTTATTGTAGCTCTGTGAAGTAGAACTCATTATTTTTAAAATACTTATTTGTTTATTCATGGCTGTGCTGGGTCTTTGTTGCTGCACATGGGCTTTATGGTGAGCAGGGGCAACTCTTCATTCCAGTGCGCGGGCTTCTCCTATCAGTGGCTTCTCTTTTGTAGCACATAGGCTCCAGGTGAGCAGGCTTCAGTGGTTGCAGTGCTCAGGCTCAATAGTTGTGGTGTATGAGCTTAGTTACTATGGGAATGTGAAATATTCTGGGACCAGGCATCAAACTCATATCCTCTGCACTGGAAGGCAAATTCCTATCTACTGTACCACCAGGGAAGTCCAGAACTCATTCTTGATGAGGAAACCAAGTGTTGACTTTAAAAAATTTACAATATGAGAGTTGTGAGTTAAGTTTTATTTGGGGCAAAATAGGACTGTAGCCTGGGAGATAGTGTTTCATATATCTCTGAGAAACTGCTCCAGAGAGGTGAGGGGAGGAGCTAGGAGTTTTGTAACAATGGGTTATTTTTAATGAATGAAAACCAGATATCTCAAGGAACTTCAGATCAGATCAGATCAGTCGCTCAGTCGTGTCCGATTCTTTGCGACCCCATGAACTGCAGCACGCCAGGCCTCCCTATCCATCACCAGCTCTCGAAGGTCACCCAGACTCACATTCATCGAGTCAGTGATGCCATCCAGCCATCTCATCCTCTGTCGTCCCCTTCTCCTCCTGCCCTCAATCCCTCCCAGCATCAGAGTCTTCTCCAATGAGTCAACTCTTCGCATGAGGTGGCCAAAATACTGGAGTTTCAGCTTGAGCATCATTCCCTCCAAAGAAATCCCAGGTCTGATCTCTTTCAGAATGGACCGGTTGGATCTCCTTGCAGTCCAAGGGACTCTCAAGAGTCTTTTCCAACACCACAGTTCAAAAGCATCAATTCTTCGGCGCTCAGCCTTCTTCACAGTCCAGCTCTCACATCCATACATGACCACAGGAAAGACCATAGCCTTGACTAGGCGAACCTTTGTTGGCAAAGTGATGTCTCTGCTTTTGAATATGCTATCTAGGTTGGCCATAACCTTCCTTCCAAGGAGTAAGCGTCTTTTAATTTCATGGCTGCAGTCACCATCTGCAGTGATTTTGGAGCCCAGAAAAAGAAAGTCTGACACTGTTTCCACTGTTTCTCCATCTATTTCCCATGTAGTGATGGGACCAGATGGCATGATCTTCGTTTTCTGAATGTTGAGCTTTAAGCCAACCTTTTCACTCTCCACTTTCACTTTCATCAAGAGGCTTTTTAGTTCCTCTTCACTTAGCACTTTTCTATGCATGGAAAGGAGAAGGCAATGGCACCCCACTCCAGTACTCTTGCCTGGGAAATCCCATGGATAGAGGAGCCTCGTGGGCTGCAGTCCATGGGGTCGCTAAGAGTTGGACACGACTGAGCGACTTCACCTTCACTTTTCACTTTCATGCATTGGAGAAGGAAATGGCAACCCACTCCAGTGTTCTTGCCTGGAGAATCCCGGGGATGGGGGAGCCTGGTGGGCTGCCGTCTATGGGGTCGCACAGAGTCGGACACGACTGAAATGACTTAGCAGCAGCATGCATGGAAAGATGCAAGAGTCTGTGCTCACTGAAATCATTCCTTTCATATGCACCTCAACTATCTGGGGTCAGTATTCTGTGTTTTCACATCTTGAGTTTCCTTAAGGCTCACATAGAGAAGGGCTGCAATTGTTGATGACGGTGACATCCTTTGCTTACTGATACGGCAGGAAATATTCCATTTTTTCACAGGGTACAGAGAAGTTAAGTAACACTTCCAAGAAGGTCATACTGCTAAGAAGTAGCAAATTTGGATTTGAACCCAGGGATTCCGATCCTGCTTTGGTGCCTGTAATACAGCATTGGGCCAGCAGGGAGTGCACTGCAATGGGTGCTGTGTGGCCAGGGCGCTGAAACCCCCACAGTTGCTGCATCAAAGTGGTGCAGTGGCTCCTTTCTCATCGGATTTAGTTCATCCTAACACCAGCCTTTTAGATGGAGTGGCATGGCTTCTTAGTGGTCCAGTGTCCTTATCTCAGCATTGTGAGGCCAAGTACTGAAACTAATGTATGGTAAGAAATGTCAACCTCCTTTACTTGAGGATATTAAGGTCACTTCCATGTGGAAACACTTCCTTATCACCATCTTTTCTCTTGGCAGAAGTAAACGTAATTTCAGACCCCTGGAATGATATGACTAAATAACATTCTTCCCTTTTTATAGATTAAGAAAGCTCAGAAAAATTGCTCCCAGCAATTGATTAAATCCTATGATATGTTAGCCTGGTGAAATCACATTGGAAGGGCTTGAACTTGGAGGAAGTCTACAATATGGAGAGGAAGGGTAGCCTAGCAAGTCCAAGGCTCAATATAGGAGCATTAGGCTGTATGACTGAGCATGGTCCAGCCTATTTTGGCAGGGATAGGGGGTATGTGAGAGGGTGGGGATGAGGAAGAATTCCTGCAGTTCTGTGGGAGGCAGCATCTGTCAGGGTGCTTTATAATTTGTTTGACCAGGCGTTTGACATGTTTGGCCATGTCTCTTTCCTCTTGGACAACAGGAACAGTAAACCTATTACCGTATTTACTGAAAGCTGTGAAGTGAAATACTTCAGCCAGGCCAAGCCCATGGGCGCTTAAATAATTGTTGTATCAGAACATAGAAGACAGAAGAAAAAAAAAAAAGACATTGTAGTCCTTGAATGGTCAAAACTGGCATTTTCCTGCTGGTTGACTTTTTTTTTTTTAATTGCTTTAACCCAGTAAAATTTAAGACCAGTCAGTCAAAGAAATTGTATTGTTCAGAGGATAAGGCCCCCCTCCTCTCAGCTGTAAGCCCCTGGTCTCCACCTGACTATGCAAACAAGCAGATGGCAGATACTCGCTGCCCAGCAGGGGCCCCTTGAATGAGGAAATGAGCTACGATGTCTCTGACCTGGGACCTCATACTATCGTTCAAACAATGTTTACAAAGTGGTCCTCATGCTGTGAGTAATTGCCTAGCATATAGTTCTAAGCAAAAAGGTTAAACTTTATAAATGTATGGGTAGAATGACTTTTAAAATTTTATTTATTTTTTAAACTTGAGTTTCTCCATGCTTTTATCTTTAAAATGTTTATTTTTAACTGAAGGGTAATCACTTTGCAATATTGTGTTGGTTTCTGTCATACTTATGGCCCAGCTGGTAAAGAACCTGTCTGCAATGCGGGAGACCTGGGTTTGATCCCTGGGTTGGGAAAATCCCCTGGAGAAGGGAAAAACTACCCACCCCAGTGTTCTGGCCTGGAGAATTTCATGGACTCTATAGTTCATGGGGTTGCAAAGAGTCGGACACGACTGAGCAATTTTCACTTCTGTCATACACCAACATGTCCCCTCCCTCTTGTAACTCCCTTCCACCTCCCACCCCATCCCACCCCGCTAGGTTGTCACAGAGCCCCAGTTTGAGCTCCCTGAGTCATATAACAAATTTCCACTGGCTGTCTATTTTACATACGGTGGTATATATGTTTCCATGTTACTCTCTACATTTGTCCCACCTTCTCCTTCCCCCTCCTGCCGTGTCCACAAGTCTGTGCTCTGTGTGCATCTCTATTAGTGCCCTGCAAATAGGTTCATCAAATAGTACCATCTTTCTAGATTCCTTATATATGCATTAATATACAATATTTGTTTTTCTCTTTCTGACCTATTTTACTATGTATAATAGGCTCTAGCTTCACCTACCTCATTAGAACTGACTCAAATGTGTTCCTTTTTATGGTTGAGTCATATTCCATTGTATGTACATTGCATATATGTACCACATCTGTCGATGGACACCTAGGTTACTTCCATGTCCTAGCTATTGTAAATATTGTGGAGATTAACATTGGGTACATGTGTCTTTTTCAATTATAGTTTCCTTGGGGTATATGCCCAGTAGTGGGATTGTTGGATCATATGATAGTTTTACTCCTAGTTTTTAAAGGAATCTCCATACTGTCTTCCATAGTGGCTGTATCAGTTTACATTCCCACCAACAGTGCAAGAGGGTTCCCTTTTCTCCACATCCTCTCCAGCATTTACTGTCTGTAGATTTTTGGTGATGTCCGTCCTGACCCATGTGAGGTGATTTCTAATTGTAGTTTTGATTTGCATTTTTATAATAAGTGAACTAAGATCATGGCATCTGGTCCCATCACTTCATGAGAAATAGATGGGGAACAGTGGAAACAGTGAAACAGTGTCAGACTTTATTTTTTGGGCTCCAAAATCACGGCAGATGGTGATTGCAGCCATGAAATTAAAAGACGCTTACTCCTTGGAAGGAAAGTTATGACCAACCTAGATAGCATATTCAAAAGCAGAGACATCACTTTGCCAACAAAGGTTCGCCTAGTCAAGGCTATGGTCTTTCCTGTGGTCATGTATGGATGTGAGAGTTGGACTGTGAAGAAGGCTGAACGCCGAAGAATTGATGCTTTTGAACTGTGGTATTGGAGAAGACTCTTGAGAGTCCCTTGGACTGCAAGGAGATCCAACCAGTCCATTCTAAAGGAGATCAGACCTGGGATTTCTTTGGAGGGAATGATGCTCAAGCTGAAACTCCAGTGTTTTGGCCACCTCATATGAAGAGTTGACTCATTGGAGAAGACTCTGATGCTGGGAGGGATTGAGGGCAGGAGGAGAAGGGGACGACAGAGGATGAGATGGCTGGATGGCATCACCGACTCGATGAATGTGAGTTTGGGTGAACTCTGGGAGTTGGTGATGGACAGGGAGGCTGAGTGTGCTGTGATTCATGGGCTCGCAAAGAATCAGACACGACTGAGTGACTGAACTGAATGATGAGTGATATTGAGCATCTTTTCATGTGTCTTTTAGCCATCTGTATTTCTTCTTTGGAGAAATGTCTGTTTAGGTCTTCTGCCCACTTTTTGATTGGGTTGTTTGTTTTTCTGGTATTGAGTTCTATTAATTGCTTATATATTTTGGAAATTAATCCTTTGTCAGTTGTTTAATTTGCTGTTATTTTCTCTCATTCTGAGGGCTGTCTTTTCATCTTGTTCATAGTTTCCTTCATTGTACAAAAACTTTTAATTAGTTCCCACTTGTTTGTTTTTATTTCCATTACTCTAGGAATCTAGGATAGATTCCATTACATCTATCTATATTTAGATATATTACCACACAGACTGTGGTTCTTGGTCATTGAGTCTGTCCCCCACTCTCACTATAAAAGGTTAAAAACATCATCCAAACCAATCTTGCTCCATGATCTTTAGGTTGAATCTTTACTTTTTTCTCTTTTTATTTTATACAATCCAAAATGGAGAAACTTCTAATTTTTTCTAGAGATTTTTTGGTGCACAACTTGTAAGTGAATTTCTTTTTTTTCTTTTTTTAATTTACCAATGTTGTGTTGATTTCTGCTGTACAACGATGCAAATCAGCCATAACTCTACATGCATCCCCTTCCTCTTGAGCCTCCCTCCCATCCCCCCTTCCCACTTCTCTAAGCACCAGACTGGGCTCCCTGTTTTATATAGCAACTTCTCACCAGCTATCCATGTTAAACATGGTAGTGTATTTATGTTGATGCTACCTTCTCTATTCGTCCCAGTTTTCCCCTCCCCAACTGTGTCCATAAGTCCATTCTCTACATCTGCATCTCCAGTCCTTCCATTCAAATAGGTTCATCAATAGCATTTTTCTAAATTCCATATATGTGTATTTATATATGATATCTGTTTTCTGACTGACTTCTGTAAGGGAATTTCTAAAGTCTGTATTGCAATCTAAAACTCATAAGAGATTCCTCATCCTGCTCAGTAGACAAGGCTTCCAGTCTCCAGAGTAGAACATTTATTTCAAATACTGTGCAGTACACTTTCTCCCCAAACCTGTTTGAAGTTAAGTACTCTCTTAAAAGAGAAAGCAATCCATGAAACAAGATTAACTTACAGGCTAAATATTATAATTCCACTTTATACAGAATAACATTTTAAAGCTGCTTGTTTGAGAAAAAACAAAAGAAACCTTTTAATCTGTGTAACAGAAAGAACACAGGTTGAAAAGCCTGTGTGGTCTTGCATAGACCATGATCTTGACCATCTAACAGATCTGTAAAATGCTTTATCACCAACCCCCTCCTCTAGATAAAACAGGAATCACCACATGGCAAATTCCTTCACTCTGCACTGACCCACTCAACCCCTTCATAGTCCCCCTTGTCATGAGGTAGGAGCTGCTTTGGTCTTGTCATAGTAACAAAAAAGTGAAAGCAAAATCCTTCTTCGAGGGACATTTCACTCCCTTCTCTATTTATAGCCAAGCTTATCTGGAGTTGTCTACACACTCTATTTCTCTACCTTGCTTTCTCCCCTTAACCCACTCTCAGCTAATTCACTGCTTCTGCCCTTCCTATGCTATGCTATGCTATGCTAAGTCACTTTAGTCGTGTCAGACTCTGTGCGACCCCATAGGTGGCAGCCCACCAGGCTTCCCCATCCCTGGGATTCTCCAGGCAAGAACACTGGAGTGGGTTGCCATTTCCTTCTCCAATGCATGAAAGTGAAAAGAGAAAGTGAAGTCGCTCAGTCATGTCCGACTCTTAGCGACCCCGTGACTGCAGCCTACCAGGCTCCTCCATCCGTGGGATTTTCCAGGCAAGAGTACTGGAGTGGGGTGCCATTGCCTTCTCCTCTGCCCTTCCTAAGATCTCCCATAAACCCTTCAGACTTTTCAGGCTTTTGTCACTTTCCAGAAGCATTTGCTCCTCCTCTTTGAAGTCCCTCCCCACCCCTCCACGTGGACCATCTTCTGTGAGAGATATTACCTTCCATTCAGATACCCAAGCTAGAAATTTGGGAGTCATTCTTGACTCTTCCTCTTCTCATACTCCATCCACCATAAAGTCCTTTCAATTCTGCCTCCTAACAACCATCTCTAGAATCTGACAGCCATCTTTCCCCAGCTTCAGGAGAGGCCATGTAGTGGTTGAGAGCACTGGTGGATTCTGACTCTGTCCTCATGGCTGTGCAGCAAAGGGGAGATTGTTCAGCTTCTCTCTGCCTCATTTCAGATGTAAAGGAAATACTAGTAATAGTGCCTTCCACGTGGGCTTGCTGTGGGGATAAATGATCAGTACATATAATGTGCGTGGCCCCATGCATAGCTCTGTGAGTGTATGAGGCAAGTTCTGATAGTGTTGCTCTCCCAGTGGCTTTATTTCACTGAGAGCTCGTCTAACACGCTCCTACCTGGATCCTCTGCTCTAGTCTTACTCCGGTGTATATGCACCCCACCAACAGGCTGGTAGTTATATAGCTTCTTCTGTGTTACCTTGTCACAGAGGGAAAAAGGTAAACTTCTCACCTTAGCCTAAAAGGTATCTCATGAACAAGCTACTTGTTCACGCTGCCAGCCTCATGTGTGGCTGTTGTCCCAACTCGAGAGCTTCAGCCTCTTGTCATCTGTCCTACTGGAAGCCTCCCTCTGTCTTCATACATTCAGAGATGTCCACGTGCTATCCCTGTTTGGAAAGCCCCTTCCCTCCCCTCCTTCCCATGGTCAGACTGCCTTCCAATGTCTCAGGCAGTCATATTCCCTGGGAAGCCTTCCCAGATCTCCTCATTCTTCCCAGCAGAAGTCAGCCGGCCAATGCAGCTCGTGTGGGAAGCCAGGCTCTGTATCCATCCGGGAACGCCATGGTCTCACCCTCAGTCCATGTTGTATCTGAAAGGATGAGAACAGAACAGATGGGGCCTGGATAGCTGCTTTAGAGATGATTTTAACTTTTCTTGTTCTGTTTTTGTTCTTTTATTCATTGTGTGTAGAACTGCTCAACAGGGCCAGATTATTTCTTTACAATCAATGGGACACTCCTCTGGGAACCACTCTTTTAGGGGAAGCTGTTCAGGATTCCCTCCCCAGCAGATGTGGAGCAGTCCAGCCCGTTTCTTGGCCTTGAGCTCCTGCAGCATTCACCAGCTGGATTGGTGGTCAAGTCTGGGACCGAAGTCAGAAAGCCTGGGGTTGCCTCTTTCTTTTGTCAGTTTCTTCAGTCCAAACTCAGCTGGCCCTTGGGGTTGTCCTCATCTAGCCCTTCCAGGTACAGGAGCAGATCTGCTTACCTGAGATAGATTCCCTTTTCCATTCCTGTTTTAGAGTTTGTGTGCATTGGATCAGGCTTCTGAGATGGCTCAGTGGTAAAGAATCTGCCTGCCAGTGCGGGAGACGTGGGTTCGATCCCTGGGTCAAGAAGATCCCCTGGAGAAGGAAACGGCAACTCATTCCAGTATTCTTGCCTGGGAAATTCCATGGATGGAGGAGCATTGGATCAGTTGATAGAGGCCAGGCAGGGGGAAACTGGAGAAGGAAATGGCAACCCACTCCGGTGTTCTTGCTTGGAGAATCCCAGGAATAGGGGAGCCTGGTGGGCTTCTGTCTATGGGGTCGCACAGAGTTGGATATGACTGAAGTGACTTAGCAGTAGCAGCAGGGGGAAACAGGGTAACTAAATGTGGATTTCAAGTCCAAGAGTTGTAACTGGGCCCATGCCTCTCTATTTCAGGGTACCCAGAACCACACATCCTGAAGCTGGTGCCCAGCCCCTGATTTGGGGGTGGGGGCAAGACTGGGCAGCAGCATCAATGTCCCTGAGCCTCTGCTTGTTCTGAGGGCAGCACTCCCAGCTCAGAGAGGGCACGTTTATCATAGTCACTGCAGAAAACAGGACAAGAGCATGGATCTGCTGATGCAAAAGGAGAGTGGGCAAGAGGGCATCTCCTGTTCTGGTCCACTGCTCCTGAGGGTTGGGCTGCACCCTCTGGGGTTTGGGCTGGCACCTGCAAGCACTGTGGTCAGGCCTCAGAGTTGTTTCCAAAGAAGCAACAGCCAGAGTTAGGGCCCAGCTTTGCTCTCTGCTTATCTCACTGCCATCACCTATCCTCAATCAAGTAGCTAAATTAGGTAAAAATTAAAAATTTAATTGTTCTAATTACTTTGCAGAATAGTTTCTGTACTTATTTTATTGCCATGTAATGCTTAAGAGTTTAATTTTCAAGGTATGGCTATAAGTTATTTGGTTTATTAAAAAATAGCTATTTCATCATTGAAAATCTTGCTGAGTGTGCCCTTCTTTTAATACATTATTATTTTTTTAAAGATTTATTTATTTTTTGACTGTGGTGAGTCTTTGTTGCTGCACGTGGGCTTTCTTTAGTTGTGGTAAGTGGGGTGCACTCTTCATTGTGGTGTGTGAACTTCTCACTGTGGTGGCTTCTCTTGTGGACATGGGCTCTAGACACATGGGTTTCAGTAGTTGTGGCACACAGGTTTAGTTGCCCTGATGCATGTGGGATCTTCCCATGCTGCTGCTAAGTTGCTTCAGTCGAGTCTGACTCTGTGTGACCCCATAGACGGCAGCCCACCAGGCTCCCACATCCCTGGGATTCTCCAGGCAAGAACACTGGAGTGGGTTGCCATTTCCTTCTCCAATGCAGGAAAATGAAAAGTGAAAGTGAAGTCGCTCAGTCATGTCTGACTCTTCGCGACCCCGTGGACTGCAGCCTACCAGGCTCCTCCGCCCATGGGATTTTCCAGGCAAGAGTACTGGAGTGGGTTGCCATTGCCTTCTCAGGGGATCTTCCCATACTGGAGATCAAATCCGTGTCTCTTGCAAGGCAAGGTGGATTCTTAATGAATGGACCACCAGGGAAGCCCCTTAACACCTTATTGACTGGGGGATTTTTGTAGATGCTAATGCCTGTGGCCAGTGTGATTTGTTATGTGAGTTAATACTGAAACACTCTGGTCCAATAATGTTTGGGTAACAAAAGACATATTAATACATCTCTGGTCAATAAATTATTAATAGAAAGAGAGATGGTAAATAGTTTTATTGTTGCTTTTTCCCACCTCCGATCTTAGAGCAGGTATTAGTGCTACTTAATCCTGCTTTATGGAGCTGGACACACATAAGCTCTTGCCAGTCTGGTAACATGTATAAATCTTTCTTTTTTAATTAAGAGATGATTGACCTAGAACATTGTGTTAGTTTCAGGTATGCAACGTTGATTCATTATATGTAATATTGAAAATGATCATCACAATAATCTAGTTGACATCTATTACCATGCGTAGTTACACAATTTTCTTCTTGTGATGAAAACTTAACAAAATTTATTCTCTTAGCAGCTTTCAAATATACAGTTGAGTATTATTAACTATAGTCACCATGCTGTACATTGCATCCCCAGGCCTTATTTATTTTATAACTGGAAGTGTTTACCTTTCGACCCCTTTCATCCATTTTTGCCCATCCCTGACTTCCTGCTTCTGATAACCACTAATCTCTTCTCTGCATCTGTGGGTTTGGAGTTTTCACTTGTTTTTAGATTCCACATGTAAGTGAGATCATACAATATTTGCCTTTCTCAGTTTGCTTTGTTTCACTTAGTATAAATGCCCTCATCCCTGTTGTCATAAATGCAAGATTCTATTTTTATGGCTTAATATTCCATTATGTGTAGAATAATGCACTTAAAGAATCTGCCTACAACGCAGGAGACCAGGGGTTCAATCCCTGGGTCAGGAAAATCCCTGGAGAAGGGAATGGCTATATTGCACATTATTTTAATCCATTTATCCAACAGTGGACATTTAGATTGTTTGCATGTCTTGGCTATTGTAAACAATACTGCAATAACATGGGATTGCAGTTATTATTTTAGTTTCCTTTGGATGAATTCCCAAAAGTGGAATTGCTAGATTATATGGTAGTTCTATTTTAAAAAAATTTTTGAAGAAACTTCATACTGTTTTCCATAGTGACTACACCAATTTATCTTTCCACCAACGAATGAAGAAGGGTTCTCTTTTCGCCACATCCTGGCCACTATTTGTTATTTGTAGACTTTTTGATAATAGTCATTCTCACAAGATAATAGTCATTCCCTGACTCAGCTCCTGTGAGTCCTTCACACAGGACCCCAGTACCTCACTGTTGTTTTGATTTGTATTTCTCTAACAATTAGCAATGTTCAGCATCTTTTTGTATGCTTGTTAGCCATCTTTATTTCTTCTTCATGAAAATGTTTGTTCAGATCTGCCTTCTTTTAATCAGACTTTTTTTTTGCCATTGAGTTGCATGATTTATATATATATATTATTAAATATTTATATTATATAATTAATAGTATATAATTATATATGATTATAAATATAAATATATATTATTATATAATCATATTATATATAATATTATATGATTATATATAATAATATAGTCGGAGAAGGCAATGGCACCCCATGCCAGTACTCTTGCTTGGAAAATCCCATGGACGGAGGAGCCTGTTAGGCTGCAGTCCACGGGGTCGCTAAGAGTCGGACACGACTGAGCAACTTCACTTTCACTTTTCACTTTCATGCATTGCAGAAGGAAATGGCATCCCACTCCAGTGTTCTTACTTGGAGAATCCCAGGGACAGGGGAGCCTGGTGGGTTGCTGTCTATGGGGTCGCACAGAGTTGGACACAACTGAAGTGACTTAGCATAGCATAGCATAATAATATAGTATATAACATATATAATATACAATATAATATATAACATATATATTATATACTATATTATTATATAGTATAATAATGTATATATATTACATATAATTATATATTATAATATAATATATAATTATAATACAATATATAGAATATATTTGTGTTATATATATAATATAAATATTTTATATATAATATATATAATGGATATTAACCTTTATCAGATACATGATTTGCAATTATTTTCTCCCCCATTCTGAGTTGCTTTTTCATTTTCATGATGGTTTCCCTTGATATGCAGAAACTTTAGTTTGATGTAGTCCTGCTTTTACATTTTTGCTCTGGTTGCTTTTGCTTTTGGTGTAAATCCAGAAAACCATTGCCAAGATCAATGTCAAGGACCTTACTCCCTATGTTTTCTTCTAGAAGTTTTATGATTTCAGGGCCTTATGGTCACGTCTTTATTCCATTATGAGTTGATTTTTGTGTATGGTGTGAAACAATGGTTCACCAGCTGCAGGAAGGAAAAAAAGGAAACTTTCTTCATACACATACAAAGGGTGTGATATTGACCAAAGATGGTGGCAAAATTTCTCTATGTGCTTGCACTGGTTGAGGGTGGACTATGGTGCAACTTGGAAGTGAATTCCTGAATTTTGGTGTCTGGAATGAGCCCACCATAGGCCTGGAGGCTGTTAGGAAGGGAGGAACCCATCTCTTCCCTGGCAGTTGTACCTCACCCAGGGACACCTGGGAAAATAAAGTTGCCTGATCCCAGTCCAGAGTCCCCAGTCTCAGTCATGGCCCTGAGCAGAGTCACACCAGGAGGATCAGGACCAAGCTGTGCCCCTGGGGGTCCAGCAGTGAGTCCCCATCAGTCCTGATCCTGATGCATCTTGCTCACTTGACTGCCACTTGTCATGTCTCTTTCCGTTTCTTTCATCAGTCTTATGGTGTTCAGCCTGCAAGTCTTTCACCTCCTTGGTTAAATTTATTCCTAGGTATTTTATTCCTTTTGATGCAATTGTAAATGGGAGTTTAAAAAAAAAATTCTCTTCCTGATAGTTCTTTATTAGTGTATAGAAGTGCTAGAAGTGCAATGGATTTTTGTATGTTGATTTTTTATCCTACAAATTTCCTGAATATTTTTATTCTGACAGTCTTTTACTTTTTAATTTTTAAAAGAATTTTGGGCTGCTCTGGATCTTCAATGCTGCACATGAAATTTCTTTAGTAGTTGCAGTGAGTGGGAGCTATTCTCTAGTTGGCGGTGTTCAGGTTTCTCCCTGCAATGCCTTCTCTTGTTGTGGAACTCAGGCTGTAGGGCCTGTGGGCTTCAGTAGTTGCGGCTCATGGGCTCTAGAGAATAGGCTCAGCAGTTATGGTGTATGGGCTTAGTTGCCCTGAAGCATATGGAATCTTCCTGGACCAGGGATTGAACCTGTGACCCTGCATTGGCAGGTGGATTCTGAACCTCTGGAACACTAGAGGAGTCCTAACAGTTTTGTGTGTGTGTGTAGCCTTTAGAATTTTCTGCATATATTACAATGTCATCTGCAAATAGAGACAGTTTTATTTCTTTTTGATTTGGTTTTTCTTCCTTTTTCTTGCCTAATTGTTCATACATTCCTTCTATACCCAATTTATTGAGAGTTTTCCTTTATCATAAATGAATGCTGAATTTTGTCAAATACCATTTCTGCATCTGTTAAGATGATCATGTGATGTTTACCCTTCATTTTATTAGTGTTGGGTATTACATTGATTTCTTTGTGGATGCTGAACCATCCTGCATCCCTGGAATGAATCCCACTTGATTCCAGCATATGCTCCTTTTAAAGTATTACTAAATTTGGTTTGTTAATATTTGTTGATTATTTTGCATCTATGTTAATTAAGGATATTGGTTTGACCTGTAGTTTTCTTTCCTTATAGTGACCTTATTGGATTTTGATATCCTGGTAATGCTGGCCTCATAAAATGAGTTTGGGAATGTTCCTTCCTCATTTATTTTTGGAAGAGTTGAGAAGGATTAGTGTTAATTCTCTGAAAGTTTGTAGAATTCACCAGTGAAGTCATGTAATTTCTGGACTTTTGTCTGTTGGGAGATTTTTGGGTTACTGATTCACTCTTCTTACTGATAATGCATCTGTTCAGATTTTCAGTTTCTTCATGATTTAGCCTTGGTAGGTTGTATATTTTATCCATTTGGGACATACTCTAAAAATAATATTTCAAGGTTTTGTATGAATCAAATGAAATAATATATGTGAATGCATTTTATAAATAGTTTAAGAAAGTATATAGATTTTATTATTATCATTAATTTTCTGAGGTTTGTTCATTGTCTTCTGATTGTCTCTTCATATCTGCTGTTATATAGGGATCAGGCCAGTATGAATGCTCTGAGTAATAGTTGGAGGTATTTTCATATATATAAAATGTGTGAACTTCAAGAAAAATGTGTCCATTTGTTCTACATTGTCCAATTTGCTGTGTAATTGTTCATAGTAGTCTTTTATGGTCCCTTGATTTCTTTGGTGTGCATTGTAATGTCTCCTGTTATAGTCATCTTCTTATTACTTTCAATGCTGTTGGCAGAAGTATTTCTTCTTGACAGTAGAAATGAAAAATTTAACAGAATATCTAGAAAAAGAATCATGTGAAACTTTAACCTACTTGCCATTGCTCTGGAAGTCACTCCTAACTTTGTTTGCCGGATTTTATGTTGTGGGGAAAGCAAGGGCAACAGAGCCAGAAATCCTAAGACTGATTACAGGCACCAACCTTGAAAGAGCATGTCTGAGTTGAATAAAACACATGTAAGCCAGCTGTCTCAAGCTTTTCCGGCTGGTTGGGGTCACCTTCCCTTTTTACCCGAATAACACAACTCTCCCGTCTATGATGGAGATAGGCTTTCCCCCTGTTTTCTCTCCCACAAGTGCTTCAGAGACCACCCAGATGATGTGAACTGTCTGCCTCTCTGTCCTAAGGTTGTGCTTGTGTCCGTCATGGCTGTTGCTTCTGACACTCCCTGGAACAATAGTCTAGCCATCACTAGATGGGCTTTCCAAGGTATTGCCGTCCCTGCCTTCAAGCAAGGACACAGGCTTTTTGCCTAGTAAAGTTAGTTATCTATTTTACACATGAGTGTATATATGTCAATGATACTTTTTCAATTTGTCCTACTTGCTCCTTCCCCCACTGTGTCCACCAGACCTTACTCTACATCTCTAGTGTCTCCATTTCATCTTCGTGAATAAGTTCATCAGTACTGTTTTTCTAGATTCCATATATATGTTTTATATATTTTTTTCTTTCTGACTTATATTTGTTTTTCTCTTTTCTGACTTCACTGTCTATAATGGATTCTAGTTTCATCCACCTCACTACAATTATAGCTGAGTAATATTCCATTGTATATATGTACCACATCTTCTGTATCCATTCACCTGTCAGTGAACATCTAAGTTGCTTCCACATCCTGGCTATTGTAAATAGTACTGCAGTGAACATTGGAGTGCATGTGTTTTTATTTATTTTAAATTGAAGGATAATTGCTTTACAACATTGGTTTCATTTCTGCCCTACATCAACATGTATTAACCATGGGTGTACATATGTCCCGTCTCTATTGAACCTCCCTGCCACCTCCCACCCTTTCTCACCCGTCTAGGTTGTTAGAGACCCCAGGTTTGAGTTCCCTGAGTTATACAGCGAATTTCCATTGGCTATCAAAGGAGAAGCCCCAGCAAGGCGGTAGGAGGGGCTAAATCACACTTAGAATCAAACCTCATCCCCAGCAGAGGTACTTGGAGGGTTCAAACAAAACCTTGTATGCACTAGGAGACCTCACAGAGACTGAGTCAGCCCTACCTTTGAGTGTTTGAGTGTCTCCTGCAGAGGTACTGGTCAGCAGTGGCCTGTGCAGGGGCAAAGGCTCTGGGTGCAGCAGATCTGGGTATGGCATAAACCCTCTTGGAAGAGGTTGCCATTAACCCCAACACAGAGCCACCAGATGGCAACCCACTCCAGTACTTTTGCTTGAAAAGCTCCATGGACTGTTGCCTACATGGACTGTCGCCTGAGGAGGCTGGTAGGCTGCAGTCCATGGAGTCGCAAAGAGTCGGACATAACTGAGTGACTTCACAACTTCACGAGAGCCACCAGAACTTACACAGGATTGGGGAAACAGACTCTTGGAAGGCACAAACAAAATCTTGTGTGCACCAGGACCCTGACCCAGACTTACCCACGAGTGTCCAGGAGTCTCCGGCAGAGGCATGGGTCGGTGGTGCCCTGCTGCAGGGTCTGGGGGCACTGAGAGTGGCAGTGTGTCCACGGGGCCTTTTGAAGGAGGTTGCCATTATATGCATTAACACCACCGTAATTTGGCCTCAGCTCAAAAAAACAGGAAGGGAACATAGCACTGCCCATCAACAGAAAATTGGATTAAAGATTTACTAAGCATGGTCCATCAGAACAAGACCCAGTTTCCTCCACAGTCAGTCTCTCCCATAATCCTCTTATCCTTATCTGTCAGAGTGCAGACAGAATGAGAACTAACAATCACAGAAAACTAATCAAACTAATCACCTGGACCACAGCCTTGTCTAACTCAATGAAACTATTAGCCAAGCCATGTAGGGCCACCCAAGACAGACAGGTCATGGTGGGGCATTCTGACAAAACGTGGTTCACCGGAGAAGGGAATGGCAAACCACTTCAGCATTCTTGCTTTGAGAACCCCATGAACAGTATGAAAAGGGAAATAGTTAGGACACTGAAAGATGAACTCCCCAGGCTGGGAGGTGCCCAATGTGCTACTGGACAACAGTGGAGAAATAACTCCAGAAATAATGAAGAGACAGAGCCAAAGCAAAAACAACACCCAGTTGTGGATGTGACTGCTGATGGTAGTAAAGCTTGATGCTGTAAAGAAAAATATTGCATAGGAACCTTGAATGTTAGGTCCATGAATCAAGGTAAATTGGAGTGGTCAAACAGGAGACGGCAAGAATGAACATCAACATTTTAGAAATCAGTGAAATAAAATGGACTGGAATGGGTGAATTTAACTCAGATGATCATCATATCTACTACTGTGGGCAAGAATCCCTTAGAAGAAATGGAGTAGCCATCATAGTCAACAGAAGTGCCTGAAATGCAGTACTTGGATGGAATCTCAAAACAACTGAATGATCTTGGATCATTTCCAAGGCAAATCATTCAATACCACAGTAATCCAAATCTATGCCCTAACCAGTAATGCCGAAGAAGCTGAAGTTGAACGCTTCTATGAAGACCTACAAGACCTTCTAGAACTGACACAAAAAAAGATGTCCTTTTCATCATAGGGAATTGGAATACAAAAGTAGGAAGTCAAGAGATACCTGGAGTAACAGACAAGTTTGGCCTTGGAGTACAAAATGAGTCGGGGCAAAGGCTAACAGAGTTTTGCCAAGAGAATGCACTGGCCATAGCAAACACCCTCTTCCAACAACACAAGAGACAACTCTCCACATGGATGGACATCACCAGATGGTCAATACCGAAATCAGATTGATTATATTCTTTGCAGCCAAAGGTGGAGAAGTTCTATACAGTCAGCAAAAACAAGACAGGGAGCTGACTGTGGCTCAGATGGTGAACTCCTTATTGCCAAATTCAGGCTTACAGTGAAGAAAGTAGGGAAAACCACTAGGCCATTCAGGTTTGACCTAAATAAAATCCTTTATGATTATATAGTGGAAGTGACAAACAGATTGAAGGGATTAGATGTGATAGACAGAGTGCCTGAAGAACTATGGACGAAGGTTCCTGACATTGTTCAGGAGGCAGTGATCAAGACCACCCCAAGAAAAAGAAATGCAAAAGGCAAAATGGTTGTCTGAGGAGGCCTTACAAATAGCTGAGAAGGAAGAGAAGTGAAAGGCAAAGGAGGAAAGGAAAGATATAAGCATTTGAATGCAGAGTTCCAAAGAATAGCAAGGAGAGATAAGAAAGCCTTCCTCAGTGATCAATGCAAAGAAATAGAGGAAAACAATAGAATAAGAAAGACTAGAGATCTCCTCCGGAGAAGGCAAAGGCAACCCACTCCAATACTCTTGCCTGGAAAATCCCATGGATGGAGGAGCCTGGTGGGCTGCAGTCCATGGTGTCGCTAAGAGTCAGGAACGACTGAGCGACTTTACTTTCACTTTCCACTTTCATGCATTGGAGAAGGAAATGGCAACCCACTCCAGTGCTCTTGCCTGGAAAATCCCAGGGACAGAGGAGCCTAGTTGGCTGCTATCTATGGGGTCGCACAGAGTCGGACACGACTGAAGTGACTTAGCAGCAGAGATCTCTTCAAGAAAATTCGAGATACCAAGGGAACATTTCATGCAAAGATGGACACAATAAGGGACAGAAATGGTATGGACCTAACAGAAGCAGAAGATATTCAAAGAGGTGGCAAGAATACACAGAAGAACTGTACAAAAAAGATCTTCATGACCCAGATAATCACAATGGTGTGATCACTGACCTAGAGCCAGACATCCTGGAATGTGAAGTCAAATGGGCCTTAGAAAGCATCACTACAAACAAAGCTAGTGGAGGTGATGGAATTCCAGTTGCTAGTTGTTAAGTCGCGTCAGTCGTGTCCGACTCTGTGTGACCCCATAGACGGCAGCCAACCAGGCTCCCCCGTCCCTGGGATTCTCCAGTTGAGCTATTTCAAATCCTGAAAGATAATGCTATGAAAGTGCTGCACTCAATATGCCAGCAAATTTGTTAAACTCAGCAGTGGCCACAGGACTGGAATAGGTCAGTTTTCATTCCAATCCCAAAGAAAGGCAATGCTAAAGAATGTTCAAACTACCACACAATTGCACTCATTTCACATGCTAGCAAAATAATGCTCAAAATTCTCCAAGTCAGGCTTCAACAGTACGTGTACCATGAACTTCCAGATGTTCAAGTTGGATTTAGAAAAGGCCGAGGAACCAGAGATCTATTTGCCAACATCCGCTGGATCATAGAAGAAACAAGAGAATTCCAGAAAAAACATCTATATCTGCTTTATTGACTCTCCCAAAACCTTTGACTGTGTGGATCACAACTAACTGGAAAATTCTGAAAGAGATGGGAATACCAGACCACCTTACCTGCCTCCTGATAAATCTGTATGCAGATCAAGAAGCAACTGTTAGAACTGGACATGGAACAACAGATTGGTTCCAAATAGGAAAAGGAGTACATCAAGGCTGTATATTGTCATCCTGCTTATTTAACTTCTATGCAGAGTACATCAGGAGAAATGCTGGGCTGGAAGAAGCACAAGCTGGAATCAAGATTGCTGGGAGAAATATCAATAACCTCAGATATGCAGATGATACCACCCTTATGGCAGAAAGCTAAGAAGAACTAAAGAGCCTCTTGATGAAAGTGAAAGAGGAGAGTGGAAAAGCTGGCTTAAAACTCAGCATTCAGAAAATGAAGATCATGGCATCTGGTCCCATCACTTCATGATAAATAGATGGGGAAACAATGGAAACAGTCGACAGACTTTATTTTTTTGTGTTCCAAACTCACTGCAGATAGTGACTGCAGCCATGAAATTTAAAGATGCTTGCTCCTTGAAAGAAAAGCTATGACCAACCTAGATAGCATATTAAAAAGCAGAGACATTACCACCAAAGGTCCATGTAGTCAAAACTATGGTTTTTCCAGTAGTTATGTATGGATGTGAGAGGTGGACTATAAAGAAAGCTGAGCACTGAAGAATTGATGATTTTTTTTTTTTTTTCAACAGTTTTTTAAGTAACATGTATTTATTTGTTTGGCTGCATCAGGTCTTCCTTGCCACGTGTGGGGTCTTCCATCTTCAGGGTGGCATGCTGGATCTTTTAGTTGTGGCACACGAACTCATAGTTGAAATATGTGGGATTTAGTTCCCTGATTAGGGATTGAACCTGCTCTCCCTGGACTGGGAGTGCAGTCATAGCCACTGGACCACCAGGAAGTCCCAGGAGGTAATATTAAAAGCAAAACAGCCTCCCCCCAAAATAAAATGGTGCCTTGCTTATTCTTTTTCCAAAGCACCATCACAGCATACTTTTTTCCCTGGAATGTCTTAGTTTTCTGATTCTGTGCCACTGCTTTTGTTTGTTTGTTTGTTTTTTGCAGGGGAAAATGGACAAAGGAAAGGATCAATGAGGGTGGGAGGGAAATGGGAAGGAAGAAGGGAAGTGATGGTGGGGAGGAGTATATGTAATTTCTTAACTAATGGCTTTCAGTTTTTAATCACAAAGAACATTAAAAAAAAATCATGTTGAATTCATCCTATATTAGGAGGTTTGATTTGGAAATGAAAAGTTCAGGAAACTTAAAGTCCAGTTTGGGTGTCCTCATCTTAGGCACATCTTGGTATTTTGTATTGGTAGGTCTATCTTTACAACAATATATTATTTAGGACAGGATCACATTTGTCACTTCTTCCTCCCTACTACCCAAAGTGGTACCAGACCCATAAAGTAGTCAATAAACATTTACAGAATGAACAAATAAGTCTATATATTTTTTTAAATCTCCTGAGTGAACTGAATTTTTTGAGGCTCATAAGTGAATATGTTTTCCTCTTTACTTTATCTATTACAGCCAGATTGTATGAGTGGGGTATTAAAGCCTCCCACTATTATTGTATTGTTGCATATTTTTTCTATCATACTAATTAGTGTTTGTCTTAGATATATCAATGCTCCAATGTTGGGTGCATATATATTTATAATTGTTATAACTTCTTTTTGGATTTTTCCTTTAAGTCGTTATGTATAACCTTGATTGTCTCCTTTTCAAGATCTTTAAAGTCGATTTTATCTGATATGAGTATTGCTACTCCTGTTTTCTTTTGGTCCCTATTTGCATAGAAAATCTTTTTCCAGCCCTTCATTTTCAGTCAGTATATATCTCCTATTTTAAGGTGGTTCTCTTGTAGACAACATATATAGGGGTCTAGTTTTTGTATCCATTTGACCCGTTTTAGTCTTTTGGTTGTCTCTTGTAGACAAGGTATGTAGGGGTCTTGTTTTTTGTATTGATTCGGCCAGTCTTTGTCTGTTTATTAGGGCATTCAGCCCATTAACGTTTAAAGCAATTATTGATAAATAGGATTTACTTTATTGTTTTGGGTTCGAATTTATACACCCTTTTAGTGATTCCTATCTAGAAAATGTCCTTTAGTTTTTGTTGGAGAAATGGTTTAGTGGTGCTAAATTCTCTCAACATTTGCCTATCTGTGAAGCTTTTGATTTCTCCTTCATATTTGAATGAGATCCTTGCTGGATACAATAATCTAGGCTGTAAGTTATTTTCTTTCATTGCTTTAATTATGTCTTGCCATTCCCTCCTGGCTTGGAGAGTTTCTATTGAAAGATCAGCTGTTATCCTTATGGGAATTCCCTTGTGAGTTATTTGATGTTTTTCCCTAGCTGCTTTTAATATTTGTTCTTTATATTTAATCTTTGTTAATTTGATTAATATGTGTCTTGGGGTGTTTCACCTTGGGTTTATCCTGTTAGGGACTCTCTGGATTTCTTGAACTTGAGTGTTATTTCCTTCTCCATTTTAGGGAAGTTTTCAACTATTATCTCCTCAAGTATTTCCTCATAGTCTTTCTTTTTATCTTCTTCTGGAACTCCTATGATTTGAATGTTGTAGCATTTAATGTTATCCTGGAGGTCTCTGTGATTGTCCTCATTTCTTTTGATTCGTTTTCCTTTTTTCTCCTCTGATTCATTTATTTCTAGGATTCTATCTTCTAATTCACTAATCCTATCTTCTGCTTCTATTATTCTACTATTTGTTGCCTCCAGGGTGTTTTGGATCTCATTTATTGCATTATTCATTATGTGTTGACTCTTTTTTATTTCTTCTAGGTCCTTGTTAAACCTTTCTTGCATCTTCTCAATCCTTGTCTCCAGACTATTAACTGTGATTCCATTTTGATTTCAAGATTTTGGATTAATTTCACTATCATTATTCGGATTTCTTTATCAGGTAGATTCCCTATCTCTTCCTCTTTGGTTTGGTTTGGTGGGCATCTATCCTGTTCCTTTAGCTGCTGGGTATTCTTTTGTCTCTTCATCTTGTTAAAATTGCCAAGTTTAGAGTGTCCTTACTATATTCTGGTAGTTTGTTGAATTCTCTTTATTGAGGCGGTTTACTGGACTTTTCAATATCTGATCTCTGCCCTGTTACAGAGGGGGCAGAGATGAACACCCAAATCTAAGCCAGCCAGGTTCAGGCACTCCAGGTTCAGAAGCACAAACTCGGTCGAGTCTGCGCATTTTATGTCCTTCCCAGATCTGAGTAGCACAGGTGATGAAGTGTTTAGCGAGCACAGGGCTGCTGCGACTTATCGCCTCCCCGCTGCTCAGTTTTTCTGGGTATACAACCGTCTCGCTTTCTCAGGCAGATGTTGACCATCCAGAGCCCCAAGAAGGGTGAGTTAGCACAGAAACCTGCTTACAGTTTTGTAAATAATGTCTCTCTAGGTGGTGTCATTGCTCTCCCGCATCTTATTCTTTTTCTTCTCCGCTTTCTCTGGCTCTGCATATAAGTTTCGCTGCCTTCACCGTCTATTTGGAACCGGTCTGCAGCCAGTCTATCTCTTGCAGTCCTTTGTTCCAGTCGAAGTCCTTGTGGTGTCTTAAGTTAGGGCTGGCTTTTGATGCAGTAGATAACCGACAGTCTGGTTATTTCTAAGCTCAGATTTTAGCACTCAGCGGGGGGGGGGGGGGGGATAGCTAGGCCAAATCCTTTCTCAATCTTGTCCACTGCTGAGTTTCAAGGGAAGCTGCAGGCTGCGGTGCCCTGGAATTCCATCACCTCCACTGCTTTTTTGGTGTGCCTAGCCCATTGACTTACATTCCGAACCCGCTTGTTTTGTAATATGTCAAATGCTGGTGTCTGCGCTGCTTCTCCGCATAGAAGGAGTTAGGGCTGCAGGGCTCGTAGCCCGTAGCTGCCAAATCCTTCCCCCCCCCCTCTCCTTTTGAAGACAATGAATTGTCTTTCTTCTAAGTGCCTGATGTCCTCTGCCGGCATTCAGAAGTTGTTTTGTAGAATTTACTCAGCATTCAAATGTTCTTTTAATGGATTTGTGGAGGAGAAAGTATTCTCCCCGTCCTACTCATCCACCATCTTAGCTCCTCCTCCAGAATTGATGATTTTGAACTGTGGTGTTGGAGAAGACTCTTCAAAGTCCCAGTCCATCCTGAAGGAATTCAGTCCTAAATATTCATTGAAAGGACTGATGCTGAAGCTGAAACTCCAATACTTTGGTCATCTGATGTGAAAAACTAACTCATTGGAAAAAGACCCTGATGCTGGGAACGATTGAAGGTGGGAGAAGGGGATGACAGAGGATGAGATTGTTGGATGGCATCACCAACTCAATGGACATAGTTTAAATAAGCTCCAAGAGTTGGTGATGGACAAGGAAGCCTGGCATGCTGCAGTCCATGGGGCTACAAAGAGTCAGACACGACTGAGTGAATCAACTGAACTGATCCATTTTACATATGGTAGGGTATATGCTTCCATGCTACTCTCTCCTTTCACCTCAACCTCTCCTTCCTCCCCTAACCCATGTCCATAAATCTGTTTTCTATGTCTACGTCTCTATTGCTGTCCTGCAAATAGGTTCATAGGACCATCTTTCTAGATTCCATATATATATATATATATGTTCAACATGATATTTGTTTTTATCTTTCTGACTCTTTTCACTCTGTATGTTAGGCTCTAGGTTCTACCTTATAGTAATAATAATAATTATTATTACCTTATTAATAATAATTATTACCTTATCTAATAATCTACCTTATTAGAACTGACTCAAATGCATTCCTTTTTATGGCTGAGTAGTATTCCATTGCATATATGTACCACAGCTTCTTTATCCATTCATCTGTTGATGCACATCCAGGTTGCTTCCAAATTCTAGCTATTGGAAATAGTGCTTTGGTGAACACTGGGGTACACGTGTCTTTTAAAATCAGTTTTCTCAGGGTATAAGCCTAGAAGTGGTACTGCTGGGTTATGTGGTAGTTTTATTCTAGTTTTTTAAGGAATCTCCATACTGTCTTCCATAGTGGCTGTATCAATATACATTCCCACCAGCAGTGCAAGAGGGTTCCCTTTTCTCCACACCCTCTCCAGCCCTCGTTTGTAGATTTTCTGATGATGGCCATTCTGACCAGTGTGAGGGGATATCATCTCACTGTAGCTTTGATTTGCATTTCTCTAATAATAAGTGATGTTGAAAATTGTTTTCATATGCTTGTTAGCCATGTGTCTTCTTTGGAGAAATGTCTGTTTAAGTCTTTTACCCACTTTTTGATTAGGTTGTGTTTTTTTTTTTTTTTCCTTGTATTGAGTTGCATGAGTTGTTTGTGTATTTTGGAAAATAATCCTTTGTCAGTTGTTTTATTTGCTGTTGTTTTCTCCCATTCTGAGGGCTGTCTTTTCACCTTGTTTATAGTTTCCCTCATTGTACAATATCTTTTAAGTTTAATCAGGTCCCGCTTATTTTCATTTTTATCTCCATTACTCTAGGAGGTGGTCATAGAGGATCTTGCTATGGTTTATGTCACACAGTGTTCTGCCTATGTTTCCTTCTAAGAGTTTTACAGTTTCTGGTTTTATATTCAGGTCTGTAGACCATTCTGAGTATATAGTAGGGAAAAGAGTCTCTTCAATAAGTGGTGCTGGGAGAACTGGAAAACTACGTGCAAAGAATGAAATTAGAACACTTCCTAAAACCATATGCATGCGTCTTTTTGAATTGTAGTTTTCTCAGGCTATATGCCCAGTAGTAGGATTCCTGGATCATATGGTAATTTTTACTCTCTCTAATCTTATGGTTGGCGTTCCTGACCCGCAGCCCCCAACCTTTCAAAAGTCACTTCATTAACACAATGAAGGACACTTTTGCTGCTCTAAAAACAGAAAATTCTAAGAGTTTTAGGAGTCCAGTGCCAGAAAAGGGGCTGAAGACCAAATATATATTTCTTACTATAAATCACAGTACCACACCCAGGAAGGAAGAAAGCCTCCCTTTCCATCCTCAGCATCCCTTTGGAAATGCAGCTCTACCCTCAGGGATGACACCCCTTCAGATTCAAGCCTCCTATTCTTGGGCAGGGTCTGTCTATTTACGTTGCAACTCCAGAATAGCCCCTAAGTATTTCAAAATAAAAGATTAACTTTAGCACCAAAGTGGAATACGGCCTTTCCTTTAAACGTAAAACCCATGGCAGTGTTGACATAGTGGTCTCTGCGGCTTCTAGCTATTAAGGTACCAGAATTGTTGGGTGCATCAGTCACTGTGTTGGGGTCCTTGGGAGCTTGATTCCTCTGGAGGCGGGTGCAAGTGGTCACCGTAAGTTCACGTGCGGAAGGCTGAGAAGATTTGCTGACAGGAGCTCACCTCAAGGAAAAAGAAGTTCAATTGCGGGGTTGTGGCTGGGCATGGAATTGGGAAAAGAGGCGTGGGAGTTGAGAGCACAGCACTGCAACATTGTGCCTGGGTTGCAGGAAATAGCAACTATTTATAGCAATGGTAATAACCAAACCAAAAGAGCTGATTGTTTTGGTTAGATACAATGTTGAAGAGGCTGAGCTAACATTAAGCTCAGTTTAACACTTGGGGCAGGCTGGTGAAGGAAGCAATTAATTCTTTGGGAAATATCTTTAAGATAGTCTCAAAGTATCAGCAGGATCAGCTATGTGGGCCTGTGATCTATGCCATCTCCCAGGACCCTGCACTCACAAGGGCCCTGTGCTTGATTTAAGACTGCCACTGTCTTGATATTCTTAATTTTTTTTTGGCATGGGACTCTATGTTATCATTTTGCTCCAGGCCGTGCAATTACATAGCCAGTCCTGGGTGTCAACAAGAGAAGAGGGATGATGCCAGCACGGTTGTACTCCCTTTGCCAGCAGTAGCTAAAATGTGCTGTCTTGGTGAAACATTAGAGGCAGGGTCTCCTAGCAATGTTGGCTCAGCTTGTTCTCAGTTCAGCGCCAGCAAGGCATCTGTGTCTTTAGAGGCAGTGGGTGACAGGGACTTGGCTTGAGCAACAGTGCCGTTAACAGGTGACACGAGCTACAGTGAAGCTGTAAGGTTCTTGCAGGTAGCTCTTCAGTCTGGAGATGGTTCAAAAGAGTAGTTCAAGAAAGGAGAATTTGGCATCCCAGTGAGCACAGGACATACCACCAGGGATGACTTTAAAGGGCAAAGAGTGGTGGTCCTGGTCCCCAAAGCCTGTAGGGACTGGAGCCAGAGACAGACTTCTAAAAATTTCATTTTTACCCCAAGACTGGTGCAGCCTGGGGAAACAGGTGTGACACATTAAAAGTGTAGATTCCAATACAGATCTGTTCACTAAATTCTGCAGCTGATCCTTTGTCGTCGCTAAGTTGTGTCCAACTCTGTGACCCCATGGATACCAGGCTTTCCTGTCCTTCACTGTCTCCCAGTGTTTGCTCAAATACATGTTCATTGAGTTGGTGATGCTGATCCTTGCCAGACCCTAGAAAAGGGGGATCCTCTAACCCATTGCTATATTTGCAGTGGGGATTAACATAGTTTGCTGGTGGCTCAGACAGTAAAGAATCTACCTGCAGTACGGGAGATGTGGGTTTGATCCCTGGCTTGGGAAGATCCCCTGGAGAAGGGAATGGCTACCCACTCCAGTATTCTTGCCTGGAGAATTCCAAGGACAAGAGCCGTCAGGCGGGCTGCAGTCTACGGGGTCACAAAGAGTTGGACACAACTGAGCGACTAACACTTTCAAACATAGTTCTAGACTCTAGGGCAATATGAGTGAGTAATGACAGTAATACCAGTTTTTGCTCATGTCTGTTATTGTCTCAAGGTGTTTTCATAAACTTTGACATAAATGAGCAAGAGAACTAACCTGTGAGGCAGGTCAGGTAGGGACTATGCCCAGAGAGGCTAAAAACATCAGCTGACGTGCACACTGGGACCCTGCAGGTGGAATGTGGGTGAGTGTGTTCTTGCCTCTCCAGACTGGCTAGGGAAGTGCTTTCTTTATTTTGGCAACTTGGAACCCGGAATAGAAACTGGGGCACAAAGAATACATTGAACAAATCCTTGCCAGTTTCACTGAACTTGAAGTGAAATGAGAATGTGTGGAATCCAGTCCCTAATTTTCTGGTTGAGACTTGATGACCCAAAGAACTGTAGTGCTTCATGCTTGGGGAGTGAGGTCTTAAGAAAAACTGTGGCAGCAGATACTAACACAGTCTTGTAAAGCAATCAGACTCCAATAAAAAATAAATGAAAAAATGAATTTAAAACAAAACTAAAAAACAACAAAGACTAGAAAAACCATGTAAAACTGAGAAATGAGGCAAAGAGTGCTGTACACCTTTTCAAAATTGTATTAATCATTTTAGGCATTGTCTAACATACCTGCTAAGTCATCTGATACAGATAAGATTTTAGGCTGCTATTTTCTACTGATTAGGGCCCAGAGTCCATAAAATTAATTTTAACTTGTGGATTTTTGTCTTGAATAGATGAAAATGATTTTGTCTTTTAGAAAAGATAACCTGAAAGCTTACAGTTGATTTATCTCGTATGACATTGACCAGAAGGTTTATTTTGGCATTCTTTTTTTCCTTTAATTATGTATTTACCCATCCTATCCTCCTTGGAATCAGTTCTAATATTCTGATTCTCTTATTAATGAGTTAAGTATGTCTTTGTGTTAAACTTCTTGAAATTTATACTTTGATAGTTCAAACCTGTATTACTAAAATTTTGCTTGGACTGAGTTATATTTTAGATTTTTTAAAAATGCGACTATGTTAAAATCAGACTTGTCCTTTACTATTCTGTGCTTTGGTACATGTAATTATAAATCTCCAAGAAATAGTTTTTGCCAGCTGTAATCACATCAGCATTGCATCAATACATTGGATGTTATCTTTCACAGTACATGTATTCCTAAAAACCTTCATTATGAAGAATTTTGAGCATGCATAAAAATGGACAGAACAGTAAAACAAGCCATCAATGAAACCATCATATAGCTTCAGTATTTATTAACCTATTAGCCAATCTTGACCTTTTTATCCCTCCATTTACTGTTAATTTGAAGCATTCCAAGATACCTTATCTGTAAATATATTCTTAAATTACTATATAAAAGTAATTATGAATATATCCAATCTAAAATGCTTATGCACTCAGTTTCGTCAGATGAAGCTAAATGTCTGTCTTGGGAATTCCCTGGCAGTACAGTGGCTGGGACTTGGCACTGTCATGATTGGAAGACTAACATCCTCTAAGCCGCATGATTCAGCCAATTAAAAAAAAAAAAAAACAAACCTGTCTTTTTTTCAGTTGATATAACACAAACATATTTCTCTCACTGTCATTAGAAAACATTGCCTAGAAAAGATTCACTAATAAATCCATCTGATTTTAAAACTATACATATTATGTATGTATGTAACATGATCAAACATGGTCATGTTGATTTAAATATTTTTGTTTGTTTTAAATGTTTAGGCAATAAAGACTAAGGGTAATAGTAGGGAAAGAAAGACGAAAGAAAAAGAGGAACTAAGCTGTAGTTTCTTAACTTACAAAGATAGACTAGGTAGCACAAGGGAACTATTCTAGTAGTATAGTTGATCTTTGAACAACACGGATCTGAACTGCGTGGGTCCACTTTTATTTTTTCAATAAGTATGTTGGAAATTTGTTTGGAGATGAGCAACAATTTGAAAAAGTGAGTAGATGAATGGTATAGTATTCTCCTTCCCTTTGGGAAAAAATAGCATATCAGTCTGTCATCACAGGTGAGTGGCTTAAAAAAAAGTAACACAGTTTTCAATACTATTTTATGAATATAACTATAATACAGCATACCATAAACATTTTATAATGATTCATCCATTAGGGTATAGGCTAGTCTCCTGTGAAGCAGTTGTATTGATTATACTAGGCTACCATACAGCAATTGTATTGCTGCTTCTCAATGCATGAATCATTATACCTGTAAATAAATATGAATTTCTTTTCCACATTCCACTTTGGATGTCTTATGTTGGTAATACATATAATACCTACAGTATTTTGTCTCCTATGAAGCAATATTGATATAGGTACTAACAGACAATTCATCTCATAAACAGACAATATAAACTTACAGTATCAATAAATACAACACCATAAATTATTTTCCTTATGATTTTATTAACACTTTCTTTTCACTAGCTTACTTTCCTGTAAGAACATAGTATATCATGCATATAACATACAAAATATGTATTAATTGACTGTGTTATCAGTAAAGTTTCTGGTCAACAGAAGGCTATTACTAGTTAACTTGGGGGGAGTCAAATTTTCAACCATGAGGGCAGTCAGCATGCCTAACCCCATGCTGTTTAAGGGGCCGCAGTGTAAGAGTAGCAGAGGAGCTTAAGGGAGATACGGAGTGTGATTGTATGGGATCAAGTCCTGGTCCTCCCAGGAAGCAGCTGTGTAACACTCCACAACTTAACCTGTGTCCTCATCCACAAAACAGGGGAAATCTCAGTACCAACTTTGTTAGGAGGTTGTTAGGTTGTTATGAGGATTTAGTAATATTTCTAAACCCCATAGAACCTGACACATGGCAAGGACCAAGAAGATATTAATAACAAGAGGGAATGAATGATGCTCATTTTTTAAGATTGTCTTCCAGATCTCACCCAGACTTGTAATTTGCCTTCTCATGATTATAGTAGGCATACAGTTTTGTAATCTGTTTTTTTTTTCCTGTCTGTAATTTGTCTTTTTTCAAATTGCTATTATATACACAACCCTATGTGTTGAATTAGCTTTCACAATAATAATGTTGTTTAATATTTCATAGTGATCTGGCCTGCTTTGTTAGCCTCTTACTTTAGTACACGTATCCACTCAGCTTCTAAGTTGTGTTTGACTCTTTGTGGCCCCATGGACTGTAGCCCGCCAAGCTCCTTTGTCTATGATATTTCCCAGGCAAGAATATTGGAGTGGGTTGCCAACTCCTTCTCTAGAGGATCTTCCCAACCCAAGGATTGAACCGGCATCTGCTGCATTGGCAGGTAGATTCTTTATTTAGGTTATTTCTGTTGTTGTTGTTGAGTCACTAATTCGTGTCTGACTCTTTGCGACCACATAGACTGCAGCATGCCAGATTTCCCTGTCCTTCACTATCTCCCAGAGTTTACTCAAACTTATGTCCATTGAGTCAGTCATGCCATCCAACCATTTCACCCTCTGTAGTCCCCTTCTTCACCTGCCTTCAATTTTTCCCAGCATCAGGGTCTTTTAAAATGAGTCAGCTCTTCGCATCAGGTGGCCAAATATTGGAGCTTCAGCTTTAGCATCAGTCTTTCCAGGGATTATTCAGGACTGATTTCCTTTAGGACTGACTGGTTTGATCTTCTTGCAGTCCAAGGGACTCTCCCCAACAGCACAGTTCAAAAGCATCAATTCTTGGGTGGTCAGCCTTCTTTATGGTCCAACTCTTCGCCCATACATACTACAGGAAAAACATAGCCTTGTCTATATGAACCTTTGTTGGCTAAGTAATGCTTCTGCTTTTTAATATGCTGTCTAGGTTTGTCATAGCTTTTCTTCCAAAGAGCAGGTGTCTTAATTCCATGACTACAGTGACTGTCTGCAGGGATTTTGGAGCCCAAGAAAATAAAGTTGTCAGTGTTTCCATTGTTTCACCACCTATTTATCATGACGTGATGGGATCAGATGCCATGATCTTAGTTTTCTGAATGTTGAGTTTTAAGCCAACTTTTTCACTCTCCTCTCTCAACTTCAAGAGACTTATTAAGGTTCCCCTTTGCTTTCTGCAATAAGGTGGTGTCATCTGCATATCTGAGGTTATTGATATATCTCCCGGCAATCTTGATTCCAGCTTGTGCTTCATCCAGCCTGGCATTTCTCATGATGTACTCTACGTATAAGTTAATAAGCAGGGTGACAATACATACTCCTTGACATACTCCTTTCCCAATTTGGAACCAGTCTGTTGTTCCACAGTTTGTTGTGATCCACATAGTCAAAGGCTTTGGGATAGTCAATAAAGCAGAAGTAGATGTTTTTCTGGATTTATCTTGCTTTTTTGATGATCCAACACATGTTGGCAATTTGATTTCTGGTTCCTCTAACTTTTCTAAATCCAGCTTGAACATCTGGAAGTTCACGGTTCATGTACTGTTGAAGCCTGGCTTGAAGAATTTTGAGCATTACTTTGCAAGCATGTGAGATGAGTGCAATTATAAGGTAGTTTGAGCATTCTTTGGCATTGCCTTTCTTTGGGATTGGGATGAAAACTGACCTTTTCCAGTCTTGTGGCCACCTCTGAGTTTTCCAAATTTGCTGGCATATTGAGTGCAGCACTTTCATAGCATCAACTTTTAGGATTTGAAATAGCTCAACTGGAATCCCATCACCTCCACTAGCTTTGTTTGTAGTGATGCTTCCTAAGGATCACTTAACTTCACATTCCAGGATGTCTGGCTCTAGGCGAGTGATCGCACCATGGTGATTATCTGGGTCATGAAGATCTTTTTTGTACAGCTCTTCTGTGTATTCTTCCCACCTCTTCTTAATATCTTCTGCTTCTTCTGCTTCTATTAGGTCCATACCATTTCTGTCCTTTATTGTGTCCATCCTTGTATGAAATGTTCCCTTGGTATCTCTAATTTTCTTGAAGAGATCTCTAGTCTTTCCCATTCTATTGTTTTCCTCTATTTCTTTGTACTAATCACTCAGGAAGGCTTTCTTATCTCTCCTTGCTATTCTTTGGAACTCTGCATTCAAATGCATGTATCTTTTCTCCTTTGCCTTTCGCTTCTCTTCTTTTCTCAGCTATTTGTAAGGCTTCCTCCGACAACCATTTTGTCTTTTGCATTTCTTTTTCTTGGGATGGTCTTGATCACTGCCTCCTGAACAATGTCACGAACCTTTATCCATAGTTCTTCAGGCACTCTGTCTATCACATCTAATCCCTTCAATCTGTACTTCCACTGTAAGGGATTGATTTAGGTCATACCTGAATGGCCTAGTGGTTTTCCCTACTTTCTTCAATTTAAGTCTGAATTTGGCAATAAGGAGTTCACCATCTGAGCCACAGTCAGCTCCCTGTCTTGTTTTTGCTGACTGTATAGAACTTCTCCATCTTTGGCTGCAGAGAATATAATCAATCTGATTTCGGTATTGACCATTTGGTGATGTCCATCCATGTGTAGAGTTGTTTCTTGTGTTGTTGGAAGAGGGTGTTTGCTATGGCCAATGCATTCTCTTGGCAAAACTCTGTTAGCCTTTGCCCTGCTTCATTTTGTTCTCCAAGGCCAAACTTGTCTGTTACTCCAGGTATCTCTTGACTTCCTACTTTTGTATTCCAGTTCCCTATGATGAAAAGGACATCTTTTTTGTGTGTTAGTTCTAGAGGGTCTTGTAGGTCTTCATAGAACCATTCAACTTCAGCTTCTTCAGCATCGGTGGTTGTGGCATAGACTTGAATTACTGTAGTATTTAATGGTTTTCCTTGGAAAAGAACAGATCAGTTTGTTGTTTTTGAGATTGCACCCAAGTGCTGCATTTTGGACTCTTTTTTTTGACTATGATGGCTACTCCATTTCTTCTAAGGGATTCTTGCCCATAGGAGTAGATATAATGGCCATCCAAATTAAATTCGCCCATTCTTTTCCATTTTAGTTCACTGATTCCTAAAATGTTGATGTTCACTCTTGTCATCTCCTGTTTGACCACTTCCAATTTACCTTGACTCATGGATCTAACATTCCAGGTTCCTATATAATGTTGTTTTTTACAGCATCGGACTTTACTACCATCACTAGTCACATCTACAACTGGGCGTTGTTTCCGCTTTGGCTCAGCCTCTCCATTCCTTTGTAGCTGTTTCTCCACTCTTCTCCAGTAGCGTATTAGGCACCTACTGACATGGGGAGTTCATCTTTCAGTGTCATATCTTTTTACTTTTCCATAATGTTCCTGGGGTTCTTAGGGCAAGAATGATGAAGTGGTTTGCTATTACCTTCTCCAGTGGACCACGTTTGTCAGATGTCTCCACCATGACCTGTCTATCTTGGTGGCCCCACATGACTTGGCTCATAGTTTCATTGAGTTAGACAAGGCTGTGATCCATGTGAGCAGTTTGGTTAGTTTTCTGTGGTTTTAATTTTCATTCTGTCTGCCCTCTGATGGATGAGGATGAGATGCTTGTGGAAACCTCCTGATGGCAGGGACTGGCTGTGGGAAAACTGGGTCTTGCTCTGGTGGGCAAGACCATGCTCAGTAAATCTTTAATCCAATTTTGTACGGATGGATGAAGCTGTGTTCCCTGTTTGGGAACACAGCTCTGGCCTCAGATCAAACTACAGACAGTGATTTCTAGAGTCTTGCTATTATACAAAAGTTAGATCTTTTTAAGGACTGACAGAGAAAAAAAGGTGCCAGGAATGTGTAGGGGACATCAAAAAGGGGGAAAGGGCTATTGATGAGGAAGGTAGAAAAAGTGTTCCTAAATACCCCCACCCTCACCCCTGTAAAAGCAGAAAAATATAGGTGCTGCAAAAATAGTAACAGAGTTTGAGAGGGTTAACAGAGGCCTTACAGATCAAAGCCACTGAACCCGGAACCAGAAGATCTGTCTTAGTATGGGGACCCCAGCCCACCATCAGCATGCTGCTTAGCTCTGGGGCATCCTGGTGGTCTCACCAAGGTCCAGGGATCCCCACCTGCCACACAGGATCATAGGAACTTGGAGAGCAGCCAAAACACTGAACATCAAAAGGATTGTTCTGGCTGCCAAACCTACCATCCAGGAGGAGTTGTTAAATTACTTCAGGAACAATTTCACTGTTTCTTGGAGCAGTGGGGTGACAGGAGAGAGAGGGCGATTGTGCAACCCATGGAATAATCCAGAACTGAAACAGGGAGGCATATAGCCCTCTCCTCTGACAGTTGACCCAGGGAGGCTGAGCTCCAGTGGCTTTACCTGAGGCTAGCCAGGACCTCTGTCCTACAGTGTCTAGGAAACTGCCTTTGGGATAAATTCTAGAAATGGCAAATCTCTGCTCTGAAATCTCTGGGCATCCCGGTGGCTCACTGGTAAAGAATCTGCCTGCAATGCAGGAGGCCCAGGTTCGATACCTGGGGAAGATCCCCTGGAGGAGGGAATGGCAACCCAATCCAGTATTCTTGCCTGAAAAATCCTGTGGACAGATGAGCCTGTTAGGCTATAGACTATGGGATCACAAAAGAGTCAGGCATGACTTAGTGACTAAACAGCAACTGCTCTGAAACCTTTGCTTCCAGTCTGCTAGGCGCTGGCCTTGCTACACCCTTTGCATGATCTGCTAACAGGAAAGTGAGGCTAGTGAACCCTGGGGATTTACAGCACAGACAAAAGAAGCTCTCACTGAGTATACCATATTTTTTTTTAAAGTAGTGAAGTTATTTGTAAAAATACATGCATAATTCACATAACTCTGTAAAGTGATTCGCTTTTCTCTTTCTGTAGAAAATAAGCTTCATACCATCAAATCAGACTAATGTGAGACTTTACCTTTTTCCTGGCTTGCTCCCCCACACAAAAAGGAGCCTGGGGGTAGGGAGGAGGGAGTTGGAAGGTCCTGGGTAATTTTCCCTTTCTGCTTCTCTTCCTTCTCCTCCTTTCTCTCCTCTTGCTAGAATACTTACTGTGTTTTAAAAACTTTTTAGATTGTAATAAAAATATATTCAAACGGCTTTTATTTTTTAATTAAATGAATACATTCAGGTTAACAGAAAAGTTGCCAAAATAGTACTCCAAAATCCCATGTATGTTTCATTTCCCTAAATGTTAACATTTCACTACTTTTGCTTTGTTGTTTTTTTCTCCCTCCCTTATCCTAACTCCCTGGACACACAAAAGCACTTATTCGTTTTTTTCTGGGCATCATTTGAGAATAGGTTACTTACTCATGAAGCTTCCCTGGTGGCTCTGCAGTAAAGAATCTGCCTGGAAATGCAGGAGACAAGGGTTTGATCCCTGAGTCGGGAAGATCCCCTGGAGAAGGTAATGGCAACCCACTCCAGTATTCCTACCTGGAGAATTCCATGGATAGAGGAGCCTGGCAGGCTACAGACCATGGGGTCGCAAAGAGTTGGATACGACCATACAACAACAATAGTTTATACCCCCTGATCATCAAGGCTGTATATTGTCACCCTGCTTATTTAACTTCTATGCAGAGTACATCATGAGGAATGCTGGGCTGGAGGAAGCACAAGCTGGAATCAAGATTGTCGGGAGAAATATCAGTAAGCTCAGATATACAGACAACACCACCCTTACGGCAGAAAGCAAAGAAGAACTAAAGAGCCTCTTGATGAAAGTGAAAGAGGAGAGTGAAGAAAGTTATCTTAAAACTCAACATTCAAAAAACTAAGATCATGGCATCCGGTCGCATCCCTTCATGGCAAATAGATGGGGAAACAATGGAAACAGTGACAGACTTTATTTTGGGGGGCTCCAAAATCACTGCAGATGGTGACTGCAGCCATGAAATAAAAAGACGCTTACTCCTTGGAAGGAAAATTATGACCAACCTGGCTGCTGCTGCTGCTAAGTTGCCTCAGTCGTTTCCAACTCTGTGCGACCCCATAGACGGCAGCCCACTAGGCTCGCTCGTCCCTAGGATTCTCCAAGCAAGAACACTAAAGTGGGTTGCCACTTCCTTCTCCAATGCATGAAAGTGAAAAGTGAAAGTGAAGTTGCTCAGACATGTCTGACTCTTAGCAACCCCATGGACTGCAGCCTACCAGGCTCCTCTGTCCATGGAATTTTCCAGGCAAGAGTACCAGAGTGGGTTGCCATTGCCTTCTCTGAACCTAGACAGCATATTAAAAAGCAGAGACGTTAATTTGCCAACAAAGGTCTGTCTAGTCAAGGCTATGGTTTTTCCAGTAGTCATGTATGGATGTGAGAGTTGGACTACAAAGAAAGCTGAGCACTGAAGAATTGATACTTTTGAACTGTGGTGTTGGAGAAGACTCTTTGAGAGTCCCTTGGACAGCAAGGAGATCCAACCAGTCCATCCTGAAAGAATTCAATCCTGAGAGTTCATTGGAAGGATTGATGTTGAAGCTGAAACTCTAGTACTTTTGCCACGTGATGTAAAGAACTGACTCATTTGAAAAGACCCTGATGCTGGGAAAGATTGAAGGCAGGAGGAGAAGGGGACAACAGAGGTTGAGATGGTTGGATGGCATCACCAACTCAGTGGACATGAATTTGGGTCAACTCCAGGAGTTGGTGACGGACAGGGAGGCCTGGTGTGCTGCAGTCTATGGGGTCGCAGAGTTGGATATGACTGAGTGACTGAACTGAACTGATCTATAACCCTTAGGACTTACTTCGATGTATATTTTGTAATTAGAATATCCTCTTCCATGACCACAGTTAGCACGTTAGCACAGTTAGCACGTTCAGGAAACCTGACCTCGTCTGCATTCTAATTTTGTCAGTTTTTCCCTTAGTGTTCTTTACAGCACATTTTGGTTTATAGTACGTTTTTCTATGTAGTATTTTTCCTATCCCAGTGCAGGATTGTGTGTTACATTTGCTTTCCGATCTCTTTAGGCTGCTTTAGTCTGGAACTCTTGCTCAGTCTTTCTTTAGCTTTTCAGACATGGACTTTTTTTTAAATGTGGGCTATTTATGTTACAGAATGTTTCTCAATTTAGGAATGCCCTATGTTTCCTCCTCATTATATTCAAATCTGGCTGGAACATTATGTAAGAGAGTGTGTGTCCTTCTCAGGATGTTGCATCTGGAGGCAAGTTATATCTATTTGCCCCTCATCGGACATGATAATTTGTCTCCAGGTCTGGGTGTCAAGGTGTTGTCCAGTTTCTCCACTGTGTTAATTATTTTACCCTTTGGAATCAATAAATAATATGTGGGGGCACGTTAAGATCATGCAGATATCCTGATCCTCTTCAAACTCTCTACCTTGTATTTAGAATCTGTCCTATATTTAGAATCCATGATGGTCCCTGCATAGACCAACATTCACTGTGATAGTTGCAAAATAATGGTTTTACCATTCTACCACTCCTACAGTAGAATGCCTGTATCGGTTGGTATTCTTCTGTAGGGAAGGGCACTCCCTCCTCCTATTTGCCTACTTGCCATTCTGTCCATCCATCCACCCATCCATCTATGCATCATACAGTGGTTGATCTATTTTATCAGTATAAACTCATGGATTTCTATTCAGTTTGTTTTTTAGTATATTTTAATGCTCAGTTGTTTGGAATGACTTCAGGTTGCTTCCTGTATTCTTTTGACATGCTTCCACTATGTTTTGTGTGCTCCCTTACTCTGTGGCACAGTAAGATACTCCAGTCTCACGTTGTTCCTTCCTTAACCCAGCTCTAGAATTATCCACTTCTCCGAGGAGCCCCAGTTCCATTTAGGTGAGAAGCCAAAAATCTGGGCACTAAGGGTGCTCACGGTTTTGGGGGTATCATTGCTCCTAGGCTCTGTCAGTGGATTGACCTAAGGGAGGTGTGTATATAAACAAAAATTGATTGATAATTTCTAAAATTATACACGTACATATTCTAGAAACCGTGAGTTCATCTTGGTACTCTGATTTTTCTCTGCAAGAATTCTTCTTTTCCTTTTTTCCCTTTCCCACATTTTATTTTCCTTCTTCCACAGTTGGGACACTGGTTCTCAACCATGTCAACATATTTATCATGATACTTATTTGCTCAGACCTACAATAGTTTTGGATTTTCAGGCTCAACCACTGTGAAAAACAAACTTACTAGAAACAATTCAGGGTTTGTTTTCAGTTCTTTTGTCTTTAGCCTAAAGATACATAATCAAACTGCTGCATTCAGAGTTATTTGGATCAGTTCTCCCCTTGCTGTCTTCAGTGGGATTATGTCACTCATTTGAAATACAGTGGGGTTTATTTATTTCTATTTGTCTTTAGTTTTATTCCCTCTACCCTCAGCTGCTTAATTTTATTTTTTGAACACATAGAACATTATCATGCTTCCAGTAGGTATAACTGTTCAAAAGATGTACTCAAGAGAAGTATTCTTTCACCCATACCCTTTCCATCTTTCCTCTCTTTCCCCTTCCCTTTTAGGTTTCATTACTTCTTTTTCTGTACATAAAAAAGGTAGATATATATATATTTTCTTTCCCCCCTTTTTTCTTTTATTTTGCTTTTTTTTACTTGACTGTATATCATGGAAATTTAGGAAGGTCTTCCTCATTCCTTTGTACTGCTGCAGAATATTCCATTGTGTTGATGTGCCATAGTCCAAACATTGCCTATGTTTGGTCACTTACATAGTAGTTTCAAGTATTTTGCAATTGTAAAAAATACTGCACTAAGTTAACTATATACATTTTTTTTTTTTCAAATTATTCAGTATGTAACTTCAGGGAAAATTCCTGCTACTGCTGCTGCTAAGTCACTTCAGTCGTGTCCGACTCTGTGTGACCCCATAGATAGCAGCTGACTAGGCTCCTCTGTCCCTGGGATTCTCCAGGCAAGAACGCTGGAGTGGGTCGCTATTTCCTTCTCCAATGCATGAAAGTGAAAAGTGAAAGTGAAGTCACTCAGTCGTGTCCAACTCCTAGCGACCCCATGGACTGCAGCCCACCAGGCTCCTCCGTCCATGGGATTTTCCAGGCAAGAGTACTGGAGTGGGATGCCATTGCCTTCTCTGGGGCAAACTCCTAGTAGTGAAAATTGTTACATCAAAAGATAAATGTGTATGTAATTTTGTTGTTCCGTTCTTGTCATTTGCCAAGTACTTTTGCCTGGAGAATCCCATGGACGGAGGATCCTGGTGGGCTGCAGTCCATGGGGTCGCTAGGAGTCGGACACGACTGATCGACTTCACTTTCACTTTTCACTTTCATGCATTGGAGAAGGAAATGGCAACCCACTCCAGTATTCTTGCCTGGAGAATCCCAGGGATGGGGGGAGCCTGGTGAGTTTCCGTCTATGGGGTCGCACAGAGTCGGACACGACTGAAGCGACTTAGCAGTAGCAGCAGCAGTCAAATTCCTTTCTCAAAAGATTACACTATTTTGTGTTCTCACCAGAAATGTTTGAGAGGGTTATTTCCTCAGACTCATCAACATGTGTTGTCAAGGTCTGAAATTGTTAACTGGTATTTTTTCTTATTAGTGAAGTCAAATGTCTTTTCACGTATTTAAGGGTCATTTTTATATCAGTTGATTTTCTGTTTGCGACTTTTATTTTTCTGTAAAATGTTTGGTCTCTTTTCCTTCTATTTAAAAACTTATATATTAAGGATATTAGTCCTTTAATTGTGATATATGTTATAAATACTTTCTTCTAAATTTATCTTTTCATCTTGCTTTTGGTCTATGTACAGATTTTATATTTATGTAGTTAAATGTATCAGTCTTTTCCTTTATGGCATATGGTTTTGAGTCATTAATAGAAAGTCTTTCCCTATAGTTAGATTACATAGGAATTCATCTATTTATCTTCTACCATTTGAAAAGTTTATTTACAATTAACATCTCATATTTTCAAATATTTTTACTGAAGTCTAATTTATGTATAGTAAAATATTTATCAAATTGCCAACATCTGCTGGATCATTGAAAAAGCAAGAGAGTTCCAGAAAAACATCATTTCTGCTTTATTGTCAAAGCCTTTGACTGTGTGGATCATAATAAACTGTGGAAAATTCGGAAAGAAATGGGACTACCAGATCACCTGACCTGCCTCTTGAGAAACCTATATGCAGGTTAGGAAGCAACAGTTAGAACTGGACATGGAACAACAGACTGATTCCAAATAGGAAAAGGAGTACGTCAAGGCTGTATATTGTCACCCTGCTTATTTAACTTCTATGCAGAGTACATCACGAGAAACGCTGGACTGGAAGAAGCACAAGCTGGAATCAAGATTGCTGGGAGAAATATCAGTAACCTCAGATATGCAGATGACTCCACCCTTATGGCAGAAAGTGAAGAGGAACTAAAGAGCCTCTTGATGAAAGTGAAAGAGGAGAGTGAAAAAGTTGGCTTAAAGCTCAACATTCAGAAAACGAAGATCATGGCATCTGGTCCCATCACTTCATGGGAAATAGATGGGGAAACAGTGGAAACAGTGTCAGACTTTCTTTCTCTGGGCTCCAAAATCACTGCAGATGGTGACTGCAGCCATGAAATTAAAAGACGCTTACTCCTTGGAAGGAAAGTTATGACCAACCTAGATAGCATATTGAAAAGCAGAGATATTACTTTGCCAACAAAAGTCTATCTGGTCAAGGCTATGGTTTTTCCAGTGGTCATGTATGGATGTGAGAGCTGGACTGTGAAGAAAGCTGAATGCTGAAGAATTGATGCTTTTGAACAGTGGTGTTGGAGAAGATTGTTGAGAGTCCCTTGGACCTCAAGGAGATCCAACCAGTCCATCCTAAAGGAGACCAGTCCTGGGTGTTCATTGGAAGAACTGATGATGAGGCTGAAACTCCAGTACTTTGGCCACCTCATGTGAAGAGTTGACTAATTGGAAAAGACCCTGATGCTGGAAGGGATTGAGGGCAGGAGGAGAAGGGGACAACAGAGGATGAGATGGCTGGATGGCATCACCAACTTGATGCACATGAGTTTGGGTGAACTCCGAGAGTTGGTGATGGACAGGGAGGCCTGGAGTGCTGCGATTCATGGGGTCACAAAGAGTCGGACATGACTGAGCAACTTAACTGAACTGAAAATATTTATTCTTACATGCATCATTCTGTCAGCTTTGATGAATGGATATTCAACACAGAACACTTCTGTTGCTCTCTCTCTTCAAAGCTGTCAGATCTGCTTTGTTTTCTGAAGCTTCTCCTTTTCCTAGCCTGCTTCCTGCCCCTTGATTCATCACAGATATTTACCACCCCCGCACAAACCATAAAGTTCTTAGATGTTTAATCTTGTTTGTATCTGTCTCTTGGAGGACTGGTACTACTTGTTAAGCAGTAGCAGAAATGACCGGTGACCCAAAGCAGGGACTTTGCGCTCCATCCTCACAACTCTTGAGTCCTGCAGGGCTGGAGTTTCCAGTTCCCATCCCATGGGATGTACTCTTATCTGGAGAAAGAGCCTATAATATATACCTGTCACTAAGGTCCTTTGAACTACTCGCATCCAACGGCAGTGGGTGAGGAGTTGTCATGTTAGCAGGAGTATTGACCATCATCATCAGAAAGAGTCATGGCTGCTTTCACACAATGAGGGGCAGGTAGGAATGTGTCTAGAAACTTGGGGTAATTCTCTGTCTCATGCACTGTGAAGCAACAAAAGAAGGGTCTGATGACCAAAGTTGCAGACCCTAGAAAGTGAAGGTTTATGTCACAGCACTAATAAGACACCAAGGCCAATGAGTTGATAGATGAAGATGAAGGGAATTTAGAGTAGACTGTGGATAAGGGACTGAGTGGCACCAGGTCCATTGCTGAGCCCAAACGGGGCTCTAACTCATCCCACCAATCTTCTGAGTTTCCTCTCAGGGAGGGAGGCCCATGGGAACCTTGGAAGCCTACTTTCTGAACAAGTTTAAGTAGTGGCTATGTTTTGGCCAAGGAGCACTCCACTCATCACTTGTTAAAAAAAGCTGCTGGGGTGCGTGGTGGACTGGCAGCTCCAGATGCTGCCCTGTGAGTATTGAAGCTGCACTTTCCCTAGGATGAGCCCAGCCTGTGGGCTGCACACTGTGGGGGCATGTGTGCCCACAAATTCCTGCCAAGTACGGGACTTCTATATCAGGCAACTTTGACTCCTTGTTATCCTTGCCAAACTTGCTCAGAACTGCACTGTGGGCTGACGTTCTTTCTACATAGTCCTTCCTTCTCTCTCCCTCTGACACATGACCTAGGTTGTTGGACCTAGGTAGCTGTTTGAAAGCACCTGTACCCCCTTTATTCCTCATAGGCAGCCCCCCAGTAATCGTCCTGCATGTTCAATCCCATTTCAGTGTCAGCAGCCTGAACCAACACTTCGAGGTTGCTGAAACGGGTTGATTCTCTTCTGTATTTAAAATTGCCCCTCCTTAGGGCCTGGAGGCCGTGTCATTTTTCATGTACTTTCTTTTCTAAGCATAATCCTCTTTCCAATTTCCATAAGGGTGATTATCCTCCTTTAGTGATCTCTTTTATGAGACTGACAGAAACCTGGCCCATCCTTATCACCTGACCTCTAGACAAGCCCAGACGGTCAGCAACCCTGAATGAACACAGTGGGAGCTCACGTGAAGACCCTAGACAAAGCAGTCAGATTGCACCAGTCACAGGAACCAACTCTGAGGGTTTGGCTACCAAGCAGAAGGCTCATACTCATACTGCACTTGAAATATAATCTCAAGAAAGCTGATGTTTCCTAGAAATTAGGGTTCTTACATTCTTCTTTCAGGAGCCAGTGAATTATACAGACTTTGGGGTCTACCCTAGGCTGGTATACTTTGATTTACAAAGGGTTTACATTATTGAAGAGTTCTTCAATATTATATATATATACACAAATATACACACAAACATGCATAATGGTTATATATGTAACTTATGTATAATTTATGTAACTGCATAGAAAATGCACACCCTGTATACAGTATATAGGCTTCCCTTGTGGCTCAGCTAGTAAAGATTCCACCTGCAATGCGGGAGACCTGGGTTCGATCCCTGGGTTGTGAAGATACCCTGGAGAAGGGAAAGGCTATCCACTCCTGTATACAGTATAGAATTGAGTCTTTATAGAAGTTTCATGAACATCCCTTTTCTCTTTTTTTCTCTTATTCTAATCGGACAGTATCAAAACCTTCAAAGTGCAGTAATATGGTCTGTTCAAATCATGTATAACTAGAATGATAAGATAATCTTCCTTTATCTTTCACTTCAAACACATCCTCAGAAAACATTAATATGATATTAGACTAAAAATGTAATCCCATTTTTATGGTCAAAATCTGAAAACTTGGACTTTGCGATTTTCAAGCAGAGGATATTATCCTAATTGAACTATTCCCATTTTGGAAAGCGGGGAACAAAGGAAAAGAACTAAAGCTGATTTCGGTAATAATGTGAGCTGGTGGCTATATCATTTTTGTTTTTTCAGTTGGGATATCCAATCCCAAAGAAAGGCAATGCCAAAGAATGCTCAAACTACTGCAAAATTGTACTCATCTCACACACTAGGAAAGTAATGCTCAAAATTCTCCAAGCCAGGCTTCAGCAATATGTGAACCGTGAACTTCCTGATGTTCAAGCTGACTTTAGAAAAGGCAGAGGAACCAGAGATCCAATTGCCAACATCCGCTGGATCATGGAAAAAGCAAGAGAGTTCCAAAAAACATCTATTTCTGCTTTCTTGACTATGCCAAAGCCTTTGACTGTGTGGATCACAATAAACTGTGGAAAATTCTGAAAGAGATGGGAATACCAGACCACCTGACCTGCCTCTTGAGAAACCTATATGCAGGTCAGGAAGCAACAGAACTGGACATGGAACAACAGACTGGTTCCAAATAGGAAAAGGAGTACGTCAAGGCTATATATTGTCACCCTGTTTATTTAACTTATATGCAGAGTACATCATGAGGAACGCTGGACTGGAAGAAGCACAAGCTGGAATCAAGATTGCCAGGAGAAATATCAATCACCTCAGATATGCAGATGACACCACCCTTATGGCAGAAAGTGAAGAGGAACTAAAAAGCCTCCTGATGAAAGTGAAAGTGGAGAGTGAAAAGGTTGGCTTAAAGCTCAACATTCAGAAAACAAAGATCAGGGCATCTGGTCCCATCACTTCTTGGCAAATAGATGGGGAAACAGTGGAAACAGTGTCAGACTTTATTTTTCTGGGCTCCAAAATCACTGCAGATGGTGACTGCAGCCATGAAATTAAAAGATGCTTACTCCTTGGAAGAAAAGTTCTGACCAATCTAGATAGCATATTCAAAAGCAGAGACATTATTTTGCCAACAAAGATTCGTCTAGTCAAGGATATGGTTTTTCCTGTGGTCATGTATGGATGTGTGAGCTGGACTGTGAAGAAGGCTGAGTGCCAAAGAATTGATGCTTTTGAACTGTGGTGTTGGAGAAGACTCTTGAGAGTCCCTTGGACTGCAAGAAGATCCAACCAGTCCATTCTGAAGGAGATCAGCCCTGGCATTTCTTTGGAAGGAATGATGCTAAAGCTGAAACTCCAGTACTTTGGCCACCTCATGCAGAGTTGACTCATTGGAGAAGACTCTGATGCTGGGAGGGATTGAGGGCAGGAGGAGAAGGGGACGACAGAGGATGAGATGGCTGGATGGCATCACTGACCCGATGGATGTGAGTCTCAGTGAACTCTGGGAGTTGGTGATGGACAGGGAGGCCTGGCATGCTGAGATTCATGGGGTCGCAAAGAGTCGGACAGACTGAGCGGGCGATAGTTGCTTTACAATATTGTGTAGTTTCTGCTGTATACTGAAGTGAATCAGCTCCATGTATACATAGAGCTCACTCAGACCTCCCTCACATGCTCCGCCCTGCTGCCCGCCCCTCTCGGTCATCACAGAGCAGCAAGCTGAGCTCCTTGTGCATAGCAGCTTCCCCCCAGCTGTCTGCTTTACACACAGTAGTGTATATATGTCAATTCCAATCTCCTAATTCATCCCCCACATCCTGGCTGTGTCATCCCCACATCGGGTCCACACATCTGTTCTCTATATCTGTGTCTCTTTCCCTGTCTTGCAAATAGGTTCACCTTGAAGGGAGTTACCTTGCAAAGAATGAGTCAGTGGTAGATGAGTTCTCTTCCTTCTTGGAATTTAAACTATATTTATTTCTCCATGTTCTGTACTGGACTGTTGAGAGTAGAGAGTGGGAGTTCTGAAAATTAAAACTGTGGGGTCTGTTATGAAGGGTTGGGAGTGATAATTGCCATCACTGAACGTCCTGCTGAGCCATGAACCCAGTGAATCACGCACACACACTGACTTGTGATTCCAGATTCAGACTGTAGAAAATCTACAGCAAGTGGAGGGCAGGGAATGCTGGGGTAAAATTAATCCCTACAGATGGAGGTCCTGGTTTCTTCTTTTTTTGTTTTGTTTGCACCGTGTGGGATGTGGGGTTTTAGTTTCCTGACCAAGGATGGAACCTGGGGCTCCCTGGATTGGGAACTCAGAGTCTTACCCACTGGACTGCCAGAGAAGTCCCTGGTCTGGTTATTTTGCATAAAAGGCAGAGGCAATACGAGGTAGGCAAGAGATCCATAGTAGGAGCTTGGGAGTGCTTTGAGAGGAATTTCATATCAAATTATAGCCATTCTGTACTGATAGAATTCTCTTGTTGTTGTTCAGTCACTTAGTCATGTCTGGCTCTTTGCGACCCCATGGACTACAGCACGCCAGGCTTCTCTGTCGTTTACTATCTCCAGGAGTTTGCTCAAACTCATGTCCATTGAGTCAGTGATGGCATCCAACCATCTCATCCTCTGATGCCCCCTTCTCTTCTTGTCCTCAATCTCTCCCAGCATCAGGGTCTTTTTCAATGAGTCAGTTCTTCACATCAGGTGGCCAAAGTGTTGGAGCTTCAGCATCAGTCCTTTCAATGAATATTCAGGTTGATTTCCTTTAGGATTGACTAGTATGGTCTCCTTGTTGTTCGAGGGACTCTCAAGGGTCTTCAGCACCTCAGTTTGAAAGCATCAATTCTTCAGCACTCAATCTTCTTTATGGTTCAACTCTCACATCTGTACATGATTACTGGAAAAACCATAGCTTTGACTATTTGGACATTTGTCAGTAAAGTGATATCTCTGCTTTTTAATAGGCTGTCTGAGTGTGTCATAGCTTTTCTTCCAAGGAACCAGTGTCTTTTAATTTTGTGGCTGCAGTCACTGTCTGCAGTGATTTGAGAGCCCAAGAAAGTAAAATGTGTCAGTGTTTCCACTTTTTCCCTAACTATTTGCCATGAAGTCATGGGCCTAGATGCCATGATATTATTTTTTTGAATGTTGAGTTTTAAGCCAGGTTTTTCACTATCCTCTTTTACCCTCATCAAGAGGCTCTTCAGTTCCTTTTCACTTTCTACCATTAGAGTGGTATCATCTGTATATCTGAAGTTGTTGATATTTCTCCCGGCAATCTTGACTCTGCATATAAGTTAAATAAGCAGGGGGACAATATACAGCCTTGATGTACTCCTTTCCCAATTTTGAACCAATCCAGTGAGTTTCTTCCAAATCCTTCAATAAAGACTGACATGCTTGGACAATGTTGCGTGGTGGTTTCCTCAGTTCAGTTCAGTCGTGTCCGACTCTTTGCAACGCCATGAATCACAGCACGCCAGGCCTCCCTGTCCATCACCAACTCCCGGAATATACCCAAACTCATGTCTATCAAGTCGGTGATGCCGTCCAGCCATCTCATCCTCTGTTGTCCCCTTCTCCTCCTGTCCCCAATCCCTCCCAGCATCAGGGTCTTTTCCAGTGAGTCAAATCTTCACATGAGGTGGCCAAAGTATTGGAGTTTCAGCTTCAGCATCAGTCCTGCCAATGAACACCCAGGACTGATCTCCTTTAGGATGGACTGGTTGGATCTCCTTGCAGTCCAAGGGACTCTCAAGAGTCTTCTCCAACACCACAGTTCAAAAGCATCAACTCTTTGGCACTCAGCCTTCTTCACAGTCCAACTCTCACATCCATACATGACCACTGGAAAAACCACAGCCTTGACTAGACGGACCTTTGTTGGCAAAGCAATGTCTCTGCTTTTGAATATGCTATCTAGATTGGTCACAACTTTCCTTCCAAGGTGTAAGCGTCTTTTAATTTTATGGCTGCAGTCACCATCTGTAGTGATTCTGGAGCCCAGAAAGAGAAAGTCTGACACTATTTCCACTGTTTCCCCATCTATTTGCCAAGACGTGATGGAACCAGATGCCATGATCTTCATTTTCTGAATGTTGAACTTTAAGCCAACTTTTCCACTCTCCACTTTCACTTTCATCAGGAGGCTTTTTAGTTCCTCTTCACTTTCTGCCATAAGGGTGGTGTCATCTGCATATCTGAGGTGATTGATATTTCTCCTGGCAATCTTGATTCCACCTTGTGCTTCTTCCAGCCCAGCGTTTCTCGTGATGTACTCTGCATAGAAGTTAAATAAGCAGGGTGACAATATATATAGCCTTGATGTACTCCTTTTCCTATTTGGAACCAGTCTGTTGTTCCATGTCCAGTTCTGTTGCTTCCTGACCTGCATATAGGTTTCTCAAGAGGCAGGTCAGGTGGTCTGGTATTCCCATCTCTTTCAGAATTTTCCACAGTTTATTGTGATCCACACAGTCAAAGGCTTTGGCATAGTCAATAAAGCAGAAATAGATGTTTTTCTGGAACTCTCTTGCTTTTTCGATGATCCAGCGGATGTTGGCAATTGGATCTCTGGTTCTTCTGCCTTTTCTAAAATCAGCTTGAACATCAGGAAGTTCACGGTTCACATATTGCTGAAGCCTGGCTTGGAGAATTTTGAGCATTACTTTCCTAGCATGTGAGATGAGTGCAATTGTGTGGTAGTTTGAGCATTCTTTGGCATTGCCTTTCTTTGGGATTGGAATGAAAACTGACCTTTTCCAGTCCTGTGGCCACTGCTGAGGTTTCCAAATTTGCTGGTTTCCTAGACGACAGAGCGACTTCACTTTCACTTTTCACTTTCATACATTGGAGAAGGAAATGGCAACCCACTCCAGTGTTCTTGCCTGGAGAATCCCAGGGACGGGGAGCCTGGTGGGCTGCCGTCTCTGGGGTCACACAGAGTTGGACACGACTGAAGCGACTTAGCAGCAGCAGCAGCAGCAGCAGAGGACAATGAAATGAACCTTTCTCCTGGTGCCTGAGGACAAGGCATGCCATCTTCTCACCAGAAGTGAAGCTCTAGGCAATGGCAATGGGAAGTGTCCTGAACAGAGCCAGGAGCAGGGCTGAAGAAGCATTCTACTTATGTGTGATACCAGATGGAAATTCTGACTCCCTGATATATACCAGGAGACAAAAGGACCCAATCTGGAGGCCATCACTAATGGTCTCCACAGGGTCAGAAACACCATGGAGGTCACATGAGCCTGTGTGAGCAAAAGAGAGGCACTGCGGACTGAAGTACTCTGCCCGTTTTGTGTGACAAAAAGTAGGTCAGCTTCCTCCATGGTTTGCTGTGGGACAAAAAGACACCAGACACAGAATGTTACAGTATTCTGAGATTACTTCTAAGATCTACATTGCAGGAAGGATGGAGACACATGATCAGACTGTTGGGCAATCACCACAGACTGGTATCTTACCACATCAAAATGACAGAATGTATTTTATTGATGATTATGACCTAAGATCCCTTTTGAGTGTTGCCCTGTGTCCACAGAGAGGAACACGTGACGTCAAGGCAAGACAAAGGGACTTTGTGATTTAACTTAAGGAAGGGAAAAATGGATCTTGTAATTCTACCTTGGCAAACTTTAAATGGCTCTTTGAAAAAGCAGTTAACATGTATTTAAAAAAGATTCCAGTGTTAGCCAAAAAAAGTCATTAAAAATTGATTGTGTTTCTAGAAGTTTATCTTGCTTTCTGTAGCCATTTACCGCTCTGTGTTGTGGTAGAAGGAATGATTTATTACTTTCAAGTGTAACTTTATTCTCTAGTTTCCAGGAAAACATAAGCATGAGTAGCAGGGACACTGTGAAGAGTAGTCTGTACTGATTTGGGGATCTTTATGAAAAAAAAAAAATAACAGAATGTACACTGTATTTATCTAGCATTAAGCATCAGAAATTAAAGGCAGAAACACATACCCTGAAGCTGTTAATAACTCTTTGTGGTACTGAATTTGAAAACTGATCAAAATTTTAGGTAAAATGAAGCTGGTAGTATAACCTTTTATCCTTGCAATGTTAACAAATTCTCATTTTTTTCATTTGATTAATGTGAATTAAATGCACACGGGATGAAAGAGGCTGAACCAGGTCTTGCAGGACTATGTGAAATAGTTGCAGGTCAACAGTTCTTTCCCATAAGACAGATGAACCATGTTGGCCCACCTAGTAGTATAGGGTTTTTGCTTTATGGTTACCATGAGACTTACATATAACAACTTATATTTATCACAATCTGTTTTAGGTTGATAACAATTTAAGTTTGAATGCATTCTAAAACTCCACATCTTTACTCCCCCCACAGTGTTTTATATTTTTGATGTCACAGTCTTACATATTTTTATCTTATATATTCTTTAACTAATCATTGGCTGTTAATTTTACTGTTTTTGTTTTTAATCTTCATGCTAGCCTTTAAAGTGATTAAAACACTACCTCAGTCCTGTCTGACTCTTTGTGACCCCAGGGACTGTAGCCAGCCAGGCTCCTCTGTCCATGGAATTCTCCAGGCAAGAATACTGCAGTGTGTTGCCATTTCCTCCTCCAGGGGATCTTCCTGACCCAGGAACTGAACCGGGGTTTCCTGCACTACAGGCAGATTCTTTACCTTCTGAGCCACCAGGGAAGCCTAATTACCTTTATCTTTATACTCTCGGATGTTTTCTTGTTCTTAATTAGCACCTTTGCTTTTCTGCCTAAAGAACCCCCTTTAATACTTCTTGTAAAGCAAATTTAGTGGTGGTGAACGTCTTTAGCATTTGCTTGTCTGGAAAGCTCTTTATGTTTCCTTCAATTCTGAAAGGTATCTTTGCCAGGTAGGGTATTCTTGCTTTTTGTCCTTTCAGCACTTTAAATATATAGTGCCATTCCTTTCTAGTTGCAAGATTCCTGATGGTAGTCTCATGGGGAATCCTTTGTATGTAAGAGTTGTTTTTTTTTTTTCCTTGCCACATTTAAGATTATTCCCTTGTCTTTAGCTTTAGACATTTTGATTATAATCTGCCTTGGTGGGTTTCTTTGGGTTCCTCTTCTTTGAAATTTTCTTATTTTCTGGGTCTAAATGCCCATTTCCTTCTTCTTGCCTTATATTTCCTATCTCTTTGTTGACGTTCTCACTGTGTTCATCCATTTTTCTCCCAACTTTGCAGAGTTGTTTGACAGCTAGTTTGAATCCTTTATCAGGGAAATTACTTTTCTTTGTTCCATCAAGGGTTTCCCCCTGAGGTTCTATCTTTTCTTTCGTTCAGAAGTAGTTCTCTGTTCTTCACGAGATAAAACAGCCGTCTGTCCCAGTCTTGAAGAAGGGGCCTCATGTGGCAGATTAAACCCTGCCTTAGCTCTCAGTAGTCTCCAAACCTTTGGGATTGTCCAAGCAACTTATTTTATTTTTAATCACACCCAGTGTTCACTTGCGGTGTTTACTTTGTCAAGGACTGTCTCTAGAATTGTTAGTTTCTAGGGACCCAGGAATGCAAACCTTTCTGGCCACCAGAGCCAGGCTATCCAGAATTGTCCCCTGGGTAGCAGACAGAAAACCCAGGCACCAGACCTGTGTAAGAGCTGGCTGTGTGCTATAGATGTATCAAGATTTCCTTCCTTTTTTAGGCTGAATTATATATTTATTTACACCACATTTTGTTTTATCCATTCATCCATTGATGATTTACAATGCTTTTTAAAATGTTTGAGGTATAACTGACACACAATAAACTGCAAATATTCAAGTCTACTGTCTCTCTCTTATATGGCAAACCTCACGGTATTGTGCTTTGCTTTTTGGTGCTCAGGAAATACTGCATTTTTTAAAAAAAATTGAAGGTTTGTGGCAACCCTGTGTCAAGGGTCTGTTGATGTCATTTTTCCAACAGCATTTGCTCACTTTGGGTCCCTGTGGTACGTTTTGTTAATTCTTGTGATATTTCAAAGCTTCCACCAGCAAAAAGAAAACTCACTGAAGGCTCAGATGATAGAATTTTTTAGTGATAAGGTAATAATTATGGTAAGTACATTTTTAGACACAATGCTATTGCACACTTATTATACTGTTCAGTCGCTCAGTCGTGTCCGACTCTTTGCAACCATAAGAATCGCAGCATGCCAGGCCTCCCTGTCCATCACCAACTCCTGGAGTTCACTCAGACTCACATCCATCGAGTCGGTGATGCCATCCAGCCATCTCATCCTCTGTCATCCCCTTCTCCTCCTGCCCACAATCCCTCCCAGCATCAGAGTCTTCTCCAGTGAATCAACTCTTCACATGAGGTGGCCAAAGTACTGGAGTTTCAGCTTTAGCATCATTCCTTCCAAAGAACAACCAGGGCTGATCTCCTTCAGAATGGACTGGTTGGATCTCCTTGCAGTCCAAGGGACTCTCAAGAGTCTTCTCCAACACCACAGTTCAAAAGCATCAATTCTTCAGCGCTCAGCCTTCTTCTCAGTCCAACTCTCACATCCATATATGACCACAGGAAAAACCATAGCCTTGACTAGATGGACCTTTGTTGGCAAAGTAATGTCTCTGCTTTTGAATATGCTATCTAGATTGGTCATAACTTTCCTTTCAAGGAGTAAGCATCTTTTAATTTCATGGCTGCAGTCACCATCTGCAGTGATTTTGGAGCCCAGAAAAAGAAAGTCTGACACTGTTTCCACTGTTTCCCCATCTATTTCCCATGAAGTGATGGGACCAGATGCCATGATCTTCGTTTTCTGAATGTTGAGCTTTAAGCCAACTTTTCCACTCTCCACTTTCACTTTCATCAAGAGGCTTTTTAGTTCCTCTTCACTTTCTGCCATAAGGGTGGTGTCATCTGCATATCTGAGGTTATTGATATTTCTCCTGGCAATCTTGATTCCAGCTTGTGCTTCTTTCAGCCCAGTGTTCCTCATGATGTACTCTGCATAGAAGTTAAATAAGCAGGGTGACAATATACAGCCTTGACGCACTCCTTTTCCTATTTGGAACCAGTCTGTTGTTCCATGACCAGTTCTAACTATTGCTTCCTGACCTGCATACAAATTTCTCAAGAGGCAGGTCAGGTGGTCTGGTATTCCCATCTCTTTCAGAATTTTCCACAGTTTATTGTGATCCACACAGTCAAAGGCTTTGGCATAGTCAATAAAGCAGAAATAGATGTTTTTTTGGAACTCTCTTGCTTTTTCGATGATCCAGCGGATGTTGGCAATATTATACTGTGGTATAGAGTAAACATAACTTTTACATGCACTGGGAAACCAAAAATTTTTCATGACTTGTTTATCACAATATTTGCTTTATTATGATGTCTGGAACTGAACCCACAGTATCTCCAAGGTATGCCTTTTTGGATATGTATGTATATATATTCCCATAAAATCATCTCAATACATATATATTTCCATTTCTATAATATATATTTTTCCATAAAATCATCATCCATGAAGTATATATACATATATATATATATAATCCTATAAAATATTTTCCAGGCAAGAGTACTGGAGTGGGATTGCCATTTCCTTCTCCAGATAAAATATACATATATTTTTCCATAAAATCATCATCTCAATAAAAAAGATCCCTTTATGATGCAGCATTAAAACAAAACATACAAAAGGGGCATAGTTTACATAAGGGTTCATTGTTGGTGGAATAATCACAATCCTAAATTTTCTCACAAATACCAGTATTTTATAAGTGATAACAAAGAAGGTTAACTATAAAGCCATAAAAACTTGTATTTTATTATTGATACTGCATCAGGCGGTGTACCCGAATGTAGGAAGAATGAAAACATTCCTTGAAACAAATTTCAAAGCCATGACATGTCAGTGTGACATGCCCCACTCTGAACTATGATGAAGGAGTTGACTGTTAACTTGTTAGGAACTTCCTGCTGAATTTGAACGGAAGCTGGTCAATATCCAGAGACAGGTGATTCCATGGGGCCAAGACCCAAGCTCCAAATGTGGCCAAATATAAAATGCTGACCAAACCCCAGGCTTCTTCATCCTCAAGATTACACTGTCAATGCTAAGAGTTAGAGCACAGGTTACAGATCATCTGTGTTGAAATATGTTGAAAGGAACTCTTTCTATAAGCATAAAGTAAACATTCTAAATGACCAGAAAGCTTTGTGTCTAGCTTATTTGTTGTAACATTTGCTTTTCCTCAGTGGCTCATGAAAAGCGATGCACCTTTTAATCAACAGTATCTTACATCTGAAGAAAGGTGGTGATTAGGAAAAGATATGAAAGGCAGTTTCAAGCTTGCAAGTGCGGTGTTTCTGATTGTCATCCCTTCTTTAGATGCCTTTGTGTCCTGCACCCTAGAATTTGTGAGAAGCTTGGGCTCAGGCTCCACAGAATGGGATCCTACCTGGTCAAGTGACCTCAGCAGTCCTATTTAAGTATTATTACTAGCCCCAGCTGATACATTTCACACAGAAGTTAAGGGAGTTGACCCTCTGTGCAGTCAAAAATCCAAGTATAACTTTATAGTCACCCCTCCACATTTGCAGTTCCACATCCATGAATTCAACCAACCACAATCCGTGGAATGCTACAGGATGGATTTATTGAAGAAAAAAAAAAAGTCTGTGTATAGCACTGCTGCTGCTAAGTCACATCAGTTGTGTCCGACTCTGTGCGACCCCATAAACAGCAGCTCAACTCTCCTGCGGGCTTGCAGGCTCCTCTGTCCCTGGGATTCTCCAGGCAAGAACACTGGAGTGGGTTGCCATTTCCTTCTCCAATGCATGAAAGTGAAAAGTGAAAGTGAAGTCACTCAGTCGTGTCCAACTCTCAGCGACCCCATGGACTGGAGCCCACCAGGCTCCTCCATCCATGGGATTCTCCAGGCAAAAGTACTGGGGTGGGGTGCCATTAGACCGGTGCAATTCAAACCTCTGTTGTTCAAAGGCCAACTGTATTACTTCAAACACAGTGAGTTTTCCCTGAAATGATAAAGTAAGGTTAAATGTCCAGACTTTTATACCTTTCAACTGTTGTGTAAGAGAGTTCAGTCTGTCTCACCCAGCAATAAATATTTATTTATGTATTTAAATAATATTTATGTCTCCTTGCTCATTTCTTCCCTGGTGGCTCAGACGGTAAAGAATCTGCCTGCAATGCAGGAGACCCAAGTTCGATCCCTGGGTCAGGAAACTCCACTGAAGAAGGCTATGGCAACCCACTCCAGTATTCTTGCCTGCAGAATTCCATGATCAGAGGAGCCTACTGGGCTACAGTCCATGGGGGGTGGTAAAGACTCAGACACGACTGAGTGACTAACATATGCACAGGTAGATATGTAGTTTTATTTAACTACTCTCCAGTCTGAGCCGACTGTGCTATAGAGTATTATAAGTGGCAATTGCCTGTGGAAGGGTTGGCTTGGTAAGTTTATTTCAGTGGAGAAAAGGGAAGTCAAGGCAATGATTGGACTGAACTGATCACATTTTTTAAAAAAATTGAAGTATAGCTGATTTGGGGGCTTCCCTGGTGACTCAGACAGTAAAGAATCTGCCTGCAACATGGGAGAACCCAGTTTGATCCCTGGGTTGGGAAGATCCCCTGGAGAAGGGTATGGATATCCACTCCAGTATCCTTGCCTGGAGAACTCCATGGACAGAGAAACCTGGAGGGCTACAGTCCATGGGATCGCAAACAGTTGGCCACAACTGAGCAATTAACATAGCTGATTTACACTGTTTCAGGTGTACAGCAACACAATTCAGTTATGCACACATACACATTCTGTTTCAGATTCTTTTCCATTATAGGTGAATTGATCACTGACTGAATTTGTTTACCAATATAACCACATGATTTTATTTTCTATTCCATCCATTTCATTCCAGTCTGTTGGTTGGACATAAATACTAGCCATAATCCTAGGTCCTGGGGATACATAATAAATAAGATATAGGCTTTATCTATAAGAAGGTGGCTGGCCAAAGGAGTGAAATAGTGGAGTGTCAGGCCAGAGGGTAATTGACTATTTTACCACACTGTGACAAGTGCCAAAAGAGGTTCAGGTTTTGACTGGACAATCCTGGTATCTAAGCCTTCTGCTTATAAAACAAAATGGAAAAAAAAAATAGGAACAAACATTAGGTCTCAGCCTAGGCGTGACCTTTCTCAGAAGTCCTCCCTAACTCAAATATTTGTTTCCAAAGCACCTTATCATATCACCTAAAACATGGTCTAATATCAGCCTGTATTCTCTAGAAGTCTGTTAACTTCCTCAAGATAAGGGCCTACGTTTGGCTCACCAAGAACTCCCTTGTATGCAGTATTGAAATGATAAATATTCTTTGTAAAAATATTCTAAAAAGAATGTATCATTTGCTTCCCTTGATGAATATCTTTTTTTCTAGAGAACTTGCTCTTCATATTCAGGTTTTTAAAAACTCTACCTTTGAATGTTTAAAAATAGCAAAATTAATTTTTTAATGAAAAATCTAATAAAATGTGTTATTAATCTACAGACATGATGTAGATGATCATAAATTGTCATTTCACATTGGCATATTTATTTTGGGGTCAGAAAATATTTATCTAGCATGACAGATATGTTAATTGATATATCTTGATATCTACAGATGAGGAAGTTGACAAAAAGGAGGATATCAAAGAAAGGCCTGGGTGTGGGGAATCCTGCATCTGTTCCGGGTGCCCTGGATGGTGCTTTCAGTGGTCATGTCTTTGAGCAAGGTGGGTTAAGTATAAAGGAACCATGCTGAGTGAAGGAGTCTGGATTTTATTCTTTGAGCCCATTATCTGACAGAATGTGGTCCACTGGAGAAAGGAATAGCAAACCACTTCAGTATTCTTGCCTTGAGAACCCCATGAACAGTATAAAAAGGCAAAATGATAGGATACTGAAAGAGGAACTACCCAGGTCAGTAGGTGCCCAATATGCTACTGGAGATCAGTGGAGAAATAACTTCAGAAAGAATGAAGGGATGGAGCCAAAGCAAAAACAATACCCAGCTGAGGATGTGACTGGTGATAGAAGCAAGGTCCGATGCTGTAAAGAGCAATATTGCATAGGAACCTGGAATGTCAGATCCATGAATCAAGGCAAATTGGAAGTGGTCAAACAAGAGATGGCAAGAGTGAATGTTGACATTCTATGAATCAGCAAACTCCAATGGACTGGAATGGGTGAATTTAACTCAGAGGACCATTATATCTACTACTGCGGGCAGGAATCCCTCAGAAGAAATGGAGTAGCCATTATGGTCAACAAAAGAGTCCATAATGCAGTACTTGGATGCAATCTCAAAAACAACAGAATGATCTCTGTTCATTTCCAAGGCAAACCATTCAATATCACAGTAATCCAAGTCTATGCCCCAACCAGTAACACTGAAGAAGCTGAAGTTAAACGGTTCTATGAAGACTTACAAGATCTTTTAGAACTAACACCCCCAAAAGACGTCCTTTTCATTATAGAGGACTGGAATGCAAAAGTAGGAAATCAAGAAACACCTGGAGTAACAAAAGTGTTACTTTGTTACTTTGTTTCCAAAGCAAATTTGGCCTTGGAATATGGAATGAAGCAGGGCAAAGACTAATAGAGTTTTGCCAAGAAAATGCACTGGTCATAACAAACACCCTCTTCCAACAACACAAGAGAAGACTCTACACATGGACATCACCAGATGGTCAACACTGAAATCAGATTGACTATGTTCTTTGCAGCCAAAGACGGAGAAGCTCTATACAGTCAACAAAAAAAAGACGGGGAGCTGACTGTGGCTCAGACCATGAACTCCTTATTGCCAAAATCAGACGGAAATTGAAGAAAGTAGGGAAAACCACTAGACCATTCAGGTATGACCTAAATCAAATCCCTTATGATTATACAGTGGAAGTGAGAAATAGATTTAAGGGTCTAGATCTGGTAGATAGAGTGCCTGATGAACTATGGAATGAGGTTCGTGACATTGTACAGGAGACAGGGATCAAGATCATCCCCATGAAAAAGAAATGCAAAAAGGCAAAATGGCTGTCTGGGGAGGCCTTACAAATAGCTGTGAAAAGAAGAGAAGTGAAAAGCAAAGGAGCAAAGGAAAGATATAAGCATCTGAATGCAGAGTTCCAAAGAATAGCAAGGAGAGATAAGAAAGCCTTCTTCAGCAATCAGTGCAAAGAAATAGAGGAAAACAACAGAATGGGAAAGACTAGAGATCTCTTCAAGAAAATTAGAGATACCAAGCGAATATTTCATGCAAAGATGGGCTTGATAATGGACAGAAATGGTATGGACCTAATAGAAGCAGAAGATATTAAGAAGAGGTGGCAAGAATACACAGAAGAACTGTACAAAAAAGATCTTCACGACCCAGATAATCATGATGGTGTGATCACTGACCTAGAGCCAGACATCCTGGAATGTGAAGTCAAGTGGGCCTTAGAAAGCATCACTATGAACAAAGCTAGTGGAGGTGATGGAATTCCAGTTGAGCTATTCCAAATCCTGAAAGATGATGCTATGAAAGTGCTGCACTCAAAATGTCAGCAAATTTGAAAAACTCAGCAGTGGCCACAGGACTGGAAAAGGTCAGTTTTCATTCCAATCCCAAAGAAAGGCAATGCTAAAGAATGCTCAAACTATCGCACAATTGCACTCATCTCACACGCTAGTAAAGTAATGTTCAAAATTCTCCAAGCCAGGCTTCAGCAATACGTGAACCGTGAACTTCCTGATTCAAGCTGATTTTAGAAAAGGCAGAGGAACCAGAGATCCAATTGCCAACATCTGCTGGATCATTGAAAAAGCAAGAGAGTTCCAGAAAAACATCTATTTCTGCTTTATTGACTATGCCAAAGCCTTTGACTGTGTGGATCACAATAAACTGTGGAAAATTCTGAAAGAGATGGGAATACCAGACCACGTGATCTGCCTTTTGAGAAACCTATATGCAGGTCAGGAAGCAACAGTTAGAACTGGACATGGAACAACAGACTGGTTCCAAAGAGGAAAAGGAGTGCGTCAAGGCTGTATATTGTCACCCTGCTTATTTAACTTCTATGCAGAGTACATCACGAGAAACGCTGGGCTGGAAGAAGCACAAGCTGGAATCAGGATTGCCAGGACAAACATCAATAAGCTCAGATATGCAGATGACACCACCCTTATGGCAGAAAGTTAAGAAGAACTAAAAAGCCTCTTGATGAAAGTCAAAGTGGAGAGTGAAAAAGTTGGCTTAAAGCTCAACATTCAGAAAACGAATATCATGGCATCTGGTCCCATCACTTCATGGAAAACAGATGGGGAGACAGTGTCAGACTTTATTTTGGGGGCTCCAAAATCACTGCAGATGGTGACTGCAACCATGAAATTAAAAGATGCTTACTCCTTGGAAGGAAAGTTATGACCAACCTAGATAGCATACTCAAAAGCAGAGACATTGCTTTGCCAACAAAGGTCTGTTTAGTCAAGGCTATGGTTTTTCCTGTGGTCATATATGGATGTGAGAGTTGGACTGAGAAGAAGGCTGAGCGCTGAAGAATTGATGCTTTTGAACTGTGGTGTTGGAGAAGACTCTTGAGAGCCCCTTGGACTGCAAGGAGATCCAACCAGTCCATTCTGAAGGAGATCAGCCCTGGGATTTCTTTGGAAGGAATGATGCTAAAGCTAAAACTCCAGTACTTTGGCCACCTAATGCAAAGAGTTGACTCATTGGAGAAGACTCTGATGCTGGGAGGGATTGGGGGCAGGAGGAGAAGGGGACGACAGAGGATGAGATGGCTGGATGGCATCACTGACTCGATGGACGTGAGTCTGAGTGAACTCTGGGAGTTGGTGATGGACAGGGAGACCTGGCGTGCTGTGATTCATTTGGTCGCAAAGAGCTGGACATGATGAGCGACTCAACTGAACTGAACTGAACCTGACCAAAGGGAAATTGTTAGTTATTTGTTTTCAGCAGGGGAGTTGCAGGGGCAGAGCTATGTTTCAGAGTGATAATCTGAAAACAAGGGAGGCCAGATTGGGACAGGGGAATATTTAAGAGGCTGCAGCTATAGAGTTTAAAGGCAAGAAAGGTGGGTGGTGAGGATGGAGAGCTAATCAAGGAGGAATCTGAGGGTTTAGCAATCTGCCAGAAGACTATTGCACTCATTGTTCTTGTTGCCTGGGAATTACTGCTCCATAAATGTCTTATGAATGAGCGAATTCCTGTAGATAGGAAGAAACAAGGAGGAAGCTAAGGTTACTGCCAAGTCCAGCCCCAGTGCCTGGGTAGACAGTAGAGTTGGCCAAGATTTGGGATGATGGGTCTGGAGCAGGAATGGGAGAGATGTGGTCAGGTTGGGTCAGCAGAGGGGTCATCAGCCTCTATTTTCTTTTCCCAGTTGTACTTCCTATGACTATGGTTCTGCCCCGCCGCCAGCTTCTCCCAGCGCCATCAGCCATCTTTTAGTTGTCACTTTTGTGGGGGAGAAAGGAGGTTGGATATTCTTGTTTTTTAAGAAACTTGTGGGCACTTGCATGCTCCCTGGGAAAATCTCATCGTCTTTGTTGCAACTGTAGTAAGATCTTAATAAGACAAAAGGCTCAATAACTGGCAAAGGATGTTCTGTTTAACTGAATTTTCCTAATGTCCTTCAGGTAAAGTTGGAACCTTTTAAAAATATTTGGATGGTATACTTGTAAAAAGGAGAAGTCTACTTTACTTCGAAGGCAGACGGTTGACAATTATCATTAAGAAAAATTATTTAGAACTTAGGAATAAGAGGAAAAGGTAGGCAGCATGCCCTTGCAGTGATGACATGAACACAGGGGCATTCTTCAACAAGCTCACCCAAGGGTTAGTTACTTACCTGAGGCAGGACTTCTCACCTTCACGCTATTCTCCTTTTGTGCAGGATACATCTTGGTATGGGATTTGTCCTCTGCACGGTAGGATATTAGCAGCATCACTAGCCTTTACTCACTAGATGTCATCCCTCCCCCTGACCCCCAGCGCCACCCCTGGCTGAGTTGTGGCCAGAAGCCATCATCTCCAGATGACTCCAAATATCTCTCGAGAGGCAACATCACTCCTGTTTGAGAACCACTGATTCAGAGAATGAACATTTGACTTGGCTATTTGCTGTTAATTAAGGGCACAGACTCAGTCAAGTAACTGCTCCATTTGCAGATCTTGCTCTGTTGAGATGCAAACAATTTCTCCGCAGTAGAAGGAAGATTCCAAATGTTATGGTTTTCTATTATCTTATAGGGTACTAGCCAGTGGTGTATCTGGAAGAGGAACTTGACTCTAGCCTTCTTTTATCAGTTTAGTTCAGTCACTCGGTCGTGTCTGACTCTTTGTGACCCCATGGACTGCAGCATGCCAGGCCTCCCTGTCCATCACCAATTCCTGGAATTTACTCAAACTCATACCAATTGAGTCGGTGATGCCATAAAACCACCTCATCCTCTGTCATCCCCTTCTCTTCCCGCCTTCAATCTTTCCCAGCATCAGGGACTTTTCAAATGAGTCGGCTCTTCGCATGAGGTGGTCAAAGTATTGGAGTTTCAGCTTCAGCATCAGTCCTTCCAATGAACACCCAGAACTGATCTCCTTTTGGATGGACTGGTTGGATCTCCTTGCAGTCCAGAGGGCTCTCAAGAGTCTTCTCCAACACCACAAAGGCATCAATTCTTCGGTGCTCAGCTTTCTTCACAGTCCAACTCTCACATCCATGCACTGGAAAAACCATAGCCTTGACTAGATGGACCTTTGTTGACAAAATAATGTCTCTGCTTTTCAATATGCTATCTACGTTGGTCATAATTTTCCTTCCAAGGAGTAAGTATCTTTTAATTTCATGGCTGCAGTCACCATCTGCGGTGATTTTGGAGCCCAGAAAAAGAAAATCTGACACTGTTTCTACTGTTTCTCCATCTATTTCCCATGAAGTGATGGGACCAGATGCCATGATCTTCATTTTCTGAATGTTGAGCTTTAAGCCAACTTTTTCACTCTCCTCTTTCACTTTCATCAAGAGGCTCTTTAGTTCTTCTTTATTTTCTGCCATAAGGGTGGTGTCATCTGCATATCTGAGGTGATTGATATTTCTCCCGGCAATCTTGATTCCAGCTTGTGCTTCTTCCAGCCCAGCGTTTCTCGTGATGTACTCTGCATAGAAGTTAAATAAACAGGGTGACAATATACAGCCTTGACGTACTCCTTTTCCTATTTGGAATCAGTCTGTTGTTCCATGTCCAGTTCTAACTGTTGCTTCCTGACCTGCATATAGGTTTCTCAAGAGGCAGATCAGGTGGTCTCGTATTCCCATCTCTTTCAGAATTTTCCACAGTTTATTGTGATCCACACAGTCAAAGGCTTTGGCATAGTCAATAAAGCAGAAATAGATGTTTTTCTGGAACTCTCTTGCTTTTTTGATGATCCAGCAGATGTTGGCCATTTGATCTCTGGTTCCTGTGCCTTTTCTAAAACCAGCTTGAACATTTGGAAGTTCACGGTGTGTGTACAAATAGCAAGTTTCTCAAAATGCTCTTGGAACCAGCTTTACTATCTGACTGTTTCCATTAAGTAGTCAGCTGAGCATTTGATGCATTTCAGTGTATGTTTGGAAAGAGTTTTTTTTTTTTAACTTTTGGGAAAATTATGCATTAGCATGGTTAACTTTTCCTGGCAATCTCATGACTTGGGGCTGCCAGTGTGAACTTTGTGTCAGAAGGCTCCTAGCTTTCAGATTTGGTTTCCAAGCCTTCTCGGATCTCTCCCTGTGGTACTTCTACATTCTTCCTGTCCCTCACAACCCTTTCCTCTGGCTGTTCCCATAGACCAGCCACCCACCTGGTTGGGCCCTCATCATATCCACTTGACCACCTGTCATATCTGCCCTGCAGTCCTCCTCACTGCCAGTCTTTTGCTCTTTCCTTCCATCCCTGGTAAAGTCCACCACTAAATAAGGATTTCTGAACCGTGGCTCTGACATGACGCTTGCAGGACAAAGACTCCAGGCAGCAGAAACACAGAATTTTTTTTCTTTTTAAAAATTTTGTTGAAGTATAGCTGATGTACAATATTGTGTTAATTTCTATTGGACAGCAAAGTGACTCAATTACATATATGTGTTTATGTATATATATATTCTTTTCCATTATGTTTTGTCATAGGCTATTGAATATAGTTCCCTGGGCTGTACAGTCAGACCTTGTTGTTCATCTTGTATAATATTGATAGTTTGCCTCTGCTAATCTCAGACTCCCATTCCTTCTCTCCCCTACGTCTCTGCCTCCTTGGCAACCACAAATCTGTTCTCTGGATCTGTGAGTCTGTTTTTGTTTCATAGACATGCTGATTTGTATTTTAGAATCCACATATAAGTGACGTATGGTATCTGTCTTTCTCTTTCTGACTTATTTCACTTAGTATGATGATCTCTTGGTCCATCCATGTTGCTACAAATGGCATTATTTCATTCTTTTTTTATGACTGATCAATACATTGTGTGTGTGTATGTGTATGTACACCACACACCACATTTTCTTTATCCATTCACTGTCAATGGACATTTCCATGTCTTGGCTATTGTGAGTAGTGCTGCGGTGAAAAAATTGGTCTTTCAGATTCAAGGTCAGAGGTTCGGATTAAGGTTTAGAGTTAGGGTTCCCACACAGTGAGGAAACAGAGACCCAGAGAAGTCAAATGCTGCGTTAAGTTGCTTCAGTCATGTCTGACTATTTTAAACCCCATGGACTTTAACTTACCAGGCTCCTCTGGCCATGGGATTTTCCAGGCAAGAATACTGGAGTGGATCGCCATTTCCTCCTCCAGGGGATCTTCCCAACCCAGGGATCGAACCCCACATCTCCTGTGTCTCCTGCATTGGCAGGCGGTAGCTGATTATAAAATCACACAGAGAGGGAGAGAAATCATTTTGAAGAGGTTAGTCATCAGGTTGAATGTCCTGAGGTGGTCTCTGGACACTGACTTTTGCATAAATCCCAGATATTACCTCTTTCCCTGTTGTTTCCTTTCCATTGTGTCATTCCATTGTACTCCATAAATCCCAGGTGTTACCTCTTTTCCCGTCATTTCCATTCCATTTCCATTGCAGGGCAGAAAATGGTTGCATTCGTGAGCATGAGGAAGGGAGTACCAGTTAACCCAAGCGTTTCAGGCTTCAATCAGAACTTCTCAGGGCAATTCTGACGAACATTCCTTGAGCTTTAGTATCTTGCCTGCTTTTACACCGGAAAGGGCTGTCTGGCTTCCTTCTGCCACTCATTGGATTGTGTGGCTGGTTTTTCCTGATACTCCTGTAGTTAATCTGTTTGCTTTCCACTGGCCATTTCTGCTTTCTTCCAGCCCACTGGCCTCCCAGTGCTACTTCATCTTCCTGCACGAACACCACCTTCTAAACTCTCCTTTTCGTGCTTCTTCCACTGAGAACCGATAAGTGTGTTAGCCGCTTAAAAAACTTTCCCCCTACAAGTATAATTGAGTCAGCTTTGTGTCAGATGCTGTTTGTCTTTGCACAATTGTCTAGATCACAATGTGTACCATATCCACTTTTCTTTCCTCAATTGGGATTGTGATTAGAGCCCCACTAGAGTATCGTATTTAATACCTGAGCTCTGTCACTCAGAATGTAGCCAAGATTAAATGCTTCTTAATAGAGGTAATAACATTTCATGTGGTGTGTATGTGGCTTAGTTGTGTATGATTCTTTGTGAGCCCATGGACTGTAGCCTGCCAGGCTCCCCTGTCCTTCTCTAGGCAAGAATACTGGAGTGGGTAGCCATTTCCTTCTCCACAGGATCTTCCTGACCCAGGTATCAAACCCTTTCCCTCACTGTAGGCAGATTCTTAACCATCTGAAGCACCAAAAGTCCCATTATATAATGCCAATTAAGATTTAGTTTGTTTGCTCTTTCTTTATTCAGGTTCTGATATTCCTCACAAAATCACCAGCACTGTGTGGTTTTTCAAAATCATGAACTGGTGTTTATGAATCAAAATTGAATGTATTTTTAGAGCTTAGTGACACTCCCCCTTCAGGCAGCACTGTGTTCTTAGGTCCCCATGCCCCCTCCTCCCCCATTCATTGGTGCTTGGCATTTTCCTGAAGTGCCAAGTCAAAAGGCTCACAGCTTTATTTCAAAGCATAGTTGTTTGATCCAATTATAATCATTACCTTGCCTATTTCATTTGATACATCAAAATATATTCCAGATGAATCCAAAATTTAAATGTTAAAAATCACAAAATCTTTTTAAAGAAAACGTGAGTGAATAGTTGTATGGCCCTGGAGTGGAAATGAGCATTCTATGCACTATATGAATTTCAGAAGCCAAAGCGAAAGTATAGATAAATTCAATTACATTTACGATAACTGCAAACTTCAGTACATCAATGTTGACCGTTGGAAAGAACCCCATAAAACATAGTCAAAGTCAAACTGCACATTGGGAGGAAATGCCTCTAAAACCAGAACAAAGGATAAATAACTGATAAATTCAAAGAGCTCTTACAAATCAGTTAGAAAAACTAACAGCCCTATAGAAAAATGGGCAGAACAAAATCAACAGGAAAGAAATGTAAGAAGAAATACAGGGACTTCCTGGTTGTCTAGTGGTTAGTACTTAGCACTGTCACTGCTAGGGCCTGGGTTCAATCCCTGGTTGGGGAACTAAGATCCTGCAAGCCTCATAGTATGGCCAAGAAAAAAAGCAAATGGCCAAAAACAGGAAAAGAACCCCAAGCTCAGTAATAATCAAAGAAAAGTAGACAAAAATCATAGTGGGATAGCATTTGTCATCTTATAATTGTGGAAAAGACAAAAAGGAAGGATAATATCCAGGGATGCTGAGGGGACACAATTACTTTTGTGGTTAAAGTGGGTAAAACCTTTTGCTGCTGCTGCTGCTAAGTCGCTTCAGTCGTGTCCGACTCTGTGCGACCCCATAGACGGCAGCCCACCAGGCTCCCCCGTCCCTGGGATTCTCCAGGCAAGAACACTGGAGTGGGTTGCCATTTCCTTCTCCAATGCATGAAAGTGAAAAGTGAAAGGGAAGTCGCTCGACGTGTCCGACTCTTAGCGACCCCATGGACTGCAGCCCACCAGGCTCCTCTGTCCATGGGATTTTCCACGCAAGAGTACTTGAGTGGGGTGCCTTTTGGGTAGTGCCAATTTAGACAATTTTAAAGCTGTATAATCTTTGACCTAGAAATTATTCTTTTAGTAATTTAGTCAATAAAAATAACTGAACAAATACACAAAACTATAATTTTTAATGTGGCAATTTTTATAATTGGAAATGCATTGGGAATAACTTCATTTACATTGACAAAAATGTATGGACAGTGAATGATTTTCAGTGTGTATTGTAAAAAGAAAAAAGCAAGATTCAAAAGGGCAGATAAAACAGAATCCTGTTTTTGCATCATCATCATCATCATAATATTGGCTTCCCAGGTGACTCAGTGGTAAAGAATTCACCTGCCAACATAGGAGAAGCAAGAGACATGGGTTTGATCCCAGGGTCGGGAAGATATCCTGGAGGGGGAAAAGGCAACCCACTTCAGTATTCTTGCCTGGGAAACCCCATGGACATAGGAGCCTGGAAGGTTGCAGTTCATAGGGTCACAAACAGTTGGATACAACTGAGCATGTACACACACCTACAACAACAACAACAACAACAACAATAATAATATATGTTCACTGCTGTTGATGTGCATTTTTCTAGAAGTTTCCTACCATGAGTCAATCATTAGGTTTCTGGATAGATTCAGTGGTCTTCCCTCCCTTCAGAGAAGGGCAGGTTTCAGCCATTCAACCACCTCAGATCAGATCAGATCAGATCAGTCGCTCAGTCGTGTCTGACTCTTTGCGACCCCATGAACCGCAGCACGCCAGGCCTCCCTGTCCATCACCAACTCCCAAAGTTCACTCAAACTCATGTCCATCGAGTCAGTGATGCCATCCAGCCATCTCATCCTCTGTCGTCCCCTTTTCCTCCTGCCCCCAATCCCTCCTAGCATCAGAGTCTTTCCAGTGAGTCAACTCTTCACATGAGGTGGCCAAAGTATTGCAGTTTCAGCTTTAGCATCATTCCTTCTAAAGAAATTCCAGGATTGATCTCCTTCAGAATGGACTGGTTGGATCTCCTTGCAGTCCAAGGGACTCTCAAGAGTCTTCTCCAACACCACAGTTCAAAAGCATCAATTCTTCGGTGCTCAGCCTTCTTCACAGTCCAGCTCTCACATCCATACATGACCACAGGAAAGACCATAGCCTTGACTAGGCGAACCTTTGTTGGTAAAGTAATGTCTCTGCTTTTGAATATGCTATCTAGGTTGCTCATAACTTTCCTTCCAAGGAGTAAGCGTCTTTTAATTTCATGGCTGCAGTCACCATCTGCAGTGATTTTGGAGCCCAGAAAAACAAAGTCTGACACTGTTTCCACTGTTTCCCCATCTATTTCCCATGCAGTGATGGGACCAGATGCCATGATCTTCATTTTCTGAATGTTGAGCTTTAAGCCAACCTTCTCACTCTCCACTTTCACTTTCGTCAAGAGGCTTTTAGCCCCTCTTCACTTTCTGCCATAAGAGTTGTGTCATCTGCATATCTGAGGTTATTGATATTTCTCCTGGCAATCTTGATTCCAACTTGTGTTTCTTCCAGTCCAGCATTTCTCATGATGTACTCTGCATATAAGTTAAATAAACATGGTGACAATATGCAGCCTTGACGTACTCCTTTTCCTATTTGGAACCAGTCTGTTGTTCCATGACCAGTTCTAACTGTTGCTTCCTGACCTGCATACAGATTTCTTAAGAGGCAGATCAGGTGGTCTGGTATTCCCATCTCTTTCAGAATCTTCCATAGTTTATTGTGATCCACACAGTCAAAGGCTTTGGCATAGTCAATAAAGCAGAAATAGATGTTTTTCTGGAACTCTCTTGCTTTTTCCATGATCCAGCGGATGTTGGCAATTGGATCTCTGGTTCCTCTGCCTTTTCTAAAACCAGCTTGAACATCAGGAAGTTCACGGTTCACATATTGCTGTAGCCTGGCTTGGAGAATTTTGAGCATTACTTTACTAGCGTGTGAGATGAGTGCAATTGTTCGGTAGTTTGAGCACTCCTTGGCATTGCCTTTCTTTGGGATTGGGATGAAAACTGACCTTTTCCAGTCCTGTGGCCACTGCTGAGTGTTCCAAATTTGCTGGCATATTGAGTGCAGCACTTTCACAGCATCATCTTTCAGGACTTGGAATAGTTCCACTGGAATTCCATCACCTCCACTAGCTTTGTTCGTAGTGATGCTTTCTAAGGCCCACTTGACTTCACATTCCAAGATGTCTGGCTCTAGGTCAGTGATCACATCATCATGATTGTCTAGGTCTTGAAGCTCTTTTTTGTACAGTTCTTCTGTGTATTCTTGCCACCTCTTCTTAATATCTTCTGCTTCTGTTAGGTCCACACCATCTCTGTCCTTTAACGTGCCCATCTTTGCATGAAATGTTCCTTTGGTATCTCTGATTATCTTGAAGAGATCCCTAGTCTTTCCCATTCTGTTGTTTTCCTCTATTTCTTTGCATTGATCGCTGAAGAAGGCTTTCTTATCTCTTCTTGCTATTCTTTGGAACTCTGCATTTAGATGTTTATATCTTTCCTTTTCTCCTTTGCTTTTCGCTTCTCTTCTTTTCACAGCTATTTGTAAGGCCTCCCCAGACAGCCATTTTGCTTTTTTGCATTTCTTTTCCATGGGGATGGTCTTGATCCCTGTCTCCCGTACAATGTCACGAACCTCATTCCATAGTTCATCAGGCACTCTATCTATCAGATCTAGGCCCTTAAATCTATTTCTCACTTCCACTGTATAATCATAAGGGATTTGATTTAGGTCATACCTGAATGGTCTAGTAGTTTTCCCTACTTTCTTCAATTTCAGTCTGAATTTGGCAATAAGGAGTTCATGGTCCGAGCCACAGTCAGCTCCTGGTCTTGTTTTTGCTGATTGTATAGAGCTTCTCCATCTTTGGCTGCAAAGAATATAATCGATCTGATTTCGGTGTTGACCATCTGGTGATGTCCATGTACAGAGTCTTCTCTTGTGTTGTTGGAAGAGGGTATTTGCTATGACCAGTGCATTTTCTTGGCAAAACTCTATTAGTCTTTGCCCTGCTTCATTCTGTATTCCAAGGCCAAATTTGCCTATTACTCCAGGTGTTTCTTGACTTCCTACTTTTGCATTCCAGTCCCCTATAATGAAAAGGACATCTTTTTTGGGTGTTAGTTCTAAAAGGTCTTGTAGGTCTTCATAGAACCTTTCAACTTCACCTGGTCACTCACTAATTCCATAAATGTTTGTTGTGCACCTGAGGCAGTGAGAGTGAGCTTAAGTAAACTGACTCTGAAACTGATTGCCTGCGTGTGAACCCATCACATGGTGCTCTTCTTGGGTAGGTTAATTTCTCCCCTTAGACATGATCCACTCTACCTTCCACTGTGAGTGGAGAAACTGAGGCCCAAGGAAGGTAAAGCCTGCGTTCTCGATGGCTTCTCAGGGAGAGCAGAGGCAGAGCTGGAATTGCTCCAAGAGAGGCAGCCTGGCTAGGAACTGTACTCCTAGTGTGGGCAGTGAAGTGCAGATAAGGGAGTGGTTGTCAGGTCAGACCCCGGGGTACAAATTCTGACCCTGCCACTTGCTAGTTGTGTAGCCTTGAGTAAGTTACTCCGTGTCTCTCTGCCTTACAGGATTTGTTGTGAGAATTAAATGTAAATAAAGGGCTTGAGACTGTGCCTGGAACACTATATGTTTCCGTCTATGTTGCTTATTGTTTGCAAGCCTTCAGGGATTAAGAGGTGGACCAGAAAGCACGGTCCTTGTAACTGAAGGAATTTATGACATCGTGGAGAAAGTGTTGGGAAATACTATGATGAAGTAATGTTTCAGGATCTTAAGAGAACAAGGAAGCAGGGGGTCACAACCAAGCTGAGGCCCTAGAGGTGGCAGGGGTGGCCTTTCCCTCTGGGTGGAGGCAATAAACTGGGTCAAAGTCCAGAGCTGAGCGGAGAAGTGGTCATTTCCAGGAGCTGAATGTAAAGTGGGAGAAATTCTTGATCTCATGCTAGGGTGAGGAATGCTGTTGTTCTCTTGAGGATAAGGCAACTAAGTTGAACCTTCAGCCTGACTGTTTCCTCTAACTCTACTCTTTGCCTGACACATCTGTACACTCATCCAGCATGAGCCTAAAGGCCACCTCCTTCAGGATGTCTTCCAGGGATCCCCCTTTCCCACAGAGCTTTCTACTTGGTATGAGTATCCTTGGTACTTTCCACACTTAATTGTCCCTGATTGTTGAGTGCTCTTCCCTGCTAAACTGTGAGCTCCGCCACGATTGTATTATATTTGCATGGCACTTGTTTACCAATGCATGCCTGTTGGTATGGATGAGATAATGGAGGCAGGGAGAGGGTCTGGGAGCTTCCCAAGGAGAAAGAGGTCCAATTTCTGTTTTGAATCCCTGAATTACACACCCATTCCACCATGGGCTCCTGTCCACTGTCAACCATGGGAAGCGTACCCATGACTGGAAGTGGGCTGCAGCTGCCCAGCTTTACTGTCCAGGGCAAAGACAATGCTTGTACTTAATACTCTGTAATAACCTATAAGGGAAAAGAATCTGAAAAGGAATATATATATATATATATATATGAGTGAAAGTCACTCAGCTATTTCCAACTCTTTGCAACCCCATGGACTATAGCCCACCCATTTCCTTTTTCCATGGGATTCTCCAGATAAGAATACTGGAGTGGGTAGCCATTCCCTTCTCCAGAGGATCTGGAGACCCAGGGATCAAACCCAGGTCTCCTGAACGGCAGGCAAATTCTTTACCATCTGAGTCACTGTATATACATATACACATGTAACTGAGTCACCGTGCTGTCCACCTGAAACACACATGACCCTATAAATCAATCATACTTTAGTTTGAAAAAAGTAACAAAGGAAAAAAAAAAAAAAGACAAAACTAGTGTCCCAGGAGCTGGAACTACAGTATTTGAAGCCTTGAGAGGTACCAAGGACCAAGTTCAGTCTGTCTGGCCTCCCAATTGCTCAGGAATCCACTCTGCCTTTCCGACCAACAAGTCTAGGTGGGGAAGAAGTCACAGACACCACTGGTTCCTACAAGCCTGCACTCCTCCTCCTCACCTTTCCCTCTGCTCCCCACCCAAGAAGGTAGACTCTCTCCACCCAGGGCCCAGAATGTTGTTGCAACAGTCTATGACTGAAAGATGGCGATGACCATAACCACACAGGTGAAACCTTCTAGGGGTCCACAGTGTGTACGGTAGACATGACCTTATGGGCTCAGATAGCCTAGAGAGGGTCCTGTCCTAGAAGTACTTTCTTTTTGTGCTCTGCAAAAGGATGGCATGAAGAGCCAGTAGTTTTCTTATTTCTATTTTGTTTTTTAAGCTCAAGAAACTAGAACCAAGATATGTGTTGTTTTGTCATCTAATGCATTTTAATATTTCCATATTAGTTAGCATGGTGATCATTTTCCTTTAAAAGATCATATAAGTGAAGTGGCACTTTGTGTTTGGTGGTGCACGTGTTTCAGTTATTTTATTTAGGTTCTTGTTAGAACGTCCAATTTTACATTTATTAAAAAGATATTTTCTATTAGTATCCAGCTAGACTTAAATACATGCACATACACACAATCCTCATTACGCACCCCCTCCCCCAAATAAAGACTAGATCTGTTCACACAGACCTGCAAAGAGGTTAAATAAAGAAAAAGCATCATGTTTGACTTCTGCAATCAAAGACAGCATGATTTTTTTTTTAATTGAACTATAGTTGATTTAAAATACTGTGTTAGTTTCTGGTGTATAGCAAAGTGATTCATATATATATATTTCTTTTCATATTCTTTTTTATTGTTTATTATAGGATATGGAATATAGTTCTGTGTGCTGTACAGTAGGACCTTGTTGTTTATTCTATATACAGTCATGTGTGTCTGCTGATCCCAAATCCCCAATTTATCTCTCCCTTAGCCCCTTTCCTCCTTTGTAATCATAAATTTGTTTTCTGTTTGTTAGACTGTTTCTGTTTTGTAAACAAGTTCATTTGTATCATATTTCAGATTCTACATATATGTGATATCATATGGCATTTGTTTTTCTTTGACTTTTTTCACTTAGTGAGATAATGTCTAGCTCTATCCATGTTGCTGCAAATGGCATTATTTCATTTTTTGTGGCTAAGTAATATTCCATTGTATAAAGATACCACATCTAGTATGAACAAATTGTAACATGATAGTGTTTAGTTTGAACAATTAATACATTTCAGATATAATATTATACATATTTCAATGCTATTCTCCCCAATCATCCCACCCTCTCCCGGTCCCAGAGTCCAAAAGTCTGGTCTATACATCAGTGTCTCTTTTGTTGTCTCGTAAATAGGGTTATTTTTACCATCTTTCTAAATTCCATATATATGCGTTAGTATACTGTATTTGTGTTTTTGTTTCTGGCTTACTTCACTCTGTATAATAGGCTCCAGTTCCATCCACCTCCTTAGAACGGATTCAAATGTATTCTTTTTAATGGCTGAGTAATACTCCATTGTGTATATGTACCACAGCTTGCTTATCCATTCATCAATAAAAGAGATTCTTGATCAAAAAAAAAAAAAGAGGAGAGTGAAAAAGTTGGCTTAAAGCTCAATATTCAGAAAACGAAAAAAAAAAAAAAAGATACCACATCTTTATCCGTTCCTATATCAATGGACATTAGATTGCTTCCACATCGTGGCTATTATTCAAGAGTGGAGAGCACTATTTTGTTTTGCTTCCTAAGAAAAAATTAAAAAAATAGAATGCCTGTGCATTCTAGATAAATTAGAAAACTGATGAGACAAAAAGGGGAAACTGAAAACCAGCAACAATCACACAACCCAGAATACCATGGTTAATATTTTAGTACATTCCTTTCCAGATGTTTCCTTGAAATGTGTTTTCAAATAAGAAACAAATAAGGGTGGTGGTGCTATAGGGATGGGAGAGGTGGTGGTAGAGAGTACAGAAATTAGAGCTCTTGTTCTGAACTTTGCAGGTTTCAGAACTTCTTTTTACTCCCCTGAAACCTATACCTGTTTCATACCTATGTTTCTAAATGTCCCTGAGTTAGGAAACAGCTTTTGCACCTGTGATTCATGTCAGAGACCTGAAAAAATAGTGGCCACATAAAGCAGAAAATTTCTTTCTCATATAAATGAAGCCTAGAAGTAGGCAGTCTAGAACTGGTAAAGGGGCTTGATGGCTCCCTTCCTCAATGTTGCCTCCAGGTCCTAAGTAGCTGCCAGAGCTCCAACCATTACATCTGCTTTCATGATAATGAAAGGAAAGAAGAGCTTAGCCTCTCCCTTTTAAGGAGCTTTCCTAGAAGCCCATTTTACACTTTAAATTGTATTTTTGTTTATGATTTTTTCACAGTCAAATCTGTTTCTTTTTTGTTTATAATTTTCAGGTTTTGGTATAATAGTTAAAGTACTTTCCCAACCTAAGTATCATTATTCTGTATATTTCCTAAAATTTTAGAACTGTCTTCTCCTTTTGGTTTTAATCTGTAGTTTATTTATGTTTATAGTGTGGGGTAGGGATCTAACATTCTTTTTCCAAATGACTTCCATAAAGGGATGTTTTCTTTAATCCATAATATCTGTTCCTCTCGTAACGATTAGCCAAGATCCTTCCTGAAACAATGCAGGAGGTATTCAGACAAATTCTTAATTTTCTTTTTCTAGATTTCATTAAAACCTACACTAAATTGTTTGCACTTGTACTTCTAACCATCTCTTTTTTAGTTTTAAACTCTGGTCCTCCATTATATCCAACACATATCTTTTTTTGCACTTATACATGGCATTATAATCTACTTTCAAACATTCCTCCCACACAGGACTATAAACAGCTTTGTTTATAGTTGTTGTTCAGTTGCTAAGTCAAGTCTGACTCTTTGTGACCCTACTGTAGCACTCCTGGCTTCCCTGTCCTTAACCATCTCCTGGAGTTTGCTCAAACTTATGTCCATTGAGTCAGTGATGCCATCCAACCATCTCATCCTCTGTCATCCCCTTCTCCTCCTGCCCTCACTCTTTCCCAGCATCAGGTTCTTTTCCAGTGAGGCAGCTCTTGACACCAGGTGGCCAATATATTGGAGCTTCAGCTTCAGCATCAGTCCTTCCAATGAATATTCAGCTTAAGAGTAGGGGTTGTCTTAATCCACTTGGTTAGCAGCTTCTTCAATGTTAAATGCAGTGAGTGAATAAAACAGTGTCGTATATGTCATTTGTTACAGGTTCCCTTTAAAAGGCTACTTTATAATGACTCAGTAGGAGATAATATCATCTCAAATTAATATGCCTTTAAATTTCAATTTTGGAGGGTTTCTTCTGAGGAAGTTTCTTAAGCAAAATTGATTCCATTAATGCTGCTTGGATTTCAATTGGCTTTAACTCTGTGGTATTGTATTTTGTGTACAGTTGGAGGGTGCCTCTATCCATCAAGTCCAGTAATTATTAGTAAGCCTTGTTTTCATGACTCCAGTACTTAGAGGACCTTCAAGGGACAAGGAAGCTGTTCAATTTAGGAAACATTTCTGGTGCATCGTCATTTGCAATTTCTCGCACTAGCTGCTGTAAGGAGCCAGAGCTGAGTCAGAAATGGTCCTTGCCCTTGGGCTCATGACACCACAATGAGGACGAACAAGTGTGTCTTGATGTGTTCATGGAGTGGGAGTTGGGGTGGCATAGAAAAAGCCTGGCCATGGCTGCCCTTCCATCTGTGGTGCTGAGAAGCAGGCCTTGGTGGAAAGTGGAGCATCACCCAAAAGTGAGGGCAGAGAGAGTGAGGAAAAGGGGCTTCCTTTATAACTTAGCGAGTGATCCACCTTGGGAATGGGAAGAGCAGGGAGAGTTGGATTAGTTTACCTGAGGAGATTGTTTTCTTCTTTTCTCTCAGAAGTTTCCTCTGCATTTAGTGAGTAAGTTCTTACTGAGTTCTGTGGGGTGTTTTTTTCTTTCCCCCTTCTCCCTTTTTGTCTTTTCTTTCTTGAATCTTTTTTTCTTTAGAAGTGTGGAGTGTGTCCAGGGGGAGGGAGAGTTTTGCGTGGGACCGGAGAGTGCCCCCAGCCAGTCAACCTTAGCTGAGCCTGAGTTGTGTTCTACACCCCTGATTGGAGACAAAGATGATCACGCTGGGCCTCTGAACCACTTCTCTGTGGCTAGAGGCCATAGTCCATCTTCTCCAAGAGCCTACTGATACGGAACATTGAATGAGGTTAGGGCCTAAAGTGCCTACACCCCACCTTTCTCAGCACCTTCTCTCTCTTTCAGACTCCAGTTCTACCTATCTGATAACGTATTAACTTGGCTTGGTTATCTCTTTTTATTTCCTCTGTCTCTGAGTCATGGCCCCTTCTCCTTAGCCAGTCAGTGGGGCTCCCCTTGCTCTCTCTGACCAGATGCAAACTTTCTCTTCTGGGTAGCCTTGCTGCTGCTACTGCTGCTAAGTCGCTTCAGTCGTGTCCGACTCTGTGCGACCCCGTAGACGGCAGCCCGCCAGGCTTCCCCGTCCCTGGGATTCTCCAGGCAAGAACACTGGAGTGGGTTGCCATTTCCTTCTCCAATGCATGAAAGTGAAAAGTGAAAGTGAAGTCGCTCAGTCGTGTCCGACTCCCAGCAACCCCATGGACTGCAGCCTACCAGGCTCCTCTGTCCATGGGATTTTCTAGGCAAAAGTACTGGAGTGGGGTGCCATTGCCTTAGAATTCTGCTAATACCTACTGCACTAGGAGGTGAGAGACAACGAATATGTTTTCAGGAGCTTGCAGTTAATGAGAGGACAAAACTAACAGATACTAAACTGACAGGGATGAATACCACCCTAATGAAATAAGTAAAAGGATGCATTTGCTAGTTTGTAAACTCAACATCAAATGGTTGGATCTCTGCTGCCCGGACCTTCCTCTGACCCTCTTGTTGGGTGTGTGTGCGCGTGTGTGCACACTGGGCTGTGTCCGACTCTTTGCAGTCTTTCTCAGAGTAGGCTGCCAGGCTCCTCTGTCCATGGGATTCTCCAGGCAAGAATACTGCAGTGGGTTGTCATTTCCTACTCCAGGGGATCTTCCTGACCCAGGGATGGAAACTGTGTCTCTTGAGTCTCTTGCACTGGGAGGTAGATTCTTTACTGCTGCACCCTCTGGGAAGCCCAGAGTTCCCTGTACCTCCATCAAGGTTAACACCAAACTCTACTGCATTCTTCCAGATCCATCATGTTGAACCTGACTTAGTTTCTCCATTGTTGAAACTCCTAGACCATTTCACACACCAACAAAGGTTTGTGATTAAAAACCATGGAAGCAGGTAAAACTGTTTGCCAATAATCAGATGAAACTCATGATTAGGAGAAAAGGATTGAGGGGTCTGAGTGCGAAAAGTCTGCTATTTCAGAAATGAAACCAAAGCAATAGTCCTTGTGATAACTCAGGACTGTGTCAGATTTGTATTTATTATTGGGCTTAATGTTGCTTTTATTTTCAATACTTGAGGGAGGAGAGTGTGTGTGTGTGTACGTGTATGCTCAGTCATGTGTGACTCTTTGTGACCCCACTGGGATTTTCCCAGCAAGAATACTGGGGTGGGTTGCCATTCCCTCCTCCAAGGGGTCTTCCTGATAGAGGGATCAAACCTGTGTCTCCTGCATTGACAGGTGAATTCTTTACCACTGAGCCACCAGGGCCTCATCAATTTCATTGCTCGGGACTTGAAAATATCTTTGTCCCCAGGCTCACTTGGCTCTATTGTATCTCAACAAGGCTAAAAGAAACCCACATGAAGGGATTAATTTCCTAGGTCTAGGCTCCTGCCTTGAAACTTGCTTGGTCGCCAGGCACTCTGAGACTGGGCTCTTCCTCCTTTCTTCTTCTTTTTATTTTAAGTATTTATTTATTCATTTTACTATCTGCATTGGGTCTCAGTTGTGGCACTAGGGGTCTTCCTTGTGCTCAGACTTTCTAGCTGTGGCACAGGGGCTCAGTGATTGTGGTACGCAGCCTTGGTTGCCTGACGGCATGTGGGATCTTAGTTACCCAATCACAGACGGGACCCGTGTCCCCTGCATTGCAAGGCAGATGCTTAACCACAGGGCGGTCCCCTGTTCCTCGCTCAGGCCAGTGCTGAACTTTCTCCTCAAGGCCAGCATGGAGTTAAGGTGTGGAATCTGCTGTATTGTGATCTCTGCGGGTTGCCTGGCTCCTGATCTTCCTGTGTCTCTCTCCAGCCATTGTTTTCTCTCCTGCATTTCCCTGGGGTCCACTTACACTTGTCCCTCCTCCCTGCAGCGCTAACACTGACCACTTACCCGAAGAGCACAGAGAAGGGGCCAATTCCAGGTCTCTTCCCTGATCTACCCGTCTAGCCACATCACCAGCATCAACATTTTCCCTTGATCCAGAGTTAAAGAACACTATTTGTAACCTCCTTGAGTTATTCTGTGAGAAAACTAGGCCCCATTGGAGACTACCTAACAGTAACCTTCAGCAAGGGGCTGCATATGCCAGCTTTAAAGTCCAGCTGCTCACTGTTGTTGTTCAGTCGATAAGTGGTATCCAACTGTTTGCAACCCTATGGACTGCAGAACACCAGGCTCCTCTGTCTCTCGTATGTTATCTTGCTTAATCTTCACAACAATTCAATAAAATGAGTATTATATACACAGCCCCACCTATATAAAGGAAGTCAGTGAAGCACAGAGGGATTAAAGAATCTGCCAATGGTCACACAGCTAGAAAGTAACAGAGCCAGGATTCAGAGCTAGATCTCTCCTGCCAAAACCCAGGTGTGCCCATAATTAGTAGCCACTTGGTGTTGCTAATATGTAGAATATCTTAACAAAATATATCCACAATTTGTTAATGTTCTATTAGTATATATTTAACAAATAAAAGTGGATATCTGTTTAGGTTACCTTAAAAATCAAATATTTAAGATATATCTCTATTGAAAGATTCTGTGAATTTTTTTTTTAATGGGGAAGATGGTGGGACTTTGAGGAGGTCATCAAAGCAAAGAAAGATATAAAACAAATTAGAAAGATTTTGCTACATCCAGATACTGAAGTAAGTGTTATCCTTTAATTATTTTTGCCTCAGAGTGACCAAAGCTGGCAGAAGACAAGAGCTGGTGGGGGGAGGGGGCATAAGAGGGGGCGCATATGACTCCATATGGCTGCCTGCCCTTGGTTTGTCTTCATCTACAGTCAGAAACCGGCAGTGCATGCTAAGTTGCTTGTCACCTCTGACTCTTTGCAACTTTATGGACTACAGCCCGGCTCCTCTGTCCATGGGATTTTCCAGGCAAGAATACTAGAGTGGGTTGCCATTCCTTTCTTCAGGAGATCTTCCCGACCCAAGGATCGAACCCACGTCTCTTACATCTTTACCACTAGCCTACCAGGGAAGGCTCCATAAACAGGCAGAGGAGGTTCGCCAAAAGGAAAAGACCTAAATTCCCGATGCATTACCGGCTGTGTAAACAATTCTCGTAGAAAGAAGGCAGCACTAACTCATCCCGGATATTACACTGTTGTCTCTACATGAAGCCTGCCCTTCTGGACTCACCTTTGTTATGTGGAATGGGGGAGTCTGCAAATCATGTTAGTGTTTTATCAGTGCCCCCTGTTACACTCTGCCAATAGGGGGCGCTGGAGGGAGGCTGGAGGCGGAACTTCCTGTTGTCTTTCTCTGTACATTGCTTATGTTAGCATCACCATGGCAACTCCCTTTTACCTCGCTGTGGCCATTCCTTTATGTGCCTGCACTGAATCCAGTTAACAGTAACGGAGGACAGAGACACCAGACTCTTCAGGAGAGGTCTGGATCTCAGGCAAAGAGGATCTCCTATGAGCTCAGTGACCCAGGTACCATCTGCTTAGAGTTCCCATCTCAGAGGTCTGAGTTGCTCCTTATTGGCACCACTCTTCCCAAATTCTCAGGTAAACAGTTCCTAAGTATCTCCCTCCTTCCAGCCTACTTCCAGCAATTGCTGCTGCTAAGTCGCTTCAGTCGTGTCTGACTCTGTGCTACCCCATAGACGGCAGCCCACCAGGCTCCCCCGTCCCTGGGATTCTCCAGGCAAGAACATGGGAGTGGGTTGCCATTTCCTTCTCCAATGCATGAAAGTGACAAGTGAAAGTGAAGTCGCTCAGTCGTGTCTGACTCATAGCGACCCCATGGACTGCAGCCCACCAGGCTCCTCTGTCCATGGGATTTTTCAGGCAAGAGTACTCGAGTGGGATGCCATTGCCTTCTCCGGCAATTGCTACTTCCCTAATAATTTAGCATCGTCTATCCCTCCCCCGACTTTCACTTACTTGATACCTAGTTAAATTCTTTCCATGAAATTATTAATATTAAATTTGCTATTTCAAACATTTGGTGAGGAATGCTGCATTTTTGGAGGAGTGACTTGAGGGTGAGAGAGACAGAGTGGCAAGCAATGTGACCAGTTTTTTGTTTTTTCTTGGGTGTGGCCTATGAGGATTAGTTCCCTACCTAGAAATTGAACCTGTGCCCCCTCCTTTGGGAGGTCATAGTGTTAACCACTGGACCATCAGGGAAAAACCTGTCAGCAAAGTCCCTGCCAGCAGTTTTGAAGGAGGCATTTTTCACACTGTATTGCCAAAACCATCTATGACTGTCTTGGTGTTATCCTTTGTTCAGACTGCCAAGAACCCTAGAGTCTCAGACATTAGTGAGGGAGATCTACAATTTGGAACCTAAGGATCTTTCTACAGCCTAAAGATTATTAACAGTCATGGAAAAGCAAATGGATTTTTTGTTTTGTTTTTTTGAGCAGTTGCCATGAAAGAACAAACTCTGTTTTTTACTTACTTTTCCCCTTCAAATAAAACAACAAAAGAAACAACTTTGAAGGTCATTTTTATTGCTTCAGTCTTCAGGGAACATAAGGGGAGTAACATCTGATCTCCAGGTCAAAAGAAGGCAAGGGCACACCTGTATGTGTTCATGGTTCCTTGTTAGGAGGGAAAAAGCTTTCAGGTTCTTGCGTGAGGATTGACAGGTTATGAATGATTTTGCAGGAGAGCATGGGTACAAATGGACTGTTCTGGATCAAATAGCTGCTTGTCTTCTCAGACATCGCCAGCATTTTTTTCTGCTTGCTCACCTCCCTCCATGACTCGTTCTTGCAAATATGATCCTGAATGATATATCTGAGCTTGCTCTCTTATCTGAGAGCAGGAAGCCGGGCGAGTGACGGAGGCACCTGCTGCTCTTTACTTTACAGAGATTAAGGAGGAGCCTGCCACAGTCTCTTGGATGTCCTGTGGAAGTTAGAAACCTATTCTGGAGAGGCTGAAAGGAGACCAGGAGATATGGTGTTCATGTTCGCTTCCACAGAACCCGACCCTTGGAAAAAGAAACACACTGTGGCAATAGATCTTCCTTAAATAGGGCAGAAGCGGTTAAAGGTGAGAGTTTTCTTTACTGTTCATTTTTCCTTCCTCTTAGATTTCCATAAGTTATTCCTCAAGTGGATACAATCTTATGCATCAAAGGAGACTGTGATAGGGAAAAGAGTTATTGCTGGAAGGATATGTCACATTTTGTTTCTCTTTCTCACCTGTTAGAAAATTTTTCCCCCCTATAGTATCTGGTTTTCTTTGGTACTAAGTATCCTAGTGATTCAAATAGACACAGTTTTTCATATTCTTTTTCATTATGTTTTGTCACAGGATATTGAATATAATTCCTTGTACTGTATAGTAGGACCTTGTTTATTTTTTTACATAGTAGTTTCTAAGTACACTGTATTGTATTTAAAATGTAACTGTGGTGGAGGAACAAGAATCAAGCTTACAGACACACACACACACACAAAGTCGGGGGGACGAGGGAATATGGATGAGTCCCAGATTTGCTTCTTACAAGTATGTGATATTTGGCAAGTTATTTAGCTTCTGTTTTCCTCTCTATAAAAGAGGCCTAATAATACTGTGTCTTAAGCATGTTGTGAAGATCCAATGGGACAACGTAAAGAAATATTTCTGACTCATAGAAAGCACTCATTAAATACTGATATGCATAGCTCGGTGTGTCTCTGTGTGTGGACGGTTTAGTCGCAAAGTCGTGTCTGACTCTTGCGACCCCATGGACTGTAGCCTGCCAGGCTCCTCTGTCCATGGAATTCTCCAGGCAAGAATACTGGAGGGGGTTGCCATTTCCTTCTCCATGTGTGTAGATATATTTTATTTATGTTTGGCCTCACTGTGCAGCATGTGGGATATTAGTTCTACAACCAGGGATTGAACCTGTACCCACTGCCTTTGAAGCGTGAAGTCTTAACTACTGGACCACCAGGAAAGTCCCTGGATAGATTGTAAATCTGAGTCAACTGAGAGTTATCTATATGAATGACTACAATGTATTTTTAAAATTATGTTCAATTTTTTGTACTTGTTTAAGAACATTTTCTTTAAAGCATGGCTAAATGCTGTATCTAACCAGTGAATTATGTGTGGTGAAAGCATCTAAAATATGAACTGTCAAATAAGACCAAGAAGTGAACTTTATCTTTTAAAAGCACTTTGGATTTCTAGAACTGAAGGTGAGAGTATGAACTTCCTGTCTTTTCTGTCTAGACCAATCACAAATTCTGTCCTCCAGATAAAAGCTATTTTAGACACAGGGTGGTAAGGTGTGGGCAGAAGTCCTCTCTTCCTTGGAATAAAGGGTGGGGACTTCCTCTTACTCAGTACTTCTCCACAACAGCAGGTACCCAGGGCTGCTTCCTTTTCTCTCTCCCGGGTGGAGGTGGAGCCGGTCCTAACTCCAGTCCCAACATGATCAACTGGTTTGCAGCGTCAGGTTACATATCTCCATCCACAAGGGTCCTAGGCAGGACTTGACTGAGGATATTTGTCTAGAGAAGAAATTTATCTTTGCCATCACTCTGGAGTTGATGTTCCTTGAGGATGTTCCGGATTAGTTTGTAACTAAAGGCATTTTGTTCTGTCCAAGGATCTCCTCCTCCACCTTCTCTGTGCCCAAACTCTACTGATCGCCCATCCCATGAAGATGACTGGGTGGAAGAAGAAGCTCTGTCGGGGACATCATCTGTGGGCCCTGGGCTGCTATATGCTGCTGGCCATTGTTGCTCTGAGGCTTTCTCTCAGGTTGAAATGTGATGTAGATTCCTTGGATCTGGAGTCCGGGGACTTCCAAAGTCAGCGCTGTAGGGACGTCTTGTACAAGAACCTGAAGCTGCCAGCAAAGAGATCCATCAACTGTTCTGGGATCACAAGAGGGGACCAGGAAGCGGTGGTCCAGGCTCTCCTGGACAACCTGGAAGTCAAGAAGAAGCGGTTGCCTTTCACTGACACCTATTACCTCAACATAACCAGAGACTGTCAGCGGTTTAAGGCCCAAAGGAAGTTCATACAGTTCCCACTGAGCAAAGAAGAGTTAGACTTCCCCATTGCATACTCGATGGTGGTCCATGAGAAGATTGAAAACTTTGAACGGCTGCTGCGAGCTGTGTATGCCCCTCAGAACATATACTGTGTCCATGTGGATGTGAAGTCCCCAGAAACTTTCAAAGAGGCAGTCAAGGCCATTATTTCCTGCTTCCCCAATGTCTTCATGGCCAGTAAGTTGGTCCCGGTGGTTTATGCCTCTTGGTCCAGAGTGCAGGCTGACCTGAACTGTATGGAAGACTTGCTCCAGAGCTCGGTGCCATGGAAATACTTACTGAATACATGCGGGACAGACTTCCCCATAAAGACCAACGCCGAGATGGTCCTGGCCCTCAAGATGTTGAATGGGAAGAACAGTATGGAGTCTGAGATACCTTCTGAGTACAAAAAAACTCGCTGGAAATACCACTATGAGGTGACAGACAGACTGTACCTAACCAGCAAGATAAAGGACCCTCCTCCTGATAATTTACCTATGTTCACGGGGAATGCCTATTTTGTGGCTTCTCGAGCCTTTGTCCAACATGTCTTAGAGAACCCCAAATCCCGAAGACTGATTGAATGGGTCAAAGACACCTATAGCCCCGACGAACACCTCTGGGCCACCCTTCAGCGTGCTCCATGGATGCCTGGCTCTGTTCCCTACCACCCCAAGTATCACATCTCAGACATGACTGCCATCGCCAGGCTGGTCAAGTGGCAGGGACACGAGGGAGATGTCAGCATGGGGGCACCTTATGCACCCTGCTCTGGAATCCATCAGCGGGCCATCTGCATTTACGGGGCTGGGGACCTGCACTGGATTCTCCAGAACCATCACCTCTTGGCGAACAAGTTTGACCCAAGGGTGGATGATAACGTCCTGCAGTGCTTAGAAGAGTATTTACGTCATAAGGCCATCTATGGGACTGAACTTTGAGCTGTACTGTGGGCGGATCGCTACCCAAGGGCCAGGGACATGTGCCAACATGCCCAGGGCATACTGGTACTGTGTGCGGTGGGGGACGAGGACTGTGGAATTCATGGCATCCCCCAGGGTCAGAGGGCTGCTTTTGGAGTGTGCAGAGTAGATATGCTGACTTGCAGACTGCTTCCCTGGGTGAACACTGACTCAGCCCACTTCCAATAGCTCCTTCACGCACTTTCTCACTGAGTTCATAATAAGAACCAGCTGTCTGGGTAAGTGTGGGAGGAGACCCTGGATTTCAGTTGAATTGGTATCAAGTTTTCCACTCTCTGGAGGTGCCCATTCCTAATAATTCTAGGCTTGGTAGTGGGGAGGGGACTTTGATGGACAGAAGGCCTTCTATTTTGTACTATTAACTTAATAAATAGCTTTTGATTAAAATCTCTACCTCTTTTTTTTTTTGGTCTAGGAAGCCAGAAATAAAACCGAGAAACTTTTTCTCATAACTCTTGGTGACATTTGAAATCCCCAGTGGCCAGCAAGAGAATCACCATTATTCCCTAGTGATCATGGCAGGCTGTATAAATGGCCGATGCACAAGAATGTAAAGCCCCCTTGTTTTGTTAACATTGCCAGTAAAAAAGCCAGGGTGATTTAACCAATGTGACCATCCATATCCTTACAGGAAAATTACAGCACTAATTTTGCAAGCTTCACAGCCAAAGCTTAATGTTTCATAACAAAGATTGTAGCAGCCATTAGGTAAGGTCACCGTATAATTTACTGTCAAAACTAGAACTCATTTTAGTTGGCGGGGGCTGGGTGGCCTGTAGTATTAATGATTATTTAGATAACAAGAATAAACTAGGTCTGGTTACTCATCTTTATGCCTCTTGAGTCAAAACTCTTGTTTAGGTATGTGAATGGAATGGTCACTGATTTTGTGGTTCATACATTTCCTTGGGGGGAGACAGTTGTGTGTGTGTATGTTGTACCTTGTGTGTGTATGTTGTACGTGCATTCTCTGCCCCAGCCTTCTGGCCACCTGCCCAACAAATGTTACCCAGTGAAACAGTTTCTTTTCTAAAGCTCCGGAGATAATTATCAGGTTGTGTTAGTTGCTTAGTCATGTTGGAGTCTTTACGACCGTTTGCGACCCCACGGACTGTAACCCGCCAGGCTCCTCTGTCCATGGGATTCTCTAGGCAAGAATACTGGAGTGGATTGCCATTCCCTTCTCCAGAGGATCTTCCCAACCCAGGGATCAAACCCTGGTCTCCTGCATCACAGGCAGATTCTTTACCGTTTGAGCTACAGGGAGCTCTCACTTTATCAGAAGGCAGTTAGCTACAAGTTATATTCTTCTGTGATGAGGAAGTGATCCTTTGTAAACAGATAAGCGTATCTTGTATATGGTAGAACTAGTTTTCTGCATACAGTACATTCTGGAAAAGTGATTTACACACCAGTTTGTATAATCGGGGGCTTCCCTGATGGCTCAGTTGGTAAAGAATCCGCCTGTAATGAGGGAGACCCTGGTTAGATCCCTAGGTTGGGAAGATCCACTAGAGAAGAGAAAGGCTACCCACTCCAGTATTCTTGGGCTTCCCTTGTGGCTCAACTGGTAAAGAATCCGCCTGCAATGTGGGAGATCTGGGTTTGATCCCTGGGTTGAAATGATTTCCTGGAGAAAGGAAAGGCCACCCACTCCAGTATTCTGGCCTAGAGAATTCCATGGACTGTATAGTCCATGGGGTCGCAAAGAGTTGGAACACAACTGAGCAACTTTCACTAACTCACTCACTTACTCACTTGTATAATTTGATCCTGCAATGAGCCTGTTTTTCTTCATTCCTGATTTTGATTCAGTTCACCGAGTGTTCTCTCACAGTCAACTTCCCCAGCATTCCATGTACTCTGACATAGCTATGACTGCATCTGGCACAGCGACTTTTCTAAGTTAGTGACTGCTTCTGTAAGGTTGTATTCCTTTGATAATGGGCAATGCCACCACCAGCTTACCTGCACTGTCGCAGGGTCCTCGTCACCTTGCTCTCATCATGGAGACGACTAATGAGTAGTCAGTCAGTTGCTCTGCAGTGAGCCCTGTAAGGTCTGTCCTTGGCGGCAATGACTGTAGACCTCTCCACCTATCAGCCTTTCGAATGTCCTTGGTCCCCCTCTGAGGTGGCTGCCAGGGGGCAGAAAAGTGTCCAAGTACACGTGTCCTGAAAAAAGAACTTGGGTCTTTGGCTTCATAGTCAACTTCCTCTTTAAATTTTCATGTGGGAAAAAAATAGGTCTTTACATAAATACATTAAAAAGATTAAAATGTGAACTTATTGTTTTGGGGGAACAAGCTGCTGGAATTCTCCAAGCATTGACATTTCCTCTAGAAATATTATACATTCAGGTGAACAGGAAATGCTCTTTATTTAATAACAAACACAAGGTCTTCATATCAGAAGGGTCAAATTTCGCCCTCCTTGGGTTAGTGTATTTTAGAAATTGTAAAATTAAACCAATCCATCTGTTGATTTTTCCTTCTCTCTTATCTGTTTCTATACCTTATCTCTGGAAAGGAAACATCCTATTGATGAATTGAGCAACTGTGTTTGTATTCCTTTAGAAAGCTTGAATTTCCTCTTTTGATTTGTGGACTGTTGATAAGTGTTGTTTTAATCACTATATTTTTGCTGCACACTCTGCCCGTTGTAACATGCCCTCTTTTCTTGATTTTGTGAAAATTTAAGAAAAGAAGAAAAGGCAGTTAATCTTGTTTGGAAACAGACGATATAATTTATTTGGGGAGAACAAGTATTTGAATTAAAAATGGACAGAAAAATCCATGGCCTGCCTTAAGTACTTCAGCTGAACTGAATTTATCTACTGTGACTTCCTTCCCTTAGTTAGCCAGTCATGGAGATAGAGTTCCCATCTCTATGAAGCTTTGAGTGTATGACAAGCAATGGAATAGCTCATTCATTCATTCCACAAATGTTAATTAAGCTCTTATTATTTGCCAGGCATTGTTCTTGACACCAGGGGTAGTGTAGTCAATCAAACAGACAGATTCCCATGCTAATGTTGTTCACATATCAGTGGGAAAACAACTATAGACAGTTAACATCTATGTATATTAGCAGGCAAATGCTAGAGAGAAATTGAAGGAAGTGAATGAGACCTTCCAGTGGGGAGGAAAATTTTAAATAGTGTGGTCAGGTCAGGGGTTACATTTTAATGAAAAATGTAACATTTGAGTAAACATCTGAAGGAGATGAAGGAATGATCGGTGAGGATAAATGGGGGAAGAACATTCTAGGCCAGGAGGAAAGACTTGCATAGTCCTGAAGCAGGAACACACCTGTCATGTTTAAGGAACAAGGAAACTGGAGTAAATGGAGCAGAGGAAAGGGAGGGGTGAAAGAGTTAAGAATACAGGGGAAGAGGATGTATCCTGACGGCTTTTGTGACCCATAAGGTGGACTTTGTCTTCTCTGAGAGAGATTATAGGCCGCTGGAAGCTTTCGAGCAGAGGGCTGACATGATCTAACACTTGAGTGCTGCACTGAGGACAGACTGGCTGGCTGGGAGGCGGGGGTGGGGGCAGGGAGGCCAGTGTAGAGGCCAGCGTGCTGACGCCATCACTGCAGCAGTGCCGAAGACCCAGGTAGCAGCAGGAGAAACGGTTGAAGTGGTCAGATCCTGGGAATGTTTTGAAGGATCAATATGAGAGTTTGCTGACAGATGGAGTTTGCTTATGAGAGCAGTGGAGGAGTCAGGGATGACTCCAGTGGTTTTGTTTGGGTGTCAAGTTTAGGAGGACAGGGCTACCATTGACCAAGTCAGGCACACTGTGAAAGAGTGGCTGTTTAGGGGAAGACTGTGGGTTTGACTGTGAAGATATAAAATTGAAGATGCCTATTAGACATCTGAGAACAGATGCTGAGGGGATGACTGTGACAGGAGTCTGGATTCAGGAGAGAGGTCTGGACTGGAGACACTTAACCTGGTGCTCCTCAGTTTATATATCATACAAAGCCATGAAATGGGATGAGAGCCCCCAAGGAGTGAACAGAAATAGAAAAGAGCCTCCCAGATGAGTTCTGAGGGCCTTCCGAAATGCAGAGGTTACGGAGCTAAGGAAGAACCAACAAAAGAAGAATTGGAGGGGAGCAGCTGGTGTAGTAGAAGGAAAGCAACTGGCTGTGCAGTGTTCTGGAACAGCAACTCGGGAACGAGGAAGTTGACGGCTGTGCCCCAAACCACTGAAAGTCGCTTAAGATGAGAATGAAGACATGACTATTGGATTTAACAGTGTAGAGCTGGCCTTGATCAGATCAATTTTTTTGTGGTGTTTGGAGGTGAGAATATGATTGGAGGCGGTTCAGAGAGAATGTTAGAGCAAATCTGGCTTTGGCTAGTATAGATAAATGTTCTGAGTTTGCTTTAAGGCAAGAGAAGGAGAATAAAAGTAAAACAATGGAAGGTTAAGAACAGTTTGTCCTAAAAATCGGAAAAGTGATAGCATGTTTGTCAGTTGATGAGAAAGATCTAGTCTAGAGGAAAAGATGCAGGGATGAGATGGGTTACCTGTCAGAGTGACATCCTAGTGAAGAAGACGGGGTCGTTATGTAGCGCACAGGAGAGGGCCTGTCTCTGATGGAAGCACGGACGACAGTTCACCCACAGCAGCAGGACTGAAGGCAGGATAGATGGGCTCAGAGGTACATAGACGGGTCAATGTGGTGGTCTGTAGAGTTTGCGGAGTTCTATCCTCTTTAATTAACATTTTATTTTAGGTATAATATACATACAGAAAGGGGGATTCCCGTGGCACAAGAATCTGTCTGCCGAGGTGGGTGATGTGGGTTCTATCTGGTTTGGGAAGATTCCCTGGAGTAGGAAATAGTGACCCACTCCAGGACTTTTGCCTAGAAAATCCCATGGAGAGAGGAGCCTGGTGGGCTGTAGTCCCTGGGACTGAGTCAGACACGACTGGGAGACTGAGTATGTGCACGTACACACACACACACACACGGAAAGGTACAAAAATTCCAAATATATAGATTATAATTTTTACAAAGTGAACAAATCTGTGTAACTAGAACCCTGATCAAAAATCAGAACATTACCAGCAACCCAGAGGGCTCCTGTGTCCCTTTCCAGTTACCACCTAGGCTGCAGCAAAGATAACCAGACATTGAAACCCAGCAGGACCCTTCTGGGCACAAGCCCTTCTGTGTCTCCAGTTCTTGTTCGTAGGAAAAGCTTTCCCTGCCTTGGTATTCCTAAAATTTCAAAGAGCAGACTCAAATTAATAACTAGAGAAAATACATGTGGAAAGAAAGAGCTTGAACATTGGAGTCAGAGGACTTCTAGTTCCTCCTGAAGGGAGGCAGGTAACAGGCTGATGCATATCTTTGAATTGTCCTGCAGAAACTAAGACTCACATCTGATGGAGGATCACAAGATCATAGACCCCAGACTGGTAGAACCAGAAGACTGACAACATTCCTGAAACCTCATCCAACCTGATCACACATACTGCAACCCTCATCTCTGAAGTTGCCTTTAAAAACCAAAACCCATTGGGAACTTAAGGTCTTCTGAGTACTTAGCTGCCCAGTCTGCTTGCTTTTGTTGTTTGGTTGTTCACTCGTGACTGACTCTTTTGTGACCCTATGGCCTACATGTTCATGGTTCCTCTGTCCATGGGATTTCCCAGGCAAGAATACTGGAGTGGGTTGCCATTTCCTTCTCCAAGGGATCTTTCTGGTCCAGGGATTGAACCTGGGTCTCATGCATTGCAGGCAGATTCTTTCCCATCTGAGCCAGCAGGGAAGCCCACAAATAATAGTACTTTGCTTTATCACCATCCTGTGTTAGTGGATTGGCTCTGCAACATTCAGGTAAGTGGATCCAAGTTCTCTAACACTACTCTGTGACCTGTTTTTGAATTTTTTGTAAGTATTATGTTCTCTTTTGTTTATGACTCCTTAAACTCAACATTTTGAGTTTCATCTATGTTGCATGTAGTCGAAGCTCAGTGATTTTCACTGCTGTGTGATATTCCCTATGTGAATATACCATAGTTTTAGCCATTCAACTGCAGATGAATATTTGGGTTAACTTTTATGAATTGTGCTCTATGAACTTCTTGAAATGTTTTATAGGGAATATATGTATACATTTCGGTTTAGAAAGTATGTAGGAGTGAAATTGCTGGGCCATGTTATACACGCGTTTACCTTTAATAAGTACTGTCATCATTTTTACAACATGATCTACCAAAATAACTCCCACCAGCAAGGTGTGAAAGTTGCATTTGCTTCATTTCTTTGCTAATATTACTAATCTTTTTCGTTTTAATCATTCTGGTTGGTGCTGGTGTTATCAGATGGTGGTTTTAATTTGCATTTCCCTACTGTTCAGTAGCTTTTCAAATGCTTGCCACTTGGATATTCTGAAGTTCCCTTTCAATTACTTTTATTTTGTTCAGGCTTCCCTTGTAGCTCAGTTGGTAAAGAGTCTGCTTTCTATGTGGGAGTGAATGAAGTTGCTCAGTCCTGTTTGACTCTTTGAGACCCCATGGACTGTAGCCTACCAGGTTCCTCCGTCCATGGGATTTTCCAGGCAAGAATAATGGAGTGGGTTGCCATTGCCTTCTCCAGGAGATCTCCCTGACCCAGGGACTGAACCCAGATCTCCCACATTGTAGGCAGACACTTTACCATCTGAGCCACTAGGGAATGCAGGAGACCCGGGTTCAATTCCTGGGTTGGGAAGATCTCCTGGAGAAGGAAATAACAACCCACTCCAATATTCTTGCCTGGAGAATCCCATGGACAGAGGAGCCTGGTGGGCTGAAACAGCAAGATGATTTTATGAGGAAATGGGGAAGAGATAGTGGAGGTTTAGAAAGAGGAAAATGTATTAAATGTTTCAGATTGGAAACTGGAAAAGAAACCAGGACAAAAAGTGGTGCCTGGCAGCATTAAGAACCCACTGATGTTAGGGAAAGTGAATATAAAAAGAAATCAGCCACTCATTCACATTCAGCTCCAAGAGTACAGGCCTATAGTAGGAAGAGAGTACACTTTACTCAGGTTTGTGATTTATCCTAGCAAATATGAGAAAAATTATCAACTCCTGACCAAGCTTGCTTAATCTACATGCAGACTAAATTTCTAACCCCAGCTGGGCTATTTTGAAGTAAAGCCCAAATATGTTTTTATTTTTTAAAGTAATTTTATGTATTTACTGATGACCATGCTATGTCTTCCCTGGTGGCTCAGAGCTTAAAGCGTCTGCCTGCAATGCAGACCAGGGTTCGATCCCTGGGTAGGGAAGTTTCCCCTGGAGAAGGAAATGGCACCCCACTCCAGTACTCTTGCCTGGAGAATCCCATGGATGGAGGAGCCTGGTGGGCTACAGTCCATGGGGTCGCAAAGAGTCGGACACGACTGAGCGACTTCACTTCATGCTGTGTCTTCACTGCTGTGAGGGCTTTTCTCTAGTTGTGACAAGCAGGGGCTACTCTCCACTTGCCGTGTGTGGGCTGCTCATTGCAGCGGCTTCTTGCAGTAGAGCACATGCTCTAGGGCTTGCAGGCATTAGTGATTGTGGCACACAGACTTAGTAGCTCTAAGGCGCATGGGATCTTCCCGGACCAGGGATTGAACTCATGTCTCCTGCTTTGGCAGGTAGACTCTTTACCACTGAGCCACCAGGGAAGCCCCTAGTGGCTTTTTAAAAATTAGCTATTTTTAAATTAACTTATTCTGCAGTATGTAAATCTCAACTGAGATAAGTAATAAACATTTAAAACACTCAACATATTATAACATATCTAACATACTAACCACTATGACCATTCAGGTATGACCTAAATCAAATCCCTTATGATTATACAGTGGAAGTGAGAAATAGATTTAAGGGACTACACCTGATAGACAGTGCCTGATGAACTATGGACAGAGGTTCGTGACATTGTACAGGAGACAGGGATCGGGACCTGTCTCGATGGGAAAGAAAAGCAAAAAAGCAAAATGGCTGTCTGGGGAGGCCTTATAAATAGCTGTGAAAAGAGAAGTGAAAAGCAAAGGAGAAAAGGAAAGATATAAGCATCTGAATGCAGAGTTCCAAAGAATAGAAAGGAGAGATAAGAAAGCCTTCCTCAGCAATCAATGCAAAGAAATAGAGGAAAACAACAGAATGGGAAAGACTAGAGATCTCTTCAAGAAAATTAGAAATACCAAGGGAACATTTCATGCAAAGATAGGCTCAATCAATGACAGAAATGGTAGGGACCTAACAGAAGCAGATGATATTAAAAGAGGTGGCAAGAATACACAGAAGAACTGTACAAAAAAGATCTTCAGGACCAAGATAATCACGATGGTGTGTGATCACTCACCTAAAGCCAGACATCCTGGAATGTGAAGTCAAGTGGGCCTTAGAAAACATCACTACGAACAAAGCTAGTGGAGGTGATGGAATTCCAGTTGAGTTATTTCAAATCCTGAAAGATGATGCTGTGAAAATGCTGCACTCAATATGCCTGCACATTTGGAAAACTCAGCAGTGGCCACAGGACTGGAAAAGGTCAGTTTTCATTCTAATCCCAAAGAAAGGCAATGCCAAAGTATGCTCAATCTACCGCACAATTGCACTCATCTCACACGCTAGTAAAGATGCTAGCAAAATTCTCAAAATTCTCCAAGTCAGGCTTCAGCAGTACATGAACCGTGAACTTCCAGATGTTCAAGCTGGTTTTAGAAAAGACAGAGGAACCAGAGATCAAATTGCCAACATCCGCTGGATCATGGAAAAAGCAAGAGAGTTCCAGAAAAACATCTACTTCTGCTTTATTGACTATGTCAAAGCCTTTGACTGTGTGGATCACAACAAACTCCAGAAAATTCTTCAAGAGGAGGTAATACCAGACCACCTGACCTGCCTCTTAAGAAACCTGTATGCAGGTCAGGAAACAACAGTTAGAACTGGACATGGAACAACAGACTGGTTCCAAATAGGAAAAGGAGTACGTCAAGGCTGTATATTGTCACCCTGCTTATTTAACTTATATGCAGAGTACCTCATGAGAAACGCTGGGCTGGAAGAAGCACAAGGTGGAATCAAGATTGCCGGGAGAAATATCAATCACCTCAGATATGCAGATGACACCACCCTTATGGCAGAAAGTGAAGAGGAACTAAAAAGCCTCTTGATGAAAGTGAAAGTGGAGAGTGAAAATGTTGGCTTAAAGCTCAACATTCAGAAAACGAAGATCATGGCATCTGGTCCTATCACTTCGTGGCAAATAGATGGGGAAACAGTGGAAACAGTGTCAGACTTTCTTTTTCGGGGCTCCAAAATCACTGCAGATGGTGACTGTAGCCATGAAATTAAAAGACACTTACTCTTTGGAAGGAAAGTTATGACCAACCTAGATAGCCTATTGAAAAGCAGAGACATTACTTTGCCAACAAAGGTCCGTCTAGTCAAGGCTATGGTTTTTCCAGTAGTCATGTATGGATGTGAGAGTTGGACTGTGAAGAAAGCTGAGTGCCAAAGAATTGATGCTTTTGAACTGTGGTGTTGGAGAACACTCTTTAGAGTCCCTTAGACTGCTAGGAGATCCAACCAGTACATCCTAAAGAAATCAGTCCTGAATATTCGTTGGAAGGACTGATGATGAAGCTGAAACTCCAGTACTGTGGCCACCTCGTGTGAAGAGTTGACTCATTGGAAAAGACTCTGATGCTGGGAGGGATTGGGAGCAGGAGGAGAAGGGGATGACAGAGGATGAGATGGCTGGATGGCATCACCGACTCAATGGACCGTGAGTTGGAGTGAACTCTGGGAGTTGGTGATGGACAGGGAGGCCTGGCGTGCTGCAATTCATGGGGTTGCAGTCGGACAAAACTGAGTGACTGAACTGGACTGAAGATAATAAAAGTAATTCTTTGATACCAAATGTTTTAAAATTTTGCTCAGTGTCTTAATAATGTTGTACAGTGGCTTATTTGAATTAAGACACATTGGATTGATAAATCTTGTAAATCTCTTTTAATTTTAGATTCCCTTCTCCTTCTTTTTTGTTTTGGCATTTTGTTACACAAGTTTTTTGTTTTTTCCCCTGAATGGTCACCATGCTTTGGATTCTGCTGATAGGACACCAGCAATACTATTTAACATATTTAATATGTTTCTGTCCCCAATATTTCTTATAAACTGGTACTTAGGTTTAGAAGCTTAAAAGGATTCAGGTTTGAAGTTTTGTCAAGAAAATTTCATTTTGGTATCTTGTATTTCCTATTCCATCACAGCAGGAGGTACATATGTCTGTTTGGCCTTTTTTTTTTTTTTAATGTTGGAATTGAACTATGGGGTTTGGAAGTTGTCAGGTGGATTATAAATTTCCTATAACCTTTTCACCTCATCATTTAAGCAGCCATTGAAGATCATTGTTTAGTCCTATTATTTTATAACAAATTACAAAATGGTGGTATCCTAATCCTATAAATCCTTCATTTAAAATTTAATATGAAGCAAAACTCTTTATCAACTGTATTGCTAGTCTGAAGAACAATATTTCCCTTCACCAGTTTAATGCAGAGTAATGAACTGGTTACCTACTGAAAATGAATCTACGTGTATTTTAGAACTCCAGCAATGTTAAAAAACAATTTATATGCTGTGACTCACTGCACTTATTTTAATGATGTTCCATCTTTGGCTCGTGTATTTTCCTATGGCTAAAGGACCAAAGTATCACAAACATGGTGGCTTAAAACAACAGAAACTCCCTGTTTCACAGGTCTGGAGGACGGAAGTCTAGAAGCAGCTTCCCTGCGTCAGGACAGGGTGTTGGCATGGCCATGCTCCCTCTGGAGGCTTTCGGGGAGAACCTGCATCTTGTGTCTTCCAGCGTCTGTGGCTGCCAGCTTTCCTTGGCTTCTGGCTGCATTGCTCGTCTCTCCCTCCACGGTCATATTGCTTTCTTTTCTCCTGTATGCCGAGTCTCCTCCTGCATCCCTCTTATAGACACATGTGATTGCACTTTGGACCCATCCTGATTATCTTACACTTTCCCCCATTCCAAGATCCTTAATAACATTTGCAAAACTTTTGCCACATAAGGAAACATTTACACATTCCAGGGATCAGGACTTGGTATCTCTGGGAGTCATCATTCAGCAAAGTGAGAACCTTTTAAAGTTGGCTGATTCCTTGGGATATGATTCCAGTAATTTTGGATAACTTCCTCATTTTCTGTTATAAAAAGCCTTTCTAAGATTGTATTTCTATCATTTACCTTTAGTTAGCTATTCTCATTTTTCTGGTTTTTAAATGTGAATGGTATTTTTAAACCACAATTTTGGCATTAGAGATGTGCTTTGTAAATGGGTTGTCACTGAAACAAAGGATCCAGGAATCAAGAGGGTGAGTGTGGCTCTCAGTAAAGTTACATTCAATAACCCATTGAAAATAATCTTTGCTTCCTGTACCTACAACTTTGGGCTCTGCTTTTGGGGCCCTAAGGGAGGAATTCTTCCACCAGGAAACCAACAATGTTCCCACTGAACTGAAAATTGAGATTCCGCCTTGAGTATTTAGGGTTTTTGTGCTCCTGGACCAATGGGAAAACATGGGGGTTATTATACTGACTGGGGTGGAAAGTGAGTCGCTCGCCTGTGTCTGATTCTTTCCAACTCCGTGGATTGTATCCTGCCAGGCTCCTCTGTCCATGGAATTCTCCATGGCAAGAATATTGGAGTGGGTAGCCATTCCTTCTCCAGGCTATCTTTCCATCTCCAAGGATCAAATCTGGGTCTCCTGCATGCAGGTGGACTCCTTACTGTTTGAGCCACCAGGGAAGCCTATTGTGGGGTGGTTGATCCCAATTATCAAGGGACATATAGCTCCTGCTGAACTCTGTGGTGTTGGAGAAGACTCTTGAGAGTCCCTTGGACTGCAAGGAGATCCAACCAGTCCATTCTGAAGGAGATCAGTCCTGAATATTGGAAGGACTGGTGCTGAAGCTGAAACTCCAATAATTTAGCCACCTGATGCAAAGAACGAATTCATTGGAAAACACCCTGATGCTGGGAAAGATTGAAGGCAGGAAGAGAAGGGGACAACACAGGATGAGATGGTTGGATGGCATCACCTACACGATGGACAGGAGTTTGTGTAGGCTCTGGGAGTTGGTGATGGACAGTGAAGCTTGCTGCAGTCCATGAGGTCGTAGAGTCAGACACAACTGAGCAACTAAACTGAACCACTGTAACTCACTGGAGTGCAGTGCAGTGCAGTGCATTTCAGTTGCTCAGTTGTGTCCCACTCTTGCAAACCCGTGAATTGCAAACCCCATGAATTCCTGCCCCCAATCCCTCCCAGCATCAGAGTATTTTCAAATGAGTCAACTCTTCGCATGAGGTGGCCAAAGTACTGGAGTTTCAGCTTTAGCATCATTCCTTCCAAAGAACACCCAGGGCTGATCTCCTTGAGGATGTACCGGTTGGATGTCCCTGCAGTCCAAGGGACTCTCAAGAGTCTTCTCCAACACCACAGTTCAAAAGCATCAATTCTTTGGCACTCAGCTTTCTTCACAGTCCAACTCTCACATCCATACATGACCACTGGAAAAACCATAGCCTTGACTAGAGGGTCCTTTGTTGGCAAAGTAATGTCTCTGCTTTTCAATATGCTATCTAGGTTGGTCATAACTTTCCTTCCAAAGAGTAAGTGTCTTTTAATTTCATGGCTACAGTCACCATCTGCAGTGATTTTGGACCCCCCAAAAATAAAGTCTGACACTGTTTCCCCATCTATTTCCCATGAAGTGATGGGACCAGATGCCATGATCTTTGTTGAGCTTTAAGCCACCGTATTCACTCTCCTCTTTCACTTTCATCAAGAGGCTTTTTAGTTCCTCTTCACTTTCTGCCATAAGGGTGGTGTCATCTGCATATCTGAGGTGAGTGATATTTCTCCCGGCAATCTTGATTCCACCTTGTGCTTCTTCCAGCCCACCGTTTCTCATGAGGTACTCTGCATATAAGTTAAATAAGCAGGGTGACAATATACAGCCTTGACGTACTCCTTTTCCTATTTGGAACCAGTCTGTTGTTCCATGTCCAGTTCTAACTGTTGCTTCCTGACCTGTATATAGGTTTCTCAAGAGACAGGTCAGGTGGTCTGGTATTCCCATCTCTTTCAGAATTTTCCAGTTTGTTGTGATCCACACAGTCAAAGGCTTTGACATAGTCAATAAAGCAGAAATAGATGTTTTTCTGGAATTCTCTTGCTTTTTCAATGATCCAGTGGATGTTGGCATTTTGATCTCTGGTTCCTCTGCCTTTTCTAAAACCAGTTTGAACATTTGGAAGTTCATAGTTCACGTATTGCTGAAGCCTGCCTTGGAGAATTTTGAGCATTACTTTACTAGACTGTGAGATGAGTACAATTGTGTGGTAGTTTGAGCATTCTTTGGCATTGCCTTTCTTTGGGATTGGAATGAAAACTGACCTTTTCCAGTCCTGTGGCCACTTCTGAGTTTTCCAAATTTGCTGGCGTATTGAGTGCAGCACTTTCACAGCATTATCTTTCAGGATTTGAAATAACTCAACTGGAATTCAGTCACCTCCACTAGCTTTGTTCGTAGTGATGCTTTCTAAGGCCCACTTTACTTCACATTCCAGGATGTCTGGCTCTAGGTGAGTGATCACACCATCGTGATTATCTTGGTCCTGAAGATCTTTTTTGTACAGTTCTGTATATTCTTGCCACCTCTTCTTAATATCTTCTGCTTCTGTTAGGTCCTTACCATTTCTGTCCTTGATCAAGGCCATCTTTGCATGAAATGTTCCTTTGGTATCTCTAATTTTCTCGAAGAGATCTCTAGTCTTTTGTTTTCCCATTCTGTTGTTTTCCTCCATTTCTTTGCATTGATGGCTGAGGAAGGTTCTTATCTCTTCTTGCTATCTTTGGAACTCTGCATTCAGATGCTTATATCTTTCCTTTTGTCCTTAGTGCCCCTATATTCAGTTGTAAAAGTTAAAGGAAGACTGTAGCAGTTCACTAAAGGTAAATTCACTAAGAACTTATATACTTCAGGAATGAAGTTTAGGGTCTCCTAAAGAACCCGTCAGCTAAGGTGCTGACTGAAGGTAACTGGAAAATGGTATGGGCTGTATCAAAAAGATCAGCCTGATGGCTAATTTATAAAAATAAGGAGTATGCCATTCGTGTTTGTTTGTTCTATGGTGTGTGTATAAATCACGTTTGTTTCCTTTTAAAAATGCTGCATTTTCACTCACCTCAGCTTTCCTAAACTCTCAGTATCTTCTCAGCTTAGCAGGGTCGCCAGGCTCTGTTTGGGTTCCCCTCTCCCTGTGTCTTTAGTCTGGGTATTGCTCCATGCAGACAGCTGGATGACTACAGAGCTCATCCTTAACCACCCTGATTCTCAGGGATTACAGCCTTGTGTCCTGCCTGTTGTCTACAGTCTGCAGAACATGGTTTCATACATTTTGTGTACGTTTCTAGTTGTTTACAGAAGGAAGTTAAGTCCTGTCCTTGTTATTCTGGCATGCCTTGAAGTCTCTGAAGATGGCAACTTAAAAAACAAAATTGAGATTAAAGTTGATAGGTAACATTTTATTAATCTTAGAGGCACAAAGTGATTTTATGTATGTGTATATTACAAAATGATTACCATGATATTAGTATCCATCAAGACACAGAAAATTTTTTTTCTTGTGATGAGACTTTTAAAAGTTAGATCTACTTTCAGTTCAGTTCAGTTGCTGTGTCCAACTTTTTGCGATGCCATGGACTACGTCACACCAGGCCTCCCTGTCCATCACCAACTCCCAGAGTTCACTCAAACTCATGCCCATTGGGTTGGTGATGCCATCCATCCTGTGTCGTCCCCTTCTCCTCCTGCCTTCAATTTTTCCCAGCATCAGGGTCTTTTCCAATGAGTCAGTTCTTCGTATTAGGTGGCCAAAGTACTGGAGTTTCAGCTTCAGCATCAGTCCTTCCAATGAATATTCAGGACTGATTCCTTTAGGATGGACTGGTTGGATCTTCTTTCAGTCCAAGGGACCCTCAAGAGTCTTCTCCAACACCACAGTTCAAAAGCATCAATTCTTTGGCATTCAGCTTTCTTTATAGTCCAAGTCTCATATCCATACATGACTACTGGAAAAACCATAGCTTTGACTAAATGGACCTTTTGTGGCAAAGTAATGTCTCTGCTTTTTAATATGCAGTCTAGGATGGTCAGAGCTTTTCTTCCAAGGAGCAAGCGTCTCTTAATTACATGGCTGCAGTCACCATCTGCAGTGATTTTGGAGCCCGAAAAAAATCAAGGCTGTCAGTATTTCCATTGTTTACCCATATACTTGCCATGAAGTGATGGGACCAGATGCCATGATCTTAGTTTTCTGAATGGTTGAGTTTTAAGTCAACTTTTTCACTCTTCTTTTTCACTTTCATCAAGAGGCTCTTTAGTTCTTTGCTTTCTGTCATAAGTGTGGTGTCACCTGCATATCTGAGGTTATTGATATTTCTCCAAGCAATCTTGATTCCAGCTTGTACTTCTTTCAGCCCAGCGTTTCTTATGATGTATTCTGCATATAAGTTAAATAAGAAGGGTGACAATATACAGCCTTGAGGTACTCCTTTTCCTATTTGGAACCAGTCTGTTGTTTCATGTCCAGTTCTAACTGTTCCTTCCTAACCTGCATACAGATTTCTCAAGAGGCAGGTCAGGTGGTCTGGTATTCTCATCTCTTTCAGAATTTTCCACAGTTTGTTGTGATCCACACACTCAAAGGCTTTGGCATAGTCAATAAAGCAGATGTTTTTCTGGAACTCTCTTGCTTTTTTGATGATCCAGTGGATGTTGGCAATTTGATCTCTGGTTCCTCTGGCTTTTCTAAATCCAGCTTGAACATCTGGAAGTTCATGGTTCACGTACTGTTGAAGCCTGGCTCGGAGATCTACTTTCAGCAACTTTTAAACACCCAGTTGACCCTTGAACAATGAGGCCTAGGGTTGCTGACCCTTTGCAGTTGGCCTGTATAACTCACAGCCGGCCTTCTACGCAGGCCAACTATAACCTACAGCTGGCCTTGTATGTGTGGTTTTCTGAATCCGTGGTTCCACATCTGTGGATTCAACCTACTGTGGGTCGTGTAGCACTGTCGTGTGTGTGTGTGTGTGTTCAGTTGTGTCTGACTCTTTGCAAACTCTTGGACTATAGCCCACCAGGCTCTTCTGTTCATGGGATTTGCCAGGCAAGAGTAATGTAGTGGGTTGACATTTCCTTCTCTAGCATTGTGGTACTATTTAAAAAAAAAAAAAAAATCCCTGTATAAGTGGACTTGCACAGTTCAAACTGGTGTGAATGATAGTACTTAAAAATTTTTTTAATTGGAGAATTTTACAATGTTGCATTGGATTTCTGCTGTAAAACAATGCGAGTCAGCTCTAAGTTTACACATCTCTCTTCCCTCTTGAGCTCCCCGTCACTCTCCCCATCTCCCCGCTCTAGGTCATCACAAAGCACTAAGCTGAGGCTCTGTGTTATATAGGAACCTCCCATTAGCTAGCTTAACACATGATGTGCATACGCTTCAGTGCTACTCTCAATCTGTCCCAGTCTCTCCACTTGTCATCTAGAGTTGTTGTGCTGCACGTTATACTCCCTGGACTTATTTATATAGCTGCAGGTTTGGATCTGATGACCCCTTCACTCATTTTGCTCACCCAGGTCACCAGCTGCCTCTGGCAGTATCTGTTCTCTGTATGAGTTCAGTTTATTTTAGATTCTACATGTAAGTGAGTTTAGTCTTTCTCTAACTTCTTTCACAGGGATAATGCCCTCAGGATCTATGTTGTGGCAAATAACAAATTTCCTTTTTTTTAAAAAACGGCTGAATAATATTCTGGTCCTTGTGGGCCACACATAACACTGTATGCATTCATCCATCCATCCATGCTCACTTATTTTCACATCTTGACTACTGTAAATAGTGCTGCTTTAAACTTGGGTGCAGATTATCTTAAGATAAAAGATTTCATTTACTTCACATACATACTCAGAAGTAGAATTGCTGCATCATATTCTAAGGTTTTAAATTTCTGAGGAATCTCCAAAGTCTTCCATAAGTGGTTGCACCAATTTACCTTCCTGCCAACAAGGCATGATGGTTGCTCTTTTCTCTCATCTTTGCTAATGTCTGTCTTTTTGATAGTAGTATTCTAACAGGTGTGCGGCGATTATCTTACTGTGGTTCTGTTTCAATTCCCTGGTTAATGATGGGCATCTTTTTGTGTACCTGTTGGTGTTACTTATGTCTTCTTCGGGAAAATGTCTATTCAGATCTTCTACTTTTAGCTATTGTCTGAATTGTTATTTTTTGGATATAAATCCATCAGATATGTAATTTGCAAATGTTGTCTTCTATTCTTTAAGCTGCCTGTTCATTTTATTGATGATTTCCCTTGCTGTGCAGAACAGCTTTTTAGTTTGATGTAGTCCCACTTAGTTTTGCTTTTGCTGCCTTCGCTTTTGGTATAAAAACAAAACAAAACACTGCCGAGACTGATGTCAGGGAGATTTACACATTTTCTTTTAGTCTAATGACTTTTGGCCTGAGGTTCTTTAGTGCATTCTGAATTAATTTTTTTGTGTAATGTAGTGGTCCAGTTTTGTTCTTTTGTATGTGGATGCCCAGTTTCCCCAATGCCATTTATGGACAAGACTGTCCTTGTCCCATTGAATATTCTTGCCTCCTTTGTCATAAATTGATCATTTATGTGTGGGTTTATTTCTGGGCTCTCTATTCTGTTCCATTGACGGTGTGTGTGTGTGTGTGTGTGTATTTTATGCCAATGTACTACAGTGCTGTTTTTTTTTGGGGGGGGGGGTACAGTGTTTTGATTACTATAGATTCATAATATAATCAGAAAGCAGAAAGTGTGATGATTTCAGAGTTGTTCTTGCTTTAGCTATTGAACGTGTTTTGTGGTTCACTTTAGGGAACAGAATGAGTAAAAGCGGAGGAAGAAAGGATTAGAGAATAAGACAGTTGGAATATTCAAGAGAGAACAGTGTTGAGTTTTCTTGCACAATGCTCTCTCGAACTAATCCTGTGAAATCCTTTGCTGCATGCTTTGTAACACCTTGAGGCATTTACCTTCAGTTCAGTCGCTCAGTCGTGTCCGACTCTTTGCGACCCCATGAATCGCAGCATGCCAGGCCTCCCTGTCCATCACCAACTCCCAGAGTTCACTCAGACTCACGTCCATCAAGTCAGTGATGCCACCCAGCCATCTCATCCTCTGTCGTCCACTTCTCCTCCTGCCCCCAATCCCTCCCAGCATTAGAGTCTTCTCCAATGAGTCAACTCTTCCCATGAGGTGGCCAAAATACTGGAGTTTCAGCTTTAGCATCATTCCTTCCAAAGAAATCCCAGGGCTGATCTCCTTCAGAATGGACTGGTTGGATCTCCTTGCAGTCCAAGGGGCTCTCAAGAGTCTTCTCCAACACAGTTCAAAAGCATCAATTCTTCGGTGCTCAGCTTTCTTCACAGTCCAACTCTCACATTCATACATGACCACAGGAAAAACCATAGCCTTGACTAGACGGGCCTTTGTTGGCAAAGTAATGTCTCTGCTTTTCAATATGCTATCTAGATTGGTCATAACTTTCCTTCCAAGGAGTAAGTGTCTTTTAATTTCATGGCTGCAGTCACCATCTGCACTGATTTTGGAGCCCCCCAAAATAAAGTCTGACACTGTTTCCCCATCTATTTGCCATGAAGTGATGGGACCAGATGCCATGATCTTCGTTTTCTGAATGTTGAGCTTTAAGGCAACTTTTTCACTCTCCTCTTTCACCTTCAGCAAGAGGCTTTTTAGTTCCTTTTCACTTTATGCCATAAGGGTGGTGTCATCTGCATATCTGAGGTTATTGATATTTCTCACGGCAATCTTGATTTCAACTTGGGTTTCTTCCAGTCCAGCGTTTCTCATGATGTACTCTGCATAGAAGTTAAATAAGCAAGGTGACAATATATAGCCTTGATGTACTCCTTTTCCTATTTGCAACCAGTCTGCTGTTCCATGTCCAGTTCTAACTGTTGCTTCCTGACCTGCATATAGGTTTTCAAGAGGCAGATCAAGTGGTCTGGTATTCCCATCTCTTTCAGAATTTTCCACAGTTTATTGTGATCCACACAGTCAAGGGCTTTGGCATAGTCAAGAAAGCAGAAGTAAATGTTTTTTTGGAACTCTCTTGCTTTTTCATGATCCAGCGGATGTTGGCAATTTGATCTCTGGTTCCTGTGCCTTTTCTAAAACCAGCTTGAACATCTGGAAGTTCATGGTTCACATATTGCTGAAGCCTGGTTTGGAGAATTTTAAGCATTACTTTACTAGCATGTGAGATGAGTCCAATTGTGCAGTAGTTTGAGCATTCTTTGGCATTGCCTTTCTTTGGGATTGGAATGAAAACTGACCTTTTCCAGTCCTGTGGCCACTGCTGAATTTTCCAAATTTGCTTGCATATTGAGTGCAGCATTTTCACATCATCTTTCAGGATTTGAAATAGCTCAACTGGAATTCCATCACCTCCACTAGCTTTGTTAGTAGCATTTACCTTAAGACAAGGTAAATGCCTTGCCTCAAACCTTGTGCACATTTTATCTACCTATGTACTAGAAAAATAAGATTCTATCATTACTACAGCATATTAAAAAATGGTTGAATTTTCATCAATTTACAGGGCATTTTTAGAATGGATTGACAAAACTAAGGTTGCAAATTCTTATTTTAGTTCTGCTAATAGAGGAATAGACTATTTTTTCTTGCATATTAAGAGGCAAGTAAGCTTATTATCCTGCAGCCTGTGGGAGAGCACAAACTGGTATACACTCTGGCTGTGTCTCTCCTGTAATCTCTAGTAATGTCTGAGTACTACCATGGGGGGAAGATTGAAACAGTTGTATCACTATGCAAGTGTTAGCCATGTGATGTGTATGCAAGTAATTACAATTGAGAGGGAATGTCAGGCTGTGACTTCTGCACTCATGCCCAGGGAAAAACAGGTGTGCGTATGGTGGCTGAGCTGAATAAAAGAACTGGTTTCAACCTGTGGAATGTGGTATAATCCCTAGGGACTACACCTGGGGCATTACAGGTACACCTTCAACACTTGGCAGTCCGTACCTGTTTCCTGGGTGAATCTGAGTGAGTACTGACACCCATGCAAGTCCTTCCTGTCCTTTGCTGTGTTTTCTCATGACTTCTTTGTTAAGAACTCATAAGGAAAGAGATCAATATGGGCTACACTCAATACAAGTGGGTTTAAGTTCTGAAGGATGGGGAGGATTTTGATTCTGAAAGGTAAGTCATGAGAAATGAAGGAAACTGCATAACCAAAGACAGAAATCTTTTTTTGTGTCTCTCTCAAATTAACTGAGCAGACCATGCGATTGTTGGTATGAAAGATTAGGAAGAGAACACTGGAATAGATTATGCAGAATGGGCTGCAAGAATGAAAGTTAAATTTTAATGTTAAGAATCAAGGACTGCACTGATATACTGAGGTAACACTAGGGGCACCCAGTCCTTCCTACCATTACTAGGTTACAGTAGTCAACCGTTTCCTACGAGAAACTCAAGACCTAGGCCAAAGTGCTTCTGTATCTTTTGCAAACACAATCTAGTGACATCATTTATAGGATTTAAAATTCCCCAAAGTATACACCTCCAGTCATAGACCTGAAGATCTCTATGACTGTTCATAACATGAAAGTCTAAACCATTATTCCTTAGGAAACAGAAGTTTTTACAACCATTCTAAGTTTACTATCAACATTGCTCATAACCATTATCCTCAACTTTCAAAATAAAAAGATACTGATCTTGACTAACTGCAGTTAAGACAAATCCTAATTACAAAGCCTTTGGTAATCAAGTTTCTAAATCTGTAAAAGTGGAACAAAGTTGTTCCAGGGTCTTTGTGAGGATTATCTAGAAGAAAAACACACACAGCAGCCGGTGTTTACCATAATGAAGTTAGTGATGTTGGTCCTTCTCTTACACAGATCAGACTTACTTAAAAACGATGACACCTATAGAGTAACATGCTTTCTCAACAAAAGAAAAGCTGAGGGACTGTGTGCAATATAAAGATCTTTTTAATATTTTAATAGGTTTATGATGGAGTGAGAGTGAAAAGACAGCATTACACTGAAAAGGGTTGAATTGGGGGGACCACAGGCTGGGGCTCTAAAAGCCTGCTCCTACTAAATGATGAACATTCTGCGAGGCATTTTAGAAATGCCACATTCTTCATCATGTATTCCTAGACTGACAAAACTTTTCCTTCAAGTACACAAAGACATGGCAGGTGGTTAACAGGACTTTTTAATGAAAGTCTAGTAGCTGGTAAGATGTAGAGCACTCTAGAAATGAAACTTGACTGTTATGGCCAATTTAATTACATGTCACGTGAAGACTATTTTATGTTGTTGCAAATAGGTTTTTTGGTTTTATTCTAGCTATGAAAGTCGCTCAGTCATGTCTGACTCTTTGCAACCCAGGAATGCTCCAGGCCAGAATACTGGAGTGGGTAGCCTTTCCCTTCTCCAGGGGAATCTTCCCAACCCAGAGGTTGAACCCAGGACTCCAGCATTGCAGGTGGATTCTTTACCAGCTGAGCTACAAAGGGAAGCCCTTATTTTAGCTATATAAGATGTCTAAAGATGGTCTAATTTTTTCTTAGTTGAGTTTTTCACACCAATGATTACCCTTGTTTTTGCACTTTGAAAAAGATTTTTTTAAGGAAAGTTCCAGTCTGGAATTCTGGTTTTTCCCCTGCTAATGCTCTCATCAGCTAAACTCGCAACTGATAACTTGACTCTGTTGAAATGAACGCATGTTCTAATTTCCTTTGCAAGGAACACGGTACCCTTTCAAAATGCTTATCTAGTATCTACATATTGTGAGCTTAGTAGCTCTAGCAGTTATTACTCACATTGAGTTTTAAAATGAATTTATTAAAGAATGGTCCTAGGAAGGCAACAATGTTTGATTTGTCATTAAAAAAAAAAGTTCTGTTTCTTCATGCTGTATAATAAAGAAGGTACAGAGTTATGAGCTTCTTTCTATTGGAATTCTCTGATAGTATAGCACAGAGTAGTCATTTCTGCAATGCTAGAATAAATTAAAAAAAAGTCTCTTCTATGCTTCTCTTCAAAAAGCGATGAACAGTAACAGGATGGCATTAAAAAGCCATTTCTTTTTTCTATTCATTCTGTAGTATTGGAGCCAGTATCTAGGAAACAGAGGAGAGAAAGAGTAAATGCAAGAAGCAACTTAAATAGTTCAAGAAAATCTTTCAAAAGTAAAACAGGAACTAACGGTGGTGAAGAAGGGGAAACAAAAAGCTGACCACATTAGTATCTTCTGTACTTAAATGTCGTTTTACCTTAATGGGAAAGTCAATCTTTAGCCTCCATATTTATGTTAAGAAAAATCAAGCCATACTACAGTTGGTTTATATACTTTTTTTCAGGTCCTCTACTTTCCCAAAATTTAAAACCACAAAGGACAATAATGTATAATCAGAAGAAATTTGTATTTAATTCCTGGTGAGAAAAAAAAAAAACCCAAATTCTAGTCACTATGACTTTTTCTCTGCTTCTCTATTAGGAACTGAACTGTATTTCAAAAAGCTGACCCGAAGAAAAAATGGTTTTATTTCACAGTAGCACTGCATTTATCTGGTTAGGAATGGTATTACTACTTAACCTCCTACCTCTAACTGCTACAGCCATTTATATTTTAATGACTGTTTTTTTCTGCTGACATAGAGGAACATGGAACACAATCTAAACTTTTCTTGAATACCCAACAATTTTTTCTTTGAAGAGCAATCACTATACTGTGCTGTAAGTGAAGCAAGCTCCTCAGAAGCCACCGAAGGAGGTAAGGCTGATTTGTACTTAAATCCACTGAAGTTTGAGAAAATAAGATACATCTTTTATCTTTAAGAAGCAAGAGAAATATAATTTAAGGACCACTTATAAGTAAAATACATATGTTTACATGGACTTTTTGATATTAAGTTTGCTCAGGGGCCTTCACTGACTTTTTGGTTATTAAATACGTTTCAAATAATTAAAACTGACACTCTGCTAGTCTATATCTGTGCTGTCCAATATGGTAGCCACTGGCTAGGCACATGTGCTTAAAGTTAACTAATAAATATGAGACTAACTGTCTCAGCTACCCTAACCCGTTTCAAGTGCTTAATATCAGATGTGGCTACAGGAGAGTACAGACAGAAAATTTCCATCAGGATGCTGATCCATATAATTAACTCATTTTGGTAGAGGTCTAGAAATTACACAGTAATGCTAAAATTCTATAGTAAAAGTTTGAAAACCTAAGGGTTATAAGGATGCTATTAGCCTACATTATAAGAAAGACTTGGGGAAAAAAATACATTATCTGACATACAGAGAAATGTTATCACTTGTGATCTAGGAGCTATTTTTAAACAGACTGTTGTTGTTGTTAAAACAAGGACCAAAGTATATGGTAACTATATAAAGTCATCCTAAAGTTCTTAGAATGATTATTTCTAGTTAACCTTCTGAAACGTACAAGCCACTGTAATATTGCTCATTTTAGAGACTCTGACATCTGGAAAACACAATTTCTTTTAAAAAGGGAGAAAGGTATAATTTCAGGCAGCTATCAAAAATCAGGCTTAAGAGAACAACAGTTAATGAGCTGTGTGAAAAACGATGTAGTCACAAATGAGTATTACTATAAAGATATATATAAATGAAGGCCAGACGATTATATACTCAAGTGACATGTTAGCTCCGGATGATGTTACAAATGATGTCTTTTCTTCTGTGTGGTTTTCTGTCTTTATATCTTTTCAGTGATTAGAGCATTTCTTTGAAACCCAAATTATAACAATAAAAACCTAACCTATAACACAAGAAATGTAGGGTTTTGGTCTTTCTCTTGCTTTTCACAATTCCCCTTCTTAGAATGTGACAGTCTTCTCTATTGAATTTCAGGAATAATTGCTTTAAATGCAAACTGTTCAGAATACAAAGTAAAAGTAAGTATATTTAAAATACAATTTATATATTTATTTTTGCTAATTGAATTTAATCATGGGACAGGAAAGCAGAGACATACAGTTTCTGAAACATTAAAGGTGTGAACAAGTTCCTAGGTCTGCTGTGAAAATATCTGTAACAGATGAGAAGACTAGATGTTTACCCTTATGAGTGATGGGGCTCTTATAATAATTTAAAAGATTTTAAATAATCACTTTAAAATGTATAGCTATTCAGTAACATGGAAACCATAGGATAAACTGTTGAAATTAAACACTTAAGGAAAAAGAAAAAGCTTGAGAAATACTTCAAACCTGTAACAGAAATAGGGAAGTAAAGCTTACTAATTTGTTCCCCTTTCCCCCAACACAAATTCAACCTGTCCAAGAAGTCTGTGTGTCATATCAAGTGTCTATACCTAAAGTTAGCAAGAGCACTAAGATCTGGAATTTAGAATCTGAGAAAGGAGACACATCTCTAGTTGGGAGTAGATCATTAGCCAACTTCCCCCCTTACTTTCAGATGATTGTCTAAAAATACATGAAAACAAGATTTCAAGTAGCTTTGCTTTCACAGTAATTAGGGAAGACACTTACTTTTACCATCACAGGCTACAATTTTCACTTTATCCACTTTAATAAGTTCTGTCACCTCTCTGAATTCAACATCATTCAATACAAAAGTCCACACGTTATCGCAGAATCTGTATGTATTTAGAGAGCCCTTTAAAACAAAACAATGAGGCAAACCATGAAGTCATTTTTCCCCCTCATATTTTTCTCCAGACAACTTATGAAATCCTAGCTGCAAGTAGATAATTCTCAAAATAGGATGAAAATCAAGGAAAATAAAGCAAGCAAGCTAAGTGTTAAAACACCATACTATTACTTTAAAAAAATCCTAGAGAAATATGCCAAGGTAAGAGTTTATTTTAGTTAGCAGATTATTTCCAGCACTGGAAGAGCCTGCAAATTACTCACCTGAAATCTGAAGAAAAGCTGAAGGGAAATTTGAATTTGAATTTCTACTGCCCTCATGTGGTGAAATTATGAAAATGTCTTTGAATTTTTATGAAACCAAGACAGCAACCTATTTTATTGTGTATATTAATTCTCCAAATTTGTATAAATGCGTGGAATTCCTAGAAACATTATTATATTAGCCACTAAGATGATAACATTATTGTCCTGTGCAACTGACATTCTTCTAATTTATTTCTTTTAGGAAAAATATGTGAACATTAAAAAGATCTTTTTGAAGAGTGTGATGAAGGTGCAAGGATGAATGCTAGCAGAGTATAATCAAAACCTGAGAGATATACACATGGATTCACAAAACACTGAAATTTAGTATTTCATAAGACACTTATACGCCTAAAACCTTCAAATTTTGTTCCCTACAGTGTGACCTGTAATACCAAAATGTGAGTTCTCACTAATGTCTTACAAAGCTAGGATGACTAGGGTAACTATAATGGTTATGACTTAATTCACTAAATTCATTAAATAATAGGAATAATTACCATTCTAGGTGCTAAGGATACAATGGTAAGCAATACACATATGATCCCTACCACCCAAGAGGTTTTAGCTGAGCAGGGAAGATCATTAAAACAAGTAGATACATAGTGTGAAGTGCTATGTAAGCCTGAGTTACTTGGAGTGTAGCAGAAGACAGGACAGAGCATGCTTGAGTTCCAAAGACTAAGGAGTCAAGGGAAAGAAAGGTGGGACAGCAGAAATGAAGACAAATACCTGGTATGGGATAAGAAGTTCCAGAAACCAGAATATGACAGGAGGTCCTAAGGTAAGAGAGATCATGAACCTTGGGAAAGCTTTCATATCCTGAGGGTATTAAGAGATCAGTGAAGGATTTCAAGCAGAGGAGTAGTGTACTAAAATTGCTCCTGGAGGAAGGAGCCCCTAAGAAGCTGATAGTTTAGCTGGCTGTGTTAAACAGGTGAGAGAGGCTGGGAAATAGCAGGAGCCAAGGGTCCTGAGAAGTGGCGAGGTTTTAAAAGGTAGCTCTGACAAAACTTGACAACCAGCTGGATATGGCTGGATAGTGAAGAGAAAAGTCTTTGTTATTGCCAAGTTTCTAGCCCGTATACCAACGAATTCATAGAGAAAGCTGGTTTGAGAGGAAAGTTAAATTTGAGTTTGAGCTACAACTTAATGTATCCAGTGCACAGCTGGACTGTAAAAGCAAGCATGGGAGAGTATCAGCTTTAAAGTCAAAGACTGGATGAGATCGCGAAAGGAGCATATGTGAAGCCCTAGATAACCCCTTAGGAAAACCACAAAGTAGCCTGAGAGAGGGGTCAGAGAATAGAAGGAAAGCTAGAACAGCATGGTTTCAAGGGAAGTATGAGTTTTGAGAGACTAATCAACAGTATTACTGATTGTACATTGGATTTATCAATAAATAACTTGGCAAGAGAAGTTTCAGTAGAGGAGTGGGATTAATGCATTGAAAATCACTCAGAACATACTGTTAAGTAAAAAGACACAGTGTTTTAAGTGTAAAAAAATTTTTTTAAAATTAGATCTGTTCTTTTGACTGTAGTTTGAGGCTTTTGGAAGGCTAAAAAACCACATGCCAACTTCAGTGTTCATTTCTGGCATCCCTGAGTGTGTGTATAATCCATAGGTTACTGTCCTATCCAGTCGGTGGTAGCTGTGTCAATAATGTGAACTCAGTAGGTCACTGTGATTTACGATTAGCATGTGAACATTCAAATATGCTGAAATTCAGTACTTTATATTCAAAATACTCCTTGTATATGATAATATGCGATTACACTGTATCTTTAATATACATTTTCCCCACTTTTTTTTTTACATATATCTATAACCGAGTAACACTTTTTAAATCCTTTAAACAGATCTAGACTAGAAATCTACAATAACTAGACAATCACTCAGACCTTGTGAACCCTATGACTCTATAAACAAATTCTCTACATGGGCTAAAGTTTATGTACCATCATGGCTCAATTTAAAGGATCAAGTTTTGAATAACAAACTAGGCAGATGTGTATATATGACTGTACAAAAAACAGCTAACTTTGTTAGAATTACTACTGTTCAAGGAGCTACTGATAAAATTTTATAAAGACATATTTATTTTATTCCTTCATGTAAATAAGTCAAATGTGGCCCTGTCTGCCTTCTTTTGCCTTTTATACCCAATATCCAGAACAATGCCTTGTACTAATTGGCATTGAAATGTTTGCTGAATAAATGGCATTTTGTCTTTTGTGTTTTTCATCACCAGCTAAAAAAAACCAAAAACCCCAAACACTGATGTTCTCTTAAACACAAATTAATATCTATATTCTTTTTATATGATGATTTTCATATCTTTTAATCTGAATTTACTATCAAATTAAGATTTTGTCTGGTTTGGTCTCACTGTTCAAAGTACAAATGATTCCTATGAGACCTAGCCATCAGAAGAGACCATTATCTGCCAACAGGTCTGCCAATAAGCCATGCTATCTAAGAGTAGGTAGGATGCAACATGAAGTTTCTAGAAATTACATTATACTTCCCTGGCCAGAGTTTAAAAATCATAACTGATCCTTAGAGATTACTTTCACTTACCTTCAATCCTGAAGATATTGTTTCAGATGTTTGAAATCTCAGTAACTCTTCAAGGAAGGTAGCCAAACATACATAGGCTGATTTGTGAAATAATGGAATAAAAATCCAAAAACAACTGTGTCTCACATTAAGCAGATGAACTGATAGATATATCGTTTAAATATAAAACAGGATTCAGTTGTTCTAAAACAAGTTTTAAAGTTTCATTAAGTCATCTCTTTTTATGATTAATAAATACAGAGGTATTGTAAAAATCACTATTCTAACAACCATGGTGCAGCTTCTAGATTTAAGAATATATCCTTACCCTGAAGTTGACACGGTTCCTGACCCTCTGTGCCAGCGCTGCGTTTATGGCCTTATCAAACTGAAGTAGAACTTGAAGGGCAAGCTGGGGGGTAATCTGTTGAGACTGAAAAAATAAAGGTCATGAATCCTCTTTGGGAAGAACATTAAAGACAAAAATATAAATACATGAGTTATCATCTAAAATTTAACTAAGGTTAATCAGAGCCTCTAAACTTGAATCCCTTGTTCTTTTTTTGCGATGACAGGCAATTAAGAAGCAAAACCTGACAGTATTTTCTTACACTATCTTGAAACAAACATAATTTTGAAAAGAAAACATACAGCGATGTTTCAACATCAGGACAAAACTTTGTCTATCACTCCTTCACAGTATCTGGAAAGAAGTTTTCACTGATAAATTGAAGGAATCAAGTCTTGAGAAAAAACTTGGGATCAGTAATATGTTAAAAAAAAGTCTAATAAAATTCATCAAAGTTCAAGATATAAATAAACGGAAATACACAATATGTTCTTGGATGAGAAGTTTATGTATAAACTTTAATTTTCCTAAAATTAAAAATATGAATTCAAAATTCTAATTTACATCTCAAGACTTGCATTAACTTGTCTAAAGTTAAAGCTACACACAATATGCTATTTTCCTAATTATGAGAACAAGAATTACTATACATCCATCTAAATAAAAATGTTGATTTTTAGTCTCTCACCTGTATAAGCTCATCGAGGCTCTCCTGAAGACTGTTTCCCAATGTGGTATTTCTGTACAACTGATATGCCATGGCTTAGGAGGGAGAAATTCTTTTTCTTATTCAGGCTTGCATTGATGTCCTAAAAATTTAATATGAAAGTATTAAAAAAACATTATAAATCACATATGTAATACAGTCTACTTCATATATTCAAATATATACTATTACTGGGCTTCCCTGATGAATCAGTGAGTAAAGAATCCGCCTGCAATGGAGGAGACACAGGCGACATGGGTCCAATCCTTGGGTCGGGAAGATCCCCCGGAGGAGGAAAATTGCAACCTGTTCTAGTATTCTTGCCTGAAAAATCCCACTGATAGAGGAACCTGGTAGATTACAGTCCAAAGGATCACAAAGAATTGGAAGTGACTGAGTGACTTAGCCGGAGAAGGAAATGGCACCCCACTCCAGTACTCTTGCCTGGAAAATCCCATGGACGGAGGAGCCTGGTAGGCTGCAGTCCATGGGGTCGCTGGAGTTGGACATGACTGAAGCGACTTAGCAGCAGCAGCAGAGTGACTCAGCATATACTATATGTACTATATAATAACTTAGGAATTACAAGGAATGGTTAAAGACGCTTTTCTGTTTTTCTATTATTTCAACATAGGCATTTACACTCCTTTATACAGAGTGTTTGTGTGTATATGTATATATAAATGCACACCTTTATCATTCCTTTTAAACATCTACCTTTTGATCTACTCTGGACTTTACCATGTACCATTTTTTTCCACTTATTGCCAAGGCAGTGATTCAATCTCCAGCTCACATTTGTGTGCCTTTCCCTTCATTTTCCTGTTCTCTTAAAATGCAGTATTTATAGAGTGCCTACCAAGAAGTTAACACGGTGATAGGTATCATGGGAGAGGAAGATAAAGATACACTCTGATTTTAAATAATTTATACTTTTGGGAAGGTAAACATAAAAAAGACATACAAAAGAAATTTAATAGAGAATAAGAACTGTGACACAGACTATACAGAAGCTGATTGAATGAGTTGGCTCACAAAAACTTCCTGATTCTTCTAAAATTTAGCCAAGCAAAGGAGGAAAGTCACCTTAAGCTAGAAAAACAGAAGGAGTAAAGCCACGGAAGGATGAAATCATCCAGTCTATAGAGAGAACTACAAATTGATCCATCTTAGGGTATAGGTATATAAATAGGAAGTGGTAGGACATGAGGCTGAAAAAGATGACATGGATGGATTTGTCAGGAAAGGTCCCAGAGTTTTACAGTGAAGATAAGGGGAGCCCCGGAAGCTTTCTAGGTAGGAAAGGTCAGACAAATGGGCAGCAATGTAAAGGACGTACTTGAATACAAGTTTAGAAAGAGATGAGGGATGAGAGCTTGAAGAGTACAGATTCAGCAAATACTGAGCTTCTACCACATGTTGCGTGCAAGATCCTGACCTCGTGACATTTTCTGTTTGGAGATGGACAGAAGGAGACAGTTGTACAAAGAGTAGCGATCAAGTAAAACTTAGCAAAAAATAATAGCTGCCTTCTCATTACATACTTGGTGGGCATCTGATACGCCTGATCACTCCTGCCTTCTCCAAGTTTTTTCTGGCTTTTGTGATCTCACAGTCAGCCTTCTCCTTCCGCCACACTGGGCACTACAGTTTCTTGTTTCCTTTGGTGGGCAGCTCCTCAGCAACCTGACTTCTACGCCTTGAGTACCCCAAGGCTTCTTATGTCTTCTCTCTGTTTACTCCCTTAATTACCCTATCTAGGCTACAACTTTAAATACATTGTATTTATTGCTGATGACACCCAAACTTTTTGCCAGTCCTGACCTTTCATATGGCCATGTTGCTGCACACAAAATGGTGTCCTTGACACTGGATGGAAATATCAAATAGTAGATCAAACTAAATTTGTCAAAAACCAAATTCCTTGATATTCCTTCTCCAAAACTCTTCTGCCCCTGGTTTGCCTACCTCAATTAACAGTAAATCTAGTCTTCCAGAAAGATGGCCCCAAAACCTTACAGTCAACTCCTCTCACATCCTGCATGCAAGCTATCAGCAAATCCTTTCAGCTATTCCTTCTGAATATAACCAGCATCAGACAACTTCGACCATCTCCACTGCTAGTACTAGATCACCATTATCTGTCACTAAGATTTACAGTGACAGACACGTAAGGGGTCACCCTCTTTCTACCCTTGTCTATTCTACCCCTGCCTGCCCCTTGAGTTACAGTGAACTTTTTAAAACAGAAATAAAATAACATCATTCATCTATCAAAACCTCTCATGGTAGCATCCTACTTCAAAGTAAAAACCAAAGTCCTCCTAATGGTTTTCAAGGCCTGAATGATTTGGGCCCTCCACTATGTCTCTGGAACTTGACTTCTTCCACCCACTCTCACACTGACTTTGCCTCATCTGTACCAGTGCTCTGCTTCAATATGGCAAGATGTTCTTGTTTAGGGCCTTGGCATTGGCTGTTCTTTTTGGTTCAAATGATCTGCGCAGATACCTGCATGGTTTACTCTCTCATTTGATTCAGATCTCTGCTCAGGTATTACTTCATCAGAAATGACTTTTGTGACCAACCTAGAAAAAAGAACTTTCCCCCTTTCCCTTTGCACTGCTTCATCTTCATTCATCCCAGTAACTGAAACTGACATAAATATACTTACCTGTTTCTATCCCCACTAAAACATGTTTCCTAAAGACAGGACTTTCATTCACTTATATATTTATCATCTGGGGCAATGACTAGTACACAGTATGAATTCTGTTCATACTGTATCTGTTCATGAATAAATAACTTGGTGATATGTCAAAATGCCAATATCAAATTGTATTGCCATTAGGTACATTTATAATAGGTTTTCTACTTTACTGAAGGAAGTGAAGCAGTAAGAACTTTAACTCTCAAAACTACATCTAAGCACCTATCAGTATCTGCATACTCTGCTTGTCACTAAAGTCAAACTATCCATGTTGTTACCTATATACAATGCTTCTACCTGTGTACCAGGTCCTATTCTCTCTAGGACAAGATATTGTTTCAAGAATTCAATTATTCCTTCTCTATCAAATTCCCCTGTCTATGGATCTTTCCCATGAACAAACAGGAGGTATTTCTCTCATCTTAAAAAGTCTCAACTTGCTTTTCCCACCAGCCTCACTTTTTTTTCCTCTATTCTTCTATGTAGCAAAAACGCCAACTAGTTGTTTGTATTCACGGTCTCTCATTCCTTTTCTCACATTTTCTCTTAAATTTACTCCTTAAGGTTTTGCCTCAAGCATTAAATGAAACAGATTATGAAGGTTGTCACTGGCAATGATGCAACTAATAATCCTCAACTCTTAGTTCTCATCAGACTTAAGCATTTGGCAAAGCTGACTGTTCGCCCCTCTTTGATAAAGGATCTTGTCTTAGCTACTGGGACTGTACACTTTCAGGGTCATTCTCTTAAATTTACTGGTCCCTCCTCAATATCGTTTGCTAGTTGATGCTCTTCTCCCGTAACTCATAACTTCACAAGACACCCCCTTGGTTCTCTGACTTTCTGTCTACATTCATTCTTTGCTGCTATCACTCTGTCTCGTGGCTTTACACACCATTGCTGATGATCCCCGAATTCGTATACTAGCACAGACCTTGCCCTGGACTCATTCCTGGATCCAGCTGCCTACTCAGCATCTCTATTTGTTGTCTTTCCTGTCTGAGTTGATAAAATCCCATACCTCTGTGGGCTTAGGCAAAAACCTGTGAAGATATTCCTGACCACCTTTTCCTACCCCTGGTCTGGCCATCTTACGTCCACATCCAATCTCTAGCATAGCCTGTTAACTCTACTTTCAGTATGGATTCGGAATCCAGCCATTTGTCACCACTTGCACTCTCATCACCCTGATGTCTGCCACTGTAACTGTCACTGGGATGACTGAAATGGCTTCCTAACCGGTTTCCTGGTTTCCATGCCTGCCTTCTACATTCTAATCCCAATTCAGTGCTCAGGTGCTCTTTTAGAACACAGTACTTCTCTTCTTTGTGCAGGACTCTCATGTACCGCCACCCAAGCTGGACAGGTGATAGTGGAGAGTTCCAACAAAATGTAATCCACTGGAGGGAATGGCAAACCACTCCAGTATACTTGCTGTGAGAACCTCACAGACTGTATAAAAAGGCAAAAAGATATGACATGGAAGATGAGCCCCTGAGGTCAGAAGATGTCCAATATACTACTGGGGAAGAGCAGAGGACACCTAACAACAGAGAATGAAGCGGCTAGGCCCAAGTGGAAATGACACTCAGTTGTGGATGTGTCTGGTGATGAAAGTACTATCCAATGCTATACAGAACAAGTATTGCATAGGAACCTGGAATGTTAGGTCCATGAATCAAGGTAAACTGGACATGGTCAAGCAGGAGATGGCAAGAGGAAACATCGACATTTTAGGAGTCCGTGAACTAAAATGGATGGGAATGTGTGAATTTAATTCAGATAACCATTATATCTACTACTGTGGGCAAGAATCCCAGAGAAGAAATGGAGTAGCCCTCATAGTCAACAAGAGTTTGAAATGCAGTATTTTCATGCAACTGTAAAAATGACAGAATGATCTTGGTTTGTTTCAAGCCAAACCATTCAGTATCATAGTAATCCAAATCTCTGTCCCAACCACTGATGCTGAAGAAGCGGAAGCTGATCAGTTCTATGAAGACCTCCTAGAAATAACACCAAAAAAGATGTCCTGTTCATCACAGGGGACTAAGTAACAGGCAAGTTTGGCCTTGGAATACAAAATGAAGCAAGGCAAAGGCTAACAGAATTCTGCCAAGAGAATTCAATGGTCATAGCAAACACCCTTTTTCAGCAACACAAGAGATGACTCTCCACATGGATATCACCAAATGGTCAATACCGAAATCAGACTGATAACATTCCTCGTAGCTGAAGATGGAAAAGTTTGTATACAGTCAGCAAAAACAAGACTGGGAGCTGACTGTGGCTCAGACCATCAGCTCCTCATAACAAAATTCAGGCTTAAGCTAAAGAAAGCAGAGAAAACCACTAGTCCAGTAAGGTATGACTTAAATCTCCTAAGAATATACAGCGGAGGTAACGAGTAGATTCAAGGGATTAGATCTAGTAAACAGAGTGCCTGAAGAACTTTGGACAGAGGTCCGTAACACTCTACAGGATAATAAACCATAATACTGAAGAAAACATAGTAAATAGGATAAACCATAATACTGAACATAACTGCAATACTGATCAAAACCATCCCAAAGAAAAAGAAATGCAAGAAGGCAAAGTGGTTGTTTGAGGAGGCTTTACAAACAGCTGAGGAAAGAAGAGAAGTGAAAATCAAGGGAGAAAGGGAAAGGTACCCCCAACTAAATGCAGAGTTCCAGAGAACAGCATGGAGAGACAAGAGGGCATTCTTCAATGAACAGCGCATAAAAAACTGTTCATAAAAACTATCTTCATAAAAATAGAAGGTAACAACAGAAAGGGTAAGACGAGATCTTTTCAAAAAAATTGGGAATATTGAAGGAACATTTCATCCAAAGATGGGCACAATAAAGGACATAAATCGTAAAGACCTAATAGAAGCAGAAGTAATCAAGAGGAGATGAGAAGAATACACAGAAGAACTGTACAAAAACGATGTTAATGATCTGGATAACCATGATGGTGTAGTCTTTCACTCAGAGCCAGACATCCTGGATGCGAAGTCAAGTGGGCCTTAGGAAGCACTGCTGCCAATAAAGCTAGTGGAGCTGATGGAACTCCAGTTGAGCTATTTAAAATCTTAAAAGATGATGCTATTATCGTGCTGCACTCATTGTGTCAGCAAATTTGGAAAACCCCACAGTGGCCACAGGACTGGAAAAGGTCAATCCTCATCCCATTCCCAAGAAGGGCAGTACTAAAGAATGTTCAAACCACCAGGCAATTGCACTCATCTCCCATGCTAGTAAGGTTATGCTCAAAATCCTCCAAGCCAGGGTTCAGCAGTTTGTGAACTGAGAACATTCAGATCTTCGAGCTGGGTTCCGAAAAGGCAGAGGAACCAAAGATCAAATTGCCAACATTTGCTGGATCTTAGAGAAAGCAAAGGAATTTCAGAAAAACATCTACCTCTGTTTCACTGACTACGCTAAAGCCTTTGACTGTGTGGATCATAACAAACTGCAAAACTCTTAAAAAGATGGGAACACCAGACCATTTTACCTGTTTCCTGAGAAACCTGTATGTGGGTTAAGAAACAAGTTAGAACCTTGAATGGAACAATGGACTGGTTCAGAATTAAGAAAGGAGTACGACAAGGCTGTTTACTGTCACCCTGTTTAACTTACATGCAAAGCACATCAGCACGCAAAATGTCAGGCTGGATGAGTTATAAGCTGGAATCAAGACAGCTGGGAGAAATATCAACAACCTCAGATATGCAGGTGACACCACTCTTTTACACATACGCTTGGCAGAAAGCAAAAAGGAACGACCTTCTTGATGAGGGTGGAGAAGAGAGAAAATGCTGGCTTAAAACTCAATGTTAAAAAAATTAAGATTATGGAAAAATTAAGATCATAGCATCAGGTCCCATCACTTTATGGCAATTAGAAGGGGAAAAAAGGTGGAAGCACTGACAGATTTCCTCTTCTTGACTGAGCTCTAAAATCACTGTGGATGGTGGCTGCTGCCATGAAATCAGAAGATGACTGCTTTTTGGCAGGAAAGCTATGACAAACCTAGAGAGCGTGTTAAAAAGTGAGGACACTACTTTGTTGACAGAGGTCCGTATTGTCAAGGCTATGGTCTTTCTGGTAGTCATGTATGGATGTGAGAGCTGTACAATAAAGAAGGCAGAGCACCGAAGAATTGATGCTTTCGAACTGTGGTGCTAGAGAAGACTCTTGAGGGTCCCTTGGACTGCAAGGAGATCAAACCAATCAATCCTAAAGGAAATCAACTCTGAATATTTACTGGAAGGATTGATGCTGAAGCTGAAACTCCAATACTTTGTCCACTTGATATGAACAGCTGACTCACTGGAAAAGACTTTGTCACTGGCAAAGATTGAAAATAGAAGAACAGGGTGAGAGAGGATGAGATGGCTGGATGGTATCACTGATTCAATGGACATGAACTTGGGCAAACTCCAGGAGATGGTGAGGGACAGGGAAGCCTGGTGTGCTGCGGTCCATGGGGTCACGAAAAAAGTGAGACACGACCTGGTGACTGAACACCACCACCTATTATCTCGATGACCTCATCCACCATCTCCCCCTTGTTCTTGCCCTCCTCCAGACACAATGGCTTCCTTATTTTTCTTAGAACATGACATACATGTTCCTGCCTATGTAAGCCTTTGTGACAGCTGTCTTTTCTACCTGGAATTATCTTCCCCTGGCTATCCACTTGGTTTTCTTAATCCCTTTAAGAACTTAATGGGGCCTAAACAGACCACATATTTAAAATCCCACCCCCACCTCCACTCTGCAGCTCTCCATCTCCCTCACTCTGCTCTATTTCTTTGATGGCCCCATGACCTTCTAATACATTATACAGTTTTCTTATTTTATGTTTACTTTTCTGCATCCTCCAGCAGAATGTAAAACCTACCAGAGCAAGGGCTTTTGTCTGCTTTTGTTTTCTGAAGTAAACCAGGCACCGAGAACAAACACTACCTGGCACATGATGGAAGGAAATTAAACATCTGTTCAAAAAATAAATGAAGGCAAAAAACCAGTAAGCATAATGTGTGGGGTAGGTTAGGGGGATAAAGAGGGCAAGAAGGAGGACCAGTAGGAAGATATAAACTTGACAAAAGTAGAGTAGAGAATCTTGTGTCCTCCCCATTTCCCATTTAAGGTAAGTCCAAGAGTTATCTAGAAATGAAGAAAGCTGAGTGCCGAAGAATTAATGCTTTTGAACTGTGGTGTTGGAGAAGACTCTTGAGAGTCCCTTGGACTGCAAGGAGATCCAACCAGTCCATTCTAAAGGAGATCAGTCCTGGGTGTTCACTGGAAGGACCGATGCTAAAGCTCAAACTCCAATACTTTGGCTACCTCATGCGTAGAGATGACTCATTGGAAAAGACCCTGATGCTGGGAGGGACTGGGGGAAAGAGGAGAAGGGGACGACAGAGGATGAGATGGCTGGATGGCATCACTGACTCGATGGACTTGAGTCTGAGTGACCTCCGGGAGTTGGTGATGCACAGGGAGGCCTGGTGTGCTGCAATTCATGGGGTTGCAAAGAGTCGGACACGACTGAGAGACTGAACTGAACTAATGAATTATCAGAAGGAGAAATAAACAATCCTGTTTGCAACTGCCTCAAAAAAAACAAACTATATAGAAATAAATTTAGCCAAAGAGGTAAAAGATATGGATATTGAAAACTGCAAGACAATGATGAAAGAAACTGAATATGCTACAAATAAACAGAAATTACATGCATGTGGACTGGAAGAATCAATATTATCAAAATGTCCATACTACCTAAAGCAATTTACAGATTCAACACAATTTTCATCAAAATTCCAATGTCATTTTCAAAGACATAGAACAAACAATCCTAAAATATGTATGAAACCACAAAGACCCCAAAATGCCAAAGCCATCTTGAGAAAGAAGGACAAAGTTGGAGGCATCATGTCTGCTGACATCTAACTCTATAATGAAGCTACTGTACTGGAAACAGGAAGCCCCTGCCAATAAAAACAGATGTACAGATGAATGGAAGCGAATAAAGGGCCCAGAAGTAAACCTGTGTGTGTAAGGTTGATTAACTTATGGTAAAGGAGACAAGAATGTTGTACATGGGGAAATGACAGTCTGCTCAATAAAAGGTGCTGGAAAACTGGGCATCCCCATGACAGAAGAATGACACTGGACCACTATATCACACCACACACAAAACTAAACTCAAAGTGGATTAAAAGCTTGAAATATAAGGCCTAATACCACAAAACCCTAAAACTCCTAGAAAAAAAAAACAGAGATGGTAAGCTCCTTGATACAGATTTTGGTGATGGTTTTCTGAACCTGACATCAGAAGCAAAAGCAATAAAAGCAAAAATAAATACGTGGGATAGGATCATACTCAAAAGTTTATGCACAACAAAGGAAACCATAAAAAAATGAACAGGCTACCTACTGAATGAGGGAGAACATTTTCAAATCATATATCTCATATGAGGCTGATATCCAAACTATATAAAAACACAAAACTCAATAGCAAAAACCCAAACAATCCCAGTAAAAAAATTATAAATTACATATGTCATATGTAGTAGTCTATTGAATATATTCCAATGTATACTATTAGCTATTATAAAAAGACAATAGCAAGTATTGGCGAGGATGTGGGTTAAAGGGAACCCTTGTGACTTGCTGACAGGAATGTAAACTGGTACAGCCACTATGGAAAACAGTATGGATGTTTCTCAAAAAGTAAAATAGAACTCCCATATGACCCAACAATTCCACTTTAGGGTACTTACCAAAAGAAAAAGAAAACCCTAACTGGGAAAGACACATGCACCCCCGTGTTCACAGGTACTCCTAACAGCCAAGATGTGAAAGCAACCTAAGTGTCCAGCAAAAACGCGACAGACAAAGAAACTGCGGGGTGGGAGAGCAGATGGCAGAGCAGAGGCTGAGCTCACTTCCTCTCTCAAAAACACCAAAATCACAGCTAAACGACTGCAACATACCAAAACACATCTTCTATATCCACACACACAGAAGCCAGGATACTGCAATACTCAAAGGATACTAGGTCAGACCTGCATGTTGGTACTCACCTCTGAGAGGTGAGTGGTGACGGTAGCTCATTTTGAGGACAAAGAAAAGGGTGGCAGGAGTTCTGGAGAGTACTCACTGGTGTGAGCCCTTCTGGAGGCTGACACTTTCTTACTAAACAGCCTGTAGACCCCAGTATGGGGACGCCTCAGGTCAAACAATCAACAGGGCAGGGAATACAGCCCACCCACTGGCAGACAGGTTGTCTAAAATGTTCCTGAGCCTACAGTTTGCCTACTAAACACACCCCTTGACAAGGCCTTGTCCACCAAAGGGACAAGAGGCAGCTCTACCCACCAATGGTCAGGAACCAGTCCTTCCCATCAGAAGGCTTGTAAAAGTCTTTTAGATCAGCCTCATCCAAAAGGGAGCAGACTGCAGAAATAAGAACTATAGCTCTGCAGCCTGTGGAAGAGAAACTGCAATCACAAAAAGTCAGATAAAATGAGACAGGAGAGAAATATGTCCCAGATGAAGGAACAAGGTAAAGCCCCAGAAGGGGAGATAGGCAATCTACTCAAAAAATCATTCAGAGTAATGATAGTAAAGATGAGTCAAGATCTTGAAAAAAGAATGGAGGCACAGGCCAAGAAGATGCAAGAAATGTTTAACCAAGACCTAGAAGATCTACAGAAGAAACAAACTAAAATGAACAATACAATAAAATGAACTGAAAAATACTCCAGAAGGAATCGACAGCAAAATAAATGATGCAGAAGAACAGAAAAGTGAGCTGGAAGACAGAATGGTGGAAATCTCTGCCATGGAGCAGAATAAACAAAAAAGAATGAAAACAAAAAATGAAGACAGTTTAAGAGACCTCTGGGACAAAAACAGATGCGCCTGCATTCACATTATAGGGCTTTCAGAAGGAGGAAGACAAAGAGAGACAAAGGTCCTGAGTAAGTATTTGAAGAGGTAGTAGCTGAAAATATCCATAATATGGAAAAGAAAAAAGACATCCCCAAGTCCAGGAAGCAGAGTTCCCTATAGTATAAACCCAAAGAGAAATATACCAAGACACAAAGTAATCAAACTGACAAAATTTAAGATGAAGAATAAATATTAAAAACAAGGAAAAAACAACAAATGAAATACAAGAGAAATCCTGTTGGGCTATCAGCTAATTTTTCAGCAGAAATTCTGCAGTAGGGAGTGGCACAATGCATTTAAAGCGATGAAAGGGAAGAGCCGACAACCAAGAATACTTTACCCAGCAAAGCTCTCATTCAGATTTGACAGCAACATCAAAAGCTTTACAGATAAGCAACAGCTAAAAGAATTCAGGGTCACCAGACCAGTTGATAAAGGAACTTCTCCTGGTGGAAAAGAAAAGACTGCAACTAGAATCAAGAAAATTATGACTGGGAAGTTCACAGGTAAAGGTAAACATACAGTAAAAGTAGGAAATCACTCACACACAAATATGATACCAAATCCAGCAACCACGAGTAGAGTACAAATGTAGGAAAATGAAAACACATTTGAAATTAAAAGACCAGCAGCTCATGCTAACTGCAAACTGAAAATCTACAATAGATACATACACACAAAAGAAAAAGGAATCCAAACACAACTCTAATTATCAAATCACAAGTGAACAGAAGAAAAAAATAAGACTGTCAAAAACAAATCCAAAACAATTAAGATGGCAACAAGAACAGGCATACTGATATACTTTAAATTAAATGGATAAACGCTCCAACCAAAAGACACAGACTGGCTGAATGGATACAAAAACAAGACCTGTATGTGTGTCGTCTACAAGAGACCCACTTCATATGTAAGGACATATGGACTGAAAGTGAAGAAAACATAGGCAGCGTACTCTTTGACATAAATCACAGCAATATCTTTTGGGATAAACCTCTTAAAGTAATGAAAATAAAAACAAAAATAGTGAAAGTTATAGCTCAGTCGTGTCTGACTCTTTGTGATCCCATGGACTGTAGCCCACCAAGCTCCTCTGTCCACGGAATTCTCTAGGCAAGAGTACCTGCATGGGTTGCCACTTCCTTCTCCAGAGGATCTTCCCGACTGAGGGACTGAACCTGGGTCTCCTGCACTGCAGGTGGATTCTTTACTGTTTGAGCCACAGGAAGCCCTCAAATGGGAACTAATTAAACTCAAAAGTTTTTGCATAGTAAAAGAAACCATAAACAAAGCAAAAAGACAATCCACAGAATGGGAGAAAATATTTGCTAAGGATGCAACCAACAAGGGATTAGTCTGCAAAATTCATAAACAGCTCAAGGAGGCAGTATCAAACAACTGAACAACCCAATCAAAAAATGGCTTAGAAGACCTAAACAGACATTTCTCCCAAGAAGACACACAGATGGCCAAGAGACACATACAAAGATGCTCACCACCACTGACTGTTAGAGAAATGCAAATCAAAACTACAATCAGATACCACCTCAGGCTGGTCAGAATGATATCATCAAGTTGTCTACAAACAACAAACGTTGGAGAGTACGTGGAGAAAAGAGAATGCGCCTACACTCTTGGTGGGAATGTAAACGGGTAGGCACTATGGGGAAGGCAATGGCACCCCACCCCAGTACTTTTGCCTGGAAAATCCCATGGATGGAGGAGCCTGGTAGGCTCCAGTCCATGGGGTCGCTGAGAGTCGCACACGACTGAGCGACTTCACTTTCACTTTTCACTTTCATGCATTGGAGAAGGAAATGGCAACCCACTCCGGTGTTCTTGCCTGGAGAATCCCAGGGACGGGGGAGCCTGGTGAGCTTCCGTCTATGGGGTCGCACAGAGTCGGACACGACTGAAGCGACTTAGCAGTAGCAGTAGCAGGCACTATGGAGAATAGCACAGAGGCTCCTTAAAAAACTAAAAATAGGGACTTCCCTGGCAGTTCAATGGTTGGGACTCCACACTTTCAATATAGGGGGCACGAGTCCGATCTCTGGTGGGGAACTAAGATCTCACATGCTCATAGCCAATAAGTTTAAAAAAATAAATAAAAGTGGTGTTAACACAAAAACTAAAAACAGAACTATTATATGATCCACCAATCCCACTCCTGGGCATAGATTCAGAGAAAGCCATTGTTCAAAAGGATGCATGCAACCCTATGTTCATCACAGTGCTGTTTGTAAGAGTCAAGACATGGTACCAACCTAAATGTCCATGGACAGATGAATTCAGATATGAGATGTACATATACATATAGATGGATGAATTAAGATATGAGATATACATATACATATAAATGGATGAATTATGATATATATATAAATGGATGAATTAAGATATGAAATATACATATATATACAAATGGAATATCACTTACCCATTAAAAAAGTGAAATAATCCATTTGCAGCAACATAAATGAACCCTGAGATTATCATACTAAGCTAACTCAAAGACAATTATCATATGATATCACTTACATGTGACATAATACAAATGAACTTGTTTACAAAACAGAAAAAAGCTCACAGACTTAAAAGACACACTTATGATTATCAAAAGGGAACGGTGGAAGGAAGGGATAAATTAAGAGTTTATAACTGAATCACTTTCCTATATACCTGAAACTAACACATTGTAGCTCAACTATAATATAAAATATACATTTAAAGAAATAAAGAAATTATGGTATCTATACACAATGATAATTTTGTCAGAAAAAGAGAATGAAATCTTGTCACTTATTATTGCAGGGATGGAACTTGGCATGATACTAAGTGAATTAAAAGTCAGAGAGGAAAAAAACCACAAATACCAAATGCTCTGTCTTGTATGTACAATCTATAAAACAAAAAACTCCAAGTGCACAGATACAGACAGACAGTTGCCAGAGGTGAAGGGAGTCAAAAAATTCCAACTGCAAAACAAATACAGAAATTTTGAATCATATTCAAAAGGCAGACCTTATATACACACATGTATATGTTTACGCATGTGTGCACACCAAGTCGCGTCAGTTGTGTCCAACTCTTTGGACTATGGACTGTAACCCACCAGGCTCCTCTGTCCATGGGATGTGCCAGGCAAGAATACTGAAGTGGGTTGCCACGCCTTCCTCCAGGGGATCTTCCCGACTCAGAGATCAAACCAGCGTCTTTTACCTCTCCTGCACTGGCAGGCAGGTTCTTTATCATTAGCACCACCTGGGAAGCCCGTACATGTTTATATCTATGCTAAAAATACATATGAAGACCTACAAGACCTTCTAAAACTAACACCCAAAAAAGATGTTCTTTTCCTTTTAGGGGACTGGAATGCAAAAGTTGGAAGTCAAGTAACAGTTGCCTGGAGTAATGGGCAAATTTGGCTTTGGGGTATAGAATGAAGCAGGGCAAAGGCTAATAGCGTTTTGCCAAGAGAATGCACTGGTCATAGCAAACACCCTCTTCCAACAACACAAGAGACAACTCTACACACAGACATCACCAGATAGTCAATAATGAAATCAGACTGACTATATTCTTTGTAGCCAAAGATGGAGAAGCTCTATACAGTCAGCAAAAACAAGACTGGGAGCAGACTGTGGCTCAGATCATGAAGTCCTTATTGCCAAACTCAGACCTACAAATTGAAGAAAGTAGGGAAAACCAATAGACCATTCAGGTATGACCTAAACCAAATCCCTTACAATTATACAGTGGAAGTGAAAAATAGAGTCAAGGGATTAGATGTGATACATAGAGTGCCTGAAGAACTATGGATGGAAGTGCATGACACTGTACAGAAGAAGACAGGGATCAAGACCATCCCCACGAAAGAGAAATGCAAAAAAGCAAAATGGCTGTCAGAGGAGGCCTTACAAATAGCTGAGAAAAGAAGAGAAGTGAAAAGCAAAGGAGAAATGGAAGGATATACCCATTTGAATGCAGTCCAGAGAATAGCAAGGAGAGATAAGAAAGTCTTCTTCAGTCACCAATGCAAAGACAGAGAGGAAAACAATAGAATGGGGAAGACTAGAGATCTCTTCAAGAAAATTAGAGATCCCAAGGGAACATTTCATGCAAAGATGGGCACAATAAAGGACAGAAATGGTATGGACCTAACAGAAGCAGAAGATATTAAGAAGAGGTGGCAAGAATACACAGAAGAACTATACAAAGAAGATCTTCACGACCCAGATAATCAAGATGATATTCTCACTCACCTAGAGCCAGACATCTTGGAATGCAAAGTCAAGTGGGCCTTAGGAAGCATCACTATGAACAAAGCTAGTAGAGGTGATGGAATTCCAGTTGAGCTATTTCAAATCCTGAAAGATGATGCTGTGAAAGTGCTGCACTCAATATGCCAGCAACTTTGGAAAACTCACAGGTGGGCACAGGACTGGAAAAGGTCAGTTTTCATCCCAATCCCAAAGAAAGGCAATGCCAAAGAATGCTCAAAGTACTGCGCAATTGCACTCATCTCACACACTAGTAAAGTAATGCTCAAAATTCAAGCCAGGCTTCAGCAATATGTGAACCATGAACTTCCTGATGTTCATTCAAGCTGGTTTTAGAAAAGGCAGGGAAACCAGAGATCAAATTGAAAACAATCGCTGGATCATTGAGGAAGCAAGAGAATTCCAGAAAAACATCTACTTCTGCTTTATTGACTATACCAAAACCTTTGACTGTGTGGATCATCACGAATTGGGGAAAATTCCTAGAGATGGAAATACGAGACCACCTGACTTGCCTCTTGACAAATCTGTATGCAGGTCAGGAAACAATAGTTAGAACCTGACATGGAACAACAGACTGGTTCCAAATAGGGAAAGGATTATACAATACAATATACAATTATACAATACATATATAATTATACAATTATACAATACATATATAATTATACAATTATACAACACAATTGTATATTATACAATATACAGTCAAGGCTGTATATTGTCACCCTGCTTATTTAACTTACATGCAGAGTACATCATGAGAAATGCTGGACTGGATGAAGCATAAGCTGGAATCAAGATTGCTGGGAGAAATATCAATAACCTGAGCTATGCAAATGATATCACCCTTATGGCAGAATGCAAAGAACTAAAGAGCCTCTTGATGAAAGTGAAAGAGGAGAGTGAAAAAGTTGGCTTAAAATTCAACATTCAGAAAACTAAGACCACGACATCTGGTCCCATCAGTTCATGGCAAATAGATGGGGAAACAGTGACAGATTTTATTTTGGGGGGCTCTAAAATACTGCAGAAGGTAAATGCAGCCATGAAATTAAAAGATACTTACTCCTTGGAAGAAAAGTTATGACCAACTTAGACAGCATATTAAAAAGCAGAGACATTACTTTGCCAACAAAGGTCCGTCTGTCCAAAGCTATGGCTTTCCCAGTAGTCATGTATGGATGTGAGAGTTGGACTATAAAGAAAGTTGAGTGCCATTAAGAATTGATGCTTTTGAACTGTGGTGTTAGAGAAGACTCTTGAGAGTCCCTTGGACTGCAAGGAGATCCAACCTGTCCATCCTAAAGGAAATCAGTCCTGAATATTCATTGGAAGGACTGATGCTGAAGCTGAAACTCCAATACTTTGGCCACCTGATGGGAAGAAATGACTCACTGGAAAAGACCCTGATGCTGGGAAAGTTTGAAAGTAGGAGGAGAAGGTGAAGACAGAGGATGAGATGTTGGATGGCATCACCGACTCAATGGACATGAGTTTGAGGAGGCTCCAGGAGTTGGTGATGGAAAGGGAGGCCTGGTGTGCTGCAGCCCATGGGGTTGCAAAGAGTCGGACACAACTGCGCGACTGAACTGAACTGAAAAATACCTAATGAGTTAAATGTTAAATCAAATTGAGCTGATCAGAGGACATGTGAATGGTATTCTGAAAACAATGAACTTATCAAAGTTCAGTTAAGAGTTTTCAAAGTGATGTAACATACAGAGTTACGCCAAAAAACTAAATAGAAAGGCAACGTATAGATGTTTTCTTTTTTTTGGCCACACTGAGGGATGCATGAGGGATCTTGTTTTCCTGACCTGGGAACAAACCCAGGCAGTGAAGTGTGGAGTCTTAACCACTGGACCACTAGGGAACTCCCAACATACAGACTGGGAGAAAATATTTGCACATCATGTATCTGATAAGGAGTTACTATCCCCAATATATTAGGAGCTCACAGACCTCAACAGCAATTCAGAGTAAACTGATTAAAAAATGGACAGAGGATCAGAACAGACATTTTCCCAAAGATGACATACAGATGGCCAAAACCTACTCATGATTAATTACCAGGGAACTGCAAATCAAACCCAGAGTGACATATCACCTCACACTCATCAGCATGGCTATAATCAGAAAGACAAGAAATAACAAGTATTTGGTGAGGATGCAGAGAAATAGAAATAATCACTGTGTAATGTTGGTGGGAATGTAAACTGGTACAACAAATATGGAAAACAGTATATAGGTTCCTCAAAATATTAAAGACAGAATTATATAACTCAACAATTCCACTTTTGGGTATTTATCTGAAGGAAAAGTAAACCCTAATTCAAAATGATATATGCAAACCACAACAGATGCACACACACACACACAAATAACAGAAACACAACACTAAAGACAGTCATCAAACCAAAAAGGAAGGAAAAAAAGAAGATTGTCAGAAACAAATCCAAAACAATTAAGAAAACGGCAAGAAGAACACACACATTAAATACCTTAAATGTAAATAGATTAATGCTCCAACCGAAAGACACGGACTGGCTGAATGGATACAAAAATAAGACCAGTATATATGCTGTCTACAAGCGATCTACTTCAGACTAGGGACACATATAGAAAGTGAGGGGATGGTAGATACTCCATGCAAATGGAAGTCAAAAGAAAGCTGGAGCAGCAACACTCCTATCAGACAAAACAGAGGATGGACACTACATAATGACCAAAGGATCAATCCAACAAGATATGGGAACTCTAAATATATATGCACCCAACACAGAAGCGCCTAAACACATAAGGCAAATGTAACACCATAGAAGGGGAACCTGACAGCTGCACAGTAGCATGTGGGACTGTAACACCACACTTTACCAATGGACAGAGCACCCAGACAGAAATCAGTAGAGAAACACAGGCCTTAAATGATACATTAAAGCAAACGGCCTTAACCTATCCAGGACATTCCATCTGAAAGGAGAGCACACTTCCTTCTCAAGCGCACACGGAACGCTCTCCAGGACAGATCACATTCTGAGTCACAAGTTGAGCCTTGGTAAATTTAAGAAAAATGAAATCATGTCAAGCATCTTTTCTGATTATAATGGTGAATGATTAGAAATAATTACGGGGTGGGGGGGTATCTGTAAAAAACCCACAAATACAAAATGTGGAAGCTAGCGGATATGTTACTAAACAACCAATGGATCAGTGAAGAAATCAAAGAGCAAATTTTTAAAAACCAAGAAACAAATGACAAAGAAAACATGATGATCCAACCTCCATGAGATGCAGCAAGAATAGTTCTAAGAAAGAACTTTACAGCAATAAAATTTTACCTCAGAAAACAAGAAAAATCTCAAATAACAACCTAATCTTACACCTAAAGCTACTAAAGAAAGAAGAACAAAAAAACCCAAAGTTACTAGCAGGGAAGAAATCCTAAAGATCAAAGAAATAAATGAAATCAAGACAAAACAACAGAGAAGAACAATGAAACAAAAACTGGTTCTTTGAAAAAACAAAACTGACAAATCATTAGCTAGAGTCATCAGGAAAGGAAAGGAGAGGGCTCAAATAAATTAGAGATGAGAAAGCAAAAGTTACAACCAACATCATGGAAACACAACGGATCACAAGAGACTACTATAAGCTGCTGCTGCTGCTAAGTCACTTCAGTCATGTCTGACTCTGTGTGACCCCATAGACGGCAGCCCACCAGGCTCTCCCGTCTCTGGGATTCTCCAGGCAAGAGCACTGGAGTGGGTTGCCATTTCCTTCTCCAAAGCATGAAAGTGAAAAGTCAAAGTGAAGTCGCTCAGTTGTGTCTGACTCTTGGCAACCACATGGACTGCAGCCTACCAGGCTCCTCCATCCATGGGATTTTCCAGGCAAGAGTACTGGAGTGGGGTGCCATTGCCTTCTCCGCTACTATAAGCAACTATACACAAATAAAATAGACAACCTAGGAGAAACAGATTAATTCTTAGGAAGGTACAACCTTCCAAGACTGAATCAGAAAGAAACAGAAAATATGAGCAGACCAATCAGAAGTACTGAAATTGAAACAGATTTAAAAAAGACTCTCAAGAAACAAAAGTGCAGGATTAGATGGCTTCACAGGTGAATTTGTCTCTATCAAACATTTGGAGAAGAGTTAACACTTATCCTTCTACGGAGAGAAAAGAAAGTCAGTCGCTCAGTCATGCCAGACTCTTTGTGACCCGTGGACTGTAGCCTGCCAGGCTCCTCTGTCCATGAATTTTCCAGGCAAGAATGCTGGAGTTGGGTGCCACTGCCTCCTCCAATCCTTCTACTACCCTTTTAAAACTCTTCCAAAAAACTGCAGAGTGGGCTTCCTTGGTGGTTCAGTGGTTCAGAATCCACCTGCCAGTACAAGGCCAGGTTCAATCCCTGGCCCAGGAAGATCCTACACACCACAGGGCAACTAAGCCAGTGTGCCCCAACTGTGCCTTCAGCCCACGCTCCGTGACAAGAGAAGCCACACAAGAAGGCCACGCACCACAACTAGAGAGCAGCCCATTCGCCACAACTAGAGAAAGCCTGCACATAGCAACGAAGACCCAGAGCAGCCAAAAACAAATATATAAACCTTAAAAAAAAAAAAAAACACGCAAAGGAACACTCCCAAGCTCGTTTTACAAGGCCACCATCACCCTGATACCAAACCAAAGATACCACAACAAAAGGAAATTACAAGCCAAAATCACTGATGAACATAGACACAAGAGTCCTCAAGACAACACTAGCAAAGTGAATCCAACAACATGTCAAAAGGATCATACACCATGATCAAATGGGCTTTTTCCCAGGGATGCAAGGGTTTTTTTAGTATTTGCAAATCAAGGTGATACACCACATTAACAAATTGAAGAATAAAAACCATACGATCATCTCACTGGATGTAGAAAACTTTCGACAAAACTCAACACACATTTATGATAAAAACTCTCCAGAAGGTGGGCAGAGTAGAAACCTACCTCAACATAATAGAGGCAATACATGACAAAACCACAGCTAACGTCATTCTCAACTGTGAAACACTGAAAGTATTTCCTCTAAGATCAGGAACAAAACAAGAATGTCCACTTTTGCTACTTTTATTCAACAGTTTTGGAAGCTCTAGCCATGGCAATCAGAGAAGAAAGAAAGAAGAGGAATTCAAACTGGAAAAGAAGTGTAGCCACTGCTTCAGATGACATGATACTACACACAGAGAATCCTAAAATGCTATCAGAAAACCACTAGGGCTCATCAGTGAATTTGGTAAAGCTGGACGATACAGAAAGACATCCTTTACATTCCTATACACTAACAACGAAAGAAAATAAAGAGAAATTAAGGGGAAAAAAACCCCAGGACTTGGCTGGTGGTCCAGTGGTTAAGAATCCTCCTGCCAAGGCAGGGGACATGAGTTCGATCCCCGGTATGGGAACTAAGATCCCACGAGCCACAGGGCACTAAGCCTACATGCCACAACTATGGAGGCCCGTGTGCCCTAGAGCCTGTGCTGCGCAGCAAGAAAAGCCACCGCGATGAGAAGCCCCCGCCCCACAACAAGGAGTAGTCCCTGCTCTCCACAACCAGAGAAAGCCCATGAGCAGCAATGAAGATCCAGCGCAGCCAAAAATAGATAACAATAATAAAAATCCCATTAACCATCACATCAAAAGGAATAAAATTCCTAGGAGTAAAACTATCTGAGAAGGCAAAAGACCTGTACTCCAAAAACTTTAAAAGACGTTGATGAAAGTAAGCACAGATGATACAGATGGAGAGATATACCATGTTCTTGGAATGGAAGATTCAATATTATCAAAATTACTATACTACCCAGGGCAATCAATATATTCCCTACCAAATCACCAATGGCATCTTTCACAGAATCACAACAGCAAAGTTTACAATTTGTATGGAAACACAAAAGACCCTGAATAATCAAAGCAATCTTGAGACAGACAGACATAGCTGGGGCAATCAGGCTCCTTGAACTTGGACTGTATTGGCACAGAAACAGAAATATAGATCAATGGAACAGGATAAAGTCCAGAGATAAAACCATGCACCCATATTCAAGTAGTCTATGACAAAGGAGGCAAAAACAGACAATGGAGGAAAGATGGTCTCTTCAGCAAGTGGTGCTGAGGATACCTCCCTGGTGGTCCAGTCGTTAAGAATCTGCCTTCCAATGTAGGGGACTGAGGTTTGATTCCTAATGGGGGAACTAAGATCCCACATGCTGTGGAGTAACTAAGCCCACGCAGCCACAGCTAGGGAGCCCCTGCACCAAAATTACTGAGCCTGCATGCTCTATAGCCTATGTGCCACAACAAAGACCCTGTGCAGCCACACACACAAAAAGATTTCAAATACTCAAATATTAAAAAAAAAAAAAAAGGGGAGACGGGGACTTCCTTGGCAGTGCAACGGATAGGAATCCACCTGACAATGCAGGAGATATGCATTTGATCCCTGGTCAGGGAAGATTCCACATGCTTGGGAGCAACTAAGTTTGGGCACAACTACTGAAGCCTATGCACCACAGCTAGAGCGCAGCCCCCACGCTCTGCAACTAGACAGAGTCTGTGCAGCAACGAAGGCCCAGCGCAATCAAGACAAATGCAACCAAAAATCAGTAAGTATGTAAATGACAGTACATGCAGGTCAGGAAGCAACAGTTAGAACAGGACATGGAACAGCAGACTGGTTCCAAATAGGAAAAGGAGTACGTCAAGACTGTATGTTGTCACCTTGCTTGTTTAACTTATATCCAGAGTACATCATGAGAAACGCCGGACTGGAAGAAACACAAGCTGGAATCAAGATTGCCGGGAGAAATATCACCTCAGATATGCAGATGACACCACTCTTATGGCAGAAAGTGAAGAGGAATTAAACAGCCTCTTGATGAAAATGAAAGAGGAGAGTGAAAAAGTTGGCTTAAAGCTCAACGTTCAGAAAACGAAGATCATGGCATCTGGTCCCATCACTTCATCGGAAACAGATGGGGAAACAGTGTAAGACTTTATTTTGGGGGGCTCCAAAATCACTGCAGATGGTGACTGCAGCCATGAAATTAAAAAGACACTTACTCCTTGGAAGGAAGGTTATGACCAACCTAGAGAGCATATTCAAAAGCAGAGACATTACTGTGCCAACAAAAGTCTGTCTAGTCAAGGCTGTGGTTTTTCCAGTGGTCATGTACAGATGTGAGAGTTGGACTGTGAAGAAAGCTGAGCACGGAAGAATCGATGCTTTTGAACTGTGGTGTTGGAGAAGACTCTTGAGAGTCCCTTGGACTGCAAGGAAATCCAACCAGTCCATCCTAAAGGAGACCAGTCCTGGGTGTTCACTGGAAGGACTGATGCTAAAGCTGAAACTCCAATACTTTGGCCACCTCATGTGAAGAGTTGACTCATTGGAAAAGACTCTGATGCTGGGAGGGATTGGGGGCAGGAGGAGAAGGGGACGACAGAGGATGAGAGGGCTGGGTAGCATCACTGACTCAATGGATGTGAGTTTGAGTAAACTCCGGGAGTTGGTGATGAACAGGGAAGCCTAGTGAGCTGCAATTCATGGGGTCGCAAAGAGTCAGACACGACTGAGCGACTGAACTGAATCTAAAAAAAAAGGCGGGAGGGAGTGGTGCCGGGAAAACTGGACAGCTACATGTAAAAGAATGGCATCAGAATATTCTCACACACCATACACACACACTAAAAATGCAGCATGAAGACCTAAATATAAGACTGTATACTATAAAACTCTTAGAGGAAAACATAGGCAGAACACTCTGACATAAATCACAGCATTATCTTCTGGGATTCACACCCTACAGCAATGAAAACAAAAATAAACAAATGAGACCTAATTAAACTCAAAAGCTTTTATACAAGAAAACCATAAACACAACTAAAAGACAACTCACAGAATAGAAGAAAATATTTGCAAACAAAACAACCAACGAGAGATTAATCTCCAAAATACACAAATAGCTCATGCAGCTCAACATCAAAAAACCTAACCAACCCAATCAAAAAATGGGCAGATTTAAATGGATGTTTCTCCAAATAGGACTCCCTGGTGGCTCAGTTAGTAAAGAGTCCACGTACAATGCAGGAGACTGCCTGCACTACATAAGAGCTGTGGGTTCAATCCCTGGGTTGGGAAGATCCACCAGAGAAGAAAATGGCAACCCACTCTAGTATTCTTGCCTGGGAAATCCCCTAGACAAAGGAGCCTGGCAGGCTGCAAACCATGGGGTTACAAGAGTCTGACATGATTTGGCAACTAAACCATTAGCACCAAATTGGACAGACAAATGGCCAAGAAGCACACGAAAAGATGCTTAAAATCGGACAAATGCAGATCAAAGCTGAAATAAGGCATCACTTCACGCCAGTCAGAATGGCTATCAGCAAAAGGATTTGGAAACAATGAATGCTAGAGAAGGTGTGGAGAAAAGGAAACGCTCCTGCACTGATGATGGGAAGGTACCCATTATGGACAACAGTGTGGAGCTTCTTAAAAAAAAAAAAAACCAACAACTAAATATAGAACTACCATGTGATCCAGCACTCCCACTCCTATACATGCACCCAATGTTCACTGGAGCTTCTCAGGTGGTGCAATGGTTATGAATCTGCCTACCAAATGTAGAAGATGCAAGAGAAGCACGTTTGGTCCCTGGGTTGGGAGGATCCCCTGGAGTAGGAAATGGCAATGCACTCCAATATTCTTGCCTGGATAATCTGATAGCCAAAGGAGCCTGGCTGGTTACAGTCCACGGGGTCACACAACTGAGTAGGCACGCACACAATGTTCAGTGCAGCATTATTTATTTACAATAGCCAAGACTGTTAGTCACTCAGTCATGTCTGACTCTTTGACTGCATGGACTGTAGCCTGCCAGGCTTCTCTGTCCATGGAAATCTCCAGGCAAGAATACCAGAATGGGTAGCCACTCCCTTCTCCAGGGGATTTTCCGGACCAAGGGACCAAAGCCAAGATATGGAAGCAACCCTAAACATAGATGTGGTACGTATATACAATGGAACATTACACAGCCATAAAAGAGCAAAATAATGCCATCTGCAGGAACATGGATGGACCTAGAGACTGTCATACTATGTGAAGTAAATGAGACAAAGACAAATAACAACATGATATCACTTCTATGTGGAATCTACAAAAATGGTACAAATGAACTTATTTTCGAAACAGAAATAGAGTCACAGATGTAGAAAACAAACTACAGCTACCAGGGGGATGAGGGAGAGTAATATATTGGGAGATGAGGACTGACATATACACACCACTGTATGTAAAACTGATAATAGTGCACATTTCACTGTCTTGTTTTATGTTAAGAGAAAAGATATTTCTGATGAGCTAAATAAACCTCTGGAGATGAATGAGCAGCATAACTAATTTAGCCACTGCTGTCAGTCACCTTCAGACAACAGTCAACAGCTTCATCTTACATTTTGTATTTCTTTGCATTGTGATGGCTTTGCATGGTAATAAAAATGAAAAAGCATTGCAGGTGTTTTAGTATTTGTCGTATAGAAAATATAACTTTTTAAATTAAAAAATAAAAAAGTAAAAAAAAACTAACAATAACGACCTGCTGTAAAGTACAGGGAACTCTATTCAGTATTCAATAATGACCTACATGAGAAAAGAAATCTTAAAAAAAAGCAGATATATGTATAACCTATTTACTGTACACCCGACACTAACACAACTGTATCAACTAGATTCCAATTAAAAAAAACTAAACACAAAAAGATATATACAGTCTTCCACTGCAGCATTATTTACAACAGTCAAGACACAGAAACAACCAAAATGTCCATTCATGGATAAATCAATAAAAAAAGGTTTGGTTTATAATGGGATGATTATTCAGACACTTAGAAAAGTGAAATCTTGCCATCTGAGACAATGTGAATGGGCTTTGAGAGCATTACACCAAGTCAAATATGTTACACCGAATCAAATAAATTAGAGCAAGACAAATACCACATGGTCTCACTTACATGTGGAAACCAAAAAACAAAAAGAAATTAAGCTCATGGAAGATTAGGGGTAAGGGAAAAGGATGGATGAAACTACAAACTTCCAATTGTAAAATATAAATCATAAAATTATAAATTAATAAAATTTAATTATAAATTATAAAGTACATCACAGGGATATAAGGGACAGCATGATGACTAGAGTTAATAATGTTGTATTGCATATTTGAAAGTTATCTAGACAGATCTTAATTCTTCATTAAAAAAAAACTTTTTTTGCAACCATGGTGACGGATGCTAACTAGACTTACTGGGGTGATTCTTTTGCAATATGTACAAGCATCGAATCATGTTGCACACCTGAAACTCATGCAGTTGTATGCCTATTATACCTCAAAAAATACTTTTACAAATAGTTAAATATTTGTTAAAATTACTTGCTTTAATAGTCTTAGATTCCCAAAAATTGCTTGTGAGATGTTCTAGATGTAGTTTGAGCCACATAATTTTAGTACTACTCCATTTTGCAGTTTAGAAAAGTAGAAGGCTCCAGGTTCGGAAGTAACCCGACAGTCCTAGTCTTTCCTGAGCAAACCATCCAGTTTAAATTCATTCTAATACGAATTCACAAGGGGTTTGAAAGCAGGCTTCAAGTGACCGAAGACACAAGATTTAAAGAAAGCGACTCCTCGATATTGGAGTGGGGACGGGTAGGGAATCACCCCTGTAGGCTTTAAGACATTCACCTGGCTAAAAATACGGTGCTAGGCTGAGGACCTTTCTCCCAAACCCCCGTGTTCCCTGGACTGTTTACTTGGCACCCGGTGGACAACAAGCCGCCTGGCCGCCTCCCTTTCCTTCCCATCCCGGGAGCGCCGCGGGACCATTCAGGAATCTAAATTGGTAACGGGCGAGGCCGAAAATGCCCTCCCACAAGACCCAATCGACGTAACGCCTGCTCTACAGAGTGGCAGGGAGTGCGGGCTGGTTCACCCAGTACCTGGGGAATAGGCGCTTCCCGCCTCGGAGCGGACAGAAGTGGCGCAGCCAGGAGGTCAGCCAAAGGTACCTACTTCCCCGACCACCTCTCCCGCCGCAGCAGAGATCGCAGAGGTGGGCCGACGACCCGGAAGCGCTCTCAGAACCTGGAAGTGACAACACAGGGGTGGGCCGAGAAGCCCCGCCCCTTCCCGCTCCCACCATCCACTCACGCCTGAGAAGGCGGGGGTGCGGAGAGAGGAGCGTGGAGCCGCAGTTTTCAAGCCTACACCGCTCACCCGACTTAGATCCCGAGTAACTCACCAGGTTCACTACATAATGAATAAGAATTATAACTTTATAGGTTGTTCTTCACTATTAGACACACTACTAGAAAATCTGAGTCAGTCCCATTTTATGCCTGCCTCGTGTTTAGCGTAATACTGTTGAAGACGCTGTAAACTGAAAACAAACTCTTAAGTTTATAGCAAGAATTCAAAACAGTGCGCAATTAACCCAGCAAGCGCTTGGTTTGTGAACCATACAGTATTTTGATTTGGGAGAATCTGTATTTAAAACTTGTGCCTGCTGCTGCTGCTAAGTCGCTTCAGACGTGTCCGACTCTGTGCGACCCCATAGATGGCAGCCCACCAGGCTCCCTCGTCCCTGGGATTCTCCAGGCAAGAACACTGGAGTGGGTTGCCATTTCCTTCTCCAATGCGTTAAAGAGAAGTCGCTCAGTCGTGCCAGACTCTTAGCGACCCCATGGACTGCAGCCTACCAGGCTCCTCCATCCACGGGATTTTCCAGGCAAGAGTACTGGAGTGGGGTGCCAGTGCCTAATACAAGACAAATACTTAAATATATATTCGCATTGTGTAATCTCAAGTGGTATCCTAACTGTGGAACAAAGGAAGCGGGAACGTGCACAGCTGTTTGCCGTTAAGCAGCTGAACAGTGATTAGAGGAGTAAATGCAAAACAACTGCTACCTACCATTTGGAATCTCTGAGCAGGTTATTATTTATGCTATGTTTTCTGCCACTTAGTGAACTGATGTCACTGGTGGATTCCCCATGACTGAACTAATTCCAAACTATGAAATACAAAGTGTGATTACCCTTAAGATAATGTTTAAAATTAAAGTAGGATGAATTCTTTACCCCTCTGAATAGGAAACAGCACCCAAAGGACAGAAACAAGAGTAAAGATCTAAAACTATTTTAAAAGCTTGCAAGATAAACTTTGTAAAAATTCTGTAGTGAAATGGGAGACAGAAAAATGTGATAAAATGAGTCAAAAACAAACTTTACGATTAATTTATTTAAATTCATTAACGTTGCAAAAATATGATGTGCAACAAATCAGGACACAAGTTATCATATTCCTAACAAGTCAAAGAAAATATTACATCTTAGTATTAATAAATCAAGACCAAGGCCAACCCTAGTATTTCTTACAGGGACCAACCACATCAACATCTTGCACACACAGTTTTTAGAAGTGAATCTCTCACTGTAAAAGGAGAGCACTAGACTACACAACATTATGTGAACAGTGGTAAAATGATCACAGTACGTCAACTGTGTCTAAATGACAGCATGTGAACTTATAGTAAGAAAAATGTTTGAATTCTTGAAATACACTTATCAAAGTGCGTTAGTGTCTAACGAATTCTGAATTGTGTTCCATGTGCCTCAAAGTCTGTGCAAGTCAGTGCCCTGAACATCACAAATATTTACTAGCTAGTTTACGTAAATAAAACTGTTTAAGGGGCATAACTTTAGAAAATTCAAATACAAAAAGTGCAGTGGAGTAGCTAATTAACATTACTTTCCAAGTTCCTCCCTAGCTAAACTGAATGTGAAAATGTATCAAAATTTCAAAATGCAAATGTTTTAACCTCTTGCAGAATGTCTTATAAAACAGAACTAGCTATCTGAAAGAGATAATAATTCTTTTGTAACATGAAAGCACTGAACTTTTGACTTTCTTCTGTTGTATGATGTATTAAGTGCTTTATGTAGACTTTCCATAGCATTTTTAAAGTAGTTCTCAAAACATAAGAAATTAGGTAGATCTATCACATATAGCTGCAGCAAAGTAACAGTTCTCTTCAAATTTTAGTGTCACTCCTTGCCGGTCAACACATTGGTTTCAATTACCATTTACAACTTCAAAGGAAAGTTATATTACTAGGACTCATCACTGATCTGAGTCTAATTTATTCAGAATCTTGGGGTAGGAAGAGAAGGGTGACAGGCTCCCCACGCAGTTCTTCTTTACTATTACAGCACTAATAATCTCCCACTTCTCTTACCCAGCTGACCTTCTCATGCAAGCATGCACGTCTAAGTCCTTCACCTTCTGCCAGCAACTCAAATTCCACAATCCCTATTCCCAACAGAGGACTTGGTCTAACTTTTATGTGCGTTAGTTCTTCTAGATATCCCACTCTCCTGATCCATTTCTCAAATGTCTATACAGAATAAGAAAAAACATAAGGCATGTAAAAACAGAATGGGGTAGCCATATCTATCTATTTTCAGTCTATCTCCTCCTCCTCCTGATTGAGCAATGTTAGCAATTCTCCACATATAACATGGGGCAAAGGATGAAACTGCTGTCACCTTATATACAACCTTTCCAATCTCACTAGGAAACTGGACTGTTCTACTTGATAATCCTAATGCTAATTTACCTGTCAACTGAAGAAATCTAAAAAGCCACTTCTGTATTATTAATTCAAACACTTTCAAATTCCCTGAGCACTCCCATGACAACAGCAAGAGTAGCAGAGTCATTTACAAGGCTCTATCAAAAAAGGGGATTCCTTACCTTTTAAGTTCTGGAATTGCAGCTGAAAGACAGTCTAGCTACCTATATAAACCTGTCAATCAGCAAATTTCAATATTCAGTATCGTTACTTAATAACAATGTCCATTTTGGAACAATACATTAAATGTTTACCAGCCATGAAATGTCAAAAGTAACCTACCCCATAACCCTACATTTTAACCTGAGCATTGTAATTGCCAACATTCCCTATTTAAACTTGCTTCTGTATGAAGAGACAAAGAAAGAAAGCAGAAGGAAATATGCATTCTCACTGGAGGTATTACCAGCCTTTGCATGTAGCCTGCAATATTCTGTAAATTTCTGCTTGATACAAAAAATGGTACCAACAGCTGCCATATATAGTATTTCCCTTAACAAGGACACATTCAGTGGCATCTTAGATAACAACTAACTTTATCCCTAGCCCTACTTAGAATCATATTTTACATATCCCCCCACCCCCAGTTAAAAAGACTATTAAGCTTAAATTGTGGGATCAATATACTGACTACCCTTGGTGCTAATAAGGAATATGTCTAAGAAGAAACACAAATTACTTTATGAGAAACTTTTGACTAAAAAAGAGACACTCCAAACTCAAACACAACAAAAAATAGTGACAGATTAAACAAGTTAAATCCATGATCCCAGCAGAAAGATAAAACACAACTCTATTTACCTTAATCAGTAATGGAAAATTAAAATTAAATGATACAGGGAAAATGTCACATAGTCACATTACTATTTATAAATAACAAATTTAATAAATACTTTTCCTCTAGCCTACATGTTATGATCTTCGGTCTCATAGTTATGAAACATTATGGGGCATGTCCCTGGACCAGATTCCATTAAGGTATAGGTTAGAACAGGTATTCTTTTAAATCTAGTGATTGATAGCACACCCCTTTGCTTATATCACATTCCCTCTGAATTTTAATGTTCTAATAGAATATAGGCTACCTCTCCTTCAACAACAACAACAAAAAAAAGTAGGAACATGCACCACTTTTGCAACAAGTTGTATCTATAGTCAGGAACAATGCTTGTGAAAGCAAAAGTCAATAAACAGTAACAGGTTGAAACTGAAGAACTGGGTACTAGGTGGGGAGGAAAGTCACATATTAAAAAAGCTCAGCCCAGTTTGAAACTACTTTTCAGATGAAAAAAAAAAATCACTTAAAGCACTCTACAAATATACACTCTAATCACAAATTCAGTATGATCCTTTAGTCATAATTCTCATGTAATAAATTCAGAAGGAATGCCTAATTTGTTAGTTTGCATTTGCAACACAAAGTATTTCTAAGATCTGAGCACGCAATATGGTTTTGGTTTTAGTCACTGTAATGACAACAGTTCAGGATCTGCCTACAGCTGCTGGATCTAGGTCAAGTCAGAAGGCTGCTGAGGGAAGAGTCTCATCCTGGGAATCCTCCAGCCTCTCCCAAAATAGGACTTGGGTTAGCGTGTCAAGTTTATGAGTGGGGAGGACAAAGAGTAAAGGAAATTCTCTTCTGTAATAGAAAAGTTTATACTGAAAACAGTAATGATAAAAGCCAATCTAGGATAGAATAAAGCTTGAAGGTTTAGCTCTCATTCTTCTCAATTTCACTACTCTTTTCATATAAATTACCTTATGTGAAGGGCTGGAGCATGGTATAACCCTTAAATTAGACAAGTACTGAGTTCACCAAATATATGAGTCCCACAAGTATATTAGACCAATCTGTTGCTTCTGGATGATGTGGGTAATTAAGTTCTACCTGGGGGCATAAGTACAATTTCAATGTAGAGTCAAGGTACTTACCAAATTAAACAAGGAGTTTATATGCTTACACCAAATGAGTCATCCATAACACCACAGTATGATGATGCTCTAAGACTTACAAAATAACTTAGTTTACAGTACTGTCAACACAATTTAACAGAAAATGTGAAAACATACCACATGTAACTAGGTTGAACACCTGATAGGAAAGTATTTTGGTAAAGTGCCCACATTGAACGCAGTTTAAAAAGCAGCTCTGTTTTCTAAAGAGAAGACGTGACAGTGAGTAACTCATCACATTCTCTAACTATTACACTGCACTCACACAAATTCCTAAGAATCATATCCTGGACACACAGCTTATTTCACATTAGTGAACAAACCTAACATTTTTATGAAGCTTTGACTTTTGGCCAGAAGATAAAATGTCCAAAATATACATATATATATACACAAATCCCAATTCTTAACCTTTTAAATTGTCTAATTCTGGAAATGGCTTTTTGATTTGTCTTAAAAAAAAAAAAGTGTGCAATATACTTGTATTTGTGTCTGAATTAAGAAACAATGTTCAGAATGGTACTAATCTACTTAGATTATATATACAACCTTTGAATATTCATGAAAACGAGTTTAACTGTCCCTCACCTTATGAGCATATTTTCTAAGTGACCCAGGAAGTATATTTAACCATTTACAAAAACAAAACTTCTAACATGCGCTTTAAAAAAATCATGGTCTTATTTACCTGCATACTTGTCCACAAGAAAGGTATACATTAAAAAATATTGCTCAAAAACATAAAAATATATATTATCTCTTTCCTTTTTCCATTTAGGCATATAAATATTTTACTGAAGAAAATGCATCATTTAACAAACAAATGCAAAAATTGCTTTATATAAAGTGTGGTTCTCTGCTATTTAGCAATATAAAATATAAAATGATTACAATATAATTAGCTAGTAAAGAACTAAATTCAAGAGATCTGCAAACGAATACAGCAGTGAACAGTCCCTTATACAAAAGTCCATTAAGAAAAAGTCAAGTCAATTCTGTAACAGGTTACATAAAAATCAGGACCAATAAATGCATTATAAATGCAAAAAAGCACTGCTTCATCAGCACATTCTTCAGTTGTGTTTGGACTAGATGCCAAACTTACTGTTCATTTTTCGGTTCATCTTGTTTTCCATTAAGCTCTTGATCAACTCTGTTTAATGAAAAATAATACAGATAATAAGTTATCAGCAAATGATCAATTTTCTTTTTAAAAATAATGACCAATTTTACCATAGATTATTATTCTGTTAAAAACAAAGCTTTGCAAAGAAGCAGACGTAGTAAAAAGGTTACCAAACATTCTCCCAACCAGGAAAAGATAACTTTTAAAGGCAAGAGGACACTGGCAAGAATGTGACTGCTGCTGCTGTTTTTTTTCTAAGGAGTATAAGATAATTCATATACAAATGCACATAAATGTTATTAGAAGTTCAAATTACAATAGGCATATTAAGATGTTGAATTGTAACATGGCTGGGGCAGGGAGCTAACTGATCTAAGTGGCAGGAAAAATAACTTGTCAAAAACTATATTTAAATGCCACAACTGCCACCAACTGATCAATTTGTATTTTTAAGTTCAGTGATGAAAGTACATATTTATGGATGCCATAATTATTCTCCAGAATTTAACTGGTACACTAAGAATCTGAATGCTTTTTCATTTATCTTGATAGTAAGAAGTCACAGAATTTAATAATCAGAAATATCTAGATGTAGATTAAAAATTAGGAGAATTATGTAATTAACCACAAGAAACTTACAGACAACCGTTCACAGATAATGTACAACAATTTATAACTATTATATTTGTATATTTTTTATTTGTAGTACTTTGAATCACTGATGGGGTTTAAAACATCTTGGTATGATATATGAAGATACTTTTCACACTTGTTTCCATTACTATGATCAAAGCCTTGGCCTGTGGTAAAGCCATATTAACAACATTTAAAAATATTAGTTATACTGGTATCAAAAATTTGAAAGGTACATATTCTTGATAAGGCATGCAATATATACATCAATCTTTTCAACATCTGAAATATCAGTATGAACTAATTTCATAATTGCTTTATTTTAAAACTGTGTTCAAACATTTTAACAGTCAACATCTATCTGGCTACACTTACACTGAGTTGTTTGAAACCAACAACTAAAACTGCTATATTTAAGCACACTCAGCTCTGAATCTTCCTATCACCAGTACTCATTATAGAGATTTTACCTTGAGTAAGTTCCCCACATGTAGCTTCTGTTAATTTGATATTAAAAACATGCCCTTCTATTTTTAAACTTGAATGTTGTCATTTTCAAGCTGACAAGGATTATTTTTCAAGGCTAAATAAACTTTGTACAAAAACTAAGAAATGCCTGAAAGATATATGTAATGATTCTATTTAAGGTTAAATAAAACAAAAGTTAAAAAAAAGTCAAGATAAAAAGAATATTTGTAAGTTTCAAACAATACATTTAAATAAAAAATACAATTCCACTTTTTTTCTGGTACCTAAGTTACTTAACTAAGAATTTTGTAAAAAGATACAACACAGCAGATTTCATCCACAAAGGCAATTCATTTTGAAATCTATGAAGCAGCTGGCTTCAAAATATTCTATAATTACAGAATATATTTCAGCCAGTTGTCTGGCAAGTGCACACCAATGCCTTGAGAGGAGTGAGAAATAAGCAAGACCTAAAATCATTGTTCTTATCTCTATCTAAAAATGTTTAGCTGCAAAGTGTCATATAGAAATGTAAAGCTATGATTCGATCATGTGGTCAACTGAATTCTTGCTCATCAACAGAACCAAAATATGTCTGAAGTTAAATGTGAAGTTAAGAATATTTCAGCTTTAATTCCTCACAGTGGTCCAAATAATAAATAAATCTCACGCCTTAACTCTTATGAAAGACTGTATGAATCTGTTTTGCTGATTTAATTGTCAATATTTTAAAAATCCATTAACAAGTCAGATCTAAATCCTATACTTTTCTAAATTACTATATAAAATAGTATTAATTTATACCCTTGCCTTTCATCTTCTATGCTAACATATTAACAGATGACAGTCTGTTATGCTCAAAGCGGAAGTATTCAAAATTAAATTAAAGATGGAAAGCAGAGTGTTTAACTATCAAATGGTACATTGAACTTTTAGGTATTTTATCACATGGAGAATTTGACTAGTTAGCAGGCCATTGTTTAAGCATACAAGGAAATCAATGTTGGTTAGCCAAAGAATATCTGCATTGTAAATATAATAATCAATCCCAGGGGGGAAATCTGATATATTAAAAAAGAACATAAATATTTCAAAAGCACAAATTGGTAAGGTATTATAAGTAATTGATTTTTCAAAGAGCATTCTTAGGAATTTACCATCTGCTATTTATACCAAAAGGAGGAAGGAGACGTGGTCTTTATTTTCCAACTGGTCTTTATTTTCTACATAGAGAGAATCCAAGCCACACTCAGCAGCAGGAACTTTGGATTCACTGCATATATGGGTCCTGGGGTATATTTATATTTACAAATGCTGTTATCTTTGTCTACAAGCTAACCAACCGATAAGGAAGAGTTAGTCTGTGCAATGCAAATGGACTAGTCTAGATGCAACCCAGTCAAGGTGTGCATATACCTTTTCTTTTTCTTTTTTAACTTTTCTTCTTCATACCTTGGTGGGGAAGAGTTATTTTAGTAAATACACATGTTATGAAGATGAACAAAAACTAAAAAAAAAAAGGTTCTAACAACAAACTCAAGTTTGTAGGCAATCGCAAAAATATTTAATACACTATATAGAAAGTCAGAACTGATGTAAGAAACGTGGCATTGATATATTCAACAAACTAAAACCTCAGATTATTAGAACAAAGAAACAGTTTTCTATATTATAGCACTGTGATACTCAAGTATTTATGTTAACAGCTTTCTGCTTAGTCCTTCTAGAAGTTACATAAGTAAATTTGGTAAATAGAACAAATTACAGCCACTGAAAAGTATCAAGGTTAGGCTGATATAAATATATTTTATTTCCCTAGTAATATGATTATTCGATGCCATAATGAGCTTACTTAAATTTAAAGAGCAGCATGTTCAGGTGTAGAGAATGTGCTTTAGTACCGACCAATCAAGAATCATCTCTTAGACTGTCTGCTGCTGCTGCTGCTGCTGCTAAGTCGCTTCAGTCGTGTCCGACTCTGTGCGACCCCATAGATGGCAGCCCATCAGGCTCCCCCATCCCTGGGATTCCCCAGGCAAGAACACTGGAGTGGGTTGCCATTTCCTTCTCCAATGCATGAAAGTGAAAAGTGAAAGTGAAGTCGCTAGTCTTTAAAATTATAAATGAACCAAACCAGAAACAATTTCTCCTACTTCAACTGATAGCCCAAAGAAAATGGTAACTTAAAAGGAAGGTGTTGAAAAGTGTCTTCTTCCCCCTTTTCTTTGTTATAAAAAAAAAGAGCAGTTACAAAATATTTATAATATATGAAGGGAGAAAGAATAGGTACCGAAATATTTACCTCTTGTATATCAAAATATAAAGATCCAAATACAATGAAATAAATAAAACACAACATACTGTTTTATGCATTCTGGTATTCCAACATATTCCATGGGGACAAGCTCTGCTAGTTCTGCCAAATTAAAGACGTATCTAATTTTTTGGCTGAATTTTGAGCTATAGAAAAAAATAAAGATAAATACTTTAATATTTTTGACCAACAGAACTGACAAAACATTCATACAAAGAGTTTGTAGATTTTTTTTTAGTTAATGGCTCTCAGAAAATTACCTAATAAATGGTCTTGTAACAGCCAGAAGTGTTCTTATAAACCAAGAGGGATGTACAATGATTAGAGATTTTAGGTTTTTCCGTAACCTGGAGTTTAAAAAAAAAAAAAAAAAAAAGTTTGAAAAAGCTCTACAAATTCTAATGCTAGAAGAAAAGCTAAGTCATCAATAAGTTTGTGCAAGTCTATACAAAAAACTGGAAAAAAAAAAAAAAACCCTCACTCAAGAGCTGTCATTTAGATATATTACTAAAGACAACAAAAGATAAATAAAACAAAAAGCACTCCTAAATTGAAATGGCCCTTCCCACTGCCATGAAATTAATTCTACTTCATTCATATTTATTTTCACAATGTACCCTGTTATTAAATGTCTCCTAGTATACAACTTGTCTTCAGGACTCTGTCAGTCAGGGGTAGAGGTCAATGGTGAATATAAAAGTAAGCTCTTTTCATTTCTCAGGAATGGAGGGGAAACTGTTACTAATTTCTTCAACAACATGAAAGGCACTGGGCAGGCAGAAAGATGAGAGGGGAAATCACCTAGGGAACAGGCAACATGAATCAGATCTAATGTATTCTTATGGAGTCTAAATGGAGAAGGAAATGGCAACCCACCCCAGTATTCTTGCCTGGAGAATCTCATAGACAGGGCAGCCTGGTGGACTACAGCCCATGAGGTCGCAAGAGTCTGACACGACTTAGTGACTAAACCACCACCACCAACACCAAGGCTAAAATTCAGATTAAAAGTTAAATGCATTATCCTAGACAACTTAAAATGATGAAATAAAAACTGTTTTATTGTTATAGTTTACACTTATCATAATCACTAAACATTAAAAAATTACATGAACCAGCCAATGTCACGTTCATGTGTGAAGGGAAACCTATTCATAGACCTGAGTTGATTAACCTACTCTGAATTAGCTGTGGTCAAATCAAACCAAAGACAGAATCAAAATTCCTTCTATTAACATGCACAACTCTCAGAAGAATACAATTTTTTTGTATTCTTTCTCTGGAATGAGCTCTAGAATCATTTCAAAGAAAGATTACAGATAAATAAGCATCATAAATAACGAAATTCAGCAAGCACTATGTGCTCAGTCGTGGTGGGTTCTTTGCGACCCCATGGATGTAGCCCACCAGGCTCCTCTGTCCATGGAATTTTCTAGGCAAGAACTGGAGTGGTTTGCCATTTCCTTCTTCAAGTAAGCACTATAAATGAAGCAAAACCCAGAATGTAATAAAATATGAAATGTACTGAATTCCCCATCCTTTCCCAAAATATAAATTATAGGAAAATGTCTGATGTGGTACAAAAGAGAAATAAAGAGCAATTTTATAAGTCTGAAAATAGAAACTTGCTATGAAATTAGTAAATGTAATTTATGAAGTAGATACATGGTACCTATAAGTGGTAACAGAAATAAATTTTAAACTAATAAGGACAGTATAAAATTTATTCAGACTAGCTTTTAACTTGTATTTACAATACCTTCTATCAATTTGTTGATAGCATTTCCTGAGCCATCCCAGACTGGGCATTTTTCTTCGAGTTGTTGCACCATTTAAATAAACTATCATGTAGTTTTCTGCTACTAACAGCTCCAAAGTGCCAATAACATACCTATAAAAATAAAGTCTTAAACACTGCTATGCAGAACCAAACCAGGTTTATCCAAATAGCACAATTCCCTTCCCTCTCCTTCACTGAAAGCAAAAATTCAAAACTCTATTAGAATTGTTGCCATTTAAAGAAAAAAAAACTTCTTTCTTTTAGAAATTCTCATTGAAATGTTTATAGATGATAAATACCTGCAGGGATTTGCTTCAAAATTATATCATGAGGGAAGTATTTATGGGAATAATGTATAAATTGATAATTGTGGAAGTGGAGATAGACAAAGATTTAATATATACTTCTCTCTACCTTTGTATATGTTTGAAATTTCTGTTGAGTTGGAATAGTTTCAGAATGCCAAATAACAGACTTAAGGAACCAGAACCAGGATATTTACAATTTTACCTAGCTAAATAAAGTGCACTTTCTTAAACTAGAGATCTGATTTACTCAATTCTTTCCAAATATTGTGATGATCTACTTACTTAAAGAGATTGTCCATCAGGTATCTATAGTTAGGTTGACCACTTTCAGGCATAAAACAGACAGCAAACACAACAATGGCATTTAATCCATCTCCATAATACCCTGAAAAAGGAACCAGCATGATTATACTCTGAAGACTTTTCAGGGAATATCATTTATAGTTGATAAATTATAGTGGTTTATGTTCCACACATTTCTGAATCAAAAAGTATATTTTTTGCTGTCATTGGTCTGATCTTGTATAGTCTTACAAAGATCTTTAAATCCTCTCTTCTCAAAAACAATAAAATTTGATGAGGAAATGGTGGCCATATAAACCAGAAACCCACTTAAATTAGCATACTCAGAAAGCTAGCCCTATTTTATCAAGTAGACAGAATGATATAATCCAAGAATATACAACATCTGCAATAAAACATTCTTATGCAACTTTTTTTTTACATGTAAATAGTAAATGTAAAAATAGTTTCACATTCAATGATGTCTAGCATTTTGTAGCTTTTAGGGTCTTACAAAGTAAGAAAAGATTATATCTCTGATATAAGACTAAGTGAAGAAAAACAGCACTAAAATATGTTTTAATTATAATCTCTAAAATGTAAATGTTTTAATTATAATAGATATTAAGCTGTAACCAGCAACGAGTATTTCTGCTTTAACTTTCATCCCTGTTGTTTACAAACATGCACTGAAAAGGTTGAACACTTCATTAGAATATTCACTACCTTTCTTAACCCCTTAGTCACAAAACACGTTGCAGTAACTCAGTAGGACACAATGGCCCTAATTACTATTTTCTCTTAAATAAAGTGCTATGTCTCAAAAATATTAGGTTTAAACCATGAGGCAGGTCTCAACTTGCTTCCAATGAATGGAGCTGAATTAATACATTATCTGTGGACTTCCTGATCCATATTATCCTGTTTTCTTCACTGCGTAAGACTCGATTAGGCAGAATAATGCAACTGCAAACATTCAAGTGATTTATTTTCAAATGAATGAAGACCACAGAAATAAGCAGGAGAAAGCATTTGGCAGAGAGTAAATTAAGCAGAAATGACTGTGAAAAAACCAATCTGCTTGACCTATGTGGCACCTTGTCCTACATTAGGAGGAATTCAGGTTATATGACATGATCTACAGAGTAACATTCTAGTGCTATTTAAAGAGTGAGTACGTAAACTTCTACATACAGGACAGTCAGAATGATAGAAATTATAGCTGTACTTCATAGCTTTTCCTACTTGACTTGTAAATTTCTTAAGGAACCAAGCCTTATATTTGTATATTCCAGAAATACACAAAGTAGGTGTTTCATAAAAATGCAGAATGAATTCTCTACTTTGTGGTAAAGCTAAGTGATTTGTTCGCAGTTTTAAGGTAAATTAAGAATCATATTTTAAGGGCCAGGTTGTATTTATAAGCACAAAAGACTTGTACAACAATGTTTACGGCAGTTTTAATCATAATAGCTCAGACTGGAAAAATACCACATGGCCCGTCAAAATAGAAATGGATAAACAAATCAGCAGTAACAAGAAATGAACTGCAGATACATGCAACAACAAGGATAAATGTCAAAATCATTATGCTGAATGAAAGCAGATGAGTGTAAACTGTGATTCCAGTTACAGGAAATTTTGTAACAGGCAAAACTAACCATGGGGTAGGCATTAGAATAGTGGTTACTGCAGACAGGGTATTCATTGAGAGGGAGTACCAGAGAATTTTCTGGAGCAATGAAAATGTTCTGTCTGTCTAGGGGATGTAGATTATATGAGTATATATGGTTATACAGGCATTTGTAAAAACTCAGCGAATTAAACACTTAAGATTAGAGCATTTCTAATGAAACAAGAAAGATAAATACTCTATATCACTTGTATCTAAAATATCTAAACTTTCAGGAACAGAGATTAGAATGGTGATTACCAGAGACAGGATAAAAGGGGAAATAACAATCAAAGTACAAACTTCCAGTCAGAAGATGAGTAATTTCTGGGGACTATTGACACAGATCAGATCAGATCAGATCAGTCGTTCAGTCGTGTCCGACTCTTTGCGACCCCATGAACCGCAGCACGCCAGGCCTCCCTGTCCATCACCAGCTCCCGGAGGTCACTCAGACTCACATCCGTCGAGTCAGTGATGCCATCCAGCCATCTCATCCTCTGTCATCCCCTTCTCCTCCTGCCCTCAATCCCTCCCAGCATCAGAGTCTTCTCCAATGAGTAAACTCTTCCCATGAGGTGGCCAAAATACTGGAGTTTCAGCTTTAGCATCATTCCTTCTAAAGAAATTCCAGGATTGATCTCCTTCAGAATGGACTGGTTGGATCTTCTTGCAGTCCAAGGGACTCTCAAGAGTCTTCTCCAACACCACAGTTCAAAAGCATCAATTCTTCGGTGCTCAGCCTTCTTCACAGTCCAGCTCTCACATCCATACATGACCACAGGAAAGACCATAGCCTTGACTAGGCGAACCTTTGTTGGTAAAGTAATGTCTCTGCTTTTGAATATGCTATCTAGGTTGGTCATAACTTTCCTTCCAAGGAGTAAGCGTCTTTTAATTTCATGGCTGCAGTCACCATCTGCAGTGATTTTGGAGCCCAGAAAAACAAAGTCTGACACTGTTTCCACTGTTTCCCCATCTATTTCCCATGCAGTGATGGGACCAGATGCCATGATCTTCGTTTTCTGAATGTTGAGCTTTAAGCCAACCTTTTCACTCTCCACTTTCACTTTCATCAAGAGGCTTTTTAGCCCCTCTTCACTTTCTGCCATAAGAGTCGTGTCATCTGCATATCTGAGGTTATTGATATTTCTCCCGGCAATCTTGATTCCAACTTGTGTTTCTTCCAGTCCCGCATTTCTCATGATGTACTCTGCATAGAAGTTAAATAAACATGGTGACAATATGCAGCCTTGACGTACTCCTTTTCCTATTTGGAACCAGTCTGTTGTTCCATGACCAGTTCTAACTGTTGCTTCCTGACCTGCATACAGATTTCTCAAGAGGCAGATCAGGTGGTCTGGTATTCCCATCTCTTTCAGAATTTTCCATAGTTTATTGTGATCCACACAGTCAAAGGCTTTGGCATAGTCAATAAAGCAGAAATAGATGTTTTTCTGGAACTCTCTTGCTTTTTCCATGATCCAGTGGATGTTGGCAATTTGATCTCTGGTTCCTCTGCCTTTTCTAAAACCAGCTTGAACATCAGGAAGTTCACGGTTCACATATTGCTGAAGCCTGGCTTGGAGAACCTTGAGCATTACTTTACTAGCGTAAAGACCCAGATATTCATGATGATGTGATCACTGACCTAGAGCCAGACATCTTGGAATGTGAAGTCAAATGGGCCTTAGAAAGCATCACTATGAACAAGGCTAGTGGAGGTGATGGAATTCCAGTGGAGCTATTCCAAGTCCTGAAAGATGATGCTGTGAAAGTGCTGCACTTAATATGCCAGCAAATGTGGAAAACTCAGCAGTGGCCACAAGATTGGAAAAGGTCAGTTTTCATCCCAATCCCAAAGAAAGGCAATGCCAAAGAATGCTCAAACTACCGAACAATTGCACTCATCTCACATGCTAGTAAAGTAATGTTCAAAATTCTCCAAGCCAGGCTTCAGCAATATGTGAACCGTGAACTTCCTGATGTTCAAGCTGGTTTTAGAAAAGGCAGAGGAACCAGAGATCAAATTGCCAACATCCGCTGGATCATGGAAAAAGCAAGAGAGTTTCAGAAAAACATGTATTTCTGCTTTATTGACTATGCCAAAGCTTTTGACTGTGTGGACCACAATCAACTGTGGAAAATTCTGAAAGAGATGGGAATACCAGACCACCTGATCTGCCACTTGAGAAATTTGTAGGCAGGTCAGGAAGCAGCAGTTAGAACTGGACATGGAACAACAGACTGGTTCCAAATAGGAAAAGGAGTACGTCAAGGCTGTATATTGTCGCCCTGCTTATTTAACTTTTATGCAGAGCACATCATGAGAAACGCTGGGCTGGAAGAAGCACAAGCTGGAATCAAGATTGCTGGGAGAAATATCAATAACCTCAGATATGCAGATGACACCACTCTTATGGCAGAAAGTGAAGAGGAGCTAAAAGCCTCTTGATGAAAGTGAAAGTGGAGAGTGAAAAGGTTGGCTTAAAGCTCAACATTCAGAAAACGAAGATCATGGCATCTGGTCCCATCACTTCATGGGAAATAGATGGGGAAACAGTGGAAACAGTGTCAGACTTTGTTTTTCTGGGCTCCAAAATCACTGCAGATGGTGACTGCAGCCATGAAATTAAAAGACGCTTACTCCTTGGAAGGAAAGTTATGATCAACCTAGATAGCATATTCAAAAGCAGAGACATTACTTTACCAACAAAGGTTCGCCTAGTCAAGGCTACGGTCTTTCCTGTGGTCATGTATGGATGTGAGAGCTGGACTGTGAGGAAGGCTGAGCGCCGAAGAATTGATGCTTTTGAACTGTGGTGTTGGAGAAGACTCTTGAGAGTCCCTTGGACTGCAAGAAGATCCAACCAGTCCATTCTGAAGGAGATCAATCCTGGAATTTCTTTGGAAGGAATGATGCTAAAGCTGAAACTCCAGTATTTTGGCCATCTCATGCGAAGAGTTGACTCATTGGAGAAGACTCTGATGCTGGGAGGGATTGAGGGCAGGAGGAGAAGGGGACGACAGAGGATGAGATGGCTGTATGGCATCACTGACTTGATGGGTGTGAGTCTGGGTGACTTCCGGGAGCTGGTGGTGGACAGAGAGGCCTGGCGTGCTGCGGTTCATGGGGTCGCAAAGAGTCGGACACGACTGCGCGACTGATCTCTGATCTGATTGATGCTTTTGAACCGTGGTGTTGGAGAAGACTCTTGAGAGTCCCTTGGACTGCAAGGAGATCCAGCCAGTCCATTCTGAAGGAGATCAGCCCTGGGATTTCTTTGGAAGGAATGATGCTAAAACTGAAACTCCAGTACTTTGGCCACCTCATGTGAAGAGTTGACTCATTGGAGAAGACTCTGATGCTGGGAGGGATTGGGGACAGGAGGAGAAGGATGGCATCACTGACTCGATGGACATGAGTCTGAGTGAACTCCGGGAGTTGGTGATGGACGGGGAGGTCTGCTGCTGCTGCTGCTGCTAAGTCGCTTCAGTCATGTCCGACTGTGCGACCCCATAGACGGCAGCCCACCAGGCTCCCCCGTCCCTGGGATTCTCCAGGCAACAACATTGGTGTGGGGTGCCATTTCCTTCTCCAATGCAGGAAAGTGAAAAGTAAAAGTGAAGTTGCTCAGTTGTGTCCAACTCCTAGCGACCCCATAGACTGCGGCCCACCAGGGTTCTGCATCCATGGGATTTTCCAGGCAAGAGTACTGGGGTGGGGTGCCATTGCCTTCTCCGACGGGGAGGTCTGGCGTGCTGCAATTCATGGGGTCAGAAAGAGTCGGACCTGAATGAGTAATTGAACTGAACTGAATGTCACCAAATGGTGACAACAGTTAACACAGTTAACAATATCTATTATGTACTTAAAAGTTGCTAAAAGGGTAGTCTAGACCTTAATTGCTCCCACCACAAATAAGAATTGGTAATTATGTGATGTGATGCAAGTGTTAGCAAATGCTATGGTGGCAATCATTCCCAATACAGAATGCATCAAATCAACATATTTTATACCTTAAACTTATATACAATGTTACATGTCAGTTTTATCTCAATGAATATGGAAAATTAAAAAAAGGAATTTGCAAAGACTGCAAAAAGAAAACAAAGGATTAGAGTACTTAACTCCATATAAATTCAATTCAGTTCAGTTGCTCAGTCGTGTCTGACTCTTTGCGACCCCATGAATCGCAGCATGCCAGGCCTCCCTGTCCATCACCAACTCCTGGAGTCCACCCAAACCCATATCCATCGAGTCGGTGATGCCATCCAACCATCTCATCCTCTGTTGTCCCCTTCTCCTGCCGTCAATCCCTCCCAGCATCAGGGTCTTTTCAAATGAGTCAGCTCTTTGCATCAGGTGGCCAAAGTATTGGGGTATAAATGGATAAAAGAGGAGAGTGTTAAGTCCCAGTTTAAGGGTGTTTAGGGATAAGGGTGGAGGGAGATAGTTTTCATTGTATACTCTTATACTTTTGGAACTTATTGTATGCGTATATTAACAATTTTTAAATGTTTTATTCTTTTACTTCAAATCTGTTACATTTCTAAAAGGACACAATGTTTATTATACTTCCAAAATTATGTTACTATCTCAAAGGAAAGATTCTCTAAGCATGTGATAGTGTATTAAAAAATCTGAAAAATCTTTGGTAACCCTTACCTCCATGGCTGATAACTTTCTTATAGGGTTCAATTGCTTTCATATCAACCCTGTGGTCCTGTTCTCCAATTCTGAACATACGCCAGCGTCGTCCATCTTCTTTTTCCTCTCCTGCTGTATATTCAGTAATTGAGCCTTTCCTAATAATTTCAGTAGTCTTGGGTTTTGGAAGATCATCTGTCCAAACAAAAGATTTTTGAATCACAGATTGTTACTTACACAATAAAAATCAAATTACATGTTAACCACTTTACTATCTAATTAGACTGTTCAGAGAATATTTTTTATTATAACTTCTGTGAAATTTTTTTTAACTTTTTATTTTATATTGGGATATAACTGAGTAACAATGTTGAGAAAGTTTCATATGTACAGCAAAGTGATTCAGTTATACATATACATGTATCTATTTTTTTTTTCAAATTCTCTTCCCATTAAGGTTGTTACATAATATTAAGTAGAGTTCCCTGTTTGTGGAATTTTAAATATTTCTTCCATAATAGAGGAAAAGGCTTGCTCTTGATATAAGGCCATTTTATTTTTGGAAATCATAGTTCTTTAACTTTTTTTGTATAGCTTAATTCACAGAGGACCTAACTACAGTACAATGTACATCTGCAATTTGCAGATTCTGTTGACAACACTGTCCTTGACAGATGGTTACTGCTATATTAACTAAAGCAACTCTCTGGGGGCGAGTGTTTTTTGTTGTTGAACACATAAATTATTCCCCAAACATTATAATACCAGATAGAAAGTGGTTAACAAGTCAATAGTTACTTCTCATTTAATCAGTTTCATAAAGCAGAAAATTATTTGATAATATTCCCAAGTGTACATGCAAAAGTCTATTTTAATTTGACATTAGCCAAAACACAAGCACCAGTGATCAGGTATGATTTACATCTTAAGGTTGCATTTTAGCTGATTTTTCATGATGTAATGATTTTCAAAATTTTAGTATCACAGTCCTTACCAAAAGATGGGGGAAGGGAAACCTACTGTATGTTAGTTGTTTGTTTCCAAGACAAAGTTGTTAACGGAAAATATCCTTCCAGGAAATGACTACAGCAGCATTAAAGAAAGAAGAGACAAAACACATAGGCAGAAAACTATTTCAGTATCTTTATAAAATATTGTTTACTACTGGATTGCTTATTGAACCAGTAAAATGGGGAAGAAAAAAGAACAAAAGATAAAGTACATTAAGAATCTTACTCTTTACTGCGGATAACATACCTAGTGCTAAACTTTTGCTTTGAAGCAAAAGTCACTTAAAAGATGAAATATGTATATATAAATTATTCCCAACTACAAAGATACTACACAGCAATTATCTAACTAAAGGAAGCATGCAAAGCAAAACACATGCCAATTCCTTTCAATTCCAAATAGCTAATGATAACAAATCTAAGAGTGGAGTCCAGGAGACCACATTAGTTCAAGTTGGTCATTTACAAAGTGAAGCACTATCAGATGAACCCACTAAGAAAAAACAAACCTCAAAAAACACACCTCAAAACCCTCCCTATAGAACTCCCTCTCTGCAAATGCTTAACTACTTTTAAGAATTCCCTAAAATATGTTTTTCAGTGCTTTCCCTCTCAGTTGATCGACTGAATAAAAGAACACGCTGTAATTATCAAGCAACATTTGGAAGCAAAATGGAAAGACATAACTTTATAGCACTGGCAATTAAAACAAAATAAAGCCACATGTGATCTACTGTAAACAGTTTAGAAAGCCATAATATTCAACGTTAGCCAAATTTTATATCTTTACAACCTATACATGAACTTTAGAATTGATAACATCTTATTTCAATAAAATCCCTTAATCATTGATTTTAGTTGGTTTCATGATCAAGTGAAAATGCTACTATGCATATACATGAACACAAACAATCTATTAATAAAGGTCAGGTAAAATCAATGAAACACCTACCTTCCCACTCAAATTCATTACTGTCCTCCGATGGCGTATCTAAGTCATCTAAGTCAATCTCCCCACTTTCATCCAAATCATCTGACAACACAGAGCCATCACTAGGATCCAGAGTTAGGCTGATGTCGGGAGCCATTAGTTTCTTCCTCACTTTATTGGCATTAACTTCTAGTGAGCCTGGAATGGGTTAAAAAGAAAAATCAAAGATATAATTAGAAAAAAATGCTTAGATGCATAAATCGAATAAGGGAACTTTAATCACTTTATTCTTGAGAAAATAACATTCATTAAACAATTCCAAAGCCCTTACTTACAAACTTTTGACTTTGATCACTACTGCTTCTGTATCACAGCAGGCTGACACATCCCAGCAAGGATATGCCTTTTTAAAAAACAGAAGCAGAACTTACAGTCACTATTTCCTACTAAAAATCATGTTCCCTCTCTCCTTCATGATCAAAATTTCTAAAACCCAAGGGTATGTTTTTGCAAAGTATTCCAAAGCATTCCAAAAATGCTTTCCTAAACAGCCAACTTACCCTTTGGCACCCTATGATAGAACAAAAACTGAGTATATTTTATATCTTGACAAAGTGTGTTAAAGAGAAATACCACAGATAAAAGTCTATTTCTAAGTGTCAAGTTCTTACCAGGCTGACTCTCTGGTCCAGTTACAGCTAATATATCTGCTTCAATACTATCATCTTCTGGTAAAGGTCTAAAACACACAGAGATAATTTTTAACCCAGAAATTAAAAAAAAAAATGTTTTGACATTCAAAGATCTATTAAAATAGCTTATAGAAACAATTATGTGGAAAACTGAATAAAGCAATGTTTCTTAAGCTTGAGTAATTTACAAACTACTGTTAAAGAAAAATTTCAAACTGTCTCAATTGATTTACATATCTATATAACTAACACATAAAAGTAGGTATATATTCCCTATGTAACAGCTCTTAAATAAAACTACAAACAAATTTTAAAAATCATTACTTTACAAAATGAAAATACTTCAAATGCATGAATTTAATGGTATGTACAATACAATATATGATGAAGCTAAACTGTCACTTACAATGGGAATATGAAAATGACGATTATGTTTTTGAGCTCAGCATTTCTATATTACGATTATCATGCTGTGCTATGCAATGACTCAGTACTCTCCACCAGCTGTTCCTATTCCAACTGTGAAGTAGTCTTCTTATGCACTGAGATAGTCTTCTGACCAAAATGGCATGAAAGTATCCCTTAAATATATGGTCTGCCTTTGCTCTCTTTCTCTTACCCTAACCAGTGCCTACAGAATTGTAAACACAAACACAAATGTGTCATGGTAGCTCACCAGATAATACAGAAAGCTTTCCTTGTCTAACTTAACAAGTTTTTGTCTTAAAAGCATAAAATGTAATAATTCGTACAGGCTTCTAAAGACCATTTTCCTCTAGAAATCCTGAAGACTCTATTACTAGAACTAAATGAACATTTTGCAACACTGGGTTTCTTTAAGGAGTCCAATCAATATTCATTTAGTAAGTGACACCTCACTAAAGAAGTAGTGAAGTTCTGTTTTGAATTTGTTTTCATTTAAAAACATTGCTCACATTGGAAAATCTTCATCTTGCCATTCTTCCTTAAGTTCTACACCTTCCATCCTCAGTCTGGACTCAATGTCAACTACAAACTCCTGATAATCGACAGTGCCAAAACCCTGTTAAAAAAGAAAAGAAAGAGAAAGAAAAAATTTCATAAGCTTATTTTCCACATTATCTGTTGAAAAGATGCAATAATCTTATATTTGAGTTCATACTTCCACCCTGGTCATGAAATAAATTTAGTGGATTGCAACTACTATTTTCCATTCCCCTCCCCCACCCCAAGAATTAGAAGAGAGTCAGATGATGGAAAAAGCAAGAGAGTTCCAGAAAAACATCTATTTCTGCTTTATTGACTATGCCAAAGCCTTTGACTGTGCGGATCACAATAAACTGTGGAAAATTCTGAAAGACATGCGAATACCAGACCACCTGATCTGCCTCTTGAGAAATTTGTATGCAGGTCAGGAAGCAACAGTTAGAACTGGACATGGAACAACAGACTGGTTCCAAATAGGAAAAGGAGTACGTCAAGGCTGTATATTGCCACCCTGCTTATTTAACTTCTATGCAGAGTACATCATGAGAAACGCTGGACTGGAAGAAACACAAGCTGGAATCAAGATTGCTTGGAGAAATATCAATCACCTCAGATATGCAGATGACACCACCCTTATGGCAGAAAGTGAAGAGGAACTAAAAAGCCTCTTGATGAAGGTGAAAGTGGAGAGTGAAAAAGTTGGCTTAAAGCTCAACATTCAGAAAACGAAGATCATGGCATTTGGTCCCATCACTTCATGGGAAATAGATGGGGAAACAGTGTCAGACTTTATTTTTCTGGGCTCCAAAATCACTGCAGATGGTGACTGCCGCCATGAAATTAAAAGACTCTTACTCCTTGGAAGGAAATTTATGACCAACCTAGATAGCATATTCAAAAGCAGAGACATTACTTTGCCAACAAAGGTCCATCTAGTCAAGGCTATGGTCTTTCCAGTGGTCATGTATGGATGTGAGAGCTGGACTGTGAGGAAGGCTGAGCGCCGAAGAATTGATGCTTTTGAACTGTGGTGTTGGAGAAGACTCTTGAGAGTCCCTTGGACTGCAAGGAGATCCAACCAGTCCATTCTAAAAGAGATCAGCCCTGGGATTTCTTTGGAAGGAATGATGCTAAAGCTGAAACTCCAGTACTTTGGCCACCTCATGCGAAGAGATGACTCACTGGAAAAGACTGATGCTGGGAGGGATTGGGGGCAGAAGGAGAAGGGGATGACAGAGGATGAAATGGCTGGATGGCATCACTGACTTGATGGACATGAGTCTCAGTGAACTCCGGGAATTGGTGATGGACAGGGAGGCGTGGCGTGCTGCGATTCATGGGGTCGCAAGAGTTGGACACAACTGAGCGACTGATCTGATATTATATTCTAGAAATTACCATTTGTGATAAGGGTGCTGTAGAGTGAATTACTTATTCTACATGTATACCTGCATGTGTGTGTCCAGGAAATGATTTACCATTTATTAGGTACTGTGAATTATGGAAAAGCAATTTTGGGGCTGAGGAACACAAATAATAAAACTAAATATATTCTCTATTCTAGACCCATCATCAAATTTTCTGTCCTTTGGAGAGAGGTAAATTCTGGAAATTGAACATTAGTAACTAGTATTTATACTCTTAACTCAGCAGAGCCCAAGTGGTGTGCTATCTCTTACATTTACTTCTCCATAGATCCAATGCCACAATTTCTGAGCCACTTAAAGAGGGCTACTCAGTACCTGTTCAGTAAATGAATTATGTCATATTTTTATTTGTTTCATATCTATACCAAGCTTTTCTCATGTAGTTTAGCATGGGTTTTCAGACACTGATCTTAGTGAATATTTCTATTCATGCAACTACATGTTCTAACTTAGTTTCAGTTTTTCTAAGGAAGGATATGGGTGTTACTATCCTGAGTTTATGAAATGACGAATCTAGAGTTTGGCAAGATTGATGGAATATGAAAGAGAGGTTTAGATATATTTAAGAAATCAACTGGTTAGCAGTACAACAAAAACTGTGGCAACTTGAAGGGGCAGGAGGTATAAACGGAATATCTGATTTACTTACATTAGAGTAAGTCAACAGATGAGTTAACTTTAAAAAAGAAGTAATTCCTGAGAAATCTGTATGCAGGTCAAGAAGCAACAGTTAGAACCGGACATGGAACAACAGACTGGTTCCAAATTGGGAGAGGAGTAAGTCAAGATTGTATATTGTCACTTTGTTTATTTAACGTATATGCAGAGTACATCATATGAAATCCCTGGCTGGATGAAGCACAAGCCAGAATCAAGACTGCAGGGAGAAATATGAAAAACCTCAGATATGCAGATGACACCACCCTTATGGCAGAAAGGGAAGAGGAACTAAGAGCCTTTTGATGAAAGTGAAAGAGGAGAGTGAAAATGATGGCTTAAAACTCAACATTTAAGAAACTAAGATCATGGCATTCAGTCCCATCACTTCATGGCAAACTGACGGGGAAACAGTGGAAACAGTGACAGACTTGATTTTCTTGGGCTCCAAAAACATTGCAGATGGTGACTGCAGCCATGAAATTAAAAGACTCTTGCTCCCTAGAAGAAAAGCTATGACCAACCTAGATAGCATATTAAAAAGCAGAGACATTACTTTGCCAACAAAGGTCCATATAGTCAAAGCTATGGTTTTTCTGGTAGTCGTGTATGGATGTGAGAGATGGACCATAAACAAAGCTGAGTGCCGAAGAACTGATGCTTTTGAACTGTGGTGTTGGAGAAGACTTGTGAAGTCCCTTGGACTGCAAGGAGATCAAACCAGTCAATTGTAAAGGAAATCAGTCCTGATTATTCATTGGAAGGACTGAGCTTGAGCTGAAAACTCCAATACTCTGGCCACCTGATGTGAATAACTGACTCGTCGGAAAAGACTCTAATGCTGGGAAAGACTGAAGGCAGGAGGAGAAGGGGATGACAGAGGATAAGACGGCTGGATGGCATCACCGACTTGATGGACATGAGTTTGAGCAAGCACCGGGAGTTGGCAAGGGACAGGGAGGCCTGGTGTGCTGCAGTCCATGAGGTCGCAAAGAGTCGGACATGACTGAATGACTGAACTGAACTGAACACATACATCTCAACAGACAGGAAGTATTACTAGTTATCACTAGAAGTTTTAAAACAGAGGTAAAAGTGATTGACACCAGTGAAAGAAGAGGGTGAGATGGGGAGAATGAGGCTTTTCACAGTAAATTCTTCTAAATTATTTAACTTTTAAAACCATGTGTGTGTAACCAGTGGTCATGTTTAATGGTTGCCTATCTGCTGTGTCATTATAACATTCAAAAGACACACAAAGCTGTAGCAAAAAACCATTATGTTCCAGAACAACAATAACAAAATTACACAGAAGTTTTCTAAAGTGTTAGATTTCACACAATAAATTCTTATCTTTGCCAAGACTGGGAGGCTTTTTCCCAGTTTGAATTCTTACTTAGGCTTAAGAGTTTCAAAAATCTTCAAAAGGTTTACATTTTTGAGAAGCCACTTGCAAACAGAAAAAAAGCAAATGCTGTCTTTTCTTCATCAACGTATTTGCTGGGAAAAGTCAGTTAATTTATATGTAGGAGTAAGGCATTTTTAATTCTCTGGGAAAAACTTAAGCAATTTTGAGAAATGAATGGAAAACACACTTAAAATACAATAATCTTGACTTATTTAAGCCTTTGATATTCACTATAAAGTGAACTAATGTTTCATCCTAGATTAAATAACCAGAGAAGTTTCATTATTTAGTCTCACATTTGTGCTGGGTGTTGGAAAAATAACAGGACACTCTCAGTATTTTTTCAAATACTTCACCTACTCAAAAATATTTAATATTTCAAAAATATAAGCAGGGACTGGAAGTTCCTACCACTATGTTTGCAACATCTAGCACAGTGTCTGCCACATAACAAGACTGTAAATATTAGTTAAATTTAAAAATAAATATTTAATTGTAAGGTGTAACACTGAATAATAAGCATTTGTTTTGCTCAACTTCAAGCTTATTTTTCTAATTAAACTACATAAATAGGCTTCCTATTAAGTTTTACACCTCAATAAAGAGTAGTAAAAATATTTGGGGCAACTAACATACTGTCCATTTCGGTTGGTAAAAATATCCCATGTTGGTAAGAGAAAATACACACCTTGTGCAATTCTAAAAGATAAACCATGTCTTTTAGCTATTTTACCACCTCAGTAAGTCTATCACATGAAAATACTACTTTAAACACAGAGAAACAGAGTCTGTCAGCTAACTAAGCTGATTCACTCAATTTTTACTTTAATATCATTGTGTCACATGATGTTAATACACCCCAGCATGTGGACATGGATATTTAGTTTGGAAATAATTACTTAAGTTTGTTAAACAGGACCTAGAGGGAGAGAAAAATAGGTTTCCTCTTAATCATTTCATCACAAATTTTAGAGGGAAAAACATTGATACACTAGGTAAAGTTAAAAAGTCCTTGAAAGATGACTGTTCTTAGAACCACATTATCAGCAGTTGTAAGAACAGGAAGCAAGAAAGGAGCAACATAAGCCCTACAACTCTGAAGGAAATCAGGATATCGCTGACTAACAACATAAATAAATCAGAATGGGGAAGTAATAGTTTAAGATGCTAACTGTCAAAACAACCAAATGCAGCAGGAATAACTTGATTTCTCAACAAACTTGTGGTAGCAGTGGCACATCATTACTTATGCCAGTTATCAGTGGTGGTCATAGAGATAAATCCAAAACGGTATAGCTGACTTCAGCGAGATGTGGTGGTAAATTCAATCCAGAGGAAATTGGGGATTTCCTCATGCATCCTAACAATATAAGTAAAAATTAAATATTAAGATCATATTTAGAAACGCCCAAATTATAACTTAAAATTTTACATGACAACTTCACTATTATGTAGTTTAACACAGATGGTGGAATAAGTGCTAGTACTCAACATGTACACTCAAATCAATTTTGTTCAGCAAAAGGACATGCTTAGGCAAGATTTTCACATCCCCATTTAAATGAAAGGACTTTGTTCCAAATGTTCATGTTCACATTTTCCTATGAAGCTGGTAGTACTGGTAGCACATTGGAAAATACTTTTGGCCAGCCTGTATGTTCAGGAAGGTCATCAATACACCTCTGTAAAGATCCTACATGCCTGCTTCTCATTGTTTCCTTGAGAGCAGAGTCGTGTAGGTTTTTAAGAATGAAATGACACAAAGATACTAACAGCTTAGAATGGCTATTCTCAAAAAGACCAGAAATAACAAGCAGCAGTGAGGGTGTGGAGAAAAGGAAATCCTTGGTGGGAATGCAAACTGGTGCAGCCACTATGGAAAACAGGAAGGAAGTTCTTCAAAAAATTAAAACCAGAATTCCGGTACAATCCAGCAATTCCACTTTGAGTATTCATCGGAAGGCAATTAAAACACTAATTAGAAAAGATGTGTGTACCCTCATGTTCACAGCAGCATTATTTACAATATCCAAGATATGCAAGTAACCTAAGTATTCACTCATATATGAATGGATAAACACAAACACAGGAATATTATTCAATCATTTAAAAAAAATCTGCCATCTGCCACAACATGGGTGGAACCTGAAGGCATTATGTAACATAAGTAAGTCAGAAAGAGAAAGACAAACTCATTATGATCTCACTTATGCGTGTGTAATCTTAAGAAAACAGAACAGAAAAATCACAGCTTATAGACACAGCGAACATACTGCAGTTGCCAGAGGTGGAGGGTGGAAAGTGGATGAAATGGATGAAAGGGGTAGAAAGGTATAAACTTTTAGCTGCAAGTTAGTTCTGGAAAGGTACAGCATGGTTAGTATCACTGTATTAGATATATGAAAGTTGCTAAGACGGTAAATCTTTAAAGTTCTCATGATAAGAAAAAAATTTTTATAACTAAATATGGTGATGAATGCTAACTAGACTTATCATATGTATTTGGCAATGTATTCAAATACCAAAATCATGATGTATACCTAAAACTAAAAAAAGTTATCTGTCAATTACATACCTCAATTAAATGTGATACCCTATCAGAAATGTTAATACAAAATTCAAGAAAAATTACAATAGCGCTGTTTCTCACAATTGTGAAGACAAAGCACAGGACAATAATGCCAACCATAAAAGGTACATTGCTTATATTATCAGTATGCAGAACATACTGGAGAGCTCTGAGACCTTTAAGAATATTAAAGTCTAATAACTGATTTCTAATACTTTCTAGAGTTACAAATGGAGAAGGCAGTGGCACCCCACTCCAGTACTCTGGCCTGGAAAATCCCATGGATGGTGGAACCTGGTAGGCTGTAGTCGCTAAGAGGTCGCTAAGACCTCTTGGTCTTAAGAGTCCATGGGGTCGCTAAGAGTCGGACGACTGAGCGACTTCACTTTCACCTTTCACTTTCATGCATTGGAGAAGGAAATGGCAACCCACTCCAGTGTTCTTGCCTGGAGAATCCCAGGGACGGGGAAGCCTGGTGGGCTGACGTCTCTGGGGTCGCACAGAGTCGGACACAACTGAAGCGACTTAGCAGCAGCAGCAGCAGCAGAGTTACAAATATTAGATGTAACATAAAAGTATAATTTTGGAATATTATTATTATCACATTATACTAGCACTCTGCTTTATAGAGTGTAAGCTTAAGATGACATCTTTCAATCCACAGTCAGCCAAGGTTAAATTATCTGATCTGGCTAAACATATACTTCCTTTCTTAGGTGTCTTTTTCCATTGCTGCTCCTTCTGTGAGCATTACACCAGAAGAATGAACAGAACCACTTTCCAAACAGTGCTTTCCCCATTTACTGCTGCTGCTGCTGCTAAGTCGCTTCAGTCGTGTCCGACTCTGTGTGACCCCATAGACAGCAGCCCACCAGGCTCCCCCGTCCCTGGGATTCTCCAGGCAAGAACACGGGAGTGGGTTGCCATTTCCTTCTCCAATGCATGAAAGTGAAAAGTGAAAGTCAAGTCGCTCAGTCTTGTCCGACCCTTAGCGACCTCATGGACTGCAGCCTACCAGGCTCCTCTGTCCATGGGATTTTCCAGGCAAGAGTACTGGAGTGGGGTGCCATTGCCTTCTCCGTTCCCATTTACTAACTGTTGGTATATCCATCTCATACATTCCAACCAAAAATTCTGTATCACATATAAGACATGGGGTTATTATCCCCATTTTAGCTTATATTTGAGGCAAATAACCACATCCTGGTTTCCAGGTAAGACCCGTTTCTAATACAGCATACCGTTTCCAGTTCACTGGCAACTTTCTACAGAATAAACCTGTCAAGCTAGATTTGGCTAAACTTAGCTTCAAAGGTTTGGAGAAGGTAATGGCACCCCACTCCAGTACTCTTGCCTGGAAAATCCCATGGATGGAGGAGCCTGGAAGGTGCAGTCCATGGGGTCGCTGAGGGTCGGACACGACTGAGCGACTTCACTTTCACTTTTCACTTGCATGCACTGGAGAAGGAAGTGGCAACCCACTCCAGTGTTCTGGCGTGGAGAATCCCAGGGACGGGGCATCCTGGTGGGCTGCTGTCTATGGGGTCACACAGAGTCAGACATGACTGAAGTGACTCAGCAGCAGCAGCAGCTTCAAAGGTTCTGTAATGCCTAAAGATACCAGTAACATTAACTTACGATGATTGAGTTCAAGTCCTATGTTTGCCGGAGGAGACCTGTCATACTTCCTGTCTAAGACTAAAAATATTATGCTGCAACAGAGATTATGAAAATTAAAAATAGTGTGTGGAGAAAATGTAAAATGATAAGAACTAAGGAGAAGATATGCAAGATCATCAAGAAAATGGTCTATAGGATAACTAGATACAGTAACTTCAGTTAAAATTCTGAGGAAACATCCATTTACAAATTGAGAAATTCCTATACAATTTTAGATAAAGAATATGTTTAATTTTAAAAATTAAGTAGTTAAGCATTAGGAGAAGTAGCCTGATTCTTTTTTTTTTCAAAGGTGAAGATGGGGGAAAAAAAGCAACATCAAAAATCAATCACACATTTCATTAAATTATATGGAAGGCGCTAAGACTACCTGGATGACTAAAGCCGAGCTCTCAAAAAGCTTGCCAGAGCACAGCAGACGAAGGGGAAGTTTCAAATCGAGGTAATAGACGCAAATAAATTTGATTTAATATGCGTTGGTCTAGCAGATCATCCATGGCATCAGGTGCACCAAGGGCACCCAAGCTACTTGTGCCAGCTACTTAAGTAAAAGACAGTGTCCATGCAGGAACTCAGCTTTTCACGTATCAAGATCCATTACAAATGCCGCTTCCTTGTCTATTCCCCAAGGGTGTGGAGCACGTTAGACATCCAAGTTCCTTTGTTCTGTACCAGGACCGACGCTGGTGAGAAATAAGGGACTAACAGGGCCCAGTGACTGCACCCAGACCGGGAAGTGTGCAGGGAGCAGAGAAGAGGGCAGGTTCTCAGCCGAGCACAACCACCACAAATGCAAAAGGGTTGGGAGAAGGGGGTAAGCAAGGGTGGCAAAAAGCAAACAGAAGCCTGGCCAAGGGCGGGGGCTGAAGCAGGGCGGGGATCCGGGAAGCGCCTCCGGGCAGTTTCTAGGGCGCCTCCTATAACGGATAAAGCTCGGAGCTTCCTTTCTCGGACCGCCCCGGGTGTGCGCCCTTCGGCTGTCCGCCCCCGAGGCCTGTTCTCAGCTCAGACCCGCCGGCCCCCAGCCTTCCCGAGGGGCGCTTACCCCGGAGGAAGCCTTGGCCTCCTCGTCCTCTTCGCCCCTCCAGGCCGGCGACGTGGGGCTGACGGCCAGGTCGCAGAAGGTAGCGCCGAGCGCAGCCTGCTCCTCTCCGACGGCAGCGAGACCCGGGCCCAGCCCCTGAGCCACAGCGGCGAGTACAGCGGCCGACCCGGATACAGAGAGCCGCTCCGAAGGAAGTGACAACACCCCGACCTTCTCCAGACCCCGCAGCTGGAGGAAGCCCAGGCGGAGGCGTGGCGTCCTCATGAGTCCTTCCCCCCGCCCACACCCTCAGTGGTGGCGGGCGGGGCCGGGAAGGGAGGAACTAAGGCTCCCGCCAGCTTTCTGCGTTCTCCCGCAACTTGGCCAGCGGAGGGGTCAAGCGTTTATGTTAGGTTGGCAATCGTTTACGCATCTGCAGGAGCTTCCTCTTCCTGCGCTGGGCCACTGCCCTTGAGCCTCAAAGAGCCATTTTTATATTCTTTATGTTGGCTTTACTGATCATTGTATTTACACTGTATAATAAAATGGATGCAAAAAGGGGAGGAAAAATAGTTGATGTCTCATTGGGGAAGTAAAACTCAGAAAAACCCTTCAGTTTAGTTCAGTTCAGTCACTCAGTCGTGTCCCCATGAATTGCAGCACACCAGGCCTCCCTGTCCATCACCAACTCCCAGAGTTCACTCAAACTAATGTCCATCGCGTCGGTGAAGCCATCCAGCCATCTCAACTTCTGTCGTCCCCTTCTCCTCCCTGCCCCTATCCCTCCCAGCATCAGAGTCTTTTCCAACCAGTCAGCTCTTCGCATGAGGCGGCCAAAGTACTGGAGTTTCAGCTTTAGCATCATTCCTTCCAAAGAACACCCAGGACTGATCTTTAGAATGGACTGGATGGATCTCCTTGCAATCCAAGGGACTCTCAAGAATGTTGTCCAACACCACAGTTCAAAAGCATCAATTCTTCGGTGCTCAGCTTTCTTCACAGTCCAACTCTCACATCCATACATGACTACTGGAAAAACCATAGCCTTGACTAGATGGACCTTTGTTGGCAAAGTAATGTCTCTGCTTTTGAATATGCTATCTAGGTTGGTCATAACTTTCCTTCCAAGGAGTAAGTGTCTTTTAATTTCATTAAGTGAACAATGCAAAGAAATATAGAAAAACAATAGAATAGAAATACTAGAGATCGCTTCTAGAAAATTAGAGATACAAAGGGAACATTTCATACAAAGATGGGCACAATAAAGGACAAAAATGGCAAGGACCTAAGATAAACAGAAGAGATGAAGTAGTGGTGGCAAGAATACACCGAGAACTGTACCAAAAAGTCCTAATGACCCAGATAACCACAATGGTGTGATCACTTACCTAGAGCCAGACCTCCTGGAGTGTGAAGTCAAGTGGACTTTAGGAAGCATTATTACGAACAAAACTAGTGGAGGTGATGGAATTCCAGCTGAGCTATTTCAAATCCTAAATGATGATGCTGTTAAAGTGCTTGCTGCACTCAATATGCCAGCAAATTTGGAAAACTCAGCAGTGGCCACAAGACTGGAAAAGGTCAGTTTTCATTCAATCCTAAAGAAGGGCAATGCCAAAGAATGTTCAAACCACCATACAATTGTGCTCATTTCACATGCTAGCAAAGTCATGCTCAAAATTCTTCAAACTAGGCCTCAACAGCATGTGAACCAATAACTTCCATATGTACAAGCTGGATTTAGAAAAGGCAGAGGAACCAGAGATCAAATTGCCAACATCCATTGGATCATAGAAAAAGCAACAGAATTCCAGAAAAACATCTACTTCTGCTTCACTGGCTATTCTAAAGACTTAGACTGTGTCAGTCAGTTCAGTCGCTCAGTCGTGTCAAACCCTTTGCTACCCCATGAATCGCAGCATGCCACGCCTCCCGGTCCATCACCAACTCCCGGAGTTCACTGAGACTCATGTCCATTGAGTCAGTGATGCCATCCAGCTATTTCATCCTCTGCCATCCCCCTATCCTCCTGCCCCCAATCCCTCCCAGCATCAGAGTCTTTTCCAATGAGTCAACTCTTCACATGAGGTGGCCAAAGTACTGGAGTTTCAGCTTTAGCATCATTCCTTCCAAAGAAATCCCAGGGCTGATCTCCTTCAGAATGGACTGGTTGGATCTCCTAGCTGTCCAAGGGACTCTCAAGAGTCTTGTCCAACACCACAGTTCAAAAGCATCAGTTCTTCGGTGCTCAGCTTTCTTCACAGTCCAACTCTCACATTCATACATGACCACTGGAAAAACCATAGCCTTGACTAGATGGACCTTTGTTGGCAAAGTAATGTCTCTGCTTTTGAACATGCTATCTAGGTTGGTCATAACTTTCCTTCCAAGGAGTAAGCATCTTTTAAATTTCATGGCTGCAGTCACTATCTGCAATGATTTTGGAGCCCCCAAAAATAAAGTCTTACACTGTTTCCCCATCTATTTCCCATGAAGTGATGGGACCAGATGCCATGATCTTCGTTTTCTGAACGTTGAGCTTTAAGCCAACTTTTTCACTCTCCTCTTTCACTTTCATCAAGAGGCTTTTTAGTTCCTCTTCACTTTCTGCCATAAGGGTGGTGTCATCTGCTTACCTGAGGTTATTGATATTTCTCCTGGCAATCTTGATTCCAGCTTGTGCTTCTTCCAGCCCAGTGTTTCTCATGATGTACTCTGCATTTGACTGTGTAGATCTTAATCAACTGGAAAATTCTTAAAGAGATGGGAATACCAAACCATTGTGACCTACCTCTTGAGAAATCTGTATGCAGGTCAGGAAGCAATGGTTAGAACTGGACATGGAACAACAGACTGGTTCAAAATTGGGAAAGGAGTATGTCAAGGCTGTATATTGTCACCCTGCTTATTTAACTTCTATGCAGAGTACATCATGCAAAATATTGGGCTGGATAACTCATAAGCTGGAATCAAGATTGCGGGGAGAAATATCAACAACCTCAGAGACTCAGATGATACCACCCTAATGGCAGAAAGCGAAGAGGAACTAAAGAGCCTCTTGATGAGGGTGAAAGAAGAGGTGAAAAAACTGGCTTAAAACTCAGCATTCAAAAAGCTAAGATCATGGTATCTGATCCATAGATGGGGGAAAAATGGAGACAGTGATAGAGTATTTTCCTGGGCTCCAAAATCACTGCAGATGGTGAGTGCAGCCATGAAATTAAAAGACGCTTACTCCTTGGAAGAAAAGCTATGACCAACCTAGACAGCATATTAAAAAGCAGAGACATCACTTTTCTGACAAAGGTCCATATTCAAAGCTATTGTTTTTCCAGTAGTCATGTATGGATGTGAGAGTTGGACCATAAAGAAGACTGAGTGCTGAAGAATTGTGGTGCTGAAGAAGACTTTTGAGAGTCCCTTGAACAGCAAGAAGATCAGACCAGTCAATCCTAAAGGAAATCAACTCTGAATATTCATTATAGGGACTGATGGTGAAGCTGAAGCTCCAATACTATGGACACCTGATGCAAAGAGCTGACTCATTGGGAAAGATCCTGATTCAGGGCAAGATTGAGGGCAAGAGGAGAATGGAACAACAGAGAATGAGATGGTTGGATGGCATCATCGACTCAATGGGCATGAATTTGAGCAAGCTCCAGGACTTGGTGATGGACAGGGAAGCCTGGTGTGCTGTAGTTGATGGGGTTGCAAAAGTCAGACATGACTTAGCAACTAAACAACAACAAACCTCAGAAAAATCCTTAGAGTTTGGTAAAATTGTCCTGGGCGAACAGCTTTATAACAGTGCTTCTCAAATTGTTCCCAGAAAACTGGGTTCACCTCTTAGTGGGGATTGAGCCAAAAGATAACCAAGCTAAAGATCATGGGAAGAATTTCTTGCACCAAGCAAGCAGTATGCTAGGGAATCTTTCCCAAAGTAGTGTCTTCCAAACAGAGAAATTTTGGAAGTTTTAAACCAAGGATTCATGCATGTGCATGAAGGGGCTTCAGCAGAGTATATTGCAACATGGAATTGGGGCAAATTTTGACAGAGTCCAAGCTTTAGTGTCAGACTTTATTTTTGGGGGGCTCCAAAATCACTGCAGATGGTGACTGCAGTCATGAAATTAAAAGATGCTTACTCCTTGGAAGGAAAGTTATGACCAACCTAGATAGCATATTCAAAAGCAGAGACATTACTTTGCCAACAAAGGTCCATCTAGTCAAGGCTATGGTTTTTCCAGTGGTCATGTATGAATGTGAGAGTTGGACTGTGAAGAAAGCTGAGCACCGAAGAATTGATGCTTTTGAACTGTGGTGTTGGAGAAGACTCTTGAGAGTCCCTTGGACTGCAAGGAGATACAATCAGTCCATTCTAAAGGAGATCAGTCCTGGGTGTTCATTAGAAAGACTGATGCTGAAGCTGAACCTCCAATATTTTGGCCAACTAATGTGAAGAGTTGACTCATTGGAAAAGACTCTGATGCTGGGAGGGGTTGGGGGCAGGAGGAGAAGGGGACGACAGAAGATAAGATGGCTGGATGGCATCACCGACTCAATGGACATGAATTTGGGTGAACTCCGGGAGTTGGTGATGGACAGGGAGGCCTGTCGTGCTGCAATTCATGGGGTCACAAAGAGTCGGACACGACTGAGCGACTAAACTAAACGGAAGCTTTAGTTGACTGAAGTCGTTTGATGGTGAAAAAAGGTCAATATCATCATTTCTTAGGTTCCCACTGATCCAGTGGTTGAGTGTTCAGGTTAATTTTTACGATTGCAACAGAACTGGGAGTCCTTACAACTGTCTTTGCTATTGTTTCTTCTTTTGCCAGATAACAGTCATTTGTTCTTCTGTTTCTTTAAGATCCTTATTACTCATAGTAGTGTATATATGTGAGTGCTATTGACATATATACACCACCATGTGTGAAACAGGTAGCTAGTGGGAAGCTGCTGTGTAGCGCAGGTAGCTCAGCTCTGTGCTTTGTGAAGACCTAGATGGGTGCGTTAGGGGTAAGATGGGCGGAAGGGAGTCTCAAGAGGGAAGGAATGTATGTTCACTTATAGCTAATGCATGTTCCTATATAGCAGAAATGAAAACATTGTAAAGCAATTATACTCCAATTAAAAAATAAATTTTAAAAAGTGATTTAAAAAAACAAACAAAAAATAATTTAAAAACAATAAAAAGAAAAAAGATCCTTATCCTGACAACCATTAAAAGGCAAGCACTGTGGCCAGGGTTGGATCACAAAATGGCATTGGCCTATAATGGCTTCTCTTATGTTAAAACGCTATATCTAGTTGCTTTCCTCCGAGGACCCACTACCCTATCTGCTTAAAAAACTATATGCAGAGAATGATCAACTTATTTAGTTGTAGACCATGTTTTAGTAAGATAAAAGTATCAGGAAAATTTCATCATTAGAGTCAACAGCCATAAAATTACCTGCCAAGTTGCTATAAAGTTTTCTAAACATTTATTCTCAGTCTCTGTACCATTTGTCTCACTGTGGCCCAGTAACAAACAGTTCTCTGAAGGGCCCAGGTCTATGAGCCATGTTTTGAGTAGCAATGCTGCTCTATATGGAGAAGGCAATGGCACCCCACTCCAGTACTCTTGCCTGGAAAATCCCATGGGTAGAGGAACCTGGAAGGCTCCAGTCCATGGGGTTGCTAAGAGTCGGACATGATTGAGCGACTTCACTTTCAATTTTCACTTTCATGCATTGGAGAAGGAAATGGCAACCCACTCCAGTGTTCTTGCCTGGAGAATCCCAGGGACAGGGAGCCTGGTGGGCTGCTGTCTATGGGGTCGCACAGAGTCGGACACGACTGACGCGACTTAGCAGCAGCAGCAGCTGCTCTATAGCTTCAATGAACTAAGATTAGTTTGGAGAATGTAATGACCCTTCTCAAATTCCAAACCCTAAATCCCTGCAAAGGCCCAGTAGTCAACCATTTGGGTTGACTATGGAATGGTGGGGCTTGAGGGGAAATGAAAAGCTCAAAACTTTAAGTCATTGACCCCAAATGCAGTTCCTGGGTTTACATTGCTTTGGAAACATTTACTCACAGCTGGCAGGGGGTTAAACTCTGTTTGTCTCATCTATAAAATGGGGAATAATTAATACTTCATAGGACTTTTGTGAAATAAAGCCATATGTATATTAGAATAGTGTATGGTATGTTGTAATTGTATATGTGTTAGGTATTATTTTCCTATCAATTTTGTTAAGTAGCTGGCAAAGTGAACAATAAAAATAAAACTGATCAACTAATAGAGCTTTAAACAACTTCTTGGAAGATGCTCCTTAAAAAACAATTTCATCTTCAGTTAACAGATTTTTCAGTTCTATGTTCTGCAATGTGTAATATTCTCCACAGGGTGGCAGAAAATCATTTGAAATCATAAACAGTTACATGGTTTTACAATATTTAGTTTCTTTTTCAATTCACTAACTTTATTGTTTAAATATGCTTGGTCAGTATTTGCTTTGGATTTTAAGTAAGCCATTCTACTATTTGACTTTTTATCCCCATCTCATGAATTATCCATTCTTATTGTTGAAATGTAACAAACTATGGATAAGACAAAAAGGATAGTTGCACTATTAACACATTTATGTATAGCCTTTCAGAGTGTGTGTATATATATATATGTATATATATAACTACAAAAATAGCTCATATTTTATAAAAATAAAATAATTTATCTAATAGTTTATAATCTAATTTTTTCTTCTCATTTAAAAATATATCCTGAATTCCTTTTCTGGTCAATAAGTATATTTAATACCATCATTTTTATTATGGATAATTTATGTACTGACAATTCCTTATTGAACATTTAGGCTGCTCAGTTTTGGATACTCCATCTAGTGTTATGGACAACACTGCACAGAGTATCCCTAAGGTCAGAAACATAGGACTGACTTATTTTCCAAACAATATATTGGCTACATTTTCAAATTATACATTCAATATGTTTTCCCTCAACTTTTAGGTGAAATAACTTGAAGCAATGGGTCCAATTATTAATCTGAAAAAAGAATATACTATTTTTCCTGTGTTTGCAAACTTTTCACATAATCTTTAGTGTACTGTGACAATCACTTGCTTTTTTCTATGTGGTTCCGTGAATAGGTAGATATTCAGACTCCTAAAATATGGAAAATAATTCAGAGGTGCCTACTAAAGAATGCTGCTAGCCATGTGGTGCTACAGGGATTGAATCATTAGAATTGCAGCTGCTGATTTTTATAGACGCTGAAAGGAGTTCAGGGTGGAGATCAGAATTGAGGCCCTTTATGATCTGGGAAAACTGGCAGAATTAGCCTTTCAGATCAGATCAGATCAGATCAGTCGCTCAGTTGTGTCCAACTCTTTGCGTCCCCATGAACTGCAGCACACCAGGGCTCCCTATCCATCACCAGCTCTCGGAGGTCACTCAGACTCACATTCATCGAGTCAATGATGCCATCCAGCCATCTCATCCTCTGTCGTCCCCTTCTCCTCCTGCCCTCAATCGCTCCCAGCATCAGAGTCTTCTCCAGTGAGTCAACTCTTCGCATGAGGTGGCCAAAATATTGGAGTTTCAGCTTTAGCATCATTCCTTCCAAAGAAATCCCAGGGCTGATCTCCTTCAGAATGGACCGGTTGGATCTCCTTGCAGTCCAAGGGACTCTCAAGAGTCTTCTCCAACACCACAGTTCAAAAGCATCAATTCTTCGGCGCTCAGCCTTCTTCATATATTTTCAGGAGAAATTTTTTATGAACCTGGATTCTTGCATCTTTCCATATTTAGAAAAGCACTAAAACCATTAACTAAGATGTGTTCCTTGTGACTAGCAGCAAACTTTGGAGGTATATGCTTGGGTGCACATTCCCCCTTTGCCAAAGTCACAGATATACTGATACCCGCTCCCTCTTTACCTCTTTGGAACAGTATATCAGAGCTATCTGAAATGCTATCTTCCTGCTATAGTTCTTAGAAAGACACTGAATAAAATCTACTTGCAATTTTTACCTTGTGAGTTTTTTAAGTCCACAAAGGAAAAATGTGTGGCTTCCAGACCTTAAACACAAAGCAATAATTAGCTCAGAGCCACCGTCGGTCTTTTCCTCTGTGGATTTTGATTTTGGTGTTTTGTTTAAATAGACCCTCCTCACTCTAAAATTAAACAAGTAGTCATAGTTGTTTAGAGTTCATCTTTTAAAAAAAATACGAACATTAAATCCAATTGGAATTTTGTATATGTGCTTATGATATGAGGTAAGAAGGAAAGTTATGACCAACCTAGATAGCATGTTCAAAAGCAGAGACATTACTTGGCCAACAAAGGTTCGCCTAGTCAAGGCTATGGTTTTTCCTGTGCTCATGTATGGATGTGAGAGCTGGACTATGAAGAAGGCTGAGCACCGAAGAATTGATGGTTTTGAACTGTGGTGTTGGACAAGACTCTTGAGAGTCCCTTGGACTGCAAGGAGATCCAACCAGTCCATTCTGAAGATCAGCCCTGGGATTTCTTTGGAAGGAATGATGCTAAAGCTGAGACTCCAGTACTTTGGCCACCTCATGCGAAGAGTTGACTCATTGAAAAAGACTCTGATGCTGGGAGGGATTGGGGGTAGGAGGAGAAGGGGACGACAGAGGATGAGATGGCTGGATGGCATCACTGACTTGATGGATATGAGTCTGGGTGAACTCCGGGAGTTGGTGATGGACAGGGAGGCCTGGCGTGCTGTGATTCGTGGGGTCGCAAAGAGTCAGACACGACTGAGTGACTGAACTGAACTGAACTAAAAAATCTGATTTTTACTAAACTGACACAATATTCTGCTGCTAAGTCACTTCAGTCATGTTCGACTCTGTTTGACCCCATAGACAGCAGCCCACCAGGCTCCCCCGTCCCTGGGATTCTCCAAGCAAGAACACTGGAGTGGGTTGCCATTTCCTTCTCCAACGCATCAAAGTGAAAAGTGAAAGGGAAGCCGCTCAGTCGTGTCCGACTCTTCACGACCCCATGGACTGTAGCCTACCAGGCTCCTCCGTCCATGGGATTTGCCAGGCAAGAGTACTGGAGTAGGGTGCCATTGCCCTCTCTGACACAATATTCTACCCAACATCATTTATTGAATAATCCAGTAAATTTTTGAAATTGACTAGGACTCAATCAAGTGAATGTTTACCTTCAAAGTTATCATCTAAGATCACCCACTTTGTTCAAATACCCATTCACAAACATTTTGATAAACCTTTGTATTCATTCACAGATCATTAGACAAATCTTTACTGGACAATATTGTGAGTCCTGAGGGTTGGGCCCTGAAGATAAGATGACAAAGACATAATGTCTGCCTTCAAGGAGCTCGTAGACTAATCAGAGAAAAGGGCAAGTGAAGACAATAAACAGTTCAGTAGATTGAGTGATCTTAGTACTTCTAAGGTGCAGCTAAGCAGAAGGGAGCTAACCAGACTGGGGGGTGGCAGATGGGGTCAAGAAAGGAAGACTTTCTGCAAGAGGTATATCAAGCTTTAGAATAAGAGGAGTAGGAACTTCCTTCCCTGGTGGCCCAGTGGCTAGGACTCCGTGCTCCAAATGCAGGGGGGCACTGGTTCTATCCCTGGTCAGGGAACTAGATCTCACATGCTGCAACTTAAGAGTTCTCATGCCACAACTAAAGATCCCATGTGCCACAACTAAAGACCCTGCATGTCATAATGAAGATCAAAAACCTGTACATTGCAACTAAGATCTGGTACAGTGAAATAAATAAACATTAAAAAAAAAAAAAAAGATTAAGAGGAGGATCTTCTAAGCAGAGAGACTAGCATATAAAATGCCTGCTGTTCATTGTGACTAAGCATAAGGAATGGGAGTATGAGCACGTATGAATGGCTGTAGTAACAACAGGCCAGATAAAAAAGGAATTCCCGCCCCCCCCCCCCCCCCCACCGAAAATTGATCTGTCATATGATCTTACAATCTTACTCCTGGGCCTATCTCTGGGGAAAAACATAATTGGAAAAGATACATCCACCTCAATGTTCATAGCAGCACTATTTACAACAGAAAAGACATGGAAGCAACCAGAATGTCCACTGACAGAGAACTGGGTAAAGAATATGCAGTACCTATATACAATGGAATATTACTCAGTCATTAAAAAGAATGAAATAATGCCATTTGCAGCAATATGGATGGACCTAGAGATTGTCATACTAAGCAAAGTAAGTGAGACAAAACAAATAAACATCATATGATTATCACTTATGTATGGAATCTAAAAAAATGATACAAATGAGCTTATTTATGAGACAGAAACAGATTCACAGATATAAGAAACATTTATGGCTCCCAAAGGGGCGGGGGAAGGATAAATTAGGAGTTTGGTATTAAAATATACACACTGCTATACATGAAATAGATAACCAACAAGGACCTACTGTATGGCACTGGAAATTATACTCAATGTCTTGTAATAACCTATAATGGAACAGAACATAAAAAGTATATATATATATTATATGTATGTTCAGTTATATATATATAACTTAATCATTTTGCTATATACCTGAAACACATTATAAATCAACTATATCACACATAACATAAATCAACTATATTTCAAAGAAATTTTTTTAGAGTGAAAAGGAATGTTTCTTTAATACTAAGGATTTATTCACACCAATAAATATGATGAGAAAACTGGAAATGCAATCAATTACCACTTTATTTTACCCTCCATAAGAAGAGCTTGAAAATGACATGCACAATGGCAGCTTCATTAGGATAAGCCCTAAGAGAACAACTTTGAGAAGGATAGTACTCATTGGGATGTATGTTTTAGTGTGTATGTTAAGATTATTCATGTTCTTTGTCATAATTCATACATCAAAACAAAAGCACTCAGTCAAAATGGACTTAAGTGATGAACCGACTCCCCACCCCCACCTCAATCTTGCATCTGAGGTGAGATGAGGGGTGATGAAGACATTTGAGACAATGCTAAGAAAATGTGTGTGTAAATTTCAGAAGACATATGTACATTAAACAAAACTCTTCAAGGCTGCTGCACTCTCCACTGTATAATTTTATAGACAGATTCTTATTGTTGCTTAAGAGCATATAAATTCAGTGATGTTTGGCAGCTCACTAATAATTTTTGAAAAAAATAAAGTATCCTTTTTACATGGGCTGAAGATGTCTTTGCTAGTTGAGCTTGAGGGTAAAACTGGATACAATTATATATTCATTTAATTATTCATAACTTGAGTCTGAAATGAATGTGTATATATTTTTCACTTACTCACTTTATAAAATTCAAAACTAAACCCAGCAGCTTTGTCTTTGGTATGGTGACAAGTTTCTTTTCTACAGTGAACCAGTAAAAGATGTTGTTCCAGAGAGAATTTCTGCTTCCCAATTTCAGAAAATTCAAATTGGACTCCCTACATACATTACACCTCACTGTTGGGTGATGCTGCCACATTCTACAGGATAGATACAGGGAAGCATCAGCGTACATTCCTATGAAATATTTCTATGCATAGAGTTGGAATATGGCCATTTAAGAGGAAAACTAGGCTGATTTACTGGAGTATTTCAGTCTGCAGGATTTTAAGGATTCAACTCATTCAGGGAAATAGCTGGGTTATGGGTTAAAGTCATATGAGAATAAGAGTTAAGATCTGGACGTGGTTATGTTTGTTGGGGACAGTTCAATTCAGTTGCTCAGTTGTGTCTGACTCTTTGCAGCCCCATGGACTGCAGCACACCAGGCCTCCCTGTCCATCACCAACTCCCAGAGTTTACCCAAACTCATGTCCATTGAGTCAGTGATGCCATCCAACATCTCATCCTCTGTCGTCCCCTTCTCCTCCCACCTTCAATCTTTCCCAGCATCAGGGTCTTTTCAAATGAGTCAGCTCTTCCCATCAGGTGGCCAAAGTATTGGAGTTTCAGCTTCAACATCAGTCCTTCCAGTGAACATTCAGGACTGATATCCTTTAGGATGGACTGGTTGGATCTCCTTGCAGTCCAAGGAACTCTCAAGAGTCTTCACCAACACCACAGTTCAAAAGCATCAATTCTTTGGCGCTCAGCTCTCTTTATACTACAACTCTCACATCATACTGGGGACAGTAGGGATATGCATTTCATTCAATAGAAGTTAGGAAAGACTAGTACTAGGCTTCCCTGGTAGCTCAGCTGGTAAAGAATCCTCATGCAATGCAGGAGACCCCAGATCAATTCCTGGGTCAGGAAGATCCCCTGGAGAAGGGATAGGCAATCCACTCCAGTTTTCTTAGGCTTCCCTGGTGGCTCGCATAGTAAAGAATCCGCCTGCAATGTGGGAGACCTGGGTTCGATCCCTGGGTTGGGAAGATCCCCTGCAGGAGGGCATGACAACTCACTCCAGTATTCTTGCCTGGAGAATCCCATGGACAGAGGAGCCTGGCAGGCTACCATCCCTGGGGTCTCAAAAAGTCGGACATGACTGAGCGACTAAAGCACAGCACACCTTAGACTATGATCCAAACTAATACTGTGAACAAAGCTTAAAGTCCATACTCAAGTCCCATATGAAGATGTTAATGCCTGGTGGTCCAGTGGCTAAGACTCCACACTCCTAATGCAAGGGGCCCTGGTTTGATCCCTGGTCAGGGAACTAGATCCCAGAGGCCACAACTAGCAGTTTGTATGCTGTAACTAAAAGATCCTGTGGGCTGCAACTAACACTGGGCCCAGTCACATAAATAAATGCTTTTTTAAAGATGTTGATGCAGTCTCATAAAGGAAATGGCAAATGAGTTTAAAACTGTCAGACAGTATACATTTTATAACATAAAAGCACAAACTTTGGCAAAATCATGGCAACAAATAGATTGGCGATCATGATTGTCATCTGGGAAAATGATGGGCAGAGATCCATCTGCCCCGAATAGGAGTCATTACCAAAGTATCACTCCACTTATTAATTAAAGTCTTTGCAAACATATGAGACATAGTATTACTACCCTTGGATTATTACTAAAATACAGACTCATTTTGAAGAGGGAAGTAGATTTTACTCTTCCTTCTCTCCTTGAAGATACGGAATCTTTTTAGCGGTATGATCATCTAAAATTAGAAACATTCAAATAACTAATCGCCTTCAATTAAAAAAGCAGAGTTTGATTGACTGATAATGATGATTTTTACCAGTGTTAATGATTTTGTAATTCTTTCTGGGCTGGGTAACCAAAAGTAGGAATTGATAACTAAAGTGAACTGTCCCCCAGCCAAAAACAGTTCCTACATTGAGATTAACTCAAAATTAGATACAGCACTGTTGTTCACCAAAGCATTAACAACTTATTCTGCATCTTTAGAGTTGAAGTACAATTTTACTTGTTTCAAGAAAACAAGTAAGTGCATTTTAAAAGACACAAACAATTTGGGGTCAATTGGGAATTTCATTCTACTTAATGAAAAATGTTTACATGGCTCTATGTAAGGCAAATGCTTTTTTATTGTGTATGAATATAAAAATCAAATGGAGAAGGCAATGGCACCCCACTCCAGTACTCTTGCCTGGAAAATCCCATGGATGGAGGAGCCTGGAAGGCTGCAGTCCATGGGGTCGATGTGGGTCGGATACAACTGAGCGTCTTCACTTTCACTTTTCACTTGCATGCATTGGAGAAGGAAATGGCAACCCACTCCAGTGTTCTTGCCTGGAGAATCCCAGGGATGGGGGAGCCTGGTGGGCTGCTATCCATGGGGTCACACAGAGTTGGACAAGACTGAAGTGACTCAGCAGTAGCATGAAAATCAAAAGTTTGTATTATCTAGTCCACTACTGTGATGGGCTAAACGTTCTACAAATATATTTCCCAAAATACCTTAACCTCCTAAAAATAACTACCTCAGCTGTGAGAATCTAGGTGATATTATTTATATTTTGAAACACTGGAACTCTGTAAATAAATAAAATGTACTAACTCAAATTCTTGTTAATGAATTTCAGTAAAACTGATGAGAAAATATTAATATTGTAATATTCTTTTTCACTTACACAGTTCCCTTATAATCAGATCAGATCAGATCAGTTGCTCAGTCGTGTCTGACTCTTTGCGACCCCATGAATTGCAGCACACCAGGCCTCCCTGTCCATCACCAACTCCTGGAGTTCACTCAGACTCATGTCCATCGAGTCAGTGATGCCATCCAGCCTTCTCATCCTCTGTCATCCCCTTTTCCTCTTGCCCCCAATCCCTCCCAGCATCAGAGTCTTCTCCAATGAGTCAACTCTTCGCATGAGGTGGCCAAAGTACTGGAGTTTCAGCTTCAGCATCATTCCTTCCAAAGAAATCCCAGGGCTGATCTTCAGAATGGACTGGTTGGATCTCCTTGCAGTCCAAGGGACTCTCAAGAGTCTTCTCCAACACCACAGTTCAAAAGCATCAATTCTTCAGCACTCAGCCTTCTTCACAGTCCAACTCTCACATCCATACATGATCACAGGAAAAACCATAGCCTTGACTAGGCTAACCTTTGTTGGCAAAGTGATGTCTCTGCTTTTGAATATGCTATCTAGGTTGGTCATAACTTTCCTTCCAAGGAGTAAGCGTCTTTTAATTTCATGGCTGCAGTCACCATCTGCAGTGATTTTGGAGCCCCCAAAATAAAGTCTGACACTGTTTCCATTCTTTGCCCATCTATTTCCCATGTAGTGATGGGACCAGATGCCATGATCTTCATTTTCTGAATGTTGAGCTTTAAGCCAACTTTTTCTCTCTCCAATTTCACTTTCATCAAGAGGCTTTTTAGTTCCTCTTCACTTTCTGCCATAAGGGTGGTGTCATCTGCATATCAGAGATTATTGATATTTCTCCCGTCAATAATACTTAATGACAAACATCTTTCTTCTAATGTAATTACTAAAGAACCAGATTATAGTTACTAAAAACAAAGAATACTTTGTAGTTTTAGGTGTTTATAAAATGAGGAGAGGTGAAATGATAGAAGTTTAGCATGAATTATCATCTTTATTTAATCTCTGAAATTGTAGAGTATTAACTCTTCAGCAAGGTCTCCATTAATATGAGGAACTTTATATATATATATAGGCTTCCCTTGTGGCTCAGCTGGAAAGAATCTGCCAACAATGCAGGAGACCTGGGTTTGATCCCTGGGTTGGGAAGATCCCCTGGAGAAGGGAGAGGCTACCAACTCCAGTATTCTGGCCTGGAGAATTCCATGGACTGTATAGTCCATGTGGTCACAAAGAGTTGGACACGACTGACTTTCACATGTATATATATATATTATACACACACACACACAGCCCTATATATGAGATGCTATTCCATCTGACAATAACCTTATCCAGGACCATTTACAAATATTGTATCTAATGTTCTTGTGTGTAGTTTGGGATATGAAAGAATGTGGGGGTGAATTTAAATCGATAAGACGACTAATGCCTGAAACTGCATTATTAGTCTTTCCTTAATTAGCTTATGGCACTGGTCCCTTTTAGAGTGCAATTAAATTTTCATAGAATGGCTTAACACATAAACCTCATGTGAAAATAGAAGGCTAGGACTGGCCTGGGATGAGGAGAGGCATATTAGTTCTTATTCCGCTACAGTTTCTGCGACCCTGGGCAAGTAACCTACATCCCCTAGAACTTCGGTTTTCTTGTCAGTAATTTATGAGGTACCAGAGACTCGTTTTTACCTAAGTTAGCATTTTGTCTGAAGTTGGGCTTATTGTTTCATTAAATTTTAGGATTTCACGAAAATGTTAAGTGAATGTTTAAGTACAAACCTCTGAAAATTACTCACCTTACATGTTATCTATCTTTTTTAAAAAAAATGGCATTAAAAAAAGAAGACAATCCAAATAAATAAATAAAATTCATGCTAGGTCATAGGAAAGATACTTTAAAGAATCTGAATATTTACCAGGGATATTGGTATATACAGTTTGCAAGCTTGTACAATACAGTAGACAAAGTCTTGAACTCAGAATCAGCAAATTTCCTTTAAAATTCCAACTTGGGACTTCCCTGGTATGCAGTGAATAAGAATCCGCCTGCCAATGCAGGGGATATGGGTTCAATCCCTGGTCTGGGAAGATTCCACAGGCTGAGGAGCAACTAAGCTCCTGGAACACAACTACTGAGCCTTATGCTCTAGAGCCTGGGAACGGCCAGCTACTGTCTGTGTGCTGCAGCTCTGAAGCCTGAGCACATACAGCCTGTGCTCTACACCAAGAGAAGCCACCACAATGAGAAGCCTGAGCACCACAGTGAGGAGTAGCTTTTGCTTGCTGCTGCTAGGTCGCTTCAGTCGTGTCTGACTCTGTGCGACCCCATGGACAGCAGCCCATCAGGCTCCTCCATTCCTGGGATTCTCTAGGCAAGAATACTGGAGTGGGTTGCCATTTCCTTCTCCAATGCATGCATGCATGCTAAGAAGCTTCAGTCGTGCCTGACTCTGTGCGACCCCATGGACAACAGCCGACCAGGCTCCTCTGTCCATGGGATTCTCTAGGCAAGAACACTGCAGTGGGTTGCTATGTCCTTCTCCGCTCTACTTGCTACAACTAAAGCAAGCCCACACACAGCAATGAAGAATAAGCACAGACCCCACCCCGCCCCCGCCAAAAAAAAAAAAAAAAGAAATCCAACTTGACTACTGAATTTGTAAGTCTCCTCCCTTCTCCTCGATGCAACATGCATTCTCTAAGACTAGGAAATAGGTACCAGTAAATGAAGAAACAGTTGGCAATCTCAGGGAGTCTTAGGAACTGTCTTGATCATTTTTGTTTAAGGACCATTCTGAAAATGAGGAGTTGCTTCAAAGTTTAGTTTATAAGCATGCCTCTTCTGATAATAGTTTTTGCTTCAGTTCTTTATTTGACCTAGAGGTACAGAAAACACATGCTGAAATGAAATCACTTGAAACTCGTTCCTCTTTTGGATCTTAATAATTCTTTGTGTTTTGACTATTAAAAAAGTCATTCTCTATATAACCAATTTCTTGGAACAGCTATCTATTTTAAAAGTGTTAATGAAAAGGTATGTATTTTCAGGTTCTTATAGATAGAATACATTTTCTACAGGTGTCCCAGGGCCTCCTAAATAAGGGATATTTTTGTTAAATTAATAAATCTATCAAAAAATAAGCTTTTCACTTCAATCTATTTTAGGAAGAGAAAAAACAACGCACAGGTTGAAGTCTTTATTGCCCTTCTTCCCCCACATCCTCATAAATTGGTTTGGTGTTTAATTTTTGATCTAGGAAAGAATAATTCATTTTTATCTTCATTTAATTTTAATAGTCAAGGAGTAGTCTACAGAAATTGAATAAATTTAATCCTTCTGCAATTAGTGTCAAATTAATTCATTCTGGATGTGGATAACTAAAGAAATACAGACCCTCCCACACACTGACAGAAACCTTTATCAGGTTTAATGTTTTATGTAAATGATCCTACTAGAAAGGAAGCTTGTCTTGTCTTTCCCTCCTCCCTTTCTGTCCTTGTTAATTGTTTGTTTTTAAACTCAAGTTTCTTGGAGGACTGTAGTCTTCCCTGGATCAACTGTGTGATCCTATAAGAATAACATTCTGCCACTGATGGCTCCTTTGGGTAGATAAATGAAATTTTTTCCCCAATAAAATTCACAGCTACATAACTTCTGTGGGATGCTTCAGCAAGGATGGTATGGTCAGACATCGTGAGGACGATCTGGCTATGTCTTATGTGCAGCAAGCAGCTAGGATTGTGGTAAGGAGCCATTGTTTCACACAACATGATCCATCAGGCTCATCCCAGCCTTGTCATTCAAGGATGATTTCCTGAGCAGGACTGTTGTCCCTCCTATTTATCAAGAAGCCCAGACACAAAAAGCTACAAAGTAGGTCGGCATCCAAAACATTTAAAACTCTTTCTTCTTTCTTTCCTTTAAAATTAGCATTTGGGATTATATGGTTGTTGTCAATATAGGTTTATAATTAACCATCTTAATAGATGAAGAACATAGCAATCTAATACTCTTTCTTTAATTACTTATACAGCTATAAATGCAGAGTGGCAATTGCGAAACATGACTCATCAAGGTTTCTTTTTAAAAGATAATTTAGTTATCTCTTGTCAAGTCACTATTTAATGTTACTTTCTATATTTGCTGTGATAAGCATTAAAATTTGTATATTGGTTGATAAATCATTGTTTAGGAGTGTCTAAAGGGTTCAGTAAATGGTATGAAATTGCCATAGTGTAATAAATGGTTATTTGATAATGAATGAAATTGTTTGAAAATACTGTTAAAATGTCAAGTTTAAACATATACATCATTACTCAAAAGGAAGGCAAACATGGAAACCACAGTGACATCATAAATATACTGCAATAAACACATTTATTTATACTGAGCAAGTTGTAGGTACTTTGTATAAATGTGCACGAATTGATATATGAAGTTAATTTCAATCTGCAAAAGTAATTGCATTGGTTTAACTTATTTAACTCTCCTTACAATAATATTTACTGCAGAAAAAGAAGGTAAAGAAATAAACGATGATAAATAGATAAAATACATAGGAAATGGGAATTGTTTTACAATTTAATTACATTGTCACATAAAATTATCACACAAATACACCAACCCGACAGCAGAAATACATTAAAACTCTATTATCTAATGCAGAGAACAGTTTTTTGGTTGGCTATTATTTCATTTGCACATTTAAAATAATTTTGTTTTCTCTCCACCAGCATGAAATGTTAAACAATCTCAAAAGCAAAAAAGAGTCAGTTGGAAACAAACACTGCCTAAAGGAAATGTTTTGCTTTGTCCAATATTATGACGATTGACACAACAGTCTAAGAAAAGAGCAACAAAAGCACACCATCCTTCATGATTGATAAATAGAAGAAATATAAACTCAGGATAGAAAGTGAAGTTAATTGATTTGTTAGACTTCAGAACTCAGAGGAAGTATGAAAATAACTTAGCAGCTGTACAGCTTAAATGACCTAACATTTCATTTTGGGATAAATAAATATACATGGCAAAGATTCATTGGTCTTGCAAAACCAACTCAAACATGTACTTCCTAACACTTTATAGCCTTATGCTAGACACTGGGGCAGTATTTTGGCTCTGTCCTTAAAAAGTTAACCATCTAATAAGGGAGATGAGACATGTTCATAAGAAATAAGGCTTTTATGTCACAGTTGGTTATTTATTGACTGATTTGCATATGTATCAGGCTGTTTTGCTCCAAGTTTCCAAGCCACAAACTGCAACCAGAATATAGTGCCAAAACCTTTCTATTAAAAATCCTGAGCTTTGGTATCAATTTTTGTCTCTGATATCTAATCTTAAAAATCCTACAACACATTTATTAATATCTAATTTTGTTACTTAGGTTATTAGGGCAAGAATAATTTTATTTAGTCTAGGAAAATACAAAATTGAAAAGTACAAACCTTAGTTTGAGAAAAGTGAACTACTCCAAGGGAAAAAGTAATTGAAGGAATGAGCGAGAATTAAAAATAATTATTGAAGTTGAAAACTTAAAGGTTTAATGCAACTAATAATATACAGTGATTTAAAAGCATATTCTGCAATTTTTTCATGAGTGTCAAATATTTACCCAGGGCCAATAAACTAACTTTTTAGATGGCATTTAGTATTTATGAAATAAAGTCGTATTTCTCTTTCATTTTTCTCAATATCCATTCAAATAGAAGGCAAATTGGTGGGTCTTCTACAGTCTGGGGGTTAAATAAGACTGTAACACATACTTGGATCTTAAACTGGAGTTATTCTTCTAATTTGTTATCAAATGACTAGTGGGGAACATAAATAATGAACGAAAAACAAGAAAATTTTCATGGGTTCAATTGACCACTTAGGACTTATTGAAATTAATTATGCTATTTTCTAAGCTAAGGAAATCTCTAATAATTTTCTGATCACTGTATTTGAAGCATTTTTAATGGTAGAAGTTTTAAAGAATCATTTTACTGTTTGGTCTGCTGATACGTATGTGTGTATATAGTCATTCTATGTATATTTATTTAGGTATAGCCTCCATTATATGTACATTTTCAATGGGTAACATTTCTTTCTTAAGTAAAATAAGCAGAGGTAATGATGAATACAGTTGCAACAGCATTCAAATAATTTAAAAATTTAAAAATAAAATAAGAATACAAATTTTTAGTATTTTATTTCTATTTTTATTCCTGTTAAAAGATTCTTTTTAATGTGAGATGTAATGATTAGATAAATGTAAACATAATTCTTATTAGAGAGCTATATCTGATTTTTCTTAATGCCATGATATATGATAATTAAAGTGTGCTTTAAATCTTAAGGGCTTCCAGGCTATTTTGGCTCCAGTTGGCGAATTCATTTATAAAAGAAAAGAAGCAGACATTGAAATAGGTAAAATACAATAATAAAAGTAATTCAGACATGACAATGGAAAATGGAGATGCTTAAAAAGAAAATTTAGAGTATCAGATATTGATGAGAGTAGAATCATAAAATGTTATTCCTAGAATGGTTTTCATATTCCTATAAATTAAATAAACTGACTCACTTCTGAACATTAGGGTCTTCAAAATGATATGTATATACTGAAAATATGATCTTTTTTATTGGCTATTGCTACAGAAAGGATCATAAGTAATGCCAGCCATTATTAGAATTTAGAAGACATCATTTATTATACTTCAGAATGGCCTGTTATATACAATCATTATTTAAGAAAATATTGAACATGGGATGTAGTTAACTTCTAACATATTGGAAATATCGTTAATTTAAAATTCAAATTCCTCTATTCTCAAAAAGTGTGGTGTTTAACCGCTGTAAAAAATTTATACCCCATCTTAAATTTAAACATAAAACTCAAGAAAGATAACCAATGTTGTAAAACAGAAATGCCTACATCTCTCTGAACATATACGATGCTATCATGCTAACATAGAACACGTGCCTTTCTTTTCTAATGTCCTCTCAGTATTAATGCTTTCACTAATCCTCATACTACTTTTATTGCTCCTTCCTGCCCCTTCACGACACCAATTTCTCATTTGACACACTTTCCTAAACTGTGTCATTTGGGCCCCTGTTTTGTGTGATTGTGTGTGAAATTGCAAGAAGAGAATAGGGTAAATTCTCTTCCTCTTCCCTAAGGTTAGAGGTGGGTCATATAATAGTCCATGCCCCCTGTTTATACAGAAATCACATTCAAGTCAGGTCAAATTAAAATAGAAAATTACCATTTGTGTCTGCCTTTTACGTCAGTAGAAGTATGAATCCTGAAATGCTGCATAGACCTTCCTAAGACGTGACCTGTCATGGATATCTGTAAAAGCCTACAGGGAGAGACCTCTCTAAGATGTAAAAAGTAGGGGTCAAGCCTAGATAAAAAATGGCTTAAGCCAAAATTGACTTCTCTTCTGTTAAGAAATCCATACCTGGTTCTCTTTCCTTGGGGACCTTCTACTCTATCTTCTTACAGCAGGAAAGCTATCAAAAGAAAGTTCATGATTGATTCCAATGAATTGTGCAGTTAATCATTGCTATAGAAGTTAACTACCCCTGAATGCTTTTGTCAATACCAAGTCTAAAGGACTCTTCCTTCACAATCTGTTATTAGATTTTTCTTACTGGTATCATCTCATCCTTAGATTACTACAGCAATTTCTAACTCATTTTTTGTCCTCTAAATGCTTTCTACTATAATCAGCGCTAATTATAGCCATTGAACTAATCGACCTAAAACAGTTTTCTATTGGTACCTAACAAAGTACCACAAATTTAGTGGCTGAAAACACTCTTTTTAATGTTCACAGTTCTGTGGGTCAGAAATCTGGACATAGTGTGACTGGGTTCTCTGCTTAGGGTTTCACAAAGCTATTAGTAAAATTAAGATGTTGGCTGGGTTGCATTCCCATCTGGAAATGGGGCCCTCTTCCAGCTTATGTGGAGAGTTCAATTCCTTGTGATCATAAGACTCAGATTCCCATTTCTTATTGACTAACAACTGGGAGATGCTTTAAGTTCCTTAAGGCTATTCTCATTCTCTGATAGGTAACCCTCTTTGTCTTCAAAGAGCAATCTTCCATTATACTTCAAATATTTTTAAGGAGTGACTGATCCCACTTAAGGGCTCACTGGATTAGATCAAGTCCATCCAAGATAATCTACTTCTCTTAGAGTCAACAGTCATGAAATCAAAAGCTTCTTGTTCTTTGGAAGAAAAACTATGACAAATCTAGACAGCATACTAAAAAGCAGAAACATCACTTTATTGACAAAGGTCCATGTAGTCAAAGCTACGGTTTTTCCAGTAGTCACATGTGGATATGATCTGGACCATAAAGAAGGCTGAATGCCAAAGACTTGATGCTTTTGAACTGTGGGGCTGGAGAAGACTCTTGAGGATCCCTTGGACAGCAAGGAAATCAAACCAGTCTATCCTAAAGGAAATCAACCCTGAATATTCATTGGAAGGACTGATGCTGGAGCTGAAGCTGAAGCTCCAATTCTTTGGCCACCTGATGTGAAGAGCTGACTCATTAGAAAAGACCCTGATGCTGAGAAAGACTGAGGGCAAGAGGAAAAGGGGGCAACAGAGGATGAGAAGGTTGGATGGCATCACTGACTCAATAGACACGAGTTTGAGCAACCTCAGAGAGATAGTGAAAGACAGGGAAGCCTGGCATGCTGCAGTCCATGGGGCTGAAAAGAGTCAGACATGACTTAGCAACTGAACAACAATGATAACAATTCAATGCAACATAACCTAATCATGGTTGTGATGCCCCACTCACACTCAAGGATAGGAATTAGACAAAGTATATACTAGAGATTACTAGAACTGGGGGATCTTGGGGCCATCTTACAATTCCATCTACCTATACAGTAAGTAGCTATTTAAATTTAGCAACATTAAAAACAAACCTAATTTCAATGTTGTTTATTGCATCTTACTTCTTTCCTCTAGGTTCACTTTTCTCTTTGACAACATTATTTGTGATTTGACATTGGTTATGACGCCACCCTTATGGCAGAAAGTGAAGAGGAACTCAAAAGCCTCTTGATGAAAGTGAAAGTAGAGAGTGAAAAGGTTGGCTTAAAGCTCAACATTCAGAAAACGAAGATCATGGCATCTGGTCCCACCACTACATGGGAAATAGATGGAGAAACAGTGGAAACAGTGTCAGACTTTCTTTTTCTGGGCTCCAAAATCACTGCAGATGGTGACTGCAGCCATGAAATTAAAAGACGCTTACTCCTTGGAAGGAAAGTTATGACCAACCTAGATAGCATATTCAAAAGCAGAACCAACAAAGGTTCACCTAGTCAAGGCTATGGTCTTTCCTGTGGTCATGTATGGGTGTGAGAGCTGGACTGTGAAGAAGGCTGAGCACCGAAGAATTGATGCTTTTGAAGTGTGGTGTTGGAGAAGACTCTTGAGAGTCCCTTGGACTGCAAGGAGATCCAACTGGTCCATTCTGAAGGAGATCAGCCCTGGGATTTCTTTGGAAGGAATGATGCTGAAGCTGAAACTCCAGTATTTTGGCCACCTCATGCGAAGAGTTGACTCATTGGAGAAGACTCTGATGCTGGGAGGGATTGGGGGCAAGAGGAGAAGGGGACGACAGAGGATGAGATGGCTGGATGGCATCACTGACTCGATGAATGTGAGTCTGAGTGACCTCCGGGAGTTGGTGATGGCCAGGGAGGCCTGGCGTGCTGCGGTTCATGGGGTCGCAAAGAGTTGGACACGACTGAGTGACTGATCTGATCTGATCTGATATTATTATTTGACAATATCCCTTAGTGATTATTTTATTGAGGGTCAGTAACAGGTAAGCACTTTTTGTTGCCAGAAAATATCTTTATTTTAGTCTCACTTTTAAATTATAGTTCAGACTTGTGTGGGACTCTAATTGACATTTACAGCTACTTCTCTATTGCCTTCTGGCATCTGAAGACTGAAGCTGGATATTAGTTCAATTGTACTTCCTTTGTAACTGTTTTCCCTCTTTGATGGGATTTAACAGTAATATTTTCTAGTTCCACAAGTCTAAGTGTGTACTTATTTATTTTCCTCTTGGTTTCTAGAATACCTTTTCAATTTAAGGATTCCCATCTTTCTTAAATTTTGTAAAATTCTGTATGTTTTCAAATGTTGCTTCAGTCAGTTCAGTTTAGTCCCTCAGTTGTGTCTGACTCTTTGAAACCCCACGGACTGTAGCATGCTAGGCTTCCCTGTCCATCACCAACTCCTGGAGCCTACTCAAACTCATGGCCATTGCATTGGTGATGCCATCCAACCATCTCATCCTCTGTCGTCCCCTTCTCCTCCAACCTTCAATCTTTCCCAGCATCAGGGTCTTTTCCAATGAGTCAGTTCTTTGCATCAGGTGGCCAAAGTACTGCAGTTTCAGCTTCAGCATTAGTCCTTCCAATGAAGATTCAGGACTGATTCCTTTAAGACTGACTGTTGGATCTCCTTGGAGTCCAAGGGACTCTCAAGAGTCTTCTCCAACACCACAGTTCAAAAGCATCAATTCTTCAGCACTCAGCTTTCTTTTACAGTCCAACTCTCACATCCATACACGACTACTGGAAAACCCATAGCTTTGACTAGACAGACCTTTGTTGGTAATGTCTCTGCTTTTTAATATGCTATCTAGGTTGGTTATTGCTTTTCTTCCAAGGAGCAAGTGTCTTTTAATTTCATGGCTGCAGTCACCATCTGCAGTGATTTTAGAGCCCCAAAAATAAAGTCTTTCACGGTTTCCATTGTTTCCCCATCTATTTGCCATGAAGTGATGGGACCGGATGCTATGATCTTAGTTTTCTGAATGTTGAGTTTTAAGCCAACTTTTTCCACTCTCCTCTTTCACTTTCATTAAGAGGCTCTTTAGATCTTCTTTGCTTTCTGCCATAAGGGTGATGTCATCTGTGTATCTGAGGTTATTGATATTTCTCCTGGCAGTCTGGATTTCAGTTTGTGCTTCATCCAGTCTTGCATTTCACATGATGTACTCTGCATATAAGTTAAATAAGCAGGGTGACAATATACAGCCTTGACATACTACTTTTCCTGTTTGGAATCAGTCCGTTGTTCCATGTGCAGGTCTAACTGTTGCTTCTTGACCTGCATACAGATTTCTCAGGAGGCAGGTCAGGTGGTCTGGTATTCCCATCTAAGAATTTTCCACAGTTTGTTGTGATCCACACAGTCAAAGGTTTTGGTGTAGTCAATAAAGCAAAAGTAGATGCTTTTCTGGAGCTCTCTTGCTTTTTCAATGATCCAGTGGATGTTGGCAATTTGATCTCTGGTTCCTTCCTTTTCTAAATCCAGTCTGAACACGTGGAAGTTCACGGTTCATGTACTTGAAGCCTGGCTTGGAGAATTTTGAGCATTACTTTGCTAGTGTGTGAGATGAGTGCAATTGTGCTGTAGTTTGAACATTCTGTTGTATTCATTATTTTTTTCCCCCAGGAACTCTTAATAGAATAATATCCAAAATAATTTATTCTCCATGTATGTTAACTGCTCTTTCAAATTTTTATTTTTTTGTATCTAGGTACTGCATGCTGAGAGAATCCCCCAGTTGTGTCTTCCAGTTCAGTAATTCTTTCTTCAATTCTTATCCAGAATTTGTCCCTTCTACTGATTTTTTATAAATGTCTTATCAGTGTAATATTCCATCTGAACACTTTAGTTTGCTTTATTAGCTATGCATTTTGTGTAAATTTTTACCTATACTATAATTTTTTTTAAGTTTCAGAGGAAAATTTTTATTTCTTTGCAGAAACAAACTATATTTGTTAGATTTTTAAAAAACTATTTTCTTTTGTCTCAAGTAAATTTGATTTTTTTTTTTTTTTAACCACAGTTTTATTTGGCTCCTCTGTCCTAGAATTGGTTTTCTGGTTATATTTTAGAATTTCACTTTTCAGATTCTGGGGTGGCAGGTTTTTGTTTCTTTTTTTGTGTGTGTGCTCATCTCCTGCTATCTAGTGATTTCATAGTTGCCTCAGAGAATCACCCCTAGAGGCCTCAGGCAAGAGCTCAGTGTACTGGCAGCTGTTCCCAGGTCCCATCCTAGGTGATATTATTAATATACAAGGCAGTATTGGGTCAGATACAGGTAAAGAGGGTGTGTCTATGTCCTTTCACCTCTCCAGATGCTGACTGTTTCATAAATTATAGTCCTGGGCCAAAGCATCCTTAAAGTCGACAGAAGAGCTCCAGCCCTCGTCATGGCTTCAAGCAGTAGAGGAGATTAATTCCCAAATATTTCATGAGAACGTTACTCCCTGTTATCCCTCAGAAGCTGTTCTGCTACCTCCTCTATGTGCTTCCAGACCCAGAGCACGTTCCATCGCTTCAGCCCCATCCATCTGCTCAAGACTGTGAGCAGAGGACTAACATAACCTGGGAAACATTTTAAAGAAGTACATCAGCTGCTGAATTGAGAATGGGCTTTGGGGATCAATGGCATGTTTGATGGAGCAAAAGTCAAGGCAAGGAGACTAACAATTAGAGATGATGGTGGCTCAGACTGGCAAAGAATCAAGGATGGCTGTGAGAGTTTTGCTCTTGGCAGCTGGGTGGATGCGGCACTCTTCACTGAAATAGGGAAAGACTAGATCTTTTCCCAAATAAGTGAGGTGTTTGTCCAAACCCAGATGATTAGGGTTTGTTGCAGGCCCCTCGATTCCAGATGTGAAACAAAAAGTTAGAGGAAATTTGGTTTCCAACATTAAGGTCAGAGATGTATTGGACCAAGGGATCAGAGATCCTAAAAGGATGGGTCCCTCTAAACCTGGGGTAGGTTAAAGGAGCTTCTTGGTACTGATAGTCAGTGGCTGATTTACTCTAAACTTAGTTTAGCTTCTGTTTCTGTATATTCACTGCCACCTAATTGTGTGAATCAGCCTGTGTCCAGTATGATTTTGGGGGGTGAGGCTATTTCTCCTTTCTGTGTGATACCGCTGGTTTAATTCTGTTACCTTGGAAGTTAACACTGGTAACAATACCACTCATGAGAAATCAAAAGATAATTTAGATTCATAACTGAAGTATCATTTAGGGCATGTCTCTGTGCATAGAAAGTGAAATCAAATGTTCAGGCAATTATGAGAATTATTCAGGCAAAGACATTTCTTCCTCCCGTATATGGATATTTCATGAAAAATTTCTAGGCTTGTCATTAACTAGCTCATTACTTTAATTAACCACTTCATTATGTAAGTGTAGACACAGTCTTAGAATTATTTGTACTGTTTCTTCCTGTGTGTAAATAACTGTGAAGTAAAAATATTAATTTATGAATGTAATTGTGTAGGTGATCACTCCACATTTACTCAGAATTAGCAATTAGTGCATGCAAATCAGCTAAGACAAAAGTCTCTCTGATCCTGTTCAGAATACAGGAAGAGTTAATTTGCAAGAATGCCTGCTTCTGGCCCATTTGATTCTTAAAAGTCACGTTCTTGCTTCTGAAAATCAGAAATGGACCATATTTGTTGTGAGCTTTATGATCACCGCTAATGCCCTTGCAAACACAAGAAATAAAATGCTAACAAATCATCAGCCATTACCTAATTATATTTACCGAGACAGATAAAGTTGGGGGGTGGGGAGCAGAAAGAGTGGATCATATTTTTTTAAAGGCGTTTCTCACTTTGCAAACAAAGATGAAATTTATAGTTTAATTATTCTTCATAGTGCTATACTGAGCCTTTTCTGTTAATCATACCCAAGTCCTAAGATTTTTCCCAAAAAGGTATAAAATGTGTGTTGACTCCCAATTAGATCAGATTCCCTCCAGTACAGGTAATGCTAATTTAACATTCCTGAGACTTCACTGGGGCTCTCAGTAGGAAAAACTCTGATATACATAAAGTATCACTCTCTCAGCAACATAAACATCAGCTAACACAGAACAGTACATTTGCCTTGGACATTTTGAATTGTGGAAGTTATTAGAATTAGTTATCTTCATTAAAGATCATGCTTGTGATTGAATAGCAGCAGATGAGTTGCCTTGATCATTGAACAATATTTGGATGCTTTTTTCTACGTTGTGTGTGTGCCTGCTAAGTCGCTTCAGTTGTGTTCAACTCTTTGTGCCTCTGTGGACTGTAGCCCGCCAGGCTCCTCTGTCCAGTGGGATTCTCCAGGCGAGAATAGTGGAGTGAGTTGCCACGCCCTCCTCCAGGGGATCTTCCCCACCCAGGGACTGAACTCAGGTCTCCCACAGTGCAGGTGGACTCTTTACCAACTGAGCCACCAGGGAAGCCCAGGGAAGCTCTTATTTCTAGGTTATCTATTTACAAATATTTGTGGTGATTGTTGTTCAGTTGCTAAGTCATGCCACTCTTTTGCAACCCCATGGCCTGTAGCCCAATAGACTCCTTTGTCCATGGGGTTCTCCAGGCAAGAATACCGGAGTGGGTTACCTTTTCCTTCTCCAGGGGGTCTTTCCATATTAGGGATCAAACCCATGTCTCCTGCACTGGCAGGTGGATTCTTTACCACTGAACTACAGAGAAGCCCAGATATACTGTCCCTGGAACAGAGCAGGAGCCTGTGGGGCCTTCCTAGGACAGACTCACCCCACGTCCTCCACCTGCCTTCTGTCTGTAGAAGAACTTAAACCAAAGAACAAATGTATTCAGAGAAAGCAGTCAAACAAGACAAAAAATAATAATAATTTAGTCATTAAACAAAGTCAAGGACCTTTAGTTCCTTCTCAAAGGCTATAGATAATGTTCTAAGCCATATCCTCTGAGCTGTTTTATAGACACTAAAACCCCCATGAGGTGGAAGAAGTTAACTAACTATATGACCACATTGTAGCCATGACGTGTGTGTGTGTGTGTGTGTGTGTGTGTGTGTGTGTGTGTGTGGAGTGTGTGTTCAGTCGCTTTGCTGCTGCTACTGCTGCTAAGTCACTTCAGTCGTGTCTGACTCTGTGCGACCCCATAGATGGCAGCCCATCAGGCTCCTCTGACCCTAGAATTCTCCAGGCAAGAACATTGGAGTGGGTTGCCATTTCCTTCCCTCAGGGAGCCATGACATAAGCTGCCATAGCTCTAAGAACTGGCCTCAAGGCAATGGGAACAAATCAACCCTGGAACTGAAGATTAACACATAATTGACCAGGGAATTTCTGCAGAAACTAACACTTCTGGCCAGCAATTTGTTACGTAAGTGAACACAAATACTCTAGTCAATATGCAAGTGAATATTGAAATACTCCAGTCGATAACATTTGGGTAACAAAAGATATATCAATATATCTCTGGTTAATAATTTGTTAACTGTACTTGGAACAACATAATGCTGATCAAACCACTGCATCACTAATTTCATGATGATTGTCAGAGCTGACCATACTGGTCTACATGTAGGCCTCTATTTGTCTGTACACTCCTGAAACTCCCCTGTAAAAGCTCTTGCCCACTGATGGGCAGGGGGGATCTGGTCTTTGGACATGAGTCTGCCTTCTTTCCCAGTTGCCAGTCTCATGAATAAAGCAAACTTTTTTTTCTATCAACACCTACCTCTTGAATATTCACTTAGGAGCAGCGAGTGGCTGGGGCTGAGTTTTGATAATATCCTGAAGTTTTATAAGATGCATCCACAAGTCTGTGTAAAGTGAGCTACATGTGCCGGCTACTGTGATCACATATATTCTTAACTCTTCATATGCTTTGGGGAAACTCTTAGGTGCCAGACTATAACTTGAGAGCTCCTTTGAAAAAGCATGGACTGAAGTGGTTAGGGAAGATGAAGGTAGGTATTCAATCTGCTTCTCATTTACTAATGAATTTGATGTTTCAACTTTCATTCTCCCGCTTAGTGCAACTCTCCGGCATCACTACCAGAAGGAGCGAGGTTAACGTCTGGTGAGAAAAGCAGGTAGCTTTCCATCACTACTCACAGCAGTGTTAGATAGCTTATCTATCAGAGGCTGATATCTAAATGTCAGTCACATGCTAGGTATTTTACAACATTATTTATTTTTAATGTCTGATGTTTAAATTATATTATTTCTTTTTAAATAATATATTCATAAGTTTGAAAAATTTTCAAGTTCAACAGACTATATGATGAAAACTCTCCCCTACCACCTTTGTCCCTCAGCCTCTCGGCTATATTTCTCACAGGCAACTGACATTACCGGTTTCTTGTGATATTTCACTTCACATATATGAAATGTTATCTGTTTCTTTAGAGCTAATTTATGCATGCATGGGTCTGACATTTTGCGACCCCATGGACAGGGCTCCTCTGTCCATGGAGTTCTCCAGGCAAGAATACTGGAGTGGATTGCCATTTTCTACTCCATTTATGTGTGTGTGTTTACATATGTAAACAAATACATTCTTTCCCTACCCTTTTAAAGCTAAATGGTTGTATGCTGCACACATAACCGTGCATTTAATGATGTATCTTAGAGGTAGTTCCATATCAGTACAAAAGGATCTTTCCTAATCGTTTTTATGCTATCATTGTGTGCATGTGCTGCAATTCATTCAATCAGTTCTTTATTGCTGTGCATTTAGGTTACATACAATCCTTTGTGATTACAAACAATGCTGCAATGAATAAACCTGTAAGTATACTACTTTTTAAAATGCAAGTTTGCCTTCTGGGAGGAGATGTCAGCAGTAACTCTGTCTTGTACTTTATGACTCCATAACTGTGTTGACCAAACTCTGCTTTCAAAAAAAGGAGGGGTTGGATATTTGCTGAGACTGTAATTCCTGAGAACTACATAGAAAAGTGCCTTTACTAAGACATCCTTGACAAGGCAAGAAATTGTTTTAAAAAATTGGCTTGGCCAAAATGTTCATTTGGGTTTTTCTGTAACATGTTATGGATGGTTCAATCATAGTTCTTGGCAAACAACTTATGTAAACGAAATGTACTTTGCTTTTTTTCTTTTAAAACCCAATACTTTTTGTTCCCCAGACAGGACATTTTTCTAGTTGCTGCCAGAATCTGTGCTCCCAGATTGCCATTCTAAGACCACAAATAAATGCATTTTTTTGTTTGCAGTCTGCCTCTTTTTCTCACATGACAACCTGTAAGATACATTCTTAGAACTAAGTACCTGGGTCAAAGAGCATACGTGCTTATAGGCTATTTCCAACTACATCACCATTTCACAAACAGGAGGTTCTCAGAGAAGTAAAATGACTCACAGTTATTAAACACTGGAGCCAGAATCCAAACATGTGCTTTTTCTATATCACCACATTGCTTTTTTACTGGTTGAAAAGATTTTTCCTCAATAATAAATGAGTATGTATAGGTACAATGTGTGTGGTAAGTGCTATAGGATACAAGTGAGTAAAGACATGGATACTCTCAAGTAGGTTATGATTCAGTAGTTTCAATAAAATATTGGAAGGAAGGAAGTAGATGAAGCTATGGAATATATATGCCTCACATACCTATATTACACAATACATATATATATGTGTATATCTATGTATGTATATTTAACACACATATGTCATTTAAAGTAAATATAAATAATGGATGTGACAACTCAAGCAGTATAAATAACCTCTACTACAAATCTGCTACCTCATTCACTCATTCCTTCATCAAAATTTACTGAGAACTTGCTGGATTTTTCTATATAGTCCTCAGTCTTAGGTTTTATTTGTAGATTTCTACCTTGGTCCTGATTCCTCAGTCCTTATCTAACCGGTTAGAGATGTTTCCCTTCAGACTAAACTCTAGTCTTGTCCTTTGTGTTCCTTCCCTGAGATGAGTGCTTTGTTCTGATTTCCAGGCCAGTGGCTGGCACCCAGCTGTTTGTTGACAATGTTTCCAGAGGTTGAAGTTTAAATATACAGTCTCTGGCTTTCACCTAGCCTAGATCTAGAGCGCCAGGTCTAGAGCTCCCTACTGTTTTGGCTCATTTTAAAGAAACGGACCCAACTTTATATGGATAGTAATGTTTGAAAGATATTGAATAGGTAGTTTTGGGGGCTTCCCCAGTAGCTCAGTGGTAAAGAATCCACCTGCAATGCAGGAGACGTGGGTTCAACTCCTGGGTTGGGAAGATCCCCTGGAGAAGAGCATGGCAACCCACTCCAGTATTCCTTCCTGGGAAAATCCCATGGACAGAGGAGCCTGGTGGGCTATGGTCTGTGGGGTCACAAAGAGTCAGGCATGACTAAAGCATCTGAGCACAAGCAAGATGTAGTTTTTCTAATTATAAAGTGTTATACAAATTCTGTTTTTCTGGGCTCCAAAATCACTGCAGATGGTGACTGCAGCCATGAAATTAAAAGACGCTTGCTCCTTGGAAGGAAAGTTATGACCAACCTAGATAGCATATTCAAAAGCAGAGACATTACTTTACCAACAAAGGTTCGCCTAGTCAAGGCTATGGTCTTTCCTGTGGTCATGTATGGATGTGAGAGTTGGACTGTGAAGAAGGCTGAGCGCCGAAGAATTGATGCTTTTGAACTGTGGTGTTGGAGAAGACTCTTGAGAGTCCCTTGGACTGCAAGGAGATCCAACCAGTCCATTCTGAAGGAGATCAATTCTGGAATTTCTTTAGAAGGAATGATGCTAAAGCTGAAACTCCAATATTTTGGCCACCTCATGCGAAGAGTTGACTCATTGGAGAAGACTCTGATGCTAGGAGGGATTGAGGGCAGGAGGAGAAGGGGACGACAGAGGATGAGATGGCTGGATGGCATCACTGACTCAATGGATGCGAGTCTGAGTGACCTCCGGGAGCTGGTGATGGACAGGGAGGCCTGGCGTGCTGCGGTTCATGGGGTCGCAAAGAGTCGGACACGACTGAGCGACTGATCTGATCTGATCTGATCTGATACAAATTCTAATTATTATATGAAAGGATAGGGCCCTAGGTGTAAATTTGGGATGTTATCAGCACAGAGGTATTCCAGCAATCCACTCCAGTATTCCTTCCTGGGAAAATCCCATGGACAACAGAGCCTGGCTATGGTCCATGGGAATTCTATGCTTCTGACTTGGTTCTGCTGTTAATACTTCTGATTTCTGTAATTAAAATTACCTGCCAAAATACAATGACATGATTAAAGAATATCCTCACCACTGAAAGAATGCTGAGAATTTTGTTTCCCTTAATTGGAGTTATGCGTGTACCTCCAGGGTTGAATAGTGCAAAGGTGCACTATCTATTTTCTTTTCAGCTAAACTGACCCAGGAGATGTTTTGTTCCTAAGTTGTCACATATAAAGGTGAATTTAAGGACTTCCTGTGGTCCAGTGGTTAAGAATTTGCTATTTAATGGATGTGAGAGTTGGACTATAAAGAAAGCTGAGCACTGAAGAATTGATGCTTTTGAACTGTGGTGTTGGAGAAGACTCTTGAGAGTCCCTTGGACTGCAAGGAGATCCAACCAGTCCATCCTAAAGGAGATCAGTCCTGGGCGTTCCTTGGAAAGATTGATGTTGAAGCTGAAACTCCAATACTTTGGCCACCTGATGTGAAGAGCTGACTCATTTGAAAAGACCCTGATGCTGGGAAAGATTGAAGACAGGAGGAGAAGGGGAGGACAGAGGATGAGATGGTTGGAGGACATCACCGACTCAATGGACATGAGTTTGGGTGGACTCTGGGAGTTGGTGTTGGACAGGGAGGCCTGGAGTGCTGCAGCTCCTGGGGTCGCAAAGGGTCGGACACAACTGAGCGACTGAACTGAACTGAACTGAATGCAGATGATGTGGGTTCAATTCCTGATCAGGGAACTAATATCCCACATGCCATGGGGCAATCAAGTCCATGTGCTGCAACTAGAGAAGTCTGTGCTACAACTACTGAGCCTGTGTGCTGTAGAGCCTGTGCTTTGCAACAAGAGAAAGCCCACATGCCACAACAAAAAGCTTGAATGCTACGATGAAGATCCAGCAGAGCCAAAACTAAAAAAGGTGAATTTAGTGTACATTCTCAGTTGTGTCCTATCCGTTATGTGCACAATGACCATAACTGCAAATTTACTCAAAATCTGATGAAGAATCTTATTTTTTAGATATTTCAAGTTTCTTGTTCTGCAACACCAGGCCTCATACTACTAAGGGCTTTGCCTTTGCAAATGACAAGAATGTTAAACCCATTTCAATGAATACAATTCAACAAAATCTCAGATTCTTTTAGTAAGAGTTTACTAGATAAGAGACATTGTATACTTTGATAATTTCAGTCTTATTAGTTTTTCTCACTAATCCTTACAATGATGTTCATAATTGTAACATGCTTTTGAATGAAGAAAAACAATAAAAAGATGCTGAAACTCACAAAAGGAGAATAGAGTATTTTAGTGTTTTTTTCAGTTCAGTTGCTCAGTCCAATTCTTTGTGACCCCATGGACTGCAACACACCAGGCCTTCCTGTCCATCATCAATTCCCAGAGTTTACTCAAACTCATGTCCATTGAGTCGGTGATGCCATCCAACCATCTCATCCTCTGTCATCCCCTTCTCCTCCCACCTTCAATCTTTCGTAGTATCAGGGTCTTTTCAAATGAGTCAGCTCTTCACATCAGAAGGCCAAAATATTGGAGTTTCAGCTTCAGCATCAGTCCTTCCAATGAATATTCAGGACTGATTTCCTTTAGGATGGATTGGTTGGACCTCCTTGCAGTCCAAGGGACTCTCAAGAGGCTTCTCTAACCCCACAGTTCAAAAGCATCATTTCTTTGGTGCTCAGCTTTCTTTATAGTCCAACTTTCACATCCATACATAGTATTTTTTTTATATCTAGATAAATAGTCTTTAGAAGACTATTTTAAATCCAGTCTAAGACTAGTCTAATTTACAAGTTCTATGGTAAATATTAGAAAGGAAGTGATTCAATTACAGTAGATTATTTTTCAGGAATATTATCAATGAGCAACAACTAATACGGTAGAGATAAATCAGATCAGATCAGATCAGTCGCTCAGTCGTGTCCAACTCTTTGCGACCCCATGAACTGTAGCACGCCAGGCCTCCCTGGCCATCACCAGCTCCCGGAGGTCACTCAGATTCACATCCATCGAGTCAGTGATACCATCCAGCCATCTCATCCTCTGTCGTCCCCTTCTCCTCCTGCCCCCAATCCCTCCCAGCATCAGAGTCTTCTCCAATGAGTCAACTCTTTGCATGAGGTGGCCAAAATACTGGAGTTTCAGCTTTAGCATCATTCCTTCCAAAGAAATCCCAGGGCTGATCTCCTTCAGAATGGACCAGTTGGATCTCCTTGCAGTCCAAGGGACTCTCAAGAGTCTTCTCCAACACCACAGTTCAAAAGCATCAATTCTTCGGCGCTCAGCCTTCTTCACAGTCCAGCTCTCACATCCATACATGACCACAGGAAAGACCATAGCCTTGACTAGGCGAACCTTTGTTGGCAAAGTGATGTCTCTGTTTTTGAATATGCTATCTAGGTTGGTCATAACTTTCCTTCCAAGGAGTAAGCGTCTTTTAATTTCATGGCTGCAGTCACCATCTGCAGTGATTTTGGAGCCCAGAAAAATAAAGTCTGACACTGTTTGCACTGTTTCTCCATCTATTTCCCAGGCAGTGATGGGACCAGATGCCATGATCTTCGTTTTCTGAATGTTGAGCTTTAAGCCAACCTTTTCACTCTCCACTTTCACTTTCATCAAGAGGCTTTTTAGTTCCTCTTCACTTTCTGCCAAAAGGGTGGTGTCATCTGCATATCTGAGGTTATTGATATTTCTCCCGGCAATCTTGATTCCAGCTTGTGTTTCTTCCAGTCCAGCATTTCTCATGATGTACTCTGCATAGAAGTTAAATAAACATGGTGACAATATGCAGCCTTGACGTACTCCTTTTCCTGTTTGGAACCAGTCTGTTTTTCCATGACCAGTTCTAACTGTTGCTTCCTGACCTGCATACAGATTTCTCAAGAGGCAGATCAGGTGGTCTGGTATTCCCATCTCTTTCAGAATTTTCCACAGTTTATTGTGATCTACACAGTCAAAGGCTTTGGCATAGTCAATAAAGCAGAAATAGATGTTTTTCTGGAACTCTCTTGCTTTTTCCATGATCCAGCAGATGTTGGCAATTTGATCTCTGGTTCCTCTGCCTTTTCTAAATCCAGCTTGAACATCAGGAAGTTCACGGTTCACATATTGTTGAAGCCTGGCTTAGAGAATTTTGAGCATTACTTTACTAGCGTGTGAGATGAGTGCAATTGTGCGGTAGTTTGAGCATTCTTTGGCATTGCCTTTCTTTGGGATTGGGATGAAAACTGACCTTTTCCAATCTTGTGGCCACTGCTGAGTTTTCCAGATTTGCTGGCATGTTGAGTGCAGCACTTTCACAGCATCATCTTTCAGGACTTGGAATAGCTCCACTGGAATTCCATCACCTCCACTAGCTTTGTTCGTAGTGATGGTTTCTAAGGCCCACTTGACTTCACATTCCAGGATGTCTGGCTCTAGGTCAGTGATCACACCATCATGATTATCTGGGTCGTGAAGCTCTTCTTTGTACAGTTCTTCTGTGTATTCTTGCCACCTCTTCTTAATATCTTCTGCTTCTGTTAGGTCCATACCATTTCTGTCCTTTATCGAGCTCATTTTTGCATGAAATGTTCCCGTGGTATCTCTGATTTTCTTGAATAGATCCCTAGTCTTTCCCATTCTGTTGTTTTCCTCTGTTTCTTTGTATTGATCATTGAAGAAGGCTTTCTTATCTCTTCTTGCTATTCTTTGGAACTCTGCATTCAGATGTTTATATCTTTCCTTTTCTTCTTTGCTTTTTGCTTCTCTTCTTTTCACAGCTATTTGCAAGGCCTCCCCAGACAGCCATTTTGCTTTTTTGCATTTCTTTTCCATGGGGATGGTCTTGATCCCTGTCTCCTGTACAATGTCACGAACCAGTAAGAAAAGGCAAAATGATAGGATACTGAAAGAGAAACTCCCCAGGTCAGTAGGGGCACAATATGCTACTGGAGATCAGTGGAGAAATAACTCCAGAAAGAATGAAAGGATGGAGCCAAAACAAAAAGAATACCCAGCTGTGGATGTGTCTGGCAAAGTCCGATGCTGTAAAGAGCAATATTGCATAGGAACCTGGAATGTCAGGTCCATGAATCAAGGCACATTGGAAGTGGTCAGACAAGAGATGGCAAGAGATAAATAGCATTTCCCAAATAGGACTATTTTTCACATTTTAGACAATGTGAAAACATAATCTTGCAGTGATTTGGAAATACAAAACCATTTATTGTGGAAGCTAACTCAATTATAAATGAAGCAATTATGCTTTATAATGTAATCTTACAGTTTAAGGCTGGAAATTACCAAAGTGCACACATATACATTAAAAAACAAAAATAAGTTTTAAATGGCAAATATTATATTCACTTTTAATTACAAAATACAGATAAAAACAGATAAAAAATAAAATATAAATAAACATGGTCCTATTACTCAGAAATTACCATGTTTTGATGTATATTCTTTGAACTTTCTCTTTGTGTCATGTATATTACAATTTACAGTTTTTACAAAATGAGATTATAGCTTACATATTGTATTATATCAAGAGTTTTTAGTTTGAAATGATTTCATATAGAAATTTTGAAAGTACAATACAAAGAACTCCCTAAACCCACCATTCAAAGAACCTATTCAAATTTTGTTAACTGTACAAATAAATGTTCTTTATACAAAAGGTTCCAATCCAGAAATAAACATTGCTGTCTTTTTAATATTTTTCATTAAAAAGGACATTCATTAAAAGGACAGTTCCTCAGTCCTTACTTGACTTCTATGACCTTGACATATTTGAAGATTACCCGCTAGTTGCTTTGTCAGCTGTCCCTCTATTTGGTTTTGTCTGCTATTTCCTCATGATTAGACTCCGTTTATGCATCTTTGGTAGGAATATCACAAAGGAATGCTGTGGCCTCTCACTGCATTTTATACAATGGCATACTATTAGACTTTTCCACTACTAGTGATATTAACTTTTGTCACTGGTAAGATGGTTGATAGGTTTTTCCCTATAAAAATTGCTTTTCCCTTGTAAGTAGTAAATGTTTTGTATGGAGATATTTGGAGATCATACATAAATATGTGTGTGTGTATCTCCCATTTGTTAACCAACTCTCTTCCACTAGTTTTAGCACTTCTTGATGTTTCTTAATTAAGTTTATTACTACTATGATAGCTACCAAGTGGTGATTTTTCTAAATCCATTATTTCTTCTATGTTTGTTAGTTGACATTCTATCATAAAGAAGAGCTTTTTCTTCATTCATTTATATCAGTGTGGATCATGGATTTCTATTGTTTTTCTACTACTATATATTTCTATTACTGCTATTAATTATTCTGACCATGAAATTGCCCCATATTTAGCCAATGGAAGCCCCTGAGAGCTAGCTTCTATATGATCAGATCAGATCAGTCACTCAGTCGTGTCCGACTCTTTGTGACCCCATGAACTGCAGCACGCCAGGCCTCCCTGTCCATCACCAACTCCTGGAGGTCATGAAGGCCCACACTATTCTCTGAGCACTGCTTTACCTTCTGGTATAAGATGTCCCAGGCATATTATATACTTTTCCTGCTCTAGCCCTGGAATCACTATTTCTCCAAGAAGCCCTGCTTTTTTTTCATGGAGATACTTTTTAGTGGAGAAGTCTTTCCAGACCTAGAAAGTGGTATGCTTATTGCTTCTGGAATGTTGATGCTCCCAGACACTCAGGAAAGACACATATGTATAATACATGTACATTTATATCTGGTTTTATGTTTATGCATACTGAAAGCCATAAATTTGCAACAATATCACCAATTCTAGTCCAATACTGCAGGGTGAATTTTAACCTCCACTCCTTCCATATATGTAACTCTCTGCTCTGACAGTGAATAACCTCGTTCTCTTAATCCATTGTTCAATCTGCCACCCTCTGCTCAGTCATCTTTAACCTCACTAAAAAGAAACTTAATAATATATTACTGTTTTTCCAAGTCACTAAATACTTATCTACAAGACCATTTTTAAAGGCTGAATGTTAGTTCACTGAAGGTATACTTGGCCATTTCGGTTGCTTTCCAGTAATAAGTATTCTTTTATCTGAATCTTTACATAATCCATTATTATTTACTATTTCTGAAAGTGAAACTACTGGGTGAAAGGTAAACACATTTTAAGACTCTCAATTTATAGTGCCACATTTTAAATTTGAGTAAAACTGTGTGAATCTGTATCCCACATATATGGAATTTATAATCACTTTTTCATGGACTTAACTAAAACTGAGGGGGAAGGCAACGGCACCCCACCCCAGTACTCTTGCCTGGAGAATCCCATGGACGGAGGAGCCTGGTAGGCTGCAGTCCATGGGGTCGCTAAGAGTCGGACACGACTGAGCAACTTCACTTTCACTTTTTACTTTCATGCATTGGAGAAGGAAATGGCAACCCTCTCCAGTGTTCTTGCCTGGAGAATCCCAGGGACGGAGCCTGGTGGGCTGCCGTCTATGGGGTTGCACAGAGTCGGACACAACTGAAGCGACTTAGCAGCAGTAGCAGCAGCAACTAAAGCTGAACTTTGCAGTGGCTAAAAAAATGTGGCAATTTATCATAAAATGAAAAACACGGAAGAACTGTTTACTCAAGGGAGAAAACGGTTTTCAAACTCCTCCCAACTGCAAGCATCTATTTAGTAGCTACTTCATGAATTTCAACTTTGTTCAAGTCACTTGCTGAGCACTATAGATGACATGAGGTTGCATTAGATGCCAATTCCTTCCTCAAGGAGGGGCCTGCTGCTGCTGCTACTGCTGCTGAGTAGCTTCAGTCGTGTCCGACTCTGTGTGACTCCATAGACGGCAGCCCACCAGGCTCCCCCGTCCCTGGGATTCTCCAGGCAAGAACACTGGAGTGGGTTGCCATTTCCTTCTCCAACAGGAAACCATTAAATCAGTGAATTAAAAATTCTTAATTTATTCATCAAAGTAAGGCCCTCCAGGACCTTTGTTTGGCAGGACTTCATTAAGGATTAATTTTCATTATTTAAGAAAAACTTTTAAAGGGCATTTTTTAAAAGTCTATAGTTGAGACTAATTCAGGACAAAATTTTCGTTTATATCCTGTTGTACAGTTTTCTTACTGGAACACCATAGGGTACATTTTTTATTATTCCTATTCTTCAAATCCCCCTCACTTTCCACTTAAACCCTAAGTTCTACATGCTTATAAGACCCTGCCAAACCACTCTCCCCCAAACAAGGCAAAAACACATAAATACATAGAATTTAATGAATCTATCCAACAAAACATGAACATTTCTGTGCTCAAAGCAAGATAGACCTAGAATATAAACCCTAATCATACCAACAAATTACTTGGATATATACCCACTGACATAGACAGACATCTCCCTAGATCTATTGGTCATTTATATTAAAATTTTAACACTATATCTAACAAATTATACAAAACAACTATATCTATGGTACTTTGTTATAAAAACACAATCTATTTATGTAGCTTAAATCTTAAATCCTGAAAATGCCTAGATGAGTTTATTAACTCCATAAATACATAGGTTTTGTCCCAGCCTTTCTACTAGTTTTTAATAAAATTACACATACAAGCATCTACACCCCAGTGAGAACACCCTCTAAATCATTAAGATTAAAAGTAGCAGGTATCAAGCACACTAATAGGAGGCGCTCATAAGGCCTTGCTTAACCATACCCACGGGAAATGGGACTTCCCTGGTGGCTCAGTGTAAAGAATCTGCCTGCCAGAATCCCTGCCTACAGGAGATGCGGGTTTGAACCCTGTGTTGGGAAGATCCCCTGGAGAAGGAAATAGTAACCCACTCCACTATTCTTCCACTCCAGTACTCTTGCCTGGAAAATCCCATGGACAGAGGAGCCTGGTAGGCTGCAGTCCCTGAGGTCGCTAAGAGTTGGACACAACTGAGCAACTTCACTTTCACTTTTCACTTTCATTCATTGGAGAAGGAAATGGCAACCCACTCTAGTGTTCTTGCCTGGAGAATCCCAGGGATAAAGGAGCCTGGTAGGAGGCCGTCTATGGGGTCGCACAGAGTCTGACACGACTGAAGCAACTTAACAGCAGCAGTCAGTATTCTTGCCTAGGAAACCCCATGGACAGAGGAGCCTGGAAGGCTACAGTCCATGGTGTGGCAAAAGAGTTGGACATGACTTAGTGACTAAACAACAACATCAACAACACAATCATGGGAAAGAGCAGTGATAAAAATTACACCATAAACAAAAGTTCAACTAAGTTATATTATCTAGGGTTGGTCAATTTTGTGCCAGCCACCATGGGCATACAATTGACCCAAATTAATAGAAAACTGATGTAAAGCATATTAAAGGGTAATAAAAAAAAAATAAAGTTAAATTCTAACTAAGCCAAAAAACCCATAGCTAAAATAAACCATGAAAGTGATTTTAACATTTTCTAATTACATGACAGCTAAGACCCAAACTGGGATTAGATACCCCACTATACTTAGCCCTAAACCTAAATAATTATAATCAAATTATTTTCCAGAGTACTACTAGCAGAGGCTTAACACTCAAAGGACTAGGCATTTCATCACATTCCTTTAGAGGAGCCTGTTTTATAATATATAAACCCTGATAAATTTCACCAACCCTTGCTAATTCAGTCTATATACTGCCATATTCAGCAAAACTTAAAGAGGAATAAAAGCAAGCATAATTATACATAAAAATATTAGGTCAAGGAGTAACCTATAGGATGGGAAGAATGGGCTACATTTTCTATTTTAAGAATATATTTCTCATGACAGGAAGTTTATTTATTTGGAGTGTAATTGCTTTACAATGTTCTGTTAGTTTCTGCTGTACAACACAGTGAATCAGCTATATGTATACATACATCCTCTCTGTCTTTAGCCTCTCTCCTACCCACTCCCATCCCACCCCACCACTCTAGGTCATTGTAGAGCACCAAGCTGAGCTCCTTGAGCTATACAGCAAGTTCCCACCAGTTATCTGCCTTACAGAGTGTAGTGTATATATGTCAACGCTACTCTCTCAATTTGTCCCAACCTCTGCTTCCCCAACTGTGTCCACAGTGTCTATGTCTGCATCTCTATTCCTGTCCTGAAAATAGGTTAATCAGGACACAAAAGTTTTTACCAAAACTAAAAACTAAAGGAGCATTTAGTAGTAAATTAAGAATAGAGAGCTTAATTGAATAAGGACATGAAGCACACACACCACCTGTCACCCTCCTCAAGTATTAAAACAACTTTCTGTAACCTATTAACAAACACCAACTATAAGAGGAGACAAGTTGTAACAAGGTACGCACACAAGGCAATTGGGCTTGGATAAATCACAGCTTAGCTGCCAGAGTCCAGCTTCAGCAGCCAGGGAATCAGCCTGAAGGGATGAGTGGTGTCTGGAAAGAATGATGTAGCCTCTGACTGGAGGTGGGGGACTACATGTTTATTTCAAGCATTAGGTCTTCTTTTATACTTTGACAAGAGCATTAGGTCAAAGGTTTGACATTTTCAGTTCCCCTCACCCAGATGTATTGTCTCATTGTTGCCCTTCAAACAGAGTTCCTGCTTCAGCATTCTCTCAGAATCCTGTTTACTTGTGATTACATTGTAACTCATGCTTATGTCTGGGCTGCATAGCACATCCCTCAGTTTATTTCTTATCTTTCTAAATCTTGCTTGCCCCTAGTATCCTAAGCTCACTATCTCCTAAAAAGGCTTCTAACTATTCTTAATCATTCCTAAACCCTAAGCTCAGCAAACTTCCTTTGCCGTAAACATTCCCCTCACAAACAGGTCTCAGATAACAATCCTTCCCATGGCTTCAAGCTGCGGCCTAGGTACTTGTCCTGGAACATTCTTTGTAAAGATCCTTGAACAAATGTCAATGGTTACTTTACAGATTATTTTCTGGGCACAACTGCAGAAGGCTTTGTGTTTTTTCATCTTTCTCTCAAGAACAATAAGCAGCTTAACATTCTTTCCAGCCAACTCAACCAAAGAAAGCAAAGAACAAGTCAGAATCACAAAACCTAACTCCTTCATCCTGGGACCATGCCTGCGGGATGAGGAGAGGGGGTTGGGGCCGTGCCTCTATTTTGTCAGTAATGCCTAATGCAGCTCCCGACACATAGCACCTAGTTTGGACCTACATTCATAATCCACGAATGTTTTGAACAAAATCTAGCCCTGCTGCTGCTGCTAAGTCACTTCAGTCGTGTCCGACTCTGTGCAATCCCATAGATGGCAGCCCACCAGGTTCCCCGATCCCTGGGATTCTCCAGGCAAGAACCTCCACAAATTTTACTAACACAGGCAAACCAAATCAATCATTCACTCAACATTTAAAGTATAGGAGACAGAAATTTAAACAACATTCGGTGTTATAGCAAAGCAATAGGGTACTATGGAGAAAGTACCCTAAGGGAAAGATGATAAAAACTTTAAAAGTAATAAAAAGTAGAATTTACCCCTTTTATCTTTTGTATAATTATTTAACTAGTAAACATTTAACAAATAGAACTTAAGCTAAACATTTCAAAATCAGATGAGCTACTTATGAACAGTTTGTAGAACAAATTCATCTCTGAAGCAAAACAGTGAGAAGATGTACAAATAGAGGTGATAAGCCTAACAAGTCTGGTGATAGCTGGCTGTCCACGGGAAGAATCTTAGCTCAATTTAAAAACTTACCAAAAAAATGATAAATTTTAATGTGCTTTTAAATGTTACCCTAAAAAGGCACAGCTTTTTAGAAATGGATAGAACCTTATCTATTTGGCCTGCTGCAGTTCACAGAGTTGCAAAGAGTTGGACACAACTGGGCAGTTGAATAACAACAACAACCTTATCTAGAGAGTAGAAATAAACAACATCATAGTTGGCTTTAAAAGTAGCCATGAATTAAGAAAGTGTTTGTGCTGAAAAAATAACTTTAATATCAACAACAAGCAAATCAACTCCTAGTTTTACACTGGACTAATCTATTGGGTTGACCAATAGAAGCAATAACTGTTAGTATGAGTAACAAGAAATACTTCTCCTTGCGTAAGTTGCCATCAGTAACTGATACTTTGCTGATAGTTAGCAGCAAATGAACAAAACTCAACATAAATTATTTATGTACACTGTTAACCCAACATAGGCATGCACTCAAGGAAAAATTTAAAAAAGTAAAAGGAACTTGGCAAACATAAACCCTGCTTATTTACCAAAAACATCATCTCTAGCATAACTAATATTAGAGGCACTGCTTACCCAGTGACAATAGTTAAACAACCATGGTAACCTGACCATGCAAAGGCAGTATACTCATTTGCTTTCTAAATAAGGACTGTATGAAAGGTTACACAAAGATTTTAATCACCCCCCCCCCTTTTTTTTGGCTACGTGGCTTGTGGAATCTTAGTTCCTTTACCAGGGAATGAATGCAGGCCCTCAGTAATGAGAGCATAGAGTTTTTACCACTGGACTGCCAGGGAATTCCAGTGAAATGTCTTTCACTCACTTCACTTTCTAAATGAGTGAAACTGACCTTCCTGTGAAGAGGTGGGGAATAACAAAATGATGTGAAGATCCTCAGTTCAGTTCAGTTCAGTTGTTAAGTTCAGTTCAGTCGCTCAGTCGTGTCCGACTCTTTGCGACCCCATGAATTGCAGCATGCCAGGCCTCCTTGTCCATCACCAACTCCCGGAGTTCACCCAGACCCACGTCCATCAAGTCGGTGATGCCATCCAGCCATCTCATCCTCTGTTGTCCCCTTCTCCTCTTGCCCCCAATCCCTCCCAGCATCAGAGTCTTCTCCAATGAGTCAACTCTTCACATGAGGTGGCCAAAGTATTGGAGTTTCAGCTTTAGCATCATTCCTTCCAAAGAAATCCCAGGGCTGATCTCCTTCAGAATGGACTGGTTGGATCTTCTTGCAGTCCAAGGGACTCTCAAGAGTCTTCTCCAACACCACAGTTCAAAAGCATCAATTCTTCGGTGCTCAGCCTTTTTCATAGTCCAACTCTCACATCCATACATGACCACAGGAAAAACCATAGCCTTGACTAGACGAACCTTTGTTGGCAAAGTAATGTCTCTGCTTTTGAATATGTGATCTAGGTTGGTCATAACTTTCCTTCCAAGGAGTAAGTGTCTTTTAATTTCATGGCTGCAATCACCATCTGCAGTGACTTTGGAGCCCCCCAAAATAAAGTCTGACACTGTTTCCACTGTTTCCCCATCTATTTCCCATGAAGTGATGGGACCAGATGCCATGATCTTCATTTTCTGAATGTTGAGCTTTAAGCCAACCTTTTCACTCTCCACTTTCACTTTCATCAAGCGGCTTTTTAGTTCCTCTTCACTTTCTGCCATAAGGGTGGTGTCATCTGCATATCTGAGGTTATTGATATTTCTCTTGGCAATCTTGATTCCAGCTTGTGTTTCTTCCAGCCCAGCGTTTCTCATGATGTACTCTGCATATAAGTTAAATAAGCAGGGTGACAATATACAGCCTTGACATACTCCTTTTCCAATTTGGAACTAGTCTGTTGTTCCATGTCCAGTTCTAACTGTTGCTTCCTGACCTGCATATAGATTTCTCAAAAGGCAGATCAGGTGGTCTGATATTCCCATCTCTTTCAGAATTTTCCACAGTTTATTGTGATCCACACAGTCAAAGGCTTTGGCATAGTCAATAAAGCAGAAATAGATGTTTTTCTGGAACTCTCTTGCTTTTTCCATGATCCAGCAGATATTGGCAATTTGATCTCTGGTTCCTCTGCCTTTTCTAAAACCAGCTTGAACATCAGGAAGTTCACAGTTCACATATTGCTGAAGCCTGGCTTGGAGAATTTTGAGCATTACTTTACTAGCATGTGAGATGATGTGTCCAACTCTTTGTGATCCCATCAATTGCAGCATGCCAGGCCTCCCTGTCCATCACCAATTCCTGGAGTTCACTCAAACTCATGTCCATAGAGTTGGTGATGCCATCCAGCCATCTCATCCTCTGTCGTCCCTTCTCCTCCTGCCCCCGATCCCTCCCTGTATCAGAGTCTTTTCCAATGAATCAACTCTTCGCATGAGGTGGCCAAAGTATTGGAGTTTCAGCTTTAGCATCATTCCTTTCAAAGAAGACCCAGGACTGATCTCCTTTAGAATGGACTGGCTGGATCTCCGTGCAGTCCAAGGGACTCTCAAGAATCTTCTCCAACACCACAGTTCAAAAGCATCAATTCTTTGGTGCTCAGCTTTCCTCACAGTCCAACTCTCACATCCATACATGACCACTGGAAAAACCATAGCCTTGACTAGACGGACCTTTGTTGGCAAAGTAATGTCTCTGCTTTTGAATATGCTATCTAGGTTGGTCATAACTTTCCTTCTAAGGAGTAAATGTCTTGTAATTTCATGGCTGCAATCACCATCTGCAGTGATTTTGGAGCCCAAATAAATAAAGTCAGACACTGTTTCCCCATCTATTTCCCATGAAGTGATGGGACCAGATGCCGTGATCTTTGTTTTCTAAATGTTGAGCTTTAAGCCAACTTTTCCACTCTCCACTTTCACTTTCATCAAGAGGCTTTTTAGTTCCTCTTTACTTTCTGCCCTAAGGGTGGTGTCATCTGAATATCTGAGCTTATTGATATTTCTCCCAGCAATCTTGATTCCAGCTTATGCTTCTTCCAGTCTAGCGTTTTTCATGATGTACTCTGCATAGAAGTTAAATAAGTAGGGTGACAGTTTACAGCCTTGATGTACTCCTTTTCCTATTTGGAACCAGTCTGTTGTTCCATGTCCAGTTCTAACTGTTGCTTCCTGACCTGCATATAGGTTTCTCAAGAGGCAGATCAGGTGGTCTGGTATGCCCATTTCTTTGAGAATTTTCCACAGTTTATTGTGATCCACACAGTCAAAGGCTTTGGCATAGTCAATAAAGCAGAAATAGATGTTTTTCTGGAACTCTCTTGCTTTTTCGATGACCCAGCGGATGTTGGCAATTTGATCTCTGGTTCCTCTGCCTTTTCTAAAACCAGCTTGAACATCCTATGGAGATTTAATTAATTAAACCCCCCCCCATCCCCCCAACTAAACCACCAAAGTTTAACAACATTTTCACATGGGATAACAATTTTGGTTGGAGTGACCTCAGGGAACAACAAAGCCTCTGAATGAAGTCTATAATAGTCTATATTAGTCAAAACACACTATCACAAAAAAATGGATCAATGGAACAAGTTATCCTAGGCATAACAATCTAGTTTAGGTTTCAGACTGATGATAGGGTTTATAACCTTGATGTTGGATCAGCACATACCCATGGTGTAACTGCTACTATTAGACGTTCATTTGTTTAGTGATTAAAATCCTACGCGATCTGAGTTCAGACTGGAGCAATCCAGGTTGGTTTCTATCTATTACATATTTCTCTCAATACCAGGAGGACAAAAGGTGACAGAGTTGGGTAATTGTTTTTAACCAGAGGTTCAAATCCTCTTGTTAACAAAACGCTCATAATTAACATCTTAATGCTCATTATCCCTATTCTTTTAGCCACGGTCTTGTAGAATAATTGTGAATTCTTACAGGATAATTGTGAATCAAAATACTAAAAACTGATTTTTCAAGTTCTAGGAGAGTCTGGTCATTTGGTCTTTTTTAGGTAACATGAGCTTAGTATAAATACTTTGGTCTAGATGTAGAAATGAGCCTACTTAAGGTACACTATGCTAAAAATCCAGGGACCAGATTCTGAAAGGGAAGTGCTGAACGTTGTATTCACTGTTTTTATTGGATCCGGTGCTCACTACCCCTAGGACACCAAGATACGTGAGAAACACCCTGCACGCAAGATGTCCATTAGCAGATGAATGGATAAGAAAACTGTGGTACACAATGGAATATTACTCAGCTATTAAAAAGAATGCATTTGAATCAGTTCTAATGAGGTGGATGAAACTGGAGCCTATTATATAGAGCGAAGTAAGTCAGAAAGAAAAACATCGATACAGTATAGTAATGTGTATAATGATGACCCTATATGTGAGACAGCAAAAGAGACACAGATGTAAAGAACAGACTTTTGGACTCTGTGGGAGAAGGCGAGGGTGGGATGATTTGAGAAAATAGCATTGAAACACGTATATTACCATATGTGAAATAGATCTCCAGTCCAGGTTCAATGCATGAGACAGGGTGCTCAGGGCTGGTGCACTGGGATGACCCTGAGGGATGGGATGGGGAGGGAAGTCGGAGGGAGGGTCAGGATGGGGAACACATATACACCCATGGCTGATTCATGTGAATGTATGACAAAAACTACCACAATATTGTAAAGTAATTAGCCTCCAATTAAAATAAATAAATTATTTTTTTTTAAAGTGGAAAACAAGAAGGTGACTAGCTTAATAAAACAAAGACCTACTCTCCCTGAATTAAGAAAATGAGACTTTCTTAATTTCCAAGGTGGCGCTAGTGGTAAAGAATCCGCATGCCAATGCACGAGATGTAAGAGAAGCAGGTTTTCTCCTTGGGTTTGAAAAATCCCCTGGAGAAGGAAATGGAAAATCCCATGGAGAGAGGAGCCTGGCTGGCTACAGTAGCAGGGGTCACAGAGTCAGAAAGGACTGAAGCAACTTAGCGCTGCACTGTGACCTCTAAGACATGGGCAACCCAGGTGGTTCAGTGCTAAAGAATCTACCTGCCAATGCAGAAGATGCAGGTTTGAACCCTGGGTCAAGAAGATCCCCTGAAGAAGAAAATGGCAACCCACTTCAGTATTCCTGCCTGGAAAATCCCATAAACAGAGGAGCCTGGTGGGCTATAGTCCATAGGATTGCAAAGAGTCAGACATGACTTAACAATAGGGCACACAATCTCTAAGACATACTGTCTGAGGAATCCAGTCTGATAAATGAAACAATAGTTCAGGGGATCAGGCAAGTCCCATCCATGTTCTACAGCAGGACTCCCAAGGGCTGAAGTCACTGACAAAGGGTTGGTTTCTTTAAGTGTATCTGCTGCAACACAGGTTTGCAGTCACTTTGAGGTTGACATTCTGTGAGTGCTTTTCTTTCTCCGACTTCTGAGAGTTCCTAATGAAAAATAGCTCTGCAAGGCTCTTATAAGGACCTGACTCAGAGCTACGAGTCTTGCTGATTCTTTTTCCAGGGATAAGAAGATCCGATTCTTTGAAAAAGTCTCATTTCTCTAATGAATAACACTGTCATATTTCTGTAGGGCTTCTTACATCATTCTCAAGAAAAATCTCTCACAGACAGTATCATATTTTCTGTTTCTCATGGGTTCTAATACTGGAACAACTCTCTCATCACCCTTTGGGAAACGTTTCTAGTTTAGAAACTAAACATTTTTAGTTTAGAAACTTTAGAGGACTCACTATATTTCTTTGTTTGAAGGCAGATTTCTAGATTTTAAAAACTTAGTAGGGTACTTCCCTGGTGGTCCAGTGGTTAACACTCTGCTTTCCAATGCATGGGGTGCAGGTTCGATTCCTGGTTTGGAAGCTAAGATCCCACACGCATTAGGGCCAAAGAAACAAAACATAAACAGAAGCAATATTGTAACAAATTGAATAAAGACTTTAAAAATGGTCCAGATCAAAAAAAAAATCTTAAAAAATAAAGACTTAACGATGGTGACAAACTCATTTTAATCTGAGTACCTATAACGCTGGATTGAGGTTCTGAACTTTATCTGGGCTTTGTGGAAAAGAGGACTGTGTCTGATTGCCAACACGTGATAGACTTGGGAGAGGGCATCAATAATTCAACAGAATAGCCAGTGGCTCTTCGACTTTTTCTCTGATTCCTGTGTTATTTTGACCACTGCAGGGTAGAGCTATGGTATGTTTGGTTCCCTGGAGAGTTCCTTCAACCAAACTCCATTTTTCAAGTTTAATCTTAAGGAATCTCTCTGATTTGTACCTGAGGTCTCTTTTTCTGCAGGTGGATTTCATGCAATGGGAGAATGGGAAAGTACTTGGGATATCAACTTTTATATGATCTATACCAGAGCTTAACAGAGGAAAAATGTCCTATCACTGTCAATGGAATGAATATTCTATCAAAATGGCTCTCTCATTCTCCAGGATTGAGATTAACTTTACCTGCTGAATGGGGTAAAATTTATTTCGGTGGCCTATGACCACCATCTATCAGCATCCGACCCCCATCTATAAAAAACAATAAGCATGATCTTAAGGCACTCTTAGGGGCTGTCTAAGAGATGTATATTTGCTGACATACAACCTGACTGAAGCCAAACACCATTACCCTTGTGAGTGATTGGAGGGTGGCCATAAGTGAACAGTTTTATTTCCCTCTAGCAGCTGAGCTCCCTGACCAGGCGAGCTGAGCTGACACGGCATTTCAAGTCCTGTTACCAGCTCAATGGTTCTCTTATAAAAAAAAAAAAAAAGGGGCAAGCAAGAAAAAAAAAAAAAGCACCTCTTCATTTAGCCTCTCCATCTTGATCATTGCTGATGGGCTATCAATAATTTCAAGTTGGTTGAGCAGTTGGCTGAAGGTTAAATAAATCCTGCCGGCTGTTTGCATGATTGTACTCGAGTGGAAGGCTTCCAATTTGAAGCAGTTTTCTTGCAAGTGCTCCATGGAAATGTTTCTAGGGTCAAAAAAGTTAAGAAATTCCATAACAAAGGCCCCAATGCACTTGAAATAAAAACCCAGTCAGGAACCACAAGCATGCAGATACAAACAAAAATAGGTTTTTCTCTATTTCAGATTTTCTTCAGAGTAACTTAGAATCCAAAGAATGCATGCAATTAATTATTAGCAGGAAAAATTCTCAAGACTAAACTGCTCTTTTGGATATTTGTTTTTTTAAAAAGGAGTCAGATTATATTTTCAGAAGCTTGGCCAATAGCAACAAGCCGAAGAAAGTGCATCATGTAGTCATACTATATAAGGTTTTCAGTTGCTATGCAATAAACTTTTAAAATACTTTATTCACATTCAAGACATGAGTTTTTTCAAGCAAAATTTGGTCCTGTTTCTCCCGTCACCCTGATATTACAAAAATAATATACATTAATTATGGAACATGACAAAGTACCCTTAAGCAAAAAGAAAAGAAAAATCACCATTGAAGCTAACTCTTCTCAATTAAAAAAAAAAAAAAAAATATATATATATATATATATATATATATGCTGCTGCTGCTAAGTCGCTTCAGTCATGTCTGACTCTGTGCAACCCCATAGACGGCAGCCCACCGTCCCTGGGATTCTCCAGGCAAGAACACTGGAGCGGGTTGCCATTTCCTTCTCCAATGCATGAAAGTGAAAAGGGAAAGTGAAGTTGATCAGTTGTGTCCGACTCAGCGACCCCATGGACTGCAGCCCACCAGGCTCCTCTGTCCATGGGATTTTCCAGGCAAGAGTACTGGAGTGGGGTGCCATGGCCTTCTCTGATATATGTATACACATATTTTAATTTTGGCTGCACCGGGTCTTAGTTGTGGAATGTGGCATCTTTAATGGCAGCATATGGGATCTAGTTCCTGACCAGGGACCAAACCTGGGCCCTGCGCATTGGGAGCTCGAAGTCTCAGCTACTAGACCACCAGGGAAGTCCCTCAATATTTTATATTTTCCTAGCTTTTCCCATGCTATGCTATGCTATGCTAAGTCACTTCAGTCGTGTCCGACTCTGTGTGACCCCACAGACGGCAGCCCACCAGGCTTCCCCATCCCTGGGATTCTCCAGGCAAGAACACTGGAGCGGGTTGCCATTTCCTTCTCCAATGCATGAAAGTGAAAAGAAAAAGTGAAGTCGCTCAGTCATGTCCGACTCTTAGCAACCCCATGGACTGCAGCCTACCAGGCTCCTCCGTCCGTGGGATTTTCCAGGCAAGAGTACTGGAGTGGGGTGCCATCGCCTACTCCATATATACTTATAACTCTTTTACTAAAATGTGATTTTACTGACTATAAAATATTGCAGCTATTTTACATATATGGTTAAAAAATCATATAGATGTTGTTAAAGATATGTTTTTAGCTTCTGGAAATTATTTCAACTGTTTATTTGGTGAGAATTGGTGCTGTCAGAACCCAAGAAGTTCTCAACTTCTGGGGTCTTGTCTTTGATACCACATTTCTTGATCTGCTTTTTCTAATTACTGACAGTAAACATGCATCTTGTTTACCTAAGCCATAACTATTAATTATTGATTTTAAATAAGCTTATGCAAATTTCTAAAGACTTTTTAAAGTTACAATATTTGGGGCATTGCTGTACAAACAATAAAACCCCTTAACTTCCTTTCAAGTATTTTAGGAAGGACTTTTATGGATGTTTTATGTGACTCTTTCCCCCATGAGATCTCCAGGATGATGTATCCCTGTTTTACACTTCAATGGGCTTTGCACTACTCCTTCTGCTTGCCACGTGTGAGGCTTTCAGTATAAGTGTGAGCTACATTATTTCCAGCTCTCTGGAAATTTTGGCATGGTAGAAATATAAATAACTTCAGATATGAGGATGTTACCACCCTTACGGCAGAAAGTGAAGAGGAACTAAAGAGCCTCTTGAGGAGGGTGAAAGAGGAGAGTGAAAGCTGACTTAAAACTCAATATTCAAAAAACTAAGATCATGGCATCCAGTCCCTTCACTTCGTGGCAAATAGATGGGGAAATAATGGAAACAGTGACAGACTTTACTTTCCTGGGCTCCAAAATAACTGTGGATGGTGACTGCAGCCATGAAATTAAAAGACACTTGCTCCTTGACAAATCTAGACAGAATATTAAAAAGCAGAGACATTACTTTGCTGACAAAGGTCCCTATAGTCAAAGCCATGGTTTTTCCAGTAGTCATGTGTATATGTGAGAGTTGGACCATAAAGAAGGCTGAGCCCTGAAGAATTGATGCTTTTGAACTGTGGTGTTGGAGAAGACTCTTGAGAGTCCCTTGGACTGCAAGGAGATCAAATCAGTCAATTCCGAAGGAAATCAATCCTGATTATTCATTGGAAGGATAGATGCCGAAACTCCATACTGTGGCCACCTGATGCGAACAGCTGACTCATTGGAAAAGACCCTGATGTTGGGAAAGATTGAGGGCAGGAGGAGAGGAGGGCAACAGAGGATGAGATGGTTGGATGGCATCACCAACTCAATGGACATGAGTTTGAGCAATCTCCAGGAGATGGTGAAGGATAGGGAAGCCTGGCATGCTGTAGTCCATGGGGTCGAAAGGAGTTGGACACAACTGAGTGACTGAAAAATAACAACACAAAACAGAACTCAACAACTGTGATAAAACTTGGCCCTTCCACACTTTTCCTAGCTCTGTTAGGCACTTATGATTACCTTACATTTGTAGTCATTGCCATGGTGAAAGATGAAGGTTAAGTTGTTGAGGGAAAGTGAAGACTACACAGGGTATTATCTTGGTTCCTATGGCTTTGCTCTAACTTGTGATTAACTTACCATGTTTTGCTGATTGACAAGGGAAGATAATAATTAGATGGAAATGGACACAAATTTCAGTGGTTTAGAGTGCTCCTACTCCAAGTGCGCTCTGCTCACCAACTGTATTGGCATCATTTAAGAGCTTATAATAAATGCAACAATCTCAGACCTACTGACTCAGAATCTTCACTTTAACAAGAGTCCCCGGTTATTTACATATACATTAAAACTCGAGACATCTGTCTAGAAGTATGGATTTTACAAGTAGAGTTAAAATGCTGAAACTCAGTCATTTGTCACTGAACATTCAAGTGATGTAATCTGACACAAAGATATTGAAACTATTTTGACTTCTTTGAAAACAATCATCTCAAAGTATGGTACTGCTTTTGAACTGCAAAAAAAAAAAAAAAAAAAAAGCTGCTGGATGAATGGATACAGAAGATGCCTATGTGTATACGTTGCAGTATTAGTCAACCATAAAAAAGAATGAAATAATGCCATTTGCAGCAACACAGAAGGATCTAGAGATTATCATACTAAGTCAATCAAAAAGAGAAAGACAAAGGGCGCAATATCATTTATATGTGGAATCTAAAATATGACGCAAATGAACTTATTTACAAAACAGAAACAGATACACAGCTGAGAAAACTGAGACTTGGCAGGGTCGAGTAATTTGTCCAAAATTCTTCCGAGAGCAGGTCGCAGAGCTGGGACTGCAGTCCGGGGTACCTAGCTTCAAAGCACCTTCTCTTAATCACTCTGAATATAAAAACACAGCACTTGCACATTTCATGTTATTGTGAAATATACTGATTTGAAACAATGTAGCTGACGTCTATGGGGTCGCACAGAGTCGGACACAACTGAAGTGACTTAGCAGTAGCAGTATAAAATATTAGCTGAATCTCTCATGTACAAAATTTTAAACAATGCGCATAATCTCAAAAAGAAAAACCTGTCAAGTATCTCATTTTGAAGTGGCCTCGTGGAGGGACTTGTAAACTGTGTTTATGTTATTGCCACAAGGTGGCGTCACTCCAACGGGGAAAAAAAGATGGGCTATCCTTTGTCAGCACTGTGGGAAACAGCCTTGAATTACGCTAGGCCTCGGGAGAAACCCTCAGACACAATGTAATCCTCACAAATTTAACTGACTAACCGGAGGTCTGGTTCAAGCTCTCTGTATTAACTTCAAATGAAATATTTCAGCTCTGTGCATTATTTTCACTGTCACTTTGAATTCTCACATTAATTTCAAAGTTCACCTTTCAAAAAGACTGTGAATTTGGGGAGAAAGGACTGGAGAATAAGGTAACTCAGCAGTAACTCAGCAGTTTTTGCTTCTGCCATCATATCTTAGCCAGACTTTGACTGTGGAATGTGGACATTAAAAAACTGTGGTGTCTTCTTTGAGGGAATGAAGTGAACTGTTTCAAGTTCGAGAGTAGTCAATAGAACTACTTTTTGTTGTTGTTATGAAATTCACATTGCTTATTTTATTAATATCCTATCTCACTATAAAACTATTAAACCATATTCTTTGCTTGTGGCCCCATGCACTGTAGCCCATCAGGCTCCTCTGCCCATGGAATTTCCCAGGCAAGAATACTGGAGTGGGTTGCCATTTCCTACTCTAGAGGATCTTCCCAACCCAGGGATCGAACTTGTATCTCTTGTGTCTCATGCACTGGCAGGTGGATTCTTTACCACTAGGGCTATAAAATGTTCCTTAAGCATTTTATTAAACATTAAAGAGAATTCAAATTAATTTTGCTTAATAAAATTTTTATTTACTATAAATATGTATTATATTTTAACACATTCTTTAGAATATTGGAAAATACTGTGGAGGTTTGGGTATTACTTATACAGGAAACCACCATACTCTCAGTGAATATTTTTCTGCTTGAAAATTTTATGACAACAATGGCAACAGTCTTACTTCCTAGAGCATAAGATTAACCAGAGAGACTCTTCCAGAGTAGAGTTTCATAGAGAAATAAAATCCAGACAGTTTTTCTCTTGCTAAGGTGATCATAAGAACATTGGAGTCATAATTCACTGAACTAATCATCATTTTACTCTAAGTTCAAGGCACAAGTGAATTCCTCATAAGAAAACAAGTTATCTCACATCATTTTAAAACTGTCAGTTTATTCACGGGTCAGTCATTAATATATGTACCAATATACTAGAAATATAGACCTAATAAAACTGGAGGTTATGGTAAGTCATTAATTAAGACTGGCGGCTTTGGCAAAGTGTCTCAATCAATTTTACAGACTCATGTCAAAAGTGTTCTACAGTAGTTGGAAGGGTTTCTTTCAAAAGATAGCTCACAAAATTAAAAAAAAATTACCGACCAAAAAACTACTTATAAATATAAAAATTTGTATATTTAAGTTGCTTCACTGAAGGCCCACGACCTGCCTTGTAGACACCCGTTTCACACAGTAAATGGAAGGTGAACACCCACTAAAGAGAAAAAATGAAAAGTGGGTGCTACCCACTTTGTTCTCCTCCCTGAGCTCCAGTAGGTGTGACAAGGGAGAGAGATGATAGGATGGAACTAAAGATGCAGCCTGGTTACTGAGAGGAGAGAGCGTTGGGAGGTTAGGGCTGTGCCAGCCTTGACTGAGCACTTCCCATGAGCTGCATACTGGGCCAGGGACCAGCACAGGAAACCCAGCAGAACGGCTCTGAGCACAAACACTGGAGCCAGACTGCTTGACCTCCTATCCTACCTCTGCCACTTGTTTGCTGTGAGACCTTGGACAAGTTATTTAACCATTCTGGGCCTCAGTTTCCTCATCTGTAATATAGGGAGGTTGTTATCAGGATTAAATGAGTTGATACGTGTAAAAAACACTTACTATTTGGTACAATCTATTTACTTATTTTTTAAAAAACTTTTTCTCTGTCTTCTCCAATTCCCATAAAGCCTGCAATGGAGTCCAGTCATGACTCTACAAGCGTGAAGTTAGCTTTTAAAACCACAAGTGAGCTTTAGTCCTGGATTACATTCAAAGTCCTTGGTGATGTTTAGAGACCTTATACAACAACCCTTCTCTGTTCTCCAGTTTTTGAACCTTATCTCTGGTCAGCCCCTATATTCTAGGTACACAAAACGATTTGCTCTTCCCCCAATCTAGCAAGTTTCATGCTTCCAAACTTTGCTTATGCTGGTCCTTCTCCATGAAATCCCATTTTCTCTTTATCCAGCTGGTGAATTCTCTAAGGCCTAGCAAAAGGCCTTTTTTTTTTTTTTTTAAACTGTAGAAAGCCTTTCTGGATCCTTCTTCTTTGCCTGGCCTTCCTTCCACAGCATTACCTCCCGCTAACATGAGTTAGTCACAATTATATCCATCCTCCCTCTGAAACTTAAATGTCATTACCTTAGATGTCACTCTAGAATATAGATTTCTAGAGGTCATCTGTTTCCCCAAATAAATATTTGTTGTACGACTATTGTTGATAATTTCTTACTATATGCTATTGCCTTTCAATGCAATCCCACTTTCCATCTTTGACTCTTCTCATCCTGGGTTTTGATCTTCCAGAGAAACCTAGGTTTTCAGTCTGTATCTGGGATCATCTGAACTGGCCCAAGGACCCACTGTTGGAGCCAGCCCACACAACCCCTTCTTGATAAGTGGGCAGGTTGCTGAGTTTGTGCTGGGTTCCAGTGCGATCCCTCCTGGTCTGGGCATTCATGTGCAGTGTACAAAACTTCAGGATCCTACAACCAACCATTCCTCATTTGAAGAAGGCTATCTGCCTACTACAGACTTTATTTCCCTGGAAATAAAAGGAAAAGGCACAAAGTACTACATTTTGGATCTAAATATTATACTTAAAAAATACATTTGGGACTTTGCTGGTGGTCATTGACTTAGCATCTGCGCTCCCAATGCAGGGGTCTAGGGTTGATCCCTGGTCAAGTAACTAGATCCCGCATGCCTCAACTAAAGACGGAAGATCCAAGTGCCTCAACAAGACCTGGCACAGCCAAATAAATGAATAAATACTAAAAAGAAATATATTTAATACCAAACATAAGAGCTGTCCCAGATACCTGTATGTGTATTAGTCACTACCTCTAATTCCTTCTCTCTGTTTTAGGCAAATGTAGAAATTTTTCCTTTTCCACACTCAGTATTGAGGTTAGTGATTAAAAAAGCACCTTCCTTTTCATAGCAGGCTTCCCTTTCAAATCACTAACCAGCCATTAATGTTGTGTTACCTTAATTCAGACTGAAATTGAAGAAAGTAGAGAAAACTACTAGACCATTCAGGTATGACCTAAATCAAATCCCTTATGATTATACAGTGGAAGTGAGAAATAGATTTAAGGGCCTAGATCTGATAGATAGAGTGCCTGATGAACTATGGAATGAGGTTCGTGACATTGTACAGGAGACAGGGATCAAGACCATCCCCATGGAAAAGAAATGCAAAAAAGCAAAATGGCTGTCTGGGGAGGCCTTACAAATAGCTGTGAAAAGAAGAGAAGCGAAAAGCAAAGGAGAAAAGGAAAGATATAAACATTTAAATGCAGAGTTCCAAAGAATAGCAAGAAGAGATAAGAAAGCCTTCTTCAGTGATCAATGCAAAGAAATAGAGGAAAACAACAGAATGGGAAAGACTAGGGATCTCTTCAAGAAAATCAGAGATACCAAAGGAACATTTCATGCCAAGATGGGCACGATAAAGGACAGAGATGGTGTGGACCTAACAGAAGCAGAAGATATTAAGAAGAGGTGGCAAGAATACACAGAAGAACTGTACAAAAAAGAGCTTCAAGACCCAGATAATCATGATGATGTGATCACTGACCTAGAGCCAGACATCTTGGAATGTGAAGTCAAGTGGGCCTTGGAAAGCATCACTACGAACAAAGCTAGTGGAGGTGATGGAATTCCAGTGGAGCTATTCCAAGTCCTGAATGATGATGCTGTGAAAGTGCTGCACTCAATATGCCAGCAAATTTGGAAAACTCAGCAGTGGCCACAAGATTGGAAAAGATCAGTTTTCATCCCAATCCCAAAGAAAGGCAATGCCAAGGAGTGCTCAAACTACTGCACAATTGCACTCATCTCACACGCTAGTAAAGTAATGCTCAAAATTCTCCAAGCCAGGCTTCAGCAATATGTGAACCGTGAACTTCCTGATGTTCAAGCTGGTTTTAGAAAAGGCAGAGGAACCAGAGATCAAATTGCCAACATCCGCTGGATCATGGAAAAAGCAAGAGAGTTCCAGAAAAACATCTATTTCTGCTTTATTGACTATGCCAAAGCCTTTGACTGTGTGGATCACAATAAACTATGGGAAATTCTGAAAGAGATGGGAATACCAGACCACCTGATCTGCCTCTTAAGAAATCTGTATGCAGGTCAGGAAGCAACAGTTAGAACTGGTCATGGAACAACAGACTGGTTCCAAATAGGAAAAGGAGTACGTCAAGGCTGCATATTGTCACCATGTTTATTTAACTTCTATGCAGAGTACATCATGAGAAATACTGGACTGGAAGAAACACAAGTTGGAATCAAGATTGCTGGGAGAAATATCAATAACCTCAGATATGCAGATGACACCACCCTTATGGCAGAAAGTGAAGAGGGGCTAAAAAGCCTCTTGATGAAAGTGAAAGTGGAGAGTGAAAAGGTTGGCTTAAAGCTCAACATTCAGAAAACGAAGATCATGGCATCTGGTCCCATCACTGCATGGGAAATAGATGGGGAAACAGTGGAAACAGTGTCAGACTTTGTTTTTCTGGGCTCCAAAATCACTGCAGATGGTGACTGCAGCCATGAAATTAAAAGACGCTTACTCCTTGGAAGGAAAGTTATGACCAACCTAGATAGCATATTCAAAAGCAGAGACATTACTTTACCAACAAAGGTTCACCTAGTCAAGGCTATGGTCTTTCCTGTGGTCATGTATGGATGTGAGAGCTGGACTGTGAAGAAGGCTGAGCGCCGAAGAATTGATGCTTTTGAACTGTGGTGTTGGAGAAGACTCTTGAGAGTCCCTTGGACTGCAAGAAGATCCAACCAGTCCATTCTGAAGGAGATCAATCCTGGAATTTCTTTAGAAGGAATGATGCTAAAGCTGAAACTCCAGTATTTTGGCCACCTCATGCGAAGAGTTGACTCATTGGAGAAGACTCTGATGCTGGGAGGGATTGAGGGCAGGAGGAGAAGGGGACGACAGAGGATGAGATGGCTGGATGGCATCACTGACTCGATGGATGCGAGTCTGAGTGACCTCCGGGAGCTGGTGATGGACAGGGAGGCCTGGCGTGCTGCAGTTCATGGGGTCGCAAAGAGTCGGACACGACTGAGCGACTGATCTGATCTGATCTGATCTGACCTTGTATGGTGGATTGTATTTTGGTATCAATGTCAACATTTTTTTTCAAGATTTAAAGATTTTTCTTTAAAGATTTTTCCAGGGGGAAATTGCTAATCATGAATACCTGGCTGGGAACAGAATCGAAGTTCTTAAGAGAGATTTCTGTTCCATATTCTTTATTTCTCTGGCTTTCATGAAACATGATACTGGCACAGTGGGGTCATAAGAATGTAAAGTACACTCAGGATAAGTAGGGCCTTTAAAAAAAATCATTTTGAAGCTAATCAGTTATCTCCAGTCAGCAGAAACCCTGAGTAGTCAAAATAATTATGAGAAGATATATTTCATAGACATGGAGATAGAAACTAATGAAGTACATTGGGTGATTAAGTGTTTTGAACCTACAAATGAAAACAATTTCTTTGGAAGGTAAATAAAAGAGAGATTGACATATTTTGATCTCACTTTCTATTATTTGGAATGAGGTATAGGACCACAGACATCGTTATGAGCAGCAAGGAAAGAAGAGAGAAATCCAAGGTGTTAACATGAAAACATGAGGATGCCCATCACATATTTTTAGTGAAGGGAGTTTGTGAATCAACCCATGTGGCCTGTTCCCAGAAAACAGGTCAATATACTATCCTAATATTTGCAAATGATACAACTGACAAGTGCTTAATTTCTAAAATATACGAACAGCTCATACAACTCAGCAATAACAAAAAAAACCTCAAACAACCCAATCAAAAAATGGGCAGAAGACCTAAACAGACATTTCTCCAAAGAAGACATACAGAGGACCAACAGGCACATGAAAAGATGCTCATCATTGCTGATTATTAGAGAAATGCAAATCAAAACTACCGTCATCAAAAAGTCTGCAAATAAAAAATGCTGTAGAGGATATGGACAAGAGGGAACCCTCCCACCCTGTTGGTGGGAATGTAACTTGGTATAGTCACTGTGGAGAAAAGTATGGATGTTCCTCAAAAAACTAAAAATAGAGTTGTCCATGGGGTCGCTAAGAGTCAGACACGACGGAGTGACTTCACTTTCACTTTTCACTTTCACGTACTGGAGAAGGAAACGGCAACCCACTCCAGTGTCCTTGCCTGGAGAATCCCAGGGGCGGGGAAGCCTGGTGGGCTGCCATCTGTGGGGTCGCACAGAGTTGGACACGACTGAAGTGACTTAGCAGCATGATGTAGCAATCCCACTCCTGGGTATACATCCAGAGAAAACTCTTAATTCAAAAAAATACATGCCCTCCTATGTTCATGGCAGCACTATTTACAATAGTCAAGATGTGGAAACAACCCTAAATGCCCACTGATATATGAATGGATAAAGATGAGGCATAGAATGGCATAGAATTCAGCCATAAAACATTAAAATAATGCCACTTACAGCCACATGGGTAGAACTAAAGATTATCATACTAACTGAAGTAAGTCAGAAAGAGAAAGATAAACACCATATGATATTGCTTATATGTTGAATCTTAATAAGACACTATGAACTTACCTACAAAACAGAAAGAGACTCACAGACACAGAGAAGAGACGTGGTTGCCAAGAGGAAAGAGGAATGGGGAAGGGATGGATTGGGAGTTTGGGATAGCAAACTATTATATATAGGGTAGATAAAAAACAAGCTCCTACTGTATAGCACAGGGAATTATATTCAATATCCTATGATAAACCTTAATGGGAAAGAACATAGGAAAGAATGTGTGTGTGTATATATACATATGTACATATGTACAACACATATAACTGAAGCACTTTGCTGTACAGCAGACATTAACACAACACTGTAAACCAACTATACTTCAATAAAAAATATAGGAAAAATATTATCCTACACAAACGTAGTTGAGGCCAGTGTTCCATGTTGCCAGTTCTGAATGACTTTTTGTTTTAGGGTACATCCAATATGAATTTTATCAGATAAATTGTGTTTAAAATTTATTTTACATTTGTGTGTGTGCTTTCAAAACTTTCTATAGTCATCATCATCCCTAGAGCAGTGAAAAGGAGATAACCCATTGGGTCAATCTGCCTCTTTTCATCCTATTTCCTAGTCTGCCCTACAAATTCTCTTTGAGCTGTAAAACAGTTTTGTTATGGATAAATGTTGGTGTTAGAATTAGTTTGCTTTTAAATCTTATTTAACACCTTTTTTTCCACTTATGCTCTAGAAATAAAGGTTCAGTTCAGTTCAGTTGCTCAGCTGTGTCCGACTCTTTGCCACCCCATGGACTGCAGCACGCCAGGCCTCCCTGTCCATCACCAAATCCCGGCCCATTCTTGTTGTCCCAAATGGCAATTTTTTTTCTGGCTGAGTAATATTCCAAATATTCCATTGTGTCTGTATGTATTGTTGTTGTTTATTCACTGAGTTGTGTCCAGTTCTTTTGTGACCCTATGGACTGTAGCCTGCCAGGCTCTTCTGCATTGGAATTTCCCAGGCAAGAATACTGGAATGGGTTGCCATGCCCTCCTCCAGGGGATCTTCCTGACCCAGGGATCCAACCCCTGTCTCCTGGGTTGGCAGGTGGACTCTTTACCACTGAGCCACCTGGGTAGCCCATGTGTGTGTGTGTGTGTGTGTGTGTGTGTGTGCGCGCGCGTGCACACGCACACGCATATGGGCATTCGGCCATATTTTGGCTATTGTAGATAATGTTGCAATAAATATGAGGTTGCACATGTTTTTTTTGAATTAGTGTTTCTGTATTCTTCAGAAAAATACTCAAAAATAGAAATGCTGGATCAAATGGTAGTTGTAGCCTTAATTTTTTAAAGAATCTCCATACTCTTTTCCATAGCTGCTGCTGCTGCTGCTAAGTTGCTTCAGTCGTGTCCGACCCTGTGCGACCCCATAGACAGCAGCCCACCAGGCTCCCCCGTCCCTGGGATTCTCCAGGCAAGAACACTGTAGTGGGCTGCCATTTCCTTCTCCAATGCATGAAAGTGAAAAGTGAAGTCACTCAGTCGTGTCTGACTCTTAGTGACCTCATGGACTGCAGCCCATCAGGCTTCTCTGTCCATGGGATTCTCCAGGCAAGAGCACTGGAGTGGGGTACCATTGCCTGCCCCAATTTACATTCCCACCAACAGTGCACAAGGGATTTCTTTTCTCCACATGCTCTTCAATGCTTCTCATTTCCTGACATTGGATGATGGCCGTTCTGGCCGGTGTGTCATCTCTTGTGGTTCTGACTTCATCTCCCTAATGGAGAGTGGTGCTGAGCGTCTTCTCATGTGCCTGTTGGCTGTCTGCATGTCTTCTTTGGAAAAATGCTTATGCATCTCCTCTGCACATTCTTCAGTTGTCTTTTTTTGAAAATTGTTTAGTTGTGTGAAGTGAGTTCTTTGTGTATTTTGGATGTTACCCTACTATCATATATAATTTGCAAATATCTTCTCCGGTTTGGTAGGTTGTCTTCTTGTTTTGTTGCCAGGCAATAACTTTTTAGTTTAATGTAGTCCCATTTCTTTGTTTTTGCTTTTGTTTCCCTTGCCTGAGGAGACAGATCCAAAAAGATGCTGTGAAGAGCAACGTCAAAGAGCATACGACTTATGTTTTCCTGTCTGAGTTTCATGGTTCCAGGCCTTACTCTCACGTCTCGAATCCAGTTTTAGTTACTGTTTATGTATGGTGTAAGATAGTGGTATGACTTCTGTTTTTGAAAAGTTTTCTTGGGTCACAGTCAAGTATTAATATATTCATTCACTTGTCATCTGTGCTTGTTTTATGCTATAATGGCAAAGCTAAATGGTGGCAAAATCAATGTATGGTGCACAAGCCTAAAATATTTGATGACTAGAAGGCGATGGCGGGGAAGGCAATGGCACCCCACCCCAGTACTCTTGCCTGGAAAATCCCATGGACGGAGGAGCCTGGTAGGCTACAGTCCGTGGGGTCGCTAAGAGTTGGACACGACTGAGCAACTTCACTTTGACTTTTCACTTCCATACATTGGAGAAGGAAATGGCAACCCACTCCAGTGTTCTTGCCTGGAGAATCCCAGGGACGGGGGAGCCTGGTGGGCTTCCGTCTATGGGGTCGCACAGAGTCGGACACGACTGAAGCGACTTAGCAGCAGCAGCAGCAGCAGAAGGCGATGGCACCCCACTGCAGTTCTCTTGCCTGGAAAATCCCACGGATGAGGAGCCTGGTGGGCTGCAGTCCATGGGGTCGCTAAGAGTTGGACACGACTGAGCGACTTCACTTTCACTTTTCACCTTCATGCATTGGAGAAGGAAATGGCAACCCACTCGAGTGTTCTTGCCTGGAGAATCCCGGGGACGGGGGAGCCTGGTGGGCTTCCGTCTGTGGGGTCGCATAGAGTCGGACACGACTGAAGCGACTTAGCAGCAGCAGCAGCAGCCCTTTATAGAGAAAGCTTGCAAATTTTTAATAGTTCATTATTCTCAAGGAGCTTTCATATATACATCTTTTGAACAATAGACAGGATCAAGAAATCAGTGAGGATTTTGTCTCCAAAACTGCTTTTTCTGATTTCAAAATTAGGTAAACTCTCCCTAAAAATTTCAGAATACTAAAAAGTAATAAAGAAGAGAATAATGATCAGCTATAATCCTGCTATTTAGAGAATAGCTATGGCTGTTCTTCAAATTTTTTCTGTACGTACATGTGTACTGGTGATTTTTTTCAAAAGATGAATTATTAGATATGCTGCTTTGTTATTTGATTTTTCATTTGATATATTTGGACAGTTTTTCATGCCAATAAACATGCATTCATATCATTTTAATGGTGGCATAGTATTTGACTTTATGATTTCACTACAATTTACTTAGCTGATGAATTTTTATTTGCAGAAAGGAGAAAAAATTAATTGCTTACTGCTAAAATAAGTTATGACAAAAAGAACACTATTCAAAATTTTAAAGCTTTCTTTATTACAGTAAAATCATAGGTTGATTTGCACCTTAATCTAATATTGGGCTCATCTAAATGCAGACAAACCTTAAGAAATTACAGTATTCCACCCTATACTCTAGAATCCGTGGGGGTTATCTGAGCACTTTCCAGTGACCCATGTTCAAGTGAGCATTTTATATTTGAGACCAGCGCGCTTGATATATTGCTGGTTACCCGCCTGGATGTTTTACTTCCCTTGTTATGTTAAAAGGGAGGCAAGCATGCTATTTGATAACATGGCATAATTAGATTGTTATACCAAGTAATAGCCACATCTACAGTAGCGTTTTGGCTTGGAATACAAAAGAGTACATATTGTGGAACCGGAGAAGGCTAGCGATCATTAAATACAAACTCTTCATTTTATAAATGAGGACATGGACCTCAGGGAGCTGACTCTGAGAACAGTGCTCTTTTCACAATGAAATGTTATTTTTTACTTTACATTAATTTTTATTGGAGTATAGCTGCTTTACAATGGTGTGTTAGTTTCTACTGTATGGCAAAATGAGTCAACTGCACATATAAATACATCCTCTCCCTTTTTGACTTCCTTCCCAGTCAGATCACCACAGTGCATTAAGTAGTTTCCTGTGCTATTGTGATATTTTAGCAATAGCTCTTTCTCCTTTTGAATGAACTTTTACTGGGAGCACCAGTCTACAATGTGGACGAAGGCGATGTGTTGCAGTTGAAGCAGGATGGAGGGCAGCAGTGGCTCCCTGACCTTTTCTTACCCCAGATGGGGGCTCCCTGGGTTCAAGACCATCAACACTGTGTTTTGATAGCTGTCTGTGTCTTGAACCCTAAGTCGGGTTCATTTCACCTATTTCCTTTGTGCTCTCCTCCCCTACTCTTTGCTAAGTTAAAAAGAGATTTCTATCCGAAAGGCTTTTGGCTGGGAGTTATTTTCTCCCTTTGTTCATCAGCCATATCTCTAGCTAGGAGGGGAGACTAATATTTGGGATTAAATGAACAAAAGCATTTGTTTCATGCAGACTTAGTCTTAAAGGTCAGAAAAAAGACACTTTGATATTGTTCCAACTTCAAAGCAGTGTTCTGGTGATGAATATTATGTTATTAATGGTCAAATATATTCAATGAAACATTCATTTTTGCTATTCAGTGGCATTTTGCCACAGGAGTGATTACAAAATTTACTATAATTTTGGGGACATTTTTATTCCAACGTTTTATGAAAGGTGAACCATTCTATTACCTACTCCAGTGGCATAAATAAGAATTATTGAAACCCATCTAGAGTATTACTTTATTGATGTTTCTCACCTGCATATCCTATAATATACTGTGTTTATCTTGGAATGACAATACCTTGCAGCACAAAAAGAAAATGGAAAATCAGATCTTCTCTAAGAGAAAATTAAGATCATTATGTAAACAGCAGCCGGGTCTCATCCAGAATATGTCACATAAATATCACACCATCAAACAAGAAATGTAAATTATTGTACATATGCGGTAATTGAAAATTGTATTATACATTAGTGGAGTCGCCCATTTATCTAATCACAATCAGTTCCCATAAAATCTCATTTAGGAAAGTTGAGTGCAGCTCAGGGGAGGTGGCTACAGGGAATTTCAATCATGGAAATCTAAGTCTGGGTTGAGATCTCATCAAGCTCTGCAAATCAGTTTTTCTCACTCCTCAAGCATACTTTTCAAATCTCTGGAATGGTTTATATCTGAACTGACCATCTCAGTCTCTCAACTGGGCAGGAAGACAAGAGATCAGCTAGCATTCATGAACTTGTTTCTAAATCCTCAGAGACAATGTTTGTGGCACCATTTAAATGTTTTCTGTAACGTCTCACCCTTCTCTGATTTCTCTATGGGCCACATTTCTCTATGATCACTTATATTCATTCATTTGTTCAAAAACTTTTTTTTTACTCAAGTAGCATGTACCTAGCACCTTCTATGCCTAGGCTTTGCATTGTCAGTTGAAAATGCAAAAGGGCTGACTCATTCTCCCTGCCTTCAAGGTGCTGCCAGTTTAGTTAATGAAAGTGAAGTCGCTCAGTCATTTCTGACTCTTTGTGACCCCACGGATCGTAGCCCTCCAGGCTCCTCTGACTACCAAGATTCTCCAGGCAAGAATACTGGAGTGGGTTGCCATTTCCTTCTCCAGGGGATCTTCCTGATCCAGGGATCGAACCCAGGTCTCCTGCACTGCAGGAAGATTCTTCACCCTCTGAGCCACGAGGGAAGCCCAGTTTAGTTAATATAAGTCATCAAATAATTGTACTAGTGTATGTATAATTTGCACCAGCTCCCTGGTGGCTCAGACAGTAAAGTGTCTGCCTGCAGTGCAGGAGACCCGAGTTCGATCCTTGGGTTGGGAAGATCCCCTGGAGAAGGAAATGGCAACACACTCCAGTACTCTTGCCTGGAAAATTCCATGGACTGAGGAGCCTGGTAGACTACAGTCCATGGGATCGCAAAGAGTCAGACACAACCGAGCGATTTCACTTTCAATTTATGTATAATTTCAAGCTGTAATGGACATGGAAAAGGAAAGATAGAGGGGGCTATGAGAATGTAGAACAGATTTGGTTTTATGGGGAGCATTTACACAGGAAGGGAATTGGCACAAAGCAACCTTTACCACATGTAAAGGTTTGGAAGGGAGAAGAAGCTTGGAACATTAAAAAATACTGAATCAAGGTGGGTGTAGCTGGAGCCCAGTGACCAAGAGAGAAAGACTGTCAGATGAGGCTGGAAGCTGATGATGTGGGGAGAAGCATACAAAGCCAGACAGGGCAGAATTAAGGATTTGGGGTTGTACTCCATATGCAATTTGAAACCACTGAAAAAGGTTTACAACATGGACGGTACAGAGATGAGATCATCAGAACCTGACTGGCCTTTAAAACATCTCTCAAGATACAGAGGAAGAGCAGAGTGGGGAGGCCAGTTTAGGGGTGATTGTGATACAGGGAAAGTAGTGGTTAACTCAGGAAAGGACTGACATCAAAAGAAACAGAAGTGGGTGGAGTTGAGAGTTAAAATCAACAGGACTAGGCATGGACTCGGGGTTGGGGCCAGTGAGGGGGAGGAAGGCATCAGGGATGCCACCCATGTGTGTGGCGTGAGAACTTGGATATATCGCATTGCCAATCCCCAAGACAGTAACAAGAGAGAGGACCAGACGCCTTACAGGGCCATCGCATTTGCTGCCTTCGCTGTACTGACTGCCATAAACAAATGCTAAGTTGTGGACCAGAGCTCTTCCCCATAATGATGACAAATGAAAGGGTGGAAGTTTCTCCTCAGCAGTCTCTGAGAGAACACTGTGAATTCCCTTCTGAATTTATCAATATAAAATGTGTTAATGGATATTAATATTAGGTCATGGTAGTATGAATTCAATCGCATTTGAATCTATCACAACTGCCAGAACTTTGCTATCATCCTCTTAGATTTTCAGTGGATAAAACACCCAGGCGTTTAGAGATTTCTTCTATGCAATGTCTTAATTATGCATTCTGATGAGAGAGGGAGTAGTTTTGAATCATCGTGAACAATAATAATAATACATTTTAATTTATGGACAATCCATGCCTGAAGGCATCTTGGCATTTAAACAGAAGACAACTAAGATAGTAACTTATATTCAAACAAGGCAATATGCCCAACTAAATAAATGTCAGAGTTGGTCCGTAAATAAATGACAATACCCAGAATTGGGCTTCCTAGGTGGCTAAGTGGTAAAGAATCTGCCTTCCATGCAGATGATACAAGTTTAATCCCTGGAGGGGGAATATCACATGGAGAAGGGAATGGCAACCCACTCCAGTACGCTTATCTGTGAAATCCCATGGATAGAGCAGTCCGGTGGGCTACAGTCCATGGGGTTGCAAAGAGTCAGACAGGATTTAGTGACTAAACAACAACAACAACAATATTACCCAGAATTCAACACATATAGCACTTAAAGAAGTGCTATATATGAAACTGGCAGAGATTTAAAAGAAAAATTAAAATTATTCTTATCTGGAAGTATCCTGCAGTCATCAGGTTAAGTAATAGGTCAGAGCCTGGACCTGTGGTTACTTTACATATATGGTTGTTGTGTGTAGCCAACACCTATCAGAATGAAGGCTGCCTACCCTTCTGCCAGTGTCACCAGGACAAGTGTCACTATAGCAACTCCCAGCTTCGCTTGCAGCTAAGATACATGCCTCAGAACTAGGCTCCACCAATCAGATGCCAGTGGGAGACTGATTTGCCTGAGCTATTTGAGAAACACTTGTGTGCAGCATTTCCAATTTTGCAGGTGGCAAATACCTATCTTTCAGGTATAGCAAAGACAATGAGGGATTTACCCAAGTGGTGTTAAGGGTAATGTCCTGGTGCAGAAGAAGCTGTGGGGGCAGAGAGGCAGTATCTTCTGCTGGTCGGGAAGGCAGCAGTACCGACGGCAACTTCTCACCTAGCCAGGTGCCTGGGGTGACTTAGGCCTTGCTCTGGGGAACTTAGCCTCATGTTGGCCCTCTAGCCCTCTCCCCAGCTCTTTTAATTATCCATTGTCCCTCCCCACCCCTGTCTGATGAACGTGTGCATTAAATTTACTCAGCTTCAATAACTGGGCACCTTTTGCTACATTTGCTTTATCTTTCTCTCTCTCTCTGTGTGTTTGTCATTTCATCCTCATTTTTTGCTATACCACTTGGAAGTCATTTACTTGAAAGTCATTAACCATTTTACTCCTAAATACCTCAGTTAATCTGAAGAGTACATCTCACAAGTATAATCTTCTACAAAGCCACAATACTGTTATCAAACATAAGAAAATTTATATTAACTTCATAATACTACCTAGAACACAGACTATATTAAATTCCTTCAGTCTGAAAATGGCTTTTATAACCTTTTTTTTCCCCTAAAACTGGATCCAGTTTAAATTCAATGTTGTAACTGGTGGTTATCTCTCTTTAGTTTCTCTTATTCTGGAATAATTTAAATTCTTTCTCAAGGGGACTTCCCATGTAGTCCAGTGGCTAAGACTCTGTGCTCCCAATGCAGGGTTCCATCCCTGGTCAGGGGACTGGCTCCCACCTGCCTCAGCTGGGAGTTCGCATGCCACAAATGAAGATTCTGCAGACTGAGGCAAGGATTAAGCATCCTGTGTGCCTCAAGTGGGACCTGCTGCAGTGAAAGTAAATTAATTTTAAAAATTTATTCATGGCACTGACTTATTGAGGGGTAAAACAGTTGTCTTAAAGGTTCTACTACATTCTTGATTAGTTTAATAGATTACTATTTGTAGTATTTAATTTATTCCTCTTTTCATCTTTCCTATAAATATGAAATTAGGGCAGGAGTCCTAAATAGATTCAAGTTTACATTTTGGCAAGCATACTTCATAGGTGTGTAGGAACCACCTACTGATAGGGCTTTTGCCATTGCTTGTGATACCAGATTTGATTATTTGGTCAGGATATGCTCACTGCCAGATCACTTCCATGTCAATATATGGTTTTTCCCTTTTGCAAGCAATCTTTGTAGTAAGTAGCTTTCCTGGTGGCTCAGATGGTAAAGAATCTTCCTACAGTGCAGGAAACTTGGGTTCGAGCCTTGGGTCAGGGAGATCCCCTGGAGAAGAGGATGGCTACCCATTCCAGTATTTTTGCCTGGAGAATTCCATGGACAGAGTAGCCTGGCGGGCTATATGTATAGTCAATGGGGTCACAAAGAGTTGGACACGATCGAGCAACTAACACTTTGTAGTAAGTAATCTGTGCTTTACCTATTATGAACATTCTGCTGTTCAAAAAGTTAGCTTATGATTTGAGTATCCACTGGGTGATTTTTTTTTCCTGGCAACATCTTTTGAACAAACTCCTTTTCTAATCTATCACCCCAAATGAGTCTCTGTTGTCTGTAACCAAGCAGTCTAACTTGGTAAGCCATCACCTCTTTGTAAGAAATGTCAGGGACTCGGGAGACCAGAGAGTTTGGAGTGGCTCATTAATGGGTGTGTCACTCGAGGGAGCATTTGGTTGTGTGTGTGGTTCTGATGGAAACAGTCCCCATGCACTATTCTGAATTTGGCCAATCTTTTACTTTTTCCCATCGTGTTCCATTACTCTTCCTGCTGGTGCTGCTAAGTCGCCTCAGTCGTGTCCGACTCTGTGCGACCCCACAGACAGAAGCTTACCAGGCTCCCCTGTCCCTGGGATTCTCCAGGCAAGAACACTGGAGTGGGTTGCCATTTCCTTCTCCAATGCATGAAAGTGAAAAGTGAAAGTGAAGCCGCTCAGTCGTGTCCGACTCTCAGCGACCCCATGGACTGGAGCCTACCAGGCTCCTCCGTCCATGGGATTTTCCAGGCAAAAGTACTGGGGTGGGGTGCCATTGCCTTCCTACTTATGTCCTTTTTCTCGTCAGTCTCCTCGTGCGGAGACACACAACTTGGTGGACTATAATGTTAGCTGGTTGCTTCTGTAGGATGCCTCCATGTGGTTTTCCAACTTTCAACTCAACCTGTTGTCTCCACTGTGAGCTCCTTGAGGGAAATGAAGCAGTGACACACAGCAGACACACAATGTTACTGAGTAGACGATGAGTAAATGCCAACTCATGTGCAAACATAACCCACCCATTCAATGTACACTTTTCTTGGGCTTCCCTGGTCGTCTGGTGGTTAAGAATCTACCTTGCAATGCAGGGGACACGGGTTTGATCCCTGGTATGGGAAGATCCCACATGCCGTGGAGCAATGAAGCCCATGCGCCACAACTACTGATGCCCACACGCCTTAGACTTGTGCTCCACAACAAGCCATCACAATGAGAGGGCTGCACAGCACAATTAGAGAGTAGCCCCTACTCTCTGCAACTAGAGAAAGCCCCCACACAGCAATGAAGACCCAGCAGAGCCAATAAATGAATGGATCAAAAAAAAGTTTACACCTTTCTTCATCCCTTTCCTGACCTCCAAAGGCAACGCTTTCATGAGGTGGTATAGTACAGGTAACAAAAGAAATGCACACACCACGGGGTCAATTCAATCACCCAAGTTTCTAGTTAGTCCAAGGTAGAGGTAGAAGCAAGTTTCCAATTACTGGATCATTTATTTTCATCATCACTAAGTTCCGGGAAAAGCTATCACTCATAACAGGCTTGAAGAAACACAAGCCTGGCACAGCCCATTTAGACCTTAGAATCCCTGCTTGGACCACTGCCCCTGTGAAGCGTTTCTGACACTGCGGCCACCTGCTCACCTCTGAGCCATCACCCCATTGCTGGACCAATAAATAGCAGAGCATCCAGGGGCTGGGTAGAGATAACCCTGGAGGTCTGTGCCTGATTGCCTGTTCCCGTAGATGCCCTCAGTTCTTAGTGTAATTGATGTGTCACAGGCTTCATCCCGTGATTTGTTATGGCTCATTGATTAACGGGGGGCTGACAGAGCCCAGTGTTTTCCTGCTATCCTCTCTGGCAGGAATGTTTGTTCAGCAAACAAGGAAGCAGGTAGGGATGAAAGCACAGAGATGCTGCTTCCTTTTGCATCTCTCTTCCCTTGTGGATGTCATGGAACCAGTCAGGGCCAAATTCACGTGCTGGGAGCTTGATGATGTGGGCTTCATTACAATTAGTTTCTAAAGTTTCCTACAGGAAGTGATAGTGGCCTCCTTCCGTTTTATAAGTAACTGGAGCCTTACAAGAATTTATTAAAAGTTGCTGGTATAGAAGACCTGACTGGCTTTCACAGTAAAATGAAATAAAATATAATGTAGACTGTTGGCCAAATGAATTGATGGTGATCAAACAGAGCATAGTTTTCTCTGTAGGTATGAAATGACAGGGAGCAGGCAGGAAAAACCTGCAACAATGGACAGGTTTTTTATCTTGATCTGGGGCGTGGTGGTGGTGGTATGTGTGTGTGTGAGAGAGAGAACTGTGACATTCACTTAAGATTTATGTATTTTACTCTGTGTATACTATAATCTTATTACAGTCTGTAGTAGTGGAAATAACACTGTATTCAGAGCCACCTACTTCTTATTGTCCACATCTTTGCTGTCTTTGTTTCTTCAGAGAGATCTTCACTGACCATAACTAGAGTAGCCCAGCCTCCCCTCTATACTCTGTCCAATTACCTGGTTAATTTTCTTCATTGCACTTATTATCATCTGAATATAGCTTATTTATTAATGCACTTACTGGCTATCTCTCACCACTAGAATCTCGTAATGGCAGTGCTTCTCCTTGTTTTATTTTCTATGGAATCCCCGGCAGGAATCATATGTTGATTGACTGACTGACTGAGGAAGAGATACTTAAGTGATATTGGGACTTGGTTATAGGATTAATGTTAATCAAAATAAGGTCAGGAGATCAAACAACACTGCTGGTAAAGACCTAGGGCTACAGTCAAAGCTGAGTTAGAGTTCACCAGACCAAGGTCCAACACACAAGCCAGAAAACAAAGTCATGGTCAACATCAACATCAGGCTAGCCACAAGGGCAACTCAGATGTGGCAATGTCTGGAGATATTTCTAGGTGTCACAGTCACGGGGAGGAAGACTGCTGGCAGCAAGTGGGTAGAGGCCAGAGATACTATGGAATATCCTACACTGCACAGGACAGCCCCTCAACACTCCACAAAGAATAACCCAGTCCAAAATACCAGTAGTGCCAGATTGAAACCCCCTGGAATAGAGGACAGACCCTATTCAGAGTGGGGCGAATTAGCATCTCTGCTTTTAAAGTGTACAAATACTGCATTTTTCTCCTGCCAGAGGCAAAGATCACAGACTTTCTCTAGTGTGTGCTCAGTTGCTAAGTTGTGTCTCACTCTTTTGTGGCCCCACAGACTTTAACCTGCCAGGCTTCTCTGTCCATGGGATTTCCCAGGCAAGAATACTGGAGTGGGTTGCCATTCCCTTCTCCAAAGGATGTTCCCGATCCAGGGATCGTACCTGCGTCTCCTGCATTGGCAGGCAGGTTCCTTACTGCTGAGCCACCAGGGAAGATTTCCTAGAGGAAAAAATTCTATCCATACCTTTATTCTATAAAAGATTTTATTTTATGGATATCCCTTTCTCCATAAGCACAGGCTGACTGGTATTTAAATATGTTTTACAGTGTTATTCTAGATTTAAAGCCTCAACTAGTTTGAATTTTTCTCCCTGGATGAGCTCCTAGCTTCTGGCAGCTCTGCCTGACAACCCATCATTCTTGGGCTCCAGGCCAATTTCTTTAATGAATCTCTCTAATTTAATTCATATTTTCCCACCTCTCTATTAAGTACCACCCAGGCTCATCGAGCCTAATATTTGAACCAAACACATTTAATGACTGTCCCTTCATTAAACATTACAAGCTCTTTCAGGCCTTGGCAGACGGGCATCCCATTTGATAACCTAGCGCCCCAGCAAAGTCAACAGCCAGGGCCAAGTTCATCCCTCTACTTCCTGTCTTACAGCTGGGGCTGGAGCTTCGTGGGCAAGATGGGCTTTATCACTGGGGAAGCGCAAGTTTTCCAGGCCAATGGATTCAGCGCTCTGGCTATATCTCATGTCTTGACACTAGATGTCAGCGAAGGGTAATTGTTGTCTCAATTTAGAGGCCAGCTCGGGTAGTGGCTGGCACCTTCGGTTCATGTTTTATAGCGAAGGTGAAGTATGGCTCTGTTCCCACCACACACATATATTACAATAAAAGGGGATATTGGCGCCTAGTGTTTTTAAAGGCTAGTCATAAAAGATGAATAACGAGGCAGTTTAAAGCTAAAAGACAGCTGCCAAGCTCAATGGCCATGATGGATGCCGAACACCCAGTGTGGAGAAAACCCATTCCTCCGAGACCACTATCCAAAAAATTAATTACTACAATTCAGTATCTTTAAATGTGCCACTTAATATACTGCTACCATAATTAAATTTCCAGCCCTGTGACCTTGAGACCATTTCCTGAGATAATAAATGAGATCAAGGTTTAATCGATGCGGATGCAAGTAGAAACTGTCCAAGGGTGCAGGGAGACTCCGTGCTGTGAGTCAAGGTTGGGGGTTGGAGCGGGCTGTGCCAGAGTTGGGCTGGTTCCTTCTGGGGTGGGTTAGGGTGGGGGGGAACTCCTTAAGTTTCTGTATTTGCAACCAGGATGGCACAGTGAGGTCGAAACAGGGTGGGACTAGGAGCCAGGGGGCTAGCATTCCAGGCAGAGCTGTGTTGCCGAAACTGTTTGACCTTCATAGAGTCACTTCTCCCTGCGCGGTAGACAGAAGGGCTAGACAGCTTGCTCTCCACAGCTCTGTGTAGCTCTAGTGTTTTCTAGTTCTTTCTGTTAAACTGTGTGGAGGAACATGTCAGCTGCCCCCTTCCCTCCCAGTGACAGTATCCCCCCATACACACACACACACACATATACACACATCCAGTCCTCTTGCTTGGAAAGTCCCATGGACGGAGGAGCCTGTTAGGCTGCGATCCATGGGGTCGCTAAGAGTTGGACACGACTGAGCGACTTCACTTTCACTTTTCACTTTCAGGCATTGGAGAAGGAAATGGCAACCCACTCCAGTGTTCTTGCCTGGAGAATCCCAGGGACGGGGGAACCTGGTGGGCTACCGTCTCTGGAGTCACACAGAGTTGGACACGACTGAAGTGACTTAGCATAGCATGGTTTAGAAACTGTATGATAAGCAATTAGGCTTCTCTATCATTTACCAGGGGATTATAGGTGGTGATAGGAGGTGAATGGGGTTTGCTAGTATCTCCCCCTATAGAATGTCACTGTCTTAATAGCCAGATTCCTTGGAGGGCTATGCTAGCGCTAAGTCACTCAGTCATGTCTGACTCTCTGCGACCCCATGGACTGTAGCCCTCCAGGTTCCTCTGTTCACGGGATTCTGCAGGCAAGAATATGGGAATGGGTAGCCATTCCCTTCTCCAGGGGACATTCCTGACTCAGAGGCTGAATCCAGGTCTCCTGCATTGCAGGTGGACTCCTTACCATCTGAGCCACGAGGGAAGCACCTGGAGGGCTATGGACCTCCCCTTGTCTAGCTAAACTACTAGCTCCTTGCCAGGTGAAGAGCTAATTCTCAAATGGAAGCACACAGAAAATGAAAGGTCTTTAATCTAGCTAAATGAAAGGCAAAAGCAGGTCTAAAGTGCGGGCCACACGCAGTAAGAACTGTGAGGGGAAGAAAGGGTAGGTGATTCCCACCCTGTGCTGCGGGCCTGGGTGCCCACATTTAGTTTCAGTGAAAAACCACTGGCTACCAACGAGGCACTGGGGACCATGCCAGAGGCTGGTCCTTACCCTCAATTTGTTCACAGTGTCTTAGGGAAATGGGAAGGAATCATTTCACGCCAATGTTGTAGTACAATCATACAGATGCGTGTAAGGGATTGCTGAGCTGGATGGAGCCTTATTACCTTCATCTTTTCTTAGTCCCCCATGTCCAGCAGACTTTTTGAAGACCTGCTCCTTGGCTGGTCTGCAGCAGAACCTCCTGCCCAACAAAAATATGGAAATTAAAAGCCTTAATTCAGTTGAGGTTTGACAGAAAACAATGAAATTCTGTAAAGCAATTGTCCTTCAATTAAAAAATAAATTTAAAAAATGTTTAAGGATTCCAAAAAAAAAAAAAAAAAAAGCTTTAATTCATCATTGCCCAGGAAAGGTTGTTTACATTAGCTTTTTCCTCCCTAAGTAGATACTGAATAAATCCCTCAGCCTACCTACACACCTCCTGTCCCCACACGTGGCATATGTCTCAGGCAGTGTGTCTCCACTGGCAGTGACTCTGACCCCGAGAGGACATTTAGCAATGTCCGAAGATGTTTGGATCGTCACAGCTGGTGTGGGTGTAGCTGCTGGCCTCTGGTGAGGAGAGGCCAGCCGTGCTGCTGGCTACCCCGCAATGCATAGGACAGCTCTGCCCACTCTCCTTTTGAAATCCTGTTCTAAGGTAGTCAATCTAACATCAACAGTTCCAGAGTAATAACAACAACCTCACATCTTGTACCTTGGTCTTTATATATCAGAATAACTGATTTTCTTTTTCTTGACTGCACCATACAGCATGTGGGATCTTAGTTTCCTGACCAGGAATCAAACCCATGTCCCCTGCATTCCTGCATTGGGAACATGGAGTTTTAACCACTGGACCACCAGGAAAGTCCCTGTTTTTTTTTTATTATTGAATTACTTTGGTGTGAACTGGTGAAGGCACACCATAAAGCGCTGTCAGGTGGTCAAAGCAGGCGTTGGTGTTCCTAGAATCCCGAGGCTGCGCTAACTACAGGTCACAGGCAAAATATAGTCACACAGTCACCAGAGGGGGAGGGGATCATCATAGGGAAGAAAACTGATCCAAGGACTGAGGCCTGCAGCACTCTGACATCTAGGGGTCAGAAGACAAGGAAGAACTAACCAAGAAACCTGAGAAGTGACCAGAAGACCAGGAGAACTAGGAGAGGAGTAACTCAAAAAGAAAGTGAAGCAAGTATTTTCAGGAAGAGGGAGCGATCTGTGTCACTGACAGGCCAACCACAGTGGGAATGTGGGATCTTAGTGCTGAGATCTTTGAAGACCTTGACAGGAGCTTTTTCAGTGCAGTGGAGGAGAAAGAAATGACCCGAGAATGAAAAGAAAGAAAACAGAGTATAGACTCTCTTATGAGGAATTTTGCTATAAAGAGGAATAGAGAAACTGGACTATAGCTAGAAGGAAGTTGTGAGACCAAGAGGTGTATGTTTGTCTGCTTTTTAGATGGGAGATATTATCACATGTTGGCATGCTGATGGGAATGATTTACTAAAGAGGAAAACATTGGTGATGCAGGAGCGAAAGGGGACACTTTGCTTGAAGAACATCTGTGAGTTAGTGAGAAGGGATAGAGCATAGTGCACAACATTGGGTTGGCCTGAAATGGAAGCATGGACAATCTCTTGGTGCTTAACAAATTGCCCCCAGATTTACTGGCTTACAAACCAAGAAAACCCACATTTATTATTGTGTACAAATTCCAACAGTCAGAAATTCAGCAGCATCTAAGCAAACTGGATCTGGCTCAAGGCCTCTTCTGAGGCTGTAGTCAAAACGCCACCTAAGGCTGCAAGTCATCTAAAGGTTTGATTGGCTTCCAGGACAGCTGCTCACATGACCAGCCAGTTCCTGTTGGCAGGAAGCCTCAGTTCCTTACCAGAAGGATCTCCCCACAGGGCTGCATGAGTATCCTTGTAACATGGCAGTTTTCCATGTGACCAAGGCAGAAACCTCAGTGATTTTATAGCTTATTCTTCTAAGTCACACAGCCTCAGTATCTCCATATTCTGTTAGAAAAGTGAAAGTCACTGTCATGTCAGACTCTTTGTGACCCCATGGACTACATAGTCCATGGAATTCTCCAGACCAGAATACTGGAGTGGGTAGCCGTTCCCTTCTCCAGGGGATCTTCTCAACCCAGGGATTGAACTCAGGGCTCCTGCATTGCAGGTGGATTCTTTACCAGCTGAGACACGAGGGAAGCCCTTTAGAAAGAAGTCAGTAAGTCCTAGTCGAGGGGAGAAAATTTACGTTCCCCTTTTTGAAAATTCTTTGAATGTCACAGAATCTGTGGGTGTATTTTTAAACCACCACCTATAGTAACAGGAAGGAAGTCAGCAGACATGGGCACAGATGCCGTCAGGCTGGTGGATGTGGGAATAGCAAACTTCTATATTTTTACCCAAATAGGAAGCAAGATCATCCGCCAAGAGTGGGTTTGAGGAGAAGCTCTTGGAAGTTTGAGGTGAGCTAGAATGTAGAATATAGGAAACAGCTGATGAGGAGAATGAACGTGTGAACGGACAGGTAGGACTTCAGGAGAACTCAGGGCTCCCTTGAACTTAAAGTGCAGCCTGTCAGCAGTTTGGGCACCCTAATCCAGTGAGGTTCACCTGAGAGAGTAAGAACAGAAATCCTGACGTTCATGAAGTGAGACAATGGTTTTTTCCTTCTTTTTAAGTCTTAACACAAACTTACTTTTTCTTAAAAGAACATATGTATATTCACATAGGAATGAATGGTGTTTCATATTTCTCTATAGTTTGTTTCATTCAGTCAAGTTTTCCAAAAATTAACTGGATGCAAGATTTCTCCTATTGATAACATGAACAAAAGTGTGTAGTGTGACTCAGAGCCTTACTGTGCCCAGAGCTGGTCAGGTCCCACGGGGAGCACTGATTTCATCTTGGACTGACCATTTTAAGAAAGTTCTCCCATCATTTCCCTTGATGGGGAATTTCCTGGTGGTCCAGTGGTTGGGATTTGGCATTTTCATTTCTGGGGCCCCAGGTTCAATCCCTGGTCAGGGAGCTAAGATCCCACAAGCTTTGTGGTGTGACAAAAAAAAAAAAAAGTTGACACTTGATAAACTGGAAAGTACTGAGAGGAAGGTGGCCAACACAGCAAGGCACCATCTCCTTGTGGGGAAATGACAGAAGGCACAGAAATGCCTCTGAAGAGATATGGCCAGTGTCTTCAAGCATCTGAGTGTGCCCAGTTTGCGGCTTCTGGCTGTGGCTCACTTTCTCAAGGATGTACCACTCAGGAGGGGTCCTCAGGGGTGATCATCCATCCTAGGACAGGGTGCTCACCATGGGATGATGGACAGAAAGTGTTGATTTTGATGTACATCCAAGTTGCTTTTCTGAGAGTGTAAGTCCACTCCACCCAGGTGGCTATAAATCAGCTCCCTAACAGCTATCCCAACAGGATAGATTGTAGGGGCGGCGTGGTGGTAGGATTCAGCCCTCCTAGCTCCAGCAGACTTAAGTTGGAGGACACGAAAATAACCCTTGGCTTCCTGTTTAAGTGTTGCATTTACTTGCAAACCTCATTTACAGGGGTAATTTGGCAAAAGAAGGGGCTATATTATGCTATTGGGAGCCAAACTGGAACTGATGGCAGAATTCTCAGCAGGACACATTTCTGTTCATGTGAGGCAAATGTCCCAGGGGGCAGAAGTCATTGAATGTGAAAAAGACTTCCTGCGAGTGGTGGATGAGCTCCCACTTTGGGGCACTGTTGAAGCAACTTCCTCCAAAAGAAAAACCTGTACCAGGTAGAAGTTTGGATGAGCCTATGTCCTAGGCATCCTCCAATTCTGTGATCCAGTCACCTGAGGCCTTTTCGGTGAACAAATATTTATTGAGCCCCTACAGTGTGACACACATCAAGTGCTGAACACCTCTTGTACATCACTTCAGGTCTTCTCAGACTTGCCTCTTGTGCCAGCCACAGCTGTGGCCCTCTGTTCTCTGCAGGCTTCACCCAACTCTGTGCAGAGGCAGCCTGGCTGGGCTTTGCTGCAGGCCTGCATCATGGGCCTCCTGCTTCCTACTTCTGCTTCTCTGAGGCTGTGTCATTGGATGCCCAGGAGAACCCACTTGTAACTCATGCTTGCATAACTTGGAGTGGTAGGGGAGTCAAAGTTTGGTGAGAATGTCTGACCAATGGGAGCTGGGACTGATGGATGAATGCCTTCCCCTTTGTGTCTCCGAATGTAAGGGTCTGTGACGCATTTTATAAGGCTCCTCAGAAGACTCCATAGACTCTACTGGCTACTTACAGCAATGGTCAACTTGATAATGCAACATTGTACTGGCCCTCCCTCCTTCCCTGTTCACTCTCTCTGCTCTTTATTCTTGCCTGCTGGCATCACTATTTTGCACATAGCCTTGATCTTAGGCTCTACTTTTGGGGAAATTCAGGTTAGCATCAACAATAATTGGTGATAGAAATATGCTATTGATCAAAGGAAATGCAGCCTCAGCCTTCATGGGATGTATGAAGACATCCTAGACTTATGACTCATGCTATTGTAAGTCTATATTTGTTTCATCAATGACGAGAAAGGGAAACACATATTGCATATTCATGGGGTATTTGATATTTATGAAACCCTTCAGAGGCACCTTTATCAAATCATGTTGGTCGAAACCTTAGATTATGAACTAGCATTGCCGTGTGCAGTTCATCATCAAAGACCTGAGTCACAGACTCACACGCATGTCTTTTTCTACCTGTTGTAATTTTTTAAAAATGGAGCATTATGTATCTTGATCCTTTCTTTTAATACATATTTGAGATCTTGCCATTTCAACATACAAATAAATTCATCCTTCATTTTACAGCAGGATAGTACTCCATGGTACATTGACTGCAATAAGCAACTCATGGAAATGCTACATCCCTGAAGGCAAGTATCCACAGGATAAATTTTCTAGAAGAGGAAATGCTGCAGCAAAGACTCACGCATTTGTAGCTTTGATAGACAGCAATACATTGTCCTCCCTTTGCTTCTAACAGTGAGCGCTCCCACCAACCAAGTGTCAGAGTGCCTGTTTAGGCAGGGAAATGGTTTTTTTCACTTTTTAAACATTAACAAATGACTTTGGTGGGGGGCTTTTGTTCTGTTTTGCCCACGCTGCTTGACTTGCAGGATCTTAGCTTCTCAACCAGGGACCAAATGTGAGCCACATCAGTGAAAGTGCCCAGTTTTAACCCCTGGACCATCAGGGAATTCCCACTTTGGTGGATTTAATGGAGGTCAAGCAAATAAGTGAAATCAATGCTTACCTATTGTGAACATTACATTTTTAAGAAAGAAAAATTAGAATCAACTTAACCCCAAAACAAAAATCTATAGAGAACATTCTATGATTTTAACACTGAGGCTAAATTTCTATTCCCATCACCTATGGATTTGGAAGTTTCTTCTCCAAAGACTGAACGCTCAGGCTTCTGACATCTCCTTTTGTCCTTTGTGAATCAGTGAAGTTTCTCGGCTCCCTCATTGCTAGGAAGGGAGGTTTACTCCGTGGTGAGTCAGGATGGGCTGCAATTCGACTAGCTCTCCTGATATTACATGCAATGAAACTTCTCACCCTCTCCTCTCCCCTGGAACTCTCCCCAAACTAATTTATTTCTCCTGGGGTTTCGTCTCTGGCTGGACACACTGGTACCAGTAAATCCCCTCTTTTCCATTTTTTTCCTACTAATTTTCCTCTCATATTTAGTAGACTCGTGAAGTTGCTTTAACTTCATTCTCTATTTCTCCAAAGAGTTCTAGCCCCTGCTTAATTCATTTATTGGATGTTGATTTTTGCAAGGTCACCTAGAAGTTTTTGCTTGAGATTTTAGTATATCTCCACAAATCACATTTATGTGGATTCATCTTCTCCCCAACCTGGAGTAACATATATACATGTTGAGAATGGAGCCCCCTCCAAGGCAGTGTGGACTTGTGAGTCACTGACACCCAAGGAAAGAAGTCCCTTGGCCTTTTGGCCTTTGGAATTTACTAGCAGTGGCTACTATTGTTATAGAGCAGTGGTCACTGCCAGGTACTTCACTTTCATTAGCTCATTTAACCCTAATAATAAACTCACAAAGGAAGTACTGTGATAAATTCTGTCTCACAGATGAGGAATCTGAGGCACAGATAGTTTAACAACTTACTGACCAGAGATATATTAATATGTCTTGTTACCCGAACATTATTGACTGGAGTGTTTCAACATTCACTTACATAACAAATCACTGGCCACAGGTGTTAGTTCCTGCAAAAATCCCCTGGCCAATAATGTGTTACGTTGCTTACTCAGGGTCACATGGCTCACACAGAGCCCTAAATCTGGTCCCAATCCACCTCTGAGGATTTAAGGGGAGACTTTGATGAACATCGGAATAGTCATATCTGAAGTATCCTATTCTTACTCAGTTCTTGACATACTTTCTTGTTTTCAAATTTGTTTTTTTTAAAAAAACCCTCTAATTTTCCTCCCTCTTCTTGTATTTTTAAATAACGATCACACTTTCCTCCATAGTAGAAAAGACAAAGGAACAAGCCATCAGTGGGTGCTTTGGGTACTCAACTTTCTCTTTTGCATCCTCATCTCCATATCTTACAGTTACCAGCATAAAAACTATTTCCAAACTTGTGGGGAGATGATAAGGGTATGCACAGAAACTCAAAGAGAGGGAAAGAACAAATGTAAACCTTACCTTTGAGACACACATTGCTAGATTCAACAAATGATTACTGCCCTCTAGCCCGATCTGGGACGTAGCAAAGGACAGGGAAGCCTGGCGTGCTGCAGTCCATGCAAAGAGTCAGACATGACTGAGGGACTGAACGATAAACCCCCATGCCAGGTAGATAATGGTATGAATCTTTACATTAAGGAATTAAAAAAAAAATCCTATTGGGGCTGGCTGGAGATAGTTAGAAGTGACTGGCAGAAGGCAAAATGAAAGTTAGGGTTTATATCTTGCAACTCTCTTCATCACCCTGCACTGCACCTTTCATGAACAGAATCCTTAGGTGACCTTATTCAAAGCAAGATTTCTCTTTAAAGGGAGATGGGTGGGATGAATTGGGAGACTGGAATTGACATATACACACTGCTATGTATAAGATAGATAACTAATGAGAATGCACTGTATAGCACAGGGAAAGCTACTCAGTGCTCTCTGGTGACTTAAATGAAATTATATCTAGAAGAATAGGTTCACAATAGGTAAGCATTGATTTCACTTACTTGCTTGACCTCCATTAAATCCACCAAAGTGGGAATTCCCTGATGGTCCAGGGGTTAAAACTGGGCACTTTCACTGATGTGGCTCACATTTGGTCCCTGGTTGAGAAGCTAAGATCCTGCAAGTCAAGCAGCGTGGGCAAAACAGAACAAAAGCCCCCCACCAAAGTCATTTGTTAATGTTTAAAAAGTGAAAAAAACCATTTCCCTGCCTAAACAGGCACTCTGACACTTGGTTGGTGGGAGCGCTCACTGTTAGAAGCAAAGGGAGGACAATGTATTGCTGTCTATCAAAGCTACAAATGCGTGAGTCTTTGCTGCAGCATTTCCTCTTCTAGAAAATTTACAGAAACTAAATTTTAGAAACTAAAATCTAAAAAAGAAGGGATATATGTATAACTAATTCACCTTGCTATACAGCAGAAGCTAACACACTGTTGTAAAGCAACTATATTCCAATAAAAATTAATAACAAAAAGATTTCTCTTTAAACAGAAGAAGCTGTGAATAAAGAAAACATACAAAATTGGGCTCCAAACTATTTCCTAGTGGGGGGATTCTTGACAACTTTGGATTTATTTCTCTTTAGTAAATATGGGCGAGATGCAGAAAGATTAACAGAGGATGCCCATCATACTATAATGCCTTCTCTACCACATTAAAAAATAAAACTAGGAGCGAGAATTATACCAGCAGAAGATTATAAAGGTGTCCTATTGAGGAATAAAACTCATCTCCACCGAGGAATCCCACTACTTGAGTCATAACTGTTGAACCATGGGAGCTGGTTCTATAAGCCATAAACTCAATGCCTCCCAAATTAAAATAAACAAAACCCAGAGCCATTCTATTATCACTTCATTTTCTTTTAATGTATCCTGAGATAAGCAGAAAAGGTGGGTGAGAAAGGAAGTTACCAAAGGATGGCCCCAAACTTTGAGTCATCTTGTCAATTAGATTATGAATAGAAAAGACCAAGGATGGCTAAAACTAAGTGTGATTCAGCTAAAAGCTCAGTGTGGAAAGGTCCAAACCCAAATGTCATGAAATAGTCTGACTTTAACGTGCAGATGCATGTTGATGTATGGCAAAACCAATACAATATTGTAAAGTAAATATATATATATATATAATTTAAAAAATAATAAAATAAAATAAAATTTTGAAATAGCTTATTTAGAGGACTCTAACAGTTAAGCTTAGCCAACCAGTAAAAGACCTTAAGGATCTAAATATATTGCTGCAGTGACTTTAAACAACCTCTAGGAAACTTTCATTTTTCCATCTGCAGCTCAGGTAGCCTGTGCTGTTGGAAGAAACCCCAAGATGGCATTCTTGCCTTATTTTTCTAAATGATTCCTTTGGCTCAAAAACAAAGCAAAACCTTCCAAAATGCTTTATAAGGTTAGCTAACTTGATTTGGTGGAGAGCAGAGAGGGAGAAAGTGACATTCTTTCTATTACCTAAGAATCATGGCTTTCTGAGTGGGTGAAAAAGGCAGTTGCCTACTGGATATGATTTTAGGTATGCTACAGAAAAAGGTCCTTACTCGTGATGATCTGCCTGCTGGTCAGCCGTGCTGCACGCAGTGGGATTCCGAGACCCTCTTTCTAGGTAACACCAGTGAGACTACAGAAGTCTCACGGTTGACATCTAGAAGCTGCTGAACAGTAAGAATGCCAGTTACAGATAAGGAAACTGGGTGTGTTATCTACCTAGCAGGGACCTGAAGGAAGAGGGCATAGGCAAGGCAAACTTTGGCTAAACCAGAGGTTGCGGGGAAATAATACTTGCTTTCAATTCTATTTTATAATTTCTATTCACTTACTCTGTTGTTTCAGTCTTTCTAACAATCCTGCAAGTTAAATGATGAAATGCTGGTTAGGGAGCTGCTTATTGTCTAATGTTATGGGGGATAATACAATGTGGTCAAGACATTGGGAGGATGCTGGAGAATCAGGATGAAAAATCACCTCTTCCCTCTTGTGTGTATATGGCCCCTCCCTCTCAGGCAGCTGCCTTCCCCTGACCGTTGAACACACTCAGACCTCTGCCATCACTTGCCCTCTTGTTAAATCTAATGTGCATGTGTCAGGGTCACTTCTCTTGATCTCTCAGCAGAAACTGACATTATTGATCATTTTCTTCTTAAAACACTTTCCCCCCTCTAGTTCCCAGATACCACACTTGCCAGCTTTTCCTCCTGGCTTTCCCATTTCAAGTCTCCTGTGCAGGCTTATTTGCTTCCACCCAATCATCACACAGAGAAGGTCCTCCTGGTCTCACCTAGCTCTTCTATTCTTTTCCCATATCTCACTCTATACATCTCTATTGTTCTAATTACTGAAAGTGAAAGTGAAGTTGCTCAGTCGTGTCCGACTCTTTTCGACCCCATGGACTGTAGCCTACCAGGCTCCTCTGCCCATGGGACTTTCCAGGCAAGAATACTGGAGTGGGCTGCCATCTCCTTAGTGACTTGCAAATTGAAATCTCCAGCTCAGACCCCTCCTCTGAGTTCCAGATATCTACAGGTACCTACTCAACATCTTCACTTGGCTATCTCAAAGGTAACACAGATTCAGCATATCCAATACCCAGACCCAAACCAGGTCCTTTCATGCTTTCTACCTATTCAGTACTGGTATCCAAAAATTTATTTAAGCCAGAGACCTCAGACTCCTCTATGACCCTTTTCTTTTTCTCCTTCTCTGTAGCCAATCCATCACCAAGTCTTCTCAATTTTATCTAGTTATCTCTCAAATGTGTCCATTTTTCATTAAAAAAAATTTTTTTAATCTCTTTTATTGATTATCAGAAACATTACAAACATCTAGTATGAATAAATTGTAACATGATAGTGTTTAGTTTGAACAATTAATACATTTCAGATATAGTATTGTGGTGGGTCATTGTTGCTGAGCAGGTTTTTCTCTAGTTGAGCAAGCAGGGCCTACTTTAGTTGCGATGCACGGGCTTCTCATTGCAGTGGCTTCTCTTGTTGCGGGGCATGGGCTCTAGGGTGTGTGGGCTTCAGTAGTTGTGGTTCATAGTCTCTAGAGCACAGGCTCAATAGTTGCAGTGCATGGGCTTCATTGCTCTGCAGCATGTGGGATCTTCCAGGACCAGGGATTGAACCCATGCCTCCTGCATTGGCAGGCAGACTCATTACCACTGAGCCCCCAAGGAAGCCCTTCTTTTCATTTCTGCCACCGGTTCTACACTAAACTAAGCCATCCCCACCTCCAGACCAGACTTTCCACCCTTCTCTCTGTCCAATTCTGCTTTCTTATTAATCTCCACAATGAAGTTAGAGTAATTTTTTTCAGAACATGAATTTGGTCATGTCCATCACTTGTTTAAAACATGTCTCTACTGCCCTTATGATGAGGACCAAAATCCTGAGCATGTTTTACAAGGTCCTGTGTGACTGGACTTTTGCCAATCTTCTGACACCTTCAGGCCCTGATCCCCAACCTCTGCTTGTTCTCCATGCTTCAACCATTCTCTCTTGATCCCAGGTCCCCTTTCATATCTTTTCATCTAACAGGTCTAAGATCAAGGGTTATCTCAGTGAAGACTCTCCATAACCTTTCCTCTCTTCCATTCTAGGTCAAGTTCTTTTGGAATTATTTACTTTCAAAGAGTGGTTACCACCCTTAAAATTAAAAAAAAAATTTTTTTTCTAACACCAAAAACATTCTGTATTGGGATGTAGCCGATTAACAATGTTGTGATAGTTTCAGGTGAACAGTGAAGGGACTCAGCCATATATGCACATGTGTCCATTCCCCCCAAACCCCACTCCATCCAGGCTGGCACATAACATTGAGCAGAGTTCCATGTGCTATACAGTAAGTTTTTGTTGGTTATCCATTTTAAATATAGCAGTGTGTGGTTGCCAGAGACGAGGGGGAGGGAAAGTTAAAGGCTTTGGGAAGGCCATGTACACACTGGTTACCACCCTTTAAAGTGCTTAACTCAGTTTGTCACTATGCATTCCTTGACATGATTATATGACTAATGTATATTTTTACCATTATATTCTGGGTTTGATTTTTGCTTACCATTTAGTATTAAATACAAACTCAGGGCCTGGCATATAGTAAGTAATCAATAAATATTTAAGAGACTGAGCACTGAGAAATGAATAGCAAGATCCATATCTCTTTCACTATTTCACCTAGTTCAAGCCATGATGTAGATTTTCAGAGATAATTAATATTATCTACTTCATACTTTGGACTTCCCAGGTGGCTCAGACAGTAAAGAATCTGTCTGCAATGCAGGAGACCAGGTTCAATCCCTGGCTCTGGAAGGCCCCCAGGAGAAGGACATGGCAACCCACTCCAGTATTCTTGTCTGGAGACTCCCATAGACATAGGAGTCTGGCAGGCTACAGTCCATGTGGTCAGAATCAGACATGACTGAGCGCCTAACACACACACCCACCTCATACTTCAGGGGTCTTAAAGAATAATTTTCAAGTTGGCTACTTTTCAGTGTCATCCAACAAGTCCCACAGTTGTTTTTATTAACTTTTTAAAAAACTTTTAATTTTATATTTGAGTATAGCCAATTAACAATGTTATAATAGTTTCAGGTGGACAGCAGAGCAACTCAGCCATACATTTCCATGTATCCATTCTCCCTCAAACTCCTCTCCCAGCCAAGCAGCCACATAACACTGAGCAGAACTCCCTGCGCTAGATAGTAGCTCCTTCTTGGTTATCCATTTTAAATACAACAGTGTGCACATATTGATCTCAAACTCCCTAACTATCCTTTCTCCCTATCCTTCCCCAGGGTAACCAGAAGTTCATTCCCTAAGTCTGTAAGCCTGCTTTTGTTTTGTAAATAAGTTCATTTGTATAATTTTTTTTAGGTTCTGCATATAAGGGATGTTATATGATATTTCTTTTTTCTCTGTCTGACTTACTTCACTCCGTATGATGATCTCTAGGTCCATCCACCCCATAATTGTTTTTAATGTAAAAAACAAGGTGATATAACCCTGAAAGTAAACATCTGTTTATAGGAACTCATATTTCTCTTAAGTAAACATCCAGATATTTTCCATAAGTTATCAAGTTGGGTTTTTATCATCAAGAAAAGGAGAAAATTACAAGGTAGAAGCTCTTGTTATAGGAAATGAAATTCCTTGCCCAAATCAGCAGAGGCTGACTCAATGACAGGTGCTGAGAGGACTCCTGAACATTTCCCCATTAAATGTAACTGCTAAAAGAAATTGCGACTACTGGAAAGTGGACCAGGAAGATGGAAACTTAATTTTTGTATGAAAATGGTCCAGTGAGATATGGCTAAAAGTAGCTGATATTCATATACCTCAGAACATTATCATGGTGATCTAAATAAAACTGTTATTGAACATAATCAAACTTACTAGCTTCTGCAGAGCAAAGGAAGCAGTAAACAGAACCAAAGACAACCTATGGACTAGAAAAAAGTATTTGCAAATGATGCGAGTGACAGGGCTTAATTTCCAAAATATACAAACAGCGCATAGAACTCAGTAACAAAAAACCAATCAAAACAGCCCAATCAACAAACAGCCCAATCAAAACATGGGCAGAAGACTTAAATAGACATTTCTCCAAAGAAGACATACAGTTGGCCAAGGCCCATAAAAAGATGCTCAACATTGCTAATTACTAGTGAAATGCAAATTCAAAACCACAATAAGATATCACCTCATGCTAGCCAAAATGGCCATTATTAAAAAGTCTACAAATAATAAACGATGGAAAGGGTGTGGAGAAAAGGGAACCCTCCTACATTGTGGGTGGGAATGTAAATTGGTGCAGTACTATGAAGAACAGTTTGGAGGTTCTTCAGAAAAACTAAAAATAGAGATGCCGTATGATCCAGCAACCCCATTCCTAGGTACTTATCCAGAGAAAATTATAATTTGAAAAGATATATACATTCCTGGGGCTTCCCGTCCTCCATGGGATCTTCCATACCCAGACAGCAAATCTATGTCTCTTACATTTCTTGCATTGGCAGACAAGTTCTTTATTACTAGTGGCACCTGCAAAGCCCTATATGTAAGTATCAGTTCAGTTCAGTTGCTCAGTTGTGTCCGACTCTTTGCGACCCCATGAAGTGCAGCACGCCAGGCCTCCCTGTCCATCACCAACTCCCGGAGTTCACTCAGACTTACATCCATCGAGTCAGTGATGCCATCCAGCCATCTCATCCTCTGTCATCCCCTTCTCCTTCTGCCCCCAATCCCTCCCAGCATCAGAGTCTTTTTCAATGAGTCAACTCTTCGCATGAGGTAGCCAAAGTATTAGAGTTTCAGCTTTAGCATCATTCCTTCCAAAGAACACCCAGGGCTGATCTCCTTTAGAATGGACTGGTTGGATCTCCTTGCAGTCCAAGAGACTCTCAGGAGTCTTCTCCAACACCACAGTTCAAAAGCATCAATTCTTCGGCACTCAGCTTTCTTCACAGTCCAACTCTCACATCCATACATGACTAACCATAGCCTTGACTAGATGGACCTTTGTTGGCAAAGTAATGTCTCTGCTTTTGAATATGCTATCTAGGTTGGTCATAACTTTCCTTCCAAGGAGTAAGTGTCTTTTAATTTCATGGCTACAATCACCATCTACAGTGATTTTGGAGCCCCCCACAAAATAAAGTCTGACACTGTTTCCACTGTTTCCCCATCTTTTTCCCATGAAGTGATGGGACCAGATGCCATGATCTTCGTTTTCTGAATGTCGAGCTTTAAGCCAACTTTTTCACTCTCTTCTTTCAAGAGGCTTTTGAGTTGCTCTTCACTTTCTGCCATAAGGGTCGTGTCATCTGCATATCTGAGGTCATTGATATCTCTCCTGGCAATCTTGATTCCAGCTTGTGTAAGTATACATATTCATATATATGTGTAGACACACACACACACACACACACACACACACACACACATTGGAATACTACTCAGCCATAAAAAAGAATGAAATAATGCCATTTGCAACAACATGGATGGGACTAGAGATTATCATACTAAGTGAAGTTAGAAAGAAAAAGGTAAGTACCATATGATCTAAAATGTGACACAAATGAATATATATTTGAAACAGAAACAGACTCATAGAAATAGAGAACAGATTTGTAGTTACTCAGTGGGAGGAGGTGAGGAAAGGATGGGTAGTTTGGTATGAGCAGATGCCAACTATTATCTTCAGGATAGATAATCAACAAGGTCCTACTGCATAGCACAAGGAACTATATTCAATATCCATAATGGAAAAGAATATGAAAATGGATAAATCTTAACTGAATATATATCTATAACTGAATCACTCTGCTGCATAGCATAACTTAACACAACATTGTAAATCAATTTACTTTAATAAAACTTTAAAAATGTTATAATGACATAAACATACCATACAAACATAATATATCCTATAGATTTTCCTAGGGCCAATCTGATTTTAAAAACTTTAAAAATTAGAGAAGCTAAAATTGGTAGGCATATTCTTCATGCTAAATCTAATAATTGTTAAATCCAATGCTTGCACTTAAAAAAAATGACATGATTTCTCTGAAAACAAGTTTGTTAAGGAAATGTGACATTTCAGTGAACTGTAGTTTTCATTACAAATTTACACTTTGTGCATTTTCCAAAAGTTCCTCATAGCTATGTTTATAAACACCAGCTTGCTGGGAACATGTCATATAACTTGTTCAAGCTACTTGTTAGTAGCTGGATATTTTAGAGAATTTACCATTTTGGTTGAATCCAACAATAAACAAGTGGATTATTTCCTAAATTGACTTTTTTGAGGTAGAAATTCAACTGATCTTGGGCTTGCCTGGTGCCTCAGGGTAAAGAAAGTGCTTGCCGATGCAGGAGACATGGGTTTGATCGCTGATCTGGGAAGATCCCACATGCCTCAGAGCAACTGAGCTCGTGCGCCACTACTATTGAGCCCACATGCTGCAATTACTGAAGCCCCCTGTGCCCTACAGCGCATGCCCTGAAACAAGAGAAGCCACGCCAATGAGATGCCCACATATAGCAACCAGTGAGTAGCCCAGCTTGCGTCAACTTGTGAAAAGCCCGAGCAGCAGTGAAGACCCAGGACAGCCAAAAATAAAATAAATAAATTTAAAATTACTTAAAAAAAAGAAATTCAACTGATCTCTTTCAAAGCCCTGACATATACAAAAAAATTAATACCTAACCATAAACATAGAAGCTTACGATGCATAATTTATTTTTTGCATTTACTTGTTATATTAATATAACACTCATAACTAAGAAAGTGAAATAAATATCATTTTTCTTTCTTAAATACTGTGGGTCTGACTTTTGACTCATCTTCAAGACAAGCTGAGGACAAACAGCTTGTATATATTTGAGAGATATATTTTTAAAGACAATTTTTTCTTCCATCTAATTTAGGATCTCTGGGATAAACAAGATATTTTACATAATCTGCTAGAAATAATTGATAGTTCAAGCTTCTATGTGTTATACTTGTTAAAATATTTGCATTCAAAAGCAAATTCAGTACTGTAGCTCAAGGCTATATGTATATCTTTCCTAAGGAACATAAGATCTAAATAGCATTTGAATTATAATTGTTTTGAAATCATACATTTAAAGATACAAACCTGCATTAAAAAAAAATAGGACATAGATTCCTTCATTCAAGCTTTTTCACTGAATATATGCCACACATTGGATGAAGTATTGGATATGAAAAGAGAGTTGAATAGCTGTCCAAAGAAGCCTTGAATCTAGTGAGGGGACATGGACCATAATCAGGTAATCGCAATTGAGTATTTAACAAGTATTGCAATTGTGGTCATTACTGGATTCTGAGAGCAAATAGGAAGAGGTCTGTGCTGATTATCAGTGACATTTACTGAGATTCTTGGTCTCTGTGGCACAAATTAGGATTGCACTTCTTTACCTCTTTAAAGTTTGGCATGACTTATTTTGTTTTTATTTTTTGGCCACATGGCTTGCGGGATCTTAGTTCCCTAGACCTGGGATTGAACCTGGGCCCTGGCAGAGAAAGCACTGAGTTCTAACCACTAGACCTCCAGGGAATTCTCAACTTAATTTTGGCTAATGAATTATGGGTGGAAGGAACACAAGTCATATCTGGGCAGAAAGATATGGTGACTGGCATTCCTTCATGGTGACTGGCATTATTGCATATCTGGGCTTAGACCCCAAAGGTGGATGATATGAAACTGAGCCCTATTTAGTCTCAAAGGACACACAGTATATATCAGAAATAAATGTTCATTTTTTAAATTAAGCCATTGAGATTTGGAGATGTTTGTCATTGCAGCACAGCATAAGCTGTACAGACCACTATATGTTTTACTCCAGATGTGGACAATTCAAAAAGTTTCCCAGGGTGCATGAGGCTAAGCTGAGACCTAAAGACTTGAAGAACTGAAAGGAACAGCATTCCAGAGGTAAAAGTATTTACATGTGAAGGCTTGGAGCAGGATGAGAATTCAGCATGTTTGGGGAAGAGGTGTTTTGCTTATTTACTTCTTTGTTTTTTTGTTTTTTTTTGTTTTTTTAACAAATGGAGTGTAGCCATCCAACAGGGGTACTGGAGATTACTCTGAGTAGGGCTAACAGTAATTGCGACTCAAGGATAAGATTCCAAAGGATTTCTGCCTGGTTCATTTGGGCTTTTGGACACAGAAAGGAGAAATGAAGAACCAAATTGCTATGAACCAACATAATGGTGAAAGTGAAGTTGCTCAGTCATGTCCAACTCTTTGTGACCCCATGGACTGTAACATACCAGCCTCCTCCCTCCGGGGTTTTCCAGGCAAGAGTAGTAGAGTGGGTTGCCATTTCCTTCTCCAGGGGATCTTCCCAACCCAGGGATCAAACCTGAGTCTCTCACATTGCAGGCAGATGCTTTACCATCTGAGCCACCAGGGAAGCCCTAACATAATGGTTGCTGCTGCTGCTGCTACTGCTGCTGCTAAGTCACTTTAGTCATGTCTGACCCTGTGCAACCCCATAGATGGCGGCGCACCAGGCTCCCCCGTCCCTGAGATTCTCCAGGCAAGAACACTGGAGTGGGTTGCCATTTCCTTCTCCAGTGCAGGAAAGTGAAAAGTGAAAGTGAAGTCGCTCAGTCGTGTCCAACTCTTAGCGACCCCATGGACTGCAGCCTACCAGGCTCCTTCATCCATGGGATTTTCCAGGCAAGAGTACTGGAGTGGGTCACCATTGCCTTCTCTGAATATAATGGTACTTGTCCTTAAAAGAAAAGTCACCTGCAATGTACAAAGTGGCTCTTTCAGGGCAGAGTCTTTTTATTTCTCACTTACTTACATCTTTGCCTCAAGTTTCTTCTTTACATATAGACTCAAATGAATTTTTTGTTTTGTGCATGTCTGTAATATTTATGTCTTTTCGTGTCTTGAAGGCAGGGCCCATGTCATTTTCATGTTTATGCATTGTAGGTATTCAAAAACTTCCTATTAAGACAGCTGCCATTATCTTAGGAATCTAAAAGCAAAACACAGCCTGGACTAGTTTCTAAAAGGCTGCTTCAAAAGAAATCTCTGTACACAGAAGGGAATCTGCCCATTTAAAAAGTGACCCAGAGATACACTGAGGTCTTGTGATGACAGTGCAGGCTGTGGGCCCATGGAATTTGCTCCCAAGACCTAGATTCTAGGGTCACCACTTCCTGATTGTGAGCCCCTGGGTTTAACTTTCAATCTTGATTTCCTAACTTGTGAACTGCAGGAAAGGCCTGCCCTACTTACCTCTTGGGGCTCTTAGGGGACTAAAATGACAACTCTGAGAACTTTTAAGTGTTGTACAAGTATGAGGCAATATTCATATTACTGCTGTTGGCAGCATGAATCTTGGATCATTAGAAGAAATGGGTATAATGCAAAGCCTGTACAGTTGATGAGACCTGGCTTTGAATTCTTTCTCGATCTCTTAATAGTTGCATAATTTTGGTAAAGCAATAAAATTCTAGAATATCACCAATGTCCTATTGGTTTGGACTGAAATACATTTCCTATACAAGTATCCTTAGTAAAGAACACTAGAAGTATGACATAGGAAGGCCACTGAGCTTCAAAAAATCACAAAGGTAGAATTCAAATCCCACTTCCACCATTCATTAACATGTGAGGTTGGTTAAGTTAACTACCTCCTAGAGTCTCAATTTACAGATCAATATAATGGGGATGATATTACCCAATTTCCAAAGGTTAACAGAAGCCACTTAAAGTAGAAAATGTTGGCTTATTAAGCCTTTGAAATGTTTACGTATCTGTTTAGCATTAAGCAAACTGCATCCTTAAAAATTCTGAATCAAGGTTATTCACAGAAAAGACTAAGTAACACTCAACTCCTGTTAAAGAAGCACCTTCTCTTATCTCAACATTGAGAAAAATGACTGAATAAACTTAAAGCTAAACCTTGGGTCAATCTGTGGCTCATCCGACTAGACAAGTTTCCTATTAACCTTGAAGTGTCCAAGGTAGCTCCTGAGATCCCACAATTTCTCATCTTCCCTTTCCTAAGGATGGCAAGGACTTGCTTTCCCCAGGTTGTACAAGATGATTTGGGAGAAAAATATGAGATATGGGCCACATCCTAATGAAGACCACTGCACCAACAAGACAAATTTTTGTCTGTTTTCTTAGGTACACAAGCTTGGTTTAATAAATTTGTTCCCTGTGGCTGTTGGCCAGTCAGCTGGCCTCTGAACAAGCCCACTCTTGTTCAGGTGGATGAGTGAGGCTCCAGAGAGAAGCAGGTTCACCAATGTGTCAAGCCTCACACACAACTTCTGAAGTCCATTCCTGATGAAACTGTAAGTGGGATGTTTGCTGGCTACTTGTTTTCACTGTGAGTATGGTTTGTGCACAAGCACTATTGGTATCTTCTGGGATCTTGTTAGAAATGCAGACTCTCAGGCCCCACCCCAGATTTGCTGAACCAGATCTGCATTTTAACGGGATTCATATATACTTTAAAATTAGTGAAGTACTTGGCTACAAAGTCTAAATACTACCTGACATAGGCTTCTGTGGTGGCTCAGATGGTAAAGAATCTGCCTGAAATGCAGGACATGTGGGTTCAATCTCTGGATAGGGAAGATCCCTTGGAGAAGGGAATGGCAACCCACTCCAGTATTCTTGCCTGGAGAATTCCATGGACAGAGGAGCCTGGCAGGCTACAATCCATGGGCTTGCAAAGCATAGTACACGACTGAATAACAAACACACACAAGGTGCCAAAGAGCTATTTTTTAGGGCTTACTGGGGATACACCCCATCCCCAAATCTCTTCGCCCAAATTCTTAAACTAGACAAGACATTCAGTTAAAGCCGTCATGGTCTCTCTGCCCTACCGCATATGTATACTCTGAGTGCAATAAGGATTTTATTATTCACTCTCTAACAAAGGATCTACAGATTTCACAAGTTGTGGAAAATCACAGCTAGGCAGTTGCTAAAATGTAAAATAACCTTCCTTTTCTGTAACTATTGGTTTTGGCTGATAGAAGTCATGCATACAGTCATATTTCAGAGAAATTACCATGCCTTAATGAGAACTTTAGGTTGAAGGAAGACATTTCAGTCAAACGATAGTGAAATTGATATGATCAAAATGAAATATGTGGCATATTTATCTAATCAGCTAGAGCTGCAATCTCGAACCAGAGTCATTTACAGCTCAATCAACTCATCTAGTCATTATCAGCTAATGATACAATGAGTGATTACCCCCACTTTGAGATAATAAGTGAGTTCATGAAAATCAGCACTTCTATTATAAAGTGTGACAGGTAGGGCTGAAAATAAGGTCTTTGAATGCAGTGAGTGCCTGGCTTACCTGACAAAAATTTAATAGGAAAAAATGGAACTGTATAGTTATAAGACAAGGTACATCCCTTTTGGAAAAGCAACTTAGCAATTTGTGTGAAGAATCATTAAAATGCTCACACCTTTGCATCATGTAAATTTTTTCTTTTTTTTTTAGTTTGAAACAATATCCAACTTTCAAAAACTGAAACTAGAATACAAAGAACTTTTCCTATCCCATCGGAGAGTAAGTTGCTGATATGAGCCAACTCACTGGAAAAGACCCTGATGCCGGGAAAGATTGGAGCAAAAGGAAAAGGGAGTAGCAGAGGATGAGATGGTTAGATAACATCACTGACTCAGTGGACATGAATTTGAGCAAACTCTGGGAGATAGTGGAGGACAGAGGAGCCTGGCATGCTAGTCCATGGGGCCACAAAGAGTCAGATATGACTTAAGTGGCTGAACAACAACAACAAATTATCATCCTTGGAATACATTACAGTGAATTTCTTACTGATGAATACATTTTTCTGCATAACCACAAAATAACCACCAAAATTAGGAAATTAACACTGATACATTACTACCATCTTGTCCTCACACTATATTCATTTTGCCGAATGTCTTAATAAGGTCTTTTTGGTAAAAGGATCCAGTTCAAAATTACATTTGTTTTGGTTGTCATGGCTCTTTAGTCTCCTTCAATATAAAACAATTCCCCTTTCTTCCCTTGCCTTTTACAGTCATTCTGCTTTTGAAGACTACAGACCAGTAACCTTGTATTAACATTGGATATTTCAACTTGGGTAAGTCTGCTGTTCCCTTAAGATTTGATTCAGGTTATGTGACTTTGGTAAGAATATCACAGAAGTGATGGTGTGTTCTTTTCATTAAATCTAATTGTGTGGCACATACGTTTGACTAGTCTTTTTTTTTTTTTTTCTGGCCACACAACTTGGCTTGTGGGATCTTAGTTTTCCAACTAGGGATCGAACCTGTGTCTTCTGCAGTAGAAGTGCAGAGTCTTCTCCACTGGACCACCAGGGAATTCCCAGTTTGATTAGTCTTATTAGTGTTTATATTAACTTTAATCACTTCACTGAGGTGGTATCCACCAGCTTTCTCCATTGTAAAGTCATTCTTTTTTTCCCTTTGTAATTAATACTGATTAGGCAAGAAACTACTTTGAGATGTTAGAAATATTCTGTACCTCAAAATTTTAATTTATTAATCTTAATGAATTGATATTAGTTTATTTAGGCTACCATAAACTTACATATTCCTATTTCATTTCATCTATTACTTCATTGCTTATTTTGCTGCTCAAATTGTCCTAGATTTGGGCAGGGTGTCATTTCCTACTCCTGGGGAATCTTCCTAACCCAGAGATTGAACCTGTGTCTCCTCCTTGGCAGGCAGATTTCTACCACAGAGCCATCTGGGAAGCCCTATTTTTTATGTTGAGACTAGTCCAAATGAAAAATCTATATTAAGGATGCCATTTTATGCATAAAATAAATTTGATATAGAATTACATTTAATAGATGAAGATTGAAAGGAAGAAATGATTAAATAATGGTAAACATGTACATTATTAGGCAGTCCCTACAAATGTTGGTTGAGGACTCCTAGTGAAGAGAGTAATTTGAGCACCTATATTGAATCTAACTCAGAGCAACCATAGCTGGAGGCAGGGGTGTGCTGTGATTCCAGTGGCCATCTATTCCAGTTCAGCTGGAACAGTCCCAGTTTACCCTTGTTGTCTCATAATTATCCGTCTTCCTTTTCACTTTTAAAGTATCTCAATTTAGATGATAAATTACATGGTCAGAGGATGAAGAGATCAAGACTCAATCTCAGTAATTTTTCCAGGAAACAACCTGGAAGAGGAGACCACAAATAATAGGAGTCTTTCTAAAGTGTTTCTTCCCAATTTACACTTAAATAGGTCAGAACAGTGAGTGGCACAATACAAATATTCAAAAATATTAGCCATGATGGTCCATTTGACTGGACAAGCTGAGCAAATATAAGGCATTTCTGTGGCTGACTCTTCATGAGGGAAATCTTGGATTTGGGGTGATGACTAGAGTGCTCTGGGCTTTTCTAGTGGCTCAGATGGTAAAGAATCTGCCTGCAATGCAGAAGATCTGGGTTCAATCCCTGGGATAGAAAGAGTCCCAGGAGAAGGGAACAGCTACCCGCTGCAGGATTCTTGCCTGAAGAATTCCACGAACAGAGGAGCCCTCCATGGTGCCTCAGTGAGGCGGACAGGACTGAGCAACTAGCACTTTCACTGACGTGCTCTGGTCGCCACAGTTGAGATGTAGAGAAAACTCACAGGCACATGGGTGAAGCTCTCTGCTGTAACTACTCATGTTATCACCTCTGAATTATTTTCCATCAATTTATAGATGTAAATAAACTACAGCAAATTTAAGCTTTTTCTTTATTTATTGTTTAGATGGAGATCTCAATAATTTGCAGACTCAAGTGAACTCATAAAAGCAGATAAGCCTGGATGTCATGAAAAGTCATGTAAAAGATAGAGCGATTCAAGAGAAGGGGACACATCTTTATCAATCAAATCATCTATTATCAAAGAAAGGATAGAACTAGAAGTTTTCAAATAAATGTTCGTATCAAGACTCCAATAGAGAGACAGGAGAAAAGATGGTGGAGTAGAAGGACTTGAGTTCACTTATCACAAAAACACTGAAATCACAACTAACTTCTGAACAACCACTGACAAAAAAGACTCAAATCTACCAAAAAAGACACTCTACACCCAGAGACAAAAAAGAAACCACAATGAGATGATGTGTTGCTGATGTGTTGCTCAGTCATGTTCAACTCTTTGAGACGCTATGGACTGAAGCCCACCAGGATCCTTTGTCCATGGGGATTCTCCAGGCAAGAATACTGGAGTAGGTTGCCATGCTCTCCTCCAGGGGATCTTCCCAACCCAGGGATCAAATCCAGGTCTCTCTCAATACAAGCAGATTCTTTATTATATGAGCCACCAGGGAGGGATATTTTCATGATATAATCATATTCCATACCTGCTACCCACAAACTGGAAAATAATTATATCACAGAGGTTCTCCCAAAGGAGTGAGAGTTTTGAGCCCCAAGTCAGGCTCCTCAGCCTGGGGACATGGCACTGGGAGGAGGAGCCTCCAGAACATTTGGCTTTGGAGGCCAGTGGGCATGAGTGCAGGCACTCCACAAGACTGGGTGAGACAGAGACTCCACTACTGGAGGGTGCACATGAGGTCTCACGTGCACTGGGACCCAGGCAAAGCAGTGACTCCGTAGGAGCACGGTCCAGGCCCACCTTTGAGTAGGCCTGGGGAGGCAGAGAGTGGCTGTGTCTCACTGTGGGAGAAGGACGCTGGCGGCAGGGGCCCCAGGGAATATTCACTGGAGTGAGCACTCTCAGAAGTCACCAATTTGGCATTGAGACCTGGCTCCAGTGCTGAGACACCTCAGGCTGAACCACCAACAGGGTGGGAACACAGCCCCACCCATCAGCAGATAGGCTGTATAAAGTTAGCCTGAACCCACAGCTGCCTATAAACATACCCCTTGACACAGTCCTGCCCACCAGAGGGACAAGACCCAGCTCTACCCACCAGTGGGCAGGCATCAGCTCCTCTCACTTGGAAGCCTGCACAAGCCCCTGGACCAACCTCATCGACCAGGGGGCAGACACCAGAAGTAAGAAGAACTATAATCCTGCAGCCTGAGGAAAGGAGACCACACACACAGAAAATTAGACAAAATGAGACAGCAGAGGAATATGTTCCAGATGAAGAAACAAGATACAATCCCAGAATAACAACTAAGTGAAGTGGAGACAGGCAATCAACCTGAAAAAGAATCCAGAGTAATAACAGTAAAAATGATCCAAGATCTCAGAAATAGAATGGAGGCACAGACTGAGAGGATATAAGAAACGTTTAATAAAGAGCTAGGTGCTTTAAAGAACAGAGATAAACAATATAATAATTGAAATGAAAAATAAACTAGAAGGAATCAACAGCAGAATAAATAAATCATGATGCTGCCAGGTTATCAAATATTTTACAGTTGTTAAAATATGTGATCAAGTAATTTTGAGTCACTTTGGGGAAATATTTATGATACCATGTTAAGAGACAAATACTGCCTATTAAGTTTTGTATAATCCACTCTGTTAGTTTATATTCTATACATAATATATAGAAATGCATTGAAAAATACTGAAAGAGGATGCACTATAAAAATTTAATAGTGATTACTTGGATAATTTTAAGCTTTCTTCACTATATGTCTTTGAATTATCTCAAACTTTTAAATAATAAGAATATATGAAAAATAGAATTGGAAAATGTGATTATGATAATCAGAAACATAAAGATTATGCAAGATGAATGGAAGGGGTAGATGAAGTTAGAGTTACACTTAGGTTTTTGAAATGAAGATTTGTGAAGCCCTGACTGCCATTGTGGCTGTATTTGGAGATGGGGACTCTAGGTAAGTAATTATGTTTAAATGAGGTCATAGGGTAGAGCTCTGATCAGACAGGACTAGTGTCCTTATAAAAAACCAATACGATATTGTAAAGTAATTAACCTCCAGTTAAAATAAATAAATTTATATATTTTTAAAAAATAAATAAAAATAAAAACAACAACAAAATTATCCCAGAGTGCTCGTTCTCTTTCTTTTCCTGAGCACACACTTAGAAAAAGGCATGTGAGGACATAACAACAAGGCGCCATATACAAGCCAGGAAAAGAGGTCTCAGCAGGAGACTGAGTCAGTTGCTTAGTCTTGTCCCATTCTTTGTGACGCCATGGACTGCAGCATGCCAGGCTTCCCTGTCCATCAGCAACTCCCGGAGCTTACTCAAACTCATATCCATTAAGTCCGTGATGCCATCCAACCATCTTATCCTCTGCCATCCCCTTCTCCTCCCACCTTCAATCTTTCCCAGCATCAGGGTCTTTTCAAATGAGTCAGTTCTTCAGAGGGCAGACAGAATGAAAATCACTGGAGAAGGGAATGGCAAACCACTTCAATATTCTTGCCTTGAGAACCCCATGAACAGAACAGCAGGAATCTAGTCAGTCAGAATCTTGATCTTGGCCTTCTCAGCCTCCGGAACTATGTGAAACAAATGTCTTCTGTTTAAGCAACCCAGTTTATGGCATTATGTCACGGAAGCTCAGTGGAATAATATACTAATTAAAAAAAAAAAATTCTTTTTAAAGTGGAAGGAAACACTCCAAAGAGTAATATCAGCTGGGTTTACCCCTCCCTGTCCTATTTCTAAATACAGCAGGAAGCCAGTGAGTTGTCAGGTAAAAAACTGTGGGTCAGGGGACAAGTCCTAATGTTTTTGGTGGAGGACAAGCTCAAGGTGGGCCACCAGAGTGTGGCTGCCCAATTCTTAGAATACTGTGTTTAGGGCTGGTGCCTGAAAAATGAGGTCACTGGCTGAGTTACACATTAAGAGATTAAATAGGTCTGTGAAGCCTCTTCCAGAAACAATTTCTGGGCTGGTGGGTAGAGAAGGAACAGTGTCTGCAAGTAATAACACAAAACTTTTGGCATTCTCTTCCACCTCTGAGATGCTCTTAGACAGACAGACAGACAGACCAGTCGCTCAGTCGTGTCCGACTCTTTGTGACCCCATGAACTGCAGCACGCCAGGCCTCCCTGTCCATCACCAACTCCCGGAGGTCACTCAGACTCGCATCCATCGAGTCAGTGATGCCATCCAGCCATCTCATCCTCTGTCATCCCCTTCTCCTCCTGCCCCCAATCCCTCCCAGCATCAGAGTCTTCTCCAATGAGTCAACTCTTCGCATGAGGTGGCCAAAATACTGGAGTTTCAGCTTTAGCATCATTCCTTCCAAAGAAATCCCAGGGTTGATCTCCTTCAGAATGGACTGGTTGGATCTCCTTGCAGTCCAAGGGACTCTCAAGAGTCTTCTCCAACACCACAGTTCAAAAGCATCAATTCTTTGGCGCTCAGCCTTCTTCACAGTCCAGCTCTCACATCCATACATGACCACAGGAAAGACCATAGCCTTGACTAGACGAACCTTTGTCGGCAAAGTAATGTCTCTGCTTTTGAATATGCGATCTAGGTTGGTCATAACTTTCCTTCCAAGGAGTAAGCGTCTTTTAATTTCAGGGCTGCAGTCACCATCTGTAGTGATTTTGGAGCCCAGAAAAATAAAGTCTGACACTGTTTCCACTGTTTCTCCATCTATTTCCCATGTAGTGATGGGACCAGATGCCATGATCTTCGTTTTCTGAATGTTGAGCTTTAAGCCAACCTTTTCACTCTCCACTTTCACTTTCATCAGGAGGCTTTTTAGTTCCTCTTCACTTTCTGCCATAAGGGTGGTGTCATCTGCATATCTGAGGTTATTGATATTTCTCCCAGCAATCTTGATTCCAACTTGTGTTTCTTCCAGTCCAGCATTTCTCATGATGTACTCTGCATATAAGTTAAACAAACATGGTGACAATATACAGCCTTAATGTACTCCTTTTCCTATTTGGAACCAGTCTGTTGTTCCATGACCAGTTCTAACTGTTGCTTCCTGACCTGCATACAGATTTCTGCTCTTAGAAGCTCTCTTTAAATAACAGATAGGAGGTTACCCTGGGGGTCCAGTGGTTGCTTGCCAATGAGGGGATGTGGGTTTGATTCCTGGTCTGGGAAGATCACACATGCCTTGGAACAACTGAGCTCGTGTGCCACAACTACTGAACCTGTGCTCTGGAGCCAGCGGGCTGCAAATACTGAGACCACTTGCTGCGACTATCGAAGCCCATGCACCCTAGAGCCTGTTCTCTGCAACAAGAGAAGCCACTGCAACAAGCAGCCTACCCACATCAATGAGAGAGTAGCGCTCTCTCTCTCCAACTAGAGAAAGTCCGTGCACAGCAACGAAGACCCAGCACAATCAAAAATAAGTAACTTAATAACAGAAATTTCACCGATCATATATTAGATTTCAATTTTCTTTATCCTGCTCTAAGGTAAAGAATAGAGTTTCATTATCCATTTTTTGTAAAAAGGGGGTGTACAGTAGCAATAGTGTCACACTCAATCTTATTATCTAGCAGAACATGAAGATCATCGCCTATTTGGAGGCTCCAGTGAGCAAGCAAACAAGGGGGCGTTTCAGGGAGGGAAGATGGCAGATTTCCGCATGCTACAGAAGGGGCTGCATACCATGGTATCAATGTTAATGTGTTCTTCAAAAAATCTCAAGACTCTTTCGTTAAGTGGTTAAAATCCAAATAACAATGTAATCTGTGCTTTTGCAAATTAGCCACAAACCATCTAGTTTCTCAGCAATTACTTGACGTTTTTTATCTACCTCTAAATGTTACTGACCTAAAAAAAAAATATCTGATCAAAGGCTGTGGAAATTCTAACCCCTGCAGCAAGTATTAAATTGGTCCACTCTGTGTCCTATGCTGACAAATCGTTATACTCTAGAGCCTGACGACCTATGAGTGACTCAATTAGATGCACGGATGTGGCAGCAATGTTTTAAAGTTGTCTGCACTTGACTTCATTCCTTTAAAACAACAGCCAACCCACCCACCCCCTTAAAATCTTTCCCAACCTAATAAATAGAAATGTCTTTCCTTCCATATGCTCCAGAGCAGACGTGAAGGAGACTGTACCTTCTGGTAGTCACATAAAATGAGCACAAGCACCTTTGTGTAATAAATTCTTTCTTGTAACCAGCTTCCTCTCATATTGTTTCTCTTTATATTATGAAGATCTGTGCATTTACATGAGATCTTCCTCCCTACCTGTCCCACTCTTTCCTCCACCTCAGTCCATAATAGGCACTGGTTCTCTAGGAGTTTATTGGTTGGGTTAAGGAGGACTTAATACTGAGCGGTTTGATATCAGATGTCAAACCCAGCCCAACAAGAAGCCGTGGGAATCCCTGACATCTCTTCCACCATGGACCTGACTGTGTGAGGGAACAATGGAAGTGTAATATTCTGAGAATATAACTCGGTATTTTTGGAAAATGTATTCCTTTATTGAGAAGTTACCTCTTGGGTATGTCTAAACATTACCTTTCACAAAAGATAATATTTTTTTCAACATTAAAAGACAGGTCACACATTCCTGTTGTACATGCTAGAGTACCCTAGTGGCTCAGATGGTAACGCGTCTGCCTGCAACATGGGAGATCCGGGTTCGCTCCCTGGGTTGGGAAGATCTCCTGGAGAAGGAAATGGCAACCCACTCCAGTATTCCTGCCTGGAGAATCCCAGGGACGGAGGAGCCTACAGTCCATGGGGTTGCAAAGAGTTGGACACGACTGAATGACTTCTCTTCACTTCACACATTCCTGTTGTACATACTATAGTACCAAGTACTGTATGAGACGCAATATAAATACTGATGCAAATTAGGTTCAAAAGGCATATATCCAGAGGAAAATATAGTTCAAAGGATCTATGCACCTCAATGTTCATTGCAGTACCACTAACAATAGCTAGGACATGGAAGCAATCTAAATGTCCATCAACAGATGAACAGATAAAGAAGACGTGATACATACAATATATTACTCAGCCATTAAAATAATGAAATGATGCCATTTGCAACATCATGGATGGACCCAGAGATTATCATACTAAGTGAAGCAAGTCAGACAAAGACAAATTTCATGTGATATTGCTTATATGGGAAATCTAAAAAAAATGATACAAATGAACTTACTTACAAAACAGAAACATACTCACAGACTTAGAGAAGGAATTGATGTTTACCAGGGGAAAGGGTGGTGGGAGGGAGAGCCTGAGTGTGTGGGACTGACATATAAACACACAGCTATGTTTAAAACATAAAACCAACAAGGACCTACTGTAAAAAAAAAAAAAATAATAATGAAAAATAAAGAAAAAAAGACTTTTCTGTCTGGTAAGATATATGATGTTACTATTTTTGTGCAGTGTATTCAGTGACAAACAGAACTTGTTGTCTGGGAATAAGGCAGACTCTTTTCTTATTTGCCTACTGTATTCTTATTAGAACAGTGTTCTGATGAGTGTGTGTGTTTGCACATGTGGCAAACTCTCAGCCTACAGAACCAGCCTGACATCTAGCTTCCTGGACAGCTTACAATGGAAACAGCTGACTGCAGCTTGCCTCAGTAACAGAGGTCTAACTGTTCATTGCTTCAGTAACACTGAGAGAGTGCATTTGCTTGAACAAAAGTTAAACCATTTGCCTACTATTTATGGAATACCTCCCTTGTGCACAGTGAGACCTGAAACACTTGTTAGTGCTCTGAATAATTTCTCCCCACTAAATAGTCTCTATAAAAAGTCTCCATGCCTGCCTTCCAGCACCATGTGACTCTGTCCAGAGGGGAGCCAAACTGCTCTGATGTCTCCTTGTGAAGCTTCCAAGTAATCTTGCTGTCTTCCCATCCACTTCCTTTAGACCCATACTTTGTTTGCACTGTCTATCTGGCACATGACAAATATTTAGGTTTGGATTTTGTCTCTTAGAAGGACACTTCTTTCCATGAATACAGGATCAGAGCAGAGACTCAAGCATCCCACTTGTTCAGTGGGGAAAGTTCAGACCTCTGAATGTATTTTAGACTTGACTATGTCACACACCCACAAATGTGAAGATGGGCTTCCTACAAGTCTGAAAACTAATCATTCAAATGAAACCTGTTACATCCCAAACGCACAAGCTTTTCAGTTCTCTAAGGCTTGTGGAGGAACTGTGGGAATCACAGTGCCCATGATACTGAACAAGCAGGCAGGAGTCCCACTGAAATACAAAGACTTGCAGTGCAAGTGAGAAGGGAAGTGTTTTGCTCCTTATTGGCCCTGTTGGATCAGTTATCTCTTCAGTGGTGTCTCCCACTTAGGGTATATACAGAAAAAGCCACACCTGAGAAAGTAGAAGCAAAGTCATTTCTTTTAGCATTTCTGGCAATTAAGAAAGTTAGCCTTGATATACAACAATTTCTTAATGTATAGCACAGGGTACTATGGTCAATACTGTGTACTAAACCATAATGGAAAGGAACATGAAGAATAATATGTATGCTGCTGCTAAGTCTCTTCAGTCGTGTCTGACTCTGTGCGACCCAATAGATGGCAGCCCACCAGGCTCCCCCGTCCCTGGGATTCTCCAGGCAAGAACATTGGAGTGGGTTGCCATTTCCTTCTCCAATGCAGGAAAGTGAAAGTAAAAGTGAAGTCGCTCAGTTGTGTCCAACTCTTCCCGACCCCATGGACTGCAGCCTACCAGGCTCCTCTGCCCGTGGAGAGGAGCTGGTCTGGTTCCATAGCTTCATGGGAAATAGATGGGGAAACAGTGGAAACAGTGTCAGACTTTATTTTGGGGGGCTCCAATATCACTGCAGATGGTGACTGCAGCCATGAAATTAAAAGACGCTTACTCCTTGGAAGGAAAGTTATGACCAACCTAGATAGCACATTCAAAAGCAGAGACATTACTTTGCCAACAAAGGTCCATCTAGTCAAGACTATGGTTTTTCCAGTAGTCATGTATGGATGTGAGAGTTAGACTGTGAAGAAAGCTGAGTGCTGAAGAATTGATGCTTTTGAACTGTGGTGTTGGACAAGATTCTTGAGAGTCCCTTGGACTGCAAAGAGATCCAACCAGTCCATTCTAAAGGAGATCAGCTCTGGGTGTTCTTTGGAAGGAACAATGCTAAAGCTGAAACTCCAGTACTTTGGCCACCTCATGCAAAGAGTTGACTCATTGGAAAAGACTTTGATGCTGGGAGGGATTGGGGGCAGGAGGAGAAGGGGATGACAGAGGATGAGATGGCTGGATGGCATCACCGACTTGATGGATGTGAGTCTGAGTGAACTCTGGGAGTTGGTGATGGACAGGGAGGCCTGGTGTGCTGCAATTCATGGGGTCGCAACGAGTCGGAGATGACTGAGCGACTGAACTGAACTGAACAATGATGTAATTGATGGCTGTGGGCCCTAGAGAAAAATACAGAGAACTTCCTCCTTAAAATTTTATCTCATCTTACCATCAGCATCACCAGGTACTGCAAATAAATAAGTCTTACAAGGCATTATTTATTTAAATAAATGCATCTATTTCTAAAAGTATTTTAGAAGCACTGTGAATACTGTATAACCTCTCCATCGAGTCTGCCACTGTTCCTGGGGTTTAGGTACTTTGAGACAGTGACCAACACCATGGGTTAAGCTGAATCAGTGAAAGTTACAAGACTGTCAAAAGGATGGATGTGTCCAATCAGACAGCATATGCCTTGACACAGAGAAGATACGTATTGAGACAATGCAAGCAGCTTGATGGAAAACCAAACCACGTAGGAAGCAAATCTTCCATGCATCTGAGCCAGGGAGACTACACTGGAGCTGTAGGAAGTCAGTTTTTCCTTTGTACTGTATGTTATGTGATCTGGGGACACTGATGAAGATTTTGCCTCCCAGTTCCTTCCCACCTCCAAGTTTATGCAGACATGGAAGTTTTTGGAAGGAGGTTGTCACTATCTAGTCAGTTCTCTGAAACAGAAAGACTTGGTGGTGAGAAGAATGCTGGTGTTTGTTTTTTTTTTTTTTAATGTAGATTTTTAAAAAGTCTTTATTGAATTTGTTACAATATTGTTTTACAATACTGATTCTGTTTTATGTTTTGGTTTTTTGGCAATGTGGCATATGGGATCTTAGCTCCCTGACCAGGGATTGAACTCACACCCCCTGGCATTGGAAGGCAATGACTTAACCACTGGACCACCAGAGATATCCCAAGAGGATTTTCAGATTCACATCCATTTATGCCACAGCAGCTTCCATTTCTTGGGCAAAACAGACTTAAGACTGAATGATAATGAAAAAACTCAAGTATCCTATTTTTCACTTTACTTCCTGGCCTGGCTATCTGGAAATGGCTTCATATCAACTAAGTTTTCACTGAGGATCTAATTTTTCATTTATAGGTAAAACTGTGGTGTATGTTATCCCAGTACAGGTTGGTCAACATTAGAGTTCCTGAATATGATGTGGCATCAACTCTATTTAGTTATGAGCAGAGAGAACCACTACAGCAGCTTCCTTCACTACCAGATTGAGAAATTACCAATGAACAAATGATTTGGGAAAATTAGAATGAGGTTAGTTGGGGTTCTCCTTACTGTGAAATCAAAACACCCCACAAGCACTTCTTCTTTTAATCCTGAACACAAACTCCATTCTAATTACTTTACTAGCAAAAGCTGAACAGTATGAGATTCACTGTGAAATGAATATCCTACCATAAAAGCCCAACATATTCATCTTTAAAAAATTTAGTATCTTAATGTGATTCATGACTTAGTCACCTTTTGTACCACTTTCTGTTTGATTATAATTTTATCTATTAATCATGTTAATCCAATAGACTCTGCCTTAATCAAATGTGAGTCAATTACCCAGTTCTTCAAATTATATTTTTTAATGAAAGACATTTTTTAAAATTGAATGCCAATTAGGGCCAAGCCAAACTTGTTCATAAAGTTTGGGTTATCACAGAACAGTATGAGCCCTTGACTATACCTGTATTTTCAGCTCTTTCTGAGGAGGGCGTGCTGTGTGCTTTCAGATACAGCCATTAACCTCTCTGTAATTCCTGTTTTTCCACCTGTAAAATGAGGATAATGATACTCTGGCTTGGGAAATGATTTTATGACTCTTAGTTGAAAAATGCAACCAGAATACCATTTAAAAACATGCTTTTTGTAATTTCACTCTTAATTTCTTACCATAAGTGGTTTTGTTTTTCCTTAGCACTGAACTGCTTTTTGACATTGTTAGAGAACTATATATAAATCCACTGAGAAGGAAGTGACTCAGAAGGGTTCCTCTGGAACAGTCTTAACTGTGGACAGTGATGGACAGAATGACAAGGGTGTTTTATCCACGGGCCTCTAGAAATAAAGTCCAAGTGGACTCCTGGAGCTCTGTGTTGGGAGAAGTTGTGAGGCTTCCTCCTGGTTCAGCAGAATGGAGCTCCTTGCTCCCATTCAGGAGTGGGTAGTGCTGGTGTTAGAGCAGACGGAACTAGCTGACAGTGCAAGGGGCTCCATGGATGGGCCTCTGGTGGTGGGGGTGGTCCTTGTGCTCCACTGATACAGTGTAAAAAGTAGCATGTGTACATTTCTCTAGAATGGGAGTGGATAGCTATTATTTTAATTTTCAGTAAGATTCTACAAACCAGTCTATCCTAAAGGAAATAAACCCTGAATATTCACCAGAAGGACTGTTGCTGAATCTTCAATACTTTGGCCACCTGATGCAAAGAGCCAGATCACTGGATATGACCCTGATGCTGGGAAAGATTGAACACAAAAGGAGAAGGGGGAGGGAGCATCACTGACTCAGTGGACATGAATTTGAGCAAACTCTGGGAGATAGTGGAGGACAGAGGAGCCTTGCATGCTACAGTCCATGGGGTTGCAAGAGTCAGACACAATTTAGTGACTGAACAACAATAAGATTGTACAAACCAATGTTTTAGGATCAAATGGATGGTGAGGTCAGGGGCCCAAACCTTGGGGTGGGACTGAGGCCAGAGGATCACCTTCACCTGTTCAATGGGAAAGGAGAGAGCTCATCGCAGACAAGTGTTTCTGCTTCTGTTCTGCAAAGCTGGCTGCCTGCCATTACACCATCTGAAATTGGGGATCTGGGTTTCTCAGGAAGAGGGCTCTTTCACAGTTGTTGAAGTTAAGGAGGTAATGATAGTTATTTCATTCCCTTTCTTTTTGCTCCAAGTGCCCTACTCCTCTGGTATTTAGCTCTGTTGTTGAGTTGAAATCACATTAGTGTATTACAGGCTAAGCCAGCTGAGTACATTCTGTGAAGAAATGACAAGTGAGCTGGTGGTGGTGGAAAGCTCTCCTATGGCAGGTGGCAGCATGGCTCATTCGTGCTTCTTGATGGACAGCTAGGGACCTGTTGTCAGTTTCTAGATGCTCTATCACTATGGTTCCAAGAAGAATCATTTGTGCTAATTATCACCAAGGAGGAGTGACCTGTGCAGAGAGCTTCTATTCCAAAAAGTGGCCTGGGCAGTTAGCTAGATAAACCGAGATGCTCCTGTGGCCATTACACCTAGATCAAAGCCTTACATTTCCAAGGGGCTCAAGGCCATGGTAAATAGATGGGGAAAAATTAGAAATAGTGACAGATTTTTCTTGGGCTCCAAAATCAGTGCAGATGGTGACCGCAGCCGTGAAATTAAAAGGTGCTTTGCTCCTTGGAAGAAAGGCTATGAAAAATCTAGACAGCATATTAAAAAGCAGAGACATCACTTTGCTGGCAAAGTCCCTATAGTCAAAGCTATGGTTTTTCCAGTAGTCATGTAAGGATGTGAGAGTTGAACCATAAAGAAAGCTGAGCAATGAAGAATTGATGCTTTTGAACTGTGGTGCTGGAAAAGATGCTTGAGAGTCCCTTGGACAGCAAGGAGATCAAACCAATCAGTCCTAAAGGAAATCAGTCCTAGGTATTCATTAGAAGGACTAATGCTGAACTGAAGCTCAAATACTTTGGCTACCTGATGTGTTGAGCCAACTCATTGGAAAAGACCCTAATGCTGGGAAAGATTGAGGGCAAGAGGAGAAGGAGCAAAGGAGGATGAGATGGTTGGATGGCATTACCAACCCAATGGACATGAGTTTGAGCAAACTCTGGGAGATAGTCAAGGACAGGGAAGCCTGGTGTGCTGTAGCACATGAGGTTGCAGAGTGGGACAGAATTGAGTGACTGAACAACAAGACCCCATGCAACCAAGACTGCACAGGAGTCACTGTTTCTGAGTTGTAAATCAGTGTTAAGTGTGAGTGGGCAGAGCCTTTATTTGCATGTGATTAGAATGAAGACCTTTTGCATTCCAATGTGTGTGTGGTCATCTGAGAATCTCACTCTTTGTTTCAGTGAGTGCCAGGTGTCGATGGCTGATACAGGGGTGCAGGATTATTCACACCCAAGGGGCAGCATAAAACTCCACAGCGCCCCCTGGGAAGCCCTTGGCAAGTATTCAGTTTCCTCTAATTGTCTAGCCATTTTCTTATAAACTCTGAATGCCTGGATTCTGATGCTCCTTCCACTCTAGCCCCAGCCAGGATGACAAAAAACTTCTTGAGCGATAGAAAAAGAAAGACCTTACCATGCTTGTGTTAGATAAACAAACTTTCCTCTCCAAAATTTCTAATTCTCTTAAATTTTTAGCAGTGGAATTACAAGGTTGAGTAAATTGAATATTATGAGGCTTCTGACTGCCAAATTGGTTCCAACGTATTGTATCAGTTTAGGAGTTTACTTCTAGTTGTACTTTCTGTTCTTTGAGGATTGTCTTTCAGATACTTAACATATATTGTTTGGGGCTTTTCTGCATCTATCTGTGTGAACTCTACATACTAAAGATGATAGCTTTCTGCAATATTTGCTGCAGATATTTTCCTAAGGTTATTAGGAATTTTCTCTTTTTGTTCATATCCTTTTTTCTTTTATGACTTTCCTGGTCAATCTATTTCAATAAATATTTACTAAGTGTGTTAATGTACTAGGCATTGTGGTGGGTTTAAACATAAATAATACATGAAATCTGGCCTCCAAGAGCTTGCAGTCTATGTGAGGATGTGAAGGCATAGACAATTTCAATATATTGGATTGGGGGGACTTTCACTTCTGGAATTCTGGCTGATAAGGTGCTTAGAGACTCCCTTAGACTGAAGAACAGTGCAGAGATTCTGGAATTAAACCCTAGAAAGGACACACTTGTAGAAGTATTACTAAGTTTATAAGAAGTACAGGAGGACTCTGAAGAGCCCTGCCTATTAGGAAACAGGAAAGGCAGAAAAACTGTGAGGTGGGACTGGATAAAGCCAGAATGGCTGTGGCTAGCAGCAAGGGGGAGGGTGGTTTCTTGATAGCAACTCTACCTTTTATACAAAGTTAGCTTAAAGGTCAACATTCAGAAAACGAAGATCATGGCATCTGGTCCCATCACTTCATGGCAAATAGATGGGGAAACAGTGGAAACAGTGGCTGACTTTATTTTTCTGGGCTTCAAAATCACTGCAGATGGTAATTGCAGCAATGAAATTAAAAGATGCTTACTTCTTGGAAGGAAAGTTATGACCAACCTAGATAGCATATTCAAAAGCAGAGACATTACTTTGCCAACAAAAGTCCGTCTAGTCAAGGCTATGGTTTTTCCAGTGGTTATGTATGGATGTTTTCTGAATGTTGAGCTTTAAGCCAACCTTTTCACTCTCCACTTTCACTTTCATCAAGAGGCTTTTTAGCCCCTCTTCACTTTCTGCCATAAGAGTGGTGTCATCTGCATATCTGAGGTTATTGATATTTCTCCCGGCAATCTTGATTCCAACTTGTGTTTCTTCCAGTCCAGCATTTCTCATGATGTACTCTGCATATAAGTTAAATAAACATGGTGACAATATGCAGCCTTGACGTACTCCTTTTCCTATTTGGAACCAGTCTGTTGTTCCATGACCAGTTCTATCTGTTGCTTCCTGACCTGCATACAGATTTCTTAAGAGGCAGATCAGGTGGTCTGGTATTCCCATCTCTTTCAGAATTTTCCATAGTTTATTGTGATCCACACAGTCAAAGGCTTTGGCATAGTCAATAAAGCAGAAATAGATGTTTTTCTGGAACTCTCTTGCTTTTTCCATGATCCAGCAGATGTTGGCAATTTGATCTCTGGTTCCTCTGCCTTTTCTAAAACCAGCTTGAACATCAGGAAGTTCACGGTTCACATATTGCTGAAGCCTGGCTTGGAGAATTTTGAGCATTACTTTACTAGCATGTGAAATGAGTGCAATTGTTCGGTAGTTTGAGCACTCCTTGGCATTGCCTTTCTTTGGGATTGGGATGAAAACTGACCTTTTCCAATCTTGTGGCCACTGCTGAGTTTTCCAAATTTGCTGGCATATTGAGTGTAGCACTTTCACAGCATCATCATTCAGGACTTGGAATAGCTCCACTGGAATTCCATCACCTCCACTAGCTTTGTTCGTAGTGATGCTTCTAAGGCCCATTTGACTTCACATTCCAAGATGTCTGGCTCTAGGTCAGTGATCACATCATCATGATTATCTGGGTCTTGAAGCTCTTTTTTGTACAGTTCTTCTGTGTATTCTTGCCACCTCTTCTTAATATCTTCTGCTTCTGTTAGGTCCACACCATCTCTGTCCTTTATTGTGCCCATCTTTGCATGAAATGTTCCTTTGGTATCTCTGATTTTCTTGAAGAGATCCCTAGTCTTTCCCATTCTGTTGTTTTCCTCTATTTCTTTGCATTGATCACTGAAGAAGGCTTTCTTATCTCTTCTTGCTATTCTTTGGAACTCTGCATTTAAATGTTTATATCTTTCCTTTTCTCCTTTGCTTTTCGCTTCTCTTCTTTTCACAGCTATTTGTAAGGCCTCCCCAGACAGCCATTTTGCCTTTTTGCATTTCTTTTCCATGGGGATGGTCTTGATCCCTGTCTCCTGGACAATGTCACGAACCTCATTCCATAGTTCATCAGGCACTCTATCTGGTCCCATCACTGCATGGGAAATAGATGGGGAAACAGTGGAAACAGTGTCAGACTTTGTTTTTCTGGGCTCCAAAATCACTGCAGATGGTGACTGCAGCCATGAAATTAAAAGACGCTTGCTCCTTGGAAGGAAAGTTATGACCAACCTAGATAGCATATTCAAAAGCAGAGACATTACTTTACCAACAAAGGTTCGCCTAGTCAAGGCTATGGTCTTTCCTGTGGTCATGTATGGATGTGAGAGCTGGACTGTGAAGAAGGCTGAGCGCCGAAGAATTGATGCTTTTGAACTGTGGTGTTGGAGAAGACTCTTGAGAGTCCCTTGGACTGCAAGAAGATCCAACCAGTCCATTCTGAAGGAAATCAATCCTGGAATTTCTTTAGAAGGAATGATGCTAAAGCTGAAACTCCAGTATTTTGGCCATCTCATGCGAAGAGTTGACTCATTGGAGAAGACTCTGATGCTGGGAGGGATTGAGGGCAGGAGGAGAAGGGGACGACAGAGGATGAGATGGCTGGATGGCATCACTGACTCGATGGATGCGAGTCTGAGTGACCTCCGGGAGCTGGTGATGGACAGGGAGGCCTGGCGTGCTGCGGTTCATGGGGTCGCAAAGAGTCGGACACGACTGAGCGACTGATCTGATCTGATGTATGGATGTGAGAGTTGGACTATAAAGCAAGCTGAGTGCCGAAGATTTGATGCTTTTGAACTGTGGTGTTGGAGAAGACTCTTGAGAGTCCCTTGGACAGCAAGGAGATCCAACCAGTCCATCCTAAAGGAAATCAGTCCTGAGAGTTCATTAGAAGGACTTATGTTGAAGCTGAAACTCCAATACTTTGGCCACCTGATGGGAAGAGCTGACTCATTTGAAAAGACCCTGATGCTGGGAAAGATTGAGGGCAGGAGGAGAAGAGGACGACAGAGGATGAGATGGTTGGATGGCATCACCAACTCGATGGACATGAGTTTGGGTGGATTCCGGGAGTTGGTGATGGACAGGGAGGCCCGGCGTGCTGCAGTTCATGGGGCTGCAAAGAGTTGGACACTACCGAGTGACTGAACTGATCTGATCTAGTCTTGGGGCTTCCTAGGTGGCTCAGTGGTAAAGAATCCATCTGCCAAGGCAAGAGATATGGGTTTGATCCCTAGGTCATGAAGATCCCCTGGAGAAAGCAACTGTAACTCACTCCAGGGTTCTTGCCTGAGAAATTCCATGGCCTGGGGAGCTACAGTCCATGGGTCACAAAAGTTAGACACAACTTAGGGACTAAACAACAATCTAGCCTTGGGCCAGCAGGAATGGGAAAACTGACCTAGCACCGTCCATAGACCTGTGCAAAAGGGGACCTTATATTCAGCCCTTGTTTTTGAGAAGTCTCTAGGTTTAATATACATGTACATGCACATATTAAGGACACATACTCAGCACTGGCACAGCATGACATGCGCTATACAACCACCCTCAAGACTAACTCAATTAAGGCACCAGGGAAACAAACATTTGAGCTGGGTTGCATCTAAACAAAGAGTGGTTAAGTCTAAATGTGGTGAGGTTTGCTGGAGATGGATACTGCTTTAGAAGGTAAGGAGCATTTGAAGGTTGGAAACCTTTAGATAAAACAAAAGATAAATTTATCAACTTGGTAAATCCTTTCCTTTGGAGTGAATTCAATAAGTTGTCACACAGTCAACTATGACTCAGCCATCTCAATCATCCATTTCTTGGGTGTCTTTTTTTGTCCAATTTATGGTTCAGGATGGACTAACAAATTAGCACAGTATTTGCAACCAATGCATGTGGGTGTAGAAGAAATTTTCCAGTACTAAACAATTCACATTGCTCTCATAGATGTGTGAACTTCAATACACTTCATGTGACATGTGATATCTATGGATTCTTTACATTAGAAACTAGAGAAACACTTAGCACTAGAATTACAAATGCTTTTATATTATATAAATATATAATAATACTTTTAAAATTTAAATTATATTTAGAAAGTTTCAGTTTCTTGAAATAAGAAACTGAATTATGTATATCATTTTGACTGGCAAATATTTACATGTATACTTTGAATGCAATTTAGGAGAGTCAAAAAGTTGGCTTAAAAGCTCAACATTCAAAAAACTAAGATCATGGCATCTGGTCCCATCACTTCATGGCAAATAGATGGGGAAACAGTGGAAACAGTGGCTGACTTTATTTTTTTTGGCTCCAAAATCATTGCGGATGGTGACTGCAGCCATGAAATTAAAAGACGCTTACTCCTTGGAAGGAAAATTATGACCAACCTAGACAGCATATTAAAAAGTAGAGACATTACTTTGTCAACAAAGGTCCATCTAGTCAAGGCTATGGTTTTTCCAGTAGTCATGTATGGATGTGAGAGTTGGACTATGAAGAAAGCTGAGCACCAAAGAATCAACGCTTTTGAACTTTGGTGTTGGAAAACACTCTTAAGAGGCCCTTGGACGGCAAGGAGAAGCAACCAATCCTTTAGAACAGAGATCAGTCCTGGGTGTTCATTGGAAAGACTGATTTTGAAGTTGAAACTCCAGTACTTTGGCCACCTGATGGGAAGAGCTGACTCATTTGAAAAGACTCTGATGCTAGAAAAGATTAAGGGCAGGAGGAGAAGGGGATGACAGAGGATGAGATGGTTGGATGGCATCACTGACTCAATGGACATGAATTTAGGTAAACCCCGGTAGTTGCTGATGGATAGAGAGGCCTGGCGTGCTGCAGTTCATGAGGTTGCAAAGAGTCAGACATGACTGAGTGACTGAACTGAACTGATTTTTTTATCTTTTAGATCAGTGTTGATAGAAAATAAATTATACAAACATCCTTAATACATCATAAGTGATTTTTCTGAAATAAAGGCAAGAAAGTTATTATATACTTATTTCATAAAAGTTAAGAATTGTATAAGTCCCTATTTCTCAGCCAAATCTCACTAAACTATCTAAAGGATACCCAGATTTGTACAAAGAGTTGGACATGACTGAGCAACCTGAACAACAACAAATTAATAATTTTACACCAACTGATTTAAACAATTAGATGTAATGGATAAATTCCTGGAAAAAATAACTTAGTAAAACTGACTCAATATGAAATAGAAAGCTTGAATTGTTCCATAATTGTAAAAGAAATCAGAACGTTAGTTAATAATGTCCCTATAAAGAAAACACCAGTTGAGTTCTACTAGACCAACCCACGGAGAAGGCAATGGCAAGCCACCCCAGTACTCTTGCCTAGAAAATCCCATGGATGGAGGAGCCTGGTAGGCTGCAGTCCATGGAGTCGCTAAGAGTCGGACACGACTGAGCGACTTCACTTTCACTTTTCACTTTCATACAATGGAGAAGGCAATGGCAACCCACTCCAGTGTTCTTGCCTGGAGAATCCCAGGGACGGCGGAGCCTGGTGGGCTGCCGTCTATGGGGTTGCACAGAGTCGGACACGACTAAAGCGACTTAGCAGCAGCAGACCAACCCAATACTGAACAAACTTCTCTAGGAAATACAGGAAGAGGAAACACTTCTCAACTAATTTTGTAAAGCTTATATAACCTTAAACAAGACAGGACAGATTGAGAATGGAAGATTTCAGAATTTTTACAGAATTTCCAGTCCAGACTTTTTTTTCTTTTCAAGAGATTTGATATACAGTTGATCTTTGAACAACACAGGTTTGAACTGTACAAGTCCACTTGTACTTGGATTTTTTTCAGTAGTAAATACTACAATTCTAATGGTTTGAAGTTGGTTGAATCTAAGGAAATGAAGGAAACTTGAACTTGGAGGGGTGACTAGAAATGATACTCAGGCGTGTGATGTAGAAGAGGGCCAGCACCCCAATCCTAGGACTGTTCAAGCATCAACCGTATATTCAAGAGGATATTTTGGAAACTCTGTGTTCAATTAAAAATGTTTAACTAGATATCTATCCAGAATTTATTTATATATGCAATGTGAGATGAACATACATATACTTTTCAAACAGCTAAAGCACAGTTCTCTCAGTATAGAGTAAATAATCTTTTCATTTAGTAAAAGTGAAGATTTTTACAACCAGGAGTTTTCATAACTCAGAACTTTAATTGATGCTGATTCAGGTTACTTTACTTTAGGTGTACCCCCAGTAAACAATGATAAAAACAGCTCTTGATGCTGCTACTTAAAAAAAGAGAGAGCGAGGCAGACTATCATTCAAGTTAAATTTACTTTTAAAATTAGCCCACTTTATTTGAAGAGCTTGTGTCAATAACTTATCTCCACCTATCTTTTTAATTACCACAGTGACAGTTTAATTACCATGAACAATTAAAACGAGTATTATTTTGAGTTTTTTATGTTACAGTAGATTATTTCACATTAAATGTTAAATACCTATCACTTTTCATTTCCTGTTAATAAATTCTCACATTCATCAACCTCAAATACTCTAATATTTTTTAAGACACACACAAGGGTGGGGGGGGGGGTTCGGGGAGAGAGCCCAAGTAAACTGTTTGAGGCCTTTGCAGAAAAATTATTTGGGCAGCTGCTTCTTACCGGCTTGGGGTTCTGACTGATGACAGACAACATAATAAATAATCTATTTACTGACTCCTAACAGCTAAATAATGCCCTTATTTTTCACCATAACTGAATTGCCAATACTGTATTGACAAAGTGTCACAGGGCTGGTGTTAAACTGACCTCGTGTCACCATTTTTCTTTCTATAGCATCAGTGAAGACCCTGGAAAAGACCCCCTATTACTCTGATTAATGGAAGGCACTAAAGGTTACCAGTGAACCTGGTTGCATTTATTTATTTACACGTAATTCACTGGTAAGGGGTGGATGGATGGGACTCATTGGGTAATGGAAAACACAGTAATTTTTTTTTCTTCTCTCCCACACTGTCTACATACATGACTGCTTTGCATAATGCACGTTGCTCCTGGGTGCAAGCAGATTCCATTCCCCATTCCACAGAGCTGGAGCAGGGTGTGTATGGGACAGAAATGGAATCTTCTCAGGGTTGAGAGCAGCCATACTCCAGAACCATTTGTCCATTTGGCTTGGAGATCCCAGAACCCAGAAAGTAGATGGTGGCTGGGAGTAATTATCCATGATTCTGAAGAAAGTAATCACTTATGTTCTCTCTCTGACTATGCCTCCAAAATTAACTGTTCAATACCAGTTAACAATGTATTTAGGTATTTTGTAATAAACTACAATGGAAAAGAATCTGAAAAAACACACACACACACACACACATCAGAATCACTTTGCTGTACAGAAGAAACTAACACAACTTTGTAAATCAACTGTACTTCAATTAAAAAAGTGCTTAGCCTATGTCTACACAGTTGTAAGGTGATCTCCTAACCTTCTCCTCCACTGCATCTCCTTTACTTCAGGTCTTGCCAGGTATGATGGCTTTGAAGTCATCTCCCTATTCGCTAATATAATCCTCATCTGGATTCCTGGAGCAGAAACGGTTTTCCAAAACTAGCTCTGACCATGACCTACTCTCATTTAAAGACTCTTTTGAGGCACCAATAACTTAAAGCCTAAACTTGGCACTTTTAACGCTTTGACTTGTATACCTTTTCCTCTTGACAAACTCTGCCCAGCCCCCCACCCCCCACTGCAGGAAGCATTTTCTTTATTCTTTCTTTTCTTTGGCTGCACCACGCAGGGCATGCAGGATCTTAGTTCACCAACCAGGGATTGAACCTGTGCCCCCTGCATTGGGAAAAGGGAGTCTTAATCACTGGACCACCTGGTAAGTCCCAGCAAACTATTTTTTAAGCAGGTATCATATTCCTCATGAGGCTGTGCCATTTCCCAGCATGAGTTAGACACTGCCTGCTTTGTGTCACGATCACTGGGGACCCAAGGCTACCGCAGCTCTCAGCACACCACGGGGTCACCATTCATGTGTCTGCCTGCTTCCTCTAATCTTCACAGTTCTGACTCTTCCTAGAAACCCCTGGTATTTTGGTCCCCAATTCAGTTCTGTCTTATTTCTCTGGTTTGTATTTTCAAATTCTTTTCTTGCAATTAGATCATGAACTTATAGAGTTTCTATTATATTTTTTTGCCTACCAGGTTCTTGGACTCAGAATAGTTGTTTATGAGTTTGAAATGGAGTAAAACTTAGATGAGAAGAAATCTAACTCTAAAATGTGTATGTGTGTGTTTTTGTGTATGAGAGAAATTCTTATTTACCAATGTGTGGTCCTTAGAAATGTACATTATTGTCTGCAGATTGTACTGCAGCAGAAAAACAATTCATAAGAATGATAAGCTCTTTGAAGCACTGAGGAATAATCCCTTATCAAAGTGGCTCAATTACATTTCTTGCTGCTGATTAAGATTAATCTAAACCTTTGTATGACCAAAAATTTGTTTGCTGGGATAGGATTTTATAGCTTTATCACTATAAATTTATATCCGTATAAAAATTGTCAATGTATATAATTAACTGCCAAAATATTCCCTGGGGTTAACTGTCAACTGAATTAACTAAGCAATACAGTTAGGTTTTAATTAGCCATTTTAGGGCCTGGAGAATTAGGTACAGAGAGCAGGGAGATAATTTCATATAAAAAAGCCTCTTCTCAACTTTTAATTTCACATGAAATTATTAATACATAAACATCTACTTTCCAATGAAATCTTCCCTTCCTCCCTCCTTTCCTTCCTTTTTTGTATTTGTAGTTTTTCAGCTCATATTTTAATAGTAAAAAGTGAACACTTTCTAGGCAAGAATGTTTGTCACAGGGAGATTGCCAACTATTCCAAAGTCTGGAATTTATTCAGAAAATCGACTCTTTACAAATTTTCAAAATTATTTTTAAAAATATTCTTAGGAAGAAATCTCATGGCTCTCTGTGATTAAAAGCAGTCTTGGGACTTGCCTAGTGGTCCAGTGGTGAAGACTGTGTTCCAACGCAGGGGATGTGGGTTCGATCCCTGGTCACGGGGCTAAGATTCCACATGCCTCGTGGACAAAAAACCAAAACATAAACTATATCATAAAAAATTCAATAAAGACCTCTAAAATGGTCCACATTAAAAAAAAAAAATCTTATGACTTCCCTGGTGGCTCAGTGGTAAAGAATCTGCTTGCCAACGCAGGAGACGTGAGTCTGACCCCTGATCCAGGAAGATCCCACATACTGAGGGGCAACTAAGCCCATGCACCACAGCTACTGAGCCTGTGCTTAAGTCCTGGAGCGGCAACTACTGAAGTCCTCGTTCCTGAGAGCCTGTGCTCTCCAACAAGACAAGCCCACCACAATGAGAAGCCCACGCACAGCAACTAGAGGAGCCCCACTCTCCACAACCACAGAAAAGCCTGCATAGCAACAAAACCCAGCACAGAAATAAATAAATACATAAAATTATTTTTAAGATAAACTAAAAAAATGTTTAAAAAAGAAATCTTAAACAATTATTCATTCATAAATTTGTGAAAGAATTGGCAGGGCTTGTTAAATAATGCCTAACTGCCTAACTAAAACGTTATTTATACATCTTTTGAAATCTTTGAGCATGGCTATCTATTCACAACTGTCTCGTGCTTTACCCTACACACACACACACTTGGACTGTACTAATAAATCAATAAGATACTACACACTTGGCTGTGCCTAGGATACATTTATAAGTGATAGAAGTTTCAATTATTTGATTGCACAGCATCTGGCACAGAGCATCAGAATAAATTATGGAAGAGGCAGTTTATTTAAAAAGAATGAAGCTATTCTGACACTTTAAGTGATGGTTATTTGATGTACTCTCAAATAGTAATTGACTTGATACCAAGCCACTGGCCATCTGAACATTGAATAAGTTGAAAATAAAATGTGTAAGATGACAAAGAACACTAGACCATTTTCCAGTTCTCATTTCAAAATTCAATTCTGTTACCTGCCTCAAACATATACATTGATAAATAAACTGAAGAATGAATATTTTAAATAGCTCTCTTTTTGTGTGCTATGGAGCCAGTCAAAGAGATTTTGAAAATATTATCCCAAGTATTTGAAAAAACTGACATTCCTGTCTGCTTTCATTCCATTAAAAATATATTCAAGACTTCTGTGTTTTGATTAGGAGAAGTTTTGTAACTAGGCAGTTCTTAAACTAGAGGACTTGCTTTTGTATGAGCCCATATCCCACCAAGGATTATTCTCTAAATTTTAGGTAGTAGCTAAGAACTTCAGGGAACAGGATTTGACTTTCCTCTATGTGGTCTTAAATAAGTCACAATCTCTGTGGGCTTCATGTTTCATGTTTATAAAAAGGATTTAATATCCCCATCAATTAAAATACAGTAATATGTGAAAGTGCTTCACAAAATATTATACTATCCAATTGCAAAACTAGAAAAATTTTATTATTATTGTGTTTCTACCAGATATTATTCCTCAAACCATTTTTCTTCTCAGTGACATTGCTAACATAATGTGATATCTATCTAGGCTTACTAGAAGAGGGAGATGTTATTCTCTTTGAGCCAACAGCTTTAGGTATTTACCTTTATAATAGCATTTAATACACATGATTTTCTTAACTTCAGTACTCTCTAAACTTTTTGATCAGTTATAAATGAAAATTTTGGGGGAGCATTCAACCTAATATATTTATAGGTACAGTATGTTGATATAAATTTTATACATATTTTAATATATTGTGGAGAAGGCAATGGCACCCCACTCCAGTACTCTTGCCTGGAAAATCCCATGGATGGAGGAGCCTGGTAGGCTGCAGTCCATGGGATCGCTAAGAGTCAGACACGACTGAGCGACTTCGCTTTCACTTTTCACTTTCATGCATTGGAGAAGGAAATGGCAACCCACTCCAGTGTTCTTACCTGGAGAATCCCAGGGACGGGGGAGCCTGGTGGGCTGCCGTCTATGGGGTTGCACAGAGTCGGACACGACTGAAGCGACTTAGCAGCAGCAGCAGCAGAGATGCTAAAACATATCCAAACAATAGTAATTTTAAAAGGACTGAAGGGACTTTGGGTTTGTATACAGTGCCATAAAACCAGCACTTCTTTCTTCTCTTCCTGGAAACTTCTCAAGGCGAGGAGGAAAATGAGAAAGAAAAGACAAACTCTACTTCTGACAAAACCAAGAAATAGCCAGAACCTCAAACAATAAGTGAAAGTGTTGCCCAAAGTAGTGGAGATTATCTTGCAATACATGGGGAGAGAGGACCTGCAACACAGATCCTGGGAAAAGATAGAATACACCTTTCAAAGGTGAAGGTTCACCCTAATGTGGGAAACTGGAAACCCTGTATAAAACAGGAGAAACAGGGTGCACAGTGGCAGCAGGAGCACCCTTGGACATAGTTTCATTTAAAAACGGAAAAGAAGTGAGGCCAGAAGAAAAAAACCATAGAGATAAGTCATATTTGTAGAAAATAGTCTATCTCTGTCAGAGGGGGAGAAAATTAACCTTGCCTTAGAAAACCCTCATAGTTGCTAAATCCCATTGACTTAAGAAAAACAAACATACACATAACACTCTGCAACATAAGAAAAGTTCCAGTTTGCCTTAGTGTGAACTTTTGCAAATATCTCATCAGGGAAAAACTCATATTGCAAAGTTGAAAGATAAAAAAAAAAAAAACAATCAGAAGATCAACAGAAACACAGGAAAAAAATAAGTGGCAGACAAGCACCAAGAAAATATTGCCCCAAGGTAGACGAAATTTATGAGGAAACTTTCTGCCAATTAAAAAACCTTGATGAAGCAATTGACTAGATGACAGAAGAGCACAAATTAGAAATGTAAGAACTCCAGAAAGACATCGTGAGGCAACAGAGGGAGAAGTGATATGTGATCTGGCAGAGCTTAGGAAAAACACGGAAGAAAAAAATAAAACCGTTACAGGAATTAAAGTGAAATTGGAAAAAGCACCAGAGAGACTCACTGCTGCTAAAAACACAGCAGGGAACATAGCAGATTCAAATGGAGGTGGGGGTGGAGAATGGAATGGGGGAAGACAAATGAAATCCAACAGAAAAAAAGAACTAAAAGTATAAAAAAGAAAGATGAGAGGCAGAGGATAGGCAAAAGAGATCAAACATGTGCATACCTGGGGTTGCTAAAGAATAAAATATTGAATCCTAGTAGCTCAGCTGGTAAAAAAATCTGCCCACAATGCAGGAGACCCCAGTTCAATTCCTGGGTCAGGAAGATCCGCTGGAGAAGGGATAGGCTACCCACTCCAGTGTTCTTGGGCTTCCCTGGTGGTGCAGCTGGTAAAGAATCCACCTGCAATGTGGAAGACCTGGGTTTGATCCCTGGGTTGGGAAGATCCCCTGAAGAAGGGAACAGATACCACTCCAGCATTCCAGTCTGGAGAATTCCATGGACTATACAGTCTATGGGGTCGCAAAGAGTCGGACACAACTGAGTGACTTTCACTTTCAACCAAATATTTAAAGATGTAATTCAAGAAAACTGCTCTGAAGTCAAGAAAATTTGTATCTACATAAAAACAAACCACATTCCAGGAAAACAGATTCAGAAGAGCTAACACTGAGATATATTCTAGTAAAGTTATTGGACTTTAAGACAACAACATTCTTTTGGCAACAAGGTGAAGTAATTCACAAAAGAAAAAACATGTGCTGGCCTCAGAATTCTTCACAGCAGCAATCCATGGAGAAGTTAGAGGCGTGACACCTACAATATCATCAAGGAGAGAATATGTAACCTAAAGAGGTTATTGGGTATAAGGGCAACAGGCAAATACTTCTGAAGACACAAGAATGCTGAGAATATTGTTCCCAAAGCCTTTCTTGGGGAACAGCCTAGAGTACTAACTTTGAGTATCTTAATCAAGATAAGACAGTAAGGGGACCAACATGAGCACTTAGTGTATTAGTGCTGTGTGTGCCGGAGAAGGCCGCCCCCGCCACCAGTACTCTTGCCTGGAAAATCCCATGGACAGAGGAGCCTGGTAGGCTGCAGTCCATGGGGTTGCTAACAGTCGGACACGACTGAGCGACATCACTTTCACTTTTCACTTTCATGCATTGGAGAAGGAAATGGCAACCCACTCCAGTGTTCTTGCCTGGAGAATCTCAGGGACGGAGGAGCCTAATGGACTGCCGTCTATGGGGTCGCACAGAGTCGGACACAACTGAAGCGACTTAGCAGCAGCAGCAGCAGCTGTGTGTGCATGTGTTCTAAGTCACTTCAGTCATGTCCGACTCTTTGCAACCCTATAGACTATAGCTTGCCAGGCTCCTCTGTCCATGGGATTTTCCAGGCTGTCATGCCCTCCTCCAGGGAATCTCACTGACCCAGGGATCAAAACCATGTCTTATATCTCCTGTACTGGCAGGAGAATTCTTTACCACTAGCACCACTTGGGAAGCCCATAAGACTAAATAAATATGTGGTTTGGATTATAGAGCAGAAAGTAAATATTATGTGCCCTAAAAATGCAGACTTGATGAGACTGCCTGGTCAAAGGGGTTAAGGATCCACCTTGCAATGTCAGGGATGTGGGTTTTATCCCTGGTCAGGGAACTAAGATCCCAAGCACTGTGGGGCAACTAAGCCCATGCACCGTAACTACTGAGCCCCTGATCCAGAGCTTGCATGCCCGACTGGAAAGCCCATGCCACAACTACTGAGCCTGTGAGTCACAATGAAAGGCACTGCATGATTCAACAAAAATCCTGCATGCCACAACTAGGACCCAAGGCGGACAAATAAATACATGTTTTAAAATGTAGACATGATATAAGAATATAAGTTGGGAAAATAAGAGTGAAAGCAGTGGAAAGTAAAGGCAAAGCAAATTCACAAGAAAAATTTGCAATGTGGTTTCCTCATCTTTAAACAGCTGCTGATTAAAGAATACAATCTCTTTTTAAATTTTATTTTGCTTAACTTTACAATATTGTATTGCTTTTGCCATAAATCAAAATGAATCCGCCACAAATATACATGTGTTCCCCATCCTGAACCTTCTTCCCTCCTCCCTCCACATACCATCCCTCTGGGGTGTCCCAGTGCACCAGCCCCAGGCATCCGTTATCAGGCATCGTACCTGGACTGGCGACTCATTTCAGATATGATATTATACATATTTCAATGCTATTCTCCCAAATCATCCCACCCTCTCCCTCTCCCAGAGTCCAAAAGACTGTTCTATACATCAGTGTCTCTTTTGCTGTCTCGTAAACAGGGTTATTGTTACCATCTTTCTAAATTCCATATATATGCGTTAGTATACTGTATTTGTGTTTTTCTTTCTGGCTTACTTCACTCTGTATAATAGGCTCCAGTTCCATCCACCTCATTAGAACTGATTCAAATGTATTCTTTTTAATGGCTGAGTAATACTCCATTGTGTATATGTACCACAGAAGAATACCATCTTAATATTGTCAAATTAATATAGGTAAGCATATATATCTAACAGTTGAAAAAAGAGTGCTAAGAAAGATGAAACAATCCACAAAAATTGCAAGGTGGAAAAGAGAATAAAGAAGAAAAAGAAATACATAGAATTCTTTATGTTCTGAAAAAGTAATGCATATTGCCTGAAGAAACTGAGGATTCACTATCATAAAAACTTATAATTTCAGAGTAATCACTGTATAAAACCTAAAACTTTCTATTTACATGAAAAAAAATGCACAAATAGATAAAGCAATAGAATACATGTTGGAAAATGCTCACAAACTATAAAATGCAAAACACAGTACAAAATAATCTTAGAAGAATAAGACAAAATTGATCTGTCAGACCAGTAAATATAAATGAACTCACCTCATCTGCTAAAAGAAAATCACTTTTGGAATGGCTCTTAAAGCAAATCTGAGCTACACATCATACAAGAGAGACACTTCTTAAGTAAAGTGGTTCAGAAAGGTTGAAAACAAAAGAATGAGTAAAATACACCAAACAAATACAAAAACAGAAAGGAAACAAGTTAGTCATCTTGTCTGACGTCAGACAAGGCAGAATACAGGACAAAGATCATTAAATGAGTCAAAAGTGGGTTTCTTATTTTGTTGAAAAGTGCAATTAACAGCGGTGATGGAAATACTGAAAGACACAGCAAGGATGAAGCTTCCTTGAAGTGGATCCCCCAGACCCAATCAAGCTTTCTGATGACTGAGACCTGAGCTAATAGTTTGACTGCAATCTCAGAGATCCTAAGACGGAATCACCCAGCTAAGCTGCACCTGGATTCCTGATCCTTAAATATCACGTGAAATTTTTGAAAAGTTATTGTTATTTAAAGTCACTAAGTTTGGGGGAAGGGAATGGGAACCCACTCCAGTATTCTTGCCTGGAGAATCCCATGGACAGAGAGGCCTGTCAGGCTACAGTCCATGGGGTTGCAAAGAGTCAGATATGACTGAGTGACTATCATTCACAAGTTTTGGAATCATTTCTTACACAGTAACCAATAACTAATAAAAAAAGACAGCAATGAATGAACACAAAAGTGAAAGAAAGAAATTATCACAGAGAAATTAACTAGAAAACAGAAAGTAGTATACCTAAATAAATTCAAAATTTAAGGAAAAACTTAAACTAGATAAACTATTACCTACACTAATTCAGACAAAAGAGAAAGAGCAGAAATTCACAAGAAATGATAAAGTTGAAATAACTACAGATATTATGGAAATGAAAAGAATAATATGAGCCTACATTTCTCAATTCTATGAAAATAAATCTGAAAAAATCAAATAAAATGAATAATTTTTTAGGAAAATATAATTTACCGAAATAAATTCAAGTGAGAAAATCGAAACAGCCAATTATCAATGAGAACATAGAGAAAGTTGTCAAAATGTTATCCCTCCCATGAAACATCACGTTCAGGTGGTATCACAAATGAGTTTTGCAAAATCTCCTAGAAACACATGCTTTCATTGCTATTTAAATTCCAGATTTAAAATTTGAGGTATCAGAAAAGAAGCAAAGTGTCCAAATTATTTAATGAAGAAAAAACTAACAAAGATTAGTCACAGAAAGAAAACTACAAATGAATCTCACAAATATGAACATCAATGTAAAAATCCTAATATTAGCAAACATAATCCAATACTACATTTAAAGAAAATTACAGGGCTTCCCTGGCAGTCCAATACTTAAGAATTTGCCTGCCAATGCAGGAGACACAGGAATGTCCCACATGCTACGGGGCAACTAAGCCTGTGCCACAACTACTGAAGAGCCCTAGAGCCCATGGTCCACAAGGGAAGCCACTGCAATAAGAAGGCCATGTGCTGCAACTAGAGTAGCCCCTTCTTGCTGCAACTAGAGAAAACCTGTGTGCAACAATGAAGACCCACTGTAACCAAAAAAAAATTTTTTTATTTTATTTTTTTATTTTATTTTTTTTTTAAATTTTTCTTAACTTTACAATATTGTATTACTTTTACTATACATCGAGATGGATCCGCCACCAGAATACACGTGTTCCCCATCCTGAACCCTCCCTCCCCTCCCCCCTTCCCACACCATCCCTCCAGTTCATCCCAGTGCTCCAGTCCCAGGCATCTGTTATAGGGCATCACACCTGGACTGACTCGTTTCAGATATGATATTATACATATTTCAATGCTATTCTCCCCAATCGTCCCCACCCTCTCCCGGTCTCAGAGTCCAAAAGTCTGTTCTATACATCAGTGTCTCTTTTGCTGTCTCATAAGCGGGGTGATTGTTACCATCTTTCTAAATTCCATATATATGCGTTAGTATACTGTATTTGTGTTTTTCTTTCTGGCTTACTTCACTCTGTATAATAGGCTCCAGTTCCATCCACCTCATTAGAACTGATTCAAATGTATTCTTTTTAATGGCTGAGTAATACTCCATCGTGTATATGTACCACAGCTTGCTTATCCATTCATCTGTGGATGGACATCTAGGTTGCTTCCACGTCCTGGCTATTGTAAACAGTGCTGCTATGAACATTGGGGTACACGTGCCTCTTTCAATTCTGGTTTTCTCAGTGTGTATGCCCAGCAGTGGGATTGCTGGGTCATAAGGCAGTTCTATTCCCAGTTTTTTGAGGAATCTCCATACTGTTCTCCATAGTGGCTGTACTAGTTTGCATTCCCACCAACAGTGTAAGAGGGTTCCCTTCTCTCTGTGAATGCAATGGTGAATGGAATTGTTTTCTTAATTTCTCTTTCTATTTTCTCGTTATTAGTGTACAGGAATGCAAGGGATTTCTGTGTGTTAATTTTATATCCTGCAACTTTACTGTATTCATTGATTAGTTCTAGTAATTTTCTGGTGGAATCTTTAGGGTTTTCTACGTAGAGGATCATGTCATCTGCAAACAGTGAGAGTTTTACTTCTTCTTTTCCAATTTGGATTCCTTTTATTTCTTTTTCTGCTCTGATTGCTATGGCCAAAACTTCCAGAACAATGTTGAATAATAATGGTGAAAGTGGGCATCCTTGTCTTGTTCCTGACTTTAGAGGAAATGCTTTCAGTTTTTCACCATTGAGGATAATGTTTGCTGTGGGTTTGTCGTATATAGCTTTTAGCTCCTCGGTCCATGGGACTCTCCAGGCAAGAATACTGGAGTGGGTTCCCTGGATCTGGAAGTGGGGATGTTCCTGACTCAGAGATTTAATCCAGGTCTCCCACACTGCAGGCAGATTCTTTACCATTTGAGCCATCAGGGAAGCCCAGTCAATCATTTTAATAGCTCCAAAGAGAATAATCATATGGTCATATTTAAAGATGCTGAAAAAGTATTTGATAAAGCTCAACATTTATGCTAGATTTAAAAAAGCATTCAATAAAAAAGAAATTGGTATATAGTTCCAAATTGGTCTATAGTTCCTTAAAATGATAAGATGCTTTTACCTCAAACCAAAGGCTGACATTATACTTAGTGGGCAAACCACTTCAGCCTTCTTGCCTTGAGAATTCCATGAACATTATGAAAAGACAAGAAGATATGACACCGAAAGATGAGCTCCCCAGGTTGGTAGGTGCCCAATATGCTACTAAAAGAGAGAAAAAATACCTCCAGAAGGAATGAAGAGGCTGAGTCAAAGCAGATACAACCAACACCCAGTTGTAGATGTGTCTGGTGGTGAAAATAAAGTCTGATGCTGTAAAGAACAATATTGTATAGCAACCTGGAAGTTTAGGTCCACGAGTCAAGGCAAATTGGAAGTGGTCAAATAGGAGATGGCAAGAGTGAACATCGACATTTTAGGAAACAGTGAACTAAAATGGACTGGAATGGGGGAATTTAATTCAGATGACAATTATATCTGCTACTGTGGACAAGAATGCCTTAGAAAGGGAGTAGCCCTCATAATCAACAAAAGACGCTGAAATGTAGTACTTAGATGCAATCTCAAAAACGAGAGAACAATTTCTGTTCTTTTCCAAGGCAAATCATACAGTATCACAGTAATCCAAGTCTATGCCCCAACTGCTAATACCAAAGAAGCTGAAGTTGAAAGGTTCTAAGAAGACCTACAAGACATTTGAGAACTAACACATAAAAAAAAATGTCCCTTTCATCCTAGAGAACTGGAATACCCAAGTAGGAAGTCAAGAGATACAGGCAAGTTTGGCTTTGGAGTACGAAATGAAGCAAGGTAAAGGCGTGTGAGATGAATGCAATTGTGTGGTAGTTTGAGCACTCTTTGGCATTGCCTTTCTTTGGGATTGGGATGAAAACTGACCTTTTCCAATCCTGTGGCCACTGCTGAGTTTTCCAAATTTGCTGGCATATTGAGTGCAGCACTTTCACAGCATCATCTTTCAGGATTTGGAATAGATCAACTGGAATTCCATCACCTCCACTAGCTTTGTTCGTAGTGATGCTTTCTAAGGCCCACTTGACTTCACATTCCAGGATGTCTGGCTCTAGGTCAATGATCACACCATCATGATTATCTGGGTCGTGAAGATCTTTTTTGTACAGTTCTTCTGTGTATTCTTGTCACCTCTTCTTAATATCTTCTGCTTCTGTTATGTCCATACCATTTCTGTCCTTTATCAAGCCCATTTTTGCATGAAATGTTCCTTTGGTATCTCTGATTTTCTTGAAGAGATCCCTAGTCTTTCCCATTCTGTTGTTTTCCTCTATTTCTTTGCATTGATCACTGAAGAAGGCTTTCTTATCTCTTCTTGCTATTTTTTGGAACTCTGCATTCAGATGTTTATATCTTTCCTTTTCTCCTTTGCTTTTCGCTTCTCTTCTTTTCACAGCTATTTGCAAGGCCTCCCCAGACAGCCATTTTGCTTTTTTGCATTTCTTTTCCATGGGGATGGTCTTGATCCCTGCCTCCTTTACAATGTCACGAACCTCATTCCATAGTTCATCAGGCATTCTATCTATCAGATCTAGGCCCTTAAATCTATTTCTCACTTCTACTGTATAATCATAAGGGATTTGATTTAGGTCATACCTGAATGGTCTAGTGGTTTTCCCTACTTTCTTCAATTTCAGTCTGAATTTGGCAATACGGAGTTCATGGTATGAGCCACAGTCAGCTCCTGGTCTTGTTTTTGCTGATTGTATAGAGCTTCTCCATCTTTGGCTGCAAAGAATATAATCGATCTGATTTCGGTGTTGACCATCAGGTGATGTCCATGTAAAGAGTGCTCAAACTACCGCATAATTGCACTCATCTCACACGCTAGTAAAGTAATGCTCAAAATTCTCCAAGCCAGGCTTCAGCAATATGTGAACCATGAACTTCCTGATGTTCAAGCTGGTTTTAGAAAAGGCAGAGGAACCAGAGATCAAATTGCCAACATCCGCTGGATCATGGAAAAAGCAAGAGAGTTCCAGAAAAACATCTATTTCTGCTTTATTGACTACGCCAAAGCCTTTGACTGTGTAGATCACAATAAACTGTGGAAAATTCTGAAAGAGATGGGAATACTAGACCACCTGATCTGCCTCTTGAGAAATCTGTATGCAGGCCAGGAAGCAACAGTTAGAACTGGTCATGGAACAACAGACTGGTTCCAAATAGGAAAAGGAGTACGTCAAGGCTGTATATTGTCACCATGTTTATTTAACTTATATGCAGAGTACATCATGAGAAATGCTGGACTGGAAGAAACACAAGTTGGAATCAAGATAGCTGGAAGAAATATCAATAACCTCAGATATGCAGATGACACCACCCTTATGGCAGAAAGTGAAGAGGAACTAAAAAGCCTCTTGATGAAAGTGAAAGTGGAGAGTGAAAAGGTTGGCTTAAAGCTCAACATTCAGAAAACGAAGATCATGGCATCTGGTCCCATCACTACATGGGAAATAGATGGAGAAACAGTGGAAACAGTGTCAGACTTTATTTTTCTGGGCTCCAAAATCACTGCAGATGGTGACTGCAGCCATGAAATTAAAAGACGCTTACTCCTTGGAAGGAAAGTTATGACCAACCTACAGAGCATATTCAAAAGCAGAGACATCACTTTGCCAACAAAGGTTCGCCTAGTCAAGGCTATGGTCTTTCCTGTGGTCATGTATGGATGTGAGAGTTGGACTGTGAAGAAGGCTGAGCGCCGAAGAATTGATGCTTTTGAACTGTGGTGTTGGAGAAGACTCTTGAGAGTCCCTTGGACTGCAAGGAGACCCAACCAGTCCATTCTGAAGGAGATCAACCCTGGGATTTCTTTGGAAGGAATGATGCTAAAGCTAAAACTCCAGTATTTTGGCCACCTCATGCGAAGAGTTGACCCATTGGAGAAGACTCTGATGCTGGGAGGGATTGGGGCAATAGGAGAAGGGGACGACAGAGGATGAGATGGCTGGATGGCATCACTGACTCGATGAATTTGAGTCTGAGTGACCTCCAGGAGTTGGTGATGGACAGGGAGGCCTGGCGTGCTGTGGTTCATGGGGTTGCAAAGAGTCGGACACGACTGAGCAACTGATCTGATCTGAAAGGCTAATAGCGTTTTGTCAAGAACAGCAGTGGTAATAGCAAACACCCGCTTCCAAAAGCACAAGAGAAGACTCTACACATGGACATCATCAGATGGTCAATACTGAAATCAGATTGACTATATTCTTTGCAGCCAACAATAGAGAAGCTCTATACAGTCAGCAAAAACAAGACCAAGAGCTGACTGTAGCTCAGATGATGAACTTCTTATTGTAAAATTCAGACTTAAAGAAAGTAGGGAAAACCATGAGGCCAATCTGGTATGACCTAAATCAAATCCCTTATGATTATAGAGTAGACGTGACAATAGATTCAAGGGATCAGATCTCATAGAGTGCCTGAAGAACTATGGACAGAGGTTCATAACATTGTAGAGGAGGCAGTGATCAAAATCACCTCAAGAAAAAGAAATGCAAAAAGGCAAAATGGTTGCCCGAAGAGGCCTTACAAATAGCTGAGAAAAGAAGAGAAGCAAAAGGCAAAGGAGAAAAGGAAAGCTATATTCATCTGGATGCAGAGCTACAAAGAATAGCAAGGAGAGATAAGAAAGCTTTCCTAAGTGAACAATGCAGTGAAATAGAGGAAAACAACAGAATGGGAAAGACTAGAGAAACAGAAGCAGAAGATATTAAGAAAAGGTGGCAAGGATACACAGAAGAACTATACAAAAAATCTTAATGACCCAGATACCACAATGGTGTGATCACTCACCTAGAGCCAGACATCCTGGAATGTGAAGTTAAGTGGGCCTTAGGAACCATCACTATGAACAAAACTAGGGGAAGTGATGGAATTCCAGCTGAGCTATTTCAAGTCTAAAAGATGATGCTGTGAAAGTGCTGTACTCAATATGCCAGCAAATTTGGAAAACTTAGCAGTGGCCACAGGACTGGAAAAGCTCAGTTTTCATTCCAATTCCAAAGAAGGGCAATGCCAAAGAATGTTCAAACTACCACACAATTGCATTCATTTTACATGTGAGCAAAGTAATGCTCAAAATTCTTCAAGCCAGGCTTCAACAGTACATGAACTGAGAACTTCCAGATGTTTAAGCTGGATTTAGAAAAGGCTGAGGAATCAGAGATCAAAATGCCAACACATGTTGGATCATAGAAAAAGCAAGAGAATTCCAGAAAAACATCTACTTCCCCTTCGTTGACTACACTAAAGCCTTTGACTATGTGTATCACAACAAACTGTGGAAAATTTTTAAAGAGATGGGAGAACCAGACCACCTTACCTACCTCCTGCGAAACCTATATGCTGGTCAAGAAGCAACATTTATAACCGGACATGGAACAACAGATTGGTTCAAAATTGGGGAAGGAGTACGTCAAAGCTGTACATTGTCATCCTGCTTATTTAACTTCTATGCAGAGTACATCATGCGAAATGCTGTGCTGGATGAAGCACAAGCTGGAATCAAGATTGTCTGGAGAAGTCTTAATAACCTCAGATATGCAGATGACACCACTCTTATGACAGAAAGCCAAGAGGAACTAGAGCTTCTTGATGAAAGTGAAAGAGGAGAGTGAAATTCAACATTCAAAAAACTAAGATCATGGCATGCAGTCCCATCATTTCATGGCAAATAGATGGTGAAACAATGGAAATAGTGATAGATTTTATTTTCTCAGGTCCCAAATCACTGCAGATGGTGACTGCAGGCATGAAATTAACAGACACTTGCTTCTTGGAAGAAAAGGTATGACAAAGTTAGCATATTAAAAAGCAGATACATTGCTTGGCTGACAAATTTCTATATAGTCAAAGTTATGGTTTTTCCAGTAGTCATGTATGGATTTGAAAGTTGAATCACAAAGAAGGGCTGAGCACCAAAGAATTGATGCTTTTGCACTGTGGGGCTGGACAAGACTCTTGACTGTCCCTTGGACAGCAAGGAGAAATACCCAGTCAATCCTAAAGGAAATCAGTCCTGAATATTGATTTGAAGGACTAATGTTGAAGATGAAGTTCCAATACTTTGGTCTCCTGATGCAAAGAGCCAACTCACTGGAAAAGATCCTGATGCTGGGAAAGACTGAAGGCAGGAGAAGGGGGTTACAGAGGATGAGATGATTGGATGGCATCACCAACTCAATGAACAGGAGTTTGAGTAAGCTCCGGGAGATGGTGAAAGGACATGGAAGCTTGGCATGCTACAGTCCATTGGGTCACGAAGAGATGGACACATCTGAGCGACTGAACAACAAGAATAACACTTAGTGGAAAAGCATTAGAGAAATTCTCCCTGAAGTCATGAATGAGTTAACCATTACACTATCACCATTATTGTTTAAATTTTCAGAATGTATTGTCAAAGTAATTAGATAAGAGAAAGAAACTAGAGGCAGAAAACTGAAAAGGAAGAAATACAACCATGTTTGCAGTGATATGATATTTGAAAAATCTAAAAAGATAATCTGAAAAACTAATAAAATCAAAGAGAATTCAGTATTGATAGACAAAAATTAGTTGCTTTTGTATATATAAACATTCACTGGCCATCAGATAAAGGGAGAAAAACTTTCATTTACAAGAGCAACAAAACCATAAGATACTTGGAAATCAACTTTAAAAACATGCAAAATACATATGAGGTAAACTAAAACATGCCTCAAGGATGCAAAAAGATTAAGCAAATCAAAAGCCATGTGATCCTCTTAGATTTACTGTCATAAAGCTGTCAGTTCTCACTGTTGGGCTATATATCTAACCTGATCCTAATAAATGTACCAATTGATTTATTCTGAAGTGAGACAAACTAACATTGTTGTGGAAAAGAAATTAATTAGCAAGTTTAGCCAGGAAAAAATATGAACAAGTGGAGTAAGAAGAGGGAACCAGCCCAAAGAAATAATAAATATGTCTATTAAAATAGTACCATATGAATGGAGAGAAACTGCACAGATTTGAAGGTCAAGAAATTGACATATATTTGGGTTTGTATGTAGTATACAACCAAACCTAGTATATGATAAAAATGCTCTCTGGAATCAGTGTGGAAAAGAAAGCTTATTCAGTAAATGGTTTGGTAATAGGAAAGCAACTTCCATTAGAATAAGTTCAAAATAGGTCAAATATAAGAAATTAAAAAATTCTAAAACAAGAAAATTACTTTATAATCTAATAGCAGGGAAGATCTTTAAGATTATGACACTAAATTCAGAAGCCATAAAATATTAGATGGTAGTAAAAAAAAAAAAAATCTGAAAGTTAAAAACTACCATAAGCAAAATCAAGACAAAACTGGTAAAATAGTATTTGCAACTCATGAATATGACAAAGGCTGCCTTTACTAATATAAATTAGTTCCTACAAATCAATAAGAAAAAGAATAACATCTCAACAGAAAAAAAATTAATTCAAAATATGAATCAAGGAACAGATACAGTAGAAAGGAAAATATAAATGGTCAAATATCTGGAAAGATTTTCAACATTGCTCTTAAGAAAAACGTAAAAACAAAACTACATTGCTATATTGAAAGGTCATTTTTTTCCTATAATTTGGCAAAGACCAGAAAATGCAGTCATGCACTGTGTTGACAAAGCTAAAGGAAAAGAGATGTTTTCTTAGACTGCTAGCAATACTGCAATCTCTCCTGTGAGAAATGTGGTAAATTTTATCAAAATGCATATACCTTTCACTGGTTTTTCTTCTACTAACTTTAATAGCAAAGGATGGAAACAAAGGTCCATCAACAGTAGACTGGATAATAAGTTACAGTGCATGCCCAGGAGTGGGCATATAAAGTGTATTATATATATATATATATATATATATATATAAAGTATATATATAAAGTACCCTGCAGCTTTATATGCTTCAGTGTGTCTCTTTTTCCCTCTTTGTCTTCGTTGATTTTAGAAAATCTATTCTATTCATTCTCTAACCCAGCTGTTTTCAACTGGGGGCAATATGCCCTCCCCTTCCAAGAATGTGTAGTAACGTCTTGGGATATTTTGGGTTGGCACAGATGGGGTGAGGAATGCTACTGGCATTCAGTAGGGGGAGGCCATAAATACTTCTAAACATTACTTCTAAACATCCTACAGTGTATAGGACAATCTCTCACAACAATTATTCTGACACAAAATGTCAATATGTTTGAGATTAAGAAACTTTGCTCTGGGACTTCCCTGGTGGTCCAGTGGTTAAGAATCCATTTGCAATGGATTGGACACAGGTTGATCCCTGGTCGGGGAAGATCCCACATGCTACAGGGCAACTAAGCCCATGCACCACAACTACTGAAGCCTGCACTCTGGAGCCCGTGCTTTGCAACAGAGAAGCCACTGCAATGAGAAGCCGGTGCACCACAACAAAGAGTAACCCCCGATCACCGCAACTAGAGAAAGCAGCAATGAACACTCGGCAGAGCCATAAACACATACATACATTTTTTTAAAGGAAATAAACTGCTTTAATCTGAAAGAGATGTCATGTTTGGTTCAAGTCAATTTTCCCTTTGGCAGTATCCTTCTAGAGGTGAGCTGAGCCTGTAGGTTAAGAAGTGGCCTTCATTCTCAAACAGTCTCCAATCATTACATATATTCATTCCCTCACACACTCACTCACTCGTTCAATCCTTTGTAGCTTTACTAGGAAAAAAAAGCACAGCATAAGAAAAACATATTTACTGTCCAAATTAGGACACTATTGAGGGTTGTAAATAACTATGATGGACAGCAGGAGTAAATCAAGAAGGTCGGTCCCGGGCAAATCAGATCATCTTGCCACCTTAATAAATTGGCAGCTTGCAGTGTTCAAAATGATAGATAAGACATGGAGGCATTCCTAATGGCAACCAGTTGGGAGGACAGTGTCTGGGCAATAGGACCGAATAGCAAAGGTGAAGCTAAAAATTATTCCTGGTTCCAGTGTTGATGAGATCACCACAAAAAAGTCCAGTGTGAAATCATAACCACTACAACAGAATTTGATTTTGGAAAGGAAAAAATAAACATAAAACCCAGAACATACAAAGAATATAAACCCTGCTAGAGGCATTACTCTTGCCTGGAAAATTCCATGGACAGGGGAGCCTGGTAAGCTACAATTCGTGGGGTCGGGAAGAGTCGGACACGACTGAGTGACTTGACTTTTCACTTTCATGCATTGGAGAAGGAAATGGCAACCCACTCCAGTGTTCTTGCCTGGAGAATCCCAGGGACAGGGGAGCCTGGTGAGCTTCCGTCTATGGGGTCGCAGAGTCGGACACGACTGAAGCGACTTAGCAACAGCAGCAGAGGCATTATCAGTTCAGTTGCTCAGTCATGTCCGATTCTTTGCCACCCCATGGACTGCAGCATGCCAGGCCTTCCTGTCCATCACCAACTTCCAGATGGTGATGGAAGTTTACTCAAACTCATGTCCATTGAGTCAGTGATGCCATCCAACTATCCCATTCTCTGTTATCCCCTTTTCCTCCTGCCTTCAATCTTTCCCAGCATCAGGGTCTTTTCAAATGAGTCAGCTCTTCGCATCAGGTGGCCAAAGTATTGGAGTTTCAGCTTCAGTATCAGTCCTTCCAATGAATAATCAGGACTGACTTCCTTTAGGATGGACTGGTTGGATCTCCTTGCAGTCCAAGGGACTCTCAAGAGTCTTCTCCAACAGCACACTTCAAAAGCCTCAAATCTTCAGCACTCAGCTTTCTTTATAGTTCAACTCTCACATCCATACATGACTACTAGAAAAACCATAGCTTTGACTAGATGGACCTTTGTTGGCAAATTAATCTCTCTGCTTTTTAATATGCTGTCTAGGTTGGTCATAACTTTTCTTCCAATGAGTAAGCGTCTTTTAATTTAATGGTTGCAGTCACCATCTGCAATGATTTTAGAGCCCCCCCAAATAAAGTCTGTCACTGTTTCCATTGTTTCCCCATCTATTTCCCATGAAGTGCTAGGACCAGATGCCATGATCTTCGTTTTCTGAATGTTGAGTTTTAGGCCAACGTTCTCTCTCCTCTTTCACTTTCATCAAGACGCTCTTTAGTTCCTCTTCACTTTCTGCCATAAGGGTGCTGTCATCTGCATATCTGAGGTGATTGATATTTCTCTTGGCAATCTTGATTCCAGCTTGTGCTTCTTCCAGCCCAGCGTTTCTCATGATGTACTCTGCATATAAGTTAAATAAGTAGGGTGACAATATACAGGCTTGATGTATGCCTTTCCTGATTTGGAACAAGTCTGTGGTTCCATGTCCAATTGTAACTGTTGCTTCCTGACCTGCATACAGATTTCTCAGGAGGCAATTCAGGTGGTCAGGTATTCCCATCTCTTTAAGAATTTTCCACAGAGCCATTATAAAGGATACTAAAAACAAACAAAAAAACCCCTGTATATTGCTCGCACATAGTAGGTATTTCACAAACATCAGCCGAAGAATAAGTCCACATGGTTTTATCTGCCATGTGGAAAGCTTTCTCCATTTCAATTGTTATTTTAAGCCACGTGATTTCCTAAACTTACATCTAAGATGCACAAAATAGGGCTACCACCCCTTCTGTGCTGTAATAAAAAATTACAAATTTTGGATTTGTCAAAACACAACAAAACCACTGAGATGAGATAAATAATTATAAATGCCACTGAAGTCTCTTTCTTGTTTTCCTTTTGATCTGTAAGGTTACTAGTGGATGAGATAATCTTTTATTTATACTGCATGTGGTAAAATTTCGAAACAGGATTTTTGCGTCCATCACATTCTCCCTCCATAATTAAGCCTGTAGGGCTGGCTGGCTGATATTTTTTAATGCGGAGCTTGTCAATTTCTGTTAACACTAATTTAGAGTTCACCGCTCCATATAGCATGGAAAAATGAGGGCAAAACATTGTATATAAAAAACCTTTTGAGAGGAGTTGAACAAATGGAAAATCCTTTATTCACCAACTTCTCAGCACTTCTGTTCTGCTGACAGCACTGGTTTATACAGTGGTGCACACACGCTCACCTTCCATGTTTGATTTTCCCAGGTTCCTCGCTCCGCCCTCTTCCTTTCATACATGCCCTCCTGCTATAAATAAATGCTCCCTCCCACTTTGCCATGTGTTGTCTTTTTAATTATACCCCAAACTCTAATCGAGTCAGTCCAGGTCTTGTTTTGTCATTATCTCGGGAAGAAAAGAGGCTGCCTCCTGCATTTCACAGCAAACATTACAAGGGCAGACCAAGGCTTTCATCTTGTCCCACCTTCAGCAGACAGAACAATAGGCAGCTATAATCTTGTGACACCCACAACTAATTTATCCAACCAGAAGACAGGTAGCACTCTGCACTGCCGCTCCTGTCTGAAGAGATGCAGTAAATACTCAGCTTAATAGTAGCTTCTCCGGCAGGAGGGCAGCATATCACAGCATGGCGTTTTTATAATCTTCCTGGCATGCCGACAGCCAGGAGCACGGCCGTGCATCTCCCTCCTCAGTGGAGCTCAGGATGCATGTAACTGTTAGATGGTGACACATTGTGCCTTTAAGCAAGTTTAACTGTTTTATATCCCCTCTGATCTGCAGCTTTGTACATCTGTTAAGCTGCCTCTTAAACTTCTGTGGGAGCATCTGTGGAGCCACTCCTTGAAGCTCAGCATACGTTGTAGGCCTGGTGCGGAGTTTCTTTGTGATTGCCTCTTGTTTATCTGTGAGGAGTTTCTCTGCTGCACTGCAAGGCCACAGATAAATGCATCATCTTGGCCAAAGAGATGATAATAACCTTGTGACAGTCAAGAGCAATATTCATAGCCATGACTGAACAAAAAGCTTGTCTGGAGAAGCTCTCATTTAAAAACAAATGCAAAAAGCTGCTCATTTTTAAACATTAATTATTTCCCACAGGACTGTGGATCATTTGGGTTTCAGCTAATCTGATTCCAAAAGTTTATATTAGTCAGGATTCTCCAGAGAAGATACATGGACATATGAGAGAAGGATTATTAGAGGGATAGGCCCATGTGATTACCGAGGCCGAGAAATCTCATGATAGGATGTTGGCAAGCTGGAGGACTAGGAAAGCCCATGACACAACTCAGCCTGAATCCAAAGGCTTGAGAACCAAGAGCTTCAAAGACCAAGGGCAAGAGAAGGCAGATGTCCCAGCTTAATAGGAGAGTAAATTCACCCTTCCTTTGCCTTTATGTTCTAATTTAGGTTCTCCACAGATTGGATGATGCTCGTTTACATTGGGGAGGGTAGCCAGTTCAAACAGTAATTTCCTCCAGAAATGTCCCCACATACATGCTCAGAAATAACATTTTATCAGTTATCTGGGCATCCCTTTGCCTGGATAAGCTGACACATAAAATTAATCATCACAAAAATATAAGTTGGGTCAAGGTCTGCTCAACGTGTCTCATCATTCTTAAACAAGAGGTACCCAAGGCATGTTCTTCCTATGATAGAATGCAACTTTGTTTCAAGTCTTGCATCTTTGGCTAACTTTCCATTGGCCAAAGAAAATTACATGGATGGTGTCAGGCACAAATCAAGAGACAGGGTGGTACACTCTGCTTATCATGAGACTAAAGCAAATCATGGGGCCAAGGTCAGCATCAAAGAGGCAGGGAAATAAATTCCTCCCAGGAAACTGGGAGTAGGGGAGGAAGTGAGTATTCGCTGAACAACAATCTAAGCTACAACACTATCCCCATCTATAAAACAGAGCAAGCACTGAGCACTGCTGTTTGCCAGATACTGGGAAGCTGCATATACTGAGTCCATCAGTATGGGCTCCATTTCTTAAAGACGCCAAGGACACCATGAAAGGATGGACAACGGAAAGGTCTTGAGGACCTGAGATCAAGATAAAGAGGTCACCTCTAGGACCTGTCAGTTTGATTCACTAGGAGATTTTGAGAGCCTGGTTCTGGTTCTTCAAGTCTTGGTGAGATAAGCCATGGTTTGAAATTTTAACCTATAAGAAGAAAGGAAAAGAGGCACTGGCTGAGAAACTCAGGTTTTAAAATATTTACTGTTTTTCTTGATGTTGTAAACTTTGTTCATTCTGGTCTTTTAGCACTTTTGTGTCTAAATACTTGAAGAAAATAAATGTGATGGCATCTGGTCCCCTCACTTCATGGGAAATAGATGGGGAAACAGTGGAAACAGTGTCAGGCTTTATTTTGGGGGGCTCCAATATCACTGCAGATGGTGATTGCAGCCATGAAATTAAAAGACACTTACTCCTTGGAAGGAAAGTTATGACCAACCTAGATAGCATATTAAAAAGCAGAGAGATTAATTTGCCAACAAAGGTCCATCTAGTCAAGGCTATAGTTTTTCCAGTGGTCATGTATGGATGTGAGAGTTGGACTGTGAAGAAAGCTGAACACTGAAGAATTGATGCTTTTGAACTGTGGTGTTGGACAAGACTCTTGAGAGTCCCTTGGACTGCAAGGAGGTCCAATCAGTCCATTCTAAAGGAGATCAGTCCTGGATGTTCTTTGGAAGGAATGATGCTAAAGCTGAAACTCCAATACTTTGGCTACCTCATGCGAAGAGTTGACTCATTGGAAAAGACTCTGATGCTGGGAGGGATTGGGGGCAGGAGGAGAAGGGGACGACAGAGGATGAGATGGCTGCATGGCATCACCAACTCAATGGACGTGAGTTTGAGTGAACTCCAGGAGTTGGTGATGGACAGGGAGGCCTGGCATGCTGCAATTTATGGAGTCACAAAGAGTCAGACACAACTGAGTGACTGAACTGAACTGAAGGTGCTTGGGGCTTCTATTGAGGATGATATTCATTTGCACACACCAGGATGGCAGAAAGCTGGCATCCATTCCAACTGTCTGAGGACCACTTGCAAAGGACAGTACTCTTACTGTACAATTACTTATATTTTGAATATCACCACTGGCTAAAGTTATGACCAATCTAGATAGCATATTGAAAAGCAGAGACATTACTTTGCCAACAAAGGCCCATCTAGTCAAGGCTATGGTTTTTCCAGTGGTCATGTATGGATGTGAGAGTTGGACTGTCAAGAAAGCTGAGCACAGAAGAATTGATGCTTTTGAGCTGTGGTGTTGGAGAAGACTCTTGAGAGTCCCTTGGACTACAAGGAGATCCAACCAGTCCATCCTAAAGGAGATCAGTCCTGGGTATTCATTGGAAGGACTGATGCTGAAGCTGAAATGCCAATTCTTTGGCCACCTCATGTGAAGAGTTGACTCATTGGGCAAGACCCTGATGCTGGGAGGGATTGGAGGCAGGAGGAGAAGGGGATGACAGAGGATGAGATGGCTGCATGGCATCACCGACTCAATGGACATGAGTTTGGGTAAGCTCTGGGAGTTGGTGATGGACAGGGAGGCCTGGCGTGCTGCGATTCATGGGGTCACAAAGAATCGGACATGACTGAGCGACAGAACTGAACTGGCTAAATATATTTACAGCTCTGTGATGCTGGGTCTTTGTCAGGCATGTAAATTATGATTCTGGATTGACTTGTCAGCTCCTCTAAGGGAAACCTTCTTACCCACAGCCTTTGCAGAAAACATTCATTTTGGCTGAATTACAAAACTCCACATCCCAACCACCTCCCCATTCTGGCCACACCTGACTGGACACAACTGGATGGGCACCTGACCCAAAGACAGCCAACGACTACGCTCAGGTGTGTAAGGTGGCTTGTCATTGTGTTCCTCTTTAGATGTGTTGGATCAATTCAGTTCTCTATCTTAGAAAAATGAATTGAGAAGTCTGGAGTAAATCAGATGTTATCAGTGATTAACTGGAAGAATAAGAATAGCACTGTGTTTTAAAATCAATTTGTTGAAGAACTTACAGTTGCCAGTGTGGGGGTGGGGGGAGAACGGGCGGATGGGATAATTAGGGAGTTTGGGATGGACATGTACACTCTGCTATATTTTAAACAGATAACCAACAAGGATCTGTTGTACAGCACAGGGAACTCTGCTCAGTGTGGCCCCCTCAATGGGAGGGGAGTTTTGGGGAGAATATATACATATACATGTATGGCTGAATCCTTTTGTAATCCAACTGAAGCTATCACAACATTGTTAGTTGGCTATATTCCAATATAAAATAATACATTTTTGAAAAACTCAGTTTGTTGGAGTCAATCTGTATTAGTTTTCTACTATAGAGTAACAAATCACCTCAAAACTTAGGAGCTTTAAACAATAATGCACTTTAATTTATCTCATAGTTTCCAGGCATAACTTAGCTTAACCCTCTGCTTTAGGGTCTCTAATGAAGCTGCAATCAAGGTGCTGGCTGAGGCAGTGGTACTCTCAAGGCTCAGCTGGGGCAGGATCCACTTATATAGGGTTCAAATACCAGGAAACAGGGATCACTGGGAACCACTTCACGAAGCTACCTCCCAGAGTCACTTTTTAATTTTACTTGCAAAATAACTTTTGCAAAGGCAAATGTCTTTAAAAGTGTTCCCAATTCTAGAAAAAATAATATGCACAACTATTTGTATATGTTGAATTAATTATAGTTAAATGAATGAGGTCTTGTTTAGTGGTTAATTACACAGGTTCAGTGAGCAAACATAGTTTGCAACTTTAAGTGAACAAATCCAGTTCTGTACAACAAACATTTAATAATAAATATGAGCATTCACTAACAAATATTTATAGTCTTGAGGTTGTAAGTCAGTGTTTCTCAGAACTACTAAAGCAAACCTCTGAATATTACAAAGGAAAGTCCTTTGGTCTTCCTAATTAAAAAAATACAGATTGAAACTTACTAGATTACAAAATACAGAAAGTGAGTATGGATTTACCTTAAATTTTATGAGTTAATACATAAATATTGATCAATCATCTTCCTTGTCTTTTCAAACAAAAGATAATGGCTATCCTAGGATTTTGCACTTTCAAAATCTCTTGTGTCAACCCTATGTTCACTTAAAATCCATTATTAAAGATCATTGACAGCTACAGCAAATGGACTTTACTCTAGCTTTAACTGAAGCAGAATTGAAGAAATTAGGGTTTATGATGCTCTGTTTCCACAGTCTGGGAGAGTTGAAGGCTAGAGGGCCCTTCTGGACCAGGAAGGGTGAAAGGTACAAGTCACTTGAAGGCATGGATGAGCAGAAGCTTTGAGATGAAACAAACACTAGTGGAAAAGGGGCTCCCACAATGTAAAGTGATACAGCCACTGTGGAAAACAGTATGGAGATTCATTAAAAAACTAGGAATAAAACCACCATATGACCCAGCATTTCCACTACCAGGCATATCACTGAAAAAGACATATATCCCAATGTTCACTGCAGCACTAGGACATGGAAGCCACCTAGGTATCCATCCACAGATAAATGGATAAAAGAGCTGTGGTACATATATACCATGGAATATTACTCAGCCATAAAAGGAACACATTTGAGTCAGTTCTAATGAGGTGGATGAACCTAGGAGCCTATTATACAGAGTGAAGTAAGTCAGAAAGAGAAAAACAAATAATGTATACTAACACATATATATGGAATCTAGAAAGATGGTACTGATGAAATTCCTGCCTACAGTAGTAGATATAATGGTCCTCTGAGTTAAATTCACCCATTCCAGTCCATTTTAGTTCGCTAATTCCTAGAATGTCAACATTCACTCTTGCCATCTCTTGTTTGACCACTTCCAATTTGCCTTGATTCATGGACCTGACATTCCAGGTTCCTATGCAATATTGTTCTTTACAGCATCGGACTTTACTTCTATCACCAGACACATCTACAGCTGGGTATTCTTTCTGCTTTGGTTCCATCCCTTCATTCTTTCTGGAGTTATTTCTCCACTGATCTCCAGTAGCATATTGGGCCCTGACTGACCTGGGGAGTTTCTCTATCAGTATCCTATCATTTTGCCTTTTCATACTGTTCATGGGGTTCTCAAGGCAAGAATACTGAAGTGGTTTGCCATTCCCTTCTCCAGCGGACCACACCCTGTCAGAGTTCCAGAAAAACATCTATTTCTGCTTTATTGACTATGCCAAAGCCTTTGACTGTGTAGATCACAATCAACTGTGGAAAATTCTGAGAGAGATGGGAATACCAGACCACCTGATCTGCCTCTTGAGAAATCTGTATGCAGGTCAGGAAGCAACAGTTAGAACTGGTCATGGAACAACAGACTGGTTCCAAATAGGAAAAGGAGTACGTCAAGGCTGTATATTGTCACCATGTTTATTTAACTTATATGCAGAGTACATCATGAGAAATGCTGGACTGGAGGAAACACAAGCTGGAATCAAGATTGCCGGGAGAAATATCAATAACCTCAGATATGCAGATGACACCACCCTTATGGCAGAAAGTGAAGAGGAACTCAAAAGCCTCTTGATGAAAGTGAAAGTGGAGAGTGAAAAGATTGGCTTAAAGCTCAACATTCAGAAAACGAAGATCATGGCATCTGGTCCCATCACTACATGGGAAATAGATGGAGAAACAGTGGAAACAGTGTCAGACTTTATTTTTCTGGGCTCCAAAATCACTACAGATGGTGACTGCAGCCATGAAATTAAAAGACGCTTACTCCTTGGAAGGAAGGTTATGACCAACCTAGATAGCATATTCAAAAGCAGAGACATCACTTTGCCAACAAAGGTTCGCCTAGTCAAGGCTATGGTCTTTCCTGTGGTCATGTATGGATGTGAGAGCTGGACTGTGAAGAAAGCTGAGCGCCGAAGAATAGATGCTTTTGAACTGTGGTGTTGGAGAAGACTCTTGAGAGTCCCTTGGACTGCAAGGAGATCCAACCGGTCCATTCTGAAGGAGATCAGCCCTGGGATTTCTTTGGAGGGAATGATGCTCAAGCTGAAACTCCAGTATTTTGGCCACCTTATGCGAAGAGTTGACTCATTGGAGAAGACTCTGATGCTGGGAGGGATTGAGGGCAGGAGGAGAAGGGGACGACAGAGGATGAGATGGCTGGATGGCATCACTGACTCGATGAATGTGAGTCTGAGTGACCTCCGAGAGCTGGTGATGGATAGGGAGGCCTGGCGTGCTGCAGTTCATGGGGTCGCAAAGAGTCGGACACGACTGAGCGATTGATCTGATCTGATCTGATCTGATGAAATTAGTTGCAGGGCGGCAATGCAGACACAGACACAGAATAGACTTACGGACATGAGGCGGGGGGAGGAAGGGGAAGGTAGAATGTATGGAGAGAGTAACATGGAACCATACATCACTGTATGTAAAATAGATAGCCAGAGGGAATCTGCTGTGTGACTCAGGGAACTCAAACTGGGGCTCTGTAACAACCTAGAGTGGTGGGATGGGGAGGGAGGTGGAGGGAGGTTCACGAGGGAGGGGACATATGTGTACCCATGGCGGATTCATGTTGATGTATGGCAGAAAACAATACAACACTGTAAAGCAATTATCCTTCAATTAAACAGAAATAAGTTTTTAAAAGAGAGAAAAGAGGCTCCAACAAGCACACAAGGGGAAATAGGAGGAGGATGGAAGGAAGGTACCAGCACCAGAGGGAAGATCCCTGACTTCCTGCTGCTGAGGCTACTGTGGTTTCATTTCCTGTCTCCACCAGCGTATGCTCAGATGGTTTCTATTCAGGGATTCCTCTCCTTAGTTCCTCACTACATTACCCTCCTCCTACCACCCCTCCCCTCATTCCATTGACATTACTTCCTTGAGTGAATATTCAGGAAAATTGATGTTTCACGTGTATAAAATGGTACTCTTTTGGTTTAGTTCCAACTTAAATTACCTAAAGTCAAAGTTTTTACTTTGGTAAAATACATATAAAAATTTACCATTTTAACCATTTTCAGTGAACAGCTGAGTGACATTAAATACATTCACATTATATAAACATCACCACCGTGTATCTCCAGAACCTTTTATTCTTCTCCAAATGAAACTCAGTGCCAACAAAACACTAACTGCCCCAACCCTGAGCAACCACTATTCTACTTTCTGTCTCTGAACTTTATTGTTCTAGGTACCTCATATAAGGGCAGAAGGTAGGCCAGACCTCGTAAAAGGGGGGTGTGTGTGTGTGTGTGTGTGTGTGTGTGTGTGTGTGTGTGTGTGAATAGGCAATGGTTGGCCATACTGAGTGGTGTCTGAATCAGATTTTCCATGATCAATCCATTTATCAATCAGTACATATTTACTCTATAGAAGTGTTGGACCTCTTATATTCCATGGGCTTGAATGGGACAGGCAAGCAGCAGGCTGCCCCTGGGTTGCCCTCACCTCCACTCAGTACTCTTTAAGAAACTCTGTAATGCTGCTGTTTCTAGAGGTAGCTGGCTGGGGGCATAAGCTCTTGGCTCTGCTTGGAGAAACTACAACCCTGGTGAGACAAAGTGGAGAGAAATAGGCTGAAATGCAGAGGGGACAAAGGGAGCTTCCAGATGGACAAAGGGTGCCTACTCTACTGTGCCACAGTCTTCCATGCAACAAACCTCATTTTTTGATTTGCTTAACATTCTCTGGTCAAGTAGCCACCCTACAGAAGACAAATGATAACAGGCACTCACTCTACAGACATTAGGTTTTCTGTTTGTTTTCAATTAATTTTTTTTTAAACCATGAACTGTTGGTTTACTATGACAGTGTTGAAAAACAAATGGTTGCTTGATCTATACTGTAATATTGAACAAGCATACTCATTTCTAATAACCCAAGTTTTAATTATTCCAGAGGGCTTAGGAAGTAACAGCAAGAACAACAACAATGCTTTAGCTAAAGCTACATCATAATATCATCAACCAGTCCTCTGTTGTGAAGTCAAAGTTACTCAGTCATGTGTGACTTTCCACAACTTCATGGATTGTAGCTTGCCAGGATCCTCTGTCCATGGAATTCCCCAGGCCAGAATACTGCAGTGGGTAGCCATTTGCTTCTCCAGGGGATCTTCCTAGCCCAGGGATTGAACCCAGGTCTCCCACATTGTAGGTGGATTCTTTACTGTCTGAGCCACTGGGGAAGCCCAAGTCCTCAGCTAGGAAGGGCTTGATGTTGCCTTCACATTTGATTACCTTCTTGCTCTCAATCCAGACTTTCAGAACATTTAGAATATAAATTTCTGGCCTGTAAAAATGGGGGTTACTTAGTTCAAAAGCAAAACAGATCCTTCTCTGGTACCAAGTCTCCACTTTTTCTCTGGCAGGCCCTGGGGAGGTACTTCCCAGGGGACTCATGTCAGAGCAGCTTTCAGAGAAAGGAATTTGAACTTGATCCCAAATAAGCCAAGGGAATGGGAAGGACAACAAGGCAGATGTACTTATTTATTTCACTGCCTTTACATAGTGATGAGGTCCTTATCCCTGCCTTCCTCTCAAGCCCTGTAAATCCCTACAAGGGGGCAGTGGGATCAGACCATACATTTAAATGATTTTCAAAGATGTTAAGCAATTCCAACTTTCTGAATACAGGAGTGATAAATCTCCAAAACGAAGAGAAGCTTCCCTGTTTCAAATTTGAGCTGTGAAATACTGATTATGTATTTAAGCTTTGGAGTTGTGTAAAGCTTTGTTAGGCAAATCAGCAACCCACCTCTCCTAGCCCCAAATCTATAGCTCCTATTTATCCATGATGCATTTTCTGGGGATCTAAGAACAGATGTCTTAATACGGTCATCATCGGTCCTTTGCAGAACATCTGAGGAGCCAGAGACTTGGTTGAGCTGACAGCAGACTTTTCACTTCAACAAGCCTCACCACTATAATGGAAATTCAAAGGCCTGGAAACAATGTACATAGCTTCCCTGACTAATTTTATTACGCAGACATACTTAATGGCTCCTGTTACAATCACATCCGGGGTGGGAAACAGTACTGGATTGTGACGATCCCACTAAATCGACAAGGATTATCAGTCATTAAAAAGGAACCAAATTAGCATCAAGCAGTAATATTTTATACTTATCAAATCTTCTGCTGGTCAAGGTCCATTACTGAGCGACACCATAAAGGCAGGAGCCGTCAGCTCATTCTCCAGAACATTTAAATCTCTATTGTATTTGTGTAGGAAATAATTTCTGGTAGCAATAAAGCCTAATAAAGGTTACACCCCGATGAATAAAGTGTTCATAAATTGACCCATGACATTTAAATGGATAATTATATTTGAGATAAAGGAAGAATCTCTCATTTCAGCGAAGAAGTGTTTCAAGTTGTGCCCAACCCAAGTGACCTACCAGCTACGGGGTGGTTTTACATGGCTTTATAGTGGTATAAAATATTAATATTGCTGGTTACTATTGTATTAGATTAATTATTCATCAGGTCTTCCCAACAATTCCTGTCTATCAGAATCATCAAGACTAAACTTAAAATGTTCCCACATGATAAGAAATTGAATGGAAAAGAACTATTGCCTGTATCTCTAAGCATGGCTGACATATGCTGGTATTTACTTTCCGCTCAACCCCCACCCTGCCACAGCATGTCAGCCTGTCACTAGACTTTATCTTCATGTGGCAGAGAAGTGTAAAATAGAATCAGTAAACGATTAGGAGGAAACTGAAAGAGTTGTTACGAATGTGATGTATTGAATCCAACTGGAACATTTCAACATATGTTACGTACTGATGCCTCTCAGTTCTCATTAGGACCGTACCACAGACTACCAACAAAACCCATCTAGGCGAAAACAAAGCACAAGTGCTGCAGGGATTGTAAGCATGGCTGCCCTTCTGTCTCTGGGGTAAATCATCTCCTATTTCTTGTAGGCATTAGACTTAGGAAAATAAGAAAGACTCAAGTGTAACACAACTAATGCTAACTTGTTTTATTAATCAATTAATATTTAATTTGTGCATTCAACAAACATTTATGCATTAATGTTAGCAAGCTATTTGACTCTTTTGAGAGAATACTGGCCATATTATATTTTCTCAAATAAATTGAATAAATAAAATGTTACAAACTCTAAGAGGAAATCTCAAAGAAGTCAGCCAGCACGACTATCATCACTTTTAAAGCAGGGACTGGGTTTTACTCTTCTTTATATGCCAGGTGCTTAGCAATAAATCTTCAGTGGGTAAATAATTAGAATTTATTTTTAAAGGAATTTTCTCTCCAATAACAGGATAGAGTAGAAACCCTAAACAGATCTCCCTGGATAAATCACAAAATCTCCCTTAGGAAAGCAATATTGAGCTCGAAATAAAGTAAGGAGTCTTCTGATGCCAAAAATATAGTGAAAGGTGGGACTCCATTGAGCAATGAAGTCCTTTTATTCCAGAGCACTTCTGATGAATTCTGGTGACTCTGAAGTTCCATTTTGACTACTGCATGGGAAAAGGGAGACAGAGGGCAAAACTTACAGCCCATCCAATATGGAGAGTCTAATAAGAAACCCCTGCATAATTCTGGGATCCTAAAAAGGTATATTATTAGAAACAATGAACCAGAAATAAACATACTTGGAGAAGAAGACTGAAAGAAAATTCTTTTCTGACCTTGGCAATGGGAAGGGGGGAAACAAAGCCTTTCCTAACTATAGCTAAGCCTACATACAGATTTGCAACCCAAAGTACACTTATAGAATATTTTGAGAAAGGTCAAGTCAAAACTTTAGTTTAATAGCTTAGGGCACCTGGATGAAGCCTTACTTTCTTTACAGAAGTTAAACTCTCTGTAAAGGAAAATCCTTTAAACCAAGGCCTTCAAAATATTCATGAAATCTAAGTTCACTGTAAAAGAACATAGGCAGAATATCCTGACATAAATCACAGCAAGATCCTCTATGACCCACCTCCCAGAGTAATGGAAATAAAAACAAAAACAAACAAATGGGACCAAATTAAACTTAAAAGCTTTTGCACAATGAAGGAAATTATAAGCAAGGTGAAAAGGCAGCCTTCAGAATGGGAGAAATAATAGCAAATGAAACAACTGACAAAGAACAAATTTCCAAAATATACAAACAGCTCCTGCAGCTCAATATCAGGAAAACAAACCACCCAATTAATAAGTGGGCCAAAGAACTAAACAGACATTTCTCCAAAGAAGCCATACAGATGACTAATAAACACATGAAAAGATGCTCAATACTGCTCATTATTAGAGAAATGCCAATCAAAACCACAATGAGGTATCATCTCATGCTGGTCAGAATGGCCACCATCAAAAAAGTCTACAAACAGTAAATGCTGGAGAGGGTGTGGAGAAAAGGGAACCCTCTTACACTGTTGATGGGAATGCAAACTAATACAGCCACTATGGAGAACAGTGTGGAGATTCCTAAAAAAACTGCAATAGAACTGCATACGATTCAGCAATCCCACAGCTGGGCATACACACCAAGGAACCCAGAATTGAAAGAGACACATGTACCCCAATGTTCATGGCAGCACTGTTTACAATAGTTAGGACATGGAAGCAACCTGGATGTCCATCAGCAGATGAATGGATAAGGATATTAACACATATATATGAATTTAGAAAGATGGTGATGACGATCCTATACGCAAGGCAGCAAAAGAGACACAGATGTAAAGAACAGACTTTTGGACTCTGTGGGAGAAGGCGAGGGTGGGATGATTTGAGAGAATAGCATTGAAACATGTATATTACCATATGTAAAACAGATGACCAGTGAAAGTTCAATGCATGAAGCAGGGCACTGAAAGCTGGTGCTCTGGCAATCTATAGATTCAGTGGAATCCCTATCAAGCTACCAATGGTATTTTTCACAGAACTGGAACAAATAATTTCACAATTTGTATGGAAATACAAAAAACCTCAAATAGCCAAAGCATTCTTGAAAAAGAAGAATGGAACTGGAGGAATCAACCTGTCTGACTTCAGACTACACTACAAAGCTACAGTCATTAAGACAGTATGGTACTGGCCCAAAGACAGAAATATAGATCAATGGAACAAAATAGAAAGCCCGGAGATAAATCCATGCACCTATGGACACCTTATCTTTGACAAAGAAAGCAAGACTATACAATGGAGAAAAGACAATGTCTTTAACAAGTAGTGCTGGGAAAACTGGTCAACCACTTGTAAAAGAATGAAACTAGAACACTTTCTAACACCATACATAAAAATAAACTCAAAATGGATTAAAGATCTAAACGTTTAAGACCAGAAACTCTAAAACTCTTAGAGGAAAACATAGGCAAAACACTCTCTGACATAAATCATAGCAAGATCCTCTATGACCCACCTCCCAGAGTAATGGAAATAAAAGCAAAAATAAACAAATGGGACCTAATTAAACTTAAAAGCTTTTGCACAATGAAGGAAACTATAAGCAAGGTGAAAAGACAGCCTTCAGAATGGGAGAAAATAATAGCAAACAAAGCAACTGACAAAGAATTAATGTCAAAACTATACAAGCAGCTTATGCAGCTCAATTCCAGAAAAATAAATGACCCAATCAAAAAAAAGGGCCAAAGAACTAAACAGACATTTCTCCAAAGAAGACGTACAGATGGCTAACAAACACATGAAAAGTTGCTCAACATCACTCATTATCAGAGAAATACAAATCAAAACCACAATGAGGTATCATCTCATGCCAGTCAGAATGGCTGCTATCCAAAAGTCTACAAGCAATAAATGCTGGAGAGGGTGCAGAGGAAAGGGAATCCTCTTACACTGTTGGTGGGAATGCAAACTAGTACAGCCACTAAGGAGAACAGTGTGGAGATTTCTTAAAAAACTGGAAATAGAACTGCCTTATGACCCAGCAATCCCACTGTTGGGCATATACACCAAGGAAACCAGAATTGAAAGAGACACGTGTACCCCAATGTTCATCGCAGCACTGTTTACAATAGCCAGGACATGGAAGCAACCTAGATGTCCATTGGCAGATGAATGGATAAGAAAGCTGTGGTACATATACACAGTGGAAAATTACTCAGCTATTAAAAAGAATGCATTTGAATCAGTTCTAATGAGGTGGATGAAACTGGAGCCTATTATACAGAGTGAAGTAAGCCAGAAAGAAAAACACCAATACAGTACACTAACGCATATATATGGAATTTAGAAAGATGGTAATGATGACCCTATATGCGAGACAGCAAAAGAGACACAGATGTAAAGAATAGACTTTTGGACTCTGTGGGACAAGGTGGGGGTGGGATGATTAGAGAGAATAGCATTGAAACATGTATATTACCATTTGTGAAACAGATTGCCAGTCCAAGTTCGATGCATGAGACAGGGTGCTCAGGGCTGGTGCACTGGGATGACCCAGAGGGATGGGACGGGGAGGGAGATGGGTGGGGTTCAGGATGGGTGACACATGTACACCCATGGCTGATTCATGTCAATGTATGGCAAAAATCACTATAATATTGTAAAGTAATTAGCCTCCAATTAAAATAAATATACAAATTTGAAGGAAAAAAACAGCTGTGGAAAAAAGACAGTTCCTCTGCAAAGGAATGTCACTTAGACTGACAGCCTGATAGCTAATTTCTCAACAGCCACAATATAATCCAGAAGACAATGTAATGATATAACGTTTCAAGAGAAAAAAATAATTGTTAAATTAGAATTCTATGCCCTATAAAATTATCTTCCATGAACAGGGTAAAGAGACTTTTACATAAGCAAAAATGGAACTTAAAATTAGTTTTCTATAGCTGCCATGACAAATTACCACAAACTTAGCAACTTAAAACACAATTTTATTATCTCACAGGTTTATGGGTCTTATCCATTGGAAAAGCATAAGGCACTACAATTTCTAATGCTGATTGAACTTTGAGATCTGGGTTTCAAAGTGACCCTCTGTGGAGCCTAACTAGGTCCAGTCAATGCTAATGGATCCTAGACTCAATTTATAGGCAAGATTCTAACAGACACCCAACCTGTTTTATGATAAGAAGATGAAGTCATCCCAGAGTAAGTGATGCTAGCAAAAACATCACTTTTAAGCAACTCCTGCAGCCATTAAAAGTGCAAAAGATAAAACATTGGAAGCTGACCCAAACTTGGAAAGAAGTATAACAACTCACCAAAGCACAGAAAAGACCCCAACTCCACGTCATAGGTTATAATGATAACTAGAAGGGAAGCACTGTTCAAAGTAATTTTGATTGTTTTTTTAATTTTTACAATTAAAGACTTTAATTCTCAATATGTCTAATGTTTTAACTTACAAGGTACTAAATAAGTATTAGTTTTACTATTTTTAAAATTTCTGCACACATTTATAAGCAACAGTTAAGATGAATTTTAAGGTTTTGACAACATTTTTTTTAAAGGTCATGAAACAACTGCAATTTTTCCCCCCATGGTTATTAAGTAAGATTTCTAGGGTTCCAGCTTGCTCAGTCATTTTTACACTTTTGCACTAACAGGGAATACCACAACTGCCAGCATAGTATGTTGATTTCATGTATGTGTTTGACTGAATATGCATGAGGAAAAAAGCATTTTTAATACGGCTATCCTTCATTAGAGTTTCTATTCTTTAGGAGACAGTTTTGCCAATGACAAGATGATTAACGCTAAATAAGCTAATGAATATCTAAAAGGGACTGTTAACGGTAGAAAAATAGTTCCTTTATTGAAGGGTTGTCCACAAGTCTAATTTATAAGCTTGTCAATTTCTGTGTGTGGGAACATCAATTTTGTATTAGTGATCAAGATGAAAAAGACTTGGGAGACCTACTAGAGTAAAATTCTCTGAGTACTTTTCAAAGGTAAACACATATATCACCTTAGTCTTCTGAGTGGGAAAGTCTGATTATCTACATCCAAAAATATGAAACTCTATTATAGATGTCATATGAGTGAAAACTGTACTCCAGAACCTTAATTTATAATATTAAACAGCATTGTGATGCCAGAAATGGGTAAAAATTACAAATACTAACATAACTGAACAAACAAAACAGTGCTTTTAAACATTTATAGTATAAATGAGACCAACCATGACTCCCTTTGAAACTGTTTACCTCAGACTGGGACTTGAATCCATGTGCTGGAACACAAACCCAGCTAAAATCCAGTTTGGGACTTGAACCCGCATGACCAGGACTTGAACCCAGACAAAACCCTGCTTGGGAATTGAACCCTCGTAGATCAGATCAGATCAGTTGCTCAGTCGTGTCCGACTCTTTGCGACCCCATGAGTTGCAGCACGCCAGGCCTCCCTGTCCATCACCAATCCTGGAGTTCACTGACACTCACGTTCATCGAGTCAGTGATGCCATCCAGCCATCTCATCCTCTGTTGTCCCCTTCTCCTCCTGTCCCCAATCCCTCCCAGCATCAGAGTCTTCTCCGATGAGTCAACTCTTCTCATGAAATGGCCAAAGTACTGGTCATAGCAAATACCCTCTTCCAACAACACAAGAGAAGACTCTATACATGGACATCACCAGATGGTCAACATCAAAATCAGATCGATTATATTCTTTGCAGGCAAAGATGGAGAAGCTCTATACAATCAGCAAAAACAAGACCAGGAGCTGACTGTGGCTCGGACCATGAAGTCCTTATTGCCAAATTCAGACTGAAATTGAAGAAAGTAGGGAAAACCACTAGACCATTCAGGTATGACCTAAATCAAATCCCTTATGATTATACAGTGGAAGTGAGAAATAGATTTAAGGGCCTAGATCTGATAGATAGAGTGCCTGATGAACTATGGAATGAGGTTCGTGACATTGTACAGGAGATAGGGATCAAGACCATCCCCATGGAAAAGAAATGAAAAAAAGCAAAATGGCTGTCTGGGGAGGCCTTGCAAATAGCTGTGAAAAGAAGAGAAGTGAAAAGCAAAGCAGAAAAGGAAAGATATAAACATCTGAATGCAGAGTTCCAAAGAATAGCAAGAAGAGATAAGAAAGCCTTCTTCAGTGATCAATGCAAAGAAATAGAGGAAACAACAGAATGGAAAAGACTAGGGATCTCTTCAAGAAAATCAGAGATACCAAAGGAACATTTCATGCAAAAATGGGCTTGATAAAGGACAGAAATGGTATGGACCTAACGGAAGCAGAAGATATTAAGAAGAGGTGGCAAGAATACACAGAAGAACTGTACAAAAAAGAGCTTCACGACCCAGATAATCATGATGGTGTGATCACTGACCTAGAGCCAGACATCCTGGAATGTGAAGTCAAGTGGGCCTTAAGAAAGCATCACTAGGAACAAAGCTAGTGGAGGTGATGGAATTCCAGTGGAGCTATTCCAAATCCTGAAAGATGATGCTGTGAAAGTGCTGCACTCAATATGCCAGCAAATTTGGAAAACTCAGCAGTGGCCACAAGATTGGAAAAGGTCAGTTTTCATCCCAATCCCAAAGAAAGGCAATGCCAAAGAATGCTCAAACTACCGAACAATTGCACTCATCTCACACTCTAGTAAAGTAATGCTCAAAATTCTCCAAGCCAGGCTTCAGCAATATGTGAACCGTGAACTTCCTGATGCTCAAGCTGGTTTTAGAAAAGGCAGAGGAACCAGAGATCAAATTGCCAACATCCGCTGGATCATGGAAAAAGCAAGAGAGTTCCAGAAAAACATCTATTTCTGCTTTACTGACTATGCCAAAGCCTTTGACTGTGTGCTGCCAAGTCACTTCAGTCGTGTCCGACTCTGTGCGACCCCACAGACAGAAGCCCACCAGGCTCCCCCGTCCCTGGGATTCTCCGGGCAAGAACACCGGAGTGGGTTGCTTTGACTGTGTAGATCACAATAAACTGTGGAAAATTCTGAGAGAGATGGGAATACCAGACCACCTGATCTGCCTCTTGAGAAATCTGTATGCAGGTCAGGAAGCAACAGTTAGAACTGGTCATGGAACAACAGACTGGTTCCAAATAGGAAAAGGAGTACGTCAAGGCTGTATATTGTCACCATGTTTATTTAACTTATATGCAGAGTACATCATGAGAAATGCTGGACTGGAAGGAACACAAGCTGGAATCAAGATTGCCGGGAGAAATATCAATAACCTCAGATATGCAGATGATACCACCCTTATGGCAGAAAGTGAAGAGGGGCTAAAAGCCCTTGATGAAAGTGAAAGTGGAGAGTGAAAAGGTTGGCTAAAGCTCAACATTCAGAAAACGAAGATCATGGCATCTGGTCCCATCACTACATGGGAAATAGATGGAGAAACAGTGGAAACAGTGTCAGACTTTATTTTTCTAGGCTCCAAAATCACGAGATGTGACTGCAGCAGAAATTAAAAGACACTTACTCCTGGAAGGAAAGATGACCAACCTAGATAGCATATTCAAAAGCAGAGACATCACTTTGCCAACAAAGTTTCGCCTAGTCAAGGTATGTCTTTCCTGTGGAGAAAATGTGAGAGCTGGACTGGAGAAGGCTGAGCACAAGAATTGATGCTTTTGAAGTGTGGTGTTGGAGAAGACCTGAGAGTCCCTAGACTGAAGGAGATCCAACCAGTCCACGAGGAGATCAGCCTGGGATTTGGAAGGAATGATGCTAAAGCTGAAACCAGTATTTGGCCACCTCATGCGAAGAGTTTACTCATGGAGAAGACTCGGATGCTGGGAGGGAGAGGGAGGAGGAGAAGGGGACGACAGAGGATGAGATGGCTGGATGGCATCACTGACCGATGGATGTGAGTCGAGTGACCTCCGAGAGCTGGTGATGGACAGGGAGGCCTGGGTGCTGCAGTTCATGGGGTCGCAAAGAGTCGGACACGACTGAGCGACTGATCTGATCTGATCTGATCTGACTGGAGTTTCAGCTTTAGCATCATTCCTTCCAAAGAAATCCCAGGGCTGATCTCCTTCAGAATGGACCGGTTGGATCTCCTTGCAGTCCAAGGGACTCTCAAGAGTCTTCTCCAACACCACAGTTCAAAAGCATCAATTCTTCGGTGCTCAGCCTTCTTCACAGTCCAGCTCTCACATCCATACATGACCACAGGAAAGACCATAGCCTTGACTAGGCGAACCTTTGTTGGCAAAGTGATGTCTCTGCTTTTGAATATGCTATCTAGGTTGGTCATAACTTTCCTTCCAAGGAGTAAGCGTCTTTTAAGTTCATGGCTGCAGTCACCATCTGCAGTGATTTTGGAGCCCAGAAAAACAAAGTCTGACACTGTTTCCACTGTTTCTCCATCTATTTCCCATGTAGTGATGGGACCAGATGCCATGATCTTCATTTTCTGAATGTTGAGCTTTAAGCCAACCTTTTCACTCTCCACTTTCACTTTCATCAAGAGGCTTTTTAGCCCCTCTTCACTTTCTGCCATAAGGGTGGTATCATCTGCATATCTGAGGTTATTGATATTTCTCCCAGCAATCTTGATTCCAACTTTTGTTTCTTCCAGTCCAGCATTTCTCATGATGTACTCTGCATAGAAGTTGAATAAGTAGGGTGACAATATACAGCCTTGACGTACTCCTTTTCCTATTTGGAACCAGTCTGTTGTTCCATGACCAGTTCTAACTGTTGCTTCCTGACCTGCATACAGATTTCTCAAGAGGCAGATCAGGTGGTCTGGTATTCCCATCTCTCTCAGAATTTTCCACAGTTTATTGTGATCTACACAGTCAAAGGCTTTGGCATAGTCAAGAAAGCAGAAATAGATGTTTTTCTGGAACTCTCTTGCTTTTTCCATGATCCAGTGGATGTTGGCAATTTGATCTCTGGTTCCTCTGCCTTTTCTAAAACCAGCTTGAACATCAGGAAGTTCACGGTTCACATATTGCTGAAGCCTGGCTTGGAGAATTTTGAGCATTACTTTACTAGAGTGTGAGATGAGTGCAATTGTGCGGTAGTTTGAGCACTCTTTGGCATTGCCTTTCTTTGGGATTGGGATGAAAACTGACCTTTTCCAATCTTGTGGCCACTGCTGAGTTTTCCAAATTTGCTGGCATATTGAGTGCAGCACTTTCACAGCATCATCTTTCAGGATTTGGAATAGCTCCACTGGAATTCCATCACCTCCACTAGCTTTGTTCGTAGTGATGCTTTCTAAGGCCCACTTGACTTCACATTCCAGGATGTCTGGCTCTAGGTCAGTGATCACACCATCATGATTATCTGGGTCGTGAAGCTCTTCTTTGTACAGTTCTTCTGTGTATTCTTGCCACCTCTTCTTAATATCTTCTGCTTCCGTTAGGTCCATACCATTTCTGTCCTTTATCGAGCCCATCCTTGCATGAAATGTTCCTTTGGTATCTCTGATTTTCTTGAAGAGATCCCTAGTCTTTCCCATTCTTCCCCACCCCTCCCTCAAAATGTACATACTTCAGGCCTCACAATATCTTTATCTGCCATCACTGCTATCTAGACAATATAAAGGTCCATATAGTCAAAGCTATGGTTTTTCCAGTAGCCATGTATGGATATGAGAGTTGGACTACAAAGAAGGTTGAGCACCAAACAATTGATGCTTTCGGGTTTCAGTCCAGATTAAATGCAATTGCCCAGACTTTCTTGATCTACAATTTTAGTTTTTATATTCTGATAAAGTGATGCTCAGAATTTCAAGTTTTGGAATTTGGAAGGACTGACTGTTATCAATTTTTAAGATCATCAAACTAGAGTTATAAAATCTGAAGGCTGACCCAAACATTTTAAACAATGACATTTTGTTCATTTTTATTAGTTAAAAGAGAAAGGCCCTTTGTTAGATAAACTCAGAAACAGTAAACTCTTTTGTTAGACTGTCAACTCCTGGAGGACAGAGATGATTTTCGAGTCAGCTCACATTCCTGCATCACCTGGCATAGTTCCTCACATATCGGGCTGCTTAGGAAATACTGGATATATAAATGAATGAGTGAATGAATGAATGAACTGACAAATAGATTCCTTTGGGGGTCAGCTTCCCCACTGTGTTTTGTTTCAGAGTCCCTTTGTCTTTAAAGATTTATCTGAGAATTTTGCTCCTTGTCAAAATGGAGACCAGGGATGTGCAAGATATTCCAGGTTTGGACCACATACATATTTTTCAGAGCTGATCAGCAAAGCATTAGCAACTGAGTTAGGGCCTGGGCAGGACACTAGACTCAGAATTTAGAGACCTGGGTTTGAAACTGAGGAACTGCTTTATCTTTGAATCTTAAGTTTGCTCATCTGCAAAATGGGGATGGTAATATGTTCTCTCTCTGTCTTCTTTTCAAAGTTGTAGTGAGTATCAAATAAAACAGAGTACAAAAGTACTCTGAAAATGATTAAATATCCATAAAAAAACAGGAGGTATTAGTTCTCCTAATTCTGCAACTAAGTGGCTCTGAGTCTTAGGTCATACCCCTTCATCCTTCTCAATCTTGATTTCTTCATCTTGAAACCAAGAGGGCTGGACTAGATGGTCTCTAGTGGGTGTTCAGCCCTCATGTTATGTACACACAGCTGGGTCGCTCAGCTCTGGTGAGAGGAAGGAGGAGGAGAGATGGATCAAATTCTTAGCTGAACAGACTTAGGCGATTTAAGACTTCCCTGATGGCTCAGTGGTAAAGAATCTGCCTGTGATGCAAGAGACCTGGGTTCTATCCCTGGGTCAGGAAGATCCTCTGGAGAAGGGAATGGTAGTCCACTCCAGAATGTTGCCTGGAGAATTCCATGGACAGAGGAGCCTTGTGGGCTACAGTCCATGGGGTCACAGAGTCGGACACGACTGGGTGATTAACACTACTACTTGCCCACTGAGACAAATCAGTCATTCTAGGTGGTCAAATTCCATTTTAGAAAGCGAGCCAGAGACAAATCCATCTTGGCAGGCTAGAAGCCCTGCATTTGATCCACAGAGAGCTTTATTTGGGACCAAGAGATGTTTAAAAACAACATAAATCACTCACAGAAATGTAAGGAACAGTTAGGTTTTCGGGTACCTGCTGACTCAGATATTGTATTAGACATTTGAAGTATATTATCTCATTTAGGCTCACAACAATTTTTCAGATTAACTATTATGCCCATTTTCCAGTTAAGAGCTCACTGAGATTCTGAGAGGTCATATAACTCAGTGAAGAATTTAAAATCAAAACTGTTTGGCTCCCATGGTTTTCCTTATATGATTCTATCTCTACAATGCGCAAATCACAGATAAAAATTTTGGAAACAAAGCTGCACTTCCCAAGAGGCAATGGCTGTGGCATTGCCTACAAACCTCTTTTGGCCCAAAATACAAGCAGTAAAAACCCCAAATCAAAACACCAGGGGCTTCCTGGAGACTCTGAAAAGTGACCTTGGTGAGCACCAACTTCAGACATAAAATAAGCCTGCTAATGACATATTCCTGCCTTTTGACCTTTCAGATCAGATGGTGGGTCCATTTCAAAACACTTCTCAAGCTCAAAGATCCATTTTTCTAAGCTGCAGCCTTCAAAGTTCGTAGTCTCAATTTACCAGATCCCCGGAGGGAATTTCTGAATTACTCAATTCCCTTTGCCTGTACTTATATCCTAATGATAGGACATTAAGATGCAAATGAAACAGAAACTTAGCAAGCAAATCATGGCACTTCCTAATGGATACATCAATAAATGCTTGCCGAGAGGCACCACACGGTTGCCAAACCCAAGCAATGATTTCAAAGGCCCACCTGCAAGCCCGAGGCACACAATATGTTAGAAATTCTCTCTCGCCAAAGTCTGTAGGGTCAGGCTTCTCCTCATGGGGTGGCTGAACTTGCTGAACCAGTGCTGACCGAACCCCATGCCTCGCAACTACTGAAACCCTAGAGCCCATGCTCTGCGACAAGACAAGGCAAGGCAGTGAGAAGCCTCCACACCACAACTAGAGAGCAGGCCCTACTCATTGCAACTAGAGAAAGCTCGTGGAAAGCAATGAAGACCAGCGCGGCTGCAAATAATTATTTTTAAAAGTCATTGACTTCTATAATCAAATTTACTTTAGTTACAGTATGTTAGAAAGTCACAGTTTGTCTTACATTTCACTATCTCTTGTTCTTGGACAAAGACTATACAGGAAATGGAAGAATCTTAATCAATGCTCAAGAGTGAAATATGACCATCCCTTGATTTCAGTTAGTTTAGGCAGGAGATAAGTACTGAGAGAGTCGTTTCTCCCATTTCTTGGGGTTTCAAGACTCTGGGAAATGCCCATATGAATCACACAACTCCTGGATCATACTTTTAGAGATAGCTGCAGTGTTTCTCCGGAGAAGGCAATGGCACCCCACTCCAGTACTTTTGCCTAGAAAATCCCATGGATGGAGGAGCCTGGTAGGCGGCAGTCTATGGGGTCGCAGAGAGTCGGACAGGACTGAGAGATTTCACTTTCACTTTTCACTTTCATGCATTGGAGAAGGAAATGGCAACCCACTCCAGTGTTCTTGCCTGGAGAGTCTCAGGGACGGGGGAGCCTGGTGGGCTGCCGTCTATGGGGTCGCACAGAGTTGGACACGACTGAAGCGACTTAGCAGCAGCAGCAGTGTTTCTCACTTTCTCGGAAGTTCTTACTGCATTCACTGTCAGTTTATACATAGTCACACACATACCATTCAATTTAGCTCCTGATCATAACATTGTCTTGTGCTGTTTCTCCTTTGTCTTATTCAAGTAGGAGATCTAACTGGGACCAGGGTCCAGAGATAGGTTTCCAAAAGCAAGGTCATGAGTTTTAAGAATTACATACAAAGTTTTATGTGGATGGACTCCCCCCACACACACACCCGAGAGATAGTCTACAGCTTTCAATAGATTTTCAAAGGGATGCAAGAGCTAGAATCATACTTGCCATTACTTCCCTCTCCCCCAGCACCTAACTTTGTGCTGGGTTCCTTCATTCAAATACTGGGGAAAAAGGAAGACTCTGTGTGGGGAATAAAACTAAAATGCCTGAACTTCTTACCTTTCTGGGACCCAGGTGGGTGAAAGACCCTGGATTAAAGACATGGGCGAGCCAGGTAAACAGCTGAGATTGAACTGAATACTGGATGCAACAATCTGAGTTCAAAATTGGGCAGGGAAAGTGGAGGCTAGTGTGTCTGTGATAGGAGAATGAAGGCCAATACGATCTGCATCAGGGGGTCATGCACACTTGACCTACAAGCACCTGCACACAAAGGACTCTAGACTCAAGGTTCCCCCATGTGTGCTGTGCTGTCCCAGCAGACTTTAAAGAGAATCAGTAGAATTACCCAAGTCTTGATACACACTCCTTTTACCTTTTGCAGCATAATTTATACAGAGAAAGAAATTCCAGGTGATGTTTTGAGGAATAGCTGCAGACATTGATACTCTATAAACAGCAGTTTGATTTTCTCTTACAGGCTGAGGGAGACCTGTGGAGGGATGTCTGGACCCCGAGGTAAGGGAAGAGTTGGTGGGCAGAAGACATGAGCATTGTTTAAGGTCGATTATCTGGCTGACTTGAGCCCTTCATTCAGGGTCTTTAGCCCACAACAGTTGTCAAAACTGGTAGGAAGGAGTTCGGAGCATCTGGCTTCATTCTTCACCAAGTCCCAGGCCTCCTGCCTGGTTCTCTCCTTTGCTCCCCTCGCCCCTCACTCTTGGTTCCACCTGGCTCTGACTTCCCAGCTTTATTTTCCATCCCGGTCTGATCTCACCTCTCAGGGAAGATGACAAACCCTGGCTAGTCCAGTTTTTAACCAATGCCAAGTGTGTGCACTTTCTATAGGATGACAGTGCTGTGTTTTCCCCCGGACTACTCTGTTCTCATTACTTCACTCAGTGAAGTTGGGGTGCTCAGTGGGGGCCCCATGGTTTGCATAATCCCCAGTAGTCAAAAGTGATTCAGTACAGCAAAAACCAACATTGTAAAACAATTATTTTTCCATTAAAAAAAAAATGATTCAGAAGAACCTTTAGACTTTGAAAGATTCCACCTTTGTAATGGAAAAATAAAGCAGCCTGAAATTTTATAGCTAAATGCATGTCAATTTGCAAAGAATTGTTTGAATGTAGATCCTCTGGTGGTCCCACCTCATCTCAGGCCGCCCTTTCCACCACACACAAAACCATGGTGTTAAATGAATGGCACCGCCATCTTACAAAAGGGATATCTGACTGGAGACAACAGTAAACAAAAAATTTCCATCACCAGAATGCTCAGGAAATAAGGAATTCTGGTTCTCTGAAACTTCCAGTAGAATATTAGTTAAAAATTCTCATCTCCTATACTTTGACATAATACATATATTTAAAATAATTTGCTCTAAGAAAAAGTCAGAGGTGCACTGATGCTGCAACGCTGGGAAGTCGTATTTACACAGGGAATAACTTACATGCATATCAAGCCCCTCGTATACACCTGGAGTCGGCATAGGGCATGGAGCAGTTTATGCCATGACAGGAAGGGTTTCTCTCCTTCCTGGCTTTAATCACCCTTCCTTTCCTCCTGGCTCCTGTGATTGTACCCACTACTAAAGTATACACATAAGACTTGCCTCCGGGTTGCTTTCTGGAAACCTTGGGCTATAACAAAGAGAATATATGAAACTAGTGATTCTCAATGGCCTTTGGTTACGGTTTTGTGTGTGTTATACTTTTGGGGGGACAAGGAAGGAATCGTTCTTTTCTCTGAAATTACTTATGACATCTCTTCTCTTCTCAATCAGTTGGAGTTCAGTCAGGAAGTAGAAACAAAGGCAATAACTTGGATTTGAAATATTTAGTATAAAGATGTATAACTATTAAAAAGGTAGCTGATTACCTAAAGGGGGTAAAAGAGAACTTTAAGGAGTTCAGAAGTAGCATATACAGAAAGCAGTAAGAAAAAGGAATGAAGAACTTGCCCCCTTCAAGGATAAGCATCATCCTGACATTGTCAAAGACCCTTACTGAAGGGTGTGGGCCAAAAGTGGTCCATAGGAGCCGCCTGCCAGGTGGTGAAGAAACCTTTCAGAGGCTGTGGATGGGAGCTGGTGCATAGGAATGGTCCCTGAGTACTGGGAAAATATGCTGAAAGTGCAGGCTGGCAGAGTTGGTCCACCCAGGATACAGGGTTGAGCACCACCAGCCTCTCTCCACACTGACCTGCCAGACCCAAGGCCAAGAAGAGGAAGGGAAATGCATTCCTCCTGTTTGGCCCTAAACTGGCCCTTCGGCACACTCCATAACAAAGTCTAATACCAGCCCAAGGCAAAGGAGAAACGTCCACAGGGTTCAGCTCCACTCTCACCAAGCAGGGCAATGAAAGGTGGATTCAAAGCTGAGAGGTAATTGATAACTAGCATGCTCACCTTCTCTGCGTGGAAAACATTCACCCTATAATATTAAGTTCAAACATAGAAAATAAAAATCTATGCTATATATAAAATATTAATAATTATTAGTATTTGATAACACAACTAAATAATTCTAAAACTTGTCTACATAATCTAAACTTTCAAAGAATAATCATATATCTATTTTTGTCTGGAGAAAGATATTATCTTTAAAGATTCTCGTTCATCAGAGTTTGACTGGGTTCCATCAGTAAACACAAAATTTGTATTACACATTATTGACCAGAGGATTTTTGAACAAACTAATGCCTGTGGTTGGTGATTTATTATGTAAGTGAATATTGAAACATCTCCAGTCAATAATGATTGGATAACAAAAGATATATTAATACATCTCCCTTCAAGTTGTTATACCTGCAAGGTTGAAAGGGGCTTAGACACATTCAAGGACAGTGTTCTGAGCACACATCAAGCAGGTGGCAGTTTGGTTAGCCCAATCTCTGGCTCTGCAATAACCTGGAACAGCATACCCCTTTGGTTTCTTGTCTTTATCCCACTATGCATTTAACATAACAAGGACACAGAGGGACTTCCGGCAGTCCAATGGTTGGGACTCTGTGCTTCAACTGCTGGTGGCTTGGGTTTGACCCCTGGTTGGGGAACTAAAATCCTGCAAGCCATGGGGCATGACCAAATAAATAAATAAAACAATAGAAAGAGAAAAATAAAACAATGGGAAGAGGATATTGAGAAAAAAGCAGTAGCAACATTACTGATGCTAACACCCATATAAACTTTCTGCTTATTGGACTCTAGAGCCTGCTTCTCTAGACATTCACAACCTGGTGGTCCTTGCTTAGGCTGAAAGTCCCTGGACTTGGCATCTTCCCTCCTACCGTTTCTAGGCAGCTCACGTTCTCTCTCACCAAACTCCCCAGGCTTTGAACTTAAGTAGCAAAAATATCAAACTCCAGGTAGGGGTTCCTCTGGCTGCCTCCTCCATGTTTCCTTCCTCAGTGTCTTTGCTCACCTCAGGCCTCCAACTAAACTGATTTTCTACTTCTTTCAGGCAGCACGCCCCCAGCCTCCTTACTCTTTTAAGACTCAGTTCAGGTGTCACCCTTCTAGGAAATTACCTCCCACGAAGGATCTTGTGTACACATGTTTGCACAGTGTATTCGGTATTGTATTGAAATGATCAGTTTAGGTGCCTTGTCTCCTCATGTCTGTCCTCAAAGTTTCCTCTTGGCATCTTCAGCAATAAGCACAATGGCTGGGGTGGGGTGGGTACTCAATACCTTTTGGTGGAGCTAACACGTCTCCAAATTAGCTATTTCAAACCCTAAAAAAGGATGCTGTGAAAGTGCTGCACTCAATATGCCAGCAAATTTGGAAAACTCAGCAGTGGCCACAGGACTGGAAAAGGTCAGTTTTCATTCCAATCTCAAAGAAAGGCAATGCCAAAGAATTCTCAAAGTACCGCACAATTGCACTCATCTCACACACTAGCAAAGTAATGCTCAAAATTCTCCAAGCCAGGCTTCAACAGTAGCTGAACCGTGACCTTCCAGATGTTCAAGCTGGATTTAGAAAAGGCAGAGGAACCAGAGATCAAATTGCCAACATCCATTGGATCATCAAAAAAACAAGAGAGTTTCAGAAAAACATCTACTTTGACTATGCCAAAGCCTTTGACTGTATGGATCACCAAAAACTGTGGAAAATTCTTAAAACAGGTGGAATACCAGACCACCTGACCTGCCTCCTGAGAAATCTGTATGCAGGTCAGGAAGCAACAGTTAGAACTGGACATGGGACAACAGACTGGTTCCAAATCAGGAAAGGAGTATGCCAAGCCTGTATATTGTCACCCTGCTTATTTATTTAACTTATATACAGAGTACATCATGAGAAACGCTGGGCTGGATGAAGCACAAACTAGAATCAAGATTGCCAGGAAAAATACCAATAACCTCAGATATGCAGATGACACCACCCTTACGGCAGAAAGTAAAGAACTAAAGAACCTCTTGATGTAAGTGAAAGAGGAGAGTGAAAAAGTTGGCTTAAAGCTCAACATTCAGAAAACTAAGATCATGGCATTTGGTCCCATCACTTCATGGCAAATAGATGGGGAAACAGTGGAAATAGTGATTTTATTTTTTTAGGCTTCAAAATCACTGCAGATGGTGATTGCAGCCATGAAATTAAAAGACGCTTACTCCTTGGAAGGAAAGTTATGACCAACCTAGATAGCATATTAAAAAGCAGAGACTTTACTTTGCCAACAAAGGTCCGTCTAGTCAAAGCTGTGGTTTTTTCAGTAGTCATGTATGGATGTGAGAGTTGGACTATAAAGAAAGCTGAGCATGGAAGAATTGATGCTTTTGAACTGTGGTGTTGGAGAAGACTCTTGAGAGTCCCTTGGACAGCAAGGAGATCCAACCAGTCCATCCTAAAGGAAATCAGTCCTGAATATTCATTGGAAGGACTGATGCTGAAGCTGAAACTCCAATATTTTGGCCACCTGATGGGAAGAACTGACTCATTTGAAAAGATCCTGATGCTGGAAAAGATTGAAGGTGGGAAGAGAAGGGGACAACAGAGGATGAGATGGTTGGATGGCATCACCGACTTGATGGACATGAGTTTGAGGAAACTCTGGGAGTTGCTGATGGACAGGAAAGCCTGGTGTGCTCCACTCCATGGGGTCACAAGGAGTCGGACACGACTGAGCAATTGAACTGAACTGAACACATCTCTAAGCCTTGACTCCACTGGTCCTTTAGTTAGGGGAAACACTGACTGAAGCTGCCCACCCTAGTCAGGCAAGACAGTGACTGCTTGCATGAGTTATCATACAACAGGAGGTTCCGGTAAGAAACTTGGAACTAACAAGCTACCACCAACTTGGGAAAGGTCAAAAGGAAAGAGGAGATACCAATCCATATGCTGCCAGCCTTCCAGAATCCTTCTAGTTGGACTCCATCTTGGCTGAGTGATGCACATGTCACCAAGGAGGACCCTGAGTCAGAATAATTGGCCAGAGACTAATTTATTTCATCACCATTAAACCAGAGACTGTGAGCCAAGTGGCAGAGCAGTTCTCCTTACCCTTACCCTCCTGCTCTCTGCCCGGGTGCCCCTTCCCAATAAAGTCTCTTGTTTTGTCCACTTGTGTGTCTCCCTGGTAAATTCATTTTCAAATATTAGACAAGAGCCCACTCTCAGGCCCTAGAGGGGGTCCCCCTTCCTATAACACTCTCCTGCCATGCATGCCTTGGCATGAGGTGCCTGTATAGAAGGAAAGCTAGGGGCCAGAGGTGTCAGGGCAGAAGTCTCGTGTTTCGGTGCCAGCCTTCTCCTCACCAAGCTGTTCTCAATAAGTAATAGGAAGAACTGCAGATATAGACACATGTCTTTCTAAAAACTCAGATTTCCATTTGAAATATACAAGAATAGAAAGAAGCAAATGCCACTACTTACAAGCACTGTAGTTGATTTTTACAGATTTGACCTAATGTGATTGAGGGGCCAGGAGACTGGGCACATTTTATTTTCCACATCCAAATCTCCCTTTTCTGATACTTGCACAAACTCTGCCCACACATGCAAATAGCTATACATCTATCATTTTCACCTAAAATATATGAACAAGTGAAGCTGAAATGAGCTCGGATGCCTTGCATTGTCACGATCATAACCCCCATTTCCCACACGGGAGACAACATCACTCACAGTGGAGCACACTTCCCTGTACACAGAGGCCTCCTCCCAAGTTACAAGACACTTTTCACCTCGTGGGTTAGCTTATTCTATCATCAAAACGCTGTATGGGTAAGTGAAGCTCAGGAAGATGGATCAGGTTGTTAGGGGCAAGCATCAGGGCTGGGTGGGTGTCCTTGTGAAGTCACAGGTAAGAAAAATGTGGTCACATACACACGGGCACAAGCAGGGTTGGGTCAGACAAGCAGACAGGGTTGCAGCCTTCTCTTTGCTTGTGTTTACCTCTGAGGAAAATCCGCTTATTAGGGTCATAGGCTGTTCCCAACACCTGTTGGCCCACGGTACGCAAAAGATGCTGAAGGAAGGAATGTCTCCCTTTAAATACTTTCTTTTTAAACTATTATATCAAGTCATCTTGCTAGATATAAATGCTGGAGAAAAGAATTTCTAAATCCAGGCAGAGCTGGAGTCCTGTGTAATCTCACAGTAGAGTGAAGGAAGTCAGAGAGACACGCTCGAGGCACAACCTGTTCTACCACCATCCGTCGCCAGAACTTTCCTCATGTTCATTTCAAACTAATTTCTCCTGCCCTTAATTTCAGACAATAACTTTACTAGTTGTCCAAAGGGCACCCCATGAGAGACCCGTGCTAGGGGAACTTCTGCCACTTTGTAAAGAAAGGACAGCAGAGTGCAAATGTCTCAACTAGTCCAGTACCTCAAAATTTTCTCGTCACTAATTTAGGGAACTTGTTTTCCAGATTGTCCTGGCTAGTCTTGCTTGACAAAATGTATTATCCTGTTTCTAAGGTGCTTCTTATTATTTGAGGTCCTTGTTCATTAGACGGGGCTCTTAATCATAGGAAGAAAGAATGAGAGAGAGTGAGAAAAAGAGAGAAGGAAAAAGAGAGAGAGGAAAGGAAGTTTATTTAGAGCAGAAAGCTGTCTCCTGACAGCCTCAGGGAATGGGTGTGAATCTTGAGAAATGAAAGGGATGGCAAGAGGAGCAGTGCTGAATGTATGGGAAGACCCCACAAGGATTACTGCTGGGATGAGTGGGCTGGTGGAATGCTACCAGTCTGTGCAATCCCCTTTAAACAATAGTACATGAATACAGGGTGAGTTGCATAAATACTCAATGTATGTTTAAATAATTTAAAATATTTAGTATTAAAAATAAATTTTAAAAAGTTGGAATCAGGAGTTACTACTGTTGACTGAGCGACTTCACTTTCACTTTTCACTTTCATGTACTGGAGAAGGAAATGGCAACCCACTCCAGTGTTCTTGCCTGGAGAATCCCAGGGACAGGGAGCCTGGTGGGCTGCCGACTATGCGGTCGCACAGAGTCGGACACGACTGAAGTGACTTAGCAGCAGCACTACTGACTTTAACCAGTGAAATTACAAAACTGCTTAGATAACTTGAAAATTACCTTTAGACCCCAGCTGGCTGTCACACATGTGACATATATGGATCATGCTTCCCTTTGCATAGAGAAGAAGCTCTTGCTGGGTTTTTCCCACTGTTTCTTCATGTCTTTTCCACTTTTGTAACCTCAGCCAGTGTCTCAGACTTGGCTATTGAAGCCGAGCTATGAACCGTATGAAGACAATAGGGTGGTTGACGTTATACTGGAGTGGGTAGTCATTCCCTTCTTCAGGGGGATCTTCCTGACCCAGGGATCAAACCTGGGTCTCCTGCATTGCAGACAGATTCTTTACCATCTGAGCCACCAGAGAAGCTCTTTTTTCAGCTTTGACTCATTACTTCTTATGTGCCGGGCACTGTCTTATCCATGCCTGTATTAGCTCATTTAATCTTTACATTGAGCCCATGAGTAACTCATGGGATTCTCTTTCAGATGACTTCTTGTACACATTTGGTAAAAGCACCAAACAGGTTCCCCAGATCAGATCAGATCAGTCGCTCAGTTGTGTCCGACTCTTTGTGACCCCATGAACTGCAGCACACCAGGCCTCCCTGTCCATCACCAACTCCCGGAGGTCACTCAGACTCACGTCCATTGAGTCAGTGATGCCATCCAGCCATCTCATCCTCTGTCATCCCCTTCTCGTCTTGCCCCCAATCCCTCACAGCATCAGAGTCTTCTCCAATGAGTCAACTCTTTGCATGAGGTGGCCAAAGTACTGGAGTTTCAGCTTTAGCATCATTCCTTCCAAAGAACACCCAGGGCTGATCTCCTTCAGAATGCACTGGTTGGATCTCCTTGCAGTGCCCCAGTGGTGTGTAAAAAGTTTCTAGGAGTCAAGTATCTCTGGCTAGAATGTGTATCTATTGCAGTAAGGTCCTTTAGGGGCATGGAAAGATGAGACCAATATTGCTGCTTGCTGTTTAGTTACTAACTTGTATCCAATGCTTTGTGACCCCATGGACTCTAGCCTACCAGGCTCCTATGTCCATAGGATTTCCAAGGCAACAATACTAGAGATTTCAAATTTAGTTTATCTCATCCAATAAAAAATATGAGCAATGAAATTGTGCAGAGCAGGCAATAGGGGGAACTTGGAAAGGGAGAGAGAGAGAGAGAGAGAGAGAAGGGTATAGCTGGCCTCTTTTTCCTTCTGCTAGAATGAAGGGAGGCAGAAATCTAGGAATCCATCTGAAGGAGAATCCACTTGGCTCCCCTGATTCAAGTGCATAATTAACCATGATAACTGCCAGCCCTTAGATAAATTAATTCACCCACTGTTTTGCTCACGATGCCCTCCAGGATAACAGGTGTGGGACATAGCCAGAAGGGACACAGATTAACAAAGATGTCATTACCCAGCTGCCTCCAGGGAACCCAGCCCACCTGCCCTTGGACTTGGCAATGCTGAAGCCGAGCTATAAACCAAGAATAACTTTTGCCTAATTTGAGAGGAGTCGGCACCCTTGAGAGTCCTAGAAACCTGTTTTTGTCTCAGTCTCATGCAGTTTCCTCAACGGACCACCCTCTTGGCCAACACACTGGGAGCTGCCAGCAGAAACAGTGGGAGCAAAGAGGCTTCCTTTCAACAGAGCTTTCAATTAATTTGGAAAAAAAGATATTTGTACAGTGACTTCATTGGGAGGCTTGCTGTTGGAATACCGAGCAAATTTCACACTCATTGTTTCAATATTTGCCGTGAAATTCTTGGCTGAATTCTGACGAGAGACCATTTTCTATCCTTGGGTCCCATCCTGTACATGGGGAATAAATACATTTCTTCTTCTCTCCTATTTACCAGAAACTGTTGAGAGAGCCGAGTTCAGTGGTGGCTGTCCAGATTCAATTCAGACAGATCCAGATACTGATAAATTCTGTATGTACTGCCCTGTACTAACTATGGGGCTTCCCTGGTGGCTCAGCTGGTAAAGAATCCGCCTGCAATGCAGGAGAGCCTGGGTTGGAAAGATCCCCTGGAGAAGGGAACTGGCTACCCACTCCAGTATTCTGGCCTAGAGAATTCCATGGACTATAATAGTCCATGACACTATGGACAAATTCTTTAAATTCCACTTTTCTCACCTATAAACTCACTTCAATATCTTTCATAATTTTTTTTTTAAAAGAAGGATAAAGAAAACAAAACACCACATAAGGCAGCTCTGAAGACTAAAAGAGCATGGAAAACTCTAGTACAGAAATTAGCAGAAAATAGTCAACACATCATAGCTGTTTCTTATTTAAGATTTTCAATATCATCCAGTATTTCACTCCTCCTGGAGTGAACCTGGTGGCTTGGATGAGAGTGTTCAAAATCTCAAAATCAGACTAAAATGAATTGCTTATCATGTTAAATTCTATCACCCCAAATGGAATTACACCTGTACGATGTACTTAGAAGGCTGGCTAGTACACAGAACTCTTTTTTTTTTTTTTCCATATGTTGAATCACATTTGACAGATATGGCCCATACTTGCTGGATAGTCACAGGACATTTGATTTCAAATATCCTGTCCCATGAGAAGAAGCCCTAATTACTGGCACAGAAAACACAGTCTGCCTGTGTCCAACACCATCTTGCATCTATAATCAGCTTTCTTCAAAACAGGAGAGTTCTGAAATTTTGGAGAACTGAGGTCACTGCTTTGGAGTCCTTGCCATTCTCTAACTTGGAAATCAGAGATAAGTAAGCTAGGGTAATGACAACCCACTCCAGTACTCTGGCCTGGAAAATCTCATGGGCGGAGGAGCCTGGTAGGCTGCAGTCCATGGGGTCGTGAAGAGTTGGACACGACTGACTTCACTTTTACGTTTCATTTTCATGCATTGGAGAAGGAAATGGCACCCACTCCAGTGTTCTTGCCTGGAGAATCCCAGGGTTGGGGGAGCGGGGGCTTGCCTGGGGCAGAACACAACTGAAGCAACATAACAGCAAAGCAATTACAGCTTGGGGGAGAAGGGTCTTGTATCTCTACAATCATGCTGCATGTTCCTAGAGTGTCTGCAACTGCTTATACAAAGGGACTTCCTCCTTCCCTCCCTTCTTGATGGAAGTAAACTCTAGAGATGAGAATTTCTAAGTCCACTCCAGTAAAGCACAGCTAGGGCTCTGTGCAAGTTCATGGCAGAGAAAGAAGCCAGAAGTGTACTAGTCAAGTCTTTGACTAGTCAAGTCCTGGTGATTTACGTCAACTAAACTCACCCAGATAAGCAGGGATGCAAGTGATACAAAAGGCCAGAAACACTCTACTTTGCAATGTGAAGTATGGCAGGCAATTTCCCAGAGCATCTCACCTTTTATTTTGGAACCACTTTTCTCTATCACACACTACTGTGGACTTACGTTTCTCTGTTCTGAAACTGAAAATGTCACAAGACATTATGACATTGGTCAGTGAATTCTCTCCTCCTCCATCCCCACAAATCAAAAGAAAATTGAAAGATATAAAATATATAACTCCATACATGGAATAAATAGGCAACAAAACCATCCCATTCCTAGGCTTTAATCATAAAGCCAGGAATTCTGGTTGCCTCCACCTTAGGGCAGCGACCCACAAAAGAACAGGGTAGGACTCAGACCCCAATTTAAATTTCATTTAAACTGTTTCCTTACTACCTCTCTCCCAGTACAAGAAAAAGGAACTTCCCTGAAAGTTCCTGTTCTTATACTGTGACCATAATGTTCTGATCAAGCCCTTGGGCTCTAAGTAGCCCACGTATTTGTCAAACACAAAATGGAAGGAGGTTGCCACCTCTGGCTTACACAGCCCAAACACTCTGAAAGTCACCCTTGGAGACTTCTTAGCATGCGGTACCTGTTCAGGCCCGCTCACCTATGCTTCTGGCCCTGCTGAAGGCAGCCCAGGCGAAGTGTGTTGGCCACACACAAGCAAGCCACCAGGAGATCACTGAGTGGAAATCCAAGGGAGCCCAGGCCTCCTCCTGCCACAGGTCCCATCTTTCTCCCAGGTCTCAGAGGTGGGACTGGGCTCTCACAGCTCCAGGCCTGGAGATGTGCCAGGGTGTTGGCTCCTGGACTCTCAGTCCCAAGAACTGCCAACTGGAATGTTTCCAGAAAGCTTCTGTTCACTCTTCTTCACTGTCTTCCTCCTCCCTTTATGGTGCTTAGGATCCTCACAGGCTGTCCTAGGTCTCTCTTGGATACAGCTGAATGAATCAATAACACTTTAAATCAAGTGAAATCAATGCATCACCTTGCCCAGGGACATGTGCATTTTAAAAGAATGAAAGACTTTCAAGCAATGGCTTTGGATAGGGGATAGTTTTGAACAGAAGGGTTCTTTTGATGTGTAAAACCTTTCATTTAGGCGACTGTCTCTTCCACCATGTTAAGGTCAGTCAATTCTAGAAAGAATTGAAAAATCAAGGCTGCCCAAGATAAGGTGGTACTGAGTAAAGAAAGTATCAAAATATGCTATTTTTATTTCATAGCTTCTATGTCTTCATACAAGGAATAACAAAATAAACATATTGATGTACCATAGAGCAAAAGCAAAATGTAATACCCAGGTGCGGGGGGAGGGGCAATCTGGGTCCTTATCCCAGCTCTGCCACTTCCTTGTGGTCCCAGGGCAAGTCACCTAACTTATCATACCCACCTCAGTTTCCTTGTTTACACAATGGAATGACAAGACAAGTAACCTCGTAAAGGTGCCATGAGAGTCGAAAGTGAAAATCTGAGATTGCCTTGTAAATGAAAAAGCACTCTAGACACAATAGGTGGGGCTGTGATCAAATTCATGAGGGGTTAAACAATGCAAGCTCTCTGAGTGTTCAGCTGTGGGCGTGAATCAGTCAAAAGCAGAGTGGCAGGGATGTGGGAAGGAGGGGAGAGGTTGTTTCAAGCGTGGGAAAACCATAGGAACCAATGAGGCAGGACCCCCAAACACATTTGAATGTATTTCAGCCCTAGTGTAGATTTAAGTTGTATTTTGAGAGGAAAAGAAAACTTTGTTAAATCATGTTTCATTTGCTCTCAAGTCAACACTTAAGTGCTTGTTGAGCACATATGCTGTGCCCTTATTTCATCAGAAGTGAACAGACATTGCTCCCCATGCATAGCAAGAGATGTTGTTGAGCACCAACAGCTGGCTCTGCAGATGTCAACAACAGCTGCATTTTGTCATTTGGAGATGCGTTAGTCCCAATTAATCTCCCTCTATCCTTGTTTTTAGAAACTCTGATGTCTATGTATGAATTTATTTTATCTTCCTGGTTAAACTCCTTTGGCCAACACACCCAGAAGCCTTGACAAAATTAGGTCTGGTTTGCTCAGGAACTGGAAATAAAAATGAACTTGTCTCAATTATTAGGGAGAGAAATCTCAAATGAAGGCATGATCTAGTCCACTAATCACTTCTAGCAAAGGCTCTGAGTCATACGTCAGCGACTTAAATCACCTGGCCCCCACAGAGATACTTCAGTAGGAAGCCTGTAAATAAAATGGATATTTAATATTTCATAGTGCATTTTTCTTGTAACAGGTGTGTAGAGCAGGGCCATCACTCAGTAGATGGGAGGAAGACACTCAGTTGAATGAAAACAAAGGGAGATGCCTGCGAGAGTTAAACCACGTTTGTAAAGATGAGGATTGTTATTTCAACCTAGATGCTTGTTTCATCCATCAGAAAGTACCTAACACAGCAATACTCACAGGCACCATTCAAAATGAAATTCAAATACTAAACAGACTACAGCAGACATGGATTTAGACAAAACATGTTCCTGGGCAGAATTTGTTTGAGTCAATGGCTGTAGGGCAAAGTCTTGGCTGTGCATGTGCTGGGACCCAACTTGGGGCATTTGTTAAATGAATGAATGGTTGTAAGGTATAGCTTTTCCCCCATGCACCTCCAGGATGGGTGGAAACAATCCAAAGGAGTGGATCATGAAGACAAGAATGAAGTAGGGACAGCCAGGGAGTTATCACCAAGGTGGGGCCTGTCTATTTCATTAATATAATGAACTACTTTTATGGGCCTAATTTCTGCCAGTACCTTCTGCTCATTCCACCCATCAGACAGAGAAGGGAAGAGGTACATGTGAAAAGTTCCACTAAGTATAACCATACTGGGGCCTCTTCACTTAAAGCATGAGGGTGCTTTGGACTTTGCTGGTAGTCCAGTGGATAAGAAGGGACCTGCCTCTGCAAGGGACATTGGTTCGATCCTAGTTTGGGAAGATTCCACTTGCTGCAGAACAATGAAGCCTGTATGCCACAACTATAGAAGCCCACACTCTAGAGCCTGCGTGTAGAGTCTAGATGCTGCAACTAATGACGTCTATGGGCCTAGAGCCTGTGCTCCGCAACAAGAGAAGCCACTGCAATGAGAACCCTGTGCACCAAGACAAAGAACAGCCCCTGTACTCCACAACTAGAGAAAGCCTGTGTGCAGCAACAAAGACCCAGCACAACCAAAAATAAAATACATTATTTAAAAATGAAGGTATTTTAATTTATATAGAATCATCTGTTACTTTATATAGTTAACTCTTTGTTCCCATGGATGATATCCACAGTGACCTTTCTTTGTGCAGGATCGACATGCTAGAGTTGTCTGTTAATAGGATCCTCACCTCCGCTCAAAGACCTCACATGTTCCCTTGCAGAGGATGAAAGAAGTACTTAGATGCAAACATGTTCTATTCTTCTACCTGCTGCAATAGTTTCAGCAGTAGAAAGTCTTGAATCCAAACATTCAAGAAGTTGAATTAAAATCATTATACTGTACATCTTAAACTTATACAGTGCTATATATGAGTAAAACTAGAAGGAAAAAAAAATGCTCCCAAGGAATTTTAACAGGCCCCTTTAGCTAATGTATATCTGGGAACCATTTCTCCAAAATTCCAATAGTTCTCAAACATGGCAGTGCATTATGTGAGTGATCAGAACAACAACAACAAAACCAAAATATTAAGCAGAAGTCCATGGCAGTAGAAAATGTTGGTGGCTCTGATCAGAATGTCTCAGATTCCTTTTTGTTAGAAGTGAGTGAGTGAATGGGCGAGAGAAAGAAAGAAATGAAGAGAGAGAGAGAGATCCTGGGGAGACTGTGAGGTTTTCACTTGCAGCTACTCTGGGGAGACTGGCCTCAGACTGCTTTGCTCCACATTCAAGAATAAGCACAGCCCAAGTATTGAGGCCCTTCTGGACAGCTCTTAGCCTAGGACTGACAGGAGGCTTGAAAGCTTCAGCTCCTGTACCTCAGACTAGGACAACTCTCACTCCAGACATCCCCAGAGGTATCAGGCAGAAGCTCCCCTCTGTGGGTATCTACCTTGTTTGGCTTCTTCTACTTCCCTGTAAGAGGAGAAAGCCAAGAGGTCTTGTCTGTCCCCAGCACAGAGCTGGGGACAAGAAGGAGCTGCTGCTGCTGCTGCGTAGCTTCAGTCGTGTCCAACTCCGTGCAACCCCATAGATGGCAGCCCACCAGGGCCCCCTGACCCTGGGATTCTCCAGGCAAGAACACTGGAGTGGGTTGCCATTTCCTTCTCCAATGCATGAAAGTGAAAAGTGAAAGCGAAGTTGCTCAGTCGTGTCTGACTCAGCGACCCCATGGACTGCAGCCTACCAGGCTCCTCCGCTAAACAGGGGCAAAAAGACTCAAGAGACTCAACAGTCCCTGAGTCAGGACTTTAAACGGTGGCATCTTCATCCTGCTTGGCTTCCACGGATGCTCTAGGGCAGTAGACTCACTCTATGTTCACAACTATATCAAAGATGTATTTTAAAATCATTTCTGTGGTATTCTCCCATGTGAAGAAAGAGAGGCAAGTAAGGTCATAAGATGAAATGTGTCATGAGGAGGACTTCTAGAAAGTGTCTTAGTCAAGGATCCAGAAGTGGGTACTGGTCATTGATTTTGCCAGGCCTGCATGAGTTCCTGAGCTCATCAGGGGTGCCCTGTAGTTTATACCGTGGAGCTTAAGTTTCTCACACTCATCCTCCCTGAGCCTGGCTCTGACCCACTGTCATAGACCAGCTCCTTACACTTGACTCGGTCCTGCCTCCCAGCTCCCAACCTGGCCTTGCCTTTCCTGTTCTTATTCTCATTCTACTCTTTGGATCTGACACAGAGCATATCAATTCCTCCCAGCAATGATTCTAGTCGCCTCAGCTCTATAACTTGAGGTCCCTTGGAGAAACACACCCTCTTTGTTTGGCTGTCAGAACCCTCCTACCCTAGAATTGATCCTTCAAGCTGGATCTGGCCTGATTAGTGAAGGAATATACTCTCTGCTTTTCATAGTACCTACTTCCCTGGTGGTTCAGACAGTAAAGCGTCTGTCTATGATGCAGGAGACCCGGGTTTGATCCCTAGGTTGGGAAGATCCCTTGGAGAAGGAAATGGCAATCCACTCCAGTACTCTTGCCTGGCAAATTCCATGGACAGAGGAGCCTGGTAGGATACAGTCCATGGGGTTGCAAAGAGTCGGACACGACTGAGCGACTTCACGTTCACGTTCATTTGACATACTAGATATTTTACTTATTCATTTGTCTTTTTTTGTATCCTATTTAAAATATGTCCCACGAGAGGAAGATTTTTTTTAAAATATGCTTTGTTACTATATGCTCAGTTGCCAACACACAGTAGATGCTTAATAAATGTTTTGAAAATTTCTAAGAGGCCAGTAAGAAAAAAAAGAAAAATGTCCCATGTTCTTAACATTCTCTTTTTATCATATGACCATTTTGTGCAAAATTTTTTAAACTCAAATGTAATAAATCACGCAACTTCTCCCCCGCCACCCCCAGTATTTCAGGAGAAAAAAGAGGAGAGCAAGAGGAGAGAAAAGACGTTTACACAAAGTGTACTGTGTGTTGGATGTAGTCTTTAAGATCAATGGAAAGAAAATAAACTCTGGGTGAAAAGACTTGGATCTGTAACAGTGTTTTTTTTTTTTTTTTTAATAGTGTAGTCCAAGTCGAAACGTGTGTAAACAAATTACATTTACTTTGATATACAATGTTTTTTCTTATGCAAAGTACTGGGTATAAAACCATGTCAGTTCTGTATAGAAAATGTAGAAAAGAAAGTAGTAGTCTAATTGTTGCCATTATACCCTCTATTTCTGCACATTTAAGGGTCAGTAGAACACTGAATGGGCTGACCTTCCTCAATATTCCTTTGGGGGTATGCTGTTAAATTCTTGTCTTCCATTTCTATCTTGTCTCCAGTATTCACTGTTAACAATTCTGTACGGAATGGCCAATCCAGGCTGCTGACTGGAGAGTCCCAAGTAAACTGAATTATGTAACAGAAAAAGCCAACTGAAAATGGGTAGAGGGCCTGCTCTTACAACTCTGTAATTTGTGCTAGACCAACCCCTATACTTTACAAAAGCTGGATAAAATAAGACAAAAGCAAACAAAATCAGTTATTTTAAGGTATTAAGAACAAAAAGGCAGCCAGTAATAGAAGGAAATAGAAACAGGGAATTTGCAAGTGATACAGTGAAGGTACCAAAGTCAATAAGGGTGTCTTATTGACTGGTGATCTTACCAGTCACCACAGTAACTGCTGCGGAACTCTGAGACACTGTATAGAACAAGCCTGGAATTATCCCAAATACAGAGCAAGGAATTTGGATTGCTTTTTTATGTAAGTTTCAGGCATGTAGAATTCCAATTCAACATTCCTATACACTACAGAGTGATCACCACAAGTCCACTTTCCATCCATCACTATATGATTGACCCTCTTGACCCACTCCAGCCCCTCTGGTAATCACAAATCTGATTCCTGTTTCTGTGAGTTGGTTTTCTTTCTTGCTTTGCTCTTTCATCTATAAGATTCAATATGTGAGTGAAATCATACAGTATTTGTCTTCCTGTATCTGACTTACTTCACTTAGCATAATACCACCAGGCTCCATCCATACTATCACAGGATCATGGATTTTCATTCCCGTCTGTATACTAAGTATGCTTTCTGGGAATCTTAGTTCAGGCTTCTATAACGAGACACCATAGACTGGGTGACTTAAACAACAAATGTTTATTTTTTACAGTTTTGGAGGCTGGAAGCCTGAGATCAGGGGGCAACTGTGGCCAGATTCTTGTGAGGACCCTTCTCCTGGCTTGTAACAGCTGCCTTCTCACTATAATCTCACATGGCCAAGAGAGAGAAATCATCTCTTTTGTGTCTTATAAAGGCATTAATCTCTTTTATGAGGGCTCCACCCCTACAGTGTAATTACCTCCCAAAGATTTGGCTAGAGTTTCTCCATATGACTTTTGGGGAAACACATCCAGGCCACAGCAGGGCATTACTTTTCTGACACTTTAGGCTCATGTGGGTCAAATATGCAACCACAGCCACACAAACGCCCTGCAGTAGAGAGACACATGTGTGTTCAGTAAGTAAGTTCTGGTGTGTCAAGGTAACAGGTTATACAATTAATATTAGTGCTATGGTCTGTTATACTCTTTGATACAGTAATTTCACTTTTAGATATATACTCACTGCATATACCTGTGCCCCAAATGACATGTCTGAGAATATGCATAGGACCACTACTGGCAATAGCCCCCAACTGGAAATTACCCAAATGGCCATCAGTGGTTCAACAGGGAAATATATTGTGGTGAACGTGTGCAATTCACACTGCTCCAATGCTAGTCCACACTACCATTATCACTCGGAGCCCTTCTGCAGCCTCTCAACTTGTCTTGTGCCTCATTTTTGCGCCTTGTGGTTCTTCCGAAAGCAATTAGAGTGATCTTTCTAAAGCACAGGACCATTATATCTACTATGGCGGGCAGGAATCCCTCAGAAGAAATGGAGTGGCCATCATGGTCAGCAAAAGAGTTCGAAATGCAGTACTTAGATGCAATCTCAAAAACGACAGAATGATCTCTGTTCGTTTCCAAGGCAAACCATTCAATGTCACAGTAATCCAAGTCTATGCCCCAACCAGTAACGCTGAAGAAGCTGAAGTTGAACGGTTCTATGAAGACCTACAAGACCTTTTAGAACTAACACCCAAAAAGGATGTCCTTTTCATTATAGGGGACTGGAATGCAAAAGTAGGAAGTCAAGAAACACCTGGAGTAACAGGCAAATTTGGCCTTGGAATAGGGAATGAAGCAGGGCAAAGACTAACAGAGTTTTGCCAAGAAAATGCACTGGTCATAGCAAATACCCTCTTCCAACAACACAAGAGAAGACTCTATACGTGGACATCACCAGATGGTCAACACCGAAATCAGACTGATTATATTCTTTGCAGCCAAAGATGGAGAAGCTCTATGCAATCAGCAAAAACAAGACCAGGAGCTGACTGTGGCTCAGACCATGAACTCCTTCTTGCCAAATTCAGACTGAAATTGAAGAAAGTAGGGAAAACCACTAGACCATTCAGGTATGACCTAAATCAAATCCCTTATGATTATACAGTGGAAGTGAGAAAAAGATTTAAGGGCCTAGATCTGATAGATAGAGTGCCTGATGAACTATGGAATGAGGTTCGTGACATTGTACAGGAGACAGGGATCAAGATCATCCCCATGGAAAAGAAATGCAAAAAAGCAAAATGGCTGTCTGGGGAGGCCTTGCAAATAGCTGTGAAAAGAAGAGAAGCGAAAAGCAAAGGAGAAAAGGAAAGATATAAACATCTGAATGCAGAGATCCAAAGAACAGCAAGAAGAGATAAGAAAGACTTCTTCAGCAATCAGTGCAAAGAAATAGAGGAAAACAACAGAATGGGAAAGACTAGGGATCTCTTCAAGAAAATCAGAGATACCAAAGGAACATTTCATGCAAAGATGGGCTCCATAAAGGACAGAAATGGTATGGACCTAACAGAAGCAGAAGATATTAAGAAGAGGTGGCAAGAATACACAGAAGAACTATACAAAAAAGAGCTTCACGACCCAGATAATCATGATGGTGTGATCACTGACCTAGAGCCAGACATCCTGGAATGTGAAGTCAAGTGGGCCTTAGAAAGCATCACTACGAACAAAGCTAGAGGAGGTGATGGAATTCCAGTGGAGCTATTCCAAATTCTGAAAGATGATGCTGTGAAAGTGCTACACTCAATATGCCAGCAAATTTGGAAAACTCAGCAGTGGCCACAAGATTGGAAAAGGTCAGTTTTCATCCCAATCCCAAAGAAAGGCAATGCCAAAGAGTGCTCAAACTACCGCACAATTGCACTCATCTCACACTCTAATAAAGTAATGCTCAAAATTCTCCAAGCCAGGATTCAGCAATATGTGAACTGTGAACTTCCTGATGTTCAAGCTGGTTTTAGAAAAGGCAGAGGAACCAGAGATCAAATTGCCAACATCCGCTGGATCATGGAAAAAGCAAGAGAGTTCCAGAAAAACATCTATTTCTGCTTTATTGACTATGCCAAAGCCTTTGACTGTGTAGATCACAATAAACTGTGGAAAATTCTGAGAGAGATGGGAATACCAGACCACCTGATCTGCCTCTTGAGAAATCTGTATGCAGGTCAGGAAGCAACAGTTAGAACTGGTCATGGAACAACAGACTGGTTCCAAATAGGAAAAGGAGTACATCAAGGCTATATATTGTCACCATGTTTATTTAACTTATATGCAGAGTACATCATGAGAAATGCTGACCTGGAAGAAACACAAGCTGGAATCAAGATTGCCAGGAGAAATATCAATAACCTCAGATATGCAGATGACATCACCCTTATGGCAGAAAGTGAAGAGGGGCTAAAAAGCCTCTTGATGAAAGTGAAAGTGGAGAGTGAAAAGGTTGACTTAAAGCTCAACATTCAGAAAACGAAGATCATGGCATCTGGTCCCATCACGACATGGGAAATAGATGGAGAAACAGTGGAAACAGTGTCAGACTTTGTTTTCTGGGCTCCAAAATCACTGCAGATGGTGACTGCAGCCATGAACTTAAAAGACGCTTACTCCTTGGAAGGAAAGTTATGACCAACCTAGATAGCATATTCAAAAGCAGAGACATTACTTTGCCAACAAAGGTTCGCCTAGTCAAGGCTATGGTCTTTCCTGTGGTCATGAATCGATGTGAGAGCTGGACTGTGACGAAGGCTGAGTGCCGAAGAATTGATGTTTTTGAACTGTGGTGTTGGAGAAGACTCTTGAGAGTCCCTTGGACTGCAAGAAGATCCAACCGGTCCATTCTGAAGGAGATCAGCCCTGGGATTTCTTTGGAAGGAATGATGCTAAAGCTGAAACTCCAGTATTTTGGCCACCTCATGCGAAGAGTTGACTCATTGGAGAAGACTCTGATGCTGGGAGGGATTGGGGGCAGGAGGAGAAGGGGACGACAGAGGATGAGATGGCTGGATGGCATCACTGACTCGATGGATGTGAGTCTGAGTGACCTCCAGGAGTTGGTGATGGACAGGGAGGCCTGGTGTGCTGCAATTCATGAGGTCACAAAGAGTCGGACAGGAATGAGTGACTGATCTGATCTGATCTGATCTTCTAAAGCATAAATCAATTACATGCCATTCCTCTGCTTAACACCCTTTAATAGGGTTTTCACTTCACTTAAAATAAAGTACACACTCTCCTTCATGGACCCTGCCCAGCTCTTTGCCCTCTTCTTTGTCCTCATTTACTACACTAAGCTATGCTGGCCTTTTCCTGCCTTCACTTGTTCCCACTTGGAATCTTAAAGCTCCTGCCACTTGGATCCTTTCCAGACCTTCTCAACATGGCTACTTTCTTCCTGTCTTTTTTTGGCTATACTAGCTCTTCACTGTGGCACACAGACTTTTCTCTAATTGTGGATGCAGGCTTAGTTGCCCCGCAGCATACGTGATCTTAGTTCCCTAAGCAGGGATCGAATCTCTGTCCCCTGCATTGGAAGGCAGATTCTTCACCACTGAACCATCAGGAAGTTCCCTTTCTGTTATTTTCTATTGTGGTATAACATAAGTCTAGAAAAGTGAACAAATTGTAAGCAATAAAAAGACATGGGAGAATTTTAGGTAGAGGTAACAGGGCTTGATTTGAGTTTTAGAAAGGTAGTCCTTACAGAAAAGAAGAAAGGGAAATAGTCTGAGAAAGTGATGATGGGGAGCCTAGCGTTGAGGAGTTGCTGCTGCTGCTGCTAAGTCGCTTCAGTCGTGTCCGACTCTGTGCAACCCCATAGACGGCAGCCCACCAGGCTCCCCCGTCCCTGGGATTCTCCAGGCAAGAACACTGGAGTGGGTTGCCATTTCCTTCTCCAATGCATGAAAGTGAAAAGTGAAAGGGAAGTCGCTCAGTCGTGTCCAACCCTCAGCGACTCCATGGACTGCAGCCTACCAGGTTCCTCTGTCCATGGGATTTTCCAGGCAAGAGTACTGGAGTGGGGTGCCACTGCCTTCTACGGTTGAGGAGTTAGGAGTTGAGAAAAAATTAAGATGTGAACAAAGGCATTGGCAGTGGGAAGGGAAAGGAGGGAACAGAGAGACCCAAGAGAGTCTGCCAGCGCCCCAGGCCTGCAGTGGCTTATAGAAACTTAAACCATCTTATTGTAATCAGTTTAAGGATTAACCCTGATTTAGAAGTAGGAAACTCTCTAACTACAACTTGGATTATCCCTTGGCATTTTTTTTTTTTTTAACTAATTAGACCTGTAATTGCTTTTTCTGAAGGAAGCCTATGGTCTTGGCCACTGTCTTTTTTTTTTAACTTCCCTTGCTCATTTAGAAATATGATTATTTTGATACAATATGTTCCTAATAAGTCCTTCCTCATCTTGGATCCCAGTCTTTCTCCTGCTTTCTTCCAGCCATTATATGAATAAAATATTGAGCTGCTGATTAATGATCCTATACATGCCACACTGTGATGTGTCAAGGAATTATCCAAATGCCCAGACAGTTCTATAATGTCACATTTAAATTAGAGGTTGAATTTGTAAAAGGCTGTCCTCTATTGTGAATACTGTTACAAAGATGGTAATCAGACCTAATTTCCTTTTAAGAGAAACAGTAGAAATAGTATCTCTTAATGCCAAGAAAAGAACACGAAATACAGTACTTATTATAGACAAACATGTAAGCTAATGCTTTGACTTCAGCACCATTTAGTCCCAGAATGTATGCTTTCTCAGGAGAGTCTAAGAATGGATGGGGGAATTCTGATTTTTGCTTTTAATTGCTTTTGTCTTAGAACTCTGAAGTGTTACCACTTTTCCATTCTTTGGCTTTTGGGGCCCTGTGCTACTTCCCAGGCTGAGACGGACTGCACAGAAGCTGTGACCGAGAGTGCCAGGCTGCATCGGCACAGGAGCGGCCAAGAGGAGCTACCCAATGTCTGAGGTCAGGGGTGGCGGCAGAGAGGATCTACCCCACGTCTAAGGAGCAGCAGCTGTGCAGGCGCAGGAGGCCTGAGAGGAGCTACTTCATGTTCAAGGTCAGGAGGGGCGGCGGTAAGGAGATATCCCTCATCCAAGGTAAGGAGCAGCAGCTGCACTTTGCTGGAGCAGCTGTGAAGAGATACCCCAGGTCCAAGGTAAGAGAAACCCAAGTAAGACGGTAGGTGTTGCAAGAGGGCATCAGAGGGCAGACACACTGAAACCATACTCACAGAAAACCAGCCAATCTGATCACACGGACCACAGCCTTGTCTAACTCAATGAAACTAAGCCATGCCTGTGGGGCCACCCAAGACAGACGGGTCATGGTGCAGAGATCTGACAGAATGTGGTCCACTGGAGAAGGGAATGGCAAACCACTTCAGTTTTCTTGCCTTGAGAATCCCATGATCAGTATGAAAAGGCAAAATGATAGGATCCTGAAAGGGGAACTCCCCAGGTTGGTAGGTGCCCAATATGCTACTGGAGATCAGTGGAGAAATAACTCCAGAAAGAATGAAGGGATGGAGCCAAAGCAAAAACAATACCCAGTTGTGGATGTGACTGGTGATAGAAGCAAGGTCCGATGCTGTAAAGAGCAATATTGTATAGGAACTTGGAATGTCAGGTCCATGAATCAAGGCAAATTGGAAGTGGTCAAATAGGAGATGGCAAGAGTGAACGTTGACATTCTAGGAATCAGCGAACTGAAATGGACTGGAATGCGTGAATTTACTTCAGATGATCATTATATCTACTACTGTGGGCAAGAATCCCTTAGAAGAAATGGTGTAGCCATCATGGTCAACAAGAGAGTCTGAAATGCAGTACTTGGATGCAATCTCAAAAACAACAGAATGATCTCTGTTCATTTCCAAGGCAAACCATTCAATATCACCATAATCCAAGCCTATGTCTCAACCAGTAATGCTGAAGAGGCTGAAGTTGAATGGTTCTATGAAGACCTTTTAAAACTAACATTCAAAAAATATGTCCTTTTCATTATAGGAGACTGGAATGCAAAGGTAGGAAGTCAAGAAACACCTGAAGTAATAGGCAAATTTGGCCTTGGAGTACAGAATGAAGCAGGGCAAAGGCCAATACAGTTTTGCCAAGAACACACTGGTCATAGCAAACATCCTCTTCCAACAACACAAGAGAAGACTCTATACATGGACATCACCAGATGGTCAACACCAAAATCAGACTGATTATATTATATATTTGCAGCCAAAGATGGAGAAGCTCTATACAGTCAGCAAAAACAAGACCAGGAGCTGACTGTGGCTCAGACCATGAACTCCTTATTGCCAAATTCAGACTGAAATTGAAGAAAGTGGGGAAAACCACTAGACCATTCAGGTATGACCTAAATCAAATCCCTTATGATTATACGTGGAAGTGAGAAAAAGATTTAAGGGCCTAGATCTGATAGATAGAGTGCCTGATGAACTATGGAATGAGGTTCGTGACATTGTACAGGAGACAGGGATCAAGACCATCCCCATGGAAAAGAAATGCAAAAAAGCAAAATGGCTGTCTGGGGAGGCCTTACAAATAGTTGTGAAGAGAAGAGAAGCGAAAAGCAAGGGGAAGAGGAAAGATATAAGCATCTGAATGCAGAGTTCCAAAGAATAGCAAGGAGAAATAAGAAAGCCTTCCTCAGCGATCAGTGCAAAGAAATAGAGGAAAACAACAGAATGGGAAAGACTAGAGATCTCTTCAAGAAAATTAGAGATATCAAGGGAACATTTCATGCAAAGATGGGCTCAATAAAGGACAGAAATGGTATGGACCTAACAGAAGCAGAAGATATTAAGGAGAGGTGGCAAGAATACACAGAAGAACTATACAAAAAAGAGCTTGAGTCAGATAATCACAAGGTGTGATCACTCACCTAGAGCCAGATATCCTGGAATGTGAAGTCAAGTGGGCCTTAGAAAGCATCACTATGAACAAAGCTAGTGGAGGTGATGGAATTCCAATGGAGCTATTCCAAATCCTGAAAGATGATGCTGTGAAAGTGCTACACTCAATATGCCAACAAATTTGGAAAACTCAGCAGTGGCCACAGGACTGGAAAAGGTCAGTTTTCATCCCAATCCCAAAGAAAGGCAATGCCAAAGAATGCTCAAACTACTGCACAATTGCACTCATCTCACACGCTAGTAAAGTAATGCTCAAAATTCTCCAAGCCAGGGTTCAGCAGTACGTGAATCGTGAACTTCCAGATGTTCAAGCTGGTTTTTAAAAAGGCAGAGGAACCAGAGATCAAATTACCAACATCTGCTGGATCATGGAAAAAGCAAGAGAGTTCCAGAAAAACATCTATTTCTGCTTTATTGACTATGCCAAAGCCTTTGACTGTGTGGACCACAAAAACTGTGGAAAACTCTGAAAGAGATGGGAATACCAGACCACCTGATCTGCCTCTTGAGAAATCTGTATGCAGGTCAGGAAGCAACACTTAGACCTGGACGTGGGACAACAGACTGGTTCTAAATAGGAAAAGGAGTACGTCAAGGCTGTGTATTGTCAACCTGCTTATTTAACTTCTATGCAGAGTACATCATGAGAAACATTGGGCTGGAAGAAGCACAAGCTGGAATCAAGATTGCCAGGAGAAATATCAATCACCTCAGACATGCAGATGACACCACCCTTATGGCAGAAAGTGAAGAGGAACTATAAAAAGCCTCTTGCTCAAAGGGAAAGAGGAGTGAAAAAGTTGGCTTAAAGCTCAACATTCAGAAAACAAAGATCATGGCATCTGGTCCCATCATTTCATGGGAAATAGATGGGGAAACAGTGGAAACAGTGTCAGACTCTATTTATTGGGGCTCCAAAATCACTGCAGATGGTGGTTGCAGCCATGAAATTAAAAGACACTTACTTCTTGGAAGGAAAGTTATGACCAACGTAGACAGCATATTCAAAAGCAGAGACAGTACTTTGCCAACAAAGGTCCATCTAGTCAAGGCTATGGTTTTTCCTGTGGTCATGTATGGATGTGAGAGTTGGACTGTGAAAAAAGCTGAGTGCCAAAGAATTGATGCTTTTGAACTGTGGTATTGCAGAAGACTCTTGAGAGTCCCTTGGACTGCAAGGAGATCCAACCAGTCCATCCTAAAGGAGACCAGTCCTGGGTGTTCATTGGAGCAACTGATGCTGAAACTCCAATACTTTGGCCACCTCATGTGAAGAGTTGACTCATTGAAAAAGACTCTGATGCTGGGAGGGATTGGGGGCAGGAGGGGAAGGGGACGACAGAGGATGAGATGGCTGGATGGCATCACCGACTCAATGGACATGAGTTTGAGTGAACTCTGGGAGTTGGTGATGGACAGGGAAGCCTGGCGTGCTACAATTCTCGGGGTCTCAAAGAGTCGGACATGACTGAGCGACTGAACAGAACTGAACTACTTCCCATCAAGGCACTGGTAGTTGGCAGTGACTCCTTGTTACAGAAAAACATACCACTTCTCAGGACTAGAAAGTAGAATCTTTGAGCTCACTATAACTGAGATTAGTGGAAACACAACAGAGCTAGAGTCCATGAGGAGGTCTCAGTCATCTTGATTTTGAACAATAACAAAAACAACTACAAAGATAATAGCAATAGGACTAATTGCAGGCATCATACAGTTAATATGATTAAGTTTTTATTGTATGCCAGATACTGCTGAGTACTTTACATACTGCATTTAATATTTTTTGTGTTACTTTATTTCTTAAACTGAAGTATAATTGATTTACACTGTTGTGTTAGTTTCTCATGTACAGCAAAGTGATTTACATATATATATATATGTATATATAACTGGTGGGTGAAAGAAAGTCACTCAGTTGTGTCTGACTCTGTGACCCCATGAACTGTAGCCTACCAGGCTCCTCTGTCCAAGGAATTCTTCAGCCAAGAATACTGGAATGGGTAGCCCATTCCCTTCTCCAGGAGATCTCCCCTACCCAGGGATCAAATCCAGGTCTTCTGCATTGCAGGCAGATTCTTAACCATCTGAGCCATCAGGAAAGCCCCAAAGTGGTGTGAGTATATATACATTTTGTTGTTCAGTTGTTCAGTCATTTCCGATTCTTTGCCATCCCATGGACTGCTGCATGCCAGGCTCCCTTGTCCTTCACCATTTCCCGGAGCTTGCTCAAATTCACGTCCACTGAGTCAGTGATACCATCCAACCATCTTGACCATTATCATCCCTTTCTCCTCCTCCTCTTCCTTCTCCTCCTCGTTATATATTCCTCTCTATATATTTTAATTTTTACTACACACACACACACACACACACACACACACACATATATGTAAACTGGTAAGTATATATACATATAGATTCCTTTCCATTACAGTTTGTTATAAGATACTTAATATAGTTCCCTGTGCTATAGAGTAGGACCTGTTTATCTGTTTAATACATAGTAATTTGTATCTGCAAATCCCAAACTCCTCATTTATCCCTCCCCCTTCTACACAGGTATACGGCTGGGAAGAGACAGAGTAAAAATCCAAACCAATGTCCGTCTGATGCTAAAGAGCATACTTTTCACCACTGTATTGTACTGTAGGATCTGAGCTACTGCATAGCTTGATATTCAGAGACTTAGCCCATGATGGCTTTCTCTATGTAAAGTATATTTTGGATAGTTTAACCTATATTAAAAGGAAAGCAAACACTACTTGGATTGGAACATACAACCCCCAAAGTAACATCTGAATCTAGTGGTTAAATGACCAATGGTTATACAGAGCTCAAAGTTTCCAGACAGCTCAAGTTTATAATATTTCCCTTTATTCTCATAACTATCATGCCACTTATCAGATCACATGTCTCAATTTTTGGATTAGAAACTTTGACTGGGACAACCATTCTGATCTTTTTAAGCCACAAAAAGGGGATATCTGTCTTCACTATGAGAGTCTTTTAAGACCTAAATGCTATCAAACCCACCCAACACTGATTGCTTCATCTCAGAGAGCCATCCCAACCTCAAATACTTTCACATTATTGTTTTTACCTTATCCCAAAGCAATTTTTAGTGTTATCACAAAATCACAAAGTTTCATCTGCAATGTGAGAAACTGTTTAAGTGTAATGAACTCTTTCCTGAAAATGACAAAATTATTCCAAGGTTCATCTTGAAGAATAAAAAAAGGTAAAAGAATAGTTAAGAAAGAAGGGCCTTGTGTTTTAGCACGTATTTAAAAACTTCAGTAATTTAAAAAGTGTAATAGTAGTGTAAAAATTGACATTGATATCCCTATCTACCTACAACAGTAAACCACATATATGATGAGTACATTTACACACCACTGAGAAAGTGATAAATTATCCTTTCTGTAGCATGAGGAAAACTGGCTTTTGGGGAAGATTAAGTTAGACTCTCACCTCAAGCTATAGCACTAAATATATTCCACCTGGTTTGAAAACTAAATCTAAAATATTAAAAACTTAGTTTTGCTTACATTTTTTAAATGGGAGGAAAATATAGAAATATTCAACCTTTCTTTGTCCTTGGAGAAGGCAATGGCACCCCACTCCAGTACTCTTGCCTGGAAAATCCCATGGATGGAGGAGCCTGGTGGGCTGCAGTCCATGGGGTCGCTAAGAGTCGGACATGACTAAGCGACTTCACTTTCACTTTTTCGCTTTCTTGCATTGGAGAAGGAAATGGCAACCCACTCCAGTTTTCTTGCCTGGAGAATCCCAGGGGCAGGAGAGCCTGGTGGGCTGACGTCTATGGGGTCACGCAGAGTCAGACACGACTGAAGTGACTTAGCAGTAGCAGTAGCAGTTCTTTGTCCAAGGAATGCCTAAGCACTAGAGAAATGGATGAAATCAAGCAATATGTAAATAAATTTGACCATTTAAACATTAAAAAATGTCTGACAGTCAAAACACACGCACAAAAAAAATACTCTACAAAAATGATTTACAAGAACAGTAGTCAGAAGATTAGAGTCCTTGATAACTTTTGAATAGAAAACTAAAAAATCTTATAAACAACCATAAAATGGAGCCATTCAATCTTACTTGTAATAAAGAGAGCTACTCATCATACAAAAAAGTTAATGTTAGTATGAATGCAGTGAGATATATTCTAAATGAGTAACAATCTAAATCATTAGGGGAAATGTTGATTACATTACTAACTGCTGTACAGTAATTTGGTAAGTAAAAGTACTAAAAGTCCATAATCTTTGTCAAAATAATTTCAAATTCATCAATTTTGGTAGAAATCTTACCTACAAAGGTATTCAGCAAAAGATTATTTATATCATTCATGACTAAAAGGAATCAAGGCTTCTTGGGGAAATGGCTGATTTCAGAGCTGGGGCAGAAAATATAAAGGTAAGCTTGGAACACAATGAATCAAAAACAAGGAAACCCCCAAACTACCAAATGACACGGATGCTGAAAGATACAGAAGATACTTTGGAGGGATTCCTGATAGAAAACTGGAGTATCAGAAAGTTACTATAATTGATTGCACAGCACTGAAGTAAACTCCATAAGTCTACGGTAATATATTAAAAAAAGGGGGGGGGCATAAAAAAGAGAGAAACAATTTATTTCATTCTTTAAATTAGTACTTAGAACAAAAGAAATAAGCATTTATCCTGCATTTGGAGAAGGAAAACTTTTCTATTCAGAAGAATATCAGCTACTAAATGTAGGTGAAATAAGAGATTTATAAAAATCACCTCTGGAAGCTTTCAATAAAATAACTGGTTTAGGCAAGAATCACCAATGATGCTAAAAACCATTAAGGAAAAGTCGTCAGGAAACAGAGCAGTCATATGACACCAAAGGAGTGAGTAAGTGAGTGAAGTTGCTCAGTTGTGTCCTACTCTTTGTGATCTCATGGACTATAGCCTACCAGGCTCCTCTGTCCATGGAATTTTCCAAGCAAGAGTACTGGAGTGGGTTGCCATTTCCTTCTTCAGGGGATCTTCCCGACCCAGGGATCAAACCCAGGTCTCCCACATTGCAGGCAGACACTTTACCGTCTGAACCACGGGAAGTCCAAAGGACTACCTTGTAGAAAATATACTAATTGCAAAGGGAAAAATATACCTCTAAGTAAAGGAATCTAGTGGTCATCATCTGATCAGATCAGATCAGATCAGTTGCTCAGTCGTGTCCGACTCTTTGCGACCCCATGAACTGCAGCACGCCAGGCCTCCCTGTCCATCACCAGCTCTCGGAGGTCACTCAGACTTATTTCCATCGAGTCAGTGATGCCATCCAGCCATCTCATCCTCTGTCGTCCCCTTCTCCTCCTGCCCTCAATCTCTCCCAGCATCAGAGTCTTCTCCAATGAGTCAACTCTTCCCATGAGGTGGCCAAAGTACTGGAGTTTCAGCTTTAGCATCATTCCTTCCAAAGAAATCCCAGGGCTGATCTCCTTCAGAATGGACTGGTTGGATCTCCTTGCAGTCCAAGGGACCCTCAAGAGTCTTCTGCAACACCACAGTTCAAAAGCATCAATTCTTCGGCGCTCAGCCTTCTTCACAGTCCAGCTCTCACATCCATACATGACCACAGGAAAGACCATAGCCTTGACTAGGCGAACCTTTGTTGGCAAAGTAATGTCTCTGCTTTTGAATATGCTATCTAGGTTGGTCATAACTTTCCTTCCAAGGAGTAAGCGTCTTTTAAGTTCATGGCTGCAGTCACCATCTGCAGTGATTTTGGAGCCCAGAAAAAGAAAGTCTGACACTGTTTCCACTGTTTCTCCATCTATTTCCCATGTCGTGATGGGACCAGATGCCATGATCTTCGTTTTCTGAATGTTGAGCTTTAAGCCAACCTTTTCACTCTCCACTTTCACTTTCATCAAGAGGCTTTTTAGCCCCTCTTCACTTTCTGCCATAAGGGTGGTATCATCTGCATGTCTGAGGTTATTGATATTTCTCCTGGCAATCTTGATTCCAGCTTGTGTTTCTTCCAGTCCAACATTTCTCATGATGTACTCTGCATAACCGAGTAACAAAAACTTCACATGAGTGGTCATGGGACAATCTTCTGTTACATCCTCCTGATGCTGCAATTACTCATGAAGTGTCCTTGCCAAAATTGTTTATTTAAATCTAATTAAGACTTTAGAACTAACTTCAGTTTATAGGAAATCCAGAGGCTAGAGGAACAAGTTAAAGGGAACTTGTTGAAACTACAAGGGAACAATCAGACAAGTTCAGTATCCTATGGTTATGCAGAGGAATGTCTTTATTCTTGGAAGAGGCATGGAAAAGTCTTGAAGAGTGAAATGTTATGACGTTTGCAATTTACTTTTAAAAGGTGCCACAAAACAACAAAAATACTCAATATACATGTCTACATCCATGCAGACACACACACACACAAATAAAAAGAGAAAATATAACACAATTTTAAAAAACATTTAAGGTATGGATGTATGTGTACTATACTTTCAACTTTTATATATATTTGAAATTTTTCATAAGTTAAAAAAATATTATTTATAATAAACATCATGCACATGCCAAAAATTATATAATGATTTATTAAATAAGAGAGCAGTCATCGAGTTGGTATTCAGTTCAGTTCAGTCGCTCAGTCGTGTCCGACTCTTTGTGACCCCATGAATCACAGCATGCCAGGCCTCCCTGTCCATCACCAACTCCTGAAGTTCACCCAGACTCACGTCCATAGAGTCACTGATGCTATCCAGCCATCTCATCCTCTGTTGTCCCCTTCTCCTTCGTATTAAACATTTTCTCAAAGAATTTTCAAACACAGAGGCAAAAAGCTACAATGCAGTGGTAAGAGAGAAAAATAGGATATAAAATTTTGTATATGGTATGTATAATCTCATCTCTTTCATATTCACCCAACACATTTATTGAGCAATTATAATGTTCCAGTAACTCTTTTGGGTACATAAAAATATATATATACCTCAGTATTAATAGGGCTGTCCCTGGCTACTAGGTTATGTTGTGGTTTGGTCACTAAGTCATGTATGACTCTTTGCAACCTCATGGACCATAGCCCACCAGGATTCTCTGTCCATGGAATTCTCCAGGCAAGAATACTGGAGTGGGTTGCCATGCCCTCCTCCAGGGGATCTTCCTGACCAGGAATTGAACCTACTCTCCTGCATTAGCAGGTGGATTCTTTACCACCTGGGAATCCCAGCTATGGTTATAGGAGTCTTATCAGCTTCTGATACCCTCCTACATTTCTCAAATTATACAATCATTTTTACACTAAAAAACAAACAAGCATTTTGTTTAAGAGCAGTGTTAAGAATTCAATATTGACAATAGCGGAGACTGCCCAAGTGCTTAGCATGTGGCATCCCCTCTTCTCTATGCCTGACAGGGATAAATCTGCTTAATCTTCCTGTCAACTCCTAGAGGTAAGCATAATTTTTATCCCCATATATACAGAAACTGAACACTGAGAGATTTGGTGATTTGCCAAAGAGGGGGAGGCACTGGCCCCCCAGTGGTCATTTGGCAGTATTGGGAGACATTTTGGTTGTCACACTGGGGAGAGGGTGGTAGAGGCCAGGGATGCTACTAAAAATGCATGTTACAATGCACAGGATAACTCCTCACAGCCAAAAAACTACCTGCCCAAATCTCAATAATGCCGAGTTTGAGAAATTCTGATCCAAGATCACTTCGTGGTAAGTGATAGAGCCCTACTTTGAGCTCAGGCAGCTCGGCCCCCCAATCTACCCTCCTCATCACTCTATACTGCTCTTAAACACTCTGTCACACTGATGTTTTGTCATTAAATGTTACAGTGTTTTTTTCTTGAGGGCAATTATACTGCTGCTATATATGATGCTTGGTGATTTATCAAAAATTTAAGCAAAACATGAAAATGAGAATCTCAAAGTTCAAAAGGCACAAATTAATTAAAATTGCATCTGATGTGGTGGAAAAACATTCCATTGGTATAATTCTTTTTTAGAAAGCAGTTTTGCAGTTTGAATCAAAATCTTAATATTTATAATCTTTGATCCAGAAATTCCACTTTGGGAAATTTAAGAATATAAATCAAAATACAGTAAAATCCTGGTGTGCAAATATTTTTTTTTAGAGTAGGGGAAAAAAAGCTACTCAAATGTCTAATAACAGAGGAACTTAATAAACTGGGTACATGTGCTTCAGAGAATCTATGTTAGGATGTGGAAAATCACATAGTATATTACATAATAATCACTTATTATAATCACATAATATAACAATGTATATTGCTGTTGTTGTTGAGTCACTAAGTTGTGTCTGACTCTCTTGAAACCCCATGGACTGTAGCCCACCAGGCTCCTCTGTCCATGGAATTTCCCAGGCAAGAATACTGGAGTAGGTTGCCATTTCCTTCTCCAGGGGATCTTCCAGATCCAGGGATTTAACCCTGGTCTTCTGCAGGCGAATTCTTTACCACTGAGCCAACAGGGAAGGCCTATAGTATTAATATAGTATTGGGTGAACGAAAGAAACACGACATAACATCACAGACATATGTTTGCAAGCACCTTAAACAGCAGCATCATTTAATTTTAAAGAGGGAAAGGAAACATACTGCCAGAATTGCTGGATTAGGATTACATTATAATTTAAAAAATAATTCTTTTGTCTTTTCTATTTTCTGTCTTTAATTTTCAATAAAACATAACTATGAATTTTTATGGAATAAAAACAATTTTCTTATTTTTCAGATGGACCTAAATCCTAAGAAAGCGGTATTTTTTTTTTAAGAAGGCCCTTTACAAAACCTGAAATATGTGTAAACAAGCTTATGACCTAGATCTGAGCACTTTAAAGGTAAAAAAACAAATCTGAGAACAGAGCCAACGGTCCTCCCAACACAGTCTCTGTATTGCTATTAGATGAGAAAATCTCCTCTCTGGCAATCTTAATGTCTCCTTCTCTCTCTATAATGACTTGATGCATACGAATTAATCTTTTCCCTCGGCTTTGATCCCTGAGCTCCTTAGTGAAGATTCCATCTTGTTCTATAACACATGATGAAGCATTTTCTCTGTTATAATGTGACAATGGCCCTACTGAGCACAACAATTTGAGTCTGAATGTGTCACAGCCTAAGAGGAAATCTTAAGAGGCAATTCCACCTAGAACTATTGGCAGGTACATAAAAAAGATGCATTAACACTGTCTGAAAAAGTGCCCTCAACAAAAGAACACAAAACAGAACTGGGAATGGAGGAGGTGGAAGGCGGGCAGGAAAAGCAGAAGGGTGAGATGCTGGGGTTCTGTCCCTAAGTGCCAGTCATGGAGATTCATCCATTTTTGCCCCCCACCCCCACCGCAAAAAAAGCACTTGAGAACTTTCAATAAAAAAGATTGTTTGTCAAGGTTAGGGGAAAAAACATTCTTTAATTAGTTTACTCAAATATTAAGTATGACATCTAGAATCTCAATATTAGCAAAAATGTGATAATTATAGCTGGAAGGGTTTTTTATTGAATGTAAATTCATGTATAACACTTTTAGCATATCTCACTCCCTATTGTTATTTCTCATGCTGTGTTCACACGTAATGGACGCCTGTGGGCTCTGCTCTGAAATCTGATCTCAAATTCACAGCCTCCATCCTTTAAAGTAGTAGTTCAGCAACAAGCTGACAAAGCACACATCCATCTGGAGAGAAGATGCACCCTTGAGACCTCCTGCTGACTGGGGATGCCCTCACCCTTCAGGATGCCCAGGCTGCTCTGGAAGCAGCTTTCTATATTACATGGGGTCCCATGTCATATCACTGATCCACAGGAAGGGCCCTAGGTGTTTCACATCAACCACTGTGACCCATTTGGCTGTCAACTCAGTGAAAGAGCTTGCCAACCCAATCTAGTTATTGGCCTGAAGACAGGACAGAAGCAGGGAACATGTGTTTGGTGTTAAAGTGGGTCAATTTTGTGCAAACAAGCATTTATTCATTTTATACTCACAGCATCCTTGTTTTATAGAAGAGGATCCTGGGACTGGGACAGGGTACATGACTTGCCCAAAATCATGTGATTAGTGAATGGCACAGCCAGAATCCAAATGTGGGTCTGCCTGTGTTCTGCTCTTTCCAGGACTTGCTGGAGTTGCAGGGAGGGGACAGTGGAGAGATATCCTACCAAGAAACAAATACACACAGGTCCAAATGTGAGCTGACCACATACAGCTACTCCTAAACATCAACATATCATTGTGGGTTCCTGTAGTAAATATTGAGACATGGTAATGCTTGGTGTCTGGTTTGTTTATTTTACTTGAAGGGAGGAGCTGGCAGCCATTCATTAATCTTCTAGGATTATAAGCTCAAATGCCTACAGGGGCCAAGTTTTTCTGAGACATTAGGAAGAAGTGGGGACCAGAATGGCCTGGAGAGAATAGCCCCTTCTATATGACCAGTACCTGGAAAGAACAGCCCAGAGCTATGTAACCGATATCTCTGGTCACTATGGGTAATGTGCTCAGTGTACAGAGCTTTTCATTTTTCCAAAAATGTCAGAAACTTTTTATGTGAATACTGCAGATTTGCATTAAAGTTGTCAACCATTAAAACTTTTTTTTCAATTGTCTGGGCAAAAAAAAAAAAAAAAAAAAAAAAATCATGTTTGTAAGCCTGATTTAGTCTTGGCCTTTTGCTTTGCAACTTCTGGTCTAGATGATAGACCCTAGTTAGGGCAGCCCTTGAAGTGTAATAGACATAGCTAATGGTTGCCACCATGCATTTGGTGAAGAAACACCTTGTCCATTTTTGTAGCATATAGTGTTCATCTAACATTATTTCTTGGAAAACAATCATCACAAATTCTATTTTAAAATATGTACAGTTTCAAAAGCAATGATCAGGGAAGTGGGCAAGAGGTCAAAGGGATTTTAAAGGTTAGCAAAATAGACAAACTAGTTTAAAAGAGTAATAAAAGACACTGGCTAGTATTAAGCAAACCTTTAACAAGAGTCCCATTCCAACCACCAAGGAGAGACCTATTACAGGATTCTCCAGTGGACCATTTTATTTTCAGAGTGAACACATTTCCCATGATCCATCCTTTTCCTCCACCTTTTTCTTTTTCACCTCATTACCACCTTGTCTCTCAGGATACTGATTCAGTCACAGACCAATTCTAGCTTCATTTTATTACTGAAATCATCCTCCTGCAAATGAGGAAATTGAAAGTTAAACATAATCTGGTGCTTTTAACCATGTGGGCTCAGGCACCCTGAAGTACATCTTCAGATAACTCCTTACCATCTAGTAAGATGAGCGCTCTCACACGAAAATATGCTTCATATGGAAGCATTTGAATGCACTTTCTTGCTTATGTAAACATGCAAATGCAGGGCCTTCTCGTGGTGCTGTGTTGAGAAGTGAAGGAAACAATTTATAATGAGCTCACAGATGTGAGAGACTTTTCGGGAAAATCCTGTATCACCAGTTGGGTGTTAATATTTTAATGTATCTCTCCAACCGGGCACTACCTTACAAGAAATTAATTGTAGCAGAAAAATGCTCATAGGAAAGTAGCTCAAGTGTATAATTTTCTAAGTCCAAATAAAACCATTTTGCTGTATTTGTGGAAGGGAAATTGTGACCTCTCTAGACCAGGATGAGGTAGAGAATTCCATGGTCTGAGAAATTTTTGATGAAATCCAAGATTTAAGCTCAGGCTGTTGATTCTGCAATTTCATTGGTGGTGGCATAGTTTAGTAAGCAGCAGAGTGGGCACTTTTGACCTTGGGCAAGATCCATCTATTTAAGCTGTTATAGAAGGTGTGTCTCAAAAAATTGATGAGACATTTCAATCCCCAGCCCACTCTCACCAGCTATGTGAACCCTGGGCAAATAAGTTCCTTAACACATTACTGACCAGGGGATTTTTTCAGAAATTAACTCCTGTGGCTGACAATTTGTTATGTAAGTGAATATTGAAATATCTTGAGTCAATAACGTTTTGGTAACAAAAGATGTTTTCATAGGTCTCTGGTCAATAATGTGGTTAATAGCTCTGGACCTAATTTTCCTTGTGTCTAAAAGTGAGGGTGAAAATTTTTTTTTAAATCACAATAATAGCTAACTTATTGCTTATATTCTCTAAGCCAGAAAGCTCAGTACTAAGTATATTACACACCTTGTGTGTTAGTCAGTCACTTGTGTCCGACTCTTTGTGACCCCATGGACTATAGCCTGCCAGACTCCTCTGTCCATGGAATTCTCCAGGCAAGAAGTTCTCCATTCCCTTCTCCAGGGAATACTTCCTGATGCAGCGATTGAACCCAGGTCTCCTGCATTGCAGGCAGATTCTTTACCATCTGAGCCATAGGAGAAGCCCATTACATACCTTGTCTCACTTACTATTAACAACATTGATAATTTATAAAGTTAATTAAAAACAACTGACAGTAATACCATCTTCAGAGGGTCATCATGTCGATTAAACGACAGAAAATGGATTAAAGCTCTTTACCAGTTAAAATACATACAGATGTTAATTATAAAATATTGTTAAAAACAAGGCAACAGGCCCAAAATGGAGTTGCTAAGCCCTATGGCACCAAAATGAGACTTAATTACAGTTTCAGCTCACAGAAATGGTATCTTAAAGAGTCAAGCAAGAATTCCCTGATCAACACTAGTTAGGTAATCTGCCTGACAGACCCTCATATAAAGGTGTGAAGTCATTTTGGTCCTGTCTTACTCTTTGCGACTCCATGGACTATAGCCAGCCAGGCTCCTCTGTCCATGGGATTCTCAAGGCAAGAATAATGGAGTGTATTCATGCCTTCCTCCAGGGAACTTCCTTGTCCCCACTTCCTTATATAAGGTTCTTATATGTCTTTCATTTTCTACACCTCCCTAGAGCTCCTTTCTTTGTGCTACATTGGATGCTGTATGATTTGAATCAATTTTTGTTTAAATAAACTCAATTTTTAAAATATACCTCAGTTTACCTTTTAACAGCTCTGGTGTCAGAAGAGGGACTCGAGAAGAGCCCAGACCAAACCCAAGTGCAACAAGCAACCAGGTGTAGGCACGTGTGAGCCCCTCAGGCTCACTGCTTCTAGAGATGTGGTAAGTCCCTCTCCTGGATCCTAGCTCCACAGCTTTTGTGCTATGCACTTTTGAGCATTTCTTTTTCTAGACTGGGTCTGGAAAGCAGCTGGAGCCAGACAGTTTGACTTGAATATTAGACCAGTTCCAGGGTCAGCCTGGGTCTGACTTAAGCTGGATTGGGTTCAGCATGAGGCTTTGGGTGAATAAAATTTTGTTTTAAGATTGAACGATCAGGTTGAACTTCCCAAAGATAGTCTTGAACTACAGGGGCCACAGTGGAGAACTTTTAAACTAGATAAGCTTATCCAGTTAGGAGGTGCCCTAAAGGAACAGGGATCTCAATCAAGCCCTCACTATAAAGAGTAGAGGAAAAATTATTTTTCCTCCTCTCTATTTTCTGGTGACCAGGATGAGACCTGCTAGAACACCCACTCTCTCCAGATCTTCAGACAGTATCCTGGGAAAACTGGCAGATGCCATAGAGGGTGAGAATTCTTATCAGAGTCACTGATAAGTGATCTGTCCCAGATCACTATCTGTAGTGACTGGTAGAGAGGGGAAGGTAAAATTTTACATTCTTTCTTTCCAAATTCAGATTGGCAGGAAAAATATTTATAAGAAGGGCTGCCCTGGTGGCTCAGAGGTAAAGGATCTGCCTGCAACGTAGGAGATGCAGGTTTGATCCCTGGATTGGGAAGATGCCCTGGAGAAGGAAATCTCAACCCAATCCAGTATTCTTGCCTGGGAAACCCCATGGATAAAGGAGACTGGCAGGCTACAGTCCATATCGTTGCAGAAGAGTTGGACATGACTAAACAACAAGGTATTTAAATTGTGACTCATGGGTATGCCTAGGGTACCCACTGGTACCTTTCTCTCCCAGGACAGCTACTGCCTTCTTTTTTGTCTTGTTCTGTGCCCTGAGAACTTGGCTTGGCAACTGTCAGGTCAGGAGACCCAAAAATATGACAAGACAGAAATGTGGGTGGCTCCCCATTTGCAGACAGATGTAGCTAGACAGAAATGTAGGTTACACTTCATGAGCACCTGGGGTCTGGCTGACTATTGCCAGCTCTCAGGGGAACTCTTGCTTATTTTGGGGAATAGCTCAGAAGGATTCTTTATCACCTGAGCTATCAGGGAAGCCCTGTTATAAATGACAAAATTCTGTATAAAGACATTATTTACTACTAACTCGCAAGAGGATCCCACACAGAAAAATCTCAGTGAGGTTTTGAAACCAAAGTGAATAGAGATTTAATCACCATCTCTGTGCACTTGTGTGTCCAAATGTTTGAGACCCCATGGACTGCATGCAGCCTGCCAGGCTTCTCTGTCCATAGGATTTTCCAGGCAAGAATACTGGAGTGGGTTGCCATTTCCTTCTCTAGGGGATCTTCCTGAACCAGGGATGGAACTCATATCTCCTGCATTGGCAGGCAGATTCTTTACTGCTGAGCCACCAGGGAAGCACCAGCCCAGGAGGATAGTATCTTTCTGAGTATATCCCCACCACTTGTGGGGACCCCTCTTTCATGCATGGGATTATTAATATTTCCAGGAATATTTACTATTTGTACCAGTTGAAACCTGAAAATATACTTTAAAAATAATTTCTTTTAAGTCTATGGTCAAAAGTTGGCCAAAGTGGAAGATGATATTCAGAGCCTGAAAAGAATCTTTTTGAGACCTTCCTCCCTAACCTAAAATGAAATCATACCCAGAGGGAAATAAAAATATTCTGAAGCTTTACGTGTAAGAATTTACTAAAATGTTCCGAAGAAACACATCTCTAAATCTAGAATATAGAAATCTTTTTATTTCCCGCTGAGTTGAAGATCTTCTCTCTGATATAAAGAAGCAAACTGAAGATGATATAGTTGGATGAGTGGGTGAACACCTTGATAACATTCAGCTTGCAATCCCATTTTCTCTTTTTATTTTATATTGGAGTATAGCAGATTAACAATGTTGTGACAGTTTCAGGTGGACAACAAAGAGACTCAGCCAAACATATACATGTATCCATTCTCTCCAAAACTCCCTTCCCATCTAGGCTGACACATAACATTGAGAAGAATTCCTTGTGCTATACAGTAGGTCCTTGTTGGTTATCCATTTTAAATATAGCAGTGTATACATGTCAATCCCAAATTCCCTATCCCTTCCCCATGTCCTTCTCCACTGGCAACCATAAGTTAGCAACCAAAATTTTTTTAAGGAATTGCAAACATCTGTACTGTCTTGCAAATCAGGTCTTTACAGGAACAGAAATGTGGCGCTAGAAACAACTCAAAGCCTGCCTATCCTTTTTACCAATCCCAGATCCTCTTGTATCATCTCAGAAGGCTTTTGGTCAGAGAACAAAAGTCCCTCTTGGTAGAACTTGCATTCTTCCTCTGCATCTTTTGAGATGTAAATATTCTTCCTGGTCTTCTCCAGAAACCAAAGTAATTCTTATCAGAAGTAGAGGACAAAAGGAAAGTCTATTTTGAAAACTTAGCCTATTAAACACCCTAAAATCTCTTCCTCAAATTTTAGTAAAAAGTTTAAGCCATGTGAGCAATTAAGCTTACTTTATACCATCCACCAAAAAAACAATTCGGATCCAACAGTTCTTTATAAACTAGTGAGTTTTGCATTAGAGCTTCCCAGGAGGCTCGGGGTTAAGAATCCACCTGCCAATGCAGGAGTTGCGGGTTCCATCCCTGGGTTAGGAAGATCCTCTAGAGAAGGAAATGGCAACCCACTCCAGTACTGCTTGGAGAATTCCATGGGCAGAGGAGAGCCTGCTGGGCTGCAGTCCATGGGGTCACAAAGAGTCGGACACAACTGAGCATGCACACGTGCGCATGAGTTTTGCATTGTGTTTCATGGCTAAAATTTAAAAACAAAGCTCTAAGATCTTTGTTTGCATCTGCCTGTATGTTTACATATGTTGATGTGTATGTAATGTGTGTTTTTTTTTCCTACCTCTGATGGTATTGCCAAAATTAATTTGTAATGAGCTCTATTTACTTGGCTTAAAAACAAACAAGCATTGATATAAATCAAGTAAACACTGAGAAATAGACACTAACTGAAATGTTTCCAAGTTCATGTAATCTAGGATAATCTTTAGTAAGTAAAAGATAGTTTACATTTGTTGGTTTAATTAAAATACACATGTCCTAGAGTTATCAGCATTAAATAATACTTTTATTCTATCTAGGTTTACTGAAAATCAAATAAACCCATGTTATCTATTATGTGATTTGTCAGCAAGAAATATAATTTAAGATGATGGTTAGCTGTTTAATGCCTCATGAAATTTTCATGACTAAACATAATTGTTAAGAACTGAATTAAATAGATATAAGTAGGAGAAAGGCTTATAAATAAAGTTTTCAACCATAATTATGCTCTATGGTATGTTTATTCAAAAATAGTTTCAAAATTCTTTTTGGTAACTTAGAACCTTAAACTTATACCCAGACAAGTTAAATAATGGAAAATTACTAAATATCTAGATCATTTCCACGGAGAAGGCAATGGCACCCCACTCCAGTACTCTTGCCTGGAAAATCCCACGGACGGAGGAGCGTGGTAGGCTGCAGTCCATGGGGTCGCTAAGAGTCTGACACGACTGAGTGACTTTCCTTTCACTTTTCACTTTCATGCATTGGAGAAGGAAATGGCAACCCACTCCAGTGTTCTTGCCTGGAGAATCCCAGGGATGGGGAAGCCTGGTGGGCTGCCGTCTATGGGGTCGCACAGAGTCGGACACGACTGAAGTGACTTAGCATAGCATAGCATAGCATAGCATAGCATAGATCATTTCCAAAGAAGATAAAATACTGAGACATTAATTACTGAATATAAGTTTATCTACTTTTGGCTTCCTTTAACAGAGGAACTAAAACTGTTTTCATTTATTAGTACACATATTTTGGGCCATATTGGAAACTTATGAAGAAAAATATACTTCTAGGAATTATGAAATACATTTATAAATTTGCTAAGATACAGAATGCTAGAGTAACACAGTCCACAATTGCTTACTTCTTAGTTTTCACTACAAATTAAGGATTCTAATGGCTAAAAATTCTAATTCAGGCAATCAAGGCTACTTAGAAATATTAAGGGTGAAAGGAAACAACTGTGTATGAAAAATAAGTAAGGAAAATAAAATGACTGCTTATTGCTTGTTTCATAAAGAGTTAAACGTCTTAGGACAAAATCTGAATGGATATGAAAAAGCTGTAGAAGTGTATGGAGAAAGAATCTTGGGAAAGACATTTTATGTGTGGTCAAGCTGATTATGATCAGATCAGATCAGATCAGTCACTCAGTCGTGTCCGACTCCTTGCGACCCCATGAACTGCAGCACGCCAGGCCTCCCTATCCATCACCAGCTCCCGGAGGTCACCCAGACTCGCACCCATCAAGTCAGTGATGCCATCCAGCCATCTTATCCTCTGTCGTCCCCTTCTCCTCTTGCCCTCAATCCCTCCCAGCATCAGAGTCTTCTCCAATGAGTCAACTCTTCGCATGAGGTGGCCAAAATACTGGAGTTTCAGCTTTAGCATCATTCCTTCCAAAGAAATTCCAGGATTGATCTCCTTCAGAATGGACCGGTTGGATCTTCTTGCAGTCCAAGGGACTCTCAAGAGTCTTCTCCAACACCACAGTTCAAAAGCATCAATTCTTCGGCGCTCAGCCTTCTTCACAGTCCAGCTCTCACATCCATACATGACCACAGGAAAGACCATAGCCTTGACTAGGCAAACCTTTGTTGGTAAAGTAATGTCTCTGCTTTTGAATATGCTATCTAGGTTGGTCATAACTTTCCTTCCAAGGAGTAAGCGTCTTTTAATTTCATGGCTGCAGTCACCATCTGCAGTGATTTTGGAGCCCAGAAAAACAAAGTCTGACACTGTTTCCACTGTTTCTCCATCTATTTGCCATGAAGTGATGGGACCAGATGCCATGATCTTCGTTTTCTGAATGTTGAGCTTTAAGCCAACCTTTTCACTCTCCACTTTCACTTTCATCAAGAGGCTTTTTAGCCCCTCTTCACTTTCTGCCATAAGAGTGGTGTCATCTGCATATCTGAGGTTATTGATATTTCTCCCAGCAATCTTGATTCCAACTTCTGTTTCTTCCAGTCCAGCATTTCTCATGATGTACTCTGCATATAAGTTAAATAAACATGGTGACAATATGCAGCCTTGATGTACTCCTTTTCCTATTTGGAACCAGTCTGTTGTTCCATGACCAGTTCTAACTGTTGCTTCCTGACCTGCATACAGATTTCTCAAGAGGCAGATCAGGTGGTCTGGTATTCCCATCTCTTTCAGAATTTTCCATAGTTTATTGTGATCTACACAGTCAAAGGCTTTGGCATAGTCAATAAAGCAGAAATAGATGTTTTTCTGGAACTCTCTTGCTTTTTCCATGATCCAGCAGATGTTGGCAATTTGATCTCTGGTTCCTCTGCCTTTTCTAAAACCAGCTTGAACATCAGGAAGTTCACGGTTCACATATTGCTGAAGCCTGGCTTGGAGAATTTTGAGCATTACTTTACTAGCGTGTGAGATGAGTGCAATTGTTCGGTCGTTTGAGCACTCTTTGGCATTGCCTTTCTTTGGCCAGAATGGATTTATGTACATTTTTCAAGAATGAGTTTTAATGTCAACAGTACACTGATCCAAGATTAGAATTTGGTTTTCTGTTAAAAGGACAAAGCTTTCTTAGATTATTGGTCTGCTTTTAATACGGAATTGTAACCAAAGGTTTTTCTTTCAGTTCAGTCGCTCAGTCGTGTCCGACTCTTTGCGACCCCATGAATCGCAGCACGCCAGGCCTCCCTGTCCATCACCAGCTCCCGGAGTTCACTCAGACTCACGTCCATCGAGTCAGTGGTGCCATCCAGCCATCTCATCCTCTGTCGTCCCCTTCTCCTCCTGCCCCCAATCCCTCCCAGCATCAGAGTCTTTTCCAATGAGTCAACTCTTCACATGAGGTGGCCAAAGTACTGGAGTTTCAGCTTTAGCATCATTCCTTCCAAAGAAATCCCAGGGCTGATCTCCTTCAGAATGGATTGCTTGGATCTCCTTGCAGTCCAAGGGACTCTCAAGAGTCTTCTCCAACACCACAGTTCAAAAGCATCAATTCTTCGGCACTCAGCCTTCTTCACAGTCCAACTCTCACATCCATACATGACCACAGGAAAAACCATAGCCTTGACTAGACGAACCTTTGTTGGCAAAGTAATGTCTCTGCTTTTGAATATGCTATCTAGGTTGGTCATAACTTTCCTTCCAAGGAGTAAGCGTCTTTTAATTTCATGGCTGCAGTCACAATCTGCAGTGATTTTTGGAGCCCCCAAAAATAAAGTCTGACACTGTTTCTACTGTTTCCCCATCTTTTGCTTTACATGTTAATTAATCTGCCTGAACAGCAAAGATGTTGTGTCATACCAAAATAATTTACTATTTTTCATTTATCTTTATTGTGTTAAGTCACTTCAGTTGTGTCTGACTCTTTGCAATCCTATGAACTATGGCCCACCAGGCTCCTCTTTCCATGGGATTCTTCAGGCAGGAATATTGGAATTGATCACCATGCACTCCTCCAGGGATCTTCTCAAATTAGGGAGCGTACTCCCATCTTTTACATCTCCTGCATTGGCAGGTGGGTTCTTTACTACTACTGCCACCTGAGATTGTCTTTATTAGGTTTTTGATTACTTAAGAAAATCTCATCTTCTCAATATTTAAAGTACTAGATTTTGTTCACAACTATGTAACCTTCCTATTTGCCTTTAACATTTTCTGCTATCACTTTGGTGAAATAGATAACTATTATTTCATAATGATGTGATACTATTTAATCAAATGTTCAAAACATTTGACATAGTCTCAAGACCAAATTCTAAACTAAGTCTTTTTGATCTCAAATGAAGTTTGAGATTTCCTGGAGGGTCCCTGGGAAATCTCAAAAGGATCTCTCTGTCACTTTGTAAAAGAGAGATATTAAACTATTAATAATTAGGTTTATTTGGTATGTTACATTACCTTGGAGGCATTGTCAAATAAACCTTCTTAGGTTATGTTTGTATGGATGCATGTTAGCAATATATTTTAGGAACTGTACAAAATGTAAAAAAATTTAACATGTCCAGGTATGATGGGGTCAAAATTCCAGTTATTATCCTAAAAAATGTTTTAGGACACAGAAATAACCAAATTTCCTTATCAATTCCATTGTAATGAACTCTCAAGAAGTCTTTAATCATGAGCATGTTTAAAAGTCTTTTGTCATTTACAGACAGTTATTGCTTCATTTCAACGTTTTTGCAAAAGTGAGAGTCATGGAAAGGACCCTATCCAGTACTCTTGACCACTGACACAGCTGTAAGATCAAGGTGTTGAAACTCGGGTGTGTATTTCACAAAGGAAGACGGCTTCACTTGACATCTGGTTGGTCCTATGCAAACACAGAGGATCTCATAATCAAATTGGTTAGGAAGAGAAGTCACTGACATTGATGCAGACTGCTTTCTCCTGAGATGTTGGATCAAGGACATTTCTTTCCATTCCTCTGTCCCTCTGTGGTCATCCTTTTCCTAATTCTCATACCATGAAGCTCTTCATGATTCTTTTGTTCAGTTTTTCTCTCTCTGGCCTGAAAAGATAAGGCCATTGTTTACCTATTTCAGGCCATTGCAAGAGTGAGTAATGCGACCTCTAAACAACTGCTGGATTTGTCCTGATGCTGGTGACCCTATAGGTTGGTCCATCACAAACTTCCCTCTAATTTCAAACGCCTCAGTTTCTCCGCAACAGGTTCAGCTCTGTATTGTGTCAGACTCCCTCAGCCTGTGGGTCCATTTCCTTGTCTTAGATAACAGTTCCAAGCCCAGACTTCCCTGGTGGACCAGTGGTTAAGACTCTGTGCTTCCACTGCAGGGGCCACGGGTTCAATCCCTGGTGGGCGAACTAAGATCCCATATGTCCACAAGGTGAGACCAAATTAAAATAACAACAGTAGCAAGCCCAGGAGACCTGGCATCCAGGCTCTATACAAAGAAAGGGACACAAGGTAAAGGGAACCTGAATAAAACCACCTGTGCAGTCTACAGAATCTTCGATTTTTCTGGCCTCTGTCACAGTCACCTTTCCAATCCTGAGCTGCTACTCCAATGGGAATTATTGGGAGGCATTCATGATTCAAAATGAACCTCTAAATGACTTTAATTTAGTCTTGGTTTTGGCGACATGGGGCTCAACATAAGAACTCTATTTGGGTTCTTAAATAAAGCCTTCTCTGATAGATCTCTACTGCCCTGGCTGGAAGTTAGTGCAAATGAAGCTATGGTTAGGACTGTCTCCTTAAATTTTGAAGATAATGCCAAATCAGCTGCTTAAGGAATAGTTGACCAACAAAACTCCCTCAATTCTCTGGAGAAAAGTGTTCTTGGCACCATGGTAGCCCCTGATTATCTTTTAGCCAAGCAAAGAGGTATTTGTGCTCTGACCAAAACCATTTGTGGCACTTGGATTGACACTTTGGGAGAAGTTGAGGCTCAGATACAGAAGATCACTAAACAAACCAGCTGGCTTAGGAAAATGACTCCTTCAGCAGGAATCCTTCATTGACTTATTTGATCCTGACTGGTTTGAGTCATGAGGATCATGGCTCCAAAGTGCACTCTAGACAATGGGAATTACCCTGCTTATAATAATCATAGTCATCTCCCTGGTGTGCTGTATTCTCTCAAAACCTTCAAGTGCATCTTCACAGCTGCTAACCACCAAGCAAAGGATCTCCCTAAGACTAGAATGTCAGAAAAGGAATGAAGAGAATGACAGATTTATAGAACATAAACCCAACATCGTGATCTGTGAATATCACACAAAGCATCAGCAGAAACACCAAGAAGTTCAGAGCAGAAGCTGGGAATAGCACTAATGCCTTACATTTCAATAACATCTCTCATTTAGGCTGAGAGTCTGATCAAAAGGGAGATTGTCAAAAACAAGATAATAGGCCCCAAATGGAGTTCTTATGTTAAGCCCCATGTCACCAAACCAAGAATGAATATAGTTTCTGTTCTCCCAGAAATGTCTTAAATGAGTCAATCAGGAATCACCTGATCAACACTTGTTAGGCAATCTACAGACCCCTGCCATTCCCTAAAGGAAAGTGACTTTGCAATAATCAACCTACTTTTTTGCCTAGTATAACTTCCTTGTTCCTGCTGTCTTCTCCCTATAAAAGTCTTTCTGCTAGATTGGATACTGCCCAATTCAAATTGATTTTTGCCCAAATTCTTGAAATTTTTTAATATGCTTCAGTTTATCTTTTAACAATATGTAATAAAGTTTCAGAAGCACCCAGGGAGTTCCAAAACTCTTATCTGTGGCCTGAATTATCTTTGTCAGTGATCAAATTATTTTTTACTCCAAAATTGCCACAGGGTTTAAAACCCCTGGAACCTGGAATCTCTATTTGGGGATTTTAGTGACCTAAATACCACACCAAGGGACAAATGCTGGATCCCAAGTCTTCCTAGGCCTGAGTTTTGCTTGGACTGAGGATACAGAAAGAAGACATGGTCCCTGAAAGTTGGGGAGGGTGGGAGGAGCAAGTAACAGTCTGTGTAACAGAAAGGGGTATCACCCTCCAAGAGGAGGTTGGAGCCAACTTGGCAGACTTTGATTTCTCTTAATGGACAGAGAGGAAGGTAGTAATAATAATAATAAACACATACTAGATGTTTCCTCAATAATAGTACAGGGCATTTCATCCTATTAACCACTCTTATGTAGCTCTGATACCTGCACACCAGAACATTTACATCAGAAGTATCAACTTCAATTTTAAAAAGCTGTGAGAATAAATCTATCCAAGTTTTCATTAATTTGGACATCAATATGTTGGAATGTGTGCTGATTTGAATGAGAGCAAAGCAGATGTTCCCCTTTGCTCGGCAAACTGCCTCTTCATTGATAATGCAAATTGTGGCTGCAAACATCATCTCTGGGGGGCGTTTAAAGTGCTTAAGGGAACACACTGCGCACTTCAGAAGCGTTCCTTTTATATGCAATTAGTCTGTTCATGACACATCATTCTTATCTATTCATTAAAGTAAGTCCCTGGCTTAGTTGGAGGCATTTTATGGATTTTCAGACTCTTGGAGACACGGAAGTCTCAGGAGCTGAAAGGTCATCCAGTTCATGACCCCCTGAGGTCACTCCTCTCTCTCCAACATCCATGCCTGGGCTACCATCATCTTTGATCCTGTCCAGTGAGAGGCCACTCTTGACCTCCCCTAACTGACCTTGGAAAGCTCATGAACTCTGGAGTCAGGAGGATCTACATCAAATTCCAGCTTAATCCTTCACTAGTTATTCAAGCCTCGGTTTCCCCAGGAAGACTGTGTGCACCATGGCTACCGTGTAGCGTGGTCTCAAAAATAGAAAGAGAGTAGATTCATGATCATCTCTGGGGTTGTAAAGGGGATTGATGACAAATGGACAAGAGATTTCTTTTGGGGGTGGTAGAAATCGTTTACAGTTAGATTGTGATGATGGTCACACAATCTGTAATTTACTAGAAGTCAGTGAACTGCAGACTCAAAACAATTCCATGATCTGTAAATCATGCCTCAATAAAGCTGCTAATATACATATATATGAAAATACAGAGGAACTTTTTTAAAATTAAAAAACCCAAGGTGCTAAGCATAGTACACATGAAATAAAAGCTAACTTGGGGTATTGTGGGAGAAAGTATATGTGGTTAAAAAGTAAAAGGGGTGTTATAAAAGCTTCTGCTTTGTAATCTCAAGAAAATTACAGAAAAAATTGTCTCTATGAAAGACAAAGATCATAAAAACTGAAAAAATAAATACAGTTCCACAACTTTAGAAGAAATCCATGAGACCAATGTGTTTAAGAATTCAGAATTTTTTGAATTTAGAAAATTAATGTGAGGCATTTCCCATAAATTACATAACACCCCAACAGGGTATGCAGTAGCATCTCATAATTAAACACATTAATATATCTTTAATGAAATGTATGAATATTCATACTAAGTAGGACAAATACAAAACTATAAATAGATTCATGTCAGTTCAGGCCTGGTTTTGCTGGCCAGGGAGTTTTCTACAAAACTTCAGAAAATCTTGTTTAGTCGGACTCTCAGGATTTCTGGAATAGGGGCTTGGGTGGTGGTTATTGTCATCACACTGCACTCGTTCCTTCTTTTTCCATGTCTTATCCCAAGACTGTGACAGTCTCTCCCAAGGGAGACCCTGAAGTTGAAGACTAAGCTTGGGGTTAGATTGGAAATTTTGAACTGACAATACTGAGCTTAGATGAGAGTAAGATACTGAAAGATTACAGGATAAAAATGGAAATTTTAAATGGAAAATACTGTTCAGGATAGAGTGGGAAGAGAAAGAAGGAAGCCAAATTGTTTTCACTAAGAATAAAGGCTGAAAAGTATACCCTTAAAAACTAGCACACAAACATAGGAAACAGAAAGGAACAGTGCAAGTCTAATTCATTCCTAGGTTCTATATCACTTACTGAGCTTGTTTATTTCAGAACTACCTTGTAGAAGTTTATGAAGCCTTGCAAAGGATTTACACCTGTTCTTCTCTCCCTCTGATGCAATAAGTGCACAGTCCCACCCTCTTGCCTCTGCAGACGGACCCTGGGTCAGCAGAGACCCAGGATGTTACAACACCGTTGCCAGGAGAGCCAGACTTTCCCCTCAGCCTGGTGACAATGTTGTGACGGCCCACCATGGCTGGGCAGACCACACCCTATGATGCTGAGTTTCAGGGCAACTTTCTTTTTTGGTTTGTTTTTAAATTATAACAATATGATAATACATTTATAGACTTGGAAAATCCAGAACAAAGTTACATATACTTCCACTATATAATTATTTTTAAGATTTTTAGTTGGAGTTTCAATATCAAACCCTCAAAAATTAATAGAATTAACAGATAAGGAAATAGAAGGATACAGTAGACCTATACAGCACTACAGACTGGTTCCAGATTGGGAAATGAATACGTCAAGGCTGTATATTGTCCCCCTGCTTATTTAACTTATATGCAGAGTACATCATGAGAAATGCTGGGCTGGATGAAGCACAATCTAGAATCAAGACTGCCAGGAGAAGTATCAATAACCTCAGATATGCAGATGATACCACACTTATGGCAGAAAGTGAAGAACTAAAGAGCCTCTTGGTGAAAGTGAAAAAGTTGGCTTTAAAACTCAACATTCAGAAAACTAAGATCATGGCATCTGGTCCCATCACTTTATGGCAAATAGATGGGGAAACGGTGAAAACAGTGGCTGACTTTATTTTGAGGGGCTCCAAAATCACTGCAGATGGTGACTCCAGCCATGAAATTAAAAGACGCTTACTCCTTGGAAGGAAAGTTATGACCAACCTAGATAGCATATTCAAAAGCAGAGACTTTACTTTGCCAACAAAGGTCTGTCTAATCAAGGCTATGGTTTTTCCTGTGGTCATGTATGGATATGAGAGTTGGACTGTGAAGAAGGCTGAGCGCTGAAGAATTGATGCTTTTGAACTGTGGTGTTGGAGAAGACTCTTGAGAGTCCCTTGGACTGCAAGGAGATCCAACCAGTCCATTCTAAAGGAGATCAGCCCTGGGATTTCTTTGGAGGGAATGATGCTGAAGCTGAAACTCCAGTACTTTGGCCACCTCATGCGAAGAGTTGACTCATTGGAAAAGACTCTGATGCTGGGAGGGATTGAGGGCAGGAGGAGAAGGGCACACCAGAGGATGAGATGGTTGGATGGCATCACTGACTCGATGGACTTGAGTCTGAGTGAACTCCGGGAGTTGGTGATGGACAGGGAGGCCTGGTGTGCTGCGATTCATGGGGTCACAAAGAGTCAGACACAACTGAGCGACTGAACTGAACTGAGCACTGAATAATTGATGCTTTTGAATTATGGTGTTGGAGAAGACTCTTGAAAGTCCCTTGGACAGCAAGGAGATTAAACCAGTCCATCCTAAAGGAAATCAGTCCTGAATATTCATTGGAAGGACTGATGCTGAAGCCAAAACTCCAATACTTTGGCCACCTGATGCAAAGAACCAATTCATTGAAAAAGACCCTGATGCTGGGAAAGATTGAAGGCAGGAGGAGAAGGGGACAAAGGAGGATGAGATGGTTGGATGGCATCACCGACTTGATGGACATGAGTTTGAGTAAGCTCCGGGAGGTGGTGATGGACAGGGAGGCCTGGCGTGCTGCAGTCCATGGGGTTGCAAAGAGTCAGACATGACTGAGTGACTGAACTGAACAGCACTATGAACCAATTAAACATAACGAGACTCCAAACTTCTAAAGGGCAGAGACTCTGTGAATCAACATTTTATTTCCACGGCTTACCAAGCATCTCAATAAACACATGCTGATTAACAAAATGGATGAAAGAATAAATCTAATGTCAAATAAAAGTAGTTTCGTAGTTAACTGGTTTGCAAAGATGGCTGACCCTTGCTCTGGGATCAATAGTTCATGGAAAGGATGCAAATCCCTGGGTTCTCCTCATGCTACCCCACACAATATGTTCTAAGAACCTGCTTCTCCTGTGGAGATGTGAGCTGACTATGGGCATGAATGGAATAGTACACAGGCTTCATAAAAACGGACAGCAGCTTCTTCATACCTGACTCTCAACCAAAGAATCATTTTCTGGCGGCAAGACTAGAACAAAATCTCTATCTTTCCCTTCACGCTGACCAAGCTCACCAAGTTGCATGGCAAGGCGGCTCCCCATTTTCTACATGGGAGGGGCCCAGGGACTGGGGTGTGCAGGTTGTGTTGGAATTGAATTTCCACAGCAAACAATCTGTGCTTAGACCGTATATTCATCTGGGCTTTTTTGGAGATACTGAAGACATTCCCGAGAGTTTGGTAAGGCCTCCCCAGCCAACCTGTAGTCACCATTTTAGAGAATCATAGCCTACTCCCTTCACAAGCCAGTGAGAAGTCCATAAACCATTATTCAAAGTACCGGCTTTTCCCTTGGAGCTGTTTATCTTATCACCATGTCTCCCCTAGTGCCCCCACCCCAACAAAAGAAACCCCACAATTTCATCAACTCACAAAATCAGAGACTCTCAGACCAGACAAAACCTTTAAGATTAACAGCCCACCCATGTGGTTTTAATCCTCACTCTAACGTACCCTCTAGGTGCAGGGAACACGGACGTAACTTTAGGGAGTCTCTGATATATGTCTGATATTTTAAGCACATGCATACATTGTATTTACATGAATTCACATCCCTGTAACAACAGGTACTTACTTTGATTTCCCCTCCAATCTATGGTCGAGGAAACTGGGACCCGGACATGCTGGGTGACTCACAGCCCACAGCTGTTGAGTCAGAGTGAGATATAAACCTGGAGAAACTCCGAAGATAGTGCTCTTCCCAAGTCTGTACCCCACGGAAACCAAGGGACTGATGCCATCCGCTTCGAGAAAAGTCCTGCTGAGGATGAGTAGCCACCACTTCCCTTGCCTTTCACCCACCGTGTCTCACCTTATCAGGCCTTGGAGCTCAGGACTAGAGACTCTCGTGTGGCCAGCATCTCGGACAGGTGAAGACGGTTCTCGGGTCCACCTGCTTCCTTGGGCCCACGGCCCCTTCAGGTGTTACCCAGCCAGGTGTCTGCTGGCAGTGCTCTCCTCCTTCTCCACCTACAAGGCGAGCACAGGACAGGGAGGCGAGGTGGGAGGCAAGGGGAGAGAATCATGAACACCTGTGGTCGATCACGTGGTGACTGTAAGTGCGCAGTGACAAATGGCTTTGTGTTTTGAGACTGAGTCTGAAGGCCGTGCCTGAGAAAGCTGCTATCTCTGTTTCTCATTGTCTTTGTGGGAAAGAAGCAGACAGGTGCACACAGGAGGGACTGGAGCTGCATTCTGCCCTCCCTGCCTGCCCCACAGATCAAGGGCCACAGATGCCTATTTTTATAGTCTTTTTGAAAAGCTTTCCTCCCCACTTCCCTTCTCTCCTTCCCTCTTCCTCTCCCTCCCTCCCTCCCTTCTATCTTCCTCCCTCTCTTCTCTCCCTCCCTTCTTTCCATCCTTCCTTCCTCCACATAGCACAACATTACAGTTCTAGTGAACTAAGAATCTAAAAGTCTGGGTTCAGAGTCTGGCTTTGCAACTCACTGGTAGGATGATGTTTGGTCACTCATTGCAGCTTCTTGGGGCTCAGTCTCCTCACTTCTGCCAGGAGGATTACAATGATTCAGCACCCAGCGCAGACATTTAAATGCAGTCTGGAACCATAAACACTGTATACCATGAGGGCTTTTAATTGCATGACTAGGGATTTACTGGTAATAAGTACTGACTGCAGACCAAGGCTTATTTCTAAGGTTCTCCACACATCCTCATATGTTATCCCACAGGGTATTAGAACCTGAAGGGATGTGGCTTGTTGCTTTCACCTACCATTTAATAGTAGCTGAAGAGAAGACAGGGCTGAGGACATTGTTTTGGGTCGTATTTAAAGATCTCCATTTATCGGGCTGTTGTTCGGGGACCTTCAACAGAAACACGAGGAAAGTTCTTAAACATAAGCCATGATACTCCCATTCAATAAGCTATCATGCAGCCAGAGAAAATGATGTGTCAATAGAATATTTAATGACATGAAAAGATAGCCCAAATGTTTTTAAGTGAAATAAGCTGATTACAAAATAGAATATAAATTATGATCCTTTCATAAACAGTATAGGTTTACACAGAAGAGGACATAGCCTGGTATGTTTGCATTTGTTATCTTTACTTGGTAGAACCACAGGTGAATTTTATTTTATTTTTTGCGTATTGATATTTCTTTAATTTTTTTGCAAAAAAGATGTCTTTACAAGAAAAGATTTTTTTAAATAAACTCAAGCAAGTCCAAAGTGGCATGCTCACTAACTTCTCAAGTCCAGATCATAATGTTTGGCCCAATTACCCTATTTTAATTGTTCGTTGAGCAATTGCATGGCTGTACTTCTTGTAAATAAACCACATCCTAATACATGGATTCTAAGAAACTCAACCCCTACCTCAGTGTTAGCTGAAAGTACATCACCCTTCTGCATGCCCTGAAACTCCACTGTCTACAGACAGTTTGCACTGAGGTGACTCAATGATTATGCCAGGTTGATTTTGAAGCCTAGTAGAAATGTGCAGCCATGTTTTATAAAGTACATATGGATATATTTCCATATTAGTAATGACTCTTTGATATTATTTGCAAAGCAGAAACAGATGAACAGATATAGAGCACAAACATATGGGAAAGATGGGTGGGATGAATTGGGAGATTGGGATTGACATGTATACACCACTGATACTATGTATAAAATAGATAACTAAGGAGAACCTACTGTAGAGCATAGGGAACTCTACTCAGTGCTCTGTGGTGACCTAAATGGGAAGGACATCCAAAAAGAGGGGATATATGTATATGTATGGCTGATTCACTTTGCTGTACAGTAGAAACTAACACAGCAGTGTAAAGCAACTATTCTCCAATAAAAAATGTAACCATTCTTTATAATGCATATTTATGTACATGTATTTATACTTGGCAAATTATGAGTTCACAGTGGCCCTTAATACACATGTAATCTATACAGAACAGTGAAAGCATGGTTTAGTAGAAAGCCAGTGCACTGGGAACAAAACATTGATTCAGGTCATCCTTGGCATCTGGTCCCATCACTTCATGGGAAATAGATGGGGAAAACAGTGGAAACAGTGTCAGACTTTAGTTTTGGGGGCTCCAAAATCACTGCAGATGGTGACTGCAGCCATGAAGTTAAAAGATGCTTACTCCTTGAAAGGAAAGTTATGACCTAGATAGCATATTGAAAAGCAGAGACATTACTTTGTCAACAAAGGTCCATCTAGTCAAGGCTATGGTTTTTCCAGTGGTCATGTATGGATGTGAGAGTTGGACTGTGAAGAAAGCTGAGTGTTGAAAAATTGATGCTTTTGAACTGTGGTGTTGGAGAAGACTCTTGAGAGTCCCTTGGACTGCAAGGAGATCCAAGCAAGCCATTCTGAAGGAGATCAGCCCTGGGTGTTCATTGGAAGGACTGATGCTGAAGCTGAAACTCCAGTATTTTGGCCACCTCATGCGAAGAGCTGACTCATTGGAAAAGACTCTGATGCTGGGAGGGATTGAGGGCAGGAGGAGAAGGGGACGACAGAGGATGAGATGGCTGGATGGCATCATTGACTCGATGGACGTGAGTCTGAGTGAACTCCAGGAGTTGGTGATGGACAGAGAGGCCTGTTGTGCTGCAATTCATGGGGTCGCAGAGAGTCAGACATGACTGAGTGACTGAACTGAACTGACAACTTGTTCAAGACATTTAGTGCACATGCCTCAGTTTACTCATCCATGTGGGACGCCCTAGTTGGTCTGGTGGTGCCAGCAAGGATCTTTCAAGAGGTTGAGCAAGTCTAAATCCCAGTCATGTGCTTTGGTGGTTGTGTTATTTAACCTTGTGATCCTTGGTTTTCTTCTCTGTCTCAGGCGTAGCAGTGCCTCCCTCATGGAGTGCTATGCCTGACACGCTGAAATCTTCTGCAAATGATAGGGAGAAAGGCTTGGCAACTGCATTCTTCTCTTGAATGGAGGAGGAAAGCATTGAGTTCCTTTTCATTGTCCCATCAAAATTGTGCAGAGGGTCACAACGACACAATGTTGAACGTCCACAACAAGGTGCATGGCCCACCTGAAACACACCTGCCATAAGAGTCTCATGTCTTCAGCAGAGTCAAGCAACAACTTGCTTCAAAGATCCATGAATTATCTTGGTAATAAAGCTTCCTCTTTCCAGCAATGAAACTTTTAAATGGTGACAATTTAAGATAAATTTCCTGTATTTTTCTTTTATCCTGACTTTATCTTTTAAAGAAAATTTTTTTTTGATGAGGATCATTTTTAAAGTCTTTATTAAATTTGTTATAATATTGCTTCTGTTTTGGTCTTTTTGCTGTGAGGCATGTTGGGATCTTAGTTCCCTGACCAGGGATCGAATCCACCCACCACCCTCCTGCACCGAAAGGTGAAGTCTTAACTGCTGGACTGCTAGGGAAGCCCTCTATTCTGACTTCTTAACTGAACGGACTGACCGCATGTCACTTCCATTGATGTCTCAGGTCTGCACTATCCTGCCGTGAGGGTGACAGCTCTTTACCTACCTAATGCTTGGACCCCTCCCTTCCTAGGCTCTAGGTTTTTTTCTTTTGCTGCTATTGCCTCTGCCTTAAAAAGTGATCCTTATCACCTGCTAGTTGCAATAAAACCAGTGCTATAGGATTATCCAGTACAAACTCCCTCTTTAGGAAATAAGAAGCAAATTTGGAGAGGTGAAGAGAGGATGTGAAGATCAAGTCTCCTTGAGGTGTTTAATTGACGATGGATTGGGAGCTGAGTGAAGGAGCCTAACAGGAATTGCATGGTAAATAAAAATACAAATCAGATGAAAGTCATCTGAAAGAATGGAAGCACGTGGCTTGAGTCCAGCTGCTATATGGTACTTCTTTTCCAGAGACCCTCAGAAATCTTTCCTCTACACCTCTTGCATTATGAGGGCTGAGGGAGGTGGGAAACTAACCTCCAGGTAAGACTGGCCACCTATATGCACATACACACACAGAGCGCAGTGCATGTGTGCACACAGAGATACATACCCGCACACAGATCGGGGAGCAGACGAGGTACTACATAAGTTAGCTCAACGAAATAAGCCATTTAACTCCTGTTGGCTTAAACAGGTCTTGTTTTAAACGATGCACTTTGAGATAACGTGTGGGAGATCTGTGCACTGAATGTGTTAAAGGGCTTGAGGAATCTCCACCCAGAGGGTAGTCAAATCCTTCCTCACATTTCCTGCCTATTCCAGCAGCAATGGCCTCAAATGCCTATTGAAGAAACCTGCCTTTTCTCTCCAATACCACAGAACGACTGCCAGCCAAGGAACAAATACAAAAACTTTAACAGCATCTCAAGAGTGTTCCCCCTTTGCTCCTCACCAACTACTGACAATCAATGTAAAAGTAATCCTAGTTTTTATTTGAAGCTATCTTGGCTTTAAAAGAACCTTCCAAAAAATGATTGTTGCGATGAATTAAACCCATAGGTAACCCCTGAAATCTGCTTTGAATAGCAACAAATTCCTAACAATATCTTCAACGCCTGCAGCAACGAAATCTAATCTCTGAACTCCTAAAGGTCAAGATTTGCTGTCTGGTAGCACGGCTCAAGAGTAAATGCTCCCTAATGCTGCGCTAGGTGATTGCTTTGCACTCCAGACAATGTCAATTTTGTCCAAGTAGCTGCAGATGTGTCTAGCATTAAGTCAGAATGGTGTCAAGGGCCCTTCTTGAACACCGGCTGCTTCTCAGAGAGACTGGTCCTAAAGCCCTAGTCTATTACAGTCCATGCCCAAAAGGCAGACATTTAAGGCTTAGAGGAGGATGGAGAATAAAGCTGCATTAGATTTTTTAATGTTTCTGAGTCAGGAGACCCAGGGGAAGAAATTCTCTGGTGATCCAAATGTCCTTCCCTCTCCCCTCCCATCACCAACGGTCCTCTGGATTTCCTGATTAAGGTGCTGCCGCAATATCTATGAAGTCCTACCCTTGAGCTGCTTTCCTGATAAACCATTCATCACCACTCTGGTCCATTCTAGCTATGGAAAAGCTATAATAGACTAATGCACCCATTACATTAAAAAATGTATATGTTACAGGAAGTAATGTGCTAAGGGAAGGCATGGGGTGGAGGGTGGGGGAGCGAGATGGAAGCAACCTCTGAACGGAGTACTCAGAATAATGAAGTCTGTAAATGAATCAGCCTCTCCATTCCCAGCCGTGCAAAGAAGACACGCCCCCACCACAACAAAACATGCTTCTTTAGTTTAAACCTTTTTTTTTTTAAAGCAGGAAATCATTACAGATGATTTGAAAGCATTCTTAAACTAGCAGATATGGATGAAGGTATTTTAGTTTCTAAAACTGGTAGGGCTGAGTGTAAACCAAGTAATTATTCTCATATTTTACCATAAAAACCCATTCATCCATCAGCCTGGGGGTAATTAATCTTTTATTCCTTTTCTTCTGTGTTCTCATCATCCTCTGTCAACCTTGAAATAAGGAAATGTCTACCTGGGACAGACTGCCGTGAGTTTCCATAGGCATGCCTTTCTGTGGAGGAAATAGTTTTCAAGGCAGGGGAAATGGGAATGTTGTTTCCTGTGTCAAACAAAAGACTCTTCTCTTTGGGTATCTCACACTCTCACTTGGCAGCATCCATGACCCAGGAGGAAGGGACATGCCACGTAGTTTTCCAAGCTTTTCTGAGTTTCCTCCTCAGCAACAGATGAAGTTGCAGAGGTTGCCATCAACTTATTCTGGATCATCTCTGTCCACAAACAACAATGTATTCTACAGGTGAAATGTCATTTGTTCTGTAGAAGCAACAAAGGAGGAGAACCTAATTTCTCTGAATCAGGAAATGAGAGGTTATCGAGAACTCTGGGTTTGATTTTCTTCTTCATCTCAGTCCCGGCTGCCTCACGCCTTTGGTCCTTTTTTACTGTCAGTAACTTGCACTGGATGATAAGTACCAATGCGAACATCTATGGGTATCAGCTCAGAATGCAGGCAGGGAGCACAATGAGAGGAGGGAGCAGATGTGAAGTGAGTGCTGGGACCCGTGGTGACAGTCTCAGCTTTGAGCCAAGTGTTGCCGTGTTAGAAATGCTTACTTCCAGTGCTGGATCATCTGAGCTGCTGTTGTTATTTTAATGAGAAGGGAAATCTGGATTTTTATTGTGGGCAAAATCTCCAGATTGTTGAATATTGGTTCAAATTTTAAAAAGCTGAGATAAAATTCAGCTTCCTACCTCATCTGGCACCCCCTGGGGTGCCATTTGTATGTTCTGCTTTAAACTCATTTACAGCTCAGCTCAAATGGGTAGTTACATGACCAATGAGACGCTTTGATAGAGAAATCCCCCTAGATAAGGGGTGATCCTACCTGCATGTCCATGTAGGCCTGCAGATTAAGCAAATCCTGGGATCGAACCTATGGGAGTGGGTTCAAAGTCTTTGTATTCTAAAAGTGGGAATATGGGCATAATTAGCAAACGAGGTCTAAAACTAGGAGATGTAGCTGAAGAGGTTAAGAAAGATGAATTATATGTGCAGATAGCCTAAGATTTAAACCAGGGGTGCTGCTATGCACTGAATGTGTGTGTCCCCCAGATTCATGCACTGAAGCCTGAGTTTCCAATGTGGTGGTGTTTGAAGATGGGGCCTTTGAGGGGTAACTGGGTGGGTTTGGATGAGGTTATGGGGGTTGAGCCCCCTTGGAACTGGTGCTCTCTCTCACCCCTCTCTTTCTCCTCCAACCCCTCCCTTCCCTCCATGTGAAGATACAAGAAAGCAGTCATCTGTAAACCAGGAAAAAGGCCCTTATGTTGTTGCCCTGATCTCATATGTCCAGCCTCCAGAACTGTGAGAAATAAACATTTACTGTTTAAGCCACCCAGTCTATGACATTCTGTTACTGCTATCCAAATCAATTCAGACAGATGCGAACTAGGATTTATCACACCTGCCAACTCTAACTGACCAGGGTGCTAGGCTTTTGGGGGTTTGGACATCCAGGAGGCAAGAGCGCAAAGGTGGTGGTGTCTCCAGTGGTATCTTGGTATCCCTGATCTGAAAGAGCCTAAGATTAGAGGCATTACCAGGCAGTGAACTCTTCCTCAGACCAGCAGGGGTTCCACTTCCACCACATGGCCACAGCCCTCAGCATAAGTCTGTTCTGTATCTTCAAGTCATGTTTATAGTGATTCCAAAGAACACATCAGAATTTGGATTTATATCAGGCTTTTTGAAATAATAAAGAATGTTTCACATTGGAAAGAATAGTTTAAAATATAGTCTAAAGCAAATGACTCAAATTCTGATTATAGAGAAAAATATCAAGTGATAACATGTATAAGGGTATACGGGTCCCACACTTGGCATTTAATATTTAAGTATTAGAATTAATATTAGAAATATTATAATTCTAATTATATTAGAATTATTAGAAGTAGATATTAGAATTCTAATATTTAAATACTAGAATCCCCTCGAGTGGATGCGGTAGGGTAGCACTCACATTCCCCTTTGCTCTGCCAGCTGCTGGGAGGCCTGCATACTGATGGCTCACATCTGAGTCCTCTCCAGGTCCTGCCTTCAGTCACAGACCAGCCGCTGGGCACAGCCTCCCTTCTGCAGCTGGCTGCTCAGAGGAGGATACAAACTCCAGGCCTCTCTGGCCTCACATTGGACAGCTCTGAAAGGCCATCTGAGTTCCAAAACTCCCCAAACCTTGTTTCAACTATGCTGCAGTTGAGTTTTCTTTTGCCCAATCCTTCCTCCTCCACTCTCCACTCTGCACATAAATCTCAGAATCTGTTTCCTGGAAAACTGACATACAACACAGACCTAGCTGAAACATGAGAGAATAATAGGATATCAAAGATGCCATTTGCCTGGCTAATCTTAAGTGACTTTCACACTGAAAGAATAAAATTGCAACTTTAGGGAAGCAAGGAAGAGGCCATGTCAAGCTTTACCTATGTGTAAGGAATACATGTCCAATTTACTTAGGATGCCTCTTTGTCCGCTTGAGGAACTCTCCCCACTCCAATGATGAGATTTAAAGAGCAGGTGCCAACTGTGGTGCCCAAGTCCTGAGGCAGGACTTGGTTCTCCATATCTGGTATACAATGATTAGTGCAAGAGAAGGGCATGTGACCAAGGCAGAGTCAATAAGAATTGTTTCATGGGATTGAACAGTATATACCATGAAAGAAACACTATGTCTTGCCTCTTACATCATCAGAGATCAGATCAGATCAGTTGCTCAGTCGTGTCTGACTCTTTGCAACCCCATGAATCGCAGCATGCCAGGCCTCCCTATCCATCACCAATGGAACTCCATCTCCCGGAGTTCACTCAGACTCACATCCATCGAGTCAGTGATGCCATCCAGCCATCTCATCCTCTGTAGTCCCCTTCTCCTCCTGCCCCCAATCCCTCCCAGCATCAGAGTCTTCTCCAATGAGTCAACTCTTTGCTTGAGGTGGCCAAAATACTGGAGTTTCAGCTTTAGCATCATTCCTTCCAAAGAAATCCCAGGATTGATCTCCTTCAGAATGGACTGGTTGGATCTCCTTGCAGTCCAAGGGACTCTCAAGAGTCTTCTCCAACACTACAGTTCAAAAGCATCAATTCTTCAGCGCTCAGCCTTCTTCACAGTCCAGCTCTCACATCCATACATGACCACAGGAAAAACCATAGCCTTGACTAGGTGAACCTTTGTTGGCAAAGTGATGTCTCTGCTTTTGAATATGCTATCTAGGTTGGTCATAACTTTCCTTCCAAGGAGTAAGCGTCTTTTAATTTCATGGCTGTAGTCACCATCTGCAGTGATTTTGGAGCCCAGAAAAATAAAGTCTGACACTGTTTCCACTGTTTTTCCATCTATTTCCCATGTAGTGATGGGACCAGACGCCATGATCTTCGTTTTCTGAATGTTGAGCTTTAAGCCAACCTTTTCACTCTCCACTTTCCCTTTCATCAAGAGGCTTTTTAGTTCCTCTTCACTTTCTGCTATAAGGGTGGTGTCATCTGCATATCTGAGGTTATTGATATTTCTCCCAGCAATCTTGATTCCAACTTGTGTTTCTTCCAGTCCAGCATTTCTCATGATGTACTCTGCATATAAGTTACATAAACATGGTGACAATATACAGCCTTGATGTACTCCTTTTCCTATTTGGAACCAGTCTGTTCCATGACCAGTTCTAACTGTTGCTTCCTGACCTGCATACAGATTTCTCAAGAGGCAGATCAGGTGGTCTGGTATTCCCATCTCTTTCAGAATTTTCCACAGTTTATTGTGATCTACACAGTCAAAGGCTTTGGCATAGTCAAGAAAGCAGAAATAGATGTTTTTCTGGAACTCTCTTGCTTTTTCCATGATCCAGTGGATGTTGGCAATTTGATCTCTGGTTCCTCTGCCTTTTCTAAAACCAGCTTGAACATCAGGAAGTTCACGGTTCACATATTGCTGAAGCCTGGCTTGGAGAATTTTGACCATTACTTTACTAGCGTGTGAGATGAGTGCAATAAGCCTGGAGCTGCTAGCAGCCAGGTACCTCACTGCCCATTTGCAGTAGAAGAGAAAGAAGCTAACACAGAGAGAGAAGTAGAGCGAGAGATGAAGAGATAAAGAGAAAGAAAACCACACTGTATATGCCCTTGGATTCGACTGTGCTTGAAATCAGAACTAATCTTGGACAAACCAGTTACACAAACCAAAAAATTTCCCCTTCATTTTGCTTAACCTGTGTTGAGTTGGGAAGTCTACCCTTTGCAGCCGAAAGAGTCCTGATGAGTTCACTGCACCAATCATCCAATCAGAGACAGAGTAAAACAAAACCAGGCAACCACCCTAAGGGGTAACAGCAAAGTGGAGGTCTGTAGCATCAGAGCCAAGAGCTCTTCCAAACCCCAGCAGAGTGATGCAGCCATAAACCAGAGAAGATGTATTCTGGGGAAGCTGTTGTTTAGAAGTTCCAACTGAGAATCAGAATTAATATAGGCAGAATATACACGAGAATACAGGCATATATAAAATGGTGTTTGCTCTGTAAAAAAAAAGAGTCACAGATGACCCACGAAAACAAAAACAAGCAGCACAATAAAAATTATACCTGGTATTCTTAGAGGAATACCAGAGTGGAAAGGAAAACAGTGCTGAGTGGAAGTCAGGGTGCTTGGGCTAAGAAGGCTGAGAGCAGTGGATAAAGTTCAGGTCCAGACAGGCAGTCTAGAGGAAGCGGCTGTCAGACTTGCATTAGTGCAGGTCTTTCCACATCAAGAAAAGTGGGTGGTGAAGGAGACTCACTGGTTTACTCATATCTTGCAATTCATAAGCAGAACAAATTATCTGTGAAGGTCACAGTAATTAAGTTTCAGTACCCTGTCTTCCCTGGTGGTTCAGACGGTAAAGAATCCGCCTGCAATGTGGGAGACCTGGGTGTGATCCCTAGGTTGGGAAGATCCCCTGGAGGAGGGCATAGCAACCCACTCCAGTATTCTTTCCTGGAGAATCCCATGGACAGAGGAGCCTGGTGGGCTACAGTCCACAGGGTCACAAAGAGTTGGACATGACTGAGTGATGAAGCACAGCACAGCAAACCCCTGTCTTGCAAAAGCCCTTCTAAGATCCTGCGAGCGGCTCTTGAAATTTGTTCACTTGGTCATACGTGTTTGTAAAATTTGCACAAGTAAGCTAACTTGGCCGTAGTTGATTAACAAGTGCTTTAAGACACTCTTCCTAACCTGACTTCTCTTCTTTCTTACCGACCTTCATTGTCATGTGGCATCAAGTGGTCATGAGCATCTTGGGGATCTAGCTAAGGGGAAGTTGAATTGAGGATCCATTTTGATTCGGTTTGGTGGATTATTTTTAGGTAGTTCAAGGTCTCTTCCATGTACAGTTATACCCGTATTGCTTATAGTCCTGCTACAGTTATGTCCTCCAGGGATACACCTCTACACTGCTGGCTTACAAGATGCAGGGCAAGAGATGCTAGAGCTACGTGCCTGTGTCCTCTGCCACCTGAATCAGGCATATATAGGTAAGGGAGGAGAATGCATTCTGAAATCTATACAGCCAGAAAGCAGTCCTCTGGACCATTCTTCAAATCAATCATCTTATGTGAAAAATTCTAAGACTAGGATCTAGTTCTCATCATCACCTCATGAGAACAGGGGCTGCATTTCCTGTCAACAATAAACTCAGTTAATTCTGGGGACATAATCAGTATATATGTTCTAAAATTTTGGTAAGAATTTCCTGACTTGACATATATAAGGGTTCTTCTGTTAAAGGCAGAAACTTCTGGCAATACTACAAAGCTGGTGCTTCTAAGTTATATGCTTTACGCATTTTCACAGAAAATATTGAATCAAGTTAAATATTTCATGCCTCTCTACAAAATACAACATGAATGAAGATAACACAAAATTCTTGTATCATGTGCCCATACTGAGCACTTTGACAATGAAATGGTTAATGCATGATAAACTGATCATTTCAAAAAGTGTTTAAGATTAGTCCTTGCACAAGAAAACTTGAAATGTTCTAAAAGTTTACATGTCTCAAATGAAAGAAACTGAGTGAGGTTTTGCCTAATTTAAAAACAATCCTAAAAATGCATTTAACATGATTAACACCAATTCATGAAGTTGAAAAAACAAAGATTTCCCAACTGGTCAACAAGTGACTTTTTTTTTTGGTCAACCATATTACAGGAAATCTGATTTTTTTTCTATAGAAAATATTGAAAAACTGTCATTTGAGAAGACAATCGAAATATTTGTAGCTAGAAAATATTGGGGGGAAATATTTTTTAAATGTTATAGAAATATGCCAAGCAGATAATATTGGGCCTAATTAATGTTATTTTTCTGTATATAATTTTGTGATGCTTATATAGCATTTTATCATTTATTCTGCTTTCTATTATCATTATAAATAAAGACACATTCATATTCAGTTTTGTATCTGTAATTTTGTATTTTTGGTATGACCTCCCACCCTATACCTCGGATTGTATAAGCACCAATCCCCACAAAACCTGTTGTTGGGGTTGAATTTCCTCCACTGGACAAGGAACAAAGTTCAGAAGGGAAGAGGCCTTGAGCCAGCTCTCCTGGTCCCACCTAGTGACTGTGGCAAATGTTTACATTTTTATGATCTGCATTCATAGCCAGCTGACTAGACTTTGTGTTTATTCCAGGGACTCAATTCCTTCCGCACCTTTCTATCTCCCTGCTGAAACTGACCTGGTCTCTGGGATTCCTTTAACAGAAGTAAGAGAATCCTATTTTTGTATGGTACAGTTTAAAATGCAAATGTTTGGCTTAATTAAATCTTCAGTATAAATAGGTTTATTTTTCACTGTTTGTAAGGAATGCAATGGGGACCAAATGATTAGGGGAAAGAGGGAGGAATGGGAAGAGAGAAGAGGAAGAAAGAAAGAGGAATGAGAGTGAGCATCCTTCCAACCAAGGGGAGATGGAACGAAAGAGAAATGAAACAGGGAACAACTTCACAGACGAACAACTCTTGTGCCCTTACCTTCAGCACAGCGGTGCCAAACAGAGCTGTGTGCCGAGGGATGCTGGCACGTGGCTGCCAGCACGGGTAGCCCAGCTGCATGATTTATGGAGGGTTTTGCAGCACAGCCCTAACATCCTGTAAAGAAGGGTCATCCCCGGGGATTCGTTAATCAAGGAGCACTGTGCAAACACCACTTCCTGTGGGATGTTAATAGTGTCTGTAAGCAATAGCGAGAGCACAAGCAGGGAATCATTGTTTAGTGGAGAGAGAAATTAGCTCACCACTCTAAAAGAAAACTTGCCTCAATGCAGAAAAGACCTCTTTGCTAATAAGTGAACAATAAGCAACTTTCCTACAAAGGAACTTGAATATCTGGAAAGCAGATTCTATACTTACTAAAAAGTAAGTACTTTCTTGGAGCTTCTAGGCTTCTTGGGGTTAGGATTTTCTTGGAAAGATGGAGCAGGCTGGGCTACCTGATTCCAGCCTGAGAGTTGGACTTTGGCTGTTTATTTACATGAGTTGTTTGTGTACGTGGGTTAGTATACATCAAGGAGAAAGATGGGACTTTTAGGGCGATGGTGTGCTACCCATCCCCACTCCCCTGGGTCTGGCTTTCAGCCCTACAGGGGAGAGACAGGGCCAGACGTGGAGGGTGTTCCTCCCTGGCAGGTTAGAGGCTCTGAGTCTCTGCGGGGACCTGGGAGACAAAGAACAGCACAGAGTTAGGAGAGGAGCAACCCCATCCCCTGTCTTGGGAGCATCAGAAACTGGTGTCCTGGCCCAGATGCTGGTGGCATCCTGGGCATGAAGGCAGCTGCACTGGTGACATATTGAGGAGCAGAGTAGGGCAGGTAAGAAGGACTTATAAGGATGGAAGAAGACAGCAGAATCACGAGCTGGAGGTCGAGCTGGCCTAGGAGTCCCTTTGGCTTTATCCCTTGCCTCCCACCTTCACTAGATCTTACCATTCCTAAGACCAGGAAAACCGAGATGTCCAAGGAAAGGGAGAGAAGAGGCAGTGTTTCTCCCTCACTTAATACTAACTGCCTGCCTACAGTCCACTCTGAGGACAAAGACACTCCTGCGTCGAGCACAGCCCAGAGCCACCTCATCACACCAGTTACAGGGTAGGCACAGTCCAGTATGAGACAGTGGGGCCAGGGCTCTCAGAGCCTAAACACAGAGAAGCCAAAGTGGTAAATTTGAGGAGTGGACTCGTCTCGAGGAGACTGGACAGTGCCTCAGACTTAACCCCCGAACCTGGCAGGGAGAAGAGTTTCCTGAGCCCCTACTTCCCAGATGCTAATCCTAGAACTCATTCTCCAGGACTGAGATTTCCAGTGGGCCTGTGGAATCACAGATTTCTCTTCTAAGAAAGGACTGCTGCTGCTGCTGCTAAGTATCTCAGTCGTGTCCGACTCTGTGCGACCTCATAGATAGCAGCCCACTAGGCTCCCCCGTCCCTGGGACTCTCCAGGCAAGAACACTGGAGTGGGTTGCCATTTCCTTCTCCAATGCAGGAAAGTGAAAAGTGAAAGTGAAGTCACTCAGTCGAGTCCAACTCTTAGCGATCCCATGGACTGCAGCCTACCAGGCTCCTCCATCCATGAGATTTTCCAGGCAAGAGTACTGGAGTGGGGTGCCATTGCCTTCTCCGAAGAAGGGATTGAGCAGAAGACAAATCTCTTCCTTCTGGCCCCCAGTCTCTGCCTCTGGTAACACTGTTGCATAAATCAGAACTCTTATAGTTGCAAATGGCAGAAACTTCTCATTGAAATTAACTTTAGGCACAAAATTGGTGAGGTGGATTTTTCTTGTTGTGGACCATTTTTAAAGTCTTTATTGAATTTGTTCCAACATTGCTTCTGTTTTTTTGTGTGTTTTTTTTTAATGTTTTATTGTTTTGACCAAGTGGCATGTGGGATCTTAATCACCTAACCAGGGATCAAACCTGCATTGGAAGGGGAAATCTTAACCACTGGACCACCAAGGAAGTCTCTCTGTGGACCTTCAGTTCAGTTTAGTTCAGTCGCTCAGTTGTGTCTGACTCTTTGCAACCCCATGAATCGCAGCACACCAGGCCTCCCTGTCCATCACCAACTCTCACGTCCATCGAGTCAGTGATACCATCCAGCCATCTCATCCTCTGTCGTCCCCTTCTCCTCCTGCCCCCAATCCCTCCCAGCATCAGAGTCTTTTCCAATGAGTCAACTCTTCGCATGAGGTGGCCAAAGTACTGGAGTTTCAGCTTTAGCATCATTCCTTCCAAAGAAATCCCAGGGCTGATCTCCTTCAGAATGCACTGGTTGGATCTCCTTGCAGTCCAAGGGACTCTCAAGAGTCTTCTCCAACACCACAGTTCAAAAGCATCAATTCTTTGGGACTTAGCTTTCTTCACAGTCCAGCTCTCACATCCATACATGACCACAGGAAAAACCATAGCCTTGACTAGACGGACCTTTGTTGGCAAAGTGATGTCTCTGCTTTTGAATATGCTATCTAGGTTGGTCATAACTTTCCTTCCAAGGAGTTAAGCGTCTTTTAATTTCATGGCTGCAGTCACTATCTGCAGTGATTTTGGAGCCCATAAAACTAAAGTCTGACACTGTTTATTGTTTCCCCATCTATTTCTCATGAAGTGATGGGCCTGGATGCCATGATCTTCGTTTTCTGAATGTTGAGCTTTAAGCCAACGTTTTCACTCTCCTCTTTCACTTTCATCAAGAGGCTTTTGAGTTCCTCTTCACTTTCTGCCATAAGGGTGGTATCATCTGTATATCTGAGGTTATTGATGTTTCTCCTGGCAATCTTGATTCCAGCTTGTGATTCTTCCAGTCCAGTGTTTCTCATGATGTACTCTGCATATAAGTTAAATAAGCAGGGTGACAATATACAGCCTTGACGTACTCCTTTTCCTATTTGGAACCTTAGAGTCCACAATTTCAGAGACAGACTCTGTTTCTCTAAATGTAAGGAAGGCAAAAGTAGCAAAGCAGTTTCTTAATGGTCAGGCTTGGGCCATGTGACCAGTTTTGAACCAATCACCATATCTAAGAGGATGAAACTATCCAGCTGGAAATGAGAATGGAACCAACTCTATTTCAACACATGGACTGAAAGTTGGGGTGGGGAGGGGTGATTCCTCACCCAGTTAGTACTCATATAAGACTTAGTTTTAATGATCAGAAAAGTCAGCCTTGAAGGGGTCAAGCAGCATCAAAAATGGACATGTGAAAGAGAGAGGGGGCATGCATAGCTATTTGGTGGCAGCAGAAAGAATTAAATTATGAACCAGCTGTGTTCACTCAAGTTTCAGATCTTATATGGTTTCCACTGGCAAACAAAGTTGCCATCTTTATCAGCCCCACCCTATTCCTTACTGTTTGTTCTCATCATGACATTCAGGGTGTCTTTCCTACTTATCATCATGTGCTGAAGGAATGCCCAGTCCTCAGCTCCCTGAACAGAGAGGCAGTGCTGGGCTCTTCCATGCCCAGTGGTAGCCGTTGACTGGAGAAGAGATGGGGACAGGATACAAGAGTGGTCCATCTGTGGGCCCCTCCATGAGATGTCATGGAGACAAGCGCAATTAACCAAACCAATCAGACTGGGGCTCTGGGAAAGCACCTGGTTCCCGCAGCAGCCTCTGATCTCAGTGGCTTTCTGCCTCCAGTTCTAGTTCTAGTCCACATAACTCCTCACAGTAACCACCACTCTGTTTTTCCTTAAGAGGGTCTCAGGAAGTTTTTACAGTTCAGTTTAAACCTCTACTGCAGGGCAACAACTTGCTACACTCTAGGAGCAACAGCTTTTATGGTCCCAAATCCTCTCTGGTGACAGGCTAGGTCACAAAACAGCCTAGAGGGAGACACCATGACAGGTAAATTCTCAAGGTTGCTTTCAGGAAATGGATGCTCAGGGCAGCAGACAACACAGTGCATCACAGCAGGGGGTTTGTGCTCTATCAAAAGCACCTGTCCATGGTGCAGACTCTCTTCAGGTCATGAGAATGAACATTCAAGAGGGCAGAAGGGAAATGAGGTCAGGACACCCAGCAACGCACAGTCCTTCCTCCAAGAGAGTGGCTCATTAAAAACACTGCTGCCCAAGCAAGATGGAAAGGTGCTTCAGGCCGCTTACCTTTGTCCTGGAACATAGGTATGCTTCAGAAAAAAAAGAACAAAAAAGACAAAGCTATGGATAAGAACCAGTATAACAAATTAGAGAAAAAGCTCTTGCTTCCAGGCATATAATATATGAATTTTCTCCACTTGTCAGCTTGTCAAAAATGGAATCCTGAGTCCTCTCAGTCAACATCAAGCCATTGCTGCCTAGTAAACATTAATAGAGGCAGTCAGGGAAGAGGTGAGGGGGAGCATTTGATAAGTGCTGGGGGAGCACTGCTTTAGAAAAGCACCTTAACCCTTTTTGTCTGTTCCAGTTCCTGTGGGGGAGATAGAACAGGTGGGTTTAATTGGCTCTGAACAAAGTCCTTGAAATCCCTGGAAAGCTATTCAACCAGATGTCACTCTTTGGCATTAAGTGTTGAAGAGGCATCCTTGTAACAAGCCCAGAGGAGGGTGGATGGCAGATTTCTTTCAATGAATCTAAGCTCCCACCTTAACTTTACATATATTTTAGGATGCCCCTCCCCACAAAAAGACAGCAAGGTACTTACTGTAAAAGTTTACAATTCAAGTTCTAAGTAGACCATATAAGGAGTGACATGAAGTTAAAGGACATCTTGTCAAAACAGTATCCATCACAATTGCTCCCCCTTCCCAGCACCATTACATTCTCCTCCACTCCTTAATCTTTAAGGATAGTTCACGTTTCTTTATGGAATCATGGAAAGATCACTTTGCCAGGAGACCAAAGTCCTAGATTTGAGTTCTACTTTCATCATTTGCAATTTATTGGATCCTGGGCACATCGGTTGTCTACAACAAGCCTCTGTTTCCTTCAGCAGCAGAAAAAAGGACCAAATGTATTCATCTGCCGGATGTCTGCCAGGCACCTGATTTGTACTGAGTGTAATGAGGAATATGAAGGAATACAGTTTGAACTAGATTCAGCTCCAACCTTGGGAACTCACTGGACAGCTGATGTCCAGGACTGCGTCTGCAAAGAGCACTTTGCAAAGGGAAACCATTTCTGTTTCCTGTTATGTCCTCTAGATTCATCCTAGATTTTGCCAAGCCCCTGTCCTCCTAGATGGTCTTAGTCTACTTCCTCTTGGTCCCAGCTCCTTTCTTTTTATTTACTTCTAAAGTTGTGGCTTCTAAATGAACTTCCCTTCGCAAGTAGAGAAGTTTCCAGTTTTTCTTACAGGTTAATCTTTATTGAACACAACCTCCAGAAGAGGTAACTCTTCTACTGTGAGACTCTCCTTTTGGATCCAGGAGAGATTCTCAAACCAAGATGCGCCAATAAACAGATGTAGCTTCCATCCAGGCATTCAGACATTGGGACACCGAAAGGGATAGAAACAAGCAGCCACACGCAGGGGTGGCATGTGAATAATTCCTTTCAACAGGAGTGTCCCCAGAGCTGTCCCAGAGACTGTCTGGGAGACCTCCCTGCACTCTCTGCTGTATTTCCTTTAGAAGGAGTGGCATTTTCCTTCTTATGAACAAATGATCTATCTGACATTCGGCCCCAGACAAGCAGGACCCTAGGACACCCGTGCTAGGCTGGCCTTGAACAGATGTCTGAGTTTAGCCTAGCAACAAACCATATGTCTGTGTGGCGCAGTACATGAAGCTATAGCCATGATTTTAAATGGAAAACATGAAAAAGAATCAGCTACTGAATAGCTCACCCATTATAAACAGTCACTCAGTGGAAAGACACAGGTGAAAAAGTATCAACCACCAGTGGAAAAAAACATTTAACCCCAGTCAACATTTTAAAAAGACATAGGGGGACTTCCCTGGTGGTCCAGTGGCTAAGACTCTGTGCTCCCAATTCAGGGGGTCAGGATTCAATCTCTGGTCAAGGAACTGGACCCCACATGCTGCAATTAAAGATCCTGTGTGCTGCAACTAGGACCCAGCACAGCCAAATAAATAAGTTAATTTAAAAAATACAGCACCAGTCCAGGCTATCAGATTGGCCTTCAGCTTGAGTTTCCTTCATTATACATCATTCCATCAGAAAAGTGAGCTTCCACAGGAGCTTTGAGGCTTCACTGGGCCCAAGCCAGGCTCCAGAATATAGGAGAAAATCTATTCTCTCAAGAGGTCTTGCAAAGTGAAAGAAACCTACTTTCAATAATCACAACACTATGACAAATACAGCGGAGAAGGCAATGGCACCCCACTCCAGTACTCTTGCCTGGAGAATCCCACAGACGGAGGAGCCTGGTAGGCTGCAGTCCATGGGGTTGCTAAGAGTCAGACATGACTGAGCGACTTCACTTTCTCTTTTCACTTTCATGCATCGGAGAAGGAAATGGCAACCCACTCCAGTGTTCTTGCCTGGAGAATCCCAGGGACGGTGGAGCCTGGTGGGCTGCCGTCTATGGGGTCACACAGAGTTGGACACGACTGAAGTGACATAGCATAGCATGACAAACACAGCTTTAAAAATGTGTTCCAGGTGGGGAGCTAACAGAGACAGGAGGGACCAACAACATCAGACAGGATGACAGGAAAGGCTTTCTAGGAAAAGCTGGCTTTTGAAAACTGAATAGGAGTTTGTCAGGAAAATGAGGTGAAGTTAGAGGGGGAAAAGAAGAAACTTGAGGATGATAGACAACAGCACCCACTTGCACCTCAATCCTTTAACCTGCCCCTGACTCTCAGGAACACCCTCACTCTGGTTACTCTAGCCACTCTGCTCTACTTGCCAAAATGGGCATCCTAGACAGCATCAGAACTGGCCACACCTTCCACTCTTGCAGACTCAGTATTTCAAATCCTCATCGAGGTCTGCAGCCACCAGCAGACCCCCTTCCCATGCATGTTTCTCCAGGTCTTGCCTGTGGTCCTGATTTATTCCTCCTTTCCTGGTCCTTCTGAGACAGGCTGGGATGTGGGATCTGTTGTTGCAGTGCTGCAATGTTTGTATTTGGACACATCTCTCCTTCAGCAACAAAATACAAAGAAACAACAGGGGACTAAAAATAAATGAGTGTGTGGGTACTTGGGGCAAACTCTGGACCCAAAAGCTATACAGAGATCAAAAAACCCAACTGCTGCTTCTGAAGAGCTGAGAGCAAAACTGGGTGTTAGGAGCAAAAGCAGAGTACTGAGCATACCCCCTGCACTCACCACCACCAGAGGGGTAGTCAAAACACCTAAGCCACCCTTCCCACCCTTCCGGCCCAACCCCTGAACACATCCCTACTGTCACCCCATAGAAGAAATAAGCTCATTGCCTCCTCAGAGCTTTGGGCTTCCCTGGTAGCTCAGTTGGTAAAGAATCTGCCTGCAGTGCAAGAGACCTGTGTTCGATCCCTGGGTTGGAGAAGATCCCCTGGAGAAGGAAATGGCAACCCACTCAAGATTTCTTGCCTGGAAAATCTTATGGACAGAAGGAGCCTGGTGGGCTGTAGTCTACGGTCGCAAGAGTTGGACACAATTTAGTGACTAAACCACCACCCCTTAGACAGTGAGCAAGCAAGGGAACATGTAGTTTGTTCTTGTTCCCCCTGCTGTAGCAGGGGCCCAATGAAGCCTTGCCTAGATTTCTTGTCTGACCTCTAGTCAATTTCTATTGATCAAGGAGGCCAAGAACCCTGGTCAGTAATACTTTGCCTGAGATCCCAACATGTTCTGCTTCCAGATTCACCCAAGTTAGGACCTTGAGATACAGTGAATGTTCCCTGCATTGGGGTGGGGGTGGGGAAGGAAGTAAACTAGGCTTGGAGGATGGTAAGATGTCCCTGGGTGGCAGAGAAGAAAAAATTCAAGGTGAGGATGGAGAGAAGGTGAGCTTACCCTGGATACTGTGAGCGAGTGGTAACTTTCTCACTGAGCAGCACAAGAGGAAGCCTAAGTTTACATCAGAAAAGACACTATTTCAAACAGAAGTTTCCTGGGCATCCCATGACACAAAGGCACCAAGGGCACAGTGTATCTGAACATTGCTGAGCATGATACCTTGTCCCACCATGGGTCAGAGTTGAGCGACATTCTAAAGCTCCAATTTGTCCTAAGTGAACCAATGTGCAGAACTAACGAGGTCATCAATTTTTCTTCCAGTTAATGAACTCGTCAGAAGGGGTGTGATGCGGCAAGATGATGAGATGAGCAACCAAACCTGATTAAATAGTTTCATCTTCATCAAACAATCAGACTCAGAGCTGAAGCCCCATTATTCACTGTAAGGGGATAATTACACAGAGAGGGTTGCCATCAAGGCCACCCCTCCCCTCACCCAACTGGCTCCATTCCCTTGGGGACAGAGAGGATGTCAGACCTGGGAAAAGGGATTCACTTAATTCAACAACTATTTATGGGCAGCTTGCTCCATGTCAGGTGTGGACCAAAAACAAAGGATGGAGACAAATAAGACCTTGTCCTTGCCCAGGTAGTTCACAGTCAACCTAGCATGGAACAACAACTAACCAAAATATGCTATGAAAGATGATCCCCCAGCACTTCATATCTAGTGTGAGGGGGATGGAGGGGAGCAGGAAAGGGGAGAAGACGAGGGGCCTCTTCTCATAAGTGGTCACCCTTGAGCTGGGCTTTAGAGATGAGCAGAATATCATTATGGAAAACAGAGGGGAACTGGAAGGGCATATCAGGCAGAGAGACGAGTTTGAGTAAAGATAAGGTGGTATGATAACATCCAGATTGTCTGAAGAAATGAAATCAAGCAGGACCCTATGAGGCCTTCCCAGAACAGCATTTCCCACCCCCCACAACTTGTACTCTGATGGCCTTTTGTCTGTAGAAAAGTTTAATTAAAGAATATATTTAATCAGAGAAGTGAGAAGATGCAGAAAGAAAGGAAAACAATCAAACAGGACCAAATAATAATAGTTTAGCCATTAAGCAAAGTCAAGGGCTGTCATTATCTGCATGAAAATGGGTCTAAACCATGTCCAGGTTTCAGCTAGAGGGGAAGGGAAAGAGAACTTGGAGGACGCTTACCTAAAGCCTAGATAGAGAAATGGCATACAGTTCACATCTTACTGGCAAGAAGAATGTCACATGACCAACCTAAGTGCAAGGGAGGCTGGGAAATGTAGTGTAGCTAAGATTGACTGCAATTATGATATCATGGAAGAAGGGAAGAATGGATTTAGGTGATCAGCTGACAGTTTCTGCAACACTGCCTAAGACTAAAAGGTCTAATTGGTGGACTCTTTTCCACTGTAATTTCTTACGAGGCTCTAGAAAGTCCATAACAGACTTAAACCTCTTTATTTTCCTCATGACTATAACCTTACTATAGCAGCATACAGTAACCAGTGACTAACTGTACACCACTGTCAATGGCAGCTGATAGAAAGGAGTTAAAAACAATAGTCTCTCACTACCCTGAACTATAACCAAGAAAGAAATCTATGCCTTCAAAAAAAGAGCTAGAGATTTATACCATTCGAAAAAATACATCCATGGAACCCAGGCAAACTTCTGTAGAACTCCAAGATTCCACTGAACACAGTTTGAAACCCTTAAAGCTACAGATAGGACAGGGTTGAATGCTGATTAAGAATTCACCCTTGAAATCCCCTGGTGGTTCAGTGGTTAAGACTGAGTTTCTGATGCAGTGGCCATGGGTTTGACCCCTGGTTGAGGAACTGAGATCCCACAGGCTAAGTGGCATGGTCAAATTGAAAGATAAAGTAAAATGTAAACAAGTAGTTTCAAGTTTTTAAAAGAAAAAGAATTCACCCTGTGATTTAGATTCATGAGCAAATCTCCACTTCTGCAAACACAATAGTGCTAGCATTTTTTTCAGCTGAGGATAGGAGAGCTAAAAGTTTTGGATGGGAGCAGAATATTTAGTTATCCGTGTCTCCCCTGCCTGCAAGATATTCTCCAGTCACCCTACCATGGCAAGCAAGACTCTCTATAACCAGACCACACCCTAAATTTCCAAATTCAATTCCAACATTTCTTTCCGCCATGCTCCCTGAACCACTTGCTCCTTTCTGAGCATGTCATAACCTTTTGTAACCTTCATGCACGTACTGTGCTTTCCCCCTTTGTCTGGAATGCCTTTCTCCTTTGTTTCTGTGCATTGGAACTTCACCTTCCTAATGGTCACCACATCTGTCAAATCTTCCCTGATCTTTCTAACTTTGTGTGTGTTTTTTCTCTCACATTTTTTTGCTCGTTCCTTACAATGTGTTACAATTCTATCTCATAACATTTGCTGGCTTTCTTGACAAACTCTCTGGCTAGACTTAAACTTCTTCTAGGGTAAGGACAAGTCTCAGTCACCTCTTCCTTCCTGCCATGTCTAGCCTAGTATCTTGAGGTAGTAGGTACACATCAAAAAGCTTCTCCTTTGGTTGGGGGGTGCGGGGGGGTGGAGTGCCATACTGAGCGTCTTCTGGGATATTAGTTTCCAACCAAGGATCAAACCCAGGCCTCTGGTAGTAGAAACATGGAATCCTAATCACTGAAAACCATGAGGGAATCCCCTCCAAAAAGTTTGTTGAATTAGGACTTCAGTCAGAAGTTTTGAGACACTAAGTATTCACTTAAATTCAGTCCTTCTTTAGGGAAGAGAAAGTATTTCCTCAAATGCCAAGGTAACCAGCAACTAATGTACATTCAAAATATGATTTTAGATTTAGCACTGCATTCCAAACATAAATTTATTCAACTATTCATGTAACATTCTTTGTAAAATATCTGGATTAATAAAAAAAATATTTCCTTTGAACAGCTCCCATAATAGGTAGGTATGAGGAATCCAATATTGAACAGACAGGTTTGGCCCTTTTCCTTGAGGAGCTTATGGTGCAGCTTGTCAGAGAGCCGTCAAATCCATTACCGACTACAGACACTAACTGAGAGCCCATGATATATGGAGGCATCATGCCAGGGGCGGTGGGGTGTTGTGCACTGGTTAGGGAGTGCAGAGTGGAGTATCTGGAAACAGGTCACATACAAAGTCAGAATCTGGTTGAGAAGATAGGACATAGATAAAAACAAAACACTGCTAAGCACCATATGCTCCTTGCTGCTGCTGCTGCTGCTGCTGCTGCTGCTGCTGCTGCTAAGTCACTTCAGTTGTGGCCGACTCTGTGCGACCCCATAGACGGCAGCCCACCAGGCTCCGCCGTCCCTGGGATTCTCCAGGCAAGAACACTGGAGTGGGTTGCCATTTCCTTCTCCAATGCATGAAAGTGAAAAGTTGAAAGTGAAGTTGCTCAGTCGTGTCCGACTCTTAGCGACCCCATGGACTGCAGCCTACCAGGCTCCTCCATCCATGGGATTTTCCAGGCAAGAGTACTGGAGTGGGGTGCCATTGCCTTCTCCGATATTCTCCTTACCAACCAGGAAATCATTCATCAGGGGAGGCGGGTCTTTAGAGGCAGGATTCCTTGCTAAGGCCAAGTATGTCTGAAAAATGTCATGGAATTGGAGGAACTTGTTCCAGGCCTTGACAAAATACTAGGCTTGGCTACAGGAATATAAGAGAAAAGGAGGGCATTCCAGGGAGTGTCAGAGGAATGCACAGTGAATTTAAGAAAAAACAAAGCAACTTTACAGGAGCAGAGCCTCCACTCATCCTTTCTATATTAATTCAGCACTCATGACATTTAATGCACTGGAGAGGTGCTGGGTGGTTGTCACATGAGTACAGAGTGTGGCCCTTGCTCTAGAGAAGTCAAGGCAGAATTTCATCTCCTGGTGTCATTCCATTCTCTGCTTTCACTTAAGAGTGGAGAGCATTGTCTCTAAGAGTCCCTTTTCTTCCTGGTGATAGAGGGAAGACACTCAGGAGGTTGGTACATAGCTGATATTTTGACTCATTAGCCAGCTAGTACGCAGGTTTATGGGCTTACCTGCTACCTCAGCGGGCAAAGAATCCACCTGCAATGCAGGCGATCCTGGTTTGATTCCTGGGTCTGGAAGTTCCCCTGGAGAAGGGGTTATCCACTGCAGTATTCTTGGGCGTCCCTGGTGGCTCAGACAGTAAAGAATCCGCCTGCAATGAGGGAGACCTGGGTTTGATCCCTGGGTTGGGAAGATCCCTTGGAGGAGGGCATGGCAGCCCACTTCAGTATTCTTGCCTGGAGAATCCTCATGAACCGAGGAGTCTGGTATGTTTGAAAAGTCCATGGGTTTGCAAAGAGTCAGACATGACTGAGCAACTAAGTATACAGCACATGCAGGTATACATTAAATGGTGATGTCAATAGGGACAGAAGATCTAGCTGGATGATCAGGGGCTGGAAATTTGGGTGTAGATTTCAAACATTTCTCTCCCCATTCCACACTGTTAGAATTACTGACCATTTCTTCTAATTCTTTCTAGAATAGCTCTTCTTCCATTCTCCTCTTGTGCTTAAAATTAACTTGACTCACAGAACTTAAAAAGAATAGTTACTCTAGGGGCATTTCCTGTAGCAAAGGAAAAAGGATAATAAAATGTCAGATGAAAGAATGAATCACCTTAGTTCTGAAATATCTCCTTCAAGGAGAAAAATATAATCAACGCCTGAGTAAGATGTAAAATATCATGTATATAGAAAAACATATCCCCTCACTTTCTGTTGTCCTTCTTACTCTTTCCAGTCTGCCCAGGCAGGAACAACTGTTTTGTCAATATATTAACTAAATGTCTGTTTACAAATAATAAATGCTAGAGAAGCTGTGGAGAAAAAGGAACCATTCTACACTGTTGATGGGAATGTAAATTAGTGCAGCCACTATGGAGAACAGTGTGGACGGTCCTTCAAAAAACTAAAAATAGAGTTACCATATGATCAAGCAATCCTACTACTGGGAATATATACATCCAGGAAAAATCATGATTTGAAAATACACATGCACCCCTAGGTTCACAGCAGTACTATTTACAACAGCCAAAACATGGAAGCAACATAAATGTCCATCAGCAGAGAATGTGGTGTGTATATGTATCTATATAGATACATATACATAGGAAGCCCATATACATATGGGCTTCCCTGCTGGCTCAGACAGTAAAGAATCCACCTACAATGCGGAAGACCTGGGCTCAGTCCCTGGTTGGGAAGATCCCCTGGAGGAGGGCATGGCAACCCATTCCAGTATTCTGGCCTGGAGAATCCCCATGGACAGAGGAGCCTGGTGGGCTGTAGTCCATGGCGTCGCAAAGAGTTGGACATGACTGAGTGACTAAGCAAAGCACATATACATATATATGTATATAGATAGATAGATAGATATACACACACTTACACAGTGGGATTTTCCAGGCAAAAATATTGGAGTGGGTTGCCATTTTCTCCTCCAGGGGATCTTCCCAGTCCAGGAGTCAAATCTGCATCTCCTGCATTGCAGGTGGATTCTTTACCCACTGAGCCACTGGGGAAATGCTCACAGTGGGATATTACTCAGTCATAAAAAAGAATGAAATAATACCATTTACAGCAACACAGATGGATCTAGAGTTTATCATACTAACTGAAGTAAGTCAAACAGAAAGACAAATATTATTATGATATTGCTTATATGTAGAATCTAAAAAAATATATAAACAAACTTATGTGCAAAACAGAAATAGAGTTACAGATGTAGAAAACATAGTTAGCAAAGGGGAAAGGTGGAGAAGGATAAATTAGGAGTTTGGTGTCAACATATACACACTAATATATAGAAAATAAACAGAGACCTACTGTATAACAGAAAACTATATTCAATATTTTATAATAAGTTAACAGGGAAAAGAATCTGAGAAAAAATATATATACATACATATATATATACACAAAAAAAATTTCTCTGTATACCTGAAACTAACATATTATAAATCACCCTAAATTTTAAATGCCCTAATTTACTAATTATACAGAAAATTTATTTAATAAGATGATCCAGAGAATTTATTAAAAATACCCTAATTTTAAAATATACTAAATAAAGTTCATATAAGTTAGAAGCTTTATATCTCTAATAAGTTTTCTGGCTCTTTCTTTTTCTACTCAAATATGAAATCCACTGTGGTTCTAATTTTTTATTAGAATTATTCTAGAATAACATACATTCTCACGAATGACCTCCTGTGTTTTGAAGAGATCATTTTCTTGATAAGCCCCCTGACTCACTTTTTGCAAGGCTGGCAGTGTAGTTTATTGGCTTTGTAATAGGAAGCTCTTGCCATTAGGGACTGAGCTAAGATCACCAAACTAATTCCCATATATTCTTAGTTGAGCTTTGAATCACAAAAGTAGTAGAAGGCCCAGCATGATATCTCCTCTGAAATGAGCAATCCCTTAATTAAACAGAAGTAAATAGAGGTTACAACGTGTTCCTTAATTAAATAGATGTAAATGCCCAATCACTGTGCTTTCCACACACATCAATTTTGCATCATCTCATTTTCCTGTTTGCCCAGTGGAAATGAAAATTCTGAAGCTCTATTTTGGTGGGAATCTCCCAAGTGTGCCTGTCAGGCTGGGTATTCAATCATGAATATTTACCTACTGGTTTATAGAAATGTGTAGCTGGTATCTACTCTTCCTTCCTTTAGCATCTGTGAGTTTAGGAATGACTACGAACCTTACATTACTGGACCATCAAAGAGAAATGGTCCTGCTTTTGCCCAACAAAGCATCCTGACTCCCATCTTGGGAAAACATACCTGAAGACATGAGGTGAAGTGTGTGGCATGGAAAGTTTTATATAACATAAAAACTGAGCCCTCTGTGTTGGGTCACGCTGGGTGAGCCTGAGACACAATGCCTTGTGTCTGCTGTCTTTCTTTACACCCGTCTCCACATTATTCTGGGGGATTATAAATGTAATTCATGGAATCTAAGATGGTTCATTTTTGTATGTCAACTTGACTGGCTATGGTACTCAATTCTTCAAAAACTAGTCTAGGTGCTGCCATGAAGGTATTTTGTAGTTATCATTAACATTTACAAACAATTGGCTTTAAGTAAAGGGGATTACCCTCCATAATGTGGGTGGGCCTCATCCAATCAAATGAAGACTCTAAAAGCAAAAACTGAGGTTTCCTGGAGAAGAAGGAATTCTGCCTCAAGATTATAACATAGAACTCCTGTCTGCATTTCCAACCTGCTGGCCTAAATTACGCATTTTAGATTTGCCAGCGTCTACAAATTGCATGAGTCAATTTTTTAAAATAAATCACCCTCAATGTATATATACATCCCACCGGTTCTCTTTCTCTAGAATCCTGACTGATAGTAGAGAATTTGTCTAAATTAGATGAAACCATTATACTTCTAATTTTCAGAAAGTAGCCCAATTCAATCACAGCTTAAAGCAAGCTAATTGACAGTGCCTTCGAACTGCTAAGATGAGAGCAGTACTGGGGTGGAGAAGCCAGAACTGAGTCCACCCACTCAAAGTGCTGATCACATTTAGGTAGATATAATCTCCTTGTTAGCTCTGGCATGGCCAGCAACTTGCCACCTATGAAATAGATGGTTATCAGAGGACAGCAGTGGGTTAACAACATTTTAACTGAGTCAAACTGTTAATTGGAATAGAATCCATCTCAATGTATTCCTAGAAACAGTTCTGCTTTTCTGAAGCATTAGGAATAAATTGAGGTGGATCCCATTCCAATTAGAATTTATGATTAAGACCATCATTTCAGGATGACAAGCTAAGCAAAGTTGTATATCTGAAAATCTGTATGACTGAGGGATCTTAAAGAAAAAGATTACTTGACAGGAGGTGAAAATTGTAATGACCCAGTCTCACTGGTGACTTCTCCCCAGTGCCTGAATTTCCAGCACAGCAACTGATATTTGAAGGTTAGGTTCAAGGACTATTTTCATTGACTCATAGGAGTTCAGAGGTGGAAAATCAGAGATACCAAAGGAACATTTCATGCAAAGATGGGCTCAATAAAGGACAGAAATGGTATGGACCTAACAGAAGCAGAAGATATTAAGAACAGGTGGCAAGAATACACAGAAGAACTGTACAAAAAAGAGCTTCACGACCCAGATAATCACAGTGTGATCACTGACCTAGAGCCAGACATCCTGGAATGTGAAGTCAAGTGGGCCTTAGAAAGCATCACTATGAACAAAGCTAGTGGAGGTGATGAAATTCCAGTTGAGCTATTCCAAATCCTCAAAGATGATGCTGTGAAAGTGCTGCACTCAATAAGCCAGCAAATTTGGAAAACTCAGCAGTGGCCACAAGACTGGAAAAGGTCAGTTTTCATCCCAATCCCAAAGAAAGGCAATGGCAAAGAATGCTCAAACTACCGCACAATTGCACTCATCTCACACGCTAGTAAAGTAATGCTCAAAATTCTCGAAGCCAGGCTTCAGCAATACGTGAACCGTGAACTTCCAGATGTTCAAGATAGTTTTAGAAAAGGCAGAGGAACCAGAGATCAAATTGTCAACATCCGCTGGATCATGGAAAAAGCAAGAGAGTTCCAGAAAAACATCTATTTCTGCTTTATTGAGTATGCCAAAGCCTTTGACTGTGTGGATCACAATAAACTGTGGAAAATTCTGAAAGAGATGGGACTACCAGACCACCTGATCTGCCTCTTGAGAAATCTGAATGCAGGTCAGGAAGCAACAGTTAGAACTGGTCATGGAACAACAGACTGGTTCCAAATAGGAAAAGGAGTACGTCAAGGCTGTATATTATCACCCTGTTTATTTAACTTATATGCAGAGTACATCATGAGATATGCTGGACTGGAAGAAACACAAGTTGGAATCAAGATTGCTGGGAGAAATATCAATAACCACAGATATGCAGATGACAATGGCACCCCATTCCAGGGGATCGGGGAGGGGCGATTATGGGTCGCTAAGTCGACCAGCGCCACTTCCTCACTTTCATGCATTGGAGAAGGAAAGGCAACCCACTCCAGTGTCTGCCTGGAGAATCCCGGGACGGGGGGGGCCAGAGGGACAGGAAGTGACTTAGCATAGCATGCAGATGACACCACCCTTATGGCAGAAAGTGAAGAGGAACTAAAAAGCCTCTTGATGAAAGTGAAAGTGGAGAGTGAAAAGGTTGGCTTAAAGCTCAACATTCAGAAAACGAAGATCATGGCATCTGGTCCCATCACTACATGGGAAATAGATGGAGAAACAGTGGAAACAGTGTCAGACTTGATTTTTCTGGGCTCCAAAATCACTGCAGATGGTGACTGCAGCCATGAAATTAAAAGACGCTTACTCCTTGGAAGGAAAGTAATGACCAACCTAGATAGCATATTCAAAAGCAGAGACATTACTTTGCCAACAAAGGTTCGCCTAGTCAAGGCTATGGTCTTTCCTGTGGTCATGTATGGATGTGAGAGTTGGACTGTGAAGAAGTCTGAGTGCCAAAGAATTGATGCTTTTGAACTGTGGTGTTGGAGAAGACTCTTGAGAGTCCCTTGGACTGCAAGGAGATCCAACCAGTCCATTCTGAAGGAGATCAGCCCTGGGATTTCTTTGGAAGGAATGATGCTGAAGCTGAAACTCCAGTATTTTGGCCACCTCATGCGAAGAGTTGACTCATTGGAGAAGACTCTGACGCTGGGAGGGATTGGGGGCAGGAGGAGAAGGGGACTACAGAGGATGAGATGGCTGGATGGCATCACTGACTCGATGGATATGAGTCTGAGTGACCTCTGGGAGTTGGTGATGGACAGGGAGGCCTGGCGTGCTGCAGTTCATGGGATCGCAAAGAGTCGGACACGACTGAGCGACTGATCTGATCTGATCTGAAACTCAGAGAAGGGGAATGACTTGCTCCACAGTGATGACAACCAGGGGTGTCTGTTTTACCAACTTCATCTGGAGGGAAGATGAAGCATCACTACGAACAAAGTAGTGGAGGTGATGGAATTCCAGTTGAGCTATTCCAAAGCCTGAAAGATGGATTTGGAAAGATGGGAAGAAGATGCTTCTACTTCAGCCTCAAGAGTAAAAGGGCCAGTTGAAACGATTCTCTTTGAGTGCGTGCTCAGTCACTTCAGTCATGTCCAACTCTTTGCGTTGGACTTCTCCAGGCAAGAATACTTCTTCCCTTTTCCAGGGAATCTTCCTAACCCTGGGACTGAACCCACGTGTCCTGCATCTTCTGCACTGTGGGCAGAGTCTTTACTGCTGAGCCACTGGGTGGCCTCTGCTTTTTTCCCTCTAAAATCATTACTGAAAATCCAAGTACACTTCTCACTTCAGAATAGAGTCAATGTGTAGAAAGATCATGTGCTCAACCTGGCACTGAGGTTCAAGGAAAACCATATCCATTAAGACCCACCATGTGTCAAGCAACTGACAACAATCTGGAGGATGTTATTAGAATACCTGCGCTTCACCTAGTACTGCGCTAAGTACTTTCAATAAGTCTTTACAACACTTCTGTGAGTAGGTCCTATTTCTACTTCCATTTACACAAGAGGAAATTGAGGTAGAGAGAAGTTAAGCAACTTACCCAAAGGTACACAGAGAGAGGAAGTGCATGACTGAGACATGAACCTGGGCAATGTGGGGCCAGAATTGACACTTGCCAATGTGTTGTTCCAGGCCAGCTCTCACTGAATCTTCACACTTTCATCATGGTGATATTATTCTCACCATTTTACAGATGGGAAAGCCAAGGCTCAGAAACTGTGAAGAACCCATCTGAGATCAATGTATTAGCTGCTTTGTAAACAATCTGCCCCCAGATAGTCCTGCTATACAACTTTCCCATGATTTGTCTCCTAATGATCATTTTCTCTCCCCAATTTTGAGTGCACATGTGACTTCAGTAAAGAAAATAAAGCCTGTCACTGTCATTTTTACCCCATCTATTTGCCATGAAGTGATGGGTCCAGATGTCATGATCTTAGTTTTTTGACTCCTGAGTTTTAAGCCAGCTTTTCACTCTCTTCAGTGATGGATTTCACCTTCAGTGACAGATTTTACTTTCTTGGGCTACAAAATCATTGTAGACAGTGACTGCAGCCTTGAATTTAAAAGATACTTGCTCCTTGGAAGAAAAGCTATGACAAACCCAGACAGCATATTAAAAAGCAGAGACATCACTTTGCTGACAAAGATTCGTATAATCAAAGCTAAGGTTTTTCCAGTAGTCATGTATGGATGTGAGAGGTGGACCATAAAGAAGGTTGAGTGCTGAAGAATTAAGGCTTTTTCAACCTGTGGTGCTGGAGAAGACTCTTGAGAGTCCCTTGGACAGCAGGGAGATCAAGCCAGTCAATCCTAAAGGAAATCAACCCTAGATATTTATTGGAAGGACTGATGCTGAAGCTGAAGCTCCAATACTTTGGCTACCTGATGCTACCTGACTCATTGGAAAAGACCCTGATGCTGGGAAACAGGGGAGGAGAAGGGTGTAACAGAGGATGAGATGGTTGGATGGCATCACTGATGCAATGGACATGAATTTGAGCAGACTCTGGAAGATAGTGAAGGACAGAGAAGGCTGGCATGCTGCAGTCCATGGGGTCACAGAGTTGGACAAAATTTAGCTACTAAACCACCACCAGAACAACATGACTTCAATAAATAAATTGATTTCCTGGATTCATGTTTACTTAATGTTTCCAGGTAGATTAAAGCCAGTTCTCCATTTGTGGATAGATAGGTATATGGGCCAATATCTTTATAGGCTTCAGTCTTGAGCAAAGTGCACACAGGTCATTCCTGCCCACTGGCGTTTCCCAAACTTCCTTGGAAACAATCACCTTGTTAAATATAAACTCCAGGACTCCACCCCAGACTCAAGCATTCCTAAAACCCACAGAATAGATCTAGAAAGCACCATGACTAACAAGCAGCCCAACGTGGTTCAGTTCCTCGGGGAAATCTGGGAATGCTGAGTAAGTGTCCTCTTGTTCCCTCTTTCAGGGCCAAAATTAAATGGCAGCACAATGTCAGACAGACCTGGCTTTGAATAGTGGGCTTTACATCCAAAACACTTGCTCGATCACTTACCAACTTTACAGTTTTCAGATGAGTCATTTGACCTTTTGCTACTTCAAGGTTCTTTTCTGTCCAATAAGAATAACAAAATCATCTGTTTCATGGTGTTGTTCTGAAGAACAGATGAAATAAAGCATATAAAACATCTAGGATAGTGCCTATCACAGAGGCAGGGATCAATAAATGTGAAGTATTCCTTCTTTCTTATTTCTCCTACTTAGGGAATTTACCTTCCAGAGGATTCAGCATGCTTAGTTCTCAAAGGTGCAGTTTCAGCCTTCAGCAGAAGGTGCAAGAGCCAAGTGGTAGAGAAGGGCGCTGGAGCCCTAAGCCACTCCTGAAACCATACCATACACCTGTGGGGACAGGTGAAGCACACAAGGGCACCCTGAGCTCCAAGCTGCAGGGGCACCCACTTCCACCTGGGCAACAGGGCTCACTGTTGCAGTCCAGGACCCATCTGAACCTGGCACAGTGACACATGTTCCTATGAGGACTTGGGTCAAATCCACTGATCTTAAAGAGCTCCCAGAGGTCCCGGAGAGCAAAGATCCAGGAGAAAGTGTCTCTCCATGGCTGGGCTGGTCCTTCATCATCAAGACTGAGGAACCTGTAACGGGGGTGAGAGCAGACATGTATCCATCCATTCATCTCCTTTTGTCTCTAAGATGGACGAGACCCTGTACTAGACCTTTGGACACCTGGTCCTGTCCTTCAGAAGTTTACTACCTAATAGGCAAGATCACACAGTGTTAGTTATCATGAGAGATAACCTCAGAGTACCTCAGAAAGTCACTTCCAGTTGTTTCAAATCCTCAACAGACCACAGGTACTGCATCTCGTGGCTCTAGTTGTGGCATGCAGGCTTAGTTGCCCTTCCTCCCCTGGCATGTGGGATCTTAGTTCCCTGACCAGGGATGGAACCCTCACCCCTGCATTAGAAGGTGCATTTGTAACCACTGGACCCCCAGGGAAGTCCCTGTTGGGACTTCTTAACTATGCCTTCCGAAGGGAATCTACTCTTGATCCATTTACCAGAGGACTTCCAGTCTGCTTTACCTCTGGGTCCCAGCACTGAGCATTGCACCTGGTGTACGTGATATCAGAACAACCTTTTTTTCTGGATATTAAATAACTTATCATGGATTCTCTCCACTTGATTGTCCATATATCCAAGCATAGATGTGCCCACATCTCTGCCATCATTAAAAGAAACTTGATAGGTGCCAACCTTTTGCAGCAAAATCCTAGTAGATGTTGTAAAATTACAGATGCTTTCTTAGCAGGAGCCAACTTGGATTCTTCTTCTGGGGTGAGTCCCTCCCTCCACAGATATAGAAGAAAAGCACCACTTTAGTAGGAGAAACAGATCCAGCAGATCTTTCACTTTTGGTTGTGGTGGTGCTTTTAACAGCAAATGTTTTTCTTCATAGTACCCATTTGATGACCTGGGGCCAATTAACTGAATTTTAGAGTTTTGTGAGCTGATTGTTGGGCCTAGACATTATTAAAAATCCCATAAATGTGCAATTAAATAAGTTACATTAAAAGCAAAGGTTCAGTTCAGTCACTCAGTCGTGTCTGACTCTTTGCAACCCCATGGACTGCAGCATGCCAGGCCTCCCTGTTCATCACCAAATCCCAGAGCTTACTCAAACTCATGTCCATTGAGTCAGTGATGCCATCCAACCATCTCATCCTCTGTCATCCCCTTCTCCTCCCGCCTTCAATCTTTCCCGGCATCAGGGTCTTTTCAAATGAGTCAGTTCTTCACATCAGGTGACCAAAGTATCAGAGTTTCAGCTTCAGCATCAGTCCTTCCAATGAATGTTCAGGACTGATTTCCTTTAGGATGGACTGGTTGGATATCCTTGTAGTCCAAGGGACTCTCAAGAGTCTTCTCCAATACCACAGTTCAAAAGCATCAATTCTTCAGCACTTAGCTTTCTTTGTAGTCCAACTCTCATATCCATACATGACTACTGGAAAAACCATAGCCTTGACTAGGACGGACCTTTGTTGGCAAAGTAATATCTCTGCTTTTTAACAAGTTGTCTAGGTTGAGTCATAACTTTTCTTCCAAGGAGTAAGCTTCTTTTAATTTCATGGTTGCAGTCACTATCTGCAGTATTTTAGAGCCCCTCAAAATCAAGTCTGTCACTGTTTCCACTGTTTCCCCATCTATTTGCCATGAAGTGATGGGACCAGATGCCATGATCTTAGTTTTCTGAATGTTGAGCTTTAAGTCAAATTTTTCATTATCCTCCTTCACTTTCATCAAGAGGCTCTTTAGTTCTTCTTCACTTTCTGCCATAAAGGTGGTGTTATCTGCATATCTGAGGTTATTGATATTTCTCCTGGAAATCTTGATGCCAGCTTGTGCTTCATCCAGCCCAGTGTTTCTTATGATGTACTCTGCATAGAAGTTAAATAAGCAGAGTGACATATACAGCCTTGACGTACTCCTCTCCTGTTTTGGAATCAGTTTGCTTTTCCATGTCCAGTTCTAACTGTTGCTTCTTGACCTGCATACAGATTTCTCAGAAGGCAGGTCAGGTGGTCTGGTATTACCACCTCTTTCAGAATTTTCCACAGTTTATTGTGATCCACGCAGTCAAAGGCTTTGGCATAGTCAATAAAGCAGAAGTAGATGTTTTTCCGGAACTCTTTTGCATTTTCCATGATCCAGTGGATGTTGGCAACTTGATCTCTGGTTCCTCTGCCTTTTCTAAAACCAGCTTGAACATCTGGAAGTTGACCGTTCACGTATTGCTGAAGCCTGGCTTCGAGAATTTTGAGCATTACTTTACTAGTGTGTGTGATGAGTGCAATTGTGCAGTAGTTTGAGCATTCTTTGGCATTGCCTTTCTTTGGGATTGGAATGAAAACAGACCTTTTCTAGTCCTGTGGCTACTGCTGAGTTTTCCAAATTTGCTGGCATATTGAGTGCATCATCTTTCAGGATTTAAAATAGCTCAACTGGAATTCCATCACCTCCACTAGCTTTGTTCGTAGTGATGCTTTCTAAGGCCCACTTAACTTCACATTCCAGGATGTCTGGCTCTAGGTCAGTGATCACACCATTGTGATTATCTACGTTGTGAAGATCTTTTTTGTACAGTTCTTCTGTGTATTCTTGCCACCTCTTCTTAATATCTTCTGCTTCTGTTAGGTCCATACCATTTCTATCCTTTATCAAGCCCATCTTTGCATGAAATGTTCCCTTGGTATCCCAAATTTTCTTGAAGAGATCTCTAGTCTTTCCCATTCTGTTGTTTTCCTCTATTTCTTTGCATTGATGGCTGAGAAAGGCTTTCTTATCTCTCCTTGCTATTCTTTGGAACTCTGCATTCAGATATTTATATCTTTCCTTTTCTCCTTTGCTTTTTGCTTCTCTTTTCACAGTCTTTCTCTAGTCTTTTCTCTAGTCTTTCCCATTCTATTGTTATCCTCTATTTCTTTGCATTGGTCACTGAGAAAGTGATCAAAAGCAAAAGTATAAATGTACAAAACACATGACTTCCTGTTTATTCTATGGTATTTTTGTGTTATCTACACTCTTGATAGGGATAGGTTTTTTTAAGCATTACTATGAACAAAGCTAGTAGAGGTGACAGAATTCCAGCTAAACTACTTAAAATCCTTAAAGATGATGCTGTTAAAGTGCTGCATTCAATATATTAGCAAATTTGGAAAACTCAACAGTGGCCACAGGACCAGAAAAGGTCAGCTTTCATTCTAATTTGAAAAAAAGGGCAATGCTAAAGAATGTTCAAACTGCCATAGAACTCACTCATTTCACATGTTAGTAAGGTTATGCTCCAAATCCTTCAAGCTAGGCTTCAACAGTACCTGAACTGAGCACTTTCAGATGTACAAGCTGGAGTCTGAAGATGTAGAGGAACAAGGGATCAAATTGCCAATAACCATTGGATCATGGAGAACGCAAAGGAATTCCAGAAGAACATCTAGGTCAAGAAGCAATAGTTTGAACTGAACATGCAACAACTGACTGGTTCAAAACTGCAAAAGGAATAAAAACAAGACTGTACATTGTCACCCTGCTTATTTAACTTCTATGCAGTATACATAAGGCAAAATGCCAGGCTGGATGAGTCACAAGCTGGAATCAAGATTTCCGGGAGAAATATCAATAACCTCAGATACGCAGGTGATATCACTCTAATGGCAAAAAGTAAAGAGGAACTGTAAGAGCTTCTTGATGAGGGTGAAAAAGGAGAATGAAAAAGCTGGCCTGAAACTCAATATTCAAAAAACTAAGATCATGGCATCTGGTCCCATCACTTTATTGCAAATAGAAGGGGGGAAAGTAGAAGCAGTGACAGATTCTCTTTTCTTGGACTCCAAAATCACTGAGGACAGTGACTACAGCCATGAAATTAAGACTCTTGCTCCTTGGAAAGAAAGCTATGACAAACCTAGACATTGTATTAAAAAGCAGAGACACCACTTGACCAACAAAGGTCTATATTGTCAAAGCTATAATTTTTTCAGGAGTCTCGTATGGATGTGAGAGTTAATCCACAAAGATGTGCTGTGCTCTGCTTAGTTGCTCAGTCATGTCTGACTCTTTGTAACCCCATGGACTGTAGCTCCTCTGTCCATGGGCTTCTCCAGGCAAGAATACTGGAGTGGGCTGCCATGTCCTCCTCCAAGAGATCTTCCCAACCCAGGGATCAAACCTAGGTCTCCTACATTGCAGGTGGATTCTTTGCCATCTGAGCCACAAGGGAAGCCCCAAAATACTGGAGTGGGTGGTATTTCCCTTCTCCAGGGGATCTTCCTGACCCAGAAATTGAACAGGGGTCTCCTGCATTGCAGGTGGATTCTTTACCAGCTGAACCACCAGGGAAGCCCATAAGAAGGCTGAGCATTAGATAAACTGTGGTGCTGGAGAAGACCTCTTGACAGTCCCTTGGACAGCAAGGAGATCAAAGCAGTCAATCCTAAAGGAAACCAACTCTGAATATTCATTGGAAGAACTGATGAAGCTGAATCTCCAATACTTTCGCTACCTAATATGGAGAGCCAACTCATTGGAAACGACCCTGATGTGGGGAAAGATTGAAGGCAAAAGGAGAAGGCGTGGCAAATGATGAGATGGTTAGATAGCATCACTGACTCAATGGGCATGACATGAGCAAGCTCTAGGAGATAATGAAGAACAGAGGAGCCTGGTGTGCTACAGTGCATGAGGTCTCAAAGAGTCAGACGTGACTTAGGATCTGAGCAACAACAACACGCTCTTGAGTTTATTGACATCTATCATGTCTGTGTGGTGGTAGATGTCCTATATTATGGTGTGCAACTTCTTCTCTCTTCCTGACTTTGCATTTAGAGATATCACAAAGATAGATTGAAATCAACATGGTGAGAGCATTTACCAAGGAAACTGACAAATGCTACCAATCAGGGCATATTCATTTTTTTTAGGGAGCTGGTTTTTAGCATCTACCAGCACACTAGGGAGCTTGTTTTTAGCACCTACCAGCACACTACTGGAAAAGGCAATGGCACCCCACTCCAGTGCTCATGCCTGGAGAGTCCCATGGACGGAGGAGCCTGGAAGGCTGCAGTCCATGGGGTTGCTGAGGGTTGGACACTACTGAGCAACTTCACTTTCCCTTTTCACTTTCCTGCATTGGAGAAGGAAATGGCAACCCACTCCAGTGTTCTTGCCTGGAGAATCCCGGGGATGGGGGAGCCTGGTGGGCTGCCGTCTATGGAGTCGCACAGAGTCAGACACGACTGAAGTGACTTAGCAGTAGCAGTAGCAGCAGCACATTACTGCCACTACCCAAAGACAAATGAGATTATTCCTTGATTCCCAGAAGTTTGCAATTCAGTGGCAGAACCACACACACACACACACACACACACACACAAGTTTAGCATGAACCAAGGCAGTATGGAATGTATTAAACAGAGCAACGGACAGCAGCCAGGAAGTGGGTGGCTGGGATCTGACTGATTTGCCTTCAGATGTGGGACATAAGATGAAAAGATTCATAGATGAGACCCAGAACATTTGCTTTGTTATCTAATTTTTTGGATCCTAACTAATGAATTATTCAGAAAGATCTTTCTATAGACACTATCTTTCAGCCTGTGATCAATCCATGCACTTACCTTAAGGTGATGTTCTTAGGTTCTTTCTCTGTCAGGAGAAGATCAGTAGGTACAGGTCAGACTGTTTGAATATATCAGAGAGCTTGGAATCCCTCCAAAGATGGTATTCCATCTTTGTGCTGAGAACTAGGCCCTCCCCATGGTTAGGAATCACTTGGCCTGTTCATTACTGGAGCTCAGTAAAGTGTGTATTGATTTTTCTCCAAAAGATTTACCTGTCTGAAGCAGAAGCCCTCTAACAAAGATAAAATATTAATAGCATTAAAAAGGTACTGGACTCAATTTTTGTTATTATAAAGGCCAAGAAACTGTTAAGAATGTTAAAAGATGGGTGGGGGGTTCTAAGCCAACCAAGCTGCTGGTAGTGATGGGCGTAGTGGTCTCTAAACCTGAGTCGAAGAGGATTCTCTGTTCTTAACATGGTTGTCAGGGGATGCTTTGTTGAACTTTAACAGTTATGTTCCAATTTAACTTACATGTTTGTAGTATTTTAGAGAAATAGTCCAGTTACTTTCAGGTTTTAAATTATATATACACACCTACATATATCTATGTCTATCTGTGTATCTATTGGCTATCTATCCATCTATCTAAGAGTGAAAGGAAAGATATTAAGGGAGGACAGGAGAGTGGGAGGAGAAGCAAAGGTGAGGGACAAAGGGAGAAGAGAGGCAGGAAGTTAGGAGGAAGAGGAGGACAGTGCAGGCAAAGGGGAAAGCAGTGCAGTGAGGCCTGGGAGCAACACGGGTCTAGGTTGGAATCCCAGCTCTTCCACTTTCAAGGGATGCCAAACCAGTGAAAGTTTTCTCATCCCCATTTAAAAAAAATTAACTTATTTTAATTGGAGGATAATTACTTTACAATATTGTGATGGTTTTTGCTATACATCAATATGAATCAGCCATAGGTATACATGTGTCCCCTCCCTCCTCCCTCCCCACCATTTTACAGATAAGAAAACCAAGGCTGAGACTGGAAATTATAAAATGAGGATGAGAAAACTTTCACTGCAGGGTTTTCCAGAGAATTAGGCAAGCACAGATGCGTGAGGAGCACATCCATCAGTTAAGTGTGGACACCATGATGACTGGTGCCAGCAGGAATTACGTATCTCTTTGAAAGGACGTGCTTTCTTCCCTGGGGCCTGGGCTTGGAATCTCTTGAAAGTGGAGCCCGGGTGTCAACCCACCTGAAAAGGTAGTACTGACGTGCTGGGTGCCAGGGCATTTCTGCTGCAGAGGATGCCAGGATTCCTGTGGTTTCATCGGGTGCACCGCAGAGGTGCAGCCAACCACCAATGAACTTTCCACAAAGACAGTTTGCTTCACACAGATCTCCATCCATAACCTTTACTGGTCTCTGTAGAGTCATTACGACCATTAGGCTGTGGACTCAGCACTGCTTTAGCTCTTAAGTTAATACAACCGAGACTTTTTTACTTTCCTATTGGGAAGGAACATGTGCCATTTTAGTGATTTCTTAGATCATTCCATAAGTAAATCAAATATTCTTTCAAGCCCAGTTATCAAAACTGTGTCCTCTGATACCACGTCTTCCATCAAACTGCAGTAATCCAGACCAACACATTTTAAACCTCTGCTATCTCCTAATACCATCCCTACTAGATAGAGTAATTAAATTTGTACTTTTTTTTTTTACAAGTCGTACTCAATAAATCTGAATAAATTAACAACGCATTACTAAGACTGCTACATTAAATTTGCATAGTGCATTTAATGAATATGCAACTGCAAGTGAAAAGGTCTGCTACTGCGAACCTCCCACATTAGCATAACTACTTCCAGCATGTTTCTTAAATAATGCACTCATTTGCACATCACTGACTTGGCTAATTCTAACTTCAGTCAGGGTAGCCTTGTAATTAAGACTCTTGCTTTAATTTTTAATGAAGTTTATGTTACATCAATCCTGACAGTAATGAGGGGACATGGAAACAAAAAGGCTGCTAATAATTAAATTCACAAACCAGTTTGAGGGATAATAATTCCTGAGGAGAAATTACATGACTAATTATTAATTAAATATTCATACTATTGCACAGCCATCTCACTTAACTGCTCTTCTTGTTGGTAATAATATTGAGCTGTGGATGACTTTTGCCAACCATTCGGAGTTTAAGGTCTCTGGTTAATTTTAGTGCGCCGTTAATCAATATGACACAAAAAATAAAATTGTTTTAATTGGTATCATTTTATTGTGTCTAAATATTACTACAGTTGGTTTAGTTTGTGGAGAATTAATCTAGTTAGTCAGTGCCTGTTTTATGGAAACATAAATCCAGTTTATATCCATAAACATCTAATGGCAGGACAACTTGACCTTTTTTTTTTTTGTAACATTACTGTTTACAGATAATTACACCAACTCTTTAAAAGGTTATTTAATAGCTTTGCATTCATCACAGTAAAATGAAAAACATGCAATATTATTTAACTCCAGCCTGTTCTGAGGAGGTCTCTAAGACCCCCATTTACCCCCGCTGAAAAGTAAGCAATATTAATGTGTGGGTTTTTAGGAAATGTATGAGAGTTTTCTTTGAATGTGTACAGATTTACTGTTTGGGTCTGGATCGGCAAATGTCTAACTCATAACTGAGATGCGATCTGATAAGGAAGAAAATGTTTCTTATTGTTATAACTTCCCATTGCAAGAAAACATAAGGATGGAGGTTTTATGAGTCTGGAGATCAGAAATGGCAACAATTTCCCTACAAAATTCAGTAAACAAACATTACAAAGCCAGAGAAATTACTATGATGAGACCTAATTGGCTGCAATATTTATTGTAGACATGCTTTTTTCCCCTTCTGTTTTCAAAGCAGTATTTAGGCATCTGCATTTCTAACGAGAAAGTCCCCATCTGTAGGCAAGTTTAGCAATGACAAGAAAAGATCAACAATATTTAACTGGATAACATTAATCATTAAATTTAAACAGATCATGACATTCATTTAAAGTTTTGATAAATTCAGAACAAGAAGCTTCACGAGACCATTATGCATATTATAAAATTAAATACCTATAGGAAGGGGATCATTTTATCCTGCAGGGGCCTTTGGAAATTCTGGGCCAGGGCAAACATTTTGTTTGTCTAATAATTCAAACCAGGTGATTTATCAAAGTGGACCAAGTCTATGACCGTCAACCGTGGGGCAAGGATTTCCCTCAGCTACTCTTGTCACTTTACTACAAACTGACAGGTTTGTAGGGCATCATTACTGGACCTGGTGTGTATCAATTGCTCCGTTTTACTAAATCTTAAAAATCTTTTCAACTTTTCCTTTTTAATCTACTCGCTTAAACTAAACACCTGAAGGCAATTGGAAAAGACCACTCGCCGTGAAATAATTTACAGGCAAGGGTCAGTGTAAAGGTGTCACAGTAGGGTCTGGGTCACTGGTCTTGCTTTTTAATTCATTCATTTCAGGAAACTTTCTATGCACCTGAATGGCAGTAAGACCTCCAGACTGGGCAAAGTGAAGGACAGAAGCAACCAGATTCATGGGTTAAACTCTGGGGGCACTTGTTCTGTTCTGGAGGAACATGCAGAGTCCTGCCTGTTTTTCAATTCGTTGCTGTGTACAAGCTATATCTGGCCCAGGTCTAGAAGATGGAGGGAACCATCCAATACCAAGGAGACCTGCTGACCAGAAAGACCCTATTGTATCCTTGTAGGGATGTGACCAGAGTGCCAGAGAGGGTTAGGACTTGGAAACCAGACACACCCAGGTTCCAGTCTCCCTTGGCCTTAGTGAGCAGCTTTAATAACATCACCTCTCTGAACTGTGATTTCCTTTTCTGAATGGGGATGCTCATGTTACCTCGGCAGGTTACTGTGAGAATTAGTCACATAGGCAAGTGCTTAACTCTGTGCCAAGCTCATGAGAGACTATCACAAAATGCCAGTGATCCTTATCATGCCATATCCTTATCATGCTAAGGATCATCCTTATCCTTCCTTCATCCCCCCAAGGAAGACTGTCAGAAAGTTTGCCATTGGAGTCACTCCTTTGAGATAAAGAACACTGTCTCAAGAACTTCTTTTTTTCTTTTCTTTTTTCAAAATGCAGACTATATACCTTGAAAGGGATTGGCAGATATCAAGTCAGCTCTGGTCACCAAAACCTTTGTGAGTTAATGTACCAGTTCCGTTTCTTCTGTAATGACGGATGAGGCAGTACTAGAGAGGTGAGTTAGTAGAAGGAAAAGGGTTGAAGTGGAAGAGGAGGATATGGAAAGGGGAGGTGGAATTGTGAGGGGGAAATATTATGTATGTTTGAGCTGTTTAATAACAAAGGTACAATAAAAGGAACTCTAAGAAAAAAAATGAAAACAAAAACCTACCTGGTAGATATGGAGTCCAATGTTCTTGAGCTTTGGTCCTGTAAAATGACACCTATTAAGAGTCTGATGACCACGCAACCCTATTTTTCTAGAATGGCTTAATTTCAGTTACTCTGGTATCTCTCAGGACTTGTTTGGGGGAAGGGGGAAGAGGGAGTATGTCATAAATTGTCTCCAGTGACAGGCTCATGTTGTGATGGGAAAAGAAGGAAGGGCACATGGCTTCAGTAAGTATTTAATGAGCATCATCAGATACCTATCTTAAATGCCAAGTACCCCCAAAGAGAAAGTGTTTTCTCCCACCCGTTTTCCCCACACTCCTTAGCAATGATTATCCAAGAGATCACCATACACAGCTACTTTACCTGTAGCCATACCAGGGCAGGGTAGCTTGAGGCAAATTCCTGGTGTCTGGCTCTCTCTGGCCCTTTTCTAGGAAGACATGCAATGGAGAAATAGATTCTGAGTTAGATAAATTCCAGACCCCTCACTCTACCTGCTGTGTGACTTGGATAACTTGTTTGACCTCTCCAAGCCTCACGTGTAGATGGGGAGACCACCATGTGCCTCACGGGATGATGTTGAGGGTTACAGGACATCCGTGTGAAAAGGTCCACGTGATTGTACATAGCAATCCCTTTTCTCCAGCTCAGGATCAAGCCCGATCTCCTTGTGAGGCATAAGGACTTATTGCTGGAGGAGATTTACATATGGATTTCAATGTTCTTGAGTCTGTTTCTATAATACCACTTTTATCATTTTTTTTTCTTGACCAATCATCTAGGTTTTCAAGGTGAGGCTTTATTTCAATTCTGCAGTCCAGTGGTTTGTCTAAATTGTCATGAGGATTAGAAAAGTATTTGTAAAATAACAGTATCTGGTACATAGCAAGTGTAGTGCCAAGTCGCTTTAGTCATATCCAACTCTTTGCAACCCTATGGACCGTAGCCTGCCAGGCTTCTCTGTCCATGGGATTCTCCAAGTAAGAATACTGAAGTAGGTGCAAATAAATTAAAATTTCAAAACCATGAATCCAATCCATTCTTATTTGTGCCCTTTCTTCATCTGTCCACATAGTCCATGATCAATAAATGGCAGACATATATACAATTTCTTACCTCTGTGCTTTTGCAAATGTGGTTCCCTTTGACTTGAGTGACTTTCTTTTTCTACTCAACCACCTGTCAAACTCCTATTCATACTTCAAAACCCAAATAAACAACTACTTCTTCCAGAAAGGCTTCCTTAACATTTCTTCTCTTGTCACTATTTTTTTCTGTGCTTCCTCTGTAGTTTGCCCATCCTTCTATTACACTTTGCCCTCTGGGCTATAGGTAATCTAGTTTCCCTTTTCCTACAAGAGAAGAACATGTACAGTATTTGTATCCCCAGTTCCTTGTATACTGCAGGGCACACTTGGCACTGCTCAGATATTTGTGGACTCAAAATTAAATTCATGTGACATACAGCAATTCCATGATTATTTCATAAACATTAACATTAGAATTTCAATATACATCTTATAGTAACACAGTAATTAACGGACAAAATGTTTCTTTCTTCTTTTTCTATTTTTAAGAGGCCATGGTAATAAGATACAAGCAGATGTGTGAAAGTGGAATGAAGGTGGGGAAAGGTGAGGAAGAGAGTGATGTGTACATTATAAACAGCAATTTCCTACAAGTTAGGATCAATGAAACATTCATTGACATCATCAGTGGTTATGCAGTAACAAATTTTAAATTCCTGTCTGAGTTTTAATTAAAAGAACCACTAAATGTCCCAAGTCAGTTGGCACATATGTACATTTTTTCCCATGGTTATAAAATTATCTGTCATGATGTTGAGCCTGAATCCAAGAGTGTTTGTAGGCTACAATGTCGATATCTTTCCTGATTAATCCAAGAACCAGAAGCTGTTTGATGTGAAAGCAAACAACAAGTAATGATTTTAACTCAAGATGCATGGATGCTTGCTAGGAATGGACAGGTAGATTATACCTATCTCCCAAAGCAGCTGACTAACCACCACCATCTCCTGAGCATTTATGATATGGCCAACACAGGAGATACGGAGCCCACAGTCCAGTGGCTGCACCTTTTCACAGCGTGACAAGTCTTCACAGAGGATGTCTGAAGTCAGGAAGAAATGCTGGAGTTCAGAATGAAAAGGGAAAATCACCACAGGCTAGCATGCTCCTTTTCATCCTCTTGTCCCTGAAACATCAATCAGCTCCCGTAGATCAGTTCTCTGCCTTCTTCTCTTCTGTCAAAGACAGTCATTTGCAGAGGTTAAGAGCTCAGATCCAGGAATGTCCTGGTGGTTAGGACTTCACACTTCTATTGCAGGGAGCACCTTTTTGAGCCCTGGTTGGGGAACTCAGGTCCTGCAAGCCACGGAGCTGCCAAAAAAAGAAAGCTCAGATCCAGAGTCACCTTTCTCAGTTCAAATCCTAGTTCTTCCCCTCATTAGCTGTGTGACCATAAACACATTACTTCATCTCTGTGCTTCATCTCTTGAATAGGCATTGCTAAGAGAATAATACTTCTAGTGTAGTATCATTTTCAAATTGGAAAGACCCCTATATTCTTGTGTGAGAACAAAGAGTGGTAGGATGAAAATTACATGTTAACACTGAATATCTGTGAGTGGGGAAAATTGTTAATATTTTCTTTATTCACCTTGATATTATTTTAAAAATCCAATAAAATAACTAACAAGAAAAGAATGGGAGATTGAGGAACTGATATCCCTTCTGTTTCTAAAGAGGATTTTTGACTGGTTCCAGGAAAAATAAACATAGGATAATACTGTGAATATACACAGTATTGACTGTTGACTGTTGACTCCTGGTTTTTGGCCTGCTTGCTACAATCCCAGCCAGCTATCATGGGAGGTAGCTTGTATAGAACATGCCTTCCAGGCAACAATTCTCTCAGTGTGTCCCAGTGACTGTGTGGAGGGAAAAATATTGGATTGAATGCAATAAAACCAAGGGAGAAACAACAAATCTGCAGTCTCCTGGCACATATGGATACCTTCTTTTCATGGTTAGAAATTGTCTGTCAAGATATTGACGCCTGTGCCTCTCACATTCCTCTCACATTTACACATGGAATTTCTTATCATATTGTCAAAGCCACTGGGCAAAGGGAGTGCTCAGTGTAGCTGATATTTTTTAAAATTTACTTTTATTGAGTATAGTTGCCTTATAATGTTGTGTTAGTATCTACTGCATAGCAAAGCAAATCAGATTAGGTCACCACAGAGCACTGAGTAAACCCCCCTATGCTCTACAGTAGGTTCTCATTAGTTACCTGCTTTGTAGTGTGTACATGTTAATCCCAATTCGTCAGCCCCGGTATAGTTGATATTGAAGCTAGAACCCTACTTTGCAACCTCCCAATATGTTCTTGGCCTCCTCACTCCTGGAGTCAAAAGTGTACAAATTATTCCAACTTTGCCCACCTCTCTTTGATTTGTTTATCTCTCCATAAAGTGCTATGGAAATTCACACCTTTTTATAAATTTCTTAACTTAATTCATTTTATATCTACTGATCTACTTCGATCTCTTTCCTTCCTCCAATATGGTCGATTCCTACTCTGAATCCTCTCTTTCATCAATGCCATCCATACCTTCTTGCTTCACTATGACAAAAGCATTTGCTGATCTTATTCATCATCTCAGTAATAATACCACTTGCAGTGGTTATACGTTTGATAGACTAAGTCATGGTTTACTCAAGTATCCTCTAATTGGTTGAACACGTGGATTGTTCCAACTCTCCACTGTTGGGAATGGAATTGTAAAAAATATTTTATAGCATGAACTTTAAAAATTGTTTACTATTTATTTCCCTTTAGAACAGAGTCTAAAAAGTGAAGATGATGTTGATGTTTGATTTTGGGGGAAAAAAAAGCTTTATCCTCTATTAAAAACCAAGCATTTCTCAAACATATTCATGAATGTTCCAGGTTCTTCTGTAAGGGATGAGGAACAGAAATGCTTTCCTTTCAGTTAAATGATATATTCTTTCCTTTCCCCCTTCTTTCTCCTCTTTACCTTATTTTCTTCTTAGAAAATCAAAACAAAACCCCAAAGCACAAACCTTAGGGGAGCACTGTCAGTGCTGTCCCTCCAATCATACAGTTATGGGCCAGTTATTTTACATCTTTACTGGATCGTTCCCTTTGGTGTAAGCAGCCCCACCCCACCCCCCACCCCCACCCCCGCCGTCCATGGAATCCTTCAGGCAAGAATACTGGAGTGGGTTGCCATTTCCTTCTCCAGGGGATCTTCCCAATTCCGGGATTGAACCCAGGTCTCCTGCATTGCAGGCAGATTTCTTTCCCACCAGCACCACCAGAGAAGCTCATCAATCCCATTCAGTGCTAAAGGTCTTTGAATCCTTAAGCCTGTTTTTAGTCTGCTTTGACCCAGCCCTCCTTTTTCAAGTGCACCCCTCTCTGCTTTCATTATATAGAAACTGCTGCTGCTGCTGCGAGCGCTCAGTCGGTCCGACCTGTGCGACCCCAAGAGGCAGCCCACCAGGCTCCCCATCCCTGGGACCCAGGCAAGAAATTGGAGTGGGGCCACCCCCAATGAGAAAGAGAAAAGAAAGGAAGTCACCAGCGCCGCGACCCGGCGACCGCCCCCCCACGGACCGGAAGAGACTGGAGAGGGGCCTGCCCCCGTAGAAACTAAGAATGTTCAATTTGTTAGAACTAACTAAGCAAGCAAATATATAAGTAGGAAAAAGTACTCTTAAGAAAGGCATTGGGCAAACACTTTGTCACTTTGACAAATGCTTTGTCAAAGCATTTCCTACTTCTTGCTTCTTTACCTTTTCTACTTCTTCTACCTGGAAAGGTAAATCATAGTTACAAAAGATTCTCTGGAAAGCTGACAAGGCTGACCTTTATAGGGAACGGTATCTCCTTTACTTTTGCAAACGTACTCCTGTACCCCAAAAGGTTTAGGATTACATTTTCAGAGTGGTCCTGCCTTTGGTAGTCTGAGATTTTGGGGCCAGGGAAATCATACCCCTAGGCCATTTTATAAGTCATGACAACAATAATAGTTTCTAATTGACAAGTATTTTATAATGAGAAAAGCACTTCTACCTGTGTTCTACTATTTATTCTTCCATACAAGTGTATGCGTGAATTAGTTTCTTCTGACTTTATGAAGGAGCCCAAGACTCTATAGAGTTACCTGCTTAAGACATGACAGCCAGGCCTCTTGGATTTGGATTCAATGCCTCCAGATTCAGTGTTTTGTTTTTTTTTTTTTTTCTGGCATAGATTTACCTGGAAAACAACCAAATATACTTACGTGAACTGAATAATATGGTATTTATGAACCTTAGAAATCTTAGGAAATATGATATTCTAAATCAGAGAAATGTATAGTTCTTTCAAAGATTAATCAGAAAATCCTCTTGCTTTCCTCTATTAAAAATGAATCTACAGGGGACTCTTCTGGTGGTCCTGTGGTTAAGACTCAAGCTTCCACAGCAGGGGCATGGGTTTGATCCCTGGTCAGGGAACTAAGATCCCACATAGTGTTTGTTCAGTATGGCCAAACATTTTTTAAATTTTTTTTAAAAAATTCTTTAAAAATGACTCTAAATAATAAGAAAGACAAGAATAATTCACATAATTTAACTTAAAATACCTATTGAAAATTCACTGTGTGCTAGCATGTGTATATGGACTTCCCAGGTGGCCCAGTGGTAAAGAATCCACCTGCCAATGCAGGAGATGCAAGAGACCGCAGTTCAGTCCCTGGGTCAGAAAGATCCCCTGGAGAAGGAAATGGCAATCCACTCCAGTATTCTTGCCTGGGGAGTCCCATGGACAGAGGAGCCTGGCAGGGTACAGTTCAAGGGGTCACAAAAAGAGTTAGATGTGACTTAGCGACTGAAACAGCAATCACGTGTACATACAATAAAAAATTACTAACCTCTCCAAATCTGTTTGTGGATCTATAAAATAGAAAGAGTACTGCTTTCTTCCCCAAAGAGCTGTGATGTAAGGACTAGTTGAGATAATAGTTATCTCAGTTTACAGATCCACAAACAGATTGGGAGAGGTTATTCGTTTGCCCGAGTCAGAGACAGAGGTAAGGAAGGGAGGCAGGTCTTGACCTGGGTCTGTTCAACTCCACAGCTGGAGTTTACAGCATGGTTTTACACCGCCTCTCCAAATCTCTCACAACTGAAAACCAGATTAAAGGATGAGGTGACAAGCTTGGAAATTCTCTGATTGGGGTTGTAGATGGGTTGGGATGTGGGCACCACACTGCTCCCATCAAACACCTGACTCCTGTCTCACTATTCCCACCAGGTCCCTTCAACCCCTGTAAAGATGAAACAGCAGACTGGAATCTTCAGGACAAGTAATTTTACTACTTTTGACCAACTCTGATAGTGAAAAATGTCTTCCTTACATTGAGCTAACCCCCAGCTCCTACTGGACTCCATCCACAGAACCTGGCTTTAGTTTTGAGGCTCCAGAGAAAAAAGGTCTAATGGCTCACAGAGCATGAAATTTGGAGACAATTACAGTGTGTGCTCTGAGTATGCTCTCCTTTAGGATAAAAAACTAGTTTTTTCAGATATTTCTCCAATGACATAATTTCAACCTTACTGCCTTGGTGAATGGAGAAGGCAATGGCACCCCACTCCAGTACTCTTGCCTGGAAAACCCCATGGACGGAGGAGCCTGGTAGGCTGCAGTCCATGGGATCGCTGAGTCGGACACGACTGAACGACTTCACTTTCACTTTTCACTTTCATGCATTGGAGAAGGAAATGGAACCCACTCCAGTGTTCTTGCCTGGAGAATCCCAGGGACGGGGGAGCCTGGTGGGCTGCCATCTATGGGGCCGCACAGAATCGGACACGACTTAAGCGATTTAGCAATAGCAGTAGCAGCCTTGGTGAATGTACTTGTTTTAAAGTGAACGTGATTCTCTAGGTGTAGTCAGCTTAGAGAAGAACAGAATTATTTCCTTCTCTCATAAATGCTCTAGATCTGCCCAAGAGACCACTAGGCTTTCTTGCCCTGATATTGTTAGGTTATATTCAGTTCATAATGTACAAAGCCCCTGGATCCGTGTCAGACAACATGCTGATAAGTCATGTGTCGCCAGTGCTGTGCTTGTGCAAATGCCTTTTTTTAAAAAAGTTTTTATTAGAATACAGTTGCCTTACAATGTTGCATTAGTTTCTGCTGTACAGTAAAATGAATCAGTTATACATATGCATGTATTCTATCTTTCTTGATATTGCTGTGTAGATAGATCGGAGAAGGCACTGGCACCCCACTCCAGTACTCTTGCCTGGAAAATCCCACGGACGGAGGAGCCTGATGAGCTGCAGTCCATGGGGTCACTGAGAGTCTGACATGACTGAGCGACTTCACTTTCTCTTTTCACTTTTATGCATTGGAGAAGGAAATGGCAACCCACTCCAGTGTTCTTGCCTGGAGAATCCCAGGGACAGGGGACCCTGGTGGGCTGCCATCTATGGGGTCACACAGAGTTGGACACGACTGAAGCGACTTAGCAGCAGCAGCAGCAGCAGTGTATATATGTCAGTCCCAATTTCCCAATTCAGCAAATGTCTTTTTCTGATCAAATGCAAACATAAACTTTTACTTCTTATATTACTTTAAACTGTTAAGATTCTAAGCCAGTTTTATTCAAGTCATTATCAGATCAGATCAGTCACTCAGTCGTGTCCGACTCTTTGCAACCCCATGAATCGCAGCACGCCAGGCCTCCCTGTCCATCACCAACTCCCGGAGTTTACTCAGACTCACATCCATCGAGTCAGTGATGCCATCCAGCCATCTCATCCTCTGTCGTCCCCTTCTCCTCCTGCCCCCAATCCCTCCCAGCATCAGAGTCTTTTCCAGTGAGTCAACTCTTCGCATGAGGTGGCCAAAGTACTGGAGTTTCAGCTTGAGCATTATTCCTTCCAAAGAAATCCCAGGGTTGATCTCCTTCAGAATGGACTGGCTGGATCTCCTTGCAGTCCAAGGGACTCTCAAGAGTCTTCTCCAACACCACAGTTCAAAAGCATCAATTCTTCGGCGCTCAGCCTTCTTCACAGTCCAGTTCTCACATCCATACATGACCACAGGAAAAACCATAGCCTTGACTAGGAGAGACCTTTGTTGGCAAAGGAATGTCTCTGCTTTTGAATATGCTATCTAGGTTGGTCATAACTTTCCTTCCAAGGAGTAAGCGTCTTTTAATTTCATGGCTGCAGTCAAGTCATTATAGAAAAATCAAATCCAGCCTTTAAAATAGCCACACTAAGATCTCTAAAATTAATGAGTCATAGTTTATCAAGTATCTCCTTATTGAGTCATAGTTTATCAAGTATCTCCTTATTGACAGACTGAAAGACATTTGTCTAGTTGCTAATTTGTTTGGTGACTGTAAGCAACACTATAAGAAATATGTCCATACTTACATATATATCTTCACATAATGGTGTTTCATTTCTAAAAATAGTCTCAGAAGCAGCATTGCTGGGTCAAAGGGTGTGTGCTACTGTAATCCCAGTAGATATTACCAGATGATTTTACTGAAAATTTGTAACTGTTCAGTTATGCTGTCAATATATGGGGTAGTGAAAAAGAGTTAGAAATAAAGAAAAAAGTAGGACAGTAAAATCAAGCTAGGAGTGAAATAAGTCTTTGAAGTTTTATATAGTGTACATGTATTGCTTGATAAGCAAGAAAAAAAGGTTAAAGAAACTAAATGAAAATTTTCCTCATAAAGCTTTTTCTTAATAAGCCTGCCTCAACAATCATCTCTCCCTCTGTACTCCTGAAGTATTTATTGTTTGCAACACTCAGAATCTGTTGCACTTATGAGGCAATTAATCATAGAGGACATGACCACCAACCCTTCTATTGTCCCAATGAGCTGTCATTCAAGAGCTTCACTGCTATTCACACCTTCAAGACAGAAGAGCTCAGACTTGGAATCCAACTCACCAGGGCTCAAATTCCAGCCATTTACCTATTTCCCAAGTGTGTAACTTTGAGACATTACTTAGAAGCTCTAAGTTTCAGCTTCTGCATCTGTAAAATGGGTCTGATGTTGCTTTCCTTGCACATTTTCCTTGTTTTCAGAATTAATAACACAATGGACATAAAGCCCCTGGAAGAGCACTCAGCACATACTATTATTGGGTAGTTAATGATTGTACATACTCCGAACACACAGTCACAGCCAGCATTAACTGAGTGCTTTGGTACTGGGTATTTTGAAAAGTACTTTGTGTGCCCTGTCTTACCTAAAACTAAGCTGTAACTCATGCATGTAGCCACTCAATTAAGAATACGGAAGCCCTATTATGACCTCTGGGTTTCCCTGGTGGCTCAGACAATAAAGAATCTGCCTGCAATGCGGGAGACCTGGATTTGATCCCTGGGTTGGGAAGATCCATTGGAGGAGGGCATGGCAACCCACTCCAGTACTCTTGCCTGGAGAATCCCCATGGACAGAGGAGCCTGGCGGGGTACACTCCATAGGGTCGCAAAGAGTCGGACATGACTGAGCAACTAACGCACAGCACACCTTATGACCTCTATTTTATTCATGAGAAAATAAGAATCAGAAAGGTAAAGTTTAACTTGTCTAAGATCACAGACCTAGTAAATATCAGAATAGGGACTGAAATCCAGATCTAGCTATAAAATATTCATCCAATAAATGGCAATTATCATAATTACTAACAATATTCTTGACTGCCTTAATTAATATAGCTTAAGCCATGAGCCTAATGGAACCTCAGTAATGGAAGAATGGAACTCACTAATGGAACTTAATGGAGGATGGGTGAGTGAAGGGGTCAGTTCAGTTCAGTTGCTCAGTCATGTCTGACTCTTTGCAACCCCATGGACCCCAGCACACCAGGCTTCCCTGTCCATCACCAACTCCGGAACTTGCTCCAACTCATGTCCATCGAGTCTGGGATGCCATCTAACCATCTCATCCTCTGTTGTCCCCTTCTCCTCCTGCCTTCAATCTTTCCCAGCATCAGGGTCTTTTCCAGTGAGTCAGTTTTTCACATCAGGTGGCCTAAGTATTGGAGTTTCAGCTTCAGCATCAGTCCTTCCAATGAATACTCAGGACTGATTTCCTTTAGGATGGACTGGTTGGATCTCCTTGCAGTCCAAGGGACTCTCAAGAGTCTTCTCCAACACAACAGTTCAAAAGCATCAATTCTTTGGCGGTCTGCTTTCTTCACAGTCCAACTCTCACATCCATAAATGACCACTGGAAAAACCATAGCCTTCACTAGAGGGTCCTTTGTTGACAAAGTAATGTCTTAATATGCTGTCTAGGTTGATCATCAGAGAAGGCAATGGCACCCTACTCCAGTACTCTTGCCTGGAAAATCCCACGGACAGAGGAGCCTGGTAGGCTGCAGTCCATGGGGTCGCTAAGAGTCGGACACGACTGAGCGATTTCACTTTCTCTTTTCACTTTCATGCATTGGAGAAGGAAATGGCAACCCACTCCAGTGTTCTTGCCTGGAGAATCCCAGGGACGGGAAGCCTGGTGGGCTGCCGTCTATGAGGTCACACAGAGTCGGACACGACTGAAGTGACTTAGCATAGCATAGCATAGGTTGATCATAGCTTTTCTTCCAAGGAGCAAGTGTCTTTTAATTTCATGGCTGCGGTCACCATCTGCTGTAATTTCAGAACTCCCAAGAGGAAAGTCTCTCTGTTTCCATTGTTTCCCCATTTATTTGCCATGAGTGAAGGGGATAACCTTGTTTAGGTTGTAGTCAGCCCCCACATTGCAAAGGGCTAGCACAGTCTAGGCAGGGCATTATACTCATCCACAGAGTCTAGGTATGGAGTGGACTCTGTACGACCAGAAAGTGGCAGTGTGGAGGGACCTGGTGAGATCTGAGGGACCAGAAATGGGGTTGGTGAGGTGGCCCAGTCTCTAGGGAGAGGGGATTGGGAAGACTTCAGCTCTAGTTATGATGGGATTTTCATCCCACAGACTCAGGGGTCATATCAGAAACAGTGTGAAAGCTCAGTGGTGATGACATGGCCATGGTGGGGGCTGGAGAGGACCAGAGCTCTGGGTCCATGGTACCAACATCCTCCTGCGGGCTTTGGTATCAGATCAGATCAGATCAGTCGCTCAGTCGTGTCCGACTCTTTACGACCCCATGAACTGCAGCACGCCAGGCCTCCCTGTCCATTACCAACTCCCGGAGGTCACTCAGACTCATATTCATCGAGTCAGTGATGCCATCCAGCCATCTCATCCTCTGTCGTCCCCTTCTCCTCCTGCCCCCAATCCCTCCCAGCATCAGAGTCTTCTCCAATGAGTCACTCTCGCATGAGGTGCCAATACTGGAGTCAGCTTAGCATCATTTCTCCAAAGAAATCCCAGGGTGATCTCTCAGAATGGACTGGGGATCTCCTTGCAGTCCAAGGGACTCTCAAGAGTCTTCTCCAACACCACAGTTCAAAAGCATCAATTCTTTGGTATAGGAAAGCCAATAGCTCCCAGGCCTCCATGCCTGCTGCCAGGGGAAATCAGGAGTGGAAGGAACCTTTGTTCACCTGGCCCATTCAGTCTCCATCAAACTCAGCCATGATTAATTAGCTCCAGAGAATACGCTGATATCCCAAGCTTTGGAGACTTTACCCTGTGCTTTGTGTTCAGATAGAAGCTTTTGCCTCTTAAAACCTTCCTCTAGCTCTTGATTCAAAAGAATACATTTAAAAAAATACATCAATTAAAAGTTAACACCAAGCAACATGTCACATATCCCACATGAACAGCAATACCAGTGTCTTAGGTGCTCATCAACAGCAGCTCTGCCTATGATCCTGCACCAGTTTCAGCGCCTTCCTGATCTCACGCTCTCTGGCTCTTTCCTCTTAAAGCTCAGAAAACTGTAGCGTGTGAGCCTCAGCGTGCGTGTCTCTGTAAAGCACCCACTTACATAACTTTTCCAACCACTATCTCAAAATATGTCAGCACAGTTGGCTTGACAGTGTTTTTTAGACTTAAAATTTACACTCAACACTTCAAAAGTCTGCCAGTAAGCCTGTTGAAACTTCCAATGTAAAAGCTCCGAAATTTTAATACGCACTAGACGACACTCACAAATCAAAAGCGTTTCTTTGAATCCCTTGCTGCAGGGATTCGGGAAGAGTAATTAGAAAAATTGAGATAACACCTCCCTAAATTAAACCAATCCTGCCCTCTCCAGAGGTTTTCATCAAATGCAGGGGAAGGAGTACCGGTTTAGGAACTAGAAGAGCTGGAATTCTTTCCTGGCACTTGCTGGCCATGTGACTTAGGGTAACTGGGCTTATCTTTCTGAGTCTCTGTTTCCTTACTTGTAAAAGAGGGGAATTCAAAACCTCATGGAAAGATTGGGAGGATCTAATAGGATGATGTACTTGAAAGCTGCTGTAGCCTCGTAGCTGAGGCCCTGGTCTTCCTTCTCCTTTGAGAGTCATTGTACATTGATTTGCTTTCAAGGTAGGGACATTTGTCACCACATTTGAATGGCAGCTTGGGAGAAGAAGACTCAGAACTAGTATTCTGACCTTACTGAGTTGTCTGTAAAAGCCCCCTTTATTTCTGCATCTTATGACCTGATCCAGGAGAAATGGGGTTTGACCAGATGTTCGTAAATGTCTCCTCTTCATCTGTGATTTGAGGTTTCACCTATTCATTCAGCATCCCCACTTCATGAATTATCTGGAGTAGTGACAAGACAGAAGCCCATCTTTTCTGCCCTGGCAGATGAGCCATCTCACTGGTGGCTGACTTGTCTGTGTTTCTGTCCTCTTCTATGCTGTGACAGCATTTAATTCTCAAAAGTACCTTGTGAGTATGGTTGGGCAGATATTACTGTCTGGCATTATTTTGTAAATGATGCAAGGGAGGAACCAAGTGGGTGGAGAGATCCGCCTAGACCACATAGGTAGTTGGAGAAGTTCCCTGGACCATTGAAGGGAGTGACTGTGAGGGGAATCAGTGGACACAGAGAGCCCCGTCTTACCACCCCACTGAGTCCACTTTTGACAGAGTCATCATCATCTCTTGCCTGGGGTAGCTTCATCCCCAATCTGCCTACTTGTACCCCTTACCCCACAGTCACTTCTCACTAGAAGCAAAGTGATGCTTTAAAAATATGTTAGTTCGTGTTCCTCCTCTGCCCAGATCACCTCCAAAAGGGCTCCCATCTCACTCAGTGTCGCTCCTTATCCTAGTCCCCATGTATCCACCTCTCAACCTCTCTTCCTCCTGCACTCAGCTGCCTCATTTACTCCACTCTGAATCCATTCATCTCCTTATTGGTCCTTGCACATGTCAAGTGCCCGCAGGGCCTTTGCACTGCAATTCCTTCAGCCCAAAACATCCTCCCCCAGACACCTGCATGGTCATTCCCCACTTCCTTCAGCCCTCTGCTCAATATCATTGAATCAAAAAGGTTTTTCCTGACCGCCTGTATAAAGTTATACTCTTAATTATTTCTACCTGCTGGTATCTTTTTGACCTGCCAGCAGACATAATTTACTTTTAAAATTCTTACCGCTTATTGTCTATTTTCTGTTCTAAAATGTACGTTGCCTGAGGGCAGGGGTGTTTGCTTGCTGATACACTGGATGTGCTTAGAACTGTTCTGGCACACGGAAAGTGTAGGATAAATACTTGCTGAATGGATGAATAAACCAAAACCAGGCCAAGAAATATGGCCAGAGAAATATATCCATGAACGAATCATGAAAATTATTCATTTCTAAAATAACAAAAGAATTGGCTATGAGAAAAGAAGAATGTTCTCATAGCTGCAGGATGGGGCTTTCTTCTTTCCCCCAAAGAGCTTTATGTAGGAGGAAGAATTTTTCATCACCATATCGAATTAAGACAGGATTGCATTCAGAACAGACGAGGGTTCTGAGAAGCTAGGGTCTTTCGCCTGCCTGCATATCTCTGTACTTCCGCATGTCCTTTCCCCTGAACCTTCAATGCCCCCTCCTCTTTCATCGTCGGCCCCAACCAGGTTAAGCCTCCAAGACGCCCCCTCTTGGAGAAGGCAATGGCAACCCACTCCAGTACTTCTGCCTGGAAAATCCCATGGACAGAGGAGCCTGGTGGGCTGCAGTCCATGGGGTCGCTGAGGGTTGGACACTACTGAGCGCCTTCACTTTCACTTTTCACTTTCATGCATTGGAGAAGGAAATGGCAACCCACTCCAGTGTTCTTGCCTGGAGAATCCCAGGGACGGGGGACCCTGGTGGGCTTCCATCTATGGGGTCACACAGAGTCGGACACAACTGAAGTGACTTAGCAGCAGCAGCAGCAGCAGCAGCAGCAGGCCCCCTCTAACCTATCTTTTCCTGAGCCCTCAGGCTGTGTTAGCTGGTTTCCTACCCTTACTTGCAAACTTTTGTTAAAGCTATTGGTGTTACAAGTCTTTTTTCCTCCAGAAAGTATAGCTGCTAGGGTCACACTTCCAGTGCTTGAACCAGGACAGTTCTGGGCAAATCAGGACAGTTGGTCACCCTAAGGGTGAGCTCTCTAAAGGATCCTGATCACTTTCCTTTGTTTTTTTCAGAGTCTAAATAAGACCCAAAGCCTGGAAGTTTAGTTAAGTGGAAAATGTGAAGATGTGTGCACTAATCTCTAGGAACTAGACTGTGTTCTCTCTGAGCCTTTTGAGGATGAACTCTGCATAGCCCAGGACAAAGTGAGAAATATTAGCAAACACAAATCCTATTAGAAACAGAAGGTCCTTTTATGCTTGCTGTGCATGCAGAAGGGCACAGTCTTAAAATACGCAAACCGAATACCCGGTGGTTCTCAGCCTTCAGTATCTTGCTACTGAAAGTGTGGTCCCTGATCAGAAGCAGCAGAAGCACCGGAGACTGTGTTGGACATACAGAATTTCAGGCCCTACCTTCAGTTCAGTTCAGTTCAGTTGCTCAGTCGTGTCCGACTCTTTACGACCCCATGAATCGCAGCACACCAGGCCTCCCTGTCCATCACCAACTCCCAGAGTTCACCCAGACTCACGTCCAGCGAGTCAGTGATGCCATCCAGCCATCTCATCCTCTGTCGTCCCCTTCTCCTCCTGCCCCCAATCCCTCCCAGCATCAGAGTCTTTTCCAATGAGTCAACTCTTTGCATGAGGTGGCCAAAGTACTGGAGTTTCAGCTTTAGCATCATTCCTTCCAAAGAAATCCCAGGGCTGATCTCCTTCAGAATGAAAAAGCCCTACCTTAACCCTACCAAATCAGAACCTGGGGCTTAAGAAAATCCCTGATTCATCTACACAGTAAAGACTGAGAAGCACTGCTTCAGGGGACATCAGAAACACCCAAGGAGCAATGTCAACATGTACTTTGCCAGCCTCATCCCTGAAAATGCCGATTTGGCAGACAATTTTGATACTAGCAAAGGTCGAGAACTGCTGGCAATGTCTTTGTCCTATTGCTCTTGTTTTTCAAAATATGGTATTAGGACCACCAGTACCTGGTACTTGCAACAAGGACAGATTTCTGAGTAATACCTGTGGAAATCAGAATCTTGCAGGGAGGGAAAGGCCCTGAAATCAGTAGTTTCAATAAATTTCCCTGGGACTTGCCTAGAGTACATCATGAGAAACGCTGGACTAGAAGAAGCACAAGCTGGAATCAAGATTGCCAGGAGAAATATCAATAACCTCAGATATGCAGATGACACCACTCTTACGGCAGAAAGTGAACAGGAACTAAAGAGCCTCTTGATGAAAGTGAAAGTGGAAAGTGAAAAAGTTGGCTTAAAACTCAACATTCAGAAAACGAAGATCATGGCATCTAGTCCCATCACTTCATGGCAAATAGATGGGGAAACAGTGGAAATAGTGTCAGACTTTAGTTTTGGGGGGCTCCAAAATCACTGAAGATGGTGACTGCAGCCATGAAATTAAAAGACGCTTACTCCTTGGAAGGAAAGTTATGACCAACCTAGATAGCATACTGAAAAGCAGAGACATTCCTTTGCCAACAAAGGTCTGTCCTAGTCAAGGCTATGGTCTTTCCTGTGGTCATGTATGGATGTGAGAGCTGGACTGTGAAGAAGGCTGAGCACCAAAGAATTGATGCTTTTGAACTGTGGTGTTGGAGAAGACTCTTGAGAGTCCCTTGGACTGCAAGGAGATCCAACCAGTCCATTCTGAAGGAGGTCAGCCCTGGGATTTCTTTGGAAGGAATGATGCTAAAGCTGAAACTCCAGTACTTTGGCCACCTCATGCAAAGAGTTGACTCATTGGAAAAGACTCTGATGCTGGGAGGGATTGGGGGCAAGAGGAGAAGGGGACGACAGAGGATGAGATGGCTGGATGGCATCACTGACTCGATGGACGTGAGTCTGAGTGAACTCTGGGAGTTGGTGATGGACAGGGAGGCCTGGCGTGCTGCGATTCATTGGGTCACAAAGAGTCCGATACGACTGAGCAACTGAACTGAACTGAACTGAACTGAACTGAGAGTGGTTAAGACTTCACCTTCTGATGCAGGCAGTGCAGGTTCGATCTCTGGTCAAGGAGCTACAATCCCACATGCCTTGCTATGCCAGTACCATCAGACACGCTCAAGGGTTGGTTTTCAGGATCAAATTTTGGAACTTTTCCCCAAATCAGATTCAAGAATGCCACTCAGATTCATCATGTGATGAGGCAAAATGTATCTTTCTATCACTGTTTAGAAGATTCAAAATGAGAAAATGAGAAAGTAAAACAGTAACATTTTCCTGATGTAACCCATGCTCTTTCTGGGATCCCACAGGAGAAAGATTTAACAGGAAAAGATAGGTTGCAATACCAGTTTCACTGGGATTGAGCCCTGTGGCCTTAGGTAATTCACACAACCTCTCTTGACCAGTTTTGTCAGCTATAAAATGGGTAATAATGCCTATTCTGCATGAGTGTTATCAGGATGAAACATCATAGGATATGCATTTTGAAATGTATGACGTGCAAGGCAAACGTGACTTACACTACTTAACTAATACTACTACTGTTACTACTACTACTATTCTAATAATCTCACAATGGAAATAAACATCAGGGTATTAAATTGAGAGGGGCAGACACAATGAAATGGAAATCCTTTCCTCATGATGTTTCCTTCATCCAGGTCTTGGAAAAACAAATGAAATTGTCTCTCTTATCCATGATTTGATTTAGGAAAATGACAACAGATATTACTGAAGTTCTACATCATTGACGAAATGAGTTCACATCTATTACATTATTTCATTAATTCACACAATATTTCCAAGGTCGCCCTCTGTGCCTGGCCCTGCGTTTAGAACTAGTAAAAGCCTTTAATCATGAAACATCTTCTTGGTGAAGAGGACACTGCATGGCAAATCTCTGCCAGGCACAGGCAGGTGACACGCAGGGGCTTGCCCGAATTCCTAAACCTGAATCATACAGTACAATCATTTCACTAAAAAGAGTATTTTTTACAAGGGGATAGTCCTGGTTTCCAATCTTCACCCCCATCTTCTGACCATGGGCCACATCTGATGTTAAAACTATAGACAGCATCATTTTTTATTACTTTGCGATTTCACATATTTTTCCAAATCTAATTTGGTATTTGGTGTCTGCCTCTCTCTCAGAGCCAAGATGCAGATACAGGCTCTAAGACGAACTTGGCAGTTTAGTTCAACCAACATTTATCGAGTGCCCTTGAATGTGAGGCGTGATGAAACTCTACAATCTTTGCCACATGGGTCAACCACTGAGGTCATACATGCAGAGTGCAGCCATGCAGGTGCTCTGAAGCCCAGCGGAGCAAAAGAGCCTCTTTTCATGTGGATAATATACAACCTAAAGGAAAACTTCAGCCTGTGTTATCACAGGTCTTTCTGTTCTGCTGGGCCATGCGTGCTGAGGAACACAGAAATCTCTTTTATTTTAATTGTGAGACATTCCAGCTAAAAAAACATCCTCGTGGCTGGCATGTTTAATTGAGCTCCTGAGAGGCTGTGTCGGTGAGACTTCGGGATGAATCGCCTGCAGTCCCATTGGTCTCACCAAGAACCCATTGATGTTTCATAAATCCAAGTCGGTACAAATCTAATTGAGTTACCATGCTGAATTAGCTCACATCTAAATGGCATTCATGTCTACAAATGGAATAATTAGAGTCTAGAAAATGGGATATATCAAGTGGCATCCCAAGTGACAACAGAGAGGCATTTGTATTCATTCAATCAACTGCTTGAAGAAAAAAAAAAAGCTGCTGCAAGGCTTGACTTGGGCTGGATGATTAGATGCAGTGTTTGGGCGCTTGGTGTCTCTTCTTTTTTATATTTATATTTACCTGCAAAAGGCCCCTTTATTCATTCTTCAGATATGTGAGAAAGGAATATCAGATGTGAAGTTATTTTTAACCACCTGGCTTAAAAAAGAGAGGGACAGTCCCATTTCACCCTACAGATCTGTTTGTTTCCATCAATTTCAAGTGGCTTCCTTATTTCATTCCTTTTGAGCTTTCTTTTTTTCTTATGCATTTGCTTTGAAGAACCCTGATTAAGATGAATCCACACCCTGGGATACGGGGAGAGAGGCAAGTGGACTCAAATATGAATGCCAGACCATCTTCTATTTGAAAAGGGCCAAAATATCTAATTATATAAAAAAATAGAGTTCATATCTTGTCCAGAAAGGACCTCATTAAATGGTTTTATTTCCAAGTTATTTTCATTGTGAAATTTTAGGATATTTGAATTTAATGCTTGCTCAATTAATAGTTCAACTCAGCAAATATTCTGAACAGGAAGAAGGCATTTTGACTATACAAGCTAATGGCTGCCATCTAATTCACACTGTAGCCTTCAATCTAATTTACATGCTTAGTTTATTTATTACCCCAATTAAGTTTTGCAAATAGTTTGCAATGAGGTCCCCATGACCTCATAACTCACAATTACTCTTGGGATCTCCTGCCCACTTTGGCACATTTTGAATAATACTGCAATATCTTCCAGGAAAGGGTTGCACTTAAAAAAATGATGGATGGTGATCATATCTTGTCCATAAAAGACAGGATCTGAAAAGTGTCCTTGGTCTGCTATTTGGTGTGTAGTTTACACACCTCACTATTTGGAATTGGCCACTGATTTTCTCCTCACCAGACCTCCCTCTCTTGTCAAGCCCGTGGCTGCTTCACTATCAGAATAATTTGCTCATTAAGATTTTGAACCAGTAAAATCCAAACCAAGTCTGTAGACTAGTGTATAACACTGTGCCAATGTTACTTTCTTAGTTTTGACAAATGAACCATGGTTATGTAAGATGTTAACATTAGGGAAAGCTGGATATATCTTTGCAACTTTTCTGTAAACAGAAAATTACTTCAAAATCAATAGTTTTTAAAAAAGCTTTCTATTTGTAATCTAAAAGTCTAGTAACATCTTTATAAGAGCCCCTTATTAAAGTCCACTCAAGGGGATCTCCTGGAGGTCCAGTGGCTTGGACTCAGGGCTGCCAGTATTGTGGGCCCGGGTTCAATCCCTGACTGGGGACTAAGATCCTGCAAGCTGCTCAGTGAGCAACTCCCCCTCCCCTCCTCCACAAACGGTCCACTCAAGAGTGGGCCAACCTGAGTCTAAAGCCTGTGCGGTGGTTGTGGTGGGGAATTTGTGCGTGTGTGTGAGGGAGCTAGGTAATGGGAAACAGAGGGGCCCTGGGTTCTGCTGGTATATGTCCTGGCTTTGATACACACCTCATTATCGATGAGGAAATTGGGGTACAACCCAGTCTTTGTACCCCAATTTCCTCATCAATAGTGCCACCAACTGGGATTCAGAAAGGAGTAAATGTGGAAATAATGACTATGTTTAGGACACTACACATTTGTACAGATTTTATTAAACACCTCTGAGGAGGCTTCCCAGGTGGCTCAGATAGTAAAGAGTCCACCTACAATGTGGGAGACCTGGGTTTTATCCCAGGGTTGGGAAGATCCCCTGGAGGAGGGCATGGCAACCCACTCCAGTATTCTTGCCTGGAGAATTCCATGGACAGAGGAGCCTGGTGGCCCACAGTCCATGGGACTGCAAAGAGTTGGACACGACTGAGTGACTAAATACATATGAGGAAGTGAGTGGGAAGGGCAATATAGAACTATGGTGTGAACAATGCCCTAAGATATTACAGAAATCATGGAAAGAGTCTTTGGTGTTAACTCACTAAATCTACCATTACATAGGAGAAACATGGAGCGAAGAAAACGACCCGTTTAGGGGTCACTGTCAGAAACGGAACTCACCCCTTCTGCTTCCCTAGACTGTGCTCTTCCTTCTGGGCTGTACTTCCCAATGTTGTGTTCAGGACTGGCCCTGACAAACGTCAAGCAAAATGATCTGCTGAGTGTTTCCTTTCCAGTTTTGATTTGAAAAGCACCCCCTCCACACTTATAAGATGTTATTAGTATGTAATCACGAGGACTTTCCAAACTAAAAGGCTTGCCTGCTAAGGATCAGTTCAGTTCAGCTCAGTTCAGCTGCTCAGTTGTGTCTGACTCTCTTGTGACTCCATGGACTGCAGCATGCCAGGCTTCCCTGTCCATCACCAACTCCCGGAACTTACTCAAACTCATGTCCATCGAGTCAAGGTGGCATCGCCTGTTAAGGATGGCCCAGTTATTAATGCAGAGAAAATGTGTTAAAGTACATGGAATCAAAGTACTGCATAGAATTGGGAATTCCAATGGAGTGACAATATTCAGTTACGTGAAACATCTCTACACACCTTTCCTACAACAGCTGAGACACCCTGAAATCTAAGCTCATTTAACAGGAGAATACCCTCCTTGTTTTTCCATTTTCCTTGCAGTATCACTCTCTTCACTGTTTTCCAGATACCAAATCTTGGAGTCACTTTTCTTTTTCTCTGTCACTGCTTTAAGTTAATATCTTACCAAAGCTCCTCTTGGGAACAGAATCTAAGTCTGACTCATTTTCACAAACTCCCCAGCATCTAACAGGATGCCTGATGCCTCTCTCTTATCAGGTGTTCAAGACTGTTTCACGGAGGGAGGAGCTAAGATGGCAGAGGAATAGGACAGGGAGAACACTTTCTCCTCCACAAATTCATCAAAAGAACATCTAAACGCCGAGTAAATTCCACAAAACAACTTCGGAATGCCGGCAGAGGACATCAGGCACCCAGAAAAGCAACTCATTGCCTTCTAAAGGAGGTAGGAAAAAATATAAAATACAAAAAAGAGACAAAGAGGGAGGGACGGACCTCTGTCCGGGGAAGGGAGTCTTAAAAAAGAGAAATTTCCAAACACCAGGAAACGCTCTCACTGCCAAGTCTATGCCGAACCTGGGAAGCACGGAGGCCAACATAACAGGGAGGAGAATAAATAAACAATTAAAACCCACAGACTACGAGCCCTACGATAACTTCCCCAGTGGAGAAGCAGCGCAAACGCCTGCATCTGCCATTAGCAAGCAGGGGCTGGGCAAGGAGGCGCGGCACAGGTGGCTTCGCGGGCGGCATCAGCCTGAATATCCCGAGTGCTACCTGAGCGGAATAATTTGGGCTAGCAAACCAGACTGTGGGATACCTACCACACGAGAAGCCAGCCCTAACCCAAGGCACCGCCAGGCCCGCGCACAGAACAAAGGTCTGTACAGAGATAGCCGGCAGCAGTCTGTCCCCCTTCGGTGACACACAGCCAGAGCCGGAGGGAGGCAATCGCAGCCCCAGAGAGACATAATCCACAAAACTGGAAGCAGGCTTCTTTGCTAACTAAGACTTCTTGGGGCTCTGGTCGGCTAACATCCACCTAAGAAAGTGCGCTGTGGGACGGCAAGGCGATAAGTCACAGAAGCCGCGCTTGCTAAACACCTCATTACCTGCGCTGCTGGATTCTGCAAAGGGTACAAAATGCAGGCCCAACCGAGCCTGGGCCTCTGAGGACCACCCGAGTGCCTGAACTTGAGTGGCTTAGACCTGGGAGGGGCAAGCAGCCAGGGCCGGTCACGGATGGTTCTGGCAGAGAAACAGAGAGCCTAAGCAGAGCAAGCAGGGAGGCAGACCCAGTGTGGCTGAGCCACTGCGAGCGCACGCCAGTGGTATTTATTTGCAGCGTCCCTCCCTCCCCGTAGCGTGACTGAACAAGTGAGCCTAAAAAAAAAAAAAAAGGGGTGTCCACCACCGCCCCCTTTGTATCAGGGTGGAAATCAGACACTGAAGAGACCAGCAAACAGAAGAAGCTATAACAGAGGGAACCGCCATGGAAGCGACAGGCAATAAACTAAAACCCCGTGGTTAGTACCAACTACAGAGAAAGGGGCCTATAGGTCTTCAGAAATTTAAGCTGGAAGAAGGAACTAGCCAAAAATGAACTGAACCCACAATACCCACAACGATAACAGAGAAAGTCTTACATATATTGTTACTATTTTTACCATCATTATTTCTTTCTTTTTTTAAATATATTTTTTATATATTTTTTATTAAAAAATTAAAAAAAAAATTTTTTTTATCCTCTAGTACTCCTTTAATTTCCACTTTTAGAATATTTTTTATAACTCTTGCGACCTTTTTTTGTGTGTCTTTTCTTTTTTTCTTTCCTTTAACATGGTATTTTTGAAACTCCAAACTCTGCTCTAGCTTCATAAGTTTAGCTTATTGGTAATTGCTATCAATTTTTTACCTATTCATTTTTTTTATAACTTTTGTGACTTTTTCCTTTTTTTTTCTCCCTCTTTCTATCTCTTCATCTTTTCTTTGACATTGTATTCCTGAAACTCAAAACTCTAATCTAGATTTTTAATCTATGCTTTCTGGTATATGTAATCAATTTGTGCCTATTACTGACTGGATCTGTCTCTCTCCTTTTCATTCCCTCCTTTTATCCTCCTGACCACCTCTGTCTCCTTCCTCCCTCTTTTCTTCTCTGTATAACTCCGTGAACATCTCTGAGCGGTCCAGTTGTGGAGTGCAGTATAGAAGGAGAAGTTTTTGAGACTACTGTAAAAATAAGACCGATAACTGGAAGCAGGAGGCTTAAGTCCAAACCCTGATCCCACGGAACATTAATTGACAGGAGCTCATCAAATGCCTCCAAACCTACACTGAAACCCAGCCAATATACAGGCTACCCAAAGTGACCCCAAAATCATAGACATCTCATAACTCATTACTAGACACTCCATTGCACTCCAGAGAGAAGAAATCCAGCTCCATCCACCAGAACACAGACACAAGCTTCCCTAACCAATAAACCTTTTCAAGCCACCTGTACAAACCCACATACAGTGAGGGAATGCCACAATAAAGAGAACTCCACAAACTGCCAGAATACAGTAAGGACATCCCAAACTCAGCAATTTAAACAAGATGAAGAGACAGAAGAATTCCCAGCAGGTAAAGAAACAGGATAAATGGCCACCAAACCAAACAAAAGAGGAAGAAATAGCGAATCTACCAGATAAAGAATTCCGAATAATGATAGTGAAATTAATCCAAAATCTGGAAATCAAAATGGAATCACAGATAAATAGCCTGGAGAAAAGCATTGAGAAGATGCAAGAAAGGTTTAACAAGGACCTAGAAGAAATAAAAAAGTGTCAATATATAATGAATAATGCAATAAATGAGATCCAAAACACTCTAGAGGCAACAAATAGTAGAATAACAGAGGCAGAAGATAGAATTAGCGAATTAGAAGATAGAATGGTAGAAATAAATGAAGCAGAGGAGAAAAAAGAAAAACGAATTAAAAGAAATGAGGACAATCTCAGAGACCTCCAGGACAATATTAAACGTTACAACATTCGAATCATAGGAGTCCCAGAAGAAGAAGACAAAAAGAAAGACCATGAGAAAATACTAGAGGAGATAATAGTTGAAAACTTCCCTAAAATGGGGAAGGAAATAATCACTCAAGTCTAAGAAACTCAGAGAGTCCCAAACAGGATAAACCCAAGGTGAAACACCCCAAGACACATATTAATCAAATTAACAAAGATCAAACACAAAGAACAAATATTAAAAGCGGCAAGGGAAAAACAACAAATAACACACAAGGGAATTCCCATAAGGATAACAGCTGATCTTTCAATAGAGACTCTCCAAGCCAGGAGGGAATGGCAAGACATACTTAAAGTGATGAAAGAAAATAACCTACAGCCCAGATTATTGTACCCAGCAAGGATCTCATTCAAATATGAAGGAGAAATCAAAACCTTTACAGACAAGCAAAAGCTGAGAGAATTCAGCAACAACAAACCAGCTCTCCAACAAATACTAAAGGACATTCTCTAGACAGGAAACACAAAAAGGGTATATAAATTCGAACCCAAAACAATAAAGTAAATGGCAACAGGATCATACTTATCAATAATTATCTTAAATGTAAATGGGGTGAATGCCCCAACCAAAAGACAGAGACTGGCCTAATGGATACAAAAACAAGACCCCTACATATGTTGTCTACAAGAGACCCACCTCAAAATAGGGGACACATACAGACTGAAAGTGAAGGGCTGGAAAAAGATTTTCCATGCAAATAGGGACCAAAAGAAAGCAGGAGTAGCAATACTCATATCAGATAAAATAGACTTTAAAACAAAGGCTGTGAAAAGAGACAAAGAAGGTCACTACATAATGATCAAAGGATCAATCCAAGAAGAAGATATAACAATTATAAATATATATGCACCCAACATAGGAGCACCGCAATATGTAAGACAAATACTAACAAGTATGAAAGGAGAAATCAACAATAACACAATAATAGTGGGAGACTTTAATACCCCATTCACACCAATGGATAGATCAACTAAACAGAAAATTAACAAGGAAACACAAACTTTAAACCATATAATAGACCAGTTAGACCTAATTGATATCTATAGGACATTTCATCCCAAAACAATGAATTTCACCTTTTTCTCAAGCGCACACGGAACCTTCTCCAGGATAGACCACATCCTGGGCCATAAATCTAGCCTTGGTAAGTTCAGAAAAATTGAAATCATTCCAAGCATCTTTTCTGACCACAATGCAGTAAGATTAGATCTCAGTAACAGGAGAAAAACTATTAAAAATTCCAACATATGGAGGCTGAACAACACGCTCCTGAATAGCCAACAAATCACAGAAGAAATCAAAAAAGAAATAAAAATCTGCATAGAAACGAATGAAAATGAAAACACAACAACCCAAAACCTGTGGGACACTGTAAAAGCAGTCCTAAGGGGAAAGTTCATAGCAATACAGGCATACCTCAAGAAACAAGAAAAAAGCCAAATAAATACCTTAACTCTACACCTAAAGCAACTAGAAAAGTAAGAAATGAAGCACCCCAAGGTTAGTAGAAGGAAAGAAATCTTAAAAATTAGGGCAGAAATAAATGCAAAAGAAAAGCGACCATAGCAAAAATCAACAAAGCCAAAACCTGGTTCTTTGAAAGGGTAAATAAAATTGACAAACCATTAGCCAGACTCATCAAGAAACAAAAGAAGAAAAATCAAATCGATAAAATTAGAAATGAAAATGGAGAGATCACAACAGACAACACAGAAATACAAAGGATCATAAGAGACTACTATCAGCAATTATATGGCAATAAAATGGACAATCTGGAAGAAATGGACAAATTCTTAGAAAAGTACAACTTTCCAAAACTGGATCAGGAAGAAATAGAAAATCTTAACAGACCCATCACAAGCATGGAAATTGAAACTGTAATCAGAAATCTTCCAGCAAACAAAAGCCCAGGTCCAGATGGCTTCACAGCTGAATTCTACCAAAAATTTAGAGAAGAGCTAACACCTATCCTACTCAAACTGTTCCAGAAAATTTCAGAAGAAGGCAAAACATCCAAACTCATTCTATGAGGCCACCATCACCCTAATACCAAAACCTGACAAAGATGCCACAAAAAAAGAAAACTACAGGCAAATATCACTGATGAACATAGATGCAAAAATCCTTAACAAAATTCTAGCAATCAGAACCCAACAACACATTAAAAAGATCATACACCATGACCAAGTGGGCTTTATCCCAGGAATGCAAGGATTCTTCAATACCTGCAAATCAATCAACATAATACAACACATTAACAAATTGAAAAATAAAAACCATATGATTATCTCAATAGATGCAGAGAAAGCCTTTGACAAAGTTCAACATCCATTTATGATAAAAACTCTCCAGAAAGCAGGAATAGAAGGAACATACCTCAACATAAGAAAAGCTATATATGACAAACCCACAGCACACATTATCCTCAGTGGTGAAAAATTGAAAGCATTTCCTCTAAAGTCAGGAACAAGACAAGATGCCCACTTTCACCATTACTATTCAATATAGTTTTGGAAGTTTTGGCCACAGCAATCAGAGCAGAAAAAGAAATAAAAGGAATCCAAATTGGAAAAGAAGAAGTAAAACTCTTACTGTTTGCAGATGACATGATCCTCTAGGTAGAAAACCCTAAAGATTCCACCAGAAAATTACTAGAACTAATCAATGAATATAGTAAAGTTGCAGGATATAAAATCAACACACAGAAATCCCTTGCATTCCTGTACACTAATAATGAGAAAATAGAAAGAGAAATTAAGGAAACAATTCCATTCACCATTGCAACAAAAAGAATAAAATACTTAGGAATATATCTTCCTCAAGAAACTAAAGACCTATATATAGAAAACTATAAAACCCTGGTGAAAGAAATCAAAGAGGACACTAATAGATGGAGAAATATACCATGTTCATGGATTGGTAGAATCAATATAGTGAAAATGAGTATACTACCCAAAGCAATTTATAGATTCAATGCAATCCCCATCAAGCTACCAACGGTATTCTTCACAGAGCTAGAACAAATAATTTCTCAATTTGTATGGAAATACAAAAAACCTCGAATAGCCAAAGCTATCTTGAGAAAGAAGACTGGAACTGGAGGAATCAACCTGCCTGACTTCAGGCTCTACTACAAAGCCACAGTCATCAAGACAGTATGGTACTGGCACAAAGACAGAAATATAGATCAATGGAACAAAATAGAAAGCCCAGAGATAAATCCACGCACATATGGACACCTTATCTTTGACAAAGGAGGCAAGAATATACAATGGATTAAAGACAATCTCTTTAACAAGTGGTGCTGGGAAAACTGGTCAAACACTTGTAAAAGAATGAAACTAGAACACTTTCTAACACCATACACAAAAATAAACTCAAAATGGATTAAAGATCTAAATGTAAGACCAGAAACCATAAAACTCCTAGAGGAAAACATAGGCAAAACACTCTCTGACATACATCACAGCAGGAACCTCTATGACCCACCTCCTAGAATATTGGAAATAAAAACAAAAATAAATAAATGGGACCTATTGTACAGGAGACAGGGATCAAGACCATCCCCATGGAAAAGAAATGCAAAAAAGCAAAATGGCTGTCTGGAGAGGCCTTGCAAATAGCTGTGAAAAGAAGGGAAGCCAAAAGCAAAGGAGAAAAGGAAAGATATAAACATCTGAATGCAGAGTTCCAAAGAATAGCAAGAAGAGATAAGAAAGCCTTCTTCAACGATCAATGCGAAGAAATAGAGGAAAACAACAGAATGGGAAAGACTAGGGATCTATTCAAGAAAATCAGAGATACCAAAGGAACATTTCATGCAAAGATGGGCTCGATAAAGGACAGAAATGGTATGGACCTAACAGAAGCAGAAGATATTAAGAAGAGGTGGCAAGAATACACAGAACTGTACAAAAAAGAGCTTCACGACCCAGATAATCATGATGGTGTGATCACTGACCTAGAGCCAGACATCCTGGAATGTGAAGTCAAGTGGGCCTTAGAAAGCATCACTAGGAACAAAGCTAGTGGAGGTGATGGAATTCCAGTGGAGCTATTCCAAATTCTGAAAGATGATGCTGTGAAAGTGCTGCACTCAATATGCCAGCAAATTTGGAAAACTCAGCAGTGGCCACAAGATTGGAAAAGGTCAGTTTTCATCCCAATCCCAAAGAAAGGCAATGCCAAAGAGTGCTCAAACTACCACACAATTGCACTCATCTCACACGCTAGTAAAGTAATGCTAAAAATTCTCCAAGCCAGGCTTCAGCAATATGGGAACCGTGAACTTCCTGATGTTCAAGCTGGTTTTACAAAAGGCAGAGGAACCAGAGATCAAATTGCCAACATCCGCTGGATCATGGAGAAAGCAAGAAAGTTCCAGAAAAACATCTATTTCTGCTTTCTTGACTATGCCAAAGTCTTTGACTGTGTAGATCACAATAAACTGTGGACAATTCTGAAAGAGATGGGAATACCAGACCACCTGATCTGCCTCTTGAGAAATCTGTATGCAGGTCAGGAAGCAACAGTTAGAACTGGTCATGGAACAACAGACTGCTTCCAAATAGGAAAAGGAGTACGTCAAGGCTGTATATTGTCACCATTTTTATTTAACTTATATGCAGAGTACATCATGAGAAATGCTGGACTGGAAGAAACACAAGTTGGAATCAAGATTGCTGGGAGAAATATCAATAACCTCAGATATGCAGATGACACCACCCTTATGGCAGAAAGTGAAGAGGAACTAAAAAGCCTCTTGATGAAAGTGAAAGTGGAGAGTGAAAAGGTTGGCTTAAAGCTCAACATTCAGAAAACGAAGATCATGGCATCTGGTCCCATCACTACATGGGAAATAGATGGAGAAACAGTGGAAACAGTGTCAGACTTGATTTTTCTGGGCTCCAAAATCACTGCAGATGGTGACTGCAGCCATGAAATTAAAAGACGCTTACTCCTTGGAAGGAAAGTTATGACCAACCTAGATAGCATATTCAAAAGCAGAGACATTACTTTGCCAACAAAGGTTCGCCTAGTCAAGGCTATGGTCTTTCCTGTGGTCATGTATGGATGTGAGAGTTGGACTGTGAAGAAGGCTGAGCGCCGAAGAATTGATGCTTTTGAACTGTGGTGTTGGAGAAGACTCTTGAGAGTCCCTTGGACTGCAAGGAGATCCAATCAGTCCATTCTGAAGGAATCAACCCTGGGATTTCTTTGGAAGGAATGATGCTAAAGCTGAAACTCCAGTATTTTGGCCACCTCATGCGAAGAGTTGACTCATTGGAGAAGACTCTGATGCTGGGAGGGATTGGGGGCAAGAGGAGAAGGGGACGACAGAGGATGAGATGGCTGGATGGCATCACTGACTCGATGAATGTGAGTCTGAGTGACCTGTGACCTCCGGGAGTTGGTGATGGACAGGGAGGCCTGGTGTGCTGCAGTTCATGGGGTTGCAAAGAGTCGGACACGACTGAGCGACTGATCTGATCTGATCTGATCTGAATTAAACTTAAAAGCTTCTGCACAACAAAGGAAACTATAAGCAAGGTGAAAAGGCAGCCTTCAGAATGGGAGAAAGTAATAACAAATGAAGCAACAGACACACAACTAATCCCAAAAATATACAAGCAACTCCTCCAGCTTAATTCCAGAAAAATAAATGACTCAATCAAAAAATGGGCCAAAGAACTAAATAGACATTTCTCCAAAGAAGACATACAGATGGCTAACAAACACATGAAAAGATGTTCAACATCACTCATTATCAGAGAAATGCAAATCAAAACCACTATGAGGTACCATTTCACGCCAGTCAGAATGGCTGCGATCCAAAAGTCCACAAGCAATAAATGCTGGAGAGGGTGTGGAGAAAAGGGTCCCTCTTACACTGTTGGTGGGAATGCAAACTAGTACAGCCACTTTGGAGAACAGTATGGAGATTCCTCAAAAAACTGGAATAGAACTGCCTTATGATCCAGCAATCCCACTGCTGGGCATACACACTGAGAAAACCAGAATTGAAAGAGACACATGTACCCCAATGTTCATAGCAGCACTGTTTATAATAGCCAGGACTTGGAAGCAACCTAGATGTCCATCCACAGATGAATGGATAAGCAAGCTGTGGTACATATACACAATGGAGTATTACTCAGCCATTAAAAAGAATACATTTGAATCAGTTCTAATGAGGTGGATGGAACTGGAGCCTATTATACACAGTGAAGTAAGCCAGAAAGAAAAACACAAATACAGTATACTAACACATATATATGGAATTTAGAAAGATGGTAACAATAACCCTGTGTATGAGACAGCAAAAGAGACACTGATGTATAGAATAGACTTTTGGACTCTGGGAACGGGAGAGGGTGGGATGATTTGGGAGAATAGCATTGAACTATGTATAACATCATATTTGAAATGAGTCGCCAATCCAGGTACAATCCCTGATAACGGATGCCTGGGGCTGGTGCACTGGGACGACCCAGAGGGATGGTATGGGGAGGGAGGAGGGAGGAGGGTTCAGGATGGGGAATACATGTATACTTGTGGCGGATCCATCTTGATGTATGGCAAAAGCAATACAATACTGTAAAGTTAAGCAAAATAAAATTTAATTAAAAAAATAAATCAGCTTGAACATCAAAAAAAAAAACAAAAAAAAGACTGTTTCACGAACATGTCTGTGGGAAAGCTCTTACGTGAAATCTTTCAAAAGCTTATGTCAGAATTCCTCAAGGTCCCAAAGAAAGAGGATTTCTCTTTGCTTCTTTTCACACTTGAAACCATACAATATTAAAATATAAAGTAATCCCTTTCACTGCAAGTTGGGCCAATGTATTGATTATCCTATGTAAATCAGATCTCCAAAGAATACGCAGAAGAGCATCCCCCCAACTGCCAGGTTAAAGGAGACTTCATTCTTTAATATTAAATACTTCCACTGTATGTTACTATACAGTTCATTAACAGATTACAAGTCTCCTTGTATTTTAATCTATGGATACACCCATTTCTCTCCAGTTTACATTGTGTTATTTACCTGTTTTGTATTAACATCCTATACTAGTGACTCAATACCTGAGTGTTTACTTTCTGAAATAATCATATAATAAAATGCAAGTTGGCTTAACATTTTGAATGCTGCCCCCAGCAAACGTTCACAGGTATGGAAGAGTAACTTGACTGAAATCTTAGGTAGGCTTGTTATTAAATAATTCCAAACTGGGGTAGTAAAGGTGACAGTCTGTAACTAGCTGAGATAAATTTATCCTTCACCTGAAATTTTTGCAGCAGAAGACTGACATGGGATCAGTGGCTCAGTCTACTCAGCTTTCATGAGAAAAGTTTTCCCAGGAACTGAGTCAATAAGAAGCTTTGGGGAAAGGTTTTTCAACACTCCAGTATTCTTGTCTGGAAAATCCCAGGGACAGAGGAGCCCAGTGGGCTACAGTCCCTAGGGTCTCAAAGAGTAGGACATGACTGAGCATGCCCACATGCATCTTGGCTAAGGATCATCTTGGCTGACTCTAAGAGAATTCTGGTATGGTTCTGTGTATCTACAAAGCCTTGGATTCATTTACTGAAGTCATTTAGTTGTCTGAGAAAGAGAAATGGAATCAGTAGGAAAGATAAAAGTCCCAATGCTCATCCAGTACAAACACAGAAAGAAACAAAATTTTGTGTTGCTTTTAGCTAAACCTAACAGAGATCCTTCTCCAGTATTGTTGCCTGGAGAATCCCAGGGACAGAGGAGCCTAGTGGGCTGCCGTCTATGGGGTCGCACAGAGTTGGACATGACTGAAGCGACATGGCAGCAGCAGTAGCAACACAGATCTTACCTCAAATGGCTTAATAAAAAAGGAAATGCTTTACTGATGAGGAAGTTCTGAGTGGAGTAGCTCCACCAGCAGCTCGGGGCTGTAATGAAGAACCCGGCTCCTCTCCATCTTTTCCCTCTGCTAATAGCAACATGTCAGCTTTGCCCTCACATTGGCTCCCTTCGTGGGCCAGCAGATACAGGATCACTTTTGCAGGAAGAAGGGGGCCAGTTCTTCCTCATGTCTCTTTGTAAGACAAGGCATCATATCTGAAAGCCCAAAGCAGATTTCCACTAGGTTTGTGGTGGCTAGAACTCAGCCACGTGCCTTCCTCTTAACTAATCACTGGCAATGGAAATGACATTACAAAGCTTGGGTTGGCTTAAGCAGGGTTTATTTACCCTTGAACTGTGGTCACATTCCTTAAGAAGCAGACACCTAAACAAACTTGAGTTTATGTCTGCAAGAAAGAGGAATAGACATTGGTGAGTAACTCCACAAAGCAAACACACACTCTGTAAAATGACAGGGGAATCACATCTCCACAACTGGACACTTCTCATGCCACAACATCTGTTAGATATCTGCAGAGAAATCTGTAATTCCAATACCCTAAGGGATGCCCTTTTAATAAGAGATAGAAAAGGGGAGATGAAATTACACTAGGAGGGACTTCCTGGTAGTCCAGCGGTTAAGAATCCACCTGCTGATGCAGGGGACATGGGTTTGATCCCTGGTCCAGGAAGATTCCACATGCTACAAGGTGACTAGGACTGAGTATCAAAACTACCGAGCCCGTGCTCTAGAATTGGAGAGCCACAACTATTGAGCCCACGTGCTGCAACTACAGAAGCCGGCACACCTAGAGCCTATGCTCTGCAACAAGAGAAGCCACTGCAGTGAGAAGCTGGTGCACTGCAACTAGAGAGCAGCCTCTGCTCCCTGCAACTAGAGAAAAGCCGAGCAGCCACGAAGACCCAGCGTAGCCAAAAAATACTTAAATAAATAAACTACACTGGGAAAAGTTCTCCACCCCCTGACTTCACATGTGAATCATTAAAAGTGCTTTTACTTGTGGGATCACACAAAGAGATGACAAATAGGAAACTGCTTATCTGAGGGCTTGAAAGCAAAGTCTATACATAATGTGTGACTAGCTGTGGCAGCTAACAAGGAGCCTGGGTTTAGGAAGTTCCAAAATCCAGTCAAGGTATATGGGATGCATTTCTTAAAGCTGGACCAGAGATGGGGTTATAATTCTATACGCTCAGTCGCTCAGTCCCATCTGACTCTTCATGACCCCATGGACTATAGGAAAGTGGGGGAAAAAAAAAGGAAAGTGAAAGTCACTCAGTTGTGTCCAATTCTTTACAACCCCATGGTCTGTAGGCCTCCAAGCTCCTCTGTCCATGGGATTCTCCAGGTGAGAACACTGGAATGGGTTGCCATTTCCAACTCTATAATTCCATCAGATCAGATCAGTCGCTCAGTCGTGTCCGACTCTTTGCGACCCCATGAACCGCAGCACACCAGGCCTCCCTGTCCATCACCAGCTCCCTGAGGTCAGACTCGCATCCATCGAGTCAGTGATGCCATCCAGCCATCTCATCCTCTGTCGTCCCCTTCTCCTCCTGCCCTCAATCCCTCCCAGCATCAGAGTCTTCTCCAATGAGTCAACTCTTCGCATGAGGTGGCCAAAATACTGGAGTTTCAGCTTTAGCATCATTCCTTCTAAAGAAATTCCAGGATTGATCTCCTTCAGAATGGACTGGTTGGATCTTCTTGCAGTCCAAGGGACTCTCAAGAGTCTTCTCCAACACCACAGTTCAAAAGCATCAATTCTTCGGTGCTCAGCCTTCTTCACAGTCCAGCTCTCACATCCATACATGACCACAGGAAAGACCATAGCCTTGACTAGGCGAACCTTTGTTGGTAAAGTAATGTCTCTGCTTTTGAATATGCTATCTAGGTTGGTCATAACTTTCCTTCCAAGGAGCAAGCGTCTTTTAATTTCATGGCTGCAGTCACCATCTATAGTGATTTTGGAGCCCAGAAAAACAAAGTCTGACACTGTTTCCACTGTTTCCCCATCTATTTCCCATGAAGTGATGGGACCAGATGCCATGATCTTCGTTTTCTGAATGTTGAGCTTTAAGCCAACCTTTTCACTCTCCACTTTCACTTTCATCAAGAGGCTTTTTAGCCCCTCTTCACTTTCTGCCATAAGAGTGGTGTCATCTGCATATCTGAGGTTATTGATATTTCTCCCGGCAATCTTGATTCCAACTTGTGTTTCTTTCAGTCCAGCATTTCTCATGATGTACTCTGCATATAAGTTAAATAAACAGGGTGACAATATGCAGCCTTGACGTACTCCTTTTCCTATTTGGAACCAGTCTGTTGTTCCATGACCAGTTCTAACTGTTGCTTCCTGACCTGCATACAGATTTCTCAAGAGGCAGTTCAGGTGGTCTGGTATTCCCATCTCTTTCAGAATTATACCAAATCAATATCATAGCATTCTTTTAGGAGGAAGAGGGATATAGAGAGGGGATTAGGAAAACCATAGGACATTTTAAAAAGAAGAATCCTGGAGGGACAGTGCCCATCCATGGAAGGCATAGGGAAGCCCTCCTTGGTGAGGTTAAGAGTACCTCCTACTCAGCACTCAGAGCACTGAGAAGTTCTCTTTGACATCAGCGTCTCCTCATAAGTGGGACTCTCTTAGCTTTTCCTACAGGTATGGATGCACCGGACAGATGTGTGTGTGTGGTCTGACCTCTAGGCAGCTAATGAGACTTCTTGCTATGTCCTCACCTCCAATTTCATGTGTTAAATCCAAACCCTCAAGGTGATGGTATTAGGAGGTCGGGCCTTTGGGAGGAGATGGCTCAGATGGTAAAACATCTGCCTACAATGTGGGAGACCCGGGTTCAATCCCTGGGTCAGGAAGATTTCCTGGAGAAGGAAATGGCAACCCACTCCAGTGTTCTTGCCTGGGGAATCCCATGGATGGAGGAGCCTGGCGGGCTACAGTCCATGGGGTCGCAGAGTCGGACACGACTGAGTGACTTCACTCACTATGTCAGGAAAGCAGAGCCCTCACAAATGGGATTAGTGGGATGAGAAAGCCCACGCCCCTTCCAATATGTGGAGTTACAGCAAAAAAAGGCAGCCATCAAAGAGCAAGGGGGCTCTCACCACACATAGGGTCTGCAGCTGCTACTTCTGTTAAGTCACTTCAGTCGTGTCCGACTTTGTGCGACCCCATAGACGGCAGCCCACCAGGCTCCACCATCCCTGGGATTCTCCAGGCAAGAACACTGGAGTGGGTTGCCATTTCCTTCTCTGATGCGTGAAAGTGAAAAGTGAAAGGGAAGTCGCTCAGTTGCGACCCACCAGGCTCCTCCATCCATGGGATTTTCCAGGCAGGAGTACTGGAGTGGGTTGCCACTGCCTTCTCCCCACATAGGGTCTGCTGGTGCCTAAATTTGGATTTTCCAGCTTCCAGAATTGTGAGAAACTAAGGCGTATTTTTTGTAAGTCACTCGGTCTCTGGTATTTTGTTATAACAGCCTAAACAGACTGACATTTATTATAAAATAATGAACTTGCTTCCTAACCCTATAACAGATACCAGAATTCCCATGGGAACTATGTACAGACACACCTAGATACCAGTGTGTATGGAATTTTTTCGGTTATTATCATCTTTTACCCAGAGCTAGATCCACTCCAGGTTAGTAGATAACATCCAAACACTCATGAACTTGGTAAGTTCACTGAGACAAGCGTCACCTACCCAGTCTCTCTACTGATTATTTGCTTTTACCATCTTCCATAATTAGTATTTCTTTAGACTATCAATTGGTAACTAGTGGAAATATTCTGATGATGATCTTTGTTTAATAAGACAAGAAAACCCTTCTATTTTTATACCAAACAGCTTCAATTAATTCAATTAACATCTTTAATTCAATTTGACAAAATCTACAAAGTTTGCCATCATAAAACCCTTCTGCTGCTGCTCTGCTCCATCGCTTCAGTCGTGTCCGACTCTGTGCGACCCCATAGACGGCAGCCCACCAGGCTCCCCCGTCCCTGGGATTCTCCAGGCAAGAAAACTGGAGTGGGTTGCCATTTCCTTCTCCAAAATAAAACCCTTCAGATCAGATCAAATCAGTCGCTCAGTCATGTCTGACTCTTTGCGACCCCATGAACTGCAGCACGCTAGGCCTCCCTATCCATCACCAGCTCTCGGAGGTCACTCAGACTCACATTCATCAAGTCAGTGATGCCATCCAGCCATCTCATTCTCTGTCGTCCCCTTCTCCTCCTGCCCCCAATCCCTCCCAGCATCAGAGTCTTCTCCAATGAGTCAACTCTTCGCATGAGGTGCCCAAAATACTGGAGTTTCAGCTTTAACATCATTCCTTCCAAAGAAATTCCAGGGTTGATCTCCTTCAGAATGGACTGGTTGGATCTCCTTGCAGTCCAAGGGACTCTCAAGAGTCTTCTCCAACACCACAGTTCAAAAGCATCAATCCTTCGGTGCTCAGCCTTCTTCACAGTCCAACTCTTACATCCATACATGACCACTGGAAAAACCATAGCCTTGACCAGATGGACCTTTGTTGGCAAAGTAATGTCTCTGCTTTTGAATATGCTATCTAGGTTGGTCATAACTTTCCTTCCAAGGAGTAAGCGTCTTTTAACTTCATGGCTGCAGTCACCATCTGCAGTGATTTTGGAGCCCAGAAAAATCAAGTCTGACACTGTTTCCACTGTTTCTCCATCTATTTCCCATGTAGTGATGGGACCAGATGCCATGATCTTCGTTTTCTGAATGTTGAGCTTTAAGCCAACCTTTTCACTCTCTACTTTCACTTTCATCAAGAGGCTTTTTAGCCCCTCTTCACTTTCTGCCATAAGGGTGGTGTCATCTGCATATCTGAGGTTATTGATATTTCTCCCGGCAATCTTGATTCCAGCTTGTGTTTCTTCCAGTCCAGCGTTTCTCATGATGTACTCTGCATATAAGTTAAATAAACATGGTGACAATATACAGCCTTGACGTACTCCTTTTCCTATTTGGAACCAGTCTGTTGTTCCATGACCAGTTCTAACTGTTGCTTCCTGACCTGCATACAGATTTCTCAAGAGGCAGATCAGGTGGTCTGGTATTCCCATCTCTTTCAGAATTATCCACAGTTTATTGTGATCTACACAGTCAAAGGCTTTGGCATAGTCAATAAAGCAGAAATAGATGTTTTTCTGGAACTCTCTTGCTTTTTCCATGATCCAGCGGATGTTGGCAATTTGATCTCTGGTTCCTCTGCCTTTTCTAAAACCAGCTTGCACATCAGGAAGTTCACGGTTCACATATTGCTGAAGCCTGGCCTGGAGAATTTTGAGCATTACTTTACTAGCGTGTGAGATGAGTGTAATTGTGCGGTAGTTTGAGCATTCTTTGGCATTGCCTTTCTTTGGGATTGGGATGAAAACTGACCTTTTCCAATCTTGTGGCCACTGCTGAGTTTTCCAAATTTGCTGGCATATTGAGTGCAGCACTTTCACAGCATCATCTTTCAGGATTTGGAATAGCTCCACTGGAATTCCATCACCTCCACTAGCTTTGTTCCTAGTGATGCTTTCTAAGGCCCACTTGACTTCACATTCCAGGATGTCTGGCTCTAGGTCAGTGATCACACCATCATGATTATCTGGGTCGTGAAGATCTTTTTTGTACTGTTCTTCTGTGTATTCTTGCCACCTCTTCTCAATATCTTCTGCTTCCGTTAGGCCCATACCATTTCTTTATCGAGCCCATTTTTGCATGAAATGTTCCTTTGGTATCTCTGATTTTCTTGAATAGATCCTTAGTCTTTCCCATTCTGTTGTTTTCCTCTATTTCTTTGCATTGATCACTGAAGAAGGCTTTCTTATCTCTTCTTGCTATTCTTTGGAACTCTGCATTCAGATGTTTATATCTTTCCTTTTCTCCTTTGCTTTTCACTTCTCTTTTCGCAGCTATTTGCAAGGCCTCCCCAGACAGCCATTTTGCTTTTTTGCATTTTTTTTTCCATGGGGATGGTCTTGATCCCTGTCTCCTGTACAATGTCACGAACCTCATTCCATAGTTCATCAGGCACTCTATCTATCAGATCTAGGCCCTTAAATCTATTTCTCACTTCCACTGTATTATCATAAGGGATTTGATTTAGGTCATAAAACCCTTACTCAACTAAAAATTCTGGCCTATAATTTTTGTTAACTATACCTAAGTTTTACAAGAAAGAAGCCATTCAGATAAGCTTATATCAAGTGAGTGTTTAGTGTTTAAAGCCATGTCCCTGAGATCTACAGGCTTCCCTAGTGACTCAGATGGTAAAGAGCCATCTTTACCTGCAATGCATAAGATCTTGCTTCAACTCCTGGGTCAGGAAGATCCCCTGGAGAAGGGAATGGCTACCCACTCCAGTATTCCTACCTGGAGAATCCCATGGACAGAGGAGATTGGAGGCCTACAGACCATGGTGTTGTAAAGAATTGGACACAATTGACTGACTAACACTTTCATTTTCCTTTTTCCCTGGGATCTATAAAGATTCAGCTCAATCTCCTACACCTTCTTCATCTCTACCCACAGGTTCCAAGAGGAGATGCTAGTTCACAATGGGACTAAGAAGTAGGCAGGTTGCACATATCTCAAACATCAGGAAAAATATCAAGTATTTTCACAAGACTGTAATACAAAAAAAATAATCTAAGAGGCATTTCAACAAGAGTTGCAACCAAAAGTGTTTCTGATTAACACTGGGGCAATTTATCAAAGCCCTGAACAATCTGTTCCTAACATAGAACTGTTTCTGATAGTCATTTAACTGTTGTTCTTTCACCAGATGGAAACTCTTCAGATGTGCCTTCCCTTTCAGAGAGCTCTGTCCTTATTAAAACACAGTTTGTGGTCTTAATTTATTCAAGTTTGCACTCTCTCGCTCCTGGCACACAAGGGACACTCCTTATCAAGTGGCAATGAATAATAGTCATCGCTAAAGGTGTGCGGTTTCCTATAGAGATAAGGTGTTTCTTGCTATGAACTTACAACATGCAGGAAACCAAATGTCAAGACAGGTTCATTGATTAACTGAGAAAATTAACTTTTCCCCTCAATATCAAAAGTAGATGCAACACTGAAAACAAAGACATGCCTATCATCCAGTTGGGCTGCAGAAGGAAGCTGCTTGCTTCCTTTTAAATTTTGCATAAAACCAACACCTCTCTTAGATTTAACTGCTTCTTTAAAAGAACTCAAGCCTTTCTTTTATTATTGTAAATATCATCTCATAAATGTAAAACTAAGGTAAAACAGAGAACTGAAAGCTCAGTGATATTTAAATCAGCAAAACGTAGACCACACACTCAGCTGTGTTCACATTTTTTAAAAATGATATGCTTTAATAACCAGTTAGTGGAGTGTGTTATGCATGTTAGTAGAGTATGTTACTAACAAGCTGGCATGAGAAGATCATGAGAAAAACCACTCTATGAGGACCCATCAGGAGTGCCATTCCTGAAATCAGGTGATGCTCAGGCATCTCCAGAAAGAGTGGGACAGTAGTCATCAACAAGGAATACAATGATAGCTTGGTCCATATCGCATCCTGAAGCATCAATAAGTGAAGCCTGACAGTTCATGTGTCCATTTCAATGTATGCACTTATTGTTTCAAAGTGTGGTCCAAGAAGCTGCAGCATCAACATCACCTGGGAACTTGATAGGCAAATCCTTAGTTGTCATGTGTGTTCATCTACCCGTATACATACAGGTGCATAAACTCACATCTCCCACTTCATGCCCCCATGTTACTTTTTCAACCCCCACCTGCACCCCCAACATACTGAATCATAATCCTCCTTGCAGAATATCCTCAAGTGATTCGAATGGCCGTTCAAGTTTGAAAGGCACTGCTGAATATCATTCTAAAGTAAATACCTTTTCTTCAGTGTCCCCCATTTTACTGGATTCCACCACAAAAAGCACATAACCCAAGTGATTGTTTATCATATATGAAACACAGAAAGAGGAAATTTTCCCCAAGGAGGAACAGACTGAATAGTATTAACAGTGCTTTAAACTGTAATGAATTCCCAGTCTAATTCACTATGAGGTTTCAATTTATACCACATTTAGAGTACTCCAGGTTCAAGTAATCACTGCAGTAATTAGCTTACTTCCAGTCCTCCAAAATAAACCCACTAATTTTTGCAATCAGCCTTCATTTGGTTAATCACCAGTTTAATTGATTTAATTAGTTTGATCTGCAAAATTAGTCAAGTGTAAATACTGTTTTGTAAACAGAGTTTAGCTCCAAGCTGTAAGATAGGGAATTCTAATTCAAACCTAGAGTTAATAATAAAAACCCACACATACAGGATTTTGTCATGAAATAGAGCAGTTTTAAGTTTTTGAGAGAAAGGCCTGTGATGGTTCTAGGGAATGTTTTGGAAATGTGCTGTTGCAATTACAAAATTGACCAAACTAAGAGACACCCCCTTCCCTGCTCCTTCTCAACCAATTCTAACACCATACAGTGGTTATGTTTTGAAGACAATTATAAAAGGAATTATTTGTCATTTCCCTTTTTAAATGAGCTGGCTCAAATAACCCTAATATTGACAGTTGTCCAGATTTTAATTTCATGTTATTTTTAATATTTCAAGCCTTGCCCACTAAGGGATATTGTAAACCTTTCCTGAAACAAATTTTAATACAGTAATTGACTCTTTAAAGCAAACATGTCTACTTATATTCACAACATGGAATTCTGAAGATGTAGCACACACTGTGTGATGCAAATTATTTCTTCACTTTTTACTAGTTTTTTAACACACTGAATTTGACAAGATAAAAATTCCCTTTAAATGCCCCCAAATAAATTCATTCTAAGTGCTAAATTCAGTAGATTCCCAGTTGAATAAGTCAGTCTTTCTATTTAAAAATCTCTCCTTGGGGATTTTTATGGCAATTCAGTGGTTAAGACTCCACGCTCCCAGTGCAGGGGGGTATGGGCTCATCTCTGGTCAGGGAACTAAGATCCCACAGTGTGCTGCACAGCATGGCCAAAAATTTTTCAAAGCAAAAAAAAAAAAATTCCCCTGTTATATTGTAAATGAAGGAGGAACTAGGTGGGAAGGTAATTTTTTGTAGACTGTATTTACCCAGATTGCTTCTCATTACTGAGCCACTATTGATGCTATCTCTTTGGAATTTTCCACACCCTTGCTTGATATATATATTTTAATGTAATTATTATTAGAATATTTTGGGATTCCATAAGTTGGAATGTTTCACTTGGATTAAAAACTGTGTTAGGAAAGTGGTGCTACAAATAAGTTATCAAATTGTGAAGGGAAAAGACAACAATATGATTAAATACCCAACCTGGGCTAGCTAGTCACAGTGTTTACAGTGCAATGAATGCTGAGACAGGGGCTAGGAGTAGGAGCAAGGAAGCAGTAGCCTGTGAATAACTGAATTAGCATTAAAAAAAAAAAAAAGTCTACCAGCTTAGAAAAGGAGTGTGGTCATTTGTTGTCCCAAACAAAATGTTGAATTTATCTGTAAAGTATCCATTTATCAGGTCTATAGGCCTTCATACTGCCCGAGGAATGCTTTCATCTAGTTTGGGATTTTTGTTGTATTCTACAACTCTTTATGGCTACTAACATTCGGATTTCATATAATTTCCACATGTCATGAAATACTCTTTTGATTTTTTCAACCACATAAGGTTCTGACAATGCTTAATTCACAGGCTGTACAAAATCAAGTGGTAGCTGGATGTGGCCAGGGTCTCCCCATCCCTATTCTGTTATTATGGGACAGGTGGCTACTGAGAGTTAGTAGAGATTATTTCCAACAAAGCCACTTTAAAGTCCATTTCATAACCTGTCATTTACAATTTCATATCAATTTCAAAATGGCTGTTCCTTGCTTATAGAAGTTACTTCATATACTAGATCCAAAAGACATTAGACCAATAAGGGATTAGATATGGGGCTCAGTAGGTATTGGAGAAGGCAATGGCACCCCACTCCAGTACTCTTGCTTGGAAAAATCACATGGACGGAGGAGCCCGTTAGGCTGCAATCCATGGAGTCGCTAAGAGTCGGACACGACTGAGAGACTTCACTTTCACTTTTCACTTTCATGCATTGAAGGAAATGGCAACCCACTCCAGTGTTCTTGCCTGGAGAATCCCAGGGATGGGGGAGCCTGGTGGGCTGCCGTCTATAGGGTCGCACAGAGTCGGACACGACTTAAGTGACTTAGCATAGCATAGCATAGCAAAGAAGAAAAAAAGAGCCAGAGACTTGTCTCCAAATGTGAGGTCCTAACTGCCTTCTTAAGAGTCTTTAGGGCAGAATCAGGACTGTGCTTAGTTGCTCAGTGTGTCTGACTCTTTGTGACCCCATGGACTGCAGCTGGCCAGGTCCTCTGTCCATGGGGATTCTCCAGGCAAGAATACTGAAGTGGGCTACCACACCCTCCTCCAGGGGATCTTCCCAACCCAGGGATTGAACTCAGGTCTCCCACATTGCAGGCAGATTCTTTACCACGTGAGCCACCAGGGAAACCCTCCCTCCCATTCCAGCTACCTTTAATATTCATACTCCCTTTAAATGACATTTTCCCTGTTGAATATTGTTGTAAATTATTTTTACTTTAACTCGGTTTCACTTGAAGCAAATTACTGTGATTGTGGGAAAGGGGATTGATTGAAAATTACAATGTGATTTGTCCGCTCCTATTCTTCTGTAAAATGACTCTGAGTCCCTAAGTCTCCTGGAAGGTTTTGCAGATATACACTGTGGGTATTTAGTACTCATTTCTCACTATTCCTGACAAGGCGGTTGGAACCATCACCAGTGGGGCTTGATTACTATGTTTCAATAGAAGCTTAATTTTCTACAAATTCCCCAGAGGTAAAAGATGAGGAGCCTAAAATGTATTTGTCTCAAATCATTCCATTAATACGCTGGAAACTTCCAAGAGACAGGAAGAGCCTTGTTTTTGTTTTTTAAATGATTCTGATTTAATCTGTATCATTCTAGTAGCCATGGAAGCTTCCCTGGAAGTTCTAACTGAATCTTAGTGGGTGCATGACTTTGGGGGAGGTCATTAAATCTCTCTGAGCTGCAACATTTTTTCTGTTCAGTGGGTTCACAGCAAGTCAATGTTCCCATTGCTCCATCAAATCCTCCCACCTTGATGACCTGGGAGCTTTACTACATGGGAAAAATGCATGTAGAAATGCTTTGTACAAAGGATAGAGATTCAAAAAGGTGGGGATCTGTTAACACAGGGGTCCCTAACCCCCAGGGTATGGACTAGTACCACTCAAGGCTTGTTAGAAACCGGGCTGTACAGCAGGAGGTGAGCGGCAGGCAAGTAAGCAGAGCTTCATCTGTATAAACAGCCACTCCCCAGCTCCCTATCCCTGGCATTGCCACCTCAGCTCCAAGCTCCACCTCCTGTCAGATCAGGGGCAGCATTAGATTCTCACAGGAGTGCAAATCCTACTGTGATGAAATGCGCCTATGACGGATCTAGGCTGTGTTCACCTTATGAGAACCATCACGAAACTATGCCCCCTCCTTCCATGGAAAAACTGTCTTTCACAAAATCAGTCCTTGGTGCCAAAAAGCTTGAGGACTGCTGCGTTAACACACACGTACTGAGCATCTTTTAAGCATAGGAGGCACAAAGGAAAAAGTAGAGTTAAAATGGGCTGAGTGCTAAAGAGTAGTATAAGCAAACGTGGTTCGTGTTGGAGCACGCAGCCTTCCTGGTAGGTGGCTGCCAGAAAAGTCTTGAAAAAGGAGACAGGGCTAAGCAAAAGGAGAGATGGAACATTTTATGCAGTGAGAAAGGCATCGTTCTTTCATCACTTCACATTTGATGGCAACTTTTTTTTTTTTTTTTAATGAAACCTTCCTGCTCCAGCTTGGCATAATGAATTTGTCTGAAACTTCCCCTGGCAGAATTTGCACAATGAGCACCTACTCTTGGATTTTTGCTGGGTTCACACAGAGGTGCTGGAAGAAGAAAATAAACCAAAACAAGAGCTGAAAGAAGAAAATAAACCAAAACAAGAGATTTGGAAAAATCTCTTCTCATTGTTTCACTAGGTATGTTTAGACCTAGTAAGATATGTAATTGTTACATCTTATTACAGATTTCCTTGACTTCTAAGGTAACTAAGTACTCATAAAATCTTCAAATTGTTTGTGTAGTATCTACATTTTCTAACAAGGAAAAGGATTTAAATGGCAGATTTTGAGCATCTCAGAAATTTTAAAATTCTCAAGGTATTGGTGTGAGATTGGTAAAGGCTTCTGTGGGGAAAGGAGAAAACTGCCTCATAGATGAACTTGCCCACCTGGGAGTTCCAAGTGCAAATAGCAGTAGGATTTGGGAGTCTTAACATTTTGCAGCAAGAAGCCCCAAATTTATTTGCCAGAGTGTATCCAGGTTAATACACATATTTGGCCAAGTTACTGAGGGCCCTGCTAAATTCCCCACCGTTTTTCCAGTCAGTATACTTTTCAGATTTTGGGTGCTAATTTGTATCATTTGCAAAAACAACTGTGAAAGCCATTTGGTGCTTGCAATGCAATTATCACTAAAGAGGTTTGGGGGAATTCTCATTAAACTGAGTCCCAGATGTTTTTGCCCTTGTGATTTGTGTTGATCTGTTCTTTGTCGGTTCTAATTATCAATCAAGATGAATGAATTAGTCATCCACTTGGTGAAAATCCTATTTACGCATATGATCAGGACCTAAGCTAGAAGAGCCTTCAGAGAAGTCTAACCTTGGAATGGACCATTTCTTCTGCTTGCATGCACAGACGAGTGGACACAGCATTGCTTTATTTTCCTCTGTCTCAGTCATATGCTGGGGTTTTACATTTAATGTGTGGTGCATGTGAGTGTGCACAAAAATATGGACACACACACTACATAGATACACTTCTGGAATGACTACAGATCTATCTGTAACCACTTCCTCATCTAGTACAGTATTTTTGATTTGAAGACTTTCATGTGGATAACATTTCCGAAGGGAAATCTCTAATTGCTGAGCTAGGAAATCCATGCCCTAGGAATCTGATTACAGTATTGTAGTGTGTTTGTTTCCCTTGCAGTTGCCCACCCTGCTATTAACAGGGACACACACTACCCAGTGGGCACTCAGTATTCCTCACAGGAGATTAGGACACATTGTGAATATGCATTAAACCACAGTCCCCTACTCCTGCAGCCTGCTGTGCCTCGGCTGGCACACTGGCAAGCGTTCTCAAAAGCAACATTTGCAGTATCAGACTGGCATGATGCCACCACACATGAAATATGTCTCTTTTTATAACTGTTTCAATGCTCTTGGGAACAAACTGGCCATCTAACAAAGATTCTTGAACTAGGAATTCAAATGGCTTTGGATAGGCAAGAAATGTCCATCTGGGAGGCAGAAGGAAGGGGAAAGAGTGCCAAGCGCAGGTATAGTCATTTGTTAGCAAATTCCCATGCCTCTGTTCATCAGTGCATAACATTACAAAGGGAGAAGAACCTTTATGTCTGTAGTAACAGCAGGTGACATCCTGTCTAAAGGAAATGTAAATTAAAATTGTGTGCATGTTAAAAAGGGAGAAATTAAACTGCTTCATCCAAGATATATAATTCACACTCTTGTATAACCAGAAACTAACACAACAATGTAAAGCAATTATAATCCAATAAAAAAAGACAAATGATAAGCATTTTCACTGAGTTTGAATCTGTTGTATATATATTTTATATACATATTAAAGGATTGTTTAAGAAAAGGCTTATTTTCCAATTATGTAGGAGAGTTAACAAAAAAAAGTATTATTAATGTACACTGAGAAATTTTTAAAATCACTGTTTCTAACATTTGGAAGATAACTGGGGGAATCTTGAAATCACACAAGCATGTCCTTGGTAGACTGGCTGGATGTTAATTTGCCTTCAGGAATGAATGAAGCAGGCTGTACTTTTGCATGAGGTTCATCTATTTTGTAAAAACCTTTAATTCTATTTTTTTTTTAAAATCAGCTGAGGGGTATATCCTTTCCCTTGAATCAATAAGAGTCCTTGAGACCATCACAAAACAACGTCTCTTGAAAAAGGGAAGGAAACTTTGGCAATGATCAACAAACGCTTTGAAAAAGTTTATAACCTTTGACCCAGTTATTCTCTTGGGAACACAGAGTAAAGAAACGTAATACCTAAAAATGTCTAACACAGAGGTGTTAGTTATAGCATTTGTAATAACAGGGAAAAATGGAAATGGATTTCTTTACTTTGACTCTTTCTGGTTAAGTAAATATTGTCTATCCAATGAATTATTCATTCATTAAATATATTTGTAAATATCTTAAACACATTTATACACTTCTATTTGTAAATATATGTATAAGTATAGATTTATATAAGTAGTGCTATATATAGTATCAATCATTAGTGTGCTAATTATTATATTGTATAAATATAACATAGTTATATTAAATATAGTCACACATTTATATTAATAAGAGGAAATATATATACTATAATGTTAAATTAAAATTGCATAAGATATGCAATGTCTACTTTATTAGAGGAAAAAATAAAGGTATCATTAGAGGTATCATTGCAAATCAATGTACCAAAATGTTAATAACAGTATTTCTCTCTAGGTGTCAAATTTCTCTAGGTGAAAATTTCCCCACTTCTTTCTACTTTTCTATATTTTCCAAATAATCTATACCCAAAGAGTGGTGATTACAACAGAGAAATAAAGTTTTATTTTGCAATTAAATGGGCAACACATTTTCCAGTAATGCGGAAGGTGGTCAGCAGACAGATGGGAGAAGTTATGTTTATTATTTGTTATATTAGTCATATCTGTTTCAGGGCTAGGAATGGCTCTGGGTGTGCTGGCAGCTCAGGAAAATCTTGCTTCCATTTCTACCTCTGAATTAATTTTCTCCAAAGAAGGAATCCAACTTGAGTCAAAATTCTCAGGGAGGTACCCACAGGTACTCATCTAAGCTGGGAATATGACCCTTATTTGCCTGTCATAACAGAGCTCCCATTCCCTGTGGATGAGAAGAGTCTTCCCTGTGGATGAGAAGAGTCCTTTAGAGGAATATTTGGGACCAAGTGAGCTGAAATGTTGCAGTGAAGTCTTTGGGGTTCAGCAAAGAAGAGGCCAGAATCCCCAGGAGGTCCTGCAGTGACAGGACCAGATGATGCCTACCTTGTCCTGGCACCAGCGAGGTCCCAAGGGAGGGACCTGCGGTGGGGGCTTGGCTAAGATGCAGCTTCTGTCAGACCTAAAACCTGTACCTGAGAAGTCGGATGCATTTACGTCTCTAGAATTTCTTTTCGGGGAAGGCGATGGCACCCCACCCCAGTACTTTTGCCTGGAAAATCCCATGGACGGAGGATCCTGGTAGGCTCCAGTCCATGGGGTCGCTAAGAGTCGGACACGACTGAGCGACTTCACTTTCATTTTTCACTTTCATGCATTGGGGAAGGAAATGGCAACCCACTCCACTGTTCTTGCCTGGAGAATCCCAGGGACGGGGGAGCCTGGTGGGCTTCCTTCTATGGGGTCGCACAGAGTTGGACACGACTGAAGCGACTTAGCAGCAGTAGTAGCAGTAGAATTTCTTTAGTCCATTTGCTTTTGGTTTTCCCTTGGCATCTGCTAACTGTTTTTAAGGCCAGTCTGTCTTGAGATGGTGCCTGTGCTATAACCAGAGGATATGTCCCTCCAGCAGCAAAGTGAGCTTAGTCCCAGCCATCCTTTTGGGGGATGCCAACTGGATGCTTTTTACATCACGTGGCTAAGGCCCTAAAGAACCTTTTTTAAAAAGGCTTTGCTGCTGCTACTGCTAAGTCGCTTCAGTCGTATCCGACTCTGAGCGACCCTATGGACAGCAAGCCACCAGGCTCCCCTGTCCACGGGATTCTAAAGGCTTTAGGTTATTACACTTAAAATTCATATGGCCATATTTTGCTAGAAGAAAGACAGTGTATTCTTCACTCAAAGTTCAAATGTCAACTCAAGTTTGGGTCAAACTTGTAGAAGCACCTCTATAGCTCCTTGTTGGAGGCATCCTGAGGATACGTGCGCAAGGGGACCAATCCTTGGCCCACCATTCGGTCTGCCATTTGCTTTAACAGCTCCTCTTTGTTTAACCATGGCCTCTTCACTCCAGCCACTGCCTTACAGCCTCTTGTGGCCACCACCTTAATATCTCCCTGCCTCCAGGCTAGTTTACAATTAGCTCTCTCCATCTTACTGCTTGTCACCTTATTGTCAGAGTTACAGAGGTTGGACACAAGCTCAAAATACAAGAGATCATGCAACCCACTCTGATCAACCATTCAATCTGTCCTTCTCAACACTCTACTCAAATAAAGAGACTGACTGAATAAGAAAATACATTAAGACAATATTAAAAATGGTGTTGGCAGGGGGTGAGATGGGTGATTTAAATTTTTCAGAAACTTTTTTGGAATAAGATTGGCAATAATAATGAAAATTTTTAATTTTGTATGATAAACTGTTCACAATAAAAGCAAAATCTATGCTGTCTCTGTTGAAAAAGTTTTACTTGTAGATTTTAAAAGTAACCCAGAATTCAAATGCAAAGAAAAAAGAATTGAAAAAAATATAGTGACCACAGTTCACCAACTGCTGCATTTCCTACTATAAATCACGGCTCATGTTAAATCCTTAACTTGGTGTTAAATAAGAAGTGAGAGATAATTTGGAAGCAATTGTGATGGGAGCATCTTAGAGCAACAATGATCATGGGACAATTAGTCTTCGGTTTGTAGTAAGAGTAAGTCCCATAGGACTAACTCACTGATGAATTTCAAATAAATGGACTTCAAAATTAAAAAGAAAAATGGCTAATTATAAGCTAAGGGAGAGGGGAAGGTGGAGAAAGAAAAGAAGTTTAAACTATAGGATTCAACTAGTGATGCCTTGAAATCTGGGATCACCAGGAGGATGTGTAATCACATACAGCTGGGAGAGCTACCAACAGAATTGGAATGATAAAAGGCCAGTGCAAGACTGACAGAATACACATCACTGCTTACTGATCATGGAACAGGCTCTGGTCTGAAAATGAATATGGACCAGGTGTTATGGGTGCCACCAATCCAAAAATGTACATGTCAAGGATCAAAGAGAGACGTCAGGTTTGCCCCTTCTGGAGTTGAGAATGCATGTGTATTGCTATGAGATGGGCCAGTGGGGAAATCAGCCGCCTGCAGCAGCCAACCCACTGCTAGGCTGTCGAAGCTCTGAAGTTCCCTAACCAGCAGCATCCAGAATGAAGAGGCGCAGACTACATGCAGACAGCCTTGGCACAAGCTTCTGGCAGCTGCTCTTCTAGCAGCTGATACAAGACACGAACTCCCAGTTCTTCCTTCTATGTCTCAATATTTTATAGGGTTGGGAAAGCTGCTCTTGCCCCTGACTCAACAAAAGATAGGAGAGGACATTTCCTATTCTCCAAAACAAGCCCAAGAATGAAGGTCTTACTGCTCCCTCTTCTCCCCTCCTCAGCTGGAGAGTTTCTCCAGTGGTTCCAAGCCATTGATGACCTTATTAAGAAAAACTTGGACATCCCATTCACCCTTGAAGTGCCCACCAGTCAGTTGGGGTGCAAGACCCAGCCAAGCTGGGCATCCATAGAAACAACAATGAGAGCTCCAGAAACTATGTCATTGAGGCAGTCTCCTTCTTGATTTTGGTAAAGCCAAATGAACATCTGCTCTCCAGCCAAGAATCTCACTTTGCTCAGGGATATCCACTACCCTACTCCTAGAAGAGAATATTCATCCTAGCATGCTGCTGCTAAGTCGCTTCAGTCGTGTCTGACTCTGTGTGACCCCAGAGACGGCAGCCCACCAGGGGATCTCTAAAGAATTATACTCAGCTTTAGTGTCCCAGCCTGCTGTGGCTATTTTGCTCCTAGTAATAGAGCTGCTGTTTCTCTGGGGGGAGGCTTACCACCTGTTCCCAGCCAGTGATGGGCATGTGACTCAGTCCTGCCAGGGTTCCCCATCCCCTCAGCCACCATGACTGTTTCAGGGCTATGTACATAATCCAAGCAATAACTGATATTCTCCAAGAGACTCTTTAATATGGACCTTGGGAAAGAGAGTGGGTCTTCTTTGTTGAGTTATGAGATAAAAGCACTGGGTAAGCCAAGACCTAGGGCTGCCCAAGTGGCTCAGTGGTAAAAAATCTGTCTGCCAATGCAGGAGATGTAAGAGATGTGGGTTTGATCTGGGGCTGGAAAGATCTCTTGGAGGAGGGCATGGCAACCTGCTGCAGTATTCTTGACTGAAAGATTCCATGGACAGAGGAGCCTGGCAGGCTATCCTCCATGAAGTCACAAGGAATTGGACACAACTTAGCAACTGCATACACACACACAAGCTAAGACCTGCAGGGAGTCATTTTTTTTCTCTCATTCCAAGGGACCTGATAGTAAAGAATCAAAAGAGATAAAACCCTGACAGCATCATTGAGATTCAAGATACACCCAGGCCTGAAGCCAGTACACCTCTTAACTTCCCAGCTACTCCAACCAATACATTGCCTTTTGCCTCAAGCTACTTCGGGTTGAGTTTCTGCCACTTGTATCATTGAGAATCTAGGCCACAGCAAAGGGAGAATGGGGGCCATGTCAAATTATGTATCAGGTACCTGTATGCAGGTCAAGAAGCAACAGTTAGAATCGGACATGGAACAATGAACTGCTTCAAAATTGGGAAAAGAGTACGTCAAGGGCTATATATTTTCACCCTGCTTATTTAACTTATATGCAGAGTACATCATGGAAAATGCCAGACTGGATGAAGCTCAAGCTGGAATCAAGATTGCCAGGAGAAATATCAATAATCTCAGATTTGCAAATAATACCACCCTTATGGCAGAAAGCAAAGAGGAACTAAAGAGCCTCTTGATGAAGGTGAAAGAGCAGCAAAAAAAGCTAGATTAAAACTAAACATTCAAAAACTAAGATCATGGCATCCAGACCCATCACTTCATGGCAAATAGATGGGAAAACAATGGAAACAGTGACTTTATCTTCTTGGGCTCCAAAATCACTGTGGACAGTGACTGTTGTCATGTAATTAAGAGATGCTTACTCCTTGGAAGAAAAGCTCTGACAAATCTAGATAGCATATTAAAAAGCAGAGATATCACTTTGCCTATAAAGGTCTATATAATCAAAACTATGGTTTTTCCAATAGTCATATATGGATGTGAAAGTTGGACCATAAAGAAGGCTGAGTGCTGAAGAATTGATGCTTTTAAACTTGGTGTTGGAGAAGTCTCCAGAGAGTCCTGTGAACTGCAAGATCAAATCCTAAAGAAAATCAACCTTGAATATTCATTTGAAGGACTGATGTTGAACCTGAAGCTCCAATACTTTGGCCACCTGATTCGAAGAGCAGAATCATTGGAAAAGACCCTGATGCTGGGAAAGACTGAGGGCAGGAGGAGACAGGGGACGACAGAAGATGAGATAGTTGGATGGTATCACTGACTAAATGGACATGAATTTGAGCAAGCTCTGGAAGATAGTGAAGGACAAGGAGGCCTGGCATGCTGCAGCTCATAGGGTCACAAAGAGCTGGACACGATTGAGTGACTGAAAAACATATAAGGTCATATATTCCTTTAGAGGTGCAGGTAGGTTGGAGAAGGGGAATAATGAAGATCCTTAACCAAATTTTTTGTTCTGTAAAATGATTCTTCTGATAGATGGTATGCTCCTTGAGAGAAGGCACTACATTTACCTTATTTCTTAATTTTTACTTAATATTGGAACATAGTTGACTAACAAATGTTTTGTTAATTTCCAGTGTACAGCAGAGTGATTCAGTTATACAGGTATCTATTCTTTTTCAAGTTTTTTTCCCTGTTAGTATTATTACAGAATATTAAGCAGAGTTCCCTGTAGCTTGTTGGTTATTTATTCTATATAAAGCAGTGTGTACATGTCAACCCCATGTTCCCAATCTATCCCTCCTCCCCATCCTTCCCTTCTGGTAACCATAAGTTCATTCTCTAACTCTGTGAGTCTATTTTCTAAATGAGTTCATCTGTATCATTTTTTTCAGATTCTGCATATAAGTGATATCATATATGTCGGTCTGACTCACTTCACTTAGTATCGTAATTATCACATTTATCTTATATATCTTAGTTTCCCCAGAACCGAGAAGATGTGCAAAAAATCTGGCTGAGTTTATTTTTTCACTTCTAACAGAAGAAATATTACCTCACTTCTAACAGAAGAAATAATAATGAAGCAATTAACTATCATAAATTTAGTTATTTTTGCTGAGTTTTCTCTATGTGAGTACAATCCAAAGTTTTGGGATGTGCCCTCTAAAGAAAACCCTGGGAAAAGGACTTGAGTGCAGGGAGTCTGAGAGGAGAGACAGGGACGAGAGAAGAGAGTGGGTGTGTCCATGTGCTGAACTGCTGAGGCAACTGGACTCCATGCCCCTGGAGAGGCTCAGAGGTACATGTAAGAACACCTCAGAGATGCACCATCTGAACTGGGAGGCCGAGACATTTACCCCCTGACAGGTGACCCACACTAACAGAGAGGTACCTTCCAGAGTGCTAACCTCTGATCCCCCAACACACATGTGCACGCGGGTGCACACACACATATACACACACTTTGGATTGCACTTGGGTGTGACTGAGTGGCCTTCTGCTCATTCGAGAACACTGAGCAGAAACTCTACAGTGCCTTCAGTGGTGTTTGAAACAGTCTGTCACAGTTGTGCTGAAACCAGACAGACCAAGGGACATGGGATGGTAAGCAAGCAACAGCTGCCGGTGGTTAATATTCCTAGCAGCATTTGGAGAGTGGAAGCCTGGAAAGCTACATGGCATAACTGCTGATATTCTTGGAAGAACATGTTAGAATATTTCATGGCCTTATAAAGGTCATATGTGATGTCTTCCTGGTCTGGTAGAGGTTCCACAGTAAGTCTTGGGAGGTGTCAATGGGCCATGGCAAAATGAAAATTGCCTTTCTGTCAATTGTTCAAGTAATGGTGGACCATGAACATCATGAAGGCAGGAGCTCTGTCAGTTTAGGCTCCCTGGTGTATCTCTGTAGAGCATTCCTAGTATATGCCACATGTTGAATAAATACTGCTGAGTATATTAAACAATAATAAAATCTTTTAAAGGAGTATTGCTTAGGGATTATGTATTATCTCTAAGAGACTTCGGGTTAGCTGGTCCTTTATGCTACATCATTGTCTTGGGGTGACCTTTATAAACATTATTCACCATTTGAATTAGGTCATAAGTGCCACAGAGTTCAAAAAAAAGGATATAATAAGTTACTAGGCAACAGGAAAGTAGGACTGGGTGGGCCTAGAAAAAAAGCACTGGTGTAGACAAGTAGATGGGAATGTGGGAGTTTTCAAAGGAAATTTGTCAATCAGAGCTAACACACAGTGGCAAGTCTCTCTTTAAGATAAGTGGAGCCCACTGAGAAGAAAATTTGGGAGAAAAAGTGCTGGAAACGTCTTTCCTCTACTTTGCATATTTGTGAAAATCCTTTTTAATTCCAGAGAGAAGCAACAAAGGAACAAAATATTCATTCATTTATCTGATCAATGAATACTTGAGTTCTACTATATACCAGGCAGTATGCTTCTGGGGATGAAGCAATGAGTAAGATAGACACACTCCCTGTCCTCAGGGGACTTCCTGGTACAAAGATTGTGTAAAAAGTATATTATAATAAATTATCATGGCAGCTGTAAAGGCTATTATAGGAGTCTATTAAAAAGGTATAAGGGGAATCTTCATTTTAAATGGAGGTTCAGGGAAGGTCTCTGAGCAAGAAACATATACAGTGACATCCAAAACATCAATAGGAATGAGCTGGGCCACAGGGCAGGAGATTCAAGTATTAAGAAGCAGCATCTGCAAAGACCGTGAGGAGAGAAGGACTTGCTAAGTTCAATGAACTAAAGAAAGGCGAGTGAGTCTGGAACCAAGTGAATGAAAAAGTGAGGAAGATAAAATCAAAGAAGGGGTGGAGGCCAGGAGAGTGAGTGAGTGGCCTTGGAGCCCATACTGAAGACTTCAGATTGTTTTTCTGTCATGGACTGTGTTTTTTTTATTGAAGTAAAGTGGCACCCCACACCAGTACTCTTGCCTGGAAAATCCCATGGACGGAGGAGCCTGGTGGGCTGCAGTCCATGGGGTCGCTAGAATCGGACACTTTCACTTTTCACTTTCATGCTTTGGAGAAGGAAATGGCAACCCACTCCAGTGTTCTCACCTAGAGAATCCCAGAGACGGGGGAGCCTGGTGGGCTGCCATCTATGGGGTCGCACAGAGTCAGACACGACTGAAGCGACTTAGCAGCAGCAGCAGCAAGTTTATTTACAATGGAAAGGAAGATATAAAGCTCTCATTGTTTACAGATTGTTTTCTATGTACACACGATAAATAGACAATCTTAAAGATGTCACCAGAAAATTACTAGAGCTCATCACTGAATTTGGTAAAGCTGCAGGATACAAATATACAGAAACCTATTGCATTCCTATATACAAACAACAGAATATAAGAAACAGAAATTAAGGAAACAATACCATTTACCATTGCATCAAAAAGAATAAAATACCTAGGTATAGATCTACCTAAGGAGGCAAAAGACCTGTACTTGGGAAATTCTTAGGCACTGATGGAAGAAATAAACAATGACATAAACGGAAAGATATACCATGTTCTTGGATTGGAAGAGTTGATACTGTTAAAATCATTATATACCCAAGGCATTCTACAGATTCAGTGCCATCTCTGTCAAATTACCAGTGGCATTTTCACAGAATTAAAACAAATAATTTTAAAATTTGTATGGAAACTCAAAAAACCCCCCAACGAGTCAAAACAATATTGAGAAAGAAGAATGGAACCAGAGGAATCACACTCTCTGACTTGAGACTATCCTATAAAGCTACAATAATCAGAAGAGCATGGTATTGACACAAAAGCAGACACATAGATCTGCAACAGGATAGAAAGCCCAGAAATGAACCCATACATTTGGTTAATTAACTTACAGTGAAGGAGGCAAGAATACACAATGAAGAACAGATAGTTTCTTCAGTAAGTGGTGCTGAGGGAACTAGAGATGTAGAAAAAAATTAGAACATTCTCTAATAACATCATATACAAAAATAAGCTCAAAATTCATTAAAGACCTAGATGTAAGACAGAATAGTATAAAATTCCCAAAGGAAAACTCAGGCAGAACACTCTGATATAAATCACAGCAATATGTTTTTGGATACATCTAGAGTAATGGGAAAAAAATAAAAATATACAAATGGGACCTAATTAAACTTAAAAGCTTTTGCACAGCAAAGGAATCCATAAACAAAATGAAAAAAACAGCCTACAGAATGGGAGAAACTATTTGCAAACAATACAACCAACAAGGGATTAATTTCCAAAATATATAGGCAGCTCACACAGCTCAGTATCATAAAAGCAAACAACCCATCAAAACATGAGCAGAAGGCATAAATAAACATTTCTCCAAAGAAGACATACAGATGACCAATAGGCACATGAAATAGTGTTGAAAAGATGCTCAACACTGCTAATTACTAGAGAAATGAAAGTCAAAACTACAATGAGGTATCACCTTACACCAGTCAGAATACATGCATACTAAGTTGCTTCAGTTAGGTCTGACTCTTTGGGACCCTATGGACTGTGGCCTGCCAGGCTCCTCTGTCCAGGAGATTCTCCAGGCAAGAATACTGGAGAGAGCTGCCACGCTCTCCTCCAGGGAGTCTTCCCAACACAGGGATCAAACCTGCATTTCTTACATCTCCTGTATCAGCAGACAGGTCCTTTACCACTGGTGCCACTTGGGAAGTCCCCTGTCAGAATGGCCATCATCAAAAATTCTACAAATAAATGGAGAGCAAAGAACAAACCCTCTTACACTGTTGCCGGTAAAGTAAATAGGTAGAGCCACTATGGAAAACATTATGGAAGTTATTTCAAAAGCTAAAAATAGAGTTACCATATGATCCAGCAATCTCACTCCAGGGCATGTATACAGAAAAGATGAGAATTCAAAAAGATACATGCACCCTAATGTTCATAGCAGCACTATTTACAAAAGCCAAGATATAGGAAACAACCTTAGTATCCATCAACAGATGAGTGGATAAAGAAGATGTAGTATACACACACTCACACACAGACAGGAATATTACTCAGCCATAAAATAGAATGAAATAATGCCATTTGCAGCAACACAGATGGGACTAGAGATTATCATACTAAGAGAACTAAGTTAGAAAGAGAAAGATAAATACCATATATGGAATCTAAACTAGGACACAAATTCATAAGATTCTGATGCTGAGAGGGATTGGGGGCAAGAGGAGAAGGGGACGACAGAGGATGAGATGGCTGGATGACATCACTGACTCAATGGACATGGGTCTGAGTGAACTCTGGGAGTTAGTGATGGACAGGTAGGCCTGGTGTGCTGCGATTCATGGGGTCGCAAAGAGTCGGACACAACTGAGCGACTGATCTGATCTGATCTGATGAAACAGAAACAGATTCACAGACATGGAGAACAGACTTCTTGTTGCCAAGAGGGAAGGGGGAGGGTAGGCAAGGATTTGGAATTTGGGATCAGGAGATACAAAATAGAATATATAGGATGGATAAACAATAAAGTCCTACTGTATATCATGGGGAACTATATTCAACATCCTGTGATAAACCATAATGGAAAAGAATATGAAAAAGTACATGTATAACTGAGTCATTGTATTATATAGCAGAAATTAACACAATATTGTAAATCAACTATGTTTAAAGACACTAAAAATAGAATTACCACAGGATTCAGCAATCCCACTCTGGGGCTTATATTCGGAAAAGATGAAAACTAATTCGAAAAGATGCAAGCACTTCAATGCACTTCATAGCATCAGTATGTACAATATCCAAGACACGGAAGCAACCTTAGTATCCATCAACAGATGAATGGATAAAGCACATGTGATATATACATATACAATAGAATATTACTCAGCCATAAAAAGTAATGAAATAATGCCATTTGCAGCAACATGGATGAATCTAGAGATTATCACACAAAGTGAAGTCAGAGAAAAGACAAATATCATATGATATCACTTACAGGTGGGATATTAAAAAATGATATAAATTAACTTATTTATAAAACAGAAACAGACTCACAGATATAGAAAACAAACACATGGTTACCAAAGGGGAAATGGGAGGCAAGGATAAATTAGGAGTTTGGGATCAACATATATACAGTACTATATACAAAACCATGAAGAGTATGAAAATACTGTTCATACCATGAACAGTATGAAAAGGCAAAATGATAGGATACTGAAAGAGGAACTTCCCAGGTCAGTAGGTGCCCAATATGCTGCTGGAGATCAGTGGAGAAATAACTCCAGAAAGAATGAAGAAGGGATGGAGCCGAAGAAGAACAATACCCAACTGTGGATGTGACTGGTATTAGAAGTAAGGTCCGATGCTGTAAAGAGCAATATTGCATAGGAACCTGGAATGTCAGGTCCATGAATCAAGACAAATTGGAAGTGGTCAAATAAGAGATGGCAAGAGTGAATATCAACATTCTAGGAATCAGCGAAATGAAATGGACTGGAATGGGTGAATTTAACTAAGATGACCATTATATCTACTACTGCAGGCAGGAATCCCTCAGAAGAAATGGAGTGGCCATCATGGTCAACAAAAGAGTCCGAAATGCAGTACTTGGATGCAATCTGAAAAACAACAGAATGATCTCTGTTTGTTTCCAAGGCAAACCATTCAATGTCACAGTAATCCAAGTCTATGCCCCAACGAGTAACGCTGAAGAAGCTGAAGTTGAACGGTTCTATGAAGACCTACAAGGCCTTTGAGAACTAACACCCAAAAAAGATGTCCTTTTCATTATAGGGGACTGGAATGCAAAAGTAGGAAGTCAAGAAACACCTGGAGTAACAGGCAAATTTGGCTTTGGAATACGGAATGAAGCACGGCAAAGACTAATAGAGTTTTGCCAAGAAAATGCACTGGTCATAACAAACACCCTCTTCCAACAATACAAGAGAAGACTCTACACATGGACATCACCAGATGGTCAACACCGAAATCAGATTGATTATATTCTTTGCAGCCAAAGATGGAGAAGCTCTATACAGTCAGCAAAAACAAGACCAGGAGCTGACTGTGGCTCAGACCATGAACTCCTTCTTGCCAAATTCAGACTGAAATTGAAGAAAGTCGGGAAAACCACTAGACCATTCAGGTATGACCTAAATCAAATCCCTTATGAGTATACAGTGGAAGTGAGAAATAGATTTAAGGGCCTCGATCTGATAGATAGAGTGCCTGATAAACTATTGAATGAGGCTTGTGACATTGTACAGGAGACAGGGATCAAGACCATCCTCATGGAAAAGAAATGCAAAAAAAGCAAAATGGCTGTCTGGGGAGGCCTTACAAATAGCTGTGAAAAGAAGAGAAGCCAAAAGCAAAGGAGAAAAAGAAAGATATAAGCATCTGAATGCAGAGTTCCAAAGAATAGCAAGAAGAGATAAGACAGCCTTCTTCAGTGATCAATGCAAAGAAATAGAGGAAAACAACAGAATGGGAAAGACTAGAGATCTCTTCAAGAAAATCAGAGATACCAAAGGAACATTTCATGCAAAGATGGGCTCGATAAAGGACAGAAATGGTATGGACCTAACAGAAGCAGAAGATATTAAGAAGAGGTGGCAATACACAGAAGAACTGTACAAAAAAGATCTTCACGACCCAGATAATTATGATGGTGAGATCACTGACCTAGAGCCAGACATCCTGGAATGTGAAGTCAAGTGGGCCTTAGAAAGCATCACTATGAACAAAGCTAGTGGAGGTGATGGAATTCCAGTGGAGCTATTCCAAATCCTGAAAGATGATGCTGTGAAAGTGCTGCACTCAATATGCCAGCAAATTTGGAAAACTCAGCAGTGGCCACAGGACTGGAAAAGGTCAGTTTTCATTCCAATCCCAAGAAAGGCAATGCCAAAGAATGCTCAAACTACTGCACAATTGCACTCATCTCACACGCTAGTAAAGTAATGCTCAAAATTCTCCAAGCCAGGCTTCAGCAATATGTGAACTGAACTTCCAGATGTTCAAGCTGGTTTTAGAAAAGGCAGGGGAACCAGAGATCAAATTGCCAACATCCGCTGGATCATGGAAAAAGCAAGAGAGTTCCAGAAAAACATCTATTTCTGCTTTATTGACTAGGCCAAAGCCTTTGACTGTGTGGATCTCAATCAACTGTGGAAAATTCTGAAAGAGATGGGAATACCAGACCACCTGATCTGCCTCTTGAGAAATTTGTATGCAGGTCAGGAAGCAACAATTAGAACTGGACATGGAACAACAGACTGGTTCCAAATAGGAAAAGGAATATGTCAAGGCTGTATATTGTCACCCTGTTTATTTAACTTATGTGCAGAGTACATCATGAGAAACACTGGACTGGAAGAAACGCAAGTTGGAATCAAGATTGCTGGGAGAAATATCAATAACCTCAGATATGCAGATGACACCACCCTTATGGCAGAAAGTGAAGAGGAACTAAAAAGCCTCTTGATGAAAGTGAAAGTGGAGAGTGAAAAGTTGGATTAAAGCTCAACATTCAGAAAACGAAGATCATGGCATCCGGTCCCATCACTTCATGGGAAATAGATGGGGAAAGAGTGGAAACAGTGTCAGACTTTATTTTTCTGGGCTCCAAAATCACTGCAGATGGTGACTGCAGCCATGAAATTAAAAGACACTTACTCCTTGGAATGAAAGTTATGACCAACCTAGATAGCATATTCAAAAGCAAAGACATTACTTTGTCAACAAAGGTTCATCTAGTCAAGGCTATGGTTTTTCCTATAGTCATGTATGGATGTGAGAGTTGGACTGTGAAGAAGGCTGAGCGCCAAAGAATTGATGCTTTTGAACTGTAGTGTTGGAGAAGACTCTTGAGAGTCCCTTGGACTGCAAGGAGATCCAACCAGTCCATTATGAAGGCGATCAGCCCTGGGATTTCTTTGGAAGGAATGATGCTAAAGCTAAAACTCCAGTACTTTAGCCACCTCATGCGTAGAGTTGACTCACTGGACAAGACTCTGATGCTGGGAGGGATTGGGGACAGGAGGAAAAGGGTACGACAGAGGATGAAAGGGCTGGATGGCATCACTGACTCAATGGACGTGAGTCTGGGTGAACTCCGGGAGTTGGTGATGGACAGGGAGGCCTGGTGTGCTGTGATTCATGGGGTCACAAAGAGTCGGACACGACTGAGCCACTGATCTGATCTGATCTCTGATCTGATATACAAAACAGATACACAAGGACCTACTGTATGGCACAGGGCACTATATTTAATGTCTTGGAATAGCTGTAATATTAGGAAAAGAATCTGAGAAAGAATGTGTATGGCTTGAAGGTTGAGCTAAGGATGAAGCAGGGAGGTCAGTGAGTGAGCATCTCTGTGGCTCAAAACATGACCCTGGCTAGGACTAGAGCTGTGGCCAAGGAGATAGTGGCAAGTGGACATATTTGAGAGGGAATTGGGTGTAGAAATGACAAAATGATTGGATGTAGAAATGAAGAAGAGGAAGGATGCAAGAATGACTCCCAGGTTTCTGGTCTAAAACGTGGGAGGGTGAAGGTGTCAGTAAGTGATATGGGAGACTAGGGGGCTTGCTTGGGGTTAGGAGCGGGGGCAGTGAGCAAGGGTTCAGTGTGGACGTACTGTTAGGTGAAATGACAAGTTGGGATATCTTGGAGCTCAGAAGAGAGGTCATGCTTGATTATTTATTGGTTTCATGGGGATTCTGAGATGTTCTAGGTTTCTGAGAACCAAAAATTCTCACACAAAAATGATTGTGTGTAGATTTTATTAATGCATTTGGTTTCCTAGTGTTTCATGTACAACAGCAAGGCTCTGTCAAGTCTTTCCAGGATTCTCCCTTATTTTCCCCAGACTTGGCATTTGATGTACAATTCATTCTCCTTGAATCCTCACCAAGTTTCTAGTGTTGAGATGATCACAATATATTGGGGGAGGGGAATGGAAAAAATAAACCAACATAAACAGCAGTTATCAGTGAAAGGTCAGATTACGAATGATTTTTAGATTCATTTTCCAAATTTCCAAGTGTTTGATTAAAAGCACATGCTTTAGATTCCATACATATGCATTAGAGAACAGATTTTTGGACACAGTAGGAGAGGGAGAAGGTGGGATGAGTAGCACTGAAACATATACACTACCATATGTAAAATAGATTTCCTGTATGACACAGGGAACAAACGCCAGTCCTGTGACAACCTAGATGGGTGGGATGGAGAGGGAGGTGGGAGGGAGGGGACATATGTGTACAGATGGCTGATTCATGTTGATGTGTGGCGGAATCCATTGCAATATTGTGCAGTAATGATCCTCCGATTAAAAATAAAATTTAAAAAAATATATGCTTTAAATATATGATATAGCCTTAAATTCCAGTCGAGCTATTTCAAATCCTGAAAGACCATGCTATGAAAGTGCTGCACTCAATACACCAGCAAATTTGGAAAATTCAGCAGTGGCCACAGGAATGGAAAAGGTCAGTTTTCCTTCCAGTCTCAAAGAAAGGCAATGCCAAAAAATGCTCAAACTACCACACACTTGCACTCATCTCACACACTAGTAAAGTAATGCTTAAAATTCTCCAAGCCAGGCTTCAGCAATACGTGAACTGTGAACTTCCAGATGTTCAAGCTGGTTTTAGAAAAGGCAGAGGAATCAGAGATCAAATTGCCAACATCCGCTGGATCATGGAAAAAGCAAGAGAGTTCCAGGAAAACATCTATTTCTGCTTTATTGACTATGCCAAAGCCTTTGACTGTGTGGATCACAATCAACCGTGGAAAATTCTGAAAGAGATGGGAATACCAGACCACCTGACCTGCCTCTTGAGAAATCTGTATGCAGGTCAGGAAGCAACAGTTAGGACTGGACATGGAAAAACAGACTGGTTCCAAATAGGAAAAGGAGTACGTCAAGGCTGTACACTGTCACCCTGCTTATTTAACTTATGTGCAGAGTACATCATGAGAAACGCTGGGCTGGAGGAAGCACAAGCTGGAATCAAGATTGCCGGGAGAAATATCAATAATCTCAGATATGTAGAGGACACCACTCTTACGGCAGAAAGTGAAGAACTAAAGAGTCTCTTGATGATAGTGAAAGAAGAGTGAAACATTTGGCTTAAAGCTCAAGATTCAGAAAACTAAGATCATGGTATCCAGTCTCATCACTTCATGGCAAATAGGTGGGGAAACAGTGGAAACAGTGTCAGACTTTATTTTTCTGGGCTTCAAAATCACTGCAGATGGTGATTGCATCAATGAAATTAAAAGACGCTTGCTTACTCCTTGGAAGGAAAGTTATGACCAACCTAGATAGCATATTAAAAAGCAGAGACATTACTTTGCCAACAAAGGTCTATCTCATCAAGGCTATGGTTTTTCCAGTGGTCATGTATGGATGTGAGAGTTGGACTATAAAGAAAACTGAGCACTGAAGAATTGATGCTTTTGAACTGTGGTATTGGAGAAGACTCTTGAGAGTCCTTTGGACTGCAAGGAGATCTAAACAGTCCATCCTAAGGGAGATCAGTCCTGGGTGTTCATTGGCAGGACTGATGTTGAAGCTGAAACTCCAATACTTTGGCCACCTGATGTGAAGTGCTCACTCATTTGAAAAGACTCTGATGTTGGAAAAGATAGAGGGCAGGAGGAGAATGGGATGGAAGAGGGTGAAATGGTTAGATGGCATCACCGACTCAATGGACATGGGTTTGGGTGGTCTCCGGGAGTTGGTGATGGACAGGGAGGCCTGGTGTGCTGCGGTTCAGGGGGTCGCAAAGAGTCGGACATGACTGAGTGACTGAACCGAACTGAATTGATGAAATATCATTTTAGAATTAAAAAACCCATAAGTATAAGCAATGGTTTGGCAATCATTCCAATGGAATATGAAAATGTTACTAATTACTTATGCAAATGAACAGTTAGAAAATAAAAAGTGAACATCTATTTTTGCCAGGACACTCAGCAAAGCACTCCCTACAGGTATCATGGAATAGACAGCACCACCACTGTTTTATGGATGAGAATTCTGATACCCTGAAAGATTAGGACACTTGTCCAAAGACACAATCAATCCATGACAAAGCTGGATTTGAACCTAGGTCATGGACTTTTTTTGTTTTGTTTCTTAATTTTGCAACGCTGTGTTGGTTTCTGCTGTACAGAAACACAAATCAGCCATTGTTGTAGCTGTTGTTCAGTCACTTAGGCGAGTCCGACTCTTTGAGACCCTATGAACTGCAGCATGCCAGGCTTCTGTCCTTCACTATCTCCCTGAGTTTGCTCAAAGTCATGTCATTGAGTTAGTGATGCCATCCAACCATCCCATCCTCTGTCACCCCCTTCTCCCCTTGCCCTCAATCTTTCCTAGCATAAGGTTCTTTTCCCACTGAGTCAGCTCTTCACATCAGGTGGCCAAAGTAATGGAACTTCAGCTTCAGCATTAGTCCTTCCAGTGAATATTCCGGGTAAATTTCGTTTAGGATTGACTGGTTTGATCTCCTTGCTGTCCAAGGGACTCTCAAGAGTCTTCTCCAGCACCACAGTTTGAAAGCATCAATTCCTTGGCACTCAGCCTTCTTTATGGTCCAGCTTTCACATCCATACATGACTACTGGAAAAACCATAGCTTTGATCAAATCAGGCACAATTATACATAAATCCCCTCCCTCTTGAGCCTCCCTCTCCTCTTCTATATGAGGAGGTCATCTACCATATGACCCAGCAACCCCACTACTGGGCACATACCCTGATAAAACCACAATTCTAAAAGACACGTGTACCCCAATGTTCATTGCAGCACATGTTCATTGGCTATTTACAATAGCCAGGACTTGGAAGCAAGAAAATGTCCATTGACAGATGAATGGATAAAGAAGATGTGGTGTATATATCAGATCAGATCAGATCAGTCGCTTAGTCGTGTCCGACTCTTTGCTACCCCACGAATCACAGCACACCAGGCCTCCCTGTCCATCACCAACTCTCGGAGTTCACTGAGACTCACATCCATCGAGTCAGTGATGCCATCCAGCCATCTCATCCTCTGTCGTCCCCTTCTCCTCTTGCCCTCAATCCCTCCCAGCATCAGAGTCTTCTCCAAATGAGTCAACTCTTCACATGAGGTGGCCAAAGTACTGGAGTTTCAGCTTTAGCATCATTTCTTCCAAAGAAATCCCAGGGCTGATCTCCTTTTTATATATATATATATATATATATATATATATGAATATTACTCAGCCATAAAATATAGGTCATGGACTTTGAATTCAGCATTCTTCCCATTTCATCACAACTGCTTCCGAATGAGACCAGGATTCAGATCAGATCAGTCGCTCAGTCGTGTCCGACTCTTTGCAACCCCATGAATTGCAGCACGCCAGGCCTCCCTGTCCATCACCAACTCCCGGAGGTCACTCAGACTCACATCCATCGAGTCAGTGATGCCATCCAGCCATCTCATCCTCTGTCGTCCCCTTCTCCTCCTGCCCCCAATCCCTCCCAGCATCAGAGTCTTCTCCAATATTAGTATTACACATATTGGGCAGCAGTCTGGTCCATGCTGCATAAGGATATTCACACACTGGAAACAGTGTGACATGATAAAAAAGAGGAATGGGCCTGAATTAGGGGAACCAAGCCCCCCTCCACCTGCCATAAACACCATTAAATGTGTGACTTTAAAGAAGTCACTTGAGGACCAAAAGTCCTGGTTTTCTTCTGCTGGATCAAACCACTCCAAAGCTTCCTTTATTTTTAAAAGTATATGGTTCTGTTTGTTTCTACTTATTTAACATTTGATTCCTGCACTTTATTGTGTAGATATATAGGTTCTGGACAGAGTAAATAATTCATAAAGATGCAAATTAACATGGTCAGACTATTGCACAAAGCTTCAAAATATTATTGAGGTTTTAAAATACATTAAAAGTCAACGCAAAACAGCAAGGGTGTGGGCAACTAGCATTCTCATATTATTGGAGGGTGGGTAGATTTGTACAATTTTTCAGGGCAATTTCACAACTTCTACAAAAATCAGACTCAGAAAATCTACCTCCAGGAATTGATCCTATTGCTGTAAGAATATCCAGCCATATTCATTTCTGTTTGCAGAGGTGTGTACAGAAGGAAATTCTCTGCAGTACTGTATGTAAATGCTAAGGATTAAAAGCAATTGATAAGCCCATCACAGAAGACTGTCTAAATAAATTAAAATAAATCTATAAGACTTCTCTGGTGGTCCAGTGGTTAAGAATCGCCCTGCCAATGCAGGGGACATGGGTTCAATCCATGATCTAGGAAGATCCCACGTGCTGAGGAGCAACTAGAGAAAGCTGGGGCACAGCAACAAAGACCCAATGCAGCCATGAATAAATAAATAAAATATATATATTTTTAAAAGCTTAAAAAAGATACACCCACAGTACAAAATACCATCCAATATTATGGAAAATGGGGGTAGATGAGATGTACTAATATGGAAAGCTCACAAGATATATTGCTAACTTTATGGATGTTGCAGCTTCTGGAGTATGCTCTATGTGCCTGTTTGGAGAAGACCTTTGGAAGGACAAAGAGGAAGTTAGTAACTGTAGTTATTTCTGCAGATAAGAGAAGAGGATCTGAGAAACAGAGGTGAGAAGAGACTTCCTGTTTGGTAGTCTTTCAAGTTTTGTTTGTTTTTTTAGCCTTACATATGTATTGCTGATTGGATGGGTGGGGATGGATATTTGGATGGCTAGATGGACAGCTAAATGGATGGAGGGAGAGAATAAACAAAGTCAAGAGAAAATTATGATTGTTACATGAAATCAAGGCAAGAGATACCTTGCTCAGACATATACCTCTAATGCAGCCCATGTTTCCACAACACAGTCATATACCTTATAGCAATAAAAACAGCAGTAACTATCCTGTGAGTATTTTATGTACATCTCTTCTTTTAATCTACACTCTATACCTGAAGCAACATATCTGCACAGAAGCCTATATCCTGGGATGGATAAATTGAGGTTCAGGGAGGGGATGCAACTCATCCAAGGGCATCCAGCTTATAAGAGACAGAACCAAGTTTTGAATCCAGGCTTGCTGATGGCAAAACTAATCCTCCCTATCACTGACTAAAACTGATAGTGAAATTGCAAACAATGACAATAGTATACAAAATGGACTGTGCCCACTGGCAAACTATGAAAAAATGTGTCTAACCGCATTCATTTCAGGTTTTGTTTTTCACCAAACGGAAGCGCTAAATTCACCCCAGATTTCTTTGGAAGTCCAGAAAAGTTGTGCTTTGTCCCTGAATGGCTAGATCCACAAGACACAGAATAAACTCCTTCAGTAAAGTTCATCCTGTTCCTCATTAATTCCCCTCCTGTCACCTCCTGGGAAAGACTGTGGAAAGGAGGGCGAGTGGGCTGGTCCCCTCTCTGATGCAGAGGTCCAAGCTGACTCTGACAGAGCGCCAAGGGCCTGGAACGCCGAAAATGGTTGCTGCCAGCCGGACAGCTAATCATCATTTCCCAGGAAGGCTCTCTGAGACCTTGAGCATAAAAGAGCCTGTTTCAAACCCGAGGATCCTCTCTGGTCTGTGCTGTACCCACAGGGACGCAGCAGCACTTCTAGTATCAAGAATCTACTGACACGGCTCTGAAATGACTTTGATAACAGCAGCAACACAAAAGCCCTCAGCTGCCTCCGGGAACACAGGCAGCGACAGCATCTCACCAGCACAATTACAGCGCTCACCTGAGCTTTTCAGGTACAACAGCATCACCCCTTGCTCCCGCTGCTTCCCTTGCTTGCCACGTTTTTGGAAGCCCTAAACTGCTGTGGCTGCGAGATAGTAAGCTGTGCCGGATAAACACTGTTCTCCAGGGTTGGCTACTTCTAACATAAGCTACTAAAACCTGCCTGAATGTTACTCCAGGCAAGAGTGGAGTAACGATGCTTTTTTAAAAAACTGGATTTTGTGTTTTGTTTTGTTTTTTTAACTTAGCAACCATAGGTGTACTTGTAAAGCAACTGTGAATATTCAAATACTGTAATTGGAGATGATTTACATTGTTTTGAATTAACTAAAATTCCATTGTTAAGCACAAATACAGCTCCACTAAATCACCATGCTTTTAATAGGTCCTCGTGAGCAGGTTACCGAGCGCATTAGGATTTATAACGCTCCTGGGGAGCTGACCACTGTATTATGCTTCCTGCTGCTAGGTAATATGCATGACACATTTCTGGACACTAATTCATTTATTTAATAGTAACAGTATGCAAAAACAGAGTTCAAAATGAGGCTGACAAAGGAGGTATAAAAGTTTTATTAATCCATAGCTAATCAAAGGCCAGTGGAAGGCATATAATGGTGGCATTTACAGACCATATCGAATGTGAATAAATTAACTTTTTGTTTCCTAAAATCTTACTAATAGGATGAATTCGACTTGAAACATTTATACTTTTAATTACAGAGGCAGGCAATTTGGAGCAGGTTTCCAGCTGCACTTTCCTTAAAAACTACAACTTCGCATCAAGGATCTAGGTAAATCCTGATATCAGCTGTTGTCTCAAATGTGATTAATTATAATACAAGCTGCTTCACACTAAAAACTTCAAATGTTGTTTATTTTATTGCTGGTTTAATTGCAGGCTGTCAATCATTAGAAAATAATTTTCTCTAAAAGATGTACAGTATCTATTTTTCTCCTATTGCCCTGATCACTACACAAAGAACATAAGCAGGTGGCAGAATGTCTTATGAAGAAAACCTTTTTTATAGTTTGATGGCTCAGTGTTACAACAAATCAGAGCAAAACAAGAAAGACAGAAGTACAAGCAAAGGTGAACATGAGAAAAGACCAAACAATAATGTAGTGTGGGGGAGAATCATTCTCTTGGCTTAACTCCATATCAAATGTTGGGAGAATATTTGCCCATCATTTCTAAGTCAAAACAGAAGGAAATGAACACATCAAAAACATAAACCTCTCTCCATTACAGAATTCTAAGTACGTTCTATTGCTCAGAGCATTTTGTAGCAATCAGCTACTTCTCACTTAATAGCCTTATGTGAATATTGTTCTCATACTGAAGGTGAGAAAGAGCTCATAGAATTATTCATGGAAGCATTTTCCTGAGTGTATATTGCAGAGCATGAGCTAAAGAGCTTTTGGATTATTAGGAGGGTTTATACTAAACAAGGGTACCGTGGTCAAAGGAGTTTGGGGAATGCTGGATTAAACAAAGCTGTGTAAACATGGATCTTTATTCTAGGTTTTCTCACAGCCTTTAATACGCTAACAGACACTGTAGAATTCCAAGAGGAGGATACAGTATGAAGTTTTCCCCAAATTTATTTGATCGTGGAATTTTTACTGAGAAGGAAAAGAACCATCCCAGAACTCAATTTATAAAACACTAGGATAAGGCATATGGTCCCATACTGATAATCAGGACATACCAGTGGGTCTTAAATCTTTCCTGGAAGTTCCCCAAATTCTTCCCCCCACCATCCCTCTCTGCAGCCTACTGACTGAAGTCCACACCCTTCTTGATCTCCAGGAATTTTATAGTCAGCTTCAAAATCCATACACACATTGTAGGGCTTACAAAAATCTTCTATCACTCTATAATCAGTTGCCCACACATATCAGACAAAAAATAAATAGCCCCCACTTCCCAGATCACAATTGTATTTTGATATAAGCTTGTTCAAAAAAGCATTAAAAAACTACTAGAATAAGTAAGCTTAGTAAGGTCACAGGAGACAAGTCAATATTCAAAAATCAACTATTTCTATACACTAACAATGAACAATCAGAACTTTAAAAAAATTTTTAAATACTAGTTATAGTAGCATTAAAAATAAACAGGGATAAATCTCACAATATAAGTGCAAGAGCTGCATGTTGGAAACTACTAAACAGCAATAAGAGAAATGAAAAAATGCCTAAATAGAGCTGTAGTGTGTTCATAAATTGGATGACTCAATATTGCTAAGCTCTTAATTCTTTCCAAATTGATCTTTATAATCCACAAAATCCAAGTCAAAGTATCAGCAGGCTTCTTGGTAGAAACTGACAAGCTGATTCTAAAATTTATATGAAAAAAATAGAGGATTAAGAATACTCAAAACAATTTGAAAAGAACAAAATTGGAATACTTGCATTAATTGATCTCAGAACTTGCTCTAAAACTACAATGATGAAGGTGATGTAGTATTGATATAGGTATAGACATGAAGGGGGGCTTACCAGGTGGTGCTAGAGGTTAAAGAACCCTCCTGCCAATGCAAGAGACATAAGAGATGCAGGTTCCATCCCTGGGTCGAGAAGATCCCAGAGAGGAGGAAATGGCAGCCCACTCTGGTATTCTGGCCCATGGAATCCCATGGACAGGGGAGCCTGGAGGTCTACAGCCCACAGGGTCACAATGAATCCGGAGACAACTAAAGCGACTTAGCATGCATGCATGCATAGCCCCATAGATGAATGGAATAGAATAGAAACTCCAGAAATAGACCAAAAGAAATATGGTAATTGATAATCAACAAAGAAGCCACAGTAGTTCAATGGTGAAAGGTTTTCCAACAACGGTGCTAGAACAATGCAACTGAATAACATAAATTGAACCTTGATCTTTTCTTCTTATTGTATATAAAATAAACCTGAGATGACTCATACACATGTATGTAAAATCTAAAACTATAAAACTTCTAGAAGAAGAGTATGACCTTAGTTTAGGTACAGATTTCTTAGAATACAAGAAGGACAAACCAAAGATAGGGTAAAAGATTGATAAATTATGCTTTATCAAAATTAAAAACTTGGTTCTTCTAAAGACTCAGTTATGAAGATAAAATGACAAGTTACAGACTGGGAAAATATATTTGCAAAACAAATATCTGATAAGAGATTTTACCCAGAATATATAAAGAACACTTGGAACTCAATAATAAGAAAACAAGTCAGTTTTTTAATGGGCAAAAATTTGAACAGTTACTTCACAAAAGACAAGATGTGATGGCAAATAAACACATGAATCATTAGAAAATACAAATTAAGACACAATGAGATACTACTACATATATGCCAGAATGGGCAAGCATTAACAAGCCTGAAACTATAAGGGGTTGGTGAGGACATGGAGAAATTCCAACTCTCTTACAGAACTGGTGGAAATGCAAAATGCTAAGTCATCACTTGGAATATTGGTTGGTAGTTTTTCATAAAGTTAAACACACATTTAGCACACAACCCAGCAATCTCACTCCTAGGTATTTGCCCAAGAGAAATGCAAATACATATGCACACAAAACTCTGTTTAAAGCAGCTTTATACATAGTTGCCACAGGCTGGAAACACCTTAAATATCTTTTAAACGATGAATGGATAAGAAAATGTGGTACCTCCAAACCACAGCATAGTATTCAGTGATGAAAAGGAAAGAATTGATGCATGCGATGACATAAATGAATCTCAGAAATACTGCTGATGCAGGGCACAAAAGATACTATATTATATGCTTCTATTTGTCTTTTCATCAAAATCTTTTATTTTCTTTCCAAAATTTTTTTTCTAAATCAGATAAAAGCAATCCATCAAAATTTTCTTTAGGATTGACCTCCAAGGTTTCTTTTTTTCTTGAGGATATCAACCATAGTGATTTTCTAAGATTATTCTCTCTAAATTTGATCTCTCTAAATTCAGATAATGTGGCTGAATAACAGATGAGACAACTCTAAGAATAAATTTTTGAAAACCAATAATTTAGAAAATATATTTTTAATCACCAATAATTTAGAAGGTACTATTACGATCTTAAAAAGTAAATTTATGATTCAGTGCCTCCAGTTCTAAACTCTTAAAGTTTAAGGTGTACATAAAGTTTTCAAATTCCAAATGAAAACCTAAATTAAGTGTTTAAATCTGTATTTTAACAATATATGATTCTATTTCTATAGTAATCTTGAAAAGGCCAAACTCAAGAGAGAGAAATCAGATTAGTGATCGCCAGGGATTATGAGTTGGGAAAGAGGAATGAATAGAAAGAGGTATGAGGAAAAATTTGGAGATGATAAAAATATTCCATATCTTGATTATGATGGTGGTAACCAAACTAAGGGAAAGGGAAGTCGCTCAGTCGTGTCCTACTCTTAGCAACCCCATGGACTGCAGCCCACCAGACTTCTCCATCCATGGGATTTTCCAGGCAAGAGTACTGGAGTGGGGTGCCATTGCCTTCTCCGAACAAAACTAAACATATTTACAAAAACTCATTAAACTCTATAACTGGAAAGGATGAATTTTACTCTGTAAATTATATGTCAATAAAATTGATTTTCAAAATAAGGCATAAATTCATATTTGCTTTGGTTCATCCTACATTGTATGCAACATACCCACATGAATAATTATTCTACAATTTAGTGGTATTACACATTTTATAGGGCTTCCCTGGTGGCTCAGAGGTTAAAGCGTCTGCCTGGAATGCAGGAGACCAGGGTTTGATACCTGGGTCAGGAAGATCCCCTGGAGAAGGAAATGGCAACCCACTCCAGTACTCTCGCCTGGAGAATCCCAAGGAGGGAGGAGCATGGTAGGCTACAGTCCATGGGGTTGCAAAGAGTCGGACACGAATTTCACTTTCACACATTTTATATACAAGTTTTATTTTAAGGCGGAAGGTTCAATTTAGTGGATTCTTGTTGTTAAAGAGTGTTTGACAAATGGTTACACCTACAGTGAAATTTCCCCCTATAAAGTAGTAAAATACACTGGTGTTATTATAAAAATTTTAAACTGAAGGAAGTGGCCAATTAAAAAACCACTAAGAAACAGAAAGTGCCAGCTATTGCAGCTTTGGCTTCCTGGTCTGAAACTTCTCAGTCTCAGCTCTGACGCAAGAAACTTCAGTGCTTAAGCTCTCCTACCAACCAGAAAACACTTCCAATCAGGAATATTAAAAGATTGAACTTTATAGGTCCTGGCTTAAAAATTGCTCAGCTCTTTCAGTAAATATGGTCCCCCGCCTAGTTTATTGACTGCCTCAGGCATCATCACCATCTCCTTCTCTTTTCTCTCATAGTGGCATGTTCATTTGAAAGTCAACATTTCCAGAGGTGTATAATTATAAGAAAATATTATGAGCAATTCTCTGGAAGTAAAAACCTGGAGAAGATGTATATCTTTGAGAAAAATACACATGATTTAAATTGATCTATATTACTAAACATTACAGAATTGTACACTCTAAAACTACACATTACTAAAAGCAGTTGAATTTTGTGACATGTAAATTATACCTCAATAAAGTTATTTTTTAAAGTTTGTAAAAGAAATTACAAAACAGGACAAAACTTGAATAGACTAGTCATCATGTGTGTGTATGTTAGTTGTTCAGTCATATCCAACTCTTTGCAACCCCATGGACTGTAGCCCACCAGGCTCCTCTGTCCATTGGATTCTCTAGGCAAGAATACTGGGGTGGGTTGCCATTTCCTTCTCCAGGGGCTCTTCCCAGCCAGGGACTGAGCCCAGATCTTCTACATGGCAGGCAGATTTTCTTACTGTTTGAGCAACCTGGAAAGCCACCAGTTATAGAAGATGTAAAAATGATTGTGAATCTATTTTAAAAGAACCAGAACTAAAGAGTTTCACAGCTGAGTTCTGTCTCATTTGAAGGAACACAGATAATTCCTTTATAATTCGAAATAACTCAGACCATAATAAAAAGTTGGAAAGTGCCCTAATTCATGTTGATTCCAATACAACTTGAATTCCCAAAGCTGACAGAAATGTTATAAAAATAGGAAACTGTAGCCTGATCTCACTCAGGAATTTAAATACAAAGACTTAAATCAAGTACTGGCAAAGGGAAATTGGCAATATATGAAAACAATGCTCTATGACCAAATGGGGTTTACTCTGAAAATGTAAGGATAATTTAGAATCAGGAAGTCTTTTCGTGCAAGTCATGACATCAACAAATTAAAGAAGAAAAGTAGTATGATCATCTCAATAGATACTAAAAAGACTTTTGTTCTCTGAAATAGTTGCACTTCTCGGATGTGGATAATTTGGGCTCATGAATTTCTCCTCTGGGCACCAGTCACTCTCTCGGGGGCATCAATCACTCTGTTGGGGACACCAGCCTGGGAAAATCTAAAGGTCTCATCTCAGACAGACTAGACCACTCAGGAGGTGGGGAAGTGGTTTTCCACACTTTTCAGGAAAAGTATCTCCAACACTGTTGTGAATGGGTATAGGCCCTAACTGCAGAGGACTCTAGTTTGAGGATTAAGCTGTCATAAAGAAAAGGACAAACCAGAGAGAACTGAAGGAAAGCAGATTTACTGTCCAGATGTCCTCACAAATCTCTTTTTTGCCTATCTTCTGAGCTTTTCTAGATCTTAGTCTGCTTGTCTGGCAAAGAAGGAGCTATTCAGATGCCTTGGCTAGGTTCCCATCTGCTCCAGAGTTGAATGTTTCACTAGCCTGACTAACTTCTTCCAAAGATACACAGGACAGCATTAAATGCATAAGGATATAGGTGGGACATTGAGCTTTAATATGAAGACTAGAAATCCTCCTTGATATTTTTATGATGTTTTATGGTTGGTTTGTTCCTTCCATTAGAAGTCAACTCTTGGCTTATGATAGAAATTAATGATAATATTCAACAGGGACTTCTCTGATGATCCAGTGGCTAAGACTCTGTGCTCCCAATGCAAGGGGGCCTGGGTCTAACTCATGGTCAGGGAACTAGATCCCATACGCCGTAACTATGAGTTCACATGCCACAACTAAATACCCCGCCTGCCACAACAAAGATTGAAGATCCCAAGTGCTACAGCTAAGACCAGTGCAGCTAAATAAATATTTAAAAAAGAATGTTCAGTGATAAAGTTCTGTTTTAGAAACAATTTTAAAGCAATATACCAAATAGGAGCACTTACCAAATAAGAGATGTTACATGTTTTTAAAACATAGGTTGTGGGTTCAAATATGAATAGAAAAATCCTAGGTTTTAAATCAAGCACATTTCTTAACTGATGGGGCTGAACTTTAATTGCTGATGTGTACTGTGAGTCTCCAAAAAGAGAGTATCCTATGCCCCAAACATGACTAACCTCGGCCAGCTTAACATCTCCCTGCCTTATTTCCCTCCCTCCTTCCTAGCAGAGTCTCAAAGGACTGGCATTCTTAAGAACAACTTAGGAAAATAGTGAATGAACAAAGTGAAAACTTATGCCAAAATGAGAAATAAAAAGCAGTGTTGATCTAGAGTCATGTGGATATTGTTTTTGCCTTTTGGAGGCTGTTTAAGACCTTAGAGGCTGAATCAAAACGAAGCTTTTTTTTTCCCTCACAATGATGAGAGAAGTTCTATTTTCCAAAGGCAGCTGTGTTCCTTTCATCTTAGGAGGTTAAGTCAGAAATGAGAGATAGGCATGGACAGCTCAGAAAAGTACAGGCTACAGCCACTGAGATGGATTTGTTCACCGTGTCTGAGTAAGAGTATCAAGAACTGGCAAGATCAAGTCATCACTGCCCTAAATCCGCAATCATGTCGGCCTCCACCATAAACTAGTGAGGCAGCTGGCCATCCAAGTGCCTAAAGGTTAAGCACATACCATTGACCTTGTAGAGAAACGAGTTCTCACATCATTAAATACGACGTGTTCTCCAGCTTTGCCTATCACATCGAAAAGTGCCCTGGGAGCATTATTCAAGGCTTAGATGTTTCACCGACATTTGTATGACACAAAAATCAATATCTTTTCCCTGCCTTTGTTTGCTTGGATTATGTTTAACTACTAAATGGCTTTTAAGACACCAATCAGATTTAACATCTTGCATTTTACATAGGCAGTTGTGTGAACAAGAAAAATATGTTTTCTTTCCCTGTGGGTTGTCAGGACAAGAAACATGAAAGAGCTTATTTGGAGTATGTTTTTGTTTATATAAAAATATACAATCTCTAATCTTGATAACAGAAATGTTTCCCCTTGAAAACCTAAAGGACTTTTTGACATTGGTGCTTTTAGAGAAAGCACTGAAAGAACAGATCATAATAGATAAATAGTGTGCTATCCACTTGAAGGAAAATATTAAATTCCAAATTAAACATACATAAAAATAAATTTCCAGATGGATTATTTCTTAAACATAAAAAGTAGAGGCGTTTGACAAATATCAGAGGAAACAAAATTTTTTTGAAAAAAAAATTTCATAAAGTCATAAAGGAAAGGATCAATATATGTGACTTTGTAAAATTTCTGAATGGCAAAAATAATTCAAATAAAGTTAACTACACATAATATTTATTCAGTACTTACTATGTGACAGAAATTAAGCTAACTCTTCACATATATTGCCTTCTCTCTTCCTAATAGTACTGTAAGGTAGATGACTGTATTAGGGTTCTCCAGAGAAACTAAGCCAGTAGGGTTGGAGAGGAAGAACATATGTGTGTACAATAATAGGATTTATTGTAAGGAACTGGTTCAAGTAACTATGGAGGCTAAGAAGTTCCAAGATCTGCAGAAGGCAAGCTGCAGACCCAGGAGAATTGATGGGGAGTTCTAGTATTCTTGCCTGGAGAATCCCATGGATGGAGGAGCCTGGTGGGCTACAGTCCATGGGATCACAAAGAGTCAGACATGACTGAGCGACTTCATTTTCACTTTTCTTTTCTTTTCTGGTACTAGAACCAAGACCACCAGTGGTGGAAGTTCTAGTCCAAAGGCCAGCAGGTTTAAGATCCAAGAAAAGCTGATGTTTCAGTCAAAGTCTGAAGGTCAGGGGGAAAAAAACAATGTTTCAGCACATCAGTCAGGTAGGAGGATTCCCTCTTTGTCAGCCTTTTTGTTCTAAACAAGTCTTCAATGAATTGGATGAGGCCCAACTACACTGGGCTTCCCTGGTGGTTCAGCAGGTAAAGAATCTGCCTGCAATGAGGGAGGTGAAGTGAAGGTGAAGGTGAAAGTTTCTCAGTTGTGTCGACTCTTTGCAACCCCATAAACTTAGTCCATGGAATTCTCCAGGCCAGAATACTGGAGTGGGTAGCCTTTCCCTTCTCCAGAGGATCTTCCCAACCCAGGGATCAAACCCAGGTCTCCCACATTGCAGGCAGATTCATTACCAGCTGAGCCACAAGGAAAGCTCAAGAAGCTCATTACCCACTGAAGCTCATTACCCACTGGAGTGGGTAGCCTATCCCTTCTCCACCAGATCTTCCCAACCCAGGAATTGAACCAGGGTCTCCTGCATTGCAGGCAGATTCTTTATCAACTGAGCTACGAGGGAAGGAGACCTAGGTTCAATCCCTCGGTTGGGAAGATCCTCTGGAAAAGGAACTGCGACCCACTCCAGGATTCTGGCCTGGAGAATTCCATATACTGTATAGTCCATGGGGTCACAGAGAGTCCGACAGGACTGAGCAACTTTCACTTTCACCTACATTAGGAAGAGCAATCTGCTTTACTTGGTTTACTCATACAAATGTTAATCTCGTCTAAAAACACTCTCACAAACACACCCAGAATAATATTTGACCAAATGCCTGGATTCTATGACCAGTCAAGTTGACACACAAAACTAACATCACACTGATATTGTTCCTTTTTAGCACATAAGGAAATGAAGGCTTAAATTGTTTCACCTGAAACACACATGGTAACCAGCTCTATCTGAAACCAAAAGGGAACTGACAAACCAAGGGAAATGCTGCAAAATATAAGACAAAGAAAAATACTAAGAGCAGTAACAAGGTCTTTTACAAGGTAACAATAATTAATTTTACAAATCAATTAATAATACATCAGGCTTGGCAAACAAAATGAAACATATAGAAAAAACAGACAAGGACAGAGGAAAAGACTATTAATACAAATAGATATGTTCAGTCTCATTAATGATAAATGCACCAAATGACCCAGCAATGCCACCCCTGAGAAAAACCACAATTCAATTAAAAAAGATACACACACCCCAATGTTCACTATAGCACTATTTAATATCGCCAGGACATAGGAACAATCTAAATGACCATCAACAGAGGAGTGAATAAAGAAGATGTGGTTCATATATATAACAGAATACTATTCAACTATAAAAACTAATGGAATTGTGCCATTTGCAGAGATGTGGCTGGACCTAGAGACTGTCATACAGAGTGAAGTAAGTCAGAAAGAGAAAAGCAAATAGCATGTATTAATGCTTATATGTGGAATCTAGAAAAATGGTACAGATGATCTTATTTGCAAAGCAGAAACAGACACAGATATAGAGAACAAATGTATGGATACAAAGGGGGAAGGGAAGTGGGTGGGATGAATCGGGAGATTGGGACTGATGTGGATACACTATTGACACTATGTTTAAAACAGATAACCAATGAGAATCTACTGTAAAGCACAGAGAACTCTACTAAATGCTTTGTGGTGATCTAAATGGGAACAGAAATCCAAAAAAGGGGATATTTGTAAAAATACAACTGATTCACTTTGCTGTACAGCACAAACTAATACAGCATTATAAAGCAACTATGGTCCAATAAAAATTAATTCTAGAAAATGATAAATGCAAATCAAAACAATGATACTTCTGTATAGATATAGTATCTGATAGCTGATATCGTATCAGATTTGAAGATGATGTAGAATGATCGTACCCAGTGTGGGCTTGGAGTAAGGCAAATGACATATTCATATAGTCTTATTAGAAAGTGTATGAATACAAACCTTTAGGACAGTCAATTTGGAGGAATCTATCAAAGCTTTAACCACATGCTCTTTTTGACACAGCAATCTCTTCAAGGTATTTCTCTTACAGAAATACATTATGTGTGCAGATATATTTATAAACATGTTCACTGCAGTAAGAATAAACTATCATAAACAAGTTAGTTTAAATTACAAATATATTTCATAGGATGAAATTCTGGGTAGCTTATAAATAAAATAGAGGGAAAACTGCGCTCAATACAGTTTGAATGGAGAAAAGCAGGTGTACAATTATATGTACAGTATGGTCTTACTTTTATATAAATAAATAAAGTTCACATGGGGAGTTTTTACTGAAAGATATAGGTAACTGTTGATGGAGGAGACAGAATCAGACTCTGAACTATCACTTTAGCACTGCTGTTTCCTCGTCAAATTTACCATGAGAAGTTCATGAAGTCTAAGCTTCAGGGCCTCTCTCTTGTACAAATCTTTTCCCAAGGTTTAGGGAGGGGCCTTAGCAATGTGTTCACAGAGTCATACGCTTTTGAAAATTTAGAAAGTTAAAGTAATGCAACTTCAGTCAATTAAGACAAATGTCTATTTCAAATGAGACTTCTCTGTCACTCTGCCTCTCACGTTGGGTGCTTTAGAATTACTTTTCTACCAACATCTTCTCCTAAGGCAAGGCTTTTAGCATGCTTTGACTTCCATTTAAACTTTCCCTCTTATCTCTATTTATTATTGTTGTTAAGTCATGTCCAACTCTTTGCAACACTATGGACTGTAGCCCCCCAGGCCCCTCTGTCCATGGGATTTCCAGGTAAGAATACTAGAGTGGGTTGCCATTTCCTTCTCTGGGGGATCTTCTCGACCCATGGATTGAACCTGCATCTCCTGCATTGGCAGGCAGATTCTTTTGCCACTGAGCCACCAAGGAAGTCTATTTATTATTGCCATCTATTATATGTCCTCAATCTCTTTTCTGAAATTCTAAAATCCAAGAAAAAGAGCTATGAACAGTATTATCAGTATTCCTTTGGTAGCAAAACTTGATGTGATTGGAGCTCATTTAATGAGAAAACCTGACTTGAACTGACAGGAGACTATTAAAGATTCTATTTATCCCACACAGAGTGAGCATTCATGATTTTCTATGGAAATAATTATGCCTTTGATTATGAGGTATTGCTCAGTCCCCAAGGAGTTTTTAAGTAATAAATAGTACATGAACTAAATTATCATTCTAAACTCTGAAAATTTTCAGTTCCTAAACATAACAGACCTCATAGGTTTTAGGAAGAAAAGATTGAGCTTTTATTTAGTTTCATATAAAACATGACTTTTAAAAAATTTAGTACTTAGCTTTCCAACATGCTTAATCAAACCTTAAGCTGACAAAGGGGATCTTCAAAAAATTCTACTGCTAATGTTACACTTAATGGTGATGAGCTGAATTCTTAACCCTTAAGATCAGTGAAAACTCAAGGATGTCTATTCTTACCATTTCTGTTCAACATTATACAGGCAGATTCTACTCCATCTGAGCCTTAAGATGATGGCAGCCTTGGCCAACACCTTGATTTTAGTCTTGTGAGAGACCCAGAGCCAGAGGATGCAGCTAAGCCACCTCCAGACTCCTGGCTCAAAAAACTTTAAAGATGATAAATGTTGTTTCAAGCCATTTAAGTTTAGGGCTAGTTGCTATGCAACATTACACACTTAATACTAGAAGTACAAAATGTTACTAGAACTAACAATTGAGTTTATCAATATCATAGAATACATGGTCAATATAAAAAAACTATTTGCATTCTATGTAATAGCTATAAACAATTGAAAATTGACATTTTAAAAAATATGCCATTTACTCTGGTACTAAAACATTCATTAAATACTTAAGAGATAAATTTAACAAATATGTGTGAGATCTGTTTATTAAAAACCACAAAACACTGCTGACAGGAATTTAAAAAGAACTAAATAATAGGAGAGATGAAGTATGTCCCTGGATGGGAAATCTCAGGATTGTTAATAATTTTTTTTTCTTTCATGGATAATGCCTTTGGTGTTTAATCTAAAAAGTCATCACCAACCTCAAGGTCATCTAGCTTTTCTCCCATGTTATCCTATAGGTGTTTTATAATTTTACATTTAGATGTATAATCAATTTTGATATAATTTTTGAATGGTGTAAGGTTTGTGTCCAGATTTTTTTTAAATTTTGCTCATGATGTCTAATTGTTTCAGCACCATTTGTTGTAAAACGTATCTTTTCTTCATCATATTGGCTTTGCTCCTTTGTCAATGAACAGTTGACTGTATTCATCTGAGTCTCTCTGTGGGCTGTCTATGCCATTCCGTTGATCTCCTTGTCCCTTCTTACACTAGTACCACACTGCCTTAATAACTATAACTTTATATTAAGTCTACAAGTCAGGTGTATTGGTTCTCTAACTGCTCTTATCCTTAAATGCAGCGTCAACTATTCTGGGTATTTTTGCCTGTCCATATAAGTTTTATAATCTCCTTGTCAGTATACACAAAATAACTTGTTGGGATTTTGATCTGGATTGTACTGAGTCTATAGATCAAGTTCAGAAGAACTGACATATTGACAATAAAGTCTACCGATGCATGTATGTTCATTTCCAAGGCAAACCACTCAATATCACAGTAATCCAAGTCTATGCCCCAACCAGTAATGCTGAAGAAGCTGAAGTTGAATGGTTCTATGAAGACCTACAAGACCTTTTAGAACTAACACCCAAAAAAGATGTCCTTTTCATTATAGGGGACTGGAATGCAAAAGTAGGAAGTCAAGAAACACCTGGAGTAACAGACAAATTTGGCCTTGGAATACAGAATGAAGCAGGGCAAAGACTAATAGAGTCTTGCCAAGAAAATGCACTGGTCATAACAAACACACTCTTCCAACAACACAAGAGAAGACTCTATACATGGACATCACCAGATGGTCAACACCGAAATCAGATCGATTATATTCTTTGCAGCCAAAGATGGAGAAGCTCTATACAGTCAGCAAAAACAAGACCAGGAGCTGACTGTGGCTCAGACCATGAACTCCTTATTGCCAAATTCAGACTGAAATTGAAGAAAGTCGGGAAAACCACTAGACCATTCAGGTATGACCTAAATCAAATCTCTTATGATTATACAGTGGAAGTGAGAAATAGATTTAAGGGCCTCAATCTGATAGATAGAGTGCCTGATGAACTATGGAATGAGGTTCGTGTCATTGTATAGGAGACAGGGATCAAGACCATCCCTATGGAAAAGAAATGCAAAAAAGCAAAATGGCTGTCTGGGGAGGCCTTACAAATAGCTGTGAAAAGAAGAGAAGCGAAAAGCAAAGGAGAAAAGGAAAGATATAAGCATCTGAATGCAGAGTTCCAAAGAATAGCAAGAAGAGATAAGAAAGCCTTTTTCAGTGATCAATGCAAAGAAATAGAGGAAAACAACAGAATGGGAAGACTAGAGATCTCTTCAAGAAAATCAGAGATATCAAAGGAACATTTCATGCAAAGATGGGCTCGATAAAGGACAGAAATGGTATGGACCTAACAGAAGCAGAAGATATTAAGAAGAGGTGGCAAGAATACACAGAAGAACTGTACAAAAAAGATCTTCACGACCCAGATAATCATGATGGTGTGACTACTGACCTAGAGCCAGACATCCTGGAATATGAAGTCAAGTGGGCCTTAGAAAGCATCACTACAAACAAAGCTAGTGGAGGTGATAGAATTCCAGTTGAGCTATTCCAAATCCTCAAAGATAATGCTGTGAAAGTGCTGCACTCAATATGCCAGCAAATTTGGAAAACTCAGCAGTGGCCACAGGAATGGAAAAGGGCAGTTTTCTTCCAATCCCAAAGAAAGGCAATGCCAAAGAATGCTCAAACTACCGCACAATTGCACTCATCTCACACGCTAGTAAAGTAATGTTCAAAATTCTCCAAGCCAGGCTTCAGCAATATGTGAACTGTGAACTTCCAGATGTTCAAGCTGGTTTTAGAAAAGGCAGAGGAACCAGAGATCAAATTGTCAACATCTGCTGGATCATGGAAAAAGCAAGAGAGTTCCAGAAAAACATATATTTCTGCTTTATTGACTATGCCAAAGCCTTTGACTGTGTGGATCACAATCAACTGTGGAAAATTCTGAAAGAGATGGGAATACCAGACCACCTGATCTGCCTCTTGAGAAATTTGTATGCAGGTCAAGAAGCAACAGTTAGAACTGGACATGGAACAACAGACTTGTTCCAAATAGGAAAAGGAATGCGTCAAGGCTGTATATTGTCACCCTGTTTATTTAACTTATGTGCAGAGTATATCATGAGAAATGCTGGACTGGAAGAAACACAAGCTGGAATCAAGATTGCCGGGAGAAATATCAATAACCTCAGATATGAAGATGACATCATCCTTATGGCAGAAAGTGAAGAGGAACTAAAAAGCCTCTTGATGAAGGTGAAAGTGGAGAGTGAAAAGTTGGCTTAAAGCTCAACATTCAGAAAACGAAGATCATGGCATCTGGTCCCATCACTTCATGGGAAATAGATGGGGAAACAGTGGAAACAGTGTCAGACTTTAGTTTTCTGGGCTCCAAAATCACTGAAGATGGTGACTGCAGCCATGAAATTAAAAGACACTCCTTGGAAGGAAAGTTATGACCAACCTAGATAGCATATTCAAAAGCAAAGACATTACTTTACCAACAAAGGTTCGTCTAGTCAAGGCTATGATTTGTCCTGTGGTCATGTATGGATGTGAGAGTTGGACTGTGAAGAAGGCTGAGTGCGGAGGAATTGATGCTTTCGAACTGTGGTGTTGGAGAAGACTCTTGAGAGTCCCTTGGACTGCAAGGAGATCCAACCAGTCCATTCTGAAGGAGATCCGCCCCAGGATTTCTTTGGAAGGAATGATGCTAAAGCTGAAACTCCAGTACTTTGGCCATCTCATGCGTAGAGTTGACTCATTGGAAAAGACTCTGATGCTGGGAGGGATTGGGGACAGGAGGAGAAGGGGATGACAGAGGATGAGATGGCTGGATGGCATCACGGACTCGATGGATGTGAGTCTGAGTGACCTCTGGGAGTTGGTGATGGACAGGGAGGCCTGGCGTCTTGCGATTCATGGGTTCGCAAAGAGTCGGACACGACTGAGCGACTGATCTGATCTCATCTCATCTGATGCATGTATATTTCCGTATCCATTTACTTTTAAGTCTTTAAGAATCTTAGATGAAAGTGGATTTCTTATAGATAACATATAGCTGCGTCTTGCTTTTTGATTCACTCTGATGATTCCTATGTTTTAATTGGTGCATTTACACTTCTAATGTCCCAAGTGATTACTGGTATGCTTGGATTAATAGCTATCATATTTGTTATCCTCATTCTTGGCTTCCCTGGTGGATTAGCTGGTAAAGAATTAGCCTGCAATGCAGGAGACCCAGGTTTGATCCCTGGGTTGGGAAGATTCTCCTGGAGAAGGGAATGCAACCCACTCCAGTATTCTTGCCTGAAAAATCCCATGGACAGAGGAGCCTGGTGGGCTACAGTCCATGGGGTTACAGAAGAGTCGGACGTGACTGAGCAACCAACACTTTCACTTGGTTCTTACTTTTGTATTCCACTCTTTTTCTGTCTTTTATGGTTTAATTGAGCATTTTATACATATCTCTTCTTTCTATCTTCTCTTTTCCTCCTCCATTACCTTCTGACAAAAACCCATTCAACTTCTAAGGCCAATGCCAAAGCCACACACCAGGAAGGCATCACTTCTCCTCACTCTGAGCTTCCTATGTATATTGTTTTACTACTCCCATGCTTCTGGTCCTATTGAGTTTTAGTACAGCTTCTTATTATACACCACATTCCCTACCAGACTGAAGGTCCTTTGAAAATAGGACTGAGTTTTTTCATCTTTGTATAATCTTTGGAACCTAGCTCAAAGCCAAGTACAGAGACAATAAATATTTGTTTAATAAAACTGAAGTACTAAATAGTGTGATACACATGCAAGTCCTATAGAAGCACAAAATGGAGAGAGCAATGTGGTTTGAAGTAGTCAGGGAAGGCTGGATAGGGCAGGAAAAGGGTCCTAGTGGAAGAAGGAACAGTTCCAACAAAGTCATGGGAACATGAGGGGCATTCAAGTAACCTGTCCTCCTCCTTACAGCGAGGAGAATGGATAGTCAGGGAAAGGACTCTTTATTGATTGTGGCCATTCTCAAGTGTTCAGAAAACCCTCTGTAAGATGGGTTCTGTCTCATAGATAGGTTCTGCAAAATATTATATATAGAATGGATAAACAACAAGGTTCTACTTTATAACAGGAAACTGTATTCAGTATCCTATGATAAATCATAATGGAAAAGAATATGAAAAAGAATGTATATACATATAACTGAATCACTTTGCTGGACAGCAGAAATTAACATAGTATTATAAATCAACTATACATGAACTTTTAAACATTTTTAAAATAAATTTAAAAATAGAAAAGATGGGTTCTGGCTATATTTTTACTTCAATCCAATTATATATGAGGCAATAAATGATGATGTATGGAATAAAATGTTCTTCCCCAAAGACCTCATTTTCTTTAGATTCTACCTTCAATACAAGTCAAGTGATAATCTATGCCAAACTTGAAATATCATATATCTGTTCATTCTTTTATTTAATAAATATTGATTAAGCAACAGTTATGGCCAGAACTGGGCTAAGTGCTGCGGGTACAGCATTGGATAAAATGCAATCACTTTTCATACGGCTAACAACCTAACAGGAAAGATTAGCTCTCAGTAAGTTGGCAATTGTCCATTTCAATACACTCTTTCTGTGAGTAATCTTAGACTCATAGTATTTTGCAGAAGTTGAACAACTATATTCACCTGAAGCTGAACATGCCTCCCAAAAGGGCTGAGCTTCATGTAGTTAAGTATGGGAGACACAGAAAGGTTCTCATCATATGAATTTACAATAGTACAGAATGAACTCAATCTATCCTTATGTTAATATAATATTTCAGTGAGAGGAAACAGACTCATGCAGTAAAAAGTAGAGAACTTTTAAAAGCATAGTTAAAATCTTCAGCAAGATTCAAGGAAAGACAGCCATAAAACTATAACAGGCTACTGTCTTTTTTAAAGTATTCAGAGTTCCTAGAAATCGAAACAAGAACCAAAATAAAAAGTAATCCAAATAGAAGTGATGAATATCAGAAATGACATGACTAAAGTTCCATATACAAAGCTAGAAGCTTGAGTTGAGGATTTTTTTTTTTTTTTTTTTTGCAAAATGCAAAGCAAAAATAAAGGGCCAAAAAAAAATCAGCAACCACAAGAAGCTGGGACAGGAAAAGGAAAGATTCCCCTCTAGAGCCTCTGGAGGGAGTGCTACCCCACTGAGACAGTGACTTCAGTCCAGTGATACAGACTGTAGACTTCTGGCCTCCAGAACTGTGAGGAAATCAATTTCTGTTGTTTTAAGCCACAGAGTTTGTGAAAACTTGTTGGAGCAGCCCTAAGAGACTGATACCGTGAGTGTACCCAAGAAGTACCCTGGAAATTTCAGCAGTACAGACAAGTGAGCACCTTGTCGAAGACAACTCAGAGGTACCAGAAAGACTCAAACAGTGTTTCAAAATCAAGCAAGGACATAAACACCCCCAGATTCAAAGCAACTTAAAGCAAGTTCAATATTATATCATTAGCCTATATTAATAACCAGAAAAACTGAGGATAGATATAGATTTTAACCAACAGTAATTTATTCTTTAATTGGGAATATCCTATTTAAAACAACCTTCTCCACCCCCATATTTTAAAGCCATGTGATATCCACTCTAGCATCTAGGTCAGAATTATTCCAAAAAATCCTTTTTGCAGAGCTCTTCAGTGTTTTAGGTTCTGTGTTTAGTGAAGAAGTATAGTAGTCACATATCACAAAAGAAATGCAGATCATAAATGTATTTGCAGTCTATTCAATTACCCTCCTTCCTGATATATTTAGAATTTTCCTTTCTTTATATAAATCCAATATATTAGTAGCCTCTACCTTGCTCTTTAAGGCACACACCTAGATAGAACACACAATAAATGCTCCTTTAGAAAAAGGCATCATGGCTTACATAGTAATAGATTTACCACAGGTGACACCACTGTATAATTCTGGCAATCAACTAACTCATCATTCTATGCTATGCTAAGTCACTTCAGTCGTGTCCGACTCTGTGCGACCCCATAGATGGCAGCCCACCAGGCTCCCCTGTCCCTGGGATTCTCCAGGCAAGAACACTGGAGTGGGGTGCCATTTCCTTCTCCAACACGTGAAAGTGAAAAGTGAAAGTGAAGTCGCTCAGTTGTGTCTGACTCTTAGCGACCCCATGGATTGCAGCCTAACAGGCTCCTCTGTCCATGGGATTTTCCAAGCAAAAGTACTGGAGTGGGGTGCCATTGCCTTCTCTGCATCATTCTATAGGACTTCAGTTTACTTGTAACAGACTGTTCCCCATCTTTACCAAATATCTCTCTACTTTGGTGAATTAATAGTGTTAGGGAAGCCAGAAAATAAGCAATAAGTTTTAAATGAAGGTTAAGCATGTTTCCACCACTGTACTATGTACTACAGTATATATAAAAGTAGTTTAAAAAAAAAAAAGGAAAAAAAAAGTTACTGCCCAGAGGAAATTCAGCAGCTGCTTGGAGAGAAAAAGTCCACACAACTATTAGAAAAATATGTTAAAGGATGTCTGATGGGACTTCCCTAGTGGTTCAGTGCTTAGGAATTCACCTTCTAACGCAGGTCAGGGAACTAAGTTCCCACATGCCATGGAGCAACTAAACCCGAGCACCAAAAGTACACTGGAGCCCACGTGCCACAACTAGGAAGTTCATGCACTGCAACGAAAGATCCTGCATGAAGCAACCAAGATCCTGCATCCAAGACTCGACACAGCCAAATAAATAAATAAATATTTTAAATAAAGAATGTCTGGTGAAATGCTAAAACCACTCTGGTGCTTCATTTTACTTCATAAATAAATATAGCTAGAATACAAGGACTAAATCCAACTTCTTTCTGGATATGGAAGCTCCTTATCTTATTAGTTTCCCAGCTTGATGCCAATTTATGAATTTGTATAATGAAAAATATGCCTGACATATATATTGACTAGGATATGACTAAAGCACTCCCATTGGTTTGTGTGCCCTATACTCTACTTGGAGACAGGGCTTCAAGTCAAGCTGTAATAGGAAGGATGCTAGGGAAGTAGAAATTCAGTGGCAGAAGAATTATGCAGAATATATGTAAAAGTTTAGTGGTGTCAACCATGACAGTGCTTCCAGACAGCTCTCTATGGATGGCTCACAGGATGTTACACAATCGAAGAAATTCACCTCTTAAGAAGTTGGACCCACCACTCCAGCCTGAGTAGGTATATCTAAATCAGTAAAGCTTTGTCCTCTCAAGTGCAGCTTGCCATAGATGAGCATTCTAGATAATGCAAGTGTTCTCAGGAGCTGACGTGGGGATCAAGCAACTCAGATAAAGTAATCTTAAAACACAGACCCTAAGGAAGCATGCTGTTTATAACGATAACAATCAGAAACCACTTTTTTTCTAGAAGCCTTTCCAAACCAGGTCTAAGTTACCTTCCCACCTGCTTGTTCGCAGGACAATTTAGCCTGCATGCCATGTTCCTCTAGAACATGGCATTATTTATTGACTATCTGGGTTGTTCACATCTGTAAGATATGGAAACTCACCAATGGTTTACAAGACCATCAGTTTTAAATAACACATCCATCACAAACTAGAAAGGAGTGATCAACATTCCTTCAACTGCAATGCATTATACAAGGGTCAGCAAGTAGGAGTCACGGTTGGCAACACAACTGGTGGCCTCAGGTAGCAAATCCATCCTTCCAGCTGTTCTGATCCATATGGGTTCAGTGAACCACAGAGAGGGAGTACAGCCTCTTCTTATTGGGAGTATCTGCTGTAACTCTTCCATCCAAAACCTATCATAAAACAACTGTAAGGTAAGCTGACAACCATTTATCTAAACTTCATCTGGTAGCCAAGTGCTGATTAAGAGGAAAACATGTACATTAATGAGCAGACAGATGTGGCAAAGGAAATTAAGGTGCTCTTATTTTGAAGAAACCAAAGATTCTAAATGCAGGAAAAAATTTAAATAATTTAATCATTAAGTCAAAGCCAGATGGAAAGTCACTCATGCTATTTTTCCTGCTAAGCAAATTCCAGGGTTATCCCCAATAGTCCTGACTCTCAATTTATTACAACATATAACTATTATGATAATATCCCACAACCTTTCAGTTATCAAAATTCAAGATTCTCTCTTCAATTTCTAGGGCCTGGATGTGGATTTCAAAATTGTATACTTAGAGCCTTTTCTTTTTGAATCCCAGTTTAACTTTGTCCCAGATCAGCAACTTCCCTGGTGGCTCAGATGGTAAAGCGTCTGCCTACAATGTGGGAGACTCGAGTTCAATCTCTGGGTCGGGAAGATCTCCTGGAGAAGGAAATAGCACCCCACTCCAGTATTCTTGCCTGGAAAATCCCATGGACGGAGGAGCCTGATGGGCTACAGTCCATGGGGTCACAAAGAGTCGGACACAACTAAGCGATTTCTCTCACTCACTCACTCAGAGTTCCCACTAATATTTGACTTAAAGTTTATATAAAAATTTAAGGGACTTCTATGGGGGTCCAATGGCTAAGATTCCACACTCCCAATGCTGGGTGCCTGGGTTTCGTCCCTGGACAGGGAACAAGATCCCAAATGCTGCAACTAAGAGTTTGCAGGCCACAACTAAAGATCCCATGTAAGGCAAATAAGTAAATAAATAAAAACAAACATTTTTTAATTTAAAATATAAGATGATGGAAAACCTGGAATGCTCCCTTAACATCTCTAACTTTTATTTTCTTTACCTGTAAAATGGGGCCACAACAATTGGACACCCCTGACACAGTGATTCTTAATCAGGAATGATTTCCACATCCCAGGGGACATGTGGTAATATCAGGAGCCGTTTTTAGTTGTCACAACTTGAGAGAAAGGAGTGCTAATGGTTTCTAGTGGATAGAGGCATGGATGTTAAGAATTTTATGAAGTACAAGACAACCCCTACAATGAAGCACAGTCCAGCCCAAAATGGCAATAAAGTTGAGGGTAAGACATTCTGCTTTAGTGTCATGGAGTTATCCTAGAGATCAAAGCAGATGCTAGTGAAAGATGTTATAAACAATGATAATAATCAGTCGATTCAGTTACTCAGTTGTGTCCCACTCTTTGCAACCCATGGACTGCAGCACACCAGGCTTTCCTGTCCATCTGTCCAGCTCCCAGATCCTGCTCAAACTCTTGTCCATCGAGTTGGTGATGCCATTCAACCATCTCTTCCTTTGTCATCCCCTTCTCCTCCTGCCTTCAATCTTTCCCAGCATCAGGGTCTTTTCAAATGAGTCAGTTCATTGCATTAGGTGGCCAAGTATTGGAGTTTCAGCTTCAGCATCAGTCCTTCCAATGAACATTCAGGACTGATTTCCTTTAGGATGGACTGGTTGGATCTCCTTGCAGTCCAAGGGACTCTCAAGAGTCTTCTCCAATACCACAGTTCAAAAGCATCAATTCTTTGGCACTCAGCTTTCTTTATAGTCCAACTCTTACATCCATACATAACTACTGGAAAAACCATAGCTTTGACTAGACAGACCTTTGTTGGCAAAGTAATGCCTCTGCTTTTTAATATGCTCTCTACCTTGGTCTTAGCTTTTTTTCCAAGAAGCAAATGTCTTAATTTCATGGCTGCAGTCACCAACTGCAGTGGTTTTGGAGCTCCAAAAATAAAGTCTGTCACTGTTTCCATTATTTCCCTATCTATTTGCCATGAAGTGATGGGACCGGATGCCACGATCTTTGTTTTTTGAATGTTGAGTTTTAAGCCAGCTTTTTCACACTCCTCTTTCAACTTCATCAAGAGGCTCTTTAGTTCTTGTTTGCTTTCTGCCATAAGGGTGGTGTCATCTGCATATCTGAGGTTATTGATATTTCTTCTGACAATCTTGATTCCAGCTTGTGCTTCATCCAGCCCAGCACTTCACATGATGTTCTCTGCATATAAGTTAAATAAGCAGGGTGACAATATACAGCCATGACATGCTCCTTTCCCGTTTTAGAACAAGTCTGTTGTTCCATGTCCGGTTCTAACTGTTGCTTCCTGACCCGCATACAGATTTCTCAGAAGGCAGGTAAGGTGGTCTAGTATTCCCATCTCTTGAAGAATTTTCCACAGCTTGTTGTGATGTACACAGTCAAAGGCTTTGGCGTAATCAATAAAGCAGAAGTAGATGTTTTTCTGGTATTCTCTTGTTTTTTCAATGATCCAACAGATGTCAGCAATTTAATCTCTGGTTCCTCTGCCTTTTCTAATCCTTTTCTACATCCTTTTCTTGAATCTTTGGAAGTTTACAGTTCTTGCACTGTTGAAGCCTGGCTTGGAGAATTTTGAGCATTACTTTACTAGCATGTGAGATGAGCACAATTGTGTGGTAGTTTGAACATTCTTTGGCATTGTCTTTCTTTGGGATTGGAATGAAAACTGACCTTTTCCAGTCCTGTGGTCACTGCTGAGTTTTAAAATTTGCTGGCATATTGGGTGTAGCACTTTCACAGCATCATCTTTTAGGATTTGAAATAGCTCAAGTGGAATTCCATCACCTCCACCAGCTTTGCTGGTAGTGATGCTTCCTGGGGCCCACTTGACTTTGCATTCCAGGATGTCTTGTTCTGGGTGAGTGATCACACCATAATGGTTATCTGGGTCTTGAAGATCTTTTTTGTACAGTTCTTCTGTGTATTTTTGCCACCTCTTCTTAGTATCTTCTGCTTCTGTTAGGTCCATACCATTTCTGTCCTTTATTGCGCCCATTTTTGCATGAAATGTTCCCTTGGCATCTCTAATTTTCTTGAAGAGATTTCTAGTCTTTCCCATTCTATTGTTTTCCTATTTTTTGGCATTGATCACTGAGAAAGGCTTTCTTATTTCTCCTTGCTATTCTTTGGAATTCCACATTCAGATTGGTATATTTTTCTTTTTCTCCTTTGCCTTTAACTTCTCTTCTTTTCTCAGATATTTGTAAGGCCTCCTCAGATAACCATTTTGCCTTTTTGCATTCTTTTTCTCAGGGATGGTCTTGCTCACTGCCTCCTGTACAATGTCATGAACCTCTGTTCATAGTTCTTCAGGCACTCTGTCAGATCTAAACTCTTGAATCTATTTGTCACTTCCACTGTGTAATCATAAGTGATTTGATACAGGTCATACCTGAATGGTCTAGTAGTTTTTCCTACTTTCTTTAATTGAAGTCTGAATTTGGCAATAAGGAGTTCATGATCCAAGCACAGTTAGCTCACAGTCTTGTTTTTACTGACTGTATAGAGCTTCTCCATCTTTGGCTGCAAAGATATAATCAATCTGATTTCGGTATTGACCATCTGATGTTGTCCATATATAGAGTTGTCTCTTGTGTTGTTGGAAGAGGGTGTTTGCTATGACCAGTGTGTTCTCTTGGCAAAACCTTTGCCCTGCTTCATTTTGTACTCCAAGGTGAAACTTGTCTGTTACTCCAGGTATCTCTTGACTTCCTACTTTTGCATTCCAGTCCCCTATGATGAAAAGGACATCTTTTTTGGGTGTTCGTTTTATTTATTTTTTGGGGGGGTGTTAGTTATAGAAAGTTTCATAGGTCTTCATAGAACCGTTCAAATTCAGCTTCTTCAGCCTTACTGGTTGGGGTATAGACTTGGATTACTGTGGTATTGAATAGCTTGCCTTGGTAATGAACAGAGATCATTGTGTCGTTTCTGAGATTGCACTCAAATACTGCATTTTGGACTCTTTTGTTGACTATGAGGGCTATTCAATTTCCTCTAAGAGATTCTTGCCCACAGTAGTAGATATAATGGTCATCTGAATTAAATACGCCCATTTCAGTCCATTTTAGTTCACTGATTTCTAAAATGTCGATGTTCGCTCTTGCCATCTCCTGTTTGAGCACTTCTTACTTACCTTGATTCAAGGACCTAACACTCCAGGTTCCTATGCAATGTTGTTCTTCACAGCATCGGACTTTACTTCCATCACCAGTCACATCCACAACTGGGTGTTGTTTTCGCTTTGGCTCTGTCTTTTTAATCTTTCTGGAGTTATTTCTCCATTCTTCTCCAGTAGCCTATCGGGCACCTACCGACCTGGGGAGTTCATCTTTCAGTATCATATCTTTTTGCCTTTTCATACTGTTCATGGGGTTCTCAAGGCAAGAATACTGAAGTGAAAATGTCAATAATGCTGAAGATAAGACATTCTGCTTTAGTGTCATGGAGTTATCATAGAGATCAAAGCAGATGCTCAGTGAAAGATGTTATAAATGATGATAATAATAATATATCTTAATTTTATCTTGTCCTTATTTTACAACACAAGTTAAACTCTCACTTATGAATCATAAAATAACTGTGAGGGACCAAGGGAAAAAAGTCATCACTGAAAAGTATAAGCCTCGAATTGTGGTGATGCAGAGGCTGCCCTAATCACATCACTAAAGTCTTGGACATTGGTCTGTGTCATCAAGGTCATATTGCTCTCTCCATCCTCAACCTGGGTGGATTTCCCTCTGGCTCTTAATATGATCTGGGAGGCGGGTGGATGTGCTCTGAGGCAAGGTCAACTGGACTGGATTCATCTCTACTGGGCTGGGCAAGCAGAGTATAAAACATAGGCTAGCCGCTCAATCTTGAGTTGTCAGTTTCTCCAGAAAGGGGTCTCTTAGGATGAAAAGGTGTTGTGAAGTTATTCTGGGGTAGAACTTAACTAGAAAGAGTACCTAGCACAGAGAGACATGTAAGTGGGAGATAGAATGCACAAAACTGGCATTATCCCTAAAGCAACTCCCCTTGGGAGTGGATCACATCATGGCCTTTTTGTTCTTAGATTCATTCCTCACCCTTCCCTGCTATGCTTTGGAGTCATGAGGGAGAAGGGAGTACGGGCAGCCTATGCTCCCAGGTCAGCTGGTGTTCTGTAGGGTTTTCCACTATGAAATGAGAGGCCCCAAAGAAGTGAGAAGCAAAAGTATTTCTCCCTTCTCTGCCTCTGGTGCCTCCCCAACAATGGTTGCTCTGCCCTCTTAAAGTCAGTATCTTTTGTGGTTTCTGGTACCATCAGGCATTCCCAGGCCTTGAGCTGAGACATTACCACTTCCTCCTTTCATCCTTTCCAGTCTAGGTGTGAGGATTTCTGCTGCTGCTAACTTTTGGGTTACCTTCCCCATCCTCCTTTTAAGCTTCTTCTAGCACCTGTGAAAAAGGTTCCTGCAGTAAATTCCCTCTGATTTAAATAGAGTGCCTCTTCTTTCCCAGTTGGACTTTAAATGATATTTTCAGGGTGGAATGTTGGGCACAATGGTGTGACACCTGGAGCTTATGTGATTACACGGGTATAACAAGGGCATGGCCACAACAGGAGGCAGAAGAAGCTGACATTTACCTGCCCAACAAATACTTGCTCAGCACCCACAATGTGTTGGAAATTGTGCTGGGTATAGGAATTTGGTGTGAACAAAAACATATACCACTTCCAATCCCCAAAGAATAATCATACAAGTAACTAAAAAATTATTAGTTGGTCTAATTATTATTTTTTTAATTGAAGAATTCTGGCAACTGAAAACAGCACATGGTCTCCCATCGAAATAAGAGTTGAGAGACTTACCTCGAGGTGCAGTGGTTAAGATTCCATGCTCCCAATGTAGGGCGGCCCAGATTTGATCCCTGGTCAGGGAATTAGATCCCATGTGCTGAAACTAAGAAGCTCACATGCTGCAATGAAGGTCCAGCACAGCTAAATAAATTAAAAAAAAAAAAAAAAAGTGCTGAGCTGAAGACGCTTAAGCCTAATAACATATTGGAAAAAGAAGTTACAACTCTCCAGGTTTATCATTTCTAATATGAATATCATTAAGCTGCTGTTCCAAACCCCTAAATAATATCCAACCCAGCTACTTTCTGTTCCTTAGAGTGATGCTTGGGGAGCAATGTATTTTTTAAAAGATTCATTTCCAGTTTGAAGTCATATATCAGAGCTAAGAAAAATTAACAGACCTTGGATGAGAGGTATCCTGGATGACCAAGTGATCTTGTTAGCCAACCAGTTACATAGGAATATTTATGTAGAGAAAGAGAATGCAGTTTTAAGACTGGTCTAATGATTCAAGACATGAAATACATTCATTCTGGGAGCTGTTTGAAAGATACAGTGAAACATAAATATAACTAAAAAACTAAATTGTTGAGCCAACTGAAGAGACTCAAAATAAAAGTCCACTCATATACATTTGCATGACCCCCCTTGAAATCAACAGGCACCGCATGAATATCTAAGCACATTATATTTACATATTTTGCCCATTTCTGATTTGGAGTAATTTTTTTCTATAACAAGAATAGAATAGAATTTTGTAGATTAGTCACTATTTTTATCTGTTTGTTTCAATCTATTTACTAAATCCACAGTGGTCCTATTAAGGTTTAATTGCTTCTTCAAAAGGGATATTGAGGTACTCATAAAGTGAACTGTTACCATATTGTCTTATAAACCAATGGCTGATTAAGAAATCCCCATTTTTAGTTCTATACAATGTTACCCTTTCTGAAGATGCAAGAAAAATCAAATTTCCTCTGTATAACAACACCTTTGGGCTTAATCAGTACAAAACCTCTTCATTAAGACTTCTTTTCTAGATATATACACAACATATAATTCTTAGGAAAAGGAAAATAAAACCTTTGGTGTGGTACAGGTTTTGTTAAGAATGCAACTTCTTTAAACAGCAATAGTTAACATCAGGAGCTGGTTAGCAGTTGAATAATTACATTAAATATATTCACCTCAGTGAAGACTGTAAACAAAGAGATATTAAGTAATTTTTTTCACAAGTACCCCTGCTGTGATACCAGCTGATCAGGTTTAATAACAACTAGCATTTCTACTAATTTTGCAAGAAAGATATGCTGGGGATAATTTCCTCTTCTAGAGTGAGTGTAAATAATCTATTTTGCAGCGAGTTTACAATGACACCATGTAGCATTACCACCAGCAATCAACTCAGAAATATAATTTTTAGAACTGTAGTATTTGCAAATTAAAGGACCAATGTTAACTTCAGTCAGTAAAGAAAATAAACTTGATTAGCAGAATGTATTAATACCAATCAGCTTTGCAGATATTAATGTTTCCTGCTATATCCCATGGTGTCTGTCTGTCTCACTCTCTTTCTCAAGAGAACCCCAAAGGAAAACACTTTTCATTCTAATTGTATTATTTTAATATTCATCTTGTAAACAATGCAATGTTTTTGCATGAAAGTAAAAAGTCAGGTTGCTTTTTAAATAAGTCCCCAAGGAACTGAGGAATTAAAAAATCTAGTTTATTTTCTAATTGATAATGGAGAACACCAAAGGAATCACAGGCATTATGACATTATGATATTCTTTTTATTGTTAAATATACAGTTATATAAAAGGGGCAGACTCTGCTGTTATTCCTGTAAGTAATGTATAAACCCTGATATGGACTTATAACATGGCATAAACTAAACACACTGTAAATAACATGAAACTAGAAATATACAAATTTTTCAAAGTTCAGCCCTTGGTATACATATTTAATTATACTATTTTGACAGTTTAGAAGCAAAAATCAGGCCAGGAAGGCATAGGTAGTTCAACAGCCCAAAACATGGTAGTGACCAGCAAAATTCAAAAAAGAATAAATAGTACTTATTAAATAATACAGTATTACGAGGAATCTAACCAGCCCTTCCTATAACTGCTTTGCAATTTCCTAATCATGGTCATTATCTCTGATGATGATGTCATGCTTAATTATCAGGATATTAAAAAATACAACATAATAGAGGAATACATAATACAATAGAGGAATTACCAAGTTATGATGTCAACAAATGTATCTTAAGGTAAAGATAATATGACAGTAAGATATAATAGCTATTTTAGGAAAACTTACTCCTATTTAGGGCTAATGAAATATATATGGAAAAGTTTTTCTCTCTGTTAAGTGAGAATGAAAGTAATTATTTCAGCCAAATACTTAACACATAAGAGGAAAGAAATATTTGAACACATTTAATTTAATATGTTTCTCATTCCTCAAACTCTTGACTCTTAAGTTAGTCTTCAAAAGTGCTGCAAAAAATAAAACCTCAATTTATTACAAAGGATTAGGTTAATTCAAGAGAAGAAAATCACAAATGTTTACAGCCTATTTAGAGAGAGTTTACAAGAATAGAATTTTACCCCTAAGAGGTATTGAATGTTCTCTATTGAAGTGGGAAGAACACATTCTGATACCAGTCACATACAGATCTTCTTATTCTCATTGTGTGCTAAATTTTGATATTGATAAAAGACTAATCAACATTTTATATGAAATCACTGTCTGTTTATCATTTGAAAATTTTTAAGTGATCAAATACTATCAATGACCTTATAAATGGTCACTTGTGCAATTCTTAAACTCCAATTGATAACTAAAGAGAAAAATATAATAAAAGTTTAAGTCAGCAGGAAGACAGGACATTTTCTTCAAGCATCTCAATACTACGTATTTCCTTACAATAACTTAATAATCTTGATTTTTAAAATGATTTTGTATTGCAAAAAGTGAGATTCTATAAGAAAAATAGAAGACTGATATTCTTCTTGCTCCAAGAATATTGAAAATTGGAGATTCTCAGTTGATCTCAAACTTAAGGAGACTTTGTAACTTTTCAAAATGGAAAAACAAAACCTTTTAATTAGCTCCGTAGAAAAGGGGATATTCTACTCAACAAAATTCTTTCTTTCACAATAAATTTTATTCTAAAGACAGACTTCAATTATCCCCATAAAAAAATTACTGCTGTGAGAACTGTCTTCCCACTCTAAACAACTAGATATCCTTGCAAAAAATTGTTGTTTCAGGAAGAGGAAGTATTTGAGCAACAGAAAACAAATGAGGAGTATCCTTCCAGCTTACTGTCTAGAAGCAGTTTCTAGGCCACGACACAAGGAGAAAGAATCTAAACAACATCCAGCAGCATTCCTGCACTAAGGTAACACAAACTGGAGTTTGGGGAAACATCTAGGTTATTTTAGATATCTAGATTTCACAGGCTAGATTACTAGAAATCTGCAAAGGACTCTGTCTCCTGGAGACTTTAGCTGAGTAAAGGTATATTTAGGAAGCCAGGAAAAGAATTACTGGAAAACAGTAAGCAGAACAATTACTGGGGTTCACTCAGCGTTAGGAATTATTTCCTTTCTCACTAGGTAAAGTGGAGAAACCCTGTAATATAGAGAGCATCAAGAGAATTACTGGAAAACAGTAAGCAGAACAATTACTGGGGCTCACTCAGCGTTAGGAATTATTTCCTTTCTCACTAGGTAAAGTGGAGAAACCCTGTAATATAGAGAGCATCAAGTTGTGCTCTCTGAAGTGTCACACCTTTGTACTGGAACTAAAAGAGCCCCTGCTGCTGCTCCTGCTGCTGCTAAGTTGCTTCAGTCGTGTCTGACTCTGTGTGACCCCATGGACTGCAGCCTACCAGGCTCCTCCATCCATGGGATTTTCCAGGCAAGAGTACTGGAGTGGGGTGCCATTGTCTTCTCCAAAAGAGCCCTAGAGTAAAAGCTGCTCTAAACCAGTCATAATAAGACTTAAAATCAAGACTGAGAAGGACCAAACTGATTCAAATAACTTCATTCTGTCTAACACTCTTTCAAATATTTTTCAGCACTCAACAACTTAAAATTTGCAATGACTGGCATCCTATCAAAAATTACCTTACATTAAAAAAAAAAATAATTAGAATAAAAATTATTCAATAAAAACAGATCCAGGGAGGATAGAAATGATTAATTACAATACAAAAGCCAAAAACAACACCTCAAATGAAACTTCTAAACATGAAAACCATAACATCAGAAATGAAAATGTACTAATATATTATTAATGGTACACTAGACACTACAGAAAAAATAATCAGGAACTTAAATATATTAATCCAAAATGAGGCTAAGGGGAAAAAAAATGACTGATAAAAATCAGTGATCTGTGAGACAATATCAAACAATCTAACAAATATAAAACTAAGTTCCAGAAGGAAGCAGGGACAGGAATAAAAAAAAAAACACTCACTGAATAATGGTGAAAATTTTTCTAAATGTGACTAAAATATAAACTCATAAATCCAAAGAGCTCAATGAAGTCCAATCAGAATAAACACACGCATATAAAAGCATAACATAGCACACAAACATCCAATTACTGAAACCAGTGATGACATCTTAAAAGCAACCAGAGAAAAAACAAAAGAATCCACTGAGGAACAAAAATGAGAACTATCATAGATTTTTAATAGGAAATCATGCAAATTAGAAGACAATGGAACAAAAATTTTAATACACTGAAAGAAAAAAAAACTTGATACTCTAGAATTCTATACCTACTGAAAACATCACTTAAAATTTAAGTTAAAATAAGTATTTTCTTGGGCAAAAATGAATTGAGAGAATTTGTCACCAGCAGATCTGCACTATAACAAATGTTAAAGGAAGTTCTTCAAAAAGAAGGAAAATTATTCCAGATAGAAACAAAGTAATGAAGAGTAATGAGGTATATATTCAGGTAAGCATAAGATGTTTGTTCTCATTTTTAAATCTCCTTGACAATAATTGCCTGTTTTAAGCAAAAACAATAACAATGCATTGCAGGATTCAGGGCACATATAGAAATAAAATGTATTATAACATTAGTACAAAATACAAGAGGAGGAAAATAGAAGTATATTGTTCGTTTTACATGTGAAATAATACTTGCCAGTATACTTTGATAAATTGAAATCCTATATTTCAAAACCAAGCACACACACAAAAAGATGTAAATAAAGAAATAGTATAGACAGTAAGCTCGGAGAAGGCAATGGCACACCACTCCAGTACTCCTGCCTGGAAAATCCCATGGACAGAGGAGCCTGGTGGGCTGCAGTCCATGGGGTCACTAAGAGTCGGACACGACTGAATGACTTCACTTTCACTTTTCACTTTCATGCATTGGATAAGGAAATGGCAACCCACTCCAGTGTTCTTGCCTGGAGAATCCCAGAGATGGGGGAGCCTGGTGGGCTGCTGTCTATGGGGTTGCACAGAGTCGGACATGACCGAAGCGACATAGCAGCATCAGTAGCAACAGAGATCCTACCTCAAATGGCTTGGGAAGATCTGCTGGTGAAGGAATAGGCTACCCACTCCAGTATTCTTGGACTTGCCTTGTGGCTCAGCTGGTAAAGAATCCACCTGCAATGTGGGAGACCTGGGTTCAAGCCCTGCTTTGGGAAGATCCCCTGGAGAAGGGAACGGCATAAAAACATTCAAAAAGCAGACAATAAAGAGAGAGAAAGGGAATAATGAACACATGGAACAAAGAAAAACAAAACACAAACAAAATAGCAAAGAACAAGACAGTAACTTTCTGCCCAGCCATATAAATATAAATATAAATGGTCTAAATACTCCAATTAGAAGGCAGCAGTTGTAAAATTAGATTAAATGCAAGACAATTATATACTGTCTACAAGAAATCCACTTTAAATATAATGACACAAATAGCTTAAAAAGTAAAAGGTTGGGAAAAAATACCACACAAATTCTAATCGGAATAAAGCTAATGTGGCTATATTAACATCAAATAACATAGATTTCAAACAAGGAATAAAAATGGACATTTCATAGATGAAAAGATTAACTGATCAAGAATGTACAATAATACTAATATATCAATATAAGCAAATAAAACAGAAATTCAAAATACATAAAACCAAAGACTAAAAATACTAAAGGCCAAAAGAGACAAATCCACAATTTTAGTTAGAGACTTCAATACGCCTCCCTCAATAGCTTATAGAATGAATAAACAGAAAACCACAGTAAGAATACAGAAGACTTGAAACACACTCTCTCAGCGTGACCTAATGGACACTAATGGAACACTCCATTCAATACCAGAACAAAAATTTTTTTCAAGTGTACCTGGAACATTCACAAAAATAAATCATATACCATGCTATTAAAAAGTCTCAGTAAATGTGGGGAATTCCAGGGGCAGTCCAGAGGTTAGGACTTGGTGTTTCCTCTGCTGAGAGCTCGGATTCAATCCCTAATTAGGGAACTAAAATCTCATAAGCAGTGTGGCATGGACAAAAAAAGAAAAAAAGTCTCAGACATATAATAGGATTAAAAGCATATAAAGTATTTTTCTGACAACAAAACTAGAAATCAGTTTTTAAATCTGATAATTAAAATAATTAAATAATTAATATTATTATTAAAATTAAATAATTAAAAATTAAATAACACCTTTCTAAATAACACATGAATCAAAGAAGAAATCACAAGGGAAGTGAAAATATTTTGAACTGAATGAAAATGAAAATATATCAAGGTTACAGATGAAGCTAAAGCAATCTTCAAAGTATATGGATAGCATTAAACACCTATATTAGGGGAAAAAAGGGTCTTAATTCAATAATATAAGTTTCCACCTTCAATTAAAAAAAGAAAATATTTTTAAATGAGTTAAATATACTAGAAGCTGGAGGAAGGAAATAATGAAATCAGAGCAGAAATCAGTGAAATAGAAAACAGAAAAACAACAGAGATCAATGAAACTAGAAGCTGATTCTTTGAAACTATCAATAAAATTGATAAACCTCTAACCAGACTGATCAAGAAAAAAGTGAGAGAAGACTAAAATAATAAGGAAATATTGTTGTTGTTATTCAGTCGCTCAGTTGTGTCCAATTCTTTGAGATTCCATAGACCGCAGCATGCCAGGCTTCCCTGTCTTTCACCATCTCCTGGAGTTTGCTCAAAGAAATATTATGACTAGCTTTATTGTAACAAATTAATCAACTCAGGTGAAATGACAAATTTCTTTAAAGACACAAACTATCAAAGCCCCCTTATAGATTAACCTCAGTAGTATGGGATCCAATAAAGACATTTTACTTGTAGATAGCAACTGTTACACACACACACACACACACACACACACACACACACACACACCTCCAGACCCAGATGGCTTCACTGGTGAATTCTACCAAGCATTTAAGGAAGAAATAATATTAATCCTATGCAGATTCTTCCATAAAATATGAGAACAGACTGTATTTCAGATCATCTTATGAGACAATCATTACTCTGATCCTCAAGCCAAAAAAAAAAGGTAAGAAAGCTACAAATTCTTTCATCAAATTGAATCTAGTGTGTATATTCACCATATTGACAGGAACATTGCATGATCATCTCTTAGATGCAAAGAATTTGATACAGTTTTTATCCATTCATGATTTTTTAAAATAATTTTTATTTATTTATTTAATTTTGCTGCAATGGGTCTCTGGTACTGCACACGGGCTTTATCCAATTATAGCAAGTGGAGGTTCCTCTCTAGTTGCAGTGCACAGCCTTCTCACTGTAGTGGCTTCTCTTGTTGCAGAGCACCAGCTCTGGGGCACATGGGCTCAGTAGTTGCAGCTCCCAGGTTCCAGAGCACAGGCTCGACAATTGTGCCACACAGGCTTACTTGCTCTGAGGCGCATGGAATTCTCCTGGAGAAGGGATCAAACCCATGTCGCCTTCATTGGCAGGCTAATTCTTTACCACTGAGCCACCAGGGAAGCCCTCCACTCATGATTTTTTTTAAAGTCTCAGAAGACTAGAAATAGAAGGGAACTTCTTTAATTTCATAAAAAGCATTTGAAAAACCTACAACAAGTATCATACCTAATGGTGAAAAACAGTCTTTTCCCCACAAGATTAGGAACAAAACGAGGATGTTCACTCTCACATTTCAACACTTTACTGGAGGTCCTAGACAGTGCAATAAGGAAAGAAAATGAAATAAAAATCATAGTGATTGGAAAGGAGGAAATAAAATGACCTTAATTCACAGATGACATGATGGTATACATAGAAAAATCTAAGAAATTTATATAAAAGCAACCAGAAATAATGTATGAGTTTAGCAAGATTGCAGATTACATGGTAAATATAGATCTATCATGGTCTATCTATATACTATCAACAAACAATTGGAAACTTAAATATCACTTAGAATAAAAAACAAAAATTTCTTAGCAATAAACTTATTAAAATATGCAAGACACTGTTCACTGAAAGCTACTGAGTATTGTTGAGTAAAATTAAAGAAAATGTAAAAAATACAGTGAGATACCATGTTTCTAGATTGGAAATTTTAATACTGTTAAGATGTTAAATCTCCCCCAAACTGATATTTCAAGAAAATCTCATTCAAAATCCTAGCAGATTATTGTAGATTTTGACAGACTGATTCTAAAAGTTTATTTGGAAACATAAAGGATCGAGGAAAGCCAAAACAATTTTGAAAAAAAAAATATTTGAAAGCTTGACACCTCAAGATTATTGTAAAACTATAGGAATCAAAACAATGTGGGAGTTCTGTGACCTAGATATGTGGAATGGAAAAGGAAGCCCAGAAATAAACACGGACAAAGGAGCCTTCTCCAAAGGCAATTTAATGCAGACAGGATAGTCTTTGCAACACATGATGCCAGAACAACTGGACATCCACTTGCCAAAAAAAAAAAAAAATCAGTCCAGATACAGACACTACATCTTTCACAAAAATTAATTCAAAATGAATTATGAACCTATGTAAAATGAAAAGCTATAAAACTTACAGAAGATAACACAGGAGAAAATCTAGGTGACCTTAGGTTTAGCAGATTACATTTTTAGACACAACACCAAAAGTATGATCCATGAAAGAAAAACTGGTAAGATGTATTTTAAAATTAAAAACTTCTGCTCTGTCAAAGATCCTGTTAAAGGCAAAAAACTGGAACCAATTCAAATATTCACTAACAGAAGAATGGATAACAAAATTGTAGTATATCTATACAATGAGATATGACCCAGCAATAAAAATGAATGAACTACATATATATGCAATAACACAGATGATCCTTAACCATTAAATGAAGCAAATGAAGCCAGACACAAAAGACCCCACATTTTCTGATTTTATGTATATGAAATTCTAAAAAGGCAAAGCTGGGTGGCTCCCTGGTGGCTCAGTGGTAAAGAATTTGCCTGTCAATGCAGGAGACAGGGGTTGGATCCCTGGTCCGGGAAGATCTCTCATGCCTCGGGGCAACTAAGTCTGGCACCACAACTACTGAGGCCATGCTCTAGAATCTGGGAGCCACACATACTGAGGCCGTGTGTTACAACTACTGAAGCCCAGGCACCGCAGAGCCTGTGCTCTGCAACAAGAGAAACCACTGCAGTGAAAAGCTCACACAACATGCAATGCAATTCAAGAGTAGCCCCTGGTCTCCATAACTAGAGAAAGACTGTGTGCAGCAATGAAGACCCAGCACAGCCAAAAATAAAAAAAATTTTCTTAAAGGCAAAGCTATAGTAACAGAAAGCAAATCAATGGTTGCCAAGGCTTGGGAGAGAGAATTGGCTCCAAAGAAGCACAAAGAAATTCTGGAGGTGCTGGAAATATTCTCTATGTTGATTGACGCATATTTGTCAAAGTTCACTGAACTATACACTTTCAAATGGGTGAATTTTATGATAATTACATCATATAGAAGTTGATTATTATTACATATTTCTGCAAATGATATTCTGCACACCCCCAAATACCACCACCATCAACAGATAATGCTCTGTTGTCATTGCTTACAATGTCCAGAATTTCATTTGAAGTTTTGATGTCATATCAGTTATGAGATCCAGCTATCATTCAGCTGCCCAAAACAGACAGTCAACCATATGTCAGCTACAATTTTAGGTTTGGGAAAGATGAGAATATGAATAAAATGCAGTTTTATCTTTAGGAATCTTGCAGTCTAAAAATAAAACTATCATTTTTAACATTTATAGTGTACGTATTTTACACTAAATGCTACTTGTACGTATTAACTTTTTAATTCTTTCAACAATCCTATGGTGTAGGTTGCATTATTAATTCCTTTTCACAAAAAAGGAAACTGAGGAACAGAGAGGTCAAGTAAATTGCTCAGCTAGTAAACACAAAACTGGAATTGGAGCCCAAAGAGACTAACACAAAGGTGGGCTGTCCAATACAGTAGCCACTAGCCACATGTGGTCCCTGAGCACCAGGAATGTGGTTAGTCTGAACTGAGATGCGTTGTAAAATACAACCTGGATTTCAAAGACTTAGTGTAAAAAAAGTAGATTATGTTAATAATTTTTACATCATATTAATTTCACACAAAAATTACATTTGCTATAGTAGGTTAAAATAAAATACATTAGTGAATTAAGTTTACCTGTTTCCTTTTGCTTTTTAAAATGTGGCTACTAGAACATTCAAACTTACATATGTGGTTTACATTATATTTCTATTGACCAGCACTACTCTAGATTCTGAGAATGTTAACTATTCTACTCTTTCAGTGACAGGCAGACTTAAAAGTAATTATAAGCTGATATATGGGTGACAAAACAGAGGTGTGGACAAAGTATTATAGGAGTACAAGATGAAAACCGTCAATTTGTGATCAGGGATAAAGAATCTGGTGATGAAGTCCCAGAGGAGGAACACAAACTGGGCACAGGTAACAAGGGACAGGTCAATTCAGTCACCATGTCTTACACTTGTATCACATTTTACATTTCACAAAGTGATTTCATATAAATGAATGCATTTCTTGTACAAGACACAGGGATGCATGCACGTACACTCACTCACTCACACAGTCACACACAGTGAAATAGGCAGGGCCAATATTATTGTCCCTGTTTTACAAGCAGAAACTGAGTCTGAGAGATGAAGTCACTTGCCGAAGCTTACTCTCCTGGTAAGTATCAGAATTGGGATTTTAAGCCAAGTCTTTTGAGCCCAAGATCAGGGAATTACTTACCACATCATGGTTGCCACCAGGTAACCTGGAAATACTTTCAAAGAAAAAGGGCAGAATGATATGGGAGACAGGATGGAGGTGGTGGTATACCGGAGCCAGCTTTTACCAGTTCACCAAAGCTGGGTATGCTCATCTCCTCCCAACTATGATCAAGTCATGGCTTGATATCAGTCACGGTGGGAGTCTTTGCACTATAGAAATTGGCAAATACTACAAATGAAGTTTTTCCCGACCAAGAGTCAGCTTCTTAGCACATCACTGAATGGACCATAAAAGGTATACTGAATGGCCACAGTGGCAAGAATCTGTTAAAGCTCTAGCTCTGTCTCTGACTGGGTGAGCTTAGGCAAATCATATAACTTCTCTGGGTCCTACCATTTTCAGCAATGAACAGGAACACTCCAATTTCAGTTATAAAGTAGAAGTCAGATCTCAAACTCTGGAAGCAGAGAGCCTTGAGTTCCCATCACACCTACCACTGGGGAACCTCTTGGTTTCCTAAGCTCTCTCCCAACCTTTGTTTCCTTATTTCTGCAACAAGAAATAAGAGAACCTACCCTTGAGGCAGAACCTACCCCTGAGGCATTTGTCTGTTAGAGCTTATCTACAGATATTCACTTTATAAAATTAAAAGACGTTTGCTCCTTGGAAGAAAAGCTGTGACAAACCTATGCAGTACATTAAAAAGCAGATATCACTTTGCAGACAACGGTCCATCTAGTCACAGTTATGGGTTTTCTGGTAGTCATGTACAGATGTGAGAGTTGGACCATAAACAAGACTGAGCACTGAAGAATTGATGCTTTTGAACTGTGGTGTTGGATAAGACTCTTGAGAGTCCCTTGGACAGCAAGGAGATCAAACCAGTCAATTTTATAGGAAATCAACCCTGAATATTCATCAGAAGGACTGATGCTGAAGCTGAAATTCCAATACTTTGGCCATTTAATGCAAACAGCCAACTCACTGGAAAAGATCCTGATGCTAGGAGAGATTGAGCACAGGAGGAGAAGAGGGCAACAGGGGATGAAATGGTTAGATAGCATCACTGACTCAATGGACCTGAGTTTGAGCAAAGTCCGGGAGATAGTGAGGGATAGGGAACCCTGGAGTGCAGCAGTCCATGGGGTTGCAAAGAGTCAGACACGACTTAGCAATTGAACAACAACAACGTTGACTTCATTCAAAATTAAAGGGGCTTTCCTGGTAGCTCAGTGGTAGAGAATCCGCCTGCAAATGCAGGAGACATGGGTTCAATCCCTTATCAGGCAAGATCCCACATGCCACAAAGCAACTAAGCCCCTGTGCCATAACTATTGAGCCTATGCTCTAGAGCCTGGGAGCCACAACTAGGTGAGCCCAGGTGCCACAACTACTTAAGCCCATGTGCCTAGAGTCCATGCTCCACAAGAGAAGTCACTGCAGTGAGAAGCCCTCATAATGCAATAGAGTAGCCCCTGCCCTCCACAACTAGAGAAAAGCCTGCACAGCAATGAAGATCCAGCATAGCTAAAAATTTTTAAAAATAAAATTATCTTTAAAGAAAACACGCAGAATTAAAACTTGGGAGGCCAACACAATATTGTAAAGCATTTATCCTCCAATTATTAATAAAAATAAAATTTAAAAATGTTAGCAAAAACTAAAAAAATTAAAACTGGGAATAATTTTACATTATTTATTAATTCACTTAATAATAATAAAGTCATTACATGATAGCATAAATAATGCATTTTATTTTTAAAATAGCCATTCTTTCTAAACCCGCCCCCCCAAAATGAAAAGATTGCTAGTGTTTTACATGTTTTGCAAATCTGCTTAATGTCTAGCTTAAAAGAAGACAACAGGATTCTCATGTCTGTTTCTATAGTCAATCCATTTCAAAAATCATGTTATGGTGCTTCTGAAAAACTCCACTGTACACTAGTGAAAAGACAAGAGTAGAAAAGGTAAATAACATCTCGCTTTACTGTGAAGATTGTCTGAACCTCATGAAACCCATGTACGGCTCTCGGAGAACTCTAGGGCCCCAGAACTACACTTTTAGAACTGCTGGCCTAATACAAAGCACTCAGTGGCTATCAGCCACTTTCACTCATAATTTTCATTCCTCTACAGGTGAGGGACAAATGAAAGGATGTGTTTTTTAAAAGACTTCAAAATCATGAAGAATTTACAACATGAAAAATATTCCAATCTCAGAAGTTGGTGCCTAATCTTAAGTATGTATCTTCCTTCATCAATTGAAGTTTTTACAGTGAAGGGACTCCCCTGGTGGTTCAGAGGCTTAGACTCCACACTCCCAATGCAGGGGGCCCATGTTTGACCCTTGGTCGGGGAACTAGATCCTATATGCCGCAACTGAAGACCCTCCATGGCCCTGATGAAGGCTGAAGATCGCATGTGCCACAGCTAAGACCCAGTATAGCCAAATAAATAAAAATTTTAAAAAGAGAGAAATATTTATAGTGAAGTGAATTTATCAAAGCTGACCTACAATGGAATTAGTCCTCAGAAATGCTTATGGAAAGAAGGATGAATGGATGAATGGATGTTAGGTAGGTAGAATCGGGAAAAGGAGTCCAAAATGGCGGTGGCTAAAAGACAAGGAAGGGAAAAGCCCACAAAAATAGAACAAAGGAAGGTCAAAGGAAGGTCCGAGGACCAGAGTGAAGACTTCAAGTAGGACAAACAGCACTCCTGGCTAAGCCCAATTTGCACAGGGCAGGCCCAGGTGGAGGAAAAAACATATAAGAGGAGGAGCCAAAGCGCTTTCTCACTCTCTTTCTCTCCCTCGTGCGTGCGCTCTTTCTCTCTCCCTCTCTCACTCTCTCTCTCTCTCTCCCTTGCACGCTTCTCCACTCTCTTCTCTTCAAGTCTTTGGGTTGGCATGCCCTCATGCTTCAAGAATGGATTCTCCTGCTATCTTCTAAATAAAATAGAGCTGTAACACTGATTTGCCTAAGAGCTATAACATGGTTTGTCCAAGACCTGAAAGTTATGACGCGCCTAGGGCTTTAATGTCCATCCCTCCAAATCTTTGTTGTGATGAGACAAAGAACCGAGGAACATACACTCGCATAACAGATGGAAAGATGGAAAGAAGGAAGGAAGGACCTCTAATATTTCTTAAAGGCTTAGGAGTATGAATATGCTGATAGAAACATTACTTTAGGTACTCATCCTAAGACTGGTAGGCTCTAGAAGCCCTGAAAACTATTCTAAGTGTGCAACTACCAAAGCAATAGTGTCCACCAAGGAAAGAATTGAAATTCCTAAGGACCCAAAGCCCAAGAGCTACCCAAGTGGCTCTTCATGAGTAAAGGACCAACGTGAGTTGCTCCTCTTAGGAGAAATAGAAGGAATAAGCAAGATTTTCACCATGAAAGCTACTGTGGGTCTCATGACAAGAGGAAATGTATATTTAAATTCTTTTCCATTATAGCTTATTACAAGATATTGAACATACTTCAATTTAAAAAATCAAATTAATACGACTTTTTTAAAAAAGTATATTGGTCAGTCTGCCTGCAATGCAAGAGACCTGAGTTCGATCCCTGGGTTGGGAAGATGTCTGGAGAAGGGGATCTTACCTGGAGAATCCCAGTATTCTTGCCTGGCAAATTCCATGAACAGAGGAGCCTGGCAGGCTATAGTCCATGGGGTCCCAAAGAGTCCAACACAAATAAGCGACCAACACATACACACACATTGGTCATGACCCCTTCAGAACTTAGCTCAAACAGGCCTAAGACAAAAGAAAAAGTATTGATTCACAAAAAGTTGAAGGCTCACTTGAAGACAGAGGATTCCATCTCTTTTCTTTTTCTTTTCCTCTTCCTCTAGCCCCTCCTCCTTCTTGTCTTCTCTTTCCCTCTCCCTTCCCCCTCTATCTCTCTCTTGTCTATCCCTTCATTCCACAAATTCTGCTTCTGTTTTTGTCTCACAAGTTCCTACAGTTTCTAACTGCAAGAAGTCCCAGGAGAAAGTTCTCTCCCAGCAGTCCAAACAGAGTCCCCGTTTGCACCTTATTTACCTGCCTTGTGTTTCTATATCCATCCTTACAGTAGGACAAGAGCACTGAATTTAATTGACTTGTCAGTAATCCAAAACAATTTCTAACTGCCTTAGGCTTATTGTTTTGAACTTCATTGGGCATTTTATTACAATGTATAGAATGTCTGCTTATAGACTATTATAAATCAATCCATCCAAGGTATCTATGCAAGGTCAATGACAGGTATGTATGCAGCACTAATCTGCACAAACATGATTAGGAAAGTTTGTTAGAAGGGTGTTGACCTGGTCACGCTGTGGTCTAGCAGGATAGTGGCCAACAAAATACTTTGTGTACACAAGTCACATTGTGCCTTGAAAAAAAGACCTATTTCCTGTTTCATTAGAATGTATTATGTTGGACAATCCTAATACTAGAGTCTGGCCTCTGCAATTTATTAGAGCCATGGGGAATAGAAATACTCTCTTGCAAACTGAAGTATCAAAATGGCATTTAACAGCCTTGTTTGACAGCATCAGAGTTTATCATGTTCTGGCTCATTTTGAAAATTATTTCACATTAAATGCATTACCTACCTTTTAAAGCAAGAATGGAGAGGGGAAGAATATCTTCTAATAAGAGAAAATTAAAACTCAGCTAATCAGGGAGAAAATGTTTCTAATCCAGCTCTATAAATTTGGCAAAAAAGATTTAAAGAAAAAAGCAAACAGACCAGCTGGAAGGCAATAAAGCATATATCTATGTCTGATCCACACCACTGCCAGCTGCTGCTTCAAGGGTTTGGCAAAACTAGCTCTTGTACAATAAGTCTACTTCTTTTATTCCTAGAGACATACAGCTTTTTTTGAACTTGGATAGTGATTTTATAGAGTGCTGTTTTATTTACTCTCAATTAATCATGCTCAACTGTAAACAAAGTGTCTGTTTTAGTTCTGCTGACAATTATCCACTTGTCAACATCTCCCTCAAGTACCTTCAGCATCTGGCTACTGCAGGAAACCTCTACATTAAGATGAATGTTTGTCTCTGTAAACTCAGGAATTCATTGGTTTCTTTAGCCCGTCAGCAGTCAGGATTATATTCTAACAAATGTCACACAGGCAGCTTGATGAAGATATATATAATCAGGCAATAAAGGGTTTCTCAGGATTTCCTTTCATTCACTGTGTTTGCTTTGGCAAAAAGAAGAAAATGATTACAACTTGGGAATCTTGGGGGGCAGGCATAGAGCTGGGTCTGTGACTTTGGATACTGTCCTAAACCACCAGGCACAAGACGACAGCTCAGAAGTTGCTGAAAAATCTGTCCCTCCATTAGTAATATCCCATTAGATCAACAGAATCAAACTGTGTTATAATTGGGGGTAATTTATGTAAAGAAGGCATATGAGTTTTGCTGCAGTTTCACTGGGGTTAGGAAGGGGCATGACTTTATCCACTTCGCAAATAACTCTTTTACCTTAGGACACCTTTTTTTGTTTACTTAAAATGTGTAGGGAACATAGGGGAAAGTTGCTGCCAAGATCATTAGTATTTTTCCAACAATAACCTGTTTTAAAGGCAAATATTCCATTTGGTGGGTTTTGTGGGATAATTAATAGTGTGTCCCCTGGAGCACCCCTTGGAGAAAGGAGCCCCAGGAAAATTAAAGTCAACATTCATGCTGTATCCATTCTGTTCTTTCATCCATGGGAGAGGAGAGAAGTCACATATACCATTGGAGTGGGGGGCCAGCAGGGACAGGGAGGAAGCTAGGGACTCAGACGGACCACTGGGAGAATGAGTGGGTTATTTACCTACATTTTACAACTGGGAGATTAATTTGCACTCACCTCCAAATGGAAGAGATTCAAATCACTTAGCATCTTTCCTTGAAGTTGTATTCCTGGGTGAGGAGCGGTGGTGAGCCTGTGAGAATGTGGACCACCAAGAGAAACCTGGCGTCCAGTTCAGCCCAGCCAGAGAACAGATCGATAGTGGCCGAGAGCCGAAGTTAAGTCCAGAAAAATTGACCTCCTCAGCGAGGGGAAACAGGACCAGGATGGCAGGACTCACTCGGCGAGCGAGGGCCTGAGATTGCTACAAAACCTGCTAAGGTAGACGGGGGAGAAACGGGCGGCAGGATGGGGACTTGCTGGGGAGGGGAAGTTAGTAAAAGGGTTTGACTCGCTCCTTTCTGACAAAAGCTGATCAATCTAACTGCATGTAATTTATTTTAATGAGTGGGGGATTTTCCTTCATATTAACGATTGCCCCGAGTCATCAGCCTGCGCGGGCTGCGACTCCCGGCGCAGACTCGGTCTTTCCTCCACGGCCGGCCAGTCTCGACCTGGGCGCCTGCCACGCCGCCTAGCTTTGCTGCCCTAAATGGTAGAGAGGTCGGGAACCCGGATCTTCGCCGGACCCCCGCCCGGTTTCACCTGGTAATTTATGCTCAATTAATTGAGATATCTTTTATACTTGATGTGTTGCAAAATTAATGCCTAATTTATGTAATTAGTCAATTAACTCTAATTCTAGCATATGTTCCCAATGCCCAGAAGGTGTTCTGTTTCCCAGGTACTTATTTTGATGTCATAAAATGCAACTAATTAATTTTACATGCATATTAATTTGAGATCTCTTTAGCAGTTCCCTTTGTGCAAGTAATTTTAATATTTGTCTTTCTAACCTTTGGGGGCAAGATGGGTGGGGAGGTGCAGGTGAGCATAAGCGGCACGTGGGTGCGAGCCCAGATGACGCCTAGCCTGAGGGGTGGCCCGGGTTGAGGGCAGGGTGCTCAGGAAGAGGCCTCAGAGAGCCACGGGTGAGGGTGTTGTGCTCAGCAGGCCATTAGGGGGCGTCGCGGGTGTTTACCTCACAAAGAGCATTTTGCTCAAGCCTTTGGGAAACAGCGCGCCTTAAGGGCCGGACGCTGAGAAGCCTGGGAGCGCTGACAGTGGTCACCAGTCACCCGCACTCCCCGGAGCCGGTGAAAGGCCTTTTTTTTTTTTTTTTTTTTTTTAGCTTAAGGAAGGAAGACTCCTATTTCTAAGGCAGTCCCGGAGGCAAAAAGTGAATAGGTTGCTCTACGGTGGCGGCCCATCCCACCCAGACATCCAGGCTGCTGTCCGAGTGTGAGGAGCTGGAGAGCCTGCTCTCCCCGAAGCTGCCGGGTGCAGGGAGAGAGGAACCGCGCATCCATCTCGGACTGTGCAAGCAGCTGTCTGTCCTCTTGTGGCCCGGAGCGAAGATGAAGCGGGGCGAAAGTTTACTGTCCAAGTTACTGGGTGGCACATTAAAACTTTTATCCTTTTTGGACAAATTAACGAGCAATTTAATTAATAAAATCAGAGAGTAGTGTAAGTGCTATGATAATGAAGTTAAATGAGTGCACAATAAAATATTCACTAATCCAGCGCATTGCCAAATATCCCCTTAATTCTGCTTAACACTAAAAGGGTTTTGAGCACCATAATGAGATTCCTCTGTCTGCTAATTAATTGACACGCTCCTGAATATTCATACGAGCCAGCACCAATACGTTCCTAATTGCACCGTGGAATAGATCTCAGAGGAAAGTAAATCGCCATAGACTTAATTAAAATAATGTATTCCAGATCTAGGACGGGAAAAGATGAGACATTTGCCTTCGAGCGCGCTAAGAAAGTGGCACCTGGTTGGTGGAGGGGAGAGATATCAAACGTCGGCGCCCAGCCTGAAATAAGCGGCGTGGGACGCGCTGGGAGGGAGTTCGACTTCTGAAAACAGCAGCTATGCTGTGTCCAAACCCCGCGGCTCGGAGGCGCTGGCTCCCAGGAGCGTCCGCGTTCCTGCCCTGCCAGAGGAAGAGGCTGATGAAGTAGAGCCTAGTACCCCGACCTGGACCTGCGCCCTTTCTTTTCTCTTTACTGTCTGTCCCCAGGCTTGTCCGAAAAGCGGTCTACAAACGCGCGTCAGGGAAGGTTGTCTGTAGCGAAATTGGCGGAAACTTCTCCTTGAGGTTGTCGAAACCACAGCAGACCCAGCTCTCCCAACCTAAATAGCGATCTAAGAGAAGTCCTTGGCACTTATCTTTGGGGGAGGGCGATAACTCGGGGGAGAATACAGAATCCTGTGGATGCTGTCCTTTCTCCCGGCTCCTATTCCCACAGAAAGCGCCGCCGTCCGCAAACCGCGCGGCTAAGTTCCTGGGCACGTTGTCCCTTGCTTGTCGAGTCCAGTGCGAGGGCCCAACACAGCCGAGATTTCCTCGGCAGATAGAAGGGACTCTACTCTCAGCTGGACGGCAGAGCCATTTTTGTGTGGCAGAGCCACACAAGTGAAATTCCTTGGAAAGATGAGAGTCCCTCCACCCTCCGTCTTCTTGGGGAAAAAAAAATCACCACAGGTTAGAAACTAAAAAGAGTTTATTTGAAGACATACAAATGCATATTTATTATACACATGTAGGCATTAACAATGTAAATTACACCGCCAGCAGTTGCTGGTTGTTTATTCATTAGATCTTTAGAAAATCTACATTGCCTCCAGACAGCGCGATGATAATGTGAAATACACAAGCAGTTTACATAACCAATTTTGACGCGGAGCTCTGTGCTACGCGACTCAGTCATCAACAGGTCGCTGGGATCCGGACGCGAAGGAAAACCTAAGTTGCTAATAGTTACCAAAGATCTGGGGAACCTAGGAAGCCCGCGGCTCCCTCTGTCCTTTTGGAAAAGGGTAACAAATGTGCAGAAAAAAGAAAGATCTGATGACCCTCTACGGTTCTCTATTTTACCCTATTTATGTACAGGGTTTTTTTGTGGTTTTTTTGGCAATTAAAGAAAAATAAATGAAAAGACGATGAACGGATGGAACTGAAAGACCGACCTTCCCCAAACTTTGTGTATTCGAGAGAACTAGTCAAAGACTTTGAACCCCCAATGCTGGGGGGTGGGGGTGGGGTAGGGGTGGGTGAAGTGAGCCTACTTTAGTTAAAGGAATCCATCCACTCCACCAATCAAATCACTATGGCCACCATAAACAAATGGTTGTCACTCCAAAGAAAATCACCTGCATATCAGCTTTTGGAATTAAATCCTTCCGATTCAGGATTCACCCAAAAGATGGAGAGGAGAAGGTACTTTAAGAGATAAATAGATTTAACAGATTTACTGCTTATTTTAAATATATTTTTCTTAATAAAAATATTGAATAAGGGGGAGTGAGGGGTTGTTTAGTAGGGTGGCTGTGAGGATGGGTTGGGGAGGGGCGGGGGAATGTTGTCAACCACAGTTGTAAGTGCGGAAGTTTCCTAAAAGCTACACGGATGCTATGATCCGTCAAGTTAATGATTTATCCCCCTCTCCGTAGTCCATCACTTATGGTGGCCCACCGCTCACCGCTGAGGTGTGCGGGTCATGCGTGAGGGTGAGGGTGTTTGAATGTTTTTTTACCCTTATCCCTTCCTTCCTTTCTTTTGGTTGTGCCGGCAGGGTACATGAGGAAATGCACTGCCGATCCCAGACACTGCGTTGCTGGGAAGGCAGCTAGGTTTTTTTGCAAACCTAAAATCTGATATCCTTACTGCTGTGAAAATTGAAACCTGAGTTTGAGAAAAAAGGGATGAGAGTAGAGAGGGAGAGGGAAGAGGGAAGGAAAGAGATAAAGAGATAGAGGAACGCCGAGGGCGGTGCGTCCGTTTCTGTGGCGTTGGAAAACTCAGGGCAACCGGGTATCCCCTACAGCTAGTCTGACAGCGACCCATCAGGAGTGAGCGAAGTGAGAGCCCGGAGCAGAGTCGGTGCTGATGAGGAGGGCACACGGCAGGGGGTGGACATCCAGCGCTGGGACTCGAGAAGCAAAGTCTTGGTCCCAGGTGAGACCCGCCTAAGCGGGAAGGACCCCGCGGCCCAAGGACCCCGCCGCCCAGCGGAGGCGAGCTCCTGGCCGCGCTGCTGGCCCTGCCAGGGCCCGCCTCCCAGCCATTCTTAGTTGGGGGAGGCCAGTAAGGATCAGCCGCTTTCTTTCTTTGGTGTCTTTCTTTTTCAAACCCGCTTTGTGGGTGGCACCTCAGCGGGGGATGAATGGAGACCAAAGGAAAAAAAAAGCCCAAACGAGGTGTGTGTTGGAGGGGTGGCGGTTTGGGTGGGGAAAGAGAGAGAGAAAGAAATCAAATAGTTTTAACCATCCCAGGAACAGAGTGAGTTATATTTAAAGGCTGTTGTGGACTTAAGCGAGACCTGCTTCTGCCATTAAGAAAACACATACTGCATATGTCTACCGGGTTAAGCTCTCCTCCTCGTCTCTGAACAAACAAAGCAGAAGCCCAGGGTTTTAAGCCTGGAGACCTACAGGTTATCCGGTTTCAAAACAAATTAAAACGGGCGAATGCACCAACAACTATTATGGATGCAAGATATTTTTCATTTCAGAGCTCTGCAGTTCCCCCTCTCCACAGAATTGATTTTATTCAAATTTCTGAGCAAAGGACATTTAACCTACTGTACAGGATTTAACTTAATATTCTCTTGCAATCACTATCTTAATTTTTCCAGATAATGCAGTCAAAGGAAACAAACCACTCTTCTCACTTACTGGAAGCTTTGAAACACCTCATAAAGCTAAAAACCTTCCCAATTCTGCGTTCCCTAAATCCTTCTCCCAAAATAACATTTAAAAAGTGGCTGCCTAACCAGAGATACTGATCTCCTCCCCCAAATCTGAGCAACCAAGTAATTCTTGACAAAGAAAATTAATATGAAAAGTATAGGGTGATTTTCTCCCCCTCCCCCTTAAAAAAAAAGACCCTTTGCTCCACCCCGCTATTAAACAAAACACAATACCTTTTTCTGGGTGGTACTGCACAGAAGTTGATTCAGTTTTGACAATGTTGTTTAGCTATCATTTGCTATTTTGAATGAATGGGAGCAATCCCCCCTTTTACAACATTTGTTTCCTATTATGGAGAGGTGCAGCAGTTGAGGGCAGACATGTGAAAGTGGCTGTTTGATTCTCTTTTTCATCCCCCTGACCCTGCTTTTGTCCCTCCTCACCCTGGGAATGTCACGCCTCGCTACTTCACTTTGAGATGCTCGAGAAAGTGGCTTTGTTATTCCCTTTTAGACATACACGAAATTGTTCTCATTCCCCCCGCTGTAAAAGATACTTCACATCGGGCCTCGGTTCACAAGTGCAATGCAATTTGGCTTAGTCCAACCTTTGTTCTGCTTGTACAAATGAGCGAACAGTGCACACATTATACAGTTGATCTACTGCTGTCTTAACCCCAGAGTTAGGGGCTGGGAGAAAAGCAAGTTAATCCCTTCAATACCAAGGTGGTTTTAGCAATATTTCCTCCAATAATAATAATAATAGATTTGAATTGCTGCTTCTAATTCACACAGTGCAGGGCAAAACTTCTGGGGAAAGGTTTAGTAACAACAAAAATCCTTCCACCAACTGTTGGCAAATAACTTTGGGACAAGTACATATGTAGGTTTGGTAATGCCCAATTTAAAGCGATGCAATTATTAGTACAAAGAGGGACTGGATTTGGAAAGTCAGGCTTTAAAGCCTTGAAATCTCAGAGCAAACCACTGCCAGCAAAGACCAAATGGTATTTAGCAAACAGAATCCAAAGAGAGGGCATTATGGGGAGCCGGCAAGAGTTGTTTTCAGGGGCATTGAAACTGCCTGTTTACTATGGGTGGGGTTGGCACTTCTTGGGGATGGATGTCAAGCAGACCAGCCTCTATCTCTGGCTGTTTTTTCCTGCTTGTGATGGAGGGAAAACTGAGCCTTCCACACTCTCCAAGCTGGAGCAGCTGCTTGGGAAATACTTCTATAATGTGTGAGGTGCTGCCATCACACAACCCCAAGGAAAACAGATTTTAACTTCAGGTGCCCCAGCCATAGCCAGAGGCCATATCCACAGCCAGGCAGCAGAGACTGGGGAGGAGACACCTCTGAATATCAACAACCACCCCATACACACACACACACACACTCACCCACACGCTCCTGGTTTGGATGGGAGTAAAGAGTGATCAGGAGGTGGAGGCTCTTGCCTCCCTCAGAATCCAGCAAGATTTGGAGGGGGCGGGGGTATTGATTTTAGGCAGTATGCTCCTCATCAAAAGTTTCTCCTGGATCTCTCTGATGTGAGTTAAGGTCCAAACCCTATGAAGCCCAATCACCAACCAATTAAATACATGGATCCAGAGTTCCCTGTGAGATGTTCCTTCCTCCTGGTTTGAAAAATAACTGTGCTACTCGGGCTGCCTGGTGCTTGGAGTGGCATTGGGGAGCACTGGTGAAGAGGGTGCCAAGTCCTTCTGCTGCCGGTTGGCCCTTGGCACCAGAGTGCCTTGTGTCCCCTCCCCCACCTCCCTTCCTTGAATACTCTAATTTCCCACCAGACGTCGTCCAACTGGCCTGGCAGTATGAGCCCAGACTCCTGGGAGCATGGGACAGCCATGGCCAATAGGCTTCCCTGATGCAGTGCCCAACTGGGTGTGGGTCTCTGGTGGGGCCCAAGGACCTGCAAGACCCTGCTGTCCAGTGGCACCAGGCTGAGAGAACTTCCTGAACAGGGTCCCTCCGGTGCCCAGATCCCCAAGGTTGGAGCCAGGCTGTGCCCTGCGGGCTGCTGGAGCTGCAGGTGCACATATTCTGAGGACAGTCTCCTGGACACTCAGGAGGATGATTTTTTTTTTTTTTTTACAGAAATTGACCACTGACAAGCTGAGGGAGTTTGTTTTAGTGCTGAATAACCCAGGAACAAAATCCTTTTTAAAGGAAAGCTAAGTCATTTCATGCCACCAAAGTCCAGATCTGATGAAGACTGACAGTGCCTTAGCGTGGGTTCTCAGAGAGACCAGAGGACTTGGGCACCTGTGGGAGGCAGCCTGAAAAGTTGGGGTGGGTCAGAGGAGGCACAAGCCCTCGACCTTCACCCCCACTTCCTAGCACTTTTACTGCCCGTTTTACAGAGATGCTGGGAAAAGTGGAGAGAGGGAGAAAAAGTAAAGAGAAGAGAACTGAGGGACAAGAGTGCATTAGAAAGAGGAAAGAAGGAGGGGGGATGGAGGAGAGGGAGGGGAGCACTCCCAGAGTGAAAGGAGGAGGAGGAGAAGGGGGCCAAGGAAGGCTTAGCCAAAGCGCTCCAGGCAGCACGGAGTTCACTTTCCAAGTTGGGAAGGCGGGTATTGTTTTTGGCGCCTAGGAAACCCTCAGAAGCTGCTGGGTACTCTCCTCCACCTCCCGTTGGTGTTTGGTAAATATTAACAAACCAGGGCGCGTTACTTTCTGGAGTGTGGATGGAGTGGCTGGCATGGGCTCTGGATAGTTTTCCTCTCTTCGAACCCCCGCCCCCAAACCCCAGCCCCACCGTTCATGCACACACACCTGCTTGACAACAGAAGGAATCAAAATCAATATTGTATTTGTCACCCCTCTGTCTCCTTTTTACTCCCTCAGCAGCCCCGGTGCCACTGAAGCGAATTGTGGATTTATGGAGGGAAATTAGCATAAATTATTACAAAATCTGTAGCCGTGTGTGGTCCAGCTTGTGAGAAAAGAGGCTATTGCAAACTCTCCAAGCAGAAAGGTGGTCGGTGGTGGGCTCCGCGGAGGTGATGAATGGCTATTGCACGAAAGAGATTTCCAGTTGGTTTGCACATGGGTATAATTGACTTATGTGTATTTTATACAGTTTTCCCAACAACTCCCTAAGCCTCCAGGTCGGGTGTACTCCCTCCCCAAAGCTTCTGTTTGCTTTGGGTTCTATACAATAGACTGATGCACTTTTCAAGATTTCTGGAAAGTGCTCCTTCCCTCCTCTTCTTCATAATACCAGTCTTAAAACGCTCTTTAAAGAGGATGCAAATCTGTCCCTTCCCCTGGGCTTTGTAGATCTTCAGGAGGAAATTAAGGTACAATTTTACGGCAAAGTACACTTTTTAAATGTGCATCTCACAACTCCGCACTCCTCACAGAAGACAAACTTGTGCCGTTAGGTGCAATTTCTTTAATTAGTCCTGAGCACAGGCAATGTGCCTCACTTCCCATTTTCACCAGAGCCAAACTTTGAGGGTCCCTACTTATATCCTCCCATGTCCCCAACTTGGTGGTGACAACTTTCCCAGGGAGACAGACCGAGATTTATTCCAACTTGGATTTTTTTTTTTCACCCAAACGTTTTTACTCTTAGAATTTAGTTAATCTTCTGTTTACTCGGAGCAATGATTTCGACAGCCATACAAAGACCCTTTGCAAGGCAACAAAATGCCAATTGTTAAAACAAAAACATTCCCTCTCCCCATCCCCCACCCTTAATACGAGGGAACTACTGGGTGTGTGTGTGTGTGTGTGTGTGTGTGTGTGTGTGTACACACACACAGTAGAAAAGAATCAAAAAGGATCTTCCTGGCTGTCGCAGGGTGAACAGAGATCTTGCACATCCCGAATCCAACCTTTCTTAAAACACTATGAGGTGTGTGTGTGTGTGTGTGTGTGTGTGTGTGTGTGTGTGTGTCTATACGTATTTTCTTAGAGGATCCTAAAAATTCTTGGGGGCTTCCATGCTAGTACCTCTCCCTCCCAGAAGGGCTTCTGCCTTGCCCTCCTTGTACCTCGGATTCCAGTTGCCTTCTAAAGCAGGAAAACTGGACCAAAGACTTTCAGTCTGGAAAACATATGCCCCTACTACTAGTAATCAGCAGGTCCCTCAAGCTCCTAAGCTTCCTAGACTCCTATCTCAGGACCCTGGAGTCTATCCTGGCCGCGCCAAGAAATCCCCCAAACACTGCACCCCCTTAGGAGCTGAAGCGTGCTGCAATTCTGGCAAGTACCACTGCCTTCAGCCCAACCTCCGCAGAGGTTCCTCTTGGGTCCAACTGGTTTACCTGTAGAGGGTTTGTCAGCCTTTCTCCAGTAGTGCCCCAGAGACAGGTCAGCATCCCTCCCCCACCCCTGAGCACCCACCTCCTCCTCTTGGTTATTTTTTCTGAATTAAAGGTGACATTATTCTTTTCTTCAAGCACTTCTGTTAATATTGAAAAACGTGCGCTTGCATCTCAAGCAAGGCAGCCCAGACGCGAGGGCCATTTCAATATTAATGAAATTGTTTAATCTCCTAAATTCACCGTGTTTAAGTTACGTTTTGGTGAGTTATTGACCACCTCTGAAACTATGGTTAATGGAGGGTGTGTGTCTGTGTATGTGTGTCCGCATGTACAGTGCACACACGTGCATGCATGTTTAAAGATCCTTTTTTATGCTAACCCCAAACAGCTACACTAATAATGCTCTAATATCATTAAGTGTCAAAACGTCACACCCAGAAATCTCCCACCACCACTTCATCCTCTTCCTGCCAAAAAAAAAAAGTTCTCATATTTCCAGACTGAAGATGATTTATTGTGGGCTACAGGTACTGAGTTTTTAAAAATGAGATAGTAGAAATTTCTTTTGAAAACCATAAAGGTTAGAGAATGTGCAGAAACCAGTGGGAATGCCTAGCATCTACATTTGTAGATGGTGTGCAAGCAGGCAGGGTTAACTCACTATTTCATAGCAGTTTGATGATGATGGTGACAACGATGATAATGATAATAATAATTCACTGAATCTCTAGAGATGAATCCAAACTGAAGGAAACCAGTTACCCACAGTAGGCAGGGGGATCCCAGGCACATCCCCATCCTCTCTTCTCTCCAAAAAAGGAAAATCCTCTGGTTCTTTGCAAATCTAGAAGGTAGTGCAGTTTTAGTGGGGCCGCAGGCAGCTTTTGCTGGGCCCTCTAAACCCTACCTAACTTTTTTCTATGTAATAAAGGGGGGATGGGGAGAAAGTTTCAGCTGTAAAATGCAAACTTTCAGCCCACCCGTTACTCCTGTTTTAAACCACCTGCGGAAAGCGAGAGACAACTGTGTAAACCAAACTCAAGCCCTCCCCAGGTCCCCACAGCGTCTTCCCCAACAGCCCCAGAGCCTCCATCCTGCATCTAACCAAATTCCTGGAGGAATTTTAAAGTGAAGACCTTGCTTATTTGCACAGATACACTATTTTAATTTTTTTTAATTTGGCCAATACACTTAGATTCAAAATGGGCTCTTACACGGGGCTGTCCGATAGTTGTTGTTTTTTTTTTTTTTTTGTATTTTAAAATCCTCGCTTAAAGCTACACACCCACTGTGCCGCGTTAAGGAAGCAGTCTAGGAAGGTCAAATCAAACCTTGACCTGCCTCTCTGAGGACTAGGGGAAGGGTGTATTTTCATTACAATAACCCATGTAACCATTCCCGGGTAATGCTAAGCGCAGGGAAAGGGTCTGCTTCAGGCGAAAGCTGTGCCTGAAGTTAGCCAACAATACAAACCCGATACACTGCAAAGGAAACAAAATACCCCAATAGCCAAGCAATTTCCATGTCAAATACCATCTGCGCAGCAGCTCGGTCTGTGAATGTGAGTGGTCGCCTGTAGCCTGTATCCCTGCTCCCGCCGCTACCACCCCATACCTTCACACCGCGCACCCTGGCCGGCGCGTCCTGCTCCCACCGGCGGCAGAGGCTCTTCCCCCTCGCCCAGTCTTGAGCTGGAAGTGATTCCTATTGGCCAAGGTGTCCATGTAAATAGGTGTGAAAGAAACCAGAGCTGGCCAGGCTCTTTCCCTCTCGCTCAGTCCCCTCCCTCTGCATCCCCCGCTCCCCCTCCTCTTCCTCCTCCTCCCAAGGCGATTGTCATATGATAGCTAAGAAGTGGCACATTAATGAAGCACCGCTACAGGGGTCTTTTCTGCTCCTGTCACCGCTTAAAACTATCAGATGGTTCGAGGGAGGACATGGAGGCAGCCACCTAGCTCAGCGGAGCTGCGGAGCCCAGAGCAGCGCCCTCCGGAGCCCCGAGGCCGCTGCTGCCAGCGTCCGCGCCGGAACTCCACAGCCGAGCTCGGCCACCCGCGGAGCGCACGGCCAGAAGCGCCAGGGACCGGGCGGCGCGGGGCGCTGCGGGGCTGAGCTGCTGAGCTCAGAGACGTACGGAGCCCAGCCGAACCTGGACACTGCGCCCTGGCTGCGCGCCGGGAGGGACAAGGCGAGCAGCAGCGCCATCCCGGATGCGGACGCGCAACTTGGGGCAACTTTAAGGTGAGCGGCTCACGGTTGCATCTCTACCCCCAGTTCCCGCTCCAGGTCCGGGCTTACTTCCAGGCTACCCTCACGCCGCTCGCCGGCTTCCTTTCCCGCGCCCCCTGGCTGCGTCCCACTCGACACACAAAGTTGGTGGCTAAAGAGCTTAGACGCTGGGTGATTCAGCGCCAAAGCCTCCTACTTGCGCCACCCCCGAAGTCTGTTCTTGGCCTGGTTGACCTCGTCTGTGCATCCACGTCCTCCTCCCTCCCCCGCTTATCTTTCCCCCTTCCCAGATCCGAGCAGGCCCGCGCGGACCCAGAGCTAGGAGGGGGCAAAGAAGAAGATGCCTCGGCCGGGCCGCAACACGTATAGCGACCAGAAGCCGCCCTACTCATATATATCGCTAACCGCCATGGCCATCCAGAGCTCGCCAGAGAAGATGCTGCCGTTGAGCGAAATCTACAAGTTCATCATGGACCGCTTCCCCTACTATCGGGAGAACACGCAGCGCTGGCAGAACAGCCTGCGCCACAACCTCTCCTTCAACGACTGTTTCATTAAGATCCCACGGCGGCCAGACCAGCCTGGCAAGGGCAGCTTCTGGGCGCTGCACCCCAGCTGCGGGGACATGTTCGAGAACGGCAGCTTCCTGAGGCGCCGCAAGCGCTTCAAGGTGCTCAAGTCGGACCACCTGGCGCCCAGCAAGCCCGCTGACGCCGCGCAGTACCTGCAGCAGCAGGCCAAGCTGCGCCTGAGCGCGCTGGCCGCCTCGGGCACGCACCTGCCGCAGATGCCCACGGCCGCCTACAACCTGGGCGGCGTGGCGCAGCCCTCAGGCTTCAAGCATCCCTTTGCCATCGAGAATATCATCGCACGCGAGTACAAGATGCCCGGGGGGCTGGCCTTCTCCGCCATGCAGCCCGTGCCCGCAGCCTACCCGCTCCCCAACCAGTTGACTACGATGGGCAGCTCGCTGGGCACCGGCTGGCCACACGTGTACGGTTCCGCAGGCATGATCGATTCAGCCACCCCCATCTCCATGGCAAGTGGCGATTACAGCGCCTACGGCGTGCCACTGAAGCCTCTGTGTCACGCAGCGGGCCAGACACTGCCCGCCATCCCCGTGCCCATCAAGCCCACACCGGCCGCAGTGCCTGCCCTGCCCGCGCTGCCTGCGCCCATCCCCACCTTGCTCTCGAACTCGCCGCCCTCGCTTAGCCCCACGTCCTCTCAAACAGCCACCAGCCAAAGCAGCCCCGCTACTCCCAGCGAAACGCTCACCAGCCCGGCCTCCGCCTTGCACTCAGTGGCGGTGCACTGACCCGCAGAGGCCGGCGGCCCCTCTTGTTCCCCTCCCCGCCAGCTCACTCGCCTCCCCCGGCTCCCAGTCCTGCCCTCCTCGACCTGGGACACCCTAATTTGTCCATTTCACCTTCGGCCAACCCTCTATTCCCCGTGAGAACTTTTGTTTTGGACCCAGGAAACGAAACACAAACTTGCAGATGGGCCAGGAGGCGCGCGTGGGAGTTGTCCTCGCCCCCAAGAGGGAAAGGCAGGGAACGCCTGAGCCAAGTAGTCCCATGCCCAGGGCCCCGAAACCCTCTCCCACTGAAGAGGCAGGGGAGTTCCTGCCTCCTGCCGCCTCGGAAAGGAGCGCGTCTTCGTTCGGCCCGGATCCGCGAGGCTCTGGACACGGCGCCGTTAGCTCCAAGTCCAGAGAAACCGTCTCCGAGGTTTCCTGGAACATATCTCCCCTGTGGGCTGCAGCCACCCAGCGGAGAGCCAGATCTCTGTTTACGTCTTGGAAATCTGCCGCGAAAAGGGACCACTAACTTCCTACCCTACTCGCCTCCGCCCATCCGGCAGGGGCTGGGCGGACCACAGCTTCCCTGAGAAGCGGCCCTGCCTCCACGGCTTCTGCGGAGTTTTTTTGTTTTGGGTTTTGTTTTCTGCTAGAGGCTCCTCGTGCTGGGAGTTTAGGGGAGAGGCTACCAAGCTGGGAAGGAGACGTTTGTCCTCAACACAAACAAAATAAAAGTAAAAGTAACCCTGTATGTTTACAAAGCGCCCGGTAAAACGTAAACAGTGAACTTGAATCCGTATTTCTTTGGCGGGCGAGCGGGCAAAGCCCACTTTACAAGTACCTGTTGTAATGTGAATGTTTACTCTGCATTTCTGGCCAGGTTTAGGGGAGGGAAGGGGTGGGTATGGGAAAGTTAATTAGGATGTTAACTTTCCGATTACTTAGAGACCTTTTAAACTATTTATTTTATTGTTGGAAGGAAAAAAGAAAATGAAATAAGTCCAAACTAAGAAACCATCAAGGGCAACCCTAGAAGAACTTAGATAAGCTGACTGGTAACATGAAGGAGGTGTCACCGGATAGGTCTCCCATGGACAAGTCTTTCTGTTTGCTACAGGAACTTTTTCAAGAAGCTCAAGGGCTGCAAAGAAATGTAAATGATTGTGAATAGGAATGATTATACACTGTGTAAAACGCACTTTTGTTTGCTATATTCCTTTAGAATCTTAGGTAATTTGCTGGAAAACAAACTGTTGTTCTGGTGTGACCTGCTTAAGTTAAAAAAAAAAAAGTTGTAGTGTCATCAGAGCTGTGCCATTTTTATCTTTCATTTTCCCTCCCTCCCTGTACAGAATTAGCATGGCGTTTTAAATATTGATGTTCTTGTTCCCAGCATGCCTGTTTTAAGACAAAGAATTTTAAAAAGGTGTCTACATTAAATTATGAACCTAGTCCAAATAATATTTTCTCATTAAAATATGTAAATTCAAATTTTAGTTGTGTGTGTTTTTGAAAAGTTGCTACAAACAATAACTCTACCAAAGATAGATGTACTGCTTCTCTAAGCATGCTTTCTGCAATTCATTGTCTGAGTAGTTTGTCATTTTCATAACTTATTTTTCAAACAAACCTCCTCTTATGCACTTGCAGACTAGGGGAGAAATTATTCAGACAAACTCTTGAAGACATTTGCCCAGAGAGAGAGATGAAATAATCTATTCTCTAGTATAGATCAGGTGCACATGTGCAATGCTGAAAGAGAAACTGTTAGTGGGGGGAGAAAAAAGTACTTCATATTTATTTTGTCTATCTTAAAACATACATTTTACAAAATAGACAGTAGTTGTATGAATATAAGGCTTCTATAGAAACCAGGTAGAGGTGATATGGAGATAAAGAATTTGAAAGCAAACTTGCTTACTCAATATTTATATTCTGATACACCTATTTGCAGTGACCCTTCATTTCCTTGGTCCTTTAAATTATTGCAGTCGTTGAAATTTTCTTTTTCAGAAGTTACTTAAAAGTCCACCTAGCTTGTCAAGAAACCTGTTCACTTTTAACTGAATAGATTTCTCTTTAATCCTTCATCTGGGAAAATAATGCTTGGTGCATTTATTTTAAAGAAATGAATGAAGTTAAATACCTGCCTGTATTTGCTTTTCTTCAGATTTTTGCAGAGAATTAAAGTTTGCCAAGAATGTATGGCTCCAGGCCAATTAAAACTTTATTGAAGGGGTCACCATATTTCCAGAGTGAGGTGTGTATTCAACTAATGAAGTTACAAGACAAAGACAAACTTAAATGGTGATTAACACTTTACTGTGTAAAATGATTAAACAAGAGACCTTGTGCAACACAGAGAAACCCACCCAGAAATCATCATGACTATACTCCACTAGGAGAACCCTTAGCACCTGCGACCTTTATATATTCAGAGGGTTATCTGAAAAAAAAAAAAATTAGGATTAATGCAAAGGATAATTAATCCTGTTGTGACTTTTTTTTTTTAAAGGAAGGATCCCACACACAGCCAAAAAAAAAAAAAAAAAAGGTGGAAAATAAATGAATCATTGGACTGATTAAAATGCATGAAGCCACTAAAGCTCGTCAGACAGGGGACAACTAAACTCATTCATCAAGCCCAATTCACAATTATATCAACACGATCAGCTAAAGAAAGCCTGGAAAACTTATCCACCCTGGGCCAGGAAACTCTTGAAACTTTGTTCCCAAGCAGAAATCATCTACAGTTTTAAAAAATGAAATACCATTTGTACTACTTCCTGCAAAATAAAATTAAAAGCCATCTATGGAATATTCTAATCTCCTGGAATTCACTAACACTGCATTTGAACTGAGAATGAAGGGAGCATAAAGGGCTAACATGGGCCTCAAACGTTTTATAAATTTTCAGCTTACATAGGTAAAATGCTTTTCCTAGTAGCAGCAATAGAATTTAGAGGCAAGTGATGTGTACATACACATATTTAATAAACAGAGGCAAATAAGATGCAGGTCCTATTTCTGATTTTTAGCAAAGGACTGATTTCAAGTCAGCATTTGAAAATGTGCTTTTCAGCTGTTAAGTTCGTCATGGTGTATTGCAAAGAATGAAATAACTTCGGCATTGTGAGTCCTCCTTTCACCACTGCAGGCATCTTTTCTGAGACGAAGCTGAATGAGTAAAGTAAAAAATCCATTGATGATATTTTGACCTTCATCAGGAATCCAAAGGCAGCCCAAACACACAGGCCTCCATCCCACTCCAACTCCAGCTTTGAGACTTGCACCCAGTTCAGCTGAAGTACCCCACAAATAAGGAAGTTTATAACTTCCATACCTTCAATGGCTCTCTTTGTCATGTTAAATCTTTTCACCTGGCTCAAGTCCAAAGTCAATACACATAGCTTTAAAATAAAACTGGAAGAGACAACCCCGTGCTGTAAGGTGTATGTGTTAGGGATCTCACCCAGAGAATGGAGTTAAGCTATATTATTTTCTATTTTGTAAATTTGGACAATATTGATTTTTTAAAATTTAGGTTTTTGATTTTACAATTGGACTCATATTACTTTTGGTGTTTAGCATGCTTCTATGCTCAACTGTGTTTTTAAGTGGCTTTCTCTGTGATTTGGAGAAATGCTTACACAATGGATGAGTTTTGTGAGAGACACAGAGAGAGAGAGAGAGAGAGAGAGAGAGAGAGAGAGAGAGAGAGAGAGAGAGAGAAGCTGTTGAAGTTCTCACTGTTTCTATTGCCTAGGCTGGGGATTTTGAGAAGCCTGAAGACTAGCAGGAGCAGTGCTAGTAAATGATCCTTGGAATGGCTTAAATATTACAGCAGCGAGCTTAATTCCTTTAAAATAGATGAGAACATTGAGTGTCTTGGAAGCATAAATCTGACCAGGTGCTCAAGTGGTAGGTGGGAGGGAGAAAGAATCCAAGGGGAGTGCTTCTAACAGAAGGTTTTTCATTAGTTTACGCCAGATTGAGGGGGTGGTTCAGGGAGGGTTTATACTTTTGCAAATAGAAACTCCCTTTGTAAAAAGGTATCCATTTAAGTAACAACAGGATCAGAATCTGTTCTCCAATTCTTAATATAAATGTCAATTAATTTTTTTCTCCTAAAGCCACATATACACAGAGACACCCAAACAAAAACAAAACAAAAACAATCCAACCCACCAGCTGTGAAGCCTCAAAAGGGATGCATTTGTTTCGTTTAAACTAACAACAAATTATCTAATTAATATGTTTCAATTACAGCATGAAAGGCACAGCCCTTGGACCGCCCGCCGTGGGGGCACAATAGCCCCAGAGCCCACTCTAGGAATTTACAATAACTTCACATCTGTTTCTTTATTTCCCACTGTTTGAATCTAAAACTCCTCTCAAGATCCCTTCAAACCACGGCCTGAGTTATGAAATATGTCCCGGTGTTAAAGGGGGATGAAACTTTGCTTCATTTGCAAGCACAAAAGTGAAAGCCCATTGAAGAGCATTAAACAAATATATTAGAATTCTGTCACTTTATGCAATTGAGTAGATCAAATGAAGGGTCCCGGCCACCTCATTCACTCTCATTCACTCGAATAGAAAATGCAAAGAATAGCAACCCGAGACTGGGCCACCGATGTAGATTTAGCTCCTTTTTACCGGGAGACAAAAAGGCTGAATTTTCACAAACACATTGCTGACTCGGGGACTAGGAAACCAGCACTGGAACCCCTTTGGAATTTAAATTCATTTTATCTTCCTCTCTCTTTGCGGGGATCTGTTTGCACTACAGTGCAAGATGCAGCAGGCATCCTCTGGCTTCAGAAAACTGGGGGAGGGGAAGACCGTGAGTGGGGTCTATGTGGGCCTCAGGAGTCTCAAGGAGCTCCTGGTGGTCAACTGACACTAGGGTCTAAGATAATAACTTTGATTTAAACAAATCTTTATCGACACCATTATAAACATCAGTATATCACACACATCTCCTAGCCTCTTACCTCTCTGCTTGGCACGAATTATATACATAGCTTGTTTTCAAAGACCAGAATCACATCTGGGTCATCCAGTTTTCTTCTTTCAACTAATATCTGGTCAGTGGTGTCACAACAGACTTGAAAGCTCAGCTTTCAACCTCACCCACTCAGTACTGTTCTTTCTCTGTCTCTCCCATATATGCACGTGCATACATACACACCTTCTGATAGCTACCCTATTTGAGCACAGTGACTATAAATTTGTTAAGTAAAAATCAAGAGATGAGATATTCTTTGGTTAGATTTTTCAAGTTAGATCTTCTTACGTTTCATATCCCATTCCTGGGTGGGGTGGGGTGGGAAAAAGCCTCATGTGTCTGTGTTAACTGAGATAATCTTGTAGAGATACTTCTGTCCTGCGTCTCAATGGCTGATAGTTTTGTTCCGATGAACTTTATAGATTTTTATGTTGTCAACACCTTAGAGAACTTACAGTGGCTGTTTGAGCTGCTTCCAGAGACAGAGCAGGGAAAAATAAAGCAGCAGGTTTCTCAGCTTTTGAGATGTGACTGCAGAGGAATGAACCAGTTTTCCTAAAACCTGTAGTCTAAATGAGATCTTTTCTGAAGGAGGAAGTATAGGGAGGGGTTTTTATTGGATTTTTAAAATGTGTCTGGCACTTTTTCCAGATACATCCAAACCTTGAATGCTTTTCATTTTAGCTTAGACATTTGTTAGGTCATATTCAACACTATTTTTCATTTAATTTGTGGGACTGCTGTCTGGAGCAGGGGACTGGAGGTAGCCCAGATCTACAGCTACATAAAAGACACTGAAGAAATAGCTGGCTGCTTCATAACCATAAGCTATCAAACTCACTGTAAGTGATAATAAGCAATAAACTGATTAGAATGGTAAAATCAGAAAGGTATCAGAAAACATCCATGAAAAAATTATAATTGGTTAAATAAAGCCTTCCTTAGAAGACTTTCCTCCCAGAAATTTTCAAGAATATACGGACAAAAGGTTCTTTGGAGGCAGCCTCCTTTTGCCTGTGTCTGCAAATAACCGATGTCAAATCAGTTGCAAGCTTTTGAAGGAACAAACTCAGAGCATTAATTAGAGCAGCTGAAGCTCACAGATAAAAAGCATTCTTTAAATATCTGTTGTTTGGAGACACTGTGATTCTGATTCATGTTTTGCAGCCTGTATATTTTTATTTACTCAAATAATTTCTTCCCCAGAGTGTTTCCTGTTGACTGGGCTTACTAAGGTACACTGTAAGTGCAGAAAGAACTGTTGGTTTGCAGAAATAAGTGTTTCCAAACTCTGCTTTTACTACTGATTTCTCTCCCCTCCTTTCTGAAATGCAATGCATTGGTCCATGATTCCAGCACACAGGAGCATATAGAGAAACTGTTCAATAGAGGATCTTAATTTTGTGCCACTTAGAGGAAGCTTAGTATTTATGAAGTAGTATCTAGAGTGTTTTACATTAATTAGAGCAGCTCCTTGGAGAGACATTACAGCCAAGAATGGTTTCACACAACAGGGAAACACTGAGCATTTCAACTCCCCCGCAAGATTTGCCATAGCAAAAGACAGAGCTGCGAAGGTCTGTTCACTCGGAAATGTCAACATATATATTATTTATTTACATATGTTTGATAGACAGACGAAAGGTCTATCTATAACTGTTTCAATAAACTGATTGTTGAAAAGTTCCCTATCACCCTGGTTGCTGTGATATTTTATGTCAGCTACAAAACAGCCACAACAATAACCTGAAATAATGGTCTGTCTTAAGATTCCTGATGTGATTTCATATTGGGTGAAAAAAACTGACAAATGACTATCCAACATTCCATGTTCAATGGATGAGTCAGTCTGCATCTTATATTTCTGTGACTTCCTGGAAGATGTTAAGAGTTCTCATCCTTGTGTGTGTGTTGGTGGTGAGGGAGAGAGCAGGGGAGAGTAAAGAACGACAGACAAGGATGAAATTTGATGACCATCTCATTAGTCCAGATGGTATATATGCCGTGATCCCTGTCCCTAACACAGAGGAATAACTGGCTGAATGAATGGGAGTTATGAGTGCAGTCTCCTTAGTTTAAGTAAAAATGCTTTGCCTTTGTTCCAGGTGTCAGTAGTAAGTGAGAGCACTGACTGTACATTTCAGCTATGATACTAATTCTGTACAATTTAAACCTTTGGAATGCATTTGCAATACTTTGGACGCTATTATCTTTAATAAAAGGCAAACTCCTCCCATAAAACAAGAAAATGAAAATGATTAACTTTGACATAGAAATATAAACACCAATTTGATTAATTATATTGCTAATTATTCTTTGCTTTGGAGCCAAACATTATCCAATTCTTAAAATGACAGATGCTGAATAAATCACATAAAATAATTACTTGGAATCTCACTGCACTGAGAAATGCTGGTGCTTATGAAGAGATTTATATTGATTTCTCAATGTGTATTTGCTTTTGTTCTATTTTATTTAGAAATTTAGACTTTACTGTAAAAATATTACAACTCTGTAAGAGAAGTGTTTTTTCTATATGTTCCTATTCATATAAAAAAATAACCAGTTTCTCTTCTCAATATTTTCCATAATTATAACCAGTATATATAGCTTTGTATATCTCACTTTTCCTTGTGTTTTTATAACATAAGAATATATAATATTCATAACCATCAGTTTTAATGGTTGTATAGCCTGCCAACTAAATGAATTCTCCTGATTGGGGCATTTTTAATGTTTTTGGGTTTGCTTTTTTGTTTGTCTGTTTGATTTGCTAGTTTTACAAAGACCATTGCAGTGAGTCTTTTATACCTAACTATGATGTAAAATACATTAACATTGACATATGGAATTTCCTAACAGCCCCTTGCAAATTCAATAATGTGATTTAACTTAGGATTCTGCTTCAGTTCTTACATTTCCATTGCTCTCTGCCCTCGACCTGGAGCAATACTGCTGGACTTAGAATCACAAAGACACTGAAAGAATCATGAAGACACTGAATGTTAGAGTTGGAAAAGTCCAGAGAGATTCCAGGTAAGTCAGTTATTTTATTCATTTGATGAATCCCACTGAAACATTCCTTTATCTACATCCAAATAATTTAACAATATCAAAACCAAGTTCTGAAAGTAAAAAAAAAAAAATTCAGTCCTACCACCAATGCCAGATCAATGCAACAAAAAATTAGAAATCACAGAAGTACTGACATTATCAAAATGAAGGCTTTTATCTGATAACGTAAGCTCACCTCGTTGTAAGGCAGTATAGACAGCATGACAAGCTGTAGCTCTTTGAAGGGGGCCTGGGGAGTACTTTGAGTAACTAGAAGGAATGGTCACTGTTTAGTCCCAGGTCTGAGGAGAAAGGGATCCACCCTCAAGTCTGAACCATTCCATAACCCTGTGATACCCTCTTGACGTTGTAAACAAGTGGTCCTCCAGCAGACTGCCAGGAGGTTAGAGCAGCAGTCCCCAACCTTTTTGGCCTCAGGAACCAGTTTCATGGAAGACAAATTTTCCACAGACTGGGGTGGAGGAGATGGTTTTGGAACAATTCAAGTGCATTACATTTACTGTGCACTTTAATTTCTATTACCACGTCAGTGCCACCACAGATCATCAGGATTAGATCCCAGAGGTTGGGGACCCCTGGTTTAGAGGGTCCAGGCTCACAGCAGGTGTTACTATCAGCAGGTGTCATTTCTTCAGCAGCTATGAGATGATAATTCTCAAGGTGGGAAATGGCAGGAAGGGTCCCCTAGGGTGGTGATGGCCAAGGAATCTGGCTTCTGATTTTGTCTAGTCAACGCAGCGTTTCATTTCAGCCTTTCTTATATGACTCTTTCATGTCTGATTTCCCCACTCTAGGTTCTCCAGCTCTTATTTGTTTTCACTCAAGTGGCTTCAGGCTCTGTGAGATCTGACACAGGTGCCGATGGGGTGCTTGTCAGCTGAAGAACATCCAGGCAGCCTGGAGTGGACCCGGGGAGAAAAACAAGCAGAGAGAGCACCATAACTTGTGACTAAGGTGGAGATCATCTCTTGAATTGGAATCAACACTTTTTGGTGGGGAAAAATCATGGAACCCAATGAATTTGTTCACAACTACTTGTCTGTAGCTCCCAAACCATGCCAACCATGCCAACTACCATCCCCTGGGTTGATCACTCCTGCCTTCAGCTTGGCTCAGTTAACAATCCGAGGACAGACATAAGAGGAGGGAAAGAGGGAGGCTGGGAGGAGGAGAAGCTGGATGAAAATCTGATGATTCTGCTGGCACGGTCCTTTCAAAGGGTACCCCAACACATCTCCTCCTTTTAATTTAGTTCCAGCCAATTCAACTCGGTGTCATTTAATCCAATTTGACGAATATCACTAAGCATCACATGTATAAACAACATCTTTCCAGAAGATTATTTTGCTCAGAAGACCTTAATTTGAGTCCTGCTGCTAAGTTGCTTCAGTCGTGTCCGACTCTGTGCGATGCCATAGACAGCAGCCCACCAGGCTCCCCTGTCCCTGGGATTCTCCAGGCAAGAACACTGGAGTGGGTTGCCATTTCCTTCTACTTTCACCTAAATGGTTCTGAGCAAGTCTCCTGAGCTCTCTCTCAGTTACCCTTCTCTCAGAAGAGAATAGTTCAGGTCAGTTCAGTTCAGTCGCTCAGTCATGTCCGACTCTTTGCAACCCCATGAATTGCAGCATGCCAGGCCTCCCTGTCCATCACCAACTCCCGGAGTTCACCCAGACTCATGTCCATCGAGTCAGTGATGTCATCCAGCCATCTCATCCTCTGTCATCCCCTTCTCCTCCTGCCCCCAATCCCTCCCAGCATCAGAGTCTTTTCCAATGAGTCAACTCTTCGCATGAGGTGGCCAAAGTACTGGAGTTTCAGCTTCAGCATCATTCCCTCCAAAGAAACCCCAGGGCTGATCTCCTTCAGAATGGACTGGTTGGATCTTCTTGCAGTCCAAGGGACTCTCAAGAGTCTTCTCCAACACCACAGTTCAAAAGCATCAATTCTTTGGAGCTCAGCCTTCTTCACAGTCCAACTCTCACATCCATACATGACCACAGGAAAAACCATAGCCTTGACTAGATGAACCTTTGTTGGCAAAGTAATGTCTCTGCTTTTGAATATGCTATCTAGGTTAGTCATAACTTTCCTTCCAAGGAGTAAACATCTTTTAATTTCATGGCTGCAGTCACAATCTGCAGTGATTTTGGAGTCCAGAAAAAGAAAGTCTGACACTGTTTCCACTGTTTCCCCATCTATTTCTCATGAAGTGATGGGACCAGATGCCATGATCTTCGTTTTCTGAATGTTGAGCTTTAAGCCAACTTTTTCACTCTCCATTTTCACTTTCACCAAGAGCTTTTTAGTTCCTCTTCACTTTCTGCCATAAGGGTGGTGTCATCTGCATATCTGAGGTTATTGATATTTCTCACGGCAATCTTGATTCCAGCTTGTGTTTCTTACAGTCCAGCATTTCTCATGATGTACTCTGCATATAAATCAAAGAAGCAGGGTGACAATATACAGCCTTGACGTACTCCTTTTCCTATTTGGAACCAGTCTGTTGTTCCATGTCCAGTTCTAACTTGCTGCCTGACCTGCATACAAATTTCTCAAGAGGCAGATCAGGTGGTCTGATATTCCCATCTCTTTCAGAATTTTCCACAGTTTATTGTGATCCACACAGTCAAAGGCTTTGGCATAGTCAATAAAGCAGAAATAAGGTAGCCTCAAAGGCTTGTCTGAGTGATCAAGTGGAGCAAAGCAAATGAAAGCACTTTGAAGCTCCATGCAAACTTAAGTTACCATTATTATTAATGATGGATAAATAGTAAAGTAAAAATCATTATTAAAAATTGTCCTGACAACCCACAGAATGGGAGAAAATATCTGCAATCAAAGCAACTAACAACAGATTAATCTCTAAAATATACAAAAAGCTCATGCAGCTCAACATAAAACAATAAAAAAAATGGGTGGAAGATCTAAATAGACATTTCTCCAAAGAAGACATACAGATAGTCAAAAGCACATGAAAAGATGCTTGATGTTACTAATTATTAGAGAAATGAAATAAAAACTACAAGGTGGTATCACCTCACACTGATCAGAACAGCCATCATTAAAATATCTACAAACAAAAAATACTAGAGAGGGTGTGAAGAAAAGGGAACCCTCTTACAATGTTGGTGGGAACATATATTGACACAGAGCCACTATGGAGAACACAGTATGAAGTTTATTTAAAAAACTAAAAATAGACCTTTGGTGCTTTTGACCTGTGGTGTTGGAAAAGACTCGTGAGGGTCCCTTGGACTGCAAGGAGATCCAACCAGTCCATTCTGAAGGAGATCAGCCCTGGGATTTCTTTGGAATGATGCTAAAGCTGAAACTCCAGTATTTTGGCCACCTCATGCAAAGAGTTGACTCATTGGAAAAGACTCTGATGCTGGGAGGGATTGGGGGCAGGAGGAGAAGGGGACGACAGAGGATGAGATGGCTGGATGGCATGACTGACTCGATGGACATGAGTCTGGGTGAACTCCAGGAGTTGGTGATGGACAGGGAGGCCTGGCGTGCTGCGATTCATGGGGTTGCAAAGAGTCGGACATGACTGAGCCACTGAACTGAACTGAACTGACTAATGACCCTGCAGTTCCATTCCTGGACATATACCCAGAGAAAACATAATTTGAAGCAACATGTGCATCCCAGCGTTCAGTTCAGCACTATTTACAGTAACCAGGACATGGAAACAATCTAAATGCCCATTGACAGAGGAATGAGTAAAGACATTGTGGTACATATACACAGTGGAATGTTGCTCAGCCATAAAACAGAACAAAATAATGGCATTTGCTGCAACTGTTTGATACATGGTAGTGTGTATATATGTCAATCCTACTCTCTCAATTCATCTCGCCCTCCCCTTCCCCTGTACCCACAAGTTGATTCTCTGTATCTGTATCTCTACTCCTGCCCTACAAACAAGCACATCTCTACTATCTTTCCAGATTCTATATGGTAATATATGATATTTATTTTTCTCTTTCTGACTTACTTTACTCTGTATGACAGACTCTGGGTCCACTCACATCACTACAAATGACCCAATTTCATTCCTTTTTATTGCCAAGTATTATTTCATTGTAACAGGTTTTTACTATGTCCATTTTACAGATAAAAATATTGAAGCATAGGGCATTTAACTAATTTGTCTAAGGTTACTCAGCTAGGAAACAATATCAATACCCAAGGGACTCTCAATAAAAGCTGCTTTAAAATAAGGATACTTTTGTTACTGAAGGCAGCAGAACACACACAAGTTCTCAGACCCAAGGGCTATAGCAAGTTCATTAAGGTCTGCAGAGAGAGGAGGGTTACCCTCTTCTGGCTTTAAGCCAACTAGCTCAGACACAAGATGGATTTTTGCAGCTGCCAATCTAATTATTCTTTTGTCACTTCTCTTACTCCTCCCAGCTTTACTATGAGTTATGACTCACTAAACTGCATTTTCTTCCTAAGCAAATTTCTATTTAACTTATGCGGGGCTGGGAGTGGGTTGGGGGTAAGGCTCGGGGAGAGATCACCTTCAATAGAACCAAAAAACCAAAAACAACTCTTGGACGTCCCTCATGGGGCAGTGGATAAGAATCCGCTTGCCAATGCAGAAGGCACAGTTTGACCCCTGCATGGGAAGATTCCACATGCTGGAGAGCAACTAAGCCCAAATGCCACAACTACTGAGCCTGTGCTCTAAAGTCTGAGAGTCACAACTATGGAGCCCACATGCCTCAACTACTGAAGCTCGCTTGTGTACAGCCTGTACTCTACAACAAGAGAAACCATTGCAATGAGAAGCCCAAGCATTGCAACAAAGAGTAGCCCCAGCTCACTGCAACTAGAAAACACCTGCATGCAGCAACGAAAACAAACAAACAAACCTCTATGCTGCTGCTGCTGCTGCTAAGTCGCTTCAGTCGTGTCCGACTCTGTGTGACCCCATAGACGGAAGCTCACCAGGCTCCCCTGTCCCTGGGATTCTCCAGGCAAGAACACTGGAGTGGGTTGCCATTTCCTTCTCCAATGCATGAAAGTGAAAAGTGAAAGTGAAGTCGCTCAGTCGTGTCCGACTCTTAGCGACCCCACGGACTGGAGCCTACCAGGCTCCTCCGTCCATGGGATTTTCCAGGCAAAAGTACTGGGGTGGGGTGCCATTGCCTTCCCCGACCTCTATGCTAACTCACAGCAAATTTTGCTTTCGATCTCAAGACAGATCAGACACCAAAAAGTCACAATGGAACCCTGTCACACGCTTCTCCTCACCCTCTTAAAAAAAATGGACTTCAAGGTATAGTGAACCAAACTGGATTCATCCACAATTCATTCAGATCTTCTGGGAATAAAAGCAACTGATCCAAAAAAAAAAAAAAAAGCAACTGATCCAATACAAACTCTAAGCAAGAATGTACTTTTGTAGTTAGAAGAAAACAGCCAACCTATGTGTCTTTTTCTCCCCTTGCAGTCTCTGTCAGATCAAAACATAACTCAGAAGGGGGTTAGTAATTTCAATGTGATTTTAGAAAGAATGGGATAAAAAGAAGGAAAGGAGCAAGAGAGGGAAGGAGGGGAAGGGAAGAGAGAAAACTGATTTAACTTTCTCAGTAAATATGATTTTATTTATTGCTGATGGAACCAAATAATGAAGGGATCATTTAGTGAGCTTTTAATGCTCAAACTTTAGTGACACTTTCTAAAAATATGCTTGGGTACTCACATATCTTTTACAATCTAACTACCACGGGCCTAGTGTTTATATACTTGTAAACAAGCTTTTTAAGAAGATTGTATGCCTTGGTGTTTGCATCCAACTCTGTGGCCTCCTCTTTGACTACCAGCTTCAGTTACAACTGCCTCCTAGGAAAGACATTTAGCCAGGGTCTTCACTGGCTGTGTGTTAGGAGTCTCTCAGCCTTGTTCTAACTGAGTTGTTTGCTGGAGGTGATTGGGCTGAGAATACTGGTAAAGTTCACTCAAGCTTCTTGGTCACCTCATCCTGGTTTGGTGGTTCATCTTGTTAATTAAGGTACTGCTGCTGCTGCTAAGTCGCTTCAGTCGTGTCCGACTCTGTGTGACTCCATAGATGGCAGCCCATCAGGCTCCGTCATCCCTGGGATTCTCCAGGCAAGAATACTAGAGTGGGTTGCCATTTCCTTCTCCAAGGATTAGCTATATGTATACATATATCCCCTTCCCCTTGGACTCCCCTCCCACCCGCCCAATCCCACCTTTGTACGTCATCACAGAGCCCTGAGCCAAGCCCTGAGCTATACAGCAGGCTCCCACTAGCTCTCTGTTTTATACATGGCAGTGAATGTATGTCAGTCCCAATCTCCCAAATCATTCCTACTCTGTGTCCACTGGTTCATTCTCCACATCTGGTCTCTATTCCTACCCTGCAAACCGGTTCATCTATATTTTTCTTCTAGATTCCACATATTTGCATTAATAAACAGTATTTGTTTTTCTCCTGATTTACATCACACTCTCTGACAGATTCTGGGTAGGTCCATTCATAGCTCTACAAATGACCCAATATCATTCCTTTTTATGGCTAATTAATATTCCATTGCATAGCAACCTAAATGTTCAGATGAATGTTCACATTCATCTAGTGACAGATGAATGGATAAAGATGTGGTACATATATACAGCCAACCTCATCTTTAAAGATGGATCTGACCACAAAGGTCAGGGTCCTTTTTGTAACCTTCTCCCTTCTTCTGTTCTATTTCCATCTGACTTTTGAAATGGCCATCCATGCAGGGCTCAGCCAGTCAACTGCCAGTCCTCTGGGACTGGTATCTGTGCCATATTCCTTGGCACAGGGCACAGAGATGGCAAAGGAAAAGGGACATGGGTAGAAGATGTTTTTAGATGCTAAAGTCTTTGATTGTGTGAATCACAACAAACTATGGAAAATTCTTAAACAGATGGGAATATTAGACCACCTTACCTGCCTCCTGAGAAACCTGTATGCAGGACAAGAAGCAACACAACTGGCCATGGAACAATGGACTGGTTCAAAACTGAGAAAGGAGTACATCAAGGCTGTATATTGTCACCCTGCTTATTTAACTAATACGCAGAGTGAATATCATACAAAATGCCAGGCAGGATGAATCACAAGCTGGAATCAAGATTGCCAGGAGAAATAGTGACAACCTCAGATATGCAAATAAGATCACTCTAATGGCAGAAAGTGAAGAGGAACTAAATAGTCTCTTGATGAAGGTGAAAGAGGAGAGTGAAAAAGCTGGCTTAAAACTCAACACTCAAAAAACGAAGATCATGGCATCCAGTCCCATCACTTTATGGCAAATAGATGGGGAAACAATGGAAACAGTGACGGATTTTATTTTCTTAGACTTCAAAATCACTGCAGGTGGTGACTGTAGCCATGAAATTAAAAGACTTGCTCTTTGGAAGAAAAGCTATGACAAACCTAGATAGCATATTAAAAAGCAGAGACATTACTTTGCCGACAAAGGTCCACATAGTCAAAGCTATGGTTTTTTCAGTAGTCATGTATAGATGTGAGAGTTGGACCATAAAGAAGGCTGAATGCCAAAGAACTTATGCTTTTGAACTGTGGTGTTAGGGAAGACTCTTGATAGTCCCTTGCACAGTAAGCAGATCAAACCAGTCAATCCTAAAGGAAATCAACTCTGAATATTCATTGGAAGGACTGGTGATGAAGCTGAAGCTCCAGTACTTCGGCCACCTGATGTGAAGAGCCAACTCGTTGGAAAAGACCCTGATGCTGGGAAAAAGATTGAGAGCAAGAGGAGATGAGAGGCATCACTGACTCAATGGACATGAGTTTGAACAAATTCCAGGAGACAGTAAAGGACACGGAAGCCTAGTCTACTGCAGTTCATAGGGCTGCAAAGTCGGACACAACTTAGCAACTGAACAACAAGAGCAACAACAACTGACTCTGCATCCAGTGCTCTTGCCAGTCCACTCTACTACCACTGTGAAATATGGCTTGTCTGTCAAAAAATGACTTATTAATACGATACCATAGAGGCTGCTATGACAAATAGATGGAGGTGATGGTGAAATGACTAAGAATAGAGAGAAAAGAGTGAATTTGAAAACTGCTTCCAATAAATTAGAGGGTGTGGTGACTGACTAGAAGAGAGGGGGGAAACCTGGGAAGGAGAGTTAAGGATCAAAAGAGTTAATAGCAATTCAGTTAGTCAGGATTCCTTGGATTCTTCAGTAACAGAAACTCAGTTCAAGATGATAATTCTAACCAAAGTCCCAGGAAGGAGTATGATTATTTCTTAGGGTCATTGGCCCATCCTTAAACCAGTCTCTGTAGCTGAGAACATAGTATTCTGATTGGCTGATTATAGGTTATGTCCCATCTCCAGGGCCCAGGGAGGCAGGTTCATTACACTGGATTTCTACAAAATGCTTTCTGTGCAATGATTAAATATTCAAGCCTGGTTAACTAGAAATAGGGTTCCATTGATGAAAATAGGGATGGTTGACAGCAAGTAACTTTGGGAAGAAACTGGTGAGTTTGGTTATGGATCTGCTAAGTTCACACCAGCTCCAACAAAGATGCAGCCCAATCTTGATCACAGTCATGACCTGAAGTCACTCCCATGTTTCATGAAAAAACTTTAATCTTTTTGATTTTAAAATTAAAAGTGAATTCTGATGATTTATACAATTTTGGACCATCCATTGGTATCAAATTCTAGTGAAAGAGGCCAAAAAAAAAAAAAAAGACTAAACTTATAGAACCTATAAACAAAGTAAAGATTTTTTTGTGAACATGCAAATTACTGGACATGTAATGTCACTTTCATCTCCTTTTTATAAATTTGATGGTTTTACAGCATTCCAAGCTAAAATGAAGAAGGAAATGGCAACCCATTTCAGTGTTCTTGCCTGGAGAATCCCAGGGACAGGGGAGCCTGGTGGGCTGCTGTCTATGGGGTCGCATAGAGTCAGACACGACTGAAGTGACTTAGCAGCAGCAGCAGCAGCAAGCTAAAATGGAGGTTGGCAAACTGTAGTCCACGAGCCAAATCTTGCGTGCCACCTGGTTTTGTATAGCCCATGAACTGATAATGGTTTGTATATTTTAAAAACTTTGGAAAAAAATCAAAAGATTACTACTGTTTCATGACACCTGAAAATTATATAAAATCTTAATTTCAGTGCCTATTTATAAAGCTTTACTGGAATACATCCAGAGTCATTCATTGACACATTGTCTATGGCTACTTTTTCATTACTATAGGAGAATTAGATCTCAACAGAGACCACATGACTTGCAAAACCTCAAATATTTATTATCAGGCTCTTTAAGAAAAGCATGTCAACTTTAGGCCTAAAACTGGGAGTGCCAATTGGCTACTGAGGTTTTTGCTATCATGCCTACCTTTATTGAGTGGTAAATGAGCCACAAATCTAGCAAAAGGTCATGATGAAGTCTAGATTTTCATCAATAATCCATTTGATTATGAATTTGGGGGCAGTTAACAAACTTATTCAAAGCTGGTTATAGAACTTGGGTGAAACAGTAAAAGTCTGTCACAAGTCTCAGTATGTGCTGACATTTTCTGGTTGCTCACAGGATCACCTTATATATTTTCACAGGCTGTGTAGTTTTTACAAAGTATTATCAGATATACAATTGGTTTGATCCAAATGGAACATAATATATAGTCAGCATGTGGTAAGGCCTGACTTCTCCTGGATATAACATTTGTTAGGGGTTAGGTAATTAAAATCTTTTCTAATAAGGTAGTAAACAAATAAATGAATCCTTTAAGAACCATGTTATTAATACTTGCTATACCATATAAGCACATTCCAGATGGAATGGAGAGTAGCTGGTTGACTCCCAGAATCTCTCTCCTCTCTCCAAAACCTCCAATTGCAGTTTGAGAATGCGGTCCTAAGAAACCTGCTTCTACCAAGTAACCTACACTAGGCCAACCAAGGCATTCCCAGGCAGAGTGACTGGTCAGAGATGGGCATGTGATCTTAGGCGGTCCGATCAGAGTGATCCTCAGAATTTTGATGGAATGGATTCCACAAGACAGTCATTTGTTCCTCCTGGAACTTAATGAAAAGTGGCTTGAAGTTACTAAGTACCATCTAGGGTGCTGCAGAAGGAAGAACAGAGAGAATCAGTTTTCTAGACGTTATTGAGTCATTCCAAAGAGCACAGCCTGATGCTGTACTACCCTGGACTTCTGAAGTGCCTTGAATCAGTAAGCTCCCTTTAGTACTGAAGTCCGTTTGAATCAGGTTTTCATTTACTTGTGACTAAAATATACCAAAGTGGCACAGTGGTAATCTGCCTGTCAATGCAAGAGATGCAGGAGACGTGGGTACTATCCTTGGATCAGGCAGATCCCATGGAACAGGAAATGGCATCCTATTTCAGTATTCTTGCCTGGACATTTCCATGGACAAAGGAGCCTGGTAGGCTATAGGCCACAAGGTTGCAAATAGTCAGACACAGATCAGATCAGATCAGATCAGTCGCTCAGTCGTGTCCGACTCTTTGCGACCCCATGAATCGCAGCACGCCAGGCCTCCCTGTCCATCACCAACTCCCGGAGTTCACTCAGACTCACGTCCATCGAGTCAGTGATGCCATCCAGCCATCTCATCCTCTGTCATCCCCTTCTCCTCCTGTCCCCAATCCCTCCCAGCATCAGAGTCTTTTCCAATGAGTCAACTCTTCGCATGAGGTGGCCAAAATACTGGAGTTTCAGCTTTAGCATCATTCCTTCCAAAGAAATCCCAGGGCTGATCTCCTTCAGAATGGACTGGTTGGATCTCCTTGCAGTCCAAGGGACTCTCAAGAGTCTTCTCCAACACCACAGTTCAAAAGCATCAATTTTTTAGCACTCAACCTTCTTCACAGTCCAGCTCTCACATCCATACATGACCACAGGAAAGACCACAGCTTTGACTAGACGGAACTTTGTTGGCAAAGCAATGTCTCTGCTTTGAATATGCTATCTAGGTTGGTCATAACTTTCCTTCCAAAGAGTAAGCGTCTTTTAATTTCATGGCTGCAGTCACAATCTGCAGTGATTTTGGAGCCCAGAAAAATAAAGTCTGACACTGTTTCCACTGTTTCCCCATCTATTTCCCATGAAGTGATGGGACCAGATGCCATGATCTTCGTTTTCTGAATGTTGAGCTTTAAGCCAACTTTTTCACTCTCCACTTTCACTTTCATCAAGAGGCTTTTGAGTTCCTCTTCACTTTCTGCCATAAGGGTGGTGTCATCTGCATATCTGAGGTTATTAATACTTCTCCCAGCAATCTTGATTCCAACTTGTGTTTCGTCCAGTCCAGCATTTCTCATGATGTACTCTGCATATAAGTTAAATAAGCAGGGTGACAATATACAGACTTGACGAACTCCTATTCCTGTTTGGAACCAGTGTGTTGTTCCATGACCAGTTCTAACTGTTGCTTCTTGACCTGCATACAAATTTCTCAAGAGGCAGATCAGGTGGTCTGGTATTCCCATCTCTTTCAGAATTTTCCACAGTTGATTGTGATCCACACAGTCAAAGGCTTTGGCATACTCAATAAAGCAGAAATAGATGTTTTTCTGGAACTCTCTTGCTTTTTCCATGATCCAGCGGATGTTGGCAATTTGATCTCTGGTTCCTCTGCCTTTTCTAAAACCAGCTTGAACATCAGGAAGTTCACAGTTCACATATTGCTGAAGCCTGGCTTGGAGAATTTTGAGCATTATTTTACTAGTGTGTGAGATGAATGCAATTGTGCGATAGTTTGAGCCTTCTTTGGCATTGCCTTTCTTTGGGATTGGAATGAAAACTGACCTTTTCCAATCTTGTGGCCACTGCTGAGTTTTCCAAATTTGCTTGCATATTGATTGCAGCACTTTCACAGCATCATCTTTGAGGATTTGGAATAGCTCCACTGGAATTCCATCACCTCCACTAGCTTTGTTCCTAGTGATGCTTTCTAAGGCCCACTTGACTTCACATTCCAGGATGTCTGGCTCTAGGTCAGTGATCACACCATCGTGATTATCTGGGTCGTGAAGATCTTTTTTGTACAGTCCTTCTGTGTATTCTTGCTACCTCTTCTTAATATCTTCTGCTTCTGTTAGGTCCATACCATTTCTGTCCTTTATGGAGCCCATCTTTGCATGAAATGTTCCTTTGGTATCTCTGATTTTCTTGAAGAGATCCCTAGTCTTTCCCATTCTATTGTTTTCCTCTATTTCTTTGCATTGATCGCTGAGGAAGGCTTTCTTATCGCTTCTTGCTATTCTTTGGAACTCTGCATTCAGATGTTTATATCTTCCCTTTTCTCCTTTGCTTTTTGCTTCTCTTTTTTTCACAGCCATTTGTAAGGCCTCCCCAGACAGCCATTTTGCTTTTTTGCATTTCTTTTCCATGGGGATGGTCTTGATCCCTGTCTCCTGTACAATGTCACGAACCTCATTCCATAGCTCATCAGGCACTCTATCAGATCAAGGCCCTTAAATCTATTTCTCACTTCCACTGTATAATCATAAGGGATTTGATTTAGGTCATACCTGAATGGTCTAGTGGTTTTCCCTGCTTTCTTCAATTTCAGTCTGAATTTGGCAATAAGGAGTTCATGGTCTGAGCCACAGTCAGCTCCTGGTCTTGTTTTTGCTGACTGTATAGAGCTTCTCCATCTTTGGCTGCGAAGAATATAATCAACCTGATTTCAGTGTTGACCATCTGGTGATGTCCATGTATAGAGTCAGACACAACTGAACATGAACATGAAAAAAATAAAATATACCAAGTAACAAAGATTCTTTCACTCCTCCATCTACTCATTCATTTATTCATAAAATATAATGTATTTTTTCTGTTATCAAATGTTGTCTTTTCTAAACAACCATAATCTAATTCTCAGTTCTCCTGAACCAACTGTCTATTCTACAAGACTTTCAGCCAGAGATCCCCTCTCTGGGCTCAGGGACCTCAACTACATAACCTACTCAGTCACTGAGTTATGTCTGAATCTTTGCGACCCCATGGACTATAGCCTGCCAGGCTCCTCTATCCATGGGATTCTCCAGGCAAGAATACTGGGGTGTTGCCATTTCCTACTCCAAGGGATCTTCCCAACCCAGGGATTGAACCTGTGTCTCTTGCATTGGCAGGCAGATTCTTTACCACTGAGCCACCTGGGAAGCTCATGTGTATCCTACAATCCAGTTCAATTCTGACACTAACTGCCCACAGTTAGTGACAGACATCAGCTGGAAAGGAAGCCCCCAGGCTCTCTGCACTTCAGCTTGGCTGATTGCAAATTCAGGGGTTCCCACAGCAATGCACTTTGTGTTCAGCTATTTGCTAGAATAACTCATCAGTTTATTGTAAAGGATACAACTCAGCAGAGCCAAATGTAAGAGATGCACAGGGCAATGTATTTGGAGTGGGGCACAGACTTTCCATGCCCTCGATGAGTGCCCCACCTTGTCAGCACATAATCTTTTCACCAAGCTAGAAACTCCCTGAACCCCATCATTTAGAGGTTTTAAAGGAGGCCTTATGACATAGGCATGACTGATTAAATCACTGGCGATTGGTCACTGAATTCAATCTCCAGCCCTGCTCACTCAGGTGGGGCAAAGTTCTAACCCTATTAACCACTTGATAGGTTTTTCCAGTGAAAAGTCCCTATCCAGAAGCTCCCTTGGGTCCTTCTCCATGAGACATCTCATTAGCATATAAGAGACAATAAATCCCAAGGGTTTTAGGAGCTTTGTGCCAGGAACTTGGGACCAAAACCAAGTGTTTTTTTTTTTTATCATACCACAGTTACATATATTTGTCAGATATTATGCTCAGCTCTGGAAGACTGTCAACGTGTACCTTTAAGGATCTCCTTGGGTTAGGAGGGGAAGTCGAGGTGGGGCACAGCACACAGATACATGGATCTTAAAGCAATGAGTTATAAACAATGTCTGTCTGAATAACAGGTACTCTAGATATTTTTAGTCATCTTCCAGCCACTTCATAGTGACTAAACTAATACAGGAAAGACATTATCCCTGCTCTAGGTTACACCTTGTTATCCTTTTCCTCAGATGATTCTCAAAGTGTTATTAATTAATAATAAATTAATCACAGCAAATTAGTCCAATAAAAGATTTTTCCCTTGAGGCCCCAATGATTTCCCTTCCATGCTCAACTTATCACACTATTTACATTACAGATATTGAGACAAGGCCAAATTTTATTTCCCCAGTGCACCCAGGGATTTCTTTACAGGTACGTTATTACCTTTTAAAAAATCCGAGGTTTCCTCCACGCAATTTTCCTTTTACTAGAGTATGTAGCCTTAGACTTACAGGACATCTTTAGCTCTGTCATTCCAAGAAGGCTCTCTCTCTCTTTTTTGATGGATTGTTATTTTTTAGTATTTGTTTATTTGGTTTTGCTGGGCCCAAGTTGCACGGTGGAGAATCTTCGACTTTGTTGCGGCATGCAAGGTCTTGGGTTGTAAGCATGCAAACTCTTAGTTGCGGCATGAGGGATCTAATTCACTGACAGGGATCAAACCTGGGCCCTCTGGTATGGGAGTATGGAGTCTTAGCCAGTTTACCATGAGGAAAGTCCCTCCAAGAAGGCTCTTTAACTCAAACTTGTCAACAGTCTCTGGGAGGTGTGGAATTTCTAGAGATGCCAGTTTCCACTCTCTTGGCTGGGGTGACTTACATGCCAACCCTGAAAGCACTCAAATGTCAGGGCGTGTGTCTCAGTTGAGTGGCTGACTAGGATATTCAGGACACAAAAGAAACTGGCATAATTTCAATAATGACAGTGACAAAGAACGTGTGCCTTAGTTTAAGAAATCTGGGAGTCAGATGGATGCAAATGTATTTACTGAGTGTCACCAGGGTGCAACTACCAAGCATATTCGTGCCTCAGTTTCCCTGAAAAAGAGGGGTCAGGGTTTCCTCTTGGCTGAGATGTACACAGTAAATAAGCTAAGTGTGTATGGTGGTTGGCCCGTGGTTGGTACCTGATATATGACTGTCATATTTATAATAAACACCATCTTATAGTATTTTTGGTTACTGTTATGAAAAAATAATTTTTAGTATTTCTTTCTTTAAAAATTGTTTTATTATTCTTACGGCTTTTTTTTTTTTTTTTTTTTGGCCATGCTGCATGGCATGTGGAATCTTAAGCTCCCCACCTCGGGATCAAATCTGTGCCCACTACATTGGCAGCACAGAGTCTTAGCCATTGGACCACCAGGAAAGTCCCTACTTTGAATTTTTGAGAGCACAATATATGTTCAGCAATCCTACACTGTCTGAATGCTAGACCAATGCTCTGCTTGAGAACCTACTATGTGCAAGCCTCGCAGGGCAGACAAGTCATGCCAGGACGTGGCTTCTCACCTCATGAAACTTACTTCTAGGCTGGGCCATGAAACACTTATATCAGAACAAAGAATGAATATGAGAGTTCGACACAGCAATAGGAAAAGTTTAAAAATAAAATCCAGGATGAATTACCACACACATTAAACCACGTGTTACATAACCAAGAAGAAAGAGCAGTGACAAGTCAAAATACTTCAGGCAATTTTAGTTTTCATCCCAATTTGGAACTTACAAAATTCTCCCTTTTTTTAAGTTGAAAAAAAGAGCTATTTGGATTTACTGACACCATGTTCCCTAATGATTGGTCTTTCTGATTCCAAAGTTCTATCCACACTCTGATGTTATGTCTCAGGGATGAAAAATCAAGGGGAGATGCTTTGCACAAAACAAACCTCAGATGTCCTAGAACAACCCTTCTCTTCCAAATTTGATTCTTATTTTCAATTCCAAAAACAACACACAAGGCCTCAGAAGGTATAGACTGCCTCATGTTTATGTATGTGACCCTGGAGAAGTAAGGATTTCAGATGGCTTTGATTAACACATTGGCTGAAGAAAACATCTCCCCAAAGTTACTTACAGAAGAACCAGTTCTCCCTGCCCCCACCTCACCTCAAACCTACAGAAATCTCCATCCTGCATCAATTTACAACAGAGCACTTGACACGACTTTATTGGTATATCTTTCTTATGCATTTGACCAATCAAAATGATAATTTAGACAAACTGGGGATGGCAGAGTGCATTATCCAGCCATATCTCATTATTATGCAAAAAATCAGATATTCACAGCAACTGTCTCATCTATTTATTGTTTGGTTACTCATCTGGAAATTTTAATACTTTCTTCAGGGGCAGGGACTGGCAATAAAAAAATAGACCTATATATCAAACCTTTAACTTCCAGCTATCATTGTGTGCCATAATACAGATGGAGTGGCTATCAGCAAGCTTTACTGTGTTGGTTTATTTCCTTCAACAGAGAATGTGGATTTAAATGGGATAAAGTAACAAAGTCGACTTAAGGCTGGAGGGCCCCTTGGAACCTTCCAGTTACTTTGCACGTGCAGATAACTGGCTTTAGTCTGCCTACCAAGGAACTGGCGCCTAGGATTGCCAACAGCTGTCTCAAAGATGAGAAGAGTGAGTGTGATAAGGAATGCGAGGTGTTCAGGGTAAGAGATGAGGGCACTGCATCTCAGAAAGGCTATCCCCCATCGCTTTTCATATGGCAGTGTTTCTATGGGCCACATTCCCCTTCTCCCAGCACTGTTTTTAATTACTTTACAATCAATAACATTTAATATTCATCACAAGCTTGTGAAGTATGCCATGGTATTATCTTATTTCATAGTTGGGGAATTGAGGTACAGAGTAGTTACATAATTTTCCCAGATAGTAGGCAATGAAAACAGGATTTAAATGCAGGCAGCTTGGCTCCAGAATTTGTGTTCTGTATACCAACTGCACAGAAGCATAACAGCTCTCTGCTTCTGCTTTTCACCGTTTACACCAGAAGAGTAAATTGGTAGGAACAAACCATAATCTGCCTCCAAGAGAATTATATAAACTATTGTCTAAAGATCAGATACTGAAACTTTGATCAACTGACTTAGTAACTTGCATTTTTAAACAAGTTCCCTAGGTTCTTAATCACATAAAAGTTCAAGAAAAGAAAAAAAAAAAAAAGAATCATCAGAATAGATTTTCTGGACTAGAAGTCAGAGGGTAATCTGGATTTGGATCCCAATTCTACTGTTGATGAGCTTTATAACTTTGGAGAAATCATCTGAGCTTTCTCGGCCTAGGTCTGTATAATGAGGACAAAATATATCTGTCCTACACACTAGGCAAAGTTGTTTGGAAGAATGAGACGAGAAAAGGCATGTGAAAGAAGTCAATAACGTGAAAAGATTTCCAAATATGAGCTATTATTATTACTGGTCTCTCATGACTTCATGTGTGGAAGATTTTTGTCCCTGCTAAAATTATAGGCTCTTTGTCGAGATATAGGTGATACCACTATATTTCTTTTCTACCCATAGTAACTTGTTCCATGTCAAGCATATTGTAGCTACCAAAACACACTGACTTAGTTCAATACATTTTTAAAATATGTAAGTGGGTACACAGAATCAACACTCTTTACTGTTTGCAATTCTAGTGACCAACATTTGTGCACTGTGCCCCCAGACTCCTCGGAATATTTTTATGTACATTATCACATTTGATTCTCATGAGTCTTGTAGGAAAGAGGGTAGTTAATGGTAATAGCTGCACTGTACTGGAAAAGATAAAGCTCAGGTTCAATAATTTGCCCAAGGTCATCCAGTTAGTAACCAAAAGACAATTTCCATAGTTTACTGTGATACCACACAACACAATGTCAAATGAGTTGTTGTTGGAACAACTGTACCAAAAAGATGGAAAGTGTCAAATTTTAGAAAAGGGAGAGCCACTACCCACAAGAAATATTATCAGGAGAAAAAATGGTGGTAGGGGGAAAAAGATGTTTAATTTGCATAAGGAACAGCCTAATTTCCAACAGGTGGGAAACTTGGCCCATTTGGCAGGAACAAGGCCCAAAAAGTAGTGAGCTTATCTGGAAAACTATAAAATACCCCTGGTGCTGACTTATGAATAGTGTCCATTTTCTTCATATTTAAAGAATCAGTACAACTCTGGAAAAACTAAGATTCTATAAAAAGAATAAGAGGAAAACACTGTTAATTTTGTAGACACATGGTTGCCATCCTAAGAAAGAGGACATGGGACCATATCCTGGTTTTAACATCTTTGACTTTTTAAAATTATTATTTTTAAGGGTTTTTTTTAATGTGAACCATTTTTAAAGTATTTATTGAATTTGTTACAATATTGCTTCTGTTGTATGTTTTGGGTTTTTGGTCACAAGGCACATGGGATCTTAACTCCTCAACAAGGGATCAAACCTGTAGCCCCTGCTTTAGAAGGTGAAGTCTCAACCACTGGACCACCAGGGAAGTCCTTAACATTTTCCAATTTTGAAAGGCATTCCTTTTGGGCTCAGCTAGACTCTGTTCACCATCAAATAGTTTTCCAAAGGCAATTATCAGTAAATTTCATCTGCTGGATTGATCCAAATGCATTTCAAATTATAATACTCTTAAATTTTCTAGACCTACCATTAAGCAACATTAATTAAGACTTTGTGGTATTGGCATAAAGATAGAGACCAGAAACAGAGCCACACATATATGGTCAACTGATTTTATATACACGTCCAGGTAATTCAATGGTTAAAAAATAGTCTTTTCCATAAATGAAGCTTGAACAAACTAAACATTTATATGAAAAAAATCTCAGCCTTTATCTACATCATTCACAAAATTTGACTCAGGTTGGATCATAGACCTAATGTAAAGCCAAAAGTAAGAAACCTTTAGAAAGAATAAAAAAAAAAAGGAATATAAATCTTTGTGACCTTGAGTTAGCCAAAGATTTCTTAAAGAACATCATAAAAGAAAAAACTGATACACTGGAATTTTTTTTAATGAAAATATACAAGATCTGATAAAGGACTTGTATTAAACATATGTAAAGAACTTATATAACTCAATAATAAGACTAAAAATAATAAGCAAAGATTTGAACGGACATTTCACCAAATGAGAAATATGGATGGTAAATAAGCAATTGAAAAGATATGTGCTCAAAAATACTACTTATTAGGAAAATGCAAATTAAAAAAACACCTACTAGAATGACTAAATTTTAGAACTCAACAATGCCAAGTGTTGACAAGGATGTAGGATTAGTGGAGCTCGCATACATTTTTGATAGAAATACAAAAAGGACAATCACTTTGGAAAATAGTTTGGTAATTCCTTATAAACATATCCTTTCTATAACCCAGCAATTCCACTCCTAGGGATTTAACAAGAGAAAAAAATACTCTGCATAAAGACCTATACATGACTATTTCTAACAGCCTTATCTTATTTACAATGGCCCCAAACTGGAAACAACCCAAATGTTCTTCAACTGGTAAATGGATAAACAAACAGGCATGTCCAAACAACAAAACGCTTCTCAGCAATAAAAAAAATGAGCTATTGATATGTGCAACAACTTGAATGAATCTCATAAGCACTATTCTAAGTGAAGAAACCAGATACAAAGATTAGTTTCTATTTATATGAATTTTTGGGAAAAGCAAAAATATAGGAACAGAAATCAGATGAATGGTTGCCATGGGCTGGCAGCAAGGACAGGAATTGACTCCAAAGACTTCTTGTGTAAGGAACTTTTGGGGATGATGGAGCTATTTTATATCTTGATTATTGTGGTAGTGTTTATTCAACTGCATACATTTATCAAGTCATCATATTGTATACTTAAAATTAGGGAATTTTACTCTTTAAGTTACACTTAACTGAAGCTGACTCCTCCAAAGAAAGTCCTTCCAATGGCTCCCCATTTCTCTTGGAGTAACTGACTGTAAGCCAACAGCCCCTCTGTAATCTGACCCTCTCCTCCTCTTTCATCTGCTTCCACTCTTCCTTTTGCTCCTCTGCTCCAGCTATAATAGCCTCCTGGCCATTAGCCTTCTACAAACACACCAGGCCCATGCCCTTTCTAAGGTACTCCACTAATTCCCTCCACCTCCTCTAAGTCTGTGGTTGAATGTCACTATCTCAGAGAGACTTAATCTCTCAACTAATGTTGTTTGAATGAGTTTCTCATATGTTTAAATGAGTTTTTCCATATGTAAGTGGGTGAAGCTGAATCAAAAAATCTGTGAGTTTTCTGGCCTAACATTCTACAGTGCTGACATTTAGCACTTAGGATGCAAAACTCCCCATAGATGATAATAGGATTATACAATATACAAGGGAATATTACTCAGACATAAAAAAGAATGAAACAATGTCACTCACAGCAACATGAATGGACCTAGAGATTATCCTACTAAATGAAGTAAGATAGAGAAAGACAAATATCATATCACTTATATATAGAATCTAATAAAAATGAAACAAATGAAGTTATTTACAAAACAAACAGACTCATGGATCTCAAAATCAAATTTATAGTTACCAAAGGGGAAACATGGTGGGGGGAGTGATAAATTAGGAGACTGGGATTGACATACACATACTACTATATATAAAATGGGGGCTCCCCAGGCAGCACCAATGGTAAAGAACCTGCCTTCCAATAAAGGAGACTTAAGACAAGTAGATTCAGTCCCTGGGTGGGGAAGATCCTCTGGAGAAGGGCATGGCAACCCACTCCAGTACTCTTGTCTGGAGAATCCCATGGACAGAGGAGCCTGGTGGGCTACAGTCCATAGGGTTGCAGAGAGTCAGACACGACTGAAGCGACTCAGTATGGCATATATATAAAATATATAACTAATAAGGATCTACTATATAGTACAGAGAACTCTACTCAATATTCTGTAATAACCTATATGGGAAAAGAATCTGAAAAATAATACATATATATACATATATATATATAACTGATTCACTTTGCTGTACAGTAGAAATGAATGCAACATTGTAAATCAACTATACTCCAATAAAAACTTTTTATAAAAAAATAAAAGAAAAGAGAATAAAAAGGCATTAAATGGCAGGTAAGCAGAACAGAGTTCTGGAGTGTTCTGATGAGGAAAAGTCATTTCCAGTTGTCAGAATTGAGAGGTTTAATAGAGGAAAGTGAGAGTATTAGTCACTTAGTTGTATCCAACTCTTTGCTACCCCATGGACTGTGGTCTCTGTCCATGGAATTCTCCAGGCAAGGATACTGGAGGGGGTAGCCATTCCCTTCCCAATACAGGAAGTGACCCCTAAAGATCAAGTAGGATTTCTTTCCTTGAAAACAATTATCTGGACAACCGGAAATACTGTTCTAGCTTCTCTACAGAGTAACACTGTGGCTCTACTTAGTTTGTACAGTTTGAACATAGCATTCCAGAATGCTTTGAGAATATTCTAGAAAATGATTCAGGATTTCTTCTCCATGTCCATGGTGCCATTTTCTTACTCACTAGCCTGCTGGCATTATTAGCAATTAATTGGCTAAGGTACACATTCCATCAATGCCATGCCAGACATTAGGAAAAATTAATAAGATCTCTCCCTTGTAATATATCTGTTGACATATCTTTTATACTATATTATATTTTGATCTCCTGGAGGGCAGGGTTTGAGTCTCCCTCAGCTTTGGATCCACCACAATAAAGCAGGCTCAAAGAATGCATGTTCCTCAGAATTTTGAGCATTCTGCTTGTATTAATGTGTACATCAGGGAAGAACAATTAGCAAGGTCATTAATCATGACTCTCTATTTAATTGTAAAAACTAATTGCCTGTTAAGGTAAGGCAAGCCTTATTTCCTTAATCAGAGGGGTTGCAATCTGAACATGCTGGAGAAATTTGAGATGCTGATGTGAAAGACAAAATGGATGAAGTTCAAACACAAAGCCAAAATTCCAAGGTCTTATCATTTATTCTTGTTTATCCATGGTCTTTAATCAAGGTAGAATCTTTTACCTAGACAAGCTTTACAAGGGAAATACAGACAGGAAGTTGGGCTGTGGTTTGGATTACCCTCTTTCTAAACAGACTTTTATTCTTGCTATGGACTGAATGTCTCTCTCCCTCTCTGTCTTACACACACACACACACACACACACACACTTATGTTGAAGCCCTAACCTCTAATGCATATGAATTTGGAGATGGGGCCTTTAAGGAAGTATTTAAGGTTATAAGAAGCCATAAGAGTAGGAACCTGGGACTTCCCTGGTGGTCTAGTGGCTAAAACCCCACACTCACAATGCAGGGGGCCTGGGTTCGATCCCTAGTCAGGGAGCTAGATCGAACATGCTAAAACTAAATGTTTGCATGCTACAACTAAAAGATTCTGGTGAAACCTGATCCAATAGGATTAGTGGCCTCATAAGAAAAAAGACCAGAGAGTTTGCTCTTTCAGCCCCCGCCCCCACGCACATGCCCTAAAGAAAGGCCAAGCGAGCTCACTGTAAGAAGACAGCTGTCTACAGGCCAGGAAGAGAGGTCTCACCAGAAACTGAATTGGCTGGCACTGTGCTCATGGACTTCTAATGTCCAGAACCATGAAAAAATAAATGTCTATGGCTAAAGTCACCCTGCCTGTGGTATTTGTCATAGCAGCGCAAGCAGATCAAGGCAATTCTCTCAGCACTAAAGTACATTTGGTTACAAATAAATCTAGTCCTAAATTCTCTGCTCCATGGATTTAGAATCTCCTCTATCCCAAGGTTTCCCAGAAATCTCTCATTCCCAAACTGACCTGCTCTCTCCACACTTTCTCCCTACTACACTTCAACTAGCACATGAATTTGAAATTTGAAATTCATGAATGAACTGTGCTGAAGTCCGTGAGCACTGCTGCTGCTGCTGCATCACTTCAGTCATGTCCGAGTCTGTGCGACCCCACAGACAGCAGCCCACCAGGCTCCACCGTCCCTGGGATTCTCCAGGCAAGAGCACTGGAGTGGGTTGCCATAGTGCCAGCCAATTCAGTTTCTGGTGAGACTTCTCTTCCTGGCCTGTAGACAGCTGTCTTCTTACAGTGAGCTCACTTGGCCTTTCTTTAGGGCATGTGCATGGGGAAGAGGGGAGAAAGAGCAAACTCTCTGGTCTTTCTTCTTATAAGGCCACTAATCCTATCGGATCAGGTTTCCACTCTTTTCATTTGCCATAGCCAATGCTTACTTAGGTTTGAAAATTGTGTTTCTAGCAATTTTTGTATGATGGAAAATTTTCGAATAATCCAGTGAAGAGTATAGGCATTACCTTTGTGCATGTGTTTCTATTTTAAGATTTATTTATTTTATTTGTATTATTCTGGCTGCCCTGGGTCTACACTGCTGCGCTCGGGCTTTCTCTAGTTGAGGCAAGTGGGAGCTACTCTTTGTTGCAGCGCTCAGGCTTCTCACGGTGGTGGCTTCTCTTGTTGTGGAGCACAGGCTCTAAGAACATACGCTTCAGGAGCTGTGGTGCCTGGGCTCAATAGTTGTGGTACATGAGCTTAGTTGCTCTGTGGCATGTTGATCTTCCTGGACCAGGGATCAAACCTATGTCTCCTGCATTGGCAGATGGATTCTTAACCACTAGACCACCAACGAAATCCCTGTACATGTGTTTCTAAGGAGAGTGGGATCCAACAAAAAGCATTCAAAAACTCACATTTCTAAACATTACTTAATATTCTCAGTCTTTGGAGATATTTAGGGTATTGTTATAGACTTTTTGGCACTGTAAAGAATGAATAGAAATTCTTCAGTTCATTATACTGAACATCACACAACTGATTCTCATGTCTACATTCATTCAAAGCAGCTCAGAAAGTTTTAAGGCTAATGTCAAGCACCTCTTCAACTTCAGGATGCCCCAGGCACTTTGGTTCTGGATGTTTGCCTTGTATCACAAGGCAAATGCCTTTTAGAGCCTCAGTGCTCTGAATCAGGAGCTGGGAGTGCACTCTTCAGTCTATCCTGAAGTCTGGACTTTCAGTTATTAAGACAGTGTGATTTGCACTGTGTTTCTCTCTTATTTTGGAAGCCAAGGCAGTACAGTATGGGGAAAAGATAAAAGTTTTAGAGTTAGATAGAATTAGAGTTTCAATTTTGTGGCTACTTTTCTTTGGTCAGCTTTCTTGAAAAATGGAAATACTGATACTTAGGTCTGTTGTGTTCTTAACAATGACAATGCTAAGACATGTCTCTGAATATTCTGGAGGTATTGCATCAGTCAGACTTTATGAAAAGAGTGAATCCTTATAAGAGTTGGAGGATACAACATTAATGATGCATTGTAGGAGCACATGGGGAAGTCTACGCAAGGTGTGGCCTCTATGTCTGATCTGAGTTTGAAACCTTCAATTGCTTGGCAACTGGGAAAAAGACTTGAAAATGAAGTACAGAACAAGACCAGAACTCAGGAAGATACACTGGAATATGCATCTCTCTCTTCAGGCCTTTGTCCTCAATGACATTGATGACCTGTAGGAGAAACCTCTTACGTTTTGCCACAGACAAAACATATGTTTTGCACACAGTACCCGGTCTAAGACTTAGAAAAGCTGAGAAGAAATCTGATGGGAGCTATAGGAGCTATGGGGGCTTCCGTGATGGCTCAGTGGTAAAGAATCTGCCTGCAAAGCAAGAGACCCAGGTTTGACCCCTGTGTTGGGAAGATCCCCTGGAAGAGAGCATGGCAACCCACTCCAGTGTTCTTGCCTGAAGAATCGCACGGACAGAGGAGCCTGGCTGGCTGCAGTTCAGAGGGTCACACAGAGCTGGACATGACTGAAGCAACTGAACAGCAGCAGCAGCAGCATGGGAGCTATGGACCAGGCACAGCTCACACTCACGAGCTGAGTTGACTGACTATTGCCAACCTATCATGCTACTGCAGTGCCCGACATCCTGCACCAAATTTCAAAGCCTAAAGGTTAATTCTCCTGGGAGAATTACCTCCAGTTTAGAAAACTGACATAGTACCACATCTCTTCAGTAAGGATCCCCATAATTTTTTAGAGAAATAGAAATGGATTTATTATAAAAAGCACTACCGTTAGATCTGTGTATACTTTGGGAAGAGAGAAAGAGAAAATAGGAAACATAAATATCTTTGGCTCTACTAGTTTGTAAATAGTATATTGCTTATTTCAGGCAGCATGTTGGTCGCATGTTGGTCACTTTCCTGATGCTCCTGAGATATTTGGTAGAAGATTAAAAAATCTTGAACTTCCAGGAACTAACTGCTATTCCTTTTGGACAAATGAGCTAAGGATCTTTCAGAAAAGTTCCTGAACCAAACCTATTCCTATTTGGATATAGCATGAATTAGACTATATAATGGAGAAGGCGATGGCACCCCACTCCAGTATTCTTGCCTGGAAAATCCCATGGATGGAGGAGCCTGGTAGGCTGCAGTCCATGGGGTCTCTAAGAGTCAGACAACTGAGCAACTTCACTTTCACTTTTCACGTTCATGCATTGGAGAAGGAAATGGCAACCCACTCCAGTGCTCTTGCCTGGAGAATCCCAGGGATGGCGGAGGCTGGTGGGCTGCTGTCTATGGGGTCGAAGAGAGTCGGATACCACTGAAGTGACTTAGCAGCAGCAGCAGACTATATAAACTGTTTCACGCAATGAAAACTGTAGACTACACAGCAAATTGTCAAGAGTGCATTATACTTATTCAACAAATGTTAGCTGAAAGACAGGAAGAAAGGACAAAGTATTTCTGCTTCCTTCCAATTATTAACACATGACCATCTTCAAATTCTAAATTTGTCGATTAATACAAATTATATTTATTTGGGCGCTTCACTGGTAGCTCAGTTGGTAAAGAATCCACCTGCAATGCAGGAGACCCTGGTTCAATTCCTAGGTTGGGAAGATTCTCTGGAGAAGGGATAGGCTACCCACTCCAGTATTCTTGGGCCTCCCTGGTAGCTCAGATGGTAAAGAATACTCCTGCACTGCTGGAGACCTGGGGTTGATCCCTGGGTTGGGAAGATCCCCTGGAGAAGGAAATGGCAGCTCACTCCATTATTTTTGCCTGGAGAATTCCATTGACAGAGGTGCCTGGCAGGCTACAGTCCATGGGGTTGCAAAGAGTTGGACACAACTGAGCGACTTTCACTATATTTATCTGGGGTTTTATTCTTGGTGTAAAATATGCAATACATAAATTGTTCCTTCATATTAAAATCAGTTATGGAAGATATTGTTGGAAATCCAACAGACTGATTCCCGTAGAAAGATGGGCATAAAGACAACATGTGAAAGTCGCTCATTTGTGTCCGACTCCTTGCAACTCTATGGAGACTATACAGTCGATGGAATTCTCTAGGCTAGAATACTAGAGTAAGTAACCTTTCCCTTCTCCAGGGTATCTTCCCAACCCAGGGATCGAACTCAGGTCTCCCACATTGCAGGCGGATTCTTTACCAGCTGAGTCACCAGGGAAGCCCAAAGACAACATAATTAAAATTTATTTACAAATCACTAGTATACAATCTCTAATGGCCTCTCAATATGCTTTATAATGTCACTTTCAAAACTTAAAAATACATCTATATTTGTTTAATTATTTGAAGGAGTAATGCATTTAAAAATTGGTTACAATAAAATTATAAAGAAATGCCATGTCTTCCCCTAGCACCTCAGGTTCCCCTTGCTTCCCCCAAATAGATAACTATTGTTATTGGCTTCTTGTGCATCCTTTCAGTCACTCTCATGCATATACAAGCAAATACAAACAAACATATCTGCTTCATCCCCAAGCTTTGTTACACAAATGGGAGAAGAATCTACACACACTTTCCATCTTTCTTTTTTTTTGTTGTTTAATACATCTTTCCATATCAGCACATAAAGAATTTCCCCTTCCTTTCATTTAGCTGCTTACTATTCCATTGTACGTACATATAGTAATTTACACTTTCAATTTTTATCTTCTATTTCCCATTCTCTTGGAGCTAGATTTTGGCTTCTCCCTCTGTACCTTCTGGAAATAGCTGCCATTCAGCAACTGGCATTTCTTCAAAGGAAGTAACACAAATGATGCCGACTTCGGGATCTGGGCAGTTCTGGTATTTTCTCTACTGCATGGAGCCAAAAGACACATGTGCTCTCGTCAGCAAGCTGCCTCCTTTCCCCTCAGCCAAATCTGGATGTCAGGGAACATGACCGACAGACCATGCTTCATACACAGAGTCTGAGCTTTAAGCTTGTGTGACATGGTGCCCAACTGTAAACAGGTGAGCCAACGCCCCAACCCCAGCACACTCACACCATTTGCCTGTATGCCTGAAGCTGGACCTGCCCTGGGGAGTTCCTCTCCATGGTAAACCTCCCTTCATGTCCTCAATGCATCCTGAATCCATATGCTTGGTTTAGTTCTTCCTAATTACATCCATTGATGTTGAAAAACCACTCAGACCAAGAAAGAGACCAAAGGGACTATGGGCACTTGTAGCTGCCAAACAGGCAGGTTTTTATACCCTGGCCACTGGGGAGATGCATAAAGGCCAGATGGTATGTTGCAGCATATGTTCCCTAAGAGGACAGCATGAACACGCTCTGCATGTGGAAAGCCTGGGGCAGAAAATGCCACCCAGGAAGCTGTGAGGAAACACAAAGGCATCAAAGCGGGAGTTCTGGAGTCATTCCAGGGGAGTTGGTGGCCCCAGGTGGCCACCTCCTGGTCACCTCTGTGGCCTGAGTGTGCCTTCCTGGGGGCAAGGGTACCTCCTGCAGAGCTAGTGCTCTTGCTACCTGGGTATACCCTCTTCTGGAAGGCAAGCAAACACTTACCCTCTGCGTTGGACAAATCATTTCTGAGGAATCCATGGGTCAGAAAGGACTGACACTTCCCTTTCAGCTTTTATGTAAATCAGTACAAGCATCTGAGTGATTAAGAATTCATTTCAGGCCTTCTGAATGGGTTATCTAGACAGCAATTTGGTTTCTAAACTGAGATGAATGTGTGCGTGTATGTATTTTGCAGCTTCACATGCCCATATGATTACAGTGTTATGGTAACTTCTATTTTTGTATTCAACCAGCTTTGGAAGTGGAGAAGGCAATGGCAACCCACTCCAGTACTCTTGCCTGGAAAATCCTATGGGCAGAGGAGCCTGTTAGGCAGCAGTCCATGGGGTTGCGAAGAGTTGGATACGACTGAGCGACTTCACTTTCACTTTTCACTTTCATGCATTGGAGAAGGAAATGGCAACCCACTCCAGGGTTCTCGCCCGGAGAATCCCAGGGATGGGGAAGCCTGGTGGGCTGCCATCTATGGGGTCACACAGAGTTGGACACGACTGAAGCGACTTAGCAGCAGCAGTAGCTTTGGAAGACTTCTATATTCGTTGTGCAAACTTGGCAATAAAATCACCTTGCTCAGAGGGCCAAGATGCGTTTACCTTACTGTACTAATTATAATAATAGCACTTACTAATTATCTTGTTAAATACTTTACATGCGTCATCCCATTTAATCACCATCAACAACCCTGTGACATAGCTCCTACTAATATCCAAGCTTTACAGATGAGGAAACTGAGAGATAAGCTAAGTGACTTGTCCAAGGTGACATAGCACATACAGAGGTGAACTGGGCCGTCTGACTCCAGAGTCACTGCAGTCATCACAAAAAAAAATCAGTCTGAAGCCTCATTTTTGTCATAGATTTTTTAACCAGTTGTGGGGCTTCCTAAATTTGCTGGGAGGATCAGAGGGAAAAAAAATTTCCCTTTGGGTTTAGCTATCTAGTGAAGTCACTCAGTCGTATCCAACTCTTTGCAACCCATGGACTGTAGCCTACCAGGTTCCTCCGTCCATGGGATTTTCTAGGCAAGAGTACTGGAGTGGGTTGCCATGTCCTTCTCCAGGGGTCTTCCTGATCCAGGGATTGAACCCAGGTCTCCTGCATTGCAGACAGACACTTTACCATCTGAGTCACCAGGGAAGCCCTCGTTACAGAATTCTCTGTCTTTAAATTACATTCCACCCATTCATGCCAGCCATCCTCTTTCTTATATCTTTTTGATCTAAAATGGAAAAGAGAAGTTAAGAGTTTCAGAAAAACTTCCATTTCAAAAGTATATCTGTACGCAGGTAGGGGTCTTCAGGCTCTCTAGGAATTCTTCCCAGCTCCACTGGGAAGAGTCCTGATTTCCTGCTCTGAACTTGGCTCCCTACCTAGACAAGCACATTCCACTGCATAACAGGGGTCTGTCTGTAACTCTATTTTCCCTGTGAGCTATTGGAGAGCAAGAACTGTGTGACATTCATCTTTGTATCCCTGACATCTGGCACATAGCTGAGGCTCAGTAAAAAACTGAAAGTTATTGATCCTCGCAGCCTCAGGGTAGTGATGAAATGAATCTGCTAGCGCTCTCCCTGTGGCCGCATATGCAAACGAAGTCCCCTAAGAGGCTGAGAGCCCTGCCAAATACTCTGAAATCCCTCTTTATAGGATTTGTTTGTTCTGGTTGGAAGGCAGGATTCTTCTGTGGGGTTTGGAACAGCCTGGTTCATATCAGGACTCTTTAATGGGCTCAGAACAATGGAATTTGGTCCCCCAAATAACTCTGATGGTAGATTATAAAATCTGAGACCATTATAGCCTTCACTTTTCCTGTCTTTCTTCTATCATAGCTATAAAGTGAAGGTCAAGAGAGAGAGAGGGAATTCCATCACTAAATGTAATGATATAATAGTAAGGGCTAGGTCCTGTTGATAAAAAATATCCTATATTTTTTATCTTTTTCATCAAAATAAAGGTTTGTTGTATCTTACAGATAGGTTGCTTCTGTACAAACTTCAGTTTAAATTCAGAGCAGTTCAGGCGCTCAGTCATGTCTGAATCTTTGCGACCCCATGGACAGCAGCATGCCAGGCTTCCTTGTCCATCACCAACTCCCAAAGACTAAATTAGGACCTGGTGAAAAATTTACAGGGGCTTCTGGAACAAACCTGAAGTCAAAAATTCAGGATTATCTAACTGTTTTCCAGAGTGAGCATCTTTTCTTTGGGATCATTTATAAACTATCGTTCTTAATCATCTTGTCAGAAATGAGAATGATTTCAGCTTTGTGTACATATGTCATCAGGGAAGTCTTGCAGGAGCTTATCTATTCATAAAAGTGCTAAGAGAGAACCATCTGAGGATGGACAGAATCTTAAGCTATTATCCCTTTCCCATTATTGATGCTCAACTTGAAAAACTTTCACACTCATGTTTTAAGACCCAACTGAAATGCCACCTCCCCTGAGGAGCCCTCCTTGATTCCACCAGACAGATCTGGATGACCTGTCCTCTGTGTCTCCAGAACAGTCTGCATGTTCACTTATAAGAGCACTTAGTACATTACACTGTGATATGTTTGTCTCCCCAAGCGGACTATGAACTCTCTAGATATTTGTATTGTTTCTCATTGTTTGAATTAAAAAGTATTGCATGCTCATGATAAAAGAGAAAAAGAAAAGCATCAGGAAGAGCAGGAATAAAAAAAATATAGAATAATAATAAGTAGTTTTCTCTCCCAACTTAGATCCCTGATACATCCCAGAAGCAAACTCACAACAGCTTTATACCTCTTTCCAATTTTATCTATGTAAGTACAAACATATATATGCAAATGTTCCTTTTCTTTTTTAAAAAGCACAAATAGAGCATTTCTCAGTCTCCATGATAGTGTGGCACCAGGCAGAATGCTAGGAATACAAGAGATGCTCAACATGCAGCGACTAAGTTGGGGATTATCAAGGTTTCTGGTTTTAGACAGTCCTCTGGCTGTTTGATTCTTTCCCTTCCTCCCTCTTCCACCCGCCCCACTATCAGATATTAAGGAGGTAAAACTCAAAGCAGTCAATTTTACTACCTAGAAGCAGAAGCTCTGTAGAAATGCAAGAGAAGATTAATATTCATAGCTAAAGTGCACATGGGTTTCAATTTCCTCTACAGCTTCATCCACTAATGCTCCCACATAATAGAGAACTAATTGTATCTTTGAAAACTAGACTCATAATATAGATTATTTACTGTATACTCTGTCATATAAAGATCACAAAGTAAAGAGTGCCCCTGGCTTAGTAGCACATATTAGTAAGGACATTCTTAATATGACTCCTATTATTTATACTTGAAGGACTGCGGTGCTATGCTGATTGATTCTGTCATTTCAATTTTTTGCTTTGTTTTGCCTTTTTTTCCTCTACCTTAGTATCCCCAGAAGAATCATAACTTTTCACAGAGGCATCTAATTTCTTAACCTCGAAGCAGAAGAGAAACATTTTTCAAATTTTCCTCCAAGGGTAGGGGGTGGGTTCCTAAATGTATATACTTAGATGAATTAAACTCAGACCTTCTCTGGCTGGACGTGTGAGCTTCCAAGACAAAGATGAAGGTTAACGTAGTTTAAAGATGAAATATAGACCATCCTGAACAAAACCACTGTGTTGCAGTTTAATTAAAAGAATTCATTAAAGTGGTGCCCCATCCAGGGTAATTAGTATGCGTAATTTATGCGTTGCCTAATACACAAGGGCAGTAGCCTGAATAATAAACTCAAGTTAACCTTAAGTGGGAGAGATTGAATGGTCAGATGTTTATTTAGCTCAGGTTTGCTCACGAGTTAAGGTTAAAGAGGTGAAATTCAGTTACAGTTAATTAATTAATTTTTCAGATTTTCTTCGTGAAAATCCTGCCTATCCAACTGGGTAAAAGTTTTGTCAAAGGCAGGCAGCACTATTTTTATTAATCAGCTATTTTCTGACATGTCCTCTAGGAAGTTAACCATTTGAAAGAACAAATTTAAGGCAATTGCAAAACGAGAGACAATAAGACCAAAAAAAAAAAAAAAAAGTGTGAGCCAGTCTGGGGTCTGTGCCCTACAAAAGATAAAATCAGGTCATATTTAAAGAAGGCACTAACATTATCAAAATATTGGGCCTGATTAAGACAAGCATGTCCAGTTCTTTTTCCAATAATGGGCCACATGTTTAGGAATTCATATATGTATTTGAGCTTTGTGAATTTCTATTGACAGGAGTGGGGAGAGTCCAGGCCTGGTATGTACATAACATGTCACAAATATGAACCAGTGTTTAGGCAAGTTCTGCTTATTCCTTTTATTAGAAATACTTCATCATGTCCCAATTCTGTGATGTAATTTTTGTGGAATTAAACTTGAAGAGTTCAAAATTATGCAATTAATTGTATTCAGCTTCAATTACAATGACTTATTAATCAAGTCCTTTGGCAAGACACCTGGCACCCCACCAGTGGTTGTGATGGTAAGTGACTAGGCTTGAGGAATCCATTGGTACATGTGAGCAAGCTAATTAGGTGAATTGTTATTGATTGATTGCTTTATTTGGTGGCTGCATGTAGGTGGGAACTGTGAGGTTTAGGAGCTGGGATAAGTCAGGAAAGATCTAAATTAATTTGTTTTTTGTAAAATCAACAAAATCAATTAATCATCTGGTATTTACCAAGCACCAATTATTGCAAGGCACTGGGCCAGTTTCTGGCTTCCATATTGAATCAGAGCATAAGACAAAGGTGTCCTCCCCCCAACTCCCAGCCCTGACCTCCCAGGTCTAATGGTCTAGTTGGATGTTAAGATAGAAGCATAAGTGAATATAAGCAGCCACAATCAGCCACACACAATAGTTGGTTTTAGAAATTACATGAGGACCAATAGTGGGCTTCCTTTACTTGAGAGCACTTCTCCCTTTGCAGAACTGCCTTTCCTCCATTCCATACTGTTCCTGTGGGCTGCCACCACATCTGCCTACCTGCCCACACAGCGGGCACATGGCCCAAACTAGATCCATCAGATCTTCTCCCATATATTCTGAATGGAGAGAAAAAAACACAAGGAAGAAAAAGAGGTGGCAATGAGCCATCCAATGACCCGGCCCAGGGACTTCCACAGTTTCTTCCCAGAAAGGGATTTATCAGTGCTTCCACTTTGTGACTTTACCAGGGTCATGGCAAAATTCTACTTGCGCTTTGTCAGCCAGACTTAGTTTCTGAGGCAGAGATGGAAGAGTTTATTTCTGGTTGGAGCATTAGTGAGGAACAGTATAGAGAGACAGCATAGTACACAGGATTCTGCTCTGGCTTGCCAAACTAAGAATTGCACATATAATATAACATATGTATACTGCAGGATACACAACAAATATCCCCATCTAACAGACAGGGAAATTGAGGCTCAGGGAGGCTGTATAACTTACCTAAAGTCACACTGCTGGCAAGAGGCTAAGTTGAGACTTAAACCTAGGACTTCCTGACTCCAAAGACTATTTCTTCTTGCACACCAAGCAGTTCTCCAGGGTGTGGCTTTAGGCAAATCACTTTAGCTTCTATGTACTTTGGGTTCCTCAGTAGTAAAGCTTGGATGATAACAGCTGCCCTGTGTCCCCTGCCGGGCTGTTGTGAGGATCAAAGTGGAGAATGCCTGTGAAAGCACTTTGAAGCCTGTCACACTATCCAAATACTTGTAAAGGCTTCCTATTGTTCAGAGGAACCCCAACTAGGATGGGCCCGATACTGAGAGGTGACAAGGAAGAGGCTGGTATAGGGTGTGATGGAATGGGCACTGGGGGGAGAACTGGGGAAGTTTTGGGAGACAAAGAGTCCCAGGGGAGCTCAGGGTTAGCAGGTGCAGAGCAGCAGAGGATGATCTGACAATCCGGGACTCTTAAGGCTGGGGCCTGCGGAGCTCAAAGCTTGAAATGGATGGTTTGATGATCAATTAAAGGAAGTGATAATTTGAGATAGTGAGTAAAGGAAAAGTCTTATCTTCAAGAAACTAAGCCATTTTCACATGCATCAGCTCATCAAATCTTCACCACAACCCCAGGAGGTCTGTGTCATCCCTGTTTCACAGCTGAGATTCTGAAGCCCAGCAGATGTAAGAAACCTGCCTAACGTCAGAGTAGAAAGGACAGAAACAGATTTTTAAATCCTAGCATTACTGAGCCTGACGCAAAATCTTTAGCTTCCTCTGATTCTCCCACCCACCTCCTCCCTTTTTTCTCTCCTTACCCACAACTCATGAGCTGGAAAGAAAATGTAGAGGTCCTAGTTTTACCAGATGAATATGCTGTATGACCTGTGATTAATCACTTAACTTCTTTGAATTTTAGATTCCCTTATTTGCACAATGACCTGGTTGAACTCTAAAATTCTCTAGAAGTGTTATCTTCCCCAAGGCTGTGTTTAAGAAAAACTCCGTCATTTGCACGTATCTCTACCCTTGATGACCCAACCCCCAGTGCTCTTTGGTTGTCTCCTAAAACACAGGTGGTATAGTTTTGGGGGGCTGACTGAACCATTCAAAGGAAACTACATTTCTTACAGCTTTTGCAATTATCATGCGATACACTGTAAGATCATGGTTTGCTCATCAAATCAGTACCTTACTACAGGGTGATCCAACTGGGCTTCCCTTCAAGAAACAGAAAAGTCCCCTTGTTAGTCTGATGTTCTTCATCTGGGAGAATACTGTCCTTCAAATTTTGCCATGTACCCCTTTGCCCAGGTGCCCACTTTTACTGAGAGACCAGATGATAGTAGCCCCAAGAATAACAATGGACAAATAGAAATGAACATAATTATCCAGAATTGGAGGTTACTGCACATGCAATAACCAGAGCTTCTAGCAAGTGACTGTTGAATGGTCACCCTTGACAAAATCACTGCAGAGATGCCTTATCTCCATTCTAAAATTATAGAAAGCACCAGCACTTTGAGAGCTTCATGTTAAGCAAGTCCACAAAGTGTAATTTTTAAGAAGATAGTCTCGACCTCACTGAAAGTGTTGGTTTCTGTTTTGCAATTTTCTGTTCCTTTCACATAAGCTTGTTAACTGCATGCAAGTAGGAACACTGTTTTTTCTTCACTAAAATAGTGCCTGGCCCATAGGAGAGAATAGATATTCTTGAATAAATTCACTCATAAGATTTGTTAAAACAATTAGAGGCTTTCAAATTTTACATGGAGGTGGGGAGATAACAAAAGCATCCTGTTTTTCCTGCTCAGTGGTTTAGACCAATGGCCACATCAGCGTGCACACGTATGGGCTCTGGGTTTAGACTAATAGTTGATTGACCTGGTCTTTCTCTACCCGTCCGACTCTGAACAAATGACTGAATCTCGATGAGCTTGTCTCCTTATGTAAAATGTAGACATCACATGGGGTTGTTCTGAGATCATGTCTTTGAAAGTACCTAACAAAATGCTTGGCCCCTTAATAATAGGTCCTTACCCGCTTGCTGTCCCTAGTTGTACTGTCCAAGAAGGCAGCCCCTAGACACCTGTCCTACTCAGCACTTGAAATGCAGCTGCTGTGATGATGAGATCAAATTTTAATTGAGTTTAATTTTCATTAACTTAGATTTAAATATAAAAACTGAAGCAGTGTAACAATTTTTCACAGTTGTAGCATAATGGTAGGAATACAGTTCACTTTAATTATTGCATCGCAGATGATACAGTATGTTGTGTACCAGGCACCAGCATCATTTCTTTTGGCTTTTTTAAAACTGTTTTTAAGTTTTTATTTCGTGTTGGAGTATAACTGAGTAACAGTGTTGTGATAGTCTGAAGTCAGGGAGTCTGATTCCTCCAGCTGTTTTTCTTTCTCAAGATTGCTTTCGTTATTTGGGGTCTTTTGTATGTCTCCATACAAATTTGAAGATTTTTTGTAGTTCTGTGAAAAATGCCATTGGTAATTTGATAGGGATTGGATGAATCTGTACACTGCCTTGGGAAGTATAGTCATTTTGACAATATCGATTCTTCCAACCCACAAACATGGTATATCTTTCCATATGTTTGTATCTTCTGCAATTTCTTTCATCAGCATCTTAGAGTTTTCAGGGTATATGTCTTTGTCTCCATAGGTAGGTTTATTCCTAGGTTTTTATTTTTTTTGATGTAATGGTAAATGGAATTGTTTCTTGAATTTCTCTTCCTGATCTTTTATTGTTAGTCTGTAGAAATGCAACAGAATTCCATGTGTTAATTTTGCAACCTGCAACTTTACCAGATTCACTGAGGAGCTCTAGTGGTTTTACCAGAATCATTTCTTTTCTTATCTTTTTTTAAAATTTTTTTTGGCCATGCCACATGGCATGTGGGATCTTAGTTCTCTGACCGGGGATGGAACCTGTGCCCTCTGTATTGGAAGCTCAGAGTCTTAACCACTGGACCACCGAGGAAGTTCCCCAGGATCATTTCTAATGCTACACATAAACACTGTCACGGAATCACCCAATGGACATGCTGATTCATTCAAGTGATTTTTTTTTTGGTTTGTGTACTGCTGCTGCTAAGTCACTCAGTCGTGTCCGACTCTGTGTGACCCCATAGATGGCAGCCCACCAGGCTCCCCCGTCCCTGGGATTCTCCAGGCAAGAACACTGGAGTGGGTTGCCATTTCCTTCTCCAATGCATGAAAGTGAAAAGTGAAAGTGAAGTCGCTCAGTGGTGTCCGACTCAGCGACCCCATGGACTGCAACCCACCAGGCTCCTCCGTCCATAGGATTTTCCAGGCAAGAGTATTGGAGTGGGGTGCCATTGCACTAGTGTATCATTATAATGTGTTTATTTGAATATAAAATGCAGACACTTCAAGTTATAGTGAAAACTATATAAATCATAATTGGTAATTCAATTGAAATCCTTACTTTATAATTAAATTGTTTCTACTTTAAAAAAGTAACTATGAACAAATTTTAAAATTGAAAATGGAACTTCCATTGCAAAATAAACGAGTCACTAGTACGAAATGTAGTGTGGGGAATATAGTCAATAACTACATAATATGTTTCTATGGTAACATATTGTAACAGACCCTTGATCAATTTGAAATGTAGAGAAATACTGAACCACTATGTTGTATAACAGAAACTACATAATGTTGTAAGTCAATTATACTTCCAAAACAAACTCAGAGAAAAATAGATCAGATTTGTGGTTACCAGACAGGGGGGTGGGTGGTGGGGGAAGACAGAATTGGATGAAGGCGTTCAAAAGGTATAGACTTTCAGTTGTAAAAAAGTACTAGGGATGAAATATACAACACGATAAATATAATAAACACTTCTATAGTTACATATGAAAGTTTCTAAAAGAGTAAATCCTAAGAGTTTTTGTCACAAGAAAATTCTTCTTTTGCTATTTTTAAAATATCTATATGAGATAATGAATGGTGACTAAACTTACTGTGATAATCACTTCATGATATTTACATAAATCAAACCATTATCTGTACACTTTAACTTACACAGTGCTGTACCTAAACTATATCTCAATAAAACTGGAAGAAAAAATAAATAAAATGGAAAATAAAAGCACACTCCTGATGCAAAAGTGTGTGGAGGTGCAGAAATCAGTACTATGCCTAGAACACTGAAGAACAGAAGAGATTTATGTGAGAAGGAAATCTGGAAAAGAGGGAATACATGTATACATATAGCTGATTCATTTTGTTATACAGCAGAAACTAACACAACACTGTAAATCAACTATGGTACAGTAATAATTAATTTAAAAAAAAGAAGAGACTGGAAGCTCCAATTTTTACATATGGCAACTGCAATTGGATGCTATAGGGCAAAATTTAAAAATTTGTTCGTTAAAAACATTTAAAAAAATGAAGTGGACAATGCTAAGGGCCTTTTAAAGCAAAGACACAAAAATTTGGTGCCTCTCAAAAGCTAAAAAACAATTGAATAAATAAGCTATATGAAATCAATGAAATGTCTAACCAAAAAATTTCTCAAATAATTTTAAACAAGAGCTGAACTTGTAACTTTTGCCAACTCAAAAATGGCTTGAATTCTTTCACAGAAAAAGAAAATCATGTTTAGATGGAGCAATGGTAAAAGGAATTATTTCAGTTATTGTTCAGTTCAGTTCAGTCGCTCATCACTACAGATGGTGACTGCAGCCATGAAATTAAAAGACACTTACTCCTTGGAAGAAAAGTTATGGCCAACCTAGATAGCATATTCAAAAACAGAGACATTACTTTACCAACAAAGGTTCATCTAGTCAAGGCTATGGTCTTTCCTGTGGTCATGTATGGATGTGAGAGCTGGACTGTGAAGAAGGCTGAGCGCCGAAGAATTGATGCTTTTGAACTGTGGTGTTGGAGAAGACTCTTGAGAGTCCCTTGGACTGCAAGGAGATCCAACCAGTCCATCCTAAAGGAGATCAGCCCTGGGATTTCTTTGGAAGGAATGATGCTAAAGCTGAAACTCCAGTACTTTGGCCACCTCATGCGAAGAGTTGACTCATTGGAGAAGACTCTGATGCTGGGAGGGATTGGGGGCAGGAGGAGAAGGGGACGACAGAGGATGAGATGGCTGGATGGCATCACTGACTCGATGGATGTGAGTCTGGGTGACCTCCGGGAGTTGGTGATGGACAGAGGGGCCTGGTGTGCTGCGATTCATGGGGTCAAAAAGAGTCGGACACGACTGAGCGACTGATCTGATCTGAGGCCTCCCTTCTCCAACACCACAGTTCAAAAGCATCAATTCTTTGGCACTCAGCCTTCTTCACAGTCCAACTCTCACATCCATACATGACCACAGGAAAGACCATAGCCTTGACTAGGCAAACCTTTGTTGGCAAAGTAATGTCTCTGCTTTTGAATATGCTATCTAGGTTGGTCATAACTTTTCTTCCAAAGAGTAAGTGTCTTTTAATTTCATGGCTGCAGTCACCATCTGCAGTGATTTTGGAGCCCAGAAAAATAAAGTCTGACACTGTTTCCACTGTTTCCCCATCTATTTCCCATGAAGTGATGGGACCAGATGCCATGATCTTCGTTTTCTGAATGTTGAGCTTTAAGCCAACTTTTTCACTCTCCTCTTTCACTTTCAAGAGGCTTTTAGTTCCTCTTCACTTTCTGCCATAAGGGTGGTGTCATTGGCACCCCACCCCAGTACTCTTGCCTGGAAAATCTTGTGGATGGAGGACCCTGGTGGGCCACAGTCCATGGGGTCGCTAAGAGTCAGACATGACTGAGTGACTTCACTTTCACTTTTCACTTTTATGCATTGGAGAAGGAAATGGCAACCCACTCCAGTGTTCTTGCCTCGAGAATCCCGGAGATGGCGGAGCCTGGTGGGCTGCCATCTATGGGGTCGCACAGAGTCGAACACGACAGAAGCGACTTAGCAGCAGCAGCATCTGCATATCTGAGGTGATTGATATTTCTCCCAGCAATCTTGATTCCAGTTTGTGTTTCTTCCAGCCTAGCGTTTCTCATGATGTACTCTGCATATAAGTTAAATAAGCAGGGTAACAATATACAGCCTTGACGTACTCCTTTTCCTATTTGGAACCAGTCTGTTGTTCCATGTCCAGTTCTAACTGTTGCTTCCTGACAGTTTTAAAAAGTTGGGAAGCAAAGACCAAAGGATATTTTACACAAAGTAAAAAGCTTCTACTAAGTCACCAAACAAATCCTTTAGAATATAAGACCTAACAATGTCAAAGATCAATTGATTCAAAAATTGAAAAATTGAGTGTGCTTTTTTTTTCAAGCTTTAGATAAGTTAAGAGATACTACGTAGTTAATAGTCTGGATATACTTTTGTCTCAACAAAGTTTCAAATTAAAATATCTATTCACGACCTAAAAAAAAAAAATTAAACTCAATGTGGAGGTAGTTTGGGATATTTACAAATGTCAAAGAAGCGTTTCAGACAGATATGAAAAAAAATTAGCTTTATCAAGACAGATGGGGAGTGGGGGAGGGAAGGACTAGGAGTTAGGGATTAGCAGAAGCAAACTATTATATATAGTATGGATAAACAATAAGGTCTTACTGTATAGCACAGGGAACTATATTCAATAGCCTGTGATAAACCATAATGGAAAAGAATATGAAGAAGAATATTTATGTGTATAATTGAGTCACTTTGCTGTATAGCAGAAATTAAACACATTATTAACCAACTATACGTCAGTAAAATTTTTAAAAATTACATTACAAACGTATAGTGATTAAAACTGTATTGAACTGGCATAAAAAAGATACGAAGACCAGTGGAAAGAAGAGAGAACCCAGAATCAACCTAAGTCAAAAAACATAAAGAAAAGGCAAGTGATAGCCCAGTTATTAGATCAAAATTTCAGATTTATAACAATTTTAAAACAGGGACCAACTTTTCCCTTTACAATGAAAAGACAATGAAATAGACAATGAATTAAATAATTGTGTCCTTTACCAACACTCATTGCTTGAGTTGTGGATGAATTCTTACAAAGCTATATAGTACTGACAACTGAGTTTCTTTTGAAATGAAAGGAATGATTCCCACAGTCAGTAATTAAATCATTTGCATACAAATGATCTAAACTTAAGTTCTATGGAAAGAAAAAAGAATCTGTACTGAAATTTTCTATAAAGCAAATTAATAGTATTTTATGTATATTAAAAACATGAATCAAGATATTTGTTTTAATTGCAATCAACAGTGTTAGGTAAATTGGCTGCAAAAACTAAGAAAAACGTCATCATCACTTTGTTAATATTGGTACATTTAGAGTTCTCTTTCAATTTATTCAATACTTCTTTGAATTCAATGTTAATAATACTCAGCTGATATTACAGTTAGTGAATTTACTTAACTTGGACAGATGTAGTTTTAAAATTGATAAGGTTTGCTTCAAAGTCAAATCAATTCTTTGAAGCAAAAAGATGAACCAGTTTTATAAATATGAATGTGAACATTAAAGGAAAATAATTTTTTGATACTCGGTTCAGTTACTGGAAAAAATTTTAAGTGTGTTTGGGACAACTTGGGTATGGGAATTTTTTAACTGTAAATTTTATGAACTCTAAACATACATCAAGTATTTCTGATAAAAATTTAGCATCTGAATTGAGATGTGCCAAAGAGTAAAAAATACACTGGCTTTCAAAGACTTCTTATGAAAAAAAAAATGAAAACATTTCAGTAATTTTTATATATATCACACATTAAAAAGATCATATTTTGGATATACTGGATTAAAAAATGCATTTAAAAATTATTTTATTATTTCCATTTTACTTATTTTAATGTGGCTTCCAAAAAAGTTAAGTTATATATGTTGCTTGAATTAGATTTAAATTGGACAGTGGTAAAGCCTGGGTATAAACACCACGCCATGTGTACATGCTATGCACTCTAAGTTGCTTTAGTCGTGTCCAACTCTGTGCAGCCCTGTGGCCTGTAGCCCACCAGTCTCCTCTGTCCATAGGATTCTCCAGGCAAGAATACTGGAGTGGGCTGCTATACCCTCCTCCAGGGGATCTTCCTGACCTAAGGAGTGAACCTGAATCTCTTGCATCTCCTGCATCGGCAGGCGAGTTCTTCATACAAGCGCCACCTGCAAAGCCTTAACCGCCATGCCATATCTAGGTTAACTGCTCCTCCCCCAAAGACTCCCAGAGTTCTTCCTAGTGTTCATGCCAGGATCCATGTAAAATGGACAGGTCCCATCTCCCCAGTCTGACTCCATTCCCTATTTCCTCATCTGCTTTTTAAAAGATGGGCGCAGCATAATTCTTTCATTTTCAAATGTTACTAATTTCATCAAAATTCGATTTGTATAATAACATATAGAATCACACAACTCTGAGACATCACCAAAGACATCATTCTCCTAAAATCCACCTACCACATCTCCTTCTCGAAAACAACCAATTTAAATGATTTTAGCTGTTTCTCATGTTATTTACCTCTGCTTATATTTCCTACTTCTTGAATTTTCAGTTGTAAGCATTTTCTACAGAAGATGAGGATTTAGCTCTTACTCGCTCCCATTCCTTTCCCATACACACACTATCTCTACCACCACAGACATGCACGCAAACCTTGTCCTCAGATCCTCGCAGTGTAATCACAACTCATTTTTGTTTAGATCAGTACTCAGCCTTTGCATTGTGATAACAATGGCAATGCTATTCATGGTTGAGCCATGGCTACATATAGAATACTATCTTTATTTTTCATTCCTTGCACATTTTTTGGTTTTCCCTAAAGCAATGATCTTCTTTTTCACTTACTTTTTGGTGTATTTCAGCCCAATTTCTCCCTCAGTAGTCTAAATCTGTCCTCTACCGAATCATACACACAGGGATGTTCCAGCTTTTCCTTTACTTGAATTGACTTCTCTTGGCATTTTCTGACCGGCTCCACAAGATCTGCTCCACACTCTCTTCCTATGATCGCATTTCATTAAACTATTGAAAATGCCTTTGACCTCTCTTCCTGGATCCTGTGTCTTTATGCTCTTACTTTTGTGAAACACATTATTCAGTGGCCTCCTGGGAAAGTATGCATGGGACATGATTTTTCTGAGCCCCTGAACGTCTGAAAATGTCCTTGGTTTACCCTCCTCCTTCATTGATACTTTGGTTATGTATAGAAATCTAGATGGGAAAATATATTCTCATAAAAATGTGAAGATATTGTACCACTATCTTTCAGCTTCTGGTGGTGCCATGAAATCTGATTCTTCACAAGTAACTTTTTTTCCCCTCCTTCTGAAAGCTTATAAAACTTTTTTCATCAATATTCTGAAATTTGGTAATGATAAGTCACAACTTTACCATTATTTCCTAGAATTCCTATTATTCAAATGTAAGATCCAATAGGGGAGTTCATCATTTTTTTGCATTTTCTCTCTGAATTTCTCTCCATTTTTCTGCATATCTTTTTTTTCTGTGTTTTTCTTGTTTGCTTTATTTTTACAGACATTTTCTCAACTTCAATTTCCAACTTTATATTGAGTTTTCATTTATACACCACAATTTTAATTTCCAAGAGGTGCTTATTCTCTAATCATTTAAAAAAATAACACTCTTCTTATTTCTTGAATCTTATTCTACCTCAGTTCAGTTCAGTTCAGTTCAGTCACTCAGTCGTGTCGGACTCTTTGTGATCCCATGAAATGCAGCATGCCAGGCCTCCCTGTCCATCACCAACTCCCGGAATTCACTCAAACTCACATCCATCGAGTCGGTGATGCCATCCAGCCATCTCATCCTCTGTCGTCCCCTTCTCCTCCTGCCCTCAATCCCTCCCAGCATCAGAGTCTTTTCCAATGAATCAACTCTTCGCATGAGGTGGCCAAAGTACTGGAGTTTCAGCTTTAGCATCATTCCTTCCAAAGAACACCCAGGACTGATCTCCTTCAGGATGGACTGGTTGGATCTCCTTGCAGTCCAAGGGACTCTCAAGAGTCTTCTCCAACACCACAGTTCAAAAGCATCAATTCTTGAGTGCTCAGCTTTCTTCACAGTCCAACTCTCACATCCATACATGACCACTGGAAAAACCATAGCCTTGACTAGATGGACCTTTGTTAGCAAAGTAATGTCTCTGCTTTTGAATATGTTATCTAGGTTGGTCATAACTTTCCTTCCAAGGAGTAAGCGTCTTTTAATTTCATGGCTGCAGTCACAATCTGCAGTGATTTTGGAGCCTACAAAAATAAAGTCTGACACTGTTTCCACTGTTTCCCCATCTATTTCCCATGAAGTGATGGGACCAGATGCCATGATCTTCGTTTTCTGAATGTTGTATAATTGGTTCCCTGTAAATAATGCATCTATTTTTTTTTTTTTTTTTTTTTTGTATGACTGCTTCTAAGATCTTTTCTTTACCTTTGGTTTCCATCAGAATTTGACTATTACCCCTATATTTAGATTTTGTTGTATTTATCCTTCTTGGCCTTCTCTGAATTTTTTATATCTGTGACTTGAAGTCTTCCATCAATTTTGAAACAGTCTCTACAACTGCCTATTTATATTTCTTCTGGCCCATTCTCTTTCTCCTCCTGAGACATCAATTAAATGTCTGTTAGACAATCTGATATTGTCCCATAGATCTTGGGACCTCTGTTTCATTTTTTTTTCCACTTTACATTTGAATTTGGATAACTTCTATTCACCTTCTGTGTCCTATTTACTGTTAAAATACTGAATAAATTCATTTGTGATATCCTTTTTTCATTTGTAAGATTTTCATTTGGCTCTTTTTTATAGTTTCAAGCTCTCCATTGATCCTCTCCATCTATTCAGGAGATGTTGGTCACCTTTCTTTCTAGATCCCATAATATTTTTTTCCTGCTTGTTTTAAAGTCTCTGTCTGAAAATTCCAACATCTGGAACATATCTAGGTCTGCTTCTATTGATTTCACTTAACCATAGTTCATACGTCCTTGCTTCTTCTCATATCTCTTCAAGTTTGATTTTATGCCAGTAATTGCGTATTAGAGAACAGTAGATAATAACTTATTAATATTTACCTCCAGGCAAGGGTGCATCTCTTTTTGTGCCAGTTCATCCGTGTGGGAGGCTGAGTCAGTTTAATCTGTAGTTGGACCTTGCTGCAGCTTTAGCTAGATTCACTCACCTTGGCTCCAAGTTTTAAGGGAGAGATTAACACTTTCTCTCCAGTAGGGTTTGGGATCTGAGCACTGGGGAGACTCTGAAGATTCTTCTGTGCTGTACTGCCCAGCCACCCATGTGCTGGAAATAGAAGATCCATGTCTGTTTAAAGCCAGACTGCCAAACTTTTGAAGTGCAGGGCAGTTCTTTTCGTTCCTCAGGAGATTCTTCTCTGTCTTTCTATGTTCATAGGACCTGCAGAGCCTCTGCAGTGCCCTCAGAAAGTCCCAGAGCGCCTTGGATGAGTATCTTTCAACTCTCCTGCCCTGCCCAAAGCTATGAAGATTTCAAAGGGTGTGCAAAAAAAATTTGATACATTGATCATTGTTCTGCTTTTCAGTCTCTCAAATTTTGCTGCAATCATCTCCTTTCACACACTCATTGTCTTTGTAGTTTATTCTTTAAAATATGCATTTTAATATCACTTTAAAGGGATTTCTGGAGGGAGCACATTAAACATATGTTCAATTCATTCTCTTAAACTGAACATCTTTCTATTTGCTTTCTGGGTTTTTTGTTGTTGTTCTTAATGTTACTGTTAAGACTTTACATGTTTGTTTATAATTTATATTACACCAAAGGGCAGTCCAATTTCTTTAATTCTTATCCATTCAATTATACAGAAATAAACCCAAGCTTATAAAGTAGTTCAGTCAGCATTAACTGAACTTATGTAGCTATTTAAAGGGGTTTAGTTACCAAGGTGCTCATTGTCAACAGAATGTCCAGTTGATTGGAAGGATGAATGCCTATAGGTAAATCATTTCCTCAGGCAACAAATTTGTATCTCCCACCTTCCCTTGACGCTAATTTAAAAACACAGAACTATTTAAAACTGAGAGGAAACATGTGCATCACCAACTGTTTCTGCAAAAAAAAAAAAAAAAACACAAAAAACTGACCAGTTCCCTTCCTAAGCAAATGGCAAGCTCGAAATGTTTACCAGAGTCCAACATTAGGTTCATTCACCACTAATATTAGAGTCAAAGGCTAGCAAAACACCATGGTGGGTTAGGAAGAATGCCACGGAGGAGGCTTATTTTTGACTTCTCAGCCTCTAATACCATAATTCCTAGGGACATGAGACTCCTCTCCATCAGCTAAGTAACAAAGCAGTCAATGTTCAGCGACCTTTGTACTAATAGTAATCAATATTATTTCTCCTCCCACCCCCCACTCCCCCACTCCCCCAAAATCCTCTCAAACTTGGCAGCCTGGATTTAGACAACAGGAGCTCCTGGGTCACTTGTACAGTATCATCTGTGTGACAATCACCTTTTCCTCCCTTGGATGCTCCATCCTCCATCTCCATGTTAGCCCTGGATTTAACCTAAGCCTCTATCCATCTGAAATTACTGAAACCTTGGAAGGGAGAGTGACTGACCAAGAGAACCAAAGTTCAATTTGTTAACAGAGATGTGCTTGGCTGGCTAACTTTCCAGATGAAGTTTGGTTCCACTTTAAAAGTCAAGGCTGTCATAAAAATGCCACAGAAACTGAAGATTTAGCTTATATCATAGAAACTCTTCTTCAAATTTAGAATTTGGCCATGAGCAGCTTATAAAAGTAAAATAGGCCAGGGCACATCAAAGAGGTCACCCATGACTATTTCCCCCCTCAGTAAGTTATTTTAACTCAGACTCCATCCCACATTCAGTCAAGCCCCCAGAAGAGGTGACCTGTGTCTTACTGTATCAAGTGTAGCATTTTCAATGTCTCCTTTATCTCAGCTTCACTTCAGTGGGAGCCTTCAATTACATTTTCCATTTTCTCATCCCCAGCTCTGTGGGAAGTTTGGTTGCAACAAACTATCTCAAGGCCAGTTCCCTCAGTGTGCCTCACAAACCACGGCTTCCAAAAAAACACCCTGATGTACTTTCTGAAGTCTTCTGATCAATTATTCTACACCAAAGTAGCAACAGATGCTGAAAGACTCACTATTCCCCTTTCCAGAGAATGAATACTGTACCTTTTGCTACAATTTGAAGCCTCAATCAGTGGCTGCCCTTGATCCTGTGCAAGCCTTTTTGTGACCCCTCATATCTCATGGCCATCTTCTTGGCTCAAACAATTCCAGCTGGTCCTCTGACTCTCCTATTCAACACAGAAACGTAGGGATGCATCCTGCTGCCAGTGGAGGCAGGAAAAGAGAAACACAGGCGATTTTTTTTTTTCAGGTTTTATGAGATTCTTTGAAGGTTTCTCATGAGATAACAGTCAAGGTGTATAATCACCTGACGGAGTAGTTAGGGCTGAAAGACCTGACACTAAGAAGGCACACTCAACGTTGTGGCTTGGTGCTGGCGTTGGCAGGAGGCCTCTTTTCTTTGCTAGGTCAGGGGTCCCCAACCTTTTTGGCACCAGGGACCAGTTTCGTGGAAGACAGTTTTTCCAGAGACTGAGGGGTGGGGGTGGTTTGGGGATGATTCAAGTGCATTGCATTTATTGTATTAATGATAATATGCGTTTGCAGGTGATGCGGTGTGTCATCACTTCAGCTCCACCTCAGATCACCAGGCATTAGATTCTCATAGGGAGTGCACAACCTAGATCCCTTGCATGCACAGTTCACAGTAGAGTTTCCCTTCTTATGAGAATATAATGCTGCTGCTGATCTGACAGGAGGCGGAGATCAGGTGGTAATGTCAACGATAGGGAGCGGCTATAAATACAGATGAAGCTTGCTCACCTGCCACTCACCTCCTGCTGTACAGCCCAGTTCCTACCAGGCCATCTGGTCTGTGGCCCCAGGGGGAGGGATACCTGTGCTAGGTGAACTTCTTCTGTGGTTGCTTCAGTGCCTTCAATGATGTGGCAGTTGGCTTCTCCCAGAGAGTATGATTCAAGAGCAATTTCTGAAGCTGAAATACTGTGTATACTTTGACTCAGAAGGTATACTCTATATATTCAACTGGTTACACTGGACAGCCCTATCTAATGTGGGGGTGGGGGGTTACATCAGAGTGTGAATACCAGGAGGAGAAGATCACTGGGGCCATCTTACAGGCTGCCTTCCACAAATATCAGAGAAGGCAATGGCACCCCACTCCAGTACTGTTGCCTAGAGAATCCCATGGACAGAGGAGCCTGGTAGGCTGCAGTCCATGGGGTCACAAAGAGTTGGACACGACTGAGTGGCTTCACTTTCACTTTTCACTTTCATGCATTGGAGAAGGAAATGGCAACCCACTCCAATGTTCCTGCCTGGAGAATCCCAAGGATGGCGGGGCCTGGTGGGCTGCCGTCTATGGGGTCGCACAGAGTCAGACACGACTGAAGTGACTTAGCAGCAGCAGACACAAATATATTGATATGTACCAAAAATTATGTGTGGTGTTGATAACTAGTATTTTTTTTCATTTACTAGTTCATCATCATTGTTCCATATCAGTACCATTTTACATCATCATTTTTAGTGGCTGCATAATATTCTATCATATGGCTATACTAAAATTTAATTAATATATAACTTTGAACACTTAATCATTTCTGATATTTGCTTATCACATAATCAGTAATGTGACAAGCATCTCCCTCGATTTATTCACAGACTACCTTCAAAGTAAATGTAAAGACAGGAGACAATGTTACCCAAGATAATTTATTCTTCCATAAATCAGCCCATAAAAATGATGGATATAAGTCCCAGACACTTGGACTCTGTAATTACCATTTTATAAAAGGTCAAAGTGGAACTTAAAAAAATCAGCTTCTGTTAGAGGTTTAAAATTAATTTTGAAATGTTAACAAGAGCTTAAGGCAGACTTATCTAATCATGCAAAGGCCTCTGTTTTCAGTTTTGGGGTGACAATTAATGAACAGCTTTCTGTTAACTATTTACCTGGAGATCTTGTGACATCTAATTTGAAGCTTTTAAATTATTATTACAAATGTACATCTAAGAGGTAGGTTTTCCCATTGGTTTGGCTGTTTGCTGTGACATTCTACTCCTTACATACTGATTGAGAATATCCAGATACAGAAATCAATGTTCAAAGAAACACTCTTTAGGGCTACTGTCAGCTTCCTGTATCACTGATCAGATGGTAGAGCAGTAAGAACATTTGATTTAGATAAACTTTGAATTTATTATAGATCTGATGAACTTATTTTCTGTCAATTTAAACAAGTGTACATAAGATCTCAAAAGTTCAATCATCAAACACATTCTCAAAGAGACTGTTGTCACGTGAACTCAGACAAGAAGAACTCAAGTCTCTATGACTCTGTTGCCATATTTACTCACATATTTAACTCTTGCCAAGGGGATTTGGGTCAATGTAAGAAACTGTAAATAGATATTGATATACCATAACAGAAGCTATTACTCACACTCTAAGTAAACCACTGATTCTATTTCACTCACAATTTTGCAGTGGTATCATTCCATGGAGAAAATTAGATTTTTACATATCAGAGCAAATCACAAAGCCCAAATGTCAACTTAATACATCAGGCAATTTCTTGTAGTGTTTATTTTGGGGGGAATGTTCTATACATATTTACTTAGAAAGCTGCACTGGTCCTCCAAAATAAATAAGGGCTATAATTCTTGCCAAAAACCCCACAGTTCCAGAGAGCCACTCATCAATTTCTAGCAGCATTAATGAGGAAAGGCGCTGAGACAGTCATTCATGCTGTCTTTATGATAAGAGTAACCTACAGGGCAAATCAAGATTAAGGACAGGGCAAGACAAATGGCTTGGAAGACTCTCTCTCTCTCTCTTTTTTAATCAATCATTTGAAATCTGCATTTACTACCTAAAGTCCCTGTGGAGCATTAGAACCTGGAGGGAAGAGTGAGAATTGGTACTAAAGACATCACTGAAGTATTTTTGGGGGTGAGTGTAGCCTCTTAACAGGTACAGAAAGATCTTAAGTTCCCAGACACTGGGAAGATTCTCTCTGAGCTGGAGAGTTCTTTGCTGTGGGGACTGTTCAGTGCACTGTAGGACGTTTAGTAGCATTCCAGGCACTCTCTTGCCAGTTGTGACAACCAAAAACATCTCCTACTACTGTACTACTGTAAGTCACTTCAGTCGTGTCCGACTCTGTGTGACCCCATAGACCGCAGCCCACCAGGCTCCCCCATCCCTGGGATTCTCCAGGCAAGAACACTGGAGTGGGTTGCCATTTCCTTCTCCAATGCATGAAAGTGAAAAGTGAGAGTGAAGTCACTCAGTCGTGTCTGACTCTTAGCGACCCCATGGACTGCAGCCCACCAGGCTCCTCCACCCATGGGATTCTCCAGGCAAGAGTACTCCAGGTATTGGCAAAGTTCCATGGAGAGGAAATTGCCTCTAGTTGAGAAACTCTGATTTGACAAAAGGATAATCTTCTCTCTTAAAAATACATTTCACTCTTTTTAAAAATTGAAGTATAGTCTATTTACGATATTGTGTTAATTCCTGCTGTATAGTAAAGTGAATCTGTTATACATACACACATTCTTTTTTATACTCTTTTCCATTATGGTTTATCACAAGATATTCAATATAGTTCCCTGTGCTATGCAGCAGGACCTTGTTGTCTATCCATCCCTTAGATAATAGCTTGTATCTGCTGATCCTAAACTCCTAATCATTACTCCTCCACTCCCTGCCCCCTTGGCAACCACAAGTCTGCTCTCTGTGTCTGTGGGTCTGTTTCAGTTTCACAGACAAGTTCATGTGTGTCATACTTTATATCCACATATAAGTGATATTTTATGGTATTTGTCTTTCTCTGTCTGACTTACTTCATTTAGTATGATAATCTCTTGGTCCATCCATGTTGCTGCAGATATGTCTCTCTTAATGTCTTCAGTTCAGTTCACTTGCTCAGTTGTGTCCAACTCTTTGAAACCCCATGGACTACAACATGCCAGGCTTCCTTGTCCATCACCAACTCCCCAAGCTTGCTCAAACTCATGTCCATCAAGGCAGTAATCCATCCAACCATCTCATCCTCTGTCATCCCCTTCTTTTCCTGACTTCAATCTTACCCAGCATCAGGGTCTTTTCCAATGAGTCAGTTCTTCATCAGGTGGCCGAAGTATTAGAGCTTCAGATGAGTCCTTCCAATGAATATTCAGGACTGATTTCCTTTAGGATTGACTGGTTGGATCTCCTTTCAGTCCAAGGGACTCTCAAGAGTCTTTTCCAACACCACAGTTCAAAAGCATCACTTCTTCAGTGCTCAGCTTTCTTTATGGTCCAACTTTCACATACATACGTGACTACTGGAAAAACCATAGCTTTGACTAGATGGACCTTTGTTGGCAAAGTAATGTCTGTGGTTTTTAATATGCTATCTAGGATTGTCACATTTTTTCTTCCAAAGAGCAAGCGTCTTTTAATTTCCTGGCTGCAGTCTACGTGCAGTGATTTTGGAGCCCCCCAAAATAAAGTCTGTCACTGTTTCCATTGTTTCCCCATCTATTTGCCACCCCATGGACTGTAGCCTGCCAGGCTCCTGGTCCATGGGATTTCCCCAGGCAAGAATACTGGAGTGGATTGCCATTTCCTTCTCCAGGGAATCTTCCTGACCCAGGGATAGAACTCACATCTCCTACATCAGCAGGCAGATTCTTTACTGCTGAGCCACCAGGAAAGTGTCTTAATGTCTTCACCATATATCTTTTGACAGGTATCAAGGTGGGGTACACCTCCAAGTCAGAAAACATGGCAAGGACCTAATCTGAGGAGTCTGGATCTCCATGCTAGAATTTTCACAGGATGTGTGGTTTCCATTTGCTGCTACCAAGTTCCACAGGTAGTTGATTTAAAATGGCCAGCTTATGGGATTGTGCTTAGGCAAGGTGGATTCATTTGCATGCTGCTGCTGCTGCTGCTGCTGCTAAGTCGCTTCAGTTGTGTCCAACTCTGTGCGACCCCATAGACAGCAGCCCACCAGGCTCCCACGTCTCTGGGATTCTCCAGGCAAGAACAGTGGAGTGGGTTGCCATTTCCTTCTCCAATGCATGAAAGTGAAAAGTGAAAATGAAGCCACTCAGTCATGTCCGACTCTTAGCGACCCCATAGACTACATCCTACCAGGCTCCTCTGCCCTTGGGATTTTCCAGGCAAGAGTACTAGAGTGGGCTGCCATTGCCTTCTCCTTCATTTGGATGGGTCCCTCTCAATTAGCTACATGTTATGTGGCTCCACGCCTTTGCTCATTTCTCTTATAATTTGAGGCTTCATTTTAAAAAGGTACATTTCAAAATGATAAATTAAGGGGAAAGAACTTCTGCTCTTCCCAGCATGCAAGAAATGGCATTTACTAAGAACGTTTACAAAGTCTAACAAAAGTTAGACTCTTCCAGGGTGCCACTGGACATGACCGTGGGCAAGAGAACTTAAAACAATGTTAGCAAGACCAAGTGTCAGTTTTCCTCTTACACAACAGAAAACACTGCAAGGGAGACCAAAAGGCTTATTAAGTTTTCCTCCTTGCAATATAGATTTCTTCCTTATCTGATCAAACTGTTTTCTCCCCCTTTCCTACTTATAAGCACAGAAATGATTCCTAACAAACTGGAAAAAAAACTGGCATTAAGTCTTGTAACGTTCAGCTTTTTAGTTTCTGTTAACCTAGTAGGCAGGCCCAATTTATATCACTTCATAATCCACTTACTGTACATTTGACCCAACTGAGATAAAAGTGTTAAAGTAGCAAGTGAATTTAACTGCATTTAACTTGGAATCCTTGCATCCCCTTGCTGATGCCACAATGTGTTCTTGCCTTTTCTTCACTCCAGATACCCAAGGGCTCCCACTGACAGCCTGGTTGTCTGAGAAGCTCCATTTGTGCTACTGTGGCAGTCTATCCAAGATACCACCTCCCCACAAACCAGACAGCAGAGGGGGAGATAGCCTGAACACATAAGCCTCCCCATCACCATAAGCACAGGCCTTCGAAACTGACTGTTAGCCATGCAAGTTGCCTTTGGGTCACCTACCGTACCAAGGGGAGGGCTGATCTCCTTCCACCTGATCGAGAAACCCTCATCCAGCCCCTGGCTTCTTCAACACTTCACATTCTCACTAGCCAGGGGGAAGAAAAGAACTTCCTTACAGACTTTGTCTTCTGATCTCACCAGATGGTAGATAAATAAGTAACAACAGAGAGGAAAAGCATACTTGTTTTTGCTTAATGATACACTGATAGTGTGTGCTCTTGTCAAAGGAAACAGACAAACCTCAAGAGCAGACAAGAACTCACAGCACAGTGGGAGGAAGGCCTGCAGTGAGGAGCTCCTGCTCTGATCCTTGGGTTTTCACTACGCAGAAGACTGGAAACAGTTAGGAGGGTTTTGAGCGCTCTGGAGACCTCAGGGAAACTCAAGGCATTATGCCAAAACAAAAGATTTCTATCCTCTAGGGATGACACCAGAGAAGGTAATGGCACCCCCACTCCAGTACTCTTGCCTGGAAAATCCCACGGACAGAGGAGCCTGGTAGGCTGCAGTCCACGCCGTCGATAAGAGTCGGACACGACTGAGCGACCTCACTTTCACTTTCATGCACTGGAGAAGGAAATGGCAACCCACTCCAGTGTTCTTGCCTTGAGAATCCCAGGGACGGGGGGAGCCTGGTGGGCTGCCATCTATGGGGTCGCACAGAGTTGGACACGACTGAAGTGACTTAGCATAGCATAGGGATGACACTGTTTGATACTCCCTAGTGAAGTGACCACCTGTAAACAAAACTCAAATGTGAAAGAGTTTTGCTTGAAGGCAATGATTTCATAATGCCAACTAGATGGACCTTTTTAGATAGAAGAATTTGTGAGCCACCTTTTCAGAAATTTCTGCTTGGTGAAATTTTTCTGACTGGTGCCAGGAAAAGATATGTCTGCTGATGAATCTAAACAAATTCTTTGATCAGAAAAAGAAAACTGCATGAAAGTATGCATTTCCTCTTTCACCTGAGCTGGCCAGGAAACATGCAGCCCAAATCAGTATCCGTCAGTTTCATGTCCTTATCCCAGATGCTGGGGCTGAGGGTAAAGCTGCTGTGAGTGCTTCTGCGAAACCATCTCTGTTCAGATATTGATTTTAAGAATGAGACTGGTAAAATCCTAAAATAATATTGGAGAAATTTAACCTCAATAGTAACGAGTAACTTTGACTTCCCTCTCAGATTTCACTTAGGTACAGAGAAGTTCTATAATAGTGATAAACTATTATCACTGATTCATCTGGGCACATGACTCCCATTTTGGCAATATTTTGCCATTCTAGTTCAAGTTATCGAAAATTTACATTTCTATTCCTCTATTCTTTCCCTTCCTTGCTTTTTCAGTAAATAGGGTATGTGTTCTGTGCCCACAAAGTGCTGCCCACTAGTGATACAGGGGTGATAAAAATGCACTGAGGGTCTTATGTGATGAACCGAGAGCTTAGCTGGGTGAAGGACAATAATCAAGTCATCTCACAAGCCAAACAGGAAAAGTTCAATGCTACCACATTCTACAAGTAATAGATATATGGCACTATCAGAATACGTAATTGAAGATTTGTCATAAAGAGAGCAATCAAGGAAGTGAGGAAGTGATGACTGAGCTGTGTGAAAAGGAAGAGTAGAAGTTTGCTGACAATGAAAAAAGATAGTATTCACAGAGTGCAAAATAATTCCACATATATTACTATATTTAAACTTTGCATATTTGTATTGAGCTTCAACTACATGCCAGAGAAGCCTTTGGGTCTCCCTTTGAAAGAGAAAGACTGGTAGCCCCAAGGTAAGGTATCTGATGGAAAATCATAACTTGTAATTAGTTAGGGTTTCAATTTTTACATTTTTACAAATGTCTTGGTGGCATTATAACCAACACTATACATAATATCACATAAATATGAACAAAACAACCTTTTAGACATTCCTTTCTTTCTTCCTTTTTGGAAGGTGGGGCTGCAGTTTGGACCAATGTTGATTCGTTCGTGTTATAGTCTCAGGATGACTGAGGGGGTTAGTACTAGAATACTTCCAACCTCATCATCTTACACATGGGGAATCCTAAACACTACATTTTAAATATGTTACAATTCAGAGTCATCACTAGGTCAGCCCTCTGTCCCACTTTGACTTCTTTTTGCACACATCATGGATCAAATTTCAAAGATCACCCGCAGCAAATCTTAGGGTAAAATTCTACAATATGGTTCATTGGACTAGTGGAACTTCTCTTCACAAAACCAGCATCTTAGAGGAACCTGGCCACACCACGTGGTGACAAGGTTCTGTGTCAGAGCATCCATGGCTCCTCCTTTGGGCTAAACGGGAATCAGGACCTGCAAGGCGGATAGACCATGTTTTTTTCTAATGTAATCCCAACACCTCTCTCCCAAGAGAGAAATGCATGCCAGGGTCAAAGAATTCAGAGACGAGCTGGGTTTTTCTGACTGCAGACGATGGCTGCACTGATCATACCACCTTGATCTACACTTGGCTACACGTGACCTCTAGATTATGGCCTGTTCTCCCCTCAGCCCCTTTTGGAAGGCACCTACATCTCCACAGCTTACCAATCTGAGTCTGAACTTCAATCATGTGATATTAAGGAGGAATCACTTATATTTGAGGCATATTTTTTAGGTCCCTGAACTGTAAATTTATCTTCTTGAGACTGGGCCTCCAGAGCAGTTATGTAAAAACATAAAAGATAGTGAGGAAAGGATGTAATCACTGGCAAGTGAGATTGTTAACATCAGTCTCAGAATCAATGCCTGGATTCATTCTTATGTGGTCATTTATGATATAAAATTTTAAAATAATGTATGTGGATTCAAATTCAGGACTAATTTTAGGACAAAGTAGAGAGCCACTGTTGTTAAATGAAGATAGAGTCATTTAAATAAGAAAAAAGTAAAACTATTGAGGAATCAATTTCTTAATTTAAAGCCCTTAAGAAATTAGGAAATTAAGAAATTGACTTAGCTAAAACATCAGAGAAATAGTTAACCATTCTCATTTTTTGGTGAAGAAATTGAAGCTTAGAGAAATTCAGTAATATAGTTCCTTGACCTTGAAGTTCTTAAATGCAAGGATCATATCTTCTTTATCTATTTATCCATCAGTAGCCCCAAGCCTCCCACACAGTAGTTTCTCAATAAACATTTCGTGATTGACAGAGTAAATGAGCAGAAATGGGATTCAGACACAGATCTATCTAACTCAACTTGAGGTACATGCTGATCATCATGCCATTTTGACAGCTGCAATCATGAGAAAACACTGTTGAAATTCAGCTAGACTACAAATAAATTTTTAAAAACTTCAGATTTTCTCAATTGAATTTTGTAAACATTATTGAGCATCACCATGCACTTGGCCACCCATCATGGGAGGCACAAAACACATGGAAGGCACGGTGTTTGGGTCTGGAGATTTTCCGTGGTAGCTGACAAAAAAACTCCAAGTGATTCACACTGAGGGAAATATGTAAAGTGCATCAGCACGTGCAAGGCAGCTGAACTAAATAAAAGAATGCTGGATTAAGTAAAAGAAGGGAAGAAACTTTTGTGGAGTTAGGGATAAACGTTCAAGGAGGAGGTAGAGTCTTGAAATCACACCTTCCGGAAGTGTAGGGAGAAGAGAAGGTACTAAAGCCGGAGAAAGATCTGAGTCATGGTGTGTGAGTGGGATAGGGAGGCCCCGGCCTGATGGGGTCGATTCTTTGGTGGGGGGCAGATACCAATTCTAAATCAGAAAGGCAGAACACAGGCTTGTTGCCTTGAATCACAGCCTGAGATGCTTGGTTTCAGTCAGATAAACACTTGTGTATTCTCAAGGGAGCATGCAGGCATTCTATAAGAGGACAAATATGGCGGCACAATAGGCAATTAGGCACACTGTTTTCAGTAACCAAGAGACAAAGGAATATGAAGTTTGGGGTGGTGGCCAAAGGAGAACCCATCAGAGACAAATTTAGTTAGTGCCACTTATATAGGCTAGTATTTTGAGTACCTTTTATTGGCTTAGTCTCAGTAACATGTCTTAGTAACATGAAGACAGTATCATAGCTTGTTATCTCAGAAACATGAGAGAAAATGTGCTTTCTAAGAAATTCAGTCAATCTCCTCTACCTTTAGGGGTTCTTAGGAGTATTACTTGTTTAGCTAGCTCACAGTCCCATAATTATAGAATGTTAGTGCTGGAAGAAACCTTAGGAAGTGAAGTACAATCCCTGTACTTAAAAGAGAAGATGACCGTGACCCAGAAAGGCCATATGCCCCCAAGGTCACACAGCTAATTAGAAGCCATTACGTTTTATTTCCCTGGACCAGGGTAACAAGTGCTTCATATTCTGCTATAGGCCGAGTTCAGTTTAGTAAAGAACTTTTCCCCTTAAACAGATAGACAAGTCGCTACACAATAAGTCTGTTGTCACAGACTTTCTTCCTCCCATAAAGTTTGATCTCAACTTTCCCTTTTATTTAGGACTTGAGGGTGATATCTTATGCATTTCTGTGGACTCAGGACTTAGCATCATGTACTGCACATATCAAGCATGAGTACATTTTTGTTGAATTAAGCTGAATTTGAATCACTGGTTTTCATTCCCTTCCTCTCAGGGACTTTGATTACAATATTTTGCTAAAATAAAAGAATCATCAGATCATTAAACTGGAAGCAACCAGAGAGATCAGTCCTTTTTCTGTAAGAGATAACACTCTGACTCTTTGTGACCCCATGTTCTATCCAGTCCATGGAAATCTCCAGGCCAGAATACTGGAGTGGGTAGCCTTTCCCTTCTCCAGGGGATCTTTCCAACCCAGGGATCAAACCCAGGTCTCCCGCACTGTAGGTGGATTCTTTACCAGTTGAGCCACAAGGGAAGCCCAAGAATACTGGAGTGGGTAGCCTATCGCTTCTCCAGTGGATATTCCCGACCCAGGAATCAAACTGGGGTCTCCTGCATTGCAGGCAGATTCTTTACCAACTGAGCCATCAGGGAAGCTCCAGGGTCCCAGAAAGGTAAATGATAAGTCCCAAATATAGCACTCAAGCTGGGTCCTAAACCACCTTCTCCAGATTACATGAATCATTCTCGGGTGAAAAATATTGTGGTATTCAACATTTCTGTGTGAGACAGATCCCAGAGTATCAACTCTTTAAGTGGGGTTGGGGGGCAAAGTCTTTGGAGCATTTCTGAGCATCCATACAAAACTCAAGGCTAACAAGCATGATGATAAAAATCTTGGATGACCAAATGATTAAGTGACAAATAATCTCTGGGAAAAATTTCCCACTTAGCATGGGCTTGAACTTTTTGGAAATATCCTATAAATAGGAAAAAATTGATCCAGAGAAAGGTAATGACATCAAAGCTAGAAAAAGGCAAAACAATTGAGCCACAGACTTAGAGGTACATATATCCTTGTACAAGTCAATTGCTCTACTCCAAGGGTCCCTAAACCCCCATGCCAAAGTCTAGTCATGTACTAGATTTCATGTCTAGTACTGGCCTGTTAGGAACCAGTCTGCATGTAGGAGATGAGTGGCGGGTGAGTGAGTGAAGCTTCATCTGTGTTTACAGCAGTTCCCCAATGTTCCCATTACCACCATCCATTCCCCCACTCCCTGTCCACCCTCTGTCCATGGAAAAACTGTCTGCCATGCAACCAGTCCCTCATGTCTAAAAGGTTGGGGATTGTTGCTCTACTCCAGGCATTAGCCAACAGTAACACCCCTACCCCTGACCCCCTGTCCATCTGTGTGAGCTCCTGACCTAGAAGAACCAAGAGTGAGCATGGGACTATCAGAGGCCAACCCTGAAACTGGAACTAGGAAACAACACTCCCCCATGTCCAGAATGTGGTCAGAGCATCCTCTCAACACAAAGGGCTGGCCATTAATCCTTCCCCAGTGGAAGAAGGTCAAACTGGGGCTGCCCTGCAACGCTCTGCTGATTTCATTCAAGTTCTTGATGGCGGTGGCCCTAAACTCCCTTCACACTGACAGTGTCTGGTGGGAGAGCCATGGGCTCGAGTGGTTCCAGGGGGCCAGCTGGTCAATGGCAGAGCAGTCATGGGAAGTCTGGCCCTTGACCAGGTGGGAGTATTAGTTTGGTAAGGCTGCCGTAACACACTGTGACAGCCTGGGAAGTTTAAATAGACATTTTCCTGCAGTTCTGCAGGCTGGAAGTGTAACATCAAGGGGTCAGCAGGTCTGGTTTCTCCAGTGGCCTCTCTCTCCTTAAATTTGCAGCAAGCTACCTTTTCTCTGTGTTTGTGAATGGACGTTTCTCTGTGTGTGTGTGTCCAGTCCCCCGCTCCTCCTTTATGGACACTAGTTCTATCGATTAGGGCTCTACCCTCTGACCTCATTTCAACTTGTCTTTTCAAAGAATGTATCTTTAATACAGTCACACTGGGCAATGGGGCTCCAGCCTATGAATTTGGGGGCACATAATCCAGAAGGAAACCAGCCTCACTTCTTTCCAGTCATCAGGGCACCTCTGAAGAATTCTACTTATTCACCTTGGTATTTTCTCAAAGAGACATTTGCTAGCTAACTGAGAACTTAAGGAAAGTTTTGAAGATTGCAACATAGATGAGAAAAAGAGGGACTTCCCCGGTGGTTCAGCGGTTAAGAATCCTCCTGCCAACTTGGGGCACACAGGTTCGATCCCTGGTCTGGAAAGATCCCTCAACTATGGACACCTAAAAGGAAGGCAGCTAAGCCTATGAGCTTAGTTGAGCCCATGAGCAGCTACTGAGCCCACGAGCCCTAGAGCTTGTGCTCTGCAACGAGACAAGCACCTCAATGAGAAGCCTGAGCACTGCAACTAGAGTAGCCCTCACTTGCTGCAACCAGAGAAGGTCCACGTGCAGCAAGACCCAGCACAGCCAAAAATAGATATAATTTTTTTTTTTTTTTTTTAAAAAGGGAAAAAGACAAAGAAGGTCACATTACCGACAGGAGTAAAAAAATATTTGTATGACACTGCAAGCTGGAAGACAAACACACATATGTACAGAAGAAGCAGGCTCAGAAGTTTTCCCAACAGAAGAGAGCAAGTTGAGCGGCAAGCTGTTGAGAGCACGCCTTGTCGGCCTGATTTACGCAGGTACAGAGAGAATGGTGGAGGCTACGGGTCTGCTCAGCCAAACGTCCATGTGTGCATGAAATTAGAATGTCAACATTTGATTCATGCTGCCAAGCTGTGACTGTGAAACAAATTATGTCAGTGGGTGGCAATTGCAATATTAGTCTAAGCAGATAACATTTAACTATAAAGAGGGGCCCCCGTCTTCCAGCCTTCCCTCTATTATTATTTTAATATCGACATTGTTAGACCTAGATGGGATACAATTTTAAGAAAAGGGGAGATGTTTTCTGTGGACGCCTGGGTCCTATGGGAAAGGACTCATGGCTATTCAAGTGATTTTTGCTCCTAACCCTCTTGTGGGAACTTAGGAGTCAGGTAATGCAATGATGATTTTTTACAAACCACCACCACCCACTCAACTGAGTTCAAAGTGACTGTGTTGTTTGTGGGATAATCTAAACCACAATTAAATAATCTGTCTCTTATAAAGGAAGCCTTTGATTCCTGGGCAGAAGCTAGGAACTCTGTCCTTAAATGCATTTCAATAAAAAGGAAGTGGCAAGTGCCTTGAAAGCATGCTGGTGAGTAAATTCTTCCAACTTCCTTCTGGGTTTCCATACAAAGTAATTTTGCTAGAGTAAGATCTCAGCAGATGTTTGAGTTGAAACCTGTTATTTTCTACTCAATTGATTTAAGCTTGTGCATATTTAACATCAATTTTAAATTAATATGTGGTTGGAAATTTGCTGAGGAATTTCATATAAAAAGTAGGGGCTTTATGCGTATTTTCTCTCTAAGACTTTCTCTGGGAAGCTGTAGCCTGCATCTTCCACTTGGCCTCCGAGGTAACAATTTTCCCATGAAATGAGGCGCACATCTATCTCCCTTTGAGGCCCACTTCTTTAACTAGCAATATGGCAAAACATCAATTTTAAGTTTTATTCCATTACAAACACTGACGTAGTTAAAGTTAATGCTGTGAAAAATCCAACTTGCAGCAGTGAAATGTTTATAGAAGCAGCATTCACTTAGCAGTTGGACCAGGCCAAGATGACTAGCCACAGGATTAACATGCAGAGAGAATACTGAGAGGTTCTAGGGGTACAGGGGTGCAGGAGGAGCTGGGTATCCCTTGAAGCCTTGTGCTGCTGCTGCTGCTAAGTCACTTCAGTCGTGTCCGACTCTGTGTGACCCCATAGACTTGTATATTCATTTAAAACATTTTTATTTCTAATAATGAAGGCATTCTCATATTTCCTCATGGTTAACATGAATACCTATGAATACCCATTTACTGCTATAGTCTCATGTCCCTACTCATATGTACCTATGTCCTAAGTCTGGGATTGTATTTTTCTTTCTTTCAAGGCAGAGAATAAAGTCTGAGGCCTTTATAGAAGGGCAAATGTTAATTGAATTTGATTCTTTTTTATGTATTTTATTTTTGGGGGGAGGAGATATTTTAAATCAAATAATGTACTCAATCACATAAACAGGTTAAAGAATAACTGTATAATCATATCAATAGATATGGAGAGAAAAGCGTTTGACAGAATTCAATACTTTAGAATTTGATTTTTTAAAAACAGAGTTCCTATTTGATGAAAAGCGCTGTTAGTAGGGGAAAAAAAAAACTTTAAAATTTACTGAAGAATCTTTTGGCATTATCATTTTATATTATGGTTCTCTTATATCAGACAGAAAGTAATGTCAAAGCAATATAATTAGTAGCTTGACTTTGAAATCACTTGCCTTTTTGAAATATTTCTCAAGACATACTGATGGATGACTCTCCTTTTATAGCTGGATGTAGTATGATATAAATTCACAAAGCTCAAAACATTTCTCAAAATCAGACATTGCAAAGCAGGTACCTGTAACATTTCTACTATGTCACTGCTATGTGGTTTCATGAAGGTGGGCACTAAACCCACCCACCTGGTCTTTGCCTACATATAAAATCCTTTGGCTGAAATGCCCCCATTGTCCAAGAGGGCTGTGAAAAAGGTCTTTGAAAAACATCATTGTATGAGGGGGAGGTCTGAGGTAAAATGCTGCTTGACCCACCAGTCCAGTCTATAGCTTCCGCCATGGCTACTGATGCAGAAATGTGTCTTTCCTTTGCCTCTTAAGCAAGAATTTCCACTTTGAAATTTCATTAATTCTGAAAACACCCCTTGGTTGGGCCATATTTCCTTTTCATTCAGATGATGTCAGGGCCCACTGTCCACCAAAAGCCCTAACATCTTCACAGCCATATAACATATCTTGCTGTTCATTTCAAAACTATTCACAGACCAAAGAGAATATTTTCTCTTTATGGGGCAACTGCAGGCTTGTGACTTCTGCATCCTCTGAGAACCAAAGAGGAAAGTTGGCATTATCGCCCTGTGGTTAGCTGTCAGATACATTTAATGCTTTATCAGGAGAAGGAGGGACAGACTGCTTTTATTAGTCACTTCACGTCAGGAAAGTTGATTTGGGTTCTCCATCATGTATGGAACTAACCATATTCCTTCAGCCAGAGATATAAAAATCAGGAGATCAGAGAACAGAATAAACAATATTTTTGATGTACACAGATTATCAACATGAGAGGAATGACCGTCTGGTCACCCGGGGGCTTATTCAGTTAACACTTCCACCTCTTAAAGACAATGGTGTGCAATCAATGCATATAGGGTCTTTCAGGCCCGTTGCTAAGTGATACGCAGTGTCAACAGAAAAATGCCGGATGTACAGAGGACAGCTACAGGCCCAAGAGAGATCAACACCCTCTGATGATATTTTAAACTTAATTCAGTCCCCGATGAAGATTGTGACAGGTTCTGTGGCTAGAGCAGAAAAGATGTTTGCACTTCAAAATCCGACTTCTTAAAGTTGCTCTGCTGTGTGCAAAGAGTGTTTAATTTGGTAACAAGTGAATCATGGCCCAAACAGTAGTTGGTTCAAATAGGAAAAGGCACCCAGCAGGGGCGTCTTGAATATTCATTTCTTGCCAGGCACAGCGGTCATCTTACAATCTCAGCATCAGTATCAGAGCTGATCATTTGTCTCAGATTGTCTATGCATTCTCTCATTTTTTTCATCTCTAAAATCTATTTTAGGGACAGCCCCCGAAAGCCATTTGCAACAGCTTCTTCAGAAATTCTAAAGAAGGGAAAGAAACTTGAATAGGATCACATCACCCCATACAACCATGAAAACCTGTTTTGTGGGGGCATTCTTGAAACCAGCCCAGAAGCTCTTACAAGTTTTTGTATTTATTTACCCATTTCTTTCTCTCCCTTCTCCCTCCCTCAATGGATTTTTATATTCAAATGCAAAAGATTTCCATGTGCACTAAAGATTCATTTATGTATTGGTTTAGAAGATCATGCCATGATGTTGAGAAATGCAACTTTTCATAAACAGATGTTTACAAATTCAGTCTTTGTATCAGGAAAAGCACACTCACCACAAAGGGCCTGCTTTCCATATTTGAAGGCAAAACCCCTTTGAAAAAGAAACTCCAGTCCTTAAAGTCCAGGAACCATTAACCTCAAACACATCACTCCTCAGACACCAAACCTGTGAAATGTCTTCCTAAAGAGACACTGCTCAATCTTACATGCCTGGGGTTGCTGCCAACAACAAACACTTGGTCACACAGACCTTGAGAGCTGTGTAGACAGGAGGGTGGGTGTGGGCACAGTGAATTTATTCAATTCAGGACGCTGTATTCGCCAAGCCCAACACAAGCCTTTTAAGAGCCCAAGTCACATAAGTTTCAGCAGCCAGGTTTGTCTTCTTTTGTCCTCAAGAGTTTGGTCTGTTTATTAAACCAATAAGAGCCCTGGAGCATTTTGTCTAGAGGGCTAAGACCTCCTAAAGCGGGAATATATTAACCCAGATGGAGAAGGGAAAGGGGAGGGGCTGGCTTCTTGACATTTTCTTCCTGTCTCATCCCACGAAGCTAATTTTATAGGGTTTGTTCCTGTCGTGTTGAAGCTACAGGTAGTAAGGGGGAGATTGAAGGCAGATAAAACCACACAATAGCATTCCCAGGCCTGGCTTCCTCGCCTCACTGAGGGTGGCTTTCCCTCACATAGGCACTAAGGCGTTGTGAGGTATTGAAGAAACAAGCACACGAGTGATGACAACTGCAGGGACCACCTGCCACCATCCTCTGAGTCGAGGTCTTTCTCCCTACCAGGATTCTGCAATAAAACACATACCCACTTTTCCATAGCTTTATGAGATGAAAAGCTAGGATTTTGAGCCCTGGGTTAGCAAAACGAATGGGCCATAGGTATTTTTGGATTAATGATCAGCTGCCTGTCTCCTTGTTTGAGCAAGAATGAGCAAATGCTGAGTGCTGGACAGAAGGAATTTCACTTCTAAGAAATAAAAGCATTTATTTGGAAGCCACAGATAAATCCTTATTCATTGGAAGGCACAAAATGCTTAAATACTGACTTAAAAAAATTTTTTTCTTTGATGTGGACCATTTTTAAAGTCTTTATTGAATTTGTTACAATATTGCTTCTGTTGTTTATGTTCTGTTTGTTGACCTTGAGGCATGTGGGATCTTAGTTCTCTGATCAGGGATTGAATCTGTAACCCTCGCATTGAAAGGTGGATTCTTAACCACTGGACCACCAGGGGAGTTTCCAAGTATTGAAGTGTTCACCTAGAGCTATCACAAATCCTCTGCAAATATGAAAATGTATGAATGGGCTAACCAAATTTTCTTTAAATTTCTAATAAAAGGAGTTAGACCCTAAATGTACATTTATTTCAATAAGCCAATGACTTCTCCTGTCTTTTCCAAATAGACCCAACCATCACACAGGAATCAGTGACCACACTCAAGTGCGTCCAGCCCCAGGACAACTGTTGAGCCCTGCGGACTAAGCAGAGACCTTATGATTTGGATAATGCTTAAAATTGGGGCATATTCTGGACTTCCAAATTTCTTTGTAGGTTAAAAAAAAAAAAGTTTTCCTTACCATCATTTGTGACAAAGATCCTAGTGACTGCCGTTTGTTTATCCTGCGTGTGTGAAGAGGATGCTGCGCCTCCTAACTTGGAGAGATGTGTTTTCTACTTTTCTCCAGCAGTGGGGAACTGTTTGTACTAAGCCATTCTTTTTCCTTGTCCCTCTTGTGGCCAACAGGCTATACTGATAAACAGGCTGTAAAAGCAAAGAGAGACCTCAGCAGTGACAGCAACTGAACAAAAGTAATGAGGCCAAAATTAAGAGGAGTCTTGTAAAAGCTTTGCTGTCTTAAGTGTTGGTCAGCTGACATATTTGCTTAAATCCAGCAATTTCTGCAGGTAGACTCTAGAGCGTGCCATGAAACATCAAAGCCCAAAGGAATATAGTCATGAAACAAGCCTCAAATACGACTGCTCTGTGTTTTCTATGTAAATGTAGAGCCATGAGCACATATTAATTTATTAAACTATGAAACAAAGCGAGATTATCTAGTTCCAAAATTTCCCATGGGAACACCTACTCTACACTTACTCTCTGATCTACTTTCTCTTACGTAAGATCGTTGCTGATCTCGGGAACTCCACCCTAGCTGTATATTAGAATCACCTGGGAGACTTTTTAAACTCTTCAGATGGCCAGGCCCTAGCCCCAGAAATTTGTTTTAATTGCTGAGGAGTGGAACCTGAGCAGTGATAGTTGCTAATGTCCCCCAGATGAGTTCAGCGGTTGTTAATTCCCCTTGGTGAGCTGGAGGTGGAGGGACACGGTCGTAGGTGATTAAGCGGAGGTAGGTGCTGACAGAATAAGCAAAACTTATGGGAGGAAACCCCCAAATTGAGAAAATACCACCCACTGAAAACAAAGGATATTATTTTCCTTTTTTTTTTAAGTACTGGACATTTTATCTTTTTTAAAAATTGAGATATAGTTGATTTACAATTCTGTGTTAGTTTCTGGTGTAAAGCAAAGTGAATCAGGTATGCACACACATGTTACATCTTGTCAGGCTCTTTCCCATTATAGTGTTCACAAGATACTGAATACAGTTCCCTGTGCTATACAGCAGGACCTGTTGTTTATGTATTTTATGTATAGCAGTTTGTATCTGCTGCTGCTGCTAAGTCACTTTAGTCGTGTCCGACTCTGTGCAACCCCATAGACGGCAGCCCACCAGGCTCCCCCAACCCTGGGATTCTCCAGGCAAGAACACTGGAGTGGGTTGCCATTTCCTTCTCCAATGCAAGAAAGTGAAAAGTGAAAGTGAAGTCACTCAGTCATGTCTGACTCTGTGCGACCCTATGGACTGCAGCCCATCAGGCTCCCCCGTCCCTGGGATTTTCCAGGCAAGAACACTGGAGTGGTTTGCCATAGCCTTCTCCAGTTTGTATCTGCTAATCCCAAACTCCTGATCTACTCCTTACCTCTATGCTTTCCTTGTTGGTAACCATGTTTGTTTTCTATGTCTGTAAGTCTATTTGTGTTTTGTAAATAAGTTCATTTAAAACTACTTTTTTTTTTTTTTTTAGATTCCACATATAAGTGATACATTATTTATCTTTCTCTGTTATTCACATACTTCACTTAGTATGACAATCCCCAGGGATCCATCCATGTTGCTACAAATGGAATTATTTCACTCTTTTTTTTTTTTTTTGGCTGAGTAATATTCAAAGGATATTATTCTGTCTCAGCAGAACATCTTTGTTTAGCTCTAAAATTGACATATTTCATGAGAACTTAGTTGAAACACACTTTTAAAGAGATTGGAAAGAGACCCCCAGAAACCAGGAGGCAGTTTCAGGCCCTATTTAGAAAAAGTCCCCATGATGGTCAAAACACTACAGAAATGTGGGGGGAGTGAGAAAGTGGGGCATCAGGAGAGGCTTTGTCAGAGAAGTGGTTCTTGATATGGGCCTGGAGTGGAAGGGTTCACAGGGAGCCTCTGTGCGGGGAGTGGGGAGGGAAGTTGATGAGTTACAAGCATGGAATATCTTTTCCAAAGTCCAGGACTCTTTTTATGAAAAGGAGAAGGAGCATACCACTTTTGTTTCTTTCTTACCATTCTTTGGCTTAAATTTACTACCTATTGTGTTCCAGACATTATTCTAAGAGCTTTCTACTTAAATCCTTTGTGCTTAAATCACTTAATAGTCAAAATAACTGTACGAAGTAGATCTTGAAATGATCCCCTTCTTACAGGGGGAAACTGAAGCACAGAGAGGTGAAATAACTCATTCAAGATCACACAGTACCTAAATGGTCACTGCCAGTCTTTTTCCTCTTTCTGGTTCTTTGTGATAACTGTCATTGGCTGAAGCCACCAGCAGCCCAGAGCTCACTGATAATAGATGCTGCTGTCCAGGAGCTGACCACTTACCAAACAAACCCAGCCACTCCCTGGAGTCAGAGAAGGATGGATGACCTGCCCATTACAGTTCAGATGACATGTGGCGAGGCCCAGGGCCCATCCGAGATCCACTGAGCACTGGAATAGCTAAGCCTGAAGTCAGAGAAAGAGAACCCAGGTCCAGTCATGTTTTGGAACCACCCCATCTCGCCATGGGTAAGGTCACATAAAGGGGACTTCCCCGTGGTCCAGTGGTTAAGACTCCATGCTCCCAGGGCTGGGGACATGGATTCAATCCTTGGTCAGGGCACTGAGATCACATATGCTGCAATTAAGAGCCTACACACTGCAGCTAAAGGTCCTGATGACTCAGCGAAGATCCCATTGTGCTGGTACAGCTAAAGAAATAAAGAAAAATTTTAAAAATCGCATAGAGGTTCCCTCTTTTTTTTTTTTTTTTTTTATTACAGAGGTATAGGTTATGCCACTTTCTTCTTTTTTGAAACTCTCTACAGCAGAAAGTTATTACAAATTTAGTGGTTGTACTTAAGGAATCCAGACAAAGATCATTTCATGAATATTTTTAAGAATGCCCTACAGAATTGGTACGGCAGAGTCCAATGAAATCTATTATTTTTCCCTCTCACTCAAATCAGTTAATGTAATTTAACCGATACATCTAGGGTTTCTAATCTGAGTAAGGAGATAACAGTGGCAGGAGTTACTAACAGAAGACAAAGGAAATAGGATCACAAGCAAAGTCTCCAAATGCTGTGACCATCTGGAGGCAGATGAGCCGGAAGGAGGGATCCTGTCAGGCTTCCTGGAGGAGGCAGTGCTTACAATGGACCCTCAATCTGAAGAATTTCAATAAAGAGGCCGTGGGAGGAGTGAAGGGAAGTTAATTCTGCTGAGAGGAGAGATGCGCGGTCACTCCTGGCTGCCTGTCTTAGAGGAGCAGGCCTTGGGGTGCACGTGTGGCCCACAGGAGAACAAAGAAATGTTTCTGCCAACTTCCAAAACTGCACAGCCGGCAGAGTCAGGGGCAGGAAAGCACTAAGGTCCTTTGTACAAAGTAGCCAATTTACAGTTATGGTTACACTTGAGTCAATTAAAGTGTTTTATTAGCAGGAATTTGAATCTCTTACCTTCATTAACATTTAACAGTAAATGGGAGAAAAAAGGTAAATAAAATATTATCTGGCTTTTTAAAGGTCATTTCAGACTGAGCATTATAAAATGCGAGCTGGGGAAAGGCGGGGATGGCCCTTTGTGTGGATTTAGTACTCGGAGCCCACGACATGCATACATCTCTAGAGAGATAGCACAGCAGCAGCAGCAGCCCGAGAACACCTCACGGCAGGTGAGGTGCTGGTGGTGCATTCATTATGGGCAGCACATTCGGGGCAGGGGGAAGGAAGGAGATGTGACATGTGAGAATGCATTTTTTCTTTAGATCTCAGACTGTAAATCATATGGGGTATGCAGCCCTGAGTAATTACTCCCATGATCAACACCTGCTTCTTAACAACCCCAGGCTAGCAGCCCAAGTTGATTAAATGACATACCTCATCGTTCCCCTAAAGGAAAAAAGCTCAGAGGGAGACCAGTGCCCAGGTCCCAGAGTCCACGGAGGGCCCCTGGGAAGTCCCTGCCATAGTCAGGAGGCAGGGCAGACTCCAGCCCCAGGTGCCCCAGAACACTTTCGATCGAAGCCTGCTGGGACTGGAAGTCAGACAGAAACTCGATCATTCGGCAAGGCGGGAAACATTCAACCTGAACAGACACTTTTTATTTTTTAATTTTCCAAAGTGTCAAGCCAGAAGCAATTAGAAAGCCATCTAAAAGCTGCTTGGTGAATGTTTCATCTCAGTCTGTCACCCCTGGAGATGCTAAGACCTAAGCTGGGATGTTCAGGTGCTGTCTGGCCCCAGGAAGGTGACAGGAAACCAATATGTCCCCACCACTGAAAAGATCTACCTTAACATTATTTATTAGAATGGATGAACTAGAAGGAGAAGGTCCACCCCTCCCATGATAGGTTCTTGAGGATCCTGAAGTTTTCATGATGACCTCCCTTGTCCTAGGTGAAAGTTGTACCTGGAGATACAAACCCTGGCAAGTGGGAAGTTTCCCTTTCAAGGCAGTAATAGAAAGCACAGTCTTACTCAAATGAATATTTCAATTGAGGAGGTAATGATGACAGGGAAGAGGCAAAGGGATGGGAGGATGGGGGATTACATAAATGCAAGTTACTGGTAACTTTCTAGTCCTTGGGTTGGGTAAGTTCACAGATAATCACTTTATTTTCCAACTTTATAACTAGCTTATACATTATATCTTGTGTATTGGGTTAAATCCCCTTCCTGAGCTTTCTTCATCATTAGAGTATGCAACTTCATTACATCTGAAAATATTAGGGAAATGAATTCAAAGCAAAATAAATATTTCCTAATTTAAAATAAATATTGCTTATCAGTGTGATCGTGTTCAGAGCGCAATGCAACTATATCCATACAAGGAACAAAAGTAGAGGGGAAAGGGATATTTACATACATAAAAATACATCCAAAGTCTGATTTTAATGTGCTAAAAGCATCTGGTCTAATTCTGTAAATGTCAAAGGCTGCTGCTCGCTGTCCCTCCAGCTCTACCCCAATTAGCAGCTGAAGAAATGGCCTTCCGTTTATCCAAATCTGAAGGTAAATATCACGGACTTCAGCATGAAAACAATGAGGACCTTTTTCTGTTCCATTTAACAACTTTATTTTGCATTTGATCTAGCAAAGACATACAGAAAGGTTTCTGGGAGTTGGTAAACTAACTCTCTAAATAGCTCCCCCAACCTCATTCCATTCCCTTTTCTTTTTGTAGCTTACACACAAGCAACTTCTCACCTACCCTAGAAGTCTGGGGCTGTCATTAAGTTGAGGACCTTCAGCACTGAAGCATGCAAGGCCACAGTCAAAGGCAGGGAATGAGACTGAGACCATTTTCAGTGTCATTCAGAGAAGCCAACATCCTCTATGATACACGTAGATATATGTGTTATTTTCCAAAAAGCCATCAGACTGGGCTCCTGATAACCACTGAAACAATCATCCTTTTAAAATGTATCCTGAACACACAGTAAGAGTCAGGCCCTGTGCTTTTGCCTTAGTGAAGGTCACCACAGTTTGGTCCCTCAAGAATGGTGTTCAGGAGGTGCTTCTCTCTCACAGGCAGAGGATGAAGCTGGGCTCAGAGAGAATGCGGGCTGCTCTGGGCACTGTTCTACCAGCCCATGTCTTCTTTCACCAGTCTGACCCCTCTCGTGAAGGGGATGTGGAAGGCGACTCATGAAATCACCATTTATTCCTACCAATATGAAAATGCTCTCCTACTCCAGGTGAGTGTCACAGACTCACTGAAAGCCAGCAGTGGAAGGCACCTCAAAGATCTGGGTCTTTCCACCAAGGGCACATGGAAGAGGAGAGAGACTGGTGCACCAGGGACTAGGAATGCTGTGGTCCTGCTGTCCTGGGTCTGTCGTAGACAGTGAAGCACCATACTGCCCCACTGAGACATGCCAACTGCCTCTACTTACTGACTAGTGAGGAAACCAAGCTTCATATCAACAGGTAGGCCTTGGATTAAAAGCTCCCAGAGATGGTCCATAGTTTAGTAATAGGAAAACTACACACACACATACACACACACACACACACACACACACACGTACACACATACACACACGTAAAGGCTTCCCAGATGGTGCAGGGTAAAGAATCTGCCAATGCAGGGGACACAGGAAATGAGGGTTTGACCCTTGAATTGGAAAGATCCTTTGGAGTAGAAAATGGCAACCTGCTTCAGTATTCTTGCCTGGAAAATCCAATGGTCAGAGGAGAATGGCAGGCTACAGTTGGAGATGTAGAGTTGGAGATGACTAAGAACACATATACACTTGCACACACACACATATGTAAAGCCATAGATATCTTAATGTTGCTTCTGCTTTCTTCTGCACAACCTGCTTCTGTTAACTAGCTCTGGAAAGGGCCATGACTGCTCCCTGTACCCTCCTTTTGAGGCAAATCAAATGAACCTCTTGCAAGAATCGTATTTTAGTGCCCTCCCAGCTAAGGGGCTCTTCCATTAGTAACTGAATTCAGCAGGAAACGTCCAGTCACTCCAAAGGAAGATGTTCTGATTCAACCAAACACCTACTGCACACCTTGTATATGCCAGGTGTTAAACTTGGTACTTGTCAATACATTATTTCATTTTACTTCAACTCAGTACTATAATGCATGTACTAAGTCCACCTTATAGGTTAGAAAGCTGAGGCTTTGAGTGGTTTATATAAAGTGCTCATGGCTCATGCTTAGTGACTGACCCAGTGTCACGCTTAGGTGTCTCATCTACTGCCACTGGGTTCCCTTCACATCCCCATTCCATCACATCCTGGCATCAGTCCTATCTTCCTCAGTGAAGGGACAATCACAGCAAGGGCCTCTCAAGGCTTAAGATTTTATTCAGGTGGGTGAGTTCTCAGGAGATATGTGTCAAAGACTCATTGAGACAGAAAAACTCTGGCCACATCTGCAGGTGAAAATGGCAAACCTGTGTGTATACACATGTAACTCACCATTGAATAAAAATATGTCAAAAGTGAACTGAAAACTCCCAAGAGAGTCACAATAGAGGGAAATCAATGATGAAAGCTCATGGCCATTTACAGAACATGCATACAGACAGACACACACACACATACATAAACACACAGTATAAACACACTGGCATAGTTACCTCTGAAGGCATGCAGTATAATCAGAGTAGGGAATAAAGGAATAAATCAGAAAAGAGGAGTGTGATTAACTGAATGATCTACTCCTGAAGTTAAAATTTTAAACTATTCATGACAGTTTAAAATAAAGTCTATGAAAAAGATTCCCAATAAAAATGATAACATTCCCAAACCTCACGAGATGTGACTGAAGGTACAGGAATTGGCAAGAGGAGGAAGAAAAGAACTCTCCACTTGCATAAGGTAGGGGGAGTCCTCCCTGGGAATTTCATAATTACGTGCTCTTGCTGCTCATTAATTACAAGGAAACCAACCAGGCTCCAGCCCCCTTGCCTGCTGGGAGGGCAGGACGGGATTACAGACTCACATGAAGGATGGGGACTGGCAGACGGCACCCATCAGAGTGCCACGTAATGGGTCTGAGACTCCAGGTCAGAGATGGCCACCCCTGATTCAGGCTGCATGCAATTAAAAGATCTGAACAGAGTCGAAACTGACCCTTGCCATCTTACGCATGTCAGAGGCTGCTCATTTGAAACAAAATTCTTAATTGTTTTTCCTTTGCTCTTTTAGTTTCAAAACCATCTGTAGAAAGCATATAGCTTGGCAAAATAGAAAATAAATATCCTATCATCTGGCTACTGTTTAAAGTGCAAAGGTTTTCTGTAACTGTGCAGGGAGCATACACATACACACACACACACACACACACACACACACACACACACAAAGCAGAGCAAATACTCTGATGAATAAAAATGTGAATTTGAGGGCAAATGAGGCATGAAACATATTGGCCAATAAACACCACAAAAGAAGGTCATACTAAATTTTTTTTATCTAACCAGACTGGGAAGCACTTGAGCCGAGATACCCAGCATGAGAAGACTTTGAAAGAAGTTATATTTCTTATCAAGTAAAGAGGATTGGTGTTCATTTATTTGTTATAACTCAGGCATAAAGAAGTCTAGGGTCTTACTGGACTGTCTTTTTTTTAAAGATTTGTTTGTTTGTTTGTTTTTGATGTAGACCATTTTAAAAGTCTTTATTGAATTTATTACAATATGGCTTCTGTTTTTTGTTTGTTTGATTGTTTCTGTTTTCTGTTTTAGTGTTTTGGTCATGAGGCCTTCCCAGCCTCATGGGGTGGGATCCTCCTCACGGCTGGGAGGATCCTCCCCAGCCAGGGATCCAACCCACACCCGCTGCACTGGAAGGTGAAGTCTTAACCACTGGACTGCCAGTTAAGTCCTTGGATTAGGTCTCTAGAGGTTAGACTCTGAAGGTTTCATCATATCTAAAAAGTACATCAGCAACCTATCATGAGAAAATAAAATCTGCCTAAGTACTCCTGTAATCACAGCTCTTTTTTGAAAATGTCTCCTCCAGAAGGCCCTAAATTTCTAAAGTGCTTTTCAGTCCACAAAGCTCCTTCAAAACCAGCTCAAAAAGTAGAACGGTCAGGTAATATTTGCTCCATTCTCAGGCAAGGAAAAGATCTGCTCAGAAAGGTGAGGGTATTTTCTTAGGTTCCTGTGGTCAGGAATTGTACAGTCCAGTGAGGATCTGACCCATCTGACTTCTGATCCAGCACAGCCCTGCCAGTCTGCCAGTCCTGGGGTTTCACAGGTCCACTGTGAAATGTGCGCTTAGGTCCTGACGCTTCTGTCTTTTAGACAAAGTTGATTTCGGGAAGCTGCTTTGTACCAACACACCATATCAACCATCCCTTTCCCAAGGGAGGCAGGATGGTATAGCAGCTTAGAGCCAGACAGGCCTGAGTGCCAATCCTGACTCTGAGAAACCTGCTGTGGGGGCCTTGGAGCATTTCCAGCCTCTGGACCTCCGTTTTCTTTTCTGTATTATTGTGATGATAATTTCTGCCTTCCAAAGCATTGGGCATGATAAAGGCCTTGGCCCACAGTAAGCATTATTACGATTTCTCCTCCATGTGATGCAAGAGTAAAGGTGGAGAAGCAGACACTTTAAGGGCAGGATCAGAAGAGGTCATGCGCAGGGCAGCCTGGGTGTCCCAGCAGAGTCTTAAACAGAAGGGCCTAGGAATGCGGACTTTTCTGTGTGTGGAATATGTCAGAATCAAAAGAACAATGGAAACAAATGGCTTAGACAATTTCCCACCCTTCCCCCACTCCCACTCGCACACTCAGCATCGTGGGTCGAAAGGAAACGAATTCTTTCAAGATTCCCAGACCAGTCTGAGCAAAGTGAAAAGGTTTCCAGCCCCTGTCGGTTCTGAGAAATACCTGAGCCTCGCAGGGCTGGGGTCACCTGAAGCTCCTCGGGGGGCTCTCGGGCTTCACTAATTAGAGGGAGCAATATTGTTTGAAAGCCTTCCCTTCATCTGTCTTCCAGCCTTGCTTTGCTTCAGGATTTGGGTGTTCGCCGCCCAGGCCCAGTTCACACAGCCTGCCAGCCCTTCAAAGGCAGAGAATCCACACAGGCTCACCAAACAGGTGGTGATGAGAGACGTGCCCAGACTGTCCTGGCCATTCCTTGCTGCACCTTCACTTTCATTATCCCCATCATTTGTCAAGCAAAGGCAGGCTGGTGAGCTGGGGCTTCCACACCTTCAAAGGGAAATACTGCCTAGACAGTGAGGCTGCTGCGGCCACGACCTCCTCTTCACCTGCTGGATACCCAAGGGGACTCGCATCGTCAAAAGAGGAGTCATCATTAGACGTTTCTCACTGATAGTCAGTGGCCCAAGGGAGACAGAGAGAGATAAAGGGCCAGTTACAGGAGGGGTTATGTACCACACTGAGAAATTGGCAAAGGCAAAATTAACTTTCCAGGGTAAGACACAGACAGGACCAAGTCACTCGGAACCTGAGAAAAATATGCTGTCTGTGATGACAGAGTCCAACATTCCCCCAGAATTTGGCCACTGACTCCTATGGTTAATAACTTCACCTCTGGGGGACTCAGGTTTTCCACTACAGACCCACAGAATTCCTCTTCTTAGAATTTAGGAGAAGGACCCCTAAGTTGGAACAGGGACAAAATGAATTTTTCACTGTGCTGGCAAGACAATGGATACAAAAGCAGTGAGCAAAAACACTCTTTGCATGAGGAAAGGATGCAGCTCTGCCTAAGGCTCAATCCAGGGGTTTGGTAAACTAGAAAGAAGTTCTTGAGTGGAGCAGGCAGAGGAAAGGAGGAGGAAGTAGGTGGCATGGGGAGGGAAAATATTGTTCTGGTGGTTTTCTTCTGTTGCTGGGAGAGGCTGGACCAGAAATTGGAAGGTAGGTTGTTTGGTATCATAGGAAAAAGAAACTCTGCAGCCCTGGGCATTCCTGAAGAATGTCCATGGACTTGAGCTCGAGTCAAGGTGGATCACAGGGCAAAAGACGAGGATTTGAATTAGAGCTTGGGCCTCTCATCTTCCTGGAGAATCTCTCCCAGCCCTTTTGTTTACTACTGTAGTTCTATCCTCATCACCTCAATATATGTCCCTCCTTAAGAGAAGTATCAATAACCTCAGATATGCAGATTACACCACCCCTCTGGCAGAAAGTGAAGAGGAACTAAAAGCCTCTTGATGAAAGTGAAAGAGGAGAGTGAAAAAGTTGGCTTAAAGCTTAATATTCAGAAAACTAAGATCATGGCATCTGGTCCCATCACTTCATGGGAAATAGATGCGGAAACAGTGGAAACAGTGTCAGACTTTATTTTTTTGGGCTCCAAAATCACTGCAGATGGTGACTGCAGCCATGAAATTAAAAGACGCTTGAGTCAGACACAACTGAAGTGACTTAGCAGCAGCAGCAGCAGCAGCCTTGGAAGGAAAGTTATGACCAATCTAGATAGCATATTGAAAAACAGAGATATTACTTTGCCAACAAAGGTCCATCTAGTCAAGGCTATGGTTTTTCCAGTGGTCGTGTATGGATGTGAGAGTTGGACTGTGAAGAAGGCTGAGTGCCAAAGAATTGATGCTTTTGAACTGTGGTGTTGGAGAAGACTCTTGAGAGTCCCTTGGACTGCAAGGAGATCCAATCAGTCCATTCTAAAGGAGATCAGTCCTGGGTGTTCTTTAGAAGGAATGATGCTAAAGCTGAAAGTCCAGTACTTTGGTCACTTCATGTGAAGAGTTGGCTCATTGGAAAAGACTCTGATGCTGGGAGGGATTGGGCAGGAGGAGAAGGGGACAACAGAGGATGAGATGGCTGTATGGCATCACCGACTCAATGGACGTGAGTTTGAGTGAACTCCAGGAGCTGGTGATGGACAGGGAGGCCTGGTGTGCTGCAACTCATGGGGTCGCAAAGAGTCAGACACGACTGAGTGACTGAACTGAACTGAACTGAAGAGACAGAACTCCAGGGACTTCCCTGGTGGTTCAGTGGTTAAGAATCCACCTTCCAATGTTGGGGACAAGGGTTCAACCCCTGGTCAGGGAACTAAGATCCCACATACTGTGGGGCAACTAAGCCCATGTGCTCTGGAGCCTGAGTTCCATAACTAGAGAGAAAAGAGCCCTCCCACCACAAAAGAAGATCTCACAAGCTTCTTCAATGAAGATCTGAGGCATCCAAATAAGTAAATAAAGAAATTTTTTTGGTTAAAAAAATAGAGAGAGAGAGAGAACTCCAAGATTGTTTCTTAGAACATAAAACTAGATGAAAGGCATCACAGTGCGATCTTCCCCCAAGTATGGATCTTTCAGCATAGTGATTCTGGCCAGTCAGTTGTATGTCAGTTGTTTTTTTCCCCCCTACCAGTAAAAATGTCATTTATTTAAAGGTGGCCTTGGCAGGCCTAGTCAAATAAATGAATATTTCTCTCTTAACAGACGCATTTCCCAACAACCTGTTTCTGTGAGAATGCAGGAGCTGGCCTGCATGACCATCTCTTCTGAGAAATATAGACAGGAACATAATTTTGATGTTAACCCCACTGAAAAACTCTCAGGGAGTTTTTGGAGCCCTGTGGAAATGTATCTTTTTGTTCCTCCCAGACTGGCCTCCAGCCTGAAGGATGAGCACACAAAGGACAGAAGAGTTGAAGGCATGGCCTGCCTGGAAAGACTGGGCTGTTTCTACTGAGCTGGAGCCAGAGAAGGGTTTAGGGGAGCAGTAGAAGATGAGGTCGGGGGAAGGCAATGGCACCCCACCCCAGTACTCTTGCCTGGAAAATCCCATGGATGGAGGAGCCTGGTAGGCTCCAGCCCATGGGGTCGCTAAGAGTCGGACACGACTGAGCGACTTCACTTTCACTTTTCGTTTTCATGCATTGGAGAAGGAAATGGCAACCCACTCCAGTGTTCTTGCCTGGAGAGTCCCGGGGACGGAGGAGCCTGGTGGGCTGCCGTCTATGGGATTGCACAGAGTCGGACACAGCTGAAGCAACTTAGCAGCAGCAGCAGAAGATGAGGTCAGAAAAGTGGGCTGAGTTCATATCAGGAGAGGCGTCACATATTTCCTTCCATTAAATGGCAACGGGAGCCATTTAAGACATTTAAGTAGGCAAGGTATTAAGATGTTTAAGTATGCATTTAAGATATTTACGTATGCACGGGGTTGGGTGAATCAGTTCTGGTGATTGCGTGTGGAGATCTTGGAAAAAAGGAGAAACTAGAGAGAGAAAGACAAGGCAGTCCTTTGTTCATGAATGTAATATGCCTGCTTCCCTGCCAGGCACTGAGGGCATTGTGATGAAGAAAGCCAACACAAAGGACTTTCCTGGTGGTTCAGTGGTTAGGACTCCACACTCCCACTACACAGGGCTTGGGTCCATCCCTTGTTGGGGAACTAAGATCCTGTATGCTGCACAGTGTGGCCAAAAAGCCAACACAAAGTCAACACAATGACTATCTGGGAGCTTGCAGTCCAATGGGATGTGAGAATGTCACTGACAGTCCAGCTGGGCGTACAACGTTTGACACGGCGCATGTGAGATGTCTGTGAAATAGCCACGTGGAAAGATGCAAGGTGGCCTACGATCAATACACATTCCTACAAGTTTAAATATAGGATTTTCAAAACTCACTTGATCTGAAGAAAGTCTGCTTGCCTAACTCCTATCTATAGGTTTCTATTCAGGTGAGAACATTTCCCTTTCCTTGTTGAACCAAGAGGTGAACCTTGGTGAACGTTGTTGCCCAAGTATCAGTACAATTAAGTGGCAGAGCCTCAGGGTTTAACTGGGCCCACATGGCCAGGGTCTGGACCCCCTCAACTGTCTGGGTGTGGGGTAAAGAGTGTGCAGCACAAGTTCCAGGCCTGAAATCCAATTCTGGGACTCACTCACTCCAAGCCCCTCTCTCCTTGCCATTTCTACATAGAAGCTGATGATTAATTATCCAAGAATGCAGCAGAATCAGGGGAAATCTGACATGGAACTGACCTGAAATGAATCCTCACTGGGTCTCTCTGTTCTATAAGGGAAACCTTGATCATCAAAGCACTAGCCAGCTCTATTAGACCCTTCCAGAGGCCAAAAACCACTCTTCTCCAAAATCCAGCTCTGATTTATTACTATTTCTTTCACTGACATTTTCATATTTATCCCACCCCTTCTAATTCAGCAAACCCTCCCTCTCATCCCATTCTGCTCTCAGACAGTCTGCTAGTCCTTAGCAAAAATAACAGATTTATTGCTTCAGTTCCCACAATGCACATGTGTTTATTAGGTCCTGCCTTAAAGCAAATTCAAACATTTTCTATGATCATTTTTTGCAAGTGTCAGAGATCTGGCAATCCAACTTCAGGATGACTTTCGACTCTTAGCATACAGTCTGCCACCCGGAGCCAGGTACTCATAAATTGTAATATTTCAATGCCTTCCAGGTACTCTATATGACCTGCTAATTATCTGTCAAAATGTAGGCATCAGACACAAATCAAATAGGTGAAAAGAATTTGATCTAATCTCTGCTTTTTCCAGTTTCTGAGTCTCTGAATACCACATACATCAAGCCTCTGTCTTGCTCTGGGACAGCACATACCTTAATGCATTCCCCAAATCACACAATTCTCTGCAAAGAACTGTTTTCTTTGCTGCTGAGATTAATAAGCCAATTCTCTCTCCTCGCCAGAGAATGTCTGAACAGTGCAGAGTTGACCCGACTCCCTCCTTTCCAGGGGGCATTTATAGCACCATGATATGAATGTCTCTTGAACTTGAGTGTAGAATTCTGTGCCCACAAGAAGAAAACTCAGGCTTGGAGGGGACTCCTGACAAGACTATCTGATTAGATTCGTCCTCTTCACACAAACAAATGTCTGAGCAGAAAAGGCAGTTAGCTTTTATTTCCCTTCCTGAATTCCAGGAAGGAGTCCCAATTATTGATAAGCAAATCAACTTTAATTATGTTTGACACACTGATTCATAAATTATTAATTTGATCAATATTTACTGAGGATTTACTATGTACCCAAACTGCATGATAGAGTATAAACAAAAAACACAGTTACTATATGTAACTAACATTAATTCCTAAGGATTTTATATAACATCAGTGACCTTTATTAGATGGGAGAGTGGTATATACAACCATTATCCTCAGCTTTAAAAGGCAGTTCACCAATTTTTAAAAACTGTGCCCTATTACACTCCATGGAGTTCCCAGGGCAGAGAGTTATCAGGGCAGAGATTTCTGTCTATCTTATTCAGGGTGGATCCCTAGTATCCTGAATAACATCTGTTATATAGTAGATGCTCAATAAATATTTGTTGACCAAATGAATAATGCCCTGGACCCACAGAGAGGGAGGCAATTATTGTCCACATCCCTTACCAAGTACTGAAGTCCCTCAGTCGTGTCCGACTCTTGGTGACCCCATGGGCTGTAGCCTATAAGGCTCCTCCATCCAGGGATTTTCCAGGCAAGAGTGCTGGAGTGGATTGCCATTTCCTTCTCCAGGGGATCTTCCCATCCCAGGAATCGAACCCAGGTTTCCTGCATTGCAGGCATATGCTTTACCGTCTGAGCCACCAGGGAACGCTCCCACCAGGCTCCTCTGTCTGTGGGATTCTCCAGGCAAGAATACTGGAGTGGGTTGCTATTTCCTTCTCCAGTGTCCAGTATAAGCCTGTTTTTAAGGCAAAATGTAAGCAACAGCTCTTTTAGCTTGATGTGATAGCTTTTATTTTCCTATCATGTACTTTCTGTGTTATCTAAAGTCCCTACAAGGAGCACATATTACTTTCCTAGTCACATTAAAAGAAAGAATACAATCCAGATTTTGACCTGATTTTCTTTTCAGTTTGCAGTTAGAGTCTATTTAAAGCCTGTCATCCAGCTATAAATAGCAAAAACTCTATTGCATGAGAGAGAGGGGATGAGAAGGTTTCTAATGGAGTCTGATATTCCATGCCCGATCTGAAGAGAAGAGAGGCAGCCATAAGTATCATCAGATAATGACCAATCACTGACTACTGTCAAAGGCTAATTGTGACGGTCATAACTCTGGGAAGGTCACCTAGACAGATAGGAAAGGAGTGAGCACAGGAAAGAATGCACCAACATTGGAAAGGAATCTTGTAATCCAGCAGAATAATGTCACCAAGTCTATTTAAATGGCAGTACATGGTGTTGCTGAAATAGACTTCTCCTAAACATCAGGAATGAGAAGCCAGTTTTTTAAAATCACTATTTTCTCCCACCCTACCTTTCTCACCTAGGAGAAAGGTTAACTAGGATTTCAAAGCCTAGGCTAGCTGTAGCTTCTCTGGACTTTGGCAGCTGTTGCGTTTTGGTGCCTGTGTGCCAGTTACTTGCTCTACCAGCAATGTGTGAGGATAATCACCCACTGAAGGATTTCAACACGTTATGTTTCCCCAGGAGCCTTTGTCTAACAAGGTAATTTATGACCTGTTCGGGAATCTGGTCTTTACAAAACAATAAATTCACACTTGCGCTGGACTTCAAAGCTGCCATTATGAGGCTCCGGTAGCAGAAGGCGTCCTGCAGCTGAGAGCCAGATCAACAGATAAGTGAGTTTTTAATGATCTCTTTCAGGCCGGCTGTGAAGGGGACAAAGCTGACAGCCACTGTGGCAGCATTTGGCTACTCTTGCAAAATGTGACCCCAAATTGGCTCCTCCTGACAATGTTAAAAACTTTCATTTACTGTCTGCAGAATGTGGGATCTATGGGATTTGGGAGGTGGAGGGGCAGGTGGTAGGAACCAGTTACTTCCTATGGGATGGCCAGTGGTTGTTGCCCTGGATAAGGATCTTGCTGGAATGCCAACCAAGGCCTGGTCCTCCAACCCAGCAGTCGGCAGAAGCCCAGAAAGTCTCTGGAAAGCATGATGGAGGGGTAGGGCTTATGGGGATTCCTGGTGGTAAGCTGTTCATTGTCTCCAATTGTTTCAACAGGTTTTGTGCCTTCCTAGGCACTGCTGCTGCTGCTGCTAAGTCGCTTCAGTCGTGTCCGACTCTGTGCGATCCCATAGACGGCAGCCCACTAGGCTCCGTCCCTGGGATTCTCCAGGCAAGAACACTGGAGTGGGTTGCCATTTCCTTCTCCAATGCATGAAGGTGAAAAGCGAAAGTGAAGTCGCTCAGTCGTGTCCGACTCTTAGCGACCCCACGGACTGCAGCCTGCCAGGCTCCTCCATCCATGGGATTTTCCAGGCAAGAGTATTGGGGTGGGGTGCCATTGCCTTCCCCCTTCCTAGGCACAAATCCTGCTAAAAATATAGGCCAGGTTTTTCAGAGTGTGGTCAGCATTCTTCTTGCTTGAACATCATTTGGGAAGCTTGCTCTAAAAATCACAGGTGCCTGGGCCCCACTCTAAAGCTCCTGTTGTATCAACTCACGGTGGGTAGGCCTAGGAATTCAAATCTTTATTAACAAACAGTCCAGGTGATTCTTACACCAAAGTTTGAGAAACACTGGGTAAGATGAAAACAGAAAGAGTAAACTAGGAATTTAAGCCAGAGGGCCTTGGGATGAGCAAGATCCAGATATAAATCTAGGAGCCACAATTTATAAGCTCTGTGATCTAGGACAAGTGTCTCAATCTGTCTGAACTTTGGTTTATTCACATGTGAAAAGAAAGGATTATCTCCTAGTTGTGTAGAGAGGAATAGCTTCTGGCTTTGAAGATATGGCCTGCCATCTCCTCTTGGCTTCTTAAAGCTCTCTCTTTAGTGTCTGGGCCTCCAGCTATGGCTTCTCTGGCACTGTCTGGCCAGACACCATAAGCTATCAGCTTTACCATTCCAAGTAACTCCCTATACTCTAGCTTTCATGAAAATATGTCTTGTTTGAGACACAGAGTGTGTAATACAGCTACCTATACTATCTTCACTTCTCTTTCCATTTTATAAGCAGTAGAACTCATTTTCCAAATGCTAGGTTTCATAGAGCTTTAATCAGGTTTTTAAAATTGTTTTATTCTTTATTAATTTTTGGCTGTGCTTGGTCTTTGTTGGTGACACATGCTTTCTCTGGTTGCAGCGAGCAGGGGTTACTCTCTAGTTGGCAGTGTTCAGGCTTCTCTGTGGAGGCTTCTCTAGTTGCAGAGCACAGGCTCTACAGCAGGTGGGCTTAGTAGTTGTGGCACATGGGCTAAGTTTCCCCTAGACACATGGAATCTTCCCAGACCAGGGATCAAACTTGTGTCCCCTCCATTGGCAGGCAGATTCCTAACCACTGGACCATCAGGGAAGTACAATCAGGTTTTTTTTTTTAAACTGGTGCATAATTGCCTTACAATGTTGTGTTAGTTTCTGCTGTAAAATGAATTGAATCAGCTATATGTATACATACATCCCCTCCCTCAAACCTCCCTTCCATCCCTACCTTCATCGCACTCCTCTAGGTTATCACGGAGCACGGAGCTGAGCTCCCTGTGCTACACAGCAGCTTCCCAATAGCTAGCTATTTTACACATGGTAGACAAATAGCTCAATATCAAAAAACGAACAACCCAATCAAAAAATGAACACAAGACCTAAATAGACATCTCTCCAAAGAAGACATACAAATGGTTAAGAGGCACATGAAAAGATGCTCAACATCACTAATTTTTGAGAAATGCAAATCAAAATTATAACAAGGTATCACCTCATACTGCTTAGAATGACCATGAAAGGCAGAGGAACCAGAGGTCAAATTGCCAACATCCACTGGATCATCAAAAAAGCAAGAGAGTTCCAGAGAAACATCTATTTCTGCTTTATTGACAATGCCAAGGCCTTTGACTGTGTGGATCACAATAAACTGGGGAAAATTCTGAAAGAGATGGGAATACCAGACCACCTGACCTGCCTCTTGAGAAATTTGTATGCAGGTCAGGAAGCAACAGTTAAAACTGGACATGGAACAACAGACTGGTTCCAAACAGGAAAAGGAGTACGTCAAGGCTGTATATTGTCACCATGTTTATTTAACTTATATGCAGAGTACATCATAAGAAATGCTGGGCTGGATGAAGCACAAGCTGGAATCAAGATTGCTGGGAGAAATATCAATAACCTCAGATATGCAGATGACACCACCCTTACGGCAGAAAGTGAAGCAGAACTAAAGAGCCTCTTGATGAAAGTGAACGAGGAGAGTGAAAAAGTTGGCTTAAAACTCCACATACAGAAAACTAAGATCATGGCATCCGGTGCATTTACTTCGTGGCATATAGATAGGGAAACAATGGAAATAGTGACAGAACTTCTTTTGGAGGGGGCTGCAAAATCACAGCAGATGGTGACTGCAGCCATGAAATTAAAAGACGCTTACTCCTTGGAAGGAAAGTTATGACCGATCTACACAGCATATTAAAAAGCAGAGACATTACTTTGCCAACAAAGGTCCATCTAGTCAAGGCTATGATTTTTCCAGTAGTCATTTACGGATATGTGAGTTGGACTCTAAAGAAAGCTGAGCACCGAAGAACTGATGCTTTTGAACTGTGGTGTTGGTGAAGACTCTTGAGAGTCCCTTGGACTGCAAAGAGATCCAACCAGTCCATTCTAAAGATCAGTCCTGGGTGTTCATTGGAAAGACTGATGTTGAAGCTAAAACTCCAATACTTTGACCACCTGATGTGAAGAGCTGACTCATTTGAAAAGACCCTGATGCTGGGAAAGATTGAGGGCAGGAGGAGAAGGGGATGACAGAGGATCAGATGGTTGGATGGCATCACCGACTCAATGGACATGAGTTTGGGTAAACTCCGGGAGTTAGTGATGGACAGGGAGGCCTGGTGTGCTGCAGTCCATGGGATCACAAAGAGTCAGACACGACTGAACGACTGAACTGAACTGAACCAAAAAATCAACAAACAATAAATGAGAAGGATGTGGAGAAAAGGGAACCCTCCTACACTGTTGCTGTGGTTTAGTTGCCAAGTTGTAAACTGAGACAGCCACTATGGAGAACAGTAAGGAGGTTCCTTAAAAACTAAAAACAGTACTACCATATGACCCAGAAATCCCACTACTGGGCATATATCCTGAGAAAACTGTAATTCAAAATGACATATACACAGCAATGTTCACTGCAGCACTCTTTACAATCTTTTTTTTTTTTTTAAGTAGAAACTCTAGTGTGATGGGTGGGGAAGGCTACAACTTTGAGTCCACTTGTCCCCTCCATCCCACCTCAAGGCCCCTCAAGGGCCTCAAATGGGAGGAGTGTCTATTGAGGGTGGGGTGGGGGTGGGGTGGGAAGCAGAGAGTGAGGAGCCACTTAGCGCAAAGGTGGCAAAGAAGCTGGTAATACCAGTGCCTACACCGGATATACAAGACAGGGAACATGTTTGCAGAAAGAAAGGAAGATACAGTTAGTTTGAGGTACCTAGAAACCAGGTAAAGACACTTAGCAGCAACTGGAAATTCACACCCAGAACGACAGGCAAAGGTCCAATCACAAACACAGATGTTTTTGCCTTCTAAGTCAGCAGTTCCCAAACATGGCTGCATTTTGGAAACATTTGGGAAGTTTAAAGATACTACTGCCTGAGGACTTCCCTGGTGATCCAGTGGCTAAGACTCTGTGTTCCCAATGCAGGGTGCCCAGGTTTGTTCCCTGGTCAGAGAACTAGATCCCACATGCTGCAACTAAAGATCCGCATGCCGCAACAAAGATCAAAGATCCAGAGTGCTGCAGCCAGGACCCGGCACAGCCAAATAAATTTTAAAAAATTTATTAATGCCTGGGTCCCACCTCCAGAGATTCTGATGTAACTGGTCTGGGTCGTGGCTGGGTGTTGGGAAATGAGTCTTCCCGGTTGATTCCAGGGTTCAGCAAAGTTTGAGAACCACTACTCATAGCATAAAACATTTGTCCCTCATTTAGGCACAACTATTTCTTTATGGTCCAACTCTCACATCCACACATGACTACTGGAAAAACCATAGCCTTGACTAGACTAACCTTTGTTGGCAAAGTAATGTCTCTGCTTTTTAATATACCCTCTAGGTTTGTCATAGTTTTTTTTTTTCCCCAAGGAGTAAGCGTCTTTTAATTTCCTGGCTGCAGTCACCATCTGCAGTGATTTTGGAGCCCCCAAAATAAAGTCTGTCACTGTTTCCATTATTTTCCCATCTATTTGCCATGAAGTGATGGGACAGAACACCATGATCTTAGTTTTCTGAATGTTGAGTTTTAAGCCAGATTTTTCACTCTTCTCTTTCACTTTCATCAAGAGGCTCTTTAGTTCCTCTTTGCTTTCTGCCATAAGGGTGGTATTATCTGCATATCTGAGATATTTCTCCTGCAATCTTGATTCCAGCTTGTGCTTCATCCAGCCTGGCATTTCACATGATGTACTCTGCATAAGTACATAAATAAGCAGAGTGATAATATATAGCCTTGACATATTCCTTTTCCAGTTTGGAACCAGTCCATTGTTCCATGTCTGGTTCTAACTGTTGCTTCTTGACTAGCATACAGATATCTCAGGAGGCAGGTAAGGTGGGCTGGTATTCCTATCTCTTTAAGAATTTTTCACAGTTTGTTGTGGTCCACACAGTCAAAGGTTTTGGCTTAGTCAATAAAGCACTTAAGTAGATGTTTTTCTGGAATTCTCTTTGTTTTTCTATGATCCACAGATGTTGGCAATTTGATCTCTGGTTCCTTTGCCTTTTCTAAATCCAGCTTGAACATCCTGAAGTTCTCAGTTCATGTACTGTTGAAGACTAGCTTGGAGAATTTTGAGCATTACTTTGCTAGAGTGTGAGATGAGTCATGAGTGCAAATTGTGTGCTGGTTTGAACAGTCTTTGGCATTGCCTTTCTTTGGGATTGGAATGAAAACTGACCTTTTCCAATCCTGTGCATTGCAGAGTTTTCCAAATTTGCTGGCATATTGAGTACAGCACTTTCACAGCATCATCTTTTAGAATTTGAAATAGCTCAACTGGAATTCCATCACCTCCAGTAGCTTTGTTTGTAGTGATGCTTCCTAAGCCCCACTTGACTTTGCATTCTAGGATGTCTGGTTATAGGTGAGTGATCACACCATTGTGGTTATGCAGATGTAGGAAGCTTTATTAAATATCCACATCCTTGGGATTATATCACAAAGGCAGAGACAGAAATGTTAACTACCATTTGTATGTGTCTTGAAGCTGCTATAACAAATAACCACAAACTTGGTGACTTAAAACATATCCATTCTCTCACACTTCTGGAGGCTAGGAGTCTGAAACCAATATCCCTGGGTAGAAGTTGAGGTGGTAGCTGGGTCACACTCTCTTGAGAGGCTCATGAGAAGAATCCATGCCTTGCTCCTTCCAGCTTCTGGCTGCTGGCATTCTGGGCTTCTTTGTTATCACATTGCCTTCTCTTTTTCTACAGGCAAATCTCCCTCTGCAAACCTCCCTCTTATAAAGATATATGAGATTGATTTAGGGCCCACTTAGATGATTCAAAATAATCTCCTGATCACAAGAGCTTTAATTTAATCACACTTGCAATGTTTGATTGTTTGTTTGTTTGTTTTAACCACATAAGCTTTTATTCACAGTTTCCTGGGATTAGTACCTGATAACTTTAAGGGACTATTATTGGAGAAGACGCTTGAGAGTCCCTTGGACTGCAAGGAGATCCAACCAGTCCACTCTGAAGGAGATCAGCCCTGGGATTTCTTTGGAAGGAATGATGCTAAAGCTGAAACTCCAGTACTTTGGCCACCTCATGCGAAGAGTTGACTCATTGGAGAAGACTCTGATGCTGGGAGGGATTGAGGGCAAGAGGAGAAGGGGACGACAGAGGATGAGATGGCTGGATGGCATCACTGACTTGATGGATGTGAGTCTGAGTGACCTCCGGGAGTTGGTGATGGACAGGGAGGCCTGGCGTGCTGTGATTCATGGGGTCACAAAGAGTCGGACACGACTGAGCAACTGATCTGATCTGATTCAATCACGCTAGTCCTCAAAAATTCACATTTATCCCTCAGGCAATTTAAATTGAGCATCATATTTAACTAAGCCTCAGTTTCATCTTGGAAACTGAAATAAAAATGAATTTCTTGGAATACAACATGAATTTCATTGAACTTTATATAAAGTTTATGAGATCATATATGTAAAATGTTTGTTTATAACTGGGCCCATAGTCAACAGACCAAAAATACTAGCAACTGTCTTAGTATGTTCAGACAGCTATAACAAACCGCTGTACCAAAGATGTAGTGGCTTATAAAGAACAGGAATTTAGGGAATTCCCTGCTGGTCCAGTGGTTAGGGATGCTTGCTTTCTCTGTCTAGGGTCCAGGTTCAATTCATGGTCCCTGGTCAGGAAACTAAAAATCCTACAAGCCGTGCTGTGCAGCTGAAAAATAAATTTAAATAAATTAAAATATTTTAAAGAAAAGAACAGGAATTTATTACTCACAGTTCTAGGAGCTGGAAATCCAAGCTCAGGGAGCTAGCATGGTGAGGTTCTGGTAAGAGCCCTGTTCTGGGCTGCAGGCTGCTGACTCTTCACAGTATCATTACTAGGCAGGGCACTGAAGAGCTCTCTGGAGTTCCTTTTATAGGGGCACTAATCCCATTCACAAGGGCTCACCCATATGACCTAATCATCTTTCAAAGGCCTCATCTCCTGATACCATCACAGTGGGGCTAGAATTCCAACATATGAATTTTGGGGGCCAGCAATGGCACCCCACTCAAGTACTCTTGCCTGGAATATCCCATGGACAGAAGAGCCTGGTAGGCTGCAGTCCATGGAGTCGCTAAGAGTCAGACACGACTGAGCAACTTCACTTTCACTTTTCACTTTTATGCATTGGAGAAGGAAATGGCAACCCACTCCAGTGTTTTTGCCTGAAGAATCCCAGGGACAGGGGAGTCTGGTGGGCTGCCGTCTATGGGGCTGCACAGAGTTGGACACGACTGAAGCAACTTAGCAGCAGCAGCAGCAGCAGCAGTCCATCACAGCAACAATGATCAACAATGGCATATTTCATGAATCTTATCCCAAGAGCTGAGGCTCCTATCAAGCTATTTGTTGGGCTAATAGGTTTATAACTAATAATAGTGATATGAGCTAAGAGGTATGTAACTCTTTATTGTCAGGCATTATTCCAGTGCTTTACAGATACTGACCTCATTTGGTCTTCCAAAATAACCCTTTGAGGTTAGGTACTATTATTATCCTCATTTTACAGATGGAAAAGCTGAGGCACAAAGAGAAGTTTAAGTAGCCGGTTACACAGCTAATAAATGTGAAAGCCAGGAATTGAACCCAGACAGACTAGCTCCACTGTCCTTGTCTGCAGGTACCACACATCTCAGTTTCTGCTATAAAAAGGGCAATTTGTGATACAGAAATAGACCACTGCAGATGGTGACTGCAGCCATTAAATTAAAAGACGCTTGCTCCTTGGAAGAAAAGCTAAGACAAACCTAGGCAGGGTATTAAAAATCAGAGACATCACTTTGCTGACAAAGGTCTGTACAGTCGAAGCTATGGTTTTTCCAGTAGTCATATACGGATGTGAGATTTGGACCATAAGGAAGGCTGAGCGCCAAAGAACGAATACTTTCAAACTGTGGTGTTGAAGACTTTTGAGAGTCCCTTGGACTGTAAGGAGATCAAACCAGCCAATTCTAAAGGAAATCAACCCTGAATATTCATTGGAAGTATTTGTGCTGAGGTTGAAGCTCCAATATTATGGCCACCTGATGCAAACAGCTGACCCATTGGAGAAGACTCTGATGCTCAGAAAGATTGAAGGCAAAAGGAGAAGGGGGCAGCAGAGGATGAGATGGTTAGATAGCATCACAGACTCAATGAATCTGAACAAACTTCAGGATAGAGTGGAGGACAGGGGAACCTGGTGTGCTGCGATCCACGGGGTCACAGAGTCGGACACAACTTAGCGACTGAACAACAACAGACCACTACTGCAACCAGTTGTCTTAAAGGTAGTTGCTGTGATCCTGGCTAGCTGACTTGAAGTCCATCCCGGTTTTAACATTTTAAGTAGAAGGCAAGGAGAAAGTTCTAAATTCCCAATTTATCCCCTGATGGGAGAAATTCAAACAGCAGTGGTTCCCACTGCCAACCTCCACAGCCTTTGGGCAAATGAATGCACTTGCAGACCCACATGTTACACTGGCACTCGTTGCTGGGCTGTCAGGTTAGTGAGAGCTGGTGAACAGAATTGTGGAGCCTGAATTCCCACCCAGCCCATCTCTTTGAACAGGCTAGGCTGCAGCTGCCTCTGAGGTTGGTCTTTGGCCAGGACATGGTTGCAAAGTTCACACTTAAAGTCCATTTAAGAGGATTTAAAAGAAACAACAACATAAGCAGGTGGAGTAGGAGTGACCTAGTCACCTTTTGCCCCGAGTGCTGCTTCAACAGCTGGGAAGAACAGGGTCAGCCAGCAACACCGGACCATAAACCTCTGTGACTCGGGCTGGCGGCAGCTTTGAACAGAGTGTCTATCAGGGACTCACTTGCTCCTCTGCAGCAGAGTGATTTGGAATCATGGAAAGAATTGCTGCTGGGACCTCAGGCAAACAGAGGTGAGATGTGAGCCTTAGTTTAAGGAACTGGAATTCATCAGCAAAGGTGACTTTGTTGCCAAAGGAGGAAGTCTCCTTAGTGCCCAGATTAGGCTTGTTGCTTTCAGAGGTCTCAGGTTTGATGAGGTGTGGCGAGTTTTGCAGAGAATTTAAGACTAACTGCCTCTGACGTTGGTTTTCTCATTCCAGGAACAAAGTGGTTCAAGAATCTGCCCATCTTAGTGGCTTTATTTATATCCTGGGCTATACTTCATAAGAAAATGAGATCATAAAGACAAGGGGGGTTGGGAGGGAGAGTTATGTAGGGGCAGATACTATAGCAATGTCCTGGATTCAAATTCAGAAACACTTAGCTTAGAAAATCTGAGTCACGTATTTTGTTATAAACTCCCAAGTTCAAATACTTTAGTAACTTTTCCCCTGCCCTACCCGCCCCCCAAAAAAAACAATTGCACCTCATTCTATCCTTTGCAGAAAAGAGATTTCAGATAATATTCTAAATTGCTGTTTGAGAGACATTGACTACTTTGTATCTAGGGTTATAAATAGGGTAACTAATTGTCTTTACTTGCTGGGACTGAGGGAAACTTTCAGTGATAAACCCAGGCAAGGCCCCAGCCAACCAGATAGCAGTCACCCTAGTTATAAGGAAAGTAAATGATAATGATATATAAGAAGTGAGATCACGTTGGTATATCATATGCTGACTTTTCTGTTTACTACCAAAGTTACTCAGCTCTTTACCATCACAAATAAAGTCAAATAATATCAGCCATTTCTGATACCTCTTCTAAAATTGCTGTAGTAAAACTACCAGATGAAGTAGACAATCTTTTACCAACCCATATCTTCTTCTCACTTAGGACCTTGTCAGTGCGTGAAATGGCAACTGCAACATCATGTTACTAAAAGAGTGAGAAAATTAGTCTATTTATCCCATTTCAAACCAAGGATGTCTTTTCATAGAAATTATAGTCTTAGGGTTTTGCTTTTTTTTTTTTTTTACCTTAATTCAATCGTTTAAAAAACACTGTTCATTTTCCTCAAAGTTAATGAATTTAATCTGTTCATAAAAAGGACTATTTTGATGCACTGGCCTGACATGCCTTCTCACACACACGCACATGCACGCACATGTAGACTTTTGAAATCTTTTAAAAAGAGAACATGTTTAAACAGTTTTAACATGTGACATATTAGAAAGAGCACAGACTCTGGAATTAAACTAACTTAATAGCAAGAATTTGGAGGAGGAAATGGCAACCCACTCCAGTATTCTTGCCTGGAGAATCCCAGGGACGGGGGAGCCTGGTGAGCTTCCGTCTATGGGGTCGCACATGTGTTCCGTCTATGGGGACACAACTGAAGCGACCTAGCGGCAGCAATAGAGAGAATGCCTAATTCTGCCTGAAATTCCTCCTCTGAAGGGAAAGAACTTTAATTCTCACCACAACTTCAATTACTGGTGATTGGAGCCAAATTTTTGCTTCAGTGAGACTCCAGTGAAAATTCTAGAGTTCTCAGGATTAAATGTCCTTTATCTTTTGTTTCTTAAAATAATAATGGCATCATTGAACAGCATTTATTGTTTAAAGTGACTTTTATAATAGGAATTTAAGCCTTGAATAAGTTTGGAGATAAACAGTTAACCCCTTTGTTACTGTGAATAAGAACAGGAACTGGTGATTTAATTTACAACTTTATCTATTAAAGGACTTGGGGTTTAAAAAAGACATTCTTGCAGTCTTGCATATATAGGATGGATGAACAAGGTCCTATGGTATAGCAAAGGGAAATGTAGAAAATATCCCACAATAAACCATAATGGAAAAGAATATGAAACAGAATGTATATATATATATATATATATGTATATAATTGAATCTCTTTGCTGTACAGCAGTAATTAACACAATGTTGGAAATCAACTATCAGATCAGATCAGATCAGTCGCTCAGTCGTGTCCGACTCTTTGCGACCCCATGAACCACAGCACGCCAGGCCTCCCTGTCCATCACCAGCTCCCGGAGGTCACTCAGACTCGCATCCATCGAGTCAGTGATGCCATCCAGCCATCTCATCCTCTGTCGTCCCCTTCTCCTCCTGCCCTCAATCCCTCCCAGCATCAGAGTCTTCTCCAATGAGTCAACTCTTCGCATGAGGTGGCCAAAATACTGGAGTTTCAGCTTTAGCATCATTCCTTCCAAAGAAATTCCAGGATTGATCTCCTTCAGAATGGACTGGTTGGATCTTCTTGCAGTCCAAGGGACTCTCAAGAGTCTTCTCCAACACCACAGTTCAAAAGCATCAATTCTTCGGCACTCAGCCTTCTTCACAGTCCAGCTCTCACATCCATACATGACCACAGGAAAGACCATAGCCTTGACTAGGCGAACCTTTGTTGGTAAAGTAATGTCTCTGCTTTTGAATATGCTATCTAGGTTGGTCATAACTTTCCTTCCAAGGAGTAAGCGTCTTTTAATTTCATGGCTGCAGTCACCATCTGCAGTGATTTTGGAGCCCAGAAAAACAAAGTCTGACACTGTTTCCACTGTTTCCCCATCTATTTCCCATGCAGTGATGGGACCAGATGCCATGATCTTCGTTTTCTATACCTCAATTAAAAAAAAAGACCTTCTCTTCCTATGGGAAAACTGTGGCTGCAACCTTGTGATGAGGATATATTAGGTATGCTGTCACCACAGAAAACTAGAAGCCAAACAAACGAACCCAGAGAGGCGCTGTGATGAGCAATTCTCTGGGCAATCAAGAGATAACTGAATTACGCCTTCTGTTTTAATTCTTCATACTGAATTTGAATTCTAACATGTATTTTTATTTTAGTAATCTAATTTGCCTCCAGAGTTAGTGTGTTGGCCTTGAATTCCATCTCCCTCATTGTTATTGTTAACTCATTATTATAAACTATCTGTGGAGAGTACTGTAGTTGTAGAAAGTAGAAATTCAGCTGAAAAGGGTGTGCACTGACTGTAGGTCAGCGTGTGGGAGTTTATGTTGTTTGCATTAAAAAAAAAAAAATTATGTTGTGATTTAGGACTGTAAAAGAAAGAAATCAACATTTATTGAGTGACTGTGCAGTCCAGGCATACTGGTGGGTATCCTTTGCAAGTTATTTCATGCTTGCACATCCTAAGTGATAAGCCTCAGTTCCATCCAAATTCTTCAGTAAGGAATTGGAGTCAGATTTAGATGTTTGCTGTCTACCAGGTCTGATCACAAGGCCTCTGCTCGTTCAAATATTCCACAGGGAAGACCTGTGCCAACCAGTTCTGTTCAAAACAGGTTCCAAAAGTCTACGATGCGGGGGAAAAAAATGCATGACTTCTCCAAGAAGAATCTTTGAAACCAAGAGCTATAGAAGCTTATGACGTTGTAGGACCTAGTTTCAGTTTTAAGACCTCTAATTGTATATTCAAAATGTAACTATTGCAAAGAGATCTAAAACTGAATGCTTGCAAAACCAAATTCTCTCTTCCCCCACTGAATCTACTTATATTCTTTTAGCCAGAGCCTGGTTATACAGGGGGTGGGTATAAATGGATTAACTTAAGGAGGGGTCCCCAACCTCCAGGATCTAATGCCTGATACTGTGAGGTGGAGCTGATGCAGTAATAATAGAAATAAAATGCACAATAACCATACCATACTTGAATCATCTCAACCCTTCTCCCCACCTGCTGCTGCTACTAAGTCACTTCAGTCGTGTCCAACTCTGTGCGACCCCATAGACGGCAGCCCACCAGGTTCCTCCATCCCTGGGATTCTCAAGGCAAGAACACTGGAGTGGGTTGCCATTTCCTTCTCCAATGCATGAAAGTGAAAAGTGAAAGTGAAGTCGCTCAGTCGTGTCCAACTCTTTGTGACCCCATGGACTGCAGTCTACCAGGCTCCTCTGTCCATGGGATTTGCTAGGCAAGAGTACTGGATGGGCTGCCATAGACCTCCCCACCTAGTCCAAGCAAAACTTAACTTCCATGAAATTGGTCCCTGGAGCCAAAACAGTTGGGGAACCACTGAACTTAAGTGTTGTGCCAGCTCAGTGCCAGCCATTTGATACCACACAACCCCAAAAGGTAGATATTAAAATTTCATTTCATAGGTGGGGAATCTAGGGCTACTGCCATGTGACGTCACATCCTAATTGTTTGATGCCAAAGCTCATCTTTTTTTTTTCTTTTTTAAAATTTTATTTAAATATAGTTTATTTACAATACCATGTTAATTTCTGCTGTGCAGCAAAGTGCCTCAGTCATACATATATATTTTCTTTTTCATATTCTTTTCCATTACAGTTTATTGACAGATGAATGGATAAAGCTCATCTTTTCATTACAATGAATTACCCCTCCCCAACCAATCACAATACAAACTAGAAACTTGGAAGTCAGCACAGACTCTTCTTTCTTCCTTCTCATCTCTACTTATTCACTTTATGTCATTAAATCTAACTCTCAGACATCTTGACCAACCCTACTGTTACTGTCCGACTTTAGGTCTTAATGATTCCTTATCTGGTCTTTAGTCAGATTTTCCTAAATGAACTCTAGCATGTCTGTTTCCCCCTGCCCCATGGGCCCACACACCTCATAATACACTATACTAGAGCGACTTCACTTTCACTTTTCACTTTCATGCATTGGGGAAGGAAATGGCAACCCACTCCGGTATTCTTGCCTGGAGAATCCCAGGGACGGGGGAGCCTGGTGGGCTTCCATCTATGGGCTCACACAGAGTCAGACACGACTGAAGCGACTTAGCAGCAGCAGCAGCAGAGTAACTGAAAGAACTTTCTAAACTGTACTCTAATTATATCTCTTGCTTTAAAACCTTCAATGGCTCACCATTCTCTGCTACCTAAGGTCCAAACTCTTTATAGCAAAAAAAAGATTCTTCATTATCTTTTCTACAATCTTTTCTCTGATCTACAATTACTCCTTTATACAACCCCACAAAACCCCTTACAGTTCTCAATTCAATTAAAAAAAAAAAAAAAATGTTTCTTGAGCTCCTACTATATGCCAGGCACTGCCTTAATCATGGAGATACAGCAATGAATAAGATACAGATAGCTCTTGCCTGATGGAGCTAAACGTCTGAAGTGGACCTTAAACAAGTAACTGCCTGCAAGATGACTACTACAAAGTAATAACACAGGAGCCCACGGCAACACATTGCATCAGGGAAAGTGTGATATTTAACCTGACACGTGGAGAGTGGCATGATTTAGTCCAGCAAAGATAAGAGGGAAACCCCAAGCATATAAGCAGTACTACATTGGTGTAGGTGCATTATGACATAAAGCATATTTCCTTGCAATATATTTGCATCATATATTCTACGGTACACTGGACTGGTTATCTCTTGCCTAGAGATTTCCATAGACAGAGGATCCTGGAGGGTTACAGTTCATGGGGTCCCAAAGAGTCGGACATGATTGAGTGACTAAACAGCAATTCAGTTTCACACACCTTCCACTGCCACTTCAGCACATCACAGGTAACCCTTAGAAGGCACACTGTGATGCTAACTAAGATTTGCTGGATGTTGAATACCAGGAAAGACCTCCATACCACTGAAGAGTGAGAGTCAACCTGCTTCCAAAGATATTTTCATCTTTGGGTACAGAGAAAAAGTCCAACATTTTGACTTTTCCGATTCAGCCAATATCAGGGAAGACAGAGAGTGACAAGGACACGTTTTCTCTGAATACGTTTATCCATTGAGAGCTAAGAGTAACAGGTGTGAGAAACAGTTTTTACTGTATAAATAGTGGAGAGAAGAACCACTTCTTTGGCTCCACAGTTGAAGCAGGTAGCCTCAGCCACCAGAGGCCACTGAAAGGAAAACTGGTGTAAAAACCACTTAGCAACACAGATGACAGACCATTAAGACTCTTCTTGAAGCACAATGGAAAACCAACATTTAGGTGAGCAGGAAGTGAAACTAAGTGGAAATTAGAGAGAAGGCACCAAAGGAGCCCAAGGATTTAGTTTTTAATTCTTGCTCCATATGTGACAGACTTGTTTGTAATGGATTGGAAGACTATTAATATTTACATATTTGTCTTGCCATGTCTCACTTTTAAACTTATACTTTGATCTTGATGGAGAATTTATGTTTTTTAGGGAATTCATATTTTAGCATTAATATTTTAACTCTTTCTTCACCATTAGCTACACCAGAAGAATTTCATTTCTGGAGGAAAAAAGTTGTTCTTGTTTGGGATCATTAGAAAAAGGGATGGTAGGAATCTGGGAAAAAAGTTGTGAGATAAAGTCAAGGATGGAGGAGGAAAAGATATTTTTATGGCAAAGCTGTACAAAACATCTATATGCTTAGAGTTTCCAAAGTGGATGTCCGAATCTTAATATGAATTCAATGGTCTAGTTACCTCACTTGGTCGCTTCACACTCTTATTTATTAGCATATCTAAGACCAAGGTTCTTCCAAATCTACTTTTTCTGCAGCTTCCCCCATCCCTAATAATATCAACTTAATTTTTAAAATTTGTATCAATATAGTTATTTTATTTAAAGATCTATTACATTTTTAAAATACTGGTTGAATGTGATATTTTGGTTCTAATAGTAGGGGAGAGGTTCAATATAGAAATGATTAAACATTAATCCTTATAGATAATGTAGTATATAGGTCAATTTTTAATTCTGCCTCACAAGTACTGGTAATTCATTTATTCATATAGAGGGGATATAAGTATTTTCTTCCTGTTTTGTCTTTATTTGCACATTCATCATAATTAGATTATTTTCTTTCTTTCAATTAAGTCTGCAACAGAATTATTGCTTCTACTTAGTATCAACTTTTTCTTCTAATTGTTTATTCCAAAAAATTGTAGAGCAATCTCTGACCTCATATTTTGTTTCACATTCCTCATCTGATCCATCAACAAATCCTGTCCTGTCTTTAAGACAAAGATCTAGAATTGAATTGAATCTCAACAGTCTCCTTACTGGTCTCCCTGCTTCCATCATGGTTCTCCTTAGACCTGCCCTCAACACAGTAGCCAGAGTAATGCTTTTAGAACATGTCATATCATCTCACTATCCTGCTTATAATCTTCCCCTAGCTTCCCATTTTCCTTGGACTAAAAGCCTTATTATCATGGTCTACAAGGACCATCACTTGGCATTTGTACTTTTGCCCTCCATATGCAATGTTCTTTGCTCAGAGTTTCCATATTCATTTGCTCCTCCCTAAGTCTTTGCTAGTGATGTCTTCCCAATTACCATCTAAACTGCCAGTTTCCCTCAGCTCCATTTTCCACTTTCTGGCACCCCCTGCCCCCTTTCCCTGATTTACTTTTCTCTGTAGCACTCACCAACATCTGATGTTTGTTAGTCACTAAGCCATGTCTGACTCTTTGCAGCTCCATGGACTGCAGCCCACCAGGCTCCTCTATCCATGGGATTCTCCAGGCAAGAATACTGGAGTGGGCAGCCATTCCCTTCTTCAGGGGATTTTCCTGACCCAGGGATCAAACTTGGGTCTCCCACACTACAGGCAGATTCTTTATCATCTGAGCCACCAGGAAAGTTTGTATAGCATCTATTTACCTGGGTGTTGTCTGCTTATTCCCACTAGACTTACTCCTACTACAGCTGATATTTTTCTGCTGTTCATTGCTGTAGCCTTAGCCCCTTGAGTAGTGCCTACACAGTAAACAGTAGACATTCAATGGCTGTTTGTGGGAAGAAGGAAGGAATGAATGAAATAACAAACTAAGGCCTTATAAATGCACTCCAATAACTATCTGTGGAGCAGTAAATTTATGAACAATTGCTGAAGGTGAACTCGATAATTCCTGAATAATAAATTCAGGAAAGCCTCAGCTATTAAGGGAAGTATAAGACCCAGGCAAAAAGGCTGCTTAGTATATATGTCTATAAATACACACACATAGATCTGCACAGATATACAAAACAAATTTAAATGTCTTTTACTGAAACTGCAAAAAAATTTTCTATAGAATAAGAGATAGTTACTGGAAACCAATGATATAATTTCATTATTACTAGTTGAAGTACATAAAACGTCATTAAGATTACCTATATTGAAGGTGCTGTCTCTGCTGTTTTAGATTAGTCAATACCTGACCATTTGGTGGGCTTTTATAAATCTGCTTCCTCTTTTGGCTCTCCAGTCATATTTTCCCCCTTAAGTTGCAAGGTACTTAACTTCAAATTTTCTTCCAAAAGCAATTATCAGAATTCAAACCCCTAGCTGTAGAAAGACTTTGAATTCCTTTCTAAGTCTTGAAATAAATGACATCTGAATTTATTCTCATTTATTTGAATGAGCATCTTCAATGCTGGACTCATGATTCTTCCATTCATATAGCTTCTAATGAGCGTTCATGGAAGGTTAAATTTTTTCTCTCCTCAACCCCACAACACAGTAGATGATGTGACTATTAATTCCTTTTATGAAGCAAGCATAATTTAAATAAAACTCATAGTGACAAATGTTGAGGGAATAGCAAAATAAATTCAAAGAAAGCAACAGGAAGAAGTAATAAAGGAATAATTTATGATATAGGAAAGAAATATACAGTAGAGAATATCAACAAATAAGTGTTGGTCATTTGAAGTCAACAATAAGTGTTGACTTCTAATAAAATCCAGAAGTCACCATTGAGATTGAGGAAGAACAGGTACAAATTAGCAATATGAAGGATGAAAAAGAGGACACCACTACATATTCTTCAGATAATTAACAGAGAAATGAGGATACTATGAATTACTTTCTGCCTGTGTGCTTGATTATGAAACTAACATAACTTTGATTTTAATATTTCACAAGGAGCAAAGAAAAGAAATGTCAGTTAAATTCAGTAACTCAGTCATATCTGACTCTTTATGACCCCACGGACTGCAGTAAGTCAGGCTTCCCTGTCCATCACCAACGCCCGGAGCTTGCTCAAACTCATGTCCATGGAGTCGGTGATGCCATCCAACCATCTCATCCTCTGTCGTCCCCTTCTCCTTCTGCCTTCAATCTTTCCCAGCAGTAGGGTCTTCTCTAAAGAGTCAGTTCTTCACATCAGGTGGCCAAAGTATTGGAGCTTCAGCTTCAACATCAGTCCTTCCAATGAATATTCAGGACTGATTTCGTTTAGGATTGACTAGTTTGATCTCCTTACAGTCCAAGGGACTCTCAAGAGTCTTCTCCAACACCACAGTTCAAAAGCATCAATTCTTTGGGGCTCAGCATTCTTTATGGTCCAACTCTCACATCCATACACGTCTACTAGAAAAACTATAGATTTAACTAGATGGACCTTTGTCGGCAAAGTAATGTCTCTGCTTTTCGAGACATTGTCTAGGTTTGTCATAGTTTTTCTTCCAAGGAGCAAGTGTCTTTTAATTTCCTGGCTGCAGCCACCATCTTTATTTTGGAGCCCCCAAAATAAAGTCTGTCACTGTTTCCATTGTTTCCCTATCTATTTGCCATGAAGTGATGGGACCGGATGCCATGATCTTCGTTTTCTTAATGTTGAGCTTTAAGCCAACTGTTTCACTCTCCTCTTTCACTTTCATCAAGAGGCTCTTTGGTTCCTCTTCGCTTTCTGCCATAAGGGTGGTATCATCTGCATATCTGAGGTTATTGATATTTCTCCTACAATCTTGATTCCAGCTTGTGCTTCATCCAGTTTGGCATTTAGCATGATGTACTCTGCATATAAGTTAAATAAGCAAGGTGACAATATATAACCTTGATGTACTCTTTTCCCAATTTGGAAAAAGTCCTTTGTTCTATGTCTGGTTCCAATTGTTATCTCTTGACCTGCATACAGATTTCTCAGGAGGCAGGTAAGGTGGTCTGCTGCTGCTGCTGCTGCTAAGTCACTTCAGTCGTGTCCGACTCTGTGTGACCCCATAGACGGCAGCCCACCAGGCTCACCTGTCCCTGGGATTCTCCAGGCAAGAACACTGGAATGGGTTGCCATTTCCTTCTCTAATGCATGAAAGTGAAAAGTGAAAGTGAAGTCGTTCAGTCATGTCCGACCCTCAGCGACCCCATGGACTGCAGCCTTCCAGGCTCCTCCACCCATGGGATTTTCCAGGCAGAAGTACTGGAGTGGGGTGCCATTGCCTTCTCCGAAGGTGGTCTAGTATTCCCTTTAAGAATTTTCCACAGTTTGTTGTGATCCACATAGTCAAAGGCTTTGGTGTAGTCAATAAAGCAGAAGTACATGTTTTTCTGGAACTCTCTTGCTTTTTCTATGATCCACGGATGTTGGCAATTTGATGTCTGTTTCCTCTGCCTTTTCTAAATCCAGCTTGAACATCTGGAAGTTCTCGGTTCATGTACTGTTGAAGCCTCGCTTGGAAAACTTTAAGCATTACTTTGCTATTGTGTGAGATGAGTGCAATTGTGCAGTAGTTTGAGCATTCTTTGGCATTGCTCTTCTTTGGGATTGGAATGAAAACCCACCTTTTCCAGTGCTGTGGCCACTGCTCAGTTTTCCAAATTTGCTGGCATATTGAGTGCAGCACTTTCACAGTACCATCTTTTAGGATTTGAAATAGTTCAGCTGGAATTCCATCATGGTCAATCTCACTCATAAAAACACTGATGCAAAAATTCTTAGTAAATTACATGTAAGAAAAAAATCCAACAATGTTTGAAAAGGATAATTATGTATAATGATTACGTGGGCCTTATACCAATCTGGGTGTTCACTGGAAGGACTGATGTTGAAGCTGAATCTCCAATACTTTAGCCACCTGATCCAAAGAGCTGACCCATGTGAAAAGACCCTGATGCTGGGAAAGATTGAGGGCAGGAGGAGAAAAGGACAACAGAGGTTGAGATGGTTGGATGGCATCACTGACTCAATGGACATGAGTTTGGGTAAACTCCAGGAGTTGGTGAAGGACAGGGGGGCCTGGTGTGCTGTGGTTCACAAGGTCGCAAAGAGTCGGATACGTCTGAGCGACTGAACTGAACTGAACTGATACCCATCTGCAAACTTAACATTTGTTAAAGTATTTCTCAGTAAACCAGAATTAGGACGGAAAGTCCTTAATCTGATAAAGGATGTCTATAAAAATCCTAGAGCAAATGTCATATTTAATGGTAAGACATTAAAATCTTTCCCTTTGACATTCAGAAATAGTTGAGGGTGCTTGTTACGACCACTTCTATTAAGCCTATTACTGGAGGCCCCAGGGAATAAAATAAGAAGAAAAGTTAAAAGGATTGGAAAGGAAGAAATAAAGCTGTTTGAGAGTAATACAACTGTGTAAATAGGAAAAAACTAACAGCAATAATCTACAGCAATTAAATATTCTAATAAATTATTAGAATTGACATAAAATTTGGAAGTTTCTAGATACAAAATCAATATATAAAAATCAATTGAGAGACATTAATGAAGATCTAAATATTTAAAGGAATATGCCATATTCATGGGTTGGAAGCTTCAGTAATTTTGTCAATTCTGAATTTACTTACAGGTTTAATGATATCCCAATTCAATCTCAACAGATTACCCTGTTTTATTGAGATTTATTGAGATTATTATAAGTCAAGAAGACTGTAAAATTTGTATGGAAATGCAAAGGGCTTAAGGGAGCTCCCTGGTGGCCTAATGATTAGGACTCAGTGCTTTTACTGTGGTAGCTCAAGTTCAATTCCTGGTTGGGGTGCTGAGATCCTGCAAGCCATGTGGTGTAGCAAAAAAAATAAGAGAGAGAGAAAAAGAAAATAAAAAATATGCAGAGGAAAAAATTTAAAAATCCAAGATTTTTGAAAAAGAATTCCTGGCATGCCTTGCTATATTAGGCACTGCAGCTGCTGCTGCTAAGTCGCTTTAGTCGTGTCCGACTCTGTGCGACCCCACAGATGGCAGTCCTCCAGGCTTCCCCAACCCTGGGATTCTCTAGGCAAGAACACTGGAGTGGGCTGCCATTTCCTTCTCCAATGCATGAAAGTGAAAAGTGAAAGTAAAGTTGCTCAGTCGTGTCCAACTCTAGCGACCCCATGGACTACAGCCTGCCAGGCTCCTCCGTCCATGGGATTTTCTAGGCAAAAGTACTGGAGTGGGGTGCCATTGCCTTCTCTGATATTAGGCACTAATACACTCTAAAGCTATAATAAACAAGATATTGTTGCAATGGTATAAAGAAAAACAAATAGACCACTGGAACAATTAGAAAGCACCAAAACTGGCCCTAAGAAGTACTGGGGTGGGGTGCCATTGCCTTCCCCGGTGATATATGACAGAGGTAGCAAAACAGTGTAGCAGGGAAAGGACATGCTTTTCAATTAATGATACTGGAATAACTGGATATCCATATGGGAAAAACAGAAACTGGACTCCCATCTCATATAATATGCATATAATAATTATAAATGGATTTAAAAAGTAAATTACCAAAAAAAAAAAAACTTTTAAAGATTTTATGAGATAGGAGAATGCATTTAGGACCTCAAGGTAGAGAAGGATTTCTTAATCAAGACACCTAAAAAATATTAACCATAAAGGAAAACAAATCCCACAATATTAAAATGATATTTAGTAAAGGCAGCACTGAAAAACCCTGAAAAGATAGGTTTTGCCACAGAATGGGTAAAGATAATTGCTAACATATACAACCAATGAAGATCTAGAATCCAGAATATATAAAGAAATCCTACATATCACAGGAAAAAAAGGCACCCCCAGAGAAAACCTGGCAGAAACAAGGACAAGAACCTCAGATAAGAGGAAACCAAATAGCCAACAAACACGTGAAAAAATGGGCCATCTCAGTTATCAAGGAAATGCAATTTTATACTATGGTGAGAAACTACTACATTCTCTTCAGTTTGGCAGAAAGTAAAAATATTGATCATACCAATGACGTGGCACACAGGAACTCTGAAACACTGCTGATGAGAATGCACATTTTGGAATTATTCTGGCATTATCTCATGCTGCTGCTGCTGCTGCTAAGTCACTTCAGCCGTGTCCAACTCTGTGTGACCCCACAGACGGCAGCCCACCAGCTTCCCCATCCCTGGGATTCTCCAGGCAAGAACACTGGAGTGGGTTGCCATTTCCTTCTCCAATGCATGAAAGTGAAAAGTGAAAGTGAAGTCGCTCAGTCGTGTCCGACTCTTAGCGACCCCATGGACTGGAGCCTACCAGGATCTTCCGTCCATGGGATTTTCCAGGCAAAAGTACTGGGGTGGGGTGCCATTGCCTTCCCCATTATCTCATAAAGTTGGACATAAAAATAGTCTTTGATCCAGCAACTCTGTTCCCAAGTATGGACCCTGCAGAAGTGCACACTATGTATACCAAGATAGGCATTCAAGACTGTTCACAGCAGCGTTGTTTATAATTGCCAAAAACAGAAATAATTCTATATTAAGTTGTCTGCTGTTATAACAACCAGTGAAGTCTCAGGGGCCTGATACACTGAAAGTTTACTTCTTTCTCCCATAATAACCTAATGAGGGTGGTCCTATTCAGAGATTTTCTTAGGCAGCTTTCCTCCTAATGGTGATCTAGGAATCCAGGGTTTCTCCACCTCAAGACTCTATCATCTTTCACACATGGCTTCCAAGGTCACCCACAATCATCTCCGGTCTAGAGAGAGAGGAAGGACCAGGGAGGATCGTATGTTGGAGGTTCCTAGGAGCCAGGCCAGAACCCATGTCCACACCTCACTGGAAGGAGGACTTGTAGTCTAGATATTCTCAGGGACAAAGAGGCACCTAAGAGAAAGCAAGAGCAGTAACTCATTGTTAGCCCCTGCCACAAACCATTCATACAATGGGATGTGATCTGGCACTGGAAATGAACTAACTACACCGACACACAAAAACATGAATGACTCCAACAAAAAATGAGGTTGGAGAAAAGAATCCAGACCCCAAAGATACTTAGAATGTGGTTTCATGTCTACCTACATCTATATATGCAGTTCAAAACAGACAAAACTGAACTCTAGGCTAAGGGGATGTACATAGGTAATAAGAGTATAAAAAAAAGCAGGAGAACTGTTACAATGAAAAGTTTAGACAATACCTCTGGAGGAAGAAGGAATTTGTGGCTGGGATGGATACAATTGTAGTGGTTATACAGGGGTTTATGTACTTTTCCTCACATGTATTACATTTTATAATATATCCACACATAAAAGTTCCAAAAGTCACATGTGTTTTCTACCTTAATATAAGAGAAACATGCTATTTGGGACAGAGAATAGCAGTTTCCTTGAGGCTGGAACACCATTACTGCCCTCTAGCAATCCAAGCTTTAGTGTCTCCCCTTCTAGAAACTAAATACCTTCCAGACCTAATTTTCTCTGATTTACCATTTCGATGGGGAAGAAAAAGTTGTGTTACCATTTGACATAATTGCCAAGCACCCAATTCTGTCCTTGTATTGGACACTCCATGAATGTTATTATCTGATACTGTCTTCCATAATTACTGCCCCTCCTCTCCTGAGTTGAAGTTTGAGGCACCCTCTAGTTTTGCAGTTAACAAATGCCACTTTGCTAGGAGCATTACTCCTCCCTTCATGATCTCTTTATCTTTGTTTCCTATAGTAACTTGTAAATTCCAGTGACTCATATTTCTCTTGTTCCAGACACTTAGCTTTCAAATCTGTATTTTCCACCCTCCAGTGCACAATTGTTTTTATATTCTGTTGTGTCTCCCTTTCATCATCCTTGAATTCTACAGCTGGGAAAAGCTTTCGTCCAGTTCCCCAGCCCTGAACACCTTTGTTTTTCCATTTCACAGACCCAGGAATCTATTCTCCGGTACTGACTCAAACACTTGGCTTTTGAAGGTAGATAATTTGAAGTATTCCCATGTCTCTCTCCTTGCATAAAAGGCATTTGTACTGGTGTCCTTCAGCAGAAACTTCTCTCTGCCTCCTACTGGGATATCCAAAGGGTTTGGTTGGCTTCCAGCCCTGGGTTCCAGAGATGGTGGCATTTTAATGGCAAGATTCCCACTACCTCTTGATCGTGAACCGGGCTGGAGTGAAATGTTCAGTGTAAATGGGAATAAGACAAGGATAGCGGAGTTGCTTCTCCTTGGCTTCCACTGCATCTTTCAGCTTGTCAGATCCGTTTCAACCAATATCTAGGAAAGTGGGGCTTGCAAGGTCTTTTTTCTCTCTTTCTTATTAAAAAAGAAAATTTTCTCTTAAAAAGCAAGTGCTTTTTCTTTTTCATTCACCCCCAGGAAGACCATCTTTGTGAGACAGTGGCCAAATGTTTTTGGGGGTATTTCTTTTCTATTTTTCCCTCCCTCAGTCAAATTAAGGTGGCCTGAAAGCTGGTTTTCATGCTGTGCAGAGTTTATCTCCCATGATGTTGATACAATTTATCAGCACACTCTCTGACTGAATTACCTCTTTGGAGAAAAAGTGCAAGTTGCAGAACTAACACTCATAAAACTAATGACTAGATAAACAGCGGCCCCAAAAGCTGTGAAACAATAATAGAAATAATCAAGTCAGATATAATTTATTACTTGTTGTTTTCTAATAGTTTATCATACAACCTGACTATTGTTGATTTCAGGGGTTTTCATCTTCAGATTCAGGTTTCCTATCAGGTAGAGCCAAGGGCATCTTGGGAGGCGAATCAGGTTGCAAGGAAGTGTGGTTTTATGCAGGGCTTCCCCACAGCTGCCCCCTCCCCCATCTCTTTCTATTGTAAATTACCTGAGACAGCCTGTGGTAAAGAATCTGGAGCTATTTGACATTAAAATAAAAGTCCTTTTAAAAATGGCATTTATTATTTTCAAAAACAAATTGGCAAAAATCCATTCAATCTAAAATGCTTCAAGTGATTACTTTGGGCATTTCAAAAAATAATTTAAAATATCAGACCTGTTTTAAAAAAAAACTCAAAAATTCTAAAATGTGCCTACTATGTATAGATCTCAAGCTTTAATATGACGTGATTTCTAAACCTTATCATGTCAGCATCCTCAGTTTGTCATGGCGTAATCGGAAAGAAATTATTTTTACATCTGATAAAATAGAAATATTTCTCATGGAAAAGCATAAAAATTTCCAATGAATAGAATGCAGTGATCATACAAAGGGTCATCAAGCCTAGCATATACCTGGCATTTTAACAGTGCCCTGAATCCTCAAAGATTGCTTGCAGGCAAACTAATTTGAAAAGAACTACATAAATATTAAAAATATCCATGCTGGTTTAAAAAAAAAAAAAAGAAACTTTCTTCTAACGGAACTACATATTTTAAAGAAGATTTTTCTTTATAAAGGAGAATATATAGGCTTATTTAAATGATGTTTAATAATTAGCTACAGTCAAGAAATAATAAATTAAGACTACTACCCCCACCATACTCTCAAATTAGGCACATACTCGCACACACACACATACACACATTTAACTGATGTGCTGGCAATTTCACTTTAAACTGTCTGGATTTTTCTGGTTAATCTTACATGTTGAATAATAATATAAAGTGTTTTGGGGTGCAATCACTTTATATTAATGGTCGATTCCTTGCACAAAAAATGCTTTTCAGAAATCTACCTTAAGGGAAAAAATGTTGAAGGAGGAACATTCACTTTTTCCCTATGTCTTCCATATCATTCTCTCCTAAAACTGTGCTCTCTGATTAAAAGAAAAAGTTAAAGATGTCCTAAAGTAAAATAAATCATAAACTAGAATTTAACTATCAGCATGGTATTTGAGAGCTGGGGAAGGGAATGTGTGGATGGGGTGGGGTACACTAGGGGAAGTGGTTTAACAGCTGGTTCTCCTTCAAAGACATAAGGCAGGTTAGGGTATTTTCCACGTTTCCTCCAGAGCTTCCAGCTTCTAAGCTCACCAGCAATCCCAGAACACACAGGCTCTCCCCTCTGATCCTCACTGTCCAGTGCCCTCGTTCTGTCCATCCTGTGTGTCGGTGCAACCAGCTCGGGGTTGTGCCCTAAATACTGGAAAGTCACAAATCACTGGTTCAAATAGACCCGCTTCTTCAAAGGACAGGGTGGGGAGTGGTGAGGGAAGAGGGAGGGGAGATGCTTAAAGTGATTTACGACCCCCCTAGGAGAGGGGTTTTGGCACCTGGGCCATTATGCTGGGACCAGGATCCAGCAAGTAACAAGACATTGAAATGTACAAGGGGCTGGTAAGGATAGTTCAATTTTCCCTGGATTAGTCAGGCATTTGATACAAATAAGTAAACAGCAAAATCACCTCCAACACAGTCCAAAACACCTCTTTACCCTTTCACTCTCTCTTTTTTCCCCAACAGTTTGAAAGAGACTAGAGAGAAGAAAAAAGAGGTCTTGTGTATTCAAAGTGTTAATTCAGAACTTCTTTCTCTAATGCTCTCATGAAACATTTTAATTGTCTGACTTTGCATTCAAAAGCCTTGTTTGCAACTCCTAATTGCAGGCTGCTTTGAACAAATAATTGAAATGCACGACTTGTGGGGCCTGCTTAAACAATTATAATGTGCTTTGCCGCTAGGTGCCGGTCCCCCTCCCACCCCCGGCCCTTTCTGCATAATGACGAGCAGCCAGCTTGATATTTGCAGGCAAGTTAAAACCATGCTAATTTGCTGCGCTGCAATCTGGGACCGTGGCAGCGGCAGTACCTGCATTAGTGCTTGCCACAGCAAAAATGGCTCTCATAGTTCAACTGAATGTTAAGAAGACCTTTTCATTTTCTGCTGAGAGGCTCCCACTGGGGTTTTGTTTTCAAAATACAAATCTTTCACATGCCTGTTAGTTTTGTATCTACACACAATTTATGGAGCTATTTTCCTGAAGAAGTTCCCCAACCTGATTTTAGCATAGTCCTCAACAAAAGAGGTTCCTTATTTTCCGGGGGCTCAGGTTTAGAAATGAAACAGAAGTGTCCAGGTCTCAGGATCAGCCCAAGACTTGCCACAGCTGAGGACCACACACAGGGACGCGGCGCCTGAAAAGCGGTCGCAACTCCCTCGCTTTGAGGATCTAGGACAGGACATCAGATGTGCCTGCACGGAGTCTCCCTGTCAGGATTCAGAGGCTTAAACAGACGAAGACCGTGCTCTCTTGCGTTCTGAACATGAAATTTGTTATCTATTGAAATTGTAGCAAAACACACATAACAGAAAGTGTACTCTTCTAACTGTTCACTTAAGAATGCCCAGTTCAGTGGCTTTCACACACGTTGGTGTGTGATGATCAATATCCACCCGCAGAACTCTTTTCATCTTGTAAAACAGAAACTCTGCACCCATTAAAGGTTAATGCCCCATTCTCCCTCCCTACAGCCCCTGACAGGCACCTTTCTACTTTCTGGCTCTATGAATCTCACTACTCTAGATTGCGCTAGTGTAGATTTAAAAAAAAAAAAAAAAAAAAAGATGCTAAACGGAGCACTTTTTAAAAATCCAACCTTACAAGTTTAAAGATTAAAAAGATAAACATTTTACTCTTTAAGAAAGAACTATATCTTTATTGGAATGAAATGGTTCAGGTAACTGGCAATTCTCACATTATCTTATTTCTGTTTAAGATGTTGGGTGGAGGGAATGCTGAGTAGATTGAGAAAAACGTAGACCAAAAAATTCACTCTTTTAAGATGGCAGTTCTGCCTGATAAAAATAGCACTGAAAATGACTTCTCTGTTCCCAGGTACCTCTTAGATGCCCCGGTGGTCTTGGCACAATCCAAGGATGGAGCCTCTGGTGGTCCAGGCACTATGCTTCATATTTGATTAGTTTTAAGGGCTCACAATGACCCCTGAGATGGGTATTTCTCTTTCGTGGATATGGGAAGAGAAAGCTCAGAAAAGATGGGTAAGTTGCCCAAAGTCACACAGAGACTCTGTAGGGAGACTGGGATTCCAGCCTGGTTACTGGGACTCAAAACTTCTTTTCAAGTCACTGAGCAGCACAGCAGGAAGTATCTACAGGAAGTGGTGCTTCAAAGACACTGGCTGTTTGGTAGGGGGGAGTGGGGATTAACAGCAAAGACACAGGTGTAGCAGGTGTGTGGGACTGAGGGAAGAGAATTCCTCATCATTGTTATGAATACCCCAATCTTGCCTGCAATACGTTGTACCCAGCAGGTGGTATTGGGACCCTCTTTGAGAATCTCTGGCCTAATGTTTCTTGGTCTTAATCTCCAGAGAAGAGTCCAAAGATACTCTTCATAACCCACTTTTGAGCTAAGAAAGCCATTCATCCCAGTAACAATAGCTGGCCTTTATTGAGTGATTACCATGCGCCAAGCTTTGTATGCATCGCAAATACAGGCAGCCTTGTTCTCAAGTTCCCACACTTACCACTACTGTGTAGAAGTTCTCCTAACATACAACACAAGCTGCAGAGCCCCTTTCTACTCCAAACCTTCTGTGCAGAGCCTGTGCATGTGACCATTGGGTGTATTGCTCCAAATGGGATGCTCTTATCTATAAGGCACAGACCGAGCTGTTTGAAGTATATATTTGAGTCTTTTAAATTACCATATGGTGAAATGACAGAAAGCATCCACTTTGCTTTGCTAGGCAGGTGGTCAAGTCCCTCTAGGTACCCACTAGAGAAAGAAACTAGTGGGAACGGAACAGCAGTTTCCAAACCTTTTTGGCATCAGGGACTATTTTCGGGGAAAACAAATTTTCCATGGGCCAGGCTGCAGTGGATGATTTTGTTATTATTCAAGTGCATTACATTTATTGTACACTTTATCTCTATTATTATTACATCAGCTCTGCCTCAGATCATCAGGCATCAGATCTTGAAGATCTGAGGACTCCTGAACTAGAGCGGGAATAAAAAGATATGGACAGTCTCTGTCTTGGGATAGAAATTTTGTTTCAGGCATCTTGTTGGCTGAAGCACAAACTCCTATATTATTTTGTTCCTTTGAAGCCCAGATAAAAAATTCAGATTTGTGCTATGGACATCAAATGATGTACATATTTATTATGAATTTCCCCCCAAAGTATTCATTCATAGTACAGAAATTCAGAGCCCTGACTTTGAAACTTGAAAACTCATGTTCAAATCCTGTGTCCATCTGTCATTTATTAGCTGTGTGATCTTGGGCAAGTTACTTAACTTTTCCGTTTCCTGTTTTCCTTTCTCACTTTCCTCATCTGGAAAATGGGAATAACAACAGCACCTACATCATAGAGGTTAGTGGAGTTACATGGGTTAAGTCTGAATAAATGATACCTACTATTTTTACCCTGAGAGGTAATTAGGCCTCCAAAATGTTCTTGTCAAACACACTTCACCAGAATTTAACCAAGCTTTCACGTCTACAGTGAAGGTTTTAAAACATACAAGAGGTAGAAGGACAAAGTACATGATACTACAAGGGGAAAACATCAGACAGAATTATGATACAGGACAAGTGACCAGTATATTCCTCTTGATTGTTATCCAACAATAATTAGTCTTCCAATTAGTCTAATGTTTATGCCTCTGTTATGGGGCCACTGGGCCTGGGCAGAGAAGACTTAGGCCCATGTTGTGATGAAAAATAGCTAACTACCCTCAGCCACACAGCTGGTAAGGACCGAGGTAAGAACACAGCATCCTTTCCCCAACATCTGTTTTTCTCAACTCCCCTTCACCTCTCCCCACCCCACGCCAACTCCTATACCTCAAACGCTGAGATCCTTTTGATTTGGCTAGTCTAACTACAGTTAGGAGAACAGCTGAGACAAAACAAACAGAAAAACTGAAACCCACCCCACATGTCGGGATTGATTTACCTTTTTGTAGATTTGAGTCACTGCTACCTGCTGAACTTGCTACCTGACTGTATCCTCGGGTGGTGGGCCAGAGCTGACTCACTTTGCCCCAAGTGCCTTGATGAAGGAAAGCACATTCAAAGGCAAATCTGCTCACTCTGCAGTTTGCTCTTGATTATTCACTAAGACTTTCAGGACTTATCTAGTACGTGTTACTGGAAGAATCTGCAGCTGTGAATGTGGCCCTCTTTGCCCAGCATCTAGTCCAATAAGAGACACAGCCAAGTTTTCAGATGTGTTTTCTGCTGAGGATGTCTTCCATCATTTTTCATCTTTAAATACTGACCCAACTCAAAGGGACCCCCCAAAACTGGGAATTTAAACATCATAATGAAGAGCTGACTGTAATGAATTGAAACACAAGGACTACCTAAAATTCCACAGCTCTATAATAGTAGTCAAAAAGAGAAAGCAAGCAAATAGACTCTCGTTTATTATCATTGGAGTAGGCCATTATACCAACTCCTTACTAAGAAAACTGTAAATAACTATATTTCAAGTATACATCAAATACGAGTTGACAAGGTAAGGTCTTCTCTGTGGGTAAATACTGGTTAGGAAATGTAGAAGAAATTATAAAATTAGAAAAATCAGCATTTTGCAACCCCTAAAGAAATATTAGAGTCAACCAAGGATCCTCTGTGGACAGTAGAAGATAGGGAATTAGATTCACACAGTTCAAGTACCATCCCCTCTCCCTGACACATCAGATTCCTCATGAGTGACAAGACAAAAACAAGCAGGGCATCAGAGTATGTGATACAAGTTCACGATCCTTAGCATGACAAAAGTATGACAGTCAGATGTTACGTACTTATTGCAATATAAAGTACACAGCACCACCTATAAAATATTCTCATCAAAAACATTTCACCCAAATCACTGCCTTTAGATACAGGAAATACAGGGAGGAGAAAACAAGATAAATGTCATCATAAGAGGAAAAAAATTCAGACAATTCAAGAATTATGATACATTCCTCAGGACACTAGTCTTATATCCTCAATTAATCAATGTCATAAAAATGGAGAGGAGACAAAGAGATGAATCCTAGCATAGATAATCCAAAAGAATCAGGATTAGAATTCTGATTTTAATCCTGATTAGAAATCAGGAGGCAAATCTGCTCACTCTGCAGTTTGCTCTTGATTATTCACTAAGACTTTCAGGACTTATCTAGTACGTGTTACTGGAAGAATCTGCGGCTGTGAATGTGGCCCTCTTTGCCCAGCATCTAGTTCAATAAGACTAGAATTCTATCATTTTCTGGAAGCTGACTTTCAAGAACGGTGCCCATTGCAGGAAACAGGCCATATTAGGCACTCAGGACATATCTGTTAAATGAAAGCATAAGTCAGCCAATGGAGTCTACAGATGAGATCAAACAGGCTCCAAGAGCTAACTGCTTTGCTCAAGGACAGGTAGCTGGTTAGCAGCCAAGCTGGAACTAAAACTTGATCTGTTCCTAACCTTCTTATGCAATGCTCTACTTTTTGCTTTCTCATGTATAATTTAGTACTACATTTTAAAAACCTTAAGAAACATAGCAACCAAATATAATATGTGGTTCTTAGTTGGATCCTTGTTTGAATAAACCAACTATGAAACACATTTTGAAAACAACTGAGAAATTGAACAGGGACTGGCTACTGGATGACACAGAGGAGTCTCTGACGATTGCATCAGGTGAGATAACGGAATTGTGGTTACACAGGAAGTGGTTTGTCCTTATCTTTCAGAAACACATACCAAAATTTTTAGGGGTAGAAGTCATGACACTGGCAATTTTCTTTAAAATACTCCAGCCCAAAACCTTGGTGGAGCATTAGTGGTAACACGTTAATAACTATTAAATCTAGGAAAATGGTATTTTTTGTTTGTGTTTTGTTTTGTTTTTGGCTATGCTGCTTGTGGGACCTTAGTTCACCTACCAGGGATCAAAGCCGGGCCCTCAGCAGGGAGACTGCGGACTTAGCCACTGGAACTACCTCTACATGGGTATTTATTTATTAGGACATTCTTTCATTTACTTGAAAATGTTCATAATAAGACAGAAAAACGACTGGTTGATAAACAGGCAGACAGATTAGACAGAGAGAGAGATAGAAACCCAGCCAGCAAAAGCCTGGAATTCTTTCATTTCTCAATGTTCCTCAATTTTACCTAATTAGGATATGAACGATACAAAAGAAAAATTTCCCAAACAGCTATTTTTTATGAACTTTAGAGTTAATATTGATTTAATTCTCAGCAGAATTAACTATTCTTGAACACCATTAAATCACATGTACTTGCACAGTACAATGTCCTGAATAAACAGGTTACAAGCCACTAAAGAGTCCAGAAATATTTAAGATGTGTTCCTCAAACACTGCATTGGAACTATTTTTCCTCATGATGTTTCATCAACAAAAACCAAAAGGGGAGGATGCCAAGGACAACCGAGGTTAGTAAATCCCAGGGCTACAGCAGACTTTAGCTTTCTGCTGGTGCTAAATCTGAGGAGAAGCATACGACCCTTAAAGTACTCTCCATAACATCTGAATAGTAATTCTAAGAGGGTGCCACAGAGAGGACAAGCAATTGGCTTCTGCTTAACATTCTGCTGACCCCAAAGAATTCAGCTATTTGACATTTGGAAACAGGGTACGGAGAGACAGCTCTTTCTTCCTATTTATTCATTTAAAACAAAAAAAATGGCAATTTTTTTTTCCTGCATTGGATTTATGTTGCTGTGTGCAGGCTTTCTCTAGTTGCAGCAAGCAGGGGGCTACTCTCTTTCCTAGCAAGGGCTCTAGAATGTGGGCTTCAGTAGTTGCAGTATAAGGGTTTAGTTAGTCCATGGCACGTGGAAGCCTCCCGGACCAGTGATGGAATCCGTGTCCCCCACATTGGCAAGCAGGGTCTCAGCCACTGGACCACCAGGCAAGTCCCTTTTCTACCTCTTCTAACCTCCAGGTTTGCCCACAGAAGAGGAGTCATCTGTCTGTGTGGCTGCAGTGATCATACTGTACCTGCTCAGTGCCAGAATACCGTAAACTGCAAGAAGAGACTACAAATTTGAACATGAGAAAATATTGAGGAAACCTTTGATTCATCAACTGCATGAGTTTAAGGAGCTAAACTATGCATGAGAGAAAACAGAAAGAAGGTTACGGAAGGAGCACTGTCTTTGGAATGGGTAGACTCAGGTGTTCGCCCCAGTTTTGCCTCCCACTGGCTACCTGTCAATTGAAACAGGACTTAGCCTTTCTTATCTATTAGATAGCTATCAATCTATTTCTTTCCTTGTGCCACAACTGTTTTTTGAGAGCACAACTGTTTTTTGAGGATGAGATGGCTGGATGGCATCACCGACTTGATGGACGTGAGTCTGAGTGAACTTCGGGAGTTGGTGATGGATAGGGAGGCCTGGTGTGCTGCGATTCATGGGGTTGCAAAGAGTTGGACACGACTGAGCGATTGAACTGAACTGATGTGCCAGCTAGGAAAACATGCCTGCTTCCAGAAAATGAAAGACATCAAAAGCCGTGTAGGGTACTCCTAAATTATCTCTGGCTCCACTTTCCCCTTCCCCTCCTTTTGCCTAATGCTGTTTCAACACTAGGATGTATGTCCATCAGAGCAGAGAAAAAGCAAACTGGTAGCCCATGACCAATCCAACTCACCATCACGATCTATGTAGGTCATACAGGGCACCTGCCCAGGTGTTTTTCTAACAGGGAAGTACTTCTCCATACTGCTGTCTTTATCAAAATCAGACAGAGGACAGATTAAGAGCAAAAGATGTTTTCAGGGAAATGGTACTGAGCATACACTGGGCCCTGCCTTCTGTTTTTTTTTTTAAACATATACCCTGTCTGACCTATATAGCTGTTGAGTTTGTGATGCTTCTCTCTAAAGGACAAATCTGTCTGTACCCTGACTCTCCAAAGGCATGTCATTCCCTAATACAAGGGGTTGGGGGGAGAAGCAGGGAGAGGAAGTTGAACAGAGGCTGCCCTCTTTCTATAACTTTGCAGTCACAGCACAGCCAGACCCATCTCACACTCGGAGTTGAGACACGCTGGGGATTATCCAGCTCAATCCTGTTACTTAATATATGAAGAAATCAAGCCTCAGGGAAGTCAAGAGCTTGACACAAACCAGACAGCCAAGCCGGAACAAGCTGAACCCGAGTGTTTTTTCCTCTCCTTGAAGACGCCTCACCCTCAAGTGAAAGCGAAACTATAGCTTCTATTAAATCATGTTTTGTATCATCTCTGAGGACCACAACTTTAGACAGGTTTGTTTCCACTCCAAGTTGATGGTCTAAGTGAAATCTCTCCTGCTGTCCTGGCATTAGGAACCCAGAAAAAAATGAGCCCCCAAGAGTAGGCCCATTAGCACCGTGTTCTGCAAAGCTTCTCCAGTTGACTAAGGAGCACTTCAGAGAGCCAAGTTCATCTCTCTCATGTCGCAAGAGAGCACAGGCTCTTGCAGGAATGTCATAAGTGCAAAACAAAGGAACTTGGGGAAAGCAATAGAGTTTGGGGTTAAGAATATGAACTTCGAAGTCTAACCAGACCTGGTGGGGTGGGGGCCACTCTTCCTTGACTCCGTTTCCCTTTCTGCAATATTGAGCAACTGATTGCACCTATTTCATACTGTCCTTGTTGGAACGAAATGAGATGATAAGATAATGTCAGCACATAATAAGTACCAGAAAGATATTAGTCAGCATGATCATAGCTAGGCAAACAAATGCATTATGTGCTTGGACTGCTTTTAGTTGTTTCTGTTTTGGAGAGACCAGATAATCGTAACCCTCTTTCACAAGTCATTTAGGTATTGAAATCTCAGTAAACATTTTGAACAAAGATTAGGTGGCTCAGCGGTAAAGAACCTGCCTGCAGTGCAGGAGGCGCAGAAGTTGCAGTTTCAATCCTTGGGTCAGGAAGATCCCCTGGAGGAAGAAACGGCAGCCCACCTCAGTATTCTTGCCTGGAAAATCCCATGGACAGAGAAGCTTGGCAGGCTATAGTCCATGGGGTCGAAAAGAGCTGGACATAACTGAGCCACCGCACAATTCAATATAATGAAAGCAGAAAATTTCCCAGCATAAATCTTTTTTTTTTTTTTTTAAGGGAACCTCAAACCAAGTTCAACTCTAATTGGGTACCTTGGCAAGACTGTTAGTCTGTTCTCCCTGTAGTATGTCAAACTGGACATGCTTACCAACGGGCCATTCCTTTTCTGCTTTAATCACAGTGGGTACTTCCAGAATAATGCAGCAGTCACTACTAATAGCAATCGCTACTAGTGTGATTTTGAAGAGTGAAAAGAGACAAAGGAAAAAAGCCCAAGTGATTCCTTCCTGTGCAAATGTCCATAACTGGTTCCCAGCCCCAGCAGTCCCCAAGCCACCACATAAGCAGCTGTTTGTGTGGCACTGTGATATGTACCCTATTGTTAATTCCTAAGCTTAATGGAGTGTGAATTGTGGATTACTAGAAGGAGTACTCTTCTCAAATGATCAAATGATTTTTTGGGGGGAGACTTGGCTTTACTCTAAAAGTAATTCATTGAACATTTTAAAAAGGAAACAATTGTAAAGGACAAATAACTAACAGTGATATCAACAGGACCTCAAGTCAGGCACTTCTTTGGCAGTCCAGCGGCTGAGACCCCATGCTCCCATGCAGGGGGCCTGGGTTCCATCTCTGGTCAGGGAACTAGATTCCACATGCGGCAACTAAAGATCCTATGTGCTGCAATGAAGATTAAAAATCCCATGTGCTGCAAGTAAGAGCCAGTGTAGCTAAATAAGTAAAACTAAATATTAAAAAAATACAACAAATATACACACACACACATATATATCACAAAATGTTTATAGCTATTGATATTTCCTGGGTAGTGAAGTAGTGGCTAATTTTTATTTCACTTTTACCAGTCTGTATTTGCTATTTTTATCTACAATAAATGTATTCCTGTTTAAAAAAAAAAGAGAGAGAGAAAGAAAGATAAAAATCAATTTAAGGAAAAATGAACAAACTGAAGTATTCTGGTGATCATAATCAGTGGGGAGGCTGGCTACAATAGTAGAACAACTCTTGTCTTTGTTGACGCTTGCCAATAGCCCCATCTCTAAACTGGCCTGTCAAGGATTACCCCCTAAGGACTCCGGGCCTTGGCGTCTCAGTAGTGATATTTACATGTTACAATAAACATGTCTGCCATTGTACAGATTTCACACTCTGACCTTTCCCATTTCCAAACTCTGAATCTATGCCTATCACATTTGTTCTTTTCTTTGGCAAATGGAATTGCCACAAGAAGTAGAAACACTGAAGTTTTAACAGTTAATTCCTTTAAATTGGGAGTGGAGACATAGTCTTATTAGTGCTTTGTAGTATGAAACTCTCTGGGTTTTATGGTCTTTTCTCAAGTGACATTTTCAGATCCTTTGGTAAGACAGTGGCACCCACTGTGCTCCACTGGCAGACAGGGGAGTGAGAAGATCCACCCACCAGAATGTCAACTCTAGCTGGCTGGTGACAGAGTGAGCAGTAAGGAGGGGGAAACTCATCTCATGCAAGTTTGGAGAGTGAGTTTTCAGTGCTTCTGTATATATTTGCTTCACTTCTGTGGATGTTTTAGGTCTTGGCTTACAGGTCACTTCTACAAGAATGTCCTTCCTGACTCTTCAGATCAGCTGGTCCCCTGTTGTACTGTTACTGTACTTTGTGTTTCTCACCATGGCACCTCTCATGCTGCAATCAAACAATTACATGGGTAACTGTGTGTTTAACTGTCTCTCCCACTAGTCAGCGAGAGGAAGGACTATGTCTTTTTGCTGCAATATTCTCGACACCTAGTTCTGAGGCTAGAACATGGTTATTTACTGAACAACTGAGTAAATGAATGAATGAAATACGTTTCTAGCCAGTTTCCTTGCCCTCTTTTTGTTAGGGGGCATTCAACTTCATATTGATTGCTTACCAACTCATGATAATACAAATTTTAAAATATTTACTGTGCATTATCACACAGTGATTCCTGGATATAATTGGTCCTTTATACTTTTTCAGGGCTTTCCAAGCCCTAAGGTGGTATTGTTGTGGTTGCTGCTTTCTAGAAGCACCAGTGTGAGTGTTTCCCATATACTCACTGACCCTCGGGGATGAGTGGGTAACCTGCTCCCTTGAGCATCAGCCCTGACCCTGCAGCCCTTCCTCTGCATAACATCTAGTCCTGGGCCCCCTATACTTTAGAGGTTCATACATGCTGGATGTGACTAATAATGTTTTAAACTTACTCCAAATTTGTATTTTATAGAGGCTGCTGCTGCTGCTGCTGCTGCTGCTAAGTCGCTTCAGTCGTGTCCGACTCTGTGCGACCCCAAAGACGGCAGCCCACCAGGCTCCCCCGTCCCTGGGATTCTCCAGGCAAGAACACTGGAGTGGGTTGCCATTTCCTTCTCCAATGAATGAAAGTGAAAAGTGCAAGTGAAGTCGCTCAGTCGTGTCTGACTCTTAGCGACCCCATGGACTGCAGCCTACCAGGCTCCTCTGTCCATGGGATTTTCCAGGCAAGAGTACTGGAGTGGGGTGCCATTGCCTTCTCCATTTATAGAGGCACTAGAGATGATTTTAAGTGATATAAGCATTTTTATTTTAATAGGTACAAATGTAATGTGAATTACAAAAAAATATTAACAGACACAAAATTAACATTTTCCTATCTATTACTGCTTTGGATGATGTTATGTATAAAGAAAAGTCAGTTTAAAGAAATCTGTCAAATAAATAGAATAAAAATAGTTCACAGATCTCACAAATACTGGGAAGGCATTACAGAAATAGCTGAGTTTGGAAAACACAATTTTAAGTCTAAGAATTGAAGAACTAGGTATTCAGTAAATGTCCATTCATCCTTTTATTGCAAAAATTTGTTGAGATCCTACTTTTGAGTCCTAATTGCTAGAGAAACAATGGTGAGCAAGATAGTACCCCTACTCTCAGCAAGCTACAGCCATTCACATGAAGGAATAGAGGAAGAAAGGAAGGGAAGGGAAGGGAAGTGAGGGACTGAAATGAAAAGGAATCTCGTCTAGATTGGCATTTCTAAAGTTCTTGTTCTTCTAGGAGCCATCACTGTAAAAGTATGCATGGATATTTAGAAATCATACCCTCTTTGTTTTCAGTTTTCAATTATTGGTAAAAATGTTTCAAATGTCTATTTTTTATGTTGATGTAATAAGGGCAGTTATTCTTGGGCTTCCCTGGTGGCTCAGACAGTAAAGAATCTGCCTGCAATGTGGGAGACCTGGGTTTGATCCCTGGATTGGGATGATCCCCTGGAGGCGGGGCATGGCCACCCACTCCAGTATTCTTGCCTGGAGAATTCCCATGGACAAAGGAGCCTGGTGGGCTACAGTCCATGGGGTCAAAAAGAGTCAGACACAACTGAGCGACTAAGCACATAACATCACAATAATGGTAGGTGATGAATTTTACATTTTGGATTTTCAACAATGTGAAAAAAAAGGAGGGAGGGAGGGAGAAGGAGAGAGGGAAGACAGGAGGGAGGGAGGAAGGAACAATATTCAAATACAGGAATTTGGAAGAATATATTAGAGCTAGGGGCTTCCCAGGTGGCACTAGTAGTAAAAGAACCTGCCTGTCAATGCTGGAGACGTAAGAGACGTACATTTGATCCCTGGGTCAGGAAGATCCCCGGAGAAGGAAATGGCAACCCGCTCCAGTATTCTTGCCTAGAAAACCTTATGGACAGAGGAGCCTGGCAGGCTCCAGTCCACAGGGTCTCAAAGAGTCAGTCACAACTGAAGTGACTTAGCATGCACTCATGCAGGAGAGAACGATTTTGAGATGGTCCTCAAATTATACCACCTGACTACAGTCCCCATAGAGAGAAGCATATAGACTATTAGGTCTTACTGACTTTCCTTTGGAGGTTCAACAGAGACAGAAGATTCTCTATCAGTATAGATTTTTTTCCTAGCAATATCTAGGTCCATTTGGTAGATTTTTAAAAAAATATTTTACTTCATTTTTTAAATTGTTGGCTGTGCTGAGCCTTCTTTGCTGTGAGTGGGCTTTCTCTAGTTGCAGAGAGTGAAGCTGCTCTCTAGTTAAGGTACACGGGCCTCTCATTGCAGTGGCTTTTCTTGTTGCTGAGCACAGGTTCTAGGTGTGTGGGCTCCAATAGTTGTGGCTCCCCGGCTCAGCAATTGTGAGGCAAAGGCTTAGTTGCCCTGTGGCATGGGGGATCTTACTGGACCAGGGATTGAACCAGTGTCCCCTGCATCCCAAGGCAGATTCTTAACCACTGGACCACCAGGGAAACTCTGGTAGATATTTTGACTACTACATCATCTGGATGTGTTAGTCATACAAATGTCCCAAAAGCCAAAGATGCAGTAAATGACTACAAATGTGCCTCACATACTAGATTTAAACTCTAGAAATTTTGAGAGATGAGGTAAGAGGAGCCCAAGGAACTACAGATGTTTTTCCTATCACACTGACGGGAGTAAAACCACATAAGCAAGAATATACTCTGGAAAACTTAGTGAGATTTCTAACCTAGATACTTGACTGGCTGTTTAAAAAAGACAAGTACCTAGACATGCATATTTGAGAAGAAAGTACAACAAAGCCCCTGATTTTGGATATCAGTTCAAGTTTTTAAGTTTGAATCTCCACCACTTCACGGAAAATCCATCCTTCATTTGCAGGAAGCATTTTCCCCAGTTCGCCATTGCTTTTTGAGGAAGATGGATAGATCTGCATCTGGCATTCTAATTAGATTACAGAATAATGACCAGGGAGATCTTGAGGAAGAGAGGATAATTTATTAGTCACATTACTTCCACCCTACCTAAGTATTCCTAGGATTCACTTATCACACTCAGGAGACAAAACACAAGTAGGAAACAAGAAGCGCCTCTGCACGGCTACAGTGGGATCACTGTTAAGAGCTCGCAGTCACTTCCAACCACTTCCATCACTTCCCACCTGGAGAATCATGCTACCTGAAGGAAAGGGATGGTTGTAGCAGCTATCACAAGCTGACATATGTCAGGCATACTTAATTATCCAAATTAGCCTTGTGAGGTAGATGGAATTATTCCTATTATACAGAAGGTGAAAATAAAAATGCAGGAAACAACTTACCCAAAGTCACACAGTTGATACATGATGGAACAAGTGTTTGAGCTCAAGTACAATGCTAAAACCATGCTCTTCACGGCCCTCCTGCCTCCCAAAGGACCGCTTCCTTAGGTCACATGATACCCAGCTACACCTGGAACATCTCAGGGCCCAAGAGCAATCTGCAAGCTGCATTGAAACAAAATATCAAGCAATTAAAATATCTAAACAAAATATCAAAAACAGTAACAAGAAATAGTAATAACCAGCCTGTGAGTTGATTCATTTCAGAGTCAAAGCCCAAACAAACTGATGGAGAAGCTGTGGTGCTTTAAACACCTTGGGGATGGGGAGGCAAGTAGGGACACAAGAGGCTGGCGCCCCCTCCTCTGCCCACATTTGTCTCCTCAGCACAAGTCCTCACGCCCTCAGGCTATGTTTTCCTGGGCAGTGAAGTGGAAGCCCTTTGCCATTCTGAGAGTTAAACTGGTCAGGAGATTTGCTTCCTTCCATTTCATTAACCTGTCTGCTGTTTGGTGTTGAGGGCAGAAGAAGGTGGCACTTTGGAGGGCTAGAAAGAGAACCTGATGACCTAGGGACTGGACTACTCCTTAGAAGGGGAACTTTGGACTTAAAATCCTTAATATCACTTGATATCCTTGTCTGTAAAACAGGAGATTCCTCACCTCATGGGGAAGACTATAGTAAGTCCCCTACATACGAATGCGTTTCATTTTGGGAGTGTGTCCATAACTCCAACAAAGTTAGCCTATTTATGTACCCACCTAACACAACCGGCTCTCTAGTCCTCTACTGTACTAGGTTTTCAAATAAGACATAAAAACAAACAAAAAATAAAACATTTTAAATCTTGAAAAGTAAAGTAGTATAGTACAACAGCTGACGCTTCTTAGCAGTGCCAGCGACACTGCTACTCCTTGTATGCTTCCGGACATTCTGGGCTTGAAATGAAGTTACTGTACTACTGTACTCTATACAGTTATGTACAGTGAAGTGCACACCAGCACAACCACTTGTAGAGGATACACACACGTCACAATGCCGCTAGACACATGAACTAACTTATGTGACTGAACATGCAAACACACGAAAGTTTACAACGTGAAGGTTTGTATGTAGGTGACTTACTATAAATGTGTGTGATACTTAATCCAGGACTAACTGGCACAGAGAACTAAACTAGAAAGCAAATTAACATCTGCATGTCCCCTTTGCCATGCCAACCTTTCCTATACCATGTGTATACATATGCAGGACACTGCACACCCGGCAGCATCTCCTTCTCATACTAGCTTGTCTGAGTAGGTAATGTCACCCTCTTTTCAGATGAGGGAATAGGACATGGCCTAACCAAGGTCCACATCTAGTTTGTAGCAGATCCGGATGTGAATCGAAGTGAGTTTGACTTGACTTCCATAGTCCAAAACTGCCTCTCAAGACAAAAACTGGAGACACTGCTTTATCAGGTAATGAGCTTTCTCTCACTGGAAATAATCAAGTAGAGAAACTGGTTGTAAAGTTGGGACAAATTAGCTAGCAGATGCCTTCAAACTCTAGCATTTGTAATTTCAAACATTTAATGTTCATTCATTCACTGAGTCATTCAACCTTTTATTTACCATATATTTACTAAGTACTTGCAACATGGCAAAGCTTCTCTGGGTAACAAGATGACAGAGAAACAGTTAATAAAGAAGAAAATAAATATCACTTCAGAAAGCAAGCTCTGAAGTTACGTGAACAGGGCCATGTGATGATGTGGGGATATGAGGGGGTCATGGGTAGAGGCTCCTTTAGATACAGATGGGAGATGGGGGGGAGAAGGGAGGTGGGTATGTCAGGGCAGGCTCTGTGTGGAGGGGGTGTCTGAACAAAGGCCTGAAGATGCTGTCTCCAGCCATGTGGAGACAGAGAGAAGAGCACCCCAAGCAGTGAGGACAATAAATGCAAAGGCTTCGAGGCGGGAACAAAGTTGCCAGTCAGAGGAACAAAAAGAAGGATGCTGAGCACAGGGGAAACGGGAACAGACAAGAGGCTGAGAGGGGTAGGCAGTAGCTGGGCCACCGGGGGCCTGAAGGCCATGGTCAGAAGTCTGAACTTTATTCTAGTTGTCTCGGGAATCGCTCAAAAAAAAAAAAAAAAAAAAAAATCTGAACTAGAAGCTCTTGCCTCATCCCCACCCTGGCGGCATCATACAAAATCCCAGCATGGAAGTATCTGCATTTTTACATAGAATCTGCAGCACTAGGAAATACCCAGATCTGCAGAGATTGCCACTGAATCTGACACAGATCCATCCGTGTGTGCGTGGGCAAGAATGTGAATTCTGTCTGGCAGGCACTAACCAACATCACTGAGAAACCTCCAGGAAGTAGATGAGAAGTTTCCTTGCTTATCACAGGTTCAAAAAGCATTTGTCTACAGTGAGACTGGGCTGTCCCCACCTCCCCCAGGAGAGGTTGGCGCCTGCGAGCACCCAACCCCATGATGACACCCTGGGGAATTTTTATTTGCACGTAAGCATATCATCACCTCCACCAAATCTTTCTCCCTCAGCAATTGGGCAGAAGAAGCTTCAGAATCTCATAGTTGTAGTGCAAACTAGATTTGGAGTCAAACAGATGAATGCTTTAGAATTCTATACTTCGCATGAGCAGAAGTAACTACCTTGAACTTCATTGCCTTGTCTATAGAATGATGGTAGAAAAACAATCTTACAGGATTGTTGTAGAATAAAAATATGATGACATATGTGAAAGCACCTAGTCCAGTCCCTACCGTATATTCCATGCTCAAAAACATACATTAAAAAAAGCTGGAATAGCTAAATTTTGACACGTGAACCTAGGATAAGATAAGAAACACCACTTGGGAATTTCTGAAAGCCACCTTCATCCTCTTTGTGGGACAAGAAAAGAGAGAGAGAGAGAGATCAGTCGCTCAGTCGTGTCCGACTCTTTGCGACCCCATGAACCGCAGCACACCAGGCCTCCCGGTCCATCACCAGCTCCCAGAGGTCACTCAGACTCACACCCATCAAGTCAGTGATGCCATCCAGCCATCTCATCCTCTGTCGTCCCCTTCTCCTCCTGCCCTCAATGCCTCCCAGCATCAGAGTCTTCTCCAATGAGTCAACTCTTCGCATGAGGTGGCCAAAATACTGGAGTTTCAGTGGGACAAGAAAAGAAAAGGACAAAACCAAACCCACCTTCCAAGCATTACTTCAAAATACAAATATCTTCAGTATCCAAAAATAAAGTAAAATTTAAATATTAGAATCAGCTAAACTTGAGAGAGAGGAAAATGAATAATAAATGTGGGTAAAAATTTAGAGTTGAGTTTTATGCATACAAGGGGAATAATTAACTAATCTCAAAACATGTAAATGAGGGCTTAGAAGCATTTTCAAAACACCACATCCCATTCCAGTTACACATGCAGAATTTGCTACATTATAATAATTAGGGTTTTTTTTTCACAAAAGATTTATTTATTTTGAATAGAAGTATTAAATATTATACTAATTACTGGTTATTTTACTTTGTACCCAGGGAAAAGAAATGAATATTCATTAGCTCCTTAAGCTACTGATTCTCCACTGACTAGACAGATTCCAACATCACCACGAAGCCGTGGTGGGTGGAAAATGCTCCCTGTAAAATCAGGCTGGCACTACAAATCACAGTCCAATCTATTCTGCTAATGTGCACAGGCGAGAATCCCCAAGTGAATTCTGCTAACACTGTACCCCAGAGTCCCCAGCTAAGTAGCCAATAAACAAGGATAAGTGTTAAACCGATTGTAAGACAACATAATTTTTCTGTCTACACAATTCAGTGATCTTGAACAAGACAGTTCTTAAAATACTTAACATGGCTTCACACAATAAAACTAACATCTCCAACTGTACAAAACATTCCTAGTTTACTTCAAAAGAATATTTCAAAATACATATTTCCATCACCTTTCCACTTGGCTTTTGATACAGCACAAAGGAAAATAACCCCCAAAATGAGTTGGAGTAAACTCCGGGAGTTGGTGATGGACAGGGAGACCTGGGGTGCTGCAGTCCATGGGGTCACAAAGAGTTGGACATGACTGAGCGACTGAACTGACTGCCTGAAAGGGAAAACTAAGTAAGTAGTACATTTTGGAAGATATTAGCCCAGTTAACTTTTAATTTTTAAGCCTTGCTCAATTTAGGGCACCTCTATATTAGAGTCTGTGCTGTGTGATTTTTGTGTTTTTGGTTTGTTAAATGTTGTGAACCATTTGGTGCCTGAGGAAGCTGATACCCCCAAAGGAGGGAAGGGGCTATGGCTCAGGGAAATCTGGTCTTGCAAAAAGGGCCTCCAGTCTCTCTCTTGACTTTGCTTTGACACTGACCTGCAGCCCTAGTGGGGCATCTTTACAGGGCAGAGACTGCTTATTATGCTACACTGGGTTGGGGAGGAGTGGCTAGATCAGGCATGTACAGCGATGCTGGCTACATGGCAAAATAGTCCTGGGTCTTGCCTCCACGTGGGTAGAATATTGGGATGTGGGTTTAAGTATGTAAAACATAATATCCTGATGGAATTAGCTTTCCGGAAAGTAGAAATTCCTCACAATCTTAAGCAGAGAACAAAGAGGAAGGATGTGTCCTATACAGGAGGATTCACATTTCTAGGGTTTAGGACAGAAGAAGACTCATTCAGCAAACACTTAAGTGCCAAGCATATGCTCTACACTCTTGTTCCACTGAATGTGTTTCCTGGGCCAGTCACATTGACATAACCTGGGAGCTTCTGAGAAAGGCAAGTTCAAGGGTTTATCAAGACCTACTGAGTCAGCCTCCTGAGGTGATTCCCACATTAAAGTTTGAGAAACACTGTTAGACCTTGTTTTAGGCATCTATCAATGATCTCTGCTTACCACGTTATAAAAATAGAAGTCCAGATCACACACGCTTATATCACAACCTAAGAGACAACTCGAAGTCACTGCAAGGGACTTGGCACAGGCACTTAAATGATATGAGGTACTCAGGGGCCTCCCATGAAGACTTCATGTGACGGGCCATGGAGGAGCCTCCCTTCAAGGCAAACAAGGGTGCCTCAACCCACCTGACATAGATTAACCAACAGGGCTTCCATTTCTAAATTCAGATCAGAAGAGTTTCCCATATAGAAACTTTAGACATTAGGAGGATCTAGGAAATAAAGGCTGGTCTCATCTGGTTTCCAGCAGGCAACAGAGAGCGGGCTAGAAGGAGAATTATCCAATTCATTTAGCCAGATAATTCATTTAGCTCTTTCTCCACTCCACAGCCCTTCATAGGAGAAATGATATAAGGTAGATGAATGTTGGGGGAGGATGTCTCCACTGACTTCATTGGTCAGTTGTGTGACATTTTAATCTTTATTTTCTGCTCTAATAGGTCCCAGTAGTACTTTGGAGAAGGCAATGGCACCCCAATCCAGTACTTTTGCCTGGAAAATCCCATGGACAGAGGAGCCTGGTAGGCTGCAGTCCATGGGGTCGCTAAAGTTGGACACGACTGAGCAACTTCCCTTTCACTTTTCACTTCCATGCATTGGAGAAGGAAATGGCAACCCACTCCAGTGTTCTTGCCTGGAGAATCCCAGGGACGGGGGAGCCTGGTGGGCTGCCGTCTATGGGGTCACACAGAGTTGGACACGACTGAAGCGACTTAGCAGCAGTACTTTTTGACAGAGTGTGTAGAATCACAGATTTCCCAAAGCCAAATGGAAGTGACTTTAGAGATACTGTAGAAATTAATGACCCATGAGGGTTTTCTATGGACTTATATCCATTCTTTATACAGCTTCCTCCATGTCAATCTTTATTAACTTGTCTACTTCTCAACATCTAATTTTTATATTTATCTTTCAATTTCTAATTATAAAAGAATTATATAAATTTATGTTGTAGAGAAAATGCAAATAATACAAAATACAATAAAACCTGAAAAATCTCCTTTACTCTTCTACTGCTGCTGCTGCTGCTAAGTCGCTTCAGACGTGTCCAACTCTGTGCGAACCCATAGACGGCAGCCCACCAGGCAAAGCTAATTGCTGTTATCATTAGAATGTATTTTGACAGACTTTATTCTGTGCACTTGTATTGTATGTACATATATCCACAAGTAGTCATTTTAGATATCTGAACCATATAATATTATTATTCTGCAATTTTTTTTGGTTAATTGCTTTTTCACTTTATCTTGGAGATGGTTCTCTTCCTCACTATATATTATATATATAATTACAAAAGACCTGCATAGTATTCCATAGACTAGATTTATCCTGATTACTTATCATTCCTCTATTGACTAAGATTTAGATTTTTAAAATTTTTAAACAATTGTAAATTTTATCAGATGGTCAGCTATGAGAGTAACATATAAAAATCAACAGTTTCCATAAATATCAATCAGATCAGATCAGATCAGTCGCTCAGTCGTGTCCGACTCTTTGCGACCCCATAAACTGCAGCACGCCAGGCTTCCCTATCCATCACCTGCTCCCGGAGTTTACTCAGACTCACATTCATCGACTCAGTGATGCCATCCAGCCATCTCATCCTCTGTCATCCCCTTCTCCTCCTGCACTCAATCCCTCCCAGCATCAGAGTCTTCTCCAATGAGTCAACTCTTCGCATGAGGTGGCCAAAATGCTGGAGTTTCAGCTTTAGCATCATTCCTTCCAAAGAAATCCCAGGGCTGATCTCCTTCAGAATGGACCGGTTGGATCTCCTTGCAATCCAAGGAGCTCGCAAGAGTCTTCTCCAACACCACAGTTCAAAAGCATCAATTCTGCGGCGCTCAGCCTTCTTCACAGTCCAGCTCTCACATCCATACATAACCACAGGAAAGACCATAGCCTTGACTAGGCGAACCTTTGTTGGCAAAGTGATGTCTCTGCTTTTGAATATGCTATCTAGGTTGGTCATAACTTTCCTTCCAAGGAGTAAGCGTCTTTTAATTTCATGGCTGCAGTCACCATCTGCAGTGATTTTGGAGCCCAGAAAAATAAAGTCTGACACTGTTTCCACTGTTTCTCCATCTATCTTCCATGTAGTGATGGGACCAGATGCCATGATCTTCGTTTTCTGAATGTTGAGATTTAAGCCAACCTTTTCACTCTCCACTTTCACTTTCATCAAGAGGCTTTTTAGTTCCTCTTCACTTTCTGCCATAAGGGTGGTATCATCTGCATATCTGAGGTTATTGATATTATTTGCAAGGCCTCCCCAGACAGCCATTTTGCTTTTTTGCATTTCTTTTCCATGGGGATGGTCTTGATCCCTGTCTCCTGTACAATGTCACAAACCTCATTCCATAGTTCATCAGGCACTCTATCTATCAGATCTAGGCCCTTAAATCTATTTCTCACTTCCACTGTATAATCATAAGGGATTTGATTTAGGTCATACCTGAATGGTCTAGTAGTTTTCCCTATTTTCTTCAATTTAAGTCTGAATTTGGCAATAAGGAGTTCATGGTCCGAGCCACAGTCAGCTCCTGGTCTTGTTTTTGCTGATTGGATAGAGCTTCTCCATCTTTGGCTGCAAAGAATATAATCGATCTGATTTCGGTGTTGACCATCTGGTGATGTCCATGTATAGAGTCTTCTCTTGTGTTGTTGGAAGAGGGTATTTGCTATGACCAGTGCATTTTCTTGGCAAAACTCTGTTAGTCTTTGCCCTGCTTCATTCCGTGTTCCAAGGCCAAATTTGCCTGTTACTCCAGGTGTTTCTTGACTTCCTACTTTTGCATTCCAGTCCCCTAGAATGAAAAGGACATCTTTTTTGGGTGTTAGTTCTAAAAGGTCTTGTAGGTCTTCATAGAACCGTTCAACTTCAGCTTCTTCAGCGTTACTGGTTGGGGCATAGACTTGGATTACTGTGACATTGAATGGTTTGCCTTGGAAACGAACAGAGATCATTCTGTCGTTTTTGAGATTGCATCCAAGTACTGCATTTCAGACTCTTTTGTTGACCATGATGGCCACTCCATTTCTTCTGAGGGATTCCTGCCCACAGTAGTAGATATAATGGTCCTCTGAGTTAAATTCACCCATTCCAGTCCATTTTAGTTCGCTAATTCCTAGAATGTCAACATTCACTCTTGCCATCTCTTGTTTGACCACTTCCAATTTGCCTTGATTCATGGACCTGACATTCCAGGTTCCTATGCAATATTGTTCTTTACAGCATCGGACTTTACTTCTATCACCAGACACATCTACAGCTGGGTATTCTTTCTGCTTTGGTTCCATCCCTTCATTCTTTCTGGAGTTATTTCTCCACTGATCTCCAGTAGCATATTGGGCCCCTACTGACCTGGGGAGTTAATAACTAATCACAAAAGTTAATTTTTTAAAAAGCCCATTCATAGTAATAGAAAAGAAGAACTCTACAAGAACAATTTTTTTTTAAATCTGTAAACTGTACTGATAGATACACAAGACTAGAATAGTAGAGACATTTACCTTGTTCCCAGATACACTATTGTGAGCATATCAATTATCTTAGTTATCTTTATAAAAATCAACACAATCCCAAACAAACAGCAGTGGGAAAAGTTATACAACTTGACAAATTGAGGGTAAAGTTATTCTATAACAGTTAAGTGTGAGGAATAGCCAAGTAAATTTGGGGACAAAAAAGAAGATGCAGCTAAGATATCCTCAATTTTGGTGAGCAGATTTCTTTTATATATAATATTACCATGACATAGGCCTAGAGGCAGCAGAATAAACATGTTTTTGTACTGGAGGTCCCAGCAAGTGAGTGAATTGGGGTGGGGTGGTGGGGCAGAGCGAGAGATAGATCGAGTTGGGGGTGGAAACAATCAAGATCCAATTTAAGATAAAATTTCTACTCTGAATTTCAGAGAAAGACTGCTAAAAAAAAAAAAGCCAAAAAAGTCGACATATCCTTTATGAAGTGAAAGTGTTAGTCACTCAGTCATGTCCGACTTTTCGTGGACTTTAGCCTGCCAAACTCCTCTGTGCATAGAGTTCTCCAGCAAGAATACTGGAGTGGGTAGCTATTCCCTTCTCCACAGGATCTTCCTGACTCAGGGATTGAACCCAGGTCTTATGTATTGCAGGCAGAATCTTCACTGTCTGAGCTACCAGGGAAACCGAATTGTCAATTACAGGAAAAGTTTCTGGGCTTCTCAGGTGGCCTAGCAGTAAAGAATCCGCCTACCAATGCAAGAGATGCATGTTTGACCCCTGGGTCAGGAAGATCCCCTGGAGAAGGAAATGGCAACCCACTCCAGTATTCTTGCCTGGGAAACTCCATGGAGAGAGGAGTCTGGCTGGCTACAGCCCATGGGGTCACAGAATCAGACATGACTTAGTGACTAAACAAAACAAAACAAAAAAGAAAAAGTTTAGGAGTTATATGAAAGGAACACCAGTTCTCTATGTGTTGGCTAAAAAATAACATACATATTCAACTCAGTTGTTAATGTCATCCAAACAAGTACACATTTTGGGGGTCAGTACAGTATGCTGATTCCTGAGGGATGTGAATACTTGGGTCTTTCTTCAGCTTAGGGAAATTTTATTTTATTATGCTGCTGCTGCTGCTGCTAAGTCGCTTCAGTCGTGTCCGACTCTGTGCGACCCCATAGACAGCAGCCCACCAGGCTCTAGCTATGATCAATTCCTCTTTTTTCCCCACTCTCCCTGTCTTCATCATCTTTGTTATAAATGTCCCCGTTCCTCTCCTGCCTTTCCCCCCTCCCCACCTCTCTCCTCTTCCTCCTCCTTTTTTCTCCCCTTCTGTCTCTATTTTGGTGAATTATTTTGAATCAAATACCAGACATCATGTCATTTCAGCTCTGCTGCTGCTGCTAAGTCACTTCAGTCGTGTCCGACTCTGCGTGACCCCATAGACGTCAGCCCACCAGGCTCTCCTGCCCCTGGGATTCTCCAGGCAAGAAAACTGGAGTGGGTTGCCATCTCCTTCTCCAATGCATGAAAGGGAAAAAGTGAAAGTGAAGTCGCTCAGTCGTGTCCGACCCCCAGCGACCCCATGGACTGCAGCCCACCAGGCTCCTCCATCCATGGGACTCTCCAGGCAAGAGTACTGAAGTGGGGTGCCATTGCCTTCTCCGCATTTCAGCTCTACATACTTGCATATACATCTCTAGAAAATACAGCATTCTCTAACATAATCACATTACCACTTTTACACACATAGGTAACTGTAAAAATTCCCTTGAAATCATCCAAGACTTAGGTACATTCAGATTTCTGTTTAAAATGTTTTTATACTTGGTTTTATGGGATCCAAACAATGTCCATACAATATTAAAGTCTCTCAATCTAAAATTGTCTTCCCTCCCACCTCTTTATTTTTCCTTTTTTTCAGACAATTGACTTGTATAGGAACCAAGTGTATTGTTCTAAAGAAGATCTAATATTTGGGGTTTGTCTATTTAATTCCTTGTAGTGTCAATTGATTGTCTATTCATCCCTTATATTTCCTCCAAATGGAAGCTGGCGTTAAAGGTTGGATCAGATTTAGGTCCAGTTCTTTGGCAAGAATATTTTATAGGTCACAGCCTGTACTTCATAACTGCATCATGTCAGGAGGCACACACTATTTGAAGCAAAGATGGATTGGTGGGTTTGGGGAATGAAAGTCTGCTTCATTGTAGAGATTCCGACAAAATTTAATCTAATGGTTTTATCCACTGATAGTTATTGCCCCAATCCATTGTTCATTAGAGGTTAAAATGCTGACCTTCTAATTCTATTATTCCTTCTACATTTTTATGTGAAATATTTTTTGTAAACAAAAATGTTTACTCATCACCTAGGACCATTTGATTATCCCAATATAATGTTCACACAAGAAAGACAAGATAAATGCTTAATCTGTTTTGATACTTGACACCTTCTAGAGTAAAAAACTATTGTCCTAATTATTTTCAACAGTGCATAGCTACTGAGGTGTTTTTGGTTGTTGGTGTTTTTTTCTTCTTTTGTTGTTGAAGATCATTATGGAATCTATATAACCAGAGTTTTCATTCAATAGGACTCGCTAGTGCTTCTGGTGCTAAAAATTTCCCATCCTTATACAAGGCCCTCTTTCATGTTGACTCCTGTGTCTCTTTGACATGAGCCATTAGTCTTTGATAGCACTCTTGCTTTCAGGCACAAGATGTCCGAGAGACATCTTGTAAATGTCTTATCCCAGAGGGGCCTTCAGTCATTCTCCTAAAGAATCCTGATTTCTTTTGGTGTTAAGAAACCACAATTTGACAGTGAGATAGTTGTTGTCATTGGGCTTCTTATAAAAGCTTTTTCATGCTTTTTCAGTAAACAAAGCTATGAAAATGTGCACTTAAAAAAAAGAAAACAAAATAATAAGATTATACTGGTATTTCCTATTAAAATGTAACATTACAAGATTTTTATTTATGGTGTCATCCAAAAGGTAAGAGCTAACAAGTCTTAGCAAGGATGCGGAGAAAAGGGAACCCTTGTGCATTATCAGTGGAAATGCAAATTGGTGCTGTCACTATGGAAAACAGTATGGCGGTTCCTCAAAAAATTAAAAATAGAACTGCCATGTGGTCCAGCAACTCTACTCCTGGGTATATATTTAAAGGAAATGAAATCATTATCTTGAAGATATACCTGTACTCTCATGCTCATTGCAGTATTTTCACAAGACATGAAAATAAGTGCCCATTGACAGATGACTGAATAAAGAAAATCTGGTATGTATAATCAATGGAATATTATTCAGTCATAAAGAAGAAGGAAATCCTGACATTTTCTAACAACATGAATGGACCTTGAGAACCTTATCCCAAATGAAGTCAATCAGACAAATACTATTTGATGTGAAGCCTGCTGCTGCTGCTGCTGCTGCTAAGTCGCTTCAGTTGTGTCCGACTCTGTGCAACCCCATAGACGGCAGCCCACTCACTAGCCTTCTCTATCCCTGGGATTCTCCAGGCAAGAATACTGGAGTGGGTTGCCATTTCCTTCTCCAATGCATGAAAGTGAAAAGTGAAAGTGAAGTCACTCAGTTGTGCCCGAGTCTTAGAGACCCCATGGACTGCAGTCTACCAGGCTCCTTTGTCCATGGGATTTTCCAGGCAAGAGTACTGGAGTGGGGTGCCATTGCCTTCTCCGGATGTGAAGCCTAAAACCCCCTAAATTCATAGATATGAACAGATTGGTGGTTGCCAGAGGTAGGGATTAGGGGGTGGAGAAAATAGGTCAAAAGTGACAAAATCAATGAGTTTTGCCCTTATGGCAGAAAGTGAAGAAGAACTAAAGAGCCTCTTGATGAAAGTGAAAGAGGAGAGTGAAAAAGTTGGCTTAAAGCTCAACATTCAGAAAACTAAGATCATGGCATCTGGTCCCATCACTACATGGGAAATAGATGGGGAAACAGTGGAAACAGTGTCAGACTTTATTTTTCTGGGCTCCAAAATCACTGCAGATGGTGACTGCAGCCATGAAACTAAAAGACGCTTACTCCTTAAAAGGAAAGCTATGACCAACCTAGATAGCATATTAAAAAGCAGAGACATTACTTTGTCAACAAAGGTCTGTCTAGTCAAGGCTATGGTTTTTCCAGTGGTCATGTATGGATGTGAGAGTTGGACTATAAAGAAAGCTGAGTGCCGAAGAATTGATGCTTTTGAACTGTGGTGTTGGAGAAGACTCTCGAGAGTCCCTTGGATTGCAAGGAGATCCAACCAGTCCATCCTAAAGGAAATCAGTCCTGGGTGTTTGTTGGAAGGACTGATGTTGAAGCTGAAACTCCAATATTTTTGCCACCTGAAGTGAAGAGCTGACTGATTGGAAAAGACCCTGATTTTGGGAAAGATTGAAGGCAGGAGGAGACGGGGATAACAGAGGATGAGATGGTTGGATGGCATCACCGACTCAATGGATATGAGTCTGGGTAAACTTCAGGAGTTGGTGACGGACAGGGAGGCCTGGTGTGCTGCAGTTCATGGGTTTGCAAAGAGTCAGACACAACTGAGCGACTGAACTGAATTGTATGAACCAACAACATATGACCATAGTTAATAATGCGTGTGTGTTCCGTTTCTCAGTTGTGTCTGAATCTTTGCAACCCTGTAGCCTGTAGCCTGCTAGGTTCCTCTGTCCGTGGAATTTTCCAAGCAAGAATACTAGAGTAGGTTGCCATTTCCTCCTCCAGGGGATCTTCCAGACCCAGGAATTAAACTCACGTCTCCTGTGTCTTCTGCATTGGCAGGTGATTCTTTATCACTGAGCCACAAGGGAAGCCCATAGTTAATAATGCTGTATTATAAGTTTCAGAGTTGCTAAGAGAGTAGATTTTAAAAGTTCTCATCACAAGAAAAAACTTTATAATTACATTATGTGACAGATGCTAACTAAACTTATTGCAGTACACATTTTATGATACAAACATATAAATATATACATATAAAATCATGTTGTACACCTTAAATTAAAACAAAGTCATACATTAGTTATATCTCAATAAAACTGGAAAATAAGTTTACCTAACTTTTAAATTTTTTAAAATTATTTCTTTCATCAGGAAAATATTTTCATTTCTAAGGAAAATATTTTCTCCCAGTCTGAGGCCTGTCTTTTAGTTCTCTTGACATTGTCTTTCACAGAATAGAAACTTTAAATTTTAATGAAGCTTAGGTCATCAATTTTTTCTTTCATGGATGGTGCTTTTAGTGTTGTAACTAAGTCACTGTCATATGCAAGGTCATCTAGGATTTTCACTTAGATAATTTCTAGACTTTTATAGCTTTGCATTTGACACTTAGGCCTAGAATCCATTTTGAGTTAATTTTTGGAAAGGGTATAAGGTCTGTGTCTAGATTCTTTTTTTTTTTTTCATGTGGATGTCTAGTCGTTTCAGAATTTGTTGAAGAAACTCACTTTGCTCCATTGCAGAGTCTTTGCTCTTTTGTTAAACGTCAGTTGACTGTATTTATGGGTCCATTTCTGTGTTCTCTGCTCTGTTCCAGTGATCTGCTTGTGTGTTCTGCCATCAGCACCACACTGTCTTGATTACTGTAGCTTGATAGTAAGTCTTGAAAGTTGAGTGTGTTAGTCCTCTAACTTTGCTGTTCTCCAACATTATGTTTGCTGTTCTGGGTCTTTTGCCTCTCCACACAAACTTTAGAATCAGTTTGTCAGTATCCACAAGCTGCTAATATTTTGACTGGGATTTCATTGAATCTGTTGACAAGTTGGGAAAAACAGACAGCTTGACAACATTCCATCTTCCTATCTATGAACATGGAATATCTCCCCATTTATTGAGTTTGTCACTGATTTCATTCATCAGACTTTTGTAGTTTTTCTCATAAATGGACCTTTACATATTTTGTTAGATTTACACCTATTTCTTTTGGGGGGAATGGTGGTAATGTAAGTGGTATTGAGTGTTAATTTCAAGTTCTACTTGTTCATTACTGGTATACAGCAAAGTGATTGACTTTGTATATTAACCTTGTATCTTGCAAACTTGCCATAATCACTTAATTCTGGGTCTGGTGCCTTCTGTTTTGGAAGGTTATTAATTATTGATTCAATTTCTTTCATAGATATGGGCTTTTATAGATTGTCTCATTCTTCTTGTGTGGGTTTGACAAGCTGTCATTCAAAGAACAGATTATTTCACCTAGATTATCAAGTTTGTGAGTCCAGAGCTGTTCACAGTATTCCCTGATTAGCCACTTACTGTCCATAGGATCCATAGTGAAGCCCAATCCTTCATTTATGATATTAATAATTTGTATCATTGTTCTTTTTTCTTAGTTAGCCTGGCCAGACGCTTACTGACTTTATTGATCCTTTCAAAGAATCATCTTTTGGGTTTGTTATTGATTTCCTGTTTTCAAATTCATTGGTTTATGCTGTAATTCTTATCATTTCTTTTCTTCTAATTACTCTGGATTTAATTTTCTCTTCTTTTTCTAGTTGTCAAAAGTGAAAAGCTTAGATGATCAATTTCAGATCTTTCTTTTTTTCTAATATATGCATACAATGCTATAAATTTTCCTCTAATTGTTGTTTTTGCTGCATTCTACAAATTTTGTTTTTATTTTCATTTAACTCAAAACATTTTTAATTCTCTTGATATTTCCTGACTCATGTTTATTTATTCAACAAACACTTTACTGAGCTCCTTGTCCTGAGCTAGGTACTAAGAATACAAGTTGAATAAAACATTTCTGTTTTCAAGAAGCTCTATCTAGTAAACAGAAGGATATAAGAACCACTAACTATAATGAAATATGGTAACACACAATGGAGATAAGTATATATTATTCTGGGGATAGAGATGAAGGAAGATAAAATCTGCCCGAGGCAGACACAAAATGCTTTCTTGAGTTCTCTTATTCAAATATAACCTCTGTTTATTTCTTTCCTTGATAGTTTCATGTTGGATTAATTTAGTATTTCAGTGTTTCCATAACATGCTTTATATTCATCAACAGTATCAGTTATCACATTTTACTATAGTCTGTTTATAACCCTATCACTAATATAAAATTTTAAGTTTCTTGACAACGTGGTACAGATCTTACTCATCTTTGTATTTCTAGTACCTAAGAGCATCAATAATAAGAATTTAATAAATTTTTTGTATGTAACTGTACACATATATAGATGGATGAATGAGATAATATATGGCATTATATAACCATTGTTTTAACAAAGCTATATTAATTAACACAATAGTTTGTGTAGATATTTCAGCTATGACACAGTGAGTCTGAGACAAACAGAGCCCTAAATGAAGACATTACTGCTGTTGTTCAGTCAGTAAGTTGTGTCTGACTCTTTGCCTCCCCATGGACTGTAGTGTAGTATGCCAGGCTCCTCTGTCCTTCACTATCTCCCAGAGTTTGTTCAGATTTATGTTCATTGAGTCAGTGATGCTATCTAACCATTTTATCTTCTGCTGACCCCTTTGCCTTTTGTCTTCAATCTTTCCTAGCATCACAGTCTTTTCCAATGAGTCAGTTATTTGCTTCAGGTGGACAAAGTATTGACGCTTCAGCATCAGTCCTTCCTACGAATATTCAGGGTTGATTTCCTTTAGGCTGACTGGTTTGATCTCCTTGCAGTCCAATGAATACATGGATGACTTTCAATAAGATATTAAAATTTGTACTATTTTAAATAACAAATTGTAGATCTTCATCCCTCTGTATGCCTTCTAAAAAAATTTTCCCCTATTCAAGCAAATATTTCTCTGCTATTTGAAATTCCTCCTTTATGCTAAAATATATAACTACTCTTGTTTCCTGCCTAAAGTTGGCGAATCACTTGGTTACCTTCAATGCTAACACAGCCATTCAAGGTGTCCATTCTAATCCCAAGAAGATTAATCTAAATGCATGCATTTAGAATGACTGCCTTTAGGAAAAGTCCCAGAGTCATGTTTACTTACAAGCTGGAGGGATATTTATCAAAGGCTCAATGGGTAAAACACAAACTCAGACATTTTAATATTCATAATACACACCATTTCTATATTTTTCTTTGGAAATGGAATTAACATTCTTGCACCAACTGGAAATGGTAAATTCTTACATTGTCAATAGCTTCCCCAGGCTTCTACTCCTTTGCTCTGCAATCATTTTGGCTCCAGATTATGAGAATATTGCAGTACATGCTCATCAGCTGGCAATCTGAAGGTTCCTTTTACTACTGAAAACAACATGTGCTCTAGGAAATAAACTACAGAAGTTCACTTCTGGGCAGAAAGTATTTCAAAATAGAAATCTATTGCACATTTTGTTCCTGGTTTCTTGGATGTTGACAGATTACACATCTGGATTTTAGGATTACAAATTTATTTTGCTAAACACAATGCCATGCTTAATGTATAGTAAATCTTGCCAATTGTCTTAAGTTCCATCCTTGGGTAGGGGGTTGGTGGCAGAAGATGCCTGCTGGTAACAAGTATGTAACTAGAGGAGTCACTGAGTGGGGGAGGGAGAGGTGGGGTTCAAAATAATTTTTAAAAGGGACCATGTTACAAGAATATAAATGCAACATGATTAAAGAAATTAAATGAAGAAATGTAGGCAGAGAGAAAACAAGGTAAGGAACTATTCAGATGAAGAAGGTAAACAAATGGAAGTGGATGAGAAATTAGAATTCAGATTCCAACCACCATCATATTCTTTATGTTCCATGGTATCCCTGAGAAAAATAGATGCTCAGTCTAATACTCGATTGAATTTCCTCACATGTGTTTTCATGAAGAGTCCACTGGGGCCTTCCCTGGTGGTCAAGTGGTTAAGAGTTCGCCTGGCAGTGCAGGGGATGCTGGTTCAATCCCTGGTTGGAGAACTAAGATCTCACACGCCGTGGGTCAACTAAACCATCGTGCCGCAACTAGGGAGTCCGTGTGCTGCAACAAAAATCCTGCCTGACACAGTGAAGATCCAGAGTGCTGCTACTAAGACCCAATGCAGTCAAATAAATTAAAATAAAAAAAAAAGAATTCTAAAAATACTCCATTGTATGCAAATAGAGATGTGCTGTGCCATTTATGAAAACTTTTGAAAAAATTGAAAACAATTATTTGTCGATACTTGGTTATGCACTAACACAAAATGTGGACAGGAAAGATACAAGAAGCATTGTATTTCAACAACCTTAAAATAAACACAAGTATAAAGTCTTTCAGGCCTTTCTTTTTAACACTGCTTGAAGAAAGCCAATGGTAAATAACTGAAAGACACGCAATTCTGTGTAAATAACTCTGTGAGGTAGGGAGGTGGTCAAAATGATGCTACTAGATACCTTTGCTGCTAGTCCAAAGGTGGTCCCCAGTGATGGTGCGTACCATGTTGGATGAGCCACAGACAACCCTGGGTTCAAAGGTTTATTCACTGCAAAGTACTTATTCTGTCAAGTTCAGCCATGGCCCCCACGGCAGGCAGGGCTGAGACTGTGGTACCTGTGGGCAGAGACTGCCTGGACTCCAGGTAGGTAAGGGGCAAGGCAGCAAATTTTCATGCATGCTACCATTTTAGACTTAATTTCTTTTTTAAATGGAAAACTTAATGATAACTGTTATTGTGCTTTTGCATGAAGTTTACTAAATGCATAAAATAAGAGAGAAGTGTGGGCAACTACATTAAATATTAAACAGCAGCGCAATAAGAGCCCAATGTCTTTATTGTATTTTTATTGCTATATTATTTTGATTAAATATAGATTTATTTATATAAATATAAATATTTTAATTATTTTGGTTACATCAGCAAATGTATAAACACAATCACCACCCTTTGGGCATTTTAAAGGAGATGTAACCAAATTGCCACCTTGGTCATTAAAATAATACTATTGCTAAATATTCCACAAAAGCAGCCGTAGTTCTAGAGATCTGAACACATATATCCTCCTATAACTCTCCCTGACTCCTGTTACTAAGGCAAAGGGATGATGTTCCTATTTTCCTTTCCATCTGCTGTTTTCTTGCCCGTTTTCAGACTTCCTGTGAAGTCTTAAACTGATTGCACGTATCCTAGTAACCGGAAGGGGACCCACGTGATTTTCTTGCTTCTCACCCCTACCTGCTATCCCTGGGAATGTCTGTAACTATACAAGCTAAGTTTTCTAAGGGGGTCCTTTATGAACATTCAAACTAGTGGCTTCACCTTGGTATGCTGTGGATGCTAGAGAAACCAGGAGGTGTGAGCCTATGGGGGAGCCCCAGGTTCAGTTCCCTCCCCACTGGCCAACACTTTCAGAGGCCCGAGCATGCTGAGGTGTACAGGATATCTGCTTCCCTGGCTCAGCAGTAAAGAGCCTGCCTGCCAATGTAGGAGACGTGGGTTCAATCCCTGGGTCCAGAAGAGCCCCCTAGAGAAGGAAATGGCAACTCAGTCCAACATTCTTGCCTGGGAAATCCCTTGGACAAAGGAGCCTGGCGGGCTATAGTCCATAGGGTTGGGAAAGTCAGACATAACTTAGTGGCTGAACAACAAAACAAACAACAGAGTGTCTAGACCTTCAGGGTCTCGTGTGTCTAGTCTGGACCAGTGGCTCTCAAAGTGTGGTCTCCAGGCCATCCGCATCAGCATCATCTGGGAATTGGTTAAAAACGCAAAGTCTCGAGCTTCACTTCAGACTTAATAAATCAGAAACTCCAGTCATGAGGATCACTAATCTGTGTTTTAACCAATTCTCCAGGTGATTTTGATGCTTGCAAACGTTTGAGAACCATAGATTATTCTCAGTTTGGATCCACTGGAGGTGTGTTAAGAGTGTGGATTTTGGAGCCAGACTTTCTGATTTCAAATTCCAGTTCCCCCACTCACCACATGCTATTGCACAAAGTGCTTCCCCTTTCTGTACCTCAGTTTCCTTACCTGTAAAATGGGATTAATAATCGCATCCCTTTCCATTGGCTGGTTGTAAAGATTCATGAACTGTTTGAATAACTATTAGCTACTTTTATGAAGTTAAACTACTGACTGAGGAATCTGCTCCTAAGGAATGAAGATCTGGCTCAAGTTGTGCCTTGGGCAAACCTCATGACTTCCTGAGACACAGTGACCTCAGCTGTAAATGGACCATTGCATCTGAACCGCCTGAATCACCAGGCTGAGGTAAGTTCTCTGTAAACTGACAGAGACACAGAAGGCAGAGTAGCAAACATCTGGCACATTCGTCAACGTGCTTGTGATTTCCTTCCCATTAGTGCAGTACAAGTCCAGTGAACTGTCTCTTTCAGTTTCTTTCCACCAGCTGATCATCCTCCCCTTTTTAGACGGCACCCCATTCATACTGAGAGCAGCTGCTACAGCCTCCCAGCTATTTTTCTCATGTCTTTTGTAGCACTTGTTTAGATATCAAATGTTCTCTCTCATCTTCGGTGACATCATTCTCACTAAATAAATATTTGTTTTTGCCCTAGTGGTTTCCATCTGAGTTGAAAATATGCCATAGTTAGTAGCATGACTTACTTGTGGATCATCCTGGCAAACTTGTATAGAGCAATTATACTGAAGACACATTACAATAATAACCATTTATTGAGTTCCCCTCCGACAACCCGTGGATCTTCCCTGAGCACGATGTGAGAATTCAGGTTAAAAAAAAAATTTTTTTTTTAAAGAAAAATCTCAGCAACGACAATCCAGCACAGCCAAAAATAAATATATAAAGCTGTGTGTAACCCCCCAAAATATCTAAGGAACAAAATGTCTGAGTAGAGACATCAGAAGATGCACATGCTACACAAATCAGGAAATAAACTTCACAGAATTAGTTAAGAATTAAACAAATAGAGGCTTTTCTAGCCGTCCCTTGGAGAGGGAAACGGCAGCCCACTCCAGTATGCTTGTCCGGAGAATTCCATGGACAGAGGAGCCTGGCGGGCTACAGTCCACGAGATCACAAAGAGTCGGACACGACTGAGCACGGCTAACACACACGACACTGTGTGCTAAGACTCCACGTACTTCCTTTCCTCATTCATGAATGAATGTTTCATTCGTTCCTCAAACATCCCTGTGGAGGGAGCAAGCACTATGACTATCCCTTGTATTGTAAGTGAGAAAACAAAGGCTGAGAGAGGGTAAGTAACTTGACTGAAGCTTTGCAGCTAGGAAGATCTCTGATTCCAAGAGTTCTTTCAATGACCTACTCTGTACAATAAAATCACCTTCACCTGGAACTCTTCAGGCACTTTGAAAACTAAACATGCTAAGACAAGGACAAAGACAAATGAACCAGCTTGTTGTCACAGGCCTCTCAGTAAGAAAACCTGTGTTTGGGTAGAGTTTCAGCAACATTTTAGGAATGAAAGATCAAGGAGCATTTCAGTCTTCTCCACTTACTACTTTTGTCCCCCAAGATCAAGGCTGTGCTTTAGGTGGATATGTAACCTTACCTAAATAAACCAAAATTAAATTACCACTGTGTAATTTTTGTTGGAATTTTGTGTAATTTTTAACAATTTTTTTTGTTAATTACATTGATTTAGATAAATCCCATCTAGTGGAATTTAGATAATTCCCCACTCCAGATAGCATATTCAAAAGCAGAGACATTACTTTGCCAACTAAGGTCTGTCTAGTCAAGGCTATGGTTTTTCCAGTGGTCATGTATGGATGTGAGAGCTGGACTGTGAAGAAGGCTGAGCACCGAAGAATTGGTGCTTTTGAACTGTGGTGTTGGAGAAGACTCTTGAGAGTCCCTTGGACTGCAAGGAGATCCAACCAGTCCATTCTGAAGGAGATCAGCCCTGGGATTTCTTTGGAAGGAATGATGCTCAAGCTGAAACTCCAGTACTTTGGCCACCTCATGCAAAGAGTTGACTCACTGGAAAAGACTCTGATGCTGGGAGGGATTGGGGGCAGGAGGAGAAGGGGACGACAGAGGATGAGATGGCTGGATGGATGGCATCACTGACTCTATGGACATGAGTTTGGGTGAACTCCGGGAATTGGTGATGAACAGGGAAGCCTGGCGTGCTGTGATTCATGGGGTCACAAAGGGTCAGACACAACTGAGCGACTGAACTGAACTGACTGATCCCTAGGGCATGTTTTTAATTAACAATTGAAATAATATCACTTGTCTATTCAAAAACATCTTTGATGACTTTATTTTTTGTAAGGCTTTCATCATTCAAAGAGGTCAGCATGCAGAGGGTCACTTGGAAAACTCTAAATATCTATAAAATATCTATAAAACCTTAAAGCTTATTTAGAAATGTGAATTACATAAGAAAATCCTGTTTATTCATAACATCATCTTAGGATGTGGGCAAAAAATGTCCAATGATCACCAAATGAATGTTTATAAAAATCTATATATGCAAACATTTAAATAAAACCAAAAAATGTCTCAACCAACCTCTTTACTTGGCAGGTGCCAGGATCCCTCATCTGGTGAAAGTAATACTTAAAACTCAGTTTTATTTAAATTGCGCTTTTTGCTTTGCTTTGTTACAGTGTCTTGGAAAACAAATCTATGTAATTTCCCAAGTATACAGACCTGAGAACTGCCCTCCAGAAATATTTGAATAAATTAATTTGCTAACACAAATGGAAATGAAATGCAATTCAGTGGATCTTTTCATCCCAAGCCTGAATTTTGTCAAGGTTCAGAGTGCAGTTGCTTCAACTTTTGAAGTGGATTTTGTAAAGATCCTTAGCTATTACCCATGGATGGTATGAATTTATGGTGTGCTAGTCTGAATAAAAACAGCATTATAACATAAAATGCATCATTAATACTTTAAAACCAAGTATGATTTATATTTATATAAATAACATAAAAGAAGCCAATTAAACCAAAGTCACTGGAGTGTAAATAACATAAAAACGTATTGTTCTGTAAGCTACTGAAAATAAACTAATAATGAAAGTATTTATCATACGTCTAAAAACCAAGCAGGTACGAGTGGGTTAAGCAGACTGCAGGGGGAAGCATCTTTATTTCTCTGACATCTTTAAAGCAGGCCCAACATTTTTATCCAGTTCAGATCCATTTAAACTGTGACATTATATCTGAAAGTTGCCTTTTGTCCATTTGAGTAATTAATAATTTAAGTGTAACAAGGACATCTTGATTCCAACACTTTGTAATCTGACTAGGAGGATATTTAAAATTCATTACAGTACATTAAACTTGCACTGAACAGTTAGCTTCATCGCAAAATAAATAAATAGCCAATTTGCTTTGATCAGCAGAAATTCTGATAAAATCAGCAAAACCCCAATTAAAATGTGAAAAATGTCACCTACTGTAGTTATTCTAATGGAACATGGACTTAGAGGAAGGAACTGATTCAATGTTTATTTTCATACCAGCTGCGGCTTCCAAATGTAAATCATTTCATTTTTGCTAGTGTGGCGAGCTTCTACAAGGCCCCTGTGCTGGTCCTATGGCTGAACAATTTGTATTACATAATAAGGCTGCTCTATAGGGGCTGCACTTGAATTCCCTTCATTTCCTGGCAAATCATTGTTTTATTTAAATGTTCACAAGTCTTCCCATCTGAGGGAGTACTATCAACTGATAGAGGGCACGAGCTGTGACCAAATGGCCCTCAGTCCCTCCTGGCATGTGTGAACACTATCCTGGATAGAGGCAGTCTCTCTCGGAAGAATCACCACCCTCTCTGATCTTGCTTCTTGCTGTATCAGTCATTTCAGTCCATCAGCACAATGCTGTTGTCTACAATAATTCAGACTCTTGTCACAGCATGGCAAGTTCAAGTACGATATTTGTTTGTTCATTCCTAGTACTTAACGTGGTGCCAAGTGTCATGTGGGTGCTCAATAAAACAGTGCTGGAAGGACTGAGAAGTCCCATCTGAATGTTAGTCTCTTTCTCTCTGATTCTATGGCAGGTGCTTGGACTTTCTCAGTTCAGAATCCAGAAGGCAAGTCCCAGGACCTCAGTGCCTCCAAAATTAAGAGAATAATTATGGCAAAAGAGGAAAAAACTGCTTAAAATTTCATTGCATGCCCTGTTTATGGAATTAAAAAAAAAACAACATAATTGTTTCAAATTGTAAGATGAGTTTTCTTTCCTCATCTGCCTTTTCTTCCATGTAGGCAGTTTCTTCTTGACAGAAACCATGAGTTAATTTCTAACGAGCACTGTGGAATCTCTGTCGGTTCTGGTCACTTCAGAAATCAGTAACAGGAAAGGAATGTGCAAAAATGAAAATAACCATGCTGTGTTGTGGGCGCCGTTTTCTTCTGTTGCATTTTTTCACAATGCGTTTCATCATTTTCTCAATAATCACACATGGTAGGTATTTAAGAAGAAATGTCACGATGAGACCCTTAGCATGGAACTGGGCCCATATGCAAATGAACTTGCTTATTATCCAGTTAGAAGATGGAGCCTACGTTTAAGCAAACTTACAATTCAAAAGCCTCTAAATTAAACACTTCTCAGCAAATAATGAGTTTAAAATTAAGTGAAATAACTGCCATTTTTCTGAGTTCAAAACAACTAATTGTTTGGAGGCTGCTTTCACTCATTTGAAGTTTTGTCCAACTATTGCCATTGCATTTCATACTCTGATTTTATATTTTTGTCATAGTTTAAAGAGATTCCTTTTACTAATAAGCAGATGAGCCAGTCTACTTGCCAATAAGAGTTCTGCGTGTATGCCTTAATATATGCACTGCAAAACTCAACCTTGAATATGTCCATGTGAATTTAAGGCTGTATTTGTATCCTTAAAGAAAAGTTAGCAGACATATGATCTCATCTGTAACTGGTCATTTGTTTTCATTGAATTAGAATGCATAGTGTAGTGAAAACAGAAAGGTCTAGTTAGAGATCACTTTTCACCACTGCCTGTTTACTGAGATTCTAGGCAAGTACCTCGACAATTCCAAGTCTCATTTTCCTATATTTATAATATGGGATAAAATCCACCCAATTGGTAGGATTATTGTGAAGACTGGATGATCATAAATGTAAAACACACAGGCAAACACTGGGCACATAGTAGTCACTCAATAAATTCCACCACTGTCATTAGTCACTACCATGCTTTGATTAAGAAACACGGCATGTTAATAAGATGCAAGGTCTTGGTCCTCAAAAGGGTTGCCAGATGAGCAAATTAAAATACAGGATACAATATCTGGGACACACCTGTAGTTAAAAATCATGCAGTGTTTACTTGAAATTTAAATTTAAAGGGGCATCCTGTATTTTATCCAGCAATTCAGTGCTTAAGTTCTGGTACTTAAAGACCTTACAACGTCATGTCCAACTCTTTAGGACCTCGTGGACTGTAGCCTACCAGGCTCCTTGGCCCATGGGATTTTCCAGGCTAGAGTACTGGAGTGGGTTGCCATTTCCTCCTCCAGGGGATCTTCCCAATACAGGGATCAAACCCGGGTCTCCCACATTGTGGGCAGACGCCTTACCATCTAAGCCACCAGGGAAGTCCTTACAACTGCATTCAGTTCAGTTCAGTTCAGTTCAGTCACTCAGTCGTGTCCGACTCTTTGTGACCTCATGAGTCGCAGCATGCCAGGCCTCCCTGTCCATCACCAACTCCCGGAGTTCACTCAGACTCACATCCATCAAGTCAGTGATGCCATCCAGCCATCTTATCCTCTGTTGTTCCCTTCTCCTCCTGCCCCAATCTCTCCCAGCATCAGAGTCTTTTCAAATAAGTCAACTCTTTGCATCAGGTGGCCAAAGTACTGGAGTTTCCACCTCAGCATTAGTCCTTCCAATGAACACCCAGGACTGGTCTCCTTTAGGATGGACTGGTTGGATCTCCTTGCAGTCCAAGGGACTCTCAAGAGTCTTCTCCAACACCACAGTTCAAAAGCATCAATTCTTCGGTGCTCAGCTTTCTTCACAGTCCAACTCTCATATCCATACATGACCACTGGAAAAACCATAGCCTTGACTAGATGGACCTTTTGTTGGCAAAGTAATGTCTCTGCTTTTGAATATGCTATCTAGGTTGGTCATAACTTTCCTTCCAAGGAGTAAGCGTCTTTTAATTTCATGGCTGCAGTCACCATCTGCAGTGATTTTGGAGCCCCACAAAATAAAGTCTCACACTGTTTCTACTGTTTTCCCATCTATTTCCCATGAAGTGATGGTACCAGCATATTACCTTTTAAATATTGGGAAAATAAACAAAGAGCAGGTAAGAAGTGAAGTGTTTAGATTATAGTTTAATTCTTCACTTTATTTTGGGCACAGAGACAGAAAGTTTCCACTGTCACTTTGGATGTCCTTGGGACACCGTGACATGCAATCAACATCACCTGTGCTGGCTGATAATTCAGAGGATATGATGCCCTTGTTTATAGCACCTTCAATTGCACAGACATTTTTACTTGACTAATTCACTGTTTCATACCAGGCAGGGGGTTGGGAGGAAATCATTCAAACCACATGCTACTCTGAAGTTCAGTTACTTGGCTGGAAAACAGTAGATAAATTGATAACTGCAAATGGTCTGAAATTTGAATGATTCTTTTTCCACTTCAGCTAAATCTATTGAGCACACTCAAATAATTTAAAAGTGCTGAAAATAAGCAGTATTGGGGATTAATGAAAGCAATATATTCACTCTGTTGCATTTATTATTTTTAAATTATAAGACTCCCACTTGAAAGAACGCAATGAGTCTGAAATGAAGCAATTTTGTTGTTAAATATTGTCATTTAAAATAAAACGCATATGACTCTGGGACTGAAATAGCCCACGTTGTTGCTGTTTTCTGTTTATCCTTAACTATTTTCAAGTGAACCAAAAAAAAAGTACTAACAAGGAACTACCATGTTGCAATGATCCCATAGGGAATTGGCTAGATATGGCACAAAAGTTGCTCAGGATGTGAGAACCAAGGAGGCAAAGATGGACATCCAGATCCCAGGCAGCTCCTTCTGGAGTCCAGCTAGGAATGGATCCTCTTTGCTCCTGGATTGGCTCTAACCTAGTACCTCCAAGAATAGTGGGGTCACAGAGAGGAAACAGTGGGCAAAGAGAGAGACCTGGATATCATGTTCTATGGGGTAAAGACCCTACCCTCAATGAGCTTACTTTCTAGTAGAAGAGACACTTTTTGGCTATGTGATTTTAAGCAAATTTTCTATCCTTTCTGAGCTTCAATTTCCTTATCTGAAGGATGGATGATACTATCTAACATGAAAGGTTCTTGTAAGGACTAGAAATGATATATACAAAACACACTAGAAATGATACATGCAAAACTCATGGAGCTCCGGAGGAACTGTAAAGATTTTTATTACTTTTGCTACTATTATTTTTTGCTATGTCTCATTAGAAATAGAAACCAGCAAATTAAAAAAAGTTGCAAATACCATATGATATGACATATGTCGAATCTAAAATATGACATAAATGATAATATCTACAAAAGAGAAACAGACTCACAGACATAGAGAACAGATTTGTCGTTGTTAAGGGGGAGGAAGGAAGCATTGGGAATTTGGGATTAGCAGATGAAAATTATTGTACATAACACAGATAAACAACAAGGTCCTACTGTATAGCATAGGGAACTATAGTCAATATTCTGTGATAAACTATACAGGAAAAGAATATGAAAAGGTGTGTATGTGTGTGTGTGTATATATATATATATCAGATCAGATCAGATCAGATCAGTCGCTCAGTCGTGTCCGACTCTTTGCGACCCCATGAACCGCAGCACGCCAGGCCTCCCTATCCATCACCAGCTCTCGGAGGTCACTCAGACTCACATTCATCGAGTCAGTGATGCCATCCAGCCATCTCATCCTCTGTCGTCCCCTTCTCCTCCTGCCCTCAATCCCTCCCAGCATCAGAGTCTTCTCCAATGAGTCAACTCTTCGCATGAGGTGGCCAAAATACTGGAGTTTCAGCTTGAGCATCATTCCCTCCAAAGAAATCCCAGGGCTGATCTCCTTCAGAATGGAGCGGTTGGATCTCCTTGCAGTCCAAGGGACTCTCAAGAGTCTTCTCCAACACCACAGTTCAAAAGCATCAATTCTTCGGCGCTCAGCCTTCTTCACAGTCCAGCTCTCACATCCATACATGACCACAGGAAAGACCATAGCCTTGACTAGGCGAACCTTTGTTGGCAAAGTGATGTCTCTGCTTTTGAATATGCTATCTAGGTTGGTCATAACCTTCCTTCCAAGGAGTAAGCGTCTATTTAACCAACTCACTCTGCTGTACAGCAGAAATTAACACACTGACTTCAATAAAATTTTTAAAAAAGAAATGGAAACCAGTGGCAGATAAAGTATAGGATATCCAGTTAAATTTGAATTTTAGATAAATAATGTATACTTTCTTTAGCATAAACATGTCCCATACAATATATGGAACATGCTCAATAATGAATAAAAAAATCATTCATTGATTATCTGAAATTTGAATTCAACTAGGTATCCTCCACCCCCCACACCCCAATTTGGCAACCCTAAGCCAAAGGTCGCTTCCCAGATGCCTGATGAAACTGAAATCCTTCTGAGTCAAGTTCTCCTTTTTTAGTAATTTTTTTATAATGTGGATGCTTTCTTTATTTCATTTAAATTTTAAATTTATGTGCAACAGCAAATTGTTTATTAGGAAGAAGGTGCAGAGTGTTAATATCCCCAGCATGGCATTATATTCCTTACAGCAGAATCAAATCTGTGCACGCAGAGTTCCTAGGAAGGCGTCTTTGTAAAATGGGGTGTAAAATAGCAGTCACTTCACTTACAGGGCATTACAGATAGCACACACTACAGACTGTGGGGAGTTGAATGTGGAAATTGGCACAGGGAAAGTGCACAAAAAAGGGAAGCTATTATTGTTATTATACACTTATTCAACCAACCTTCATTGAGATCCTGCACTATGGCAGGCACTGTTGAGGCACAGGGGCAAAAGGCAGTAATTCCCAACTTGTTGGGAGCTTCTATACAGCACAGACCCTACTGTCATAGAGCATACTTTCTAATGTGGAAAACAAATAAATAAAAATAAGTTATACCAGTGATGGTAAATAGTACAGAAAAAATGCTCTACAAAAATGAGAGTGACTTATCACGGTGTGCTTCTCAACAGGGTGGCTGGGGAAGGCAGGCAATGCTCATAGTGACATTTGGGCAGAATCTTTCATGAAGTTTGGGAGCAAACCACAGACATCTTCAGACAAAGAACATTCCAGGGAGAGAGAAGAGAAGTGCAAGTACTCTGATGCCGGGGAGTACTGACAGGCTGAATAAAACCCTTTATTGACGAGACTGATCAGGAAAACCTGTTTTGGTTTCCACAAGTCAGTTTACCTGGAAATTCTGGTCTCACATAGACCTCAGGTTCTCAATTTCAGCCCGGTTGGAACCACTGCCTACAAAACTTACTTTGATGACCCCCTGTATGTGTGTCAAGGCCTGAGAAAGTGCCACTTTAAGGGTTTGTTCTTAAGGGGAGCAAAGCCCAGCTGCTGCCACGGCCTTCACCTAGCCCCATTGACACTAAAATGTGACGCTCCAATAGCCACCTGAATCTTGTACTAAACGCAGGATCTTACAACAGAAAAGAAATTCTTGCTGCTCTCTTCCAGCTTCACTTTTGTTTTCTATTTCAGCCATTTTCTTTCTCTGCTTCCCATTTCTATCCTTTGTTGTATTAAATGATTATTAAAACATCCCGTCCCTGCAAATGTCTTGTATTCAACCTTGACTTCCGGCATTTATCCATTATCTTCATTTCTTTGTCATGATACAGTGAAGGCAACTCAGTAAGATGACCTTCAGGAGACATCTAGGTTATTTTTTCAATCTTTTAAAAATGCAGCTTGACTAGTTTTTTAGTACCTTCACATTTTTCTTCCCCTAGAGCTCTTGAAAGTGCTTTCAAGAATAGAGCAGAATTATTTAAAATAGTCAAACTCATTTTTAATATGCCAGCACTATATGAAAGTGGTTCTTGGATTCAGTAGTTGTAGCTCCCTCTTAAGTAGTGTAAACATATTTCTTTCATTTACATTACTTTCTTCTATATAAAGTGTAAAGATCAACTCCAGTAAATTAACCTGATAGGATCTATCAGGTTCAACGCTGTGAAGGGTTTCTTATTTTTAAAGTTCTTTTTATTCTTTTTGGTAAATGTTTTATCACTGTGGCGGTGAGCAGAATAGACACTAGGACATTTTTCCTGCTGCTGTTGCTCCTATCAGAGTTAACCCTGATACCTCTCCAATTCTGGGGTATAAAAAGTTCCCTCTGACAAAGCTTCTGAAAGTTTAGCAAGAGCAGTTGAAGATCTGGGAACAATGGTTTCCTGAACTTGCTGCACAAGAACTTATTCACGCATTATTGACTTTTTATCGAGACTTCTGAGCAATATTGTTTTAGTGACAACATGGGAGCCCATGAAAGGGAAAGAGTCATTTAGACTAGAAGTTTCTTACATTGAATCCTTTAAGCTATTGAGGGGTATGCCAAGGTAAAGAGAGTATTAAGTCATGGGCACCAGCTGAGACACCCTTCAGGAAGGTGACGCCTCCTCTGCCTTTTCCTTGGATCCTCTTCCCCACCCTAGAGCTCACCAAGTGTTTCCATTTCTCTGAGAAATGGCCACCATCTCACATTTCCTTAGCTTAAGATACTTGATTGCAGCTTCTATCATCCTCAGATCTGGTTTTAACTTGCAAAATGGAAGTCATAGAAAACAAACAAATACACAGAGACTCTCAGCCTAATGTACCAGGCTCATTATCTAGCAGACTTGGGTTACAAAGAGTGCCACATTGCATGTATGCCCTAGAGAAACACCAACATAGAGAAGTACCACATCCCATGGTAACAACATACCTTTAAAAAAATGCTACCTGAAAGTTCAAGCATTCCTGAACAGTTTATTTTTGAAGATGAATCCCAACTTCCCAGAAGCTCTTTCTGTCTCACAATGAAAATAAGATGCAGGGCACCGAACAACAACAACAACATCCCCTCCTATCTCCAGAGTAACCTCCAGAGCAAAATGGTGGCTAACAATAAGCAAACACCATGAAAACATAATGTATCAATTAATAAAGAAAAATAAAGTTTCCTGTCCATGCTGTTCACTTATCCTGCTCATTTCTTAATAGTCCGACATTCATAAAAGGCCAAAGGACTCTGACCTTGACAAGCTAACTGAGCAGGAAAAGGCAATCATGTGTACAAGGCTGTCATCCACTCCACAAATTATGATAAAATATATCTCGGCATCAGAAAAAAGAGTTGCATATCTCCAGTGACACCCACAGTAGTACATTTAAGGATTTGAACAGAACAGCAATTCATTTTGCACTAACATGTTTTATGGTTATCATCAAGCGTTATGTCTTCAGAGACTGAAAGGTGATGTTTTTATGGACTCTGGCTCCTCGCTGCATTATCTTCACAGCTCAGAAATTATCTCTCTCTCTTCTTTAATTTCCCCGCTTCTCACTCCATACCTTTGCCCCCCATTTAAAACAAAGCCGTCATTTTTGTAAAGGAAAAGAAAAAAAATAAATGAATCCATATTACACAAAGGGCACAAAATGAACAGATTTCCAACCCTAAATAGTTTCAAAATGAATGATTATCTGGCTAATTAGTGAAATAAATAATAATAATTGCCTGTCCCTCCTCATTAGAGCCCTTAATAGTAAATGAAACTCCAGTGCAGAGTGCCAGTGAGCTGGTTTCACAGCACAGGACTCAGAGTTCTGAGTGGAGGAAATAAAAGAGAGATGACCCTAGGTGTCAGATGTCCACGTGCCAGCCCCCTCAAAAGTACCCATAAGGGAAAGAAAAATAGGGGCTTTAGAATTTGCAAAGGAGATGTCTAGGGGCTGAAAGGGAATATTTCTGGTTTCCTTCTGTGCTGAAGGGTTATACTAAGTTCCAGGCACCAAAAAAGAGCACCAATAGTTACGGACACAGACCATTAGGGCCAAAACATAGAAGGAAGGATTCACCCTTGTTCAAAGATAACTTGTTCAGCAGTGTCCATGTTCTTAAGGTCTGATCTAATTTACTCACAACATCATTTACCCGAGCTGCTTGTTAAACCTTGGGTTCTAGACTCCCTCTTAGACCCACTGGCTTAGAAGCTTTAGGGGTGGCCCAGGGTGGGCGTGTTTAACAAGATTCTCTGGTGTGCAGTTTGAACCTGAAATGGAGTACCCCTGCAAGAGTCAGCGGATAGTGAGTCTGGGCAACGCTGGGAAATAAACCCTGGGCTGCCTTGTTGGGGAAGATTATGTAGCAGGCAATTTCATCAAATTGGATCATCCCCCTGTAGAGATTTTTATCCTGTGGTTCAGTCACAATATCCTCTTGCCAGGGCTTCACTCTGTCCCAGCCTCGCCACCACATTTGAAATTAGCAGAGAACCTTGTCGCTGTTCTGCTTCTGGAGTCAGCCCAGCCAAACCTATTACTCAACACTGAAAGCATCTGATTGGCTTCTAATGAGGCAGCAGATCAGCTTTTAGGGGTCTGTTCTCTGTGTGATGTATGAATGGAGCTCCCATTAATGTTAATCAGTGGGGAGTTCCCATTGCTCAGGCAATTGTATTGTAAACTCTTGCTACTTGATACTCCAGTCATCTTCTTCCTGTATTTTGAAGTCCGCAAGTGTTCAGGCATAAGCAGGAATTGTGAATGAAAAGGTTGTCTTTAACCTTCTCCAGTTTTCTAAATAAACCTCCCTTCAAGACTTTCAAAGGCCAACATCCATGCTTCTCCCTCCACAATGACATATTTTATCCAAATACGTTAAGTAATTAACTAGTGTAACCATAATGTGCTTAGTCCTGGGGAGACAGAGGTGTTCCTTGAACTTGAAGAACTTACAGTCTGGCCTGGGTGGCAGATGGGTAAAGGAACAATCATAAAACTGCCATACACATAGAACAGACTGAGAAGGAAGCTTGGGGTGGAATTTCAAATGATGAAGAGGAACTGCTCAAGAGGAGAAGAAATGATGCTCAAGAGAAGATGCTTAAAAGAAGACCATTCCAACAAGGGAGGGGAGAGCTTATACCAGGGCCAGCTTAACCTATAGTTTCTACTTGTCTGAATCTCTCACAGTAAGCACAATGCCCAGGACCCAACTTAATGTAGAGGACTGCAAAAATGTTTTTGTTCTCATTTATTTTAAAAGTAAAAGTAAAAAAGATATATAATAATGAATTTAGCCTGGATTATACTCAGTTTTATACCAACAAAATCATAAAATACAATATTTAAATTTTTAATGGAATAAGAGGCACATAAAGACAAAAATGCCTAGAGTCTCAAAAGTCACAATGGGCTAAGTCATCAGCCCTGGCTTACCCAAAAATACAGGTGTGGAATAAAGTCTGGAATAGCAAATGATGATACCTAAAGAACTGTGGTATTGGAGAAAACTCTTGAGAGTCCCTTGGACTACAAGGAGATCCAACCAGTCCATTCTGAAGGAGATCAGCCCTGGGATTTCTTTGGAAGGAATGATGCTCAAGCTGAAACTCCAGTACTTTGGCCACCTCATGCGAAGAGTTAACTCACTGGAAAAGACTCTGATGCTGGGAGGGATTGGAAGCAGGAGGAGAAGGGGACGACAGAGGATGAGATGGCTGGATGGCATCACTTACTCGATGGACATGAGTTTGAGTGAACTCTGGGAGTTGGTGATGGACAGGGAGGCCTGGCGTGCTGTGATTCATGGGGTCACAAAGAGTCGGACACCACTGAGCAAATGAACTGAACTGAAAGCACTCTGACGCCATACCCTGCAAAAGACACTTTTCTAAGAGCCTACTATTAACCTACTACTAACTTCTTTACTCTTCACAATCCAATGATGTAGGTACAACTACCACCACCTCCCTTATAGAGATAGAGAAATGAAGGCAGAATAGGATAAGCTCCCCAAAGTCATGCAGATAATACACTCACACAGTCATCCAGAAAACCAGGGCACCTCTCCAGGCCCTTTAACGCTAGAGTCCCCACACTTAAGCTTTACGTGGACACACCTCAAATTATTCAGTTATCTGTGATGAAGAGTCTACTTTCTTTCCTTCCAGTCAGCCACAGCCCGTTACTTTTGTAAAAAAAATTAACAGAAAATCAAATTCCTGGAAAAAAGAAATATGAAACATAAAAAAGACAAGCTTTTTTCTTTAACATAAATTAACCCATTTATTATAGGCTAGCAACATTATCCAGAGAAGGCAATGGCACCCCACTCTAGTACTCTTGCCTGGAGAATCCCACGGACAGAGGAGCCTGGTGGGCTGCAGTCCATGGGGTCATGAAGAGTCGGACACGACTGAGCAACTTCACTCTCACTTTTCACTTTCATGCATTGGAGAAGGAAATGGCAACCCACTCCAGTGTTCTTGCCTGGAGAATCCCACGGATGGGGGAGCCTGGTGGGCTGTCGTCTCTGGGTTCGCACAGAGTCGGACACGACTGAAGCGACTTAGCAGCAGCAGCAGCAGCAACATTATCAAATGGTGGTGCTTCTACTGGCCCTTCAATTCCTTCAGGCTTCTGACGGTAGACTTTACTGTGACAGTAGAGGTGGTGTTTTCACGCTGTTTTCATGCAGGAACCACAGTGCCATATGCCCACAGCTCGTCTCTTCATCTTGGTTTTGCCACAGAAGGAGTAGGTATACTTGGCGTGCTGGCTGATTTCAATTTTCTTCACCATTTTCCTGAGGGAGGCACAATAATGGATCCCGTATTTGCCCATGATTCTGACCTTCTTGGTGCGTTTCGCCATGTTAACGCAACCTAGATCTGAGCCCAAGACCAAGACAAGCTTTTTTTTTTTTTTAAAAAAAGACTAGCCTGGGGACTTCCCTGGCAGTCCCATGGTTAAGACTCTGCACTGCCAATGCAGGGGGCACAGGTTTGATTCCTGGTGAGGGAACTAAGATTGCACAGCCCTACAGCATGGCATAGCCAAAAAACATTAAAAATAAATGAGTGAACAAACTAAAAGGCTTAAAAAAAGATAAGCCTAATTTAGAGAAGATTAAATTCAAGATAAAATTATGATTCAGTAGTACTTTGATGTTGCATTTGTGTCAAATTTCTATAAAAGTTGCTCATGCTTTCCCTCAATGTATGTTTACCTGATCTTGAAGATTTGCAGACTAGCAAGAGTCTGTGTGTCACATGTGAAGAGCACTGTTCTGGGGATCGCATCAGTAGAAAGAGCTACAATCTCTTTCTCAGGAGGGGAGTGGAAAGAAGGCACAACAAGGAGGATGCCACCTCCCCAAATGATAGGGAAGGGACTTGAGAAGGGGGAGGAGTGGGACTTCAGAGTCAATCAGGTCCAGACCTTTGTCAACCAACTCGAGGGGACACTTTATACCAAGCACCCACATGTGACAGGCAGAGTGGGGCCATGTTGCCTGAGCCTCCTGCCGACCGAAGTCTCAAACTTTAGACTTTTGGTTCATGATCAAATGAGGTAATACATACATGTCATCACTGAGGCATACTCATAGATCACAATAGATGTTCAAGTATAAATTTTAAATTGGGCCCCATTAACAGTCCACACTCCCTACGGTACTCTATGATTTGGTATTTTTAATTTAATCTCTAATTTGTCTTATGGATCATACAACTGCATTGCATTATACAATTCTGCACCAAAACCTAAAAATTTATTAGTTGTAAAATTTATTGTTATATACCACAATTTTTTGTTTCCTTTCTATATTGAGTTTTACATCATAAGTATATGATCATATGACCCTTCATCCTACCCCTGGGCATATATCTGGAGAAAAACATGGTCTGAAAGGATATAGGCAGCCCTGTGTTTACTGAAGCACTGTTTATACTAGCCAGGACATGCAAGCAAACTAAATGTCCATTGACAGAGGAATGGATAAAGAATAAGTGGTACATATATACCATAGAATATTACTCAGCCATTAAAAAGAATGAAATAATGTCATTTACAGTAATAAGGTTGGACCTAGAGACTGTCATACTAAGTGAAGTAAGTCAGACAGAGAAGGAGAAATATCATATGACATCCCTTATATGTGGAATCTAGAAAGAAATGATACAAATAAACTTACAAAGCAGAAAGAGACTCACAGACTTAGAAAATGAACTCATGATTGCCAGTGGGGAAATGATGAAGGGAAGGGATAGTTAGGGAGTTTGGGGTCAACATGCACACACTGCTATATTTAAAATGGATAACAAACAATGTCCTACTGTATAGCACAGCAAACTGCTCAGTGTTATGTGGCAGCCTGGATGGGAGGGGAGTTTGGGGGGAGAATGGATACGTGTATACGTATAGCTGAATCCCTTTAGTCCACCAGGGATTCACCAGGGAAACTGTCACAACATTGTTAATCAGTTATACTCCACAATAAAAAGTTCTTTTTAAAAAAAAATATATTACTGAAAAAGTAGAAGAAAGTAGGATGTTGTTAGCAGAATAATATTTTAAATATCCCAGGAAATAAGAGATCAACAAGCAGGCTGTTTATAGTAAATTCTATTTCCTTATCTCTAAAATGAAAATGGCCAATTGGATGTAAAAGACCTTGAAAATATTAAATTGTTGTATTTAAGCTACTGTTTATTGGTAGTTTAAAAAACAAGACAAAAGGCCCTAAAATGGAGTCACTTAGGCTAAACCCATGTCATCAAACCAAGAACTAACTTTATTACAATTTTGGCCCTCCCAGAAACAGAATCTTAAACCAGCCAATCCGGAATTGCCTAACCAGCAATAGTTAGATAATCTGTCTGACAGACACCCACTATCCCCTAAAGGAAAGTAACCTCGCAATAAACAACCCACTTTTCCCCTAGTATAACTTCCTCATTCCTGCTCCACTCTGCCTATAGAACACTGTCATTTTATACAGCTCCTCACTCCTCAAAGTGCCTTTCTATCTGCTAGACTGAATGTTGCCTGATTCTAATCAGTTTTTGCTCAATCAACTCAAAGTGTTTAAAACACCTCAGTTTATCTTTAGAAGAGGAAACTGAGGAGACCTCCAAGATTCCCAGAAGCAGCAAACAACCAAGCTTAGGCACCTGAGGGCTGCTTGAACTCGCTGATTTCTCTCTGGAGGTATGGGCAAGTCCGTCTTAGAACCTAAGTTCAAAAGTTCAAAAGTTTTTACATTATGAGCTTTCAAACTCTATTTAATGATTTCTTTTTTTCAGACTGGGTCCATAAATTGGCTGGAGTCAGACTGAGTTTGACTTAAACCAGACAGTATCTGGAGTCAGATTGGGCTGAACTTGAAACCAGATGGGGTCCAGGATCAGACTTGGTCTCACTTTAAACTGGCCTAGGTTCAGTGTGAATAAAATTCTGTTTTAAGGTTGAATAGGAAGATTAATCTTATCAAAGATAATCCTAGATTACAGTGACCACAATGGAGAACTTTTAACCTAGATAAGCTTATCCATTTAGGAGGTGCCCTAGAGAATGGCAACCCACTCCAGTATTCTTGCCTAGAGAATCCCATGGACAGAGGAGCCTGGCAGTCCATGGGGTCTCAAGAGTCGGACATGACTTAGTGACTAAACCACCACCAAGCTTATCCATTTAGGAGGTGCCCTAGAGGGTCTCAGTCAAGCACTGACTGTAAAGAATAGAGGAAAAATTGTTTTTCCTCCTCTACAGCATCTGGCGACCAGGCTGAGACTCACAGGGACATCCACTTTCTCCACATTTGCAGATGGGCTCCTGAGAAAACGCGCAGAAGCCAGCAAAAAGTGAGAACTCAAACCGAATTCAGTTCTCCCAGATTTCTATCTGCAGTGCCTGATTAAGAGAAGATGGTAAAATTTTATGTTGTCCCTTTCTGTCCAAATTCAGATTGGCAGGAAAAATATATAAGAATCAGACCTTTGAATTATGACTCATGACCGTGCTTTTGGGTACCATTGGTTGTTGGTCTGTTCTCTTCATGGGATAGCTTTGCCCTTGTATGTCTCATTTTGTGTCTGAGAACTTAGAGAGGACCTAAAAATACAGCCAGACACAAAGATGAATTGCAGTCTATTTGTGGCTAGGGTTCTACCAACTGTTGCTAGCTCTCAGAGGATTTACTAAATCTTTCTTCTTCTTCTTTTTTTTTTTTTTTTTTTGGTTAGCTTTAGGAATGGCTATCTTGAATAAGTATCTTTTGCACCCTATTTGAGGATACCTCTCATGTTCATGAAGCTGTTCTATACTTCCAGGAGTACTTACTATTTGTCTTGGTTCAAATCTGACAAAGATAATCAAAAGGATTTTTTAAAAGTAGCCCTGTGGTCAAAAGTTAGCCAAATTGGTAGCTGATACTCAGAGCCTGAAAGGAACTTTTTTTTAGACCTTCTCCCTTCACCTAAAGTGAAGTTATGCACCCAGAGGGAAATAAAAACATTCTGAAGCCTTTTTGTGGGAGGATCTACCAAAACATTTCAAAGAAACACAGCTCTAAATCTAGAACATAGGGCTCTTTCGATTTCCCTCTTAGCTGAAGATCTTCTCTCTGATATAAAGAAGCAAGTTGAAGATGATATACTTGGACAAATAGGTTGGAATCTTGATATCATTCAGGTTGCAATCCAGTTTTTTACTGAGGAATTAAATTCAACTGTATTGTCCTACACATCTTTTCAAGAATAGAAATGCGCTGCTAGAAACAACTCAGAGCCCATCTATCCTTTTTACCAATCTCAGATCTTCTCCTATCAGTCAAAAGGCTTGCAGATGTTGTAAAATACCTGTGCTTAGGGAACAAAAGTCCCTCTTGGTGGAACTTGCATTCTTCCTCTATGCATTTTAAGATATAAATGTTCTCCCTGGTATTCTTCAAGAATCAAGGTAATTCATATCAGAAAGAGAAAAAGAAAAAGAAAAGGCTATTTTGAAAACTTGGCCTTAAAATTTCTTCTACAAATATTAGTAAAACGTTTACACCATCCAAGCAGATAACCTTAACATATCATACAACTTTGGATGCAAATGTTCTTTTGTAGGTTTCCCAGGTGGCTCAGTGGTAAAGAATCCACCTGCCAATGCAGGAAACATAGGTTCAATCCCTGGGTAGGGAAGGTCCCCTGGAGGAGGAAATGGTAACCCACTCCAGTATTCTTGCCTGGAAAGTCCCATGGACAGAGGAGCCTGGCTGGCTACAGTCCATAGCGTTGCAGAGAGTCAGACACGACCAAGCATGCACATATGTTCTTTTATAACCTAGTGAGTTTGCAGTAATCATACCTTTTTGTGGCTAAAATTAATAGCTAGGACTGGAAGCAACTTAGATGTCCATTGAAAGATGAATAGATACAGAAGTTGGGGTACATATACACAACTGAATACTACTCAGCTATAAAAAGGAACGCATTTTGAGTTGGTTCTAATGAGGTGGATGAACCTAGAGCCTATTACACAAAGTGAAGTAAGTCAGAAAGAGAAAGACAAATATTGTGTATTAATGTATATACATGGAATCTAGAAAGATGGTACTGATGAACCTATCTGCAAGGCAGCAGTGGAGATGCAGACACAGAGAACAGACTTTTGGACATAGTCGGGGAGAGGGTAGGTGGGATGATTTGGGAGAATAGCACTAAAACATATACATTACCATATGCAAAGTAGATAGTCGGTGGGAATTTGCTCTATGACACAGAGAACTCAAAGCCAGTTCTGTGACAACCTAGAGGAGTGGGATGGGAAGAGAGGCAGGAGGGAGGTTTAAGGTGGGGGAGACATAGGTATACCTATGGCTGATTCATGGTGATGTATGGCAGAAATCATCACAATATTGTAAAATAATTATCCTCTAATTAAAATTGAATTAAAATTTTTAAAAAAGCTATAAAATCTGTTTACATCTGCTTGTATGTTTATGTATGTCTGTATATATTAAAAATATGATTTTTTTTCACCTCCAGCAGTATCACCAAAATTGATTCGTAAACAGCTCTGCTTAATTGACTTAAAGATAAATAAGTGTTTGTGTAAATAAAAAACACTTTCAGAAATATAGAAACTAATCCAAATGCTTTTCCAGTTCACATGATCTAGGATGTGTGTGTGCATGCATGCTTAGTCATGTCCAACTCTGCTACCCTATGGACTGTAGCTGGCCAGCCGCCTCTGTTCATGGGATCTTCTAGGAAGAATGCTGGACAGGGTTGCCATTTCCTCCTCCAGAGTATCCTCCAGAGATTAAACCTCTGTCTCCTGCATTGGCAGGTGGATTCTTTACCACTGAACCACATGGGAAGCCCATGATCTAGGATAATCAGTAAATAAAAGCTAGTTTAGGTTTGTTGGTTTAATTTAAAAAGACACAGCACAGAGATACCAGCATTAAATATAATACTTTTATTCCTTCAGTTCAGTTCAGTCGCTCAATCATGTCCAACTCTTTGTGACCTCATAAACTGCAGCACGCCAGTCCTCTCTATCCATCACTAGGTCCCGGAGCCTACCCAAATTCATGTCCATTGAATCAGTGATGCCATCCAACCATCTCATCCTCTACTCTTGGACCAAGTCATCCCCTACTCTTCCTGCCCTCAATCTTTCCCAGCATCAGGGTCTTTTCAAATGAGTCAGCTTTTCGCATAAGGTGGCCAAAGTATTGGAGTTTCAGCTTCAACATAAGTCCTTCCAATGAACACCCAGGACTGATCTCCTTTAGGATGGACTGGTTGGATCTCCTTGCAGTCCAAGGGACTCGCAAGAGTCTTCTCCAACACCACAGTTCAAAAGCATCAATTCTTCCTTACTAAAGGTCAAAACAGCTTATGCTATCTCTATTACAGAATCTGTCAATAAGAAAAATAACTTAAGATGATGGTTAGCTGTTTAAACTCTTGTGAAATATTCATGAGTAATCTAAGCATTCTGTTGTTTTCCTCTATTTCTTTGCATTGATTGCTGAGGAAGGCTTTCTTATCTCTCCTTGCTATTCTTTGGAACTCCACATTCAGATGCTTATATCTTTCCTTTTCTCCTTTGCTTTTCACTTGTCTTCTTTTCACAGCTATTTGTAAGGCCTCCCCAGACAGCCATTTTGCTTTTTTGCAATACTTTGGCCACCTCATGCGAAGAGTTGACTCATTGGAAAAGTCTCTGATGCTGGGAGGGATTGAGGGCAAGAGGAGAAGGGGATGACAGAGGATGAGGTGGCTGGATGGCATCACTGACTCGATGGACATGAGTCTGAGTGAACTCCAGGAGATGGTGATGGACAGGGAGGCCTGGCGTGCTGCGATTCATGGGGTTGCAAAGAGTTGGACATGACTGAGCAACTGAACTGAACTGAATCTAAGCATACTTATTAAGAACAAGTAAATTAAACAGATATAAGACAAAAGTTTACAAATTGATTTTTAAATAACAGTTATGTTGACAGATGAATGGATAAAGAAGTTGTGGAACATATATACAATGGAGTATTACTCAGCCATAAGAAGGAATGAATTAGAGTCAGTTGTAGTGAGGTGGATGAACCTAGAGCCTGTTATACAGAGTGAAGTAAATCAGAAAGAGAAGAACAAATATCATATATTAATGCACATATATGGAATCTAGAAAAACTAGTACCGATGAACCTGTTTACAGAGAAGAAATGCAGACACAGAGAACAGTCTGGTAGACACAGCAGGGGAAGGACAGGGCGGGAGGAATCGAGAAAGTAGCATGACATACATACAGCAGCAGGTGTAAAATAGGTAACTAGTGGGAAACTGCCATATAACACAAGCAGCCCGTCCTAGAGCTCTGCGAGGACCTAGAGGGCTGGGATGCGGGTAGAAAGGAGGCTCAAGAGGGATGGGATATAGATAATTATGACTGATACACATTAATGTACGGCAGAGACCACCACAACATTGTAAAGCAATTATCTTCCAATTTAAAAAAATATTATGTTTCATAGCATGTCCACTTGAAAATACTTTCCAAAACTTTTCTGAGAACTTGAAACTTCAAAGTTATATTGAGGTAAGTAAAATTACAGATATTCACTCAATATCTAGATTATTTTCAAATAAGATAAAATACTGAAACATCAACTACTGAACACAGGTTTATTTATTTTCACTTTCTTTTTATAGAGGAATCAAAGACATTTAGGGCTATTAGTAAACATGTTTTGGGCTACAATGGAAAATTTACTGCTAGGAAGAATATGCTTCTAGAAATTATGTATTTATAAATTTGCCAATCTATAGAATTCTAATTTAACAGACAATCCACAATTGCTTATTTCGTATTTTTCATTAATAACAAAGAATTCTAAGGGTTAACAATTCTAATCAATATATGCAATTAAAACTTACTAGAAATAATAAGGGTGAAAGGAAACAACATACAAGACAAGTTGATAAGGAAATTAAGAAGATTCCCTGTTCCAGAATGAGAAAGAAGAAAAAGACATAGGGTGAAATCTGAATGGACATAAAAATGTTGTGGAAGGTTTGTAGAAAAGGAACCTTGGGAAAGGAATTTTATGTGTAGTCAAGCTAAAATTAGAATGAATTTGTTTTTAAATAATACATTTTAATATCAAATGTACACTGGTACCAAATTATAATTTTGTTTTCTGTTAACATAAAGCTTTATTGGATTATTGGTCCACTCTTGATAAGAGATTGATAAGAACTCTTGATTAAAGCCTGGTCTAGCCCACCAGGCTCTGTCGATGGGATTTTCCAGGCAAGAATACTGGAGCAGGTTTCCTACTCCAGGAGATCTTCCCAACCCAGGGGTTGGACCCGCATCTCCTGCATTGGCAGGCAGATTCTTTATCACAGCACTACCAGGGAAGCCCATTGTTTACATACATCAGGCCATAGCACGGAGGAGTAATCCAACCTTCAAATGACTGCTGGATTTGCCACAATGCTGGGGATACTTTAGTTTGGCGCATCAAAAAGTTTTCCCTGTTTTCCGATATCTCAGTTTCTCTGGAACAAATTGAGCCCCCTCTCTATTGTGTCAGACTTTTTATCCAGGGTAGTCCATTTCTCTGACACTGATTAACAGCAGAAACCCAAGAAAACATCCATCTAGGCTCTATACAAAAAAGGCACATAGGCAAGGATGACTAGAATAAAACCACCTGTGCAGTCTACCGACCCTTAAGTTTTACTGACCTCTGTGGCTATAACCTTTCCAGTCTTAGGCCAGAGAACAAATGGAAATTACCAAGAGGCATTCATGATTCAAAATTAGCTTCCTGTGCCAGATGCCTACTGCCCTGGCTAAGAGCAAATGCAAATGAAGTTGTGATCAGGAATCTCTCCTTAACTCTGGAAAACACTATATAACTTGTTGCTAAAGCAATGAGTTCAGTTCAGTCGCTCAGTCGTGTCTGACTCTTTGCAACCCCTTGAATTGCAGCATGCAGGGCCTCCCTATCCATCACCAATTCCCGGAGTTCACTCAGACTCACATCCATCGAGTCAGTGATGCCATCCAGCCATCTCATCCTCTGTCGGCCCCTTCTCCTCCTGCCTCCAATCCCTCCCAGCATCAGAGTCTTTTCCAATGAGTCAACTCTTCACATAAGGTGGCCAAAGTACTGGAGTTTCAGCTTTAGCATCATTCCTTCCAAAGAAATCCCAGGGCTGATCTCCTTCAGAATGGACTGGTTGGATCTCCTTGCAGTCCAAGGGACTCTCAAGAGTCTTCTCCAACACCACAGTTCAAAAGCATCAATTCTTCGGCGCTCAGCCTTCTTCACAGTCCAGCTCTCACATCCATACATGACCACAGGAAAAACCATAGCCTTGACTAGATGGACCTTTGTTGGTAAAGTAATGTCTCTGCTTTTGAATATGCTATCTAGGTTGGTCATAACTTTCCTTCCAAGGAGTAAGCGTTTTTTAATTTCATGGCTGCAGTCACCATCTGCAGTGATTTTGGAGCCCCCCAAAATAAAGTCTGACACTGTTTCCACTGTTTCCCCATCTAGTTTCCATGCAGTGATGGGACCAGATGCCATGATTTTCGTTTTCTGAATGTTGAGCTTTAAGCCAACCTTTTCACTCTCCACTGTCACTTTCATCAAGAGGGCTTTTAGTTCCTCTTCACTTTCTGCCATAAGGGTGGTGTCATCTGCATATCTGAGGTTATTGATATTTCTCCGGGCAATCTTGATTCCAACCTGTGTTTCTTCGAGTCCAGCGTTTCTCATGATGTCTCTGCATATAAGTTAAATAAGCAGGGTGACAATACACAGCCTTGACATACTCCTTTTCCTATTTGGAAACAATCTGTTGTTCCATGTCCAGTTCTAACTGTTTCCTGATCTGCATACAGATTTCTCAAGAGGCAGGTCAGGTGGTCTGATATTCCCATCTCTTTCAGAATTTTCCACAGTTTATTGTGATTCACACAGTCAAAGGCTTTGGCATAGTCAATAAAGCAGAAATAGATGTTTTTCTGGAACTCTCTTGCTTTTTTCATGATCCAGTGGATGTTGGCAATTTGATCTCTGGTTCCTCTGCCTTTTCTCAAACTAGCTTGACCATCAGGAAGTTCACGGTTCACATATTGCTGAAGCCTGGCTTGGAGAATTTTGAGCATTACTTTACTAGCATGTGAGATGAGTGCAATTGTGCAGTAGTTTGAGCATTCTTTGGCATTGCCTTTCTTTGGGGTTGGAATGAAAACTGACCTTTTCCAGGCCTGTGGCCACTGCTGAGTTTTCCAAATTTGCTGGCATATTGAGTGCAGCACTTTCACAGCATCATCTTTCAGAATTTGAAATAGCTCAACTGGAATCCTATCACCTTCACTAGCTTTGTTCATAGTGATGCTTTCTAAGCCCCAGCTGACTTCACATTCCAGGATGTCTGGCTCTAGGTGGGTGATCACACCATCATGATTATCTGGGTCGTGAAGATCTTTTTTGTACAGTTCGTCTGTGTATTCTTGCCACCTCTTCTTAATATTTTCTGCTTCTGTTAGGTCCATACCATTTCTGTCCTTTATTGAGCCCATCTTTGCATGAAATGCTCCCTTGGTATTTCTAATTTTCTTGAAGAGATTTCTAGTCTTTTCCATTCTGTTGTTTCCTCTATTTCTTTGCATTGATCGCTGAGGAAGGCTTTCTCATCTCTTCTTGCTATTCTTTGGAACTCTGCATTCAGATACTTAATCTTTCCTTTTCTCCTTTGCTTTTCATTTCTCTTCTTTTCACAGCTATTTGTAAGGCCTCCCCAGATAGCCATTTTGCTTTTTTGCATTTCTTTTCCATGGGGATGGTCTTGATCCCTGTCTCCTGTACAATGTCACAAATCTCATTCCATAGTTCATCAGGCACTCTATCTATCAGATCTAGGCCCTTAAATCTATTTCTCACTTCCACTTATAATCATAAGGGATTTGATTTAGGTCATACCTGAATGGTCTAGTGGTTTTCCCTACTTTCTTCAATTTCAGTCTGAATTTGGCAATAAGGAGTTCATGATCTGAGCCACAGTCAGCTCCTGGTCTTGTTCTGGTTGACTGTATAGAGCTTCTCCATCTTTGGCTGCAAAGAATATAATCAGTCTGATTTTGGTGTTGACCATCTGGTGATGTCCATGTGTAGAGTCTTCTTTTATGTTGTTGGAAGAGGGTGTTTGCTATGACCAGTGCATTTTATTGGCAAAACTATATTAGTCTTTGCCCTGCTTCATTCCATATTCCAAGGCCAAATTTGCCTGTTACTCCAGGTGTTTCTTGACTTCCTACTTTTGCATTCCAGTCCCCTATAATGAAAGGGACATCTTTTTTGGGTGTTAGTTCTAAAAGGTCTTGGAGGTCTTCCTAGAACCATTCAACTTCAGCTTCTTCAGTGTTACTCATTGGGGCATAGGCTTGGATTACTGTGATATTGAATGGTTTGCCTTGGAAACAAACAGAGATCATTCTGTCGTTTTTGAGATTGCATCCAAGTACTACATTTCGGACTCTTTTGTTGACCATGATGGCCACTCCATTTCTTCTGAGGGATTCCTGCCCGCAGTAGTAGATATAATGGTCATCTGAGTTAAATTCACCCATTCCAGTCCATTTTAGTTCACCGATTCCTAGAATGTTGACATTCACTCTTGCCATCTCGTTTGACCACTTCCAATTTGCCTTGATTCATGGACCTGACATTCCAGGTTCCTATGCAATATTGCTCTTTACAGCATTGGACCTTGCTTCTATCACCAGTCACATCCACTGCTGGGTATTGTTTTTGCTTTGGCTCCATCCCTTCATTCTTTCTGGAGTTATTTCTCCACTGATCTCCAGTAGCATATTGGGCACCTACTGACCTGGGGAGCTCCTCTTTCAGTATCCTATCATTTTGCCTTTTCATACTGTTCATGGGGTTCTCAAGGCAAGAATACTGAAGTGGTTTGCCATTCCCTTCTCCAGTGGACCACATTCTGTCAGATCTCTCCACCATGACCCGCCTGTCTTGGGTTGCCCCACAGGCATGGCTTAGTTTCATTGAGTTAGACAAGGCTGTGGTCCTAGTGTGATTAGATTATCTGTGAGTATAGTTTCAGTGTGTCTGCCCTCTGATGCCCTCTTGCAACGCCTACCATCTTACTTGGGTTTCTCTTACCTTGGGCATGGGATATTTCTTCATGGCTGCTCCAGCAAAGCACAGCCGCTGCTCCTTACCTTGGACGAGTGGTATCTCCTCACCGCCGCCCTTCCTGACCTTCAACGTGGGATAACTCCTCTAGGCTAAAGCAATATCTGCCCCCAAATGATCCATTGATTCTCTGGCCATTGTTCCTGATAATAGCATAGCAGGATGCTATTAGTTTGGCGCATACTAATATGGTGCTCTTTTTGTATAGAGCCTAGATGGACATTTCCTTGGGTTTCTGCTTGTTAATCAGTGGCAGGGAAATGGACTACCCTGGATGAAAAGTCTGACACAATAGAAAGGGGGCTCAATTTGTTCCAGAGAAACTGAGACATCGGAAAACAGGGAAAACTTTGTGATGCGCCAAACTAAATAGCCCCAGATCATCTTTTAGCCAAGGAAAGAGGTGTTTGTGCTGCGGCCAACACCACTTATTGTACTTGGATTGACACTTCCAGGGAAGCTGAGACTCAGTTACATAAGATCACTGAACAATCCAGTTGGCTTAAGTGACTCCTGAAATGGGGTCCTTCTTTCACTTGATTCTCATTGATTTCGGTCATGGGGACTACAGCTCCAAAATACACTCCAGACAGTGGGAATTATCCTGCTCAAAATAATCATAGTAGTCTGCTTGGTATGCTGTATTCTCTTAAAAGATTTAAATGCATACTCACAGCCACTAACCACCAAGCAGATGACTAGACTCCCTAAGATTAGAGTGTAAGAAAAGGAAAGAAAAGAGGAGTTAATTTAAAGAATATGAACCCAACATGGTGACCTGTGGATACCACAAAGAGGATCAGCAGAAACAGTGAAAACCTCAGAGCGGTAGCTGGGCGTAGTGCTAATACCTTAAATTTTGTTCACATCTCTCAGTTACACCGAGAGTCTGATCAAAAGGGGGGAATTTTTCAAAAAAGATAATAAGCCCAAAATGGAATCATTTATGCCAAGCCCTCTGTCACCAAATCAAGCAGTTTCAACTCTCACAGAAATGGAATCTTAGATCAGTCAGGAATCACATGATCAGCACTAGTTAGGGAACCTGACATATAGACCCCTGCCATTCTCTGAAGGAAAATGACTTTGCAATAACCAATACACTTTTTTGTCTAATATAATTTCCTTGTTCCCACTCCATCTGGCTATAAGAGTCTTTGATTTTGTACAATTCCTTAGAGCTCCTTTATATCTGGTAGATTGAATACTGCCTGATTCGAATTGATTTCTGTGCAAATAAACTCAATCTCAGTATGCCCGAGTTTTTCTTGTGACAGTGGTATTCTCTTTGGAAATCCAGGCTTTCAAACCAAGGTTTGTATAAAACACAAGATGTGTGAAGCATAAGATGTACCTTTACTTCCTGGTACAGAATTATAACTGCCTTATATCACTTGCTGCCTTCCGTGTTACTCTCACTCGGGGTGTTGTGTGGTGGTCATTACCCTTATATTGAAAGGAACATCTGATCTTAATTCCACCAAGTTTTCATTCATCTACTTTCTTCCATCAGAAATTTCACCCAGATGGGATGGTTCCATATGGTGATGGGATGGTTCCATATGGTGATGGGATGCAGAAGCAAATCTTGCTTTTTTTTCCACAGAAGGAACATGACTGTCTGAGATTTGGGGATTTAGAGTTTCTTGTTAATGGCAAAATCTGGAGTGTTGTTGTAACTCCAGTAAATGGTCACTGTCCTGAAGGAAAAAGGGCAGTCTGGAGTATAGACATTGCTCATAGGCATCAATGCCACACCAGCCTCCACCCAGAAATGGACCAACACAACCACTCCATAAGTGCCAGTACGGTATCCCTGTGGAGCAGGTGGACCTGCCTCTGGGGAGTGGAACAGTAGCACCCCATAAGAAGTGATGAGTCATACGTGTTCTCATCCTATCATCCTAAAAGGTACAGAACTGCCCAGGAGGTGTGGGGACCTGTTATGCCAACTTCAGAGTACTCATCTAAGTGTGGTACCATGCTTCATCTATCTAATTCTCATGACAACCTAGTGAAATCAGTACTGCTGGTTTAGACAGAGAAATGGAGCCATGGAAACAGCAAGTAACTTTCTGCAACTGACACAGCTAGTCATTGGCAATGCTGGGGTTTGAATATGGATGCATAGATAAATGTTTAATGTAATGTATTATATTGATATGACTCCTATTCTTCCATGCAGATACTTTACATAGCTCTTGGGAGGGCTCTCTTTTTAAGATTATCAGCAGAACTTCAGATACAAGAGACAGGCAAGCTAGTATCAGCAGCACTAGAAACAACAGTTGTAAAGAGCATGTACACAGTAAACATTTGTCATAATTGTATGTACTTCTCCAAATTGCCTGAAACTAGTATTTTACCGGACCCATATTACAGATGAGCACACAGAGGTTTTAAGGGGTTAGGTAGTTGCCACAGCCACACAGCAGATTTGGTCTAGATCAGAGATTAAAATCTGCTGTTTCTATTTCTTTTCTGTTTTCCAACCACTATTCTGAGTTTTCATAACAAGCTGTTCCTCTTGGCTTCTCAGGTGGCGCTAGTGGTAAAGAACCTGCCTGCCAAAGCAAGAGACATAAGAGACGTAAGTTCGAACCCTGGGTCAGGAAGATCCCCCGGAGGAGGGCACGGCAACCCACCACAGTAGTCTTGCCTGGAGGAATCCCCATGGATAGAGGAGCCTGGCAGGCTACAGTCCATGGGGTCACACAGTGTCGAACATGACTGAAGCGACTTATCACGCACTCGTCTCAGCGGCCCACACTCTCTCTCTTCCACCTTGTCCTGAACAAATGCAGTTTGTCTAGATTCCCTCTACCTACCCCTCTTTGTCACCCCTGAGGCCCGTGATGAAAACTATTTAGTTTAAAACTTAGTTGCAAATCTCAGGGAATGGAAATACTGTCCTACCCCAGGCAGCCTCCTTCACTGTGGATCACGTAGGCAGAACAGCCTCCTAAAAGGCACACTTTGTAGAAGCTGAGCTGAAACCAAGCAGCCCAACTCCTAGTACTAATAATTACTGAAATTTGTTGAGAATAACAATAGCTCACTAAAGCCCAGTGTTTCCCTAAAGGGCAAGTATAATAGGCCTATAACTTCAAACGTGTAAGAATAATTTGTTATTCATGTTAATCCCCTATCCATTGCCAGCCACATCAATCTTTTTCAAAGGGGGACACTGCAGAGGGGTGGGGGGAACTACTGAAGTCTGAAGGGAAAAGACAGGCACTAAGGTGAGCAGCAGCAGCCAGCAAAGCAACTCAGTGATTCTGCTCATCCCTGCCTGGGACTTGGAATATTTCATTCAGGTTCACCCTTCATCCCAGGCCCATTTGGCTATAATCTCCCAGTAAGGAAGGGAAGTGGGTTGGGGGGAAACACCACCATCAAGCCATTCTGCTTTTTTTTTTTTTTTTACAAGAATAACATTTTTCAAGAACTTTTACCACGGAGGTCCAGGCATGCTTACTCACCCTAGTTAAAGTTAATAAATTCTTTGCCAATTCTGTTTCAACTCAGAAATAGCATCCACTTTAAAACCCGTACACACACCCAGACAGAGACACAGGTTTCCAGGACTTAGTTTTCAAAGTTGCAAAAGTATTTCAAGTACAGATGATGTTTAGAAATATTTACTAGCCAACAACAGAGAAGGAAAATGCAACGTGGACACAGGTGACTCTGGAAAAGCAAGAATTCAAATAAATTGAAGGGAGAGCCTCTGAGCTAACATCTTAGAAAAGAAAGAAATGGTGTTAGACGTTTCCATGACATCCTCTCCCTGCTTTTACTCAAATGATGAATGAAGATTTATAGGAGATGCTTTTCGCTAGCAGTCACAGACGGGCCACCCCATATCTTCCTGTTCTTGTTCCATGTACATTAGAGAAAAAGCAAAGATTTTTCTTCTCCACTTTACTTCGCTTTCATGTGGTACCTGGAAACAGGTACAATGGAGATGTCTAGCTTTCCCAGATCTTGGCACTTGAGGGAAACCAAGGTCCTTTCTAAGTCGATACTAGTCAAAGGACCTAAAGCGTACAAAGATAATTTAATGTTCACTTTCATAAAACAGGGCAGCTGCGCCTCCTCTCTGCCATCAGCACAGAACAAGGCATACACTGTTCCGGGCTCAGAGAAGGGGAACCCCAGTGCCCCTCCTGGGAAGCTCTTGAGCCAGTAACCTCTGCAGTCTATAACTAGGTTGTCTCCTTCAAACTGCCCAGGAAATCACTCGAGAAGGGGTCTTGACCCCACTGTCTCCATAGGAGACCATCTGGGGCCCCGTTTTGTCAGGGGCAGTCCCGACAGACATAGCATTGTGCTCTGGGCATAGAGAAGCAGAGCAGGTGCCAACTGCTATTTAAACAAATTATTCCGGATTTGCCAGGCCTATAGCTTAAAACCTGCAAACAGCTTTTTTTTTCTTTTAATCTCTGGGATATATTTTTTCTCCTTAGTAATTTTTATATCTCCTCCAATTAAAAAATTATATACTTACTATATAATATTTTAGCAACAAAAGTGTGAAACATAAAAGTAAGAATGCTTAAATTTCTTTCCACCAACACCACATTCCCAACTGTGAACATTTAGGGATGTACCCTTTCAAAACTTTTTCCAAGTACATATATTTCAGTTGGTGCTTCCAGCCTCTAAAACCTGCATTGCTCTGAACTTGCATATTCTATGTCCTGGGCTCCAATATCGGATACATCCTTCACATTCTATCTGCTATGGGACCTTGGGTTAGGTTTCCCAACAACACCTACAACTTGGCCTTGAGAGCTTTGCCCCAGCTCTGAGTCAGTTTAGCCACTGATCATAGTTAAGCTGTGTTTTCTGCCACCTGAATGCCTTGATTTGTTTTTAAAGAGTTGCCTGGCCTTCCTCTCATCAGCAGTAGAAGAGAGTTGGCTGTGGTGGTTTCATAAGCCAAAATGCACACAAGTTGTGAATAAGACCTTCCAGCCTAGAGAGAATGCAAGATATTTCCTGAATTCTAAGAAAATGTTGCTTATAAGATTTAGTAATAGATATTTGGGGAGAAAATAACAAAATACCACATTAAGTATATTTATGAACTCTGAGGTGATTTTATAAACTATAAGGAAAAAAGTGCACTTTTGAATCAAGAAAATATGATACTTTCACTCACTTCACAATCTGAATTGCGATCTCATACCCCAAGCCCCCTTTTTTGGCAGGGTCTACCCCAATATATTATCTTAGATATCTGTGACCTTAAAAGATGAATAGTCTCAAATATTGGATGCTTACTGTGAACATGAGTTGGGACCTGAGTTAATCTAAATCATCTTGACATTTCACATTGGGAAACCCATCTTTGCTATGAAAAGGCTGTCTGGAATGATTTCTCCATTAGGAATCCTGCCTGTGGCCCTTTACAAATAAATCATACCTGTAGGTGATCTTTCTCTTCACGGCTGTGGTGACAGAGAGTACGAGTGTTAGCTGCAAGTCCAGAAGCTCATGAAATAGATAGAATCTAGAGATACAAAGGTTACAGAAGAATATGAAGCTGAGAGTGATCTTTCCTGCTTTCAGGACGATGTTTTCAAATGAGGTTACATGATGAGGTAGTAACTGGTCATATGCCAAAAGGCACCACACAGCCCTGTTCAGTCGACCCTCACCAAGGCGACCAGTGATTCCTCTCATAAGTATTCAAGTGTTTATGTATTGGGTTGACTGGCCAAAAAGTGTGTTTGGGTTTTCCTGTAAGATGTTATGGGAAAAACTGAATAAACTTCTTGGCCAACCCAACACATGGGATGATGAAGCAACAAAGCTGGCCTAAAGAATGGGTGTGATTTCAGACATACTAAATATCACGGCCTCATCCAACTTGCTATGACATCTGAAATCTAGCACTAGAAATTCATTTATTTGCATCTATGAGTCCCTGAGAAGAATACCACCTTAAGCTATTTAACTCGCAATATCAATAACCTCAGATATGCAGATGACACCACCCTTATGGCAGAAAGTGAAGAATAACTAAAGGGCCTCTTGATGAAAGTGAAAGAGGAGAGTGAAAAAGTTGGCTTAAAGCTCAACATTCAGTAAAAGGAAGATCATGGCATCCGGTCCCATCACTACATGGGAAATAGATGGAGAAACAGTGGCTGACTTTATTTTTCTGGGCTCCAAAATCACTGCAGATGGTGATTGCAGCCATGAAATTAAAATACGTTAACTTCTTGGAAGGAAAGGTATGACCAACCTAGATAGCATATTAAAAAACAGAGACGTAACTTTGTCAACAAAGGTCTGTCTAATCAAGGCTATGGTTTTTCCAGTGGTCATGTATGGATGTGAGAGTTGGACTATAAAGAAAGCTGAGCACCGGAGAATTGATGCTTTTGAACTGTGGTGTTAGAGAAGACCCTTGAGAGTCCCTTGGACTGCAAGGAGGTCCAACCGGTCCATTCTAAAGGAGACCAGTCCTGGGTGTTCTTTGGAAGGACTGATGTTGAAGCTGAAACTCCAATACTTTGGCTACCTGATGCGAAGAGCTGACTCATTTGAAAAGACCCTGATGCTGGGAAAGATTGAGGGCAGGAGGCGGAGGGGACAACAGAAGATGAGATGGTTGGATAGCATCACTGACTCAATGGACATGGGTTTGGGTGGATTCCGGGAGCTGATGATGGACAAGGAGGCCTGGCGTGCTGTGGTTCATGGGGTCGCAAAGAGTCGGACGCGACTGAGTGACCGAACTGAACTGAACTGAATTAGAAAGCTATCAGGACTTAACAATGAGGAACAAGATATAAAAGAAATGGTGGAAAGGTGAAGATGGATACTTAAAAGGAAGTTAAGTTATGAAAAAAAAATTGCAGTATCTTCTTCATCTTACTTATGGCTTGACCTTTCTTGGAAAAATTTCTTCTTAGCAATGGAAAACCCTTAGAATAAAAAATGGTTCACTCTGAGGTAGCTGGGACAGAATTAATTCTAAGCAGTTTCTCATATTCTTTGGAACTAAAAGGGGAAGCTTTCATGGATTCTAACCATTCTGACCCTTTATTCAGCATAGCCTTGAATATCTATGATAATGTTAAAACATATAGAGAGATTCCAGGTGGGGAACAAGAACTTGCATGGAATCCACCCAAGAGACAACTCCACTTGGTTTCAGCACCCTCCCTGCTGTGGGGCTAGGTCCTAACAGAAAATTATGAAACTATTAAAAAATTTTAATAAAGTCAGCAATTAAATATTTCAGAGTTACCTCATTACAACATTTCACTATTTGCACTGATTATCATGTGGCTGCTTATACAGAAACCCATAAATCTGACTGCATTAGGCTCTCAGGCCTTCATTTGAGATCATTCCTTCTCCCTATGTTGACTTGTCCAGAAAATGAGATTTAATGAGTCACCATCCTCCATGAGAATCACAGGAGAGCTCATTAGCTTTTTTGTCAGATTTGAACCTACTATCTGCCCCAAATGTGCCTAGGATTTCTTTTGAGTTAAATATATTACCAAAAGGGTGAGCTCAAAAGAGCATATCTGTGCTGAATGCTGCAGACTTGAAACATATATAGATATTTTTACATATGTTAAAAGGCATTTGAGAGCAGAAGAGAAAAAAACAAAAACAGAAACACATCCCCTATTGATAGCGTGGCTATTTAGATGACACACATCATTAAAAAGAAATAAAGTTAGACATTTACACTTTTAGAAACCCTGCAAATCTGTTTAAATGCCTGAGCTGAATCAAAGCAAGAAAGGGTTCAAAGGATAGGGGAAAAGAGTGTCATGATTCTTTTAATTTATCAGGTTTGGGGCATCCTCCATTATGAATCCTAGGATACTTCACCAAGGCTTAGCATCTTATGATTTTTGGTTTCCACTGGAAATGACCAAAAGGCTCTCACAGCACTTCATGAGAAGGGACGAAGACCTATACTGCCCTCAAAGATAGATTGAATCTTCAGTCCTTCCACAGACTCTTCAGTCCTTCCATCTTAGTAATAAGTTTGACTCACCTTGCATTGAAATTGCCCATAACTGAAGTCATGATGTTAATTGCCTTTAGCAGAAATCAACTAAATGATCTTCTGGATTCTTGTTTGGATCCCCCTTAGGTACAGACAGAGTTACCTGGGTGAGAATGTTCCTCCTGCAAGGATGCCTCCTGAATGACTGCCATAGACTAGTTCCTGGCTCCTAGCCTATGTTTCGGGGAAGGCAATGGCACCCCACCCCAGTACTTTTGCCTGGAAAATCCCATGGACGGAGGATCCTGGTAGGCTCCAGTCCATGGGGTCGCTAAGAGTCGGACACGACTGAGCGACTTCACTTTCACTTTTCATTTTCATGCATTGGGGAAGGAAATGGCAACCCACTCCAGTATTCTTGCCTGGAGAATCCCAGGGACGAAGGAGCCTGGTGGGCTTCCGTCTATGGGGTCGCACAGAGTCGGACACGACTGAAGCGACTTAGCAGCAGCAGCAGCCTATGTTTATTAAGCTAATGAACAAGAGCCATAAAATCTCTGGGGAATGCAAAGTCTATTTTAGATCTAGAGTCCTTACATCCAAACAAGAGTGGTCCTGAATGTCTTTGGGCTGCATATCTTTTTAAGAATCTGATGGAAAAATACAAACTGACTTCGAAGAAAAATGTCCCACTTCCTTAGAAATGCATACACAAACCCAAAGACACACAAGCAGAATATCTTGGGGTATAATTCCAGAGAGTTTTCCAGCACTCCGATCTTATTTCTAGAACTGCTTGAGGTTCCTGGACCTGAGATTTAGTCGTACATAGATTATGATATCAAGGCATGAAATAAAGTAACATTCATTGAAACTTACTATATTAAGAAAAGGTACTGTAACATCTAATTTAAGCTCTACAAACCCCCCAAGCTGTACATCTTTATAATCCCCATTTTACAAATGAAGGAACTGAGGCACAGATAATTTAAGCAACATTTTCAGACAGCTAGTTGGTGGCTTCAAACTCTAGAGTCCATGCATTGAACCACTATATCACTCTCCCTCTCATGTATATTTTTATTTTAAGGCATGTTGATTTCTGTTTTCTCATTTTTGCAACCCCGTCTAGTAGCTTGATATGGAGGAAGAAATGGCACCCACTCCAGTATTCTTGCCTGGAAAATACCATGGACAGAGGAGCCTGGCAGGCTACTGTCCATAAAGTCACAGAGAGTCAGACATGACTGAGCCATTGAGCATTAGTCGGTAGATTAGGTAGCTGTCCCCATGTGAGCGGCTGTTGAAAGCATTTCCAAAGTGGAGCAAGACATGTGTTTTTCACTCTCTTTTTCAGGCAACGAAGTCACATTTAATGAAATTAAAAATTAAAGGCAAATTTCTGACTTGAGCCTCCTTCCTCCATTAACTACAGGTTGAAACACCCTAGGAACATATCTAATTCCTTTCTTCCCAACTGTCCTTTGCCTTGAGGACTAAATCAGCAGGGTGAGGTTTTGAAGCCATGTGGGGTTTCCTGCAAAAACCTGGCATCCTGTGGTTCACAGAGCAGAGTTTTGTTTCTACAAAGGAAAAGGCAAAGGGAAGAGCAGGAAGAAGAGGAAAAGTGTCAATCTATAGAAAATAGTGATGCTGTATGCATAGGAACCCTTGGACTGCAAGGAGATCCAACCAGTCCATTCTGAAGGAGATCAGCCCTGGGATTTCTTTGGAAGGAATGATGCTCAAGCTGAAAGTCCAGTACTTTGGCCACCTCATGTGAAGAGTTGACTCACTGGAGAAGACTCTGATGCTGGGAGGGATTGGGGGCAGGAGGAGAAGGGGATGACAGAGGATTAGATGGCTGGATGGCATCACTGACTCAGTGGACGTGAGTCTGAGTGAACTCTGGGAGCTGGTGATGGACAGGGAGGCCTATCGTGCTGCAATTCATGGGGTCACAAAGAGTCAGACACGACTGATCGACTGAACTGATCATAGGATTATACTGGACATTAGATGGCATCTCTGTCCTCACATGTAGGTCTGAATCTAATTGACATGGGGAAAAAATGTTTTAAAGTATTTAACCTCCCTTATCTGAACTTTATCTAGCATTCTTCAGTGCTTGGGTGTTCCCACTCTTGAGTCAGTATCTCCTTCCTTAAAACCCCTATCAGCATGTACTGCCAGTCCTTCCCTATCAGTTCAGTTCAGTTCAGTTGCTCACTCGTGTCCGACTCTTCGAGACCCCATGAATCGCAGCACGCCAGGCCTCCCTGTTCATCACCAACTCCCGGAGTTCACTCAGACTCACACCCATCGAGTCAGTGATGCCATCCAGCCATCTCATCCTCTGTCGTCCCCTTCTCCTCCTGCCCCCAGTCCCTCCCAGCATCAGAGTCTTTTCCAATGAATCAACTCTTTGCATCAGGTGGCCAAAGTACTGGAGTTTCAGCTTTAGCATCATTCCTTCCAAAGAAATCCCAGGGCTGATCTCCTTCAGAATGGACTGGTTGGATCTCCTTGCAGTCCAAGGGACTTTCAAGAGTCTTCTCCAACACCACACTTCAAAAGCATCAATTCTTCCGCGCTCAGCCTTTACAGTCCAACTCTCACATCCATACATGACCACAGGAAAAACCACAGCCTTGACTAGATGGACCTTTGTTGGCAAAGTAATGTCTCTGCTTTTCAATATGTTATCTAGGTTGGTCATACTTTTCCTTCCAAGGAGTAAGCATCTTTTAATTTCTTGGCTGCAATCACCATCTGCAGTGATTTTGGAGCCCCCAAAAATAAAGTCTGACACTGTTTCCACTGTTTCCCCGTCTATTTCCCATGAAGTGATGGGATCAGATGCCATGATCTTCGTATTCTGAATGTTGAGCTTTAAGCCAACTTTTTCACTCTCCACTGTCACTTTCATCAAGAGGCTTTTTAGTTCCTCTTCACTTTCTGCCATAAGAGTGGTGTCATCTGCATATCTGAGGTTATTGATATTTCTCCCAGCAATCTTGATTCCAGCTTGTGTTTCTTCCAGTCCAGTGTTTCTCATGATGTACTCTGCATATAAGTTAAATAAGCGGGGTGACAATATACAGCCTTGACGTACTCCTTTTGCTATTTGGAACCAGTCTGTTGTTCCATGTCCAGTTCTAACTGTTGCTTCCTGACCTGCATACAGATTTCTCAAGAGGCAGGTCAGGTGGTCTGGTATAGCAGAAATAGATGTTTTTCTGGAACTCTCTTGCTTTTTCCATGATCCAGCGGATGTTGGCAATTTGATCTCTGGTTCCTCTGCCTTTTCTAAAACCAGCTTGAACATCTGAAAGTTCACGGTTCACATATTGCTGAAGCCTGGCTTGGAGAATTTTGAGCATTACTTTACTAGCGTGTGAGATGAGTGCAATTGTGCAGTAGTTTGAGCATTCTTTGGCATTGCCTTTCTTTGGGATTGGAATGAAAACTGACCTTTTCCAATCTTGTGGCCACTGCTGAGTTTTCCAAATTTGCTGGCATATTGAGTGCAGCACTTTCACAGCATCATCTTTCAGGATTTGGAATAGCTCAACTGGAAATCCATCACCTCCGCTAGTTTTTTTCGTAGTGATGCTTTCTAAGGCCCACTTGACTTCACATTCCAAGATGTCTGGCTCTAGGTCAGTGATCACATCATCATGATTATCTGGGTCGTGAAGCTCTTTTTTGTACAGTTCTTCTGTGTATTCTTGCCACTTCTTAATATCTTCTGCTTCTGTTAGGTCCATACCATTTTTGTCCTTTATGGAGCCAATCTTTGCATGAAATGCTCCTTTGGTACCTCTAATTTTCTTGAAGAGATCTCTAGTCTTTCCCATTCTGTTGTTTTCCTCTATTTCTTTGCATTGATCACTGAGGAAGGCTTTCTTATCTCTTCTTGCTATTCTTTGGAACTCTGCATTCACAGGTCAGGAAGCAACAGTTAGAACTGGTCATGGAACAACAGACTGGTTCCAAAAAGGAAAAGGAGTACGTCAAGGCTGCATATTGTCACCATGTTTATTTAACTTGTATGCAGAGTACATCATGAGAAATGCTGGACTGGAAGAAACACAAGTTGGAATCAAGATTGCTGAGAGAAATATCAATAACCTCAGATATGCAGATGACACCACTCTTATGGCAGAAAGTGAAGAGGGGCTAAAAAGCCTCTTGATGAAAGTGAAAGTGGAGAGTGAAAAGGTTGGCTTAAAGCTCAACATTCAGAAAACGAAGATCATGGCATCTAGTCCCATCACTACATGGGAAATAGATGGGGAAACCGTGTCAGACTTTGTTTTTCTGGGCTCCAAAATCACTGCAGATGGTGACTGCAGCCATGAAATTAAAAGACGCTTACTCCTTGGAAGGAAAGTTATGACCAACCTAGATAGCATATTCAAAAGCAGAGACATTACTTTACCAACAAAGGTTCGCCTAGTCAAGGCTATGGTCTTTCCTGTGGTCATGTATGGATGTGAGAGCTGGACTGTGAAGAAGGCTGAGCGGGGAAGAATTGATGCTTTTGAACTGTGGTGTTGGAGAAGACTCTTGAGAGTCCCTTGGGCTGCAAGGAGATCCAACCAGTCCATTCTGAAGGAGATCAATCCTGGAATTTCTTTGGAAGGAATGATGCTAAAGCTGAAACTGCAGTATTTTGGCCACCTCATGCGAAGAGTTGACTCATTGGAGAAGACTCTGATGCTGGGAGGGATTGAGGGCAGGAGGAGAAGGGGACGACAGAGGATGAGATGGCTGGATGGCATCACTGACTTGACGGGTGTGAGTCTGGGTGACCTCCGGGAGCTGGTGATGGACAGGGAGGCCTGGCGTGCTGTGGTTCATGGGGTCGCAAAGAGTCGGACACGACTGAGCGACTGATCTGATCTGATCTGATTCACAGGTTTATATCTTTCCTTTTCTCCTTTGCTTTTCACTTCTCTTCTTTTCACAGCTATTTGTGAGGCCTCCCCAGACAGCCATTTTGCTTTTTTGCATTTCTTTTCCATGGGGATGGTCTTGATCCCTGTCTGCTATACAATGTCACAAACCTCATTCCATTGTTCATCAGGCACTCTATCAGATCTAGGCCCTTAAATCTATTTCTCACTTCCACTGTATACTCATAAGGGATTTGATTTAGGTCATACCTGAATGGTCTAGTGGTTTTCCCTACTTTCTTCAATTTCAGTCTGAATTTGGCAATAAGGAGTTCATGATCTGAGCCACAGTCAGCTCCTGGTCTTGTTTTTGTTGACTGTATAGAGCTTCTCCATCTTTGGCTGCAAAGAATATAATCAATCTGATTTCGGTGTTGACCATCTGGTGATGTCCATGTGTAGAGTCTTCTCTTGTGTTGTTGGAAGAGGGTGTTTGCTATGACCAGTGCATCTTCTTGGCAAAACTCTATTAGTCTTCTCCCTGCTTCATTCCGTATTCCAAGGCCAAATTTGCCTGTTACTCCAGGTGTTTCTTGACTTCCTTCTTTTGCCTTCCAGTCCCCTATAATGAAAAGGACATCTTTTTTGGGTGTTAGTTCTAAAAGGTCTTGGAGGTCTTCATAGAACCGTTCAACTACAGCTTCTTCAGCATTACTGGTTGGGGCATAGGCTTGGATTACTGTGATATTGAACGGTTTGCCTTGGAAACGAACAGAGATCATTCTGTCGTTTTTGAGATTGCATCCAAGTACTGCATTTTGGACTCTTTGGTTGACCATGATGCCTACTCCATTTCTTCTGAGGGATTCCTGCCCACAGTAGTACATATAATGGTCATCTGAGTTAAATTCACCAACTCCAATCCATTTGAGTTCACCGATTCCTACAATGTTAACATTCACTCTTGCCATCTCTTGTTTGATCACTTCCAATTTGCCTTGATTCATGGACCTGACATTCCAGGTTCCTATGCAATATTGCTCTTTACAGCATTGGACCTTGCTTCTATCACCAGTCACATCCACAGCTGGGTATTGTTTTTGCTTTGGCTCCATCCTTTCATTCTTTCTGGAGTTATTTCTCCACTGATCTCCAGTAGCATATTGGGCCCCTACTGACCTATTGAGTTTCTCTTTCAGTATCCTATCATTTTGCCTTTTCATACTGTTCATGGGGTTCTCAAGGCAAGAATACTGAAGTGGTTTGCCATTCCCTTCTCCAGTGGACCACATTCTGTCAGATCTATGTTTGTCCCATCTTCTTGTTCCAGTGAAATGGCAGACTGAACTAACACAGCCTCCAATCTCCTTCCTCTAAACATGTATAGAAATGCTGGAGGATATATAGCAAAAGCTTTTGAAAGCAAACCAAACAGGAAAGAAAGACTGAGATGGAAAAAGCAGAGACAAGAAGAAATCCCCAGATAACAGAAATGAAAACAAACACACAGAGTTGCCATCTTGGCATTTGTAAATTGATGCTCCAGTGGCCCGTCAGATGTTGGGTCTACATACTGTCTGAAGTGGTGAGAAGCTGGGGTTCAACTGCCCACTTGGTTACAGGAAGGGTAGAATGGGGCCCTTGCAAGAAGGGGAACTAGAACTGACAAGACCATATGAAGTCAGGATCCTAGAAGGCATATTTGGGCATGCAGGGTACAGAGTCTGAACTCATGTTATCCACCCAAAAGGAAACCTCAGTTCAGTAATTAAAACAACAACTGGCTGCAGTTGTTGTTTAGATGCTAAGTCATGTTTGACTCTTTGTGACCCCATGAACTTCAGCATGCCAGGCTCCCCTATCCTCCACTATCTCTTGGCTGCTGCTAAGTCGCTTCAGTTGTGTCCGACTCTGTGCCACCCCATAGACGGCAGCCCACCAGGCTTCCCAGTCCCTGGGAGTCTGCAGGCAAGAACACTGGAGTGGTTTGCCATTTCCTTCTCCAATGCATGAAAGTGAAAAAATAGAGTGAAGTCACTCAGTTGTGTCCGACTCCTAGCGACCCCATGGACTGCAGCCCACCAGGCCCCTCCGTCAATGGGATTTTCCAGGCAAGAGTACTGGAGTGGGGTGCCATTGCCTTCTCCGACTATCTCTTGGAGTGTGCTCAAATTCACATGCATTGGTCGGTGATGCTATCTAGCCATTTCATCCTCTGCCACCCCCTTCTCCTTTTGCCTTCATTCTATCCCAGCATCAGGATCTTTTTCAGTGAGTAGGCTTTTCGCATCAGGTGGCCAAAGTATTGGAGCTTCCGTATCAGACCTTCCAATGAATATTCAGGGTTGGTTTCCTTTAGGGTTGACTGGTTGGATCTCCTTGCTGTCCAAGGGACTCTCAAAAGTCTTCTCTAGCCCCACAGTTCAAAAGCATCAGTTCTTCAGTGCTCAGCCTTCTTCACTCTCACATCATCCCTAACTACTGGAAAACCACAGCTTTGATTATACGGATTTTTGTTGCACAGTGATGTCTCTGCTTTTTAATATGCTATCTAGGTTTGTCATAGCTATTCTTACAAGGAGCAAGTGTCTTTTAATTTCATGGCTGTAGTCACTGTCCATAGTGATTTTGGAGCCCAGGAAAATAAAATCTATCACTGTGGACCAATAAAACCACTGAGATGCCCATTATAAGAATATGCAAGACTACTCTGTAGAAACATTTCACAACCCAAGGGGCATGGGACATCCCCCAAATGGGAAAAATCCCTTGTTAAAATTAAGCCTGCAATTCAAAGAAAACAAAATTACAAATCACATGAGAAAACAATCCTTTTAAAGAGATAGTAAACGGACAGGCAGAACAAAAAGGGAGACTAAAAAAACACCACGATACTGTAAAGTAATTAACCCCCAATTAAAATAAATTTTAAAAAGACTTAAAAAAAGGGAGACTAATATTCTAAGAATTTAAGATAATAGGACAATCTGAAGCAGGCAATAAAAATAAGTATATTCAAAATGATTAATGACATAAAAGAAAGACTGGAGGCCATAACATTAGAACAAGACATCAGAAATAGCTTTGACTAAGTCATGTTATACTTCTGGAAAAAAAAAAACAAAACAGAATTATTGAAATTTAAAACTAAATAAATGGCAGGTTTGTTTCCTAGGACTGCCATAAAAAAGTACCACAGACTGCATGGCTTGGAGCAATAGAAATGTATAATCTCACAGTTCTAGAGGCTACAAGTCTGAAATCAATCATTCTGCCTCTGAAACCTGCAGAGGAAAGATGAATCCTTGCTTGCCTCTTCCAATTCTGGATAGTCCCCAAATGTCCCTTGGCTGGTGACAGCATAACTCCAATCTCATACAATATATTCCACATGTCTCAGCATACAGTGCTCCTATGAATATGTCTCTGAGTCCAAATCTATCTCCATTTTTTTATGGACACCAGTCAGATTGGATTAGGGTAATCTTAGTGATTTCATTTTAACTTTCAAATAAGGTCATATTCTAAAGTACTGGCAGTTAGGACTTCAATGATTCTTTCTTGGAGAACACAATTCAACTCATGACAAATGGGTTTAACATTAGATCAGATATAACAGAATGGAATTAATAAAAGAAAAGATAAATCAGCAAAGTATCCAGAATGCAATATAAAAAAGAGATAGAAAATCTAAAAGAGAAGTTCAGGGCTTCCCTGGTGGTTCAGTGAAACCAACTGCCAATTCAGGGGGCACAGGTTCAGTACCGGGTCCAGGACGATCTGACGTGCTACGAGACAACGAAGCCTGTGCACCACAACTACGGAGCCTGTGCTCTAGAGCCCTAAAGCCACAACCACTGAGTGCATGTGCAACCACCAGTGAAGCCTGTGCCCCTACAGCCCAAGCCAGACGATGAGAAGCCACCACAGTGAGAAGCCTGTGCACTACAATGGCTCCCTGTAACTACAGAAAGCTCTTACATAGCAACAAGGACCTAGCACAGTCATAAATGGATAACTAAGAGAGAAGCTCAAAGTCATACAGGACAAGATTCAACATACCTCTCTTAGAGGAGTTTCAGAAGGATGAGGGAGAAGCAATATTCAATGAGATAAAAGATGAGATTTTTTTCCCAGAATTTATGAAAAATAAGTGCTTATTCAGGAAACATGCCAAGAGGAAAGCAGAGCAAAATGTTCAAAGCCATATATATATATATATATATATATATATATATATATATATATATCTCACATAATGAACCTAGTGAAAGTGAAAGTCACTCAGTTGTTCCTGACTCTTGGTGACCCCATGGACTGTACACTCCATGGAATTCTCTAGGCCAGAATACTGGAGTGGGTAGCCGTTCCCTTTTCCAGGGAATCTTCTCAACCCAGGGATCAAACCCAGGTCTCCCACATTGCAGGCAGATTCTTTACCAATCAAGCCACAAAAGAAGCCTAGGAATACTGAAGTGGGTAGCTGATCCCTTCTCCAGCAGATCTTTCCAACTCAGGAATCAAACTGGGGTCTCCTGCTTTGCAGGTGGGTTCTTTTCCAACTGAGCTATCAAGGAAGTCCAATGAACCTATAGAACATCAAAAAGAAAATCTTCTAAAATGTTAACTATGAATAAATAAGGATTAGATTGATGGCAGATTTCTCATCAGCAAAAATAGAAACCAAATGAAAAGTAAACTATGCCGGTAAAAGTTTGGATAGGATTTAACTGTTGGAGGGTGGGGAGATGGTGGCTGGCTGGGAGCATGGTCGGGGCTCTTCGGCCAAGTTCTGTTCCTTGACCTAGGTTTTGACTACATGGGCTCATTGAGCTGTATAATAATGCTATGTGTGTGTTTTTTTTAATATATCAGTTCAGTTCAGTCGCTCAGTCGTGTCCAACTCTTTGCAACCCCATGAATCACAGCACACCAGGCCTCCCTGTCCATCACCAACTCCCAGAGTTCACTCAGACTCACGTCCATTGAGTCAGTAATGCCATCCAGCTATCTCATTCTCTGTTGTCCCCTTCTCCTCCGGCCCCTAATCCTTCCCAGCGTCAGAATTCACCTTATTCTTCTGCAAAATGTTGAAAATGACAGTCCCAGTGACTGAGCATATTAGTTTGGGAATCAGAAACACCAGACTCGAATCTTGCCTTTTTCTACTTGCAACTTGATCTGGGGTACATTTCTTGGCAACCTTACATTTTTATTTCTTTTAATATCAAGTGAGAAGAATAATCCACCTCATAAGCTGTTCAGTTCAGTTCAGTTGCTCAGTCATGTCCGACTCTTTGTGACCCCATGAACTGTAGCATGCCAGGCCTCCCTGTCCATCACCAACTCCCAGAGTTCACTCAAACTCACATCCATCGAGTCGGTGATGCCATGCAGCCATCTCATCCTCTGTCATCCCCTTCTCCTCCTGTCCCCAATCCCTCCCAGCATCAGAGTCTTTTCCAACGAGTCAACACTTCGCATGAGGTGGCCAAAGTACTGGAGTTTCAGCTTTAGCATCATTCCTTCCAAAGAATACCCAGGACTGATCTCCTTCAGAATGGACTGGCTGGATCTTCTTGCAGTTCAAGGGACTCTCAAGAGTCTTCTCCAACATCACAGTTCAAAAGCATCAAGTCTTCAGTACTCAGCCTTCTTCACAGTCCAACTCTCACATCCATACATGACCACAGGAAAAACCATAGCCTTGACTAGACAGACCTTTGTTGGCAAGGTAATATCTCTGCTTTTCAATATGCTATCTAGGTTGGTCATAACTTTTCCTTCCAAGGAGTAAGCGTCTTTTAATTTCATGGCTGCAATCACCATCTGCAGTGATTTTGGAGCCCCAAAACATAAAGTCTGGCACTGTTTCCACTATTTCCCCATCTATTTCCCATAAAGTGATGGGACCAGATGCCATGATTTTTGTTTTCTGAATGTTGAGCTTTAAGCCAACTTTTTCACTCTCCTCTTTCACTTTCATCAAGAGGCTTTTTAGTTCCTCTTCACTTTCTGCCATAGGGGTGGTGTCATCTGCATATCTGAGGTTATTCATATTTCTCCCGGCAATCTTGATTCCAGCTTGTGGTTCTTCCAGTCCAGCGTTTCTCATGATGTACTCTGCATATAAGTTAAATAAGCAGGGTGACAATATACAGCCTTGACATACTCCTTTTCCTATTTGGAATCAGTCTGCATGTGTATATCCTCAGTCACTTCAGTTGTGTCTGATTCTCTGTGATCCCATGGACTATAGCCCACCAGGCTCCTCTGTCCATGGGGATTCTCCAGGCAAGAATACTGGAGTGGGTTGCCATGCCCTATTCCAGGGGATCTTCCCAACCCAGAGATTGAACCCAAGTCTCCTGTATTGGCAGGTGGATTCTTTACCACTAGTGCCACCTGGAAAGCCTATATATGTGCGCGTGCACACACACATGTGTGTGAAAGTGAAAAGTGAAGTTGCTCAGTCATGTCTGACTCTTTGCAATCCCATGGACTGTAACCTACTAGGCTCCTCCATCTGTGGGATTCTGCAGGCAAGAATACTGAAGTGGGTTGCCATTTCCTTCTCCAGGAGATCTTCCCAACCCAGGGATCGAACCCGGGTCTCCCGCATTGCAGGCAGACACTTTACCCTCTGAGCCACCAGGGAAGCTCACACACACGTATACGTATACATATTTCAACAAAAAGTTTTTAAGAGAGAAACCAGAAGAAAAAGGGATAGTATCTTCAAAGCACTGAGGAGAAAAATTCAGCAAAATGATCATTCAAGTACATGATAAATAAAATAAAGGCATTTTTCAATCAAATGAAGATTGTGAAACTCTACTATTCACCACCCATGCTGAAAGAACCACTAAAGGATGTATTGTAACAGGGAAAAAACTGTATCCACAATGAAGGGGTAATATTGCAAGGAGCAACAGTGAGAGAAGAAATTAACATATAAGGTAAATTTAAGTAACACTCCCTAAAAAACCAACAGTAAAAAAGACTAGTTGTTAACAAAGGAAGAAATAAAATCCTGAACGTAAAAATATCATGAATGATGACAGTGATCTTTGGGTACAAAGGTCCTTGTATAAATTGGGAAAAGGGAAGAAATATTAAATTTTGGCTTCAAGTATTAATATACATGTTTAAAAAATTTTAATGGAATTTCATATCTTTTAGTTATTAAATATAAATTTCAACCAGTGGAGAGGGGAAAAGGGATATAGAAAATTCAGGTTAACCAAGAGAAGACAGTAAGTTTAACCAGACTAAGAAAAGACAGGTATAAGGAAATAAAAAAGATTATGGGAAAAAGTCCAAAGAAAGTGAAATTTAAATGGAGTAGATTGGCCAATAAACAGAAATATTCTTAAATTTTTAATAATTTAGTTATGTGCTATTTGAAAGAGACATGCGTGAAATAGAATGACGTATAAGGTTGACACCAGTCAAATACGAATCCAAAGAAAGCTTAAAAACACCAAGATCAGAAAAAATTTAACACAGGATTAAAAAGGTCATTAGCTTATAAGAAATAAAAGTACCAGTTAATTCTTCAAGAAAATATAACAATCATGAAATTGACTAAAGCAAACAACATGGCCTCAAACTATAGAAAGAAAAAAAATTAAGCAAATTATAAGAAGAATTTGATAAATTCTCCATTATGCTCCATTCTTAAACACTATTAGACTTTTAAGTCTACTAGGTCTAGTTGATGTGCATACATTTCATCTCCATAACTAAACCCTAAAATCTCTGAAGTCTTCTGCCATGTCCCCCAGCATATAAAAGGTACTTTCCCACCCCTCAAAGTAATCATACATAACCCCTTCTCATATAATGGATGAAAGGCTAAGTGCTATAACAAGTACAAAGCACAAAAAGTGCATACTAATAATTTATTACTAATAGTAAATACTTATTTAAATACTTAAGTATTTAAATACTTAAGCAAATATGAATTAATAAATTCATAAATACTTAAGCAAAATGAATTAGTAGTAGAATAAGTAATGAAGATTTAAAACAGTGGCTTGAAGAGAGAGAAAACATATTATTTCATTATACTTCTTTTACAGCATTTATGAGACACCAGGTCCAGGTTGAATTATAAAATTACTATATTAACCAGAGGATCACTTATATTCTTTCTAAATGGGGGAAAAAATTAAACCTGGAAAAATTAAAGAACCATAAACAGAATTTGCATTTAATGGACACAAGACACTAGCAATGATGCTACCCCCTAGTGGCAGAGCAAGGCAAACCCAAAGAGTTTTATATCTTATAGGTCATTTGTCCTAATGAAAATACAAAGCTACAGACCACAGAGTTGATAGAGATGTGTTCAATTAATGTCTGTTGTTATTGTCATCATTATCACCATCATTTTCATCATACTCAGCCTGTAGCTAAATGCCCTTGTGACAACCAGCAATTTCCAGGCTATCAGCTGCGGCCAGGGCTGCAAGGTCATGTCACGTAGAGAGGGTGGTTCATATTCAGGGAACAGCTTTTGGCCACTGCTCTCAGAGGTGGCAGGATTAAATACCAGGAAAACAATCCAGTCAAATGGTGGAGAGAAGACTTAAACAGACATTCTTCAAAGAAGACATACCGATGGCTAATAAACACATGAGAAGATGTTCATTATCGCTCATTATTAGAGAAATGCAAATCAAAACAATGAGATATCACCTCACACTGGTCAGAATGGCCACCATCAAAAAGTCTGCAAATAATAAATGCTGGAGAGGGTACGGAGAAAAGGGAACCCTCCTGCACTGCTGATGGGGATGTAAATTGATACAGACACTATGGAGATTCCTCAGAAAACTAGGAATAAAACTACCATATCATCCAACAATCCCACTATTGGGCATATATCCTGAGGAAAACTATAACTGAAAAAGACACATGTACCCCAGTGTTCACTGCAGAACTATTTACAATAGCTAGGAAACGGAAGCAACCTAGATGTCCACTGACAGGTGAATGGATAAAGTTACAGTATATATACATAGTGGAATATTACTCAGCTATAAAAAGGAGCACATTTGAGTCAGTCCTAATGAGGTAGATGAACCTAGAGCCTGTTATACAGAGTGAAGTAAGTCAGAAAGAGAAAGACAAATATCATACATTGATGCATATATATATGGAATCTAGCTGGAGGAGGAAATGGCAGCCCACTCCAATATTCTTGCCTGGAAAATCCCAATGATAGAGGAGCCTGGTGGGCTACAGTCCATGGAACTGCAAAGGATCAGACATGAGCAAATGAGCATGCATGGAATCTAGAAAGATTGTACTGATGATCCTGCAAAAGAGATGCCGATATAGAGAACAGAGTTGTGCACACAGTGAGGGAAGGAGAGGGTGGGACAAATAGAGTGGCATGGAAATATATACATTACTATATGTAAAACAGATATCCTGGTGGGAAATTGCTTTACAATGCAGGGAGCTCAAACCTGGTGCTCTGTGGTGACCTAGAGGGACGGGATGGGGTGGGCAGTGGGAGGGAGGTTCCGGAAGGAGGGGACATATGTATGCCTATGACTGATTCATGTTGATATATGGCAGAAACCAACACAATATTGTAAAGAAATTGTCCTTCAATTAAAAATAAATAAATTAAAAAAATAAACAAACCACACATACAAAAAGAAAGGTGTGAGTGTAATCATCAGACACTTGGAGACTTCTTGGCCTTTACAGTATATCATGCTAAAGTAGCTCTTTGAAGATCAGTAACGTGAAGTTCTGTTCTTCATTGTTCTGAATAACACTAAGGGTGTCCATCATGGTATAGAATACCATTTTCAAATGGCCCTAAACTAAAAGAAATGGAGGAAGAAAAACATTTCAGTTATAACTCAATAGGCCCCATCACATGTGTATGTATGCCCCACAGAAAGTTTATTAAATTCATGTTCAGAAATGAGTTAAAGTCCCTAACTGACAAAAGATTCTATTATAGTAAATGCCATAACCTCTAGATAGTGGACAGTAATTTTACCATTTCTTACTTTCATGAGGCTCCACACTCAAATTTGTTGAAAAAGTCTAGCATGTGGTTTCCATTAAGCTTCCATCTAAACCCAATTCCCCAGTGCAGGCTTTGCACAATGTACTTCTTTAACAGAAAAGTAGTGTTAGAATCCCTGTCCTCCGCATGAAATGGTACTCTTTGTAACTTGAGTAATATCCCTTAGGCACTAGGTCATTTTAGTTGTGTGTCTTTTAGACTAGTCAGGTGGAATGCTTAACTAACAGTATTAAATATTTTCATGAGTTATGACTAATTAGTGGCAAAGGAGCAGGAGCTGGAGACAAACACAGACTGTGAGCAATGGCAATTTGAAGGTGACCGGGCAGTCTGAAAGGCAATAGTCCAAGTATCCTGCTTTAAACGTTAAATGTGTGCACTTCACACAAAAGCTAAACACAAATCCAATCAACCTGCCTATTTGGTTGTTTTTAAGTTTAAGAACACTGTTGAAATGAACTTAGCTACCAAACAGAAACAGATATTGAAAACAAACTTATGGTTAGGGGGTAAGGGGGGAGAGATAAATTGGGAGATTGGGGTTGATATATACACACTATATATAAATGGACAGCAAATAAAGAGCTTCCTTAGTGGCTCAGTGGTAGAGAAGTCACCTGCTAATGCAGGACCATGGGTTCAATACCTGGGTCAGGAAGATCTCCTGGGGAGGGAAATGGCAACCCACTCCAGTATTCTTGACTGTAAAATAGCAAGGATAGAGGAGCCTGGTGGGCTACAGTTCATGGGGTCGCAAAGAGCTGGATGCAACTTTGTGACTAAACAACAACAAAGGACCTACTGTATAGCACAGGGAACTCTATTCAACACTCTGCAACAAGCCATCCAGATAAAGAACCTAAAAGCAGAGTGGATATACGTATGTGTGTAGCTAGTCACTTGGCTGTGCGCCTGAAGCTAACACAACACTGTAAATAAATTATACTGCAATAAAGTTTAAAATAATAATAATAAAAACACTGTTGACTGTGAAAACCACAACTGGCTACCATTTCAAGCCCAACAGAATGGCTAAAATGAAAAGAAATGTACAACACTACGCGTTGGCAGGGACATGTAGCGTCTGGAACACTGTTCCACGTTGTTTGGGGGACTGTAAAATGGAACATTGTGGAGAATCGTTTGGCAGTCTCTTACACAATAAAACCTACATCCACCCTATGGATGTAGCCCACTACTATGTACTCACTTAAAATAAGTGAAAATGTGGTTCCACAAAAAAGATTTGTACATGAAGAGCAGCAGTTGTAAATTTTGACAAAATTCAATTTATTGGTTGTTTATTTTACAATACACACTTTTGGTATCTTACCTAGGAACATTTTGCCTATCTTTGGGTTGTGAAGATTTTATTTTCTTCTAGAAGCTTTATAGTTTAGCTTTCATAGATAGGTCATGATCCATTTTCAGCTAACAAAAAAGATGTGTACATAAAAGTTCAGTGCAGCTTTATTTATAATGGCCCCAAACTAGGAACTACTAAGTGTCCATCAACAAGATGATGGAAAAACACAGTACGGCATGTATATCCATACAGCAACTACAAGGAATGAGCAACTGATGCACGTAACAACCAAAATTAATCTCAAAAACATCATGTTGAGTTTTAAAAAAAGCAGACACTCAAAAAGTATACTGTTTGTTTCTATTTATATCAAGTTAACAATAATCACATATAATTGAAGGCACAGTAGCCAGAACAACGGTTGCCTGTGTTTAGGAATCAGAGGATGCTGAGTGAAACAGCAACAGTGGAATGAACTTGGGGAGATGAAAATGTTCCATAATTTGCTCTGAGTGACACAAAAACTCAATCTCCAAAAGTCCTCAAGTTGCATACACTTAGGAGTTGCACATTTTACTGTATACATATTTTATCTCATTTTTTAAAAAATGGCTGATTTCAATGCTGATATGCTGATATTTGCCCTGATGAACTGAAAATCCACTTGAGAACACCTTCCAAGGAACAAGGCTACTTTCCTGGAAACAAAGTAAAAGTCAGGTCCTTACACAGTGTTGTCAGAGAGAGAAGCTCTAAGGCAGAAAAACCAGGGCAGAGCAACTTGTTTGGCTTCTAATATTGAAAAAATTCACTAATGACAGGTTCCTGAACTGCTGCTTTCTTCCCTAGGAACAGCTGAGTGACAACAAACAGGATCCATTTTTTTATATTAACTTAAAACTAAATACTTTTATTTTCAAAACAGGAACATGCAGCAGAATCTCAGATTTCATTTTGAATTCAGCATACCCGTCTCATCCATTATTCATCCACACTGCACTTTCTTGGTTTATGATTTTACTAAATTTCTTCATTTGAATTATGGCCTTGTGGTCAACAGTGGGCGATATATTATTCTTATATAATTTTTAAATACAAAGGCAAATGGCACGGAACAATTAGAACCGATGGCTTGGGAGTCTGGCTCTTGGATGTCATAGGCAAACACTATGCTCTTGACTTTAACCTATGGGTTCCACTTCATGAGGGTTGTATTTTTCATACATCAGAGGTTTTTATAAATTTACTATTCAATCCAGCAGCCCTACTTTATTCGCAAAATATAAGCAAAACAAATATGTCAGGGTAATGATGCCAGGACTCTCCCTTATTGAAAAAAGCAGTTTATTAATACCTTATTGCTACAAGCTAGATCTTATTATCATCTTGGGTCATTTAGAATCTTATTAGGTATTCTGCTGGTGGATGAATAATCCTGTGATAAATTCTTTGCCATGTCCTTCACAGTTGTCATAGCAGGATCATAAACAGCATTTATAACAATCTAGCCTAGAGGAAGCGGCTGACAATGGTCTGCTTAGCATGCAGGAAATATTCAGATCGGCTGTGTCTGGTTAGACACAAGCCCACAAGAGAGATCCCAAAGTTAAATGTAGCATGGGTTTCTCTGAAGATTCCCCTTCGAAAAATGCATGAGGTCAGGGACGTGGGGACCAAAAACACTTTGGAAGCCACAGATAGTTTCTTTCCATCAGATCTGCCGGGCAGCCAGGGAAGGCCCAGGTACAGGCTATTTTATTTCCGATAGGCTGGGTCTTCATTTGAAAACTCCAGATCAAGTTACACATTATTTCACACTGACCAATTCTGCGTTCTCATTTTGACTTCACATACAAAACTGAGACTCACTTGTGTTACGAATTAGTACATTTGATGAGTTTGAAGGAAAACAACATTATGGGTGTTATTCCCAGCATAAGCCAAGCACTTGTGCTCTGTTTCAAAAGTGTAGATTTTGGAACTTATAAAAACCCATGTTTTCATACATATTAAATACACAATTTTGTGTTATATGATATTATATATACCTATACTTTTTCCTGTTCACGTAAGGGGAACTATAGGTAGACCAGTGCAAATATGCTACCACTATTCTTAGAAAAATTCACGCAGAGAGGCAAAGGAGCCAGTCCAGTATTTTTCTAGCCTCATCTTCTGCTACTCCCTGCCACTTACCTCAATTAATTCATAATTCATCTCTCATTATTCTCTAGATATGTCAGGCCCTTTTTCAAGTCTGTTTTTTTTTTATCAAAGCTGCTGTCTTTGTCCAGAATACACTTGCTCTTTTTTTCTTTGCCAAATATTCTAAATTGGATTCTCCCAGAATCAGAACCTAAAACAAGCATTTGAGGGAAAAGACTTTATTTGGGAGGTGACCCCAGCCAACAAGCAGAGGAGTGAGGAGGATATGAGCCAGAGAAGAGAAGGAATTCAACAGTGAGTGTAAACTGTGAGCAATCGAGGCTCCACCTTCTTGGGGACCTCTGAGAGACAGGATAGAATGCACGTCAGGTTGCCCATCTACCCAAAGGGCAAAGAAGCAAGTAGTCATTGGCTACCGGCTGCTTCTGGCAGGGCTTAACTCCCCGGCACTTTCAGCCTGCTCCCTGCATGGGCTGAATCTGCTCTCAGACAAGTTAGGAACAGCAGAGTCAGGAACATCCTGATGGTGAATGCTCAGGGGATGTGTGTAAGACACTGACATCCTCTATTTCCCAGGCCAAGTCCTCCTTATATTCTTCAAGTCTTAGTCAAAGTATTATTTTCTCTGGGAAAGCTTCCTTCTTTGATTCCTCCCATCTGTGTTCGATGGTCCTTCATTCGATTCTCATACCATGATGCTTAATCATGGCACTAATCAGATCATGTTATGTGACTGGTGACTGTCTCCCCTTCTAAATTGTAAGCTCCTTTAGTAAAGAATTTATGTCTGTCTCATGTTTGGATCACCAGTATAGTCCTTGACAACATTACAAAAAAAAAAAAAAAATTCAGCAGATTCAAATATTTACCAAGGACCTACCATAAGTCAGACACTATTTTAGGAGCTGGGGAAAAGAGCAGTGAACAATATATTCTACTCAGGGGTCTTATAATGAAAGTAGAAGCGAAAAAAGTAGATAAAAGCCATATAGTCAAAGTGATAGGACAAGTTTTAGATATTAGTAAATGCTATAACGAAAACAAAAGAGAGGAAGGGGTAGAAAAAGACTAGCGTGAGAAGAGGTTGCTATTCTTATAAGGCTGCTGAGAAAAGGCTTCTCTGAGAAAGTAGTCTATGAACAGATATTTAAAATAACAATGAGCAGGAGTTACTGGAAAGGGAAGGAGGAACAGGCGGAGCCCAAAAGACTTTAGGTAAGTAAATTACTTTGTATATTATAATGGGGGATACATGTCATTATACATTTGTCAAAATCCACAGAATGTACACCACCTAGAGTGAACCCTAATGTAAGCTATGAACTTCGGGTGATAATGATGTTTTAGTGTAAGCTCATCAGTTGTAACAAACATACCACGCTGGTGAGGATGTGGATAATGGAGATGCTGTGTGGGCAGGAGGAATATGGAAATTTATGTACCTTTTGCTCAGTTTTGCTGTGAACCTTAAAACTGCTCTCAAAATATGTGAAACAATAATGAGAAGGACTTACAGTTGTGAAGGCATGGGAGAAAGACGGCTCCAGGTGAAGGAAATAGCATGTTTAAAGGCTTGGCAGTGGTAGCAACTGCGGCATACTAGAGGGTCAGGAAAGCTGCACTGTGGTGAACAAAGAGGAAAAGGTGAGGGGAAGAGCTCTGAGGGGTGTGCAGGGGCCAGGTCATGTATGGATTTTCTGGTGTTATAAACTAACCAAAAAATTCCAGATGTTCAAGTTGGATTTAGAAAAGGCAGAGGAACCAGAGATCAAATTGTCAACATCCATTCGATATAGAAAAATGAAGAGAATTCCAGAAAAACTCTATTTCTGCTTCATTGACTACGCTAAAGCCTTTGGCTGGGTGGATCACAACAAACTGTGGAAAATTCTTCAAGAGATGGGAATACCAGACCACCTGACCTGCCTTCTGAGAAATATGTATGTAGGTCAAGAAGGAACAGATAGAACTGGACATGGAACAATGGACTAGTTCCAAATCGGAAAAGGAGTACGTCAAGGCTGTATATTGTCACCCTGGTTACTTAATTTATATGCAGAGTACATCATGAGAGATGCCAGGCTGGATGAAGCACAAGCTGGAACCAAGATTGCAGGGAGAAATATCAGCAACCTCAGATATGCAGGTGACACCACCCTTATGGCAGAAAGTGAAGAGGAATTAAAGAGCCTCTTGATGAAAGTGAAAGAGGAAAGTGAAAAAGCTGGCTTAAAACTCAGCATTCAAAAAGCGAAAATCATGGCATCCGGTCCCATCACTTCATGGCAAATAGATGGGGAAACAACGGAAACAGTGACAGACTTTATTTTTTAGGGCTCCAAACTCACTGCACATGATGACTGCAGCCATTAAATTAAAAGATGCCTGCTCCTTGGAAAAAATTTATGAGCAATCTATACAGCACATTAAAAAGCAGAGACATTACTTTGCCAACAAAGATCCATCTAGTCAAAGCTATAGTTTTCCAGTAGTCATATACGGATGTGAGAATTGGACCATAAAGAAGGCTGAATGCCAAAGAATTGATGCTTTTGAACTGTGGTGCTGAAGAAGACTCTTCAGAGTGCCTTGGACTGCAAGGAGATCAAACTAGTCAATCCTAAAGAAAATCAATCCCGAATATTCATTGGAAGGACTAGTGATGAAGCTGAAACTCCAATACTTTGGCAAACTGATGTGAAGACCCAACTCAGAAAAGATCCTGATGCTGGGAAAGATTGAAGGCAGGAGGAGAAGGGGATGACAGAGGATGAGATGGTTGGACGGCATCACTGACTCAAAAGACACGAGTTTGAGCATGCGCTGGGAGAAGGTGAAGGACAGGGAAGCCTGGCTTGCTGCAGTCCATGGGGCTGCAGAGTCGGACACTATTGAGCGACTGAAAAACAAAAAATCTAAATACATCCTCATATCAAACAGAAGAAAATTCAAGACTAGGTTAAAATAAATTCCCCCCTCAGTGGTCTGAATATTTAGGGTAATATTAATTTGTGAATTTATCATCATAATACTTGCCTCACTCTGGGTGGTGCAACCATTGGGCTGCAATCCTTGTTAGAATTCTTTCTCAACTGCCTATTACTCACACAGTCAAAAAAAGAAAAAGAAAACCTCACCCAAAGTACCACCTATGAAATAGCAACAATGAAGTATCAGTCCCTTATGGCAACTGGCTCTTGCCTCTGTTACAACTGACCTTTGGAAGTGCTGTAACATCACATGGGCTTCCGTGTTGGCTCAGATGGTAAAGAATCTGCCCGTAGTGTAGGAGACTCCAGTTCGATCCCTGGATCAGGAAGGTCCCCTGGAGGAGGACATGGCAACCCACTCCAGTATTTCTGCCTGGAGAATTCCATGGACAGAGAAATATACCATCACATCCTCAGTTTCTCTTCAACAAAGTAAAAGGGCAGACACAAATGGCCTTTAGAGTATCTGGCAGTCCTACAAGTCTATGCATCAAAACAAAGTGAGAATAGACGTTATATAGCTGATTTTTTCATTTAACTTTGTAATAGGAAAATTTTAAAACATGCAGAGAGGTGGAGGGAATGTATAGTGATGTTGCATGAAGTCAGTATCAATCTTGAAAATTTACAAGCATTGTATCATGGCCAGCTTTTTCATGTACATCAGAAATTATACAACCAAATATCCACCGTCCCTTCAAGGTGGAAGCTCTGAAAGTCCATCTTCTTATCGAGTGATGCAGTATACTCTTCCACATATTCTTTACAGGGGAGGGTTGACTTTGGGACATGGCTTGGAACCAAGGCCAAAGAATAAGGCAGATGACCATTCAGATGATAAATATAAACCTTAAATGGTACATATTGAGTTTCCATATTGAAAACAAATAATTTTTAAAAGGAAATAGCTTCTTTTCCTTGACTGGGTAAAACTAGCTTTGAAACTAAATACATATTTTGAGCAGTGGTTTATCCACTACTGGAATAATTGCTTTCATGTATTTATTCAATAATTATTCAGTGAATACTGCACCTAAGGCCCAGAAATAATACCATGACTATGCATGAATCACTCACAACCCAATAGATGAGAATTACAGGGGCTCTGGTGCCTATGTACCAGTCTGCTTTCTCACACATGGTATAATATCTAGATACTTCAATTTGTCTTTGCTTCCCTCTCCAAGGTGGTCTTTGCTATAGTTGACAGTCACCCGTCTTCACCTTGCTGAGCAAACACATTTAACTCTAACATGTTTCCCTCTCTAGCATAGACAATCTGTTTATCCTTAAACTCTGCACATGGAGAAGGGTGAGACGCAGGCAACCAGGCACTCACAGACACTTGCTACCAGGGCACTTTGTAACATGCATTTCCACTCTGAGTAAGCAGTTGCTTCTGAAGTGTCTGGTCCCAGCTAGATCAATTGCTCCCACAATTCCCAGTGAGTCGATGAGCAGCTCTCTCACTGACTGAATGACTTAATGCCAGCCAATTAAACCTTAAACTGTCTAATTAAGCCGGAGAGGGAGCCATCAACTCGCTGAATTCTGAGGCCTGTTAACGTCACCTAAACAATAGAATGATGTTAGGTGTGTATTTGCAAAAAGATATGTCTGGACTGAAAAAGGTCAAAACCGGTTTCAAATTCATACACGCCTCTTTCAATGGATGTACTTCTGAATTCCCTTTCCATTTAAATAACACAAAGCTAAATGTACATCATTACATGGCACTCTGCCATAAATGTTTTCCATTTTGATTTGTGTTTTGTGATTCTCATTGACTCGTGTTGTTTATCGTATGACAACTACCATACAGCTCCATTGCACTCATTTAGCCACAATTCACGATTAGTATGTGCTTCTTTCTCAACTCCTACATCAACATCATAACAACTCCCCATTTTCCCTCCTCTGAGAACAATAAAACTGCTCACTTCAGAAGCATAATGCCCACCATCCTCAAGAGCACATAAAAGAAAAATTTGCTTTAAAATCAAACCACTCACTTATGAAAAATTTTAAATTATCTATTCTAAACTCTTTTCCCTATAAAACTAGCACTTGCAAAGAATAGAAACATATACATGGAGAGATGCTAGATTCTGACTTCTTTAGCCAAGCATGAATGCCTTATAAATACCACTGCAGACAGAGATACCACTGTCCTAGTTTATCCCTAATGCTAGAACTGCATCGGCCCCTGAAATAATATTTAGCAAACAGGCATTTTAAGAAAGTCAGCATGAGAGAGAAAAAAAAAAATCTTCTCAGGTACGTGTATGTTATTAATCATAATTAAGGCATATTTGACAGCTTCTTGGCAACAGAGACGATTAGTTCCTTTCTCTGACATCAAAATCCTAAAGGAATACTTGCTGTTTCATTACCAACTTCACTGGTCTTTATACCTATAATATCTACTTTGAGAATATGAGGTCTTAGAGAAACCTGAGCTCTGACAATTACTGTTTGCCCACTGCTGACACCACATAAGGTATAACATAAGCCAGGCTCTTAGAAAGATAAAGTACAGGAATCTTGCTGGGGTTAAAATGTGAGTTCCAGGAAAACTCGTGGTCTGCCCCATAATGCATTTCCATTGAAGGGTCATCCTTCAGAGTTGTTGGTTTTTGTCTGTGCAAGGTAGCTCTGCACTTTTGATTTTCCATTAAATTGGAAAGGGAGCATTTGGTTCCCACTGCAATGGCATCCTCTGATAAGATGGTGAGAAATGGGAAATGGATCCGTTTCAAGAGAGAGACTCATTTTAATAAAACCAAACAAGAGACTCACTTCCATTTAATCATGCCTCATTCCATTAATGTGCTTTCTAAAACGATGCTGCTTTCTAAAGGTTCTTATGATGGCTACGTCGTAAAGGAAGCATCTTCAGGATTTCCGTTTGGTGCCTTTACAAGTGATTTCAAAGAATTTATTCTGTTCATTTATTGATTACAAATTTCAGCCAAGTTTTGCTCAAACCCAGCAGGGAGATTTTGACCTGTTATATGCAAATTCCCAGGCTCACTTTCTGCTGTTACCTTTCACAGACAACATGGGCCTAAAAGATGTTTGCCTATTTTGGCACCTGTCTAATAGCATAGTTGAGATTTAGGTGGTTCTCAAACAGAATGTTTCTACTTGAACAATGATCATTGCCATTCTCAAATTTCTCTTGCTCATGGTCCCTCTTAGGTTGTCTCTTCCTTTCTTTTTCTTACAACTTCTCTTTCTTTTAGACACTCTCTCTTCCTCTGTCTTTATCTCTTAATAATGTCTTTTTTTAATCGGTCCAGGATGAGAAGCATGGGGGTCGAGGGAAGACAAATGGCTTTGTTTCCATTGTGTAGATAAATTGAAAGTAAGCAAAAAATTAAATCTAAGCCTTCAACTTAATTTTCCCACAGAGATCTAGAAGCAGAATTTGTGGTGTCCTGGGGTTGGAAGGGACCTCAAGAGGAAAGAAAAATCAAGTGCCCTTTCTCCATCACACAGGCTACGTGTCCTCTGACAGACCAGTTATTCACTAAGAAATGGTTTCTGCTTCCACCAACTCAACATCATGACTATAATGTACCTTTTAAATATGGTCTTCAAGATGTTAAAATCACCACCTCTGCTGATTTGGGGTTTCATTGTCTATTCTTCACTGTATTGCATCTTAGTGAGATCTCAGGGATTTAGCAATTAGCATAAATACAGCAGTCTGATCATCAAAAGTAATTAACGGCATCAAAATACAGTCTTCCTGCTTTTGAGGACTTGTTACACACATCTTGATCTTTCTTGTTAAATGAGTACTTTACTCCTGTTAGCAAATTATCTACCACAAATTGTATTTAGAGAGAAAACAAGTTAGCTTAATATACTGACATGTTTGAAACAACACAGAAAGTGACTCAGTATGCTGTGTTAGCGATAAGCTATTAACCTACGAGTACTGTGGCCACCTCATGCGAAGAGCTGACTCATTGGAAAAGACTCTGATGCTGGGAAGGATTGGGGGCAGGAGGAGAAGGGGACGACAGAGGATGAGAGGGCTGCATGGCATCACCGACTCGATGGATGTGAGTCTGAGTGACCTCCGGGAGTCGATGATGGGCAGGGAGGCCTGGCGTGCTGCGATTCATGGGGTCGCAAAGAGTCGGACACGACTGAGCGACTGATCTGATCTGAATTAATAATTCTAACAACAAAAGAAATACCAAAGTTGCTTTTTGCAACTAGGTACAATATACAAAACAGGCTTTATGGTTGGTTTTTTTTTTTTTTTAAGTAAAATTGTCAAGTAGGGATTCTGTCAAACTGTCAGATGAAATTTTAAGAAAAATTATGGTTATTTATTTTTTCTTTCAGAACTCTCATTTAAATATTGCTGAGGAAATGAAAAGGGGAGGGAGATACTTTATTGTAAGTGTTCAATTTACCATGAATCGAAGTTTTTAAAATTCTAGGAAGTTCACTAGTGGTCTAGTAATTAGGACCTGATGCTTTCATTGCTAGGGACACAGGTTCAATCCCTGGTCAAGGAATGAAGAACCCACAAGCCACATGGTATGGCAAAAAAAAAAAAAAAAGAAATCAAAAGTTTCTCACAGTAAAAGAGAAGTGCAGGGGAGAAAAACGTTTTCCTCAATCCTTAGGGTGCCTGGCTAGGTCTGAAAATTAAACTGACAGAGACAGATTAACAGAAGGAAAAGCATAAGTATTTATTTAATCTAAGTTTTATACGATGCTGGAGACTTCATAAGGAAATGCGGATCCAAAGAAACAGTTAGACCTAGTATTTTTGTGCTGGGTTTAAAGAGGAGTGGGCAGTCGTGGCACACACAGTATGAGGGAATGGCAGTAAACTGGGGGAGACTCAGCAAGGCCTATTTATTCAGGTTCTCTTTGTCTCAGCCTCTCTTTGAATCCAGAGATAAGGATGCTCCTTTCCTCTGGGTACAAGGAGGGCACCTCTCACATGAGGGTTTTATGACCTGTTTCAGAGAAGGGCGAGGAAAGGGCCAGAGTGACGGTTTTGCTTCTGCTTTTTTCTCAAACTTCTTCAGCTTAAAATGTTCAACATGTAAAGTTGCCATATTTTGGAGTAGCATGTCCTGAATTCCAACAAAAGTACAATAAGTGTAGGTTTCAAAAGATAAATGCAATTCTTAACTGAGAACCTTGGATTCCCTTTAACAAGTCTACTCATCATGTCATTGTTTCCAGGGAGTCAAGCTTTCCTGTCCGAAGAGAACCTTCTTTTTGAATTGATTTTCATTTAAAATACCCCTAGTTTCAGAAAGACAAGCTTAGCACATGTGAGTCCTTACAGTTCACATCTGTGACTCATTTCCATTCCTTAAAAAATCAATGATATTTGCTTTAATGCCACAATCTCCCCTCACCACAAGAGATGATGTGAGCTTCAAGCAGCTCAGCATCATCATTTATAAAGCTCAGAGTTGGACTTTTACAGGAGAATAAAAAATGAGAGACTGACTTAACTGACTGCTGTCAGAGAAGCTCTTTGGAAGCTCTTCTGGAAGCTTCCATGTTTGACATTTCTATTTCTTGTGCCACTAATGTTAAGATAAACAGCAAGTTTGGGTAATTTGAATAAACCTCTCATGTCATCTGCTAATCTTCAAGATCACGTGGAATAAACACAAATTTGCCCTATCAATGATTTAAAGTCTCTTTGGTATGAGGATTATGAAAATATGCTAAACTAAAACAAGTCTTATTTTTTTTTAAGTGTACTTTACTTTAATCATGTTTGCAACCTGTTCTGTGCTCAAGAGGTAGATGAGAATAATTTCTGAAGTTAAAAGCAACTAAAAGAGATTAACAGTGAAAGACAAAGGGACTCAGACTTCTTTTCTCTGATCTAGGAAGGGAAACATGGAAGTAAATTACTGATTTCTCACAGGCAACTGCATTAATCGCAACTTCAAGCTCACATACATTACCATCTCCCAACTATAACATATTATATAGTTCATCCAGGTTGAAGGCAATACACATAAATAAAAAGAGACTCAAAAACTTTATATTCAAAGCAAAGTTTTGAAAGTGGGGACCTTCCATGGCCCTTGCAGACACTCCCATTTGTACCTCCTTATAGCTGCATTTATATAAAATGAGCTTTCCTTATTATGTTTCCTTCTATGAAATCTCAAAGGTTATTTTTATTATGAAATATTTAATGGAAACAAGGATAGAAAGTCATTGAAGAATCACAAATGTAACTTACCACTCACTGTGGCCCATGAACATTTTGACATTCTGACATGAACATGCATCAGATCTTTTTTCGTAAGGAAATACATGAAAGAGGCAGTTGAGGCCCCTCGAATATCTCAGTCAAATTCATGGTACTGTCCCCTCCCACCCACCAAAGCCACTGACAATCCACCATGGACAAGACAGCTGTGTTGCATAACTCACATGGCCCCTGGAGTTGTTCTCGGCAGCATTCTCAATGCTAGGGTTGCACTTTATCGAAAGTTCTCCTTATTTTCATTTTTTGGGGGGCAGGGGCGGGCACACTGGGAAGCAGACTTCCCTGGTGGCCCAGTGATAAAGAATTCACCTGCCAACTCAGGAGACATGGGTTCGATCCTTGGATCGGGAAGATCTCCAGAGAAGGAAGGCAACCCACTCCAATATTTTTGCCTGGACAATCTCATGGACAAAGGAGCCTGGTGGGTTACATCCATGGTTATTATTATTTTTTTAATAGATCCCTTAAAAATACCACCGCCATGGATTCAAGATGATTGTGATAAGCAAAAATGGTCAAACGAATAAGCCAAATAGCTCTTTTGTGGACATGGGATGGCCAAGCATTCTCAACTATAAGCTTGAAAACAATGCCAGCCCATGAAGCAACCATTTAGGTTAAAAAAAAAAAAAAGGATTTTTGAACAGAATTGCAAGGATCATTAACTATAACAGAACAGTGCCATTCCCATAGGAAGTTCTTATAAATACGATATACCATCTTGTCATCCAATATTCAGAGAACATCTGGAGATTTAAAATTGGATTTTTAGTCTGGATATTAAAGTTCTCCAGTCATAGTTTAAAATAAAAAGCAGCAGCAGCAAAAGGTGGGGCATCAGCAAATAAAAGTTGATACTTAAGATTAAGTTAGTCAGTATCCTGTTTCTTTGAAAACTATTTGATGTTTTTGAATATATTTTCAACCCTCACTGTTCAGCCTCACACAATTCCACCACCCACTCCACATTTCCTTTTCCTGCAAGAAATCTGGATACGACTTCAATGCAATTCTGGAGCACATGCCTCTCTCCCTTTAAAACTGAGACATCTTCAAGATTGGAAAAGGTAGTCACACTGAGGAGAAGACAGATCAGAGACATATAATTCCCATTCCCAAAGCTAAAGCTACAAACAGAAAACAAGAGTGTTGAATCCACAATCCAAAATTTTGACTGGAGGATGTTTCTAGCTGTGTTCTTCTAACTCTTTTCTTCTGTTGCCCAGAAACCTACAATTCCTACTGTTTAGAGAAACACTCCAGACCAAGGAAGGACCAGGTTTCCAACTTCCTTCTTAATCTTGTTTCCAAACTACTGATTAAAGGAAGACAGCTGAGAGGAGTGAATGAAGGATCCACCAATGAAAACTTTAAGGCACCCTTCATTCACTTACTGATTCAACAAGTGTTTATTGAGCTTCTATGATCACAAGCATATAATGGTGAACAAGATTCCTCACCTTCATGAAAGCTGTCTGGGGATGAAGACCAACATAAGTGAAACTATTACACAAATGAATATAAGTCTCCAAACCACAGCCAGTACTTGGAAGGAAAAATATAAGCTCCTATGGGAAATTGTAAAAGAAGCAGGCTTTTGCTGGATTTTTAAGCTGAATTATAAATAAAAGAAAGATGAATAGGTATAGGGGATGCGTGGGGCTTCTCACTGGCCCAGGTAATGACGAGTGCCAAGGGCCTGTAACAGGAAGCCATAGAGGATGGTGCCCCTACTGTATCAAGAAGATTCGAGTAGAAAGAGGCAGACAGGAAGCCGAAAAGTGAGCCAAGGCCTGATCACCAAGGGTCTTGTAGTATGCTGTAAAAGATTGTGGTTTTGGTCTGAAGAGGAACTTGAAGCTATTGGAAGGTTGTGAATAGTAGCATTCATGATCTAATTAAGTTTTCAGATCATTCTGACTGTCATGTTGAAATGTATCAAAGGAGGTCAAAGAAGAGAAATAGGAAGATCAGTGACAACAGAATTTGATGTGCAATTTTTAAGATCACTGACTACTGAGTAGAGAATGTGTTGGAGGGGAGCCAGAGTACACTTGAGAGAGGAGTTCATTGGCAAGTGCAGCCACCCAGGTGAGAGATGCTATTGGTGTGGGCCAAGAGGGAGACAGCACGCCTGGAGAGCCACACGGAGACACACAAGCTAGCTCCCTGCCCCCTTCCCTCCGTGCGACCCTGTGTGGGTCCCGGGAGCACTACCTTCCAAGCTGTCTGCATGGACAGAGAAAAGCTCCTCTTCAGGGAGGCTCTTAAGAGACCGTTATCCTCGGTTTCAGGGCCAAAAACTCTCTCGCCCCTCCTGAGCTATTGACTTATTTTAGCCCCAGGCACATGAGACAGCCACCAGTTCTGGTGCCTTTATTGTGTTGGTGGAGAAAACTCAACGACTTTCAAGCCCACATTCTCCAAGCATACCACTTTTCCCTTCCCGCCTCTCTGTGACTAAACTCAGTCTATCTTTTAGTTTACTTTTCCTATTCTTATTTTGTTCTCTCAAGTTTTAAAATTTCATCTAGTGGCTATATGTAATTTTAAACACATGGCTATTTACCATTTAGCAAGATTCCATAGGAAATTATTAACTATTTATTATTTAACACTTATTTTGCTATTTCAAATATAAAAGGGAAGATTGCTTTTCTACTTACAACACTTTTGTCACTAAATGTGTGGGTTTTCCACCCTAAGGAATTCTCCAGTTTCCTGAAGACACCAAGTGGGTATTCTACAACTTAATTCAATCCTGACACCAACTATCCTGAGTTAGTGCAGACCTCACAAATTAAGGGCTCAGTGCCACAATTCTGTCCCACTTTAGCCTCCAGTCACAAGTAATAGAAGCCTAGGGTATCCCCACTTCTGTCATACATGGCCACAAATTAGAGTTTCCCACAACCCTCTCTGAGTGTTTGACAATTTTCTGTAATGGCTCAGTGAACTTGGTGAAACACTTTACTTATATTTGCTGGCTTATTATAAAGGATATTATAGGGGATACAAACGAACAACCAAATGAAGAGATACAGAGGATAAGGTCCAGAAGGGACCCAGGTGGAGTCACAACATCCTCCCAGCGTGTAGATGTGTTCACCAACCCAGACACTCTCTGAACTCTGCAGTATAGAGATTCGTATGGTGGCATCATATTGTAAACATGATTAATAACTCAATTCAGCCCCTCTTCCCACCCCAGAAGATGCAGGATAGGTCTAGAGGATAGTGGACTGAGGGTCTCAAAGTTCCAAGCTTCCAGTCATGCTTGGTCTTCCTGGTGACTAGTCTCCATCCTGAAGCCACCCATGAGTCCCCAGCCATCAGTCATCTCACTGCTGCTGCTGCTAAGTCGCTTCAGTCATGTCCGACTCTGTGCGACCCCATAGACGGCAGCCCACCAGGCTCTGCCGTCCCTGGGATTCTCCAGGCAAGAGTACTGGAGTGGCTTGCCATTGCCTTCTCCGAGTCATCTCACTAGTACATACAAAAGACACTGTGGTCACTCCAGCGATTTCAAGAGTCTGAAAAGCTTTGGGGTCAGGAACAAGGGACTAAAAACAAATTTTATAACAAAAGATGGCCCTATCACTCCTACCAGACAGGAAATTATAAAGATTTAGGAGATCTGCGCCAGCAACTGGAGATGAAGACCAAATATATATTTCTTGTTATATCATAGTATGATAGATATTCATTTCAGAAATACTGTAAAATGTAGAAAAGCTCAAGAAGAAAATAAAAATAATCTGTAATCCCATCATGGAGAAATAACACTAGTTAACATTTATATGGGTATAGTCTTCTAATCTTATTTCTATGCCTATGTATATACCTATCATCTGTCAATCTTTCCCACAGAAAAGAGAGAAAGTACATGTATGTGTGTGCAGGCACATTTGTGGTTATACGTGTTTGTATAAGTCTCAAGTCCATTTTGGAACAATGAGAGAAATGGATAAAAAGGTAAAGAGATGAGAGGGACTTCCCTAGTGGTCCATTGATTAAGACTTTACCTTCCAAAGCAGAGGGTATGGGTTCAATCCCTGGTCAGGGAGCTAAGATCCCACATGCCTCAGGGTCAAAAAACCAAACCATAAATCTTAAGCAACACTGTAAAAAATTCAATAAGTACTTTCCAAAAAAGAAATGGTTCACATAAACAAACAAACAAAAACTTATTTAAAAAAAGAGATGATAGTTAAATAGAGAAACATAGAGATAGATACACATTTTCCCCTGAATTTTGAGTACTAGATGATTTAAATCCTAGGCTGTTTCAGATCAGATCAGATCAGTCACTCAGTCATGTCCGACTCTTTGCGACCCCATGAACCGCAGCACGCCAGGCCTCCCTGTCCATCACCAGCTCCCGGAGGTCACCCAGACTCGCATCCATCGAGTCAGTGATGCCATCCAGCCATCTCATCCTCTGTCGTCCCCTTCTCCTCCTGCCCTCAATCCCTCCCAGCATCAGAGTCTTCTCCAGTGAGTCAACTCTTCGCATGAGGTGGCCAAAATACTGGAGTTTCAGCTTTAGCATCATTCCTTCTAAAGAAATTCCAGGATTGATCTCCTTCAGAATGGACTGGTTGGATCTTCTTGCAATCCAAGGGACTCTCAAGAGTCTTCTCCAACATCACAGTTCAAAAGCATCAATTCTTCGTCGCTCAGCCTTCTTCACAGTCCAGCTCTCACATCCATACATGACCACAGGAAAGACCATAGCCTTGACTAGGCGAACCTTTGTTGGTAAAGTAATGTCTCTGCTTTTGAATATGCTATCTAGGTTGGTCATAACTTTCCTTCCAAGGAGCAAGCGTCTTTTAATTTCATGACTGCAGTCACCATCTGCAGTGATTTTGGAGCCCAGAAAAACAAAGTCTGACACTGTTTCCACTGTTTCCCCATCTATTTCCCATGCAGTGATGGGACCAGATGCCATGATCTTCATTTTCTGAATGTTGAGCTTTAAGCCAACCTTTTCACTCTCCACTTTCACTTTCATCAAGAGGCTTTTTAGCCCCTCTTCACTTTCTGCCATAAGAGTCGTGTCATCTGCATATCTGAGGTTATTGATATTTCTCCCGGCAATCTTGATTCCAACTTGTGTTTCCTCCAGTCCAGCATTTCTCATGATGTACTCTGCATAGAAGTTAAATAAACATGGTGACAATATGCAGCCTTGACGTACTCCTTTTCCTATTTGGAACCAGTCTGTTGTTCCATGTCCAGTTCTAACTGTTGCTTCCTGACCTGCATACAGATTTCTCAAGAGGCAGATCAGGTGGTCTGGTATTCCCATCTCTTTCAGAATTTTCCATAGTTTATTGTGATCCACACAGTCAAAGGCTTTGGCATAGTCAATAAAGCAGAAATAGATGTTTTTCTGGAACTCTCTTGCTTTTTCCATGATCCAGCGGATGTTGGCAATTTGATCTCTGGTTCCTCTGCCTTTTCTAAAACCAGCTTGAACATCAGGAAGTTCACGGTTCACATATTGCTGAAGCCTGGCTTGGAGAATTTTGAGCATTACTTTACTAGCGTGTGAGATGAGTGCAATTGTTCGGTAGTTTGAGCACTCCTTGGCATTGCCTTTCTTTGGGATTGGGATGAAAACTGACCTTTTCCAATCTTGTGGCCACTGCTGAGTTTTCCAAATTTGCTGGCATATTGAGTGTAGCACTTTCACAGCATCATCATTCAGGACTTGGAATAGCTCCACTGGAATTCCATCACCTCCACTAGCTTTGTTCGTAGTGATGCTTTCTAAGGCCCATTTGACTTCACATTCCAAGATGTCTGGCTCTAGGTCAGTGATCACATCATCATGATTATCTAGGTCTTGAAGCTCCTAGGCTGTTTATTTGATGTCAAAATTGGTTCATTTCAACTACTTCTATCAATAAATAATATGCCTGCTTGTTCAATCAGAAGCAATTATTTGGCTAAGTGATGACTGATGACTTAGAGGTTATGTTATTTCTGTCTTTCTATCTTGAGTCCTAAGAGTATTCAGGTTGATGGAAGATTGCCTATAGGTAAAAAGTAAACACTCTCATGGTGATGTAACAGGTTCCCAGATCATACAGCACGTCATATTTTAAATTGTTTATACAGCAAACTAGATTGCCAATGCAAATGACAAATCTCTTAGTTTTCTTGTTTCTGGCAGCAATCTGTGAAAAAGCAGAAAACTGCTTCCAAGTTATATCAAGACTTGTTTTTTTTTCAGTTGTAAACCTACCTGAATTTTGTTCCCAGAGGAAGGTATAACCAACAACTACAAGCATCTGTACTGCCTGCCTTAGGTGGGCTGTGACACCACCACCACCTAGAACACAGCACTTAGAACTCACACAGTAAAAACCCATGACCAAACTGCTCTTGAACAGATATGCAACCCTGCCCAACTCCTTCTCCGATACCACTTGAATCCGCTTACAAATAAAAATATCTAATAGCCAATTTAGTCCATATGGTTGCAATAAGCCAAATGAGTATGAACTTTTTGTATAGACATCCATAGAAATTTGTGGCCACTATACCATTCCCCACCCCAAAACCAGAAGAACATACTGAAGAGTTTCCAATGTGTCTTAACTGTATTAACTAGAAGGATGAAGGGCACACTTCCAGGGCTTTACCACACCAATTCTTTCTGCTTCTCTTCTATCTTCTCTTTCTCTCTTCCTCTACTTATTTAAAAAACCTCAACTCTTTGAGGGTTTACTGTTGAGAGGGATACAGTTTTTTCTTTAATTAAATAATTCAGTTGAAAACTGTAATATGGAGAAATTTTTACACCCTAGACTTACCACCAAATCATCTTCTAATTCCCTACCCCTGATTAGTCAGGATATGTTTAGGAAATGTAATTTTATTGGAATATAATTTAGCCAATTTGAAAACTTTTATTGGCATGTTATTTATTTCAGACACTATTTAAGGCACTAAGGGCTCCAAAATAAGGAGGCATAGCCCATCCTCATGAATCTCCCAGTTTAGTAGATATCCCAATAAACCCTAATTGAGTGGAATATTCTAAATTTTTAAAAAATACTTTATTAAAAAATTGAATGTGTCCTTAAATTTTAATATATAAATATATGGGTCTATATTCAACTGAAAGTTCTCTCTGACTAGCCTAATATCTATTCCTCCTGACAATGAGTGACAAAAGTTGATGGTATCTATATAATAGACACTTTCAAGAGTGTCTGCTCATTCTCTCCTTGTGAGAGAGAGAGAGAGAGTGAGCCCCAAAGTTAAGTTTAGTCTATAAAACACAACCCTCCTGATCACAGCTAAATGAACCAGGAATAAGCACTGGGCTCAGGCTGGTTCCAGTCAGATTTGGTTCTTCCTCTCATAGTTAAAATAGACAAGCTTGGGTCAGAACAACCCTCTCATTGAAAACATCTAGAAAAGTTAACTGTTAAAGGAAAAATCTGTTTGAAGGCAGAAGAACACTATAAGGCATCAAGACTTGAAGAAATAGGATTCCAGAGAGAAAGAAGGCTCAGAGAGTTGAATCATACACTTAGTCCTTCGAAAAAGTGAAAGTGTTAGTCACTTACTCATGTCCTACTTTTGCGACCCAACGCACTGTAGCCCACCAGGCCCCTCTGTCCATGGAATTTTCTAGGCAAGAATACTGGAGTGAGTTGCCATTCCCTTCTTCAGGGGATCTTTCCAACCCAGGGATCGAAACTGGATCTTCTGCATTGCGGGCGGATTCTTTACCATCTGAGCCTCAGTCGCTCAGTTGTGTCCGACTCTTTGCGACCCCATGAATCGCAGCACGCCAGGCCTCCCTGTCCATCACCAACTCCTGGAGTTCACTCAGACTCATATCCATCGAGTCAGTGATGCTATCCAGCCATCTCATCCTCTGTTGGCCCCTTCTCCTGCCCCCAATCCCTCCCAGCATCAGAGTCTTTTCCAATGAGCCAGCTCTTCACATGAGGTGGCCAAAGTACTGGAGTTTCAGCTTTAGCATCATTCCTTCCAAAGAAATCCCAGGGCTGATCTCCTTCAGAATGGACTGGTTGGATCTCCTTGTAGTCCAAGGGACTCTCAAGAGTCTTCTCCAACACCACAGTTCAAAAGCATAAGTTCTTTGGTGCTCAGCCTTCTTCACAGTCCAACTCTTACATCCACACATGACCACTGGAAAAACCATAGCCTTGACTAGATGGACCTTTGTTGGCAAAGTAATGTCTCAACTTTTGAATATACTATCTAGGTTGGTCATAATTTTCCTTCCAAGGAGTAAGCATCTTTTAATTTCATGGCTGTGAGCCTGTCCTTTAGGCATCTGCTAATCCTAAATGAGAAAAAGAACGATATACCCATTTATGTGCAGAGTTTCAAAGAATAGCAAGGAGAGATAGGAAAGCCTTCCTCAGTGAGCAATGCAAAGAAATAGAGGAAAACAATAGAATACTAAAGACTATAGATTTTTTTTTCAAGAAAATTAGAGATATCAAGGGAAGATTTCATGCAAAGATGGGCTCAATAAAGGACAGAAATGGTATGGACCTAACAGAAGCAGAAGATATTAAGAAGAGGTGGCAAGAATACACAGAAGAACTATGCAAAAAAAGATCTTCATGACCCAGATAACCATGATGGTGTGATCATTCACCTAGAGCCAGACATCCTGGAATGCAAAGTCAAGTGGGCCTTAGAAAGTATCACTATGAACAAAGCTAGAGGAAGTGATGAAATTTCAGTTGAGTTATTTCAAATCCTAAAAGATGATGCTGTGAAAGTGCTGCACTCAATATGCCAGCAAATTTGGAAAACTCAGCAGGGGCCACAGGACTGGAAAAGGTCAGTTTTCATTTCAATCCCAAAGAACGGTAATATCAAAGAATGTTCAAACTACTGCACAATTACACTCATCTCATGCACTAGCAAGGTAATCCTCAAAATTCTCCAAGTCAGACTTCAACAGTACGTGAACTGTGAACTTCCAGATGTTCAAGCTGGATTTAGAAAAGGCAGAATAACCAGAGATCAAATTGCCAACATCTATTGTGTCATCAACAAAGCAAGAGAGTTCCAGAAAAACATCTACTTCTGCTTTATTGACTATGCCAAAGCCTTTGACTGTGTAGATCACAGCAAGCTGTGGAAAATTCTTCAAATGATGAGAATACCAGACCACCTGACCTGCTTCCTGAGCAATCTGTATGCACGTCAGGAAGCAACAGTTAGAACTGGACATGGAACAACAGACTGGTTCCAAATCAGGAAAGGAGTACATCAAGGTTGTATATTGTCACCCTGCTTATTTAACTTATATGCAGAGTACATCATGAGAAACGCTGGGCTGGATGACGCACAAGCTGGAACCAAGATTGTTGGAAGAAATATCAGTACCCCAGATCTGCAGATGACACCACCCTTATGGCAGAGAGCAAAGAATAACCAAACAGCCTCTTGATGAAAGTGAAAGAGGTGAGTGAAAAAGTTGGCTTAAAACTCAACATTCAGAAAACTAAGATCATGGCATCTGGTCCCATCATTTCATGACAAATAGATGGGGAAACAATGGAAACAGTGACAGACTTTTTTAGGGCTCCAAAATCACAGCAGATGGTGACTGCAGCCATTAAATTAAAAGACACTTGCTCCTTGGAAGGAAAGTTATGACCAACCTAGACAGCATATTAAAAAGCAGAGATGCTACTTTGCCAACAAAGATCTATCTAGTCAAAGCTATTGTTTTTCCAGTAGTCATGTATGGATGTGAGAGCTGGACTATTGAGAAAGCCGAGTGCCAAAGAACTGATGTTTTTGAACTGTGGTGTTGGAGAAAACTCTTGAGAGTCCCTTGGACTGCAAGGAGATCCAACCAGCCAATACTAAAGGAAATCAGTCCTGAATATTCATTGGAAGGACTGATGTTGAAGCTGAAACTCCAATACTTTGGCCAGCTGATGCGAAGAGCTGACTCACTGGAAAAGACCCTATGCTGGGAAAGGTTGAGCGCAGGAGGTGGAGGGGACAACAGGATGAAATGGTTGGATGGCATCACTGATTCAATGGACATGAGTTTGGGTAAACTCGGGGAGTTTGTGATGGACAGGAAAGCCTGGCATGCTGCAGTCCATGGGGTTGCAAAGAGCTGGACATGACTGAGCGTCTGAAGTGAACCGAACTGAATCATAAAGTGATGGCTGAAGGGCTGAGAAAACAAGCAGAACGTTCAGTGGCTTCACAGGACTGTAGGAAGCGAACTTGTAATTTAGGGCCCACCAGAGAACAGTAACCATGCTAAATATCTCAGGGTTTCAGTTGGGACTATTTAAGAGCGGGTACTGTACTAGTAAGAGGGAATTGGAACTAGGTTGTTGTTGTTTAGTTGCTATATCATATCCAATTCTTTGAGACCCCACGGACTGTAGCATGCTCGGTGCCCCTGTCTTTTACTATCCTCCAGGTTTGCTCAAATTCCTGTCCTTTGAGTCAGTGGTGCTATCTCACCATCTTATCCTCTGCTGCCCACTTTTCCTTTTGCCTTCAGCCTTTTCAAGCATCAGTGTCTTTCCCAGTGAAACCCTCACAATGGCTGAACTTCCCTTCTCAATCAACATAATCTCAGGCTGGGTCAAGGTGATCTGTCCTTGTGTAGGCAGCCTCTAAGATGGCCCCCAGTGAAACCTACTTCCTGGTCCTCACACCCTTGGGTAATCCTGTGAGTATGGGCTGGACTTAATGATTGCATTCTAACAAACAGAACTAGCAAAATGTGATGGGTTATCACTTCTGAGATTAGGTTACAGAGAGACTCTCCTTTTGCCCTGCACTGCCTCTCTGCTTCTCTCTCTTGCTCTGAGGACAGCCAGATACCATGTTGTGAACTGATCTATAGAGGAGGTCTATATGGCAAGAAACTAATAGCTCCAGAAAGCAGTCAGTGAAAACTCGGCCAGCCAATAGTCATACTAGTTATTAGCTTGTCAGAAGCAGGTACTCCCCCAGGGAAGCCTTCAAATGAGATCATGTCTGTGCTGAGTTGTGTCCGACTCTGCAAACCTATGGACAGCAGCCTGCCGGACTCCTCTGTCCATGGGGTTCTTCAGGTAAGAATACTGGAGGGGGTTGTCATTCCCTCCTCCAGACAAGGCCATGCTGCTACTACTGCTAAGTCACTTCAGTCGTGTCCGACTCTGTGTGACTCCATAGATGGCAGCCCACCAGGCTCCCCCATCCCTGGGATTCTCCAGGCAAGAACACTGCAGTGGGTTGCCATTTCCTTCTCCAATGCATGAAAGTGAAAAGTGAAAGTGAAGTCGCTCAGTCTGGTCTGACCCTCAGTGACCCCACGTACTGCAACCTTTCAGGGTCCTCCATCCATGGGATTTTCCAGGAAAAAGTACTGGAATGGGGTGCCATTGCCTTCTCTGAGATAAGACCATACGCCCTGCTAATAACCTGAATTTCAAATATGTGAGAGACTTAGAGACAGAGGCACCCAACTAAGCCATACCTGGATTCCTGATACACAGAAATACCAAGATAATATATGTTTTCATCTAAAGCCACTGAGTTTTGGAGTAATTTGCTTCTCAGCAATAGCCTATATCTTAATGCCTTAAAGAGTGAAAAGCAATCATCTCTTAAGGAGTATAAAATCATCCATTTTCAAATTAGCTCTAAAATTTTTATAAATGTTGTCCGACAACAACAAAATCTGAATAAAGATAAAAATGATCTCACTAATTAAGGGGAAAACAATTAGCTTCAGATTCGCCAGAAATTCAGATAATGGGATTATCTGAGAAGGATTTTAAAAGGACTGACATGTTTAAGAAAGTAGACGGTAAGACAGAGAATTTAATCAGAGGACTGAAAAGTACTGTTTGAAAGAATCAAACAGAAATGACAAAACCAAAAATACGATAGCTAAATTTAAAAACAATGGCACCCCACTCCAGCACTCTTGCCTGGAAAATCCCATGGACGGAGGAGCCTGGTGGGCCTCAGTCTATGGGGTAGCTAAGAGTCGGACAAGACTCAGTGACTTCACTTTCACTTTCATGCACTGGAGAAGGAAATGGCAACCCACTCCAGTGTTCTTGCCTGGAGAATCCCAGGGACGGGGGAGCCTGGTGGGCTGCTGTCTATGGGGTCATACAGAGTCGGAAACGACTGAAGCAACTTAGCAGCAGCAGCAGCAGACATAGCTAAAGGGAAAAACTGGGAACTGGAAAATTGTTCACCAAAAGGAAAAAGAGAGAAAGGAAAAAAACCCATATTGAAGAGCACAGTAAAAATTAAACCTGGATGACTGATGAATGGATAAAGAAGATGTGGTAAACACACACACACACACACACACACACACACACACACACACACACACACACACACACTGGAATACTACTCAGCCATAAAAAATGAATGAAATGTCATTTGCAGCAACATGGATGGACCTAGAGATTATTATACTAAGTGAAGTAAGTCAGAAAGAGAAAAATAAATATCATATGATATCACTTATATGTGGAATCTAAAATATGATACAAATGAACCTGTTTACATAATGGAAACAGACTCACAGACATAGAAAACAAACTTACATTTACTAATGGGGAATAAGGGTGGGAGAGGGAAAATTAGTTTGGAATTAGGAGATACAAACTATTATGTATAAAGTAGATAAACAACCAGGTTCTACTATATTGCACAGGGAACTACTGAATACATTCAATATTCTATAATAAACCATACTGGAAAAGAATATGGAAAAAGAATATATATATATATATGCATGAATCACTTTGGTATACATCAGAAACTAATACAACATTGTAAATCAATCATATTTCAATGAAAAGTAACAAAATAAAAATTGTAATTAAAGATGGAAAATGCAAAAAGTTCTATGTGCAGGAATTTCATAGGTAAAATTATAATACGACTGAAAGACAAAAAGAACATATATAAAAAAGAAACTCTAGCAGTAAAAAGTAAGAAACACCTAAATGTCATCAAGAGGAAAATGAAAAAAAAGTGGTATCTTCATTAAATGAAATATTGCATAGAAGTTAAACAGAATAAACCAGACATATGTATCAAAAAGGATAAATCTGGAAACCTTAATGTTTAGTGATTAAAAAGTTACCAAAAGATAGTACAGTGTCATAACACTGATCAGTCAGGTATGACTCTTTGCAACCCCACGGACTTGCAGTACACCAGGCTTCCCTGTCCTTCACCGTCTCTCAGAGTTTGCTCAAACTCATGTCCACTGAAACAGTCAGTGATGCAATCCAACCATGTCTTCCTCTGTCATCTCCTTCTCCCCCTGCCTTCAGTCATTCCTAGCATCAGGTCTTTTCCAATGAGTCAGCTCTTCACATCTAGAACTTGTTATTATACATAACTATTCATCAAGGCTGTATATTGTCACCCTGTTTATTTAACTTATATGCAGAGTACATCATGAGAAACGCTAGACTGGAAGAAACACAAGTTGGAATCAAGATTGCTGGGAGAAATATCAATCACCTCAGATATGCAGATGACACCACCCTTATGGCAGAAAGTGAAGAGGAACTAAAAAGCCTCTTGATGAAAGTGAAAGTGCAGAGTGAAAAAGTTGGCTTAAAGCTCAACATTCAGAAAACGAAGATCATGGCATCCGGTCAGGTCCCATCACTTCATGGGAAATAGATGGGGGAACAGTGGAAACAGTGTCAGACTTTATTTTTCTGGGCTCCAAAATCACTGCAGATGGTGACTGCAGCCATCAAATTAAAAGACGCTTATTCCTTGGAAGGAAAGTTATGATCAACCTAGATAGCATATTCAAAAGCAGAGACATTACTTTGCCAACAAAGGTTCGTCTAGTCAAGGCTATGGGTTTCCCCGTGGTCATGTATGGATGTGAGAGTTGGACTGTGAAGAAGGCTGAGCGCCGAAGAATTGATGCTTTTGAAGTGTGGTGTTGGAGAAGACTCTTGAGAGTCCCTTGGACTGCAAGGAGATCCAACCAGTCCATTCTGAAGGAGATCAGCCCTGGGATTTCTTTGGAAGGAATGACGCTAAAGCTGAAACTCCAGACTTCCGGTTAAGATGGTGGAGGATTAGGATGGGGAATATGCTTTCTCCTCCACAAATTCATCAAAGGGACATCTGGGCGCCGAGTAAATTCCACAAACAGCTTCGGAGTGCTGGCGGAGGACGTCGGACACCCAGAAAAGCAACTCACTGCCTTCTAAAGGAGGTAGGAAAGAATATAGAAGCCAGAGAGAGACAAAGAGGGAGGGGTGGACCTCTGTCCGGGGAAGGGAGTCTTAAAAAGAGAAGTTTCCAAACACCAGGAAACACTCTCCCTGCGGAATCTGTGCCGAACCTGGGAAACACGGAGACTATCATAACAGGGAGGAGAACAGTTGAGCAATTAGAACCCACAGACTGCGGGCCCTGTGGTAACTTCCGCAGCGGAGAAGCATCGCTGCAAACGTCCACATCTGCCATTGGCGAGCTGGGGCTGGGCAGGGAGATGCCGAGGGCCGCTCCCCCGCGGGACTCTCCCCCGCTGGACGCTACCCCGCCGGCCGCTCCCGCGCGGGCCGAAGCTGCTCCCGCGCAGGCGTGCCCCCGCCCGCTGTGCCGGCGGCTCCCACAAGGGCCACCCCGCCCCCCTCCCCCCACCCGCCCGCCATTCCCGTGCGAGCCACCCCCTCGCCGGCCCCTCCCCCTCTGCGGGCCGCAGCGCAGACTGCGTTGGCCTGATTGTCTGGAGTGTTGCCTAATCGGAGTAGTCTGGGCCGGCAGTCCAGATTGTACAGCGCCGACCACACGAGTGGCCGGCCTTGGCCCAGAACACCGCCGGACCGTGCACAGAACAAAGGACTATACAGACCAACTACAGAGAAAGGGGCCTATAGATCTTGAGAAATTTAAGCCGGAACAAGGAACCAGCAGAAAATGAACTGAACCCACAACAATAATAGAGAAACTCTTATATATATTGTTACTATTTTTACCATCATTATTTCCTTTCTTTTTCTTTTTTTAATATATTTTTTTTAATTTTTATTATTTTTTAATTGGAAAAAGGAAAACAAAATTTTTTTTTCTTCTTTTATTTTTTTTTGTTTGTTTTGTTTTGTTTCTTTTATTTTTATTTTTTTTTATCCCCTAGTACTTCTTTAATCTCCACGTTTAGATATAACTTTTGCGACCCTGTTTTTTTTTTCTTTTTTCCTTTTTGTCCTTTGCTTTTTTCCTTTGCTTTTTTCTTTTCTTTACTGATTACTGACTAGATCTGTCTCTCTCCTTCACACTCCCTCCTTTTATCCTCCTGACCACCTCTGTCTCCTTCCTCCCTTTTTCCTTCTCTGTATAACTCCGTGAACATCTCTGAGCGGTCCAGTTGTGGAATGCATTATAGAAGAAGAAGTTTTTGAGACTACTGTAAAAATAAGACTGATAACTGGAAGCAGGAGGCTTAAGTCCATACCCTGATCCCACGAAACATTAATTGACAGGAGCTCATCAAAAGGCTCCATACCTACACTGAAACCAAGCATCACACAAAGACCAGCAAATTCCACAACAAGACATACCAAGCAAATTCTCCAGAAAAACAAGAACACAGCCCTGAGCTCCAATACACAGGCTACACAAAGCGACCCCAAAATCATAGACATCTCATAACTCACTACTAGACACTCCACCAGACCCCAGAGAAAAGAAATCCAGCTCCACCCACCAGAACACCGACACAAGCTTCCATAAACAAGAAACCTCGACAAGCCACCGGTACAAACCCACATATAGTGCAGAAACACCATAATAAAGAGAACTCCACAGACTACCAGAATACAGTAAAGACACCCCAAACTCAGCAATTTAAACAAGATGAAGAGACAGAAGAATTCCCAGCAGGTAAAGGAACAGGATAAATGCCCACCAACCCAAACAAAAGAGGAAGAAATAGCGAACCTACCCGATAAAGAATTCCGAATAATGATAGTGAAATTAATCCAAAATCTGGAAAGCAAAATGGAATCATGGATAAATAGTCTGGAGAAAAGCATTGAGAAGATGCAAGAAAGATTTAACAAGGACCTAGAAGAAATAAAAAAGAGTCAATATATGATGAATAATGCAATAAATGAGATCCAAAACACTCTGGAGGCAACAAATAGTAGAATAACAGAGGCAGAAGATAGAATTAGCGAATTAGAAGATAGAATGGCAGAATTAAATGAATCAGAGGAGAAAAAAGAAAAACGAATTAAAAGAAATGAGGACAATCTCAGAGACCTCCAGGACAATTTTAAACGTTACAATATTCGAATATAGGAGTCCCAGAAGAAGAAGACAAAAAGAAAGACCATGAGAAGATACTAGAGGAGATAATAGTTGAAAACTTCCCTAAAATGGGGAAGGAAATAATCACTCAAGTCCAAGAAACCCAGAGAGTCCCAAATAGGATAAACCCAAGGCGAAACACCCCAAGACACATATTAATCAAATTAACAAAGATCAAACACAAAGAACAAATACTAAAAGCAGCAAGGGAAAAACAACAAATAACACACAAGGGAATTCCCATAAGGATAACAGCTGATCTTTCAATAGAAACTCTCCAAGCCAGGAGGGAATGGCAAGACATACTTAAAGTGATGAAAGAAAAGAACCTACAGCCCAGATTATTGTACCCAGCAAGGATCTCATTCAAATATGAAGGAGAAATCAAAACCTTTACAGACAAGCAAAAGCTGAGAGAATTCAGCAACAACAAACCAGCTCTCCAACAAATACTAAAGGACATTCTCTAGACAGGAAACACAAAAAGGATATATAAATTCAAACCCAAAACAACAAAGTAAATGGCAACGGGATCATATTTATCATTAATTACCTTAAATGTAAATGGGTTGAATGCCCCAACCAAAAGACAGAAACTGGCTGAATGGATACAAAAACAAGACCCCTACATATGTTGTCTACAAGAAACCCACCTCAAAACAGGGGACACATACAGACTGAAAGTCAAGGGCTGGAAAAAGATTTTCCATGCAAATAGAGACCAAAAGAAAGCAGGAGTAGCAATACTCATATCAGATAAAATAGACTTTAAAACAAAGGATGTGAAAAGAGACAAAGAAGGTCACTACCTAATGATCAAAGGATCAATCCAAGAAGAAGATATAACAATTATAAATATATATGCACCCAACATAGGAGCACCACAATATGTAAGACAAATACTAACAAGTATGAAAGGAGAAATCAACAATAACACAATAATAGTGGGAGACTTTAATACCCCACTCACACCAATGGATAGATCAACTAAACAGAAAATTAACAAGGAAACACAAACTTTAAATGATACAATAGACCAGTTAGAACTAATTGATATCTATAGGACATTTCATCCCAAAACAATGAATTTCACCTTTTTCTCAAGCGCACACGGAACCTTCTCCAGGATAGACCACATCCTGGGCCATAAATCTAGCCTTGGTAAGTTCAGAAAAATTGAAATCATTCCAACCATTTTTTCTGACCACAATGCAGTAAGAGTAAATCTCAATAACAGGAGAAAAACTATTATAAATTCCAACATATGGAGGCTGAACAACACACTCCTGAATAACCAACAAATCATAGAAGAAATCAAAAAAGAAATCAAATTCTGCATAGAAACGAATGAAAATGAAAACACAACAACCCAAAACCTGTGGGACACTGTAAAAGCAGTCCTAAGGGGAAAGTTCATAGCAATACAGGCATACCTCAAGAAACAAGAAAAAAGCCAAATAAATAACCTAACTCTACACCTAAAGCAACTGGAAAAGGAAGAAATGAAGCATCCCAAGGTTAGCAGAAGGAAAGAAATCCTAAAAATTAGGGCAGAAATAAATGCAAAAGAAACAAAAGAGACCATAGCAAAAATCAACAAAGCCAAAAGCTGGTTCTTTGAAAGGGTAAATAAAATTGACAAACCACTAGCCAGACTCATCAAGAAACAAAGGGAGAAAAATCAAATCAATAAAATTAGAAATGAAAATGGAGAGATCACAACAGACAACACAGAAATACAAAGGATCATAAGAGACTACTATCAGCAATTATATGGCAATAAAATGGACAATGTGGAAGAAATGGACAAATTCTTAGAAAAATACAACTTCCCAAAACTGGATCAGGAAGAAATAGAAAATCTTAACAGACCCATCACAAGCACGGAAATTGAAACTGTAATCAGAAATCTTCCAGCAAACAAAAGCCCAGGTCCAGACGGCTTCACAGCTGAATTCTACCAAAAATTTAGAGAAGAGCTAACACCTATCCTACTCAAACTGTTCCAGGAAATTGCAGAGGAAGGCAAACTTCCAAACTCATTCTATGAGGCCACCATCACCCTAATACCAAAACCTGACAAAGATCCCACAAAAAAAGAAAACTACAGGCCAATATCACTGATGAACATAGATGCAAAAATCCTTAACAAAATTCTAGCAATCAGAATCCAACAACACATTAAAAAGATCATACACCATGACCAAGTGGGCTTTATCCCAGGAATGCAAGGATTCTTCAATATCCGCAAATCAATCAACGTAATACACCACATTAACAAACTGAAGAATAAAAACCATATGATTATCTCAATAGATGCAGAGAAAGCCTTTGACAAAGTTCAACATCCATTTATGATAAAAACTCTCCAGAAAGCAGGAATAGAAGGAACATACCTCAACATAATAAAAGCTATATATGACAAACCCACAGCAAACATTATCCTCAATGGTGAAAAATTGAAAGCATTTCCTCTAAAGTCAGGAACAAGACAAGGATGCCCACTTTCACCATTACTATTCAACACAGTTTTGGAAGTTTTGGCCCCAGCAATCAGAGCAGAAAAAGAAATAAAAGGAATCCAAATTGGAAAAGAAGTAAAACTCTCACTGTTTGCAGATGACATGATCCTCTACGTAGAAAACCCTAAAGATTCCACCAGAAAATTACTAGAACTGATCAATGAACATAGTAAAGTTGCAGGATATAAAATTAACACACAGAAATCCCTAGCATTCCTGTACACTAATAACAAGAAAATAGAGAAATTAAGGAAACAATTCCATTCACCATTGCAATGAAAACAATAAAATACTTAGGAATATATCTTCCTAAAGAAACTAAAGACCTATATATAGAAAACTATAAAACACTGGTGAAAGAAATCAAAGAGGACACTAATAGATGGAGAAATATACCATGTTCATGGATTGGTAGAATCAATATAGTGAAAATGAGTATACTACCCAAAGCAATTTATAGATTCAATGCAATCCCCATCAAGCCACCAACGGTATTCTTCACAGAGCTAGAACAAATAATTTCTCAATTTGTATGGAAATACAAAAAACCTTGAATAGCCAAAGCTATCTTGAGAAAGAAGAATGGAACTGGAGGAATCTACCTGCCTGACTTCAGGCTCTACTACAAAGCCACAGTCATCAAGACAGTATGGTACTGGCACAAAGACAGAAATATAGATCCAATGGAACAAAATAGAAAGCCCAGAGATAAATCCACGCACATATGGTCACCTTATCTTTGACAAAGGAGGCAAGAATATACAATGGATTAAAGACAATCTCTTTAACAAGTGGTGCTGGGAAAACTGGTCAAACACTTGTAAAAGAATGAAACTAGAACACTTTCTAACACCATACACAAAAATAAACTCAAAATGGATTAAAGAGCTAAATGTAAGACCAGAAACCATAAAACTCCTAGAGGAAAACATAGGCAAAACACTCTCTGACTTACATCACAGCAGGATCCTCCATGACCCACCTCCCAGAATATCGGAAATAAAACCAAAAATGAACAAATGGGACCTAATCAAACTTAAAAAGCTTCTGCACAACAAAGGAAACTATAAGCAAGGTGAAAAGACAGCCTTCAGAATGGGAGGAAATAATAGCAAATGAAGCAACTGACAAACAACTAATCTCAAAAATATACAAGCAACTTCTACAGCTCAATTCCAGAAAAATAAATGACCCAATCAAAAAATGGGCCAAAGAACTCAATAGACATTTCTCCAAAGAAGACATACAGATGGCTAACAAACACATGAAAAGATGCTCAACATCACTCATTATCAGAGAAATGCAAATCAAAACCACTATGAGGTACCATTTCACGCCAATCAGAATGGCTGCTATCCAAAAGTCCACAAGCAATAAATGCTGGAGAGGGTGTGGAGAGAAGGGAACCCTCTTACACTGTTGGTGGGAATGCAAACTAGTACAGCCACTTTGGAGAACAGTATGGAGATTCCTCAAAAAACTGGGAATAGAACTGCCTTATGATCCAGCAATCCCACTGCTGGGCATATACACTGAGAAAACCAGAAATGAAAGAGACACCTGTACCCCAATGTTCATAGCAGCACTGTTTACAATAGCCAGAACGTGGAAGCAACCTAGATGTCCATCCGCAGATGAATGGATAAGCAAGCTGTGGTACATATACACAATGGAGTATTACTCAGCCATTAAAAAGAATACATTTGAATCAGTTCTAAGGAGGTGGATGGAACTGGAGCCTATTATACAGAGTGAAGTAAGCCAGAAACAAAAACATAAATACAGTATACTAACGCATATATATGGCATTTAGAAAGATGGTAAAAATAACCCTATTTACGAGACAGCAAAAGAGACACTGATGTATAGAACAGACTTTTGGACTCTGGGACCGGGAGAGGGTGGGATGATTGGGGAGAATAGCATTGAAATATGTATAATATTATATCTGAAACGAGTTGTCAGTCCAGGTACGATCCCCGATAACAAATGCCTGGGGCTGGAGCACTGGGACGACCTAGAGGGATGGTGTGGGGAGGGGAGAGGGAGGAGGGTTCAGGATGGGGAACACGTGTATACTGGCAGCGGATCCATCTTGATGTATTGTAAAAGCAATACAATATTGTAAAGTTAAGCAAAAAAAAAAAAAAAAAGCACACACACACACAAAAATAAAGCTGAAACTCCAGTATTTTGGCCACCTCATGTGAAGAGCTGACTCATTGGAAAAGACTCTGATGCTGGGAGGGATTGGGGGCAGGAGGAGAAGGGGACGACAGAGGATGAGATGGCTGGATGGCATCACTGTCTTGATGGATGTGAGTCTGAGTGAACTCCGGGAGTTGGTGATGGACAGGGAGGCCTGGCATGCTGCGATTCATGGGGTCACAGAGAGTCGGACACGACTCTGCGACTGATCTGATCTGATTCAATCAGGAGCAAAATTACTCCAACCTAGGCCTCTCTGAAAGCCCTGGGAGGGGCTCTGGCAATGTGTTCACATGGTCAAGTGGTGGTTTAGTCTCTAAGTCATGTCTGACTCTTTGCAATCCCGTGGACTATAGCCTACCAGGCTCCTCTGTCCATGGGATTTTCCAGGCAAGAATACTGGAGTGCATTGTCATTTCCTTCTCCAGGGGATCTTCCGCTCCCAGGGACTGAAACTGGGTCTCCTGCATTGCAAGCGAAAAATTTGTAAAAATAAAATATTTTAACAATGTTTGGTTAAAACAATTGTTTCTTTCTATGCCAACTTCATCATCTGTCTCCCTTTCCTTCATATTAGGTAGCATTGGAGTGACCATGAATGCATTTGGAAATCTGATTTAGGAGAAGTTGTGGGACACATTTAGGTTGGGTTTTGTGAGGCATGTTCATGGGCTTCACTGCATCCAATGCAGAAAGTGCTCCTAGAGATACTCCTGCTGCTCACCACGTGGACCCTCGAGTGGTATCATGACTCAAAGGTAGCTATCCAAGGTCAGATCAAGACGTAAACAAACCCTACAGCACCAGGTCCAAGAAGTATGGTGAAAGTCAGAAAAAAAAAAAGCCAAAATTTAGAATGTGTGGAAGCAGAAGCTGGTCTGTGGAAAATTCTTCCAGCCAGATACATAAAACAAAAACTGGATACTTGGTTTTCATCAATGTCTAATCAAAACAGGCAAAGTTCCCTTTTGTCAGGAATAAACTCACAACTGAGCATATACAATTATAAACACATTGTTTTGTTTTCTTTGGGAGAAAATCTTACAGAAGAGAATTTATCCAGATTTTAGTGCTTCTAAGGCAAACACATGTAGTAGTAGCACCAAAGTGAGAATTTGGTCTGCAAAATTTCATGCTGTATAAATTTCAATTATCAAGAAAAAAAATTGATTAACCATGCTAAAGTAAAAAACTGTCTTGTATTCAGATTACTATTTTGGTAATAGAATTTCTCTAAAAGTTCAGAAAAAAAGTATCTATTTAGAAAAAGCTAATTTTGAAAATTAGACATTATTATTAAATCATTTCCTATGAAATAAAAAGCATGCAGCCAAAAACTTACAGAAAAAGTGTAACAGAGGTATGTCAAATAGTTAATTACAAAAAAAAATCATTTTTCATGAACTGATATTCATGAGTTTATTTGTAGTTTGTTATAATTTCTTTTCCCATTATAAATAAACATTCATTTTTTAAAAGCTACTAAAATTTTATAGGTATCTGGTGTGGAAAATTAGGGTCTGCCCCCGACCACTGTTTATTATTTATTTATTATTTATCAACATATACAGTAAAAACTGAAAATGTATGGGAAGAATACGAAGTAACTTTGGGATCTTGCTTACCAAAGGCATAGAAAGAGTGGCCAGGGTGATGGGGATGCTGATTTCTCTGTATTTACAGCATTTTAAATATTCGGTAACTGGAATCATTAAAGCCTGGTATAAGTAAGCATCCAGTTAAATCTGAGAAATGGTTTCACTGATGGAATCATCTTTTAAGAAATCAGGCAGGATAAGATGAGCCTCATTCTGTAAAATTGGATTTCTTATCTCTATTTTTATTAAATAGATGCAGTGAAATTAAGTGAGATCATAGGTAAAAAGACTTCTGCACATTATAAAATAATACTGTCAAAAGTTTTACAGTTTGCAAAATGACAATCTATACACAAGTATTTATAGTAAGAATGTCAATAATACTACCTGATATTTATTGAGTACTCATTTTATGATAGGTACTCTCCTATGCGTCTGATATCCCTTATATCTCATTTAATATTCCCAGTAAGTCTATGAGGGAAGTACCATTATCATTCCCATTTTATTTATCAGATCAAATAGGTAGCTTTTTAATGGCACTAGGAAATATTAATTATATTTAACACCCATAAAATATTTAAGTCAACTGTCTCATTTCACTCAAAAACCATCAATCTGGGTATATGATGTTATGCAAAGGGTGGTGGAGGTGATGAGCAGGAATAATGCAAATAATCACCGAGTTAATTTTTATTCTCTCAGTAGGTGCTGCTGCTGCTAAGTCACTTAAGTCGTGTCCGACTCTGTGCGACCCCATAGACAGCAGCCCACCAGGCCCCCCCGTCCCTGGGATTCTCCAGGTAAGAACACTGGAGTGGGTTGCCATTTCCTTCTCCAACGCATGAAAGTGAAAAATGAAAGTGAAGTCGCTCAGTCGTATCCGACTCCTAGTGACCCCATGGACTGCAGCCCACCAGGCTCCTCCGTCCCTGGGGTTTTCTAGGCAAGAGTACTGGAGTGCCTTGCCATTGCCTTTTCGGATCCAATGACTACTTTTGCATAAAGCAGGGAGTATGTGCTGCAAACAGGGGTTGAAAGAGAAAAAATTCCCTGCCCCTAAATAAATAGCCAATCAAATAATAAGGAGTAAAGAGAAACTCAGACAACTCTAAAATTAAAGGGGGTAGGGAAAAACTGGAAAGAAAAAAAAATCACCAGGCCAGATTCTTGGTAGACCTTGCCCTGTCTCACTCCTAAACTGATCCAGGATCCAGTAGCTTTATTCCCAATGCCCTGAGTCAGGAGCAGGAGCTTTGACATCTCCTATCGTGGTCAACAATGGAGGGCGTGAAGGGGATCTTTGGTGAAGCTAATGGGGAAAAAGAGTTGGATGGACAGTTTCCTGCTGGAACTTGTTGGGAGCGTGTGGTATTTCCAGCCACAGGCTCCCGATGATGGAACTTTCGTTGCTGAACATGAAGATCATTTCAGCACCCTACAATTATGTGCCTAATTAAAATTAAGAAATTAGAACACAGTTAAAAGGAATAATATTTTGCTCACAGCTAATTTCATTAAAGTATTAATGAACAGGACTCTTTTTATGGCCAGAGGGCAACCACTTTCCACAGAGTACTTCCATGCCAGCTAATTTATTCATGCATGAAAAACAACCCAATGAGAAATGAGGGAGCTCAGAACTGCTGGTCCTAATTAAAATATTTAAAACACCAAGTCTCTTTTCTTCCATCTAGCCAAATACCTAAGCTTGAGCCAGCATGGTGCCAATTAACATGGAAAAAGCAAACACAAACACCCATGGTTTCTGATTAAAGAGCACATTATGGTACCATGCAATACATTGTTCAGCACATATATGTAAATGTTTAATTAACCCATGTCTAAATCTCAGCAACATTCAAAAATCGATAATTTAATCCCTAAACAAGTGTCGATCTGTGGAGGGGAGACACTGACTTATATATTACAGTGTTTTATTCTAACCTAATTTGAAGCAGTCATGTGCTCACCCTGCTCAAGTGTTTCTTAAGGCAAAGAACAGGGAGGAGATTCTTTGCTTGGCAGATTTCTCTTCCTATGGCAGCAAGATTGTTTGTGTGAAACTGTTATTCGCTGAAGACTTGTGAAAGAAACTAGGTTAGCCTTAGGTGATAGGAAATTTTTCATTAATAATGTAGGGGGAAGTCTGGACCTAAACCCATTTGTCAGCCTGGACAGCAATGACAATACACACACACACACACACACACACACACACACCCTCTCCTCTTTGTTAACTAAAGACCTGTCTGTCAGAACAAACTCCAGAGACATCACTGCCTTGGAAGCATGTTAGAGAGAAACATTTGAAACTGAGAATTTCAAGATTTGTAAACCTTACTAGTATTAACTTGAACTTTATCAATATGTTAGAACTAATTCTAGAAGAGGAATTAACATTTCATAGCTGAAATAGTTTTAAGCACTTTCACTCTAGTTATCTCTATCTAGTTAACCATCCCTTGAGGCAGGCTAAGCAAAGGAAACCAGAGATGAGAGCAGTAAGTGACTTGGCAAAGATCATGATCAGCATACATTAGAGCCAGAACTTGAACCATGTCCTTCAACTCCACAATCACTCTACTATGTAGCAACTTTGCAGAACTATTAAGAACTAATAATTTTTCTTTACATAAGCGATATAATCTTAAGAAACCTAATTACCAACCATTTAGCCATTACAAATCATCTGTAGTTTGCTTTTGAGCACTTCTTGGAAGGGGTTGGTGGGGTGGGGGGTGGTTAGAATATATTACACAACTTTTACTCCTAGGGTTTCTCATTGTTTTTCCAACAACAGAAATCATGGGATTTTAGACAAAGATCTAAGAGGTCATCTTGTCCACAGGGTTTCAAACTGTAGCAGCAGAATCCTTTTTCAAACATAATCTTTAACATAACAGCAGTATACTGTCACCAGTAAAAGCAGAGGCCCCTAATGGAGAAGGTGAATCTTACTGCCCAAGATGGAAGCTGAGGCACCACCCCAGAACTCATCTTCTAAAGAATCCTGTAGGAAACAGGGTCCAGAGAGGTGAGAACACAAGCAACATAATAGACCTAGAATATGCTGAGAGTAATCTTGACCACTTGCTTGGTTCTTTTTACCATGGTCCCTAACGGAATCAACAGAGACTCTAGCACAGGTAAAATTATAAGAGCCAAAATGAGGTGAGAAGTTTCATGCAAAATTACCAATGACAATTAAAGAATGTGTGGCCATGAAGAAGGTTGGTGCACAAAACAAGAGGTGAGATTGGAGGCAAGAGGCTTACAAGAGAAGCATGTCTCTTATACTCACAATTGCAGACTCTTCGTTTCACTTCCCTAGGCCCCAGATTCCTCAGCTGATAATGGGGTTAATTATCTCACAGAACTATTTTAAGAATAAAAAAATTAATGAACATGCCATTACAAAAGTACTTTATCGCATCGCATTGCAATTGCTCTCCTGTCTATTTCTGCCACTAGACTACATTTATTCCAAGATAATGTTTTTTACTATCTCTTTATCCTCAGTGCCTATCTAGAAAAGGTATTTCATTAGCATTGGACGATGTTGTTGAATCCTTAATGCTAGTATTAATCCCTAACATACACTAAGCATTTACTGTGGTTAACACTGACACTAAATATCTGATTTTACTTATTTATTCCTCATAACAATCTATAGACTGATATTATTATTGTCTTCATAGCACAACTAAAATCCTGAGACACAGAGAAGTAACTTGCTTGCCCAAGTTTCCAGAACCACTAAGCTGTGGAGATGAGATGCATATTGTGATGGTTCAATCGCAGAGTCCAAACCCTTATTCACTATGTTCTTCAAAAGCAGCCAAAATGGGATAACAGAGACATTTATCAGCTAGAGAACAAAACAAGTTTAATAGATGGAAAGCCATGTGAAGCACAGCACACATTCACTGAGAAACAGGAGATGCAAATTCAAAGAGTTTTGTTTTCCATGACTGTGCTCACAAGCAGAAGTTAGGGATGTTTAGAGTACATCTCTGATCTCTAAGGATGATGCTGTGGAGTCCAAGTTTCCATCACACAACTCTCAGAAGGATCACTGATCTGATTCAACAAGCCTAAAAGAGAAAGATTCAAATATGCAACAGCCAAAGGAAGAGAGGAATCACAGGAGTGGGGAGGAAACAGGGAACATGAGAGCAAGGTACATGATGCACCAGGAATCAATTATTCCTGTGATCATCTGCCCACTATCCTCATACCTACATACACAAAAACCTGTGCTAAACAGTGAAGTTGATGTGTCTGGTTATGAAGGAGACTAATGAGAATCAGCAGAAACTGGCATCAGCCCTCTCTCATATTGGATCACTCTTCTAAAATATAAGAAGACTCAGCAAGGCTTTATAGAAACTCTAAGTGATATAGCCATACTTGATCATGAAGGAAAGCTGTGCATACCTGGGTTACATGCCAGATATTTTCAGGGGCTTTTTAAAGACATTTTTTATTCTTTTTTTAAAAGTTTACTTATTTTTAATTGAAGGATAATTGCTTTACAATATTGTGTTGGTTTCTGACATACATCAACATGAATCAGCCATAGGTAAACATATGTCCCCTCCCACTTTAACCTCCCTCCCACCTCCCACCCCATCCCACTGCTCTGGGCTGTCACAAAGCCCTGGTTTGAGTTCCCTTTTCAGCGACTTTTTATTGGGAAGTCATGATTCATATTACAGTCAGAAATGGAGTAAGGTGCTGGATGGACCACTATGCAATATTCTTCATTAGCTTTCACATTTATCTGGTAATTACACTGATATATACAAAATCTCTCTTTGAAGGTAAGATGGGTTACATGTTCCTGGGTCTCTAATTTGCAGATGGCATTGATTAAGCCCTTGGTGATTATAGCATTTCAATTATTAAGATGATTTCAAGGAAAGAGCTAATACCTCATCACTTTATCTCCCAAAACTTTCCTACATCTTATGAAATTTCTCATTGCTTAGAATCTGAACTAAACAAAATGCATTTTCTTATATTCTAGCAACATGCAAGTATTTCAAACATGTGACATGTCCGCCAAAACAGTCAGTACGAGAAAACTAGATTTTTCAAAAGGTTTGTTTGTTTTAAATTCTCTCTCCATAAGCAAGTTTGGTTTTTGAAATTTTCACGTTCAAGAAAAATAAAAAAACAAAAGCGACAAAGCAGATCTCTAAGACAGGGCTTGCATTTTTATGCATCTTTAGCCAGACAAACATTAGTCCTCCCAAGAAGTGGGACAGCTATTCTGAAGAATGTAAACTTGCTGTTTTCTCAATATGCAGATAGGCTGTTGTCACAGATCCCCATAGTAATGAACAACTTTTCAATATTTAATAAGCCTGGCATTTCTATCCCCAGGCAGAGAGCGCAGACGTTTGGTATCCAGCTACTAACTGACCATTAAAATACAGAATCTCTCTTTAAAATGTGTTTCACAAACAGGCTGCATTACCTGCAGTGGGCAGCGAGTGCTGTCCTCGGCCAGGAGGTGGCCTGTTCTTTCGCCTGGAGAGGGCTGGCAAGGAGCAAGCAGGGCTACACTCCTTAGTACTCAAACAGGGGCTATAACACAACACTGCTTAGAAACAGCTTTTTAAAAGGAAGGAAAAGTCCATCAACAGCCCTTTTCTTTGCAGTATTGTCAGCACCAACAACAGCCAAGCAAGTGGTAATTAGGAAATCAGCCTTGGGGTTTTGTTTTTTCTTTAAGTGTGAAAAAATGAAATTATTCTTTCATTTGAATCTGTTAAATTCTTTGAATCTGTTATTTCTTTTTTTTTTTTTTTTTTCATGTTTGCCTGTACACAGGAGTGTTTCATGCTGTCTCTGGTGTGCTGTGTGAGTGTGAATGTATTGCAACAATAATGCTCACTAATTGGAGAGAGGAGCCATTATTCAGTACAATATTTGAGCATTTTAACAGTGGCTTTCCCCCCTTTAATCCAAGGAGTATAAACTAATGTGAATGTGATTATATGGAAATTCAGAAAATCATTAATACAATTGGATCATTTTCTGAATAATGGAAAAGCTAATATAATGAGTTCTCTTTGCTCTTACTGAGCATTAAGAGAAGTTGTTGGGTTGTAACTGTAATTCCATGTTAACAAAATATTCCCAGGATCACATCAAGCACATAGATGTGAAAATTCTTGAGTGGGCCCCTACAAAAACTATTGTTACCATCTCTTTATAAGACATGATTGCTTCTTATTCTCTTTCAACATCAGTAGAAATTGTGTTTTTCAGTAATGATTTTTATGAGGAAACAAGGTAATTTTTTTCCTTAATCATTTCAGAATAGCTGCACACAGAATGATGAGAGGAATAATGAAGATGCAGGTGATGGGTGACTGACTTCCTAGCAGAGGATCAGCTCTAATCACCCTTTTCCATCAGTACAACCCCAACCCATGTCTCTAAAATGACAACTCTATGGTCTGTGGGCCACTTTCCAGGAATATTAATTCTAAAACTATTTATGGTCATTTACTGCCACGCATGAAAGGGAGCAAACTTGTTCTGTGTTACATCAGGAAATAAAACGAGGACCAGGAGATAAAAATACAATGAAGCAAGTTTAGGACCCTCATGAGAACTTCCAAGCAGAATTGTACAGTCAGTAAAAAGGAATGACATTAGGCCATTTGTAGAGACATGGATGGACCTAGAGACTGTCATACAGAGTGAGGTAAGTCAGAGAAAAACAAACATTGCATATGAATGCATATTAATCTAGAAAATGTGCAATCTAGAAAATGGTATAGATGATCTTGAGATAAGAAATAGACACAGAGGTACAAAACAAATGTATGGACATCAAGGGGGGAAAGGGGAGATTGGGAATGATATAAATACTACTGATAATATGTATAAAATATATAACTTAATGAGAACCTACTGTATAGCTCAGGGAATCTTACTCAGTGTTCTATGCTAACCTAAATGGGAAGGAAATCCAAAAAACTGGGGATATATGTACACACATAGCTGATTCACTTTGCTGTACCACAGAAACCAATACAACCTTGTAAAACAACTATACTTCAACAAAAATTAATTTAAAAAAGAACTGTGCAGTCATGGAATGAACAAGGTAATTTACAAAGTAGGGATCCTCAAAGAAAGGGTGAATGAGTGTCTATCATGGACACTAGTAGCAATGTTTTAAGAAAAAACATTAGTATATTTTTTAAAACCTCATGTGAAATCCCAAAATATAATAAAAGTGAAACAGCTCTGCTCTGGTTGAAGTAGAAGACATAGAACTCCATTCGGTTTTAACCCCCAAAGCTCTTCAGGCAACTCCACAAGGCTCCAAGGAACACAGTTTTAAAAACACTGCTATAAAAAATATTCCTCAACTATGTGGAAGATCATACTAACCCAGCAATTTTCAAATTTTCTATACTGGGAAACACAGGGCAATGATAATTAACATATAGAACTTGAACCCATGTGCATACCCAGATTCAAATATTCCCCCCGAAAACATCATGAGGAAGTAAAGCAACACAAAATTCACAGGCAAGTGTTAAGAGTTCAAGCAGGTCTTAGAGAGCTGGTTTTAACCTGACCCACCTCACCCACTCAAGAAATCACACAGAAGACAAGAGGGTTAGAAATATTACTGAGGTAGCCTTGTCTATGGGGTTGCACAGAGTCGGACACGACTGAAGCGACTTAGCAGCAGCAGCAGCAGCCTTGTTCTACTCTAATTTGCCAAAGTAATACATTAAGAAATATTCACAACTTTGAGTACCTTACCAATAGTGATCAATTCTTTGGGTCACACCTCACCACTGACCACAGCATACCTGGCATAACCATGGGCTTAAAACCTTTGATGACAAATGAATTGACACCCATAGCCAGAACAAAGCCCCAGAGCTGATTCTACATGCTAGCTGACACAGGAAAAGAGGTGAATGTTTGGACCTCCTTGCTAGTCCAGTGGTTGAGAATCTGTCTGCCAATGCAGGGGACACCAGTTTGATCCCTGGCCCAGGAGGATCCCAACTGCTCTAGGCAATTAAACCCTCATACCGTGACTACTGAGCCCTCCTGCTCTAGGGCCCGTGCTCCACAACAAGAGAAGCCACCACAATGAGAAGCTTTAGGACCATAACTAGAGAGTAGACCCCACTCGCTGCAACTAGAGAAAGCCCGGGCACAGCAACAAAGATCCAGTGCAACCAAAAAATAAATAATTTTTCTTAAAAAGCTGAACATTTTTATGAAATACTGCAACCACTTTAAAGTCTCCAAATGCTGGGGATTTTATGTATAAAAACACAGTGGTCAATGTCTCTCTATGAAGTCAGAGGGTGGAGCATTATACAAAAATCAGCCTGAGGAAATTTTACTGCTCCTGCTCCTTTGAAATTCTTGCAAAGCACTCAAAGTTTAGATCTATCTACATGGTATAATTTAAAACAATGGTGTATTTTTTTGAACGAAGAACTTTTTTGAGCCTTTATGAAGCACCAGGTGTGGTTCTGAATTTTTCACATACATTAACTCTCTGAGGTTTCACAAGAACCCCATAGATGGCTAGTGTTGTTACCCCCTTTTTATAGATGTGGAAACTGAGGCTTAGAGGAGGCATCTAAAGTAGCTTAGCAGACTCTACACAACAGTTAAGTTGCAGAGATGGGATTTGGACCCAAGTAAATCTGACCCCAAAGCTCATAAGCTTAACTTCTACACTGTACAAGAAGCCTGAAAATTTCTACTGTCCATGAGGAGACTGAAGCAGTAGCTCACCAAAAAGCTAATTCTCAAATTGTTAGTGAACTCCTTTTCTCTCATGTATGCTGTTTCTGAGCAGCAAAAGAAAAAGAAATAAACAGCAGAGGTGACACAGTATTGTAATTATCTTTCAACTAAAAAAAAAAGAAAAAAAAAGAACAGAGGTGAGGAATTGGAACAAGGGTGTGGCTAAGCTACTTTTCTTGCAAAGGGCAAAAAAAAAAAAAAAAAAAAATGCCAAGAATTCAGATTAACTCACTCAAAGGTCAAAAGAGAATTTTTTTCTTTTGGGGGCAAGTTAGTTGCCACTCCTGGGCAGCTGACGCAGGACTCCAGGGGGCGCTGACTCTCTGCTGTACTCAATGTAGGACTGAGAAGCCTCTTGGGAACTAGCCCTGAGCAGGCCACAGGAGACCTGTGGCTCTGCCCTGTGACCACCACAGCAGTAACACTATTGACAAATACCTAGCGAGTTCATTAGAATTGCAAAGCCTCCTAGCCATCACAGAATTGGATCCTCAAAACCAACCTTGTTCACAAATAAAGAAGTTGGGAAACAGTACAGTAAGTCTCCCACATACAAACTTTCAAGTGGGTAACTTTGCAAGGTGCAAACATACATTTGCATGTCCACTAACGCCATGCATGAGTGAAACTGCAGCTTACCCTCCATCTCCTGTTGCTGATGATCCTTCAGTTCTACCATCTTCCACCTCTTCTCCCTCCTCCAGTCAGTAACTCTTCTTGTCTGTCCACTCAATGCCAGATTTTATACTATACACTACTGTACTTTTCATAGTATGTAAAATAAGAGATCTAAAATGTTTTATTTTTGTTTGCTTTTAATGTATTATTTGTGTGAAAAGTATTATAAAACTTATTACTGTGTATCCAGTTGTGTTAGTTGGGTACCTAGACTAACTCTGTTGGATTAAGAAACTGGACTTGCAAACATGCTCTCTGAATGGAAGTTGTTTGTGTGTAGGGGACTTAATGTACCTGAATCTTGCAGAGGTGAGGCACAGATCTCCTGATGTCAGAGTACCTCCTTCCTATCACATGTCTGTACTCACTTGCTAGACAAGTAGTAGAAGCTTGGTACAGGTGGGCAGCCTGTGACTTGGGTTCACAGCCTGGCTCCACCACTGTTCAGTTGTTAGATAACCCTTGGCAGGTTACTTAACCTCTCTAACCCTGTTTTGCAAGCTGTAAAATGGGAATCATAATAGCACATGTCTCATAGTTTTTGTTAATTGTTAATTAATTGAAATTAAATGACAATGTATATCAAGAGTAAAGCAAAATGGGGCTATATGGGAAAATAACTAAAAAAATAGTGGATATAAATATTTGATTGATTCACTTTGCTGCACACCTGAAGGGCTGACACAACAATGTAAATCAAATATACTCCAACAAAAATTTTTTAAAAAGATAGTGAACATATATCCATTGCCCCCATAGATATCCTCTTGACTTGTTGTAATCACTCTCTCTTAGATGTCTCCCTCTTCCAAGCAAATACCATTCTGATTCATGTCACTGTAATTGAGCTTATATATCCTAGAGCTCCAGAAAGAATGAAGGGATGGAGCCAAAGCAAAAAGAATACCCAGCTGTGGATGTGACTGGTAATTGAAGCAAGGTCCAATGCTATAAAGAGCAATATTGCATAGGAACCTGGAATGTCAGGTCCATGAATCAAGGCAAATTGGAAGCGGTCAAACAAGAAATGGCCAGAGTGAATGTCAACATTCTAGGAATCAGCGAACTAAAATGGACTGGAATGGGTGAATTTAACTCAGATGACCATTATATCTACTACTGTGGGCAGGAATCCCTCAGAAGAAATGGAGTAGCCATCATGGTCAACCAAAGAGTCCAAAATGCAGTACTTGGATGCAATCTCAAAAACGACAGAATGATCTCTGTTCGTTTCCAAGGCAAACCATTCAATATCATAGTAATCCAAGTCTATGCCCCAACCAGTAACGCTGAAGAAGCTGAAGTTAAACGGTTCTATGAAGACCTCCAAGACCTTTTAGAGCTAACACCCAAAAAAGATGTCCTTTTCATTATAGGGGACTGGAATGCAAAAGTAGGAAGTCAAGAAACACCTGGAGTAACAGACAAATTTGGCCTTGGAATACAGAATGAAGCAGGGCAAAGACTAATAGAGTTTTCCCAAGAAGATGCACTGGTCATAACAAACACCCTCTTACAACAACACAAGAGAAGACTCTATACATGGACATCACCAGATGGTCAACACCAAAATCAGATTGATTATATTCTTTGCAGCCAAAGATGGAAAAGCTCTATACAGTCAAAAAAAACAAGACCAGGAGCAGACTGTGGCTCAGATCATGAACTCCTTCTTGCCAAATTCAGACTGAAATTGAAGAAAGTAGGGAAAACCACTAGACCATTCAGGTATGACCTAAATCAAATCCATTGATTGATTATACAGTGGAAGTGAGAAATAGATTTAAGGGCCTCGATCTGATAGATAGAGTTCCTGATGAACTATGGAATGAGGTTCGTGACACTGTACAGGAGACAGGGATCAAGACCATCCCCATGGAAAAGAAATGCAAAAAAGCAAAATGGCTATCTGGGGAGGCCTTACAAATAGCTGTGAAAAGAAGAGAAGCGAAAAGCAAAGGAGAAAAGGAAAGATACAAACATGTGAATGCAGAGTTCCAAAGAATAGCAAGAAGAGATAAGAAAGCCTTCTTCAGCAATCAATGCAAAGAAATAGAGGAAAACAACAGAATGGGAAAGACTAGGGATCTCTTCAAGAAAATCAGAGATACCAAAGGAACATTTCATGCAAAGATGGGCTCTATACAGGACAGAAATGGTATGGACCTAATAGAAGCAGAAGATATTAAGAAGAGGTGGCAAGAATACACAGAAAAACTGTACAAAAAAGATCTTCATGACCCAGATAATCACGATGGTGTGATCACTCACCTAGAGCCAGACATGCTGGAATGTGAAGTCAAGTGGGCCTTAGAAAGCGTCACTACGAACAAAGCTAGTGGAGGTGATGGAATTCCAGTTGAGCTATTCCAAATCCTGAAAGATGATGCTATGAAAGTGCTGCACTCAATACACCAGCAAATTTGGAAAACTCAGCAGTGGCCACAGGACTGGCAAAGGTCAGTTTTCATTCCAATCCCAAAGAAAGGCAATGCCAAAGAATGCTCAAACTACCCGACAATTGCACTCATCTCACACGCTAGAAAAGTAATGCTCAAAATTCTCCAAGCCAGGCTTCAGCAACATGTGAACCGTGAACTTCCTGATGTGCAAGCTGGTTTTAGAAAAGGCAGAGGAACCAGAGATCAAATTGCCAACATCCGTGGGATCATGGAAAAAGCAAGAGAGTTCCAGAAAAACATCTATTTCTGCTTTATTGACTATGCCAAAGCCGTTGACTGTGTGGATCACAATAAAGTGTGGAAAATTCTGAAAGAGATGGGAATACCAGACCACCTGATCTGCCTCTTAAGAAATTTGTATGCAGGTCAGGAAGCAACAGTTAGAACTGGACATGGAACAACAGACTGGTTCCAAATAGGAACAGGAGTTCGTCAAGGCTGTATATTGTCACCCTGTTTATTTAACTTATATGCAGAGTACATCATGAGAAATGCTGGACTGGAAGAAACACAAGCTGGAATCAAGATTGCTGGGAGAAATATCAATAACCTCAGATATGCAGATGACACCACCCTTATGGCAGAAAGTGAAGAGGAACTAAAAGGCCTCTTGATGAAAGTGAAAGGGGAGAGTGAAAAAGTTGGCTTAAAGCTCAACATTCAGAAAACGAAGATCATGGCATCTGGTCCCATCACTTCATGGGAAATAGATGGGGGAACAGTGGAAACAGTGTCAGACTTTATTTTTCTGGGCTCCAAAATCACTGCAGATGGTGACTGCAGCCCTGAAATTAAAAGACACTTACTCCTTGGAAAGAAAGTTATGACCAACCTAGATAGCATATTCAAAAGCAGAGACATTATTTTGCCAACAAAGGTCCGTCTAGTCAAGGGTATGGTTTTTCCTATGGTCATGTATGGATGTGAGAGCTGGACTGTGAAGAAGGCTGAGCGCCGAAGAATTGATGCTTTTGAACTGTGGTGTTGGAGAAGACTCTTGAGAGTCCCTTGGACTGCAAGGAGATCCAACCAGTCCATTCTGAAGGAGATCAGCCCTGGGATTTCTTTGGAAGGAATGATGCTAAAGCTGAAACTCCAGTACTTTGGCCACCTCATGTGAAGAGTTGACTCATTGGAGAAGACTCTGATGCTGGGAGGGATTGGGGGCAGGAGGAGAAGGGGACGACAGAGGATGAGATGGCTGGATGGCATCACTGACTTGATGGATGTGAGTCTGAGTGAACTCTGGGAGTTGGTGATGGACAGGGAAGCCTGGCGTGCTGCGATTCATGGGGTCACAAAGATTCAGACATGACTGAGCGACTGATCTGATCTGATCCTAGAGCTTTAAATAGATAGAATCATATAGTATATACTCTTTTGTTTGGCTTCTTTCACTCAACATAATCATTCTGAGAGTCATATATGTTGTTGCTTATATAGAAACTTCATTTCTTTTTATTGCTGAATAGTATGCCATTACATGGGTATATCACTATTTGTTGATGGCCATTTGCATTGTTTCCAGTTTTTGGCTGCAATAAACAAAACTGCTATGAACATTTGTGTATATACCTTTAGTATACTTAGTCACTTAGTCGTGTCCGACTCTTTGCAACCCCAAGGACTGTAACCCACCACACTCCTCTGTCCAGGGAATTCTCCAGGGAAGAATACTGGAATGGGTAGCCATTTCCTTCCCAGGGGATCTTCCTGACCCAGGGATTGATTCTGGGTCTCCTGCACTGCAGGCAGATTCCTTACCATCTGAGCTACAGGGAAGTCCCTATACCTTTGTATGGATATATATATTTCCTTCCCTCTTGGCTGGAAACAACTTTGAGTGGAGTGGCTGAATCGCACGGTAAGTGTATGTTTAACTTTATCAGCATGAGAGTTCCAGTTCCTCCACAGTTCTATCAACACTCAATACAGTCAGTCTTTAAGCCATTCTAATGGATGTCTCATTGTGATTCTAATTAGCATTCCTCTAATGCCTATAGATATAGAGCTTCTCTTCATGTGTTTATTTGCCATCTGTATATCTTCTCTTGTGAAAAGTCGGTTGAAATGTCTTGCTTGTGTTTTAAAAAAAATTGGGTTCTTACCATTGATTTTTGAAAGTTCCTTATTTATTCTGGATAGAAGTCCTTCATCAACTATATCTTTACAAATTAAAGAGCAAAGCACAATGGCTAGTAATAGTAAGCATTCATCAAATGTTAGTGTTTATTACTAATTATTCACTTATTTAAGAAACCTGAATCATATATTGCTATTCTCCTCCAGGCCTGTGTACTTGGGCCTGATGATATGTGACAATCCCTGCCCAAACGTTACTTACAGTCCTTGAGAGACCATCATGAGGAGAGGTTTATAAAGCAAGGGAGGAGGGAATAAAATGATACCAGCAAGTTATAATATCATACAGGTACATTAAATGTCATTTTATCTAGAGCAGCCAGCCAAGATGCTCTTAGAGAGTTTATGAAGCAATATCTTTAATTCTAAGAACAATGCTAAAAATTGAAACAGTTTCAAGTTAAATATCGATGTCATAATACTTTATAAAAACAAACAACAAGCTCCTAAGATTTAGAGTTGAAGACTCTTAGTTCAAATCCCAATTCTATAACCTACTAACCTTATGACTTTAAGAAAATAATTTAACTTCTCTGAACCGCAATCAACTCATCTTTAAAACTGAGATAGGAACGTCCCTGGTGGTTCAGTAGTTGCAAATTCGCCTTCCAATGTAGGGTACATAAGTTTGGTCTGGGAAGATTCCACTTGCCTCAAAGGAACTGAGCCCACACACCAGAACTACTGAGCTTGCCCTCTAGAGCCCACAAGCGGAAACAACTGAGCCCGCATGCTGCAACTACTGAAACTCATGTGCCTAGAGCCCACGTTCCACAACAAGAGAAGCCATGGCAATGAGAAGCCCACACGCCGCAACTAGAGTAGCCCCTATACATGGCAACTAAAGAGAGCTTGCATGCAGCAATGAAGATATAGCTGCTGCTGCTAAGTCGCTTCAGTCGTGTCCGACTCTGTGCGACCCCAGAGATGGCAGCCCACCAGGCTCCCCCGTCCCTGGGATTCTCCAGGCAAGAACACTGGAGTGGGTTGCCATTTCCTTCTCCAATGCATGAAAGTGAAAAGTGAAAGTGAAGTCGCTCAGTCGTGTCCGACTCCTAGCGATCCCATGGACTGCAGCCAACCAGGCTCCTCTGTCCATGGGATTTTCCAGGCAAGAGTACTGGAGTGGTGTGCCAGCACAGCCATAAATTTTATATATATATATATATATATATATATATATATATAACTGAGATAAAATAATAATACAATTCACGTTTGTTAGGCAGATAGAATGATGTACATGAAAGTGGTTTGTAAATTTTCAAATGTGATTATAATTATTACTAATTATGGGGGGGGTGAAGGAGGATGAAGAAGTAGAGATAAAGGACAGAAGGAGAAACACTTGAGCGTCTGCTGAGCGGCCTGGGCAGCCACAACCAGCAGGGGTCCTGCCATGCTCCCACGGTCTCAGGTGTGCACAAGGATGATGTCTCTCATTAAAAACAGCAGACAGGGATTTACTCCAAAATTTAAATATGCACAACCAGTTCCCTTCCTGTGGTCAGCTTTCTTCTTATTCACAGCCTCTATAGACTCTTCTGAGATTCAGGCATCTTTACTTCAGGAAACCACATTGCCCCTCTGTGAATGTGTGCAACTGGAGGCCACACTGTGCCTCCATCCTGGAAGACTTTTTGCCCCCTGGGGCTCACTCCCTAGTCACAAAAAATGCCACTACCAGACACAGGCACATGGGTGGGCAGCCCATCCCAAGCTATCTGAAGAAATGTTTCTGTTCACCATGATCCCTCTGGAGGCTCTGCCAAGCAGTACTGATTAGAGCCCCGAGAGGGGTACTCTGAGGTTGCTAAATGGACAAAGACAGTGAACCTGGGACAGAATTGGCATCATAAAAGAGCCTAGTGACCGAGAGAACAATGAGCAGAGCAAGACGGCAGGGTGGGGAGGAAAGGCTATACTGGCAGACTGGGACTTTAGACTTTCCTGCGGAGAGGGTATAAAGGTAATTCAGTCAACTCAAGGAAAATCAGTGGTAAAGGCTGTTTCTAATATTTTATGAGGCTATGAATTCACAGTTTTTTGGTTTTTTTTTCCAAAGAAGCAAAACGTTCTCTTAAGCAATATACAGAAGTAGGAAGCTAAGGCTAACAGTAGTAAATAGTACAAGCTTTGGGGACTTCCCTGGTGTCCAGTGGCTAAGACTTGGAGCTCCCAATGCAGGGGCCTTGGGTTGGATCCCTGCTTAGGGAAGTAGATCCCACATGTCACAACTAAAACCTGATGCAGCCAAATAAATATTTAAAAGAAATAAAAGAGTACAGACTTTGTAATCAAAATTCCAGTGCTTTTTACTCACCATGTGGACTTGGGAAATTATTCATTGCTCACAGCCTCAGTTTACTCACCTGCAAAAATGGCTATTATTTACTAGGGTTTGATCAAACTAAAATGAACTACTTAATTATGTAAAGCACTTACCAAAGTTCCTGGCACATAGTGAGTGCTATGAATTTGCGTTACTATGAATGAATTAAAGCAGCACGAAAAAAATGATGATGTTTACCAACATACTGACTAGCATCGACTGACACGAACTTGCCTCCCCAGTGCAATTTCTATCTTCCCAGAATAGAGAGTGTAAACTATAGACTTCTAGAAATAAATTCCATCTAGTCTATTAGAAAATATATATAATAAACATCAAAGTGAGGAGAAGAAATTCAGATTGGTCCAAACATTTTCGCTTACTCCTTGGAAGGAAAGTTATGACCAACCTAGATAGCATATGCAAAAGCAGAGACATTACTTTGCTAACAAAGGTCCGTCTAGTCAAGGCTATGGTTTTTCCTGTGGTCATGTATGGATGTGAGAGTTGGACTGTGCAGAAGGCTGAGGGCTGAAGAACTGATGCTTTTGAACTGTGGTGTTGGACAAGACTCTTGAGAGTCCCTTGGGCTGCAAGGAGATCCAACCAGTCCATTGTGAAGGAGATCAGCCCTGGGATTTCTTTGGAGGGAATGATGCTGAAGCTGAAACTCTAGTACTTTGGCCACCTCATGTGAAGAGTTGACTCATTGGAAAAGACTCTGATGCTGGGAGGGATTGGGGGTAGGAGGAGAAGGGGACGACAGAGGATGAGATGGCTGGATGGCATCACTGACTCGATAGACATGAGTCTGGGTGAACTCCGGGAGTTGGTGATGGACAGGGAGGTCTGGCATGCTACGATTCATTGGGTTGCAAAGAGTTGGACACGACTGAGCGACTGAACTGAACTGAACTGAAGCACCACTAAATATTTTTATATCATTTTATGGGGAGAGGGAATCATCATTTCTGTAAGCAAACTAAAGTTCTCACTTGCCACTGGAAAACACACTCAGTCACAAAAGTTAAGAAGCTAAAGAAAACACTAATTTTCAAGCCCTTTAATACTTAATCTGGTTCTACACATAACACAGACAGATGGAAAGTATAAAATAGCGTGTATAATTTATGATCTCACTGTTAGCAAAACACAGGTTCATGTGACCGATGCACAGCAAGACCAAACAATACCAAACGTTGGAGTTTGGGGCAGAGAAAGGTTTATTGAAGGCCATGCTAGTAGATGGGTGGTTCATGCCTTAAAACCCCCAAATTCCTCAAAAGCTTTCAGCAAAGCCCTTTTCTAGAAAAGGTGAGGAAGGAGTGTAGTTAATTTCTGCAAACTTCTTGGTATCAGAACCTTTGTGCTTGAGATCAGGTTGTGGTCTGGCAATGATGTTCCTGTAAATCTCCACCAAATAAAAGTTATTCACCATTCTGATGAGAAAGGGCAAGGCTCCAAGGCACAACCTTCACCCTCCAAGGTCCAGTCCTGGCTAAGAGGAGGTAGATCTCATCTGGAGACTTCCTCAGGACAAGATCCCCAGACTCTGCCTACAGTCACTGCTAAGGAAGCCAGGAGCCCAACCCAGCTGGGCCTCAGGCTCCTCAGGCCCCTCAGGCCCCCAGTATGGCCAGGGCCAGTCCTGAAGACTGATCCTATGTAGACGGCAGCTGCCATTAGGTCTCAGAGACAGGGATAGGGATAGGGGAGAGGTTCACCAAGACCTCAAGGCCTGAGCCAGGCCAGTGGGTGGCCCTGGCGAGGGCTCTGGAGCCTTGCAGGACACCGCCCCCAGACTGTTCCCTGGGGCCCCCAGCTCACCCACTCAGGGCCAAGTGACCCAGGGCAGGGTGAGCTAGAGGGTCCTGGGGAGGAGGCTGGGATCTGCCTCTTACCTCACTCTCCACGTGACAGCCACCACTCCACCAACTGTGGAGTGGAGGGAAGTCGCTCAGTGACAGTCGGTCACTCATTGATAGTCGGTCGCTCAGTGATAGTTGGTCGCTTGGGGCGGGGCCTACTGCAGCACTGACCAATGGCTGAGCAAGACTACTACCGGTCTGGGGATAACCACTCACTGCCTGGTAACAGGGTGGGTGTTTTAATGGCCCACGGCAACTAAGGTTTGCTAAGGGCTGTGCTCAGTGGCACTCTATTACAATTAGACAAAGGGATTCCATTCAAAAGCCATAATCCACAGAGTATAATCAAGGCCCAGCAGCCAGGGTTCACCCCACAAGGAGAGTATTAAGAGGGCATTGAGCTATTAATAATATTTGGAAAGAAATACCAGCTCAGGGAAGAAGTCCTTTTGAGAAGAAAAGAAGCCATTTTCTGACAGCCTTGGGCAGGTGACCATGGCTGAAAACAACACTACACATGTCTTCTGGGCTTTTTATCTTTATTGGCACCATTTTTACAGGCAAATAAAGTATCTGTTCTGAAGAGAACCCCCACTATTAAAACTTTCAGAAATCTCCTCCCTGCTATGATCACAATCACTACACACACACACACACACAAGTGCAGCTGTGGGACTATCCTTCATTAATGTGACCTTTTCCTGCTCTGTCTAATCCTACATGGGGCTCTGATGACAACTTGGGCCGACTTTTTCTGGAAAACCTAGTTCTTCACTCCTAAGTCGGAAGCATGTCCCCTTACCCTGCTCCATTCAGTGATCAGAAAATCCATGAGACAATCTTCTCCCTCAGAACAAAAGGGCTTCCAGGATGTTTCATAGGCTCTTCTCTGTGGGTTTGAAATTATACACAGCAGTGCCAAAGGTAAGGCATTTCTAGAGGTTTCTTTCCCTTTTTATTCCAGTTCTGGGTGTTTTTTTATTTTTTTATTCCCGCTCCCTCTCCCTCTTGTGGTATCTATTTGTGGCCTACAGCAATCACTTTAGACTTTTTAGACACGTCTGGATAGAGATAGATGACACAAGTGATCTACTTATCTTCCTTTCCCATCACCAATAAAAGTGACAGCCCGCCTAATTAGGCCTAATAAAGCAGCCGCAGAAAGAGTGGCGCCACGGCGATCTGAAGAGAGATGGCGCTGACCCGGAGATTCAGGTGCTGCCTTAAGGCGTTGCTGCTATTACTTTATCTCCAGTACATTACAGCTCGGCTCATGCCATATTCAAATGCAAGTAGCATGTTTTTCTCCTCAATTCTTAGATCAAGAACAAAAAAAAAAAAAAGAACCCCATCTAATCAAAAAAGGCACTGACAATTTTTCAGCCCCACATTAAAAGCAAAGAGTCATTCAGAACAGTGCACTCCATATTCTATTTTATAATATCACTTTAAGCTATTGCTTTGAATCTCAGACATTTCTTTGTTAAGAAGGAAAATCAAAAATTCATCAGAAGAAGTTCTTTCTTCCCCCTTCTCTCTCTTTTTTTCTTCCAGGGCTAGCATGGGGTTTGGAGCTGGAACCAACATTTGTAGAAGTTAGGAGTCCTTAAGCAATTATTGGCGGTGAGAGTTTGACACGTGGGAGAGTTGTCAACAACTGACTTTAAACAAAGTGGAAGGAAAGAGAAGTAAATGGTGCTCTCAGCAAAATTAATACACAGGCCCGCAAATTAATGATGTCATTTATTTTTTTAAAGAAGGGGAAAAAAATTCTGAACTTTGCATGAAACAGCATTTTAAGTACATCTTTGCAAAAATTATCAGATTGTCAAAGGGCATCAAAGTGAACTGAGTCTGCAACTACTCATAATATTTCCACATATGCTAAATGCAAAATTTATCTTACTTTATTCTCCTATTCTGTAGCAATTATTTAAAGCTATTAGAAAGGGGAAAGTGTCCTTGATCTGAAGTGCCAATGCTCGTTCTATAGCATTTATAATAAGAAATATAACCCCCATCTCCCCTATTTAAGCAAGCATGTACGCACATGCACACGCACTGTCACACACACACAAATACACATTCTCCACTACTTACTATTGGCCAAATGCTACTTGCCCTGAGCATTCTGTCTCACTTTACATGCACGGTTTTGACTGCTACATATATCTAAGTAAGTTCCCCCAATCTCTACTTCCATCTATTAGTTCTGATCTTCTTCTTCTGTATCCAGAATGACAACCATCATCTTAGCCTTGCCCAATGTGAACCCTCTTCAAACATTCCTCCTTTCCCACGTTCCCCACCACCAATGGTAGTTACAGCTTCCCTGCTGATAAGCTGTGGTCCATGGCAAGTTCTCTCTCTTTGCTGTGCTTGCCAAGATGGGGATGCCATGTGTGACAGTCATGGCCACCATCCCAGGATGACTTGCCAAGTGTTATGGACAATGATATATGCTGCATACAGTAGTTAATTACCCTGAAAATTTTGTGGAATAGGCATATTTTGTCCACATATGCTAATTGGTGAAGAAACTTTCAGAAGTAATGTAATTTGTGCAAAGTTGCTCAGCCAATAATTTTCAGAACTGGAACTGGTACCTGCTGACTATTAGGACAGATTAGTTAAATGGGATGATGGGGAGGGGCTTTAGAATTAGTGGCCAAGTTGTTTCAGTTCATCATGAGCATCCTTACAATTTATGCACCCTAATCACTTCTCCTGAACAGTGGGATGGGCCTTTAGTTGAGTTTCTCGTCCCTACTATCCCTCCAAATATATCACATTATAAGAGCAATCCCCATTTCTTCACACAAAAAATCTCTGGCTCTTCCCCCTATCAGCTGGTAATGCTGAGAGACCCACTTACCTTCCCTGAGGACCAGTTTCCTGTTCTATAAACAGGGATGTATGACATTGCCTTGTAGGCTCTGACCAGGATCAGAAAGGCTTCATGGAGAGAGCCTAGCACAACTGTCACAAACCAGAAAGCTCAATTAAGAGCAATTGCTATTGTTATGGCCATTCCCTTCTGTCACTCATACCTCACAACTCCTTGAAAGCACAGCTGATGAGGTCTGCTGGGAGGTCAACTGTCGAAGGAGGACAAGATCAGGCTTGGAATTTCATAGACCTAACTGGATTGGTGAGTTTGCCACTTATCATCTTGTGATGTTGGGAAAATCACTGACCTTTCGAGCCCTCAGCTTTAGCAATGATAAAAATTGGGTATGATAACACTATATGAGCACTTAAGGGCTGGTGAACACTTTCCTGGTGGCCCAGTGGTTAAGAATATAGCTGCCAATCCAGGGGACATGGATTCAGTCCCTGGCCCGGGAAGATTTCACATGCTGCAGGACAACTAAGCCCAGGGGCCACAACTACGGAGCCTGCGCACTAGAGCCCATGGGCAGCAACTATGGCGCTCACAGGCCCTAGAGCCCGTGCTCCACAACAAAGAGTAGTCCTTGCTTGCCACAACTAGAGGAAGCCCATGCACAGCAATGAAGCCCTAGCACAGCCAAATTAATTAATTAATAAAAAATTTAAAAAAAAATATGAGCAACCTAAAATTTCTAAAAAGAATTGGTAAAAGTTCTAAATGTGATAACACAGAGAGAACCCCTAGTACTGCATATGACAAGCATATCCTCTCATTAACCAGAAAGAAAAGGAGGGGCTACTATAATCCTGCCCTGCATTCCTTGCCAGACATGTGCTAAGTGTTTCACATACATTCTTTGCTCTAACCCCCCACAGCATCCCTATTAGGTCACTCCCTGAATCTCTATTTTATAGATGAGACAAGTGAGGCTTTTCTAGTTGTCATGTATGGATGTGAGAGTTGGACCATAAAGAAAGCTGAGTGCCAAAGAATTGATGCTTTTGAACTGTGGTGTTGGAGAAGACTCTTGAGAGTCCCTTGGACTGCAAGGAGATCCAACCAGTCACTCCTAAAGGAAATCAGTCCTGAATATTCATTGGAAGGACTGATGCTGAAACTGAAGCTCCAATACTTAGGCCACTTGATGTGAACAACTGACTCATTGGAAAAGACCCTGATGCTGGGAAAGACTGAAGGCAGGAAAAGGGGACAGCAGAGGACGAGATGGTTGGACGGCATCACCAACTCGATGGACATGAGTTTGAGCAAGGTCTGGGAGTTGGTGATGGACAGAGAAGCCTGGCATGCTGCAGTTCATGGGGTTGCAAAGAGTCAGACATGACTGAGTGACTGAACTGAACTGACGCTTAGGGAGACCATGCAATTACACAGATAGAAAGTAGCTGGGCTAGTATTTTAACTAAAGCAGCTTCCCTCCAGAAATAGTGCTCCAAGTGGGCTTAGATAATTACAGAGCCCTTTTCCTCCCTCTATGAAGACGTCACTGACTAACAGCTCCATTCCCCCAATCCCGCCCCACAGACTCAGCACACAAACACACAACTGCTAAACTCAGTTACACTAGGAAACCTTTCAAGCATACACCTACTGTTGGCACCTACAAGTGTGCCCTTGTTTCCATTACTTGCATTGCTATGCATCCCTCTTTTGTCATCCATCCTCCTTATATTTTCTCAAGAACCATGATCATATTTTTTATTTCCCTTACCTCTCACTGGAGCTCAAAGCCAATCAGAAAGCATTAGTAGAGGTTGTTGATGTAGCAAATGTGGTCACAGGGTTTGTACCATCACAAGAAGGATGATTCATGTATGCCCAGGGCTCTTCTTCATTTTAAAGAAAGAACACTTAGCTGCCATGTCCCATCATTTCCACATAAACTCCAGACCATGTCATATTGAACAGAACAGAAGCTGGGCTTCCTTTGTGGCTACTAGAAGTCCTAAATGGATGAATGCTAGGTCAGAATGCTACCATTAATTATTTTTTACGGTCTCTTTTTTTGGCTACCTACTCCCTGCTGTTGATTCAGCGTCTTTTCAATATCTCAGGGACTCAAATGTCAAATGATTGCTTCCCAGATATATTTCTAACCTCCACACCTAAGTTTTAAAACACATATGTCATACAAAGAATTTAATAAATCCCCTGTTTTGTTTAGTCTGATAATCTTAGCCAGAAGCAATTGGAGGGCTGTATTAGTATTTGGTTCATTTCAAAATGTTTGGGCATGCTTTGGGTTCTGAAAATCCATATGGTAACTCTTGGGAAGAATCCTTAGGGCCTCTTAGGGGTGTGCTTCTGTACCCAGGCGACCAGAGCAATGCCTACTGACAAGCATGTTACAAGCACGGCCAGTCTGTGGAAGGACTAATTATGGGAAAGAGTAGTGCTTCTCTTTTCTCCATTGCTGGTTAGAATCTACTGCAAGTGGAAAGTGGCTTTTGCACTCCCCATCACCGATTTGATGGACATGAGTTTGAACAAGCTCTGGGAGTTGGAGATGGACCAGGAAGCTTGGCATGCTGCAGTCTAGGGTTGCAAAGAGTCGGACACAACTGAGCAATTGAACTGAACCGTGGCTTTCTGCTCCCTCTTTTGAATATACCTCTTTTTTTTTGTTGTTGTTTGGATACCACTGGTTTTTAAAAATATATTTTAAAAATGTTTATTTATTTGGCTGCACCAGGTCTTGGTTGTGGCATGCAAACTCTTAGTTGCAGCATGTGGGATCTAGTTCCCTGACCATGGATTGAACCTGAACCCCCTGCACTGGGAGTATGGAGTCTTAGCCACTTGACCACCTGGGGAGTCTCCCTTGAATACACCTCTTTAAGTAACTCATCAGCACACCAAATGCAAAGAAATACTCTTCTATAAAACACAAGTGGACACTGAGCATCTGGCATTGCTCTCTCAGGGATTAACTGGTAACAAATGGCATTGAAGTCTTTATTTTATTTTTTTTGCCACACTGTTTGGCTTGCAGGATCCTAGTTCCCTAAACCTGGGCCTGGCAGTGAAAGCGCCTAACCTCTGGACCTCTGGGAGTTCCCAAGCCCTTAATGCAATGAAACCACGAGCTCTCCCATGTACTCCTTTCCAAGGAAGGCACATATACACACAGATGTATAGCTTTTAAAGGCAGACAATAGAAGCTATGACAAGAAGAAAAACAAAAAAACTTCATCTGTAAAGAGTTTTGTCAATAACGCCCTGGTAAAGATGGGTCTTTCTCCTTTTGAAGGCCATGTGCTCAGACATTCCAAGTTCCAGAACTGTTTGGTGAACTCCAGGGCAAAATGGGAATGACATTCCTGGGACTTAATACATTGAGTGACTTTTACATTAAGTACATCTTCTATATCACAAAGAGGTTTCCTCTGGTCTGTGAAGCCCTCCACCTTCCAACACTGATAGCACTTCTTGCCAGACGGGAAAAAATTGCTTTTTAAATATTGACTTTCTCAGTCACTGCCAAGGCCACCCAGTCAGCCGTGACCCACATTTGTTGCTGCCACCTTATACAGATCTTGAACTCCGCCACTTGCCAAGCAGCATTTCTAGGGCAAAAGCAATGTTACAGTCATGACTCAGAGCTGAGATACTAGGCATCCAAGCCAGGAGCCAAGGAATCACTGCCTTACTTCACTTTAGGAGTCACTACTGAACCTCAGACTTTTCACTGCAATGCTCCTGAGCCCACCTTGCCCTGCAACATTCTTCTTTATCCTCCCCTCCTCCTCCTCCTCATCACCACCACTAACAATTTTTTTTTTCCTTAGAGGGATCTTTGGGGGGAAAACGAATCTAGTGGTAAGTTCTTTTTTTTTTTTTAAAATGTATTTATTTTAATTGGAGGCTAATTACTTTACAATATTGTAGTGGTTTTTGCCATACACTGACATGAATCAGCCATGGGTGTTCATGTGTCATCACCACTGACAATTATTTTAAGAGTGATTGCTCGCCTGGTGGCTCAGCTGGTAAAGAATCTGCCTGAAATGCAGGAGACTGAGGTTCGATCCCTGGGTTGGGAAGATCCCCTGGAGAAGAGGATGACTACTGACACCAGTATTCTTGCCTGGAGAATTCTATGGACAGAGGAGCCTGGCAGGCTACAAAGAGTCAGACATGACTGAACCGACTAACACTTTCACATGCTAGGCATTCTCTTAAATTATTTTACATGTTACTGCCTTCACTATTTCTAAGAATAACAGCTAATACTTGGATAGTACACACTCTCAGGCACTGTCTTACAAATTTGACACACATAATCCTCACAACACCTCCAGGAGATAAGAACCCTTACCATCCCAGCTTCACAGCTGAGGAAACAGCACAGGGTAGTGAACACGTAAGTAAGTGAAGGGGCTGAACTTCAAACACAGGCTGCCTGGCTCTAGAGCCTGCTGGTCCCCTCTGATCCCAGGGGAAAGACAGACCTAGAGCAAGCAATCATATCTCCAGGCTTCTTTAGAGAGGGATTCAAAAGGGTTTTTTTTCTAGGGCTGAGTCTTGAAGGACTAGGAGGAGTAAGTCAGGGAGAAAAGAAAAGGCACAGTGTTCCTGAAGGGAGGAATGGTGCACACACAGACCTGGGGGAGGGCTTACTCAGGGGACTCCAGGCAGTTCTTGAAAGTCAGAGCAGAGGATGTAGAGGGGGAGGAGGAGGAGATAAAAGTAAAAGGTACTGAACTCAGTCTGTGATGGCCCTGCTGGCTCGTCTAAAGTTAGACTGTACCCTGATGAGAACAATGACAGCCTCAAAATCATGTGAAACTAAGGGGACTGTTACACGTGGGTTTCCTTTTCAGAATGATCCCTTGGTAGTCCTGTGGCAGTCATGCTAGACAAGAAAGGGAAACTAGGTGGGAAGCTATGAGCATAATTAGGTAAGAAACTATAAGGGCTTGAATGTCAGTTATTATAAACTTAGGAGAAAATTCTCAGTCTTGACCATTTTGATATTGCTTTAATTAAAAATACCTGTCTAGATAGGGGATTCCTAAAGCCCTTGTCCTTTAAAGCATGGGTCCCCGACCCCAGGGCCACAGAGCAGAAGGTGAGAGGTGAGGGATCGAGTGAAGTTTCATCTGTCACTCCCCATCACTCCCATTACTACCTGAACCATCCTCCATCCCCATTCATGGGAAAGCTGTCTTCCATGAAGCCAGGCCCTGGTGACAAAAACTTTGGGGACCATTGCTAGAGTACTTCACTACAGCCAACCCTTCTCCATGGAACTCACACGTTAGTATCATATCTTGAAATCAAATGTAAATGAACTCACCATTTCAAGTTTTATTATACTAGAACTCAGCTGCTTAGCTATTGTTGTTGTATAATATTAGTATCTACTTAATCAAAATATTAAGAGCTCATGTTTGTTTAATAAAAAAAAGTCTTTTCCATCATCATCTTCTTTTACATGAAGCAACTTTTACCATAGGACTTCAAAGTACATCCCTATATCTCTATATATTATGTCTCATTTGGGGCCATGGTTCTTAAGTGAAACAGTGCCCATAACTTACCAGGAAGTCACAGGCTGGCTGACTTCTTACATTTGTGCAGATAAGTGATACCATGCCTGGCTCAAACTAATGTTCATAAGTTTTATTGAAAAGAAATGAAATCAATCCAATGAAAACCTATCACTGGACTTAGGGCATGAACAATTTCCATTTAATATTTCACAAACCTACATGTTATCCCATAATGTCCTCACTAAGGTCTATGCCGTTTTACTTCTTTTCTTTGGGGAGTTCTCTTACCAGGATGCCTGACTATAGAAGCAGTGGTACAGTGATTCTGTAGAGGGTGATCCACTGACCAAGAGATTGACAATCACTGCTAAGGGACTTACAAGATTTACAAGAATGATTCCTGATTATCCTCACAATCACAAGGAGCAGAATTGGGGGACACTTCAAACAGTAGATAACTCAAAAATATTCCATAGATCAGAAGACACTGGCCCAGAAAGGTGAAGGGGTTTACCTGAGGTCACATAGCCAGTTAACAGCAGCCTGATTCTTAATTCCTAGAATTGTATTCTTTTCACTATCCCATGCTGCCTGCTCATTTTGTGTGAAAATATTAATAAAATATAACTAGAAACTTGATGGTATGTAAGTCAAAGATGTGTAAATAATGATAAATCAGCCTCAAAAATCCTAATGTTTAGTCCTATTTTGATGCTTGCTTTTGGATGGCCACTTAATGTTTTTGAATTTCAACATTCCTATTGGTCATAGCTGTAAATCCAGCAGCTCTATCCATGAGGCTGGATGCTTCCTCTTCCACAGCAGCTTCCCCTCTGCTCAGAAATCTGTGTCTCCAAGCCCTGTCTTCACTTCAACCTACAACCTCCTTTTCCTTCTTTCCTTTCATAAGCAAATTACCCAAAAGAATCTACACTCACATGCTCTGGGTCAAAGGTGGCCCCACCAGTTCTCAGCTGTGCAACTTGGGGCAAGTCACTTAACCTCTCCATGGCTTGGTTTTCTTCTGTGTAAAACAGAACTATTAATAGTTCCTACAACCAGGTTACTGCAATGTTTAAATGAGATAACCGAGACAAAGCATAGAAGCATTCACTCAACAAATATTTATCCATTGCCTGTTCCAAGAAGGATTCCCCGTAGAGGGGATAGAGCACTGAACCAAAATAAATGAATTCTCATCTCTGCAAGACTTCAGAATTTCACTTTTGGGAGTTATTCTGCACCTCCTCAACTCCTGTTTGGATGCTTACAACAAGGCCCTTTACTTTCTTTTTAAGCATTCATTTAAAAATTATTTATTTATCCATTTTTGGCTGCACTGGGTCTTAAGATGCTGCTTGTGGGATCTTCACTGTGGCACATGGTCTTAGTTGCTCCACAGCATGCGGGACCTTATTTTCCCAATCAGGGATCAAAGCCTAATCCCCTGCATTGGAAGGGTGGGTTCTTAACTACTGGACCACCAGGGAAGTCCCAGGCCCTTTACTTTCAAGTAAATAGAGTGTGCCTCTTTGCGTTAGAATTTAATGAAACTACAGTGGATTCTTAAACAACATGAGTGTGAATTGTATGGGTCTACTTATATGTGGATATTTTTCTAAAGTAAATATTACAGCACTACACAAACTATGGTTGGTTGAATCCATGGATGCTGAACAGGCAGGTATGAAGGACCAGAGGGCTGGCTGTAAATTACACATGGATTTTTGACTACCAAGAGATTTAGTGCCCTTCACCCTGACCTTGTTCAAGGATAAACTGTACTGTGAAAACTGTTAAAAATTCAACACAAATATAAGGCATTTTATTAGTACTCCTCAAGTTCAAGCACAGATCTGGCAACCCAATCCCAATATTGTCTTTCCTTCTTTGGGATGCTGGAATCTACAGTAAATTAGAATCTTCCCCAGGTATCTGAATAACAAACCAAGTAAAAATTATATGACTTTCTATTCGAGTCCCCAGGCCACAAATGTGCAAATCAGTTCAAAGTGAAGTCTCCCTCAATGAGATTTTCTTAACTCTCTTTGGAATCTTTCTCCTCATGCGGACTTGGCCCCACTCTGCTATATTACCCTCACGAGGCCAGAAGCTCCTGGAAGGCAAGGTGTGTGTCTGGTTCACAGTCTCCCTCTCCCTGACACTCGCTTTGATGCAGAGCAGGCCTACAAAACTAGGTATTGGTGACCAAGCACCAGGAGCAATGGAAGGGCTGAGCCCTCCGAGGGCAGTGTGTGTTGACGGCCAGCTCTCTGCTCCACTCACCACATTCTCCTTTTCAGCCCATCCATGTGCCTTATAAGTAAATAGAAAATGCTAACCTTAGCATATTCAAAAGAACGTTTTAGCATGCAGCAATTAGGTTATCTCTCGGTTATTTATTTCTTCGGCTTGTTATTAGCTCTGCGCAGAATATTATTCTAATTATGTCAGCCCAATCAGCAGTATTGCATGTCCAGGCTCATTTCCATTAGTCTGAGCTTTGTCTTTCACACTGTGATACTAATTCAATGAGACATCAAACATTTAAATCGACCCGGGATGCCGAGGTCAGGCAGTTTTGCCCTTCCACTCTATTAGCACTCGGGTGTAATTGTGTTCGTCACTCCCCACATGACGGATAGTATCAGGGTGACCATCGGAGCACAAATGAGCAATGTGCTAATATATTATTTTGTTCTATAATACCAATATGTGTTTATTCAGTGCTGGTGCTGGCCAACTTGAAACGGTCACTTTAATACAGCCTCATCAAATGCTGCTACTCCCATGGAAGTATTTGGAACATTTGCTAGATTTTCAATGGAACTGGACCAAAGTAAGGAAAATAAAAATGATTGCCAGGGAAAGGAACCATGAAGGTCTCAAAAGCCTCTGACAGCACCAGTGAGGACATGGAAATCGTAAAAACTGAAGGTACAATGCAACTTTCTTTCTCCTCAAAGCACTTTGCAAAAGTCTTCCATTCTGTGGTAAATAGTTTAAAAATCAAGGTGCAGCCTATGGTATCTGAACAAATACAAACTTGACCTGGAGTTAGTGGGCCCTGTTGATTTTCACGACTCTGTTTTTGACAGTGAGGAAAACGGAGGAAATCAATAAGCCGTGAAAAGAAAAGTTTTGGGAAGTCTGTTAGTTTATTTTTGTTTCCATGACGGGTAGATATCTGACAACAAACGCTGTCCCTGAGACCTCAATGAACCCCATCCGTGCTCTTACTTGTTATTTACTCTTGTCATTATGAGACTTAAATTTGAATATTAGTATAACATAGTGCCACCCAGAGAGACACAGTTTTAATACCTGGGTGGGGAAGATCCCCTGGAGAAGGGAATGGCAACCTACTCCAGAATTCTTCCTGGGAAATCCCATGGACCGAGGAGCCTGGTGGGCTATAGTCCATGGGGTTGCAGAGAGTTAGACACAACTTAGCGACTAAAACAACAACTAACTGTTACCCATAGCCTTAGTTTATTATTATTCCACATTTTAACATCTCAAAAAGGAACTAGGGAAGCTGGTTTGTCAAGTAGTCCAAGTCAATACAGCATACTGCCTGATCAGGAGGTACTGTGAATTCCAAGAGGAATTCTATTACTGAGTCTCAATGCCTTTTCACAATCACCATAGGGCAGACTTTGTCATTCTCACAGTGTAAATGAAAAACTTAAGGAACTTCCCTGGTGATCCAGTGGTTAAGACTTTGCCTTCCAATGCAGGGGTGTGTGGATTCAATCCCTAGTCAGGGAGCCAAGATCCCGCACCCCTTGTGGCCAAAAATCCAAAACATAAAACAGAAGCAATGTTGTAACAAATTCAATAAAGACTTTTAAAATGGTCCACATCAAAAAAAAATAAAAAATCTTAAAAAAACAAAAACTTAAGCCTGGAGAAGTTGGTATCTAAGCTCAAGATCCCATAGCTTGTCAATGATAATGCCAGAGTCAGGTCTGGGTTTTTAGATCCCTGTATGGTAATAACCTGTTCTAAAACCCCCAGCTGTCTGCCCCCATCTCTCAACTGCAGGCCAGAAGTTCGGGTCAGCCCTGCTCTGGTGACATTCCTTATCTCGGCTCTGCTTCAATCTTGGCTCCACGCACAGTCCATGGAGCCTGGGCTTGGCTCTTTGCCCAGGTGGACTTATCTGTCTTCTCCAAATCATAAACTTCTTAAACTAATGCTTGCATGTGCAAAGATCTGCACTGAAAGAACAGAAGAGGATAAATCATCCCTAACCTCTACTGATAGGATCAATGAATTACACCAATATATGTTAATTGAAAATCTGCTCTTTATAAATATAGATAAAGCCAAAAAAGATACAATTAAGTACTTTTTTTAAAACTCACCACTGCTTTAACCCTTCGATGTCTTTTTGTTCTATTGATTCTACCATTTTAAATGTAGATGCATCTTTTAATTTACTCTAAGGAAGTAGCTGAGAATCACCCATTTTCTGTTTTGGTCTCAGTTTTGCATGCCAGAATTGCCTCTAATGTAGATACCATCCAAGTTTAAGATACAAAGTTTTAATAACTGGTTCCACGTGAGGAAAAACGGAACTTTTAATTTTATTACTGAAATTCGATGAGGAAACTGAAAGCAAACTCATAAAAAAGAAGTTGATGCTATTACTAGTCAACAGTTTGGGTTCAAAAGAATGGGGGGAGCTTCATGTGGTTTAACAAATTTTCCCACAATATTTCTGCACATTGATACCTGCATACCGAAAGGAGCACATTAGACTTTTGTTCTCAAAAGATTGAAATTGAGCAGAAATGCAAGCAGAAATAAGAGACCAACTCCAAGGTGAAGGTCAGCCCCCTGAGATGTGGACACAGAACCTTTGAGTTCACAGCACTTTGGAAAGGTGACAGGAGCAGTAAATAAACCATTGGATTAGATGAGAGGTCAGCAACCTTTTAAAAGGGGTGCGCTAAAGAGTTGACCCCTTTCTTTCTGGCATGCTACTCCCTTATGGACTTTGCAAAGTAAAAAAAGGTTGAACTGCCACCTGCCAATGATCAGCTCGGCAGCTGACCCTCCTGCCTACTGGTGGTCTAGCCATCCATGTGCATGTCAGAGAGCTTGGCTTAACTGTCACCTCAGGCAGTGATGGGTCAGGCTCCCTTGTACCAACATGGAGATGTGTGGTACAGAGAGGAAAATTCATCACACCCGTTTCCAACATACTTCTGATGACAAAGAAAGCACTGGAAGCATAAGATAGTAGATATGATAATAAAATAATTCATAAGATAATTCTTTACCAAAAGAAAGTGGGAAAAGCCTAATAGACCAGAACATCAGAAAAGTTAGTGATCATATCCTATGCTTTCTTCCCCTCCTATCAAAAAGAAATCAGACAACGGAAAAAATTAGACACATTCTCTCATGGGGGCAGGGTGGCACATGGAAATCATAGACTAGGAAATAAAAAAAAAGAAACCACAGTCAACATAAAATGCAAAAGTAGCCACTTATTTATGCACTCCTTCCATTTATAAAAGATACGTTTCAGCCTGCGGCTGCATGTACATAATAATTAGCAGTAATGAATATAAATGATACTTACAACTCAACCTGTTTACAGAGTCCCCACCCACACCCCTCTCCATATCATTCAGGGAAGAACTGGGTTTGGAAATAAGATATATGCTGTGTTTTGGAGCTTGACGATGACTCAGATGTTATCAAAACTGAGGACAAGGAAATCAACTAGCAATTAACATGGCACGAAAAAGCTAAATTCAAAGAATATGGCACTTGGAGTCCTAGGCACTGTCACAAAGGAGGACCCTCTTTCTCTGCAGATATTTGTCCACAGAGTAACACAATTATTCCTACATAGCCCAGCACCTGAGAAATGCTGAGGGCAGAAATTCAAGGAGCAACTGTAACAGCATAAGAGGTGGGACAAAAAGAACACAGAACATTAAAAAAAAGAAGAAGAAAAGAATGACACCTCCTTAGTTTATTGGGACACTGCCCTCTGAGAACAGAGATAAACTACAAAGCTGTTTGCATTTATACGTCAAACTGAAGAAACTTTCCTAAAGTTTGCTTTTTAGTCATTCTTGATTATCTGTAACATATTAAGAGATGAGGGTGCAAAACCAAGCTAACAAGAACTGAAATGGATGTCCTTCCTTTAAAGTTCACTCTCAAAGCTCACTTTATTCCAACAACTACTGGACTTACATGCTACTCTTATTTATTCTTCCAAACAAGAGAGTACATCTGGTTTTCTAATTGAGAGGATATTTGAAGCCATAAATTCATATGTAAAAGAAGTTAATAGTAACAGCACAAATACAAAGGCAAGAAGTAATATATAAAATGCTAGAGACCACGTGTTAGTGTTAGTCACTCAGTCGCATCTGGCTTTTTGCAACCCCATGGACTGTGGCCCTCTGGGCTCCTTTGTCCATGAAATGCTCCAGGCGAGAATACTGGTGTGAGTAGACATTCCCTTCTCCAGGGGATCTTTCTGACCCACGGATCGAACCCAGGTCTCCTGCACTGCAGGCATGTTCTTTTCCATCTGAGCTACCAGGGAAGCTGGAGACTAAAAAATCCCAGAAAATCAGATATAAAATTTCTTGAAAATAATATCCAAGGACTATTTAGTGTGAAGGAACACATCTTTATAAAACTCAATAAATATACCTGAGAATTTTACAGTACAAAAATGGGCTGCACTAGAAATGGAAAGATTACTGATGTTTGGTATGTTTTGTTTAGTAAGAAATAAAGAATGCCACACATTTTAGGAAAGGTTTGTATCCTCAGTTACATACACAAAACAAAGTTTGAGGGTTTAAAAAGGCCAGCCTTGGGTTTCCCTGTCAGTCCAGTAACTAAGAATCTGCCTTGCAGGGGACACCAGTTCAATCCCTGGTCTGGGAAGATCCCACATGCCACGGGAGAACTAAGCCTGTGTGCCACAACTACTGAAGCCCTCGTGCCCTAGAGCCTGTGCTTGGCAACAAGAGCAGAAACCGCAATGAGGGGACTGTGCACTGCAACTAGAGAGTAGCCTCTGCTCGCTGCAACTACAGAAAGGCCACATGCAGCAACGAAGACCCCATGCAGACATAAATAAATATTAAAAAATCAAATAAAAAGGCCAGCCTCAGGTATTTGGAAAATTCATTTACAGAACACCTCATTTTCCTGCAGGCCCAGGAACCAATGCTTAGTGCTCTGACATTCCTGAGAAAACTTTCCTAACTGTTGGATGCACTTCTCTGTCTGAGGATCTTACAGTCTAGGACATTTCACAAGTGGAAGGTCCCCGAGAGATCAGCGGTCTCAACCATTGAGAAAACAAGCCAGCCCAGGGGAAGGCGGGGACCTCCCAAAGTCATGCAACAACACAGGGGCAGAGGTGGGACCAAGGATCCAAGACTCCAGTGGTTTCTATGAAACTAAGTACAATGTACAAAGACAGCTACAAATTTGGCCCCTTTGAGCTTACTACTCTCCTAGCTTAACCTTCTGAAGGAGAGAGAGAAATCACAAGAGTGGGCAGGAAGTACCTGGGGCATCCGGGCATATGAATAACAAGAGGAAGCTGAGCTCATGTCACTTGCTAGATCCTAAAGCCCAAACCTTCTCACTTGCCCTTGATCTTTTCTCTCTCTAAACCTGTGATTCAAACTTGCCTCATCCAAGAAACCCACCAGGCTAGTCTCTCCTACTCCCAAATCTTCCTAGCATCCCAACCCTTCCACTGACCAGCCATGTGATAGCTGCCTGATGACTTAGGGCTCCATTTCTCCCACTAAAAAATAGGAACACTAAGATCTACTTCCTAGGATGGTTGTGGGTTTCAGGGGAGATAACTTGTGTAAAGGGCCTAGCACAACATCTGACAAATAATAACATATGATAAGTAAGTGCTCAGTTAAAGCAAGATGTTAGTCCTTTATCTTGTCCATTATCACAAGAGCAAATAAATCTCCACGGCCAAGTTGTTGGGTGACTCTCTCTGGGAGACTTTAGCACATTATATTCAGTTTTTTCATTTTGTTTTTAATTGGAAAAGACCTTGATGCTGGGAAAGACTGAAGGCAAAAGAAGAGAGTGGCAGTGGATGAGATGGTTGAACAGCAACACCAACACAAGGGACATGAACTTGGGCAAATTCTGGGAGATAGTGAAGGACAGGGAAGCCTGGCATGCTGCAATAAATGGAGTCGCAGAGTCAGGCATGACTTAGCGACTGAACAACAAATAGTTGCTTACAACGTTGTGTTTCTACAGTTTGAGCGAAGTGAGTCAGCTATATGAATATACATAGCTCCTCCTTTTTGGATTTCCTTCCCCTTTAGGTCACCACAGAGCACCAAGTAGAGTTGCCTGTGCTACACAGTAGGTTCTCATTAGTTACTGATTTTATACATGTCGTTGTTCAGTATTTTATACATAGTAGTATATATGTCAATCCCAATCTCCCAGTTCATCCCACACTCCTTCCCCCTTGATATCCATACATTTGCTCTCTAGATCTGTCTCTATTTCTGCTTTGTAAATAAGATTATCTATACCAACTTTTTCAGATTGTACATATATAAATTAATGGGCAATATTTTTTGTCTAACTTACTTCACTCTATACGACAGTCTCTGGGTCCATCTGCCATCTCTACAGATAACTCAATTACTTTCCTTTTTATGGTGGAGTAATATTTAGTTTTGTTATTCTGGTGTCTCTCTGGTCTGAGCCCCCCATGAGTTCCTGGAGACCAGGGGTCAACTGTGCAGATGTTTTTGCATGTGGGTTGAATTGAAGTCTTCTCCTCTCTTGCCTCTCTTCTCTCACTTGATTGGAATCATTTCCAGAACAGGGATTCTGTATGTTTTTTTCACGAATATGGTTAGCACAGGTTGGCTCCCTGGCACTGACTATGCCAAGCTGATAAATAGTAACTAAGTTTAAGGGTTGTTAGAATCATTTGTGAGGCAATTTCATATATTGAAATTCACTTAATCCTCACAATTACCTTCGAAGGCAAGCAGGACTTTTATTATTATCCCCATTTTAGGTAAGAGAAGAAAATGGAGGCTCAGGTAGGTAAAGCGACCTGCCTTTCACCTTGAGTGGGGCTGACACACTTTTGGAATCAGGAGCAACCTTGCCTGGCTTGGCAGTTTTCAAAAAAGGGTATTAACCCTTCCCCTAGATGAGCTTTAACACATATAACTGCTCCTGTGCAGTGTCCATTCAACAAGGAGTCCCTAAATACACTTCCTACGATTTTAGCATCTCCCCACAGCAACTCGTTTTTACCTTATCAACCATCGATCAAAGAAAGGTTAGCAAACTACAACCAAATCTGACCTACAACTAGTGTTCAGATGGTCTACAAGTTAAGAACTTTAAAAAACTAAAACAAAAAACAAACAAGAAAATGCAACAGAGATGTATGAGGTCTACACAGCCTGAAATAGTTACTATCCAACTTGTTTAAAAAAAGGTCTGCTGGCCCCTGAATCAAACTGTAGTTCTCTTTGGCAGTCTGAACACTTCAGAGTTCAACCTATGGCCCTTCTCCAGCGATAGAATAGGACTTCATGCTATGTCTTTTGGGAACCTCACTCTGATTCCCATTTTGCTCTCAAAGGAAGTATCTGATGTGATTCTTTCAGTGCTTAAAAAAATTAAGACCACCACTGGTAATCCTAAAACACAAACCATTAAACTCATTGGTTCCTTTACCATCAAGTAATAACATACAGTAGACACCCCTGGTGGTGTCCCTGACCCAGTACATCCTTGGGCCTTAATCACATCCCATGATTCATTTTTAAGGGAGCTTCAAAACATCCTGCCTAATGTTACTGTTCACTCTTTTTAAAACTTATTTTAGTCCTTTATCTTATACCATAATAATCACTTTTGAAAATGAGCAAATACTGTCAGGAACAAGGATTTAAGGACTACACCTTGAATAACTTCCTTAGAATTTCATGGGTAGTACAGAGCCTGTTTGACCCAGCTCAATTCATTCTACATTTGGGGCTTTCCGTTGCTATCTCTAAAAGTCAAGAAGGTTTATAAATGGAAACAATTAAGGACCAAACCCTGTTGGTTAGTGACCCTCCCCAGCTGCAGCCCACTCTTTAGGAGAAGCTATCCTGCAACAGCCTCCCGGGCTTTCTCTCGGATTCAACCAACTGTGGACTGAATCCGCAGGTACAGAACCTGTGGTTCCGGAGGTCCATTATATTCCATCATCTTCCACAATAGACCTGAGATCTGCGGATTTTGTTATCCAGGGAGGGTTCCTGGAAGCAATTTTCTGTGGATACTGAGGGATGACTGCTCACACTGAGGCACACACAGCACTCCAGCATTCCCCCCACTGTTGGGACTCCAGCTACTCACCCTTCCAAAGGAAGAAACGTCGGACAAAAACCCATTCCCAGTTACATGGATGTGGGACCTGGTGGTTGGGTTTGGGTTCTCTCACCACTCACAGCTATAAGACCTTGAATCAGTCACTTACCCTCTCTGACTCTGCATCCTTATCTAGAGGATTAGAGGGGTCACACCTGACTTATCCTCCAAGTGCTGTCATGAACTGCACAGGCGAGACTGCATGACAAAGTGTTTAGTCCACTAACATTTTGAAAGCCTGTGCAACTGTGAGAGCTGTTATCAGAGCAACAGCCATTCTGCAATCAGTCTGAGATGCTTGGAGCTGGAGTAATCAGTCTTCTCAGCACACCCACCATCATAATTTGGACATGTGGATTTTTCAGGGGGAAGAGATAAGAGTTTTGCTTTCTCCTTTACTTCATCTCTAAACCACATGGTCCCCAAGGTCTCAAAGGACTTTTTATTTAAGGAAAAGACAGAAGACAATGCACACACCCCAAAAGGCTATAAATGACTACCCATGCCTCCACGGAGAATCTTTGATTTAAAAAAAAAAAAAAATGACAGGAAGTCCTGCCACCAGGGAAGTCCCTAATAGTCCAGGGGCTAAGAATCTGCCTTCCAAAGCAGGGGATGTGAGTTCAATCCCTGGTCAGGGAACTAAGATCCCATATGCCACAGGGTAACTAAACCAGTGTGCTGCAACTACTGAGCCCACGTGCTTGAGAGTCCACATGCCATAATGAAGACCTAGCACAGACAAAATGTTTTACAATTTAACTAAAACAAACTTTAAAAAAACATGGCAAAAGTATCCTTATCCATACTGCCAATTAGATGAGACAAAGTGATACCAACTCCATGCTGAGTCCAGGGCCCATCCAGAAAAACTTACATATTATCAACTTCAAATTTCTGTGACTATGTCCTGCACATAGATACTCTCACATGAAATGAACACATTATTTGTGTGTTTTATACCTCTCTGCACTCACCTCAGCAATTAAGCTCCTGTATACTGCATCTATTCACTTGAGAACATGTCTTTCATTTGACAGATCAAAAGATTAAGCATGTATTTTTCCTCCTCTCTCAAACCAGCCATTGCCTCTACGGAGCACTGATGCCCTTCCTTGAAAGTGCTGTTCTTTTTGAGTAGTTTTCACCTTGGGACTAAACATCTTTCACCTTCAGACTTGGTCATAATGTAGGCTGGTCAGGAAGAGATGGGTAAAGCCAGAGGGCCACCATCGTTTGCAAGGGGAGGAGGTTGTCTGGCATCATTTTAGGACTGCTGGGAAAGTTAAAAGGAAGTTGCTAGCTACCAACAAGGGTTGCTCTATGGGCCCCGTGCACTCTTGCTTTTGTGCAAGCCCCACCTTTCTCACGGGGCTTCCCAGGTGGCTTGGTGGTAAAGAATCCACTTGCAGCGCAGGAGATGAAGGTTCAGTCCCTGGGTTGGGAAGATATCATGGAAAAGGAAATGGCAACCTGCTCCAGTATTCTTGCCTGGGAAATCCTATGGACAGAAGAGCCTGAAGGGCAACAGTCTATGGGGTCATAACCTGGCACAGGACTTATCGACTAAACAAGAACCACCTCTCTCACATGATACCAAATACCCTGCATTCCATAATTTAAGGAGATGTGTATAAAACTCTTTGCAATTAATGGGTAAACATGTTTCAGTTTGTAAAAGCTTCAACATTAATTATTATAAATTTCATAGTTTCACATTTTTCATTCAGTAATTCCTTTTCAGAATTCCAACATGTTATTAAGCTCTTGCAAATTTCAAAGCCCCCAGCTCTGTGTTTATGGATCCAATGGTTTAATGGTCCTGTTGTCAACTCTCACTGCTTGGGCTGTAAGAGAAGATTTGAAAGAGAAGTGGGGGTAGGAGGGTATGAGGGAAGACCAGAGTTCCTGGAGCAGAAGGGCATAGGACCAAAGCACTCAGATTTTTCACAGTGTATGCTGCTCCTTTCTATTCTCCCAGGACCAAAAGTGCCACCAAATACTGGGGGAAAACTTGTGTTTAAAGTTGCTCCATTTCTCAGTGCTGATCTAGAGTATCCTATAAATCTTCCCAAATTTGGCAACATGATGCACTAATACTGGAAAGAGAACTATGCTAATAGCTTTGGTTCCCGGCTAAGGATCCAGGCCTAGATGCACCTCCTGGCTCCATGACCCCCGCATTACAGACTTCCTGTGCCTCACTCATCCATAAAGAGGGGTCAGTGCCATCAATCAGGCTTAGCGCTGTTACAAGTATGAAATGTTATGAGTTAAATGAAAGTTCTTTTAAAGTGCTATAAAATGCAAAAGAACATTGCTATTAAGTTCTCCCGGCTAGTCACGTGATAATTCACAGGACACACAGTTTGTAAGATTATGTGTATACCCAGGGTTCCTCATGGTTCTTTGTGGAGATAATTTCCAACTTCTTGCTGAAACTAACAGGAATTCCCTGGCAGTCCAGAGGTTAGGATTCTGTGCTTTCATTGCCAAGAGCTCAAGTTTGATACCTAGTGAGGGAACTAAGATTGTATAGGCCTTCTGGGGTAGCCAAAAAAAAAGTGTGTGGGGTCAGGAGGGATGAAACTAATGGCATAAGAAGTCTTCAAACATGAGATGTAGAAAACTGACCTAGACTAAGAGGTGGAAGTATCCCAATGTTCAATCAAGCACCTACATTCTGGACACATAAACACATATTCTATTTCGTTTCTTTTGGTTTAAGGAACTCAGAGAGTTTACTCATGCGTACCTCTGAAAAAGAAGGGTTAATGGTTGGAACTCTTGACTGTGAAACTGTCAGGAAGTCAATGACATGCATTTTATTTAGTCTGTATATAAAAAACTTGTGCTATACTACAACTATGTTGCATAGTTCACTTCTGCTTATTCCCCAAGAGTTTTTGTTTGTTGGGGGTGTTTCATTTTGTTTTGCCAAAAGCTCCTGAAAAGTAACAGAACATTCTCACAGAAGGCTGAAAACCAGTACCAGTTTATCTGACCTGAGAGGGTTTTAAACTAAATCTAGGTAGGAAAGGGGAATAACAAAAAAATATCCAAAGAAAATCAACTTAAGGAGCTCCCAGTGGTTAAAGCTGAAACAATTTGGGCAACAAAGTAGGCAAATTAGTAGTGAATTATAACACCAGAGTATAAAATAAAAATCCTTGAGTCCATATTGATATAAATAAATATCTGAATAAGTAAAAATATTTAGGAGAATAGACAAATCTACTGAGCAGAAGAATTTCAAGTAATTTGTGTAGATAGGTGCCACAGCCTCGGGAGGTGGAGCCTAACTCTCCACCCTTCCAGTGTGAGTCAGGCACGGTGACTTCCTTCCAGAGATGACAGTATGGAAAGTGGGGGCAGGCTGAGTGTCAGCTTTGCAGAGGAGAAACCGGACAAGCCAGCTCAGCCAAGTGATCGGGGTGAGCACCAGCACTGGTGAGTCATGGCGCTTGCATGTAGCCGCCATTCACTATAAGGAGAATGGCACTTGATCTCTGTGGTCTTCCTCCCAAAACCTACAAAACCCTAGTCTAGTGAGAACAAAGCATCAGACCAATCGCAATAGAGAGACATTTTAGAAAATTCCTGACCAGTACTCTTCAAAACTGTCAAATAGAAAAACAGGGAGAGCCTAAAAATTATCACAGTGAAAAGGAGATAAGGAAGCATGACTACTAAATGTAGTATGATATTCTGGATGGGATCTGAACACAGAAAAAGACATTAGGAAGAAAACTAAGGAAATCTGAATAAAGTATGGGCATGCTTACTAAGGATCCATATTGTTCAGTCAGACTATCAGTGGTTCATTAATTGGAACAAATGTACTATCTTAAAGTAAGATGTTAATAACAGAGGAAACTAGATATACAGAAAGTTCCTGTGCTAGCTCGTTAATTTTTTTGTAAGTTTCAAAATGCTCTTAAAAAAAAGTTACTCTTTGAAAAAGATAAAAAAAACTACCTCTCCATTCAATCAGCAAATAGTTAAATGCCTACAATATGCCAATAACTATCAGATAAAGTTATTACTCTGATGAAGTTTATGTTCTAGTAGGAGAAGGCATCACAAATAATAAAGTAAATTCATAATATCGAATCCAAAGATGAATTTGAAGTCATGGAACAAAATGGGAACATCTGAAAGAGGCATGTGGTGCATTAAAACTTGGAAAATGCTTACAGATTTTTAAGGCTCTATTTGTCATTACACAGCAAAAGGTTCTGTCTTTGGCCTTATCTAGGTTATTAAATGGCTTGTAAAAATTCATTTTAAAAATTTTGTGATTATTAAGAATCAGCAAGTGGGTACTTCCCTGGTGGTCCAATGGTTAAGACTCCACACTTCTAATGCACGGATATGGTGTTCAATTCCTGGTTGGGTAGCTAAGATTCTACATGCCTTGTGGCAAAAACAAACAAACAAACATAAAACAGAAACAATATTTCATCAAATTTAATAGACTTCAAAAATGGCCCATATTAAAAAAAAAGAATCAGCAAGTGTTCTCAGCAAAGAATGCAAAATCACACATTTCCTTCAATAATTTGGATGAATAGAAAGTAAGATTTTCATAATTTTATGTAATAAATGACAACACAAATCCAAAGGGATCTTGACAGGGTAAAACTATGTAGTAATGTCAAGGGTGAAATTTAACAAAAATTTGGTTAAAAAATTTGCATTCATATCCAAACATTTCAATTGCACAAATAAAAGATGAAGGATCAAAGTGAGTGGCATTTTCCACGAGCAAAGACTTAGAACTTTGGTTGACCATAGACTTGTTTGGTGCCAACAGTTCAATGTGGTTAATGCCACTTCAGTCCAAATTGATAGGAATTACTGTACAGGTCAAAGAAGCCAGTAACCTTACTTATCTCTGCTGTTGTCAGGCCACATCTGGAGGTTCTTCACCATTTATAACCACCATATTCTTAAAGGAATATTGACAAATTAGTGTATAGAGAGGAATATGAAAGAATAGTAAAGACTCTGGTAACAAGTAGCTTACATGAGTAGAGTTCAAGAGTAAGAAATATTTACAATAAGATAAAGGCTAAACAAAGATGTATTAGAAGGTGGATATTTTCTGGCTATAAAATAGTAAAAAAAAAAAAAAAAGTTGCATAGTCATGTTCAACTCTTTGGGACGCCATGGACTACAGCCCTCCAGGGTCCTCTGTCCACGGAATTCTCCAGGCAAGAATACTAGAGTGGGTTGCCATTTCCTTCTCCAGGGGATCTTCCCAACTCAGGGATCAAATCCAGTTCTCCAAAATAGTAAAGAAGTTGATAAACCCTCTCCCCAGAAAACAATGATACAACTGGACAAAACTGTCCAAAAAAAAACCAACAACCATATCAGGACTCTAGAAATTGATCAGATCCAAACAACAAATTGGGAAGAGTTTCATCATGAAAAGGTGCTGAAACAATGGGAGCGTGTGGTATTCTTACCTGGAGTGGTCCTTATCCCTTCCATCCCACAGCTCAGTCAGTAGGTACTATAATTTTACCGGGACATAGCTACTCAAGAAAACCAGCAGATTACTGTTAGCAAATGAGGTTCAAGTGGTGAGTGAATTTGAGAGGGAAAATGGAAAACCCACTCAAAGAAAGGAACAGGGAATTTCAGTATCTCTTCTAGTCTAAGATTATGGTCCTAGGTAGGAAATGCAGCAACCACAAAAAGAACCAAAAATTTAGTGGGAAGATACTTGACTAGTTTCCTACAGAACCCTGACTGATGGCCTGATTGTGTTCATGCACAGGGAAGACAAAACAAGACCTGAGAATAAGTGAAAACTGAGGCTAATCTGAAAACAACATGAACATTCCATGTGTTTTCCAATTGACACAGAGATCAACTGGCAAAGAGTGGAAGCCTAGTGTTTGTGCAAAGTTCCTAGCCAATTATTGATTAACCAATAACATATGCAGGCCCATGGGAAACCTCTAGGTGGCCAGGTTGAAAAATAAAAACAACTGAAAAATCAGAGCACAGGTATCAGTGGTAGCACATCACAGGGCACACAGATTCCACAGATTAAGTGTAAGAAAGTTACTTTAAAAAAAGGAAAGAATTTTTGGTTTCTACTGCAATATATAAAGAACTCAGAAATCATCATTCCCATCCTGAACACACAGAAAATCAACAGCTTTTCTTAGATCCTTCAGATAATTGAACAAACAGGGCAAACCACCACCCTACAAACTGGAGAGGTCAGTACAAATAATTGTAGGAACAAAAGCCACTGGAGATAGTACTCTACCAGTTAGTACCAGAATATTTAATAGCAGTTAAATGTTAATTTAAATAACGGTGATTAATAGCTGGATGCTGAGCATGGACTAGCTTGAGGGTTAAAAATTCTGGGGACTCAGTTTTTAGGAGTTACCCACGTTTTCATGAGTTTTACCTCCAGACCTTACCAGGTTCTCACAGTGAAGATGGGGAAAAAAAATCTCCTCTTGTTTCCAGCAAGGAGAGGGAGAAAGTAAGCATGAAATACAACCACAGCATTCTGTTCTTCATAACAAAGCCTTGCCCTCAACACCCTTACCTGCCGAGACCCTTTGCACAAGCATGCTTGTGAAGTTGCTTCAGTCTTGTCTGACTCTGTGCAACCCTATGGACTATATAGCCTGCCAGGGTCCTTTGTCCATGGGATTCTCCAGACCCTTTAACCAGACCCTTATCTGACCTTGCAGAATGGAAATTAGACAACTTGAGCTCCCTGTAGCCTTTCTCTCTCACATCAGAGAAGGTAAAGAAAAGGCTAAAAGATAATTTTAAAGGGATTCAACCCACCCCACCCCCCAAAAAAAACCCTAAAATTTAATCATAAAATTGTATATTGCTTACCCTTTCCAATACTTACCACATCAACAAGGGTACAATATAATGACAGTGGATTACAACTGAGGGAGATGCAAGATCCCAGCTATACTTAAGGAAAAGTTTCTAGGGAAACCCAAAGAAACAGGGAAAACTGCAACAAGGACATGAAACTGAATCCTCCAGCACATATATCCAGTTCAGTTCAGTTGCTCAGTCATGTCCGACTCTTTGCGACCCCATGAATCGCAACATGCCAGGCCTCCCTATCCATCACAAACTCCCGGAGTTCACTCAGACTCACATCCATTGAGTCAGTGATGCCATCCAGCCATCTCATCCTCTGTCATCCCCTTCTCCTTCTGCCCCCAATCCCTCCCAGCATCAGAGTCTTTTCCAATGAGTCAACTCTTCACATGAGGTGGCCAAAGTACTGGAGTTTCAGCTTTAGCATCATTCCTTCCAAAGAAACCCCAGGGCTGATCTCCTTCAGAATGGACTGGTTGGATCTCCTTGCAGTCCAAGGGACTCTCAAGAGTCTTCTCCAACACCACAGTTCAAAAGCATCAATTCTTCGGTGCTCAGCCTTCTTCACGGTCCAGCTCTCACATCCATACATGACCACAGGAAAGACCATAGCCTTGACTAGGCGAACCTTTGTTGGCAAAGTAATGTCTCTGCTTTTGAATATGCTATCTAGGTTGGTCATAACTTTCCTTCCAAGGAGTAAGTGTCTTTTAATTTCATGGCTGCAATCGCCATCTGCAGTGATTTTGGAGCCCAGAAAAATAAAGTCTGACACTGTTTCCACTGTTTCCCCATCTATTTCCCATGAAGTGATGGGACCGGATGCCATGATCTTTGTTTTCTGAATGTTGAGCTTTAAGCCAACCTTTTCACTCTCCACTTTCACTTTCATCAAGAGGCCTTTGAGTTCCTCTTCACTTTCTGTCATAAGAGTGGTGTCATCTGCATATCTGAGGTTATTGATATATCCAGGGTAAACATTAAACACAGCTTAACTCCTAACTAGACAAACATAAGACCATACCCTGAGTTTTTTGTTTTTTTTTTTTTAACTCGGTACCTGTATATCAATGTGTCGTGTTCAACTTGCAACAAAAATGTACAAGTCATGTTAAGAGGCCAGGAAAAAAAAAATGGTCTGAGACAAAGCAAAATCACAACTATTCTAAGCTTTGACACTGACACTGGAAATAAGCTAAGGAGTCAAATGGAAAAAATGGACAACATGCAAGAGCAGATGAGTAATATAAGCAAAGAGGTGGTAATTCCAAGAAAGAATCAGGGACTTCTCTAGTGGTCCGGTGGTTGATATGCCATACTTTCAATGTTGGGGAGGGGGGTGGGTTCAATCTCTGGTCAAGGAACTAAGATCAGACATGTAGTGTGGTGTGGATAAAAAATTAAAAAGAAAAAAGAATCAAAAGGAAGTGCTAGCGAGCAAACACACTTTAAAAGACATTAAGAATGCTTCTGATAACCTCATCAATAGACTGAGTATGGTTTAGAAAAACAATGATCTTGAAAATACATCCATAGGAATATCCCAAACTGAAAAGGAAAATTAAATTCAAAATAAAAGAAATAGAATATTAAGTAACTGTGGGACAACTGCAAAAGGTGTAACATACATATAATAAAAATGCAAAAGGAAAAGAAAGGACAGAAAAGATATTTGAAATAATAATGGCAGTGTGTGTGTGCATGCATGCTAAGTCACTTCAGTCATGTCCAACTCTGTGACTCCATGGACTGTAGCCTGCCAGGCTCCTCTGTTCATGGGATTCTTCAGGCAAGAATACTGGAGTGGGTTGTCATCCCCTCCTCAAGGGAATCTTCCTGACTCAGGGATCAAACCCACAACTCCTGTGGCTCCTGCACTGCAGGCAGATTCTTTACTGCTGAGCCACCAGGAAAGCCCCAATAAAGGGTATTGGTATCCAAAATTCACGACGGATACCAATCCACATACTCATAAAGCTCAGAGAACACCAACTATATTAAATACGAAAATCTACGCTGAGGAATCAGAGCAGATCATTTGCTCAGTCATGTCTGACTCTTTGCGACCCCATGAATTGCAGCACGCCAGGCCTCCCTGTCCAGGGACAGTCCAAGGGACTCTCAAGAGTCTTCTCCAACACCACACTTCAAAAGCATCAATTCTTCGGCGCTCAGCCTTCTTCACAGTCCAGCTCTCACATCCATACATGACCACAGGAAAGACCATAGCCTTGACTAGGCGAACCTTTGTTGGCAAAGTAATGTCTCTGCTTTTGAATATGCTATCTAGGTTGGTCATAACTTTCCTTCCAAGGAGTAAGTGTCTTTTAATTTCATGGCTGCAATCACCATCTGCAGTGATTTTGGAGCCCAGAAAAATAAAGTCTGACACTGTTTCCACTGTTTCCCCATCTATTTCCCATGAAGTGATGGGACCAGATGCCATGATCTTTGTTTTCTGAATGTTGAGCTTTAAGCCAACTCTTTCACTCTCCACTTTCACTTTCATCAAGAGGCCTTTTAGTTCCTCTTCACTTTCTGCCATAAGGGTGGTGTCATCTGCATATCTGAGGTTATTGATATTTCTCCCAGCAATCTTGATTCCAGCTTGTGTTTCTTCCAGTCCAGCGTTTCTCATGATGTACTCTGCATATAAGTTAAATAAACATGGTGACAATATGCAGCCTTGACGTACTCCTTTTCCTATTTGGAACCAGTCTGTTGTTCCATGTCCAGTTCTAACTGTTGCTTCCTGACCTGCATACAAATTTCTCAAGAGGCAAATCAGGTGGTCTGGTATTCCCATCTCTTTCAGAATTTTCCACAGTTTATTGTGATCTACACAGTCAAAGGCTTTGGCATAGTCAATAAAGCAGAAATAGATGTTTTTCTGGAACTCTCTGGCTTTTTCCATGATCCAGCGGATGTTGGCGATTTAAATCAAAGAACTAAATAAATAGAAAGATATTTTATATTCATGGATAGGAAAATTCTATATTATCAATATGTCAGTTCTTTCAAAATTGTTTTATAGACAAGGCAAACCAAATCAAAATCCCAGAAAGTTATTTTATGGATCTCAACAAACTCATCCTAAAGTTTATATGGAGAGGCAAAAGATCCAAAACAGTCAACACAATATTAAAGAAGAACAAAGCTGGAGGAGTGGCACAGCAACTTCAAGACTTACTATAAAGCCACAGTAGTCAAGACATTGTGGAACTGAAAAAGAATAAACAAACAGATCAATAGAACAAAAAGCCCAGAAATAAATCCCTATAAGATAGTTAACTGATTTTTGACACAGGAGCCAAAGCAAGACAAAGTTACAAAGATGGTCTCTTCAACAATGGTGCTAGAACAATTGAATATCCACATGAAAAAAAATGAATAGACACAGAATATATATTCTTCACAAAAATTGACTCAAAGTGGATCACAGACCTAAATGTAAAGTGCAAAATGATTAAAACTCCTAGACGTTAACATGAATTAGACGACCTTGGATATGGCAATGACTTTCAAGATAGTACATCAAAAGCATCATCCATGAAAGGAAAATTTAACTGACAAGCTGGACTTCATTTTTTAAAACTTCAGCTCTATGAAAGACAATGTCATGAGAATTAGAAAACAAGCCTCACATGGGAAGAAATATTTCCAAAAGATGTATCTGATAAAGAACTATTATTTAAAGTATACAAAGAACTCTTAAAACTCACTCTTAAGGAAACAAACAACCTAGTTTTTAAAATGGGACCGAAGTCTTCACAGCTCACCAAAGAAGACACCTAGATGGCAAAACACATGTGAAAAGATAGTCCATAGCATATATCATCAGGGAAATGCAGATTAAAACAATGGGATACCACTACATACTTATTAGAATGACCAAAATCCAGAACAGTAACAATAAGAAATGTTGGTGAGGTTGTGGAACAACAAGAATTCTCTTTCATCATTGGTGGGAATACAAAATGGTGCACCCACTTCAGAAGACAGCCTGGTGGTTTTGTTACAATGTGATATACTCTTACCATATGATCCAACATTTTCATTTTTTTGGTATTTACAAAAAAGAGTTGAAATTTTATATCCACTCAAAAAACCTACACACTGATGGTTATAGAAGCTTTATTCATAATTACCAAACCATAGAAGCAACTAATATACCTTTTAGAAAGTGAATGGATAAACTGTGCTATATTCATACAACAAATATTATTCAGAGATAAAAAGAAATAAATCATTAAGCCATGAAAAAACACAGGATCCTTAATTACAAATAACTAAGTTCAAAGAAGCCAATCTAAAACTGATGCTTTTGAATTGTGGTATTGGAGAAGACCCTTGGGAGACCCTTAGACTGCAAGCAGATCTAACCAGTCCATCCTAAAGGAGATCAGTGCTGAATATTCATTGGAAGGACTGATGCTGAAGCTGAAACTCCAATACTTTGGCCATCTGATATGAAGAACTGACTCATTGGAAAAGCCCTTGATGCTGGGAAAGATTGAAGGCAGGAGGAGGTGATGACAGAGGATGAGATAGTTGGATAGCATCACTGACTTGATTGATTTGAGTTTGAGCAAGCTCCAGGAGTTGGTGATGGGCAGGGAAGCCTGGTGTGCTGCAGTCCAACCATGAGGTTGCAAAGAGTTGGACACGACTGAGCAAATGAACTGAATTGTATAATTTCAACTATATGAGATTCTAGAATAGGCAAAACTACAGACACAGTAAAAAGATCAGTTGTTGCCAGAAGCTGGAGAGAAGAATGGATGAATAGGTGGAATATAGTGAACTTTTAGGGCAGTGGAAATGCACTATATGATACCATAATAATGAATACATGTCAATACACATTTATCTAAACCTTTGGAATGTACAATACTAAGTTATTGCTCAGTTGCTAAGTTGCAACAAACTCTTTTGTGACCCCATGGACTATAGCCCATCAAGCTCCTCTGCCCAGCCAAGAATGCTGGAGGGGGTTGCCCTTTCCTTCTCCAGGGAACCTTGCCAGCTTAGGAATTGAACCTGCGTCTCCTGCATTGCAGGTGGATTCTTTACCAGTGAACCACCAGGGAAGCCCCACTAAGAGTGACCCTTAATATAAACTATGGGCTTACAGTGATGATGTGTCAACGTAGGTTGATCAACTGTAACAAATGTATCACTCTGGTAGGGGATGCTGATAATGTGGGAGGCTATGCATGTGATCAGATCAGTCATTCAGTTGTGTCCCACTCTCTGCGACCCCATGAATCGAGCATGCCAGGCCTCCCTGTCCATCACCAACTCCCGGAGTTCACTAAGACTCATGCCCATCGAGTCAGTGATGCCATCCAGCCATCTCATCCTCTGTCATCCCCTTCTCCTCATGCCCCCAATTCCTCCCAGCATCAGAGTCTTTTCCAATGAGTCAACGCTTTGCATGAGGTGGCCAAAGTACTGGAGTTTCAGCTTTAGCATCATTCCTTCCAAAGAAATCCCAGGGCTGATCGCCTTCAGAATGGACTGGTTGGATCTCCTTGCAGTCCAAGGGACTCTCAAGAGTCTTCTCCAACACCACAGCATCAATTCTTCAGGGCTCAGCCTTCTTCACAGTCCAGCTCTCACATCCATACATGACCACAGGAAAAAACATAGCCTTGACTAGGCGAACCTTTGTTGGCAAAGTAATGTCTCTGCTTTTGAATATGCTGTCTAGGTTGGTCATAACTTTCCTTCCAAGGAGCAAGCGTCTTCTAATTTCATGGCTGCAGTCACCATCTGCAGTGATTTTGGAGCCCCCAAACATAAAGTCTGACACTGTTTCCCCATCTATTTCCCATGAAGTGATGGGACTGGATGCCATGATCTTAGTGTCCTAAATGTTGAGCTTTAAACCAACTTATTCACTCTCTTCTTTCACTTTCATCAAGAGGCCCTTTAGTTCTTCCTCACTTTCTGTCATAAGGGTGGTGTCATCTGCATATCTGAGGTCTCCCTGCAATCTTGATTCCAGCTTGTGTTTCTTCCAGTCCAGCGTTTCTCATGATGTACTCTGCATATAAGTTAAATAAGCAGGGTGACAATATACAGCCTTGACGTACTCCTTTTCCTATTTGGAACCAGTCTGTTGTTCCATGTCCAGTTCTAACTGTTGCTTCCTGATCTGCATACAAATTTCTCAAGAGGCAGGTCAGGTGGCCTGATATTCCCATCTCTTTCAGAATTTTCCACAGTTTATTGTGATCCACACAGTCAAAGGCTTTGGCATACTCAATAAAGCAGAAATAGATGTTTTTCTGGAACTCTCTTGCTTTTTCCATGATCCAGCGGATGTTGGCAATTTGATCTCTGGTTCCTCTGCCTTTTCTAAAACCAGCTTGCACATCAGGAAGTTCATGGTTCATGTATTGCTGAAGCCTGGCTTGGAGAATTTTGAGCATTACTTTACTAGCGTGTGAGATGAGTGCAACTGTACTTTGAGCATTCTTTGGCATTGCCTTCTTTGGGATTGGAATGAAAATTGACCTTTTCCAGTCCTGTGGCCACTCCTGAGTTTTCTAAATGTGCTGGCATATTGAGTGCAGCACTTTCACAGCATCATCTTTCAGGATTTGGAATAGCTCCACTGGAATTCCATCACCTCCACTAGCTTTGTTCCTAGTGATGCTTTCTAAGGCCCACTTGACTTCACATTCCAGGATGTCTGGCTCTAGGTCAGTGATCACACCATCATGATTATCTGGGTCATGAAGCTCTTTTTTGTACAGTTCTTCTGTGTATTCTTGCCACCTCTTGTTAATATCTTCTGCTTCCGTTAGGTCCATACCATTTCTGTCCTTTATCGAGCCCATTTTTGCATGAAATGTTCCTTTGGTATCTCTGATTTTCTTGAATAAATCCTTAGTCTTTCCCATTCTGTTTTTTTCCTCTATTTCTTTGCATTGATCGCTGAGGAAGGCTTTCTTATCTCTTCTTGCTATTCTTTGGAACTCTGCATTCAGATGTTTATATCTTTCCTTTTTTCCTTTGCTTTTCACTTCTCTTCTTTTCGCAGCTATTTGCAAGGCTTCCCCAGACAGCCATTTTGCTTTTTTGCATTTCTTTTCCATGGGGATGGTCTTGATCCCTGTCTCCTGTACAATGTCATGAATCTCATTCCATAGTTCATCAGGCACTCTATCTATCAGATCTAGGCCCTTAAATCTATTTCTCACTTCCACTGTATAATCATAAGGGATTTGATTTAGGTCATACCTGAATGGTCTAGTGGTTTTCCCTACTTTCTTCAATTTAAGTCTGAATTTGGCAATAAGGAGTTCATGGTCTGAGCCACAGTCAGCTCCTGGTCTTGTTTTTGCTGACTGTATAGAGCTTCTCCATCTTTGGCTGCAAAGAATATAATCAATCTGATTTTGGTGTTGACCATCTGGTGATGTCCATGTATAGAGTCTTCTCTTGTGTTGTTGGAAGAGGGTATTTGCTATGACTAGTGCATTTTCTTGGCAAAACTCTGTTAGTCTTTGCCCTGCTTCATTCCGTGTTCCAAGGCCAAATTTGCCTGTTACTCCAGGTGTTTCTTGACTTCCTACTTTTGCATTCCAGTCCCCTATAATGAAAAGGACATCTTTTTTGGGTGTTAGTTCTAAAAGGTCTTGTAGGTCTTCATAGAACCGTTCAACTTCAGCTTCTTCAGCGTTACTGGTTGGGGCATAGACTTGGATTACTGTGACATTGAATGGTTTGCCTTGGAAACGAACAGAGATCATTCTGTCGTTTTTGAGATTGCATCCAAGTACTGCATTTCGGACTCTTTTGTTGACCATGATGGCCACTCCATTTCTTCTGAGGGATTCCTGCCCACAGTAGTAGATATAATGGTCCTCTGAGTTAAATTCACCCATTCCAGTCCATTTTAGTTCGCTAATTCCTAGAATGTCAACATTCACTCTTGCCATCTCTTGTTTGACCACTTCCAATTTGCCTTGATTCATGGACCTGACATTCCAGGTTCCTATGCAATATTGTTCTTTACAGCATCAGACTTTACTTCTATCACCAGACACATCCACAGCTGGGTATTCTTTCTGCTTTGGTTCCATCCCTTCATTCTTTCTGGAGTTATTTCTCCACTGATCTCCAGTAGCATATTGGGCCCCTACTGACCTGGGGAGTTTCTCTTTCAGTATCCTATCATTTTGCCTTTTCATACTGTTCATGGGGTTCTCAAGGCAAGAATACTGAAGTGGTTTGCCATTCCCTTCTCCAGCGGACCACACCCTGTCAGATCTCTCCACCATGACCCGCCCATCCTGGGTTGCCCCACGGGCATGGCTTAATTTCATTGAGTTAGACAAGGGTGTGGTCCTGGTGTGATTAGATTGACTAGTTTTCTGTGAGTATGGTTTCAGTGTTTTTGCCCTCTGATGCCCTCTTGCAAGACCTACCGTCTTACTTGGGTTTCTCTTACCTTGGGCGTGTGGTATCTCTTCCCGGTTGCTCCAGCAAAGCACAGCCATCACACCTTACCTTGGATGAGGGGTCTCTCCTCACCGCCGCCCTTCCTGACCTTGGGGGAGGGGTCTCTCCTCACCGCCGCCCTTCCTGACCTCGGTCGTGGGGTAGCTCCTCTCGGCCATGCTTAGTGCGCCAGGCCTCACCGCCATCCTTCCTCGGTTGTTGTTGGGTAGCGCTGCGGGGCAGTGCGCCGCGCAGCCGGCGAGGGGCTCTCAGTGCGCCGCGCAGCCGGCGAGGGGCTCAGGGCCGCGCAGCCGGGGGGCTCTCAGTGCGCCGGCTCTTTTTCCAGTGGTCATGTATGGATGTGAGAGTTGGACTATAAAGAAAGCTGAGCACCAAAGAATTGATGCCTTTGAACTCTGGTATTGGAGAAGACGCTTGAGAGTATCTTGAACTGCAAGGAGATCCAACCAGTCTATCCTAAAGGAGATCAGTCCTGGGCGTTCATTGTATGGACTGATACTGAAACTGATACTCCAAGACTTTGATCACCTGATGTGAAGAGCTGACTCATTGGAAAAGACCCTGATGCTGGGAAGGATTGAGGGCAGGAGGAGAAGAGGATGACAGAGGATGAGATGGTTGGATGGCATCACTGAATCAATGGACATGGGTTTGGGTGGATTCTGGGAGTTGGTGATGGACAGGGAGGCCTGGCACGCTTTGGTTCATGGGGTCCCAAAGAATCAGACACGACTGAGCAACAACTGAATAACAATATATAAATATTGGTTCATAATTGTCACAAATATATCCCACTAAATGCAAGATGTTGATAGAACAGAAAATTGGGTGGGTTGGAGGAGTATATATGGAATGCTGTTTATTTATTCTATAAGCCTAAAATTGTAAGTCAAAAGTATATTTTTTAAAAACACTGAAACATCCCTACACATGCACATAGGAATGGCTGCTATCTGTCTCCCGCCCTCCCAAAAAAACAGGCATTACCAGGTGTTGGTGAGGATGTATAGAAACTAAAACTTGATTACTACTGGAAATAGTAGTATTAATGGCATAGTCACTCTGGAAAACATTTGGGAAGTTTAAGAGTAAACCCAGATTTACATACAGCCCAACAATTCCAGTCCTAGAAATCTACGCAAAAGAAATTAAAACGTAAGTCTACACAATGACTTATTCATGAATATTCATAGCAGCATTGTTTATAACAGACCCAAACTCAAAACTGCAAATGTCCTTCAAATGGCAAACTGGTAAACAAAATGTGGTATATCCATAAAATGGAATGGACAAATGGAATCCATAAAAAGGAATGAATCAGTGATTTGTGCTACAATATGCACAAACCTCAAAAACATTATCCTAAGTGGGATGTGTTAGACATGAAGAACTATACAATATATGATACCATTTATTTTTAAATTTCAGGAAAAGAAACCATAGAGCAGGAAAGCGGGTCGGTGGTTGCCTGGGGCTGGAAGTGGGGAGTGACGGTAAGGAAATTTATAGAGGTAAATGATATACTCTAAACCGGAACTGTAGCTATGATTACACAACTTCTTTAATTCGCCAAAGCCATTAAATTGTACACTTATAATAGGTGAGTATTATGGATATAAATTATACCTCACAAAAGCTATTAAAAAGTATTTATAGTTTTCTGGTGGAAAAGAAAATAAAATCATTCCATATTGTTCAAACAGTCAAAATTAAATTTCATAGAAAATAATTCTAGGGAGTTAGAATTTTAGCCAATATGTACAAGTATAGGCACTGATTATTGGAGTTCCTCACCAGGAATAATTATGATTCTAAAGCAAGAGCATTAATACTGTTGGTTTGCCAAACCAAGAGAACCCCTTCTTTATCAAAAGAACCTAAACTTTAACTAGCTGGATATTCTGTTATTTGTATCTGAATAAATCTTAATGGATAAACCCACTTTTCAGCAGAAGGAGTCTGAAAGAACTGAATAACTTTTTGCCAGGGAAGGCATGACATATTCTTACTAGAGTGAAGGGATGAAGTAATGGTTGGATTTTTTAAAAATTTAAGTGTCCATTTTGAAAACCACCTGCATATAGGTATTCTCTGAAAAAAAAAAAGCAATTGTCATCATGAAAATATATTTATAGATATAGATCCATATATATAGATACAGAAAGATATATCTATTTATGCTGCTGCTGCTGCTAAGTCGCTTCAGTCGTGTCCGACTCTGCGCGACCCCATAGACGGAAGCTCACCAGGCTCCCCGTCCCTAGGATTCTCCAGGCAAGAACACTGGAGTGGGTTGCCATTTCCTTCTCCAATGCATGAAAGTGAAAAGTGAAACTGAAGTCGCTCAGTCGTGTCCGACTCTTAGCGACCCCATGGACTGGAGCCCACCAGGATCCTCTGTCCATGGGATTCTCCAGGCAAAAGTACTGGGGTGGGGTGCCATTGCCTTCCCCCATATCAACATTGTTACACAGTTATACCCCAGTAGAAAATGTTTTTGTTGTTAAAAGATAAAGATAAAAAAAAAATACAAAAAACAAAAGAAACAAAAAAGTAGTCTTCTATTTTGCTCTTCAAGTTCTCCCAGGGAACAATCTATATCTTTCTTTATCTATATCTATGTATCTATTTAGAGATCTATTTATAGATATAGATAAAGAAAGATATAGATTGTTCTATATCTTTCTTTATCTATATCTATTTATCTATTTATAGATCTATTTATAGATATAAAGAAAGATATAGATTGTTCCCTGGGAGAACTTGAAGAGCAAAATAGAAGACTACTTTTTTGTTTCTTTTGTTTTTTGTATTTTTTTATCTTTATCTTTTAACAACAAAAACATTTTCTACTGGGGTATAACTGCGTAACAGTGTTGTGATAGTCTCAGATGAACAGTGAAGGGACTCAGCTATATGTCTACATGTGTCCATTCTCCCCCAAAGCCCTCTCCCATCAGGCTGGCACGTAACACTGAGCAGAGTTCCATGTGCTATACAATAGGTTTCTATTGGTTATCCATTTTAAATATAGCAGTGTGTATATGGCCTTCCCAAAGTTCTTAACTATCGCTTCCCCACGGGCAACTCTGAGGTCGTTTTCTAAGGCTATGAGTCTCTCTCTGTTTTGAAAGTAAGTTCACTTGTATCATTTCTTTTTAGATTCCACATATAAGGGATATCACATGATATTAGTAGGAGACTGCTTTTACCAGGAGATACAAGGCACACAAAAGTTTCAGATTTGTCCTCTGTCCTTAAAACACTGGAAAGGCAATCTTTGTAGAAGCAGGTGAACACACGTGAAGCAATTAGCAGATAACAGACGTTATACAATGAAACCATAGATTGTAGGGTATCAGATCAGAGATCAGATCAGATCAGTCGCTCAGTCGTGTCCGACCTTGCGACCCCATGAACCGCAGCACGCCAGGCCTCCCTGTCCATCACCAGCTCCCGGAAGTCACCAGACCGCATCCACGAGTCGTGATGCCATCCAGCCACTCACGCCCTCTCCTCCTGCCCATCCCCCAGCCAGAGTCTTCTCCAATGAGTCTCTTCGCAGAGGTCAACTGAGTTTCGCGCACATCCTCCAAAGAAACCAGGAGATCTCCCAGAATGACGGATCCGCAGTCGGACCTCAGAGTCCCCACACCGTCAAAAGCATCAACCGGCCCAGCCCTCCATCCAGCCCACACCAACAGAGCACAGGAGACCAGCCTGACGGGCCTTTGCAAAGTAATGTCCTGCTTTTGAATATGCTATCTAGGTTGTAACTGTTCTGCAGCTACAGAATTTAATTGTAGGGTATAAATACAATTAAATTCTGTAGAAGCCAAATCACAGCTTTAAGATCCACCAAGATTAAAATATGCTACCTGACGGTGAAACCATACAATGGACTTAACTGTCCACACCCAAAACAAGTTATTTTGAACCAGGTATTAAGTAGTCTTTTGAATGCTTCTGACACCAACATGCTGTTAGATAATATTCATCAAGTGGTTTCACAGGAACAAGAGAAATTAGTGCTTTCAAAAGAAGTCATTTAAAACAGGCTCCCCAAGATCATTTCTGGATGTGTAAATTCACAGTGGATTATTTCTTGAATTTTACTTATCTCTAAAATCTACATATGAGATACAGCAGTGAAAGGTTTGTTAGATCAGTGCAACTTAAGCACTGCTATCATGACAGTCATCACAATTGGATTTTTTTTTCTTTATATTTTTCCATCTGTAGTCTTGCCTTCTTTTACTCTGGGATTTTTCAGAATGGCATCAACACAAAGTCCTGTGTTATTTCAATACTGTATGGAAAAGCTTCCAAGCAAAGGAATTTTTTGGTGGTTCAGACGGTTAAAGAGGAGAACTGGGTTTGATCCCTGAGTCAGAAAGATCTCGTGGGAAGGAAATGGCAACCCACTCCAGTATTCTTGCCTGGAAAATCCCATGGATGGAGGAGCCTGACAGGCTGCAGTTCAGGGGGTTGCAAAGAGTCAGACACAACTGAGTGACTTCCTTGTTCTTTTTTTTTGGGAGAATTAAAGTCCTTTAGCGTGTGCACTGGTCGGAGAAAGCAATGGCACCCCACTCCAGTACTCTTGCCTGGAAAATCCCATGGACAGAGGAGCCTGGTGGGCTACCGTCTCTGGGGTCACACAGAGTCAGACATGACTGAGTGACTTCACTTTCACTTTTCACTTTCATGCTTTGGAGAAGGAAATGGCAACCCACTCCAGTGTTCTTGCCTAGAGAATCCCAGGGACGGGGGAGCCTGGTGGGCTGCCATCTATGGGGTTGCACAGAGTCAGACACAACTGAAGCGACTTAGCAGCACCAGCAATGTATGCACTGGTAGGGTTAATGAATCATCTGCTTTAAATACATTCTCATTTGAAGCTGACTCTAGTAATCAGTTGTGTGAACTGCTTTTCCAAGAGTTGTCACCCACTCTCTCTTCCCCACCTTGTTCTATCTCTTCTCCTCCCTCTATCCATTAATGAACTTAATTTCAAGTGGTCTGAAGAGGCAATAGGTACATGGACTCCAGGAGGTAACTGGTTCCCTGGCAAAGCTGACTAGCTCTTTTGGCACTGAACCCACAATCTTTGCTCCTTTAATACCATGACCACTCACTGAGAGCTGAGAGGACCCATCTCCCCAACAACTAGTAAATGACCTGCTGAGAATTCACCTGCCACAAACTCCATCAGTGGCAGAACTGGTGTCTAAATTTGCAGATAACTTTTACCTGCTAATATAGAGCTTTTGAGATGGAAGCCCCTCTAATAGAATAAAAACATCTCAAATACAACACTTCTCTTGACCCTGAGTAATTATCTACATAATAGCTACTTGCTGTGAAAATTTACAAAAACTCATCTCCATTGCTTTGTTCATTCTACTTCTAAATAGCACACACTGACTTACCTCAATATTCCTCATACCCAAACCTCACTTTCTAGCAAGCAAATCAACTTTTGGTGCCCTGTACAAAGGAATAATTCTCAAGAGTACTTGAAGAACTAAAACTAGTAACTGCCAATAAATATTTTTTAATTTTTTTTCCTCTAGAGCAAATATGCTGTAGTATATTTAAAATCTGTTATTTTCCCTGATATCCTTCTGAAAGTTGCTCCATTTTTAAAATTTTCTCAGTTTAAATTTTCGACTAAATGGAATAAGTATCTGACAGAGTTCTGTTCTGCCTTCACTTTCTATGGTATTTCTTTCAAATTTGTTTATTGCCATTCTGACTTCTAAAGTGGTTTTATAATTATGCCATACATTCCTATCACAATGAACTTCCTTGCCTTTAAAATGTGTATATCAGAATTTAAACACTGGTCACCACAACATTTGTGGATTTACTTGCCTCTACTAGTACTGGGTATCAGCTCATATAATACTTTCAATTTATTTCTCTTTCAGAGAAAAAGCCTAATAGAGTTAATGAACAGCATTAATAGCCTAGGATCAAAATGACCCAATAATGAAAGGAGTCTTTTTTTATTTTTTGCTTTATGTTAAAATCACAAATTTAACTTATGATGATTTGGAAGTGGAGGCAAACGTAACTTTTTTGTTTCATCTATATTTGATGTCTTCCTTCACAAGTTCTTACCCGCTGTTAAGTGAGAAAGAAAGAGCTAAATATTCAAATTCAAAGCTCAGTCTGATCTGATGATTACTTCAGTCTTTTTAGAAAATGTTCAGCCTGTCAAATAGCATTTCCTTCTTACTATTTCTCTCTTGTGAAAGAATTGATGGTTTGGAGATCTGGTGCTGGAGAAGACTCTAGAGGCCCCTTGGACAGCAAGGGCAGCAAACCTGTCAGTCCTAAAGGAGATCAGTCCTGAACATTCATTGGAGAGACTGATACTGAAACTCCAATACTCTGGCCACCTGATGCAAAGAGCCAACTCAATGGAAAATACCCTGATGCTGGGGAAGATTGAGGGCAGGAGAAGAAGGGGGTGACAGAGGATGAGATGGTTGGATGGCATCACTGACTCAATGGACATGAGTTTGAGCAAACTCCAGGAGATGGTAAAGGACAGGGAAGCCTGGTGCGCTGCAGTCCATGGGGTCACAAGTTGGACACAACTTAGTGACTGAACAACAATTTCTCTCTCAAGAGAACATTCTGGGTTTCTGGGCAGGATGGTGTCTACATATGCTAGTGAATGAGAGACAAACAGACCCCTTGGGAATGTGCTGGCTAACACCTGAGGGTCTCCAGGACAATGTCCAGCTGTTGTGTGTCCAACCAGCCTCAAAGCTGGAATTGTCCATTCTCTTGGTTTGGCCAATACTCTCTGTCATGGCAAGACTGGCTATTTGCTCTGCAGTCCCAAAGACAAAGGCACGTTGCCCTTTCAGAGTAAGAGTCTCAGGCAGGTCCCTAGCCACTTCTCCTTTTCATGCCATATGCCTGAATTTATTTCATGGGGTTGCACCCTAAGTTAATGAGGGTAAGTCTGGAAGATGATACCATCCCAGAGTCTTCAAGGGAAGTTAGATAGGACAGATGAAGTAGAAAGAATCCCTTAGGCTTCAATGTTATCAGATCAGATCAGTCGCTCAGTCATGTCCGACTCTTTGCGACCCCATGAACTGCAGCACACCAGGCCTCCCTGTCCATCACCAACTCCCGGAGGTCACTCAGACTCACATCCATCAAGTCAGTGATGCCATCCAGCCATCTCATCCTCTGTCATCCCCTTCTCCTCCTGCCCTCAATCCCTCCCAGCATCAGAGTCTTCTCCAATGAGTCAACTCTTTGCATGAGGTGGCCAAAATACTGGAGTTTCAGCTTGAGCATCATTCCTTCCAAAGAAATTCCAGGGCTGATCTCCTTCAGAATGGACTGGTTGCATCTCCTTGCAGTCCAAGGGACTCTGAAGAGTCTTCTCCAACACCACAGTTCAAAAGCATCAATTCTTCGGCGCTCAGCCTTCTTCACAGTCCAGCTCTCACATCCATACATGACCACAGGAAAGACCATAGCCTTGACTAGGCAAACCTTTGTTAGCAAAGTAATGTCTCTGCTTTTGAATATGCTATCTAGGTTGGTCATAACTTTCCTTCCAAGGAGTAAGCGTCTTTTAATTTCATGGCTGCATACTCACTCATATAACATATGTGCAAATGCTCTGGCTCTCAGCACTCACTCCTCTGGCTTCATAATTTGACTACTGTTAGTTCCCTTTTGGAGAAGGCAATGGCTCCCCACTCCAGCACTCTTGCCTGGAAAATCCCATGGACAGAGGAGCCTCATAGGCTGCGGTCCATGGGGTCGCTAGAGTCGGACACAGCTGAGCGACTTCACTTTCACTTTTCACTTTTATGCATTGGAGAAGGAAATGGCAACCCACTCCAGTGTTCTTGCCTGGAGAACCCCAGGGACGGGGGAGCCTGGTGGGCTGCCGTCTATGGGGTCGCACAGAGTTGGACACAACTGAAGTGACTTAGCAGCAGCAGCAGCAGCGGTTCCCTTTTGGATGTTCAAGCTTGTTCTTACTTGGCCTCAGCACATATTCTAAAGTACAATTTCTAGTGCTTTTGCCCTTGAACCACTCTTTCCTCACCAAAAAATCTTAGGTATGAGGACTCAAAAATACACAGAAGGATAGGCTGACTAATACATAATAGAGTCTCATTCATTTGTGATGAGCTTCACTAAGGAATATTTTAAAAGAAATTCCACTTTTATAATTTTCTCACAATATCCATAATAACTCACAGAAAGCTAATTATATCATTCAATAAGCTTTAGGGAACAATTTAGGGAAAAGAAAATAATTATTTTTAAGTACTATATTATTCTTTCATAAGTGAAAAGTTATTTAATGTGCTTAGGAATACTTAAAAACTGTTTTAGTCACTCATATAGCATACACAGAGCCTAACTTTCACTTGGAATCTTTATGTTCATTATCATAGAAGTGAAGTTTGTTCTTTTCAAAGGAAACTACAGATAGGCCATAACATCTAGTTTTAATCACATTACAAATGACTAAAGCAAAATTATTGAAATCTTCACATTGCAAATCGAATGTAAACTGATGTCAAAGTGGAAATGTACACATACATATTGTTTAATAAAGAATGCTGAAAAATAATGAAAGGAATGATTTTCTAAAACCATGTAATTTTGTTGAAATTGAGACAAAGCTCCTGACTCAGAATGCCTGGGCCAGCCTGGAAGTTCTTACCCTGCCAATATCCTGCCTAGCTTTCCAAAAGTGATGGCCTTATTATTCAACTAAAAAGTAAAAGATCCATTGCCTGGAACATCACATCCACTTAGGGGTTTTTTTTTTTTAATATGCTGCTATAATATCTTAAAACATCTTATTAACAGACTAACCTAAACAAGATCAAACAGCAAAACCATTGTTTCCAAAGCTTTGGGAAAGACAGTCCATTCCAGATTACCAGTCTTATCTCTCCAGTGGAAAATTCAGATCAGATCAGATCAGTCGCTCAGTCGTGTCCGACTCTTTGCGACCCCATGAACCGCAGCACGCCAGGCCTCCCTGTCCATCACCAGCTCCCGGAGGAAAATTAGGCGGGCACAATAAAGTCTGGGCTTTGGGACTGCAAGACAAGACCAAGGATCACATCCTTCTCAGGCAACCAGCGTAAAAATTCTACAAAGCACTTTTAAAATAAGCAGACTAAATTTATCATGAGAAAAATACAGGAAAACTTCAATTAAGCAAGCAAAGTGAAAGTCGCTCAGTTGTGTCCAACTCTTTGCGACCTCATGGACTGCAGCCTGCCAGGTTCCTCTGTCCATGGGATTCTCCAGGCAAGAATACTGGAGTGGATTGCCATGCCCTCCTCCAGAGGATCTTCCTGACTCAGGGATCAAACCTGCATCTCTTACGTCTCTCCTGGATTGGCAGGCAGATTATTTACCACTAGAGCCACCGGGGAAGCTAGATAACTAAGTGCTTTGTAAATAAGTTGTCCTTAGATATCCAGGACTACAGGATTCATTAAATCAATTATGGTACATCCACACAGTACACAGGAATAACTAAAAATCATGTTCCAGAATTTTAACTGACAATGGAAGTGTTGTTATATAAAATCTTCACATATGAAAAGGTCATTAAAAAAAAGCAGGATCAACTTCTTTGTGTGTGTTTTTAAAAACATATATAGAGACTAGAAAACTAGACTATATAGACATCAAAAGACCAGGAAAGTTTATTTTACATGATATGGGTTTTTTTTTCTCGTTTTCATTTATCTCAGTTTTCTAAATATTATGCAATAAATGTTCATTATTTTAATGTTAGAAAACATAACGATAGGAAAGTGATTAAGCTACTTCATTATATTTCCTAGTTAACTGAAAAGTAGGCAAAAGAACTTGGAACGGTTCAAGAATTTTCATCCACATCCTGGTCACTGTCAACAAAACCCTATGACCTACTTATATTCATTCAGTGGGGCTTCCCTGATGGCTCAGTAGTAAAGAATCTGCCTGCCAAAGCAGGAGACAGGGGTTCGATTCCTGATCTGGGAAGACCACACATGCCTCATAGCAACTAAGCTGGTGCATCACAACTAGTGAGCCTATGTTCCAGAGCCCGAGACTTCAATTAACTACTGAAGCCTGCCCACCCTAAAGCCTGTGTTCCACAACAAGAGAAGCCACCACAATGACAAGCCCTCTCATTGCACCTAGAGAGTAGCCGCAGCTTGCTGCAACTGGAGAAAAACCCACGTAGCAACAAAGACACAGGACAGCCAAAAATAAATAATTATATTCTATGAAATCAGTCAGCCAATCAATTCTGATGTCTGTTATAGCCACAGGAGTTAAGTTTTTACTTTCATTCAGTTATTACATCACTAAGCTGATAAAGAACTTGGTAGAAATTCAAAACAAGTGAACACAATTATACCTTACTTTCTTAATTAAGCATCTCATAGGAACTATAGCTTATGAAGATAAACATCACTCATCATATCCAGAGAACCATGAATGCTGGTGTTAAGGGTTTAATATTCACTAGTTCAAGCATCATAGTTTGGAATGATATTTAGTAACTAAATTCCTATTTCTTGTTTACATGGTATCTGTCTCAAAAGTTAAATGCAACACAAATTCCAAAGAGTTTAGAATGTTTGAGATTCTTGTTGTAATCCTGTTATAATTTAATGCCTTTTTTGTTTTTGGCCATTTCAAATGTGCAAGTTCTGTTTAAGTTCTTATACCCCCTTCTAGATTTTAAAAAATGCATAGTCATTTACTTTTTTGAATAGATTATAATATTCAGGTGGCTTAAACATCAAGAAGTAGAAGCTCCCCTCCCATCCACATACCTATCTACACAGTTCCCACCCTCCTTCAACAATCCTCATTATTAGTTCCTGGTTTATCCTTCTAAAGATTTTTTAAGAAGTATATTCAAGCATAGTATATGATTGTATGTATCTTATTTTCCCCAAAATATTATATTGCTATTCACCTTCTTTTTATTACTTAACAATGTACTTTGAGATCTTTCCAAAATCAGCATGGAAAGAACATCCACATTCTTTTTATAGTTGCACTGTTTTGGGTATGAATATGCCACAGTTTATTAAACAATCCCCAACTGATAGGCGGCTGGGTTGCTTCCAATTTTTTGATAATGCTATGATAAACTGTCTTGTGTGCATAAATTATTACACAAATGCTCAAGTATTACTGCAAAGTAAAATGTTGAATTGCCAGGTCAAAGGGTATATGCATTTTTAACTGTCACACCGTTGCCACATTGCCCTCCAAAGGAGTTGTACCAACTTAAACTCCCACCACCACTGAGTGAAAGCACGTGTTTTTCCACAATCTGGCCAACATAATGTGGTACCTAACTTGTAGCTTCTGCCAAACTGGTTAAAAGTAGTATCTCAGTATATTTTTGATAGACTTTTCTTATTTTGTATAACACTGAGCATCTTTCCATTTATTTAGGGATTTTGTTTGCTTCCATTTTAGGTCAACTCTTCAATAAATGTTTTCTTATTGAAATTGAAGGAACTCTATAAACATTAAGGAAATTCAACATCTGCAGTATGAGCTTAAAATCTTTTTCCCAATTTGCTATCTTTCTTTTGATTTTGCTTATCATGATTTTTGCCATGAATATGAACATACAGACGTGCATATTAATACATACACACAAATGTGTTATTCTTTTCCTTTAAGGCTTCTAGATTTTGTTATAGTTTACAAATCCGTTCTCCCTTATTCTGAGATACAATTTTTTGTGCCTTCTTTATTTAATGGGTTCATTTATTGATATCAAAATTTCTATGCATTTGGATTTTTCTTGGTATACAGTGTGAAGTATGGATCCAGTTCTAATTCTTCCAGAGGCTACACTACTGTCTCATCAATAGTTTTTGAATAGGTTATTTCTCGCTCATTTGCATTGCTACCTTTCACATATCAAAACTGTATTCTATTTCAGGATTTTCTAGTCTATCCCATTGTCCTGACTACATGTACTAATAACATGAATTTAAAACTAAGAGTCTATAACACACATTGACATCTGAAATATCTAGTCTCACTAATTTTTGCTCTTTACAAAGGTTTCTGGCTGTTTTTAAGGGGGAAAATTGCCTGATTCTGAAAAAACTAAAATCTCTGGTATTTTTGAGGCACCATGTTAACTTTATAAATTACCTGACATCTCTATAATGTTGAGTCTGTTTAGCCAAGAATAGGATATGCCTTTTCCCATTTTTTTCAATTACTTTAAGTCCTTCAGGAGTGATTTAAAGTTTTTTCCATATAAGGCTTTATTGCTAGATTTATTCCTAAGTATGTTATCTTTGGGATTGGTAATTGCAGATGTGTGTTTTTCTTCCTTTTATTACTGATTGTTCTTTGTATATATGAAAACTAGTCATTTCTGTTCATTTTATACCCTATTATCTTACTAAATTCTCTGCTTTATTCTAGACTCTGTTTGTTCTCATAGGCTTTTTAAGTATACAACAATGGCAGCTGCCAACAGAAATAAGGTTTGCTCCTCTGTAATTTTAATTAATTTATTTAAAGACGTGGAGGAGTAGTATCTCCAGCCTCCAACACAATGTTAACGACACTACATCTTTCTCTTATTCCTAACTTTAATAAGTGAGGAATAAGTCTACAGTCTCCCCAGTAAAAATAATACTTGTCTCAAAGAAAAACATGATTCTGAATTAGTGGGTTTGGGGTTGTCTTCCTTGGGAAGACGGTGAGCCAATTCTCTGTGTCACGCAGAGTGAACAGATTATTTGATGAAAAGAAATTTCCATTTCATTCTGGCACATAGAAGACTATGTTTCCTAGAGCCCTTGCTTTTAGAAAAGAAATGTGGCTTCTTCTGACCAATTGCTATCACCTTTGAGCCAAAGAACAAAAGAGAATGTGTAAGATTTCTATGTGCTTATTAACTCCTTTGATGGTAATTGAAGAAAGCATGAGTTTCGGATGATGTACCCACACAAATGCCATGCCTCCAGCACCCTCACCGTGTATGACTTGTGAAAAAGAGGTTCCTTCTTACCAGCAACCAACGTTTCACGTACACTCTGAATAGAAATAAACCTTGTTTTTTTTAAAAAAAATAACAATAATTCTTGTTATTTTATCTCGGCCTTCTCAGTTTGGGAGCTGAAACAAAAATATTTTCTCTCAAAGAAACATATTATTTTACTGTGCATTTTCTATCAAGGATAAATGTTGAGTTTTTTTTTAAGTTCCTTAGATTTACCAGTATTATAAATTATGATCAAAGATTTTCTAATATTCAAATGTGTTTCTGAAATAAAACCCCACATGATTTGTACTTTTAATATGTTTCTGGATTATGCTTGTGAACATTTTATTTAGAATTTTAAGTCTATGATCATAAGTGAGATTGGCCTGTAATTTTCTTTTTTGTCTAATTCCTTTTAGGTTTTGCTATCAGTTTTTACACTTGCTTCTTACAGAGATGTTGGAGACTTTCTTCCTTGTTTGATGTGCTGGAACAACTGAATTATCTTTAAAGTGATCTGATCTTTAATGGCATCCTGGAATTTCTCTGAGAAACCATCGGTTCTTAGTATTTTGGGGACTGGTTCTTGGTCAACTTCCTCTGTTTGTACAATGGAGCTGTTTAGATTGCCAATATCCTTTGGAGTCTAGTTGATAAACTATTAATTTGCAGAGTAAACTATTAAATTTAGAAGAATAGTTTCTTATAATTATCCCAGTTTTTTTCTTTTCTATAAATTCCCCTATTGTTCCCTAGTTTTCATATTTGCACTCTCTCCCTTTTTTTACTGAATAAATCAGCAAATAGTTTATCCTGCCAAAGCTTTTGGATTTCTTATTTCTACTACATTCATTATTTTCTGTTTGTATTCTTTCCTTCACTCTCTCAGTGTATTTCTTTTTATAACTTTTAAATTGGATGTTTATATCATGATTTCTATTTTTATAGTGTGTGTACACACATACACATACAAACATATACACAGATACATATATAAATTTTCCAAGGGTTTCTTTAGTTACATCCCATAGTTTCTGATATGTAGTCTTTATATGATCATTTTCTAGCATCCTAGCATTTGAGTTTATCCTTTTTCTTTGACTCAGCTATGGCTTATTAGAGAATTTAATTACAAGAGGATACACAACAATTTTTTTCCGTCATTCTAATCCTCCAAGTTAGTCTTCTATACTGTTAAATATATTCAGTGCTTACCTCCCGTCCTTTCGCTGGTATTAACCTAGTCGTAGTTAGTTAAAATGTGTTTTCTAGCAATTTCCACAGGAAGGACTCCTGATACTGCTGCACCAAGTCATACTGGAGCCTGGGGCAAAAGAAAAATCAGTAGTAATGATCCTGTTTTCCTGTTAAAGTTTTGATACTTTATTTCACATAGATTTTTTCATTATTCAGTTTAACATTGCATTAAATATTATTGTTGATTATTGAACTTTCTGGTACTCTCTTAAATTCTGTGCCCAAAGCACTTAATATTCCTTGGGTTCTATAGGCTCATGTTTCTTACTTGAAGAATAGTTTGACTGACTCACTCTTTCCCTGAGGAACTTCCAGGTTGCTAGTCATTTGTAATCTTCTAAAAGATATTGTAGAGAGACTTCCCTGGTGGTCTAGGGGTTAAGACTTCATGCTGCCAGTGCAGGAGGGGACATGGGTTCAATCCCTGGTCTGGGAACTAAGATCCCACATGCCATATGGCATGGCTAAAAGATAAAAAAGTAAATAATTCATTAAAAGTGTTTTAATTTTTAAAAAGATGCTGTGGAAAAGTCTGAATCCAGCCAATTTTTTTTTTCATTTGTTTTTTAACTTTTTGTAACAATATTTTATCTTCAAAGTCTAACAACTTTTCCAGGATCTGTCTTGGTGTTGATCATTCTGGGTCACATTTCCTTGGCACTCAGTATGACTATTAAATATAGAGATTCAAGTCTTTTTCTTTTTTGAACTGTATTTTAAAATATTAGTATTTGTTTTGTACCATTTTTGGTTTTCTTCTTTGGATATTCAACTTAAATGCTTATTGGATCTCCCTTGTATATCTTCTAATTTTTAAACTCTGATTTCTACTTCACTATGTTCCTTTTTCTTATTTTCATCTTTTACATCCTTGGCAATATTTTCCATATTGCTTGTTACTTCTTCCAGTTTTGTCTTTATTTCTGTGCTGGTTTATTTTTTCCTTCTACTTCTTTCCTGATTTCCACCAGTTTATATTTCTTTTCTTATGACCTCTTTTTTCACATACAGTCCTGCACTTCCACCCAGTGGGACTTGTTAGAAGAAGTGATTGCTTTACCGAGTTTTTGTTGTTGTTGTTCTGATACCAAAATGTTTATCCGTAATTCTTATCTGCTTCATGACAACATCTCTGGTGAGTAATGATCATCTGCTAATACACATTTTGCTGCAGCTTTTCTTCCTTTTTCTTATAGTTTCTCTTTACAGACATTGTTCTAGTTTCTTTTTTATTACTTATTATTGATAATAGAGGACTGAAAATTTTTTATCTGATGAGTTTAAAACAAAGGGAATTTGGACTTAAAACTACGAGGTACAATTTCTGGTGGATATATAATTCACAAGATAGCGGGATCACATGGAACAGACATTCTTCCCAGCCTTACTTGGCTTAGTTTAGAGGACCCTGGCAGCCAGGCAGTCAGCCCCAGGCAGAGCCTGGACGGTTCTATACAGTCTTTTTTTTTTATTATTTTACTTTTTAACTTTACAATATTGTATTGGTTTTGCCATATATCAAAATGAATCCGCCACAGGTATACATGTGTTCCCCATCCTGGACCCTCCTCCCTCCCCATACCATCTCTCTGAGTCGTCCCAGTGCACCAGCCCCAAGCATCCAGTATCGTGCATCGAACCTGGACTGGTGACTCATTTCATATATGATATTATACATGTTTCAATGCCATTCTCCCAAATCATCCCACCCTCTCCCTCTCCCACAGAGTCCAAAAGACTGCTCTATACATCAGTGTCTCTCTTGCTGTTTTGTATACAGGGTTATTGTTTCCATCTTTCTAAATTCCATATATATGCATTAGTATAACAGCCAGAAGCAAAGACTTATACATACTGATGCCAGGGGTTCCTCACCAAAGGCTCAATCTAATCATTTCAAAACACAGTTGTGGTTACCAAGTCCACCCACAGGCTCCAACATTCCAAACCAATCTTGAGGGCCTATGTTAGTCTGCCCAGGATGTCATAACAAAATACCACACACTGAGCAGCTTAAACAACAGACTTTTTAAAGCCTGTTTTCCCCACACTTCTGGAAACTAGAACTCCCTGATCAAGGTGCAAAAGAATTCAGTTTCTGGTGCAGGCTCTCTTCCTGGCTTTCAGACAGCTACTACCTTGCTCTGGGCTCACATGGCCTTTCCTCAGCACATGTGCATGGAGACAGAAGGGAAGTGAGATCTCTATCACAATTTTAAGGACAGTAAACCTGCTGGGTCAGGGCTCCACTCTTATGGCCTCATTTAACCTTCATATCTTTCTCATAGGCCCCGATCTCCAAATACAGTGACTTGGAGACTTGGAGAGTTAGGGCTTTAACCTGTGAAGGGGTGGGGGTGGGGGGGGGAGGGGGGGGGGAGACACATAAATATTTAGTTCATAATAGTTCCCCAAACGTTGTCAAAACAAATTTAACTCTATCTATGGAGTTTCGGTATACAGATGGTGATTCCCAACCATCATCTCTTCCTTTCTTATTTGACTGTTTCACCTCTGAGTGTGCTCAGAGAGTCTCCAAACCCGAGGGTAATTAAGTGGGGAAAGACTTCCTGTTTCAAAACCAGTGTATTTAGTTCCATTGCGTCTAGAGTTAATGGACCTGATGTTGCCTACTGTGGACAGTGCTATGCCCTCTTTCAGAGGTTTAAGTCTGTTGAAGTCTTGTAAAACTGGTAGAGATGGAGAACTGAAGACCACTGATTTAATTTTCTCTTTTCAGTGAATATAAAAGCCAGTGAAGTCACTCAGTCATGTCCGACTCTTTGCAACCCCATAGACTGTAGCCTACCAGGCTCCTCTGTCCATGGGATTTTCCAGGCAAGAGTACTGGAGGTGCCATTTCCTTCTCCAGGGGATCTTCCCAACCCAGGGCCATTTCCTTCTCCAGGGGATCTTCCCAACCCAGGGATCGCATCTAGGTCTCCCGCATTGCATGCAGATGCTTCATTGTCTGAGCCACCAGGGAAGCCCTATAAATGTGCTCAATTATAATGCACTGTTCCAAAATATCTATTAATTGGTATACAGACATATGCATATATCTATACACCCTATGTAAAAACTGTGTCTCCTCTGTTGATGTGCCAACTCTTTACTTCCTAATAATTCTTCAGCACAGATAGATCCTCCATCATCAACAGAGGCTGATGACAGCTTCATAATAGAATGGGTGAGCATTGCAAAAAAACACCCAGGTTGGGATATCTATATGCCTCTCCATCAGCAAAGTCACCCCTTCAAGGTACCCTCACCTCTACTTTTCTGGGTTCTTTGACTCTCTCCCATCTGTCTGTAGGGCCCAGAAGGAAACTCTGATTCTTCAGCAAAACCAGCTCTTAGCAGTGGGTTTATGTGAGATATGTTGTCCCTTTGTTTGCTGCTGACAAGCGTAAAGAACCACTTTCACTGCTGATAATAATGGTTAATTTATCACATCCAGCGGAGGCTGACCTCTGGGTGTCCCAGCCCCTCCATCACCTTCACACCTGCTCAAGCTAATTGTTAGAGCCAAGTGTAAATGAAAATCAACTGGGCTAATAATGAATGGAGCCCATTACTCGCAACAGCACATTGCTTTACGAAGGTTTATCAAGAAACATTATAACCAGTCCCCTGGTCACAGTTCCCTGTTTCATAAATGAGAAAAAGCAAGCAAACAAGAAGGGACCTGCCCATGAAAACAAGCACAGTGACTGGAAACAACGTCTGATTTTACCTCCCAGAGCTCTAGAACAGTCACCCCTGTATTTTACCAAAATTCACTCATATATAAACAGAAAAAGGATTAAGATATTTCTCCAAATGTTCTTGTCATCTGTTTGTATAAGCAAATGAGATCATTACCAGATATGAAGACTCTAATTAATATGCTAATCTCGTTCCTCCATCACAACCATTTTTAAGGCGGTTTTCTCCATGGCTTCTCCAGTCACTGCCACCAGCCCCAGAACTGCCTTGCCATCTCCTTCTGAAAGCATAGGCCCAGCTCCAAAATGTTAGAAATGAAAGAATGAGAACTCCCATTAAAGAAACTCCCATGAAAGAACTCCCATAAAAGGAACTCAGAGAGCTTTACTTGATCTACTTCACTGAGCAAGAAACAAACTGTTACTGAATTTCCAAACCAAAGGTAGTTAAGTTCTTAGCTCTCAGTACTATTAATAAAAGCTCAGGTGATGAATAAGTACATTGTTTTCACTTGTGATCTTTTACCAGAAACTTTTTTTTTTTAACTGCACACGCTTACTTGCTTGTAGCTGCTTTGGCTAGGAAGCTGAAAGGTCCTGCTGACATGAGGACTACTTAACTTTTATTTGAGGCTGCTGCTGCGTCACTTCAGTCGTATCTGATTCTGTGAGACCCCATAGACGGCAGCCCACCAGGCCCCGCCGTCCTTGGGATTCTCCAGGCAGGAACACTGAAGTGGGTTGCCATTTCCTTCTCCGTTGCGTGAAACTGAAAAGTGAAAGTGAAGTCGCTCAGTCGTGTCCGACTCTTAGCGACCCCATGGACTGCAGCCCACCAGGCTCCTCCATCCATGGGATTTTCTAAGCAATAGTACTGGAGTGGCTTGCCATTGCAAGAGTCAGCATTTCAGGGAAATCAGGGCATTTTACACTTTGGTTATGTGACTATGAGTGTTTGGGCTAGGGGTATAGTCAAACTGTGGTCTCCATTTTAATTGCCTTTTGACAACTGAGTATCTTCAAGAGGCAGATATTAGAGCACCAGGAATTGTCAACTGTATTTGAAGAAACAGCTTGATAGAGTGCAAGAAATAGCTTCCAGTCCCCAAGGTAAGGGGCTGATATATTTAGGGAATGTTTTAAAGTTTTTTCATCTTGTACTTTATCTGTTCATTTTTAATGCCACTTATAAGGAGTCACATACTAGCAAAGTAAAGCTGAAAATTCTCCAACCTAGGTTGCAACAGTACGTGAACCAAGAACTTCCAGATGTTCAAGCTGGATTTATAAAATGCAAAGGAACCAGAGATCAAATTGCAACATCCATTCAATCACAGAAAAATGAAGAGAATTCCAGAAGAACTCTACTTCTGCTTCACTGACTATGCTAAAGCCTTTGACTGTGTAAATCACAACAAACTGGAAAATTCTTCAAGAGATGAGAATACCAGACCACTTGACCTGCCTCCTGAGAAATCTGTATGCAGGTCAAGGCAAAACAGTTAGAACTGGACATGGAAGAATGGACTGGTTCCAAATTGGGAAAGGAGTACGTCAATGCTGTATACTGTCACCCTGCTTATTTAATTTATATGCAGAATACAGCATGTGAAATGCCAGGCTGGATGAAGCACAGCTGGAATCAAGACTGCTGAGAAAAATATCAATAACCTCAGATACACAGATGACACCACCCTTATGGCAAAAAGCAATGATGAACTAAAGAATCTCTTGATGAAAGTGAAAGAGGAGAGTGAAAAAGCTGGCTTAAAACTCAACATTCAAAAACAAAGATCATGGCACATGGTCCCATCACTTCATGGAAATAGATGGGGAAACAATGAAAACAGTGACAGACTATTTTCTTGGATTCCAAATCACTGCAGATGGTGACTGCAGCCATTAAGTTAAAAGATGCTTGCTCCTTGGAAATAAAATGATGATGAACCTAGACAGCATATTAAAAAGCAGAGACATTACTTTGCCAACAAAGGTCTGTCTAGTCAAGGCTATGGTTTTTCCAGTAGTCATGTATGGATGTGAGAGTTGGACTATTAAGAAAGCTGAGTGTCGAAAAATTGATGCTTTTGAAACTGTGGTGTTGGAGAAGACTCTTGAGAGTCCCTTGGACTTCAAGGAGATCCAACCAGTCCATTCTGAAGGAGATCAGTCCTGAATGTTCACTGGAAGGCCTGATGCTGAAGCTGAAACTCCAATACTTTGGCCAGCTGATGTGAAGAACTGACTCAATGGAAAAGACACTGATGCTGGGCAAGATTGAAGGCAAGAGGAAAAGGGGATGACAGAGGATGAGATGGTTGGCTGGCATCACCAACTCAATGGACATGAGTTTGAGCAAGCTCCAGGAGTTGGTAATGGATAGGGAAGCCTACCATGCTGCAGTCCATGGGGTCAAAAATAGCCAGACACTAGTGAGTGACTGAACTAAACTGAACTGAACCAAGTGATTCTCTGCACTTCCAAACATACCAGACCTCAAGATCAGCAGCTTGAGATCAATTGGAGCCAAATACCAAGTCAATCTGTTTTAGAATTGAATCGATCATTCATAGGATGCAAATAACCCCCTTACAACTTGACCAAGTGGAATTGATTTCCCATAACCTTGATTCTTGTCCAACTTTCCAGAAGACTATTCTTAAACCTGGCTGAAGACCCAGAGCTTTGCACTGACAAGACCTATACTTGTCATCTGCTTAAATATGGGCATCTTCCTTCCAGGTTTTGTATCTCATCAGTTCAGTTCTGTTCAGTTCAGTCGCTCAGTCGTGTCCAACTCTTTGTGACCCCATGAATCACAGCACACCAGGCCTCCCTGTCCATTACCAACTCCCGGAGTTCACCCAGACTCACGTCCATCGAGTCATTGATGCCATACAGCCATCTCATCCTCTGTCGTCCCCTTCTCCTCCTGCCCCCAATCCCTCCCAGCATCAGAGTCTTTTCCAATGAGTCAACTCTTCGCATGAGGTGGCCAAAGTACTGGAGTTTCAGCTTCAGCATCATTCCTTCCAAAGAAATCCCAGGGCTGATCTCCTTCAGAATGGACTGGTTGGATCTCCTTGCAGTCCAAGGAACTCTCAAGAGTCTTATCCAACACCACGGACAGATATAAATGAGAGATGTACTCATCAGGGGCTTCTATCTTATCTGCTTAATAGTCTTCAGTTTGAGGGGCACCATTCCAAATTTATACAGTACAGCTTCTGCCTGTAATGTGACAAGGCCAAGGAGGTAAGCATACACTGCCCTCAATAGCAGTATCCAGTGATTCCAGAGGAACAAGGTATGAACTGTTGTTTAGGCTGGGGGAAGGAGGTGGGGAAGAGAGGGAAATTTTCATGGTCAAATGAGATGGGACAATACTGGGTTTAACATTTACTAGGAGTCCTTTTATCAAGGCAGAATTTCTTAGGTCTAAAAACATTATCAGTCTTTTAATTTCCATGAAAACAGAATCATTGCTTCAGAACATTAGTAAACATCATATATAACATTGGTATTCAACAGGACACCAGATGGAAACACTATTCTAAAAGGCCCTGCCCTATAAAAGATCCAATATACTACTCTAGTAGGGAAGAACAACTAACAAATCTATCTACTCACACTTAAAAGTGAGGGGTAGGGGATTCCCTGGTGGCTTAGTGGTAAAGAATCTACCTGCCAATGCAGGAGTTTGATCCCGAATCTGAAAAGATTCCACATGCCTTGGAGCAACGAACTACATGCACCCCAACTACTGAGCCTGCATCCTAGAGCCCTCAAGCCCCGACGACCAATTCTCGTGTGCTGCAACTGAAGCTTGCATGCCCTAGAGCCTGTGCTCTGCAACAAGAGAAGCCACCGCAAAGAGAAGTCCGAGTGCCCCAACTGGAGAGTAGCCCCCACACATCACAGCTAGAGAAAAGCCCACACAGCAGTGGAGATCCAGCACAGCCAAAAGGAAATAAATAATTCAAACAAACAAACAAATAAAAACAGTGAGGGGCAAAAACTACGACCTTCATTTACAAACTGATTGAATGAGTTTTTCGATTTTGGATTGTTCAAGTATTGTTGCTATAAGCCCGGAGAGCGAACGATCTCCGAACCTCACCCACAGATAACAACCGACATTTACTTCTTGTTGATGCATCTCTGAATGGGATGGAACCACCTGGCTTCAAGCAGTAGGTCAAATGCAGCTGTCTTCCAGGCATTTCTCACTCAGGAATCCAGTCTACAAAGCAGTAGCTACTGTGGGTGTGCTTTTCTTGTGGGATAAAACAGGAGCACAAAATTGCTGTCAGACCTTTGCCAAATGTCAGCCTCAGTTCAGAGCTGGTACACTATCACTTTTACTGTGTTTCATCAGCCAAAGCAAGTTGAATGGCTAAGCTCAACAGCCACAGGACAGGGAAATATTGCACCCACAGCAAAGCCAGGCAAGGGCTGGGAGGGAGGAACCATGGTGGGCAAACGATATCTACCACACTGACCATAAATTCAAATCCAAAGTGGAACAGCCATACTTCTATTTGCTTCAAGCACAAATGGCCCATTTAGTAATAATTCAAATATACTAATGGTTAGACTTGACCATAGGAATATAGACTCCGTTTCTATTCTTCATTCTTCTTCCTGCACTGGACAAGTTAGTATTTGGTATTTCTAATCCAGGGGAGTTACATGTTAGGGCATTTTCCAGTTGATTCCTTAGTATGTATTTTGAATACCAACACCACAATCAACCTTTTATGTAAGAGCAGTGACACATCTTGTACATAGCATAACAAATGACCACCAACTAATAGCTTAAGACACATGTTGGTTACGTCCATAAACAGCTTAGCAGGACCTCTGCAAGGCTGTGATCCAGGCCTGGGTTCTCCTCTGCAAGCTTGGCTGGGAAAGCATCTGCTTCTAGGGTCACTCAGGTTGTTGGCAGAACTCATGTGCTTGTAGTCATAGGACTCATGGGCATCTTGCTTCTTCAAAGCTGGCAAGGAGAGCAAGACCTTAGAGCAATTTTGCTAGCAATTCTAGAGCCTTTGCTAGCAAGACAGAGCCTTATGTAACGTAATATAATCCCAGGAGTGATAGCCCATTACCTTACCATATTCTATTGTTTATGCACAAGGGGTAGGGATTATACTAAGGCGTGAACACCAGGATGTAGAGCTTACGGGGACCACCTTCAAGTATGTCCCTTGCAACACGAAACCTAAAAAATTTATTATTTGTGACTTACTCTATCCCAGCTTTGCCCAGCTTTTCTCAGTGAAGAGTCCTTCTCCATCATGTTCTAGAATTGCATTTACTTAGATGAACCCACGTTCACTGAGTAGTTCTATTTCACTTTGTATTTTAAGATCTTTTCAGGGTAGGAAACTAGCCGATGCTACTCAATCACTTAGTGTAGTCAGTGTCATTAACACCTGAATGGCCAAGAAATCATTCCAGCCAGAAAAGAAATCCAAGTAGCAATTATTAGACTGTCGTGATTTATGTTTGTGCCTGATGTAATAGACATAAGTCAACTGCTTATACATGGAAATGTAGCCATTGCCTCACGAGAACCACTGAGTATGACTCATGCTGTGCCTACCCATAGCCAAAGCCATCAGTCAATTCCAAAGGTATAAACGTCAATTAAATAAATGGTTTGGCAGCCTAAATATTTAACAACTGGATGATGACTGGAATTTTCACTTTTCATTCCGTCACACAGACATGGTTTCGGTAAAAGAAATAACTGAAGTTTAGGGTAGTTTTCCCTTTCCTAAAAGTCATCCATCCCCAAACATTTGCTGAATGCCTACCATGTTCTAGGTACTTTGCTTACTGTTGGGAATACAGAGATAAATCTATTCTTCACACTGTTTCCCTTTTAACTTCATGTTACCTACCCTGCAAATAAGCAATTTTCTCAGAAGCCATCAGTACCCAGGGGCCTTCCCCACTGCTCCTTTTCAAATATTTCTTATTGTTCAGAAAACCCTAATAATTAACCAAAAATCACCTTGCTGTGGCAAAACCTCAATACCTATACATCTCACTGGCTCTGAAGAGTAACTGGAATGAGATTACTGTCTCTCTTGACATAAATTTTGTATTTATTAAAATTCTGAATGATGGAAAAATCCATATGATAAAAATTTATTACTATGATGCCCATTATGATACCCCAGGATAAGAATATTTTGCATTCTTACCATATATAAAATAGATAAACAACAAAGATTTACTGTATAGCACAGGATATTGTATTCAGTAACTTGTAATCATCTTTAATGGAAAAGAATCTGAAAAAATATATATGTAAAAATGAATCACTTTGCTATACACTGGAAACTAATACAATACTGCAAATTAACTATACTTCAATAAAAATAAAAAAAGAAAGACCGCTTTGTTCTACAAACACTTGAGAGCTAAAGATCACTTGTAACAAACCAAGCAAATGCTTCAATGTGTGATAAACAGGAAATGCTACACAGAGAGGGACAATCTCAGACCACTTAGCCCTTTCTTTCCCTATACTCTTTCTGGAAGTAATTTTATATATTCCCATGGCTTTTATGTGCTAAATCAGAGGGAAAACAGATAACTTACTTTAATAATCATTTATCATAAAAGTGGGATGGGGGGGATGGTGAAACTCTTGACAAATACCAAGGACTCCTCTGTTCTTAAAGCCCCTTTATTCTCAAGGACTCCTTTATTCTAATGTAATGGCTCCTGAAAAACTTCCCTTTTCAAGGATACTTTTTTCAAACACAATCAATAATCTACAATCAACTTTGTAATCTCTTTGGAAACCAGGACCTTTTTGGCTTTGGAGTTTTAAAGATAAAATGCACAGCTGGATTCCTACAGGCCAAATATTTAATTTTTTTAATTTGTGGGTTATGAATCAGATTACTAATATGGTGGTGTTTGATAGGTAATAGAAAGCCAAAATATAGTTTTTCAAATTATTAGTTTTAGAATTGCAGAGATGAAATGAGTTTTAAAGCACATCTGGAAATGATATGCTAGAAATGAGCTTTAAGGCACATTCACCCAGAGCTTGGGTCTCTTAAGCAACATCTGTAACAAGTGGTTGTCAGCCCTTGTTCCAACAGCCCCAGCAATGGAGAGCTCCCTACCTTTGGACCAGAGATCATTCTGTCTTCCCAAACCACTTTAAAAATGTTTTACTTGTTCTGAGTCAGTTCTTCTATAACTTTAATCCTTGATCTTAGTTATAGTCCTTTGAGTCTCATTGGACAAATATAATCCCTTCCTTTAACAGTCCTCAAAATATGTGAAATCCCCTACCATATCCTCAACACTCCCTTCTAAAGATGCTTTGCTCCTTGAATTATTCCTCATAGAACATATTTTTGGTTCTGTCATTGTCCTGCTATCTAATCTCTGGGTCAGATGATTTTAACCGGGATTTTGTAAGAATCACAGCCATTCTTGTGATCAATAAGAAAAGAAAGGGTGAGCAGCTGTAGCAACTGCACCCAGAATTAAGGATAACACTTTCTATATTATTCTGTGCCATGGGCCAAGAAGAAACTAAAAATACCCAGGTGAGTATTTTGCTTCTGTGAATGTGATAAACCACATGATCCATAGTGGATTAAAGGCTGAGAACCATTATTTTAAATGCATCCCAGTTTATTTATTCTTTGAAAAGTGTAGCAGCTGAAATGTAATACAAAAACCCAGAAGTGGGTTAGCTAGAACAATGCAGACTGGTTCACTAGACAAAATATTTCCCCTCTTCCTACGCCTCCTTGTCTCTCAGGAGTCACCTGAAATCTCAACTCTTATGTGAAACATTAGTTCAGCTCAGTTCAGCCACTCAGTTGTAACCGACTCTTTGTGACTACCATGGACTGCAGCACGCCAGGCTTCCCTGTCCACTACCAACTCCTGGAGCTTACTCAAATTCATGTCCACTGAGTCAGTAATGCCATCCAATCATCTCATCCTCTGTCGTCCCCTTCTCCTCCTTCCTTTGATCTTTCCCAGCATCAGGGTCTTTTCCAAGGAGTCAGTTCTTCACATCAGTTGGCCAAAGTTATTGGAGTTTCAGCTTCAGAATCAGTCCTTCCAATGAATATTCAAGACTGATTTCCTTTAGGAATAACTGGTTTGATCTTGTAGTCTAAGGGACTCTCAAGAGTCTTCTCCAACACCACAGTTCAAAAGCATCAATTCTTCGGAACTCAGCTTTTTTAATAGTCTAAATCTCACATCCATACATGACTACTGAAAAAAACCATAGCTTTGACTAGATGGACTTATGTCAGCAAAGTAACGTCTGTGCTTTTGAATATGCTGTCTAGGTTGGTCGTAGCTTTTCTTCCAAGGAGCAAGCATCTTTTAATTTTATGGCTGCAGTCACCATCTGTAGTGATTGTGAAGCCCCCCAAAATAAAGTCTGTCACTATTTCCATTGTTTCCCCAACTATTTGCCATGAAGTGATGGGACCGGATGCCATGATCTTTGTTTTTTGAATGTTGAGTTTTAAGCTAGCTCTTTCACTCTCTCCTCTTTCACTTTCATCAAGAGGCTTTTTAGTTCTTCTTCACTTTCTGCCATAAGGGTGGTGTAATCTGCACATCTGAGGTTATTGATATTTCTCCCGGCAATCCTGATTCCAGCTTGTGCTTCATCCAGCATGGCATTTTGTATGATGTACTCTGCATATAAGTTAATAACCAGGCGGACAATATATAGCCTTGACATACTTCTTTCTCAATTTGGACCCAGTCTGTTGTTCCACGTCCAGGTTTAACTGTTGCTTCTTGACCTGCATACAGATTTCTCAAGTGGCAGGTCAGGTGGTCTGGTATTCCCATCTTTTGAAGAATTTTCCAGTTTGTTGTGATCTGCACAGTAAAAAGCTTTGGCGTAATCAACAAAGCAGAAGTAGATGTTTTTCTGGTATTCTCTTGCTTTTTCAATGTTGGCAATTTGATCTTTGGTTCCTCTGCCTTTTCTAAATCCAGCGTGAACATGTGGAAGTTCATGGTTCACGTACTGTTGAGCCTAGCTTGGAGAATTTTGAGCATTACTTCACTAACATGTAAGATGAACACAATTGTGTGGTAGTTTGAACATTCTTTGGCATTGCCTTCTTTGAGATTGGAATGAAAACTGGCCTTTTCCAGTCCTGTGGTCATTACTGAGTCTTCCAAATTTGCTGGCATACTGAGTACAGCACTTTAACAGCATCATCTTTTAGGATTTGAAATAGCTCAGCTGGAATTCCATCACCTCCACTAGCTTTGTTGGTAGTGATGCTTCCTAAGGCCCACTTGACTTTGTATTCCAGGATGTCTGGCTTTAGGTGAGTAATTACACCATCTGGTTCATGAAGATCTTTTTTGTACAGTTCTTCTGTGTATTCTTGCCATCTCTTCTTAATATCTTTGGCTTCTGTTAGGTCCATACCATTTCTGTCCTTTATTGTGCCCATCTTTGCATGCAATATTCCCTTGGTATCTTTAATTTTCTTGAAGATATCTATAGTCTTTTGCATTCTTTTGTTTTCTTCTATTTCTTTGCATTGCTCACTGAGGAAGGCTTTCTTATCTTTCCTTGGTATTCCTTGGAACTCTGCATTCAAATGGGTATATCGTCCCTTTTCTCCTTTGCCTTTAGCTTCTCTTCTTTTCACAGCTATTTGTAAGGCCTCCTCAGACAGCCATTTTCCCTTTTTGCATCTCTTTTTCTTGGGGATGGTTTTGATCACTGTCTCCTGTACAATATCACGAACCTCCATCCATTGTTCTTCAGGCACTCTGTCTATCAGATCTACTCCCTTGAATCTATTTGTCACTTCCACTGTATAATCATAAGGGATTTGATTTAGGTCATACCTGAATGGTCTAGTGGTTTTCCCCACTTTCTTCAATTTAAGTCTGAATTTGGCTATAAGGAGTTCATGATCTGAGTCACAGTCAGCTTCAGGTCTTGTTTTTGCTGACTGTATACAGCTTCTCCATCTTTGGCTGCAAATGATATAATCAATCTGATTTTGGTGTTGACCATCTGGTGATGTCCATGTGTAGAATCGTCTCTTGTGTTGTTGGAAGAGGGTGTTTGCTATGACCAGTGTGTTCTCTTGGCAAAACTCTGTTAACCTTTGCCCTGCTTCATTTTGTACTCCAAGGTCAAATTTGCCAGTTACTCCAGGTATCTCTTGACTTTCTACTTTTGCATTCCAGTCCCTATAATGAAAAGGACATCTTTTTTGGGTGTTAGTTCTAAAAGGTCTTGTAGGTCTTCATAGAACTGTTCAACTTCAACTTCTTCAGTGTTACTTGTTGGGGCATAGACTTGGATTACTGTGGTACTGAATTACTTGCCTTGGAAATGAACAGAGATCATTCTGTCATTTTTGAGATTGCACCCAAGTACTGCATTTTGGACTCTTTTGTTGACTATGAGGGCTACTTCATTTCTTCTAAGGGATTCTTGCCCACAATAATAGATATAATGGTCATCTGAATTAAATTTGCCCATTACAGTCCATTTTAGTTCACTGTTTCCTAAAATGTTAATGTTCACTCTTGCCATCTCCTGTTTGACCACTTCTAATTTACCTTGATTCATGGACCTAACATTCCAGGTTCCTACATGATATTGTTCTTGATAGCATTGGACTTTACTTCCATCACCAGTCACATCCACAACTTGGCGTTGTTTTTCCTTTGGTTCTGTCTCTTCATTCTTTCTGGAGGTATCTGTCCACTCTTCTCCAGTAGCCTACTGGGAACCTACCAACCTGGGGAGTTCATCTTTCAGTGTCCTATCTTTTTGCCTTTCTATACTGTTCATGGGGCTCTCAAGGCAAGAATACTGAAGTGGTCTGCCATTCCCTTCTCCAGTGGTCCTCATTTTGTCAGAACTCTCCACCCTGACCCGTCTGTCTTGGGTGGCCCTATATAGCATGGCTCATAGTTTCATTGAATTAGACAAGGCTGATCCATGTGATCAGCCATGTGATCCATGTGATCCATGTGATCAGTTTGATTAGTTTTCTGTGATTGTGGTATTCATTCTGTCTGCCCTCTGACACATAAGGATAAGAGGCTTATGGAAGCTTCCTGTTGGGAGAGACTGACTGTGGGGGAAACTGGGTCTTGTTCTGATGGGCAGGGCCATGCTCAGTAAATCTTTAATCCTATTTTCTATTGATTAAACCTTAACTGGCAGAGATAAATTTTGAATTCCCAAAGTGCTTCCTTTGGATACAGGACTAATCTAGACTCCAAGGTCCTCTACTTTCAGCCATGTGTCCTTGGACAGAGTTCCTGACCATTCCTCCCAACCTTTCCAGAGCTCACCTTCCTAAGGACTAACATGGGTGTTCTTCTGCTTCACCAGGCAGCTCTGAATTTCTTAACATAGTATTTGGCAGTGTTAATTAATTGCCTTTCTTTTAGTCTGCTCTAAACTGTGCTCAAAACACTGAAGTGCTAAGCTCCAAATACAGGGTATATCCAGAATTATGGGCCCAGGAGAAAAGATATTACTGTAAGAAACTGAAATAAGAGTCAACATAATATTATTGCATTGGCCATCTGGGGAAACCATCCTAGGATGTTACCCACAGTTATGGATAACTTCTGATGTAAGAATTAAGGTGCCGACCCAAAATGTTCTCTACAATGTGTCAATCCAAATAACAGCTATCATCAGATGATCAACATACTTGCCACATGCATTACCTTAAGAAATGTAATGACAAATGCTTCTAGTTTACAGTAAAATTGTCCACGAGATTGGTGCTCTAATTCTACATAATGCCAACTTCTATGATAGACAAGTCCTTGGACAGGAGAAGGGCAATTCATCAAGTCATCACTCAAGAATCTTCAGTTCCTCGCCACAAACCTGGGACTCCTGGAGCAACCTTATCACATATAGCACAATCTTCTGAGTATATAAGCACAAAGGAGAGTCTGCCAGCCACACTCTCCCTCCGCCAATTAATACATCAACACTCCAGTTTGCACACTGGTCTCTTGGGGCCTTCGTACACATGAATTGATTCCTTAGCCTAATCCCCTCTGGGAAAACGAATTGAATTCTGTTCTTGAAAAGCTGAGCTATACAATCTGTGCTATCCAGACTCCCACACTGGCAGTACTATAAATGCCCTGGAACCCCTAATGATAATACCTATGTATTGGTGCCTCACCGACCATGTAGGAGGGGAGTAATTTGCAACCCCTTTACCCCCCACCAGACCCTCCTCTGCAGTACTTACCAACTCTGCTCCCTCCAAGCAAGGAGGAGTTACTGCTCTGGTCAGATTTATTTTTTTGTTTTTCTGGTCAGATTTAGACATCTGACAGGCCACTGACAAGACAGGGTGGTTCTTAGCAGCCTGACTGACCTCTTTACCCCCTTCCCCCAGTCACCTGGCTCTCAGGTATGGCCTTCATCTCTCTACCCCTCTGAGATAGGAGTACAACTGGGATGACAGATCTGATCACTTTCTACTCTGTTCCCACAGGCTCAATGGAATTCCTGGTTTCAATGCTCAACTTAGTGATAAGATAGATTTGAATGGAATAGGATGTATCTTTTGACCTTAAGCACAAGTCACCTTTCTCTTTCTAACTTTTATCAGAGAACCCTCGCAAAACCCCATCCCCTTAAATCCTAAAAGCTTGCCAACTGGTTTCACTTATGTTAGTCTGATTTCCCCAAAGAGAATATAATCTCCCTGAAAACGTGGCTGATTTCTGGATTCTTACTGTACTTTTTCTTTCTTTCATAGTGTCCAGCACTAAATATTTGTTCACTTAAGCCATTTAACCTTCACTTAGTATAGATATATTTATTTTTATCTTAAGCCTCTGATTTTTTCTCACTAGCCCAAATCAATCATCATAGTTGGGTTCTTGATGCCAATGCAATTATAACACAAATTCAACTTGAACTGGAATTGTGTGACAGGACTAATTACAAGGTGACCCTTGAAGTGACCCAAAGTATAGTTATACTAAGAGTTCCTAACAAAAATTAACAAAAATTTTAAAATTCTTACAGAAAAGGCACAGCTCCCCTAAAATTCATTTGAACATTCTAATTTGAAAAACATTGATGACTACACAGAATAAATCAGAGATGATGAATAGATGCCAATAATGGATAAAGAGGTATCAGATATCCACACCCTCAAAATACACACATTACTTGAACTTCAAGGACCAAAGTGAATTAATATTCATTCGGAAGAAAGAGACAGCCAGTTTAGGGAGAGAACTACCTAGGGCAACAAAGGGCATCCAGAGAGGAAGGGGGTGTGGGATGAGTTGGGACATAGGAGTTGACATTTATACACTATTAATACTATGCATAACATAGATAACTAATGAGAACCTTCTGTATAGCTCAGGGAACACTACTCAGTGCTCTGTGGTGACCTGAATGAGAAGGAAGTCCAGAAAAGAGAGGACATGTGCAAATGTATAGCTGATTCATTTTGCTGTACAGTAGAAATTAACACAACATTGTAAAGCAATTATACGCCAATGAAAATTAATAAAAACTAAAAAGGAATCGATAAATACAAAAAGCTATGACAAATCTAGACAGCATATTGAAAAGCAGATACATTACTTTGCTGACAAAGGTCCATCTAGTCAAAGCTATGGATTTTCCATTAGTCATGTATGGATGTGAATGTTGGACCATAAAGAAGGTTGAGTGTCAAAGAACTGATGCTTTTGAACTGTGGTGCTGGAGAAGACTCTTGAGAGTCCCCTGGACTGCAAGGAGATCAAACCAGTCAATCCTGAAAGAAATCAGTCCTAAATATTGGAAGAACTGATGCTGAAGCTGAAGCGCCGATACTTTGGCCACCTGATGCAAAGATCCGACTCATTAGAAATGACCCTGATGCGGGGAAAGATTAAAGGCAGGAGGAGAAGGGGACGACAGAAGGCAAGATGGTTGGATGGCATCACCAACTCAATGGACATGAGTTTGAGCAAGCTCCGGGAGATGGTGAAGGACAGGGAAGCCTGGTGTGCTGCAGTCCATGAGGTTGAAAAGAGTTGGACACAACTCAGCAACAAGCAACAAAATACAAAAAGAAAAAAAAAAAGGAGACCCAAGTCAGATCTCCTGCCATGGTTTCCTGAAGCTTCCCGATTCTTGCCTGGGTCACAAGACTGACACAGCTGGGTGTGTGGTCAGGGAGCAGGCTCTGCAGTGACACTGCCCATATTCCAGTCCCAGTTCCACACCACCAGCTGTGGCTTGGGAAACTTACTGGACCTCTTCAGCCTCCCTCTCCCCACCTGTAGTACTGGGATTACAATGGCTTACTTACGTACATGACACACAGCATGCAGCTAATTATTCTGGGGCCTTGACTCTTATTAACTTTCCAGAGCCATTCTTCAGACCTCCCTATCAACAGAGAAGAGGATTCCTCCTCCAGCTTAGGCTAACCCTTCCATCTTGGCCTGAGACTCCACCATCCTTCCCCCACTTTGGAGAGGCATTCAGCTGATTACTTCTTCCCTGTCTGCTACACACATCCACTCAGCATCCCAGTGCCCTCTTTCACCTTAAAATCTCCTCCATCAACACGATAGCCCTCCGCAAATACTTTCCTATATCTATCTTGTTCTTCAGAGAAACTAATAGAAAAAGTGGTAGGGTAATTTTTATCAAAGGCCACTTCATAACAGGGTTATAAACGCTACACCTATCCTCTGTTCATTTCTCCACTCTGGCAGCCTAGAGACCGACCCACACTCCAATGAAATTGCTCTCCACAGGCTGACAGTGCTTCCCAGATGCCAGATCCAATGGCCAGGTGTCACTGACAGTTATGTACTGGACAGCAACATTAGACTATATTGAGCCCTCTCTCCTGATGTTCTGTTCCCTAGGGTTTCATGATACCACAGTCTCCTTATTTTCTTCCCACCTCCTTAATCGCTTTTTCTCTACTTGTCCCCTAAACACTGATATTTTTCAGGGCTCAAAATTTGACTTTCTTCTCATCTGTCTGCTTGCATGCCGATTTCATTGCCTTCCTGGATGAGTTTATGATTCCAAAATTTACAGCTCCAGCCCTGGTTTCTCTCTTATATTCCAGTTTGCCACTTCTCAGCCAAATGCCTGTGTATCTTCACTTGAATGTCCTACAAACATCTGAAATCCCACGTATGTTAAACTAAACACCTACATTTCCTTCCAAAATCTGCTATTACTCTTGTCTTCCCTACGCCCATATCTGACAAATCAAAAATGCACTTTTGCATTTGGAAATGTGAGTTTTTTGAACCTCAAGCACACACATGTATATACACACATCAAAATTTTAGCAGGATTACTCCAAAGTGTTTGAAGTATTTTTAAAGGGCCTAGAAAAGGAAGGAATCCTATCCCCTTCCTCTACCTGAAAGCAGACTCAGTTCCTTTCCAATGAGATTTACCTTTTTATCTTTAACACTCATCCCCAGATATCATCTCCTCCAAGAAGGCTTCCCTGAGCCCCTGAGAGCACAATACACAGCTCTCCTCCATGACCCCCTATTTCAACCATTGCATTGTTGAATATCTTAGTAACTTACCATCATCGCCACCAGTTAACAGAGCTTTCTCCCTCACCAGGATCTGGGCTACTGTTTTATTAATATTTATCTTTGTAATCCCAGTGCCTGACATAAACAAGTGCTCAATGACATTGGCAGAATGACTGCATGGCAAATGCTAAAAAGCTGGATGGGGCAGGAGAGTCCATGATTGAAATTAGAGGCTGAGCATTTTACTTCAGATGCTGTGACTCCCTATGTGACCTTGGCAAGTCCTCTTACCTCCAAGCCTGGGTTTTTACATCTTTTAAGGAAACTGGAACAACAGTATCACCTTCTTCACAGGGTTACTGAGACAATTAAATGAGATGAAGTCCATAACATTTCCTAGCAGGTTCTGTAATATTTGGGGGAATCTATTGGGTCGGTGAATAGAAGGCAACAGAGAAAGGGAGGTGAGAAGACAGAGGAAATTTACAAAGTTCTACTTGGCTTCCCTGGTGGCTCAGATGGTAAAGTGTCTGCCTGCAATGTGGGAGACCCGGGTTCGATTCCTGGGTCAGAAGATCCCCTGGAGAAGGAAATGGTGATCCACTCCCGCACTCTTGCCTGGAAAACCCCATGGACGGAGGAGCCTGATAGGCTACAGTCCATTGGGTCGCAAAGAGTCGGACATGACTGAGTGACTTCACTCACTCATGTGATATAAACTCCAGTTCCCTAACTCCTCTATTTTGAAAGTGAAAACCATGTCAGGATAACAAAAATAATCCAAAGGATCATTGGCTAACAATGTGATCAGGGATTAATGGGGTTTAGGTTGGAGGAGGCATTGAATAGATAGGAATGAAATACTGGTGCCTTTGTGGTGCTTGAGCTTTCTCAGGAGGTGAGGAGAAGGGCCAAAGATCTGGAGCACTAGAATATGTTTTCTCCCCGAAAAAAGATCACAGTGCTATACCTAACCCAAATGGAATTAAAATGGTTAAAGTCACAAAGCAGCTCAGCATTCATTAGGGATTCGGGCACAGGCGATACTCAAGCACTAATATTAACTATGGTTCTTAGCCTTTGGAGTTGGCGAGATGAACCCAGCTTCCTGCAGACCAAACACTTATGCTAATTGAGGAGAAACTTTCTGGGGGAAAAAAAAAAAAAAAAGGCAGCCAAATCTAAGAGACCTGTCAATGCCAGGGTCATCAGTGAAGTGATAACCAGCAAAGAGCTGAAATCAAAGGCTGCATCTGCCTCCCTGTGCACATTCTGTTCAGTGGGAGCCCACGGTGGTCACAGCTCCTTTAACAATATTTATAATGAAGGAACGATGTTGGAGATGTCAACCTTGATTATTCATAAAGCGTCCTCCTGCTCAGATCCACCCCGGGGCTAACAGTAAAAGTACCTGATTCCCAATTCTCAAACACAAAAGCATACAGAGCTTGAAAGAGGAGCTGACTAATAAAGTTTGCATATCCCTAAGAAAAAGAGCATACAAGGAAGAAGAAAAGGAATGGCAAGATTAAACAAAAACAGTAAGCTTGGATGGGGAAATGATAAAAATTTTAAAAGGCAAGAACTTAAATCTATTTTCCTCTTTTTTTCCTAACGTCCTTGTTCATTTACATTTCAGTATAAGCCATTCGGAGGAAACAGCTGTTTCATCTCCCGACTAGAACGCTGAGGTGCTTTGAACACTTACTGTGGGAGCATAATGTTGCTAAACTCTATTCTGGAGAGGAGTCTAGTGGCTTTAAACTGTGAGGAGAGGCAGAGAGAGGCCTTCCTCTCTGGTTATATTAGACAAGGAGGCCTCAGAGCAGAGGCTTTGAGGACTCACTGAGGTGGTCTATGTAGGGTGAAGAGTCCCAGGCCAGCTCTGGAGTTTACACCTACCTTCTCCAGCCCCCTAGAGCTCTATGACCTAGTTACTTATTCTTTCTCAGTTTCCTCATTTGTAAAATGGGAAGAATAATACCACCTCCTCCTAGGGCTGCTGAGAATATTTAATAAATGAGGAAAATAAAACCCAGAGCTGAGATGATGAAAAAGTTAAAGCATTAGTCTCTCAATTGTGTCTGACTGTCTGCAACCCCATGGACTGTAGTCTCCCAGACTCCTCTGTACACAGAATTCTCCAGGAAAGAATATTGGAGTGGGTAGCCATTCCCTTTCTCCAGGGGATTCTCCCAACCCAGGGATTGAACCCAACCCTGGGTCTCCTGCATTGCAGACAGATTCTTTACTATCTGAGTCACCAGGGAAGCTGGGATGATAGTCAGCACTTAATGCCACTTGGGCTTCCCTTGTAGCTTAGTCGGTAAAGAATCTGCCTGCGGTTCAGGAGACCCAGGTTCTATCCCTAGTTGGGAAGATCCCCTGGAGAAGGAAATGGAAACCCACTCCAGTATCCTTGCCTGGAAAATCTCATGGACAGAGGAGCCTGGTGGGCTGCAGTCCATGGGGTCGCAAAGAGTTGGGCACAACTGAGTGAACTTATTACTTATTACTAACACTTATTACTGCCACTTACTTGCTGTTGTTATCAATCCTGAGAAGTCTGGTCAAGCAGAAATTGAACTGTTTGCTTTTGGAGTTGATTTTAATAGAGCTATGGTTTGAGCTTATGGTAATAACATGCTGACTGTCAAATATCCTAACTCTTCTCTCCTGGGCACACACTGGACCAGATTCCTGGTTCCCTATGGTTGGATAGGGTTGTGTGACTAGTTCTGACAAATAATTGTGAGAAGAAATACCATGTATCACTTTTAGGCCAGAGCTTTAATCGGCAGTGTAAAACCTGCCAGAACTCTCTTGCTATTGCCATGATACCTGCAAATGTTCAAAATGATGGACCATTCCATCAACCTGTTCCAGGGTTTATAAATCTCTTGAATTTTAGCTGATTTAATACCTTTTCTCATTTTTGGAAACCCTTAGTTAGTAGCTATTCAAATATTGGTTCTGCCTCATTATCTCTATTGCACGTGACCACAAAAGACATGTACAGGGTGTTCTTGCAGCAAATGTTCACAATAGTTAAAAATGAGAAGCAACATCAAAATTCATCAATAACAAGATCACTAAAGTGAATTATATTTCTTCAGTGAAATATTACATAGTTAAAATGTGAACCAACCATACACAAATAAATATGTACAATTCACTAAAATCTCATAAGAATAAAGTATTTTTTAATATATAAAAATGCTACCTATATTTAGAGGCACATAAAAATGTAGTTAAAAGTATAAAAGTAGGCACGCGTGTATGCTCAACTGCTTCAGTTGTGTCCAACTCTTTGTGACCCTATGGACTGTAGCCCTCCGGGCTCCACTGTCCACGGGATTCTCCAAGTAAGAATATTGGAGTGGCTTGCCATGCCCTCCTCCAGGGGATTGTCCTGACCAGGGATCGAATCCACATCACCTGCATTGTAGGCAGATTCTTTACCACTGAGCCACTGGGGAAGCCAATAAAAAAGTATACATGAGAATTATAAATATAAAATCAGAATAGAGGTGGCTTCTAAGGAAAAAAAAAGTATTACAATCAGAGGTTGGGTATTAACTCTAAATAAATCCCAGGGACGGGGGACCCTGGTGGGCTGCCGTCTCTGGGGTTGCACAGAGTTGGACACGACTGAGGCAACTTAGCAGCAGCAGCAGCAGCATAACATCTTATTACTTAAAAAAAGAAAAATATGAAGCATATATCACAAAAAGATTATTATAACTGTATATGTTTAAAATTTTTCAAAATTTTTAAACAAACATGACTAAATGAACATATAAAGATACATGCCAAGGCATGTTCTGCTAAATAACAGAGTCATTCCTGAACACATTCAAAAGGTACTTGTTATGTCGGTCCAGTCTCTACAGAGACCCAAAACTACAATAGGTGAGACAACTCATAAGTTTCTCTTCTGGGATCATAGTCTAGGAGCTGGTTGTCCAGGACTGGCAGCACAGTTCTGCCGTCTTCAACCCCATGTTTCCATAACAAGATAGACCGAGGCTCCACCATCTCTATCACATCTACAGAAGAGCCAATGGGAGAGCAAGAAAATGTCAAGGAGACTACAGTTCACTTCTTTTAAGATTATAACATGAAATTGCCACACATAGCTCCTTCTAATATCATATTTGTGAGAAATTTACTGCATGGCCACGTCTTGTAAGGGAATGTGACAAATGTACTCTCTGGCTGGGAAACCACACAACCAGCTAAACTTTGCAGTTCTGTTGGGTTGGCCAAAAAGCTCATTCGGATTCATCCATCACATCTTACAGAAATACTCAAAAGAACTTTTTGGCCAACTCCAATATTACTAAAGGAAGAATTAAAGAATGGATACAGCTGAACCACTAGCCACTTCTGCCATAGGATAGATTAGGCAAAACTATGACAGAGGTATAGCAGGAACATTTACAAAGGGGAAACTTGTCCTTCTGTCTTTGTCTTGGGATCCAACCTCACAAATAGTCCCCGCTCATCTTTCATTTCCAGAGGTGCCTAGCTCTAGTCTTACTCAGCTGTCCTGCACCCCATAAGCACCTTCCAACAGCAAGACACTCTATGAGGTGCTAGAAGTTCAAGGATGGAATGACACGGACCCTGCCTTCACCCATGGTTAGCACTAAAATGGTAGTATTGGTTTAATCTGAGCGTTGGAGTGGATCTATGAGCCAGCCAAAAGAGCCTCTGAAGACTTCTCTGTAAAGTCTCTCCAGGCTTCACAGAGCATGTGGTCCTGGAATTGAGGTTTGCAGTTTGTGAAGGAAGCTCTCAGGGAGATAAGGTTCTGACCAGAGAGAATAAAATATGGAAAGAGAAGGGGAAGCATAACATGTACAAGAAAACAAAGATGTTCAGTGTGATGTAAATTAATAACACACTGAGCCAAAAAGGAAGCTGGTAGCTTGCATGAGGTCAGATCACAGGCAGTCATTCACATGGAGGCATTCGGATTTTATCCTGCACATACAGAGGTAGCCAGTAACAAATTGTGAACCAAGGAAAGGACAATGTTATAATAGGTGTGTTAGATCACTCTGAAAGTAACATGGAAGATGGATCAGGAGGGAAAGAGAACTATTAATAGGAAAAAAAGGCAGGGGTCGACAGTTTGGGGGATGGGGACAGATGAGTTCAAATTGCACCTCGTTTGCTTTGAGGTCCCCAAAGGACAACCAGTTTGAGATGGCTGGTAAATATGGTGTTAGATACACGTGAAGCTCTGGAAAGTTCTGGTTTCCACAGCCTGTTACTCCTTGAGTTTGCAGTTTCAGGGACGGATAAGCCGCTTTTCAGCCTCAGCACTCATTTCTCCTTTTCATTTCATGGGCTGGTCTGCCATTCCATGGCAGTCGAAAACTTGTGTCCCCAGCCATTTCCCCTACTCCCCAGTGAACTGGTCCCCATTATACTGTACTGCTGGCGGCACAGGCTGGGAATTCAAATCTAGCTGAACATCTTACTAACGGAGTGACGTCAGCCTGAAGGGGCACCTCTGGGGTGAGCACCCGGCTTTCATTTGGCCCTGTCATGTTGAGCAGCTTTATCAGACAAGATGAAGGCAGACAAAGCATCATCAACCCATTTCCAATGACACCAAGACATTAGAGGCAAATTTGTGGATGTCAGGTGGACAGTTCAGAGAAAACTAAATATGCTAAAATCAACAAGATAAAATAGAATGGGGAAACATGGAAAGCTTGTCAAATAAATGAATTGCAAAAGTAAACTTGTGGGGAAATTCTGCTAAAGGTGTTTGCTACCCAGAATATTTAAGTCTTCTAAAGGATGCTGGAAAATGTTATCCAGAGCATAGCAACCACCATTTCTCAGGGCTCAATCAGCAAAACAAACCTGAATCTATTTTCCAGGGAGATGGTTTCCACTTTAAATAAAACAGATGATCAACAATCTCTGTTAATCACTGTTCTATTCTACAGTATTCCCATTCATTCTCTCTAGATCTCTGGACACACAGCTTCATTTCTCTATAAATATCTTTCTAGAAATGCTATTTCAGAGCTACCTTTTCATCTATGTATTTTTATAAGTACTAATCAAGACTTGAGACAGCTTCCAGACTGTCATCTGACCAAGCTGATCCGTATTAGATAGCCCTTGACTAATGTTCACAAAGCCCACTGTACTTCTCTCTCAAACTTTCATCGCCATTGTAGTTCATCATGTCAACAAGTTTCAATGTTTGTAAGCTCCAGGACTGATTCATTAGTCTGTCTCCAGTGCCTCATGCAGAGCTGGCCTGTAGTAGGCACAGAATAAATATGTATAGAAAGAGTGAATAAATAAAAGAAAAAGTAAACGACTAACACCCAACAAGACTCATAACCTGAGCCTCCTACGCTGTTAGTGGTAATGTAAATTGGTACAGCTACTATGGAGAACAGTTTGGAGCTTCCTCAAAAATCTAAAACTTGAGTTGCCATATGATCCTGCAATCCCACTGTGGGGCATGTATGTGGATAACATTAATTTGAAAAGATATATGCACCCCAACATTTATAGCAACACTATTTACAACAGCCAAGACATGGAAGCAACCTAAACATCTATCCATAGAAGAATGGATAAGGAAGATGTGGTAGGGACTTCCCTGGAGGTCCACTGGTGAAGACTCTGTGGTTCCACTGCAGGGGGTGTGGGTTTGATCTCTGGTCAGGGAACTAATACCCTGTATGTGCTGAGGTGCAGCCAAAGAATAAATAAAATAAAAAAGATACAGTAAATATATGCAATGGAATATTACTCAGCCGTAAAAAAGAATGAAATAATGTCCTTTCCAGCAACATGGATGGACCTAGAGATTGTCATACAAGTGAAGTGAAGTCAGAACAAAGTGAAGTCAGAGTTGTGAAGTCAGAGGAAGACAAATATCATATGATACCTCTTATATGCAGAATCTAAAAAAATATATACAAATGAACTTATTTATAAACAGAAATAGAGTCACAGATATAGAAAACATCTACAAAGAGGAAAGGTGGGGAAGAGGGATAAATTGGGAGTTTGAAATCGACAGATATACATTACTATATTTAAAATAACCAACAAGGACCTACCGTAGAGCAGAGGTAACTCTATTCAATATTCTGTAATAATATAAATGGGAAAAGAATTTGAAAAGAACAGATACATGTATAACAATCATTTTGCTGTACATCTGAAACTAACACAACATTGTAAATCAACTACAGTCCAATATAAAATAAAACTGAAAAGTTATCATTACCAAAGGGGAAAGGGGGTGAGGACAGATAAATTAGGAGTTTGGGATTAACATATACACACTACTATATATAAAATATAGATTGCCAACAAGGACCTAGTATATAGCACAGGGGTCTATACTCAATATCTTGTAATTACCAATAATGGAGATCAATCTGAGGGACCTCTCTGGTGGTCCAGTGGCTAAGACTCTGCATTCCCAATGCAGGGGGCCTAGGTTTGATTCCCAGTCAGGGAACTAGAACCTGCATGCCTCAACTAGGACCCAGTGCACTCAATTAAATAAATATTTTTTAAAAAGAACTTGAAAAAGAATAAATATATACATACACAGATATATTCAATTTGTGGTATACCTGAAATGAAGACAACACTGTAAAACAACTATACATCAATAAAAAATTTTTTTAAAGATTCATAATCTATTTTAGTAACACAAGATAATGTCAAAGCTCTTTTTTGTGCAACTATTTCATGATGGGAGAATAAATTCTTTTAATCACTTTTTTTTTAACTAACTGTTCGTCATTACTCATGTCCATCTTGTCAGATGTTTCTACTTAAATAAACTATATACCTCTAGACACCAGCAACAGAGGACTTGTCTGAGAGAGAAAAGTAGCAAAGAATATATAATATTGTCACTTGCTCTCCGGCCCTATAAATTCTGCTTGTATAAAGTAGATGCTCCAGAAGAGAAAGACAGTCAGTCCCTCCTTTGCTCACATTCATGTTCATTTTTTAGCTAGAAAAAAATCATTGTTAAAATTCCAAGCCAAAGCCCTTATGCATAAGGCATGAATAAAAGACTATTTGCTATACAAGAGCTGATTTGGCTATGAACAGGAGAAAGGTGGAAAGAGAGAGTCCGGAGGTAATTCAAAGAATGCAACAGAATGTAAGTGAAGCTAATTGCATCAATTCTCTTTAAACGGCTCCTGCCCTTTTTTATTACAGATCCCATGTGCAGCTGGTGACGTGGCTCTGCTCCACACTCAACTTATAGCCATCAAAAATTCTCTCTGCAGAACTTCCATGGAGGATTCCATCTGGTGTAAGTGAGACACATTTCATTTTTACAGTGGCCTAATTAAGATGTTCCAGTCCACATTGGTTCCATAAACTGTACCATAAAAAGCTGCTATTTACAAATTTTGCAAGCAAGCAATGGATTCCACTACCCTACGAGGAGCAAAATGCCATTTAAAAATTGCCATCGTGGAAGAGCACTGGACAGGTTGTCAGCAACCCACTTCATTCGGTAAAGACCAACCCAGATTCCTGCCTGCCTAGATACTGGAATTTCTCCGCCAGGTAGCTCAAATTGTTAATTTTAAAATGCCCAAATTTTAGCTACCCTCACCTCTATTCCAAAGACTCAAGAAGTAGTTTCAGAAGATGACCAGTTCCTCCCATACCAACAGACACAGGAAGTAAGGGAGCCATTTTTCACCCTCGAAAGGATTAGCTCATTAACTCAGGATCCAGAGCTCCAGGTAACATTCAACCTCAAGTGAGTAACTCCAGCTGCTGCCACTCCTGGTGACATAAAGTGACATTTCATAAAAAGTGTTTTACTGCTTAATGTTTTGTTCCTTTAAGCATCTGGAGGTTATGATCACCCTTTAAAGTGAAAGTCAAGTCTCTCAGTCATGTCCAACTCTTTGCAACCCTATGGACTGTAGCCCGCCAGACTCCTCCATCCATGGGATGATCACCTTATACCTAGTTTTATTTTAATTCATTTCACAGTTGGGTCATCCTTATATTTAATATGTGGAAAAACAGACCTTCTCAAGCAAGAATACTAGGGTGGTTTGCCATTCTCTCCTCCAGGGAACCACATTTTGTCAGAACCCTGCACTGTGATCTGTCTCTCTTAGGTGGCCCTGCATGGCATGGCTCATAGCTTCATTGAGTTATGCAAGCCCCTTTACCATGACAAGGAGTGATCCATGAAAGGGAAAGACTGAAAGCAAAGGAGAAGAGGGTGGCAGAGGATGAGATGATTGAATAGCATCACCAACTCAAGTAGATATGAATCTGGGCAAACTCTGGGAGACAGTGAAGGACAGGGAGGCCTGCAGTCCATGGGTTGCAAAGAGCTGGACACAACTTAATAACTGAGTAACAACTTCTTCCCCTGGTGTGAGTGCTATAGAGCAGAGATATCTGCTTTACCATTTGGGCAGATTTGAATATCCATACTCACTCAGGACATAAAAAGGATATGAGTCTCATTTTTCCATAAGTACATGTCAGAAAGTAATCCAAAATTAGGCAACTGTGCAATTCTTGTGGCCATTCAAAAATAAAGCACCATTCATAACCTAGAATGGGAGACTTTTTCTTTCCTAAAGAAACACATTATGTGAACATTTTAAATACCCTAACAAACATTCAGGCAGGCTTGCAGAAACTTTAGCCTACTCACTAAAACCTTTGGGCTGTCATATATAAATTTCACGCCCCTTCAATGGAAATGACCATTCAGAAGGTCAAAAAAAAAAAAAAAAAGTTGAGGGTTACATTGGCCAAATTCTTTGGTTGCCAGCTTTAAAGTTTTTCCTTCCTGTGAAAGGCATTCATACATTTAAAGGACTCTGTCCACTGTCCCCCACCTCTTCTATTTTGTCAACAGCAACAACCTAAGAAATAAAATGTATAAAGCACCACACAGTACATCCTCCAAATTCATTTCTTCAACCATCTATCGATCATGCAGTGCTTCTTACTACTGAAGATTTCAAATACTTCTTAACTCTGGCTTCCATTCCATGCCTGCATGCTAAGTCTCTAAGTCGTGTCCAACTCTTTGCGACCCCATGGACTGTAGCTCGACAGACTCCTCTGTTCCTGGGATTTCCCAGGCAAGAATACCAGAGTGGGTTGCCATTCCCTTCTCCAGGGAATCTTTTTCCAACCCAGGGATTGAACCTCTGTCTCCTGTGTTGGCAGGCAGATTTTTTACCATTGAGCTACCTGGGACCCCTTCCAAACCACAACTGTACCTAAATCAAAGATAAGGTATACTGGAATTGAGAAGAAAGTAAGAAATTTAGATTCTTTTTTCCATCTCCAATGGCCAGGACACTTGAAGGATGTCCTTTTACATTTTTAATCCCAGTTCCCTAGAAGCAAAATGTGTAAGTATTCATAGCATAAAACAAAGGGAATCAAAAGAATAATTTCATGCCACAACTATTATTATGAGTGATAAAATGGCTAGTTAGAAGGCAATTCACACTTTAACCACTTTTGGAAACAGATGGTTCTAAATGTGACTAATTTTCCTCAACATTTAACAGCAACATCAGAAATTAAACATGTTATAGAAACCATTAAGGTTCTGTCCCACCCCTGTTTTTATCAGTGTTGTCTACTAGGGAAATCATACCACAATGATGTATTTACATTAATTGAAGGAGGAAACTTGAAGAAAGACAAGAATTAGCTATTCACTGCATACCCCAAAGGGAAGGCTGGCTTCTTCTTTCCCATTTTAAACCAAACACTTCTTTTAGACTCTGAGAGAGGGAGAAGGTGGGATGATTTGGGAGAATGGCATTGAAATATATATAACATCATATATGAAACGAGTCGCCAGTCCAGGTTCGATGCACGATACTGGATGCTGGGGGCTGGTGCACTGGGACGACCCAGAGGGATAGTATGGGGAGGGAGAAGGGAGGATGGTTCAGGATGGGGGACACATGTATACCTGTGGCAGATTCATTTTGATATATGGCAAAATCAATACAATATTGTAAAGCTAAATAAAATTAAATTTAAAAAATAAATAAATAAATGAAACACTTGCTGGTTTCCCTTTTGGCCAAGAAAGTTGATGGATCAAGTTCAGGTTTTAAAATAAATTCCCTTAGCTAGAATCCTGATGCATTCCCAGGAGCTATAGTATATTTCCGCCTCAGATGAATAAGAATATCCTACTTGTAAATGTCTTTGTCTATCAAATAGTAAGAGGGCTTGAAGCAGCAATCCCAATGCTAATCCTGGTTTTGTCTGAACCTACAACAAAGGAAGAATGCAGATTTATTCAGTCCTCCTAGTGGCTTCCCCAGTGGCTCAGATGATAAAGAATCTGCCTGCAAAGCAGGAGACCCAGGTTTGATGCCTGGGTTGGGAAGATCCCCTGGCAAAGAGAATATTCTTGCCTGGAGAATTCCATGGACAGAGGAGCCTGGTGGGCTACAGTCTATGGGGTCACAAAGATTTGGACACAACTGAGTGACTAACACTTTCACTTTCACCTGGTGGTTTGCAAAGGCACGGTTCAAACTCCAAACCTTGACATGCATTGGCTGTATTGACTTTTCTCAACTAGCCAACCTCACTGAAAATTGTTTCCCCAAGCCCTCAGTGTTCATATATGACTTAGATGATATAAAAATGTGAAGTGTTTGTAAAGGCTTCTTCTGAAATCCTTCACTCTAAAGATGTGATCACCATTAGCATCTCCTGTCCTTCTTTTTCAAGGATGCACTTAAAACAATTTATGAAGAAATGCAGATATGGATGTTATGTTTGAATCTCAAAAGGTCAACCTCAAAATAAGCAGGGGAATGAGGTGTCACCTACCATTCCCAACAAAGGTAGAGGGACAGCAAAAGTCCTGAGACAGGTGAATGAGGGTGAGGAAGGAAATGGGGAGCCTGGTGAGCTCAAAGTCTTAGGGTCCTTTAGTCTGAGAAGATGGAGAATGAAAAGAGGGATGACCAAGGATGACCAAAGTCTTTAAAGTCATTAGGAAGAGAGAAAGCATCAACGAAAGCTTGTTCACACAACTAGAAGAGAGTTGGGGGGACTTCCCTGTGGTCCAGTGGTAAAGAATATGCCTTGCAATGCAGGGAACATAGGTTTGATCCCTGGTTAGGGAGTTAGGATCCCACATGCTGCAGAGCAATTAAACCCAAGCATCACAACCACTGAGCTTGCACACCACAACTAGAGAGTTTATGCACTGCAGCTACCCATGATGTGAGGAAGATCCCACAGCTGGAACTAGACCCAACACAGCCAGATAAATAAGAACTAGGGAAAGGCTGGGGGCCTGAAAAGAGGGGCAATTTTGACATTGCAACAGAAGCATTTAGGATAAAACAGTGGTTTCCACAGTAAATCAATGTAAACAAATAATTTCCTCCAGCCTCCTCACTTTTCTGTAAAGCTCTAGAAGAGTATACATGTTAAGTGACCATGACTACTTATTATCAACATCATCATTATCAATTCCTTCTACCAAATTACAAGATCCTTAGAGACTGGGTTGTATCTCATTCACATTTTAATTCCCACACAGTGCCCTGCACACAGAACATGTGTCTGCTGGCCTACATTAAACAACCAGCTACGGGGTAAACTGATGTGAAGTGATGACCAGTTTCATGGTATAAATACCCCCATCAGGATGAAGTTCAAGCAACCAAGATGATGTCACTGAAAATGGTACTGGGAAGAGATGCACATCACCCTTTCTTGGGGGCTGTAAAAGCTGCTCCAGTCCATGCCTGGATTCACTTAGTAAATAATTATGGAACTGGAAATGGGCCAAACCTTAATGATTTTACACGATGGCCAGCAGAGAGCCAGGTACATGACTGTCAAGAGTAGAAGTATCCATTCACCATCACCTGTACTTCCAGTAAAATAATCAGGTTTTTCTCCCAATCAAGAATTTGACCTCTTCATCACTCATTATGTCACTATGACCAAGGAATTCTACTTGTAACTTTAGCAGAAAACCTTGTCATAACAGGATATATGGGAGCTGTATGTGCTCATAAACAAAAAATACGTGCTATGGTATTTACTGTCACCAATAAAATGTATACTATGGGTTAATAAACCAGGAACACCAAGTAATAAATGAAATGAATATGAGTCACTCAAGCGAAAAAAACCACAAAGCATTAGAACACTTAGTGAATTCTCAGTTAATACAATCTCTTCTTGTGAAGAAGCCTTCCTTCTACACAGACTCAAGGCCCTGCTGTCCTTGAATGGTCCACATCAACTCCCTCTTGATCTACTAATAGTCCAATCCCACACTAGGTCCCTCCCAGGGCAGCTGCCTCAGCCACTTTGTGCATGGGAGCAGGTCACCCTGCAGGTTCTGTCTGCCTGCCTTTCACTGAGCTCTCCCTAACCTTTACTGAAGGTACTCAGAAACAGAAATATACTTTGAACTGCTTTTCTGCTTAGCAAAATTAGTCTCTGAAATCTCTGCCTGAAATATGTTTTATTTTCCTCCTCTTTTAAAATGAGGCCTAGCTTAAAGATTCTGAACTTAGCAGGAGACTACATTGGATCTCCTGCTAAGTGAATTGGTGGAGAGACTTCATTGATCACTGGTTGATCAATATGTCAGTCACGGAGCTGGGGATAAGATAAGGGTAGGATGCATGGATATTAAGACAAATATGATATATTTTCTGACTTTAACAAGCTTGCCACCCAGTAGGAGAGCTAATATACAAAACCCTAATATTTTAATTTTAGTTTAGGTAGATAATTTCAATATAATATGATACAACAGGGAAACACATGGGCAGTAGGTGCTGTAGGAACTAAAAGGAAGTTACTAAACACAGTCTGTGAGTTGGATGGAGTCACAGGAGGCTTCCTATATAGATGAGCCTGACCCTGTTTTTGCTTGTTTCTTTTTTAATGCAGGATTTATCATGGTAGCATTTATACACAGTAAAAATTATATTTTTAAGTATACAATTTTATGAGTTTTAACAAATGTACATGGGTACACAGCCATTAGCCCCATCAAGAGATAGAATATTTCCATCCCTTTAAAATGTTCCCTTAAACTCTGTTGTGGTCAAACTCTTTCCTTCATATTCAGCCATGGGCAATCCCTGAAATGATTTCTATGCCTATAGTTCTGCTTTTTCCAGAATGTCCTCCAATAAAGGGAATCACAGAGTATGTAGCTCTGTGTGTCTAGCCTTTTTTGTTCATCATAAATGCTTTTGAGGCTCATCCATGCTGTTATACACATCAATAGTTTGTTCCTTTCTATCACTGAGTAATATTCCATTGTATGCACCTCTCCCAGTTAGTTTATCCATACATCAGTTGAGAGCCTTTTAGACTGTTTTCATTTTGGGCAATTAGAAATAATGCTGCTACAAACAAAAATAAAATAAAAGGAGCCCCAGCTTTGGTTGCTTTCATCTGTGAGGAGGAACACTATTTTTGTTGTCATTTCTGTTTCAAACTGCTCAGTCTTTCTTGGTGTATCTCCCTCAGTCTCCACTTGACTTCTCTCAGTCTCTGAGTGAGTGTGAATTTCTGTGTGTACTGTAGTCATGAAATTAAAAGACGCTTACTCCTTGGAAGGAAAGTTATGACCAACCTAGATAGCATATTCAAAAGCAGAGACATTACTTTACCAACAAAGGTTCGCCTAGTCAAGGCTATGGTCTTTCCTGTGGTCATGTATGGATGTAAGAGCTGGACTGTGAGGAAGGCTGAACGCCGAAGAATTGATGCTTTTGAACTGTGGTGTTGGAGAAGACTCTTGAGAGTCCCTTGGACTGCAAGAAGATCCAACCAGTCCATTCTGAAGGAGATCAATCCTGGAATTTCTTTAGAAGGAATGATGCTAAAGCTGAAACTCCAGTATTTTGGCCACCTCATGCGAAGAGTTGACTCATTGGAGAAGACTCTGATGCTGGGAGGGATTGAGGGCAGGAGGAGAAGGGGACGACAGAGGATGAGATGGCTGGATGGCATCACTGACTCGATGGGTATGAGTCTGGGTGACCTCCGGGAGCTGGTGATGGACAGGGAGGCCTGGCGTGCTGCGGTTCATGGGGTCGCAAAGAGTCGGACACGACTGAGCGACTGATCTGATCTGATCTGATTTAATCAGAGTGCTTCTTCGGCATGAGATGTAACTTACAATGAAAAGCTGCTCTCAGTTAATGCCTCACTAACTGAATTCTTTCCTTTTTTTAAGAAAAAGTCTTCATACTTCAGGCAGAAATCATCATACTCTGCCAGTACGTCGGTATCTCTCACCCCCAGACATCTCTGAATGTTTTTCCCTGCCAGTCCCAGTTACAATGGTTCATACCTCTCTTCTCCATTAAGAAGACACACAGCTTTTCCAGGTCCAATAAACAGATGACCAAGACTGCAAAAAAAAAAAAAAAATCCATCAGCCTAACCAAGTACAATAAAATGTAACTGGGGTTCGGATCACAGGCATCCATAAAGGACTATGTATTTGATTTCATTGAGTTTATTGTTCTAACACCAGGTGACATTCATCAGTGGATCAGTCTACAAATTATTAAATCTCATCAAAGAAGATTCCACACTCTTGCTTTCCTTGGCAGAAATAAATCCCTTGTTTAATATATGTGTGGAGACAAATTAATTCTTCTCCCTCTACATAATTCCTGCCAAAGAGAGCTCTATCCTAACATATATCATGCAGATGCTTAAAAAATAGTGTCTTATTTTTAATAGTCATTAAAAGCAGTTTTAAATTCATGAACTCTGGAGTCTGTAGCCAAGTACGAGGGATAATGGAACCAACTTATGAAGAGGGCTTAACAAAGAAGGCTCAGGGATTTACCAAAACATGTAATTTGGGAATCCCTGTTTAAGAAAACATAACAAGGGCTTCGGACAAGGCAATGGTAAGCCACTCCAGTACTCTTGCCTAGAAAATCCCATGGACGGAGGAGCCTGGTGGGCTACAGTCCGTGGGGTCAATACGATTCAGACACGACTGAGCGACTTCACTTTCGCTTTTCACTTTCACATAATGGAGAAGGGAATGGCAACCCACTCCAGTGTTCTTGCCTGGAGACTCCCAGGACAGCAGAGCCTGGTGGGCTGCCGTCTATGGGGTCGCACAGAGTTGGACACATTGAAGCGACTTAGCAGCAGCAGCAGCAACAAGGGCTTCCCTGGTGGTCCAGTGGTTACGAATCCACCTGGAAAGGCAGGGGACATAGGTTCAATTCCTAGTTGGGGAAGATCCCACATGCTGCAGGGCAACTAAGCCTGTGTGCTGCGGCTACTGAGCCCACGTGGCCAGAGCCCATGATCTGCAACGAGAGGCCACCACAACGAGAAGCCTGCACACTGCAACTGCAGCGTAGCCCCCGCTTGCTCCAACTAGAGAAAGCCTGAGTGTAGCAATCACCAACTCCATGGACGTGAGTTTGAGCAAGCTCTGGGAGCTGGTGACAAACAGGGAAGCCTGGTGTGCTGCAGTCCATGGCCGACTGAACGACTGAACTGAACTGACTGTAGCAATGAAGACCCAGGGCAGCCAAAAAAAAATAATAAATAAATCTTTAAAAAACACAACAATAATGAATATCAAATTAGGTATAAAAGAAAATCTTTACTTAACATGGGTATGTGCAAAGTGAGGAGTCCTGAAAATTAAATTTCATAAGCTTCATGATAAACTACCTCCCACCTAGGTTTTCCTAAGAGTCCCTACAAGTGCTTTCTACACGTTAAACCCATTACAGAGGGATGCCTACTTAATCATCACCCCATCCTTCTGAGAAATGCACTATTTCTAGCTTTGCTGCAAACTGAAGAGACCAAGGTTTTAAAAGGTCAGCAGCTTGTCCAAGGTCACAGTGCCATACAGGACAGAGTTAGCACCTAACTCCAGCACCCTATGGTTGGCCAGAACACAGTGTGGCCTCCTAAGACCCAAAGATTATACAGAAGTCGTCTACATTTCTCAACATTAGTTTATTTTTATTCATCCTAACTTTCCCAAGGAAAGAAAGGCACAAACATAAGAGTGTTTAAAGTGCACATAAATCTGGACCTTGAAGTTGCACAGAAGCGACTCCATCATTAGGTCTTACGTTTTCATCCCCAATTGCTCCAATTCAATCCTCCCAAACACAATAAGCCCCTTCATCAGTCATGGCCAAATGGGTTTCGAGTGGATGAAAGTTATCACTGCTGGTTGTGGGGTTCTCCAAATCACTAAATTCAGATCATTTCGAATGTCAAACTGGCACTTAACAGGCAACAGCTGAGAATCTGACTTGATTTTATTTTGGAGTAAAATCCTTTCCGAGCTAAGGTATTATACGATAATTCCTCACATTACCTAGAAGTGTCATCAGATAGAAAATAAAGATATTCTTCACCTCCTTAAGTAATTCAGAAACATTGGACATGATCCTTCTAATGCGGAAAGCTCAGGAATAAAGTTGCTCACTTTCAATGGGAGCATTAACTTCCGTAGGACCCAGAAGCTATCGGGTGCAGTGAAACAGGTAATTTAACAAATGGACCCTAAGAGGCAGAAAGAGCTAAGTATCTAATGTATCCACCACCAAATGTCATTTAAAACTGAAATTAAAGCCACAAAGACCTGGGCAAGCACGAATTAAGCTAATCAAGAGTGTTTACCAAACACACTGAACTTCACAGACAAAATACATGTACACATAGAGCCTTGCTATACCAACAGTACTGCTATGTTCCAACCAAAGAGAGAGAGCTTTAGGAAGATTTGTCAATGCCATCCCTATTTTCAAAGCAATTTAAGAACAGTTTACTTGTTTAACAATTAAGAACCATTTGCTGTCAGTATGCATGGGTGCGCAGTTGTGTTCTACTCTTTGGAACCTCATGGACAGTAGCCCACCAGGCTCCTCTGTCTATGGGATTTTCCAGGCCAGAATACTGGAGTGGGTAGCCATTCCCTTCTCCAGGAGGTCTTCCCAATCCAGGGAATAAACTCGTGTCTCCTGTATCTACTGCATCAACAGGCAGATTCTTTACCACTGAACCACCTGGGAAGCCCTTTGCTGTCAGTAATGGAGGGGAAAGAAGAGAGAGAAAGGCACTGTATTCCTAAATTCTGGCTGGCATACTAAGTAAAACTATCCAGATGAACTGAATGGCCTACTGCTTCTGCCATCTCTTTTCTGTAACACACTCTGGTCTAAAGATGTGCCCCCTATAACAGTGTGGGGCACCAAGGACAAGTCTGAAAGGACTAAATAAGCAGGAACCTAAAGTCAGGATCCTGTAAGCTTGTTTGAAGTGAAGGGGCCCAAATGCAGCATAATCTCAGAGTCACATCACTCACCAAGGAGTTGAATTTGGTATGGAGTGGAGCTATTTTGAGCCTCATACAAAGTTAACATTATTTTTTCAAGAATCCAAAAGATCTTCTTGGAGGTCACTTAAACACTCTGAGCATCACTTTTTTCTTCTTTGCCTTCAAATATTTATTGAACACCATGTGCCAGGCACTGAGGTAGGAGCTCTACGTAGATAGTCATTCATCTATGATTATCTTGTTCATTCTTTTGACCCCAGGACATAGCATGGTACCTGGCATATAGCAGGTGGCTCAGAAATAGCATCATCATCATTATCACTCTTGTTAATGGTGGCGGCATTCAAAGGTGATGCAGAGGTCAACATTTTTCAGAGGTGCACTCCTATCAGGCTCATGGAAGCCCTAAGTCCTGAGAGAGAGAGAGTGAGTGTGTGTGTGTGTGGCTAAAGTGAGTTGTTACTGGTTAGAAAAAAATGATTCTTGTGTTCATCATCAGAGATCTACAGTACTACTTTCTAAGAAAGGCCTGTGTATTACACACTAATGGCTTCTAAGTAAAATTACAAAAGGAGATTTAATTAAGAATATGACAGTTTTACCATGGCATCTCTGAGTGACCCTCCATGCCATGCTCTACTTTAGACAATTTATATTCATCCACTTACTTAAATCTCATCACTTCCTGTTGTGGTAGTATTGGCTCCGTGCCCCACTTTATAGGTAGAGACGCTAAACAGACTACTAGGAGGGGACCAGGGAAAATGAGCAGGGGGACCAGGCCATATGTTCAGGAAGAAGCCTTTCTGCAAGTAAGGCAGAAATCTAGGCAAAGTCCTGAGAGGGTCCCTGGGGTGAGGAGGTAGAGAATCTGGTGAGCTAAAAATCAGTGAGCTCTTTAGCTTAGGAATAAAGAATGAAAGGGAGAATGATCAAAGGCTATAAAATCATGAAGAGTGAGGAGACCATAAACATGGGTTTGTTCACAAGATGAAAGACTGGAGATGGAAAATATGAGAAGTGAAGACAGATAATGGATTGGATATAATCACCTAAGAGAAAATCACTAAAGAGAGAAAGATGAAGGGCAGAGTCAAGATTGATGGCAAGATTGGATGGCAAAGTCCGTCCAAAGGAGGACGAATGTCTACTAGACACACTTTTACTGACTCTCTACTAGGTTTCTAGCTGCACGCTAAGCTCTTTCCTAATGATTGCATTTGATCCTAATAACAACCCCTCCAGGGAGAATGTCGAGTTTTTTCACAGTTGCTCAAATGCTTGGTCAATTAAATTCAGTGCTAGTGACTGCATTCTACCAGAATAGCTAGGTTATTTTCAAGTTTTCATGATGTCTCTAAATCGTTGCTCCTGGTCACTCAGTCTTTGTGTTTACCTATTTCTCTGTTTCCATTTCACTCTAATTGAATTTGGAGTAACTCTGCTATTTGAACTACTGCTCTCCCAGACTCTTTGTTCTCCTTCCTAATGAACGCCCCCACCAATCTCTTTATCTGTTATAGACCCAATGAATGACTCCTCCTCAAATTGATAAACTGTAACTCTACCATTCTATGTGATGGTATTAGGAGGTGAGGCTTCTGGGAGGTAATTAGGATTAGAGGAGGTCATGAGGGAGGGGCCCTCATGAATGGGATTAGTACCCTTTTCAGAGTTAGGAGATAGGGGACATCCCTAGAATCCAGTGGTTAAGACTTCACCTTCCAGTAAAAGGGGTGTGTGGTTGAGCAGCTAAGATCCTATATGCCTCACAGCCAAAAAACAAAAACATAAAACAGAAGCAATATTGTAACAAATTCAACAAAGACCTTAAAAATGGTCCTAACTAAAACAAAAGTCTCAAAAACAGAGAAAGCTTGCTTCCTTCTTAGCTCTCTATCATGTAAGGATTCAATGACAAATCATCAGCCTGCAACCTGGAAAAGGGCCTCACCAGAACCCAGTTGTGCTGGTATACTATGATCCTGGACTTACAACCTCCCAAACTGTGAGGAATACATTTCTTTTGTGTATAAGCCACTTCATCAATAGTATCTTTGTTAGAGTAGCAACCCAAACTGACTAAGACACTGTTGTGCAGAAACCTAGGATTTCTTAAAAAAAAAAAAAGAAAAAAAAATCAAGCAAAGCAAGCTGTTTATGTGGGTCCAGTAGCAAAATGTGAAGTAGATGTAACCAAAAGAAGTCTTTGAGAGCTAGAATAATAAAATGCAGGTTTTTAAAAAGATGGTATTCAGCTGTGCTAAACATAAGTGATTTGACTTTAGTTGAAAAAAAATGTAGATGTATATAGGTTTATCCTGTTAAAAAAGAAAACAGATTTGGTCAACAATAAACCTAATATGTGGCTTCCCTCGTGGCTCAGTGTATAAAGAACCCACTTGCAATGCAGGAGGCCCCAGTACATTCCCTGGGTTGGGAAGAACCCCTGAAGAAGGAAATGGCAACCCACTCCAGTATTCTTGCCTGGAGAATCCCCATGGACAAAGGAGCCTGGCAGGCTACAGTCCATGGGGTCGCAAAGAGTTGGACATGACTTAGCAACTAAACCACCACCACCACCACCATCACCACAATCCCAGTTTGTATCATCAATTTAATGTAACTTCCACAGAAGATAACATGACTTGGGCCTCAGTAATAGCTACTGTGCACAAATCAGAATATATAACACAGGGACTTCCCTGGTCGCCCAGTGGTTAAGACTGTCCTTCCACTGTAGGGGGCTTGGGTTTGATCCCTGGTTGGGGAACTAAGATCCCGAACAGTATAAAAAAAAAAAGAGTCCACCCAATCCCACCCTTGACAAGAATACTGCTTTTACTTCTAGAAGCTATGCCTGCTGCTGCTGCTAAGTCGCTTCAGTCGTGTCTGACTCTGTGCAACCCCATAGACGGCAGCCCACCAGGCTCCCTGTCCCTGGGATTCTCCAGGCAAGAACACTGGAGTAGGTTGCCATTTCCTTCTCCAATGCAGCAAAGTGAAAAGTGAAAGTGAAGTCGCTCAGTCGTGTCCGACTCTTCGCGACCCCATGGACTGCAGCCTACCAGGCTCCTCCGTCCCTGGGATTTTCTAGGCAAGAGTACTGGAGTGGGGTGCCATCGCCTTCTCCAGAAGCTATGCCTAGAACAGCTATAATTTGTTCAAGGCAAGTGATCACGACAGTGAAGAAATTCAAGCCCTGTCATATGAGGAATGATTCCAGTTAATGGGAATACTTAGCTGCAAATACTGAAAGGAAGACCAGGCATCAAGGAGAGAAAATAATTGTTTTCAATTACGCAAAGGGCTCCCATGTGGAGAATTGGTTTGTGTTGGTTCGTGTTATACAACTTCAAGAAGCAGAACAAGAACCAGTAATAGCAATGATAAAAGCAGTTACCTTTTATTGGGTTCTTTCTCTGTGTCAGATACTACACTATATTATATATATATAAGTACATTATATTCATTACCCTATTTAATTGTCACAACAATCTTGATGTTAATAAGTGGCAGTTACCAAGAAACAGATATAAAACCAACACACAGAATAATATTCTAACAATTAGTCACCAGAGATGAAATAGGCTATGTTGAAAGAGACTGGTGTCTGTCTTGTCACTGCCTATGACCGATTACGTGCTGGAAAACCCTAGGTGCGAGGATGCTGTCGAGGGAATTTGAGCAGCGGAGCTGGGTGAGGTCCCACAAGTCTCTTCTAGTACTTGCTGGAATAAAAAAGATATAAACAAGGAAGACCTAATATAGGCTTCTGAATGGATGAAAACAGAGGAACATGAAACAGACTTGAAGGAAAAACTGAAACTTATTTCAAGGAAAGTGAGAGGTCATTAATATAAATCAAGACATCTTCAGTAACAGAACAAAGTCTCCTCTCTACAGGGTGGTTTCTTTCTGGTCTTCTGCAGTGGCAAAGGCAACTGGGTGAGTGAGCCCTGGGGCCACGTGCACCCTTCTGATTTTGTGAAGAAACTTCAGGTGACATGCTGGCTTCTCTGGATCCTTTTAGGATTTGATAGCTGCCAGATTCTAGAATCCAGTAGACGTCTCCAAACTCCTATGGTTTCTAACCACCTCAAGATGCTATTCCCCTCATGGCTATTTAATAACTACAATTGTGTGCCTGCCAAAACAGCCTCGTGTACTCTGAAAGGCCTTGGACAATCCAAAAACCTGCCAGCAGCAAAGAAAACTATGGGGAAGTGAGTAAATTGGAATTCTTCAAAACGTTACTGGGAGTATTTTAGATATTTAGAACAAGATGTGTGATGGCATTCGATTTTAGAAACCATATCCAAAGCCCATCTTCACTTTTCTTCCTGCCTCTCATGTGCTCTTTGCCTAAAGGAGCAATTGGATCTACTATCTAAGATGTGCTTCCTACAAGGAAGGGAGAGAGAAGGGAATGAAGGGTACATGAGAAAGTAGAGAGCAGCACAGAGGCGAAGGAGAAAGAGAAGAGGAAAGAAAGGTGTATTTGCAGACAGATGCAAAGAGTGGGGTTGTGCCCCCTTAAAGATAGTAAGGGACTAACGGAATGATTACAGCTGAACTGTAAGAATGGGGGAGCCAAGTCTACATGAAGCAGCTCAGGGTACAAATGGAAGACACAGATATCAGCTGCCACCAAACACTGCTTCCTGGGACTTCTCTGGCAGTCCAGTGGTTAAAACTCCACTCTTTGCATGCAGGCGGTGCACGTTCCACCCCTGGTCAGGGAACTAAGATCCCACGTGCCGTGCAGCCTAAAAAATATTAAAACAAACCAAAAACCATTGCTTCCTGCCTTTCACCTCAGAAACAGGAAGGAGAGTCGATATCAAAAGTTAATATCAAGGACTTCCCTGGTGATCCAGAGGTTGAGAATCTGCCTGCCAATGCAAGGGACACTGGTTGAATCCCTGGTGTGGGAAGAGCCCACATGCCACGGGGCAACTCAGTCCATGTGCCCCAACTACTGAAGCCCATGCACCCTAGAGCCCGTGCTCCACAAGAGAGGCCAGTACAGTGAGAAGTCCACATATCACAACTAGAAAGTGGCCCCTACTCGCTACAACTAGGGAAAACCCGAGTGCAGCAACAAAGACCCAGTGCAGTCCCCCCAAAAGGTTAACATCAAAAAGCCTCTGAGACCCAATTTTTTCCCAAATATTGAGCCAGTGTGCCGGTATATCAGCCACCACTTCTTCACTGGGAAATGCACTGTCCTGGCCTATAGTTTTGTCCTAGGAGGGCAGTATACCCATTTGCTAAATGATGTTTCTAGAAGAAACCCTTGCTCTCGAGTAGCAACAAGAGATTCACAGAAATTCAACTCCAGCAAGAACCCTCTCAAAGCCATTTTTCCTAGTTCCCCTGCACAAAGCAGGTTTTTCCCTCCACTTAAATAACAACAATTTGTTTTACTTTGATAGGTCCTCCTAAATAATGGTTTCATCATTAAACATCTGGCTTCTTCCTAGCAGATTAGGCCTCCAATGAGGAAAGTGTGTTTATAATTTTAATTTGAAACACAGCACATTAATATGCTGATTCTCATAATGTTTGCCTTAACCTGTTTGGAGAAATTATGACTACAAATATCTTGTACACAACACCTCTAACTACCAGCTTGTACAAACAACATAAGAGCCGGAGCGCCTCATCCAGACGATTGGAACCACTTCAGAGGCTATCATGATTAGTGCTTTGGCTGGAAGCCACATTTTACACATAAACTCAGCATCTGTCTCTGAGATGCTGCCCTGGACTAACAGACCCACCTCCACTGTTACTAATAAGCACATTCAAGAGAACCAGATGGTCTGACGGGAAGAATCTGCCTTTTCCTGAGCTAGGCACACTGGAGGGAGGGCATCCAAGGGAGGCTCTGAGTCCTATTTCCTCAGGCTCCAGGTCCCTGCGATGCTGTGAGCAAACAGTCTACACTAAAAAAGAATGTAAATGAGGGTGCTATTCATTATTTACGGCTGGCACCTTGCCATCCCCTCCTCCTCTGGGTGACGGCTGCCCGTAGGAACAGGGAAAGCATCTGATGAGAGCTGGGCAACCCTGGAGGCGTCGAGTCATTGCAAAGCAGTTTCTTTTCTTCTGCTGAGGATCCTGCAGGCTCAGCATTTCTGGCCCACAGAACAGCTGAGCTTTTCACTTCCTTCCTAACAAAGCACTGGAGTTCTCTGGCCTCCACGTTTGTTCCAAGGGTGTTTGTTTACAACCCAACCCAGAAAAGCAGCCTTGCTGCTCTATTCTCTTTCCAGAGCTAAGGTTCTTTCCCCTAAGTCTGGGTTCAAGGAAATAGAAAAACCATTGGTCTACACAGGGGAGGCACTCACAAGCAAGTTCAAGACTCAACTGGCCAGAAGTTGCATCAAGAGAATGGCTCCTTCCTTTTGAGTGAGTGTGTACAGACCTTTAAGCTATGATACTTATATATTTCACACATCTACATCATCTTCTGCGAATTGATTTTAAGCAACATGAGAGTATGGAACACGCTTTATACTTACTCTTAATTTCTCCAAAGTACCAACCAACCAGTGTCCAGAAGCTCATGGTTAGACCCTTAAACATGGTTTTCAACTCTTCAGTGAATGTTGTGACTGAATATAAAATGTTTAACTTTATATTTTGAATTGAATTGATTTCCATACACATTTCAAAATTGAAAAGCTCTTGTTGCTGGGGTTGACATAGACCAGCTCTGTGTGTTGCCTGCCAAACAAGAGATTCTTTTCCATGCCATCTGAGAGTTTTTTCCTTTCAAAGATATAACCCCAACTGTTAAGAAAAAAATTAAACAGAGAGTAATGGACATGACTGTATGCTTTTTTTTTTTTTGAACATGGAAAAATTTTCTTGCCTAAGGATATAAAAGATGCTGGCTGATAGTACTAGTCCAGATCCTTTGAGGCAAGTGACAAAATCCCAACTCTATTCTTATCAAGGGGGTAGGGATGTGTTGGCTTCTGAATTCAAATTGTAAAAAGGGCACAGATGGAGCTACACTCAGGGTTGGGTGGATTCAAGGACACACAGTTCTCCCCTCCCTCTCTTCCTCCTCCCCACCCCACATCTCTGTATGGGCCTGCATATTTGTTTCACTTTCTCTATACAACTGACCCCACACATTGGAGATATGGCCACAGGCAACCTAGGCTTATATCCCTCTAGCCATACAAACAAGACTGCAAAAAAAGGATTGTTTCTCTCCATCAGTCCAGTTAGAAGAGGGAAAGATCTGGTTGGCCTAAGGTGAATCGGGTTCCGATTCCTGGGCCAGTCATGTGACTAGAGGGAGAGTAAATGAGCTCAGCTCTGACTCTGTCGTGTGTCCACCTCTGATCCAGGAGAGAGAATGAGCAGGCACCCACCAATGACCAATGAGGAAATACAGACACTTTTCAAAGATAACGAGTGCTGCTACAAGGAGAAGGCAGGAAGAAAGTCTGGACCACCTCAGTGTTTTCTTTTTTATATTTTCATTTTTTTACTTTACAATATTGTATTGGTTTTGCCATACATCAATATGCATCGCCACAGGTATAGAACTGCCATATGACCCAGCAATCCCACTGCTGGGCATGCACACCGAGGAAACCAGAATTAAAAGAGACACATGTACCCCAATGTTCATTGCAGCACTGTTTATAATAGCCAGGACATGGAAGCAATCTAGACGTCAATCAGCAGACGAATGGATAAGAAAGCTGTGGTACATATACACAATGAAGTATTACTCAGCCATTAAAAAGAATACATTTGAATCAGTTCTAATGAGGTGGATGAAACTGGACCTGATTATACAGAGTGAAGTAAGCCAACTCAATGTTTTCTGTTACTTCGTTGTTGTTTAGTTCGCTAAATCATGCTCTACTCTTTTGCGACTCCATGGACTGACAAAACGTGGTCCACTGGAGAAGGCAATGGCAAACCACTTCAGTATTCTTGCCTTGAGAGCCCCATAAACAGGATGAAGAGGCAAAAAGATATGACATTGAAAGATGAACTCCTCAGGTTGGTAGGTGCCCAATAGGCTACTAAAGAAGAATGGACAAATAGCTCCAGAAAGAATGAAGAGACAGAACCAAAAAAAAAAAAAAAAAAAAACCTGGTTGTGGATGTGACTGGTGATGGAAGTAAAGTCTGATGCTGTAAAGAACAATATTGCATAGGAACCTGGAATGTTAGGTCCATGAATCAAGGTAAATTAGCAGTGGTCAAACAGGAGATGGCAAGAGTGAACATCAACATTTTAGGAAACAGTGAACTAAAATGGACTGGAATGGGTGAATTTAATTCAGATGACCATTATATCTACTACTGTGGGCAAGAAGCCCTTAGAAGAAATGAAGTAGCCCTCATAGTCAACAAAAGAGTCCAAAATGCAGTACTTGGGTGCAATCTCAAAAATGACAGAATGATCTCTGTTCATTTCCAAGGCAAACCATTCAACGTCACAGTAATCCAAGTCAATGCCCCAATCACTAATGCCAAAGAAGCTGAAGATGAATGGTTCTACGAAGACCTACAAGACGTTCTAGAACTCACACCCCAAAAAAGATATCCTTTTCATCATAGAGGAATGGAATGCAAAGCAGGAAATCAAGAGACACCTGGAGTAACAGGCAAATTTGGCCTTGGAATACAAAATGAAGCACAGCAAAGGCTAACAGTTTTGCCAACAGAATGCACTGGTCATAGCAAATACTCTCTTCCTACAACACAAGAGACAACTCTACACATGGACATCACCAGACAGTCAATACAGAAATCAGATTGATTATATTCTTTGCAGCCAAAGATGGAGAAGCTCTATACAGTCAGCAAAAACAAAACCAAGAGCTGACTGCAGCTGGACTCCTTATTGCCAAATTCAGACTTAAACTGAAGAAAGTAGGGGAAACCATTAGGCTATTCAGGTATGACCTAAACCAAATCCCTTACAATTATACAATGGATGTGACAAATAGATTCAAGGGATTAGATGTGATAGACAGAGTGCCTGAAGAACTATGGACAAAGGTTTGAAACACTGTACGGGAGGCAGTGATCAAAACTATCCTCAAGAAAAAGAAATTCAAAAGGGCAAAATGGTTGTCTGAGGGGGCCTCACAAATAGCTGAGAAAAGAAGAGAAGTAAAAGGCAAAGGAGAAAAGGAAAAATATATCCATCTGAATACAGAGTTCCAAAGAACGGCAAGGAGAGATAAGAAAGCCTTCTTCAGTGATCAACACAAAGAAATAGAGGAAAACAAAAGAATGGGAAAGACTAGAGATATCCTCAAGAAAATCATAGATGTCAAGGGAACATTTCATGCAAAGATAGGCACAATAAAGGATGGAAACAGTATGGACCTATTGGAAGCAGAAGGTATTAAGAAGAGGTGGCAATGGATACACAAAATTACTATATTAAAAAGATATTCGTGACCCAGATGACCACAATGGTGTTATCATCTAGAGCCTAGAGCCAGACACCCTGGAGTACAGAGTCAAGTGAGCATTAGGAAGCATGAGCATTGTGACAAAGTGGAGGTGATAGAATTCCAGCTGAGCTACTTCAAATCCTAAGATGATGCTGTGAAAGTGCTGCAATCAATATGCCAGCAAATTTGGAAAACTCAGCAGTGACCACAGGACTGGAAAAGGTCAGTTTTCATTCCAATCCTAAAGAAAGGCAATGCCAAAGAATGTCCAAAGCACTGCACAATTGCATTCATCTCACACACTAGCAAAGTAATACTGAAAATTCTCCAAGCTAGGCTTCAAAATTCTTCAAGCTTGGCTCAACTACGTGAACTGAGAACTTTCAGATATTCAAGCTGGATTTAGAAAAGGCAAAGGAACCAGAGATCAAATTGCCAACATCCGTGGGATCATTAAAAAAGGAACAGAATTCCAAAAAAACATCTAATTCTGTTTCATTGACTATGCTAAAGCCTTTGACTGTGTGGATCACAACAAACTGTAGAACATTCTTAAAGAGATGAGAATAACAGACCACCTTACCTGCCTCCTGCGAAACCTACATGCATGTCAAGAAGCAACAGTTAGAACAGGACATGGAATAACAGACTGGTTTAAAACTGGGAAAGGAGTATGTCAAAGCTGTATATTGTCACCCTGCTTGTTTAACTTATATGCAGAGTACATCACGCGAAATGTCGGGCTGGATGAAGCACAAGCTGGAATCAAGACTGCTGGGAGAAATATCAATAACCTCAGATATGCAGATGACACCACCCTTATGGCAGAAAGCAAAGAGGAACCAAAGAGCCTCTTGATGAAAGTGAAAGAAGAGAGTGAAAAAGCTGGCTTAAAACGCAACATTCAAAAAATGAAGATCATGGCATCTGGTCCCATCACTTCATGGAAATAGATGGGGAAACAATGGAAACAGTGACAAACTTTATTTGGGGGGCTCCAAAATCACTGCAGATGGTGACTGCTACCATGAAATTAAAAGATGCTTGCTCCTTGGAAGAAAAGCTATGACAAACCTAGACAGTATATTAAAAAGCAGAGACCTTACTTTGCCAACAAGGGTCCGTCTAGTCAAAGCTACAGGACTTTGTTTTTCTGTAATCATGTATGGATATACCAGTTGGACCATAAAGAAAGCTGAGTGCCAAAGAATTTATGCTTTTGAACTGTGGTGATGGAGAGAGAAGACTCTTGCGAGTCCCTTGGACTGCAAGATCAAACTGGTCAATCCTAAAGGAAATCAGTCCTGAATATTCATTGGAAGGCCTGATGCTGAAGCTGAAGCTCCAGTCCTTTGTCCACCTGATGCAAAAGAACTGACTCACTGGAAAAGACCCTGATGCTGAGCAAGACTGAAGGCAGGAGGAGAAGAGGGTAACAGAGGATGAGATGGTTGGATGGCATCACCAACTCAAGGGACATGAGTTTGAGCAAGCTCTGGGAGTTGGTGCTGGACAAGGAAGCCTGGTGTGTTGCAGTTCATGGGGTTGCAAAGAGTCAGACATGACTGAGTGACTGAACTGGACTCCCATGGACCCACCAGGCTCTTCTGTCCATGGGTTTTCCCAGGCAAGAATACTAAAATGGGTTGCCATTTCCTTCTCCATGGGATCTTCCTGACCCCGGGATGGAACCCACATCTCCAGCCCTGGCAGGTAGATTCTTTACTGCTGAGCCAGCAGAGAAGCCCTCTCTCTCTTACAATGTGGTGTTGCAGGGAGGGAGCTATGCAACACATGTTTTTATTATGTCAGATGTTTGTTGCTTCAAATAAGTTTACTTCTACAACTTTGGAGAGTAAAGACAAGGATTTGACTCTTGATAATATTTTTTATCTTTACCCTAACAACTTTTGAGAAATTCAGAAATTCTGCCATCCCACACCTCATTTCTAATGTTTGACTGCTGTTGTTTTTGTCTTAATTAAAATCCAATGTGGTAGGAGTTTTTAAAGGCACATAGTTCTTTCTACAAGGGGTGGTTATGGAAAATACTGGTTCTCTTATAACCTCCCCTCCATACCGGTAAAGCACCTTTACTATTTACTTGGGTATTTACCTCCATAACTCTAATAGCAAGTATAAGCTTTTTACTTTTGCATTTTTAGTTTTAAGTATTACTTATTGGGACTTCCCTGGTGATCCAGTGGTTAAGAATCTGCCTTGCAATGCAGGGGACTTGGATTTGATCCCTGGTCAGGAAAATAAGATCCCACGTGCCGTGTGGCAACTAAGCTCATGTGCCACAACTAGAGAGCCCTCATGGCTACACCAAAAGATCCTACGTTCCTACATGTTGCAACTAAGATCCAACTCAAATAAATATTTTTTAAGTATCACCTATTGATTTTTCCTATTAAAAATAAATATTTCACTTTTTCTCTGCCCCAGCTCCCCAACACACACACACACACACACACACACACACACACACACACACACACACACACACACAGGCATACTTCCAAATTCTCTGTGCCCAAACCTGTTTTTATCATACTTTTGGTCTGCTCATTATCCACTTTTACATTATGATTATGTAAATGCTATTCCACTACTGAACCATGAAGTCTATTATAATTTTACTTCTTTCCTGTACAACTTTCTATTTTTCCTAGTTTTGCTTAGTTTTCTGGTTTACTTAGTTTCTTAGGAATTCTCACTACTATTATCTTCAGACTTTCCCCTGATTACCCAACTTTCCTTTCAATTCAGTCAAACACTACCATTTTATTTTTGGAAATCTCTCTTCCTGGACCTTCTGATCAGCTCCAATCTTCTGGTTGCTCTCTTGCTCTGTTACACAGATTAATCCAGGAGTCTCCTTCAACCATCATCCTGGAAATTTTCTTCACCTCTCACTTGGGTTGAATTCTTTTTTTTCTCACTATCTGTATCTTCATCATTTATTTATTCCTTTGTTTTGACAAATACTTCTTCCAGTTGCCTTAATGAGAAAAATCTACAGGAGAGGAAAAATATTGTGGCCTCACATGTCTAAAAATATATATATATATTTATTCAATTGGTACACTTCACTGATATTTTAGCTGGGTATAGAATTCTATGTTAGAGATGCAGAGTCTAAAGCAGAGCACATGCAGAGACTAAAGTGATTTGGATTCCTGATTCTTTGACTATAATATTCCCCCTGTTCTTTGAAAGCTTTTAGTGAGAAGGCAATGGCACCCCACTCCAGTATTCTTGCCTGGAAAATCCCATGGATGGAGGAGCCTGGTGGGCTACAGTCCATGGGGTTGCTGAGAGTCGGGTACGACTTCACTTTCACTTTTCAGTTTCATGCATTGGAGGAGGAAATGGCAACCCACTCCAGTTTTCTTGCCTGGAGAATCCCAGGGACGGGGGAGCCTAGTGGGCTGCCGTCTACGGGGTGGCACAGAGTCAGACACGACTGAAGCGATTTAGCAGCAGCAGCAGCAGGACCATTTTGACCCCAGTATTTAGAAATATTTTCAGGATGTGCCTTGGCAGGAATCTATTTTCATCTATTTTGCTAGATACTTGACGGATCTTTTCATGCTGAAAACTTTAGGTCTAAGTTCTTTTTATCCTGACACCTCCAGCCCTTGAATTATTTATTGGATATTTTTCCTCATTTTCATTCACTCAATTCTCAATTTCAGGAATTTCTATATTCAAATTGTTCAAGCTTCTCATCTAATTTTCTTATCCCCTTTTCTACTATTTTATGTTTTTTTGCCTTCTTATTCTTGTTTCTACAAAATTTCCACAATCTTATTTTCCAAATCTTATATTAAGCTTATAACTTGCATCATAATTTTTCCAAGACAATTTTAGTTTCTATTATTCTGATTTTCCATTTATTACAACATTCTATTCTTGCTTTGTGAATGCAAAATCATCTCTTAACTGATTCTTCCTGAAATCACCTCAATTTTTTTTTTTTTTTTGGCCTAAGAGTCTTTCATTTTAGAGAGAAGCAGTTCTCAGATGCCTGGTTGATCCTTCACTGTCTGATCACATTTAAGATTATACCACTAAAACACTTATGGAAGCTTTGAGTATATAGGTTAGATTTTCAGCTCTGGCTTACTGTTTACTTGGGAAGTGTCCAGCATTAATATTTTTAGATATTTTCTCATAGCCTAGTCAGACTGTTCAGATATTAAATTCCCAATCTCATGCATGAAGTAGAAACTGGCTGCTAGCTTAACAGGAATTAAATGGAAAAAGAAAACCAAGTTCTCAAATTCAGGAAATTCTCTCTATTTCTATATGGTACCCCAACCCTCTTAAATACTTTATGTACCTTAGTTCAAAGAAAAAAACTTTAAAACTTTCTGTTGTATTGGGGGGGGGGGTGTGCAATATTTAGCTGTTCTTGGCTGGGGAGGGAACAGATGATCTAACCTGCATTCCCAGGTGCTAGTGGTAAAGAACTTACCTGCCAATGCAGGAGACATGAGAGACATGGGTTTGGTCCCTGGGTTGGGATGATCCACTGGAGGAGGGCACAGCAATCCACTCCAGTATTCTTTACTGGAGAAACCCATGGACAGAGGAGCCTGGTGCACTACTGTCCATAGGGTCACAAGGAGTTGGACATGACTGAAGTGACTTATAACATATATAGCACATGCATGTCCAATATAGGAGCTACTAGCCACTGCAGCTATGTAAATTTAAAATAATTTAAGCAAAACGTAAAATTTGGTTCCTCAGTTGCACTAGTCACATCTCAAGCGCTCATTAACCACATGTGACTAGTGGCTGTTGTATTGGATAGCACAGATAGAGAATACTGCAGAAAGTTCCCTAGGCCAGCACTGCTCTAATTGTTTTGAAATACACTTTCGACCAATCCTCATGTTTCAGTCCTATATTCCAGAGATCTCTGGTGTCCCCAATTCCTGAGCCCACTGGAAGTTCTGAGGTACAAATCTGGTTGAGTTTTTGGCTTTTCCTATCAGGTTGGTAACTGCATGCAAATAGTGATCTTGGTTTTGGTCACTGATAGGTCAAAGGACCACGAAGAGAGCCTAGCACAAAGTAGATGCTCCATAATGCTCATGGAATGCTGAGTAAATGTTTTCCCTCACAGTTGACTTAGGCTTCAGAGTTCTCAGATCTGCTAAGTCAATTAACTACTCATCCTCCCTGCTGTCTGGTTTCTAAAATGTTATTGTTTACCTCTCCACTTCCACTCTTTCTGTTACTCTCTCTGTCTTATTACTGCTATGTTGGAGGGGTGTCAGGAGGGAACAGGGATAAATGTTTATACTCAATCACCATTTTTAACCCCAAGTGCATTTCTAAATTAATGGGAAGGAAAAATAAATTTAGGATACCAACTTTTTAAAGGAAAAGATATAGTTTTTCTAGGGGAAAAAAACTGAAACAAATACCAGAGAGGCTCACAAAGATGGGACTTATACTCAAAAGAAGAAAAGACGGATAGTAGTCTTAAGAATAAAGTCAACCCGTGGTTTATAAAAGTAAGTTGTTTATGGTTTTCTTACATGATGATGATGATGTAATAATGCTTGTTATAGAGCATTCACAGAACAGCATATCTCATGAGTCAAAGCACACTCCACCACAGAAGGAGGCAGTCACCTAACCAGCTTCCAACACAGCTATGGTGCACAAATAGGCCGAGGTTTGCTAAGAGTCATGTAACCTAGACCAAGAATTGGAAGCTAATGACCCAAAGAACCAGGGGGCCTAGGGTCCATATGGCTGGGGTGTCAGCAGCAATGTACCTTCAATGATCAGTTCTGCAGCCTAACTAGAGGGACAGTGTCTGGCCGCATAGCTAGCCAAATCTATTCTCAGATCCTATTCTATATCTTTTTTAAAAATTCCAATAAAAAGTTTAATTTCAGATACTGAGTTCACCACTTATAAATACACTAAAACATAGTCAATGCTAATTCAGATTAATAATAAGTACAGTATTTTAACAAAACAATTCTCTAAAAGGTCATACGCAAACCAGTGACTTGTTTCACCCAGAATATTTAACTGGTTTGAAATAAGAAAATGAACTCTTTTCTAGGTTTTGAGGCAAAAACTCTGAAGACATATTATTGTTTTAAAAAAAAAAAAACAAAAAACAACCAAACAAAAAGGATGACTGGTACTCCATTCTGATGTCCTTAGGGTCCTAAAATACCCCCACTGACAGCTGAACCTTTCCTATCATAGAAAAGAAAATCTCCCATATTATTTTTTAAAAAATCCAAGCACCTAATCCAATATCCTTTAAATCAATGCTTTTGGTTTAAAAAGAGCAGAATGAGTTTCTGTAATGATCAAGTAAGAACCTAGACTGCCAAGAATTCATATACCCCATGTTAGGAACCTCTAGTTTACACAGAGAATAGTGTAAGAAGCAAATAACCCAATATTTTTTAAAAAGAAGAGTAAGGGATTCTTGGGGTTCTGAATATTCCATTTTCTGTCCAATATAAAAAAAAAAAATTGGAAAAAAAAAAGGGGGTACTTGCATAACTTCAAGGTATCTTCCAAAATATTTATTACTGTCTGGTTGTAATATACCTCTACAAACCCTGATACTCCTCACTCTTCTCCTTAGTGTGGGCCGGACTTGCTGACCATAGTCTAGAGTACAAAAAGGGAGAAAGTACCTCTGGAGTAGAGAAACCTGATGGACATGACCTGACACAGAGATCGAAGTTTACATGGCCAGTGATGGGTCCTGTGGCAGCGCTGTCCACCCTCCCACGATGGTAGAGCACACTGCCACTTCTATGGCTTTTCTCCCCCAAAGCCATAACTCCGTCTCACGATGAGAAAAATCACAGACCCAAACTGAGGTAACGTCTACAAAATGCCTAAACAGAAAACCAGAAGGACTCAGAAACTGTCATATTGGAGACACGACAACTAGATGCACGTGGGACCCTAGGTGGGATGCTGGCTAGAAAGAGAACATTGGCTCTACCAAGTGGTGACATCAGGATAAAGTCTAATTTAGTCAACAGTACCGTATTGCACCAATGTTAATTTTTTCGTTTTGGTAAGCATATCACGGTTTAAAAAAAAAGACAAGCAATTTTTAAATAAGGCTTGGATAAGAGAAAGGATCCCTAAAATATTGCTTTCTAGAGAGGTATTTATTTCAAGGAACATGATTAAACTCATGCTTTATCCAAATTTATGACCTGCCTTTTCACAGAGCTAAAGCAGTGCTTTGTTACACAGAAAGCCTCTCTCTGTCTCTCTCTGTGTAGCACTGGAAATTTGTGGTCTTTCACACCCATTCTAGAAGCATTAGTCTCTCCTCTGTCAAAGATCTTTATACTCTAAGTTGCAGAAGATGCACTGAAGAAAAACTCACATTTTAAGGCAGGTTAGCTCCCCAAATCTAGGCCCACAGCACTATGGAATAAAATTATTTTAAAAGAGTAACTGAGACCAATTTTGTTCTGAAGGTTTGGCCTGCTATAGCCATAATTTCAAATAGACCTTCTAAGAATCCTCTTTAAAGCTGTGTAAAGACATTAAAACTACATTACTTCTATCTCTATTATTATTAAAATACACCATTCTATACCAAGCCAACAGGCCTACCTCGTAGGCTGAAGTTGGGCTGGAAAATGTGCTTGCTTTGACTTTATTTCCCAGAGCTATTAATAGACAAAGGGTGTGACCTACATTACTGCTGTCATTTCAATCAGTGGGTATAGTGAGCAAGTGTACTTGGCCATTCACTGTCTTAGGTACCAGGGATACAAGATTAAAAAGACACAGTCCCTGGTACATCTATTTTGGCAAATGTTTGAAAAAAACTGGCAAAGGTTCAACTTCCTGAATATTTCATCCAGGTGTCCCGCTGCCAGCTACATCTATCCTGTTACCAAACCTGCTTGTTCGCCAGAAGATATGGGCAAGAATGCTCATAGGTGCCTTGTTTCCAGGCTTTGAAATTATGAACAAGTCATCAACAATATATTCAGTACATAAAATATAAGGGCTCCTTGTTCAAAAATGAAGAAATTGGACAGCACACAGGAACAGAAAGATTATAGATCAGGAGTCAATAAGATTTCTCAGCTCACTACAAAAGTTTCAGAGCTCAAAAGTATCACCACCATTAGGAAACACAGTTTTGGGTGTCCTAGCCATAACAGAGAAGAAATAAAAGGAATCCAAATTGGAAAAGAAGAAGTAAAACTGTCACTGTTTGCAGATGACATAGTACTATATATAGAAAATCCTAAAGATGTCACCAGAAAACTACTGGGGCTAATCAATGAATCTGTAAAGTTGTAGGATACAAAATAATACTTAGTGTCACTGAACTATACTGCTAAATCTGGTTAAAATAATATGTTTTATATAATTGACTTGTACCACAATTGAGAAAAAAATTTTTTTGTTAACAAGTATTGGTTAATAGAAGGAACTTTCCCAAACTTGCTTTCTTCCATCATGGGGAATAACAGGAAAGTCCATCTAGGATTTAGAAAATTAGGTTCAAATTCCAACTCAACTCTCACTGGCTGTGTGTCTTCAAGCAAATAGCTAAAGCTCTGTGAGAAACAAATGTGATAATGGAAAAGTAAAATTTTTAAAAAGCACTAGACTTCAGAAAACTGGTGGCCAAGTCAGAGCTGAGCCTTATGCAAATGAGTTTATAGCACACAGGTCATAGAACTGCTGGAGGGGGTGGGTAACAGGAGCAAAGGCTATGTCCCTACTTACCCCTCAAAACAGAGGGAGTCAAACCAGGAGGTCCGTCAATACCCCTTTTTGATCCATGTGTAGTCAATGATCCTTTGGAGAGAAAGAGCTAATACACCACCTACTCATGCTGAATGCCTAGCAGGTGAAGGCACCCCAGCTTCAAGGGCGGTGGAGGGCACCCCAACCAGCCACACAGTTTCCTCCACTTAGAGGAACCCACACGGGGGTTAAGGTCCTGTGGCCACTGTCTTTCATTTCTTCATTTTTGAACAAGGAACCCTGCATTGTCATTGGGCACTGAGTCCTGCAAATCACACAGCAGGCCTGGTATCCAACACTGTGCTTAGTGTCCAGGACATAGAAATAAAACAGACCAGTACTCTCAGGGAACTCCAAGTAAGTATATTACCTGGGAAGCAAATTCTACATAACAAACAGGACATTCAAGGAAAGATATTAATGTGCCTGTTTTATTCCTTAGCCTGATGATAAATAGAAAGCTCTAAAGATTAAAGTATTTACTTATCCTTAGGACAGGTTCTGATTTGCTTGCACATGAAACACACACAAACACCCCTATAGACTCACCTAGCCACACCCTTGTGAGATGAGCTGTCTTCCTGGACACTTACAGCTCCCTGAGGAATGTCCATCTGGACACACCAGGGACAGCTAAGTGCCTGAAGCTGTGGTTCTTAAAGTGTGGTCCCCAGTCCAGCAGCATCAGCAACACCTGGGAGCTTCTTAGAGATGTTAATTCTCAAGTTCAGCCCCAGACCTACTGAAAAGCTCTGCGTGTAGGCCCAGAAAGCTGGATTTTAACAAGTCCTGCAGGTGATACTGATGCAGAGGTTAGTTTCAGAACCACTAGCCTAGATGACGGGCTTCCCAGGTGGCTCAGCGGTAAAGAATCCACCTGCCATCGCTAGCAGACAGGGGTTCAATCCCTGGGTTGGGAAGATGCCCTGGAGAAGGAAACGGCAACCCACTTCAGTATTCTTACCTGGGAAATCTCATGGACAAAGGAGCCTGGTGAGCTACAGTTCATGGGGTCACAAAAGAGTCAGCCACAGCTTGGCAACTAAAGAACAACAAAGCCTAGATGATCAAATGTAATCACTTTATCACTTTGAAGTATGTTTGTTATCATTCCATTTTGTTTTGTTTTGTTTTGTTTTGGCTGGGGAGGGTGTGTTCGGGGAATTGATAGAGGGTCAAGTTCTTCCCAACATCCCCCTTCTCACCCTGCAATACCACAATCACCAGCAATTCCCGAAGTTTCCGATCTCTTTGTTTCCCACAAAATTCAATTTAACTTGCACACTTTGTTTTTGCCTGTTCATTCAGGACACAATGCAGCCCCCTGTTCCTTGTGAACAAACATCCCATTAGAACATGTCAAGTACCTGATTCATTTAGACTTATCCCACTTGCTTAATGTCTGCAACAGAAGCCTCCGTGATATTCTTGATCTAAACAGCTGAGTTAATGCCCTGGGACAAAGGGGCCTGGTGTTTGGGTGAGCTCCCATGGGACTGACCGCCACAAAGAGAAGCTTGTTGAATGCACACATAAAAAAGAGAAGAGATAGGTGGCAGAGACTAGATCTTTATGACCCTCTGATTATTCTATCAGTTAGTTAAGGCATAAATCCATCCCCTGACCTAACAAAATACTATTTTACTTCCTTTCACTCCATATTTTATCTTTTATAGCCAATAAAACATAAAAACCTTACAAAGGTTATGTTCTCATCAATTTTTGCACTAAATGACAATAAATTAAGTGGCAGTTATTGCAGCCGCAACACAGGCGTCAGCCTGAAACTTTCTGGAAAGACAATCCTCCCTTCCCACTGGTGGAGTTCAGAGCTGCCAGTCAAAGATGCAGCCATTAAAATGAAATGTGAACAGCATTGCCATTCTATTTCTTTAAGTAATTAGATCATGCTGAGCCTTTACTCATGTTTCTTCAAAATCTGCTCTGGACACAGACTTAGAAAACTGCAGGAGAAAGGACAGTTAGGGAATTGGGGATGGACACGTGCACAGGGCTGTATTTAAAATGGATAACCAACAAGGACCAATTATACAGTACCTGGAACTTTACTCAATGTTATGTATGCTATGCGCCAGCCTGGGTGGGAGGGCGCTTTGGGGGCAAATGGATACATGTATGAGTATGGCTGAGTCCCTCTGCTGTTCAACTGAAACTACCAGAACATTGTTAATCGGCTACACTTCATCACAAAATAAAAAGTTTAAAGTCTGGGAGAAAAAAAATCTGCTCTGGAGGCCAATAAACAAAGAAGAATATGAAAACATGAAACCTTAAATATTTGTCAGATATTAAAAAGGCTACAGAACTACTTTGAGTCCAATATCTTCCAGTCGCCCAAAGCCCCACAACACTGAATGGTTCCCACGCATAAACTCTAAATCTACTTTATATAAAAATCACTTAACCAGTGTTTCTCCAGAGTTCCATGCCATGAGTCAGTACCAAGCACTTAGAACAGGACCTGGCGCACAGCAAGGGCTCAACATTAGCTCCGCTCTTACTTGTTATTGTTGTTACTGTAGCTGTTACTGTGAGACTATGCGCTATTACATGCTATTGTGCACTAAGAATATGAAGTGAAAAGCAGAACAGATGTGGCTCTCCTGTTCTCATGGAGCTCACGGGCTAGCAGCAGAGACAGATACCAAAAAATAATCAATAAATGTAAGTTAAAACCTGAACAATTAAAATGTAACCCATGGGGGATGCAAACTAAGAAAAGCCCAGAGTAGTTCTGTATCATATTATGATTCTGAAACCTCTTGGATACTTAGTTTCAACCAAATCACCACCCCCTCCCCAGATGTTTCCAAGGCCTTCTGTACTACTATGCAAATTTCAAATATAAAACAGCCCCCAAAATTGCAAACAAATATTCATATTTTATTGCTGTACCATTCAACATCAGAAACACTGTACTAATTCTGTAGATAAGAATTTATTTTTTTAATACTGTTAACATTTCCAAATACAGAAACTGAGATATCCCAAGAAACAAGCCTGTGTTCAGATATATTCAGTGAATCATCCATGAATTTTCTTAGAACTTTATCTGCTCAAATTAATTCATAATTAAAGTTAAGGTTTAAGTATGCATACCACTTTCTTGAACATTATAACTATTTCTAAATAATATAAATTACTTGATTAAAAACTTTTGTATTCAACTTTTTTAAATTATAAAGTGAGTTTTCCAGTGACTTCACTTAGAGCCAAGAGCAAGAAAAAGAAATTCTTGACCACAGAATGTGGAGGCCCATTCTTAAATAGAATCTGTTTCACAGGGAGAACTGGGGAAATTCAGGAAGGCCCATTGGGACTGTCACTCAGAAAATTACTAGGGTTGAGGGGAATCCTGAGAGCATCCCCTAACCCTGCAGGAGGGCCTGGGCTCTGGATCAGACCTCCATATGGATTCTAGCTCCACCTCTCCATGTCTGAACTTAGGGCTAGTAGCTTAACCTTGCTCAGTCTCAGTCTCCTGCTCTGGAGAAGGGGTACTCACTTCACAAGGAAGCAACTGGAATAGTTGGGGGATGGATGCAAATGCTTCTTACCATGATGCTGAAACACAGTGAGTGCTTCTCCACAACCATTCAAGCCTCTCCAAACTCTGTTTCTAATGAGACGAGACCCAAAGTCAGAATTACAATAAAACACAAACCAGGACCCAGAATGCACTTTCCACTTCCCACGTACTTGTTCTTGAATGTCATAGTCCTCCCTAGGATCCCCACAGGGCCCCCAGGGGAGCTGTCACCCCATGGAGCAGATGGCAGGTAGGTGTCCTCTGAGTCAGTCTTTAGAGACCTCCACAGCCTGCCCTCTGGGCTTCCCTGGCAGCACAGTGGTCAAGAATCCACCTGCCAATGCAAGAGACATGGGTTTGATCTCTGGGTCAGGAACATCCCCTAGAGCAGGACATGGCAATCCACCCCAGTACTCTTGCCTGGGAAATTCCATGGATAGAGGAGACTTGTGGGCTATAGTCCATGGGGTCACAAAGAGTCAGACACCACTTAGCGACTAAATAGCCTGACCTCCTGATGTGTTCAGCCCTGGCCCACATCTCACAGAGCAACTTATTACCAAAGTGGAGACTGGAGCTAAACCAGTAGGTCAAGCAGAACTCTGCCCTCCACAGTTACTTCATCACACATATTACCTAGATACATAGCAATCAATTCCTGTGTGCTAAGAACATTAGTCCCATAACACATTCAGGAAGGGAACCTCCTTGGTGGTCCAGGGGTTAAGAATCCACCTGCAAATGCAGGGGACATGGGTTCAATCCCTGGTCCAGGCAGATTCTACATGCTGTGGGGCAACTAAGTGTGAGCACCACAACTACTGATCCTGTGCTCTAGGGCCCATGCTCTGCAACAAGAAAAGTCACGGAAATAAGCCCGTGCCTCGCAACTAGAAAGTAGCCCCTGCTTGCCAAAACTAGGGGAAGTCCGTGCATAGCAACGAAGACCCAGAGTAGTTATAAGTAAATAAATAATTTTTTTACAGACACCCAGGAAGGAAAAGTCTTTAGACTGTGATCCTAAACCCTTTCCTCCATCCATTTAAAACACACTTACTACTGTATGCTATCTGTCACACTTCATGCCAGACTCTAGACATAAAAATGCCAAAGATTCAGTCCTTGTCATCAAGGCCTTCACAATCTTGGAGAAAGAAGATGCTTAACAGACAATTTTAATGTGATGTCATTATAGTGGAAAACGCTACACACAAGATATCAAAATGTTTTTCTGTTTGGAATTTGGTCTGGGAAGTAAGGTATTTAAGACCTAAGTTTTTTAAAAAGCTCTTTCAAAATGACTATCATACCAACTTTGGTTAACTGATTAATACACATCAATTGTAAAAGACCCATGAAATGAAGACAAGCAAAAAGGAAAATATAACTTATAATCTTACTATCTGAAATAACTACGGTTAACATTTAGCTGCATGGCCTTCTAGGTTTTAAAATATTGATAGATATTGATTACTAAACAAGATATGAGATCATTTTATGCAGAGTATGGTAACCTGGGATTTTCACTTTTCCGCAAACATATATTAACGTATTTCTGGAGCAGTGAATGCTCCCCTAATTTATCATTTTAAGTGATTACATAGAATTCCACTATAAGTTTCATCATTTCTTTAACTGTCCCCTACTGTTTGATTTTTAGACCACTTTCAGTTTTTTTGGCTATAATAAACATTATGACATTATTGTTCACACATCCTTTCAAAGCCAAATTACTTCTCCAGAATAACCTCCTTGAGAGTTGAATAGTTGGATCAAAGGGTAAGCATGTTTTTAAACTGACACAAACGAACCTACCTTTGAAGCAGAAAAAGACTCACAGACAGAACAGACCTGTGGTCGCTGAGGGGGAGGATGGGTGGGGGAGGGATGGAGTGGGAGTTTGGGATCCGCAGGTGCAAACTATTACACATAGAACGGATGGACAAGGTCCTACTGTATAGCACAGGGAACTATATTCAATATCATGATAAGCCATAATAGAAATTATGAAAAATAATGTATACTTGTGTATATCTGAGTCACTCCGCCGTACAGAAGAAATTCACACAACACTGTAAATCAACTATACTTCAATTAAACATTTTTTTTTATTTAAAGGGTTCAGCATATTTTTTAAGACATTGATACCTATCACCAAATTGCCCTACAGAAAAGCTGTATCATTAACTATCACCATTTCCCCATGTTCGATTTAGAGCATCGTTCTTCTAACTCTTTACATTTCATACTTTTATTTTTTTAAGATTATTTTATGTAGACCATTTTCAAAGTTAATTGAATTTGCTGTTAATACAATCGCACATCATTTTTATGTTTGGTTTTTGGCCCTGAGGGATGTGGGATCTTAGCTCCCAAACCAGGAATCAAACCAGCACTGGAAGGCAAAATCTCAAACACTGGACCACCAGGAAAGTCCCCATATTTTTTAATTTTAATGTACCCACCTTAGTTAAAAATGTTGCTTATAAGAGCATCTTTTTCAGAGGCAACTACGACATTTGCTGAAATTAGGCAGCTGTGAGCTGCCCAATCATCCCGGTTTGAGTTTGGGGCCTCAGCACTTCTAAATTTCACCATGCACAGAAGTCCCCTGGGATCTTGTTGCAATGTGGGTTCTGAGTCAGTAGGTCTGGGGTACAGACTGAGATGCTGCCTGCCTAACAAGTTCCAGGTGATGACAGGCTTCTGGTCCATGAACTATACTTCAAGAAGCAAGGAGCACAGCTCTCTTATCTCAAGGCCCCTCCCAGCCCCTAAAAGATGCCCTCATCTCCCCAGCATCTTCCTCCTCAAAAGTGTCCAGCAGGCCTGAAATTCCTCTGCCACTCACTCCTACTCCTTGTGCTGTCTTAAACAATTCTTGGAGGGCTTCCCTGATGGCTCAGTGGTAAAGAACCTGCCTACCAATGCAGGAGACATAGGTTCCATCCCTGGTCTGGGAAGCTCCCACATGCCTTGAAGCAACTAACCCATGTGCCACAACTACTGAGCCTGTGCTCTAGAGCCCACGAGCCACAACTCCTGATGCCCGTGCACCCTAGAGACCATGCTCCACAAGAGAAGCCACTGCAGTGAGAAGTCCGTACACCATAGAGAGTAGACCCCATTCACCACAACTAGAGAAAAGCCGGCACATCGGTGAAGTTCCAGCCAAATCAAAAACAAATAAAATTATTAAAAAAACAACACCAACAATTCACCAAGCATCAAAGGCCCTCAGTTTACCCATCCGTGAAATGAAAAGCATGGAGTATCTGGTCACTAAGCTCCTTCTCACCTCTCTGCACAAAGAGAGGTCTCCCTGCACAAAGAGAAGTAGGTGTACCCTGGGACGGTTCTGAGCATCTTCTTCCTGTCAGCTCACAGGCCACACTCGGAAGGAGGCCAAGAGAGGGGATGACACTCCAGCAGCTGGTGACAGCCACAGCCCAAGCAGAAAGTACCCTGAAAGGGGAAACTCTTCTCCAACTCCTCTCTCCTGGGGAGTCTCCAGTTGTAATCACATACACCTCTGTTCTCTTCCCCAAAAGAAGAGATTTAACAAGAACCTAAGGTGAATTCGCTCATTAAAGGGAACAAAGGGGAAGGAGGCAGGAGACTGTTAGAAATACTACATCTGTAAATATCTCACCAAAGAGCCTCTGAAGGCAGCTCTGGGCAAAGGGAGTCCAGCATCCTCGATGATACTTCACGTCGTGGCCACTCCCTTTTGTTCTGTTTTGCCCTCTAGCTTTCCTGCAGCAACACGTTAAAGGTAGGCAGAAACAGAAAGAGATCCTCAGCACCAGTGCTGGTGGAAGTGGTTATTTAAACAGACATTGGATCTACAGACATATTTTCTGCTTTGCCAATAACATGAAAATGTGGCTGTTCTTATTCTGTGGAAGGCTTCCCAAGCAGGTCAGAGGTAAAGAATCTGCCTGCGAATGCAGGAGATGCAGATTCGATACCTGGGTCAGGAAGATCCCCCAGAGAAGGACATGGCAACCCACTCCAATATTCTTGCCTGGAAAAGTCCAGGAGCAGAGAAGCCTGGCAGGTTATAGTCCATGGGAGTCACAAAAAGCCGGACATGACTGAAATGACTTAGCATGCACGTATGCTTGTTCTGTGGGGACATCAGGCGTGTATTCTCCACCCTCAAAGAAGACTGTCATGTGCCCCAGTTCAATTAATTTACTGAATAAGACCATGAACAGGGCCCTAGTTCAATTTAGTTATCAAATAAGACCATGAACGGTTGTCTCCTTAAATTCTCTTGTCTTTGGAAAGACTGAGCCAGGATGATTTCTTATTGGTAATAGTGCACTTCCTCCTCCCCTCAAAAGGTACTTTCCCACCTCTTTCTATGTACTGGCAGGAAGTTTAACATGTTCATGAAATGTTTTTTCTCATGTTCATTTCCTTTATCTTCCTTTGAACAACTCCTAAGTATTTGACTGGTAAGTGATCTTTTTTTTTTTTTTTTTTTTAAAGTACCCATGTCCTCTGCCTTTCTCTTCTGGGGATGGTATCCCTTTCTTCCCAGGGTCTCCCACAAAACTGGGAGACTTTTGTTGCTCAAATTAGGCCTGAATTAGGTATGATGGTCAACTCTAATCAAGACAGAACTGAATATCAATAAACAAAAATACATCAGCATCTTCCACTTTAAATGCTGGTGCTGCTGGCACAACTCACTTCCACTCTGCAAGCCCAGGGTCCTCCTCTGGACTGTTCACCATGTCCTGCTTGCCCATGTTGAGGTGGAGCCCTGGCCAGAACGCATTGCTCTGAAGACCGACAGCCCTAATTCCTCCCCATCATTTGCAGCTTGTCAGCAGGACCCAAGCAATAAAAAGATCAATAAGAAAACAAATCCCCCCTGATTAGGTCCTACTTGATCTTAAACCCACAGCATACAAGATTTCAGCTACATAATTCTGACTCTGGACAAGGGGAACAGACTTTTCTTAAGAAAATAAATTAGATCAGCACATGGAAGAAAGAAAACGGACATGCAACTAACTGCTAAAATATCTGAGAGCCTTCACTGTGGTTGGTGAGCTAAGCAAAGGGCAATGGTTTCTTTTCCCATTTTCTTCAGTTTTTTATTCTCTATTGTCCCTTCTCCCTGGAACAAATGTTTTGCTTTCAACAAATAAGAATCTGAAAAAGAATAAATATGATTATATGAATAACTGAAAAAGAATAGATATGGGTATATGTGTAACTGAATCACTTTTCTGTACACCTGAAATTAACACAGCACTGTAAATCAAATATACTCCGATAAAAAAATCTCAGTAGAGTGCTTGGGATGGAGTAAATGCTCAAATACACATTTGTGTTTTTTCAGGTACTGCTTTTTGATCAGAGATGCCTTTCTTTCTCTTGTACACTGGTGTTTTGTTTTCCACATTGAAATTACAACGTACCCTAAAGACAGCAAATGCAAGTCCTAGGAGTCGCCTTGCTACAAGCCATCAGCTGCGATCATATCAAGATGAATATATTGTCAGGAACCTGTAGGTAGCATTTCATTTACCCCACACCCTCCTCTAAGACAGGCTCAGCCAGGGATTAGAATATTATGCAAGCTTTCTGGACCCACTCCAAATGTAGATTGCAACTACAATTCGAAGGGAAACTTACAAAAGGTGATAGGAAATAAACCTTCTACAGAACACTTTTTATTAAAAAAAAATTAACCTTTTCAAAGTTTAATTCCATCCTATGTACCCATAAATAGACCAGCTTACAGGAACTAAAAGCTAATCCTATAGTAATAACACAAAGCTTGATATCTCATTCCACACGATCATTAATACTGCTTTAAACATCACAAGAAATCTCTTCGACTTCTTAAGCTTTGTAATTCATTTCTGTACACCAATTCAAGAAACCTCATTAATTTAGGTGGCCTTTTTGTGGTACATCTGAGGCACGCAAATATTTGAGATTTTTACCTTAGGTCAGAGATTAAGAAAAAATTAACTTTTCATTTTCAGGAAGGATTTATAAAAGTGAAAAAAAAAAACACCACTTTTGACAGTAACGTGTTTATGTCATCTAGTTCAAAAATAAAACAGGCTGCACAGACCATTGGAAGTAAAAACTGAAAAGAGAAAAGGAGAAAGCTTTATATAAATGGTAGAGGTATTTCTTAAGAAAGAAAAAAATCTGGTTACCTCTTCACCATTTCCTTCCATAACCCAGTTTCCATATTCCAAATGAGAGTAAGATGGAAAAGCTTTGATTTGGGAGAGGAAAAAAATCCTTTGAACACTGATCGACACGCGATTTGTGCAATTATTTTACCTAGATTTAACTCCCTCTTCTCAACTCTCTAGTCATTTGATTGACTGAGATGCTGTGTCCACTGAGCCGGTTTACAATTATCCTTAAACCAGTGAAACTTCAAAGGCTGTTCAATAGGTATTTTCCGTTCTTCATTAGAACTCGTAAATGTATAACCTGCACATAAACAAGTCACTCTGCCTAATTAAATGGAATCTCTTCGTCTCTATTAAAAATTTAGAAGTGCTGCCTGAGTATAAACATGTCATCTGAGAAGGGGGAGGGAGCACTCCTGTAACATCCGTGCAGAACCACGTGCAGAACCACTGAATCGCTTGTCCCCACAGACAAGCCCACAAGGCCCCCCATTCAATAATAGCAGAGATGCATATAAATTTTTCTAATTATTTTACTATCAAGAAAGATTGTTTAAAGGTAAAGGATATTCATTTTTGGCAGTTACCCCCTCAAGTATTATCTAAATAATAATATTTGTAGGGAAATGTAGTCTGGGTGCTTAAATTTACTGCAGAGATTATCACCTAGCCTTTCCCCTACTTTCTTTTTCCAGCATCTGTGTCCTGGAAGAAATAATGGTGTTTTTTTCCTCTAATATTTATATTTAGCTTAGAGAATGAGTTGTTTCTTTCTTTCTTTTTTTTTTTTTTTTTAACCATATTTCTAGAGCTAGAATTCTTAGGAAGATAATCCCTAAAAGCTGTTTTGGAAGTGCAAACGTGCCTAAAGTGTTTCGAGTTTGTATTGTTTGGCCTGTTGAAGAAAGCAACGGTTTTTAAACTCTGCCTTTTTTTTTTTTGAAAATTGATGTAGGAATTATAAACCACCTCCAGCTAAACAAGCAGTTGAACTTGTGCTTCGAGTTCACTTCCCAGGTTTCCAACATTCTTAAAAAAAAAAATCTCTTCATAAAGTTTGAAACAATATTTGTGACATTGAGCTTTATGTTAGAAGACCAGGCAGAAATGGTAGCGTGTAAATGTTTGAGGAGGCAGATGTAGATTTTTGAGCTGTGAGGTGTTTTGTTAGCGCACCCTCTTGTGGTCAAACATTGTCAACACACTTTGTGTTCCACATTTTTTAAAGAACAAGTTCAGCAATTAGTGTAATGCTGACAAAAATAAGCTGCAAGTCAGAGTTGGACTTTCTAGTCTTTTGTTCGGTTTTGGACCCTCTCCTGTTCTCCAAAAACAACTTATAATGCATTCACTCAAGAGAACAGGAAATCGTATGAGAGTTCTTAAATGTACCAGATCTCTCAACATACGCACACAAGTTACACACAGTATTCCTAGTGATCTGGGAAGAGAGAAATTCTTCTACATGAAATGACACCCATCCCCAAATGTCCTTCAGCTGGCCGTGGAAAGGATGGCTTCTTTCCCAGCATCCACACCCCTGGCAGATACCTATCTATAGCATAAGGTTGACATAACAGCTGTAGGCCAGGTGGATGATGTCAACCATCACTGCCTGAAATGTCTTCAAATGCTGTGATGCAGACTGAACTCATCTGCAAGGAGAATATATATCCCCAGCGGACCAGGGGCCCAGCTGCCTCAGTCCTTGAGTAGAAGTAAGTGTAGCTTTTTGTTATATCTGCTCCAAAAGAGCTGCTGCTGCTAAATCGCTTTAGTCGTGTCCGACTCTGTGCGACCCCATAGACGGCAGCCCACCAGGCTCCCCCATCCCTGGGATTCTCCAGACAAGAACACTGAAGTGGGTTGCCAGTTCCTTCTCCAATGCATGAAAGTGAAAAGTGAAAGTGAAGTCTCTCAGTTGTGTCCAACTCTTTGTGACCCCATGGACTGCAGCCTAACAGGCTCCTCCACCCATGGGAGTTTCCAGTACTGGGGTGGGTTGCCATTGCCTTCTCTGCCAAAAGAGCTACAGGTATTCAAATGAACGAAAAAATAGTGAATGAAGTAACTATATTCAGGTAGTTCCATAATTTGTTAAATATGTAAAATATAAACCATTTAAAAAACTAACATCATGGTACCTGGTCCCATCACTTCATGGCAAATAGAACAAGAAAAAGTGGAAACAGTGATAGATTTTATTTTCTTGGGCTCCAAAATCACTGCAGATGGTGACTGCAACCATGAAATTAAAAGACACTTGCTCCCTGGAAGGAAAGCTATGAAAAACTAGATAGCATATTAAAAAGCAGAGATACTACTTTGCCAACAAAGGTCCGTATAGTCAAAGCTATGGTTTTTCCAGTAGTCATGTATGGATATGAGAGTTGGACCATAACGAAGACTGAGTGCCAAAGAACTGATTCTTTCAAACTGTAGTCCTGGAGAAGGCTCTTGAGAGCCCTTTGGACTGCAAGGAGTCAAAGTAGTCAATCTTCAAAGGACTGATGTTTGGCCGCTTGATGCGACAAGCAGACTCACTGGAAAAGACCTTGGTGCTGGGAAAGATTTGAAGGCAAAAGGAGAAGGGGGCGGCAGAGGATGATATGGTTAGATAGCATTACAGACTAAATGGACATAAATTTGAGCAGACTCCCAGAGATAATGGATGACAGGGGAGCCTGGCATGCTGTAGTTCATGGGCTCACAAAGAGTTGGACACGACTTAGCAACTGACCAACAACAAACCACTTCTATGGTTTCAGAATGTTTCAGAATGTTCTACCTAGAAGCTTTACTGAAAATCAGGATCTTTATAATAAATCCTGCCTTTGACCAGAAAACGTGGCTTAAGAAGCATTGAGAAATGAGACCTTCTCTTTCATACATTGGATTTTAGATCTTGAGGGGAGCCTGGAGATTATAAATTGCAAATTTGTCTCATCACAGGTTAAAAAATAAATAAAAAACCCATTGAGGTATAGGGATATGCCCAAGGCCTCCTGGTAAAAAGCAGCAAGCAAGCCCAGGACTAGAAAGCCCTCTCCCAAGTATATAACCAGCACGGCCCATTCTCCTTGCAAAGAGCATGTGCTAAGTCACTTCAGTCGTGTCCGACTCTGTGCGACCCCATAGACGGAAGCCCACCAGGCTCCCCTGTCCCTGGGATTCTCCAGGCAAGAACACTGGAGTGGGGTGCCATTTCCTTCTCCAATGCATGAAAGTGAAAAGTGAAAGTGAAGTCACTGACTCGTGTTCGACTCTTCACGACCCCATGGACTGCAGCCTACCAGGGTCCTCTGTCAATGGGATTTGCCAGACAAGAGCATTGGAGTGGGCTTCTTCTTCTGGGACCCCTATAATTTGAATGTTGGTATGTTTGATATTGTCCCAGAGACCTCTGAGACTATCCTCAGTTCTTTTCATTCTTTTCAGTTTATTCTGCCCTTCAAAAGTCTTTTCCATCGTTTTATCTTCCAGCTCACTGATTAGTTCTTATGCTTTGAATACTCTGCTGTTGATTCCTTCTAGAATATTTGCAATTTCAGTAATTGTGTTGCTTTTCTCTGCATGTTTATTCTTTAATTCTTCTAGGTCTTTGTTAATTGATTCTTGCATTTTCTTCATTTTGTTTTCAAGGTTTTTGTTTATCTTTACTATCATTATTCTGAATTATTTTTCAGGTAATTTGCCTATTTCTTCTTCATTTATATGGACTTCTGTGTCTCTAGTTTGTTCCTTCATTTGTGTAGTATTTCTCTGCCTTTTCATTATTACCTTTTTTTAACTTACTGTGTTTGAGGTCTTCTTTTCCCAGGCTTCAAGGGTGAATTCTTTCTTTCTTTCTGTTTCTGCCCTCCTAAGGTTGGCCCATCCAGTGGTTTGTTTAAGCTTCCTACAAGGTGAGATTTGTGCTGAGTTTTGTTTGTTTGTTTGCTTTTCCTCTGATGATAATCAAACAGGTAATCCTGTCTGCTGGTGACTGGGTTTATATTTTTGTTTTATTTGTTGTTTAGATGAGGTGTCCTGCACAGGGTGCTACTGGTGGTTGAGTGATGCCGGGTCTTGTATTCAAGTGGTTTCCTTTGTGTGAGTTCTCACTATTTGATACCCCCTAGGGTTAGTTCTCTGGTAGTCTAGGGTTTTGGTACACATTCACAATTACTCAGCCATAAAAAGGAACACATTTGAGTCAGTTCTGATGAGGTGGATAAACCTAGAACCTATTATACAGAATGAAGTGAGTCAGAAAGAGAAAGATAAATATTGTATTCTAATGCACATATACGGAATCAAGAAAAATGGTACTGAAGAATTTATCTACAGGGCAGCAATGGAGAAACAGACATAGAGAATAGACTTATGGACATGGGGAGAGGGGAGGAGAGGGTGAGACGTATGAGGAGAGTAACATTGATAGCCACATGTAAAATAGATAGCCAATGGAAATTTGCTGTATGGCTCAGGAAACTCAAACAGGGGCTCTGTATCAACCTAGAGTGGTGGGATGGGGAGGGAGATTGGAGGGAGGTTCAAAAGGGAGAGGATATATATATATATATACCTATGGTGGATTCATGTTGAGGTTTGACAGAAAACAACAGAATTCTGTAAAGCAATTATCCTTCAATAAAAAAATTTTTTAAAAAAGAAACAAATGACAACCATATTCTTTAAAACAAGACTAGCAGCCATTGCAAACCACAACCAAACTCAGTACAACAGTGAATACAACATCCTCCCCAGAAATGTCCAGAATTCCCAGTCCATTTGGGGTCATGTACTGTGGGGGCTCCCCTTGTAGCTCAGTTGGTATAGAATCTGCCTGTTGTGCAGGAGACCTGGGTTTGATCCCTGAGTTGGGAAGATTCCCTGGAGAAGGGAATGGCAACCCACTCCAGTATTCTTGCCTAGAGAATTCCATGGACAGAGAAGCCTGGCAGGCTACAGTACATGGGGTCACAAAGAATCATACTGTGGAGCTCATCAGCCAAACTTTTTATACAAAATGGAATTAGAGTACGTAAGGGAACCAGTAATGTGCCATTTTTATTATAAACGCCAGTGTTAATACTTCTCCATGACTGACGTTATAGGATATTGGTCATTCACGAAAATAAAAGCCCACAAGATGACTCACCATAAGTAAAAGAACTGAAGAGGGGCATCATCAGTTGCCCCCAGCTGATGACATGGTACATGCAGATGTGTACACAGCAGAGCGGTTCTCTGAGGTTGACGGAAATCCACCAAGATCTGATGCGGTTGTGGTCATAACAGAGATGCCCACAAGATGGCACTCTTCCTTATCTTTAATTCATAAGCCAAAAAGAAGAATTTTCCACAGTCTAACAATAAATGGGATATGTAGGTAACTCCATATAGTATCATGTTCAATGTTGTAACATGCATCACAGTTACGAAAATCTGCCCCTCACCTCATTTAGGATGAGGTTTGTGTTGATGGAAGACAGAAAGGCCTGGAAAGATGAGTGTTGGTGCTGTGAGGAAATGCCAGGCCTTGGGAGAAAGGGTGTGGCGGCTGGGGGGGGCTGGGTATGGGGGTGTGTGTGTGTATCTGTTTGTGTCTCTGTGGGTGTGTGTGTGTACCACATGGTTCCATATTTTTCCTAAATGGTGAGTTCTGTCTTAAAAGTATGTTAATTAGATGGACTGCCTACTGTCTTAAGAGTTTTCTATCTTCAAGGCTCCTCTCGTCACCGCCTCTGACCTCGGATGTGGGTAACTCCTCTTGGCCGCCGCCCTTCGGGCATGGGGTCCTCCCAGCTTCTGCCCCTGACCTTGGACGTGGGGTGAAGGTCAGGGACGGCGACGAGAGGAGTTACCCGCATCTGAGGTCAGGGGCGACAGCCCGGAGGAGATACCCCACGCCCCAAGCCCAAGGCCAGGGGCAGCAGGCAGGAGGAGCTACCCCACGTCCCCACGCCCAAGGCCAAGGGCGGCAAGCTGGGAGGAGCAACCCCAAGTCCAAGGAGTCGTGGCTGTGTGGGAGCAGGAGGGCCTAGAAGAGCTATCCCACGTTGAAGGTCAGGAAGGGTGGCAGTGAGGAGAGACCCCTCATCCAAGGTAAGGAGCAATGGCTGTGCTTTGCTGGAGCAGCCATGAAGAGATACCCCATGCCCAAGGTAAGAGAAACCCAAGTAAAACAGTAGGTGTTGCAAGAGGGCATCAGAGGGCAGACACACTGAAACCATACTCACAGAAAACTAGTCAATCTAATCACACTAGGACCACAGCCTTGTCTAACTCAGTGAAACTAAGCCATGCCCGTGGGGCAACCCAAGATGGGCTGGTCATGGTGGAGAGATCTGACAGGATGTGGTCCACTGGAGAAGGGAATGGCAAACCACTTTAGTATTACCTTGAGAACCCCATGAACAGTATGAAAAGGCAAAATAATAGGATATTGAAAGAGAAACCCCCCAAGTCAGTAGGGGCCCAATAAGCTACTGGAGATGAGTGGAGAAATAACTCCAGAAAGAATGAAGGGATGGAGGCAAAGCAAAAAGAATACCCAGCTGTGGATGTGACTGGTGATAGAAGCAAGGTCCGATGCTGTAAAGAGCAAGATTGCATAGGAACCTGGAATGTCAGGTCCGTGAATCAAGGCAAATTGGAAGTGGTCAAACAAGAGATGGCAAGAGTGAATGTCAACATTCTAGGAATCGGCGAACTCAAATGGACTGGAATGGGTGAATTTAACTCAGATGACCATTATATCTACTACTGCGGGCAGGAATCCCTCAGAAGAAATGGAGTGGCCATCATGGTCAACAAAAGAGTCCGAAATGCAGTACTTGGATACAATCTCAAAAATGACAGAATGATCTTTGTTCGTTTCCAAGGCAAACCATTCAATATCACAGTAATCCAAGTCTATGCCCCAACCAGTAATGATGAAGAAGCTGAAGTTGAACGGTTCTATGAAGACCTACAAGACCTTTTAGAACTAACACCCAAAAAAGATGTCCTTTTCATTATAGGGGACTGGAATGCAAAAGTAGGAAGTCAAGAAACACCTGGAGTAACAGACAAATTTGGCCTTGGAGTACAGAATGAAGCAGGGCAAAGACGAATAGAGTTTTGCCAAGAAAATGCACTGGTCATAACAAACACCCTCTTCCAACAACACAAGAGAAGACTCTATACATGGACATCACCAGATGGTCAACACCGAAATCAGATCGATTATATTCTTTGCAGCCAAAGATGGAGAAGCTCTATACAGTCAGCAAAAACAAGACCAGGAGCTGACTGTGGCTCAGACTATGAACTCCTTATTGCCAAATTCAGACTGAAATTGAAGAAAGTAGGGAAAACCACTAGACCATTCAGGTATGACCTAAATCAAATCCCTTATGATTATACAGTGGAAGTGAGAAATAGATTTAAGGGCCTAGATCTGATAGAGTGCCTGATGAACTATGGAATGAGGTTCGTGACATTAAACAGGAAACAGGGATATCAAGACCATACCTATGGAAAAGAAATGCAAAAAAGCAAAATGGCTGTCTGGGGAGGCCTTACAAATAGCTGTGAAGAGAAGCAAAAAGCAAAGGAGAAAAAGAAAGATATAAGCATCTGAATGCAGAGTTCCAAAGAATAGCAAGAAGAGATGAGAAAGCCTTCTTCAGCGATCAATGCAAAGAAATAGAGGAAAACAACAGAATGGGAAAGACTAGGGATCTCTTCAAGAAAATCAGAGATACCAAGGGAACATTTCATGCAAAGATGGGCTCCATCACGGACAGAAATGGTATGGACCTAACAGAAGCAGAAGATATTAAGAGGAGATGGCAAGAATACACAGAAGAACTGTACAAAAAGATCTTCACAACCCAGATAATCACAATGGTGTGATCACTGACCTAGAGCCAGACATCCTGGAATGTGAAGTCAAGTGGGCCTTAGAAAGCATCACTACAAACAAAGCTAGTGGAGGTGATGGAATTCCAGTGGAGCTCTTTCACATCCTGAAAGACGATGCTGTGAAAGTGCTGCAATCAATATGCCAGCAAATTTGGAAAACTCAGCAGTGGCCACAGGACTGGAAAAGGTCAGTTTTCATTCCAATCCCAAAGAAGATCAGATCAGATCAGTCGCTCAGTCGTGTCCGACTCTTCGCGACCCCATGAACTGCAGCACACCAGGCCTCCCGGTCCATCACCAGCTCCCGGAGGTCACTCAGACTCACATCCATCGAGTCAGTGATGCCATCCAGCCATCTCATCCTCTGTCGTCCCCTTCTCCTCCTGCCCTCAATCCCTCCCAGCATCAGAGTCTTCTCCAATGAGTCAACTCTTCGCATGAGGTGGCCAAAGAAAGGCAATGCCAAAGAGTGCTCAAACTACCGCACAATTGCACTCATCTCACACACTAGTAAAGTAATGCTCAAAAATCTCCAAGCCAGACTTCAGCAATATGTGAACCGTGAACTTCCAGATGTTCAAGCTGGTTTTAGAAAAGGCAGAAGAACCAGAGATCAAATCGCCAACATCCACTGGATCATGGAAAAAGCAAGAGAGTTCCAGAAAAACATCTATTTCTGCTTTATTGAGTATGCCAAAGCCTTTGACTGTGTGGATCACAATCAACTGTGGAAAATTTTGAAAGAGATGGGAATACCAGATCACCTGAGAAATTTCACGTCTTGAGAAATTTGTATGCAGGTCAGGAAGCAACAGTTAGAACTGGACATGGAACAACAGACTGGTTCCAAATAGGAAAAGGAGTACATCAAGGCTATATATTGTCACCATGTTTATTTAACTTATATGCAGAGTACATCATGAGAAATGCTGGACTGGAAGAAACACAAGCTGGAATCAAGATTGCTGGGAGAAATATCAATAACCTCAGGTATGCAGATGACATCACCCTTATGGCAGAAAGTGAAGAGGAACTAAAAAGTCTCTTGATGAAAGTGACTGTGGAGAGTGAAAAAGTTAAAGCTCAACATTCAGAAAATGAGGATCACGGCATCCGGTCCCATCACTTCCTGGGAAATAGATGGGGAAACAGTGGAAACAACGTCAGACTTTATTTTGGGGGGCTCCAAAATCACTGCAGATGGTGACTGTAGCCATGAAATTAAAAGAAGCTTACTCCTTGGAAGGAAAGTTGTGACCAACCTAGATAGCATATTCAAAAGCAGAGACATTACTTTGCCAACAAAGGTTCATCTAGTCAAGGCTATGGTTTTTCCTGTGGTCATGTATGGATGTGAGAGTTGGACTGTGAAGAATGCTGAGTGCCGAAGAATTGATGCTTTTGAACTGTGGTGTTGGAGAAGACTCTTGAGAGTCCCTTGGACTGCAAGGAGATCCAACCAGTCCATTCTGAAGGAGATCAGCCCTGGGGTTTCTTTGGAAGGAATGATGCTGAAGCTGAAACTCCAGTATTTTGGCCACCTCATGCGAAGAGTTGACTCATTGGAGAAGACTCTGATGCTGGGAGGGATTGGGGGCAAGAGGAGAAGGGAACAACAGAGGATGAGATGGCTGGATGGCATCACTGACTCGATGGATGTGAGTCTGAGTGACCTCCAGGAGTTGGTGATGGACAGGGAGGCCTGGCGTGCTGTGATTCATGGGGTTGCAAAGATCGGACACAACTGAGTGACTGATCTGATCTGTTCTGATCTGATCTTCAAGGCCAACATAGAGGCTCTCCAACTACTGTGCCTTGCTCCACAAAGTCCCCTATGAAGAAGCCTTTTTGTCTTGGTCACATGCACACACAGAACACTCCCTCTCCTGTGTTGGGAGTACGGGAACTGACAAGTTCTCTTTGGTAGGTGGAATATAACATCTGACTTGGCAGGAAGATGGATAGAGGAAAATAATAGATGGACATTATCAGAAGACCACAGTGACCAGGCCAGAGCTCTCAAAGCTCACTTTCACAGCACTCCAGTTCCACAAACTAGATAGAAATGTGTTGCCAAAAAAAAAAAAAAAAGCTGGTTTTTAAACAAATGGCCCTGGAACAACTGAATGTCTACGCACAAGACGGACCCTAGGCACAGACCTGGCATGCTGCAGTCCATGGAGTTGCAGAACTGGGCATGACTTAGCGACTGAACAACAACAAAGCACAGACCTTACTCTTTACACAAAAATTAACTCAGAGTAGATCATAGGCCCCAACATAAAATGGAAAAATACAAAACTTCTTAAACATGGAAGAATATCTACATGCCTGTGGATTGGGTGATGAGTTTTTAAATACCAATAACACAGTTGATGAAAAGAAAAATTAGTTGGACTTCATCAAACTTAAAATTTCTGCTCTGTGAGAGACACTGTTAAGAAAATGAAAAGCTAAGCCACGGACTAAAAAATATTTGCAGAACATGTACCTGATAAAGGGCTAATATCCAAAATATGAAAGAACTCTCAAAAGTCAATGATTTAAAATAAAGAATTAAATAAAATAAAATAAAGAATTAAAAGGAGTCAAAAATCTGAGCAGACAACCTCACCAAAGAAGATATAAATGGCAAACAAGCATATGAAAGGTGCTCAATCAGTTCAGATCAGTTCAGTTGCTCAGTCGTGTCTGACCCTTTGCAACCCCACAGACTGCAGCACGCCAGGCCTCTCTGTCCATCACCAACTCCCAGAGTTTACCCAAATTCATGTCCATTGAGTCGGTGATGCCATCCAACCATCTTATCCTCTGTCATCCCCTTCTCCTCCCGCGTTCAATCTTTCCCAGCATCAGTCTTTTCCAATGAGTCGGCTCTTCGCATGAGCTGGCCAAAGTATTGGAGTTTCAGCTTCAACATCAGTCCTTCCAATGGACACCCAGGACTGATCTCTTTTAGGATGGACTGGTTGGATCTCCTTGCAGTCCAAGGGACTCAAGAGTCTTCTCCAGCACCACAGTTCAAAAGCATCAATTCTTTGGCGCTCAATACGACTGGTCATCAGGGATTTGCAAGTGTAAACAACAATGAGATACAATTACAAGATGATTAGAATGATAATATCCAAACAAAAAACTGACAATACCAAATGCTGGCAAGAAAGCAGGGTGCGGGAACACTCACGTGGTACTGACGGAAACACAAAATGATACAGTCACTCTGAAAGACAATTGGAAACACAAAACAGTACAGCCACTGTGAAAGACATTTTGGTAGTTTCTCACAAAACTAAACCTAGTCTTACCACCTGACTCAGCAATTGTATTCCTAAGAATTGTGTTCCGAGATGGCATCATCGATTCAATGGACACTGTCAAAAACTGGAAGTAACCAACATGTCCCTTAATAGATGAAAGGATAAATAAACTGTGCTACCTCCAGACAATGAAGCATTCCTCATTTGATTAAAGCAAACAAACAATCAAGTCATTGAAAAATATGGATTTATCTTAAGTGCATATCACTAAATGAAAGAAGTCAGTTTGGGAGAGCTGCCTACTATATGGTACCAAATATATAACGTTCAGGACAGGAAAAAATATAAACCTGATAAACATATCACTGGCTGCCAGGAGTTGAGGGAGGAGGTGAGGTGGAGGAGGTGAAGTGCAGAGGATTTGCGGCAGGGTTGGGGGGAGCGGTAATTCTATGTGATACTATACAGCAGACGCAAACTAGGGAAAAAAATTATTTAGAAGACTACAGAATGGAATAAAAAGTATGATAACCCAACTGTTAGGTCCACAAACCAAGGCAAATTGGAAGTGGTCAAATAGAAGATGACAAGAGTGAATGTCGACATTTTAGGAATCAGCGAAATAAAATGGACCAGAATGGGTGAATTTAACTCAGATGACCATTATATCTACTACTGTGGGCCAGAATCCCTTCAAGGAAATGGAGTAGCCATCATAGTCAACAAAAGAGTCCAAAATGCAGGACTTGGATGCAATCTCAAAAACAACAGAATGATCTCTGTTCGTTTCCAAGGCAAACCATTCAACATCAAGGTGATCCAAGTCTATATCCTGACCAGTAATGCTGAAGAAGCTGAAGTTGAATAGTTCTATGAAGACCTACAAGACCTTCTAGAACTAACACTCAAAAAAGATATCCTTTTCATTATAGGGGACTGGAATACAAAAGTAGGAAGTCAAGAAACACCTGGAGTAACAGGCAAGTTTGGCCTTGGAGTACAGAATGAAGCAGGGCAAAGGATAATAGAGTTTTGCCAAGAGAACACACTGGTCATAGCAAACACCCTCTTCCAACAACACAAGAGAAGACTTTACACATGGACATCACCAAATAGTCAACACCAAAATCAGATTGATTATATTCTTTGCAGCCAGAGTTGGAGAAGCTCTATACAGTCAACAAAAATAAGACCAGGAGCTGACTATGTTTATCAGAAATAAGTTCAGATCGTGAACTCCTTATTACCAAATTCAGACTTAAATTGAAGAAAGTATGGAAAACCACTAGGCCATGCAGGTATGATCTAAATCAAATCCCTTATGATTATACAGTGGAAGTGAGAAACAGATTTAAGGGACTAGATCTGATAGATAGAGTGCCTGATGAACTATGGACGGAGGTTTGTGACCTTGTACAGGAGACAGGGATCGAGACCATCCCCATGGAAAAGAAATGCAAAAAAAGCAAAATGGCTGTCTGAGGAGGCCTTACAAATAGCTGTGAAAAGAAGAGAAGTGAAAAGCAAAGGAGAAAAGGAAAGATATATCCATTTGAATGCAGAGTTCCAAAAGAATAGCAAGGAGAGATAAGAAAGCCTTCCTCAGTGATCAGTGCAAAGAAATAGAGGAAAACAATAGGATGGGAAAGACTAGAGATCTCTTCAAGAAAATTCGAGATACCAAGGGAACATTTCATGCAAAGATGGACTCAATAAAGGACAGAAATGGTATGGATCTAACAGAAGCAGAAGATATTAAGAAGTGGCAAGAATACACAGAAGAACTATACAAAAAAGATCTTCACAACCCAGATAATCATGATGATATGATCACTCACCTAGAGCCAGACATCCTGGAATGTGAAGTCAAGTAGGCTTTAGGAAGCATCACTATGAACAAAGCTCATGGAGGTGATGAAATTGCAGCTGAGCTATTTCAAATCCTAAAAGATGATGCTGTGAAAGTGCTGCACTCAATATGCCAGGAAATTTGGAAAACACAGCGGTGGCCACAGGACTGGAAAAGGGCAGTTTTCATTCCAATCCCAAAGAAAGGCAATGCCAAAGAATGTTCAAACTACCACACAATTGCACTCATCTCACGTGCTAGCAAAGTAATGTTCAAAATTCTCTAAGACAGGCTTCGATAGTACATGAACGATGAAATTCCAGATGTTCAAGCTGGTTTTAGGAAAGACAGAGGAACCAGAGATGGAATTGCCAATATTTGTTGGATCATCAAAAAAGCAAGAGAGTTCCAGAAAAAACAGCTATTTCTGCTTTTTTGACTGTGTAGATCACCAGTAGAACTGTGGAAATTCTTAAAGAGATGGGAATATCAGACCACCTGACCTGCCTCTTGAGAAATCTGTATGCACATTAAGAAGCAACAGTTAAAACTGGACATGGAACAACAGACTAGTCCAAATAGGAAAAGAAGTACGTCAAGGCTGTATATTGTCACCCTGCTTATTTAACTTATATGCAGAGTACATCATGAGAAATGCTGGGCTGGAAGAAGCACAAGCTGGAATCAAGATTGCTGGGAGAAATATCAATAACCTCAGATATGCAGATGACACCACCCTATAGCAGAAAGTGAAGAACTAAAGAGCCTCTTGATGAAAATGAAAGAGGAGAGTCAAAAAGTTTGCTTAAAGTTCAATGTTCAGAAAACGAAGATCATGGCATCTGGTCCCATCACTTCATGGGAAATAGATGGGGAAACAGTAGAAACAGTGGCAAACTTTATATTTCGGGACTCCAAAATCACTGCAGATGGTGACTGCAGCCATGAAATGAAAAGATGCTTACTCTTTGGGAGGAAAGTTATGACCAACCTAGATAGCATATTCAAAAGCAGAAATATTACTTTGCCAACAAAGGTCCATCTAGTCAAGACTATGATTTTTCCAGTAGTCAGGTATGGATGTGAGAGTAGGACTATAAAGAAAGCTGAGCACCAAAGAATTGATGCTTTTGAACTGTGGTATTGGAGAAAGCCCTTGAGAGTCCCTTGGACTGCAAGGAGATCCAACCAGTCCATTCTAAAGGAGATCAGTCCTGAATATTCATTGGAAGGACTGATGTTGAAGCTCAAACTCCAATACTTTGGCCAGCTGATGCAAAGAGCTGACACATTGGAAAAGACTCTGATGCTGGGAAAGATTGAAGGCGGGAAGAGAAGGGGATGACAGAGGATAAGATAGTTGGATGGCATCACCGGCTCAATGGAGATGAGTTTGAGTAAACTCCAGGAGTTGGTGATAGACAGGGAGGCCTGGAGTGCTGCAGTACATGGGGTCACAAAGAATCAGACATGACTGAGTGACTGATCTGAACTGAACCCAACTGTATTACAAATATATGAAACAACTTTATTAAACAGGCCGGCGGGGTTGGGGGGAATAATGCTAATCCTGGTAACTCTGAAAGTGAGTAGAATCTATAACACCAAAGGAAACAGGAACTGCACACAGCATTGTACTCTAGTCAATAAAGACTTTTCCTTGGGGATACGGGTTAATAATTCTGATATCTATACACATATGTGGAGAAGGCAATGGCACCCCACTCCAGTAGTCTTGCCTGGAAAATCCCACGGATGGAGGAGCCTGGTAGGCTGCAGTCCATGGGGTCGCTAAGAGTCGGACACGACTGAGCGACTTCACTTTCACTTTTCACTTTCATGCATTGGAGAAGGAAATGGCAACCCACTCCAGTGTTCTTGCCTGGAGAATCCCAGGGACGGGGGAGCCTGGTGGGCTGCCGTTTGTGGGGTCACACAGAGTCAGACACGACTGAAGTGACTTAGCATAGCATAGCATAGCATACACATATGGCAACCCACTCCAGTGTCCTTGCCTGGAAAATCTCATGGACAGAGGAGCCTGGTGGGCTGCAGTCCATGGGGTTGCAAAGAGTTGGGCACGACTGAGTGACTAACACTTATACACATATACTGGAATTGAACAACTAAGTTAAAGGATGGCAGATGGCAGGAACCAGATTTCTCATTGTTGGAGTATGAATTTACAGATAAAGAAGGAGAGATAGCTAGAATGAGCCATGCAGTGGTGGACTGGAGCTGGTGATATTAGTATGCACTCATACTTAGCTTAATACAGATGGTTACATACAGAAAATTTTATAGGCATGTGTATATACACAGATAGGGCTTCCCTCACAGCTCAGTTGGTAAAGAATGTGCCTGCAGTGCAGGAGACCCCGGTCTGGTTCCTGGGTCAGGAAGATCCCCTGGAGAAGGGATAGGCTACCCACTCCAGTATACTTGGGCTTCCCTTGTGGCTCAGCTAGTAAAGGAATCCGCCTGCAATGTGGGAGACCTGGGTTCCATCCCTGGGTTGGGAAGACCCCCTGGAGAAAGGAATGGCTACCCACTTCAGTATTCTGGCTTGAAGAACTCCATGGACTGTATATTCCATGGGGTCACAAAGAGTCGGACACGACTGAGCCACTTTCACATATACACAGATTAGTATACCCACATATATTTCCTTGCTCTTTCAGCTGAGAGGACCTAGAAGCAATGCCATCCCCACAGCAGTGAGCATATCTAATGCCCAGATCCTGGTTTCTAATACTATTTTCCATGAAAGGAACCAGGGCTGCTTGGAGAAGCGGTAGATTCAAGGACTGGAGCAGGAAATACACAAGATGAGTTTGGAATATATTGTAGCTCCAAGAAATAAAGAACTGCTCAAAAAAAATCGATGTGTCATAGGGACACAGTGTTATGGGAAACACACTGACTGAGTCATCAGCATGAGTTATTTTATGACAGGAAGCTCTGGTTAGGAACACAGACTTAACAAGCCACCACCAACCAGAAGAATCCAAGTCAAAGGTAAAAAGGAGACGCCACGTGTCCTACCACCTCCCAGAATCCTTCTTGCTGGCATCCACCTTGGCTGAGCAATGCATGCACCATGAGGAAGGACCCTGAGTCAGAGAGACACAGCCCAAAAACTAACTCCATGACCATAAAACCCGAGACTGCGAGCCACGTGGCAGAGCAGTCCTCCTGGGTTCTCTTACTCTTCTGTTCTCGGCCCAGGTGCCCCTCCCCAACAAAGTCTCTTGCTTTGTTAGCACATGTGCTGAATGTGCTGAATTCTATTTAGACAATTCATTTCTGAGTATTAGAGAAGAGCCTTCTTTCAGGCCCCAGAAGGGTTCCCCTTTCCTGCAACAATAGGAGTCAACTGAAAGAGCTCCTAATGGCCAAAATGGGAACAACTGGAGCAAGAAAATTAAGTAGTGTTGGATTACAACCTAAAACATGAAATAAGTATCCATGAGGCCATACTGATATAAACTACTGATTAAATAAATAAAAAGGGAAAGGAGACAAATCCACTGCAGAATTCCAAATAAGTTATACAGATACTCCATCCTCAAGGAGATGGCACGTAACCTGGCACTTCCTAAGTCACTTCCTTCCACAGAGGATAGCATGGAAACAGGAGGAAGGAGTAAGACAGCAACCTAAGACAGGTGATCAACATTAACATCTAAGTAATGTTACAGTGATGTGAGGACCTATGGTACAAGATGAGGAAGATGGCATCTTACCCCTGTAGTCTTCCTCCAAAAATATGCTAATCTAATCATGAGGGGTGGAGAAGGCAATGGCACCCCACTCCAGTACTCTTGCCTGGAAAATCCCATGGATGGAGGAGCCTAGTAGGCTGCAGTCCATGGGGTCGCTAAGAGTCAGACACAACTGAGTCATCAGCATAGTTTTTGAAGGAAGTGACTTCATTTTCACTTTTCACTTTCATGCATTGGAGAAGGAAATGGCAACCCACTCCAGTGTTCTTGCCTGGAGAATCCCAGGGACGGGGGAGCCTGGTGGGCTGCCGTCTATGGGGTCGCACAGAGTCGGACACGACTGAAGCGACTTAGCAGCAGCAGCAGCAATCATGAGGAGAACATCAGACAAATTCCAATTGAGGAACATTCTACAAATTATCTGACCAGCAATCCTCAAAACTGCCAAAGTTACCCAAAACAAGAAAAGTTTGAGTAACTACCATATAAAAGAGCCTGAGAAGACACTGCTGCTGCTGCTACTAAGTCGCTTCAGTCGTGTCTGACTCTGTGCAAACCCCACAGACACAGCCCACCAGGCTCCGCCGTCCCTGGGATTCTCCAGGCAAGAATACTGGAGTGCGTTCCCATTTCGAAACTTCTCCAATGCATGAAAGTGAAAAGTGAAAGTGAAGTTGCTCAGTGGTGTCCAACTCTTCGCGATCCCATGGACTGCAGCCCACCAGGCTCCTCTGTCCATGGGATTTTCCAGGCAAGAGTACTGGAGTGGGGTGCCACTGCCTTCTCCGGAAAAGACACTACTACATATCATATCATGGGTGGGATCATGGAATAGAAAAAGGATGTATGGGGAAAACTGAATAAACTATGGATTTAAATTAATAACAATATATTGATGTTGGTTTATTCATTGTAACAAACATATCACACTCTCATGTTTTTAAAAAGGGAACACTGGATGTGGGAATACAGGTACTCTTCTACTATTTTCACAGTAATTTTGTAAATCTTGAACTATTCTAAGATTAAAAGGTTGCTATAAGAAGTGTTAACAGTCTTTTCCCATTTCACACACATGCACACACACAAAATTAATGAACAGATTTTCCTTCCATTTTTATTAAAATTCTGCTGCAGAGGCAGTGGATGAGTTAATTACCAACTGTATTTGAGTAAGAGAATAAGAGATTTGGGTTCCACTTCTTACTGGCCATAAGATTTTGGGAAAGTCTACCTTGCTGAGCCTCAGTTCTCTCGTCAGTCAAATGGGCTCATGATACCTATTTTCAGGCGTGCTGGAGGAATTAAACATCATAATCTATGTTAAACACACAATATAGCACTTGACATAGAGTAAGCTCAAAAGATCGCTGCTGTTACAAGCTGGCCAGCGTGGATTCATTGATAAAACAAACGTCCTGGTAGTAAATAGATTTCAACAGAAAAACTCAGAACATATAAAATCTCTATACTGGGTTCCTTATTGTGAAGGAGGGAATGACAATTTTTCTCTTAACCCATCAAGCATCAATATCAGTGCCTGAAAAATATTCAATAGGTACTTACTCCAGGTTTAAGCAATACAATCTAATTCATAGAGAGCCAGGTTCAAGCAATTCAGAGAGAGCCAACCTGTATGGGAGAGATACAGGTTTTGTTGTTTTTTTTTTCCCTCTAATCAGCTCAGTCTGTCTCCTGGGCTCAGCCCACACTAACGGGTCTTTAGTCTCTGGCTCTGTGGGTGCAGCCTGAAAAAGGTGCTTCCTCCCCGTTCCCTGAGCCTCCTTTTTTCTGCCTCTCCTCTTGCTCTTTCACTCCCTCTTCTCCTCAGACCTCCCTCCCATGCCTATCTGCAGAGACCCATCTCTGCCTCACGGTCAAGTCCAGAGACTAAAACCCTACACCCAGCAATGACTCACGCCCACTAGCAAGCCTCCTTCTATGCTACGAAACCCAGCGGGGACATTTATAAAGCTCTCATAACAATGGGGAAATGCTTATGTTTTATGTTCTCATATTTAGTGAAGGCAGGTCCCCAAACTTCATACACCTTGTGTTCTCTAATATCTTTAAACATGCATGTGGATTAAAAAAAAAAAAAAAAAAGCTATAATAAACCTAAATGTTAACAATGGTTTTCACTGGATACCTATTACTTTTACATGTTTTTCTTCATAATTTAAAAAATATTCTTCATGTTTTCTACATCATGTTACTATTATAGTTAGGAAAAAAATGTAAGATAGACCTGTGAAGCCCACTGTAACAATCGCTTATGCTATGCTATGCTAAGTCACTTCAGTCGTGTCCGACTCTGTGTGACCACATAGACGGTAGCCTACCAGGCTCCCCCATCCCTGGGATTCTCCAGGCAAGAACACTAGAGTGGGTTGCCATTTCCTTCTCCAATGCATGACAGTGACAAGTGAAAGTGAAGTCGCTCAGTCGTGTCCGACTCTTAGCGACCCCATGGACTACAGCCTACCAGGCTCCTCCATCCATGGGATTTTCCAGGCAAGAGTACTGGAGTGGGGTGCCATTGCCTTCTCCGAATAATTGCTTATATCTGTCTAAAACAGAAAGGTTACTTTTTAGGTTCTGCTGTATATATGACAGTCAAGTTGATTTTATATGATTAAACCGTTTTAAAAAAAGAAAGAAAAAGAAGACGTTCACAGGGGAGTTTCATTGTAAAAGGCCTCCTCCTACTCCTTGGCCCCAGCAAGGCAGGTTGCAGAACAGGAGGAGAGAACGGTTCAGGAAGAGCCACCATATACACTTCATTTCCTAGAAATATTTTACACATATATTTGTGAGGCATGGAAACTCTACATACATGATTATAAAATTCTCCATCCATAAACCTACTTCTCATTTATATAACGTATTTTCATAACACATTCTGTGATGTCCCCAGAAGTGACTCCTAGGGGCCTGGCCCCAGGAACAAGAGTGAAAGCACTGCCTGGAGGGAAGACTCACCACGCTGGTTTAACACATCCATCTGAAATAGACAACATACACTGCGGGGCTTCTGGCCTTTTCTGTGTTTGCTGATCTTGTGGGACCAAAACTCTCCTGAATCTAGGTGGCCTGCTCGTCCCTACAGTTTTTACAATTATCTTTAACTTCAGCCATCTGACTTACAGCAGCAGACCTCGATCTAGACACAGGCTACCCACTGGGCACCCCCAAATCTGTATTCTTTGTTGGGGCAGTGGTAGAAAATGACTGATTATTTAACTCACCTCTGAAAGGGAGCCCTCATAAACCTTTGATATCTAAGCCAAAGTTTCATCCTAAAATATAGCTGACCCTTGAGCAAGGCAGGTTTGAATGGCAGTTTGAAATGTGCTTACAGGTAGGTTTTTTCCAACATAAATAGTACCTGTGTTTTCACTATATAGATCTTTAAGTGTGGGGGGAAGTCTGCATTCAATTAGAGATCACGCTATGCGGGATCCAAAGAACTAGGGGTTGAATATGGAAAAAAATGAAGGCAAGAGGAGAAGCGGACAACATGAGATAGCCAGGTAGCATCATCGACTCAATGGACACGAGTCTGAGCAAACTCCGAGAGACAGTGAAACACGGGGAAGTACGCAGTCCATGGGGTCGCAAAGAGTCACTGAACAACAAGGACTTGAATTCTGATTCTATCTAAATTCTTTAAGCTTCCAGCTCTCAGGTGAATCGTGTACCAATTCCTTTGTTTTCAAGACAGAGATAGAGCATGAGGGAGTTCCATTCCATGAGAGGTAAGCGTCCCTAACCCGCGCGTGGTTCAAGGGTCAAATGACCTATTTTACCTGGCTCTTCCAGTTAAACGTCTTGAATTTAGTTTCCAGTAACGCTGCCCATTGAGTTATCCTCAGGCCCAGCGCAAAATTTCCCCGCAAGACAGCTGGAATGGCGAGCGGGCCCATAGGACGCCGAGCGTGCAGGAATAAGGAGAGTTGTGATGAGTCTCACCTGTGGGAGGGCAGCCGTGGGCACTTGCACGTGGCGTGGGCGGAGCCCACCCTCACCCCGACCCCAATCCTTGGCAACCTGGGCCGTGCTCCGCTCGCTCCCCGCCCAACTCCAGGTGGGTGTGCTTCAGGCCCCGACCTAGTGCTCTGGGCGAGGTTGCCTAGGGGACCGGGGGCGCGTCCCGCCCACCTAGCTTCGGCACCTGCCCACCCGCCAGTAAGTGTGGTTCCTCCAGGGGAAGATAGGAGGCTTTCTACTTGGAATATCTTCAGGGTTGGAATATCTTCAAGGTTGCGTGGCTGTAAAATACATTTCACCAGGGAAGACTGAAACCAGAGCGCGCTCATCAGCCACTGTGGGAAATCAGTGCTCAAGACCAGCTACGGTGCTGATGTTGAGCTAAACATCAGCTAAGGACCACGGCAGCTCAGATACAGTCCTGTTCCTCCACCTTGAAGGTACCTACCAAGCCCTCCAGTGCCAGTTCCTCACCACCTGCGCATGATCACACCCTGCTGAGTGTCTGGCGTGGGCCTCTCGGACCTGCACGGCCCACCTGCACTACAGATGGATTCTGGGCAAGACAGCCCCATGTAGCTGATATTCGCTCCTGCTTCCAAGAAGCAACAGGCTTCACTGGGTCTGAGAAAAGGGAAGCAAGGGCCCGGTCCACTGTGAGGCAGGGATCTGGCATTAGCCAGCCCTCTGCATTGCTCACTTCTTGGAGACCAGCAGCTCCACCTGAAGGAGGCCTTTGATCACAGTAACACAGGAGAACTGCAGTCTCCCCCAAAGTTGGCTTCCTGGGCCAGCCCTGCAGTGTGAACCTGAGACCCTACACCCCACGATCTTCTCCCAGCTCCCTGCTGCCTGGAGGACACAGCTGGCTCTTCATGTAAAGCCCATGTGCAGACACTGAGCCCTGATGCACAGGGTTCCTACTGCACATTCCCTACCCCACCCAGTGGGCACCAGTGCCCACCTCCTGGACAGTCCCAGGAACCCCATGGCCACAGCTCCATCCTGCTAAAATTGGTATGGGGAACCAGCCCAGCCCCAAGAATAGCTGTAGTTGATTTTTAAACTGATGGACATTTCATCCCTGTGCAGTACCAAACACCTCACTGTACAGGCTGCCCCAGTGGGAGAGAGTGGCCACCAGGTTTGCAAACGTCAAACTGACCTAGAGGTTAGATTCTTGAGGGAAGAAAGATCAAGTTATTTCAAGAGTACAGCCTGTGCTGACCAACCACTGTTCTTCCAGAGCCCCTGCCTTCTCAGGATTGCCCATTCCTTGAAGCTCAAAATCTGCCTTTCCATTTCAAGTACAAGGCAATAAATACTTGTACTCATGTGGGAGAAAGCCGTTGCTAGACCAGGAGAAAAGACAGTTACAAAGCCAACTGATTTTGCAGGAAGCATGATTTCTACCTTATTTTGTTAACTTTGGTTGTCTCGGTCTCTGTTGCTTCAGGGCGTAAGCTGATCACCATCTAGTCAGGAAAGCAACCTACAGGGTTTGCAGGGACTTGATCTACAAGCTGACTGGAGCCCTTTTGGCCCAGGAGAGGTAGGTTCTCTCAAGGGGAAGGGCCCTGGGGTGAAAGGAGGAAGCAAGTAGTCTCTTCCCAGAAGATCTGAGCCACGTGAGACTGAGTGGGATAGTGCTAAGTGGAAGACAAAGCTGGTGAAATATTCCATGCTCAGGCCAGCAAAGACCTGGATTTCTATGTGCAGATTTGGAGGTCTTGGCCAAGGGAATAAACAAGGATACAGAGGCTAGGAATAAGGCTGATGTGCATTCTCTGCATCTGTTCATACTAGAAACTAGATGTGAACTATGCAGAAAGCTCACATTAAAATAGAACTGGCAGTTATCCCACTGAAGAGCTGAGAAGTTTTGATTCCACCTCCTCCTCTGTTTCATCTATGCTCTGAAATAATTTTCTATGGTTTGTTTTCCCAGCAATTTGGAATACACTATCCAGAGAGCATCCGTCATCTTCCTTCTCTTGCTTGAAGATTCTAAATGGAACCCCTAACTTAGGCTCTTCAAAGCACAAAGTTAGATCTAAATCATGGAGCTCTAAAGTATCTGGAATACTTAGGATTTATATGGAACGAATACTGTAAATTATAAAATTTCAAAAGAGAAAGAAGTCAGGAGGTAAACATAAAAAGATTCCCTTCCAGCAATTCATTCTGGCATATGGGCTGTCCTGGTGACTGAGGGAAGAAATGGTATAGAATCAGAGCAAAACAGGAAATAGATTTTACCATTAGGCAGGACCTCATTCCCCCATTCACTACGCCAGTCACTAAACTGTTCCCAGATAGAACCAGTACTGTGGTGGGCAAGTTTTTAATTCTCTGCAAACATCCAGGCTCCCCCGTCAGAGGTCAGGACACTCCAGGCGCTGTGTGGAGGCTGGTACTGTTCCTCATCCCTGGGCACTGCCGTGTTCAGTCTCTGAACCCAGCTGTCCCAAGGCCAGGCTACTTGCTAAAGGCTAGTAGCTTCTTCCTTTACTCCAGAACCTTTCCCTTGAAGACAATCCAGGTATACATCTTCTTGAACAGGACTTTGGAAACGCAAAAGCTGCCTAACTCTTCCATGAAACAAGGGGAGCCTGACTTTTACTGCCTGAACCTCGGTCCTCCCTTTTCAGGATGGGGAAGGAAACCTGCCTCTTGCTTTCCTGATGAACTTACTGCCAAGGAAACAAAAGCTCATTCTCAAAAGGTTGTCCTGCCAAAATGTTAACAGTGTGATTAGTTCTAGTTGGAGTTCCAGTTGATTCAGATTTTCTTCTTTATACTTTTCTGTAGTTTTGAACTTCCTATAGTGATTCTGTTGTCTTCTTCCTGTATGTCAGGGAAAAAGTACAAAAATAATAAAATTCCTGTTTTAAGGATTGTTGTTGTTGTTCATTTGCTAAGTTGTATCCAACTCTGTGACCCCATGGATTGCAGCACTCCAGACTCCCCTGTCCTTCACTATCTCCTGGATTTTGCTCATACTCATGTCCACAGAGTTGGTGATACCATCCAACTATCTCATCCCCTGCCTTCCTCTTCTCCTTTTGCCTTCATTCTTTCCCAGTATCAGGGCCTTTCCCACTGAATTGGCTCTTCGCATCAGGTGGCCAGTGTATTGGAATTTCAGTTTCAGCATCAGTCCTTCCAGTGAATATTCAGGGTTGATTTGCTCTAAGATTGACTGGTTGGATCTCCTTGCAGTCCAAGGGACTCTCAAGAGTCTTCTCCAGCACCACAATTCAAAGGCTTTAAGGACTACCTCTTACAAAACCCTTCCATATGTTTTATCCCAGGTGAGAATCAGCTACTGTGGACCACCAAGTATCTTACCTGTGCCTCCATCCCAGCCTTTATTACTCTATATGGTCAGCACTGCCTTGTTCTTCTTCCAATTCTCAGTGATTAGTTCAGTCACCAGCATACAGTAGGCTTTCTACTGAATATTTATAAGTCAATAAATGAATAAGTGAATGACTGACAGATCCTGTATTACCTGCTCAACTCTGGACTTTAAAATGTTTCCTAGTCATGGATGAGTTCATATCTATTAGTCATAGATGAGTTCATAGCTATCTATTAATTCATATCTATTAGTTCATATTAGGACAAAGGTGATCCTTTAAGACCAAGATGGTTTTCCCAAGCTCAGGAATCCAAGAAATATGGCAATCTTGCTGATATAGAAACCTAAAACTTGTTTGAAATATTTATGTATTCCTGATCCAAACTCCTTGCTAATCCTGGTATTAATTAATCTTTTAAAATTATTATCTTTAATAATTAATCATACTTGGAAGTATGATAGCCTTGGGCTTTAATGGATTACAGCTAGGAAAGTTCTAATTGTCCTTACCTACTATTTAAAAAGGACAGTCACCTCCACAGCCAGGTTCCACTGACATAACATCTTTTATGGTTTGTTTCTTATTAATAGAAAACTGATGGTTCTATTACCGAACAAAAAGGGTTGCAGGGAAGGACTAGTGACCATTCTAAATACTCAGCCCACTTCTCTATTGTGATTTCAGGGGTTTAGGAATGCCCTCTTGAACTCCAGCCATTCTCCATTTCTTCACTAACTCCTTTTGTTTCCATGATACGGGAACAAAGCCTTCATTCCAAGATAAAGCCTACCCTATAAACTTACGTCCAAGAAAGAGACATGGCTAACAACGCTGTTAAGATTTCAGCAGCATCCCACAGACACTGAAAGGAGAGAGAGGCCCTGCAGAGACCAAGCAGGGGAGTTTGGAGAACTTAAGTCTATCCTTAATCAGTCCCAGTTTTGCCCAGAGCTTACCTAGCTTTCGGACTAGACATAGGCTTTTTAATGGTAGAATCCTCGGGTTGGGATTTCTCTAAAGCCTATATAACGTGGCTTCTGGTTCGCTCTCCCTTTACCCTATACTGTGGAGAATGAGACTGGGCAGGATGATTAGGGACGCAGAGCTGGTAACAGCACAAATGCAAAAGAGGACTTGCAAAGGGGGAAGTGTGTTTTTTTCTGTTTTAAGAAACCTGCTGACATAGGGAATGCTCCCATTTTTCTGCAGAAATGCTGCCTTCAGTGGACAAAATTCAGCCACAATCAAGCTAATTGAATGCACAAATGTAATATTTTTCCAGGGCACCTCCAATTTAATGCTTGATGAAATCGTGTCTTTCGCATATATTTACAAAAGCTTTTCTTCATCCTGAAATGTCTGTTAAAATTGCTTATAGATGCTGAGATAGCAAATCACTCTTCTAATGTAATGAGATAAGTCATCTCTATAAACTTTGCTTGCTCAAATGTACTCTCATAAAAGAAATCAGGCTACAGGCTTTTTTCAATAAATAGAATGAACAACTAGAACTTGATGGCTATAGCATGTTCTGCCTCATTGCTAAGAGATGTTTAAAATTGCTCCCTCTCTCTCTCTTGAGCAGCGCAGTTTTCATTTTGGTAGTTGATGGAAAAAGGAGGTCAGATAAACTGATGTGGATAAGAAGCCAAAGCCGTTTGTCAAAATGTGGGGAGAGGCCTGGAGATTGGAGTCATTTTAAAAACTAAAAATTGATTTAAAAGATTTCTGTCCTCAAATCATTTTTCTTGCTAAATGTAGCCACTTTGTGAGCTTGGTTTCCTCTGCTCCACTTATCTTTACCAATAATTTATGCCAAGGGAATTTCACCTACTGGGAAGAATCGTATGTACAATCATTGGTGCATATCCCAGTAAGACAGGTCCGAAGATCAGAGTCCATGGTAAAGATGAGGCCTTGAGAGCTTTAGCCATCTGTCTTAAGATTTGTCTTCCAACTCTAATCTGGAAGCCAACAATGTGACACAAAGGTTTAGTAGGCCATCTCACACACCCCCAGGGTCACCATGTAGGGCTGTTACGTATGGCTGCTCAGGCCATGCGCTGTGTAACTCCGAGGGGACATACCATTCACATAGGCTGCAATGTGAAGGGTGTCATCTGAAGCTGTGCAATTTAACAGTCCTGTCCAGCCCCCATGTGGGTCAGGAGAGGAAAAAAAAAATCATATCTTCTCATTCATAGTTTAATTAGTTTAATAAGTTATTAAATCATAGTTTAATAAGTTCCCATGGCGACACTGCATGAATTTATCTTTAACTTCTCCAAGAATACAATCAGAGTTCTTATTATCAGCTGCCAAAGTATGAAAGCCTGCCTGATGCCCTTTTCCTTCTCTTTACAAAGTGAAATTGGGAGAAAAATCAAATCCCCAGATGGTTCTTTACTTGAAGAAACGGTTTGGACAGCGGACTGTGGAGGACACGCTGGAATCCAGAATATGAGACCAAATTCCACGTGCTGTTTCTGTTGGTTTTCAATGGCACCCCACCCCAGTACTTTTGCCTGGAAAATCCCATGGACGGAGGAGCCTGGTAGGCTCCAGTCCATGGGGTCGCTAAGAGTCGGACACGACTGAGCGGCTTCACTTTCACTTTTCGCTTTCATGCATTGGAGAAGGAAATGGCAGCCCACTCCAGTGTTCTTGCCTGGAGAATCCCAGGGACAGCGGAGTCTGGTGAGCTTCCGTCTATGGGGTCGCACAGAGTCGGACACGACTGAAGCGACTTAGCAGCAGCAGCAGGCAGCCACTGGTCCTTCAGGGGAGACAGCAGGCAGCGTCTGGGATGGTTCTCTGGGGGCCTTCCTTTTCCCAGTCTGTCTTTTGGATTTCCTTTCACACCTGCTGGGGGGTGTGGACCACCCAGACCAGGGGCCGGGAGCGCCTGCCCAGCCCTGCCTTCTCCCTCCACTTTTCCGTCTGCTGGTGAACGCACTGTGAGAAGGGAAGAAACAAAGCCTAAACACTGCTCAGCCCCATCCCTTCTGAGGTCAAAACCAGACTGTCGGGGGGAAGCAGAAAGTCTCCACTTCATAGGCAGTTCTTTGAACTCTGCCCTCAAGCACATGAAAAAGTCTATTTTGGGATGAGAGGAATCAAATCTAATATGCATAGGAGGAGACATTTGAGAAAAACCCCTATTTTTAGCCCAACTTGCATTATTCTTTTATTTATTTTTTATTGAAGGACAATTGCTTTACAGAATTTTGTTTTCTGTCAAACCTCAACATGAATCAGCCATAGGTATACATATATTCCCTCCCTTTTGAACCTTCCTCCCATCTTCTGCCCCATCCCACCCCTCTAGGTTGATACAGAACCTGTTTGAGTTTCCTGAGCCATACAGCAAATTCCTGTTGGCTATCTATTTTATATATGGTCATGTAAGTTTCCATGTTACTCTTTCCATACATCTCACCCTCTCCTCCCCTCTCCCCATGTCCATAAGTCTATTTTCTATGTCTGTTTCTCCACGGTTGCCCTGTAAATAAATTCTTCAGTACCATCTTTCTAGATTCCATATATATATATGTATGTTAGAATACGATATTTATCTTTCTCTTTCTGACTCACTTCACTGTAGAATAGGTTCTAGGTTCATCTATCTCATCAGAACTGACTCAAATGCATTCCTTTTTATGGCTGAGTAAGAGCTGACTCTTTGGAAAAGACCATGATGCTGGGAGGGATTGGGGGCAGGAGGAGAAGGGGACGACAGAGGATGAGATGGCTGGATGGCATCATCGACTTGATGGACATGAGTTTGGGTAAACTCCAGGAGTTGGTGATGGACAGGGTGGCCTGGCGTGCTGTGATTCATGGGGTCTCAAAGAGTCGGACACGCTTGAGTGACTGAACTGAACTGAATATTCCATTGTGTATATGTACCACAACTTCTTTATCCATTCATCTGTTGATGGACATCTAGGTTGCTTCCATGTTCTAGCTATTATAAATAGTGCTGCAATAAACATTGGGATACGTGTGTCTTCTTCAATTTTGGTTTCCTCAGGGTATATGCCTAGGAGTGCAATTGCTGGGTCATAAGGTGGTTTTATTCCTAGTTTTTAAGGAATCTCCATACTGTCTTCTATAGTGGCTGTATCAATTTACATTCCCAACAGTGAAAGAGCATTCCCTTTTTTCCACACCCTCTCCATCATTTATTGTTTGTAGACTTTTTATGATGGCCATTCTGATTGGTGTGAGGTGATATCTCATTGTAGTTTTGATTTGCGTTCCTACAATAATGAGCAGTGTTGAGCATCTTTTCACGTGTTCCTTAACCATTTGTATGTCTTCTTTGGAGAAATGTGTTTAGGTCTTTTTCCCACTTTTTGATTGGGTTGTTTGTTTTTCTGGTATTGAGTTGTATGAGCTGTTTGTATATTTTAGAAATTAATCCTTTGTCAGTTGTTTCATTTGTTATTTTCTGCCATTCTGAGGGTTGTCTTTTCACCTTGCTTATAGTTTTCTTTGCTGTGCAAAAGCTTTTTAAGTTTAATCAGCTCCCACCTGTTTACTTTTGTTTTTATTTCCATCACTCTAGGAGGTGGGTCATAGAGGATCTTGTTTTATCTGAGTGTTCTGCCTATGTTTTCCTCTAAGGGTTTTATAGTTTCTGGTCTTACATTTAGGTCTTTAATCCATTTTGCGTTTATCTTTGTGTATGGTGTTAGGAAGTGTCCTAATTTCATTGTTTTACATGTAGCTGTCCAGTTTTCCCAGCACCATTTATTGAAGAGGCTGTCTTGGCCCCATTGTATCTTCTTGCCTCCTTTGTCAAAAACAAGGTACCCATAGGTGCACGGGTTTATTTCTGGGCTTTCTATCTTGTTCCATTGGTCTGTATTTCTGTTTTTGTGCCAGTACCATACTGTCCTGATGACTGTAACTTTGTAGTATAACCTGAAGTCAGGAAGGTTGATTCCTCCAGCTCCATTCTTCTTTCTCAAGACTGCTTTGGCTATTCTGGGTCTTCTGTGTTTCCATATGAATAATGGAATTTTTTGTTCTAGCTCTGTGAAAAATGCCATTGGTAATTTCATAGGGATTGCATTCAATCTATTTCTACCATTTTATCTTCCAGCTCATTAATTTGTTCTTCTGCTTCAGATATTCTATTCTTTCTAGAGTATTTGTAATTTCAATAATTATGTTGCTTGTCTCTATATGTTTATTCTTGAATTCTTCTAGATCTTTGTTAATTGATTCTTGCATTTTCTCCATTTTGTTTTCAAGGTTTTTGAGCATCTTTACTATCATTATTCTGAATTATTTTTTCAGGTAGTTTGCCTATTTCCTCTTCATTTATTTGGACTTCTGTGTTTCTAGTTTGTTCCTTCATTTGTGTAGTATTTCTCTGTCTTTTCATTATTCTTTTTTTAACTTATTATGTTTGAGATCTCCTTTTCCCAGGCTTCAAGGTTGAATTCTTTCTTCCTTTTGGTTTCTGCCCTTCTAAGGTTGGTCCAGTGGTTTGTTTAAGCTTCCTATAGGGTGATATTTGTGCTGAGTTTTTGTTTATTTGTTTTTCCTCTGATGGGCAAGGTTGAGTGAGGTGGTAATCCTATCTGCTGATGATTGGGTTTGTATTTTTGTTTTGCTTGTTGTTTATATGAGGTGTCCTGCACAGGGTGCTACTGGTGGTTGGGTGATGCTGGTTTTGTATTGAAGTAGTTTCCTTGGTGTGAGTTCTGATTATTTGATTCTCCCTAGGGTTAGTTCTCTGGTAGTCTAGGGTCTTGGAGTCAGTGCTCCCACGCCAAAGGCTCATCAGGGGTTTATCTCTCAGGAACGAAGATTCCACAAGTGGTTTGTTATGGAATTAAGTGAGATTAAAACAAATATCCAAAAGCAAGAAACCAAAGATGAACCCCAGAATAATGGCAGTTCCAAAAATCAGGCAAATAATAATTAAAATAATGGAATATACACATATCCACCAATGCTGCTGCTGTTGCTGCTGCTGCTAAGTCACTTCAGTCTTGTCCAACTCTGTGAAACCCCATAGACAGCATCCCACCAGGCTCCCCAATCCCTGAGATTCTCTAGGCAAGAACACTGGAGTGGGTTGCCATTTCCTTCTCCAATGCATGAAACTGAAAAGTGAAAGTGAAGTTGCTCAGTCATGTCCGACTCTTCACAACCCTATGGACCACAGCCTACCAGGCTCCTCCATCCACGGGATTTTCCAGGCAAGAGTACTGGAGTGGGGTGCCATCACCTTCTCTGATACACCCATTAGCAAAGTCAAAACAGTCCAACAAAAATAGAGTACAGCAGATTGACCTGGCAAACAAAGGAAACCAAAAATTATATTTACCAGTTAAGAATGAAACTAATTAAAGCACAAACTGGAAAACAAAATTAAAGCAAGGTGCCAAGTGGGGAATAAAGCAATGAAAGCAAAACTAACAAATACGTTGAGAGGAAAGGAAAGAAAAGAAAGAATAGATACGCAAAGTTAAACAGAGGTAGATGAAGATTTTTATACATTAAAGATTAACTGCAAGGGGAAAAGAACAGTAGGAAAGGCAAACAAAAGAATAAATGTAGAAAAATATAATAGGTTTAAAAATTAAAAATATAAAAAAGAGAAAAGACAAAAATGGAAGAAGAAAAAAACAAGGAAAAGGAAAACTCCACAGAACTGCAGAAGCCCAATGTAGAGGCAGAGGTTTATAACAACAATAAAAAACTGTGACTGAGGGGAAAAAAAAACTCAAAAGCTTAATTGGATTTCATATTGCCAATAAAATCAACAAGTACAACAGGGGGGAAAAAAGAAAAAAATCCAAAAGATTCTACAGAACAACAAAAAAAAGAATAATAAATGTTTTTACTGAATCACTACTGTCAAGAGTCCTTTCCCACACTGGGAGTCACAGTCCACCTCACCTCCTGTAGGATGCCCTCCAACACTGTGCTCATCTCTGGACCTGCTGTGGGTCCAGAGATGGTCCTATTCCTGTGTGTTCTTGCCTTCAATGTCCAGTTGTCAGCACTAGTGCAATTTTCTTTTTTTTTTTTTTTTGCATTTTCTTTTGTGGGAGCTCTCAGTGGCTTTTTATATATTCCAAAGACACAGAGGCTGTCTAGTTGACTGTGTGGATTTAATCTGCAGCTTGTACAGCTGGTGGGAAGGTTTTCGGTCTTCTTCCTTAGCCACACTGCCCCTGGTTTTCAATTGTAGTTTTATTTCCACCTCTGCATGTGGGTCGTCCACTGGGGTTTGCTCCTGAGGCTGCCCTGGAGGACTTGGGTCTGCCCCTGTGAGGGTCAGGCGTGGAGGTGGTGCAGCTGCTTGGGTCACAGGGGTTCTGGCAGCACCAGGTACTCAGGGGAGTTGGCGGCTAGGGCAGCAGGAAATATAGTTCTCTAGAAGGGTATGGCAACCAGTATTGGCCAATACGCTCCAATATTCTTGCCTGGAGAACCCTCCTACCTGACAGGGAGGCCTGGCAGGCCACAGTCTACAGGGTTGCAAAGAGTCGGCCACAACCGAAGCAACCCAGCGTGCATAGACAGACTTTTTTTGCCTGTGGCAGCTCAGCCCCAGTAAGAGTTGAGCGTGAAGGTGGTGCAGCTGCTTGGCTTACGGGGGATCCTGGCAGTACCAACTGTGCAGGGACATGGACTGCCTTAGGCACAGGAGTTATGGCCCCATCAGTCTTTGTTCCAGCCTCTTGTAGCTGGCAATCAGGCCTCTTTGGCCAGTCTTTCCCCGCCGCTCCACCTGCTCAGGCACTTAAAGGGTTCCCTTGCCTGGGGTCCTCCTCTGTTGTTCGGTGCATCAGGCACATAGAGGAGCCCCCTGGCTGGGATCCTACTCTGTGGATCGGAGCAGCAGGCACTTAAAGGGGCACCCTGGGTGGGGTCCTCCTCTGTAGTTTAGTGCCTCAGGCACTTGCTGGGCCAGCCTCTCCATTGTTCAGCTGCCGATACTGGCCTGTGTGGGGAGAAGGGCTATGGTGATGGCTCCACCCGCTATGCTGGGCTCAGTGGTATCGCCTTGCTTCCATGGCTGCTGGGCTTTCCTCCACAGGCACTTCCCCCACAGTCTCCTCCCTCACATCCCCTTGATCAATCCCTCACCCTGGGATTGCTCCACAATCCCTAAACTCCAGCTCCTAGCCAGTGTACCCTCCAGGGGACCAGCATTCCTGTCTCGGGTATAGATGGCTGTGGCAAGGCCTGTCTGATTCTCATTCCATTTAGGCTGCCACAGATCAGTTGTTTCACTCTCAGCCTTAAATGTTTTTCCTCTGCCTCAGACAATTGCCCTGATGTGGGGATCGGACCCCTGCTTCAGTTCCCCGACTCGTCGAGAGCAGGTCCAGTTCCACTAACACTCCTGTTTTTCCCCCTGGTTCCTTCGTCCTACTAACGGACGTGATTCTCTATATTCTTTTCCACTGGTCAGGTACTCCTGTTCACTCTCAAGTGGTATTCTGCATGCATTTCTGCGTCTGAAGGTGTATTCCTGATGTATCCATGGAGAGAGATGTATCCAGGTCCACTACTCCTCTGCCATCTTGTTCTCCTCTCTAACTTGCATTTTAAAGAATATCTCATTGGATTTACAGGCACTTCTCGGACCACTTAGGGACTCAAAGAGTTACGTTCCATCTGAGTTTCTACCTAAAGTTTGCCAAAGGTCAAAACAGCAAATCAGTCACCTCACAGATGTCTCATCGTGTGCTTAATGTGGTGGTGTTTTCACCAGATCTGAAAGCTGAAAAGTGGAGCAGAGGTTCTCCAGATTCCCCTCTGTCCAGCCAGCCCATTTCACACCTGCATTTCCATTACTGCCTAGACCCTGCAGGCCACTAAATGCATTGGACATTAGCCAGAAGTCAAGAATTAGCAACTACCAGAGCATCCTCTACAAACAGGAAATGTAAGAATTTAGGGATAGTTATCAACACTGCCCCAGCCCTACCCCCAGCTGAGGGGAGATACCTGTATGAGCAAGCTGTCCGCAGGGTCCTGGGCTAGAAGCCTAAGAACAGTGTCTTCACCTGGTGAATGGAGACAGATACATCAATACACATACCTGTTTAGCTTGCAGCCTAGCCTATCCATGGAAGGAAGGACCAGAGACCACGTGACTCTAGGAAGGCACCTGGCTGGTTGGGAGGAGGTAAGAGGGAGACGTAATTCTCACTGCACTGACCCTTTGTGCCTTTTAAAATGTGAACCAGGTGTAAGGATTAGCTCTCCTCCATGATCAAGACCATGTGAAGTGTGTGGAGAGCTTCCTCCAAGCTGTAACACTCTCCCTTAGATTTCAGGGTGAGGCTGAAATGTTTCCTTCTCTGGGTCATCCTTCTCAGTCCTCCCAGGCAACACCGCTTTCTTCTCGGGGCACCTGTCCACTTGTGTTACACTGCCTGGACAAGAATGCTGTAGCCTGACCCACTGACCTGTGAGCCCTCAAGGTTGCGACAGGATGTGGTTTATTGCTCTGACTCTTATGGGAACATTTGCAGTATTTGCTGAACACATCATCCCACCCCTTTTCCCAGTTTGAGCCCCCTGCAGATGCTGGTTTTCACCTGTATAAAGATGAGCAGAGATGAAGGGGTCATTCTGGGATTTCTTCCAGAGAAAATTTCTCTGTTTATCCCTTGGGTAAACAGAGATGCCCAATACAATCTTCTGTTTATAATGAAAGGTGCACCTTTCATACATGCACATTTCATTCAATATACAAGGTGCTAACCACATACGGACACTGATTATTTGAAATGTCGATAGCATGACTGAGGAATTAACATTTTAAATTATTTCATTTAAATAAATGTAAATGTAAACAGCCACATCTGGATAGTAGCTACCATATTGGACAGCTCCTTTCTAGAGCTTTCTTCCTCGAGGGGACAGCCTTACCAGCTGAACAAGACCACCTTGAAGCCTGTCTTGATTTTGAAACAATTAATTGAGAGCAAGGTCCACAAGTACCTGTTCCTACAGTAAAAATTCAGTTTATTCATCTGTTTATGACACAGTACTCGAGAGGCAAAGTGTTTCACATCATAGATTTCACTTCCAAATATTTGGAATGTTCATTTCTTTGGCTATAAAGAGGGACTAGCCGGGAAAGCCAGGTAATGTGTAGGGAACTAAACTAACAAAAGAGCGGGTGGGGTGGGCAGCGCTAATGTCGTCCTCCCAGGGGTGGGCACAGGGGGCTGTTAGCCGCAAGCTGACTGTGGAGAAGTGTTAGCTGGAGCGTGGGGCAGCCGTCCTGGATGCTTGGGCTCTCGCAGGCGTTCAGTCATCCCCACCACACAGGTACAGCAGCGCTTTCTGGTAGTCGCCCTTGGTGTCTTGCTACAAATGGCCGAGAAAAAAAGAAATTCTAGGTCAGGAGACAGATCCAAATTCTGCAGGAACAGAGAAGAGGCCCACGGCACACGGAGGCCCTGTAGGACCTGCCCAGACGCCCCCACACCATCAGAGGATCCTCAGAGAGTGGTCCAGGGGGATTACTGCCACAAGCATAGAAAACTGGGGGTTCTGGGGATTAACATGGTAAGAGACCAGAGGACAGAACCTGGTCTGCTCCTCACGCACTGAGGTCCTGCAGACACCACCCTCTTTCTCCCCGGCCTGCACCCTTCCAGAGAAGACACACGAGGCCCTTCCTATCTCCCTGTGTTGTTTTGTGGACTTGTAATGTCACGTGGGAAGAAGCTGACAGATTAAGGACATAATTACTTAGAATCTAAATGACCCCAGAATTTTAAACATATGCCCTATGAAACCTAGTTGTAGTGAACTCAGCTCTGAATTCATCCCTGGTGACCACTGACATGCCTTTGACATTTTCAGGATCTTTCAGAAAAAGGGGTTTGCAACATACGTCTGAACTAAACACAGTGGGAGGGACCACGGTGACTGCAATCAGTGCTTATAAAAGGATGCTCCATCCCTCCAAAACAGGGACAGGCTAAACCAGGAGAAGAGACGGGGGTTCTGAGCGAGGAAATGTTGCCCAGGCTTATCACAGAGGCGTTTCAAGAAATGCAAATATAATACAATGCAGTTTGAATCGACTGAAGTCTTTCCAGGACGTTAGCAAGTCTTACAGGATCGCTGTCATGAACGCCAACTATCACTGGAGAATAGGTGTGGGAAACAGAAAATATTTGCCTGATTCTTTAACTTTCCAGGACACGTTGTAATAGCACTTTGAGAATAAACCCCTGATGTCTGATGAGTAGCCTCTCTTCCCTGGGGAGTTAGGAAACAGAAAACCACCATTTTGCCATTGTTCTGACAGACACCGGCCTGGGACCCCCAGCCCTCTGATGGCCGGGTGGGGCCTTACCTGAATGTAGTAGTACAGGGACTTGCCGTACTTTTTCTTGAATTCAGATCTAATTTTCAACATGTCCACTTCACTGCGCGAGACCATGATTCTAATCAGGACCTTGTCACGAGTGCCCTTGCCCTGAAAATCAAATTCATACTCTCAGTTACAATTCACTGACAGTGTTAATCATTAAAAAGGAGTCTAGCAGGGACTTGGTGATCCAGTGGGTAAGATGCCAAGTTCCCAACTCAGGGGGCAGGGGTTCAATCCCTGATTGGGGAACTAAAATCCTGCCTGCTGCACAGAAAAATAATAATAATGATAAAAAAAAGTCTAGTTGGTTCTCTTGCACATGGAACTGATCTAGGTCCTTGATGCTGCCCTAAGAGAGTACAGCAATAACAGTGGAACTGCTCCCTAAAGAACAATGAGCATCTTGGAAGTGCAAACACACCAGTGGCACAAACCCCTCCACACCACGCATTTAACAAACGTGAACTGAGCACTAACTACCGCAAGGCTCAGAGTTAAAGCATGCGAGTTCACCCATGTAACACAAAGCTCCTGGCTCTCGGGGGCTCGGGGAGCACATGTACCCACGTTCACCACAGGTCTGTGCCATCATGAATGGTACAAACAGTAAGGACCACTGAGTTTACTTCCAGAACCTTACACCAGAGAACAGGTCAAACGTATGGACCCTAAGGGGAAACGGAAGTGAGGCCGTGTGGATAAGAGGGTGGCCCAGGAAGAGGTGGCAAGGGCTCGGAAGCCGGAAAGCACGAGGCACATGTAACAAGTGGAAAAGGGGATGGGACTGTGGGAAGAGATGGCCACTGAAGGGAAAATTGCAGGGCTGGCTTTGGACTCACACAGACCCAGGTTCAAGTCTGGTTATGCAACCTCAAGCAAGCCGAAAGTCTTCCAAGCTCCATTCTCCTCCTCTGGAAAGAAGATGGCCATACAAGCCCCATAGGTTTTTCAATAATGATTTACGATGAAGTCAGCAGCACAATGCCTCCTGCACAGTGGTTGCTCAATAGCCTCTCTCTTCCTTGCCCATCCTCACCCTGGGGCACCAGGGGAGAATCACTGAGAAATCTGAGCAGGCATCTAACATGATCACCATCCGGCACTTTCCGTCCTGTGGTACTCTGTTTTCTGCCTGTCCACAAACATGCACTGAAGAAGCTGGGAGAAGCCGGAGACTGAAAACCACTGGACTGCGGGCTTCTTGCTGTCTGGTGCAAGCACAGCTGGCCAGTGTGGCCACCTAGACAGTGGGGTCTCTTCCGCCATCCATTAGTTAAGGAGACTTAGTTTGGGCCACAAAGAAAGAAAAGCCTAGTGTGGAAACACGGACCTCTCGGCAGGCTGCTCTTACCTTCATGGAGTCATACAGTCTGTCAGCAAAATACAGGGGCTTGTTCTGAATGCACTGGACTGCGGGGAGAAGAAAAGGGTCAGCAAATGGGCTGCACGATGAGAAATGCTCAGGGAAGACCGGGGATCCTCTAAAGCGCTGACTGCTTTCAAATCAGGGGAGTCTGAGGGCCATAGAAACTGACGCATATGTGTCGCCCCCAGGGAGAGAGCCTTTCCCTGGTTGTCTTATTCTGCCTGGGCAGCTCTCCATTCTACCAGCATAAGCCCTCCTTCAGTCCCACGTCTTAAGTTCATATGGTGGAGACTATTTAAATTACCTACAACATGTAAAGCAGTCACACTTCCCAAAGCCTCTTGAACTATCAGGATGGTCATTCGTTACTTCTCTGCTTCAGCACAGTGGACTGAAAGCTGATATCCACTGGGATGGGGCAGTGGCAGGGGCGGGGTGTGTCTGTGTGTGTGTACACTTGCTTACCCAGATTCAGAAAGGCATTTTCCAGGTCTCCTTTGACCTCCTTCTTGATGCTCTCCAGCATGTCATAAGGGCTGTAGCTCTTGTACCTTTCAAATACTAAAGAAAAACAACAAACAATTATTGTAACAGAGCCACTAAGAGAGCTGTCAATGGTCACCCACAGAGTTATACACACAGATGATAACAGCATCCTGGGGGTTAGGGACTGACTTGTGAACCAGGGCCAACACTGCACCAGTTGCCCTGGGATAGCCCTCCCATGCATGCATCCTGAATGGCACAGCCCAGGGCATGTATTTTGACCATCTTCATCTCTATAGAGTGGAACCCATTTTATCTAAGCTACAAGAAACAGTACATAGCACCCAGCCAAGTCCATTATTTCAAAAAATATGGCAAGAGAAAATGACCTAGACAAGAAGAGGCAGCCCACCAAATAGGCACCAAACAGGCACCAAACATGGAAAATATTTAGGGGCAAAAAAAAAAAAAGCATCCAAAATGGGAGAGAAGGTTGAATGGATTTGGTGAGGAAAAATGTGTGAGATTGCAGGGTACAGAGTGGAGAATGAACTCTGTTCTGGCAGATCCGAGCCCCAACACAAACACCTGCTGGCAATGAGCCAACTGAGAGGGCCCTTCACTCAGGCCCCAGGACTCTAAGACCTCCCCAGAGCAGCACCCACCTTTCTGGAGGTGGCACACGCTCCGCTCGGTCATGATGCTGATCCACTTGGGAACATCAGTTCCTTTCCTCTTCACACCAGCATCATAGAGATCCTATGAGCACAACCAGCCAGGAAAGTTAACCCCACAATCCAGACAGCAAGGTCATTAAAAAACATCACGCAAAAAAAAAAAAAAAAAAAAAAAAAACTCTGCATTCAAAATGCCAAATGAGAAAGGAGGATGGCACTGCACGCACAGGAAAAATGTGCTATTTTCTTGATCAATGTTAAAGTCTTGATTAAGAGCAGTCCTCCCGAGGCATAGATATGCAGTATAAGACTAGGTTGTTTGTGAGGCTGATGCTGAACCAGTCTTCCCTGAAAGCCGAGGGAAGAACCAAGAGCTTCTACTCATCTACAGAAGGACAAGCCAATGTTCACTAGTGCCTCCAGCTCGCCTCCATGTGGCCCTTTCATCAACTGAAGACAGCTGCAGGCCAGGTACCCACCCTGGGCTTCTTAGAGACTGAGAAAATGATGTAGCTTGGAAAAAAAGCTGCTTCAACCACATTCTCAGTTTCTAGAAAATTTAGGGGCTACAAGTAATGCTAAGAATGTCAAGGAAGGAAGGAGAAAGGCTTACACAGGAGCCAGTACTTACTGAGTGACTGTCCACTATCTGGGCGCTGCAAAGCCTAACTTCCATTTCTTTATTAAAAAGCTTTTTCTACCTTCTGCTAAAAGTGCTGTGTGAAACATACTGAATTTTAAAACTAAAACGAATTAAAATTAACCTTGTTCTTCAGGTCCTCTGCAATACACTGAGACATCTGTCGACCCTCTGGGAAAGGCAGGCAGTTCACAGTGATCTGAGTCAGCTTCCCAACTAGTTCTCAGTGATTATGGGATGAGAAGCAGCAGGAGTTTCGTTTGGCCAGAAAGGAAGGAAGGACCTCCGCCTCCCTCGTCTTCTCCCGGACCACCCAGGGCGGGGAGCTTCCTTGTCCCTGGCCACGCCTCTACCACCTCCTTCCGCTGCTGTGTATTATATATACTGTATTAGGGTTCATTTGCAGCAACCGCACACCAGCGCGCACAGCTGTAGCACACCCTGCGGAAACCGGTTCCTCCATACAAGCAAAGCTTGAACGAGCAAATGTGAGTCAGATGCTGATCCTGTAACTAACACCGGCACCATAAGGTCGTATAACTATGGCTCCCAGAAAGTGAAAATGAAGCCCACAGGTTCTTTGACGTTTCTCCCTCCCAAACATGGAGCCGCCTCTTCTCCCACTGTCTGGAGGTTAGACCTAGGGCCTTGCCTCTAAAAAACAGAAGTGACAGCGTGTGGCTCTTGAGGTCACATCCTAAGTGGCACCTGGCTTCCTCCTGACACTGTCTCTCTTGGATCACTCCCTCTGGGAGAGCCTGCTGTCACGCTGTGGGAACACTCAGACAGCCCCTTAGCGAGGCCCATGTGGAAAGAGACTAAGGCCTCCCGTCAACAGTCACATGGGTGGGTCATCCGGGAAGCCTCCTGACACAGTCAGGCCCTCAGAGGATGCAGCCCTGATCAACAATTTGTCTCCAACATCATGAGAAGCCCTGAGCCAGAACCATCTAGCCAAGCCACTTCCCAGTGCCTGACCCACAGACACTGAGGGGTAATACATGCTTGTGGTTCTAAGCCACTGAGTTTCGATGTAATTTGTTACACAGGACAGATGACTACATAGACGATCCAGACCCTTGGTTTTGATGATCCAAAACATCAAACCAAGAAGCTTGGCACTGACCCTGGCGTCCTGGTCAATCAGTTCATAATCAATGACAGAGCCATCCTCTGCTCTCCGACCCTAAAAAAAAAAAGAGAGAGAGAGAGAGAAAGAACATCAAATGTATATCTTTGTACATTTTAAAACTGAAAATGTTGATTTCTCCCCAACTCATGTAAGCCACTATTTACTGAATGGACACCCTCTGAAAATTTTTCTTCACTTAAAAGTCTAGGCAATTTAGAAAGATGGTAACAATAACCCTGTATACGAGACAGCAAAAGAGACACTGATGTATAGAACAGTCTTTTGGACTCTGTGGGAGAGGGAGAGGGTGGGATGCTTCGGGAGAATGGCACTGAAACATGTATAATATCATGTATGAAATGAGTCACCAGTCCAGGTTCGAAGCACGATATTGGATGCTTGGGGCTGGTGCACTGGGACGACCCAGAGGGATGGTACGGGGATGGAGGAGGGAGGAGGGTTCAGGATGGGGAACTTGTGTACACCTGTGGCGGATTCATGTTCATGTATGGCAAAACCAATACAATATTGTAAAGTTAAAAAATAAAATAAAAAAACAAAAAAATGGAAAAAAAAAAAAAAAGACCAAGGATTGCTACAATAACTGAGGCAGTGAAGTGGGGCTGTACCCTCTGTGGTACCCATTCCTGGGCTAAGCACCTTACAGAATTCACCCTCTGTCCACCCCCCAAAAAGGTAATGGGATTTAAATTCCTTCCCTCGGAGAGCACACAATCCAGAAGGAGAAATAAGGAAGGGATAAACGGTAAAGCAACACAGTATCTGTGGCTCTAAGTCGATGTGAAATGCAAAAGAAGGAAGAAATCCATCAAGTAGTATCATCAGCAAAGTCTATGGACAACGGGGTGCAGCTGAGGTAACCCAAAGGATGCATCAGATGAGGATGGTACAGGGGAACGGGAGAAAGGCCCTCCACGCAAGAGGAAAGTCTCAGAGGAGTGAGGTGAGCAGGGGGAAAGCCTGGGGAGGAAGACTAAGGGAGGGCCAGGGCACAGAGGATGCCTGAAGGCAGTTGAGAGTTTGTATTTGATACAGCAGAAATGAGTTTTGATCAGGGTTCGAGTAAAACAGTACAAGTGGATTTCAAAATGATGGGTAGGTGGCCGCACTCAGGGCAGGTGGTAGAGAAGGGAGCTAGGGAGGGCGGAATGGAGGTGTGACAGCAATGGAGGTGTGGTGGCCAGGGTGGAGTGTGCCCACTTGTCTTTAGGGTTCCTGGATGAAATTCCTCTTCCCTTGCAGCGCTCAGTCATTAAACTGCACGTGGGTCAGAACTCAGACTTAGAAGGAAAGTGCCTTTCAGCTACATTAATGTGTTAACCTTGGCAAACAAGCAAAGACCTTCTCTCCAGGCAAACCACTACCTGGGCAAACCATCCCTTAAGAAATGATAACAGGTGAAAGAAACAAGAGGGTCACTTCCCACTGAGTCCTATGTGACGACAGAGAGAGGCAAAATGACTTTCTCCGAGTCACAAGGCCGGCACAGAAATCCAGGCCAGGAGCTAAGAGCCGCCTCTTCCTCCTCTGGCCCCAAAGTCCACCTGACCATACGGTTTTGCAGGATAAGAAATCCTATTATACAAAAATGACACTTCTGCAGTTGACAGTGCAAACCCACTGTCAAAATACAGCTGGAATTTCTGAGGCAGGCCCAGAGGACTGAGTTAATTCGCTCCTGAGTATAAAAGGAGGTATGCAACTTGTATTGGGAGGAAGCAAGGACAAAGAAATGAACCGGAAACTAACCTTTGCGAGGGCAACCATCAGCTTGCGGAAGTCTCCAGATGTGTCGGAAACGATGTCTTTCTCCAGGTCGGTCTTGTACACTTGGAAAACAATACATCTGATTTAACACTTCCTGCCTAGGCAGTCAGCCACCCCACCCATCCCCTGCCCACTAAGCCTCTGAAAAGCAGAAGTCTGTGGCAGCGTGGATGTATCACTAAAAATGAGGGTGTATTCTCAAGAAGGAATTTTACCCTCATAAAATCAGAACTAATATCATATTATTATCAGTGACAAGGGATACACAGGGCAGGATCAGCCAGGGGATCCTCAAGCTCACCTTTGATCAGGGACCTCCTGTCTAGCTAAAATACTATTTCCCAAACTTCTTGATTATACTTATTTAGAACATCAAAAAAATTGGAGGACTACACACACACACGCACACACAATTGTGCTTTATACCTACTGATTGAGAAAATGCACAATGCACAATAAAAAAACTAGTAAGAATTAAAGGGTACTTTTGAATGAATTTGTATTTTACTACTCAAAATAACACCTATGTTGAAATGAAGTGCCACATATCAGGTACGCTGCATCATTTACTCCACCTCTGGCCTCCTATACTGCTTGGTGCACATGGGTTCTGCTGTCTCTTGAAACAATGATCTACCGTCAAGTCTGGGAATCTCCTCAGCAGACACTGGACAGCACTCAGTACATGAAATCCGTGGGGGATACTTTCTACTTCTCCCCATCAGATCTCTTTTGTTTCACAGTCTCTGCTTTCCTTCCCGTATATCCTTCTGAACTAGTTCTAGGGGGATGTAGTCACAAAGCCCAGGCCATCAGGAGATGGAAGAGAGTGACCTGGTCACAGCAAACCCCTGGACAGGCCAGATGGCAGGTGTTTCTACACACGGAATCCAGGGATGCTATCCTGAACACCAGACCAGGGGGCCAGGAGAGTGGTCCCGGAACAAGGTGGAGTGGGCGCACCATGGAACTGGGGCTACTCACTTTCCTTGTAGACTCTGTTGATTTCCTGCAGCTCCTGGTTGGTCCTTGAGCAGATGATCTCAATGAGAGAGTCCTCATCAGTCCCCAGCCCCTGGGAACCAGGCAGCACAGACATTAGCAGGGAAACCCCTCCCGGCCACTGGCCCACTTCTCTGAACTCAGTCAGGTAAACTGCACGCACAGGTTCGGTCTACAGTGCACCCCTTTCTGCATTCCTCTGGATGGATGTGTACTGATTCCTTGGCACAAGGTAATGTTATATTCTATTCCTTTAAAAAAGAAAAAGCTTCACTAAAGGATGGTTTAACTGGCATGTTTTTTTAGCTCAACTTATATATATATATATATATAAATTTCCTTACTATATATAAACATATAGTGAAATGGGAAGAGACAGTAATGGAATACACCAAAATGTTAAAATATAGCCCTTTTTGGCGATGGGTTTATAAAATGAATAACTTCATCTTCTCCTTATGTTTCTTTATTTTTCAACTCCTCTAATAATCAGCCATTATTTTCATAGATAAGAAATCATTTTCTTTATTACACAATTCTGCTCATTAATTTAAAATAAAGGAATATAGAGACTTTGAGCTACCATTGGAGGCCAGCATTGTTAGATTGAAATAAGTCTTTTACGAGGGAAAGGTATAGATAAAATTTTTAGCTTTACCTCTTTGAAATGTAAAACTGGGTTAATGTTAAAAATTTCATTCTTGTACTTCCATTTTTGCTTGATTACTATGCACTCTTCAGGCATTTTAGAGAAGCAAAAGGAAATAATGAAGTGCCAAATAAACCTAGACACCAACACTTTATTAAGGAATGAGAATTTGATGGGTGATGTATTCAAATTTAATATATACACTTTTGAGCTGGCGTGCCAGATAGCTTGAAAGGACTCAATGAAACATGTATTTCAAAGCTGGCTTCATGATCAAAGTCAAGATTTAATAATCAGGATTCTCTAATACTCATCTTTCCGAATATGGAAATATCACTTTGAACTAAGCAGAATTACAACTGTTTAAAATGTAAATCAATTATAAAGTGTTAATACAATAAGAAACTTACTTATCCACATGAGAAGTATGTCAGCTATTAATTAAACTTATTAGAGTTTATATGCTCCTAAAAAAGTAGTTTGTATAATATGAGCTAAGCCTCAGGTTAATAGTTAATTCTGAATTTTATTCCTCAATCTAATCTGTGAGCCAAGGCCTCTTCTCCCAGAGTTTTTAATCACGATGTGCAGAAGTGCTTGCAAAACCAAAATTTCTTCCCTTAGCAAAAGGTCTACACAACATTCTATATAAACATTATACAGAGACTACGAAGCATCTTCAGATATTTTAAGAGGCAGTTTGTCAATCTAGAGGATATAAATATAGTCTAAAAAATAACTCATGCATTGGAAGAAATGTTATTTCTTAACATTGTTGAAATATAAAATAGGTGTAGCAACATAGATTTGTTTTCTTGCATCACTGATATGCCCATTTTAATATAGGAAAATTCTGACAGTGTTTTTTCTCTATATTTAAAAGTGACCTTGGCGATTTCAAACTTGGCCCAAGCTCTCCACAGACTGTCCACAGTTCCCATCACAAGGGCAATGTCTACTGTAACATATGGCAGATATTGCCAGTGGTATTGCCAGAAGTCAAAACAGATTTTTTTTTAAGCATTGTTCGGTTAATGTCACTCGGAGCTTTATGGATTTCAGAAGGGTACTCAGCTGTGATAGCTAATGGACGAGCTGGCCCAAGGTCAAAGATCCAGCAGTCAAAGCACGTGTCATTGGCCCCAGTTACAGAGATTCCAATGGCAATGGACAGCTCTTACAGGCCTGTTTCAGGTCACTTACACGTAGTAACAGATAGAAGTAAAATTGCACAAGTCACAACTAAATGAATTCTTGGAGAAAATAAGATAGACTGATCTGAAGTGATGATGGTCAGAAGAAACCCAGGAGAGGCTGGTTCATCCACGGCTCCAAAGGTCCCAAGACTGAGTGTTTTCAGTGTTCTTTTTATCAAGCAGGATCTTCAAGTGTTGTTGACATCTTATCATTCTTAATTATACCTTCCCTCCAACATAGTCTACTTAGATAACTCAGAGCAAGTCTGCTCAAATAAACTGAGCACAGCTTAGGCTTAAGCCAGAAAACTGATTTCAGAGCAAATAGCAGCCCTGACCTATCAACTTCTGGGCCCTGGAAATGCCTGGCTGGGAAGCTGCCTCCCTTTCAAAGTGTTCTGTGGGAGAAGTGATGACAACTGAACTGCAACATTAGCTAGTGACAGGCTTACAGGTCTGCTCTCCATTAATTCAGAAATGGTGGCATCACAGAAAACACACTCGGACTTTGAAACATCAGAACTGCAGCTTTTCCCTCTATACTGAGGCTTTACCCAGCTTTACCAGCAGAGGGCAGTGACACATTATTCAAAGTGTCACAGGCACCTTATGAAAAGGATTCTATGCTTTGCTGTAACATGTGTTTATGTTTCTGTATCTATTACATTTATGTAACACTTGATGTTTTAGGTACACATAAAATACAGGGGCACTTGCAACCTGGAATTTTTACTATCTACTTTAATCTTAAAACCCATGCTCAAAATAACTGCAAAAATGCAAACAACACTCAGTAGTATGTGCTTTGAAAACACAGGAACCATTCATGATCTGAAATCTCCCTTAATAACCACAGTGATATTCTGATTTTGCCTGAAATTTGAATCAAACAATGGGACCAGCAAGGAGAAGGTCAGAAGAAGAAACAACCAAAAGAGCATCAGCAGATTTCTGTTAAGCTTCACTTAACAAAAGCTATGAGTTTTACTTTTGCCTTAATGTCATAACAAATCTTTTTTAAGGAGGAAGTGTAATCAAGGAAGTAGTTTTTCCAAATGGTATTCCAATTGCCCAGGTGCCAAGCAGTAGCAGCTGGTAACTGACTTCTCTGCATCATGAAATTTCTTTACAGTCTAAAAAAAGTAATTGAAATATTTTTGGTACAAATCCTGAGACTTAAAGCTTCAGTTCATTCCCCCAAAATGACTCCAAATGAGAATTCAACAAAACTGAAAATCACCTAATTATACTCAGAAAGCTGTAATTCACAAATATTAATGGCAGATTTGACAGAGACTGCATTTTACACATGTTTACCTTCATGGACGCTTTCAGCTCAGAAGCATCATACTGAGCAGGTGTTTTCAATAGGCCCAAAATCACTGTCTCCAGGTGGCCGGACAAGGCTGACTTCAGTGCTGATGCAAGTTCCTTCAGAAAAACGGGCGAGAACATGGAAAAGTTGGTTAGTAACTGATAGTCCCTTTAAAACTAATAAGACAAAAATAGAGGCCTGTGTTTGTAAAGCAGGTTGTGATTCTTTGATAACTCTGGGGTGTTGGGTCAAAGTATTCTTCAACTGTATTCCCTTTGGCCAGACCCAAAGGTCAGGAACTGGAAGATCAGACCTTGCTCTGATAAAATCCGAGCTGATTTTGCCTTCTCCTCCATAAATAAAATGAAACCAGAGCAGCACACAAAGCCTCAAAAAGCTATGAGTGAATGCCTTTCACAGCTTGCTTACACTCACCCGTGATTCAGTCTACAGAGGGCAGGGCCTTTCCAGGGTCAAGGGCCTTGCTAAGAAGCAGGTGGTCAGAGTGGAGAGTGCCAGGGAAGCAGAGCCCTCAAGGCCTGCTGATAACTTCCTGTAAAAGACTTTGTGCAACTGTGCCAGAGGTGGTTCCAGAAAGTCTCCAGTTGAAACCAGAGGCCACCACGTGGCTGAAAGTAGGCTCATGAAGTTTTCCTATGCAAAACACTTCACCTATTGAGAGAACCTCTGTTTTCCATGCCAAGTTGGAATGGTGTTGACAGAGGCAGTGAGGGTAAAGTCCCCCCATTCACTCCTTAACTTCCCCATTGTGTACTGTTTCTTAAAGGTTCCGCTGTCACCATAAAAAATCCACTGACTGATTTCAAGTCAGAGGCCTGCTTCAGATATCCCAATTCAATGTGGCTTTTACAGATGCTTCCTCAGGGATTAAACCTCCTACAAACCATGAGCACTGAGTGATAGCTGAACTCTTTGTTACAATAATTTTTCTTCTTTCTTTTCACTTTTTCCCTCTTCTTCTGTCCCTTCTTTCTTCCTTCCCTGCTCTCCAGCAGCACCCATGGCATCTATGATGTTTAGCCTCTAGAGGTGTGTGCAGGCTTTAAGAGGTGACGTGCAGCCTGCTTCAGAGAATCTTCTCAAATCCTTCACAACTGTCGAGAACTGAGATGGGTCTTAGAGACTGGACCAACCCTTTCATCACCTACTTTCTCCAGCGTCCCCAAGTCCTAGTAACACCTAGCACTTAGGAGGGGACTTTTAAAGCTACTCCTTCCAATTATAGCCCTAATTGTCCAACTTGGAACTTTGAGGTTAGGTAATTCCAAATTTAGTCTACCCTTGACACTTCCCTCCATCCATTCTCTGTTCAGATCTCAAATAGCATCTGGGCACCTACTGACTTCTTCCACTTCTATAATAAACTTCTCATGGGCGGTCAACTTCCTGCTTCTCACACTGTCAAGCACAGGGTTTTGCACTCTGCAGAAACTCCAGATATGTTTGACAAATAAACTACGACCATTCCTTATACAGAGAAACCTGGCATCTGCTCGAACATGAAAGAAACATTAAAATCAGTCCTCTGTCCCAGCGCCTGTCCACTTCTACTAGCTGTGCCCATGCCTGCCTCTTACCCAGGCAGCCTTGGTCCCTATTGTTAAAGACTCTACAATACAGGGCTTTTCCCATTATTATGCAAACAATAAGGTTCTGCTTTGAGGATTTCCTTCAGGAAGTATCTCAAGGGACTTCCCTGATGGTCCAGCGGTTAAGACTCCATGCTCCCAACGCAGGGGGCACAGGTTCGGGGAACTAAGTTCCCACATGCCACACAGTGTGGGCAAAATAAAACAAAAACAAGCGTGCAAAAAGTTATCTTAAGTATTTTATGTATCTCACTTTAAAATGTAACAACTCCTTAGTCCAAGGCTGACAGACATCAAGAATCAGTAGGACAGTGAGCTGATCCCAGCCCACAGCAAAGCCTGTGAAGTCACCAAATGCAGCATGATTCTGCAGTATCTTCCCTCCAGCGGGGTATGCAAGAGCTTGGTTCTCTATCTATCGCATCTGAAATTGAGATCCAGGCTTCTATGATTTAATGTACACTTGTGTGTCCACACCCAACTGTGTTCGAAGACCACGCCCTGTGAGTGACAGCTGAAGCAGCAAGTACAGGCATTTTGTCCAAAGAGGTGGGCCTTCTGCTCCAACTGAACTCAGCTCCACCAGCTCACAGATCCTTTTGGGAAAGTAGAGAAATAAACACTCCCTTCCATGCCTCACTACAGTAGGTTAGTAAAAGTCTAGCTGGAAGAAGAGCTTTATTGCATATGAGAGGAAAGAAACCACGTGCTTTCCTATTTAAGTCCTTTCCAACTGTTTGAGAGGTTGGGCTTGGGCTTGACCTACAACTCCCTGGACCCTGGGGGTCATGCCACCCCAAGTGTAGAAACATCTTTTCTAGAATCCTTCCAGCTTACCTCCACTGTGACTACCATCTTTTCTAGAATCCTTTCAGCTCACCTCCACTGTGACTATGAGTGAAAACTATAAAACGGAAGCGGCGGGAAGCCACGCTTATGGCACTGTCCAAGAATAAATCAAACGCTTTTAATAGCAAGAAGTTAAAAATAAAGCAGCTTGTCCTTAAAAATAAAATTTCCTAACACAGTGACAAAATAAAGGATGAACAAGTGCTAGGCTGATCCTTAACCGCTAGTGGACAAGCAAGTGAAAAAAACCAGAGAAGACCCTTTCAGCAATGGCAGCATGGCATGCTGAAGATGGCCTGGAGACCAAATAAACTACACTAACTAAACCCTGGTGGTTCCAGAGGGCTTAAGAACGCAAGTGAATTTTTTTTTTTTTTTTTTTACTTTAATGAGAGGTGCATGTCAGGATCAATACTCAATAGAGGTTAGTGTCCTAAGATTAAATTAAAAACGTTTTATCAAGAGCCAGCAGAACTCATGAATAAATGAGTGGCTTCATGTAGAGAAGCGCATGCCCAGCACAAAGTAAGAATTCAGTAAATGATACCTGCTGCTGTTGTTCCCCAGCCTTTCTATTTCTCTTTCCAGAACTGCTGCCTCTACATGCTCTGGCTTGGAAGAGGTTGTGGTCTTTATGAATGACCTCCAAGCACCCCAGGGGCCACACATGTGTGAGCTGTGACTCTTACAAGGATGGAAGGGGGAAACCTTGGATCCCCTAGGGTTCCAGAAGGCGCTTGCTGGTAAGAGAATTCATGAAACGAAAAACTAATGGCTGAGGACCTGAAATTCAACAAGCAGTGCCCTACAGTCTGGAGCCTGCTGTACCTTCTTGGTCCTTCTCTGGTAGGCGAAGGCAATATCCTGTCTCTGTTCATTGCTGCGGTTGGTCAGGATGTTAACGATGGTGACCTCATCCACACCTATGAAGATACAAGTTGTGAAGAGTTACTCAACCATATACTCTAGTCCCTTGGGTTTACAAAGAAGGGTTTAAGCATTTTTTTTTCAACCTGATATATAAATATATTGTTCTCTAAACTGAAATACCAAGACATTAAGATTTGTTCTTTTTTGTCAGCACCCTCAACCCAACATGTACATCCTCCTTTTTTTCCTGACAGCCTCAAACCTCAAGCCCAATTGGACCTCTAAAATATCCATATTAAAAAAAAAATATTTTATTCATAAATTGCTTTCTGGAATCAACAGTAGGAGGTGCATTTGTGGGCTTCAGCAGTCAAATGAACAACAAAGATTTAGAGGGATTTTAAATGAAGGTCCTGAATTGCCATTTAACTGGGGATTTAACAGACAGTAACTGCGATCTGAATTAATAGAGACAATTATGTATATTTATTGCAGGATTATCGCTAATATAAGCAGCTAGGTATAATTTCTATAATTATAGAAACTGTCATGACAAATGAGTCAGATTTAATATGGCAGTTGTATTTTAATAGCGTAATTGATTAATACAATTCTACTTACCGAAGATTAAATTGTTTTGTAAGGAAAATAAACATTCCACTGCTTTTAATCTTCAATAGGCAATTTTAATAATCAATTTTATAACTTTATTAAAAAGAGTAAGTGTTTTAATCTAAATTAAATCTAAATTGGGAGCTTTGAAGTGCCACCAAAATATTTTAGTACCTATTTTAATTGGAACATGTGTATTTACAAAGATAAGCAATGCCTTCTGGTATCTGAAAGTTTCCAATTTTACATCAGAAATACTCCTAACATGCCATTTAACTGAAGAAAGTACAACTTTAAAAATTCAGAAAGTGAAAGGTCTCTCTCCTGTCTGATGATGAACTTTGTTTAATAAAAGGAAGAGCCTTTGCCATAATAGGATAGTAATTTCTGAGTGAGAGAGAGCACAGTGGTGAAGCCTACAGGGTCATACATGAATTGCAAACAGCCTGGCCTAAAGGAAATCAGGAGTTGCCAAAGTCAGAACTGTCGTGCTCTGAGGCAGAGGTCGTGAGCAGACTGGCAGAGAAGATACTCTAAACTCTCAAGTGTGTTAGAAAGATCAAAAGCAGAAAGTTAGAATTTCTGGGTATAAAAATAAATAAAATTTATTTTTATATTTATATACTCATTTCTAAGTGATTTTATACCAATGTTAGGGCTTCCCAGGTGGCTCAGCAATAAAGAATCTGCCTGCCAATACAGAAGACCCTGGAGAAGGAAATGGCAACCCACTCTGGTATTCCTGCCTGGGAAATCTCAAGGACAGAGGAGCCTGGGGGGCTATAGTCCATGGGGTGGCAAAAGCTGGGACGCAACTTAGCAGCTAAACAACATACCAATGTTCGTCAGTGACTTAACTGCATTTATACCTTTAGCCAGTGTCAATGTAGATACCCAACTGCTGAATATGAAATTATTTCAAAGATGCTTATTTCAGCACTGCATATAATAAATAAACAGCAAAATATCTAATAACTGATTAAATAAATGTTTTTGTTCATATAATGGGGTACTATATAGACATTTTAAATGATGGTATTAACTGACATGAAAAAATGTTCACAATATACTGTTAAGGAAAAAAATGGGTTGCAAACCAGTATGCCTAATCTACCCTGATTTTTGTAAAACGAATGCTCATGTGTAAGAAAACACAAAAACCTTTTTATACCAAAAATAAATTTTTAAAAATTTCTATTAGAGTATAGCTGATTTACGGTGTTGTTAGTTTATACCAAATTTTAATAGTGATCATCTGAGCAGTAGGATTATAGATAATTTCAAGTTTTCATCCTTTCAATTATCTAAGTTTCCAGATTCACCATGATGAGCATCAAAAGAGTATTTTGAAAAAATATATACACTGTGAATGGCATATAACCACTGATTTAGAGTCAACTAGTGATTTCACCTCATTTAGACTCCTAGTGTGGTTCTAAATAGTTAGAATAAAACATGATATGCATGATAGTCAGGAACTGTATCTGTATCATTCTCTTTGGTTTCTAAGACATCCTAATGCAAACCATCTTACGTAACCTTCACGACAACAATGTGGCAGGGTGGCTATTTCTCTTCCTAGTTTACAGCTGGGGAAGCTGAAGCTGAAGCTGCTGTTACCCATGGAAACATCTGCCCTCCTGGGGTCCCGGTCTCTACACCAGCATGAGAAGGGATCTGAACCATGACCCCAAGTTCTGCTTCCACAAAACATTAACACATAAAATTGAACTTGAACTTACATTTAGTCTCAATTAGGTCCAAGCCTGATAGATTTCTTCACAGACTCATTAAGGCTTTTGGGACTACTTTAGGGTATGTCTGGGCATATGAGTATGCATGGCTACCCACACAAGTGTGTTCACAGGTGTTCTCTCTCTCTCAATAGTCTATACCTCTAACTTTATATTAGAAAAAATGCTTGTTTATAAATGTCTTTTTATTTGACACTTAACTTTCTTACCCAAATCTTAAAATGCTGAGAAATAACAAAATACAATTATATCCTCCACCCTCTAATATTTCTGAAATCAATTAGGGTTGCTGACCTGAATGCAGGCCAAGAATATGGACCCATAAAAAATTATTCTTCCCTGGAAACAAATATAAGGTTGTGTTTGTGTCAGAATAGATCCTGAGCCCACCTGAATGACAGTCACGAGAAGCTCTTATTAAAAACACAACACCCTGGGCCCCATCCTGAGATCTGATTAAACACACTTGGGGACATGGGACCTGGGTAGCACCATTTCAACCAGCTCCCTGGTATTCTTTTAGAATCACCACTAGAGGTGGAAAAGCATGGGTAGGGATTGGAAAGGCTGCTGGCAATCTGTCTGTGTATATTAAATTGCTTCTACCACCTGCTTCATACCATATCTGCCCTTTATTGAGCCCATCTTTGCATGAGATATTCCCTTGGGATCTCTTATTTTCTTGAAGAGATCTCTAATCTTTCCCATTCTATTGTTTTCCTCTATTTCTTTGCATTGATCAATGAGGAATGAGGAAGGCTTTCTTATCTCTCCTTGCTGTTCTTTGGAACTCTGCATTCAAATGGGTATACCTTTCCTTTTCTCCTTCGGTTTTCACTTCTCTTCTTTTCACAGTTATTTGTAAGGCCGTTTTGCTTTTTTGCATTTCTTTTTCTTGGTGATGGTCTTAATCCCTGTCTCCTGTACAATGTCAAGAACCTCCATCCATAGTTCATCAGGCACTCTGTCTTTCAAATCTAATCCCTTAAATCTATTTCTTATTTCTCACTTCTACTGTATAATTATAAGGGATTTGTTTTAGGTCATATCTGAATGGTCTAGTTGTTTTCTCTACTTTCTTCAATTCAAGTCTGAATTTGGCAACAAGGAGTTCATCATCTAAGCCACAGTCAGCTTTCGGACTTGTTTTTCCTGACAGCTTCTCCATCTTTGGCTGCAAAGTATATAATCAATCTGACTTCAGTGTTGACCATCTGGTGATGTCCATGAGCAGAGTCTTCTTTTGTGTTGTTGGAAGAGGGTGTTTGCTATGACCAGTGCGTTCTCTTGGCAAAATTCTTATTAGTCTTTGCCCTGCTTCTGTAATCTAAGGCCAAACTTTCCTGTTACTCCAGATGTTTCTTGACTACCTACTTTTGCATTCCAGTCCCCTATAATGAAAAAGACATCTTTTAGGGGTATTAGTTCCAGAAGGTCTTGTTCAATTTCAGCTTCTTCAGCATTAGTGGCTGGGGCATAGACTTGGATTACCATAATATTGAATGGTTTGCCTTGGAGACAAACAGAGATCATTCTGTCACTTTTGAGATTGTATCCAAGTACTGCATTTTGGACTCTTTTGTTGACTATGAGGGCTACTCCATTTTTTCTAAGGGATTCTTGCCCACAGTAGTAGATATAATGGTCACCTGAGTTAAATTTGCCCATTCCAGTCTATTTTTTGGTTTGCTGATTCCTAAAATGTTGATGTTCACTCTTGCCATCTTCTGTTTGACCACTTCCAATTTGCCTTGAATTATGGACCTAACATTCCAGGTTCCTATGCAATATTGCTCTATACAGCATCGGGCCTTGCTTCTATCACCAGTCACACCCACAACTGGGTGTTGTTTTTGCATATCGATAACCTCAGATATGAAGATGACACCACCCTTATGACAGAAAGTGAAGAAGAACTAAAGAGCCTCTTGATGAAAGTGAAAGAGGAGAGTGAAACATTTGGCTTAAAGCTCAAACTCAGAAAACTAAGATCGTGGCATCTGGTCCCATCACTTCATAACAAATAGATGGGGAAACAGTGCAAACAGTGACAGAATTTAATTCTTTGGGCACCAAAATCACTGCAGATGGTGACTGCAGCCATGAAATTAAAAGACACTTACTCCTTGGAAGAAAAGTTATGAGAAATCTAGACAGCATATTAGAAAGCAGAGACATTACTTTGTCAACAAAGGTCCATCTAGTCAAGGCTATGGTTTTTCCAGTAGTCATGTATGGATGTGAGAGTTGGACTATAAAAAAAGCTGAGTGCCAAAGAATTGATGCTTTTGAACTGTGGTGTTGGAGAAGACTCTTGAGAGTCCCTTGGACTGCAAGGAGATCCAACCAGTCCATCCTAAAGGAAATCAGTCTTGAATATTCATTGGAAGGACTGATGTTGAAGCTGAAACTCCAATACTTTGGCCACCTGATGTGAAGAACTGACTCATTTGAAAAGACCCTGATGCTGGGAAAGATTGAAGGCGGGAGGAGAAGGGGATGACAGAGGATGAGATGGTTGGATGGCATCACCAACTCAATGGACATGAGTTTGAGTAAACTCTGGGAGTTGGTGATGGACAGGGAGGCCTGGCGTGCTGCGATTCATGGGGTCGCAAAGAGTCTGACACGACTGAGAGACTGAACTGAATTGAACTGACTGAACTGACCAACTGCTTCTGTGAGGTGCAGGGTCAGCTAAAATCTTAGGGAAAGAAATGCTTACCTTTGTTCAAAGCCCAGGTAAGAAATAACACCTGAAGAAAGTTCACTCCACAAACTTCAGTGCAGTCCCATGTTCTTGATCAATGAAACGTCTCTTAGCAATCAAACAATGAAACTTTCTGTTCACAGCAGCTTAGCGTTTAGCCAACAGTCAGAATCCAATCCAATTATTGGAACTCCCCATAAAGAGCCTGAGTGGTTAACCTGAATCTCACCTGGGAGGCAGCAACGGCTGTAGTCTGAAGGCATCTCAGTGTATTTTACCTAAATTATTCATCACGCAAACAGACTGCTGTGATGCAGTATCTAGCATGCTGGGACCCGTGACCAGTGAAGGAGCTGATCCATTACACAAATGCTAATACCAGCAACTACAGAGACAACTGAAATGGTCTACCAGTAGAAGCCCCTCCTCCTTCTGAGAGCCTCACCTACATCAGCTGTTTCTCCCCTACCTTTGTCTTCAAGTTTCAAATCGAACTAGAAAGAGGAAAAAAGAATCACTGGTCCTAGGATCAGTGGTTGAGTCAAAGCCACTCAAGGCATATCGTAAGTTGGAACAGCAGGATGCACACATCTGCCTGTGGGATTTAACCATTTTATCTTCAGAACACTGCTGCTTCCTCTCAACCTGCTATCGTAATTGGTGAGGCGGTAATTCCTGCGGAAAATGGTTCAGTCCAGGTTGAAGCTGCAAGGGTCATCCGGTGACTCATCACTTCTGCCCAGGATGCAGCTGAAGGACGATGGCCGAACACTCAGCCACCTGTGTCAGCACAAACACCGTCAGAAAATACACTGCGAGTCCCAGCACTCCAGGAAACCTCCACACTGAACAAAGTTAATCCCAGCGCGGGTGCCTCTGCCACCCTGGATCTGTACTCTCTGCTTTTTTGTGCCCGTGTGAAGGGTAGTGTTTGCTGAGAGAAGAAGCCTAGCTTGAAAATAAACTGTGTGAGTGAAGCAAAAGCATAAAGAAAACAACAAACTTGAATAATGCCTCTTTCCTCTTCCCATTCTTCTTGTGTTGGATATGGACGGTCACAAAGTAATGTGAGCAAAGCCTCACCCTGGGAAACAGTGACACGCATGGGCGATCCCACAGAATGTGGGTGCAAACACAGTAAATTCTGTGATGCAGACAGATTTTTTTTAATGTTTTTTCAATTTAGTTTTTATTTTATATTGGAATATAGGTGATTTACAATGTTGTGTTAGTTTCGGTGTACAGCAAAGTGATTCAGTTAGACATGTACATAAACCTACTCTTTTTCAGATTCTTTCCCCATATAGGTTATTACAGAATACTGAACTGAGTTCCCTGCGCTCTATAGTAGGTCCTTCTTGCTTATCTATTCTATGTATAGTAGTGTGTATACGTTAATCCTAGCCTCCTAATTTATTGCTCCCTCCAACCTTTCCCCTTTGCTAATTGTAAGTTTATTTTTGAAATCTGTTAAGTCTGTTTTGCAAATAAATTCATTTGTATCATACTTTTAGATTCCACATATAAGTGATATCATACAATATTTGTCCTTCTCTGACTTACTTTACTTGGTATGATAATCTCTAGGTCCATCAATGATGCCACAAATGGCATTATTTAATTCTTTATTATGGCTGAGTAATATCCTATCATATATGTGTATCACATCTACTTTATCCAGTCCTCTGCCAACGGACATCAAATGTCTTTTCAGCACTAACAGAAGTTAAAATTTTCAAGACGGATGAGGATCTAAGACACACATTTATTTGGCCCCTGAGAGAAAACAGCACAAAAGTTTTTAAGCATTTATTCCTTGAATGAAAATGGCTGGCCAATCTTCTCAGCTAACTATAAAAATAGTCCACTCTGAGCTAGGGCATCCTGGAAAATCAGTCTCTGATCTAAGTCCCAGTCACCTGAAGCCACAGTTCTGGCAAGTGATACCACAGGAAGGCACCACTGACAAGCAGGGTTCACACAGAAAATTCCGGGGTCCTGGGTCTCCTAAACCATCAGTCATAGTTTTAAAACAAAGAACACTTGCAGTCGAAAATAATGGCTGAATCCAAACCCACAAAATGGGCCTCCTGGAGTCTCCTCCTCTCTACGGGTGGAAACCCCTGGCCTGCTCCACACGTGGCATTCCATGGAAAATGTGTATCCTTACTGACCATGGCAAGGAACCAAGAGGCCATTCTGAACAGGATGCTGACTCACATCTGCCAAGACACACTGGTTGCACAGAGAAAATAGATTTCATTATCCTTGATAAAGGACTCAGGAGGCCCTCAGGGCAGGGCTGACTGGTTAGAAAATAAAGGGAAACTGCCCAGATCTGCTCCTTATCTAGATCAGAGGAAAAACCAGGACTTGGCTTAGATTACTGGGCATATCAGTATCAAACCTCAGAAACCACCTTTGCAATAAGGTCAAAGGAAGGCCACTGGGAGAGGAAGGCCATGAGAGAAAGACTCATGGGTTTTATTAAAACGATATCAACTATTCACTGAACACCTACAATGTGCCAGACATTTTACAAGGTACTTTGTATAAACAAATCTCTATTGCAATTGTCACAACGTCTGTGTGTGAGGGGTGCTATGGTCATCTCCACTGTACCCGGTGAGGACACCAATGCTCACAAAGCAAGGGCTCACCCAAGGTCACATAAGTAAGTCACTTGCAGAGCTGGGATTCAAGTCAGGATTAAAGACCTGCATTGGGCTGTTCTGCTTCCTGTTAGAGAAAACTAACCAAAACTAAAACATGAGGCAAGAGGAAGGGAACATGTCCTCTGAGTGTGGCTAACTGCCCTCCAAGACTTTCTCCAGGGCTCGCTCTCACTCGACTGGCTACTCACCGCTGATTATAGCACAGGCTCTATGGCTTAGGTGTTCACTTGTAGATTTTGGTCCAGTAGAAAGGATAGTTCCCAAGATTATGGCTTCAATGCTCTCAAATTCATGAATGGTCTTATATCCAGCCCAGTAAACTTTTGCTCTTTTCTCAGTGCTTATAAACAACCAGCCTCTCAAATTTCCTTTGAATCAGCCCTATCTTAATGAATTAATGTTTGACATATGTTTATCCTGTATCACATGAGTATCCTGTATACTCTTATGAGTCACATTTGTACCTTCCTGAAATTATACTTTGGTGGTTTTTTACATGACACTCCTCCATCTTGTTCCTAAAAATCATCTGAGACAGTAATGTGTCTATTTGTCTATAGAACTGGATTTACTATTCAGAACATACAAATGTACAACTATCAAATAATCTTTAGATAACATTTGCCACACAGTAACAATGCACAGCCACTGATGAGATAACCCCACTGAGGTTTTTTTAAGAGAACGAGCTAGAAGACCTTCTTCTGAAAATAGCCATTCATAACTCGGCAGGAACCTAAAGTGCCAACAAGAGTGATTTTAGGGACAGGGAAGCACGTGCATGTACGTACACACACACACACACACACACACACACACACGCACACCATTGCCCAACGTATCCTTCCTACCGTCTGACACGGTGCTACCTGGCCTGATTCAGAGAAAGCACAGTTTAGCTAACTACCTCTAAGAAGGAGGTTCGGCTGAGAAATTAAATTTCTTCTTTTTCCACTCTGCTCTGGTCTCACCTCAGCTGAGTCCCTTAGAAAGGATTTAAGCATCATCTCTTTGGTAATCCCACTGGATTCTTTAATAATCTAGAACCCTGTGGGCCCTCTGTGCATAATCACATTTCTGCAATACTACAGGACCAGGAGAAAAACACAAGGGCCACTGCTCAAGATCCAAATCAAATAAAACTGCAAAGGAAGGATTGTGCATAAAATTCAAGCAGCAATTTGTGCCCTGTCGCTCTATCAGCCTCCTGAGTCAGAAAGTAAAACATCTGAACAGATGCAAGAGAAACTGCCACACTCACCCTGAACTCAGCTGACAGAGAAGTTACTATTTATTGCCCCAGCACTGCAGACACCAGATAAGAATGTGGTGACTTCCATGCTCCCTGGGTGTCACTGGTATTTGATTTCCTCAATGGACAAGAGGTAACGGTTTTTTACAAAAGAAAGAACCGAGAGGCAGGCAACAGCAGCCAGTGCCTACAATGAGAAAGGCACCAGGGACTCCTTTACCCAGGTTTCACAGGCTCCTTAGCTTGAGTGTGGCGTCTACATACCTGAGTAGACAATGATCTTCTTGAAGAAAATCAGAAAATCTGTGCCCGCAATAAAGGTGGCTATGACTCAGCACTGGTCACTTTGTTCCCAGCAGTGCTGGAAGATGAGAACTCAGTCTAGAGGAAACTTGAACACAAAAGAGAAAGTCTTCAATGGGAAGGTTGTGTTCCCTTCTGTTCAACTTCCAGGATGGTGAGAAGGCCCTGGGCTATGTGAGTCACAAAGGCCTTCCCACAAGCAGGCTCGCACTCAAACTTGGGGGTTCTTGGTTTGGGCCCTCACCTTCAAAGCCCCTCCCAGAGGAGAGAAGCTACTTTTCCCAGCCAACCTGCCTCCCAGCATCTTCAAGAAAATACATTCCTAATTGCTGCCTCAACTGAATAAATATACCTATAGGTATGCAGGTGAAATGCAAAACACACATCCTGACTTGCTTCCCACTGCCATGGGATGTTAGTCTTCTAGCCATGCTTGAAAACTTAAGCAGTTCCATTTTAAAAGTATAAGAAAAAAAAAAGTGCAAAAACTTGCAGCATTTATGCTTCTATACTTGTGCTAATAAGAAGTGGGGGAAAAACACCCGCTATTGCAACCCTTCCGGAGAACACAAATACAGCTAAAATCAAAACTAGCAATAATAATAGGGCAACTCATTACCCTCCCCTTCCAGAGAAAGAGAGACCAAAGCTGTACCAATTTATTGGCACTTACTCTAACTCTCGGGTTGTGCTGCTTCTAATTACAATCTATTTTATGGAGTCTAGATTCATCCTTTTCTAATTTAGCTGACTTTCCTTTCTAGTTATTTGGACCCATATGGTAAACCACTCACAGCTGTGTTGTACACTCCACAGTATATATTTAACCCAAGGCCAATCTAGACCAAGAGACTCCTACAGATTTAAGTCTCAGCAACCTCTTGTTAATTAAGCAATATTACTACTTTTGCACGGCTTTATTCAGTTTCTAACTAGACATTAATTGAGGTAAGTAATTGCAGAGTCTACCTCAAGCCAGAACATACACAAAACAATCATGCATTTGGTTGAGGTGAGATACACGGAATACTGAGACCTCTTAAAACCAGAAACAAAGCAGACTTCCAAGGCATGAGCTAAATTCACTTTGGAAAAATGGATCAAACCTCACTAGGGGACTGTTAATCCTTTGTGGATATGGTCCGGATTCCAGATCTGTCTTTTGCTGCCTTATCTTGCCAGCCACGTGTCCACACTCACCTTTAAGCTCTGGTATCTGTGTACATTTTCACTACTATTCAGGTTAACTATGTACCTTCTCACACGATCCCAGTGGCCTGGGCGTTAGAAGAGGTTAATGAAATGAAGCCCTCACCCTCAATGAACTCACATTCTGGTAGGAGGAGACAGATCCGTAGATAAATAACTTTAACACAATGTGACAAGAGCTATAAATGAGATAAAAAGTATTAGGAGACACAGTTAAGGAATAATTGATTCTGCCTTCCTGCTAAGAGAAAGCTTGGAGAAGAGGCTGTGCATTGGCTCAAGAGATGAGTGAGGGGACTTCACTGTCGGTCTAGTAGTTAACACTCCACGCTTCAAATCAGGGGATGGTGGGGAGGAAGGTTCAATTCCTGGTTGGGAAACTAAGATCCCACAAGCCATGTGGCATGGCCAAAAAAAAGTTTGCCAAAAGAGAGAGAGAGGGATAAGTGGGAACTGCCAGATGTTAGGAGTGGGATAACACTCCCCCTAGAGGAGGGCTGCACACTCCTGAGAGAGCAAAGGCTCTGTGCGGGGCATCAAAGAGCCTGGAGATGAGGCTAGACAGAGAACCTGTCACGGATGAGGCAAGGAGGGCCTTTAGAAATAAAGACAGAGGCCCTCGCAGCCCAGATGAGAGATTTTAAGGGCAGAGGGGAAGGGAGGGATGAGAGCTACTTTGAGGCCTTCTCACCAGTCTATGCAGCACCACCTACAGATCTCAGCCAGGTCTGCCCCTGCTCACCCTCCCCACTGCGGGCTTGCCCCAGTTCACAGTTCTCGTGTTTAACAGCAGTCAGTAACCCTGGGCCACAGGTGACCTGCTCGCAGCCCTTCTTCCTTAGAGCACTCAGACGACAGGACAGTTGATGTACGTTAGGCAGTACAAGTAATGCCCAGCATGCTCTACATTTGGCACAGGCACAAACCTGTATGCACACACACCTGGTCTACACCATCTGAGAGGGAGGCCACAGAGAGGCACCTTTTCATGGCCCTTCGGCTTTTGTTTGTTTCAGCATTTGAGGTTTACCCTTTGTTTCCTTTGATATCAAGGACGTACCAATTAATTTGCATTGTGTTCTGGAAAAGGGTTTGAGGTGGAAGCTGGGTAAGGTGTGGCACAAGCTTCTTAATTACATTTAAAGTGAAAGGCATTCTAAAAGGGAAGGTAAGATCTTAATTAGCTCGTTAAAAAAAAAAAGTAGTGTTAATATCTAAAAAGATCAAGAAGAAGGAGAAAAAACCAAAAAGAGATGTGATTTTCTCAACTATAGCTGACCCTTGAAGGACTCAGGGATTTAGGATGCTGACCCTCCCATAGTGGAAAATCCACATATAACTTATAGTCAACCCTCCACATAATTGATTTCATACCCATGCATCTAACCAACCTCTGATTGTGTAGTACTTACTATTGAAAAATATCCATGTAAGTGTAGTTCAAACCTGTGTTGTTCAGGAGTCACTTGTAATAACTTCATTTGTTTTTAATTTGGTTTATTGCTTCCCATTACAAAGGTGGTATATGTCATCATAGAGAATTTGGAAAATACAAAATATATTGAATTATATATATAAATATATATATATACACACACACACAGAATAATGCCTTATTTTTTCTTTCTGACATAAAAAAGTTGTTATGGTGTGATCACACTGTGTATACTATTTTGGGGAGAGAGAGCTTAACCATGAGTCTCGTGAGATCTTAGTTCCCTGACCAGGGGTTGAACTCAAGCCCCTGAAGCAGAAGCATGGAATCCTAACCATTGGACCACCAGGGAATTCCCTGTATATACTATTTTATGTCCATTTTTTATGCAATTGACAAATCTAAGGTGAAATTTATGTTAAAATGAGTGTTCCAAAATTGATTGCAAGGATGGTTGCACAAATCTGTGAATATACTAGGAAAAAAACCCAACATTGAATTGTACATTTTCTATAGGTGAATTGTATGGGATGTGAATTTTATCTCAATAGCAATGTAAAACAACTGTTTATAAACTTTACTTTTCATATTGTGGTGACATTCAACAGATATTCTATGTAATATAAAGAGAGCTATCATAATTTACTAAGTCACTCCCCAGCTAGAAGAGAGACCTGGATTTGTCACCATCACGACCAATACTGACAATAACATCTTTGCTACAACAGTGAGCTCTGTATGGGTATCACAGTCTTTCCTCTCAAGAGTATCCTAGAAGAATTTAAGGTTCTAAATATACCAACAATCTAGAAACTATTTTAAAAGGCTAATAGATTTAAGAAAATTCAGTTACTCTTTAAAACCACTAGGCACCAAAAATAAGTAAATAAAAAGCAGTCCTAAGTGGGACTCACTGGGCATTAAGTTTGGGAAAGAAGACAACAGGGGGCCAAAAGCTGGACCTACAAATATGACATATATCTGATATCTCTAGAATCACAGATAGAAAATGTTCTCACGCCTGAACACAACTTATGGCAAAGTAAGAAGTCTGTCCTGCCAAGTGGGTGTCGTAACATTAGGGTGTGTGAGAACACAGCCCTGGGGCTGGACGGAGTCACATTCAAATCCCAGTCCGAACCACAGTCGAGAGACCTGGAGCATGTTAATCCTAAATTGTGTCCTCCATATATTGGGGATGATCAGATCAGATCAGATCAGTCGCTCAGTTGTGTCCAACTCTTTGCGACCCCATGGCACCTAGTATGAGAGGATTAATCTGAAGTTCACCTAGGAATAATGTTCCTGAAGTGCTTGGTGTCATGCCAGCCCATAATGAGCAGCACTCAACAAGCAGCTCCTGCAACCCTGATAATGGTGATGTCAGCTGCATTTGACCAAACGGGAATGTAGGAATCCAAATCTTAGTTCTCCAGATGTTTCTGCTTAGAAACTTGAGTATTTTTCTACTAACTCATAAAGGGCCTGAAGGTATTTTTATTACCCTGGGAGTTTCAGCTGTTACCAGAGTTCACTTGCGCAATCTTTACATTCCAGTGTGCTAAAAGCTTTCTCATGCAGGGATAAAAGCAGCCTTTGTCTCAAGCTTGTAAAAGGCACCATCTTTGTTAGATGAGTGAGCTATTAAACTTGGACTGTATCTCTACAATGGCTTGTTGAGAAACCCTAGGAATATGGGCACATCCAAATTCTGAGACAGGGTGAGTCTGTAGGAGAGCAGACTGTGTGTGCGTGTGTTAAGGTAACATACTCTGAGTCGTCTATATGGCAGGCACCACGCTACGTGCTTCATATTTCACAACAACCCTGTGAGGTGGGAACTTTTATTAGCTCCCCCTTTATAGTAAGGAAGTTCAGGCTTAAGGAAGCTAAATGTTTTCCCAGAGTCTGCAGTTAGTAAATTAGTGGCAGAGCTAATTTGAAGCCACAAACACACATGCTCTCATCCACCAGGTTCCATCCACCAAGTAGAACTGACTGCAGGGAGATAAGACCTGCAGATTTTAGTCTCACTTCCTGATTAGTGACTTCCTAACTTCCCAGGCTGGCCTTTGACAAGTATGGTCATTTAAAAGCACCAAAAGAGATGGCTTTTTGAAGGTTAGTTAGTCGTCCAGGCCAGACGTGGCTACAGTGTCCTCATGGAAACTGAGGTTGCTTTAAGGCTGATGATGCAAGCCTATGTCCCATCAGAACCACAGGATCTAAAGGATCTTTCTACATTCCTTCTTATCCACGGAAACACAGTATCTAGTTTCTCCAGGGGTTTTAGGAAAGGTGACTATGCAATTTATCCTGCAAAATACGACAGTTCTGAGGGTGCAAGGGGGCACAATCAGTAAATATGCAGGCATAACAGGGACATATGGTCATCCCAGTTTTAGGACCCCCAGATTACCCTGACTGAGGTCCCTAGTCTGCAGTGACCTGTATGTGAACTGTTGGGGTGTGTCAACAAGCAAAAACACTCCATTATCCTAATGTCCTGAGGCTCGTCAGCAGGGGATGAACCAGCAGTCAGAATAGCTGCTGGATCACATCTGTGTCTCCCAAGCTTTGCGTGTGAAGGAGGGCTTTGTCCAAAGGGGGGAAAGAGTGTGGTGAATCACAAGCATCCCCACAATCATTGCAGTGTTTCCAGGGAGCCAGGGATGGAGCAACCCCAGAGGTACATGCTTCATCAACAGAAGCCTGAAAGGCTGGTCACAGGCTTTTGTAGACACAGAAAACAGCACGATGACCTGAACAGGTCCTTGCTCAACTCCACCCACAAAATGGGATATCTGTTTTATTATCTGTTTTATTTCATAACGGAAGCTTTTATGTCTCCTGGTCCTCTCTTACTCTTCCTGGGACTCTAGGAAATACAGTCATCCCGACAGCTCTTTAAATCTAAGCTCCAGGCCCAAGGAGTGACATAACTTGTGGAGTTAAAAAAAAAAAAAAAGCCTGGATTTTTTGCTCATTAGATCAATCCAAGAGCAAAGCAGCAAAATGTATCCAGCAATTTTCCAACAAAAGTGATGAAATTCAAGGGGACTTAGGACCAAAAAGAGGCCCTTAGGGATCACCATGACCAATCTCTTCCTTACAGAAGGGGAACTGAGGCCTCTGAGCCCAAAGCATACAGCCAGGGCATCAGGCCTCCTGGCCCTGATATATAGGCTTATATCCATGTCACTATGCCATTCGGTTAACTTCTCATGTTTTAAATCTTCTTCTCTCCAAGGGGAGGAGGGAGGGAGGAAGCTGGAAGGAAGAAGGGAAGGATGGGATGGGGTAGGTTTGGATCACTTCATTAAAGCTTGATGACAATTTCAAATGACCAATGTATGAAGACGAAAAACAGAGACTAATAACATTTTGGTGAGAGTCTGACAAGAGGATAAACATATGGCTTACCTTTGGTCTTGATGGCTGTTTCAATGTTCAGAGCATCCCGCTCAGCATCAAAGTTAGTGTACGCTTTGACTGACCCATATGCACTTGGAGGTGTGGAGTGCTGAGGTTAAAAGACAAACACACTGAAGTCACACACATTTAAAATCCTTTTGTTGAAATGTCAATTACTAAAACTTTTTCTCCTATTGTTTTGTTTTTTAGCAATTCACATCATTCTTAGGCCAGGGAACTTGTAAGTATTAACAGGCCATCACACATAGGATATAAAAACTTGCTTGTTTCCAATGAGAATTCTTCAAAGCCTCAACTAGTTAAGAATTTGATAAATCTATTTTTACTTTTCATCTTAATTTTTGTGCAAGCTCAAAGTGGACAACACAAAGCTGGGTACTTGAAACCACCTGTTTCTCTGGGGAAGGCTTTGAAGAGCGCAAAACCGGGCTGGCAACAATTTGAAACAAGTTGGAAATGTGGAAATGCCTGAATGACAAGTGTGTTTCGCCAAGTTTTTGCTACAGGCACATGAATTTCCACTGGGCCTGTACGACAGTTCTTTAAAAAGCAAACGCAGAGTGCCTGCCTACTTTTCTCTATCAGATAAGTGAGGGAAGCGTCTTCCTCCTACCCCCTTCTTTGGCCACAGCCGTGGCACCAAGGTGGTCAGGCCACACGGCCCACATCCTCTACATACTGGCCAAGTTCTGCCTCTTTTCTCTCCTCTCTCTACCCTCCCTTCTGCTTTTGTTTTTTTTTTTTTAACTTTACTTTATATTGGGTGTATAGCCAAGCAACAATGTTATGATAGTTGCAGGTACACAGCAAAGCAACTCAGCCACACATGACATGCATCCACTCTCCTCCAAATTCCCCTCCTATCCAGGCTCACTGAGCTCTACTCAACGCCACATAACATTGAGCAGAGCTCCCAATGGATACATATTTCTCCAGATAAGACATACAAGTGGCCAAGAGGCACATGAAAAGATGTTCAACATTGCTAATTATTAGAGAAATACAAATCAAAACTCCAATGAGATATTACTTCACACCAGTCAGAATGGCCATCATCATAAAACCCCTCTGCTGTCTTTCACACAATCCCTTTCACCAAACACTCTTCCTAGAATTTTGTTTTCCTGTCTTTTAAACCATGGACTCACTCTTGCCTTCCAGTGCTTTTCAAGGCCCTGGAAAGCTGTAGTTGATACTGTTCTTGATCTGAGGGCCCCACCCTAGACTGAGGTAATAGCACAGTTTTACATCAGTTCTCCTTTCCAAAGTGTTAACTTTTCTCCTTTGAAAAGCTCTTACAACTTTATTCCCCCTAGCTATCCAGTCCGGAAAGCAAAGGACAGACTAAACAGCCCTGGCAATGTTCTTTAGGCTGGCTGAAGGGCGGTGGAGCTATCCACCACCTTCAGCATCAAGGCTCCTCCATCCTACCTCCCCCTAGAACATACGTCCCATCATACATGACTTTGTCATGGCTCGGTTTCTGGAAAGAGTAAGAGACCGAGTCACCCTGACCTACCTTTCCACACACATCACATCACATACAAGGCATCCCAGCATTTATTATTAATAGCAGGGAGGTTGAACAGGTAAACAACTAAGATGCCATCCTTTCAAATGGCTCCCAGGACAAACCCACAAATCTAAGTTCATGACTGGACAGAATATTTCAAACTAACTTGTGATCATCTTGGCTAAACAGTAAATCCAGTTAATATATATAACTGAAACCCAGTGGATTATCAAGGTGTTTTTCATTATAATTTCACTAAACTTTCCAGTAATTAACTCAATGGAAATAGAGCAGACAATCAAGAAAAGGTAAGGACAGAGTATTATTCTGAAATACTGACGAGATATGTTAGAGTGGCTACAAAATAAGTAAAGAAATCTATGGGAACACATTTTCTTATTTATTAACAATTCCAACCATTATTTACAAAGGCGGGCAGTCTAGTCATTAAGTCATATGAAATGTGGCTTCGTATCGCAGATGCTATGTCATCTCATTTCAAAAACAACAGTGAGTAGGGAAATGTTTTGCATACTTTTATATCTCTGGAAATAAAATTAAATGGGCAATTGGAGCAATCACCTGTAAAATTCATTTATCTGAAAATCAAATTAAGAAGGCAAAAGTAATGTTTCTCTTCACTCAATGTGCTGGAGAATACATGACATTTTCTGCTGCAGTCCCATCTCTGCACACCAAGAAACACACCATTCTTGAGGAACTTCAAAGGCCACATGAAAAGTGCTCTTAGGAAACCTGATACTAAAAATGAAGTAATGATCTACTCCATTAAGAAAAAAGTTATTTAGCTCTTAGACTTGTCTGGACCTCAACGTGCCCCTTGTATGGTTGCCAGCATCAGTATGCACAAGGTCCAAGAGGAAAGATGAAAACGAGGGAGGCTGTATACGCCACACAATTTGTGCTTGCACCAATGACGTCATCGGAACATTTTATTGGTAAGCACCAGGGACAGAGGATTCTGTTCCTCATGACCCAGGCTGCTGTTGGCCCACTTGAGTGCTTTGCATTTTAATTTCAGTGACAGCATATTTTGAAATATCTATAAGATATGCCTACAGACCAGTGTCACTGTGGAGTTTCTGTAAAAGCCAGGTCTGCCAAGATGACCTGGAAGATGTATGGTATTACTAGGTAATTTACACATTCACAACTTTATATTCTACTTTATTCTAAAAGCATTTGCAATGACTTATAATTTTGAGTATAGCTTTCAAAATTTTTGACTGTAAAACAAACAAACAAAAAACAAATGCATCAGAATGTCTAGGTTCCTGTGAAAGACAAATACAACTCTGAGCTCCCTGGTACCCAAAGCAGAAATAGCATCATGATGAATTAGAATATTAGATCAGATCAGATCAGTCGCTCAGTCGGGTCCGACTCTTTGTGACCCCATGAACCGCAGCACGCCAGGCCTCCCTGTCCATCACCAACTCCCGGAGGTCACCCAGACTCACATCCATCCAGTCAGTGATGTCATCCAGCCATCTCATCCTCTGTCGTCCCCTTCTCCTCCTGCCCTCAATCCCTCCCAGCATCAGAGTCTTCTCCAATGAGTCAACTCTTCTCATGAGGTGGCCAAAGTACTGGACTTTCAGCTTTAGCATCATTCCTTCCAAAGAAATGCCAGGGCTAATCTCCTTCAGAATGGACTGGTTGGATCTCCTTGCAGTCCAAGGGACTCTCAAGAGTCTTCTCCAACACCACAGTTCAAAAGCATCAATTCTTCGGCTCTCAGCCTTCTTCACAGTCCAGCTCTCACATCCATACATGACCACAGGAAAAACCATAGCCCTGACTAGGTGAACCTTTGTTGGCAAAGTAATGTCTCTGCTTTTGAATATGCTATCTAGGTTGGTCATAACTTTCCTTCCAAGGAGTAAGCATCGTTTAATTTCATGGCTGCAGTCACCATCTGTAGTGATTTTGGAGCCCAGAAAAACAAAGTCTGACACTGTTTCCACTGTTTTCCCATCTATTTCCCATGAATGAGAATATAGAATACTTTTATTATTTAGTTTAAAAAAATTCTAGCGGTTTCAGAGAAAAGCTTTTCCAAAACATGCAGGATCATTTTCAATATGGTTGCAGCTTGATGCATCCATTAATAAAATCTGAGGGCGTGATGCTAAAAGTTCTGTATCATCATAGCAAGGACTATCACTGGCATGCTAAGTATATAGCAGGATAAAGTTCCAGGCACATCAATGTCACTCGTGTGTGCCCAATTTTGATCTGACACCAAAACAGTTTCTGGAGCCATAACATTTCTTTCAAATTGAACTACCAGGAGCAGCTAAAGTAATGGGGGAGACAGGAACCAAGAGGGGAACGAGTATCTTAATTCCGTCCTCATTTTCTTTAGATGGACAAGGAAAAGAAGGGGCACAGTTATCCAAAGATACCCAACTATCAAAAATTACACAAAATGAAAATGATATACTTACATCACCCTCCAAACTGAGCTTGCACAGAATTTCATGAACGGTAGACATTTTGAACGAAGCTGGAAAAAAAGTACAACCAAAAGTCCTTATTACGAAGAGACTTTCCCTTCCCCTGAAGCACAGTAATTCATTATACTAATCTCTACTTCTTGGACCATTTCATCTGGTGATACTAGAGTAATATTTGCAAATAGATGCAATTCTCATCTTGTGACTGAGAAAATTAAAGCTGAGAGACGGTTTGCATTGTTTGGGATGGACTACAGAACTAGCTAGTTTTGTTCCTGTTCTGCTCAAAGAGAACTTGGGATGACTGACTTGTAAATACAAAAATCAAAATGCTTCCCAACAGCAGTGCAACTTGTCCAAACAGGATAAGACTGAATCTTTTGGTTCTCCTAAAAAACAGTAGTCTTGTCAAACTAGCCATTACTTCAGTATTTTTCACCAGTAATTTAATATATTGAAAAGGGTCTGAACACTATGGATGTGAACTGAAATCAACAGCATTTCATGGTGGCTCATTCCTAAATAAAGCCCTTTATTACTATCCCTAATTATTCTCTTAGCTCACCAATGATGAGAGGTATTAGAAGATATTAAACTGTTGATGGGAAAGACAATGGACATATCTTCTGATGTTCACTCATCCTATGAAAGAGTAATAATCCTTGTACTTAAGATTCAAAATCGCTGAAATGATGTCATCTTCCAGTTAATACACTTAACCGGGCAGTGATACCACAGCCTGATGAATTGGCTTTCCAGCTTTGTGATCACAGTTCTCGGAATTGATGCACCAACCCCTGCCAAAAAAAGTGCTCAACTGGCAAGAAATGTACCTCAGCCTAGACAAGACAGATCATTCAGCAGCAGCCTCCCCAAAAATAAAGAATATAGAGCAGAGCTGTGTCCTCAAATAGTGGAAATGACTTCTGAACTACAGCAACTCCTGTTTTGCCCTTTTATTATTATTTTTATGTTTTTATATATTTGCACCAGGTCCTAGTCATGGCATGTGGGATCCCTGATCCTGAAGAATGCAGGATCTTCAGCTGCAGCATGTGAAATCTAGTTGACTGAACAGGGAGAGAACCTGGGCCCCCTGCATCGGGAGTGCAGGGTCTTAGCCACTGGACCACCCAGGAAGTCCCTGCTCTTTTTGCTTAATGTTCTCTGATCAAGAAAATAGTTCCCATGTAATTCAGCTTTCTGTTTTCTTCCAATAGTTTGCTTAGTTTACATGTTTTCATACAACTGGCTTGGAGGGAGTATTTTGACACAGATACTTTCTCATTTATCAGAAGGCTCTGGACTAGGCAGATTCCAGGCTCTGTGGGGAGTGAGTTATAAGAATGTAAGAGAAGAGGATTTGCCTTTATTTGTGGTTATGGAAATATTTCTGCAAGACTTTCACAATGAACTTTGTCCTACACCAACTCTTCTATCTCGACTGATGCTTACAGAAACTTTTTAAGCATGGCAAAAAAGAAAGTCACAGCTATTCCAACTCCTCCATTCCCACAATTCTCAGACACTATCACACACACTCCCAATCCCTGTAATATACCCCACCACTGGGATATAATCCTAATTTGTAAAGTTGTCCTCCATAAATAAACTGTGGTACATCCAGATAATGTAGTATTATTCAGCACTAAAAAGAAATGAGCTTTCAAGTTGTGAACAGACATGGAGGTAACAAATGCATATTACTAAGTGAAAAAAATCAGTGTGAAAAGGCTACATATTGTATGATTCCAATTATATGACATTCACGAAAAGGCACAACCGTGGAGGCAGTAAAAGGCTAAGTGGTTGCCAGGGATTAGAGGGTAAGCAGGGAGGGAAGAACTGGCGGAGCACAGAAGATTTTTAGGGCCGTGATACTATAACAGTGGATACATATTATTATACGTCTGTGAAAACCCATAGAATTTACACTACCAAGAGTGAAGCCTAATATAAACTATGGGATTTGAGTGATAATGATGTGTCAATGTAGGTTCAGCAATTAAAACAAACACACTACTCTGGTGAGGGATCTTGAGCGTTAAGGAGGCTGTGTGTGTAGAGGGGATGCTAGAAATACACACAAACTCTTTTTGTACTTTGCACTCAGTTTTTCTGTGAACTTAAAACAGCCCTCAAAAGTCTACTTTCTTTAAGAGTAGCCAGACTGTCCAGGGGCTTCCCTTGTAGCTCAGTTTGGTAAAGAATGTGCCTGCAATGCAGGAGACCTGGGTTCAATCCCTGGGTTGGGAAGATCCCCTGGAATGGGAAAATGAATACCCACTCCAGTATTCTTGCCTAGGGAATCCCTATGGACTGAGGAGCCTGGTGTGCTGCAGTCCATGGGGTCGCAGAGTAGGAAACAACTGAGTGACTAAGCACAGCACATCGCAGACTGTCCACTAGTCACCAGCCACACGGCGACCAGACAGCCACCGGCTATCAGACACTGAAAGGTGCTCAGTCCAAACTGAGATGTGCTCAAGGAAGTGTAACATACACAACAGGTTTGGAAGACTTGGTGTGAGAAGGAGAATGTAAAATCTAATAATTCCCAACTTCACCTTGGGCCAAGAAACATTTTATAGGGTCACCTCAGTATCCTGCTGAGATTCACCAGAGTGGAGGTGGATTCCCTAGGACAGGGACCACCTGGCCTTGACTCTCACTCATGGGGCTCAGTCAGAACTGGACTAGATCTGCAGTGAGGGATAAACTGTTATCCTCTGCCTTGTGGAATTCTAGGCTTCATTGTAAGCAGCTAAGAAATAAAAATGCCAAACAAAAAGACCAGTAAATCAGAACTGTTTCTGGATGGATTTATTAGACCAGGTACTGATATTTAGTATTTGGTATCATCAGTTCTGATGATACTATGATATTTAGTGATATGATACTGATGATATTTAGTATCATCAGTTCTGATATTTAGGAATCCGCAGCCACAGAGGCAGGTGAGGTTCTGCCAGGGAATTCTTTTAAGTTGCCTTTCTAGCTCTGAGCACCAGCCTGGGAGACAGCTGTCTCACCGTGCCCTAGATGGATCCCTTGGTGCTGTACAAACCACAGAACATGTGACTCAATAATCCTTCTCATGCCCACAACACTCTGACACAGAAAATCAGATTTTAAAAACCAGATTTACCTTCCCATTAACTATCCATAGTCGTACTGCTCTTTCACCAACTCAGTGGCTCTTTCATGCCACTATCAACTATATTCCTCTATTTTATCTTGTCACAACAGTTCATATCCATCCTTCTGTGATGTTCTCTTACTCCAGCTCCATCCAGCCCTCTATCTATTCCCTAGCAAAAGAGGACTTGAGGGACGTCCCTGGTCCAACAGTTACTTAAGAACCCACCTTTCAATGCAGCAGTTGTGGGTTCGATCCCTGGTCAGGGAACTAAGATCCTACATGTCGGAGGGCATCTCAGCACACACACCACAACTAGAGAAGACCACATGCTGCAACTATTGGAGCCTGCATGCCACAAGGAAGAATTGGCACAGCCCCCTCAAAAAGAAGAAACAACAAAGTGGACTTTTGAGCCAAAGCGTCCCTTGCTTCTCCTCAAACATACCGTAACCACTCTAATCCACAGCATCTTGACTCGTGTCTCCTGTCTCACTGTCTTCCCCTCATCTGCTCTTAGTTACAGACTCTGCCCATTTCTCAAGTCACTAGCACTTTGGCATATGCTTCAATAGAGTGGCTGCGGCCCCCTCCCCGCAACACTGTCTCCCACCTTTTGGTATCAGAAACACTTTCTGATGCCACTCAACTTACTTGCCGTGAAACGGTATCCTGAGTTCCTGCCATGCATCACATACTCAAATGGCAACTACATAGTACAATTCAACAAAACGGTCATCTGCTGGACAGAGTCCCAGTTCCCCAACAGATTTAAGAGGGCTCTTCACACTTTAGGTGCTAAAGAAACTTTCAGAAACAGTGAACTGATATTTTGCATAGTTAACACTGATATGTTACTATTTACAAGCATTCTGTAGAAAAAGAATATCACAATAACCAAAACACAAGATCCACGAAGCTTGCTATTTCTCCATGCAAGCTTAACGGCAAAGACATTTTCACCTTAGAAATAAACATGGTCCTAGTTCTTCACTATGGCCAATCCATTTATTTCTTCACCATATCCTGGTCTCCTCACTACATCCAAGATCCTGGCAATGCAAAGTCATTTTGCAGATGACTAATTAATCTCCAGAAGAAACAGTCGGCTTTGCCACTCATAATATTTGTTAAAACATTAGCTTAATATAGTGCATTTGATTAATGAAAAGATGTCAGGGTGCTGCTACCCTTGAAAGTGGAAAGAGAAAGTCTTGGCAGGGCTACTGTAGGTTACAAACACTGGTGACACCCAGGAAATCAATCAACAAGCCCCTAACACATACACACACACACACACACACACATACACACACACTCTCTCCCTCTCTCAGCCTGCCCCTCGTTAAAAGCTGAGACAGACACACACAAAACTATGTAACACCAACTCCACTTCTGCAGGACCTTCCAGCTCTCTTCCTTTCTCAGCCCAGGAAGACAAGGCCAGGTCACCCAGCTAATGACGAAGGGAGGCAGGGGCCCAGGTCCAGGTCCTCAGACTCAAGGGCCCTTTCAACTTCACCACAGTGGGTCTTCATTCCAAGAGGTTAAAAAGAGAAGAGAAAGATAAAAGCATGCATGAGGCTGGCTAAATACCTGAGAGGTGACATACTGACTAGTTTGAGAAGGGCAGTCACTCACTCTGGAAGGCTCAAGCCAGAACAACAGGGGAAGGTCGGAGGAGATGAGACGCGGGTGAATGTTCCGGGGGTGTGAAGACACAAGGCCAGGTTTAAAATCAGCCACGTCTAATGTGGTAGCATGTGGGGGCCTGAGAGGTAAGTTTCTGGATGGTGCATATTTAAGTGTGGCTGTGGACAGGGATTTGACCCCAATACTCAGAGTATCCATTCACAGTATTTGCTCTCGAGGCTGAATTTTCTTACTGAAACAATAGCTCTGCCTTGGTGTACCTATTGTTAGGACAGTAACTGTCCACACCATGGGGGACAATTCCACCCCTACTGACCACTCAGCACACTGAAAAAGTCATAGGCCCATTATAAGCAGAACCACCACTTCTTTTCTGGCAGGTCTCTCTATGGAACATGAAAATGGAACATGAAAACTCGTTCCAACACTGCAACCTCACCCAGATCTCCAACTGGTTTCAACTTGCAGGAAAGAAAAACACAAAAATCAGCAAATTCAATCTGCTGATGAGTACCTCCACATAACAGAGAAGGGCTGGGTGACTAGACAAGGCTGTTAAAATTACCTTTATCAGGTAAAGTTTTTTAAGAAAATAACCAGAGGGGTATAACGAGACTGACTGAAAGAGCCACACCCATTTCAAACTGGCTTGAAATAACTCACCACTGGGAAGGGAACTCAGACACCCCACCCTAATGAAAGGAACAGACGGTTTCCTCTGGCCTTGAAAATATTAATAAATGAGACTGTTAATTGCCTGACTACCAAAGATTTTAGAGTGCAAAGCTAGACATTAAAGAAAGCTGTGCAGCTGCTGGAAAACAGGCAACTTACATGGAACATAAAGACTATCTTAAGGATAACTTAAGGGTTTATCTTAAAACAAAGATTATACTGTACTTCAATGCTTCACTTCCACAACATAGTTACAAGTCATACAAGTAAAACAGTCTTAAACTCTCCGCTAACCCCCACCCAGTAAAAAGTAAAACAAAGTTTGCAAAAAAGTGGAAAACAAAAAGTAAACCAGAAGTTAGCATTTCAAATAATAAAAACAAGTTCTACTGAGAGCCTGATCCAGAAAGCCCAAATAGCTGTTTGTACAAACAAACAAAAGCACACTGCAACAGGCTCATGTGCAGAACAGGACCTGAGTATAACCCAGCAGTTTCGTGGTCACACCCACTTTTAACATGTGGCGTGTTGATGTGTTACCGCAAAACACATCCCTAGCAACCATGATGAATTAATCAGGAACTGGATGATACAAAGGATTTTTAAAACCAAAAAAGAGTGGGTGAGGGTGTGGGGGTGGAGGGCTGGGATTCCCCACCAAGCCCTTGTTCGCAGTCCTGTGTCTACAGAATCAGACTGAAATTTTAAACCAAAAGCAAGGAGAGAAAAAAAAAAAAGCATGCGTCAGGGGGGAAGAGGTGGAGCTCCCACTATACTCCACTCTCCACCCCTTCCCCAAACCATTTTTATTTAACAGAACCTTTCTGAAAGCACCCAGTTTTCCCCTTGGTTTTGATGGCCTTGATTAATGTCTGAGTCACAGGCGCAAGTCATTCCCGAGAAATCCTGGAATTCTGCCCAGTGGCCTTGCTCAAACAGCAGGATGGACACAGCAGCACTTGCTCTGGCCTGTCCCTTTTGCTGCCTGATCTGAATCAATATTTGTTTGCTAACTTCAGAGACAATGCAGCCCCGAGCTCTCAGAGCCTCTCAGTCAATCTCCTGATGCAGGGTTAGAGTAGGCGGAAAGAGACATGCAGAAGAATGATGTCACTTGGCTCCAAGCACTCTCAGGGTTGAGAAATCAAGGTCTTCGCATCTACAACTCAATTTCAGTGTTTTATGGCCCACATATTACATTTCCAGTGGGGCCTTGCTGCTTAGAGTAAAAAGTCCACACAGCATTCAAGATTTTCCACACTCTGGACTCTACCCACTTTTTCTTAAATAAAGCACATGCATACACACACACATACACACACACACGTACAAACACTCAGCACTGAAGTCGGATTGGATTGGTAATTCTCCAAACACACTCAGTGCTATTCCGTGACCTCCATGTCTCGGTTTTTCAAGTCCCCAGTACTGGGAATGCTCAGTGTGGATCAGCTGACATCCTCACGCAACTTCAGGGTACAAAAATTACTGTTAACTTTCTCCTGCACCTCTCCCTGCTCCGGGTTCCTGTCTCTCTTGGGGTGTCTGTGAAGTATCAGAGCTGAGAGTATAAAGCCAGTCTTCCACTCTGTTCACCCCCAGGGTTTCCGTCTTACTCATTGCCATTTCCCCACAGGTCTGAGCACAGTGCTTAGCACACTGGAGGTATTCACTGACATTTTGGTATGTTTCACACACACTGGGTCTTTCCACATTCTGTCCTTTTTCCCTTCTTTTCCAATACATTCTCCTTTCTCGATTTTCTTTCTTTTCCTCAGACTGAATATCTCAAATGCAGTTCTAGTTCCACACATACAGAGCTGGAGGTGTCAATTCCCAGCCTCTATTCACATCTTTGTAATGTCCGGTAGATCCATTCAGGGGACAGACTCTTTCTCGTGATCTGCAGCTCTTCCCAACTCCCATAGCCCCTCATTTATACCACCTTTATATCATCAGGGCCCCCTGGGTCCTTAGCTCTGCCCACAGGACAATGTGGAAAAGTAACCTCCATCTGCCATGGCAAGCAAAGTGGGAAAGGAGGCAGGAGGGAGTAAGGATTTGCAAGTGGCCTTGGGACTCCGATTTCCTCTGAGCTGGGAGTGTGGAGACGGGTGTGGCAGGGAGACAAAGGGCAGGGAGTCCATGTGACAGACACTCCCTTGACTCAGAACTTTCCGTACCAAGCCTGGGAGGATAACTCAGACCACTTGTATGCTACTGACTTCTCTCTGACAAGACTAAACTAAGATGGTTTAAAAACCTTCAGGCTGTACCCTACAAGAGAGCTATGGAGGTCATCTCAGTGCACCCACTGAGAAGGGCAAGCCTGGGCACCTCCTGACCCCTTCTGCTGACCTGCTCCCCAGCTAAGTAGACGGGGACAGCATCTGGCAACTGGAGGAAGAAAAAAAGACCTGACAGTGAATGAGTTGGGTAGGGGGGAATCTTTTATTCAGAGACTGCTGTCCTCTGATGTCGGAGAAGGCAATGGCACCCCACTCCAGTACTCTTGCCTGGAAAAACCCATGGATGGAAGAGCCTGGTAGGCTGCAGTTCATGGGGTCGCATAGAGTCGGACACGACTGAAGTGACTTAGCAGCAGTCCTCTGATGTAGCCTACAATGAGAATAGGGTGGGGCACCAGGGGAGGAAAAAAAAGGAGGTGGATTCCAGTAAGGAAAAAAAAAAAAGAGTATTCCATTTCTGTTCTTATAGTCAAATCCAGAAGGCAGGTTAAGTCATGATAACAAGCAAAAACACTTTGCCTAGCAGGTTAAACATGAAGCTCAGGTCTGTGAAACAGCTGGATTAAAGGGGAAATGAGCCCCAATCAAGTTCGGAAGCTAATATTAATTTGGGAAAACGTAAAGCTCACAATCAATTACTGCCTATACAATTCACTCATTTTTGTTTTTCTCCTCACTAGATAGATTTAAAACCTAAAGAGCAGAGTGGTGCTTTTTTTTTTTTTTTTGGTCTGTTTTGTTCACTGCTCTATCCCTAAGTGCTTACACTAGTGAGTGGAACATGAAGTGAAAATGAGGTGTTAGTTTCTCAGTCGTGTCCGACTCTTTGCAACCCCACGGACTGTAGCTCACCAGGCTCCTCTGTCCATGGGATTCTTCAGGCAAGAATACTGGAGTGGGTTGCCATTTCCTTCTCCAGGGGATCTTCCTGACCCAGGGATTGAACCCAGTTCTCCTGCATTGCAGGCAGAGTCTTTACCATCTGAGCCACCAGGGAAGCCATAGTGGAACATAGTAGATGGAACATCTGAGTGGAACATGCTGTTGCTGTTGCTGCTAAGTCGCTTCAGTCGTGTCCGACTCTGTGCGACCCCATAGACGGCAGCCCACCAGGCTCCCCCGTCCCTGGGATTCTCCAGGCAAGAGTACTGGAGTGGGGTGCCATGGCCTTAGATGCTTAATAAATACTGTCGAATGTAGAGATGTTTAAGGCAGCCCAGGAGAGCCTGGGATGTTCATCTGTCACACACACACCCTCAGTTTGTAAGAAATGCCTCAGCAGGCCCACAGCCCCACACAAAGGAAGGACAAAGGCCAGATTCTAGGCCCATCAGTGCAGGAAGAGCCTACAAACCCCAAAATCAATAACAATTGTAGGAGGATATCAACCTTGCCAGGAAAAATACTTGAATTAGAAATCAGTCAGGAAACTAATGGCCACAACTGCAGACATACCAACCGATACAGTATTTTTAATAGCTCAAAGACAAAGGATGTTAAATACTGACACCCCAGTCCCAAACCAAGTTCATGATCAAAGCCAGTGAGTCAGCAGTATTTCCTGGGCATTACAACAGGCAAGCCATTTGGCACTACAGGAAATCATAAAATCCAGGCAGTCCCCCAATCATAAAACTCCAACTAAAAAAATTTAGCTTGATGGTTGCACCCTTCCATGGCAGTTGCAATTTATTTCTGGGGAAAGCCTTGACTTAAGCTTTGAGATAACAGATGGAGTTAGGGAGGAGAGTTCCACAAGCACCCCTGACCAATAAGGATACCGAATCTGACCTCATCTGAGGTCTTCCTCCACACTGCCTGGATATTATATGGCTCTCTGATTCCATAGCCTCAAATGTTATACATTACAATGTTTAGGTTCAAAAAAGTGCCTTGCTATTTTTTAAATAACACAACTCCCCAGAGTTGCTAAGGATTTTAGGACCACCAACATTCCTAATACTGAATATTAACAAATAGTGATTCAATCTGCTACTCTCCAGCGGGGTATAAGAACAATGAAGGAGGAGGAATGGGAGGAATGCATCAGAACTGGATAAGCATGGTGGGGCTTTTGCAATATGTCATGGAGGAGGATCTCCAAGGAGACAGGAGGAATACAGAGAAAAGTAGAGATGGTGATAAGGACATAATTACAATTACAATAATGTGATCAAGGCCAGCATTGAAACTAAGAAGACTTCCAGTAAAATATTTCAGTGATTTTTTTCTTCTTACCTACACATCTTCCCTCCCACTTCCCACCACTCCCAACCCCCAAGCTGGGGCTGTTCTATCAGTACTTTCTATAGAAATGCCTTCTACAACATTGCTTCAGTGCGACAGTGCCTTCTACATTCCAAATGACCAAGTTCAGGACAGGCACAGTATGATACATTTTGGATAGAACCTATCAAAACAGTCAGTATGAGCTCCAGGGTCCAGAACCCCGGACTCCATGACCTTATGGTTGTGGATAAAGACCCAGTAAGTCCCTATGAGGGTACTGCTCTTTTATACACAAATTGAGAATACCTTCCAACAGCTTTAAAATGCCAAACCTTAATACGAAAAGAATGATACTGCTTTGGTATGACACAATGCTTTCAGGGTTCTTTACAAATTTATTTTTGAATGAACCTTTTGAAGGAACCTTTGATAGCAACCCTCAGGGGCAATTCTTAAACTTTCATCGATAAGGAAATAGATGCCCACTTCCCATCGTCTTAACCGCGCCTTGATGGAAAACAGCCCTCCCCGCCAGGCGCTAGGACCGACCTCACAGAGCTACGGGGAGAGGCCTACGGGGCCACGCCCTGTTCTGTACCCTCTGTCTTTGACTCACTGTCGCATCTGCGCCAGTAAGTCAGTGACAACTCTGCCCACAGAACCACGGGGGACACTTCCTTCCTGAAGCAAAAGTGGTCGAGCAAATTGGAAACTCTTCAGATACACGGAAATCAGAAGTGCTCTCCTACAGGATAATCTAGACAAAGGAGAAGGAGCTGAGGTTCTTTCGTTCTGTTCTGTTCTATAGGGGCAGGAGGTCGCTGCGAAAAACCCCTACCCCTTATCGTCCGTCCAGTTGCTTCCCTCTTGCTGGTTGGCACAAATTCCACAAATGCACATTTGTTTCAAGTCAAGTTAACTTGCAACAGATGGGGTTCACTTTCTAGATGGTCGTAAGGCTCGTGTTCAATGTGGAGGGTGCCGCACCCTCTGCTCTCCTCCCGACCCGGGGCGCCTAGGGTGGCCACACCCAATCCCCCCCGCATCGCCTGGCGCGTCTGGAATGTGGGGCCTCCCTCTGGCCCCCTCCCCGGCGCCACCTCGTCTGGCTGCCTACGTGCACTCAGGAGGGATGCCCGACCCCTCCTTCTGCCTTGCACCCCCCATGCCGAAGCACACCCGGCGCCCCTCACTCCTGTCCAAACCTCCTCGCCACTGGGCCCCCTCCCCGCCGAGCCCCTAGTGCAGACGATCCCTCCAGCCTTCTCCCGGGTCCCCGTCGCCAGAGCTTCTCTTTGCAAGGATGACTCCTTCCCTGCCTCTCCGCACCCCACCCCTCCACCCCGCTAGCTCGGCGGCCTCGGGCTGTAGCGGATGGGCGGGCGGGGCGTCCCGCTTACCTGGGCCGGGCGCAGTGCGCTTTGAGCGTCCCCAGAATCTGAACGGAGCCGGCTGGCCTGGGTGGGGCTTTTATAGTCACCACATCCTCGCGGTGCACTGGAGGCCCGCCCTGCCCCGCCTTCCCTTGCCCCTTCCCTTGCTCGCACCCGGACTTGGGGTGACTCACCCTTCCCGCCCCGCGCGCCCGCCAGGGCCGCCTCGCCCTGGAACATTCCCTGGGCCGCGCCAGTGGGAGTGGCCCCGCGCCCACTGCCGTACCCTCCGGTAAAACGCCGCTGAGACCTCCCTGAGGCCTATCAGCGGCCTCTTTTTCCTCCCTTTCTCTGCTTCTCCAGCGCCACGTCGAGTTCTCAGCCCTGCCTCAGGTTCATATCAGTACAGTTGCAAGACTTTAGTCGATTATGAGGTTTGTTTGTTTGTTTGTTTTTAAGGCGTCGATGCAATGAAGGAAGAATAGTTCCAAGAAACATAAATCGTGATTCCCCTGAGCTGGGCCGTTGGCATCCAGTCCCCGGTTACCGTCTGCAAACATATTAGCTTAACCTCTGACCAGCCATTCCCGGGAGGAGCGCTGGGAGGGGAAGTTCCGCAGTGTCCTGGCTGGCAAAGCACAGTGTCCTGGCTGGCAAAGGATTCCTCCGCCTTGGGGCGCCTTGGGGCACGCTGGTATACGGGGAGCCACTGTGGCTGTTGGTTAGGGGGTGGGAGGCCGAAGCCTGTAGCAAGATCCCACCCTCCAGCCCGGGGAGGCGCCCTCTCCCCAAACCTCCCGAGACGCCGGGCCTCCCGCTTGTCGGGCAGCTGTGCGTGTCCTCGTGGCAGGCAGTCCCAGGCTGGGTGGGACCAGTGGCTTTGAACCTTGAGTTCCAACAAAGAAGTTCCTCCCTTCCTTCTTTCCTAACTGGCTTTTTTTTCCCTTCTCAACCTCAGCTCCCTGGCTTAGTTTTGCTATTTCTCGCTTTTTTTTTTTTTTTCATTCTCTGCTTCTACGAACTACCGTGGCAACAAGCACGCAAATGTGATGTTGTGTGTGATTGCGAAAATACTGTACTTCAAAGTAGCCGGAAAGTTTTGCTAAGAATCCCAAAAATCTCACTGTGCACCTCTGAATTCTTTCCTTTCACACACCTCACGTAGCTCTTTCTCCTGATGCTTCTATGTTTTAATGTCCTGTCTCGCTTAATGTCTGTTTTTACTTTCCAGTTGAACGTCATTTCATTCCTGGGAATTAAGAAATGGCGAGGCCAAGACATCATTGCCAAGCTCACAGTTAAGTCCAGACCACTTAACTGGTGGTCTAAACTACTCAGCCCAGAGTTCACTGTTACCCGTTTCTTCCACTCATAATGAAACATAGACACCGTCAGAAGGACAAATAGAAAATAAAGCAATTCTGTTGATACAATCTCTGATTTACATTTGTGTTCAGCTGCTAAGTCGTGTCTGCCTCTTTACCACCCCACGAACTGTAGTCCACCAGGCTCCTCTGTTCATGGGATTCTTAAGCAAGAATACTGGAGTGGGTTGCCATTTCCTTCTCCAAGGGTTCTTCCCCACCCAAAGATCAAACCTGCCTCTCCTTAATTGGCAGGCAGATTCTTTACCACTGAACCATCAGGGAAGCCCATTTACCTTTCAGTTCAGTTCAGTTCAGTCGCTCAGTCGTGTCTGACTCTTTTTCACCCCACGAATTGCAGCATGCCAGGCTTCCCTGTCCATCACCAACTCCCAGAGTTTACCCAAACTCATGTCCCTAAGGGGTCATACAGAGTTGGACACAACTGAAGTGACTTAGCAGCAGCAGCAGCATGTCCATCGAGTCAGTGATGCCTTCCAGCCATCTCATCCTCTGTCGTCCCCTTCTCCTCCTGTCCCCAATCCTTCCCAGCATCAGGGTCTTTTCAAATGAGTCAACTCTTCACATGAGGTGGACAAAGGATTGGAATTTCAGCTTCAGCATCAGTCCTTCCAATGAACACCCAGGACTGATCTCCTTGCAGTCCAAGGGACTCTCAAGAGTCTTCTCCAACACCACAGTTCAAAAGCATCAATTCTTCAGCACTCAGCTTTCTTTATAGTCCAACTCTCACATCCATACATGACTACTGGAAGAACTATAGCCTTGACTAGACGGACCTTTGTTGGCAAAGTAATGTCTCTGCTTTTGAATATGCTATCTAGGTTGGTCATAACTTTCCTTCCAAGGAGTAAGCGTCTTTTAATTTCATGGCTGCAATCACCATCTGCAGTGAGTTTGGAGCCCCCCAAAATAAAGTCTGACACTGTTTCCACTGTTTCTCTATTTCCCATGAAGTGATGGGACCAGATGCCATGATCTTAGTTTTCTGAATGTTGAGCTTTAAGCCAACTATTTCACTATCCTCTTATAGCTCCTCAATTCAGGCTGAAAGCTTTACAACCAGAAATTGTGTTTTTCTGCCTACTCCCTGAATATTTTGGAACAGAAGGAGACCATAGACTGACAATAATGGCGGGCTGGATTCTGTCTCCCTTCTGTTCTCCCGGCTGGTTGCACAGCCTCTGATTCCCAGTTGTGCTGTGATAGGCACTCTACAGAAGATAAGATTTAATTCAAATCATGTGGAATACCTAGGAGCCAAGTATCCAAAAGAATGCTTTTGCTTATCTAGGGCATCTAGCAAATCCAAACATACAGATCTGTTCAATAGCCAGAGTCGGCTTCATACTGCAGAATTTCACACTGGTGTTTTCGTAGGAAGCTGTTGCAGGTCATGGATTGCTCTTTCTGAGGAATGTGGGGCCAGTTCTGCCAGTTGAAATGAGCTTTTGAAACTCTGTGCAAAGATCCTTTTTTCTTTCTTTTCCCCCCATTGTTGGAAGAATGTTTACAACAACAAATCTCAGATCATGTCTCTGCTGCTGTGCATTCTGTCCTCCAAAGCCTTGACTTTATTTTGTTCACGCTTCATCTGCTGTACTTCAGCACTACTAATTGTGCCTAGCTAGCTCCAGTACTTTTGGCTGGGAAATCCCATGGACGGAGGAGCCTGGTAGGCTGCAGTCCATGGGGTCACTGAGTTGGACACAACTGAGCGACTTCACTTTCACTTTTCACTCTCATGCATTGGAGAAGGAAATGGCAACCCACTCTAGTGTTCTTGCCTGGAGAATCCCAGGGATGGGGGAGCCTGGTAGGCTGCCATCTATGGGATCGCACAGAGTCGGACATGACTGACGTAACTTAGCAGCAGCAGTAGCAGTGATGATAGGCCGGAGAAGGCAGTGGCACCCCACTCCAGTACTCTTGCCTGGAAAACACCATGTACGGAGGAGCCTGGTGGGCTGCAGTCCATGGGGTTGCTAAGAGTTGGACATGACTGAGCGACTTCACTTTCACTTTTCACTTTCCTGCATTGGAGAAGGAAATGGCAATTCACTCCAGTGTTCTTGCCTGGAGAATCCCAGGGACGGGGGAGCCTGGTGGGCTGCTGTCTGTGGGGTCGCACAGAGTCGGACACGACTGAAGCGACTTAGCAGCAGCAGCAGCAGCAGTGATAGGCACTCACTAAAACTTAGCAAACGATAGAACTATTCACCCAATAAAAGAATGTTAGAGCAGAGAGGGGCTGTAACAGGCTACTTATCCAGTCCTTGATTTTTATAGATGTAGAAACTGGAGCCCGAATAAAGTTTCCTGCCCAGTCCAGAGATGGAAAAATTCACTGAAGTTACTTATTGCAGTTTAACAAATTACCACCAAAACTTAGTGGTTCAAACATAAAACCGTTTGCTCATGATTTTGCAATGTGACAGGACTCAGGGGACAGCTAGTCTCTTCTCTGTAATGTTGGGTGGGGCTGCTCAACTGGGGCTGCAGGACGGAAAGGCATTTCACTCATTTGTCTGGTGCCTCCACTGGGGCTGCTGGAATGCCTGGGAGCAGGCTAGATCTCTCTGTCCCTTGGACTGTCATCTGCCAGGTCCTCCTCTACACCAGGATAGTAATGGCAGCCGGCTCTCAAGAAGCAAAAGCTGGAGCTGCCAGGCCTCAGCTTGTAGGCTACCCTAAAACAGGCTGGATTGGTTTTGTGGGCTGTAGTTTGCTGGTCTTCACTTTAATCTGTCATCTGATCGGTCTTTGGCTTTGCCTTCTGGCCTCTTGATTCCACTCTCTGAGATGTCTTTTCCTTTTCCTTAAGAATGGTCCATATTTGCTCCCGAGTAGTTCTCTCAATCTGCGTCATGCTAGTAGAGACTTGAAGGCCCAGAAACTTTTCATTTTTGAACTGTTTCTGTGTCCAACCTGGCAGTCCTTTCATTAATATAATTATCTTTAAAATTCTGTGGGCTTTCTATACGTCTTATTGAGGTTCCTTCCATGCTCCAAAATTTATATCTGACAGAATTTTTCTCAAAACTTTTGAGGAATTTCTGTAAATTTTAATGAGGCTTAACATCCAAATGCTCCAAAATTCACATTGATTATTCATATTGATTATCCTTTCTAAAAAAGATCTCTCTGAGTTTGTCAAGCTGGAACAATGCACTGAAGATTCTTAGAAGCCCTGAGATGGCCTTTAAAGTACCACATTAAATCTTTCTGGAATCTTAAAAATAAATAAAAGGGACTTTTCTGGTGGCGCAGTGGATGGGAATCTGCCTGCCAATGCAAGGAATCTGGGTTCCATCCCTGGTCTGGGAAGATCCTTGATGCCTGGAGCAGCTAAGCCTGTGCACCATAACTCCTTAGCTTGCACTCTAGAGCCCCTGAGCCACAACTACTGAGCCTGCAAACCACAACTACTGAAGCCTGTGCTCTGCAACAAGAGAAGCCACTGCAATGAAAAGCTCACGCATCGCAACAAAAAGAAGCCCCCACTTGTCACAACTAGGGAAAGACTGTGCAAAGCAACAAAGATCCAGTGAATTAAAAAATAAATACATTTTTTTTTGGAAAAAAAAAATTTTTGCAACCACACATGATTTGATCTTTATCCTGGGGCCATTTCTTATTTTCCAAATCTTTCTTTGGCTAGAATTCTGCTTAAAAACCAAACATATGCTTACTTAGTACTTTTTTTTTCTTTCTTATCATACACAGCTAAAAGAACACCACTGGCATTTTCAGCATTCTTCCTGGAAATCTCCTTGGCTAGATTCATAAGTTCATTAGGCACATTTTCTATCACTTGTGTTACCACAGGCAACAGTAACATTAAACATTCTGCCAACACATAACCTGGGCTGCCTTTTTCCCAATCTTCCATGGCAATTTCCTTACCACTTTTCCAAGCTCCAGTAACAGTCTTCTCTCTAGTTACTGTCTGAAAGTAAAGTCCATGTCACATATTTTAGGTTTTTCTTACAGCAACTCTTCATGTCCACATTCTAATTTCTGTTTGTCTCCTGTTACTAGGAAATAAGCCCACTTCCAAATATTAGAAACTTAGAACAGCAACAAATGTATTTATTCTGATTCTATAAAGAGCAGAGTTCATGGAATCAGCTCATCTCTGGTCTATTTAGCATTGTTTTAGTTCAGTTCAGTTCAGTCGCTTAGTCGTGTCCGACTCTTTGCGACCCCATGAACCGCAGCACGCCAGGCCTCCCTGTCCATCACCAGCTCCAGGAGGTCACTCAGACTCACGTCCATCAAGTCAGTGATGCCACCCAGCCATCTCATCCTCTGTCGTCCCCTTCTCCTCCTGCCCCCAATCCCTCCCAGCATCAGATTCTTTTCCAATGAGTCAACTCTTCGCATGAGGTGGTTAGGGTCCAGCAGAGTAGTTATTGACCTTCAAAGGACTGAAAGTGGAAGCTACCAGGCCCAGAAGTGAAACAGTGGCACCCTGCATCCCACTGATCAAGGGAAGTGATATAACCCAGATTCAAGGGAAGGGGAAATAATTTCCACCTTTTCATAAAGGGAATGATATATGTCTACATGAGTGGAAGGAATTGTTGGCAACCACTTTTGCATACAATCCACCACAATCCTTAAACTAGTAAGTGGCAGAACTAAATCCACTGCTTTTTCCATCATACCATCTCTCTCACACACTACCACTGCTTCAGTAAGAAGCAGGCTGTCTCTAAGTCCTCTAAGTCCACATTATATGGTTTAGAGTTTCACTAACCATAAAGCTGTTCTTACCTTGAAACTTGTTATACACAATCAGTATATAATAATGTATTATATTTGAAGACATGGCCAGAAGAGGAAAAATACCTATTTGGAAAACCTGATATCCAGAATATCAGAATATTCAGATATCAGAATATCAGAGTAATAGAAAGAAAAATAAGGAAAATGAAGGGGAGAACATCACCAAAAAATAACTGAAGACAGTTTTCTAGAACTGAAGGCTATGAGGCTTTAGATTGGAAAAACCACAAGTAATGGAAAAACAAACCCAAGACACATTATCATGAAATTTCAGAACACTGAGCGGGGCCAGGGGAAAGATCCTAAAAGATTTCAGAGAGATTTAAAAAACAACTCATTTATGAAGGGTAAGAAAGAAGACTGGCATGATACTCAAGACTCAGATCTTAGTTTCCAAATACTATTCCCAGTAAATAAACCAGTTCTTAAAGCAATGGCTGGATCCAGAGGTGGAACAGAGAAAATCCATGGTGAGCTTTGTGCTAAATGACTGATGGTAAAAAATCAAAAAGACAAAAGAGACAATTTAAAGGAGTTCTCACTGGTTAAAATTCAGGGTTATTTGAGCATCATATTGAATAGTGATAGGAACTGATGATACACATTGAATAGTCTAGTAGTAAAATAGAAATTATAGGAGTGGACAGGAGAAGTTCTTAATTAGAGAAGAATGCTAACTTATAAATGTATCAGGAAAGATAAATTAAAAAAAAAAATCATTATTTTGCAACTAGAATTCCATACCCAGGCAAACTATAAATCAAGAATGGACTTCCCTAGTGGCACAGGTGGATAAGAATACACCTGCCAATGTAGGCAACATAAGTTAGATCCCTGGTGTAGGAAGATTACAAATGTGATGGAACAACTAAGCCCATGTACCACAACTAGTGAAGCCCATGCGCCTGGAGTCCATGCTTCACAACAAGAGAAGCTACTGCAATAAGAAGTCTGAGCACCACAATAAAGAGTAGCCCCAGCTCACAACAACTAAGAAAGCGTGCACACAGCAATGAAGACCTAGCATAACCAAAAATAAATTAATTTTAAAAAGAATGCATGCATCATTAACATTTTTCAAAAATATTGTTTATGCCTACGTGCCCTGTGTTAATTTCCTAAGACTGCTGTGAACAAACTGCAACAAGCCTGGTGGCTTAAAAGAACAGAAAAGTATTCTCTTGCAGTTCTGGAAGCCAGAAGTGTGAAACTGAGGTAGCTGCAGGGCCACACTTCCTCCAGAGGCTCTAAAGCAGAACTCTTGTCTCTTCCAGTTTCTGGGGGCTCCAGTCATTCCTTCTGGCTGCATCACTCTAATCACTTCCTCCTACTTCTCAAGGCCCTCTTTTCTGTTCCCGTGTCTTCTCCTTTTTGTCTTTCAGAAGAACACTTCCCATTGGATTTAGGATCAATCTAGATTCAGTTCAGTTCAGTCGCTCAGTCGTGTCTGACTCTTTGCGACCCCATGGACTGCAGCACGCCAGGCCTCCCTGTCCATCACCAACTCCCAGAGTTTACTCAAACTCATGTCCATTGAGTCAGTGATGCCCTTAAACCATCTCAACCTCTGTCATCCCCTTCTCTTCCTGCCTTCAATCTTTCCCAGCATCAGGGTCTTTTCCAATGAGTCAGCTCTTTGCATCAGGTGACCAAAGTATTGGAGTTTCAGATTCAACATCAGTCCTTCCAATGAACATTCAGGACTGACTTCCTTCAGGATGGACTGGTTGGATCTCCTTGCAGTCCAAGGGACTCTCAAGTGTCTTCTCCAACACCACAGTTCAAAAGCATCAATTCTTCAGTGCTCAGCTTTCTTTATAGTCCAACTCTCACATCCATACATGACTACTGGAAAAACCATAGTCTTGACTAGATGGACCTTTGTTGGCAAAGTAATGTCTCTGCTTTTTAATATGCTGTCTAGATAACTGAAGATAATCTTTCTTCACATCTGTTACTTATCTTCAGATCTGTAACTTAATTATATCTGCAAAGACTCTTTTTTTTTCCCAACAAGGAAATATTCACAGATTCTAAGACTGAGGATGTAGACATAGCTTTAGGGCACCACCATTCATCCCACTATACACCCTAATCTCAGGAGACTTCTGAATGGTGTACTTCACCAAAACAAGAGAATAAAGCAAAATTAGGAAGCAGTGGATTTAGAAAACAAGGGATTCAATGAAAAAATAAGTGAATAGAATTCCAAGAATGATGGGGAGGAGAGAACTTGGAATGAGAGCTGTGCAGCAAACATTCAGGGCAACCAGCGTAGCTTGGAGAAGGGGACTAAAGGCTCTAGCACACGTGCCTCAGAAACAGTAGGAGGAAGCAATTACCACAGGGGTTTTAAGTTACTGAGAAGAAATTAACAGTTCCATTGAGCATGATAAGGAAAACTATCAATGAAAAGCTCTGGGAAAACAAAAACTTGTTGCAGCATGCTATAAACTGAATGTTTATATCCCACCCATGATTCATATCTTGAAATCTAACCCTCTACATGAGGGTATTTAGAAATGGGGCTTTTGGGAAGCGAATAGGTCATGAAAGCAGAACATGCATATGAGATTAGTACTTTTATAAAAGAGCCCAGGGAATTCCCTGTTGGTCTAGTGGTTAGGACTCTCTGTTGTTACTGCTGAGGGCCTGGGTTCAAAATCCCAGCTAGGGAAACAAAAATCCCAAAAGCCACGTGGGTCCTCATCAGATCTTGATCTTGGACTTACCCATCTCCAGAGCTATAAGAATTTGTGGCAGTTTGCTGTGGCGGCCCAAATGGACTAAGACACAATTATATTCTCCAAAGATGACCCATTCCAGATGCTCTGCTAGAATTCTACCACTTTCCCTTCAAGAGGAGGAGGATAGGCCCAGTTCCCTTGAATCTCATGACCTGTTGTGAATTATCTGACCAACAGAACACAGCACAAGTCATGCTGTGTGCCTTCTGAGGCTAGATCATGATTGCATTTCTACTTTGTTTACTTGAGACATTTGCCATGGAATCCAGTCACCATTCTGTGAGGAAGCACAAGCAGTCTATGGAGAGGTTCCAAAGTCTACGGCTGACCGCTAGTACCAACCTGACATAAAGCCATCTTAAAGTGGACCATGCCAGAAGCAGGGCACTCAAAACATGGGGCTCTGGAACAACCCAGAGGGATGGGGTGGGGAGGGAAGAGGTTGCGGGGACACATGTTCACCCATGGCTGATTCATGTCAATGTATGACAAAACCCATCAATTATCCTCCAATTAAAATAAATTATTTTTTTTTACAGTGGACCATGCCAACTGGAGTAGAGATAAACCTCTTCCACCAAGCTCTGTCCAAACTACAAATGAGTAAGCAAAACAAATGACTGTTTTAAGAAACTAAATTTGGAGGTAGTTAATTGTTAATATACAGCCAAAAAGAGTTGCCGTGAGAAGATAATGAAAACATAACACATTATGTTATGCTCAGGTTATGTTTCTGTAAATGTAATTCTATAAACAACATTAGAGAAAAATAATGTAATAATTTTTGTGTATATCATAGGTAAGGAGTAAAATATCTCTTAATTAAAACATAATAAATGCTACTTAAAACTGAAAAATTAAGAAACATTAAGAAAATTAAGAAAAATTAAGAAACTCTTGTGGAGTTGGTGAAACTCCACAAGAAATAGCTGAAGGTACTGAAAATATTTGGCTTCTTGGAGCAGAAATTGTGAGTAGTGGATAAAGGTGAGTAATTGCTGTGTGTGTGTGTGTGTGTGTGTGCGCTGTCACGGGAGATCCAAATTCCTGACTTCATTCTGATTATTTTCTTTAGCAATCCTTTTCTTTAAAGTGGGTAGCAATATACTCAGCTAAAAGATTGCAATTTTCAGCTTCAAGAAAGTCTCCTTAAAAAGAAAACAGCAATTGACATGGGGTTTTGGTTTGTTTGGTCTGGTTAATAACTTTTACCCTGAAATCCCCTTTCCTCTCTACTTCCTTTGCCTAATACTTGCTGTGATGTCTGGAGCTCTTGCAGTTACTGTGGGCGCTGAGAAAAACTGGAAGATGGAAACTAGGCACAAAGGATGGAGAACAAAAAACTTGAGCATGAAAAAAAGGCATAGGACAAAAAGTCAAGAAGAGACTGTTTTCCTGATGATTGTTAAGCCATGAGTTCAATCCTGGACTGCTTTTACATGAAAGAAAAAAAATTAATTTGTACCTTAAAGTACTTACATTCAGTTTCTGTTACTAACAAATAAGCTGAACACTAACTTATATAGAATTCTTGTGTAAATATGTGCCTTGTACAACTATTCTCTTGTATAACTTAGCTGAAGATAAAAATTAGAAGAGGAGGGAAGATGAAAGGAAGAGGGAGAGAGGGAAGGAAGGAAAGAAAGAGGAGAATCAGAGAGAATGAGTCAGTAAACAAGAATGGGGCTTGGAGTGAACCCAGTCCTGGGGTCTTATTCTGTGTCTGCTTCTTTGACAAGCTCAGTTTTCTCACTTGTGATACTGCAAGACAAATGTAAAGATTAGACAAAGTACTAAAAAGTGCCTAATGTATTGTACTGTTGCAAAAAAAAAAAAAAAGGGTATTTCATTGGCTTTTTGAGTTCTTTCAGCATCTAGCCCTGTTGAACTCATGGTAAGTCTTCAAGAAACTTGTGTTGAATTAAGGTGCTTTCAGTGTGGACAAACCACAATTTGTTTTGAGATATTTTTCCAGGGAAATGTATGCCTCTTTTTCCCAGTTGTAACATATACTTTTGGTCTCAGCTCATTCTATACAAGGCATCCAGAAAAGCTTTCCAAGAAATAGTTCTGATTACATGACCCCTCTCTGGAAATCCTTCTCACTCTCCACATCTTTCCCTTCACTCCCACTTTGCCCCCCTGCCAATCACACTCATGCCTCCACAGGCCTTTCTTCAGACTGTTTCCCTGCCAGGAATGCCCTTTCCCACTTTCCTCAATTGTGAGTTTCTTTCCCCTCAAGCCTCAGAGCAAGCATTTTCTCATGAAGGAAAACCTTTCCCAAGCCCTTCAGGTAGATTTGGCTCTAATCTGTTTCTCTTGATATTTTTGTGTCCCTCTCCTATCACTTTGTATTGTTATTCTTTTATTTGTTGGTCTCTGCAACTAGCCAGGAGCTCCTTGAGGACAGGTCTTTGGTTGTGCTGACATTGTCTTTACCCAGTACCTGCTGTTATTGTATTTCTCTCCACAAACACATTACTTTGTCCTTCAGATCAGATCAGTCGCTCAGTCGTGTCCGACTCTTTGCGACCCCATGAACTGCAGCACGCCAGGTCTCCCTGTCCATCACCAGCTCCCGGAGGTCACCCAGACTCGCATCCATCAAGTCAGTGATGCCATCCAGCCATCTCATCCTCTGTCGTCCCCTTCTCCTCCTGCCCTCAATCCCTCCCAGCATCAGAGTCTTCTCCAATGAGTCAGCTCTTCTCATGAGGTGGCCAAAATACTGGAGTTTCAGCTTTAGCATCATTCCTTCTAAAGAAATTCCAGGATTGATCTCCTTCAGAATGGACCGGTTGGATCTTCTTGCAGTCCAAGGGACTCTCAAGAGTCTTCTCCAACACCACAGTTCAAAAGCATCAATTCTTCGGCGCTCAGCCTTCTTCACAGTCCAGCTCTCACATCCATACATGACCACAGGAAAGACCATAGCCTTGACTAGGCGAACCTTTGTTGGCAAAGTAATGTCTCTTCTTTTGAATATGCTATCTAGGTTGGTCATAACTTTCCTTCCAAGGAGTAAGCGTCTTTTAATTTCATGGCTGCAGTCACCACCTGCAGTGATTTTGGAGCCCAGAAAAACAAAGTCTGACACTGTTTCCACTGTTTCCCCATCTATTTCCCATGCAGTGATGGGACCAGATGCCATGATCTTCATTTTCTGAATGTTGAGCTTTAAGCCAACCTTTTCACTTTCCACTTTCACCTTCATCAAGAGGCTTTTTAGCCCCTCTTCACTTTCTGCCATAAGAGTGGTGTCATCTGCATATCTGAGGTTATTGATATTTCTCCCGGCAATCTTGATTCCAACTTGTGTTTCTTCCAGTCCAGCATTTCTCATGATGTACTCTGCATATAAGTTAAATAAACATGGTGACAATATGCAGCCTTGACGTACTCCTTTTCCTATTTGGAACCAGTCTGTTGTTCCATGACCAGTTCTAACTGTTGCTTCCTGACCTGCATACAGATTTCTTAAGAGGCAGATCAGGTGGTCTGGTATTCCCATCTCTTTCAGAATTTTCCATAGTTTATTGTGATCTACACAGTCAAAGGCTTTGGCATAGTCAATAAAGCAGAAATAGATGTTTTTCTGGAACTCTCTTGCTTTTTCGATGATCCAGCGGATGTTGGCAATTTGATCTCTGGTTCCTCTGCCTTTTCTAAAACCAGCTTGCACATCAGGAAGTTCACGGTTCACATATTGCTGAAGCCTGGCTTGGAGAATTTTGAGCATTACTTTACTAGCGTGTGAGATGAGTGCAATTGTTTGGTAGTTTGAGCACTCCTTGGCATTGCCTTTCTTTGGGATTGGGATGAAAACTGACCTTTTCCAATCTTGTGGCCACTGCTGAGTTTTCCAAATTTGCTGGCATATTGAGTGCAGCACTTTCACAGCATCATCTTTCAGGACTTGGAATAGCTCCACTGGAATTCCATCACCTCCACTAGCTTTGTTCGTAGTGATGCTTTCTAAGGCCCATTTGACTTCACATTCCAAGATGTCTGGCTCTAGGTCAGTGATCACATCATCATGATTGTCTAGGTCTTGAAGCTCTTTTTTGTACAGTTCTTCTGTGTATTCTTGCCACCTCTTCTTAATATCTTCTGCTTCTGTTAGGTCCACACCATCTCTGTCCTTTATCGTGTCCATCTTTGCATGAAATGTTCCCTTGGTATCTCTGATTTTCTTGAAGAGATCCCTAGTCTTTCCCATTCTGTTGTTTTCCTCTATTTCTTTGCATTGATCACTGAAGAAGGCTTTCTTATCTCTTCTTGCTATTCTTTGGAACTCTGCATTTAGATGTTTATATCTTTCCTTTTCTCCTTTGCTTTTCGCTTCTCTTCTTTTCACAGCTATTTGTAAGGCCTCCCCAGACAGCCATTTTGCTTTTTTGCATTTCTTTTCCATGGGGATGGTCTTGATCCCTGTCTCCTGTACAACGTCACGAACCTCATTCCATAGTTCATCAGGCACTCTATCTATCAGATCTAGGCCCTTAAATCTATTTCTCACTTCCACTGTATAATCATAAGGGATTTGATTTAGGTCATACCTGAATGGTCTAGTAGTTTTCCCTACTTTCTTCAATTTCTCAAACTTAAACTTACCTGTTAAATATTAGTGGGCTGTTAGTATCTGGAGTTGCTGGAAATGGCTGAAATAGGAATTCTTAAATGTTATCAGTGAGAAGTCAATTTAGGAGTATCTATCAATATTAAAAATGTTCATACTAGGGAATTCCCTTGTGGCCCAGTGTTTAAGACTCCGTGCTTCCAATGCAGGGGGTCTGATTCAGGTGCTGTGGCCAAAAATAAATAAAATTTTTAAATTAAAAAAAAAAAAAAGTATTGGGGGCCCACTGGTTAAGAATCTGCCTTGCAATGCAGGGGACATAGATTCATTCCCTGATCAGAAACTAAGATCCCACATGCCACAGAGCTACTGAGCTCACACACCACAACTTAAGAGTCTGCACGCAGCAACGAAAGATCCCGCATGAAGCAATGAAGATCCCGCAAGCCACAACTAAGACCCGATGCAGCCAAATAAATATTTTTTAAATGTTCATACCCTTTGACTGAGTGATTTTGCTGCAAGAAAGCTATCTTGAAAAGGGTGTGTCATATATGATCATAACATATGTGTGTAAGGATTTTTATTGTCGCGTTAAAAGACTAATATACCCTAAATGCTTATCAGTGAGGCTAAATTAAAATTATAAAATATCTGTATTATCAACTGAAGCTGGAATAGATCAATATGGACAGTTTTCAAAAATACAGAGTAGGGACTTCCCTGGTGGCCCTACTCTAGGCTAAAGCTAGCCTACTCAGTGGCTAAAGCTCCCTGCTCCCACTGCTGGGGGCCTGGGTTCAATCCCTAGTCAGGGAACTAGATCCTGCTTGCAGCAGCAAAGATCAAAGATCCTGCATGCCTCAACTAAGGTCTGGTGCAGACAAATAAATAAAATTTTTTAAAAAATTAAAAAAATATAGAGTAAAACAAGAGGAAGCAGAATGTCAGTGTAGCCTGTGTCTTGTTGGCATGTTAAGTTACAATACTAATATATAAAACATTATAAAAACAGATTTGGCTACAAACATCCACCCTGTCGTGATGATTCTTACATTAAATTGCTGAGATATTGGGATGCTTCCTGAGCCATCATAGTGGCATCTTAGTTCTTACCTCAGCACATTTTGCTGCATTTTTATGGTTTGGCAAGTCAGAGGATAAACATTTCAAATTCTCCCAGCCTCTATCATTCCTTCAAGCAGTATTTTCCACAGAATGTTGCACAACATATATACAAGTATTTAGGTGCCAAGTGTCTGGAATGATCTTAATTCTATAATAAAAAATGTATCTTTTAGTCATAAGAGTTTGCTCAAAATAGTATTCTTCATAAAATAAAATGTTTAGTGAGTATAAAAAACATGGAGATAGCTACACCTTGAACATTTCCATCTTTATTAAATATCTACTAGATACTTTTTTGAGTGTTTTGACTATTCTTAAACTTTAAAGACCTCGTGATTTTTGAGTTAAAAAGTCAATTAGACTAATAATTCTAATTTTGAGTATTTATATTAATAGTCATATATGTATATTTATATATTTACATATGTGTGTAAGTGTATATATATATTTGAAGGATATACACCAAGCTGATACTGGCTAGCTCTTGGGAAAGAAGATTGGTGTGTATGTGTAAAGGAGAATGCTCACCTTTTATTTTATACACTTCTTTATATTACTTGATTTTTGTTAACAATGAATATATGTTACTTCTTTAATTGTAAACATGGTTTACATAGAAAAAATAAATCTAGCTAGTGAAAAGAGGGCTTCCTTCTTTAAAGGAAGATTAAAATTATGACACATTAAGATTATGACAGTCTGTGCCAGGCTTCGGGGAAAACTTTCATCTTCTTGATGGTATTTTTCAAATATATTCAAGAAAATACAATTAAAAAACAATAGAGTAAAAGTTATATCACAGCACCCTCTGTGAAAAACTTAATCAGTGAGAAAACCATCTAGTAAAATTTCATTTGATTTTGATTCTGATCATAATTTATGATAATACAACCTATGCAGGGCCAATGCTTGCATAGTTCATATACTATACAGAAATAAAAAGGTTTGCTAAACAAGTTGATATAATAAATAAGATATATTGTGGCATAAGGTTTGTGGAAGGGTAGAGTAGACCTCTTTATTCAGATAACCTTTGTCTTACTTGTAGTGCTTTATCTCAGGGCACCATGACTGCTTAGGTATTAAGCTGTACCATCAGACTGGGAGCTCCCTATTCATCTTTGCAGCTCCAGCACCTGACCCAGTATGGGCACATGACAGGCTCGCCATCTTTCAAGGTCTGACTTTGCTGGACCCTTCTCTATTGCTGAGTCCTGTGCTAATCATCATCAACCTCAGGAGGAAGAGGTTCTGGTCCTAGTTCTGATCCTAATTGAGTTTACTTGAACAAATCATCCAGGATCTATGATTCTGTTTCTTACTTGGAAAACAAAATGACGCACTTTGACTAGAAAATCTTCAAATTCTCTTTTAACTCTAAAACTCAATCTTTACTATGCAAATGCGACTGATTTAGGCACATTAAAGTATAAAAGCACATGGATGTTACTAAACAGAAACAGATCTTATCTATTCATTAAAACAGACCCAACAGGATTTCTAAATGGAAATATTTTGAACAACAAAATTACATCTCTTTACAAGGAGATCAATAGATCATTTTTTATTGAATACAATTGGCCATCTTCTTTCTCTGCATTCCATTTCTGTCCAAATTAGGAATTGTACCCCTTGTCCAACTGAATATATTCATATAAAGTTGTTTTAATTCAGATCTTTGAGTCATGGGACCCCAGCATGTTTTTCATCCCTAAGTTATTCAAATGTATAGCTGTGACTGAGAAACATCAATTTAAAGTGAAATAAAGCTGTTGGGATATTATCAAAATAAAATGAACTAACAGGCAACTGTTGAATATCTCTCATGTTGCAAAGGACTTTAGATTTTTAATAACCTGAACCTGTGATAACATACTTAGTTAACTAGATATGGGACATTACACTGGGCATATTCAGATGCTATCAGCATTGATAAAGTTCAGAGTCCTCCCCATTTTGTAAGGGGACATTGGCAAAGAGCAAGCAGTATGAAGCTGGTTTTCCAACCCAAGAGGCCAAAGCTGGTGCAGGGATGCTATAGAAGGATGTTGGAAGCTAGGACAGAACTAAGCTAGGTATCAAGGGAAGAGCTAAGGACATTATGATCTTTTAAAAATTTCAAAGGACAAAAAGCAAAGATGAAATCAAGGTTATGTAGCTGGAACAACACAGAAGCAAACAAAAGGAGGAGGAGGAGCCTGGAAGACAAGCTCCAGGTGAGCTGAAGTGGTGTCTTGCCACACTTGCCTCTGTGGCCAACGGATGTGTGATACCTGGTGGTCAGGCTTGGTTGATGTGAAGAGCTGACACAGACGCTGAATCATCTCTCCCACTGCTTCAACCAACAATGCAAAAAAAAAAAGAAGACAAAAAGGAGAGGAAGAAGATGCCGGTGGAAGAGAGCACTGTGGGAGGATACTGTGACACGGGGGAAAGAGCTGAGAGTCGGCATTCCTGACCTTGGCACACCTGCCACCGCTCACCAGCTCCACCTGAGTCTCTGCACCTGGGAACTAGGCATTTTAGCCCGGATCTTCAGTGAGGCTCTCGCTAGCTCTTAAACTTGTAAGACTTAATTAAAAACAGAGTTTAAAATTCTTTAAGACTCCATTAAAACAATCAGTGGAAGATTCATGATCTGACTTTATTACTTAAGCAGCAGGATTTTAGTTTGATTCCTTAACACTTTGGCAACTGGTTGTCCATGGGCCCTTGACAAGAATTCCTGATTGCTTTCTAACAGGGTGGATCTCAACTGTGTTAGAAGCAAAAGGCAAACAGATGGGTGGGCTGCTCTAAACAGCTCTAGTTGCACTTTTTTTCCTTTTCTTTTTTCAAATGAGAGGTTAGTCTTCCCCAAATCCCAATGCTCCACTCCCTAATTTGGAGATGAACCAGATGATTTCACTGGTCTTTCCCTTCTCTGGTTTCTGTGACTCATCAACTATAGCAACCAGGGTGGGGTTAAAATAAACAATGCTAATGCTCAGGTTATGCTCTAGCTCAAAAGGAAGGAATCTGAGAAAAACTGTTAAGACAGTCAAAGAACGAAAAAAAAAATAGGACTCATAGTACTCCTAACTCATTCATCTTTCCTAGGAGGTCATCCTATATCCAGTGCCCCCATTTTTCTTCTTTAATTAACAACTACATGAATGTTTTGTTTATTGATGTGTATATTTTTCTATGAAAACTGGTAAAATGGTTAGTGTAGTATAGAGAAGCCTACTTGATTCTGATCACTCACATCCCCAAACAAGCTCCAGAATCTATCTGATTATAGAAATCAAGGCAAATTCATTCCATTTAACCAACATGAAGTATCCATTATATGCCAGATACTAACTAGGGCAAGACTGTATATAGCAGATGCATGACAGGAAAAAAACACAATAACTCCAATTTCAAGATCTGGTGGAGGTAAATGGATAATTGTAATTTCACAAATGTATCAGAAATGAAATCAAAGTGCTAGGGAAGCCCAGGAGCAGTTAACCTGAGAGAAAGGAAGTGAGATAGTCCCTCTTGACCAATGCATTCAAGGTTACTCATAGCTATTAATACTTGAAGTCATTGTGAAATCATAAAAGAGGAAATGTAACATATATCAAAGTATTCCATATCCATGTGAAGGATCAAAGTAGAGAGACATAGCTGTTAATTCTTAAAAAAAAAAATCATTCCAAAAAAAGGTACAGAGGATTAGTCACTGGAGGTGTGTCTACTTAATACCACTACTGTGAAAACTGTGGAAGTATTTTTGAAAATTCTTCACTTAAGTATTTCGCTCAGAGCCCAAGGCAAATCCTGGTCACTTGAGTGAAGTTTTCAGGAACAGCTAAAGGTCAATTTGAGACAAGGCTAATGACTCAGAGAGTAAAGGAGAGCAGAAGATACTGCCAACAGGGGTTTAAAATGCATGAAGGGGTGATAAGGACCTTGTTTGATCACATTGTTCAATGGATGAGTAGTATCTTTTATTTTTCTTCTAGTTTTAAGGAAACTGATTGTTCTGATATGAGGTCTGAAGTCAGCCCAATGAGGTTTTCAGAGTTTTTGAGATACTGAATGTTCACAGTTATGTAATGCTACTTAAAAGTGGTTTCTTTTTTTTTGGTGAAAATGTCCAAAAATATAGTGGACCGAAATGGAATCTTCAATAATGACATAAATCAGGATTGAGGTATTTATATACCAACAAAAATTCTCAAAAACCCAATACTCCCACAGGCAAGGGAATGGTCGGGTTTGCTGCGGTTTTCAATGAATGACATCAGCTTCCTGTAAGTCTCCATCAAAATGAATTCAGTTAATACTATTAATTTCTTTTCCCTTCCAGAGCCTGTGGTATTCATGTGGGCATTCCGGAGAGCTGCAGCAAACTTAAGACAGAGACCCAGACAGCTGAAGAGGAAAAGTATAAGGCACAGAGTTAGTGGATAGAGATCAGCCCAGAGACCTCCACCAGTCAGTCCTTACAAAGGTTGACCACTTGCCTGGAGCTGCAATTATTCATCTTTCATAAACAGAGATCATTTCTCAGAATTGTTAACACTGCTTCTGTTAGTCTTTAAACAAAGCGGTCTGTTTATAAGTTGCTGCTGCTGCTGCTGCTAAGTCGCTTCAGTCGTGTCCGACTCTGTGTGACCCCATAGACGGCCGCCCACCAGGCTCCCCCATCCCTGGGATTCTCCAGGCAAGAACACTGGAGTGGGTTGCCATTTCCTTCTCCAATGTGTGAAAGTGAAAAGTGAAAGTGAAGTCACACAGTCGTGTCCAACTCTTAGCGACCTGATGGACTACAGCCTACCAGGCTCCTCCGTCCGTGGGATTTTCCAGGCAAGAGTACTGGAGTGGGGTGCCATTGCTTTCTCAGGTTTATAAGTTAGGAACATTAAAAAAAAAAAAAGTCATCCACCTTGTATTAAGAAAAAGAAATGAAGTCTGTACACACTCGATACCAAACTGAAAAGGAATGGAGAGGAGATGGAGGCATAGCCTGAGACCCACATGGGTTTTTAACTGGCTAAGCTCAATTTTCTCTTTCAAGGCTGTAGTAGCCATTTTAAATATTTAAACACTAACATAAATATCACATCAACATTAAAGTGTTCTGGGGGGAAGGTCATGCCATTATTTACCCAAATGCTCAAGTCTCTGAGGGAGGGCAACTTGGGTTTCAGTTTGGGCTCAGATGCTGGGCTTTTTCTTTTTTTCTTTTCTAGACGCCAGAGTCCAAGCATTAAAAGGTAAGGAGAGTCCAGTGAGATAAAAGTAACATTTAAAGAGTTAACCATTCTTTTTTAAGTGACCTTCTTGGGAGGATACCAACTCCCCTCCCCACCACCCCCAGATTTAGAATCCACTTCCAAATGATACAACTGGAATTTAATTCCCCAAAGAACAACTTTTGCAAAGGAACCTTTATCCCATTTAGTACAGCTTTGAGCTCTAGAGGAAGGAGAGCCATCTGACTTACCTTGCATGAGGATCTGTAGTACTGATTACTACCAGTTCTGATATGTCCATCTCCAGTAGACTTAAGATCTGCATCATCTATATCATTGGCTTGGCCACATCATTACATATGTGGTGGCAGGCGTATTTGGTACCACAGAAACAAAGATGAACAGATTGCCAGTAAGACTGATTACTATAGCCTCAAGTTTAGGCTGAAAAAAATAGCCTCCCTTGATTTCTCTGCCCTCAGAATGCCCTAGTTTCCATGCTGCCTCCCAATCTAGCTGACGTATTTCAGTCACAGTTTCCATTATAGAAGTTTAATCGTGTGGCCCACCTCTACTGCCAGCCTCATTAAAAACCTTTTGATTATTCCCCATCTCAAGACAATGGCTTCTGTCTCTAAGAAGGCACATGGGGCTTTTTATTAACAACTGCTCCCCACCACACTTTCTTAGCTATCTTTCTGTTCCTTCACCAATACCCATGGCCAGGTCTTAGGTACCCTGGAAGGCCTGCCATTCCAAGAAGCGGTGCATGTTTCTACCTCTGCAGCAAGGATTTTACTGTCCCTCAGCCTGAAATTTCCCTTCCCATCTGACAAACTCCTTTCAAACTTCAGCTCAAACGATACCTCTCATTGATGTGATCTGACAATACTTCACATTTATACAGTGACTTACAGTTTAAAAATAACTTTTATATACATATATATATATATGTATTATTTATTGGAAGACCACTAGAGCCTGTAGAAAATGATGGGAAGGCATCAAATTCTGGATTTCACAGATGAAAAGACACAGGCTCAAAAGGGGAGAGATACTGCCTTAGCAAATGGTACAATTGAGACTCATTCAGTGCTCTCTGCTTCCCACTCATTGCTTGCTTCTTCCAACAAACTCTGGACTGGTTACTTCTAAGATGCAGCCTCTCACACCTCTCCAAGTTACAGCTGACAATTTCCCAACTGCTGGATGTGAATTAACTTTAGCAGGGGGCTCCTGAGAGGTGGAAGGCTTGGCTGACAGCAAACTCAGCACTCCCTGATACGCAAAATGACATTTTGGCCTTAGGCACTTAGTAAGTTACACAGTCCTTGCTCCTTAGGAGTAAAAGTTTTCAGGCACTAGAGTGTAGCATTAAAAAAAAGCCAAACTGAATTAGGAACTGACCTACCACTTTATTAGCTTCCCAACATGCACACATATAGAGACATTCAAGCCTGATGCACTGTGATTTCAGTCTCCCTTATCCTCTTCCTGAACTCAAAAGAACTCATTGTGCAATTCTATGAGGTTGCATGTTGGAATTGGACAGAGGTTACTTCCCGCTGCCCACTGTGACACTCAGGAAACTATAATTTGCATCACTTTTGGTGGGGCAGAGAGCAGATATACTTGGGAAATGTATTCAATTATTTATTTTTCACATTAGTAAAATGCTGTTTGCATATTGTTGGAAGCCAAGACTAGTTAAAAATAAAAAACAAACTCCATAAAATACATTCCATTTCTTATTTGTATAGAAATTGTTTACTTTCTCAATCATTAAACAAAGATTGTAATCACTTTATTTTGGACTCATTTCTCACTTTCAGTTGAAAACTTCAGGAGTAAATTTAAATATTGTCTCATGGAAGATTATGCAGTCAGTTAAGACTGTTCCTGGACACAACATGCTATTTATTCGGAGTCTCATCTAACAGGTTAAAAATAAAAAAAAACCCTTACAGTTTAGTGTCTGCAGTCTAAGTTCGGTAGAAGTTTGTTGTAAAGCCAGTTTGCAGAGTGGGGAGGAATTGAGTTTACTTGACGTCGGAGAACATCCCTGGAGCTGGAGTGGCTTCCAGAGTTGTATGAAAGAGTAGGTTTCTTTTCAGCATGCCAGTGACTTGTACATGGGTGGACATGGGTATCTCTTTGATAAGCTTTTTTTTTTCTTTCACAGAAAGAATCACAGGTTACATATTCATGGCCAAACAAGTTCTGGGTGCTAGAAAGAATGTTTTTAAGAGGTTTTAAATACCGTATCTTCCAACTATTAAATCTAACCTGAATTTGAATTTACCTTGTTGCTCTTAAATGAGATATAGTAACATTAAATGAGTCAGTATTATAAAATTGTATCCAAAACATGGAACTTCAGTGTTTTTTGAGATGTGACTGGTATGGCCTTTAATAAACATGAATTTTTATTTAAAAAATTAAATTTTTTTTTTTTTTTGGTGGGGGGATAAGGGTGGGGCCTCATGGGATCTTAGTTCCACAACCAGAGACCGAACTCTGGCTCTCAGCAGTGAAAGTGTAGAGTTCTAACCACTGGTCTGCCAGGGAATTCCTAAATACAAGTTTTTAAACTTCTTTTCTTACACAGGGTTCATAGCTGCCCATAGACTTGCCCTTGTGAGTAAGGGATCTAAGACTGAGTTACAGACAATTTAGCTACCTGCTGGAATATGGGGAAGGTCTTATCAGCACAATTTAATAGGTGTTGATGGTATATCTCGGAGAAGGTAATGGCACCCCACTCCAGTACTCTTGCCTGGAAAATTCCATGGACGGAGGAGGAGCCTGGTACGCGGCAGTCCATGGGGTCGCTAAGAGTCAGACACGACTGAGTGACTTCACTTTCACTTTTCACTTTCCTGCATTGGAGAAGGAAATGGCAACCCACTCCAGTGTTCTTGCCTGGAGAATCCCAGGGACGGGGCAGCTTGGTGAGATGCCGTCTATGGGGTCGCACAGAGTCGGACACCACTGAAGCGACTTAGCAGCAGCAGCAGCAGCAGATGGTGTACCTGGAGGCTGGCTAGTCCTGAGTTTGGTCTTAGGTTAGACATACACGTAAACAAACGTAATTGTTGCCTCCAAGGAGCATATGTTTAAGGACTTTTACAAAATACTTGAAAGAGAAAAACGTAGGTAAACAGCTGAAATTCAAAATCTGTGGTATTATAATAGGCAGAGGAGGAATTTAAAGCAGAAAAATTTTGTTTTTTGGGTGTTCAATTGTAAGGAATTTTCATGTCTGGGACTCTAAAAACATGAGCCCCTAATTCGCTTACCCCTGCCGTTTCATTTAAGCACTTTTACTGCCTGATTGATTATTAAATCTAATTAGCCTTTTCTAGTCCATGGGGTCGCTAAGAGTAGGACACGACTGAGCGACTTCACTTTCACTTTTTTCACTTTCTTCACTTTCATGCATTGGAGAAGGAAATGGCAACCCACTCCAGTATTCTTGCCTGGAGAATCCCAGGGACGGGGGAGCCTGGTGAGCTTCTGTCTGTGGGGTCGCACAGAGTCGGACACGACTGAAGCGACACAGCAGCAGCAGCAGCCTTTTCCCCTCAGTCTTCATCCTTCTTGACCTCCCTATAATATCTGACACTGGAACAATACATTTTTCATAAACTTTCTCTAAAATAATCTAAAATTTATAAAAAAAAAACAGCTGTAGAAATAGTACATATAGCTCCTATACACCTTTCATCAAGACTCCCTGTTAACCTTTCTCTGCCCAAGTCCCTCCAATTTGAGGCTAAGTTGTAGACATGATGTCTCATTACCATATTATACTTCAGTGTCTATTTCCTAAGTACAGGGCATGCTCTGACATAACCACATCGAAGGAAATGAACAGATACATTCAGTTCAGTCGCTCAGTCGTGTCCGACTCTTTGCGACCCCATGAATCGCAGCACGCCAGGCCTCCCTGTCCATCACCAACTCCCAGAGTTCACTCAGACTCACGTCCATCGAGTCAGTGATGCCATCCAGCCATCTCATCCTCTGTACTACCATGTAATCTACAAACTCCATTCAAATTTTGCCAATTGTTCTAATAATGTCCTTCACTGGACTATACAAACTAGGATTATGAGTCCCATTCAGTCAGTCTTTAAGTAGAACAATCCTCCAGTGTTTCTCTTTCACGATCATGACATTTTTTAAGATTACTGACCAATTACTTTACAGACTATGCCTTTGGGTTTCCCTGGTATTTCCTTATAATTTATGTATATTTGGGAAGAACATACCACAAAAATGATGTTTTAGGTGCACACCTAGAAACACACGTTGCTGATTTGTCTCATTACTGGTGATATCAACTTTAAGCACTTGGTTAAAAGTTTCTGCAAGGTTTAAGCATTAAGTAAACTAATAAGCATGTTATGCTTATTATTAATAACTATCTGGCAGTGAGACTCTTTATGATTACTCAAATATTCTCATCTGCTATCAAGTTTTCACCCATTGCATTTAGCATTCTTTGATGGTTTTTAGCTTATTATTATTGTAATGGTTGCAAATTTGTGAGCTAATTCCATCATTCTCTCTAGTATATTGATATTATACTACAGACTATTCCCTTTTGCCCCATTTTTAATTCATTCAAATAAGTATGAACTTGTAGACTACTATTTTACTCAAAGGATTTCAATCTGTTACTATCATTAATTCCTGCTCAAATGTCACCAGACCTAGGAACTCCTTTAAGCTAGCTCCTGTGTTCTCTTGACATGGAACCATCATTCTGTGAGCACATCCACACTTGCTAGTACAAGCTGATGTTCCAGGTTCTTCTTTTTTTTATAATTTTATTTATTTTTGGCTGTGTTGTCTTCATTGCTGCACGGGGTTTCTCTAGTTGTGGTGAGCGGGAGCTACTCTCTAGTTGCGGTACACAGGCTTCTCTCATGGAGCAGGGGCTCTATGGTGTCTGGACTTCAGTAGTTGCGGCACGTGGGCTCTGCAGTTGCAGTTCTTGGGCTACAGAGCACAGGCTACTTCCTAAAATCAGTTCTTTCCACAAAGATTTCTCTCATGCTCTAATGCTTTGCTTCCTCTTTATCCACATTAGTATTTTACTTGTTTTTAAAACATAGCTTAAAGGTCACTCCTACCATGAATTTGCCTTACTTCTAATTATCCCCTTTTCTTACTCCTGTCACTATTGTGCTACTTGAATATCCTTCTCTGTGTTACTGCTAATTGTGTATACTTATCTCCCCAACTAGATTAGGAAATTCCCTTAAGGCAGAAACCAGTATTATCTTTAAATCTCAAGAGACTGGTATAGTACACCCAAATGATGCTCAAATCTGTACTATCAATTAAAGAGAGGACAAAGTTTTGACAGGTGTTAATAAGTGCAAAATTATATAGCTTTACGTGGTAAAAACATGCAGGGAGGGACAAGAAAGGCTAGTCTGTGTGTTGGTAAAGCCGGGATGGAGCAGATATTGCCTTAATGCAGGGTTTGGGAGAGATCTGAGACCCATGGTAATGGGGTGGCACTGCCATACTGGAGTGTGCTTCTTGAAGTTAACATGCACACACTCTCCTGTGCTGTATACTTTTGAGTAAGCAAAAACTGGGATAGGGAATATGAAAAGATTAACTTTTCCCCTCTAAGAAATGCACATTTTCAAGAAAGGGGAAGGCATGACTCAATTCACTAACCACAGAGTCTTTAGGTGTCTTCGCTTTCAAGACATCAATAAGTCACACTCATAGTCTCTCTTCCTGACCCCAGTTCCTCAGAGGATTAACAAGGTTATATCATGCATGTACAACAATAAAAACCAACCCTTGGTAGGTCCTTGCTTGATCACTTCTAGCAGCAGCTCAGATACAGAAAGCAAACATATATGCCAAGGTAACTGAATCTTCCTATTTGTTGAGATAACCTGGAGACCCATCCTAGAAATATGTCTAGGCCTCGACACTTTGAGTAAGCTTTGCTCAGCAGATCACCCTCAATCTCCAGACAGATGTGTATGTGTCTGTCCTTATGTACTCTGATATGAAGTCTGGACACTAGCCAAAGGAACACAAGAGTGGAAGGGGAAGGATCAATGAAATGCATAGCCTTTATTTCTACATCTCAATGAGATGCTCAATAAATCCTGACATGAGATATTCTCTCAGATCAGATCACTCGCTCAGTCGTGTCCGACTCTTTGTGACCCCATGAATCGCAGCACACCAGGCCTCTCTGTCCATCACCAACTCCCGGAGGTCACTCAGACTCACATCCATCGAGTCAGTGATGCCATCCAGCCATCTCATCCTCTGTCCTCCCCTTCTCCTCCTGCCCCCAATCCCTCCCAGCATCAGAGTCTTCTCCAATGAGTCAACTCTTCGCATGAGGTGGCCAAAGTACTGGAGTTTCAGCTTGAGCATCATTCCTTCCAAAGAAATCCCAGGGTAGATCTCCTTCAGAATGGACTGGTTGGATCTCCTTGCAGTCCAAGGGACTCTCAAGAGTCTTCTCCAGCACCACAGTTCAAAAGCATCAATTCTTTGGTGCTCAGCCTTCTTCACAGTCCAGCTCTCACATCTGTACATGACCACAGGAAAAACCATAGCCTTGACTAGACGGACCTTTGTTGGCAAAGTGATGTCTCTGCTTTTGAATATGCTATCTAGGTTGGTCATAACTTTCCTTCCAAGGAATAAGTGTCTTTTAATTTCATGGCTGCAGTCACCACCTGTAGTGATTTTGGAGCCCGGAAAAATAAAATCTGACACTGTTTCCACTGTTTCCCCATCTATTTCCCATGAAGTGATGGGATCAGATGCCATGATCTTCGTTTTCTGAATGTTGAGCTTTAAGCCCACTTTTTCACTCTCCTCTTTCACTTTCATCAAGAGGCTTTTTAGTTCCTCTTCACTTTCTGCCATAAGGGTGGTATCATCTGCATATCTGAGGTTATTGATATTTCTCCCGGCAATCTTGATTCCAGCTTGTGTTTCTTCCAGTCCAGCATTTCTCATGATGTACTCTGCATAAAAGTTAAATAAACAGGGTGACAATATACAGCCTTGACGAACTCCTTTTCCTACTTGGAACCAGTCTGTTGTTCCATGTCCAGTTCTAACTGCTGGGCTTGATTAAAAAGTACCTGCATATATCTATAAACATGAAAAACTGTCTTAATATCTCTACCTGCATGTACATCAAGAACTTCAACTTGGGAGCAAAATATTACAAAGTGTTCTCTCTCTACCCTAAACATGTGCCTCCTTCTGATATCTTTAAAATGTGCATGGTATCTAAACAGAGAATGCAAAAGGAATGAAATGTTGACTTCCTTTGTAGTTACAAAAGTAGATCCAAACCGAACTATTTCCAAGTTTTGCAATAAAGGTTTTCATTGTTTCCACCTCAGTTTCTTATTCCTTAACAATTATAAATCTGACTTCCATACTGGCCACTTTAATAAAATCCTCCTGTTACTCAAGTTCTATGGTTTTCCTGGGGCCACATTCATGGTCCATTCCTCATTCATTCTTGCTATGCCTTTCTTTTCTCTGATTTCAATCACCACAGACACACCAAATCTGTACTTGAGTTTAAAACTCAAATGATCAACTATCTTTGATACTATCTGTCTCTATCTCAGATTTAATACGTTGGTAATAAGACATTTAAAAAAAATGTCCTTTCTCTCCACCCTAAACCTAATCTTTCTATATGCCTAAAGTATCCAGTGGCATTGTGGTGGTTTAAAAATAAAAATAGGTTCACTAAATCTTTCTATACTCCTCCCTGTGAATCCTCAGTGTGGACTTGGTGACTTATTTCTAACAAGGAAAATACGGCATAATTGACTGTACTTGACTTCTTGGACTGAGCTATAAAATACACTGCGGCTTCCTTCTTGCTTTGTCTTGGACTGCCGCTATGTCATGAGGACACTCAAATAGACGGGTGGAGAGGTACATGTGGTTAGGATGAGTTACAGCTGACAATCAGTAAGAGACTGAGGAGGTCCAGCATGACCACGGTAAGCTTTCTTGGAAGCAGATGTTCCAGCCCCATGCAAGCCTTCAGACAACTGCAGCCCCAGCCAACAGCTTGACTGCAACTTGATGAGACCCTGAGCCTGAGGCACCCAGGTAAGCTGCATCTGAACTCCTGACCCACAGAATGTCTGAGATAATTATTTATGGACTTGCCTGGTGGTAGAGTGGATAGGAATCCACCTGTCAATGCAGGGGACACGGGCTCAATCCCTGGTCTGGGAAGATTCCACATGCCAAGGAGCAACTAAGCCTTTGCACCACAACTACTGAGCCCCACACACTGCAACTACTGAAGCCCATGAGTCTAGAGCCTGTGTTCCACAACAAGAGAAGCCACTGCAATGAGAAGCCCATGCACTGCCATAGAGTAGCCCTGGCTCTCTGCAACTAGAGAAAGCCTATGTGCAGCAATGAAGACCCAGCCTGGCCAAAAATAAATAAATTTTAAAAAAGAGTCTTAAAACATACCTACTCTTTAAAAAAATAATAATTTGTGGTTTTAACTAGCTAAGTTTTGGGCTAATATTTTTTCTTTTTTAAAAATTCTTTTCAATTGGAGGATAATTGTTTAACAATATTGCATTGGTTTCTGCCATATATCAACATGAGGGATACATTATATCCTCTCTGTCTTAAAATTCCCTCCTACTTCCCACCCCATCCCACCCGTCTAGGTGTCACAAAGGACTGGATTTGATCTCCCTGTGTCATATAGCAAATTCCCACTGGCTATCTATTTTACATATGGTAACGTATGTTTCACTGTTACTCTCTCAATTCATCCTATCCTTTCCTTCCCCCACTGTGTCCATAAGTCTGTTCTTTATATCTGCATCTCCTTTGTTGCCCTGCAAATTAGGTTCGTCAGTATCATCTTTCTAGATTCGGGTTAATATAAAGTATTTTTCTCTTTCTGACTTACTTTACTCTGTATAATAGGCTCTGCTGCTGCTAAGTCGCTTCAGTCGTGTCCAACTCTGTGCGACCCCATAGATGGAAGCTCACCAGGCTCCCCTGTCCCTGGGATTCTCCAGGCAAGAACACTGGAGTGGGTTGCCATTTCCTTCTCCAATGCATGAAAGTGAAAAGTGAAAGTGAAGTCGCTCAGTCGTGTCCGACTCTTAGCGACCCCATGGACTGGAGCCTACCAGGATCCTCCGTCCATGGGATTTTCCAGGCAAAAGTACTGGGGTGGGGTGCCATTGCCTTCTAGGTTCATCCATTTCACTAGAATTGACTCATATGTGTTCCTTTTTTATAGCTGAGTAATATTCCATTGTGTATATGAACCACAGCTTGTCTGTTCAGCTGTCAGTGGGCATCTGTTGCTTCTGTGTCCTAGCTAGTGTGGGATAGTAATAGTTTATTATACAGTAATAACAGCACACTCTGCCCAGAATTCAAGGGATACAAGTGGTGAAAGGAAATGAACGTGTTAAGCAAGCTCTCCTATTGCTCTAGTAACACTCCTGTTCATCTTTTCTAAGTAGTGTATTTACAAAGTATCCCATGAGGAACCTGGAAGCCATATTTTACTCCCCCTACTGACTATATTACCAAGTTGTCAGTTTTTTTTCTCTTATCACTTGAGCCTGACCCTATTTTTATTACTTTAATTCATTTTTCAACTATTATAACATAACTTTGCAACTTTTCTACCTCCCTACAGTCTTTCTCAGCTCCATTCCATTCTCTACACTAATGCCAACAAGAACTTTTTCAAAATTATACCTGATCATGTTATTTATTTTTATTAAAAATCACTACTGGTTCCCACACTGCAGAGGCCAAAATTCAAATGCTGCAGCATAGTGCGCCTGTTCCTGTCCTATAGCTCTTTCTCTCTCTCCCATCTCACAGCCTACACTCTGGCTGGCAGTCACCCCTGCATATGCTGCTCTCTTTCTCTGTCAAAGACCTTTCATTCTTTCCTTGTAGCTCTTATTTATTTTTAAAGGCTCAGCTCAAGGTTTATCCAGACCTTTCTCCTTAATTATCAGGTCCTGGATAGATGACTTCCTTACTTTACTTTTTTGGAGTACTTACCACAAAGATCAGAATTGTGTCTTCCACTAGAAGGTTGTTGCTGCTACTGCTAAGTCGCTTCAGTCGTGTCCGACTCTGTGCGACCCCATAGATGGAAGCTCACCAGGCTCCCCTGTCCCTGGGATTCTCCAGGCAAGAACACTGGAGTGGGTTGCCATTTCCTTCTCCAATGCAGGAAAGTGCAAAGTGAAAGTGAAGTCACTCAGTCATGTCCGACCCCTAGCGACCCCATGGACTGGAGCCCATCAGGCTCTTCCGTCCATGGGATTTTCCAGGCAAAAGCACTGGGGTGGGGTGCCATTGCCTTCCCCCACTAGAAGGTTAGCTCACAGGAAAACAAAAATCAGGCAAAAGCACTGGGGTGGGGTGCCATTGCCTTCCCCCACTAGAAGGTTAGCTCACAGGAAAACAAAAATCTATCTTTGCTACTGAGATATTCATATATTCAAGTTCTATCTACTGAGCGACTATGTATTATGTATGTTATACACAAGTGAACAAAACAAATACGCCCCACCTTGGCATAGCTTGTAGTCTATTTAAGAAGAAAGATAGTAATAAGTAAAATAAACAAATATTCTGATATATGACTAAGAATTTTATGAGAGTAAACACGGGGACCAATTTTAGGCTGTGTGGCACACAGGTACACTCAAACATTTACTGAATGAAATGTTTATACCTTCACCACAGAGGTGGAAGTGAGCCAGGCTTATAATATCCTTGCCAACACTGACTGTTTTTGTTTTTTTAAAAACATCTTTGCTGATACTGTCCATGTCACTTTCTTGCTTATACATTCAGAGTACTAAAAATCATAAAAAGAACACAAGACAAGTTCAAATATACATTAGCAAAAAGAAGCTTGATTAAGCAAAAGTGGAAAACAAGAAACTAGCTTTATATATATTATCAGAGTTACTCTAATAGATGGCTAAGATAATTTTAAAATAATCTCTTATAAGATCACACATTTTATTAAGTAAAAACTAATACTAAAAAAAATGAAAGCCATGTCTTTCTGGTATTCAGAAGTCTGAAGTAATCATTGCTTAGCTTTTCTAAAAGAGAAAATTACTAGGGAATCCCTGCCTCTCCCATGGTTCACTGCCAAATGACTCACAAGTGGAGTATTTCAGGAAATATGGGTATGTGACAAAAGTTAAAAAAAAAAAAAAAAAAAATCATGACCACTTGAAACAAAGCTCAATATTTTAAAAAGGGAATGGCAGGATGAGGAAACTATATATTAAAATATATAAGACAATTTCATTAATAACTAGTCACTAATTTAAAATATTATATAACCAACCAAAAACTCAAAACAAAACTTGGTAGTAAAAAGAATATTTAAATGCTACTTACAACAGCTGAGAAGGTTGCTGTGGCTAATTTCCTATATTAATATAAAATACATAAAAAATTCCAAAAACAAATTTTGCCTTGGATTATAAAGCTTGTATTTTATAAATGATGCACATATTTAGTGCACATTAAAGAATAGGAATACAAAATGTTAAATGAGTTCATCCCTTCATAAGTACAAATAGTTGGCTATAATTACATTAAATGATTGGCCCTTTCCTATAGTCACCTTCATGGTCCTGACAATTTTAAATTAATTAGTACAGATGAGGAAAAAGAGCTTCTATTTTACCACGTTAGTTTTTCTAGTTGAAATATGAGATTTCTCTGGAAAATACACTCATCTGTTTGTTTTTAGCAGTATATTTCAATACCTAGCCAGGATTTGTGCCAAGGGACAGAGGCAGTCACCAAACCTGTTACACCACAAGCTTTTTTTTTAAACTGATGATTGCCCAACAAAAAACTGTTAACTTCCTTGTGAATTTTCATAGGCAGAGAGCTTTTTATTTTTCTTTTTAGCTTCTGCAATGGAATTTCACCAGTTTTTAAAGGTATTAACTTCGTAACCTGCAACAATCATCATTTTAAATCAGTATAGAAAAACTGTCAGATGGGTCAGAAATAGGGTTTACGTAAGTCAAAATTATCTCTGACAGTAGCAAGATTTAACCTTTTGAGCAAACCCCAATAGACCAGCATTACAACTGAAATGATTCACCTAAGGTGTAGTTGCTAAGTCATGTCCGACTCTGCGACCCCATGGACTGTAGCCTGCCAGGTTCTCCTGTCCATGGGATTCTCCAGGCAAGAATACTGGAATGGGCTGCTATTTCCTCCTCCACGATTAATCTAATACATAATGATAAATATTGCTCTTGAAAGAGCAAATTATTCCTACTTAAAATTTTTTGCTAAAGGTCTAGTATAAAAATATTTTCTTCTTTCTATATTTCCCTGCCACGATAATGTTAAAACATATCTACAGTCCCCTCAAACCTCAGGTGTTAAGGGCATATTAGCCTGTTTGAGTTGGAACACTGCTTTACATAGTCAAAGTGTTTTTTTAAGGCACTCTAAGAACTCTCAAGGACAGTAAAACAAAAACACTCCTGTTGCCTACAGATCTTTCAGGTATATTTTCCCTCAAATTTTTCTAAACTAAATGTTGTGATAACTGGTTTTTCTTTGTTTTCCATGATACAGTCTTTAAGTTATTTTTCTTTTACTTGAAGCCACTCCTTCATTTTCAACTTGCTGAGCAGGCAGGCTTTTCGTTTCCATGGAAACTGAATTCCTGTGGCTTCGGGTAGGCATTCTTGTCCCACCAATCTAGGAGAAGAAGCAAAGAACAGGACAGTTTAACATGTTTACAGTACAGTCAACTCTATTGTTTACACATGGAATAATTACCCTGCAAATTGTCCTTTATATATTTGTAGCCTCTAGCCACTTAACTGCCTCTAAGCAAGCTTTAATCTGACAGTTTTAAAGTATGACATTTTCAAATAACAATCAGGGAAGCAGACAGATCAGGGTAAACCGAGATAAGTGAAGAGGAAATCACTCTTTTGTGTTAAATTTGGAAAAGTTTGAAATGTTAAATGAGGAAATGAACGAATTACAGACCTTTAGAGCAATGTGCTTACAATAATGAAACTGAAGGGCAGTAGAGAAGAAGAAATGAAAACTTAGAAGGGAGGGAAAGGAACTATAAGAAGGTCAGCGATGGTAAAGACAGAGAAGAAATCATGAATTGGAGAAACAGACAAAGAGTAAGAAAAATATGAGTCCAAAAGAGAAGAAAGGTACAAAGAATAAATGTGAAGGAAGAGAAAATAAGACTCCAGTTTGAAACGAAAACTGAAAAAGACCCAACAAAAACTGTAGCTAAAATGACTTAAAATACTGATAACTCATTCTGTCTATTCTTTCACTTGTTTCAACTAATTAACCACATTTATGTATTTTCTTGGCCAAAGTTAACAATGTACAAGAAGTTTTCATTTCTAAAAGGATTCTCTCAATAACAAGAGTGGAGAATTGAAAAATATAAACAACCTTTGTAAACCATAAAACCACTGTAAATTACAAAATAATCCTTAGTATCTGCATTCTAGCTATTTCTCCAAAGGAATTGTGGACATTTGCAGATTAATACAGAAAGGAAAAAAAAAAAAAAACAGAAAATATCCACATGATATACAAGCAATAGATGTTGTGGAGTGAAATACTCAGAAGAATAGAGGACTCAATAATTTTGACTTAAAGATTTTTGGCAGCAGGGAAGGAAAAGTCGGATTCACTCACAGAGAAGAAAAATTTTCCTTCAACTAAACTCGAACTGGAACTTCTCACATGATATAAAGAATGGGCTACATGGTAAACAGTATCTCTAACCATGGTTTTACAAAAGTTTCTGAGAAATATCATTTAACTGTTATTTCTAGGAAGGATGCTATAAAGAGTATAACATTAATTATAACTAAAATATTAAGTTATAAAAAATATTTAGCATTAAAACACAATTTACTTAACATTTTATTGTACTTTTAATAAGGCACTGCAGTCACTAATTACTAACACTTGCTTTTATATTTTTCCATATCCTACTTATCAATTTTTAATTGTATCACCATAATTTTATTCTATGTATTCTTCTACAAATTGCCTCAAATATTTAATGAAGTAAAAAAGTATACATAAAAACTGCAAAAAATTATAATTCTTCTTTTCATAGGAACATAGGGATTTAACTATGTGGTTGCCTTGCTCATGCCCTCACTGGGCAGGCTAATAGAATTTTCTTTAGTTGACTATAAACCTTACAAAAGACAGAAAGTTTTGCTAAAATGACTGGGTTCATAAGAGCATACAACTTTACTTATCCTTCCAATAAATATTGTTTTTAGAATGGTGTTGTGATTAACATGGCAAATACAGACATCAGGTTGAAATGCAGAGTTAGTGAAACAGATTAATAATAAACAACCTAGTGGAACATTTTATTTCAGAAAAGATCCTACCTTTTGCGCTGTGGGACCCAGTGACTTAGGTGGAAAAGTACAAGGTATTCTTCCGTGATGGATATGATATGGTAATAAGAGACTGGGATCTAAAGGGACCCAGGGAACTGAGAGGCTGGAAGGCACACCAGGAAGGCCGCAATGTGTTTTGTGCAAATTGTACGCTGTCCTAGTAACTTTTCCATCAGAAGTTTTGTAGATCAGGAGTGAAGAATCTTCTGCGGCGTGAGACAACAAGTAGGAACCCTCCTGCAAGCTAAATTCACACAGTAAAACTCAACTCACTTATTCACTATGTCAATTTCAATAGCACTTTCTTAATCATGATCTATTAATAAAATAAACAATTAGGGGAATGGGACATCATCTCTAAAAATACTCTGATGATCAAATAAGATTAAAGAATCTTCTAATATATTTTCATGCCTTTTCAGCAACGAGTTTTAGTTCTTATTCCAAGTTCAGGATATATAATTATTTTCTTTTCATTGTTATGTCAGTCAATTTGGAAGTTTTCAATAATTTAGTAGGAAACAAATAGTCTGCCTAATTCTCTAATTCCTGGACAATACATAACAAAAAGTACACCGACATATGAGTATGTAAGAACATGTACATACCGCTTATATACACAACATTTAATTAAACAAGCACTGTACCTACTTTCTGTCTACTAATAGGTGAACAGAGATAGAAAGGTGACTGTGACACACTACACTGAAAAGTTTAAAATAAAGCGGCAGAAACAGTTCACAGAACAATCACAATATGAGGGGCCCTGACAATAATAGCAACCTCAGGAAGCAACAGTTAGAACTGGTCATGGAACAACAGACTGGTTCCAAATAGGAAAGGGAGTACGTCAAGGCTGTATATTGTCACCATGTTTATTTAACTTATATGCAGAGTACATCATGAGAAACGCTGGACTGGAAGAAACACAAGTTGGAATCAAGATTGCTGGGAGAAATATCAATAACCTCATATATGCAGATGACACCACCCTTATGGCAGAAAGTGAAGAGGAACTCAAAAGCCTCTTGATGAAAGTGAAAGTGGAGAGTGAAAAGGTTGGCTTAAAGCTCAACATTCAGAAAACGAAGATCATGGCATCTGGTCCCATCACTTCATGGGAAATAGATGGGGAAACAGTGGAAACAGTGTCAGAATTTATTTTTCTGGGCTCCAAAATCACTGCAGATGATGACTGCAGCCATGAAATTAAAAGACGCTTACTCCTTGGAAGGAAAGTTATGACCAACCTAGATAGCATATTCAAAAGCAGAGACATCACTTTGCCAACAAAGGTTCGCCTAGTCAAGGCTATGGTCTTTCCTGTGGTCATGTATGGGTGTGAGAGCTGGACTGTGAAGAAGGCTGAGTGCCGAAGAATTGATGCTTTTGAAGTGTGGTGTTGGAGAAGACTCTTGAGAGTCCCTTGGACTGCAGGGAGATCCAACCAGTCCATTCTGAAGGAGATCAGCCCTGGGATTTCTTTGGAAGGAATGATGCTAAAGCTGAAACTCCAGTATTTTGGCCACCTCACGCGAAGAGTTGACTCATTGGAGAAGACTCTGATGCTGGGAGGGATTGGGGGCAGGAGGAGAAGGGGACGACAGAGGATGAGATGGCTGGATGGCATCACTGACTCGATGGATATGAGTCTGAGTGACCTCCGGGAGTTGGTGATGGACAGGGAGGCCTGGCGTGCTGCAGTTCATGGGGTCGCAAAGAGTCAGACACGACTGAGCGACTGATCTGATCTGAAGCAGTTAATAGGTACTGAATGTTTATCATGAACTAACTGTTACACTGTTTATGTCCTTTTTGTCATTAAATCCTACACAACAAATCTTGAAGAGATAAAATTATTAACTCCGTATTAGAGACAAACAAAAATTAGAGATGTTTAGTAATCTGCCCAAGTTCTGAGTGCAGGACCTGCATATAAACCCAGACAATCAAACACCAAAAAAAATCCCTACCCTTAATTATGATCCTCTACTATCACAATAAGAAGTTCTGTCAAATCTGCATTAAACCCTTTCTCTTTAGAAAGGTTTAAGGAATTCAGTGTACCAACATGAAGAGGTAAAAGGATATGATTGACATCCTGTGTGTTCCTTTGTTGTTGTTGTTTTTACACTCTTCTAGTGCAAAGGTACTATGGAGGATATCAGTTCTTTCTCACAATCTATCATTAAAAACAAGGATTAATCATACTTATAAGTCATTCTTCTCTAGAATTTGTGAATGTTACCCATCAACGGCTTGTAAATATGATTAAGGACACAATGCAACAACAAAAGCAAAAATGTGAATGATGTACTTTGGAGATGGAGTAAGGGACTACAATCTAAGAAATATAGGTATTTTTCCAAAGAAGGCATACAGATGGCCAATACCATTAATCATCAGGGAAATGCAAATCAAAACAACCATGATATACCACCTCACTCCTGTCAGAATGGCTACCACCAATAAGACAATAAATAAGTGTTGGTAAGGATGTGGAGAAAAAGGAATCCTTGTATACTACTGGTGGGATTATAAATTAGTGCAGCCACTATGGGAAATAGTAGAGAAGTACCTCAAAAAATTGAAAATTGAACTGTCATATGATCCAGCAATTCTGCTCTTGGGTATTCATCATATATCAAAAGATATGTAAACACCAATGTTCACTGCAATATTATTTATAAGAGCCAAGATACAGAAGCAAGTTAAGTGTCTACTGATGAACAGATAAATAAGATGTGATAAAAGTACAATGGAATACTGCTGCTGCTGCTAAGTTGTGTCTGACTCTGTGCGACCCCATAGATGGCAGCCCACCAGGCTCCACCGTCCCTGGGATTCTCCAGGCAAGAACACTGGAGTGGGTTGCCATTTCCTTCTCCAATGCAGGAAAGTGAAAAGTGAAAGGGAAGTCACTCAGTCGTGTCCAACTCTTTGCAACCCCATGGACTGCAGCCCATCAGGCTCCTCAGTCCATGGGATTTTCCAGGCAAGAGTGCTGGAGTGGGGTGCCATTGCCTTCTCCAACAATGGAATACTACTCAGTCATAAAAAATGAAATCCTGCATTTGCAGCAACATGGCTCTATCTAGAAGGTATTGTGCCATGTGAAATAAGTTGGAGAAAGACAAATACCATATGACTTTATGTATATATGGAATCTGAAAAGCAAAAGAAACAAAATTAAGATAGACTTACAAATACATAAATAAAAGGGTGGTTGCTGACTGGGGGTAGTATGTGTGTGGAGAAACTGGCACAGGGGGTTTAGGAGGTACAAACCTCTGATTAAGTCACAAGGATGTAACACACAGCATAAAGAATATAATAAATACTACTGTAACAACTTTGTATGCAGATACATGGTTATTAGACTTACTGCAATCACCTCATAATGTATGCAAATATCAAATCACTATCTAGTATACCTGAAACTAACATAATATTGTACACTAACTATATTTCAATTAAAAAAGAAAAGAAATACAGGCAGCCACTAGAAGCTGAAAATTAGGCAAGGAAACAACTGCCTCCTAAGAGCCTCCAGAAGGAGCCAGCCCTGCTGACGTAAGTTTAGTCCAGTGAAGAGAATTTCAGAACTTTGAGTTCCAGAACTATAAGAGAATAAATTTGGGTTGTCTGAAGCCATCAAGTTTGTGATACTTTGTTACAGTGGCAATAGGAAGCCATTATAATAGCTGTACAGAAAAAAATGTTTAACTGTAAGTCCAGTAAAGCCAGATGCTATTATATTTCCTTCTTATTTATATTTTCACAATTCCACTTTGACACAACAGAATAAATTTTGTATTTCTAGGTTATTTTCTATTCCTAACAAGATGTATTCAAAGTTTTTTCACCCAAGAAAATTAGACATATCAATGAAAAATGCCTCCAGAGTACTTACCCACTTAATTTTCTTAGAATGTGCTGGAGGACATTAAATAAACTTGAAATCCTATTAAACAGAAGAAATCCAAATAAAATTAAGGAACAAAAAAACTTTCTCTTAACAACTATAACTCCTCGGGAAAAGAAATGTCTCAATAACAAAAGAAAACAACAGATGAAATAATATAAAACAAATATCAAAATGTATTTCTAACTTGACTGAATTTTAGTATTTACTTCATTTTTGCCATTTTCTGATTTCCCTTAAAAATCATAAAGTATTTTGGCTTGTGTCAGCCAGAGCAGTGATCAGTAAAGAGATCACTATTTTATATTTAAGCTATGATTTTTTTTAAAGAATGTATTTCCCTTTGAGTTCGTGTTTTTTAAAAAAATGTTTTTGTTTGGTTTTTATGGCTGTACCACACAGCATATGGGATCCTAGTTCCCTCACCAGGGATCAAACGCCCCTGCACTGGTTCATGGAGCCTTAACCACTGGACTGACAGGAAAGTCTCTCAAACTACAAACGTTTTAATAAGTTTATAAGTTTAAAATTTTTGAAGTTTAAAACGTCTTTAGCAGAATTAATCTGCAGAAGAGTTTGCCTTTTAGAGACGGTGGTGGTGAATTTCAAAGAAATTGAGAGGTACTTTAAATGAATAAAAGGAAATGAAATATAAGATATTGATTTAAATATCTCTTCTAGACCTACATTCATTCCCTTGATTATTTATTTAAAAAATGGTTTTCATTGGGAGAGCTAGAGCAGGCAGTGCTTAAATGTACGGAAAAGCTTTTGTATTCACATATGTAAACAAAAAGTTACCCATCAAAAGAAGTAATACTTATAACAGATGTTTAAGTATAAGCAAAGAAGTCAAACTTGAATCTGCAGCCTTCAAAAACTATGACAAGCCCCAAAGCTGGAACTACAGAACTAATATAAGTCAGGGCGATTTCCCATCCTTTCAGATGAATCAAACATATTAACTACCAACTGTCATCCTAGCTCAGCAGTGTGCTCTGGGGAAAGTCACTCCAAGTTCCAGTTTCCTCATGTACAAAATGGAGATTAAAGGTACCACCAGTTCTTCCTGGAAAGTTGTGAGATGCAAATTAATTTCAATCTGATGTACAGTAATAGTTGGTAGAAGAACAAATTTTTAGAAGTTAGAATACCTGAATGAGTGTATATATCCCTGAGCTCAAAGTCTGACTGGCCTATTTTTTCCCATCTCTGGAAAGAAGTGAAATATGTGTATCCATAGTTCACCAAGATGGAAGATTCCTCTATTGTTTTAGCCTCCTTTGTCTTAAGTAGAAATACTGGTGCCACTAGAACATTTAATTTGGAGATGGAAATGATTAATGTGAAATGGATCAAAAATTGGGTCAAGGAAAGTCTCAGTTTATAAAAGGATGAAAGTCTTGAAAATAAATAATTTAAACCTAAATTTAGTGATAAAGGAAAATTAATGATCATGTTAACAAGCTTTAAAATTCCTACCACAAAATTTCTTACTTGAGTGCTGAAAGTTTTTCTTTCAATTCTTCTGAGGTAATTTCTTCAAGGAGGAAAAGCTTTGATGTAAATGCATCAATATGTCCTAAAATAAAAGATCAAACTTAAAAAGAAAAATTGCTGTATTTAAAAATCAAAAAAGCTAAGTTATCCAATCTTTTTAAAGATGTTTTTACACAACTGTCATAATTATAAAGAAACTTCATATTCTAAAAAGAGAAATAGACATTTTATTAAGTTTATTAAGTAAAGCTGTATTTTAAAATAATACCAGAAGTCAGATTATAAAGGAATATATATTAATTCTAAAATATTTGCTGAACATAGAAAAGTTTATACACGTCCACATCAAAAAAATCATCTCTAAGTCTACAATTTAAGAACTGTTGAAACCGTGGTTTCTAATTTCTAGTAAACTTGCATTTTTATGGAAATTAAATTTTTAGAGAGCTTCCCAGGTGGTGCTGGGGTTCCCAGTGGCTCAGCAGTAAAGAATCTGCCTGGAATGCAGGCACCATAGGAAATGTGGGTTTGATCCCTGGGTCAGGAACATCCGCTGGAGCAGAGCATGGCAACCCACTCCAGTATTCTTGCCTGGAGAATCCCATGGACAGAAGAACCTGGTGGCCTATAGTCCACAGGGTTGCAAAGAGCCATGACTGAAGCGACTTAGCATTTATGTATGCACATACCATAATATTATAAAAGCAAGCAGATAAAATATAGTTTGGGTATGATAAATACATTTCTCAGACAAACTTGGTTAAGGTAAAAACTTGGCTTAATTATTCACAATAGCCAAGATGTGCATAACCTAAGTGTCCACCAACAGATGAAAGGATAAAGGTGTGATACACACACAAATAATGGGATGTTATTCATCCATGAGAAAAAAGGAAATACTGCTATTTGCAACAACATAAAGGACATTGAGGACACTATGCTAAGTGAAATAAGTCAGAAAGAGAAAGATAAATACTGCATGACAACTTATATGAGGAATCTGGGGGAATAAAAGTCAAACTCATAGAAAGAAGTAGAAAAGTGGTTCTCAGGGGTTAGGGGCAAAAAGGATACAAAACTTCAGCTACAAGATGAATAAGGTCTGAGTATCTAATGTATAACACAGTGACTCTAGCTGATAATAAGATTATATAACTGATATTTGGTAAGAGAGAACTCAAATGTTCTCATCAAAAAAAAAAAAAATACCTGGAGGTGATGGATTTGTTAATTCAACTAGATGAGAGGAATTCTTTTACAATGTACACATATATCAAATCATTATGATGTATGATTTAAATATCTTAAAATGTTATTAGCCATACCTCAATAAACCTTAAAAAAATCTAGCTTATTTTTTAATTAAAGCACATGATAAGATTTCCTACGGTTTAAAAAAAAAAATCAAAATAGTCTGCTCCAAGTCTTACTTTCTTATAAACATGACCTAATTCTAGAATTCAAAGAAACAAAACAGCAAACTCATGATTACACTTGCACATGTTCTCCCACAAAACAGGTTGAGACACAACACTGAAGCCTTGGAATGCGCCAGGTAAGTGATACAAAAAATGGCGTTTAGTTAAATGTTATATAATCACATTAATACAAAACCCATGTTATTACACCAGTCAAAAACATCAATCGCTAAGACTATAATACTCACTAATGCTGAAGATGATATCACTCTTACAATTTTTTTAGCTTCCAAATTTGGTTATCAAAACACTTGACCTGGATAGTTGACATCAATCATAATGCAAAAAACCTGCAAATAATTTAATATCTCATTTCTTATCTTGCCCCATTTTATTTCATCTGCTTTGTGCTCATAAAAAAGAATTAGAAACATTTTTACCAGATACTTTTCTTCTAAGACAACAAATCTTTTCCCATGCCTACTTATTCTTTCCTGTGCCAAGTTTTGGTTTCACCTCTGCATTTCTAACACTCATTACACAGTGATGTTTCTAATAAAAAGGACACAGTTTAATGGTTTAAAGACTGTCAAAAGGCAATAAATATTAAGTACAATAAAACAGTTTAGACATTTACTAAATGTGTCTTTGAGGAAACTCACAGTTCTTACCTTTCTAAAGCAATCTCAATGAAAAGTATGTATTATAGTATATGTCAAATACAGTTAGTCAAAAATATACAGAGAATACTGTACCAAGTTCTATGAGGGTTTCAATTCTCTCAACATTAGAACATTTTAACCAGTGGGCCTCAAATGAGTTCAGATGTTTATCTTCTCAGTCCTTGGGGCAACTGCACAAGACTTGGGATGGCAACAGCTTCCTGGCCATTAACCCTCGTAGACTCTTGCATATCACAGTATGCTATCCAAATACTTTTCTAAGTGTGTCAAGGTTGGGAAGGTTAGTTAATACAAATCAGGGCTTTACATACATGCATGAATTCATACACACACACACATATATATATACACACATACATACATATATATATATAGACAGTCCCTACTCTACATGTAGTAGGGGATGATAAAAATCATGCATAAGTCAAAATTATGCAAGTGATTTTAATAATCAATAGGAAAAATTACAATTGTTTCATTACCTTTAAGATTTTTTTCATCAAAATTCCCCATCAGTGATAAATGCATGGAGAAATGAAGATAGTAAAAACTAATCTTTATTTGGTAGACTATAAATTGCAAACACTTAGATTTAAAGTATTATTTCTTTATAAAACTCACTAATAGTAGTCTGAATAGTGCTTGTCACCTTTTCCTGTTACAACTTATGAGAGGGAGCAAGCACCTTTTCTATGCTGTGGAGGAGGTTCACACTTGCTGATCATTGTTGGATCAGCTCCCAGCGTTATACCCTTTGCACTTTTAAGGTCATGAAATATCTCAAAGAGTTCCTTCAATGTAAAATACTGTGCCAGGGTCATTTCTTCATCCTTTATGCCACAAGCACTTTCCTTATTTAGGTGAGTCAGTTCACTTGCACCAAGTTCCTCTGGTGGCTTATCTTGTCTCTTGAACCTCAGCAGTGTCAACATTTCTACTGTCAGTTATTTCTTCTATAACTCCATTTATATTCAATTCAAATTCCATTTGCAGCAGTATGGTCTTTTGTTTCTTTGCTATGCTTTAATCTTTGTTGGCCAATTCCCTCTTCTGATTATCCACTTTTACAAAACATCATGTGAGTTTATCACTGGGAGACAAGGAGGGAACACAACTAGACATTTTGCTTTCTATGCATGATCTCAGTAACAGGTAACAGACCAAAAACACTGACAGACTCTTAAAGGAGTGATATGATTGGTGACTGGTCATGATGCACGTCTGTTATTTATGTAGTGATCTGTGGACTGAAGAGTCAGCAGTAAAGTTGGTAGTTCACACAATTACAGTTAATATACCTTTGTAACTGACATTTGTGGATATCAGAATAGCACAAGGGAAGGACTGCTTGTATGTCGACTATGCATAATTGATATACATTAGATAACTGAAAAGTAGATACAGAAGTTGTTATAAGATGACTTTGGGAATTTTCTTTAGGGAGTACATATTAGTGTTTGGGGCAAGCGGGAAAAAAATAACACAGCAATCTAAAGGAAGAAAAGAACATGTTCATAGCAAAGTAGGGAAACAAAAAAACAAGTATTTTTATTCTACCTGAAAAGGAGACGAGGAGCTACAGGAAAGGTATTCAAGGTATGGTCCTTGGACTACCAGCATCAGTACCACCTGAGAACAGTCTACAAACGCTAAAGTCTTAGGTTCCAATCAAGACCTATTGAATCAGACACTCCTAGGGTCAGGGCCGATAATCTTCAATCTAACAAGCTCTACAAACGACCGCGACACACAGTCGGTTTAGATAATTGCTTAACTAGAGTCCTATAAATCAATATACTCTTCAGTTCAGTAAGTGACATTTTGTATCTCTTGTGTTTTGTATGATACACTGTATCTGAATCTCTCAATAACACATGTAAACTCTACCCTCACTTTTCTCTCCAAAAGATCTAATGCCAAAAAAAAAAAAAAAAAAAAAAGCAAGCAAGCTCTAATGCACTGGTCCCCGGCTTTGATTTCTGAGAAGAAACTGTCTCAAATTTCTTTGAAATTTTGAGATCATAGAGCTGGGCAGGGAAAACGGACAATGAAATGCCACAGTTAAATGGAGGAGCGGCTAGCAAAGGTTGAGTGAGGAAAACACAGGTCACAACTTAGAAAGGACGAGGGTGCATGATTGCATGGGAAAGAAATATGAGCATGTGGAAATCTTCTGGTTAAGATTTTATCCCAGTTTCTAAGACACAATGAATTATTTGTATTCAGTCACACTGATTAACATTATTATACACACAGTGCTTCATTTCTGTTACCTCTGACCTCCCCCCACCCCTGTTTTTTCCTAGCCCTGTTTAAGGTTTACAGCAAAGTTATAAACACTTAAAATTTGTGCCTAAGACTTCCCTAGTGGCACAGTGAATGAGGATCTGCCTGCCAATACAGAGGACACAGGTTTGATCCCCGGTCAGGGAGGATTCAAAATACTGCAAAGTAGCTGAAGCCCAGGCAGCACAACTACTGGACCCGCATGCTGCAACTGCTGAAGCCCATGTGGTTAGAGTCTGTGCTCCGCAACAAGAGATGCTACTTAATGAGAAGCCCGTGCACTGTAATGAAGAGATGCCCCTGCTCACTGCAACTAGAAAAGTCCATGTGCAGCAACAAAGATCCAGCAAAACCAAAAATAAATAAATAAATAATTGAAAAAAATGTACTAAATTCTGATCCTGCCACTGATGGACTCTGTGGCATAGATGAGGGTTTCTTTTTGTTCTTGTTGTTGCTGTTTTAAATAAGCAGCATCTTTCATTTTCAAAACAAAGTCATCCTTAATAAACCCGAGGATGCTATACTGCACAACTCTGAGGATGACCATACATATGGAATGGACTGGGCACACTGTTTCTTGGACGGTGTACAATGTGGAGATAATAAAAATATTTTCTATTTTACATGTAACAGAACTCTACGACAACATTCAAAGGAGAGGACCACCTGTCAGTCCACTTACTTAACATGAATAATGTTCAGTTTTTAATTTCTTTAGAGAAAAATAAAAGCTATAGTATTTTCTTCTTGTATTCCAATGGCTTGTCTTACACACATCTAGGAAAAGTAAAATGAATACAGTATATAAATTCTGTGGTTTGTTATCTATCATTTCCCTTCTTGACTTTTTACTGTTCCTTCAACCAATTATGCAAGCCAACTTCACTCTCTAAAAAGTACTTATTGAGCACCTCTCTGTGTCAGATACTGTTCCAGGTGCTTATGATATAGCAATAAACAAAACAGAGACAGGCCATAAATACTATGAGTGATTAAATTACATAATTTGTTAGTGGTTACCAGAAAAAGGGAATGGAACTATATTCAGAGCCAAAAACCAGAAGAAAGACATTTGGAGATGTGAGTCTGGCACTGAGGGCTGCTTCTCTCTTAGGAGTATCTGTTAATCTGGAGAAAGCAACTGAGACCTCAGAGATGAACCAGAGTTTTCAACAGTCTCTCAGGATTAGAAGAACAAAAACTGGTCTATGAATTAGATAAACAAATGTTCTGAGTTGGGACACAGGCTAAGTGCTTCTCTGCAAGGACTTGTAGCTTCAACACACAGTGGCACACATGGATAAGATTTATTATAGCAAAAGGATACAAATAAAAGGAGAATCCAAAAAAGGAAAAGAAGTGTGGGATAAAGTTCAGAGAAAATGAGATGCTATCTTCAAAAGTCCTTTGTTGGCTTTCTATTTGGGATGATAAAAAATCTCTGGAAATGGACAGTGATGATGGTTACATGGCACTATGAATGTACTTAATCACAGTAAATCATACACTAAAAACTGTACAGTAGGACTTCCCTAGCAATCCAGTGGTTAAGACACTGTGCTTCCAGTGCAGGGGGCATGAGTTAGATCCCTGATTGGGGAACTAAGAGCCCACATTCCGTGGCCATAAAATAAACTGATAATTTTTTAAAAATGTATAGTAAATTGTACCCTGGAATTGTTAAAATGGTACATTTTATGTTACAAACATTTTTCTACAATTAAAAAAGAAGGCCTTTCTCACTGGAGCCACACAAAATCCACTTAATTCCTCCAGCAACATCTTCTTTTTGTACCAGATAAACTTAATGAAGACTCAGCACTCAATGCTTTTATTGGGGGATGCATCATGCAGGCAACCCTCTGCCTAACACATACCAAAATTCCAGACACTCAGAAAGCAGATGTTCAGAATAAGCCATATTATTTATACAAACAGTATAGGTACAATGAGCCCTCCTTATCAGCTAATGGATGTCTTACATCAGCATAGGAAACGTTTACTAGCCAAGTTCTCAGATGTTGGTAGAGAGCCAGCCTTGCAAGCAGGCTTTTCCAAAGACTAGCAATGTCAGACCATGAATGGCAACATCCCAGCAGTAAGTGGGAAACATACTGGGCTTTCTAGGATGCAAAGCCAAGCTTCAAACACCTAGCTCCCTGTAACTGGATTACAGTGAATCCAGATTGCTAGTGCAGTCAAGAGTAACACAGGAAGGCAACACTGTAGCTTTGACATCATGTCCAGAATTTTTCATATACAATTTTCTGGCCCCTGATAAAGAATATTCTGACATACAAAGAAGAAACACGGAATAAACAAGAGAGAAAAACAACATGGCACGGAATGAAGTGTCCCTGTAAAAAGATATGCTGAAACCCTAAATTCCTACTCCCTCAGAAAGTGACTTTCCTTGGAAATAGAATTGTTGTAGATGTAATTAGCTATGATGGGTGGACCTTTAATTCAATACGAATGGTGTCCTTATAGGAAGAGGATAGAGACATACAGGAAAAAAGATCCTGCATGATGACAGAGGCAGAGATGAAAATGATATATTTACAAACCAGTAATGCCAAGGATTGCTGGCAAACACCAAAAGGAAAAAGGGACAACAAAGGATTCTCTTATAGGTCTCAGAAGGAGCATGGCCTTTTAAAACTTTCATTTTAAACTTCCAGCCTTCAGAACTGTGAAACAAGAAGTATCTATTGTGTTAAGCTATCCAGTTTGTGATACTTTGTTATGGAAGCCTTATAAAATTAACACACACACAAATAATGGAAAAGAATTGCAAAGACTCTAGATAACAGACATATTAGATACAGACTAAAGCAATTTTGCCTAATACACCTAAGATGTATTCACTGTGCCTAAGACATAATTGAGACTTTTTAGAGCAACTATACAAAAGAATTTCTACAGAAATGTATAAAAAGAACCAAATGAAAAATCTAGAACTAAAAAAATATAGTAAATGAAATTAAGGACTCGTGATGGGTGAAATAGCATATTAGGGATAGGTGAAGAGGAAATTAGTAAACTAGAAGAAAATACTGAGAATCATGCATGAAGAGTCAAAGGGAGGGTAAATACAGAAGAGCACATAAGGGATGTTCAGAACACAGTAAGATGTAACATAATGCAACCTAGATCCAGAAGAGAAAGCAAATGAGCAGGAAGTGATGTTTGGTGAGATTAGATCAGTCGCTCAGTTGTGTCCGACTCTTTGCAACCCCATGAATCGCAGCACTCCAGGCCTCCCTGTCCATCACCAACTCCTGGAGTTCATTGAGACTCACGTCCATTGAGTCAGTAATGCCATCCAGCCATCTCATCCTCTGTCATCCCCTTCTCCTCCTGCCCCCAATCCCTCCCAGCATCAGAGTCTTTTCCAATGAGTCAACTCTTCACATGAGGTGGCCAAAGTACTGGAGTTTCAGCTTTAGCCTCATTCCTTCCAAAGAAATGCCAGGGCTGATCTCCTTCAGAATGGACTGGTTGGATCTCCTTGCAGTCCAAGGGACTCTGAAGTCTTCTCCAACACTACAGTTCAAAGGCATCAATTCTTCAGTGCTCAGCCTTCTTCATAGACCAACTCACACATCCATACTTGACCACAGGAAAAACCATAGCCTTGACTAGATGAACCTTTGTTGGCAAAGTAATGTCTCTGCTTTTAAATATGCTATCTAGGTTGGTCATAACTTTCCTTCCATGGAGTAAGCGTCTTTTAATTTCATGGCTGCAGTCACCATCTGCAGTGATTTTGGAGCCCAGAAAAAGAAAGTCTGACACTGTTTCCACTGTTTCCCCATCTATTTCCCATGAAGTGATGGGACCAGATGCCATGATCTTCGTTTTCTGAATGTTGAGCTTTAAGCCCACTTTTTCACTCTCCACTTTCACTTTCATCAACAGGCTTTTTAGTTCCTCTTCATTTTCTGCCATAAGGGTGGCATCATCTGCATATCTGAGGTTATTGATATTTCTCCCGGCAATCTTGATTCCAGCTTGTGTTTCTTCCAGTGACTGAGAATTCTCCTAAACTGGTAAAGGTCATCAAATCACATACCAAGGAGCAATATGTTATAAAATGAACAACATGTACAAAGGAATACTTACAACAACAAAAGACTAACACAGGTACCACGTAGGACAATTGTTGAAAGGGGGAGAGATAAAATTTAAAGTCCGGCAAAGAAAAGAAACATATTACTTGCAAAGCAGCATAAATGGATAAACAGCTGACTTTTCAACAGAAACAAAGCCAGGAAACATGGAGTGTGGGAGGGGTAGGTTGGGAGTCTGGGGTTAGCAGATGTAAATTACTATATACAGGATGGATAAACAACAAGGTCTTACTGTATAGCACAAGGAATTGTATTCAATATCCCATGATTAAAATATAATGGAAAATAATATAAAAAGAACGTGTGTATATATATATATATACACACACATATATATATACACACATATATATGTAGTATAACTGAATCATCTTGCTCTACAACAGATATTAATGCAACACTGTAAATCAATTATACTTCAATTTAAAAACAGCAAACATTGAACTGATAATCAGAAACTCCTCAAAAAGAAAATTCTAGGCCCGCAGGCTTAACATGCCAATTTTACCAAACATTCAAGTAAGAAATAACACTGATTTTTACAGAATTCTACCAGATAACAGAAAAAGAGGAAAACAGATCCCAAGTCATTTTAGGACATAAATTTAATCTTTTTTTTTTTTTTTTTTTTCAGTGTTACAGCTCTATTTTATTTAGAAGATAGCAGGAGAGAGAGAGTGAGAGAGAGAGAAAAAAAGAAAAGTGCACAGGCACGCGGGAGAGAGAGTCCTTGAGAAAGCGCTTTGGCTCCTCCTTTTATATGTTTTTTCCTCCACCTGGCCTGCCCTATGCAAATTGGGCTTATCCAGGAGTGCTGTTTGTTCTGCCTGAAGTCTTCACTCTGGTCCTCGGACCTTCCTTTGACCTTCCTTGTCTTTTAGCCACCACCATTTTGCACTCCTTTTCCCTATTCTACCTACCTAACATTCCCCCCTCAAGAGATGGGAGACCCAATTCTTTGGGAATAGGGTAGTCAAGGTCTTTCTGGCTACTTCCTGCTGAACTGGGACGGTGAGGGGTATTGGGCCTGCTCCTCTTGCTAGTCTCAATCCTCAGTCCTTATAGCGGTGTCCAAGGGTGTGTGATATTTTCCATGGTCGGCTGTAGTTTTATATCTTTGTTGAGCTGGCACTGCATGTTGTAGCTGTTTGACCCGGCTCTTCTTTTTCCATCCAAGACAAAGCTGCTTCCATCAGTGTACCAGATTTCCTCAGGATTGCTCAGAGGATCTTCTGACAATCCCTCTCTGGGTTTTGTCCAGTGGTCCAAGGTTTCTAAACCGGAGGTCTTCTGGAATCTGAGACTGGACCTCGTGAGCTTCCTGCTAAGTTTGGTTTTCGCTGTCCCAGTTTCCAGCACGATGGGCCTTCCCCTGCGCTGGGTTTCTTTGCCTCCTGCTTCTAGTGTGGGAGCTTCGCTGAGTTGGGCTCCTCCTGTGTTTGGCCTCTTCCACACAGAGGTTGTTTCAGCCAGGTTAAATCCGAGTCACGGCACCATAGATGTCATGCGAGTGTATGCTCCTTGGTTCTATGTCTCGTCACAACAAAGATTTGGAGCAACAGACATTAAAGCCCTTGGCGCATCACAACTCTCAGGTCTTGGACAAAGCATGCTGCAGCTCTTAGGCAAATCAGTGTAACAGCTCTATTTTATTTAGAAGATCGCAGGAGAGATAGAGTGAGTGAGAGAGAGAGAGAGAGAAAAGAGCACACGCACGCGGGAGATAGAGTCCTTCTAAATTTAATCTTAATATCAATACTCACAGGGAAATTTACAGGTCAGTCTCACTTACAAACACAAATGGCAAGATAAATATTAATAAACTGAATCTACCAATTTTTGGACAGAGGCACGGGGTCGCAAAGAATTGGACACGACTAAGTGACTAACACTCTCACCAATATTTAAAAAGAGTAACATATCATGAGCAAGCTGGAATTATGGCAGGAACACAAGTTTGGATTAACATTTTAAAATTAATTAATATGATTCATCACATTAGTAGAATAATAAAGTTATACCATCATATAATCTCAATAAATACAGAGAAAATATCTGAAATTTTTTTTTACCCATTATTAAAATTCTTAACTAGGCATAGAAAGGAACTTCTTTCTTCAAACAAAAGGCATACACAAACACCCATACAAAACACTACATAAAATGGTGAAATGTTGAAAATGTCCTCCTTTAAGATTAGACACAGACAAGGATGCCCATTATTTACCTTCTATTTGAATTCTAGGCAAAGGTAGCAAGGAATAAAAAGGTATAATGATTGTAAAGAAGAAGTAAGATGGTCATTATTTGCCAAGAACATAATTGTTTAACTTGAAAATATAAATTATTAGAATGAGCTTAGCCAAGTTACTAAGATACAAGATCAAAATACAAAATTAATATGCAAATAAATCCTGTATTATCAGTAACAGCCTATAAGAAAATAAAATTTCAGAAATATCATTTATAATAACATAAAATATCAGCCAACAAAAATATTTAACAAAAGATGTGCAAGAACTTTACAAAGAAAATCATAAAGATATTAATAGAAATTGAAGATATAAATAGAAGAATATCTAACTAAAGTTTACAGATTGACAGATTTGTTATTATAAAGCTGTTAATCTGTTCCACATTGACTGAGTCAATCCACTTCCTAACAAAAAGCCTAATCTTCCTGTTGCTGTTGGCTGAAGCTGACAAGCTGATCCCCAAATCTGTAAATGCAAAGAGCCAAGAACAGCCAAGAAATTACTGAAGAAAAACAAGTCGACCGGAACTACTCCATACTCTGTAATGACCTATATGGGAAAAGAATCTAAAAAAGAGTGGATATATGTGTCTGTATAACTGATCCACTATGCTGCGCACCTGAAACACAACACTGCAAATCAAACATACTCCAATAAAAAGGAATTAAGAATAAAAAGTTGACAAGATTTGTTTCATCAAACAGTAAAAGATTTTATAAAGCTAATGCAATTAAGACAGTGCTAACTGTCCAGCTAGAGTAATTAACTAGAGTAATTAAAACGGGATAAAGAAATAGGGAGTCTAGTTTAGATTTATGTATATAACTCAAGTAAAATGGGACAGCAGAGAACGGATAGTCTTTTTCAATAAACGATGCTGAAAACTGGAAAAAAAAAAACCATGTTCCATGCAAAAATAAATAACACACAAACTATGTATCTGGAAATTAAAAAATAATTTTAGAAGAATTTCCATAAGATATTATATTCATGATGCTGCTGTAAGGAAGACTTGTTAAACCAGGCAAAGAAACACTAATCATAAAGAAAATGGCTAAATATTGGCCTTTATTAAATCCAAAAGATACCATTAAGAGACTGAAAAGGCAAGAGCAGGAGAAAATTACTTGTAACATTTAAAACCAACAAAGAACTAACAAGCAAATAAACAAAAACTTGACAACAGTGAAAGAGGTTTGAAAAGGCAATTCACAAAAGTGAATATCCAAATGCTTATTAATCATATTAGAAAGTGTCCAGCTTCATAAATAACCAAGGAAAAGCAAATTAAAACAATAAAGAGAGGGGGAGGGAGAGAGAAAAAAAAAAGCAATAATGAGATGTTAATAATACATACCTACCAGCGTGACTAAAATGAAACTGATAATGCCAAGTGTGGGCAAGGATGTGGAGAGGATATAAGCCTCACATGCTGCTAATATAAGTGTATACTGGTATAATCATTTTGGAAAGCTTTCTGGAATTATCTAACTGAAGATAATGTAGCTTAAGCTATGACCCAGTAATTCCACTCTCAGGTATGTGCCCAATAGCAGTACACACACATTGCTCTAACAGACACTTATATTCATAGCTGCATCAACACAGACACAACCCAAACAGGCTCCCAAAGTTAAATGCATAAATAAATGGTGCTATATTCTTAAAAAGGAAAATGTCAAAAAGAAAAATATTGTTACATGCAACATAAACTTCAAAAACTATTAAGCAAAAGAAGGTATAAATGAAAGAGCTTTATAATTCCATCCGTACAGAGATGGCAAAAACCAAATGATTACATTAGAACATTGGGACACTGGTTACTAGTGGAGAAGAGGAAGAAGGCTATATAGGGAAGTGGTAAAAGGTGGGTCTCTGGCAGTTTTCAGCTTCTTGATCTGGGTGTGAGTTACAGACGTGCAGACTTTGTTATATAATTCCTTGAGCTGTACATTTTTCACTTTTCTCCTGCATTGGCAGGTGCATTCTTTACCACCTGGGAGGTCCTTTTCTTTTCACTTTTCTAAATGTATGTTATACTTAAAAAATAACATATATGAAAGAAAAATATTATCAAAGCAAAGGTATATGTTACAACTGACAATATTTTAGGACAGAAGTAGTACTATGTAGATCTTCTTGAAAATAATGCATAAATATAGAAAAGTTCTCAGTTTTTTGCTGTTGTTCTAGCCTGCTTTCAATCTTTGGTTAAGAAATCATTTTTTACTCTCATATTTTAATCTAAATTTTAGGTTAATAGCTATTTTTTCTCAGTACAAAAATATACAAAGTATAACTTCATTGTCTTGTGGTATTTATTTTCATTGAGGAGAAGTATACTTTTAGGGCATTATATTACATAATATAATATAGCAAAGGACAGGGAAGTCTGGTGTGCTGCAGTCCATGGGGTTGCAAAGAGTCAGACACGACTGATTGAATAACAAGAAAAATTACATAATCATTGTAAGAAAAAGGATTTGTGTATAGAGTCCCTGAGGTAGATTCAACAAAATATTATTATTATTACTATTGTGACTGCACCATGTGGCCTGCGGTATCTTTTCTTCAATCAGGGACTGGACACAGGGCCATGGCAGTGAAAGAACTGAGCTGTAACCACTGGACTGCCAGAGAATTCCCTGAACAAAATATTATTATGTCCATTACCTACAGATGAGAAAGCTGAGGACTCACAAGCTTAAATGATTTTACCCAAAGTAAAAAGGAAACTGTAAAGTATGAAGTACTCATACACATATCTTCTGACTTCTGACATATTTAGCATGATTTTTACATTCCATTATAAATGAAAAGCACAGGCTGTGGAATCAGAAAACACATGGATACAAATCCCGGATTTCCCACAAACTGTAATCTTGAGCAATAAACTCTATAAGCCTCAATTTCCTCATCTGTAAAATAAAGACAGACAACACTTATTTTACAGAATAGTGAGGATAAGTAACAATGGATATACAGTCCTTGACCTACATCACATACTTCATTAATGACCATTAGAAATACTGCTGCATTACTTTATATATAGAAAAATACACATATACATGTATATATATACACACACATATACAGTTTCTAAGGAAAATTTTGGAGTGTTTCAAGTGTATTATTATATTATAATTTGGTTTGAGAGTGGTAGGTATGTAAGGAAGCAAAAGGAGAGAACAAAACAAAATACACAGCAATAACCTGCTGCTGCTAAGTCGTTTCAGTCGTGTCTGACTCTGTGCGACCCCAGAGACGGCAGCCCACCAGGCTCTCCGGTCCCTGGGATTCTCCAGGCAAGAACACTGGAGTGGGTTGCCATTTCCTTCTCCAATGCGTGAAAGTGAAGTCACTCAGTCGTGTCCGACTCTTAGCAATCCCATGGACTGCAGCCTACCAGGCTCCTCTGTCCATGGGATTTTCCAGGCAAGAGTACTGGAGTGGGGTGCCATTGCCTTCTCCAAGCAATATCCTGCTGCTGCTGCTGCTAAGTTGCTTCAGTCGTGTCCGACTCTGTGCGACCCCATAGACAGCAGCCCACCAGGCTCTGCCGTCCCTGGGATTCTCCAGGCAAGAACACTAGAGTGGGTTGCCATTGCCTTCTCCATTGTGTGAAAGTGAAAAGTGCAAGTGAAGTTGCTCATTCACATCTGCTGCTGCTGCTAAGTCGCTTCAGTCGTGTCTGACTCTGTGTGACCCCACAGTCAGCAGCCCACCAGGCTCTGCCGTCCCTGGGATTCTCCAGGCAAGAACACTGGAGTGGGTTGCCATTGCCTTCTCCATTGTGTGAAAGTGAAAAGTGCAAGTGAAGTCGCTCAGTCGCATCCGACTTGTAGCAACCCCATGGACTGCAGCCTACCAGGCTCCTCCATCCATGGGATTTTCTAGGCAAGAGTACTGGAGTGGGGTGCCATTGGCTGTTATATTGGGAGCCTAAGAGGAGCAGAAGCTAAAAGGACAAGAATAGTACAGGGAGGAAGACTGACACACAGAATCAAAAACAGAATACTTGAAAAGAAAGACATTACTAATTTCAAGTGTACTGTTCAGTTGCTAAGTCGAGTCCGACTCTTTGTGACCCCATGAACTGCAGCATGCCAGGCTTCCTCGTCCTTCACTATCTGCTGGAGTTTGCACAAACTCATGTCCATTGAATCAGTGATGCCATCCAACCATATCATCCTCTGTCACCCTCTTCTCTTGTCCTCAGTCTTTCCCAGCATCAGTCCTTCCAATGAATATCCAAGGGACTCTCCAGAGTCTTTTCTGACATCACAGTTCAAAGCATCAATTCTTCAGCATTCAGCCTTCTTTATGATCCAACTCTCACATATGTACATGACTACTAGAAAAACTGTAGCTTTGACTGTAAAGACCTTTGTTGACAAAGTTATGTCTCTGCTTTTTAATATGCTGCCTAGGTTTGTCATAGCTTTTCTTCCAAGGAACAAGCGTCTTTCAATTTTGTGGCTGAAGTCACCATCTGCAGTGATTTGGGAGCCCAAGAAAATGAAATCTGTCACTGCTTTCATTTTTTCCCCATCTATGTGCCATGAAGTGTACACTATAACTCATATCTAGCAAAGCATCATACAGGTAAAAACAACGTTCAATTAGCGTTTATTTCGATGTCAAGGGAAATAATAAATACTTCTAAAGAGAGATTTACCAAATAATATTTTGTATACATCTTTTACTTCTTGACCATCTGTAGATAGGCACTCTTCTTTAAAACTACAATGCAAGGTAGAACTACAAAATAGAGAGACTAAGTAATGAGTCACACATGCTACTTTAGAGTCAAACCTGATATATAACTTGTTTTAATTATATTGTCATTTCACACACCATGAGGACAAACTATTCCTTCCTGTTTTTATCTTATTTCCTGAATGCAACTGTAGCAAAAACTTATTTAGGAGTCTATTCTCCTAAACTCCCTTCCTGTTGCAACATTTCTCTTAAATTAAAAGAGTAATAAAATAAAGTTGTAAAAAACCTCAAAACTCACAGATGTTTTTAAAATAGTATTTTGAAACATTCACCCCCATATAAAAAACAAAACAAAAAGCAAACATATCATATAAGAGTAATAAGAGTACAGCATAAGTTTCTCACCAAACAATTGTCAAAGACACTACATACACCACCTCATTACATCAAAACGAATGCCCTATCAGTAGATAGGATTCACTGATGATAAACAGCATGTAAGGCAATGATTACTTACGACTTTACAGAGTACAGTAGTCCCTCCTTATCCACAGGTGATACAATCTAAGAGCCCCCCAGTAGATGCCTGAAACTGATAGTACCAAACTTACATATACTGTTTTTTTCTACACATACATACCTATAATAAAGTTTAATGTATAAATTAGGCACAGTAAGAGTTTAACAGGGCTTCCCTGGTGGCTCAGATGGTAAAGCGTCTGCCTGCAATGCAGGAGACTCAGGTTCAATTCCTGGGTCAGGAAGATCCCCTGGAGAAGGAAATGGCAATCCACTCCAGCACTCTTGCCTGGAAAATCCCATGGACGGAGGAGCCTGATAGGCTACAGTCCATGGGGTTGCAAAGAGTCGGGACACGACTGAGCGACTTCAATTTCAAGAGTTTAACAACAATAACTAATTATAAGATAGACCAATTTTAACAATAATAGTATAATAAAAGATTTCTGAATGTGGTGTGTTTCTTCCTCCCTCTCTCTCAAAATATCTTACAAACTGAATGCCTTTTCCATTTAAATTAATACTTATCTGCTCTATGACAATAACCTTTGCAGTTTGAGGTTTGTTTTGCAGTTTGACGGCAAGACAAACATGCGTTCTTTATCCTTCATAACTTCAAGATAGAAGATTCATTCTGACCACAGATCTTTGCCACAAAGCATATAAATTTTCTTTCCTAATTAAGAAAAGAAAGCTGAAAACTTTCACCTTTTCACTTTAAGGAAGCACTCTGCAGTTTCTCCTAAGCATATCTAAATTCCCAGCATCACATACTCTTGCACTTTGGGGTTGTTAAAAGAGGGTTACCTGAAGATAAGCACTGATAACTGGGATACTACAAAGTGGCAAATGGGCTGGAGAAACTAGAAAAGGGGTGATTCACATCCCAGGCACTATACAAAATGGTGTGCTTTTTAAAACTTACAATTTGCTTATTTCTGGAATCTTTCATTTACTATTTCAGACCACAGTTGACTAGTTGAAGATAACTGAAACCACAGAGTGAAACTGCAATTAAGTGGTGACTATTGTAGTTTTGATGAGGTAAATCATATAGATATAAATGACGGTAGTTTTATTTGTTAAACTTTACATTAAAAAAAAAAACTTAAATGTTTAAGTCAAGAATGTCTATTCTCTCTTAGTACTTTAAAAAGGATTCAACAGTAAGTTTTTGCTTGGTCCCCTCCTAACACAGACATGGCTGACAATTGTTTTCAAGTAGTTTACATGAAGATTGTTGGGTTTCATGGCAACAGGTCTTTGGAGGAACACTGAAATTGTGGTTGTTGACTGAAAACTACAACAACAAACTTCTGGCAGTGTGTATGAAGAGGCAGGAAGAGGCTAGAGCACCACCAATCTTTAGCTACTTTCTTTTGGGGTTAAGTACAGACAGTGGTCATGTATGGATGTGAGAGTTGGACTGTGATGAAAGCTGAGCACCGAAGAATTGATGCTTTTGAACTGTGGTGTTGGAGAAGACTCTTGAGAGTCCCTTGGACTGCAAGGAGATCCAACTAGTTCATCCTAAAGATCAGTCCTAGGTGTTCATTGGAAGGACTGATGCTGAGGCTGAAACTCCAGTACTTTGGCCACTTCATGCAAAGAGGTGACTCACTGGAGAAGACTCTGATGCTGGGAGGGATTGGGGGCAGGAGGAAAAGGGGACGACAGAGGATGAGATGGCTGGATGGCATCACTGACTCGATGGATGTGAGTCTGAGTGACCTCCGGGAGTTGGTGATGGACAGGGAGGCATGGCGTGCTGTGATTCATGGGGTCGCAAAGAGTCAGACACGACTGAGCAACTGAACTGACTGAAAATATGAAGACAAAATATTGATTAACCAAAATACAGAAAAGTTTTTCAAGTGAGTGACCTATTTTTGGATCAACCAAGAAAAGCACACTTATAAAATTACATACCAGAAATTATGCTAAGTACTACAAGAATATAAAGTTTCATCAGACTCTGACTTTAAACCAGTTATTGTCTACTGAGAAGATAGTGAAGTGAAAGTCGCTCAGTCGTGTCTGACTCTTTGTGACCCCGTGGACTATATAGTCCATGGTATTCTCCAGGCCAGAATACTGGAGTGGGTAGCATTTCCCTTCTCCAGGGGATCTTCCCAACCCAGGGATCGAACCCAGGTCTCCCGCATTGCAGGTGGATTCTTTACCAGCTGAACCACAAGAGAAGCCCAATGGGAAGATAGGACAGGCTTTAAAAAAACAACAATTAAGTAGAAAGCAACAAACCGTAAAAGTGGTTAAAAAAAAAAAGGCAATGCATTGAGATATCAAAGGAAGGAAATCACATGAAGTAAGGGCAGCTTGAGAAGGCTGGCGTGCAGTGAAATATAAGGGATGAATTGAGAAGTATAGGAGTAAGGATTCCAATGGAATGGAACAATATAAATAATGATTATCAAGTAATCCTTTGTGTGAAGCATGTTAACCGTATATGAACCCAGCCAACACAAATTAAGATCCTGCCTAACTATTCCCCTAACAAAAAACAAAACAAAGTAAATAAACTATTTCATCAAGATAATATGTGAGATTTAAAAAATAATGTCATATATTTAAGAAAATTTCAAAAAATATATTTTAAAACCAATTATATAGTACTTTTAAAAGAAGCTTGTTAGAAAACACATCTATATTTTTTCATTACACTCCTAAATATTTTAAAAATAAAATAATTACATTGACATTCATATGCAACTAATAAGGGAATAAGAGAGAAATCAAAACATATGATAATCACTACTCACACTCTGCTATTTAACTCTGCAGTAGAAATGTTTTAATAGAAAGAAATACTAATACAATCATAAAACTGAAAATTCAAAGTACAGAATTTACAGATGAATTGAACTGTGTATATTTACAAAGGAATTAAAAAAGGAGAACAAAGCCTCTTATTTAACTTACCAACATAAAATGAGGAGTTGGAATGCAATAAACTTTCAGTCCATAAACGACAGAGTTCACTTTCAGTCAGAGCTTCAACTCCATAACAAGCTTGATACTCCACTTTTGGTAGTACATAAACTGGAAATTGCTGCAATTCAAGGTTATACTCTTATAAAGCTTTATTAATTTACTAGTAACAGTAAATACATTTGCCTATATAACTTTGCCACTTTTCAAAATGCTTTCTGCTGCTGCTAAGTCACTTCAGTCGTGTCCGACTCTGTGTGATCCCATAGACGGCTGTCCCTGGGATTCTCCGGGCAAGAATACTGGAGTGGGTTGCCATTTCCTTCTCCAATGCATGAAAGTGAAAAGTGCAAGTGAAGTCGCTCAGTCGTGTCCGACTCCCAGCGACCCCATGGACTGGAGCCCACCACGCTCCTCCGTCCATGGGATTTTCCAGGCAAGAGTACTGGGGTGGGGTGCCATTGCCTTCCCCGTCAAATGCTTTCAGGTAATCTTATTTCATCCTTTCAAATACAGCTGGATGCAGGCAGAAATACGGATAGAACCCTTAGTAGACATGGGCAGTGGTGGATAAAAAAGAGATCGTGAACCAAGAGCCTCTCCTACCCCCAACCAAAATGAACATAGCTCTCCATACATAAGCATATTTTATTTCTGTCACTGAACACGACTGACAAGATCCTTGGAATAAAGCCTGGGTTACATAATTGCCCAAAGGTTCAAAACTAGAAGCTGAGAAGCCATGACTGTAATACGTACTAATAATTCTCAAGAGGGTTAAAAAAAAAGTATGATTTTTTTGCCCATTTAAACCATTAGTCACATTGTCTCAGGCTTAAATACTTTGAGCAGCTTATTTTCATTCTACGAATGTATAAGCACTACTACTTACATTAATACACATGGATGTTGCTCTCTTCATTAATACAAAAGACTTTATTCCAGACAGTACATACTTGACAAATTAGCCATTTAGCGTTTATTGGTCAGGACTGTACGGATTAAGCAAAATGACTATACCTATGACTAGTCTAAATGAGATGTAAGGAAATCCATGCCCGTAAAATAATATAATGCCAGTCATGTTCACTGTGCTCATATTAACTCATTTCTGTCAAATAAAATTCTAATCTTAATAGCAGTCTCTTCATTTCTAGCTGCAGAGGGAAAAACACATGATTTAAGGAACTTAAAGTTATATAGCCAGTTAGTACTTGTGAGATTGGGCTTCCCTGGGGCTTCCCAGGTGGCTCACTGGTAAGAATCTGCCTGCCAACACAGGAGATGCAGGTTTGATTCCTGGGTCAGGAAGATAACCTGGAGGAGGAAATGGCAACCCACTCCAATATTCTTGCTTGGGAAATTCTATGGACAGAAGAGCCTGGTGGGCTACAGTCCACGGGGTTGCAAAGAATCGGACCTGACTTAGTGACTGAACAACAACTTCTTAAATTATACTAAGCTGTCTTTCACTTTTATACTTGAAACTACTTCATAAATGTTTCAGAATGACTGATTTTCATAAACTTGTGAATTTAGTGGGCCTAACATAATGGTGGTGTTAAGAATAATTCAAATCCAGTAAAATTTCTGTGAACAATAACTTTGGTTCATTATTACCTTTGAATATTGTAAAACTCAACAGCAGTGCTCCTTAAATTTCAATGTGCATGTGAATAACTTTTAAAATAAATGTGGAATCTGAAAAGTCTATACATGTTTAACAAGCTGTTGTTCCTGGGGCCAAAGTTTGAGTAGTAAGCTCCCTACAGTGTCTCCTTAATTTTAAAATTTTAATTATGACTAGGATAATATTATTGCTGTGTGCTAAGTCGCTTCAGTTGTGACTGACTTTTTGTGGCCCTATAGATTCTAGCCTGCCAGGCTCCTGTGTCCATGGGATTCTCCAGGCAAGAATACTGGAGTGGGCTACCTTGCTAAAATCACTTAATTGTATAATAATTCTTCAGCAATTGGTAATCTGCATTTATGGTTGCTTATAGTTGCAAATAAAACCCAGAGATAAAGAAATGAAGGCTCAAAGGGTTAAGATACGTGCTCAAGGACACATAACCAGTTCACAGCAGAGTTGGAAAACGAATAATTGAGAAAGAAGATCCTTTTGGGTCATGAATAGATAATAGACTTAATTCAAGATTTCTTTTCAAATTAAAAAACATTACTCTTTCTGAAGAAAGTACTCTGGGGGATTTTCTTTGTTAATACTGTCATATCTATAAAACTAAGACTTGAATCTGGTATTAATTTATGTATTCTACTGCCATCTCCAGGAAGCCAAGGGAAGGAAAAGTCTGAATATTTTATCTCAGTACTCCAAAATTAAAGTGAAATTTTAAGTACAAAGTTTTCAAAGTATATAAATTAAACTTAGTGTTTTCTTTATTCCTTAATTGTTTACTTCTAAGTGAAAGCTTCTCTTGGTTTTGTGTCTTCCAATTTATCACATAAACCTTCCAAACTTTTACATACATTTCAAAATATTTCATGGCTAGTATCCTGTCACTAGGATAGTGACATAGGTAGTATCCCAATAGGTACATTTCTGTTGTTTCCTAAGATTCAAGCCCCTTCAGGATATTTTTATCTGGACTGAGAATGCCAATATAAACTTCAAAATAACTAGATCTAAGTTTTTTAATACCTTCAGAATATAACTCTTAGGAAATTTGGTTAACCAAGACAGAATATAATCAGAGGTGTTTGGTTTGGATTTCACAACTACATGTAGAACTCAGTAAGTTCTAGCTTCTTCTTGTGTTCCAAATTAGCCTCTTTTTCATCAACTGAGAGTGGCTGCTGTTCTAGGTTTCCCTCTGTTGTACAAGATTAAGCAGAATCTTGATAAGAAAAAATAAATGATACTGGAAACTAAAATCTCAACTACAGTAACAGAGAATTGAAGAAACAAAGGGAAAACAAAAAGAAGAAATGAGGTTCTTGGATAGCAGAAGTTGAAGAGACTTCTGAGTGTTTTAAAACTTGGTCTAAACCAGATGGTTTTTAAGAAGGAAACGTTAATGAGGATACATTCTTACCTAACTGGAGTTTAAACACTACCAATTCAAAATTTTAACTAGTGCCTTCCCTAACACCCTCCTCTGCTCTCATGCCTCAATTGTTTCTCACTTATTCAATATTTACTTATTGAGTTTCTATGGAACAAAACATTTGAGAAAAACAGATGACTAGGATATGATTCCGAAGGGAACACATTCTACTAAGGAATTTACAATATGTGTACTAAACTATTACATATAATGATAGATAAAATAAGTATTTGCTGAAAATTTTAAAATTATACTCAGGGTTTGACATAATCAGAAACAGAAGGCTCCTATTTAGCTATTCTTGGGTGGTTTTGATATATTTTGATGAAGAGTGAATACTCTCCTGTAAGGTTTTATAAATTTCACTTTGGTCAAGTGAATGATAATGCCCTGAACAATTAAATCAGGGTCCAAAATATTCCTAGGCTATCTTTACTTAAGAGATCCTGCCCATCAATAATTTCTAAGTGTTACAAGCTGGTAGATCAGTGTAGAGTGGTATGGGCTCACAGAAACGATGTTAGCCTCCAAATAATCAGATAGCAGGTAAGAATGAATGAAATAAAATCTTGAAAATACAATCCAAAGCACTGACGCTATATGTATTCAAGATGTACTTGCTATGGCTATTAACTTCATCACAGTTAAGAACAGATGAGACAGGAAAAAATTAGTAAATAAAATCTTTTAATACAGAGAATACTTGTATTTATCGAAAAGGAGACTCAAATCAGACCTATAGCATTTTGTCATTCCCTAATATTCTCTTTTAAAAAAACTCTCCACCATACATTTAATTCAAAACCAGCTGGTTTCTAAAATTTCAAGTCTAAACCAGTGATGAATACCAATTATGAGAACTTTTCTTTTCTTCTTTTTTTAAATTCAGTTACACCTTAATATGATAAAAGTAGTAGTCAGGGACTTGATCCACAAGAGTCAATGCTGGAACATCACAGTTCCTTAGCCCCAAACACACTGACATTCTACAGTGATCACTCAGCATTCTTAATGGGTGGTAGGTTAAATAGCAAGAAATAGAGAACATCAAAAAAAGGAAGGAACTGGGACTTCCAATGTAGGGGGTGTGGGTTCAGTCCCTGGTTGGGGAACTAACATCCCACATGCCTCATAGGATGGCCAAAAACATTAATAAAAAAATACAATAAAAAGAAAGGGAGGAAGGGAGGGGAAAAAAAGAAGGAAAAAAGAAAAGCAGGAGGAGGAAAGAAGAGGGGAAGGTAAGGAAGGACGGAAGAAGAAAGGAAAAGGAAGGAAGAAAAAGTGAACTATGATAAAATGGACACAACAGAAAAAGTCTTATTAAGAAACAAAGGAGAGACTTCATTATTTCTTACATAATCATTTATACCATAAAAACTCTTTACCTAAATTCATCGGTTACATACACAAAAATCGAACTAACCTGAAAGAGAACTTAAAATATCAAATATAACAAACTGCCAAAAGAACCAATTACTCAAAGTGTAGCAAAAACTTTAACTAAGGAAAATATTTATACCAAACCCCCAAAGAAACAATAGGGGAAAAAGAAAAGACATTTAGTCTTCTATCAAGCCTGGGAAGACATCCTCAAATGTTCATGAAAGCCCACCTTTCAAAATGCAAACTTCTAAAATAACTCAAAAAGATTCTTAAAGAAGGAAAGAAAGAAAGAAAGGGGCCAATAAAGGAAAATCCAAATTCACAGAGAAAGCTGGAACATATGTGCCAGTCTAGGTCAAGTCTATAATTGTGCTGTTTTTCACAAAGTTTATATATATAGTGTCCACACAAGAATGTTATCAGCATTCATGATTATTACATTCAACTAAACTTTATTAAAAGTGTTTTCAGTATTTTACTAAAAAAATCTCAACCTGAAAAAACTACTGTAAGAAAGATCAATAACTTAAAATCAAACTTCATCACAATGGCATGTTCAATCTTTGCTGCCCACCTACTTATGCTACGATATCCCAACTCCCCAAGTAACAACTTACTCTTCTGATTTTCTTCCGTTTTTTAGAACGTGGTCTGGTCTCTATCCTCTGGACGCTGCATCGCACAAGTAACAACAGGTCTTGCAGGCTAAATAGCTTATAAACAAAATTTCCTTCCTGAGGAGCTACATATTCTGATGTATCTTCAACATAGTCTTGAAGTTCATATGGCAATCCTTTAAAAATAATTATATTCATCATTTTTATTTTAAACTACATTAGCCCTTTATCCATCATAATCCAAGATAAAACAACTGAACTACCAGCTTTCTATTTCCTCTGACCATTACACTATTAGCATTTCTGCTTACTTTAACTGTAACCCCAGCAAGAGCTGAAATCAAAGCTTTAAGGTTCTCTTCCTTTTATCCTACTACCTTTACAAATATATCAGTGAGACAATGTCCAAAGTAAAAAGAAGTTTTAAAAAGTAAGAGTTTTAAAAACTAGTGTAATTCATAATAGAGACAGACCTGAGGTGCAGCCTTATATCTATTTTACAAAATGAAAAAGTACAAAACTGCATTCTAACATCAAGAATAAGTAAATTTAGATTAATACATATTTATCGTGATATTTGACACACTTCTCCTTCATCATTTCGGCAATCCACATTATCTATAGCTTATTGGCCATTGTAAATGTTGAATAAACACAGATTATAAATATCCATACAACTGTGGGTGTGTTTTTGGAGTGAAGGTTTTTACACAGTCAATGATAGTTCATTTTCCAATCAAAATGAACCATCAGTGACTATGTAAAGATCATAAACGTTATTACAAAGAGAAAGGAGGGGAATGAGGGGGAAAAAGGAACAGGCAAAACGGTTAATATGAAATTCTTTGTAAATATTTACTTACGTCCTTTTGGCTTCTGAAAGGCAGAAGGCCAAATAGACTTCGGCCAGCTAGAGGCATCTGACGGAGCAGAGGGTTGCTCAGAAACAGGAGGCTGTTTAGAGTTTTCTGAATTCATTAAGGGCAATTCAGGTATTTTTCTGGAAATTGGTTTTAAGAGTTCATCCTGCATTTTTAAAATTTCTCCAACTGGATCAAACTTTTTATATACTCGTTTGATAGGTTTTTTTAAAACACATGACTCTTCAGGACTACAAGTACTATTGGTCTGGTTTCCTGTAAAAGTCTGTCCTGAGGAAGAATTTAGGCTAGCTGGTTTAGAACTTAAATTAGAACCCACTTCAGATGTCTTTCCACTACTATTATTTTGACACTCCATATCAATGATTAAACAGTCTTCATCTGTATCACTACTGTCAAGAACTACATCTTCAGTGTTAGCTGCTTCTGATATAACAGTCTTTTCCTTTGAATTATTGTCTGTGTTCTCTAGAACATTTACTCTTTCATCAACACTCTCCATTTCAGTGGCCGTATCATTTTTACTAGAGGTTTCAATTTCCATAGAACTTTCTAATTGTAACGGATCAGATGTTTTCAAGTCACTATCTTGCACCAAAGGCTTGTCAGAATTTGATACCTTTTCACCACATGGTATAAATCTCTGATGATCCTTATTTTTGGACTCTTCAGGGCCACTGTCTATCATACCAGTCACCAGCTGTTTCTCCTTCTGCAACTGTTCCATCAGAATCTGAGATAAACTTCTAGAATGAGCAGAAATGTCTGGTGAAGTTGGTGCCTCAGATGTGTCTGCTATGCTGGGGGCTGTGAGTCTATCTGTCATGGGGGTTACTGTGGAGGTACTTGTTGGACTTGGTGACTTTGATGGTTTGGTGGTGGTTGCTCCAAAAGTTTCAAGTTCTGTGACATCATCATCAAACTCCAGATCCAAATCTTCTCGGGTCTCAATTTTTCGGCACTCGTTAACTTCATAAGATATCTTAAGAAAATATATTGGCAAACTATTAGCAACAATTCTAGGCCACCCCTCACCTATCAGTGACCCATCACAAACACAGTTCATACTCTCTACAAAGAGAAAGAAAAGTCGAATGGCTTTGAAAGGTTCTTGCTTTGACAGAGTATGAGCAACTATTATCCTTATCTTCCCAATGAAATGTTGACAAAACACAGAAAAATTTTCCAAGTTGCTATACTATAAGAAATGGGAAATACTTGTGAACTACTGCATCTCAAGAGGTATTCCCACTAATCAAAAACAGGTAGGACCTCAAAGAAGAAATGTGAGGCCAAACAGGAAGGCAGTGGATTTCCCTTCACACCTACTTTATATGCTCTTGCAGGGACTTAGGTGAACAGGAGGAAAGCCTCTTGCCACTCTAAGGAAACTGCAACTGTGGAAGAGTCACCAGTCTCTAACATCAATCAGTACCTTTCTTCACACATCCACTCAGGGAAAACAACTCTCAGCAGTATGAGGAAAAACGGATAGGAAATGGTTTTACTATATCTTGGGACATGAAGCCATTGAAAGTTATAGTTTTTACGTACTGTTTGAGTCATGGAAGAACTCCAGACAGTTTAAATTTATTCAGGAATAAACTGTCTTGTCAAATAGCAAAATCTCTCATTAGTCTGGCACAGTATTTTAGATAAACACCATGAAATTGTCTTACAGTTTAGGATTTGAGAGAAAAATATTCTGACAGCCTCAGGCAGTGAGATCTGTGTAAATCTCCTCTCTGAAACTCAATTTCCTCATCAGTAAAATAATGATAATAGGGTCATCATCTTAGGTTTGTTCTAAGCATTAAAAGTGCATTTATAATAGAAAATTTCTTGGTATAGTCAATCATAGTAGTTTCTAACTAAACAATACCACAATTAGTAAAAAAAAAAAAATAAAGATATACACTGTTTACGTGAGGCATTCTTACACAAAAAGGTTCAAGGAGAAACAATGGGACATGACATCAAGAAAGAAAGAAAGAAGGACTAACATATTAAGTGTTAGAGGAAAGTCAATGCTAAAAGCACTGGATAGAAAAAGGAATCCCATGTTGAATAAAAGATGAAGTCCAGGAAATTCCTGGACAGTCCAGGGGTTAGGACTCTGTACTACCATTGCCAAAGGCATGGGTTTAATCCCTGGTCAGGGAACTAACATTCCACAGGCCACACACACACACACACACACACACAAACTCTAAAAGAAAAAAGATGAAATCCATGATGAATAGATTATGATTTGTGACATGCCAAATAACATTAAAATTGTCAAAACTGAAAAATAAAAGAAAAATTTGAAAGAAACAACTGTACTTGGTCAATGATACACTGTTTCTAAGTAAATAAAGAAAGGGATGTAGAAAGTATGGATATTTAATAACTGAAACAAAGATACATGAATGACTGAAAACATACACATAGACTACAAAGATATACCTTTTCCCGCCCAAGGATCGAAGGGGTATTTCCAAAGATGGACTACAAATTAATACACAAAGAAAATATCAATAGAGTACAAAGCAGAATCTACTAAGGTCTGACTGTTTAGAAGGAAATAAAATTAGAAATCATTAAGCAAAAAGTCAACAAACAATAATAAATGCAAGCACTTGAAAATTTAAAACTGCCCAAATTGTTGGATAAAAGAAGAAATTAGAGTGATAATTACTGATTATTTAAAAAGCAACAAAAATGATAACAATTATTAAAAATCAGAAGTATCATTCATAGCCTTTTCAAGAAATAAAGGATAGTATATTCAAAATAATGAAATTTCATAAATATAAAACCAAAATTAATGAACTGAAAAACAATGCTCTCACCCCTGACAGAACAAATTTGGGTAAAATTAAAAATGGTATTTACCTGTAAATATGTGCTTATAAAAGGATTCTTCTGTTAAATATATTAATTATATCAATAAAATTAACACTTCCTTAATGTCATGAAATACCTAATCGGTGTTAAAATCTTCTAGTCTGATACATTTCTTTTTACAACTGTGTATTGGAATAAGGATCCCACCAAGATCCTGACTCTACATTTGGCTGACGTCTCTCAATTTTCTTTGTCAACAACTCTCCCTTCAGTTCAGTAGCTCAGTCGTACCTCTCCCTTACTCCCTGCCAATTCCCATATCCACCAGATATTTGTAGAAGAAACTAGATCAGTTATCCTGTGGAATTTTCCACATTCTGGATTTTGCATCCCCATGCTATCATTGAACACATGCTTCCCCTACATTTCCTATTAAATGATCTAGTAGCTTGATCAGATACAGGCACATTTAAAAAAAATCTTCATATGTTGTATGTGGTTAATGTATACCTCCCACTTCAATCAGGAGGTTAGTGATGTTTGGTTATCTACCTTCTTGTGATACTACAATTGTTCTGTTGCTTCATCAAGTGTCAACAACCTATTTTATCAAAATTCCTTACTGAGCTTTTAATGATTTTAGCAGTCATTGATGATCACTGCCTAGATTTACTATTTCATTAGGAGTTGCAAGGTCTTCTCTGGTGGCTCAGAAGGTAAAGAATATGCCTGCAATACAGGAGACCCGGGTTCAATCCCTGGGTCAGGAAGATCCCCTGGAGAAGGGAATGACTACCCACTCTAGTATTCTTCCCTAGAGAATTCCACAGACAGAGGAATGCTGGTGGGCTACAGCCCATGAGATTGCAAAGAGTCAAACTCGACTGAGTGACTAATGTTTTCACAATCACTTAGAAGCTGCAAAATGGTGACAGTAAAATTCTAGCATTACCGTGAAATACAATTTGTACTGGAAAAGACAGATATTTGAAATTTTAAAAGTTTTCAGAATAATGACTTGATACACTAGCATCCTCTGAAGGTGACTAAAACTCCTTTAAAAAGATATTATTTTAAATTCATGGATTTTAACATATTTCATATGTTTCCATCTACTGCAGAGTTGTTTTTTGTGACAGTCAAGCTAACACATCTCGGGCCAACGGGAAAACCCTCAAGCATCTTTTTTACATAATTCCAGTTTTATTATAAGATTTTTGCTTCTTTTGATTGGCATTTGTACCTCCTATGCTATAATTCTTTGTATCTAATACAAATGTAAGTACTTATGTGTTTTATCATACGATCTAATATGTTCAAAATGAGAACAGCAATATCATTACTAACAATGTGATTATTAAATGAAATTTAAGATTTTTTGGCAATTCTTTCTGAACATGATATAAATTTTTGGTCATTAAATTATCTGAATGACCATTTTCACTTAATATATATTGGATATCACATTACAGTTGCATACCTAGAGCTTTCTGATTGTTTTTATAGGCATACTTTGGAGATATTGTATATTTCAGTTCTAAACCACCCCAATAAAGCAAATATCACAAAAAAAGTGACTCAATTTTTTTTTTTTGTTTCCCAGGGCATATAAAGATATTTATGTTATAGTCTATTAAGTGTGCAATGACACTATGTCTTTAAAAGTATATACATCTTATTTTTTTTTAAAGTATATACATTTTAATCAAGAAATACTTTACTGCTAAAAAGTGCTAACAATCATCTGAGCCTTCAGCAAGTTGTAACAGTAACATCAAAAATCACAGATCACCATAACAAATAATTATTTTGAAATATTCGAGAATTACCAAAACGTGTCACAGTGACATGAAGTTAGAAAATGCTGTTGGAAAATGGCAATGAGTGACCTGCCTGATGCAGGGTTACCAGAAACCTACCATTTGTAAAAACCCAGAACAGCATCTTTGAAGCGCAGTAAAGCAATGTGTGCCTGTAACAGTTGCATAGTAGGCTACTGAAGATGTACAGTTTATTTAATAAATACCCTATTAAGGGACATGAGGACTGTTTCCAATAAATACCTTAGAGCTGCAATGAATATCCTGCACAAATATTTCATTCTTTCCCTAGTGTACCTTTGAGCTACATTTCTAGAAGTGAGAATTCTAGGGTAACAGATGAACATATTAGCTTTCCTCTGTTCTGTTGGTACATCTTTCTTCTTACTATTTTTGACTGTAGAAATGTTACAGCAATCATCTTTTCTTCCTCTAATAACTCTGTAAGAACTTCCATCAACAATCCTCTTTTGCTTCTCATGTTTAATTGAGATGAGTTTATCTGCTCAGACTGTCACCTGTAGGAGAACAATCTGTGTGGGACTGTCCCAGGACAGCATTCATAGACTCAGGGCTCTAAGCTCATGTTTCATTGTTACCACTAGATATGTATGCATGAAGGTTGGTTTCCATTCGTGTGTGCATATAAAATCTTTAGTACATTCTAATATCTGCTTCCTCTATTCCCCTCTACCACAACTGTCTGAAAACTTATTTTTCCTTTACCTTTAATGTCTTGTTCTGCTCAATACAGACTTTACCACTAATGATTTTTCCTAAGTGAAGGCTTCTGTCTTGGAAGGAACTTTGGTTGGTTAAGTTTCTCGAGTTCTTAGGGCCCAGGTCATCTCAAAACTACGTTGAGGTCCTAAGTGTCCCTGCACTCACCTACAAATTAAGAGTCTATCCACATTATCTTCACTTTTTTATTCTCACATCTTTCACCATCCTCTTTCCATCTGGGATTATCTTCCTTGTGCTTAAAGAATATCCAGGCTTCCCTGGTGGCTCAGTGGTAAAGAATTTGCCTGCCAATGTAACAGACGTGGGTTCGATCCCTGGGTTGGGAAGATCCCCCAGAGAAGGAAATGGCAACCCACTCTAGTATTCTTGCCTGGGAAATCACGTGGACAGAGAGGCCTTGAGGGCTACAGTTCAGAGGGTTGCAAAGAGTTGGACATGACTTACCAACTAACCACTACAACAAAGAACATCCATTAGAGGGGGTTTGCGAGTAGAATATGCAGTTTTTATTAATATCTGAAAATATCTTTACTTAATTTTTTATTATTTAAGGATATTTCACTGGCTATTTTCTCCCACCACAATATACTGTCCCCACCAGTCTCCTGGCTTCCATTGTTGTTGTTTAGAAGTTATTTGCCAGTCTAATTCTCAGTCCTTTACAGGCAATGAGCCTTTTGGTTCTTTGGTGGTTTTTAAGAGTAGTTTTTGTCTCCAACTATGGTTTTGTCCCATTATCTTTTTATATCCTTCTTTTGGGTGAAAGTATACCGATGTTGGACATTCTCACTATATTCTCTATACCTTGTGCCCTATTCTCCATATTTTCTTTTCATTGTTTGTGTTTCATTACAAATAGTTATTTCAGACCCAAGTTCAGTTTATTAATTCTCTTATCAGTTTTATTTAATGTGCTAATAACCATCTTTACAGAATTCTTAACTGTACTTGATATATTTTTCACTAAAAATTTTTTAACTTAGTTTTTTTTTCAAATCATTGTTTGTGATGGTTCTTGTTCAGAGTATCCATTCTCCTTCAGTGTCTGCTGCTGCTAAGTCACTTCAGTCGTGTCTGACTCCGCGTGACCCCACAGACGTCAGCCCACCAGGTTCTCCTGCCCCTGGAATTCTCCAGGCAAGAAAACTGGAGTGGGTTGCCATTTCCTTCTCCAATGCATGAAAGCGAAAAAGTGAAAGTGAAGTCGCTCAGTCGTGTCCGACTCTTAGCGACCCCATGGACTGCAGCCCACCAGGCTCCTCCATCCATGGGATTTTCCAGGCAAGAGTACTGGAGTGGGGTGCCATTGCCTTCTCCGCCTTCAGTGTCTAGTTATCTCTAAATGCTTTCTGGATGCTACATTTGAAAGTTATTTGTAGAAATAATATGAAGCTCAAAATGTCATTCTGTTCCTCTAAGAATTATTTTCACCTGCTTTTGCTAGGTATCTAGAGATACTAGCAATCCAAAAGCATCTGAACCCAAGTTCAAGGCCTGAAAACCCAGGATACAATCTATGAGAAACCCGATTTATTTCTGGTTCATCCTTACTCCTGGGGTACAGCCCTGCAGGGTCCAAGTTCATGGTGGAAAAGTGACTGGTCCTGTGATGCTCCCAAAAAGCACATTTTCTGTTGCCTCTTCAGAACTGGCAAATATCATTAGGGCAAAAATTACCCTACGTGACAGGCTTACCAACCTGGATTCCAGTTTTCTTTACTATCTCAGTCCTAGATAAGCTCCCCTTATCTTGTTAGGTCTTTGATGATTCTAAGAAATAAATTTATATAATAAGTACAGTGTTTTTCAGTTGACATCAGTAATGGATGGTCCAAATTGTCTGGCCTGCCATTACTGAAAGAAGTTACTCTGTCATTTTTTATCCCTCTTAACCTACTTCATTTTTTTCATAGTACGTTACTGACATTCATCTCACACCAATGTAAGTTTTAGGTAGATTTTAAAATGTAAAACAAAACAGAAAACAACCTATAAAAACTTAAGAAAGTTTGGAAGTGCTTTATGACATACACATTATAAAAACATTGAAAGGCAAACAGTAAACAAAAAAATATATAGGCCAACGTGAAAAACAAAAGGTCAATATTCTTAAAATAGTATGAGTTCTTATGTGTAAATAAGAACAACATTTTCCTATTTTATTTTCTAATCTGGTTTGCTCTCTCATTTTATTCAAGTCCTTTTTCATATTTCCTGTCCTTGGAAAAGTGTACCTGATCATGAATCCTATTCTCATCTCTTTTCCCTAACCTGCTCCATTTTTATGCACAGCATTTATTAATATTTGTTTTTGATACTGTTTTAATTATGTGTCCTGACACTGATGTAAATTCTGAGAAAAAAGAGACTTCATTTTTATTTACTGTTGTATCAGTGCATGCAATAGTATCTGCTCAATAAATATTTGTGGGATAAATATGTATCACAGCTTTCTTATCCATTCATCTGCTGATGGACATCTAGGTTGTTTCCATGTCCTGGCTATTATAAACAGTGCTGCAATGAACATTGGGGTACATGTATCTCTTTCAGTTCTGGTTTTCTCAGTGTGTATGCCCAACAGTGGGATTGCTGGATCATAAGGCAGTTCTATTCCCAGTTTTTGGAGAAATCTCCATACTGTTCTCCATAGTGGCTGCACTAATTTGCATTCCCACCAACAATGTAAGAGGGCTCCCTTTTCTCCACACCCTCTCCAGTATTTATTGCTTGTAGACTTTTGGATTGCAGCCATTCTGACTGGTGTGAAATGGTACCTCATAGTGGTTTTGATTTGCATTTCTCTGATAATGAGTGATGTTGAGCATCTTTTCATGTGTTTGTTAGCCATCTGTATGTCTTCTTTGGAGAAATGTCTATTTGGTTATTTGGCCCATTTGATGAATGGATAAGAAAGCTGTGGTACATATACACAATGGAGTATTACTCCACCATTAGAAAGAATACATTTGAATCAGTTCTAATGAGGTGGATGAAACTGGAGCCAATTATACAGAGTGAAGTAAGCCAGAAAGAAAAACACCAATACAGTATACTAATGCATATATATGGAATTTAGAAAGATGGTAACAATAACCCTGTATACGAGACAGCAAAAGAGACACTGATGTATAGAACAGTCTTTTAGACTCTGGGAGAGGGAGAGGGTGGGATGATTTGGGAGAATGGCATTGAAATAAGTATAATATCATATATGAAATGAGTCACCAGTCCAGGTTCGATGCCTGATACCGGATGCCTGGGGCTGGTGCACTGGGATGACCTAGAGGGATGGTATGGGGAGGGAGGAAGGTTCAGGATGGGGAACACATGTATACCTGTGGCAGATTCATTTTGATACATGGCAAAACCAATACAATATTGTAAAGTTAAATAAAATAAAAATAAAATTATAAAAAAAAATAAAAACAGGTTCTTTAGAGAAGTTAGAAAACTATTAGTATAAGTATAGTGGGCTGATTAGAAATTGTATTGGTGAAGGGTTTTAAAAAAAATATTTGTGGGATAAATAAAAGTTTTGTACTTACTCTAATAATTATGGGAAAATATTTTATAATACACAAAATAATAAAGGTTAGTATTCATGAAATGCCAAGTACTATTCTAAGGCTTTAGATGCATTAACTCATTTAATCTCAAATAATTCTACAAGTTAGGTTATCATTATGCGTGCCTACAGGCTCAATTGTGTCTGATTCTCTGTGACACCATAGACTGTAGCCCGCCAGGCTCCTCTGTTCATGGATTATCCTGGGAAGAATATTGGAGTGGGATGCCATTTTCCTGCTCCAGAGGATCTTTCCCACTCAGGGATCGAACCTGTGCCTCCTGCAGCGGCAGGCAGACTCTTTATCACTGAGTCACCTGGGAAGCCCAGGTTATCATGATATCCATCTTACAGATGAGCAAACTAGACATAGATAGATTATATAGTTTGCCTAAGGTCACATAGATAATAAGTATATATTAATAAGGATTAACAATTCAGCTAAATACTTTCTGCATCAATCAAACTCATCTGATCCTTTTCATACCTAAAAACTACTGAATACTAATGAAACCAATTAAATAAAACCATTACCACACTGACAGCTATTACTGAGTTCTTAGTATATAAATACTACTAAAGACTGTGCTCAACATTTTATGTATAAATATCAAATTTAATCCTGACAGTAATTTTATGAAGCAGGCATTATCATCCTTCTTCCATAACAGAAGAAAACTGAGGCTGAAGGAGGTTAATTAGCTGTCTAAAGTCTAGATCCACCAGGGGTTCAACTTTAACTTTTAATAGAACGTTTATATTTTTAATTACCAGATTTAGAGACTTGTAGTAAAACATTACACTTTAAAAGGATAAACAAGTACATTCTCTTAAGGAAAAAAAAAAAAAAAAAACTGTTACATACATCCATTTCAGATATATATTCTTCTGGTTTGTCCATAAATACTGCAGACACTGGAACAGATGTATTTTTGGACATCATGAATTTTAAAGGAACTTCATGGAAGATTTGATTTCTCTCTCTCATGGTCATTTTCTTTTGGGGAAGTGGTGAATTAATATAAATAACTTTAACTGGTTTTGAACCTTAAAACAGAAAAAGAATGGGAGTGATTAGTTTGCAGTAGTCATAAAAAATAAAACAATATAGGATGTACAACAGAAGAATTACTAAACAGAGAGACACAGGATAGGAAAGTAGAAGCACATGTCCCACACATGTGTCTTGAACATGAATAAATTCAAAGACTCAGAGATGTAAGGGCAAGAAATTCTTACTGGTAAAAAAATATGTTTTGTTTCTAACAAGTTTTTAGAGGATTTTCTGTTATTATTAATATTATGCTTTTACTGTCATTATTACTCAGTTACTCTTGAATTATACTTTCAAAAAGTGATAAAATGGTTACCAGAGAATATATCATATTTAACCCTAATTTGTAGTTTTATTTTTAGACATAGTCCTTCATTTACTAGAATTGTGCTATTACATATAAGAATATTAATTTTAGAAGATACAAAAATCTATTATATATGAACAAAAACAGAAGGGAAAAAATATTTTATACAGAATTCATGTGTAAATATTAATTTTACCATCAAGAGAGAGACTATCTTACATTTGTAAGTATAGACTTACTTTAAATCTGAATTCCAATAATAGGTAAGTAAACGAGCCCTGGAAACTAACCCATTTGAGGCTGTCTAATAAAATATTACATTCCTTTCATTTCAGTAAAAGACAGAAGAACCTTTCTCATTTCATATGTTTCTGGCCACCCTAAACTATAATTTTTTTCTCTACTTCTCACAAACCTAGCATGCATATAGGTCCTGGAGATCTAATAACTCATTTATAAGAATCAATTCTAGAGCAGCACTATGTAATAAAAAGTTCTCCTGAACATAACTGTCAAATTTACATCAACCTTAAATCAAAATTTAAGCTTTTTGTATTTGACAAATGACTACCTGTATTTAGAGAGCTTAAAGAGAACTGTTTGAATTCCTCTTTTGAGAGCATTACTTGACATGGCAAATCACACACCTTCAACAGGTATTACTTGAATACACACTGGAATTTCCCACTGTTCCTTGTAGCTTGGTCCATGATTATTTAATAAGGTAAATAATGATTGACTAGTTAAAGCTATCTGAGGGTGGTATCTTGCAACAAGTTTCTCTGCATTTGGGTCTTCACTAATGTCCTGAAAAACAACATAAAACTTGTTACTTGATAATACTTTTGGAAACTTTGACTAAGTAATGAGAAGAAGGGAGAAATTAAGAAAGGATACTTTAGAACAATCAGTTTACATGTACTTTATGAGGTAAAGAAGATTACCTCATAAAGTTTTAAGGAAGATCCCAAACCATCTTACTACTTACATAATGCATAGCTGCAGCTATTTGTTCTGGTGTTTCAATGGCTGGTATGGTATCTTTTGACAGCTGCAACTTTGCAGGCATTGAGGGAAATACTGTTTTCACATATTTTACACTTCCCTAAATAAGAAAAAAATGAATGTTTTATAGAAAAATCTTGATGTATTTTTTTCCTGAAGTATCGTTTCATTAAACTTAAAATTCTTCATTCTACTTAATGCAAATTATCAAATTTAGAGCCTTCTTAAGACAAGACTTTTCATGTTTTTACTTGACAATCACCATATATGTGTTTTAAAAAAAAAGGATCCAAGATAAGGATGCCATGGAATTTTCTCTGTCACTTTAAATTCTAACCTCTCATTTTATTCAGTACAAGTCATAACCAGGTGTAAGAGAAGATATCTTCTCCACACACATACTTCCAATATGATTGTGAGTAAAATCCTTTAAAGGGGCTTTTTGTTTGTATTCAGGAACATTAAAAAAGATAGAAACTAAGAAAATCAAGAAATAAAGTTGGTAGTAATAATTTTTAAAACATCAAATACTTGTAGCCATACAATAAAAGGGGACACATATGTATTGCATATTTTAAAAATTACATCTTGCTACTGCTCAAAATTTAAGCATAAATACTGAAATATATTTAAATTATGCTTCTATGTGAAATATAAATGATATTTCAGACAAAAATGTGTTTATTTTTATTTTCATATGGCAAAACTTACCAAAGCGAGAAGAGTTTTTTCTAACTTGAATCCCATCTCTATTCTGAATGGGAAGAATCCCATTAAGCTGGTGACCTCATGGAGAGTATAGAATTCTGGATACTTTTTCACTTGTTCAATACAAGCTTTTAAAATTTGCTAAACATTAAAAATTAAGAGAAATTCATTTTTACTGTACTTCTCTAGCAATGCAACAAAAATAATTTAGTTACATATGATTATATAATTATTTATTTTAAGTATGAGCCTCATTCATTAACTGAACTTCTAATAACTCAGGCACACTGTATATTCTTTATTTGATTCAAACTCTTATTTTTCATAACAATTCTTTTTAGCTTAATTTCTTTAAAAAAATGATGTTTAATAATCCTAAAAGTAGCAATTGTATTAGAATTCTCCAGGCCAGAATACTAGAGTGGGTAGCTTTTCCCTTCTACAGGGGATCTTCCCAACCCAGAGACTGAACCCAGGTCTCTTGCACTGCAGGTAGATTCTTTACCAGCTGAGCCACAGGGAAGCCCAAGAATATTGGAGTGGGTAGTCTATCCCTTCTTCAGTGGATTTTCCCAACCCAGGAATTGAACCAGGGTCTCCTGCATTGTAGGCATATTCTTCAACAACTCAGCTATCAAGGAAGCCCTAGAATTTAGAGAAGACATATTTTCTATGCTATTTAAGAAAATGTCAAAGAAATAGAGACATGTGAAAATTTTAACACACTTTGTGGCAATAAAATGAGCTACGTGAATGATTAGAAATAAGTTTAATACCCTAAAAATATTCCCAAGCACAATGAATTAATGAAGTAGTTATCTTACAGGTTATTCTAATATTCAATCTAAAAACTAAATGAGGAAGGTTATAACTAATTTGTATTTTCTTCTCTCTAAAATGTTCTCAAAATATTAATGACTTACAAGGAAATGTAATGAGGAAGGAAAATCACTGTTTCACCCAAACAGAATATATTCCACTTGTGATGACACGTAAATAACTCAAAGAAGCACAGTGATTTTGGAGGGGATAGGGGAGTTAATAATGTAAAACCATACACACTACATTATCATCTAAGATACAACTGTCTCTCGGTATCTCTGGAATCTCCCATGGACACCAAAATCTGAGGATGCTCAAATGGCTCACATAAAATGGTATATAGTACCATCAGCCATCCATACCGACTGACACAGAACTGGCAGATATGGAGGACCAAATGGATGGGTTTTTTATTCATCTCTCAATAAACTTTCATCTGAACCTTTTAGAATACAGTTTATATCACAAAAGCTTTTAGCAATAAGTATACTTTTATATCCCCTTTCCCTTCATAAATTTATAAAATGTGTCATTACAAATCAGTATCATTACTCTAATACCTTTTCAAATATAATTTCATATCTTCTCCTCTTTAATCCTCTCTCCCTGCTATCTTTCACAGTTCTCCCCTCAATTCTATGCTTTTTAATAATGACTCTGATATTTAATTCAGGATATTATTTGCAATTGGGCTTCACCGGTGGCTCAGATGGTGAAGAATATGCCTACAACGCAGAAGACCTGGCTTTGAGCCCTGGGTTGGGAAGATCTCCTGAATAAGGGAATGGCTACCCACTCTAGTATTTCTGCCTGGAGAATTCCAGGGACAGAGGAGCCGGACAGGCTCCAGTCCATGGGGTAGCAAGAGTTGGACATGACTAAGCAATTAACACACACATACACTCACATATTACTTGCAGTTATGGCATATGTAGGATAATATGGAGACTCTGTTTGATTAGATATTTATCTGAACATCTTTCTTGGTAAAACTCTGTTGAGTGTTACAGTTTTTAAGTAAGTTCACTCAGTAATCATGGCAAGAGAAAAATTCAGTGTAAATCTATGACAGTTTTATACCTATACTCAGGGGCTGGAATCAAGATTGCTGGGAGAAATATCAATAACCTCAGATATGCAGATGACACCACGCTTATGGCAGAAAGTGAAGAAAAAGAACTAATGAGCCTGTTGATGAAAGTGAAAGAGGAGAGTGAAAAAGTTGGCTTAAAGCTCAACATTCAGAAAAATAAGATCTTGGCATCCGGTCCCATTATTTCATGGCAAATAGATGGAGAAACAGTGGAAACAGTGGTTGACTTTATTTTTCTGGGCTCCAAAAATCACTGCAGATGGTAATTGCAGCCATGAAATTAAAAGGAAGGAAAGTTACTCCTTGGAAGGAAAGTTATGACCAATCTAGACAGCATACTAAAAAGCAAAGACATTATTTTGTCAACAAAGGTCCCTCTAGTCAAGGCTATAGTTTTTCCAGTGGTCATGTATGGATACGAGAGTTGGACTATAAAGAAAGCTGAGCACAGAAGAATTGATGCTTTTGAACTATGGTGTTGAAGAAGACTCTTGAGAGTCTCTTGAACTACATACAAGGAGACCCAACCAGTCCATCCTAAAGGAGATCAGTCCTGGGTGTTCATTGCAAGGACTGATGTTGAAGCTGAAACTCCAATACTTTGGTCACCTGATGTGAAGAGCTGACTCATTTGAAAAGACCCTGATGCTGGGAAAGATTGAGGGCAGGAGAAGAAGGGAACGACAGAGGATGAAATGATTGGATGGCATCAACGACTTAATGGACATGGGTTTGGGTGGACTCCAGGAGTTGGTGATGGACAGGGAGGCCTGGTATGTTGTGGTTAATGGGGTCACAAAGAGTCAGACATGGCTGAACTACTGAACTGGACAGATATATTGTATAGTATTAAAGGTATTTCACAGCTGGTAGGTATTAAGTAACTAAAAGATCTTATTTAAAATATTTAATTTAAAAATTTTAATTAATAATTTACTTACGTTGGAAAAACAACTAAGTGAACAAATGAGGTTAAGAGATTCAGGCTGATCCCCATCACCCACCCACGAATATTATTTAACACTCAAAGTATTTTGAAAATTAAAAACACCAAAAACACATACATGTACACATCATTAAAAATAAAGATGAAAATGACTATGCTCCAGAAAGAGAAAATACATTTTCATACATGTTTCAAGCTTAACATTTAACAGACACTACTTCTGGCAATATGCTAAAATAGTATCTTGAACAGCACTCCTATCCAAATAACACAGAGCCGACTAGGCTACAACTAGCAATTTTCATGCATTGCTGGACTTGGTAAAAGCGAGAACAATCTCCAAGAACCACAATTAAATAAACTCCAAATACCTAGAATGAGGAAAAACAGGAGCAGTGAGCGGTAAGAAACACATGAAGTGGCTTGAAAGCAAATGTCTCAACTAGTTCTAAGATTAGGTAGGGAGCTGAACATCAGAGTGCTACATTTAATGCTTGAGAAGCAGAGATCTTGATAGATACCTGTATATCCACATTCACAGCAGTATTATTCAAAACAGAAGCAAATCAAGTGTCCATCAATGGATGAACGGATAAACAAAATGTCCATATACATACAATGGACTATTCAGCCTTAGAAAGGAAGTTCTGCCACACACTACAGCTGGATGAATCTTGAGGACATTATGGTAAGTAAAGTAAGTTAATCACAGAAAGGCAAATACTATATGATTCCACTTGTATGGGGTATCTACAGCAGACAAACTTAGAGACAGAAAGTAAACAGTGTGTGATACAGTAAGAACTAGTTTGTGTTTGTTCCTTATTTCTGACACAGAGCTCCTAAAGCTCTTGGAATCTCCTAAGTGATAAGAACATCTTCTTTATGCTAATGAGATGACAAAAGGCCCATAAGCAGCTAGTCACAAGTAGCCAATGATTTGATCAAGCATACCACTAAATAATCTCCACAGAAGCCCCCTCAACAATCTCAACAATGGGATCCAGAGAGCTTCTGGGTTGAAGAGACGGAAGTCTGGGAGGGTAGTGTGCTCGGAAAGGGCATGGAAGCCCCGTGCCTCTTCCCTCACAACTTGTGTTATGCATCTTTCTCTTCCATTTGGCTGTTCCTCAGTTGTATTCTTTATATTAAACTGGAAATAGCAGGTAAAATACTTTCCTGTGTTCTCTAAGCCATTCTACCTAATTATTGAACTCAAGGCAGGGGTGAGTCATGGAAACTCTAGGCTCAGTGTCTCAAGAGTTGGAGAATCAATTGGTATGAGGGAAAAATCCCACATAAATGGTTTCAAAAGTGTTGTGAATAGAAACAGTTCAGAGACAGGGATAATCTCAGTTTTACAGGATGAAAAGAGTTCTGGAGATTGGCCATACAAAAATATGAATGATTAAGCCAGTAAATTTAATCTTATATGTGTTTTACCATAATTAAAATGAATTTTTAAAAAAGGTAAGGAAATTCTGACACAAGCTACAACATGGTTGAATTCTGAAGACATTATGCTAAGTAAAATAAACCAATCACAAAAGGACAAACACTGTAATGACCCACTTATATAAGGTACCTAGTGAAGTTAAATTCATAGAAATAAAAAGTAGAATGGTGGTTGTAAGGGACTGGGTGGAGGGCAAATGATGAGTTATTTAATAAATATAGTTTCAGTTTGAGAAGATGGAATAGTTTGGGAATGAATCATGAAAATCTATTCACAACAGTGTTCAAGTATTTAATGCTACTGAACGATCCTTAAAAATGGTTAAAATGGTAAATTTTGTTATATATATTTGCCAGCAAAGGTTCGTCTAGTCAAGGCTATGGTTTTTCCTGTGGTCATGTATGGATGTGAGAGTTGGACTGTGAAGAAGGCTGAGCACCGAAGAATTGATGCTTTTGAACTGTGGTGTTGGAGAAGATTCTTGAGAGTCCCTTGGACTGCAAGGAGATCCAACCAGTCCATTCTGAAGGAGATCAGCCCTGGGATTTCTTTGGAAGGAATGATGCTAAAGCCGAAACTCCAGTACTTTGGCCACCTCATGCGAAGAGTTGACTCATTGGAAAAGACTGACGCTGGGAGGGATTGAGGGCAAGAGAAGGGGACGACAGAGGATGAGATGGCTGGATGGCATCACTGACTCGATGGATGTGAGTATCAGTGACCTCCAGGAGTTGGTGATGGACAGGAAGGCCTGGCATGCTGGGATTCATGGGGTCGCAAAGAGTCGGACATGACTGAGTGACTGATCTGACCTGATCTGATTTTACCACACCAAAAAAAGAGAAATATAAGACAGACTGAAACCTACTAAGTTTGGGAATCCCAAAAAAAGACTTGAGAAAATGAAAAAGAAGCAATTAATTGAAAATGGCTGAGGGAGGTGGAAGGGGGGTTCAGGATGGGGAACACATGTACACCCATGGTGGATTCATGTTGATGCATGGCAAAACCAATACAGTATTGTAAAGTTAAAAAAAAAAAAAAAGAAAATGGCTGAGAATTTTAAAGAATTGATTATGAATTTAAATATACAAATAAAGAGACACAATGAACCAAGTAGAATTTTCTTTTTATAAAGTACATTGTAATGACACTGTAATATAACAAAAATAAAAAGCAATCAGAAACAAAAGACAAATTCCATAAAAGAAATTGAAAATTAAACAATACATTTTCCAATAATACTTGAGCCAGAAACAGGAGAATTATATCATCAAACACTGAGAAATAAACTGTCAACTTAGAACCATGTATGTACTAAAGCTATCTTATTAAAATGAGAACAAAGTAAAAATATTTCCAGGTAAATAAAAAAGAAGATGGTTCACCACCAGGAGATTTTCACCAAAGGAACATCTAGAACATAAAGCATTTTAGGAATAATGAAGAGGGTCTCAGAATGTATATTTGAAAAGAGGAGATGGAAAGGCAAAAAAGGTCCAAATGTGTAGTTAAATGAAGACAAATATTGCCCACATAAAATAATGCTGCTGCTGCTGCTGCTGCTGCTAAGTCACTCCAGTCGTGTCTGACTCTGTGCGACCCCATAGACGGCAGCCCACCAGGCTCCCCCGTCCCTGGGATTCTCCAGGCAAGAACACTGGAGTGGGTTGCCATTTCCTTCTCCAATGCGTGAAGGTGAAAAGTGAAAGTGAAGTCGCTCAGTCATGTCTGACTCTTCGCGACCCCATGGACTGCAGCCCACCAGGCTCCTCCATCCATGGGCTTTTCCAGACAAGAGTACTGGAGTGGGGGGCCATTGCCTTTTCCATTGTATTTGGACTAACACCCATCAAATATACTTATCTTCATGATTCAATAATATTTTTAAAAAACCAGTGATCACCATTGTAAAGTAAGAAGGGCCAATTATGTTTCTGAAAACTGATAAAGAATCTAGCATTTTTTCTTCTACATGAAAAGGGAAGCCAAACAGTAGATGAGGAAAAATATCTTTAAAAATTATTCCAACTAATGAATAAAAATAAATGATGCAAATAGAATCTTATAATTTTACAGACCAAGTGAATCAATGAATCTAGGCATTAAACATCAATAGCTCCTAACATCTCAAAATCAGACATTATGTGTCAATTGATTAAAGAATACACCACCATCTATATATGTTCAATCCCTTTGGCAAGACTATAATTCTGATCAAGTTTTGGATCCAGTTGACAATTTCTAAGAAATACAGAGCAAAGAGGAACATGTTGAGGATTATTATGAATATGTAATTATCAAAATCTAGACTCTAGGAAAGTCTACAGGTCAAATGATCCAGGTTCTTCATAAGATAGTTAAAGGAAAAAAAAAAAAATATGGGGGGTAACTTGTAGATTAAAAGAAACTGTTTTATCAGGTAAAGGAAAAAACGTCCAATGTATGCAGTAGTTTCCTTTATCCAGGGGGGATATACTCTAAGACCCTCAGTGGATGTCTGAAATCATGGGTAAAACCAAATATCATTTCCTATCCATATATATCTATGATAAATTTTAAAATTAGGCACAGTAAGAGACTAAAAACAATAAAAACAGAATTATAGTGATATTGTAATAAGTTATATGCATGTGGCCTCTGCCCTCAAAATATCTTACAAAATCAAGGTCTCTTCAGTCTTAACTAAGCACTGCAGCTATAACTTTGGCAGTTTGAGGTGGGGCAACAAAACACAAATTTCTTTTTCCTTCGTTATAATTTCATGGATAGAAGATTCGTTTCTGATGTAAATTTTAGCAACTGCAGCATATGATTTTTGTTCTTTCCTTACTAAGTTGAGAACTTTCACCTTTTTACTTAAAGGAAACACTCTGTGGCTTCTTTATGACATACCCAAATTGCCAGCGTCACTACACTGGCATTACTGGGCTATTATCAAGCAAAGTAAGGGTGACTTGAACACAAGCACTGTGTTACCTCAACGGTTATCTGATAATCGAGGTGGTTACTAAGAGACTCATGGGTGGGAGATGCTAGACAAAAGGATGATTCACATTCCAGGTGGGCTGAAGCAGGATGCTGAGAGTTCATCATGCTACTCAAAATGGTATGTGATGAATTATTTCTGCAATTTTCCACTCACGGATAACTGAAACTGAGGAAAGTGAAACTGAGTTGAAGGAGGGACTACTATACAAGCCATAAAACTTTTGTATCTAGAATATTCAAAAAACTCCCGCAGATTAGTAACAAAAAGGGAAAATACAATAGAATAAAGGGAAAAACCTGAACAATCAATTTATAAGAAATGACCAAAAGACACGTGAAAAGATATACAGTCTTTTGTACAGAGCGCTCTATCCTCTAGCTTGATTAAGTATTGACTAAGTATCAATTTGTTGAGAATGTGGAGTGAAAACTTCTAAAAACCTGATGGGTAGAATATAAAGTAGCATAACCAGTTTGGAAAACAGTCTAACATTATCTATTGAAGATGTGCCTATTCTATATCCACAATTTCATTCCTAATCATATATCCAGTAGAAATGTGTGCACATGTGCACGAAGAGACATGTATGACAATTTTCACAGGGGCACTGCCTTGAATAGCTCAAATCTAGAAACAGTCCCAATTTTTTAAAAATAAATTTATTTTTTAATTGAAGGATAATTGCTTTACAGAATTTTGTTGTTTTCTGGCAAACCTCAACATGAATCAGCCACAGGTATACATATATCCTCTGCCTTTTGAGCCTCCCTCCTATTTCCCTCCCCATCCCACCCATCTAGGTTGATACAGAGTCCCTGTTTGAGTTTCCTGAGCCATACAACAAATTCCTATTGGCTATCTATTTTACATATGGTAATGTAAGTTTCCATGTTACTCTTTCCATACATCTCACCCTCTCCTCCCCTCAAGTCTGTAAGTCTATTCTCTGTACAAACAGCCCAAATTTTGATCAACAGAATATATTATTTATGTGCATTCGTAAACGTACAGAAACGAAAATGAATGAAATACAACTACACACATACATATATGTGAAACTCACTAACATACTATTGAGTGAAACAAGAATTTTGTTCACATAGTACAAAAGGGGGGACTCCCCAGGTGGTCCACTGGTTAAGAAAACACCTTGCAATGCAGGGTATGTGAGTTTGATCCCTAGTCAGAGAACTAAGACCCCACAGGCCATGGAGAAACCAAGCCTACACGCCACAAGTAGAGAGGTGAGCACACTCTGGAGCCCATGTGCCACAACTAGAGAGTCTGTGCCCTGCCATGAAAGATCCCACATGACATAACAGAGATCCCAGGTGCCACAACTAAGACTCAACACAGCCAGATAAGTAAATACATAAATATTAAAAAATAATAATTCACATAAAATTTAAAAACAGACAAAAGAAAGCCTGAACGACCAAATTTTTTTAAGGCATGGAGATTATCAAACAAGTCACTTGGCACAGTGATTATTTCTTCAACAAGGGAAAACACTATTTAGGAGGGATACACAGAGGGCTTCCAAGTTAATGGTAACATTTTATTTCTTGACTTGGAAGAGTCATAAAGGTGTTCACTATATAATTATTTGTTGGAAAGCTATATATGTTTGTTCTAAATACTTTCCCATAGGTACATTTCATACCATAAAATTAAAATTTGAAAACAATAAAAAATTAGTTAAATATCAGTGAGTCTTTGGGGTGAGATATAAAATGTAACAAGACAATGTGCTGCCAAGTCAATCTGGGTAAAAAGACTTAAAGCTGATTGCTAGCTATCAAATAATGTACTTTGTTAATAAACATGTTTATTTTATAAAAGTGGTAAAATACCCTTAAAATCTACATCTTAACCATTTTTAAGTGTAGAGTTCAATACTATTAAGTGTATCACATTGATTTGTACAGAGACTAGTTTTAAAGGCTTAAAAATAATTCAGACTGGGGTTGATATTTGTAGATGAATACTACAACTCTAAATTTTTACTATGTCCACTAAATGATGGGAAGTTGCTAGGCAGAGCAATTTACATGCTTTTTTATTTTTGCTAATATATCTGCATGAATAATTTAAATATAATAATAAAAAAATTATCTGATGAAATTTATCATCTGGTGGCTGTTTACCATGAGGATAGTGAACGCAAATTTATGACTCAGTTCTAAAGGATCATTCAGATTTTTAAGGACCAAGAAAACCCCTTAAACCCCATTCTCTCATAAGGCAAATCAGTTCATCACATCAAATCATCCATATGAGTAAAATACAACTCAAATACAGTAGCTAGATCATTAAAAGAAAATATATGAATATACTGTAGTGTCTGATTTTGAGGTGTTATTATTTCTAGTATGTCCATCACTTAAATACATGATGAATAAAAGACCTATATACAATTTGGTCTCTAATTTGACAACATTAATATATACTTTTGGAAAATCATCACACATTTTAAAATGCTGCTATTGCCTATCACTTGGCAGCTTAAATAAATGTGATTTTTCTTTACCTCTGTGACGAGACGAGCGTCGTCAGAAAGCATATTATAATCCTGGGCACATTTCTTTGCAGAATTCTGCAAAAATTTTAGGAATTCTGTAACTTCTTCATTCACATGTTTTTTCATTTCCTGATTTTGAAAAAAAAAAAATAGACACATCTTGGAATAAGACGCCTGGTTAAAAACAATCACTTCTCAATCAATGTATTAATAATTTGAACTTAAATTATCATATCCAAAGCAGAAATCACAAAACAGTTAACTGTGCAACAAGACAAAAGCTGATGACTAACACTACAATCAGAAATTACATTAATACAGAATTACAGAAATACATTAATTTTAAATAATTTCAGAAATACATTAATAAAATGTTGTGAATTAACATAAAAAGGGACAAACACTCAAATGGAAAAATAAGCATATGTATGAATAAGCAAGTTATAAAACAAGAATTAGAAATGGCTTATAAACACATGCAAAGTATTTATTTTCATTAGTAACCACTATAATATAAAGCAAGAGATTGCCATTTTTTCCCCATATGTTCAGTATTAGTGAAGATATTCTGGAAAAACCTTTGTACAATAGTGGTACATACAAATTGGTTTAAAATTATTGCAGAACGATTTGCTCATGTGTAACTGCACCTCAAAGCCTTAAGAACATGTATAGTTTTTCATCTGGTGATTATATTTCTAAGAATTTGTCTCAAGAAAATGATCACAGATATGAACAATGAGTTTGCAACAGTGATGTTCAACACAGCAACATATAACTGAGAATTTGGAAACTACTTAACTAAATAACTACACAAAAATTTTAAAGTGATTCAGGGTAAAGTTCTACTACTAGTACTTAACGTGAACTAGGGTGAAATATACTCAGAACTAGAGCAAAATGCCTTAACTATAATAGAATAAAGAACAGAATTAAAGCATTAATAGTCCGTCAATTAAATTCCTTTTATTTTTAATTTTTATTAATAACATTTATTGTACCTAAAAAGAAAAGCATATTTAAAATACTTCCTAACTTTTAAATATTTTTTATGGAAGTTGAAGAACAGAATACATACCAAGTACTGCAAGTAGTCATTTGTATTTATTCCAACAGTTTTGGAATTTGGAGGGATTTTTGCATATTTAACCAATAAATCCACATAATTTCTCTGTTCTCTCTGTGAGAAACGAGAGAAACGAGGATAAGGAACTCTTGGTTTTGGAAGAAGAACCATTCCAACTGTGGTTTTAACTTTTTCCTTTGCTTGAGCTGCTGAATTAACTGTCGGCTCATTTTCTACTGAACCTGCTGAGGCATTCAAATTTTCTCCTATACGTCTGGAAAAAAAAAAAATACAGTTTACAAATACGTGCTTTTCATAAGAAGATTACTATCATGAAATTTGATAATTCTCAATCACCATTGAGAATATAGAGTGATTAACAGACTAAATTCTGGATTATTATCTAACTCTGCCACCTGCATTTTGATATTTAGTCATTTAGTATAAATTAAGTATTCTGTAGGATAGGATCATATCACAAGTCTATCTTCAATTATCTGATGGAGAGGAAGAGGCATATCCTGAAATAAGTTACTCAGTTTGGAAGTTTCTCCCCTTTATTGAAGAGGGGTTAGTTAATCACTCTTGCCAATTACATATGCAAGTATTTTGGATTTACATTTTATTACAATGCAAGTTGCTTTTTAATACTTAAATTCTTTAATAAGGTATATCAGTTAATGCAGTGAACAAAAGCCACGAGGAACAGGATAGGATGAGGTCACAAGCTTGTAGTTCACAAATTCATTGAGATTCTAAATTTTCTGGTTTCCTCTGCATTTATTATCTCAAGAATTAAAAAGAAAGTCTGAACACTGTGTGGGTATATTCTATGGAAACAATAGTTCTTTGAAAAAAGTTGTATAATCCTCTATTACTCATGCACATGGCTGAGTCGATCGAAATGTCTTGTATGAATACAGGAAATCTTGGCATATCTATAGTGAAATTCACTAGAGAAAAAGTAGTGAGTAGCTAGAGAACCTGTTGCTGCTGCTGCTAAGTCGCTTCAGTCGTGTCCGACTCTGTGCAACCCCATAGACGGCAGCCCACAAGGCTCCCTCGTCCCTGGGATTCTCCAGGCAAGAACACTGGAGTGGGTTGCCATGTCCTTCTCCAATGCATGAAAGTGAAAAGTGAAAGTGAAGTCGCTCAGTCTTGTCCAACTCTTAGCGACCCCATGGACTGCGGCCCACCAGGCTCCTACGCCCACGGGATTTTCCAGGCAAGAGTGCTGGAGTGGGGTGCCATTGCCTTCTCCAGAGAACCTGTTACCATATTTATTTCCAAAACACTACCCCCAATTAAAAAAAAAATCACCTTATTAACCCAGTTAAGGTTCATGAACACAAATTTCTTACCTGGTACATATTCTGTCTCTGTTACTGCTATTCAGTGTTATAATCTACATTTTTCCTAAGAGTCTTAAATTACACACACAAAACTACATTTTCTTAGCCTCTACAACTTTAATTTCCACCACAGTAACTGTATCCTACCTATGATTTGGTTCCAAACTAAACAACAATAACCAAAAGGAAGAGAAACTAATGAAAGGATGAATGTCCGCTGATTCATTCTTCATTCCTCCATTCATTAGTACTTATTTTGAGTGACTACCACACGCCAGCCCTATGCTGGGTAGTAGACATACAACCATACAACCAACACTGAGCGCGATAAGTCTCTACTCTCTAGGATTTTATAATCAAGTGGATCAGGCAAATGAATGGGGAAGAAACAGAAGTAAATACGTACATCAATACAATCTGACTATGGAGACTTCGGGTTTCCAAACTGAACATATTGACTAGATAACTGGAGAGAATCCTAAGGATATGGAAATCAGGGATTAGGAGGAAGAAAGGGGAGGGGAAAGAAAGATCCAGAGCAATGATTCTCAATCTAACAGTATTAACCCTCAGAGCATTCTGAAATCCTGTGCGTGTATCTGGGTTGTCCCAAAATAGAAGAATAGAAGGCATTTAGAGGTCAGGAATACTAGATTTTTATAATGTGTGGTAGTGTCCTGCACAACATTCAGAGGTCATTTCAAACTTTCCCTTCTCATATACAAATAAGTGTGGTCTGTTATTATTGCTGTATTATTATTATTTATCCAGCAATAAATTTTACTTTATTTTTATGATTTTTTTGTGATATATAGTTTATATATCACAAAAAAAACAAATCTAATTTTATTCATGTCAGCTGGTGCATCTGATTACTTCATTAAATCTTCTAGTGCAGTAGCATCTACTATAGTACATGATAAAAATGATTTTCCTTTTATTTCATATAAAGCATTATTTTAAAGTATTATGTTTGTGGCTACTAATATCTATGAATTTCAATTCATAGCAAAGAGATGTCTTATTTCTTATTAACATTTGTCACGCAAAGTAGGAGAGTTTCAGCCTCATAAGTCTGAGAATTACCAATATCAGTGTCTGGATGAAGGGTGAGACAAACCCCATCTAAAACTACCACTAATGTGTTTTAGATCACCTTTAAAATACTAGAATAAATATGGTAAAAATTTCAAAATTCTTTAAAAAAAAAAAAAAAAGACTTAAGAGTCCCCTCAGTAAGCAAAGTATTCAAGACTACTCTTTTAGAACTAAACTGTACGGAAAACTAATCAAGAGAGAAGGTTAGTGAACAGAAAAAGAATATTGGAAATTAAAATAAGGATGCTTAGATTGGCTCTGAAAATAATAGAGGTGAAGACATACCTAGCTACTAAAGTTTCTTCAATAACTGTATAAAAAATAAGCATATTTTAGGTTAACAAAATGAATATTAACTGCTGATCTTGGGAGAAATGTATTACAGCAAATTGATTTCTCACTAGAAAATGTCTTGAGAGCTATTCAAACCTAACAGTATTGTGTCCACAACTCTTAACAATACTGCTTCACAGCTGTCTCTCTGAATATGAGAACATGTCTGTCCTTGTGGCACCAACTGGCAAATTTAATTAAGCTGCTGCAGCAACAAGATGCTGACTCAGATATGCCAGCGTAGAAATGTCAAGAAATTCTAGCAGTTTAAATTGGCTACATTCAGCAAAGAATGAAATGGCAGCGCATCAAGATCATTTCTGTGTGCAGTGCTGTCAAAATCTTCATCAGGGCGCAAGCCAAAAGCATGCGACAGGGTTTCTCTATCCACATTTACAGCATTACATTTAATTTAAGTTGATAGTTTGAAGTTTTCTTCCTTCATTTTGTCAACTACCCATTCTCCTTTTTTACCTTAAGTTTCTATGAAAAAAAGGCAGAATTCAAAACTTTTTGCTTCCTATGCTTTAAAGTCTCCTGGTTTGGGTAGCTTCTTTAAGTAGCATTTGGAAATGGTACTTCTAGCTCCCATCTCAAGTCTACCTGTACCCAATGAATTTGATTTACTTATGTACATTAAACATGTTAAATTTTTTCTTCTTTTTTTGTATTTGAAGCTACTTTCCCTTTTGCTGCCTTAAAACTCAGTTATAAATATCTATAACCAGAAACTAATTTTTTAAAAGGCAAATTTTTAACTTTTAGTGGAGGGAGAAGGGTTGAATAAAAACCTCATGTTGTTGAAAGTAGCATAAACAGAGGTATTACTATTTTCCCAAATATGTTATTTACAGAACATAAAAAATTGCAAGATTAGGGCTAATAAATTTACATTCTTTCTAGTTTTTTCCATCAAGAAAATGGTAATTAAATATAGTTTGAAAATTCATTCTTACTATAAGAAAAAAAGATTTTAGGAGTTAAGTGTACTCAGCTTCCAGTAATATGTCCTCTCCTTTACATATTTCAGACTATAACCCACACTTGGGATATGCTGAATAGAACCAGATTGACAAAGAATCATAAAATATTTAAGAAGCAGAATGAATAAGACTAATACTGCAAATTTTTTGTCTGGAAAGATGAGGCTGAGATAAAAGTTAATAGAGTTTTTGTTTTTTTTTTAAGAGTAAAGATATATGTGCACTAAATCTCAGGACATGAGTATTGGTAGGCATTCTTAGATTCAAATAAACAAAGGCAATTGTTTAACTGGTAATAAGTTTTAAGAAGTTATCTCCAAGAAGTGGTACAAGTTGGATAACAGAAATAGCTGCTGAAAAATATTCATAGATGTACACTGATAAGGATTTAAAGTCTTAACCTTTTGTAGTTGACACTTGCAAAGACAATAATTATGCACTTTGGCAAGAAATGTTGCTCCTGAAACTGCCTCTTTAACGCAATTCTGAAAATGTCTTATTAATACAATTTCTGCTTGCCTTTATTTGAACTTATCTATTTATCTGAAGGAGAAGGCAATGGCACCCCACTCCAGTACTCTTGCCAGGAAAATCCCATGGATGGAGGAACCTGGTAGGTTGCAGTCCATGAGGTCGCTAAGAGTGGGACACAACTGAGCGACTTCACTTTCACTTTTCACTTTCATGCATTGGAGAAGGAAAAGGCAACCCATTCCAGTGTTCTTGCCTGGAGAATCCCAGGGACGGGGGAGCCTGGTAGGCTACACCGTCTATGGGGTCACACATAGTCAGACACAACTGAAGTGACTTAGCATAGCATAGCATAGCATTTATCTGATGGAATCAAAAAAGGACTAGTTTAATGTTTTTAATGGCAATCTGGCAATATCTATAAAAATTAAAATCACACATGCCTCTTCCTTTCATAGGAACTTATCCTTATAGCAGCACATATATAAAAAGGATGCTGTTTGTAATAGTAAAGGAATGAAAACAGCCTAAATGAACATCAGTGGTAGTAATGAATTGATCCCACTAAGAAATACCACAGTCACCAGAAAACTAGGAGGAAAATTAGAGAGTGAGATATCTCCATAGAAAATAGCTCATTATCTTTAGAGGAGTAGTTTTAACAGCCTAGTGAGGGTAGGAGACAGATCATAGTGAGATATTCAGTGAAAGCAAGTGCAATGGGATGTGCAGTAAAGGGAAGGTGTTCTTTTTTTTTTTTTTCCCCCATTCTATTTCTCAAATAGATGCTTCAAATCTGTCTTTTGGCTGAAGGATTTAATCCATTTATAGTAATTTTTGGTAATGCTATCTTGTTAACTGTTTTCTGTAGGTCTTACCACTTTTTTGTCCCTCATGTCCTCCCAGCAAGCATATACAAGTACAAAGAAGTCTAAGTACAAATTAGAGAAGAGGTAACAAACTAACTAGGAGGGAACGTCAAATTCAGGGATTGAGACAGGACAAACTTGAGCATGCTTAAATACTGATCAAGAGAGAACAAAGACCTGATGGCCTAGTGGTTAGGACTGAGCTTCCACTGTAGGGGGCATTGGTCTGAACCCTGGTTGAAGAACTAAGATCCTGCAAGTTTGTACCACTTGACCAAAGTGCCCCTCACCCAAAAACAAAAGAGAGAAATGGGAGTAACAGGGGATGCTAATTGACAGGATACTGAAAAAGTAGAAAAGATGGGGTCCCCTTCCATGCAGAGAGTAGAAATATGTTTCCTCCATTGCAGAAGGAGTAGAGAAAGATGAAAGTAGACATTGAGCTCTCTTAGGGGAGCTCCCCAATTCTTCATCTGGCATATTATCATTTCTTTCTAGTAAACTTCATGACTCAGTTTTAAGATTCATCCACAATAGAGTAGAAGCAGCCAATCACAAAGGAAAGAAGAGCTGTTATAGGCAGGTAAGAAGTGAGAAGGGGAAATTATTACTGTCACAATACACATTTTCATACCAGAAATTTGGAGGTATGACATCTATGGCAATTTAGTGGTATCTATTAAAATATAAATGTTTATAGTATCCACCCAAATAATTCAATTTCTATAAATTTATCTTATAGAAATAATTACCAGAAATTTATAAATGTTACTGTTTAAAATTGCACAAACATTTTACAATGTAAAACTAACTAAAAGAATTAAAAGTATCTCTGTAAAGTAATATGTAGCCATAAGAAGACTGAGATAATATAGGGGCACAAAATACCTAAAGTATTATGTTAAATGAAAAAAACAAATTGCAAAATTTTATAGTGTTTATAGTATTTATAGTGTGATTTCCACCCCCACCCCCCTCTCTTTTTTGGGCCACATACTGCATGGCTTGTTCCCTGACAAGGGATTGAACCCAGGCCCTCAGCAGCAAAAGCATGGAGTCCTAATCACTGGATATCCAGGGAACCCCCCCCCCCATTTTAATATGCATCTGTTCATGTATAGAGAAAGGTCTTAAAAGATGTTACATATGTACACCAAAGAGTGGTCTTTTGAGGATACTAAGTTCTTCTATTTTCTAATTTTTACATCCCTATAGTTCAAATGTTTCATAGTGGATATAGACAGATATAAAACTTCAAGTATCAGAAAAATATCAAATATGGATATAAATAACCAAATAAATAAGCATATTACCTGCTAGATAAAATACATAGTTCTTTTAAACTTGGAGCCATGGACTGATCTTTATAATTTTCTCGAGAAAAAAACGTCTTAAGACCATTTTTTGGTGAAACATCCCTGAAAAACAAAGTAATTTACTTGGATTTGACAACTGAAATATCAGGCTAGATTAACAAGCAATTACAACTGCAATTTAAAACTACATGTCCCTGACCTCTCCTTTCCCAGAAAATCACCTCTTAATATTTTAACTTCATGCAGCCATGAAATTAAAAGAAGCTTACTCCTTGGAAGGAAAGTTATGACCAACCTAGATAGTATATTGAAAAGCAGAGACATTACTTTGCCAACAAAGGTCTGTCTAGTCAAGGCTATGGTTTTTCCAGTGGTCATGTATGGATGTGAGAGTTGGACTGTGAAGAAAGCTGAGCGCCGAAGAACTGATGCTTTTGAACTGTGGTGTTGGAGAAGACTCTTGAGAGTCCCTTGGACTACAAGGAGATCCATCCAGTCCATGCTAAAGGAGATCAGTCCTGGGTGTTCATTGGAAGGACTGATGCTGAGGCTGAAACTCCAATACTTTGGCCACCTCATGCAAAGAGTTGACTCATTGGAAAAGACCCTGATGCTGGGAGGGATTGGGGGCAGGAAAAGGGGACGACAGAGGATGAGATGGCTGGATGGCATCACCGACTCGATGGACATGAGTCTGAGTGAACTCTGGGAGTTGGTGATGGATAGAGAGGCCTGGCGTGCTGTGATTTGTGGGGTGGCAAAGAGTCAGACACGACTGAGCGACTGAACTGAACTGAACCAGATGTGTGAGTTTAGATGTTTTATTTCTTGTTCAGTTTTTAAGCTAGGCCCATTCTGAAATTTTCCAATTTCAATAATCAGCCTTGTTTTTTCTTTTAGTACTCATCTTAAGGCTCTGTGGCATAACATTAAGCTGTTTGATTGCTCAAAGAAAATGCTTCTCAACTTATTTTTGTCTCATTCACTATTGTACTCGGCCAAAAAACACTACAAAGACTGATTATCCAACTATTTTTTTTTACTTGGCAAATGTGATCAATAGTGTGCTTCTACTAAAACCACTTGTAAGGTCATATATGATTTTCCATATTGTAATTAACTTACAGACTAACATACTGTAGTCAAGGCTTTCCATCTAGTAAATGTCAAATAAATGTTGGTTGAAGGAAACAATTTAAAAATTAAATACACTGAGACCCATTAATCTAGGGATGCCAAAAATTAGTAGGATTCTATAGAAAAGGACAATTCCAAGGTCTATAATGCAATGCAAAGTCAAAGCGAAGGCCCTGAACCACACTTGGTTTCACAATGTCAACGGTATAGAAGAGCATGTGTGTTGCATTTGAACATATTCTTTATAGAAAGAAACATAAACGAGAATATCTCTAGGAACTTACAACAGAACAATCTAATCAAATAGCACCTGCAGCTGGCCATTCCTAAAATGGGAAATTCTAGCATATTTGTGCCATACTCATTTCTTTTTTAAAGGTGTTTATCTAAAAAACAATGATTAATGTACAAACAATAAAATTAAAAAAATCTTATTTGGTATACACCAGGGTAGTTTCTTATTACTTGCTATGGTACTATATTTGTGACATCTCATTAAATTCTAAAATTTTTGCATAACCTACAAAAACAAAGTCACAGGCCCCAGGGATTGTGAGCTCCTTGGAGGAAGGGAGCACTGTTTGCAGTAAGCAAGTACTTATTAAGCACATACTGATTTTATTTGATAAATTTGGCATGTTACATTTTATAAACTGAAGGTGTATAGCATGTTACTTCAATGACATTTCTATATTGTAATATGATTGCCATTATACATAACATCATCATCTACATTATACTAGAATACATACTGATTGAATCTTTGAGTCAGGTGCTATCTTAGCTATCTTTGTTATCTCTTATATTCTCCTCTGCTAGCAAACTCCTTCACTAGTATAGATGCTCAGTTAATGTGTGTCAAATTGACCTAAAGCAGCACATACATTAGATTTCTATTGCCAATATATAACTTAATAGAGTCCTTTATTTGGGATGGTCTCATACACTTCTAAAATAGTCTATGCATTTACATTATCACTTGATATGCTATGCTATGCTAAGTCGCTTCAGTCGTGTCCGACTCTGTGCTACCCCATAGATGGCAGCCCACCAGGTTCCCCCGTCCCTGGGATTCTCCAGGCAAGAACACTGGAGTGGGTTGCCATTTCCTTCTCCAATGCATGAAAGTGAAAAGTGAAAGTGAAGTCGCTCAGTCGCTTCACTCTCAGCGACCCCATGGACCGGAGCCCACCAGGCTCCTCCATCCATGGGATTCTCCAGGCAAGAGTACTGGAGTGGGGTGCCATTATAGATTCCAATATAAAAAAAAAGCTTGTCAGTTCTTAAAGAAGGTCTATTATTTGTACAGATATGGGCTAGGTTCTTGAATACAAGAATATTCCAGTATCTCTCCTTCGCTAAGACCAACAATAAATACAGGATGGACTTACACATAGACACAATCTACGTGGTGAATTGTCATCACTTTAGGAGAGGAAGTACAGTCAAAGATAACTCAAAACTGCTCAGTAGGTGTAGATGAGAATCGTAAACTCTTAAGCCACTGAATTTGTCCTCTTGTTTCCTCCAGATCTCTTCAGGCCAGATACCCTCCTTTCCTAACCTAGTCACCAGACCCACTTCAATCTTGTTGCGTAGGTGCCTAGTCAGTCCCTCAGTTGTGTCCGACTCTTTAAGACCCCCATGGACGGCAGCCTGCCAATCTCCTCTGTCCCTGGAATTTTCCAAGTAAGAATACTGGAGCAGGTTGCCATTTCCTTCTCCAGGGAATCTTCCTGACCCAAGGACTGCACCTGTGTCTCCTGAATTGGTAGGTGAATTCTTTACAGCGGAGCCACCTGGAAAGCCCCTCAATCCACTTCAGGGAATTACAAACAGATGTAACTCACCAGTTCAACCTTGGTTCACCCATGGCCATCATTGAAGTCATATTCCTAGATTTCTCCTTCACTCTAGTTCATAATTCTGCTGCCTGGCAGTCCAGGCTCTTAAAGGAAGAGGATTTCTCCAGAATTTTCACTCAACTGAGGAAAAACCAAAGATCAAGAACAAAATCAGGTGATTGGCGGGCCAGATACTGTTAACTCAGATGAGGCAAGAACCTGTTCCTAACACCTACCCTCACCTCACACACTTAAAAAAAAAAAAAAAAGAGCAGACAGATGAATATTTCCAAGGTCTTTGAGGAAGAACCACGAAGCTGACACAGGACCAGTCCTTCTCCATTTAACTTATTCCAGGAACTTCGAGAAAATAAAGGTGGAAACAGATTGGCGTTCTCATTGTTCACATATTAAATCCCATTAGGGCACGGGATGTATGTCTTGACTCAGCCCCTGCCCCAACTCCCTTACTGCCAAAATAAATCATTGCTTCCACCTTCCCAAAGATAATTATGGTGCAAATTCTGGCAAGCGTCGAAGGGCAGAAGCTCTGGATATCAAGAATCTTTCAAACAGAACCTCACTTTTGCGAAGACTGAGGTCTAGATAACTTAAGTGACATTTAACGGGATCAAGAAGAGGAATCACTAGCACTACAAAGCTGGTCTAAACATCAACACTCCAAGTTCAGTGCATCTCCTGTCACCCTGTGCGTACAGCTAAGAGTTTGTGAGCAACGCGGTCAAATGCTGGAGTCTCTCTCTCAGTAACGGACGGGCCTCACTTGTTCCTACTGAACCCACCTTCCACACTTTTGACCGGAGAGGGGCTGGGGCGACAGAGCCGAGGAAGACACAAGGAAGGCTGAGGGAAAGAGAACCAAAGGAGAAACAAGGTTCCAGGGAGGTAAGAAATCTGCCAGTAAAGCCGGAGAACAGGTCTGCGCTAGCATCAGCTGTGCAGGGTCCGGCACGGCCGACGGGCCGCCATGTTCCCGCCTCCCGACTCTCACGAGCGCGCCCTCCCCACCGCGTCTCCGTCACGAAGCTGCCTTGCCGCCCACCTCGTGGTCCGCGGCGGCTCTGGCCCAGACCGCGACCCCCACGGAACAAAAAGAGACTCCCCACCCGTCTCCTTTTTCTCGCGCGCGCGCGACCTCGGAAGGCCTTATTTAAAGGACGCGGCGGCGCCGCCTCGACCCTGCGTGATGGCGTCAGCAGTGACGCAGTGGGCGGGGCCCTCTCCAGGTCCCCAGACTCCTGGTAGTTTGCCCTGGAAGCTGAGATAGGATTTGCTGAATACTGGCTTGAGGGGCGGCTGCTGCTAAGTCGCTTCAGTCCTGTCCGACTCTGTGCGACCCCATAGACGGCAGGCCACCAGGCTCCTCTGTCCCTGGGATTCTCTAGGCAAGATACTGGAGTGGGTTGCCATTTCCTTCTCCGGGCTGCATTTTGTCCTAGAAAGTCCTCCACCTTGAGGGTATGGTAAATTGGAAGGAGGACAGGTGACAAGTACAGTACTGGAAATACCCAGACTTTATTGTGAATTTACTCAAGCGTCTTAACTGACTCATCAATAAAATAGAGATATTGTGAGCACGTGTGTGTAAGCGTGGAGCACCTATTCACTAGTTTTTTGAGAGGATTAAATGCATTTTCCTATACTTAGAGAAGCACTACAACCATTAAACTGTTTCTCTTGACTAGCAGCAACCTTTTACCAAGAAGGTTTGCTTGGTTACATCTCCCTTCCAGAATATCACATGTATACTGACCTGTCCCCTTACATCTTTGGTTCCTTAGAGCTAAGAGGCAGTCTCTTGGATTATACTCTTCAGTAAGTCCCTAAATAAAATTGAAACTCACAGCTCTCATGTTGTGTTTATTTCAGTGGCATGTGTGCATGCGTGCGCACACGTGCACACACACACACATATTACAGATACTATGGGAACCCAATACTAAGGGAACTCAATCTGACTGAGAAAATTTAGAGACTACTTAAGAGAAGACGTTTCATTTAGCTGGGTCTTGAAGGACTACCTCTTGAGAAATTTGTATGCAGGTCAGGAAGCAACAGTTAGAACTGGACATGGAACAACAGACTGGTTCCAAATAGGAAAAGGAGTACATCAAGGCTGTATATTGTCACCCTGCTTATTTAACTTATATGCAGAGTACATCATGAGAAATGCTGGGCTGGAAGAAGCACAAGCTGGAATCAAGATTGCCAGGAGAAATATCAATAACCTCAGATATGCAGATGATACCACTCTTATATAAGGCAGAGAATGAAGAGGAACTAAAAAGCCTCTTGATGAAGGTGAAAGAGGAGAGTGAAAAAGTTGGCTTAAAACTCAACATTTAGAAAATGAAGATCATGGCATCTGGTCCCATCACTTCATGGGAAATAGACGGGGAAACAGTGGAAACAGTGTCAGACTTTATTTTTCTGGGCTCCAAAATCACTGCAGATGGTGACTGCAGCCATGAAATTAAAAGACGCTTACTCCTTGGAGGGAAAGTTATGACCAACCTAGATAGCATATTGAAAAGCAGGGAGATTACTTTGCCAACAAAGGTCTGTCTAGTCAAGACTATGGTCTTTCCTGTGGTCATGTATGGATGTGAGAGTTGGACTGTGAGGAAAGCTGAGCGCCAAAGAATTGATGCTTTTGAACTGTGGTGTTGGAGAAGACTCTTGAGAGTCCCTTGGACTGCAAGGAGATCAACCCTGGGATTTCTTTGGAAGGAATGACGCTAAAGCTGAAACTCCAGTACTTTGGCCACCTCATGCGAAGAGTTGACTCACTGGAAAAAACTCTGATGCTGGGAGGGATTGGGGGCAAGAGGAGAAGGGTACGACAGAGGATGAGATGGCTGGATGGCATCACTGACTCGATGGATGTGAGTCTGAGTGAACTCCGGGAGTTGGTGATGGACAGGGAGGACTGGTGTGCTGCAATTCATGGGGTCGCAGAGTCTGACACTTCTGAGCGACTGAACTGAACTGAACTGAAGGACTACTAGGAGTTCACTGGATAAAGGGGCTGTGGTTTTGGGGGTGTGAAGAGCACAGAAGTATCAAATAGTGTTGCATGCTGTGGGGAGGAGAACAGCTACTGTATCACTGTGTTGGGGAAGTGAAGGCCCTTAGACCAGGGAAAAGGGAGGGGCCTAAGAGGGTCTTTATGGCATGCTAAAGAATTTAGAACTTTGGACTTACTCTTTGAGTTATAGGGAAAACATGGTGTGTGTGTGTGTGTCAAAGTTTTTAATTGAGGTGTAATCCATGTTCCATAAAATTTACTTGTTATTCACTGATTTTTAATTAAGTTCACAGCTATGCAGCTATCACCGCTACCAAGTTTTAGAACATCTCCATCGCCCTGAGAAATCCTGTGTGCTCCTTTTCAGTTAAGAAGCCCTGAGAAATCCTGTGTGCTCTCTCTTCCCACCTCTATGCTATGCTATGCTAAGTCACTTCAGTCATGTCCGACTCTGTGTGACCCCATAGACGGCAGCCCACCAGGCTCCCCCGTCTCTAGGATTCTCCAGGCAAGAACACTGGAGTGGGTTGCCATTTCCTTTTCCAATGCATGAAAGTGAAAAGATAAAGTGAAGTCGCTCAGTCATGTCCAACTCTTAGCGACCCCATGGACTGCAGCCCACCAGGCTCCTCCGTCCGTGGGATTTTCCAGGCAAGAGTACTGGAGTGGGGTGCCATTGCCTTCTCCGCTTCCCACCTCTATCTCTGGCCAAATACTAAGGAGCTTCATAATTCTACAGAGTTGCCTTTTCTGGATGCTTCAGATAAACAGAATTATACAGCACATAGTCTTTTGCATCTGGATTCTTTTCTCCTAGTATATCATCCATTTTTGAGGATCATCCATGTTGTAGTAAGTATTAGTAATTGTTTTGTTGCTAAATGGTAACACATTTATGTATATACCCATTTTGTTTATCCGGTCAACACAATGAATGTTAGATGGTTCCCACTTTCTGGCTATTATGAGTTATCTTGGTATGAATGATTGTATACAAGTCTTTGTGTGAAATTTGTGTTTTCATTTCCCTTGGGCAGATTCATAGAAATAGAATTGTTGGGTTGTATGGTAAATTTGTGTTTGACTTTTTAAAACACTGCCAAATGTTTTTCAAAATGATTGTTCCATTTTATTCTGTGGATATTCAAGCAGAAGAAAGATTTTATTTCATTTTTGCTAAACTGAGAAATAAACTAATAAGTTGTACAAAAAGCCAATTTCATTTTGAAAGAATTTACAAGAGTAGTTACTAATTTTGAGTTTATAAAATGGTTCAGTGGACCACAATTTCAAAAAGAACTTAAAAATGCAAGTACCTGGCTAAGTGAAGTTATCAGACTTTTTGTGTGTATTTCTTCTTGTCAACCAAACCAAGATAGAGAAATGCACAAGATCATCTTTTTTTTTTTTTTAATCAGTGCCACGTTATTTTCCTACTCCTCAGCTAAAAAGCTTCCTTTTTTGCTTTATCTGGGACGAACCTGGCCATGAACTGAAGCTGGTAACTACTTCACTCAGGGAATTTCTTTAATTTACAATCATCCATAAGGTATTTTCAAAGTGAGAATCCAGAAATAGCCCCCTAGCAAAGATGTTTCTGTCTAGTAATTGATTCAGAAACTAATGGGAGAAAAACTGTTGCCAATAGTAGTTTGTTCTAATTAGGCTTTTCAGCAATAAATGATACTTCAAGTGAGGAAGAATTATCATTACTCCTGAAAAGCCAGAGAAATGCTAGCTATGCTGTCAGAACAGAATGACTAAAGTATTCAAATTTTTCTATTCAGAAGATAATAGTTTTGAAGTATATTTTATTGGATTCTGTATAAGATGGTCTCTGGGCTAAAATAAGACCCAGAATTAACTGTTCATTTGAATGCCAGTCTTTTTTTTTTTAATTTTTAAGATTTGAAGTATAGTTGATTTAAAATGTTGTGTTACTTTCTAGGTTATCACAGGATTTTGAATATAATTCTCTGTGCTACTCCATAGGACCCTGCTGTTTATTTATTGATACACATAATAGGTTTTAACTGCTAATCCTAAACTCCTAATTTATTCCTCCCTATCCCCTTTCCTTTTTGGTAATCATAAGTTCATTCTCTATGACGGTGAGCCTCTCTATATTTTGTAAATAAGGTCATTTGTCTATTTTAGAGTTATCATTTAAGTGTTACATCTGGTATCTGTTTTTCTCTTTCCAACTTATTTCACTTAATACAATAATCTCTAGGTTCATCCATGTTGCTCCAAATGGCATTCTTTCATTCTGTTTTTTTTTAATGGCTGAGTCCACTGTATGTATGTACATCATCTTTATCCATTCTTCTGACAAAGAAGAGAGATTTAGGTTGCTTCCATGTCTTGGCTATTGTAAGTACTGCTGCTATCTTTTTAAATTAGAGTTTCCTCTGGATATTTGCCCAGGAGTGAGATCGCTGAATCACATGGAAACTCTGTTTTTCCATTTTTAGTGTTTTTTTCTTTTTTCAACCTCCATACTGTTTTCCACAGTGGTTGCACCAATTTCTCAGCAGTTTTTTTTTCCCCCTCCACATTCACTCCATGAATGCTAGTTATTTATAGGTAGCCCCTAACTATCCCACAGAGAGAAAGTAATGATAGCATAAATAATTCCAAGTAGGATAACTAAATAAGTATTTGTCTTTAGAATACAATGTGTATTTTATGGAAACAGTAAAGAAAGAATGGTAGGAGATAGATGTGAGACTTGTTAGGGGATGACTATTGTAATTAACTGTGAGGGAGGCTAAAATTAATTTTTGTTCTGTAAGCAAAGAACAAGTCACAGTTGAAGCATCTTCTCCTCTACAAAGAAATCATTCTGGAATTTAAAATATTGTTTGGGAAATCTGTCAGGCAGATAAATAACAAATGGATTACTGAGACAAGACTATATCTTACGAGAGTCAATATTTCCCCTCCAAAGGAGAAAAAAATCCAGAATCATAGTAAACACACAAAGACTTTTGTTAGCTCCTTAATCATAGATAAATGACATTAGGAAAACAAGCTCACAACTGATGGTACGGGAAAAGGATAAAGTGGCTGTTAATCTAGCAAGAGGCTTCTGCCACTCTCGGAGGTTTACGTTTGCCTCCAGACAAACTGGGGATCCATCGGTGTGATTCATGATGTTTGCTATATGCGATGACTTTGGGGATCATTTCAAATATTTATTTTACTAAGTGCAAGAGACGCTGAGGAATGTGGGTGGAGGAAACGCCCAACTCAGTTGTGTTTAGTCTGACTTCAGTCTGACTTCCAAATATTTTATAATGTTAATGTCCTTGAAATTACTTTGAAAATAATTTATGATGAGGCTTTGCATCATTAAAATTATGTGATATTTAGCTGAAGTTAACTCTATTGGTTTACTCCTATCTGATCTACTCAAGAGAAGGGGCCAGGCTGGGATGGTACAATGAGAGCCCAGGTAAAGTCAGATTTTTAAAAAGTCTTTGGCATCTTTAAAGCCTTTGGCATCATTTTGACATTCTCCTTTAATGATTTCTAAAGCAAAGATGACAAAGTGTGGTGTGAGTTCAGGTTTTCTCCCCTCCTACATTCAGGGTAGATATCACCGATCAGTCATGGCACTCCTTTGAGAATCCTCATTTCTGCAATTCTGGCAGCTACTATCAATCAATAGATGTTTCCTCACAAGTTGAAATTTCCTTCTTTGCCTTTTCTGATCAAAGGGTAGCTCGATCCTTGTATATGTTTTGTTCCCTGCAAAATAGAGACAAATTATATTTTTTAAAGTACTACCTTATAGACCAGTGCTTCTCAAAAGTTAATATGCAAACCAATCACCTGGCGATTTTGTGAAAATGCACATCCTGTTTTAGTAGGTCTGGGATGGTGCCTAGGTTTTTGCATTTCTGACAAGGTCAAGGTCATGAGTGATGCCACTGCCACAGGTCTATGGACCCACTTTGAGTAGCAAGGTTGTCCTACTCCATTCTATGGAGATAAGCTAGAAAACTGTACATGCAATTCAAGAACCAAGAAAGAAAAATGAGGCAAGTGTTCCATTAGAAGCTGAAATTTTATTATAGGATAACAGTACATAAAGCACATCTAAAATTGATGTGTTCAATGCACTTTTAATAAAGGTAATGTAATATTAAAGGTACAGTTTCTAAGTACAATATAACAACATTCATATTAGAATGAAAATCGGAGTATTTAAAAGACAACATTAAATCTCTCTTTTTTACAGCTTGTATTTACAAAATGAATCAAAATATTTTTTTTTTTAAATTGAGGACTCAATAAAATAACAAACAGCTGGAAATAAGCAGACTACTGTAAGAGTGAATTGAAAAGAAAACCCAATGTCAGTGAAAAGTTGGATGATCCTCTAATAAAGATCATTAGCAAAGTTTTAGTACAATACTATTTTTTAGGATTCCCATAAATGGCTTGCATTTTTAGTGTGGCAGAAAAGGAGTTTTTACATACTGTACACAAAACAGACAGCGCATATTTATAGGTACAGTATTACTGTTTCCGAACTTGCAGGTATATTTACAGAAGGCTGAGTTTGTTACTCACAGAGTTTTGTGAAATTTGTGTGCTTAATCCTCAAGACCTACACACAATTAGAATCAGCATTTCATGTGGTCTTTGAAAATGTGGCTTTAAAACTTGGTTGTAGAAGAAAGTATTAACCATAAGGCTTGGCATACTTTATAAATTTACCAAAACAACCCAGGAAAAAGTTGGAATTGGGGCACACTTGTTGTTATTTAACAATTATCAAATGCTGACATGTGCTGGCCACTGTGCAGACACAAAGAGATACTATCTCTATCCTTAGGAACCTTAGGATATGAAATGGTGCTAAAAAAAAAAAAGTTTCAATCCCTTTCTAAGCGAAGCAATAAGGAATGAAATGATTTGTATTCAAAGAGATTTCTCCCTAAACTGTAGCCGATTCACTTTAAAAGGTTAACTATAAGCATTAGCTCTCATTAACCACATGATTGCATTTATAATTAAGGTAACAGCAACTCTTCCATAAAAATGGAAAATGTCTAGAATTGTGGGTAAATATTCAGTGCATGGAAGCCAATAACCATGGCTTGAGAATTTATCACCTTCAATTACAAAAAGTGCAGTAAACAGAAACATTTGCTCTATATTTATAAATTGCTCAAAAATCTTTGCTAAAGATCTTACAAATTCAGTAATATTACAGAACAATTCTAATCAATATTTAATAAGGTTAACTACATCCTTAGTTAGATATTTGATATACGTGGATTTTTCTTTTTTAAGAAAGCCCATAGGTCTTGGGAGAACAGGTGAAAGAATTAACTAAGCTCATTATTAAATGACTTTTAAATGAAGGTCCTTCACTCAGTTCATGGAACTGGTTGAGGTCAAGTTAACACAGAACATCCCTTGTCAAAGCTGCTTTATTGCCCATGTTCTGCCATGATAGCGGATGTCTCTATACTTCTCATGGCTCAGGTAGGAGGGGAAAGGTTTATTCTGCCATCAAGCCAACAAGGATATTTTATATAAATGTGTATTATCTATTATAGGAGCTAAGTACACAACTCTGTCAGGTGCCAATAATAAGGTGCCTTAGTAAGAAAAAAATAATACTCCATTAAACTAGAGTGTTTCTTTAGGATCTTGAAGGCCTGGCAAATTATTTTTCAGCTTAGGAGATATGGTATAAAGCCAAGTAGCAAACATAAAGTAAATGCTAATACATTTTCATATATCCATATTTATAAACAAATTCACCCTATAGATGTCAAATATCCATACTAAGGAAGTAATTTTATCCTAATTAAATACACTCTAGAATAATTTATATCATGATATTATGTATTTAAAGAGAAAAGCATGTCCCAAATCCAGCACTCTGATACAGCTGCCAGTTGGGCATAGGTAGATATATATATATGTATATATATACAAATATATAGTTATACTCAGTGAAATTAACAAGACCCAAAGGTGGTATTGTCTAGGAATAAAAGGGTTTTTTTTTTTTTGTTGTTCACAAAAGTAACTTATCTAGCACCACACATCAGAAAAACACAAAAATAGCACACTCTAGTTCTAAACAGCTATGTCTAAAATAGATTATATAGTAAAACCAGTATTATACAGCATATTGTGGATTTGATAAACAGATAAATATTTGCACTGAGTAGGCTGTTTATAATATAACATTTTCTTATCTATACAGAATGAAAGCCAAAAAGTTAACTGTATAGAGATGTGCAGAACAACATTAAATATTATGACTCAAAAGCAGGGACGAAGGTAAATTTGAAAGAAGAGTAAGAGAGAAAATGTTTACAGGCCATTACAAGTTCTTAAGTTAATAGTAAATAAGGAATCAATTGCTCAAGTTGAAGAAAGCAGTAAACAAGAGATTGCATTTACATGCAGATGTCTAAAATTTGTATTTTTTTAAGTCTATGCACAAAAGTCATTTGTTTTATTGCTTGACATTCAGTTATGGCTAGATTATTTAACCTATTTTTTTTTTTTTTGTACTTTGGAAACAAGAATATTGTTAAAGGTGCCATAAAAATGGACAACATTGAAAACGGTTTGCAAATAAACCACCTAACACTGCAGTTCTTTATACATATTAAAAGCCTTGTCTGGGGTTTGTCGTATGTTAAATATATTTAAACTGGGAAAATATGTTGTTGCTTGAAGCCTCCCATTGGCCCAAACATCCAATACAAAAACACATCTCCACAAAAGGAGCAGGCAGACAATACAGGTACATTTAAAGAAGCAGCCAGCTAATGTCCTAATGTTTAAAAATTTACCACTGTTTTATATGAGATTTCAAACCACTGTGGCTAAGAAGAGTTTAAGATTCAGGAAGATGTGTACAGTACATACAGATTTGTGTGTGTGTGAAATCATATTCATTATATTGCTCAAGAATTATCTGCATTTACATATGCAATCTGTTCAATGATAACCAAGTTCATAGGAATACTATTCATCCATGTTGAAGCTAATGATAAGGAGAAAGGAATCACACACGAACACTGCAAAGAACTCAGTTGCTCTTGGAGAACAACGGAATGGCACATGCAGCATGTCAAAGCTAATAGGAAGCTATCTTTCATTAGTTCTTTGAAGGGAAAGAGAAAAAGAGGTGTGATGTTTGTTGTGACAAACACTAAATGTCAACAGTAAATATGGGTTTTCTAGGCATCTTAAAATTCTCATGTTCACCTTCTTCACACAAGCCTCCACGTTATGTTGCATTGCTGAAAAGACATTGTTTCTATTTGGACTGAATATTCTATCATTCATTTATAAATAAATAAATGACTGAATGTATTTATTGCTCTAAGTTCTGAGGGTCTGGTTAAACATGGAGATCCCCTCCATCTACAATATCTCCTTAGTATGAAGCCAGCCTTCTGGATTATTTTAAAAACTGTACTGAGAGCCTGACAAAAATGAGCTCACTTACACAAACAAACAAGCAAACAGACCCAGAAGTGAAACCAACTACTTTGTAAAGATAGTGCTTGCCAGCCTTATCTTAAGAATAAACAATAATAGGAAGGTCTCTTTCATCAAATCTGGTGGAACCTCTTTAATAATACTAGTGTTCTGGGAATACAATGGAGACGTGTATCACAGACTGTAATAGATGATTTTTACTGTTGCAACTGCATTTATGGGCATGTACTCTGATCTATAGGATAAAGTTGTTTTTATGGGCTTCTGCTGTGTCATATCTTTATAAGTAAGAACGGGAACTAAATTGTATAATATGTATGTCAATAACTTCTGTGTGTGTACGTGTATGTGTGTGTGTATACATACATATATATATATGTATACGGAGAGAGGGAGATTTATGCCAGTTTTCACAGTCTTTATCATCAAAACAAGGTGATGGTTTCTTATCTAAACAACATGGAGAGTTATCCTAAATTTTGCTTTTCCATGGGGTAAGAAAATATGTAAAGCTTCTTCTAAAAATGTACTCTAGGTGTGGAAGAATCAAAGCGAACAATTACCAATTACACTGAGGTTCACTGAGGTTATGGAAAGTAGCATATTGAAATAATTACTTCCAAAATGTTTCAAAAACATAAAATGTTACCCTAAAAGCTGACTCATGTTGCTGTTACATTGGTGGGTTTTGTGTGTCTTTATAGCCATTTGCTCTTATATTAACAGATTACAAATGTGGAAGTAAAAGACAGTTAAAATCCCCCCCAAAGGAATTTTTTTGTTTGTTTCTAGAGGAGAACACAGTGAAAATAGTAGTTACTTGTTGGTATTTGAAAAGAAAAAAAAAAAAGTTCCATCTTTTACCTCTCTCACTGCACGGACAGGCAGAGCTCTTATCTCATGACTGCTTCTAGAAGTTTTTATCCAGACTATATAGAATTTGAAATACCTTTTAATATATAATGATATAAATAAAATATATCAAGAATATTTTAATTATTAGAGAAACGGTGAGTGAAGTATGCAGGACTGTACTTTGAATGATGCTCTTGGTTGATTATGACCTATTAGTTTATCTTTTGAACATACTGGCATCACTTTATACTGCTCTGGAAGTTATTCAATGTTTTTAAGCACATAGACTGAAGAACATATACATTTTGAACAAAACAAAATGAACAATAGTGAGGTTTACACACATGCAGTTCTACACAGTTCACTTGTGCCTTGGAGGGATAGTATTATCATAATTATTAACAATACAAAACACAATTTTGTCCCAGTAGTACTGGCCACCCTGTTTTAAGAGTTTTAGAAGATCCCTGAGCACATTGTTTGTTTCTTATAACCCGAACTCCAAAATGATAGGGCTTCTATTATTGATATCAAGATGGATTGTCATTCACAGTAAGTCAATCATAAGGTGCTTATTTACCCTTTTTTTTTCCCACCAATCAGCACAAAGAACTGTCAGAAAATATTTTTTTTTATTATTATTATCTTCAAATAATAGCATTGGAAGGACACATGATTTAAACAATCAGTGTTTGAAACAGTGGCTTTAGGATTATTATCTGGCTGCCCCTCAACAATAACAAGTGATTCAATCGACATTCCTTAGCCAAAAACAAAAGGCAAAAAAAAAAAAAAAAAAAAAAGAAACAAAACCAAAAAAACTGTACAAATATGTAATTTTCCCTGAGGGATCAAAGTACACCTGGAAGTGCTCTATGTACATATTGCACTAGAGAGGAATGAAGAACATGTGCAAAAAAGCAACAACGAGAGAAGCTTACCTCCTACTTAAACCTTTTCATTAAAGATTCTACTAGGCTGTTTTGCATTTTGGAATGTCGGAACACAAACAGCTATTCCTTAAGTCTAAAACTAAAAACACGTATTTCTACTATGGCACATTCAATGAAATAAAAAGTTCTCCAAAGACAGATAGACAAATTCCATCAAGAAAATAATACAAAGTTTGTTTGTTTGTATTTCTTTTTTTAGAAAATTACATTACTTTCTTTCTTTGTTTCACATTACAAAATCTTTTTTTTCTTTACACAAATCACATTTTATTGCAGGAATATTTCAAGTGCCATCAAATATTTATAGAAGGGTTAAAAAAATAGAAGTCTCTCTAAAGTGGTCCAGACAAGGCTTTGTATAGAATAAATCTTTTTTTTTCCATCTTCTAGTTTTGATTTAAGTATTTTGAATACATTTTCTTTTCCATTGACACTTAGTAGCCTAGAAGCGGTCCGACACGTACACATCATACATACAAAAACCACACACACGCGCGCGCGTGCACACACACACACGCACACACACACACACACACACCCTCCTCATCTGACCCTCAGCCCATCCCCATACGCTCACAGAGATCTGAATATCCACACTATAAAGAACAACCAAACTTAGAAGCAGTGTCTTAAGTAATGTTTTAAGTTAGAAAGGGTGAATTAGGATGCTGAAGACTTAAAAAAAAAATCCACACCTTTAAAGCAAATTCGGATGCTGAACACTTAAAAAAAAAAAAAAAATCCATAGCTTTAACCACAATTTGCAAACTGCCCCCAAAAGCACTTTCATCTGCACTTTTGATTTCATTGTGACCAAGGCCAGTTTCTTCACAACACAGTGCAACCATTTGGACACCACTGTAACCGAAGGTATTCAGGCTTTGTGCAAAAGCCTTATTTACCAGACGTTTAAAAATTGTATAAGAGGCATTATAGCAGTCAGGATAACAATGATGTGATTCCAATCTTTAAAAGACTATTGGACATTTGAGTTTAGGCAATTTTAATTATAAGAACGATTAAGAATAATTGTTCTATATCAGCAAGTATTTTGTGTCATCACACAGGTATTTCTATAATAAGGAAGAAAATAAAAATACAAAGTTTTTCACATCCTTCTCTGCACTTCATATTTTTTCAACAAAAATTTTTTAACTTCAGATCCCAGCTTCGATCCGTATAATAGTTGTTCCCTCATTTCACTGAGCGCGCCTCTCCTACTCTGTTCCTACACTGCCGATGTACTTCGTCTTAAAGTCCACACCCTGTTTTTCTTTCACAAAGACCTAGTAGCAGCATCATGTCAATGTATCTTGGTTTACTCCAAAAGCAATGTCACCACGGAGTGACTTACTGAGATTAGAGCATCATTTTTTTTTTTTTTTTTTGCATTAGCTACATGCAAAATCCTTTCTGGGAAAAGAAATTTATGTTCAACATTGTATTCTCTCTCACCCTCAGAGAAGTCCAATTAGCTTTTATCATTTCACAAATGGACACTGGAATTAGGTTTAGTTGCTCTTTAATGCGCTAGCACCTGAGGCTGGTCATATTCAGAAAGCTTTGGTTAAAAAGAAGTTAATAGACTTTAATAAAATCATCCCCAAATTTAGTGAATCAAAATGACAAAAAAACAAAAACAAACCCAAACCAAAATAAAACACACCGTTTCTTCCCAAAAGGAGAAACAACAGGGGGAAAAAAAAGAGGATGAATAAATAACTGAACTAAAGTTGGTACTCTATTCAGAGTATAAATACTATTGATTTTTCAAGGAACTATGTTTATTTAAATTAAAAATTTGATTTAACCCTTCTTGCCCAAATATAAATACTATATGCTGATAGTTACCTCTCTATATAAAGTCACATAAAGTTTTATATGCTTGTAAGAAATTTAAGTAAATACTATTCTCATTTTCTACTCATGCTTATACCCTTACTGTATTTTTGAAAAACACTTTTTAAAAAAGATGTTATTTAGGCTTCATACACACTTCTGTGTGAATAGTTCCTTCCCCTTTTCCAAATCCCTCAGGAAACAAGTCAGAAAGTCAGTGGAGTTAAAAACAGAGTGGAGGGCTCTGGGTGACCCAGCAGGAGTTGAATTCCTGCAGAAGACTGGAGGATGGGGGAAGAAAGCCTGGTGGTAGAGAAGAGATCCTTTCTTCCCTGTAAAAGGGTGCTACGAAGTGTGCAGCTTTACACTATGGGAAGATGTTCTCTCTTCTCTATAGACATGGTCTTTGATGTCAGGCCAGAGGTTTGAATCCCACTCCAAGTGTGACTAAAATCATCTAAACGCCTATATTCCCAAAGGTCACTTATTTTAGAATATGCACACTTGTCTTATCCGACTGTTCCTTTCCCCTTACCCTCTACTGGGAATTATGTAAAAAACAAAAGACACACACATACACAAAATTAAACAAAAACAACTCAATATTTCTCACCTGAATACAAAAGTCAAACTGTCTTCTAAAGATTTAATAAAATAAATTACAGCCCACAGTTTTCTAGTGAAGATAAATACAAAATAAAATGTTTGCAGCTTGCATCGACTTCACTTTAAAGACTTAACAATAGTTAACATTTAAATAAGAGAAACTGGTTCAACATTGAATGTTTCCTTTGCCTTGACTGTGAAATATGGAGAAGAGTGTTCTCGAATGACACCATGGAGAGGCAGTTAGTCTAGAAACCTTTTACTCTGAAAGTCTCAGGGTTCCTAGATGATACCAAGAACATAAACATTCACGAAGTAAATGCTTCATGTCTTCACACATGGGGAGTGTGCGTTTGCTCCAGACAAAATCTTTGGGTCCTTATTCTACTAAAAGCTAGATTCTGATAAATATTCTGGTTACTGATCTGTTCTTAAAGCCTAAGAATTCCAAGTTGAGACTGAGTCTACTCAACTGTGTGAAATGAGCACCCCCCACTCCCAACTCTCCATGAGGTGGCATGCTCAAAAGCTTTGGACAAATACTATGCATGAGGGCGTAAATCCACCCCATTTAATCACTCAACTTTGTATGAAGCATAAACACATCTATCCTTAAACTTATCCAAAAAGCAAAGTCCAATTTAGGGAGAGTTCTGTGTCTAATTCCAAATTCACGTGTAAAAAAAAAAAAAATTAACCCAACAGCATGATTTCTAGATATGACCAGCCAGTCTTTTAAAAATAATTGTGTAAACAGCAGCATAAATACCTCCCGACGTACCTTCCAAGCCTTCTCAGTTAAACTTGTGTTTCTGGTGCACATGCGACACGACAGTGAACACGCTAGCATTTAATTTAAAGAAAAAAGGTGCAAAATGAAAGTGCCTTATCAATTCAACAGGAAAAGCTACTCCAGTAACTACATTTTATATTAATTAAAACAATATATAAACAATATCTCTTTTTTAGCTATATATAGTCTTCATGCCCATTTACCCTGTAATATATTATAATGCTATTGTTGCTAGTGCCATGGACCCTTTTCGTGCCATCCTGCTGACTGGCAATAATCGGTGAAAAAAATAAAAACTTCCTTCATGAGACAAAGAGCAAGTTGTGCAAAGTAATGCCGCAACCTCCGCTATGCACACCAGTCACCGATTAGTGCTGGACCCTCTGTGGTTACCGACAGATGGGTGACTCTGTAGAAAGTCTGTGGGCAGTGAGCTACAAGAAAAGGACATCTTCCAACTTTAGTACCCGCCTTCTGTTGTCAACAGAGGTCAACGATCAAGAAGTCGAGACAGAAAAAGGGTCCATATCTGTAGGCATAATGGAAATCATATGCATGAGAAAAACAAGTTCAACTTTTATTTGTTTTCATTGTTTCCCCTCCTTTGCCTGACCCCGATCACCAAAGGATGTGCAGTGTGTTGGCGCTCCAGGTCTGTGCAGGGCCATATAAAGTGTCTCGGTTAATTGATTTGTTTGTTTGCTTTTCATTGTTTGGACTTCAGACATTCTAGAAGTGCTTAGGTGATACATTTACCCATCAATCTGCATGGCTGGCTCAAATTCTGAAGTGAACAACTCCTTGTATAATGGAGGAAAATGAAGTCGCACAATGTCTGGGTATATTGCTTTAAACGCCATGAGCTTTTCTGTATGCCGTCCACATAAGGCTCTTAATGTAGACACCTTGCATATTAACTGTAAGTGGAAGAAAGGACATGGGGTCAGGAGAGAAGAGATGCAAGAATCAAAAATCAGGGAATCTGGACGATCGTCACAACACTTTATAATGATGAAACACACTTGAAACAGCTTAAACATCTAGTAATAGAGGGATGGTAAAAATAAATGATATAGAATACCAGGTATATGTTAAATATGATTTTGAAGACAAATAGTGTCTTCAATAATTTGTAACCCAAAAAGATGCTCATAAGCAAAAGAACTCAAGTCTCTTACTTCCTCCTCCTATTCCAGTAGGCTTTCTGCTCTATCATCCTGAACCCTGCCTTTTACCACTGGGGAAAAGGAAGAGATGTGGTGACAGAGAACAGAGAAGCGGGCAAAGGGGCAGCCACAGGTAGATAAAGTCAGTGCTACTACAGGCAAAGCCATCTGTTACATATTTTATGCAAAAGGAATACTACCTAACTCCAATGACAAGTTTCTTCTCTAGAAAGAGCTCTGCCTAGAACAAAGCAATTCTGGATCTGAGCAAAAGGCCCTGGTTTGAAAAAAAAAAAAAAGTTAACAAGACTGGTGGAGTCTCAGCATGGACTGTTTACCTGCTGAGGACAGTAGCATGACTTGCACAGATGCTTGTTAAACTCTAAAGCACAGGCTATTCAACTCAGAACAATCCACCAGAGCATCAGTCTTGACCCTGTGTTATGTGTTGCTGCTAAGCTGCTAAGTCACTTCAGTCGTGTCCGACTCTGCGTGACCCCATAGACGTCAGCCCACCAGGCTCTCCTGCCCCTGGGATTCTCCAGGCAAGAAAACTGGAGTGGGTTGCCATTTCCTTCTCCAATGCATGAAAGCGGAAAAGTGAAAGTGAAGTCGCTCAGTCGTGTCCGACTCTTAGCGACCCCATGGACTGCAGCCCACCAGGCTCCTCCATCCATGGGATTTTCCAGGCAAGAGTACTGGAGTGGGGTGCCATTGCCTTCTCCGGTGTTATGTGTTAGGCGCTCTCTATAATCAAAGACCCTAATGGTATCCTGGCATTGGGGCAAGAAGATGGAGAAGCGGTCTTCTTCCATTTCCCATTCCTGCCTCAGTGTTTCATTTAATAGATGCAAAATCAAAAACAAACTGCAATTAATCCCCAACTTCTTTTTATTTATTTATTTATATCTTTAAAATTTTTATTTATTTATTTTTTCCCCAACTTCTTTCTGACCTTGGCTAGCTATTAGGAGAAAAGAATGAAAGTAAACAGGAAGAAAATCCCAAACCTTTCAAATCATTGTCTGGAACAATAAAACAAGTAAAATAATCCAAGAAAGAATAGGGCTGATTTTTCTAAGATTAAATACATACTACTAGCACTAGCACCGAAGGATATTAGCCTATTTTAAATTGCCATCCTAATTATATCTTTACTGTGAAAGATAATAAGCACAAAAGAAATCTTATGTTTTGCATATAGAGTAGTAATGAGGAACTGATGAAGAAAATACAAAAGCCATTTATTGTTGATTATTAATGAATTTAATGGAAATAGAACTAAAGTTAAAATAGATGGTTACTCTGGATGCTTTAGTCCTTCATCACTTCCTTCTTCTAAATTCCAAGATTTAAATTCTAAGTTCTCTAGTTTATATCAGTATGGGACATTAACTCTGCTTTCTGCCCATCTCTTATGGAATAGGGTGGGGGGGGGGGGTGGTTTCAGAATGATTAATACTTTAAAAAAAATTCTATCATTGCTCCATTATTCCAGGACACTTTATAACCAATTGTAATAAATGGAACTTAACCTGAATTTTGGCACAAGAGAATTTTCTGAAGTGGAGATACTTCTTTCTTTTCAGTAGTTTGTCGCCTACTGAGAATTCTGGGGTCTGGTGGGATGACTTACAAACATGATTGGTGTGATTGTTGGCAAGGGATAAGCCAGCTGTGTCAATTGGAAACCTTTAGCTCTCACCTTTGTTAGTATTCCATCTTCTCGGTGATTCTTCTGTAGGACATGTTGAAGAGCTAGCTGAATTTTCTGTTGCAGCTTTTCAATTTTTACCTTTTCCTGCAGCCATGAGCGATCTAAATGTGAAAAACCAGACTCCTTAGTATTCTTCCAACATGGTGTCAGAACACCCAATTCCTCCTGACTCTTCAGATATAGAACAGAGTCAGTATTAGGCCACCTTTATGCCTCATTCAAAATTTGCTCCTAAAGAAGAAGAAAGCTAATCTATGACACAAAACAGAGTGCTAAGCCTTTCCATTTTTACTGACATCGAAGGAAAGGAGGGTCCTCCTCTTCCAAAAAGATGGTCATTTAAATCTAAAACCATGCTCAAACAAGTGCAAATGAAACCACCACAGCCCCTCAACACTTTCTAAAAGTTACGTTTCTGAATGAAATACTCATATCAATTCTCCTAGCCGTTACAAAAAATATGAAAATTATCTTACGAGTACAAGGCAACTAAACTTGTCAAGAGAATGCCAAATTAATTAAGGGTTGTTAGTTTAGGATAGAATCTTTATGACTAAGAATTCCAAAAAGAAGATAGCAAATTTTCAAAAGTGGTTATCACCAAGAGCCAGTACTGGTTAAAAATAGAGATTAAATTCAGATAAACTTGTGGATGACATCCAAATGGACTTTAAGAAAAAGGAGAAGGTTTTAAACACCACGTTATCTTGGAGATTGGTGTTAAGGAGGGCAAGCCTACTCTACCACAGCATTTCTCTTGTTATCAGGAGGTTAATTATAGACAGCATTTTATTCAATTCTCATCTCTTCAGAGTTTATCAGAATAGTATGAGGTCTTCTTAAAATAGGACATGTATAAATGTGTGTAGCAGAGGGATTGTTACCTGAAAAACTGAAAATTAGATTTTAACAAGGATGGCAGTCTCTCTTGGTATCCCCCTGAATATACTATAGCCATTCTAAGTTGTGTACTTGTAAAAATTCTGTACCTGAACAATTTAAAAACCATTGTATTTGGTTATCTTACCTGCTGACATCAGGACAAATGCAGAAAATAATGCAATTTCATCTTCAGTCAGGTGCATAGAACATAAACTCTTTCCAAATTCAAATACAAAGCTAATAAAGTCTTCACAACCTGCCAAAATTAAAGACAGGTTAGGATTTTACTTATTATCCTAGGAAAAAAAGATGGAAAAAAGTGAAGAGAGATCTATTAGTTGAAGATCAGAGAGAATACCAATAACATTTCTTGTAGTTTAATACTTTCAAACCTTGAAAGAAAAAATCAGTTTAGCTACCATCACCATTACTACCATCATTCACAGAGGGAACTTTTAAAAATATTGTAATTTAAGATATATACATGTATTCTTTTAATGATCACACCACATGGCATGTGGGATCTTAGTTCCCTGACCACGGATCTAATCAGTATCCCCTGCAGAGGAAGCACAGAGTGTTAACAACTGGATTGCCAGGGAAGTACTATTGACAGTGAACTGTTACTAGGTGATTACTATGTCAGGTGCTGCTCTGAGAGGATTCTTTGAGCATTCTATCAATACTACAACAGCCCTATGAAGAAAGTATTATTGTTACTACCCCACTGTAAAGGCGAGGAAACAAAACTTGGGAAGAAAAGGAATGTACTCGAGATTTCACAGGTAGGAAGTAACAGCCTGAGATTCAAAGTTAGATGCCTAACTTCAGAGTCCACACTCTTAACCAAAAGAGTCTAACAGCTATAGTCTGAGATGCTAATTTCACTCATTTTTTGTTTTCCTTAAAACAAACGTTTTAAAACAACACGCTTAAAAATGAAAACAAATGACACTTTATGGTAGTAAAACCATTATAATTATTATAGTACTGAAAACATAGAATGTGAAAGTCCCATAAAATAAAAATCCACCCCCAAAATTGGTTAAGTTTGGTGTCTGTTCTTTTAGATTTTCATATTATGTGCATATAGTTAAATGTCAATGGGCTATTCTCAAGTATATATACCTCTCAAATATATATTCTCAAGTATATATGCCATTTAATTGTTTCTGAAATCATTTAACAACATATCTTGGATACTATCCCAATCTTAATGACTTTATCTCACTTTATTTGGGCTTCCCTGGTGGCTTGGACATCTAAAATAATTTATTTCTAAGGTATATGCCACAGTTTCACTTAACTATACTTTCTTTCCCTGATATCTCATTAACATTGTTATTTGAGGGGTATGGAAGGGCAGACTTTCAGATCTTTGCTTGATTTTATGTAGCAAATCATATCTTCCAGTTTACTGAATAACATATCCCCTGCAAACCTCATTCTTAAAATCTGGAAGGGAACTGGAAGAATATATAACATAAATTTCTTTGATGACCAAATAGATAAAATGAAACTCTAGACCTTTACACGTCATATGGACCCAAAGCATTTGAGCTGTGTAAATTTTCTATGGTAATTAATCAGAAAGTATTATTAACACAGGTATGCATTAGTATATAACATCCTTTAACTCTTATATCCAAAAACCCCTCGATTTCCATTTTGTTTAAGAGCTATCACCCAACTCCCATCTTTTCCGTTAGCCCTGATTTGAAGACCAAGCACCCAGAGGTTTTCTTACCTAAGGATTTGAAGACATCGGGGCTAGCATATTTCCCATCGAAGTACACGGTATTGTTCTGAGAGTCAAAGGCACGGCACATTCTGATAAATACCACCTCTAGAGAACCTGAGCAAAGGCAGAAACGGAATGGGTTATTCTGTCTTGGTGAGTTGATTTTGATCTTAGAGACCCCCTTCTGAGTCAACAGGGCTGGGCTCAGCCCATGGGCACTCAGTTACGTTATCTCTTTATTTAAAAGGGTAGCGTTCACTAGGGTGATTAAAGACTTCTGCCTAAGCTAAAGCCTGTATTACTTAAGAGAGATTGTGTCCTACAAAAATACAGTCTTGGAATTGCTAGAAACACATGTGTGCGTGCGTGCTCAGTTGTGTCTGACTCTTTGCAACCCCATGGACTGCAGCCCTCCAGGCTCCTCTGTCCATGGACTGTTTCAGGCAAGAATACTGGAACAGGTTGTCATTTTCATACTCCAGGGGATCTTCCTGACCCAGGAGTGTAACCAGCGACTACTGGGTCTCCTACACTGACATGCAGATTCTTTATCATTGAGCCACCTGGGAAGCCCAGAAACACATAGAATCCTGTTATTAAAACAAACAAACAAAAAGCCAGGGCTATCTCTCTGAATTCCATAAACAGCCATCTTCCTAACAACTTATCAAAACATCCTAAGGACCTGGGGCACAGAAACAAAACACAGGTGATGGTTAGGACTGGGGAATGTAGTGTGTCTTTCAAATTAATCTTTTCACAGAGAGAAGAAGCAAAATGGAGGGAATGTTTCCTTCAAATAACTCAAACATTAAAAAAAAAAAAATTACTTAGTTTCTGCAAGTGAAACTTGAGCTATTATCATTTGGAGAAAAACTGTTCCCGACACCTTCCTTACCAAGCATTTCTTTAATAAGCTGGTGAAAGCAGGTTAGGAAGAGATCTCAAAATTGACTTGCAAAGCACATACCTGCTTTGAGAAGCACAATTTGATCGTTTTGACATAGTTCCATAAATCCATCAATGCGTTTGGCAAACTCCACCACGTACTGTATAGCTTCTGTAATTTTGATGGCACACAATTGCCACATCACCTCCCGCTGCTGTTGAAGAGGGAAATATGTTAACATCCACGGTTACCCATATCTTTGACTCAGTTGTTTTAAGTTTTCCGATTGTGTACAATCCTTCTTTGGAAATAGATTCCCCAAAGCTAGAGGATTTAAGAATAAACAGTTGGCCAGTTACTTGGGTTACAATGACTGCTCCCAAGTTCTTTCTCATCTTCTTCAATTTCTCTCTTGCCATTTTGTTAGCAAAGGGCAGGGGGGAGATTTTATGGGCATATAGGCAGCGGAAGATGAAAACCCATGTGAGGAAAGTCACGCGTGCTGCTGCTTTAACCCTGGGCCACAGAGAGCGGGAAAGTAGAATCTCCTTTTAAGCAATTACTTGGCTTCAGGGAATTTCATACCACTTTACTTGAGGAAGAGAAGAAAGGGGAGTCAGTTACATATCCTGTGCGCCTGCTATGAGCTGGGTGCTTTCTGACATCCTTGTCTCATTTCACTTTCACAAGAACGTTTTCTCATTTGCCATAAATGAACACAAACACTCAAAGAGGTTTCACAGCTAGGAGGTACTGGAGCTGGGATTTAAACCCCAGCATTTCTGGCTCCGAATCCTATTTTGCACACCCTGTGGCTGTTCAACGCTTTCCTGCTTCCCATTGTAACTGTGGCTGCTGGTGTTACCTCAAAGGCAAACAAGGAGATGTGCTGCCATTTCCCAACCTGTCGTACTCAATGCCTTTTTATATAGCCACTCTCCAATTTAGTTACAGGCTAACCTGGGTCCGTCTTGCTGCTCACTTACTTTCCCAATCGTAGTTTAAGGCTGTTTCCACCAAGATAAGCGGGTGGGAGAAATACTGAATCAGGAGCCAGGGCTCATGGTCTAGTCTCATGATCAGTTTTCAACCTCCAGCCATATGCGCAGGGATGTTAGTTTCCTTGTACGTTAAATGAAGAGGATTAACCTCAATAATCTCCCCAGTACTTCCTAAACCAGCATTTCCATGATTTGGAGGGGAAATTTAAGCATTTTCTTTTCCTAAGGGCAGAATGGATAATTAAGTGTCCCCCTTCTCCAGCCCAGCCCTCCCATTTAAGTACTCTGTCGAGCAGTGTGTTTTATAGAAAAAAACGAGTAGCAGCTGCACTACTTCTAGTCTCATATTGCTAGATTCAGGCTGGAGTTAGGATCATAGCTTCCACATCTTATTTTTTTAACACATATTCTCTAAACTCCTTTTTAACCTCTGAAACCATGAGGCTAAGATTATTTTACATCGACTTCCAGACCATGAAATCTCCCATTGTGATATCGGGAAAACTCCCAACTCATTGAGGCTTTTGGAAGCAGCTTAATCTAGCCCCCTGTAGATAAATGATGGGACAAACATGTACAGTTATCAGAACAACAGAATGTCTGTGCTATTTCTGAAATTTTGCATAGTGACATTTCAGTAAGGTGACAAAGCCCCAGGAACATAATCAGCTCTGGAAGAAAGATTATTAAATAGAAATCTGGTATCTGATGAAAGACATTCATTTTTTGGTCTGTTTGTATTCAAATCTTTTACATTTCCCAGTGTTGCCTCAATCTTAGGTAAAACTGTTCAGCGTCTACCTTGTTTTGATAATTCTCAATCTCCTCCTGCAGAAAGGTCTGCCACGTTATCTGCTGGAGCTCTTCTCTCAAGTATTGGCAAGTTTCCAGATGTGATTTAGATATATTCTGTGCAAGGTGTTCTAAGGAGAAAAACAGGAGATCACGACATGAAAAGCCATTCTTCTTTGGATAACCAGTGTTTTCCCTACTCAATTATTCAATTTAAAAGGTAACAAGTATAAAGCAACAGGCTGACCCAGGTTTAATTATCTTGACATATTTAAGTAATCTGGAACGATTCTGTGGTTTAGAGCAGGAAGAAGGACAGGCAAAGCCAACATTTAACAATAAGACTGCATGCCTTCAAAGACCCTGCTAATTTGGACCTTCTGTGCCTTTACACTAGTGTCTGGGAGTGAGCAAATATCATCCTAGACAAGTTGTGAAAAATGACTGACACAATCTCTACTTGGCATTTTTATGAAGACACATCTGCCACATACATTTATGGGGAGGGATTACTCTTGAAAAATTAATAAATGGTATTTTGTATGACAACAATTATGTGTGGTATTTGTTTTTCTGGCAAAATTCAGAACAAGCATTGCTGAAAGCCTACCCGGTCGTTATATATATAGTGTGGTGGTTAAGAGCTGGACTTTGCAGCCAGATTGACTGGGTTGGAATCTCAGCTCTGCTATTTAGTAGTTCTGTGACCTTAGGTAAGTTACTTAATCTCTCTGTGCTTCAGTCTCCTGATACGTAAAGTGAGAAACACAGTACCTATTTCATAGGGCTTCTGTGAGAATTAAATGAGTTAAGCACTCAGAATAGAGAGGATAACACAGCATCTGTTACATAGAACATTTATTTTCATACTGAAGTGTAAGGATTTTGAAGATATTAAAGAAATAGAAGCCAAATAAGTTTCTCAAGGAACTTATAATCTGGTGAACATGTACAGACACATGGAAAGGACAATTCAAGACATTAGACAATAAAGCATGAGGTTGAATTATATCAGAAGAGAAAGAGAAACAAAGGTAATCGGTGCTATCAGGGAAGGGAAAGATGAGGAAAATTAGGCGATGCTTCTTGGCAGAAGAGGAACATTTGGACTGGATCCTGAAGAATGGGGAGAGTTTGGAAGGCAGAGGCCAGTGGTGTGAGGCAGTGGGCCAGTTCCACATTCGAGGGATGGTAATTGAAAGAACAAATATGGCATTTGTAGGTGATAGGAAGATGTGATAAAGTGATGATTCAAAACAGGAATATTGGTAGGTAAGAGTCCAAATCCTGAAGGATCTGAATGTGGAGACTGAGAGTATGGACTTGACTGACAAGAGGAGTCAGTGGGATTCTCAAGGGGGAGCTGACATAATGAACATTGTACTTGGGAAACAGAACATGTAGTTCTGCCACTGGTGGACTGAAGGATGGAGGTTGGGGGACCAATTAGAAGGCTGCTGAAATCCAGATGTAAGGGACTAACAGCTTGAAATAAGTTGCTAATAATTGTTACAAGGGAAGGACAATTAAGGAAGTATTTGAAGGAAATTCCCTGGTGATCCATTGGTTAGGATTCCTGCAGCAGGTGTGGATTCAATCCCGGGCTGGGGAACTAAGATCCTGCAAGCTGTGGGTGTGGCTATAAAAAGAAGTATTCTAAAGAAAAATTGGTGAGATTCCAAGAATACAAAATCATACCCCAAAGTGATCCCCCTCCTTGCATCTTGAATATAGAATAAGAAAGTTATTTAAAACAGTGGTGCTGAGCGCAAACTTAGGAACACTAATAAGACTGTTTATTTAGAAATTTGTTACTGCTTTCCTCAAATAGAATCAGATTTGTTTGTGTGAAAATAGAGCCAGGATCACATAAATGAAGCTTGAAACTAGAATCTCCTTAGAGAAACTGAAACACAGTAAACTCAACAACCCTACTCGGCAGCACACAGACATGAAAACAACATAAACATCATGAACAATAAAACACAGATGCAAGGAAAAAATACAGCAAAGAAAGAGAAACAGAGAGGGAAAGAGGGAGAAACAGGTAAATTATTTGTCTTAGAATCAGTGATGCTTGTGAAGAGAAGTGGGGAGTAAAGACAAAAATAATGGGGAAGCATAAACAAGAAAATAAATGTGTAAACAGTACACCAATTTTTATAAATAGGGGGGCGGAAATGGTGTAGATGAAGGGTTAACAGGGAAGCTGGGAGAATCCTGGAAGGGGAAGAATGGGAAGAAGCTCTCGGTATTATCTTCCAGATCCTGTTTTTCTCTAGTTAACATGGTCAAGCATCTTCTTGTTTCATTTCATCCTAAAAACTGTCACCCCTACCTGTTTTGAGTCCAGCTTTTAGAAGCAATAACAAATGATGCAATGTCCTATGACCAGTAGAGGGCAGTGGCTGCATTCTCACCAGCTGCCTTTGATCAAAATTCATACTTGATTTGGCAAGTGTAAGGTTTTAGACACTTTCCTATTTTTAAGTCTCCATTTCAGCAAAGAAGAAAATGCTCAGATGGAGTAAAAGCTAAGGAGTTAGTGCAGTCTCTCAGACAAACAGTCTGGTATAGTGAAATACCTTGGAACTAAGAGTTGCTGCTACTGCTGCTGCTGCTGCTAATGGGGGGGTCCGGGCTCCAGGCAGACTTGGAGGGGCTTCCTTAAGTCAGTCATGTCCGACTGTGCGACCCCATAGACAGCAGCCCACCAGGCTCCCCGTCCCTGGGATTCTCCAGGCAAGAACACTGGAGTAGGTTGCCATTTCCTTCTCCAATGCATGAAAGTGAAAAATGAAAGTGAAGTCGTGTCTGACTCTTAGCGACCCCATGGACTGAAGCCTACCAGGCTCTTCTGTCCATGGGATTTTCCAGGCAAAAGTACTGGAGTGGGGTGCCATTGCCTTCTCCGTGGAACTAAGAGTTAGGAGACCTGTTTTCTGGTCTGAGCTCAGTTGGGTAACTCATTCTGTGACCAGCAAATCAGTTCACTTCCTCAACCATGACTGTGCATCAGTAAAGCCAAGGTCTAGATACTTCAGATAGAAAATCCTGTCTTCTAAGTCACAGATTTTCATAGTGGGATGGAACTTTAGATATTATCTGGTCCAAATTCTCCTCACTTTGTAGGTAATAACATTAACAACGATGATAAAAGTTGACACTGAGGTAGAGTTTACTATGTGCTATGCTCACATATACATACACACATACATATACACATACACAGTCATACACACACACACACACACACACACACACACACACACATTTTATCCTTAGTCTTTATGACAACAAATCTAGGGAGAAAGATACTAATGACAATTGTACTAATCATCCCCATTTTACAGATGAAAAACAAGCCACAGTGAGGTTAAGTGACTTTCAAGGTGTCATAGCTAGCAAGCGGACAGTGATTCAAACATATACAAAAGCTCCAGAATCTATGCTCTGAAGCTTTATATTCCATGGGTAGGGAGTTTGCTGGGGAAGGCAATGGCAACCCACTCCAGTACTTTTGCCTGGAAAATCCCATGGATGGAGGAGACTGGTAGGCTGCAGTCCATGGGGTCACTAAGAGTCAGACACGACTGAGTGACTTCACTTTCACTTTTCACTTTCATGCACTGAAGAAGGAAATGGCAACCCACTCCAGTGTTCTTGCCTGGAGAATCCCAGGGACGGGGGAGCCTGGTGGGCTGCCATCTATGGGGTCGCACAGAGTCGGACACGACTGAAGCAACTTAGCAGCAGCAGCAGCAGCAGGGAGTTTGCAGCTTACAGAGATAACGTGACTTATACTAGGTTGTACAACCTACAGCAAAGCTAGAATCACTCACATAAGCTGACTCCTTGTCTCATGCTTTGCCCAGTTGTCTCTCATAGAAGGCTTTAATAATTTTAGTAATAACTGCAATTAGCTGTTTTATTTTTTCTTTCTTTTTTTTTTTGCTACACCACTTGGCTTGCTGGATCTTGGTTCCCTAGCCAGATCTGTTTGTGTGAAAACAGAGCCAGGATCACCTAAATGAAACTTGAAACTAGATCCTCCAATCAGGGATGGAACCAAGGACCCACGGCAGTGGAAGCACCATGTCCTAACTACTGGCACGCCAGTGAATTCCCGAGTCAACTTTGTAAAAAAAATGAACATAGATTGTTTATCTGGAGTATGTAACTCAGGTACTAAGTGTATGAGGTGGGCCAAAAAGTTTGTTTGGGCTTTTCCATAAGATGTTACAGAAAAACCCCAACAAACTTTTTGGCCCACCCAATACATAAAGGGCAAAATTTCGCAGCCAGAAAGTCAGATATATTTCACTAAAAGTAATGGAGTGTAGATACTATTACGGAAAGAATTGATCTTAGGATATGTTAATTTATAATTTATTTTCCAATTGCACAAGTGGTTTCATTTGTTTCAAATCTAATGACAAAATTTAGTCTAAAATGAAGTTTTTAGTTAAAGAAAGAGCAGGGACTTAAACCCTAAAGGAAATGTCAGGGAATTTTGGAGAGCTTTATAGAAGCATTAGCAAAGTTTTTGACCACTTTTAAGCCACTCTTAACCCCTCAAACTATTTTACACATGTAAATGGGACAGAAAATCAGAACCCCATTACATCCTTTTTCCAGTTAAATTCTTGTTTAGTTTTGGGTTTGCAGAAAACCCTGATGATGACTTAATTTTGTTAATTGTGGAAAATGTCACAATACATGTGAACAATCCATAGTTTAGGAGAAGGTGGAGAAGGGAGGAAAGCACAGGGCTCCCAGGCTCACTGGGAGGTGACGGCTAAGGAAGAGGAAAGAGGTTGGTCAGGGAAGAGGGGCTGGGGAAGCCGAGTGCACTTTCAGCCCAAGTGCCATGTTCAGGGGCCACACACAGGCCGAGCTGTGTGGGTTACCTCCGGCTTGAACATCCGACAAGCAAACAGGAGAGATTCACTCGTATTTCTCATAAAGTGGAAGCACACCTAAAGTGAGTCAGGTCATCTTTCATGATACCATGTCAGCTTTCAATCAAATCCTTATTCATTTCTGAAAATTTTACTTTCATTACAGCTCTGCTTAAGGTTCAGCCAACCAAGATCTCATGACAAAAACGGAAGGTTTTTGTTCTAGTTCAAGAAAAAAAAAAAAATCAAATCTACCTCTGCTCAGCTTGGCTTCTAGTTCAGAGGTTTCTCTGTTAATCAAAAGAGCTGTGCTACACCTTTAATGCTGTGCAGTGGTTAAAGACCAGGCTTAAAATGTCCCTGCTCTTGAGGATTTAAATTTAGACCCATAAAAAGGTGCTTGTGTAAAAACCGTAAAGAACATTCAATTTGTTATATTTGGAGAAAGATTTTACTGGAAATATAAATTTCACTGAAAAACTGTTTAGTGGGGTACAGAGGTAGAGGAAACCATCTAAAGAACACAACCGTTATTTCTGTGAACCAAGGACATCTGTGCTCAAGTCAGAACCTGCTGGTTCTTTTCCATGTGAAGTCTTCCTTCTCTCCTGGTCTTAACTTAGTCACCCCCACAGCAACTAATTGAAATATCCCAGAGGATTATAACCTTGTATGGGGAACCACGGGGTGAAACAGATCAAATTCGCAAACAGCAAAGGTCCTTATCAAAGTTTCTCTAATAATAGTGCTGTACTTAAAAATCGATTAAATATAACAGAGGATGTTATAACACGACTCCCTCAAAATGAAAAGCTTTCTATTGTCTGCGCTAACATTTCTAGGTCACATCTCCCATGAACCACCAATGTCACAGGAATGAGGAAATGACAGTTTTTTTTTTTGTCTTCATGGTGAGTCTTCTATGGAATACATCAGTTTTGTCATTAACATCCATCACCAAAATTTTGGAAAGTAAAGAAGCCAATTTCCCTTTACTGTTTATAGACTACATCACAGTTGCAAAGGTGAGATGCATACAGGGACTGGGAAGTGATATAAATGCCAAGTGGGATGGATCCATTGAAAGGTGGGAGGCCTTAACTGGTACCAGTTGGTTGTTGACATTTACAAATACTGACCCAGTGTAATCAGATCATTTCCCCCCTCCCACAAGAAACTGAAAATCTGAACTTTCAGATGGAACCCTCCAGGTTTAAACTTTTAGTAACTAATTCAAAAATTGTAAAGCTCTGCATTGGTTAAAAAATCATGTCTATGGGCCAGGTTAAGTTGGTGGGTTGCCATTTTTATAACTTTCAGTATAAATCAATACTTAGAATGTAATGAAAGCAAAGGAGGTGGTGGGGCCATTCCCTGAGCTTACAGTTTTCTGTGGAATTTAAGACCGCTTTCAGTTCATGTTGTCTCAGCTCTGAAGCTGAGAGGTCAGCCAGTTTCTTGGATATGTGATGGGAGACAGTGGATAGTCAAAAGCAAGGGGAAAGGTAGGATTATGAAGTGCTTCCAAGGGAGACTACCCTGCTGGCTCAGATGGTACAGAATCCTGCAGTGCAGAAGACCTGGGTTTGATCCCTGGGTTAGGAAGATCCCCTGGGGAAGGAATGGCTACCCACTCCAGTATTCTTGCCTGGGGACTTCCACGGGCAAAGGAGCCTGGAGGGCTACGGTCCACGTGGTCACAAAGAGCTGGACATGACTGAGCAACTATCACTTTCACTTTCCCAATGGTAAAGGTGAATTGCCCTTCAGCTGCATGCTGCTGCTTCAGTCGTGTCCGACTCTGTGCGACCCCATAGACGGTAGCCCACGAGGCTCCCCCATCCCTGGGATTCTCCAGGCAAGAACACTGGAGTGGGTTGCCATTTCCTTCTCCAATGCATAAAAGTGAAAAGTGAAAGTGAAGTTGCTCAGTCGTGTCCAACTCCTAGCAACCCCATGGACTGCAGCCCACCAGGCTCCTCCGTCCATGGGATTTTCCAGGCAAGAGTACTGCAGTGGGGTGACATCGCCTTCTTCAGAATTGCCCTTCTAGATGCATCTTTTTTTTTTCTGCTGTGGGACATGTGGGATCTTAGTTCCCTGACCAAGCAACAAACCTGTACCCCTTGCATTAGAAGCACGGAGTCTTAACCACTGGACACCCAGGGAAGTCCCTAGATGCATCATTTTAATACCATAACTTATTAGAGGAAAGTCAGACATATCCCATTTCCTTCAAAAGGCATGAGTAGTAAATCCCAGTGGAAACACAGAAGCCATTACCTAGTTCTGCCATAGACACAGTTGGGGAAGTCTCTCCGTTGGTGAAAGAGCAGTAGGGGAAGAAGCCTGATGCTGGTGTGTAGTCACATATGGGTTCTGGTTTGATTCCATTGATATCCAGACCTGACTGGTCCGGGGAAGGCTGTATGTCCAGGTAGAAGCTGCTAACGGCAGAGTCTGCCTTGCTGCCCTCGGGGGTGTGCCCATCGATGTAGTTGCTGAGGTCATCGTGAAGCTCCGTGAGCCCGTTGGCCGAGATGTTATAGGTGGGAGTCAGCGGCTCGGCTTCTCCAGGCTGCTGTTGGTGGTCTCGCTGCTGCTGCTGCATCCGGTGTTTCTGTACTTCTGCATACAAGCTGTCTCTCTGCTTTTTCGACATGCGGCCAAATTTTACAGCTGGAAGAAAAAAGCCAAGCCACACCATATACAATATGTTTTTCTCCATGATCCTCTCTGGTGTGCTTTAGGATTTCCTTTGAAGTTGCAGATAATTTTAATCAAAAACCATATAACCACCAAATAAGGACATGATCCAGAGGTGAAAATGGTCCTACCTCACATAGGCTTGCTCCACATCCCTGACAGCAAAGACATATCCCGGAGGAGCTAAGTTTCAGAAACAGACCTAGGGCTGGTAGAAGAGACCTAGAGCAATGATCAGCTTCATTTGCATGCTGTCACATAACCCTATGCTCAGTGGGAGCTACTGAACTGTGGTTTGATGGGCTTGTTCCCTCTTGACCCAGGCAGTTGGGTCTAGCACTTCTTTTCTTAGTGTTCAGACCCGAGCACAGGGATGCACAAACTCACCGGTCTACACCAGGGCACAAGCAGTCAAACCTCCACATGCATTCATTTCACTAATCCGTACACTAAGATGAGTTTCTTTCTGATCAAATAGCCAAATCTGGGGCTTCTTGGAGCAAGCTCAACAGACTGCATGAAGCATTTGCAATTCCCTGGACTATACCTCTGAGTCTACCCCTCGCCTGCTCCTGGGTCATGTGGCCCCTTTGAAACCCTTGGACCCATCTTAAAAGGATATATTCTGCTATTCTCATTGAGCCTCAAGTGAAAAAGAATATTAGGATTTTGGAAATGGTAGGCATGGAGGAGCCTGGTAGGCTGCAGTCCATGGGGTCGTGAAGAGTCGGACACGACTGACTTCACTTTGACTTTTCACTTTCATGCATTGGAGGAGGAAATGGTAACCCACTCCAGTGTTCTTGCCTGGAGAATCCCAGGGACGGGGGAGCCTGGTGGGCTGCTGTCTATGGGGTCGCACAGAGTCGGACACGACTGAAGCGACTTAGTAGCGGCAGCAGGCTCTGGGGAAGATCCCTGCCAGGAGAATTTGTGTTCTCAGCCCTTCTCTGTGCCATGTGTCCCCACATTTAAAGTGGAACAGTGACTGGAGTAACTTTCCAGTTCATTTAGCATTTCAAATGATTTCTCTTGAAACATTGAGATAACTGAGAAAAAAAAAATCCTGTGACTTTCTGGTCTGAACTCCTCCACTAACCCATTTATTTCTCAGCCTAAGTAGGTATAGATAAAGCCTCTGGAGGAGGGACTAAGGTCTCCTGATTATGGTTAAATTTACACCCGACTGGGTAGACGAAGTCACCCATTTGACCATCAACAAAATTCTGTGAGTCTTGGGGCAGGAGGCAGGGTAGATGGAGGTGAAGTTGGGAATCAGTGCCCAGCCCAACTTGTGGGATCCTTTTCCTGCCAAGGAGGATGTGGTTTCCTTTTGCATAGAGGAAACAAGTGAGCAGGATTCTGGGCAACTTCCAGTATCCATGGCTCAGGTGACAAATTGGGTGGGACTCGTTAGACAGCAGTCAGGCTGATGTGGGCTATGAATTTCAGGCCTAAAACTGTCGTCGTTTAGTCGCTAAGTCACGTCCAACTCTTTTGCGACCCCGTGGACTACAGCCTGCCAGCCTCCTCTGTCCATGAGATTTCCCAAGCGAGGATACTGGAGTGGGTTGCCATTTCCTTCTCCAAGGGATCTTCTCCAGGGGTTGAATCCACGTCTCCTGCATTGGCAGGTGGATGCTTTGCTGCTAAGCCACCAGGGAGGCCCTGTCTAAAACTGTATAAGCCCCCAAATTCACTCCAAGCCCACAATAACATGAGCTGTTACTTATATACAAAATCTTCACAAGGCATACTGAAGGTACTTAATTCTTTTTGAAAAGAATAGTCTAGAATCCCCAAAGGGATTAATACCTTTAATTAATAGGGGGAAACTGGTTCTGCCATGACTCTGAATTGTGTTCTCTTTTCTTAATGTTAAAAGCAGTAATCATACTATCCCCTAAGTGAAATAAATGGATCAGGCTTTTGTTTTTGGCCACAGCACACAGCTTGTGGGATCTGAGTTCCCTGACCAGGGATCAAACCCATGGCCCTTGCAGTGGAAGCATGAAGTCCTTAACACTGGACCACCAGGGAATTCCCTGGATTAGGTCTTGAGAAGATGCACACCCATCTGTGATTTTTAACTTACAGATTCATAAGAGATAAACCTAGTTGTGTGGGTTCAGGGCATCTATAGAGTTGCATATCACAGGAATTTCTGAGGATATGGTGTAAGTTTTATGACCTGCATCTTCTGATCTGCAAAACTTCCCTTTGCTTCTACAAATTCTAAGAGGCAATCCTGTGTACAACTTGTGCCTGGGTAGGCCCACAGGCTCGAGAACTTCTGATTCTAGGGAAAGCAGACCTTCAGAACACCTGTCTAGCAGCCTGAAGTTAATTTTCCAGGGTCTGAAACTCCACTGGAAGTGATGTTTCCTTCAGAGGGATCTCTCAAGGTAGCCAACCAGCCAGTATATTCAGAAAAGTTCTTAAACTGTATCTACTGTACTGTCAGACCAATTTTCTTATATAAGAATAGCCTTGAAATCTGGTATTGATTGATTATTCAGTGCACTGAAGACAGTTTTCCAGGAAGATCCTAAACTGTTTTGCAACTGTTAAAATAGCTTGTTTTAATGAAAAGAACATTTGTCATTGAGGCCTGCTTTACACTATTTTCACACATACTGGATGTACAAATATTTGACTTTGGATCCAGTTAGCATAATAGCTAATGCATCCCAATTGCCAATAAGCTGACTAGTATAAAGTACATAACAATTAGCTCTGCCTTGTGTTTTCTATGAGAAAAAAAAAAATGCTTCTAGAAGGTATTCTTTTTCAGACCCTCAGGTGACACCTTACCTCCCATCAATTCATCCATCTGCAATGACTTGAACATCAAAAATCTGAAGGTGTTCTGACCACATAGACACTTCTTCTCCATGCCCCTCATCCTGCCCTGCATCAGCCAGTGAGCTGACCTGGATGGTTTATGGATGAGGAAGTAACTGCTGTGATACCCACAGGGGTGCCAGAGGAGGGAAGACTGGAGGGGGTGGTGAGGGATAGACGGGACATATTCTGGCAGACTTGGGTCCAGGCTTCAGAAGGTCCTTTCACAACCCTGTGCTATTACGCAACATAGGCTGCGAGAGCTCACCATCTCGAGACATTCCCACGGCAAGGCATTTCTGTAATCGACAGTGCTGGCAGCGGTTTCTACTGGTTCGATCAATCAAACAGTTCTTTTGACGAGGACAGGAGTAGGTGGCATTGCTTTGCTGACTTCTCCTGAAAAAGCCCTGTGATTCAGTTATGAAATAGAAAACAGGTTAGTGTCAGCTTGAGCTGAATAATACTAAAGGCAGGAAAGGAAGCACCCGTCGGCATGAATATTTAATGGAGAATTAAACTTGTAGCACAATCATCCTGGAAACCATTAATGAAATTAAAGTCACTTCTTTTTCCTTGAGTAAAATGGGTCCCCAGAGCCCAATCCTCTGTCCCTTACACATGCAAAACTTTCTTTAATTGCAATAGACATTTGCTTATGTAGAAGGAAGAGGACTAGGCCCTGTTCTTGGCTTCTAATGATTGAAAGCTATATGCTTAATAACAATGGTACAAAGGCACTCATCTCTAACCTTCATCTCCAAAACATTTTTAGTAGAATAAACACAGAATGCTTCTCCGTATGCTCAGAGACGAGAAAGTGCAGCCTCACCCTAACCTAAGTGGACACTGTGGCAGTCTCAACTAGACCAAATAAATCCACCACTCTTTAGGTATCTTTCATTCCCCAAGTCAGAATCTACTGCTCCAAGAAGTTAAATGACACGTGGGTGGATTATCTTGGGAGATCAATCAGACTGGGAATACTCTACCCTTGAGAGTTTGGAAAAACGATATTTTCAGAATCATGGACTTTCAGATTGAACAAATCTGAGCTCATGTTCATCAAGTCCCACATATTTGTGAAGCATTGTTTTGTAAATGAGAAGGTGTAATAAGATGCATAAGGAGTACTGACCTCAAGGATTCCATTCATTTACTCATTTATTCATTGATTCATTCATTTTTGCTAACTCCTTGAGCTAGATTCTTTCTAGCTCATTAACGTTCATTGCTTAGTTTTTTCTTAAAGCTGTCAGTGTTCATTTCAGTTACATTTTGGTAGCAACCCATGAGTTTTGGTATATAGTATTTTCATGATTATTCAATACGAAACACATTCTAGTTTTCAATAGATCTCTTTTTCAATCCATATGTTATTTAGAAGCACATTTTAAAAAGCTAAAATAAGGTTGATTTACAATGTTGCATTAGTTTCTGGTGTACAGCAAAGTAACTCAATTATATATACTCTTTTTCAGACTCTTTGGCATCATAGGTTATTACAAGGTATTGAATATAGTTTCCTGGGCTATATAATAGAAATTTGTTATTTATACAAGCACATTCCTTATTTTATAAATATATGTGGGGTTTGTTTCTGGTTATTGCTTGATAGTTGACTTATCTCTCATTGGTTTTGAAAACTAGGAATGTATTCTGGGGGGAAAAAAACAAAACAAAAGAAGGTAACCAGAGCCATTTCTATGAAGCAAAACCATGAAGGTTACAAAAGTCTATTATCATCTTTAAATATTTAATGGTGAAGATAGTTGACCTTGACCAAGGAGACACCAGTACTGAAGGGGAAGGTAAGATCCTGAAGAAGGGATGGAATGACAGAGTGCTGGGCAAACTGATGAGAGTGCTCTCTCACCAGAAGATTTTTCTGGAGGCCAACTTGGCAGTTACACTAAAATCCTTTAAAATCATGCCTATCCACTGAACTAGAAATTACTCTTTAAGGACTATATTTTAAAGGCATGATAAGAAAGGTACAAGGATTTACCTACATTGATGTTCATCACAGCACTATCTGTAAGGTAAGACAAATTTATAAACATGCTAAATGTCCAAGAGTAGTGAATTGGAAGAGTTATGTTGGATATCTGTATATTCAGCAACCACTAAAAACGGTATTTCAGAAGTACAATTATTGACATAAGGTGGTGATAGAAATGTACTACTTAATTAAAAAAACAGCTAAAGAAGTAAACACAATATAATCCAATTTTGGAGGGAAAACCCATATATTTAACACAGAAGAAACCTTTGGAAAATTATGCCCTCAAATGAAAACAAATGCTGATCTTTTTTTTGTTTGTTTATCTGTGCTTTTTTATTTTTCTATAATATGTGAGTGGAAAGGTATTCAAGCTACACAAGAAGAACTATTCACTACATCTGCTTTCTTCCCTGACAGCTGGGGACTCTGTGGATTAAGTCATGGTTATGATAGATATAACCTCAGTTCCCAGGTTTTTCCTTTTGGAGACCAACCTAGGATAGGGGGGCAGGCAGTGACTTTTTACCAACTCTCTGATGTCTACCAAGCTATTCACTAACCAACGTGGGCAAGGTTAGGGGACCAGGATCTCAATCTGTCTCTGCTGTACTTCACATTTTCCTGATATCAAGTCTGATCTCTTCTGTGAGGCAATCCCTCTTTTCTCAAAATATCTAAAGCTGTTTTTTTTTTTTTTCCTTAAGGTGTTTCTTTTCTCTGTGACAAGAAAGTGAGAAGCAAAACTTTCTTTGGCACTTAATAGACTTCAAGAAAATATAAATGGTAACAGGCAGATGATCCTTAGAAAGAGATACCAAGAGGTCACCTGTCTATGTATTCGGTTGAATCAGGGATATATAATCTCTGCCAGGACTGAAAGGTATTTCGTTCTTTCCTGAGACTATACCACTCCACGTTTGCTGTCACTGCAGGGGCTTGTTTGTTTGATCAGTTGCTCAGTCACGTCCGACCCTTTGTGACCCCACGGATTGCAGCACACCAGGCTTCCCTGCCCTTCACCATCTCCCAGAGCTTGCTCAAACTCTGGTCAATTGATTAGGTATTGCCATCTAACCATCTCATCCTCTGTCGTCCCCTTCTCCTCCTGCCTTCAATCTTTCTCAGCATCAGAGTCTTTGCAATGAGTTGGCTCTTCACATCAGATGGCCAAAATATGGGAGTTTCAGTTTCAGGATCAGTCCTTCCAATGAATATTCAGGATTGATTGGTTTCATCTCCTTGCAGTCCAGGGGACTCTCAAGAGTCTTCTCCAACACCACAGTTCGAAAGCATCAATTCTTCGGCACTCAGCCTTCTTTATGGAAGTGGAAGTGACAAACAGATTCAAGGGATTAGATCTGATAGACAGAGTGCTTGAAGAACTATGTACAGAGGTTCATAACATTTTACAGGAGGAGGTGATCAAAACCATCCCCAAGAAAAAGAAATGCAAAAAGGCAAAATGGTTGTCTGAGGAGGGCTTATAAATAGCTGAGAAAAGAAGTGAAAGGCAAAGAAGCAAAGGAAAGACATACCCATCTGAATGCAGAGTTCCAAAGAACAGCAAGGAGAGATAAGAAAGCCTTCCTAAATGCACAATGCAAAGATACAGAGGAAAACAATAGAATGGGAAAGACTAGAGATCTCTTCAAGAAAATTAGAGATATCAAGGGAACATTTCATGCAAAGATGGGCTCAATAAAGGACAGAAACGTTATGGACCTAACAGAAGCAGAAGATATTAAGAAGAGGTGGCAAGAATACACAGAACATCTATACAAAAAAGATATTAATGACCTGAATAACCGCGATGGTGTGATCACTCACCTAGAGATAGACATCTTGGAGTGCGAAGTCAAGTGGGTCTGAGGAAGCATCACTACAAACAAAGCTAGTGGAGGTGATGGAATTCCAGCTGAGCTATTTCAAATCCTAAAAGATGATGCTGTGAAAGTGCTGCACTCAACATGCCAGCAAATTTGGAAAACTCAGCAGTGACCACAGGACTGGAAAAGGTCAGTTTTCATTCCAATCCCAAACAATGTTCAAACTACCACATAACTGTATGCATCTCACATGCTAGCAAAATAATGCTCAAAATACTCCAAGTTAGGCTTCAACGGTATGTGAACTGAGAACTTCCAGATGTACAAGCTGGTTTTACAAATGGCAGAGGAACCAGAGATCAAACTGCCAACATCTGCTGGGTCACAGAAAAATCAAGAGAATTCCAGAAAAAACATATACTTCTGCTTCCTTGACTATCTAAAGCCTTTCACTGTGTAGATCACAACAAACTATGTACAATCCTTCAAGAGCTGGGAATATCAGACAACCTTACCTGCCTCCTACAAAACCTGTATCCTTGTCAAGAAGCAATAGTTAGAACTGGACATGGAGCAACATACTGGTTCCAAATTGGGAAAGGAGTACATCAAGGCTGTATATCGTCACCCTGCTTATTTAATTTATATGCAGAGTGAGTGAGTGAGTGAGTGAAGTCACTCAGTTGTGTCTGACTCTTTGCGACCCCATGGACTGTAGCCTACCAGGCTCCTCTGTCCATGGGATTTGCTAAGCAAGAGTACTGGAGTGGGTTGCCATTTCCTTCTCCAGGAGATCTTCCCAACCCAGGGATTGAACCCAGGTCTCCGGCACTGTAGGCAGACGCTTTACTGTCTGAGCCAGCAGGGAAGTCCATCATGTGAAATGCCGGGCTGGATAAAGCACAAGCTGGAATCAAGATTGCTGGGAGAAATATCAGTAACCTCAAATATGCAGATGATACCAGCCTAATGGCAGAAAATGAAGAGGAACTAAACCTTTTGATGAAGGTGAAAGAGAAGAGTGAAAAAGCTGGCTTAAAACTCAATATTCAAAAAACAAAGATCATGGCATCCGGTCTCATCACTTCATGGCAAATAGATGGGGAAACAATGAGAAACTTTACTCTCTTGGGCTCCAAAATCACTGTGGATAGTTACTATATTCATGAAATGAAAAGACACTTCTTGAAAGAAAAGCTATGACAGACCTAGGCAGCATATTAAAAAGCAGATATTACTTGCTGACAAAGGTCCATTAGTCAAAGCTATGGCTTTTTCGGTAGTCATATATAGATGTGAGAGTTGGACCTAAGCAGGGGTTTAGGATCACAAATTATTTGTGTTTCCTTTTGCTGATAATAGGAAAAAAAAGGGTCTGTGTCACAAAGATTCTGCTCCATTTTGTTCTCTAATCACTGAATATGAATAATTTCTACACAATCTCTTTTTTCTTTAAATGGAGCCAGTACATGCAGACTGTACCTTTATCTCCCAGGACCTTGTCTATAGACCAAATCACAGTATCTGCCACCTTTCTTTCCAGGTTCTTTTGTACCTTTAGTATTCTTAGGGTCCCTCAGAATGTCTCCACTTTCTTAAAAACTAAGAAATCCACATCTAGACACCACTCTTGAATAATGCTTGGGTCATTATCAAAGGAAAAAAAGGCTACTGTTTAGGTTTTACACATTAAACTTAAGTGAACATCAAACCACCACTAATCAAGTTCCAAAATGTTAGCACAAAAGCCATATACAACCACCAGTTTGCTCTGCTAAAAGGGAACCCTGAGAGGGAATAATTATAATGATACTGGCGAAGATATGATGACGATGGTAGGAGAGATCTTAATGAATGCATTATTTTAAATATTTTTTTTGAATGTGGACCATTTTTAAAGTCTTTACTGCATTTATTACAATATTGCTTCTGTTGTTCCTGTTCTGTTTTTTTGGCCATGAGGCATGTGGGGTCTTAACTCCCTGACCCAGGATTGAACTCACATTCCTTGCATTGGAAGGCGGAGTCTTAACCACTGGTCTGCCATGGAAGTCTTCTCATCATATCTATTTATACTGTATTTTTAATGCTTTCACATCTTGAGGTCTTGCTAACTCAAGAGCCGATTACACTTCCCAGGGCTACCTAGCTTCTACAAATAGCAAACAGCTTGGCTGGGAGCATACTTTCACATGCAAACCAACCAATCCGGAGACTGGACCGGTCACCTCCTCCCAGGTTTTCCGAGCCCTCTCTCTGCCTCTGACTGACACAGCTTCTCACTGTGGTCCCCTGTGTGGCATGCTCTGCCTCCTATTTCTAGGGACCTATGTTATAACCAATTTCTCTCCCTTCATGGTGGTCATGTTTGTGTCGTAGGTGTCTTACCGTATCTGATTAAAACCAATCTCTGGTAGTGTTAAAACGTGCTGATTATTTGCTCGTCATCCTGTGCTTTATATGGATTCCATCACTTAATTTTTTTAAATTATTGGAGGATAACTGCTTTATAACACTGTGTTGGTTTCTGCTGTACAACAACACAAATCAGCCTGTATCAGCCTATGGACCAGTATACGTGCATCCTCCCCCTGTGAAGCCTCCCTTGCCCTGCCATCCCACCCCACCAGGGCATCACAGAGTGCCGGGCGGGGCTCCACGTGTTCTGCAGCAGCTTCCCACCAGCTGGCTACTTCACAGATGGGAGTGTGTACGTGTCAGCGCTGCCCTCTCAATCCGTGCCCCTACTCCCCTTCCCCGCCAAGTCCATTCTTGACGTCTGGGTCTCCATTCCCGCCCTGCAGATAGGCTCATCAGCACCATTTTTAGGTTCCACATATATGATTAATAAATGATATTTGTTTTTCTCTTCCTGACTTACTTCATTCTGTGTAAGAGGCTTTAATTCTCACAAGGGCAGCATGAGGCAGGCACTATGATTTTCCTGGTTTTTAGGTCAAAGAACCTGAGGCTTAGAGGCACTAGCTCAGAACCCAAACCCCTCCCCACTCTCCCCCACCCCCGCCCCAGCGTGGGATAAAGTCAGGATCTGCATTCAGGTGGTTTAATTCCAGAAGTCACACTTTTATCCCTTTTGTTGTTCTTCTTCTTCTTTTGTGTGTCAAAAAGGATTCCCACTTGGGGGTTCTTATAGAAGGTGACCATTAAAGGAAGCAATGTCAAGACACAAGGTATGCATGATAAAGGAGCAAGACTGATCTTGTTCTGAAATTAGTTTTCCTCCCAGTTAACCCCTTTAGCTGGCCATGTTGTCACTGCCCAGGCATTTAATAAATTCCTCTTCTATAGCCACCTCCTGATGTGGGTTATTCACACAAGAAAGTCAGTTTCACAATTTCATGATTTTTCCCTCATTTACCACCAGGAGGGTTATGTCCTCTTTAATTCACCCTACTTATTTCTAACTTACTTTGGCTCATTTAGAAAACAAAACAATAACAAACTGAATCCAAGGGCGCAGTCACTATCTTTAAAGATGTCTGAGAAACTGAACCACCTATTTGCAAGACAAATCCACGAGGCTTTCCACATGCTCTTGGAGCAATGGTGCTGAGGCTGGAACCCATATGTGAAAAAGGACTCCACTTCTTTAGATGTCTCAGCTCCGAAGGGCTTGGGGAAAGCAAACGTGCAAATAGACACACCTTACTCTTTACAACCCCATTTACTTCTCACTGAGTCATTTGAGCAAGTGCCTGTGGAAAGCTCAGGGAGTGGCAGCGCTAAGAACCACAGAAAAAACCTTTCTTTTGGACTAAGCTGACAGCCCACAAGGCTAGCTATCAAATACCAAAGGGGAGGGGTCAGGCAGGTTTATAGGGTGAGAGCCATGGAGGGAGGGAGAAGGTAAGCCTAGGTGAATCAGACACACCAAACTTGGCCTTCCAGATAGAACAAGGGCTTGGTGTTCCTTTCCTGCCCCTTGTCTCCCCTTAAAACAACAACAAAAAACCCCCACAACTCTACAGGGATTTCCCTGGCGCTACAGTGGTTAAGATTCTGAACTTTCAATGCAGGGCACATGGGTTCGATCCTTGATCAGGGAACAAGAATGCCACATGTCACAAGGCATGGCCAATAAAAAAATAAAACCTCTTCGTTTCAGTATATGGAGAAGGCAATGGCATTCTTGGGGTTTCTCAGAGGATTTGGGCAGTTAAACTGGTAAAGTATTTAAAGCGAACGAGCATATAAGAGGAGAAGGATTAGAAGGGCAAGAAGGAAGAAAGGGAGAAAGAATGGTAGGTATCTTCCTTCATAAAGAGAGAAGCCTGCTCATAAATGTAGAAGCCAGATCTTGACTGATGTGGGACCTGGAGAGGGTCCCACTGATGAACGAGTAAGCTGGGATCCCGTCTAGGGGTGGGGAAGCTGGCGGCCACACAGAGCAGTGACAGCGCTTGGAGCTTTGGGGAGGAACTGAGGAGGTATGTGTAGAGAAGAAAGCGCAGAAGCTGCGAGTCAGCTGGGACAGACATGAAATATACAGTGATGGAGTTTCACTTCTAAAAGCTGAGCTAATGAATGACTTCTTTGGCTTTCTTTTTATGGCTGTCAAGGTACATGGAGATGTGCCATTACAAACACGGTGGGCTTGAGCAGAGGGCCACCATGATGACATTCAGGATGCCGGTATATGGTGTGACTGTGGCGCACTACCACCACCTAGTGGCAGCAAACTCACATGCAGTTATTGCAAACAGTAAGTCAGACTATGCAAACAGCCTTTAGAGATGAAAGGAAATTGAGATTACTTGACTCAGTAGTTCTCCAACTGAACGTGTATCAGAATCACCGGTGGAACTTTTAAAAAATACACCTGAGATCTTCTGAACCAGAACATCTGAGGGTGTATTCACTGACATACATGCTAGTTTGAATAGTGTGAAATTGCCATTTTTGTAGATCAAAAAAGAAGACGCATCATTCTGTATGGTAAACATTTTAACAAAGCTTCCTGAAGACTCTGTTGCTTTCCCTTTAAGAATCAGGGATCTACTCTAGCTCTCTGATTTTGCAGTTAACAAAAATGAAGCTGAGAAAGCTGAGTGACATGTCCAGGCTGCCACGTGGCTTCATGTCTTTGCTGGGACTTGAACTCCAGCGTCCTAATTTTAAGTGTAGTGCCTCCCACATAAGCATCTCTCCTGCAGTGTTGGGCTAACAAAGCCCATGTTACTCAGTCTTGATTTCTTCACATTCATCAACCTTCCGCCTCCATTTCCACTGCCTCAAAGAGAATTTGCCAGTGTTTCCTGCCTTATTTCACCAAGCCTTTCAAAGTGCCTTCTGTTGAGTTTTATTTCTAACTTCGGCCTCTGTTCTTTGGAAAATTCTATTGCCTAGTTTAAAAAAATTATTTGGCCATGCTAGATCTTAGTTGTTGCATGCAAGATCTTCTATCTTCACCGTGGGATCTTTAGGTGTTTCATTGTGGGATATAGTTCCCTGACTAGGGATCAAACCTGGGTCCCCTGCATTGGCAGTGCAGAGTCTTAGTCAGGGAAGACCCTATTGCTATATATATATATATATATATATATATATAAAAATCTGACTGTATACTCTGAAAATTTTCATTGATCCCATTAGATTGGAGTTTCCTAGGATGGGGACAGAGGCCATGGGCATGGGAGAAGGCTGATACTAGATTGCAGGAGCTGAATGTCAAAATTTCAGAAATTTTGTGAACCAATTGTTAAACATAACCATTATTAAACATTAACTTATGACATATACATACTACTATATATAAAATGAGCTTCCCAGGTGGTTCAGTGATAAGAATCTACCTGCCAAGGAGGAGATGTGGGTTCAATCCCTGGGTCACAAGATACCCTGAAGAGGGAAATGGCTACTCACTCCAGAAATTGTGCCTGGGAAATCCCATTGACAGAGGAGTCTGGTGGGCTGTAGTCCATGGGGTTGCAAAGAATCAGACATGACTTAGTGACTAAACCACTACCACCATATATAAAATAGATAACCAACAAGGACCTACTGTACAGCACAGGAAACTATACTCAATATCCTGTAATAATCTATATAAGGTAAAGAATCTGAAAAAGAATGAATATATGTATATGTGTAACTTAATCACTTTGCTGTACATCTGAAACTAACACAACCTTGCAAATGAACTATATTTCAATAAAATTTTTTTAAAGTGATGAAGAAAATGGTAACAATGCAGGTTCAATTTAAAAGTTTGTCATGTCTATAGCCATCACATTGTGAAGAGCATAAAAAATGTGAAGAGCATAAAAAATGTGAAGATCGATCCTTCCAATTTTTAAAAACTATTATCTGATTCAGAAAGTAGTTGCTCTCATCATCACTGACAAATGAGAGAAGTTCCAAAACATGCTTTTCCTTGTTTCACTTTCCTCTTATTCATTATTGTAAATGAAAAATCACATTGACGCCACAGTCTTTCATCAACCACAAGTGTGGATGTAAGAGTTCAGCAAAAATCAATGAGTATATTCAGTGAGAATCATCTGTCTACACACATACTATATACATCACATATACAATATCTACTATATATTATATGGGTGGCTCAGATGGTAAAGAATCTGCCTATAAGGTAGGAGACCCGGGTTCGATCCCTGGGATGGGAAGATCCCCTGGAGAAGGGAATGGCTACCCATTACATTATTCTTGCCTGGGAAATCCCATGGAGGGAGGAGCTTGGCAGGCTACAGTCCACGGGGTCGCAAAGAGTCGGGCACGACTGAGATTCCAACACTTTCACTTTCATTTCATATATTATATACTCTGTTTATAATGATGTATTGTCAATTGCACTACTTGTAAATTGTATGTAATTGTATCAGTGACATACATACTAAAGTTATGTACATATATATAGACACTGTTTGTTTTCCAGAGAGTTGATTGTTAAAAACTGACCAGCGGGTGACTGGACTGAGCCCAGTCCTTGCTGGATGCTCAGCTTTCCAACAGGCTGTCTAAGTGGCTCCTCTCTATTTTGGATAGGCACATACCCAGAGTTGTGGCTTGGCCTTCTACAGCCCCATCATCCCCACCACCAACACACACATATACATTCTCCAGACACTTTAGCTGAATGGCTTTATCTTTTTAAAAAATTAAACTATAGTTGATTTACAATATGCCAATTTCCTCTGTAGAGCAAAGTGATTCAGTTATATATGCCTTCTTTTTTATATTCTTTTCTATTATGTTTATCATAGGATATATTCTAAAAATATACTTATTTATTTATTTTTGCCTGTGCTGGGTCTTCCTTGCTGAGTGGGCTTTCTCCAGTTGTGGCGAGCAGGGCTTACTCTCTAGCTGTGGTGTGTGGGCTTTGCACTGCAGTGGCTTCTCCCGTTGTGGAGCACAGGCTCTAGGGTGCGTGGGCTTCAGTGGTTGTGGCCGCTGGGCTCCAGAGCGCAGGCTCGAGAGCTGTGGCGCGCAGGCTTAGTTGCTCTGTGGCATGTGGGATCTTCCTGGATCAGGGATTGAACCCATGTCCTGTGTTGGCAGATGGATTCTTTACCACTGAGACGCCGGGGAAGCCCCTATCATAGGATACTGAATACAGACTTCCTTTGTGCTCTACAGTAGGACCTTATTGTTTATTCATTCAATACATACGGAATGCCTTTATCTTCATTCCGAATAGAACACTTCCTGACCCACTGATCATTTTCCCAGTCTCTTTTCCTCCAGTGTTCCCTTGCTCAGGCAAGGGTACCACCCTTAACCCAGATACTCAAAGCAGAAAGATGGGCTTCCCTGCTCCCTCCCCATCCACATGCATGCAGTCACTAAATTAGGCTGTTTCTGGTCATCTTCATATTCCTCAAATCCATCTACTTTTCTCTATCTTCACTGCAATTTTCTCAGGTCCCCACACCTGCCATCTTCTGAACAGGTTATTACACAGCTTAGTACTTGGAGCAGGCAACAAACACTTGTGGAATGAAAGACCAGAGGAAAGATGATGCCAGTGAAAACTGTGGTGACAATCACATGGTGAGCTCCTGTGCTATACCAAGCACCGTGGAGGACACTTCACAATGACGATTCACATGCAATTCACAACTTTACAAAGCGGGTATTTTTATGTCTATTTACAAATAAAATTCCAGTTCAGAGAGGCTAAACCATCTTTTCAAAGTCACACAGCAGTTGAAGGAGAGGAGCCAAGATTTGAATTCTTGAACTCTGGGTACATCTTAACCCAAAGGCCAGAGACTTCTTAATATACTACCCAGAAGACATGCATACAAAGATACGGGGCAGACCAAACAAAAACAGATAAACAACAAACAGGTAAAAAAGCCTCACTTTTCAGTTGTACAAAGTTCCATATAATGGTTCAGACATGAGCTGAGGGAGATGGCATTTTATAGGGCATAAAATACTAGGTTTATACAAGTAGGAAAACTACTTTCCTTTGCTAGGTCTCCTTGATAAAAGACTTTGAAATAGACATGACATTTCCTATTGGGGTTATTAATATCTTTGCCCCCAAGTGAGGCTTAGCGGCAGAGACCTGTGAGTGTGGCTGGGAAGGTATTGGGGTGGGGTTCTGGCTCTCAGGGGCTCCCCTCCTGCTTGGGGCTCCTTCCCAGGGAGGCACAGGCTGAAATGCTGATCTGATGTTTGGTCTTTTGACAATTTTCACTTAATGAATTGATTCCTACAGTTCATTAACATACCCACTTCCACTTCTGTATACACATATGTCTTAATTAGCTGCTCATTGGCTGTTTAATTACAAGAAAACAGCTGACAGCTGCCTTGCTGAATTCTAATGGCAGACGCGTTGGAACGGCTACACATTTGCTTTTGACAACCGAGATTTATTCATAACTCTTTGATTTATTGTGAATGTCCATATGCCTGAGTGGATTATTGTATTTTCCAAGCCAACTGAAATGTTGGGATCTGGGAGACTATGGAAGTGGGAATCCCTCTCATTTCACTCCCGAGGATGAGAAGAGCAGAGAATCCTAGCTGGAAAGGTATGAACTCGATTTCAGTTTTATTTATTTTGGGAACTTCCTGTTGGAATGTTCAGAACTATGGGGGAGAGAAAAAGACGTATCTTTGGATAAAGGTGGGCTTGAAAGTTAAGGATTTAAAGTTAAGAAAGAATATAACTGGCAACTTAATTTTACTGAGGGGGAAAGAGGGCATGCATAGATTAAAATCAAAGAAAGGAAGAGGCAAGAGAAATGATAAAATTAAAGTGGGGGGAGGCAGGAATAACATAACAGGAATAACGTCCAACATTCTTTGGAAGCCAAAGAAAAGGGAAATTTGTTCTTTAGGAAAAAAAAAGAAAACAAAACAAAACAGGAAACATGGTTTGCCAAAGTGAGCTGGTATGGCCCCACACTCAGGCAGCTGGTAGCAATAAATCATGGCAAGATGGATCTTCTCAACTACTTTCCCGTTCAATAGTGACTGAACTCCACGTAGAACTGTATGTGCAAATGCTCTCTGATTGAAGCTGACCTCATGTGTTGTATTTGGTAAGAGATGTCTGTTTTGCCATACATCTGGTGATCTGCCATGCTCAGATCCAATCCTGGTAACACATTCAGCAACAGTGATTCCCAAGCAAGCATGAGAGGCCCTACTCTGAGCCAGACACCATGGTACACCCTATGCACCACAAGCTCACAAGCCCAGCATTTTCTATGAGCAGAGGCATGATTAACACCAAACCAAAGAAACCAAAAAAAAAAAAAAAACCAAACTAAAAACAAAAAACCCCCTCAAATATCCAAATCATCTTGATGCAAATTGGGGTTTAACACATCCAACCACTTGTGCATTTATTTCATCACGGGCCTGGAATATTTTGCTAAATAAAAAATTTGTTCTTACCACCTGTCTGTAACAGAAATGAAATTCTGATGTCACAGGATGTAATAACAGCCAAATATAATTTTCATTTTAAATGGCTAGCTCTAATACTGGGGCCAAGTGCTATAAAGTGCTGAAGTAAAAATGTTGAGCATAAATGTACTAATGCTGAAAGTGGACAAGATTGACCCAGGGTGAGTGAAATTTTACAAGTGAAATGAAAATATTAGAACCCTTAAAAAAGAAAAACAATTTGGGCCTAAAAGGAACATTTGTGAATATGTGTTTTTAACCTAAAACATAAACAACTCCAGAAAATGCTTTAACTCTTTAACAGAAAAAAAAAAAAAAAAAGTACTGCTTTATATGTTCTGGGATATCTCTGAAAAGACTTGCTAATTTCAGAGAGAATATTTGTTAATGCAAAAAAAAAAAAAAATTCCAAGTTCTCCCTTTCCTGGGTGGAAGAGGAAGCTTTTCATAAGACATCATCTTAAATGTATTAATTGATGAATAAATATTTGACACATTCTTAGGGGAAGGCAATGGCACCCCACCCCAGTACTCTTGCCTGGAAAATCCCATGGACGGAGGAGCGTGGTAATCTCCAGTCCATGGGGTCGCTAAGAGTCGGACAGGACTGAGCGACTTCACTTTCACTTTTCACTTTCATGCATTGGAGAAGGAAATGGCAACCCACTCCAGTGTTCTTGCCTGGAGAATCCCAGGGACAGCTGTCTATGGGATCGCACAGAGTCGGACACGACTGAAGCGACTTAGCAGCAGCAGCAGTAGCAGTAGACTTATCACAAAGTAAAGGGTCTTAAGTGTAATCAGAAATCAATTTACTAACTTCAATACTCAACTGTACATTATTATTTAAGAAGTTAGGGACCTCCCTGGCAGTGCAGTGGTTAAGACTCCATGCTTCCACTGTAGGGACCATGGGTTTTACACACTGGTTGGGGGAACTAAGATTCTGCATGCCGCATGGCATGGCCAAAGACTAAATAATAATTAAAACTGGCGCAAAAAAAAAAATCCATGATGGACAAAAGCCATCAAAATTTTAAAAAGAAGTCATAGTTGAATGATAATCATAGTTAACATTACCATATGATATGTAAGAAAGTTGATATGAGAATAAATCCTAAGAGTTTTCATCACAAGGAGAAAAAATTTTCCCTTTCTTTTCTTTTTTTTTTTTTCACTGTATCTGCAGTTAACCTTTGAACAATGCAAAGGTTAGGGGCTGTAAACCTTCATTTAGTAAAAAATCCAAGTTTAACTTTTGACTCCCTGCAAACTGAACTACTAGCAACATAAATAGTTCACAAAAATTTTGTATGTTGTGTGAGCTATATAATGTATTCTTACAATAAAATAAGCCAGAGAAAAGAAAATGTTATTAAAAAATCACAGGGAGGAGAAAATATACTGACAGTCCTCTATTGTATTTATCAATACCACAAGTTTATGTCTTTGTTTTCAAGATGAATTGTCTGTCAGTATCTACATCCATATTGTCATATATAATACAGGAGATGTTATATGCATTACCAACAGTAGACATCAAATATGAAAAGATAACATTAAAAAGAAATCCATATTTATTTACAATTTCTCCTCAGTATTATTTATTGACAAAAATCTGTGTGAGTATAAGTCAGTGGACCCATACAGTTCAAACTCAAGTTGTTCAAGCATCATATGTGTATGAGAAAATGAATGTTAGCTGAAATTATTTTGATAACCATTTCACAAGATATGTAAATCATATCATCATGCTGAATGCCTTAAACGTATACAGTAACATATGTCAATTATTTCCCAACAAAACGGGGGAAAAGTTATGGTAGAGCCCCAAAGACTAAAAAAATATGGATGAAAAACTGTGTGTGTTTTTTAATCTTGAGATAAATATTTCATCATTATCCTCTACGCAGCCACTGTATCTAATACTGAAGGTAGGAATTGAAGTCGGATGATAAACAGAACCATGTCTCAAAAGAAAAGTGAAAAGGAATGTGAAAGTCACTCAGTCCTGTCTGACTCTTAGCGACCACATGGACTGTATCCATGGACTTCTCCAGGCCAGAATACTGGAATGGGCAGTCTTTCCCTTTTCCAGAATGGGCAGTCTTTCCCTTTTCCAGGGTATCTTCCCAACCCATGGATCGACCCCTAGTCTCCCCCATTGCGGGGGGATTCTTTACCAGCTGAACCACCAGGAAAGCCAAGAATACTGGAGCAGTAGCTTATCCCTTCTCCAGTGGATCTTCCCAACTCAGGAATTACACCAGGATCTCCTGCAATGCAGGCAGATTCTTTAAAAGCTGAGCTACCAGGGAAGCCATATCTCAAAAGAAAGCCTCAACCATAAACACTTCAGCATTTGTATTCACTTTGAAGAGCCAACCTGAACCCTGAAAAGCAGCCTCTCATTTTATTTCTGGCCTTCTCCTCTGTCTCCATGCTCCATGGCCCAGCCCCTCCTCCCTGGCAAGCATGCCCAGCCTACATGACACCCTCTGCTAGTGCTCACCCAGGGCTGGGACTACTTTCTGTTTCAAAAGCTCTGAAACATCTTTTCTGACAGAGCTAAGCCCTTCTAGGCCTGGATTCAACAGTCTTCTGAAATGCAATATTCAGGGCTCGCCCAATGCTAATACATTGTTTCTTCATTATTTCCAAAGAACAAGGGCAATATTTTTATAATAAAAACCTTGGCATAACAGAGCTCTTAAAAATTTGGGATGGCATACCCGTCTAACCTTATCTTCCACTGTAGAGAGAGTAACCTGCTGCTGCTGCTAAGTCACTTCAGTTGTGTCTGACTCTGTGCGACCCCAGAGACGGCAGCCCACCAGGCTCCCCCGTCCCTGGGATTCTCCAGGCAAGAACACTGGAGTAGGTTGCCATTTCCTTCTCCAATGCATGAAAGGGAAAAGTGAAAGTGATGTCGCTCAGTCGTGTCCAACTCCTAGGGATCCCATGGACTGCAGCCTACCAGGCTCTTCTGTCTATGGGATTTTCCAGGCAAGAGTACTGGAGTGGGGTGCCACTGCCTTCTCCGAAGTAACCTGCTACTCTTGTCAAACCAGGCCTCTACATCTTGTCCCTAGAATACAACCAAGACTTGCCCATTTTTAGGCTCTGGATGCTTAGTGGATATGTGCTTTGTGGGTCACATCTCAGACTGTGGCCTCATCCTAGTACTGCGTTCTTCATATGCTACAAATGTCTCATCTCCACAAGTAGACTGTGAGCTGCATGAAGGAAGGATTCGATCATCTTTTTTTGGTTTGTTTTTGGCTGTGCTGCATCTTTGCTGTGGCAGGTGGGATTTCTATAGTTTTGCCACTCAGGGCCTTTCCCAGTTGCAGAGCCTGGCCTTTTGAGTGCAGAGCCTCAGTTTTTGGGCTTGTTTGCCCTGCGGCATGTGGGACCTTAGTTCCCCAACCAGGGATCGAACCCGAGTCCTCTGCAATGGAAGCGCGGAATCTTAATCACTGAACTGCCATGTCTATAGCCACACCACCCTGAATGCACCCAATCTTGTCTTGTGTCTTTAGATTCCTTATAGCATTTATAAAGCACCCAAGGGGGTGCTCGTATTTTCGTTGTTTATATTGGCAGAGCTACATATCAAATTACGAATGGTCACAAAATCAAGACTGGACCCACAGATGTCCTGGAAATAGTGTCTGACTATACAGAGCACATTGCTCAGGCTTGCCCAAGAATAACGACCAAAACCAGTACTCAGTGAGTGCTTCTTACACTAGCACTCCTGTGAGTGCTTCACCTAAACGTATGCAACAACAGAGGCACAGAGACGTTGGGGGGCTGCTCACACTGGTAAATAGCAGAGCTCTGACTTGAGCCCAGGCAGTCTGGCTCAAGAACCAGAACATAAGTCTGACACTGTGCTGTCTCTCTGCACACAGCAAAAGGGACTTAGAATGAGCTGGGAATACTCAGGAACAAAAAAAGAGCTACCAAAACGTCCACTTGTGCTGTTCATGTGTAATGCTTACCTGAGCAAGTACGTGGTAAAGACAGAATCATTTCAGTGACTATATATAGCTCCTATGATTTCTTGTGGCTTCAGGTTGTTGTTTTTAAAATGCAACTCAAAATACATTCACAAACTGATTTTTTTCAGACAAAGAATGAGTCTCTTTTTTTATCTTATTAGATATCTATTTATATATCTAATCGGAAAAGTGAAAGTGAAGTTGTTCAGTCGTGTCCGATTCTTTGTGACCCCATGGAATGTAGCCTACTACACTCTTCTGTCTATGGGATTTTCCAGGCAAGAGTATTGGAGTGGGTTGCCATTTCCTTCTCTAGAGGATTTTCCCGACTCAGGGATCGAACCCAAGTCTCCTGCATTATACGCAGACGCTTTACCATCTGAGCCACCAGGGAAGTCTAATCAGAAATTTTCCTTAAATCTGATGATTCTATCACAGAGATAAATTATTGACAATCTGTCATGATACAACCATCTCCATGTGGTTAGAATATGATAAATCATTAACACCACTGGCAAAAGTAGAAATCTCTTGACTTCACTCCTACTAGAGATGAAAATCTTAGTTGTCATGTACATACCACCATATATAAAATAGATAACCAACAAAGACCTACTGTACAGACTCGGGGATTATACTTGGATGTTAAAGAATCTGCCTGCAATGTGGAGGACCCAGGTCAATCCCTGGGTTGGGCAGAGCCCCTGGAGAAGGAAATGGCAACCAACTCCAGTATTATTGCCTGAAAATCCCACGGACAAAGGAGCTTAGTTGGCTACAGTCCATAGGGCTGCAAAGATTTGGACACGACTGAGCAACTAACACACACATAAGGGAAAATAATCTGGACAAGATTCTGAATAACTGAGCTGAATACCTGAAACTACCATGACATTGTAAATCAACTATACTTCAATTAAAAAAATGTTAATTGAGGCAGAAACTATGGTACAGAACAAATACTACATTCATCAAATATAAACACAAACCACTGTATAGATCCTAGACTGGGCATAGGCCCAATCTGTTAATGAAATTAAGTTTTAATTGTTTTTGATATTTCCATTGTATAAAGTCAATAGTGATGAAAAACAGAACTGCAGATAACCAAAACCACGTTGGCACTGAGGCTGCACAAGACCTGGAAGGGAATCTAGGAAAATGACAACAGGGAAATAACAGCTGCCCTTTGCTTTCTTATCACTTTCATTTTTGGTCATAAATAAAGAAAACACACATCGTTCCTGCCTCTGTAAACAGTGGTGCTCAGGAAATCAATTCAAATCTTTCTGAATAGCATGTTGTTAATCTTCAGAACTGCTGGGGTGTTTCCTATGAAGTAGCCTGCACCCTCTCCCTGGCCCTGCCGTGGATGCCATTCCTAGGTTCTGTATTCAATTCAATTTGCCACATTAAACTATGTGTGGCATTACTGAGAGACACGGACAGAGTGAGCAGCTTTGTCTGCTTGGGACCTGTCCACTTAAGAAAACACCTAGGTGACAGGCAATGCACAAAAGTCAAGTCTGCTTGGAACTCCTGGTAGAGGAGCACTGTTGGCTATACACCTTTCATCAAGAAAGGCCATGCTAAGCAATTATCCTCCAATTAAAAACAGGGAAAAAAAGAGAAAAAAAGAGGCTATGCCGTCCCCTACAAGGGACAAGAAGGTGCAAACACAGAGTGGGTGAGGATGATGTGTGACAACTGTCCAGTCACATCAGCCAAATTAACCTCAAAAATCAATGAAATGACAGCTGTCATAGACAGATCCCTCTTTTCCTTATAGCTCGGGGTAACATAGGCCAGGCAGCTGATTTCACTTGTTTTAATTTTAATTTAGTAACTAATTTGGAGGGAGGGCAAATTGAGGAAATAATTTATTTTCCTTGCTAATACAGAAGCTTGAGGTCTTGAGGATTACCAGAGAGATGAATAATTCAGTTTCCTTTGAGGAGAAAGTTCTCTATTTCTAAAGATGAGTGAATTAAAAAAAAAAAGTATGTAGTTGGTGTGCGGAAATCTCAAGCTTCCCCAAGATGAGATCGATATGAAGCATTTGTACACTTTCAAAGTGGTAAATGTTACGATGAATGATTAACAGTAAAACAAGACATAAGGATGCTATGAGGGAAATTTCTCTTAAGTCTCTCAGTAGGTACTTGTGTGTGAAGGTGGTTTTGCATTTTATGACATTGTATTTTCTAATTTCACTAAAGGAAAGCTAACCAAATATGTGGATTTTACTTTTTTCCTTCAGCATCCAAATGCTTTAGGGCTAATCCAGGCCGGGTTCAGTAGCAAGCAACTGTCTCAGAGGCCTCCTGCGTGTCTAAATAGCTTCTCTCCTGTTTATTTTGCACTGTTTTATCCTGTAAGCAAGCTGTCTCAAGGCCCTTCCAAGATAAGCAGGAGGATTTAAATCTTAATAAATTGAAATTTGAATAACAGAGGCAATCTAGGTGCAGGGGTCTTGAATGATTAGGGGAGAAACGTCTCTATTTTCCATTCCCACATTATGCATGTGCTATCCGTGTTGCCCCGTGATCAGCATCAGTAATGATTAAAACAGTAACAACAGCAAGAAGACTATTAGATTTAAATAGCACTTTTCAGCTTATAAGGACTATTTATAGTTTTTACTTCTATTCTTGGAATAGTTCTAAAAGACAGGAAGGATGCCACTTTATGGATGAAGAAACAGAGTCACTAAAAGAGGCAGACGTGCCTAAAACAATAGGAACAAGTGGTGGCCCTGGGACGAGAACTCAGTTCTTCCCCAAAACCTTGCCACGGTTTGACCAGATGTATCAACATCTGTGTGCCAACAATAAGATTTTCAATTGCATTCCCATTAAACTTATTGGAAACGCCTTCTTATAAAGCTTATAACAGGGACAATTACGGAAGTCTAGAGTCATCTCTTTTTTGAAAGAAGATAACCAGAGAGATATCAATGCTGGGATTGGAAGTGACAAATGAGCCACACTCAAACGCTTCTCTCCAGCCTCCCATTATTTTGATGGGAGGCGTTTTATATGTGTGTGTGCGTGTGTGTGTATATACACATATATCTATATATAAAACTTCCTTCACTGTAATGAACACCCAATGCTTATTTCATCATGTTGTTTCTCATCACTCAAAATGCCAAGGGGTTGAATTTTTAGGCATTGTAGAAGTAAAAAATAAAAGTCACAAAGATACCCCCACCCTGAACATTAATAGAAACAACAACAACAATTAAAAAGGCTTACCTTGCAGCCTTCACATGTAATGACACCGTAATGGATTCCTGATGATTTGTCTCCACAGATCTTGCATGGAATAATTTCAATTTGAGCTGCAACAGAAGCACGCAACCAGTTAATTACATTTTCTTTTAAACACCTTATAAAAGCGTTCCCTGATCAGCATTTGTATCATGAAAACTAATAACCTGCTAAACATTATACTGCATTAACTATTCATTGCTGAACTGTGAGGGTCCCCCTAGAGCCCTGGACTAAATTATGGCTGCTCGTTATATAATAGCTTTCAGGTTATTAAAATGGGTCATTTGAGAAGGTGTTTAAGAACCCACAAGAAGACTGGAATCAGCATTTCAAAGCCTTCAAGAACTGGAGAGTTCGCAGTTTAGGCCTCAGAGCAAAGCAGATATTAAAATGTTTCCTCCGATCTCATTTTCCATCATTATTTTTAAAAGGTCATAAATCTGTGTTGGCTAGAGCATTGTAGCTTGGCAGGTGAAGAAAAATAGATTCCAAAAAGTTAAGACTACTTAGGAAAAGGATTCAATTCAAGATATTAATAAGTTACATATGTTGGTAAGAATTCCTTACTCATCTTTTTTTAATTAATGGACTTGCCATGTGTTAAAAATTAGTCCATTTGTGTATGATCAAAACCTTTCAACCATAACGTTAATATCCTATCAGAATTTAACAGTGATGAATCTGGACAAATAGAATATGTAGCTTCTGAGTTGTTTATGCTGAAAATTGATTTTCTGGTACAGCACGCATGTACTTCTATCTAACTGATTACTTAAAGATGTCACATACTGGAGGAATAACCAAATAATTAATATATATTACACCAAAGTTCCCAAATATGATAAAGCACATTTCTAAGCAAACATATTTTATCTTAAGCAGAGTTGGAAAGAGCATAATTAAGGATTAAAAAATAACTTAAGGAATAGAATAATTAGGCAAAACAAAGTACTTGGACCACCTCTTAAATATAATTTATGTGTGAAATAAAGAATCGACACTAGGCTAAATATACAGGATGGCAACATTCACCATTTTACCTGAAACACGCCATTACACTAAATTTATTTCCATGGTTTTCACTACTGGATATGCTAGATTATCTACCAAGTCACACACATAAACACAAATTGCAAGTGCCCAAGTATATTTCATTTTCATAAAGACCCTACCTAGTGCCATGCCTCACACAAAGCAATGACTGTCTACAGAATGTATTGATATTGCATGATGTAGCTAACACACGTACATAGAGTCCAATGTCATATTGAGCCCAATTTCCTCCAATGTCATATCACATCATATCCAGGGGTAATTTCCACAACCACTTACTATAGATCTGATGTAATATTATATTCGATGCTTTGAAAGAGCACGCATTACTGGACTTAACCTCATTATACATGATGTGTTCCCATTAACTTCCTTCCAAGAGGACTACAAGTACTGTGGGGTCTTTTAGTGAGTCCTTTTCCTATCAATCACTTTTAGTGTTGACTTACTTAGTTTCACGGTCCAGAGTTAGACACTGTTCAAAATCTCACATCCAATAAACGTGCCATAAACCCAAAGCCTTCTAATACCCCAATAATGGTGTCTTTGTACACTAACACGTCTATTTGGAATTATGCAGCTTAGTATGTTGTAAGATCACACTCAACAAAAAGATCATCTTTAAGTTGGCCTCCTCATCTTAGAGACTAGCTTGATTTCTTCAAGGAGAATTCGTTGTTAAATCTAAACTCTAGTAATGTTACACACTTTTGGCTCCTCCAATATTTTTAATATATGGTAGAGGCACAGTTTCATGCCATAGATTTGTTTGCAGCTCTAGAGAGAGAAGATTTTGCCCAGTGTTTTTTTAGAGACAAAAACCAAGTGGTAGTAGAAAAAGCCTGAAAGGTGGTATCAACTGAAAGTTATTGCCTGGATTCTCCTATGTGGATGAACTAGTCTGTAATGAGAACCAGCCTCCCCCATTCCAAACCTTCAGGAAGAGAATAAATAGACAACACAAAGTACCTGAAAGTGTTCATCATTCAGTCATGTCTGACTCTTTGCGACCCCATGGACTGTAGCCCACCAGGCTCCTCTGACAATGGCATCCTCCAGGCAAGAATACTGGAGTGGGTTGCTACTTCCCCCTCCAGGGGCTGGGATCTAACCTGGGTCTCCTGCATTGCAGGCAAACTGTTTACCATCTGAGCCACCAGGGAAGCCCCGTCTATTAAATTCAACTGATATAAGAAATAAGGAAGACAGAGCTGCTTCTGCTTATACCTCACCTCACACTGTATTAAGTCAGCATCAAAGTGAAAAGCAATACTAGCACTAAACTTGGGCCTTTCAAGAGTTATTTTCTTAAAAAAATTTATTTATCTATCTTTGACTGCACTGGGTCTTCATGGCTTTGTGCTGGCTTTCTCTAGCAATGGGTCTTCATTGCTGTGAGCTGCATTGTGGTGAGAGGAGGCTGTTTTTCATTTTGGTGTGTGGGCTTTCCATTGTGATGGCTTCTTTTGTTGCAGCACATGGGCTCAGTAGTTGTAGTGCATGAGCTTAGCTGCCTGGAGTCATGTGGGATCTTCCTGGGCCAGGGATTGAACCCATATCCCTTGCATTGGCAAGGGAATTCTTAACCACTGACCACCAAGGAAGCCTAAAGGTTATTTTCATTTCATCGTAGCAATGGGGAGATCAAGCATACCTATTTAGTCCTTTATAAGACAGGAAAAGCACTAGGCAGGCCAGATAGGGAGCACTGAGTAGAACTATATATATTTGGATCAATGGAAAATGGTGTACAGTTGTTCACTGCCTGGATTGCTACTGGATGATCCAAGAGAAGTGCCATGATAATGTTTAAGGCAGTGACCGAAATGCCTACTAATGGCTCCTGGACCTCGAAAGTGGTCTGTAAGCCTGGCAAGGAAGGGTTTGCTCATGATGGGGGTGCCCCTGGGATTGACACCCCAACCCAGAACTTCTACCCTTGGGATGGCTCTCAACCAGGCTGGGAAGAGGTTGGGAGTTGGGGTGGGAAAGTCACTGTGTTTATAAATCCAGAGTTTGGTGTTACTACCACAAAGGACCACGGGCCTAAGTCAGGCTCCCAAACTCCTGCTCTTCAGTCTTGCTGTAGCTCTGGAGGGCACTCTAGTTGAGACATATTTTACAAGACTTTATGGAAGCCAAGATGCTTCCTGTGAATGGACTCACTGTAGACTGACCTGCAGTGTCAAGCGAGGGGCGAACTGCCTAGACCTTTGGTCCCTGCACTGTGTTTGTGCTTGGCTCCAGTGGGCAGCGTTGGCCAAAGATTCCAGATTAGAACAAGCTTCCCTAGGAATCTCATGGTGAGGTGATGGGCCGGTTCGCCAAAGCCAGGTTCTGATATTTTAATTCATTGGGTTGAACTATTCTTCTAGCCTACCTCTTTGGGTGGCTCTCTTAGCTCAGAAGACAATTCAAACACAAGTGCTCTTTAGGAAATGACTAAAATCCACTTGCCCCCAAAAGCAAATTCTCTGAAAGTGATCTGATCACATGTGTTGATCTTTCCAGAAAGCAAACATTTGCAGATCAGAGCAGGGCACTTACTCAATCTTCCATTCAGTCCAACAATGCACAAAAAACCACCTCCTTCTATCTTTTTCAGTCAAGGTACAGAATTCAGACGTATCAAAGAGGGAAAAAAAATAGTCAATGCCTCACAAATTTTTCAAAAGGAAAACAGTTCAGCTCCACAAATTGGCGTTTTCAGACCAATAAGAGGGAACAGGACAAAAATCTTCCTGCCCTTTGCTTTCCGTCCCTCAGGCTTTTCCATTTTATAACAGGCAGTGTTATGTCTTTTCAAAATAATCTTCTTGTAACAAAAATTATGAGTCCTGGCCCATATATATACTGCACATATTAACTCAGCCAGTATTTCAAAGGATGAAATCTGTCAGACACCACTACTGTCACAAGTATATTGATTAAATTAGTCCACATCCATATTCATCGCAGCAAAGAGAGTTTATTGTGTAGCATGGAATAGCTGAAGCAAGACGCACACATATAATCATGAATTGGCTTAACAATGAACAATCTTGCTATGAAAAATTCTAATTTGCCCACATTTTCAGCTCTATTGCCTAAATAATTTGCTCTTTCATGCACCCTAAATAATTCAAGCAGCTCTCCACACCTGCACAGGCAAATTTCTGCAGTTTTCAAGGAGCTACCAACAAGTGGCAATGGGGCGTCAGGAAATTCTGGAATGCAGGTGTGCTAATTAGCCAAGTGGTCCTTAGGCTGGTCTGTCATTTAGCACTGCACCTCTGAAAGAAGTGTGCTTTCTGCTTTTCATTATAGAAGATAACAAGACATTGGTGTTCTCAATACCTGACTTTGTTTCTCAGACTTATTTCTGGTGTTATCTTGGTCCAGAGAAAAATGCCCATTCTCCCCAAGAATTATAAAATACAAAAAATGTTTAAAAATGTAATTGCACAAGAGTTGTATCCATCACTTTAATCTGTGGGTGAAGAGTGATCTCTCAACAATAATCTAAATGGATAGATAGTAATCAAAAGAAAGAAAAAGAAAGTCACTCAGTCGTGTCTGACTCTTTGCAACCCCATGGACTGTAGCCTACCAGGCTCTTCCGTCCACGTGATTTTCCAGGCAAGAATACTGGAGTGGGTTGCCATTTCCTTCTTCAGGGGATCTTTCCAACCCAGGGATTGAACCCCGGTCTCCCGCATTTTAGGCAGATGCTTTACCATCTGAGCCACCAGGGAAGTCCAGATAGTAATCAATAATATCTGCAAATATTCAGGCTTATAACATGTCAGGCATTATCTAATCTGCTATTCCAACAACGCTACAATGTAGGTGGTATCATTGTGATCATCATCTGTATTTTTTTAGATGACAAAACTGAAGCTCAGAGAGGCTAGATAACTTGCCCAATGTCAGAGAGCTAGGAAGTAGTAAGGCTGGGAGGTGGACACATTTTGTCTTTTTCTCTAGCTCAAAGTCTTGCATCCCCTTGGTCCTGCCCCTTCCTCATACTGCACAGTCAAGTTGAATGTCTCCAGTACCTTCAAACATTAGGACAAACTGCTCCTGGTAAGAAATCATTAACCGAGGATCAAAGGACATCCCATAGGTAATCTAGTTAAACTTAATACTACTGAGAACTGATGTCAAGATGTCTTTCTAGTTTATAACTGTAAATAATCATCAACCTTCTGAGACCATTCTTCTCAATTTTATAAAATACCAAGTAGAGTTTGGGGACCTTAGGGTGACCAGTACCAATGCTGAACACTTCTTAAGACCAGGAAAGTTACTTCACCTACCTCTCAGTCTCAGTTTCCTATTTGAAGAGTCAATGATATAATGTCTACATGACATAGCACATACATTTTATATATGTATTCTATATATATGCACACCACACGATTCTTAGGAAGAGTTGGCACTCAAACATAGTTATTATTATTGTTATTGTTGATAAGAAATCCCGCCTTATAGCGAAATGAAATTCTTTTCTGCAGACTCTAAGCTCTTTCCAAAGTGAGGATAGAGAAAAGCAGCTTATCCTCCAAATAATATGACAGGCAGTTCATACCAGCTACCACAGCAATCCTTTACAATGTTGGCAATAAACTGTTGGGTACAACACAGCAGCGTGTTGCAATCAATGTGGGATGTGTCACAGGCATGCATTGCTAATAATAGCAAAAAAAAAACTAAAGATTTTAATGGCTCATATAAAAAATAAACTAATACAGACCTAAGCTTATCCCAATAATATCTTTCACTCTAGCTCACTTACATAACCATATACTTTCTTGAATTGGGCTGAACAGGGCGGGATTACTGGTAGACTTGCTAGGAAATGGGCAAACCCGGGGTACATCCATGACAGTATGTCACATATATGATTGCCAAGCAATCGTGTGTGTTTTGCAAAAACTGTCAAGAACTGCTGCTTAAAAAAAAAAAAGTAGTTTTACACCAATCTGTTGGCGGTATTTTTCCTGGAAGGCTGAGAATATGGAGGACTTTTCACCTGCTATGTTACATATTCCTCTAAAGTTTGAATTTTTTTTACTACCAACATGAATTACTTTTGTAAGCAGAAAAACCAATAAAGATTAAAAAGAAAAACCCTAAGGCATTTGATTTTATTTTCAGCAAAAATGGCTTGAGTCCTTTATGGATTAGTCACTTTATTTTATCCCCTGTTTAAAACTGCTGGGGTATTAAAGGCTTCAGCCGCTGCCTGGATGGCAGTCTGGCTTGCGTGTCAAGGCTAGCTGTAGGGGGAATAGGGAGTCTTCACCTGGTTTCCTGGAAGGACTTTGGTGACTCCTGACTTCTACAGTTTTGTAGCCCCTCTGGTCTGGCATCACTAGTTTCAGGGTCTCCAAGGACTCTGATGGTGCCCGGCTGAGGGGGCAGAAGCAGGGGCTGAAATTCACCTGCTTGTGAGCCCTGCTGCAGAGTGGCTGGAGCAGCCTGGAGTGAGGGAGCCTTTTTCTCTCTCCACTGTCTCTCTGTTGTTGCCCAAGGCCCCAGGCCACCATCAGGGTTTGCAGAGAGCTCACAATGCAGCTTCATGGTGGGAGAGAACAGACTGTGGGCTTCAAACAGTCTGGCATATTCTGTCACCCTGGGCCTAAGGCTTGGAGCATAGCACGCATTTGTTTCCCAGCCCAGGCAGGGTCAATAGTCCTCCTGGGTGAGGAGGGCCGAGTTCCAATTATATACCCTGTAAACTAATAATCAACTTGTTCTGCCATTTTGTCTACTAAATATATACTAAATATAATACTGGTATGTGTCCCTGGTATAGCCTTTTCTTCCACTGACTTTTGGATTTTTTTTCATTATAGTACTTGATCCTAGTTGAACATCACCAAAGCAATGACTCCCCTAAGAGAAAAGTTCTACCCCTTTGATCGAGCTGTCTTGTGGTCATTTCTGGCAGCAACGGTAATGCTTGATATTTGCAGAGTTCTGCAAGAGTTTTTAAAGTTTTTGTCCTCATTGGCTTCTTTTGGTTTTGGTGTTCACAACAACTCTGAAGTAGGCAGATGGGTCTTATTAAGCCCCATTCTGCACATGTGGAAAATGAACCTCAGGAGGGTTAAATGGCTTCTTCTCTATGTCTAGATTCTCAGGGTTTAATTGTAGAGGCAGCCACCAAAGAGGGGGGAAAAAAACAATAAAGCTTGGGGTCTCTTTCTTCCTCAGAATTATCTGATGCCTTTAGGTTTATGTCATTGTCAATCTGGGGCTCTCAAGGGGAAATGCCATGAGAGAGGAAGAGGTGGAGGCTGACCCAGCTCAGAAATGGAACTGGCAATCCTCCTCCATTTCCCTGTGACCCTCAACTCCCTGGGTGGCCTCAAGCAAGTCGCTTACATCTCTACTTCCTCCATCTATAAAATGGGAGTAACTCCTACCTCCCAGGCAGGTGGTAGTAAATGAATGCTCACAAAACTCTTTGAAGATGAAAAGACCTATATAAATGGGAAGCTTTAGGAAGCTTGGCATATCATCCTTGGCAAGGACCAGGACGCGGTTCCCTCACTACCCACAACAGGCTCTGCCACAAAGAGAGTAAAGAAAACCCCAAAGAACTGTAATTTTCATCTGCTAACTAGACTCACTTGAAGTTTTTCTTTAATTGTTGGTTTCCAAAATGCCTTCCTGAGAGACTGTGTACGTGTGTGTAAGTTGCTCCAGTCGTGTCAGATTCTTTGTGACCCTATGAATTGTAGTCCACCAGGCTCCTCTGTCCATGGGGATTCTCCAGGCAAGAATACTGGAGTGGGCTGCCATGCCCTCCTCCAGAATCTTTCCAACCCAGGGATTGAACCCACGTCCCCTTAAGTCTTCTGCACTGGCAGGCAGGTTCTTTACCACTAGCACCACCTGGGAAGCCCAGAGGTGACATGAATTCAAATGTCATTATCTTTGTCTCAGCTTGACAGACGCATAGATGGAGAAGTCACTTCTAACAGTGTCACAAGCAAAGTCACTGAACTAAGCCTTTCACCAGGACTTGGCCTGTCTTGCAGAGGGATCATGGAAAAGGCATGATTTCTACATTTTATACACAATAAACACATGTTACCCTCTGGCATTCTAATCCTCGGTATTAAGTCTATGTCTGACTCAAGTGTTGGTCGCTCAGTCCTGTCCAACTCTTTGCAACCCCATGGACTGTAGCCTGCCAGGCTCCTCTGTCTATGGAATTCTCCAGGCAAGAATAATGGAGTGGGTAGCCATTCCCTTCTCCAAGGGATCTTCCTAACCCAGGGATCACACCCGGGTGTCCTGCATTGCACGCAGATTCTTTACCGTCTAAGCCACGAGGGAAGTCTGACTCAAAGGACCCTGTTAAATTACAGGCATGCAAAAAAAAAAAAGTCCTGTACCTTACTTCGCCTTTCCCACCCCACCGAAGTTCTATACCTTTAGTACTATTTAAAGCCACCTCTTAAAAGCTTTAACTTGATTGCGGTTTCTGCTGAAAATGTAACAGCTTTTTAAAAATCATTTTTAAAAATAAAACTGTTACATATACTTGCCAAATACTTACACATAAACATACTTCAAACTCTCCAACAGATCAAGCATTTGCAAAGGAAATCTAAAATATGACAAAATCAGAGTTTTGAAACAGTAACTCTTTCCTTCAGTCTTTAGCAAGTAAAACTCAGGCACTTAAGAGTTAAAACTCTGGGCCAGAAGGCCCCATATGAATTCAGAGAAAGCTGAGCCGGGTATGCAGGAAATCTCTGAAGAATGAAGAAGACAGGCACACGCTGTCATGTGGCTTTTTGTGAATATGCAGGTAGTTCTGACAACGGGAACTGAGTACTAATCCTTTGTGATATGTTTCTATCTCTGCTGGATTAAGCTTTCCAGAGAAACTGACTCGCATTCCCTGACGCACATGTGTCTTTGCTAAAAGCCAAATCCAAATGGGTACTTTTATCCCTAGACAGGGAAATTATGTCAAATTGGAGAAGAAACAGGTTTTTCATACAGAAGATCAGTGGATGGTTTTGATTTTTAGATCAAGTTCTCTTTCTTGAATTTTCCTACTACACAGCCATGCACAAAAGACCTCAATTTAAGGCAGCATACTCTTTATTTTTTTTTTGGTAATTATTGGTGACCAACTAAAACTTTGGACAAAATAATTGAACAGTAAGAGAAATTGCTTCCTAATTTTACTTATCCAGGAGGTCAAATGCTGAATAAATTCTCACCCAACAAAAGATGATGCTGTTAAAATCAGCAACACAAATACTTTTCTCTTTTTGGAGTCTTTCCTAATCTAATCTCCATCACTGTTGTGAACAATGGAATATACTTGTTCTTAAGGATTTGTGGGGTTATGTGAAATCAACGATGAAGACAAAAGTAACTGGCCATTCAGCTAGTTATTCTCAGTTGAGATAAGGCCCCTCAGTGGAAACAGTGTCAGACTTTATTTTGGGGGGCTCCAAAATCACTGCAGATGGTGATTGCAGCCATGATATTAGAAGATGCTTACTCCTTGGAAGGAAAGTTATGACCAACCTAGATAGCATATTAAAAAGCAAAGACATTATTTTCCCAACAAAAGTCCGTCTAGTCAAAGCTATGGTTTTTCCAGTAGTCATGTATGGATGTGAGAGTTGGACTGTGAAGAAAGCTGAGCATCGAAGAATTGATGCTTTTGAACTGTGGTGTCGGAGAAGATTCTTGAGAGTCCCTTGGACTGCAAGGAGATCTAACCAGTCCATTCTAAAGGAGATAAGTCCCGGGTGTTCATTGGAAGGACTGATGCTAAAGCTGAAATTCCAATACTTTGGCCACCTCATGCGAAGAGTTGACTCATTGGAAAAGACCCTGATGCTGGGATGGATTGCGGGCAGGAAGAGAAGGGGACGACAGAGGATGAGATGGCTGGATGGCATCACTGACTCAATAGACATGAGTTTGAGTGAACTCCAGGAGTTGGTGATGGACAGGGAGCCCTGGCGTGCTGCGATTCATGGGGTCGCAAAGAGTTGGACATGACTGAGTGACTGAACTGAACTGAACTGAAGATTCTAGAATTAACTACATTTTTTCAAAATAAAGTTCTTAGAGATTTTCTAGGACCTAGAGATCAGATATGTCTAACCAAAATCCTTCTCTTAAGTTTCTCAGTGTGGGTTAAGTCATTTAATATCAGCAAGAAGAAGAATCCAACTTATCTTACTAACAGGTTAGACTATGATCAAGAGAATTTCTTAAAACCTTTTATTCCGACAATAGACATATGTCCCTTATATAATTCTGGATAATACTAGACCAAAAAAAAAAAAGTGTCATCTGACTCACAGAACTGCAGCTAATCTTTTCTAGCGATCAACCTCACTCTAGATACCAATTCCTTTTTTCCCCTTAACAAGAGCAATTGTGCCACATTTAGGTTACGTCTTCCTTTGCTCACAGTTGAGAGCAATGGGGTCAGCTCCTTGCTTTCATCATTCAAGGTCTGTTTTTGACAACAACAGAAAAGAACATCTTTAAACCCAAAGCAAATCTGTAGATCTTATCTAGTTTCTGCTTTACCAAAAACATCAAAATTACTCTAACTGCGTTTTATGAAATGACCTTACTTTACACCATTACCTCAAAATTCTCACACCTAAGCCCAAGAGATAAGCACTCTATTTTACAGCCCTCTTAACTTTGTACCTGCCTATGCACACCTCAAATTATAGTCATTCTGTGATCTTGGTAATTCAATTTACAAGATTTTATTTTTCAATGGATACTTGAAATGTTACAAAAATGAACAAACCTGGTGATTCAATTACCAGTCCAAAGACAGAAAAATCCATTGACACAGTATGTGTGTGCTAAGTTGCTTCAGTTGTGTCAGACTCTTTATGACTCTATGGACTGTAGCCCACCAGGCTCCTCTGTCCATGAGATTCTCCAGGCAAGAATACTAGAGTGGGTTGCCATTTTCTTCTCTAGGGGGAATCTTCCTGACCCAGGGATCGAACATGCATCTCCTACGCCTCCTGCATTACAGGTAGATTCTTTAGCACCAGACTAACCTGGGAAACCCCATAGAAATCTATTTGTTCTATATGATTTCTTATGAGTCTGGTCCATTGCATGCTTAGCACATAGCATCACAGGTCCCTGAATAAACCAATCAAAACATTCTGTTTGTCTCAGAATCCTCTTTAAAGGGCCAAAGTCTCCTGCCTAAAAAGTCAGCAACTGAGTGCAAATTCCAACTGCACGATTTCTCTGACTTCTTAACAGTGCTATAACCTGCTGAAGATGTAAGAAGTAGGTCAGAATAACAAGAATCCAGGTTAAGCCATCATACCTCATCAGGCAAAGGAACCTATTGTTTCTATCCATTAGCTTGGTTTTTGTGAAGATCAATTACTGTTCACTGGATATTAGATTATATTGTTTAAGAAATATTCCCTAACCAAACTGTTTGGATTCATGGCAGAAAAAAAAGAAAGAAAATAACTTGTAACTTTAAACCTTGAAAATACATTTGTTTTCCTCTATATTAAGCCATTGAAGGCTAAGATGATAACACACGAATAGCCACAGAAACACAGACTGGTGACACCAAAAATGTCATGCTCTACACATCATTTCAGGGGGTGACGATGGTTAAGACGATTGCCTCACAGCCCAGACCCCTACTCTACCTTCGCACTATTTCCCACTTTACAAAGTCACAGTAGAATTAACAGGAAGAATGGAGTTCTGGGCAAGAGATCAAGGAAGGCTCTGGTTTTTATTAAAAATCAAAAGCAAATTATTTAGACTTGTCAGAAGCAGAAGTGTAGATGTTGTCATACTAATCATTTTAAGACTTTAGGATCTTGAAGGATTAGTGACCAATTCCTAGAAGACAAATTCTACTAGGTTTCCACCTCTAATTTCCAGAACCTACCCAGTAACATCTAAGCAACAGATACCGCAAGTTCTAAGCCTCTGAATTACAGGCCAACGGTAATTTTTCTTTAAAAAAATTTTCTTTTATAATGTTTCTCTAAGACAATCCACTCAGCCAGACATAGGAATGATCAGCAAAGATCCCAAGGAATTTTTTTCTGACTATCTAAATGCGTGTTCTTTAAACGTGCTTATTAAAGAAACATTTCCATTCTTAGTTATAATATATAACATCAATTAGACAATAGATAACAATATGCATTGATAGCTGAAGCACAGTTGTTTCTTATGTCTGTTCCCAAGGGCAGAAAGCAGGAGCGAGTAGCTCTTTCCTCATTGGAAAGGTAAATACAGAAAAAGGCAGCAGAGCCTTGAGGATATTAAGTGGTCGTGAGACAGAAGGAGAATGGAGGCTCCAGACCAAGCTTAGAGATCATCAGATTTTTTTTAAGAAGGTCTGACATCTAAGCATCAATTCCCAGACCATAACACCTAATAAATGTCATGTTTCTCTGCAAGAAAAAAAAATATATATATCTTGGGGGTTTATCTTGAAACTATCTATTTTTATGTAAGTCATACACTAGGGGTGGGGTAAGAATGCCACAGCCATGAGAAGATAGCAAGATAAGGTACACAGCACTGTCCTTCCTATTCCATTTTCAGTTTCTGCTCCTCTAATCCAAGGAGCTTCTTTTGCCTGCAGACAAACATTTCAGATGACATTTTATGACTGTCCTGCACAGACTCCTATCAGCTAGCCAGCACTTAGCAATGTGTGTCTCTGTCATTTAAGAGAGACTGAGTGAGCATGACACTATCGTTGGCATATGTGAATCTTTCTAATTTGCAGTAAAAATGCACCATTCACACACTTTGGTACTTTGGTACGGCGAGGTTTTGAAATCTACTTCACAAGCAATGGCAGCACATTTCACATCAGATAGAAACACACTCTGATTGCTAACAGCTGCTACAGGCACATCTTACTGTCAGAGCGAGAGCTCAGAATAGCAGGTCCTTTTTAATGCCATTGGCTGCTACCATCTTAAATCATCATAACACACACACACACGTTCCACATGCTCACACATGGGGGGGGGTCTCTCCAGCTATAAGTCTCACCATCACTAGCTGGGAACCTGTACCACCAGGCATGCCAAGAGGGTACATAGAAGCCACAAGCACACTTCATCTTGTTACATCAGCTTTCCCGTATGTGAATTAAAGATGACAGTGAACCCCCCCCGCCTCCTTTTTTTTAAGGAAGAAGAAAGAAAAGTCCAACCGTGAAAGTGAAGTGGAGAGGTTCACTTTGCAAACTCTAGAGGATGGGATTGAATTCCTGCCCTGTTACTTACTAGCTTTGTGAACCTGGGTGACTTTTTAAAATCTCTCTGTGCTTTATTTTCCTCACCTTTAAAATGATCTCCACCTCCTTACTGGGTTTCCCTGATGGCTCAGCAGTAAAGAATATGCCTGCAATGCAGGAGATACAGGTTCAATCCCCAGGTTGGGAAGAGTCCCTGGAGAAAGAAATGGCAACCAGTTCCAGTATTCTTGCCTGGGAAATCCCATGCACAGAGGAGCTGGATGGGCTATAGTCCACGGGGTCGCAACGAGTCAGACATACTGAGCACAGCATACATACACACATACCCTTATTATAGGGTAACAAGTGCTTGTAGAATAAGTGCATAGTACATGTGTGCTTAGTCGCTCAGTTGTGTCTTCATGGACTGTAATCCACCAGGCTCCTCTGTCCATGGGAATTCTCCAGGCAAGAATATTGGAGTGGGTTGCCATGCCCTCCTCCAGGGGATCTTCCCAAGCCAGGGATCAAACCCAGGTCTCCTGTATTGAAGGTGGATTCTTTACCATCTGAGCCACCAAGGAAGCCCATGAATACTGGAGTGGGTAGCCTATCCATTCTCCAGGGGATATTCCCGACCTAGGAATTGAACCGGGTCTCCTGGCTTGCAGGCCGATTCTTTACCAGCTGAGCAACCAGGGAAGACCAAGTGCATAGTACATAGTAAGTGCTTAAAAAATATTAGCTATCAACATCATCATCATCACTTATCTTTCAAGGATAGTAGCATTTGGCAAGGACTGCTATTGGAATTGCAGGAATGAGCAGAAGAGAGAGAGGTCATTATATTCCTTTTCGGATACAGTGAGTTCAGCAGCGTTATTTCTGCTGCAGAGGCCTCGCATGAGATGTAACACCAAGCAGGTACAAAATGTGATGGGAAGAAAGCACTGGGGATCAAGCAGCTCCCCCACCTTCTAGGTAAAGCCCACAGCAAGGCTGGCATCACGGAGATGGTAAGCAGAGGAAGTGGGAGCGAGGCTTCTAAGCCCTGTGTGGTGAAGCAGTGAAAACACAGCTACTGGGTCAGGAGGCTGCAAAATTTACCAGACACTCGTGACACTTTGTGAACCTCTTTCTCCAGGGTTCAGCTTCTCTCTTAGGGAACAGTATAGATATTCCCTGCCCCAAGGTGCAGTGTTGCACTGGATAATCTTCCAGATTCCATCCTGCTATATTTCATGGCAATATGATGATTTAGAGTGAGTTGAACCCTCATTTTCCCAACAGTATAGACATCTTAAATGGCAAAACCCGCCAGGTGTCATCTAAGGTGTCAGGAAAAGTATATACAGAATGTGGAAGAGAACTCTGGCAACCAGTTTGTCCATGTTAATGGCATTTGGTTCAGGAAAGGGAACGCACTGAAATGTTCTCACCAAGGTCCAGAGTAAAAACTCTGGTAGAATACCCACTGGAGCTAGAACACGCTGTTTCTATATACCTGCTCCTCTAATTTAGGCCTTATTATTTATTTTTAAATAAGGTTTATTACTATCGATCAAAGAGAATTCCTTTCAATATCACACCTGTCATACAGAAGAGACAAGACAACAAAATGCAAACACGATGTGGATGGAAAATATTTTTTTCCCTTCAAGGTAAACAATTTCAATTGAATGTCCTAGGGCAGAATTAGGATGCTTTAATTTTTCTCTTTCTTTCATTGTTGTTCAGTTGCTAAGTTAGCATCCGGCTCTTTGTGACTCCATGGACTGCAGCACACCAGGCTTCCCAGTCCTTCATTATCTCCCAGAGTTTGCACAAACTCAAGTCCATTGAATTGGTGAAGCCATCTAACCATCTCATCCTGTCATCCCCTTGTGCCTTCAATCTTTTCCAGTATCAGGGTCTTTTTCAGTGAGTTGGCTCTGTATCAGGTGGCCAAAGTATTGGAGCTTCAGCTTCAGCATCAGTCCTAGTGAACATTTGGGGTTGATTTCCTTTAGGACTGATTGGTTTGTTCTCCTTTTACGGAAGACCACAATAGGTGTGCTTTTGCTTTAAATCCTTAGAGGCAAAGACTATATTGCATCAGTAATGCAAATCTATTTCCTATTGTTACTTGTTTTTCAAAACAAAACTATCTCTATCAGTGAAGCATTTTAGGACCTCAAGCTACATAGTCCCCAGCAATAATTTTCTTAGTCAAGGACTAAGTCCGAGGCCACGTCAGGGACCATCAGGACATAGAGAAGTAACTGCGGGAGCAAGGTCTGGCGGTATCATCAAAATGTACTTATCAGACAAAAAGAGACTTCCCTGTGAGATGCTGCGGAAACCAATGCCCAGAGGGGTGACTGGAGTCAGTCTGCTGCTGCTGCTGCTGCTAAGTCGCTTCAGTCATGTCCGACTCTGTGTGACCCCATAGATGGCAGTCTACCAGGCTCCCCCATCCCTGGGCTTCTCCAGGCAAGAACACTGGAGTCAGTCTAGTGCTCCAGGAAAATCAACCTAACTACTTACCGTTTCCTGTCCTGATGTTGCCTTTCCTGTTATTTAAAGGGACCGAAAGCAGCCATAGGCTTCCCTGGTGGCTCACTGGCACAGAATCCTGCCAGCACAGGAGACGCGGGCTTGATCCCTGGGTTGAGAAGATCCCCTGAAGGAGGAGATGGCAACCCCCTCAAGTAGTCTTGCCTGGGAAATTCCATGGACAGAGGAGCCTGGTGGGCTATAGTCTATGAGGCTGCAAAAGAGTCGGCCATGACTTAGCGACTAAACAACAAAACAGTCACTGAAAGCAATTCCCCAAAAAATAGAGCTCAAAAAAATAAAGGCTTAGAAAAAAAAATCATTTGCATAGGTGTACAGATGTTCAAATTGAAATTCTGAATGGGACAGGATTTTTTCAGGTGCATATCTTTGGTAACTTTGTTTAAAAAATTAGTCATAACCTCAAACACAACCACCAATAATCAGAAAGATGGCTAGCACTTATGAGGAATTATTATTCATTTAAAATAAATTTTGAAAATATGTCACTAGTATAAGCTTGACCAGGTCCTTACCCATCCCCACCCTCTAAAATAAACAAACAGCTTTTCTATTAAAGCCAATTTTCAGTTCTTGGAATTAGCTTTTTGAGTTGTCAGTTAGACAAGATGAACTGATAATTTACCAAGGCAGGTAACTCTACCGGAGAAATATCCAAATGTTTCTTTAGAGTGAATTACTTCATCTATGAAACAGTAATCCTTTCCCATCTTTTGGTCTATTAAGCTAAATGGTGCTCAAGAGGGAACACTTCATTGCCCAATTAGACAGGACAGTTCATTTTAAAGTGAATTTATTATTTTCCTTTCTTTCCTCATTCCTTTCCTTCTTGACTTCTGTACATTACTAATTCGTTTCAAAGAATGTTTTCTCAGGGCATAATTTTACAAATGTTCTTTGAGAACCTATATCAAAGTTCAGGGCACTTTGCAAAAACACAACGCTATCTATAACGCAGGGAGTTCTCAGGCATAGTGAGTGAGAACAATGATTTTAAAAGGTCTGAGTGACTTATGTTGTGTCCTTCCAGGGGCTTTCCTTAAAGGGGCTTTCAGGAAGAGATTAAAATGGGGAAAATCAAACCCTGAAAGCGGTCTTTTAAACTCTGAAAGACCGAAGCCTGCCTTTGGTCTAACCTATGTCAAAGGGTCAAAGGGTTAGGGAACTCTCAGCCCCACCAGATACCATGTTTCTTCACTCCTCTCCTAACCTGATAAATAGCTATGTTGCTTCTCTAGCACTACTGACTACCAGGCCCATGTTCTATTCAGCTAAAACCGAGAGATGGGAGGTAAGAAAGGATGATATAGGAAAATGCTGAAAACCCTGAAGGTCAGCTAATGAACTCCCTATACTCATGATGTATTTTATTTTACCTCTTTTTTCTTTTTTTAAACATTTTTCAGCAGAACATTTTTTGTTTTTTATTTTAACTGTAACCAAAGGCTCTTCGGATATCTTGATATCAGTGATATCAATGAATTCAAAGAAACAAATTCTATCAGTTTTTTTTCAAGATTCAGATCATTAGCGCCTAATACATTTAACACACCCAAGATCTGTACATTTCCAATGAGCTTTCTCTGACCCATTCCTATCTGCACTGTAGCTTGGTTCTCTGCCCTGTTAATCTACAGGCCCCCATTTCAACTGCTTTTAAAGGCACAAGTTAAAATAGGCAACATAATGATGTATTTTAACATTTTAGGGATTTAAATTTGTATTCATTGTTATTTGAATTAATGTTTAGCCAGTCTGTGGAGAGAATAATTGCTAAATGGGGGTGGAGGTGGGGAGATGAGCCACAAAGACTTTAGCAATGGGCTTAGAAAGCCAAAGGGTCTGAGATCACGAAGGGTAGATCTAAGAATGAACACTTCGCCTAGGACCGCTGCCGCTATTTCATGCCCCTATGGCTATTCTCCTCCATCTGCAACAAGTCAAAACAGTCCCTGGGAGAAAGGCACAGGGACAAGAAAATTAGTAACAGTTCTACCTATTATTCAGTAAGTAGCATTTGAGAAACTTTACAAAAAAGAAACTTTAAGAAAGTCCATTTTTAAACTCTCAAACACACTGAATTGTGAAACAAGACAAAACATGGGTAGGACTTCTCATGGAGAAAATGCCAATGCCGCACCTCACATTTCCCATCAACTTTTTTTAGGGTGCTCTCGTCTTGAACCCTGTTTTTAGGGTGCTCTCGTCTTGAACCCTGCGCTGAGTAAGGTGGTGAGGTTCGCCCAGCCCGGAACCAGGGAGCTCTGCACTGCCTAGCAGGAAAAGCACCAAGCGGCTCCGGTGCTTTAGACCCTAACTCTGTCCTCTTAAGTGACTTCTCAACTGGCGCTGCAGTCAGAATTCTCCTGTGATCACCATCGGGTTATGACAGTGAAAATCATCATTCTGTGGTCTTCCCAGGCAGGAGTTTCCCTTCTATTTCCCCTCCACTTGGCTTCCCACCCTTGTTGCTTGCTGTACAAGCTGTGTCAGGCAGTGGAACAGTAATTCTGACATGAACACATGTGCGATCAAGGTGGTTGTCTGGACAGTGGACACATACTGGGCGTGTGGAGGTGCTCCCGTGCTGTGACAGAGGATGGCTTCTGACCATCCTTCATTTCTGTTGTGACCATCATGCGTGTGTGCTCAGTGGTGCCTGACTCTTGTGACCCCATGGACTGTAGCCCACAAAGCTTCTGTGTCCATGGGATTTTTCAGGCAAGAATACTCCAGTGGGTTGCCATTTCCTATGCCAGGGGATCTTCCTGACCCAGGGACTGAACCCCCATCTCCTGTGTCTCCTGCATTGGCAGGCAGATTCTTTACCATTGAACCACATGGGAAGCCCCTTTTGACCATTATCTACATATTAATTTTCTGGAAGAAGACAATTAGCTGCCAATATTTTCTTCCTGCAAAATCACTGGCACCAGCCTCTACCCTAACATGAGGACTGATCTTCAAAGTATGATGCTATCATTACCACAGACCACTTTGAACTCCTTTGGGGACTGCTCTTAGTGCCAACAGGATGAGAAAGACAACTTGTCACTTGAGTCGCCTTTTTTTTTTTTTTTTTAAAGGTGCACAGCCTGGGTTGGTCTCTTTATTCACCCCAGTAATGACTTGCTGTTTTCAAAAATAAAATGTGCTTTTTCAGAGGAACAATGGTCACTATGGAGAATATTCAAACTTTGCCAGAGGAATGGAAAGTGGTTCCAGAAAAGAAATCACGTATTAGTTTTTGGCTGTGACAGTGTTTTTGGCACAGAGGTTTAGCCTCCCCGGTTGACTGCTTTGAAGGGGCAAAGTTCACGTGGAAGCCTACCTTCTAGTACATTTGTTAAAATAAAATCAGCCTCATTACCTAATAATCTAAATGACTTTGGGAGGGACTTCTGAGTCGCCTATTTCCTCCTCCTTAAGTTACTGTTCAATTCGTGCGGACTTTGTGGAAATTCTGATTTCATGACCCATCACTGCTGCATTAAAATATGCTTTCTGATGTCATGTTCTGAAATAAACTAAGTTGTTTGAGACAACTACCTACATACAAATTAGAAAATTATATGACAAGGAGTTCAATACAGCCTGCAGCAGGGACCCAGGTTATTACTGGAAGTCGCCATCGGCATGGTTTCTGGTTTCACAGTAAAAGAAGACGACTTGAAAGTACTCGGTGGTTTTGATGCTCTTCTGAAATGAAAACATTCAGTGAGTGCATAGCACTGGGTTGTCATTAATGTCAGCCATGCGAAAACACTGTCTCCATGAACACAACAGTCACTCCCCATCCAGACCATGACTTTCCACTCTGGTATTTTGGACATTGTGCTGGTACTTTTCCAAAAGAGAATCTTTGGGCAATCCAGTCTAGGTACTCGAACAATATAACACTCTTCAGTGAACAGGAGGCCTGAATTTGCTGAAGTTACTCAATAATTTCCATGAGAGAACATGTTCCTTTCTGAGAAATAGTGCAACTGAGTGATGAAATCCTCAAACTTTGAAAGGCAAGAAGTATAAATACTACATTTAAAGGTGCACAGGATGGGAATTCCTTGTCACTCCAGTGGTTAGGACTCCAGGCTTCCACTGCAAGGGGCACAGATTCGACCCCTAGTTGGGAAATAAGATCCCACAAGCTGTGCAGTGCACCCCCCAAAAAAAGGTACATAGGGGTGGTTCAAAATAATTTAGTGAATAAAAATCAGATTTTATCAGATACCAGGATATCAGAGTAGCTTTATATTGTTCCCATTGTACTTCTTCGTAAATATGGTTGCATAGGCTTATTGATCATAACAGAAAACTCTGGCATTCTTGATATCATTGATGATGTATAGTATCTTTTATGTACAGTGCCTGTTGCCTGACTATACTGTAAATAAGCAACAAAACATGATACTTCATCTCAAAGTTATGAGGAATGAGGAATTAAGCATGTTGTATAGGGGGGATTTAAGAGCACATTAAAAAACAGTTGCCATCTTTTTTTTTTTTTTTTTTTTTGGCTCTATGCAATCAAGTTGGGCAAAAGAGAGAAGAAAATAAACTTATTTTCTAAGGTTTGAGAGTGTTAGGCAGTGGTATTTGCTATCATATCATCAGTGTATTTTGCTTTTGTTATTCCCACCCCTCCATGCATTGCCCATGCATTAATTTAAGAAACAAGGAAGACATCATGGAATAGGCAAAATTTATAATCTATGTATCAATAGTTTCTTCCTTTAGTGCTCACCAAAAAGACATAAAAATTTGTTTTGGGCTATAGAATCATATCTGGAAAATATCAATAGATGTGTTCTCAGTTATCAATTCTCTTCATCTGGACATTAAGGAGATTAAAGTTACTGTAGGCGTATAAGAAACTTTCACTGGAAAAGAATCTTTCTTGACATCATTTGTTTTCCTTAAAGATGATCAGAAAAAAGATGCATATGGAGGTACATATTGTCATGTAAATGGTGACTCTCAAAAGAGATGAAGGAATCTAAATAGCACCGTCTTCATTCTGAAACAATAACAGTTCAATGGCTGAATTCACACCTTAATATTATACCAAACACAGGCTTATAAAAATAAGTTTTCAGTTGTGTGAAATCATTACCACACTTAGAGAAAACAAGAGGAGCACTGTGCAGAACCACAATGGTTTTGCTGCTCTTTCTGCTAATTTAGTTTGTGTGAAAAATGTGCTGTGTGGACCACTTATTCTATATCACACCAAACCAACACCTTTAGAAGAACATAAGACAGCTATGAATCAAGTCACATCTTTTCATCGTTCAGATTTCTACAAGATGTCTCAGGGTTCCATAGTGATATCAACTGAGTGACAACAATAGCTACACAGGCATGTGCAAACATTAATACACCCGTGTGGATGAGATCGATGCACATTTATCTTCAGCATTTGGAAATTACTGGTAAGAGTGATACAGTGCCCTTGCCTCTTGTCTTGATAATCTCGTATCTTTCAAGCAAAAGGAAACAAATACTGCATAAGAGCCTTACCACACTGACCTCAATGTGGAGTAAAATGACAGATACCCAGGAAGTAGAAGCCAGGCATTCACACAAGTGATTCTGATGGTTTGGCTCCTTCTGGTCTCTGCTCAGTTCCTACATCTTGGTCAGCAGATGTGACAGACTTAATTAAAACCCTGCTATTTCTAAGGTTTAAGATATTAAAGATGGTTTGGGTATATGAAAAGCCATCTCTGTTCTCATTTCATTAACAGTCTCCATAAGAGGCCATCATACTAACTGTTCCATACTAACATTTCCTTCCTTTGGAAGAAAAGTTAGAAAACCCTGAATAATTTCTCTTACTGCCCTTGTAATGATACCTCACCAGCAACCTTCCTTGTCTGAAACTCTTTCTCTGGATTAGACAATAAAAGTATGATTCTCCTCTTGTGAATCATAGTTTTTGTTTTGTTTAGTGTGCTCTAAGGAATTAAATTTAACCTTCAGACAGAATTCCAGGTCTGCAAAGTCCTCTGAGATCACCCAATCACACCCCTGACATTTTAGCTAAGACAACCTGAGCTCAGAGAGGTACAGCAACTGTCCCAGGATTTCCAAGTTGGTGGGAGACACAGGAGAGAGTTCCTACCCACGTCTTCTCAGTCTCCAGCCATCCTTCCCACTAGGTTGACCCTTACCTCCTCATTTCACAGATGAAAAAAACAGAAGTGGTATCAACAGAAATCACTCACTCAGGAGGAGTGAGCAGAGGTTAATTTATCAGAGTGGCTAGTGGAGGTCTTGGCAGCCACAGTAGGCCTGACCTTGATGACATGAAACACAGGACAGTTCATGGTTCACGGCGGTGGTGGAAGGGAGATGCAGAGAGCTTTGGAATCACAGGCATAACAGCAGGCAACTGGGGGTGGAGAGAGTTATCAAGGGGGAGAAGGTCCTGGCAGATTGAAAAACATTATACTGTTACCAAAGAGGAGAATGATATTGAAAGAAAACTGTTCACTGGACATTTTCTCCCAGTCTCAGTCCTGGCCACCATGCGCTGCAGATGTACCTTCTGCTGCTGCTGCTGCTAAGTCACTTCAGGCGTGTCCGACTCTGTGCGACCCCATAGACGGCAGCCCACCAGGCTCCCCCATCCCTGGGATTCTCCAGGAAAGAACACTGGAGTGGGTTGCCATTTCCTTCTCCAATGCATGAAAGTGAAAAGTGAAAGGGAAGCCACTCAGTCATGTCTGACTCCTAGCGACCCCATGAACTGCAGCCTACCGGGCTCCTCCGTCCATGGGATTTTTCAGGCAAGAGTACTGGAGTGGGGTGCCATTGCCTTCTCCGATAGACGTACCTAGAGATACAGAAACTTGACTCGCCTTTACCACTCCCTGGAAGGCTGGGTAATTATTAGCTGTCTCTACCCTCCACATGTTGAGAATGAAAGGTATATAGAACAGGGACCAGTCTTTCCTCCTCATCCAGTATCCCTAGTGCCTAGGTTCATGCATGACACACAGGAATGAAGAGATTAGAGAATTTCATCGCCTGCTTCTAGAGGGAATGAAAGGGTTGTTGAAGCTATCCTAGACAGTTCTAGGCATTTCCTTCGTGGAAACCATGAAGAGAACCAAAATAAATGAAAGAATTCCTAATTTATCATAAAAACAAAACAAACATAAATCACTTGGGGAAAGCAAATGATTCTTTTCTGAACTACATTTACTACATTTGTCACCCAAAGTTGTCAAAGGAATTTACAGGATTAAAAAAAAAAAAAAAAAAGGCCAGGGTTAGGGGTGGGGAGGCAAGGAGGACTCTAAGGGTGAGAATTGTAGTAATACTCTTCTAACATCGTGGTTTGGTTCACAGGTGGTCAGCACATGGATGGCCTGTGTGGGCTGTCAGATGGCAAGAAGAAGCTTTAGAGATAGAAATCTGGACCTAAAAGCTGAGCAGGCCACTTATTAACTCAGTGACCACAGGCAAGTTATTTAACCTCCCATCCTCCATTGTGTAATTTGTACCTCAGAGGTAGTAGTAATGACTTCACAAGGTTGTTAGAAGGCTCAATGTAAAAAGATATATAAATGACTATCTCAATGCCTGGTACAAACTGGTAGCTCTATTACTATTATTACATGAGCTATTGGTCTTTTTATCTGATCTCAGATAATACTCAATCAAAGTCAATCTCCATCTACTTTTCTGAATCAGGCGTTACTGCTTTATTCTGAGATTACTATAAGGTCAAGGTGGCAAGTGGGTCTCAGCTCATTTTCCCAAGTCAGATGGATTTCTAGTGGATGCTTAGGGTGTTGGTTGTGATGAACCATGCTCTGGTTGATTGTGATGTCTGCTAAAGGTGTGGGACCAGGTTCGTTGGTGTTAATATTAGAAGTGGTAAGCCTCTTCTAGTGTCACAGAGTAACAACTACATTAATATTATATAACAAAGCACAAAGAAACAGAAAGAAGGGGTTAAGAGTCAGGTGGTCTGGGTTCTAACTCTAGCTCTGTAACTAACTAGCCAAAATGATTTTGCTCCAATCATTGCTTCTCCATGAAATCACTTTCTATTCAAATTCTGTGATTTACCAATCTTGATTTTTAAAATGCAGGCAAAAAAAAAAAAAAAACATAAGGCAGGGCCTGGCCTCCAGGAAGTCCTTGATGGTTATCTGTTGAGATCATTTGAACAAAAAATAAAAGCTCAAGTTTGTCACACAGAAGTGTAACAGTTAAGTATTTTCTGTCCTCATTCAAAAAGTTTGACTCTTCCTACCAATGAGGAATAAATTTGAAAGGAGAAAAAAGTTACCATATTTTTGGCACTGAAAAAAAAAGAAAGATCAGCTAGTGCTTAGGGAAGCTCTAAGAAACACAAGGCTGTTGAGAATATGGCCGCTCTTTAATAACCAAGGCACCACTTAAAAATAGCTGAAATTAATTACAGAGCTAATGACCCATTGAAAGGCCGATTTAAATACCAAAGGCAGCACTGAACGATCATGGAAAATATGGTTTAAAAGGGTTTTAGAGAGCAGAAACCAGGAATGGCAATTGAAACAAAAACCGCATTATCCAAGGACACTAGCTACTTTGGTGAGAAACATTCAGGATGTGAACATCTCAGGGGAGTTTTCAGACTGGGTAAGAGAAGCCACTGGGATCCAGAGAAAGACAAGCAGATGCCACAGACAGTACCTGGTTGGAAAAGAAAGGCCTCTATTGAGCATTCACCCTTAACAAGCAGCTCCCTCCATCACCCAGACTTTCCCCATCCCCATCCCGGCCCCACCCCTACTTTCCTGATATCCCTACCCATCTTTACAGTGCCATAGGATAAAATGAAAATTTCCACAGAGAGGAAAACAGATCCTTTAATAAGTCTCTGTGGCTATTTTAGAGCTGTGTTATCTCCGTGAGTTTCCTGTGTCTCGGTCCTCTGTGCCTTGCATCCACACCACCATCGGCCAAAGGAGAGGTGATAATCTTCTTCGGTGTGCCCTACTTGCCAGCAAAAGTGACACCACTGCACTTTTGTAGCTTCTCTCTGTACCAGAATGGCCTTTCTGCATGTCAGTACCCTGGGAGCACACCCGGTGGCCAGAGCTGGAAGAGTTTGATTGCTTCATTCACGCCCATTTATTAAGTACATCACTCCTACCCCTATTTACTGCAGCCCAGACGTACCTTGCAGTTGCCTCGCTGAGTTAAAAGTGCAAGGGAATCAAAAGGTTCCAAAGCCCTTGAGATCTCAAGTTGGAGAGGTGGGGGTGGTGGCGAGGCACTCTTGACGTATATTGGTTTCAAGGAGCAAATATAAATTTTAGTATAAATTGCTGCTCACAATAACGCTTTTAAACCCACAATTATTTATACTGTACTACTCGAGGAACCCTATAATTATTCCAAAAGCGCTTGCCAACGTCTGCCCTGTTTCATAATTGCCAGCACAGCCTTGTTGAAAAGAATGAGTGGCTATGTTTAAATTCTGTTTGGTATTAGGTTCTTGTTTGAAACGAGAAGTGATTGCATCATGGACGTTGTGATCTTCAAGCAGAATGGGGCCAATAAAGGAAAAAAGAATTGTGTTCACAGGTGGGAAGAGAGGGAAGACCAGAGAACACTCAGATCACTTGACATTTTCTTCTACTGCTTTTCTAAGAAAGACTGTCATCTGTTGAGCAAAATGACTTTGAAGAAACTTAAAACAAAATGTTTCAAGCAATAGTTACTTGAAAGAAAAATGATAAACCCTCTTTTCCATCTTCCCTTCTCCTACCTGTCCAGAGAACATCTTTCCACTTCCGGCCTTTACTTGCAGTGAATCTGGGTAGTGACTGTGGAACCACAGCTTACACATCTCGAAACACCCATCTGTAGGTCACTTGACTTTGTTGACCTATTTTCTGCTCTTTCTGTTATACAAATCTCCCCCACTTGAAACAGGAGGTTGTCCACATTCCCAAGAAGCACAGACGACAGGAGGGTTTCCCATTAACTGTAATGGATGCTTTTAGAGCATCTGGCATCTCAGATGAGTATTTAGGGGAAAAAAATGTGATACCTCTTGGGTGCTTCTCATCTTTATTTCATGCTCTCTCTCCTTCAGACCTATCCAACTATTTGTGGGTGGCAGGGTGGAGTGGGTGGTATTCCCTGTGTGTGTGTATATATGCACGCTAAGTTGATTTAGTTGTGCCCAACTCTTTGCAGCCCCATAGACTGTAGCCCACCAGGTTCCTTGGTCGATGGGATTCTCCAGGCAAGAATACTGTAGTGGATTGCCATGTCCTCCTCCAGGGGATCCTCCCAATCCAGGGGTTGAACCCACATCTCTTCCATCTCCTTCACTGGCAGGCAGGTTCTTTACCACTAGTGCCACCTACATTCCCTGCTGCTGCTGCTGCTGCTGCTAAGTCACTTCAGTCATGTCCGACTCTGTGCCACCCCATAGACAGCAGCCCACTAGGCTTCCCATCCCTGGGATTCTCCAGGCAAGAATACTGGAGTGGGTTGTCATTTCCTTCTCCACTACAATCCCTAGTCATCTCCAAATGAAATCTATCCTCAAGGCTGAAGGTGCTCTCTCAGTTTGTTCCATCCTCAACTTGGTGCTATGTAATGACTAAAGGGGTGGGATGGAGGCTCAAGAGAGAAGGGATATATGTATATATGTGACTGATCTACTTTGTTTTACAGCAGAAACTCACACAACATGGTAAAGCAACTATACTAAACAAACAAACAAAACTGAAGGTGCTGTAGATAGGTTTATTAATAGGAACAGGGAGAAAAAAATCTGGCCTAAGTGATAACTTTGGATTTTAAACCAGTGATCCTTACCTTATCCCATGCCCCTTCTCTTTCACAAGCTCATCATAGAAACATAGAGAACTAAGGTAGTTATCTGAAAACAAGTTTTGCAAAACTCCCCTAAATATTTCAGGGAAACTTTTTTTTCTATTCTGAGGATCCAGGCTATCTCCCCAGTTCTGTTTATTCTGTAGGTGAAGAGAGTACCATTGACTACTCCTCACACTCTGAGAAGGTAGAACAGGTGAAAGTGCTGCGGGCCCATCAAAGTCAGCAGCCATGAATCCACTGGCCACTCACAGAGGTCCTCTACACCTAGGACTTCATGCTTTCCTTTTGCTAGCCATCATTCCAGGTTCTACTGGAGATTCTGTGTCTGATTCAAACTGTACTTCCTCCAAAAAGCCTTCTAAAATGAAGAGACCTTGCACATCAAACAGATGCTTCCCTCCACTGTTCATGGATCCAGTGTGAATGTCCTTATCTTCCTTTTATGAATATGTTACCTTCCCATCTTCCCTCCAGGAACATTTGTATGTCCACACTAATTCAACGATAAATGACAAGGAACAGATTTATTGGAGCATGTATTTCCTTCCTTTTTTTTTTTTTTTAAAGTAAGAAGTGGATTTATTTAGAGACAATCACACCCCACAGAGTGTGGGCCATCACAGAAGACAAGAGGCCCTGAAATATGGTGTGGTTAGTTTCTGTGGGCTAGGTAATTTCACAGGCTAACAAATGGGAGGATTATTTCAACTATTTTGGAGAAGGAGTGGACATTTTCAGGAACTGGGCCACTGCCCACTTTTCACTGTTTATGGTTGGCTTCAGAACTGTCATGCTGCTGGCGGGTGTGTCATTCAGCCTATGCTAAGGTATTACAGTGAATGTATAACGAAGCTCAAGGTCTACTGGAAATTGAATCTTCTCTCATCTTAGACCTAGTTGGTTCTAACCAGTTTTTGTCATGTTGAAACATACATTTCTGCAACATCTCCAAATGTCTGAACATCCCCAAATGCTTGAACAGCAATAAATACCCCACAGTACCCCTTTAAACAGTCAACTCCAACTTTCTGATTTTATTTTCTTGGGCTCCAAAATCACTGCAGATGGTGACTGCAGCCATAAATTAAAAGACGTTTGCTCCTTGGAAGAAAAGCCATGACAAACCTGGACAGCATATTAAAAAGCAGAGATATTACTTTACCAATAAAGTGAAAGTGAAGTCGCTCAGTCGTGTCCGACTCTTAGCGACCCCATGGACTGCAGTGCACCAGGCTCCTCCATCCATGGGATTTTCCAGGCAAGAGTACTGGAGTGGGGTGCCATTGCCTTCTCCATTACCGACAAAGGTCCATATATAATTTCCAGTGGTCATGTATGGATGTGAGAGTGGGACTATAAAGCAAGCTGAGTGCCAAAGAATTGATGCTTTTGAACTGTGGTGTTGGAGAAAACTCTTGAGAGTCCCTTGGACTGCAAGGAGATTCAACCAGTCCATCCTAAAGGAAATCAGTCCTGAATATTCATTAGAAGGACTGATGCTGAAGCTGAAACTCCAATACTTTGGCCATCTCATGTGAAGAACTGACTCACTGAAAAAGACCCTGATGCTGGGAAAGATTGAAGGTGGGAGGAGAAGGGGACAACAGAGAATGAGATGGTTGGATGGCATCACCAACTCGATGGACATGAGTTTGCGTAAACTCCGGGAGTCGGTGGTGGACAGGGAAGCCTGGCACGGTGCAACTCATGGGATCGCAGAGTCGGACACGACTGACTGAACTGAACTAACTTTCTGATTTAATTCCACTGTCACCGGATGTCCTTTTCTCCTTTTGTACTAATGAAATTCCTCCTCCTTTTTGCTGGCGGGAAAATTTTTCTGCTACTTGTATTCTTTCTGGCCAGTACTCTGATTCTGTGAAGGCTAAACTTCAAGTTGTTGTGGAAGAATCTGCCTTATTCCTCTACAGTCATACCTAAAATTAACCCACTTCCTTAAGTAAGATCTAAATTGCACACAACAGTTATGGTTACCTGGGAACTAGAGAGTGGGGCTTTTGGCCCTAGAAGAGGATGTGTAAGATGTGGTTTGGCCTTCATTTGGAAGCAGCAAACATCACAGAGGTCGTGGTTACATGACAGGAAGGGCCAGGATGGTGAACACTGTGTTTTGGCTAAGTTACTTTGTACTATTATGTAATGAAATACAAGCTCAGCCTTGCTTGAGTTTAAATAACCAGAGTCAACTGTTACAAGCTCTGGGATGGGAGGATAAACACGGGAAATTCTGTCCTCCATCCTCCCATGTGTCAAGCCCACCATTCATCGGGAACATATTCCTGTGGGCTACGAGAGAAACATCTTACAAATCGGAAACAAACAGAAGTCTTTTTCTAGATAGTTCTCTCTAAGAACGCGATGAAGTAAATTCTCCTAACTGCCGAAAACTTTGTGAACATTATGTATTTTAGAGCACCACCAGAGCAAACAGCAATGAATCTCAGCTGATTAGAGCCTTACTGAGTAATTTGGGATAGTTAAATTTTCTAATAGTTGGAGTTTTATCCAAGCAAGCACATAAAAACAAAGAGAGTAGTTATTTTAAATCTTTGTTATGAAATATTTCTAAAATCTTTTCCCTCTTTACCAGTTTTTTTTCTTCCATCCACAGACATATGCTACATGTTATGAGGCCTTCCTTCTACTTATAATTAATATTTCCTCTTAGAATTAGCTATGTGCTTGGAACCCTACCAGATAATCAAACTTGTCAGAGGACTCATATAAAAACCAGTTATAAATAGGATGTATTGGGTCTACACAGATTTCCTCTGAGTCAAGCTCATGAGCTGTCATACTTGAACTCTGGGACTCTGTTTTGGCAACCAAAAGGCCTGTTTGCGTACTGCCTAAGTCCTCAGATAGTTCCTGATAAATGAGGTTGCAAAGGGACAAATTTATCATAGGCGAAGTACTGTTATAGCAGGAAGGCAAACAAAGTCATTGTAAGACCATGTTCTACAAGCTACCCAGAGAAAGTGTGTGCAGAGAATATAACAATCACCTTCTGTTACTGGCATTAGGGCCTGATAATTATAGAAAGCTCATTCAGTTTATGAAAGTTTTTCAGACACTTCTCAATGCCTTCAAGTAGATATGTTTTAAGGAACAGCAAATTGATTTGATATTACTTTAGCAAGATGAATTTTATGCTCTCCCCAAATATTCCAAATATACAGACTTTATAAATTCTGGCTACTGTCTTTTTTCCTTTGTTATAGATAGCATCACTGATTCAATGGACATGAATTTGAGCAAACTCCAGGAGATACTGAAGGACAGTGGAGCCTGGCATGTTGCTATCCATGGGTGGCAAAGAGTCAGACACAGCTTACTGACTGAAGAATAACAACAACGTAGTCAAAAGCTACTATTGTTGATATTTTTAAAGGGCTCACTTAAATTATAACAAGAAATCTATGAATGATTTGAATGTGTGGTTTGATTTCATTTTGAACCATGGCAACCAATCATCTGTCATTCATATACAGCAAAGCAAGAAGTTTATCAGAAGCAAGTCTTTATGTTTCCTATGAGACTATATTAAATTTAAATCTCTCTAGAGAATCTGACTCACTTCTGAAGGAGATTTAGGTTGAAAATGATTACGCTGTTCAGTTGCTCAGTCAAGTCCAACTCTTTGCAACCCCAAGAACCACGGCACGATAGGCTTCCCTGTCCTTCACTATCTCCTGCTGCTAAGTCGCTTCAGTCGTGTCCGACTCTGTGTGACCCCATAGACGGAAGCTCACCAGGCTCCCCCGTCCCTGGGATTCTCCAGGCAAGAATACTGGAGTGGGTTGCCATTTCCTTCTCCAACTATCTCCTGGAGTCTGCTCAAAATCATGTCCATTGAGTTGATGATGCCATCCAAGCATCTCATTCCCTGTTGCCCCCTTCTCCTCTGTTAAAATCTACATCACTTAAAAACGCAGAGTAACAGGAGTACTTAAAAAACTGTTTTTCTTTTCTTTGGGTTTCTTTTTTGTTTTCAAACAATCAAAAATCATGTGCTCTAACCAGGGTCAAGTTGCCCCAGTCACACCCTTAATATTTTATGAACACAGAAACTGAGCTGCCATTTCACTTTTTAAATGTTTATGCTTAATAACTGTATTCAAGTAGTTATCTTCCCTCTAATGTGGCTGCTTGGGCAATTTGTGGATTTGCCCTTAGCAGCAGCTACTAATATTTAACTGTAATTTTAGACTAAATCTTTTTTCCTATTTAAAATTTACACAGGCTTACTGAACAGAATTTAGAAAATAAAGTATAAAAGAATGTTTTCACAGTCTTCACTCCTAGAGATAATCAAGGTTTTAAACATGTGTATGCCTTTACGCATATATCTTCACATATACATTGCAATGGTGCTATTTTAACATATGAGTGCTCCCATACATGCAATTTTAATTTGAACTTTTTGAATATTAGAAAACACAAATATTTATAAATAACTGACACAATTGCAATTGTGATAATAAGTGATAAAGAATATTTTAAACTCTTTAACTTTGAAATGAATTCAATAATTTCACACAGTGCTGTCGATCCAGGAAAACTTAGGGAAGGTGCTTTAACCACAAGATGGTTCCCAAGGTTTTGGACTTCCTTCCATAGATTCCAAAGTATAAAATACCAAAGCATTTTTTTTAAAGGGTCAAGTAAAACAGAAGGAAAGTAAATAGAAATCCAAAACTATATCCATAGAAGTTGAAATTCTCCCAAAATGAACACAGAGCCAGTCTACCAAAGCAAATCCAAAATGAGGCGAGTATTCACATATTCAGACAAAATTCCATTACTGAAAAAAACCACAATACTTGCTAAACACCTACTATGTGCAAGATGCTGACTATGCAAATACCAGGTGTGCCAGACAACTTCCCAGCCCTTTTTGCTTCTCTGCCTAAATGGATACACCCACCATTTTCCATGTATTTTGGCTTAAGTGTACATTTATTCTAATGGACAGAAGATATTAAACAGGCTTTGATTTAGAAGGTGTCTCATTTCACTTCAAAATAAAGTCTGCTTTCTGTGGTGATCTAAATGGGAAGGAAATCCAAAAGAGATGGGATAGATGTAAGCATAGAGCTGATTTACTTTGCAGTACAGCAGAAACTAACACAATATTGTAAAGCAACTATATTTCATTAAAAAAAAAAATGAAATCTACCTTATGAGTTTGATAGGAAAGTTTCATGAGATTTTATTTCAGCCCCTGTGTATATTTTCCATCTATGGTAGTGCTGAAGATCACAGGATTTCTGTTTTGCCACTTATATAAATAGATCTTAGGAAAATTTCCTTAAGCTTCGGTTTCTTCATGTGTAGCATGGGGATCTTTTTTTTTTTGACAACATCTTTGATTCATGTTTTGCAAAGAATGATGCAGATGAAAAGTATTACCAATATTCAAGGTTTTTCTTAAAAATTCTTTGTAAATACAAATAGCACATCATAAAGACAGTTTTTAATTGATATTTTCATACTTTTTTCCCCGTCTTTACCATATCCCATAGCCTAGGGGAAAATGTAGAAAAAGTGGAAAAGTAAAAAAGAAAAATGAAGAAATCAAGAGGGATACAGCCTGCGGAGCTTTTTTTTTTTAAGTTTTAAAAATTTGACTTATAGGGGTCTTACCACTCCCTTCATCTCATGGTGTTCTAAAAACAAAACGAGACAGTACAGTGCTTGTGGGACAAAGGACTCTGAGTAGATGTAGGACACTGGCTTTCCAGGAGTTCAAATCATGGCTTTTCCTGTGTCGCGACATTACAGACATTGCTTATCAGAGAATGTGGGTTTTAATTCACTGTGGTTCACTCTGAGTTGTCACTGGGAAACTGGTTCCAATATGGTGGATACACATATCGGTAAAGTCCAAGTGTTAGTCGCGCAGTTGTATCCCACTCTTTGAGACCCCCCCTGCCATGGACTGTAGCCCACCAAGCTCCTCTGTCCATGAGATTTCACAGGCAAGAATACTAGAATGGGCAGCCATTCCCTTCTCCAGGGGATCTTCCCAAACCAGGGATTGAACTCAGGTGTCCTGCATTGCAGGCAGATTCTTTACCGTCTAAGCCACCAGAGAAGCCACACACACATTTATAACAGTGGCCTATATATTTATTCAACAGGGATCATGGCCCTCAGGATTGGGTGAAATGCTCTCATGGTATTTCATGGCCTTGGATCCAGCCTTCACTTGTCTTCTCATGTGCAACCCCCCATCAGCCTTCTAACTTAAGCCTTCTTGTCACCACACACGTCATTCCTTTAGCCTGTGAATTACGTGTCCAGACAATGACTCTGTTGAGAAATGTGTATGCTTACAATCAGTTCACAGCATGGCTATGGAGACATGGTTGAGGGGCTTATTAGGGGTCAGACACCCAAATGCAAATCCCAGTTCACAAACTCCTTGCACCATGTGGCCTCATGTGAGTCACTCTGACCTCTCCAATCCTCAGTTCCCCTCATCTGTAAGAGGGAAGTAACCACAATTCCTATGTAGGGAGCTGTTAAAAGTGGAATGTAACCAGGCATGTGGGCTACTAAGGCCAGGGCCTGGAAGATAGAAAAGATGCAATAAATGACAGCTTGTGTTGTTTCTGTTGCTGACTTTATCCTAACGTAGTATCACAGCTGGCCCTCCAACTAGGATCTTCTTACGGAGCTGGTTTTTAACTTGCAGGGGTGATAACTTGCAGAGAAGCCGCCACACTCTCTCATCCAGTTTCTTAATTTACTTCCACTTAGGAGAGAGCTTGCTAGGGTTAGGAGTACAATGGAGGCCTGCAAACAAATTGCTTTCTTGTGTTTGAAGTCTCCTGGGCTGTCATAAATCTGATCTTTTGGTCTCATTAGGACAATCCTCTAACCATGAAAGATAGGGGCCCACGGGAGCAAGTTATCTTCCACTTGCTGAACTTTCAACAGATGTACTGTTCAAATATATGTGGGAGAATGGGAACCAGAGAGGATTCTAGATTAAATAGTTTTCTCAAAGTAAAATAATTTATTCTCAGGAAATTATAGCAGAGCCTACAAATACTGATATTTAAATCACTCGATACCTGAATGACACCTGAGTTAAAACCCTACAACCAGGGCAATAATAGCATCATTATACATTTTTGTTTCAGTCTTTGGGGCTTTTAATTTCAGTGCCACAACCAATTGCTTACAGACTGCTATGGGCAAGCAGCGTCCTCACCGTGAGCTCAATGAATATTATCTATTGTGTTCTACCAGTATCTTAGCAAAGAGACCAAGTGTTCCCAGAAACCTTAGTCTCTGCATTCATCCATCAGAGCTCTGAAGAACACCGTCTTCTTCCCATGTGGACTGTTTTCAAGGGGTGATAGAGGTTGCACAGAGGACACTACAATCAAAGTTAGATAAAACTGGTGGATTCCCAAGAATTCTTCCATAAAGGTAAATTCCACAGAAAAGACACTGAGCTGTTTTTTTCTTTTTAAAGGAGCTGTTTCTTATAACCAGAAGCTCAAGAACTGTTGCTATTCAAACAGGATTGGTTTCAGACAGTGGTAGAAGTGGCAAAAATAATTTTGCAAATGTGACTCACAGTGTGCATGCTATATGCAAACCTATTTTTATGTATTCATTAGGCATTTGGAATACCTCACTGCTGAATAATGAAATATACTGCATTTGTCCAATATCTTCCCATTTGTACCATATTTATATTTAGCCTTGAGCCTAAGCCTATGTTATTCAACAAACAACTCTGTCTCCTTCATAATGGATTTTCTCCAAATGAATCTGTTTCATGTTAAAATTAATAATAAAGGTAGTTTTTTAAAGTGATAGGCAGCAGGCGACAGCAACTTCTGAAAGCATAACCAAATGGGGATGACTTAATTATTAGCTATATCATCTACACAGAACCAGGATTGTAATAAAACTCAATTTGGCTCAAACACATATACCTATCATTCCTGTTTTTAAACAAAAATTTGCTAATTGTGATGTGACCTGAATTGAGAAAGTCAACACATCCCTTTGAACAATCACTCAAACACTTAAAGAAAATAAATTGTCCTTGAATTCAGGCCAGGTATTTGATCTATTTATAAACACCACTTGCCTTCTGGCTTGAAAACAGAAGTTAAGACTGATAAAAGTTTCTTGCCCACCTATCCCCTTGATGTTGGTAAACTGTTAAGTAAGCATTCAGGTAATATAATGCAAAGTTAATAACAGAGGTCTATAATTAATATACGCTCCTATACGCACTCTAAAAATAGGGTATCAAGGAAAGTCTTCTTATTAGGCAATATGATCACGAATTAATTGGTTAATGTCTATATAGCCCAACTATATATAAATAAACTGTATGATTATTATAATTATGAAGAGTACAGTTCAAAATCCACTTCAAGTTCAAAGAATAGTAATTTATATGTCTAAGTACAGACGCAAATACTTAACTATGTAAAAACACTATTTTAATGCTATTCCAAACGTTTAATAAGTATTACTCATCTCTGAAGTTTTATATTTTTTTCTCTTAATAAAAGGTCTTAGATGATGCAAAAATTTCACAATTCCCTTACTGCCATTAATAACATTATCTGAATGTTATTTTAATTTGGGGGGAAAGCTGGTCATAGGAAGGGATGAGAGCAAGTTTGCCAGTTTGAAAGAAACTGCTGTATTAGTCACAATGCGTAGTGGTGGATGGTTAAGGGGAAGGTGATTTAAATTTACTGAAAGCTTAGTTTACATGCAGGAGAGAACAATAAGTAAAGTTGGGTTCCTGTCTCCAAGGCTTATATATTTCTTGAATATATAAGATGAGACATCTCTTGGAAAGATGACTAGATGAATACGTGGTAAGTTGTAAAGATCAAAATAACATAAAATACCAAACCAGATTTTTTTTGAGAGAATTCAGGAAGATTCTTTGCCATTTGATCTGGGCAATGAGTAATGAGTATCACAGTTCAACAGACAACGAAAGTTGAGATGGGAGTGAGGGAAAATCAGGTTGAGGTCTCCACATGTGCATGTGTGGTGTGTTCTAAGAAAGGGTGGAGACAAGCTAATATCTGGAAATTAGGTAGCCAGGTTGGTGATACCTAATTTTAAGGAGGCTTGAACACTATGCAAAAGAACATGAACTTAGTTTCTGAGTCACTGAGAGTTTTTGAATGGAGCGAGTGGGCAGCCTCTTCAGATCCATGTATTAGAAGAGACTTTTGTCTCATCTGCTCTATGTTCAATGGCATAAAGTCTATGAGTTTTACAATCTGTTTTTAAAAGTTAATAGCCAGGGAATTTCAATAAAAGCCCAGGTCTCCAGTTTTTCCTGAAAAAAGCAAAAGACCTGGTGATGGTGGACGAGTTATTCTAAATGGTGACAGGTGGTCAGAGCCAAGGGAGGTGGCTTGCTCCAGATGGCACATGTGCTGTCCAGTGGCCCAGGCGCCTCTTCTCTCTGCCACCCTCACATCACCTGCCCAGGGGCATTGAGCATTTGAGTCTGTGCCTTCCTTTTAAAGAGATGTCCTCTTTCAACAGCACATGTCTTTCTACCACTGCAAGCAGCATGAATTAACTTCAATGAGTTAATTTACATTGACAATCTCTGAGTTCTTTGGGGCTCCTCCTGCCAGTAAGGTTTTCCATTTATACCTTTCTTTAAAAGGGAAGATAAATACTTTAAAATAAAATGTACTGGGGTTGAAAAGGCAGATGTCATGTGTGAGGGCCCACCGTGAACACAGGGTAAAGGACATGCTCTGTGGCAGGATTTCTCAACCTCAGCACTATTGACATCTAGGGCTGGATAATTATTTATTTTGGGAAGCTGCCCTGGACATTGTGGGATGTTGAGCAGCATCTCTGGCCTCCACCCACTGGATGCTAGCAGTACTCTCCAGTTGTCATAATCAAACAAGTCTCCAGACATGATAAATGTCCCCAAGGAGTTAGAATCGCTCCCTGCTGAAAACTGTTGCTCTATAGGGAGAAGGGTTTCCAGGAAAATGGGCTCTGGATATAGGAGTTGGGAAGATCTCCTGGAGGAGGGTATGGCAACCCACTTCAGTATTCTTGCCTAGAGAACCCCATGGGCAGAGGAGCCTGGTGAGCTACAGTCCATAGGGTCACTCAGCATCTGACACGATTGAAGCAACTCAGAACACACGCACAGAGGAGTAGTGCTCTGCTGGAAAAGGGATAGGATGATGCCCTGTACCCCTTGCTGCTGCTTCTGCCTCTGTGCACCCTTCCGTTGCCCCAACCACTGGGAGGCAGAACAGCCAGGCAGCCTCAGCGAGTGATGCCAAAATTGGCCCCTAAGGCCCCTCCTACCTGTGGGAGCCTTCAAACATCTCCAGGAGGTGGTGTGGCAGGGAGGGCTCCTCTTTCTATGCTCTTTGTTACTGGGATAGTTGAGGGAAAGAAGACAGGAACTGACATGATTTACTGTCAAGACCCAAACCTCTCCATTCATATAACCTAGCCAAGTGTTAGAAAGCCTCTGAGGACAGAGGATGCCTCTTCACCCTAACAAGGTAGTGGCGAGTCCTCACTGGGTGTGACCAGAGAGGGCAGAGATTGCTGCGTTAACTCCTAGGAGAGGCCAGGTACAATCTTGGAACACATTTGACCACTTCCAGGGCCTATCTGTCTTCCAAATCTAAGGCCTCCAACACAGAGCTCACTTTTCTGAGAGCATCCTTCATTTTTCTGGGAATATAAGTTTATCTTGCATCTAAGCCTTATCCTATCAGCAACCTGTCAGAGTGATTTTGCATGCTTCCCCAGGAAACATAAAAAAGAAGAGCTTCTTTTGCATGGTGGAAGAGTGGGCAACTTTTGAATGACAAAGCCAAGAAGTAGGTAAAAGTTGATGGGAGAGTTTTTATATTTTTCACATGGATTTCCCAGGTGGTGCTACTGGTAGAGAACCTGTTTGCCAATGCAGGAGACATAAGGGATTAGGGTTTGATCCCTTGTTTGGAAAGAACCCTGGAGGAGGGCATGGCAATCCACTCCAGTATTCTTGCCTGGGAAATCCCACAGACAGAGGAGCCTGGTGGGCTGCGGTCCACAGAGTCACAAAGAGTTAGACATGACTTAAGTTACTTAGCATGCATGCATGCGTGGATTTCATAAGAAAAAAAAAATACTAAGATTATGACATTTCCTGGATTATAAAAATAGAGTCTAAAATAAGCTGATGATATGACTTACAAAATCAAATTTTTGTGGTTAGTGCTTTTCACACTTCCTTCTTTTGGCATATAGAATCTAATCTAATTTCTCTCAGGGGAGAGGTATTATACAGAGAAAATTGGTTGAATTAAATTAATCAATGAAAGTGGCTTGCTCATTGTGCCCTCCTTCTCAAAAGAAACCAAAGGCTCCATATTTTACATAATTCAAGTCTTCCCTTTAGCAAATAGGGAGTAGATACTCAGTATGGTTTAACTCATGACAATAAGGATTCTGGTCCTCATGATAATTTGGGGAGGGGTGATGGGTAAAAGTAAAAACTGGACAACAGCAAAGAAAAATGACAATCGGTCTTCTCATTCAGTAAATAATAAGTCAATGAAATCTCAGGCACCTCCGCAAACAGATATCGTGTTGATAGTAACGACAGTCCAAAAGGATGAGCCAGCTTGAACAAGAGGAGGATGAACAATATAGGGGTAACAGAGGGACAAGGACAAGGAGGGTTTTGAGTAAGTTAAACCTACTGGTGACAAAGAAGGGACAGAGAGCAGAGCTGGCCAGCTGAAGCATCCTTTTATGCACAAATCAATAGGAGCTATTCAATCCAATACGGTTTGATTTAGCAGATACTAACTGCAGCTAAAGTGATGCAAATACGTCAGCAAGTGGAGAGTAAGAGAAACAGGAGAAACCCACATTGGCTAGAAAGGAAGAGAACAGACACTGACATTTAGAGACTAGATTAAAAGGATAGGAAAATGTAGAGGACAGCGAGACGACGTGAGCATGACATCCTCAGACAGAAGGGAGGTGAAGTGGATAGATCCAGTGATCCCCTTCCAAGAAGAGAGAGAAGATAAGTGAGTCTGGACCACAGGTCACACAAATACAGCACAGGCACTCAGTAAGTATTTGTTGCATAACTAGACATGAAAAGTTCCTTCCTTTCTGGATCTGATGACAGCTTACGGTTTTAAGCAATATCAAATTAACAAGTTTTTGCCCTTTGGAGATGATTTTAAAACATCTATCTATTTAGAGAAATTTCTATGAGCCTCATCTTGTACCCCTGACACCACTCCTGTCATAGATTCAATTAGGGGGTCATGCTACAGTTGCTGGAACACTGGACTGACAGGCAGGAGACCAGGGTTCCAAAATTGGCTTTGCTGTGAAGTGTATGAGGCTGGGCCAGCCACTTAACCTTTTCGAGTTTCTGTTTCCTCTAGAGTAACAGGAGCGGCCCAGATCAGATAACGCTCAGGACCCTCTTGTGATCCTACGCATGCGATGATGTACATTACCATGTTAATCACGTCTTTTGCTCTGTTTCACTCCTGCCTCCTAAGCCCAGAGTTGAATGGCAGATAAAAGTCATCTTTTCCACTCTCTCCTCATTTTGCCTGCTCGTGGCTTGTCAACAGTATTTTATATAATCAATGCTGGAAATGTTTACCCATCTGTATTATCTGAGGGTTGTTATTTACTGTTCCTGCTATTATTTTTTTCCCCCTTGGGGAGGAATTTCGATGTGCCCCTTGCCAGGAGACCACAGCAAACAATGAGGATAGATTTTCACAATACTCAGCAGGAAGGGACAGAGTTCTGCTGGCTTCTCTGACACAGTCTGAACTCATTGTGATGGTGTATTTGAAGCGGTTTCCTGTGTTTTTCTGTGTTTTAAAAAACTAAATGAAAGCCCAGGGTTTCTCTGTGATGCTGCTGTTAGCTGGAATTAATTTTTGTTCCTTTTCTATGAAAATACAAATAATGATGCAAATGGGCGTTTTGATAAAAATGAATGGCCTTCTTACTACAGAGTTAAACAGACCTATCGCATCACTCATACAGCCCTTTCTCATATAACAGTATTTCCAGTAAACTCTTTGCAGATCTCTTAATGAAACACAATCAGTGAAAACAATTCTAGAAGAGAAGTAAGGAGATGCTGAGTCTACTTAACCTGCCACTAGCTTATCCTGGGCAGGGCATTTCATCTCTCAAGGACTTGCTGTGTAAAGTACGGATTGGACTAGATGATTTTTGAAGTTGCTCTCTATCAAATATCCTATAAAATGCCCGACTAGCCAAGGGACTGTTGTTTTTAGCTATGTCACTTTCCACGATCAGAATTCTGCTTCCATCTGGGGAGTTATCAAAACTCATCAGAACACTATGCCAACTCCTAAACTGACCTCACTGCTTTTCTCATTAAAATGTAATAATCCATGCAAAATGGCAGAGTGTGAGTTATATAAATAGAATAATGCCCTAACTTACATATACCAGAGCACGCTGCACAGGTCATAAATTCCAGCACTCTGAGATGGGGAGGAGGCTTCAGCTCTAAGTTCCATGCATGAGATTCCATAGATTCGCAGAAAAGATGCTGAGTGTACTCTTCTCTGTTTCTCAGTACCCATAATCTGAATTTGGGGGTTTACTTAAAATGACATAATGAAGTTGAGTAGCCTTAAATGTAGAAAGCAACTCAGTATAAAGTGGGTTTAAAGTGGACTCACTGGTTGGAGAAGATGCTGGCCTGCATTTCACATGGCTCATATAGGGCAAGCAGGGAGAATGACTTTGAAATTTGTATGGCGAGTGGAAGAACCCAAGAGAAACCAATCACAAAATGGGCATAATACCTCACATTTGCAGATTCTACCATGACTTTCCCAAATACTTGGATAATGTGAGCATATTATCTAACCACCAGAAAAGCAGGAAGTCTAACTCAAAGAATTTAATAAGCCCATGGCTATTACAGATAGCTGGACTATTCAGCCTTTATCAATGGTAGCCAGAAAAAAAAAAAAAAAAAAGGGTGGCATGTAAGTCATACTCCTGCCCACTGTTTAAGAAAATCTACAAACAATAAAATTAAATTACATTAGGGATGAACAACAGGGTCCTATGGTATAGCACAGGGAACTGTATTGAATATCCTGAAATAAAAACCATTGCATCTGTGTTCAGTTGTGTTCGACTCTTCGTGACCCCATGGACTGTAGCCTGCAAGGCTCCTCTGTCCATGGAATTTTTCAGGCAAGAGTACTGGAGTGGGCTGCCACTTCCTACTCCAGGGGATCTTCATGAGCCAGGGATCAAACCCACATCCCTTGTGCCTCCTGCACTGGCAGGTGGATTCTTTACCGCTGGCACCAGCTAAACAATGATGGATAAGAAGAGTACTTTTAAAAAAGGATATACATATAAGTGAACCACTTTGCTATAGAGCAGACATCTACATAACATTGCAAATCAACTATATGTCAATAAATATATACATTGGGTCACCTTAAAGAGACATTATATTACGAAGCACTCAGTGATGGGCCAAGCACCAGAAAGGTATTATCTCATTTAGTCCTCAAAACAATCCACTGAGGGGGAGGTTATTATTAGCCCCACTGGCAGATGAGAGCTGAGAGAGGTCAGTAACCCGTTTTCAGGTCAGGGAGTCAAATTCCTCTCTTCTGGATATGTCTGCCCAGTGCCAAGTGTTGATCTTGAATCCGTGAAGGAGAATCAACCTGAGAGGCAGCTGGCCATGGTATTTACTGCTTCACAGTTTGGGCCTAAGTCCTGACTAACACGGATTCGATTACCAAGTGTATCTTTAAATAAACGTGTGCTCCAGCCTCTTGAATTCAAACAGCAGGCGTCCATGTCATAATTACGCTGGCTGTGACACGAGCCTAGCTGAGAGTGGATTTTTATTTTAACAAGCCTGAGTAGGTGCACGCGTGTGGGCTGGGCTTTTTGCTTGCTAGTCAATACTTGAAAGCGGGCTCCAACCTTTAATTTAAGCATTCGCTTGTAGCACCAACAGGGCTACAGGGTTTCCAGTATCAAAGACACGCTCCTCCAGCCTTTCACGGCCCTGCTTCTGTAAGCAGCGTGATTGAACTGCGGCACCACAGAACCTTGTTTTCCCTCCTCCCGGCAGCGCAAACACTGCTGCCCCATTCATCTTGGCGACATCATAATGAAGTCCCTGAATCAATTTCTAACAAGCAAAGCACAAAAATCCACCGAAGGAGTCTTGTGGCAGATGCCTTTCATATATCAACAGCTCACGAGAGGTGAAGTGCCTGCACAGAAACCCAAATTGTACCATAGAAGAGTCTTTTGCTACATCTGAAAAGTGTTTTTTTTTTTTTTTTTTTTTTTCCTTCACTGAAATGATTAAGAGAAAGGAAGATACTGAGAACATCTGATTGTTCCTAGTGATTCCATGTGCCTTAAAAATGCTGGATGACCTCCCTCCGTGGTTTACCATCACCTGTTTTAAGAGAACAACCCCCTCAGAGCGACAGCTGGGGCCTTTCATGGTCTGAACCCCACCACCTCCTCTAGCTGCTTCGTCTCCTGCAGTCCCTGCAGGCCACTCAAGTACCTGCTGCCCCCAAACTCACCTCCCTCGCTGTATTGCCTCTGAGGATTTTCACAAGCTCTACCCTTTGTTGGAAATACCTTCCTTCGCTTTACAGCTCAGCTAAGCCTTGGCCTCCTATAGAAAGCTGCTCCTGACTCAGTCTGATTCTGGCTGCTCCTGTGTGCTTCCAATAACCCGCCCCCCATTACTCCAATCTGGCAATTACACTGTATCACAATTTTATTTCTACCTTGGGTTCTCACTGGCTTATAAGCTCCTTGAAGGCAGGGACTCCAGCATCCCTTCTCTCTGCTTCTAGCACTTTGTACTGCCACACAGTAGATGCTCAATGAATACCTGTGCAAATTTTGCCTACCTGTCACTCCGCCAAAGTGCTCTGAAGGAGCTCACAATCCCAGTCTGCTGGCAACCCAAGTCCAAAGTCTGGAACCATGTTATCTCTGTGAGACCCCCTTCGTGCTGTGCTGTTGGGTCAGAGAAGCAAGGAGGTTCAGAGCATGGGCTCAGGAGTCAGATAGGCTTGACCTCCAAAGGCTGCCATGTGCTAGCTCTGTGGTTGTAGGTAGGTTGCCCTGCCTCCAAGGGGGCATGAAAGGCTCACAGGGGCATGAAATGTGGGAATCCATTTCACACAGCTTGGCACAGAGGAACCACTTTAAAAAATGACAGTCCGAGGACATGTATTACTGTTCACGGTGGCAGGGCTTGGTTGGTGCAGAACTAAAAACCTCTTAGGCTGTATGATGAGAAATACCATCAGAGTTTGACTTCCATCAGCCCCTATCTGACCAGCTCACATAACTCATGTCTTTGGGCACAAGCAAAGGCCCCTGTTAAAATGCCAGCGTGCATCAGCTGAGATCAGATGGGATGAAGTCATTACCCTGACTTTAAATTTGTGTACGCAGTGTGTCCCATTCCCCCATGTGATATGATGTGGATGGCGTTATTCACCATAATGTTTGTTCACTGCCTACGATGGGCCAAGCACCTCTTATAGTGAATCGTAGAAAGCACCTTGGATGTGCTACTTTCTACTTTCCAAAACACATGAGGTTCATGTTATTATTTTTCAATTTTACAGTTGATATAATTGAGGTATATGTGTAAAATAGAGAGGTAATGGGAAGCTGCTATATAACACAGTGAGCCCAGTCAGGAACTCTGTAATGATCCGGGGCGGGGGGCGGGGGGGAGGGCGGTGGGAGGGAGGCTCAACAGGGAGGGGGTATATACATAAACTTATGCTGATTCATGCTGTTGTATGGCAGAAACCAACACAACATTGTAAAGCAATCATCTGCCAGCTTTAAAAAACAACAACAACTGAGGTTTAGAGATGGTATATGATTTGCCTAAGATCTTTCTGCTGGCATGGCATGCAGTATTACTGGGGCTTAAACTTTCTACTTGGAAAAATTTCCAAATCCATCCATGCTCTTATACTTATGCCAAATTTCTTATATTCCTTCTCTATTCATTTCCTTCATATCACCTAGAAGACCTGGGAGAGAATGGGATACAAGATGGAAACACTGAGTTTAAGGAGAGGGAAGAGGAGATGGTCTGGAAAGAGGCACCACTGGTCTGTAAGTGCTGGAGGGCAGGGGCAACTTTAACCTTGGCTGCTGAGCTAGGCGACCACTGGGAGCACTGAGAAAATAGATGATACACTTTGAAAACACAGCCAGTGGGCTCAGCCCATCCTTACCTAAAACCAGAGCCTTTAGTGAAGAGCTAACAATACTAACCGTCTCAACTGATTCACTTTCTCCTCCTATCTCCCTCCTGGATCATTCAAAAGCCAACATTAGGAAAAAAGAAAAGGAAAGAACAATGCAGAGGTGGCTACCGTGATACAGTTATGACTCTGCACACATGTTTGAAGTCTGCAAATGCCATTAGTTCTCCTTGCATCAGGTCACAGATTCAGTCTTCTGTTTATGAAGTGGTGGTATGAAGGAATTGAGAATAAACAAAATGTGTGTTAAGTGAGAATGAAAAATTCCAAAGCTTAGAGTACCGAGAATATTTTCAACACTGTGATCGTTTTATTTACAGAAGGGTACTAGAATGCCCCCACCTTTTAGTAAGCTTTTTATCGAAGTGCAACATACACAGAAATAGGCCCGACTCACAAATGTAAGCTTGATGAATTTTCACAGTAAACACTCTCAGATCAAGAAAAAAAAAATGCCTTTTGGGGTTTTTAGTTTTTCTATGCCTGGGTCAAAACTACTGACTAATGCAAAACTAAACATATAAAATTCATGATTTTAAGTTAAGTTAGCAGGAAAATGTTAGAAACTGAATAAAATACAATGTCTATGAAGGGCCATTTTACTTCAGAGAGAATTAATTATCTCAGAGATTTGGAGGCAATTTTGTTTTCTTTGTAACCACGAGTCGGCCTGCAGCTGACTCTCTAACCCTCTGAGAGAGGCGAGGACTTGGCCTTCCCCACAGCTTTTCTAAGGAAGACAGGATGCTACCTTCGTTTCCTTCCTCTCCACTCCCATCCTTCCCTCACGTTATCACTGTGTGTTGTTCTGAAGCGAGGTCATCTTACTCTCCTGCTCTCCTCAGCCCTCCTGATTTTGAGCAGATCCAAGAAGAAATGAGGTGATCTTTCTCCTGGCCAGGCTCACTCTGGACCATTGCAGAACCGCTATTTACACATGTTTCAGCTTAACCTTTAATTGGTTAATAAAACCATGATGGGAGTAAGGGGTCCTGATTACTCAGACGCTGAGCTGGCTCTAGGGGCACCAATTCCTCTCTTAGCTGCAGGAATGAGAAGACCCTGGCAATGCAGATCTGTCAAAATGCCTTTGCTCCCAGTCAACTGACCATCTGCTGAAAGGAAACCAAATGGAGCCAAGACCTGTGTGCCCCTTATTTGATAACAACAAAGAAGCTGATGGCCCAGCAACAAAGGGCCATGATTATAAAATTAAGAACAAGCATTTGGGCATTGCTCTCTAATTATTTTTCACAAGAAGTTCCAGGGAAGGTCGGACTTTCCTATAGTTCATCAGTATAATGGAAGTGATTCTGCCAAGTGCATCTGAAGTCAGTTGAAGGCTCCTCCTTCTTGTCACTCTCTAGGTGCCAATGGCTATCTGGGCAGAACTCTTTTCTCTTGGAGGGGATCTATGGGACTGGTGAACCTCAAAGGAAGGGATACATCACTTGAGGGGTGGCAGAATCTTGTGAGTTTTCCACCTCTATACTCAGCAATAAAATTCTCCAAAGCACTCATATTAATGACAAACATCTCACATCTACCAGGACTTGAGATCCTTCCAGAGTTGTACTCATTGTACAAAACGTTTTTTGCATACTTTTTATTAAAACAAAAAAAGGACAACAAAATGGCCACCATAAGCAATGGCTGTCCACAACCAATAAAGAGAAAAATATTATAAAGAAATGGGGATTAGAAAATCTGTTCTTAAATCTACATTTGAAAGTGCTTTGTTTGATATATAACCTGGGGTTTGTCTGCTAGATTCTGCCTAAATATAAAGTCCATCTCTACTGTTACTTTGTGTTTTGTCACAAAATCTTTTATGCCTCTTAAATTGTAGAGAACAGTTTTCAAACTCTGGCTGTCTGGATCATTTCATGCTCTTACAACCTCTTTTGTTTATGTGGGCTAAATATCAATACCATATAAGAAATTAAAACTGAAAACAGTGAACAATATGTATCCATAATTAATTTGAAAATAACAATAATAAACTCATTACATATTGACACAAGGTATTTTTATGAAAAATAGATATTTACCAAACAAAAGGTTACTAAAAAATGCCATTATTTTTTGCATCTTTAAGTTCTGGCTTAAATAACCCAGGTATATTCTCATGCCTGCTTCTGCATTGGATTTGTTGTGTTCTTTTGGTTGAAGTAGATGAAGAAAACCTGCCCTCACACAGATATGAAGGTGGAAAAGGGAGGAGCATCTTAATAGTCTTTTCAGGTAACTCTGGATTTTCTGCTTTGATACTATACCAAAACTCAACAAGTGGCAGTTTCTTAAAGGTTAGTTGAAATATGAAACCTGAAACTATATCAATAATTCTCTACACCCTCTATTAAATTCAAATGCATTGGTATATTTTGTACTTTGAATGATCTTTTATATCCATCCATATTTTTATAATAGCATGCATTGGTCCTTTGGATTCTTTACCATCTGAGCCACCAAGGAAGCCTGTGAAAGTATTGGTATTAGATAAATGAGTTACATAACTCTTTTAGATGCTGACATGTTACATTACCTAATTTCATTATCAAATGGAAGTATATTCAATAATCACATTTACTAATATCACCACCTACATTAACAGAAAACTCAACATATCGGGATACTGTCAAGTTCATGGTGTTGGATAAAGGTGTTCCAAAATTTGAATATTTGCCTGAAAGTATCTGGGCAGATATCTACTAGTAATAGATACTGTCAACTTTTTCTTGAGGGCTTCCCTGGTGGTTCAGTGGTAAAGAATCTGCCTGCCAATGTAAGAGATGTGGGTTTGATCCTTGGGTCGGGAAGATCCCCTGGAAGAGGAACTGGCAATCCACTCCAGTATTCTTGCCTGGAAAATCCCATGGACACAGGAGCCAGCGGGTTACAGGCCATGGAATCACAAGAGTTAGACATAACTTAAAGGCTAAACAACAAACATTTTTTTTGAAATGATGGGCTTCCTTGATCCATTTTTTAGAAAATGTAGGATGTGTATGTAAGTCAGAGAACTGTAGTCAGTTGTTCTAATAAGAAAACGGCCCGGGGTTGCCTGCATTGCAGGTGGATTCTTTACCAATGGAGCTATCAGAGAAGCCCTTAAGAAAATGGCATTCCACCAAAAAAGCACTGAATTTAGCTTTTCTTTTTTAAAAAATCTTTTGGCCATGCCAAAAGGGCATGTGGGATCCTAGTTCCTGGATCAGAGATTGAACCCGATCTCCTGGCATTGGCAAGGTAGAGTCTTAACCACTGGACCACCAGGGAAGTCTGAGCTCAGCTCTTAACTCCAATAGTGGCACAAGTACTTTTCCCTGGAGAACAACACCCTTCTTTGGTGAGGAGCAGAAGTGCTCTCTGTGCTTTCTGTGCGCTTCCCATTTCGTCAAAAAGACTTGTACTCAAGGGTCAGAATTTAATAAGCTTAATAATTTTTACTGCTTCATCAGGACAGCCTCAAATGAACTTGGTAATTTTTTTTTACCAGAGAGTCCACAGTAATAGTGACAATGACTACCGCCTTGATTCCTGCAAAGGCACCAAGAGTTTTACCTGCCTTGGCACTATCAACGCAAATGGCCAGTACAGTCAAAAGGGCAAATAATGTCTTAGTGTTATTATGCAAAGAGTTTTAATCTCTTGGCGCCTCTGAAAAGATCTTGGGGACCCCCAGATCACACGTGGAGGACCACTGCTGTAGAGGATAGCATCGATATAAATCCACTCTCTAATCTGTTCAATGCTCATGTCCTTGTGGGGTTCACAGAAAGAAGATTTAAAAGGTTTATTTCTGTCTCCACATTCCTGTGCTCCCCGCTTAAAAAAAAATTCCATTGTGGCAATCCAACATAAATTGTGTGTATAGAACAAAGAAACAGCAGTACTCTTGAGTTCATCAGCATTTTTCTCCCTGACAAAGAAAGCTACTCTAACAAGCTACTGGGAAAACTATGGTGAGTTATAGGAATTATGACATGCTCAGTCCCCCCTCTATCCCATGTAACTCCCAAACCACCCAAACCTTTCACTTCGGGGATATTTTGGATGAGCTCTTCATAGTGTCCTCAGAAATAATTGGGTGTCCTAATTCAGCCACATGCAAATTAATGCTCCCCTAAAGAGGCCTTATTATAATTTCCAACCCTTGATGTCTACATAATCCCCTATAGTTCTTTAACTTCTTGCTTTCTAACTTCTGTTTACCGATGCACTACTTTTGTCAGCTCAGTATAGCATCAATTAGTAACACAGTTGTGTTTATTAGGTCTCCCTAGAGCCTTGAGAAAGCTGCTTTGTATTTATTAATGATTACACAGAGCACTACTATTTTTCAATAGCATTTAAAAATGAGTGAATTACTGAAGATGAATGATAAAAGAACTCCAGATTTCAAAGGCAAGGGAAAAAAAAAGGATATTATTTCAAAATACCATAATGCTTGCATAGTTAATTTTATTTTCAATTTAATAACAAGGAGGGGGATCAAATCTAGACTCTTCTTCCTGTTCTACTTTTGGTATTCTTGAGAACACACCATTGGCTTTAGAGATTGAAGTACAGATCTGGTGATTAATGAAGAGCCGGTTTAACAGGTCTAAATTTCATTATCACACACACCTGTTAGGTAACACACATCTGATTCAGCAAAAATCCACCCACAAGGCGAATGCTGAAAAAATTTGAGAGAGAACTCCAGAAACTTAGGTCCAGCTTTTTGTCAAGCATAATTCAAAACAATCAACCTGAAATGTATCCAATTTGTACTCTCTTATCTTGTGAATAATTCCCCGGACCCTATTAGGTGCAGTCAGAGCTGCCCATGTCAGTATGGAATTTGCTCTTTAAGGAAACCAGAGGGACCAATCTCTCCAGCGATGAGTTTCATTTGCCCTCCTTTCACATTCCTGGTCATTTATGAGATGAAAACTATGATCGGCAAAAAAAAAAAATCACTTTGCATTCAAGAGAGGAGCTCTGGGAGCTCCCCGTGAGCATCTGGCTACCAGGCAGAAACATACCTCCGTGCACTGCCTTTGTCTTGCGCTCCCTCTTTGATGTGCAAGTCACTGGTGGAGTAAGCTGTGATCGCTTTGATGTTGAACTTCTAGACTTTATTGTTACTAGCATGCCTACAAGGAGAGCTGTCAGTCATGTCTTACATCTGAACAACCATGTTTCTTTACGGCACCTCTTTACAAGCATCAATCCTTAAGTACATGTTTTCCCATTTCTGCTGATTACCACACTATCTTTGTTGGGGGAGGGCTGTGCTCAAATATAACTACAGCACCCACATTTTCTGTAAACACCCTGAGGCGTCATCAGATGGCTGGTAACCAACCTTCTTCAACAAGAGAAGCCTGAGTGCAAAACATATTTCTAGCAAATGAAAACATTCTGAAAACATTCAAGCCATCTTAACAGTCAAAATGAGGAGTTTAGCCAATATTTCCCCTAAGCAGCCATTGAAATCGCATGGAAACTTCTAAGAGAGATTCTGAACGCAACAGCAGCAGGGGGTCTAGAAAGTCTGCCAAAACTTTGAGACATCTTAACTCATATTAAACGACTTTGTTTCTCTGCAGTGGTGGAAACAAAAACACTTCTGTTCTACATGATTATGCTTGTGATAGAAACATTGCTTTTGAAATAAATTCCTGCCAATTATTTTGTTAAATGGTATCATTTTTCAGAAGGTGCTTGCTATTACGGATACAACTTCAGTTACAGGAAGATGGTGTTCCATACTTTTCTGTTTTAGGAGAATAAATGGATGTATATCATGTGTGTCCAATTTCTGAAATACATACATGCAAAACAGGCAATGTGCTTATTCTAAAAAAAAAAAAAAAAAACTGTTGAAAAAGACACAGCTCTAATTTCATGTGCCAGCTCCTATGAGATTTACTTTTCAAACTCCGTTATCACATGTGCAACTGCCTAATATTATCAAACCTCACTAGGAGATTCCACACCAAAAGAAAATAAAGTTAAGGTGCTTACATCATATCATGCTGGTTTATAATGAACTGCTATCTTTCTGAATAAATGTTTCAATGAAACCCAAGTTCTTAGAGATATAGGGTCACAGATGAGGAAGTACAATGATATTTTTCAATGACAGACTTCAGTTCCATAGTTCTCTTTTATAAGCTGGCGACACAGGAGATACACTGTTTCTGCTTGTTTTTTTTTTTTTTTTAAAGAAAATGCAAACAATATACTGGAGAAGACTCAGTGTCTGGATTTCTGGCCTGGAATATTTGGTAAGGAATAAAATTTCTGTGGTGTGCAATGGTTAAGACTATTCGAGGGTTTCCATTTTTAAGCAGTCTCTCTACCCCAACCTTCTCGGTTTTAACTCAACCATCAAAAATGGAAAAGGTTTTTGGCTAGAATTTGATAATATATGACTGTAATTTACCAGAACTAAGTCTGGGCCTTAAAATTAATGAAAGTGTATTCATTCTTAAATTTAATTAAATAATTGGCAAAAAGTAATCACCTTTTTCTACCTTAAATTTTCACTCCCCAAAGGAGCTGATCAGCTTATGGAGGCACCCTTAGCAATGAGGAGATAAGACAAGGAATAAGGAAACTAGAAGGGAATTGTTATGGACAATAAACATGGCCCTTTTCTTATTTTAGGAAACATTTCCATAGAATGGGAGAGTTGGAAAGCTCTTGATGGCTACAAGTTTCCCCGACTTTACAAAAGGGGAAAGCCAGCAGTTGAGGTAGTCTGACAAGTACTGAGTAGCTGACTTGGGAAGAGAATCCATGTGTCCGCCCGAGCCCTATGGGGTGGGGGTGGTGGTTTCCACTACCCAACGCTGCTGCCCTGTACTGGGACAGATGACTCACACGTTAAGTAAGGGTGTTGGACCTTGGAGGTTTCTCCACCGCAGTCATCTGCACAGTTTTTTTAACACATTATCAGTACTTAAGACCCACCTCAGACCAATAAAATCAAGAGCTTCCACGAGTGGAGCCTGGGTTCATATTTTTCATAAAGCTTTCTAGCCAAGTCTAATGGGCAGACAAGGCTGAGCACTAAGAGAACAGATGACCTCTAAATTCCCTCCTGGGTTATGGCAGAACGTTTACCACCTGTTAGAAAAAAAAAAAAAAAATCTCGGATTTTGTTCCCTCCTGTTCATCCATGAGGCCATAAGCAATTCTAAGCCATTCCACTTTCTGTGTTGGCCATACTCTTGTCATTATCTGTATTTCTCTAGCTCATTTATGTTTACTTAGGTATCATCTGGGCTTCCCTCATAGCTCAGTCTGTAAAGGATCTGCCTGCAATGCAGGAGATCCGGGTTTGATTTCTGGGTTGAGAAGATCCTCTGGAGAAGGAAATGGCAACCCACTCCAGTATTCTTGCCTGGAGAATCCCATGGACAGAGGAGCCTGGCAGGCTACATACAGTCCATGGGGTCGCAAGAGTCGGAAACGACTTAGCAACTAAAGAGAGACAGGTATCATTTGCCTCTTTCCATCAGAACATACACCCACAAGACCACAGATGAACGTTGCTATGCTCGGCGTCGCTCCCACAGCATCATGTCTGCCACATGACGGGCTACGGTGCCTATATTTTCCAAGGAAGGAGGGGGATGGAGTTGGTGTGGAAGGGGGTCGGCCCTTCCCCGCTCACCCAGCACAGTTCCACTTGTATCTGTTTCACCAGACTAGAATCTAAGTTGCACGAAGGCAAGGTTGTGTCTGTGACATTCAGATTTTGCCATTCTAGAGCCTGGGCACTGGCAGATACAAGCAGGGTGCTCAGGGCTTCAGAAACACCATCTTGTAAATAGGAAACATTTGCAAGCTTTCAGGGCTCTAAAACCTGTACTTTGTTGCTGGGAAAAAAGCAACATAGAAAAAAGTCATCACTGTTTCCACTGGAGTCAGCCTTGACTTCTGCAGCACAATCCTCAGCCTGCCCCCACTGAGTGGTCACCATGGTGGTTAGACCCAGCCTAGTGGCTCACTGAGGGCCAGAAAGCCAGTGGCTTTCTGATAGAAACCCTGAGCAAGATTTCTGCAGAGGAGGAATATGGTCCTCTCCCGTTTGGGCCATTTCAGGTAAGACTGGGAGTCTGACCACTTGTTCCTACCCACTAGTTGATAGAAAAGCCAGAAATAAGACTATCTCAAATGTGTCAATAACGTGCACACTACAGCAGAAATTACTCATAGTGGGCACCTCTTCCACTTTGAAAGGAGACTTCAGTGGCCCCAAAAAGAAAGTGTCTGCTTACCTTAATATCCCTGACCTTCTAAGTATCCTTACCTCACGGGGACGAGGAGAGGGTGAGACCAGAGCAGCAGTCTTCAAACATGTCAGATCCTCAGTCCCCAAGGGGAGTTTTTACAAGCTCACATTCCTTGGCCTCAGCCCAGACTATCAGAATCAGAACCAGGCAGGTAGTGATGGAGACTGGGCATTTATTTTTCAAATGTTTTTCAGCTAACTGAAGATTGATGATATCTGAGAACCACTGAAGGGTTGGAGGACTCCACTGCCCAACTGTGCTCTGATAGCAAGAGGGAAGTTTTGCAGAGCGAGCGAGAATCATCTGAATTGGTAACACCTGAGACACCTTTTAAATACTCACCTTCCCGGCTGAGACCAGGCTGACGGAATCAGGAATCTGCCTTTGTAACTCTCCGGGTTATGGGTTGCTCTCCAAAGTTTTGGAGCCACTGCTGAGGCAGGATTTTAGAGCTACTCTGTGGCTTATTTGGAAGGAAATCATGTTCACATGTAAACTGAAGGCCTAACTTTATCCATTTACATTAATATTTCATTGCATGTTGCAAAGTCTTTGTTTTAAATGGCGTAGAGCTCAGAAACTACAGACCTATAAGCTCAGTAGTCTTACAGCAGCTTTCCCTGGTTAAGCACGGCTGCCAGTTTCTCAGTACAGGTCTTTAAATGCTGATTCATGGCTTAAGATGGGGAGGGAGGTGTCTTTGTTCTATTATAAAATCACACGGGTGGCACCTGAATAACGCAGCACACAGTAGGCACTTCATAAATATTTGTTGAGACAAATTCAGTTTGTTATTTATATCCAGAGTTCTACTGAAGATGTGACATGAGATAAAGAAAAGATAAAAATAAAAACCCCAATGACTGAAAAATGAAAATAACATTCTGTGAAAAAAAAGGATATTTCTCATGTGGTGAAAGAATCACACTTCTGGGTGGCGCAGTTTGAAAAACGGTCTGCTTCAAGACCAGATCTGAGACTTAACCACAAGTCTTCACTTCTGAACCACTACCTTATTTCTATGATGAAAAAGTATAAACAGTATGTTTTCCTGGCTTTTTTAAAAAAATTCCCTTCCTTCTTTTTCACGTAAAGATGAAATTTCATCTTTCCGGTAGGAACAAGTCAGCACTATCATCCTTTAAAATCCTGGTGATTATCTGTTATTGCGATCACCCTGGTTATCACGGCTCAGCTCACAAACCTCAACTACTTGAGCAACGCAAAATTCACATAAACCTGCATTCTCCTCTCTTCCCACAGCACCAGTGACAAATGATATTTAAAGAAATAGAAAAATCAATACTTATTTCTTCGATTCCGATACAGAAACTGGATTGTTTCATAACTGTTTCAGACTCAACAGACCACAGAAATCTAAGCACACATTTCATTTGTGTTATTTATCCTAAAAATGACACAAACGAATGCTTACCTCTACTTCGTGCAGTGTTTTAAAGCATATGTGATATAATGTTATATAAACCTGTGTAATAAATTGCTCAATTTCTTTGGCAAATTGTGTATACTGAGGTGAGCAGGATGCTATAGCACTAAATCTTCAGAAACAAAACAGGTTAATAGATTTGCATCCACTGATAAACTGTTTTATCGCCAAAAAGCGCTATGGTAGTTTACTTGTAAGTGTCTCCCTTTTTTGAAAACAAACTAAAAACTCCCAAAGCTTTAGATTTAAAAAAGGAAAATGCTGGATTTCTCTGATCAAGATGGCTGACAATCTCTATTTTAAAAAAAATATTTAATGGTTGGGGAATAGAATTAAGGTTGAATTCTTTTTTTTTTAAAAAAAGGATTACCACAAAAGTCATAATAATTGTTTACTCACAAACCAAGTATCACTTAAATATTTACACTTAACATGGAGCCAAATGAAATTTCATAAATCATCTTTAATCTAGCTTAAGTTTTAAAAAATATTCCCTTTCTTCAAGAAAACTTTAAAAATTTATTATCTCTACTACAGATACATTTCTATTAACCATGCACAACTATAAATTACACTTTTGAATCTGATGTAGAATGCCCCACAGCAATCAGAAAATAACTTCAACCTTTGACCTTCTCCATTAGCCTGATGGGAAATTCATTGGCACCATTACTGCTTTCAGCGTTCCATGGGAAAGTACCCACTAGAGGGCAGCCTTATCTCAGCTCTGACACTGGAGAAAAACACCTCAGAAATGCTCCAAATGTTCCTTTATTTTTTCAATATCCTTGATTTTCTTGGATATTTAATATCAACTTCAGTTTATCTAAAAGTCCTTCTAAGTAGGTCCAAAGTCCACTTCCAAAAATTACAGTGGCATCACAAAGGCCATCATGACATGGTCAAAAGATACAGCCTAGGTCATGTATCTCAAAGAAATTAAAACAAAATTTAAAATCTTTACTCTTTACTACCTAGTGGGTTAAGCGCTGAGTCAGTCATATCACAACTAGGACTAGGGCTGTGGTACAAAAATTTGGTATAAAAATTTTAAGAAACTCTAGACAAACTGAAATGTGTTTGAGGAAGAAGCTAACCAAGGATGCTGGAAGGCTGACTGTGAATAGAATGGAGTGGAGAGGGAAAACAGAGACTGAGAATGTAGTGTGGGTGTGTTTCATACTCAGTCTTCAAATAACTGACAATCTTTCTTTCATATGAAAGATGGATTAAATGTGTTGTGTATTACCCCCAAAGAAAGAATCAGAATAGAATCAAAGGATTAAAAGTACAAAAGAGACAGCTACACTTGATTTAAAAAGAATTTTCATATTCAAGATGGAATAAGCTTCCTCTAATGATAGTGAGCTCCCCATCCTAGGAGGTGTTCAAGCAAAACCAGACAATTATCGGCAGGAAGGCTGCAGAGAGGAACCGAATGCCAATAGGGTGTGTATCGAAATGACATCTTAGGTTTCTGCTCTTCCTAGGACTCTATGAGATGATGCTTGTTTGCTTTCAGGCAGACAGCTCAATCCAGTTGCCAGAGAAATACACCCGAATCAAGTGAGAAATGAGCTTTTGCAGATCTATCTACTCGGAAACTTTGACTCTGGTTTCCTAAAAGACAACAGATTTCTTAAGATTACATCCATGATCATGCCCTTTAACTGCCATGGAAACAACCAGGACAGCACTCACAAGCCCAGGGAATCAAGAGCTTTCTACTCCATAAAGGGATATTAAAGATGTATCTGTGAATGCTTCCTTTGCCTAAAGATATGTGGACGTATAGATAAATCTCCAGCTTGATTCTACCATGATGGAGATAGGTTACACAGGTTAGCTATGTATCATAGTACTCCATATTCTTTAGGAAAATAATGCTTGCATTTCACCCAGATCTCTTACAACATGCAGACTTAATGAAAATCGTGGACGAAGAGAACTAATGGTAAGCAAATAAGAATAACCCCATTTGTACCAAATTGATTTTATTAAATAGTAATTTAAAGATATTAAGCTCAGCAAAGCATTACATAATTGAATCTTTTTCCTTATAAATGCCAGAGTTATAATTTCTACTAACTAGAGACAAAGTTATATCCAGGACATTTTCACAGCTTCCTCCAGGAGAGGCAGCATGAAAACAGCAGAAATTAGGGCTCTAGTCCTTGCTTCACCATGTACCAGCTGGAAGAGTTTGGCTATAACAAATAACCTTTGTTAGCCTCAGTTTCTTCAACTACAAACCAGGACAGAGTCAATGACTTTTTAGGGAGGATTAAATGAGACAAGAATGTAAGCCATAAAGCAAAAAACAAATATAGATTAACATCCTCCCTCTATTTATGAAATGCCTCATAAATTTCAGAGTCAATGAAATCAAAAGCAAAAAATCAATTTGCTGGCAAACCTAGGGAATAGGTTTGATATTACTTTTTTAAAAAATTTATTTTTTAATTGAAGGATAATTTAATTGCTTTACAGAATTTTGTTGTTTTCTATCAAACCTCAACATGAATCAGCCATAGGTATACATATGTCCCTGCCTTTTGAACCTCCCTCCCATCTATCTCCACACCCCACCCGACATTACTTCTTATACAAAGATTTTAAAGTTATTGGGTTACTTCCTTATAATAGGATCAGGGCTAACAAATGTCACGTAAAAAAAGAAAATCTAGAAACAAAAGATTTCAACTGCTTTCTTGTATTAATATTTTGCCTGTTGGCTAATTTACGCTATTGTCTGTCAGTTTAGACCTCTTATCTCTGGATACAGCGTTCGGACAATGAAAAACCATGTTCCATCACGTTACAGACGATATGACAGATACAGAAAGCTCTGACTGCAGATCTCTAAGTCCATGCCTCAAAGGCTGGTGTGAAAGGGAGGTATCCTTAATGGAGGAGCTAGAGCGGGGAGAAAGAATGAGTAAATCATTCATCAATGAGTCAATCTGTGGTCTCTGAGATAATATCAAATGTGAATTCACACCTGTGTTGTCACTGGTGGACCTCTCCAAATTATTATTTTTAAAACAGAGAAATATGAATACAGTGTAGCTGCTAACTCTGAGCATCTAATTATAATTTATAAAATTAATAAATATAAAATATACAGGTTAAGATAGGCTTGATTTCTTATTAATAAACACGAAAATTTAGAATCCATGCAGAAAACATTTCTACAATGAAGTATTTATAGATTTGTTTCACTCATGTTTTTTATTTTATAAATGTTACTTTTATTATTTTTTATTTTTTTAAAATTGGAATACAGTTGTTTTACAAAGTTGTGGTAGTTTCTGCTGTACAGCAAAGTGAATCAGCTATATGTTTACATATATCCCCTTTTTTAGATTTCCTTCCCATTTAGGTCACAGCAGAGCATTGAGTAGAGTTCCCTGTGCTATACAGTAGGTTCTTGTTAGTTATCTATATTATACTAGTATCAATAGTATGTGTGTGTGTGTGTGTGTGTGTGTATATATATATCTCAACCCTAATCTCTCAAATCATCCCACCTTCCTTTTCCCCAAGGGGTTTTATTGATCACTAAAATAACTTCAGAAAAATTTTAAGATAACTGAACTCTACCTCTGCAGATCTATCTATCCATTCAGTAACTTTTTCTCCCATAAAAGGTCATTTGTAAATGTTATTTTTTTAGGTACCCCAGAACAAATTACAAATAGCTGGGTGCTATTGCAAATGCTCTGCAATTATCTACTTGCTGATCTCACCCATTTTATTGTGATTCACTTGACTGGGAGGGAAAGGTGGGAGAAAGAGAAGTCTGGTAAGAACTATTCATATATTTACCTATATATTTACTAGATAGTAAAAAACCCTAACATTTAAATTACATATGTATTTAAATATCTATGTACATAGACATATTTAAAGGACTAAGTCTATTAAAGACTATCATTTTATAACTGGGCAGCATTAAATAAATTATATGGTACTCAATTCAAATCGAGGGCAAAGTGGTTTACTTGAGTATGATATTCCTTTGCATTTCAAGTGATGTGACTGAAATATATAAAATCAAGAGACTGCTCATGCAAACAGTGCTTCTAAAATATTCTCAACTTCATAGATGGTCTGAACTCCCTCTATCACCCATGGGCAAATGAATTCAGAGATCTTCCTTGTCTATAAAAGAAGTGACCTCTCCTTGCCTGCTAGGCACTCTGCTCACTGGAATAGCCATTTGGGTTTTCTCTTTCCAAGATCCAGACATTACTCTCTCCCAATCCTACCCATCAAAGGTCATGAAAGTGGAACCAAAGTCCCAGCTGAGGGATACTATTGACACAGTGCTTAAAATAAGATGAGGGATAAATGCAAACTTCATTTGGGAAAGAGAAAGTCCACACTCTTCAAAACTATAAAATCACATTTATTAGGGTTGGAAATACCCCTAGTCACCTACATATACAGTATTTTCAAAGTAGTATCATGCCTTGTGTTTGCGCAGGGATTGTGCACACGGAGCAATCTATTATGGGACAGACATTCCCCTTAAACTTCCCTTCACTCTCCTAACTCCATTTACATGAACACTGGCTGAGGGCTCCTAGGAAGCAAAGGGGGCATAATCTACTGAAACTGATGAGGCACTCGCATTTCCTTTCAGTGCTGGCTGCCGCCTGACATTTGGCCAAAGCACTTTTGTGATGAGCAGAACAAGTGCTCCCCTGATTATAAATGTTATCGCTGGCTCTCTCTGTTTGCCCAAGAAGCCATCCAAATGGTATTGGAATTCTGTTGTTAATTAAACAAAAACAAAACTGAAAGATGAGACTAGAGTTGCTCCAATGAAGATTTATTACTTCTAAGCATGAATCCACTTTAAGCCTAAACTTATTTGACAACGAACGCAAAGGAAGGATTTTCTTCTTTCGTGAGTTCAAAAGGCCTGATTTACTGATGTTTAAAAAACATCAGTAAATCAGCCAACAAAGCGAATGTTTCTCGTTTATGGTGGCTTGTTCTACCCTCCCCCTGCTACATGCATACACATACTGAAAAGCTATATTGTAAAAAGTGTTTGTTTCATATGAAAAAAATCTAATTATACAAACTCCCTTCCATATGGAACCAATTTAACTATTAAAACTGAGAGGCAGCAGGGAAGTATTTAATATGATTCTGGGCCAGTTTCCGCTGCCCTCTTCACTCCCCCCACCCCACCTTAAATCTGATATGGAAATATTTACAGCATTCCTTATTTCCCCAGAAACTATTTTTCTTCAGTTTAAATATGCATCAGAGCAAGATAACCCTATTAAGACACAGGATATTATGATACTTGGAATGAAATATTCTAATTGTCTAGATGCATCGCCCCCTCTCCCCGCCTCCCCTCCTCCAGCTGAACTTACAGAAAAACTGCATTGCCAGTGTATCTGAGCCACTTTTCCCAAAGCACAATACTCTGAATCTATTATCTTCTGGCAGCCAGAGGTCACTCCAAGACAAATGTGTGGGCTAGAGCTCTGGGGGGGATACGGTGGTGGTGTGATTCCCGTGATAATAATCACCAAGTGATAGTATGGAACTTCATTTTGTACTAGAATTACAAAAGCAAAAGCCTAAGTACTTAGAAACATCAAAATTAAGTTAAAATCTTAAAACGCACTTTCCTTATTAATTGTTCGGTGGTTACTGTTCATTAGGGGAAATAGTCTCTGCTTCTTACCCTTCCCCAATCGACACCAATTATATCAAATAAAATAGATAAGGACTAGTATTAACACCTCCCCAAATCTATTTCATGCGTAAAGAAAAAAAAAAAAAGAGGAAAATGTCTTAACTACAAAGGCTGTCTGAATCGTTTTACAGGATTAATGAACTGCAGGAGATAGCATAAAAGTTTTTTTGAGAGGGAGGGGAGGAGCATACACTTCTAGAAAAAAAAGTCGGCAAGAAAATCTTAAAATCATTTTGGGAAGGGAAAAAAAAACTTCCAGGCTTAAGAACGTGGATCACAGGGAGGTCTCCTCCCTTTTCCTTTATCTGTTGCATATTCTAAAAATGATTAAATTCCATTTCCCTCAAACCACCGGGGAAAGGACAAAAATTTTGCTCTGGGCACGTCGGATAAGCAGATTTCATCTCAAGCAGCTCATCTTAGCGTCCAGTACGTTTCGGCCTGTTAATAATTAATAAAAGAGATGCCACCCAATCTCTAGTGAAGAAAGGCAAAGCTCGGTGATCCGAAAGTAAACCTAGGCCAGATACCGAACCTGTTTCCTTCATCCAGGATTGCAACAAAACCTCCACCTTAGCAAACGTTTAACGAGCGCCCCGCGCCCGCTCTGATGGGCAGACCCCGCAGGACTGTCTAGGTCTGAGAAACTGCGGCGCATTAAGGGAGCCCGGTCCGCGGCAAACAGATGGGGCTCTAAATCCCCGCTCCCAGCGGCCGGGTCTGCGAAGCCACTCGAGGGCAGATTAAACACCCCGAAGAACCTGCTTGCGCACAAGCGGGCGGCGGGGTGCGGGCTGAGTTTCTCTCGGGCTGTTGGCTTGTCTCGGCTTCTCCCGACCGCGCAGGCGATTTCCTGCACTCCTCCAAACTTTGGCTTTCTCATTAGAAACTTCCCTGACTTGCCACGGTTTCTTTCTTCCTCACCTAGGGGGACCTGAAGCCAGTCCTGTCTCCAGCCAGTACCCCCTGCCATCCGGCCACCAGCCCGGCTAAGGACTTCTGATCAGGGCCGGCGGCAGGCGAGGAGGCTCGACGGAGTCTTGACCACGACTAATCTGCGCCCGCCGGCTCCTCGCCGCCGTCTAACCTCCACTACTGCCCGCGAATCCTGTGAGGGGTGAAGTTGCTTCCCCACATCCATTCACAACCCAAAAGTATCAAGTCGGGGTGCGCTGCGGCTGCGGGCGGCCCCCGAGGGGAGTCTTGGCATGTTCCAGAAGCCCGTCTCGCTAGGGCCTGGGCGCTTTCGGAAGTGGCCGGGGCGGACACGCAGCGCAGACCGGCCGCACGTTCCCCTCGGCGGCCGCCGGGCGCTCGGGGCTGCCGGGCCGCAGAGGAGGGGAGGGCCCAAGGCCCGGGGCGCTGACCAGTCCCCAGGGATGACACCGCACCCGCGCGCACGCTCGGCCGGGCCTGGCCGCGGCGCTTTCCCTACGCAGGCCAGAGCTGTCCGGGGTGCGGGCCCTGGGGACCCGTCGCGGGCGCCCCCGGCTTCCTCCTAGCTCGTCAGACCCTCCCCCTCCCTGCCAGAAGCGTGGCGACTCCCAGCAAACTTTCTTCCGGGAGCCCCGCCGGGTGCCAGGCGGACCCGGGCGACTGACAGGAGCCAGAGGGGACAGAAGTTGGGGGGGGGGGGGGACGTCCAGCCCCTGCGCCTTTGCCCCGACAGGAGGCAGGCAGATCCCGTGACCCGGCTCAGGGGGCGCCGCTACAGGGGCCCAAAAACCCTGGCGGGGTTCCCGCGGCCAGCCCCGGGCAGTACGTGCGCTCTAGCAGGCGCGCCCACCCCTCCCCCTGCACGCCCGCCTCCCCGCCCCCCGGAGCAGCCAGCCCACCCGGCCCCGGTGGGGCGCCCGGGCTCACCTTTCATCGCTGCGATCACAAAATACATCATTTAAGCCGCGGTGAGGAGAGCGCAGGGAGAGCGGATGGTCCGACCCCGGAGCCCCCTCTGCCGCCGCCGCGCCGCCGCCGCCCGAGCCACAGCAGCAGCTGCAGCAGCTGCCCGCCCGCCGAGAGCCATCCCGAGCCATAAGAGGCTCCATGTGACCGGCTGACATCACGGCCGCCGCTCTGTTTACACCGCGCCCCTCCGCTTCCTCCCAGGGCGGGAGGCGGGCGGCTGGAGGCGGCGCGCCCCAGCACCGCGCCCCGCCCCGCCCCCGCGGGCAGGTGAGCGGCCGCGGCTCCTGAGCGCACCCGGGCTGGCGTTGCCCTCTGGCACCCCCGGCCCGCATCCCGACCCCCAGCCTTCTGCCCGCTTCCCAGGGCACCTGTGGCCTCCCGGGCGCTCTCTGGGCTCAGCGTCCTTCTGATCGCGCATCTACTTTCTCCTTCGACCCCTTGGGCAAGAAGGGCGCAACCTGGCGCTGCTTTCCCGCTCCCTTCCCGGCCCTCCCAGGGGTGACAAAAGCGCCAACTCGTTGGCGGAAAAGCAGGGTATGTTCGGTCTGGCGGGGGGCGAGGGGTGGGCTATAGTCTCCCTCACTTGCAACTTCCCAGATCACCCCAGTTTTATTCGGAAGGTAGAGCCCCACTTCGGGGCGGTGGAGAACGGAGTCACCCAGACTGTTCCAGGAGTAATGGTTTCCTCACTCTTTCCTGGGAGACTCGGCCTGCGAAAAAGGAATTCCGCCCACCTAGACATTGATATTTCTCATCCTACCAACATTTAGGGTCCTGGTTTACACCTCTCCCTTCCTGCAGGACCACTGACACCTGGAAGGACAACAGACAACTGTGTGAATCACCTAAATGTACTCCAGTTGCCAGCCGATTTGAGCCGCTCATTTCCCAGGCTCTTCCATATCCACCATTCTCTCCAGAGAACCCATCTACAAGTGGAAAAGGTTCTAGTTTTCACACCCTAAAAGTGAGATGTTTCGGTACTTTAGACAGGAAAAAAAAAAAAAAAAATCACCACCACCACCAACAAAATAACCAAGCAACCTTTAAAGGTCAACTTTGTGAATTTTAACTTGCAACTAAGGCTTAATTCCCTCCAAACTTTTAAGCGTAATCCTTTTAACTGGCCTTGTGGAAACTTAAATCATGATATTATTATCAGATGAATTTCTTTACTATGAACTTCAGATGCTACATACCCAGAGACCAAATTATTTAAAATTTCAGCAGTCTTGTCCACAGTATTGAGCATAGCAGAAAAAAATTATCAAAAGCCAAGTTTGTTACCTACTACTGTTCCTTTACACAATTTCAACTCTGCTTTCTTTTCTGATGGTCTATGTTTCCATTTACAACTCAGATATTAGATGGTTATTAGTTGTTGCATTCATGGTAATTAAGCAAGAAGAGTCTTAACATTTTTTCCCATATAACTGAGTTGTCCTTGCCGCTGAGTTGGGACTTAATTTAAAACACATGCAGACAATCAGCACTGCAAAAACTAAGATTTATACTCTCCCACCCTCAGCCCCCTTCAAGGCAAAATTTACAGAGTGCTCTAATTTAGAAGGCTAAAAAAATTCATGGTACCTTAAATCAAGCCATACCTTTATAAAAGTTTGATTTCAGCTAAAGTTATCCTAACAGTTTTTTTTCCCCTAATAAAGCCCCCAAAATCAGAAATCATAAAAGTGTGAAGCCAAGACCTACCCATGTTAACTCAGCTGTCCAGCCATAGCGAAGTGGACAAGAGTTTCAAATGAATCAACCATACCCACTGTGATGTTTACAGTGATGAAATTAAATCACACCACGTTCCCATGATGCAACTGCATCTCCCAGTGAGGCAACGCCCCTCAGTTACATGGACACTATCCTTCATATGTGGTTCTTGATTTTCCTTGTCCTACCGACTTTAATAAGGACAGGTAATGCCGAGCTGTCCTATTGGTAGATTCTGGGTACAGTTTTCTTTCCTTTGTATTGTTAAAGGATGGAAAAACATCAGAGACTGCATGCTCCTAGGGGTGCTTTTCCATACTCACTGCAAATGAATCCAGATAAACGACTTTGAAAATTCAGCATTACTTTAAAACAGCATCCTGCTTTAGAAAATAATGCTTTGAAAATGACCAAATCCATTAGCTCCAGCCTGCCTGTCAGACATCTGACTCCAAGGTAAATAGTCTTACATTACTAGTAATCGGTATTTATTTCCAGACCATTTCAAATGAAATCAGTAATTGGGAATGACATGTAACATGACATATGCTCCTGTAATTACAAGGAAAAGAATCATTCAGACTATACATATGTCCCCAATAGAAATACAACCTCATAATACTTAAACTTGAAATATTTATACTTTTATTCAACAAAGACATTTCCATGATAATGTAACACTGACCTTGCCCTTTAGAAATGTATTTCATTCTCACCATACAACTAATGAGCAACAGAATTTCAGATATTAAGTCACAGTAACCTTCCTGTGTGGCTAGATGCTATTTGTAATACATGCCTCTATTAAATGCATTTTTTCATTTTCAACACAGCTTTTAACCCAGAGTATATTAGTGTTTATATTAACACAAAAATCTCATGAAACTTCAAAGGTAAATATGAGAGGTTTCTTTTTCTTTAAAAACCCTCTTGAAATATAACTTTTCCACAGAGTTATAAGTCCTTAACGAAGTAAATCAGTCAGGAATGAAAGGATCTGTATTTCCCTTCAGTACTTCCACATTGAAGCCAAAAAGGAAGCACATTTCGGTGCAAACTTTTACCAGCTAAATATTAAAAAACAGGAATAATTATTTGGTTTCCATAAAACACACACTCCTGGAGTACCAACTATGGGGGTAAAACAGTGTTAAGTAGTTTACTCTTTCCATTTGAAAAATTTTTACCAAGTGTTCTGAAGGAAAAAAAAAATTTCTGTTGGCTAATCTCAGAAAAAGAAGGCATATTGCATACTTAAAAAAATATGTAATTCAACTCAGAATCCTCTACAGACAGCTCCACGTGGTGTCCCTATGTATTGGGTTTCACATTGGATCTGTCACTTAGCAAGGAAGTGGAGGGACATGACTGATGGCAAGTTATCCCAAAATGCCCATGAGGAAAGCTTGCTGGATTTCTGCAGGAGTCTAGACTGGAGTATAATCAGTAAATTAGTGCCTATCTTCCCATTTTCAGAAGTTAAATAAGGAAATGATACTTGACTTTAGAAAAGTACATTTGACTTTCTGCCAAACAGAATCTGATCTCATGGTATACACCACACTGATTCACACCTGGAGCGCTACTGGGGAGAATGGCAAAATGACGGGCTGACAAACTTATCCAGAATCGTCAAGTGGCTCCCTGTGCAATGTTTTCAAAGTTGGCTGATGCACCTGAGAGGGAAGCTACATTTTGACTCTGAGGTTCTGTCTCGCCTGGGTCCTGGTTCTCTCTCTCCAGTGTGTGGCAGCTTGCTAATTCAATTAACTTCTTTCTAGCTGAACAAGAAAGGGATCAGTGAAAGGTTAATATGGTTCTGGGCAGCTTGATTCAGCTAAATCCTTAGCCTCCATGGCACCATGATCTGTAGGAGCTGAGCCGTTTGGGCCAGCATAAATCTAGGGGACCAGGTCTCCTACCTTCAAACAGGGTCTGAGAGTTAGTTTGAGACCCTGGTCTCTAGTTCTGAGACCAAGAGAGTTCTAAAGATTACTTGGGAAGCTAAAGAGTAGACACAAACTTACCTACAATAGATTACAGCCTTGCTTAGTTTTGAGTCTGAAAGTGTCTCATAAAGAAACATTTATAAATGGAATAATGCTGTTAAGACCTGGACACCAAGGTGGAAGAGGGGTCTCTTTCTTTATGTTAATGAAGAGGGGTGATCAGATTAATATAACCTGTTTTATTCATGATTTTAAAGCAAATATAGATGCCAGATTTAAATGTACATGTATGTGTGCACATACATAGTCCATGAAAATAGTGAAATTAATGGTATTTTGATGGCAAGAGACATCTTCAATTTTATAAACACGCTCACACACACATATATATTTCTTATATTTCACATCATCAAGCACATTTACTGAATATTTATTATATGGCTGGCCCTCTATTGGAGAATCAAATAAGAATCAAACAAGATTTATTCTTGAGAAGCTTCCTAATCAGGTGGCCTTGGCTCTGAAAACTCTATGCAGAAGTCAGTTTGCTGAGTTGGAACTTCCCTAAAGAAAGGCAGTGTCTGGCCATCTGCTGAAAAGATGTTTGCACAGTGTCTCACCTCTCACAGTTGATGAATGGCTATAAGTCATTAGTGCGGCGGTTAGGGTAATAGGATGTTGAGAGTGAAGGATCTGGCTGAATTGAGAAAACGGTGAAGGGATTCTGAGATTCTCGGAACCACGTGTCTCACGTATCTATTAGGAAATTCAAGAACTGACAGATGTTTTGTAACCATCACAAGGAGGGAAAGGATAAAGTTCACAGGCATTCAGACCTAAGCAGCCTCCACAGAGTAGGTAGGTGGCCGGTGCCTCACTACACACACACCTGCTAAGGGCAGTGAGGAAGATGACTCATATCGCAAGCCAGAGGGACTGCAGAACTGTGCTCCCAAGGGATATCTTCCCCCTGTTCCTACAGCTGGCAGTGGAACAGGAAATGACGAGTCTGTTTAAAAAATTATTTTATTAAAGTATAGTTGATTTACAGCACGTTAACTTCTATATAGCAAAGTGGCACAGTGATATATATATGTGTGTGTGTATATATACTCTTTTTCATACTTTTTTTCTATTTGGTTTATTATAGGATATTGAATATAGTTCCCTGTGCTATACAGTAGGGCCCTGTTGTTTATCTTCTATGTATAATAGTTTGTATCTATTATAATCCCAAACTCCCAATCCATCCCTCCACCCTCCCCTGTCCCCTGGCAACCACACATCTGTTCTCTACATCTGTGAGTCTTCCAGTTTCATAGATAAGTTCATCTGTTTCATATTTTAGATTCCACATATAAGTGATATTGTATGATATTTGTCTTCCTCTGTCTGATTTACTTCACTTAGTATGATAATCTCTAGGCCCATCCATGTTGCTGCAGATGGCATTATTTCATTCTTTTTTATGGCTGAGTAGTATTCCATTATATATATATGTGCCATGTCATCTTTCCATTCATCTGTTGACGGACAATCAAGTTGTTTCCGTGTCTTAGCTATTGTAAGGGGTGCAGGAACTTAAGATTTTTCTTTTAGTTAAAGGAATATAGGTAGTAGAGGCGAACTCAGAACTTGGAGCTCTGGGTTCACGTTTCACACTTGTCGCTTAGTGTTCTATGTCACCCTGGGCAAGTCATCTCCCTTCTCAGGCTGTCAGGCTCCTGAATGTAGAATGAAGGAATAGAAAAGACTTCAAAGGGCTCCTGCAACTCAAATATCCCATGACTACTTTCAGGACCATGTCCTAGCCCCTCCTCAGAAACACCTTCATCCCTTTCTCTCTACTGCGCCATGTTGACTTCCTTCTCCAAGGAGCCTTCCTTGTTTCACTGAACCCCAAAGAATGATACCATGAGCTCTGGCATTAGATTAAACTGGGCTCCAAACCAACCTTTATCCTACTCACTAGCTGAGTGAGCTTGAGCAAACCTTTGTTTCCTCATATGTGAAATAGGATAGTTGAGCCTTATAGGGACACTGGAAGGAGTAAATGAAACAATTTAAAGAAAGGACAAAGTGATTATCTCTTAGCAGGGTTACAAGAGGAAATACTATCACCACCCCATATTGTTATACACACAGACCATGTGCCTGGTAAAAAATTATTGACCTTAATAAGGATATACTGAAATGATTATCAGCAAGCACTTTTGATAAGCTTAGAAATGTGTGTGTCTGTGAATGCACATGTGTGTAATAAGTATTTATTATGCACCTGCTAAGTACTGGGAATATAAAGATGAATAAAAATTAAATTAGCCCTTTGCATAAGGGACCTCTTTTTATGCACTATTTTCTATAAGACTGCAAGCTTTTTTTTATGTCTTGCTTCTTATAAGAATGCAAGTTCCCATCCAATGAACAACGATAAACATCTGTGCATTACATTGTGCTGGGACATGGAGAGGAAAGGAAAAAAGATTAAAATGTCAGACCTTTCCTCAAGGAGCTTGCAATCTAGTAGGAAAATGAATGCAATGCTTATATTGTAAGGCAGAAAATGTGACACATAGTCTAAGCCAGGTGCTATGTGGGCCAAGAGTAAAAGAGGTTACTTTGTGCAGGGTTAATCTTAAACTTTATGAGCAGAAGGACTTCATAGAGGAGGTACCACTTAAACTAGACTTCGAAGACTAATCAGATTTTAGTAGACAAAAAAAGGAATAAAGGCCCTCTAAGAAGGAGAGCAGAACACACCTAAGAGCACACATAAGAGCAGACAGAAATCACGTGTGTTTTACTTAAGAAAACGTGATGGTTTAGAGTAACATGAAGTACATATAGATATGGAGAAGAAAGCTCAAAATGTAGGCTGTAGATGTTCCTTTTGCTTTCCTTCAAAGTGCCTAGTACAGAGCTTTGCAAACTATACTTTATACATTCAGAGAACAAGTTCTGAAAAAAGAATTGAGGGCAGAAGACAGGAATCGCACTTTCAAAAATAAATCTCTTTACGGCTTGCCTATTTCATAGTCTTATTCTAAGGATTAATAGTTGGTTTGATAGTCATAAAGTTAAATTACACTTAATAAAACACATAGAGCAAAAGAGTTCCACATCACAGCACACCAGGGAAGAATAAAACTGGAAATGGGTGTTATTTCATCAGAGCGAAAAGCTAAGCAGAGCATTTTAAGAGGAACAAGATAAATTGAATGTTATTTGATTTCGTATCTCATCCATTTCAGTTCTGAAAATGATCTGAGACAGTTCTATTAATACAGATGCTTCGTGTAGAGGCCATATTTTGAAAGGACTCTCTTAAATATAGATATAAATATATTTCAAATAATGGAGAGAAGATAAGCAGTTACAGATGGTTTTCCCTATTTTTGTCATGCATGATCAAGGACCACAGTGTAACGTGGGCTTCACTGGGAAATCTGAGTCTCGCAGCTAGAAATGTTCCAGGAGCAAAGGCTGGCATTATTTTGCTTTCACAGAGAAAATATGTTCCTGTTCAGTCAAGCAAAGTAATCAATTATTCTGCATTATGAAATACTCATTTTATAACTATTGACATTTCAGACAGTTGTGCCACATGTCAATAGTGGTTTGGAGGCTCACATTTGAGCTTCAGTTCATAGGATGGAATTTACTGGGCTGGCAATGTCGGGTCAGGAGTCTGTTCGCTGCCCTCAGAAGTACACTTATTATTTATCTCTAGTCCTGCACTGTGGAAGTGTGCTGTGAGGACTGAAACAAGAACAGACTTGAGGGTGTTTCTCTACTTTCATTAAAAAAAATATTAACTCTTCTAAATATGTTAGATTCATATTAAAATTCTATACTTTTCTCTTGAGTTAAAAAAAAAAAAGATTCCTACATTTGGTAAGGTGGAGGTTGACTAAATCAGGTATTCCATTCAGAGGTTCCAAAATTCACATGAGATTTTGAGTATCCAGTTAAACCTTGTGCCCCCCAAAGATGATTTTCTGAAATCAAAATGGCTTTCCAATAATTATATCACACTGCAGCTCTTGCTTTTACCTCACCTGTTGGTTCACAATTCTTTGGAACACATTCTTTAGCAGGCACTTTTTCACCCTGAATTCACTCAAAACTCTCTTTTGAGGAAACTAACAGACAAATTAAATAACTTGTCCAAGTACACAAGGAGCCATAAAAAATGGAATCTGGGGTGTGTACTCTTAACCAATACGTTATGACTCTCAAACATTTTCTAAATTTTCCTTTGTGTACTACTCAGTATTTTGAAAAAGGCAAGCTGACTTCTTCAGAAATTAAAACTGACTAATAAAATGTAGACATGTGTGCAAGAACTTCTTTTATCCCTAGCTCCTGTAATTGAGCAGGGTTAGCATGTGCCATTATGAATTATTGCACAATTTAGTAAATTATTTAATTACTAATGAAGAAACATACTGTACACGGTTGCAATTATCCCGTTTGAAAACAATGTTGTTATTTGTTCATTTAAGAAACACTTGCTACACAGTAAATTAACTCATGAGGGGAATTCTTCCTCTTTTGGAAAAATTAAACAACTCTAAATATTGGCAATGGAATGGGACACAGGAACAGAAGAAAACTAACAACTTAAAAAAGCCAAAGCTGGCATTTCCAAAAGACTGCAGACAAAATAACAAATCTGCTGGAAACACACACACAAAATAATAATTTTAGACTTCATGCTCTTCTACAGGAAAAGCACAAGATAGAGATAGTTACTGATTTTACTTTTCCAAATTGTATCAAGGCTGCTCTTTTTATAAATAATTTTTGCAACACGTCATATAATACAGCATTTCCTGCACCTACTTTAATCACCGAACAAATGGTTTACGAGCATAATAATCTTAAGCAGAGCTACTTAGTTTTCAATACACTTTGAATTAATCATTGTCTACATTTATTAAGTGACTACAGTCATGCATGGCCTCGTTATCTGTATAAAGACATAGTACATATACAGCCTCAAGATGTTTTGGCAATCTTAAGTAATATAGAGTATTTTCTTTTTCACTTTACCACATCTTTGGTTCTTGAAATATAACAGATAATGTGGCAGAGCCACTGTAAACAAGGAAAGATTTCAAAAAAGACACATCAGAATTGGGAGACACTCAAAGATGTCATGCGCGCTGCTTCCGAGACCATACGCTGCTAAACAGTTTCCATGTGTGACAGTTGCCTATCATTGCTGTTGTTGTTCAGTCAACAACATGACTGACTATTTTGTGACTCTTTTGTGACTCCATGGACTGTAGCCCGCCATGTTCCTCTGTCCATGGGATTTCCCAGGCAAAGAAACTGGAGTGGGTTGCCATTTCCTCCTCCGGGTGCCTATCATTAAAGACTCATATATAAGCAAGAAAAATGATATTACATTTTTTTCTTTTGTTGTATTTTCTTTCCTGCCCCAGGGTCAATATGCCATATCACTGGGTAATTTAAGTTAAGTGAAAGTTTTGTTCTCCTATGAATAACACATATATTAGAGTTACAGTATTGTTGTTGTTGTTTGGTCGCTCAGTCGTATCTGACACTTTGCAACCACATGGACTGTAGCCCACCAGGCTCCTCTGTCCATGGGTTTCTCCAGGCAAGAATACTGGAGTGGGTTGCCATTTCCTACTCTAGGGAGAGTTATACTATAGTTTACAGAATTCACCACTTGCCAAAATACAGTAAGGAACTATTTCCTATAAACCAGTAAGAACTTCATTAAATTTGAGCATCATGAAATAAAAGAAAGAAAAACATATTTTATATGTTCACAGTATTCACTGCTCAATTTATAGTGTAACATAAATTTCTACATAGTATTTGTTTTATACTCACAGTGTTTTATCAACAAGAACACTAGTAAAACACAAGCTTTAATAGTATTTTCTGATGTTACCTTGGCAAACTAGAAGAACTATATTTTGATCAAAATTCATCCTTTAGATATATTTTTATTTAATTTCTTATGAAAATATAACATATACAGTAAAAGTCACTCTTCTTAGTGTATAGTTCTATGAATTTGACAAAGGGTTTTAATTTTGTAATGACCAACACACTCAAGATATGAAAGAATTCCATCTCCCTTACCTCCCAAATTCTTCTGTGCCCTTCTGTAGCCAACTTATTCCCCTTCTCCAAACCCTGGTAACCACAGATCTGTCTTCTGTCCCTATATTTTTGCCTTTAAAAGATATCATTTAAATGGAAAAATATATTAATGTAGCCCTTGACTCTGGTTTCTTTACTCAGCACAATACATTTCAGATACATTCCATCAACAAGTCAATAATTTGCTACTTTCTATAGTTGAGTGGTATTCCATTCTGCAGCTTATTCATTTCCTAATTGAAGAACATTTATATTGAATCCATTTCTTAGCAATCACAAATAAAGCAGCTATGAATAGGTTTTTGTGTGAACGTAAGTTTTTATTTTACTTGGGTAAATATCTAGTTAAGGGACTTTTAGATTATATGGGCTATAGAAGTTTAATTATAAGAAATGCCAGGGACTTCCCTGGTGATCAAGTGGTTAAGAGTCCACCTTCCAGTGCAGGGAATGTGAGTTTGATCCCTGACTAGGAATCTAGGATCCCACATGCCTCAGGGCAACTAGACCCACGCATCACAGCTGCTAAGCCCCAGTGCCACAACTAGAGAGAAGCCTGTGCTGCAACGAAGACCAGATGCAGCAAAAAAGAAATAAAAAACAAATATTAAAAAGAAATGTCAAATGGTTTTCCAGAGTGGCAGCACCATTTCTGCATTCCTTATTAGCAATATGAGAGTTCCAGTTGCTTCAGGTCCTCATCAGCACTTGGTATTGGCAGATATTTATCTATCTTGTTATCTGAAGTAGTTATTTATAAAGTTCCTGGGATCACTGAATTTGTGAATACGGAATAATTATTTCTAGGAGAAATATGAGTTTTCTAGGAGGGTCCTATGAGTCTGTGTTCATAACATTTTTGTCAGTTGATCAAGACACAACCTTATTTTTTTGTGCTTCTACTTAAAGACATCTTATTTGACATATTTATTAATTCATTAACATTGGACCCACATGCAACAGCAATGGACAAAGCTTATCAAACGTGTATTTTCTCTGTAGGGCACGTCACAATGGGAACACTAGCCGGCACTTCAGCACTATGCTTGGGGTCCACTTTAAACAGCAGTTATCACCAACAAAAAGCAGACAAATGAGAAAAGTGTGGCACTGAGGCAACTGTGAAAAAGGACACTTGTTTACAGTATGAGAGCTGAGACAAGAAGGCGGAGTGCTGCCTCATCTGATCTCAGCAGGGAACATGTGTGTCAGGATGCTCTGTGCTTGCGTAAGTGTGAGAAAAGGCAGTATTTTTTTTTTTTAATAGCTGAAGTATAGTTGATTTACAATACTGTGTTAGTTTCAGGTATGCAGCAAAGTAATTCAGTTATACATTATTTCAGATTATTTCTCCATGATAGGTTATTACAAGATATTGAATGCAGTTCCCTGTGCTATAGAGTAAATCTTTATTGCTTATCTATTTTATGTATAGTAGTGTGTATCTGTTAATTCCACACTCTAATCACACCTCCCTTTCTTCTTTGGGAGAGTTTATTTTCTATGTGACTCTGTTTCTATTTTGTATATAGTTTCATTTGTTTTATTTAGACTTCACATATAAGAGAAATCATTAAATATTAATTTTTCTCTGACTTACTTCACTAAGTATAATATTCTCTAGGTCCATTCATGTTGCTTCAAATAGCATTATTTCATTCTTTTTCATGGCTGAGTAATGTTAAGGGCAGCAAATATTGATTTTGGAGTTACAAATAAATTTTGGTGAGTAGGCAAATATGCAAATATATAACCCGCCAATAATGTCAATTAACTCTATCTATCTATCTATCTCTGTCTAATCTAACCTGTCTTGCCATTCTATAGTCTCAGTTTAAATGTCACAAACTTTCAGGATATCTTGTCCAAACTGTTAGCCTCCATCAGATGAGCTCCGGGCTCCCACTGGCATCCTGTACTTTCCTTTCTAAAAACCTGATTCTTCACATTGTATTGTTTTTGTGTTTTATAATCATTTGTTCTCCTTTCTGTCTTTTTCACTGGACTTTAAGAGGCAAGGATTTACCTTTGTATCTCCTGTAACATGAAGATTTAGCACAGTGCCTGGTTCCTTTTGGATAAATATTTGTTGAATAAATGATTGCTTCTTTCAAAGCAGCAAATATGGTAAAAAGAGACTAGAATTAGAGTTGGAAAATCTGTCTTCCCATCCTAGTTCTAATACCTCTTGGTTGTGTGACTGGTGACAAATTACTTATATCCCCAGAGCCTTAGTTTTCTCACCTGTAAAACTGGAAAAAACAAGACCCATATAAATATATAAAAATATTAAAGCTTTAAAGTCAGACAATAAACACGAAAACATTACTATCTGACACACTGTTGGTATCCAATAGTCACTGGATTGGAGTGTTTTATGAACCACAACTAGACTTTTATAACTATATGAGCAAAATAAAATGTACTATGAACAATGAGTTTATTTAGTGAGTTTATTTAGCCATCCACATACTACCAACTCTTCATGTATTTAGTTTTATGAATTCAGGGGACTCCAACAGTGGAAATGATTTTTCACTTTAGAAGTAGAAGTTTTGGCACTTCATCAAGCCACACTCTTCAGGATCAAAGGTTATGTATACTATATACTATGAATACATCTTCATATGAACTGATGATATATCTACTGTTTCAAAAATATTTTCTGAATGTTTGATTCACTCTTCAATAACACAGAGTTCTTATTCTTTGCCAACAAGATTTTTTCTCTTTCAAACACTACTGAAAAAATAAAGAATTAAATTTAAATGTAAGCACATAATGATTCTGCCTGAAATGTTTTCTTACAAAGATCTGTTACGTCCCTTAAGATGTCAAGGCAATAAAAATCAATCATTTCTATAAAATGATCACAATCCTTTTTTGTGTGTAACTAAGGGTAACAAAATAAACTAAATGCTCAAGTCCTGTTGAAAAGAAATTGCATAAACAATACGATGGTTACATCACTCAAAATTTATACAGAGGATTGCCTTACAAAATCATGATGATCAGATATGATTAAGTGACACTATTTAAGATTATTGGTCTTTAGTGGATACAAAGCATGATGACTCACTGGCAAAGCAAGCTAATGGTAGGGAGGGAGAGATGTAACTTTGTGTTTTGATTACAAAGCAAAACAGATAGTAAAACTTCAGAATCAATAATCACCATTTTCTATGAAACTTTCATTGTTTCCTAAATTAGATTCATAGTAATTTTCTTGGCAATGACATTTTTTTTCAACACATACATTCTTATAAGTAACCTAACCACAGGCCTAAATTAAACCTAGAGTTCAAAACATTATTTGCTGACAGGCATCCTCCAAGTGTTTTCCACAGAGAGACATCACTTCCGATTGTTTCCAGGCTATTCTAAATGATCTTGGACAGGGCTACTGAGTGACTTGTCAGGGAACAGGAAAACATTATGACACCGTTTCTCCAGATTTCTTCCCAGAACATGAAATATTTGGGATCGCTCTAATGGAATCAAGGCTAGTTTCATGTTAAGCGTCAGTTTTAACTGGGGGAATGCTTCTAACATATGGCCGCTGGGCTCTGGCTCACAGCAACCTGCATATTCTGGCCAAAATGTCTGTTTCCTGAGATTGTGTCTGAGGGCCTGTGCATCCCCCGTGGGGCCCGGGAGGCTTCAATAAATGCTATTGTTGGAACAAATGAATGAATGAAAGAGTTTCTAATTAGGAGCTACAAATTCCTCCATCAACAAAATAATCCCATAGGAAAGGGGCAATGGATTTGGAATTCATATTTATGAAGAGTTCTATTTTCAGCCCCTTTACAATTTTCTTCTTCATTTCTACTCAACCTGATCTTTGATTTTTTTTTAATACAAAAACTAAGGTGTGAAAAGCACTGAACCATTTTCCAGAACATGAAAGACAAGTGCAGTTCTTGGAAAGTTTCATTTGTATGTAGCTTGTGCATGAAAATTATTTTTAAATCTCAGTTAGTCACCAGATATTTTCTGAGAACAGACTGTGGGGGAGGCACTGTGTGAGATATTTGAAAAATAAGGTTAAAAGCATCCTGTCCTTGCTTATGCACCAAGAAGTGTTATTAAGACTAGTAGAAAGTGTGCAGGTTCCGGAATATCCACAGGTGAGGCAAATGTTTATCTAAGTGTCACTAAACTAGGACTGCTATCAAAGTAGTATAAATAATTGTTATCTCACTTTTCATAATTAGTGAGGTCTCAGTTGAAAACCTTATGAAATCCAACATGGAAGAAAACAAAACAGAAAGAGCCACAAAGATACCACTAAAATTCAAATAACTAAAGCTTGTATTTGTGCTTTAAAAAATCCCTCAGGCATTTGCTTGGAGACTATTTACTTTCATGTAAGACACGGTTCTGACAACCTTGATATCTGATTTTCTAGTATACAGAATATATTAAAAAAAAAAATCCCAGCATAAAGGGGTAGAGAGTTCTGCTCAAAGGAATAAGGAGAAATGATAAATACTAAAGGAAGAGATAAAAAATGATTAAAAGTTAGACCTAAGAATTCAAAAAATATAGCAGCATGGGACTACTTAGCATAGGGGCAAACAATGAACCACACCTGCAAAGTCTCCGAAGACATCCTGTATCACAGCATACTACACACGCCATCATAATTAGTGTTTATAATGACTTTGAAACATCGAGAATGGATTAACCCATGATCTCTAAGAAGCCAGGGACTTACATAATATATTTTGAAAGGCTTCTCCCACCACCGAACAGAGTGAAATAGTTTAGGCACTTAGATAGATTTCAGAAAATTAATTTACATGTAATATCTCATTTTTTAATAAGTCTATGGTGTTGGAGAAGACTCTTGAGAGTCCCTTGGACTGCAAGGAGATCAGCCCTGGGTGTTCTTTGGAAGGAATGATGCTAAAGCTGAAACTCCAGTATTTTGGCCACCTCATGCGAAGAGTTGACTCATTGGAGAAGACTCTGATGCTGGGAGGGATTGGGGGCAGGAGGAGAAGGGGACAACAGAGGATGAGATGGCTGGATGGCATCACTGACTCGATGGATGTGAGTCTGAGTGACCTCCGGGAGTTGGTGATGGACAGGGAGGCCTGGTGTGCTGCAGTTCATGGGGTCACAAAGAGTCGCACACGACTGAGCAACTGATCTGATGAGTGCAGTATTGATATACATACTTCAAATAATAACTCTAATTACTTAAGACCTTACTATTAGGGTCTAGGTTATTTCAGTTTCAGTAAGCAGTATTCTGAAGCCAGTAGGAAAAATAAAGGCCTTTCCATAGTAGGAATAACTGTGTTCTACACCGGCATTTCATTCAACTGTATCATAGCCAAATATCAATAAAATAAAAACCGTTTAAACACTCCCTCTATTTTTAAAGCAACAATGTTTTTATAAATGTTTACTTGAATTATGAGTATTCAGGGCTGAGGTTTAAATATATATCATTATATTAAGATTCTTGCTATTTATATCTTAGTAAAGGCTATTTATATAATAATGTTTAACCTGTCCTTATTCTGGAGAAGGAAAAGTTAGTCAAATAAGTTCAAGGAGGGGTAAAGAAAGGAAAGAAAAACACATCGGCCTAACTTGGCATTGCTTTCATTCAGGGCAGGTGAAGTGATGGGTTTTGAAAAGGACGCTTTTTACATGCACACACATGACACCAACACCCTTCTTCATGGCTGCGATAATTCTTTTTCAAAACTGCAAGCCTGTTTCCAGGGCAGCTGCAAAACATCCGTGAACACTCGTTAATTTATTGGAGTCATGGAAACTGCTGCCTCTACACCTGCCAGCTACATCCACATTGTGCAGACTCCACAATGCAGGAGCCGAAGGTGCCGAGATGAATTCTCTTCGCTCCAGGCTGGCTGGAGGAAAGGGGAGCCGCTGCTCAGGCCAGGACCGTACTTTTGGGTTTCTGCTGCTTTTACTCCATCTATTGTCCAGGCTCCAGAATAATGCTTTCTGCATTAAAATCACCATAGCCACCTTTAAATTGCTATTAAGTGTATTATTACCTTCACCACTATTGTTGTTGTTAATGAGAACGCAGTTTAAAGGCTACCACTGGGCACTCACCAATAGCTAGGGAAAGACAGCAGGCAGGGTCAACACCCTCACTCACGGATGGGGTAGGTGAAGCTTGAGGAGGTTTCCCAGCTTAGCCTGGGACACAGAGAAAGGGAGCACTGAGAATTCAGCCTGGGTTTCTGACTCTTGATCCAGTGCTCAATCAGTTTTGCTACAGGCTGGATATTGAGAACTGATTTCTTATTCTTTAGGAATTTATATCCTGAGAAACTCAGATTGGCAAGTGTAAGGAAAATTTCCACTGTAGTATTTCTGAAAGTGAAACATGAGGCTATCGTATTTTTTCAGAAAACTTTGGTCACTAATTATATCTTCCTTTTGGTTCATACTTTTTTGTGTTATCTATTTATTCCTGCCACAAGAGATAATTTACATGGCTCTTCAACAATATGCCACCAATCATATGTTAATTATTGGACCTCAAGACAATCCACAGAAAACTAGCTCATATGATGCAGGTTATAAACCAAGCCTGATCATATGATTGTTGTTTCATAATTTTTAGGCTTTTCTAAGTGATAGGGATATGCAGAGCGCTTGCAAGAGGCCCCAGTATCCATTACTACAATGGCCTCAGAAGTTAAGACTAGCAGACTTTGAAGTTATATCTCATTTCTTATGTATCTTTTTTTCATTAATCAACTTAAACTTTTCTGGTTTTTAATATTTTATCTATTCAAGTTGGGAAGGGGGTGGTCCAGACAGGCTGTATTACAAGTGCTTTCCAGTAGCATAAGGGAGTGATTCTTATGATTAATTCCAAAATTCCTTCCACACTGAAAGGGCGCTCATTTGACATCTCTGCTCTAGCCCATAATCTTGCTCTTATCAGCCTTTGTTTGGTGTAAAATACTGAATTAGTTTATCAAAGAATCATAATGTTACCTTTAAAAATTTTATTATTTGATAGCAGGGCTTTTGAAATAAAATGTTAAAACTTTAATTGGGCAAAATAACAGGTGATATTTATTTATGGCAAGGATTATAGACAGAACAAAAGTGTGGCAGCTCTAGGGTAAAAGTCTCGGGTAGAGATACAGCCAGACCCAGAAATAAAATCCTCAAGGTCTCATTCCTATTCAATGTTCTGATCATTTGGCCACAGTCTACTAAGAGACAATAAATACACATCCATGGAAAGTCCAGAGATGGAAATGAGGTGGTCTGACTTTCATCATTTGCAATGATCAGAGCTGAAGCCATTTATAAAGATACCGGCCATAACAGAAACCTCTGCATGTCGACTAAAAATGGGAAGACAGAGAAGAGGTTGATAAAAACGAAATCATGATATACTCATCCTTATCCTATCACCAAAGTGGTTGCCCAAAGAGGGGTCTCCACAGTGGTGTGATGAAAGGCATAAATCATGGACCACCCACTGGGGCAGCCAGGCCAGAGAGGGGAGGAAATGGCCTTTTCCTCAGAGGGCTGAATGACCGGACTCGCTCGGATGAATAGATAACACCATCGCCGAACAGACAGCAGAGATGAAAGTGGAAACCAACGAAAACAGAAGAACGGAGGAAAACCATCAAAGGCGTGGAAAATAACAAAAGTTCAGGGACTGGTGGGATCAGCACCCAAATGCTAAAACTGCAGCACGAGCGAGCTGTTTGAAGCTGCTAAAGGAATTGAATACAATCTGGAATGAACAGAATTTGCCATCAAATAGAACAGAAGGGCCACTAAGAGACCTCAAGGAAGGACAACCTAATGTTACATGAGCCCTGCTAACAGCTCACACGGCAATGTCCTTTTGAACATCTCAATCATTCTAAAGTGGTGTTTAAAACACACACTCACACATGCATGCACGCACACATAGTCTGGAGTCTGTGGGGAATTTTGATGGGAGCTGCTCATCAAAACTCTTAAATAATGTAAGGCAATGGCAATCTATCCGATCTTCCACTCTGAGGACCCGGAGCAGAGAACAGACGCGGGTTTTATCAAAGCAGCCTCTAATCCTTCCAGCACATCTGCAATGTCCATCTCACCAGGGGCGACCTTCTCAGTGAACTTGGGGAGAGATATGCTCTTTGGTTTTGTCTGGGTTGCAGTTTAATTCAGCAGGAAGCAGGCCATGGCTGGGAACCACAGCACAAAGAAACCCACGGTAAGGAGGTGAAAAATGTAGGACTGATCGACCATAAGTGAGATGAAATAAGTGACTGGTAGTTTTTTATGAGACCAGCAGAATTAAAAAAAAAAATACAATGGGTTATCACTTTTATGGCTCATTTCCCATTGCTGTTACTAAGTAGGCAATGACAGAAACAGCACAATTGAGCAATCATACACAGATCAGAAAAAGAGAGAGTAGAAGAGAAAATAAAAGAATCAGAGAGACTCTTGAAGACTGTGTCCTATCCAGGGCAATCATCCGAATAAAAAAGTGTCAATTTCACTCAAATATAGTGCATATAAATTGCACTGTGAAGATATATAGACTTAAAAATTATTCTGTTTTTATGCAGATAATTGTCTCTAACACCTCTGGATCGCAAGAGTTTTGGTTCATTTAAGGTAAAAAATCTTCAGATGATCAAAAGGGATGTATGTATTTGTAATAAAGCTAAGAAATCATGTTATCTACAGTTTATGAGCCAGTGGTTTTCCCTGTGCTAACCATTAACCTAATTTTGGACCAAAGGGAGGGAGGAGATATTCCTTAGAAGGGATAAGTCAAAGGAAATCTGCATACAAACGGAAATAAACCAAGTCTTCCCACTTGATTATCTTCACTCTGTCAGGCTGGGTATCATTACATAGGCAGTGGGGAACAGAGAATTCTTTACTCTTGAATGGGTTCAATCTTGCAAAAGATCTCCAAGCAAGTCTCTAGAACAGGAGTGGCTGGAGCCAGGTTCTGATTGCTTCCATTACTTTTGGCTGTTGATTCCATACCCCATCAGGTGTCCAGCACTGAAGCAGCATGAGAAAAGGGCACAGAAGGAGGGAAAAGGGGATTCAACTCAGCATATCTCTAATCCTCCTCAAAGATTCTGGTGTTTGTACACTACTGGATTCCTATCAATATGAAAATATGTTTCTTGTTATTATTCCATTCAACATTTTACTTTCTTTGTCCCAGTAGAAAATAAAATCACCATCTGTCTCCACCTCAAACAATCTTAAGCTCAGCAACAATAAAGAAGGATGGAGTCTTCTTTGCACAATGGATTTCGAGTCGTCTGAGCACCTAGTAGGTGCTCAATAAATACTAGCCAATAGACAGGGCTCCTTTCCTCCGACAGCCTCCCAGAGATGCAAACTGCTTTGGGAAACCTGATGAAGAGGCCCGCCTTTCTGGCAGAGCCATCCTCACTCTTTCATCACTGTACTCAAAGATATTACTGATGTTGGTCCTCTGGTTTAGCTGCTTTTTTCCTCTGACTGGACTAACTGAGTCTACTCTGCTCACTAGCTGTCACTTCAGAATCCTGTCATGCAGCGGAAGGCCAAAGGACATTTTCCCCTAAGTCCTTTTAACTTCCTGGCATTCCGTTTTTCAACCCCACATTAAAGGTGCTGATGTTTCATCCTAGTCCTACCAGCCAATGGGTGGCCTCAAGTTAGACTAGTCAGGGCTTCTCTCCGCTCTTTCCCTGTTGGGCACAGGGAGAAGGAACCCAGAAAAATGTTTCCTCAAGCTCATTTTGTAATTTTCCCTTGGATGCTATCACTGAAGTTCTGAGATCATTCACTAAGAAACAGACACACTTGAAACTAACATACAACAGATGTCAACCTAGGGCCACTGTTGGCCAGCAAGACCTCTTTCTTGCAAGTTCTCAAAAAATTTTTTTTCCTTTTTCACTTTTTTTTCCCCCCTTCTGCTCTCACCCAATGCTCAGTCATCTTATAATCCATTAAAGCTGGTATACCAATTCAGTTTCTTTTCCAAGATAAGACCTGCCAACTTGAAAAACAAAACGAACCTCCCCTAATGTTGGCAAGTTTCTCCAAGTCTGAACTAACCCCAGGCAGAGATTGGTGGACGTGAGCCCAGTTGAAGTTTGAGGTGAGAGCCATCATTTTTTACCTGCTTTAGCGAACAATCTTCTGATACATTCTTCAGTTCTCATCCTTGGTATATTCCAGGCCCAGGAATTAGCCAATCCGGAAGACTGGCATTCTTCGCAGTTTAGCAGAGCAAGCCATCTGTCCCTAGAAGCCGAGATCTGAGATGCCCCTGCTCCCATAAGAATCTCTCTGTGTTTCTCTGATTTACCCTGTTCCCTGTGGTAAAAAATTAGTTTATATTTTAAGGGCTTTGGAATGACTAATTTCGACTAAGTTAAACAGGGCAGAGTAGTGACTCCCGAGTGACTCGATCTGTGATTCTCAGGAAGAATTTAATGGACAGATTTTATTTTTGTTCAGGGTGACCTCACTGATCATTGTGCAAAATGCTGCTTCTGTATATTTTTTCCCTTTAAAACAAAGTCATCACAATTTTCTAGGCATTTTGTAGCGAAGAAAACTCTAATTACATTTATGTTTAAGGCCGCTGTTCAGAAATTACTATTTTTTTAAAAGACCTCTATTTTAAAAAGAAAAGTGTAGGTGAAGGTGATTATATCTTTCCAAAGTCAGTAAAACAAATGTGTTGCATAAGACATTTCAATTCAATTAAGAGAAACAGGTCAGATGCTAAAATATTAGTAAAATCAATTATGAGTAATAGGTCTCCTGTTAACATGTATCACTACAGCTGCCTCTCTCATAATTTTTGAGTACATTTACATTTGTTTCATATTCTCTGTGTGCCTGTAATATATGTATGTGTCACTGACTGTAAAACCTTGTCCATTTCCTTTTCTTCCTTGCCTTTCCTCTCATATGCCTTGGAAATGACATACGGACTAATACTTTTTTTAGGGAAGATTTTTCTAAGAGGAAAGTCAGGTGGCAAGTTGAAAAGAGCTCTGAATCTTGTCCTGTCACCTGTCAGCAGGGCAGGGAGCACCATCCTTCTGAACCTTGGTTTCCTCATCTGTAAATGAGAGTAACAGTACTTTCCCCCCAGGGTTGCTGTGCGACTGAAACTCGGCTTATTATAATGTGCCCACCAGGGTGTCAGGGACATGGTGTTCAATGATTGTCTCTTTCCGATCTTTGAAAAGATCAGAGTTGTTTGAGTATGGAAGAGAGTATGTTAGTCATAACGTTTCAAATATGAAATGGCAACCCACTCCTGGATTCTTGCCTGGAGTATCCCACGAACAGAGGAGCCTGGCAGGCTACAATCCATGGGGTCACAAAGAGTTGGACATGACTGAGTGACTAACACTTTCACTTGCACTTTCAGGGTCATTAAACACAACTGAAAAGAGGGTACCAAAGAGAAGGATATTTTCCCTTTATTTTTACTGTTTATTAAAGGAGCACCTTCAAATTCCCATGTTGATAACTTATGAAAAGGCAGCACTGGGGGGACAAAAAAATTTGCCTCTGTAATTTCCATTAGCCTTTCCTTCAGACAGAAAGGTGAAGCCTGATATGGGGAAATTATATAGGAAAAAAGTAATGCCACTATGAATCTATACTATAATTACAAAACATAAAAGTGACCTATATGCATATGATAAAACATGAAAGAGTAAAATTGGAAATATTTTTGGTAGATGAGTGAAAAAAATGGGTCCATTTTTTCCCCCTGTATGTTTTATCATCCATATAATGAAGTTAGATGTTTAGGTGGAAAATTGGGTGTCTGTTTAGGTTGGTGGGCTATCTGGTCAAAAGGTAAGTGTCTCAGAAGTAGAACTGAAATCAAGTTTGGCTTCATGGAATGTTTTCCTCCTAAGAGCACAGACTGAATGTGAGTGTTGATGGAGCTGAGGAAGAGGAAGGAAGGACAATTTTGGAGCATGGCCACCTGCTGAGGGGAGCAGACTTAGAAAAAATAGTCTATATTTAGAGGTCCAGTGGGTGGAAAATAGAAATGAAAAAGTTGTAGAAGGAAGGCAAGTAATACAGTGAGGAACACTAAAGCATTGATTATTTTGCGGGTGTGCATGTATACTTTTGAAGAAAAGAGGCATCCATAAAGTGCATTCCCTGAAGACGGGAATGGCAACCCACTCTAGTATTCTTGCCTGGAGAATCCCACGGACAGAAGAGTATGGCGGGCTACAGTCCATGGGGTCACAAAGAGTCGGACATGACTGAGTGACTAACACTTCCCAATTAAAGTGCATTGATGAGCTCAATACCTCTTGAGAAGGCCCCAAGTATTCAAGAGTTTAGAATACAGTTCACATTGGCACTTCCGTGGTAGTCTGCACTTCCAATAGGGGAATGCAGGTTTAATTCCAGATCAGGAAACTAAGATTCCACAAGGAGAAGCCAAAAAAAAAGTATAGCTCACTGACACCCTGGCTTACAAAGGCATTGTGTCTACCTTTGGTCCTACAAACTCTGGGAGGTACAGGGTAGCCTGGCACAGCAGGAAGGACAAGGCTTCAGGGCTTGACAGAAGCAGCTTGGTTCAAGCCCACCTCTACCACTCACTAGCTATGTGGGTTGGGCAAGTTGCTTAACATGTGAAACTCAGCTTCCTCAATTAATATTCATAGTTATACTTAATAGTTACCATGAGCTTTAAATGTGATTACACACACAAACACACATACACACCCACATGCATATAAAATGAGTGCAACATAGTACATTACATACCTATTCTCTCTATATGGATGAGAAAAAAAATAAGAACTCTCATCCTGAGATAAGAAAGTTAGTAAGGTTGAGGTTGTGTCTCCATCCAGGTTTCTATGCCCACGGAGGGACCAGGACAATCTTCTCCAGAAGCCATGCTTTAAGAGCTGCCACTGAAAAGAGGGACCGCCACCCCGCAGGCCCCCACTCTGCTTCCATGAACGTGGGTGGCGGTGGATTAGTTGCCATTATCCACAGTCGAAAGTCCTAATGCTCTTTCGTTCATCTTAGAGCTGGAGCACTTGGCTGAGCTGATCGCTCTGATTCCTGTGTTTTGAATCCTGTAATACACCACGCTTGGGGTCAGGGGCTACAGATAAAGAGGCACGGGGTGGCTGCTGTTCTCTACTGAGCCCCGACACAGACTGCTTCTAAGTCCTGGAGGTCTGCCTCTCTCCTCGGGGAGGCTGGTAAGAGGAAATAACATCCCAGCTGGTATCTCTCGCCTGCACCTTGCAACACGTATAAAATGAGAAAGGAAGGGAAGGTGCTCCCCTAAGTCTCGTGAGATGAGGACTCTGAGCTGGGAGCCGGCAGGTGACTATACCCGAGGCTCCGTCAGCAGCCGAGGCACAGAAGGCTAGTGACGCCCTGTGGTGTAGCCAGTGAAACCCACGACAGGCAAGAGCCTGGTGGGCAGAGGAAGAACGTGACCACACAAGAGCCAGGGTCTGCCAGGGGTGGCTGCTCCTTCCCAGTACAGCTCATACGGAAACTGTTTATGTTTTCTGTTTGCCAGAAAACCCTCTGTGGGTTGCTGAACCTGTTTGTCCTGAACTCCTAACAACAAACACATGGCAACCAGTTCTCCAGATGACAAGTCCTTTTGTTAATGAGCAAAAGGCCCATTAACACTGACGAGGCCCTGCCGCTGTGAAAACCCTTTGCTGCCTGGAACCTGGTGGAGCAAGGGTAACAGGGCTGCTTTGAGAGGTGGGGGGGGGGGGTCTGTTTTCTTCCTCTCCATCTCACTCCTTCACATGTGGGCAACCCAGAACCGAAAGTGCAGGTAAAGTGTTAGTCACTCAGTTGTGTCCGACTCTTTGTGATGCCCTGGACTGTACCTCTGTCTACGGAATTCTCCAGGCAAGAATACTGGAATGGGTTGACATTCCCTACTTCAGGGGATCTTCCCAACCCAGGAATTGAACCCAGGTCTCCTGTATCGCAGGTAAATTCTTTACTGTCTGAGCCACCAGGGAAGCCCTAACCTAGAAGCATGCCCATCTGGATATGTCTCATTCAGGTGAGCTGAATTTATTTTACCCCAAAGTGCCACTGCTCCAGGGGAAGTCAATGCAACTCCGTTCGACTCATAAGATTCAGTATGAGGATTAGAAAATATAGAAAGTTTTGTAAATATAGACAAACTTATATACATAAAACACTTTCTGTTTTATGCATGGGTGCATATATACATTCACATATATATAGCTGTGGTTTGCGGAATCAACAAGAGTAAGGTCAATTCGAGAACATGTGACTTGAGAGTGGTAATTAAATACAAGTGGTGATCAAACCCCATAAGGGTGTGCATCTCTCCAAGGTGGTGTGGTGATATGTCTTCAGGGAGTATGAGATAGATGCTAGCACATGCATCTCCTCTCCCCTTTCTGTCCCCTTCTTGTCTATTAAAATCTGTGTCTCACACCTGCCAGGTACCCTCCCCATTGCACCAGGGGTGTCACTGGTTGGCGATGATTGAGAAATTTCGACTTCTGTTCATTGCTTTACCCAAATCTGCTGTTAACCAAACACAGGAAAACATCCCATGTCATCCTCAGAAAGGTTCAGAGAGAAATCAAGAGTCTGGAAGAGCCCCAGAGAAGTGTTGAGGGGACGTCTCAAGGAATTCCTGTGGTCACAGGGTTTAAGAGATTCTGATCTTAGAACCAAAATAGACCCTAAATATGTCAGAACGGCATTCCAGGAAAAGAGCTTGGAAAAAGGAAGCCTGTCAGGTAAAAATAAACTGATTTTCCCTGAACAATCTTGTACTTTGTACAAGTAAAAATGACCACACCATTCTATGCCTGGGGCAGATCCAGGGTCAGTCTGGCTCGCCCAAAGGTGTCCCGAGTCCACAGCAAGGCTGTTGGAAGCCCCTTGTTCTCAGCCCAGGGTCATGCACACACCTCTGAGCAGTTCTCTGAGAGAATAACTTAAAGAACATTCGATGGAAATGCTCTTACTGTGAAAGACAAGCTTCATTTAAAAAGACAAAGCATTTCATGAAAACTTCTGGAATACAGAAATGCTTTAAAGCAACAACATCAAAAACCAGAAAACAAAAACCACCAACAGCCCCATGATCTTTCCCTTTTAATCTTACGATAACTTATCAAAGGCAGGGCTTATATGTAGTGTTTGCTGGTGAACCCATTAGAACGAGGACTGTCTCTGTCTGACTCAGTGCAAAGTCTCGGAGTCCACTGTACCATACTAGGCACACAAGGCATGCCGTTTTTGTTGCTCATAAGGAAATGGCAACCCACTCCAATGTTCTTGCCTAGAAAATCCTGTGGACAGAGGAGCCTGGTGGACTACAGTCCATGGGGTTGCAGAGTCCGACACGACTGAGCACAATTGTTGATCAGTCATGCAGTGTGGGGGATCCAGTGGGTTCCCAATACATGCGTGTTCACTAATCAAGGCAAAATTTACACCTGGTACCAGTGAAATGTGGGGCCTCTACTTTTACCTGAGAAATACAGAAGAAAAAGGTGAACTCTGTACAGTCTCAAAGGGCAGCAAAGTCTGAGGTAGCCACTCAGCAAGAAGTAGAAGAGTGACAGTGAGAAGCCCTCTCAGAGAATACCCTGCTCACAAGCTTCCTCAGAGGGACTCATGGCAGAGTTGTCATGCGCCAATTCTGATGCCTGTAACGGTTTCATAACACAGTGGGTGACAAGCCCTATTACTTAGGAAAAGAGAATAAAGCAAAAAAATAGTATATACACTCACACAGAAAAACCTGTAACTGTGAGCTTCTCAACAGCCCAGTCTTCATTAAGTCTTCAAACCTGCCCCATGGAGGGCAGAAAGCCTGGCTCCCTCTGGTCCTTGACAACAGTTGCTAGGCTTAACTTGGGGCAGAGCTGTTTCAGAGGTAGGGTGCTACTGTATTAGAGACTGGGGTAGCCCTGTGTGCAGCTGGGAATGAGAGATTCCTGGAAAGGGTGTTGTGCTCTTAAGAGTGATGAGGAAGTCAAACTCTGCTTCTCAAACCTATTAAGTCATAGAGAAGTGACTGGGGTTTGTATCTGAGGGCAATTTTTAATGATCCAATTGGGACAGGACAACTGTAGATCACAGATAAGTTGTTAAATATCCTTCTAATTATTACCACACATGTCTTCTTTTCTTGACCATTTAGCTGGCCTGGTTCTTCCCCATTATGTTCCTGGAGGTGAGGCATATGTAAATGGGGACTCCAAGAATGTGATGGCAATGCCACACTTAGAAATAGTGATGGAGCAATGCCTGGGTATCAGGACTCCAGCCTCTCCCAACTTTGACCAAGAGAGGACCTCTGCTACGCTTCCTCCCTTTTCTGCTTCTCATCTGCCCATATAGCCTCCCACAAACACTCAAGAGTACTTGCTGACACAGGGCACTTCCACACATACATATACACTTTCTGAAGTGTGTCCTGTTGTGTACACTCCAGGCACCTGGCACACAGCATTGTCCAATAAATACACCTGTCCTTTAGCATCCATGGGGGGTTGGTTCAAGGACCCCCCACAGATATCAAATTCCAAGGATTCTCAAGTCCCTTACATAATATGGCATGGTGTTTGCATATATTCTATGCATATCCTCCTGTATACTTTAGTCATCTCTAGCTTACTTATAATACCTAATCAATATAAATGCCATGTAAATAGTTGCCAGGACCAACAAAAATTAAAGTTTTCCTTTTGGAACTTTCTGGAATTTGTTTTTCAAAGTAATTTCCATTGATGGTTACTTAAACCAGTGAAGATGGAACTGCACATCAAATGTTGAGTGATTGGATTAAAATATTAGGAGGCAGGGTTCCTACTCATGCTGTATTTGACCCTACCAAGCTTTGATTCATTATAAAATTATGTGGATACAACTTTCTCCATGTATTTATTATCCATAAAAGAGCTTTATAAAAGTTAGGACACATAGGTAATATGTTTTTCATACTGTGGTGACAAAAATAAAAATAATTTACTTTCCCATTTCAAGGGAAAAGTCATCTTTCTTGTGAATTTTATTTTTGAAACACAATCCCTTCCTCACCAACCCCCAACCCCCAACCCAGAATAACCCTCCAAATATCAGTTCTCAAAATTTACTTAAATGAGATAAGAAAGGACAATTTCTTTGAAAAAAAATTTCTTTTTTCTGTCTTGCCCATTTCTCCAAATCTCGATAATCTGCTGGGGTTGAAGCTGGTATATATATATATATATACATATATATACATATTTATCTTTCCCAACACCTCCTGCTGATACACGCCCAAAGGTACTCAGCTTAAGAAGGGAGTGGTCTTCGAAAACATAAACTAGGTGTTCCCTGTTCAAATGAAAACTTGACAGATATTCTCACAGGGAACACTGGAACCTTTTTCCCTCAATAGTTGTACAAAGGTTAAAACTTGTTCCTGGCAAAGGACTTCACACAGATGTATCCTACATGGATCGTCCCTTCTTGTGGTTCACTAAACTCTAATTGCAATCATGTCCATCGCTTACTGTAATGTTTCATAATGAAAAGCACACTCTCCAAAATTCAATACACAGTCATGGCTTCTTTGATTTAAAGCATGATTATGGTAATAAAACCATGACAAAAACTGACACATCTCCTTCAGTAGATTATTCTTCTTTGGAGACAAAGGCAAATTCTGATTACTCTGATAATAGAGTATCGAATTTAGAGTTTTGCACTTCAGCAGTCATTTCAGCTTTTTTTGGCCAATTTTGGTGTAAAATATCTTGGGGCCACTATGGCTATCCTGTATTATAGATAATGTATCATGATGATTCCTTTTGGGTGCATTTGTAATTAGTGCATTTGAAAAATATTTTTTTTGCTTTAATTGCTAAAAAAATTAAATTCTACTGCATAAGAATACCATAATGTAAAAGGGAATTGAGAAACTCACAATCCTGCAAACTTAAACACATTAACTACTTTCCTTCTTCACGGGTCTCCTTGAATTGAAATCTGTCTGCATTTACACTGTATTTCCACACTCCCCCATGCATCTCTATATTATCACTTCACCATATGAGTAGTGACAGATCGGAGCACAATGGTCAGGCATCCTGAACCATCACTAGGGCTCATGAGATGGCAGAACAAGCAAACTACCCAAGACTTTAGGGCTTTATAATTTTCAGCTGTAGAACCAGAGACATTACTTGAGACACCTTCTGCAGAAGGTACATAACATCTTTGCCTGTATTTTCAGGCCTCAAAGCCCAGGAAGCTATTGGCCATACAAGGCTGATCCTTTTGGTTCCATTTATTCAAAGGTGATCTAATTTTCAAAGAGTTCCATCTACCTTCTCTAAGGCTTTTCCCAACCATTCCTGCCCATAAGAGGATGCTCTCTTACTTTCAACTCCTTGAAGCTCTCAAGGTCACCATCTCTCACCTTCTCCTTTTGTTGCTAAAGTGTAGATGTTTCACCTCCCTAACCAGATTCTACTGTACTTAGAGCGAGGAATGTTCTTCAGACTTCTCTGGAGAGCAATGGGAAGTATTAATGCATATTTATAGATTGATCCAAACAACAATGTGGATGAGATTATTGCCAAATGGAAAAGTAGGTAAGTAAAAAACAATGTATTCAAAAGCAGAGACATTACTTTGCCAACAAAGGTCCGTCTAATCAAGGCTATGGTTTTTCCAGTAGTCGTGTATGGATGTGAGAGTTGGACTATGAAGAAGGCTGAGCGCCGAAGAATTGATGCTTTTGAACTGTGGTGTTGGAGAAGACTCCTGAGAGTCCCTTGGACTGCAAAGAGATCCAACCAGTCCATTCTGAAGGAGATCAGCCCTGGGTGTTCTTTGGAAGGAATGATGCTAAAGCTGAAACTCCAGTACTTTGGCCACCTCATACGAAGAGTCGACTTATTGGAAAAGACTCTGATGCTGGGAGGGATTGGGGGCAGGAGGAGAAGGGGACGACAGAGGATGAGATGGCTAGATGGCATCACCGACTTGACGGATGTGAGTTTGGGTGAACTCCAAGAGTTTGTGATGGACAGGGAGGCCTGGCGTGCTGCGATTCATGGGGTCGCAAAGAGTTGGACATGGCTGAGCGACTGAACTGAACTGAAAAAACAATGTAGACAATATGAAAGGGGAAAAGATATTGCAGTATTAAACAAGGGCAGAAACCCAGTCCCAGCCTCTATGTTACTTGACCTTTCTGCATGGCCCAAATTGAAATAATAATACTAACAGACTTCATAGGCTGTCATGAGGATTAAATGAGTTCATGTTTGTAAACTGTTTAAAACAACTGCCAGGCATGCAGCAAACTGCCACATAGGCATTTGTTACATGAAAATGAAATACCATCACAATGTCCAAACTTACCCTGCTGCTGCTGCTAAGTCACTTCAGTCGTGTCCGACTCTGTGCAACCCATCCCTGGGATTCTCCAGGCAAGAACACTGGAGTGGGTTGCCATTTCCTTCTCCAATGCATGAAAGTGAAAAGTGAAAGTGAAGTCGTGTCTGACTCTTAGCGACCCCATGGACTGCAGCCTACCAGGCTCCTCCGTCCATGGGATTTTCCAGGCAAGAGTACTGGAGTGGGGTGCCATTGCTTTCTCCAAAACCATCCTAGTCCTGCTGAATAAAGGTTGAACTCAACCATGGTCTTTGTTTTCAGACATCTAAATCAGCATGGAGCAGCTGCCAGGATTGGTGGGTGACAGTGCCTTCCAGAAAGAGCAGCTCCAGGGAACACAGCTCCACGTTCCAGTTCAAGGGCTCTGGAAGTTCCCAGGTTCTGCCACAAACTCAGCTGGAGCGCTCCCTGGATAGGGACATGTGGCTTTTCGGGTTAGCCCGAGGAAGAGCGGTTGCGGAGCACCCTGGCGCCCGCCGGTGGTGGCTGCGCTGCGAGGGGACAGCTTGGAGCCCCGCCCCCGCCGCGCCGCCTGCCTGGAGCCGGCACGGAAAGTTACTGCGTGCTAACGTGGCAGGAACCATTGAGCGCCCGGGGCTGCCAAGTGCTGAAATCCTGGGCTGTGTTTCTTATGCTCACAGGCAGGCTCTTCTGAGAGTCTAGTCTATACACGTCTCCAGCACATAACTGTATTCTTTTAAGCAGTTACTGTATTTTGGAGCAGAGAGAGGAGAAAAGAGTTTGAGGGAGTGGCCGGAAGGCAGGAGCCAAGATCCCATCTATTTTTTTTTCTTTCTGCCTGCCCTAAGATGTTCCTAAGATGGATGTATAATCTCACCTCCTGTATTGTGTACCGCTGAATTTTCAGCATATAAAGAAACAATCTAACTCTTTATCAAGTTCAACTCACCTGAAGCTTCCATTCTATGTGATCATTCTTTTTTAATTGGGATATAGTTGCTTTACAATGTTGTGTTAGTTTCTGCTGTACAATGAAGGTGATCAGATATATGTATACATATATCCCCTACCTCTTGGACCTCCCACAACCTCTGTCCCACACCCTGAGAAAACCATAACTGAAAAAGACACAAGAACCCCCAGTGTTCACTGCAGCACATTTACATCAGCCAGGACATAGAAGTTGCTCATACATTTTTTTAACAAACATTTCCTAAGCACCGGCGATTTGTCAGTTACACAAGGGGCCCTGGGAACCCTGAGAAGCTCACAGTCCAGTGTGGCAGACAGTATAAATGGTAGCTGTGTGTTAGAAGGGCTATCACTGTGGCTGCACAGAGAGCTGCCTGGAAGAGAAGTTTTTTTCCTGCCAGATGGGAGAGAAGACACAAAGGCTTTCAGGGGAGCCTTGTTAGAGCTGGGGCTTTGAAGGATGACTCTGGCGAGAAGGTCACCAGGTGAACAAATGGCCTAATTAGGCTGTGATATACATTTATCATCTTTGTCCCATACCTGCTTTTTTCAAGGGAAGCTTTAAAAATACAAAAACTGGATTGGAGGTTGGAGGAAAGTCTTGTATCAACATTATATTCTCTGATTATGATCATTGTACTGTGGTCACAGAAGAGAGAGACCATATTCCTAGGAAAACCACACTGAGAAAGAGTAAAGGGAAATGTCTTCTTCCTCCCTATCTCTCTCTCTCCCCCGTCTCTCTCTACATATATATACACACACACACATATGCATTATATATATATATACACACACATATACACACATTTGTGTATGGTAGGGGGCAGAGAGAGAGACTGATAAAGCAAATAGGACAAAATATTAACAACTGATAAATCTGGATAAAGGGCACTTGTGCTATACTTGAAAATTTCTATAAATGTGAAATTACACCAACACAAAAAGCAAAAAAAAATGTAAAGTACAAAACATACGCAATTTGTTTGAAAACTACCAGAATGATAACGTCTTTCATTACCATCATTCTGAAAGGCAGTAATCAGAACACCCAGGCCAGATGGACACAGCAAGCCACCTAGGCCTTGGGAACTCTGAGGACTGCAGCATCTTCTGTGGTTACCTCTTCACTCCCCCACCCTGTTCTTTTTTTAAAATTAATGTATAGTTGAGGTACAATATTCCCACTCTTTTTTTTTTCTTGAAACCTTTGAGACTTGAAGGGTGAGAGGGTCAGGACAGCAGTGAAGCCCATAGCAGGTGTGGTGTGCAGAGGGTCTTGAAGGAAAGGGCCTAAAAGATGCTGCCTGTTCCTCTGCAGTGGAACCCCCCACCCCCAGGAACCTAGAGGAAGTACTGCCACCAGGAGTGGGCAGTCAGATTAGTAAGGGTTTTCGATCTATCAAGCAATTTTTTTTTATACTTGTTTTCAACATATTTTAAAAAGCAGAAAGCAAAACTTTATAATAATATAAATAACAGCATCAGCAGCTAACTTATACCAGAAGCAGACTATATTCTAGGCACTTTGCTAACTACTTAATATGGATATTTCATTGGTTCTCCATAATAGCTCCATGAGGTGGGTACTGTTAATATTCCCATTTTACAGATGGGGGAACTAAGGCCCAGCTACTCAAATAGTGGAATTGCATATATATAAGCACAAGTGGCCAGGCTCCAGTGCCTGGGCTCTTGCCCACAGTTTTATACTCTCACAGTTCTAGTTACTAGTTTATGCGCATGTAAACTCAGAATTTCAGAGGACATGGAGAGGGGAAGAAAGCTGGGGCAGTGGGACTGCAGTAACGTTTACTTTCATTTCATTCTTCAGTGTTGCTGCTGCTGCTAAGTCGCTTCAGTCGTGTCCGACTCTGTGCGACCCCATAGACGGAAGCTCACCAGGCTCCCCTGTTCCTGGGATTCTCCAGGCAAGAACACTGGAGTGGGTTGCCATTTCCTTCTCCAATGTGTAAAAGTGAAAAGTGAAAGTGAAGTCGCTCAGTCGTGTCCGACTCTCAGCGACCCCATGGACTGGAGCCCACCAGGATCCTCCGTCCATGGGATTTTCCAGGCAAAAGTACTGGGGTGGGGTGCTATTTGTGTATAATTTTTAAAAATCAACCCTATGAATGGATAATTCCTGATCTGGTAGATGTAGTTTGGGATATGTGTGTCTAACACTGAATCGCTGTCACTACATAAATTACAGCTTCTCTGTGCCTTGGTTTCTGTATCTGAAATATGAGATGCTATTGGCTAACATTTTCCCACTAAGATACTTGCTCTGTGGTTGATATTCTGGGCATAATGTGTGTAGAATATGCAGATTGTGGAGACTATGGGGTAGGGAAAAGGTAGGGAGGAGTAGGGTGGAGTGAGGCAAATATCTATGAAGATAGTTACTTACTGGTGGGATCAGATATGCATGAGGCAGCACTGGGCTTTCTGACAGTCCAACATGGGATGAAAACATCAGATCCAAATTAGACCTTCCCCTCCGCTTGCATGCCTCCGTTTTTTTCCTGCCCCCTGCCCTGTCTCCCTTCTTCCTTTCTTTTCCTGGGCCAATGGAAGTTGTGTTCTGTTGTATTTACATTTTCTCAGATAGAAAAGATAGGCAGAGACTCAGACCTGAGAGAATGTGAGTGGCCTTCAGGCCATGTGAGCACATATGTCTTTGCATCCAGGGACTCACTCCTGGATATCATTTAACTCCTTTACCACATGCATGGAAGAGACACTTTTCTATTTGCTGCTTATACACAGACAATTCACTGGAAAAGCATCTAAAAAAAGGTAAAAAGAAAAGAAAAAATTAGAGCAACCGAAGTTATTTACTGCTATGGTAGAAACTATGCTGATCGGTTTGCATTCTCTTCCAGGTGACCTTTCAGACAATCTGCCAGAAAGCAGAGTTTTCATTTCTCTGCATCATCCATCTAGGTTCAAAGATGCTTTTGAGAGAGCCAAGGGAATGATGATTTAATGTTGTCAAGTACTTTGAGATCTCAGACAAAGAAACTCTGTAAATACTGAGAATTACTGGGCATTACTGTCCCCAGTATCTATCCCTCAGTATTATCAGGACTTTGGAAAAATTAATGAAGAAATGGGTCCTGACATACTGGCGGCAGCAATCGCTTGTGCAAAGATTAAGAGACCCTCTGCATTGAGGACTGTGGGACTCAGTGAAAATATTCACCCAAGAATTACTTTTTTGTTTTTTTGGCAAATGGAAACCACCAAAGATGAAAACCCACTGCAACATGAAAAAGAAAGAATTAAAGCTTTTAAAGTCAAACTGTAGCAGGGAGAGGGCGAGGCTTTGTGTGCATGCACATATCTGTACAGGAGCAGAGAAGAGAGAGACATTCAGAGAGACAGACTGGGCTTCAAGGAAAAAAAGAGCTGGGCAAAAGGCTTTTGCTCATAGGTTTATATTTGCTATAAAACTAGATCCTTGTAAAAAAACAAAAAACCATATGCATTCTGGTTGGTGAGGGTGTAGGGCAAAAGGCATTCACATACATTCTTGGTGGGCATGTAAACGGGTAAAATCTCTGTGGAGGACCCCTTGGCGGTATTCACTGACATTACACATGCATTTCCCCCATTATCTTAACAACTCCACATCCAGGGATCTATCATGTACATCTATTTGCATATATACAAAATGGCATATTCTTGAAGCTATTTGCAGCAGTGCTATTTGTATCAGTCAAGTTTGAAACAACTTTAAAGTTGATTAGTAAGGGATTATGTAACTTCTGGTATATCCATAAAAGAGAGTATTACCCAGTCATTAAAAAGAATAATGCAGTTCTGTATGGACTCTATAGAATTAGCTCTAAAGATGTAGTGTTCATTGACCTGGTGGTCCAGTGGTTAAGACTCTGTGCTCCCAATGCAGGGGGCACAGGTTTGATCTCTGGTCAGGGAACTAGATCCTGTATGCTGAAACTAAGAACTTGAATGCTACAACTAAAACCCAGTACAGACAATTAAAAATATATAGAGTGCTAATTGGGAAGAACCAATATGTAGAATAGTGTATGTTTGTGTCCATATAAATATATTTGAATACATACGTTTGGATTCATCATGCTCATATATTCATAGAGTGGATTATTTCTAATAGATTGCATAAGAAACTGATAGCTGGCCTAAAGATAGGGCTCACCTCTGCTTGAAGGCTTCCCAGGTGGGGCTAGTGGTAAAGAACCCACCTGCCAATGCAAGAGATGTAAGAGACATGGGTTCGATCCCTGAGTCAGGAAGTTCCTCTAGAGTAAGAAATGGCAACCCACTCCCCTATTCTTGCTTTGGAAATCCCATGGACAGAGGAGCCTGGTGGGCTGTGTTCCACAGGGTCGCAAAGATTCAGACACAACCCAAGTGACCAAGCATGAACACACTTCTGCTTTACATGCTTTCAAATATTGTATCATGTACCCTTTCAAAAAAAATTGAATAAACAGTATTAATGTGTGTGAAACCACTGATTAAATGACAAAGTAAAAAGATGAACCTTTAAACATTTTCTGGCGGTGGGGCTGGGTAAGATGTATTTTCAGAGGTCTCTCAACACCTGACTTCCCAGGTTGCCCACAGCTCAATTTGAGTGGGTCAGCCTTGGAACAAAGAAACACTAGGCTAGGGGATGCTCATCTCAAGGCTGTAGGTGGAGTAATAAGATTTCTGTTCTCCTGAGAATCTAATAAGAACAATAAAATAATAATGATCTCAAAAATAAATATGGAACACTTAGGTGCCAAGCACTGTGCTAGGAGCTTTGTGCAGATAATGTTGCTTCAATCCCACCACAAACCATGATGCTGTCCATGTAATTACCTCCATTTTACAGGTCACTGTAGAGGTCCTTGGTACCATGGAGCCATGAGGCCCTTGGAAATGGAAAATCTGCTGCTTCCCCAGTCTCACTGCCATGGGCAGCACTGCGTCTCTCAGAGCCTTGGCTTCTCCCTGTATGTTTGTGTCTCTTCTCTGACACCAGTTGGTTTATTCAGTATCTACGGGGCTCACTCACTGATGTTGCTTTCTCAAGTCCTTCGAGCATGGTCCTTTGACACCCTTCTCCACCCCCAGTTCTCTGTGCTTCAGCTGCCTCCTAACTGCCTCCTCTTCTTGGACCACCTGTTCTAGTCTCATTAGAGATGACTTGAGAAGCCATCCCCACTGAAGGTCAGCCCCTTCCAGACTCGAGGGTGGGCTGTCCCAGGTCAGGTTCCCATTCTGCTTCAGTTCCCTGTGGCTGAGGGCTTGGGGTTAAGTCTTCTCTTTCACTCATCAAGTCTTTTTCTGAGAGCTGACCTCAAACCAGGCACAGGAACACTGGAGGTGGAGCACCAACAAAACACACAGCCCTTACTCACCCTGTGTCTCCTGGACCTGCAGTCATGGGGGCGGCAGACATGCTGGCCTGGCCAGTTAGGAGAGAATAACCACGCCTGGCCACTGAGCTCTTATCTCCCTCCTTACATTACAGCTCCTGTGGTTCTATCCTCCTGGTTTTCTATCCACCTCCCAAAACTTGGTCCAGTCAACTTCAAAGTCCAAGATGACCAAGCAGATGGCCAGCACAGCTGGGTGGAGAGTAATGAGAGGGAATTCTGGTGGACAATAATGCTCGAGCCTGACCCACCAATAATGAGGTTACCAACGGTTCTACCAAAACTGGTCAGCAAATACCCAAGTGGTGCTCTTCTCTTCTCTTCCTTATTTCTCTTCTGTGAATGCCAAACTGCTTGAAAGGATTCCATGCTGACCTTTCCAGGCTTGTCTTCTACATTCTTCAAACTCCAAAAATCCTTCAAAACCCAGCTCCAGGCATTTCCCTCCTCAGTGAATCAGTCCTTAAATTTTTAGTGACAATCATGGCTGCTTTTGGGCTACTTCTGTATTTGGTACATAATTTTATTATTACTCTTATTGTGCTATATTGCAAGTGTTTATTTAAAAGTGTATTTTCTTGACTCTAGTGTAAACTCACAGAAGACAGGTTCCATGTCTTGAGTATTTATTTTGAATTTAAATACACTATTTTAGAAGAATCTTAGGTTTATAAAAATGATACAAAGATAATACAGAGAGTTGTTCTATACCCCTTGCCTGCTTTCCCCTGTTGTTAACATCTGGCTTCCTGATGGTATATTTACTATAACTAAGGAATCAACAATAGGTTGTTATTATTTTTTTTAATGATTTTTACTTATTTACATTTATTTATTTGGCTGTGCTCGGTCTTAGCTACAGCATGCAGGATCTTTGATCTTCACTTAGGCATGCAGGATATTTAGTTGTAGCTTGCAAACTCTTAGTTTTGGCATGGGGATCTAGTTTCCTGACCAGGATGGAACCTGGGACCCCAGCATTGGGAGCACAGAGTCTTAGCCACTCTGTGCTAAGTTCCTGGGTTGCTGCTATTAACTGATTTTCATAGTTTATTCGGATTTCCCTACTTCCTCCCCTAATGACCTTTCCTATTCTCGATGCCATCCAAGCACCACGTTACATTCAGTCGTCTCCTTAGCCTCTTCTGGTCTGTGACAGTTTCTTGAACTTTTCTTGTTTTTGATGACTTTGACAATTAAAAAAAAAATTATTTATTTGGTTGTGCTGGGTCTTCATTGCCTCGTGGCCTTTTTTCTGGTTGCAGTGAGCGGGAGCTAGTCTCTAGTTGAGGTCCACGAGCTTCTCATTGTGGTTGCTTCTTTTCTCGCAGAGTACAGGCGTACTTGCAGCACACTGGCTCTGTAGTTACGGCTCCCCAGCTCTAGGGCACAAGTTCAGCATTTGTGGCACAAGGGCTTGGTTACCCTGAGGCTGTGGGATCTTCCTGGGCCAGGGACCAAACCTGTCTCCTGCATTGACAGGTGGGTTCTCTACCACTGAGCCACCAGGGAAGCCCTGACTTTGACCATTTTGAGGCATATAGAATGTTGTTCAATTTGGGGTTCTCTAATGTTTTCCTCATGGTTAGACTGGGGTTTCTTTATTTTTTTTTTTTTAGTAAATCTTTTTTATTTTATTTATTTATTTATTTTTGGTTTCTTTATTTCTAAGCAAAATATCTAGAATATCACCTACCACAGACCAGGCTTTTGATTTAATGGTGAATGAACTGACTCGAATTCAGCTGTTTCTTTAGCACGGTACATATAAATGGAATCTTGATCAATGCTCTTGGAGAGATGAAATATGGAACCCAAGTCTTGTAAAGATCTTCCACACAGTTCACTTACAAAAGATAGCATGTGTTAAATAAGGAGAGCCACAGAGAATTACCTGTGGCAGCTCAGAAGATGGATTAATCAGCCTGAGTGGGTGCAGCCAGCGACGTCTCTGAAAGAAGGGACTGGAAAAGCAGGGAGGATTTAGAGAGGCCCTTTTCAGTTCTCAGATACACCCTAGCTCCCTCCTGCCTTATGGTCTGCTTACCTGCTGAGCCCAAGGTCTGGAAGACATTGCCAACCCGTCTCCTCTCATGGCTGGCTTCTCACTGCAGACCACATTATCAAAGATAAGCTCCAACTCTGTGTGCTGCAACTACAGAAGCCCGAGCACCTGGAGCCCATGCTCCTCAGCAAGAGAAGCCACCACAATGAAGAGTAGCTTCTGCTCACCGCAACCAGAGAAAGCGTGCGCAAAACAATGAAGACCCAGGGCAGCCACAAATAAATAAAAATGTAAAAATAGGCTTCACCAGTCTCTCTCCGCAACCTTGTTTTCTTTACAGCTTTTGTCATCATGTATACTGATTATTTCTTTCCTGTCTGTCTCTCTCACTGGAATCTAAGCTCCTTGAGGGAAAGGACTGCGTTTTTTAATTTCCTCTGGCAGAGCACATGACCCACAGAGAGAGGCATTCAAGTTATCTTGCTGAATCAATAAAGGGTTGATGTTGGATGAGTCAGTCAAGACATGAGGCAGTGAGACAATCCACGAGCCCTAAGAGGCACTGGGGTGGAGCAATGACCTGGGTAGGCAGTGGGATGCTGCCAGCTCATGAGACTGATCACAGTGGTGTCAGGTGACCCTGCAGGGGTGGCTTAATTTGGGCAAATGCCAGCAGTGTAATAGGTGTGGGCTGCAAAGAGGCAGAGGCCATCCAGTGATTTTCCATCTTGGGAAGGCCAACGAGAGTTCACAGTAAAAAAAAATGGAGGGTCAGGAAAAAGTGGGGTCAAGGGAGGGCTGGGGGCTATAGGAACGTTTGTCCAAGTTGAGAATGCACCCCCACCAATGAGAATAACATAGAAGTTCCTGGAAGGCAAACGGGGTTCCTGGTTTAACTGCTGTGGTGTTGGCATAAATCCAAGGAGCCCAAAGAGAAAAATAGGGGACTCACATCGATGTCCCCAGGTGAGAAATATAAAATGGAACATGAAGACTTGTGATTTTTGCTCTAGGATTTAGTATTAGTAAAGGACAGCCATCTGTGGAAGCATGAGGAAATCAATGAACATCTGGACTCAGGACAGAAAGGATTGCACTGAAATCTTGGATAATTTCCACCATGTTTTCTACATGGTTACAAAGGACAGAATTGGAGTATATGCTGATTACCTTGAAAAGTATACACATTCCCATATGAGTTCAATTTTCAAATGCTGACCAAAGGGCAGTGTTTCATAGATTATGACTGGAACAAGCCCAGTGGGAAAGGGCCTAGAAAGCATATGGCAAAGAGACTCTGAGTCCAGAGTATGATTTAGAAACTAAAGCAGTATATGTCATCTGTGTTGGTTGGTTGGTTGGTTCAGTCGCTCAGTTGTGTCCGACTCTTTGCAACCCCCTGAATCGTAGCACGCCAGGCCTCCCTGTCCGTCACCAACTCCCAGAGGTCACTCAGACTTATGTCCATCGGGTCAGTGATGCCATCCAGCCATCTCATCCTCTGTCGTCCCCTTCTCCTCCTGCCCCCAATCCCTCCCAGCATCAGAGTCTTTTCCAATGAGTCAATTCTTCACATGAGGTGGCCAAAGTACTGGAGTTTCAGCTTTAGCATCATTCCTTCCAAAGAAATCCCAAGGCTGATCTCCTTCAGAATGGACTGGTTGGATCTCCTTGCAGTCCAAGGGACTCTCAAGAGTCTTCTCCAACACCACAGTTCAAAAGCATCAATTCTTCAGCTCTCAGCTTTCTTCACAGTCCAACTCTCACATCCATACATGACCACAGGAAAAACCATAGCCTTGACTAGACAGACATTTGTTGGCAAAGTAATGTCTCTGCTTTTCAATATGCTGTCTAGGTTGGTCATAACTTTTCTTCCAAGGAGTAAGCTCTTTTAATTTCATGGCTGCAGTCACCATCTGCAGTGATTTTGGAGCCCCAAAAAATAAAGTCTGACACTGTTTCCGTATACCTATATAAATAATTACAATGGTTGAACTCTGCCTATTTCTCATCCAACTCAAGTAACATCCCTGAAAAAGAAAGATAACGATGATCTGTGTTTGGAAGTCCAGAGGGACTGTTGGTGGCAGAGCTCATGGGTTCCCTGAGAGGACCAAGAACACAACCAATCTTCCTCCAACAAGGTAGGAATGGGCAAGGAAGGCATGAAGAATGGCTCCACTTCTACATCTGAAGGTCAGAACACGAGATCAAGCAATGTGTCTTTGCCATTTTAAATCGACAGACTTCGAACCCCCAAAAGGTAAGCAGATGAGTCCTGTTCCCTGACTTGTAACGTAAGAATTTCTCCTCTCCTCTGTACTACCTTAGATCAGGGGTAGAAAAGAACTCAAGTATTAACTGCCGCAATGCCTTCGGAAAGAAACTAATGTCCAGAGGACAACACGACCTGCCCAGATTCACCTGGTAGATGGCTTTGGGGATAGGATGGGACCATCTAATTCACCTTTCCTATCCTAATCCTCAGCAGCCCACCTGGAGACTGACCACAAAATTGCCTCTGATTCTACATTTGGGGTTTCATTCTCCATTCATTTGAATATATTCAAATATATCAAGCACTGTTCACTATATAGTTGTTTTCTTTCCCCCCATACGTTACTTCTATAACAGCCTTGAGGTGGCCAGGGAAAAAAACAAAACAAAGCAGTCTTCACATTCACATTCATTTAAATGAAATGCACACCAAGTATCTGGCCTGGACTCTTGCTTTCCCCCCAATCTCCAGCTTGTATCAGTTCATTTCCCTAACAGAAAATAGGTGTCGACTTTGAAGATGGAAAGTAAATTTCCTTGCAGATATTACCAGGTAGGTTACTAGCACTACTGGACAGTTTTATTTTTACTTTTGTTTCAAGGTAAGGTGGGGCACTCCACATTTGCCAGGTAATCTGGTAAAAAAAGGTAGAGTTTAATTCTTTTAATTTTATTTTTTAACTGAAGTATAGTTGATTTACAAAGTTGTGTTAATTGCAGGCATACAGCAAAGTAATACATATATATATATGTCAGATATATATGTGATTCAGATATATATATATGTAAGTATATATATTTCTTTTTCAGATATATATATTTGTTTTTCAGAAAGACATCCCTGGTGGCTCAGACAGACAGTAAACCGTCTGTCTACAATGTGGGAGACCTGGGTTCAATCCCTGGGTCGGGAAGTTCCCTGGAGAAGGAAAAGGCAATCCACTCCAGTACTCTTGCCTAGAAAATCCCATGGACGGAGGAGCCTGGTGTCCACGGGGTCACAAAGAGTCGGACACGACTGAGCGACTTCACTTTCACTTTTCCCTTATAGGTTGTTACAAAATACTGAGTATAATTCTGTATGCTATACAGTAGGTCCTTGTTGGTTATGTATTTTATATACTGTAATATGTATATGTTAACCCCAAATTCCTAACTTATCCCTTTCTCTCCTTTTCCCTTTGCTAATTATAAGGGTGATTTCTATGTCTATGGGTCTATTTTTGCTTTGTATATTAGTTTGCTGCTAAGTCGCTTCAGTCATGTCCGACTCTGTGCGACCCCATAGACGGCAGCCTACCAGACTCCCTGGTCCCTGGGATTCTCCAGGCAAGAACACTGGAGTGGGTTGCCATTTTCTTCTCCAATGCATGAAAGTGAAAAATGAAAGTGAAGTCGTTCAGTCGTGTCTGACTCTTAGCGACCCCATGGACTGCAGCCCACCAGGCCCCTCCGTCCATAGGATTTTTCCAGGCAAGAGTACTGGGGTGGGGTGCCATTGCCTTCCCCGGTATATTAATTTACTGGTATCCTTTTTTTTTTTTTTAAGATTCCACATATAAGTGATATCTTACGTTATTTGTCTTTCTCTGTCTGACTTACTACGCTTAGCATGATAATCTCTAGGTTATCCATGTTGCTGCAAATGACATTGTTTCCAAAGGCAGTGTTTCTAACTTTGTATTAGCTTTAACGTCAGAGGGCAAACAAGAAACAAAGAACAAGTATGCTGGCTGCTGATAGAAGAGCACCTCACAGGATCCCAGCTTTCTGCTTCTCTTCCTACATACAAACTTCCAAATCCTGAAGCATTACGTGGGTTGAAGGGAATTACTCTGCAGCACCTGAACTGTCAGCTTGGAAGTGGGTAGCTGAGGTGACTTGGAGGACCTGCCTGTAAACATTGGTTATCAGCTTATTCGCAAGGTTAGCCAATTGGCAGCAAGTTAATGTGTTTCACTCTCCTCTGCATTAAATTGAAGGTTTTTGTGTTTTATAAAAAACCCAATCATCTAAATATTTCACATTTAGATGAGAAAACTAGGCAACATAAAGACAACCATAAGATTATGTCATTAGTAGCCACTTAGCTGTATTTCTGGAGAAGACGATGGCACCCCACTCCAGTACTCTTGCCTGGAAAATCCCATGGACGGAGGGGCCTGGTGGGCTGCAGTCCATGGGGTCACAAAGAATCGGACATGACTGAGCGACTTGACTTTCACTTTTCACTCTCATGCATTGAAGAAGGAAATGGCAACCCACTCCAGTGTTCTTGCCTGGAGAATCCCAGGGACAGGGGAGCCTGGTGGGCTGCCATCTATGGGGTCGCACACAGTTGGACACGACTTAAGCGACTTAGCAGCAGCAGCAGCAGGTGTATTTCATTAATAATCACTTGTAGGTATGGGCTCCGGGGAAGGCAATGGCACCCCACCCCAGTACTTTTGCCTGGAAAATCCCATGGACGGAGGAGCCTGGTAGGCTCCAGTCCATGGGGTCGCTAAGAGTCAGACACGACTGAGTGGCTTCACTTTCACTTTTCGCTTTCATGCATTGGAGAAGGAAATGGCAACCCACTCCAGTGTTCTTGCCTGGAGAATCCCAGGGACAGGGGAGCCTGGTGAGCTTCCGTCTATGGGGTCGCACAGAGTCGGACATGACTGAAGCGACTTTAGCAGCAGCAGCAGCAGGTATGGGCTCGGAGAAGGCAATGGCACCCCACTCCAGTACTCTTGCCTGGAAAACCCCATGGATGGAGGAGCCTGGTGGGCTGCAGTCCATGAGGTTGCTAAGAGTAGGACACGACTGAGTGACTTCGCTTTCCCTTTTCACTTTCACGCACTGGAGAAGGAAATGGCAACCCACTCCAGTGTTCTTACCTGGAGAATCCCAGGGACATAGGAGCCTGGTAGGAAGCCATCTGTGGGGTTGCACAGAGTCGGACACAACTGAAGCGACTTAGCAGCAGCATAGGTATGGGGTACTTAAAGTCATATTTCAGTTCCTATGTATATTCTAAAGGGTCAGATAGTATTGGGTGTGGGGTTGCCAGACAAAATACAGAATGTTCAGTTAGACTTGAATCAAAATAAATTTGAATAAAATTTTAATGTAAGTATGTTCCAAACACTGCATAGGAGAGACTTTTATTCATCAACACTGGGTCTGTTACTCAGCCAGTTTATTGATTATTCAGATAATTTTTGCCTCTGCTTCCTCCTTTTTTGACCTTTCAGTGACTTAATTTTAGGAACCCCATTAGAGGGTGGAGAGAAATACACAAATCAAGCACATTGGGTGTCCTACTTACCATCAGCTGAGGCTCATGTTTTAGTATGGGAGGAATTTGATACTTTGGATTGAAAATGGTGATTATCTGCATTCTTCCCATTACCATATAGACAGAATTAGCCACAGACTGATGTTTTCCAGAGTTTGGATTTTGCAGAGCAGTAAAATGTAAAAAGAAAAGGAAATTGTGAAATTGTGAGAAGATCAATATATGGTTGCCAAGTTTAACTTTGATCAAATAAGAATGTTAAAAATACCACAACTGCCATCTTCAATGATCATTAATTCATAAAAGAAAATAACATTTGAATATTTCCAAAGTAGGAAAGATGTACTCTTAGAAGAATAAAAGTTCTTAAATAACTTTGGCAGGCTTCCAATGAACCCATCCTTAGTTCTGTGGAAACTTTGTTGCAGCATGGTACCAGGTATGCCATGGGAGCATAAAACCTGAAGCAACACTGTACATCATACTGCTGCTGCTGCTGCTAAGTCGCTTCAGTCGTGTCCGACTCTGTGCGACCCCAGAGACGGAAGCTCACCAGGCTCCCCTGTCCCTGGGATTCTCCAGGCAAGAACACTGGAGTGGGTTGCCATTTCCTTCTCCAATGCATGAAAGTGAAAAGTGAAAGTGAAGTCGCTCAGTCCTGTCCGACTCTTAGCGACCCCACAGACTGGAGCCTACCAGGCTCCTCCGTCCATGGGATTTCCCAGGCAAAAGTACTGGGGTGGGGTGCCATTGCCTACAGGTTTGTGCTAATGGGGGTGACCACATAACAACTTTTAGTAAAGAAAGAGAAGGTGAACACAGTCAGTTTGGATTTCAACGACCTTAAATTAATAGCTAATTTAATATTTAATTTCTGAGAAGCATCTTATTTGTATGGGAGTCTGTTGTAATTTTTCTCAAACTAGGAAGCATTTTCTCCAATTAAAAGGAATAGAAAATCCTTTTCTAAATTTCCTTTGGAGCATAGCATACTGTATGTACTCTTCCTCTCTCTTTCTCTCTAAAATGAATGCTTCAGGAAATGGATAATATGACATTGAACTTCAACAGCTTCCCTTCCTAAGAGAGTTCAGAGGTCTTTGAAACCACAGGTAATGAAGCCTCCTGGCTCCCGTGAGCTAGCAGAGTGGTGACCCTGGCTGAGAAGAGTTGGCCCAAGGCAGGTGTAGCTGGTAGCAGTGCTGGGAGACCGAGTCCCCAAGTTCAGAGTTTCTGCCACCCTTCCCATTTTACACAAAGGAAAAGGATGGTATGAACATGGAGAATTGCCTGAAATTTCTGAGTAATTAATAGAAACCATGTGGGTAATTTTTTTCTGTCCTTCTTCTGCCTGAGAAACACATATGAAGACTTCTTGCCACAGGAACTTTTCTTTAAATAGGACTGAAATTCAATTTCATAAGCCGCAGAGAGATTCAAAGTATTATTTACCCAGGATCTTCATAGATATTCGTTCCTTCTCCCCATGCTTGAAAGTTGGAAACTTTTTGGGGTCTCTTGGAGTCAAAGTAGTAGACACTGAACTCACAACACACACACTGAAATATGCATTAGCATATGTTTAACAACAGGAAGAATACCCCTGACTTTCAAAATATTTTGATACACTTTTATTTTTCTAGTTATAGGGTTATTTGGTATCTTTTGATTCTATATATCCACTTGATAAAATTGATATTATCATAAAAATATTTCTCACTTTATAACTAACCATAGCTTTATTTTAAAACATATACTACAAATCATGTGAAAAATACTTTTACCCCTCATTTTAACAAATGATAATCTCTGCTTTAGGGCAGTGGGATAGAGGGCCTTTTATATGTTATATTTTCCTGTGATGATGGCACTTTCATAAGTAAAATAATTGTTTATTACTTTCACATTAAGTAAAAACCAAAGATAAAAAACACATGCACTTCCACTGAAACTAACTTCAATCCAAATTTTAAGTATCTCATAATTGAAAGTGAAAGTCGCTCAGTCGTGTCCGACTCTTTGCAACCCCATGGACTATACAGTCCACGGAATTCTCTAGGCCAGAATACTGTAGTGGGTAGCCTACCCCTTCTCCAGTGGATCTTCCCGATCCAGGGATTGAACTGGGGTCTCCTGCATTGCAGGTGGATTCTTTACCAACTGTGCTATCAGTGAAGCCCACATTTAAGCTTACCCTGTTAACCACTGTCTTCTTCCTGACCTACCTGAGAAACTCAATACCCCTTCTGTATTTGAGACATTTGTCTTTCTGAGAGAAATGCACCCAACATTTTTTTTTTAGCCTCTCAATCTCAGCTTTTCTGTAACTACTGCAGCGCAGGTATTTTCCTCCCTGCCTTTTTCCACATCAGCTTGTTTTCATTCCCCTCTCTTTGTTATTTGCCTTACTAATTCTGACATGATGACTTCTTTCAGGCTCAGCCAAATAGAAGTGCGAGATTTTGGCTTGGATTCCACACTGATGTTTCACAGAAAGTCAGCTCTGGTTCCAGGTACTTGATAAACATCTAACTTCTTGCTGTTTCTAAGTGATGATCATTTTGGTTAGCAAGTGCTCAGCCCTTCAGACATCGTTCCCTCCTACACAACAAGTAAGCTAATAAACCCCATGGAGTGGTGGCCGGCTCTCTACTTCTTTTGAATGTTTTCTGTCACCGGGGCCAAGCTGCTGCGGCCAGGACTCTGCACACGGGGGCTGCCTCAGGGCAGGTGGAGGGGTTCAAATAACCGTGGCCCTCACGTTGCAATGTAAGGAGAGCTGTTAGCTTATACCCTTCCCATGTATTTCTCTTCCTAACCACCAAGTGTGAGGATAATGTGCTATTTTTATTTATTTTCAGGGAGTGAGGATGAAATCTTATGGTGATGGTGGCATATGGCTGAATTATGTCTTTTTTTTAATATCACATTTTTTTTTAACAAATGAACTATATGTGTGTGTATTTTTTTTTTTTTTTGCTGTGTTGAGTCCTCACTGTATCGCTTCTCTAGTTGTGGCATGTGGGTTTAGATGCCCTGCGCCATATAGGATCTTAGCTCTCCGGCCAGGGATTGAACCTGCATCCCCTGCAATGGAAGATGGTGAATCATGTCTTTTAGTCCTGACTCAAACAAATTGGACGTTTTTGGTTGTTGTTGTTGGCAAGAGGGGAAAAAAGAGAGCTTTGAATCCAAAGAAAATTAGATGAAAAAGCTAGATTTTCCTAATTCCTGTGTTCTAGATATAAAGAAAACACAGCACAATGAATAAGATAATCAAACTGGAGGAAGTTGTAATCACTGACATTTTTTTCCTGGCCAGACACCCCAAATCTGTGTACTTAGATTTTAATTACATTTGCCCCTATCCATTTAAAATATGCTTTCTGCAATCAGAATACAACAACAAGATTTAAAGGGAAAAGAACCAGCTAAAAAGCTTTCCAAAAACAGCTAAGGCTTCTTGGGCAGCGATACTTTCATTCAGGGATGCTGTGTGGTCTCATAGAAATGAATCAGAGACTTGGCCCTCCTTTTCCTCGGAAAGAAGCATGCTTAAAATTGTTAGAGTAAATGAGGTGGACCAAATACTATCTGCATTTTGCTTTTAATTTCAACTAAACAAACAAACAAACTCACTTTGGACTTGTCTGGAGAAAAACACAGAGCCTGTTCATCTCCCTTCCTCTGCCCAAGTCAACTCTGGTATGACTGAGTGCATTTTCAGATCCTGCTCTCGCTGTAATTGCAATGCTGTTAATAGCGATAGTGATCACAGGGTTTATCACTTTAAGAGTCACCATTTTAAAACACCAAAATAAAATTTTTTAGGTTGACCTTTCCCTCTGCCTGTTTGGCAAATGAACTCCTCGATGAAGCATGTTTATGCATATTTAGAAATGGTCTACAAGGTGGGCAGAGAAGTTCACCCAGGTCCTTACAGAGACCATTCCTTTCCACTGTAGGAAATCTGTGTTTTCATTCCTTTCAAGTCTCTTCTCAGACTGGAAAGGACAGATGGAAACAACCCCATCTTGCCACTACTGGAAAGGTGATGGGGGGTGGTGGAAGTGTCCTGCTCGTATTCCCTGGCTTTTATTTAGATCATTTGTGGGTGAAAGAAAAGAGGAAACTAAACCTTGAGGAAGGAGAAGAAGAGAAAGTAGCTACCTTACAAATCACCTAGCAATCTGCCCTTTGGAGTAAACTGACTCACAATAGCTAGAGTACCTTTATGGATCCAAAGTATCCAGTGGTCTCTGTTCTCAAGCAGAACACAATCTAAGATTGCTGAAGAAAGATGCCTACCACTGATTCTTTTTAAAATTACTATGATAATTTATAGAGGAAGAAAATAATTATTTTTCCTATACCCATCTTAGTTCGTGGCTGAGGTTCTGCAAATTAGAATGATAAAAGACAGATGAATGAGAGAAAAACAAGTTTCTGAACTCTACACATAGGCTACTCAGTAATGAAAAACTCAAAGGAATGGTTACAAGCTGAGCTTCTATGGCATCTTGTGTGTGTGCGTGCTCAGTTGCTTCAGCTGTGTCCGACTCTGTGTGACCCTGTGGACTATAAACCCACCAGGCTCCTCTGTGGATTCTCTAGGCAAGAATACTAGAGTAGGTTGCCATTTCCTACTCCAGGGGTCTTCCCAATCCAGGGATCAAACCCTCATCTCTTGCGTCTTCTGGATTGGCAGGCGGGTTCTTTACTATTATTGCCACCTGAGAAGCATTCTAAATATTCTATGGCATCTTAGGAAAGAACAATAAATTTATAGAGAAGTGACAATACAAAGGAGAGGGTTTTAGATTTCCAAGGGTGGTAAACAGTAGGAAGGTAAATACATGGGGGGAACCAATGGAAAATAAAGATTGTTTTAGTGAAGGTGGTTATGTAGATTCCCCTGGTGCAGTTTCTGGCCGGGTTGAGTCTAGAGTTGTCTCTGGTGGTTAAGAATCACCCTGTTCTTCCTGGTAGTAATGGGGAGGTCACAGGGCTTGTCTTGTGTCTGCCTTTTCTCGGTTGTTTTCAGTTCAAAATAAGCCTTTTGCCAGAGTGGCAAGTTTTGGGTGGCATACTTTGAACTCCATTCAGGTTCAATTTCTCCTTCCTAAAATTAAGACATATACATGGTAGAAAGTTTGGAATGTATACAGAAGTTTCAAAAAGCATGCACGAACATGACTAAATCTTATTAGTCCCATGCAGGCACATTTAGGAATGGTTCCAGTATTTTTTCCTATGCTCTTTTTTTCTTCACATAGCTGAGCATTCCTTACACAGAGTTTCACATACCATGTTTTTGTTCAATCAATCAAAAATGTTTTTCTCATGCTATTATTCATTCTTTAAATATTATTCTGCTGCTGCTGCTGCTAAGTCGCTTCAGTTGTGTCTGACTCTGTGCGACCCCATAGACGGCAGCCTACCAGGCTTCTCCATCCATGGGATTCTCCAGGCAAGAACACTGGAGTGGGTTGCCAAATTTATTGATAATTTTCCTAATATTAGACATCTCGGGTATACTTAAATAAATATTTTGTGTGTATGCACAAATCTTAGCACTTCAAATGATCTCCTTAGGACAATCTACCAGAAGCAGCAATATGGGATCAAGAATATAATTTTTCCAGTCTCTAGTACATATTACCAGGAAGGTTATATCAATTTGCATTAATACCGTACATTAATGTCTTCCTAAAGCTTTGACTGCACTGATTAATGTCATTTTAAAATCTTTGCTATTTTGTAATGTCCCTGTTATTTAACTTTGTATTCACTGGTGATGCTGAGAATTGTTTAGTATATAATTAGCTATTTGTATTTTCTCATCTGTGAATGATCAGTGCATGATCTCTGTCCATTTTATCATTGATTTACTATAACACTTTATAAACCACAGTTATTAGCTTTCTTTGTGTCTCAATTTTTGAAGAAAAAATACATCTTATTACTAGTTTGCTTTTGCTTTCTGATTTTGTTATGATTATTTTTGAGGTATAGAAATTTTATATTTCTCTATATGTCAATTTATTGGCCTTTTACCCTGATATTTCTTCCATTGCTTTAATATATATAAAAACTGTATCCATCTAGACTAGATAAATATGCAGAAATAACATTCTTCTAGTTATTTAATAAATTTTTCAAAAATAGTATTTCTTAAATCTACCTAGAATGTAATTTGTTACATGGCAGGAGGAAAAATTCCTTTTTTCCTAATAAACTAACAACCTGGCACCACTTACTGACTCTTTTTCCCATGGTTTTTATGTGTATTCTCTATACACGTATTCAAGACTATTCTTAAAAATGCAAGATTACATTTCAGGGTTTTCTACTGATTTCTTTGCTTATTCCTTTACCAGTAGTTTCTCCACCTCTAATTTTTCTTTTTCGAGGTTCTTTTATCTTTTGCATTAGACTCTTTCCACTTAAAAGGTGGCCAAGATGATGCACAAAGAAGACTGTTTCAAATTACTGGAGAAAGACAATCGCTGCCTTTATAGGTTTGGGTCTTAGGTGAAAAAGATACAGTGTTAGTTCCTGCTATGACACAGAATATCAGAAAGGACTTTCTTAGTTTCTTGACAGTCATAGTAGTAGTAATATGTAGAAGAAGAATTACGTATCTTTTTATTCATCTCAAGAGAAGAAAATTTCCACTGAGGAGATTAAGACGTTTAGTGTTGAAAGATCATCTCTGCTTCTAGGGTACCAGTAAAGATTTCAACCCATGTATCTGCAGAAAATTGCCAGAAACTGTCACAAAATGAAAAATGAGAGAAAGCTCGATGGTCCTGCTAGGTTTCTATAAGGTATGTGCCAAATAATTTTTTTTAAGGCTTAACAGTGAGTATCTTAGGATGACAGAGTTATAGTTGAATTTTTTCTTCTTTAATTTCATAATATTTTCATTTCCTCTCAAATTGCATTCCCCGCCCTTCATAATGGTCTGTTAATTAACTTCTGAAAATACAGTACTGGAAGCCTTAGTCCCAACAAGTGCAATAGTACCAAAAGTGTATTTTCTGTTTCTTCACCTCTTAATAGACACAGCAACACTAAAACTCATCTCATTAGAATAGATTTTGTGAAAATGAGAAGGGACATTTCTAAACCAAGTGCTTTTCCTCTGAATAAGATTTAACCCAAAATGAGGTTTGGGACTGGAACAAGGAATGAAAAACTACCTCTTAAAATTTCTATATCTAAAGCTAATAGGAATTCTTTTGCAGTAGCTTTTTTTTTTTTCCTCTTGCCAACCAAGGATTGATACATCTTGCATGTTAAAAAGGAGAAGACTATCAGTAAGCACTGACCAGCTACAATTTATTTTCCTTGTAATTTCCCTTTTTGTGATGCAATTGGTGCTCTTTTACTGTCTTAAAATTTTCCATTTTTCTTTAATGGTCTCTACTTTCCTCTTTTCTTAGCTCTTAATTGTTCTGCCTTTTCATTAGTAGATAATTCTCTCTGGTTGACCAACAGTGATGAGGGTCAGAGTCATGGACAATATATGATATCTGGTTTTGTCTCACTCGAGAAAACTTAAAACTGTGCTTCAACCTAAAATTAGTCACTTTAAGCATAAGTGCTAGTCAGCCTCTGTGGTGGCAATCATTTAGTTGTTGTAAGCACTTCAGAATACCTGGTGTAATTTTTTCACACACCCGCCCCCACACCGCCCCCTCCCCAACCCAAAGCAAGTTTATCTTTGTTCTTAAACCATAAGCTGCACTCAGTATTTCTTTTCCATGCCACATTGAAAAGAAATAAAAATCAAGTACCGTACATATCTTCTCAACACATAAGCAATTAGGTAATAGTCCATTTCCCCCTTAAAAATTTTATGCTTGTTTTCCTATCTTAGAATCACACTTAAAAGCCATCAAAACACCCACAGAACCAGTAGGTCTTCATTCTGGGGGCATGGGGAGTGTTGGGCGTGTAAGGTGTTTGCTCTACCATGGATGTCCATGTAATTTCTTGGAACGAAGCTTCTGATGGATAACCCAGGGAGATGGAGGAAGCTTCTTTCAACTCAGATACTGTCAGGGCCAATATGCCTTTCAGGACGCTGTCTGTGAGATTCTGAACATTGAAAGTGTAAAAAAAATTGAGCTGGACAAATCCTTGTCACCACTTTTTCTGCTAAATATAGATGAGTTGTCATTGGATTGCACAAGCAACTTCTAGCTACAGCTCCTCTGGAAGAGAAGGCAGCATGGGGCTTATGTCTCTGGTCATTAAAATGCATGGAGAAGATCTGACCCTGACCTGGGTGTTGTGGGGAGAAAGGAATCTAGGTTTTGGTTAAATATATAAGGGCACACTGTGGGGGGAGGATGTAAAGCAAACAATGGTATTGGCTTAAAACCTCATTAAACAGTGATAACTTGGAAGAAAAGATGGACAGAAGGAGTGCTTCCCCTGGGGTCTGTGTTCAAGTTCCTCCTCTAGTACTGCTTTGAAAGCAATGTGGGAAAAGGGCATGAGGTTATGAAATATGGTGTCAGATGGTCCTGAGTTTAAATCTTGGCTTAATCTAAACTTCTGTTTGATTTAGAGTTACTTAACTTCTCTGAGCTTCAGAGTCCTAATACATAAAATATTAGGGAAAATAATATCTCATGGTCTTACTAGGATTAACATTAGGATTAAAATACAAGGCATATGTAAAGTAGATGTCTAGCGGGAAGCTGCTGTATATATCGCACAGGGACCTCAGCTCAGTGCTCTGTGATGACCTAGAGGGCTGCGATGCTGGGGGGAGGGTGGGAGAGATGCTTAAGAGGGAGCAGCTATATGTATACATATAGCTGATTTACTCTGTTGTGCAGCAGAAACTAGCGTAACATTAGAAAGCAATTATACACCAATAACTTGTTTTAAAAAGTAGATGGTACTACTAATCGCTTAACTTCTGTTGGTGCCTGTCTCCTTATCCCAATTGAGGCAAATAATTTAAGCTTCCCTGAAAAGAAAAATGGAGAAGGCAATGGCAACCCACCCCGGTACTCTTGCCTGGAAAATCCCATGGACGGAGGAGCCTGGTGGGCTGCCGGCTATGGGGTTGCACAGAGTCGAACACGACTGAAGCGACTTAGCAGCAGCAGTAGCAGAAAAGAAAAAAAAGCTTGTTTTTCTCTTATCAAATCCTATTGTTTCTACCTTCAGAGTATATCCAGAATTTGTCCCTTTTTTCCCAACCCTAGGGCTACCAAGCTAGTACAAGTCACTCTCTCACCAAGGCCATTGTCAACAGCTTTCTATCAACTTGCTCTGTATTTCTAAACCTGTACAGTCCATCACTGCAGAACAGGCAGAGAGAACTTTCAAAAACCACATGCTAAACCATGCTATTCTCCTACCTGAAACCCTCCAATGGCTTCTTACTAACATCCAAACCTCATCACAGCCTTCGAGGCTCCATGAGATCCGGCCCTTTCTACCACTTTCCTCTTTGACTCCATCTGCCATCACTTTCTTCTTTTATTAATATTTTCCAGCTATATTGGCCTAATTTAACTCCCCAGAACACATCATGTTTATTTGTACCTCAGGCCCCTTGTATGTGCTGTTTCCATAGCTTGGAAGAAGTTCCTTCTGTATTCTGCTGTGGCTGAAAACTTCTCAACAGTTAGGTCACACGTTTCCTTCTAAAATTTTTCATCCCTGGTCAAGTGTCTATCACAGCCTTATTTCATTTTGTTTTTTTCATAATACTTATCACTAAATGAAATTATTTTAAATTTGGCTTCTCTGATTCCCTCACTAGGGATGTAAACTTCATGAAAGAAGAGGACTACACTTTTTACTTCTGAATAAGCCCAGAATGAATTCTGAATAAATATGTAAAATGGGATAATAATATCTTCCAAAAAGTTTGTGACTGGATTTGACAGTCTTTCTGTGTCTTTCCATTTCTAAAGAGTCTATGTTTCCTCGAACAGCAAGACAAAATCACAGAATAATTTTAAAGAAATGTAGTTAGGAAATTGTCAAATATCCAACATATAGTTATTCATATTAGTTTACCCAAAGCGTTTTGTGTATGAGCTGTAATGAAAAATTTGGAAGGACTTATAATTTGCATGTCAAGTATTTGTATATGAAGGGATCCTCTTAAACTACTATTTAAAAAAAGCTGTGTTTCTTTCAGAAGCATTAAGGTTTTCCCAACCATCCTATTTACAGTTGGCTTAGCATATCTGTAGTCCACAGATCTTGGAAAGGAATATAATTCTACAGCATATCACATCTGCTAAAGGAAACGGCTCAGGTGAGCACAGGCTGCATGTATGGCATAGTTGTTCAGTTCAGGGAGTTATTCATTGCACTTCTGGGGCTGTGCAAACTGGATCAATCCTAGGGAAGGAACTGGAAACTCTGGCAGAGGAACAAAATAGGAAGGACTAATTGAAATGAGGCCTAATTGAACCAAAGTCTGATAGTTGTCGAATATTTGAAGGTTTCTAATGAAAAGATGTTATGCTGTACATGCCCTAGGACAAGTCTAGAACTGACTAGTAGAAGCTACTGGGAGGCAGACTTTGGTGCCATCAATGGAGGATTGAGGGTCAGTCAATCCTAAAGGAAATCAACCCTGGATATGCATTGGAAGGACTGATGCTGAAGATCCAATACTTCAGCCACCTGATGTGAAGAGTTGATTCTTTGGAAAAGAGCCTGTTCTGGGAAAGACTGAGGGGAAGAGGAGAAGGGGGTGACAGAGGGTGAGATGGTTGGATGGCATCACTGACTCAGTGGATATAAGTTTGAGCAAACTCAAGGAGATACAGGACAGGGAACCCTGGCATGCTGTAGTTCATGGGGTTGCAAAGAGTTGGACACTACTTAGCCACTGAACAACCATGGAAGGAGTCTCCAACAGTCAGTCTGCCCAAGGGCCTGCTTAGAAATACAGTGAACAGGTGCCACCGCTGGATGTTTAACTTTTAAACAGGCAGACCCCTATCAGCAGTGCCCTACAAAAATTCTCTAATTATAGATGGGCAAGTTCTCCTGGAGCTCATTTCACAAATATCTGGCTGGCTAGTTGGGCCTGGGGCGTGATTTGCATCATATAGTGTTCTTTCTAGTATGTAATGTTGAGAATGCGATGAGTCTGTTATGGCTAATAATTTAGGCCCAGGAGATTTTGAATTTCAAAAGTAAAGGTAGAATCTCATAGACCCACGGTTTTACTTTTTGACCTGGAAGCAAGTTACTGGCTATTTTTCCTACCCAAGAGATTTCTTATTTGAGACTCCTCTTCTTGGTGAACAATAGCGTGTGTTCCAAAAATAACCCTGGGTTTAGGGATAGAAGATCAGGCCGAAGAGTTCAAGGGTTGAATTAGATCGCCTTTTAATTTGCAGCTTAAGAGCTATCTGTTGGGCTTTTCCTCTCTCTCCTGGCGTAGTTGGAGGTGGGTGGGGTGGTGGTGGGGAGGGGGATGGTAACTCTAGGCAGAAGCTGACCCTCTGCCTGCAGCAGGGACATCCCCCAGCCTGACCCCTCTTTTCTTCTTTCTTTCCTTCCTTGCCTTTTATTAGCAACCCCTAGGAGCCTTTGCACACTTAGCATGAAAATGAACCCATTGTATTTTTGGAACCCACAGAGGCAGCCCTGAGGGAAGTTACTGTCTTGCTTTTAGCAGCTAAACAAAAAGGTGTGAAATCATTTGCCGACTCTTCTAGAATGGGAAAAAACAAACAAAAAATCGAGAAGGAAGGTTCAGGACAGTGTGTGGCCTCTTGGACAGAATCTCATGATATGGGCTTCTCTGAGACTTAATAGTAACTGAAGTGGCTGTGCGAATATCTGTGTTTCTCTCACCTTCCTGGGAAGTTACTAGAATAACATGGGAAGCCATCAGGATTTTTTTTTTTTTTCTTAAATGATTCATTTTGAAAAACTAGTTTCACACTGCTTTGAAAATGACTTGGGGACAGGACTAGTTTGAGAAAATTCCTTAGAGCCCTTTGCAAGGTTCCCTGTAGACGGCGGATGAGGGAGGGAGAAGAGGATGATTTTACCAAGAGTTTAAAAATACATATATTTATTTTTATTTTTGGCTGCACTGGCTCTTCAGCAGCGCTGCATGGGCTTCCTCTAGTTGCAGCGAGCAGAGCTGCTCTCTAGTAGTGGTGGGCAGTGGCTTCGGATCGAACTGATAATCTCCTGCACTGAAAGGCAGATTTCTAACCACAAGACCACCAGGGAAGCCCCTCATCAAGGATTTTTAAGAGCTGGGAACACCCAGTGGACAGGTATGGGAGTTTTTATTATGGGCCTGTAGTGATTTAATCACATTACAAGAGTCTTTGTAAAAGACAAAGACTACCAGCAACAAAGATTTCTTGTGAAACAAGGTTTTTGCCTTTTGCTGATAAAATTCCCTGGGAGCAGTATCCTGTTTTGGGGGGCTACAGGCCCTCTCTTTTGGAAGAGCATCATATTTTGAAATGTCTCTTTGTTAGCAAAGGCAACTTCATTTTCAATTGCCATCCTTTATATGGTATTTTTTTTTCCTTTTACAGTGATGGACTTAAAAAAAGAACTATAAAATATCTAAAACTTACAAAAATGCAGCAACCTGGTGCATGCATATCCTTACTCCCAAGTTGTCACAACTGCTGTGGATCTCTTCTTTAAAGAAAAAATGCTACTGCTGTGCTTTCATTCCCACGCTTCTTTCTTCCTCTTTCCAGAGACACAAATCCTGTACTTCAACTGGTGTGTGTCCTTCCACCCTTGGCCCTTTTGCAGGCCTTACCAAATAACCATTTCATTTAATAAACCTGGCCTTGGGGATATTTAGGCAGCCAGGCTTCCATGATGGGTGGATAATACCATGCAGTGGGCAGTCAATGGCCTGTCTTACAGTAACAGCAGAGCTTCCTTGTATCTAGCGTTCAGGGCAGAATGACAATAGAGTCAAACACTAGGATAAGACAGACCTTTTCAAAGTACTATTTAATTGATTAATCAATTCATAGAACAAATGTATTGACTGACCACTTATTGCCAGGGACCACGCTCTGTGTAGAGATACGGTGAGTCATAGACAATGGAAATTATAAACATTATAATTCAAACTTTCTCTTAGGAAAGGGAATGTCCTTGTTTAGAAAAAATCCACTAAGAAGCCATGACCTTGACAAGGAGGGCAATAAGAACCAACAGACAACTTCACTGAACTGAGCAGGACTGTGGAGTAAAGGAGGAGAGAGAAGGAGAAGGAGGAAAGAAATAACTAGGGATCTTAGGGTAAGAGAGAGGGAGAGAAAGACAGAGATACAGAGTGGGAAAAGGGACAAAAGGGCAAGAGAAAAGGACATGTGACAAATGGCTAAAGTGAAAAAAAAAAAACTACAATGTTTCAGCTACTGGAAGGCTTCAATAACAAGGTCACTAATTTGAAGTTACCTGTGTTTCTCTGAAAGAAATCTATTGCTTGGTAGTCAATATCTTCTCCATACCCCAGTAAAATAGATTTTTAATCAAGTAAGGGGTGGATTTTATATACATATTCACATAACAGTACAGTTCAGTTCAGTCGCTCAGTCGTGTCCGACTCTTTGCAACCCCGTGCGTGGACTGCAGTACTCCAGGCCTCCCTGTCCTTCACCATCTCCCAGAGCTTGCTCAAATTCATATCCATTGACTCAGTAATGCCATCCAACTGTCTAATCCTCTGTCGTCCCCTTCTTCTCCCGCCTTCAATCTTTCCCAGCATCAGGGTCTTTTCAGATGAGTCAGTTCTTCACATCAGGTGGCCAAAGTATTGGCGTTTCCTCTTCAGCGTTAGTCCTTCCAATGAATATTCAGGACTGATTTCCCTTAGGATGGACTGGTTGGATCTCCTTGCAGTCCAAGGGACTCTCAAGAGTCTTCTCCAACACCACAGTTCAAAAGCATCAATTCTTCAGTGCTCATCTTTCTTTATGGTCCAACTCTCACATCCATACATGACTACTGGAAAAACCATAGCTTTGACTAGATGGACCTTTGTTGTCAAAGTAATGTCTCTGCTTTTTAATGTGCTGTCTATGTATATATGTGCATGTGATTTATATGAGTGACTATATACATACACAAATATGTCCACATATAAGTACCTAAATGACAATGTATAAACTGAAGTGCATCAGTGAAAAGCAGAAATTCAGCACCAGAGGTGCCCATGAAAACACCTCTGGTGCCTCCCTCTTATGCTCTCAAACCTTAGAATTTTCAGAGATCCAACAAGGTCTTGGCTTTCCATGTGGCCTAGGGCAAGTGAATCAAGAGCTATCTCAAAGGGCAGAGAGAGCTTATTTGACATCACAATTGGGAGCTGAGCTTACTATTTCAGTTTTAGACTAGGTAATAGGGAACATGATTTGAATCTGGGGGTGGATTCTGAAGTCATGATTTATCAAACCTCTACCATAGTTGCCCAAATGCTCTTTTCCCTTGTTTCCAACTAGCACACACCTACTCATCTTTTTAGATTCTATTTAAATATCACTTATCTGTGAAGCCTTCCCTGATGCCCAGGGAGGAACGTTTTCTTCCTCTGAATTTCCATCTCTCTCCATACATTATCTTTCTCTAGTACACCATATATGACATGATATCACAAGGGAGTGAACCTATATACAACCAAGTAGACCACATGGTACCACTTTTGAATGCCCACAGCCCAGAAAGACATATGGGTCATTTACAGAATAAAACCTGGTGATATAAGTAGGAAAGGGAATCTTACAAGTGGACATACAACTTCAGAAAGAGCAGAACTCCAAGCCCCTAAAGAGAGTGGTGGTACCACTCTCTTTTCCATCTCTTTGCTATTAGACGCCATTTATCTTGCCCCTTGTTCCTATTTTGAATAAGGACCCATTGCTCCCAGAAGTAACAGCAATGTAATAGTCATTGTTTGTTTATCCCCTGAGCCAAGACCCAGGGTGACGAGGCTGGATTGCACATGGGGTGTGGGCATCAGAAACTGGGAAGTCTCACCCTGCCTGGCCTGTCTAGCTTGTATGCTTGGGCAAGTCACATAGCTCCTGTGGGACTCCCTCTCCTCACCCTGTGGTAATGACTGGCTTCACAAGGTGGCTACAAAGCTTAATTAAGGATTGAGAAGGAGGCAGAAAATACAAAGTGCTTCATACATGCAAAGGATTTTTCTCCCCATATTTATTTTTGGCCTCAGTAGGCTGCAGTAGGAAATGTTGATGACCTGGAAGAAGAGTCTAGCAAAAACTGTGACTACTATTCTCATCCTAAATGGCTCCCTTGGTACTGGTTGGGGCATGGACCTCATACTTATTTCTTTTATTCCAGTACATTCTGTGACCCTTACTGTTAACTTCACGTGTACAGTTTCCTACCTACTGGCCTCAGTTTTCCAGACTCCAAGGACTTTCTTTATGTTTCCCTTATGCTCAGATGTACTGTTGTTGTTTAGTTGCTAAGTCATGTCCTACTCTCTGTGAGCCCAAGGACTGTAGCCTGCCAGACTCCTCTGTCCATGGGATTTCCCAGGCAAGAATACTGGAGTGGATTGCCATTTCCTCCTCCAGCGGATCTTCTAGACCCAGGAATTGAACCTGCATCTCCTGCACTGGCAGGTGGCTTCTTCACCACTAAGCCACTTGGGAAGCCCCTCAGATGTATTATGATGCCTTAAACTTTAATCTCAGTTCCAACACTCTCAAACCACTCTTAGAAACAAGGTTCAGTGATAGTACACCAGAGTTTGTGAATGAATCCATAGGGGCTGGTCCCTGAGCCAGAAGACACAGGGGCTTGTGAAGCCTTGCACAGGTGACCCCCCAACTCTGCCTGGCTTCGTAAATGCCCACTTCTCTTCTGAGCACTTGGAGGCCTCAGTAGGGTCACAGTTTCCATCGCTGCCAGCGCCTGAAGCCTCATTGCCAGTTGTTTTTTTTTTTTTGCTGAACGATTGAGCAAAAGAACAACTGATCCCGAGACAACAGTGAGAAGGCAGGAGGGACACAAAGACAAACCAAAACAATGGACTGAGTTACTGCCTTGAAAAACTTATTCCTATTGCTTTGTGTGTATGTGTATTTTAATCACAGAGGCCGTTGCTGTACTAGGGAATATTCAAAGACCAAAACTGTGGAGAAAGAAGAAAAGATTCCAAAGTTATATACCCTAAACAAACTTCGCATGCGGTGCTTGTTGTTGAGAAAAGAATCAGGCCAGGAGCATAGGATGTGTGCTCAGTCATGTCCGACTTTCTTGCGACCCCATGGACTGTAGCCCTCCAGGCTCCTCAATCCATGGGATTTTTCCAGGCAAGAATACTGGAGTGGGTTGCCATTCCTCCTCCAGGGGATCAGGCCAGAAGATGGCTATTATTTACACAGCGCCTCCTCTGTACCCTGGCTGTCTTCAGAATCCCTGGCCTCACTCCCTAGGAGGCAGCTGGGTCAGCCATAGGGATCAGGTGAGGAGGTAGAAGAATGAACAGCTATTGCAGGTGCTCAGCCAGGTGCGCTAATGGCTGTGGGGCCACCAAGGCTTATACAAGGAGAAGGGAGAACATGGGCCAAAGGGGAAGAGGTAATGTTGACTTTGATCGGCTAACTTGACAGGAGGCTGACTGAGAGAGGACAGGGAGGATGGGAGAGGAGACACTGCTGAAAGCACGACAGGGTCCCTTGTGTATGCCAGTGACTATGAAGGTGTCTTCCAAATACAGTCCTGAAGAAGGTCAGGATAAACAGGAAGTTTGATACGCAGTAAACCATATGCTACCTTAAATAGATACACACATATTAAAGAAGGTTGCTGTTAGTAGAATATGATATATATCCTAACTATGTCGATATTGGATTGTTAATACAATTTCTCAGATGTATTTAAAGATCACTTGAAGAAAATGAAAAAAAAAAAGAAAAATAACAAAATAATGCCATTTGCAGCAACATGGATGGGCCTAGAGATTTTCATACTAAGTGAAATAAGTCAGAAAGAGAAAGACAAATGTCATATGTTATCATTTCTATGTGAAGTCTAAAAAAAATGATACAAATTAACTTATTCATAAAACAAACAGAGTCACAGACATAGAAACAAACTTATGGTCACCACAGAGGAGAAGGGGGGTAAATTGGGAGACTACGATTGATATATACATTCTCAGTCGTGTCCGACTCTTTGCGACCCCATGGACTGTAGCCCGCCAGGCTCCTCCGTCCATGGGATTTTCCAGGCAAGAATACTGGAGTGGGTTTCCATTTCCTTCTCCAATATACACTCTAGTATATATAAAATAAATAACTAATAAGAACATACTGTATAGAATAGGGAACTCTATTCAACTCTATAATGGCCTATATGGGAAAATAATTTAAAAAAGAGTGGAGATATATATATATATGTGTGTGTGTGTGTGTATAAAACTATTCATTTTGCTATACACCTAAAATTAACATAACATTGTAACTCAACTATACTTTAATAAAAATTCAAAAAAAAGAAATTGCAAAAAGAATTTTTGGAATTTTAACCTTGGGTACTATAGATCATCTTCTTAGGAAAATGTGGCTTTTGAAAATATTAAGTTTTTTTCAAGCCAAAGCATTGTAACTGATCTCCCATAGGCCTAGGGTAAAAATTTCTGCTGAAGCACTGTAATAGAAAAATACCACATGCTATAGATAAACATAGGAACCAGCTAATCACAACACATGAGAGGAAATGTAGCATGTTCTGAGAATGGCAAATATGTTGAAACATATCTGCCGCAAAATATGGTTTTAACAGTCCTCTGAAAAACAGCTCTTTTGCACGGGGCACTTCACAGAGGGTTCTCAGTTTCAAATAAGGTTCATTTTACATACTTGGATGATGGAAATAAAAGGCACTCTGGAAACATACTTTTAGTTCTAAGGACCTCCTCTCTTTTTTGGGAGGAGAGGAACTCTCGGTGATTCTACATATATATCTTACATTCAAGAACTGGAGGATGGAAAGCAGTGTCAGGCAATTCCAACACTTAAATGGCTACTTTAGCATCTAGCTATTAAATGAATAGCTAGATGCTAAATGAGTTCAGATGAATTGTTAGTTATAAAACAGAGGTTTCTCAATCTACATCCCACTCCAAGGTCAACTCTCGTCACAGGTGCACTTGACTGTGAGGCAGTCGTAATCTCAGAAGTAGATACGGCTGCCAAGTTCAAGTTGCCGTGACTCTGAACATAGTATAACATTCCGCTCCGAGCCAGAGTCCATAACTCTTGCGGCTGTTCAGATGAGGGCCCTTCTTAGTACCACTTTGGCTCACACCCACTGGCTACAGTAATGCAGCAGGTGAAGGACTTAAGTGTCACTCAGTTGGTTTCCAGTTGCTTCCAGGAAAAAAAAAAAAAAAAGGCATATAAGATTCTTGCATCTGACACCTGGCAAATTTCCCCTGTGTTCACAAGCCACAGGCAGGAGATCTGACCACTGCTGTCACGGCCTTAAGTGACACACTTTGAGGGGCCCTGTGATACTCAGAAACCTGGGGACATTTTGGAGACAAGGTATAGAAAAAGACTCTACATGTATCCGAAAGCCTTGCCAAGCACCTTAGCCCTGACATGACATTTATGAGCTCTTTCAGCTTCAGAACACTCTGCTTTAGGAGTTGTCAGCTTGACATCATATTTTGGTTTTTATGATGTTGATATACATCTACTAGAAAGGAGGGCAAAAGGAAGGGCTTGCCTCCATCACTTTCTGCAAATGAGCCCCCTGCTTTGCCCCTGGGTGTTTTCTTGAGCTGTTTGTCTAATCTGGACTGAGCATCTGTGGCCTTGAGGTTCCACAAATACTAAAATAATAAACAGTAGTACTAATTACCAGTAGGTTCCTCAAAAAGCAAGAGAATCACAAACTCACCTCAACCTGGCCTTTGTTTCCCTGGCACATGAAAGGTCAGAATGCTATTTTGCCATTTTTGCACAGTCATTGAAGTTGTTTTCCCTTTGTGGGATCCAATCTTCAATGTGAAAATAAATCTAGAAACTTTCTGTTCACACGCTTTTAGGTGTGTGCCCCGAATGACACACTCCAGGAGGTAAGCACGAGTCAGGGTAAACTAGCCACATCCTTTATCTGTTGGGACCTGAGAGTTAGCAGAACTTTATCTTTATGATGAAGTAGCCTTTAGAAGTGGGTATCGCCGAGTTCAGAACACGAGCATCATTACTGAGAAAAGGCACTTTCTTTTTAAACAGAGAAACCAACAGCCATGCACTACGAGGCATTAAAAAGAAAAAAAGGCTGAGCTCTAAGCACACCACAAAACAAACAAATATTCAGCTGGGTTTCAGGAAGTTTAGAGAGGATCAAACAAGCCTTTCTCTACTGAAGTTGTTCAAGAACACTGGTGTTTACTTCAGTCTCAGTTCCTATTTATGCTGCTGGCTTTTATACACCGACCTCAGGAGGGCATTCCAACTTCAGGTTACTCACAACGTATCTTCAGAAAAGAAGGTCTGAGCATCCCGACCCCAGCGTGGGGGAGGGGAGGCATGCGGATTTGAATTTGTTTCCAAACCACCACTCTGTCCTCGAGGTGAAGATATCTCAAAAACCAGAGAGAGAAATTACACACAGAGACACAGACACACAGACACACAGGCGCGCACACACACACACACACACACACACACACACACACACAGTGAGAGGGAGAGTGAGAAGGCTTTCTCATGGTGTGAACATGCCTGTAAGGAGACCGTCTCTTCTTGGATGAAACCAGGAGATGACAGAGGCTATTTGTGGAACCCTCATGGAGGTTTCTACTCAGAAAGAGCTCACAATTTTCTGCTGGTCCCTGGGGAGGCAGATTTGGTAGACAGTTGAATTTTCAAGCAAATGATCTTCCAGAATAAAAGAGGAGTGATGCCAAACCCTTGTGAACAATATTCTTGTTTTATAAACCTATTACCTTTTAGTTCTTGGCATAATTCATGATTTGGATAATGTTTTTAATCCCCATTTGATGGATTAGGAAATTGAGGCTTGGAGATTCCCAAAGTCACATGATAAATACATAGAAAAGCTAAGATTCACACCTGGGTCTTTCTGCCTCTAATGCCTGAGGTCTTCCCAACATGCTACATCAGCTCCTAGCTGCATCCTTCCTAACAAAGCATTTTATCCTTGGGAAGAGAGAGAAACTTTTGGAGAAGAACTAGAAAAGAGCTTTGACTGGGGAGTAGGCAACCCACTCTAGTGTTCTTGCCTGGAGAATCCCAGGGACGGGGAAGCCTGGTGGGCTGCTGTCTATGGGGTCGCACAGAGTCGTACACGACTGAAGGGACTTAGCAGCAGCAGCAGCAGGCACAAGACAGAGAGAAATGTTGACACTTTGGTCATTGTTACTATGTCCCCACCTTTTCATGTAAATATACAGAGATTTCTTCTTAAAATCTGTATGTTGGAACTTGGTAAAATTTAAGTCCCATTCTCCAAATGGTGCAACTTCACATTAGAGATGCAAAAGATTAAAAAGCTGCTATCTTCAGAAGAGGCAAGTCTGAAGGATGAGCAAACCTAAAATCACATAAAAACCCATGTTGCTCTGGAGAAGGTCTCAGTAAGGTTTATCCACATGGCAGCAAGAATGAGTCTTTCACAGACATATAGATGGCCAACATACATGTGAAAAGATGCTCATTGTCACTAATTATAAGAGAAATGCAAAACAAAACTACAATAAGGTTCCACCTCACACCAGTCAAGAATGTCCATCATTAAGAAAAAACAAAATCTACAAATAACAAATGCTGGAGAAGGTGTGAAGAAAAGGAAACCCTCCTACGTTGTTGATAGGAATGTAAATTGGTGCAGCTACTATGGAGAAGAGTATGGAGGTTCTTCAGAAAAACTAAAAACAGAGTTGCCATATGATACAACAATCCTATTCCTAAGCATATAGCCAAATAAAACTACAATTTGAAAAGATCCATGTACCCCGATGTTCATAGCAGCACTATCCACAATAGCCTAGATATAGAAACAGCCTAAATATTCAGCAGCAGATGAATGGATAAAGAAGACATCATACATATATACCATGGAATACTGCTGCTGCTGCTAAGTCGCTCCAGTCGTGTCCGACTCTGTGCGACCCCATAGACAGCAGCCAACCAGGCTCCTCCGTCCATGGGACTCTCCAGGCAAGAACACTGGAGTGGGTTGCCATTTCCTTCTCCAATGCATAAAAGTGAAAAGTGAAAGTGAAGTTGCTCAGTTGTGTTCGACTCCTAGCGACCCCATGGACTGCAGCCCACCAGGCTCCTCCATCCATGGAATACTATGCAACCATAAAAAAGAACAAAATAATGCCACTTGCAGCCACATGGATAGACCTAGAGATTATTATACTAAATGAAGTAAATCAGACAGAGAAAGACTAATACAACGTGATATTACTTACATGTGGAATCTAAAACATGACACAGTTGAGCTTATTTACAAAACAGAAACAGAATCACAGACATGGAGAAGAGACTGGTGGTTGCCAAGAGGGAGGTGGGATGAGGGAGGGATGTATTGGAAGTCTGGGACTAGCAGGTGCAAACTATTGTATGAGTGGATAAAGAAAAAGATCCTACTGTATAGCATGGGGAACTATATTCAGTATCCTGTGAAAAACCATAAGGGAAAAGATATGAAAAACAGTGTATATATATACAAGTGAATCACTGTACTGACTATATAGCAGAAATTAACACACCATTGTAAATCATCTACATTTCAATAAATTAAAAAAAAAAAAAAAGGAATGTTCCACAAGCACAGTGTTTCTGTTTAGGTATCTCTCACCCCATACATGCCTCACTATGTCATTAGCCACTTGGCTTACTCTGGAATTTAGAAAAAACTTGGGCTGAACCACTCCCCACTTTTCATTATTGAAGAATGCTGCTGCTGCTGCTGCTAAGTCACTTCAGTCGTGTCCGACTCTGCGTGACCCCATAGACGTCAGCCCACCAGGCTCTCCTGCCCCTGGGATTCTCCAGGCAAGAAAACTGGAGTGGGTTGCCATTTCCTTCTCCAATGCATGAAAGCGAAAAAGTGAAAGTGAAGTCGCTCAGTCGTGTCCGACTCTTAGTGACCCCATGGACTGCAGCCCACCAGGCTCCTCCATCCATGGGATTTTCCAGGCAAGAGTACTGGAGTGTGGTGTCATTGCCTTCTCCGTTATTGAAGAATATATTTTGGTAATACAGCCTCTGAAACTCTTTTACAGTAGGACATTGATGTGTACCCCCTACCTGGACTCCCTTCTCCCCTGAGATCAGTACCCTGAAGTACACGAGAAGGCTCCCACTCCAGGAGGCCCCCTCCTCCCACCCTAATCTTTTTTAAAGCTACAACATGTCCATAAAGTTGACTATCCCTTCCAGGATTTCCAACAGCCACTTTAGTCACCTAAGTCTGAGAGAGATAAATTTACAGTCCACTTTAGGTTTATGTGGGGAGCCATAAATATCAGGCTTGAGCCCTGAGGGCTAGAATTTCACGGGCCACTGAGTGTGTCACCAGGTGGAGAGCTGTCAATAGCTGGATGTGAGCTACTCAGAGATATAACCACAGTTGACCAGGCTTAAGAAAGTGTAGCCCTGATCAGAGTTCCTGATCACTGGTTCATCCCTCCCTCCTTGGAACTCAGGTCTCCTTCGGTCCTTAGGGTTTGTCCTTTCTGTGAGACAGCAGGGTGCCTTTCTCTTACCTAGACTGAAAAGCTAGGTGACATATGGAAAAAAATAGGAGACTGGCAGTGAGACAGAGCTGGGTTTAAATCCTCTTTCTGTCATGTGTAGCCAGGAAATAATGCACGAGTTACTTAAGCCATCTTAGGCCCAGTGTTTCCAATTGTAAAATTATTAAAGGTAATTGATGGTATAAGAATCGTATGCTGCTGCTGTTTAGTTAGTCACATCCTACTCTCTGCAACCCCATGGGCTGTTGCCAGCCAGGCTCCTCTGCCCATGGGATTTCCCAGGCAAGAATACTGGGGTGGGTAGTCACTTTCTTCTATAGGAGATCTTCCTGACCCAGGGACCGAACCAGAGTCTCCTGCATTGGAAGGTGGATTCTTTACTGCTGAGCCACCAGAGAAGCCAAGAAAGGTATAGCTAGGGCCAATAGGGAGAGGTTGTAGGGAGATAGATTTCCTGGTTAGTAAACAAAGAGATCAGTCGCTCAGTCGTGTCCGACTCTTTGCCACCCCGTGAACTGCAGCACGCCAGGCCTCCCTGTCCATCACAAACTCCCGGAGGTCACTCAGACTCACATCCATCGAGTCAGTCATGCCATCCAGCCATCTCATCCTCTGTCGTCCCCTTCTCCTCCTGCCCCCAATCCCTCCCAGCATCAGAGTCTTCTCCAATGAGTCAACTCTTCGCATGAGGTGGCCAAAATACTGGAGTTTCAGCTTGAGCATCATTCCTTCCAAAGAACACCCAGGGCTGATCTCCTTCAGAATGGACTGGTTGGATCTCCTTGCAGTCCAAGGGACTCTCAAGAGTCTTCTTCAACACCACAGTTCAAAAGCATCAATTCTTTGGCACTCAGCCTTCTTCACAGTCCAGCTCTCACATCCATACATGACCACAGGAAAGACCATAGCCTTGACTAGACGAACCTTTGTTGGCAAAGTAATGTCTCTGCTTTTGAATATGCTATCTAGGTTGGTCATAACTTTCCTTCCAAGGAGTAAGCGTCTTTTAATTTCATGGCTGCAGTCACCATCCGCAGTGATTTTGGAGCCCAGAAAAATAAAGTCTGACACTGTTTCCACTGTTTCCCCATCTATTTCCCATGTAGTGATGGGACCAGATGCCATGATCTTCATCTAGGGCCAATAGGGAGAGGTTGTAGGGAGTTAGATTTCCTGGTTAGTAAACAAAAGAACCTGCTAAAAACCAGATTGGCTCAAAAATAGAATGGGCTGCTGTGAAAAGAGATGAAGACGTAAACATCATCACTTGCAGGCTTTGTGCTTAACCTGAATGCTGGGTGGAACATTCTGGGCAGACGTGGGAGCTGAGAGTGGCTACTGAGAATTTCCCTGCTAATCCTGAAATTCAACAATTCTACAATTTGTATATGCGTCTTTCCAGAAAAGCCGAGATAAATCCTCTGAAAATCCCCAGTGGAGAATCAAAATAAAATGACTTTTTTTTTTCCTGCCTTTCATTTTCCTTCTAGAAAACTAATCCCTCCCACGTTTTTTCCCCTCCACTCAGTTGGTATAGAAGCACATTTCCATCGAGTGCACAGAACATATTTAACCATTTTGAAACACTTAACATTTAACACAAACCACATGGCCATACATTTTAATTACTTCCCACTATACAAATAGTTCCATTTTTAGAAGAGTCAAAATTCTGTCCGCTGCCTCTTGCTCTCTTTCTCTCCACTGTGTTTCTCTCTTGGACTAGCCCAGCAGTGTTCTCCCATCCTGCTCTAGCACTGTCTGAGCCCATGGCACCTGCCAATAAAAGTGAAGACAGACTTGGATGCTCACGCAGGTTTCCAACAACAGAGCTCATTCTGTAATCACCAGGGTTCAGCCAGCAAGCCCTACCTGAGTGACACTGGATTTTTCACCTGAGATGTTACACTGTGAGCTTTAATTTCTATAGGTGATGAACCACTTTGAAAGTTAATTTTTTAGCTTGCTAGAAGAAATGACCTATGAGCCCACAGACAAATCCCACCAGATTGGGCAAAGACAAAACCCTTGTTCCAGGTCTTGAGTTTGCTTAAAAAACTGCCTGTCAGGTATGAGTCACAGAGACAGGGTCATCCTCTGGGATAGTGTGGACCTGTGCTTGGGGGTGTGTATGAACGAATATATCCAGGATAGGAAGTGAATCATAAGTGGATCTTACAAATGGTGGCTAAAGGGAATGTCAAGGGCAGCCTTAAGCTGGAGGAGGGCCACAAAAGATAAAGGATACCATGCAACAGGGAAACAGAGGAGGACTAAGCCAGCCTCCCCCTCATGACAAAATAGTGGTTACACAATGATCACACATTGATCAGCCAGGCACTGAGAAAGCAGGTACTTGTACCCACACAATGTTATTTATTTGACTAGGTGCTTTCATCCCCATTTAACAGATGAAGCTCAGAAAGGTTACACAGCCTGCCCACAGCCATGCTCCCCAAGGTGGGAGAGGTAGACGGTGACCCCACAACAATGCCCCTGAGGGTTCATGGCCCTGTCCAGCTTTTCAGTGCAGAGTCTGACTGTATCTGCCTCTCGGGCTCTGTCTGAGCACCTTGCTTCACGTTTGCCGCTGATATTTTATTACTATTCCTTGCTATTTACGGCCAGATTCCTCCTCCTCCAAGTCAGTTCTCTTATTTCCTAATGTCACAGTTCATGCTTCACATACCCAAAGACGTAATTTTTCACATTCAAACTTTGAAAGCTACAAAGTACTTTACTTTAGCGACAATTAAAATCCCAATGGGAGCATCGATTCTGCCTGGAGACCCCCACCTGTGCAGCAAACACTGAAGATGCAGGCGTAGTTTTTCTTCCTCTGCCATGGATGCGGCCTCTGTGGATAGTTGGGATTTAGAATGTCTATCATCTTCATCAAAGATGCCACAGAATAAAGACTCATTGACCAAAGTTTCTCACTGGCTAAAGACAGAGCAATCTTCTTTCCTTCACTTTGCAAATCAAGATGCCAATCTTTTCACATGGAAATACGGATAATGTGCCAGTTAAGAGTTATACTCTAAAATATTTGGTGGTACCGTTAACATTTGGTCTTCAAGGCAGAGTTTTGTAAGAGGAAGATTTATTTTAAAACGACACAATTTGAATTTAACAGACATATTTCCTCTACATTTTATTTTCCAAATGTATTCCACTGAAACTATATGACTGAAATAGAGCATCAAAACAAACAGGCAGACAAGTAAGCAAACAAATGAAAAAATGTACTGCATTTCCTTTTGCTAGGCAACTAGAACCTAAGATCTCTGAGGTTAGAAATGCTGTGTACTTCATTGCACAAAGCTGAAAAACGGCCCTTCCTCCCCAAGAGAGGTCCACATCTTAATCCCCAAAACCTGTGACTATGTTATTTTAGATGCAAATGGGACTCTGCACATGTGATTAAGTTAAGGATCTTGAGATAGGGTGATCATTCTGGATTACCTTGGTGGGCCCAATGTAATCACAAGGTTCCTTCTAAGAGGTAGGTGAGAGGGTCAGAGATACACAAGGCACAATGACCATGGAAGCAGAGCAACAGAGAGAAAGGCACTGGAACATGCTCTTTTGCTGGTCTTGAAGATGGGAAAAGGGGTCATATGGCCTGGAATATAGGTAGTTATAAAGTTGGAAGGGTCAGGAAGTAGACTTCCCCTGGAGCCTCAAGAAGGAGCTAACCCTGCCGACAGCCTGATTTTGACCACTGAGATTGATTTCAGACCTTTGAATTCCAGAATTTTAATGAGTGTTTGTTAAGTCCCATGCTTGTGGCTTGTGGTGATATGCTATAGAAGCAACAGGAAACTAATATACTTGGCTATCATTTATTGCATTTCTTATGTCTAGCATAGTGCTTGGCATATAATCTGGACTCATAAATGAATATCTACTGAATGAATTGAAAATATAAGTGAAGGAAATCATGAGAATGGGATGCTCAGTTCATGGCAACATTTTTTTGGTTTAAAAATTTCCCTATTTCTGGAGAGGGCATACGTATACCTGTGGATGCTGATTCATGTTGATATTTGGCTGAAAACAACAAAATTCTGTCAAGTAATTATCCTTCAATTAAAAAATAAATAAAAGAAAATAAACAAAAAGAGGACTTAAAAAATTCCCTTATGTCTAAGGACAAGAAGAACAGTTCTTTAAGCTCAGATGGCTGGATGGTTACCCAGTTATCTATGACAAGACCTCAGAGTTTAGGCAGTTTTGCATTAGCTTTTCAGGGTTAGCAAGCTCTTTCCTGGGAGCAGGTCCAGGAGGCCATGGAGCATGATAAGCAGCCTTTTTAAAGGTCAATTGCTTTCAGAAAACCTACTTAGGACTTCCCTGGCTGTCTAGTGGTTAAGACTCGAGGCTTCCAATGCAGGGAGTACAGGCTCGATCCTTGGTCAGGGAACTAAGATTCCACATGTTGTGCTGGCTGTCTAGTGGTTAAGACTCGAGGCTTCCAATGCAGGGAGTACAGGCTCGATCCTTGGTCAGGGAACTAAGATTCCACATGTTGTGCAGCATGGCCAAAAGAAAGAGAGAAAGAAAACTTACTTAGTGATTAGAAGGACTCAAAGCCCCAGGAAGACAGGGAGGAAGAAGAGGCAGTGTCTACACTGTATAATACAAATACCAGAACCTTGAAGAAAGCCTAGTACACAGTAGGCTCTCAGGAAGAAAACTGTAGAATGAATGACATTTAGAGCCAGTGTATAAACGTGACCCTGAACCCCTGCCCAACCCCTTTCCCAAAGCCTTGTACAGCAGACATCAATTTCCCACCACCTCTGCATGCTGTACCTGTTTGCATGTCATTGCCACCACACTTTACCCGTATAAACTAAAGAAGAGCAAAGGAGGGCGCCTTCTAACCCCAGACACACACACAGACACCCCCACATGCCATGCGTACTTTGGCTACAGGGGCTGCAGACCATATTAATATACCCCAGCTTTCCTGGGACCCTCTTGCTTGTTCAATTTTTACAAGTCTTATAATCTAAAGAAAAATGAATTAAACCATTCTTGCTGATTGTAGAATAGTTACTCTAAGGAATTTAATACTTAATGATCATATTAGTGATTTACAGTAACTTCTCATTCAGGATTCTTTTAGATTTATCATAGAGGTAAAATCAATACCTTCTACCAAACTGGAGAAATTTAGATGATTCACTTTGGAAATATAGGGACAGAAAAAGAATAAATGATAAAGACTAAAAATAACTCCAGTTCTTCCAATTTAAGATCTGGCTGACTCTGAAGACGATAATTTAGGAAGGGAGAAGTCCTGCTTCTTCACGTTGCAGATGAGGAAAACTGAGGCCCTGGGGGCATTTCTCAGATCACCCTGGCCACGGGGCCCAGGCCTTCTGAGTCTTGAATCCAATATGCACATCTTTCTGCCTCGTGTCATTCAATGATGGGACAATGGGTTTGAAGCACACAAAAATAAATAGACAGCAATCTCGCTTTCAAGGTGTTTATAGTTTAGCATGGGAGATAACACATCTATATCTAAAATTATGACACAAAATAAATAGAGATAACTTCTATAAAAGTGGTATAGATTCAAAAGGACCCCTGAAAGTTTTTTTCCCCCAGTTTCTTGTATAATAGTAATTAAACTTGTGAAATATTGAAATTCTTCCTTTACTCAAGATTCCTTGAAATCAAGTCTGTGGACTATAACTTAGTTAAGGATTTCACAACAGATCGTACTTGGGTATCTGATTTGAAAACACAAACAACCGTGCCAGACCACACAATACACACTGGATGAGGTCTTTTGGGCAGGTATCTCCCATCTACCCAGGAAAGCCAAACCAAAGAAGGCATTGGGTCAAAAAGGAAGGGTAAAGGATAAATCCACTGACCAGCACCCAAGGAGGCCAAAACAGTCTCTCCTCCTGAGTAGTCGTGGCTGGTTTCAAAATAAAAATAACACACTCAAGCTGTGATAGAGGAAAGCTCTTGGTTTGGAACCCAACTACAAAGTATTAGCAAAGAGAGATTATTACCCACAAGAGACTCTCTTTTAGGTATAATTAGAAGAAAAAAAAAGCCGCTGAACAGTGGGATTCATGAGACATATGGGTCACATGTCCACAGCACTAGTTGCTTGCAAAATTGGCTGTGTGGGTTGGCACACGGTACCGTGAATATTAGAAACCACAAATCTCCAGAGTTTCCTGAACAAAGGAAAAGGCCTTGTCTACGGATTGCCAGCTTGGAGGTCAGCTCATGAAAAAGCCCCTGGTGAGCTCCGGTGCTACCTGTGCATTTTCTACTTTTCATGCTCTCCCCTCCCCCACTTCCTCCTCCTCATCTTCCCCTCCTGCTCCTCTCATTTTGGACGCGGACATCTCAGTGGGTCTTACTGTAATTAATGATGCTTCTGCCAACCCTTCCAGAGGAAAGAGGCCCTCTCCATGACAACGACCAGCGAGGGATCCACAAGCAGCTCTGGATAATGGGACAGACCGCATTTCCATGAGGAAAACAAAGGGAAGCTGATTTTTTTTTTTTTTTTTTTTTTTGCCCCTGAAAGACTAGAGGAGTTACTCCTCTATCAGATTATGTTGCATTCAAAGGCCTGAAAAAGAAACAAACCTTCCTCTATCCACAAGGCAATTCTTGAGAGGCTGAGCTAGAGGAGGGACCCTTTAGAAACTCGGGAGCCTGTCATGGAAACCAAGCACTCCCGTGTTTTCATTTGTCCAAAGGTAGACTCTTCTACAGGATCGTTATCGTGAGTTCTAAAAAGTGAAGTAGATTCTTTTAGTAGGCATAATTTGAAGGGGAGAAAGGAAAAGTTGAACTGAATTTTTCAAATCCTCAGGATGAAGTATTCCATGGACAAGACAAACGTGCACCGAACACTCATCTACCTCTGCCTGGAATGTTCTCAGTTTTCCCTTCACCTTCCTTCATGCTCTGAAATGTTACTTAGCTCCATCTTCATCCCAAGTGATTTCCAGCAGGCCCCAGTTTTGAGCGGGGCGGGAGTCCTATGTCATCTGTTTTCTTTGCAGCACTTGTCTCCAAAACACTTAGATTTGTGTACTTTCCTGTCTCCGCACCCCTGCCTCCTCCAAAAAAAAAAAAGGGAGTGGAGGTAGTAATAAAGATTCAGTGTTTTCTTTCTCTGTCTCTAGTATTTACTACACATTAGGAGGTCAGTAACAGCAGGACAATTCTTGAATGAAAACACAAACCCTGTGGCTGGTCTCTCTATAGATAATACTAACATCTATCTATATTTCTATTTTCCCATCTATTTATATATTTATATTTTTAGGAATTAGAAGGTTGCTCTTTTTAAAACTCTTGAAAATATTGGGTAAACATTATTTTATACATGCCAGTCTGATCTTCTACTTTATTCTAATGAGCTGCTCTTATGTACAATGCAAAGAAGAGGAAATTTAGCAGGGAAGTTTGTGCTGAAAAGAATTTGGCCACAAATGCTAAACAGGATCCATTTTTCCAGTTAGAGAAAAACATCCCTATTTCAAATGTGATATTTGGAATTTCAGCTTAAATTACAGAAGGCCTTGGGAGAGGCCTTGTACCAGAGGCTGAGGATGCTGTGGAACCACTAGGCTAAGTGTATCTTCCTGTCAGCCTGGATTGTTATTTGAGTATATTGACCTGTTCCTGACGGAAAGTCTATGAAAAGCCAGAGGAGGAAGAACAGGCTATAAACCTGCTGCAAAGCATTAACAAGAACAGAATTAAACATTATTGCTTCTGGGACTTATCGTACAACTTGAAAATGGTGTTCAATAAAAGAAAAGATAATTTGGGGCCACACTATCCAGAATGAACATCTGACACATAGTCACTGGTCTGGATTTAGAAAACTGCTTTGATCCCCAGAGAATAGATTGTTAATGAGTATTTTTAAGGACAAGATTGAGGTAGCATGATAAGAGTCGAAATGGGTACTGGTTTCCAAGGGTTCCAGTCTTGCTTCCACTTCCGTAAAAGCAACTGGAACTGACTTTGAACAAGACATTTTCTAACTCCCTGAGAAACTGTCCACATCTCAAATACAGGAGGGAAGACCAACAAATAAATACTCTGATCCATTCAATTCTCAAATCTGGGCCTTTACGACCATTGAAAAGGTTTATAAACAGAGCAACTAACACTCATATCTTTTTCTTTTTTAAACTTTTTATTTTGTTTTGGAGTATAGCTGATTAACAACATTGTGATAGTCTCAGGTGAACAGTGAAGGGACTCAGCCATACATGTACGTGTCCATTCTCCCCCAAACTCCCCTCCCATCCAGGCTGCCACATAACATCGAGCAGAGTTCCCTGTGCTATAAAACAGGACCTTGGTGGTTATCCATTTTAAATAGAGCAGTATAACACTTGTATCTTTTCCCTACCTAAAGTGAAGGTGAGGGAGCCTTAAGACAAAAGGCCATTTTTCTTACAGGCATGATAACAATTCATGTAGAATTTTTACAGCAATGCATGGATTTTAAGAGATTATTATCAACTTTCTGAATTTGACAAGCTCATCAGTGTCACTTCTTTCTCCTTAATTTTCCAAGGTGATCAACTCTCCAATGTAAAAATCATCTTCTTATAAGTCCCAGACAAGAAGGTGAAAAAAAAAGTAATCTATTAAAACATTTCCACTTTATTAAAAAATGGAATAGTATAATACATCTTCATGTACTCCTCTTCTCCTCTCTGGTAAACATTTGGTCACTCTGACTTCATATATCCCCAGTTTACTTTTTTTCTGGAGCAATTTAAAGTAAATCTTAGATATCTTGTCATTTTACCCATAAAACTTTTAGTATTCATCTCTGATAGACATTAAAGAAAAACAAAACCAACCAAACAAAAAAACCCTGCCAGGCCATTATTTTACCTGACAATATTATTTAAAAAATCTTTCAACATCATCTAAACTACCAGTTCATATTCAAACTTCATCAACCATCTAAAAAAATTATATTTCTGTTTTAGCTTGAATCAGCATCTAAACAAAGGCAGAAGTGAAACTGATTGTGCCCAACTCACAATCCTTTGTCTCTCAACTATCTCTTTTAGGCGCTTACATGACTTAGGCACAGTGTATCTGGTCACAGATATCGTGAAGGCCGCTTTCATTGCTACTAAATATTTCATTATTTGAAATGCCCCGTTCTATGAATCAGATACAAATGTAGTTAAAGACTCACTACTGGAAAGATATCAAGTAATTCTCACAGTTTTCTCTAATGCATAAACGGTTTGGGCAACTTTAACTGCATGCTTTAAAGATATTTTGTTAAATTTTATAATATTCACAGGAAGAATCCGTTTGACAAACACTGCTGCTGCTGCTGCTGCTAAGTCGCTTCAACTGTGTCCGACTCTGTGCGACCTCACAGACGGCAGCCCACCAGGCTCCCCCGTCCCTGGGATTCTCCAGGCAAGAACACTGGAGTGGGTTGCCATTTCCTTCTCCAATGCATGAAAGGGAAACGTGAAAGTGAAGTTGCTCAGTCATGTCCAACTCTTAGTGACCCCATGGACTGCAGCCCACCAGGCTCCTCCGTCCATGGGATTTTCCAGGCAAGAGTACTGGAGTGGGGTGCCATTGCCTTCTCCAGACAAACGCTAGTGGGCCTTTATTTTACCCATATAAAAGCTGAATGCCCTAAACTGTACAGCGGCCCAATGGCAAATGTAGTGTTTTCATTTGTAGCTTCATCTATACTTTAAAAAAGAGACATTTGAAGGAACATAACCACAAAGAGGCCAGCTTTTAAATAGGGAGAAGAGCCCTAAACTGCCACGGACTCTGACTTTTCCGGTAACACACAGGCACTGCTATGACACATAACGAGAAACACTGCTTTGTAACACAAGTCTGTGTTTTAGCACACACACTGAAACAAACAAACAAACACGTCTATTTAGAAACCCAAACCAAGCCCTGCCGCTGGGCATTGGTATCAAGGATGTCAGAGTGGCTATTCAATCCAGGTGAAGTAGCAAGGCTCTATCCCTTTTCTTGGCAAGAAAGAAGCTTCTTGCCTGATGCTGCACATGCCCACATGAAGAGCAACCATGAATTTAATTTTCTTAAAACAGAAGCATTTTCAGACTTGTGTTTTCCTGGACAGCTGCCTGGTGGTTGTAATACATAATAAGGGCATGTAATTGACAGTAATGTGAATCACTCACAAATTCTGGCTATATATATATATATATATATATATATATATATATATATATATATGGAGCTACTTTTTTCCAGGAAAAAGTTAAGGAGCAGATTCATCTTTTTCATTGAAAATAGCAATTACTTTACATTTCAGCTCATTAGCTAACTTTATATATATATATAAATATATATAAAACACTGTGATTTGCACTATCAACTTATATTACAAAGAAGTGGCGTGGGTACACAGCTCATGAAACGGGATGATCTGGGTCAGACATAATCTGTGAAATGGCAAATTTAGATGGGTTACTTGATATAGCATATATGAGACTCCTCTCCCAAGAGTCAGTTACAAGAGACTGTCCTGCCAATAATTTTGCCACTTGAAAAGCTGCCATCTGTCAGGACTTTGTAATTATCATGGTAATAGTCATTGACATTCATGGGCAGCTTCAGAATTCCTTTCACAAGACCTCAGACATGGGGATTTCCAACATAATGGCTGGGGATTTTCCCAGGTTAGGACCTCTTGGAACCATGGAAGCTTTCAGACAAGGTAAGGGTGGCTCCTATCTATTAATTCCTCTTTGGATAAGAGACAGAATAATCTGAATTAACTTCACTATTAATCTGAAAGGGGCCCTCTTTTCCAAGGCAGAGGCACAGAAACTGAACCGTGGAAAGTCATTAAGCTTAATGCCATTGAGATAAACCCTGACTCCATCTGAACTTGACAGGTTAGGGAATTTGTTGGTAGCTTCAGCATCTGTGAAACTGGAAAGCTCTTGTTCAGATCTGCAAGGTGTTTTGAGCTTCTGTGTTCTGGAGGCAACAGGAGTGTTGATCTGTGGAAACCTCAGAAAAACATAAAGACAAAGCTGGGGCTTTGGAATGCAGGAGTTTGTGTTGCAGCAATGGGGGTGGGGTGGGGTGGTATATCTTGAACCAAGGTGAAAAGAGTGGAAACACTTAAATTTTACCTCCCGTTTATAATACTCCATGAAGACAGTTTGGATTAATTTTTCTCAGATTGGGATCTCTCATTCTAGGAGTAGAATTGAAGTCAAATTTCACTACATCAGAGGTTATGTTGAGATTTTAAGGAATGAAACTAAAATTCATTCTGTACTTGACCACCAATCACTAGTGAGAAATTTTTTCCTCTACAACAGCAGTTGGGGGCTGGGATTATTGGCTCATCATGGTTCTCATCACTGACAGCTACCACTGATCTCCAACCTAATTCTGGAGTTTATTTGGCAAGTAGTTGCTAAAAGGCAGAGTGAGGGAGGAGTCCCGTAAACTGCAAAAAAAGAGAGACATGATGTACATAAAATGGCCCTGCGAAATATTTCAGATACTGTATCTCAATTATAAAAGAGTAGCAGACTGTCAAAATCTGAAAAGTAACATGTAACACATGCTAAGTAGGCATCGTCTTGTTCACATGTGAATACGTTTCACATGAGCCCAAAGAGTTGGAAATGTGTTATCTATTTCTTTTAATTGAGAAAAATGTGTTAACTCTCTGGAATGTCCATGTGTGGAAAAATAATGCATTATGTGGAACCGCACACACATGATTTATAATGCACATATCCAGGACCAGAAATTCTAATGAAGAACCTTATTCAACAGAAAAAAATATTTTTTTTTCTTTAGCATTTGCAATTCTGGTATACCATAATGCTGAGGCCAAGCATATCCTTTATTAGTTTAAATCCTAGCTAAGCAATAAAATGTGTCTCATTTTAAATAAAGAAAACATGTTTTCACAAAATTTAATGTCCATTTTGGCTCCCCTGCAAATGCTATGGTGTGCCACCCAGATTCTTCCCTGCAGGATGGAGGCCCTTATTTCCCCTGGGGCCCAGAGTGCTGACTGCCAGTGGCTCACAGCTGACTTGTTTTCTGAGCCTTGTGTTTAGCTAAAGGGAGCTGCCTTGCCCAAGATGATGCTTTTCCCTGGGCGCAGCTGGCATCCAGTGGCTGGCTGATTTAGGGTAAAATATCCAGTCCCTTTGCCTCAATCTAGGATATCTCTCAAAAACTGTATGCCTGCTTCTGATCTGTCTGTGGTGTCTGCTGAACTCTGGTTGCAGCTATATGACAGTTCAATTTCTCCTGTCCAATCCAGGTTCCTTCACCTTTTATAGCTGGTGTTCCTAAGAGTATTCCCCAATCAGCTTTCTGTACATAAATCTCAGTGTCTCTAAGTCTATACTCTAGGGAACTCAATCTAAGATATCCATTTCTTTAAGGATACCTTAGTGGAGTGACAAGTTGGGAACAGTGATGAATTTCAGATGAGAATAGTGTGGAACTTCACTTTATTCAGTGTGAGGTTATCCCAGCCTCATCTTGATGCCGAGGGTTCCAGAAATTTCCTAAGTCTGGCATTTTGAGGTGAGCTAACTTAATGGTGATCATACAAGAAATTTCATCATGGGGTTTTCCTCTTGTTTGAATATAGGCAAATGATGAACAGTATGTAGATGCTTAGGCTATATGCAGAATGTTAGAAGTTGGCTCTTCTCTCTTGGGTTAGAAGTTAACCCAACTGTTCAGAGTTCTATAAGTGAGGCTCTGGAACAGATGGGCCATTAAAGAGGAGCTTAAGCACTAGGAGAATCCGTGAGAATGGGACCCATATTGGTCATTTTATTCATTAGAAATCTAACTTAAGAGAAACACTTCAATAGAACCTCAGGTAAAGCAATTTAGGGCAATAAAAACATAGTCTTTTAAGTGATACTGTCCCCCAGTGGCTCCCATAATGAAAATGAGAACATTTTCCCATCTCTCAAATCACCCCAATTATACACAGGATTAGGTAACTTCCACAAATCAGGCCATGGAAAGTTCTTTGATTTAGAGGTATCAGTCAGAACTCTTTTTTTTTTTTTTTGGCAGAGGGATGGTGGTGTGTATGCATGAAGGCATAACACCTTTTCCTTTTCCAGTCTGGAAAACCATAGGTTCAGTTGCCTTTTAGGACAGTTTCTACTTTGATTGCACTTTGCTGTGTGAAACTGCAGCATGAAATGAAGATAGTCCCTTTCCCTGTGTTATTAAAAGCCATCATCTACCAGTGCCAGTTCGATGCATGAAGCAGGGTACCCAAAGTCGGTGCTCTGGGACAACTCAGAAGGATAGGGTGGGAAGGGAGGTGGGAGTGGGGGTCAGGATGGGGGGACACATGTATACCTGTGGCTGATTCATATTGATGTATGACAAAAATCATCACAATATTTTAAAGTAATTATCCTCCAATTAAAAACAACAACAAACCCTCCCATCTGAGAAAGGAAAGGGATGAAAGAGGCTACCAGAGATGACGCTTCTATGAAAAAACAACTTCAAGTCCCTAAAAATCTCCTAGGTACATCCTGTTGTCACTCAGCTTGTTAACAGATGCAAAACAAAAGAAGAATTATTGTGAAGCTGAGAAAACTTGGATTTAGATTTCATATGAAGGGATGGACTTTACATTAGAGGCAAAGAACCTTCATTCTCTAAGTATAATCATCCCAAAGTGCTTTTTGACCTTGGAATACAGAAAAAAATCAGTGTTAAGGTGGAATTGGTTAGGTCATTGCCTAAGGAGGCATAAAAGGCCATCAGGAAATAAATTAAAATTAAAATAGATTCTTTTATTGGGTCACATCTCATCCTTTCATTTATAAGCAAGGTTTCCACTCAAGGAATTGATACTGCAGGGGATAATCTTGCTCCTGATGTTTTGTCTCAAGTAAAACTTACAAACAAAACTGGGGAGAAAACTGCACATAAACCTTGAAAAACAGAGGGTTCCAAGGAATAGCAGACAGAAATCATGGTTGTGTGCAGCTACTTACAAAGTGGACAACGGCTTTGAAATCAATGGTCCCTGCTAAGTTAAGGAAATATACTTAAACATTCCAGACCAGACAGACATAGCAATGTCACATGTTCTGACCTTGAAGAATAAATGTCATTTCTTTCCAGAATTAACTTTAAGATTCAGTAAGTAATCTAGGATTATCAGAACATTTATTTCCTAAATTGTTTAACAAATCAAGATCACTTTTTCCTCTAGAGACCAGATGGATCCAGGATATTTCACTTGATAGAACATAGTCTCCGTTCTTGGGAAGATCAGCCAATTCTCTTTTCTAGTAGGTAGCTTTCTCCTTTGCATTTCAATATATGCCAATGTTAACTGAAAATGTCTCTTTTCTTTTTACTCTATAGATTTGATGATCTGGTTTATGAAATCTTGTGTGGATAATGCAAACAGTGTCAAAAAGGTCACTCCAAAAAATAACACACTCTGCATCTTTAGATACTATATGAATATTTTTAAAATTTTCTGGATGAGATTCTGGCTTAAATCTTACAAACTCCTAATGGAAACCTCAAGGAAAGCAGTCATATAAATCAACTATACTTCAATTTAAAAAATTAAAAGAAAATAAAACAGAGCAATTTGATCAATTAAAAAAAATAAAGGAAGCAGTCTTGAAACTGAGACTCAGAATATATCTAGTAAATTGTCAGACATTAAGAAGCCCTTTGAGTTCTAATACTGGTTTCCAAAATAATATAGTACAAATCTCACAGTATCATTTCAAATAATAAATATCTGTTCTCCTTTATAGCTGTTAACAAGGAAAAGATTATTTTTTCCTATAATCAAATGTGCAAGAAGAGTGGTCTAAAATTGTATGTACACACACACACACACACACACACACTCTTAAAGTCTACAGAAAGGACTTTACTTGCAGTCCAGTGGTTAAGACTTCACCTTCTAATGCAAGGAGTGTGGGTTCGATCCCTGGTTGGGGAGCTAAGATCCCATGTGCCTTGGTGTCAAAAAAAATCCAAAACATAAAACAGGAACAATATTGTAACAAACTCAATAAAGACTCTAAAAAATGGTCCACACCCCCCCCAAAAAAAATACTTAAAAAAAAATAATAAAGTCTACAGAAATCAATGGAGCACATGGTAAATATCAATAACTCTGCTAAGGCCAAGATACACCAGGATAATTAAAGCATATCTAGTGAGAAATAACTACAGAACTACAACTAATCTACAATATATTTTCTATACTGTCACCTTAACAATGTCCCCTAGGGGCAGAGGAGCTGTTAAATTAATTTAGCAAGGTGGGATCAGAGAAGGCTTTGCACAGATGTTGCTATTTGCACTGGCCTTTGGTGGAGCAGTAAGACTTCCACAGGCATAGAATTCGGTGAAGGCCATTCTTGGGCAAACAAGGTGTAACAGAAGCAAAGGCACTGCGGTGTACCCATGCACAAAGTCATCTAGAACTAGTCAGGGATAGTGGCAAAAACTGCCGGCACAGAAGCCAGGGAGAGAGCAGAGGAAAGATTAACACCAGATTGTGAAGGGCCTTGTTTCCCATACTAAATATTGATACTTTCGATTCCTCGGGCAACAGAGCGCCCCAAAGGTTAAGGAGGTGGAATAAGATCCTGCTGACAGTGGAATCCCAAAGCAAGACATAATTTTTCTTTTTCTTTTCTTATTTGGGAGAGGAGGGAGTACAAACTGCTGAATGTAAAGGTTGTATTTTCTAATCTATCTGGTCTCAGAGAACAGAATTCAGCTAAGGCACGTTCTTTCTTTTTTAAAAAATATTTATTTATTCATTTATTTGGCTGCATGGGGTCTTAGTTGCAGCAAGCTGGATCTTTCATTGTGGTGCAAGGACTCCAGTTGTAGCACACGAGCTCTGGAGTGATGGCACGAGGGCTCAGTTACTCTGTGGCATGTGGGATCTCAGTTCCTTGACCAGGGATCAAACCCACCTTCCCTGCATTGCCAGGCAGCTTCTTCACTACTGGACCACCAGGGAAGTCCCAGCCGTGGCATGCTCTTGGCACATGATCCTAGCACCACAAGACTGACATCTCCACTAAGAGAGTTACAACAGTTCTTATTATTGGCGCTCTACTCTATTCACATAGCAAAATGAGAGGGGTGCCAAGCCGCATCTTGAGTACCTTGCACTGCAGATTTACTGCCTGACAAGCCTTAAAGTTAGAAAACTATTTCAAGTGGAATCTGTCACTAACAGCTTTATATGGTCTGTTGTTTCCTGAGCACCTGGCCACTGGGAGACCAAGTCTGAGGAACACATTTCCTATGGTGGGCCTTCCTGACAACGGCATTATCATTGCTCACATGACATATACCAGTTCATCAAAGCTCTTTCAAGCCAGAAAGCCAAGCTGATGATGTGAACCACCACCAAGTGATTTTTCTCCTAATGGCCTACATTTACAAAAAACTTTTGCATTTATACAGTACATGGGTAGCAAAGAAAGCAACACTAATTTTTATTTTGATTCCCCTTCACGACAGTCCCTTGTGGCAGGAAAATGGTTAGTCTGCAGATAGACACCTAGGACCAAAGAAATAAAATAATTAGACATCATGGTTTTGATGGCGCTGGGGCAGAGTTAGCAGTCTCATTCCTTCGGTGCGGTTTTCCAAGGGAAACGCGACAGCCTTGCTCCCACAGCAGACTTAAATATCCTCCATCCATGTTGATCAATTCGATGTCTGAGCCCGAATGACAAGCTCAACTGGCAATAATGCCTTGCACAGGATTTTAAGCGACATAATCAACTGGAGAGGGACTTGTGTCAGTTAGACTTTGTCTCCTTAAAAATCAAGAGTAACAGTGGTGAGAGAGAAGTTTTTAACAAGGAGGAAAACCCTAGACAGTTGTCTCTGAGATTCTTCACCACAGCTTCAAGGACACCAGGAAAAGAGCTGCTATTTGAGGCAACTTCATTATAAAATCATTTTTAATAAGCAATCTTAACAAAGAGAGGGAATACTCTTGTGGAGAAGGCCTCCAGGGACCCAGAGGCTGCCCAGTTAAGTTATTAGGAAGTTTCACACAAGGGACCAAACAGCTATTTCATTGGCCTCGGGGGACAGAGTTTAGTTTTCACCTGTTCTCTAGAGGCACTGGTGTTATCCTGTCTACGAACAGCAGAGACTGGTAACAATCAATTATCTCGATGCCCCAACTTGGTGAGGGAAAGTGAATTTTCAGTTTTGTCGACGCAAAAAGACACGGTGAAGAGAGACAGATAAATTACCGTGAGATGGTTCATTATATACTGAAGACTTTTCTGAATGTGCAGCCAATAGAATGCTACATCTGAACCTCAGTGTTAAGTGTAACAATAGAAACTCTTTCTTGTGAAATTAAGAAAGAATAACAAAGAGAAAAGGACATATCATTAGCTAGCTTTGAACTGTACTGTGCAGTCATGTGAGGGAAATAATTCTTTGTGCTTGTGAAAAATAATAAGGATATTTACTTTGTCTATGTAAGGAGTGAGCAAGATTGGGAATGTAGGGTTCAAATTTTTAGAAAGCTCTGTGTGGTTGAGTTGAAAAGGGTTGGAAAGACATAGGCTTTTGGAATATTACCTTGGTATATGGCCTCAGCCAATTAGCAGCACTAATGAAAGAAAGCAAAAAGAAACATTAGCCACATAATTCAAAGTGTGTATGTATTTTTCAGGTTTCACTGTTTGCTTCATTCCTCTGATTTTAATGAAATGGCAAGCATTGGTCTTAAAATTAGACCTTCAAACTGGGAAGATGGAGAGAAAAAAAATGAAACACTTTTTCTTTAATAATTAGAACAGCCTTTTCTTTTTGGACTAAATCTTTCCTGCTCAATAAGCACTTTTTTTACACAGGTGATCAGAGGAAAGACCATAAAAGAACCTCCATCTGAGGCTAAGAATTTTCTTGGAGTTCAGAAAAGGGATTGAAGTATGGAATGTGTGATTCCTATGATACTCACTAAATGACAGCAATAAAACCATTGTTTACAGGTCACTGTGCTTTTCACACCCATTTCATGGCTTCCCACTGGTTATGAGATAAAGCCAAAATCTTATCTCTGTTCTTCACATCCTCTCTTTTTCTTAATACTCTACTCTAGTCGGATAGGTTTATATAACCACCCACCCCAAGTCCTCCATCAATCTACCTTCCAGCTGATCTTCCAGCTACTCACTACTCTTCCAGCTGATCCAGTTCAGCTCCCAACCTGGGTTGCCCACTCAGACAGACAATCCGATTGAATCACAGCCCTGCATTCCTCTGCAACGTCTTCATTACTAAAAGTTCCTCAAGTGTCCTTTCTACTCAGATGTAGACTAAACTACTGGAGAGTGAGGATTAGGAGTTAAACTTTCTGTTTTATGCTGTGCCTAACACACTGCCACACACAGAGTAGGTGTTAGGAATATTAAGCTAATAAAATCTTTCTGACTCCCGACCACCTGCATTTGGTACAGGGATTGGCTGGGGTCTGTTTTCTAGCCTTCCCTCCTTGAATGTGAATGAATGTGAAGTCACTCAGTCGTGTCCGACTCTTTGCGACCCCATGGACTGTAGCCTACCAGGCTCCTCTGTCCATGGGATTTTCCAGGCAATAGTACTGGAGTGGATTGCCAAAGATTCCAGTATCACAGGTATCTGGATCATCTACCAGAGTCTCCTCCTTATCTCCTCCAAAACAGGATGATTAAAGTAAAAGATGTATGGATTAAGTCTCTCTGAATCCAAACCTGAATCTTGCACATTCTTGCCATTTCTGCTCTTTTTCTTCAATATGCCCTCTAATTTATGCTTGACGGTTAAGCATTTAAGACATGAGGGGCTAAAATCCATGCCTACAATTTCAACAAAGCAAAACAAGACAAATAGAGCTATCAATCCTACATAGGAATAATGTGTACCCAGAGGTGGAGGTAAAGTGGGTGGAGAACTGTGAGGAAACTCTAGCAGTCACAGGAAAAAGGGTAATTGAATAGCGTAGAAATGGAAAACTTAGTCATCATTCGTGCAGTTACAGACATCAATTATAATCAAAAGGACCATGTGACTGAATCCACTAACTTCCTGCAAGTGTATTTGATAGACCTAGTGTGCAATTTTTTTGTGTAATTCATAAAGGTCATGTAGACAATAACTTTCTTCGTATTTCAGACACTTTGATAATATCTGTGCTTCTTTTTAATCCTTTGGGTGCAGATCTCAATAAAGAGAGAAGCTGGTATGACTGCAAACCCAATCCGAAATTCAGGTCCTCTCAAGCATACTTGAAACCCAGATGTTTAATTTTCCTACACATCCCTTTGATATACATTTCAGTTCCCTAAGGAACTTTTAGCTTTCATGGTTTTGTTTGTTTTTGGTTAGGTTTAGGGAAACCACAGTATCCTGAATTGTTCTACCTCTTAGTGGCAATGATAGTTATACATGAATTATCAAGTTGATCTGACAAAAGAATGCTAAAGTGCAATTTTCTTATAAATGCCATAAATAACTGTTAAAGGTTTTGTTGCAGTGGAAAACAGGTTCCTGCTATCAGAAATACATATTACCACTAGTGCAAGGAGCATGACTATCTCAGAAGCAAAAATAACCATTTTAAACTATCATTTTATCATGGAATCAGTTGAGGTGTATGAATAGTGGTATTAAATGGAGGTTTGTTCTTTGATGAATGAGATTAGGTTGTTAAAAAACAAGTAATAATGTATTTATATTATTAGTCATCATACAGACTTGGTTCATAAACAGAATACCCAAACATGTGCGATAATAATTAAACTCAGTTTCCTTTGAAAAAAAGATAAATAATGACCATTTTAGTTCAATTGGTTTAAATTAACTTTTTCATATAGTGGGAATAACATACCTTTTTTTTGTAATCTGTTGATTCACCAAGGATAGAAGTCTTTATAGGTAGAACAGTTGTAAAGTAAAAGAAAATCTGAGTCCATTGTAGGAATGACTATTATACTTGACTTTATTCCTATATTTTTGAGTGGAACAACCACTCTAAGGAATTAAGTTCTTTACTTCATTCTGTTGTTTTGTGGGTTGGCTTAAACCCTGGCTTAAACCATACACCAGCTGGTTGTAGAACCCTGGGCCTCAGTCTTCACCTGTAGAGGGGGGATAGTAGCAATACCTCCCTCACAAGATTATGGGAAAGATGGAATGAAACAACACATACAAATTGTTTAGAAAAGCATCTAGCACTTAGTAAGTGATTACCCAATGCCGATATTGAAGATAACAATGTGGCACTCATGTTCGTGCAAGGAGTCAATCTGCTCTGAGTCCCGGCTCTGCCCATTTCCAGTTGGATGAATGGATGTGCAAGTTGTCTCACTTCTCTAAGTGACTGATCTCTCAGACACATTTTCTCATCTCAACTTGGGGGTACAAGTAGGACAAAGCTCATGGGGCCAATGAGAAGATTAAATGAGATAATGCATGTAAAGCATTGAACATAATGCCTGGAATATCAGAACTGCTTAGTAAGTGATAGCTCCTGTTGCTACCATAGCACCTACTAAAACCTTCACCATTCCTATCACCACTGTTATTACTATTATTATTGAACTTGAAGTAACACAAAATCCTGAAAAGACATACAGCTCTTCTTTAACAATCAGCCCAATCATGTACAAGAGTTTCATTAAATGTACAACAAATCCATCAAGTAGACACCAGTACTTGGTAGGCTAAGCATTTTTATTTTCTAGCATTGGTCATAATTTTTTTTTTTTTGGCCATGCCAAGTGGCATGTGAAATCTTAGTTCTCCAACCAGGGATCAAACCCACATCTCCCACATTGGAAGCACAGAGTCTTAACCACTGGACCACCAGGGAAGTCTTGTGATCATGGACTTTAAAAGAGTTATTTACCCTATGAGCTATCCACTCATCTCAATTCACCCTTTTGAACCTATGTTCTGAAATGAGAACACAAATACTTTTTGTCCAAATTCAGTTCACAAATCTGAGGTCCATAAGTAGCAAATATGAACCTGCTGGATGCTCTGATGGAAACACTTAGCTAAAGATTCAGATTTTTAATGGAATTCACAGATCCCCACCATGAATGGTAGATTTTTAGACTATGTAAATCTCCTACCTTGGAAGAATTGACTGGCAGGGCCAAATGTGGTCCATTTATATCTTAATATGATGAGACAGAGGAATCCTGTACAGTTCAAAGAGCTTGGCCCTAGAGAGTCAGGCTGAGTCTAAACAAGGCAAAGGTCTCCAGACGGTTCAGGGGATTTTTACTTCCTTGGATTAACTGATCTTGAAGCAACAAAGTAGGTATTCCTCTGGGTGAGAATAGGGGGAGAGGAGGAGGAGCAAGAGTTGTTTTTAGCATCCAGGGTTAAATATTCACTGCTCCCTTCATTGTTACTGTATGCTTGGGTCACAGTGTCAGAATCCTGGAGGTCTCTCTAATTCTTTTCTCCTCTCTCACTTTTCTGGCTTAATCTGCTTTCCAGTTATGAGCTGAAACTTCTGGAAACTGTACACTTAGCCTTTGTATTTTCAGATTATTTCCTGTGATTATGTGTTCATACTTTCTTGCAGTCCCAATCTTGAACTAAGTGTGTAAGCTCTTTGGGGTCAAAGAATCTGTCAGTACATAGTAAATCCTTAATAAACAATTGTCCATTGAGTAGCCCTCTAAAGAGACCAGCACTTGTATTTTGGTCATGCTCCATCAGTAGCAAACTTAGTGTCTGGGATGGTTAGTGGTCTCAGCAAGCTAAGAAATGAAACTTCTGGCAACTATGTGAGCACTAGTTTGTGGCTGTTGGTCAATGGGTGGATGAGAGCTGGATGAAAGCCGACTGAAAGAACTTCAGTGTGGCTTCTTCTCAGGTCTGTCCTAATGAAACATCCAGCCAGCAATTGAAATTATAATTGCTGTGAGTCACACCATGACTCACATTGGTTGTCACAGCAACCAATTAACTATACAACCAAAGCACCTTCCATTCACTTTGCCAAGAATGGCTCTTGAGTTTTCCTGGACTGTGAAAACACTGTGGGTGAGCCCCAAGTTTGGGGTTGCTAAGAGTCTACAACCAAAAGGAATGGCCTCAAGGAAAGGAAAAGAAAACAAAAAAATAAGGCGAGTCTAGTTCTCGGACCTCCTGAGTAAACAGCAACAACCGTGACAGACTGTTGGGTTCACTTTGCGATATCAGCAAATACCCATGGAGAGGAGGTTGAGGCCTCAAAACTAATTTTCTCTAAGTCAAATTTAAAGCCAAGTCTTTAGGGGTAAGAAGTGAATACATTAACCAAGTCTGCTTGGTTAATGTAAATAGTTTTTTTTTCTTTAAAGATACAAAAGGGTTAGTTCTCAAAGAAATATTCTGATTTGTACTAAAATATTTTTACTTCTAAGAACTAAAATCTATTTATGAATAACACAGTGCTTTAATTTTCTATCTTAGGTGTTCGGTTCAGTCGCTCAGTCGTGTCCGACTCTTTGCGACCCCATGAATCACAGCACACCAGGCTTCCCTGTCCATCACCATCTCCCGGAGTTCAGTGAGACTCACGTCCATCGAGTCAGTGATGCCATCCAGCTATCTCATCCTCTGTCGTCCCCTTCTCCTCCTGCCCCCAATCCCTCCCAGCATCAGAGACTTTTCCAATGAGTCAACTCTTCACATGAGGTGGCCAAAGTACTGGAGTTTCAGCTTCAGCATCATTCCCTCCAAAGAAATCTTAGGTGTTAGCCTGATGCAACCAAACATTTGCAAATGTACTAAATTCACTTTTGATGGTTATTTGGGTTAAAATGCAAAGTTCCAGAAAGTTCAAAAGCATATTCTATTTTATTTACTAGGTAAAACTGACTTTCAGTGGGACTACACTGACAAATTTTCTTGATTGCTTACTGAGTAACTTGTAATTTTTGAATGTCTGGAAGTCCCTGAGTGTGGAAGAAAGCAAGGAGAAGAGACTTAAACAAGAAATATAAGGGATATGATTTAGGACTATAAATTAGGGTGTTGGGGTTAATATATATACATTACTATATATAAAACAGATAACCAACAAGAACCTACTATAATAGCACAGAGTAGGGAACTGTACTCAATATTTTATAATAATGTATAAGGGATAAGAATCTGAAAAAGATTTATCTACCTACCTCCCTATCTATCTGAATCACTCTGTGCTGTACATCTGAAATAACACCTTATTGTGACTCAACTATACTTCAATAAACAAAAATCTCAAAAAAAGAATAAAGAATATAAACGAGGATGAGAACAGGGGGAAGTGATGATGGTCTATTGACACTCTGGAGGCAATCCAGGAGCCAACCAGGTATCTCTCTGGTCTATGCTGTGGTGACTAGATGCTATATTCCCTAAGATAATGACAATGATGGTAAGCTCCCTAGCAGTTGAAAATAGCTAAGATTATTATCTGTTGTATTTTTCACTTTTTCATCTCTTTATATGTCATCTTCTAACATTTTAGTGAATGCAGAACTACCCATGCAGAATTAGATTAAAAAGTCAGGAGCAAATGAACAGTTGTCCTTGGCAAATAATAAAAACAAAGAGAGCAGTGGATTCCAAGAAAAAACATATTTATCCACATAGTACTATTTCAGCAGGAAAGGGACCAGAACAAACTTGTGAATCACCAAAGCTAAAGCAATCTTGGAAGTGTCCAACCAAACACAGGTGCTATATAATCAACCATGAAAATTGAATTCTACACCATAGTAAAATTTCTCGAGGACACCCCTATCCCACAAATAAAAACTCCCTTTTATGTTCACACACCAAAACCCATCAGGAACACTTCCTGTTGACAAGTGAAGAACATCACAAGCATAAGAATTCCTTGATCTGTCATGATGACTTCATAGCAGAAGCCCCCGAACTTGGCCTTTCCTCACCTGCCAAGTAAAGCTAATGACGTTGACGATGCTGTCCCAGGAACCGAGGAGAATCAGTGGTCTCCAAAGACCATGCTTATGGATTTCTGTGAGGCTAACAATCAGATCTCTTTTCCTGGGAATTTATGGCTTAACTCACCCCAAACACTTTTTTTTTTCTTTTTTAAAGTAGCAATACCTGTACTTTCCAGATAACAAGGTGGCCTAAAATGTGATCAAGTGTCACAACTATTCAGGTTCATTTTGTAGTTCTTGCACCTCTGACTGGTGTACCTGTGAGCTGACACTCAGGTCTGATAATATATTCTGCAACTGTACATGTTAATTTGTAAGTGGAACAATCTCTCTGTGAGGGCAGTTAGGAAATTCAGGTTGAAACTGCTAATGGGAGGTGACTTCAGCTGTGGGTGATTATGTAGTCAAGCCTTGACCAAAGTTTGCCAAACCCTGGCTAAAAGTAGAAGTCTCGAGACAGTCCGAAAAATGAATTCATACTTCCCTGAGAGTGAAACTTTTTGAAGAATAGATGTCAAGATGATTTAGGAGGAGCTAGAATTTAACATCTTAAGAAAACTGATCAGCAAGTTGGGAAAGTTCAGTTTTCAAGAAAAATCGGACAGATGCTAAAGAAGTCATTTGGGTGATGGTTATTAGAGGAAGAACTGATTTGTTTTCCTCCTCACAACTTGCAGGGGCTGTAGAGTCACTAAGATCAGAAATATGATGGCCTGTGTGCTAGGCTTAGTGACAAAAACAATTTCCATGTTAAAGTGTCATAGAAGACTTTCACTAACATACAACTTGGACAGTTCAGTTTCTCCTTGGCATGTGCAAAGTTCTGTGTCAACTGTCTACTCAGATGCTATTCTTCCCAGCTTGTCATTGGAACATTTTATCTTGGGCCCTGTCTCCACATCATGAAAGTAAACATCAACCAAAAAAATCAAAATGATTTCCAATCTAAATCATTCTTATAAATGTAATATCGAAGCTACACAATAAAGGAAGTATTAAATCTTTCTACATTTACATTATGCTTAATCCCTAAGAATTTTCCTGCTGATTTTCATAGTTAGAAAGGCACTCAAAATCTACCCACTCTGGCTATATCTTGATTTTGTTTTCAAGCAGGTATATCTGATAGAGTTCAGTAAGCCTCCATTGAAAGACCAACCTGTTAACATTGCCTGAAGTGCCACCTTTTCTCACTACCTACCACTCTCATGCTGTCACCCAAATCCTTCCATGGATTTCAATCCAACCACAGGTTATTATTTCTGCAACAGGCCAATGAAATTATCCTTAGGGATGACAGTTCCTTGAATGTCCTTATGGATAGATGGTCTATATGTTAAGTAACATCTCTGGTCTCTGTCCTATTCATTGAATCCAATGGAGTTCAACTAGTGGTTTGGTTCGCTTCTCCAGGAGCCAAGTCATAATGCAAACAGTCAGCGGCTTTCTGTATATTGCCAGGTGGCCAGGAGTCCATACCCCAAACCGCCATCAACAGTAGGCACAATCATCCGCCCCTGTTTGGGAGAGGCCCAGGACTGAGCTAGCAGAAAGACTGAATTACTTACCACCTCTAGAGTGGGTCCCACCAGGCCAGGGACGAGCTCATGGGCAAGGCTGTGCAAGGAAGCGCTCTGTACCATGCCTGCCCTGCGGATATACAGAGGACTTCAGTCTCCTGCACTGTCAATCTCTCAGTCATCATGAGCTCAATTATGCACCGACAACAGCAAGAACAACAACAACGACGACGACAAAACAACCCCCAAAAAACTAAGGGCCACAGACTATCCTGGTGGAGGGACAGCCAGCTGGAACTGTGCATTGAGAGATGAGGTGCTGTCCTGAGCATGTGTCCATTACGGGCCTGAACTTCCCTCTATCCTCAAACTAACATTCCACTGAAGCCCACGGGAGAGCCACGTGGAGAGACTGCAGGACTGGGACCTAAGAGTCAGGCAACCATCAAACTGGGTGGGGTTGTTGGCTTTTGTGCTTTTTTTGCTTTTTATGTTTGTTTTCTACAAATACAGATAGACAGACAGACAAATCCAAGAGCAGATTTTAAGAATCAACCGAGGCACAAGATAAACTACTTTGATGGTACACAGATTTTTTTCCCCTCCAAATGGTTCACATAAAATCTAAACTTTTCAAAGCATACATAGGAAAAATTGGGGGACACGTCTCTGTCAGTCCTAAATTGTGCCATAAGTATCTCCATTGCTTGCCTTAGAAGGATGCCCAAACATATCTCATAGGTAGCACGTATCTGTGGTCTAAAATAGTTATCAAATTCTAATGACACTCTTAATTCAAAGTCTAAATAATATGCTGGTCGAGTACAGCGAAAGTTGACTGCCTGCCATCAATGACGTATTGATTTCATCCTGAGGTTCAAGGCACAGTCAAATTTTCTCAGAATGCAAATCACAACACTTTACATTGACGTGAGTTTGCAAACTTATGGTGGAGTTCGAATGAAGGCAATTGATGAAAGCAGTTGAACCTGAGAGGTGGGAATGAATACAGAGGATAAATTCAGCACACGTTTCCACATCAAACTACCCATGCGATTTACCAGGGCCCACAAAGGCCACACTCAGGGTCAACCGGCAGCACCCAGATTCCTGGTCAGTATCTCTGCTCCACAGACACAAGTACAAAACGACCTACATCGTGAATGGTGAGGAAAAGGAAACCCAAGTTTAAAAGAAATCAAGGTGATGTTTCCTAGAAACATACCAACTCCTTTAAGAAGGATCCAGAGTAAGGGTGACCAGTAAGTAATTAATTGATCCTCCCAGCTAGATTGTATGGTTTTTCTATAGATGAATGCCTCGAATTGCTAGAATGTATCACACTACCCCTAGACCCTCTTTAACACACACTCAGTACACACAGGTGGAGATGTACCACTTCCAACCACTACAGGTAGAGAAGTATGACCTGTACTGACCATGGATCACAGTTGAAACATTAGTTTATACTTGGAAGGGCCACAGCAGCCAGACATATGCGAATTCCAATTCTGCAGAAAACTTTGGACAAGAAAAAAAGATGCATTACTTACATGTATGTGTCTTCTTTGTTACTGAGATACCTAGAAGAGAAGAAACAAGGACAAGGGTGAGAAAGCGGCCCATGTATATTTCTTAGAACATACATCCTTCCCAGTGTACTCTGAAATACATTTTGTTCAGATGGGGATGGAGAGCGAAGATGAGTTCTCATTTCACCTACAACATCACGGGATCTACCCCAGAGTCATGAAATCATTCACCATGGGGCCAGCAAGCATTGCCTACTGTCTTAAGAGACTCTGTGGTGAAAAAAAAAATAGCAACATAGACAGTCATTAAACAGAGTGAGGGAAGACTCTTATTTTTGATTTGAAAAAGGGAAGATGATCACGTTTATAAGTAGAGTGGGAAAGATTTAAGATTTGAGGGAAAGATTTAAGAGAGTGATGCCAACTTACTCAGACAAGATGAACCGAGACATGGAGCAATTAATTTGCTCTGGTCATTGATTTCATGTTTACTTTTTAATGAAAATGACTCTTGCTGCTTACATGAGGCATTACATTTAATGGGGAGGGAAAATACATCCACAAAGTGTACCTCTCTGTCTGTACGCATTAAAGTCAGAAGGGGGATGAATGCTACTTCTGCAAATGGCAGCAGAATGCACACAAACAACGTGAAAGCACGAGGGATTCATGGGTCAGCACCCCTGAGGCTTCCAAGCTGCTCTACAGAGAGCAGGTGAGGAATGGAGCTGGGCAAGATTCAGCACATGAGGACCTCAGAAAGATAATGTGAACGCATCCTTCAATGAAAACAGTGCTACTGCCATTTCAGAAGTGTTCCACTTATTAATTCTGTATGCTTTGTTCTTCTTGGGGGATATCCTTAAGACGAAATAGGCTCAAAGTCATAAAACTCTTGAAAACGTTTAGCCTGTGACTAAGAAATGCGGTAAACCTTAAATGTGTTTTTTCTTTTAAGTTATTAAGAGAACTATTTAACCCTCCCCTAGAAAGTAACCTCATTGAAAAATTTGGCACCCACATCAGACTTATTACTTAGCTATGGGACGTATCATACAGGGAAGAAATCTGTTGTGAAAATCCATGGTAGACATTAAAAAAAAAAAAAAAAAAAAGTGCCAAAGTTGTGTGCCAAGACCAAAATCACACACTTGTTCCCCCCACAACTTTCCAAAGGACTTATTTAGGGAAGCTGAAATTACATAGCCCAACTCAAATTCTTTTTTTCCCCCTTTTTATTGAGGAAAACGAAACTATTGTTTTTCACAGTGTTTGAGTTGGCTCTGCAGAGTGAAGTTAAAACCCTCTGCAAAGAGTCTTAAAGACTTTCTCACATGGGAACTAACCAAAGGGTTTTAGGAGTTTTTGAAATAAGCTTTTTCATGGGAAGTAACCTTCTCCCAACAGCAACAGGGAGTCAAATTGAAAATCTGAATACCATTTGCAACTCCAGCTCATGACACCAGCACCAATAAATTGATACATTAGTGCTCTTTCAGCATTATGAGAGCTATATGTGTACTTTCCTTAGGAAATAATGCTTTCTGTAAAAATCACTTTGAAGAGAAAGTGCTTATGCTGTCACTCCTGATTATTCAGAACCTTCACACAATTGGATTTAACACAGCCCCAAACGCACCTATCTATATTCGCTGAGTGTGGAACAATTTTTCCTGACATCCAAAGGCCTGATGAATATACCACTGCTTTGACTTTTCTACTTAAATTTATTATACAGTGTGATGCAGTGGTCTCATCAAATATTTTCATGACGATTATAATGATAATAGATTTTGAAAATCTTTCCAGGAAAACTGCTTGGTCTTTGCAATCAGAATAGCATGGAGCTAAAACTTCTCATATCTGTCTCCAGAAGAAAGTATGACTTCTGCAACAGCACAAATTCAGCCTTTTTTTTTTTTAAACTGCCAATTAGTGATCAGTAACTAGGGGATATATCTATACAAGAGCTGCCAGATTTAGCATAAACAATACAGAATTCCCAGTTACATTTAAATTTCAGACACTAATAACTTATCTGAAATTCAAATGTAACTAAGCATCCTGTATTTTATCTGGCAACCCTAACTTATACAAATAAAGTGTAAATTATATTCATTACAGCAAGGAAAAATATACCAATAAATTAGTAGATATACTTTTATGGAGAAAGGCTTAAAATACACATCCCTCTCAGATAATATCTTTTAAAATGCATTACAACTCCTAAGTATAGAGACAGAACTGTGTATCACACTTAATTTTCTTTTCCTTTTTTAAACTTAAGAGCCATTATGAAGTCAAAATTCTGTTTTCATAGGATAGGAAAATGAACTGAAACAATTTGAAGACATAAAAGACAAATTTAAAGAAACAATCAGAAAATTTCATGGAATTCCTTACTTCTCATGTCCTTAAAAATAACTGTGATCACACTAATGTCTTATGGTAGTCTTTTCTCTATAGAAGCTCCAGTACTTCAAAGTAACTGACTCCACAGAAGTGGGGAAAAAAGGAGAAAATGTCCTTCTCATTGCACAAATGAGTCAACTCTGGTAAGTTTAACGAAGACAATAAAAAGTTTTCTGTGGAAAGTTAATATCTGGTGGGAAGTGAATCCATGGTATGTATATAAAGCTCTCTAAGGAGGTAAAAGACTGGTACTTGAAAACTATAAGACACTGATGAAAGATATTGAAGACATAAAATGATAGAAAGATATATGATGTTCTTGGACTGGAAAAAATAATATTGTTAAAATGATCATACTACCCAAGGCAATCTACAGATTTCAATGCAATCCCTATCAAAATACCAATGGCATTTTTCATAGAAATAGAACAAATAATTTAAAAACTTATATGGAAACACAAAAGACTCTGAAATAGCCAAACTTTGAGAAAGAAAAATGGAATTGGAGGAATCATGCTCTGTGACTTCAGAAAATACTATAAAGCTACAGTAATCATAACAGTATGGTATAGGCACACACACAAAATATATATAGATCAATGGAATAGGATAAAAAGCTCAGAAATAAACCCACACACTATGGTGAATGAATCTGTGACAGAGAAGGCAATAATATACAATGGGGAAAAGATAGTCTCTTTCATAAGGATTGCTGGGAAAACCGAACAGCTACATGTAAAAGAATGAAATCAGAACATTTAACACATATACTAAAACTCAAAATGGATTAAAGACCTAAATATAATACTGGAAACCCTAAAACATCTAGAGGAAAACATAGGCATAACACTCTTTTACATAAATTGTAGGAATATTTTTTTTTTTTGGCTCTCTCTCCTAAAGCAATGGAAATAAAAGCAAAACTAAACAAATGAGACCTAACTGAACTTAAAAGTTTTTGCACAGGAAAGGAAACCATCAACAAAATGAAAAGACAACCTACCTAATGGGAAAAAAAAATTGCAAATGATATGACTGATAAGGGGTTCATATCTAACATATGTAAACAGCTCATACAATTCAACATCAAAAAGGCAAACAACTTGATTAAAAAATGGGCAGAAGCCCTGAATAGACATTTTTCTAAAGAGAAGAGGCAGAAGGCCAACAGACATATGAAAAGATGCTCAAAATTGCTAACCATCAGGGAAATGCACATCAAAATCACAGTGAAATATAACTTTATACTGGTCAGAATGGCTGTCATCAAAAACACATCACTCAGCAATCAGCTCTATAAATAATTTAAATGTACAGGGCCCTGTCCCCCAGCCTTAGCTAAGCCAGGAAGCCCCACCAGTGCTTGGGTGAAAGAAATACTTGAGAGGCCTGTGTACCCTGGCTTCTGACCAGCAGCCATTTCTTCATCCCCCTCTCCCTTAAATGCGTTGGCTGGTCTTCCATTTTGCTTTCTTGTCATTTCCCCAGAGGCTGCAAGATCCCTGTCTTTCTTGCTATAGAGCTTATCATCCCTGAGATCAAGGCCATCTATGTTGCCCATCTTTGTTCTCAGGTGGAAGGGGTAAGCCTTTTTCAAACCTAACGCTCCCAGCAGTGACTCAATCAAGAATTCCAGGATAGCTGGGTTTTCTAAAGATAAATTATGAGTGTTTAAGAGAAAAACAGCTCTAATTCAACCCAGAAGTGAAAAAGAATAGACTTTTTAAAGGCAACTTAAAAAAAATTATTTATTCATTTTTGGCTGCATTGGGTCTTAGTTGTGGTTTGTGGGACCTTTCGCTGTGGCATGTGGGCTTCTCTCTAGCTGGGCCCACAGGTTTCAGAATGTAGGGACTTGTGTAGCTATTGTGTGTAGCCATCATTGCCCTCTGGCATGTGAGATATTAGTTCCTAGGCCAGGGATCGAACCTAAGTCCCCTAGGCAGATTCTTAACCACTGGACCACCAGGGAAGTCCCAAGGTAGCTTTTAAGATAACTGGATTTGGAGTCCAGCTGACCTGAATTTATGCTCTTAGTCCATCCACTTTTCTCCACTTGGCAGAGACCCTGGGCAAGTTACTTCACTTCTCCAGTCTCTACAATTGTGTATAATCAGAATAATACTCAAAAGGCTATTGTGAAAGTCAAAATAAAATAAAAATGTGTAAAGAGCTTTACAAAGTGGGAAGTGTGATATAAATGTTAATTATTAACTTTGATAAAGGATGGGCAACCCACACAGTCTTGCTTTAACAAAGATGAATTAGAATGTTCTACCAAAAGTTATACCTTAGCTTCTTATGGTATCCTGGGTTTCATACTGGTTATCAGATCAAGGGCTCTGACTTCAAAGTTTGTATCTGATGAGCATAAGACAGAGAACCAAGTTTCTAGAAGTAAGTGGATTCTTATTCTAGACCCCAAACTCCACTGGATTTTACTCTCTAAAATCAAGGGAAGATACTTGCACATGAGCAGTTGGCCTGTGTGGACAAAGGACTTGGATCAGTACCACCAAAGCATGTCAAACCAAGTCCAGATGTTGTGAAGGTTTTGATCCACTTCCCAATGTCTGGGAAGTGACGGCAATATCTTTCCGCAGAGATCTGCAGAGGCATGCACTCTATAGAGATTGGGCCTTCATGGAGTTGTGGAAGAGTGATGGCTGGAACCTGGAACTAACTTTCTAAACACAGACCACTCATACACCCTGAGCCAAAAGTGACCTTGCTGGATGATTTGGGAAAGTCATTTAACTTCTTTGGGGCTTAGTTTTCTCATCTGTAGAAAGATAGCTGAACTACATGATTTCTTGATTTCCCTTCTAGTGTCTTGATCAGTGACTCCTTGCCCTGCTTTCAAGCTATCAAACCAAACTTCCTCTATGCAACAGGCTGCCAGGTCTATTTCTCACTGTGAAAAAAATCTAATGTAGCTCACAATCAAAGGCAACCCCCTGAAACTTTTCTTCTTTTTACCTTTAAAAACCAAAGAAGAAAGAAGGCAGTATCCACAAAAGGTTATATAAGGAAAAGATACCCTTCTTTTGGGTGATATTTTAAAATTATCTGGGCTAGAGAAAAATGGTATCTTTTGATAAAATTGTGAGACTCCTTATAATCTTACCCTGCTCATTTTTGTGTGTGTGTGTGTGTGTGTGTGTGTGTGTGTGTGTGTGAGAGAGAGAGAGAGAGAGAGAGAGAAAGAGGGAGAGAGAAAAACATCCCCAGGTAATGCTTTAGAGTAATTTCTAACTTAACACTGTGATAACAAATTTAAATTGCCAATTAATAGCCTTAAAACTAAGGGCAAAAAAAAATCTCCACAACTCTCCTCAAACTAGAACTTCTAATACAGCAAGATTCCTTGACTCTATTTAGCCGACCATACTTCAGAGTAATGAAAAGGAAATGTCATGAAAATACCACAGATTAATCACTGACATGGTTATCAGTAGTTTCAGAGTTACAGTTATCATGGAGCAGCGCACTGGAGGAATGGAATCTGATATCCCCCTTGGTGCCAAGTCTTTGACCAATTAACTTCCTCGATGGACTTCTTATTGTCTCTTGGTTTCCAGGCAATGGTACTAAGTTTAACTTTTTTTTTTTTTTTTGTAAGAAATGGCATCTTTCCTCCTCTCCAGACATGCCAATTACCATACTGGCATTTGTGAGACTCCCTCATGATGAGATAATAATTGTTGAGATAGAGATATTCGCAACATGGATAAGGTCTGTGTTAGAATAAAAAACAAAAGGAAAAGCAAACACAACAAAAAATGGCTGAAATAACAGATATGCTATCATATATAAAAGAGATAAACAACAAGGACCTACTGTTTAGCACAGGGAACTACATTCAATATCTTGAAATAACCTATAATAGAAAATAATTTGAAAAGAATATGCATGTATATCTACATATATCTATACATATCTGAATCACTTTGCTGTATAATTGAAACTAACACAACATTCAGGGGCTGAAGCCGGGAGGACCCCATGCCGGAAGGGCGGCGGCCAAGAAGAGTTACCCACGTCCAAGGTCAGGGGCAGCGGCCGAGAGTGCCTGACTGCGACGGCGCAGGAACGGCGGAGAGGAGCTACCCCGCATCCGAAGTCGGGGTGGTAGTGGCGGCCGAGAGGAGATAGCCAGCGTCGAGGTCAGGGGCGGCAACGCGAGGAGTTACCCCGCATCCGAGGTCAGGGGCGGCGGCCGGGAGGAGCGACCCCAGGCCCCCACGCCTGAGGCCAGGGGCGGTGGCCCGGAGGACCAACCCCACGTCCAAGGAGCCGTGGCTGCGCGGGCGCAGGAGGGCCTAGAGGAGCTATCCCACGTTGAAGGTCAGGAAGGGCAGCGGTGAGGAGATACCCCTCGTCCAATGTAAGGAGCAATGGCTGCACTTTGCTGGAGCAGCCGTGAAGAGAAACCCAACGTCCAAGGTAAGAGAAACCCAAGTAAGATGGTAAGGGTTGTAAGAGGGCATCAGAGGGCAGACACACTGAAACCATACTCACAGAAAACTAGTCAATCTAATCACACTAGGACCACAGCCTTGTCTAACTCAATGAAACTAAGCCATGCCCGTGGGGCAACCCAAGATGGGCGGGTCATGGTGGAGAGATCTGACAGGGTGTGGTCCGCTGGAGAAGGGAATGGCAAACCACTTCAGTATTGTTGCCTTGAGAACCCCATGAACAGTATGAAAAGGCAAAATGATAGGATACTGAAAGAGAAACTCCCCAGGTCATTAGGGGCCCAATATGCTACTGGAGATCAGTGGAGAAATAACTCCAGAAAGAATGAAGGGATGGAGCCAAAGCAAAAAGAATATCCAGCTGTGGATGTGACTGGTGATAGAAGCAAGGTCTGATGCTGTAAAGAGCAATATTGCATAGGAACCTGGAATGTCAGGTCCATGAATCAAGGCAAATTGGAAGTGGTCAAACAAGAGATGGCAAGAGTGAATGTCGACATTCTAGGAATTAGCGAACTGAAATGGACTGGAATGGGTGAATTTAACTCAGATGACCATTATATCTACTACTGCGGGCAGGAATCCATCAGAAGAAATGGAGTGGCCATCATGGTCAACAAAAGAGTCCGAAATGCAGTACTTGGATGCAATCTCAAAAACGACAGAATGATCTCTGTTCGTTTCCAAGGCAAACCATTCAATATCACAGTAATCCAAGTCTATGCCCCAATCAGTAATGCTGAAGAAGCTGAAGTTGAACGGTTCTATGAAGACCTACAAGACCTTTTAGAACTAACACCCAAAAAAGATGTCCTTTTCATTGTAGGGGACTGGAATACAAAAGCAGGAAGTCAAGAAACACCTGGAGTAACAGGCAAATTTGGCCTTGGAATATGGAATGAAGCAGGGCAAAGACTAATAGAGTTTTGCCAAGAAAATGCACTGGTCATAACAAACACCCTCTTCCAACAACACAAGAGAAGACTCTATACATGGACATCACCAGATAGTCAACACTGAAATCAGATTGATTATATCCTTTGCAGCCAAAGATGGAAAAGCTCTATATAGTCAGCAAAAACAAGACCAGGAGCTGACTGTGGCTCAGATCATGAACTCCTTATTGCCAAATTCAGACTTAAATTGAAGAAAGTAGGGAAAACCACTAGACTATTCAGGTATAACCTAAATCAAGTACCTTATGATTATACAGTGGAAGTGAGAAATAGATTTAAGGGCCTAGATCTGATAGATAGAGTGCCCGATGAACTATGGAATGAGGTTCGTGACACTGTACAGGAGACAGGGATCAAGACCATCCCCATGGAAAAGAAATGCAAAAAAGCAAAATGGCTGTCTGGGGAGGCCTTACAAATAGCTGTGAAAAGAAGAGAAGTGAAAAGCAAAGGAGAAAAGGAAAGATATAAACATCTGAATGCAGAGTTCCAAAGAACAGCAAGAAGAGATAAGAAAGCCTTCTTCAGTGATCAGTGCAAAGAAATAGAGGAAAACAATAGAATGGGAAAGACTAGAAATCTCTTCAAGAAAATCAGAGATACCAAAGGAACATTTCATGCAAAGATGGGCTCAATAAAGGACAGAAATGGTATGGACCTAACAGAAGCAGAAGATATTAAGAAGAGGTGGCAAGAATACACAGAAGAACTGTACAAAAAAGAGCTTCACGACCCAGATAATCATAATGCTGTGATCACTCACTTAGAGCCAGACATCCTGGAATGTGAAGTCAAGTGGGCCTTAGAAAGCATCACTATGAATAAATCTAGTGGAGGTGATAGAATTCCAATTGAGCTATTTCAAATCCTGAAAGATGATGCTGTGAAAGTGCTGCACTCAATATGCCAGCAAAGTTGGAAAACTCAGCAGTGGCCACAAGACTGGAAAAGGTCAGTTTTCATTCCAATCCCAAAGAAAGGCAATGCCAAAGAATGCTCAAACTACCGCACAATTGCACTCATCTCACACGCTAGTAAAGTAATGCTCAAAATTCTCCAAGCCAGGCTTCAGCAATATGCGAACCGTGAACTTCCTGATGTTCAAGCTGGTTTTAGAAAAGGCAGAGGAACCAGAGATCAAATTGCCAACATCCGCTGGATCATGGAAAAAGCAAGAGAGTTCCAGAAAAGCATCTATTTCTGCTTTATTGACTATGCCAAAGCCTTTGACTGTGTGGATCACAATAAACTGTGGAAAATTCTGAAAGAGATGGGAATACCAGACCACCTGATCTGCCTCTTGAGAAATTTGTATGCAGGTCAGGAAGCAACAGTTAGAACTGGACATGGAACAACAGACTGGTTCCAAATAGGAAAAGGAGTATGTCAAGGCTGTATATTGTCACCCTGCTTATTTTACTTCTCTGCAGAGTACATCATGAGAAATGCTGGACTGGAAGAAACACCAGCTGGAATCAAGATTGCTGGGAGAAATATCAATAACCTCAGATATGCAGATGATATCACCCTTATGGCAGAAAGTGAAGAGGAACTAAAAAGCCTCTTGATGAAAGTGAAAGTGGAGAGTGAAAAAGTTGGCTTAAAGCTCAACATTCAGAAAACGAAGATCATGGCATCTGGTCCCATCACTTCATGGGAAATAGATGGGGAAACAGTGGAAACAGTGGCAGACTATTTTCTGGGCTCCAAAATCACTGCAGATGGTGACTGCAGCCATGAAATTAAAAGACTCTTACTCCTTGGAAGGAAAGTTATGACCAACCTAGATAGCATATTCAAAAGCAGAGACATCACTTTGCCAACAAAGGTTCGTTTAGTCAAGGCTATGGTTTTTCCAATGGTCATGTATGAATGTGAGATTTGGACTGTGAAGAAAGCTGAGTGCCGAAGAATTGATGCTTTTGAACTGTGGTGTTGGAGAAGACTCTTGAGCGTCCCTTGGACTGCAAGGACATCCAGCCAGTCTATTCTGACGGAGATCAGCCCTGGGATTTCTTTGCAGGGAATGATGCTAAAGCTGAAACTCCAGTACTTTGGCCCCCTCATGTGAAGAGTTGACTCATTGGAAAAGACTCTGATGCTGGGAGGGATTGGGGGCAAGAGGAGAAGGGGACGACAGAGGATGAGATGGCTGGATGGCATCACCGACTCGATGGACGTGAGTCTGAGTGACCTCCGGGAGTTGGTGATGGACAGGGAGGCCTGGCGTGCTGCGATTCATGGGGTCGCAAAGAGTCGGACACGACTGAGCGACTGATCTGATCTGATCTGAACACAACATTGTAAATCAACTATTCAGTTCAGTTCAGTTCAGTTCAGTCACTCAGTTGTGTCCAACTCTTTGAGACCCCACGAATCACAGCACGCCAGGCTTCTCTGTCCATCAACTCCCGGAGTTTACCCAAACTCATGTCCATTGAGTCGGTGATGCCATCCAGCCATCTCATCCTCTGTCGTCCCCTTCTCCTCTTGCCCCCAATCCCTCCCAGCATCAGAGTCTTTTCCAATGAGTCAACTCTTCACATGAGGGGGCCAAAGTACTGGAGTTTCAGCTTTAGCATCATTCCCTGCAAAGAAATCCCAGGGCTGATCTCCGTCAGAATGGACTGGTTGGATCTCCTTGCAGTCCAAGGGACTCTAAGGAGTCTTCTCCAACACCACAGTTCAGAAGCATCAATTCTTTGGTGCTCAGCTTTCTTCACAGTCCAATTCTCACATCTTTACATGACCACTGGAAAAACCATAGCCTTGACTAGACGGACCTTTGTTGGCAAAGTAATGTCTCTGCTTTTCAATATACTATCTAGGTATACTCCAATTAAAAAAAAAAAAAAAACTTAACATATTGTGGAATTTGTATTTTCTTCTTTTTATTTTTAAATATATCAGTGTTTCCCTATTTCAAGTGGCTGTGTATGGTGAGGAGGAAAAGAGGTGCCAAAAGATAATTTACAAAATTTTTACTGGGCCAGTTTGTTTCATGTGTCTACAGCTACCCCAGCACACTGACTCTTGGTTTTATTTCTAGAAAAGGAGGGCTCCAAATACAAAGGCCTTTGCAATATTCATTCTCCCTCCTCATGAGATGCCTGGGTTAAATAAGATGCCTATTGTTCAAACTGTGGTCTTGGGAAAAATGGCTTAACCTCTCTTGAACCTCTGTTTTCTTATCTATAAAATGGGAATAAAATTCTCAGTGCTAGGTTTATAGTAAGACTTAAATAATGTAATTCACATGGGACACACAGTATAGTGCCTCTTTCCTACTAAAGATGTTTTTAATTGCAGATACTCTGCACTGGATAAACAGAGAACAATCTCTGGTGGGAGGTGGGGTGGGGAACTCAGGCAATGCCCATTAGAGCACTGCTGTTTAATGGGTGGATAATCTGGTAAATAAATATTTGAGAGCTTGGGCAGAACTTTCAAAATACAATCTGGAAAATCAGGGCTCCCTTCTGCCATATTATCAACAAGCATTGTGATAAGGTTGAGATCATCTGGGTCCACCTGCTCCCTCCTGTACTTCTCTTTAACTTCCTCATCATAAGGAGCTGGTAGTTAAAACAGCGATCTATATGTAGCATAAGAACATGAAATAAGAAACAAGGCCCAGCATGTAGGATTTTTTTTTTGAATGGCTAACAATTGTTTAATAAAGAAAACATATCACTTTGTGCTGGCATCTGGCCCACTGTCACCCATTCTGACTTGTCCTATGAGCTTGCTCCATTCCACACTGTGGAGGGCAGAATCAACATAGGATTCAGATCAGGAACACAGCCCGAGAAGGTCTTTGCCAAACAAAATGATATTACAAAACAATGTCCTTGCCTAGGACAAAAGAGCTATTAATGATAATCAGTACATATTACTGAAAGTGCTCCGAGTAATCTCTGGACTTTGTTTTAAAATTTCTTAATGGACACTAATGCTTAGGGTTCACTCAAAAGAGAAATAAATTATGCACTAGGGTTGTGGGGACCAAGGACAACATGAGGAAGGCAACAAAGCATTAGCAATGTTACGACAATCAAACATTTGTAATTGCATTAAAAAGCCTTTAAAATCATCAGAAATACTAATTATGATAATAAATAATACTTTAATGTGAAGTTTCTTTTCTGTTAGATTTGAGCCTAGGTTGAGTAATTTTGATAATGAAACTTCAGCTCTTTTACCAATCAAGGTACATTTTACAATCACACACACACGCACACACACACACATAAATTTACAGTTTAGTTTGAAAAACGATTATGGGAATGAATAAGAGAATTTTTTTTCTGTTTTTTGAATTAAAAAAATTCTTATTATTGCCCTCCATCTCTAGGTCATATTTCCTGACATATGTGCCCAGAAATATCTTTTAATTTTGGGCAGGCAGACCAGAGTTATACTCGCTTTCAAGTCCTGCCTTTATCTTTGACAAAACAGTTCCAAGGACAAAACCTTATTCCTGGTCCCCCAGCGAAAGTAACATAAAGAGACCATCGTCTATCCTAGAAAGAAATTCTGAGACTAAACGTATTTGGGAAACATCCATCTTCTCTCTTTGAGATGATTATTCAGTGCATTATGAAAAGCCCATACCTGAGGAGGGTAATTTCTCCTCTTACGGCTTGCTGGTACCAAATATATGATTAGTACTAATGGACAGTAAGAATAATAAGAATCTTTATTCTTTCAAATTTATTTCCATTTATCAAGTCTCTATCCTGAAAATGGAGCTACCCATTAGATATTACTTGGATGACTTAAATTTGATCTTGGAGCTCTAGACAGAGATATGAATGGACAACTGTTAACACTTACAGCTGAGCCTTCTGAAATTGAGTAGTTTTAGCTTATAAGTGAATGATCCAACACAGGTAAAATTCAGCAGCTTTTACCATGCTTTTCCAGCAAATGCTTTCCTTATATGCCTCTGCTGCTAAGTCACTTCAGTCGTGTCCAACTCTGTGCGACCCCATAGATGGCAGCCCACCAGGCTCCCCCATCCCTGGGATTCTCCAGGCAAGAACACTGGAGTGGGTTGCCATTTCCTTCTCCAATGCATGAAAATGAAAAGTAAAAGTGAAGTCACTCAGTCGTGTCTGACTCTTAGCGACCCCATGGACTACAGCCTACCAGGCTCCTCTGTCCATGGGATTTTCCAGGCAAGAGTACTGGAGTGGGATGCCATTGCCTTCTCCGATATGCCTCTGAAAACTGTTGAAATTGCTTATCTTTGCCACTAACAGGGCAGGTACTGACCTGATCTTCAAAGATGATGAAGTTGGGACCCCAAAGCAAGTCAGGCTTCTCATATATTATGTCCTTGTATATGGATACTTCTCATAAATTATGTATGTCTTTGTATACTTAACGTAATCATATTTCAGGGACCATGTTTTGTGGTCAGCATATCAGGTCAAGGCAAGTAATGATGGAAGAAATCTCACCTGGTCCGAAGCTACCTCAAACCAGTTTGCTACTAATGTAAGAAGTGTGAATAGAGCAAGGGTATATTGGGGATGTCAAATGAGGAAACAATTCCACATGTTCACTCATGTGCTGACTCACCTAGAAAGGAGAGAGAATCTAATGAAGTGGAAACAAGGAGAATTTGGTTCTAAATCTGGAGGAAATGAGCTCCACTCTCATAACTAAAAACTCCAGAGTTCAGTGAGGATATCAAATGAATATTCAGAAATGGAGAGATGGCTTCAGTTATCCCTGAATGTATAGGATGCCAAGAGTCTATAAAGGTTTAGAAAAATGTCAACATTATCATCATCTTGAAGAAAGATGAAAAGTCCAGTTAAGTCAACTATATAGCCTTTCTCTTCTCCTCTGAGTGCAATTTTTGGCGGTTTGTCTGGATTGACCACTGCTAGGTGACAATTCAAGAAAAGACAGTAGCCCCCAGGACATATACTTTGCATTCACAGAACTGGTAGAGTGTGATCATTATTGCAGTAGATGCAGAAACTCTTTTCCCATATGAGATTTAGAGTTGAGAAAACTGGATCCCAGGTCAAGCTCTGTTACCTGCCAGCTGTGTGAGTTTGGGCAAAATACTTAAATCTCTCTTGAGCCTCAGTTTCCTCATCTCTGAAACAAGGAAAAAAATTCTTTTTTCATCTGGCAATTCACCTACTGGAAATGTAGGCATAGGGAGTAAGTATGGATTTTCATCACAACATTGTTTCTATTAGTAAAACATGATGGGGGAACCACTCAAATGTCAACAATAGTAGATGATGAGTTATACTTTTAAAAATGTGTGTTTACATAATAGAATACCCTACTATCATTAAAATAATGAAAACTTAATCACATAGAAAGATGTCTTAAGATAAAGACTGAAAAATATACACAAAGTTAATGACACTGTTTATTTTTGAGTGGAGAAATTAAGAATGGTTATTATTTAATCTTTATTGTTTATATTTTTCTAAAGTACCTATAATAAAGCCCCACAAATAAAATTTTAATGATAAAGAAAAGTCAACATTAAAATGAAACTATAAATGGAAACGTGACAATACTGGTTTTTAGTATCACAAACATCACCTCTCTGAGACCAGTAGGAAACCAAGTTTTTTTGTGGCAACTACTAATTGTATTATACATCACAGGAAATTCTATCTGCAGCCTTTAGTGTATGTGTGATGGCATAGCTGGCAACTATAGGAGGCCCCATGGTGATGGGCAGTCTCACAGTACAGTTGACCCTTGAACAACTCAGGGTTAAACCACATATAACTTATGGTTGGCCCTGTTAGCCCTCCATATCTGTGCTTCCTCCACATCTATGGCTTCACCCAACACCGGACTGCATACGACTGCAGCCTTTAGTATTGAAAAATATCCACCTGTAAGTGGACCTGCAGTTCAAACTCATGGTGTTCAAGGGTCAACTGAGGGACTTCCCTGGTGGTCCCTGGTGGCTCAGACGGTACAGCGTCTGTCTACAATGCAGGAGATCTGGGTTCGATCCCTGGGTTGGGAAGATCCCCTGGAGAAAGAAATGGCAATCCACTCCAGTACTACTGCCTGGAAAATCCCATGGGCAGAGGAAACCGGTAGGCTACAGTCCATGAGGTTGCAAAGAATCGGACACAACTGAGTGACTTCACTTTCCTGGCGGTCCAATGGTTAAGAATCCACCTTGCAATGCAGGGGAGGGTGGGTTGATGCTTGGTCGATGAACTAAGGTCCCACAGGATGAGGAGCAACTAAACCCCAACACAGCCAATTAAATAAATAAATTTATTTTTAAAGGGTCATTTGGACTTTGTAAAGTAGTAATCAAATCACCAATCAATATGCTGATGAAGTTCTGAAAAATAACACTTTTTAAGTTCAATGTATTTTACATAATGTTCTAGAATGCAGTGAGAAACTTGGACTGATATTGAACAAATCTTGACTCCTGGGCAAATAAGCATCCTTTAGCTACTTAATAGAAATTTTGTTTATCCTGATGACCAAGGGTATCTGACTGTGCTATTAGCACATTCTAACACTCAGGCCCCCATAAGTCTGTGGAGATCTCTGCAGAGCAGGTGTGACCTCAGACACTGTTCACAAATTCCTCAAGATAAGAGGTGGCTGTTTCGTCAGTATGCCCCGAATCTCTGGGATTCAAACACCGTGTAATGTGATTGATCTTTGACAACAGAAGGTCCCAGGCTGCAAGCCTGGCTTCACCATCATCAGTGAAGTCATTTCACTTTAGGCAAGTTTCTTAGTCTGAGCTTCAGTTTCAGTATCTGTGAGGTGAAGGTAAGAATATCTTCTTTGTGGGGCTTCTATGATCAACAAAAGTATACACACCACAAAGCTGAGAGCTGTTGATGGTTCCTGAATTCCAATGCATTGGAATGACCCCATAGAAGAGGAAAGGAAAAAGATCCTATATGACCCTGGATTGAGGCATTAAGGTGGCACTGAGCTTCAGAATAAACTATGGGTTCTTTTTGAGACTGATATACTTTGTTATAATTTGTTTGATCTCAGTTAACGCAGCTCTTCTCTGCTGATTTTTTTTACCCAGCCTTCCTCCCTCCATCCTTCCGTCTTTCTTCCATCTTTTTCCCCCCTAGTCTTAAGAAGGTTGTAATGACTTGAGCTATGTCTCCCAAGAAGATATGGTCAAGTCCTAATACATGAATGCAACCTTATTTGGAAATTGGGTCTTTACACACATGTAATCAAGATGAGGTCATATTGGATTAAGGTGGGCCTTCAATCTAGTGACTGCTTTTGTAAAAGAAAGGAGAGGACTTCCTGGGTGGTACCATGGCTAAGACTCTACAGTCACAATGCAAGGGGGCCTAGGTTATATCCCTGGTCAGGAAACTAGATCCCATACACTGCAAAAAAGATTGAAGATCCACAACTAAGACCCAGTGCAGCCAAATAAATAATTAAAAACAAAAAGAGAGAGAAAGGGAGATTTTGATCCAGTGACTCAGAAGACACATAGAGAAGGTCATGTGAAGATGGAGGCAGAGATGGGAGTGGTGTAGCTACAAGAGAAAGCATGCTAAGGATTGCCAGTAACTACCAGAAGCTGGAACAGAAGCTTCCAGAAATTTTTCCCTAGAGCCTTCAGAGGGAGCATGACCCTGCTGATTTTGGACTTTCAGCAACCCTAACTGTGACAGAATACATATCTGCTGTTTTAAGCCACCCAGTTTGTGGCAATTGGTTACAGCAGCTCCAGGAATTAATACAAAGGTCCACAAAATTTTAAGAGTTTAAGGAATCATGACAATACGCTGGATTTTTCTAAAACAAGATAGGGCAGTTTTCCTGCTACCCTTTCAAACCCATTCTGCTATCTTCCATAGCAGGTGCATTTCGGATGGGTGAACAGAGGGCCAGTTAGAGACTGCATTTCCCAGAGTCCCTTTGGGCTGGGCACGGCCACCATACTAGGCTCTCCCCAAGCACTGGATGTGTAACTCCCATGTCACTTAAAAGGAAATGAAGGAAGCTGCGCGCCCAGATCTCCTCTCTCTCTTCCCACGGACTGGAACCTGCATGAGACCATGACCCAACTCCAACCATGGGGGAAGGGCCATCTTTGGAGGCAGGACCCTGGAGCTCATGAGCTGGGCTTCCCTAGCAGCGTCCATTGGCTGACGCCCCACAGATGAGAGAAGCAGATCTCTTCCTCACAGACGCCACTGTGTTCTTGGGTCTCTTTGCTACAGCAGTTTTTAGGCTTTATCCTAAAAAATACATCTGATTATGAAGTAACTCTTGTTTATAGTTTAGAACCACCAAATTTTACATCCAGAAGAGTTTCAAGAAACTGTATCTCTCCCTGGATAAGGACTCAGAAACTTTAGGACCTGAGAGCTATTAGGTGATGGGTTCCAAGTCAACCGACCAATGAGAAGCAGAACAGAGAACAGGGCTCAGCTCTGTAGCCTCTGAGTTTGCCCACAGTTGCACAGGACACCTCAGCAGTACCACCAGCATCACTGAGAAGCATCACTAAGGCCAGACTGAAATTTTCAGCTATGAATAAGAGCATGTCGGTCTCCTGCTCAAATTCCTTCCATGGCTCATAATGTCTTCCAGGACCCAGCCCACCTGGTTCTCCACCTCACGTCCTCTGCCCTCTGCCTGGCCTAGATCACTCCTCTACACTGGCCTTCTTGGATCTTTCTCTAAAGCACTGAGCTTGCTCTGGTCTTAAGTCCTTTATGCTTATGACTCCCCCTGCCTGGTTCAGTTTTCCTCCTCATCCCTCCATCACAACCACTCCTATCTCAGCTCACAGGCCACTTCCTCCCAGGATGCCCCCTGACCAGCTCATCCAGAATTGTGTTCCCTGCCCCATTCTTCACTCTGCTTTCACTTTTCTTCACAGTATTTCTCTTCTGACAGTATATCAAATGATTGTCGGATGCCTTTCCAACAATGTCAGCTCTGGCAGGCAGGAACTTCGTGTTCTTGATTTACCACTGCGCTTTTAAGTGCTTAGAATGGTCCTTGGCACAAAGGAGGATCTTGAGAAAATTTGTTCAGTGAATGAAGATAGCTCCCAAAAGCCATGTGTCTAGTTTACTGACTGTGACCCCAAAGCTTAGTCCTCCAGAAATGTACAGAGGGCCCAAGGGGAATACAGATGGTGAGGCAAGTGCTAAATGAGATGGTTTAAAAGCACAGGAAAGGTTTTGCGCAGGTGAGGAGAAACCGGAAGGCTCCATACAAAGAGTGAGATGGGGAGAGAACACATACCAACCCCAGCACCCACAGCAGAGGTCAGGCAATCAATAGCAAAGTTAAAATGGCCCTTTTAAACACCTCTGATAAAATCAATTTGGTCATTACCAGAGCTGAACACGGGGCACGTCGGCCTCATCTGTTAGCAAGATCTTTATGATCTTGTTAACAGATCCCGACATAGAAGCTGTAAAGGTTATAACCCAACTTGTAAAGCTAATCTCACATTGGCTGTGGGATAATAAAGAACCTACAGAAAAATTCCCACTTAGCCATATGCTACAGCAAGAAGTAAGGGTTTGTGTGGCTAACAGTTTAACTCTCCCACTGCTGAGATGGAGGAAGCTATTGTGGAATGATTTCAGTACTCAGGGTCCTCAGATACAACAGCTTGGAGGTTGGATTTAACAATTTCCCTTCTATTCAAAGTGACTTAAAAATAAAAGCCAGGATGCTACCACCACTGAATTATGCTGGGATCAAGAAGAAATAGCAACTTGGCAAAAGAGTCTTCGCCCAACTTATTTTTTTTTTTTTTTTTTTGTCAAAGATAGTTCTGTTTTGGGAAGCAGGTATATAACACAGGGAGCCCACCCTGGTGCTCTGTGATGACCTAGAGGGGTGGGATGGCGAGGAGTGGAAGGTGAGCTCAGGAGGGAGGGGATAAATGTGCGGTTATGGCTGATTCCCATTGTTGTGCAGCAGAAACCAATGCAACATTGTAAAGTATTCGCTGATAAAAGATAAAGGAAAGAAAATAAAATCACACTATTTAACTGGTTAAAAAAATAGTTCTGTTTTACATTTGTATATCCCTAAGTTTAAATCCTTGTACTATTATTATTTTGTATGTGAGTTTGGGGGCATTCTTCTTAAATTATGCAGCCTCATTTCTTGATTCATACCTTCCTGGATCATATGGTCCAGGGCATGTCTACGGGAGTAGAACAGAAAGGGAAAAACCAGTTTGAACTACACAGCAGGTCCAGAAACACAACAAAATATCACAAAACCTTTCTGAGAGGCCTTGAAAAGGAAACAGGGGAATGTGAGTGCATCAGGCATTTATGCTACTGAACATGAAATATGTAGGGAAGATATGATACAATGTCTGAAATTTGATTTAAAAGGCTTCAGCAAAGAAAAAAGGGTCAGATAAAGCAAGTATGGCAAATCTTGTGTTGAATCTGAGTGTTGGGTATACCAGAATTCATTGCACTGTTGCCTCTCTTTATGCATGTTTTAAGTGTCCATGCCAAAGCCTTTGACTGTGTGGATCACAATAAACTGTGGAAAATTCTGAAAGACATGGGAATTCCACACAACCTGACCTGCCTTCTGAGAAACCTAATGCAGGTCAGGAAGCAACAGTTAGGACTGGACATGGAACAACAGACTGGTTTCAAATAGGAAAAGGAGTACATCAAGGCTGTATATTGTCACCCTGCTTATTTAACTTATATGCAGAGTACATCATGAGAAATGCTGGACTGGAAGAAGCACAAGCTGGAATCAAGATTGCTGGGAGAAACATCAATAACCTCAGATATGCAGATGACGCCACCCTTATGGCAGAAAGTGAAGAGGAACTAAAAAACCTCTTGATGAAAGTGAAAGTGGAGAGTGAAAATGTTGGCTTAAAGCTCAACATTCAGAAAAGGAAGATCATGGCATCTGGTCCCATCACTTCATGGGAAATAGATGGGGAAACAGTGGAAACAGTGTCAGAGTTTATTTTGGGGGGCTCCAAAATCACTGCAGATGGTGATTGCAGCCATGAAATTAAAAGACGCTTACTCTTTGGAAGGAAACTTATGACTAACCTAGATAGCATATTCAAAAGTAGATACATTACTTTGCCAACAAAGGTCCGTCTAGTCAAGGCTATGGTTCTTCCAGTGAGAGTTGGACTGTGAAGAAGGCTGAGCGCCAAAGAATTAATGCTTTTGAACTGTGGTGTTGGAGAAGACTCTTGAGAGTCCCTTGGACTGCAAAGGGATCCAACCAGTCCATCCTAAAGGAGATCAGTCCTGGGTGTTCATTGGAAGGACTGATATTGAAGCTGAAACTCCAGTATTTTGGCCACCTCATGCAAAGAGCTGACTCATTGGGAAAGACCCTGATGCTGGGAGGGATTGGGGGCAGGAGAAGGGAACGACAGAGGATGAGATGGCTGGATGTCATCATTGACTCGATGCCCATGGGTCTGGGTAAACTCCAGGTGTTGGTGATGGACAGGGAGGCCTGGTGTGCTGTGATTCATGGGGTCGCAAAGAGTTGGACACAACTGAGCAACTGAACTCAACTGAAGTGTCCATAAGAAAACAGTTCTTATTGATGGAAAACTTTAAACAGTGGCTCTGTCTCCCTCACACAGTTTGTGACTGACTGCCTGTGCAGGTGGATATGTAGCAGTCATATTTCCTCAACAGGTGAAGAAAGTGTTACTAAAGCAGGTTTCACGCTGAAGAATATTTACTTATTTACTGAGTTATTCATTTATGTTCTTATGAAAAGGAATATGTCATCACTTTTATTCCTCCTCCTTAATTCTCATTTACAATGAGGTCTTAGTTTTTCCAATCATGACATTCTCAATCATGATACATTGTAGGAACTTACTCTCATTGGTTGATGAGGGAATATCAGAATGCATTAAGCCACATGAAGGAAACACTCAGTAGAACATAAACCAGGAGACCTGACTTTGAACCCCACCATCCCTTTGTTCCGGGGAAGGCAATGGCACCCCACCCCAGTACTTTTGCCTGGAAAATCCCATGGGTGGAGGAGCCTGGTGGGCTGCAGTCCATGGGGTCGCTAAGAGTCAGACATGACTGAGCGACTTCACTTTCACTTTTCACTTTCATGCACTGGAGAAGGAAATGGCAACCCACTCCAGTGTTCTTGCCTGGAGAATCCCAGGGACAGGGGAGCCTGGTGGGCTGCCGTCTATGGGGTCGCACAGAGTCGGACACGACTGAAGCGACTTAGCAGCAGTAACAGCAGCATCCCTTTGTTCTCAGCAGGCCACATTTTGTTGGCTGGATGAGGAGTCCCATTGGTGGCATATGATAGCAGCCTACCCTTCAAAGCTGGCCAGCTAAACTAAGCTAAGCTAAGTCACTTCAGTCGTGTCCAATTCTGTGTGACCCCATAGACTGCAGCGCATCAGGCTCCCCCGTCCCTGGGATTCTCCAGGCAAGAACACTGGGGTGGGTTGGCATTTCCTTCTTCAGTGCATGAAAGTGAAAAGTGAAAGTGAAGTTGCTCAGTCGTGTCCGACTCTAGCGACCCCATGGATTGCAGCCTACCAGGCTCCTCCGTCCATCGATTTTCCAGGCAAAAGTACTGGAGTGGGGTGCCATTGCCTTCTCCAAGCTAAACTAAACACAGACCTAAATAGAATCAGAAGTCTCTTGGTTGATGATCCCAAACAAAAACCCTGAGAAATCCTGGCAACCGTATTAAGTGGTTCTTTTCAGGTAAACAGCTGTCTCCAATTTGCAGTTCAGTCTCTCTGTAGGTAATATATTTTTATTTATTTTTGTAATTGAAGGATAAATGCTTTACATAATTTTGTTGTTTTCTTTTAAACCTCAACATGAATCAGCCATAGGTATACATATATCCCCTCCCTTTTGAACCTCCCTCCCATCTCCTGCCCCATCCCACCCCTCTAGGTTGATACAGAGACCCTGTCTGAGTCTCCTTAGCCATACAGCAAATTTCCTTTGACTATCTATTTTACATATGATAATGTAAGTTTCCATGTTACTCTTCCCATACATCTCACCCTCTCCTCCCCTCTCCCCATGTCCCTAAGTCTATTCTCTATGTCTGTTTCTCCACTGCTGCCCTGTATATAAGTTCTTCAGTACCATTCTTCTAGATTGCATATATATGTGTTAGAATACAATATTTATTTTTCTCTTTCTGATTCACTTCACTCAGTATAATAGGTTCTAGGTTCATCCACCTCATCAGAACTGACTCAAAGGCATTCCTTTTTATGGCTAATATTCCATTGTGTATATGGTCCACAACTTCTGTATCCATTCATCTGTTGATGGACATCTAGGTTGCTTTAATATTCTAGCTATTGTAAATAGTGCTGCAATGAACAATGGAATACATGTGTCTTTTTCAGTTTTGGTTTCCTCAGGGTATATGCCTAGGAGTGGGATTGCCAGGGCATACGGTGATTTTATTCCTAGCTTTTCAAGGAATCTCCATACCGTCTTCCATAGTGGTTGTATCAATCTACATTCCCACCAATAGTGCAAGACTGTTCCCTTTTCTCCACACCCTCTTCGGCATTTATTGTTTGTAGACTTTTTGATGATGGCCATTCTGACTGGTGTGAGGTGATATCTCATTGTAGTTTTGATTTGCATTTCTCTAATAATGAGCAATGTTGAGCATCTTTTCCTGTGTTTGGGCATCTGTATGTCTTCTTTGGGGAAATGTCTGTTTAGGTCTTGTTCCCACTTCTTGATTGGGTTGTTTGCTTTGCTGGCATTGAGTTGTATGAGTTGCTTGTATATCTTGGAAATTAATCCTTTGTCAGTTGTTTCATTTGCTATTATTCTCTCCCATTCTGAGGGCTGTCTTTTCACCTTGTTTATAGTTTCCTTTTCTGCGCAAAAGCTTTTGTTTAATCAGGTCCCACTTGCTTACTTTTGTTTTTACTTCTGTTACTCTAGGAGGTGGGTCATAGAGGATCTTGCTTTGATTTATGTCATCAAGTGTTCTGCCTATGTTTTCCTCTAAGAGTTTTATATTTTCTGGTCTTACATTTAGGTCTTTAATCCAGTTTGAGTTTATCTTTGTGTATGGTGTTAGGAAGTGTTCTAATTTCATTCTTTTACATGTAGCTGTCCAGTTTTCCCAGCACCATTTATTGAAGAGGCTGTCTTTGCCCCATTGTATATTCTTGCCTCCTTTGTCAAAAACAAGATACCCATAGGTGCATGGGTTTATTTTAGGGTTTCTATCTTGTTCCATTAGTCTGTATTTCTGTTTCTCTGCCACTACCATAGTGTCTTGATGTCTGTGGCTTTGTAGTATAATCTGAAGTCAGGAAGGTTGATTCCTCCCATTCCATTCTTCTTTCTCAAGACGGTTTTAGCTATTCAGGGTCTTTTGTGTTTCAATGTGAATTGTGAAATTTTTTGTTCTAGTTCTGTGAAAAATGCCATTTGATAGGGATTGCACTGAATCTGTAGATTGTGTTTGGTAGTATAGTCATTTTCACAATAATGATTCTTCCTACCCAGGAACATGGAATATTTCTTCATCTGTTTATGTCATCTTTGATTTCTTTTATTAGTGTCTTATAATTTTCTGTGTACAGTTCTTTTGTCTCCTTAGCTAAGTTTATTCCTAGATAATTATTTTTGTTGCAATGGTGAACGGGATTGATTCCTTAATTTCTCTTTCTGATCTTTCATTGTTAGTGTGGCAAGTGATAGAAAGGCAAGTGATTTCTGTGTATTGATTTTATATCCTGCAACTTTGCTAAATTAACTGATTAGTTTTAGTAATTTTCTGATACTATCTTTAGGGTCTTCTACATACAGTATCATATCATCTGCAAATAATGAGAGCTTTTCTTCTTTTCTGATCTGGATTCCTTTTATTTCTTTTTATTCTCTGACTGCTGTAGCTAGGACTTCCAAAACTATGTTGAATAATAGTGGTGAAAGTGGACACCTTTGTCTTGTTCCTGATTTTAGGGGGAAAACTTTCAGTTTTTCACCATTGAAAATGATGTTTTCTCTAGGCTTATTATATATGGCCTTTACTATGTTGAGGTAGGTTCCTTCTATGCCCATTTTTTGAAGAGTTTTAATTATAAATGGGTGCTGAATTTTGTCAAAGGGTTTTTTCTGCATCTATTGAGATCATCATATGATTTTTATCTTTCAATTTGTTAATACGGTATATCACACTGATTGATTTGCATACATTGAAGAATCCTTGCATTCCTGGAATAAACCCAACTTGATCATGGTGTGTGAGTTTTTTGATGTGCTGCTGAATTTTGTTTGCTAAAATTTTGTTGAGGATTTTTGCATCTATGTTCATTAGTGATATTGGCCTGTAGTTTTCTTTTTTTGTGTTGTCTTTGTCTGGTTTTGGTATCAGGGTGATGGTGGCCATGTAGAGTGAGGTTAGACATGTTTCTTCCTCTGCAATTTTTGGACAAAGTTTTAGACGGATAGTCATGAGCTCTTCTCTAAATGTTTGATAGAATTCTCCTGTGAAGTCATCTGGTCCTGGGCTATTGTTTTTTGGGAGATTTTTGATCACAGCTTCAATTTCAGTGCTTGTAATGGGGTTGTTCATAATTTCTATTTCTTCTTGGTTCAGTCGTGGAAGATTGAATTTTTCTAAGAATCTATCCATTTCTTCCTGGTTATCCATTTTATTGCCATATAGTCTCTTAAAATCCTTTGTATTGTTGCATTGTCTGTTGTAACCTCTCCTTTTTTTTTTTCTAATTTGGTTGATTTGATTCTTCTCTCTTCTTTCTTGATGAGTCTGGCTAAAGGTTTGTCAATTTTGTTTATCTTCTCAAAGAACCAGCTTTTAGTTTTATTAATCTTTACTCTTGTTTCTTTCTTTTTCATTTATTTCTGCTTGATTCTTTATGATTTCTTTCCTTCTGCTAATTTTGTTTTTTGTTTTGTTTTTGTTCTTTTTCCAGTTGTTTTAGGTGTAATGTTAGGTTGTCTATGTGATGTTTTTCTTGTTTCTTGAGGTAGGAATGTATCGCTATAAACTTCCTTCTTAGAACTGCTTTTGCTGCATCCCATAGGTTTTGAGTTGTCTTGTTTTCATTGTCATTTGTTTTTAGAAATTTTTTTGACTTTCCCTTTTGATTTCTTCAGTAACCTGTTGGTTATTTAGAAACATGTTTAATCTCAATGTGTTTGTGTTTCTTACTGTTTTTTTCCTTGTAATTGATATCTAGTCTCATAGCACTGTGGTCAGAAAAGATGCTTGATATGATTTCAATTTTCTTAAATTTTCTGAGGTTTGATTTGTGACCCAAGATGTGGTCTATTTTGGAAAATGTTCCATGTGCACTGAAGAAGGTATATCCTTCTGCATTTGGATGGAATGTCCTGAATGTATCAATGAGATCCATCTCATCTGATGTATCATTTAAGACTTGTGTTTCCTTATTAATTTTCTGTTTTGATGATCTGTCCATTGGTGTGAGTGGGGGGTTAAAGTCTCCTACTACTATTGTGTTACTGGCAATTTCTCCTTTTATTTCTGTTAGTGTTTGTCTTATGTATTGAGGTGCTCCTATGTTGGGTGCATAGATATTTACAATTGTTATGTCTTCCTCTTGGATTGATGCCTTGATCATTTTGTAGTGTCTTTCCTTATTTCTTGTAAACTTCTTTGTTTTAAGGTCTATTTTGTCTGATATGAGGATTGCTACTTCAGCTTTCTTTTGCTTCCCATTTGCAGGGACTATATTTTTCCATCCTCTCACTTTCAGTTTATATGTTTCTTTAGGTCTGAAGTGGGTTTCTCGTAGACAGAATATATATGGGTCTTGTTTTTGTATCCATTCAGCCAGTCTGTGTCTTTTCATTGGAGCATTTAATCTATTTACATTTAAAGTGATTATTGATGTATATGTTCCTATTACCATTTTCTTAATTGTTTGGTGTTGATTTTCTAGATCTTTTTTCTTCTTTTCTATTTCTTGACTATGTAAGTCCCCTTAATATTTGTTGTAAAGTTGGTTTGGTGGTACTGAATTCTCTTAACTTCTGCTTGTCTGAAAAGTCTTTTCTTTCTCCATCAATTTTGAATGAAATCCTTTCCAGGTACAGTAATCTTGGTTGTAGATTTTTCTCTTTCAGTACTTTAAATATATCCTGCCATTCCCTTCTGGCCTGCAGTTTCTGCTGAAAGATCAGCTGTTAAGTGTATGGGGTTTCCCTTGTATGTTACTTGTTGCTTTTCCCTTGTTGCTTTTAATATTCTTTCTTTGTGTTTAGTCTTTGTTAATTTGATTAGTATGTGTCTCCTTGAGTTTATCGTATATAGGACTCTTTGTGCCTCTTAGATTTGATTGACTATTTCCTTTTCCATGTTGGGGAAATTTTCAACTATAATCTCTTCAAAAATGTTCTCATATCCTTTCTTTTTCTCTTCTTCTTCTGGGACCCCTATAATTCGAATGTTGGTGCATTTGATATTGTTCCACAGGTCTCTAAGACTATCCTCAGTTCTTTTCATTCTTTTTACTTTATTCTGCTCTTCAGAAGGTATTTCCTCCATTTTATCTTCCAGCTCACTGATTTGTTCTTCTGCTTCAGATATTCTGCTATTGATTCCTTTTGGAATATTTTTAATTTCAGTAATTGTGTTATCTCCGTATGTTTATTCTTTAATTATTCTAGGTCTTTGTTAGTTGATTCTTGTATTTTCTCCATTTTGTTTTCAAGGTTTTTGATCATCTTTACTATCGTTATTCTGAATTCTTTTTTCAGGTAGTTTGCCTATTTCCTCTTCATTTATTTGGACTTCTGTGTTTCTAGTTTGTTCCTTCATTTGTGTAGTATTTCTCTGTCTTTTCATTTTTTTTTTAACTTACTGTATTTGAGGTCTCCTTTTCCCAGGCTTCAAGTTTGAATCCTTTCTTCCTTTTGGTTTCTGTCCTCATAAGGTTGGTCTAGTGGTTTGTGTAAGCTTCGTATAGGATGAAACTTGTGCTGAATTTTTGTTTGTTTGTTTTTCCTCTAATGGGTAAGGCTGAGTGAGGTGGTAATCCTGTCTGCTGATGATTGGGTTTGTATTTTTGTTTTCTTTGTTGTTTAGGTTAGATGCGGAGTCCAGCACAGGGTGCAGGTGGTTGGGTGATTCTGGGTCTTGTATTGAAGTGGTTTTGTTTGTGTGAATTCTCACTATTTGATACTCCCTAGGGTTAGTTCTCTGGAGAAGGAAATGGCAAACCACTCCAGTATGCTTGCCCGGAGAATCCCAGGGACGGGGGAGCCTGGTGGGCTGCTGTCTCTGGGATCGCACAGAGTCGGACACGACTGAAGCGACTTAGCAGGGTTAGTTCTCTGGTAGTCTAGGGTCTTGGAGTCAGTGCTCCCACTCCGAAGGCTCAGGGCCTGATCTCTGCAGATGTAACTGAGTACCTTTCACCTCCCTTCAGCATGATGACATCAAGTGGATATGGCATGTGTTTGGGAGGCAAGAGGCTGACAAGCAGGAAGCACAACTAAGCCCGAGCTTTGTTCAGCCTTGGTGGGGACCTCGACGTGGTCCCTTCCTCTGTGCAAGTGGGGTATCTTTTTAAAAAATTTATTTTATTGAAGTATACTTGATTTACAGTGTTGTGTTAATTTCTGCTATACAGCAAAGCAATTCATATATATATATGTGTGTGTGTGTGTGTTCTTTTTCATATTTTTTTCTGTTATGGTTTATTACAGGATATTGACTATAGTTCCCCATGCTATACAGTAGGACCTTGTTGTTTATCCACTCTATATGTAATAGTTTGTATCTGCTAACCCCAAATTCGCAGCCCATCCCTCCCCCACCTTCCCCTCCTTTTTTGGACCACTGTTCTGTATGCCTCTCTGCAGGTAATTTCAGTTCATCATATAGAATAGCCATCTGATCCTCATTTAACAAGATGGAGCAATCTCCATGAGGACTTTTTCTCTTTTTTTCTTTTCTGAGTCCTACACTTAAAAAAACTCATTTGAAGATTATTCAAGGGCAACTTGCAGTTTGCTGTTGTAACAATGTATTCACTCTTGTACACTGGACAGCAGATTTTCCAACCATCTCTTGATTCCCTCACCTCCCTCTGTGAAGTAAGTAGTGAGGATATTGTTAAACCATTTTTTCTGCCAGAAAACAGTGTCAGAAAAATGGAGGGGCATGTTCAAGGTCAACTGTCTCTGTGCGGTAGAGCTGGGGCCAGAGCTCAGCCATGTGATGTTTTCAGTGGTCCATGCAATTATTCCTTCATCTGGTTGAATCCTTTAAGGGCTCCTCCCGTGCCCACATTAAAAGCCAAAAAGCATCCAGCAAATGGCATCAGAGACACCTGAATCCTGGCTCCAGGAGCTCCCTGTGTTCTCTCATCATCCACACCAGTGCTAACTTTTTCACTACTAGGCTTTCTGGCTTTACAGTCTGACTGTCCCTTCTCATTCTGTGCAGTTAGGATTGGATTAACCAGAGTTTAGATGGCTTACTCCTGCACAAGTGGGTGCCCCTTGTTCTACTCCCTGTACCTGTGAACAAGATGGAGGAGCCTTGCCCAAGTCTCTGGGGCCCTCCTTGCTGCGAGGGGGAGAGATGGGACCCCTCGGATATTTTGTTATCTAAATGCATGGGGATCCACTCTGCCACGTACAGGCCTCTGCTCTGCTCTCTGTCCTTCTAAACCACAATATTAAAACAGCACTCACAAGGCCTTTATGAGTTCAGAAATCAACCCATATCCAGTGACATAGCTTTAGTTATCTCTAATTTCAGAACTGTCACTTATTTTGTCCCAGAATCAAATGAAAATTTCAAACTATTTGAACATCTAATAAATAGACAACATATGGACAAACAGATCTTTCAGCTCAAAGTGAAATTTGCTCAAGTATGAAGCTTCAGACTTGTCATCTACACAACCTGGTTGAGTGGATGATTGTTCTCTCCCAGACCATGTTGTCAGATACTAAGTTAGGTGGTGGGGATGCAGCAAGACAGCAATGATCCCTGTACTCAATGGTGCTTAGGAGGAGATGCCTACAGTATGGGAGTGGCAGCCGAAGCCGCCACCAGTGACCCAAATTCCATTCTGGTCATCCCTTTCACATCAGTCCCATTCATGCTCCTGAAGGTCATTTCTTCTCCCCAGGGAAGTCCAATGACTGCTCTTCAGGTCCATGAACTTCAAGAACAGGAAGAGTTTGGGAGGAGGGCATGGAAAAATGCCGGTTATGTTAAATTAGCCCAGCCCTTAGCACATTCCTTTCGCATTGTTGGTCACTTGAGGGCCTGTTGACTTTTTTTAGGGCCATCAAAGAATATACACAACAGGGACTTCTTCCTGCTTACATCCTTTCCCTACAAACATCTTGGGTTTTATTTTGCATTTTAAAAGATTCTTATACATGATCTAAATATTGCAAATAATTCCTGCAATTGTTATATGATGCACATAACTGATTTAGTGTTCTTTATTTACACCAATCAAGCTTGTGCCTCAATTTCCAAAGTTGCAGAACAAATAAAACAAACCATTTCCCTGTTGCCACTGTGGGATGTCAATATGTCACGTGGCTTTAAACTTAGACATTAGGAACCTTTCAGCCAATTTAACATCTTCCTGACTGTTAATATTTTTTCCCCACTAGTCATGTTTGGTATCACTTACTGAAGGGTGATTTCCATATGGCTATAAAAAACATACTAAAGAAGCAGGCAAACTTTCAGGATGTTAGTTTGAGCAAATGAAAGCAAAGTGACTAATCAGAGTGAATATGACTCAGGCAGGAACATCCACAGCAGAATGAATCAGCCTCAGTCAGCGTCTGGCACAAAGTGCTACGTCTTCTACGACCACCGTGTCTCAGATAAAGTACCAAGCTGCAGAGAAATCCGACAGCACTTCTAAGCTGACATGAGTCTTATTATTATTATATATTATGCTGAAACTCTGAGCCTTCCGGTAAGTCATCATTTTATATAGTTGGAACAATGACAGTCAAATCCCGCCACAAGTGGCACTGTTAACTCTTCTGTGAGGACTACCTGCTCCTCACAGTGACATTCAAAGTACAGAGTCTCCTTCATCTAAAGGAACTGTCCTATCCGTTCGCTAATGGGAACAATTCATTTAACCTGCACTGGAAGTACAGCCAAGGAATGGAGTGATATGTACACGATCCAGGGGGAATCTGGCCCTCCCAGCCGGCCCTGCCCACCATTTGATTCACTGATGACAGTTCTACTTTCTTTCCACTTAGGCTGACTTACACACAAAAAAAGAAAGGACATTCCAGAAAAATTCAGTTACCTATTAGCCAAATCCCCTCAAGCGGCTGGCCTGGATTAAATATCAACTTCCTAATTCCAGAAGCTGAGGAACAGGAGGCCCACATTTCTCTGATTTTGTATCATTTTAATGCCCCTTTCACTTTCCCCTCTCCCCACCTCGGCCCACCGCAAGGCCACGTGTTGTCTCTGACCGGCTGCAAAGCGCGGATTCCTCATCTGTTCTAACGACGGGGGATGCTTGTGCTTTCACTGCAGTGCATCCTGGCTTCCGAAAATCCTCACTTTTCAGGACCCTCACTCACTGCCACTGACCCTCTCACCAGGTTACATTTACAGAGCCAAGATTCTAGAAACAGCACCTACAATCATTAATGTATTAAACCGCTGTCCCAAAATGACTAAATGCATTATTTCTGCTGCAAGAGCAAAAAGTAAAGGACTTGATTTTCCTAAACTGGAGATGGCCTCGGAGGTATTTATATTTTGAAGGACAGTAGCAATTCTTCTGATCATTTTTTTTGGTAGGTTTTTTTAATATAAATTTTTATTGGAGTATAGTTACTTGACAATGTTGTGTTAGTTTCTGCTTTTCAGCAAGGTGAATCAGCTATGTGTATACATATATCCCCTCTCTTTTGTATTTCCTTCCCATTTAGGTCAGCACAGAGCACTGAGTAGCGTTCCCCGGGCTATACAGTAGGTTCTCATTAGTTATCTATGTATAGATAATATGTATACATGTCAATCCCAATCTCCCAATTCATCCCCCCACCCCATCGCCTGCTTTCCTCTCTGGTGCCCATACATTTGTTCTCTATATCTGTCTCTCTTTCTGCTTTGCAAATAAGTTCATCTGTACCATTTTTCTACATTCTACACGTATGTGACATTATACAATATTAGTTTTTCTCTATTTGACTTACTTCATTCTGTACGACAGTCTTCTAATCATTTTTAAGTCAGTGAGTGTGAGACGGTCCATTCCTTAAACCGATACAATAGAGAAACAATACCTGCATTTAGTCTGGGAAACACAGAAACTGTTTCCTGAGATTCTGAAGGGTTTTACAGGGGACCAAAGTGAGGGTCTGATGTCTAAAAAGACACTTATGCTCAGCCCTCACTCTTGACTGGCTAAGATGATAACAGGGGGAGAGATTTATGAGCCACAATGAATGAAACACAACTCCAGCTGGATGGATTCCTTTTTGTAGGATTTTGAGCAATTTCCGTATCACAAATTTTACCTCTAGTTAGGACTTCCTTAAAAGATAACTAAGTGCCATGGCAGTTGCAACAATAAATATTTACAGAGCTACATAAACCCCAACATACTGCTTTTCCAAAAACCACAAGCCTAGGGACTTCCCTGGTGGTACAGTGGATAAGAATCCACCTGCCAATTTCAGGGGACATGGGTTTGATACCTGGTCTGGAAAGATTCTACATGCCTCAGAGAAACTAGGCCCATGCACCACAGCTACTGAGCCTGCTTGCTTCTTCCACTGAAGCCAGTGAGCCTCAGGCCTGTTCTTCACAGCAAGAGAAGCCAACACAAGGAAAGAAGTTTGTGTACCACAATGAAGAGTAGCCCTAGCTCATCACAACTTGAGAAGGCCCATCTTCAGCAACAAAGACCCAGCTCAAGCAAAACAAGAAAAAACACCAAAGAACTCCAAGTTAGATGCTCTGTGTCCTATATAGCTGCCCAAATGAGGCCTCCCCTCACCCCCGTCTCCTCATTCAGTTCAGTTCAGTCCCTCAGTCGTGTCCAACTCCTTGAGACCCCATGAATCACAGCACGCCAGGCCTCCCTGTCCATCACCAACTCCCGGAGATCACTCAGACTCACGTCCTTTGAGTCGGTGATGCCATCTAGCCATCTCATCCTCTGTCGTCCCCTTCTCCTCCTGCCCCCAATCCCTCCCAGCATCAGAGTCTTTTCCAATGAGTCAACTCTTCCCATGAGGTGGCCAAAGTACTGGAGTTTCAGCTTCAGCATCATTCCCTCCAAAGAAATTCCAGGGCTGATCTCCTTCAGAATGGACTGGTTGGATCTCCTTGCAGTCCAAGGGACTCTCAAGAGTCTTCTCCAACACAGTTCAAAAGCATCAATTCTTTGGCGCTCAGCTTTCTTCACAGTCCAACTCTCACATCCATACATGACCACAGGAAAAACCATAGCCTTTATTAGACGGATCTTTGTTGGTAAAGGTCTGCTTTTGAATATGCTATCTAGGTTGGTCATAATTTTTCTTCCAAGGAGTAAGAGTCTTTTAATTTCATGGCTGCAATCACCATCTGCAGTGATTTTGGAGCCCCCCAAAATAAAGTCTGACACTGTTTCCACTGTTTGCCCATCTATTTCCCATGAAGTGATGGGACCAGATGCCATGATCTTCGTTTTCTGAATGTTGAGCTTTAAGCCAACATTTTCATTCTCCTCTTTCACTTTCATCAAGAGGCTTTTAGTTCCTCTTCACTTTCTGCGATAAGGATGGTGTCATCTGCATATCTGAGGTTATTAATATTTCTCCCAGCAATCTTGATTCCAGCTTGTGCTTCTTCCAGCCCAGCGTTTCTCATGATGTACTCTGCATAGAAGTTAAATAAGCAGGGTGACAATATATAGCCTTGATGTACTCCTTTTCCTACTTGGAACCAGTCTGTTATTCCATGTCCAGTGCTAACTGTTGCTTCCTGACCTGCACACAGGTTTCTCAAGAGGCAGGTCAAGTGGTCTGGTATTCCCATCTCTTTCAGAATTTTCCACAGTTTATTGTGATTCACACAGTCAAAGTCTTTGGCATAGTCAATAAAGCAGAAATAGATATTTTTCTGGAACTCTTGCTTTTTCCACGATCCAGCGGAGGTTGGCAATTTGATCTCTGGTTCTGCTGCCTTTTCTAAAACCAGCTTGAACATCTGGAAGTTCACGGTTCACGTATTGCTGAAGCCTGGCTTGGAGAATTTTGAGCATTACTTTACTAGCGTGTGCTATGCTATGCTATGCTAAGTCACTTCAGTCGTGTCCGACTCTGTGTGACCCCACAGACGGCAGCCTACCAGGCTTCCCCGTCCCTGGGATTCTCCAGGCAAGAACACTGGAGCGGGTTGCCATTTCGTACAATTGTGTGGTAGTTTGAGCATTCTTTGGCATTGCCTTTCTTTGGGATTAGAATGAAAACTGACCTTTTCCAGTTCTGTGACCACTGCTGAGTTTTCCAAATTTGCTGGCATATTGAGTGCAGCAGTTTCACAGCATCATCTTTCAGGATTTGAAATAACTCCACTGGAATTCCATCACCTCCACTAGCTCTGTTCATAGTGATGCTTTCTAAGGCCCACTTGACTTCACATTCCATGATGTCTGGCTCTAGGTAAGTGATCACATCATTGTGATTATCTGGGTCATGAAGATCTTTTTTGTACAGTTCTTCTGTGTATTCTTGCCATCTCCTAATCACAGCCAAAACCCCAAAATGGACCTTTCTATGGATCTGTTACACAGTGGATATTAAGCAAACAAGGTATCATCTAACTAGCTGTACTTATGCCTCAACATGCAGAGTTGTCCCTCCTTCTAGAAACACTGGTGGGCTCCTATTTAACTTTCCGCTGCCCAACACTACAAAGTTCAGAGCCTCTCACACACTGCAGAGTTTCCACCTGCCCTGAAACAAATAAGGCTTGCTCTTGTGTTAATGCAACCAGACCTTCTGCTCAGTACAATCTGGTGTCTAGGGTGACCCTGAAGAGATATCAATTTCTCATTTTTACACTTTGTTCCAATTTCATGGTTATTTTTGTTATTGCAAAATCCAGTGCTTTATGATAAATTTATAGAGTGCCTAGGGGGATAGCCATTCATATTGTATAACATCTCATTCACGGTTCCTCCGGGATGGAAATGCAGAGTTGTACCTCTCAGTCAGCCAACAACTCTCCCCTGTGAAGTTCCTGTCTGACGGGACAAATGAGGCTCCGGTGGGATTCCGCACGCACGCAGAACATGAAAGGCGACAACGTGAACGCGGTGCCGTTCCTGAAGTCAGATCACCCAGGCAAGCTGGAAAAACTCCTGTGTTTGTACTCATGAAATGATTATGTATTTTATTGTAGAACTGGTAAAAGTACTGATCTCAAGTGATTTTTACATACTTGACATGCTGAAATTGATGTGTTGCCCTTCTTCTTTCTTTCCAGAAGTGTCAGCAGCCACAGTCCTATACCAAGGAGGGGAGAATGCCATAGGAGCAGCAGACCAGCACAGCATGCTGGGGATGATTTGAAAACAAAGAGCCCAGCTAGATGCTGGTTTGCTTTTGATTTTAACCATGGGCTGACAATTCTAAACAATTTCAGTGATAAAATATTCCTTCCCCAGGGCTAGCCACTCCCATCACCTGCCCCTGTTTGATATGCCACTGGGAAAGCTTTCTAGTATTTTCTTGAGATCCATCATCATTTAAAAACATAAAAGTAATGTATATTTATTGTAGAATATCTGGACAGATTTTTTAAAGATTTAAGGAGAAAATTAAAATCCTATTAACTCTACCACTTATTAATAATCATAGTCCTTTATGCCAATTCCTTTTTTGTTATTAAAAATAATTCTACTCTAATTATCCTTGTTACATGTATCTTTATTAATGTATGATTTTTTTTAAGAAAAAAGAACCTTCTTGAAAGCTTAACTTTTAAAAAGAAATGAATATATATCATAAAGATATCCTGTGGAAAAGTGTTCATCAATTTATAATTCCTAGAGTATAGTACACAGAACATTATCATCAAAAAGAAATTGATACTCAGTTGGCTAAAAAGGTATCTCCTCTAAATTTACATCTTTGTTTACTTATAAGATTGCTTTGTCTAAGATTGTTGATTTTTATATTCCTCTTTTGCTAGTTACCTGTTCATAATTTCTGCTTATTTTTGTATTGTAGTATTATTAGTCTTTTACTTACCAATTTATAATAATTCTGCAAAGTTAATCACATATTGTTTATTTCTTTTTCTAAATTTTGTTTCAGCTCAGTTGCTCAATTGTGTCCAACTCTTTTTGACCCCATGGACTACAGCACGCCAGGCTCCCTGGTCTGTCACCAATTCCTGGAGCTTGCTCAAACTCATGTCCATTGAGTTGGTGATGACATTCAACCATCTCATCCTCTGTTGTCCCCTTCTTCTCCTGCCTTCAATCTTTCCCAGCATCAGGGTCTTTTCAAATGACTCAGTTCTTCATATCAGGTGGCCAAAGTATTGGAGCTTCAGCTGTAGCATCATCCCTTCCAATGAATATTCAGGACTGATTTCCTTTATAATTAATTGGCTTGATCTCCTTGCCATACAAGGGACTTTCAGGTGTCTTTGTTTGAGTTGTTATTTTGTTTGGATTATTATTTTTACATGTGCAAGTTAAAATTTTTTATTTTATTTAAGGGGATACAATCAAATATAGTGGTCCTTTATTTATAGGTTTTGCCTTTGTTTATATGAGCATAAAGACTTTGTCTATCCCCCAAATATATTTGCCAATATTTTATTTTTAAAATTTTATTTATTAAAATTTTTTTAAATTTATTTTGCAATGGGTCTTAGTTGTGGCACATGGGATCTAGTTCCCTGACCAGAGATGAAACCCAGGCCCCCTGCTTTGGAAACATACAATCTTAGCCACTGGACCACCAGGGAAGTCCTTATTTGCCTATATTTTTTTAAAAAAATTACTATTGCGATTATATTCTTTATAGCTGATTTTAATTTTTAAATGGAATTTATCTATTTAATCTTATCTATAAGATGCACTATTTTTCTTTCTTTAGCTTAAGCTTGTAGATAAATTATTCTACTCCACTTCCTGAGATTTGAGTCTAAACAATACACCAACTATCTTATGTCTTTCTTTGTTCTCCTCCCAAGTGAGATATGTCACTGTGTCTGTCATGTCAGGAAAAAAGTCAGGAATATCAAAAGGCTTAGATCCAAATTCTAGACCAAAAGTTTTATGTATAGAATTTGAGTTAGTTCACTCCTTCCTTAGAAAATGAGGCTAACATTAAGATTTAAAGCATTCATTTCTTAAACTCATTTTCACCAAAAAAGCCTGGGCACATGATTTGTGCATAAAAAGGTGATCATAGGGAGAAGCAGAGAACTGTAGCACCAATGTCTTAACACTTTCTATAGCAGTGTTAGAAACTGTCGAGTTTCCCTCTTATCTGTAGAATATTTTGTTTTTGCCCCCAGTGAAAATTGCTGGTGACATTTTAATAGTTACCAGTAGTTTTCCAAATAGAGACAATTCTATAATTTAGGCCCATGTGCTCCTTACCCCGGAGAAGGCAATGGCACCCCACTCCAGTACTCTTGCCTGGAAAAATCCCATGGACAGAGGAGCCTGGTGGGCTGTAGTCCATGGGGTCGCTAAGAGTCGGACACGATTGAGCGACTTCACTTTCACTTTTCACTTTCATGCATTGGAGAAGGAAATGGCAACCCACTCCTGTGTTCTTGCCTGGAGAATCCCAGGGACGGGGGAGCCTGGTGGGCTGCCGTCTATGGGGTTGCACAGAGTCAGACACGACTGAAGTGACTTAGCAGCTTAGCAGCTCCTTACCCAAGTTTGTTTAAATCAGAATTATATTCCAGAAGCTAAGTGGGCTCTATTCACTGATTTCCCACAGTACACAGAATGTGTTGTGACACTCTCGATGCTGTTCCGCTAGCTGATCTGCTTTTTGTCCAGGAGGAAAGCCAGGGAGGTCAGAGAGACAGGAAGGACTTGCAGAGAGGCCTGTCCTGTCCAGATGTGGGAATTGTGCTCATTAGGAGACATGGAGGGGGTGGGTGGCTGGGGAAAGCACACATTTTATGGAGAAAAAAAAAAAAACTAGAACATGGTAAAAAGTAATGTGCACTCTGGGCATCAAATGGGATTTGAATAACAATTTCCCATTCTATTCAAAAACATCTAAAATACAACAACTCTTCTTTATTGTTCCCTTTTGCAAGGACACCTGCCAGCAGAGCGGTAATAGAGAACATGATCTTCAGCAGCAGTGCTTTCCTTAAGTGGAAGTAAAGCCTAGAGTAATGGGAGGGGAGCAGGTAGGCTGACCTTGATCCAGTCCCACCAAACCTGACACCTTCAGTGTTGCAGAAGCTGGAGGAAGCAGAGCCAACGTGAGGATGAGTAAGGGACAATTTTTACTCCGTTCACAGGGAATTGAAGTCCAAGGGATGTGGGAACTGAGTATAAACTTGTCATTCTCTACTTTGTGTGTCAGTGTGGAAGGACAGCCTAGTAGATACAGCAAGGAAAAAGTCAGGAATCTTCACTGATATATTTCACCAGCAATAAACATTTTCCTAAAAGAATGCATTATCCAAGGCATCAAGGAAGTTACTTAATGAAGAAAGGCACCTGGTTTCCCAGCCTTTACGGCTCCCCAAGCATTCCATGTTCTCAAAGACCTCTGAGCTTTCTGGTCTTCTGTTTTCTCTGCCAGGAATGCTATATCTTTTTTCTTTCCTGGGCTAATTCCCACAAAACCTCCAAAGACTCAGTGCAGACTCCGTTTACCAGCACACGCAGACTCTGCTGCTTGTCTCCTGGACCCAGCTCACCCTTCATCTGGCCTCGGTTTATTGTGCAGCTTCATCACAGCTCACAGGCACTGGTTAAAGGATGGGCGGGATGTATTTCCTCCACAAGTCTGTGAGCCCAGGCATGGGTCTGCATCCACCTCTAGGAAGGGGTGATTGTTCTTTTTGAAAAAAATTATTTTTGGCTGCACTGGGTCTTCAAGCTGCATGTGGGCTTTCTCTAGTTTCAGCAAGTGGGGGCTACTCTCTAGTTGGTGTGCGGGCCTTTTATTATGGTGGCTTCTCTTGTAGAACATAGGCTCTAGAGCTCAGTAGTTGTGGCCCACAGGTTTAGTTGCCCTGCAGCACATGGGCTCTTCCCAGACCAGGGATCGAACCCATGTGCCCTGCATCGGCAGGTGGATGCTTAACCATTGGACAACCAGAAAAGTCCAGGGGTGCTTTTTCTAAATTCCCCCAATGTTGCCTCTCTTCTCCCTGCTTACCATTTTCAGAGCCGTCATGCCACATTATCTTTTATTTACTTAATTGTCTAAACACATCTTATATACCCTCTATTACCCACCACACTCCCTCTCAAAGATAGACAATACTACCCCTTCAAGTTAAGTATAGAGACTTTCGTTTCTGAATCTTAAGCTCCTGCCATTGCACCTGGCACTTGGTGACTCCTTAGAAAATATCTCTGGGATGTTTGCTGAATGCATCAAAGGTCATTCTGCCAATTACACCACAATTAAAGGAAAAACAGTGAATACCTTCAAGACATGCACAGTTCTATATGAGTACCATATCTTCCAATAAGCACCGTGACACACAAGACAATGCTTCATATGTTAAGTATCTGAAGAATGGCTTGGACAAGAACCACCATGGATCAGAGGGCTCTGAAGAAGTTAGAAGGATTTTCCCAGAGGAAGTGAGATGGTATGACTGAGAAACTTTTAATTGGAGATTCGATTTCTCTGAAGTTAGAGTAAAGTGGGAAACAAATTCAAAACTCACCAGTATACTGCCTCTCCTCTGTCCTTAAAACTGTGAGCGCTCATTCAGTCACATACTCAACAACATTCATCTGTTATTTACCGTGTGTGAACCCCTAGTGGTGCCCAGACCCTGCTCCATATAGCACATGGTACAGGAAGTGCCTGACCCTTCCTGCAGAGGCTCTGATTTTGCCTAGTCTTGTCTTATGTTCCCATTATTGTACAAGAAAAAGACGGTACCCTCCTCCACTGTGTCACTAATGTGCTCATCACTGACCTCCATGATCTGGGAGGAAGACTGATGAAGTAGTATTTGGAAAGGGCTGTGGGTACCACAGGTACTGATTCATCAGCCTCGGATCCTCACAGACCCCAGGATACATAAGACAGCAGCATCTTCTCCAAAGTACACACTTCCGCAGTTTCCTCTGAGTCCCTTCCAAGGAAGACTTAATTTGACCCAATTGACACACTGGATCCACTCCCTAAAAGACTGTCTTCCCAGGCCGGTGGAGGATAAGGACAAGGACTTTGGGAGGAAGGTAATTTAGGGTCATAGCTAAGAGTGCAGGCAGATAATAAGAGTCTAAGGCTGGGATCAGCACTTACCATCTGTGACATATTAGACAAGTCATTTCTCAAAACCTCACTTGTCTCATCTGCAAAACTGGCATGGTGGTGTCCACAACCTATGTGTGCAAACTATTCAGTAACGACCATGTGAAATGAACCCCTTTAGGGGACAGCTGTATAATCTTAAGAAATTATTGTCATTTATAAGATAGTGTTGATAATACCTTGCTGGGGAAATTTTTATAAGGATTTGCTAAAATAATTCATGTGCTAGTTTTTGCCACAAGGCAAGCCTTAGAAAAATGTGAGCTGTTAAGATGACTGGACTGAGATCTTTCTATCAGACTAAGTTTAAAATTCTTAACTCAGTTTGGGAGGAAGCCTCACTTTCCATGTTTGGAATGGGCCTTTTCTCTCCTGCCATTTTCATTCAAAATATCTGTGGCAGAGCTGCGGAATATTCTGATACGTCCTCTTGACCTCTATCCATAAACAGCCTTTCTCACAATGAGATGTTCTGAGTTTAGGAGCCTTGCTATTTTCAACAAAGAATTAATTGCAAAGTAATTAAGTTTAGAGCAGGGGAATAGATGAACCCTGTCTATCACAAAGGAACAGTGTGGATGGTGATATAATGAAGCAAGGAGACGATGCTTTAGATTAACACACACACACAATCTCTTTTTGAAAGCACACAAAGAAGCCTCCCATCACTTATATTGACAAGATAAATCTAAGCTGCTTAAAGAAGCACTTAATTTTGTTCTCATTAAGTCCCAGGGTTAAGGGCTTTACCCTCAATGTCCATAGAAGCAATGTTAGGTTTTCACCTTGGAAAGTTCTCTGAGGCCCTAAGTCCATTGACAAATATAGCACTAAGATGTGTTACAGAAACATGCATCGGAAAGCCAGCTGCATTGCTGGCCACATTCCCACTTGGCTCCACTTTCCTCAATGAACAGAGAACGTGCAGTGAACGCCAGAGGGGCACAAGTGTTTACCCCTCTGTCTTGAAGCACAGATATTTGCAATTAATCAACAGTGGATACTGAGCAGGGTAGATGAGGACAGTAACCAGCAGGTTTTACCACTAGAACTAGGAGACTTAATCTGCTTAAGGGCAATTAGGTTGCTGTCACTCTTAACATTTTTTTTCCCACTTGCTTTAGGGACCAAGAATATAACCAGCTCACATCACACACCTTTTCTAACTGATGTGAGTGGGCAAGGTGCTGGAGAGGTGGTGAAGGAGGGAGATGTAGGGCGCACCTTACTCATCCCTGAGTGTTGATTAAAGCAGTATATATCCAAATACCATATATTTGAGCCTGGGAACATTCTACCTGGAACTTAAGAAAAAAAAATAGTGAAAATTTCCTTTCACTCACAGGAAAGAAGAGAAGGATGATAGCCATTCTAACAGGTGTGAGGTGACATCTCATTGTGGTTTTGACTTGCATTTTCCTAAAGTTAGTGACACTGAACATCTTTTCATGCGCCTGTGGCCATCTGTACAGCTCTGGGAAAAATGAGTATTCATCTCCTCTGCTCATTTTTTAAAGCGGGTTGTTGTTCTTTTTCTGTTGTTTAAGTTGTATGAGTTCTTTATATATTTTGGATATTAACCCCTTTATTGGGTGTTTGATTTGCAAATATCTTCTCTCACTTGGTAAGTCATCTTTTCATTGTATTGATGGTTTCCTTTGCTGTGCAGAAAGAAAGAAAAAAGGAAAGAAGGAAGAAAATAAAGGAAGGAGGAAGGTCTAGAAGGAAATATAAAAATTTTAATTGTGTGTCTAGTGCTTTTCCTTCTTTCCGCTCTTATGGCTTTTCTGTTATTTAAATAATGAATGTTGTTTCACTTTCATAGTGGGGGCACTGAAATGAATTTGATTTTGATATTTTATTAAAATCTCTTAAAAAATTGATTCTAACAAAATGTGCTTTAAACCCCCTCAAGGAATCTTACCACTACCTCTAGGCAATACAGTTTTGATAAAGATGGGTGGCCCCAAACTTGAATAGGCAAAGCTTATAGTCAAGGATTTTTCCAAAGTGTCTACATTTTGGCTTTTTGGGGGTAGTTTTTCATGGTTTTGGGTTGGAGAGGAGTTGTGGGAGGAGCTATATCAGGCTGTGGTTATGAACAAAGAAGGATGTGGCCACACTCCTTTCATCACACCCATCCTAAGAGCAGACACAACCCACAAAGCCTGTTGTCAGACTGCCTGGGTGGCTCCCTGAAGATGCTGAAGGCACACTCGGAGAGGGTGCGGTTGAGGAGACTGAGATGCAAAAATAAAAACAATCACTCAAGCTCTCTCAGGCAAAGGTTTCTGTTGTCTCCTTTTTCCCTGCCTTTACTGTCCACAGAAGCTGCCTGAGTTTTGCTTAAATCACTCAGAGAAGCATTAACTTTCTCAGAAAATAAAATAAAGGGAAAAGATAGACACTTGAAAAAGATGGCCAAAAATGCACTGGAAAGAACGAGGAGCTAGACCTGAAGTTGTGAGTACTTCAGATGCGTAATCTAGGTCGGACAGGCGCCAGTTCCCAGCATGCAGTGTTAGAGACACTTTACAGCAGGCCTTATTGGCTACTGATTCAGTTCATCCCACGGTTACCTTTTGGATTACAATATACTGGCTTCAGATCTTCCACACTGAACGCCTCTGACTCATATCATTCTACATGGTGAATGAGCTTGCACACGACGCCACATTGCTCTCCACACTGACCTATATTACATGTTCCTGTGAATGAGTTTAATGGATTAAGATCTGATTCGCGTGAGCTTCTACCTGTGATGCTGGGGGCTGGATGCTCCCCATGGGCTCACAGAGGCACTACAGATACTGGCTGTGGGTTTTCTTCTCTAAAATTCACTCCAAAACTTACTTTAAGGTCTCTCTCTCTCTCTTTTTCTTTTGGTCTTATTTCCCACTCTGTGCTTTGTTTTGCTTGCCTCCAGCAAGATTCTTATTCTCACCATGGAATTTTCTTGCCAGACAAAAGGAAGAAAGAGAAGAAAAAAGAAAAAGTGAGCAGTTCCCTACATACATAATGAAGAAATCTACACAAGTTGCACCTCACTGCAATGTTATCCAAAACACAGGGCACGTCAAACTGGTTTCACGTGAAGGCTGGGCTTATATAAATGCCGAATAAGGCATTTTGACACGATCTGGAAAATGAGGTGAATAGAAAAATGGAGACTGATTTGAGTCTTTCCTGAAATTTCTGTGGACTGGAGTTTGGATTTAAAAAATTCTATTCATAACTCACATTATTAATTTGTAAGATATCAATATAAATGCCATGATGACCCTATGACTTCTAAGCAGTTACTCAACTACAATGTGATTTAATCAAAGGATTCAACAATTTTAAGGGTCAAAAGGCCTTAAAATGAACACACAGAGAAATGCAGAGCTATCTTTACCATATAATTGTTATGAGTGAGACAAGGGCATCTTATAAGATCAGAGGGAAGGTGATAGTAGTGTCTATTTTCTTTGGTAACCAAATCCTTAAAAATAAGCTTCTTGAGTTATGGCTAGGAATCCACCCTTTTCTTTCACCAACCAACTTACTTTTTTTTTCTATAAGCATATATTCCATTCTGGAGACCATAAGAATTAGGAAAACTGGGAGATAATTCCTCTAAAGGGAAGCATAATCTATTTGCTTAATGATCCTACAAGGAGCTAATACATATCATCCCTCTTAGAAATAATAATACTTTTCTTTTATGTAGAAGCTTTCTCCAAGGAGCATAAAGTATGTTGGAGATACTATCTAATTAATCCTCTAGGGTCCCAGGTGCAGTACTCTTGCCTGGAAAATCCCATGGACAGAGGGGCCTGGTGGGCTGCAGTCCATGGGGTTGCGAAGAGTCAGATATGACTGAGAGACTTCACTTTCACTTTTCCCTTTCATGCATTGGAGAAGGAAATGGCAACCCACTCCAGTGTTCTTGCTTGGAGAATCCCAGGGATGGGGGAGCCTGGTGGGCTGCCGTCTATGGGGTCGCACAGAGTCAGACACGACTGAAGTGACTTAGCAGCAGCAGCAGCAGCAGGATCCCAGGTGGAAGGGAGGTGGCTACTATAATGAAGGGTTATCAACATCAACAGGTCTCAGTTTAGGAAATGGAACTGTACCAAAAGTGGTAAAAAGAGCACACGCCCAGGAACTTAGGCTAAGGGCTTCCCAGGCGGTGCAGTGGTAAGGAATCTGCCTGCCAATGCAGGAGACGCAAGACATGCAGGTTTGATCCCTGGGTTGGGAAGATCCCCTGAGGTCGGAAATGACAAACTACTCCAGTATTCTTGCCTGGATAATTTCATGAACAGAGGAGCCTAGAGGGCTACAGTCCATGGGGCCGCAAGGAGTTGGACATGACTGAGCAACTAAGCACATACACGCTCTGCATGACCTCGAAACACCTCATCAACTCATTGAAAAAAAGAATCAAGTTTGATACTGTTGCTAAATAAACAATAGGACAGGACAGTTGGACCGGATGATTTGCCCTTCCCCACAGAGTGCTCATGTGGTCTGAGCTTTAATGGGGCTGCCAATGGAAACATCCACATTTCCCGGCTTTTAACCTGGTGGTTTCTTCAGAAGGCAGACTTGGATCCCACTGATGGTGTGGATAGCTCAAACTTTCTATGCACTGCTTGACACAGGACTCTCAAATAGTGCACTAGCTGTGTGTCTGTTTTTGCCTCTCATTGTCCTTTTAGGTATAGTGGATCATGCTGGTGTCTGTGGCCTTCTGCGTGTGTTTCTGTATGGTATTTTGGGGCAAGGTGCCTTTGGGAAGAAGGGGTCAGGGGGCTTGGATGATGGGTTTGGTATTCTTTACTAAATCAACAGGAACCATGCCACAAGTCTGCGTCTCTTGAATCAAGAGGAATCTGATCCTGGGAGTCCTGAGAGAGAATGTGTTGGCCCTGTTGCCTTAAGGACTATTTCATTTGTAAAAATTCTACTGGCAGAATCCATCTTCTCATCATTATTCACCCTCCCTGGAGATAGAAGCCTATAGCAGCATGTTGATCAATAACTGATGCACTGAAGATGGTTCTTCAGCAAAGATGGAGCAAGCTGAAAACAACAGCCCGAGTAGCACTTTCTCAGCTTCAAACTCTTCTAAGGCCAAGTTCTCTAGGGAGTTAGGCCTTAGCTAAAATCACTTTCAAAAAGGAAAACCCCCCAAGAGAAAATTTCAATTAATAAACTGCTTGCCTCTGATGTGAACTACATTTTTTTGACACATTGCTCTAATAAATAGTTTCTGATTCTTACCTAGCTCAGGACATGTTGTTACTTGTTTTTTTTGTTGTTGTTGTTTTTTGTTTTGAGACACTAACAATGTCATTTGTTTGGCAAATAGAGATATAATAGGGTGCATCTGAGGAAAGATACCACTTTGCTCAACTTTGGAACTTAACAGGGTGATTGATAGTCCTCAGTTTTTGTGGGCATCTGTGGGTCTTGGTTTGCTAGTGCTGAACTGGGTACCTGGTGAAGCAACTCAGAATGACAAACTAGTTTACAGCTGGCTATTACAAAGGGAAGACCCCTCCCCTAATCGCTGAATTAACTCACTGACTCTAGTCTGCCTCTCAAAAAGCAAGAATAATTCCCTTTAAGCATCCATGATCTTCTACTTCTTGAAGTTACTCTTGTGGTTCCCCTCCTTTTCTCAATCCCACATCAATCCTCTTTTAAGATTCTCCTTGGCTACTTCCTCTCCAACAACTCTTTCTTCTTTCATTGAATTCCCACCTTGTGCCCAGTTCTTAGCTTATACACTTGCCATTCTCCAGCCTAGACTATCACTCCATCCCTTCGAATTTATTCTATCTCCTCTTTGACACTGGGACCCCACTCTAATTGCTCCCAGATCTGCTCCTCATCCTGATGATCTCAGGAGCCCTGCAAGACTTACATAAAACTAATTGCATACATACTTGATTTCATGTTTATCACCAATTTGCACACATGATTATGGATGTTGGCTCAACGTGCTCCTGGCAAAGAAACTTGGCTCCTTGGACTGAGGCATCAAGTTCAGGCTCTGGTAGGAAAAGAGTATCTATTGGGTCCTCTGAACCTCCCCACAGCACTTTGGCCACAGAGGGTCCTTCTGTTTTATCTGTGTCTACTGCCCAACGGAAACTTTCCTAGGCATCTACCTTCATTTTTTAAAAAAGTGAGGGGGAGTGTAATTGCTTTACAATGTCGTGTTAGTTTCTGCTGTACAATGAAGTGGATCAGCCATACGTATACATATATCCCCTTCCTCTTGGGCCTGTCCTACTCACCTCCATCCCACCCCTCCAGATCATCACAGAGCACTGAGAGGAGCTCACTGTACTACACAGCAGCTTCTCACTGTCTGTTTTACACATGGTAGTGTATATACTCCCAATACATGATAGTATATATATATATATATATATATATACTCCAATATTTTGGCCACCTGATGCGAAGAGCTGACTCATTTGAAAAGACCCTGATGCTGGGAAAGATTGAAGGCGGGAGGAGAAGGGGACAGCAGAGGATGAGATGGTTGGATGGCATCACTGACTCAATGGACATGAGTTTGAGTAAGCTCCGGGAGTTGGTGATGGACAGGGAGGCCTGGCATGCTGTAGTCCATGGGATCACAAAGAGTTGGACACGACTGAGCGACTGAACTGAACTGAGTGTATATATGACAATGCTACTCTTCCAGTTCATCCCACCCTCCCCTTCCCCACCCGTGTCCACATGTCTGTGGTGCCTACCTTCTTTTAAATATCAAAATGTCACCAACTTCTCATTCAAGTAGCATTCCACTGTGGCTCAGCATTAGGAGTTGAGCTTCTTTGTCATTTTATGCCTGTGTGTGTCCCAAGGTGGGTGGGAGGAACATTTAGAAATAGCTTCTATTATATAAAGGGCCAGGAAGGAATTTTCCATACTATTTGGATAAAAATACTTTCCCTCAGCTCCCCAGATACTCCATAGAAATTCTGACATCTTCCCCTCCCTCCCAGGCCCTTTCCTTTCTCTATACTTTGACCTTCCCTGTTCCCACCAGGGTATAGCAGCAACACGGTGGCTAAGAATGTTTGGTATTAGAGTTAGAATTATTTACATCTTACAGCTTAAGCTTGTTTATGCAGGAGAATTCTGAGAGGAAGTGAATCAGGAGATCTGTCCTCTGGCAGGGCATCCAGGGGTCAGGCTGAAAACAAGTACTGATGATAAGGTAAAACCCCATGTCGCACAGTCAGCTTCACTGCAGACCTTGATCAACATAGGCCATGCAGGGAAAGAGCCTTGATGTGGTGTCAGTGCAGCTAGCAAAGGGTGTGTGAGCAGTAGACACACACCAGCAACAGTTCCTGAAATCCACGAGGACAGGGAGAATCACAGAGGCAGTCAAGAAACCACTGAGCTGCGGTCCCTTTCTCCAGGTCATCCTACTTCCAAACTTGCTGCAGAAAGCTCAGTGGTAGGACTCTACAATATAACATACTCTAAACTTTCCTCCCTGTGTTTAACAAACTATATGTATACTCCTCTTTGAACTAACTATATTTAAGTTTCTTAAGCAGCAGTAATTAACAGCCATGACTATTACCTGGGTTTCTACTATGCATCAAGTATTTTACATACGGATCTCATTTAATTCTACATCACTGAGAAATCATTATTACTACTCTCGTTTTACAGATTTAGAAATCCAACGAGGCAAGATAACTTCCTAAAATCTCCTAGCTATGAAGTAACAGATCATGGCCTCAAACTCAGACCTGTGGATTCCAAATTTCATCGCCTTTCTTTAGACCTTCCTCCTTTTGGCATGATGCAAAATGAGGCCATGACCATGGCTAGAGGGTGGGGCCTGAGGGTTTTGATGTGAAGGGAAGAAGTAATTAAATATCAAGTGTTGGGTTAACTGAATTTTTTAACCTTGATTTTATGTCTCGGGCACACTTTGGGGTTGGAGACTTGGTAAGGTGGAGACTAGATTCTAAGCCAGGCTCTGCCACTTTGGACAAAGCCCTCATCTTGCTTTGCACTTGGACTTGGAGAGAAGGATTCCTCCTTACCCTAGGAATGATCTATATCAAACAATAGAACAGATAACATAGCACAGGGAATTATGCTCAATGTCACGTGGCAGTCTGGATGGGAGGGGAGTTTGAGGGAGAAAGGATACATGTATATGTATGGCTGAGTCCCTATGCTGTCTACCTGAAACTATCACAACATTGTTAATTGGCTACACTATAATATAAAATAAGTAAAAAAAAAGAAAACCAAAAACAGAACAGATAACCTTATACTGTAAATACTCAAGCAGACTGTAGTTAGATACCCATTTAGGATGTGGTATAGGAGACATTTAAGTTTCTACCAAGGCAAGAACTGTAAGATGAGGTGTTGGCTGTTAATGGCTGGGTAGACTTCACTTGGCTTATTTACTCATACTCTCATTGTTGTGGCCCAAGTTCCCCGAATAGTGGGATAGGCATGATGGCTCCATGGTGTACTGGTCCCAGGCCAGAGAAGAAGGAGGGCAGGCCCAGCACAAGGAACCCCAGCCAACCTTTGCCCTTCAGGGCACAAATGCAGTCAAGACTGGAAGCCCTACAGCAGAAAGGGACCTCAGTGATGGCTACTCCAGTTCTATTACTTAGGTGTGGGAAACCAAGGCAATGGGGAAGGAAGCTTCTTGTGTAATTGGTCCCATGGCTAGGGAGAGGTGCACTCAGTCAAGAAGCCCAGAGCTCCTTCTACCCTATGGTGCCAGGGCTTGCCCAGTCTCTCTTTTTCCCTGCGGTTCAGTTTAGGCAAACTGATCTCAGAATAGAGAGGCATTGCTTCTGTAATGCCTCATAACAATGGGTCACTGCTGGCCTCTCTGTGTGCCGCTCCCAACACAGCCTCCATGCCCTCAAAGTCCATGCATCTCTTCTCTCACCTGGAATTAGTCATGAATGTACATTTCTCACTCCTATGTCTAAATGCATGCTTCTGCAGGGCTGGGATTACGTTTCTTTCTCTCCTCACTGCCAACTTCTTTTTGCTCAAACAACTGCCAGCATAGAGCAGGCAATCAATACATATTTATTACATAAATGAATGTATAATGAATAAATGTCAAAAAGTTGCCGACAGTACTCAAGAAGATGGACAGCCTGAGGCAGTGGTTAGTTAGAAGCCAAGAGAAAGAAGAGGTAATATAAGGTGACCCTTCTTACCCATTACTGTGCCCTGCCTTCCATGGACACACACACTATGAACCAGGAAGGTTTATTTTTAGGGATCTGTTCTATTGTAAAGGGAGCTAGATTGAGGACTGCCCATCTTGTGAAAGGGCTTCCCTGATTGCTCAGATGGTAAAGAATATGTCTGCAATCTGGGAGACCTGGGTTTGATCCCTGAGTTGGGAAGATCCCCTGGAGAAAGGAATGGCTACCCACTCCAGTGGTTCTTGCAAGGAGAATCCCATGGACAGAGGAGCTTGGCGGGCTATGATCCATGGGGTTGCAAAGAGTCAGACACAAATAGGAGACTAACACTTCATCTTGTGACAAGCACCCCTAGTAGTGGGTTTGGTTTTGTTCCCATTCATTCCTTATTCCCTCTCACTGTTTTTGCCCTTGCAGTCTCCCCTGGTCCTGAGACCTGCTAATTTAAGGTCTATGGGGAGATGATACTTCCTCTAGGGCAGATGGTTTAATTTCAGATTAAAATGCCAGTTGTGTCTGACTATTTGCGATCCCATGGACATGGGATTCTCCAGGCAGAAATACTGGAATGGGTTGCCATTTCCTTCTCCAATTTCAGACTAGTCTTCCACATTTTTCAAGTGTCCAGCAACACACTTTTGCATTCAAGATCTACTAGAAAATCCCTAAGTTTAAAACACCTTTACTGAAACAAATTAGATAATAATGAAAGGCCAAATTCCTCAGCCTTCCCACACTTACTCTCAAGATGCTATAAATTATAGTAGCAGCAGTTTCAATTCTCTTTTTTTCCCTACAACAGTACAATAACACTATTTTGTTATAGGTAATCTAATAATACATGGATTTTTTTTTCTCTTTTAGACATGAAATCTGAAATGTCAACAACGGTATATTTTTCTTCCATGAATATTAGAAGTGATGTTTGTTATCTTAGAAAAAACGGCTGGTATTTTCAAACAGAACTCACACTCTAAATAGGATATGTTGAAAACATCCTCGTGTTAGTTTAGGGAGGAAGATTTACTCCAGAGGTGACATACTACTGGTTTCCTAGATGTTCTATTTGGATTAAAATGGCTGTTTAGCATGTTTAAAAAATTGAAGTATATTCCAATATTTAATCATTCATATATTTCCTTTAAGAAAAATATATAGTGTATAATTCAGATCAACTATATAATGTAACTGTATGATAATAGAATATAGGCTTTCTGTTGTCATCTTGCTATATTCAAGAAAAGGTGGAATATCTGTCTATCTGTCTATTAAAATTTACATGTACCTGGAAATCCTGTCCCTCAGTCTAGGAAGTGCAAAATCTCTATGCTCCAGAATATTGGACCTCTATTCAACAGTGAGAGTGGATACACTGAACCTCAGTAAAGCAAAAAAAAAAAAAAAAAACAATAGTTAAGGTTACATTAATCAGCAGGGCAAACGTTTTTCTCATTTCTTTTATTTTTTTCAGACTGTGGCCAAGGTTTCACTGGCACTAAATTGTAATTGTAAATGATCACACTATATTGTTCTAAATTAGGTAGGAAGATTATAGTCATTAATACAGTCATCTTACACACGAAAATGAATGTGCTAAAGCCAACAATCCATGCCAGAGAAGCCCAGGAATTCCACCTTTTATTAGGCCGCCTGGCCACCCGGAGACTCATTCCTCTGACCACAGCAAGGAGGCTCAAGATGTTGTCTGGTTCAAGGAAACGGCTTCTCGCCTCCTCCTACCCCTCTTTACCCACTAAGAAAACCAATGGCACCTTTTATCAGTTTGGCAAAAAGACAAAGGGAATGTTTAGCTCTGTACTTAAAATTCCTGGTTCCTACTGTCAGCGTTCCCAGTTCTCAGAGAAGACTGAATGGGTATTTGAAGAGTTTTGTGAAACTGACATTGCACAGTGGCAATGAGGAGGGAAAGAGCCAAACTTCAAAAAAAAAAAAAAAAAAAAAATCCTTAAAATACACTTCCCCATATATTCCACTCTTTTCAATTTTCTCTTTTCCCCAACCAAGTAGTAGATGCCCTTAGGAATAATACCATAAATTCAGTTCAGTTCAGTTGCTCAGTTGTGTCTGACTCTTTGCTATCCCATGAACTGCAGCATGCCAGGCCTCCCTGTCCATCACCAACTCCCAGAGTTCACCCAAACCCATGTCCACTGAGTTGGTGATGCCATCCAACCATCTCATCCTCTGTGGTCTCCTTCTCCTCCTGCCCTCAATCTTTCCCAGCATCAGGGTCTTTTCAAATGAGTCAGCTCTTTGTCTCAGGTGGCCAAAATATTGGAATTTCAGCTTCAACATCAGTCCTTCCAATGAACACCCAGGACTGATCTCCTTTAGGATGGACTTTGGATCTCCTTGCAGTCCAAGAGACTCTCAAGAGTCTTCTCCAACACCACAGTCCAAAAGCATCAATTCTTTGGTGCTCAGCTTTCTTTATAGTCCAACTCTCACATCCATACCTGACCACTGGAAAAACCATAGCCTTGACTAGACAGACCTTTGTTGACACAGTAATGTCCCTGCTTTTGAATATGCTGTCTAGGTTGGTCATAACTTTCCTTCCAAGGAGTAAGCATCTTTTAATATCATGGCTGCAGTCACCATCTGCAGTGATTTTGGAGCCTCCCAAAATAAAGTCAGCCACCATTTCCACTGTTTCCCTGTCTATTTGCCATGAAGCGATGGGACCAGATGCCATGACCTTCGTTTTCTGAATGTTGAGCTTTAAGCCAACTTTTTCACTCTCCTCTTTAACTTTCATCATGAGGCTCTTTAGTTCCTCTTCACTTTCTGCCCCACTCCAGTACTCTTGCCTGGAAAATCCCATGGATGGAGGGGCCTGGTAGGCTGCAGTCCATGGGGTCGCTAGGAGTCGGATACGATTAAGCGACTTCACTTTCACTTTTCACCTTCATGCATTGGAGAAGGAAATGGCAACCCACTCCAGTGTTCTTGCCTGGAGAATCCCAGGGATGGGGAGCCTGGTGGGCTGCCGTCTATGGGGTCGCACAGAGTCGGATACGACTGAAGCGACTTAGCAGTGGCAGCACTTTCTGCCATAAGGGTGGTGTCATCTGCATATCTGAGGTTATTGATATTTCTCCTGGCAATCTTGATTCCAGCTTGTGCTTCTTCTAGCCCAATGTTTCTCATGATGTACTCTGCATATAAGTTAAATAAGCAGGGTGACAATATACAGCCTTGACGTACTCCTTTTCCTATTTGGAACCAGTCTGTTATTCCAGGTCCAGTCCTAACAGTTGCTTCCTGACTTGCATATAGGTTTCTCAAGAGGCAGGTCAGGTGATCTGGTATTCCCATCTCTTTCAGAATTTTCCACAGTTTATTGTGATCCACACAGTCAAAGGCTTTGGCATAGTCAATAAAGCAGAAATAGATGTTTTTCTGGAACTCTCTTGCTTCTTCCATGATCCAGCAGATGTTGGCAATTTGATCTCTGGTTCCTCTGGCTTTTCTAAAACCAGCTGAACATCTGGAAGTTCACGGTTCCCATATTGTTGAAGCCTGGCTTGGAGAATTTTGAGCATTCCTTTACTAGTGTATGAGATGAGTGCAATTGTGCGGTAGATTGAACATTCTTTGGCATTGCCTTTCTCTGGGATTGGAATGAAAACTGACCTTTTCCAGTCCTGTGGCCACTGCTGAGTTTTTTATATTCTCATCCTGTCTGTGTTCAAATCCTAGTCACCACACTCAGGTAAGGGTGGGCTTAGGTAAGTAAAAGGCTTCCCTTGTGGCTCAGATGATAAAGAATCTGCCTGCAATGCACTCCAGTATTCATGGGCTTCCTTGGTGGCTCAGATGGTAAAGAATCCACCTTCAATACAGGAGACCTGGGTTTGATCCCTGGCTTGGGAAGATCCCCTGGAGAAGGGAATGGCTACCCACCCCAGTATTCTTGCCTGGAAAATTCCATGGATAGAGTAGCCTGGCGGGCTATAGTCCATTGGGTTGCAAAGAGTCAGAAACAATCACTATAGGTAAGTAAGCGAATATCTCCATGCCTCAGTCTCTATGTCAGTAGAGTTAACATCAGTCCTTGATTCTGACAGCTGTTATATGGGAAGTGCTCAATAGGAGCTACTGCTATTACTTTAGTTTTCTAAAGAAAGCACCAGATTTCTCAGACATACACCTTACAACAGGACTTACAATATATGCGGATAGCTGGCAGCTAGTAGACCACTGACCTGGAGCTTCTTAGGCTAGGATTTCCTAGAATAATACAGTTCTGCAACCATCTCAGGTGAGTGAGGTGCCCTTACTTCTCAAACTGGACCCTGCAGTATCCCAAGGGCAATTCTCTTTCTTGTTTAAAGGATTATTCTTCCTAGATGGAAAATTGTCAAAATGGACTTCTGCCTTCCCACTTTGACAACATACTGATGGGAATTGTGACTGGATAGAAAAAGAGATTCGGAGAAGGCAATGGCACCACACTCCAGTACTCTTGCCTGGAAAATCCCATGGACGGCGGAGTCTGGTGGGCTGCAGTCCATGGGGTTGCTAAGAGTCGGACACGACCAAGCGACTTCCCTTTCACTTTTCACTCTCATGCATTGGAGAAGGAAATGGCAACCCACTCCAGTGTTCTTGCCTGGAGAATCCCAGGGATGGGGGGAGCCTGTGGGCTGCCGTCTATGGGGTCGCAGAGAGTTGGACACGACTGAAGCCACTTAGCAGAAAAAGAGATTGCCCAATGAGCCTACTGCTACACTTAAAGCAAGTCTCCTTATTTTGTAGACTGAATAATGGAATCCTGAAATTCCAAGGCCAGAAGAGGTTGTACCAGCTCCTTTTCTGTAGAAGTGCCAGTGCCAGAGTTAAAGAAAGTGAACCCAAATCTCTTAACTGTTTAGAGGCAAGGGTAGGGCTAGAATGCACATCATGTGACTTCCCATCAAATGAGTTTTTCATTTTACAGGCTACCTCTGGGAGTTGGCTTGATTGACTACGCTATTGGAAAATGTGAGCCTTGCAAGATTCTAACTCTAGCTCTTTTTTGCAAGACAGGATCAGCTTCCACGGCTATGTAACACATCCCAAATCTTCTCTAGTAGGTACTGTGATGTAAAGCCTTGGCCATGTCTCCAGTGTATAATCATTTCTACAAAAAGACCTACCACGAGCAGGAATCTGATATACAAGACAGAGCTAGGAGGAAAGGAGCAAACACAATGCAAAAAGAATTTCACCTGTGATGGAAGTTTGAAAATACTGAATACTGAGAACAAACAACGTGATGTGGCACATTTAAAAAGATGCAAAACATCTTTTTCCTTTGCTAACTGCCTTGAAAAGTTTCCTGGCCACAGGTGGATGGTAAACTCTTGTTTCGTTTTTCCAAAGATCTTAGCCTACTGAAGGGAGCTAACTTTGAGATTGTCTAAGGAGAATAGAAGCAACCTGGGCAAACCAAGCTATGAAAACCACAATTTTATTTATTCCTTAAGGCTTGCATTCACACAAATTGTACAAATTGGTCTCCATGCTGAAAAACAACAAAACCCAAATTATATTTTTAGAAAGGGAATATAATGAAAACACAATTGAGTTTTTATTAACCCTGCAAACAGTGCCCAACAACAGTTTCTAACAAGTTCAAAGGCTAGCTGTTTCAAATTCCATGTGTGCAAGGGCACACACATACTCCTGGTTTAGTAGTTCAAAAGCAACCTAAATGCTGGAGGAGAGACAGACTTGTTTCCTAGTTCAAGCCACCAATCTAAAGATTCACAGTTGGAATAAATTCTGTTACACTTTTTTTTTTTTTAATAAAAAAATTATGATTCTCCCTCTCAGGCTAATGCAGGAGAATCGCCTTTACCCAGAAATGATCTTACGCTACACTAGAACTACTCAGTCAGCATCTTTAATTATCATTTCCCACAAGCCTCTAGGCTAGTGCTTCTCAAAGTTTAATGCGCAAACGAATTGCCTGGAGATCTTGTTAAAAATGCTGATTCTGATTCAGTAGGTCTGGAGTGGGCTCTGAGATTCCATACTTCTTACAAGTTCCTAGGTGATACCACAACTTCTAGTCCAAGGACTTAACTTTGGGAAATACAATTCTAGATGAAGTCCACGGAACATTGTTCTCAGCAGGGCCAGAAACAGTCCACACACAATTACAGAAGAGCAGGCCTCTATGAACTACTACATTCCCTGCGGATCTTCCCCTCCTGGCTGGACCTCCTCAATGCCATCTTCCTTCCCTCTCTTCTGAATTGTACTTGCAGTCAGTAACTCAAAGGAGGCAGTCAATCACACTGGCACAAGGAAAAGGGCATGCGAGACTTGGGCTTGAAGTTTCAGCAACACCCTTTACTAGGCAGATAATTCTCAGCTCTGAGCCACATCTGTATTATGAGGCGAAAGACACTCACCCATGCACTTGTTATTGTGAATAAATGAGGACATGTACAAACAGTGCCTTGCACAAATTAAGAGTTCAACAAATATCAGGCTCCTATCCTCCTTCATTTAAAGTGTCATGCCCAGAATCAGTGCCTCATGCATGGCCTCGTCAGTGCAAACTTGAAGCGAAGATGGGGTCCGTATCACCTCTCAGATCAGGTCAGATCAGATCAGTCACTCAGTTGTGTCCGACTCTTTGCGACCCCATGAATTGCAGCACGCCAGGCCTCCCTGTCCATCACTAGCTCTCGGAGGTCACTCAGACTCAAGTCCATCGAGTCAGTGATGCCATCCAGCCATCTCATCCTCTGTCGTCCCCTTCTCCTCTTGCCCCCAATCCCTCCCAGCATCAGAGTCTTCTCCAATGAGTCAACTCTTCACATGAGGTGGCCAAAGTACTGGAGTTTCAGCTTTAGCATCATTCCTTCCAAAGAAATCCCAGGGCTGATCTCCTTTAGAATGGACTGGTTGGATCTCCTTGCAGTCCAAGGGACTCTCAAGAGTCTTCTCCAACACCACAGTTCAAAAGCATCAATTCTTTGGCGCAGCATGCTAATAACTTCTGCTCATGACACTGGAAGTTGGAAGACAAGGTGGGTGGAAACAAAGGTACAATCTTCCTCTCCTAGCAGCAAGCATAAAACCTTCATCCTGCTTTAAATTCTGTCTTTACTCCTAAATTGGCATCTTTGGATCTCATCAATGATTTAATTAACACATTATTATTAAGTTCCTAGTCTGTGGTAGACACTGAATCAAATATCCAGAGGAAGCTTCCAAATGCAGCCAACTTTCAGATTAGTTGTATTTCACATAGGAAAACTTTGGATAACTGATGGAATGTTGCATCTGAATTCTAGTATGTAATGTTCTCTAGCTGGGACCTTCCTGTCAGTGAAGGTAGGTCAACATGTCAAAATCAGCATAATTAAAAACTAGTTTCACATACAGGAAGAAATAAATGGTGGTCTGAACATCACTAGGAAAATATATTTATCTTGCTTATCCATCAGCCACCAATGGAAGAATCTTTCTAGAGTGCTCAGGTTTCTCACCTCATCCTTGATGTGACATTCAGACGCAGCCCCTCTGCCTGCCAATTTTCTAAATGCTCTTCTCTTGCTCTGGAATTTAAGGTGAGCACGACAGTAGAGAAGTAAAGACATTCACCTAAAAATAGGGGATCCCCACTTATAAAAGGAGCCCGGTAAATGAAAAAAAAGTTGGGTTTACAAATTGAATAGGAAAAACCACTTTAGAAGAGGGTTTTCTGACTGGATGTGAATGTGAGTCTTGGGTTTAAGCACATTCAGATGAATAGTGGTGGTTTTCAAAGTTTGACTTTCCTGTCAAAATTGGCACCATGTTGCAAACAGACTTTAAAAAGATAACTAGGGCCCCAATGGAAGAGTGAGAACTTAATACACAAAGCTTGGGTTGCAGGAAACTCATCTAAACATCCATGTCTTGACCTCCTTCTAACCCACAGCACACAACCTGGCAGACAGCACGTGGGGAAGTCATTGATATGTGGTTCTCACCACGACCATGCGCCTGTTACTGATGAACATCAAAAGGAACTGTACAAATATTTATTGCAATAAAATAATAAGTCTGTCACAAAGCTGAGGAATTTCCACAATAGACACAGGGCACTAAGTCATCACCAAGGCAAAGTTTCTGTTTAGTACAGGCTCTGGATCCCTTGTGAAAGTGAAGTGCTGAAGTCAGAGTTCAAGGACTGACTTTTCTTGAGCTTTAAAAAAAATGATCGGCAGTGTGTGTATGTGTCTATGTGTACATGTGCATATGTGTTTGTGTGTATGTGTGCATAGATGCACGTTTGTGTGCGTATATGTGTACACATGTGTTTGTGTGTGCGCGCATGTATGTGTGTGTGTATGGCACTTTTAGATGATGGTTAACAAGATTAAAGCTGCTAAACACATCATGCAAACCACTGTTATGATCCACTGCTTTTCTTCCTTGGTTGACTTTTTGTAAATTTGAAAATGGACTCAAAATTACTACATTAAGGAGTTATTTAGCCACCTCATGCGAAGAGTTAACTAATTGGAAAAGACTCTGATGCTGGGAGGGATTGGGGGCAGGAAGAAAAGGGGACAGCAGAGGATGAGATGGCTGGATGGCATCACTGACTCAATGGACGTGAGTTTGAGTGAACTCCGGGAGTTGGTGATGGACAGGGAGGCCTGGAGTGCTGCAATTCATGGGGTCACAAAGAGTCGGATACGACTGAGTGACTAAACTGAACTGGACTGAAGGTATTATTAATTTTCTTTTGTTTGATAATGGCTTTATGGATATATATATACGTAAGGAATTATTAATTTGCTATTGTTTGATAATGGATTTATGGATATATATATGTACATAATTTAAAAGAAATGTCTATCTTGAACTATTTATTAGTGAAATGACCTGATGTTTTGGATTTTCATTAAAATATTCCAGCAAAATTAAAAAGTATATGTGTGTTTTTGGGGTGGGGAAGTTGATGAAACAACTCTGGTACCATGTTGATGGCTATTGAAATTGTACGATGGGTCCACCGAAGCACTGCGTTGTCTTTCAACTCTTGAATATTTGGGGACATTTTTACAATAAAAGTTAAAAAAAATCCACCCCCAAATACTGGAGTGGGTAGCCATTCCCTTCTCCATGGGATCTTCCCAACCCATGGAATGAACCCAGGTCTCCCTAATTGCAGGCAGATTCTTTACTGTCTGAGCCACCAGGGAAGCCCCCCAAATACAGAGGGTTTCTTTAAAAAGCACTAAAAATAGTTTACACAATAATACCATCTTTTGTGGTGAAACACAGGGAGTAAGTGCAAAAACCCAAGAGCAATAATTAATGGCCAATCCTACGTGCATTCCATTAAGCCCAAGCAGCTGTCACAAACATCTTAATTTAAAGAGTTGGGGTTTGGGGAATCGTGGCACTGCAAAGAGCTATGTCCTGCTGCTGCTCCACAGAACTGGTACATATCAGACCCTTAAATTTTTAAACACAGCTTTCATGTTTTCAAGAGCTGAAAAACCTTTGAAAAGTCAGCTTGTTAGGAAATTCACCTTGCAGACTCCTGCTTCGAGGGTTGGTTGGGTACTGGCCGCGTTGGTTTGGGGGTGGGGAGGATGCTCACAGGTCGGATAGCTGTGTCATATGGTGGGAAAGAGCAGAGAGATGGCTCTGAATGTATGGGGCAGAGCTTTGCTACCTAACGCAGGATAGACCACCTTGTTGGCGTGCTGTTGGTCTACAAACCCTCTTTCCTTTATTTTTTCCTCTCCCAGTTTCTGTCCATAATGTTGGATGGCAGCAGCATTTGTGAAAGGAGGTATATGGACTAACCAAGAAGCAGGAACCTAGAATTCATTCCCCTCAGAGTGCACTACTGTGAATCTTTAGGCAATGACCTTGCTTCCATGCCGTCTCTGGGACATGGGAAGAGCATCCCACATCCATGTCCTTTCCACTATAATGGTGGCCCAAACCCTGCTACCCCAGATCTAGATGGTAAACAAGGGTCCTATCTGGGTTGCTAAATTTAAAGTAAACAGAGAGGTACAAAAGATAAGCAACTCGATCTAAGTCAGCAATCAAAAAATCCAGACTCCCCAGTTAAAAACATCTGAATGGGACCAATCACCTTTCTAAGTAGCAAATTTAATGATCCCCCTTAATGCCTGTATTTTTCGCCTAACTAAGTAAGTACCTTGGGATTCTATGTATTGATGGTTCCCAGTGCAATAAAAAACACCTGTGTGCTGGCTGATCTTGACAAGAAAGGAGGCTTTCTGCCAGCCCATTGGAAGGTCTCCTATTAATTTCTTAAATCGATCCTGGCAATATTATTATCCGGCCTAGGGAAGAACAGCTCTTTACTCATAGCATCAGATTTGAATTTTTTTTTTTTTAAACAACAGTCTCTATTGCCCGTAAGGATGACTAATAACTGTCGGCTGTAATTTCCCAGAGTTTGCGGGTATGACTTCTAACAGTGCTCCTTGCGTTTCAATTTGCCATAGTTCGTCTGGGGGACTCTAAGGCTTTCAAACACAATTTAACCAAAACCCCCAGCTGTCTCTCAGTTCAGCCGGGAGAACTTTGTGGTACTCTTGAACTCACTACCTCCGCCCCCACACCCGAGAGTCTCCCTGGATGCTGCTTTCCTTCCCTGCATCACACATCATCAATCAAACAACCAGAGAAATGCAGAAACCTCAGTTCTCAACTGCAATCAATACAACCACCTTTCCTGGGGTAGTGCTGTGTTCGTTTTGAAGGTCACAGAATGAGTCAGGGGCAGAAGAGAGAAAAAGAGGCCACGGGTTCTTTGACTCCGTGTCTCAGAGAGATCAGCTTGTACAGAAAAATAACCTCATTAAAATGGACTGATCGCCGGGGAGTGGACAGTCCCAGTGAACAAAATTTTGCACTATCAAAATACTATTGTGTTATTTTACATCTGGTCTCAAGAGCTAGACAAATAAATTTGCCTGGTGTAAGTTCTGATTCACCAACAGATAAGAGGATAAGAGGAAACTGAAACCACAATAGCCAAGCACCTCTCGGAGGAGAGCAAGGGTCTACTTTCATTACAATAACGCTCTTATTTACGCATTCTTATGTACACTATTTCAGTAAGTTATTTACTCATACAAACCAGATTTGTTGAGTACTACTGTATGTAAGCCATAGTAAAATGTGTCACGGGGAAGGCAGACCTGGGTATCTTCAAAGAACTTGGTAAATAGCTATTTCTTACTTAAGTGCTCTTCCGTTCAAAAAATAATTGCTGGAAATTTTATTTCTGCTATCTATATATGAGGCTATTTAAAAGAAACCAGATATAGGAAGCATTTACAAATGAAAAAAACCCACTATAACAGATGAAGCAGAATAGGTCTTCTTGATTAAAACAAAAAGACAAAATCCTTTGTAGTTCAAGCAAAGATGATTTTAGCAAAGAGACTTCTCTGTGAGAAGCACCTGACTCCCCACCCCAACAGAGCTTAATTCTTTAGGGGTCATTCCTTACATGCTGGTGATTTATTTTATGGAAGAAATCACTATAGGAGATATACAACCAGCTCTTTAGAAACACATCAATTATTTAAATAAGCTATACATCTATATTTGTTTAGTAAATCATTTTGTTACGAATTTAAGCCGGAGTCTACATGACCACACTGGCTACATTATACAAATACCTTTCCTACTGAAAACCTATCAAAGAAATAATAGCTCATGATATCACTGTTTACTATTGACTCCATTCTCTTTTAGTTTGCCAAATACCGTTTATTTTCTAAAGTCCTAAATTTCAAGAAAATTTCTCTGTTATCAACATAATGAAATCACCTGTCATTGAAGAACTGCTGCGGTGAGCACACTGAAGTGGAAATGAGATCACAGACACAACCCAACAAACCGAGGTGCAGCTGAAATGGGAGCTCTCTCCCATCATCTGCTACAGTATTTCTTAGAACTTAATACAAATGTATAAATAAATCGAGTGTTTCTGTCCTGCCTTATTCCTACAGAGGACTCACCTGCAGTTCTCTGAACTTCTGATTCTGATTAACCTCGAAGGGACCTGAACCCACATGCAAGAGGCTGACGACACCAGAAGAAAGCTGCCTTCTGAAGAATCAGAGTTCGTAGCTCACTTTTACTCCTCCTGTCACTGTCTGACCTCCTGGACTCTGGGCCCTGCCCACCTAGGGTATCACCTCCATTTGCTCCTCTGTGGTTCAGCTGACTTCCCTGGACTAATTTCCTTGTTGGCCTGAACTCTCTACACGCTGGATCCCTCCAGCAAGGCTGGACTCTCGTCATTCCTGGGTGGCCGGGTCCTGCAGTCATCCCAGAAGAATACAGGAAAGGAAGACCACACTTGGCAGATGCAGACCTTCTTGTTTTGCATCAGTGATGCCCAACATCAGACCCAGGGTCCTCCTTCCCATTTCTCACCCTTCTCCCTCCATGTCTCACAAACAGCAAGAACATTTCCCAGAGAGGTGATTGGGATACAGTGAGACCTGGAGGAATTTGGGGCAGGAATTCTGCCCGGGAACATGTTACCACGGACTACTAAGTGTGTCTCACCAGATGTTTGCAAAGGTGGAATGAGTCTAGTTGGGAAAAAACTCTAGATGGTTGGATTCTCTGTCCTCAAGCTCCTGAGATCTTCAAGGGTATGGAGATAATGGAACTTCACTTTTCCCATAATAAAACATAGAAGTTTTCTTAGGCTACAGATCTCCTTATCTAAGGAAGGAAGCCAAGTAAGAGAGGGCCAAGGCTAGATTTTATTAAAAATTTAACAGTTAAGCAGCTACATATGGCTTAATATGTGGGCTTTTATTTCAACAATAGCAGCTGCCCTTGGTTTTGATGAGTAAATAGGTTGAAGGATTGACTGAAAAGAGAAAAAAATAAAGACCATTTGTAACTTAAAACTGGTAGAGATAGATAAATGTGAGCCTTCCAAACCATTTATACACACACACAGCCAATTTCTTTGAAAAGTTAGGAGAAGGAAAAAGCAAAGCAAAAGAAGGTAGGTGGGACTAGTTGAGTACTTTCCCAATGACATAATTTGAAAGATGACTTGAATCTCCCTAAACAAAACAGATGGCAGATTCTAAACAAATAATTCTTCCTGGAGATTTTTATACATCAAATAAATGTGGTATAGACTCCTGACAGGGTAATTCCCTAGTGTCCAGTGGGTAAGACTCCAGACTTCCACTGCAGAGGGCATGGGTTTGATCTCTGGTCGGGGAACTAAGATCCTACATGCCTCAACATGGCCAATATTGTAAAATAAAATAATAAATGTATATAACTAGGAAAAAAAAAACTCCTGAGATGTTATCAGGCTCAAAGTGATGGCTCAAAGCAAGCCAGTCTTTAATACCATCCATGCATCCATGTGTCTATCCATTCAAATAACAAATCAAGAAGTATTTAACGAGTGCTTACTATGCACAGGATCCTGTGTGAGGACTGGGGACTATAAAATGGAGCATGGCAAGGCCTCAGTCCTCAGGATGATGAGATGAAAGTGACAGCTTGGAGAATGTGCAGATTTGCAGGGTTCTCCTCCACCATCCCGGAGACTAAGAGGTCTATCTGTGTGGCACAACTAACTCTAGACCCCTTGACCTTGTCTTAGAGAGACTATATGCTCAGGTAAAGGTGTTCATCCTCTTGTACACGTCACCTCTAGCTTCATTTTATTATTTTACTCATATTTTCTTTCCACCCTGATTTCTTCACTGAATTTCTATCTTGTGTACCATCTGTACTATTATAAGCCATCTCAATGCCTCTAAGGAAATTAAGAGATTTAAATTCTTAAAAAAAATACAACTGCCCTACTCCATCACATAATATCAACAACGATGGTAAGTTTTATTAGTACGGGTAATGTCTATGGAGGAATCCAACATGCCAGGCATCATTCTAAGGACTTTATAAGCATTTTCTCATCTTTCTTCCTGATAATCATGTGAGCCTGTCATGACTATTATTACTATTTCACAGATGAGGAAAATGAAGCACAGAGAATTGATGTAACGTGCTAGGAGGTGTGAAGCCAGGACTCACACCTGCACACTTTGCTTGTGGAGGGCTCCTTATGGCTCATCCAGGTTCACAAGCTCTCCGGGTCTCCTGATAGAACACAGGCCCCATTCTTCCTGTTCTGACTCACCCTAGATTTGATACTAGGACTCCTAAACGGGCCCTAGCTAGCCTTGGGGCCTTCTTGAATACTGGCCTCATCCTCTCTGCGACCCTTCCCTGAACCTGTGGCTGGGTTAGCAGGAGGTTCTCACATCGGAGCACTTGTATCTCCGGAGGGTGAGCTCTTTAAGAACACGGGCTGTGTTGTCCTCACTTTCAAGGTATCAGTGCCTGATAGCATATACGAGCCATAGCAGCTGTTTAATTAAGGCTGGTGTGGGTTGGTGAATGCATGAAGGCTCCATCACTTTGCCACAAACACTGTCCAGCTCTCCTAGAGAGAGGCATCCAGATCTGGGAACCCTACCCTCTCGCACTGGTCCATTTATGATGGCAACCGTCGGGAGCTTCACCTACTTTATTTGGATAGTTCTACCTCTCTAGGTGCTGCTTCTAAAATTAAACAACTATTAATCTGTGAGCTGTAAAGCTCATGCACCCAGGTTTTATCAAACACAGAGAAGCATATTTTGCAAGGAGAAAAGGTCTTCTTGATTAGTGATTATAAAATTGACTTGATTTCAGTCTAACTTAGTATATTCAAAAACACCATATTAAAAATTGGAATGGGCACTTTTAATTATCTTATGAGTTCAGGCATTTCAACATCTTCTCCTGCACTGCCCCCATCTCGAATCATTTTAAAGCAACGCCACGAGCACCAAAGACTTCCCTCTCCTGCTCTGACTTAGTCTTTCCTCTCTCTTATCTTCTATGCTCTTATTTCCTGGGCCACTTTACTTAACAATTAATCGTGTTTTACTTAGAGATATAGACTATTGTGTTCAATTATTATTAAACTCTCATGTTGTCATGGTCTTCATGTTTCTGGTCTCCTGTAGAAACTTCTTGACGAGACCATTGTGACTTATACCTTGCTACGTAGTTCAGTCACTCAAGTATTGATTCTATGGTGGTTTGGGAAAGTCCATGGAATGTCATAAAAGGTAACTTGTGCCTCAAATAAACTGAATAGAAATGTCCTCCACTCCTGGGTATTTGTAAGTGAAGTGGAAGGAGGTTCTATGGAGCAGATACCAGCAGAACTGCACAAGTTCTGGTCAAATATGAATGGCAAGAAAGGCAGAAAGTGAGGGTGGTGGTGGTGGGTATTCAACGTTTATTGAATGGCCACATAAGATTGGCACTGGGCTACATGTTTTTTATACCTGATTTCACTTTGATTTCTTTTAATGATCCCAACAACTCCCAGATACTGACATAATGCCCCTTTCCTTCTACCTATGATTATAATGAGATTCAGAGAATTGAAGTAACTCAGCCGAGGTCACACAGTGGTCAGGCTGGTATGTGATTCCAAGTTTATCTGACTCCACAATTATACTTTTTCCTTTACAAAGCTTGGCAGAGTCACCTCCATCTGAAATGCATGCACCAGCTAGAATCCTCCTTCAGCTGGCAAGGCCAATAAATGGATGAGTTCAGGACCAATGCGGAAGAGATGTGGAAAGGTCTAAGTCCCTAGTCACAATACAATTGTAAAAACAAAGATGACAAATGGTCCTCAACAGGTCTTCAATAGGCAGTTTTGAGCACCTACTGTAGGCAAGGCAATATGCCCCAGTGCAGCATGGAGCAGACTGGAGACAAAGTCCGATTACCCAGTTGCAGACTTGCATCCAGGCCAGCTGAACCAGAAGGCTTCCCTTCGCCTTCCATTCCCACCTAAAAGTCAGCATCCAATCGGGTCTGGATAGATCCAGCAAAATTGGTCCCCAGCCTCCTTGCCTCCCTCCTATGGGGCTGCAGACACGCCAGGTGTCTGGAGATAGCGGTGTGTGGCAGACGCCACCAGACTGCAGGCAAGCAGGGGGTTAATAGCTCATAAAATAAAACCCTCTAACACAAAAATGTTATTTTAATTGTATTACATTGAGGAGCCCTGAGGGTCGTGGGGTAGATAATCAAAAAGGACAAGGAGGAAATTAAAAAAGGGAAGAAGGCAATCAAAAAGGCCATTTAGGAGAGCCCCTTAATCCTCCATAGAAAGAACACTAATTATACTCCAGAATCTCCTTATAATTAACCCTGATATAAAGTGTTTTTTGAGCAGTAATAACTTTCACATTCACAACTGTTTGGATCGCAAACTCTGGTGAACGCCTCACAAACAGCAGCCCTCGCGGGTTGGCCACCTTTCCTCCCCTGCAAGCCTCACAATTACATGTCCACAACCAGAAAGAAATATTTCTGCCCTCAGCTAACTCCCCTGCTCAGTTGAACTCAGCTCATTGCTTTTTTGGCAGGAATAGCCCCAAGCGCAACTCTCCGTCCAGTCTCTTCCTTGTAATTGCTTCCCTGTGTTCATTGAGCCTTTACTAGGGCTTGGAATCCTGACGGGTGCAAACCCACTGAATTCCCAGCATACCTTCCTGAGCTCACAGACCCCTGCTTGGATGTACCTCCACTCCTAGGCCACTGGGCACACATTGCTGTAATCGTTCTTAACATTTCCAGACAAAAGCAAGGATTCAGACAGACTCTGCCCAAATCCCATCCAAACTCAAGAGCCTCACATTCCTTGCCTTTGACAGCTGATCCCTTATGAACCAAAGCTCCAAGCTGTCAACTAGTTCAGGAGCAAAACAGAGCAGGGAAGGACTGCAGACAGATCTATGCTTCAGGTGTGCGGGGATCCTTGGGAAGAAAGATGCCAAGGAAGGACAGCTGAAACCAGTGCTGCAAAGGAAAAAGGCCTGGATAGGTTGTTTGGGCCTTTTTTTTTTTTTTTCTTAAGGCATGAAAAGGAAAAGAATCTGTCCCTGTCCTCATATGAACTGGTCCGTGCTCTCATCCCACCCAGTAAGAGAAGGAGCAGGATCTCAGATCCCATGAGATCCCCAGGGAGTAGTTTCAATGGGGCACACGGCTGCCAAGTGAAACCCTAGCAGAGGTTCACAGGGCTCCTGACATTCACTTCACCGAGAAGGTATCCATCCCTTCTTTGAATGTCCTCCTGGACCAGCCTTCCCCTCCTCCCTCCAAACACAGTAAATGGGTTTGAAAGGTCTCCTTGCTCACAAGAGGCTGCCTCTCCCCTTTAACCAAAGATTAGGAAACCAAGGTCTGTGGAACACTGAGTCCAGTGTTTTTCCTCTTTATCAAGAGAATGCATGCCAAAGGAATTTTTCCATTTTTTCTTGCGTATTATGGGAACTAAAATCTTACTTCTACTTTCCATCTGGGTGATTATTCTTTATGTAGAATTTAACATAAGAAGATGCTTCCTTGTTTTTTAAACCCGAATCCATAACTGAAAGACAAATATTCTCTCACCATTCAATAGTACTGATTAATGATCTCTAATATGCCCAAATGCCCTGGGATCTAGGCAATACGAAATAGAGATTATATTGTCCCTGCTTGTGCAGGGACTATGCTGTGCCCATGTGATTATATATTTGGTTGAGCAGCAAGTTATAGTTTGTTAATACAAACATAGGATGTTGGTTCATTTGCACTTTAAAATATCACTACTAAATAAATCATTTGTTTTGTCCAAAACACCAATAGAGACACACAATTCACTTATACTGTTGAATAAGCAGATTAAAAATGAAGAATAGATTATGAGTCTCCCACTTCTTAATATTTATAAGTACAATGCACATACAAATATAATAAAGAGAGTTAAAAAGATCTGTGTTGACACCTTTGCTGTGTTCATTGATTCAACAAGTCCATGCTGAGTGCTAATCATTTCTCAATACCTAAAGATGAGGCAGGCATAGATCCTGCTCTCAGAAAGCTTAGAGTGTGATTGAGAGAGAACAATTCACACTTATATATAATCAAATTGCAAATTCACACTTACATATAATTACAAGAGATGTGAAGATTAAAAAAAAAATAAATTTGAGGTTGCTGTTGTTGTCTAGTCTCTAAGTTGTATCTCTTTTGTGACCCCATGGACTGTAGCCCACCAGGTTCTTCTGTCCATGGGATTTCCCAGGCAAGAACACTGGAATGAGTTGCCATTCCCTTCTCCAGGGGATCTTCCTGACCCGGAGATCAACCCCAAGTCTCCTGCATCACAGGCAGATTATTTATCACTCAGCCACCTGGGAAGCCTCGGTGAAGTTGCTAGATAAACATAAAATATTACTTATCTCTTTTGGCAGAGGTCTCCTCTTAAATTATTTCATCTGGACAGAAAGTGACACTATGGTCTCCACAGATGGGATATTTACAACTTTCTTTGGTGGGGTATTTATTCTATATTTGATTAATAGTAGCAATAGGAGCTGGAAGCCCATGGAAAGAGCTGGAGCTGGTGCTGGTCTTTTCCTCTCACTTCTCAGTGTCCCTCTCTTTGGGATGTAGTGTTCCTCTTTGGCATCCTTTCCAGGTCCCCCCACTCCACCCCATACTCTGGATGCCTCCCGCCTCTGTTCTGTTTCATCACAACTTCATCACTAAGGAGACTCATGAATGCCAATGAAGAGGACAACACATTAACTAGGAAGGCTCAATCTCTTGGTCGCTTTCCTCATTCTAACCTCTGCTGCTGCTAAGTCACTTCAGTCGTGTCTGACTCTGTGTGACCCCATAGAGGGCAGCCCACCAGGCTCCCCCGTCCCTGGGATTCTCCAGGCAAGAATGCTGGAGTGGTTGCTATTTCCTTCTCCAATGCATGAAAGTGAAAAGTGAAAGTGAAGTCGCCCAGTCGTGTCGGACTCTTCGCGACCCCATGGACTGCAGCCCATCAGGCTCCTCTGTCCATGGGATTTTCCAGGCAAGAGTACTGGAGTGGGTTGCCATCGCCTTCTCCGATTCCAACCTCTAACAATGTATATTTTACAAGGTCTTCTGCAGATGATTCTTAAACAAAAAGAAGACTCCATATGAGAAGAGTTGGAGAGAGTAGGGTCAGGAGTCTTGGGTTCAAATCTTAAATTAATTACTCACTATAGTGACCTGGTGGAGAAGGCAATGGAACCCCACTCCAGTATTCTTGCCTAGAAAATCCCATGGACGGAGGAGCCTGGTAGGCTGCAGTCCATGGGGTCTCGAAGAGTCAGACACGACTGAGCAACTTCACTTTCACTTTTCACTTTCATGCATTGGAGAAGGGAATGGAAACCCACTCCAGTGTTCTTGCCTGGAGAATCCCAGGGACGAGGGAGCCTGGTGGGCTGCCGTCTATGGGGTCGCATGGAGTTGGACACGACTGAAGCAACTTAGCAGCAGCAGCAGCATAGTGACCTGGACAAACCCTTTTACTTCTCTGAGCTTCCCTTTTGTTCATTGTTAACACTGAACAGTAGCAGATTTACTGCGTTATATGTATTATGTAATACAAAGCTCTCGTGAGTTATACAAACACACATGAAGACAATCATAGGTGGGAGCTTTAGTCACGTGCATGGAATCTTTTTGATAGGCATCCTGTCTATAGTGCCTTGAGTAGGTTTGCCCTACTGTGCCAACAAATGGCATTGAATCCATCCCAGTTGGTTTGCAATAATGTAACATAGTCATTTGTTTACTTCTTCTTCTAACTATGCATTTAATTCAACCTTGCAGTCCAAGGGACTCTCAAGAGTCTTCTCCAACACCACAGTTCAAAAGCATCAATTCTTCGGCGCTCAGCCTTCTTCACAGTCCAGCTCTCACATCCATACATGACCACAGGAAAGACCATAGCCTTGACTAGGCGAACCTTTGTTGGCAAAGTGATGTCTCTGCTTTTGAATATGCTATCTAGGTTGGTCATAACTTTCCTTCCAAGGAGTAAGAGTCTTTTAATTTCATGGCTGCAGTCACCATCTGCAGTGATTTTGGAGCCCAGAAAAATAAAGTCTGACACTGTTTCCACTGTTTCTCCATCTATTTCCCATGTAGTGATGGGACCAGATGCCATGATCTTCGTTTTCTGAATGTTGAGCTTTAAGCCAACCTTTTCACTCTCCACTTTCACTTTCATCAAGAGGCTTTTAGTTCCTCTTCACTTTCTGCCATAAGGGTGGTATCAGCAAGGAGATCCAACCGGTCCATTCTGAAGGAGATCAGCCCTGGGATTTCTTTGGAAGGAATGATGCTAAAGCTGAAACTCCAGTATTTTGGCCACCTCATGCGAAGAGTTGACTCATTGGAGAAGACTCTGATGCTGGGAGGGATTGGGGGCAGGAGGAGAAGGGGACGACAGAGGATGATATGGCTGGATGGCATCACTGACTCGATGAATGTGAGTCTGAGTGACCTCCGAGAGCTGGTGATGGATAGGGAGGCCTGGCGTGCTGCAGTTCATGGGGTCGCAAAGAGTCGGACACGACTGAGCGACTGATCTGATCTGATCTGACACTTTATACAGTCAGCAGTAGGGATAATAACATAATGTTTTCCATCGGATAATTCCCCTCTCTGCTTTAAGGCTAGTTGCCGACAAAAGGTTTAGTGTCAACATTAAGAAAATGGCTCATTTCCCTCTTTGCTGGTTCCATCTCTTGGGGTAGTAACACGAAAGCCCTAAATCAAAGTGGCCCTTGTCATGACCTGTCACTCCTTACATTTTTCTCTTGTTGTAGAAGAAAAAAATAAGTAAAGCCACAAACAAGAGTAAATAGCTAGTGTGCAGGAATCAGTTTTTAAAAAGTAGACCTCGATATCATTTAAAAATAGTCAGCAGTTCCAAACGAGGCCCCCAGCATCTTATCTTCCTTCAGCTGACCACAGGAGAGGGCCTAAAGCAGAAGATGCTAGAAAGCCTTCATCATGATAAAGGAAGATGGCTTTCCTCACTCATTTCATGTGTGTATACAGGACCCTGGGAGCTGATCGTTAGCAGCTGGAAAGTTTAGTGTTATCAAGGACAATAGGAAATGCCATTCTCCTCACTCCGAATAACTGCATTTGGTCCAATGACCTTAACCTTTTGTGGCCTGATTTCTTTTGCTGTTCTCTTCCAATTAATTTCAATCATTCTTTCCTTAAAATATAGAGGTAATACACGCTGTCTGCTGCTGCTGCTGCTAAGTCGCTTCAGTCGTGTCCGACTCTGTGCGACCCCATAGACGGAAGCTCACCAGGCTCCCCCGTCCCTGGGATTCTCCAGGCAAGATACACGCTGTCAGTAAAAGCTAAAAAATACAGTGAGATATAGAAATAAAAAATCAAAAGACTCCATCCATTTCCCCACACATTCCCTAATGCCTCTTCTCTCTTCTAAGGTAAAAGTTTTGTTTTAATTTATTTATTTGGTTGTGCCGTGTCTTAGTTGGGGCATGTGGGGTGTAGTTCCCCAACCAGGGATTGAACCCTGACCCCTGCATTGGGAGAGTAGAGTCTTAGCCACTGGACCACCAGGGAAGCCCCTAAGCTAAAAGTTTTTAATATAAAGTTTTCTAGGCTACTTTATAGGCTTTAAATATAGGCTTAAATATCTATATATATGTACATATATATGTGTGAGTGTTCACTTGTATTTTTCTTTGCACATTGTTTTGTAATTGTCTTGTTTTACTTAATAATATGTCACAGATTGGTTTCCAAGTTAATATATCTATATTTGCATCACTCTTTCTAACTGCTGTATAGTATTACTTGGAATAAATTGAAAGGCATGTTAAAGTCTAAATCATTATGTCTCAGCTACTTTATGTAGGAAAGGAATACTTTTTCAACAGAAAGAATAGTATTTACATTGTTTCCTGACAATAATCTGGCATGTATTAAGGTTAAGCAGTATCAAGTGGTGAAACAAGTAGCAAATCAGTCCATCATTTTTACCTCAAGAGACCTGAGAACTCTGATGGGCCATTTAGGGTGAATAGCTACTAGCGATGGTGAAAATGGTCATCTGAACATGTGTCAAGGAAAGGGCCATGCCCCAAACCTCCAAATAATATACCTGAATTTCACCAATGAAATTCATTCCTTTGGTCTAAACATGGCTAACTCTGAACATTCTCTTTAAACATGCATGTTTTCCGAATGAGAGACCACTTGGTTGGGTGCTTTCCTTCCCAGGAAGCATGATTCAATCTGAAAATGCTGAGTGTTTGTGGTGGAAGAGAATTCTAAAACTGGGGAGGGGCAGATACAAGAGAGAGGGGATGTGACTAAAGAAAAAAACAAAAATAAAAACAGTAGAATTTCCAAATTAGCTGAAATGTCAGTTCCCTTCTTACCGATGGGTCCCAACTGCTTACAAGCAGAAGTTAATTTCACCAAGCAAATAAAAAGAGACTCTTATGAAGGTGGTGACTTTCCTTTGTGGACTAGAACAGAGGAGAGATGGAGAAATACAGCAAGTATGCCATCACTAATCTACTGCAGCATTCTTTTCCACTGAATCGGGACTTGGCCTCAGATTTCTTCTGGACTCTGTGCTCCACCAGGTAGCTACTCTAGTTGGTGCCCCAAACGAAAGCTAGTTTGTCATACAGTCATGGGAGTTGTTGGCTCCATTAAGACCAACCACGGGCTTGAATTTCACAAGCAGACAGTAGCTGTGTGTGCGTGCCTGCGTGCTCAGTCGTGTCTAACTCTTTATAACCTCATGGACTGCAGCCTACCAGTCTCCTCTGTCTATGGAGTAATGGCATAAGATTAAAGTTGCTGTTGGGATTCTTTGTCAGCTAAGCATCTGCGGAGGACACATCCTAGGACAAACAGATCTCTGAGCTAATGAACTGGGATCCTTCCCCACCAGACTGGAAGCTCTGTGTGGGAAAAGACTGCATCTCCCTAGAGCCCAAGAGAACATGCAATGTGTATATCGGGTACTGAGTTGAATGATCACCCAAATCAAGCATACAATAGAATAAAACACATCTCCAGCAGACACTTGATCGAAGAGGTCTTGAGAATTAACAAAAAGTTTGCCTTAAAACATCTCATTTGGACAGTGCAGCCTCTATGTATATACCCCCTCAACTCCCTGTGAATAGGATATTGTCAAAGATCTCTTACCTAAAATGATGATACTGTGTTTTAAAATATGGCAATCATCAAGGAAGGCAGGAATGGAATCTGACAGGAAGGGCATGTGAGTGTCCAGTTGTTGGGCAATGTAAGATGGATTGGGAGGTGAGAATAAGCCAACACCTTCCAGATTGTGCAGAGGTGGTTAAGCTGGCTGCCTACTCGGTAGTCAGGCTGCAGCTTTCCTCCCTGTGCTGAAGCCTTAACAACTAACTGACTTCCTGCACCAAGAGCGCACTGAAGAATCTGCCATCACATTTAAGGAAGCCTTCTTGCAGGTTCAGTGCAGAAACTGTCCCAGTCAAAAAAAAAAAAAAAAAAAAAATCAGCAAATAAAAAGACTTCACCTGATTTGACCAGCTTTGATCATCACAGCAGAGGGAGGTAAGGCAGGGCCATGTAGCCTGTTTAAGATGGGATAAACAATCTCCTTGTCTTTCTCATATATACACACAGCCACCCACACATACACATGAAAACACACACATGTACTCACGTCCACATATACTCACACACTCACATATCCACACACATACACATGCATTCACACAGACATCCACTCACATCTATTTACACACTGACACGTACACACAGACACCCACATACACTCTCACACACATGTACACAGAAAACACACACACACATGCACAGCCACATTTATTCACACACCTGCTCACTCACACACCCACACACTGTCCTGGCTCTATTGCCAGCTCGCAGAAAAGCAGACTCAGATGCTGCCCCTCCCCATCATATTCTTTTCCTTCTCCACAAACATGGCTCTCTTTTGATAGAAATCACCTTCTTCTAAAGGGACAGTGTCATCAACACCAAGCCCCAGGGACTGTGTGGAAAATAAGCACACACCTGCTGTGCCATCAGCCCCTTTATTGGCAAGATGGTATTAGCCTGTTCCTCTGGAGGAATTCTGGCTCAGAACTTTTATAAGTAGGAGACTCAATTATGCTTCTTAAGGGCTCCCTAAATTTGGAAATAGAGCTAAATAAGGAAATACATTAGTCAATGTCCTTTTCAACCTCCTCCCCTACTTGTTTCTCAATCTTTTTTCTTTCTGCTTTCTTGGGGTGATTTGACTTAGTAAAATTGCCAATTGTGGCACCATAAACAGGGCACTGCATTGAGATGAGAAAGAGGAAAAAATAAATGCCAAACATAGGTCTTCTAAGTATGATCAGCATATGGTTAAGGCTTCACCAAGCCAAGTCACATTAATGCTGAGTCTATTCAAGGGTAATCAGAATCACAGTGAGTTTCCCAAGAAAGAAAACATTTCAATACAGGAGATCTTTAAACTTGAACTAAAGTGCAAAGAGTAATGTTGCTAATACTTGGGGATTACAGAGGTATCTCCCAAGAGAGTCTAGGGAGGTAAAAAGAACATGGCCTGAAAGGTTAAACTCTATGATCCCACATAGTCATGGCAGAGATAAGCAGTTACCTTATACAGGTCTTTTTGGAAACAAAATCTGATACCTGCTTGAATTTAGAAATACATCAAAAGAAGGTATGACCATCAAGTCTGGCCATGGAAGCAGGGAGAAAGGAAAGTTATGGAGACAAGTTTGGGCAATGCCCTTCAAAAAGGCTGAAGACCATAATCAGTTGTTGCAAGTGGCAAGGAAATAAGTTTAGCTGCCTAATTTGTGTGTATTCAACTACATGCACACATATGAGTACTGGAGTTAGGAGAGAGAGGGAGTGGGAGAGGTGGAGGGGTGGATAAACAAAGGGAGGGAGGGATGGACAGAAGGAAGAAGAGGAAGAGAGAGGGGAATTGAGAGGAGAAAGAAGAAGAGAAGAGAGGAAAGCAGAGGGGAAGGAGGAGAAAAAAAGGGAGAGTGAGGTGGATACAGGAGATGTGACTCTGTTGAATCTTCAACCAGCCCCTGTTCTTGAGCCTTATTAGCATCTCTCTGTGCTTCATAATTATCAGCGCTTAAATAAAGCTATTGTTCATTCAATATGACCCCTAACCAGTGTTTTCACATTTGATCCTTAAGCCAGAAGCATCAGCATCCCTGAGAATTTGTTAGATATGAAAACTTTGGTCCCACCCAGCCCTACTAAATCAGAAAGTCTGTGGGTGTGGCCCAGCAGTTTGTGTTTTAACAAGCTCTCTCAGTGATTCTGATGCACGATAAAGTTTGAGAACAACTGCCCAAAACACAAGTCAACTACTGCATCTTTGGAGCTCCACTGAAGAAATAGCTGGAGGAATCTCTGATTTACATAAACACAGGAACATTCGGGTTTTATACATCAGTTTGAGAGCTTGAGGGGTTTGGATCTGTCTTCACATCTCTGAATATTGCAAAGACAAGTCTTTGAGCCTAGAGGGCTGAAAGGTGATCATGGCCAAGAGGAGAGAATCACTAAGGTAATGACCTATTGTTGATCTTCTAGACACCTGATCTCTCCTTATGCTTGAGAGGAGGGAGGTTCTCCTCCATTTTTAGACACGTAAAGAAAAATTGGTTTCTGTGATTTAAGAGAGACCCACACCTTGGTACCACACTTCAGAAAGGTCTAGTGCACTCTTCCAAAAGCCCATTCAGCTCTGTGTATAACATCATGGTAACACTGTGGCCACTTTCAGGTGGGGCTACAAATTTCTGTGATGTTTATAACAATGGCTAACTAAATTGTTTTCTTGCAATCCAGTATATCACTCTGGTGTGTGTTTCTATACTGCTTGTATTGTTTCCTGTTCTTTGCTATGTGCACTCAGAGTTGACTTGTAGATAACTGTGGGCAGCACAGTTGGGTATAAAAGAGTTATTTAATGGTGTTATTTCAGGTGTGCACCTTAGCCATGCAGTTTACAAAGCAAATCCGTGTGAGGTATAAAGCATCAGAGAGCAAAAAAAAAAAAAAAAAAAACCAGTCACTGATATCTCTGTAGAGGACAGAAAGAAGCTGAGTCACTGAGCCTGCAATTCAAGAGAAGGCAAATATATCACAGAACAAAGGCTGAACCTCCACCCTGGGTCACAGGACATCAGCTTCAGAAATGTTCACCAACACAGAAAGATTTGTTGCTTACGATAAAAGACATCTGTGAAATGTCTTTCACTGAACAAAGCATCATCTGACCCCTAACTAAACATAGCTTGCTTTATAAAAGGTTGTTTTTTTTTTTTATATAATATTGCCAAACACTATTTCTGTAGCTCTTTGAAGAAAAGAGAGACCAGTTAGTGTTATTGAATCTGTGGCAGACATCATTCTAATCTGTGTCTGGGAAAATACATCACTTAACACCTACCTGACTAATTTGTTATGTAGAGATAGAGATTAATGCCATTTAGTCAAAAACAAAGCAAAACAGGTACACTACTGAGTGCCTACCAATTGTAGCATAGTGCTAAGCACTCTTAGGAAAAACAGAAAGGCAGGTACCACTTTGGCTTCCAGAAGAGATAAGGCACTCAGAAGTTCAGTACTGAAACATTTGTGTTTGGAGAATGTTCATGTGAACTGGAATGTGGCAGGAGAAAGTTCCATGGAAGAGATGAGCTTTGCTCAGTAAGTAAAATTTAACAAGGAGGTTTGGCAGGAAATAAAAGCAAAGCAGAATAACCAAGACAAGAGTTGGCATTTTTTAAGATTAAAATTCAATTTCTCACTTCTGTTTGGGATGAAAAAAATGCAAGCAGCAAAATCACCAATAGGAAGGTTGATTATTCATCATCAAAGAAAGATGTACTGACTTGACTGTCCACACCCAACTGAATGTTCTATATCGAATTGTAAACACAAAGTAGATGAAATGTATCCATGCCCTTCACACCAGGGCATCATCTATCACATTTCAGCTTTTAAGGTTCCTAATTATCTTGCTCCCTCATCACCTCTAAGAAGTCACCCAGGGATCAAATGGATGCTATCACTGAGGAATCAAACAGATGCTATTAGATGCAAGGACTGAGTCTGGGGGAAGAGTTGTGCTGGTTGTGGGGGCTGGAGGGAGTGAACAGGGATGTCAGTTCACTGCTGGCTAAGTACAGGGCTCAGATTCAATCTTCTGCCTTTCCCCCTGGTCCCAAAGTATCCTGGAATAGTACTTCCTGGTTGTGCTAAGAGCTTTCATCTTTGCAATGTCAGCTGGTTATAGGGACCTAAGGCGGATGACAGGTGTCAGCAGCATGACAGGAGGTCAGATTTATCAAGGAAAAAAATCTCAAAGCATAACCCCTTCTGTCTCTCTCTCTGAAAGGCATTGAGAAGAGGGGCCCTTTGGCACTTAGTGATATTAGAAAAAAGGACTTCTCCTCCCAGAGGAAGACCTTTGCATATGCCAACATTCAGCGGAAGACTTTTGGCTTCCAATTCTCAGTCCATGATCTCTAATTTGATATTCTCTGATTTAGATACACTCTGATCTGATGTTCTTTTTTTTTCCCCCTCTTGAAAGCTAATTACATTTGTGGTATGATGATTTCCAGAACATCTTTGAGGAATTGTGAGTCTGCTTTTGTGGCACTGTCTACAGCATATGATCTGTGGGCCTGACTCACTCTCCCTCAGTAGAACATCAGCTCCCCTGGATTAATCACCTTCGCATTCTCCAGCTACCCTGTACAGAAACGTGCCTAGCAAAAGTGCTCAGTGAATACACAGCAGGGAGACTTCAGGTTCTTTCCATTTCTACACTGCAGAAGACAGAGTCTTGTTAAATCTTTATTAATTGATTCTTCCCACTTCCACCCTCTGTACCTTTTCTTAGACCTCCACCGCCCCATCATGAAGCTGTTCCTAAGTATCTCAGCAACCAAGTATATTTTCACACCTGAACCCCTGCAATGCCTTGATCCTGGACCACCCTGTTATAATCATTTAACAGTTACATATCACTAGAGAGGATACTAACGGGGTAATGAGGAAGGGAGCAGTTTGCTTCGACTGGGAGCAGGGTACCATCATGTTATTCACATCTTGTAGCTAGACTACATGACATCCCTTTTGGGAAAGTGATGGTGTCCACTCCAGTTTCCAGGAAAGAAGATCCCACAACCTCAGGCAGCCCATTTCTATGTTAAAAATGCATTCTGTTCCCTACGAACTGTGGGATGGTGTTCTCTTCCACCTATTAGCCACAAAGGCCAATTGAAGGCTGATGTCTAGACCAGGGCTTCTCAAAGTCTGGCCCCTATACCAGCAGCATCTGTGTCACCCGGGAACTAGGGAGAAATGCAAATTCTCAGGCCCTCTCTCAGACCTACTGAATCAGAAACTCTGGGGGTGGGGCCCAGCCACTGGTGCTTTCAACATGCCCACCAGGTAACTGTGATGCTCAGTACAGTTTGAGAATGGCTGGAGTGTGGACTGGGAGTAGGAAGGTTCAAGTGTACACACTGTTCATCAATGCAGAACCACCTTTTGTTTGACCCAAGTTTCCTGTTTACTGCTGCTTGTCAGGAAGAAATATTCACTTTAATTTCACAGTTTGTGTGAACTGTCAGCTGTAGAGGATGGGATACATTTTCATAGGCCACTAGGCTTGTGGAAGCTCAGGCTATTTGACTCCCAAGAAGTCAAATATGTCGTACCACAACCTAATTAATGAATTTGTCAAGAGCTGTTCCCCTTTGTGAGGATTTTAGCCAAGACTTCAGTGACAGCCCTCCACTTTTATGGATTTTAACTGAGTAATTAATAGGATAACAGTTACAAGTGCAAGTTAAGTGCATATTATTTCCACTGGATTGGGTCATAAATAAGTCATATAGCTTTAAAAGTGAATGAAAAGAGACAGTTGAAAAGAAGGACCTATTGGGAGTTGAAGGAGGGAGGCCAGACTTAATTTTAAGCTCTACCTTCTCATTTTCATGAAGCAAGCCATCCATAGGGGACCTGCTGAGACCGTGGTGGATTCTGTTTCACTTTGTGCTTTAGCACAAAAGTATCGGCACGAAGACAGTCTACCAAATGGAGACATTCCAGAGTCTCTCTTTGCACAGAAATCAAAAGTGAAAACAGCTCAATACGCTGGAGGTAAGGAGCAGGGACAGAACAGCAAAGCTTCAGGAATATTTTGCAACACAGTTACACAAGCTACTGGACGTTTGATCTTTTTTTTTTTCCCTCAGTACCTGGGCCAACTCCCTCCCCAGCCACAAATTCCAGGGCTTCTCTCTAGCAATGGAGAGACCTCTCAATTCAACTCCTTTTCCGAATCAATGCCAGGCCTCAGGGCTGCATCACATCGCTGGTGGGCCCCGAGTGCTTTTATTTTCACAAGCCCTTTCCTCAACAACAACAGCAAATTTGTAATTATGTTTGAGGACTCAATTGGTATAAAGACAAATATAACCCAGGCTGGGTTTCATTATATTTATTATTATAGTCACTCAAAATTTAAACATTTTATTGGATTCTTAAAAGTATTGGATGCCTGTCAGTAGCTTCCTAGGGCTGCTATAACAAAGTTCCGTAAACTAGGTGACTTAAGCATCAGAAATTTACTATCTCAGTACAGACGATCCTACATGCAAGGCAGCAAAGGAAACACAGACAAAAAGAACAGAATTTTGGACACAATAGGGGAAAGAGAGGGTGGGATGATTTGAGAGAATAGCATTGAAACATACACTACAATATATAAAAGAGATAGGCAGTGGGAGTTTGATGTATGACCACCTGGGGGAGGGGGGAGGGAAGGGGGAGGGGGTTCAAGAGGGAGGGGACACATGTATACCTGTGGCCAATTCACATTGATGGATGGGAAAAACTATCACAATATTGTAAAGCAATAATCCTCCGATTTAAAAAAAAATGCAAAGGAAAAAAAATCTACTATCTTCGAGATCTGGAAGCTAGAAGTCCAAGCTCAAGTTGTCAGCAGGGCTGTGCTCCCTTTGGAGGCAGTAGGGAAGGAAGCGGCCCAGGCCTCTCTCCTAGGTTATCGTGCTGCCTAGGCTTGTGACAAGAGAATTTTAATCCTCACTCTGTGTCTTCCCTGTGTGCATATCTGTTTTCAAACTCCCCCTTTTTATAAGGACACTAATGGTGTTTGGTTAGGGGACCGCCGTACTCCAATATGACCTCATCTTAACTAATCACTATGAATGTGACCCTATTTTCAAATAAGGTCACATTCTCAGGCACTAGAGATTAAGGATTCTGAGGGGACACAATTCAATCCATTGCGGGGTCTATGCCCTGTGTCTGCTGGAGAAATTGTCCATGCAAAGATTTCTCTAGGATGCTAAAGGGAAGGTGCAGTTCTAGGGTTTCCAAAGTATCAGAAATAAGAACCCAGAGGTGAAAGACGGAGATGTTTTACATTTTGTTTTAACCTCTTTTACTAAAAAATAAGTAAATAGGTTTTTTATATAACTGACATACAGCCAACTGCATAGATTTAAAGGGCTTTACACATACATATGTCAAAGCTTATCAAATAGTTTAATTCTATTTTTAAAAGAAATACTTCAAGATTAAAAAACACTTCAGGAGGACTGTTCTGGTGGTCCAAGTGGTTAAGAATCTGCATGCCAACGCAGAGGACACAGGTTTGATCCCTGGTCTGGGAGGATGCCCCTGTCACGAGGCAACTAAGCTGGTGTGCCACAACTCCTGAGCCTGGGCTCCAAAGCCCAGGCTCCACAACAAGAGAAGCCACCGCCATGAGAAGCCCATGCACACAACTAGAGAAAGCCCTCACGCCACAGTGAAGACCCCGCAGAGCCGAAACTAACTAAATAAAAATGTTTTCAAAAATTTTTTAAACAGAATACTTCAAGGGAGATTTTCTGTGGATCAGCTCAATCTAGGGGAAAGTTAACTTCTCCCAAGACCTCACCTCCAATAAGTCCAGGTGAGCCCTAACCTGTCTCAGTTCCAGATCAGGAGCCAGCCTTCCTTCACTCTGAGGTTTCCATCCTGAACATTTGCTGCTTGCTTCTTGGAGCTGTGCCCTCCAAAGAATGGAGAATGGACACAATTTCTTTCTTTTTTTAAAATCTGATCTTCACAGAGGCAATGCACTTCTCATGCTTGTTTCCCCACATTAACCCTTTCCTTTCTCCTGCAAAAACCCGTCAATTTGCCCCTGGGTCTTAATGGATGTTCCAGTTGAAAGAGAGAGCTGTGTCATTTGCCCCCAGACACTACCTCTTTTCCCCGCTCCTCTATTAAAAAACAGAGAAAACGGCTGAGGGAGACTGGGAAGGACACCCGAGATGATCACTCCCTTTGTTCCTTCCATTTTTAAAGTTACTATCAGCCCATGGCAGCAAAGGCCTCCAAATTCTTTCTCAGTCACTGGTTCAATGGTTTCACTCCCAAAGGATTCTAGAAACCCAAACAAAGTGCTGGCTGTCCTTCTTGAACCATCCCCTCCCAATCAAAGATCATCTCACACAAAAACAGCCAAATAAAGCAGCACAGCCTGTTGCCCACAAAGTGAGAACTGAACAGTCCATGAATTGGGCCCGTCCCACTGAAACTGCAAAAGCTCCAGCTCATTTGTAGACACACAATGGGGTCTGCCAGCACCATTCACAGACCTGGATGTGAACTGAAGCCTAAGCTATTGTTAAAGGCACCCAGGACAATGACAGTTGGGCTGTGTCAAAAGCCAGGCTGTCCCCGAGAGAAGGGTCTCCTAGAGTAGTAAATAATAGTAATGGCTTTGAGGGCATGTGTGCCAAACATGAGCATTCCATGTTCCCATGGAGAAGCACTTGATACCACCTTAGGAAGGCTTTTTCTCTCTGCACAAATTATAATAAAATAATGGCAATGGTGACTCTTGAGTCATAAATCTCTCAGGTCTCAGTTAATTTTTTAAAAAATGCGATATAGTTATATACATATGCAAGACTCAATGACTTGTGAAAGAAGCTAGTTCTCCTTTCTCCTCAAAAGAGATTTTCAAGTTGGTTGACCTACCAGACTCAGCCCAGAGCTTGAGCAAAGGAGCTGTGGTCCCTTTTGAGGCTGTTCACGCAGATCATCTCTATTTCCTGAGTTCAGTATTATAAAATATAAGCCCCAAATGTCCTGCTTGGGCAGTGGAAATGGTGTGTTCTAGAAGGAATGCACAAGAGACTTCCCTGGCAATTCAGTGGTGATGACTATACTTCCAGTGCAGAGGGTACAGGTTTGACCCCTCGTAGGTGAACTAAGATCTAAGATCCTGCATGCCGTGGAGTAGGCCAAAGTTTTTTAAAAACAGATGAAATGGATGATCTCAGCTCTGGGTCAGTATATGATGAACTGCTGGAAATGTCCCAAGGTCCTCTCCAAATGCTTCAGCTAACTAAACCTATACAACACTGACCATGCGCAAATCACATGATTTGCGACAAGAAGAGATAGTTCAGAGGACAAATGAACTCAAATTCCACTTCTAGCCAGAAACTTCACACCACACAAGACAAACTTCCCAGGACAGTGTCCTCAGGAACAGTGGCTTCTGTGTCCTATGACCTTGAGCTGTCCTTTACCTTGGAGGAGCTGCCTATGCATCCATGTTTCTCTCTCCCAGAAAAGGAATATGACAGTTTCCTCTGTCTCATAACAGTGGCTTTCATGAGGCCACCAGCTTCAGGCTTTCCTTCTACAGGCTATAATAACCAGGATCAGGGCAAAGTGAAATGGGAAAATACCTCGTTGGGGCGAGAGTTTCCAAGGAATGGAATGAGGCAGAGGATAAGATCAGACTGACTGAAAATTCTCTGCAGAGACCTTGGGGCCAAGCTTCACCAACTTAATGGGTTCCAAGGACTTGGCCGTGGCGCTCCAGCCCTCTCCCTCCATTCTCATCTTTATAGTCTCAGGGCCTGTCGTACCCTCCTTACCTCTTCTTTATTTATGTGGGAGGGCTTGGCAACCTTACTTTCTTTGTCTACTTTTCCTGACTTCCTAAATGGCCATGGTTGACACTCTACTCCCAACATGCCTCACACTAACTGTGCAATTCTCCTCGGGAACCAACATGTCATCCCTTGCCAAGTTTCGTCAGAACTTTGCCTTTCCTCCCAAGTGAACAAAAGCTTCCCTCACAGCATTTATGTAACTCCTGCAATCTGACCTCCTCCAGGAAGCCACTCTAGATTGATTAGGGAGAAATGCAAATGATTCCCATGGTCCCAACTGGGGAAAAAAATAAAACAATAAATATATATATATATATATTTCTTCAGGCACCACCAAGTTCCCAGATTATCCCTTCTCTGTCACAGCCAGTGAATGCTGTTATTCTTTTTAAAAAGCGAAAGTAACTTTAATGTTTTATCCATCATAAAAATGTCAGATGCTCACACTTAAACAGATATGTAGATGCAGAAACTTATCTGAAGAATGTAAAAAAAAAAAACAAAAACTCACACAAACCCACTATACAGAAATCACTTTTTTCAAGATACACTTCTTTCCATAAATGCATTTACTCTTGATGGATATTGCCTCTAGGACATAGACAAAAATGAAGCTAATTAACATAGCAAAGGGTAAGCAGCTACTCATTAATTGGTCCTATTTACATGCCAACCATGAAAAGATCATTTTTATGCTTAAGCAGAAACTTCAAGCTTGACTAGGATTGTCATTAAGAAAACAGTGAGTGGAAACTTCACCCGTGGTCCAGTGGCTAAGACTCTGCACTTTCAAGGCAGGAGATCTGGGTTCAGTCCTTGGTCAGGGAACTAGATCCCACGTGCACAACTAAAGATTCCACGTACTTCAACTAGAAGGTCTTGCATCTTCCACAACTAAGATCTGGCGCAGACAAATGAACAAATAAATGTTAAAAAAAAAAAAAAAAGAAAACAGTGAATGGAAGTAAGATACTACTGTGAACTGAAAGAGCAATGAAGTTCAGTCCTGCTATCCCTTTGCTAGAGACACTGATGAGTCTATCAAAAGGGGGAAACACTGGTTTGAGTAAAGAGTGACTGAGGTTGACAGACGAAATGCAAGCAAGCCTGGTGAGCAAATCTTTCAATCTTTCTTCCCAATATCAGAAAGCATGAGTCTAAGTCCAAATCTAGTGTGAGGATCTGCCAGGCACAGCTGATGCATTGCCTTGAATGTCTGAGGCCACCATCTCTATGTCATATGCATATGTGACCAGGATAATAAAAGAATCACAGGGTCTGTCTCCCTCCTGCCCTCTAGGGAGAAGACAGCCTTCACCCAATTTGTTCCTGGGCCTGGTTGTTCCAATCAGAGTAACTGATTGGGGATAAAGGAGCCTAAAAGGTGTTGAGACTAACTGGTCATGCTGGACAAACCAGACTTGTGGAATTGGAAATAGTAGATTTGGAAGAAAAGAGACAGGTGAGGGAAGGTTAAGAATCAGAAGACACTCGGCTTGAGAAAAAGTCTGAAGATCTTTTTTTCTTTTGAGGAGGGGAAGTAGTTAGGGCAGCTGTCATATTGTGATGGACAGCATTTTGGGAAGATAAAGAGATATTTCCAATACTTTGGCCACCTAATGTGAAGAGCCAACTCTTTGGAAAAGACCCTCATGCTGGGAAAGACTGAAGACAGAAGGAGAAGGGGGCGACAGAGGGTGAGATTGTTGGACGGCATCACCAACTCAATGGACATGAGTTTGAGCAAACTCCAGGAGATAGTGAAGGACAGGGAAGCCTGGTGTGCTGCAGTCCTTGGGGTTGCAAAGAGTTGAGCATGACTTAGGGACCCAACAACAACAACAAAGAGCTACTTCAGAAAATCTGCTATAAACTATAGATGGAATCTTTCCTTTAACATTTTCTGAAAAAATGTAAAAAAGATACAAATTGCTTTAAAACTCCTTTTTGGAAGTCAATGCGTGCTTCTTTGGAAGTGATGCTGTGCTGACACCAGGGACATTAGGCAGCTTAGTCTTATATGGGTTGCATATAAAAACTTGTGTTGTTTGCTTTGGGCTCTCAGTCTGTAGTGGGCAGGGATCCATATCCATGGAGCTGATCTGAGCTATACATCCCAGGAGGCATCTTGCCACCATTTGAAAAGCTGTGAAGGAGGAAGCTGAATTTGGGTCCTGGTCCACCTTCTTTCTAGCCATGTGGCTCAGGACACACCACTTCCTGAATTCAGTATCCTCGCAAGTACTCTGTGGGCAATGATGGTGACGTCTGTCTGCACCATGGGCTTCTGTGAAGATCAAATGAGAAAAGTATATACGAGTGTGTTCTGTGGACTGTAAAGAGCTACCCAAATCATCATGTGGTATGGGCTCCTGGACAATATAATATTCAGCCACTTACTGTAACTCACAAGAACAATGGTGGCCGGGGGATTCCCTGGTGGCACAGTGGATAAGAATCCACCTGTCAATGCAGGGGACAAGGGTTTGATCCCTGGTCCAGGAAGATCCCACATGCCTTGGAGCAACTCAGTCCATGTGCCACAGCTACTGAGCTTGCACCTAGAGCCTGTGGTCTGCACCAAGAGAAGCCACAGCAATGAGGAGCTGGTGCAGCGCAAGGGACAGTAGCCCCTGCTTGCCACAACTAGAGAAAGCCCATGCACAGCAATGAGGACTCAGGAGACCCATAAATGAAAACAATAATAAACAAACAAACAAAATTATAAAAAAGAAAAACCGTGGCAACTGGAATGATTCCAGAACTGACTCTGCCCAGGGCTATTAGCAAGTGCTCTCTGCCCCTTCCTGGTATCTCCTCTGACTTGGGAGCCAGGGAAGAATAAACTCAGTCCTAGGAAATCTACTGGGAACTTCACAACTTCCTTACCTCATCTCACCCAGGGCCTCCACCACTGATTAAATGGAAATGCTGGAGGGTGTCATGGGCCCGGGCCAGCATTCTGTTGAGTCCAGTCTATGCCTGGCCACCGCACCCTGGGCTGATGGTGACTTCACCGGCTGGCTCCCATCTCAATGGACAGCTCTCTCTGAAAGGCCATTCTGTGACTTGTCCTGGGAGTACTTCATTCATGCTGGCTGAAGTTCTCCCCCTTTCTGCTCAAAGTTAACCCTACTCGGCACAAAGCAGCCACAAAGAATGAATGAGACAGCGATGAGGGAGGACCTTGCACAATCTAAGTATGTTTCCAGGGGGAGTTTTCTCTGCTTTCCAGGATTCCAAGAGAATGTCATCCAACCACAGAGGCAAGGGCTTGGCGGGCGCTGAGGGCCCCCCCACCCCACTGTGGAGGTCTCTCCCCATATGTTCCCATCCCTCCCAGGAGCTGCACCTCCCTATGGAAGAGAAGCCAGACACATGTCTACCTGCTGTCAGGCAGAATCTGATCCTGCCTTTTTGTTTTTAGTAGCTGAGACCAAAGACCTGGCCCATTCCCTCCTTGGTTTGAGGCAAGAGGCCTTGCAATGGATTTTCCTGAGAGGCAGCCCAGAGGCTGGTGCGACAAGGAGCTGGCCTGCTTTCCTTGGACTCAGCCTGGCCGGTTCTGCCCTCGCCCTGAGTCAGGCCAGCAGGAATCACGGCCCAGAGCGGCACCAAGACCTTGAATTAAGACACAGGCAACTCATTCCACTTTCCTGGCCGCCTCAACGCTTCTGTCTTGTCGGCCTGTGTCTAAAACCCTTGAACGATTCCAGCTGCTGAGTCGGGCCTGTGGACACGGTGACATTTGGTTTCTGTTAGAACACAACAGATCAGTGTCTTCACCTGCTTCATTTTTTCCTTCCTGCACAAGGAGGGGGACGGAGGCAGCCAAAACCTGATGCTGCTGATCTGGAGATTTCCCATTTTGTTTCGGTGACTTCATGCCTTGGCCCGGCCTCTGCTGGATCTTCCAAAACCACTTGATTTCCTGTGTATTTCCAGCACTTGGCCAAAAAGAATGTACAGTATGAAAAAAATGTCTGTTGCCCTCAATTGCAGAGACCCTCTGGAAAAAAAAAATATCTGGAGGGTTTTTAAATAAAAGAAAATAATTACAACCTGCTGAGTGCCTTACAGAATCTATGAAACTCGACCTTTTCCAAAATATCATAGTATTTCCTGTGGCTTCTGTAGGCTAAGCCTTCATGGATTTATAAGTATGTGTCCAACACAGTCTCTGGGCTCCATTTTTCGAAATTGAAAAGTCAGATGTGAAAAGCACAAACACATCCTTCTGGAGGACAACATCACCAAAGGTGTTAAGCTAAAACCCAGCTGGAAAAATATAGGCTGCCAGCTCTCAGGGTGGTGGGCCTCATGCATTTATTTTATTTTATAATTTTTTTAATGAATGGAGGCTTGATTTTCCAGTTTGCTGCTCAGTTGTAGCTTTGCAGATGCTGAACATGGTAGGTATGTCTCACAGATGTGTATGTCATAGCTTACAACTATAAGGTGGGTTGAGAGTGGTTTATGAGCCTTGAGCTTCATAAATTCTAGTCTTTAGAACTCTCTGTATAAACATGGTGGAAAGTTGGAAAGGGAGTAAGAGAAAACATTCTGACCTTAAACTACCTGTGATCAATGATCCAGACTCCTGCAAGTCTTTCCCAAGAGTAAACTGAAACCTTTTGAAAGAGAAACTCAAGGAGACAGAAGCTTCCACTGACTTTGCGGAAGAGGTAAAGATTTCAGGCTTCGGTTCATTGTGTGTGATTATCCACTAAGTCTACATGTGGACAGACAAGATGAAACACACGCTGGTACAATTAATGGACACTTAAATCTGCACACACCATCTCAAATCTATAGTCATAAAAATCTCTCTCCCTTGGTGGTTTTTCAAAAATAATTCAGATTATTATTTTAACTTCATATTGTCAGCTGCCCACTCCAGTGAAACCTGTAGAATTGGGGTCTTTGTTTCCAGTGAGGAGGAGTTGAATTCCCTATCAAATGATTCTTAATAAACTAGTGAGCACAAATTCACTCATCGACTCTAGTTAGTGTCAGCCTCAGGCTGAACTGTGAACTGGTGACCATTTGTTTTCACAGCCCCCCATCACCTCTTTGTGTTCCCCTTGTTTCCCCACTAGGGACCCTGTCTGAAAGCTTGGCAGCATCCCAGGTTGGGAGAAGGTCCTCGCTCAGCTTTAAACTTACTTAGGAGTTTTCTTCTCTAAGAAACCAACAAAGAAATTTCCACGGATGTGAGAACAGCTGAGTAGGGCCCACCTTCCAGAGGGCAACCATGTTTTAAAAACCACGGGAGAGTCCAAAAAAGTCAGATTCCTGGGAACCAATGTAAGCTGTTGAGAGAGAGACTGTAAATTAGGAGATGGGAATATTCAAAACTCCTCATCCACCAACTTCAGGGAAGTGGTAGAACATTCTCAAGAGATAGAAGAGGAGGAATTTGCTTTCCCTGTGGTACGGAGTTTGAATGATGAAAGTGGAGGAAACTTAAAGGAACAGGCTGGAAATAATCCACACCTTTTTATTCAACCTCGGCCTGTTAAACAGAGAAATAGTAATACTAACAACTATATTATATAGACAGAAAAAGGCTAACACACACCAATCACCTTCCAGAGACATTTTATAAACTTCCCACAGTTCAGGCTGCATCTTTTAACTCAGGACTTCAGAATAGATAAGACTTGTTACCATATGCCCCAGCAGTCCCACTCCTGGACATATATCTGAGAAAACTCTAATTTGAAAAGGTACATGCACCCTAATATTCATAGCAGCCCTTTTCACAATAGTCAAGACATGGAAGCACCTAGATCTCCATCAACAGATGAATGGATAAAAAGATGTGCTATATATACACAATGGAATACTGCTGCTGCCAAGTCGCTTCAGTCGTGTCCGACTCTGTGCGACCCCATAGATGGCAGCCCACCAGGCTCCCCCATCCCTGGGATTCTCCAGGCAAGAACACTGGAGTGGGTCGCCATTTCCTTCTCCAATGCATGGAAGTGAAAAGTGAAAGTGAAGTTGCTCAGTCGTGTCTGACTCTGTGCGATCCCATGGACTACAGCCTACCAGGCTCCTCTGTCCATGGGATTTTCCAGGCAAGAATACTGGAGTGGGGTGCCATTGCCTTCTCCAATAGAATACTACTCAGTCATAAAAAAGAATGAAGTAATGCCCTTTGCTGAAGAACTGATGCTTTTGAACTGTGGTGTTGGAGAAGACTCTTGAGAGTCCTTTGGACTGCAAGTAGATCCAACCAGTCCATCCAAAAGGAAATCAGATCAGATCAGATCAGATCAGTCACTCAGTTGTGTCTGACTCTTTGTGACCCCATGAATCGCAGCACTCCAGGCCTCCCTGTCCATCACCAACCCCTGGAGTTCACTCAGACTCACGTCCATTGAGTCGGTGATGCCATCCAGCCATCTCATCCTCTGTCGTTCCCTTCTCCTCCTGCCCCCCCCCAATCCCTCCCAGCATCAGAGTCTTTTACAATGAGTCAACTCTTCACATGAGGTGGCCAAAATACTGGGGTTTCAGCTTTAGCATCATTCCTTCCAAAGAAATCCCAGGGCTGATCTCCTTCAGAATGGACTGCTTGGATCTCCTTGCAGTCCAAGGGACTCTCAAGAGTCTTCTCCAACACCACAGTTCAAAAGCATCAATTCTTCGGCGCTCAGCCTTCTTCACAGTCCAGCTCTCACATCCATACATGAACACAGGAAAACCATAGCCTTGACTAGACGGACCTTTGTTGGCAAAGTAATGTCTCTGCCTTATTGATTGGAAGGACTGATGCTAAAGTTGAAACTCTAATACTTTGGCCACCTGATGCAAAGAACTGACTCACTTGAAAAGATCCTGATGCTAGGAAAGATTGAAGGCGGGAAGAGAAGGGAACGACGGAGGATAAGATGGTTGGATGGCATCACTGACTCAATGGACATGAGTTTGAGTAAGCTCTGTGAGTTGGTGATGGACAGGGAGGCCTGATGTGCTGCAGTCCATGGGGTTACAAAGAGTCAGACATGACTGAGTGACTGAACTGAACTGAATGCCATTTGTAGCAACATGAACATATCTGGAGATGATCATGCTAAGTAAGATAAGTCAGACAGAGAAAAAGAAATACCATATGATATCACATATATGTGGAATCTAAAAATGCTACAAATGAACTTATTTACAAGACAGAAATAGACTCATAGACAAGAAAACAAATTTATGGTTATCAAAGGGGATAGAAGGGTGCAGGGGAGGTAAACTATGAGTTTGGGATTAACAAACTTCTGCTATAGTAATATTAACTACTATATATAAAATAGATAAACAACAAGGACCTACTGCATAGCACAGGGAACTATATTCACTATCTTGTAATAACCTATAATGGAAAAGACTCTGAAAGAAATATGTATAACTCAATCACTTTGCTGTATACCTGAGACTAACACAACATCATAAATTAACTATATCTCAATTAAAAAATGGTTGATGAGGTATCACCTCACACGGGTCAGAATGGCCATCATCAAAAAATCTACAGACGATAAATGCTGGAGAGGATGAGGAGAAAAGGGAACCCTCTTGCACTGTTGCTGGGAATGTAAATTGATACAGCCACTATGGACAACAGTATGGAGATTCCTTGAAAAACTAGTAATAGAACTAGCATACAACCCAACAATCCTATTTCTGGGCATATACCCTGAGAAAACCGTAATTGAAAGAGACACATGTATCTCCCAATGTTTAGCACGTTACAGCACAATAGCTAGGCCATGGAAGCAACCTAGATATTCATTAACAGATGAATGGATACAGCAATTGTGGTACATATATACAATGGAATATTACTCAGCTATAAAAAAGAATGCATTTAAGTCAGTCCTAATGATGTGGGTGAACCTAGAGCCTATTACACAGAGTGAAGTAAGTCAGAAAGAGAAAGATAAATATTGTATATTTACACATGCGTATGGAATCTAGAAAGATGGTACTGATGAAGCATTTGCAGGGCAGCAATGGAGACAGAGACATAGAACACAGACTTGTGGACACAGTGGGGGAAGGAGAGTATAGAACAAATTGAGCGAATAGCATGGAAACATATCCATTACCATATGTAAATGAGTGGGAATATACCATGCGACACAGGGAGCTCGACCCAGCGCTCTGTGACAACCTAGAGGGGCCGGATGGGGAGGGAGAGGGGAAGAGAGTTCGGGAGGGAGGGGACACATATATACCTATGCCTGTTTCATGCTGAAGTATGGCAGAAACTTATATGATATTATAAAGTAATTATCCTCCAATAAAAAATTAATGGTTAAGAAAAAGAATATGTGAAGCTTTACCATAGGGACCATGAGAAGGAGTGCTGTGCAGAGAGCAGCATTCTCAGATGCACAATGTGTGATGGCTGGAGGGCACAAGCAAGGCACAGAACAGACTATGTAAACAGATCACAGGAAGTTCTTGGATGAGTTGTCCTGGGTTCCCAGGTAAGACACAAATCAAGTGTTGCTAAGTAGACAGAACCTTTCCTGTTTATATCCCTTTTCTTTAGGGATCTAATTCTTAGTAAAGCAACTCAGGAAGAAAAAACTAATGCTTCTTTGTTTCTAGGACTTGGCCCTTTGTTTTATAATTAATATAGATTCCCACCCAAAGCATAAATGTTTAAAGCATCATTTATATTGCATCACTCACTTGTTAAAGTTTAAAATGTTGCAAATAGCCAAGAGTCTGTGCTTCAGTTACAAGCAAACTTGCTCACCCCATGATCTTAATTGCAAACAAGGGACATAAAATTGACCACTAGGTGAATTTTGCATGCTGTATATTCTTCACCATTATAAAAAAGATGATTCAGTTTTGAGTCAAAGCCTAGATTAAATTATTTTAAGTTATATACATATCTGGATTGAAATGTGTGTGTGTATATGTGTGTGTGATTGCACATGGACATGTTTACATGATACACTATATACAGAAATGGGTGAAAAAAATAGTCCCAATTCAATATTGGTACAATTAGTTAATATAGATCTAAGGAGATATAAACCAAGACCTTGAGACATTAGGGATTTTTTTTTAAATTAAAATACAGTTGATTTATAATATTGTGCTGGTTTCAGGTGTACAGCATAGTCATTTAATTATTTTTTCTGATAATATTTCATTACAGGTTTTTATAAGATATTGGATATAAATACTCGTGATATGCAGTAAATCCTTGTTGCTTATCTATTTTATTTATAGTAGTTTGCATCTATTAATCCCATATTCCTCTAATTTGTTCATTCCCCCTCCCTCTTACCTTTGGTAACATAGATTTTATAGACATAGGGGTGATTTTATTAACAAAGGAATGGGGTCCAAATATTGAAAAAGCAATCTGCTTTCAAAAAGTCATATGCAAATAGAATACGAATATGCCTCTCCTCATGTCATTCTTAGATATGCTAAGGTTTCACATCTTTTGGTTGGGTGGATTGTGCAGTAGCTGGAATCAAGGCAGGCTCTTTGCCAACCTTCATTCCCATCACTGGACTCCTGGCCTGTCCCGTGTGACCGAGTATCTCCTGATTCAGTAACCATGTCTTTGCCATATTCTATCAAGACCATCCCCACAGAAAAGAAATGCAAAAAAGCAAAATGGCTGTCTGGGGAGGCCTTACAAATAGCTGTGAAAAGAAGGGAAACAAAAAGCAAAGGAGAAAAGGAAAGATATAAGCATCTGAATGCAGAGTTCCAAAGAATAGCAAGGAGAGATAAGAAAGCCTTCCTCAGTGATCAATGCAAAGAAATAGAGGAAAACAATAGAATGGGAAAGACTAGGGATCTCTTCAAGAAAATTAGAGATACCAAGGGAACATTTCATGCTCCCTTAAGATGGGCTCGATAAAGGACAGAATTGGTATGGACCTAACAGAAGAGAAGATATTAAGAAGAGGTGGCAAGAATATACAGAAGAACTGTACAAAAAAGATCTTCAGGACCCAGATAATCACGATGGTGTGATCGCTCACCTAGAGCCAGACATCCTGGAATGTGAAGTCAAGTGGGCCTTAGAAAGCATCACTATGAACAAAGCTAGTGGAGGTGATGGAATTCCAGTGGAGCTATTTCAAATCCTGAAAGATGATGCTGTGAAAGTGCTGCACTCAATATGCCAGCAAATTTGGAAAACTCAGCAGTGGCCACAGGACTGGAAAAGGTCAGTTTTCATTCTAATCCCAAAGAAAGACAATGCCAAAGAATGCTCAAACTACCACACAATTGCACTCATCTCACACGCTGCTGCTGCTAAGTCACTTCAGTCGTGTCCGACTCCGCGTGACCCCATAGACGTCAGCCCACCAGGCTCTCCTGCCCCTGGGATTCTCCAGGCAAGAAAACTGGAGTGGGTTGCCATTTCCTTCTCCAATGCATGAAAGCGAAAAAGTGAAAGTGAAGTCGCTCAGTCGTGTCCAACTCTTAGCGACCCCATGGACTGCAGCCCACCAGGCTCCTCCATCCATGGGATTTTCCAGGCAAGAGTACTGGAGTGGGGTGCCATTGCCTTCTCCAGACAAACCCTAGTGGGCCTTTATTTTACCCATATAAAAGCTGTAGAAAATTCTGAAAGAGATGGGAATACCAGACCACCTGACCTGTCTCTTGAGAAACCTGTATGCAGGTCAGGAACAACAGTTAGAACTGGACATGGAATAACAGACTGGTTCCAAATAGGAAAAGGAGTACGTCAAGGCTGTATATTGTCACTCTGCTTATTTAACTTATATGCAGAGTACATCATGAGAAACGTTGGGCTGGAAGAAACACAAGCTGGAATCAAGATTGCCGGGAGAAATATCAACAACCTCAGATATACAGATGACACCACCCTTATGGCAAAAAGTGAAGAGGAACTAAAAAGCCTCTTGATGAAAGTGAAAGTGGAGAGTGAAAAAGTTGGCTTAAAGCTCAGCATTCAGAAAATGAAGATCGTGGCATCTGGTCTCATCACTTCATGGCAAATAGATGGGGAAACAGTGGAAACAGTGGCTGACTTTATTTTGGGGGGCTCCAAAATCACTGCAGATGGTGACTGCAGCCATGATATTAAAAGACAATTATGCCTTGGAAGAAAAGTTATGACCAACCTAGATAGCATATTCAAAAGCAGAGACATCACTTTGCCAACAAAGTTTCGCCTAGTCAAGGCTATGGTTTTTCCAGTGGTCATGTATGGCTGTGAGAGCTGGACTGTGAAGAAGGCTGAACGCCGAAGAATTGATGCTTTTGAACTGTGGTGTTGGAGAAGACTCTTGAGAGTCCCTTGGACTGCAAGGAGATCCAACCAGTCCATCCTAAAGGAGATCAGTCCTGGGTGTTCTTTGGATGGAATGATGCTAAAGTTGAAACTCCAGTATTTTGGCCACCTCATGCGAAGAGTTGACTCATTGGAGAAGACTCTGATGCTGGGAGGGATTGGGGACAGGAGGAGAAGGGGATGACAGAGGATGAGATAATTGGATGGCATCACTGACTCGATGGATGTGAATCTCAGTGAACTCCGGGAGTTGGTGATGGACAGGGAGGCCTGGCGTGCTGCAATTCATGGGGTCCCAAAGAGTCGGATATGACTGAGCAACTGAACTTAACTGATACTGATTTTCTTTCTAGGCCTCCCAGCATCACAACCTAGTTCTTTTCCTCGCCGCATAATCTTCTTGAATCCCAATCTTACCATCAACTTTTTAGATTTTCTGACTGTCAGAGGGTTTTAACACAGGAAGTCAGACATTGATTGTGGGAAATTGGGTCTATTTTCATAACAATTCTTCATTATGGGGGAAGATAAGTCTGCACAAGAAAAGTGTGAATTCTGAAATCTTTTAAAGAGAAGTTCTGGTGTTTTTCCAGCAAGAAAATAGAGGAGCTCTGTTCAACTGCTAAAAAGAATTTCCTGGGATACTTTAGTTAAGGTATAAGTGATTTGTCAATATTCTAATTAATAGCTGATCTTATACTTCAGTAAATCTAGGAATCATCACTCATGGAGTCTGTTAAAATGCACATTCCTAGGTCTCCCATCCCTTTCCCCCAGGATCCTTATTCAAAAGTTTTGGGTATAATTCAGGACTTTTGGACCTTCCCTCTCCATGATTCTTTCTTGGATGGAATTTTGAGAAACATTGCTCTATGTATTCAGTGAACAACATCCATTTATTAATCACAAGTTTTATTTTCGTACAGACTGTTATTGTTAGGAAAATATTTGCTGTCTTTAAAAAGTTTAGTGGGCTTCCCTGGTGGCTCAGTGGTAAAGAATTTGCCTGCTAATGCAGGAGATGTGGGTTCAAACCCTGAGTCAGGAAGGTTCCCTGGAGAAGGAAATGGCAACCCACTCCAGTATTCTTGCCTTGGGAAATCCCATGGACAGAGAAGCCTGGTGGGATCACAACTTAGCGACTACAACAATATCAATGAAAAGTTTAGTATGTTCCCCATGATTTCATTTGCACCATTAATTTTTTGAGCAAATTATTTCTATAAAACATAGATGTAAAAATTAATGTAGCTTGATCCAGATTGAATTACTACAAATTGTTCTAAGAATGGATGAAATGGAAATTAATAAGATTTCTGTAAATGATTGTTATTTTGCTAACTAATATTCTATGGTGGTGAGTTATATATATATATCATATATTCAAATAATGAACATATATTCAAATATTTGACTATATATATGCATTCAAATTCTGAACTGTTGGAGATTAATTTCAAGACTATTTTTATACTATCTAGGAGAGGGAAAATAGTTTATGGTCACCTAATTAATAACCCTTTTGGGCCAAATGGGTATGAACTAGACCTGTCCAGGTAAATGTTTCAGGATATTTGTTGGAAAATCTATACAATGTCTCCTTTACCAGGAGTATGACAGAGTGAAAACCTGCTCCACAATTTTAGGCATGTAAAGATGGAAATCTAAACAACACCAATAACAGTAATAGCTAATATTAATCCAACACTTTCTATGTGTTGAATGCTTTCCATTCATTAGTTCATACAGTCTTCACAGCTACCCTACTTGAGCATCACATTTCCCAGGGTGGCGTCCTTCTAGAATACTAGGATAAAGGAACGGCTCCATTCTGATGTGAGGGCTCTGTGTGTGGAAGGCATCTCAAAGCACTAGTGATCCAAGCAGAGAAGAAAGGCAGCGGGAGAACCGAACATGGAACAAGGCAGAGGAGTTCAGAGAGCAGGAGGGCCGGGAGAAGTGCCGGCAGAGGCTCCAAGGGGGACATCTTCCAAGTTCTTCTGGCTGGGTGTACTTTTCCTCCCCATGGCGGGCATCCCTCCCCACACCCTGTCCACGTGTTCAACCCCCTTCAGCCTGGCTGTTATGTCCCCATGACTTATGGCAAATAACATCAGGAGCGATTTGCAGTTGTGTGAAGATAAATGGTGGGAATAAGAAGTAGGGAGAGCAGGAAATGGATCATCATTATGATTATTATTTTTATTTAATTAGGTTTTGCTATTCTAACAATAAATAACAATAATGAGAATGATAATAATGCTGATAAACCAACACTTAGGAAGCCAGGCACTCTGCCAAGCATTTAAAATATGCAATCTTATTTAACCCTCTGTTATTCTGCTCAGTGTTATCAGTAATCTGTTTCCCAGATGGAACACTGGGGCATGAAGAAGTCAGAACCTTGACCACAGTCACTGGCTGGGAGAGGGTTTTGTTTGGACTCAACTCTCAAAGTCTGACTGTGGATTCTGACTGCAGAGCTGGCATCCATGATCACTATGTGCTGGCTTTTCATAGATGTCACCTTCTTGCATCCTCACAGTGACAGGCAGAGCTGGGTGTTGCTATCCCCTCTTATAGATGAGGAAACTGAGGCTCAGAAGCAATAATTTACCCCAGGAGAAAGGCAGAGCTGAAGTTCAAAATAGGACCCCAAGACTCATCTGGTGTCACCTAGACCATCCTGAGAAACACATTCTGAAATATGAATGGGACTCTCTCTCTTGAGTCTAGGACTTTATGTCCAGGTAGGAGCTGGTGAGAGTCTAGGAAGAAGAAAGGATGGGCAGAGAGTGTTAAAAGATAGGCAAGCTGAAATATGCAGTACATTTCCTGTGGCTCCTCAGCAGAGTGGGTGGGTACCATCAAGGAGTTGGAGAAGGGTCACTGGAATTAGGTGGACAGGTTCTCTGACTTGCTAAAAAAAAAAAAAACAAAACACAACAACTGGGGAGACAGGCATTGGCTCAGGTTGGGAGAAAATAAGAGAGTGAGGTAGACATAAAGGAAGACCCTCAGGCGAAGAGAGAAACCTCTTAGAACAGCATAAACATAACCCAAATTTCAGGCATCAACAAAAACCCACTGATGGTCAGAGACCTCCATTACCCTGCCTCTCCTTTCCCCACGGCACAACTGGAAGCTCTGATTTCATATCTTCCTTTACTTCTGGATGATGCACACTGACAAATACAGTATGTAAAATGCAGGGACATGTGAAAAGCAAGTGTGGCAGGGGTTGTTTTCCATCTCCCAATAATAGCGTTTCAATTTGGTACCTAAATAAACAATCTATTTTAGTGGCTCCCCTTTGATACCTCGAATGTTCCCTTCTGTTATTTCTGGCAGTTCCCAATCCTGTGATGTGATTAGAGAGGATGATTACACTTACATAACAGCATCAAATTAATTTGCCGCCGAGAACAACAGGGGCAGGAAATCATTGGAGTTCTCAAATCGCTCCCCCCACCCCCACCCGCCTCGAGTTTATTTAAGTGACATCAAGGGATTAGAGCGAAGTCGGTCAGTAGAGCACTGTTGGGAAAACAACCAAAACATCGACGCTGACCTTGTAAACGAAAGAGGAACAGAGCAAATAATGAAAAGTGCTGGTCCCAGGCCTGGCACCAGGGCCATCAGATGAATCAGCCTTCCAAACACACATTTCCGTCTGCGGGTGAAAGAAACAAACTGTACCTTTCGGTGAGGATCATTTTCTCGGGCTACGTCCTGCCAATCAAGGACTGTCAAGACTGAAGATATTTGATATTGTGTTTATATTTTTTCTTTTCTTTTGGCCCCTTTTCAAGAAAAAAAAATTAAGATGACTTGAATTTTTTTTTATCCCGTGAGCTCTGATCGAAACAAAACACAACAAAAAAGAGAGAGGGAGGAAGAAGCAGAGGCAAACAGTTGTCTCCGCTTCTCTAAAAGAGAGGCAATAACAGCTCAGAGCACTATAGTCCACGGTCTCACACAAGGCCAGAGGCTTACAGCAGAGGGTAAACAGAGGCCTGGCTTGTAGATTTCAGTTCTGACACTAACACTGGGCAGTCGTTTAAAGTCTCTGAGCCTCATCTTGTCTTATCCAGGAAAGCATCTCTATTACAGAGTTGGTGTTCACCCATCCGTTCGTGCCGCTCGTCCATCCATTCAACAAATTCTGATTGAACACCAATTTCGACTCAAGAACTGTACTGACCAGTGGGAATACCATTTGGCATTGTCTCAGCCCTAGGAGCTCATGTACTAACAAAGTGCGACAATAAAGAGTCACTATAAAGTGCGCTATGTGGGCAGCCACCCACCTCATTACCCTTCATCCACGATTGTTTTTAAATCTCATGACCACCCTACCAGGGGAGGGATCACCATCCTTATTTTACGAAGGAGGAAAGGGAGCCTGGATACTTTAACTCTATGCCAAGTCACACTGGCAAGTGACTAGATTGGAATTCAAACCTGGATTTTCTGAATTTAAAGCTCCTCTAGGTCCCTTTATACTCTTTTGGAATCTGACAAACTCTAAAGCATTCTTCACATACAAAGAATTATTTTAACTGTGTTTATGCAAGATGTTCATGTACTAGACAGATAACACAAATGTAAAATTTTTGGTTGCTTTATTCCAGCCAATCTAGCTCTTCATTTGTTTTGCTGCTGCTGCTGCTGCTGCTAAGTCGCTTCAGTCGTGTCCGACTCTGTGCGACCCCATAGACGGAAGCTCACCAGGCTCCCCTGTCCCTGGGATTCTCCAGGCAAGAACACTGGAGTGGGTTGCCATTTCCTTCTCCAATGCATGAAAGTGAAAAGTCAAAGTGAAGTCGCTCAGTCGTGTCAGACTCTTAGCGACCCCATGGACTGGAGCCTACCAGGCTCCTCCGTCCATGGGATTTTCCAGGCAAAAGTACTGGGGTGGGGTGCCGTTGCCTTCCCCAAGGCAAATCATTTCTATGGTCTCATTTAATCCTTGTCACAGTGTTATTATTCCCATTACATGGATGAGGAGACCAAGGTTACACAATCTGCCAAAATTGGACCTAAAGCTGTCCTAGAACAGGGACACTGGTCAAGGGCTACTCCCTTGCCACCCCTACCTCCCATCACCAACCTCCTTTCAGTGAGAATGTACAGGTGGAAGTTGATGTTTCCAGTCTGGGCTTCAGTAGATTTCTGGATGCTGTCTGTGTCAGTCTTTCGGGTTTCCATGGCATCCTGTGTTTAGGTAGAAATCCACGTATGAATTACAACATGGTGTATTTTTATACTTGTCCACTTTGAATATCATTTGCTGCTTTTTCCACCTTGTAAAAATTTGCAGCATTTCCCTTCATCTTTTATTAACATCATCACCATTCATTAACATGGAGATTTCATCGTGCGTTCTCTCACTTAGCTCTTTCGTAAGACTGCTCTTAACATCAGTATACGGGAGTTTGAAAGTTGGTACTATTCCAATTAGATCATTCTAACTTTGTGGTTTCTGTATATAAGCAATCATATATTACTAACAAAGAGACTTGTGCTAATTTCAACTTTAGCACGGAATCCATTGTATAACTTGATACTCCTTGTTCATACCTCTCTTCCAACGAATTCATAATATGGTTGTTGGAAAGATTTTTGTACCATTTTATGCTCCGTGGCTGAGTTCATTGCTAGTCCTTTTGCCGAAATGCTTGCCACTGCACTTCACCCTTCCCCATTCTCCAAGATCAGTTCACTCCCATGTCTTTGAAGACACACTTCTACAATTACTCTGCCAGCACCAACATCCCCCTACTCTGATTGTCAGTTTACTGGGCAGGCTCCTTAGTGGAGACCCAGCCCGAATCTCTTCTTATATAGTTGAGGAGACTGGAGTCAGAGACATCAAATGACTTTCTGCTTGGTTTGTGGCAGGTGGGATCTTTTAGTTGTGGTAGGTGAATTCTTAGTTGCAGCATGAGGGATCCAGTTCCCTGATCAGGGATCAAACCCAGGCCCCTTGCATTGAGAATGCGGAGTCTTAGCTACTGGACCAGCAGGGAAGTCCGCCAACTTCCTGATTCTTGAGGAATCAGTTTCACTGTTTCCATCAGAACCCTCTGTTTCACCCCTGACGTTTGTGGAACTGTATAGTGTGTCCACAGTCTAGAATGGAGATCTGTCTACGCCCATAAACCCAATGAGCTTCTGGAAGGCAAAGGCTGAGTATTTCTTATCACTGAATTCTATAGCATCTTTCACAAGTCCAAATACACAGTAGTCATGCAAGACATAGTCTGGGGTAAATTACTATCTATGGATGGTGCATTTGTTATGGAAACTGTCTGCTACCCCATTCCCTGCCGGTTCTATCTCTTGTTTCTCCCTGTTTCTCAAGCTCCCTCACCCATAGCATTCCCCACCTCCACAACCACACATTCATTCATCTGCCCATTCACTTTGTAGGAAATCTTTGTTAAGTGCCTATTCTGTGCCAGGCACCATCCCAGGTTGGACATGCAGCAGCAAACAAAGCAAATTCTCCACCCTCTCGGAGCTCATCAGCCCTCAATGTCCCCACCTTCTCCTCCTATGTGATGGTCTCCAATGTGAGGGAACCCAGAGCTCTAGGTTGCTCTAGAAGTTGCTCTAGAAGTGTTCATGTCATTATAGGTAATGATGGCAGGTACTGTAATTTTTATTTAAATATCTGAAAAATGCTCAAACGTGTCTGACTCTTTGTGACCCCATAGACTGTGACCCACCAGGCTCCTCTGTCCAAGGGATTTCTCAGGCAAGAATACTGGAGTGAATTGCCATTTCCTTCTCCAGGATCTTCCTGACCCAGGGATCAAACCCATGTCTCCTGCATCGCAGGTGGATTCTTTACCCATGAGCCACCAGGGAAGGCCCCCATCCCAAGTCCCCACTACAGAGTACTGAGCTGAAAACTACTAGCCACTGTGGCAATTTTAAATTGTATTTATTTAAAATGTTTGTTGTTGTTGTTGTTGTTAGTTATTTACTTGATTAACTTGTCTAACTTTTACCCACAACTGCTTAGGTAAAGGTAAATAGAAGAATTCTGAAGCAAAAATTTGAAAAGTTTAAAAAGAGCATACATAGGGTAGAAATTCTGTAAATATACTTTAGGCTGTTCTTCACCAGATTTCAGAGTTACATTTGATTGATCTCTCATATAACCCTGAAATCTATCATTTTTAAAACATATTAATAAAAGAAAATTTGGTATTATATCCAGTTCAGTTTCAGTTATCTGTATATAAGTGCTTATCAATAGTGACCAAAAATCTTTATTTCACTATTTAGAAATAAAAGAGACAAAGAATAAAAATAAAACATATTTTCTTTTACCCAAAATGCAAAGTTTCCAAACATTACTTAGAAAAGTAGATTTGTCTGTTTTTGTCAATATTTGACATGATAATACACACTTAAATTTCAAGCCACAATTTAAGATTCATTTGGTTTTCCAAGTAAGCACACTATTAGATGTCATTTTAATGTATGTTTTATAAATTGTCATTTCTTACATAATTAAAGTAAATTAAACCATGTGCATCACTTGTTAGATGGAATTCATTCAGAATTTATTATTATAATCATGAATATTAGCAAATATTGTGTTCAATTAATTTTGTAATAAAATCTTTAATACATACAGATCTAAAGTGACACATATATTTTGAAACATTAAATCATTTAATTTTGCATTGCATGTGAAATGATCAGATGATTAAAATTTTCCAAAATAATATATATTCTTAATGAATTCACAAGTTTAAAAATGGTTAGAGAATGCTGTTCTAAGCTTTTTATATCCATTTCGGCTTTTATCATCCATGCTCCTTCTCGAGATGAATGTCCTCCTCGCACCATCTATCATCCTTTCTCTGTCTTGTACAGTCAACTTTTCCCTTTCTACTTTCTTCTTTTCCTCAATCTATAAACATTATCAAGTTTCCCTGTTCTAAACAGCCAGCCAACCAACTGTAAGCAGCATCAGGAAAACTCCTCCTTAGTCCTGTCTTCCCCTTGAGTTGCTAACTTATAAGACACACTTCAGGGAAGAATACTTTTCTGCTCTCGCCTCTGCCTCAGGGCCTTTGCACTTGCTGTTTCTGTCACTTGGAATGCTCTTCACCTAGTCCTTTATGTAGCTGTGTGAGTCCTATAGTTCAGCTCTCAGCTCTTCCACAAGCTGACCAACCTTGATAAAGTGCCCATTTAATCCCTCTCCGCCACATCACCCTCTTCTGATCCTCAGTATTTATACTGTCTGATGTTTATTCGTTTTGGAACAAAGCATTGCCTGCTCCCTGGATGTGACTCCAGCATGAAAATGGTGTTTGGTACATAGAAAGTTCAGTGGCTATTTGTTGAATAAAGGAACAGATGAGCAAATGATGATCTGTTTCAGTCTCCTTTGTTTGCTTATTCCTTCACTCACTCCTTTCCATCCTCTTCTCCTTTTTCACACTTCCCTTGGGTTACCACAGCCACCCTCATAATTCCAACACCCATCTATATGGAGGTGGAAAATATAGGGCACAGTATCTGCCCAGGGCAGACATTACTGGTGGATTTCAGTTCACTTTTTAAAACATGTCTAGTCCTAGTGTGCACGGTCCTCCAGGGAGGCTCTGCTAACTGATAGGAGTTGTTCTCCAGATGAAAGCTACTTCTCTGATCTATATGCCAATGACTTGCCATATCTATGTCTGCAGCACTGGAGTTTTCCAACCCCCTTTCACACTGCCTCCTAGACACCTTCGTTTGTTCACCTCCATCGTCTAGCACTGTGCCTGGGGGAAGGTAACCACTCAATATATGCTTTGTGTCATGATAAGCATGTATTCAGTGACACTATCCACTCAGACAGTCCCTACCAGCTTGCCAGGTATGAAAGTGAGACTCACCTATTTGTCCTTCTCTGCTTTCAGACTTTCAGTGGCAATTTGCCAGGTCTGGAGCACAGTACCCGTTTGTAACAAGCTACACATTTTGGCCAACAGTTCCACAATTTCACCCTTGAGTTCCTTCAAAACTCTTGGGCGGATGCCATCCGTTCCAGTGATTTATTCACACCTAGAGTGTCATTCCAGGACATCCTGTCCACTCACCACGGCTTGTTCGAACTATTTAGACTTTTCTGTTTGCAAACACAATTAGGGAGTGGGAATTCTCCTTTTCATTTCTTTTAGTAACAGCTAATGCAAGGAATTTACCATGACTCTCTCAGCTATTTTTTGCTTATCTTTAGAGTGGTGGTGATCAAGTGGGTCCAAGTGATCTAATTGACTCTCATTTCCTTACTGCCAGTGGTACATATTAAGAGATTGCTTTCTGATTGGCACAGAAGTTCTCTGCAAAGCCATCCTCAAATTCTCTTCAATAGCACTATATACCAATTAACTCTATGAAATTCAGGCTGATCACTCAAATGGATTAAAGAGCTTTCACACCTACCAACTCATTTATCTTCATAAAAACCCTGAAAGATTGATAAGACAGGCTAGATTATCATTTTATGGATCAAAAAAATATCCCAAAACAAAAACAAGATTCAGAGAGGTCAAGAGCTTTGAGTCAGTAACTGAGCATGGATTAAAGAGCTTTCACATCTACCAACTCATTTATCTTCATAAAAACCCTGAAAGATTGATAAGATAGGCTAGATTATCATTTTATGGATCAAAAAAAATATCCCCAAACACAAACAAGATTCAGAGAGGTCAAGAGGTTTGAGTCAGTAACTGAGCTGAGCCTGGAAAAATTCTCTAGATTTACAATGCAGTGCTTTTTGTTTGTTTGCTTGGTTTTTTTTGTTTGTTTGTTTTCTTCCTATACGTTGATTAAGTTGAACTATATCAACCTATTCTAATCCAATCTAATGCTCAATGAAATGTCATTAGGACAACTGGAAAGAACTAACTGACGTAAAATGGTTGATTCAGTGGCCACATGTAGCTATGGCCTCATGTAACAAAAATGTGCTCTGCTAAGAAATATTCCCCAAGGAGAGCCCGAGGGAACAGGCTGAGAGCCCTGACCCACAGAGGCCAGTCCAGACTGTGTTTGAGGGTGAACATCACATCACACATAAATATATACACAGCGCTGTGTGCTTCTAGGTTTAAACATGCATTCTACTAGATTTCATCTTGAGACTAATTGAATTCTCATGATAAGACCCTCCACTGGAGTCCAGGCTGAGGTGAACCTCAGGGCCACCTCTAGCAATTAAAGCATCACCAAGCAGAGGGGTGGGGGGACAGCGTTAAGTCAGTAGCAACCACAATTCCCACAAGGGGATAATGAAGAAGCTGAGTAGCTGGAAGGATTAAACACTGGCATTTCATTTTGAGGATCACATTCTGCATGCAACCGCAGCTGCAGACCTGAAAGACTGGCCGTCTCAGATTTGCCCATGAACAGAGAGAAATCTGCCTCTAATGTAATCTGACATTGTCCCTGCTCTCTGATTAACCACTTCTGGGGAGGCCTCAAAGTGCATGCCAAATGCTGCCCTGTGGATCCCAGGGGCTGCTGGCTTCATTCTTCCTTCTCCCTAGAATTTCCCCAAATACTATCCTGCCAGCTAAGCCTATCTGGCTGAAAGTAAGATATAGACTACTGTCTCTGATACAATGATAAGCGAAAAATATTACCATTATTTCCCTCCCATCAAGGAAATACCAAATAATTTGTCATTTTTGTTTTCATTTCTTTGGTACAAAGATCAGTGTGAGAGTATTTGAGACTTACTAGTCAATTACTCAATAGTTGCACAGTATTTAAAAAATTTTAATGAATGAATTTGGACTATTTTTTTCATAGTTTTAAATTTGTAACACCCAAAATAAATTTTTTTTTAAGTTTCAGTTTGCTTCATTATGAGTTCTGAGTTTTCTTAAATTTTTTTTTTTTTTTTTTTGTATGTTCCAAACTGCCCTTTGGAAGAATGTTTTTCTAACTAATGTCAATTGATGATTGATGTTAAAATAAAATTCAGACTTTGTTGGGATGGGGGATGGTGAAGGAGGTGAATGTGGGCTAAACATTCTCTGGACCCCTCACTGATTTGGCTCTTACATTCAGAGTATTTGCTAATGAAGGAGCATGGGTATGGGACTGAAAAAGGATTCCCTAGGTCTGTTAATTTATTGGAATAATTCATTAGCTGACACTTTCAGCTGTGAATTTAGCTGGTAACTCCCATGTCACCCCAACGTTATGTGTAAAAAGGGTAGTGCTGTTTTTGTGCAAGGACTTGCACAAGGATGGAATAAAGCCCTCTCTGCCATAGTTACCCTGACTTGAGGGAGATTGTTAATAAAGAGCTCTTCAGAGCCTTTCTTTTGTACAGCCACTATATGAATATTTATAAAGTATTCCATTGGTAAACAGCATTAAAATATAAACAGCATACCTAGAAATAGGAAGGCCATTTTCACCTAATACACAGCAGGGCTGCGACACGCTGGGGTTCTATTCCTGGAATGGCTACAGAACAGCACACAAGGAACAACCGTTTGCTTAACAAACCAGGGGGCAGCAAATGGTATGGTTTGGTGGAACTTTAGCGCTCTTGTTAATTGTGTCTTCTGAGCAATTGAATGATATATGCATATCTACACACACAGACATGACTACAAATAGGCACCTGATATTTATAATCACCGAAATTGGCCATTTGAAACCACTCCTTTTGTAGGCAGAAAGTAGTCAAATATCAGCACTTTCATATGGTTAACTTAATTCACGCTGCCCCAAGTTTCTGGCCCTTTTCCTTTTGGGCACAGGCAGGGGTGGGAATATGGAATCCTGCTTAATGTGGGCTCCAGCTAGTAAGCTGTGCAGAGGAAAAGGAGTCGGGGGTGGAGGTGGGGACTTGAATGGAAACCTTCACAGAGACCAATTTCAGCAGATTCCCTGGACAGCATCACCTCCTCTGAAGGAGTGGGATGGAGGATGTGAGGGTGGCACTCAGCCTGGACACCACAGGAGCGTCCCAGCTTGCCAGCTGTGGCTGCGTGCTCTTCACTGCACACCCCTGGTACCTGTCATAGGTGTGTTAGCAATTTTCAAAGGGATTAATATACAATAAAATACGCTCAACAAGAAAACCACCCAGAACACAATGAATCATTCTTTGATGATTCAAAAGGCACTTTGGGATCCTGTAGTGCCTGAGGGTCAGCATTACAAACATCAATTATTTTCTGGTGAATGTGTAGAAGAGCCAGTTCACTAGAAGTACTAGTTAAGAAAGTGCTGGGCGATATTCTCTTACAATATTAAAAAAAAATTAAGTTCTATCCTAGGCCTTTTCTACTTTAAAGGTTTTGCCAAGATTATAATGCTTCTATTCTCCACAAAACTGGTTCATTTAACAGCTTGGAGAAATACCCATTCTACAGAATGCCTGAGTAGGTCAAACTGAAATCCTCCCATTTTCCTAGGAACCACTTTTTGGATGGACTTCCACTCTTCTCCCATAACCATCTATATAGGCCTTTAATTACAAATCAAATCACTATATAAGAAATTTGGTTTGACAAAGCTGACAAAATTATTTTTTAAATAAACAGAGTCAGGTATTACACTGGTGCTTTGCTTAGTTTCAGATGTTCCTAAAACCCAGGAAAACGTGATCCTATCACACCCAAATCAATCACAAAAAATTGAGTTTCTCGCTTCTTGAAAACCACAGTGGCTGGTAATGAAGAAAAAAAAAAATGGAGTCCTTGGAAATCAAATTCATGGGCACTTTTGAAAACACATTAATTCAAAACATCTGTGAGGTTTTTATCTTTAAAAAACCCAGGTGTCTAAAACTTAAGAAGATAAAAATACATACATAAGATTTTAGAAAGCAAGTTTTTTGAAAACAGGCTTCTAGCAGAAACAAACTTTCACAAATAAAATGTAGTTGGCGTTATGCATCTTTATTTTCCATGGATTCCTCCTGTTGGCCTTCAACAAAGAAGGATGGAATTTTTAGGTGAGTCTCATCAGATTTTCCAAAAGGCTAATAAATGAAATGAGGGGATTCCAGGCAAAATAAAGTCTCTAGGAGGCTTTCTGACATGGATCTATTGAAAAATTCCAGTTTTTTCTTAATTTAAGATTTAATGGCAGTAGACCCAAAGTAGTCAGACCTTGAGGTGATGGTATCATAACCTCATGGTATCATACCAGGCTTGAATAACTCAAGACATAGGTGGTTGTGTTTCTATGAAATGACAAGCTCAGGTTTTACCTAATTTGGAAAAGACCCTGATGCTGGGAGGGATTGGGGGCAAGAGGACAGGGGGACGACAGAGGATGAGATGGCTGGATGGCATCACCGACTCGATGGACATGAGTTTGAGTGAACTGCGGGAGTTGGTGATGGACAGGGAGGCCTGGCGTGCTGTAATTCATGGGGTCGCAAAGAGTCGGACACGACTGAGCGCCTGAACTGAATTGAACTGAAAAAGATTACCAAGAATTTAGCCAAAGGAGTACATGTTACTGCATCTAAACATATTTAAAGATGGTGTAAAATGTGTGTGCATGCACACACACACACAGAATAAGTGTCTCCAGCTGCTGCTAAGTCGCTTCAGTTGTGTCCAACTCTGTGCGACCCCATAGATGGCAGCCCACCAGGCTCTTCCATCCCTGGGATTCTCCAGGCAAGAATACTGGAGTGGGTTGCATTTCCTTCTCCAATGCATGCATGCATGCTAAGTCGTTTCAGTCGTGTCTGACTCTGCGACCCTATGGACAGCAGCCCACCAGGCTCCTCTGTCCATGGGATTTTCTAGGCAAGAACACTGGAGCGGGTCTCCAGCTTGCTAGCATATGTATTTACTCCTATGACTATGACTAGGTCAACCTGCACATGATCTAAAAAAAAAATGTTCTTTTTCTTGAAGTGATTGTGGCTTTGTAGCTATGTTTTTTGCAACATCTACAAATTCAATACCAGCTAACTGCTACCCTAAAATTGTGTCTCCAAGAGAGACACTATTGGTGTTTTGTAAAGCGCTGCTGCTTCCCCTCTCTCTCTGTTAGACATGGTCTAATGGGTTTAGAAAATGACATTCAAGATGCTGCTTTGCCAATTAGAACTTCCGCTACCTGATTCTTGAAGGACATAAGCATGCCTAATTGTGTGCTCAGCCATTTTATTAAGTTGTTTTGAGTGCTGCAAGTCTCTTAACCTTCAGAGAGACCCATATTCATAAAAAATAAATGTTTTGAGGGAAAAAAACAACTGGAGGAAAAAAAAACACTTAATTCCAAATGGAAGTTCTATTCATTTCTGAAACACACAGAATTTTACTAATCTACCAAAGCAAAAGCAGCCTACAGACTTGCACAGATATTTTCTGCAACCTGTCTTGACAATGTGGTAAGTGCTGTTCTGGGTACTAAGGGGGAAAGAGAGCATTGTCTTGCCAGGGGCAGGACTTACTCCCAAACCATTTTTTGATAGTGAGAGATGAACAAATAGGACTTAGATGTACCCTCTCCCCTGGATTAATTGGTCCTCAGGCAAATTTAAATCTGGGATCTTGGACTTTTTTGATGATGATGCAGTGGTTAGGAATCTGTCTGCCAATGCAGGGGATTCAGGTTCAATCCCTGGTCCACATGCCATGGAGCAATTAACCTCATATGCCTCAACTACTGAGCCTGTACTCTGAAGCCCACGCACCCTAGAGCCCATGTTCCACAACAAGAGAAGCCACTGCAATCAGAATCCTGCATACCGCAATGAGGAGCGGCTCCCACTCGCCACAACTAGAGAAAGCCTGTGAACCAAAAATAAAAAAAACTAGGGTTACCTACCAGGGAAATTATTTGATGCAAGGAAGAGACTTCCTCAGTATCAAACGCTTTCTCTTTAGCTTTATTATTTAAATTTTAAAGGATTTTTAAAGTTTTTATTGAATTTGTTACAATATTGCTTCTGTTTTCTGTTCTGGCTTTTGGGCCTGGAGGCAGGTGGGATCGTAGCCCCCTGTCCAGGGGCTGAACCTACACTCCCTGCCATGGAAGGTGAAGTTTCATTCAATGGACCACCAGGGAAGAGCCAGCCTTAGCTTTCTTTTAGAAAGTTTCTTTCTCAAAGTTTAGGAGGTTACAGAGTATGTTAAACTCTTGAAAAGTCCTGAGGCACAGGAGGGACAAGATACGCTGCTGCCCACCTTCCAAGGCAGCCCATTATTAACCAACCCCCAACTGGCACCAATACTATGGGTCCTCACGTGGGACACACTTGGTGTGATCACAATCTTGCCTCGGGAAGCCCGTGTGAGGACACAGGTCAGATGGTAGCTCCCTGGTTCTCCTGCTCCATTTCAGAGATATTTCCTATAAACTTCACTGATGGGCCCATTCGGGAACACTGCCAGCTCCCTCCGGACCTGCCCCTCCAATTCTAGACCATCCACGTGTGTTTCTCACTTGGGGAGGCTTTTCTGTTCTGCTCTCTACCTTCTGGTTCCAGTGCCAATCACCACTCTCCCCCAGCCACCCTCCTCCCCAAAGGCTCTCCGAGGCTGCTCCCTTTGTGATTGGCATCTCATTAATGAAGAAGGACTGGTGTCTCTCTCATTACAGTTACAGTGAGTGAGAGGACCTCAGAACTAATTTACTTGCTCTCACTAGGGAAGACACTTCCTTCCATCAAGAAGTTCACTTTCCTGCTGCCTGTGGCAATAAAAGAACCCGTTTTGTTTTAACATTAATAAGGTGAGAGAATAGAGAATTTCCAAAAGAAATTAGAAAGGCAAGAGGGTAGGTGTCGGCCCGTGTAAGTTTCCCAAAAGCAGGCCTGATGCTGGAGTTCTGAGAGGGAGTTTGATTCGCAACAATAAAGATGACTCTAGAAAGGCTGGCAGGCAGATGAGAAGCTAGCCTCTCAGGGAGTGTGGGGTGCAGAGCAGGAGATGTGGGTTCTAGTCCTGGGTCCTACGTCCCTGAGTGACCTTCGCTCAGTCTTTGACTTCCTCCAGTTCTCTGTTTTATTTTCAGTAAAACACAGGGAATGAATAAAGTGATCTCTTAGGGTTCTCCCAACTCTGAGATTTTAATATTTTATAAATGAGCCTCTGGACTATTTAAAACTTTTTTCCTGTTTGGAGTGAGTCTTTATCTCTGGCAACAAATTAGAAATTCCTCCAGAATTAAAGAGCATGGAATGGAAATCATTTGACTTCTCCAGCTGAAAAGGTCAACTAGATTCAGAAATGTACTCCAAGCCTGCACCGTCTACGTGGAAATCTAATTAGAGATCATACTTCATTGGCTGAAAGGGATCAAACTTATCCAAGCTTTCATCTAGATATGTATTTTTTTTAATTACTCTGAGTTACTAATTCATTTATCTTTTGACTTACAGGAAATCCCACTCATTGATAAAGCTCCACTTTGACACTCCTGCTCACATAATATACCTTCCTTCCCAAACATATTACTTTATGATCGTGCCCCTTTATCATGTTGTGTTTAAAATGCCTTGTCATTTAAGAAAGCATAAATGGGACATCTTAAAAAATGTGTTCATCATGTAGCTGAGATGACTTCTGTGCCTGGAACCAGAAGTGTGCCCTCTTGATGTCCTGCCTCAGTGAATGGAGGGCAGCCTAGACAGCATCCCGTGTAGCCTTGATTCTATCTGCATGGGCATGTGGATGTTACATTTCAATATGGTTGGCAAAGCAGTGGAAATCAAATGCTTACATTAGGCAAAGAATGGGAAGACCCTCCAATCTATAGCATATTTCTAATTCCGTTCTCTCTCTCTTGCTGAAACAGGCTATTGGAAAATAGAAGAATCAAGTTTACAGTTTGGTTTTGTAACTTTGATATCTATGGGTCCCTGCTCCCGAGATTCCCCAGTGAAAATTAATCCCATGGGTACCCACTGATTTTGGCCTGGGAGAACTTAAGATCACCTTAGAATCACGGTCTTTCTGTTATTCTCCAAACGCATACTTACTTGTACCAGTTCCTAAGTACTACCCTAGGGTACTGACAACCTTTTCTCCTACTTACAGTTTTTGAATGAAATTAAAACTAATCCTCTCTGGCTTGGCTAGGTCTTGTGCAAGATTCCCACACCCCACAATCAAGGCCTTACGACGTGGTGGCAGAAGACAGAGCCAAGCCACCACACCTCCATCACGATGTGGACAAGGATCTTCTTTTTTTTTTTGGTCTCCTGTGTAGCAGCTTTGAAAACCTGAGTCATAGAACCTCGCTTATGCAAATCAGGTTCTCCTTCTCAGCCAGGACATCAGCCCCTCCATTTCAAGGGGATGAACAAGACATGAGTGCACTTGAGAATAAAGATTAAAATCTTCAGCTTTCCCCCTAGAATCTCACTAGGTTAGTGTGTCCCGGCTTCACTTTCACCTATACCATGGGGCTGTAAATCTTCTAATGCTGGTATTTCACTCTGCTAGTAAGAAGAATAAGAAGGAAAAAAAAAAAAAGAATCAAAGGCAAGAAGGCAAGAGACAGGGGACCAATTTTCAGGTCATCCTTTCCTTCTTAAAAGAAGGGATTTGCCTGCAGTGTCTGTAATTTAGAAGGTTTTAATGAGTGGCTTCTAAATTATTTATTACTCATCGAAAGTCATAAACATCCCTGCCTAAACCATTATGAAATTATCTGGGCAGGAGTCAAATGGTTCAAACATTTGGCACTTTTTTAACTGGACTGTTGTTGAAAACAGCTCTGATCTGTGAATAAAACTTCTTTTCCTTCCTCGTTACCCAGGATTGTGTGTGAGCATGGGAGTCTGTGTTTGATTACTGACATGACATAAGGCATCTTAGCTTTGTAATTTGTTCTTTTGCAGACTTCCGACTTCATAAGCAAGTCCAAAATTAGTTTAAAAAAAAAAAGATAAAAAAATTTAAAAAGCCATCAGCAGAATATACAAACTGGATATTCAAGTAGAAGTGTTTGAAATGCCTGAGCCTCCTTTCAAAGAGCTTCCCGCTGTCAAGCCCAAACACCCAGACAGGTAGACTGCTGTGAAATATGTAGGCGATGCCTGCTGCCTGATTTTCAGATGGCGAGCAGGCATTTGAAAGCATCAAAGTTCCCTGTATAGATGTGTGTACATTAATCCCGGCTCCTCTGATCTCCACACTCGCCTATTGTAACTTGCTGTTTAATAGATGGTCAAACTTTGCCCTTCATAGACTGCATTTTTTTTTTTTTTTTTCCCAAGGATCTGCTTCTCTCCCAGGAGCTTCTTGCTGGGCCCGAGTTTTAAAAGTTTTTCATTCCCGGGCTTGTGCTATGGCACTGGGTCACCCTTTGAATTCTGCACTTTTGAACACCTCACTTGTTGGCTGGCTTTTCCTCACCCCGGTGCCGGTGTCTGTATGTGGCTCCGCTCAGAGCTTTCCAGCCATGGAGCATCCGCCATGAGCCAGCCCTGATACAAATCATTAACAGCCACAGCCCTCACCCTGTAGGAGCCTGTAATGTGATGGGAGAGAGGAGACGGACATCAAAGGCCATAAACTGGCAGCCCACAGGTCGTGGATGGCCCACAGAGCTGTTTTGCCTGCACTGTGTTTTAAATTCGGATTAGTAGCTAACATATATAAGAAAGTTGGGACATTTTAGTTAGATGTCTGTACTTCCAGCTTCTCCTGGAAAATTGGAAGATGTGATCGCATGGGGCTTTCTACCTGCATGTGGCCTGTTTTAGATGTTCTTTCTCAACTCAGGTGAGCGACAGATGACATTAAGCACCTTAGACATGGCTGCCTTGTTATCTTTATGTTACCCGCTGGGCCACTGGCCTTTTGAGTTGGTGACCCATGGTAAGGACACACACAAAGGCAGATAATGATAACTGGCGTACTTGGGAAACACTAGCAGATGCTAAAGAGATGTCATCTCATTTAATTGTCCCAACACATCGACAAGGCTAGGATTCTAATGATGGCTTCCCTGGTGGCTCAGTGGCAGAGAATCTGCCTGCAATCCAGGAGACCCGGGCTCAGCCCCGGGTAAGGAAGATCCTCTGGAGAAGGAAATGGCAACCTACTCCAGTATTCTTGCCTGGAGAATTCCACGGACAAAGGAGCCTGGCGGACCTCAGTTCATGGGGTCACAAAGAGGCGGGCACAACTGAGTGAATAAAACACACAGCACACAGGATTCTAATACTTATTTTGCACAAGGGAAAATTGAGGCTCCCTTCTCTTAAGTAACTTGCAGCATTTCACATGGCTGATGAGTACAGAGTTGGGTGTTGGAACTAGAGCTATTAGCTTTGAAGCACCTTTCCAATTAGCAATACGCACATCCTGGGAAGGGTGTACCAAGAGCTCTTGGACCCACCCTTTCTACTCTCATTCTCACTCAGCAATGCTAGGGCTCAGCCACACTTAACTTCTCATTGTATCCCAGATAGTCCATATCATTTTACCTCTTCTTGCCTTTGCATAGCCTTTTCCCTCTGCTCTCTTCTTGAATGTTCTCTTCTTACCTTTCCTTCTGGACTTGGAAATGCCTCCCCACCTTACAAAACCCAGTTTAACTGTCAGCTCCTCTGTGAAGGTTTTCTTGAAACCCTGAGTCCGTCATTCTGACCTTGGACCTCTTGCAGCCTCCATTCTTATTTTTTCAGTGTCCTATGGTAGAAGGTCAAAGTTTTCTCTTGGGTGACCACCAGGTCCTTAAAAGCAGGATCATATCACATTCATCCCTGCACCCCACATGCCTAGCACATGTGCTTGATATGCAGTAGGTATTCAACTCAGGGTGGTCTATGGAATGGAGTGAGCTGAACCATACACCTGTCCAAGTCTCCCTGGGGAAGTGAACTTAACTTGGAAGGGTCAACAGTACACTTCATGTATGCTTTAGTTTATATTCTCCTGCCCCATCACTGAATGCTGACTTACCCTCCACACTCAACACTTTACAAGACTGCCACTCACTCTCCCGGTGTCAGATAGCTGTATACAAGCACTACTTTCAATACCCAGATAAGTTTATCAAGTGGCTTCAGAATGAAAACACATTAGAAACTTGCTGGGTATCACATGGATAATGAGAAACTGGCATATGTGCACTGCAGGATCATGACACAGCTGTAAACTCAGTCAGGAAATGACCAATGCTACCAAGAACCTGTGAAGATATACAAAAGGACGGCAGGTGTGACCAGGGGTGAGCTGAGGGCTGGCCAAACATCTCTTTCTCCCACAGGGTATGGGAAACTTTGAATAGAGAGATTTCCCTCCAAATCATTGGCTTCAACTGACCTTTCCAATTTTATTCTCTACTCCCATACTATCTCTGAACATGTAAAATAATCGTCTCGACAGCAAACCACAAAAGACCTCATTAAATAACTTATGGAATAGCATAAGCATGGAATAAACCAAACCAGAGCCCAAAGCTTAAACTCCATCTCATGCCCGACTTGTAAGTAAGTGGTAAATTTAAGAGCAGGCACACAGACAAAGCAGGAAGTCTGGCCTTATAAAATGGATTTGTATTCTCTCTAATGAACTCATCACATGTAGACAATGAGAAAGGAATGACCAGGCAAGAGGGAAGAGTTGACTTTGGCACTAAATTATTAAAGGTGTGAAACATGTCTTCTCACAGAAAGATTATTTCAAGAGAGGATACAGAGGAGAGGTGGTAGTGCATTGAAGGGAGTTGTAATCAGCATACTTTTGCTCCTCAACCTGAGCAAAGCTTCACTGAATGTGCACTGCAGGCCTGGTTATTCCTAAAACGTGAACAGAGCCTGAGGAATTATGACCAACATCATCACCAGGCCACTGATGCCCTCAGTATCACTGGATGTATGGTGGATTGGTGTATGGCACAGATCATATTTTTTGAATTCTTTTTCCTACTGTTAAGGGAGGGGAAAGAAAGTCCATTCTTTTCCCTTAGTAACAGATTCTTAACTGTAAGTGCTGGAAGTAAAAGTACAAAGGGAAATTAGCTTCCATGATCAATATTTGTTAGGCAAAATACTCTTTAATTGAGTTAGCATGAGAGTAAATGTGCAAACTGCTATTTAAGATAACTGTCTCGATAAGTTCTTCGCAAGTACAGTATGAAGCAGAAAACCGGTTAACTATTTTGTTTCTTCTTTATTCACCAAGATCAGGTGCTCTTAAGGGATGAAGTCTGGGAGAGAGGAATCTGGACCAGAGATATCTTGAGAAGTTTGTAAAAAGAAGGAAAAATCTACTCTGTTGAAATGGTGAGCTGACATCTGAATATGTAGACCAATATTTGGTTAGGATTTAGGGGATGATCTTCAGTCAGTTTAGTTCAGTTCAGTCGCTCAGTCATGTCCGACTCTTTGCAATCCCATGAATCGCAGCACACCAGGCCTCCCTGGCCATCACCAACTCCTGGAGTTCACTCAAACTCATGTCCATCGAGTCTGTGATGCCATCCAGCCATCTCATCCTCTGTTGTCCCCTTCTCCTCCTGCCCCCAATCCCTCCTAGCATCAGGGTCTTTTCCAATGAGTCAACTCTTCCCATGAGGTGGCCAAAGTACTGGAGTTTCAGCTTTAGCATTAGTCCTTCCAATGAACACCCAGGACTGATCTCCTTTAGGATGGACTGGTTGGATCTCCTTGCAGTCCAAGGGACTCTCAAGAATCTTCTCCAACACCACAATTCAAAAGCATCAATTCTCCGGTGCTCAGCTTTCTTCACAGTCCAACTCTCAGAGCCATACATGACCAATAGAAAAACCACAGCCTTGACTAGACAAACCTTTGTTGGCAAAGTAATGTCTCTGCTTTTGAATATGCTATCTAAGTTGGTTATAACTTTCCTTTCAAGGAGTAAGCATCTTTTAATTTCATGGCTGCAATCACCATCTGCAGTGATTTTGGAGCCCCCCAAAATAAAGTCTGACACTGTTTCCCCATGAAGCAATGGGATCAGATGTCATGATCTTAGTTTTATGAATGTTGAGCTTTAAGCCAACTTTTTCACTCTCCACTTTCACTTTCATCAAGAGGCTTTTTAGTTCCTCTTCACTTTCTGCCATAAGGGTGGTGTCATCTGCATATCTGAGGTTATTGATATTTCTCCCTGCAATCTTGATTCCAGCTTGTGCTTCTTCCACCCCAGCGTTTCTCATGATGTACTCTGCATATAAGTTAAATAAGCAGGGTGACAATATGCAGCCTTGACGTAATCCTTTTCCTATTTGGAATCAGTCTGTTGTTCCACGTCCAGTTCTAACTGTTGTTTCCTGACTTGCATATTGGTTTCTCAAGAGGCAGGTCAGGTGGTCTGGTATTCCCATCTCTTTCAGAATTTTCCAGTTTATTGTGCTCCACACAGTCAAAGGCTTTGGCATAGTCAAGAAAGCAGAAATGGATGTTTTTCTGGAACTCTCTTGCTTTTTCCATGATCCAGCAGATATTGGCAATTTGATCTCTGGTTCCTCTGCCTTCTAAAACCAGCTTGAACATCTGGAATTTCACTTGGAGAATTTTGAGCATTACTTTACTAGCATGTGAGATGAGTGCAATTGTGCGGTAGTTTGAACATTCTTTGGCATTGCCTTTCTTTGGGATTGGAATGAATACTGACCTTTTCCAGGCCTGTGGCCACTGCTGAGTTTTCCAAATTCACTGGCATATTGAGTGCAGCACTTTCACAGCATCATCTTCCAGGATTTGAAATAGCTCAACTGGAATTCCATCACCTTCACTAGCTTTGTTCGTAGTGATGCTTTCTAAGGACCACTTGACTTCATATTCCAGGATGTCTGGCTCTAGGTGAGAGATCACACCATCGTGATTAATGGGTCATGAAGATCTTTTTTGTACAGTTTTTCTGTGTATTCTTGCCACCTCTTCTTAATATCTTCTGCTTCTGTTAGGGGATGATCTTAGACTAACAGAATTAACATCCCTTGAATGTACCAGTCACCAGGTAAGAGAAGTAAATTCTTTCTTTTTTGTCTTTCCGGGAGTCAGATATTGATGGTCCAAACCCTAACATAACTGGCTTGATTCTCTGAAATCTGAGGTCATTGAGAACCATCTTGAAAACTTACTATGAGCAGTTTACATAGAACTCAAACATCGGGCTTCCCTGGTGGCTCAGTGATAAAGAATTCACCTGCCAGTGCAGGATACACAGGTTTGGTCCCTGGTCTGGGAAGATGCCACATGCTGTAGAGCAAATCAGCCCATATACCATGGTGACTGAAGCCTGCGCCCTGACGTCTGTGCTCTGCAACAACAAAAGTCACCGCAATGAGAAGCCCGCTCACTACAACTCAAGAGCAGCCGCCACTTATGGCAACTAGAAAAAAAAAGCCTGCACACAGCAACGAAGACCCAGAATAGCCAAAAATAAATAAGTAAATACATAAAATTATTAAAAAACAAAGACCTCAAACAGTCCAGCCTCTATCCTCTGGGCCTTCTCTGAAGAGGCTAGTTGGTCTTTCTCCTTCTTCTCCTCTAATAATAAACTACCCAGTGTCCCCCTCAAATCTCTCCTTACTGTTTCCTAGCCCTTGCATTTTTCAAGCTTCTTTCATTTTTCCTGTGTATGCTGACTCCCTAGTTCCCCTCTACTAAATTATGCGCTATTATTTCCACAGCCTGAAGAACTCACAGCTGAAGCATTATTTCTAACCTTATTTTGTATTCCTAGCATGTGCTATAACCTGTTTTGAGTTTTATTTGCAGCCAAGATGCTGACACAGCTCCAATTTTGTTTTCCTCTTTTGATTGGGTAGGAGTGTTCATTACTGTGGTACCAGGGTACAGAAGAAAAGTCATTTTAAAAGGCACAGTTTATACCTCCGTTAAGGGATGTTTTGTTTCTGAATGCTGTCCATTAATATTCTTAAAACTACAAATGTTCAAGAAATAGATGACGTGTTCTTGGAGAAAAAAAAAAAGATTTTAATTAAAACTGAAAATTGTAGTGGTCCAACATCAATTTCCTATCATGCTTTTTTATGTCAAGCTTAAACAATTTGCCTGCAATGCAGGAGACCTGGGTTGGATCCCTGGTTGGGAAGATGTCCTGGAGAAGGGAATGGCAACCCATTCCAGTATCCTTGCCTGCAAAATTCCATGGACAGAGGAGCCTAGCAGGTTATAGTCCATGGGGTCGCAAAGAGTCAGATACAACTGAGCGACTTTCATTTTCATTATTACATCAGATCTCCTTTTTACTTAACTTTCCCGCACACACAGGCAGGTGGAGAAAGCCTAGAAGTTGGGGGTTTGTCAGAAATGATATTTTCAAAGCCCAGTCCCAGCTCAACATTAATTAGCCTTCCTAGGGTCAAATTCTTCGTTAGTGATACTGTTGAATTTATAGTAAATGTTAAGGCACATCTTATAACCAGGTAATTACCTTATAACCAGTTAATTCATGCATTTCACCTATAGGGAGTCCCTTAGATGGGGCATGATATTTCCACTGAGCTTTCCCATAAAGAAACATATATGATGAGTAAGGTTTCATAATACCTCAGGTCTTTATATTTGATTTTTAGACTTCATTTTGGAAGAGATTTATCCTCAAGAGCTTCTTCTATTTCAAAACTGGGTGACCTGGTAAGATACAGGATACCACTTTCCCCTGAATTTTAGATACATAATGAAGAATTTCTCTATAAGTATGTCCCATGCAATATTTGAGATGTAAGAATTATTCTCTGTTCACCTAAAATCAAAATCTAACTGGATGCTCTGTTCTGCTTTGTGTGTTTTTCTAAATCTGACACCCCTATCTGCAGTGTGTAAGAAGAGGCAGGCCTCATCTCTTAAACAAGGACTTCTAAGCCTCTCCTTCATACGCTGACTCTGACTCTCTTCTCTCTGTCTTCTTTTCTTCTATATCTGAGCTCTCCTCCCTCCTCCTGTGCTCCATTTACCAGCCTCTGAGTTTGGGTTATTTTTCCATCTGGAAAGCCTCCTTTCCTTCTCTCTCCCTGGATTATTCAAAGGTACCTCTTCCGAGAAGCCTTCCCTGAACACCCAGCCAAAAGTAATCTCTGGCCGCATTTAGGTTCAACTTTCTCTCTGGACCATACGCTGGTACCTCTTACACGTGAGGAGCCTGAGTAATCATTTCCCCTGTATGTTGCACTCTTTCTACAAAGGCACAAGCTCCTGGGTGAAAGCAGCCTTACCCCTTTTTGTATACTTTATAGGGTCTGCTGCTGCTGCTGCTGCTAAGTCGCTTCAGTCATGTCCGACTCTGTGCGACCCCATAGACGGAAGCTCACCAGGCTCCCCCGTCCCTGGGATTCTCCAGGCAAGAACACTGGAGTGGGTTGCCATTTCCTTCTCCATTATAGGGTCTAGCCCTAGGCTTTGTGGTCAGTGATCCCCAGATACCTAGTTGTTTCAAAAGTGACTGTTGATTGTCACAGAGTCCATCCCTTCTGCAGCTTCCAGTTTGCTTGGTTTCTTGCATGGAGGGAAGGCATAGCACCTTCTCCACAGTGTGAGCCACTGGCCACAGTGGAAGCCTTCGCACACGCATTCAGCTACAGGCATGATGAAAAGGTTCATGGCCAGATCCATTTCATGGATTTACTCATGGACACACAAGTAAGTAATGCAAAACTCCGTCTTCCAACGTCAGATGCCTCATCTGGGAGAAGGTCTTGGTACCCACCTGCCTCCCAGATCCTAAGGATACATGTGATCTTGGAAAAAGACAGGTAACATGATGTCTGGAGTGCATTTAGTGATGAGGATAAGAACACAAGATAAACTTCTCTAAAGTATATACTGTTTAACCTGGATGTTTGGGTTTCTCAAGAGGATTTCCAACTTAATGCCAGCATCATATCTTCACATCATGACTGGCAAGATGTGTCCTAAAAGTGACACAGGTGGAGGGAAAACAAGCTAGACAGCATGTGCCAGGCTAAGCTGGGTCCTGTGTGACAGCCCCTGGCAATTTACACTCACAAACTATGTCGCACAATGGTCTGGATTTAGAAATACTCAGAGAAGGAAATTCTAGGAAGAACACAACGATAATACTGGCTTTAACTTTCTTGGAAAGCTATTTTGTTTTCATTTTTTGATTATGCTTTTCTTCGTATGCCTATTGGTCACCACACCTCGTGGGAGCCCTTAATCGTCTCAACAACCAGGGCTCTTGGAACAGGGTGGCCAGGCAACAGGTGATCTGCACACCTTGTTAGGAACTTGCTTTCCCTTTTTGCTCTGGTTTCCTTGCTGCAAAGACAGAGGCGCTTTCATTTACTAGGGAGCCATACAGTAGGGTGAACGACTCACGGGGTAGCTAAACCAAGACGGCCCAGTGCTCTCACAAAACCTTCTGTAGCCACTGGATGGGCAGGCTGTCTGTCTGCTGTGTACCCGCTCCTCATGCCCACATTCCAGGCTCAGCGAGTGGAAATTTAGTCTCACATCCACACCACAGCAGCACATTAAAATGTCTTCGATTAAGCCCTGGATTAGCATGTGCCCTGACTTTATCTTAATTGCCGATTAAGATTAATCCCTCTAGGGAGTTTTCCAAGGCTGCTCTATTACCGTGGGGTGAATCACTGAATATTTGGGGTTGTGAGTGCCATTTAGTTTCCTTGGACTAAAATAGGAGATCCAGACTCTCCCCGCCTCAGAGGAAGGGGCTCTTCATTGTTCTCTGAAAACCACCCCGATAGCTCATTTGCACCTAAAGTTTCGGGGGAATGAAGAAACCTTGATCCATCAGGACAGGTTTATGTGAGCTGCAGCACAGAAAGCCATATTCGGGTGGTATCTTGGCTCTAAATGTCTATGTGAATTTTGGCCTGAAGAATGATATTCTGATCCACACAGTTTTGACTTTATTATTCACAGTGACTTGCTTAAACATTTTTTTTTCTCCTCTTTTTCTAAATGGATACACATACTTTGTCCTGTGAACTGTCTGAGGATAACGTGTGATAGCTTGGTTCTTGAGCCTAAATACTTCAGTGTCTTTCTTAAGAATAGAAATATTCTCTTACATAACCACAGGTATCAACTTCATAAATTACTTGACTACAATGAACTGTATCTACTCTATCAACTCACTTTGAAATTGGCTTCACTAAATAGTAACAGGGTATCTGTTAAGATCTGGTTACAAAAGAGAGATGGAAATCAAGAGAAAGAAATAATGTTTCCAAGGAAGAGTAAGAAAACTCTTTACTTTGAAGAAAGAGAAATGAGAAACAACCTGCAGTTTACACAGCAGCAGCAGAGTCAAGACAAGCTCAGGAACTCAAGCAGTCAGCTTTTCTGTCCTGCTAGAGTCTCTCAGACCGTGTTCTGCAAGGCCCCAGGGTCACGGGCACCCTTCAGGGGTGGGCAGTGGAGGGCAGGGGTGGGCGGAGTGGCTGGAGTTCTCTTCCACCCATTGCCTCTGTCTTTTGAAGGAAAAAAAAAAATGCCATTGCTAACAAGCATTTCAAAACTGGTCACGAAGGAGCACACGTAGTTAAATAAAAGGCCAACAAGGCCAGCCTCTGGCCGTGGAATTGATAAGAGCTTAAGGAGTCAAGGAAGAACAGGTCAGTCTTGACTCTGAGAACATTAAGAGACATCCGCCCCACCGGACTTGACACTGCCCTGTCTAGATATGGAGACTTCCCCAGTGCAGCAGCCAAGAAATCTTTTTTTTTTTTTTTTTCTTTCCTTTTTATTGGTGTGCTCAGGCATTTGTGTGGTGTGTAATGAAAACTCGATGATAGGGACTTTTTGGTGGGCCAGTGGTTAAGAATCTGCCTTCCAATGCAGGAGGCACAGGTTCAATTTCTGGTTGGGGAACTAAGATCCCACATGCCATGGGGCAACAAAGTCTATTTACTGCAACTACTGAGCCCATAATTAGAGAGAAGCCCACATCATGATGAAGAGTCAGGGCACCGCAACTAAGACTCACCACAGCCAAAAGTAATAAATAAATAAATTTTTAAAAGGTGATAGCTGTACCTATTTCACATCCTTTCTCTTAGGTTTAAGGTGGTAATTGTTTATGAAATGTTGTATGGCTATCTGGGGAGGCATATATCAGGTGCATTCAGCAGCCATGGGAAGGCCACTAAGGCGGGACACAGCTCAAAGGTCCTTTCATGATAGCATGTACCTGTGGCCTGACTCCAATCTGAGAAGCTGGCTGATACAGGTGGCCATGGCTTTTGAGATTCCTAACAGGGCAATCCCCTGCTTTATACACCAGGGAACCTAATCCTGTTACTGCTCGGATGAATCAGCTTTTTCTCAGAGTACATGGGTCAGATGAGTCGTGTAGTGCTTATCAATGTCAAGGTCAGCCTTACTTTTCTTCCTCAGATGCACTGCCCCCTTTCATGATGTCTTCATCTGACAATGTCTTCATTTAGGAGCCATTACTGGAAACTGCTCGATTCTGAAAAGCTAACATCAGAGATCTCAGGAGGATTCTAGGAGGCCAACCTCCTTCTTGGATCTTCCACCAAACACACCTTTCTAAAGACTCCTCCTCACGTGGTTGTTGGCATTCCTGCTTCTTCTTAGGAGAGTTTACTCCTGGAAAACAGAAAGTCACTCCCTCATTTCCTTCCTTCGCTTACTGACCTGAGAAGTCACTAGTCACTAGCCTTAGCAGCACTTGGGAGTTCCAATGGATGTACCCCTGTGAACGTCACTCAAATACCTCACAACTTTCATCTTTCTTTACACTGAAGTCCTGAGAAAGGCCACAACTGTCAATAGTATTTCTGAATGGACAGAAGTCACTTATGGTCTCTAAGTGTTCTAGTCTACCCCCTCCCACAGTAATCCTGTTTTCATCCTGAAGCAGAGCATAAAAATTGAGGACGAAGCGCTCTCTCTCTTAAACCCACATGATAGCCACGTTCCTTAGATTCTGTTACAAAACAACTATTGGCTTTAACTGGAAACTTGAAAATTTAGGGTAATTGTAGTATCAATTCATGATTACTCAACACATTTCCTCAACTTCCTTTATGACTGATATTTTGAGTCTATTACTGTAACCTTCTCTGAATAAAGTGTGTTGTCCTGAAACAGTGGGGTCTGAGACACCCCACACCTCTAAGGTTTCTCGTCTATGAATCACATGGTTGCCAAAATCTTTCCCCTCTTCTTTCAATCCTTCTCTCTTAAACTCCCTTCACTTCTACTTCCAGGATCTGCCTTTGGCATCTGCAGTAACATGACTCTAAACGAATGGGATTTCCACGTTATTCTGGTCTGAGCTGCAAATGATTAGATTCCCTACCGAGCCCTGATGGCAGTATTACTAGGCTTTAACTTGATGAGACTGACTTTGTTAATAGAATTCTCTCTTCTGCTGTTTGACTATGTTAATGTTGCTAAAAGAAGAAGAAGAAGAAGAAAAAAAAAACACCAAAAAACCTGATTTTCCTATATGTAAGCTATTTTCAAATTTACATGAAGGGTTCTCCTAATAGATCTGCAGTCTTATTCCTATGGAGACACTAAAATTACGTGTTTGTTTTTCTCCCTATCTAAAAACCAATATCTTGTGAGGCACTCCACGAGGAGTACTTAGATTTAGTTCTGATTAAAAATTCCTCTTGGATATTTCTGTCCTAAGCTCGAAGACCTCTTTTTGTACTTTCCCTCTCTGCTCTTCATCCCTCCCTTATTACCCTTACTCAAGGCATTTGTGTACACAAGCATACACGCATGCGTGCATGTGACACACACACACACACACACACACACTTCATTTGTTTGGAACAGATCTGAGCCAACATATTCCCTGGGGGTCCAGTGGTCTCTTTTCCTATTAATGAACAGTATGTTGTTGCAGGTTCATGGAGGGCTTAATTGAATAAACATAGAAAGATGAATATGCTTATGGGATATCAAACCTCCTTAGGTTTAAAGTTACTGACATAGAAGAATGATCTTGTGGAGCATCCGTGTTCTTTCACGGTTGGGACATTATGGAGTACAATGTCACAGGGAAAATGTTGCCTGCATTGAGCTTCGACTCTGACTCCATCTTCTCCATCCCCAAGTGCTGGGGGGAGGCGTCAGATTTGCAGATGTCAGCAATGCCGGTGTGTGAACTAGTTCAACCTCAAATTCTGTGGCTTAGTCCTTATCGGTGATTCGACGGGAACCTGAAACTTTGTTGAAGGGGAAGGCATTTTGCTAGCTCAGTGAGAAGTTAGTTCAAACGGCACCCAGGATATTGTGATCATCAACAAGCTTGAGGTGGAGGGACTCAAAACCAACTTGCAGGAGCGAGCATCTCCCCAGCCCCCAAACTCACACCTTCCTGGTCACTGTTCTGCTCTCCTTCCCTTGACACTTTTCATAGATGCACTTCATACTGTGTCCTCTGCATTTCCAACCCCACACTCGTGGGCAAAAAAAAAAAAAAAAAAAAAGTCCACAATAAGAGAACAGAATCAAATTCAGCTGGTAAATCAGACAGTTGACTTTGCTTTATAATTTAATAAGGACTGGCCCTTAAGCACCTCCCTCACTGCCCATGCCCTGGGCCTGACTCTAGTACTCCTCTGAGTTAAGGAATTAACACCATGAATTCCACCATCCTGAACCCATGGGAGGTACTGCTAATCAATCACAGAACTTTCTCATTCCTCATACTTCAAGCAGTCACCACCAATCCACTGGAGTTGACATGGCATCTGAATTCTATTTACCTTCCTAGATTAAGGCAGTGAGAAAGCCTAGACTTCAGGGGCTTACATTTCAGCACCACTATTTAAAAGCAGTGTGATTTTGGCCAAGTTATTCTGTGCCTCAGTTTCATTAAGGGCAAAATGAGGACAATTAGAGCCTCTTTCTCATATGTTTTGAGTATTAAATGATTTAGTATTCTAAAATGCTGAGAACACTACCTGGCCTACCTCAAAAAGGATATATGTGTTTGCTATTGTCATTATTGCTCAAATGCAAATATCACTCAGGAGGGAAGTGTTACAGTGTATTATTGCATCCCCTTCATATTAAATGGGTCTGTCAGATGGCTGGCTTGGTAATCCCCTAATAAGGTCTTTAGGAGGAAGAAAATAGAGTAGGGCAACTCTGTCCTGGCCTTTGGAGATGCCAATAGATGCCCAGTGGAGAGTGAAGGGCTGAGGCGCTAGGAACACAAGCTGAGAGTTGAGTGAGTGCTGGGTAGAAAGAAAGGAGGGAGCATTACATAATTCACAACCCAGCTTTCTTGAAACACATGTGTTTTCCCTGCTCCTTTTAAGTTAAGCAAACCAAATCGGGACAGCAGAGCTTAGATCCCCAGCCTAAAGGTTTGCAATCAAGCCATGGATGCAAAAGGCAGAGACAAGGTCTGGGTTCTCAGAGTTTGGGGTCCAGATCTAGTTGGGAGAGTAGAGGAATTGTAAATCCTCTGATCATTATCTGCACCAACCACTGTCCAAAGGCTATATCAAGAGCAGTGAAATCACTGTCTCTGGATTGATGGTCTATTCTCAGCACTGTACTTAAACCAGCAATTTGCCTCCCCTTTATCTGTTCTTTTTCCTCCTTCCCTTAGCTCTTAACACTTTCTAACACAATTATATCCTTTACTGATTTCTCATAGATTTTGCTAATTGTCTTCTCTCTGTAGGAATAGAAGCAACTCAAAGGCATGGGTATCTGTCTGTGTTGTTGATATATTCCTAGTACCTAGAATTGTGCCTGATTGATAGTATGTCGTGAGAAAATATCTACTACATCAATGAATGAATGCTGTTAGTTCTTTTGTTGTTGTTGTTAGTTCTTAAACACAGTTCTCCATGCTAAAACATTGGTGCCCATTTAAGACGGTAGCAAAAACAAGACCATGCAAAACAAAAACAAAATATAAGCGTTGGCATAATTTAGTCCTCTCTAAAAAAGTATACTGTACTCCAATTACTTAAGTGAAAAGCTGAAAAAGCAAACAAATAAACAAACCCAGAACATTAACTCAGGGGGAAACACATATGCCTGAGCTAAACACAGAAAAATCTTCTTTTCAGGAGAAGCCTCATGATATCATAGAAAATTCACTAGCCTAGATATAGGGAGAGACTCATTGAAGACCCAGCTTGGCACAAACCAGCTGTGACCACAGACAAATCACTCTTCCTCTCTGAGCCTCAGTTTCTCCATCCACATTTAGCTTGATTCAATGCAAGTATTTAATGAGTGCCCACTTACTCACCTCTAGTCCTAAGAGGACATAACCCTACCCAGTCCCACTGGATGCTAAGATGCTAAAATAGCCTACTATCTAAATGTGATCATTCATGGGTGAGAAATTAAAGCTGCATCCCCTCCCTTCATCACAGTGGATGAGGGGACTTCACTTTCATAGAGACCTCCTTACTCAGCAGAGCACACATTTACTCAGAGAGGCCAGGTGCTGAGAGCCCCTGGTGCAGCTGAGTCCAGCGTTCACCTCTTAATGGGCACTTTGAGAGCCAAGAACCCAACAGCAATCTCATGAGCACAGAGGACGAGTCCGGTGCCGATAGTCAAGGCGCTTACGGAACTGCTGAGCCAGGGGTGTGCCCGTGCTCTTTCAAATGGCTTACAAAGCATCACAACAATGTGAGTGGGTTTACCACTGTCTTACAAAAGCACATCTGGAGGATCTCCATGTTCGCCTGCACCCGTGAATATTGAACTGAGAAAACTAAATCGATTTGCTGTTTAATCCAACTGTCAATACAAGCTGCTGTATAGACTCGATTGGCTTAAAACTCAAGCCAGCACCTTCGGCAAGTAAAGTTGAATGTAACTGGTATTGATACACACCACAGGTAGTTGTAAGAAACAAATATCCCTAACTGTATTTGGTGGGAATGGTCAGTGCTCAGTGATCGATGAGGCTAATAATTTTTGATCTTGTTTACTGAAGAGCCGAGCATGGGCTTGTGAACTTCATGGTTTAGGAAAATTCTCTAATGGGATATGGTTAAGATTTTGCTCCCATGCATAAGGATTCCTCTTTCTGCCCCTATTCTGACAGAAGGATTAAACATCCCCAGCTCCTAGGAGCCACTGCCCATGAATGTGCTCTCTATCACGTGTTACTCTGGCATCAAATCTAGCCCCATAGCACAGCCCAATTACCTGGTTGTAGACCAATGTCTGTATTTCACTGTTTGGCTGCTGAGTGACAACAAGATAAATTAGAAGAGCTAGAAATTAAATTATACTGAGTATGCTTTAATGCCTTATGTGTAAAGCCTCTGCCTGGCAGACTATCTGGTTTCCTCAGGGACTTAATGATGGCAGAGGGGCCAAGAACAAAATTTTCTGAGAACCAACTCCCTTTACCAAAGAATAAAATCCTCCCCCCAATTTCCCATTCCTCAGTTCTAAGAACTGCTGCCTGCTTCTTTGCATGGAAGGTGGCTATTCTTCTCCTTTTGCTTCAGGATTCCTAACTTAGAGCCTTAGGAAAAACACAGTGTCTAATGGTCAAAGGGTAGCCATTTTCAGGGAATTTGTCTTAATTTCTTTACATTCTGCCTTCCCTTTGGGGGCTCAGTGGATTGTGAACTGTGCTTTGAGTTTCAGTTTGGACACACCCCAGAACTCAAAGTAAAAATGATATAGGCTTAATAACAACTTCGAGGGAATCCTTTTCAAGTTCAAAGTAGAGGGTAAACATTAATTAATCGGTTCCCCTGCCAACACTGTGTGAGGTATAAACTACTAGCCCCATTTTATAGATGAGAACATTTAGAGTGGAGAATATGAATGACCTGCTCCAAGTCAAGGTAGACTCTCGTCAGTGAAGGCATGAGCAACTTGGATCCTTGTGCACAGTAAGGGCATGCACGACTTTTCTCATTCACAGAAATTGATGAAAACCCTGTCCCAGGCTTGGGCATCTGAGCCTAGCTCAGCCGATCGATCTCCTGCCTTGGTCAGAATAGCAACTCTCAGCTTTCAGCATGGCTACTACCGATTTCTGCCCTTAGTTTTCCGGCCAGAAGGGACTGCCTTCCTCTAACATAACTCAAAGAGACTCAGATCAAAGTCTCACCAGTGGGTCATTTAAACGACAAAGCTTGTCCAACACCTCCCTCTAATAAGACTCCCTGAGTTTTATTAGCCTAGCTTTGCAATGGAAGTCATGTTCAATCCAGGTTGCTCACCGCACCTTGGACCTGCAGCCTAGGGAGGTATAAACCAGTGGCTGGATTATATAAGGGAAATGCCATTTGGCACAAGCAGATAGGTGGGTGTGTGTGTGTTCAGTTGCTTCAGTCATGTCCAACTCTGCGAATCTATGGACTGCATCCCACCAGTCTCCTCTATCCATGGGATTCTCCAGGCAAGAATACTGGAGTGGGCAGCCAGTCCCTTCTCCGGTGTATCTTCTTGACCCAGAGATTGAACTTGTGTCTCTTATGTCTCCTGCATTGGCAGGCAGGCTCTTTACCACTAACGCCACCGGGGAAGCCCAGAGAGGTAGGTAGGTAGATACACAGTTAGGAAGAATACAGAGAAACAGGTCAATACATTTTATAACTTTTCACTATATGAACCTTTTGGTTAATCTTGGTCATCTACATCTGCTTTACAAAGACCAAGCTGGTGGTCAGTTTGTGGGAAGCTGTATAAGGTTTTCCACAAGATAGTCCCAGCTGTCAGAGCTTTTGATGACCCTGACATGGTTCCATATCTCCCCCATGCCTTGCCTTACACTGATGAGCACTGATAGTATTTCTGTTGACAAAACGTTATGAAATAGTTAACTGAGTCCTGGGAAGAATTCTCTCTCTAGTTCATAAGCACCAAGGGGTTTTGCCTCACGGAGGGTGGCGACACTAAGATTTCAGCATTCCCTCATCAAAAACATGTGGATACATATTTTCCAAAGCACTTGGAGGTTTCCGGCAAATCTTTATACATCTCACAAAAATACCTTCAGAAGCATCAGTTATCCTTCACAGAACACACGTGAAACATGTCTGTTCCATAAGGAGATGGTAGGAAGAAGAGCTTTAGATGAGCCATAATGAATATGGAAATTTAAGGGAAAACAGAGGGAAAAAATTTCTTTACTACCATGCTGGGAGTGGAAAACTTTAGCCTAGTGTATCTCAACCCTGGCTGCTTATCAGAACCATCTGGAGGACTTTTGTAAACTCTCATGTCTATTTCAGTCCTACTGAATAAGCTTCTCCAGGAGTAAGACTAGACAGAGGGATTTTTTTTTTTTAAGCTGTCTTCGTAACTCTGTTGTGCAGACAAGTCCGGGAACCACTGGGCTGCTCTAGGGAGTACAGTGTAGACTATGAACACCTACATGTGAGTTACATCACCTGTCAGGGAACATACAGAGAGATATTCCTTTAAAAAGAATTGGGCAGCTGCTTCCATGTGGAATCTAAAAAATAATACAAATGAATGTATACACAAAACAGAAATGGACTCCCTGACATAGGAAATGAGCTTACCGTAACCAAAGGGGAAAGAGGAAAGGGAGGGACAAATTAGGAGTTTTGGATTAACAAAGTACCACACATAAAATAGATAAGTAAAAAAGATTTATATATAGCACAGGGAATTACACTCAGTCTCCTATAGTAACTTATAATGAATATAATCAGGAAAAAAATAACTGAATCACTATGCTGTACACCTGAAACTAATACAACATTGTAAATCAACTCTACTCCAATAAAAAATAACACAGTAACAACAACAAAAAAATAATTGTTTTGGGGGGACTCCTTGGGTAATTGCCTCTAAATTGCATCATTGTTCCATTAGTAATTTAGTTTTATTTGACGCTTCATGTGAGAAACTATTTTAAAACAAGAAATCCTTCATGCTTATTTTCATTTAAATGGACTCAAAAGAAACTATTTGCTTGATAGATGAGTAGAATTAGGGCTTATATGACTGACTCCAAAATAATTTAAGATGAGAAGTTATTAAAAAAAAAATTAATAAACGAAACCTACATGGCTGCATCTGTGACCCGTGGGGCTTGGTTTCCTCAGGCAGCTTGCATCTACACAGCTATGTAAGCACCACGCTTATGGAGGGTCCACTGTGTGCTTGGAAATGTGCTTGCTCCTAGCAGTACTGGGATGGAACAAATACAATCTCCACATGATAGGGTCACCCAGTCTAGTGAGGGAGTGGGTCAAATAAATGCTGGGCTTCCCGGTGGCTCAGTGGTAAATAATCCCCCTGCCAGTGCAGGAGACGTGGGTTTGATCCCTGGGTTGGGAAGATCCCCTGGAGAAAAAAATGGCAACCCACTCCAGAATTCTTGCCTGGGAAATCCCATGGACAGAGAAGCCTGGAGGGCTAGTCCATGGGGTCACAAAAGAGTCTGACATGACTTAGCAACTAAACGACAAAAGAAGTGCTATGATAAAAACTGGCTTTTACTTGTCTCCTCTCATGGGTCACGTAATCTTTCAAGTTCCACATCTCATTTCATCCTCTCAACAATCTCATTAAGCAGGTTCTATTATTGTACCCATTTGACAGATGAGGAGCCTGAGACTTAGAGGGCTTCAGTAACTTCTTCAAAGTCATAAAACCTGTAAGGGTCTTTCTGATGCAGCAGGCCAAATTTATATCCCCATCTTATTCTGCTTCAGAAGTACACAGAAGGTATGGGGGGCTCCGGGATGGGCATGGGGCGCTCATTTGGGCTGGCTGTTTTGGGGTTGGGTGGGAAAATTTGAGCACATCCTTTTCTCTTGTTACATCAGCACTGCTCCACATCAGGGCCAACTCAGCATCTTGGGTGCCTGCAGCTTTCAAGATTGGTGTTAAGGAGTCTCCTTCCCCTTGAACTTGCCCATCCAAACGGACCCAGCAGTATGATGGTCAGCAATGCCTTTGTACTACTCTCTCGGTGGAGAAAATACACAACCACCATGGAGTCCTCAGGCTGGGCTAAACGTAGTACCTGAGAGTCATTTACTTCAGTTCCCCAGGGTGGGACTCGGCCTGGCTTGCTTACCCACATTTCAGCAGCTCAGAGTGCCGGCCTGGCCACAGCGTTAGGTGCAACCGAGCCATAACTCGAAATCATCTATTTATCCTTTAACTGCACTGCTCGCTGGCAAGTGTAGGGGAGACCAACGCACGCCTCTGCTATGGTTCAGTGAGCTGAGCTCCTGGGCTCCTGTACCTTGGCTGTGGTGTCAAGTCAGTTATATAACCACTGGGCTGAGTGCCTCCCTGGAGAGGGAGATGGGGCGGGTGAGCAGGAAAGACATTATTAGTGTAATGTTAAGAAAACAGACTGTGAAAGCTTCCCGAGACTTCAGCATTTGGAACCGTAGGGTCCCCTCCAGTTTGTTTCCCATCTAATTCTGTCATCTGTGAATCTTGCCCATTTGAGCCTGGATGGCTGTGGGTGGAGAGACTGGCACAGTGAAGGGGCTCAGGCTCTCTCAAGTAGTGAGCTTTTTTAGCCTTAAAATACGCCCTGTTGGACATATGGACACATGCTGAGGGGTGGGGGGAGGAAGGAGAGGGTGAGACAAATGGAGAGAGTAGCATGGACGCATATACACTACCATATGTAAAACAGATAGCCAGTGGAAATCTGCTGTATGACTCAGGGAACTCAAACCAGGGCTCTGTAACATTCTAGCAGAGTGGGATAGGGTAGGAGGTGGGAGGGAGGTTTAAGAAGGAGGGGACGTATAATACACCTATGGCAGATTCATGTTGATGTATGGCAGAAATGAAACCAATGTTATAAAATAATTATCTGTCAATTAGAAATAAATAAAATTTTTAAAATGCCCTGTTGTATGACTGTTATTTGGTAGACCGAATCTGATGCTGAAGAATGTGTGAAAATTGATGCCCAACTACAGCTAAGGGAAGTGTACTTTGTCATAAGTTTTGCATTTATTCTTTTGCTTCTAAAGTCTTAATGTGGACAAACTGGAAAGACTGAAAGATTGGAGCATGAAAGGCTCTCCAGAAGTGCCCTCAAACTTTTCAATAAGGATAACAGAAGAAACAAATAAGTACCCACTTTGGCGACTTATTTTTGGGTTATACAAAAGTTAAAACCATTGATTTTTTTTTTTTAATTGGCAAACTGGTCATATGCTATGTAGTCACTCCATATCATAGAAATCAATGCAAGTTTTATTCATCCATAGCTGTCATCTGCCCTCCAGCTCTGAGAAGTGGTTTCCCATTCATAGCCCCCACACTCACATGTGGCCCTAAAACATTTTTAATGAATGGCATTTGCTAAGTGAGCATATAGGAAAATGATCATCCCTGCCAGTAATAAAAAATGCAAATTAAAGCAACTTTGAAAAGGTAGCATTTTAGTCTTACTAAATAATGCCCTAACGCTGGTCAGGCTGCAGTGGAACTGATAGACTCAAATGCTATAGGCACTGAGTTAAATCAGCATAATTCTTCTTGAAAGAACTAAGGCAATGTGTAACAGGAATCATAGAGATACGCTTCCTCTGACCCAGTAATCCTTCTCCTGGGAGTGTATATGAAAGAAATAATCTGAAAGAAGCAGAAAGCTATACAAACTCTAGCGCTGTCTCTAATGATCAAATCTAATCACACACATACACACAAAATTCCGGAAGGAGCCTAATGTTGGGTAATTGGGGATGGCTTAACAAATTATGGGGTACTGATGATGGAATATTATGCAACTATTAAACTCCAAAAGGCACAAGGGAAAAATTTAAGATTTAATATCATGAGGATGATAGGATTTACTTGAATGTTTTTCTTTATCAGTTTTTAATATATAAAATAAATGAAGAGCATTATAGGAAATGCAGTGGGAGGCCTCTTGGACAATTATTTTCTGGTACAAATGGGCTTTTATAATACTAAGGATCTCCCAAATGAAAATACTGAAATATAAACGGTCACCTCAATGGTGGGGGGAGGCTTAACACATTGTATCTTTCACTCTCTAGTCCAAGTCTGGTATTTGGCCTTGGAGTCTCTTCTTTGTACAGGACCTCTTCCATTTATTCTAAATAGGATGACTTAGAAAGGTGCTGAAATGGAGCCCCACTCTCCCTATACCAGTCATATTGGCTTGTATCCATTCAGGTCCTGGAGTCACCCTTGGAGGAAGCCTAAGAAAACCCTCAATGCCAGGGTTTCTGAACCTCTAGATGGACAAATCTGCCTCTTATCTATCCTGAAATTAAGGGAACTCAGGTCTACATGACTGCTCATAGACAGGCAAAGAAATAAATCTCTATCCATAATAATAAACCAGTACCACAATTGGTTTAACACAACGATTTCTAGTCAAAGCAAGTGCAGCCATGCCTTTACTATGGATCAGTAGCTTCCTGTGACTGCCAGTAAGCAGTGTAGGCAGGTTTGTGCTTTAGTTTTCACTGGTCTGTGTCCAATTGGGGAAAATGAGTTTTCATGATGCTAAATACAGTCAAAGTAAAAAAAAAATGTTCTTACTCTAAGATAATGCCCTTTCCAGTTTTTTTGGTGTTAAAACTCCATCCTTTTGTGAAAAGACAGTGACCATAGATGGGTAATTTTTTGTTGTTGTTGTTTGTCCTCCTTTGTGGTAGAATACGTGTGTGTGTGTGTGTGTGTGTGCGCGCGCGCTAAGTTGCCTCAGTCTGACTTTCTGCAACCCTATGGACCAGAGCCCACCAGGCTCCTCTGTTCATGGGATTTCCCAGGCAAGAATACTGGTGTGGGTTGCTATGCCCTCCTACAGGGGGTCCTCCTGACTCAGAGATCAAACCCACATCTCTCGGGTCTCCTGCAATGGCAGGCAGGTTCTCTATCACTAGTGCCACCTGGGAAACCTCCTTGGCCCTCAAAACATTAGTGAAATCAAACTACCTCATCCCATACATTGACCGTGAATTTCCATTCAGTAAGGAACTGGAGATTCTGGACATTCTTATTAGGCCATACCAAACAGTTTAGTGAAAAGTTCTGATCCTGTGTTGACTCTTCAGTGTGCTGTATGACTCTTATAAGCTTTGCTTTCATCACAGCTTGTGTCTGTCCTTCTGGGTTGTAAGCAGCTTTGCTGAGGAACCACTGCATCGCATTGTTGGTAACTAACACAGCATCAAGTATACCACTGTTAAACGTAGTCTGTAGCTCGACAGACAAAGTTGGTGAAATCTGAAGATCAGCTGTGGAACTGAGAAGAAAGCTTCTGGTGTGGGTTCAGCAGACCCGATCTGAACCCTGTTCTGCCACTTAACGGCTGTGGGATTAAGCAGCTAATGACCCTCTCCAGCTCCAGCTCTCACTATCTTATACCCAGATCGGATGCATCTCACATTCATTCCCATGCCATCCCAAGCTCAGTGCTGGCCAGAGGGGACCCCAAAGCAATGGGCAGATCCCCCCACCTACCAGGCAAGGTAGAGGGTCAGAGGCAGTTGTCAGTAAGCTCCGGTAAAAGACAAAATCAAATAGAAGCAGCATCCGCTCACATTGACTCACGATTATTGTGTTTGACAAGATAACCTGCACCCACTTGTACATTCATTACAGAGCTTCTGAAATGATTGTTCTTTGTCTGCTTGAACATAGGAATTTTGAATGAACAGTTTCAATGTCTGGTTTCACGCACTTGAAACTTAAACACTAGTGAGCATCTTTCTAACAGGTTTGGTCCTTACCTTCAAACGAGTCTATTGGAGACTCCAGCCAGGGGACTTGTGTGGGCTTGAAACTTGTGTGCTTTCTTTCTGAAGTCACTGATGCAAACAAAGAACCTTAAGCCTCCCCTTTCCAGTAATAAATGTTTTAAATAAATAGAAGAAGGATTTGAATTTTAATGGCTGATGAGTGAAGCTGGGAAAAATCGAAGGCAAGAGGAAAAGGGGACAACAGAGGATGAGATGGTTGGATGGCATCACCAACTCAATGGACATGAGTTTGGGCAAACTCTGGGAGATGGTGGAGGATAGGGAGGTCTGGTGTGCTGCAGTCCATGGGCTCCCAAGGAGTCAGATACGACTGAGCGACTGAACAAGTGAGGCATGAAGGGGCAAAGAGAGTGTTGTAACTGCCATGTGTTATTTTTTAAAAATTCACTGGAAGATTATATCACGTGCAGCACAGAGAAACATTAGATATTAGGCCCATTGTAGCATCGGAAGCTTCAGTAAGACCCCTCACCCATCTCTTCAGCTGCATCTCATGCTTCTCTTTCTTGCATTCCTGGGCTCCAGCTTCAGCAATCTTCAACCTGTTCCTCAAACACATGTTCTTTACCCTGCCACAGGGCCTTTGCACAGGACACTTCTTTGCCTGGTTCAGCCCTATTTGTGTTTCCCATCATGCTCTTCTCAGGGAAGCATTCCCCTCCTCTCAGGCTGGGACAAATCTCCTGTTATATATTCTTCCATGATGTATCCTTTATAGTACTTGTTGCTGTTGTTATTTTACAATTATTTGGTTTCAGTCTGATGAATTCCATTATCCCCACAAGACTGTAAGCTCAGCAGAACAGAGACTGCCTGTCTTTGCTCCCCATCTTATCCACATGGCAGGTGCCTGTGACTATGTAAGTACTGATGAATGGAATAAATGCATCCCTACAACCTCACCAAAATCCCTTTTTAATGACCTGTCTTTGCAAGGCACCCTGTGGAACAACTTGAAAGCCCTGGTTCCAGCCCTATGGTGGTTTTGGTAGCTGGAGAGAAACTCTTCAAATGTAAACAGCATCCCTGTGGTGGCGTCAGTGAACCCAGGTGTGTTCCAGATGGTGCCTACTGTTTGGACAAACCCTAATACTTTTTTCTTCCTCCGTTCTCCATGTGTCAAATGGTAACTAGATCAGCGTGCCCTTTGCTGAATGGCCAGAGGATAAGAACAGATAAGAGAAATGAAAATGCCTTGCAAATGGAAATGTTGATTTAGAGGTTGAAACCGCTACAGTCTTGGACCTTCCTAGAAAAAGATGATGGAAGTGATCCTCTTAGGTGAGATATGGCTTGTGTAGCAGGAGGGGTATTGAGCCAAGTTGGGAGCACAGCTCAGTGACAGAGAGAGGGAGAGACAGCAGGGAGCTGGGGGAGACCACTTTCCTGCCACCAGGGCTTCCCGAGGAGGATGGTGGTTGGATGTCAGCGGCCATACTGAGTGACTTCGTGATGGCAGAGGATCGGAGGGCGTGAGTGAGGGGGCAGGTTCTTCTCAAAAGCAAACCACCCATCTGCCCTGAGCTTCTTTGTTTCTCTAATGGTTTTTAGACCCTGTTTCAACTGCGTTGGGCAAACAAACAGGAAGCCTCCTCTCTACCTGTTTCTCACCAGACCAGATCCAGCCCTCACTTGGGGGCAGTTCCCTCTTGGTGTCTCAAGTGTGATAACCATTTAGCAATCTTAGGGGCAGCAGGATGGAGAGTCCCGTGTGACCACAGAGCAAGAATCATGGCCTTGCTCAGAATAATATGACTCGAGAACCACTGGGTGGGGTGTGAGTGGAACTGAATCAGTGGTTTCTAAAGATAGTCAAGATTTCCAGTCCATAGCTCACCAAAGGCAATGTCATCCCGTGGTGGCTCAGATGATAAAGAATCTGCCTGCAATGCCAGAGACCCAGGTTCAATCCCTCGTTGGGAAGATCCTCTGGAGAAGGGGATGGCTACCCACTCCAGTATTCTTGCCTGGAGAATTTCACAGACAGAGAAGCCTGATGGGCTACAGTCCATGGGGTCACAAAGAATCGGACATGACTGAGTGACAAAGGAGGAGCAGAGAGGTAAAGTAGCAAGCCTACTGCTAGTCACTGAATGCTGGGAAGGTAGGTGTAGGCTCATCCCATGAGACCTAATGGGACAAGTGGGAGAAGTGTTGGGTCACCACATGGGAGTATCAGAATGGAAGGTCCAGTTATGCATCATTTGGGAGTTCAGGGACCCTGACCCAGCCAAGAGACTGATGTGGCTGTCACAGGATTAAACACTGCCCAAGTCTCTTTCTTATTTGGAAAGATTCCCTCTTCACATGAAAATGTGGAATCAGGAAGAATCCTCTAAACGTGGCATTTCTGAACAACACTGCACTCCAACTACAGCCAACACTGAGAAGGGATGGCCGTGGCCAGTCATCCTTTCTGGATGTCCCTTTGCAAGGGGTGGAGTAGGGAGAGCTACAATAGTGGTTAAGAATCTGTTCATTTCATTGACTGGTTAGATAAGATACTGCCTATTGGACTTCCCTGGGGGCTCGTGATTAAGAATTCACCTGCCAACTCAAGGGACAAGGGTTCAGTCACCGTCTGGGAAGATCCCACATGCCTTGAGGCAACTAAGCCCATGTGCCACAACTACTCAGCCTGTGCTCTAGAGCTGAAGAGCTGTGCTCTGAGATAAGACAAGCCATCACAATGAGAATCCCACGCACTGCAACTAGAGAAAGCTCACTTGGTATCAGTACCCAACACAGCCAAAAAAAAATCAATCAATAAATTAATAAAAAAGATGTTGCCTATCTAACCGAGTGGTATGTGCAATTGTTTTCACTAATTTTGCTGTCCTGGATGGAGCACTGACAAAGCACTGTGCAAAGCACTCAGAATGCAAAGCTGAATAGAACACCACAACTGCTCTCAAGGAGCTATATCCTAGTTGGTTAGAAGGGCATAGAAGCCACATTTTACAGCTGCCGCTTGGCACGCCTTTTGCTGTTATATGCAAGGTACTGTGGGGACTCAGAGAAAGAAGAAACTCTGCCAAGAGAATCTGGGTAATTTTCCTGAAACAAGGTGTTGATGAGAGATTAGAAATTTACTAGGCATCAGAAAGACCATTGCCGAGTAATGCAGTGAATGCATCCATTGACTTTCAACCTCTCTGAGATACAGTGGTGACGAAACAGCCCTGTCCCTACCCTCATTGAGCTCACGGTCCAGTGGGGGTGGGAAAGCACATTAACAGTTAAACACACATTTGGGAAGTCCTACGAAGGGAAAGTAGTCTTCCCTGGTGGCTCAGTGGTAAAGCATCCACCTACCAATGTAGGAGATACAGGAGACACGGGTTTGATCCCTGGGTTGGGCAGATCGCCTTGAGAAGGAAATGGCAACCCACTGCAGTATTCTTGCCTGGGACATTCCAAGGACGGAGGAGCCTGGAGGGCTGGAGTCCATGGGGTCAAGAGTTGGACACCACTGAATACACAAGCACATATGAAGGGAAAGTACAAAGTGTCTCAGCAGAGTCCACCCAGGGAGCTTGTATCATCTGGGAGATGGGAGAAGCTCTGCCACAGATGTGGCATTCAGCCGAGATGGGATGGATGCTCAAGAGTGTATGAGGCCGAGGGGCTGGAAGCACAGGCAGAGAGATGGAGCAGAGGGAACTTCATGTGCATTCATTTATTCCCTGAACGTTCATGAACTATCTGTGAGTGTTGGTACAGTGCTCAGTACTGTGGTCACCATGATGAGCAAGAAACCTCAGTGAGTGTGCAGTGTAGTGGGGGAGGCAGATCATCATAACAGGATGTGCTACGTTCATGGTTGGGGAGGGGGAAACACTTCCCCCCCAGAGGGCATCGCATGTGCAAAGGCCAGGAGAGCAGAGCTCAAGACATGGGAGACAGAGGTTGGGGGTTCCTCACTCCCCTGGTCGATGACTGCGTAGGGCGCTGCCTGGCCCTTCAGCATGCTCTTCCTTGCTTAAGAACGAAACTCCTTTCTCCACCAATGGCAGCGATGTTGCACAGAGAAGATGCCACCTCAGCAAATGCTGATGCATGCATTCTGCAGTGAGCTGGAAGCAGCTGGCCTGGCTTGGCCTGTGCCACCCCTCCCCTCCTCCCCAGGCAGGATCCACACTGTCATCAGCATCGTGGGGCTGATTGCTCAAAGAGGGCAGTCTTCCTGCCTCGCCATGCCGAGCCTGCCTCAGCCCAGGCAGCCTGGCCACACCCGAGGCCCATCCAGACCTGCTGTTTGAGGGTCGAGGCCCCCTTCGAGGAGAAAGGCCCCCAACTCACTTAATAACATTTTCCCTCTGCCTGTCTAATTAACTCCGTCACTGTATCTGCAGTCAGATAAAATGCTCATTTCACACCACATTAATTTTTATCTGCTGAACATTAAGCAACACAAAGCTATCTATGCTTGGTTTAATTTACATACTGACAGACCTACAAAGCGTTACCCACAGTGGCTGCGAAGCAAATAAGCAGAACTGGCATCAAACAAGGCTCTTCAAAATGAAATATTGATTTGCAAAGCTGACAGTCGAGAAGTGTTGGAGGGAAGAGGGTGAGAAAGTAAGGGGTACAAGGGCTCTTTTTCCTTGAACAATTACTGAGGGGGTCAACCAGGAGGTCTCCTGAAGGTCAAGTGAGGGGTCAGTTGAGCTCCAGGATCTGGAGGATCAGCTGTGCTTTGGGGACACAGCCCCACAGAGTCCATACAGCTCCCTGGAAATGGGGATCTGTGTACCACTCTATTATCAGAGCCCCCGCCCCTCCACACACACACTACGATATATCTTACTTCTGTAACTGTGCTTAAGCTATTTCTCTAAAAGTATATTCCTTCCCCAACTTCAGGGGAGGATAGTCAAGCTCAGGCATCCCCTCTTCTAGGAAGTCTTCCCTGTTCATCCTTTCTCAAAACAATACTTAGAAGAGGGTCCATATTGCACTTATCACAATGAATTTTAATAATCCATTTCTTATATCTATTTCTCCCACTGGTTGCATTTATGTAATTTTTTTTAAATAACTGGAGTGGGGCCTGAGAACCTGCATTTCAAGTGTGTCTGCATAACCATGGTTTTTCTCCATCCATTCCCTGCCTTAATTGGGATATAACTGACACATAACACTTGTGGAAGTTTAAGGTATAGGACATGATAATTTGATACATGTACCTATTGCTACATTTTTACTGAAGTAAAGTTAATTCATCTTTACCTCACATAATTCCATTTTGTTATTGTTGTCATGGTGAGAACATTAAAACTCGACTCTCATAACAACTTTTACATATATAATACACTATTGTGAAGTACAGTTATATGCTGTACCAAGATCCACAGACTCACCATCTTACTGTGGATTTTCTAAGAGCACACTTTGAGAGCCTTGGTGATGTCAGAAGGGAGTGGATTGGGGGAACAGGGTGGGAGCTGGTTGGTAGGGCTAGCGGAGAACTCTACTTTCCTGAGGAGGCTGGAATTAGACTTGGACATGATGTGGCATCACAGCTTGAAAAAGATTCAGGGCTGACAGAGGGAGTGGAAAACACGCATCTAAAACCTGGAGAGTAGAGGAGACTAGATTTACTTTGAAATACCTATGTAAATCCCAGTTTCAAACCAACTCTTGTCCTCCTGTGAGTTTCAGTCTGCAGATATCCACTTTGCACCAAGCTGCCATGAGGGAGAAGAGCACAATATCTTCCCAACCATACAGGCCAATGTAGGCTGAGTTTTCAGCTTTGCAACACTAAGAATTTTAGTAGATAGTCATGCATATGCAACACACAACATTCATGCTATGGTTGTACATGGCTCCCCCTAAAGAAACTTCTGGGCTGGCTTCAGTTTCACAATCATGCATGCCAGGGCTTGTACATATCAGTTGGTTCTAGAATTACACAGGTTTTTTTTTTTTTTTTTTTGCTTTTAATACCAGCACAGCACAATTTTTCAGATGTCTAACTCATAGAGGGCCTAGATCCTCCCTTTGGACCAAAAAGCTTCAAAATGATGGACTGAAATTTGTTTATTCAATGGTGTTTAGTGGGATAGGAGCTTTTAAAGAAAAGTCTGCCTTATTTAGACTCAAATGTGCATAAGACTGACTGTGGACTGAGTCCAGGAAGGGTCATGGGCTCTGGGTGCCAGGCCTGATTCAGGCATAATCAGCTGTATGAACTTGGACAAGTCACTTAAACTCCCTGAATCTGTTTCCTCATCTCTAGTATGGACTTAATAATATGACTTTTGCATCACAGAACTGTGATACTGAGTCAACGTGCTTTGAAAAATCTAAGTCTAAATATAAAGAATATTGGCTTTTGGTAATTATCTACTAACCTTCCCACAGATAACAACAAAACTATCTATACAAAATAATTTTTAAAAATTATTTGAAGATAATGGAGTACAACCAAAAGCAAAAAGAAACTGGAAAAGAGCCTTTACCAGGAAACATAGGGCCTCCACTTGGTAAAATTTATAAATTTGTAGATTTTTGCCTAAAAACACACCTTAGTTAGTTTTTGACTCTGCAGAGCTTAAACTGTTAGAGATAAGATCTGGGTTTGGAAAGGAACTGAAAGTTAGGGGACCAATTCTGGAAGGGTGGAAACTGCAGAAGAACAAGTCACAACACCTGTGTATAAAATCTGCCCAAATTCTTGGCTGACTGCTAAACTTTGCATGCATGGGGAAGATCACAAGGGATTCAGTACAAAAGCAGAAGCTGAAGGATTAAAGAAAAGAAAAGGGTTAGCTGTTGCTGACCACAGGGAAGACAAAGCTGGAATTGGCCAAGTTAACCGGCTGCTTTAAAAACAGACAAACTCTTCAGAGGAATATAACAAAATGTAGAATCTCTGTAACATGTATATTATATATTATCTCATCAAAGTCACTGGACATGCAAAGAAAGAGTAAACTTTAACCCATACTCAAGAAAACATAAGAAAAGGAGTCAATAGAAACCAACCCCAAGAATATTCAGATAGTGCATTCAATAGGCAAGAATCTTAAAGAAAGTATGTTCAAAGAATTGAAAAAATATATATGTATATATACACTTAATGCATGGACAGACACGTAACCTTAGTGACCAACAGCAAGTGTGACAGCAAACCAGACGGAAATCCTAGAATTAAAAATCAAAATGACTACAATGAAAAAAAAATTGCGTAGGAGCTTAACAGGAGATTGAAGATGGCAGGAGAGTCTGTGTATCTGAATATGGATCAATAGAAAGTATACACTCTTTAAGAACAGAGAGGAAAAAATTGGAGAAAAGTGAGTAAAGTCTCAGAGACCAGCAAACATTTTAACATACATGAAATTGAAGCCCTGGAAGGATAGGAGAGAGATAATGGGTAGAAAATATATTGGAAAGAATGGCTGAAAACTTCCTAAATGTGGTGAAAGATATCAACTTATAGCTTCAAAAAGCTCAACACATCCCAAGCAGGATAAACTACCTTGTCAAACATAGTCAATTTTTTTTGAAATCCAAAGATAAAGAGAGAATTTAGAAAGCAACCAGAGAAAAACAGACATGATATTCAAAAGAAACAACAATATGAATAATAGCCAACTTCTCTCAAAAAACAACAAAGTCCAAATGATGATGGAATGACTTCATTAAAATAAAGAAAGAAAAATTCAGAACTCTATATTCAGGAGTTGCTGCTGCTAAGTCGCTTCAGTCGTGTCCGACTCTGTGCGACCCCATAGACGGCAGCCCACCAGGCTTCCCTGTCCCTGGGATTCTCCAGGCAAGAACACTGGAGTGGGTTGCAATTTCCTTCTCCAATGCATGAAAGTGAAAAGTGAAAGCGAAGTCGCTCAGTTGTGTCCGACTCTTCGCGACCCCATGGACTCCAGCCCACCAGGCTCCTCCGTCCATGGGATTTTCCAGGCAAGAGTACTGGAGTGGGGTGCCATTACCTTCTCCGATATTCAGAAGTAAAGGCAAAATAAAGTCATTTTAAGATAAGCTAAAACTCAGAGATTCACTATCAGGAAACCAGCACTAAATGGAATGTTAAAGAAGCTTCTTAGTTCGAAGGGAAATGACATGTAATGGTAAACAGATCTACAAGAAAGAATGAGGATCACTGAAGAAAAAAAAATTTCATGTACCTAGTTATTCATATTTTCAGTGTTAAACAAATGTATCCCATATAATCATATTTTACTGTATGATAAATGGCATGTAACCTCTAAACAGAATGTAGAAATCCTATAAATTCTTTTTCCTGCCCCTAAAGAATCCCTTTCCTTTCAAAAAAAAGTAAAGAAAACTTGGTTTTATTACCTAGCTCTGTGATCTTAGGCAAAAAGTGAACTTATCTGTGCATTTGTTTCTCCATTTATAAAACAAAAAGATGGACTAAATCTCAAAAGTGTTTTTCAGCTTGTACATACAGTGACTCTATAGTAAACTGGAGCAGTATATTAATAATATTCTCTATTTCATTTTTAGTAATTATTATTTCTATTTTCATTATTATAGTTAAGGTAACTTTTCTTAATGATGAGATGAACTCATAAAATTTACCCAAGGTAGTATGAACCTCAGAAGCTTCGTAGATACACCAAACCCTTCTATGACTCACAGTTCAAAAATAACCCCAAAGGTACTCCTGTTGCTCAAGTAATCAAATGAGGTTAAGTCCACGGTACATATGTGCTGCACATTGTATGGCCTTAAACAGATAAAGGTAAGGTGGTTTGATGATCCCAGTTGTCAGATCCTTTCACGTTGCAACATAGCGACACTGGAAGCCTATTTCTTAGTCATCTCGGAACACTGGAGGAACTACATTAAGCCACATCAGCATGTGCTTCGCCGAGCGCAAAAGTTCACCGCACAAGTCCAGTCTGAGTGTGAAGCAGCGAGTAGTTAGGCCCCAAGGACTATGGACAGTTAATTAAACCTTCAGTGTGCCCATGCTTCACTGGGGGGTGAACCTGTGGACATTCAAAGGGCTTCCTGGTGATCTGCCATAGAGATGGACTGAAGCCAGGCTAGACTCCCAGGCTTCCTGGCCTCCACGTGCTGGCAGGTTGCCTCTGGGGTGACCTTCCACAGTTACGATGCTCTGTGACATTTAAGCAAGGGGATCATTCCCTCCCGCCTCAGCGCCTCTGACACTCTGCCGGAGTAAACCAGCCTTGGAAGGTTCTCGACTGAGTGTACTCTAGAATGGCTTCTTTGAGGACCTGGGTCCAGGCTGGCCCTCTGAGGTGGCAGAAGAAAGCTAGAATAATCCCATCCCTTCGTCGGCAGCAGCCATCAAATTCTGCTGAGCACGGCATGTTCTGTCGTCTCTTTTCTCCCCCAGAAAACAGTCACTGTGAATAACCTGCTGTTTGGCAACAGCTCTACTTAAAATGTCATGTTAATATGATTATTTACAAATACTGGTATAAATGAAATAAAGGCCTGACTGAAACAGAAAATTTCGAAGCCTAACACCATGGCTTTAATGAACAGAGCAGAGAAATGCTGAATAATTTTCTGCTTATTTTGTAGCATTCTTGATAAGCCCTTTCTCCCTCCTCTGCATACATCCCAGGTTAAATTTTTCTTTTTTAATTTGTTCCAACTTCCCAACCCATGGCCATCATGTGGTAAATATATCATTTGTGTTTTGAAGGGCTTGTAGACATATTTGAACGTTGCCGCTTCAGGACCATTACACCTACTTTTATGCTGTCCTTTGGGGAAAGACAACATTAAAGCCTTAGGGGAAAAAATCTGGGTATATAACCAGGGAGCTAAAGTCTGCTTTCCCATATCCAAATCTGCACTGGTGTCAAAGGCAACTGAATCGCTGTAGTTGCTGTAAACTGCCTGTGGGTTTCTGACAGTAAAATCCAATATATTTTCAAAACAAAAACTAGAATCTTCTAAGCCATGAGCCACTGCTTCATTTTTGACAGTGCAGAGTCACCAATGAATTAGAATCTGAGCAGAAAACAACTGGCTTTCTTTCCTATTTTCTGTTTAGATGAGTGCTTTGACCCATCTGCCCATATCCTTGAATTCACTGATCAATGCAGGTTAGGCCTGGAGTTTTGTCTTTTAACTTCCAGATCTTCACCCAGGCACATGTAGGAAACATGAGGTGCTGGGGCTGATCTCAGATATGTTTGTCTGAAACCAAATTCTGGACCTCAGTTTCCAAAATGCAACACCACCTCCCACCATTTGCCAACCACATAAAAGCCTCAAGAAAACACTGCTAGAGCATCATAATTTATTTTTCTAGCACCATTTTAGGCTTTCCAGGTGGCACAGTGGTGCAGAATCCACTTGCCAGTGTAGGAGACTCAAGAGACCCAGGGTTTGATCCCTGGGTTAGGAAGATCCCCTGGAGGAGGGTGTGGCAACTCACTCCAATATTCTTGCCTGGAGAATCCCAGGGACAGGGGAGCCTGGAGGTCCATGAGGTCACACGACTGAAGCCACTTAGCACACAGCACGGCACCATTTTGGCATGGATATTTTTGGGTGATAGCAGCTATTCACAGTCACCACCCACTTGGTATGTTCCAGCTCAGGAACAAAGGCAAAGAATCCTTATATCTACAGAACTAACCTAGGTAAAGAGGCTGCGAGTGAGGACAGGAATAGAGAGAATTCAACTTGGAGCCTCCAAGACAGTGGTGCTCAGTGTGGGGTATTCATCATGTGCAGGCGGGCAGCAATGATCACTTTACTGCTATTCTCACCACAAAACAACGGTAGTGGCAGCGATAAAACCTCAGCTCCTAGACGAGTGGCTTGTGATACGTAAATTGCTTCCACACTCTTCTTCTTATGAACTGTCTCAGAAAAAGCGGCCAAGCCTCAGGAGAGTATTTTGGAGGGGGTTCAGAGCTTGACAGTGGTTTAGACTAGAAGCTCCTAGAGGGAAGCAGGCTCAGTGCTTGACTTCATTTCTGTTGGGCACAGCATGGCACCATGGTGGTATACGGTCATCTAAAGGTGCAATCATGAGGGAAGGATGTGGAGCAGCCACTGAACTCTTAAGTTCACAACTTTAAACAGTTTTTTCCCTTCCTTCACTCCACAATGAGCCAGCCAGAAACAACAGGTTTACTTGCCAACCTCACAAGTTAGAGGAGACTTTCTTTATGATACTCCCTAAGTATGCCAACTCCTCTCATCTATACCCTCATTCTTCCTTTTCCTCCAGTCCCACTCAAGGCAAAGGTACCTCATAGGCTAAATCACCATGGGACATTATTTACAGCAACTTATTACAGTGGAGATAGCTCTGGACAATTACCAAAATGGCCCTGGGCCTTAGTTTCTTCAGCTTTAAAATGGGAACAGTACTATCAGATGTCTGGCCTATATCCCAGGATTACCGTATCAGAAGTTTTAAAGCTTATGTAAATATTATCAGCATCACTGCAATATTTTTCTAACCTCTGCATCCTCCAAACAGGAAGTGTGAAATGAATCTGTGGTTCATGACAGAGTGGAAAGAGGCCTGCATGAGGAGTGAGCCAGGGTCTGGCTGTGGTTCTGTCTCCATCTCATTCTGGGTGCTGGAACAAGGCTGCCTGGCTCTCTGGATTATGGAGAGGGTGACAGGCTAGCTCTGGTGGGACACATAGACTATTTCAGCTCGAAGGGACTCCTGAGATGGCAGAAGGACACAAAACTAGGCAGCTGGCAGTTCTGGTGCAGGCTGCAATCTTAGAGGTGAGTCCTTGCTGCTGCTGCTAAGTCGCTTCAGTTGTGTCCGACTCTGTGCGACCCCATAGATGGCAGCCCACCAGACTTCCCCGCCCTTGGGATTCTCCAGGCAAGAACACTCGAGTGGGTTGCCATTTCCTTCTCCAATGCATGACAGTGAAAAGTGAAAGTGAATTCACTTAGTTGTGCCTGACTCTTAGCAACCCCATGGACTACAGCCTACCAGGCTCCTCTGTCCATGGATTTTCCAGGCAAGAGTACTGGAGTGGGGTGCCATTGCCCTCTCTGAGGTGACTCCCTAGATTCCCCTAAATGCAAAAGCTGGATTCTAAACTTAGAGATGTGATGAGGACTCAGTGGGAAAGGCTGGGCTGGGCGATGGCAGTGATTTGGCCTGTAGAAACCTTTTAGCACTGAAAAAACAAACTGTTTTGGGACATAAATCCCTTCCAGAGAAACTCAAATACCATTTTATATCCGCTAGGATGGCAATTAAACAGAAAAAGAAAAAAGAACATAAAGAGTATTGGCAAAATGGAGAATAATTGGAGTCCTCAGACATTGCTGGTGAGGATATAAAATGGTACAGCCATTTTGGAAAACAGTTTAGCAGTTCCTCAAAAGGTTAAACATAGTATTATCATGTAACCCAGCAACCCTAGGTTCAATCCCAACTGTATCCTGGGAAGAACTGAAAGCAGGTGTCAAACAAAAACGTGTGTATAAATCTCGATAGCAGCCCAACTTGCACTTGGCAAAAGGTGGAAACAACTTTAACTCTCTACCAATGAATGAATGAATGAACAAAATGTGGTGTATCCATACAATAGAATATTATTGACCCACAGAAAAGGAATAAAAGACAGATACAACTTGCGAGATGGATGGACCTTAAAAACACGATGCTAAGTGAAAGAGGCCAGAGACGTAGAAGGCCACACAACAGATGATTCCTATTTGAAGACCTCAAATAGGTAAATATATAGACATCAAAAGCAGATTAGTAGCTGCCAAGGACTAGGAACTGGGAATGACTGTTTAGTTCGGGAAGGGGGCTCCTTTCGGGGTGATGAAAACATTATGAACTAGACAGTAGTGATGGCTGAACAATCTGTGAATATGCCAAATGCCACTAAGCTGTGCAGTTTAAAATGGCTAATGTGGTAAATTTTGTATGTCATGTACCACAATAAATTAAGAAAAAAGAAAGAAAACCAGACAAAGATGGTGATGAGCTGGGTGGAAGGGGAGGTTCTAGAGCTCCAACAGCGGGAGAACTTTCAAAAACCATCTCTGCCACACAATGAGTGCTCTTCCAAGGGCCCGTGTTGTTGGTTTAATTGACAAATTATTCCTAATAAGTCCCAAGGAGATACAGGTCTTTTCCTTACAAAGAGGAAACGATCATATCTCCTGGCAGCTCATTACACATTCTTTTGGTACCCTGAGTTGTTTTAAAACCGTGAAATTAGTTCTGGCAGAGTTTACAGAAAAACACCCATGAGATGAGACTCAGTGAGTTATGTAAGACTCCTCGTATTCTGCGTATGAGATATTAACTCTATACTGGCAGAGCCAAGGACATAGATGTCCCTTACAAAGCAGCAGCATGCTTTGGCCTCTGCCAAGACTAGCACTAGTTGAGGGGGAGAATCAGTCATCTGGACATGGATCTGGATGTGCCCATCAAACCATGTCCTGTGTCTAGCCACATCCTCCTTCTCCACTTGAGGCCGTGGAGGCACCCAGACAGGTGAAGGGAAGAAGGGACTTGCCCACAGAAATCGGTTCTACTAAAGTTCCAGACTTTTTCCAGGGGGTTGGTTGACACTTGGGTGTGGATACTGAAGCCTTTAAAATCAACCAGGTATCAAAAACATTAATACAATCATCACTGTTGGAGAGCTGTGTCATAGACCAGCCCTAGTTCAACTAGGAGGGTGACTACTTTGATCAACGGAGCTTGAATTCTGGCATGAAGGAGACACATATTACAAAGGTTTTACCTGGCAACAGTCAGTAAATCAATGAGCACTGAACAAGTTGCTAAGTTCATGAGCTCTGTTTCTTCCTTCTCTTCTTCCTATAGACATACACACACATTTAACCTAGAGTGTACCTCCAAAAGATTCATCCAGATATATATGGAATATTCTAACAATAAGATGTAATACTTCATAATTTCATTTATTTAGAAAATAGCAAGGAAACAGAAAACAAGTTAGGGAAAAAAAAAAAAAAAAGGCCTTCTCAAGGTATATGTCTCAAAGATCAAATTCTTAAATCTGGAGAAGCCCTTAAGATGCTATTCAGAATTCATGGACTCTTATTTCATAGAGAAACTACAAACTTGGTTATCTGGTTCCTAAAACCAAACACTGGCTTCTGAGAAGGGCGAAAGGAAGCCCCACAGGCCAGAGGCCCTGACTGCAGCAGTATGTGACTTCTGACCACAGAAGGAGGAAGATCCAGAAGGACTTGGAGCAAGCAGAAGTAATCAGAAATCGAATAGCCTGGAGCCAACAAACCTGACCCACCCGAACAGGCGGCTGACAGAGTACAAACTTAGAAGTCGTGCAGACCCAAGTCTGAAGGCCAGACTTTGCAACTCACTTGCTGTGCAGTCTTGGGTAAGTTACTCCCCCTCTCTGACCGCTAGTTTCCTTCTCTTAATGAATAAGACAGCCCCATTTTAGAGTGGGAATAGGTATACTGACATACCAGGGTTATTGTGAAAGTGAGATGGTTTATGTAACAACATAACAAAGGCATCTAGTAAGTTCTCAAAAAAAAAAAAAAAAAAAAAAAACCAAGGATCTTTTATTGTAAAGACCTGAGGACATTAGGGCAGCACAGTGTGGTGTGGTTATTCATGTCTGAAGGGAGAATCCTGAGGTATCGAAGAGCAGGCTAACCAGGCTCTGCTGGTTCTCAGTGAGAGGGCAGAGACTTTGCCTCCAACAAGGCTCTTCACCCCTTCCTCCCTCCCTCTGGACCCTGGTACCTCAAGCATTCACTCCTTCATACCCTTCCCTGGAGCCCTGCTTTGACTTATTCCTTCCCTTTTCAAAGTTTATTCTCAGGTAATTATGCTTCTATGTCTTATCGGAGTAAACTAGTTTATCCTAAGGTGTCAACATTTGATCCTAGCAAAGCAAAGTTTTCGTGGGTATTGGTTAACTAGGGGCACTGCCATCAGTCCAAGGAATCCATCCTCAGTGGTAACATTTCAACAAAGGTGCATCTTCTCAATCACACCTGTAGGAAGTTTCTTCAGTTTGGCTAAAACATCACCATAAGGAGTCTGGGGGCACTGATTAGGTTTAAGACCTGGATCCTGAAGGTACCTGTGTTCCTTATCAGAGTGAGAGTGAAATGGGTATCCTTTCAAAACATCATAGCTCTCCTTCTGATTGGTTCACAATGACTTTATTTCTAATTTACCTTGGTCCAAAAACATTGTGGGGGGGAGTTCTGAATCTCTAAAGGAAACAAGGTCTTATGCTAAGAAGATCCCACCCCTGAAATACGAAGTTTATTGTGATGCTTTCATGCTAAAATGCACCCAGAAGTAGCACACTTTTCTTTGTTCCTTTTTCACTTCCCTCTGCCATCTGATGTTCTTTTAAATACCCATGTGCTGGGACTGCCATTGCAGAGAAGCAGATAAGGATGGAGGGACACAGGAACAGACAGATGGCCGAAGGATTTTGGAATCTATCAAGATGTGTATAAGGAATATCTCAGTCTTTCTGTCTCTGTCTTTCAGTACCTCTGACTCTGGCTTTCCCTTTAAAACGATCGCTAGGATCAAGTGGAAAATATTGTCCATATCTCATCTTCCCAATGATAGAGGTTCTGATTTCTTATGGGGATAGAAATCATGTCTGTTATATGCACTAGTCTATCTCTAGTACCTGGACCAGGGTCTGCACCAATTCTGCCTAATTCCTTTCAATGTTGCATGCAAGAATATTTATGCTAGTTGCCTGAAACCGATTACAATGGAAGTGTTTACACCACAGAAATTGGCAGGCACTGAAAATCAGGACTTCCCTGCCCCCACCCACTTGGAGAGCCAATTATTAAACATTTATCAGCAAACTGCTAATAGGTCTTCCATAAATATTTGTTAAATAAACACAGGAAGAATGACAAGCTGTCCCACTTAATGCAGTCATTTCCAGCACCTCTCGGCCCCTTCCCACAGCATACCCTCGGTTAAGTTCTCAACAACAGGATGACAAACCTTAGGATTTGGTTATGAAGCAGAGAAAGAAATGCCAGGAAGACTAAGTTAAAACATTTCTCTTTGGTGATAGTGTCTCTGACTCAGCTCTGGCGGAAAGTAACAACCTTATAAACCCACAAGGAAGTGGAGAAGATTTCACATCATTTCTCATTTCTTTTGATGCTAAAAAGAGAATCGTTTTAAGTGTAGGGACAGGGCTGTGAGAGGAAGGATGCCTGGCTCGGAGAAAGCAATCACACACAGCAGCCTTCTCTCTGTGACCTCAGGGAGCAAGTGACTTTCTCTGAGTGTAGGTTTCCTTGCTATTAACTAGTAAACAATACTTCCTCTGCCTAACTTAGAGGGTAATCCCCTGTTGAACTCCTATTCATCCTCCAGAACCCAGTTCTCATGCCTCTGTTCCTTCTGTTGTTTCAGAAGAAGAGGGCTTTGCCCTTTGGGGTCCTTCACATCACTGCTGTCTTGATTCCAGCCTTAGCTATGCTGGGCTGCAGAGAGTTGCTTATAGATCTGGTCCCTGCAACTTCTGTCCTTCTGTGACCTCCTCAAGGGCAGGGGGCCACTTTGAGGCTGCACTGCCCATACCTTTCACAGTGCCTGGCACACAGTAATTGATCATTTCATGTTTACTGAAGTCAACCACTGAAAAACTTGAGAGGACTTTAAAATGGCACATGTTATGTATGGGGTTGGTCAAAAAGTTTGGGTTTTTTTGTAACATCATATGAAAAAATACAAACGAACTTTTTCAGCCAAAGCAATATATAAAATATAAAGCATTATTATCAAGGACAGCCAGCACAGAAGTGTGGCACGTTCTTGCCAATCCTTAGGGATGGCCCTTGCCTGCACAGACCCTATGAAAGCGTTTAATCCCATAGCTGCCAGATAAAGCTTGTGAACACCTGGAGGACTTGGGTGGAAAGGATCAATTAGGAACTACAGAGCATTCTTCTCAATAGTGGCCTCCTCCGCCTTCTCCCAATGTGTTCCAACAGCTTTATTCCACGTTCAGAACCCTCCCTGCCCATAGGGCTCAGAGGTAAGAATATTATATAAGGAATAAATTCTGCCTTCATTTGTTTTAATAAAAGAAACAGCACATTTAAAGGAACACAGACATTAGTGGCTCAGATATTTCAGAATGTGAATACAACCCAGAGGCTCAGGCATACAGAACGGCTGTCTTGAGAATGACCATTTTTTCCTGCTTAAAACATTCTGGAAAATTGCTCCGTGTCCCCATGCCAAAATGAAAAAATGAAAAACATAAGGGCTATTTGGAATGTCTCTTTATTTTACAGATGACTTTAATGCATAATGTTATAAAGACATGGAGCTCTCTGGCCTCAAATGCCCTGATGTGGCTGCCCAAAGCCCAGAGAAGCAGCTCGCCACCATGTGGAGTCTGTGAGCAGACCCTTGCAAAGCACACTCACCATCTCAGATGAGTTGCATCATTGTTCATGAGCTTTTTAGTTTTCAGGCATTTCCTCCTAAAATATAAGCCTGCTAGTGTGGGATATGGAGAAGGAAATGGCAACCCACTCCAGTGTTCTTGCCTGGAAAATCCCAGGGACAGGGGAGGCTGGTGCGCTGCCGTCTATGGGGTCGCACAGAGTCGGACATGACTGAAGCGACTTAGCAGCAGCAGCAGCAGCAGCAGTGTGGGATAATTCCTTAACGTTTCACAGAAGAAAATAATGATGGTGGTGGTGTATTGCCTTGTAAAAAGCTGTTTTCATGTATATCTGTCCCCTTTTATTAGACATAACAACCATGTTCACTAGGTAGGTAATGAATTACTGATGTTACAGATGTAGAAAGGAAGGCTGAGAGAGGTGCCTTGGCTGGCTCCAGGGGTAATTGTCGGGCAATGAACCCAAAGCTCTTTTATGATGGCTGGTAGGAGTGGCGTGGGGGTGGGGAAGTAGAGAAGGAGAAGCATTTCTGTAAGTAGAGAGAATTTGAAAGAACACAAGGGCTGGAGTCAGGCCGACCTGAATCTGTGCTCAGGCCCTCCCAAGGACAGGTCTCCTGGTCACCAGCCAACTCTTCACTTCTCTGTCCACAGTTTCCCTACCTGAAAATATGATTAAGAGTTCCCAACTCAAAGGCTGTTGTGAGGACCATTTGGGGGTGGGTAAAAGGTAGAAGAAAAAGTAGATGGTAGGGATTAAAAAAATATTATCATTACTTCTAGCTTGACCAAGGACTCTTGGCCCTGTAAAGGGGTTAATTTCATTCATCCTCTGAGATTCTGCCTGGTGGAAATCCTAAATATTTCATGAGGCCCATCTCTCTTTTACCTCTTTAGGGGCTAAGCAAAAGACAAGTTGTTCAAGTGTCTGGCTTGCATTTTCAGAAGGAAAAACCATGCCTGTCCAAGATACTCTGTGTGTGTGTGTGTGTGTGTGTTGGGGCGGAATAAGCCTGGCGGCCTATCTCTTCCACTCTTCTCAAATTTTTAAACGATATTCACTTGTTGTTGACAAACCATTTTGGCTTTTTCAGATATTTCTGTGTCTACAGAAATTCTTTGCCCAGATTCAACAAGGCAGGAAATCAATTAAGGTTTTCATTTTCTGCTCAGCCTCAAAAGCAAGACAATGAGAGAAGGACTAAGTAAAGAAAATGTGTACAGATTCCTGGAGGTTTCATTCTGGGTTCTATGTTCTGGAAAAAGATAAAACAAGAACAAAGAGCCTTCTATGTTCTATTTAAAAAATAAATGCTTTTTTTTTTCTGTTTAAAAAAATGTACAAAGTCACTCCACTCGATTTTGATTAATACGGACAAATCTGACAGAGGAAAGACACCTCAATTTTTAAGAGACAGCCCTCCAACTAAGCTTGGTTTTTAAATGGCTACATTTAAATATTTCTTTCTCTGTTCATTTCTAAACCTAGGCCATAAATCACCCTTATGAACACAATGGTCTGTGCTATAGCAATTTATCATTTGGATAATGTCACCTGTTCAGGTGTGCATTAATTTATGCCTCAAATTAGCACTCGGGTTGGCTGAAATCTTCCTCCTCATCTGTACATCCTGAGCAACAGCCCCTGGGGACCCACATGCACAGCCCAGGGCAGGGAGGAACATCAGGACCTCTTAACTCTCAGCTGAAGAGGAAGAAGTCAGTGGAAAAAACCTCGGGGCCCAGGAGTCCTATCTAGTTGACTTGTTCAGTCTCCTCACGTTCTTCATCCAAGGAAGGTATCTATTATGAGACGGTCAACAATTCCACCCCAAGAGCAGACAACACATGTGTCAGCTTAAAAATTTTTGCTCTAAGAAAAGACAGGGAACTGAAAAGGAGTGAGATGGAAGGATGTGGACCCCTAAGGCAGCGTCACAGATTGGAAAGGACACCAGAGTGGATATCGGGATGTGTGGGTCCTAGTGCTGCTGCTATTGTGGGTCCTGTTGCTCAGCTCAGTATCATTTTTCTGAGCTTCAGGGTCTCTGCTGCTGCTGCTGCTGCTGCTGCTGCATCGCTTCAGTCGTGTCCGACTCTGTGCGACCCCATAGACAGAAGCTCACCAGGCTCCCCTGTCCCTGGGATTCTCCAGGCAAGAACACTGGAGTGGGTTGCCATTTCCTTCTCCAATGCATGAAAGTAAAAAGTGAAAGTGAACTCGCTCAGTCATGTCCGACTCTCAGCGACCCCATGGACTGGAGCCCACCAGGCTCTAGTCATAAAATAAAAGATCTCCAGGGTCCTTCACTGACACCCCATGGCTCTACTTAAGAGAAAGCATCTGTTTATTACTACAGCCAATTATTTATTCCTACCTGCAACCCCTACAATGTAATTATTTTCTCCAGCTACCCCAAAATAGATGAGGTGGAGGTGACTGTAAATTTCTGAGCCATAATCTGAAGAATTGGTTTTTACACATCTGGGTTGGGAAACCTTTATTTGGTTTTCTCCTTTTCTAACTCCACTTTGTTGTTTGTTTTTCTTGCTCTCCTCCCCTCTGCCCTGCCTCATGTTTCACTATCTCTTTTCTCCACATATCTCAGAACAGACAAGACGCTAGCAGGAGCTGGTGTTAATACGAGCAAGCATTCAAGATGGGTTTGCTCTGTGTTAGGGATCACCTCATCATTTTTGAATACAACTATCTATTTTAATGCTCCAAATAGCCTAAGGAGGCCTGCATTAATCCTTCCCATTTGACAGGTGAAGAAACTGAGACACTGAGAGGTAACTTGCCCAAGATCTCACAAGGAATAGCAGAATTTGAATCTGATCCCAGGGCCATCTGACTTCCAAATGAGTGCTGTTTCCATAAGTGTTGGAAGGGAGCAAGTTCAAGTACCAGGGTCCTTTAAAATGTGCTTTAGTAAGTTTGATTGCATAAACTCCCCTGGTGATTATGATCACCTATAGTCAAGTGGGATTACAAATGTTTTTGAATTTCCACAAATGAGAGAGGTGTGACTATAAAATTACATATGCATGAGATTAAAAGACTGATTGCAGGAGCCACACACAAAAACTAGTCTCCTCTCATTCTGGCCAAGGTTTATGCATTTGAATTGTAAATTTGGAGATCCTGGCTCAGTTTACTCCTCTTAATAAGCCTGTGATCACAGCTTTTACATTAAAATCGTCTCTTCAACAGAAGAAACCTAAAATCCAAATTTATTCATTGTTCTTTTTTAATGGCCTCTATAAACACATAGTTTAAAAAATGATTTCCTCATGGCCGAAGTAAACCTGGGGGAAACGACTTCCCAGCCACGGTTGTTAAAGGCACCAGTTCCATGGAGGGCGTGCAAACTGTGAGAATCCCATGGACCCGGTCCTGAGCACATCCAGGGCGATGAATCAGTGCTTCCACCAGTCACTTCCCCAGAATGCAGCCTGAGTCCTCCCAGGCTCCTCTCTGCTCTCCCCTCCCCCTCACGTGGCCAGTCCCCTCTGACCATGACGCCACTCTCCACTGACAGGCAAGGGAACACCTGCCAGAGGGTGACTTCACCACACCAATCTCTCTGACAACAGCCCAAATAAAACTGTGTCATTGAAACTACAAACAACAATGCAACAGGGCTGCGGAACTCAGAGTCACAGAAGAGGGAAGAGGGAAGAGCGAGAGAGCACCTTACTGCCCCAGACAGGACACGGTCGCCTGCACTGTGACTTGGAAGATACACTCAGACAGTGTACCCAGGGGGGAGAGTGAGGAGGCAGAAAGCACTGGCTTTGAGCCCAGTAGGACTCCTTACTAGGGATGCAACCTTGGGAAACATCCTATCTGTAGCTTGGAATAACAATAGGACACAACTCATGGGATTGTCCTAAGATACTGAGCACTTAAAGAGAAAATGAAGTGCTTGCCATTTGATTGGAGTTCATTTACATTCATTGTATTATTAAACTGAGATTTCATGGCAGGTCTGTCTCCTCTGTGTATTACGGAACATTCTGGAGCCCGGAGTGCCCCTCTTTGGCAAACTGCTGGCTGCACCATTAAGGAGGATGGGGAAGAAGCCGGCATTTCAGTCCTGGGTTTGCCTCTGACCACATGAGGGACTTGAGACAGTCACTTAACTTGGTGTCAGTTTCCATTTCTGCCAGATAAACGTGTGATTGTCTAATATAGCAGCGTTTCCTCTCCTTATTGTCCAGTGCCAGACTGTCAACACGAGTGGCAAAGGCACACATTCTAGGTGGCCAGGATCTGTCTCCTTTGGAACCTGGAGTTCTCTTCCTCCACGCCTGCTCCGCCCCCAGGAATGTCAGGGCGGGCTGGGCAGGGCTCAGTGCCTGGGAACTGTTTGCAAGGCCTCCCTCCCCCTGCAGTTCTCCAGCCAAGGCCGGCATCCCTAATAAGCATTTTAGGCAGAGATGTGCCACTTAGAAATTTTTCCTTTCAGTAGGAAAGTCGGAACTGTCAGAGGAGTTTAACTCTTCTGTGTCTGACTTCTTGGTAGGAACTCAAGAGGGGAAAAAAACCCGCAAGGAGTTTTAAAAAAACAAAAACAAAACCATCAGGGCAAGAGGAAAGTCCATATTCTAGTGGCTGGCTGGATCAAAAATCGTCCAGTGCACCCACGCTCTGAATGCAAGCTTATTTCTGGGCACAGAAGCAGCACCATAGTAATTCTGAGCCAGAGAGGAAAGGAACATTTCAAACTTCTCTTGCCATGCCTTTTGGAATGCCATCCTTTTAGCTCAACAGGACTTGCTCATCAGTATACTAATGGGAACTTTTAGATCACCTTCATTGTCGCCTCACCCAAGGAGATGCAGTGGTCATGAGAGTAACAGCACCTCCCAGTATCGGAAAAGTCTTTACAGTTTCATAAAGTGCTTTTATGGCTATGCTCTGCTTTGATCCCTATAACAATGCTGCCAAATGGACAACACAGGTATTATTTTCCCATTTCAGAGATGAAAACATATTGAGTGAAGTTAAAGATGAGCAGGTCAGGAGCAGAGCTGGGACAGGAGTCAGAGCTGACGTCCTCCATTATCATCACGGGTCCCTGCCACCAAGTGAACACCCTCTCATTCACAAAAAGGAGAAAAGTGGAGCCTTGAGGGTGTTGAGGAAAGAATAATAAGTGTGAGGGGCTTGGTCTCAGTTTTGATTCTGTTCTGAGCTGGGGGCCCCAGGACAAGTTACTTGCCTTCTTCGGAGGAAGGTTCCTATCTAGAAAACAATGTTTTTCAGCTCTAAATTTTGAAACTCATTCCATGCTTCCTTGGAATGACCAAGCTGACATTAATGTTTGGATAATAGCAGTCTAAACGACAACCATCATTGGAAATGTGCATGGGAAATTTTAATTCTGTTTGAAAAAATTCATGGTGGAAAGTTATATCTGCATATTATTGAAAAAGATAATTCTAGAAAACCCAATGGTCTTCTTCCTCCATTTCTCCATGCCCTAAGAGCAACCACTCTCAACTCCTATAGCTGCTCTTTATATATTTCCCTCCATATCTCTAAATAACATGTTTATGTAACTTCTTCTCAACTTTTCAGTTATCTATTGACCTTCCACTATGGAAGATGAGGTCTGTGCTTTCTTTCAACAACTCCCACCCCTCCCCCACACACATGCACACTTCCTGTCCTCCATGCTACCAATGGAGTTCTATCAGTTTGAATGGATCAGTATTCTGTGCTTCCGGCGTAATGACAGTGAAAACGCTACACACTGCTAGGTTCTATTGAACCCAATGAGTCATCTTCCTTTTCTGTATAATATTATGTTTCTCTGGAGTTAATCATGAACTGGTTTGCTTAATGTTCTATCTACTGATCACTTATTCAACCCCTAACTCTCCTCTAGTTGTGCAAGTCTCAGTACATTCAAACACATGAGGAATTCTGCAGATTTCACCTGTTTGAAATGATTTCTCCAGGAGCCTCTGAGCAGCTCTAACCTGGGCTAGTGCTGCTCTGGGCTGCTGCACAGCAACTGTCCTGTGATTTCTCTTCCCCTGATCCTGGAAGTCTTCATTCTCTATTTTGTTGGCTTTCTTGTTTCTTAGAGTCTGTGGCTCTCTTGGTTGATGTTCTCATTTTGATAGAGCTTCCTTCAATAGTCTCCTGAGAAAGGGTGTGTGAGAGGTAAAATTTTGGAGTTCTCCTGTCTGACGTTTTCGTCTAACCTCACATGTAATTGATAGTTTGGTGAGATACAGAATTCTACACAGGAAATCATTTTCCCTTAGAATTTTAAAAGCTTTCCTCCATCATCTTTTAGTTTCCAAAATTGCTGTTCAGAAGACTAATATGAGTCTAATTCTAGATCCTTTATGGGAAACCTGTTGTTTCTCTTTGGAAAGCAAGGGTCTACTCCTTGTCTTTGGTATTCTGAAATTTCACCATAATTGTATGGATTTAATTTCACCCATTATAATAGGAATTCAAAAAACTTGACAGAAAACTTGTGTCCTTCACTTGAAAATTTTCTGAATCATCTCTTGAATTATTTTACCCTTTCCACACCCCTGTTCCCCTTCTATATATTGTTTTTCATTTCTACTCTTAGATTCTTAATTTGTTAATAGTTTCTTTTTATTTTTGAGCATTCCTTCTTTTTAAAGAACATTCTATTCTTCTTTCATGGATGTCATATCTCCATTTATTTCTCTGTGTTTGTTAAAAACAGGGGTATTTTCCTTTCAGTTTTTCCCTCTCCCTTCATGTTTGTTTCCTCTAATTTGTTACTTTAAAAACAAACAAACAAAACCCCCTCTGTCTTTCATATCTATCTTGAGCTCTCCTCAAATGCTTGGTAATTTTTGGTTATCTGCTTATATTAAAGACTGAGGTATTAAAAAGCTAAGTATGATTTGGGGTGCACGAGAGAGGTTTATTCACTGTTACAATAAATGATTGGCCCATTTCCTTGGGGGAACTTCAGTTTGTTCAGTGTTTCAGTAAAGTTTCCAGCTCCTACTAGGAGGTATACATCTCGCTGCCCCTGTTTGGAATCAAGTTAGGGGAGGAAAGCACAAGTCTCCAATTAAATAGATAGATGTACCCTTAACTCCACTGCTTGTGCATGGTGACCCAGTATGCACATCCAAAGAATGATTTAGCTCAGAGGAGTGGGGCAGTGTCTCAGAGGGAATATAGGATCAAATTGCTACTTAAACAGGTTTTTAAACAATATTCAATTGTTAATCCATGTTCTACACCACTTTCAGACATAACTGGTGCCCTCAATTCTTGGACCAGTTCGGCGATGCTCTAGATTTTCCCCATTATGGGATTAGAATTCAGCTTTCTTATTTGGTAAGTCAGTGACCTGTATTGCATTGGTTTTCCAGCCTCCAAAATAGTTGCTGATATATTCTCAAATGTGGTCTTGTGGGTTATTCTTTAAAAAGGCTCTTTACAAATCATTCTAGTGGATTTTGAGGATAGAATAGAATTAAATATGTGTGTTTAACCTGTTATCTCTAACCCTTTTGTTTAAGCTCCTTTATTCTGTCTTTGACATAGTAAAATAGTCAAATATACCTTGGACCAACAATATAATAACATCATTTGTAAAAGAATCTTAATCCACTGGAAAACTGACAGTTCCTTTGCGTCATTTATTATTGTCCATATTTCAGCTCTCATTTCTCCTAGTACCTATCTGTAGGCCTGGTCCTGCCCAGTGGATTTGTAATTAGAGCCTTTCAAATATCTACCTGACCATTAATCCATGGCGAGCAATGTGCAAAGCCAGCCAAGACCAAACAATGTCAATTTTATTTACTGTCTCTTGGGCAATGGACAATTTTCTTTCTCAGGTTATTTATGAAAGCTGAATCATTTGCATGTCTATTCTTTTAATTCTGGAATGACTATTCCCTACCTGTTTAAAAATCCCAAGCCCCCAAATTTAATCCAGTAGTAGAATTCCTTAATTTGAAGAATTGTACAAATTGTGGAAAAGTGTGCTGAGGAACACGGCCCCTGGCATCACACTGCCTACAATTGAATTTTTGCTTCCCTCTATATGACCTTGAAAAATTGATTAACCTACCTATACTTTGGTTTCCCCATCTGTAAAACAGAAGCAACAATACCACTTCTCCTGTAAGTTTATTAGGAAAACTAAATGGAAATATGAGGGCGGCGGCCGAGCTACCACACACCCGAGATCAGGGGAGGCAGCCCAAAGGAGCAATCCCATGTCCAAGGAGCGGCGGACGCGCGGGCACAGGAGGGCCAAGAGGAGCTACTCCACGTTCAAGGTCAGGAGAGGCGGCCCTGAGGAGATACCCCTCATCCAAGGTAAGGAGCAGCGGCTGGGCTTTGCTGGAGCAGCCGTGAAGAGATACCCCACATCCAAGGTAAAGAGAAACCCAAGTAAGATGGTAGGTGTTGCGAGAGGGCATGAGAGGGCATCAGAGGTCATACACACGAAAACCATAATCACAGAAAACTAGCCAATCTGATCACACAGACCACAGCCTTGTCTAACTCAATGAAACTAAGCCATGCCGTGTGGGGTCATGGTGGAGAGGTCTGCCAGAATGTGGTCCACGGGAGAAGGGAATGGCAAAACACTTCAGTATTCTTGCCTTGAGAACCCCATGAACAGTATAAAAAGGCAAAATGGTAGGATACTGAAAGAGGAACTCCCCAGGTCGGTAGGTGCCCAATATGCTACTGGAAATCAGTGGAGAAATAATTTCAGAAAGAATGAAGGGATGGAGCCAAAGCAAAAACAATATACCTAATTGTGGATGTGACTGGTGATAGAAGCAAGGTCCGATGATGTAAAGAGCAATATTGAATAGGAACCAGGAATGTCAGGTCCATGAATCAAGGCAAATTGGAAGTGGTCAAACGAGATGGCAAGAGTGAATATTGACATCCTAGGAATCAGTGAACTAAAATGGACTGAAAGTGAAAGTGAAGTCGCTCAGTTGTATCTGATTCTTTGCGACCCCATGGACTGTAGCCTACCAGGCTCCTCTATCCATGGGATTTTCCAGGCAATAGTATTGGAGTGGATTGCCATTTCCTTCTCCAGGGGATCTTCCGGACCCAGGGATTGAACTCAGGTCTCCCACGTTGTAGACAGACACTTAATCATCTGAGCCACCAGGGAAGTTTCAGAAGACCATTATATCTACTACTGTGGGCAAGAATCCCTTCAAAGAAATGAAGTAGTCATCATAGTCAACAAAAGACACCAAAATGCAGTGCTTGGATACAATCTCAAAAACAACAGAATGATCTCTGCTCGTTTTCAAGGCAAACCACTCAATACCACAGTAATCCAAGTCTATGCCTTACAAATAGCTGTGAAAAGAAGAGAAGTGAAAAGCAAAGGAGAAAAGGAAAGATATAAGCAACTGAATGCAGAGTTCCAAAAATAGCAAGGAGTGATAATAAAGCCTTCCTCAGCAATCAATGCAAAGAAATAGAGGAAAACAAAAGAATGGGAAAGACTAGAGATGTCTTCAAGAAAATTAGAGATATCAAGGGAACATTTCATGCAAAGATGGGCTTGATAAAGGACAGAATTGGTATGGACCTAACAGAAGCAGAAGATACTAAGAAGAGGTGGCAAGAATACACAGAAGAACTGTACAAAAAAGAGCTTCACGACCCAGATAATCACAATGGTGTGATCACTTACCTAGAGTCAGACATCCTGGAATGTGAAGTCAAGTGGGCCTTAGAAAGCATCACTATGAACAAAGCTAGTGGAGGTGATGGAATTCGAGTTGAGCTATTCCAAATCCTGAAAGATGATGCTGTGAAAGTGCTGCACTCAATATGCCAGCAAATTTGGAAAACTCAGCAGTAGCCACAGGACTGGAAAAGGTCAGTTTTCATTCCAATCCCAAAGAAAGGCAATGCCAAAGAATGCTCAAACTACTGCACAGTTGCACTCATCTCACACGCTAGCAAAGTAATGTTCAAAATTCTCCAAGCCAGGCTTCAGCAATACATGAACCATGAACTTTCAGATGTTCAAGCTGGTCTTAGAAAAGGCAGAGGAACCAGAGATCAAATTGCCAACATCCGCTGGATTATGGAAAAAGCAAGAGAGTTCCAGAAAAACATCTATTTCTGCTTTATTGACTATGCCAAAGCCTTTGACTGTGTGGATCACAATAAACTGGAAAATTCTGAAAGAGATGGGAATACCAGACCACCTGACTTGCCCCTTGAGAAATCTATATGCAGTCAGGAAGCAACAGTTAGAACTGGACATGGAACAACAGACTGGTTCCAAATAGGCAAAGGAGTACATCAAGGCTGCATATTGTCACCCTGCTTATTTAACTTCTATGCAGAGTACATCATGAGAAACTCTGGGCTGGAAGAAGCACAAGCTGGAATGAAGATTGCCAGGAGAAATATCAATAACCTCAGATATGCAGATGACACCACCCTTATGGCAGAAAGTGAAGAGGAACTAAAAAGCCTCTTGATGAAATGAAAGAGGAGAGTGAAAAAGTTGGCTTAAAGCTCAACATTCAGAAAACGAAGATCATGGCATCTGGTCTCATCACTTCATGGGAAATAGATGGGGAAACAGTGGAAACAGTGTCAGACTTTATATTTGGGGGCTCCAAAATCACTGCAGATGGCGACTGCAGCCATGAAATTAAAAGACACTTGCTCCTTGGAAGGAAAGTTATGACAAACTTAGATAGCATATTGAAAAGCAGAGATATTACTTTGCCAACAAAGGTCCGTCTAGTCAAGGCTATGGTTTTTCCAGTGGTCATGTATGGATGTGAGTTGGACTATAAAGAAAGCTGAGCACCGAAGAATTGATGCTTTTGAACTGTGGTGTTAGAGAAGACTCTTGAGAGTCCCTCGGACTGCAAGGAGATCTAACCAGTCCATCTTAAAGGAGATCAGTCCTGGGTGTTCATTGGAAGGACTGATGTTGAAGCTGAAACTCCAGTACTTTTGCCACCCCATGCGAAGAGTTGACTCATTGGAAAAGACCCTGATCCTGGGAGGGATTGGGGGCAGGACGAGAAGGGGAGGACAGAGGATGAGATGGCTGGATGGCATCACAGACTCAATGGACATGAGTTTGAGTGAACTCTGGGAGTTGGTGATGGACAGGGAGGCCTGGCATCCTGTGATTCATGGGGTTGCAAAGAGTCAGACATGACTGAGTGAATGAACTGAACTGAACTGGAAAGATAGATAAAGTCACTTTTCCTAGTGACTGACACATAGAAAAAAACTCAATAGACGTTAGCTAATTCTAATTGTTATTATCCAGTATTTTTAAGGACTTTGGAATGAAATTAATCGATATGCATTGTGTGTAACTATGACTTGACAATGAGACACGCTTTCACCCCTCTGTGATATAAGAGAAATCATAGTGTTATGTGATGGGTAAATTATAAATTTAGCACGTATTAAGTTCAAGAAGAAATACAGTCAGGTAAAACAAGGTCTCAGGTCAGAACCCTAGTGGGATATGACTGATGGAATGTGCACATCGGATGGATGAACAGCATCCAGAGGTGTGTCCTGCTATTATATTTAAAAAGGATACTGCCAGAGTCTGAACTATGGTGACAGTAACGAAGGCATTTCTCCAGTATTGACAGAAAAAGTTGGGCTCTGGGGTAACAAAGAAATCCTTACATCTCAGTAGCTTAACAGAAAAAGCTTTCTTTCTTGATTCCACCAAGTCTGACAAGTATCAGCAGTCCTTCCCTATCTTGCTTCTCTACCGTCTGGAGCCCGTGGTCTCCTAGGTCCCCACAGGAGAGAAGAGAGATAGAAAAGGCACATCAATCCTATAGTGTCTCGCTTGAGAACTTGTACTGCGTCCACTAATGTTCTGTTGGCCAGAAGTCAGTCTTTTGGCCACAACCTAACTTAGGGAGACTTGGAAAAACCATAGCTTGTGTACCCAGAATGAGAGACAGGGTGGTGAGCAGAGAGCTTCACACAAGCCACTCCCTTCGTGGAGATCTATCTGGACAGCCAGCTGCTTTCTCCAGGGAATGCTTTTCTGTCTCTTCACTGAGTACTCATGGTTGTGCACTGTGGACTGCCACTCTCTTTGCTCAAGTCCCATGGAACTCCACAGGGGCCAAAACCTGAAACCTTTGTGATTAGTACTCAAGATGGTGAGAACCTAGGCAGACAGTATAGTTGGAGCTCCATCTCTAGATGTGAGTGGGTCTGGAATTTGCTGACTAAAATCTGGTCTTCAAAATGAGCCCTGCACCACTATATCCCTTGCCCTTCCTCCCACCAGTTCTGCCTTATGGCTGAACTTAAAGATTCCAGTGGATGACAGTTGAGGGACTAGGAAGAAAAGAAATTAGAAAATTATATCTTTATGATAATTATTAGCTCAGACCTAAGGAAAACAATATTTTGTATAACGTATCATAGTTTACACAAGGTAGTTTTATCTCTGATGCCTTATTTTATCATCAAAATCATCTGAGAACTAAGTAGCAGAATGATCATAATTTTACATATCAGAAAGTGAAAAAGAATGGAAGCACCACATTCAAGGTCACTCAGTAAGTTGCTGTTGGAAGTGACCTTGGAGCCTGGGTCTTCTCACTCATGTCTAACTTTGACTCTTCCTTTTTGTGTCTTGGGCTTCCCTGGTGACTCAGACGGTAAAGCGTCTGCCTGCAATGTGGGAGACCTGGGTTCGATCCCTGGGTCCGGAAGATCCCCTGGAGAAGGAAATGGCAATCCACTCCAGCACTCTTGCCTGAAAAATTCCATGGACAGAGGAGCGTGATAGGCTACAGTCCATGGGGCCGCAAAGAGTCGGACACAACTGAGCGACTTCACTTTCTTTCTTTCACTTTCTGTGTCTTAGTTGCTGGACAAACCTTATTCTGTGCTACAGAGGTAAATAAGGTCTTTGAACTTAAGTAATTCAGAATTCATCTGGATAAAGAGGCCTACTGCATTTCATAAAACAATCTATAAAAAATTAGGAGAGACTATATAATTAGGGATTAATTGACTTTTTCCCGTCCAAAGGGATAATTTTGCACAAGAAAGACTGAAGTATTTAAATGGTCCCCAAACCCCACACAGTCTCAAGTCTTCATGTCCTTGTCCAGTCTGCTCCATCCATACTGAGGACCTTCTCTTAGTTCTTAGCCCAATACTCTCATCTGGCTACTGCTGGTTCACACGCTACTCCCTTCTCCCCAAATCTTCCCCAAGCTCCCCAGGCAGAGTCTGCCTTCTCCAAGGCACCTTGCACATGCCTCTTCTGTCCTGAGCACAAACCACATATGTATTCATATTGTTGATTTTGGGTGGAGGTGGGCAGGACAGAGAGGGTGTATGTCATCTTTCTCTCCTTTAGTTAAGTCTTTTATTTTCTGAAGGTAGGAATCAAGCCTTTTCCTGCTTTGCATCTCTAGGGTCCAGTGTATTTGCTGATATGAATCAAAGGTTCATGGAACGAAAAACAATCTGGAAGAGACCACGGAGCTTCCTAAGGAGCCCAGTATAGTCCCATAAGGTGTATTTCCTAAGCTTGAATTCTAGAATTTTGGAGGCAGGGGACCAGAGCTGAAGAAAATGGGTGGAAGAGTAGAAAGAGGCTGCATCAGTAGACGCTTACAAATTTCCAGAGTTTGTGACTGCAGCCATGAAATTAAAAGATGCTTGGTCTTTGAAAGGAAAGTTATGACAAACCTAGACAGTGTATTAAAAGCAGAGACATTACTTTGCCAACAAAGTTGAGTATAATCAAAGCTGTGGTTTTTCCAGTAGTCACATATGGATGTGAGAGTTGGACCATAAAGAAAGCTGAATGCCAAAGAATTGATGCTTTTGAACTGCGGTGCTGGAGAAGACTCCTGAGAGTCCCTTGGACAGCAAGAAGATCAAATCAGTCAATCCTAAAGAAAATCAACCCTGAATATTTATTGGAAGGACTGATGCTGAAGCTCCATTACTTTGGCCGTCTGAAGCAAAGAGCCAGTTCACTAAAAAAAGACCCTGATGCTGGGAAAGATTGAGGGCAGGAGGAGGAGGAGGAGGCAATAGAGGATGAGATGGTTAGATGACATCACCAACTCAATGGACATGAGTTTGAGCAAACTCTGGGAGATAGTGAAGGACAGGGAAGCCTGGCATGCTGCAGCCCATGGAGTCATAAAGAGTCAGACACAACTGAGGGACTGAACAACAAATACTCCTGTCACCAGAACACAAAGCTCCCCACACATGACCTTTCTGTTCTCCCACCCCCTCTCTATGCTATTGGACTTTGTACACAGTTTCTTTTTAATTAATTGATCTGGCTGCAATGGGTCTTAGTTTTAGCTCGAGGGCTCAGCAGTTGGGTTTGACATGGGTTTGACTGCCCCTTTGCATGCGGGGTCTTAGTTCCCTGAAAAGGGACTGAATCAGCATTCCCTGCATTGCCAGGCAGATTCTTAACCACTGGACCACCAGGGAAGTCCTTTGTTCACCAATGCTGACCTGACCCATGCTGTGAGTCTCTTGCAAAGTGCTGCCTTTGGTGTGGCAATGAATCCGCTTCTCTGTGTGCAGAGAGCCCATGAATGTGGAGGAGCAGGGGGCAGAGTTAGCAGGATGGTTTCTGAGTGCTTCTCCCCCAAAATCTCTCCCAACCCTTAAGGGGTATTCTTTGCTTAGGCACTGAGAAGATCTGATTCTGTGTGCAGAAGTGGGTCATGTAGAGTGAAAGGGGTTGCTAAAATGTAAAATTCCCCAACTTCTCTTCCCACAGTTTGACTTCAAGGAAGTCAACTAAGCCAACAGCATTTCAGTTGACTCCTCTATAAAGAATCTAATGATACTTCGCCCAACTCATGAAGGAGTGGTGAGGCTTAATTAACCAATACTTTTTTCTTTCAGCACTTTGGATGCCCTCCATGGGTACAAAATTATGTTATTACTTGGAATAATAATAATAGTTCCCCCTAATAATTCTGTGTTATTATTGCATTTAAGGAACTGTATTAGAGGCCTTCTGGATCTAGTTTAATACCTATAAATGTCTCTCCCTGGCCAAACAAGGGAGCATTGCCCGGTGATTATGGTTTGTCTCACATTTCAAAACTAGACAGTTCAAACCCTCAGAAGAGTCCTTAAAAGAGCCTGGCCAAGGGGGACCTTTTTTGATTTCAATTCGTTGGACCACTGAAAGCACTTAACTTTCACAAGGCGGCCGGCTTTCAAAGTGAGGGCTTGGCAACTCTGAGGGCCCAACCCAGCACTGAAAAGATAGGCGCAGAGCCCAGATCAGCAGGTCCAGCCTTCCCCTGCAGCCAGAGCAGGGTTCCCGTATCACAAATCCAATTATTGTTGCCCCCCGATTTATTTCCATGATTTTCCCCTGCTCTCAGAGTCCAACCTAAACACTTCCCCGAGGCATGCACTCCTTTCAAGTGGTAGGTACCCTGATTGTGCCCCGACTTCATCTCTAGACACCTTCCCTTGCGTGCTCCGTGCCTCCATCCTGATGTTTTCTTTCCCCAAACACAGTAGGATCTCTCTTTCTCTCTCTCTCCGGCCCTTTAATAAGGTATTCTGGAGCCTCTGCCAGCTCCTTCTTCCCTGTCCTTACTTCCACCTCTCAGGTGGAGGGGTCCTCCTTCCCCAGTTCTCCCCAGTGTCCCACCACAGCCTTTGTTTCCTGGGTCAAAGAACTTGGCAGTGAGGATCGCACTTTCCTGTTGAATTCCACGTTTGCCTGTGAAACTGAGTGGGAGCACAAAGCATGCCGATCTTGTGTTCTGCATCTGTGCACAGTAGGTGCTTTATCAGTATTTGTTGAATGTGTGAAAGAATAGAGCTTCACTCTCTTTTCTCTTCTGTTCATTTATATTTGATGCTCTGACTCTCAGCCTTCTCCTTTCCTACTCTTCCCCAATCACGGGTAAGGAAAATGGGTAAAAAAGGGAGAAAAGGAAAGAAGGAGTAAATTCCTTAGAGAGACATATTGCAAGTGGGGAGGATGAGGAACAAGGCAAAGTGAGAAAGGAAGAGGAATTTCTGGGAGGGGAAGATCTGACATGAAAGTAGGGGACCAGCACTTGAATTCTAATCTGCTCAGATTAGATGATAACCATCCTTAAATTTTCTTTTTCAGGAATAACTTTCCATACAAGAGAATGGGGAGGGAAGGGGGAATCTGCTAGCATACTTAACATACATTATCTCCTTTATTATTTAACTCATGCTGTGAGACAGCAATGATTGCCAAAGCTAACAGAAGAAGGCAGAAAAGTTCAGAGAGGTAGTGCGCCCTGCTCAAGGTCACACAGCTTAATAAGTGGCAAAGCCCAGCATGAAACCCAAATGTGGGTGAATCCCATTTAATCCCATTAAAAGAGCAAGATGCCCACTCCACTGACAGAGCATTTTTTCTCTGGGACCCTCAAGTGTCCCTTCTCTTTGAGATGCAAAAGAGAAAGGGGTGACATAACCAAAAAGGAAAAAAAAAACACCAAAACTTAGCATCCAGTTACACGTTAAATGCTACACTTTGAAGAGTGATTTCTTATGTTAGCACGAAAACAAAAAAGAATAAAAGATTTCTATTTTCTTTCATCAGAAGAAAAATGAGTTGAACTGATTTTCCTTGGCTCTTGGTTTGTCTCTCCTTTTATTAGGTACATGTCTCTGAGTCCCTTTGCATAGATAGGCCAAATAAGCACGTTGTTAATTCCTCATCACAGCAATATTTTCTGCCACGGTTTGGGCCTGGCAGATACAACCATGCTTATGCACTTCTACAAAGCTAGCACAACAAAGCCCAACAGAATATACCCTTCACCACTGTTTGACTTTTGAAAGGCTCTGTGACATCTGTTAATAGAGATGCTGGAAGTCCATTTGCTTTCTGACATCTAAATAACTTGGTTGCAGTCTCTGGTTTTTGAGGTCTAAATTCCCCCTCCCTTTAGGGAACAAGATTAAAAACAAAAGTCCTGCATAGAACAAGCAACTGTCTTGTCTTTGATTTATGCTATTATGGGAACTGTGGTCCTTGAAAGCAACTCCATCACTACCATCTTGAGGATGGAGATGCAGTTAACTAATAAATCCTTCAGGAGACTGCTCTGATGCTGTTGAACTTTTCATGAATCAATAATGCAAAAGAAAGAAAGATTATTTTAAATAACATGATACAGATATATATCCATTATGAAGTGAGTTGAAGCTTAGAAATATCTTGTGTAAGAGAACCAAGTTGATCATCAATAATAACACATTTCTCCTGAAAATACTAGGTAACTTTGCCTTTCTGCATTCCTGGGCCTTTCTTTGTAAAGGGAAGAACGAGAACCAAAACCTATCTGTGATTCAATCAGAAAATGCAAATGAGGTCAAGTTTCTTACAGGCTTGTGAGATTTCCCTAGAGAAATTTCCACAGCGTCTGGGCGGCTGCCGGTGCCCTTCGGAGGCTGGGGCTTGTCTACGGAGTGAAAGGCAGGCAGTGCAAGCCGCCTCCGTCTTCCCTGGGACCGCGGGCCATCTGGACATTGAATTCCAGTAAAGGACTTCTGAGAGCTATGGGAACACTGTCATCCAGGGACTGGGGTCATGCAGGATGCACTCAGGAAACGGTCATCTTTTTGCAGGTGCAGTTCACATCGTGCCTCTCTATCCTGCCTCAGAGTGAAGACCCTGTACCGCAAATGAGGCAGGGGGGAGGTTCCCTGTGGAGAAGATGTGCTAGAAGTGTCCTGCCTGCCTCTGGGATGGTGATTCCACTCCTGTGAACACTTCAGGGAAACCTGGAAGGAAAACTCTCTTACACAAGCCCTCCAGTTCCTGACAACTTAAAAAGGTGTGTGTGTGTGTGTGTGTGTGTGTGTGTGTGCGCGCGCGCGCATGCACACACACCATTTCACACAGCTCCGTCCTCTCCTGGGCCACAGAAGTCTGAAGCTATCCTGCTGTCTTGCAGTTGGGAAACTCGTCGTTTGGGACAAGCTGACAAGTGATGCTACAAGTCAGGACGCTGCCCTCTGCCTTCCAGGGACCTGAGGGTGGCACAGGGAATTTATAGGCTTTCTCTTTGCTCACACACGTTCCAGCATGTGTTCTTTCAGTGGCTTTTTTTTTTTTCTTCCCAGAAATAGGTAAACATTGCCCATCAAAACCACATGCTAGTTCCCTTAAGTTATAAAAGACCAGAGAGTATTTGGAGCTGGCCTTCCAGGGGCTGAGAAAAGCTGAGGAAAGACAGAACCCGCCCCCACCCCCAACCCGTTCCAGCTCCAAGCCAGCCGGAGGTCTCACAGAAAGCAAACCCTTGATTAAATGCTCCACACTCAGGAAAAGAGCTGGTGAGAATGAGGCCTACGGTTGCTTGAAGGGAGTTTAAGATTTGAGGTCAAAAAGGTGCACTCTCTTTCCTGTTAAATTTTTTTTTTTAATGATTTTTGAACTAAATGTGATTCTTCTGGCCTGGAGCTTTCACACTGAGAATGAGCATGGGGGTGGAGGGGCAGACGGGGAGGGGGCAGGTGTACAGGTCTTACAGGAAACGCAGAGGAAAACAACACAGGTTTCCCCTAAGCTGTGAAAACGGCACATCTGGAGGTCCCAACTCCACTACCAGCCGGCCTTGTCTCAGTTTTTCCTTTCTGAACTTCCCTCCACCATGGGTGTCTCAAAGCAAAGATGCAGTTTACAGACATGAGAATGATGGCGAGGGAAGATTGTGAAAAGGCACATCCCCGGGCCTTGCTCTGAAGGATGTTGGATGTGGTCCAGAGATCTGGAAAGGAGACAGCTGATTTCCAGTCTCCACCCCCTCCATTCCAGACCACCCCAGCTCTGCTGCCTGAAGAGTTTAGACTTTCTGGACACGAGCATGACTGGATCAGCAGCTACCCCATTATCAGGGTACATCTCACTTCAGCCAGGTGTCCCAGTTACAAAGTCCCCTCTGCAGGGCCTCCAGCCTTGGCCAAGATTGGCTCCTCCCACCAGCCTCAAAGAAGATTCCAGAAGCTGGCTGGTTGGCTATACAAGGGATTTACCCTCCATTGAAGATGCCCGCAATGCCTCCAAGCTTTCCAATTACTGGAGGTGGTGTGTGCTCCACTTCTAGGTAACTCCCCACCTTGCTGCAACTTCCTTCTGTCTTCCTGCTCCTGGCAGCCTGCCCATCACCTTCAGGCTGACTCCTAACTTGCTCCTCTGATCAGCATGGTCTGAATCTCCTTGGATCAGAACTCCTAGCCACTGTGCTTTATTTCTTGAGCTACCCAGATCCTAGTGCCAGGGGTTCCCAAAGCCTTAGGCCCCCCAGAAAAGTGGGGCTCACTAGTCTTTCTCCCAACAACAATGTGTCCTGAATAGGTCCATGTGACTGGCAACTCACCACATTTACCCTAGAAATAATAGCTCCCTTTACTGCATTCCCCAAAGGCTTGGGACAAACTTCTACCATTTCATCATACTTCAATTATCTGTATCCATCTCTACGTAGGCTGTGAGCTCTCTGATGAGCAGGACTATAGCTTACTCATCGTTGCATGAGTATGGGGCCTCTTGATTCTGAGAGAAACAGTTACTGAGGGCTTACTACCAGGCAGGCCCTGTGCTAGGTGCTTTCAGGAGATATGCCACCTTATCCTCACAACAGCTCTCCAAGAGCAGCACTTTCATGAGTTCCACATGAACAAATGAGCCAGCGAGGCCAAAGAATTTAGGTAACTTGACCCAAGTAACATAGCTAGTAAGTGGTCAGGTTAGGATCAGAATCCCAACAGTCTGACTCCTGAGTTCCATAGTAAGAGTTCATTCAAAGTCTGCTGATTAAATACAAAAAAAGTAAGCAAGAGGAAGCAGCCGCAGCAGCACTGTATTTGGAGCTAAAAGGAACTTTGAGGCCATTTAGTCCAAACTCTGATTTTATGTTGGAAAAACTGAGGATCAGAGCAGTGTGGTGATGAGGGCCCCCCAGCTGTGGATGAGATGGCTGGGGGCAGAGTACGACTCTATCGCCTACTCTCTGTGTGAGCCTGGGCAAGTTACCTAGCTTTCCCATCCCTCAGTTTATTCATCTATGACGTGGGGATGGCAACACCAGAATTTATCTCATTGTTTGGTTGTAAGGATTAAATGAGATAATGCAAATTTCTTACAACTGGTATAAGGAAATGCTCTTTCTGATAAACACAGGAAAGGATGCTCAACATCACTCATTAGTAGAGAAATGCAAATCAAAAGTACAATGAGATCACCTCAGACTAGTCAGAATGGCTATTATCAAAAAGTCTACAAACAATAAATGCTAGAGAGAGTGTGGAGAAAATTGAACCCTTTTGCACTGCTGGTGGGAATGTAAATTGATACAACCACTATGGAGAATAGTGTGGAGATTCCTTAAAAAACTAGGGATAAAGCTACCATATGATCCAATAATCCCACTCCTGGGCATGTACCCTGAGGAAACCATAATTGAAAAAGACACATGTACCTCTGTGTTCACTGCAGTATTATTTACAATAACCAGGACATGGAAGCAATCTAGATGTCCATCGACAGATGAATTGATAAAGAAGCTGTGGTACATATATACAACGGAATATTATTTAGCCATAAAAGGAACACATATGAGTCAGTTTAATGCAGTGATGAACCTAGAGCCTATTATACAGAGCAAAGTAAGTCAGAAAGAGAAAAACAAATAGTGTATATTAAAGCATATATATGGAATCTAGAAAGATGGTACTGATGAGCAGGGCAGCAACGGAAACACAGACGTGGACCTGGGGGTGGTGGAGAGGGTGAGACAAATGGAGAGAGTAGCATGAAAACATACACACTACTATATGAAGGACAGGGAAGCCCGGCGTGCTGCAGTCCATGGGGGTGCAAAGAGTAGGACACAACTGAGCAACTGAACAACAACAGCTATATGTAAAACAGATAGCCAGTGGGAATTAGCTGTATGACTCAGGGAGCTCAAACTGGTACTCTGTTATAACCTAGAGGGTGGGTGATGGGGTGGGAGGTGGGAGGGAAGATCAAGAGCGAGGGGACGTATGTATACCTATGTCTGATTCATGTTGATGTATGGAAGAAACCAACACAATATTGTAAAGCAATTATTCTTCAATTAAAAATAAATAAAAAATAAATTCATAGAAAAGGAAGAAGCGCTCTTTCAAGGTCAGCTATTGTGATTATTAGCAGAATTGCCACACTCAAACTGACAATAATCTTTGAAGTCACAAGTCCAACTCTGATTTTATCGAGGAGGAAATGAAGCTTCAGTTTCAGGTTTCCTTACACAACTAGCACCACTAGAATTTGATCATTAAAACAAAAACAAAGCCCGGTGACCTCCTAGTTTAATGCCCTCATTTTGCAAATGAAGAGGCTGTATCCCAAGGAGTCAGATGACTTGCCGGAAGTCTCCACCTCATCAAGGCAGAGCTGGAACGGAACTTGGGTCTCCTGAGGCTAGTTGCACGGTCACAGAACTGTCGGCGAGTCAGCCCATTCCCCACCACCCGCTTGTCCTGCGCTTCTCAGTGCAGGAACAGTGCGTCTGACTGTCCATGACTCAAGTTTATGAGAAACACTGCATGCTGGAGCTCAAATTCACGGCAAGCAAGTCCATCAAGCTCCAGTTCTTTCATATGACAGATGGGTAGGATTACCGAATCACGTTGCAACTGGGGATTTGTGAGAGCAACTCTGGAAGAAGGTGGAACTCCCTACCATAGACTGACCGGTGAGTGAGTGAGTCAGCATTTGTGCTGCAAGTACCTAAGCAAGTGTACTCTAGCCAGCACTGGCAAGCGACACTCAGCCTCCCTGGGGTCATCTAGCATCAGTGGTTCTTTATTCTCATGTGCATTAGGTGCTTTGGAAAATGCAGATGCCCAGACCCCAACCCAGACCAATGATAACAAAGTCTCTTGGGATGGGGCCAGTCATCATTATTTTTTCCCCCCATTGGTTATTTCTTTTACACATGGTGGTGTATATGCTTCATATTACTCTCTCCATCCATTCCACCCTCTCCCTCCTCATCACCCCCAAGCCGTGTCTGTAAGTTTGTTCTCTGTGTTCGTGTCTCCATTGTTGTGAACCCAGAGCTGACTGTAAGAGTGAAGTAAGTCAGAAAGAGAAAAACAAACATCGTATATTAATGCATATATACAGAAACTAGAAAGATGGTCCTACTGAACCTGTTTTTCAGGGCAATAATGGAGACGTAGACAGAGATCAGACATCATTATTTTTCAAAGGCTTCCAGGTGATTCTAACACAGTCTGAGCTAATCCATAAGGTAATCCACCTGTAATATATAATACTAGGGTAGTGACTCTTAGAGGGTAGGCCCCAAACCAGCAGCATCACTTGGCGACTTGTTAAAAATCCGGATTCTAGGTCCCTTCCATCATGTTCTCACATCATACTCTACTGTTAGCTTTCATGCCATTCAGCATGACACGAAATGCCTTCATTCATTTAACGTCTTTGCCTACCCTCCTCCACTCCAGACAGTAGCCTTGATGAATGGAGGTTCTAACCATGCCTGTTGCATTACTCAGAGTGCCTGGCACACAGCAGGAGAACTCAACAAATACAGATTCAGTGAGTGAATGAATGTTGAGTATGTATAGGTAAGACAGAGGTACTATTGAATTTTTTCATTATTTCAGATTTAATTGCTATAGCCTTATTAGGTAAAACAAAAGCATATGTAACATAGTTATCTCCTCCAGAAATAAGCAAGTGAGTTCAACTCAAGGAGAAGGCAATTGGAATTTTTATACATCTACCATGAAAAGGAAAAGACAAAAAAAGTAAAGAACTGACATTGATAAGAAAAAAAAAAGAAACTGATGTTAAAACTTTGGCCAAAAGACACTGTCTTGGCAAAAGTGTCTTGGCCAGAAGACACTGGCTTTGCCTTAATCACTACTGCTGCTTCAGGTCAGGTGCCTGGCTATTTATTAACTGTAGCTTTGGGGCATCCAGCATATTAATAAGTCCTTTGTGAAAAAATTACATTTAAGACATGGTTCAAGGCCTTTAAACTGTTATGAAAGCAGAGTTTACTGATGTGGACTTATAAAGAGGATAACATAAGTTAGTAATTAGTGAAGTGTCATTTCCAATATTCAGACCTGTCGAATGCTGATAAATGTGAGTGCTGGTCCGATCAGCTGCCCCAGTTCATTTTCAGGGAAGATCTAGGAAAAGAGATACACAGAGAGAGGACGCAGGACCTACTGGCATAATCAGGGGGCCTTTGTGGAGGAGAAAGAGGTCCGGGATGTGGAAATATTCTTGACTCCACCAGGCTTTTGGAAGTTAACCTACTCAGCATTTCTCCCTAGCATTGCATGGAGAACAGGCTTAATTTATGAGGTCAAGATAAACTTTGCTCTTGGATGGGGTTTGGGGGGTTCAAGTGAGGAGAAACAATTGTCGCTATGAGCATTAAATACCATTTTGCTGACAGAGGCCGACTGGCTCTTTTCAGACATATCATCCTTTGTAAAAGGGATCCTAAAGTTGTGGTAACTGGGGTATTACATTTAATAATAAAATCAGTGTTTCAAATCTCAGTGAACTAGTAGTGATTGAAGCAGACTGGCTGGATTCAAATCTCAGCTCTGCCACTTAATAGCATTAATTACATAACCTCCCATTGCCTCAGTTTCCCCATCTGTAAAAATGGAGATAATAATAGCACCTTGCTTGTACTGTGATAATAATAATAGTATCTTACTTGTTACTGTGAAGATGAACTGAGGTAATTTATATAAAATTTCAGACTGTGCCTGACATATAACAATTGCTATTCAATCTCAAACCCATGTAATCTTGTTTCGATCTATATGCTTAACCAAAAGACTATTCAAAATGAACTGTAACTCAGCTAAGGGACACGAGAGCAGCTGGTTAAGGACAAAATAACCTGATACTTATGGAAAAGGTCACAGAGGTATCTTCAGTGATGGAATATAAAATATCACCATACCGAAGCCCGCTTGCCCTAGAGCCTATGCTCTGCAAGAAAGAAACTACCACAATGAGAAGCTTGTGCACTGCAACTAGAGAGCAGCTCCCACTCACTGCAACTAGAGGAAGTCTGTATAGCAATGAAGACTCAGCACAGCCAAAAATAAATAAATAAACAATTTTAAGACAATACCAATAAAGAAGGTCTGAATAAAGTAGGACAGGATAGCCCGGAACTTCTAGAACTGTCTTTGCTGATGCTTGGGGATAGATTCAGGGGCCTAGGGCATCATTGTAAGGAACAAAATGTTACAGCTGCTGCTGCTGCTGCTGCTAAGTCACTTCAGTCGTGTCTGACTCTGAGCGACTCCATAGACAGCAGCCCACCAGGCTCCTCCACCCTAGGATTCCCCAGATAAGAATACTGGAGTGGGTTGCCATTTCCTTCTTCAATGTTACAGGGTTAATCCTAATTGGAATCAGTTGACTTCCTCCCTCCCTTCCCTTGTACCCCCTCCCCGCCGCCCTGCCCCAACTGGTCCCATGGTAATAGGGATAGCTGGGTAGCTTTCTAAATTTATGTGTCATGTTACCAAGTAGAACTGGAAGAAAGCATGGCAGGGGTGGCTTACCACAGCCCATTACCGCTTTTACCACATGCGTAGGTACTTCTAAATCTGCACCCTCCATATACACGGAAGGCGTTCATGCAATGACTGCATAGGAAAGTTGGCTTGGATAAGAGTAGTAAAATGAAGCTTTTCTATGGAAGTCACTGTGACACTAACAACTATGTTCATTATTCATTAGATACCAGAATTTGAACTAAGACAAACTATCTCAGAGCCTCATTCTGGAGGTTTGTTCAAATCACTGGAACTCCATAAGGGGTCTGATTCAAAGTGGCCTTGTTTATAAGTCCCAAGGCTGGCGAACTCCTAGCACAATCCACAGTCAGCTCTGAGTAGGTCTTCTTTCTCACCCTATAGCTCCAGTCACCCCCTCCCACCCCAACATGTGAATTTAAAATGATCTTTGATACGTATGATTTAGATCTAATTTATTGTTTTAAGATTTTTTTTTAATGTGGACCAGTTTTAGTCTTTATTGAATTTGTTACTATACTGCTTCTGTTTTATGGTTTGTTTTTTTGGCTGCAATGTGGGATCTTAGCTCCCCAACCAGCATTCTAACCCGCATGGCTTGCATTGGAAGGTGAATTCTTAACCACTGGACCACTGGGGAAGTTCTCTAGATCTAATTTATATGATTCTTGGGCACAACAGCTGCCACAAAAGATAACATAGTCTCCCCACTGAAAACACACCCCTCCTCCCTAATGTAATTCCTAATGTTTTACCATGATAAATACATTACTTTGGTCTTCAAAGGCTTTGTACATTTTTAAGAGTCTTCTTTTAAAAGGCAAGTAACACTGAAAGCAATTTAAGCCTTTACTAGTTCTCACGTTATAGGCAGGGCCAATTGGTTGGATGCCTTTCCAAACATGACTAAGAGAAAAGCCGTATGGGAACAGAACACTGCTTGGTGATGTGGTGGGTTCCATTCACCCTCAGAGCGGGGACTCAGTCTCATTCATTCATTCAAAGTCCTATCCAATCTCTATACAAGTATTGGCACATGCTTGATACTTGTAAATGTTCTTGTATTTTTAGAAGGAAGAAACTAAGGAAGAATGGAAGGAAGGAAAGAAGAAAGGGAAGGAATGGAGAGAGAAACAAAGGGAGAGAAGGAGGGAGGGAGCGGGGGAAGGTGGCAGAGAGGGAGAACAGTTTGGAGGAAGGACTTATGAATGTCCAAACAACAAAATATTCTTGAGACTACCTCCTGTACATACCCGTGTCAGTGTGTACCCAAAGGCACCTTTCCAACTAGGGTCCCCTGTGCTCAAGCACAGCCCCCACATCGAGGGGCAAAGTCCAGCCCGGCCACTGCCTCCCCTGAGCTCTGAGAGGGTGCTGGCTGTCACTGAGGACTATTCAGGGACTCTCGCAGACCAGCTGCTGCTATGCTGAGCCCTGCACCAGTTCTAGGTGCTACACTTTTTTTAAGCACTTGATTTAAATGAAGAAAGAAATTGGCTTATATTTTTAGCAGCTCCTGCTACTAAAACTCATTTGACAAAAGTGCCAAAGGGACAGTTAAGTCTGAGTATGATTTTTTTTTTCCCATGGAGGAGGAGGAGGGTATAATTTATCTGAAAATGACTGGTACTTTCCTGGCCTGGGGACATTATTTTACCTGCTCTCTCTTTTTTAAAGACATACTTTCTTTTTTTTTCTTCCTATCAAATTTCAAACTGAAGATTATTTATTGTGTTTAGCTTTAGTTCCCAATCCCTGACCAACTACAGAAAGGAAAAGGTGTGCAACCTCAGTTCAGAATCTTTACAACTTCCAATTATATTTCGGAATTAGATGGATTTTATTGGGTAGACCAATGCCCTCCCCTTCCCCTACCTGTGGTATAGATATAAACTCAAGGATCCTATAAAGCTTAACAGTAAACCTAACTGGAAAACAGTAGTAATGCTGTGCTTACATATACTGGGCACCAGACTCAAAATATATGATTTCAGAGCACCTTAAATGTTTCTATCACCAACTTGCTTTACTGTCTGTCTGAGCCCCCCTTCAATTACAGACAGAATTACTAGAGTGAAGAAATCTTTTCTAGAGTTAAGGCATTAGTCCACCAGAAGTCTCTGCTAAAAAGCTTATTACTTAAGAAAGGAACATTTTAACCCAATAACACCTTGACATAAATGACTTTGAAAGATGAGTTAGGTTACAGAAATGGAGGCTTGAGAGACTGAAAGTTTTGAAGGATCTAGGGCTGGTAAGAAAATGTCTAGTGTATAAAATCCCAAATGAACTCATTTGTTCATTTATTATTTGGAAGCTTTTCCCCAGAAATGCAAAATTGTGAAGGGTGGTTATGTTCCCCAAAGGCAGTCTAAAAAAGTATGTTTCAACCATAAGGCACTTGGAATGCAATCCTGAAGGTCTCCCCATACCACCCTTCCTGGCGAGGCTTCCACAGCAAAGTGTGTTCAGGGACCAGTTTGGGGGCCAAGACTCCAGCTTCCCCCTAAAATGATGTGGGAGATACCGAGCTGCCTCCTGGGAGACAGGGATCTTGAAGGAATCCAGGTCGAGGAAGGAAATGCCTGTGTGGGTCCCTGAGAACAGGCCAGTTTCATCTGTGATTGTCTGCTCTCCAGGACCCCAGAGGTTATGGACTGTTTCTTATGACTGCTGTTTCTGGTCAGGATTCTTAAGGCCTTCTTTATAGCAGTCGGTAGTATTATAATACAGTCTGACTGTATTATAGCAGTCAGAAAACCGCATAGTAGCCGATGTGTTATAAGCAGCCAGACACACACAATCTCTCCTTCAGGTTTGGAACCCCTGGCACACTGGATGCCAGGTGTTAGGTGCTCAGGGAGAACTGGATGAAGTAAGAAGGAAGTGTGTACATTTCAGAGACAAGCTACTACCAACGATGTGGGCATTTCCTTGTAGAGCATCATGAGGTTAGGGGACATCAAGAGCAGTGGGGAAAGGAGCAGACTGCAGAGGCTTCCTGAAGAAGGAAAAGGAGGAGCTGGAGAGGGAGCTCAGAACAGAGCAGACGGTCAGAGAGCAGCAGTGTCCAGTGTGAGGAGCAGGGAGCACAGACGGGCAGAGATTCACTTCCCTGCCCTCTAAGCCTTGACTCCAGACCTCAGCCTGGAGACAGCAGAGGAAGAGGCAGGTAGGATAGGAAGGTGGTCCTGCAGATGTGGTGGTCGATTCCAGGAAGGGAAAGCTTGGGTTGGGGTCCCAGAAGGAAACAGAGTCCAAGAGGTCGACAATGGAAGGGGAAGTGGAGACACTCTCCAGTGATTGTCAAATCTGGAATCAACTGTAGCAGGCGGGGGCCAGGGGTATCTATTCTGGTACCTACACCCTTCTGCACAGCAAATGGATGCACTCCCTACCCTGGTCCAGAACCACAAGAGACATGGGACCCTTGAAGAGAAAGCTCTTGGGAGGCACTTGGCAGAAATCACCCAGGATATATTTTTTTTATAACCTTAGGAATAAAGTAATAAAAGTCAAGTCTTGGTTAATAGCTTCTCCAAGGACTACGACTTTACACTCTCCTTTCCTCTCTTCTTCCTGATTCCCATTGATTTTGATTCTCTCTCATCTTCAGACAACGTCTTGCCACGGGAAGCTCCTCTCCTCTCTCTCAAACCTGTGCAAAGGTACAGAATTCATCTGCATTCATTACGGTCCCTGGGCAACTCATTTACTTTCATCTTGTGATATCCAAAGAGTTACTCATTTACTTAGATCATTTAAGGATTTTCCAGAAATCAGTATTAGGAATCCCCTCCCCCTAAGACTTTCTGTAGAACTGAAAGCCCTGGCCTGGCTGCGGGGGGCGGGGTGGGGGGGTGGGTGGTGAAGAGGGAGGGATGGTGGTGGTGTCTCCCTGGGGTGGCGGGGGTGGGGGTGGGGTGTCCCAGTGAACAAGAGAGCCAGTCAGGCAGAGCATTTAGTGAGAATGGAGCAGGGAGGGGATGTCTTTCTTCTGGCCCAACCTGGTTCAGGCCTCACCTTTGCTTACTTGGATTATTGCCAGCCTGGAGACAGGATCCGCCCCAGGGAGTTTCACAGCAGGAAGTGTTAGTCTCCCTTGGCATTTCTTTAGACCTTAGGGCTGATGGAATTTGGTGGGTCGCTGCTCCCTGGGGCACTGACCTGTTAAACTCTATCCCTCTTTGGAGTGGAAGATGCTGGCCTTGGTTGTTGCATCAGTGATCAGGAGACAGTGGGGGTAACAAGGACATTTTCAAGAGCTTCTGCCATCACATTGGAAGGATACTAACTTCTATCCCCTGCTGGGCCCAATTCTGCCAAAAAATCATGGTCCACTCCTGTCTCTGGCTTGAGTTCTCACCCGAGAGGAACCCTGCAATAACTGGGGAGAAACTGCATCTGGAGGCCTCCAGCTCTGACTCCTTCCAGAGTCATCCATTCTTTAATCAGTACAAGCTCGCCAGGACAGCACATGGAAAGAACTGGTCAGTTCTTCCATGAGACTTTGTCATTTTATGAAGCAATTAAACAGAAAGGGTAGGGCTAGACACTTGAGATTCCTACAAGGAGATGGGAGAAAGTTCACAAAGCTTCAGAAAATTCCTGAAGGAAAGGTCAGTGCCAGAGACAAACTCTTGCTCTGTTTATTAATTGAACCATCAATTAATTCCCAATTGGCTTCCCAATTAATTCATTCAGCAAACTCATACCTTATTCACAACACTGTAAGACAAGGAACATGCTATCTCTGTATTAATAGTAGTTAACATGTCTTGACCATGTGGTTGCTTCTCAAGGGTGGGACCAAGACCTGACTAGTTTAGCACTGTGCCTGGCATATAGTGGGTGCATAATAAAACAGTTTACAAACAGATGAATGAATAAGAGAATGAATGAAAAAATTTAAAGTATTCCACTGAGCACATGAGTTTTGTGTTAGAACTCATTCAAAGGCAGAGTCAAATATTCACCCAGGATTTTTGCAGAAAATTATCTACTTTCACCAATCTCTTCACATATTTATTCGATGGCATTTTTGCCTTTATTCTTTAAATAAATAAATAGCTTTTTATAGTTGCAAATGTGGTATGTATTGCGCTGAAACAGAAAGAATAGCTGCTTACTTAGACAACGTGGAAAAGATTGATCGTTTCAAGGGCAAAACCAGTTGTTCATTATCTCACCAATATGGTAACACTGTGAAGAATTTCCTTCTAGTCTTTTTTTTCCTATATGTATAAATCAATGAAATTGGAATCATGCTGCAGATGCAGTTTTAGATCTTGATTTTTCCATTGAATGTTCTATCATGAGCATTTTACCACACCATTAAATATTCTTTGAAAATGTTACACTTAATGGCTACATAATATTACATTACAGCTCTTCAATTCTTAACTAATGCAGATTTATTGTCCTTAATAACTCCCTGAATCACTGCACAATCAAAATTATTCCCAGGCTTCTGTAACCATCTCAGCGGCTGATGTGGACTGAAAATCTTTACAAAATGACAAATACTTCCAGGCAAGTAAAGTTGTTGCAAGTATGGCTGGATCTCATCTTCAGCTTTTCCCCTCCTCAAAGGTACTAATTCATACCAGCAGGCTAATGCCTTTGGAATGTTTATTCTCTTCAAGTTGGAGGCTCCAGGGTACACAAGAAAATAGGCATAGAGCATGATGAGAAACACATGGCAATAGTCTAGTTGGTTCACAAAACACGTAAGCACTCAAGATTTACTTGGGCAGGAGGGACCACACCTCATTTTAGGAACAGAAATATTTTTGTCCAATACCACAAAGTGATTTTGCTTTAAAAAGTTATCTTAAGGTATCAAGAAGAGAAAAACATAATTTTAAGTTGACACACAGTCCATCATAGGCTTGTATCATCAGTGTGAGACTAGGAGTACAGGTGAGGCTATGAGGATGAAAGAGATAAAGAAGGGCCTTGACCAGACTTGGTCAAGGGCCTTGACTTCCCTTTAAAGTTCGTCTTGGGTTCTCTTTCATTGAATGACTGGCTTCCTAATGTGGCCATAGGTGTTTTGACTCCTTAGGTCCCATCCCACCCAAATCCAATCTTCTTTGGCTTGTAGTTTAAGAGTTTTTGTAAAGCAAATTTGAAATTCTGATTAGGAGGGTTTTGTGTGAAAAACCAACCCCAATATAGCCAGGACAAAGCTAGATGACGTGTCTGGCAGACTGGAAGTGAATGATCTCCCCATTCATTGGCCACACCTGTGTCCCATGGTCCCCACCCTATCCCCGACACATCAGCTTTAGGACTGATATCCATCTCCAAATAGTGTTGGGCACACGGCAGACCGTTTTCTGAAAGCTGTGCTAGGGTGCTAACTAGATAGTTAAAGGGATGCTATGCTATGCTATGCTAAGCTGCTTCAGTAGTGTTCGACTCTGTGCGACCCCACAGATGGCAGCCCACCAGGCTCCCCCGTCCCTGGGATTCTCCAGGCAAGAACACTGGAGTGGGTTGCCATTTCCTTTTCCAATGCATGAAAGAGAAAAGTGAAAGTGAAGTCGCTCAGTTGTGTCCAACTCTTAGCGACCCCATGGACTGCAGCCTAACAGGCTCCTCCATCCATGGGATTTTCCAGGCAAGAGTACTGGAGTGGGGTGCCAATGCCTTCTCCAGTTAGAGGGATAGTCCTCTCCAAAGGGCAGGGTTGAGGCAAGTACTCAATTTTCTACCATGGAGTCTTCTAGAAACATGCAGTTACATACCTCTGATAACATTTAAATATAAAACTCTAGATCCATGTGCTTGTCCTCACCTCATTTAGTTCTTTAGAAATTAAGGAAAGAGACACGCCACCCCTTCAGATGAATCCTTCTCCAGGACTTTCTCATCATGTCATTTCGTGACTCCTGAACTCAAAACCGGAGAAGACAATGGCACCCCACTCCAGAACTCTTGCCTGGCAAACCCCACGGACGGAGAAGCCTGGTAGGCTGCAGTCCATGGGGTTGCTAAGAGTCGGACATGACTGAGCAACTTCACTTTCTCTCTTCACTTTCATGCATTGGAGAAGGAAATGGCAACCCACTCCAGTGTTCTTGCCTGGAGAATCCCAGGGACAGGGAAGCCTGGTGGGCTACTGTCTATGGGGTCACACACGACTGAAGTGACTTAGCATAGCATAGCATAGCATAGAACTCAAAACCATCCTGAGGACATGCCAGAGTGCATCTGAATTTCCATGTCCGGCCACATTTGTGTGTTGCAATCAATGTAAGTGTATTACAAGAAACATTTGTGACCTATTAATCCTTTTTTTTTTTTTTAAATAAATGAATAGAGTCCAAAGTTATCCCTATAAAACATCACTCACAGCTATGCCTCCTGGATTGGGAAAAGAAAAAAAGTTCCAGCTAATATGGTAGGATGTACATAAAGCCCATAGCCTGACTCCTGGGGCAGTATTTGCCGAACTACCATTATGGATACAGCACCAGAAGTCACACAAATGATTGTTGATCTTTATTAACACTATTCTCTTCCGCCAATAAAATTTTTTCTGTGTTAATGGCACATATAGCTAGTTATGGCTCAAATATCAACTATCCCCTTCCTTTGTAGGTATGAAGACTTTAGCTGGGCACAGCGTCACCCAAAATAAAGATTTTTATTTCCCAGACTCACTTGCAGCTAGGTGTGACTATGGGACTAAGCTCCAGCCAATGGTATGTAACCAAGGATGAAGCTTGTGACTTTCAGGTAGGGCCCTCAAACTAGCAGGACAACTCCTCTCATTTTCCAGGGACTTCCTGGTTTTAGCACTGACAATCCTGAAAAATCTAGTTCCTGGAAGAAGTGGAATATTTGACCATTATCTCCCCACGACCACTTCTTTCAGCCTATTTCCTGGAGCACGGACCATGTGGTGAGCCATCTTGGACATGGAAAAGGGAAACCCTTGGAATGCCAGAAGGAGCTGGGTCTGTGCCAATTTCATGGAGCACAACTGCCATACCAGCTCAGATTTTTTTGTGAAAGACAATCTGCTTCTACCTTGTTAAAGGTCTCTACTACTTTCTCTCCAGCTCATCTAACCCACCAAGCCCCATCCATCTCTTCTACCATTTTGGGCTACCATGATGACTGTGTCCTTTTTCTGGATTCTGGCAACACCTGTCATTGCCATGTCTTTGATAATTAACCACAGGCTTCTTTGAATAGTCATTTATCTTACTTACATGTTTAGGTTCTATCTCTTGGGAAGATTCTAATATCCTGAGAGGCAATATGATTGAGAACATGGCTTAGGGTTTAGAAGATCTAGGTTCAAATTTGAGTTCCAGCATGGCTATGTGGGAGATCTTGAGTGACAGTTTCCTCATTTGTAAGGTGACAGTGATTATAATACTTCCTCTTCCTATTACACTATGTTTTGAGATTAGATACTGTGACAATCGTTCATCGACCATCAGGCACCATAACCATGGTAACTGTTCTTGAGAACTGGTCTCCTCTCTAATATTTACCAGATATCCCTAACACACTTATCATAGTGCCAGGGACAGAGTAAATGACAACTCCATGAATCTGCACAAAATCAATAAAGGAGGGGAAAAAAGGTAAATGTAACAGTTCCTTAAATATTACAAAATCAGGCTTTTCCTAGTCATCTACTCCTTCAAATGCAAAGAAGTCATGAAACATTGGGCATATATCAAACTGAGACCTCAGACCGAATCTGCCATTGCGAGAGGTTTTAAAAAGCCACATCACTAATTAGTTTATGGCAATACAGTCAAAGCGCACAATCCAGTGATAAGAGGTTAGTTTCTATGAACAATGACACCTCCCTCCTCAGCCCCAGTTCTGTGTGTCCCTCACTTCAACATGACACAAGGAAAAACGAAATGGGACCCAGACACATTTTATGTCAGGAAGAAATGACTTCTCTGCAAGCCGCAAGAAAGAGCTGCTATTTTCAGGTGCTGTATAACTTTGCAGATTACCAAGGTGATGACATTAAGTTTAAGACTACCTATTAATGGAAAGATAAATGTGAGTAATTCAGGGAGGCCTCTTCAGCAAACAGCAACTGAAGGATAAAAATCACCACAAAGCCTGAGACAGAAGAGAGATGCTGCTTCTTCCAACAGCTCAGAAGATGAACCTGACCCCATCACAGACACATACAGAGCCTCAGCTCATCTGTTGACAGAAAGCCATCTGTTGGCCCCAAAGATGGACAAGTGCATCCTAGACATAACTCTCTCTCAATGAGGCTATGAGCTGATCCAATGGTACAAGTTCTCCTTCTTGACCCCCTTTTCCTCTTGTACTTTGTCAAAGGCATATTTTCCCTGGGGACCCTCATTTTTGCATGATTCCCCCCTCCACAGAGCCCTCTTGGCATTCAAAATAGAAGCCAACAAACTCAGCATCACTAAGCTACAAATGACTGATAGTTCTTTTTCCTAGAAATATTTAGAATTTCAAAGAGATAGGAGGTCTTAAACTCAGGGGGTAGACTTGTAATCATGGAGCTCAAGTATGTCTCTATGGATAGGGTGGGAGCAGCCCTGTAAGAGAAGGTGGTTTTGGATGGAGAGAAGATTCCAGTATCTTCAGAATAACATCACATGACTGCTGCCTGCACTATCTTTCCACAAAGCGGGACCAGAACACTGCACACAAATTGCTCTGATCAAATCAAGGGGCCCTAAAGGGGATCAGCCCTTGGCTTAAAAGCTCTTGGGCTATGAGTTAATAAGAATTTTAATAAAAATTGAAAGTATAGCCCTGGGCTGTGGTACAATATCTCTAAAGGTTGCTGGTGTTCTATCAGTCAATCATATAATGCATCTGATGTTTGTAAAGTGGAGAGGGCAAGCAACAACCTTGTGGACCAAATAAGGTTTCAAAAACATAACCTGCAGAAAGATCATCAACTCTCTGATTGGTCCTCCAGGGGCCTGAAACACACCTGAAAGTGAAGTCTTCCCCGCATGATAAGTTACCCATAAAAGAAATCTGTGTGCAACACACTTCACACAGCAAAACATTTTCACACACATCCAATTATGATAACCTGTGATTTTAATTGGTTATCATCCCTATTTTACAGATGAGGAGTCTGAGGGTCAGAGAGGTGGTGGTGATGGGGGTGGAACCCGATCCCAGGTCTTCTGACTCTTACCTTCTTTCACTAATTCCTCAGTGGTGTATTTGCATTTTAAAGTTGGACTGTCTGTTTAATTACTACAATGCTCTGTTTCAGTTATGTCAATCAATGGGTATATTTCTTTTCTTCTTTCTTTTGTACTTTATTTCTTTTTTAACTGTTTTTTAAATTGAAGTATATAGTTAATTTACAATGTTGTGTTAGTTTCACCAAAGTGATTCAGTTATACATATATGTTTTTGTTCAGTCACTCAGTCACGTGCAACCCCATGAACTGCAGCACTCAGGCTTCCTTGTGCTTCACTCTTTCCCAGAGTTTGCCCAAACTCATGCCCTTTGAGTCGGTGATGCCATTCAACCATCTCATCCTCTGTCGTCCCCTTCTCCTGACTTCAATCTTTCCCAGCCTCAGGGTCTTTTCTAATGAGTCCGCTCTTTGCATCAGGTGGCCAAAGTACTGGAGCTTCAGCTTCAGCATCAGTCCTTCCAATGAATACTCAAGGTTGATTTCCTTTAGGATTGACTGGTTTGACCTCCTTGCAGTCCAAGGGACTCTCAAGAGTCTTCTCCAACATCACAGTTTAAAACCATCAATTCTTCAAGGCTCAGCCTTCTTTATGGTCCAGCTCTCACATCCATACATGACTATTGGAAAAACCATAGCTTTGACAAGACGGACCTTTGTTGGTAAAGTAATGTCTCCGCTTTTTAATATGCTGTGTAGGTTGGTCATAGGTTTTCTTCCAAGAAGCAAGTGTCTTTTAATTTCATGGCTGCAGTCACCAACTGCAGTGATTTTGGAGCCAAATAAAATAAAAAGGTCTCTCACTGTTCCATTATTTCCCTATTTGACACAAAGTGATGGGACTGGATGCCATGATCTCAATTTCTTGAATGCTGAGTTTTAAATCAGCTTTTTCACTCTTCTCTTTCACCTTCATCAAGAGGCTCTTTAGTTCCTCTTTGCTTTTTGCCATAGGGGTGATGTCATTTGCATATCTGAGGTTATTGATATTTCTCCCAGCAGTCATGATTCCAGCTTGTGCTTCATCTAGCCCAGCATTTTGTATGATGTAATCTATATATAAATTAAATAAGTAGGGTGACAGTATGCAGCCTTGATGTACTCATTTCGGAATTTGGAATCAGTCCATTGTTCCATGTCCAGTTCTAACTGTTGCTTCTTGACCTACATACAGGTTTCTCAGGAGGCAGGTGAGATGGTCTGGAATTCCCATCTCTTAAAGAATTTTCTAGTTTGCTGTGATCCACATAGTCAAAGGTTTTAGCATAGTCAATGAAGCAGATGTTTTCCTGAAATTCTCTTGCTTTTTCTGTGATCCAATGGATGTTGGTAATTTGATCTCTGGTTCCTCTGCCTTTTCTAAATGAAACTTGAACATCTGGAAGTTCTTGGTTTGGGTACTGTTGAAGCCTAGCTTGGAGAATTTTAAGCATTACCTTGTTAGCATGTGAAATGAGTGCAATAGTGTGGTAGTTTGAACATTCTTTGGCATTGTCTTTCTTTGTGATTGAAATGAAAATTGACCTTTTCTAGTCCTGTGGTCACTGCTGAGTTTTCCAAATTTGCTGGCATATTGAGTGCAGTACTTTAAGAGCATCATCCTTTAGGTTAATAAATAATTCAGCTGGAACTCCATCACTTCCACTAGCTTTGTTCTGTTCATAGTGATGCTTCCTAAGGCCGTCTTGTCTTCGCACTCTAGGAAATCTGGCTCAAGGTGAGTGATCCCACCATCGTGTTATCTGAGTCAGATCATTATCTGAGTCATTAAGATCTTTTGTGTATAGTTATTCTGTGTATTGTTGCCACCTCTTCTAAATATCTTCTGCTTATGTTAGGTCCATACTGTTTTGTTCCTTTATTATACCTATCCTTCCATGAAATTTATTCTTTTTTTTTTCAGATTATTTTCCATTATAGGGCCTTATTGTTTATCTATTCTACATATAGTAGTTCTGTTCAGTCGTGTCCGACTCTTTGCAACCTCATGAACCACAGCACACCAGGCCTCCCTGTCCATCACCAACTCCCGGAGTTCACCCAAACCCATGTCCATTGAGTCGGTGATGCCATCCAACCATCTCATCCTCTGTTATCCCCTTCTTCTCCTGCCTTCAATCTTTATCAGCATCAGGGTCTTTTCAAATGAGTCAGCTCTTTGCATCAGATGGCCACAGTATTGGAGTTTCAGATTCAACATCAGTCTGTCCAATGAACACCCAGGACTAATCTCCTTTAGGATGGACTGGTTGGATCTCCTTGCAGTCCAAGGGACTCTCAAGAGTCTTCTCCAACACCACAGTTCAAAAGCATCAATTCTTCGGCGCTCAGCTTTCTTTATAGTCCAACTCTCACATCTATACATGACCACTGGAAAAACCATGGCCTAGACTAGACAGACCTTTGTTGACAAAGTAATGTCTCTGCTTTTTAATATTCTATCTAGGTTGGTCATAACTTTCCTTTCAAACAGTAAGCATCTTTTAATTTCATGGCTGCAATCAACCATCTGCTGTGATTTTGGAGCCCCCCAAAATAAAGTCAGCCACTGTTTCCACTGTTTTCCCATCTATTTCCCATGAAGTGATGGGACCAGATGCCATGATCTTAGCTTTCTGAATGTTGAGCTTTAAGCCAATTTTTTCTCTCTCCTCTTTCACTTTCATCAAGAAGCCCTTTAGTTCTTCTTCACTTTCTGCCATAAGGATGGTGTCATCTGCATATCTGAGGTTATTGATATTTCTCCCGGCAATCTTAATTCCAGTTTGTGTTTCTTCCAGCCCAGCGTTTCTCATGATGTACTCTGCATAGAAGTTAAATAAGCAGGGTGACAATATACAGCCTTGACGTACTCCTTTTCCTATTTGGAACCAGTCTGCTGTTCCATGTCCAGTTCTAACTGTTGCTTCCTGACCTGTATACAGGTTTCTCAAGAGGCAGGTCAGGTGGTCTGGTATTCCCATCTCTTTCAGAATTTTCCAGTTTATTGTGCTCCACATAGTCAAAGGCTTTGGCATAGTCAATAAAGCAGAAATAGACGTTTTTCTGGAACTCTCTTGCTTTTTCGATGATCCAGCTTAACTTTGTCTTTTCCCCTCTCCCCAGCCTCCCTGAATGGGGACCAGGACAGTGAAAGGACTGGTCGGTTAGAGGTAGATCCTGGGCTAGAGCCCATAAATCTTATCTTCCCATCTTCCATGTCACAAAACCCATTTCTTTCTTGTTTGTTTTCTATTCCATATTTTCTATTTTTGATCATTGCATTATAATAGGAAAAGAAAGTGATTAGAAGGAAAAAAGTAAAGGCTATTTGACTGAGGAAATTTTAGATACAGGATGGAGCTTGGCTAATGCAAGCTCATCCAAAGGTGGGGCTCTGATAATTATGCAGTGAGGAGGACGCACGTATATCAATCAATGGGCACTACACACAGCCAACCCCACCACTCCCTGTTCACGTCAATACAGGCTTGATAGCAGGTACTACAAGTTCAACATGTGAAAAACAAAAAGGAATGAACCACCTCCTTCCATGGGAAGCAATCTGGACTGGAGAGATGCATCTGCTCCAAGTCAATTTCATGTCAGTCTGGAGCCTTGCCTTTGGCTTCCATGTGAACCACAAAGTTGGAGACAGTGCACCATCTACTCCTTTAAAGAGTTAAGTGGGGGCAAAGTCTTCATTATCTCCATTTTCTTTGAAATCACAAAGGGTCCCACCTATCAAATAAGCATCTGATTATTTCTTCTCATTTGCCCAAATCCTGGATATCTGGAAGCCTCTGGAGGCAGCTACCTGTTCACTTTGCATGTGGGCACTTGGTATTGTGAAGGTGTATCTTGAAGGATCGGCTATCTCCCTCATGGATGGGCTATCTTCCTCATCTTTGCATCCCTGTTCCCTGGCATGCAGGTTGGCAGAGGAAGTGCCCACGAATGGTTTGGAAGGAACCTTATAAACAAAGAAGCTCAGCCATATGTTGTGGGGTGGAGCACTGCTGGTTCTCCAGAATTTTCCAAGGTTTGGTGTCCCAGCTCTTCTTTGAATAGAGATTCCATTCTTGCCTATATTGATCTTTGAGGTCCTCTTGAGCCTTCATAGGCTGTGGATAACCTGGGCCCTCTACCTCCCTGACTGCCCTGATGCCATCCTTTTCCTTAGCATTCAGCTGCTTTGAAACTACACTCATAGTAAGTTTCATCTACCAACAGCCCTGGAAAACAGTGCATTGTCTGCCCCACAAGCTTAGGCCTGATGCCTGCCTGCTGATTTGAGCCTGGCCTGGCCAGTAAGCGGCCTAGATTCTCATCCTGATTTTACCCCTGAACACAGATTGACTGAGGCAGTCACTAGGTGTGGGATTTTTACCTTGGCTGTGTCTGCAGCACACCAAATATCTGAAAGAAAATGGAAAAAATCTAACCAGCTGTTCCTAAACATGCTGATGTCTGGCACGGGGATGAGGAATATCCTGGCATCTACCCCACTAACCACGGCATGCTCTCCAAGCAGGAGGGCTGACAGGTGCCCCATGTTGACTGTGGAGTCAAACTCCTGTGGTCCAGGGCTGCTGCCCTGTCTCTGAGCAGGGCAAAATCCAGCCTAAATACCACAGACTGAAAGCCTTTCCTTCTGGAAGATTCCTTTAATGATGAAGCATGCCGACAGTCAAAACCAACCCATCCAACCAGATACAACTGTCTCATATTTGTAGGTGCCCCAAGTATGACCAGGTCAAGATTTCTCTTTCTGCTTTCAGTTCCCAGGGAGCACAGTTTAACCAAAACCACATTAAAAAGCTTAGTGTCTTCTGTTTCTGATTCAGTTCCCCTGAGTAATTTTCTTTTTCACACAAGAGAGCATTTGGATTTCTACCTGACCATCCTTGAAAAACATCTATTCAACACATATTTATTAAGTGCTTATGTATCGGGCATTGTCAGAATAGTATAGCTGGCCTTTAATGAACATAAAGACAATAAGACCAAGCAGTAATTACATTAATGATTAATGACAGTAATAATTGCTATTAGGCATTGACCCTTTATGTGTGTGCATACATGCTAAGTTGTTAAGTCATATTCGACTCTTTGTGACCCCATGAACTATAACCCACCAGGCTCCTCTCTCCATGGGATTTTCCAGTCAAGAATTCTGGAGTGGGTTGCCATTTCCTCCGCCAGGGGATCTTCCCAACCCAGGGATTGAACCTGCATCTCCTACATTGGCAGGCAGATTCTTTACCACTGAGCCACCAGGGAAACTCTACCCTTTATGTGTCTCACTGAATAATAATCTCTTTATTTGTATTTTTCATTGAATTTATCAGATCACACTAGAATATACAATTATTATCTTCTTGACACTCAGATTAAGTAACTGATTCAAAGCCACATACTTTATACAGGGTAGAAAGTCTACATCAGCTTGCCTCTGGGGACCACACCCTCAATCACTGCACCATCATCACACATCCACACAGCACTGAATCAGTACAATGATTTCACAACTCTGGGAAGCATCATGCATGGTATTCCATGAGATTGCCACCTACAAGAGTCAAGTGTTCTACAGCATACAAGGAAAATGACCCCTGCCTTCTGCCACCTTGCTGCAAGCAATGAGACAAAGCAGGTCCATCCTGGCTCACGTAGAGGCTTTAGAAGTGCTGGAGAAAAAAATGCTATACAGGGGTGGCTATGTAAGTCTCTGTATCACCATCGTCTCGTCTCTAACATGGAGGCTGGCAACTAAGAGGTGCTGTCACATTTTTGCTGTGTGCTGAATTCAATGAATACATTTGAAAAAGTCAATGGAGGAGGAGGATGCCTAGACTGGAAGGAGAACTGAGAGTCACATTCTACTGTGCTTAGTATGCGGGAGCAGGGTCACGCCAGAGAGTCCTCCTCACAGAAGGATCACCCAAGAGATGGGAGCTGTGATGATGGGCAGGGGACTCAGTCTGTGGAGCTGCCCTGAGACAGCTCCCAGTGGGCAGAGGAAGGCCTGGGTCTGCAGGAGCAATGAGAACTGCTTGCAGGTTGAGCCCTACTTTGCTGAGCATTCATGATGCCAAATGCTACCTTAAGCTGGGGTCCACCTTGGTTTCTTTAGGCCTCCCCATTCTGGGGTGGTCCATTCTAGCCTAGGAGGGTTTGTTCATGGGGGGAGAGGGAAGAGGGAGTCCTCTTTCCTGTGACTCACTGGTTCCAGGTGTCTTGTCCTCCTGTCCAGATGTCCTCGGCATCTCATGGTCTCTTGTTTGGGGGGATGGGTGCAGAGGGCTCAGTATGGTGCTGGGAAGAGACAAAATCTCCCAGGTTTTGAGGCTGGATTTGGTCCAGGTGCACCTGGCTGCAAAGCCTGGCTCCCTGCACTTAATCGAGAAGTCTCTGAACACTGGATTTGGAGCCACAGTACCTTATGTCCTATTCCAGCTCTAAGTGGCCATGGCTTGACCTAGGCAAAGCTAGTTCCCTACTCTAAGCCTCAGGGGTCCCACAAGGAAGAGGATCATGAGAGCTAAATGATTGCTAAGCTCTTTCCTCTCCAGAAAGGGACCCTGCACAAGTCCAGCCATGGTGAGACTGATGGCAGAGACAAGGAAGGAGGTCTGTGTTAACCAGCACAGCTCCTCACTCAGCCCTTTTCTCTCCACATCCCAGGAACCAGTGGGTCTGGACTCTGGTCTGTAATAGGAGATGATGCGTTCACCAACTCCCAAAGCCTGCATCGGTGGCCCGCATCCTGCCTGACAAAGCCACCTGCCTTTTCACACCGTGGTAACTGCTCTCGAAGCCTGGCCGGCTGGAGCCCAGTGGATGGTTTTTCGAAAGCTGTTACCCCCAAAAAAGCAACACCAACTTGGGTGCGCAGATAACCATCTCTGCACTGTCACACCACACGGGGAGGGCGGGGATGATCTTACCACCTCCTTCCTCGACAACAATAGCTCCCGGAAGCCAGAGAAATTTGGGCATTGAAAGTAAAAACATTCACGGCACTTACCAAGTGTCGAGTGACTCTCTGCTAGCAACTGCAGCAGAGAACTGCAGGAAACACTTGTTTTTGTCTTTTCCCCTGGCCTCCCAGAGGCGGAGCCCATCCACAGAAAGGCCGCTTGTCTAGAGACTCCATACATTTTGTGTCCGCTCTGAACACTCGCAGAGACTTAGGCACTGCAAGGTGCCCTCCCAGACCTCTTAGGTTGTGAAACCCCGAGGAATCGAGGGCTGAGTGATTCTGTGCTACTAGAGAGAGAGAGAGAAAGAGGAAGCAAAGTCACAAGCTGGATGGCTCTGTGGCAGTCACCGCCATCCAACCAGCGGGTCAGCTGGCAGTGCCTACTGGTGGCGGTCATGATCTCTCCCTTTTTTCCTTTTTGAGGCTCTTTCTCTTCCTTCCCTCCCTCCCTCTCATCCTTTCCTGGGAGCTGTACTGGTGCAGGAGAAGAAGCACCTGCTGTTGCTTCCTCCCTTGCAAAGAAAAGGAAGATTTAAAATGTGGTTGAGAGATATTCCACTATTATTCTGGAAGTTAGAAAAGAGGTCAAAGGACCTGGTTTTTCTGTCCCTTTTGGGAGGGATTCTTCCCTCAGAAAGGGAGATGAGAAATGGTGAAATCTTAATTCTAAGGCCAAAGCCTCGACATTTTGGGACTCAACACCACCCCTTGCTTGTCAGTCATTTCTATCTCATTCTCCATGCCCCATCATTTCCCTCTATTTTCTATGTCCTTTTCCCCCTGGTGATTCAGTTCCTTTTTACTTATGAGGACAGTGTAAACCCCCTACTCCCTCAGGGTATAAAACCATCTCAACCTCTTTCTGGATAAGCAGGACACAAATGTACAAGCCAATCAAGGTGCCAAAGATGCCCTGGGGGTTTCCAGACCAGGGCCCCTTTCCCCCTGCCCCCATAGCAGCCCTACTCCAGGACAGCAAATGTCCTTCTTCCTCCCTTCACACCTCGGTTTGGGTAGATGTAACAAGGCTACATCCTTAAAACAAGCTTGGATCCCTCCTTTATCCTGCTTTACTGTCTGAAGTCTGAATTCCCATCCCTCACTTCTAAGCCACCTTCCTTTGTTTTTTAAGTTTTATTTGGAGGATAACTGAACATACAGTGGACTGGTTCAAAGTTGGGAAAAGAGTACGTCAAGGCTGTATACTGTCACCCTGCTTATTTACCTTATATGCAGAGTACATCATGGGAAATGCCAGGCTGGATGAATCACAAGCTGGAATCAAGATTGCCAGAACAACTTCAGGTATGCAGATGATACCACTTTAATGGCAGAAAATGAAGAGAAACTAAAGAGCCTCTTGTTGAAGGTGAAAGATGAGAATGAAAAAGCTAGCTTAAAACTCAACTTTCAAAAACTAAGATCATGGCATCCGGTCCTATCACTTCATGGCAAATAAATGGGGAAAATGTGAAAACAGTGTCAGATTTCATTTTCTTGGGCTCCAAAATCAATGCAGACAATGACTACAGCCATGAAATAAAAAATGTTTACTCCTTGGAAGAATAATTATGACACACCTAGACAGTATATTAAAAAAGCAGAGACATCACTTTGCCAACAAAGGTCTGTATAGTCAAAGCTATGTTTTTCCAGAAGTTATGTATAGATGTAACAGTTGAACCATAAAGAAGGCTGAGCACTGAAGAATTGATTCTTTATAACTGTAGAGCTGGAAAAGACTCTTGAGAGTCCCTTGGACAGCAAGGAGATCAAACCAGTCAATCTTAAAGGAAATTAATCCTGAATATTCATTGGAAGGACTGATGCTGAAGCTGAAGCTCCAATACTTCGGCCACAAAGAGCAACTCATTGGAAAACACCCTAATGCTAGGAAAGATTGAGGGCAAGAGGAGAAGGGGGTGACAGAGGATGAGATGGTTGGATGGCATCACTGACTCAATGGACCTGAGTTTGAGTAAAGTCTAGGAGAAAGTGAAGGACAAGGAAGGCTGAGTGCTGCAGTTCATGGGGGTAGGAAAGAGTCAGACACCACTTAGTGACTGAAAAACAACAACAAAATTGCTTTACAATGTTGTGTTGGTTTCTGCCTGACAACAACATGAATCAGCCATAGGTACACATATGTCCCCTCCTTCTTGAACCTCCTTCCCACATTTCACCTTTCTTTTTAAAGTGCTTGTTTCTGCTTTTTCCATTCCATTCCCCCTACCACCTCCCTGGGCCCTCATCCATGGTTCTTGGACACTGACAGAGCCTCCTCACCAAGATTCCTTCCTTCTTCCAATCCACCCCACAATGACGACAAGTGGAGAGTTCCCCCAACACCAGCTTCTTTTAAAGCCATTCCCTGCTGGAGGACCTTCACTAGCTACCCATGGGCTGCAGGACAGTGTTCAAATTCCTTCCCTTGGCGGACAGGAGCCTCTACATTCTGGCCTCAACTTACTATTCTAGGCACTAAAAATAAGAGGTTTTTTGTTGTTGTTGTTGTTTTTCAAGCTTCCGTTTATGGGACACTTCTACACTCCCGAAACATCATTAAGCACTTCATCTGAATTTGTTCTCAGGAGAGTCCTACGAAGTCCTCTTACGTTCATTTCACAGATGAGAGAATGAGGCTGGCAGAGATGAAGGAACTAGAGAAGGCTGTATGTTCAGTCAGTGGCGGCTTCAGTATTTCAACCCAGGTCTTGCTTTCATGCATTGGAGAAGGAAATGGCAACCCACTCCAGTGTTCTTGCCTGGAGAATCTCAGGGACAGGGGAGCCTGGTGGGCTGCCGTCTATGGGGTCGCACACAGTTGGACACGACTGAAGCAACTTAGCAGCAGCTTATGATACTAAAGGGGCTTCCCAGGTGGTGCTAATGGTAAAGAACTTGCCTGCCAATGTAGGAGACATAAGAGATGCAGGTTCAATTTCTGGGTTGGAAAGATCCCTTGGATGAGGGTATGGCAACCCACTCCAGGATTCCTGCCTGGAGAATCCCATGGACAGAAGAGCCTTAGGGTCTACAGTTCCTGAGGTTTCAAAAAGTTGGACACAACTGAAGCAACTTAGCACACACTTAATGATATTAAAACTCATGCTCATAACCACCTCTTACCATGGCCCTTCTGCTAGGTTCAGCCTCTCCTGTATGCTGTCCTCCACACAGTCCTGGGGCTGCCACCTCCTTTTCACTCCGCCCTCTTTGTTCATCTCCTGCTTCTTTTAGGAAGCTCCATTCCTAGGGTGTGCTTCCCAAATTTCCAAACCCAAGGATCACTCAGGCAGGAGGTGGGGTTCTGACTCCCACCCCTGCTGTTCAGCCCCAGGGAGATGGAGGGAGGGGTGTCCTCACAGGGCCACTGGGTGAATCCCCCCACTCCTTTTCATAGAGATCCCTGGTCCTTTCCCCCTAGCTCCCCTCAATTGTCTTCCCTCACAACTCCATTCTTGGCACCTCCCTGGCCCCTGCTGAGTCGAATTCTAGCTGTTTGATAATGCGTTCTCTTTCCATAGTTACATAGACAATCTCACAAGGACAGTCATATGTATTTTTGTACTTTAAGTAGCCAGTTCAGTTCCTAGCACATAGAAGGAACAGCAAGAATTACCAATTTAAATTAAATAGAAATGTTCTGCTTAAGCAAAATTTTGCTTCAAATTCGTAAGTGGAAAAGCCAATGAAGGTGTCTTTTCTCCCCCCAGCTACAAGTATAGTAAAAGCCTTATTATAAAGGAATGGTAAAGTATCATTTTACAAGTTGCTGCCATGAGCATATATACATGCACACATGAATGCATATGTGTACACACACATACACACACATAGAAGCCGAGAGAAGCTAGTGCTTGGTGGCAAAGTGCAGAAAAGAAGATAAGATCACCACGCTGCAGAAGAAGGTGAGTCACGTGATGATGTGGGTAACCCCAAGCACACACGATATCCTCGGCATGGCCTAGCTGAAATCTAACCACATCATCTTTTCATGAAGCAGATATGAAAAAAATACGACTAAAACAATTACACAAAAGGTGGTTTAATACCTTGCCTCGATGATATCAAAGCTACTGACTCTGGGGCTACACTTGGGGAAACAACTCTCTGAGATAAGGAGATGAACTATCTGTTCAAGAGAAGGCACAGGAAGCCGAGGGGACCAGGCAACACATAGTGAAACAGCTTGTGGCCAACACGCCATCTAAACCCAAGTGTCCTCAGGCGGCATGGGTTGTGTAAGCAGAGGAAGCTGAACCCACCCTTGTCTCAAAGTGAAGACTTTGTGGGTGACGATCTGTGTGCGTGTGTGCGTCCTCACTACACATGATGGCTGAAGTGAAATTCACAGCTCCCCCACCTGTGGCTGAGATGGATGTAAAAGGAAAAGGTTGCAAAGGTGAGATTGTTGTCATGCAGCAGCCTCGAAGTCCCTTTCTGGTGTGTGACTTGCTTGCTGAATGGCAAGTGGCCCATGAATGCAAACTGAGATACCAGCGTGGACAGATCAGGAAGCTGATATCCTGGTATCCTGACGTAGTTAAGTCTGAATTCTCCGAGGGACAGATGACGATGGTCTTTCTCCTCTTTGAAGCTCGACTAATACCTGGTCTGTGTTTTACGGCAACATGGTTTCCTTTATCAGACTTCACTCTTCTCCCGTTCCCCAAGTAATCTTTGAATGATTGGAAGGCTCCCACAACTAAAGAATCTGCCAGCTGTGACGGGCTTCAGGGCATTTAGACCCCAAGCTTTACAGGCTCAAAGAGTTGCTACTGAATTCCATCAGTCCTTTGGGGCATCAGTCAATCTGCATCAGTCCTATGGGGCAAGTTACTTAGCCTACGTCTCAGCTTTCTCATATATAAAATGGGAACAGAAACTTTCTCCCAGGTAAGTCTCCTTTAGGAAATATGAGTTAATTCCTGAAAAGTACATAGCACTTTAACTTTTCTTTTTTTCATGAGCACGAAGTTAGACCTTACTAAATGGAGCTATAAATATTACCACCATCATTATAAACCATTCAAACTCTTCTGATGTCGAGAAGAGGATCTGTACGTCCAGAGTTGGTGATTTATTCCCAGGCAATTACTCTTGAGTGATCCAGTAGTTACTGCCCCTGCTAGATGATGACCAGACTGAAGGTAGTAACACTTGTAAGTGTCTAAGTCAGGAGCAGAACTCGGATCTACTGATTCACAGGCCAGAGCCTGAACCTATGCACCATGCTGGCACCACGTGCTGTTGAATTTCTCATTGAGTGGTCACTTTTTTCCAACCAGATCTTAAGCCTGTGGAAAGTAGGGACCTTCTACTTCTGAAATTTCTCCAGAGTGAACACATCATAAGTGCTGGATAAATGCTTGTTAGCCAGCTGATTGTTTGCAAAGATCACAACTGATTTTCAAGGCAACACGTTTCTCCCCTACAGCACTATGTCCTCATCATTTTGGCAAACTCATCCAAGGAGGACTTGTGCTAATGTGCATCAGAGGGAAACATTCCACCCTGTTTTGGAAGGCAGCTATAGCTTGCTCCAGATTGCAGGCACAATAATTAGAGACACTGGTAATTTGACTGATGCTCTAAAGCCCCAAATCACTTACTGAAGCCACCTTTGTCCTTGCACATTAGGGTTTTTGTCACTCCATGTCAAAATGGCCAAGCTGCTTTCTGATGGGTCTGCCTTCTCATAGACCAGATGTGAGGGTCCAGTTGCTAGTCCGTAGAAGGGAACTCAGCACCAGCCCTTCTGAAAGCTCAGCGTGTTGTATGGATAGCTGGCTCTACATAAGATTTTCTAATAAACGCTGCTGTTATTTTTATTGTCTTGTACCGTACTGAATGTTTCTTATAAGTTGGCCTTTACATAAACCATCATGACCTACATGTTTAATTCAGGTCTTTATTTTCTGTTTCACAAACCTGTTTAACATCACTGCAAAAATCTAAATGAATGTACATGATGTTCTGTTGGTACTAAACCTTTCAAGCTAGACTTTTATAGTTAGTATTGGGGGAGGGGAGGGGGAGGTGGTCACCAGAGGAGCACAAAAAAGCATGGGTCATAGCTTGGAAGTGCCTTAGAGAGTTCTTGCCCTCACAGCTGACATCCTCTCTTTGCTTCACTGATTTTTTTCCTGTTCTTGATCTCTTCTCTGTTCCCAGTAATATTGGTATAGTAATATGAATAAATGGCTTTGTCTACAATGAAATGGGAGAGGTCTGACTTTCGCTAAAACTCTTCAAGGTATTAAACATATGAGGGGTGGATAGCAAAGTGAACCTTAACACCGATCATATGGATACAGACAGGTGTTCCTTGGAGGCTCCAAGAGGCAGGAGTTCACTTCAGGTCTGGGACTGAGACCTGCCAGCCCCACCAAGAGACATACTCCTTTCCAGAATCTGCAAATCCATCCTTTGCTTCCCAAGGTCTACTCAGAGCCTCTGAAGTTGGGGATGGTTAATAGGCATGACACAGGCCCGATAATTTTTGTGACACTTCACTGCCCACCACTTTTCCAAACAGTGCCAGAGTAGACTTTGCACAGGACCCTGAAGACCCTGTCTCGATGTGCACTGCCAAAAATGGTCAGATAGATGGCTACTGAGCAGTTACAATGTGGCTAGTCCAAACTGAGCAGTGTTATAAAAATAAAACACACACCCGACATTGATCACATAGTACTTAAAAGAAAACAATGCAAAACATGTATTTTTTTTATATTGCTTACATGTGGGGATGATAATATTTTGAGTATATTGGGTTAAATGTTTTATGAAGATTATTAAGATTAATTTCCTCCGTTTCTTTTCACTTTTTAAAATGGCTATGAGAATGTTCAAAATTACAAATGTGGCTTGCGTTATATTTCTACTGGACAGCACCACTCTAGACAATTACCAAAAAACTTGTTTCCATTCAAGTACATATTCAGCCAGTGGAAAACACAGCTCTCAGCTCCTTGTCACACTGAGAAGACAGACCACGCTCCTACCTGTGAGGTGGATGATGCCAAGCTACATGGGCTCTGCCTGCCTCTCCAGCTTCCCTCTGGGGGCTCCCTTCAGTCATGCAGCCATTCTTCTCAAGACTCTGCAGGCTTGCACCAGGCTCAAGGGCTTTGCAGGCTATTCTCTCTATCCGAGATCCTTTCCCTCATCTGTTTTTCTCATCTGGGCCTCATCTCAAATGTCACCTCCTTAGAGAGGCCTTCCCTTCCTTCCTGTGGTAGGCAGGATAATAGCTCCCCAAAGAGGTCCATGTCCTACTGCCTGGAACCTGTTGTTACGCTATCTTACAAGGCAAAAGAGAATTTCCAGATACAATTAAGTTAATCAGAAATCCCAGATTATCTGAGCAGACCCAAAATCATCACAAGGGTCCCTACAAGGAAAACAAGAAGGCAAAAGAGAGAGTCAAAGAAGGTGATGTGATGACACAAAAGAGGTCAGAGACTTGCAGGTCTGGAGCCAAGGAACACAGGCAGCCTTCAGAAGATGGAAAAAGCCAGAAATGGATTCCTCCCTAGAGTTGCCAGAAGGAACACAGACCTGCCAACCCATTTTAGACCTCTGACCTCCAGAATAATAAGGCAATGAATTTCCACTGTTTGAAGCCAAAATAATAATGGTAATTGGTTACAGTAGCAATAGGAAACTAATATGTATCCTCATCTGAGACTATGCAGTACCCAGTTCCCAGTTCCTCCATTCCATTCTTCTAGGTTATTCCTTCCATACCATTTCAGTTCAGTTCAGCCACTCAGGCATATCCAACTCTTTGTGACCCTACGGACTGTAGCATGCCAGGCTTCCCTGTCCATCACCAACTCCTGGAGCTTGCTCAAACTCATGTCCATTGAGTTGGTGATACCAACTCAGAGGATGCCATCCTCTGTCATCCCCTTCTCCTCCTGTCTTCAATCTTTCCCAGCATCAGGGTCTTTTCCAGTGTGTCAGTTCTTCACATCAGGTGGCCAAAGTATTGGTGCTTTAGCTTCAGCATCAGTCTTTCCAATGAATATTCGGGACTTACTTCCTTTAGGATTAACTGGTTTGATCTCCTTGCTGTCCAAGGGACTCTCAAGAGTCTTTTCCAACACCACAGTTCAAAAGCATCAATTCTTCGGTGCTCAGCTTTCTTCATTGTCCAAATCTCACATCCATACATGACTACTGGAAAAGCCATAGCTTTGACTATACAGACCTTTGTTGGTAAATTAATGTCTCTGCTTTTTAATATGCTGTCTAGAAGGCAATGGCACCCTACTCCAGTACTTTTGCCTGGAAAATCCCATGGGCAGAGGAGCCTGGTGTGCTGCACTCCACGGGTCGCTAAGAGTCCGACACGACTGAGCGACTTCACTTTCACTTTTCACTTTATGCATTGGAGAAGGAAATGGCAACCCGCTCCAGTGTTCTTGCCTGGAGAATCCCAGGGATGGTGGAGCCTGGTGGGCTGCCGTCTATGGGGTCGCACAGAGTTGGACATGACTGAAGTGACTTAGCAGCAGCAGCAGCAGGTTTGTCATAGGTTTTCTTCCAAGGAGCAAGTGTTTTTTAATTTCATGGTTAGTTACCACCTGCCGCGATTTTCGAGCCCAAGAAAATACAGTCTCTCACTATTTCCATCGTTTCCTCAGCTACTTGCCATGAAGTGATGGGACTGGATGCCATTATCTTCGTTTTTTAATGTTGAGTTCTAAGCCAGCTTTTTCACTCTCCTCTTTCACTTTCATCAAGAGGCTCTTTAGTTCCTCTTTGCTTTCTGCCATAAGGGTGTTGTCATCTGCATATCTGAGGTTATTGATATTTCTCCCTGCAAACTTGATTCCAGCTTGTGCTTCATCCAGCCCAGCATTAGCATGATGTACTTTGCATACTGAGTTAAATAAGCAGGGTGACAATACACAGCCTTGATGTACTTACTCCTTTCCCAATTTGGAACCAGTCCATTGTGCCATGTCCAGTTCTAACTGTTGCTTCTTGACCTGCATACAGATTTTCCAGGAGGCAGATAAGGTGGCCTGATATTACCATTTCTTTAAGAATTTTCTACAGTTTGTTGTGATCCATACAGTCAAAGGCTTTAGCGTAGTCAATGAAGCAGAAGTACATGTTCTTCTGGAATTCTCTTGCTTTTTCTATGATTCTGCCTTGTGAACTAGTGCCTGGCACATAGTCTTTGCTCCTTGGTGTGAATAAATAGTTGGTGGATGAATCAGTCAATAAATGACAGACACTGGCTACAGGAAAGATTTTTTTTTTTCAACCAAATGGATAACATCTGATTATTTTTAGGGAAAAATTGCACCCAAGCAGGTAAAATAAAGACTACCAATAGACACTGAAGAGTGCTTACTATTCACATGGTATCATGATGGTACTGCAGACACAAAGAATCTAATGATCCTATCTCTCCTACAGTCTCTGTAAGAGACACACACATGGGCACATGATAAAGTTATGACCAGCAGCGGGGTGCCAAACTGTCGGGGTAAAATGACTGGTGAGGCATTAGGCATGTACAGTGGTGTGCTGGCAAATCAGCTATCAAAACAATAATCATGACAACAACAAAGTCCTGATCTGTAGTGTGTGCCAATTTCTGTAGTGTAAAGACTCTTACTATAACTGATGTCAAGCTACAACTGTAGTGTCCTCTGTCACCCCCTTCTCCTCCTGCTGTCAATCTTTTTCCAGCATCAGGGTAATTTCCACTGAAAGGAAAGGGGGTGACAGAGGATGAGATGGTTGGATGCCATCACCGACTCGATGGACTCAAGCTTGAGCAAACTCTGAGAGACAGTGAAGGTCAGGGAAGCCTGGTGTGCTGCAGTGCATGGGGTTACAAAGAGTCCAATGCGACTTAGCAACTGAACAACATCGCAATGTCCCTGAACATGTCTATATACAAGCAGGGTCTTGTTGAGGAGGTGGGATTCCAACTGGATATGAAAATATTCGTAGACTGATGATGTTCTCAGGAGGGGGCATGAGGCCTGATGCACACAAATGTAAGAATCTCTTCAGGGCTTCAAAGTGGGGTCTCAATATCCCTGTGGCTCCAGTGCGTTTCCTGTATTGAGACAAACAGAAAAAAGCATCTACCAGAACTCACGCAGAAGAGGGCTTCCTGGAGAGATGCAGGAGCAGAGAATCTTACTGCCAGGAGGACTGGGATGATATTTCAGGCCAGCACTAATTTGATGAGAATGAGCATGGAGGAGAGCTAACATCTCAGAACACCAATGCTGAGGGATGAACAGTTAAAGAAGTCTGTGTTCAGTGGTCTGGCTACCACTGAATACCTGAATCTGAACTGAATATCTGAATACCCAGATCTGAACTGGGCTGATGTCCTCACTCATTCTGCCTCTCGTACTCTTGATGGATTGATACCACTGTATGCAGTTCCCCACATTCCTAGCCTAAAGATGAGCTGTCAAGTGAATTCGGCACAGTCCACTCAAGGTTCTCAAAGTAACCCTTTCTAAAATCTCCATTGTCACCCAGGCCTCATCCTCCGTAATTTGTAAGGCTGGGAGAAATGGTTCTGAGAATCCTAGTGGTGTTTAAGAGGTCACTGTATAGGGCCAGATGGTATGTCTGTGTGCTAAGTTGCTTCAGTCATGTCCGATTCTTTGTGACCCCATGGACTGTAGCCCACCAGGCTCCTCTGTTCATGGAATTCTCCAGGCAAGAATACTGGAGTGGGTTACTTTTCCAGGGGATCTTCCAGACCCAGGGATTGAACCCTTATCTACTGCAATGGCAAGCAGATTCTTCACCACCAGCAGCATCTGGGAAATACAGGTTCACATGATATCCAGATTCAAATCCTGATTCTGCCACTTACCAGAGACGTGGAACTAGGACTTTAGGTTCCTTATATGGAAAATGCTAGTAGTAATATCTTTCTCATACTGTTTTGTGAGGATTATAAGATGCATAAAATACATGGAGCACCATGTATGAGGCATAGTAAGGGCCTGGCCAATACGCACAAGGATGTAAAAGTCATGTATTTCTCTTTCTCCAGGTCCTGCCAGATGGGAGCTAGTTTCCAAATAAGCTTTGCAGGCCATCCAGAGCCACCCGTCCACTGCCTTCACCCTGAGAAGGAAGGCCGTCTTCACACCCCTCTAGACACCCAGTCTGACACCCTCCCAGGCCCATGCCTTCCTTGTTGACCACTTTAAGACACACATTTGTTGTGTGCAGGGGAGATGTTTTCCTGGCTTTGGGTGTGTTTCAATGAAGGACAAGGATGAGGCCATTATGTGAACACAGGGGCAACAATGAAAACAAGACTGCTTTCTGAAAAGCGCTGAAAAGCTTTCTTTTGCCTGAATGGCCATTATTTTCATTCTTTCTCCCCCACACAAAGCACCGGGGCCCACTTCATTCAGGCTGTTGCCCAGGGAGTGGGTGTGAAGACGCAGTACAAACAAAAGAAGTAACATATTTCTGTTGTCAGGTCTCTTGTTCAGTGCTCTGTGAGGTGGACCAAGCCTCCCTGCCAGCCCCACTGCTTGAATCATCAGGAAAAACAGTGCACACACATATATAAATATAAAAACCCTACCTAATCCTTGACATGGTTACATGACGATTTATGAGCAGGAGCTGGATTTCAAAAGTCGGCAGAATATAAGAGCACAGTTCTCCTAAGATGTTGGCAACTTGTCATCCCCTTTGACAATTTTAAGCATCAATCCAGCCACTTGGGAAATGCGGTTCCTCTTGCCCCCAAGGAAGGGGGCAGGATTGCTTGAGGAAGAGGGGTCTCTGGGCATAAAGGCGAGCAGGTGGGAGGGTTAGCAGCTCTGTCCTTGGAGGCGAGGGCTGGGGCGGGGGCCGGGGGCATGTTTCAGGTACCTGAGTATTAGGGAATTTTGGTCCCAGTGTCCAATCACACAACTCAAAGTAAGAGAGAAACACTGTTTCCTACTTAGAGTTTTCTGAAAATAAAAAGCAACATCCAATAGGGGGAGGAAGGAAAATTTGGCATTCTTCAAGTTTTCCTTTTGATGGTGTTGTTGTTCAGTTGCTAGGTCGTGTCCTACTCTTTACGACTCCATGAACTACAGACGCCAAGCTTCCCTGTCCTTCACCACCTCCCAGAGTTGGCATTCTACAAGCTTTCCTTTATTAAAGACAATTCAGTGGCTTTGGCTGTGTGTGTGTGAGAGAGAGAGAGAGAAAGAGAGGAGATTTTTCTTCTCCACAGCAGTTTTCCTCGCTTCTTTGAACTTTTGTCAAAACAGTCACTGTGCCAACCAGATAGAAAGTTCTGAGAACCTCTCTTCTGGATCACTGGACAGTTCCGAAGAAAGGGAAGTAGTTCTTGATAATGTCTCAGCTCCCTGAGGGCCAGGCTCTGCCACATTTCCCATCAGGTCTCCCTAGAGTCCAGCCTGTGCCAACACTGTGTTTGCTGAGTGAACTGCCGAAAGATCAACACCATGGCATTATGGTGGCATTTTTCTGATTTCCGTCTCTGTGAGGCCCTGTCAGAGGAACCCCTGGCCCAGCTCCCTGAACCTCAGTGGGCAGCCTGTCCCTATGTCATTCAGCCATAAAATCACCTTTAAGAACCTATTCCCAGGGCAGGAAAAGAGACGCAGTTGTAGAGACTGGACTTGTGGGCACAGTAGGGGAAGGAGAAGGTGGAACAAATTGGAAGAGTAGTATTGGCATATATACACTGCCATGTGTAAGACACATTATCAGTGGGGACCTGCTGTTGCACAGGGGGCTCAGTTTGGTGTTCTGTGATGGCCTAGAGGGTTGGGGTGGGCGTGGGGTGGGTGGGAGACCCAAGAGGGAGGGAATATGTATACTTACAGCTGACTCACTTTGTTGTACAGCAGAAATCAGCACAACATTGCAAAGCAATTATCCTCCAATTAAAAATAATAATAATAAAAGAATGCCATCCTTACAGAACACCCACCACGTGCCTGGCACTGTGGAGTTCATGATACAAGGGCAATGTAACTCATGTTTGGGATCCTCCAGGAGCCAACTGTTGTAAGCTTTGAGCTTCTCCACCCATCCCTACACAGGCTCTTGTGTCTGGTACATAGAGCAGTCGGCAGCCTGGCTCCCCTGCTGACAAGCAGTGTGTGACCCCTGACAAGTTTATAACATGCATACTGTGCATAACTTCCAGGCTCTCATTTATAAACTACTCAGCATTCAACTCCCAGGAGTGCTATGAGGACTCAATGACACCATGTATAAAGTACCAAACGTGGGATCAGCCCACGGTAGTTGCTCAAGAAATTCTGGTTGCCAGCTTCTCTTTGATAAGTAGTAAAGGAAAAAAAAAAAAATCAGGAAACAAGATGAACATGCAGAAAGTCATTTGGGAACATGATAGAGTTAGAAAGTCATAAAGAACAAAATGCAAGAGATGACAGGATGTTTGGTGTGGACTGAGCTGTCTGGGGCCCAGAAGGGGAATGATGGTGCTGGATGAGCAATCAGCTTTGTGGAGGACACAAAACTGAGATGGGACTCGAAACAAAGGCTTAAGTAACCATGGCTCCCCTTGAATAATAAGAGTTCTGGGGCAAAAAATACATGCTGATTGAAAAAAATATCCGAGACTTCCTTGGTGATCCAGGGGCTAAGCTGCCACATTCCGAATGCAGGGGACCTGGGTTTGATCCCTGGTCAGGGAACTAGATCCTATATGCTGCAACTAAGAGTTCCCATGTGATGCAACTAAAAAATCCCACATGCTACAACGAAGATCAATGATCCCACATGCACAACTAAGACACAGTGCAGCTAGTTAATTAATTAAGAGTAAAAGAAAAAAAAAATCCCAGAGTCAGTTTCATCTCCTGGGACCATAAGGGTAAAAAGAATATGAGGAAGAAGTGTGGGCTGGGCCAGGTGGTACAAAGGCCCTGTTTCCTCTGAAAGGTCGTCCATATTATCTTCTGTGTCTCTAAAGGTGGCAATCAGTAATGTCCCCAACTTAGCATTGAGAGCACTCCTTTATGACAAGAGCCAGCCACACAGTCTCTCAGCACTCAGCGTGCGTGCGTGGAGGGAACCAGGCAGATTCACACTGTACATGCATCCAATTAAAACCAACACGAAAAGGAAAAAGCAACACGAATGTCACAGAAAAGAAAGTGCTGCCACCCACTCGTGGCCTAAAGGTCACTGTGCCTCCGCCTCGGCCATCATCTCCAGCCACAAAGGTCAGGGGGGCTGTCTGCATTTCTGGGGAGTGTGTTGGCTTTCATGAGCCCTCAAAATGACTACAGCTCTGACACCAAAATTAGTGATAAACTCTGAGGAGAAGACGATAATAGAGAAATGGAGTGACTGTAACCTTTTCCACCATCTCTCTAGTCAGTTCCATGAAGCAGAGTCACAAGGCATAAAACGAGAAGTTTCCACATTCTACAAAAGACTACAAGACTGCCGACTTAATTGGGTAGTGTAGCAAATGGCTAAACGATTGCCAACAAGAAGATGTCAAAAAAGGAGGAGGAAGTGATGATTAAAACATCTCCTGACAGCACCTTGGTGTGGCAACAAGCTCACAACCTATCTGGATAGGTTTTGATACAATAGTGCAGGGCATTTGCCACGTGCTTCCAACAAGAGTCCAATCACTGTGGCCCAGAACGGGCAACGATACCCCTATCCCACTGGAAAAATTCCAGGAATTTAAATGCAGAATGAACTGGAAGGACACTGGACTTGGAGTTAGACAGATCAGCATTCAAACCTCAATTACTGTCCACATTTGATAGGCAATTTATATAATCTTTTATCATTCCTGTGGATCCAGTTTTTGCATCTGGAAAGTTGGAATGATCTGAATATCTACAGCTTAAGGCCCTAGTGAAGATTCAATGATGGAAATGTCCTTTATACATTATCAGGTACAATACAAATACAAATAATAGTTGTCATTATTATTAGCTAGTGATAATATCCATGCTGAGGTAATTCATATACACTCTGAGGTAAGGCTGTTTTTCTATAGTAGATACAAATTAGGAGAGAGGAATTTTCTGTTGTTGATGATTAAATGGAACTAGGAAATGCTATGCGCACAACTATTTAGGTGGAATGATACATAAAACACAAGAAGAAAAATAAACCAAGGCACATAACAGGTATACAAGATATGACTTAATGTGTCCTTTGCCGGATGGGTATCAGAAATAAAATTAGCAACCTGTAGCCCTTCAGCTAAGCTTCCTAGCAACAGAAACATACAAATAACAAACACTGATGCTCATCCATAAAACCACAGTAACATTAGGATGTGATACTGGTCCCTTCAAGAATGCTCTAGCTAAAGATGTTTGGCATTTTTCAACTCATCCTGTAGGGAAGAATCTGATGTTCAAAGCTGCAAAGTATATAGAATAAAGCAAGAACAAGAGTTTGGCCATTTCAAATATCTTTCCCCCTTCTTATCAGAAGGAAATCAATTGTAGTATCAGCGACACTTTGCAAACGTAGAAAATTACCCACCATAGCAACCAGGATTTTCTTTCTAAAGTTCTGAACCTGCCACTGGTAAATACTTCTGAAAAAGATGCTTGTAGAAGTTTTGAGCCTAGCATAGTAATCCAAACGTAGCTGACTCAGGCTCGAGATCTGGGGCAGAGCTTCAGAGCACGTTCATCTGTGTGGCTGACCACACTCACAGTGCTGCTTTATTGGCCTGCATATAACTCACTGGTAGACACAAGCTATTTGGTAAGATGTGGGAGAAATTTATTCTTTCAAGCTCCCTGGAGCCCTGGGTATCAAAGGAATGAGATGTCTCTTGGCCTTTCATGTTGTCAACTAGAGAGAGAGAGACACAGGGTGCGAAAATTTAGGATCAACTTTATGGGAATAGGGAAACCACATGACAGATTGTCTAGGCGCCTGCATTACTTCTGATTCATTCCTTGGTGCTTCTTCTGTCTATAGCTACAGGAAGCCATATGGAGGAGATAAATAGTGCTCATCATGGGCAAGACTTTTCACTCAACGTGTATAGATCTCTTATCTTTCTCATCCCCCCCAAAGTTAAGAATCAGTGCAGTAGAATTCCACCTGGTGGAAGTGGTCAGACTTAGTGATATAACCATGAAGGGGGCACCTGCAGAAACTGATGCTGAGCTATGTTTGAGTTGATGCTGCCACAGTTCTCTCATCATGCAGGTACAATGTAACTCTAGTTTTGGAGGACAAACGTGCTGTCTTACATTTTATTGCTTATTCTTCTGAAATGCTGGCTTATTAAAAACTGATTCCTAACCCAATCAAAAAGTGGGAAAAATACCTAAACAGACATTTCTCCAAAGAAGACATACAGACGGCTAACAAACGCGTGAAAAGATGCTCAATATGGCTCATTATTAGAGAAATGCAAATCAAAACGACAGTGAGATATCACCTCACATTGGTCAGAGTGGCCATCATCAAAAAGTCAACAAACAATAAATTCTGGAGAGGGTGTGGAGAAAAGGGAACCCTCTTGTACTGTTGGTGGGACTGTAAATTCATATAGCCACTATGGAAGATTCCTTTGGAGATTCCTTAAAAAACTAGGAATAAAACCACCATATGACCCAGCAATCCCACTCCTAGGCATATACCCCCAGGAACTCAAAATTGAAAAGACACACGTACCTCAATGTTCATTGCTGCACTATTTACAATAGCTAGAACATGGAAGCAACCTAGATGTCAATCAACAGATGAATGGATAAAGAAGTTGTGGTACATCTACACAATGGAATATTACTCAGCCATAAAAAGAAACTCATTTGAGTCAGTTCTAATGGGTGGATGAACCTAGAGACTATTATACAGAGTGAAGTAAGTCATAAAGAGGAAGAGAAATATTGTATACAAACACATATATAGGGGATCTAGGAGGATAATACCAAAGAACTTATTTGCAGGGCAGCAATGGAGAAACATATATAGAGAACAGACTTATGGACACTGGGAGAGGGGAAGAGAGGTGAGATGCATGGTGAGAGTAACATGGAAACTTAATTATCATGCGTAAAATAAATAGCCAATGGGAATTTGCAGTATGACTCAGGGAACTCAAACAGGGGCTCTGTATCAACCTAGAGGGGTGGGGGGTGGGGAAGGAGATGGGGCGGAGGTTCAAGAGGGAGGGGACATATGCATAACTATGGCTGATTCATGTTGAGGTTTGACAGAAAACAACAAAATTCGGTAAAGCAATTATACTTCAATTAAAAAATAAATAAATTAAAAAAGGCTCCTATATTAAATTTGAAGTGCAAACAACTAAACTGCGTATTTCTGGCCTTATTCCAAGTATAGTGAATCAGGAATCCTGATGAAAGGCCTGGGAATCTAAATTTTTTAGCAATATTAAGAGATCTTTAAATACACTGAAGGTAAATATGGCTATTTGATCCCTCCTTGTCAACCACAGCCCTTAACAGGTCTGAAGATCATCACCACCAATCCAAGAAGCCCATCAAGTTGAGGAGGAAATTATGGGAGATAATGAGAAAAACTTGGTATGATTCTCTTCCTGGCACACTTGAGGCCACAATGAAGTGGCCTGATAGGTTTTTGTATCTTAAGGAGGAAGAACTCCAGGTGCCTCTCACTGCTCAATATTTTCTTTCTCTTTCAACTCTCTCCCCAGCAACGACACCCTCTGTATTCACACTGACCAGGTCTCCCTTTGACCAACAAGTCACCTGTTAAGATGGAAGCTCTGGTAGCAGATCCCCTGAATGGAGAGCCATCCCCAACTTGCAGAGCTACTGACTTTAAAATTTGTGTTCCAGAACTGGAAAGGTCCCTGCTGCTGCTGTTAAGTCGCTTCAGTCGTGTCTGACTCTGTGCGACCTCATAGACGGCAGCCCACTAGGCTCCTCTGTCCCTGCGATTATCCAGGCAAGAACACTAGAGTAGGTTGCCATTGCCTTCTCCAATGCATGAAAGTGAAGTCGCTCAGTCGTGTCCGACTCTGTGTGACCTCGTGGACTGCAGCCCACCAGGCTCCTCCATCCATGGGATTTTCCAGGCAAGAGTACTGGAGTGGGGTGCTATTGCCTTCTCCAATGGGAATGTCCCTAGACTATACCAAAATATTAATTTAAAAAAGCCAGATTTTAGAAAAGCCACGGATGCAAATAAATTGGTAATTTTAACAGCTTGAAAAATACACATGTATAGAATTGTATGTTGTAGATGGATTAGTGGGAAAGAGCAGAATATTCTGTAAAGTGTGAAGGCAGACTAGTCCTGGAAATTGTATGTTTTACTTCAAACAGGGTAACAGAGAAAGCACTGTCTCTTTTCTGGCCGATCAGAGAACATGCAGTGAAATGAGAGAGACAGAGGTATCATTTCAGAGGTGGAGGACAGAGAGCCTGGCCCATCAGAGGAGTGTACGGGGTAAGAAAACAGAGGAAAAAGGGATGCTGTTCTGGCCATAGAGAAGCTTGGGAGAAAGCTCAGAGCAGAGATCGAGTGACTGCATAAACATTTTGCAAATCTGCCAGAAGAGAAAGGAGGAGGAATAATGGAAGGACATCAGAAAGACAAAGAAAAATCATATTCCTCACCTGAACACTAGAGGGGTGAACACTGAGAATATGATTTCATCCATTCATTCACTCTTCACTCAATAAACATTTTGTGGGAAAACACCCAGGGGTAAATGACATATGGCTGGTGCTCTCAGACAGAAAAATAATGAAATACATTTTCATTACAGTAGGGCAAGGGCTCTGGCAAATGGAAATTCAAGGACATATAGAGGAAGTGTGACTGCAGACAGAACATGTTGGGGAAAGCTTTCTAGATAAGGTGGCACTCATGAGGCTTGAAGGGAAAGAATGAGCAGAGATTTCAACCATAGGGGGAGGGGTGATCATGGAGAAGTCAAAGACTGACATTCTCTTTGCTCATGCCCCCATCATGGAAGTAATGTCATATATGTCTTTGCTCTCTTCACCTTGAGCATCCCATCGACACAACCTGCTAGGCTTTGGAATAAAACCAGCAGTTTACATTCAGCCAAAGATTACCCACAATGCTTTCTGGGAATTTGTAGCTGAAGGTATGCCCGTTGCTTTCCAGTATAAACAGAGAAACTAAGCTGGCATCAGGACAGAACATGGTAGCATGTAGCCAAGGAGAAGGCCTGCCTGGCTGCTGAATACACCCTGCAAAATGGCACACAGGTGCTATCATGCAGCTATAGACTTCATCAGCGCGACAAACTGAAGTGTGTTGACAGCTGCAGTAAAACACACTTGAAGTTAAACATAATTAAGCAAAATGATTAGCACTAAATAGAAGCTGGCAGTGAAGAACTCTGGTTTCTGAAACTCAATGGCATGATCACAGCCTATTACAGCTGGGAAGTGGTCTCACAGATCACACACATTGTATCTATTTCACAGGAGAGAAAATAAGGCCCAGGGAAATGAAGTGAAGGCAGGATGGACTGCAGAATGATCTGAGCAGCTCACCTTAGCTTCTTAGGAATCACCACTTAGGAACTGTGGCTTCCTGGGCATCAGTTTTTTCACCTGTTAAATGGGAATGAAAATGCTAGTTCCTTCACTAATTACTTGCCAGTGCAAGGCTTGAAAATGAGACCTGTGTACATTTCTAAGCAAACTGTTGCTGTTACTTGTATGGCAAGGTATGTTCTGGGCCAGTCTGCTGGTTAGTGGACAGGAACGCCAGACATACACCTTGAAAGAGAAAGATTAGGTGAGATTTTTTTCTGAGCAAAAAATTGTTGGATTGCAATGCTTGGTCTCTCCCCATCAGATCAAAGAGTTTGATAGGAGTTTATGTATGAAAAGAGACCTGCGAATACATGCAATGCAAACGGTTCTCATTTCTGGGAGGAATTACAGAGTGGGACTGGAGTGGAGCAGAGATGGGCAGGAGAAAGGAGAGGGAAAATCCGGGGAAATGGTTCTCATTTCTGGGAGGAATTACAGAGTGGGACTGGAGTGGAGCAGAGATGGGCAGGAGAAAGGAGAGGGAAAATCCTGGGGAAATGGTACACTCTGCTGACTTTCCCTCTGAATTTTCAGATGAGGATGGAAGGGAGGCAGGCAAGTGGTTAAGAAGGAAGGAAGGAATAAAATACTCCCCCCACCCCCCAAAAAAGAAAAACCTCAGTTCATTCAATACACAAGAAATAACAGCAAGGTTGTAAACAGTGCTGAGAATGGGACTGCGGGACTTTTTCATAGCTTTGGCTGGCTCACAACCCCTCAGCGTGGTGCTTCTCCGGGTTCCACGTCTCAAATGCTCTAATTATACTGTGCAGCAAAAAGAAGGCCTGGTGCTCCTAGATGTGAGTGATTGCTTACTTGCCACAGGAATGTTCTATGCTTTCATAGGCTTCATTCCTTGGCCCTCTGCCCCCCTTCCCCCGCACCGGGCCTGGGAATGAACTGGGCACTATTTTAGATGTCTTCTTTGCAGGAAGATGACAAGCTTGTATTAGGTCTCGCCTCTTACCCAGGCTCTTATTTCTGCCTGAGATACTCTCTTCTGGCTTCCCTAACTGTTTGTCTCCTGTTCACCTCCAAGGCCAAGTTTAGAGCCTACCTGGACTCCATTCAACTCAGCTTCTGCCCTGAGTCCCTGTGGAATGAATACTGTTCATCCGCCTGTCTCCTGGCCACCATGTGGTTGCCAAAAGGTAACAACTTTGTCTTCACATCTGTATTCTCTACATGTGGATAGTGCTTCACAGGTGGGGCTTTGCTTCTCAAAATGTTTATGGTCCAGCAGAATCAGCATTACCTGGAGCTTGTGAGAAGAGTCTCAGGCTCCACCCAGATCTGCTAAATCAGAATCTTCTATTGAACAAGATACCTGGGTAATACTAATACACAGCCATGTTCAAGTTTAAGATGGAATGGAATAGGGTGGGGAACACTTAATTGGTGATCCTGGAATTTACTTGAGGCAATCAATTATTCCTGATGAAGTTCTCTCTCTTCCAAGAGGACACAACCAACAGTTAAGGGAATGCAAACCTTCCAGCCCTTTCTCCTAGCCCTGCAGTGGCTCCCTGCTGTGAACTCTGCAGAGCTTGGTGGCCAGTTTCCACGTACCTACCACCTACACCTTCTACTTTCAAAGAAACCACGACCTGGAGCTGGAACAGAACTGGATGTGCCAAAAGGCCTGAGGACATTTTGTTGAACTGTGGCTGGCCTGATGGGAAGCTGGCATGACCAGAAATGTTAAGAGTCTTTGCTCTTGGGGTTTCAGGCTTTGAGTTGCAAATTCAATGGTCCAGATCGAGATCAGATGAGTCAGAGAACCATCCAAACCTTTAGCTGGGGACTGAAACCAAATCTGTGTTCTCAAACCATTCTAAATGTGTTGATCACTGGTTAGAGTCTGCTGTACAACCCAATCCCAAAGAGTATAGTTATTTCTCTAACAGTGGATGTATTATTTGCTCATCAATGGAAAATCTAATTGTAGCATCAAAGGTCAAAAGTTGCGAGAGAAACTTGACACCTTTGAGACTATGCCAAACCTCAAGCTTTCAATAATATGCACTTTCAAGTCAAACTATCTGAGGAAAATAGAGGCTATTTGACCCAAAGTCCAGCATAAATACGCATGAATTATACTGTCCTTCAAAAATAGTGGAACTGTTTGACAGACTGTTAATAGCCTAAGCAGTTGGCCTTCTACCCCAGGAGATGATAGCCCACCTATGGTTCAAGACACGGCAACCCCTAGTTAAGGCTCCGTGAAATATGGAGATATTGATGAAATCTGAAAAGTAAAGCCAAAGTCTTTAGCTTTATCTCTTAAATTCCCCTACTGTGACATGCTACTAAGGATTGTTGTTGTTCAGTCGTTGTGTCTGACTCTTGTGATCCCCATGGATTGTAGCCTGCCAGGCTCCTCTGCCCATGGGATTTCCCAGGCAAGAATACTGGAGTGGGTTGTCATTTTCTTCTCCAGGGGATCTTCCCCCTCCCAGGGATTGAACCCACATCTCCTGCTTAGCATGTAGATTCTTTATCAATGGAGCCACCAGGGAAGCCTTTACTAAGGATTATTTAACTACAAAATTCTAAAATATCGGCCACATTTATCAAAGCTATTAATTCAATGTACATTTGGGGGGCACTCCCTGTGTTCTAGGGGAAGTTTCGGGCATTTAGGATTCAGTCCAGGACTCCCTGCCCTTTTTTATCCATCACTGCTTTTCTCTTTTCAAACATCCAGTGACCAGGTATCAAAAACTGTGCTAGGTTTGCGGCAGGAAATCCTCCTTGGGCCCCTCATGTATTACCTGGGAGTGAACAGATTCATCAGCCAATAATGTAGAGGGAAAAATCCTTTAAGAATGATGAGTACAGTCCTTAGAGATATCCTTAACAATCATGCTCCAGCTTGAGTCCCTGAAAAAAGACTTTCGGTTGTAACCAAGAATGCCAACAATAAATCTAGATCCCAAAGACACCATTCCACAATGCTGCATACTTACTGGAATTGAAAATTTGCGAGGAAATCACGTGCACATCAGAGCTGATAAAGAGGCCAACTATTCATAACAAAGGTAGCTTAATGCCAATCACACAGCTCAGAAATATGTGGTGGTGGTGGTGGTTTAGTCACTAAGTCATGTCTGACTCTTGCGACCTCATTGACTGTAGCCTGCCAGGTTCCTCTGTCCATAGTCTTTCCCAGGCAAGAGTACTGAAGTGGGTTGCCATGCCCTCCTCTACGGGATCTTCTTGACCCAGGGATAGAATGGATGCCTCCTGCATTGCAGACAGGCAGATTCTTTATTGACTGAGCAACCAAGGAAGCCCCAATTTCCCTCTTAATTTTTGTAAATCAACTCCCAGTAGAGGAGCTGGGTATGTTTGTAGACTCAGTCACCTACATTGGTAAGCCACCTTTCTAGTGAAGAGCACTTTCATAAGTGTTTCTTCATCTGGCCCTCAGAGTCACCCTGAGTAGCTGATGCCTTGCTATAATGTGACCTGGCTAGTATGTGCAGGGTTGAGATGAGAACTCTCTTATACCATGCTCCCAGGCAACAAAAGGCAGCTATTCCTCACTTAAAAAGTGTTAGAAATCTTTTTTCTTTTTTTTTAATTCCTAGGAATGGATCATCTCTCTAAACTGCCTTCTGTTTTATATAATTTGACAGGATGAATCCTGGTGTTTTAGACTCTCCACAGTCTAGTAGCCCTGCAGAAGGAAATGGCACTCAGATTTAAGAGGACAGAAGGATCTAGAAGAATTCTAGGTCTCTGAGCTCTCCTCAACAGGTACCCTAAGCTGCCCTAAAAACAGTTCCATAGTTTTAGGATGGGAAAGATAATAATTCATGGAGATGGTTAATTTTCAATTATTTTCACTCTAGATTTTATCTTGGTTCCAGTTGGTGACTACCCCAGCTTCCATTAACATGGAAAGTGAACAGCCGAGAGAGACAGGAACTGAGCATTTTATGAATATCCTTTGTGTACAAATAGTTAACCTCTTTGGGAATTTTCTAAGCCTGTGGACTCTCCATTATTCAAAGGCAGCATTTGATTTTTCTCTCCCGAGGTTCCCGGCTATGGGTCCTGGCATTCCTCTCCCTTGTAAAGGTCAGGATGAGAAGGAAGAGGGAAAAGTAGAGAGACATTCAAAACTGTTTCTCTGGGACTTCACTGGCGGTCCAGTGGTCAGGACTCCTCACTTCCACTGCAGGGAGCATGGGTTAAATCCCTAGTCAATGAATTAAGATCCCACACGCCGCACGGCACAGCCAAAACAGAACAAACGGAAAAACCTCCAAACTATTTATCTGTTAACATTGACAATGAGATGTATACATTGGCAAAGAAAAGGTGGGCAAGAGAAAGCAAAACTAATAACAGACAAGAAAGCCAATTATCCAATAGGGATAGAGATTTGCTTCAGAGGACAAGGATCTCTCAGACCCACAGCCTTAAGGACCAACACACTGTTGGAGGAGGGCACTGTCGAAAAGTGTTGAAAGCAATATGGCAGGCACCACTGGAGTTGAAACTGCATCCTCTCCTGCCAAAGAAAAACGAGCCACTGACAGAAACCAAGTGGAGGGTGACAGGAGTGTTTTGCAGCAGCAGAAGAAACAAAAAGAGGCACTTGTATGAGTTTTTATGTTATTTCAGTGAAGTCACAACAGGACAGTTTCTCTCTGCAAGCTTGGCTGGAATAGCTTTTTAAAGGAGGGTGCATGAACTGTATGGGTTTGCTACTAGATTCTGAGGTCGGAGCCTTAATTAGAGTCACGACTATATTATACATCTATTTGCGTAACTGTTCAATTAGGAGTGTAATAGCTGGGACAGAGATCTTAATGAGCTTCTAGTGTCGTGATGCCTCAAGACTGCTTTTTTTTGTTGTTATTGTTATTATTAAGCATTCATACAGGCTTTTTCCACTCTGCAGTCCAATTATACTGCTTCTCCCTTCAGACAGCTTTTAATGCAAGGCTAAGTTTTTGTAGGTCGATGACTGTGCATTAATGACAGTTAGCTTTCCTCTCATTGTCTTCATGGTGAGTTTGTCAACGGCTCCTTGGATCTACCCTTTGGTCAATGGAAACCTCTGGGAACATTGGGTCATGAGGTGAATTTTTTTGAGAAAACTGATTCAGAAAGACCAAGTGACCTCCCTGATATGGTACAGACAGTGACAGAACCAGGGCTGGGATCTCGGTGTTCTGACTCGCCATGAGCAAAACAATCAAAACACAGGTAGGGTACACATCACAGTGAGGTCATCTTATGGCTACAATATAGGCAAGTAATCCAAAGGGATAATTTATCCAAAAAAAAAAAAGAGCAGAATTCCCTTCCAAAGACGTTGTTTTGTTGGTCTTAACTCAATAGGTGTCAACACTGAATTTTTCTCTCCTGTTCACTACTTAGACTTGAGAGCAGTTAAAGAGGACAGTTACAGTTTGAGTTAAACAAAAGAAGCAACACTCAAACATATGCTGATTTAAGCAAATATGGTCTATGAAATCTGTACTTATTAAACTTCACAGATGGGGATGAAGTTTTTTTTGTTTGTTTGTTTTAGGAAAGGATTCTCTGCCTCAGTTTCCTTATATGTAAAACTGGCATAATAATGGCAACTTCATTACTGGATTACTGGGAAGATTAAATAAAATAATATAGTTAAACTGTTTAAAATACTATAATACAGTCGCAATCAATGTGAGCCTCTTTTGTTTTCTTCTTTTCATTATCACAAAAGGATAGCCAGAAGATTCTGCATGCCAACCAATCAGAATCAGTTTTGTATTTGTAGGAGGAGGTAGAGAGAATTGGGTGGCAAGCTAGGGGTGGTGCGTGTGCTAGTATTTTTAGATGATTTAAAAGAAAAAAAAATTTACACCAGAGTTTGTGAAGATGACTGTTGGGAAAAAAACAATGATCCTATTATAAGTTAATAAAGCAATTCATTTATGATGTGTTATTCAGTGCTTGAATAATGAATTTCTCTCAAATATTCTCTTCAAAACCCATTTATTGCCCAAGATAAATTGAAGGATAGTGTCGCATTTTGAAAAATGTTATTTTATTGGCCATAATTTTTCATGGTTCCAATGGGGACCGGGTGACAGCCCAACACAGCAAATGTCCTTCATGTTGCCAACCTTGCTTTTTCTATAAAGCTGAATTGTCCTGGGACCACTCAAAATGTGATTTATTTGTCCCTGGGCCAGTAGAAGTTTCCATGTAGGTGAAAATGGATGTTTGGATACTCAGAGAGAAATGGAATTGAGACCCGCAGGTTGATTTACTCAGTGGAAAGAGGTAAGTAACTTAGGAACATCAGACCACTCCACATTCTGACTACATGGAGTTGTGAATGACCCATGGACCTTGGAGATACACATGGGACTTACATGTGATCTATCAGGACGGAAGGAAGCAGGGGTACAATAAGAGCATCCTGGTGCTAGGCCTTGTCTTTGGTATACATTTACTCCCTCAGTATTGCAACAGTCTAGTGAAGCCTAGGGAGAAGGCAATGGCACCCCACTCCAGTACTCTTGCCTGGAAAATCCCATGGACAGAGAAGTCTGGTGGGCTGCCGTCTACGGGGTCGCACAGAGTCGGACACGACTGAAGCGATTTAGCAGCAGCAGCAGCAGTGAAGCCTTAAGGTCACTGAGGCTAGAACATGTGTTCAAAGTCACAGACCATCAAGTACTGCCAGCACAGAAGTGAGTGAGTGAGTGAAGTCACCAGCACAGGGTTTGTCCCAAATTTGAGCTCACTCAAAATGACCATTATAGTAAGTGAAGATAGAAAAAGAATAACAAATATCATATAATATCTCTTAAATGTAGAATCTAAAATAGGACACAAATGAATTTATCTAGGATACAGAAGCAGGCTCACAGACATAGAGAACAGATTTGTGGCTGCCAAAGGGGATAGGAATAGCGGAGGGATGGATTAGGAGTTTGGAATTAGCAATGCAAACCATTGTATATAGAATGGATAAACAATAAGGCCCTGCTGTATAGCACAAGGAATTGTATTCAATATTCTATGATAAGAACCTCCTTGGTCGCTCAGTGATAAAGAATCCAGCTGCCAAAGTAAGAGAGATGGGTTTGACCCCTGATCCAGGATGATCCCACATGCTGCAGAGCAAGTGAGCCCGTTTACCACATTTATTGAGCCTGTGCTCTAGAGCCCAGGAGCAGCAACTACTGAGCCCACATGCCCTAGAGCCTGTGCTCTGCAACAAGAGAAGCCACTGCAATGAGAAGCCTGCATACCCTAACTAGACAGTAGCCCCTACTCGCCACATCTAGAGAAAAGCCCTCATAGCAATGAAGACCCAGCACAGCCAAAAATAAATAGATGAATAAAGTATTTTTTAAAAATCCTATGATAAACTACAATGGAAAAGAATATGAAAAAGAAAGTATATGTGTATAACTGAGTCGCTTTGCTGTACATCTGAAATTAACACATCATAAATCAACTATACTTCAGTAAAATAAATGATTTTTTAAAAGGACAATGATGCTACTATTACTGTGGACACTTTGCTTTATCTCATCTCTTCCTTTGGGAACAATATGAGGCATCCACTTTCACAATGAATTTGCTGTTGTGGGGAGAAAATAAGAGGCCAGAGAAACTCAGGATAAAATAAATGGAGGTATGTTTCAATCTGGTTCCAAATAGGAAAAGGAGTACGTCAAGGCTGTATATTGTCACCATGTTTATTTAACTTATATGCAGAATACATCATGAGAAATGCTGGACTGAAGGAAACACAAGCTGGAATCAGGATTTCCAGGAGAAATATCAATAACCTCAGATATGCAGATGATACCACCCTTATGGCAGAAAGTGAAGAGGAACTAAAAAGCCTCTTGATGAAAGTGAAAGTGGAGAGTGAAAAGGTTGGCTTAAAGCTCAACATTCAGAAAACGAAGATCATGGCATCTGGTCCCATCACTACATGGGAAATAGATGGGGAAACAGTGGAAACAATGTCAGACTTTGTTTTTCTGGGCTCCAAAATCACTGCAGATGGTGACTGCAGCCATGAAATTAAAAGACACTTACTCCTTGGAAGGAAAGTTATGACCAACCTAGATAGCATATTCAAAAGCAGAGACATTACTTTGCCAACAAAGGTTCGCCTAGACAAGGCTATGGTCTTTCCTGTGGTCATGTATGGATGTGAGAGCTGGACTGTGAAGAAGGCTGAGTGCCAGAGAATTGATGCTTTTGAAGAAGACTCTTGAGAGTCCCTTGGACTGCAAGGAGATCCAACCAGTCCATTCTGAAGGAGATCAGCCCTGGGATTACTTTAGAAGGAATGATGCTCAAGCTGAAACTCCAGTATTTTGGCCACCTCATGCGAAGAGTTGACTCATTGGAGAAGACTCTGATGCTGGGAGGGATTAAGGGCAGGAGGAGAAGGGGACGACAGAGGATGAGATGGCTGGATGGCATCACTGACTCCATGAATGTGAGTCTGAGTGACATCCGGGAGCTGGTGATGGATAGGGAGGCCTGGCATGCTGCAGTTCATGGGGTCGCAAAGAGTCGGACACGACTGAGCGACTGATCTGATCTGATCTGATCTGATGTTTCAATCTTAGTTTTCCTACTGCCTGGTCCAGTGCTTTTTCCACCACACTTCAGTCTCAGAGACGAGGAAGGAAGATGTCAGACAGACCTGATGAACTCTGTACAGGGCTAGTTGTCAGAGAAACTGGGTTCCAGCCAGTCTGTAAAGGTGCAACCTGGCCCTCTACTTCCTCACACCTCTGTTTCCTCACCTGTCAAGTGAGGAGGTTGAACGAGATGAATTCCAAGGTCTCTTTCAGCTGGAATATCCCATTATTCTATTATCTTTGTGCTCTGATAAATAGAAGCTGGTAGCTCTGGGCTTATGAATATTAACTGGGGCAAACAAGTGAAATTACTTTATGAAAACAGAGCTGTGATTGCTGCTTGGAGCCAAATTTGCCTTAGGAGACTCACTGTAAGCATTGGTAATGGGATTGCTGATGGCTCCTTGGCCACAGCCTACGAATGCCTTGCAGTTTCACTTCCCACTTGGTGCCAAGGGTGAGTATCCTCCATGGACACATGAAAGTGAAGCACAACACAGTTTAAGGAAAGAAATAAATCAGCCACATTCAGCCTGACTCATCTTTCATCCATCTTCTTCCCAGTGCTTCTTCAGTCCAGCTCAGTGCAAAAGCCAATCCATCGCATCCCTTTAAGGCTCAGTCCTCAGTGATAAGTTGTCTTTCTGAACCTTAAGAGAGTTCGGGCTCTCTACACTCTAAACATTTATAGCCTAGGACTCAGACATCTCTATATGTTTCAAAATCTGAGATTTATAATGAAGATCCTTTTTGACATAGATAATATTTCACGTTTTTGGCCGGGGGCAGGGGGAGGGGGGAGGTGAAATGGACTGAAGGCCACAGGCTACACACATGACCTTTATTGCCCTGTTTGCCACATTTATTTTAATATTCTACTCTTGCGTTTTAACAAAGGATGCTGCAAAAATGATCCCATGAAGTATATTAATGCATATCCTATAGAAATTCTGCTGAGAAGTTAAGTCAGTTCTCTCAGTGCTTCCTAGGTGAAATCCTAGGAGCTAGATTTCTTTCACTATTTAATTTCAGGAATACAACTATCCCAATTCAATGATTATTTTGTTAATAAAAGTTGTGAATTGACAAGAGTGTCTCTCCTTTTGTTTTGGTTGCCAAGAAGTCCAGGCCAAATAGGAAATGAACTGGAATCATCTTTTTTGTTCCATGTGATCTGTATAGTACATTCTTAACTTGGTCATGATAGCTTTCAATTTTATTTGTACTAGCTCTGATTTCTTTTATATTTTGCCACAGCTGTATATCAGGAGTTTCCTTTTCCTTTAAGTTTTCTCCAATATTCCCTAAAATGAAGTAAAATATAAATAAATAGATAAATAAAACCTGCTGCCTCTTTGACTCTGAAATGCGGGCATCATGCCTGAAATTCAGCAAATACTCAGTATATACATACTGCTTGATTTACGGGGAGACACAGCTCATAAAAAAGTACTTTCTGAGAGATGGAGCTGCTTAGAGACGGAGAAGAGATGCGTGGTTCCTGCCACTGAAAGTATCTGTGAAAAAACTGGGTAAGTGCTTCAGCCAGCTTATTGAGCTCCAGTATCTATCTATAAAGTGGGAATAATAGTATCTCCCTTTGAGGTTGTTGTGAATAGCGTATGAGTTAGTGCATGTCAAGCACTCTAGCTCTTAGCACAGCATCTGACACATACAGCGAGCCCTTGAAAAAAGCAGCAGTTACTATTAAAGAGGACTCATGCACCGAAAGCCGTTTTATTAGCCTATGTTCACTTCCAAACCCAACCATTCTGTTGGGATAGCAAGCTTGCAGTCATCAGAAGAAGCTCAGTCATGGAGTCATGGACCAACCCTGCCAGTGTGGCTACTGTGAGGACTTCCACAGCAGATGAGGGGCTGGATGAGGTAACTTTTAGGCTTCTTTCCAATCCAAAGTTCATGATACTCAGATTTCAAATCTGTTCATTCAGCGACAGTGTAAGGGTGTTGGGAAAAGAAAAAAAAAAGGATTCTGGGGTCATTTTATAAGACATTCTTTCTTCTTTCATGTGTAAATTTGGGACCTTATCAATTGGATATGAAAGCATTTTCCAGGGAAAAATACCCAGGAAGAAGAGAGTGGAGGAAACGTCAGACAGTGCTTCATGCCTTGCTGTCTAACTGTAAGGGAAGAGCTGTTTTCTCTGTGGTCTGCCACACACAGGCTGGCAACTCGATTATTTCTGGGAAGGCACGACCCCACGCTTCAACCTGTGAAGCTGTCTGGATGCATGCTGAGCATGATGGACGTTCCAATTTCATTACTGCCAACCTCACACTGCATCGCCCCATTATGCAACCCCGTTATTGTACAAAGTTTCCCCCACTATTTGAAAGTAGTGTTTCTGTGAAACCTTTAGAAACTGAAATGAAGTAAAGCAAAAAAGCAATCTCCTTAGGACGCATCTTGCTAACGGGTAAGGAAAAGAAATGGAGGGAAAGCACAGATGCTCACAGTTAGAAGCTACGGTACCTGATGCTAAGATGCTGGGTATGCATGTGCGCATACTCAGTTATGTCCTGTGGACTGTGTAGCCCACCAGGCTCCCCTGTCCATGTAGTTTCCCAGGCAAGAATACTGGAGCAGGTTGCCATTTCCTTCTCTAGGGGATCTTCCCAACCCTGGGATTGAACCCACATCTCTTGTGTCTCCTGCACTGGCAGGTGGGTTCTTTACCAGCTGAGCCACCAGGGGAAGCCCAAGATGCTGAGTATAGTTCCTGGGGAAGGAGCTTGGCCGGGCCACCCTTGGTGCTCAGGGGTACACACTACCTCTGTAAGATCCACTGCAAAACAAACACGGAACATAGTTTTTCACTTTTCACCCTTTTCTCTAATAGTGAAAATCCTCTTTGGATTTCTTATGGCTAGTGGATACAGGTCCTATGTAAAAATTAACTGACAGAAGCTGAACTTTTGAAAAGCAGGGGATACCTGGATTTTGATGGTGGTGTCCTTCAGAAAAAGTACCACATCTAAGAAAAAGAACTCAAATGCTCAGTTCCCGGCATTTTGGCTGAAATGACCATGAAATGGCAGGGTCCCAATGCAACCATGGTAACCATTTCCCACTGACCTTTGTCTAAGAAGTTGTCAGGTAGCTGAATGGTGGAGAATGAATTGATGGGGAATTCTCCAGAGATGCAAAAGCCAGGCACTGATTTCATGATTTTAAAGATAGATTTTTCTTTTCCGTGAAAAACCCAGAAGGAGTGTCTGTTTTAGAGGTTGGAACTATAGGGGTCATCCCAGTAGCACACAATGTAGATGGTCCAAGTGTACCTGCATCTCTATGGACAAGAAATGGCAATCCCAGGCATGAAGGATGGCTTTGAATTTCCTACTCCTTGCTCAGTCAGTCCTTTGGTTGGAAACAGGACTGGCAATTTCTTGTTGGTAGAGCTTCTTGAAATATGAATGGGCAGGTCTGATGACAAGCCTTGTCCAACCACATGATAGGTGGTATAAATATTTGTTAAAAGTCTCAAACTACCTCCTCACCTGATCCAGGTTAGGGCTCTCCAAAAGCTCTTATAAAGGAGATTCTCCAGTCTTCAGATGGAGGTAAGAGAGGGTGGGAATAAATCCCAAAGGATAAGCAGGAAACTCTTTGTTACCCCTCTCCTTGAAAACCCACAAAATGGATAAGAAATTGCATAGGTGACACTGACCCGTGGTGAGCGCTGGTCCTGACAGTGTACCCTCCTCCTCTGGGCCCCTCTGGCTTTTGAGTGTTGTCTTTCCACCCCCTCCTTCCGTGTTCCCCTCCCCACAACCTGGAGAGTGGAGACAACTCAGCTAGGACACAGTGCTGGACTCAGAGCTCTGAGTCATGGTAAGACAAATGACTTTAGGACAGTCTACCACTCTTCCTTTGCCTATTTATCTTTTCTTACCTGCTGCTGAAAACTTATCATGGTTAATTAGGCCAAAGCAAAGATCTCTACGAAGTGATTTTTGCGACTATGGCATTAGAATTCAATCAGACCTCTGGCCAGGATTTCTTATTATTCATGATTTCACTCTTAAGGTGATGAGTAAGGCTAGAGTTATTCTGTTATCAGCAGAACTGGCTACAGAAACCAGGTGCTATTTAGTGAGATATTTATTGAATGGCTGTTATGTGCCAAGCAGTATGCTAAGTACTGTGGGGATATACCAAGGTGAGTTAAACATAAATCCTGTGCACAAATTAATTGTACTAAATGAGGAGGAATTAGCTGACTACTTATATAACTGGAGAGAGAAGTGCATCTAAGAGCCACAGGCAGAGATTTGGGGGATGTCAGAGGAGGCAGTGATGAGCTTTTTCTTTACAGGGATCCCCAGCTTGCATAAAAGAGGGGGCTCAGATGCTGGTCCTTGATGAATCAGAAGAACCTGGACATGGGACATAGGAAGGTGGTGGTGGTCGTGCAGTGGCAGCAATCACGGGAGCAGAGGGATCTTCTGCCAGGAAATGTCAATGTCCCAGAGGCGAAAAATATTCTTTACTGCTTGACGATGTGTGTGATGATGATTGTGTGTGTGGTAAAGCTCAAACACTTTTGCTTAGAGACCTGCCTGTTGTCACAAAAGCATAAGACCTGGCAATGACCTGAGTTTCCTCCTTCTCACTCAGTGTTCTGGTTCTCAGTGGTTACCTGCATACTGTGCTAGATCATCTGTCCCCGTGACAGGAGAACACACCTGACTCTGACCCTCATGGGAGACACAGCCTCATGTCACTCTTTTCTAAGACAATCAATGTGCTCTTCTGCCAAGAAGTATTTTTTGAACAACTTCCTAACTCTTTCAGTTACTCCACTAGTCCTGTCATAAGACACACCTGACTTGCTTGTCAGAAAATTTGAGACGCCCAGGCTCTACTAGCCTGTGGAAATACAGCCAGCCCCTTTCTACTCCAAAGTGAGAACCTTTGGAAGTGGCACATCAGAAGAAGCCTGGGAAGTGGTAATTAGAAGGGGCTCCAGTGCACAACAGGTCTAGGGAAGAAGACGGTTGGAGAGAGATTCAGGCAACAGACGTTGTGCATATTTTTCCAAATTACATTCCTGCTGCAGATCAAAGATTTTTTTTAATCAACCACACCAAAGCATACGTTTGGAGGCCAAACTCTTCAAGGCACTTAAAAAGTATTTGGTAACTTTCCTGTTAAATTTGGAGTTCAGCTTACAAGCCCAAGTTGTACTACGTGACCTAGCAAACAAAGCATTGCTTGTGGGACTAGAAGACTGCATCTGCATGAGGTTTGAAGTATTTTATGAGCACCATCTGTTTTAAGAGGTCATGGCTAGCCAAACCTATAATACCTGCCATATCACCATGTTAGATTTTGACTCACTCAATTTTTGTCTGCCTTGCTAAAACCATTCAGCCTAGGAAAGTTCATGAAGGGAATGTAGCACCTACATTACAAAGGTATTACTATTTAAAAAGGAAAAACTCTTCCTTCTATAGAAATGTCTGTCTCCAGTTTCACCAGGTTTAAAGACTTATGCAGAATAGTCAGTTTCCATAAACCACAATCACATATAATTAAAAATATTAAGGATGCAATGAAGTAAATAAATGTATAAGTGCAATGAGATACCCTGTATTGGATCTTGGAATAGGAAAAGGACATTAACATAAACCAAAGAAATTCAAATCAAGTCTGGACTTTGGTTAATAGTAATATGCCAGTGTTGATTTCTGATTTTAACAAGTGAATCATTATTACGACATTAACAATAGAGGAAACTGGGTGAAGGGAATACAGGAACTCTCTGCAGCTCTGTGTAAATCTAAAATTATTCTAAAATGAACAGTTTATTACAAAACTTGAAGGATGAACTTACACTTTGGAGAATAAGTCAGTGGCTCTGAGGGAATCTCTCAAGCCAGTGTGACAGAGCAGAGAGAACCCCAGCTTGGGAGATAGGGACTCTGTGTCAAAGGCTCAGGAATACCTATAATTAGAGTGATGACCCTGGATCAGCCATGTAATCTCCTGTAGCAGTCACCTCTGAGAGGTTCTGCATCTGTCACAGGAGCATTATGAGGACCAAATGCAAAGATGCTTCAGAGAATTCACTGAAAACCTAAAAACACAACAGACTGGAAAGGTAGTCTGAACAAGCCACTGTGCAACATTTAGAGACACGATGGGAAAATATATAGAGAGGAAACTGTTTGATCTCAACTCTGGAAGCGGTACAAGAGCAAGTTTTCAAATGGTCCCCAAGAGAAGACACCAGAGTGGCTTCAAGGCGCACAGAGGGGACTCAGCGGCCAAGGGCAAAGCAGGGCAGAGACAGCAGCAAAGGTTTTCTTTTCCAGCTCCTAGAAGCTCTGAGAATCCAGAGTGAAACCACCCCACTGTCTAGTGATGAAAGAGGTGGCTCCTCCACAGGCAGAGGGACTCCTGCTGCCCCAGACTCTAGCAGCACTGCTCGTTGAATTGTGATTCCAACAAGTCAGTTCTTTCCCTCTGGCAGGACATCCAGTCATTCTTTCAGGGTGCCCCCCACCTAGACTGTCAAGTGCAACTGCTTAGCAAGACCCGAAGGTCCTTCTCCCCTGCTCATCTCCTGTTCTCTCCTCCTTACACCCAGCCATTATCTCCCATTTGCTGTTTCTCAAGTGTTCAATGCTATATGCCCTTCACCTGCTATCCTTTTCCCTGGAATGCCCTTCTCCACCTTCTCATAAGAATACCCTTCATCTTTTCTTTCTTTTCTATCTTTCATAATCCTTTATTTGTGGTCTCATAGGCTTTCCCATTTTTCTTTCTTAGTTTTTCAGGTTTCACATCAAGTGTCAAGTCCTAAAAGTTTCTTCTCTGATTTTTCCCCTCCTCCAACGTCTGCTGGTGCCTCCTTTTAATCTTTGATTAAACTATTCATCCAATTTTCTCACTGTCTTCCAACCATCTTTCACACCACTGTGCAATCTTCTATGGGTAAAGGATCTGTGTGTTTCTAGTATCCTAATCATTTAGCCACATATTTCAGCACAAACTAGGTTATAGGGATAAATATATCAGTGAATAAACTGGTCAACTCACTTAGATCTATTCTCTAGAATAATTGCACATATTTCTAAGGCCAGGAGAACTTGGTATTGAATGTTACATGTTATTTCTCCTGGCATAATTTCCAAATATGCTCATGCGACCAGCAATGAGCTGATATAGTTCAGATATACTAACACTGTGTTCAGAGCATTTCACTGAATGACATGAGAATGACAACATTTTATGACTAAGTACCAGATAATAAAAGGAAATTAATTAATTCATTGCAAAGATAAATGACTGTAAGGACTGGGAGGGGGGCAGGGAAGAAAGCCACCTAGCTATTATGTTTCTAAGTTTGCTCTGGAATGTAAAGTACCTTCCACTGAACAACTCCCATCTCCTATTAGCTCTATTAAACCTACAACTAGAGATACCTACCAACTGCTGTTCGAAACATCCCCAAATAATACATTCTGGAGCAAAACAAACAAACACATTTTGCAGGTAACTGACAAGTGTAAAATACCAGGGAATTTATCTTTTGCAGAGTAATTCACAAAAGAAGGGGTAAATATAAAATGCAAAGAAGTCTGTCTATTCTAGACAATTACCAATGACTTACCAATTAACTTTATAGGGATTCAAAACAAACTAGTTTTCAATGTCAGTGGTAATCAATGCTAATTTTAGCAAGCCAAAGCATCAGGTCCTGAAGTAGAGGTGGTAGAAAAACCTAAACCAACTGCTTATTTTATACATCTAGAGTTGCCCAGCCTTCAGTAAATACTCAGTAAAACTGATAAAAAATCTCATCTTATGAGTTCACTACTCATAAAATTCATATATTTGAATATTAGACTTTATAGGTTTTAGTCTTTAGGGGATAGCTCATATGAAAATTCTGTTTATTTGCAGACTGAAGCTGTGTCTAGGGCAAAGTAGAAGAAGTTACAAACTAAAGATTTTACATTATTTTTTTCAAAACTATTTATCAAGCACCTACTTTGTATCAAGCATTTTTCTAGCTGCTGGGAATACAGCAGTAAACACAGTAAAGTCCCCAGCTTTATAGACTTCCATTCCAATATAAGGTTCAGCCAAATTCTCTGTATAGGGTCAGAAGAGTAAATATTCTGAATTTGTACCCATAGTCTCTTTTGCAATTCTCAAATACATGCCATTGCAGTACCCAAGTGGCCACAGACAATATGTAAATTAGTGAATGCGGATGTGCTCCAATAAAATGTTATTAATACAGACAGGCAGGGGGCCTGATTTGACCTGTGGGCTGTAGTTTACAACTTTTGCTCCAGTTTGTGAAATTGCTTATAAAGCACTGAAACTAAACAGTATTACAGACTCTATGGAATGGTTTATAGAAATTTAGACTTCAAAAAGGATATTCATTTATCCTAACCTTCATTTCCTCTCATGTGGTAGCATCATGGTTAAGTGTGGGGTCTTTGGGGTCAGCCTGTCAGTGTTCAAATCCTGTCTTTTCCATTCACCAGAGGTGATTTAACTCCTCTGGGCCTCACTTTTTCTCACCGATAAAAGGAAAAGGAGAATAACATCTACACCTCAGGAGGCTCTTGAGATGATCCAGGTAAACATTTATATGAGCACATGACTCACAAGAAACTAACAACAAAGTCTAGTTATTCAACAGAACAACAATGGCAATAATGGTAACAACAAAAACGCTGAGTTCAGGCTGGTGACTTGACTTGTAAAAGGTCCCATAGTGAGTATCACAGTCCCAGTGGAAATCCAGGCACTATTTCTCCAAAGTTAAGACCCTATCTAAACCCACACTATCCATGAGTAATGAAAACTGGAAATGCTACAAATGGTAGCAGAACTCAGGTCAATTTCCATTTAATTTTAGGGCTTCCCTCTGATATACAGAGAAGGATTTTGGGGAAACAGGCCCAAACCAAACCTTTGTGTTAGAAAATCAATACTGCCATCAATACACCCAATGGTGACACTATCAGTGGAAATTACCCATGGTCGATCAGAGGATAAACTCTGCAGTCGAGGCCTAAGGTGGGCAAGATAACCCAATTTATCGAATTGCATGAATGAAGCCAGGCCTTCAGCAGATTTACTGTGGACCAGAAGGCCTGGATGAGGTTAAATGTTTTGGCTTCTTCCACCTGGTGGCATGCTTCAGGAGACCATCCAATGAGCCCTTCAAAATATTACTTTTCATGATAATTATTTTCAACCTTTTGCTTGTTTCATTTAAGGATCAGATTCTCCAAAAGCTCCTTTGAACACCACAGTTGTTCAGTGTATTTAAGGTAAGCTATCCTCAGACAAAGAAAAAAACCTAGAGCTCTGAGAGCCAAGGTTTTTGTACCACTATACCCTTCTGAAGGCCCACGTATTTCTACTATTTCAAATAAATCAGCCACAACAGCATAAATATTCTCTCAAGGAGCTTTAATTAATTGTGAATGTGACAGTTAGAGTACAGAAAATTAACTTCCTGAGGTTGGCGTACAAAAAAAAAAAAGTGTTTTTTCTGAGGTTGCTGCTTTCTGGGATCTATCATTTGTGGGTTCTGACAGGAAGTAGAAGGGCTCGAAGACCACCGCACTTTGAGAGTTGGCAGAATGATCCTTTTGACAAATGATTTTGCTGACTTGAGACATCTGGGCCATATTGGGCTTTATTCGATTTTAAAGTCTTTCTTCCCAGGCCAAAGACAATGTTCTCTTTGGAAATTCTACATCTCTACATGGTCCACTGCCATGGTGTCACCTGTTTTTAAAACATTTGTTATCAGAGCAAGGCAATGTGAGAGAGTCACATAATTTCAGTCCACTTGTGACATAATATATTGTACTTGTTGAGATTTTTGTTACTTCCTTTTCTGAGATCACTTGGAAGATCCATAAATTACTATTTCTAGGAAGTTTTTAAAGAGGGACTCCATCTAGCATTTGGGATTCCAATATTCATTTGTTTAATATACACATATGAGACATCTTCTTGAGAATTATCAGGTTAATGATGTTGTAAAAACATGTTTCTTTCCTCAAGGATGAGTGAGACTGATAGATGCCTTGGTAAAATTCTACTTGCTAAGTGCTATTAAAGAGGTATTTATAACTCTTGGGATATTGATGAAAACCTTTTAGAAGAAATGGCATCTGGATCTGAGGGTGAGAAGTAGTTCACTAGGGCAAGAAAACAAGCAAGCACCTGCCAGGCTAAGCATGCATAAACACCAATACAGATTCTAGAGCCTCTTGGGACCTAAGGTGGTCCTATGAATTTAAACTTGTCTTTTTCTTCACCTGCTTCATTGTGGTACACTTATCCATCTTATATATCCAAGTCTCCCCAGGGTCCAGCATAGGGCTGCTATTTTGTAAGAATATAATTGATGCAGAATGAATGAATGTTATGACTTTTTTTGCAGGCCTTCTCCCCTGGAGATAACAAGTTCTCCAAAGACAGGGAATGGGATTCTTTTGATGTGATCTAAGATACCTAGGGTTGCTAAGAGTTGGGCACGACTGAGCGACTTCACTTTCACTTTTCGCTTTCATGAATTGGAGAAGGAAGTGGCAACCAACTCCAGTGTTCTTGCCTGGAGAATCCCAGGGATGGGGGAGCCTGGTGGGCTGCCGTCTCTGGGATAGCACAGAGTTGGACACGACTGAAGCGACTTAGCAAGATACCTAGTTGATGAGTAAAAAACAATCAAGGTTTAGACAAGGATTCTAAGCCAATTCAACAAAGAACTGTCTTGTCAACAACAATTCTAAAACAATTGGGTATCTACATATAAAAGAATTAAGCTAGACCTCTACCTCACGCTGTGTATAAAAATTAACTCAAAATGAATCATAGACCTAACTATAAAAACTAAAATTATAAAACTCTTAGAAGAAAATATGGGAGTAAATCTTTATGATTTTGTATTAAGCAATGGTCCCTTAAATTTGATACAAAATGCCCAAATGACAAATGGAAAAAAAAAAAAAAAAAAACCACAGACAAAATGGGACTCCTTCAAAACTGCAAGTATATTTGCTTCAAAGTTCACAGTCAAGAAAGTGAAAGGACAACTCACTGAATGGGAGAAACTTTTGGAAAGTCATATTATCAGAAAGGGATTTGTATCCACAATATATAAAGAACTCTGACAACTCTACAATGAAAAAACAAACAACTCAATTTAAAAATGGGCAAAAGGGCTTCCCATTTTGGCTCAGTGGTAAAGAATCTGCCTGCCAATGCAGGACACATGGGTTCGATCCCTGGTCTGGGAAGACCCCATGTGCCATGGGGCAACTAAGCCTGTGTGCCACAACTAAGCCTGTATACCACAACTACTGAGCCCGTACTGTGGAACCCCAGAGCTGCAGCTACTGAGCCCACATGCTGCAACTATCGAAGCCCGCGTGTCGTAGAGCCTGTGCTTTGCAACAAGAGAAGTCACCACAAAGAGAAGCTCGCTCGCTGCAACTAGAGAAAGCCTACTCGCAGCAATGAAGATCTAGCACAGTCAATAAATTTAAAAAACTTAAAAATATATAAAAAGATAAAAATGGGCCAAGGATTTAAACATACATTTCTCCAAAGGAGATGCACTAACGGCCAATAAGCACATAAAAAGACACTCAGCTTCATTAATGATTATGTAAATCAGAACCACAATGGGACATATCTTTTGCATTCACTAAGAGAGACTAAAATCAAAATGACAGATAGTAATAACTGTTGGAGGGGATATGGAGAAACCAAAACTCTCAAACAATTCTGGCAAGATTATAAAACAGTGCATCTACTTTGGAAAACAGTGTGGCAGTTTCTCAAAATGTTAGTTACCGTGTGATCCAGCATTTCCACTCCTAGGTGTCAAACCGAGAGAACTGAAAACACATGTCCAAACAAAAAGCTTTACATCCATATTTATAGCAATTTTATTCATAATAGTTAAAAAAAATGGAAATAAAACCCAAATGCCCATTAACTGATGAATGGATAAACAAAATGTGGCATATCCATCCAATGGAATATTATTAGGCAATAAAAAAGAATACAAACCTATCACAGATAAAACTAATAAACAGGCTACTGAGAGAAAAGAGTCAAGGTTCCCCCTTGAGCCTCTCCTGCTCCCATTCCCATCCTTCTAGGGTGGAATGTCCTATCAATTTACTCATATGAAATGTTCAGAATAGGTAAATCCATTCAGGCAGAAAGCAGATGAGAGTGGCTGCTAGGAGCTAGAGAGAGCGAGCATGGGGAGTGACTGCTAGTGGATACTGGGCTTCTTTTTGGGGGTGATGCAAGCATTTTGAACTTATTTGATAGGATAATTGCAGTGTGACTATACCACTGAATTGCAGAATTTGTTAGGGTAAAAATTTATGATATGTGATTTATATCTCAATAAAGCTGTTAGTTTTGAAAAATCCTGATAGATGTTATCCTTCATCATGCCATCACTGTTACCATTACTGTATCAAATGTCAGCGGACAGTGACTTCTTGCTAGCAGATGACTTCACAAAATAACTACTGATTAGATTTCTCTTTTGAAACTTGAGCCTATGGGAACTATATTTCTCTTTGGTATCTTTCCACAGTGCCTTGCCCAGGCCTGGGCCCAGAGTAGAATTCAGTAAATATTTTCTGACAATATATTATCAAAAAGCCAGTGTCTCTTCTGAATCCAAGAAATAACCAAGAATTTTTAAAATAAAAATACCAAAGTTCACATTTAAAATCATTTATTCATTCCAAGGTCTAATAATTCATTAACAATTTGAGGTCCTACTGCCTGGTTCCTGATGCTTACTATTTCAGAAGTGCAAGTAAGATAAATAAAATCCAGCAGTCAAACTGCTAAAAGAGAGATCCACATTTATGCTACAGAATTATGCTTGAGTGTACCCACAATTTCTTCTCTTTGTGGATAATGGTAAACTGCCTAAATCATACACTAGTCATGCTCTAATGAGACCTGATTTAGATTCATTTCTAGTCAATGCAAACTAAATGCCTAAAATGCTAGAAATATCTAATAGCTCACCACAGTACACAAACTTTCAAAACAGAATCCACTGAATTAAGTTTGGGCTGGTGAAGAATCTAGTGTGGAGCCTAAATTAAGCTAAGAAAAATTTCCCATTTTAAGGAGGACAAAGTGACTTTCTCTCTAGCACTCACCCTCTTGGGACATGGCTAGAGCTGCAGATTCAGCATGCCCATGCTGGTGGCTGGTGTGACTCAGAAGGGAGGAAACTCAGAGTCTGGAAACTCGAGATGTGTTAAAACTGCCTTGCTCCTTTGTGGGTCGGCCTGCTTGGCCTCCCGTGTCTGAGTCCTGGCCACTCACTGAGGCCAGTCCTGATTCCTGCAAGCTCTTGCTTTGGTAGGCAGCTCTGTTCTTCCTTTCATGTGTATTTTGTTCATTTAGCTTTGTGGCTAAACCCAGAGTTCCTCTGTCTGAAATCCTGGCCCCAAAGAAGCATCGGCTATTACAGGCAGCATCACTATAGTGACCTACTCTGCTTATCTTTCCAGATGAAGTAACTTATGCCCAGAAGAGATATCCTTTTCCCCAAGTTACTGCTGTGGGTTGGTTAAAGGAAAATTTCCACTCTACAGTCCTCCCTCTAGGTATTCAGAACTGGGGTCTTGTCCTACCATCATTAGTCTTCCTTTCCTTCATTTGAGCTCCTAGGATTCCAGACTCCTCAGACCTCCACCATGGACTTACCTGCTCTTCAAGCCCCAATTCAGCCCCCATCAGCTGGAGCTGGTTTCAGAACAGAACCCAAACACCTCCAGTGATCCTTCTGGCTTTTGGAGTCATGCTCTGGGGGATCCTTTAATCCCTCTACTGCTCAAGGTTCTGTGTGACAAGGTCAAGCTGTTGCCACGTGTTAGAAATGCATGCTTAACCTCCAGTGGTGGTGGTGGTTTAGTCGCTAAGTCATGTCCGACTCTTTTGCAATCCCATGGACTGTAACCCACCAGGCTCCTCTGTCCATGGGATTTTCTGGGCAAGACTACTGGAGTCAGTAGCCATTCCCTTCTCCAAGGGATCTTCCTGATCCAGGGATCGAACCCAGTTTCTTGCACTGTAGGTGGATTCTTTACCCACTGAGCCACCAAGCAGCAGCAAAGAACAGTCCTCTACGTCTTGGAGTATATGATGATGAGCAAGAGTTTTGTGGCCCACAGTGCTGAGTATGCATTCTGGCTTCGCAGGTTGCTAGGTAGCCTTGGGAAGGTCTTTGCCTGTTTGTTTCATTGTGTGTGTGTGTTTTTTTTAAGGCTTCCTTAACTTCAGTTTGTTTATCAATAGCGTGGGAACAATTTTAGTACCTTCTACATGGGAATGTCAGGTAGAGTTCATGAGATGATGTATGTAAAACCCTTACAACAGAGCCTGTCACACACTGAATGCTCAGAAATATTAGCCATCAGTGTTATTTGAGAAGAAAAAGCAAACAGTTATCCAAAGTCAAAGATGACATACCAAGCATCTACTTAGTTACAACCTGATCATCACATAAATACATTATTTATATAACTTGAAGCATTTTCCTACAAAATAGCATTTAGTTTCCACAATCAATTATTTGGAATATGGAAACAAATTGTAAGAACTTGTTTTAAGACAACATGAAGTGACATCAGTGACTGGTTACCAGACATAAGGGGACATCAAAAAATGTTTCTCTAACAGACTGAATCAAGTGGGACTTGGGGTCAGGGTTATTGAAATCCCTCATACACTAAGAGGAAATGCTCTGAAATGTTGTTTAACAGAAGCAAAAAAATTTTCCTTTTTCACCACTTGCCAAAAAAGACACAAACATAAACCTTCCACCTCTATGTGCCATTCTAAAATCCTATTTCCTTTAAAAACAAATATGAAGCTAGCATCATGAATGTGGTGTCATCTGAGTCATTAGAAGAAGGAGATTTATGAAAAGTGCATTTGTATTTCCTGTTAGCATGCTTTGAAGAAACAATCTACTCCATTAAGTCATGGGTCCCCTAAGAGGGCCTGTACATAACATTTTTTCACATAAAAGTATAAGGAGCAGGTCTGCCACCCTCTGAGACTGAAATGCTTTCACCTAACCAACTATACCTCATTTCACTCCCTGGTTTCCAGGAACGTTTAAGGCTCAGTGACTAGCAAGCTTGCAGGTCCGTCTCCCTCCTCTCCTTGGCATCGGTTTGGTATCCTTCTCTTCACATTTCCTTGGCCCTCATCTCTCAACAATTACTTCTATTAGGTTAAAGCTACCATCACTTTTGTAGATCAAAAGTCAATGAAGTTAGCAATTTCATTTGATTCAACCCATTTTTAGTTTATAGATATGTGGTAGACTAGTTCAAAGGCTCTATAAAAAGGGATAAGGTATAAATGAACGGTTTGGTTTTTAAAGACATTAAAATTCTAGAATAAAATGATTAAGTTAATATGTGTCTACTTTGAGAAAACCAGAAATATAAAAATCTGCCAATGGGTTTAACTTTTTAACCTTAATTATGGGATTTCTTTCTTTAAAGGAAAGTTGAGGCAAGTACTAATACACAAAACACACTGCCATTCCCCTGACCATTCAATGCCTCAGCCACCATCTTCCAATCCTGTTTTAACCTTGAGGTTTGTTCTGTGAACCCTCTGAAGTTTTTTCAGAGCACAGTCTGAATAGTGATCTAAACAAATAATCACAACAGATAACATTAATTATGAGACCGAGTCATGAACCTTGTCCTCCCCGCATCCTACTTTTCTCACAGTGAGTCTTACAGACCCTTCATTGTGACCTTCAGACTCATGGTGCAAGTTTATCACTGTCAACCTGGCCTCTGCCTTTTTGGCCGCACTTGCCTCTCGTCCACCTGCGATCCTGAACTCCTGGGGTCTCCTACACCGCGCCCCTCCTGGGCATACCAACTGGGGCTATCTATCTCTGCTGGGGAGAGGTCTCTCATGCGACCAGAGGGTCCAGACAGACACAGGCTGACCAGTCCTGGCAGGACCCACAGCTGCCCCATCATTGCTCTGGAAGGCTGTTCTCAACACATTCTACTCTCCTCAAGTTCCACTCACTGGATAAAACACTAGTCTAACATTCAGTAAAGCTCAATGCCATTATTCGAAAAGCAGGATGCTATTTCCACTACTAGGTTGGCCATTACAGCTGAGGCTCAAAGCACATTTCAAAGCCACTGTGCTCCCACCTTTTAATAAACCCCTGGGCTTCCTTTTACCATCAAAATAAAAAAGACAGCTAGTGAAAGAGAAAGTGTTAGAAAATAGGGTGACTCTTCTTTTGAACAATAGCGGCATTAAAAGTCGTCCTTGAGGCAGAGAGACCACTGGGGAAGGAAATAACACCTCAAACCAGGGAGCCGTTCACAAAAGGAGGGAACATTCGAAGCTCTTTGCAAAATGCTTCCCCATTTCTGCCTCCCCTTGTTCACCACAGGATGGATGAAAAAGAAAGATGATAAATATGTTTATAGAAAAAGGACCCATTCAATAATTTATCACCTGTTGGCGTATAAGGACTCCAAAAGAAATTTGTTTTCCTACCTGCTGACCATGAATGGGCACCTGAGACGTTAAATGTGGCTCAGAGCATTGTCCGCATGTGTACGTGTTCTGGAACTGTCCCCAGCACTCTGTCAGGGCCAGCGCCCAGTAATGCTTCCTCCTCCATCAGTCCTGCTGGTCCCATATCTACCATCTTTTCTGTCTCCCACTACAAAGCAGGCTGGCTCCCGCTCAAAGTTTTGTTTTGTAGTAGCCATTAAAATGCAGGAGTTATGGAGTCACAGTATTTTTTAGCTTCTCCATTGGGAGCAGCTTTGTCCCCCAGGGTACACTTGGCATTGTCTGGAGACATTTGATACGGCCGGGGGTAGTAGTAGTGGCCACTGGTGTCTAGTGAGGAGAGGCACAATGGTGGTTAACATCCCAAAAGGCACAGGGCGGCCCCTACAACAAATGATTATCCTGCCTAAAATGTCAACATCACTGAAGTTGAGAATCCCTGGCCTGAAAGAAACATAGCAATAAAAATCTGTGAGGCCAATCTCTCATTTCACAGATGAAGATGCTGATGCTCAAGGAAGGGGAGGAGTGGTAGGATCTTTCCAGAACTCAGCCAGCTAAGAATCACAGCCGAGCGTGGTACCCAGTGCAGGGATTCTATTTTTCCTAGAGTATGTTTATTCTAAAAGGACTTACTCTTAAAACGGCCAGTAATCTCAGGAAAATAAAAAAAGAAAATCTGGAAGGACACATACCAAAATACAATCTGGGATTACCTCTGATTAGGACTGTACTGATTTTTCTTCTTTGTTCTGATATGTCCAGCTTGGATTTATTTTATTTTTTTCCATTTTGTTATTTTTGCTTTTACAACAAGTATTGACTGCTTTTGTAAGTCAAGAGAATGAGAAACTGTTTTCATTTTGAAAAACTATATGAAATGCAGATATCACTCCACTGCTTAATGTTTATTGCTGGCAAGGATACGGCAAGACCAACATTACAAGGTGGTAGGGTGGGGATTGTTAAGTGGTGACTCTTCTAAAGACAAACTGATAATGTGTGTTCGGAGTCTTTTAAAATGTCAGTCTTTCACCTAGTAATCATCTCTTAAGAAATGTATGCCAAGGAAAGAAAGAGTTTCAAATATTTTATATACAAGAATGTGAAATGAAGTTTTATTTATAATATTAATAACAAAACACTGGGGATAATCCAAATATCTAACATGATTAATAAATTCTAGTCGGGCTTAACAAAATATATAAATTACTAAAAAAGTGTTAATTTGACCCCAAAGATACAAGTAAACTCTGCGAGTTGGTGTTAGACAGGGAGGCCTGGCATGCTGCAGTCCACGGGGTCACAGAATCGGACACGACTGAGTGACTGAACTAACTAAAGATCTGAAAATTATGAAATGTCATACAGTTGCTAAAAATCATGTTATTACTTCAGTGTTTGTATTTCCTTTAAAGTCTGGGGGCTTCCTTGATAGTAAAGTGGTAAATAATCTGCCTAACAATGCAGAAGCCACGGGGTTGATTCCTGGTCCGAGACCCACACGCTGTAGAGCAACCAAGCCCACAAGTCACAACTATCCAGCCTGTGCTCTAGAGCCTGGAGACTTCAGCTCCTGAAGCCTGCACGTCCTAGAGCCTCTGCTCTGCAGCAAGAGAAGCCACCACAACAAGAAGCCTGTGCAATGCAACTAGAGGAGCCCCCGCTTAGCGCACCTGGAGAAAAGTTTGTGCAGCAACGAAGATCCAGCACAGCCAAAAATTAAACTTAAAAAAACGAAAGTCAGTGAGTCCAAGGATCCTGCCCTTTTGATTCCTTCTGCATTCGAGGTATCCAAAGCAATTCACACAGTAGGTAAGTAATCATTATTGTGAAATGATTGCAATGCATCAATGAATATGATTACCAGTCAGTGACAGTATTAAAGATAATCAGCATCTTTTAATTTTTATTTTTCAAAGATTCTCCAATGAGCCTGTGTTACTTTTACAAACAGAATATATATATATATACACACACATATATATATATATATATATAGGCTGTTTTGTAAAATATAAAAATACTGTCTTATTTTATTTTCTCTCTTTTCCCCCAGTTTTACTGGGATATGATTGAATATAGCACTGTACAAGTTGAAGATGTACAGCATAATGATTTGACTTATACACATCATGAAGTGATTACCACAATAGGTTTAGTGAATAACCATCATCTCATTATAGATACATTAAGGAAATAGAAATATTTATTTCCTTGTGATGAGAACTCTGAGCATTTACTCTCTTAACAACTTTCACATATAATGTACAGCAGTGTTAATTATCTTTATCACATTGGATAGTACATCCCTACAGCATTTAGATTGTTTTGTTTATGCACAAATTAAAAGAACGTAGTACAACTTAAGGACAAAAGGGGGAAAAGGGAAGGCAGTAGAGAAGGTCATTGGAAAGACCATTCGGCACTTGGGAAGCCGATTCCATGATGCACCCGAGGGACACCATGATACAGCCGCCATGGATTCAAAATACGGGGATTGTGTACACCCGACTAGATGGGCAGCACCTCTTGGTCAGCGCTGGTTTACTCTCTCAGCATTCCTCCTTCATTTGAGCTTTTCTCCCACTGGTAACACCAAGAACTAAAACAACAGAGAAGCCACAAATCAACAGACTCGTGTGGTCAGAGGCTCCAGTGGCCACAGGATCAGAGGCATTGTGGCGGTGGAGGCTGGGAATGCTTTTCAACTGGATGTGCGTCTGTGGCTGACAAATGGAATAAAAGAGCTGTGCTGTGGGGCTCAAAATAGAACAGAAAAAAGTATCCCAAAGAGAGAGAGAGAAGAAGAAGAAAATGACACAGACATGAGAGGCTAGCTTCTGGGACAACCTAAAAAGACCAACATTAACCCAGACCCATGAATATAATTCTCACATCTTTTGTAGAATTTTTTTTTTTTTTCCTTTTCACAAATGCCTCATTGGGACTGCAACCCTGAAAAATGTCATCTGCCCCTTTATTGGGATGGCTGGATCCTTATGTCACCTCGGTAGAAAAAATAATGGTGATGTTACATATTTGACTACTTGTGATTCTCCTGGTGGGGTGACTGAAGAAAATAAACAAATCTAAAAATATAAACCCACATGTGTGCATGCTGATGGAGTAAAAGAGTAAGAGTGAAGAAAGAGGGACACAGAGAGAGAGACAAGGAGAATGTGCAAAGCTTGTAAAACTGAGTGGACACAGCCACTGTCTTAGGGTAGAATCGGCAATTATTGCAGTGGTCTGCAGGTTACTGGCTCTGTCAAAGGCCCTCTGCCCAAACCTGTTCTCTCTTGTCTTCTTTTTTTCCCCCAAACTTTGAGAAGCAATACATTTCTTTAACAAGAGAAAAATCCTTTCATTCTTCTATTAGAGATACAGCTAAATCCCATGGACGGAGGAGCCTGGTAGGCTGCAGTCCATGGGGTCGTGAAGAGTTGGACATGACTGAGCGACTTCACTTTCCCTTTTCACTTTCATGGATTGGAGAAGGAAATGGCAACCTACTCCAGTGTTCTTGCCTGGAGAATCCCAGGGATGGCGGAGCCTGGTGGGCTGCCGTCTATGGGGTTGCACAGAGTCAAACATGATTGAAGTGACTTAGTAGCAGCAGCAGAGATACCGCTCAGGATGAAAATGGCCCCCAAAAGGGTATGTGGGTCATGGGTGTCTCATCTTTAAGTGAACATTTTAGGGACACGAGGGAAGGGTGAGAGAAACCATGGAGTCACAGAAAGGATAACAGGCTACAAAAATGAGTGCTATTTCCTTTATAGTTTGACCCATAGCAAGCTTTGTCTTAAGAAGGAGGCTTTTCACTTGACTCCATGGAAAGGGGCATGTTTGACTACTCCCTAGATTAAAGATGACAGTATATTCTTTGGCATTTTCTCCAACAACAAGTAGATTCAGTTTCCTCTCTCCTTGAATCTGGACTGGCCTGTGATGGTCTTACTGATAGATTACAGCAGAAGTGATGCTACTGATACCTTCTTGGGGCTCAGCCTATAAGAGGATGGTAGTTTTCACCATGCTGGCTTAGATCCCTGAACCGCCATGTAAGAAGTCCCTGCTACTCTGTGGTAGGACCATGTGGAGATGACTTAAGAACACATGGAAAGGGTTGAGGGGGTCAGCTAAGCCCACAGCTTCCAGCTGTCCCTTCCAAGTTACTGGACAGACAAGTAAATCCACTTTGGACTCTTCAGAGAAGCGTGGCTTTAGGTGAAAACCAACCAATGACTCCAACAGATGTCACGTGGAACAGAAGAGTAACAGCCGAGTCTTGTCTGAATTCCTAACCCCCTAAAAATTGCGAGGTGGGATAAAATGGTTGCGATTTTTTAAAAAAAGAATTTTTGAAACACAGTTGATTTACAGTGTTGTTTTAATTTCCGCTGTGCAGCAAAGTGACTCTTTTTCATATTCTGTTCCATTATGGTTTACACAGGATATTGAATATACTTCTCTATGCTATATGATAGGACCTTGTTGATTATCCATTCTCTACATAATAGTTCGCCTCTGCTAATCCCAAGCTCCCAGTTTGCCCCTCTCCAGCCACCAGCCCCCTTGGCAACCACAGGTCTGTCCTCCACGTCTCTTAGTCTGTTCCTGTTTTGTAGGTAAGTTCATTTGTGTCGTATTTTAGATCCCACATATAAGCAATATGATATGGTATTTGTCTTTCTCTTTCTGACTTATTTTGCTTAGTATGATCATTTCTAGGTCAATCCACTGCTGCAAGTGGCATTATTTCATTTTTTAAATGACTGAGTAATATTTATTGATATATATATATATATATATATATATATATATCTTATTTATAAAATGGTTATGTTTATAAGCCCAAAGTTTTGAGGTAGCATGTATACAGTGAGAGAGAGTCTGGTCCAGGCAAAAGGGTGGTCCTGTTTATCCATCTTCAATGCTAGCTTTGCTTCAGAAAGAAATCACTGTATGTATTTATCTATCTACCTACCTATCTGAAATAAAAGATAAAACATATCTGTGCTCTTTGCTGAATGTGATGCAGTGCAAATAGTGTCTGCCTTGGCTTAAGTTTTAGCATTCTCACTTGCCTGGTGGTATGACTCAGGCAAATCATTTACCACTTTAATCTTCAACTTCCTCATCTGTAAAACAGGAATGATAACACCTACTCGTCATTATGCTGTTATATAAGAAAGCAACTATAACACATGAAGCACAGTAGCTTGCTCACGGCAAAAGCTTCCAGATGCTGAGACCTCTGCACCGTCTTGCCTACCCTTGCCTCTATTCTCCAAATCTCAGCTAGCTTTTCTGCCACCTCATTTCCTGGACATTCTGATTTTTCCCGATGAATGACTGCCTGACTTTTTGTCTTGTTTATATCTCAGCCTGACTCACTGTTAGAATATTAGCAAACCTAGGGGATCTTTCAAAGAACCCCATCTGGTACATAGAAGGTCCTTAAAGTGAAAGAGACAAGACCTGATTATAGAGGCATTTCCCCAACAAAATCAGACAATATAATTTTCTAATAGAAGGCAGAGCATCTAAAAACCAAATCAGATGCAGAGACAGCAGAAAACCAAAAAAAAAAAAAAAAAAGATGCAGAAGACCCCTGAGAGTTGAGATGTTAAGAAAAAGAACTAGAAGGTCCTAATTGGGGATTTTAGTTAAGAGATTAGACAAAAATGAGCAATTCAGCTCTGTATCTAATATTTCGTTTCATTCCACAGCACATGAGGGTTAAGGTAAAACTAGGTCTCAAAGGCAATGTGGAATGTCTTTTGCCAATGACCAAGTGTAAAATATCCCACATGAAAGGCACCAACGCCATGCCTGGGTGGTTCCTGCGGTACTTTCCTTACACTTGGGTATGTTAAACTCTTTATAGAGTCTGCTTGCCAAGGGCCACCCAGTTACAACCATGGATTTTTACTTCTGCAAAAATGTCAACCCATTGGCTTAATCAATCTACACAGCTTTGATCTCCATCTCAGGTGGGTCAACAGTAATGAAAAAAGCAAGCCTTTCTGCATAAGCAATTATAAGTATGATGAAAAGTTGAAAAACCTTAAAAAAAGAACTTAAGATGTTACTGAAATGACTGTGTCTTTATCTGGGTTGAGCAATGAATGCATTTTATAGCTACGACTTCTTCCTAGACAACCAGGTCTATTTTTGAAATGGTTTGGCACACTTGCTAAGTGTTTGTGGCACAGACTTGGGTGACAACTAAAAACATTAAAATGCTTGCAATTGTAAAGACAAGATTCACGGTCACCATATTTAAACCTAACAGCCCATTAAAATAGCATCATCTGTGACTCTCTTTTTCTCCTGGACCACAAGATTGCCTTCCTTGATAGTTTTTTTTTTTTTTTTTATTGCTTCTGGAAGTGATTTGCTCTTTATCAGGTTATCACAAATGAAAACCAAGACAGGTCAGAAGAGAGCTGGCTTCTGTGTTAGCAAGACACTTCCTTTTGCCGGAGCTGAGAGAGAGACTGATTGCTGGAATTAGGGGGGAAAAAAAGGTTTCAAGTACCTCTCTGACGTCTGTGATCTTTTAAGAGAGATGTAAAGTATATCAGATTTGCAACCCTTCCTGGCCTGAAGGGATCTAGTTATTTGGTCAGTTGTGAAGACATTCTCTTGTTCCTACTCTGACTGTCATGCTGGCACTGGGGTGCATGGCTGGTTCATGATAAAAGGAAACCAAACTGGGTCTGTACAGGAATTTCAGAAGTCTCAGTATTACCGGAGACCCGTACCAGGATGAAACCTGAGTCCAGTAAACCAAAGTGTTCTACATATTAGAGACAAGAGGAGAGGAGCAGGAAGAAAGAGAATGAAAAGGCCAAGAAGCAGGAGTACAAAATGGGTAGGAAAAAAAAAGTATCTTTTTATCCACAGTTGATGTAACTCTGGGGACATCTATTATTTTTTTCTTCATGTTATACATTTGTGGTTATATGCCATTTGAGTAGCAAAGACGTTTTGAAAAATAGCGCACTCTCTCTGACATAAGACATAATACTAGCATGAAACATTGGCTGTTCCAAATGACTAGTATAGGCTGTCTTCAAACAGGTGCTACACCATGACCTGGGTCTGTCCATAGTGATGAGTAAGAGAGGAACCAAGGTTCCAGTGATGATGTTTCGTTTCACTGAAGAACAACCAGATTCCTCACCTCTCTCTTCACGTGTGCATGCCTTAGTCGCTCAGTCGTGTCCCACTCTTTGCGACCTCATGGACTGTAGCCTGCCAGGTTCCTCCATCCATAGGATTCACCACGAAAGAATGTTGGAATGGGTTGCCATTTCCTTCTTCAGGGGATCTTCCAGACCCAGGGATTGAACCCAGGTCTCCTGCATCGCTGGCAGATTCTTTACCATCTGAGCCACCAGTGAAGCCCTTCACATATTATCTCATATAGTCTAATCATGGGCATCTAAAAAGAAGGTTAGTGAGAACCAAAACAAAGATAAACTGAAAACTGGCCATACTCAGCCAACAAAAGGTATCCTGAGATAACCCAGCCTGCGGATGGGAAGGAACCCAGGATCACTTCTCTCTAGCCCTGCTGATTCTCTCCCAGCCTCACGCACATCCCTCCCCATGGCTGCTTCACTGCCTGGATTCACAGTCCTTCATCTGAGCAGGCTGGTCTGGTTTTGCTGTTGCTGTTTCATGTGACTCTTGTTCCATTCACTCAAGGTGGGCATTTCAGCTCCAGGGATGCCCCCCAGGGGCACTGGACTGAGCTGACACAAGGCCAGCAGGACAGTGGATCTGGTTCCGCTTGGCACTGATCTCTGGAGTAGGTTTACTAGCAAGTTCTTTCAGTGTGGAGGAGAGAACATCACGTAAATTACATGGGGTGGGAGCCCGGGCAGGCAGGCAGAGGAAGGCGTGTGGCCAGGTGTACATGTGTGTACAAGGGCACACACAAACACAATAATCTTCTTGGGGTCAGCAGCTCATGGTCAGTTTTCCTCTACTGAAGAAAATCAGACCAGCCCCCCAGGTAATAGAAGCTGCCAGCCCCACCTACACATGGCATTTCTAGGCACAGGGTGGCCGGCGGTATCCTTTGCCTGCAGCTCCGCACTGCTGTTTCTGGCTCCCCGCAGACTCTCTTCCCCTTTAAGATTCCAGGCGGGTGCCTGTTAGTTCCAGGAGCAGAGAGACAAAAGCTGTCCTAGCTCTCTGTGATATGAGCATGCCACTTTCTAAGTCCTTCCTGACTTGGCAGCAGGCCTCCTGCCCTGAGGGGACAGGCAGAGAGACCGGATCGGACCATCACATGCCTTCTGCTCCAAGAGGCAGGTGGGTGGGAGCAGAGAATGGGCCTTCACTACAGAAAGAAAGTGTGTCTCCAGTGCACTGAGAATCCCTGGAGCCTAGAAGATGCTGACACCGTGAGGGATGTCTAAGATGAAGGAGGCCGCCTCTCAGGCACCTTTCTGACTCTTTATTGCCATGCCCCAGCACCTGGCTTGGAGTTAGGTCTGCTCCCAGAGCCCCACAAGCATCCTGGCCCTACTTCCCACCAGCCTAGCAACTCCTGATGGTAGGACTAGGTCCTCCAGGCCTGTGCTGCCAGCATTCTGCATGGTTCCAACAGAGAGAGATGCTCCCTAAATGTTTGTTGAAAGGCTGACTGTTAAGAAAAAGAAAGATAGTTTTCTAGAGCATCCTTTTGCTGAGAAGGCAGCTGGTGCTTAGAGAGAGAGAAGAAGAGGGGGAGGAGGAAGGGAAAGAAGCTAACCTTTCTGAAAGGACAGGACACAGGACAGAGAGCATCTTAGGCATCTGACATTCCTTGGTTCAATTTCTCCCAGAATCCCAGTGAACTAGGTCTCCTTGCTCTGCAGACTTGCTTACGTGGGGAGAGAACAATATGCAAGGTTGCGCAAAGGGAAAGGCTGAACAGTTGGGGACAGTGACCACAGGAGAGACCTGAGTCACAAGCCTCAGGGTGAGCTGGAATGAGAGCAGGGCTATACAGGGGAGGATGTTTGAGAGATACTAAGTCCTCCCTGGAATTTACATTCGGCCTACCTTGCAGGCAAAGATGCAGAATCCTTGGATTTAAAATGTTAAAGGGCAACAGACCCAAACTGGGGAACGCCCAGCTTCTACCTTGCCCCCCTTCACCTTTGCCCGTCGGCAGAGTTAAATTTATACCAGGTGGAACTCATGTCGAAACCGAAATGCCCTACTGCTGGAAATGGGAAACTTGACAACCCTGTGCATGGCAACAGATGTAAGAATGACTTCAAAATGTCAGATTACTTCTGAAAAGTGGGGGCAAGTTACAAAGAGATTCTAAAAGCATTACGTATTTCCCAATTTTGAAAAGAGAGGGAAGAGTATTGTACATATGTGCATATACTCCAGAAGGCTCACTGCTCACAGCAGCCTCTATTATAATTCTCAGGCTCCATATTTCTGTAATAAGAAATTCAGAGGTCATTGTCTTATTTTCCAGTTGTCTGTGCCATATGTGTTAAGTGTCCCTGTATCAGATCAATACTAGTTTCTTTTGAAATATGTATTTATTTATTTGGCTGTGTTGGGTCTTAGTCGTGGCACACAAGGTCTTTGCTGTGTCATATGGGATCTTTCATTAAGGCGCACAAACTCTAGTTGCAGCACACAGGCTCAATAGTTGCAGCGCATAGGCTTAGCTGCTCCGTGGCATGTGGGATCTTTGTTCCCTGATCAGGGAAGGAACCTGCATTCCCTGCAATGCAAGGTGGATTTTTAACCACTGGACCACCAGGGAAGTCCCTCAGCACTTGTTTTAAGTCATCTGATGTTAGAGTGAAGGCCCTTTTGTGATGATATATCTTAACCCCCTTAGTTTATATTTGGGAACATTGGGAGCTCAAGGAGTTTTCTCCAAGTTTTAGTAGAGGTCGGCCTTTTCACAGCATGTTTCTAAAATATGTCTACTCTAATGTCACTCCTTAACTGTCGACCATCCTAACTCTTCTCAGAAGGACACAGGGTGCAGATCTTAAACAAGAAAGAAATTACACTTTGAATATTGCTTGTCTACACCATTTCAGCTTTTTATTTGCCCCAGAGGCCTCAGCTGCAGAATCCTGAGCATGTGAGCTGTGGAAGGTAACATTCAAACAACATGTGTCTCCGAGGCCACCCTCGCATGGTCTGGGTCCCCTTTGTGGGGACTGCAGAGAGCAGCTGTCATAAGGTGGGGCCAAGGGTTGTTCTGCTTGTGCCAGTTTAGTGGAGCCGTGATGTTATGCACGGAAAGCTTGGGTATTGCAATAATCCTGGATTATAAATAATTTAGCATATTTCTTTGTAAACTGCAGTCCAGAATCCTTGCAAATAAGAAAAGGATTAACTTTTTTAGAAGGACTTGCTCTTGAGACTTTAAGTTCAAGGCAGAACAATGCTTGCTGTGGTAATTCCATCTATTTTAAGATCACAAAACCATACCAAGTTGAAACCAGAGCAGAAGATATTAATGCAGTGCTCTCTCTGAAGTGCCCAATAGTGGGACGAGAAAGCTTTCAAAGGGAATTAAGTAGACAGAGAAAGCTCCCTGTTCGTGTCCAAATCATAAGGAGCCAGCTGAATAGGATTCACAGTTCTCCGTGGGAAGAACCCACACCACCGCTAATGTTCAAAACAGGGGGGCGATGTCTTGGGAAGATCAAGGACCCAGAATTCTGCTGTCAGAATCAGCCGCCTGCCCATTAGAGCCTCAAAAGACCCTTTTCCATGGGTGAGCGGATACGATCCTGCAAATGAGCCCATTTTTTCTTTTCTAACCAGCCCAAACTCTATCTGAAGGAAGCGGTCATTATGTAATATTTCCCAAGCACCCTTGATGTAAGCTTCAGATCTGGGGTCTGTGTGTGTGTGTGCACATGTGTGTGCACAGCAGGAGAGTGTGAGGGGGCAGCAGAGAATAAGATGTACATACAAAGCAGAGAAAGTGGATGGGGAGCTACCCAGAGTGTGGAAGAACAAACAAGCGTCCAGAGCATGCCTCAGGTCAAGAGGTCAGCTCCTGGTTGGGACACATGGGTGGAGGTCATAAGAGGAACAAAGTTAGCCACAGAGAGTCATAGTCAGGGATAAATGAAGGGCAACAAGAGACAGATGCTGACAGATACAGGCTCAGAAACTAGCAGCTGCCAAGTGGGGGTCAAGGCAGGAGGGTGAAGGACTAGAGGAGGAGGTCAGTGAAAGCACACCACCAAAGCCTGGCCTCCAAAAGCCCCTATGAACCACTATCTGCCTGTTTTTCTAGCCTCATCTCTTGCTGTCCCCCATGTGACATCTTATATGCCACCACATTAAAAATGCAGCAGTCTCTGTGCTCATCTCCATTCTTGCCTGTGTTCTTTCCGTACTCTGCACCTAGGCAGCTCTCGCTCCCTTCTTCTAATAATATATCTCATTCTTGAAGATTTAGCCGTAGAGTTATCTCCTCCTGGAAGCCTTCCTTGGTCCCCCAAATTTTAGGCTGGGTTAAGTACCACACCTTCATGCTCTGATGACATCATGCCAATTTCCCAGCTTCTGCCTAAGGAAGACGGCAAAGAGTTTTCACGTGAAAATTGTGAATTTTGAAAGGGTCATGGCTGATTTGAGCACTGTGTTCAGAAGGACTGCGCAGCTTCATCTGGACTCATTTGGATAGAATACTGCCCTTCCTTAAGGATACCTGCCACTTAGGAGCATGGGCCACAATTTGTCATTCCTGATCTACAGCAGCATCTCATTTGCCAGATGAAGGCTCCTGAGTCTGAAAGATGTGAAATATCTGCTTAGTTAACACAAAGTCTTGTGATTCCTTACTAAGTGCTTCTTTTAAGTGATAAGATTCCCCCAAATTCTAAAGCTGGGATATTGAAACTCTTAACAGATCCTTAGCTATTCCCAGAGGATGAGGATTACATAGTCATGGAACCATGAGGCAAAGCTTAAAGATTTGGCAGTTTTGCTTAGACACCCTTCACCTGGACCTCTGTGTCTTAGGATGTTTTCTCCTGCCTAATCCTCTGCAAGTCCCTGTCTTCATGCTCTTCTCTAATCAGTGCTGTTGGCACTGCCAGTGCCAGTTACCCAAGTTAAAATGAAGACTTCTGAGCTGACTCTCCCGATAATACAAATACGCCATCAAAATGATGCAGTCCCCGGTGTCAGGCAAGAAAGTGGAGAAAGCTGAAGTCACCTTTTCAACTTCATCTTTCACTCCTCACTCTGGAATCCGAAACTTTCCTGAGAAAGAAATATACTTGGAATGGTTTCATTTGATAAACTCCTTCCATGTCTTACCATGGAAGGAATTTTCCAGCGGGTTCCAGTTTCAGGAGGTTACAAGGCACAAGGGAAGGAAAGCTGGCACAGTCTCGGTCTGACAAGGGGTTTTCACGTTACCACTGTACTTAAATTTAGCTGGACCATCTTGTGATTCAATAATTCACTTTCCTGAGATGTTAAATGGTGAGGAATGCTAGTCGCTCACCTGCCCATCCCCTCTCCCACCGTCCCTGCTTCCGTGAGGGTCTGTGATTAGAGACGAACTCTCCCAGCATGACTCAACTTGGCAAAAGATCATCTAACCTTTCAACTTCATTTTGGCAAACTAGGCTAGAGAGAAATCAACAGGATGTCCCCCCGTGACACGCTTTAACATCAATGACCTGCTTCATCAGGTTACCTGAGGACACGGCTCTGAGCAAAGATGGGTGAATTCCCAGCACTGAAAGCAAGTAAGAGATGGTGGCAGGACATCCTCCTTGACCCCCTATCCTGGGATGCTCACCAGCAATCAGCAACTATGTCCTCTGTCTCACATTGCTATGTTTTTAGCAGCTCAGTTTCCTCAGAGGACAGGGCAAGAGGGAATGGGATTAAGCTGGGAGCCCTGATTTTTCCGAGGGAAGAGGGTATTACACGTTCTCATTTCAAGGTTCTCTGAAGGGTTTCTGGACAACCAATCCCCTACCCTGATCCAGACGCTATTATCTCTGGGTGCCCACCTTACTTCTGCACAAGAAATCAAAGCAGCCTGTTTGCAGTTAAATTTGCAAGTGCCTAAAAAGAGAAGATGCTGTTGAATCTGTCTATTTTTCTTCAAGTCCTGTAAGAAAGAGGCTCAGAAGGGAAGGGGGCTTGGAGGAAGGAGAAGAGAGTGAGAGAACTTCTGGAACGATCAATACATTCAACTATAACTGTGCCTCAGTAGAAGGATGGCTCAAGGAGGCAGGTGGGAGATGAGATCCCCAAATCATAAATATTAAGGTTGAAAGGACCTCAGAGGTCACCTGCTATAACCTCCTCTCTTTTACAAATGGGGCTTCTCAGGTGGTGCTGGTGCTAAAGAACCTACCTGCCAATGCAGGAGACATAAGAGACATGGATTTGATCCCTGAGTGGGGAAGATCCCCTGGAGGAGGGCACAGTAACTCCAGTATTTTTGCCTAGAGAAGCCCATGGACAGAGGAACCTGATGGGCTACAGTTTTTAGGGTCACAAAGAGTTGGACACGGCTAAAGCGACTTGGCACACAAGCATTTTACAAAAGAGAAAAATTAAAAGTCAGACATGCCAAGGGATTTGCCCAAGGTGGCACAACTTGTAAAGAGAGAAACAGAATCTGGATCTAGCTCTCCCAGGTCTCCCATCCAGGGCCTTCCCCATAATCCACCCAAATGGCCATGGGGACGCCTGGGTCCTATAGGAGGACTCTACGTCCAACTCCAAGAGGTGGCCCACCATGCTCTTCTCCTCAAAAAACAATGTCACGGCTGCCCACTTTCTGTAAAACCCCTCTCTCTGTCTGTCGACCACATGGACATAGAGACAACTTTCCCTGTAAAGAGCTCTCATGGCTGACTTTTACCGTAAAGCTGGCAAAGCCATTTTGGCGATCGTTTTTTCTAGCACAGAAGCTTCTTGACAAAAGAATTAAAGCAGGCAGCTTTCAAAAAAGTCTCAAGAGTAATTTAAACTCTGTATGTTAATCCTTGTCTGGAGTTTTGTACACTTGTATGAAAACATAAATCTCACCTGCCACACCCAATCAGCAATCCCATCACTGGTGTGGTTTACAGAAATTAAGAAAAAAAAAATTAGAGTGAACCCAGTCATAAATTAGGACCAGGAGCCTAACTCTGCAAGAGGAAGTTTTGGAAGTTATAAGCCAAAATGGAGTGTCGGGTCATAAATCTGGGGATTTCTGAGGCAGAAGGTGGTAGTTCTTTTGGAGCATGGTTCCTCAGTGCAGGTGTCCCCAACCTCCAGGATCTAATATTTGATGAGCTGAGGTAGAGCTGATATAATAATAACACAAATAAAGTGAAAGTGAAAGTCATGTCCGACTCTTTGTGACTCTTTGTGACTATACAGTCCACGGAATTCTTTAGGCCAGAACACTGGAGTGGGTAGCCTTTCCCTTCTCCAGGGGATCTTCCCAACCCAGGGATCGAACCCAGGTCTCCTGCATTGCAGGTGGACTCTTTACCAGCTGAGCCACAAACGAAGCCCAGTGCACAATAAATGTGCTATACCTGAATCGTCCCAAAGCCATTCCTTCTCCCTGGTCCATGGAAAACCTATCTTCTACAAATTGGTCCCTGGAGCCAAAAAGGTTGGGGACCTCTGCCTTAGTAGTTTTTTCCTGAAAAATAAGATGGGAATGGGACTGGAAAATATTGCCTCTCAATGTCAGTCTACATCAGAATCACCAAGGGAGTGTGTTAAAAGTCAGATTGCCAGACCCATCGCCCCTTGCCTTTCTGATTCAGGTCTGGGGTGGTGCCTGAGAATCTGCATTGCTAACAAGTTCCTAGGATACCCTGCTGCTGCTGGTCTGAGACCACACTCTGAGAACCTCTGGGCTGGAAAGATCCCCTCAGACCTCCACTGGGGTGGGACTTCATTACAAACTGGAAGACAGGATTCAAGGTGGAATTTAAAAATCCATTCACAGGTGCAGCAGGCAGGTGAGAAACCCCAGCAATGGGTGTGAGGGTCCCACTGTCATAGCGTCAGCATCCAGCAGTCCCTTTTACAGGAGGCGAGCACTCCAGCTTTTTGAGTAACCTCTAAAAAGATAATGCCCCTCGGAGCAAAAGCAAACACCAGGAGGCTTAAAAATCTGGGGTCCCTGTGCCCGCTCCTCAAGCCAGTAGAAAATACATTTATGTCAAGAAAATGCAGTGTAAATAGAAAGCAGGGCTTGATTTCCACCAGCCCGAGTCAAAGAATCTGCTGAGGAGGCCACATGACACGCGAAATGAAACCCAGGTCCTTGATACCCAGAGGCCAGAAAGGGAATGGAAGATCCAAGAAAATCCAAACGGTCCTGAATCTCTACAGTAAACACTTGTGATCGGATCCTCTTGCTATTTGGGAACATACATGAAGTTCATTAACTGGCACACATTAAACAGGAAAAGGTAGAGAAAAAAAAAAAAAAAAGATGGTGCTGGAGGACAAATCAGTAATTGCTTCTTCAGAGCAAACCGAAGTTACTGAGAAAATCTCCTATAAAGGCTCTGTCAAAACAAGTCACTTAAGGATTAGTGAGAGCTAAATCCTCTGTCAGAGAGATTTTTCTCAACAGTCGTAAATGGGTTTTAGTATCGGAAAATCTTAGAAAATATACTTCCCCTGCCCCTACCCTCCTCTCAGAATGGCTCTTTCAATAGTTTGGCATCTTCTGGAAGCACGGTGTTTCCTTAGGCTGAGACTTCTTTAAAAAATAAAATAACCTCTGTCATTTGCAGCAGAGGCAGTGGCTGGAAATAAATTCTTACAGACACTGTATTTCAGAGGCTTGCCCATACAACACACATGTTCAAGTACAGTTCTTTCTTTTCTTGGCAATTTCCCTGAGAAAAATTAATATAGGACTGTTAGAAGCTAATACTCCTACTTTATCTTTTTTATCTTTTTCATTTTGGACTTCTTCCTTAAGGTTTAACTGCTCAGTTTGTTTGGTAATGGCAAGAGCTGAAATTTAAATTTCATTTTTGAACATGGGTAGCTGATTACTTATTTTTTTCATTAGAAAAAGGCAAACCCTGATAACACTATAAGTTTTCCAATGGTAGCCTATGAAGAGCACACATTTTAATTCTATCAGTAAAGAGTCATCATTTACTCTCTCTAAAACATCACCAGGACTTGTGTTCTATTTCTGAACAGTCTGCTCTGGAACCCCTATCGCTGGATTATGGAGGTCTGTCTCTTTCTTTAAGCTAGTGTGTAGAAAAGACGTGCTTACACCATAAGCTCTTAGAAACACTGGCATTTATCCCCACAAGAGGGGGATCAGGCAAAGCCATTTTCCTATCTGCCTCTTAGATGGTTACACTCCATTTTTTCTGACCAAATCTTTGCTCTCATATCAGCTCTTCAGAGCTAACGCATCTAGATGTCACTGGTGCCAATCAATGGAAAGCTAACACACTTGCAAAATGCTCCCTGTGTGAGTCAGGACTTATTTCACTCTTTGGATACAGACTATGTTTCAAATTTCTCATTTCTACCATTAGATCCCTTAAAAACATCCATCTGCCATGCAAAAATATTTTTCCTGACATCCAAATGGCAAATCTTAGTTACAAACCTGTTTTGAGGCATTAATATACTTGGCCATCCCTCAGCATAGTGTACGAGAGGAGGTGACCAAAAAAAGTCCCCAAATTGTTCCCCTCCCAACATACCTTATGCCTAAAATTTTGCCACTGAAATCCTTTATGATTTTTAATGTCCAGGACTATCCTTTTCATATTCAATTATTCCAATAGAACCCATTTAATCTATCAAATCAGTAAGACTATAGAGAATTTAGCAAGTCTTTTATTTTGGTGGTAAAGTCAAGAGAATTTAAGCTTGGGATTATACAGACCTGAGTTGGCATCCAGGACCCATGGTTTTCTAGCTCTGGGAACTTGGGCAAGTCACTTCATCTCTAAGAGGCTCAGTTTTATCATTTATAAAAGGGGAATAATAATACCTACCACCAGGAATAAAGAAACAGGAAGAGCACTCTGTGTGGGGTCTGCCCCCTAGACAGTGCTCACTAATGTGAATTCCAGGGGCCAGTTGGGTGGGGAGAGTGAGGTCAGGGTAGACTATCCTCCTAAGGTTGAGCAGAAGTAACAGGAACAGGGTACATTCTGGAAAGGGAGCTCCAGGAGGGGGCCACTCCAGAGCTGAGGAGACAGTCACAGAGGATAGAGGATGGTGTTCTGCCCACCCCATTCTCAGCTGACTGCCAGCACTACCCACAGTTTTACAAGTTTCACTCCAGTTCTGCCCTAACTTGATTACATACAAGGTTTTTGCATACATTATCGCAAAAATGACACTGTGAGATTTTTGCCTTTGGGATTAATGAGTAATCAGGATGTACACATCCATCTCCACTTCAATAACGATCAAACCAGAGTTGCCGCAGATCTTTCTCTTGTGTGGAGGGGGCATGACTGCTAGCTGGATATGTTACAGGAAAGCCTGACCCAATAATCTTGGTCACATGTCCAGAGACCAGGGATGCCTATTTTGGCCGGGATGGGTAGGTGAGGATGAGTTTCCAACAGCCTGATATACCATTCTTCAGGGAAGAATCGGTTTTTATGCTCCTCACCCAGTGGGTAGATCTGCTGTAGTTAAATACATATTTCTGAGCCCTGAATTGAAGCACTTGTTTTCCAAATGACTTACGAATTTTATTTACATGGTTGTTTTCATTATGTTGCTATGAAATTGCACCTTTATTGAAAAGATAAAGCTTAAATGATAGAGATGAACCTGGAAATATCACTATGTCCATCTACAGATAATGTGTATGTACAAAGACAATGCATGTTCAGTCGCTCAGTCATGTCCGACTCTCTGCAATCCTATGGACTGTTAGCCCACCAGGCTCCTCTGTCCATGAAAGACAGGCAAGAATACTGGAGTGGATTGCTGTTTTCTCCTCCAGGGGATCTCCCCAACCCAGCCGTCGAACCTACATGTCCTGAGGCTCCTGCATTGGCAGGAAGATTCTTTACCACCGAACCACCTTCACCCCATAAGACCTGACAATCGTTAGTCTCACATCTTCATTCATTCACCTCAATACTCTTGAGTCTCAGCTTAATCACAAAGTCAGGCAACTGGGAAAGCAAAACCACACACAAGAGAGAGATGAAGACCTCTCTGTGAAAAGAACAGACAAGGCCCATACTAAGTCAGTTCAGTTCGGTTGTTGAGTCGTGTCCGACTCTTTGCGACCACATGGACTGCAGCACGCCAGGCCTCCCTGTCCATCACCAACTCCTGGAGTTTACTCAAACTCATGTCCTTTGAGTTGGTGATGCCATCCAACCATCTCATCCTCTGTTGTCCCCTTCTCCTCCCACCTTCAATCTTTCCCAGCATCAGGGTCTTTTCAAATGAGTCAGTTCTTCGCATCAGGTGGCTAAAGTATCTCTACTAAGTTAGAGAAAAGATTTGATGTTTCCCTTCCACCCCTATATCCTTCTTATCCTGGATGAACAATGTTGAAGATGGATCTTAAGTAGGAGTCAAGAAACTATAAGATTAAAAAAGGAAGCTCTATTTCTTGTTCATATTAGTAAGTGACAGAACCCATTCAAACTGAGTTCTAGTGACTCCAAAACATATGTGGGAGAGGGCCAGGATGGTCTTTGGGCTTTTGAGGGGTTCTGTTTCCTGGAAACATGGGCTTAAGGAATAGGAGTAGACAGAACTGGTGAATCTCTGTGTGGCTCAGGTCCTCTGTGGTTAAAATGGAAGCAGTCAGGGCAGAATTCTTCAAAAAATAAGGCAATACATTTTGAGAAATATCACATGGTGTTGGATCGGGAAGTGCTACTAAAACAACTATTCAAAATTAATGTGAAGAAGTTTTACTCAGCATATGTTTTTCAGGGATCTGATAGGAGGGCATAGGAGATTGGGAGGGGGAGGACAAGCCACAATCATAGGCTTACTGATGGACGAGACCATGGTAGAAATGCCCTAGAAACATTTAGCAAAGAGTCCCTGTGGGCAGCGACTTACCCTCATACCGTTGTTAACCAATACAAGGGTCAAGGGTGATTCACACCCTACTTAGGAGAACAATAAGCAGCATTTCATCTCCAGGCTATCATGGGTTGTCCACAGTACAACAACAAATGCGAACATGTTTCACAAGCGCCGTTTTCCTACCTCATCTTCATCTATCCAGCTTTAGGATCTCACAGACAAGATCTTGAAGACGTGAATATGAACACATCATACTCAGAAGTCCTCAACACAGAAAATAGAGAACTCTGCATTCAGCCACCTGGGCTGAACTCAAAGCATATGTCCCAATATGGACATGGTAACTTCACAGCTCTTATCTGATTGCAGTGCACAAATGTGGATTAGAAATGACATGATCACTAACTTTCTGAGGGGGAAAAAGGGGAAATCCAGTAGAGTAACTGGGTAAAAAGTTAGTAATGAAAGGTAAGTAACCCAGACAGGGAGTTTCCTGAGCAAGCATACCCTGGCAGTTTTAGCCATGCTCCTCTGACGGCGCCCTTTTCTACTTCAGTTGATAGATATCTGACCCAGTGCTTGACCATCTACTCAAACCACCTCTTGCCATTTCACCAGGTAGGGACGTCAGCAAAAAGTCATTTCAGTGGAAGTAGCAACCCGCTTTCCAAAACAACACTCCACACTTCAAACTAAACAAACGACTAAGTAAACCCAGATTACATACAGCTTTATCAGGAGGAGTTTGTGTAATCTCTGAATCAACAAAGTCTGGGAAATGTGTGTACAGAATATCCATTATACAAATGTCAGGCCGCAAAGTCAAACTCTTTTTTTTGAGATGCTATTAAGGGCTCCCTAATCCAGCCAAGATGAAGAAGGGAATGGTAACCCACTCCAGTTTTCTTGCCTGGAGAATCCCATGGATAGTGGAGCCTAGTCCATGGGGTCACAAAGAGTTGGATACCACTAAGTGACTAACACAATAATCCACCCAATAGAGGATAGCAGGTCTGCTAGCCTCCACCTTCTAGCCTGACTCTCTTTATGTAAAGAGCAGGAAAGCAAATTTTCCACAGAGTTATTCTCACTGTTTCCTGGAAAGAGTAAGATGCTCTTTCCCATCAGCCTGAATGGAAATCTTCTCTGAGCTGGTTTAGCTGATGTGGGTTAAGCTTGAACATCACACAGCTTCACAACCACAATACAACTGGCATCATTTGGTGCTTTTTAACTTTGTTGGTTATAACTTACAAAGTCCAAGATTGAAAGGGTCATTTATGGTCTGCCAAATAAAAAGTTTCAAAGTGAAATGGTTAAGTCACATCATTAGGTTAAGAAGAAAGAATTAAAATGTATACTCACATATAGAATTAAGTATGCTTATCAACACAGGAAAATATAAACAACAGCAGTTCAAAAGTACAGAGTCACTTGGATTGTCATGGAAGTCTTAAAAATGGACATGTACATGTATACCTGAATCATGCTCTATACCAGAAACATAACATTGTTAATCAACCAAGCTCCAATATAAAATTAAAATGATTAAAAATGTCATCTTTTTGATCTTTGTGGAAACACATGGACTATTTCATTATTGCCGTCATATAGTCCAGAACACTTGTACAACATGCTGGACTCTTTAAAATCTTGAAAATCAACTCTTCAAAATCAAATAGAGCTAAGTCACATACCAGCCAACACATTCACTACCAACATTTGATTTGGGAAAAGAATTTTATTCTTGAAACGATCTCACAAGCCATAAAATGTAGACGATATGGCCTTCCTCATAGGTTTTTATACAGATACAATAGGATTACATGTACAGTACCTGGCCATGGCAGACACTGCTGCTGCTGCTACTGCTGCTGCTAAGTCGCTTCAGTCATGTCCGACTCTGTGCGACCCCATAGACGGCAGCCCACCAGGCTCCCCCGTCCCTGGGATTCTCCAGGCAAGAACACTGGAGTGGGTTGCCATTTCCTTCTCCAATGCATGAAAGTGAAAGGTGAAAGTGAAGTCGCTCAGTCGTGTCCCACTCCTAGCAATCCCATGGACTGGAGCCTACCAGGCTCCTTTGCTCATGGGATTTTCCACGCAAGAGTACTGGAGTGGGGTGCCATTGCCTTCTCCGATGGCACACACTACAACTATAATATTATCCCTGTCCCCCCAAATCCTTTGAGCAGAAAGATCTCATGTGTGTGTGTATATATTTAGCTTTGAAGTCATGCATTTAGCTTTAAGGTCACATAATGGACACATACTAAATAATTCTTGTCATTTATTCAATAACAAACATTGATTATTTACCTTTTGTACTGCCTGACCCAGAAGTCTCCCAAAACATTCTTGTTTTATGATTAATGGATCAGAATTTTTTATAACACCTTAAGTTAAAAAGTGGTCATGTATGGATGTGAGAGTTGGACTGTGAAGAAAACTGAGCACTGAAGAATTGATGCTTTTGAACTGTGGTGTTGGAAAAGACTCTTGAGAGTCCCTTGGACTGCAAGGAAATCCAATCAGCCCACTCTGAAGGAGATTAGCCCTGGGATTTCTTTGGAAGGAATGATGCTAAAGCTGAAACTCCAGTACTTTGGCCACCTCATGCGAAGAGTTGACTCATTGGAAAAGACTCTGATGCTGGGAGGGATTGGGGGCAGGAGGAGAAGGGGACGACAGAGGATAAGATGGCTGGACAGCATCACCGACTCGATGGACGTGAGTCTGAGTGAACTCCAGGAGTTGGTGATGGACAGGGAGGCCTGGTGTGCTGCGATTCATGGGGTCACAAAGAGTCGGACACGACTGAGTGACTGAACTGAACTGAAATTAAAAAGAAATGCCCAACAGTTGAGTTTATTAACTAATTAGATCCAAATAAGTTAATTACATCCTAACAATTTAGTAGTTTTTCAGAAAAATAATAAATCCAATAAATGTAAAGAAAATAATATTTCATTTCATTGTGAAATAATCAGAAATATTTATTAATACTAAGAAGACACATGTGCCTGGTGGACACTTCACAAATTCTCAAGCCTGGGCACTAGCCGGGAACCCCCGCCCTCGTTTCCTGCTCCACACCGTACCATGTGGTGCTGCTTTACATGACAGCAACTGCCCAAACCTGAACTTTGCAAATGTATGACATCACTGAGAAGAATGTCATGCATTCCAATAGTGAAACTAAGAACCACCTTGAGCTTGTAGTTCACACGCTGTCTGACAGATGTCAGGAATTGATATATTTTCCTCGACTATTTAAAGTATTTCCCAGCACTCTTTCAAGTTTGCTGCAATGCCTGGGGTGCCTTGGCTCACTGTCTGGGAACCAAAAAAGTAATCAATTACATCAAATAGATTCTTCTCATCTGCTGCTGTACCATAGGAAACACAAATTAGACAACATTATAAATAAACTTAAACAGTAACAAGACTTGCTACAATGGAGTTCTGTATTTCTATTGCACATTTTAGCCTCTAATATTTCACCTATTCAAAGATATCTGACTTGTGTCATATGGTCACCAGATTGACTGTGCAGTGAAGGTTCTGGGCATTTGAACAGGATAAACATCTACTTATCTTGGGGCTTCCCTGGTGGCTCAGTGGTAAAGAATCCACCTGCCAAACAAGAGATGCAAGTTTGATCCCTGGGTTGGGAAGATTCCCTGGAGAAGGAATGGCAACCTACTCCAGTATTCTTGGCTGGAAAATCCCATGGACAGAGGAGCCTGGCAGGCTACAGTTCATGGGGTTACAAAGAGTTGGACATGACTTAGTGACTAAATGACAACAAAATCTTGATCTCAAATGTTGACTTACTTTAAAAAACATAGAGCCATGCAGAGTTTACCAGATAATCCTCCTCACTAGTGGGAATTTGTGAGCTCTGTGGATCAGCTTCCCTAAGGTCATTCGAGGTGAAGGAGGGGAATCTCCTTTCACACATGAAAATAGCTCAATAACCAAGAACTCACCTTCATTCTTCGGCGTCTAGAATCCAGGCCTCAGGAAGCGACAGGGCTAGCCCTGCTCCCATTTAGACTCTACCCAATGTTGTATTGTAGGAATGTCTACAGAGCTTAAAAACCTGTTCAGGGAGACAGTGGTAAGGAGAGGTGTGGTGGGGCAGAATGTATATGCTGCATGTGCTCAGTGAAGACTACAAGGAAAAACCCTGCTTCACAATGCTGGCTGATTTCCCTGTTACGGAGACCCCCACAGGGGAGGAGTGAGGTCCCTGAGTTCAGGGTGGGGAGACTTATCAGCCCACTCCCAGGCAGAGGGGTTTCCTTTCCTTCTATACCTGCCTGCAGAAAGCTCTGAATGGAGGGATGTGCTCTTTACTGAAAGGAAGAGATGCAAATATCCAAATTTATTAGCTGCTAGTAGAAGATTTCTCTTAGACACATTAAATAAAATTGAAACACACAACACACACACACGCAAAAAGAGCACTGTGGAGAGCAAGCAAGCTAATACGAAGCATTTCACAGAGGGAATGAGTCCTGGTCCTCCTACGGTATGTGCGGGGAACCATCCTTACCTTGATGGATGAACCCTGCAGCCCAGGGGACAGTCAAGGGAACCATTGATCATGAGGCACCAAGCAGAGGCCCAGTAGGTCTCTTCGTTGTTCTGGAGAGCCCCAGGAGAAGACAGCATAGACTCTGTCCTGAGGAGTGGACCAGGTCACTGGAAGCAGAGGCTTATTACACAAGAAGCAAGAAAAACCAACCTCCACACTCTCCTCCCTGCAACTTTAAAGTAAATTAAGTAACACTGTCTTCCTGGGGGTATCCTTGGCAGAGATGAGCAGGACCCACTCCTAGTGATGAACACATGTATGGGGCCCTATTGGCCTATTTGCCCATAAGATATATATATATAAATGCCTTCTGGAATCATCCTGCCCAGTGAGCAGCAGGGGCCTCAGAGTCCTAGCTCTGTCCACTAGAGCTACGACCAAGGCCTCCTCAGGTGCCTGAACTTGGTACCCGCTGTCAAAGCTCTGTTTCATTTTGAAATTCAACTAGCAAAAACTATTCTATTCTACCAACTCCTTCTCCAAGCACTGTGCAACTCAAGGTGGAAAATTCAGAGACTCACCATTCAGAATGCACCATGTTATCCCAATGTGAATTCATAGACGAGGACACACAGAAAGAAATAGAAATGCAATTGTTATTACAGGGGTGATGATCTTCCCAGGGACCCTGAATTTGGAAGTAGGAAAAATAGAAGAGGACCAGCCTCCAAGTTCATCTAAGGTGATTTATATGAGGTAGAAACAAGTACACTACCTTGTAACACATTATCATTTCCAGGGCAAACTCCTGCTATAAAATGCTTTCCTGGTCCGCTCATTCAATAAGCCTGCAGAGGTCCATTTGGCATTCACATATAGTGTTAATCAAGTATCTTGTTTGTTTTGAAAAGCAAGAGGCCAATAATAACAACCCTTGGGTTGCCATGATGTTCCTGGCATTCTCAGATTATGTGCCAAGTCTGGACTTGAGGCCCAGTGTCAGGAACAGCATTTGTTTGGCTCTTGAGGAATTCTCAGACCAGTTACTTGGTATCCATGTCCTTGTTGCCTATGTAACTTGTAGTAATATATTTGAAATGAGTCAATCATTTATCCATCCCCAGATTCACTCTGGATTTTCCCAACAGCTTCCTCTCTTACTAGGTTTACCTTTATGATCTGGAGGTACTCGCTGGGACAGGATGGAGCTGCAGATACATGGTATGTGGTGTCAGACAAGTTTTTCCTGTAAGTATTAATTTGCATGAGGGTTAAGGAGCTTCCTCAAGAAGGGAGGTGTACTTGATTTTTAGGAACACTGGCGATTCAGATATGTACCTACAAATATGATGGCTTGAAGAAGAGAGCAGAGAAGAAGGTCAGGAGATGGGGATGAAAAAAACAAGGGTCATCATGGGGAAATCTGAGAGGGCCAATTAGACTCAGTCACAGTTCTGAGAGTCAGATGGGAAGATGCTCCCCCGCTCCATGACGGTGAAAAGTGAAAATGAAAGTTGTTCAGTCATGTCCAACTCTTTGCGATAGCCTTTCCCTTCTCCAGGGGATCTTCCCAACCCAGGGATCAAACCCAGGTCTCCTGCATTGCCGGAGGATTCTTTACCAGCTGAACCACAGGGGAAGCCTAAAAATACTGGCATTGGTAGCCTATCCCTTCTCCAGCGGATCTTCCTGACCCAGGAATCAAATTGGGGTCTCCCGCATTGCCAGGGGATTCTTTACCAGCTGAGTCACAAGGGAAGCCTAAGAATACTGGAATGGGTAGCCTATCCCTTCTCCAGTGGATCTTTCTGACCCAGGAATCAAACTGGGGTCTCCTGCATTGCCAGGGGATTCTTTACTAGCTGAGTCACAAAGAAGGAAAGCCTAAGAATACTGGAATGGGTAGCCTATCCCTTCTCCAGCGGATCTTCCTGACCTCGGAATCGAATTGGGGTCTCCTGCATTGCAGGCAGATTCTTTATCAACTGAGCTATCAGGGAAGCCCTCCATGATGGTGGCTGGTGTTTAAATCCACCCAGACCTACTTCCCAGGAGCTCTATATACTTTGAAGAGAAAAGGGTTATGTGTACAAACTGAAAGAATTCTCTCATCAATTTCCAGAACACTCCAGGCTCAAACTACTTTACTATGGTGATGTGCTCCTATGAGCCCAGAGACAGAAATATTCCTCACTTCCACACAGACTGCTATTCAATTGTCACAGTAATGAAAGATCTGAACAGGTTGGTAGTCTGGGCCAGCAGTTAATCATGAGAAGAAACAGAAGTAAATAAGTAACACTCAAGAAAAATAAGAGTGGTGTGGTTTGGGGTGGGCCAAGACAATGGTGCCGACAGTAGTGGAACGTGGAATAGCAAACAATCTAGCCATGAGTGGAAGCCTAGGCTAATTCCTCAACAGACAGAAAACATCCCTTTGGGAACTCAAAGAAATGCTGAGGTTGGGATGAGTTTTGTAAGGGATTGTATTACCTGCGCTAACAGGTGAGGGCTTGAGGCTCTGATCTTGATGTTAATAAGATTTATTCACACCCTAGGGCTGGAAAGGCTTGGAAACATTGTAGTTACATAAGTTTACATCAGCCCCTCCTCTTTTTTTAACTGACACAAAATCTTAGCCCTGTTATCGTCTCCGATCTTGGACCACTTCCCTGAGCCACTGTGCAACCTGATCTTTTTCTGAAAGGCAGGGAGGAAAGTAAATTCACAGGTTTCTTTCAGAGTGGCCTGAGATTCCCTAATTTGCATTGCTCTGTGAGTGCAAAGCATGATGATAAAAAATGTAATTCTTCACGCACGTCAAAGACAGCTCATTAGATCAACTCCCTCCCCCCTCCACCCCGTCTATGTGTGTGTGTTTTTTGTTTTTAAACCGGAACCACTGTGCTTTCTTTCAAGTGACAAGAGTTGTGACAGGTGCTCTAGAAGGTGTTCAATGGTTAATTAAGACACCGGTGTCATCGCTGAGCTCTTTTGTATTTCGTAGAAAGCAACCGCTAAACAGATGAAAGTAGGTCTGAGGCAAGGGGTAGCATAACTATTATTTCAATTAATAAATAGCTCTAAAAGTGAAGGAAGTGATAAAGGCCTCCAGAGCGTCTGTATCTGCCCCGGTTCTGTCAGGAAAATTAAACAGAGTGCTCGTGATTGTCATTGCTTCTGTTTAAGAGATCCAAGCGAGTGGGTCACCTGTGCTGAGCCAGTTAGTCTGCTGGTTCCTGGGGCACCCCCTAGTGACACATTTGTATACCCTGGCACATCCATCGCTACAGAAAGGAACTGGGCCAAATCAGCTCCCTTTCTTCCACCTACATCCTCTCCTCTCTTCTCCCCCTCCCCCTGCCTTCCACCGAAAGAAGCCCTAAAACGTATTTTCAGACAAATATCAGGAAAGCATTTATAAATATTTCAGAGGCGTTTCATAAATAAATAAGCAAATCTACAAAAAGACTTCCCTCTTATAATGAGATCTTGGCTGTGGTATATGCCTTTTATTTGTGCATCATTAACACCAGTTGGGGAAATTTTTATACTGGACTCTTTTGGAGTGGGGGGAGGGCTCAAAATATATGAAAAAGCCTGTGAATGCAAGTCTGAAATGTGTAGCTTCGTCCCTGACAGATTAGGCAGCTCTGGCGTGAGGGAATAGCTTTTACTCTTTTAAAAGTAAATACTAATCAATAGCAAGTGTGCCGACAAAAACCTTCTGGCCGCCTAATTGCACCACAGCTACTCATAGACCCCGATAGAATTTTCCCCTGGATGTAACAAAATTAACTACCAGGGGCTGAGCTAGTGAGTTATCACCAGCTCGCTATTCAAATGTAATTAACACAACCCCCCCCCCCCCCCGACTGCTACATGTACCATTAAAGTACCATTTGCACGTGTAATTTCCAAACAGGGTCTGAAGGTCATGCCCACATTAATCTTTTCAACATACTCATCTGCACAGGAAATCAAACTGGCAGGGAGGTGGTCCCGACCATTATAGGAAATCTCTTCCTCTCGAAAATCTTGTTTGTAGTTTCTCTTCTGCAGCTTAATGCCCTCTGTGGTCTCTTTGGCCATGTCAGAAATAACCAGACTGTGTCAGAGGCAAACAAGTGGTTTAAGCTGTCTCAGCTTTGGGCTGATCTAGCTGCTAGATATGCAGAAATCTTACCTGACAGGAACTTGGGGTGGATGCTATGGTCACTATTATTAGTTAATAATAACTAATACTTTTACCACGCATTAGGATTTTTTAAGGACTTTTACCTACATCTTCTGAATGTATTAATATTACTGGTGATTATAATAAGAACAGTGGCCATTTATTGAGCACAGGATAAAAGCTTTACATATATATTTTATCATTTAATTCTCACAACAACTTTATGAATTAGGAATTATTACCCCTATTTTAAAATCAAGGAAGTTGAGGCTCAGAGACCATGACTCCAAATGCTCCAAGCATCTGGAATAATGAAGTGCCAGAATTTGAGCCCAGGTTTCTGATTCTAAAGGTCCTTCTTTAACCATACCATCACCAGCAACATCAGCATTTTACACACATGGTAAACGAAGCACACAGAGGTAAAGCAACTTACTCAGGGATACTCAGCATGTGGGAGTTTCAAAGGAGACGGAAGAACCAGCCATGGGGGTTAGTGGAATCTCTGACTCTCTAAATGCACAGCAGCCTCTCTGTCTTCAAACCAGTGGAGGTGTTGCCAGAGTTCCTTCAGGTCTTTGCTCAAAAACCATCAACTATCCTCCCACCCCTACCTTTAGCAGGAGTGTCCTTGCTCAAAACCTGCCACCTCACTCAACTTCAAGTAAGTTAACATCAGTCTTGAAGTTAAAGGGTCCAGAGATAATATATGAAGCTAGATGGAACAAAATAACAAAAGCCTAGATGGAACCAGCTGGGACCAAGATGGCAAGGAACTTCCACAAACCCTCAGTCTCATTATATGTTGATTTGAGCACATTAGCATATTAAATATGACACACCTACCAGTGGCCATGATAAGACATTAAGGACCAAAGAAGGATTGAAAGAGGGTAGCACTGCAGCCCCTCAGAAAAAGCCCTGCCCTTTCCAGGTAGACTAAGGCAGACACCTCCCCATCGTTGGCCTCACTCCTCTCCCTTTGTCTTTACTCTTTAAAATTAAATCCCTCTTGCTGGTTGGGTGAGTTGATCTGTGAACTTATTTCTGCTTCTCCCTTCTTTGGCCACCCAAAAAAGCTTGTGCTATGTCAATATCAGCTTTGGTTTTGTTATTTGCCTACTCTAACCCTAACAGAAAAGGAACCTTTCCACCCCAAGGCAGAGAGCCTTGTTGAGCTAGGGCCTGAACAGGATCCATATGACTTATTACTCAATTCAGTAATAGAAGAGTCCAGAAACATAGCCTATCAACCCGTGCAGGACATCTGTACAAGACTATCAGCCAGAGGTCCTCTGTCTGGGCTCAGGGACCTCAACTACATAATATGCTCAGTCATACAGTCATGTTTGATGCTTTGCAACCCCATGAACTACAGCCTGCCAAGCTCCTCTATCCATGGGATTCTCCAGGCAAGAATACTGGAGTGGGTTGCCATTTTCTTCCCCAGGGGATCTTCCCGACCCAGGGATCCAACCTTCCTCTCTTACATTGGCAGGCAGATTCTTTATCACTGAGCCACTTGGGAAGCTTGTAACAATGAATTAGATAAAAGCTTTCTTGGTCCCTTCCAGATCTATCATTTTAGGCTACTGGTGAATTCCTTGAGCTAGGAGAGGCCATACACAGAAATCTAACAGCACTATTTTCTCAAAATTTGCCCTGTACTGTCCCTGTAAGAACCCAGATAACCATGTGGTCACAAAACCATTGCTTTATAAAAGGAGGCATGCTGAGCTGAGGATGCACATTGTTAGGTAACTTTGAGAAATAATCAGCCACTCCAGGAGCCAATAGGGAGAGAGAATATAGGCTGCTCTCCCTCTAGTTCCCATGTGTAACTGGGCAAAGCTGCCCAGTTTGTGAAGAGGTCTTCACAAAGCCACTGAGGTCTGCAACTACGACTGGAAGTCTTCTAACTTTTCAACTGCAGACTCTTGCCAGAATCCTGTTCCTGGGAGCACAATATGTGTCGAGGGTCCTGCTATGATAGTGGTTTCTTAACTTCTTCCATTTAGAAATGCCTGGTGCTGGCCTCTAAGCCTGGAGTCTGCCTGATGGCTCAGAACTCCTCATTTCCACCCAGAAGCACACAGGTCACGTGCTCACGTGGTTTCTTTCTGGCCCAAAGCTCACCCTGTTCCATGTCAGTGAAGCCCCTGCATCAGAGACACCATCAGCCCAGCTCTGAGGGAACACTCATGCCTGAGTTAACTGTGTTGTTTGTGTGTCAGGCGTAGAGGGGACTTTGGTGTCCAGAGATCCTTGGCATCAATTTATCTCCATTTAAATATGCTTTCCCTTGATTCAGAATGAACTGTGAGAAGCAAAAATACTAATCAAAATGGAATGCAAATATCCAAGGCTCCTTTTTCTCAGAAATGCCCTATTTTCCCCCCTCCATGGTACTAATGTTTTAGAAATAGAAGGCACCTCTAGAGAGACAGGATAATACCAAATTTTTAAATCTGTAGAAAATGAGTACAGGGGTAGGCGGCACTATTAGTGCTACTAAAAATAAGCTTGGGGAAGCGACAATAAATGGAAAAACCAGAAGTCATTCCTTTTTTAAACTGCATTGAAAACTCTGTATATTCAGAAGCCATTTTCTCCAGAGATTCCAACAATAATACTTTGGATTAAACATTCATTTCCAGAGTGGTCTCTCTCCCATTCTATCCCCATCTCGACCCTCCCCTCATCACTGCCCCAGCAATGCAGACTGATGATCAAGCTTATTACCCACACAAGACCGTGCGGTTCTGCCAAATGAATATTGTGCCAAATGCCACAGTACTGGGGCCATTATGCTGTGCCTGGTGTTGGAGATGAGAATTATTTTCCTTTATTTTATGTTTTACAGAGAGTTCTAAGGTTGCTGTAGACAAACAACCCAGTGCAGGGGAGAAAGGATGTCTCCCTTGGACTAGATGTCCTTTACAGTCTGTTCTGCCCATGGTGGATGAGGTGCCTGACATCCTGACCTCCGGGAGGGGTGGGGGAGGGGTCCACTCACACCACTGTTCTCAGGGCAGGTCGAAACATGTCCCGAGAAGTCATGCCAGCCATCGACAGTTCTACTGGGCTGGAAAACTGACTGCAAATATTATCACTGCAAGGACACTGGTTCCCAATATTCCACCTGCTCTGTCTGTCCCAGACACCATACCGGACGCATCTGCTAGCCTCAGCCGTGGACTCTCAAGTGAGCTGTACTCATCTGGGCATTTCTGGGATTTGAATAATTAAAAAAAAAAATACCAGAAAGAGAAGAAGAGTCTCTCACCAAGCACTAAGTCTCAGGTGTCAATGCACTGGAGACCAGCTCCTTCGTACCTACAGTGGGCTAGTAGACAAGGTCCACATGAGCAGTAATCCCAGGGCCAAAATTTATTCCTGCTTTTCCACCTTCTTGAAAACTCTATCACAATATTTAATCCTCTTACACATAAATAAACGGAGGTACTGGGCTCCCAAATCACTACAGACGGTGACTGCAGCCATGAAATTAAAAGACGCTTGCTCCTTGGAAGGAAGGTTATGACCAACCTAGATAGCATATTCAAGCAGAGACATTACTTTGCCAACAAAGGTCCGCCTAGTCAAGGCTATGGTTTTTCCTGTGGTCATGTATGGATGTGAGAGCTGGACTGTGAAGAAGGCTGAGCGCCGAAGAATTGATGCTTTTGAACTGTGGTGTTGGAGAAGACTCTTGAGAGTCCCTTGGACTGCAAGGAGATCCAATCAGTCCATTCTGAAGGAGATCAGCCCTGGGATTTCTTTGGAAGGAATGATGCTAAAGCTGAAACTCCAGTACTTTGGCCACCTCATGCGAGGAGTTGACTCATTGGAGAAGACTCTGATGCTGGGAGGGATTGAGGGCAAGAGGAGAAGGGGACGACAGAGGATGAGATGGCTGGATGGCATCACTGACTCGATGGATGTGAGTCTCAGTGAGCTCCGGGAGTTGGTGATGGACAGGGAGGCCTGGCGTGCTGCGATTCATGGGGTCACAGAGTTGGACACGACTGAGCGACTGATCTGATCTGACTCTTAGAAAATCTGTAGAAAACAGAGTCACAGGATATTTATCAAGGGGCATGTATAAAGCAGCTGGTCCACTTCCTGCATTTCATAGAGGCGGAAACTGAGGAACAGAACTTGAAGGTTCTGAATTCAACATGTGTTGGAGCTGGGAGAGTGCTCTGGCTCCTAATTCAGAGTTCTTACCACCATCCCGGGCCCTGGGCAGGGTTTCTGGTTTCATTCATGGAACCTCAGGAAAGAAAACGGCCTCAGGTCCGACAGCAGTGAAAGGCCAAGATTTAGAATACCTCCCTCTTTTTCACACGGCAAACTGGAACATATCACTATTTTTCCCTTCTTTGTTTCAGTCCGGGCATTTCTCCTCTTAAAAGCAGCCAACCCTTCACCATGGAGGTGATGCAGAAATCTACCAATAAAATAAGCCTGAAAGCCCTTTGCTTCCCACAGAAAAATCTATATGTGCCCTTCAGCCTTATAATTGAGTTGCAAAGGGGAAAATAAAATTGTTTCCTAGCTGTGTGGAGCCATTCCACCCAACATGCCAATAAAAAGCAACTGATGTTTTTGTCCATGGGATGTCCAGGTTCAAAGTCGGATCTATGAAGCTAAACAAGGGCTAGGTTATTACCAACAAACGATTACACTCCGGGTTGTATTGAACAGAGCGCTATTTGAACTCTTGAGACTAATTGGAAGGGTTCTGAAATGTCAGTGTTGACGTCCCCCATCTAGATTCCCTGAATCACAGTGGAAACTAACCCTGAATCTGAAAAATGTTGCTATCCAGAAAGGCTTATGTTTCTAGCAAGAGATGTGAATATTAATCCTGGGTAGACAAATCACTTAGCTATGAGTGTCCTGCTTTGCCATCAGATAGATAGGTAATAACCATCTACATTATCTTTTTCTGAAATTGATTGGGAAGATTGAGTAAACAATAATATTTTCTACTTGTAGAGCGTTTTAACTTGTAGAAATGCTTTTATTCAACTTTAATTACTCCTTGTAATATCTGTAAACAGATGAATACAACCTGCCTCAAAACAGCCCTATGTATTTGGGAGTACAGCCACATTTTAGAGATGAGAGTACTTAGACTCAGAGGGGTTAGGTGGCCCATCTAAGTCACACAGCTAGGGAACAACAAAGGCAGGACAAATCTAGATTGGCTAGTTCCACAACCAATTTTCTCTGCAGGGAAGCACACCACTTCCATCTTGGTACACATGCAATGCTTTTAAAGGTTAAAAAGTGTGACACCATAATAGCTAATTAAAGGCATCCCCATCCTGTTAGTCATGTCACTATTTAGCAGTCCAAGCCCCTCTCCACCAACATAAATCACCCTTGTATGACAACAGCTAGCTCTGGCAGCACCTGGCTGTTTCTGCTTCACTGATGGATGGATGAAATGGCTGGACCAGTCCTGCAGCATACCCTCTGCTCCCAAGGCCACTTACTTGGCCAAGTCCAAGAACATCGGACCAACCCAATATTTCATCATACTTGGTCTACTGATTTTATTTGTAGACAAAACACAAGGCTGCCTTTCTGGTGTAATTTCCAGGTTCTTATGAGAAACAACCTCTTCCACTCTCTTCTAGCCCTTCCCCTAAGGCTTTAAATCCCTCAAATGGGGATCTAAAAATAATAATTCTACAATGAGAGACAGGCATAAAGTACAAATATACTAAAGAATCAATTCAGGGCAATGGACTCATTCACTAATGAATAAGTAAAATACTTAGCAATTTGGCAGGGGCAGGAGTGCGGGCATGGAAACAAGAGGGGCGGAAACCCAAGAAGAGGGTCTCAGTCAGCTGATGTGGGGAGAGGTCACAGGGGTGGGAATGGGGAGAATAAGGGTCCTAGAAACACTGAAGACAGTCCACTGACTGCAATGCCTATTGAATGTTCTAGGCACTAGAGAACTGGTTGGAGGATCTATTAACAGGTTGGATTTGTTAAAATTTGTTAGATTAAAAAAAAAAATTAAGCAGCTTTACTGAGATAAAACTACATACCATAAATTCCACATACTGCAATTGTCCAATTCAATGATTTTTAGTAAATTTATCAAGTAGTATAACCATCACCAGAATCTAGTTTTAGAAACAAGTTTGAAGAAAATATCTACTTCTTCCCCATAACAAAGAATATTTCCGTTTGTCCTGTGAACTCAAGGAATTATTCTTATGAACAACTGCTTCAGTTAGGTTTCACTGGAACACTGCATCAAGGCTTTAAAAAATCTGCCCTCTTTTTGTGGTTTCTGTGTATTTGGATTTGAGGTGAGTTCAGAGCCCAGCCACTCAGAATTCAGACTCAAGGAGGTATCCCTGGCCCACCATCACTTCCACAGCCTCTACACCTACTCCTTGGAGAGTTAAGCTCTTGGTCACACCTCCGGTTTCCAGAAGCAGGAGAACACGCACGTGACCAGCTCCTCCACCCCAGTTTCCTACACCCAGCCCTCCTGGGTAGGCATGGGGGAAACTGGCCGCCATCATGGCATTCCCATCTGGTTGCCAGGTCCTCTTGTGGTTTCTACACTTCTTAGAGACTGTCAGCCCAACTACACACCACCCTCTCCTGCCCACCACATGACAGGTCACACTGTCCTTTTTCTCAGGAGACTGAATCAATGACCTACCTCATTCCAGGTCTTTCTGTTTCACTGTGAGTCAGGTGCAAGACAGAAAGGTAGCCCTGTTTTAAGGCAAATGCTAGAATGAAGATACTGCTCTGTTTTGCTGCCATTGGTTAGCAGCGGACATGGGTAAAGAATGAGTGTGAGTAAATGTATAGAACCTACTTCAACCCTTTAGATTGACTGTTTAGGTTCAAAGTTACAGTTGTGGAGTGGGAGTCTATTTAAGAGAGCTGAGCACCGAAGAATTGACACTTTTGAACTGTTGCATTGGAGAAGACTCTTGAGAGTCCCTTGGACTACAAGGAGATCCAACCAGTCCATTCTGAAGATCAGCCCTGGGATTTCTTTGGACGGAATGATGCTAAAGCTGAAATTCCAGTACTTTGGCCACCTTGTGCAAAGAGTTGACTCATTGGAAAAGACTCGGATGCTGGGAGGGATTGGGGGCAGGAGGAGAAGGGGACGACAGAGGATGAGATGGCTGGATGGCATCACTGACTCGATGGACGTGAGTCTGAGTGAACTCCGGGAGTTGGTGATGGACAGGGATGACAGGACTGAGCAACTGAACTGAACAAAAGGTATATACAGCCTTTATACATGCTATTCTCTCTTTTGAGAATCTTCTTTCTTACTCTTGCTGTCCTTCCGTCTCACTGTTCTGCAAGCCCTAGCAAATGACCACTCCTTTCCCCAGTGTCACCCCTTCCTATGGAACTGAGGCTGATGGATCAAGTGTTTCTGTTTGGTGTCTGTCATCCTTCCACACGGTGAATCCTACAGAAAGAGGACCATGTCCTTTTCAACCCTGGTGTCTAATACTATATCTGGTACATAAAAGACACTCCAAAGATGCTCTGCACTCAACTGACGAGGAAAGGATCATGAAAACGAACAGGGGCTCACATGCCAAGTAATTATTTCCTTCTTCAGGCAGCTATGCTAATCTGCCAGACTTTACATGACCAGGAACATTGTGTGATAATTTTGTGAATTAAGAAATTGTTTTGGACTCAAGAAGCATCAAACAGAAAGGGCAGTGTTAGATTCCAAGAAAAAGGGCTGCAGGCTCTGGGAAAGGAGCTTTCCAGAAGTACTTGTCCATTGGGAAAGTCATGGTGTGCAGACTCCTAGTGAAAGAGAAGACATTTACAGTCTTCCCAGATTTGGAAGAATAAGGCAAACACTCCTCCTTACAAACATCTACAGTCAGAGCTATATCCACAACAAATAATATAAAGGTATGCTTTCCATCTGTGTCTTATGAAATTGCCTTCACGATTTTCATTTTGTCTCTCTTGTCCAGTTATTGCACCCCCCATGCTTAGCACAGTATCCAGAACAGAGAGAGCACTTAGTAGATACTGGAGATATGAATGAATATTTTATAGTCTGGCTGGCCTCTTTCCCCCACAAAATGTGTGTATTTTGCTCCTCTGTGCTCTAAAAACATAAGTGTGATGGAATGAATTTTCCATTAACCACCTCACTTATCTAGGAAGCAATCCACAAGTATGTTAACAAATGGGAAATTAGCAAATCCATGCAAACCAAGGCCTGGGAGTACCACCATTTAGAAAAATAATGCAGTAAAGACTCAAAATCTCAGACATCCTAAAGTGAGTATCCACCTTTTGAATGAAGAAATGTCAGAGGATTCTGGGGGCTAGTGGGATAGCCAGAAAGAGGCAGGAATGAAGGGGAGGAAAGGGAACTAAGGCTTCTTTGGCACCTACTTTGAGACAGGTATCTGGCCACAGACCCCATTTCTCATGTCAGTTCTAATAATAGAAACTACCACCTGGTTATGGCCATTGTGACTATATCCTTGAGGAGGGAAAGATCCAAGAGACTATTTATCCTACCCAAGGTCATCCACCAGAAAGTGGCCATGTTAGAATCTGCACACAGATTTGTTAACTCTAAAGCTGAGGCTCTCTTCAGTTCACCATGTATCCAGGCCCTAAAGTACCTCTAAATCTGGAATCCCACAGGACAGGGACATGTCCTACTCATAACTGGAGCCTGTCCTCCTCAGTTCGGACCATGAGAAGCACTACCACATGTTTCCTGAGCTGCATCACAGATCACAAGCATTAATACTCTTCTTTTCTTTTTAGATTCTTATTCATTTTTTTTAAAAAATGAGTGATCTATGATGATCTTTTATTTATTTTTTGACATGCAGCATATAGGATCTTAGTTCCTCAAGCAGGGATTGAACCTGTGTCCCTGGCATTGGAAGTCTAGAGTCTTAACCACTGGATCTCCAGGGAAGTCCCAGCATTGACACTTGACAGAGATGTTGTCTAACTATAGCCCAGACATCCGAGGGAAGACACACACCTACCCAGCACTGGCCCTGGAGGAAGTGCTTAGGCAGCACTGGTTTCACTGACGAATCACGGAGTGCAGAGATGTTTCCTGGCTATTACACAGACCCTTGTGATTCAACCTTAGCAGCAAGAACACTGAGGGCTTCAAAAGTTCCTTCTCCACTTTCGAAAAGCAGTGTGCAAAATCTCCTCCCTAGGGTACCCTGGCCACCCAGTACAGCCAATGCACAGCCTCCCAGGTTGTGCTGACTTCCTCTAGTCAACGTTCAAGACCGGTTTTGAGTAGCACGTTTAGTTTAGTGTGAAGACTGCGAGGAGTGAGAATCAGGCAAGGGAGGGCTGAGGCAAGTCACTTTTACTCCCTGGCCCTTAGTTCCTCTTCTGTCAATTGAAAAGACTTGACAGGTCATTCCTAAGCATTGTAGAGTTTTCTATGGTGACACAAATACTCTACTTTCTGCACTGCTCAATATAGTAGTCACTGGTTATCTGTATCTATTTATCTATCTGAATATACATACTAAGTACTTGAAGTGTGGTTAGTGTGATTCAGGAACTGACATTTTATTTTATTTATCTTTAATTGGAGGATAATTGCTTTACAATAGTGTGTTGGTTTCTGCCATACATCAACATGAATCAGCCACAGATATGCATATGTCTCCTCCCTCTTGAACCTCCTTCCCATCTCCCACCCCAACCCACTCCTCTAGGTTATCACAGAGTCGTTGGTTTGAGCTTCCTGTGTTACACAGCAAATCCCCACTGGCTATCTGTTTTACAAAAGTTAAAGTATATGTTTCAATGGTTCTCTCTTAATTTGCCACACCTTCTCCTTCCCCAACTGTGTTCACAAGTCTGGGAGCTGACATTTTAATTTTTTATAATTTATATAATTTTAACTAATATACAATTTACATAATCTTAACTAATTTAGATTTAAATTTAAATAGCCACACATGGCTAGTGGCTCCCTATAGGACAGAGAAGCAAGAAGAAACCTCCAGCTCTGAGAAGCAGAGAAGGAAGCAGCTTAAGTTAGGATTAAATGTTCTAGCTCATACAGAGGTGGATTCAAGCCCCATTCTAACACTTGCTAGCTATGGGACCAAGTCCAAGGTATTTAACCTCTTTAAGCCTTGGTTTCTTCTTTTATAAAATGGAGCTAATACTGGCTTCTATACACCTGTGTGAACACTGAATAAGATACAGCTCTTAGTGTGCCGTCTATCACACAACCAGGGCTCTACACATGAAGGGGTGGGGGAGTTTCTTTCTCTGATTAATCCATTATTTCATTCACCAAAAGGTCACATCGAAAGTTGAGTGAAAGGAGAGAAGGTTCAAAATCCCCTGGGTGGGGTCCTAGGGGAGGGGAAGTGATAGGGGAGGGAGGAGCCAGGGAAGAAAAGGCAGTTTTGCCTATTTGACATTTTTTCCCAGGGCTGTCCTGTATGTGTTGTGTGATGGACTGGGTCCAGTTACACAAGATCTAGCTAGATATTTAGATTACCTGAGATGCAACTGTGTTGTGTAATCTTCCCACTCCTGTAAAGGAATAGCTTTGACTAGCCAGGGATTTTACAGGAGGCATCTTCACTGAGATTTCTGGCAAACAAGGGAAGGGTCCTTGACAGTCTACAACAAACATGCAAACAGTCTGATACATCGGGATGACACTCTCTGTGCTCTTTAACTGGTGTTTTCTAGCAAGAATAATTAAACAGAGGCTGAAAGAAAGTTATGACCAACTTAGCATATTAAAAAGCAGAGACATTACTTTGCCAACAAAGGTCCGTCTAGTCAAGGCTATGGTTTTTCCCATGGTCATGTATGGATGTGAGAGTTGGACTATAAAGAAAGCTGAGCGCCGAAGAATTGATGCTTTTGAACTGTGGTGTCGGACAAGACCATTGAGGATCACTTAGACTGCAAGGAGATCCAACCAGTCCATCCTAAAGGAAATCAGTCCTGGGTGTCCATTGGAAGGACTGATGTTGAAGCTGAAACTCCAATACTTTGGCCACCTCATGCGAAGAGCTGACTCATTGGAAAAGACCCTGATGCTGGGAAAGATTGAGGGCAGGAGGAGAAGGGGACGACAGAGGATAAAATGGTTGGATGGCATCACCGACTCAATGGACATGGGTTTGGGTGAACTCTGAGAGTTGGTGATGGATAGGGAGGTCTGGCGTGCTGCGGTTCATGGGGTCGCAAAGAGTCTGACACGACTGAGCGACTGAATTGAACTGAACTGAACTACCCACTTGGCTAAAGTGAAAGCAGTTCATGAGAAAGTTTCCGACTTCTTTTGCTCCCAAAGTTGCCAACTGTGACTAGTCAGCATCACCTTCATCTTAATAAATAGCTTCCCATCCATGTGACTCTTACAAACCTCATTTAAATCAGTTGGAGGATTTTTAAAAATCCCAATGCCCAAGATATACCACAGACATTGAAATCAGAAAGGGTGAGGGTGGGACCCAGGTACCAGTCCTTTTTAAAGTGTCCTGAATGATTCTAATACACAGCTTCGTTTGAGCACCAGGCATTTAGAGGGAGTGATCTGGGTAGAAACTCAGGAGTTAAGTCCATGGGGAGCCTTGATCTATATCACAGACTCTAGGCCTCATCAGATCACGCTGATATTCTATTTAGCTCACATTGCTTACTGCAACTAGCGTATTTCTCAACCAACATGCTCTTTAATAAAGTCTAATTTGGGCCATTTCCACATTGTTAGCGTTGACAGGGAAATTCCCCACGGAACTGGTGACGGGAGGGGTTGGTGTTTTAAAATCAAGCCTTGCAAAAGTATTAAGCTGGCTTCCAGAGCCCAAAAACCATCAACAGAGGAGTTGCTTCAACAACTTCTGCATGCTGCCACCTGGTGGGGCCTGCTCCCAACTTGATCATGGCTCCTCATTCTCGGGCTCCTGCCCCCTCCTCCAAAGAGATGTAATTTAGGAAAATGTCATGCATTTTCAATCCAATTTACTGGTGCCTTCCACATTGATCAGACTTCCTTCTCCTTTTTCCTCCCATCTGGTTAATATAATTATTGCTTTCACATGGTGAAGCCATTTTATGTAATAGCTTTGTTTGTTACTATGGTTACAAGTTAGGCAGTACTTTGGAATATAAATCTATCATCTCCCAAAAGCAGCTTTCTATTTGTCAAGGTGCAGCCCTCACACGCATCAAAGAGCAAGCCAAGCAGTGGCATTCATTTTCTGTCTTAAGGAAAAGTGGCCTTTCTTGGCCAAAGTGTACTTGAAAGTCCTCTGAGTCTAGTGTGGACACTCCTTGGAAATTGCTGTGTGCCGTCACCCTTTCTCCCCCAGGGGATTTTCCTGCCTGAGTGAGAGACCCATAAGAAGAATGAGCTGAGAGAGAGTCAGAAAAGTTGGTAACAGGGCAGCTCCAGCTTCTAGGCAGGAGCCTTTCTATTGCACAGCCAGCCAGAGTTGTTATTAGACTGTTCACTCTTGGCTGGTTTCTCAGCTAAAGGCAAGGCTGAGAATGTAATCTCTCCAGAGTTAAATTTCTTTAGGGGTAATCCATTCCTCTCACGCATCTCAAGCCACGCCCCTTATTTCCTGATGGAAATGGAGTTATAATCTCCCTTTGGAAAATGGCAAAAGTTCAGAGCTGGGTTCAATCTGCCACCCTCAAGTGATGAAGCGTGACCGAGTCTCTGCGGTGACAGTGCTTCACACCCAGCTGAATCAGACTCGGCCCTAGGAGGACGGAACACATATGGCCTGTGAAGCGGGGCTCTCCTCCTTGTCTTGGTCAGGGATAGCAGCTAACCCTGGAGAGGTTTGTGGGCTTATAGCACCCTCTGTATTTGTAAACATCTAATCCTCATGACAACCGCATGAGGTCCCCATCACCTGGCCGCCCTCTCATTTTATAGAGGAGGAAATTGAGGCTCAGAGTGATTAAGCACTGTCCCCAGATCACAAAGGCCATATAAAGCCTGGCTTCATCACCTTTAGGGTCAGAGTTCTGCTTTAGAAAAGTCTAAGGAAACCTTGCTGCCAACTCAGCAGAGGTTCACTTTCCCAATTCAAAGAGCAGGGACCAGAAGAAAAGAAAGAGCAGGGACCAGAAGAAAAGAAAGAGCAGGGACTATCCATGCCCGCATGAAGGCCTTCATTAAACCAAATGGAACAAACTCCAAATATTTTCTTCCCCGCCTTGAGGAGAACTTTATTGTTTTGGTAGGCCATCAGTGAATTTTCAATGGCTATTAATTAACTAGCCATGTTATTCAAATTTATTATTGCAGAGCAGGAACATACTTATTTACACCACTCACATGGCAGGATAATTTGCAGTTATATAATTTCAATGTAATTATGATCGAAATTGCCAGGTAGAAACTAGGCACTTTGGAGGTGTGTGTTTATCAACAACTTGCTACCTTGGAATTACTCATTCATGACATGAGTAGTTGAGGCCTCATAAGAAAGGTTGTTAATTGGGGACTTTATGTTTGCATTCCCAAATGACAGAAAAAGCAGGAACCTCAGAGCTACCAGAACTATTTTCTTCTTCTTCTTCTGGTAGACTTCTGCAGTTCTGCAGGTTCATCCTGTTTGTGGGCATGTCTGGGGTGCTCTGGTGACAGAGAGGGAACAGAAAGAGATGTGTGAGCTTTAGTGAAGGGTGCAAGAGCTGAACTATACCAGGTTCGTCTCTGCATCTGTTGAACCTGGGCGTGGAAAGGAAATACGGATTTGTGACTTGTGAAGGAGTGAGGAAAATCAGAGAACCTATGCGTGGGCTAAGGGGCACAGAAGTCCTGGTCATCTGCTCCATGAGCAGAATGAAAGCTGGAGAAAGGAGGCCAGAAGGAGAGGAGATGGTGGATTCCATATACATGAGATGTTACAAGAAAGTGTGCAGCTTACATAACCTCTACCGGGCACGCGTCACCCCTCTCCTCTCCCACAGAAAACAAAAATGATCCCAGGGCTGGTTTTCTTGACCAGTGTCCCCCTTTCTCTATATTTCCTGGTAGTTCTGAGGCTGTGTTTATTATTTGTAAGATGGGGGCAAGGGGAGGAGAAACCCACCCAACATGATGATTCTCAGCTCTTCAGATGGTTCTCCGCTCAGCACACGTAGAATAAGATAAACACTGACTTTTAGAACTGCAAGGGGAGTTCATTGAACAGGAAAGAAATCTAGGCCCCTGAAGGGCTGAACTTATGGGCCCAACTCACCCAGCAGATGAATGGAAGAGCCAGGCCTGGAATGCACATGTGTCACCTGCCAAGTGATCTTCCATAATGCAACTCTGTTGTGAGGGAGGAGCTGTGGATGTTGTCGAATATTATTAGACTAATATAAGTAATGGCCGGATGGGGTGTGTCTCTGCAGCCATCCTAAAAGCTGCTCTGGGATCTTTTTTTTTTTCCCTTGCCTTTTAAAATAACCTTACATAAAGAGTCCTGTATCAAATCCTTCCAGGGGCCAAGAGCAGAGAGACATTTGTTCTTCCTGATGTAAATTACCTCCCACCCCGAGATAACCAAGATAACAGAACTCCACAATCTACAACAATGTCCCCTTTTCTCCCGGCTGCTAGAAGGCTGAAGGCTACACTTTGGGCTCATTTGCTCAAATTTTCCTCAGGAAGGAGTTTTCAGGATCCTTTTCTTTCCTTCTCTTTCACTTGATACCTGCTTTTACATCAGGTAAATTGTTTTGATCTTTCTGTACCTGTGTTTTCATTATAAAATTTCCAGATGGAGGTGTAGCTATTAACCAGTCATAAATATAAGTAAACAAGTAATAATCTTAAAACTTGTAGTTCAATGCTTAAAGAACTAAATCTTACAGAATTCACAGCCATGTTGCAAAAGATCCCACCCACTCTAGCGCCACGGATATACAATGTGCAAGAGGAGGAAAGCTCAGTTTTCATGAAAAGGAACATTAGGCAGAAGAGGCTGGTTCCCTTTCTCAGCCAGAAGCACCATTTTGCCCCACTAACCAGTATACTGAGAACCTTGGAGTTGTGCAGTTTGGAGAGAGACCTATAATAACCTGAAACATACTTTACTATCAGCAAAGGAAAGTAGCTGACATTTCCTGGATGGCTGCAGCATGCCTGGTGCTATACGTGGGATCTAGCTATCCAGCTATCAATATGTATCCTTTCATTATCCCCCTCTATCAGCTTTCTAGTTTGTTGTTGTTGTTCAGTTGCTAAGTTATGTTTGACTCTTTGTGACCCCGTGTATGGCAGCACATGCTAGGCTTTGCTGTCCTTTACTATCTCCCAGAGTTTGCTCAAACTCATGCCGATTGAGTTCGTGATACCATCCAACCATCTCATCCTCGGTTGCCCCCTTCTCCTCCTGCCCTTAACCATTCCCATCAGGGTTTTTCTAATGAGTTGACTCTTCATATCAGGTGGCCATAGTATTGGAGCTTCATTTTTCTCTAAAATTGACATCATCATCCATACTTTGACAGATAAGGAAGCAGAGATTTGGAACTAATATTTTTAAGGTCAAAGAATAAATAGACATAGGGTCTGAACCCCATCTTCATGTGTATGTGACATTCACAATTTCTACCGCATCACTCATCCTCATACAATCACTGTCACCTAAAATTGTCAATAGTAGGTGCTCTCAGGCCCAAGGTCACCAAGCTTTCCCACTATCCAAACTGGACTACCAGGAAGAACAGTTTGGGAGTGACAGATGTGAAGGATAAGGATGACCCAGCAAACCAAGGGGGAAAGCCTATTTCTGGGGTTCATAGTTAACCACGGGCTATTATTAATACACTAGCTATTTTTCATCCTTCCAAATGAAATAGAATATTATTGCTAAAATAATACTCTAACCATTCTAACCATTGTTAGAATATTGGCAAATCTTCAAGTATGCATAATGTCAAGATCCTCCTCCTCCTGAGTCACTTCAGTCATGTCCAACTCTGTGCGACCCCATAGATGGCAGCCCATCGGGCTCCCCCGTCCCTGGGATTCTCCAGGCAAGAACACTGGAGTGGGTTGCCATTTCCTTCTCCAGTGCATGAAAGTGAAAAGTGAAAGTGAAGTCGCTCAGTCATGTCTGACCCTCAGCGACCCCATAGACTGCAGCCTTCCAGGCTCCTCCATCCATGGGATTTTCCAGGCAAGAGTACTGGAGTGGGGTGCCATTGCCTTCTCCAAATGTCAAGATAGATTTTATTAAAATTTTTATCTTATGAAAAATTTGTTTCTTTTGTTGATGGTTTAGACAGGAGTATATCCATACTTCTGTTATATGACTTTTGGTATCCTATTATAGAATGAGAGGAATTATGTTAAATTACAGATGCAGGACACTTCAGAGCAGTGCTTCTTTTGCATTAAACTTATTGCGAGGAAGATTCACGAAGCCCTGAAGGCCTGAATTGGGACTTGGGATTCAGCGATGCTGGACCAGAATATCTCAGGCTCAAATCTCAATCCTGGTTCTCCTTCAGAGCCTTTCAGGACCTTATGTTAATCCCCAGTCTTATGGAATTTTTATATATATATATATATATATATATATATATATATATATATATATAATAGCTAATTTCTTTGTCTATTTAGACAGAAATGGGTGCTAGAAAAAACTGGAGCCCCTGGTTCACAAGTGTGCACCTGTGCCCCATCATTCCCCTCTAAGGAAAAAACCCAACAAAAATCCATCCTTCTGTCCACCCAGGGACATGCATCACAATGTTCAAAAATCCACTACTCATGATAACCCCAAAGTGGAAATACTCCCAATTCCATCAATAATGGAACAGATGAATTCTGAACATATTTCTACCATGAAATATATAGCAATGAAAGGGAAAGACCCATTTGAGGCATCACCACGGATAAATTTAACCCACATACTGTTAGGAAAAAGGAGTCACACATAAAAGAGCATGATTCCACTCACATCAAGCTCAAAATGCATGCAAAACTCATCAAGGGTGCTAGAAGTCAAGACAGTGGTGACCTCTGAGGAGGCTCTGTGATGGGCAAGGTCACCAGGTGGCTTTGGGGATGCTGCTGCTATTTCACTTTTTTATGTTGGTCTAGGTTATTTGATGTGGTCACATTAAAAAGTCATTGAGATGTACAAATATGATTTGTGCACATTTCTCTCTGTGTGTTATACTTCAAATAAAAGTTAAAGAAAAAGATCAGGGTTCAATTCCCAGCTCTGCCACGTGCTGTGTGACTTGTGGAATTCACTTTTCCTTTATGCTACAGCTTTTTCATCTGAGAAATCAGCGTAATACAACCCACTTACAAAGATGTAAGAATATAATAAGAGGCTGCATATGAAACCACCAGCCCTGAACTTGACAAATGGTAGCTGCTCAATTACATTCACTATTTAAATGCTTTTTAATCTAAAGAGAATAATATAACAACCCCCCATGGACTCATCATCCAACCTTAATACTTAACAACTTATGGCCAATCTTGTTTTACCTAAATGTGTCTCTCCAACCATTAAATACTCAAAGTATAGTTTAAATAAATATACTCCAACAGCAATGGAATTCCAGCAGAGCTATTTAAAATTCTAAAAGATGATGCTGTCAAAGTGCTGCATTCAATATGCCAGCAAATTTGGAAAACCCAGCTGTGGCCACAGGACTGGAAAAGGTCAATTCTCTTCCCAGTTCCCAAGAAGAGCAGTACTAAAGAATGTTCAAACCACTGGACAATTGCACTCATCTCCCATGCTAGTAAGGTTATGCTCAAAATCCTGCCTGTTAGGCTTTACCATTACATGAACCAAAAACTTAACAGATGTCCAAGCTGGGGTTAGAAAAGGCAGAAAAACCAGAGATCAAATTGCCAACATTTGCTGGATCTAGAGAAAACAAGGGAATTCTAGAAAAACATCTCCTGTTAAATTGACTATGATAACAAAGCCTTCCTCAGTGATCAGTGTAAAGAAATAGAGGAAAACAATAGAATGGGAAAGACTAGAGATCTCTTCAAGAAAATTAGAGATACCAAGGGAACATTTCATGAAAAGCTGGGCTCAATAAAGGACAGAAATGGTATGGACCTAATAGAAGCAGAGGATATTAAGAAGAGGTGGCAAGAATACAAAGAAGAACTATACAAAAAAGATCTTCATGATCCAGGTATCATGATGGTGTGATCACTCAGCTAGAGCCAGACATGCTGGAATGTGAAGTTGAGTGGGTCTTAGGAAGCATCACTAAGAACAAAGCTAGTAGAGGTGATGGAATTCCGGTTGAGCTATTTCAAATCCTAAAAGATGATGCTGTGAAAGTGTTGCACTCAATATGCCAGCAAATTTAGAAAAATCAACAGTGGCCACGGGACTGGAAAAGGTCAGTTTTCATTGCAATCCCAAAGAAAGGCAATGCTGAAGAATGCTCAAGCTACTGCATAATTGCACTCATCTCACACACTAGTAAAGTAATGCTCAAAATTCTCCAAGCCAGGATTCTATTGCTAAACCGTGAACTTCCAGATGTTCAAGCTGGATTTAAAAAAGGCAGAAGAACCACAGATCAAATTGCCCATATCTCCTGGATCATGGAAAACAGCAAGAGAGTACCAGAAAAACATCTATTTCTGCTTTATTGACTATGCCAAAGCCTTTGACTGTGTGGATCACAATAAACTGTGGAAAATTCTGAAAGAGATGGGAATACCAGACCACCTGATCTGCCTCTTGAGAAACCTGTATGCAGGTCAGGAAGCAACAGTTAGAACTGGACATGTAACAACAGACTGGTTCCAAATAGGAAAAGGAGTACGTCAAGGATGTATATTGTCACCCTGCTTATTTAACTTATATGCAGAGTATATCATGAGAAACGCTGGGCTGGAAGAAGCACAAGCTGGAATCAAGACTGCTGGAAAGTGAAAAGTGAAAGTGAAGTCGCTCAGTCACGTCCGACTCTTGGTGACTCCGTGGACTGTGGCCTACCAGGCTCCTCCATCCATGGGATTCTCCAGGCAAGAATACTGGAGTGGGTTGCCATTTCCTTCTCCAGGGGATCTTCCCAACCCAGGAATCGAACCTGGGTCTCCCACATTGTAGGCAGACTCTTTAACCTCTGAGCCACCAGGGAAGATGTCCAAGATTGTCAGGAGAAATATCAATAACCTTAGATATGCAGATGATACCACCATTATGGCATAAAGTGAAGAAGAACTAAAGAGTCTCTTGATGAAACTGAAAGAGAAGAGTGAAAAAGTTGGCTTAAAGCTTGACATTCAGAAAACTAAGATCATGGCATCCGGTCCCATCACTTCATGGCAAATAGATGGGGAAACAGTGGAAACAGTGGCTGACTTTATTTTTTGGGGCTCCAAAATCACTGGTCATATGAATGGTGCAGATGGTGACTGCAGCCATGAAATTAAAAGACACTTGCTCCTTGGAAGGAAAGTTATGACCAACCTAGACAGCTTATTCAAAAGCAGAGACATTACTTTTTCAACAAAGGTCCATCTAGACAAGGCTATGGTTTTTCCAGTGCTCATGAATGGATGTGAGAGTTGGACTATAAAGAAAGCTGAGTGCAGAAGAACTGATGCTTTTGAACTGTGGTGGAGAAGACTCTTGAGGGTCCCTTGGACTGCAAGGAGATCCAACCAGTCCATCCTAAAGGAGATCAGTCCTGGGTGTCCATTGGAAGGACTGATGTTGAAGCTGAAACTCCAATACTTTGGCCACCTCATGCGAAGAGCTGACTCATTGGAAAAGACCCTGATGCTGGGAAAGATTGAGGGCAGGAGGAGAAGAAGACGACAGAGGATAAAATGGTTGGATGGCATCACCGACTCAATGGACATGGGTTTGGGTGGACTCCGGGAGTCGGTGATAGACAGGGAGGCCTGGCGTGCTGAGGTTCATGGGGTTGCAAAGAGTCTGACATGACTGAGTGACTGAACTGAACTGAATTGAAAGCCTTTGACTGTGTGGATCATAACAAACTGTGGCAAACTCTTAAAAGAGATGGGAATACCAGACCATCTTACCTGTCTCCTGAGAAATCTGTATGCTGGTCAAGAAGCAACAGTTAGAATCTTGCATGGAACAACTGACTTGTTCAGGATTGAGAAAGGAGTACGACAAGGCTGTTTACTGTCACTCTATTAATTTAACTTATATGCAGAGAATATCATGAGAAATGCTGGGCTGGATGAGTTACAAGCTGGAATTAAGATTACCAGGAGAAATACCAACAACCTCACATATGTGGATGACACCACTCTAACGGCAGAAAGTAAAGAGGAATTAAAGAACCTCTTGATAAGGGTGAAGGAGGAGAGTGAAAAAGCCAGTTTAAAACAAAATATTAAAAAAACTAAGATCATGACGTCCGAACCCATCACTTTATGGCAGACAGAAGGTGAAAGGAGGAAGCAGCAACAGATTTCTTCTTCTTGGGCTCTTAAATCACTGTAGATGGTGACTGCAGCCATGAAATCAGAAGACAACTGTTTCTTGGTAGGAAAACTATGAGAAACCTAGACAGTATGTTGAAAAGCAAAGGCATCACTTTGCTGACAAAGGTCCGCATAGTCAAGACTATAGTCTTTCTAGTAGTCACATATGGTTGTGAGAACTGGACCATAAAAAATGGCAAAGCATCGAGGAATTGCTGCTTTCCATCTGTGGTACTGGAGAAGACTCTTGAGAGTCCCTCGGACAGCAAGGAGATCAAATCAGTTGATCTTAAAGGAAATCAACCCTCAATACTCATTGGAAGGACTGATGCTGAAGCTGAAGCTCCAATACTGTGGCCACCTGATGCCAAGAGCTAACTCATTAGAAAAGACCCTGATGTTGGGAATGATTGAAGGTAGAAGGAGAAGAGGGCATCAGAGGATGAGATGGCTGGATGGCATCACCAAAGCATTAGACTTGAACCTAGGCAAACTCTGGGAGATGGTAGGGGACTGGGAAGCCTGGTGTGCTGCAGTCCATGGGGTTGCAAAGAATCGGACATTACTTGGCGACTGAACAACATGTATATATCACTTTGCACCTCTAAAAATAACTCTTTTTAAAAACATTACCACGATATTATTATCATTAGGTACTGCTACTACCACTGAACCTAACCATATAACCATTTATAACTGATTTAATCAACTCAATCCAAATTAGATATAGTGATGTGTAATTTTTTTTCATTGTTTCATTCAATCTCTTAACAAGTCACCAAGGCAATGTCTCTGACATGTACCCACCAATCACAGAAGTCTTTTGTGGGGGGGGGGGGCAGGCTGAAAATAGGATGAAAGCTCATAAAAACAGCCCTGCTACTGCTACGTCACTTCAGTTGCGTTCGACTCTGTGCGACCCCATAGACGGCCGCCCACCAGGCTCCCCCGTCCCTGGGATTCTCAAGGCAAGGACACTGGAGTGGGTTGCCATTTCCTTCTCCAATGCATGAAAGTGAAAAGTGAAAGTGAAGTTGCTCAGTCGTATCCGACTCAGCGACCCCATGGACTGCAGCCTACCAGGCTCCTCCATCCATGGGGTTTTCCAGGCAAGAGTACTGGAGTGGGGTGACATTGCCTTCTCCAAGAAACAGCCCTAGTTTCTGTCTGTAGCACTGTTCTGGATTTTTTAGAAACATGAATGGCTGCTGTCACTGTCAGAACCAGATCTGACACTGAAGCAAAGGAAAGACTCACTAGCACAAGACTGTGACAACAAATGGGAGCGCAGCTCTTACTATCACACAATACACAGAAGAAATCCTGTACAGGACATTCTCTGGAAGACAAGCAGGTGTGGCATCTGGTCTCAACTAAATATTTCTTGATTTTTTTTTTTTTTTTTTGATGTAGACCATTTTTAAAGTCTTTATTAAATTTGCTACAATACAGCTTCTGCTTTATTTGTTTATTTATTTGGCCACGAGTTATGTGGAATCTTAGCTCCCCAACCAGGGATCGAACCTGCCCTCCTGCATTGGAAGGTGAAGTCTCAAGTTGATTCCTTAAAAAAAAAAAAAAAAAATTGTCCCCTGGACTGCATTCATCTGAAGGTCCTTCCTTTCAAGGAGGCATTGTACTGCATTTTATGAAATCACCAGCTCACGTTCATGTCTCCCCCCACTAAATCATGAGTGCCCTGAGGAAAAGACCCTCATTTCATCCATCTGTGGATTCCCTACTCCAGTACAGTGTCCAGCACAACAGAGGCCCCCAAACAAATGTGTGTGAGATAAATGAGTGAACAGGAATGAGCAGAGCCCATGGGACAGGCTCTGCACTGGGAGCCGGAGGCCTGCAGTCTAGCCTTATCTCTGCCTCCAACCCTTTCAGTGACCCAGAGCTAGCTACTAACTTTCATGGACTTCCAGTAATCCTAGGATCTCTTCCAACTCTAAAAGAGTCTCCAGTTCTAGAATGTACTTACTTTACTTACTATTGTGCTGTGATGACCCATTTATTAATTTATATCTGAGGCCTAATTGCTGGGCAAAACTCTGATGTTTTTCAGATACCCCCATAGCAACCCAACTCTGCTGGTCACCCTAGAGCTTCTTCACTGGTTGTGTTCCCAGCACAGATGATATGCTAACAAGCCCATCCAGGATGGCCAGGAGGAACCATCCCACCTAACTCACTCATGGCATGCTGTGTACTCATCGGGCTTCAACTAAGCTGCTCTGGAGGCTGAGCTGAGCAGGGACTAAAAAGGCTCCTTTTCCCTGTTTAGTCCATGTCTGGCTCTGTTGTCCACAGACCTGTGAGGCCTAGCCACTTGTAGATGCAGGCACAGGCCACTGAGTCTCAGGAGGTGAGCACAGGAGAAGTGAGCACAGGAAGGGTCAGCCCATTGAAATCTTACCAAGTGAAGAAACCCACTTACGTACTAACTTTCCTCTCCTGCCATCCATCCCAGACCCTCCATCCTATTTCACAAGATAACTCTGGCTCTTAGCTGGCCAACTATTCATCTCCTGAAAGTGTTAGCTGATAACTTCTCTGAGGCTTAGGGTGTGACCAGTATGGGTCCTGGGAAAATGAAAGGAAGGTATTCAGCTATCTTTATTCCAGACTTTTCTACTTGTTGAAAATTAAACATACAACTGGAAGGAATAGTCTACTAATTTTTAAGAACTATTATGACACTACTATTAATATAGGCTTATGCTATAAAAAATATAAAAATGCAGATTAGAATAAAGAATACTAAAGGTGCCATATACTGTCCACATACATAGGCCTTTGAAATTAGAGCCTCTATTTTTTATATATTTTAAGTGTGTATATTTCTTACATGCCCATAATCATATTTTACCTACTGTGGTTTACTGAATTCTATTTTATTTCTAATGGAATATAAATTCTATTCTGTTCTGTTTCATTCTAATTCCAACAGAATAGAAGCCATGCAGTTCTATTATATGGTTGCATTTTTAATTTGCTGAAGTGGAGAGTTACATTTTGAAAAGGAATTCATAATAACAGAAAGCATCTAAGATACAAAGGATTGACTGTTTCATGGTAAGGACAAATTTTGAAGGCAAAAGGTCTTTCCTAGCCCACCTACAGATCTCCATGCAGAGAGGCCTCTTTCCCTGCTGACCCTCTCAACTAACCATTCACCTAACTGGTCCATTCACCTAACTGGTCCATTCACCTAACTGGTCCGTGTACCAACCCAGGAAACACCAATGGCAGGTCTGGAAAAAGAAAAGAACTGGAAAAAAGGAAACCTAGTCTCCAATCCAACTCTGTCTCTTGTTAGCTCTTGGACAAGTCACTCATTGATTCATTCAGAGTCCTAAAATCACAAATACACAATGAAATAAATTAGTGAATCACTAATACACAGGGCAGTGTAAAGAAGTAACCAGCTAATGTGGGGAAATACTTTGTAAACTGAAGATCACAGGGATATGAGGAGTGATTCTTGGAAACATGGGTTACTGTTTTTAAGGATTCAAAGGTAATCTAACCAGTTAGATTAGATCCAACCAGTCCATCCTAAAGGAAACCAGTCCTGAATATTCACTGGAAGGACTGATGCTTAAGCTGAAACTCCAATACTCTGGCCACCTGATGAGAAGAACTGACTCATTTGAAAAGACCCTGATGCTGGGAAGATTGAAGGTGGGAGGAGAAGGAGATGACAGAGAATGAGATAGCTGGATGGCATCACCAAAATCTATGGACACAAGTTTGAGTAAGCTCCGGGAGTTGGTGATGGACAGGGAAGCCTGGTGTGCTGCAGTCCATGGGGACACAAAGAGTCGGACACAACTGAGTGACTAAACTGAACTGAAAGGTAATCTAACCATTGAGAAAGCCCCTCTGTATTGCATCTTGGCAGGTTGATCCTAGCCGCAGCCAGAATTGTAGAGTGCTCCCTCAATAGCATTCTTTTGAAAGTTGTCATTTGCTCAGTGATGGAGCATCTCCCAGCTGAAATTGAGTCACCTTCAGGCTATCTAGCCTCTCTAAATAGGATCAACTTCCAAAGGAGTGTTTTAAATGCTCCCACACTCAAGCCTACAGTAGATGGCTGGTCCAGCAAGGCCGGTGGAGAGAGGTCAAGTTTCACACATTGTCAGGAGCCACAAAGCACTGCTCTGTTGCCCCTGCACCTCCCAGATCCCACAGAACACCACCATCGTGTCTGTAGGGCTGAGTCATAAAGACTCTGGCCCTGTAGGACTGGTTACCTCATAGGGGAGTTAGGCCATCCCTGCACCAGAGGGGCCCATGTGGAATTTTGGCCCAGCCCCTCCACACTTTAGGAGCAGCCCTTCACACCAACTGGGGCAGTAACTAGCAGACAGGCCACTGGAAGTGGAGCACTTCATTTTTCTGGGCCTCAGTTTCCTCAGGAGGAATATGAGGGGGGTGGGCCTGATATGTGTCAGGATTCCTCCTCACTTAAAACACCACAGTCCTGTAAGTTCTTGTTTGCTTTTGTGTTCTGCTCAGTGCCTGTAATAACCTGAGTTCTTAGTGATATTTGTTGGATGAACAAGCCACGAATAAACAGATAGTAACTCCGTGCTTGTCACAAATGGTAACAGGGTTTGGGGAATTCTGCTGTAGCTCATCACGTGGTGTCAAGGGATGACCAGACATGCTGAAACCATATCTTGGCCTGCATGCTGTGCCATACACGGGGGAACCCCAAAGGCAGCAAAAAGGAATGTATTTAACCAGGACTGCTTTGAGCACCCAGGACAGAAGGCTGTCCAATCAGGGACCAGTAAACATTGCATGGGGCCCAGAAGAGGGAGTATTTCAGACAGGTACACATTTTGCTGTTGGAGGCCTCTCTACATATGCATCTCCTACAGGTTCTGTGTGTAGTGACACATGGCTATTCAAAGACCAAATATCCCAAGGTCCAGGGTTAGCTACCTTGGAGAAGAATCTAGAAAGCACCCTACCTGGCCTGGTATCAGTTGTTACCCTGACTATCTAGAACCTTCCATGAGCCCTTGGCAAAGTCTCAGACTCCCATCCGGCTTATGGATTTGGCAGTGCTCAGAAAACAGTCACTGGGCAAACCACATACTTTTCCCTGACTCCATCCTGCCCCAACCCAACCCTTGGCACCCTGGTTTGCCAGTGACACAAAACACTAAATTATATTTAAAGTGCATTGATAAATCTTTGCAGAGAGCGTGTTTGGCAATATATAGCAAAACTATGTAAAAACTTCAAAATGTGCATACACTTTGCTTTGTGGCTTCATTTGTAGGAGAAATTTTTACAAGTGCACAAAAGTACATGTACATGGCAGCTTCTTAGTCTTATTTAAAAAAGAAACATTGAAAGCAACCTAAGTGTCCATTAATACTGATATGTCAGTTGAATACATTATGATTTACTGATGAAATACTAGGCATCCTAGAAGGATGATGCAAAAATATATCATAAAAGATGCATACAAGATATAATGACTGACTAAAAGAGTTTATGTAATAGAGCTCATACATGTAAAGATATCTAGATTATTACACATGGAGAGATAACTAAAATGATTCCCTCAAAAATGTTAACTAATCACCTAGATCTTGAGATCTGGGCTAAAGTTTACTCTGTGGAACTTCCCTAGCAGTCTAATGGTTAAGAATCCATGCTCCCACTGCAGGGGACATGGGTTAGATTCCTGGTTGGGGAATTAAGATCCCATTTGCCCTGTGGCACTGCCAAAAAATAAATAAAAATTGAAGTAAACATCTTCAAAAAAATATTACACTGTACTTTTTCCTTTTCTCCTCCCCTCCTTCCTTCCAATTGCTTGAAACTCTTTACTATGAGCATGTTCTTTCTGAACACTAGAAAAATAATTATTTTCATTTTGGAATAAGAAAGAATTTCACTGACAACCTTGGAAATGAAAAAGAAAGAGTGGAGATCGCTCTCCAAATAATTCACATGGATTTCTAAAGCTGTAGGCACTAGTCACACTCATCTTTCTCACTTAACTAAAGTACTGAGTAGGTATGTACCAGTTCTTCCAAGGCCTTTCCCTTCCAGCTGCCCACTTAACAATTCCTGAAGCTGAATGAGGGTTTTACAAACCCTTATTTTTGTACAGTCCTAAGGAAGTCTTCTGTGTGAAATGTGGAATGGAGGCAAAGAACCTACTCTCCTATCCGCTCCAATGTGCATTTATCATGGTCCGTCTACATTCTCAGCAGGATGCAGTTGATTCAGCCATTATCATTAAAAGTACTTCTATCAATTGTTAATACTGACGCTGCACCTTCACCCTGTCTCCATTTCTAACACACAGAAAACTCAGTCCTTACTGAATGTCAGAGTCCATTAGGGACCATCCAGTCCAATGTCCTCATTTTACAGAGCAATACACACATTTTGGAGAAAAGAACTCAAGGTGGATGTTGACAGAGACTGGATTAGAACTCAGGTCTTCTAGCTCCCACTCTTATCTATGCTCTCTCACCTCCCTCACAGTCAGGCCTTTGTTGCAAGCCTGTATTTCCTCTTGCTTGCAGTATTGCAATAGTCATCTAGCAGGGTTTTCCTTGTCCAGACTCCTCCATCCTGGCACCAGAGGATCTCCATAAAATACTGATCTGATCATCTTTCTCCTCTGAATAAATCTCTACAAATGTTCCTCCTGTCCTTCAGGACAAAGTGCAGGCTCCTCAGCATTTCACAGGAGCCTCTTCAAGATTTGGCCTTATACCAACTTTCCCGTTAACACACCTATATTCCAATTTATATAGAACCATTTATAATTTCTCAAACAGCTAAGGTGCCTATTTGCACTTTTACAGACACCCTTTGCCCAATCTAAAATAGTCTTCTACAATTTGTTTTTCCAGTAGTCATGTATGGATTTGAAAGCTGGACCATAAAGAAGGCTGAGTGCCAAAGAATTGATGCTTTTGGACTGTGGTGCTGGAAAAGACTTGTGAGAATCCTTTGGACAGCAAGGAGATCAAACCAGTCAATCCCAAAGGAAAGCAACCCTGAATATTCATTGGAAGGACTGATGCTGAAGCTAAAGCTCCAATACTTTGGCCACCTGATACAAAGAGCTGACTCACTGGAAAAGACCCAGATGCTGGGCAAGACTGAAGGCAGGAGGAGAAGGGGATGGCAGAGGATATGGTTGGATAGCATGACTGATTCAATGGATATGAGTTTGAATAAACTCCAGGAAATAGTGAAGGACAGGGAAGCCTGGCATATTGCAGTCCATGGGGTTGCAAAGAGTTGGACATAACTTGGTAACTGAACAACAACAATTTGTTTGCCCAAAGAACTCCTAGCCTTCCTTTAAAACCCAACTTAAATATACTGGAAGCCTTCCCAAAGCTCCGGGCCACAGTCAAACTCCCTCCCTCACGGTCCTGCAGATTCCTGGAAACGACTCTATGATAGCATCCAATGATTGTGGCATGGATTTACCTTCCCAGTGGAGTGTAATTTCCTTGAATTCTTGAGTTTTAGCTCAGTCATTCATCTTATGAACACAGACCTTGACACAAAGATGAGAATACATATTCAGTAAGATTTTGTGGAATAAAGGAATGACTCAGTGGATGAATGGATAGAGAAATGAATGAAACAATGCTATCATTCCTTTCATTGACAAGTACTTTCCATAGCATGGAGCCTTCTAGAAAACAACAGGGAATACACCCGGCACTTTAAAAGAGAGGCTTTTTCAGCTTACTCGTGGACCACAGTGGCCCCCTGGAGAAACAGCTGGAGACACTGCAGGCTCCCAATTGTCATGTAGAGGAGGGTTTATGACAAGGACTGTCCCATAAGTACTTTAGTGTAGTAGTGTAGTGAAAGTCGCTCAGTCGTGTCCGACTCTTTTGGACCCCATAGACTATGTAGTCCATGGAATTCTCCAGCCAGAATACTGGAGTGGGTGGCCTTTCCCTTCTCCAGGGGGTCTTCCCAACCCAGGAGTGGAACCCAGATCTCCCACATTGCAGGTAGATTCTTTACCAGCTGAGCGACAAGGAAAGCCCAGTAAGTACTTTACTTAGGGATTAAATTAGTGTTTATGTGCTAACCAGTTGTTGAAAACACAAAATTCTAGACTGAAAACCCATGGAGGCTGATAGCAAGATCATACACACCTAGTATGCCCACATCCCCCCTGGAACAAAATACACGGCAGGATCCCAGTAAAAATGATTTGCCAAATGAATAAACTAATTAATAACCAGACATGGAGGGGTTAAACCAATACCAAGGGAAGTGAAGGGCAAACTGTTCTTTGTTTTCTTAGAATTGAAAAGAAAATCTCTGAGGTCACACCATCTGACACCCTCACTTCACAAGGGACCAATCTGAAGCCCAGAGAAACTGCGTGACCTTCCCAAGGTAGCACAGCAAGTTCATGACTGAGCGAGACTGGTGTCCAGCTCCTCTAAGCGTCTCCACTGTATGGTCTTCCCAGACGAGAAAGGCAGGCCACCACGCACAGAGCTGTCAGCACAGACCTTCTCCTCTCTAGAAGTTGCCAGACAACAGCACAGTCTAAGCATGAAGTACCCAGCTAACTATCCCCAGAGAGGTTCACCTGAGCTCCCAAAAACAAATCTGGAATTCTTTGGTGAAGAGCATCTCTAGCCAAGGAGCAGAAACATTAGTACAGCCCTCCCCTCTTTTCTCCTTTGTTTTCTGCTTTGAGCTGGGTCCACTGGAGAAGTATTGTAAGGTGCCCCTGCTGGGTCTACAAGGCCCCTTTTCGGTTCAATTAATGAGCCATAAATAACCCAATGAAGGTGTCAACAAAGAGGGTAATTTATCATACCTTGTCAGGAGGGCGAGCCTCGCTCGCAAACGCTCATTCACCCGTCTGGTGCAACATGTTAAGATTTATTCCTGGCCAGTCCCTCCTCCTCCAGCCCTCCACCTCCCCCCAACCAAAATTTATCTTCCACAGGAATCCTCACAGGTGTACTGCTTTGACAAATAAGCTATGAAGTCTGGTATTCATCACAAGCTGGTCTTTGTTGGGATGAAGGCAGTAGGAAATAAATTTATTTGAGAGAGAAGGTAATACTTGTGATTCAAACATGCTCAAGGGGAAAACCGAGGTTATTTCCATCGTCCTGTTTCTGCAAGAGGAGCGAAGGAGATAATTCTTGGACAGCCTCTTTCTTCATTATTTACTGTTTCGAGGAAGCAGAGCCAGGACTTTTCTGAGAGGGCACCCTTAGCTGCCAGCCTGGAAGCTCTGGTCAGAAACGCTGGGAAGTCTTGGGCAGGGAAATCTGACAAGGGAGTGCAAAGCACTGTGAGACATCTCAGATGCTCAGAATGGCAGCACCAGGAAGCTTCCCACCTTTGCTAGTCAACTTCTGTCTACCCTCAGAGCACAGAAGTGTGAGTTTGCAGAAGAGCAGTCTGGGAGTGCTTATTAAAATACAGACTCCCAGTCTCCCCATCTTCTAGAGATCCTGATTCAGGAAGTCTAGGGAGGAATCCAGGAATTTATATTTTGACAAACTCTTCTCTCCTTTTGCCTTCATATAACTCAGATGCATATGTTTGGTGTACACGTTGCATCAAGAAGTGTGGCTCGGCATCTCCAGAGTCATCCATTTGAAAGTTCTGCAGTGACAGGAGTGTTCATTGTCTGTGCTAATAATACTGTAGCCAAGAGTCAACTTGTAGCTACCAAGCACGTGAAACATGGCAAGCGTGAGAGGAGAATTGCTTCATTTGGTTTAATTTTAATTATTTGACATTTAAATGGCCACGTGTGGCCAGTGGCCCCCATATTGGACAGAACAGCTCCAGTCTATCACTCTGCATATTTGAATTCTGAAGAGCAGGTACAAACTGAAAAATTCACTATTCATACAAGACCCACTATACCAGTTTCCTCCCACTCCCCCTGATTTTCCAGCTAATAAAATACTGCAAACTCCTGGGGGGTGTCCCATGTAGTCACTTAAGCTCCTCCATCCTCTGCTCCCGAGGTCTATACACATGGAGGGTCAGAGCAATCCAATCCCTTAGACACTTGCTATGCGGATGTGAGGGGGAAGCCTTTTAGATGAGACATAGTCTTGGTCCCTTAGCACCAGGTCCTTCCCTTCCCAATACAGGAGAGAAGATAAATACACAAGTGACCCAACACCAGGTGGCACAGTGATCAATGCTCTGAACAAGCCCTGGGGTTGTAACAGAAAACACTGACAGAAGCATGGGGCCAGGAGTCTAGCCCCATGCTGGTTCGTGTTGTAAGCACTTGGACAGGAGCCCTGCCTTCTCCACGATAGGACGAACCGGACACCTATCAGGCAATGGCGCCCAATTAATGAAGAGAACTCAAACTAAATTCCCTCCTTGAAGTGTCCAAGGCAGACTGCTTACTGTGTCATGGTGAGATGGGTCCCACCTATACAGTCACACCAGCCTAAGTGACTGTCCCCACCTGTTCCCCGCCTGTCAAGACTGGGTGACCTATGGAGAGAGAGGGTCCTCTCGAAGTCCCAGGGCCTCGCCCAGCAGCTGATTCGGGTGGTGACACAACCAGGAGGGACTAAAGTGAAAGAGCCCCATACTGACTGACGTGAGCTTCCCTGCGTCTTCCTTAAGGCTGTCTGTCAGAGGGACAGATGGGCCCTGAAAAGCAGAAACTGGTCTGCTTCCTGATGGTGAAAGAACACAGGTGTTCCCCCTTTATAGGAATGTGAGAGGGACACACCCCATATATATAAAGGAGAGAGGTATAAAAGCCATATAGGCTTCCCTGGTGGCTCAGACAGTAAAGAATCTGCCTGCTAATGCAGGAGACCTGGGTTCAATCCCTCAGTCGGGACGATTCCTCAAAGAAAGAAATGGCAACCCATTTCAGTATTCATGCCTGAAGATTTCCACGGACAGAGGAGCCTGGCGGGCTACAGTCTATGGGGTCATAAAGAGTCGGACACAACTGAGCGACTAACGCTGCTGCTGCTGCTGCTGCTAAGTCGCTTCAGTCGTGTCCGACTCTGTGCGACCCCACAGATGGAAGCTCACCAGGCTCCCCTGTCCCTGGGATTCTCCAGGCAAGAACACTGGAGTGGGTTGCCATTTCCTTCTCCAATGCATGAAAGTGAAAAGTGAAAGTGAAGTCGCTCAGTCGTGTCCGACTCTCAGCGACCCCTAACTTTCAGTAAAAGCCATATGGAGGGGAAAGAGGTCAAGGGTATGAGAAGGAACTGAACCCATGAGAAAACTCCATCTGGGAGAGTGAAGGGTGCATCTGACTGCTGCTGCAGAAAGGATTCAGGCCTTACAGTAAGTGGGGCCAGCCAGGTCCCATCAGGGAGGAGGCCTCCAGAGGTAGGCTGCCCGCTGGCCAGAGGCACAGGGCTCCCTTTCCAAAAGGGGAGGAAAGGGTAACCCATAGACCACGACTAGACATCCCCTCCCTGCTCAAGCGCTTTTCCTAACTCACACCTGTCTCCCTGGGAAGGCAGCACCCAGGCTCGTAACTGCAGGGCAAGAGCTGGGGAGAGGAGACGCCTGGCTCTAGCTGGCTAAGGTCTCGTTCTGTCAAGCTCCCAGGCTCCTGGAGTCTTTCAAGTCTCCAGCATTCAATTCTCCTTTCTTTTCATCAAGTGGCTTTACTTTGCCTCCAGAAAACAGGCAATGGTAGCAAGAGTTGTGTGCCTGATGCCAAGACTTTGGGCTCCCGAGTAGCTTGTACTGGGTCAAAACTGCCTTTCCCTGCAGGGGACAGAGAGGGCTTCCTACAGGAGAGCTCTCTAGAGGCCCCAGGCCACCAAATGAAAGGGCAGGAAAAGGGGAAACTCTCAGCCTTCTCCCTTATGAGAGCCCTGCTGCCTTGTGAGAGTAACAGATTAGAGCCCAAACATCTGACTGAGATCTCCAGCTAAATACTCACTTGATCAGCATCAGCTCAGTGTTAAGCCACTGTATTGGCTTGGCACCCCAGCTTAATACTTGCTGGCAACTAGGATCAAGAATGAACCCCTGGACCTGTTCTCATTCTGAATCCTAAAAGCAATCTGTAGAACCATACTGAATCAAGAGATATTTTCCAAAAAAACAAAGATCCAACAGCAGAGGGGCATCTCGTCTTTGGAATAAGACAGCAGTACCAATGTCTTTGAAGTCACCCTGAAAAACAAATCATGGTGGCCCTCAGAATGGCAAGATTTCACAGTACTGGGCTGGCCAAAATGTTTGTTTGGGTTTTTCATAAATTCTTATGGGAAAACCTGAATGAACTTTTTGGTCAACCCAGTATTTGAAACTTTAAGATTATAACTAAAGGGAAACCGGAAAAGGCAGAGTCACTCGAGAGGCAGTAAATACAGATGTAAGAAACAGAGGGGCCATGAGAAGACTTGGGCCCAATTCTATTCCTATCAGGAGCCTCAGGCATGTGGTATTCAGAGGAAGGCAGATCTTTGTAAAAGAGGGACATTCCAGATCTCCCTAAAGATAAACCATTAGGAACCAACAATTCTTTCTGCAGTCACACCTGTTCATTGGGAATTATTTAGTCATGATTGGGGAAACTGAGACCACCTTAAGAACAAGCACCCAACAGGTGAATAAGTATGTAAAGAAGTTCCATCTGTTTATCTGTCACTGCCAAGTGCCAAGTTTCTCCATGAAGAGCAAGGAACAATTTCCATGCAACAGCTCAAGAGATGCAACGTGTGCTTGCCCAAAGCCATGGCACAGTGACATGCGGCTCCTTTCTGATCTCACAGGCTACCAGCCATTTTGCGGGGTGTACACCTGGCTGGGAAGCCTCCCAGGAAACCACAGCTCCTGCAAATGACTCAATAGGTGGTTCGACTCCTCTGAGTCAGGACCAAGCCCATGGTCCCTATGCCAAGGCTCCCTGTCATGGTTGAGATGCTCTGGGTTTGACTGACATGAAATACTGAGGACCTTTGGTGTTCACCTACAGAAGGATGGACTCTCTCTCTGACAAGTGACCAGGATGGCAGCTGACATTCAGTGGCCCTTCTCTTGGAGAGTTGGGCTTTCTATATCAAGTCCAACTTGAGTTTTGATGGCTTTCTACATCAGGTGACCTTTTAATTTAAGAGCTCACTCTTGGGACTCCCCTGAAAGTCCAGTGGTTAAGACTCTGCACTTCAAATGCAGGTTGAGGGTTTGATCCTTAGTCTGGGAACTAAGATCCCACATGTTGACTGGTGCAGCCTAAATAAGTGAATAGACAGATAGATAAAAGTTCAATTTTCTTTCTTACCAAGGGCTTCCAGGTTGCCTCCTAAAGTCATGAACCGGTGGACACAAAATACCTAGTTCTAAGTTCCTAGGGTGAAGACCCTGAGCAATACACTCATTGGAGGCCTCAAGTTCTCCCCATCTGAATTTAATCATCAGTTCAATTGTTCTCCAGCACCATGACAATCACACCAATATCCAACTTAAACTTTCCACAGGCTCTCCCACCGATGGAATCATGTCCAAACTTCCTGGCTCGGTATTCAAATTCCCATCTATCCTTCACATCTCCTCTTTCTCTGAGTCTACCTGTAACCTACGTTTTGGGAAAACTGGAACACTCACTCTTTTCTCAAGCAACTGCCCTTCCCATCCGTCATGCTGTGCCGGTCCTTTAACTTGAAATGTCTTCTCTCTGCCTCTTGAAATTCTGCCCACCCTTCAAGGCTGAGGTCAAATGCCACGTCCTCCCCCACACACCTTTCCCCATCATTTTTTGTGCAGCCCCTTTGATCTCACAGCACACCGTGTTGGTACTTTCCTATCGGCCCACAGCACCTAGTCCTGAACTGCCAGCCTTTGTATGAATGACTTGCATCTCCTCCCGGATGGCATATGATCCTTAGGAAATGATGGGCGTGAGGAGGGAGGATATTATTGTTGTTGTTGTGTCACTCAGTTGTGTCCAACTCATTGTGACCCCATGGACTGTAGCCCATCAGGCTCCTGAGTCCATGGGATTTCCCAGGCAAGAATACTGGTGTGGGTTGCCATTTCCTTCTCCGGGGATATCTTCCCGACCTGTGTCTCTCATGTCTCCTGCATGGCAGGTAGATTCTTTACCACTGAGCCACCTGGAAAGCCCAGAAGAAAGGATACCCTATTCTTATTTCCCATTATGCCCACATTTACAATTTGTACTAATTAGCAGATGAATGAATTTAGAAGATGCAGATGAGGGTTCTAAAATTATCTATACTGTGGGACTTTGTTCTATAGGTAGCCATACCCCCGTGATAGAAGGCATACCCAGCCACGTGCTTTTCATATGGAAAAAGCAGAAGCCTTTGTGTGATTCCTTCTGTTGGCTTTGCAATGCCTTTGGGTGTGTGCACACAGACTCCAGGGAGCCAGAAGCCGTCTCTGCTTTGAAATGGCCCAGAGCACCTGGACTCCCTCGTTTCTCAATATGATAAGAAGCACACTGGAGTCTTGGAGCTGACAGTCTTCCTGGTAAAGACATACCTACTTAGCAGAGCCCCACTCCACCTCCACACCACATGGATCAACAGGGGTCACAGTGCCCTCTGGGCAGCGAGCCAGCTGGCAATTGGAGGCTTGGTTTTGCTGTGTTCCTGGGTGGCCTTGATCTGCATTAACAAGGCTCCTGCTTCTGTGTGACCAGTTAACAAGGAGACTGGCCTGCCTGGTGCATGAAGACCCTCTCCCAAGCTTGTGCACTTGGCCCAGAGGCATCCAAATTTGTGTGTGTGGTGGGGGCAGGTGAGGGAAGGAAGAGTTTCTAAAGCTCTCCTTTCCACTTGCTCTCAAAACATCAATGTTCCCAAACTTTAGCAAGAGTCAGAGTCACTGGGTGGGTGTTGCTAAAAATAGGTTGCTGGACCAAAACTCTAGAAAACTCTGATTCAGTAGCTGTGGATTGGCGCCTGGGACTCTGCGTTTCTAACCAGTTCCTAGGTGATGCTGACATTCAAGGTGCAGGGACCACACTTTGAGAACCATTCCTCTAGGCCCAGAAAGGCAAGTGACAGCTATCAGAGGTTGGGCTAGAGTTATATGACGGTCTGTCTGCCAATGCAGGAGATGTGGGTTTGATCCCTGGCTTGCGAAGACTCCCCTGGAGAAGGATATGGCAACCCACTCCAGTATTCTCGCCTGGGAAATTACACAGACAGAGGAGCCTGGTGGGCTACAGACTGGGGTCACAAAAGAGTTGGACACAAGTTAGTGACTAAACAAGTCTGCTTCCAGGTTCTGGCCCATGAAGATGGGCCCCCTCCTCTGCCACAGAAACCACCTTTTGGAAGCCCACACCTGCTGAGACCATTGGCTTCACTGCCTCTTCCTTATAAATAAAACTCCAACTTCCCAGCCAAGCTTCTACTGACAAAGCTCTAACTGTATGCCAGGCACTGCACCCTTTGCCCATATTAACTCATTTAATCCACATAATTCTATGCAGTAGGTACTATTATTATCCCCATTTTAGAAATAATGAATCCCACAGTGAGCCCTCAGGAAATATTTTCTGAATGAATGGATAAAGGGACACGCATAAGCATTGACACCATGTACTACAGGAGGCTGTTTCCATGCCAAGGGAAGCCAGCAGAAAGTGAGGAACTGGCTTGCCAACCAGTTATTTGTTCCTGCACTCCACCAAATAACCCGTTTGCCTGCCATTGGCTGGATATTCTGGCTTTGTGTAGACATCTCCTGGCTGGGAGGAAAGCCAGAGTTAATCCCTCACAAAGGGTTGTTTAATAATAACCAGAAACTGGAGAAGAGCAGAAAGGAACACAATGATCCCACACAATCTGAGGAAAATGGACCGTTCAGGCCCCCAATGCCCACCCTGTCAGCAAGGGCCGCTGGTGGGTCCTGAGGTTTCTTAATTTTTATTACAAAAATAGAACATGAATATGTCTCTCCTGATTATCACCACCAAGTGCACGGGAAAAACATCCACAGATGCATATTACTCTAATGCAGCACTAATGTCTGCATCGGAACAGAAAACCAGGTCATCTTTGAAAGTCTATAAATGGACAGCCCTCTCTGTCTATTACTTATTTATGTTTCCCGCCTTTTGCTTAACCAGCCTTCAGGCCCAAACAGAAAAAACACCATACATAAAGCTACCAGTATAGATAAATAAAACATCAGACTCACACTGGTAGCTTCAGCCCTCACTGCCTTGGAGGGGGTGGCCTTCAGCAGCTAAATATTATACAAATGACCAGCAAGATGCAATCCTATGAGAGGGGGCAGGTCATTCCTAAGGTATGTCTTCTTCCCCAAGGATATTCAGCTTTGACTTTCTGGACAACATTCTTGTTGGCTGTGGATGGAAGACGATGATTGCAAAATGAGTCTGAATCCAAGTCTTGAGTTGAATGAACTGAGCTTGATGTTGAATTCATCACCAGCTGAAGTTTCTGGATCGCCTCCAAAGCTTTCCCCACTGGCCTTCCCTGCAGTCATCCAGCCTCAGAGTTCACCAGGGTTAACACGACCATGGGGAAGTCCATACATGAGAGAAGTCATCAGAGTCTCCATGTGAAGTTCCAGCAGAAAGACACCTATGCCTGTTTCAAGCCTAATGGATGTCCCTGTGGGATCTATGGCACTGGAGGAAGACCTTCTAGGGAAAGGGAAAACACATCTCTTGGAGCAACATCACCTGCCTTGCCTCTGGCTTCTCCCAACAGCCCTCCCTGAGCTGGAACAGACTAGGTTTTACTCTCACCCCATTCTCAGGGTAGCCTGGTGTGTAGAATGGCTTGTCTGCAGAGATCTGGTGTGATGAGCAGAGGTACATTTCCAGAGACATCCTGGATGAAGAAGCAGAGGGCATCCTTATATAGGCATTGAGCCTCCATCGCTTCAGAAGTGAGAACGCTTGCCTCAGCATCCTCCAGGTCCCCCTCTCTACCATCAAGCTTTTCAAATACAGGTCACAGCTGCTCTATCCAACCCCAAGAGCAACTGTGTGGAGGAACAGATACGGACTGCTCTGCCCTCGACCAAGTGGTGGCAGTAGTCAAGAAACAAGCCCTTGTCTTCATTATGTCCTCTTTTTCTAGTGCAGAGAATTAAACACCTCTTAGCTAGGTAGAAAAACTGGGCTGGTGAAATGTATGAGACAGGCATTTTGATGGGGCAGGAGAAGATGGGGGGAATTTTCAGATGCCAAGACTCTATTTCTGACACCACTCAAGTGACATCACTTTAACAAACAGAAAGCACTGAGTGGAGCTGAGGCATGAGTATCAGATAAAAGGAGTGTTAGACCTTACATTCTGTGATGCGAGGGGAGTGTGTCTTTTATTTTTCTGATTGTAATTGTAAGCATTTACCTACTACTATGTTCCAGGCAGTGTATGGAGTGCTTTTTGTTGAATTATGGATATGGAAACTGAGGCACACCCATGGCAAGTGGCCAAGTGGGGATGAAAACACAAGATCTGACACCAGAACTGACTGCCCCCTTCTGCTACAAAGCCCTTGGCTGAGCTCAGAAGCTCACCAGGCCCAGTGTAGGCATTCTCTGATGGTCAGCACAGAGCTTGAACATGGAGATGCTCAAGAGTATTTTCTCTCCAGGTGATTCTCACTGTTCATTTCATAAAGCTTTTATCTTAGGGAGAAAGGACTCACCCTCATCCAGTTGGAGAGCCAAGTTCTTCCAAGCTAGAGGAAATCCTGCCTCATTAAAGCCATGTGTTACCAGTCAGTACAGGAAAAGCTTATCACAGATTTCCTGAAACTGGGTGTGACCAGTTGGTTCAAAGCCTTAGTAATAGTTTTCTACACTTAAAAATGTATGACTGGTCCTTAGAGCCTATTCTTAGGGGTGATTTCTTCAATTCCCTGAACTTCAACCTGGGTCTTCAAAACACAATCGAGTCTGGTAGCACCACAGACAGCAAGGAGCAGCAGAGAGATTTCTGAACCAGAGAGGTGTGAAGTAAGACACCTGGGCTCAAGTTTCAGCCTCCCCCACCACTCCCAACCAGCATCACTATCTTCATGACCTTGAGCTAGTCACCAAACCACTCTGACCATCCATCTATGCTATTTATTATCAGCAAAGTAGAGATGTTAGCTATAATTGATACAAATCCACAAATCTCAAGAAGTTTACAATCAGAATCAATGAAGATACTATATGTGAAAACATAAGAGCAAAAATAATAATAGCAGTGATGATAACTAACATTTCCTGATCTCCTCCTATGTGCCAAAAACTCCAATTAAGTAGACACTGATATCTCCATTGCTGGTGAGGAAGACGGTGAGGCTTAGAAGAAAAGAACTGGCAGAAGTGAAATAAGAACCCAGGTTTTTCTAACCCATGCATTTTCAGCAGGGTTGAAAAATTGGTTTTTAAGGGCAAAAAAAAAAAAAAAAATCTTATTTTTCAATGTATTCAGCACAGATATACATACAACATGTAAAGAAAAATACTGTGTATCTGTAGTATTAACATTTCATGGGGAAGGCAATTAGGAAATACAATCTCTAAAAAGGCTCCTTGGGAGGCAATAATGAAGAAAAATTTGAGAAATACTTGTCTAATTTAACTACATCATGCCATCTCCCATAACTAATACAGATTATTATTACTGCTATTAGGCTCCTACAATGGAAGCTGAGATGCAAGGTTCAAACATGGTCCTAGAGAAGGCGGTGGCCACTGTAGATGGTCCGGCTTAGAGGTCGTGTGCAAAGAATTAAAAACCTTCATATTTAAATTCCAAAGGGTAAATCTTCTGCCATTCAAAAGAGAAAGTTAATGTATCCCATCTTTCCCCATCAATGGTACCTATTTAGATCTATTTACACAGACCAAAAGAGGGAATAATTCACTGTAACACTTTAAATATTTGGATTGGCCAAAAACTTCCTTTGGTTTTTAAGTAAAAAAAAAAAAAAAATTGTTTTCATTTTTACCAAGAACTTTATTGAACAGCATATTCACCATTTTGTTCCACAACCTTCTGTCATTTTTGAAGCAATTTCATAAATCCACCTTCCCCAAACTTTTTATCTTTCTGAGTAAAGAATTGTTTCAGGTGTCTTTTACAGATTTCCAGGAAACTGAAGTATTTTTTCCATTAAGAGAATTTTATAAAGACTGAAATAAATGGAAATCCGAAGGGGCAGTGTCTGGTGAATATGGCGGAGGAATCAGAACTTCGCAGCCAAGCTGTAATAGTTTTTGCCTGGTCATCAGAGAAACATGCAGTCTTGTGTTGTCCTGATGGAAGATAATGCGTGGTCTGTTGATTAATTTCAGACACTTTTTGTCAAGTGCTGCCTTCAGTTGGTCTAATTGGGAGCAGTACTTGTTGGAATTAATCATTTGGTTTTCTGGAAGGAGCTCATAATAAAGAACTACTTTTCAATGCCACCATATACACATCACCTTCTTTGGATGAAGACTGGCTTTGGTGTGGTTGGTGGTGGTTCATTTCACTTACCCCAGTCTCTTCTGTTCCACATTATTGTACTATATCCACTTTTCATTACCTGCACAATTAATTTTAAAATGGGAACCCAAACATCAAAGTGATTAACATAACCAAGCTGGTGCAAATGATTCTCAATGCTTGTTTAGGATATTTTGAATATGTCAGCTATCTCCTGCATGGTATAACATTGATTGATTTCAGTTAATGTCTAAACTTAATCAGTATCAACTCCAACTGGTCTACTTGACCGTGGAACATCATCCAGCAAGAAATTTCCAGCATGAAACTCTGCAAACCACTTTTGTCACATTCAGTCAGTCACAGCACCTTCTCCATACACCACACACATTTTTTTTTTCATTCAGTTGTGTTTTTACCTTTCTGGCAATTATAAAGTATAGTATGCCCAAAATGTTGCTTTTATCTTCCACCTTCAATATTTAAATGACTACACAAAAATTTCCCAATTTTGCTGTTTCCTTTAAAATGCATGCTGATATGACAACTATCAGAATACAACTTAACAAAATTGTTTTGAATGACAATAAAGACAACTATGTATGCTAAGTCACTTCAGTAGTGTCCAACTCTGTGCAACCCTATAGAAGGCAGCCTACCAGGCTCCCCCATCCCTGCGATTCTCCAGGCAAGAACACTGGAGTGGGTTGCCATTTCCTTCTCCAATGTAGGAGCTATCAAAGCCATCAGATAGTAAAAAAAAAAAAAAGAAAGAAAGAAAGAACTTATTGGCCAACCAAATTTCTCCCCAATGAAACATTGGGAAAACATTGGGAAAAAATAATTTAGAATGTCATTACAATTCTGACTAGATCTGCCAGTGGGGCCATGGATTTCTCCCTTCTCTTTGCTATTGGAAAAATTGGAGATGTAGTCATGAAATTAAAATTCCTTGGAAGGAAAGTTATGACCAGCCTAGACAGCATACTAAAAAGCAGAGACATTACTTTGCCAACAAAGGTCCATCTAGACAAGGCTATAGTTTTTCACTGGTCATGTATGGATGTGAGAGTTGGATTATAATGAAAGGTGAGTGCCGAAGAATTGATGCTTTTGAACTGTGGTGTTGGAGAAGACTCTTGAGAGTCCCTTGTACTACAAGGAGATCCAACCAGTCCATCCTAAAGGAGATCAGTCCTGGGTGTTCATTGGAAGGACTGATGTTAAAGCTGAAACTCCAATATTTTGGCCACCTGATGCGAAGAGCTCACTCATTTGAAAAGACCGTGATACTGGGAAAGATTGAGGGCAGGAGGAGAAGGGGACGACAGAGGATGAGGTGGTTGGATGGCACCAATGACTCGATGGACATGGGTTTGGGTAGACTCTGGGAGTTGGTGATGGACAGGGAGGCCTGGAGTGCTGCGGTTCATGGGGTCGCAAAGAGTCTGACACGACTGAGTGACTGAACTAAACTGATGTGTAAATTTCTACCAGTAACTGTAGATTAAGAGAAAAGGAACTAGTCCATCCTCTGATCATTAAACACACCAAGCTTACTCGTGCGACATGCTCTCAGCAACATGTAAAAGTCCAGTCACTGTCAATGGTGAATCAAGTGTCTCTGAGTTAACCTACTATATCCTGCTCTCCTCCTTTCCTTCTTTCTGACATCCTGCCTAGGCACCTCAGCCACCGATGATACCCATCATTGGTCTCCCTATACTCACTTCCCACCTTTCCCCTGACCTGGTATTCCACTCACAGATTCATTGATTTTATTCATTTCATTGTATACAACAAACAGTGACCGTATATTCACAACAAAACAGGCACTCTCTCGACAAGGCAGTCCTGCGTCTCTCTAGTCTGAGGGACCCAACCATCTGGGCCAGCATGACCCCAATTCCCCACTGGACAGGGGTGCAAGAAAGGAGGGATTTGCAACAATCAGAGATTTCAGTTTGTACAAACTGCCTTTGAGGTGCTCTTCTGACTGCAGCCTGGCAGGAGTGCACGTGCTCACTTGTAACGCCGGGCCAGGCTGGTCCTGGGGTAGCTGTGATAATCAATCCAGTTGCCACAGCGGCTGTAAGTGTTCATTTACCACTCTGCGACCTGGAGCAATAATATATTATGCTTTTCACCAGTGGGAGCCATGCCAGCTGCAGCACGGGGCGGCCGTGTCGGCCATCAGTCACCTCTCTCCTTCACAACCTTTTGTTCCCTGCTCATTACAGTGAATTATAACAGGGGGACAGCACATTTTTCAGAAGAGTCTCTCCTGTTAGGTCTAAGCACTAACTCATCCCAGGTTGTTCCAAGTCGGCTACACCAACCTGGGACAGTATCGCCCACTGGGCTTCCCACTTCCCCCTCCCTAAGCACTTAGAATGGGTGAAAAACAAAGTGTGTGCATTTTTCTACAAGGCAAGATAAAAACCCACTCAACTCTATCTACTATAAATATTGAATACTACATTTTGTTGCACTCTGTCATGTCCCCAAAGGCCTGTCACGACAGTAAATTGCTTTATAGCTCACTAAATAGGCCAGCATGTCAATTTTGGGCCTTGGCACTGGTGCTTTGAGATGAGTAGAAGATCGCTTCCCAAGTGGCAGATTGGAGCATCAGAGGCAACACCCCCAGCCCATCAGCATTTTTTGAAAATCTTTGACTATGATAGTAAAGCCAAACAATCTAACATCATAAAAATTAGAAACTGGGTCAAGTATTAAGTGACTAGGAGAAGTCAAGAATAAAACTATTGACAAAGATTATTCTGCCTAGCCCCCAACTGGAAGCAACCCAATTGGCCATCAGCTGGTGAAGAAAAGAACCAATTGTATACCTTATATCCTGTATGAGATGGAATACCATTCTAGCAATCAAAAGAAATGAAATATAAATGCACATAATGACATGGATGAGTCTCAGAAACATTATTCTAAGAGAAAGAAATTGAATACAAAAGACTATATTCTATAGGACTTCATTTCTAAGAAATTCTAGAAAAAAACAAAACCATAGTGAGAGAAAGCAGATCTGTGGTTGCCAGTGGCCAGGGGTAGGGAGAGGGATTTAAGAGAAAGTGGGCCCAAGGGAGCTTTTTTAGGATAAGAGCACTGTTCTCTATATTGATTTTGGTGGAAGTTATAAGATTATACACAATTACAGAAACTCATCAAACCGTACACTTCAAACTGGTGAATTATATTATGTATAAATAGGACCTTAATAAATAGAAATATGGCAAAACAAAACCCACAAGCAAACATTGCTGAATAAGAGAAAGGACACTGACTTTTCTTCCTGTGTGACAGAAGCCCAGAAGAGAGAGAGAAGTGATATTTGATAAGGGATTAATATCCAAAATAAACAGCTCATTCAACTAAAACAAACAAACAAAAAATCCAATTAAGAAATGGGCAGAAGACCTGAAGAGACATGTTTTTTTTTTCCAAAGAAGACATACAAATGGCCAATAGGTACATGAAAAAATTTTCAATGTCACTAAATCATCAGAGAAACAAAAATCAAAACCACAGTGAGATATCACCTCATACCTATCAGAATGTCCGTCACTGAAAAGACCACAAATAACAAATGGCAAAAGGGTGTTTAAAAAAGGGAATCCTAGTACACTGTTGGTGAAAATGTAAATTGGTGCAGCCACTGTAGAAAATATTGTAGAGGTTCCTCAAAAAATCTAAAAATAGAACTATCATATGATTTAAGAATTTCACCCCTGGCTATATATCTGGAGAAAACAAAATCACGAATTTGAAAAACGCACCCCAATGTTCACAGCAGCATTATTTACAATGGCCAAGACACAGATACAACTAAGTGTCCATCAACAGAATAATGGATAGAAAGATGTGGTACATATACACGATGGAATACTACTCAGCCATGAAAAAGTCTGAAAATTTTCAGTTTGCAAAAATATGAATAGACCTAGAGGGTATTATGCTAAGTGAAATGTTAGATAAATGAAGACAAACACTGTATGTTATCACTTACATATGGAATCTAAAAAATAAAATGAATTTAATAGAGACTCACATATATAGAGAACCAATGGTTACTAGTGGGGAGAAGGAAGCAGGGAGAGACAAGGTAGGAAAATGCATTAAGAAGTACTGATAAGTATGTATAAAATAAATACGCAACAAGGAGAGCAAGGGGATATAGCCAATATTTTATAATACCTTTAAAAGGAGTATAAAAGTGAAAGTCACTCAGTCATGTCCGACTTTTTGCAACCCCCTGGTCCATATAGTCCGTGGAATTCTCCAGGCCAGAAGACTGGAGTGGGTAGCTTTTCCCTTCTCCAGGGGGTCTTCCCAACCCAGAGATCAAACTCAGGTTTCCCATATTGCAGGCAGATTTTTTACCAGCTGAACCACAAGGGAAGCTGTAAAAGGAGTATAATCTATAAAAATATTAAATCATTACACTGTACATCTGAAACTAATATAACATTGTAAATCAATTATACTTCCAAAAAAAAGCAAGAAGCAAGCACTGGTATTGTATAGGAAAGTGAGTTATACTCATTAGGCAGAAATGAATAAGCCAAACTTGTGGGCCTGAATATTGTAAAGAACAAGCACTTCATAATCTCTATTGTATGATGATAAACTACATAGACCACCACTGTGACAGCAAAGTTTGGTAAGTTTCAGCTCGACTTCTGGTTAATTCAAGCTGGGTCTAAAAGACACTGAACAGAAACAGATTCACAGACTTAGAGACAAGCTTATGACTGCCAGTGGGGAAGGGTGGGGGAAGGGATAGTTAGGGAGTTTGGGATGGACACATACACACGGCTATATTTTAAATGGATAATCAACAAGGAATGGGTGAATTTAACTCAGAAGACCATTATATCTACTACTGTGGGCAAGAATCCCTTAGAAGAAATGGAGTAGCCACTATAGTCAACAAAAGAGTCTAAATGCAGTACTTGGATGCAGTCTCAAAAATGACAGAATGATCTCTGTTTGTTTCTAAGGCAAATCATTCAATATCACAGTAATCCAAGTCTATGCCCTGAACCGTAACACTGAAGAAGCTGAAGTTGAATGGTTCTATGAAGACCTACAAGACCTTCTAGAACTAACACCCCAAAAAGATGTTCCTTTTATTATAGGGAACTGGAATGCAAAAGTAGGAAGTCAAGAAATACCTGGAGTAGCAGGCAAATTTGGCTTTGGAGTACAGAATGAAGCAGGTCAAAGGCTAACAGAGTTTTGCTAAGAGAACGCACTGGTCATAGCAAACACCCTCTTCCAACAACACAAGATTCTACACATGGACATCACCAGATGATCAATACCAAAATCTGATTGATTATATTCTTTGCAGCCAGAGATGGAGTTCTATACAGTCAGCAAAAATAATACTGGGAGCTGACTGTGGCAAAGACCATGAACTCCTTGTAACCAAATTCAGACTAAAATTGAAAAAAGTAAGGAAAACCACTAGATCATTCAGGTATGACGGAAATCAAATCCCTTATGATTATACAGTGGAAGTGACAAATAGATTCAAGGGATTAGATCTGATAGAGTACCTGAAGAACTAAGGACAGAGGTTCATGACACTGTATAGGAAGCAGAGATCAAGACCATCCCCAAGGAAAAGAAATGCAAAAAGGCAAAATGGTTGTCTGAGGAGGCCTTACAAATAGCTGTGAATAGAAGACAGGCAAAAGGCAAAGGAGAAAAGGAAAGATATACCCATTTGAATGCAGAGTTCCAAAGAATAGCAAGGAGAGATGAGAAAGCCTTCCTCAGTGATCAATGCAAAGAAATAGAGGGAAAAAATAGAACAGGAAAGTCTAGAGATCGCTTCAAGAAAATTAGAGATATCAAGGGAATATTTCATAAAAAGATGGGCACAATAAAAGACAGAAAGGGTATGGACCTAACAGAAGTCGAAGATATTAAGAAAAGGTGGCAAGAATACACAGAAGAACTATACAAAAAAGATCTTCATGACCCAGATAATCACGATGGTGTGATCACTTACCTAGAGCCAGATATCCAGGAATGTGAAGTCAAGTGGGCCTTAGTAAGCATCACTACGAGCAAAACTAGTGGAGGTGATAGAATTCCAGTTGAGCTATTTCAAATCCTAAAAGATGATGCTGTGAAAGTGCTGCATTCAATATGCCAGCAAATTTGGAAAACTCAGCAGTGGCCACAGGACTGGAAAAGGTCAGTTTTCATTTCAATTCCAAAGAGAGGCAATGCCAAAGAATGCTCAAACTACTGCACAATTGCACTCATCTCACATGCTAGTAAAGTTATGCTCAATATTCTCCAAGCCAGGATTCAACAGTACGTGAACTGTTAACTTCCAGATGTTCAAGCTGGATTTAGAAAAGGCAGAGAAATCAGAGACCAAATTGCCTACATCTCTTGGCTCATCGAAAAAGCAAGAGAGTTCCAGAAAAAAACATCTGCTTTATTGACTATACCAAAGCCTTTGACTGTGTGGACCACAACAAAGTCTGGAAAATTCTTAAAGAGATGGGAATAGCAGACGACCTGACTTGCCTCTCGAGAAATCTGCATGCAGGTCAGGGAGCAACAGTTAGAACTGGACATGGAACAACAGATTGGCTCCAAATAGGGAAAGGAGTACGTCAAGGCTGTATATTGTCACCCTGCTTATTTAACTTATATGCAGAGTACATCAGAGAAACCCTGGACTGGATGAAGCACAAGCTGGAATCAAGATTGCTGGGAGAAATATCAATGTAGATGACACCACCCTTATGGCAGAAAGCAAAGAACTAAAGAACCTCTTGATGAGAGTGAAAGAGGACAGTGAAAAAGTTGGCTTAAAACTCAACATTCAGAAAACTAAGATCATGGCATCTGGTCCCATCACTTCATGGGAAATAGATGGGGAAACAGTGGAAACAGTGTCAGACTTTAGTTTTGGGGGCTCTAAAATCACTGCAGATGGTGATCACAGCCATGAAATTAAAAGACTCTTGCTCCTTGGAAGAAAAGTTATGATCAACCTAGACAGCATATTAAACAGTAGAGACATTACTTTGTTGACAAAGGTCTGTCTAATCAAAGCGATGGTTTTTCCAGTAGTCATGCATAGATGTGAGAGTTGGACTATAAAGGAAGCTGAGTGCTGAAGAATTGATGCTTTTGAACTGTGGTGTTGGACAAGACTCTTGAGGGTCCCCTGGACTGCAAGGAGATCCAACCAGTCCATTCTAAAGGAAATCAGTCCTGAATATTCATTGGAAAGACTGATGCTGAAGCTGAAACTCTAATAATACTCTGGCCACCTAATGGGAAGAACTGACTCATTGGAAAAGACCCTGACACTGGGAAAGATTGAAGGCAGGAGAAGAAGGGGATGATGGAGGATGAGATGGTTGGATGGCATCACCCACTCAATGGGCTCAAGTTTGAGTAAACTCTGGGAGTTGGTGATGGACAGGGAGGCTTGGCGTGTTGCAGTTCATGGGGTCGCAAAGAGTTGGACACGACTGAGCAACTGAACTGAACTAACAAGGACCTACTGTATAGCACAGGGAACTCTGTTCAACGTTATTTGGCAGCCTGGATAGAATGGGAATTTGGTGGAGAATGGATACATGTATATGTATGGCTGTGTCCCTTTGATGTCTACTTGAAATTATCATAACATTGTTAATCAGCTACACTTCAATATAAAATAAAAAGTTAAAAAACAATAAAAGGTACTATAATGATGGAGGAATTAATAATCAGTGGTTGTGGTTTAATCTTCCTGGACCTCAGGTTCCTTGTCTTCAAAAATGACGATTTGGATATAATGGCGTTAAAACTTAAAAATGGGAGAGTTGTGTCGTTTAGCTCTTGGAATCGCTCCTCCTTGCCCCTCAACTAAATTTGGCTGGTTTTGATGAGGGCATTTTGTGGAAAAGAGAGCCTACAGGACTTGGAAGGATGATTACCAGTGCCTCAGTCCACAGTGGACCCTAAAAATGAGACACTCCCAGTCTCACTTCCCTCCTGTGGCCAGATTCTATTATGTTCTTACCAAGAGGGGTTCATGGAAGATCTCCAGTGACTTATCTCCATTATTTTTAGTTCCTGGGTGAGTGCTTACTTTGCAATCTTCTAGGTCTCGAGACAAGGAATTTTTTTTAATCTCAATTTTTATGCAATTATGAGTCATTAAGCACATTAGCATCAGAAACCCAAGCTCCCCCTCTTATCACTTTTTCATGTCTTCAAAGATTCTGCAGGTAAGGAAGGGCTTTAAATATTTGCCCTTGAAGAGAAGAGACATGATAATCTGATTGCAGTTATTTGTAAGAAAATGGTTTTCAAAAGCAGAGCTTTTACAAAGTTCATTGCTGATCTTTACTTCATCCACCAGTTCAGGGAGCAGCAAATTGCCTTTGTCATAAAACCTACGAAGTTTTCAAGCAAGCCCTCCTTTCTATAGAGTTGACTGAAACTTAATCCATAATATCTTGAGAAGATTCTTCTTAATTTTCTGAAAATGTTGTTCCCCCCAGCTTAATAGATCTGGCCACAAACTAACATATTAGCAAAAGCCAGAGATAACTGTAAAAGTAATCTGTTCCTATTGTTTTAGTTGCTAAGTTGAGACCATCTCTTTTGCACCCCCTTGGACTGTGACCCACCAGGCTCCTCTGCCCATGGGATTTTTCAGGCAAGAATGCTGGAGAGGGTTGCCATTTCCTTCTCCAGGGTATCATCCTGACTCAGGGATCCATCCTGCGTCTCCTGCATTGCAAGTGGATTCTTTACCCTCTGAGCCACCTGGGAAGCACCCCTCCCCCATTAATGTTCGATACTCTAAATACAGTAGATATTTCAAACCATACAACTAATGTAGACACTGAGTCCTAGTGAGTTCATGTCCCAAGTCAAAAGTGACTCAGTTTGTAAGCAGCCAAGCTTACACCAATGTCAGACCAAATCCCAATTCGATGCTCTTCTCTCTGCTTATTTTCAAAGTTGAGAACCAAGATCCTGTTTACATTTCTGTTCACAAGTCTCATTATGTGTGTTAAGCAAGATATTCTGCAATTATTTGTCCATGGATTAAAAAGGTGTGTGTTTAGGTTTCTCATGGCTTGTACTTTACTTCCCATTAACGACAGAGCCTCAGGCATGCGTTCCTGTGAGCATCCATTCATGAGTGGCCTGTAATCAGTTCATAAGATGATCGCTTCAAAGAAATTTCCTGTTATCAATGATGCTTGAAGCCCAGCTACTGGAACACTGTGTGACGTTATGTGCACATATCTACCAACATTCTGTTTTCTCTTTAACCTGGATCTTCCTATAGTCCCTTGAAGCACTATCTTTCACCTTTAGGTGGATGTGCAAAAATGTGGAGACAGACAGACCCTGGGATGGGGATGGGGATGGGGAGGACATAGACAGCTGAGCATCACAAGAGAGAAAAAGAGGCAAAATCTCACCACTTCAAGCCTGGCCCTTGCTGCTCTAACCCATTATGGAACAAACAAGGCAGGTGATATCATGGAGCCCACAAAGCTCTGTTAGAGTTGAAACAGCAGTTCACTGAAGGTCAACTTTATTAGATACTCCTTTTTAACCTTGCAGGATGGTTGAAGAACAACTTCCTATTTTTACCATGCACTCTCTTCTGCAATTCCTTCATCGAAACCAAGAAAATTGAGACAGGGTACTTGTATCCATCTTTGCTGGCATCAAGTTCAAGTCTATGTCCAAGTCACCACGCATCTTCTTATTTTCAGACTGGTTAGTAGTTCAGAGAGGTGATTTTGCAATGATGTTGTAGGGAAACCCAGGCTGCCAATTTCTGCAGGAAATTTTAAAAGTGGACTGCCAGACTTAGAGTTTCATTTTTCACCTTCTTTTTTTCTATTTTTCACCCATTAAATTAATATAAGAACTTCATTTGTGATTCTATTCTATCTTATTCTGGCTCTCACAGTCACTCTTCCGAGATGCTCATGCTCTTTGCTGTAATCAAGGTCACACTTAAAAAGGGATTTTATTTGATTGGAGTTCTGGGATGGTAATGTTTTCTGTGTAAAGGTTCAGCTACAGTTTTAGAAGACTGGACTTATATGAGGGTAAGACTGAGGGTCTCGACTTAGAGAACGAACTTATGATTGATGGGAGGAAGGGATAGCTAGGGAGTTTGGGATGGACATATACACACTGCTATATTCAAGATGGATAACCAATAAGGTCCTACTGTATAGAACATAGAACTCTCCTCAATGCTGTGTGGTAACCTGGATGGGAGGGGAGTTTGGGGAGAGTAGATACATGTATATGTATGGCTGACCCCCTTTGCTGCTCCCCTGAAGCTATCACAACATTGTTGATCAGCTATACCCAATATAAAATAAAGAAGACTGAGAGTCTCAGGCCAGGGAGGACCTGCATGAGTCCTCTTCTCCAAGTAGGATATCTTTCAACCGCAGCTGGCCATCTAGGGGGCCAGGCAAGAGGGTCTGCAACATGAGGATAAATACATCACCCCTGTTAGCTAAACAAACCATAAAACAGTGGCCTTTGCCACGTTCTGGCAGCTGACCATCACTGTGAAGGTAAAACCACACTCACTCACACAAGGTCATCCAACCGTGAGAGAAATCCTATAAACTGAAGAACTGCAACATGGGGTGAACATGAGAAGCACCTGGGGAGCTTTAAAAACTCCTGAAGCCCAGCCTATCCCACTCGTGGACCCTGGGAGTTTGACTTAACTGGTCCAAAATGGTGCTTAGGGCTCAGTATTATTTCAAAGTCCCTGGGCAAGTCTCATGTGCTTCTAAGTCTAGAGCGTCTGCTTAAAACCCAGCCAGTTTGAGTGAACCTGGCACGAAGGACATGGCACAAACTGCTTAATGGACACGGTTGCATGAAGAAAAATCCCCAATGTGTGAATGGTAAGCAGCATCATCCCAAATCCCTCAGTGCTTCTTCCTGAAGTCCCAGAGGGCAGGAAACCCTTTCCAGTGATTGCTTCCAAAGGACAGTTGATACACGTCAGTGACAAGAATGACAGTTAAAACTGAACACCAGGCCTGTGGCCCAGGACGCCACAAGACCAGCAGAGTCTAAATTCCCACCAACAGTGACCTGGGTTTAGCAGCAGGCAGAGGATACAGTCATACCAGAGTGTCTACAGGGTCCAAAGCGAGAAGATGTAATAGATGCTCAATTCAGTTCAGTTCAGTCACTCAGTCGTGTCCAACTCTGCGACCCCATGAATCGCAGCATGCCAGGCCTCCGTGTCCATCACCAACTCCCGGAGTTCACTCAAACTCATGTCCTTCGAGTCAGTGGTGCCATCCAGCCATCTCATCCTCTGTTGTCCCCTTCTCTGCCTGCCCCCAATCCCTCCCAGCATCAGGATCTTTTCCAATGAGTCATCTCTTCGCATGAGGTGGCCAAAGTATTGGAGTTTCAGCTTTAGCCTCAGTCCTTCCAATGAACACTCAGGACTGGTCTCCTTTAGAATGGACTGGTTGGATCTCCTTGCAATCCAAGGGACTCTCACCAAGTCTTCTCAACACCACAGTTCAAAAGCATCAATTCTTTGGCACTCAGCTTTCTTCACAGTCCAACTCTCACATCCATACATGACCACTGGAAGAACCATAGCCTTGACTAGACAGACCTTTGTTGGCAAAGTAATGTCTCTGCTTTTGAATATGCTCTCTAGGTTGGTCATAACTTTCCTTCCAAGGAGTAAGCAATAGATGCTAGAGATGAGCAAAACCAAGAGGACTTGATGACAACAACAAAAGCCAACAGCTCACTTTGTTTTCAGAATGCAACAAGCCAGGAGCTGCTTGCCTTAAGAGCAGAGGTGGGAGGGAGGGGGCTATGCCTGAATATTCCCAGCAAATTCAGAAATTTGGGGTTGGAATGGACAGACAGTCTATAAAAGATCATTTTCCTCCCCATTCTCTCTGAAGATCCAAACTCATGATCTTATCAACCACTGATGCCATGGGGGGTGGGGGCGGTGGGCAGGAACTCTCATGTCTCTTTTGTAAGGGAAGTATCTGGATTCCAAGGTTCCTGCTGAAAGGAGCTAGGTGCTGCCAGGCTGACATGGGGACAGAACAAAACGTAGGCTTCTTGCAAGCAGGTGGGTGGTACTAACTGGCCACCCTAGGCACCTGGCTCATTCAGGAGACAGAGCCTGCTTGAGCTCTTGTAGGGGGAAACACCACTGTTATATGGTGGCTGCTGCAGACAAGAAGGTGAAGGGAAGGAGGAAGCTCTCCAGGCTATAACTCTACATCTGCCAAAAAAACAGAGCTTGTTAGGAATAAGGCTTCTCAATGATAAGGGAGAGAAAGGATTCTTTCTCCAAACTCCTTCCATTCTCCAATGCCCCAACATGCAAAAAAGACATTCCATTAAGAAGTTGTAGTAGAAATAAAGGAATAGAGTCACAACAATGTTTTGGAGAAGGGAAAATAATTGGTTCAGGCAAGAGGCACCACCTTGGCAAACCCAAGACAGCTCACATCAGGGTGTATGCTTGTCTATTATAGAACAAATGGTCATATCTGAAATAATGAGGTCACCCACACTTTCGGGAAAGCCTAGGACCATCTAAAGTCCCCCAACTGGCCTGAAAAGCCAGAAGCAAACCAGGCTCTCAACTCAACTCTCAACCCATGAGACAAAGGGTGTCTGCTACCCGCACCTTTCCCCACGTAATGGTGGTAATGAGTTCTCCGGGAAGCTGGGCACTCTGAAGGTCAGGGATGTGGCAGGGTTCCCACCTCCAGCCCCCAGGTTTACCCTAGCTTCAGGTAAGTCTGGACTCTCCCACACTGTGACATTCAGTGTGAGGTCTGCACAAGTGGGACCAAGGAGCCTCCAGGAAGAAGGTGCATCTAAGGAGAAAGTGAATCAAAGTGCATCTATCTGAGTCAGAGAATGGGTCAGGATCTGAGGGAGCGGTGACTCTGAGTGGACCACAGCATCTCTGGCCCCAACTGTCCTGTGCTTCATGGGAGAATGGCCACAACTGCATGAATGAGGAAAAACAAAATGAAACAAAAACGAGCAAAGACCACGCACAGGCAGGGCCTCTCGGGACAAGGGCATTCTGGCTGCTTTGCTGCATTCACCGCAGCAGAGGGAGCTGGTACCTAAGTGAGGGTATTGGGGGAGCTGCAGCGCTGGTGGCACCTTGAACAGACAGGACACAAGGTCTCGGGGACTCTGGGGCAGCTTTCTGTGGGCATTGGAAGTGTCATCAATGCACTCAACAGGGAGCAGCTACCCATCCCCTTGGCCACTCATGGGCACCTCTGGCAGTAGATGATGTTTTCCTTGGACATTAACTAATCTGCTGTTTTTACCATCAGTAGATTCAGAAGGTGTCACCACTGAAAGACCACGAGGAACACGAAAGCAGCCAAGATGACTAGGTCACCTGAGATATATCCTGAGACTCCCAAATTACTTAAAAGATCATTTAGGAAGGGGAGGGATTAAAGTTCTTTCCAGAATGGGTGGGAACACAATGATTTGGTGACCCTATTTTTTATTCCCAGGCAAACACGACCCAAGAAATACAAGATACAGGAGTTAAAGAAGGAAAAGAGAACTGAATGGAAATTTTTCTCTTTTTCTGGTGATGCAAATGCAAGGCATTATCTATCACATAAGAGACGTGAGAGTTTGATCCCTGGATCGGGAAGATTCCCTGGAGGAGGACATGGCAACCCACTCCAGTATTCTTTTCTGCAGAATCCCATAGACAGAGAGGCCTCACGGGCTATATAGTCCATAGGATCGCAAAGAGACAGACATGACTGAAGCAACCTGGCACACATCTATTCCAAAGAAACAAAATCTTTTTTTTTTCTCTCTCTCCCCCTCCAAGATGCCAACATTTATAAACGAGTTATAGCGCTTACTTCTGGAAGGAAAAATGTTCTCCATGGTTCATTTCCTCAGTCACTCAACAAAGAGTAAGTAAAAAGACATGAAGCTCCCAGCTAGTGCCAGCCTCTGACGGGGATAAATAAGAACAACAACAACACAACACTTAATTCATGCCAGACATTTTAACACATGCAACTGCATTTTTTCCTTATGACCCCACTGTGACAAGCATTGTTTATTCCTATTTTAAAACTGGGCAAACTGAGGAATAGAGAAGTTAAGTGGCTTCACCAAGATCATACAAACATTAAGGGGCCAGAACCAGGTCACATACTTGGATTTTCCAATTCTAGCTTCAGATTTTTGCCATCCCCTCACCCCCTAAGTAACCCCCCATGTGGAGTACAAAAATATGGCCCTACTCCAAGCTTTTAGTGAGACATGAGACAAAGCAGAAATAGGGGGAGAGGTAGAGATCAAACATATGGATACCAGGAGGGAAAACAGAGCCTAGGATGAACTGGAGATTGAGATTGATATATATATAATATGGATACTATATATAAAATAGATAACTAATGAGAATTTACTGTTTAGCACAGGGAACCTGCCCAATAAGTACTACTGATTCAGGGCTTCCCTGGTGGCTCAGTGGTAACGAATACGCCTGCCAATGCAGGAGATGTGAGTTTGATTCCTGGGTCAAGAAGATCCCCTGAAGGAGGAAAACAGCAATCCACTCCAGTATTCTTGCCTGGAGAATCCCATGAACAGAGTAGCCTGGTGGGCTACAGTCCATGGGGTCGCAAAGAATTGGACATGACTGAGTGACTGAGCACAAGCAGTGAATGAGGAAAAGAAATAGGAATATTCTTTCTAAGATGAACCAGAGTGATGGCATATAGCATGATGGTGGTGGCCAGCCACTCATTCTCTCTTTCACAGACAGCTCCAAAGCAACTAGCGTGCGCCAGGCGCTCTGCTATGTCTAGGAGTACACATCCACCTAATCATGGTTTCTCCCTCCAAAAAGCTCGCAGCCTCATGTGGGGAGGCAGTTGAACCCCACGTGATTCCCAGGCCAGCCAAATTGTCTCTCCTATCCACAATGAAAATGTTGTCAGTTCCCAGTCCAAATCTTGCTTGGCTTCTCAAGTCAGGCTGCTTATCAGCACTGCCTCACAGAGATAAAACCTCTCAACATAGAGCTAAAGGGGGAAAAACTCAACCTGCAAAAACAAACTGCCCAAACAGCGTTTCCTCACAGCTTCACTTCAGCACCTGGTATCACTACACTCTAGGCTTCCTAGGTGGCTCATGGGTAGAGAATCTGCCTGCCAGTGCAGGACACACAGGTTCAATCCCTGTGTTGGGATGATCCTCTGGAGGAGGAAATGGCAATCCACTCCAGTATTCTTGTCTGGAGGATTCCATGGACAGAGGAGCCTGGCAAGCTCTAAGTCCATGGGGTCACAAAGAGTTGAACAAGACTTAGCAGCTAAACAACAACAATCATCCCACTCAGGAGGATGCCACATAGCTCGCAACCTGATCACTAGAGCAGCTGCTCTGAATGAGAACATGGGACATCAATGCAGAGATGGCTCCACTTCTGTTCTCATTGCTGAGACCTCGTCTGAACCCTGGAGTTGGACTCTCTCTGCAGGACACTGGGGACAGGTGAAGGGGATGCTTTGTAATTCTCTCCTTGGCACCTGGAGTCTGGCTGCAGACCCCATGTTGGGGAGTTAGAAAAGGCACTGACACACTCCTACAAATCCCGAGCATTACATTTTCCACTCTGCAGCCTCCTTACATCTTTATCTGCACTTGGTTTCTAAGTGAAGTCAACTGATAAAGCTTCAATTTCATACCATCTGTTATGTGTCACAAACACTGATTTTGCAAAAGGGATGAAAAGAATCTTTTAAGGCTACAGAAACTTTCTGAATAGTTTCAAGCTCTGCAGGCTAGAGGTTAAATCTTAAAGAGTCTCTGGATATACTCAAAGGGAAACTTTCCATAAATGTGGAGGCAGGACTCCCATCCTTCTTGGATGTGGATGGTGAAGGCGTTTGTTCGGTTGAAGTATGTTTTGGGAGGAAGGTTCTGATTTGGTCCCCAGTGGATCTGGTATCCATCACCTATGGGCTTATATGGGGTTTCTGTTGGATTTAACAAGAGTGAAAAGAGCCTGCAGCCAAAAACTTCAAGGGGAAATCCTATTCAACCCCCATGTGGCAAGAGAAACATCACTTTTTCTTGAACACAGTCTATGAGCCCAGGCAGAACTAATTATTTCTCTGGAGTCCCTCAAACACTGTGTGGGTATTAATCAGCTCTCATCACACTCTGAGCTGAACAGTGAGCTCCTTGAGGACAGGGCCACCCTTTTTCTCACCACCCATCCAGGAACTGGCAGAGTTTAATTCAAGGTACTTATGAAAGAAAACTGGGTATTTTTCTCTAGTTTCCTGTGTTGACATTTATGTGGGTTTTCTGTTTCTCTAAAGATGATTTCACTTACATGTATTATTTCAGATTACTGAAATTTCAGATGAAGAACTATGAACATTATATTATTTTACATGTAAAACCTTCAGCATACAATGGCTACAAAGTAGGTGCTTAACACATATTAACTGTTGCAGTGTTACCATATATAACGTATTTTGTTGTTGTTGTTCAGCCTCTAAGTCGTGTCCAACTCTTTGCAACCCCATGGACTGGAAAATGCCATGCTTCCCTGTCCTTCACCATCTTCCGGGATTTGCTCAAATTCACGTCCATGAGATGCCATCCAACCATCTCATCTGCTGTCGTCCCCTTCTCCTCTTGCTTTCAATCTTTCCCAGCATCAGTATCTATTCCAATGAGTTAGCTCTTTGCATCAGGTGGCCAAAGTATTGGAGTTTTGATATATAGAACATATATATCATGCAAATATTTTCAAAAAGGTACTAAATACTTTCAGGAATTCAACAGTAAACACAAATTCAGATGTGTACAGTATAAAGAAATTTATGCACTGTTTTTTATAAAGTTTCAACTGCTGTGTTTTGCTGGTGAAGAAATGGAGGCTCAGCCAGGGTTAAGTTTGTCACTCAAGGCCATAGAGCCAGGATGGAACCAAAGGAAAAATCAGAGGCAGCGAAGCAGTCTGACTTCCAATCCTGATGTCCCAAAGCCTCTTTGGTTCTTCTTGGCAGCATTCTAATATGTTTTTAGTTATCCATTCTTGTTTATTCCACTGAGTAAAGGACAGTTTACACATGTACGCTCTCTGGAGGGGCCAGATGATGTCTGAAATTGCAATAATGGTAGGCAAGCTTTTAAGCGGGATGGTGTATTATTGAAAACAGAAAATCATAAACAACGTTGTAATCGCTGGCACAATTTTAAACAAGATTGCTTTACCTGGTTTTGTTTTCTTTCCTGTTAGATAATTTCACCAGCAGGTTTGCAACAAAAAGAAGCAGAGAAAGTAGTGTCTCTCCCTAGAAATTTAATAGCATTATGTGCAGGGATGAATAGAAGTATTTCTCTCATTTTGATCATGCCTTGCCCACAGTATGAACTCGATAAATGCTTATTCAATCGAATTATTATTACAATGGCTTGTTGCTTTTTTCCACTGGGCAATAATAACTTTCATTTGTATGATGCTTTCGCGCTTACAAAGCATATTTTTCATGTATTACCATTTTATTCTCACAGCAATTCCAAAAGGTAGATATTAATTTCTTCCTTTTACAAATCAAGAAGCAGAGGCCCAGAGAAGTTAGATCATTTGCTCAAGGTCATAGCTGTTCACAAGGTGTGGATTTGTTACGACACAATGACGATATAGGGGTGGGGAAAAAGGTCTTTTAGGGGAGACAGTATGGCAGAGTGATTAAGAGTTTGGGCTTTGGGGGTTTTCCTGGTGCCTCAGGTGGTAAAGAATCCACCTGCCAATGCCAGGGGCACGGGTTCAATCCCTGGTCTGGGATGATGCCACATGCCAGGGAACAGGTAAGCCTATGCACCATAACCACTGAACCTGCACTCTAGAACCTAGGAACTGCAACTGCTGAAGCCCATACACCCAAGAGCCTGTGCTCTGCAACAGGAGAAGCCACAGCAATGACAGTGCACTGAAACTAGAGAGCAGTCCCAGTTTGCTGCAACTAGAGAAAAGCACAGACGACTGGAGTAGTCCCAGCTCGCTCCAGCTACAGAAGAGCAAAGAAGACTGCACATAGGCAAAAATAAATCTTTAAAAAAAGAAACAAAAAAGCCCAAAGCAGTTGGGCTTTGAACTCCAACTGCTTCAGTTTATTTATTTAAAAAAACAGTTTTGTGGTAGAATATGCAAAACAATATTTAATATTTTACCTATATTTAAGTAAACAGTTCACTGGCATTAAGTACATTGTTGTGCAACCATCACCACTACCAGCATCCCCAACTGAGAGCCTGTATCCAGCAAATTATAACTACTAGTCTACTTTCAAAGACATGTATTCAATATCATCACATCTAGTTTGCTATAAATAGTAGAGGAGGTTGTGAGTTAGGGGGCTTCCCAGGTGGTGCAAGTGATAAAGAACTCGTTTGCCAGTGCAGGAGATGAAAAGGATATGGGTTCAATCCCTAGGTCAGGAAGATCCCCTGGAGGAGGGCATGGCAACCTGCTCCTGTATTCTTATCTGGAGAATCCCATGGACAGAGGGGCCTGGTGGGCTACAGTCCACTGGAGTGCACGCACACACATACACACACACTGTGGGTTAGGGGTGGAGTCTATAGCTCAAGCCTCTGAAGGCCTGAGTGTGAGTCCTGGTCCTGCCCTCTATCACTGACAAGGTATGAGAAGTTCTCTCATCTTTGGGGTGGCCTTCTGCTATGAAACGGGACAGTAACTCTAGTCCTGTCACAATCATAGTGTTGCTATATGAAGTCAAGTGACATTTGAAGGGAACATACTACACAGTCTATCAGATGTGATGCAAATACATTCATTCATTCATTCATTCATTCACAGCTTGTGGTGGCACATCTGCTGAGTGCCAAGCTCCGTGCTGAACACTGGTGATCTAAAAACGCTAAGGGTGTGGAGGAGATAGACATCTAAAATGACAAAGGATCCCACTAGGATGTGGATTCAAGTAAGGTTCCAAATAGGAAAAGGAGTACGTCAAGGCTGTACATTGTCACCCTGCTTATTTAACTTATATGCAGAGTACATCATGAGAAATGCTGGGCTGGAAGAAGCACAAGCTGGAATCAAGATTGCCAGGAGAAATATCAATAACCTCAGATATGCAGATGATACCACCCTTATGGTAGAAAGTGAAGAGAAACTAAAAAGTCTCTTGATGAAGGTGAAAGAGGAGAGTGAAACACTCGGCTTAAAGCTCAACATTCAGAAAATGAAGATCATGGCATCTGGTCCCATCACTTCATGGGAAATAGATGGAAAAACAGTGGAAACAGTGTCAGACTTTATCTTTTGGGGCTCCAAAATCACTGCAGATGGTGGCTGCAGCCATGAAAAGAAAAGGCGCTTACTCCTTGGAAGGAAAGTTATGACCAACCTAGATAGCATATTGAAAAGCAGAGACATTACTTTGCCAACAAAGGTTCGTCTAGTCAAGGCTATGGTCTTTCCTGTGGTCATGTATGGATATGAGAATTGGACTGTGATGAAAGCTGAGTGCCAAAGAATTGATGCTTTTGAACTGTGGTGTTGGAGAAGACTCTTGAGAGTCCCTTGGACTGCAAGGAGATCCAACCAGTCCATTCTAAAGGAGATCAGTCCTGGGTATTCTTTGGAAGGGATGCTAAAGCTGAAACTCCAATACTTTGGCCACCTCATGCGAAGAGTTGACTCATTGTAAAAGACTCTGATGCTGGGAGGGATTGGGGGCAGGAGGAGAAGGGGACGACAGAGGATGAGATGGCTGGATGGCATCACTGACTCGATGGATGTGAGTCTGAGTGAAGTCCAGGTGTTGGTGATGGACAGGGAGGCCTGGCGTGCTGTGATTCATGGGGTCGCAAAGAGTCGGACATGACTGAGCGGCTGAACTGAACTGAACTGGTAGATGGTATTATTACAATGTGCAGACACCTTGGGGACTCCAAGATCACTTTAAAAATGTGAAGGCAACCTGCAACCTTGTAGGAGAGGAAAGATCAACATCCTCATAACACACCCATTTAGGAACTTTGCAAAGAAAGGTGGGTGAAGACACCACTGTGCCTGTTACCTTTCTTCCGGGAAGAGGCAGGAAGCTCTAGGAGGCAGAGGGCCTCTGTACCTAGAGTCCCATCAGCTCTATAACACCATGTGATCCCTCGGCTCTCTCTCCCATCAGGGCAGTGATGTCCCAGGATCTGTTGTAGTTCAAGTAGACACTGATGGAAGACCTTCTATGTGCTAGCCTTTGTGACTGCTAAATAGAGATGGAAAGGACAATTTGCTCAGACCCCAAGGGGACTGCAGTTCAGTGGGGCAGGCACACTCAGATAATAATTATTCTAGAATAAGGCACTCATGGATGAGATACAGGTAAGCAAAGAGCTCAGTGTTAAAATAGTGAAAGGCCCCTTGGCCCAAACAGAGAAGAGAAAACTTCCTGGAGGAGGTGACATCTTAGTTTGAAAAGTTAGGTAAATGGAAAGAAAATGATGAGGGGGGCACTGGTAGGACAGAAAAAGGAAGGATGCAAACAAAAAGCAAAAACTCTCCTGCAAAAGAAAACCACTTAGCCCAGGGAACTGCTGCATTTTTTCTCTCAAATATAAATACTTGGTCTCAAAATATAATCACATTATGTCACCTACTTTTCATGGTTTGTCTTATAAGGAGCTTTGTAAACATAACTAATAGTCAAAATTACCTGTGAGGTATGTTTGATATCAGAATCGTCTTCTTTGATTTTCCTGAACCAGAAGGGAAGAATTAGTGATCCACTTTGATTCAATGTCTCCTTTGAAAACATTCATCTGCTTTATTTCTCCAATTGCATAAATAAATTATTCAGAAACCTGACTATGGGAGCATACAAATCTAAAATCTGAGCTAGAATATTGGTGGTCAAAGGTTCCTCTCTCATTATAGAAGATGTTTGATATAAATATTAATTTTCCGAAAGTGGTGATGGCAGAGATTTCACACAAAGAATGTTCATACTGGATTAAACATTAGACTCAAATTACCTGAGCCTTCACATGTATGGAGAATCAAATTCCATTTCATTCTGATAAGCAGCGGCCCTGGGGAGTCATTCTGGATTTAGCAGGCTAATGTGGTCCACGGCCTCTTTACCAAAATATATGACTGTTGAAAATATTACTGTGGCCTAATTGCCTTGGCAAGAGGTGGGGAAAGAAGGAAGTGGGATTTTATAATAACCTACATGCTATAAATTTTGCCCCAATATACAACTATTTAATTGCCTAGTATATGCTTAGCATGACACAGATGCTCATTCCATGATACCTTAGAGTACTTACTCTTCCCAAACCCGCCCTTCTTCTCCCCAGAGAAAACTGAACCACAGAGGAATAAACATCTTATTCAAGGTCACATAACTAGGGTTTTGTAATGGTTGTTGGGAGAGTAAATGAGATAAAACATATGTTAAATGCTTAGTATGGTGATGGATACCTATAATGTTGGCCACTGTCATCATTAAGAAAACCTAACTTAGCTTATGTCCACAAATATGCATCCCTTGGAAAATGTACCACGTGGGAATAAGCTTCCTGATTGTTGGTCAGGGTATGACACAATGCTTGATGTCTGCTTGACAGGTTTACATAGCAACTTGGCACAGGCACACTCTTGAGGGGTTGGCAAGACCCAAGACAGGGAAGAACTCTCTCACTTTCTGGGTCATGTGGGCTAGATTCTCTCCCAACAAAACAAATTATCACAAGTCTTCAGACACTGCCAAAGTCTGCATATTGGCACATTTACTAGACCTGTACCTGCTAATAGATCCCATGGACACGTTCCAAAGCTAATTATGTGCCATATTTTGAAAACTTCAAACACCAGGATTACTAGCCTGCATAGTACAGCCATTCCTATTGGGCACTATTGTGCAGAAGGAATAGTAATTCAGTGTTCCTTCTCTTTCCCTTTATGTCTGCTGGACAGAGGACTCTATCAGCTATTTTGTGACACACAGAGACAAACAGAAACAGAAAAAAACCCAAAGAGGTCAAAGAAAATATTTTTTAAAAACACTGTTTCCCTGAAACAGTCAGACAATGGCAGTTAAAGTGGGTGGCTTAGCCTGCCTAATTTGAATTTTGAACTCTGAAGGAGAGGCTTAGGAGACCTGGGCTTGAGTCTTACTTCGAGCAAAAACTTGATAGTGACTTTGCTTCCGTTTCTTCATCTGTCAACAAAAGGTATTCCACAAAATCAGAGTGTCCCAAAGTGCCACAGAACACAAATGCTGGGAGATATTGCTAGGAGACGTGACAAAAAGGGTTTCTTTACCAAAACACACACATACACTCACAACACCAACAAAACCCCATAAACAGGGCTAATATTTACATCCCTTTCTAAGAGTATCACAATGCTAAGGCCAGTACCAGTGTCAAGTAGCATCAGTCATATCTGACTCTTTGTGACCTCATGGATTGTAGCCTGCCAGTCTCCTCCGTTCTTGAGATTCTCCAGGCACGAATACTGGAGTGGGTTGCCATGCCCTCCTCCAGGGGATCTTCCCAACCCAGGGATCGAACCCAGGTCTCTTATGTCTCCTGCATTGGCAGGTGGGTTCTTTACCACTAGGGCCACCTGGGAAGCCCATCACAATGCTAATGGTAGTTTATTGAAGATTCTGAAATTCCAGATGCAAACAGACCTGGCTTATTGTTCTTCAAGTCACCATGTCCAAATTTAGTGGACCGTGATACGTGACACCTTTAAACATCTTGGGAAACTGGTAGCACACATTTTTAGAAATATTGGATTAAATGCTCCTGGAGGTTCCCTATGACACTGGATCCTGTGATCCTCGAGAGAAGGTTTCATTTTTGCCATGGAGGTTATGGTAGACCCATGATCTGTGAACATCTCTCTCAGTTCTTCTCCCATCCTGCACCTAAGACCCCAGCACTGCCCATGGCTCGAATTGGAAATGGGAGTCCAGGAACTTGGCACAGGAGGAAAAGTACAATGCCTCTACACTCTCCAGCAGCCAACGGGGACTGTAGAACTGTCCTCTGAAGTCCCCAAACTACATGGAAGCAGGACTTTCTCTGGAATGAGGAAAACATTTCCTGAAACTGAGACTCGAGGTTTTAGATACTTCTTCCCAGCTGATGGATCCACCTGGTTTTATATCCCCTGCTCACTGCTACAGAGACTAGTTTTGGGACCCCCTTCCACTCCAAGATGATGATTCCATAGAGATGAGTAGATAGACTTTATCATAACATCATCAGCTTATGGCTGATGCATTTAATAAACATATTACTCTTAAAAAATTCCCATGGCCAAGGGAGTCTCTGGAAGCCAAAGTGCTTTTCATTTTCATTTTCCTTGTCCTCCTGAAGCCTGCCTCAATGCTGGGTGACTCTTGTTGGAAGCAGGGGCTAGAGATTATGTAGCACTTTAAGTATGTACTGATTTAAGTCACACATTTATGCACCTGATTAAAATAAAGCACCATTCCGAAAATGGTCTGGTTGAAGGTTTGAGCCACTGGGACGTCTGACTAGAGGCCTGTCCAGGTGATCTAATGATGAGGGCAGGGACTAGAGATTTAAATGGCCAGGGAAGATAAACTGCTGACACACTAGCTTTCCCTTAAAATCCATTTCCACCCTGCCACACCCTGGCATGCACACACATGCACACACACAGCATCTAAAAACACTTTCTCTTTTCCTGTTGCACAAAGTCCTCACTCCTCTGGGTGACTCTGATGGCCCCCCAAAGGCTGGCCTCACTTGATTCCTTCTGCTTGAAATGCATTCCCCTCATTCTCCACAGTTCTGCTCTTTGCTCTCAAACAAGCTTTAATCTCACCATCATTATCACTGCAGTTAAGCTCCGTGCTTTTCAGGTGTTAATTCAGGCAATCCTCAAAGGCATCCTTTGAGACAGATCCTATTGGGTTGGCCAAAAAGTTCGATTGAGTCTCTCCATAATATCTTATGTGAAAATCCCACTGAACTTTTTGGCCAACCCAATATTATTATCATTTTTTACAGTTAGGGAAACTGAGGGATGAAGAGAGCAAGTAACTTGCCTGAGGTCACACAGTTAGGCTAGATGTATAGCTGGAATTTAAGACCAAGACATCTCTTTCCAGTCATCACTCTTAAGTATCAGTTTATAGAGACTATGCCTATCCTGTCATTTTTTCCAAATCTGACCAATCCTTTAAAATCAAGCACAGATCGCACCTTCTCATGAGGCACACTCTCAGAGTTCAGTCTGTCTTCCTCTGATTTGCCACACTCTCACTCACCATCTCTAACTCCTGCTGTTGTCATGCCGAGCTGTGTGTGTGAATGACTCCTGATCTGACCATGAGCCTTGAAGTCAGGAATCAGGCAAAGTATTAGGTCTACATCTGCTATAAAGCCCTGTACAGAATGCGGTGCAGGGTATATCACGCTCTAAAAGAAACCTGTTCACAGGTGAGTTCTGTGATGGCCTTTTCGAGGCACTAAACCACCATGCTCCATCTCCCCATTCCCACAACATAGACATACCAGGTCCTGTGAGCCAACATCCACAAGCAAAGAAATATAGGCTAACAAGGAGAAAATGTTTATCACTCAACGATATGCATGACGGACACCTCAAAGTCAAGTGCCAATCTTCTAAAGCAAACACTTTTGTGTCACCATGAAGCATCTGAGCTGCTACTTTAGATTTGGCCTAGGATATGAATGGGCAGGAGCCTCTTCCCTTTCTAAGACGCCTCTGGCTCTGAATGGTCTGAAGGCAAGTAGAAGGCAGGAGGGGGAAGAAGCCATTATGGTTTTAATGGTTTAATCCTCAGATATATGTTGTCAGCCTGGCCTACCTCCAGGAGCACTGAGAACCGCCAGCTCACGCCAACACAAGCTCCAGCTAAGTTGACAGGCAGGGTAACAAGACACAGATTGTATAACCTAAGGAAAGCGCAAAGCCCTCAGCAGGGTTCTGCTCCCTGGGGTCCCAGCCTGAAAGCGGTGGTACAGGCACCACGTGGACCAGCTTAGACACACAAACATGGAGGGTCTGCACATAAGGATGGGGAAAGGTGCTGGAGCTAGAATTTTGTTTGGCACAGAGGACAGCCACAGATGTGTGGATTCTTTGGGGACCTGGAAAGTAGCCCCAATCCGGACCTGGTGCAGCTTTTTCTTTGACTGCGGCTGCGGCTGTGAGATAGGAGGGTATGAGTGGCTTGCTTTGAATTCTGAGAGCCTTTGCTTTTCTGGAAGTTTTTCAGTTGGGCTTTTCTTCTTTAATGCCTTCAATTATCACAGTTCAAATGATTATATTCCCAGCACCTCCACCCAATAGCCACAAAAGTTTGGCATTTCCTGTACCTGCTTTAAAAATGGCCTGGCAGTAGCCTGGCTTTTCAGCTCCTTTTTTTTTTTTTTTCCATCTGATGTAGGCTTTAATTTATTTTCCCCCACCCCCTCTCTCTAACTGCTAGAGAAACAAGAGATTACTGCAGATGGATGGAAATATTTTTTCCGCTTCAGCATTTGCTGTCAGAACCAGTACTGGGAAGGTTCTCAGATGGTGTCTCTGGCAGCATGGAAATTCCCAAACCCATCTTAAATTATAATCACCTGGTCTCCAAAGAAACAGATCAAAGAAGGCAGCCTATTTTGAGAGCAGTCCCTTGACAGGGCCCTTGGAGGATTTTTTTTTTTTTAATTTGTTTTTGGCTGTGCTAGGTCTTCATGGCTTTTTCTACTTGCAGTGAGTGGGGGGTACTCTCTGCTGGTGCAAGGGCTTCTCATTATGGTGGCGTCTCTAGTTGTAGAGCATGGGCTCTAGGGCACACAAGCCCAGTCGCTGCAGTGCACACACAGCCTTAGTTGCTCCTTGACATGTGGGATCTTCCTGGAGCAGGGATCGAACCTGTGTCCCCTGCATTGGCAGGCGGACTCTTAATCACTGGACCACCAGGGAAATCCAGCCCTTGGAGTTCTCTTTGAGGCTCTCCCACTATTAGACTTTATCTTAGCCATTTGTGAGTTGTCCTCAACACTCTAGTACCATTTCTTGTACATCATGAAATGAACACTCCGCAGCCTTAACATGTCCTGGTATTCACAGCTATCAGGAGGCCTGTACTCTAACATTTATTAGAAGGGTCTCTGTCTGGAGGTGCTTGCAGTCAAATAGGGAAAATATAAGGCTTGCTCAGAAGAACTGGAAGCAAGAGATAAAGGCCAAGTAAGTGGTAGAAAGTAAGTGTGAATTCAGAAGAAATGAAATAGAGAAGATGAGGAAGATGGTATGGAGGTAATGCCACCTGTGGTCATGAAAAAGAGATAGGGTTTTGAAAGCTAGGGAGACAGTATTCTTGGCATGAATAAATGCATCTAACAACTGCCATACGTTCCACCACCATACCATCTAGAAATAGCCATTGTACTACATACCAAATACTCAGATGCCATACATACACCATCTCATTTCACTTCCAAATTTGTAAGGTGGATGTCACCATCTTTATTTAAACTTGGAAGAGATGGAAGCTTTCAGAGGGTAATAGAAGAGCCAATAAAAGTCATCAGTTCTGATTCTAAAGCCTGTGCTCTTCATGCCCTAATGTACAGCAGTTAGAAGGTCTACTCTGCTTGTCTGACGTGGGGCATGAGAGCTTCAGAGTGGAGGTGAGGGGCGTGGAGAAGGGGGCACTGTTCACTCTGCAAGAGTAGCAGAGATAAGGACAGTGGGAGCAAATGGTTGAAAGGGGCCAAGTTAGGGGGACTTCCCCTGTGGTCTAGTGGTTAAGACTCCATGCTTCCAATGGTCAGGGAACTAAGATCCCACATGCTGCAGGGCACAGCCAAAAATAAAATAATTTGAAAAGACCAAGTTGGGAGGGAAACTCAAGAAGTTTCCATCCATTTCCCTTAGATGTAAAGTTGTTAATTGTTTCTGGCTGGTGGTGGACAGGAAAGTGGCTTCCTCTGCTTTTCAGCCCCTTGACCTCCTGGCGGTGGTCAACTGGTGAAGAAGAGGTTGCATTTACTTGTAAGCTTCCCCTCCCATCCCTCTTCTCCCTGCTCAGCTCACTGAGCTCCTGGTGCTTCCCTCAGCTTCATCCAAAACCCCTTTTGAGCATCTTAACGAAAGAGTTCTTCTGAACACTACAGAACTCAGCAGGAATGGCCCAGTTAGCTCTGCCAGCACATTCTGGGAGGTTCTGATGGGTGGGTGTGGACCTCAGTCCTGGTTACCACTAAGAAGCTCAGACACATATGTGTCTCAGCCGCTAGGGGATGGGGATCCTTTCCCAACCCTGCTGCTAGGATATTCAAGGGGAGGTTCATCAGTGGGTGGTTTAAAATCAAAGATTTATATCAGAAACTTCCCTGCTGGTCCAGTGGTTAAGCCTCCATGCTCCCAAAGCAGGAGGCATGGATTCAATCCCTGATCAGGGAACTAAGATCACTCATGCCAGTTGGCATGGCCTTATATATGTGTGTGTGTATAATTATTCCTCTCTCCTGACTTGAGGGAATGGAAAAACAAGAAAAGCAAACTGAATTTAGCACCTCTTATTTGCAAGCAACATTATACCCTCATATTTTCACTCATAGAAACTTCTCTGAGCCCCATGGGGTGGGAATGATCCCATTTAATAGACTGGGAAACGCTGCCCATAAAATCCTAGTAATGAGTCCTGGTTACAAAGCTTGTAAGTGGTACCATCTAGTTTCAAATAGAAGTCTATCAGGTTCCCAGCTGACATGGCCTTCCTACACTGCTGAAGCCCTTCTGGAGCTCATATGGATTGTTTTTGGCAACTGTGGCATTAATACATCCTCCTGGGCAAGAAGAAGTACAGCCTCTAGATGAGGAAGACTGGCCTGCTTTCTTCTGGGAGCAGGGATACCAGCTTGAGTCCCACTGGCAGTGATTCCAGGACACAGGTTTCGCAGGTGGAAGGGAGGGTGGGGGCCTGTGTGTGCAAAAGGCCCTGGGAGTTTCCTGAGGGAACGAGCCTTGCAGCCACAGTGCTAAGGGCCAGGGCCAGGGCCCGAGGGGAAAGACATCATTCAGAGCTTTCATCTAGCTCCATTCCCTGTGGTCTCAAATGTGAGCCCTGAGTCCTGAAACTAGAATAAAAGAGCTAAGAAAAACTGCTGGGGCCTGAAGAGTGAAAGGAAGGCAGGGGCGCCTTTGGCAAACAGGGTCAGTACAGCCAGCAGGAGTTGGAGTGTAGGGTCCCGCTGGCACAGAATGAAACGGCCTGAGTAGTTTGCTGGGCCAGTTTCTGAGTGAACCAGGAGAAACGAGGGGGGACATTGGTCTCTGTCTCCACGCACTGCAGCCCTAGAGGCAACGGGTAGTGAAGGTGCTGTTGTGGCGGAACAGGAAAATGGCAGCCTGGGAGGACTAGCTTTGGAAGCACACCTGAGTCACCTCTGGGTGAAGCACTTACAAGAGGGTGGGGGAGCAGGGCAAGGCTTGTTGGAGACTCTTGGGAACCACAAATTACACAGATTTAAACCATGTTAATTATGCTGCAAGCGTGTTCTTCAGACCAAACAGAGAAACTTTCTCTTCCTCTTTCTCTCCTTGTAGCAAACATTTGAGCACCAACTAGGAACTGGGCATAGACCAGACTCTAGAGGTACTGCAAGAGCTAAGGGAGGGTCCCTGTAAGTGGGTATTTGCCATGTGGGGGGACTCAGTGAAGTAATTAGCGAATGTAACTCAGGAGAGCAAGCGGTGAGGGATGGCCATGTTGGCATCCACCCCTCTCAGAACAGGGCAACTCCTCGCACCTTTGCATGGGACTTCCTGATGACCAGTGGGAGGGCGGTTCAAGACATGAAGGAAGATGAGCTATGTTATTATTCAGTGAGAGACAATGGACTTCTCAGCTAGCGCTAAAGGTAATCAGAACCTTTCACATGGATGCCTGAAAGACCTCCATGAAGTCAGCTTTCCAGGCCAGCAGGACTGACACAGGGACCTCTTGCAACTGCACCGATTTCTGTGTCCTTTGAGCATCAGCGCAGTACCACGTCCGCCACAAGTATTTGCAGCGTTTGACTTCACATCTTTGAGCACATGCTCCCCGCTTCCTTCCCAGCTTTGATTTTCAACACCCTTTCATACAGCATCCCAATAATAGAAAAAAGGATGGCAGCATACCACCCTCTTCTCAGTGGTCCTGCTTCTCTCACCACCGAGTATGTCTTGATGTTGTCCTGAGTGGTCGGGCACAAATCCAAATGCAGAATCAGCAATGGTCTCTGCCCACTGGGCTTAAACTCTTAAGTCTGAGCATTAAGGAAACAGCTAAGCACGTAATCACAAGAGACAAAGCCAGTCTTATCCGGCAAGAACTGAACATGTCTGAACGAAAGAAGGAGCGAGCCTAACATGAAGCCATTTCCCTTTGTTGTAAAACAAGACAATTCAATAAACATGACATCAGGGGAAGGTGCCCTCTGGAGAAGGCAGAAGCCTCTTTCACATTGATGATGTTATCAGGATGCAACGAGAGTTGCATCTTGATTTCTCTTTTTTTCTGTTTGCAAGAGCTTTTTATTTATTTTTTTTCAAGAACTGATTTCTCTTTTTATCCCCCCGACACATTATCCTCACTACTTACTAAAAACCTTATTTGTTGTCACTTGAGCAGGCTGGTCCATTCCCTGTCCACATTTTAGCAGTTAATATATTTGTACTAGTTTGTTAGAGCTGCTGTAACAAAGTACTGCAGACTGGGCAGTTTGAACAAGAAATATTTACTATCTGGAGGCTAGAAGAACTATCTGCTATCAAGGTGTTGGCAACGTTGGTTCTGCCTGAGAGCTGTGAAGTGTGGAACTGTTCCAGGCCTCTCTCCTTGGCTTGCAGATGCCCTTCTTCTCTGTTTCCACATTGTCTTCCTGCTATGTTATCCGCGTCCACATTTCTTCTTATAAGGATACCAGTCATGCTGGATGAGAGCCCATTCTAATCATCTCTTTTTAACTTCCGTACTTTTAAAAAACCCTATCTCCAAGTAATATCTCATTCTGAAGTACTGGAGATCATTTGAACATATGGATTTTTGGGGGGTGGGGAGGTAACACAATTTGACCCATAAAAATCTGCTGTAGAGATGGCTTTCTGATAGGTTTCTGGAAGACAGTATTTAGTTCCTCAGTTGGTTTGCAAATTCTACCAACATCATTCATTTCCATTTTCACAAAACTTAACAGTGAGTTAACAAAAATTATAAGCTCCAGGAAAACCAGAATTTGAAAAGATACATGCCCCCCAATGTTCAATGCAGCACTGTTTACAACAGCTTAGACAAGGAAGCAACCTAGATGTTCATCAACAGATGAATGGATAAAGAAGCTGTGGTGCATATATACAATGGACTATTACTCAGCCATACAAAGAATGAAATGATGGCTTTTGCATCAACATGGAAGGACCTAGAGATTATCATACTAAATGAAGTCAGAGAAAGACAAATATCATATGATATCACTTACCAGTGGAATCTAAAAAATTACACAAATGAGCTTCTTTACAAGACAGAAACAGACTCACAGACATAGAAAACAAGTATGGTTATTAAAGGGAAAAGGTGGGAGGGGAGAGAGAAACTGGAAGTCTGGGGTTAACATATACACAACTATATATAAAACAGATGATCAACAAGGACCTACTGCGTAGCACAGGAAACTCTACTCAGTGCTCTGTAGTAACCTATATGATAAAAGAGGTTTGGGGACTTCCCTGGTGGCTTAGTGGTAAAGAATTCACCTGCAATGCAGCGGACATAGGTTTGATTCCTAGGTTGGGAAGATACCCTGCAGAAGGAAATGGTTATCCACACCAGCATTCTTGCTGGGAAATCCCATAGACAGAAGAGACTGGCATGCTATAATCCATGGGGTGGCAAAATAGTTGGATACAACTTAGCAACTAAACAACATAAGTGAATCACTTTGCTATACACCTGAAACACAACACTATAAAATCAACTATACGCCAACACAAAATAAAAATTAAACAAAAAAATTTGTAAGTTTCATGAGAGAAGAGATTGTGCCTGTCTTATTAACCACTATTTACCCTTAGAACAGTATCTGCCACACAATAGGAATGTTTTAAATATGAGACAAATGAATAAAAGGACCCGAAAGTTCCACACTGGGAATTACATTCCTCTGAACTCCCTGAGACTCATCTCGCCTTTAGGAAACAACTTGAACGTTGGTTTTCGGTATAAGAGGAAATATGGTTGTTAAGCCTGAAAGTATGGTTGTTAAGCCTGAAAACTTGTAAATACATTGCCCCAGCCATGGAAGTAAACACACGCTAACACTCCATCAGGCAGGCAAAAATATGCTTTGAGTGTGAGTGAATAACGCTGATTATATAGTCCACCAAGGAAGTCAGCTCAGCTTAGCACCAATTTTCACTGCATCAAGGTCAAACTGGGCACTTAGAACTAAGGTCTGTCCTTTCCGCCACCATGATGTTCCTCAGGCCCATATATCCCAGGTCATATCTTCAGAATATTCCATGCACTCTTCTGCCATCTCAGCAGAATTATACTGGAAATACTGGAAAGCAATGGATTACACAAAATGACCTTCCATGAGTCCAAGTTCGGCCACCTACAAATGCAGATGGATCCCAATCCGTAGCAGGAATTCAAGTGAAGAATCAGCCCCGTCATTACTTAAGGTCCTTGCTACGTGGGTATATTTTGAGTAGATTTTTCAAAATAACATATAATTATTGATATAAATATGCATATGTTTTTATGCATGGGCAGATATAGCTATATTTATATGCATGTATTTGGAAATACATGTTTTAATGTATCATGTGTTCATTGCAGCATCTACTTCATTACCCCCATCCCCAAATTTCCCATCAAGAGAGCCAAGGAAATTGGGAATCAGCATCCACAAGATGTGACACCACCAAATGGAGCTAGAAGAGGCAGCAGCAGTTACAGCAAAGAAGGACCTGAGTCCCTGGTTATGTCGATCACTGTGACATGCTCCCAGCTCCATCCATGTGATGGATGGGTCTGTAATTTGTTGTTGCTGCTATTCTGGCACACATTTGCAGAAACAAACTCATTCACGGTTCCCCTGCTGAAAGCTCAACCATCCGAGTGCCACAGGAAAACAGACTTTGGCATTTTAGCTGCTCACAGACTGGGTCATCCATAAAAGTTTAATTTTCTAAAAATATTCAGTGAGGTGCTTTTCCTGAATGAGATGGTTTCTGGCTCATAAGCGTATTTATTCGAGTAAATAGGAGGAAGATCGGTAAGTCAGGAATCTAATCAGCTATCATGCAGTCCATCTGGTTTAATTAGCGAGTCCGGCAGCTTGCAGGCACCTTTTTAGTAAAAGGCTTCAGAACCAGCTCCCTTAAAGGCAGAGGTGCTTCTGAATGTGGTTTCAACATGTGCTTGCCTTGTTCCCTGCCTCCATATAGCCCCTTATCAAATTCCCATCACCGAACAACTTGAGACACATCACAGCTTGCTTCTAAAGGGCATGCCAATGGAAGTAAATGCGGCCTATGGGAACCCCACGAATCACCACGGCTGGTCCCTCCGTTTATTTGATCAGTATCAATTAACTAAGCATGCATTGGACCCTACTCTATGCCAGGGCCCGTGTGAATGAGGCTTGGCTCAGCTCTGGTGGGGGTGACAAGTGTGTCAACAGATGATTTCTAATTGCACACTAGAGTAGTGAGGTGGCCCCAGGCATGGGACCTGATGAGGGTCTGACTTGACTCCAGACAAATAACTGGCAGCGAGTATGCACAGGAGAGTGAGGAAGGTCCCTAACCAACAGCTCTTAAACTTAACCATGAACCAAACCCACCGGGGGAGATTGCTCAGGTACAGACTGCTGGGCCCTACCCTGGAGTTTTTTAATGTAGGAGGTCTGGAGTGGGGCCAGAGAGTCTGTGTTTCTAACAAGCTTCCCACTGACTCTAATTCTGTCAGTTCAGGAACTGTACTTTGGGAAAGGCCAGCAGTTCTCAGCCTGGGTTCACAGTGGAACCACCAGGAATTTCAACAACTACTGAACGCTTGGGTCTGCCCCCTAGAGAGTGTCCTAATCGGTTTGGTATCCAAATAGGACATCAGGGATTTTGAGCATTTGTATTTTAAGAATTTCAAACTTACAGAAAAGTTATAATTACGGTACAAATAGCTTTTTTTACTGAACAATTTGGAAGGAATTGTTGATTTGGTGTCCCATCTTCCCTTCTTTAGAGTGTGTTTTCTTCCAAACAAGAACACTCTCCTACATGCTTACAAATCAATATCCAAAAAAAAAAAAAAAAAAAACCCACATGGATATATTATGATCATTCAACATTTGCCAAATGTTCAAAATAAATGTTTTAATATGTATTTATTTGGCTGCCCCAGGGCCTTAGTGGCAGCATGAGGGATCTTTTGCTACAGGGCATGTACTATGTAGCTGTGGCTTCCAGGCTCGCTAGTTGTGGCATACCAGCCCCGGATCAGGAATTGAGCCAGTGTTCCCCGCACTGCAAGGGCAATTTTTAACCACTGGAACATAAAGTTCCCCACCCCCCAAATTTTTAATTGCAAAAGAATCTAGTTCAGATTACATGTTGCCTTTAGTTGTCATATATCTATTTAGTCGCCTTTATTCTGCCAAAAGTTCACAGTCTTTCCTGAACATTCATACCTTTGACACTTTTAAAGATGGCAAGCCAGTTATTTTGTAGAAATATCACTTATTTTGGTTTGTCTGATGTTTTCTCATGATGGGACCCAGGTTATACACCTTCGACAGGGCAATCACAGTCGTGATGTAGTGCCTTATTGTAAGGTCGTACCTGGTTTATCTTTGTCCCAAGATTGATAATGTTCACGTTCGGCTCTTGCTTAAGGGGTGACTACTAGGCTTCTCCTCTGTAAATTTACTCATTTTCCTTTTTTAATTCATCAGTTCTTTGTAGGGAGATGCTTTGAAATTATGCAAATATCCTATTTATCATTAAACTTTAATTTACTCATTAAGGTAATTTACATCAGCATGAACTCACGGTTTCTTATTTTGTTCAGTAGGTTATACTGTTCCTATCATTACTTGTTTGAGGCCAGTGGGAACCTTTTAATCTGGCTCTGATTCCTGGTTTTTCTAAATCTTGCCAGTCAGTTCTAACATGCAGCCAAGGTTGAGAACCACTTCTGTAGATAGAGCAAAGTTTCATATTCAGAGGACTGAAGACAATGAGCAGAGCTTCAGGGAAGTGCAAGGTTTCATGTTGGGAGCCGGTTTGGATTAGCGCTCCGCCCGTGACAAAGGTCATGAGGAAGGAGGCTTGGCAATAACGCAAGGGCGCAAGATCAAGCCTCAGGAGCCCCTTGGAGGTTCTCGAGCATCTACCCCCAAAACCAGAGCCTGCCTGCTTTACTACTTGTGCTCTCACCTACACCTCTGACTTTACGGGGGGCTGTCCCCCACTACCTCTCTCTGAAAAAAGAGTTAACGTAGAGCTTCAGTTAATAAATTCCTGGGTGTGACAGGAGTATAACCTACAAACTCCTCTGAAGGTTCTTTGGCCCACCTGACAGGCTTGTCCGGCCACTTGTGCTTCTAAAAACAGGTTCTTTAGAGAAGTTAGAAAACTATTAACATAAGTATAATGGGCTGATTAGAAATTGTATTGGTGAAGGGTTTTTCATTTGTTGAGCCAATGATTGCTGCTAAGTCTCCACTTCCCCTGCCCTTATACACATTAATGAATAGAAGAGATAAGTATTAACCTTTGATATTAATCACATTAGACTTTAGGCTAAGTAAATTCTTTCCCTGACTAAAACCCACTACACCCTCACCCTATAGGAATGTAAACTTATCTAGTGGAGTCTGTTTTAAGAATAATCGCCCTGGAGAAATAAGTGACTGACCACTATCACAAAGAGAAGGTCATAAATTGTCAACAGGCCCCCTGGCCGGAAGATGATGTAACACCCCTAAGACCTCTGTATACATTTGATAAAAGTCAGGGCTGCCGACCCCACGTGACTTTTGTATAACATCTCAGTGTATAAAAGTAGACCATGGAAAATAAAGAATGGGGATCAGTTCCTGGCAAGACTGGTCTCCCCATGTCGCTCTCTCTCTCAAATTCTGGCTGAGTCTCCATCTGGGGCACGGGACCCACCATGCTTACTAATTATGCCTGGGCTTCTAAGATCGGACCGGGGAGGCCTCAGTGTCTCCTCTCCTTCGGGAGAACGGGAAAGACGCCTGCGGCCTTCGTAAGTGGTGCAAACTTCTTGTCTTGAAGTTTTATTGGTCCCCCGCGTAAACCAAGCTACTCAGCCTCTTTTCTCCACTGAAATTTCCTACTGAGCTATCCTCGTTCTAGTATTCTTTATATCTCTAATTATAACTATCGTGTCCTGACCCTCACCGACGCTGTCCTCGCTTCGAAGTCCCTGGATCAGCTGGGGCTGGTCCCCAGCAGTTTCAGCATGACTGGTGGGCAGGATGGAGATGGGGTGGGGTGGCAAGAGATTTAGGGTTCATTCAGGCCCAGACTATCCCATCATCATCCTTTCCAACAGTGAGATCCTAGGACTTCCCTGGCTGTCTAGTGGTTAAGACTGTGCTTCCAATGCAGGTTTGATCCTTGGTTGAGGAACTAGGATCCTGTACACTGTGCAGCATGGCCAAAGTAAATAAGTAAAATAGATAAAAGTCTCATTAAGACAACAATAAAAAAAAATCCAATGATGTCCTATCCCTCTGTGTACATGAGGCTGTAAGCCTATACATCATGGAAGTGCTGCCTTGCAGTTAACAGCACAGACTTTAGGCAAAGGGATTTGTGTTCCTGCTCTGACACTTCTTAACGATGCAACCTTGAGCTTGTTACTTACTATGGACTGAATGGTCCCCACACTGACCCCAAATTCTTATGCTGAAGCCTTCACCTGCTGGGTAGCTGTATTTAGACATGGTGCCTCCAAGGAAGTAAAGTTAAATGCAGTCCCAGGGGTGGGACCCTGACCCTAGGGGACAGTATCCTTACAGGAAGAGATACCAGACCTTGCTGTCTCCCACTTGCCCACCCCCAACCACGCTCCTGCACAAAAAGAAGGCCATATGAGCATTCAGCAAGATGACTGCCATCTGTGAGCCACAGAAGCCTCAGAATGAAATCTACCCTGATGGCACCTTGATCTTGGATGCTAAGCCTCCCAAAATGTGAGAAATAAATTCCTGTTAAGTCACCCATTCTATGGTGTTTTGTTTTGGTAGCCCCAGCAAACTTATCTGACCTAAGTCTGTTTCCCACCTTAAAAAAAAAAAAAAAAAAAGATACTAATGGTCCTACCTCCCAGAGGTCTGATGAGGTTTAAAGAAGAAGAAAACATCAAGTACTTAGCAGAGTACTGCCTTTAAGTTATTTCTATTCCTTGACTCATCCTCAGCCACACCTGGCAAATTCCCACTCCCCTGCTTTTGTCTACAATCAGGTCAGTCTTACACACACTGTGTGAGCAGGCCCCTACTGTGCGCCGGCACTGTACTAGGCCCAGCGATACAGAATACAACAAAGACTGCCTCAGGTCCAAATCCAAGAGTAAAAGGCTGCCCACTGCTGCCCTAGGTCAGGAGCTGTTTCAAATTCCATCTATAGTAAAGGGTCTGATTCACTATGGTTTGAAACCTGTCTCAAAGCTTTGGCCTAATGAGAGAGTAAATCATATGATGAGACAATCTTCCATACACTCCCTCGGTTTTCTTATATTCATATGGTTACAAAGTCCTCCCCCAGCTTACTAGTAACTAGTCCAAGGCCTGCAAACTAATAGAGGTCTTTTTTTTTTCCCTTGCCTATTAAAGAGACTTTTATTCCCCCCATGTGTTGGTCTGAGATACTAGATAATGACACTGTAAAGTGAAACCAACTTTAAACCAACTAGCAAAAGTAGAAACGCCTTGCTGTGCTCCGCTGACATTCAGATGGGACGACAGAAAAAGTCCTGAGCTGCAAGCAAACAGGGCTCACAGCAAGTGACTCATGTTAGAAAATCCATGGTTACAACTTTATACCTCCTCTGGGGGTATAAACAAAGAAGTAACTTCCATTTTTTTTTATTTTTTAGTTGAACTAAGTTAAGATGGAGTCAAAATAAAGTTTGATGAGATAAAAGTCTTTAGAGTGCAAAATTTTGCCCGAAGTTCATATTTAAGCATTAAAAGGAAGTCAGTCACGCATTAGACTTTCTAGCTTTGGCTCAGGTTATCTTCACGCAAGGCTGCTCTTCCGATCTCTAATACTCTATGCGTATCTCTCTTACCATTGATTCCCTATTTCCTCCAGGATTGAGAGACTTTTGAGTATAAGCCCCATTTAGTTGTCCTTACGAAAGGGATCCCTGTTGGTGCCTCCCAGGGCCCAGCATGAAGCAGGTCTGCGCTTCCCTCTCCTGACTTTGCGAGCCCCTAACTTCAGTGGGAGGCTGGACACATTGCCAGGGGCAGCGGACATCCACCATTCAGCCTGGGATTGGGACACGCTGGGCTTTCCGCTTTCTGCTGGAAATCCCCACTCTCTATGCTTTTTCTCAGTATCTTTGTGATTCTTTTCCCTGTTCCATTGCAATTCTTCAATTTTCTCTCCTCTTTTATCATTTTTGACCTCAGAACTAGCTTTTCTATTTATAGCCAGCAAGCTCCCTCTTCTTCCTTCTTTAAAGCATTTCTGCAAACCTCTGAAACCTCTTCCACAAATATGAACGGTGGATTAAAGACCCTGAAGAGTCTTTCACCAAGGAGTCACATTCTCCTTTCTTGCAGCCTTAGGTAAGAATTTTCAGGAGAGACCTGTATGCTATTTCAGTTCATAGGCAGGACTTGCTCACATTGGGCCAGCAAGGAGACTTGGAGCTCTTGGCATTGCCCCTCCCACCACTGGGTAGCCTGTGCCAGGGCAGTGGTTTACAAACTGGGCTCTCTGGAACCTGAAACCTCCTTGATGGTACCCTCTAGGCCAAGAATGAGAAGTAGAAGGGCAGGAGAAAAGAGTGGATGGGGATCATGCCTCCTATTCATGCTTCAAACACAGATGCTCTGCTTTTATCTGCCTCAAAAATTGGGTGTGTTTTTTTTTTTTAAGATTCCATTGGAAATAAAAATAGTTTTGCTGCTAAAATATTTTGTAAGCCACTGGAAGAGTGGGAAAGCATATAGCCAGATAGACTGGTTGAATGGTGGCACATCTTTCCTTTAAAAGTAGATGGAATTTGTTTGTTGGAAACAGCCAAAGATCACTTGGAGTCAAAACTGGTGAAAAGATATGTGAGCACAAGGAATAAAAAAGCAGATTGTGGCCATGATATGAAAACCCTGTACATGTGGGCAGCGCACAAAGTATCCCTCTAGGAGAAAGAATCCTAACCAAGCATGTGTGACATTGTTGGAACAAGTACGTAAACTGACCCAATAAGTTAATAGTGTTGTTTAGAATGCATTCACTTGCATAAATTTTCCTATTGGCCATGAGTATGGCTGTGTGTGTGTGTATTTAGTCTTTCTCTAGATAGTCTTTGGGGAAAGAAGGCCAGAGTGTTTAGTCTGGGTTCAAATGCTGCTCCGAAAGTTATAAGTTGTATGACTCCAGAAAAATCATTTAACCTCTCTCAGTTTCCTCATCTGTAAAGCAAAAATAATATCACTTAATTTATGAGGGTTTTTTGTGGAGGTGTAAATGTGGTAAAACACGTTGATGCCTCAGAAACCTGGGGCCAGGCACAAGGTAAATTCTCTTAATATCTGTTGTTCTTGCCATTATTGTTATTATGATCATCATCATTATCCTCTGACCTGAGGATTCTCTACCATATCTAACCAGCTTTCTCAAGAATCCTCATCTTTCTTCAGATAATAGATGAGGCCCTGTTTTCATAGATTAAAAAGAATTAAAAATGGAGGCAGCTTTGCTAAAATCATCACATGACTCATAGGAAATCTGGGATTAGAACTCAAAAGTAGAGGCAGTTTGAGCAGCTGGGCAAGGGGAGGACATAAATTAAAGCCCTACCCACCTCGTCTCAGTGGGTGGAGATGTGAAAGAGCCATCAGGAAGGTTCTGGAAAGGAATGTGGAAGATGACAAAACATGAGAGAATTCTAGAATCACAGGTTTACTGAATGTCAAAGGGAGACCTGTGAGAGCCCTCCCTCCAGTCCATACAATAGTAGTATGGCCCAGAGAGGTTCAGGTACTTGCCTAAAGTGACACAGCTCATTGGTAGAAGAGCAGGATAAAAGCTCCTACCTCCAGTTTCAGGGGCCACTGACTTTTCCCGGCCACCTGCCCAGTTTTACTCAGAGTGGTGTCTCTGTGAACTGCCACTGCCTATAAGGGACGAGCGGCAGAGGGTGGGCAGCCTTAGCCTGCTGCTCTGAAAATGCTCTGATTTTTCAAGTGTGCAGCCTCAAAGCACAGCCTGCAGTCCTTCTGTCTCACCGTCTACTAAAAAATGTTCACTCTGAAACTTGTAACAGCAGTGACCTCTGACAGGCCGGCACGTCCCAGCTGTTAACATTCTTCTGCTTACAACAGAACTTGCCCTTAAGACCCTTGTAGCCAGGCCTGGAGAGGGGGTGACTCTGTCAGGGCCAGGCCTCAGGAAGAACAGAGAGCAAAGTCACCTTGGCTCTGGGACTGGGAACCACTGGCCACTCAGTCCAGCTTCCTGCCTCCTCTCCATCCTGTACCTGTGCCTTACAGCTATGAGATGCTGCCTCTGACCAATCCAGAGAGAGACCCTTTTGTGTGGAATCGATCTCAGCAGTCAGCAACCGGAGCCATTGTACAGGGGACTTACTCCACCCATCCCTACCTGCAGGACCCTGCATTTCACACTTCTTTTCATTGATTTCCTTTAGCTAACAGGCTGCTCCTTGAGTCACAGGACTAAGCAACCCAGATGAAGATCCCTTTGGAGAAAGAGTGTGGACAGCCTGGGAGGATGATGCCCATGGCCTGATCCCCCATGGAAGGAGCATCAAGTCCCCATGACTCACCTCAGAAACCTCTAATAAGCTTGGGTTTCATATCCTTTCAGGCTATTAGGGAACTATGGTGGGAAGTGTGCCAACAGGATCCATACCTGAAAACCCCAGAGCAGCTTTCTCACCAGCTCCCCTTTGCCAGCTCATGTGGATCAACCTGCTTCACGTCTCGAGTTCCTTGTCTATAAACTAAGGAAAGTGTCTGCCTTATCCATCTCTCACCAGCCCCTCCCCATTTTTAGGTTGCGCTGGGTTTTTGTTGTGGCTCATGGGATCTTAGTCCCCTACCAGGGACTGAACCTATGTCTCCTGCACTGGAAGGAGGATTCTTAACCACTGGACCACCAGACAAGTCTCAAACCTCTTCTCTTTACACAGCCACCAGGAGACTGGGGACAGAAGGCTATGTCTTACTAAGGGAAGTGTTACTGCCCCTCTGGGTAGCAGGGAAGTTATTCACTCTGTGCTTTACCTTTGAGGTTTCTGAGTTATCAAGACCCTTGAGAGTCAAAATATGTGAGAAATACAGCCTTCTAAAGATCTCCTTTGGAGAAGGAAATGGCAACCCACTCCAGTATTCTTGCCTACAGAATCCTGTGGACAGAGGAGCCTGGTGGGCTGCTATCCATAGGGTCGCACAGAGTCAGACACGACTGAAGCGACTTAGCATGCATGCATGCAAAGACCTCATTTACTCCACATGCACTGAGCCTGGTCTCTGTCCCAGGTTCTATGCAAGGACACAAATGGGAAGAGATCACAAACCAGGCCTCCAAGGAGCCTTGGATTAACAGAAGCATTATGTGACTTAAATGGAATGTCTTATCATATAGACAACCTCTCCTCTTAGACCAGGGTGGAGGGGACCAAGGCACCAGGAACATTTTCCTGGAGGAAGGGAATCTCGGAGGTAATTTGAGATTTGCCAGGGAAGCCTGTGGATAAGGGGAAGTGGCTCCCCTCAGCATTAGGAGGAGGACAGGAAAGGCCGACCTGTCTGGGCCAGGCGCAGGTGATGGTGTGAGGCTGGGCTGGCTGAATGGGTATTGGGCCTGGAGGGTGCAGGTAAGAGAGGTGGGCCAGGGCCTGCAGACAGCCCTGAATCTGCCTGTAGAGGAGGGAGTGTGGGGAGGAGGAGACCAGTAGGATTTCAACCAGAGGAGTGTCACTCTGTGGGGAGAGGGGAGGGAGCAAGGGGACAAGGCAGGGTGAGCGTACATACTGCCTGTGGGCCCCTTGGAAGCTGCTACCCTGATCTGGGCAAGGAGCAATGAGGCCTGGACAATGCAACTCATCACAGCACAGAGTAGCAAAGACAGGCGGACATTAAGTCAGGTCAGGAAAGAGGAAATGAGCAAACCAAGCAGTGGATTCCCATTCCTACATCACCTGGCCTGTCAAGTCTCTTCCCAAGCTGTTTTGCCAAGGTCACAGTATCTTCCTGGGCTTGTCAATAAACCATTTTTTAAAATAGTTTATTTATTTATTTAGCTGTACGAGATCTTAGTTGTGGCATGTGAGATCTAGTTCCCTGACAAGGGATCGGACTCGGGTCCTCTGCATTGGGAGCATAGAGTCATAGCCATCGGATACCAGGAAGTCCCTTTCAACAAGTTCTTACAGAACTTCCCAAAGGAGCCCATTTCCAGTTCGCCGTACCCAAATGACAATTAAGAAAAGCTGGTCCCATAACTCACTATGAAAACCACTGAAACAAACATGTGGGACCACATTCTGGATATGACGAGTACATGGAACATGGGTCATCTGTGATGAAACACCTCTGCAGCCAGCCTAAGCTGGTTTCTGGGGCAAACTTACTCTCATCTAGGAAGCAGGGAGGAGAATGCCTATGTCTAAAAACTCAGAGGATTAAAAAAGGGAATGGTTGTAAACAACAAAGAAGGTGCCAGGCAGGGTGCCAAATATGTGGCCTCCAACATAGTTCCCTGATGGTTACATGGCTGGCATGTGTCCCCTAATTCACAGTTGCTGCCACCACTGATAAACACACACACGAACCTATTTCACCTTCCACTTTCAGTCAACAGTTGGGGCCTACAGTCTGAGAGGTTTTCTGGGGTGGGGCCTTTTCAGAGGCCTTTGACTCCCACAATGCCCGCCCACCCCTTCTCCACCCCTGAGCAGGAGTTAGCTGGGGTGATGGGATCAGTTGGAAGGATTCATGTAATCCCTTCCTTCTTTAAGGTACCTTCTGATCACTCAGCAATTAATCCACCACCCAGCCCAGGGAGGCCAGAGCGGATTGCCATTCCACTAATGAGGTTGCTGAGCTGTGGCTCTAAGCTGGGATGGGCCAGGTGGGAGCTTGGCCCATGGAGGGGGCGGAGTGGGGGGCGGGATGGGCAGGGAGATTAGCATCCCCAGCTACCCGACTCCCAGGACAGCAAAATTCCCTTAAGGACTCAATGCCTTGGATCCCCAGAATCTTCACCCAGAACTTCTGCAAATTCTTCTCCTTTTAAGAATCCAACTCTCCACCCCAGTAAAATGGAAGCTGAAAAGATAGAGATCAATTCCTACTCCAGTAAAAGGGCTATCAAATGGAAAAACCTTGACCATTTCTGAGCCTCACTTTCCTCATTTATAAAAGGAGGGAGTCAGATGAAATAATCCCAAAGAGTCTCCAGACAAATGCAGATCAGCATAGAGTTAAATGAAGACAGATTTTTCATACCCAACCATTCTGCTTGTGTCTGAGCAGCCCAGGCCAACATATACAGGCACAGTTAAGATTTGCCAATTTGATCTGCCCACATGGATGCTAGCATATATGACAGCTGATGATGGAGAGAGAAACAGCAAAGTAGCCCAGGCAAAGCCCAAAGACCCATTTAGATGCAGAACAGGAAAAGAGGTGACCATCTTAGGAGGAGATTCTCAACAGGCACACTGCAGCCCTTAGAAGACCCCTACTCTTCCCAGCATCCATGAAATCCTGGCTCCAGTAAGGTGGGATTACAAGGGGCTCCACGGAAGCCAGTAATTCTTGCTGCTGAGGAGAGGAAGCCACACAGGTCAGCACCACCACCTGTTGCAGAAGCAGCAACAGCAGCACAATTATTACCTTGGAAGCAATCTTCCCTTCCACTCCAAGTATTTTTTGAGTATTCAGCCTATGCCTGGAAGTAAATGTCACCTCTGCTTAGAAGGCCATGTATCCAGCTTGCCCAGGACAGTGTGGTCTATACCTGTTCTACAAGCATCCCTTATGGACAATAACTAGGGTGATTACAGGCGCCACTGAGTTGTTTTCAAAGTTTGTTAGAAGGAAGGAAAAGGGGGTATAGAAGCATTGATGATTAAACTCTAAGACAAAATCAGAAAGACTAAGTTTTTGCCCATAGACGTTATTATATATTTAGTTCAAGAAATAGATGGGGAAGGGATATTAAATACAATTTAGTATTATAAGATTATAAGCAAGAATGGTATTTCATAGTCTTTTCTAAAAACAAATGTCAGTTGCCAGCATAACAAAGCACCCTGTATTTAACAGTATTGTGTTAAAACCAAATGTTTATTCATACTCATTTAAAATATTTTCCATTGAAAAGAAAGGTTTTCCTGTTTTTTAATGAGAAAATCTAGCTTTAAACAATTGAACATCTGGAGTATAATACTAAAAAATAGAGGTTGAAAACAGTTCTAAAAAGATTTTTGTTTTAAAAAAGAACAAGTAATGATAATAATAGCAATTCATTGATATTACTGATAGTATTACTAATTATTTTAATTGTTTTTAAGAATTTGAGTTATCACCATCATTTTTATAATTACTACTAACAATTATCGACTTACAAGTCTTACTGGAGAAATATGTACTGTGTAAGGTTTGTCCACAAAGTAATTTACACAGTGCAGAATGTAACACATGCAAAAATAAGAAGATATTGCATGTAATAACCAGGACTACTCATTCAAAGTACAGTTCATGATTCAGAGCTGATCTATAAGCTTGTTGCTACCAGTTCGAGATAAGATAAATATAGAACTTGGGAGAATTGTTTAGAAACTTACATTTTGAGAATGTGATAGATCCCTTCAAAAATGAAAAGTGTTAAGGAATTTGGTAATAATAAATCTAGGTTTTTGTATTTTACATGTCTTTTTATTTCATTTTTCTGGTAATTCATTTATATAGTGTAATTTTTTGAGTCATAAATGCAGGAGATAATTTTAATAAGGGCTCAAAATGTAAACCAAAATTTTGTTAAATAAAATTACTATGTCTACACTTACTCCTAGACAGAGATGGTTGAACTCAAGGAGTCAGAGAAGGATTTTAAAACCTCAAACACAAGAGGTTGTCACTGGGGAGAAAACTGAGGCCAAATGGTACGTGAGTGTATAAAGCCACATTTATAAATAGTTCAGGGCCCAACAGAAGTGTTTTAGGTAGCAACTGGGGAGTTAAAAAAAACAAAAGTAATGCTCTGTGATACATTAGAGGAAGGTAGAAACAAATCCTTCACTATAGAAAGCTTAAGAAATACTAATTTAGACAATCTATATTACTTGGTTTGGGAAATGAAAGGTTTGGGTGACATCTGCTATATAGTACATAATACTATATAGCAAATGTACTACATAGTACAGAGTATATGTAAACAGTACATTGGAGGAACAGAGGAATTCTCTTCATGTTGGAGGAACAGAGTGATCACTATGGACTACAGTGGTTTGAGCAGGATTTATGGAGCAAGCAGCACTTTAAATTGTAACAAATTATAGATGAAGAATAGGAGAAAATCCCAGGATTGAGTTGCCTAAAATTGGGAAATAAAAGGCCTATAAATTCTCCTAAGGTTTTGCATCTCTCTTTTCTTAATATAGGCACCCCTTTCCATTATGATGACTAAGATCAGGAAGTGGATTAAAATCTTTTCATTTCCTCCTTGGCTTTGAAGTTCCTTAAAGAAGGGATTTAGAATATAAATAGTGTGATTGGTAGAATCTTTGAGTGAAGGAGAAAACGTAAATTAAATGTCTTCTCATTTTCAAAATTAAATAGAAGAGCTTGCTCCTGCCTAAAAGAAAGAAAAACTAAATTAAAATGTTTGGCACTGAACGTAATCAGAATATTTGATCAAATTAAGAAAAACTAAACCCATCTTAAACTTCAGTACCTTTATTTTCAAAAATCATACTTTCATTTGAAAATGTATAAAGACAGTGTTTGGGCTCATGGATGAAAAATTAATCTTGTGCTAAAAGCTAGACAAGGGGCTCAGCCTGATATGTTTTCTTAAATCAAGGAGTTATTCAAAATCAAGAATTTACATAAAGCTAAATTAAAACCTCTATAGCACATGAAGTCTATGGGAACAGGACTGTATCATGGCTAAGCCACATCAAGTCACTTAAACCTAGAGATGAAGAGTTCCAGTCCATGAGAAGCTAAGACTTCCTGGGAAGGCCCAGTGTAAGATAGACGTAGGCAGGACTAGGACACAGGACCCTGGATTGGGACTTAAAGGCCCTGAGATCACCAAATTTCTAACCCGTGACTCTTCCTTGTGTAGCTTCTCTCACTAAAACTGCTGCTGCTGCTGCTACTGCTGCTAAGTCGCTTCAGTCGTGTCCGAATCTGTGCGATCCCATAGACGGCAGCCCACCAGGCTCCGTTCCTGGGATTCTCCAGGCAAGAATACTGGAGTGGGTTGCCATTTCCTTCTCCAATGCATGAAAGTGAAAAGTGAAAGTGAAGTCGCTCAGTCCTGTCCGACTCTTAGCGACCCCATGGGCTGGAGCCTACCAGGTTCCCCCGTCCATGGGATTTTCCAGGCAAGAGTACTGGGGTGGGGTGCCATTGCAAATCATCCATTTCCAGCGACTTGCCTTTTCACATTCCTGAACAATTTAAGGTCTTCTCATCAACTAGTCAAGGCTGATGACAAGAAGCTGGCAATTGTCAATGGATAATGGAACTTCAGACCTGGGATCACCAGGTGGCAATATAAGGCTATTAGGGGGAGGGGAAGTCTTCTGCTCAGGTTCACTTTGCCCAGCAATACATAAACCCTGAGTCTTCAAAAGGCTCTGAAAGTGTTTAGATCATAAAGTCCATCACACATTGTGATTATTATTGATGTATATTTGTCTCTAGACACAGGACAGCTTTTTCCAAGCTATTGGCACAAGGGTCTGGTTGAGGTATAAGCCCACACCAATTTCCATTTTTTCCCTGAAATATTGGCTCTGTCTCCATTTAGGGGACATAGAGAAGTACCTAAAGTTGTTGGGACTTTTGTTGAGCACAATCCTCAGATTGGGGGATTGGAGCACTTTGGATCAGGTTACTTCTGATGTTTAGAAAGGTCAAATGCTTCTTTAGCAGACGTTAAACAAGGCTCTTTATGGAAAGACTATAATCACGTGAAATGGATGGGAAGATGCTGGCAAACTGCTGTGATCAGCTGGGGAAATTGGTGCTCAGAACACATTATAAGACTGAAGACTTGGGGTTGCAAGGCCTCATTCTTTGCTCCCACTCCACATGGATTTTATCTTTATTGTTGGGTGATGTCATTCTCCTCTCCAGGCCTTTATCCCGGCTGTTCCTCCTTGCCTGAGGATGGTCTTTCCCATCATGGTTACCCAAAATACACTTGCAATCTATACAAGTGTGTTCACTCTTCCAGGTTCAACTCATGCTCTATCTCTTCTACAAAGGTTTCTTTCTAAAACACTACTGGGTGGTAAGAAAACCATGGGCTTTGAGGTTGGCCAGGTCAAAAGTGGGCAAATTACTTAATTTGAGTGATAGACTCATAACTATAAAATTCTGGATCATTGTGAGATGCAAGGATTTGCAGTGCAAAATATGGTGTGTATTATAACTTATTATTCCAGTCATCTATTTGGCTGATGGTCTTTTCTCATGAATACCCAAACACAACAATCAGAGCCACATCCTTCACACTTATACAATGGTGTAATAGTTAAGCAGTTTTGGCCTTAGCTCCCTAAGAATCCTTGAGGGCCATGACAGCATCAAAGCAGAGAGTCCATTATGCTGAGTAGCCACTTAACGGGATGCTTGCTTTTGATAGGTACCGAACTGTTTCTACCTTGCTTACCTAACTCATATACAAAATACATCATGTGAAATGCTGGACTGGATGAAGCACAAGCTGGAATCAAGATTGCCAGGAGAAATATCAATGACCTCAGGTATGTAGATGACACTACCCTTATGGCAGAAAGCAAAGAAGAATTAAAGAGACTCTTAATGAAAGTGAAAGAGGAGAGTGAAAAAGTTGGCTTAAACCTCAACATTCAGAAAACGAAGATCATGGCATTCAATCCCATCACTTCATGGCAAATAGATGGGGGAAAATGGAAACAGTGACAGACTTTATTTTGGGGGCCTCCAAAATCACTGCAGATGGTGACTGCAGCCATGAAATTAAAAGATACTTGCTCCTTGGAAGAAAAGCTATAACCAACCTAGACAGCATATTAAAAAGCAGAGACATTACTTTGGCAACAAGGTCCATCTAGTCAAAGCTCTGGTTTTTTCAGTAGTCATGTATGGATGTGACAGTTGGACTGTAAAGAAAGCTGAGTGCTGAAGAATTGATGCTTTTGAACGGCGGTGTTGGAGAAGACTCTTGAGAGTCCCTTGGACTGCAAGGAAATCCAACCTGTCAATCCTAAAGGAAATGAGTCCTGAATATTCACTGGAAGGACTGATGCTGAAGCTCCAATACTTTAGCCACCTGATGCGAAGAACTGACTCATTGGAAAAGACCCTGATGCTGGGAAAGATTGAAGGTGGGAGGAGAAGGGGATGACAGAGGATGAGATGGTTGGATGGCATCACCAACTCAATGGACATGAATTTGAGCAAGCTCTAAAAGTTGGTGATGGACAGGGAAGCCTAGAGTGCTGCAGTCCATGGGGTCACAAAGAGTCAGACACAACTGAGTAACTGAAATGAACTGGACTGCTTTCATTTAATTGTCCAAATAGTCCTGAAAAGAAGAAATTTTTACCCCTTGTTTACAGATGAGGAAACTGAGGCCCAGAGTCACTGATTACCTCTTGGAGGTCATGCAGCTTAAGATAAGAAGACCTTAAATTGTTCAGGAATGTGAAAAGGCAAGTAGCTGGAAGCTAGTAGTGAGCCTCTCTGGTCTTGAGCTCAAGTCCTCTTTAATCATGGCAAGTGTTTTCCAGACAGTAGATGCTCAAGTACAAATTCTGAATGAATGATTAGCTGGACTGCATTCATTCCCCTGGCCCAGTTGCATTCTTCTCTTCATGGCATCTTTACTTGCTGTCCTCTTTGTTGTTGAGAAGTGCATACCCACTTCAGCTCTATTTTCACTCCTGCCACTGCATGGAACATCAGCATAATGCTGTACAATGCTAAAGACTCAGGCAGTTAGCAAACCACATTTCATGGGGCAACTAACTGAGAAGAGCAAGATCAAGGTTGCAGGCAGAACCCCTAAGCTGGTCTGGTGGGGTCAAAACAGTGCTTAGGAGAGAGCAGATACTGATGGCAAATGATAGATCACCTATTTCTAGAATCAGATGGAAATATTAATTTCCCTCGGGGTGGAAAAACCAGGAGCAAACATACTTGCCATCAGTCACAGCATGTTAATGGCAGGGGAGTTACATTTGATGCTTCTGGAAACGGACCCATAACCTCATGGGTCAAAAGGCAATTACCTTCATTCGGCTCAGGAAATGCCTATTTTTCGATAAGTAAGTGTTCTGTTTGGGGATTTTTGTTGTTCTGTTGTTCTGCCTCTGTTGGAAAGAATATATAAAAGTCATAGCCAAAGGCTGAACACTTGCTTCGCTGACAAACAGCCTATCGACCATGGCAAATCCTGTTGCTAAACTATTAGAACTATGACTCTCTGCTTCTTTGGCAAATGCCTGCCTGAGATGAAGTGTTCAACACCGCAGCTGTCTGCATCCTTCCCCATCTCTCTATGGGGTGGTGCTTAAAGGCCACCTGAAACACTCTAGACAAGGCACACAATGTGTTTCAATAGACACAACATGGTAAAGGGCTGGCCTCTACTGACCTACTCCAGGCGCACAGAGACCGGGATTCACACCCTCCCTCATCATTTCCACTCACTCTCAGCTGAAAATACTATCACCTCACTCTCCTTTTCCACCAAAGAATGAATCATCATCCAGAAAAAGGGAGGGATGGACAACAATAAAGGCAGAATAAAGAACAGGGTATTTTCTGAGTGCTTATGTACGCATGTCACCCTACTTAAATTCTAATAAACTTCAGAGTGAGAGGTATCCCTATGGCGTTATTTTTAGAGGTGCAATGCACACAGCATACAATTAAGCACTTTACAGTGTACAATTCAGTGGCATTTAGTATACTCACAATCTTGGGCAACCATCCCTCTCTCTAGTTTTAAAACATTTTCATCACTCCTGAAAAATACCCCAAACATCTTAGGCAATCATTGCCACTCTTCTCTCTCCTTATCACTAATCTGCTTTCTATATTTATGGACTGGTCTATCCTGGAAATTCATAAAAAACAAATCATATCATTTGTGAACTTATGGGTATGGCTTCTTTCTTTGGTGGAATGTTTGAGGTTAATTCAAGTTGCAGGATGTAATTCATTCTTTTATGTTGCATAATTTTCCATTGTGTGTGTGTATATGTGTGTCTGTGTGTATAAAACATATGTGTATGTGTGTGTACATTATCGGGGGCTTCTCAGGTGGCACAGTAGTAAAGAACCCAGCTGCCAATGCAAGAGCTGAGGGGGTGTGGGTTCGATCCCTGGGTCAGGAAGATCCTCTGGAGGAGGAAATGGCAACCCACTCCAGTATTCTTGCCTGAAAAATTCCACAGACAGGATCCCACTGGGCTACAGTCTATAAGGTTGCAAAGGGTCAGACCTGACTGAGTGAATGAGCATATATTATGTCATATTAATATATATACACATATTAAGCTGCACATTTGTTATCCACTTGTCAGATGATAGATCGACATCTAGATTGTTTCAACTTTTTGGCTACTATAAATGATGCTGCCATAAACATTCACATATAATACTGCAGGAGGACACATGTTTTTATTTATCTTGAGTGTAGATCTAGGAGTAGAACTGTTGCAGAAGCCGCTATAAGATGGAGAGACTGAGTCTGAGAGAAAAGAGGTACCCTGCCCAGGGTCATTCAACTTGATATTGGCGAAACCAGGACCGGGACCCAAGTCTACCTGGTCGTCAACTCTATAGTCCATCCACTAAAGCTAGGGTTTCTTGGGCTAAAAATTTACTGAAGAGTTATTTTGTAGACTATGACTAACTTTTAACCTCAACTCAAAACACCTTGCGGTCATATGATTAATAACATTAATTTGAACACATGGAAGTAGTAGTTTCATTCAGTTCCTGCTGAGATCTGAGCATTTTGTTTCCTAGGCAAATCAATAGCAACATACTTTATCTTATTAGATCAAATATAACTTTTATTTTAAAAAGCTACCATTATACCCTAATGCAGCCTTTATATACTTAGAGGGCTTAATGAGATAATAAATACAATCTTAATTTGACAATTAATAGTATAAAAGTATTAGGATAGTTTGGAATTAGGAAGCCTTGCATGTGATTTTTATTTTTATTAGCCATTGTTTTAAGGTATAATTACACATGTCTCACATTATGACTGGGCAGTAACTCAGTCATTAAGAGGCAGAAAATGAGTAAAATTTCTACTCTGGTGTTGTTTGCAGTAAATTGAGGAAACAATAAAAAACAAAATATAATGTAGAGTTGTATACAGTGTCAAGAACTAGAGTAACTCCTTCAAAGCCTATTACTCCTGGAGAAGAAAAGGCTGATCAAACATAAACACATTTATCCTGATCATTTATGAGAAAAACTTGTGAGACAGTGAACTCTGGAAGATTTTGGGTTCTCTGAATGAAGCAAAAAACAGTTTAAAATATGTGTAATAATAACTGTTGTTTAGTCACTAAGTCATGTCCAGCTCTTTTGCAACCCCATGAACTGTAACCTGTCGGACTTCTCTGTCCATGAGATTTCCCAGGCAAGAATACTGAAGTGGGTTGCCATTTCCTTCTCTAGGGGATCTTCCCGACCTAGGGATTGAAACTGGGTCTCCTGCATTGCAGGTGAATTCTTTACCACTGAGTCACCAGGGAAGCTATATGTAATATACCCACATATGCAATCACAAGGGTATACCCTGCAATGTGTGAACATACAGCACCTGCACCTGAACACCCACCAAGAGCACAGGCAAGCTTCCTAGGCTTCCCACAAAGCAGAAACTTCTAACTTGGACCATTATTTTAACAGGCACCAGTTCAACACTTGAGAGTACCAAGCACTAGATGTTGTAAAGGTGTTAAAGTAAACGGAATCTCAAAATACAACACAGGCAAAAATCAATTATCAACCTTAGATCTACTTAGCTAAAGTGAGGTTATCCAGGACATGGTGAAGGACAGGGAAGCCTGGCATGCTGAAGTCCACAGGGTCACAAAAAGTCAGACAGGACTGAGTAATTGAATAACAACAAAAAGGGGAATTCAGTTCAGTTGCTCAGTCATGTCCAACTCTTTGCGACTCCATGGACTACAGCACGCTAGGCCTCCCTGTCCATCACCAACACCTGGAGTTTACTCCAACTGAAGTCCATTGAGTCGGTGATGCCATCCAACCATCTCATCCTCTGTCATGCCCTTCTTCTCCTGCCTTCAATCTTTTCTAGCATCAGAGTCTTTTCCAATGAGTCAGTTCTTCGCATCAGGTGGCCAAAATATTGGAGTTTCAGCTTCAGCATCAGTCCTTCCAATGAATATTCAGGACTCATTTCCTTTAGGATGGACTGGTTGGATCTCCTTGCAGTCCAAGGGTTTCTCAAGTCTTCTCCAACACCACAGTTCAAAAGCATCAATTCTTCAGCACTCAGCTTTCTTTACAGTCCAACTGTCACATCCATACATGACTACTGAAAAAACCAGAGCTTTGACTAGACGGACCTTGTAGCCAAAGTAATGTCTCTGCTTTTGAATATGCTGTCTAGGTTGGTCATAGCTTTTCTTCTAAGGACCAAGTGTCTTTTAATTTCATGGCTGCAATCACCATCTGCAGTGATTTTGGAGCCCCCCAAAATAAAGTCTGTCACTGTTTTCATTTTTCCCCCATCTATTTGCCATGAAGTGATGGGATTGGATGTCATGATCTTAGTTTTCTCAATGTTGAGTTTTAAGCCAACTTTTTCACTTTCCTCTTTCACTTTCATCAAGAGGCTCTTTAGTTCTTCTTTGCTTTCTGCCATAAGGGTGGTGTCATCTACATATCTGAGGTTATAGATATTTCTCCCAGCAATCATGATTCCAGCCTGTGGTTTCTCATGATGTACTCTGCATATAAGTTAAATAAGCAGGGTGACAATATACAGCCTTGATGAACTCCTTTCCCGATTTGGAACCAATCTGTTGTTCCATGTCCAGTTCTGTGTCTTCAAATCCCATGTCATCCTTATCTATATATTAACTAAAACAACAAATGACTGTTTCTTTCAGATTAGGAAGAACAAATTTTATTCACTTTCATTTTTTAAATAACTATTGGATGCTTACTGCAAAAATAAAACATTTAAAAACAAATGTAGACCCTGTGGAGAAGACATCAATAATACCTAGGAGAAAAATAAATAACCATCTCATTCTTCTTCCTAGAAGCAAGTGGGAAGAGAGCCAAACTGCCTGTATCAAGTTGACTTCTAGACAGACAAAAACCAAAGAGAAAAATATAACAACATTAAAGCAAGTAGGACTATTTGTTGAATGAATGAATAAATAAAGGAAGGAAACACTAGAGACAGAACCAAGAAGTAGGTAGAACTTATTTGGAAACTAGAGACTGGGTAAGGGGAGTCTCAGTGTGAGTCGTCAGGGAAGTGATGGGTGTGGATTAGTGACGGTAACAGAGGACATTTCAGGTCATTTTAGTCATGCAAAGATTAAACTGACAGGCAATATACATTAAAAAAATTCTAAAAGTTTTAAGAATTTTGTGTCCAATAATATTCAACCTAAGAGTTTTTCCTAATAAAAATGACTCAAAATATGAAAAAAAAGAAGTATTAATAGTACTGGTTTAAAAATAGAAGTCCCAGTGTTATTTAAAATGATAAAAAGTTAGAAACAAACAATAACTGAAATACATTAATAATAAATATTAAACATTTAATATTAATACATTATTGATAAATTATTGTCTAACATTATAAAATTAGAGAATTATGATAAGTGAATAAATGCAATTAAGTCCTTGGAGAGGCAGATGTGAACCAGTGTTAAGTTAAAAAGATCATATACCAATCTAACTATTATTAATATAATATATGCTTCTAAATATTTTACTAAGAAGCACAAGAGTTTCAAACAGGGAAGAAAAATGGATTCCTGCTAGAGGAAATGGCACTGATAAAGCCCATGGGTTTGGAATGATGGTGAAGAGAGTTTGAAAATGGAGACTTGTCTTGGGACAGCATTCTAATCAATAGTAGGACTTAGGCCATACTCATTTCTGCTTAAGAACTAAGCTAGGGATGAAGTTAACCTAAACTTCCACAGAGATGCTAACTGCAGTCCTTAGGCCTTTTGTTATGGGCAGGGCTACGAGCATCTCAGCTTCTAGGAAGAAGATACCACAGTCCTTGTGGTTTGGGAACTTACCATTTCATATACCTCCTCATTGGGGAAGGCAATGGCACCCCACCCCAGTACTCTTGCCTGGAAAATCCCATGAACAGAGGTCCCTGGTGAGCCGCTGTCCATGGGGTCGCTAAGAGTCGGACCCGACTGAGCGACTTCACTTTCACTTTTCACTTTCATGCATTGGAGAAGGAAATGGCAACCCACTCCAGTGTTCTTGCCTGGAGAATCCCAGGGACGGGGAAGCCTGGTGGGCTGCCGTCTGTGGGGTCGCACAGAGTCGGACACGACTGAAGCGTCTTAGCATAGCATAGCATACCTCCTCATGCAAGGAAATGCAGTAACTACTCGGCAGGGAGGTGGGGGTGGACAAGGTGGAGAACAAACTAAATTCACAGACTGATTCCAAATGCCTGCAAGCAGAGGCACTAGTACCAGAAGGTTTTCATTTGAAACCACTAATACCAGAACTAACTGGTCAACAGTTTGCAAGATGGCGCTGATTTCTTGCAAGATTTCTCTTCAGCTGAAAAATTTACTGTCTCATCCCCAAGCTCGGGGGCTTACACAGACCAAACTTTGCAGATATAATTCTAAACTGGGGAAACAAACAGAATTTTCCAGAACAATCAAGATACCTGAGTAGCCATCCTTTTGCAATATCCTTTTATAAAGTCACCCCCACTGTCCCTCTCCTGCTGCCCAACAATCCATCTCAGTCGCTCAGGGTGAATAAACCATAACAGTAGATATGGATTCCCATGAATGTCCAGGAAAAAACACATTAGACATTCATGGAAAAGACTACCTTGGCTCTGGCAGATTTAAAACCACTGTAACATTTTTGGCCCCAAGGGTGTTGGATGAGCCACATCCCGTGTGTTAGTAATTCATCTAAATGTTCCCACATAGTTCAGGATTTAAGTAAAATATTTGTTTCCATAAGAAAAATAAAAAGGGAAGGTGGTATTCACACGGCTGTTTAATGTATACCCAACACCCCCCTCCAAAAAAAAAGCACACACACACAAAACTTTCAGTTTGAAATAATTTTAGATCTACAGAAGAATTGCAAAAATAGCTTGTCTCTTGGTATCCATAGAGGATTCATTGCAGAAGCCCCTATGGATACAAAACTCCCCAGACACTCAAGTCCTTTAAATAAAATGGAATACCACAGGTGGCCATCTATATCCATAGGTTCCACATCCACAGATTCGGACTTGTGTCTATGGAGGTGGAACCCTTGCACTGTACAGAGAAATCCCATAAACCACTCAGCTTACCCTAGTGTTAACCTCATGTATAACCATAGTACGTTTCTCAAAATTAAGAAATCAATATCAGTATATTACTATTAGCTGAGCTTCAGACTTCATTCACATTTTGTTAGTTTTTCCATTAATGTCTTTTTTTTCTTTCCAGAATCCCACATTGAATTTAGTCATCCATGCCTTTCTTCTTTTTTTTTCCTCAATCATTGACAGTCACTCAATTGTTGTTTTTCATGACTTTGATACTTTTGATGAGTCTCTCAATTTGGGTATGTCTGATGTTTTCTAATGATTAAATTGAAGTTATAAAGCTTGAAGAAAAACAGTTCAAGGGGCTAAATGCCTTTCTAATAATGACTTATCAGGGAACACATAATATTAACATGATTTACCAGTGGTAAAGTTAACCTTGATCACTTATTTGAGATGGGGTCTGTCAAATTTCTACACAACCTAACTTTACTTTCAGACAGAGTTGTCAGATTTAGCAAATAAAAACACAGAACATCAAATGGGACATATGTATACTAAAAATTTATCTATTTTTAGTTCAAATTTAACTGGGCATCTTAGATTTTTATCTGGCATCCCCACATTTAGAAATAAATTCCCATAAAAATCATAAATGTTTACTAAGCCCCTCACCTTGCCATAGAACTCTCCTTACCCTACTTTCTAGAGACATCCCTTGCCCCAAAGACTGCAGTATAGATAAGAATTCAATTGAATTCTTAAACCAGTAACCCTCAAAATCTAATATCCACCAGACTCCCTTAGCAGGTTGGGTCCTATCACCAGAGTTTCTGATTTAGGGGGTCTGGCAGGAAGCTCTAGAATTTGCGTTTCTAACAAGTTCAAAGAGATGTTGACCATCCAGGGATCATAGTTTAAGAAGCACTGGCAGGGAAGGGAATCTAGGGACCTGCATTTCCTTCATTTTTCAGAGGATTAAAGATCTCCATAACCTGTGTATTAAAAGTCTGCCACTACAACTCACATAGGGTGGGACCTAACTGACACAACACACTTTTAACTTATGAATAACTCATATAAAAGAATAGGAACAGGAACTTCCCTGGTGGTCTGGTGGTTAAGACTCTGTGCTCCCAACGCAGGGGGCCTGGGTTCAATCCCTGGTCAGGGAACTATGATGTTGTGTGTTGTAACAGCACAGTCTGAATTTAAAAAAATTTTTTTAGAAAACATACTTAAAAATAAATTAAAAATTTAAGTTATATTTTTTTTTTCAAGAATAGGAACAAAGATAGTCAGAAATCCTTTGTCCTCCAGTTAGAGAGTAGGATTCAGTCTAGATCTTGTTGGGGACCTACAGTGGGATGACTCCTCTCTCCTGCAGCCTCTATTGTTGAGAAGGTTCAAGTTTAATCCCATGAGCACCTACCCATCTGTTGTCAAACTTCATCTCACAATAAGAGCCCATGGCATGGTGGAACTTGTCAGAGAACCACCCCCACTGGTTGTGGAGATGCAGGTAAACAATTTCTGTTTAGAAATCAGAATGCCCTGTTTCACAGAAAGAAATACTAGAGATGGTAAGCCAGTCAAAAATCACTCTGGACTATAAGAAAGTTTACTTTGGGCTAGTTTGGGTACTTTGGATACTTAAAATACTGTTTCACTGTGCTTATAGAAGGCTCTCCTGGACTTAAAACCTCCAAGTGCTTCAGCAGAAAACAAGTGGTCCATAGATTGAAGGTATCCCACCCACCAACACCCTCTTCATTAGTCACCAGAATATTCTGAAATGGAAGGAATGGGCACACCCTTCTACAAAACTTACCTGTCTTTGGCATTGGATATCTAACAATGTAGTTAGAAGTTGGTTACCTACGGTTTCTCATTGCTAAGCTCAGCTGTTATTTGAATAAGTGGTAAGTGGTAAGTTTTCTAACTTGAGAAAGCACACTGCAGGTCTTAGAAAAATAGCTCATTTGTGCATTCTTCTAGCATCCAACCAGGCACACCATACATAGAATCTCATTAATCTTCACCAAATTACTGTGAGGAAGGTATTAATGATACCCTTTCAAAGACTGGCTAAGTAACTTACAAAGCAAGTTACAAACCTGGGATCTAGCTTCAATGCTTTAGACATGCCTGCATAATCAATACCCCATTTAATTTTCAATCAGCCCAATCCAAGCTTGTCCAAGAGACATAACTTCAATCTCTTAAGCCATCAAGTAGAGTATGTGGTATTCTTTAACTACACATCTATAAACAATTCTACTAGGAGGTTGATCATAAAGACAACTTGGAGGGGGGAGGGTGGATCTCTGTTCACCACAATCCCACCTTCACCAAAAAAAAAAAAAAAAATCCACTTTTCCTTATAATGTTCCACTAGACATACAATTTTCAAAGGAAAATGAAATACTCTCCATGCCCCAAACCTCTAAAATCCATAAAAGGGGAAACAAAACCTTAGTTTTATCTTTCAGGATGGATTGGTGGATTTAAGCCCACCAAGTGTTATTTGCTAACACTTTGGGTTAATGAGGAAATCAATCTGAGAATAAACAAAAATCCAATATCATGTCCAAGCTTTTCATTTATAAAAGCCACCTTTAAGAAAGAGTGATCACCAAGTGTGGTTGTCAAAGGCTGTTTGACATTTACTTGCTTTTGAGCCACAGATTTCAAAACAAAGGGAACAGAATGAAACATTACCAATCCTGAAGCAAAAAGACTAAAACCTCTCATAATTTCTTCTTTATATTCGGAAGACTTCAGTGAATGTGAGATTTCCAGGCTTTTACACACTCAGTTGAGCTCAGTTCAGTTGCTCAGTCGTGTCCGACTCTTTGCGACCCCATGAATTACAACACGCCAGCCCTCCATCTCCATTACCAACTCCTGAAGATCACTCAAACTCATGTCCATCGAGTCGGTGATGCCATCCAGCCATCTCATCCTCTGTCGTCCCCTTCTCCTCCTGCCCCCAATCCCTCCCAGCATCAGAGTCTTTTCCAATGAGTCAATTCTTCACATGAGGTGGCCAAAGTATTGGAGTTTCAGCTTGAACATCATTCCTTCCAAAGAAATCCCAGGGCTGATCTCCTTCAGAATGGACTGGCTGGATCTCCTTGCAGTCCAAGGGACTCTCAAGAGTCTTCTCCAACACCACAGTTCAAAAGCATCAATTCTTTGGTGCTCAGCTTTCATAACAGTCCAACTCTCACATCCATACATGACCACAGGAAAAACCATAGCCTTGACTAGACAGACCTTTGTTGGCAAAGTAATGTCTCAGCTTTTGAATATGTGATCTAGGTTGGTCATAATTTCCCTTCCAAGGAGTAAGCGTCTTTTAATTTCATGGCTGCAATCACCATCTGCAGTGATTTTGGAGCCCCCTCAAATAAAGTCTGACACTGTTTCCATTGTTTCCCCATCTATTTGCCATGAAGTGATGGGACCAGATGCCATGATCTTAGTTTTCTGAATGTTGAGCTTTAAGCCAACCTTTTCACTCTCCACTTTCACTTTCATCAAGACCCTTTTTAGCTCCTCTTCACTTTCTGCCATAAGGGTGGTATCATCTGCATATCTGAGGTTATTGATATTTATCCCAGCAATCATGATTCCAGCTTGTGCTTCTTCCAGTCCAGCGTTTCTCATGATGTACTTTGCATATAAGTTAAATAAGCAGAGTGACAATATACCGCCTTCACATACTCCTTTTCCTATTTGGAACCAGTCTGTTGTTCCGTGTCCAGTTCTAACTGTTGCTTCCTGACCCACATACAGGTTTCTCAAGAGGCAGGTCAGGTGGTCTGGTATTCCTATTTCTTTCAGAATTTTCCACAGTTTATTGTGATCTGCATAGTCAAAGGCTTTGGCATAGTCAATAAAGCAGAAGTAGATGTTTTTCTGGAACTCTCTTTTTTCCATGATCCAGCAGATGTTGGCAATTTGATCTCTGGTTCCTCTGCCTTTTCTAAAACCAGCTTGAACATCTGGAAGTTCATGGTTCATGTATTGGTGAAGCCTAGCTTGGAGAATTTTGAGCATTACTTTGCTAGCGTGTGAGATGAGTGCAATTGTGCGGTAGTTTGAGCATTCTTTGGCATGACCCCTCAAATGTGGTAGCTATTATTACATATACCCTGGTACTAATTTTCCCTAAAAGGACTTAATGGAATGCAACCAAGCATTGGTGTAAATAATCAGATCTACATCCCTCTTCTTGAGCTTAATCAAAGTGTGTCTCTTCTCCTCTGACCATCACTGCATGAGCCGTCGGACAATGGGGTCTAGCTGCGTTCACCTGTGTCCTCCATCACTGGCTTTCTCTACCTCTTTGGGGTTCAGTCCTTTCTATCTGGGTTGGGAAGATCCCCTGGAGGAGGGCAATGGCAACCCACTCCAGTATTCTTGCCTAGAGAATCCTATGGACGGAGGAGCCTGGCAGGCTACAGTCCATCGGGTCACACAGAGTCAGACACAACAGCACACACGCCCGCGTCTTTTCAGGAGTATTTGACAACAAGAAATCCCATCCTCCTTCCCAGAAAGCTGTATGATTTTAACCCAGGATTGATGAAATAGAGAAACTGTGATCCAGAAATGAATAGGCCCAAGAATAGGGGCTGGGATGCGGGGCGAGCTCTGCAGGTGAGGTGGTGACGGAATGAAGACATCTCAACACACATCTTACTTTGGGTCCTTCCATGCCCTTGTCTATTGTAACCACAGGCCTGAATGAACTCACAGGCCTCCTGGAGGAAGCCAACTTTATCACCCTTTTGAAGACCCTTCGTTTTAACAAGTGTGGTTATTCCACTGGGGCATTGGGGTGTCAAGGGGCAGAAGCTTTAAAAAGGAAAGAAAGAGAAGGAAATCAGGAAGTGGTGTAACAAAGGCCTAATTATAAGGGAGGAGTATCTCTCTACAGACAGGTCACTGGATGGATGCCAAGGGCTCTCGCCACATAAAGAGAAAGATTGTTATAAAAAGATTTTTAAAAAAAGAAGAAGAAGAAGAAAGAGGCATGGCAGTAGAGACTGTGAGGGGGTGGGGCGGAGAATAGGGAAATGAATAAGAATAATGACTTAAAAGCTTTTTTTTTTTTTCTGGTTCTCTGCTTCCTTTCTGCAGATGCTCAGCTGAGCCAGTGCAGCTGGCTCCCTGACAAATGTGGAAAAATCAGCCAATCTGAGTTGGTTGTTAGCCATCCAGGCAGAGGCTCAGATACATGAGGGGCTGTCTCAGGTGTGGCAGGTCTTCTGGAGACACTGCTGGGAGATTCTTGGCCACAGCATGTCCTCCCAGACTCCAGGAACTCAGCAGCACCCCGTTCCACCTCTGGGCTCCAGGTTCTGTCCAAGGTGACATTGAGGGAGGGCTCTTCCTGTCTGTTACCCCGCCCGCCCCCCCAACATCCTCCCCTAACTGACAAGCTCTCCTTTCAACCTGCTGGGGTTTCTTCCAGCTCATTCAGTGAAAAGCCTGCAACACCAGGACTCTTGTCCCAAGGCATCCTAGTGCACATCTGACGACACAACTCAAGGCCTCCAGAAAAATGCCCTGATGCTCCTCTGTCCATGCGATCCTCCAGGCAAGAATACTGGAGCAGGTAGCTATTCCAGTCTCCAGGGGACCTTCCCCACTGTGAGATCGACCTCAGGTCTCCTGTATTGCAGGTGGATTCTTTACTCTCTAAGCCACCAAGGAAGCCCCTATTCTTTTTCAGATCACCATGTCAAACTGCAGTTTGTGGACACCCAGGCAGAATACCCTGGAGTTTCCCCACAGGCTAGTGAAGGCCGCTCTGGGAATGGTCACTGAGACCAAAGAGTGTGCCACACACATTTATGTATACATTATGTCCCCACGTGGAATACGAACATGAAAATACATCTGATCGTTCAGCTCAAGAAAAGCAATTAATACTGTATTGTAAGGAGCAGTCCAAGTTCCTTATTAAGCTGTCCACTTTTCCTGTGATTCTTGTTCATGGACTATTTGATAATTAAATAAAAAAGGTCAAAAATTAGGAACTAAGATACTAAAAGAAGTGCTCACATAAGGGAAGTTTCTAGAGGGATGGAAATGTTCTAGATCTTATTTTGAGTGGTGGTTGCTGCTGCTGCTAAGTCGCTTCAGTCGTGTCCGACTCTGTGCGACCCCATAGACAGAAGCTCACCAGGCTCCCCCGTCCCTGGGATTCTCCAGGCAAGAACACTGGAGTGGGTTGCCATTTCCTTCTCCAATGCATTAAAGTGAAAAGTGAAAGTGAAGTCGCTCAGTCGTGTCCGACTCTTAGCGACCCCATGGACTGGAGCCTACCAGGCTCCTCCATCCATGGGATTTTCCAGGCAAAAGTACTGGGGTGGGGTGCGAGCGTAAATAACTGTCAAAACTCACTGAACTGAATAATTAAGATCTGTGCATTTTGTTTTAATTATACCCACATAAAAATTTAAAATGTAAGGGCTCATGTTCCAGTTCTGTGTCTACAGCTATACCAGCCTACTGAAGCAGCTGCCACTGTACAAAAATGCACAGATAAAGCATACATTGTGTCACTTCATCAGTTATCCTTTACATAATGGAATACTTCCAAAAGAAATGAAAATAATTCTTATATGACCCTTAAACACTTTTTAGGAGCTTGTAATAATCCAGAGTAGCTCCGAAAGATTTATTTTTGGAGGGAGAAATGATTATGTTGCATGCTACATATGAACTGATTAGTTACTGCTATTCTTATAACCTTATAACTTGGTTGGTCTCAAAAGCCTTGATGTGGGGAACACCGGCTAGTAGTGTGGAGGACAGAGGAACAAAATGTGTCTGTTTGAACTATTATTGATTTTTAGATGAAATGATAACACTTGTTTAATCCAGTAAGAGAATAAAAAAATTTAAGAGGTGAAGAAGTACATTACTATATGTAAAACAGATAGCTAATGGCAAGTTGCCCTATAGACTAGGGAGCTCAGCCTCGGGCTCTATGACAACCTAGAGGGGTGGGATGGGGTGGGAGGAAGGTTCAAGAGGGAGGGGACATGTGTATACCTATAGCTGATTCATGTGGATGTATGGAAGAAATCAATATATCATTGTAAAGCAATTATCCTCCAATTAAAATTAAACTTTAAAAAAAGAGGTGAAAATGCACTGTGTTATATGGTCTGATTCCCTTATTAATGAACATAGAAATTGAGGCCCAGGAAAGAGAAGGAAAGAAATTTTCCAAAGAACACATCGTCATTTTCTGCCAAACACAGATCTTCTGACTCTCAAGTCTGTTTTCTCTGTCCAGTTTTTCATTATTCCTGTTTTGAATGCTGTCCTTTAATAACATTTTAAAGTAAGTAGGATATTTATATTTATCAACTCTCTAAAATATAATATTTGTACTAATATTTTAAAACATCTTCAGAAAAACACTTTTCCCCTGAGAGAGGTTGTTTCTCAAATAAACTATGTTCTTAAAATTAAGAGAGATCACTGACTCGATGGATGTGGGTCTGGGTGACCTCCGGGAGCTGGTGATGGATAGGGAGGCCTGGCGTGCCGCGGTTAATGGGGTCGCAAAGAGTCGGACACGACTGAGCGACTGATCTGATCTGATCTGATCTGAGTGCTATACTGCAGCCATGAAATTAAAAGACGCTTACTCCTTGGAAGGAAAGTTATGACCAACCTAGATAGCATATTCAAAAGCAGAGACATTACTTTGCCAACAAAGGTTCGCCTAGTCAAGGCTATGGTCTTTCCTGTGGTCATGTATGGATGTGAGAGCTGGACTGTGAAGAAGGCTGAGCGCCGAAGAATTGATGCTTTTGAACTGTGGTGTTGGAGAAGACTCTTGAGAGTCCCTTGGACTGCAAGGAGATCCAGCCAGTCCATTCTGAAGGAGATCAGCCCTGGGATTTCTTTGGAAGGAATGATGCTAAAGCTGAAACTCCAGTATTTTGGCCACCTCATGCAAAGAGTTGACTCATTGGAGAAGAGTCTGATGCTGGGAGAGACTGGGGGCAAGGGGAGAAGGGGACGACAGAGGATGAGATGGCTGGATGGCATCACTGACTCGATGGATGTGAGTCTGAGTGAACTCCGGGAGTTGGTGATGGAGAGGGAGGGCTGGCGTGCTGCAATTCATGGGGTCGCAAAGAGTCAGACACAACTGAGCGACTGATCTGCTCTGATCTGAGTGCTATACTCAACTACTCACATTTATCTTCTTAGAAAGTACCCATGTATATCTTCTCTACAATAGTTAGAGCTTTTTAAAACTCTAGTTCATGTTTGCTGATACCCCATCCCTAGAACAAAGATTCTCAAAAGCAATTTTATTACCGTAAACCCACATTTTTCTCCCATTTGGAGCCTAGTGTTATCCTTTAACTTTACTTGCCAAGTCATCCTTTTCTCTGTAGCTCTAAGAAATGCCCATGATAAGGTAAAAGAATCATATTCTCATGGAAACCAATTCTTATGTTTAATATGAAAAAAAAAAAAATACTTTTGCTCATGTCTTCAGGATAATGTTCCTAAAGAGAGTGAGTCACAATGAACATATGCTGATAAGATGGTCAGATCCCCACTAGCCACAATGAAGATGGGTAACTTCCTGCCCATGCACAAAAATGAACCCACCAGAGAGACAGTACTTGTTTTGGGGATCAAGAATCCAACGTCCAAATATCCTGGATAATACTGTAGTGACAGCACCCCCAGAACAAGAAAGGAGATGAGTAATCACAAGGTGCAGTGGATTCTGAGCAGTTTGTTGTTTTTTTTTTTTTTTCCCCAGCAGAATTTCTTTTGAAATTAAATCTTACTTGGACATCTGACATAGAAAACAAATTTGAGTAATAGCTGTTTGTGGGGTAGTTAAAAATCCTCACTGTTGGATGGAAAGATTCATCTTTCTGTTGGTGGCACCTTAAAACACTGCTGTAGGAGGTTTCCTGGAGCACTTAAATGTGGGAGTTCTTCTAAAAGTAACGGGGAGCTTCAACTGCTAAGGTCCTTCCCACCATTGGCAACCCAGACTCTTAGAGGATCCCTTCCACAATACAGAGCTGAAATCTTTCTCCTGGTAGCTCTTAATTCATGGATATTAGTTTACCTTTGAGGTCAAATTTTTTAAATCCCCATTTCACAGGGGGAAATCTTCACATATTCAAAAGGAGCAGGTGTGTTGTATCTTAGACATGCTCTTCCTAACACAGCAGGCTGTGTACACACCTGTCCTCACACAAGGTGTTCATGCTCAAACCACCTCTGGTCCCCACCTCTCCTTGGCCCCAGTCCGACAGTGGCGTCATGTATTTGTGTAGGCTGGGGGCTCAGCTTTCAAAAAGACCCATGGAGCCTTTGACTGGGGATGTGACAAGAGGAGGAGGAAGGGATATTGCTGCTGGCTTCTTGTTTTTTTCTGCTCGCTTCAAAGTGGAGTCCACCCTTTCTCAACAGAGGGCCATGAAAACCAGCTTGTGGCCATTTAGAATTACATCAGACCCCGGGGACAAATTCTAAACAGACTTAATATGTTAAAAGAAAATGAAAACAGCTGAACTGCAGGCAAAAAAAAAAAAAAAAGGAATCTGCTCCTCATCACTCCTCAAAGGCACCCTAACAGTGAGAACTACTTTGAGGCCACAAGGAAGACTTCCTGTTCAGTAATGTTCAGTGTTTAGAGCAGAGCAACAGCTGGAAAGGCAAACTTTTTTAGCATGAATGTTTCACAGTTCGAATCACTTAACAGATGTAAAATTATAGGATATACTTAGCATTGAGGGTTTTTTTATTATTAGCTAAAGAAGATCTTTTTGGAAAATACATTTGATGTTTAGTCCTTCTTGATGATGATGGCAAGAATTTTTTTTTAAATGGTCATTACACCAAATAAAAATGTTCATTATACTAAATCATACTTTAATCAGTTTTACATGTGTTTTATACAGGTTTACTCAAGATTAACATTTTGAGGCAATACATACAAAAATTTTAAGGTTGAGAAGAGACTATCCTACTGATCAGCCAACTAGTAAAAGATGAGAGGCAGCGAGGCTAGAAATGCCATCAGATGCAAAGTAAGTATTCTATGACTGAAACTGACAATCACACTGGTGAGAGAAGTCTGAAGACAAGAGATGACCAGGATCAGAGGCTTAAAGGAGAACACTCAGGAGGTAAGGGGGAGGTGATGGCTGGCCACTGCCCTCTACGGAGTGTGACTGAGCAGGACCCTATGAGGCCTTTCCAGAACAGGCCCCCACACCCATGTTCTCTGCTTGACTTTTGTCTATAGGAAAACTTTAGTCAGAGAATAGATTTAAATCAGAGAAGTGAGAAACTGCAGAAAAGAAAATAGTCAAGCAAGACAAAGTAGTAATACTTTGGCCATTAAACAAAGTCAAGAACATTTAGTTTTTCCTCAAGGACTATAGATAATATTTTGAGCCAAGTCCTTTGAACTGTTTTGCAGAGACAAACTCCTGCCAGGTTGAAGAAGTTAACTGCTGCCCACAAGCACATAGACCTCAGACCCATTGGAACCAGAAGATTAATGAGGCTAACTTACAATTACCTCACCACCAACCAATCAGAAGAACGTCCACAAGTTGATCACACTCTGCTCCTTGAATACTGTAAGACTCTTTACTACACCCTCCAGGTGGGACATAGAGTTTTCAGGGCATTACCCTGCTGTGGTCCTCTTTGCCTGGCAAAGCAACAAAGCTATTTTTTTCTGCTGCTGCTGCTGCTAAGTCACTTCAGTCGTGTCCGACTCTGTGCGACCCCACCAGGCTCCCCCGTCCCTGGGATTCTCCAGGCAAGAACACTGGAGTGGGTTGCCATTTCCTTCTCCAATGCATGAAAGTGAAAAGTGAAAGTGAAGTCGCTCAGTCAGGTCCGACTCTCAGCGACCCCATGGACAGCGGCCCACCAGGGACCTCTGTCCATGGGATTTTCCAGGCAAGAGTACTGGGGTGGGGTGCCATTGCCTTCCCTGATTTTTTTCTACTTCACCTAAAAGTCTGTCTCTGCGTTTCTATTCAGCACTAGTGTAGAGGCTGAATTTTGGGAACAGGAGGGGCAGAGGGAGAAAAGAGGATATACTGGAAGGCAGAGCTAGATAGCTAACTAGATGGAAAACAGATCCAGTGAGAACAGCAGATTAGTGGAATTAGGGTGGTTTTCAGAAGAAAAGAATGGAGAGAGTAGCATGGAAACATATACATTACCATATGTAAAACAGCCAGTGGGAATTTGCTGTATGACTCCGGGAGCTCAAACCAGAGCTCTGTGACAATGTAGAGAGGTGGGATGGTATGGGAAGGGGTGGGAGGGAGGTTCAAGAAGAAGGGGACATATGTATACCTATGACTGATTCATGCTGATGTATGGCAGAAACTAATACATTATTCTAAAGCAATTATCCTTCAATTAAAAATAATTTTTAAAAAAACAGGCTACTTGACTATCAACATTTACATGACTGACTTTTAAAGAGACTTTTGGAAAATTAAGTGAAATCAAGAGAAAGTTAGATGGGCATGTGGGGAGGAAAGCCAGCCAGTAGGAAAGTGGTGAGTCATGGAATTAGGAGGTCTGGCTGGCCCCATTGGTCACAAATAAGTGAGGACACTGCAGATAAACTTCTTGCTCTCTACAGGCCTCAGTTTCCTTATCTGTAAGGCATGAAGCTTGCAGCAAATGGTTTCTAAGATCCCTACCAGTTTAAGAGAGTATTTTATTTATTTAACTTGTAATCAGTTCAGTTCAGCTACTCAGTCGTGTCCGAATCTTTGAGACCCCATGGACTATAGCATGCCAGCCCTCCCTCTCCATCACCAACTCCCAGAGCCTACTCAAACTCATGTCCATCATGTCGGTGATGCCATCCAACCATCTCATCCTCTGTCATCCACTTCTCCTCTGCTTTCAATCTTTCCCAGAAGCAGGGTCTTTTCCAAGGACTCGGTTCTTTGCATCAGGTGGCCAAAGTATTGGAGTTTAGGCTTCAGCATCAGTCCTTCCAATGAATATTCAGGACTGATTCCCTTTAGGATTGACAGGTTGGATCTCCCTGAAGTCCAAGGGACTCTCAAGAGTCTTCTCCAACACCACAGTTCAAAAGCATCAATTCTTCAGTGCTCAGCTTTCTTTATAGTCCAACTCTCACACCCATACATGACTATTGGAAAAACCATAGCTTTGACTAGACGGACCTATGTTGGCAAAGTAATGTCACTGCTTTTTAATATGCTGTCTAGGTTGGTCATAACTTTTCTTCCAAAGAGCGTCTTTTAATTTCATGGCTGCAGTGATTTTGGAGCCACCCAAAATAAATTCACTGTTTCCCCATCTATTTGCCATGAAGTGATGGGACCAGATGCCATGATCTTAGTTTTCTGAATGTTGAATTTTAAGCCAGCTTTTTCACTCTTCTCTTTCACCAAGAGACTCTTTAGTTCTTCTTGACTTTCTGCCATAATGGTGATGTCATCTACATCTGAGGTTATTGATATTTCTCCTGGCAATCTTGATTCCAGCTTGTGCTTCATCAGCCTGGCATTTTGCATGTTGTATATAAGTTAAATAAGCAGGGTGACAATATACAGCCTTGACATACTCCTTTCCCAATTTGGAACTAGTCTGTTGTTCCAAGTCCAGTTCTAACTGTTGCTTCTTGACCTGCATACAGATTTCTCAGGAGGCTGGTCAGGTGGTTTGGTATTCCCATCTCTTTAAGACTGTTCCACAGTTTGTTGTGATCCACATACAGGCTTTGGCGTAGTCAGTAAAGCAGAAGTAGATGTTTTTCTGGAACTCTCCTGCTTTTTCAATGATCCAATATATGTTGGCAATTTGATCTTTGGTTCCTCTGCCTTTTCTAAATCCAGCTTGAACATCTGGAAGTTTACGGTTCATGTACTGTTGAAGCCTGGCTTGGAGAATTTTGAGCATTACTTTGCTAGAGTGTGAGATGAGTGAAATTGTGTGGTAGTTTGAACATTCTTTGGCATTGCCTTTCTTTGGGACTGGAATGAAAACTGACCTTTTCCAGTCCTGTAGCCACTGCTGAGTTTTCCAGATTTGCTGGTATATTGAGTACAGCACTTTCACAGCATCATCTTTCAGGATTTGGAATAGCTCAACTGGAATTCCATCATCTCCACTAGCTTTGTTCATAGTGATGCTTCCTAAGGCCCATTTGACTTCACATTCCAGGATGTCTGACTCTAGGTGAGTGATCACACCATCGTGTTTATCAGGATCATGAAGATCTTTTTTGTACAGTTCTTCTGTGTATTCTTGCCACCTCTTCTTAATATCTTCTGCTTCTGTTAGGTCCATACCATTTCTTTCCTTTATCGAGCCCATCTTTGCATGAAATGTTCCCTTGGTATCTCTAATTTTCTTGAAGCAATCTCTAGTCTTTCCTATTCTATTGTTTTCCTCTATTTCTTTGCATTGATCGCTGCAATAACTTGTAATAATTATTTTTAAAAATGGTTTCCTACAGCTTTGAGGGTTAATTGGTATTATAACAGCATATATATTCACAGTGTACAATTTGATCATTATTTTTAAGAAAATTTAAATGTAATTGCAATGTTGTATTAGTTTCAAGCATACAAGTGATTCAATTATCCATATATATTCTTTTTCAGGTTCAGATTCAAGAGAATTGTTTAATTAAAAATAATCTAAAAATGAAAATAAAAAAACCTTGTCTCAAAAAGAAGATTAATAAAGACTATCAAGTAGGTTGCTGATGATTCTTAATTTTAAATTTCCTTACTAAGTAACAAGGTGTCTGAGCCAATAGTTTCTTGAATATCCTCCCATCATTCTGGTTCTAGGCTGCCTTTTCACTGCCTACCCATCACTGCATCAGTCATTGCTGTGATTCAGATGATACTTTCTAATCCATGATCTGTTTGAAGAAATGATGCTTTTGAAAAATGAATTACAAATCCTTGTGGGAAAAGAATAGTATGCAATAGAAAAGTCATTAATAACTCAACTTGAAGCTCAACTTCCCATTTGGGAACAGCAACCAGTTAACAATATGATTGCTGGCTGAATAGGGATTGGTCTTCAAGAGGCAAGAGAAAGGGGGGTTTCTGTTTCTCTTTCTCCAAGAAAAAGCATTTGGAGCTGAAATTTTAGAACCCAAAGAATGACATTAGAATGTATCAGTTGTTGTCCTGGGCCAGTTTGCTTGGAATGGATTTAATCTTACAGTACCATGGGAAGATGCGTATTTATCATCTCCACATCCTAAGTGAGGGATCTAAAGTTCAGAGGTCAAAAAGTCTGTCCTAGGTCACATAAACAGACTGAGAAGTCACCCTCTCCTTAAGTATCTACCAAGTCTTACTGTGTTCTAGACACTGGGTACAGTGGGTGGTGCCACCATGGCCTGTACCTGGTAAGAGTTTTCATTCTACTAGGGGAGGGGGAGGAGTGAGCAGCTGTGAACACACTAGCTAACCATGAAGATATATTCTGTAGCATAAGATATGACATAAATAAGCCCAGGGAATATGACAGAGTGTGGCCAAGGGGCTACTTCTACATAATAAAGGAAAAAACACTCTTTGAAGAGGTGGCATTTAATCAAGAACAGAATGACAAGAAGGACCAGCCATGCATAGATCTGGGCAAAAGTCAGATCAAATGAACAAGAGAAAAGGGCATGGGTTATATGATGGAGACAGCAAACAGCAAACAGAAGGTAGCCAGAAGAGGCAGCCAATGGGCAGGAGAGGCAGCTGGGAAGGTGCCTGCTGATTAAGAAGGTCCTCTCTCTACTGGGCTGCTGAGGTGGGTCATCTGGTTTCACCCTTGTTTTTTAATAGAAGCAAGGGGAGGGACACAGAGGCCATGTCCAAATTACAGGGGCACCTGCACCTATGAAGGAGGAGGTCATTGTAGTAAGGCTGGGTACCACATTTTAGCATCCTGAGAGCTTAAAGCCATGTTTGGCTTCATGTGCCAACTTTATCTCTCAGCTTTCATCTCCCAGGGAAAGGTGCATCAGTGTGTTGGAGTTGTAGCCTCCGATCCTACAAACCACCCCTAAGTAATGCAGAAGCAAGGTAGGAAGGAAAAACATCCCACTGCGATCTCAGCTGTATTTCTTCCACATGGCAAGTTTCATTTTGTTTAATTTAACAATAAACTCATTATATTAACTCAATTCAATAGAAGCAGCAGGGGGATTTCTCCTAATTTAATCTTGGGCTTTGAGGAGTCTTGCTTAGTGCTAAAACAATGCCATGCAGAGAGATTAAAAGACTTGTATCATGTTGAAAAAAATACCTTAGAGTTTCTGAGCACAGCCCACCTGTAATTTAGGAACTAGTCAGCCCACTTCTTACTTTATCCAAAGCATCATCTAGTCAGAGAGCTAATCTCTGCAAGCAAATCATTCTCATGAATGATGTCACTGTAGGGTTTAAACTCTGAGAAGAGATCCTTTCATCCTTGGAGCTGATGCTCCAATTTGAAAAGGAGTTATTGGATGCACCCAGCCAGGGAATATAAATATCTTGTGCTTACCAATGTCTCAAAATGGGTTTTCTGTAAGTCGCTTGAAAATACAAGGACGTAACTATCTAACATCTATCACTGCATGTCCATTGTGAAAAGCTATATAGCAGGCAGCCTTTAAAAAAGGTTGTTTCTGATGATTAACCATTATGAGAAAGAATATCTACCCTTAAAAAAAAATCTTAAGGGATAGAAAAGACTATATAATCTGCTGATACTGTGATTTGAAATCTGGAGATTCCATATTCACACACACATACACAATGGCTAGAGATCAGACAATAGTTTTTGTCCCCAGATGGCAAGGAGAATTAACAAACTCATTAATTAGGATCCTGTTGGTGCTGGTATTGAATATATATGAGGGCAGGTCCACTTGAGGGTTCCATCTGGGAGATGGAACTTTTGAAATTCAAAGACAAACTAGATTTATCTTTGGTGCCTTCATATGCTGAGCGTGGTCCTACTGACCATTGTGGGCTGGTGTGTATCTATGAAGCCCAAGATTATTTATGGAATCAGGCAAGTTTTAAAGTTTATTTCATGTCCTTTCAACTACAAAATGCAAAACAAGGTCACCATGGGAGGTGGTGGAGAAAAGAGCCAGCTCTGAGGAAGAATTTATCCTTATCTCAGATTGCTTTTAGAAGAAGAAAGAAATGGCTGAAATGTGAGAAAGGGTATGGATAATAGTTTCAGTTCACTCCAGCAGTGGCTAACAAGGTCCAGCCTCTGTCCCTGGTGGGAAGGAAATCAAACAGAGGAGTTGGTAGGAGAAAGGCCCAGGCCTTGCTCTGGCTGAGGTTTCGCCATCTCCCCATCTCTCTGTCTCCGGCGCTCTCTCATACAGACTCGGGCTGAAAGTCTCTCTCTTAACCTCTCAAAAGATGAGACGTCTTTTCTTGAGGTCAAAAATAAAAGTTTTTGAGGGGAGCGGGGGAAAGAAACCAATATCCCAACATGGAGGCTCTGAAGCAAGAGGGAATTCTTTCACAGGTTCAGCTCCCAGAGTGAAGGGAGCTCAGAGGAGATGAGGTTTCAACTCTGCAAAGGAAGAAAAACCCTTCTCACCCTGTCAATTTGCAAACAAAAAGATCTTTCAAGGTTCAGGAAATTTTTTTTTCTATTATTTAAATTCCTTGTTATGTGTTTGCTTTCTTTACTGACAGCACTTCTTGTCATGGGAAAGTGTAATTTGCTGGAAAGAAAGGCAGAGAAAGGGAAAGAGGGAGGGGAGGGGCCGGGCAGGGTGGGAAGGGAGAGAGACAAAGACAGAGACTAATACCAGAATTCAAACAACACAGTAAGAGGGCTCGTCCTATTAAAGGATTCTTTATGCTTAAAATGGAGTCTATTCTTCCTATCTAAAAATAAGCCTGTGACCTTTTGCATTCTCCAGACCATATGTATTTTTGCAACATCCAGAGTCCCAAGGCACACCAGGCAGTGTGAGCTGAGGGCTGTCTGGTCCAGGTCCCCAGAGCTAAGAACTACACCTGTCAGAGAAGCAGCAGCCAGAATCGAGAGAAAGACTCCACAGAGACTTGGGGGTGGGGAGCGGGGGGCGGGCACTCTGAACCGAACTTTCTCTGTCAGTTATTGATTAAACCTCTTATGCATACACACCCGCTCCAGGAAAGCTGAACTTTAATTTTATGCCTCCTACAAAAAAGAGATGATGCAAACTTGGGAGGAAATAGCAGTAAACATCATAAGAACAAACACCTGCACGCATTCTCAGTGTCAGATTTGTTTTTTAAGTCCAAAGAAATAAAAAAGAATGTCAAACCTCACTTATAATCAAAGAAATGCAAACTAAAATATGTTACACTTTTTTAAACTTATCCAATTAGCAAAGATGAAAAAGAAATATAATACCAATGTTGGTGAGAGTTTATACAAACACACACTCTCATGTCTATTCAGAGTGGGAATATAAATTAGTGGAATTTTCTGAAGTTAAATTAGGCAACATGTTGGAAATGCCTTTAATGTGTGGATTTCAGTGTAGCGATCACACTTGTAGCAGGTAATTACATCAGTCATATTCAGTAAGTTGTTCATCCCAGCGTTGTTTAGAATAGAAAATGGTTGGAAACAATCCAAGACACTAACAGCTGACAACTGGTTAAGTCAATTGTGTTATATGTGTACAATGGACGTGATTAAGAGTCATACGTAGCGCAATAATAACAAATGAAATGAAAAAACTGTTGAGGAAATGTTGCTAACCAAAGTGGGAAAAAGTCTAAAAGAAAGCTATCTACCTATCTATCTGTGCACCCATCCTACAAACCATCCTGCTTACTGTGTGCCAAGCATTTAGCTAAGGACAGCTGCATTACCTCCTGTAACACTTCCAACAATCCCATGGAGTACGTACGTAGTATTATCTCCTTTTCACAGAGATAAAGAAACTGGTAAACAGGAAAGGGAAGATTAAACTCAAGTGGGGGCTGGTCTCAACAACACAAGCGTACTCTCTGCCATGACAGTGACCATGTGTAAGTTTAGGAACATGTGTCCTTCCTTGGGAATAGATCCACTCTAAACTATCCACAGTCATCTCTGAGAGGTAGGCTTCCAGATGATTTTTGATTACTGCTTTGTGCTTTTCTGTGGTTTTCATGATTTCCACAATGAGCATGTATTTCTTTCGCAACTAGGAAAAAAATGAAATGAGCTCTCCTTCTGAGATGATATTCTGACTATAATTGTCTGACTCCTTGACACTCAGGAAGACTCAAGAAGAGCCAGGAAATAGCAAACAGACTCTTTCCCAGATGGACTCTGGAGCCAGGCAGCCACTTACTGACCATGTGCCCTGGGCAAGGTCACTTAGCCCTCTAATACGTAAAGTAAGAAATCAATGTGCTTAGGCATCCCACATAATATCGGTTCAATAAACACTATTTCCCCTTTCTCTAGCCTGACTGCAACATATCAATTCTAGAAGTGGTATTCTCCAAGCTATGCCTAATATATAGTTGTCATCGTCTTAGGGAAGACCACTGACTCAAAATCAAAGAGAAATATACCCTTCCTGAAAAATGCCTGATTATCAATGTGTGTTAGATTCAACTGACCTATCTTTCTCCTCCAAAATTTCAGTCTTCTGTGAGTTATAGTCCTTGGTGTTTTAAAGATTATTTCTTTCTGTTTTACAGTGGTCTTCAAACTAGGAAATGTACACAAAAGAAGTGTTACAAATATCCTTCCAGGAAGGATGTGGACACACGGTTTTAAGAGAATTCACTTCCAGAATCTTTATTTCTCTAAGATTCCTTCCTCAATTTGTCTGAGCTCACCTGTGTTGAGGAGTTCATTCCAGCAGACTTACCAGACCCCTTATTCCTCCTTCACCTCCTTCTACTTTGCTGCAGAAAGACATCACTCTCCTCCATCGCAAATCTACTGTGCCACCCTGCCTGGAGCCATGAACAACACTGGTGGGCCTCGGAAAGGACCAACTTGATACATGGGTTAAAAGTAAGCCTCCTATGATCAAGGTGACTAATAAAACCAAGGTGAGTAAGGCTCTGGGGTTTTGTAAAGAAGTAGGAGAAGGCGATGGCACCTCACTCCAATACTCTTGCCTGGAAAATCCCATGGACGGAGGAGCCTGGTAGGCTGCAGTCCATGGGGTTGCTAAGAGTCGGACATGACAGAGCGATTTCACTTTCATTTTTCACTTTCCTGCATTGGAGAAGAAACTGGCAACCCACTCCAGTGTTCTTGCCTGGAGAATCCCAGGGACGGGCGAGCCTGGTGGGCTGCCGTCTATGGGGTCGCACTGAGTCGGACATGACTGAAGTGACTTAGCAGCAGACAGCCCACTGGGCTTCCCTGGTAGCTCAGTTGGTAAAGAATCCACCTACAAATCAGGAGACCCCAGTTCGATTCCTGGGTTGGGAAGTTCCCCTGGAGAAGGGATAGGTTACCCACTCCAATATTCTTGGGCTTCCCTGTTGGCTCAGACAGTTAAGAATCTGCCTGTAATGCAGGAGACCTGGGTCCAATACCTGGGTTGGGAAGATCCCCTGGAGGAGGGCATGGCAACCCAATCCAGTATTCTGGCCTGGAGAATTCCCATGGACAGAAGAGACTGGCAGGCTACAGTCCATGGGGTCGCCAGGAGTCAGACACAACTGAGCGACTGACACAGCAGAGCACAGACAGCCCGTTAGAGCCTAGGAAGTTAGTGAGGACTATCAATGGCCATACAGTCTTCTCACAGCTAGGCCACAAGCTCAGGGTTCCCCAGCTCCATTTCTCAATCTCAGTGTCTCTCAAATCTCTCTCTCTCCCCTTCTCTGACAGATATTTATTGAATAATTATTCCCTCAAAAAAATAAGAATAGGACCTACTTTATAGTACAGGGAACTCTATTCAGTACTCCGTAATGATTTTTAATTAATTGTAGGAAGTCAAGAAACACCTGGAGTAACAGGCAAATTTGGCCTTGGAACACGGAATGAAGCAGGGCAAAGACTAACAGAGTTTTGCCAAGAAAATGCACTGGTCATAGCAAATACCCTCTTCCAACAACACAAGAGAAGACTCTATACATGGACATCACCAGATGGTCAACACCGAAATCAGATCGATTATATTCTTTGCAGCCAAAGATGGAGAAGCTCTATACAATCAGCAAAAAACAAGACCAGGAGCTGACTGTGGCTCGGACCATGAACTCCTTATTGCCAAATTCAGACTGAAATTGAAGAAAGTAGGGAAAACTACTAGACCATTCAGGTATGACCTAAATCAAATCCCTTATGATTATACAGTGGAAGTGAGAAATAGATTTAAGGGCCTAGATCTGATAGATAGAGTGCCTGATGAACTATGGAATGAGGTTCGTGACATTGTACAGGAGACAGGGATCAAGACCATCCCCATGGAAAAGAAAGGCAAAAAAGCAAAATGGCTGTCTGGGGAGGCCTTGCAAATAGCTGTGAAAAGAAGAGAAGCGAAAAGCAAAGGAGAAAAGGAAAGATATAAACATCTAAATGCAGAGTTCCAAAGAATAGCAAGAAGAGATAAGAAAGCCTTCTTCAGTGATCAATGCAAAGAAATGGAGGAAAACAACAGAATGGGAAAGACTAGGGATCTCTTCAAGAAAATCAGAGATACCAAAGGAACATTTCATGCAAAGATGGGCACGATAAAGGACAGAGATGGTGTGGACCTAACAGAAGCAGAAGATATTAAGAAGAGGTGGCAGGAATACACAGAAGAACTGTACAAAAAAGAGCTTCAAGACCCAGATAATCATGATGATGTGATCACTGACCTAGAGCCAGACATCTTGGAATGTGAAGTCAAATGGGCCTTAGAAAGCATCACTACGAACAAAGCTAGTGGAGGTAATGGAATTCCAGTGGAGCTATTCCAAGTCCTGAAAGATGATGCTGTGAAAGTGCTGCACTCAATATGCCAGCAAATCTGGAAAACTCAGCAGTGGCCACAAGATTGGAAAAGGTCAGTTTTTATCCCAATCCCAAAGAAAGGCAATGCCAAAGAATGCTCAAACTACCGAACAATTGCACTCATCTCACACGCTAGTAAAGTAATGCTCAAAATTCTCCAAGTCAGGCTTCAGCAATATGTGAACCGTGAACTTCCTGATGTTCAAGCTGGTTTTAGAAAAGGCAGAGGAACCAGAGATCAAATTGCCAACATCTGCTGGATCATGGAAAAAGCAAGAGAGTTCCAGAAAAACATCTATTTCTGCTTTATTGACTATGCCAAAGCCTTTGACTGTGTAGATCACAATAAACTATGGAAAACTCTGAAAGAGATGGGAATACCAGACCACCTGATCTGCCTCTTGAGAAACTTGTATGCAGGTCAGGAAGCAACAGTTAGAACTGGTCATGGAACAACAGACTGGTTCCAAATAGGAAAAGGAGTATGTCAAGGCTGCATATTGTGACCATGTTTATTTAACTTATATGCAGAGTACATCATGAGAAATGCTGGACTGGAAGAAACACAAATTGGAATCAAGATTGTTGGGAGAAATATCAATAACCTCAGATATGCAGATGACACCACCCTTATGGCAGAAAGTGAAGAGGGGCTAAAAAGCCTCTTGATGAAAGTGAAAGTGGAGAGTGAAAAGGTTGGCTTAAAGCTCAACATTCAGAAAACGAAGATCATGGCATCTGGTCCCATCACTGCATGGGAAATAGATGGGGACAGTGGAAACAGTGTCAGACTTTGTTTTTCTGGGCTCCAAAATCACTGCAGATGGTGACTGCAGCCATGAAATTAAAAGACACTTACTCCTTGGAAGGAAAGTTATGACCAACCTAGATAGCATATTCAGAAGCAGAGACATTACTTTACCAACAAAGATTCGCCTAGTCAAGGCTATGGTCTTTCCTGTGGTCATGTATGGATGTGAGAGCTGGACTGTGAAGAAGGCTGAGTGCCAAAGAATTGATGCTTTTGAACTGTGGTGTTGGAGAAGACTCTTGAGAGTCCCTTGGACTGCAAGAAGATCCAACCAGTCCATTCTGAAGGAGATCAATCCTGGAATTTCTTTGGAAGGAATGATGCTAAAGCTGAAACTCCAGTATTTTGGCCACCTCATGCGAAGAGTTGACTCATTGGAGAAGACTCTGATGCTGGGAGGAATTGAGGGCAGGAGGAGAAGGGGACGACAGAGGATGAGATGGCTGGATGCCATCACTGACTTGATGGGTGTGAGTCTGGGTGACCTCCGGGAGCTGGTGATGGACAGGGAGGCCTGGCGTGCTGCGGTTCATGGGGTCGCAAAGAGTCGGACACGACTGAGTGACTGATCTGATCTGATCTCTGATCTGAATGATTTTTATGTGAAACAAATCTAAAACAAGTGTGTGTGTGTTATATGTATATACATATATATACATATAACTAAATCACTTTGCCATAGAACAGGACACATGTTGTAAGTCAACTATACTCCAATAAAAAATATTAAAAAAAAAAACGCAATCCTCACAGAGCTAAATTTTAGTCAAATTCTTAGTTGAAATCTGAGTTCAGAAGAGGTGTGGTTATCACAGAGATGCCTATTAGTATATCGAGAAACATGTCCATTGAAAAATGAAGTCAGATTTTTCTGACACAAAATAAAATCTGACTTGGCTGGCTGATTAAATAATGATGAGAGATAATTAGGGTATATTATCTATGCATTGAATGAAGTAAATCTGCAGATCCAAGGTTTGATGAATATGTATTTATAGAATGTGATAAAAAGCATTTTTTACCATAATTATATAAAAATATTGTTTGTCAGGCCAAGGTTTATTGAAATTAGCAACATTTTAAAATTACCAACAGTTTCAAAGTAGATCAAGTTAAGTGAAAGAATAATTAAAGAATATAATTTTTAGTCATTTAATGTCATAGTAACACCTTTCTAATAACATTTTGGGGTATACACTGAGAAAGTTTAATGTTTAACAAATGCTTTTTGAAGCCAGGTGCCCACTACTTCTTTGATTTTACAAAAATGAAACAAGACCTAACCAACTGAGAGATGACTAAATATCACTGCTGGGGATGGTTTGTATTCAGTTTGGTTTGGGCTAATTTAGGAGTTAAAGATAGAAATGATATTGGTCTCCCAGAATTCCGTCTGTGCCATCATGTAATATGTAGACAATGTTTCTCACAACTTACATCATAAAAACCAAAACTAGGAATAGAACTGATGTTGAACCTTTTAAGCAATAAATATTCATCCATCTGAGCCACCAAGGAAGCCCAATATTCATCCATAGGATAAACTAATTGGAAGTAAAGCCTCATCCATCTCATTAAGAAAGACATTTTCAATAAATTTTTACTCTGTGTATTTAATAACTATCAAAATATTGAATACACTTAAGTTGTTTTCATCAACTTGGTACTAAATGTCATTGTAATAATCAGTCTGGAATACCTTTAATTATTTAGAGCTTTTGATCACAGAACTTCTAAATTTATTTTTACACATGCTTATTGCAGAGGATTATGACAGCAGTATCAATAAAAGACTTTTAAGCATAAAAATATATAACAGGATAAAATATCACAGGGGAAATATAATAGAAATACAAGTTTTAAAAAAGATGTGAAATTTTTGCCTGTTAAAGAATAGCTTATTTGCATATTTTAAAAAATGAATGATGGTGAATATTCCCTGTAAACATTATTTAGATTTCACTAAATGACTTTCAAAGATGATCACACCACCTCACTGAAAAAAAAGTCAATATTTATAATTATATCCTTTTCAGCTATTTAAATCTAAGATGAAAAAAATGTTAATGGTAAATTTCAGATAAGTTCAGTCACTCAGTCGTGTCCAACCCTTTGTGACCCTATGGACTGCAGCACGCCAGGCCTCCCTGTCCATCATCAACTCCTAGAGCTTACTCAAACTCATGTCCATCAAGTCAGTGATGCCACCCAACCATCTCATTCTCTGTTGTCCCCTTCTCCTCCTGCCTTCAGTCTTTCCCAGCATCAGGGTCTTTTCCAAGGACTCAGTTCTTCGCATCAAGTGCCAAAGTATTGGAGTTTCACCTTCAGCATCAGTTTTTCCAATGAATATTCAGGACTGATTTCCTTTAGGATGGACTGGTTGGATCTCCTTGCAGTCCAAGGGTCTCTCAAGAGTCTTCTCCAACACCACAGTTCAAAAGCATCAATTCTTCAGCGCTCAGCTTTCTTTATGGTCCAACTCTCACATCCATACATGACTACTGGAAAAATCATAGCTTTGACTAGATGGACCTTTGTTGGTAAAGTAATGTCTCTGCTTTTTAATATGCTGTCTAGGTTGATCACAGCTTTTCTTCCAAGGAGCAAATGTCTTTTAATTCCATGGCTGCAGTTACCATCTGCAGGGCTTTTGGAGCCCCCCAAAATAAAGTCTGTCACTGTTTCCACTGTTTCTACATCTATTTGCCATGAAGTGATGGGACCTGATGCCAGACATTTTCTGAATGTTGAGTTTTAAGACAACTTTTTCACTCCACTCTTTTACTTTCATCAAGAGGTTCTTTAGTTCTTCTTCACTTTATGCAATAAGGATGGTGTCTTCTCTATATCTGAGGTTATTTATATTTCTCCTGGCAATCTTGATTCCAGCTTGTGCTTCATCCAGCCTGGCATTTCACATGTTGTATTATGCACATAAATTAAATAAGCAGGGTGACAATACACAGCCTTGATGTACTCCTTTCCCAATTTGGAACTAGTCTGTTGTTCCAAGTCCAGTTCTAACTGTTGCTTCTTGACCTGCATACAGATTTCTCAGGAGGCAGGTCAGGTGGTCTGATATTCCCATCTCTTTCAGAATTTTCCACAGTTTATTGTGATCCACACAGTCAAAGGCTTTGGCATAGTCAATAAAGCAGAAGTAGATGTTTTTCTGGAACTCTCTTGCTTTTTCCATGATCTAATGGATGTTGGCAATTTGATCTCTGGTTCCTGTGCTTTTTCTAAATCCAGCTTGAACATCTGCAAGTTCACGGTTCATGTACTGTTGAAGCCTGGCTTGGAATTTTGAGCATTACTTTGCTAGAGTGTGAGATGGGTGCAATTGTGTGGTAGTTTGAACATTCTTTCGCATTGCCTTTCTTTGGGACTAGAATGAAAACTGACCTTTTCCAGTCCTGTGGCCACTGCTGAGTTTTCCAAATTTGCTGGAATATATAGTGTAGCACTTTTATATCATCATCTTCTGGGATTTGAAATAGCTCAACTAGAATTCCATCACCAACACTAGCTTTGTTCATAGTGATGTGTTTCCTAAGGCCCACTTGACTTCACATTCCAGGATGTTTGGCTCTAGGTGCGTGATCACACCATCGTGTTTATCAGGATCATGAAGATCTTTTTTGTATAGTTCTTCTGTGTATTGGAGAAGGAAATGGCAACCCGCTCCAGTGTTCTTACCTGGAGAATCCCAGGGACAGTGGAGCCTGATGGACTGCTGTCTATGCGGTTGTACAGAGTCGGATACGACTGAAGTGACTTAGCAGCAGTAGTAGCAATCTGTGTATTCTTGCTACCTCTTCTTAATATCTTCTGCTTCTGTTAGGCCCATACCATTTATGTTCTTTACTGTGCCCATATTTGCATGAAATGTTCCCTTGGTATCTCTAATTTTCTTAAAGCCATCTCTAGTCTTTCCCATTCTGTTGTTTTCCTCTACTTCTTTGCATTGATCACTGAGGAAGGCTTTCTTATCTCTCTTTGTTATTCTCTGGAACGTTGCATTGAAATTGGTATATCTTTCCTTTTCTCCTTTGCCTTTAGGTTCTCTTCTTTTCTCAGCTATTTGTAAGTTTCAAAATTCTTTATTGGGGGTAAATGACTGAAAAAGAAGTGAAATTAAATCTACTTCATTTTATGGCTATCCTTTTTCCTCTATGAGACCCAAAAGAATGACATTCATTTTATTGGGTTTTAGGGGCTAAAGGAGACATTCGATTTAGTCCTCTCAAGAGATCTGGCCTTACCTCCTCTGCTGCCACAGGCCAGATGTTGATGGCCTCACCCATGAAGCAGGTGTTTAGAGGACACAAACAAGCATGGGGCACCTCCGAGGCCAAGGGTGACATCTAACACTGGGGAGCTCCCTGATGGTAGGATAAATCTGATTCATAGAATGAAAGTTTCCCACCTGTGACTTAAAGTAATAGTGAAGTAATTAGTATTTATCATTTTGGGGAATGGAAAAAATCCTATGGAAAAAATCAGCATGCAGATAGAATTCTCTTTTCCTCATATGCTTTATCCTTGACTTTGTTAGGCAAAAATTCCACAAAGCATACTACGTTATTTAGGAACTTGTATGCATGCACCTACCCTCAAGAAGACATGGAGATAAACGACATAGAATATTTAGCGGTATGCACACGTGGCCTTTCCTACCTACTCTCTGCCAACTCTGACTAGGGGAAACTTCTGAAATAGGAAATTACTCACTCGACACAATTAAAGAGATGGGGTGGGGGGGCGGTGTGTGAGAGAATCAGGTCCTATCTCTCACAATCATAGCCTCTCAGAGTCTTGGTTTTCCTATCTTTAAATTGGAGTTCAAAAGGACACCTGTCTACTGCTGTGCATAACTGCTCTGAATGGCAAATTAGAGTACATACCAAAAGAATAGCATACACCACGACTGATTCATCACTTTGAGTCTTAAATGCTTTTCTATGCCAACATTTTTGGAAGAACTTAACTCGGTATTCTCCATTCTCTTCTCTGTCCTGCTATCACCTCATTCTCTATAAAGCAGTCCATCAGGATGGAAGGATGGACACAGAGAGGTGCTGCTGATATCATAAACACAGACCAAAAATTTACCATAAGGAAAAATCATACCACAATGAAAGGCTAAAGCTTGAAGCCCCCATTTCACTACAATGAAAGAAACAGCTGCAACATGAGCACAGTCCTCTTCTTAAACAGGCATGGTTTGTGTAGATGGATACATCGTGATAAAAGATATTTCGACCTTGATTCATCCATATGACACAGAAAAGAAAATCTGGCAAATGAATTTTCACTTTTCAGGTCAAGACTAAACACTGATTTCAAGTCAGATGGATCATCTTAATAAAACTGTTAACAACAATGAGAAACAGAAACATCTGATTTGTCCTGACTATGTTTCAATCTTACCAATCTTCAGCTGCAATCCAGGAGCCAAGATCACTTAACACTTTCTTTACTTGATTTCTATCAGATCAGAGCAGATCAGTTGCTCAGTCGTGTCTGACTCTTTGCAACCCCATGAATTGCAGCATGCCAGCCCTCCCTCTCCATCACCAACTCCCAGAGTTCACTCAGACTCACATCCATCGAGTCAGTGATGCCATCCAGCCATCTCATCCTCTGTCGTCCCCTTCTCCTCTTGCCCCCAATCCCTCCCAGCAATAGAGTCTTTTCCAATGAGTCAACTCTTCACATGAGGTGGCCAAAGTACTGGAGTTTCAGCTTTAGCATCATTCCTTCCAAAGAAATCCCAGGGCTGATCTCCTTCAGAATGGACTGGTTGGATCTCCTTGCAGTCCAAGGGACTCTCAAGAGTCTTCTCCAACACCACAGTTCAAAAGCATCAATTCTTCGGCGCTCAGCCTTCTTCACAGTCCAACTCTCACACCCATACATGACCACAGGAAAAACCATAGCCTTGACTAGACGGACCTTTGTTGGCAAAGTAATGTCTCTGCTTTTCAATGTGGTGTCTAGGTTGCTCATAACTTTCCTTCCAAGGAGTAAGCGTCTTTTAATTTCATGGCTGCAGTCACCATCTGTAGTGATTTTGGAGCCCAGAAAAATAAAGTCTGACACTGTTTCCACTGTTTGCCCATCTATTTCCCATGAAGTGATGGGACCGGATGCTATGATCTTTGTTTTCTGAATGTTGAGCTTTAAGCCAACTTTTTCACTCTCCACTTTCACTTTCACCAAGAGGCTTTTTAGTTCCTCTTCACTTTCTGCCATAAGGGTGGTGTCATCTGCATATCTGAGGTTATTGAGATTTCTCCCAGCAATCTTGATTCCAGCTTGTGTTTCTTTCAGTCCAGCGTTTCTCATGATGTACTCTGCATAGAAGTTAAATAAGCAGGGTGACAATATACAGCCTTGATGTACTCCTTTGCCTATTTGGAACCAGGCTGTTGTTCCATGTCCAGTTCTAACTGTTGCTTCCTGACCTGCATACAAATTTCTCAAGAGGCAGATCAGGTGGTCTGGTATTCCCATCCCTTTCAGTATTTTCTACAGTTTATTGTGCTCCACACAGTCAAAGGCTTTGGCATAGTCAATAAAGCAGAAATAGATGTTTTTCTGGAACTCTCTTGCTTTTTCCATGATCCAGCGGATGTTGGCAATTTGATCTCTGGTTCCTCTGCCTTTTCTAAAACCAGCTTGAACATCAGAAAGTTCATGGTTCACATATTGCTGAAGCCTGGCTTGGAGAATTTCTATACAAAATGCCCAAGCTCTCTCTTGAGGTAAACACTGTAAGTCCTGACATTATTAACTCAGACAATTGGCACATAAAAGTATCCTCATTCGTCAATTGGTAATTGACATTCAAAGTTTTGGACATGGGCTTCAAGACTGACAGTCTAGTATTTATTAGTAGGAAATAAAGACAAAACCGTAACTGTGCAGATCTGGCCACAGCTTGAAAAAAAATCAGGGTTTAAAATTCTCTGAACATGAAAATGAAAAACACAACTAATAAACAGTTGTGTCGCCTTTTAGTCTTTGCCCCCAACTGCACTGCTTCATTTTTAACATATGTTTAACTGCTATTTTTTATTAAACTCATATTTAGCCAGAGAGGAACAAGCTTACCACATATGCTTTGGGTTATATACTAACTATTCCCTGTCAGATGGTGAGTTAAAATGAAAAGACACTGGGAGAGAAGAATTGAATTTATATCTAGCTTATGAAAATCCATAGCTTTGGGGAGGAAGAGCCTATGGTTGAAAGAATTTCAGATCACTTCTACAGAGAATTTTTTAAGGCACACCACAACCTGAATATGACTTTCCTGGTGGCTCAGAAGGTAAAGCGTCTGCCTACAATGCAGAAGACCTGAGTTCAGTCCCTAGGTCAGGAAGATCTCCTGGAAAAGGAAATGGCAACCCACTCCAGTATTCTTGCCTGGAGAATCCCATGGATAGAGAAGCCTGGTAGGCTACAGTTCATGGGGTCACAAAGAGGGACACGACTGAGCGAATCTAATCCTATCATGGAGAGGTTCTGTTTTGAGTAGAGTTATCTTGAGCCCCATTGAAAAGGTTCTTGAAGCACTGAAATTATCCCCTTAGTGTCCATCTATAAGCTGTTTCACACTCTAGACCATATTTCTGGCTTGTAAGGTCCTGGTGAAAACTAGTGACCTGGTAATACTAGGACCCAGTTGCACATGGCTGCTGTGTAACGCATAGCAAACAAAAAGAACGCTCCATGACTTTTCAGAGCTGGGAAATTAGGACTGCTGAATGGGAGCAATGAAATGAATTGACTGCTTGAGATGTTTACATTATGAGCCTGGTTCTTCAGTTCTGATTTGCTATTATTTCAAGACCCTGACTTAGATTTCATTCATCTACTTGATTAAGCCAAGCACCTCCACCCCATCATGTCACTTCAGCACTCTAAGGCTTGTATGATGATTCCCATGTGAAGGAAAAGGAGTCTGACGAAGGTCAAAAGACAAGTCAAAGGTCATGCAGACAAGGAAGGGGTAGATCTGGGAATCAGAAATGGATCTGATTTCCAAATATGGCCTTCTTCCTCTTGCCTCATTCCACTACATACTCATCTAGCTTCTTAGCCTTTCTTTTCTCTCTCCATTTCCTCCTTGTCTTCTCACCATTCAGAGCTTTATCTCTTCCCTTATTAGCATTTATTACCTTATTATTCAATCTGTTTTTCTCACTTTGTACAGGTATTAAAGTTCCAGGATAAGAGAAGTATGGAAATTTGAAAAGAAATTCTAATAATAATGACATCCCAAAACTAAGGATGTCAAGACTAAGAAAATAATAAGACATTTTGCATTTGTTGTTTATTTTTAAATGTATAAATCTTTTCTATGTTGTGTGCTAGATGAGTGGTTTCAAATAGAAACTCCAATCTAAAGAGGAAACAGAAGTGACATTCCCTTCTATTTCTCACAGGAGATACTGGGAAAATACTCTTCCTGAAAGTGTATAGGCAAAAGCTTTCCCATACACCACCCCAAAAAGGTTTTAAAGAAGTATTAGCGCCCTGACACTTATAAAGTAGATTGAATTACTCCAGCCAGTGCTGGGTACCTTGCATTTACCCAGGTCACTTGAGCTATTCTGATTTATGAGGGTTTAAGCCCAAGCAGGGCAGGTTTAACCAAGCCTGCTACAAGTGCCCACTTAAGGATTCTTTCAGCAAACAAGAGGAAACATTCTTAAGCTAGAGTTCATGCCTTGCCAGGAATGATGCATTAACTCCCAGAGAATGTGCCCTCCATTTTCTCCACAGCTTATCTCAATTTACATCTCTATCAAAGCTACAGAAAGGCTGAAAGATGACCTCATCCAGCCAACTGCATGGAAAGCACAGGTAGGCAGTCCAAGCTTCTCAATGGTGTAAAGCCACTGATTCCCCACTAGATAATTACAGAAAACTTGGCTGTAATGTGATACTTCCACCATACTTATTGTGAGCCTCTGGGCCTCAGCTTCCCTACCTCTAAAATGGACACAAGACAGCATATATGTCACAGAACTGTTTGCAGGATTAAATGAATTCATTCAAGCACAGCCCTTAGAACATGCACTGGAAGATGGTATTAAGTATCCCATGCTTTAGCAGATATTAATGCTTTCTCCATTCATTCCTACAGGACACTCACACTGGTATAAGAATTTCTTTTTTAAAAAATATTTATTTATTTGGGTATTTCTTTATTTATTTGGGTCTAGTTGTGCCATGCAGGGTCTTCCCTGAATCATGTGGATCTTTCATTGAAGCACACAGACTCTCTCTAGTTATGGAGCTGGGGCTCAGTAGTTGCAGCGCACTGGCTTAGGAGCTCAGCAGCATGTGGGAGCTCAGGTCCCTAACCAGGGCTCAAATGCATGTCCCCTGCTTTGCAAGGCAGATTCTTAACCCCAGAACCATCAGGGAAGTCCCAGGATAGGAATTTCTGTTGACAATCTTCCTCCCCACTCTGAATCCCAGTACTAAAATACTAACTTGTCCTGCTGCTTTTTTCTCTCTCAATCCTCCCCTTAACTAGCTAAGATTCAGTGCCAACGTGATAACCAGACAAAGGAATTTGTAAGCCACCTAATGTATTTTCTCTCACAGATACAGGAATGCATTCAAATGAAATTTACACATCTCAGGAAGATCCTTAAGGAACTACTTTAATGGAAATTTCAGGTAAAGCCAGAAAATGTTTTTTGATGAGATACGGCTTCTCAAGAACTCAGCAAAAACTCTTCCACTACACCTGGTAATCACCTAACATCCTGATGAGCTGGCTCCAAATGTTAATCGCCATCATAAGCAAACAGTATCTTTGGATGACAAACCTCTCTGAAATCTTGCTGGGGTCATGTCTTCAATTTAGAGCACTGGGCACCAAACTATGAGCCAAGGAAACAGAATTCTCTTTCCAGGGCCATTGTTTACTCACTGAATTGTGTTAGACAAGTCATCTGCAGGCCTCAAAGTCCTCATCTGTATCATGGGAATGAAAATACATCCCCGTGATACAGGGAATGATATAGCCTGAGAGTCAAATCTGCTCCGCCACCTCTTTTTATAAATAAAGTTTTATTGGCTCACAGTCATGACTATTTGTTTAGGAACTGCCTATGGCTGCTTCCCTGCGCTATTACAGCAGAGGTGACAAGTTGTGACAGAGATCACACAGTCTGCAAAGCCAAACATATTTAACCATCTGACCTTTTTTACAGAAAAAGTGTGCCTACTCCTGCTCTGGAAGACTGCTGTGAGAAACCAATAAAATGACTGCTCTGGAAGTGCTTTGTAAACTGTGATATTTATGTAAAATGTAAATCTTTATTACTGCCTTTTCAGTGTTTATAGGCAATTACTGTGCCACTCATCCTGTGGCTGCATTTTTCCAAGCTAAGCAGTCCCAGCCACCTCCAGTCTTTTCCTGTTAGGTCAAGTTTAAATTTCTTTCACTGCCTTCGTTCCTGGGTGGGGTATTTTTGGACTTGCTCCAGTTTCCCCTGCTCATTTTTCTTATAAATTTTAATTAATGTATAGTATACTGGAAAGGTTATTATCTGGTTCTCAAGTGAAATTCAAGTTAATACAGCCAAGAACTGGGTTGGCTTTTTAAATAACAGCTCGGTAATGAAGTGCTCTTGGTCAAGTAGAAAGAGCACAGTTCAAAACCAGTTAAGTCATTCACGAACTGTGAACACTTCAGCAAATGATTTAACCTCTCTCAACCTTAGCTTCCACAGCTAGAAAATGAGAGAACAAAATTATATGGGGCTTGGAGACATAGAGATAGTGTATTTGTAAATAAAAGTGACTTATGAAGAATGCCTGGCACATAGTAGGTTCCAGGACAAGACTATGAATGTCTTCAACACATCTCTGACCTCTCTGCAACAGTAGCACTCACACAATTTTAAATTTGTGAGTCCATTTATTTGACATAAGAATCCTGCCTTACATTTGTTCCTATTGAACTCCAACTTGCTTTTGATTTATTGAGGTCACTCTGACTTCTCTTTCTGTCTTCTGAGGAGTTAGAATTTATGCCTTTTGGAATTTGTGTTCTGTGAACCTTATTTCCAAAGGATGAAAGAACAAGAGAAAACACAGGTTAACTAGGGTTATAAGGCTATCTGTCTAAGGCAAAAGTTAAGTGTAGATTTGGTACAATTATTCAAAACCCAATATGACAAAACAGTTTGGCTGTAACTATCAGAGCCTTAAGAAGTAAAATATGTTTTCCTCTCAATTTTTCACTTCACACTGCTAACACAGACCAGACCAAAGGGGCAGAAGGACATGTGGGTGGCCAAAATGAGCAGTAGGATTGGGGGCAGAAATGAATGGGAAACATGTGACTTTTCTCTCCAGAAAGCTCCCATCAGTCTTTAAATGCTGCTGCCTTTCTAAGGTTTGTTTTGGGATTGTTTTAATCGGAGACATTTTATCTACTAAAACCTTAATTTTTCTGCTCCATTTTCTGCATTTTCCTCCAGCATCTTTGATTTCCAGCATTTACAACTAGCACCAGATCTCCCCCATTAGCCTGGAGCTTGTTAAACTACCGCAAAATAAGATATAAGCACCTCATTAATTACCATCATCAAGAGAATTAGTGAGCCTATCGATAAATATTAAAGTTGCAAATTCTATCTCTAAAGAATGTGTTTGCCATGCCCAGGTACTGCATGCCTCACCGCCTGAGACAGATCTCAATCACAGAGGACAAGGAAAGCCCTGGCAGCAGATTCGATTTTAATCCGAGGATTTGAGGAGGGGGACTTGCCTGCCAACTGAGGATTAGTTGTGAGTTGTTTTTTTTTTTCCCCGCCTCAGAGTTTTGCGACTTTGAAAACCAGCTAAAAACACCTATGAAAATGCCTAAATCAGCATTGTGGGAATCATTTTAAAGGTGTTGACAAAGCCCATCCTATAAAGTGATATTAATGCAAAAAATTTTAAGAAACATTAATTTTATTGAAATGCACAGAAAAATGTTTGGAAGGAAGTCTTTTTGCTCAACTGCAACTTCTAATTTTCTAATAACAACAATAATGATTACGCTGATTAATACTGATTGAATAGTTATTAAGTACAAGGGACATGTGTGAGAACTTCACCTACTCATCTGTTGTCCCCACAGCTCCAAGAGGCCTGTTCCATCATTATTCACATTTTACTCATCAGAAAACTCAGGCTTGAAGAGGTTGACAGACTTGCTGCAGATCACAAACAGCAGTTTTTAAAAATCAGCCACACACATAGGAAGATACTATCCAATTCTGAGAATATGTTCCAAATGACACAAAATAATTATACACTTGTAAGGCACCCCACTCCAGTACTCTTGCTTGGAAAATCCCATGGATGGAGGAGCCTGGTGGGCTGCAGTCCATGGGGTCGCTAAGAGTTGAACACAACTGAGCGGCTTCACTTTCACTTTTCACTTTTATGCACTGGAGAAGGAAATGGCAACCCACTCCAGTGTTCTTGCCTGGAGAATCCCAGGGACGGGGGGACCTGGTTGGCTGCCGTCTATGGGGTCGCACAGAGTTGAACACGACTGAAGCGACTTAGCAGCAGCAGCAGCAAGGCACCCCACTCCAGTACTCTTGCTTGGAAAATCCCACGGACGGAGGAGCCTGGTAGGCTGCAGTGCATGCGGTCGCTAAGAGTCGGACAGGACTTAGCAACTTCACTTTCACTTTTCACTTTCATGCATTGGAGAAGGAAATGGCAACCCACTCCAGTGTTCTTGCCTGGAGAATCCCAGGGATGGGGGAGCCTGGTGGGCTGCCATCCATGGGGTCGCACAGAGTTGGACACAACTGAAGTGACTTAGCAGCAGCAGCAACAGAGCCATTGGAAAAGGAAATGGCAACCCACTTAGTATTCTTGCCTGGGAAATCCCAAGGACAGAGGATCTTGGTGGACTACGGTCCATGGGGTCACAAAGAGCTGGACACAACTGAACAACTGTACAACAACAGAGTCCCTGCAGTCTTAGGCTGCACTGTTTGAATTAAAGGGCCCAGGACAAAGGAGGGGGTGTTTTCCTAACTCCTAAGACCTCAGCATCCATCTGGGTATCTGTGTTCAGGAGTGCGAACACAGTTACTAAATATATGGGCTATGGATAAACTACGGGCAGAGGGGCTGAGATAATGAGACTTGAGTCACAACACCTGAGAAATGACTGCAGAAACTAGCAGTAGTCGCTTGGACAAAGAACAGGACTGGGCTTAGTGAGAGATCACAGGGAGTAAGTAAGAGCACTGACCTGGTTTTAAGTCTCACCTCTCTCTCTCATTATCAGGATAATGTGAAGTATGTTATTTAAGCTCTCTAGGTGTCAGCATTCTCATCTCTTAAGATGACACTGCCATGGCACTTTAACTCAGAGGGTTCTTGAGAAAATCAGATGTGATATTGGGTTGACCAAAAAGTTCATCTGGATATTTCTATAACAATTTTATGAAAGTGGAAAGTGTTAGTCCCTCAGTCATGTCCGACTCTTTGTGACCCCATGGACTATAGCTAGCCAGGCTCCTCTGTCCATGGAATTCTCCAGGCAAGAATACTGGAGTGGCTTGCTATTCTCTTCTCCAGGGAATCTTCCCCAGAGATCAAACCCAGGTCTCCCTCATTGCAGGCAGATTCTTTACCATCTGAACCACCAAGAAGCCCCTATGTTATGGAAAAACCCAAACGAACTTTTTGGCCAATCCAATAATATAAGAAATATATATACAATCTGCAAAATCACTGCAGGAAACTGGGTTCCCAGGGTGAATACACGGTGACATGTCAACAAAGGCTTCCATGGTCCCAAAGATTTGGGAAATATCAACCTAAGGAATATTCAGCAAGATTTTTACTCTAGGCATTGTGGCTCTCCAAGAAGTGGTAAAAGCAGGTAACAATTCTCAGACATGTTTGGTTAGAACCATTTTTTAAGAACATTCCCTGGAAAGTGTGTGTTCTGCCGGATAAGCTCGGGGTCCCCTCTCTACAGAAGAGCCTACACATCAGAAGCTATGCACATCATCATCTGATGTTGATAAACTACACTCCAGAAAGTCTGCCCAGAGGCTTCGGGACCTATAAGAGGGAAAGAAGGGCCCAGTATGACATATTTGGGAGGTGCACCACTGGGAAGGTTGAAACACAGGAAACGTGCCTGGTAGCCCAGGACATAAGTCAAGAAGCAGCTCATTCTGAAGAAACTGGCAGAGCAGTCCCCTGGTAAAAGATATTTTTTTAAAGTAAAATGGCCCAGATAAACCTGAGATTCATTAAGTGAGGCCTGAAAATAAGGTTGCCCCATATAGACTCATCCAAACACATATGAATGAAAAAAGAAATGAATGAACACTTTTATTTCAAGGTTATCCCCTCTTTAAAAACATGTAAAAAAAAAAATCACGCCATTATTATTACCATTGATAAAATTATAAGTAGCAACCAAAAGAGTAACAGTGGAGGCTTTCTTTTCCTATTTGAGTAGATCACATACATTGGAGCCTTTTGATTCCCATGTCCTTATTTGCTGGCTTAACCTCAAGGGCTCTGTTGGAATGTGTTACACACAAACAAGTTCCAAATAAGAGAGATGTGACAGAATCCAGGACAGGCTTTGGATAGACATTGATTTTCACATGCTTATTTTCACATGCTTATTCAAAATATTTGCTGTCAACGGTACTTGGTTAAAGTGATTGTTACATACAGCATGGCTAACTTTTTAATGTAAATTAAATGCAAATGTATGCAATGTTATCTTTAATGCAGATGTAGCAGAAAGTATTAAGATATGCTGAGAGCCTAATTAGGTCCTACATCAAAAACTATATATAAACTTGACTCCAATGTCTCAAGAACACAAATTGAATCTAGAAATCCCAGTTTGCAAGCTTAAAAAAAAGATGTACATATATATTTTAAACCACAATTCTTTTTCTTCTTCCTTTTCTAAGACTGAGCACTTAAAAGGATGATCTTGGACAGACATTTCAGCTTGGGAGAGGGGGTGTGGAGTGGGTGGGAAAGGAATGACTTTCTAGCAAAAACCAGGAAGCAGAAAATCAATAGCAACACCCTCCCCTCAAAAAAAGCAAAACAAAGCTGTCTGTGCTTTCTGTCTTCATATTAAAAATGATGACTTGCCAGAAAAGCATATTTTTGCATTTATTTCCATTTCTAACCTTCCCAGAGACAAACACGTGTGCATTCCTTCCTAATTGCTGGTACAATAAAACCTTATGAATTCCAGCTCTGCTTAGTCTCTGTGTTGAGCATTCCGATTGGGGTGGGGCAGGAGCTGACCTTTTACCTATGGGGTAAGTGGGTTGGTAAAGAAATAAACATTGTACTGAAGCTCACATATTCCATTCTGGAGGGAAAAAGCTTTTCTCCAGCCTCTACAGACGATGTTACAGAAAAGTGGTTAAACTATTCAACTTCCTTTTCTACTCATTACAATGGATCCCTCCCCTTAAACTCGCCTCTAGAATACTTTGTGAACCCCTTATAATTCTCAGTGCATAGAAGGAAAGTGATAAAATTGAACTTGTTTATTTTTGTCTCTAAATCCGAGCTGCTCACAAACTCAGAGGGGTCTTCTTCTGATTCCTCAGCCATGTGGAGTGGGGGTTAAAGTCACGGCTTCCTGGGGCCTCTGATGCATTCTGACTGTAACCTGTTCTATGTACTCTGATGGCTCAGAGGCCACATAGCATCTGAGAGCTTATTCTCTCTTTTAAGGGACTTTTCTCTTCCCATTGACTTCCAGGATTGCTTTCGGAATTGAAAGAGGGGAAAAGAGATGCTAAAAGAGTTTGAAAATGAATCGAAAGTACCTCATAAATGTAAGGCGTCACAGGGCTCCAAACTGTGAACGGACTTGTGCGTATGTAGTAAAAAAATATACACCATATGTTACTTGCATACATGTATATGTATTTTCATCCATGAGTATTTATTGATCCCCATGCATGTATATATTAAGCTCGTATCACGCCTATGTATGTGTACAGGTACACATGTATATGCATATACATACCTATGGGCAAATACAGATGTATAGATAAATATACTAACCTTAAAGATGTTTATAAGACATATGAACATATATGTATATGATGTACTAACACAGATCTACTCATACACTTACTGCTCATTAGTACATATATACGCCTCTATGTGCCAATTCACACATCACATGTGCATGTATCTGAGCTGATTAACCTGTGCCCTTGGCATCAGAGGGACCTGAAATGGCTTAGGACTGAATCTAGACCTCTGTTCCCAGACTGAAGGGCTTAAAGCAAGCAGAGCTTATCCTGCACTATTCCCCTCTGAGTTTTCTTCCATCTTATCTAATACACCCTCTGAAAGGAAAGATCTTTTTTAGTTCTGCTAAGATCCCCAAATGCTCTTAACATCTCCAAAGCTCTCTAATACAAAAGGACCCAGTTGCTGCGAGGCACAAGAATTGCACTGGCTTCATAGCTCCACGGAACATGCCCAGCGGAATACATTACACACCGCTCGCTCCAGCACGGCTCTTCTGAAATTGATATTGCCGGCATCACTCGCCCCAAATTTCTAACATTGTCATGATAACCCCATTTGTTCTCAGGCTGTGCTTCTCACATTTTAAAGGAACAGAAATTTCCCCATGTCTGTCCTTCATCATGCCCTTTCTTTAAAGAGGAAATACATCTTCCCCTGGGTTCCTCCTCCATTTGGTGGACTAATTCCCGGTTGCTTTTGTCACTCAGTTATCAAGTATGTAGTAAACGTTATTGTCCTAACAATCTGTGAGAGTTTAAGAGACAACATCAGAGACGAATGGAAGATTCAGTCTTTGGCTGAAGTTTGGTTCAAATGACAACCGCTATGGATGCTCAGAAGACACAGAGGCCGTTCTGGGATGAGCCATGGGGAGGAGTTGAAAACTGAGTGATCCTGGTGTCCCACCCCTCCCCCATGAAGCAAGATGCATCCATGAACTTCACTCTGATGATGATGAGCTATCTTCTTCAGGAAGTTCCCAAAGGCGTCCTCTCCAGCAGCCTGTCAATCACCTTGTGCCTTCAGCTCCTCCTCCCACTTCCGTAGCACAGCACCCTCAGGGTCCTCTCTCACTTCTCAAACACCTTCTGATTCCTGCTTGGTTCCAAGTACACACCCGTGGCCAACTTCCTGACCTCTGACCTCTCCTCCTTCCCCTACATCCTTCACCATCTCTCTGATGGCTTTAACCATCAAGAGGGATGGCTAACTTCTCTCAGGAGCTCCCTATACACATTTCCACACATCAGCTGACCACCACCACAGAACGTCCTTCTGTGAAGAGTCTGTGAAATCAGCTCTGAATGCTACCTCTTCCTTCCAGATCCCTTCGGGGCTACCACTCCCTGAGATGTGTGAGTGCGAAATGCCTCACAAAGCCTTTTTGGTTTCTCCTCTTTCGGCTCCCGCATTAGGTCAGCTTGCAAGTATCACCTCCGTGGATCTCCTCTCATGTGTCACTTACAATCCATCCTCTCTCCCACCATTCACGTTCAGACCTTCCCACCTGAGGCCACGATGAAAGAGCCCTCTGACTCAGAAGTGAGCCCCATACCAGTGGGAAGTACACAAGCCCTGGACACAGATGAACCAGGATCCTCATTCCAAGTTGCTGCCTTTTCACGATCCAGCTTCGGCGGACACTGTCTCCATGCCGTTCGGTCTCTATTCTTCCATCTCTAAAATAAGAACCAGGCGCTTTTCTTTTGACTTACAGAAAATAACGATGCCTGCCTGCTGTACCACCACCAAGGTCTCCCTCCTCCACGTAAGGTATTTCCCAAACCTTCACCCTTAGAGCTTCTGATTCACAATGTCAACAAAAGCCCCCTCAATCTGCATTTTGAAAAGTTTCTCAGGGCATCTTGGGGCACAATTTGATTTTGGAGGCTCTATTCTAATCCATCATAGACCATGGAGTCAGAATTACCTTCCTAAGGCATAACTCAAGTCACATTATTCTCAAGCTAAGAAACCTTCAAGTGCTCTGTAATTTTCTGAGGACATTTTTGTACCCCTCCCCATCTTCTCTACCTACCCAATGGTAACTTATTCTTGTTACAAATTAGGTTTTTTCTTGGTCGCTATCCATCATGATGAGCTTAGTTGTAAGTATAAAAATCCAATTGACAGTGACCTAAACAAATTAGCATTTATTTTTGTTTTTCACTTGATGAAGTCTTGAGGCAGAAACCTTTATGCTTTGTCAGAGGTTCCACAATGTCAGGGCTCCAGGCCACAGGCAGTAATTCCCTTGGTCTTTCTCTCACTGAAAAGAAAAGACAGCTGCAGCTTCAAGCATCAAGTCCACACTCACGGTCCAAAACAGGAAAGATCTGCACAGGCAGACTCCTCAAGGGTCCCCTCTCTTGCCTCACTGGCCATAACTGAGTCACACAGTTACAAAAGGGGCTGGGAAGGTGAATTCTATTCTGTAGCCTCGATAGCAGGGGGCTGGAAAGGGAGAAGGAGCTTTGTGAATGGCTTTGAGCAGCCAATCAGTAGAGTTCCCTAAATGCACTCTAGATGTCACTGCCTAACTCAAAAAATCTTCCTTCCTGAACCTGTCTACTTAAACAGTTACAGCGAATATTTAGTAAGCCCTGGCTCTAGTAAGAATATTTGGTAAGCTAGGCTTTAACCCTGGTTCACACGCTTTATAGTATTAGCTTTAAGTTTGCACAGTGACCGTAAGATAAAAGTATCATTACACCCGTCTCACAGGTGAGGATACTGAGGCAGGCTGACTCCAGATTCCACACTCCCGGCTGCCCTGCAAGGACACAGCTTAAGGTCAACCTTCTCCATCAAGAGTATCTTACAAGCAGTCTACCTCACTGGCTACACACTCTGCCTCCTTCAGCTCTCAAAGGTACTTCTAATGGCTGAAGCAACGAAGTCATTCAAAGCAGGGCGTGTGCAAAAGCGAATGGAAGCACAAGGAACAATGATGCTGAGAAGTCACGCTGTTCTTGGCAAACCAGGGTATGCGAACATCTCCCTGGGGTTTTAACCTCCAGAAGGGTGCCTGTGGACATACTACCTGAGCTCTGACTTGTGCAGTGAGGTCTGTGGGCAGGGACTAGATGTGCATGGTGTGTGCATCCCCCTGGTAGGCTTTGTATGATGTTCTGCTCAGAGAAAGTGCTCTTGGTTCATCAGCCATGTGCTGATCTGAGGGAGCCTTGGAATGCTGGCAGGATTTGCTTACTCAAAGGGCCACAGGGTGGCAGCTAAGAGGAGTGGGTGAGGTATAGGCTCTATGGTCAGATGGCCTGTATTCAAATACCATGTCGACCACCTGTGGGATCTAAGACTTGGAATAACTTACTTCACCAGTTTGTTGCCTCAGTGTCCCTTTCTATAAAATCATGACAACATGAAGACACCCTACAGGGTGTTGGCAACCACTGCATGAACTAATGCATACAAAATGCCTGAGGCAGATATAGTAAACATTTTGGCAACCGTTAATTAACATACACATTAATTAATCTGTATGAACAAATGTATTTCAGTAGAAATGTGAGTGGCAATTGTGTCACATGCTAAGATACTGTAACAAGATAAGTTAAGATTGGCTATGTGGCCACTGGGCTTAAGCTGAAGGGCAATATTATTTCCCCAATGCTTTGATGAGCTCAAGTTTCAGAGGACCATCTTTGTTTTCATGCCAGTATCGTCAATGGTACTCACACAGACACACTGTGCTGGTATTTGCTGTAGACTCAGCAAGACGCAAAACCCACAATGCACTTAGAGAATTCCATTTCACAAGGCCTTAAAAGTGAGCTGAACAAAAGCCACATTTAAACTGATGTCCAGCACTAAGAATTGGTGAAAAGTGAAAGTAGTGTTAGTTGCTCAGTTGTGTCCAACTCTTTGCGACCACATGGACTGTAGCCCGCCAGGCTCCTCTGTCCATGGAATTCTCCAGGCAAGAATACTGGAGTGGGTTGCCATTCCCTTCTCCAGGGGATCTTCCTAACCCAGGGATTGAACCCGGATCTCCTGTATCACAGGAAGATTCTTTACCACTGAGCCACTGGGGAAGTATTATTATTATTATTCATTATTATTTTGGTTGCACTGAGTGGCATGTGGGACCTTAGTTCCCTGACTAGGGATTGAACCCATGCCCCCTACATTGGAAGTGTGGAGTCTTAACCACTAGACTGCCAGGGAAGTTTCAAGACTGTACACAGGGTGGGAGAGCTCAACACACTTATCTTCATCAGTAGGTAACTCCCAGGCGCTGGAGAAGAAGTGAAGAAAATGAAAGTAGCCAATGTGAATTCACTGATGTGTACAATCATGGCACTCTCCTACCCAAGCTCAGTTCAAGGCCCAGTTACACTGCACTGGGGGCCCATTAAACAGGTCTCTAAAGAGTTTATGGGGAAAAAAGGTAGAGGCACGAGAAAGAAAATTGATTGTGTGCATGCCTGGCACTGTACGAAGTTCATAACATACTCCTGATTTTTTAATACACACAACGGAAGGCATTAACCCCACGTGTTGGGATCCCAGTTGAGGACACCAGCCTAGCAGAGGCGCAGGCAAAATTTGGGGGGAAATAACTTCATAATCTGAAAAAAATCATTCAAGTGGCAATCATCTTGGGCAAAAGCAAAAATCTGCTTCATTTCCTGGTAGATTCTGGTTGAACTTTTTGTTTTTTCACATTCCATGTTTTTGCATTAGCACCTTTTTGATGTTTAAGATCTCCAAAGTCTTGGCCCAGGCCCAGATCACCCATTTCATAATTCCAGCAGCCAGGACTCAGACCCAGGTTTCTGTGATGCTAAAGCCCCATAATGTACAAGATGACGAGCCCATACTAGACTGTGGTTACTCTGGAGCGTTCTAATCACTTCCTCAGCATAGCAGCACACAGCAACATCCTGGTTTCTCCTCAGACTTCTCATAAGACTCGTCTCTGTCCATATGTCAGACAGGCTATTACTGAGCCCTGTGGAAATGTGTCGCCTGAGAGAACTTTCAGCTCCCAGAGAGCCACTCATCCTCTTGAAGGGCAGCCAGGCCAGATTCCCAGATCGCACAGTTCTGTGGTAACACGATGCAGGCCCATCGTCTCTGAGGTGGTGGGGCAAGCCCTACTCATTTCTGAGTGTGACAGCCCTTGAGTCTTAGCATTCTTCACAACTTCTAGAGAGGAAAATGTGGTTCACATCATCTCTCTGACTAAAGCATATAACGGAGACCACAGGACAGCCCAGAGCTATGGAGCAGAAGACACACATTTATGAGAAGTCCCTGGGCTGAACGTTTTAAACTCAAAAGAGCCACCAGAGAACGGTTCTGAGTTTAAAAGCAGAGAAATCTGGTCCAGCGTAAATGAAGCTTATTAAGATAAAGAATCGGTGCAGAAAAATTAAATGAATAGATGAAGAAAAAAAGTTTGAGGGAAAAAAACTCTCCCTACTACCTTTTACCAAAGGATTGTGGGCAGCACGGGAGGGGGATCGCCTTTTACCGGCCAAGCGGCAGCAACACTGGATGGGGTTGTCTTTGTGCATACAATTCACCATGCCCACGTTCTTTCAGGCCCCACAGTAATGCTCCTTGCCGTGGATTTGAATTAACCAGACCCAGAGGATAAAACTTTCAAATTAAACACATTCCTAAAGGATTTCAGGCTCATTGTGTATGCACCAAGGAAACATAACATCCTAAAAATAATACATACACAGAGAGAAGCACATTTTCCACGAACATTAAAGTGGAATATGAATTATGACCCAGCTCATGGGAATAGACATCTGATTACATGCAAAATGTAGCTTTTGTAAATAACATCAGTCTTTGTGAGCTACCACAATTATTATCAACCATTTAATTTTACTCCCTAGCAACTCATCCATCATTGTTCAAAGTGTCCACTTTTGTTTTTTTTTTCCCGTCTGATTCATAAGGCTCCAAATTTTATAAAGTTCACCATGAAAGCTGTGTCATTTACCAACCCAGCAGCGAAGGAGTTCATGAGATTACGAGATTCACTAAAGCATATGCTGCATTGTGTATCTGCTATTTCGGGATGTACTCTGCTGGCGAATTGCTAGAAGCAGCACAATTACAACAGTAGCCATTCTGTTAGATTTTTATACAAAGGAATTGTGAAAATGTGTTTATGCTTTGGGTATTTAAGAGCAAACTGACTCCCAAGAAAATCGAGTATACTTCATCTCCCTGTCTCTCTCGCCCTCAATATTTGACACTATTCCATGAATTACCATCCATGAAGCCAGTTGGTTTATAACATATTTTATATGCTTGCCTTATGAAGAGTGAAATAAGTCATGAAATAAGTCAGTTGCCAGCCTCGCAAATTCTATTTCACAACAAAGTAGTGAGAAATGTGTATCAATAGAATTAAACTTTTATAGCTGGCCTCCAAATTTGTCCTCAGTCTATTTCTGTTTTCAACTCTTAAAAACCAGACACAGGAAGTACTTATGGCTGATGACCCTGTGTTCCTATAGGAATTGCTAGGGAGTACATCTGAGCAATGCTGTCCTTTACACCCAATAAAGACTTGGCCTCACAAAACACGTTGCACTTCCTCTCCCTTGAAATTACATTTAAGAGGTAAGGATTTTCACTGGCTCCCAGAGGCCTTTGAGTTTTAACTCCATCAGAAGTAAGCTTAGAAAGCCTTCTGGCCTACAAAGTGTTAGTTGCTCAGTTGAGTCCAGCTCTTTGTGACCCCATGGATGGTAGCCCCCCCGGATCCTCTGTCCATGGGATTCTCTAGGCAAGAATACCAGAGTGGGTTGCCATTCCCTTCTCCAGGGAATTTTCCTGACCCAGGAATTGAACGCAGGTCTCCTGCATTGTAGGCAGATTCTTTACCATCTAAGCCACCGGGGAACAAAAAACTGTTGTCAAATATCTCCATGCAGCTTCAATGGCATTTGTCATAGTAAGTGAGCTATATTTGGTTAAACTATAAACGCGTGTGTGTGTGTGTGTGTGTGTGTATCCTTTGTTGGAATATGAGTCCAGTGTGGGCAAACACCATTACTACCGCAAGCACTTCTGTGCTCAAATAGCATTAGTTGAATTGACATTCAGGGTGAAATGAATGAGAAGAAATATTTAAGATGAGAATGCAAGTTTCTAATAAACATATTAACTGTTCAGCAGATAATTTCTTTCCTGTCTTGGCATGAAAAAGTATTAACTGGAAGGGCTTGGGAAATCTTATGCTACAGGAATTCATTTGCATGTAAATAGAGAAGTAGTAAAAGAAATAAAAGAAGTGGCCTTTTTTTTTTTTTTTTTTTTCCTTTTTAAGCACCTACTTTGTGTCAGGCACTGGCTTGGAGTTTTGTTTGTTTTGTTTAATCCCTAAGTATCCTATTGCAATTGATAATAATTATTCTCAGTTTTAAAATTAGGAAACTGGGGTTCAGGGAAAGTAAATGTCGTGTTCAACTAAAAAAGGGTAGAAATGGAAGTTAGATCCAGATCCATGTAACTCCAGAGTGCAAGCTGTTTCCTCCAGTCTGTTATGACAAAGGTTTTTAAATTCAGCCATAATCCTTAATGGGACTTCCTGGTAACTCAGACAGCAAAGAATTTGCCTGCAATGCAGGAGACCCAGGTTTGATCTCTGGGACTGGAAGATCCGCTGGAGAAGGAAATGGCAACCCACTCCATTATTCTTGCCCAGAGAATCCCATGGACAGAAGAACCTGGTAGACTTCAGATGGCATCAGATCACAAAGAGTTAAACAGGACTGAGCGACTAACACATAATCCTTAATAATTTTCAATATTCAACTTTAATTCTCTACTTGAAAAGCTATAGTTAAAAGGAGACCCCAGATCTGCCAAAATGAACAGGCAGTGTCTAAACTTATCTAAGTTTACATGAGATTTGATATCAGAAGAACTGTGGGATAAAGCCCAAGTTATTTTTTCTCTCAAAGCCTCAGTTTACTCATCTGTAAAATGGTTAACTGTAGTGCTGTCTCACAAGGTGGTTGAGACAATGAAATTAACATTCAAACCTGAAGCTCACAGCATAGCACCTAACCCAGTAATTCAGGAAGCAATTTGGGAAAGGAGGTAGCTACTGTCATTCCAGTAAAATGCCATTCAAGCAAAACGTTGACCATAAACTATTTCCCACACTCTAGTGACAAAGAGGAGACTCACTAAAAAAAAAAAAAAAAAAAAATTCCCCAGACAACTGACAGAAGGCTGCCCCAGTAATAATTTCTTTTCTCTTCCCATCTGCTAGTTACCTAGGCCACTGCAGCTCTGTGAGTGCCTAGCAATGCATTAACTTCTGCACGCTTCTCTGCTTCTGCCTGTCATGGTTACTTCCATATTTTTGCAACTTAATTCAAATAAATACATACAATAAATGCTGAATTCTATTAAGAAATACAATTGAGTAAAGGCCTGCTGGAGGCAAGAAGAAGAACAGAATGGTTTATGGCGGGCCCTTCTCATCTAAAGCACAATAGAGGCCATGCCAGGGAAATTCATACAAATGGCTCAAATATCTCCACTGCCAGATGCAATCTTGTTTCAATGAGCAGAATTAGGATTTATTCATTGAACAAGTACCTAATGAGCTCCTACTGTGTGCACAGCCCTGTGTGAGCAGTTGGGAAACCTTGGTGAGCCTGAACAGATATGATCCCTAGCTCCTCTAGTTTATAGTGAAAAGACCAGCATCCCATTAGGCCAAGAAGTGTGCAAACAAATGTAAAGCTGGAGCTATGAGAGACACCAGCAAGAAGAGAGAAACTGTGCAGTGAAATTCAATCCAGCATGATCAGCCTGCTTCCACAGATCAGGGAAATTCTCTGAAAAAGGGATGCTCAATTCAAGATTTGAGGAATGGCCCCAGTGTCCATCAATTGATGGATAAAATATGTTAGACTCTTTGCAATCCCATGGATTGTAGGCAGCAAGGCTCCTCTGTCCATACAATTTTTCAGGCAAGAATACTGGAGTGGGTTGTCATTTTCTTCTCTAGGGGATCTTCCTGACCCATGGATCGAACCCAAGTTTCCTGAATTGACGGTGGATTCTTTAATGCTGAGCCACCAGAAAAGCACCACGTATCCACCTAGTAGAATATTATTCAATTGTATGAAGGAATAAAAAAGTGCTTCACACTACAACATGGATGAACTTTATACTAAGTGAAAGAGGCCAGTCATAAAACATAATATGCTGTAGAATTCCACTTAATTCAAATGTCCAGAATGGAACATCTAAAGTGACAAAAAATAGATCAGTGGGCAGAGTAAAGAGTAAGTGTGAGTGGATATGGAGGAGGAGTACTTACTAACAGGTATAAGATTTATTTTGGAGAGTGATAAAAATATTCTGAAATTAGATAGTAGTGATGGTTGCAGAACTCTGCTGCTGCTAAGTCTCGTCAGTCGTGTCCAACTCTTAGCGACCCCATGGACTGTAGCCTAACAGGCTCCTCCGTCCATGGGATTCTCCAGGCAAGAGTACTGGAGTGGGTTGCCATTGCCTTCTCCTGCAGAACCCCGAGAATATACTAAAAAGACACCGAATTTTACACTTTAAGTGCGTGTGTTGTATAGTATGTGAAGTTTATCTCAATAAAGCTATTTTAAAATATTGGAAGGCTGAGAAGATAATGAGTGGGGAAGCAAAGGGGCTGCACTTCGTGGAAGCATGGAAAGCATGGTAAGAAAAACAGGAAGAGGGCCAGTGTGGCCGGAGCAGGGAAGGTCAGACATAACCAGTCCACACAGGATCCATCGGCCAAGTTCATCTTAGTCTGTCCTAAGCACAGTGGGATACCATTAGAATGTTTTAAACAGGGAATTCACATTCTTAAAAGATCACTCGAGCTAACACAAGGAGAATACACTGCAAGGGGCCAGAGAGGAGTAAGTATGATACATACACACAAACCAGTTAAGAGGCTGTTAACCGTCCATGGCAACTGGAGGGGGTACTGAAGGATGCACTGAACAGCTTAGCAAGATGTCTAAGACAGTCAATCAAAAGGACAAGGTGGTAGATTGGTATTTAGTAACCAAGAGAAGAAAATAGGGAGAGAGTGGTTCTAAGAGTCCACAACTCACTGGAGAATGTTAAGCTTGAGATGTGAATTTGTGAGCAACATGAGAGAGGGATAAGTAGAACAATGCATGTGCATGAACATGGCTAAGGGAAAAGATAAGAAGGCCTGAAACTGAGCTTTGAGGAATTTCAACACTTAATAGATTCCACATAACTGGAATCTAATTGTAAGACAAATAAGTGTCATTCTATGAACCAGTGAAGTAAGTGAAGTGAAAGTAGCTTAGTTCAGTTCAGTTGCTCAGTCCAGTTCAGTTCAGCCCAGTTTGTGACCCCATGGACTGCAGCACACCAGGCTTCCACTCCATTACCAACTCCTGGAGCTTACTCAAACTCATGTCTATTGAGTCAGTTGAGTCCATTCAATCATCTCATCCTCTGTCATCCCCTTCTCCTCCCTCCTTCAATCTTTCCCAGCATCAGGATCTTTTCCAATGAGTCAGTTCTTCCCATCAGATGGCCAAAGTACTGGAGTTTGAGCTTCAGCATCAGTTCTTCCAATGAATATTCAGGACTGATTTGCTTTAGGAGGGACTGGTTGGATCTCCTTGCAGTCCAAGGGTCTCTAAAGAGTCTTGTCCAACACCACAGTTCAAAAGCATCAATTCTTCAGCACTCAGCTTTATTTACAGTCCAACTCTCATATCCATACGTGATCACTGGAAAAACCATAGCCTTGACTAGATGGACTTTTGTTGGCAAAGTAATGTCTCTGCTTTTTAATATGCTGTCTAGGTTGGTCATATCTTTTCTTCCAAAGAGCAAGCATCCTGGCTACAGTCACCATCTGCAGTGATTTTGGAGTCCAAAAAAATAAAATTTGTCACTGTTTCCATTGTTTCCCCATCGATTTGCCATGAAGTGATGGGACCAGATGCCATGATCTCAGTTTTCTGAATGTTGAGTTTTAAGACAACTTTTTCACTCTCTTTCACTTTCATCAAGAGGCTCTTTAGTTCTTCTTCGCTTTCTGCCATGAGGGTGGTACCATCTGCTTATCTGAGGTTATTGATATTTATCCCGTCAATCATGATTCCAGCTTGTGCTTCATCCAGTCCAGCATTTCTCATGATGTACTCTGCATGTAAGTTAAATAAGCAGGGTTACAATATACAGCCTTGACGTACTCCTTTTCCTATTTGGAACCAGTCTGTTGTTCTAAGTCCAGTTCTAACTGTTGCTTCTTGACCTGCAAACAGATTTCTCAGGAGGCAGGTCAGGTGGTCTGGTATTCCCATCTCTTTAAGTCTTTTCCAGAGTTTGTTGTGACCCACATAGTCAAAGGCTTTGGCATAGTCAATAAAGCAAAAGTAGATGTTTTTCTAGAACTCTCTTGCTTTTTTGATGATCCAATGGATGTTGGCAATTTGATCTCTGGTTCCTCTGCCTTTTCTAAATCCAGCTTGAACATCTACAAGTTCATGGTTCACATTCTGTTGACACCTGGCTTGGAGAATTTTGAGCATTACTTTGCTAGAGTGTGAGATGAGTGCAACTGTACAGTAGTGTGAACATTCTTCGGCATTGCCTTTCTTTGGGATTGGAATGAAAACTGACCTTTTTCAGTCCTGTGGCCACTGCTGAGTTTTCCAGATTTGCTAGCATACTGAGTACAGCACTTTCACAGCATCATCGTTTAAGATTTGAAATAGCTCAATTGGAATTCCATCACCTCCTCTAGCTTTGTTTGTAGTGGTGCTTCCTAAGGCCCACTTGACTTCACATTCCAGGATGTCTGGCTCTAGGTGAGTGATCACACCATTATGGTTATCTGGGTCATAAAAATCTTTTTTGTAAATCTTTTTTGTAAAGTCACTCAGTTGTGTCCAACTCTTTGCGATCCCATAGACTATACAGTCTATGGAATTCTCCAGGCCAGAATATTGGAGTGAGTAGCCTTTCCCTTCTCCAGGGGATCTTCCCAACCCAGGGATTGAACCCAGGTCTCCTGCATTGCAGGCGGATTCTTTACCAACTGAGCTACCAGGGAAGCCCCAACCAACCTATAATCTCCAACTGCATTAAGGTCATGAAAGTCAAGAAAGATTGAGAAACTGTCCCACACAAAAGGAAACCAGAGACACATAACAACTAAATGTAATACATGATTAGGTAGTGGAAACTTTTGCTATGTGAGTCTGAGTGACCTCCGAGAGCTGGTGATGGATAGGGAGGCCTGGCGTGCTGCAATTCATGGGGTCGCAAAGAGTCGGACACGACTGAGCGACTGATCTGATTTGATCTGATATTTTATTTACATACACATACATATGTACATATAGAGAAAGAATTGGGACAACTGGTAAGACTTAATGGGGTTGATGGACTTGAAGATTACAATGTATCAGTGCTGATTTCCTGGTTTTGATGGTTATTATCATAGATATACAGTCCCTTGTAATACAGGGATTATATATACTGAAGTATTCCAGGGTAGTAGGGCAAGAGGTTGGAAACTTCTCAAATGATTCAAAGGAAAATTAAGTTCTTTATACTAGTCTTGCTACTTTCCTGTATGCCAGCAGGCACAATGCATTTGAAACAAGATTACAGAAGAGAAAGGACAATCAGTGGTGTATGGACCTGAGAAGGAAGTTTGAAAAGACTTGATAAGCAGGAGAATGAGATTGGTAGGCAGGTTTGGGCTCATTACCCAAACGGTGATTACATGGACAAAGCAACATACCTTCGGACCACATTCAAGGACACTGAAAAGAAATCATTTTAAACTGACTCCTTAAGCTAATGGTCCCCAACCTTTTTGGCACCAAGGACCAGTTTCATGGAAGACAATTTTTCCATGAACAAGAGCAGTGGGTGGTGGTGGGGTGTTGGGGGGAAGGTTTCGGGATGATTCAAGCACATTACATTTATTGTGCACTTTATTTCTATTATTATTACATCAGCTCCACCTCAGATCATCAGGCATTAGATCCCAGAGTTTGGGGATCCCTGCCTTAAGTAATATGTATATACAACTTAGAAAACACATTTATTTCTAACAACAAACTATATTTTAAGCTGTCTCTTCTTCAGTTTTGAGGGAAACTCAAACTAACAATGCAAAAGATGTTAGGAAAGACAGTTTAAAAGTCACAAAGCAGTAAAATTCAATAAGAGTATATACATATGTATGTATTCATGTTACATACATGTATTTCATTTTAACAAATTATTCCACAGGTTGTGTAAAACATTATGCAAATACTTCAAAACCAAAACTGTTTGATTTAGTAACTATTCAATAAATAGTTACTAAACCAAACCAGGTCTATTTACAAATTATTAATCTCTTGATAGTTTTGGGGCAATGGGAAAGAATGGGCAAGAGAAACAGTTGCATAAAAACATGAAATCCCAAGTTGTTTAGCCAGCTGAAACTATGATATAAATAAATTTTCTCTAAATATCAAATTCATTGAAATGAGATGGCTACAAAGTGTAATTTGTATTCTTCCTTCTCCAGATCTCACTGTCCTTCAGGTAAAGTGTAACTTTACTTTGATGCATCTTCATCTATGATCTATAAAGTTCATAAAACACAATGCATCCCATTAGTTTATTTTAGTTATTTCCTTTCTGGTCTACAGAATAGAAATACTCATTTTGTTTTAGCTTCAATGCATTTTTTGAACTAATACTTGACTTGGAGTTAGCAACCCCCTGAACTACTATCAAGACTGGGAACATAATGAAGTTGTATGTTTCAAATTTCCATATAGGAGATTGTTAAAGATCTTAACAAATTAGTGGTAAAGGATAGAATTAGAACTGGATCTACTGAATTTTAGGTGTGTACTATGAACAACAGACTGGTTCCAAATAGGAAAAGGAGTACGTCAAGGCTGTATGTTATCACCCTGCTTATTTAACTTATACGCAGAGTACATCATGAGAAATGCTGGACTGGAAGAAACACAAATTGGAATCAAGATTGCTGAGAGAAATATCAATAACCTCAAATATGCAGATGATACCACCCTTATGGCAGAAAGTGAAGAGGGGCTAAAAAGCCTCTTGATGAAAGTGAAAGTGGAGAGTGAAAAGGTTGGCTTAAAGCTCAACATTCAGAAAACGAAGATCATGGCATCTGGTCCCATCACTTCATGGGAAGTAGATGGGGAAACAGTGGAAACAGTATCAGACTTTATTTTTCTGGGCTCCAAAATCACTGCAGATGGTGACTGCAGCCATGAAATTAAAAGACATTCCTTGGAAGGAAAGTTATGACCAACCTAGATAGCATATTCAAAAGCAGAGACATTACTTTGCCAACAATGGTGCATCTAGTCAAGGCTATGGTCTTTCCTGTGGTCATGTATGGATGTGAGAGCTGGACTGTGAAGAAGGCTGAGTGCCAAAGAATTGATGCTTTTGAACTGTGGTGTTGGAGAAGACTCTTGAGAGTCCCTTGGACTGCAAGGAGATCCAACCCGTCCATTCTGAAGGAGATCAGCTCTGGGATTTCTTTGGAAGGAATGATGCTAAAGCTGAAACTCCAGTACTTTGGCCACCTCATGTGAAGAGCTGACTCATTGGAGAAGACTCTGATGCTGGGAGGGATTGAGGGCAGGAGGAGAAGGGGACGACAGAGGATGAGATGGCTGGATGGCATCACTGACTCAATGGATGTGAGTCTGAGTGACCTCCGGGAGTTGGTGATGGACAGGGAGGCCTGGCGTGCTACAATTCATGGGGTCGCAAAGAGTCGGACACGACTGAGCGACTGATCTGATCTGATCTGATGAAATTGAAAAAATAAAAAATATGTGTAGTATGATTTTATTTCCTTATCAAAAAAATTCCCAGAGATACCCCCGTAAGTTATATTCATGCATATGTCCATGTATGTCAGCAAGGAGTAAAAGGTTTAGACAACAGTCTACCATTACTGTTCCATTATGATCCAGGGTGTGAGAGCATGAGAGTGGAACCACAGAAATGGCTATAGCACCTTCTTATGTAAAGTATTACATACAGATGTTTCTGTATAACAGATAAAGATGTTCACAATTTTGTTCTCAATATTAGTGCCCTCCCTTCTGAAGAGTTCAAGGATATTTGTCCCTCCCATTCATCCTGCTAAGAACAGTCATTTTATCACCAATTATCAGAAAAGGTTTGCCTTTGAAACAGTATCTTTTTGTGTCACAAGAGAAGTACACCATGAAAGGGATTAGATTTTACATAAGTGATGTTCGACAAATTCAGCATATGCTCTGCCCACGAAGAACACTTCAATAAATTGACTGGTCTTCAAAATTATATGCAGGGCACTTGAAGCTGGTGGAATCACAGAGAGAAGCTTTCCAAGTGGCTCACATCACATTTACCCAATTGTGGTCACCACTTTTATGGATCATAAAAGAAGCTATAAAATGTAGTCCCAATGTCATCTAAAGAAAAGAGTTTTGATCAGAATGATAAAGACCCTCATCTCCCTCTCCCAGCAAATGAAAGAGAATCCTGCAAATCATGTCTCTCCAGCCCTGAGGAGGAGTCTGTGGAATATTTTGCTAACTTGCAACCTTTAGAGAACACAAAAAATAAAAAGTCGGCTTCCAAGTAAACCCCAAGCCCCTAAAAAGTAAAAACCCAGGATTTCATCTATATTTGGTAAACGAGAGTAGACCAAAGCATGCCTGTCCTATCTTTTCAGATGACGACCACAAGGAGTTTAATCACAAAGTAATACACTCAGGCTGGACCAAGTATACATGTTTAAGACATTTTACATTCACAGTTTGAAATCATTCTGAAAAAATGGAGAGAGATAGGAGTTTAACACTTAGTTTTATAACATAGCCCAGATATCTACAGATTCCTGCCCTAGCTTCAGCAAGATGTACCTTCATACAGATCATAAACTAGATAACCTAGTTTTCATTCATGGACTATAGAGCCATACAAGGAATCTTCCTGCACAGGGTCACAGTGGCAGCTTGGAACAGTAACTCAATATGGGACTATTTACTATGTCCACACAAACACTTTATAGTTATACAATATCGTGCAATGATAGCTATCATTTATTGACTGCCTACTATGTGTCAGACACTCGGCCAGGTGCTTATACACTTTGTAGTATTTACTCCTCAAACAACTCTGCACTATCTTTGCTGTTTTATAGAGTTGGAAACAGATTCAGGTCTGCGATTTGCTTCAAGTCACCCAGCTGTTCAAACAGAGAACTCTTCAATTTTCCAAGTCCGCACTCTCTTGGCTCTACCCCAAGGACTCTGAGTGTGTTTATCACTAAGCTGGGAATAGGTTTAGGCTCTAGGCTATGGGTACATGACAAGGCAACCAGCGTCTTTGATACAGCAGGAGTAGCCTCAGGAAAATAGGAGACAGCAGTGCTGAACTTTCCTGTAATTCTCACCTTCCTTCTGTTCTGAGATTGTTTGAAGGTGAAGGTGAATTTGCTCAGTCGTGTCTGACTCTTTGCAACCCCGTGGACTGTAGCCTACCAGGCTTCTCCGTCCATGGGATTCTCCAGGTAAGAATACTGGAGTGGGTTACCATTTCCTTCTCCAGGGGATCTTCCTGACCCAGGGATCGAACCCAGGTCTACCACATTGGAGGCAGACGCTTTAACCTCTGAGCTAGCAGATTGTTTGGCGAGAAGTAATTCTTCCCAACATGATCCTTCTAGTTAAGACCTAGCTCATTCCTAATCAGAACATAAGCCCAATAAGAGAGGACTCTCATACAAGTAGAACTCTAGAGCCCCAAATGGGTAGTTTTATGCTCCAACAAAAACAAGTTATGCTACCAGTTGGACCCTCCAAATCTGGAAGACCTCCTGACATATACTTATCTCCAACTCCATCGTCAGCCAAGGGAGAAGCAGGGGTTGATTCTTCCATTATCTTCAAACTGACCTAAAGAAGTAGCTCCATGTGAACAAGACACTCAAAGTTCCAGAGTCTGTGAATTTAACACCGGGTCCTCTCCAGGCATCATTTACAGTTGTGCTGTTCAATGTGCTTACCATTAATCCATAGAGCTAATAAACATGTTAGATGAGGCAAATCCAAACTGAGATGTGCTCCAAGTGTGAAATACACACTGGACTTCAAAGACTAAGTATGAAAAAAAAAGTAAAATATATTGTTAAAATATACTATCAAAATTAATTTCCTCTGCTTCTTTTTGCTTTATTAAATATGACTACTAGAAAGTGTAAAGTTATCTCTGCCACTTGTATAGTAATTCTGTTGGACAGTGTTGGTCGAGAATGAAAGCTGGCCGCTGCTCTTTAAAGACTGCTACAGTTCTGAAACACAGACAAGTCCTTCTTGTTTTGTTTAGTCTTAAAAGGAAGAACTGCAACTATATTAAATCTTGGGTGGACTGCAACTTAGGAGGAAAAAACATAAAGTAGGTGAATTTGTAAGGAGTGAAAGAAGGGGAAAGAGAAAGGGGAGAAGAAATTGTTTTCTTTGAAAAACATGATTGGTGATCTGTTGGTTGGTATCAGGTGATTTTCAAAAGAGTATCAACATCCAGTTGGAATTAAGTTTCTTCCTAATTCCCAAGGTTGAGTCAAGTGCAGTATATACAGAGGCTATTCCTGGACCTTCGTTGAAAGCTACTGCCTTTCCAATTGTTTAGCTGATCACTTTTGAATGATAATTATAGCTCATTGTTGTTCCCTCTTAAAAAGCATTGACATCCATCCAAAAAATTACAGCTTACAGTTCAGGGAATATTTATGTGATATTTATAGCCTGTGAAGAAAACCCTGGGGAACTGCCAGTAGGGAGGATTATTTATCAACTTCTCATTCTTCAAGTTTGAGTCTTCTTGAGATTCATATCCCAAGGATATTTTGTAATCCTATGGAACGCTAACGTGTCAATATAATTTGGCATATGGGTCAAGTTCAAAGAAAAATTCATTTTCTTTGAAAAATGGTGGTGATAGTGGTGGGGAAACCTAGCTGATCCCACCTAAAACACAGCAGACCCAAAAAAAAAACACAGTCAAGGAAGACACAGCAGACCCAAAAAAACACACTCAAGGAAGTAGTGTTATATGTTTGAAGAATTTTCTTAAGTTAGCCAAGAAAAATAAAGTAAAATCAAGGAGGGAAAGCTGGAGTTTCAATTTATGGAGACTACTTCCTGGTGACATGAAAACAAAAGTTAAATTCAGAGAGATTCAACTCTGAAGTTAGTATCGCATAAAAAACAATCGAAAATATTTAACTATGTGCATATGTTTGTACACAAACAGAAATAGACATAAACAGACCTTAATTAGCATTGTAGACTTTAATTATCTTCGTACAGTAATTGGGAATGGTTTTGTTCTGATTTATTCCATAACGCTTACTGTGTTCTGTTAACAACTCTTTCTTTCCCCCTTACAGCCCGTAATAGAAGGCTTTTACTGCGCACTTTATTGCATCTGCTTTTCATTTAATGACCATTGTTCTGGTCTGTCAGAGCAAGCAGCTACACAACTTCCCAAATCTGCAAGATTAAGCAAATATTTTGACAATGCCTAGACTTTTTTCTCTCCTTTCCTTTTTTTTTTTTTTGTTTAAACTGAATAAAATTAAAAAGAATTTTTTACTTCCCCACACAATGGTAGGCGAGCTCTTAAGCCAAAGAGTACAAAGAATCAAGTGGCAGTTAAATGTGCTTCATGTGGCAAAATACATTAAGTCATTTTCTGACCGTTTCACTTAAGAGTCCTAAGAATCCGTCCTGAACCACACAGCTGGGGTCGCCAGAAGCCTCCCTGGACAACGAGGAGGTCACTGGACCCCTGTGGCCAAGCACCTGGAGGCTTTTCAACTATGACTAGCTTCTGGAACAAAAGAGAGGTCTCCTGGTCACCTTGGAAGGCAACGGAAGGTAAGCTGAATGATAGCTGTCCGAATCACTAAAAGACTTCATTAAAAAATAGTTTAGATAACATACAAAATTCTAATACCGATTGCATCAAGATAGGATTATGACTCTACCTACAGAAGGCAGCTACACATACAAGAACAGAAGCATTTCTAAGAGACTGGGGAAACAAAGTTTGGGAAGGAGAGATGGGGAAAATCCATTAACCTATAAGCATTCATTTGTCTTATAAATATTCTAAGAGTAGAAGGCAGAAAATACCTCCAACCTGCAAAAAAAAAAAAAAAAAAAACGTAAATGTTACTAAGTATGTGAGGTAATGGATGTCAACTAAACCTACTGTGGTGATCACTCAGCAATATATGTGTGCTCAGTCAGAGTCATGCCCAGCTCTTTGCAACCCATGGACTGTAGCCCTCCAGGCTCCTCTGCCCATAGCATTTCCCAGGCAAAAATACTGGAATGGGTTGCCATTTCCTTCAGCAATATATATATATATATCTCAAATCATTAAGAACACCGTAAACTTATACAATGTTGTGTGTCACTTATATCTCAACAAAACAGCGGCATGGGAGAAAGAAATAAACAAGAGGTAGTGGCAGCCTTGGCATGTGGTGATGGCAGTGCCTGTTCCTGGAGTGAGGGACAGGGTAAAAAATAGAAGAACTTAAAAGAAACAGTCTCTGCCCTTCAGGGTAGTTTATGAAACCAGGCACAGAAAGGTAACTAGCGACAGAAAGCAAGGACTGAATTAATCCTAGAGATAGAAGCCTCTTAAAACTTTCACGTAGGGAATTTCTCTTTGGAGGCAGCACCTGGCAGGGAGAATTCTTGCTAAGAGGGCAAAACTCTGCTAGAAAGATAGGAAAGATGGCTTGACATGGATGAGACACAGAAGGGCATCAGCAAGAATAAAGCAAAGATCAAGAGCCCTCTAGAGGAGGTAGAGCTTTGTCTTGCTACTACTGGATGCAACATACTGCCATTGGTTTGCATTTACTGCTGCTGCTGCTAAGTCGCTCAGTCATGTCCAGCTCTGTGCAACCTCACAGATGGTAGCCCATCAGGCTCCTCTGTCCCTGGGATTCTCCAGGTAAGAATACTGGAGTGGGTTGCCATTTCCTTCTCCATTTGCATTTACTACAGTGAGGGAAAGAGTACAAAGCTGGATGTGTACTTCAGGAAGATCTAGGGGAAGGCCATCAAGTTCAAGGGTAAGCCATGGGCATCTTGCCTAAAGATTCTTGTGGAATGTGCCCCTCGATACTCCCTGCAGTGCTAACACCATTGGCTGAGCCCTTAACTAGGACAAGTCTTTAGTCCTTAACTAGTCAAGTCTTAACTAGGACATGACTTTTAATGAATGCCTTGAATGAGTTTTCAGACTGTTCCATTAAACACTCATTTTATCAGGAAAGTCTGGTAATTCTCTTTAAAATTATATTCATGTTATCACTGATGCTTATTTCTAGAGTTAAGCAGTACAAAGAAACAAAAAACCCTAGAGTCTTGTCTCTCATTTCCAGGTCTCAAGGAATGTATCTACCTTAGAGCAGAGATTTATAAAGTTGTGGTATTGAAATCTCTTGTTCCTCCTCCTCTCAAAACAAGAACACAAACTAGTATCAAAGCTCCTGAAGCTCAGAACTGAATAGAATATCTTAGTGCAGATTCACTGGCCTTAGTCAAAAGAGTCTGAATCAGCAGATCTGGAGTTATCTGTATTTTTAACAAACATGGGAGGTGATTTTGACTTTGGTAGGATTACTCTATGTGATTCTGCATATTTTGAAGCAGGCGGTTGAGAAACTAAATGTTGAAGCTCCATTACCAAGACACAACGTCATAAATTTCAAGAGCAGGGTTTGGAGCCAGACCCTAGGCTTTACCACTTCCAGGCTGTGCAACCTTAGAAAAATTACTTAACCATTCTGTGTTTTAGTTCTTTTCTCTTCAAAATGGGACAATGATAGCTGTGAGAAAGAAATGAAAAAGATAGGACTAAGCCTAACACGAGGCACGAGGTAAACATTCCAATACCTTAGTTGCTCTTAATAGTGGATTCCTCCAAAGGTGCATTCAGCTAATGAGCCAGATGTGGGGGGAGAGGGTAAGTCAAAGCAGAGTCCAGTAGAAACAATAAACAAATGTGGCTAAGCATAAAATTTGATCCTTATTAGGTATCCTCCCATTATCATCTCAGTATGGTCAGTGCTGTTCTACAAGCTGTAGTAAATCATTACATTATTCATGGGAACCTTCCCTGTGGTCCATTGGTTAAGAACCTGCCTTCCCATGCAGGGGACACAGGTTCTATCCCTAGTTGTGGAATTAAGATCCCATACGCCTCAGGGCAACTAAGTCTGCAGGCCCCAACTACAGAGACTGCATTCTGGAGGCCATGTGCCACAACTATATAGAAGCCTGCACACTGCAACTAAGACCTAACACAGCTCCCCCCAAAAAACTATTCATGTATATGGAAAGCTTTCGATATAACATGAACCTCTTACAACACAAGATTTCCTAGCAACCTCTCTGGCACAGACGCAGCTACGGGCCAGGAAACAGAGCCACCGAACCACCTCGCACAGGTTCCACCACCTCACTGTGTGGGGATCCTGTTAAACAGTGGTCTCCAAAGAGATGAGCTTGCAAAGCAAACCCAGTTAATCAGTTAAACTAGCATGTATTGAGCCCCTGTGATGGATCAGGAACTCCATGAGATGCTGAGGATGATATAAAGAGAAAAACGAAAATGAACCTGTCCTCAAGGACATCATAATGTAGAGTATGAAGGGGATGTAGTCCTGGATGAACGCTGTAACACAAGATGGAAGAATGCCCCGTGAGCAGAGAGGAAGCAGTAATTAACTCTGATGGGGGCAGTTAGGAAAGACTTTCCTTAAGAGCAGAGGTAGCATGCCATTCTAAGAGATCAATAAGGCAAGTCTGTGAAACAGTTTAATGACTTTTTCATTCACAGAAACAACCCAGAAAAAGCCTGAGGGACCAGTTCTGTCTCTGTAGTCATATGAGTGTGATTTGACTAAATGTTTGTTGTTACTACATCACATTTTAAAAAATGAATATGAACATTTATCTACTATTCCATCTTCTTCAAAGAGAAAAAAATCCTATAATTCTTTTTCAAAAGCAAATCCTCTAATAACAATTTAAGAGCAGTGAATTAGTGAAGGTATCACCTACTAGTTGGCCAAAGCATAACCCTGAACAAAGCCTACATTTTATGTAGCAATAAAACCTGAGGGTTTTTCCCTCCCCCCTTAATAGATGGCTGCTTCTTTCTACTGACTACAATCACTAATAATTTCTTCAGACCAGCACAGGAAACAGGTATTGATCACAATAAGCCACCACATCCACAAACAACTGCTACAGCAGGTTATGGTCTCCATGGAAACCCTCCAATAGAACCAATCTGAATTCAATTTCAGAAGTAATGAGAGCAGATAATTTTACACTCGATCAATCACTGTCAGCCGCCGTTATCAGCCAATCAGTCATCATGTCAGTCAGTCACACTTTCGACAAACTTCTTCTGTGGCGTGGTCAGACGAGAATGTTGTGACATCCAGGAGCAACACGATCAAATTGGCTTGTCTTCCCTGGCAGGAAGCCAAAGACACAGCAATGCATTGTGTTTGCAAAGGCAATAAACAGATAGGGCAACCAAAATACACTGATCGTGGAAGCTTCTAGGCAGCAGTTGCAGTAATGGTTACAATACTTTAGATAGAAAAGGACTTTAGCCCCAAAGGTCATAGAGTTTAATCCTCTCATTTAAACCTGAAAAACACAGAGGATCAGAGAGGTTAAAATATCTGCCCAAATCCACACAGTGGAAAACCCGAGAGCGAAAACACGCACTTTCTCCCAGCCCAGTGCTCTCTCAGGATGTCGGGCTGCTGTTATTAAATGCCTTCTTTTTTTGTAAGGCAAGTGGGATATTTGAAGGTGAGGTCCCAGCTCTAAATAGAGTGCCCAGAGTCTGCAGGAGACTCACAGGATACTCGTGGGGCTTGTGTTTTAGAATCATCTCCAGCCTCTCTGTTTGGGGTTAGTTAGTCCTTGACCAAAGGCAACTTCCAGTTTCTAAGCGGGGAACAAAAGATGTTGAAATAGTACGGGGCTACCAAATCATTGTTACAAAAATTACACTTTGATGAATTTTAGGCAGGACAATCACGAACACATAGGTTGCATCTCCTTAAAAATGCTGGATTAAATGTGAGGGCACAGTCTGCTTCTGGCAAATATATTTGGGCTCTTGTCAACCTCAAACATTAGCAAAGTTATCTTGGACTTCTCAAAAACCTGCAAGGCATTTGGTTCAGCAATTCTTTGTAAATATAGATTCATCATGAAAATCTCAAATATTCCAAGATTCCTCTGTATTTTCTCAAAGAGATGCTTTATTAGTTTTCTTTTTCTTCTTTCCTACTGTATTATTGCTGTGCCCATTCTGCAGGGAGACAATTTTCTGAGGTTTATGCTTACATTCTTTCTTGGTAAAATGGATTAACTTAATGGTTCTCAAGCTTCAATATGCATGGAATCCACCAAAGTTGTTAAAACTGAAGATCCCCAGACCCTTCCTCTAGAAATCCTCATTTAGTTGGAGGGGGAGGGGGCCGGGCCCAGGAACCACCTTTTCATCATGGGGCCAGGTAATACCAATGAACTTCCTCTTCAACCATCCTGGAAAATGTCAGTAACTAATGATATCTGGCAGCAGATTTGGGCGATTATTTTGATGATGGTTTTTCATGCACATTTCTCCCCAGACATTTTCAACTTCATCACTTGTATCACTTGTATCAGAAGAACACAATTTTAATGGCTTCTGATCACAAGCTTTTATACATCTATAACCATTTTCTATTTGTTGTAAGTGGGCATTATCTTGGGCTTCCCTGGTGGCTCAGACGGTAAAGAATCTGTCTGTAATGCAGGAGATGTGGGTACAATCCCTGGGTCAGGAAGATCCCCTGGAGGAGGAAATGGCAACCCACTCCAGTATTCTTGCTGGGAAAATCCCATGGACAGAGGAGCCTGGCAGGCTATTGTCTGTGGTGTCACAAAGAGTCTCACATGACTGAGTGACTGAGCACACACACACACAGGCATTCTCTTAAATAGGTAGATGGTACACAAGGCACTAATTCATCCCATCAAAATCTGTCTAAGTCAAATGAGGTGGAAAAGCAACACAGATATGGGTTCAGGCTAGATATGAAACCGTTAATTAGAACAAGAGTCATGTGGCAACTTTAACATGAAATGGCTGTTGGATTTCTCTAGTCTGTTTGCCTGATGTAGTCTCAAAATTCCTGCTTTATCTTCTTGCAAAACGGATATAAGGTTTTTGTTTATTTCTGGATCAGTAATACCGATTCCTTCCCTGAATTTCCTTCTTAGTTCAGTCTTTGTCTTTCACTTGTGTGTTTTAAGACATTTCATGTTTCAGGAGTGTGTGCCAATAACAAGTATGTTGTGTGTGCACTAGGTAGATGGTACACCCTGTGAGGACAACAGACACAGCTTTTTTTCACACTTGCACCCTCTGAACATGGGAGACTGCCTGGCACAGAGTAAACACTCAGTAAGTCTTTGTTGAATAAATAAATCAAACGAAAGATGATTAGATGATACGCAGGAAGTAAAAACTCACTTGTCTGGATATTGAGTGAACAGAGCTAGTTTTAAAAATCAAGTTTATCATATTAATCAATGACTACTCATTTTCTCAAAGGTTGCTCTTACTGATGAAACTCTTGGGTGCTGTTTATCCCACAGAAACCAAAAGGAAAGGCAATATTTTAAACATGCCCTCCTTCGTAATGCAAGCTATCATGTAGATTTGTCTTTGCAGTCTTCAGCTTGTTTCATTAGCAGCAGCACCAGCAGCAGTCTTGGCAGAGAAGGCAATGGCACCCCACTCCAGTCCTCTTGCCTGGAAAATCCCAGGGACGGAGGAGCCTGGTGGGCTGCAGTCCATGGGGTCACAAAGAGTTGGACACAATTGAGCGACTTCACTTTGACTTTTCACTTTCATGCATTGGAGAAGGAAATGGCAACCCACTCCACTGTTCTTGCCTGGAGAATCCCAGGGACCGGGGAGCCTGGTGGGCTGCCGTCTATGGGGTCGCACAGAGTCGGACACAACTGAAGCGACTTAGCAGTAGCAGCAACTGTGTTTGAGTGTCTCCTGTGGAGGTATGGGTCAGCACTGGACTGCTGCAGGGGCAGGGACTCTGGGTGCAGAAGACCCTGGTTATGGCATAAGTCCTCTTGGAGGAGGTCGCCATTAACACTACCATAGAGCCACCAGAACTTACAAAGGACTGGGAAACAGACTCAAAGGGCACGAAGAAAACCTTGTGCACACCAGGACTCAGAAGAAAGGACCAGTGACCCCACAAGAGACTGACCCAGATATGCCCATGAGTGTTCAGGAGTCTCTGGCAGACGTGTGGGTCAGTGGTGGTCTGCTGCAGGGTTGGGGGACTAAGTGTAGTAGTGCATGCATGGTACCTTTTGAAGGAGGTCAGCATTATCTTCATTACCTCCACCATTTTTGGCCTCAGGTCAAATAACAGGGAGAGAACACAGCCCCGCCCATCAACAGAAAATTGGATTAAAGATGTACTGAGCATGGCCCCGCCCATCAGAACAAGACCCAGTTTCCCCCTCAGTCAGTCTCTCCCATCGGAAGCTTCCATAAGCCTCTTATCCTTCTCCATCAGAAGGCAGATAGAATGGAAACCACAATCACAGAAAACTAACCAATCAGATCACATGGACCACAGCCTTGGCTAAGGCAATACAACTATGAGCCATGCCCTGTAGGGCCACCCAAGACAGGTCATGGTGGAGAGTCCTGAAAAAACTTGGTCCACTAGAGAAGGGAATGGTAACCACTTCAGTAGTCTTACCTTGAGAACCCCATGAACAATGTGAAAAGGCAAAAAGATAGGACACTGAAAAGATGAACTCCCCAGGTCGGTAGGTACCCAATAAGCTATTGGAGATCAGTGGAGAAATAACTCCAGAAAGAATGAAGAGACAGAGCCAAAGCAAAAACAACATCCAGTTGTGGAGGTAACCAGTGAAGGAAGTAAATTCTGATACTGTAAAGAGCAATATTGCATAGAACCTGGAATGTTAGGTCTGTGAATCAAGGCAAATTGGAAGTGGTCAAACAGGAGATGGCAAGAGTGAACATCAACCTTTTAGGAAATAGCAGACTGAAATGGATGAATTAAACTCAGAAGACCATTATATCTACTACAGTGAGCAAGAATCCCTTTGAAGAAAATGGAGTAGCCATCATAGTCAACAAAAGAGTCCAAAATGCAGTGCTTGGATGCAATCTCAAAAACATCGAATGATCTTTGTTTGTTTCCAAGGCAAACCATTCAATATCACAGTAATCCAAGTCTATGCCCCAACCAGTAATGCTGAAGAAGCTGAAGTTGAACGGTTCTATGAAGACCTACAAGACCTTCTAGAACTAACATCAAAAAAAGATGTCCTTTTCATTATAGGGACTGGAATGCAAGGAACTCAAGAAATTCATGGAGTAACAGGCAAATTTGGCCTTGGAGTACAGAATGAAGCAGGGCAAAGGCTAACAGAGTTTTGCCAAGAGAATGCACTGGTCATAGCAAACACCCTCTTCCAACAACACAAGAGAAGACTCTACACATGGACATCACCATGTGGTGATGGTCAATACCAAAATCAGACTGATTATATTCTTTTGCAGTCAAATATGGATAAGCTGTATACAGTCAGCAAAAACAAGATCAGGAGCTGAATGTGGCTCAGATCATGAACTCCTTATTGCCAAATTCAGACTGAAATTGAAGAAAGTAGAGAAAACCACTAGACCATTCAGGTATGACCTAAATCAAATCCCTTACAATTCGATTAGATCTGATAGAGTGCCTGAAGAATTATGGATGGAGGTTTGTGACATTGTACAGGAGGCAGTGATCAAGACTATCCTCAAGAAAAAGAAATGCAAAAAGGCAAAATGGTTGTGTGAAGAGGACTTACAAATAGCTATGAAAAGAAGAGAAGTGAAAGGCAAAAGAGAAAAAGAAAGATATACCCATTTGAATGCAGAGTTTCAAAGAACAGCAAGGAGAGATAAGAAAGCCTTTCTCAGTGATCAGTGCAAAGAAATAGAGGAAAACAACAGAATGGGAAAGAATAGAGATCTCTTCAAGAAAATTAGAGATACCAAGGGAACATTTCATGCAAATATGGGCACAATAAATGACAGAAAGGGTATGGACATAACAGAAGCAGAAGATATTAAGAAGTGGCAAGAATACACAGAAGAACTATACAAAAAAAAGATCTTCATGACACTAATAACCACGATGGTGTGATCACTCACCTAGAGCCAGACATCCTGGAATACGAAGTCAAGTTGGCCTTAGGAAGCATCATTACGAACAAAGCTAGAGGAGGTGATGGAATTCCAGTTGAGCTCTTTCAAATCCTGAAAGATGATGCTGTGAAACTGCTGCACTCAATATGCCAGCAAATTTGGAAAACTTAGCAGTGGCCACAGAACTGGAAAAAGTCAGTTTTCATTCCAATCCCAAAGAAAGGCAATGCCGAAGAATGTTCAAACTACCACACAATTGCACTCATCTCATATGTTAGTAAAGTAATACTCAAAATTCTCCAAGCCAGGTGTCAACAGTATGTGAATCATGAACTTCCAGATGTTCAAGCTGGATTTAGAAAAGGCAGAGGAACCAGAGATCAAATTGCCAGAGATCAAATCGGATCATTGAAAAAGCAAGAGAGTTCCAGAAAAACATCTACTTTTGCTTTATTGACTACGCCAAAGCCTTTGACTGTGTGGATCACAACAAACTCTGGAAACGTGTTTCCCTGGAAAAGTCTTAAAGAGATGGGAATACCAGACCACCTTGTCTGCCTCCTGAGAAATCTGTATGCAGGTCAAGAAGAAACAGTTAGAACTGGATATGGAAACAGACTGGTTCCAAATAGGAAAACGAGTACAGCAAGGTTGTATATTTTCACCCTGCTTATTTAACTTACATGCAGAGTACATCATGAGAAATGCTGGACTGGATGAAGCACAAGCTTCAAAATTGTCAGTAGAAATATCAATAACCTCAGAGATGCAGATGACACCACACTTATGGTAGAAAGCAAAGAAGAACTAAAGAGCCTCTTGATGAAAGTGAAAGAGGAGAGTGAAGAAGTTGACTTAAAGCTCAACATTCAGAAAACGAAGATCATGGCATCTAGTCCCATCACTTCATGGCAAATAGATGGGAAAACAATGGGAACAGTGACAGACTTTATTTTCTTGGGTTCCAAAATCACTGCAGATGGTGATTGCAGCCAGAAAATTAAAAGGTGCCTGCTCTTTGGAAGAAAAGTTATGACCAACCTAGACAGCATATTAAAAAGCAGAGACATTACTTTGCCAACAAATATCTATCTAGTCAACGCTATGGTCTTTCCAGTAGTCATGAATGGACGTGATGAGAGTTGGACTATAAAGAAACATGAGCGCTGAAGAATGGATGCTTTTGAACTGTAGTGTAGGAGAAGACTCTTGGGAGTCCCTTGGACTGCAAGGAGATTCAACCAGTCCATCCTAAAGGAAATCAGTCCTGAATATTCATTGAAAGGACTGATGTTGAAGCTGAAACTCCAATACTTTGGCCACCTGATGCGAAGAACTGACTCACTGGAAAAACCCTGATGCTGGGCAAGATTGAAGGCGCTAAGAAAAGGGAATGATAGGATGAGGATGAGATGGTTGGATGGCATCACCAACTCAATGGACATGAGTTTCAGTAAGCTCCAGGAGTTGGTGATGGACAGGGAAACCTGGTATGCTGCAGTCCATGGAGTCGCAAAGAGGCAGACATGACTGAGTGAACTGAACTGACTGAAATAGAAACATTATTGGAAGCTGAAATTACTTGTAGAAACTGGAGGAGTAAAGGGCAACTAGGAAGGGAGACGGAAAGATTAAACCAAACAAAAACAAAACCTTCACAATGTTCTTTAGCTTCCCTGGTGGCTCATACAATAAAGAATCTGCCTGCAATGCAGGAGAACCTAGGTTCGATCCGTGGGTGGGGAAGATTTCCCGGAGAAGGGAATGGCAACCCACTCCAGTATTCTTGCCTAGAGAATTCCTTGGACAGAGGAGCCTGGTGGGCTACAGTCCAGGGGGTCACAAAGAGTTGGACATGACCAAACAATTAATACTTTCAGGGTATTTAGCAGTTGGTGATCTAAAAAGCCTATAAAAATTCAGGTAACTTTCAAAACTCTCTTTACTACCTCCATTGCAATCACTCCCAGGCTCATGCTCTCTCTACATCATTCAGATGACAGAGACAACCCTTAGGAAAGTTACTTATGGGCTTCACAGCCTGACTGAAAACAACTTTAAATTTTGCAAGAAATAAGCAAACTAGAGGAGAGATGAGCTCCATGAGCTATCAGAGATTCTTCTCATCCCATTAGGGAAGAGGATGTCTCAACATTGGTTGAGACCTCATTGACAACTGGGTACCACATTAAACTCTTCATGCACCTGATCCCAGTGGATGCTCACTGTGTTTCCAAGAGGTAGAAATCAGTAAGCTCACTTTACAGGGAACCAGGGTTCAGAGAGCTTCATCCCAGTGGCCAAATTGCTGAAGAACAGTAAAGCTGAGACTAAAATAATAGCAAATATTTACTAAGGGCTTAGTTAACATCAGTCATTGTTTCATGTGCATTAATTATTAACTCCTCTGATCCTCACTTCAACCTTATAAGGCAGGTACCTCGATATCCTTTTTACGGGTCAGAGAATAAACACAGAGAGATTAAGTAACTTGCCCAAGTAGTCACAGCTGGTAAGTGGCAGAGCTGGGATTGGAACCCAGATGGTCAGCTTTGGACCCTGTGTCTTAACTACCAGACCCCATCACTCTCTATAATAGGGTCCTGGTTGGCTTTTTCCAAAGGCCAGATTTTTTCCAGGATACAACGTTGATTTATATTTCTGGAGAAAACAAACAAACAAAAGGCATACCTTAACCAGAGCCCTATTAAGACTCCGCCAATATTATAAATCATGTGTTCTTTATTATACATAGAGACATCCTATGTGCTTGTAATTAAAGGAACCATATAATTCATTGTCCAATCCAAGACTCATCTGAGAGTGAAAGGGCATGCTATTAATAATTATCCAAGGACTACAGTTGTAACCTGGCACCGTCCCAGGTGCACAAGACTGTGTGTTTACCCAAGTAATGAATATGTGTCCACACATGCGATGTGATATAGTCAATTTCAGACCTTCTGATAAGCTTAGCTGGATGACAGCTGTGAAATCAAATGCCTTTTGACACTGCAGGCCCACCCATTCTCTCACTCCAAGAGGTTCTAGCCCTTGCTTTACCTAATGCGTTTCTTTTAACTTGTTTGCTCACAAAAGGCTGTGCGTAATTGGTCAGCCACGAGAGATTAATTTGTACTTAGCTGGCTGAGCAGACGCCGTGATAACTCAGTAGTGGATGGTGCTGGCACACGGACCTATGCTGCTCTTTAGAGCAGCTCTTCCCACCATCCCTTCACCCTTCACACCATCCCTTCACCCTTCACACCATCCCTCCCAAGCCTGCCTCTGTGGAAGTTATCAGCCAAGCCCTTTACTACCTCATTTTTGTCTGCCTGAATGAATTCTGATGTGTAGTTTTCAATTTTCTCATGGGCCATTTTAAAAATGAAAACACCAGCGAAGACACCCAGATTCTCCCTTTCTAAAACAATGCAAGAAAGAACCAAGCAATTGGTGTGCATAACGAGCAGGACAACAGAACTAAGCAAGAGCAAGGTTACATAGACCTTTCTTCTCTTTCATGCTATTTGCAACTATATCAAGGTATTGGAGAAGGAAATGGCAACCCACTCGAGTATTCTTGCCTAGAGAATCCCATGGACAGAGGAGCTGGTGGCTTACGGTCCATAGGGTCACAAAGAGTCAGACACGACTGAAGTGACTTAACACACATAATCAAGGTATACACTTACTTGTCACGAACTTTGTAAAAATGAGAGAAGGTTAAAAGTTACATAAATCAAAAAGTGCTATATAAATGCTAATTGCTATCATTGCACCAGCCCTGAAACCTGATTTCAGAATTTATTCTAATCAAATAGAGGCATTTAAAGTCAAGTACCAGGCACAGGGCCTGAGAAAACGCAACCTAACCATGGAAATGCATCATGTTCTAGGTTCACACCTGTAACACAGGTGTCTCCCAGAGCAGCCATACTGGCCACATCCCAGGGCATTATCACCAAGGATAAAGTCCCTTCAAAACACTACAGAAGCAGAGCACTGGGGATGGGGAACAGAGAAAAGAGCAGGAGGTGAGCAAGGTAAAGATTCTGTTTAAACGTCCTCCAACCTGGTCCCTTTGCTCTGACTGGTGGAACCAGGAGGTGGAGCGGGGACTCATGAGCACTGTGCATTGTGCTCACATCTCACATTTTTACCACACTGGCCAGGGTGTCAAGACCACCTACAGTGGTGCACAAGGTAGAATTTGGTACCCCAAGTAAAGCTGTGTTCAAAAAACTGGACAGCAGGGATTTCCCTGGTGGTCCAGCGGTTAAGAATCTGCCTGGCAACGCAGGGTACACAGGTTCGATCCCCAGTCAGGGAACTAGGACTCCACATGCCAGGGAGCAACTGAGCCCTCGAGCCACAACTACTGAGCCTATTTATCACAACTAGAGACTCCATGCACCGCAGTGAAAGATCCTGCCCAATGCAACGAAGATCCCATGTGCTGCAACTAAGACCCAACACACCCAAATAAATAAAAAATAATAAATTAAAAAAAACTGGACATCAGACACAAACCTGGACAGAGTCAGAATGCAGCCCTGGCTTCTCCTGTCCCCTTAACTCAGCAGCGCTTTGAGGAGAGTCCATTTTAATGGAGCAGGATGGGCTTACCAGGTGAGACGGAAGGAAACCCCACCCACCCACGAACAGTGAGCATTCTCTGATAGGAGGACAATGGGCCTGTGCACTGGGATTTCTATTTCAGTTATTCACGTGGGGATGGGAAACGCGCTGGTCTATGATTCGCATCACTGAGGCTGCTCCTCGTGAAAGGATATCAAATCGCCCTGGAACTAGAGTTCTGGCCCAGTGGTGGCGCCATCTGCCTTTCTCAGAGTCACTGTGCTGAGCTCCCTAGTGATGAGGTCAGTGCCTGGACCTGCCCTGGGTCACACAAGAGCCAAATGCTGCACGTGAACTCAAGTATTTGGAATGTGGCTACTCCCACCTGAAATGTGCTCAAGATGTGCAAAACCCACACCTGCGTTTGAAGACTTCAAGTGTGTCTCTCAACAACGTTTATGTTGATTACTTGCCGAAATGACAGTATTTTGAACGCACTGGGTTAAGCAACACAGTCCTTCAAAATCCATTTCACCTTTTTTTTTTTTTTAACATGGCCATGAAAACATTTAAAGTTGCCTACGTGGCTAATCAGGCTTCCCTGGGAGCTCAGCAGTAAAGAATTCACTTGCAAGGTAGGAAACATGGGTTTGATCCCCGAGTCAGGAAGATTCTCTGGAAAAGGGAATAGCAACCCCCTCCAGTATTCTTGCCTGGGAAATCCCATGGACACAGGAGCCTGGCAGGCTACACTTCACGGGGTGAAGAGTTGGACACAACTTAGCTACTAAACAACAATATGGCAACCCCCTCCAGTATTCTTGCCTGGGAAATCCCATGGACACAGGAGCCTGGCAGGCTACACTTCACGGGGTGAAGAGTTGGACACAACTTAGCTACTAAACAACAATATGTGGCTAATATTTGTAGCTCAGGCTGTGTTTCCTATGAAAAGCACTGGTCTAGACCCTTATCAGCTGTGATGTGCTTCATGGAACAGCAACACCATCATCAACTGGGAGCTTGTTAGAAACAAAGAATCTTCAGTCCCACCTCTTGACCTACTGCCTTTTCATACTGTCCATGGGGCTCTCCAGGCAAGAATGCTGAAGTGGTTTGCCATTTCCTCCTCCAGTGGACCACATGTTGTCAGAACTCTCCACCATGACCCATTCATCTTGGGTGGCCCTACACGTAATGGCTCATGAGTTGGACAAGGCTGTGATCTATGTGACGACAGAGGACTAGATGGTTGGATGACATCACCAACTCAATGGACATGAGTTTGAACAAGCTCTGGGTGAAAGACAGGGAAGCCTGGCATGCTGCGGTCCACGGGGTCGCAAAGAGTCAGACACAATGGAGCAACAGAACAACAACTGACCTACTGAATCAGAATCTGCATTTTAACAAGATTTCCCAGGTAATTTGCATGAACTTTAGAGTTTGAGATGCAATGCCCTAGGGCCTAGAATATTGCTTGGAACTCAGTAGGCACTTGGGAAATATTTGTTAAATGAGGAAATGAGCTGTCTCTAGGAAGTAGCTGCACAGAGAAGACTTGGGGAAGAAGGGAAGGTCCTCTCCTGGCTTTCTCTTTAGCTCATTAATATTGATACCCTTGTCAGATTAATCACCTTTCTTTGTAGCAGGCACATAGTATCAGGTCTTGAGAAAAACTGTGGTCTCTACATCCCTAGGTCCTAGGAGCTGGTCAGAAATTCAGGATCCTGGATCTCTCACCAGACTGTATGGTTTGGCATCAAGACTGTAAATAGACCTCCTAAGAAAATGGTAATCACAGTACTGAGAAGCTAAGGGCCAGCTCTCAATAACTTCACAGAAGCAAGAAAGCAGAGATCAGAAGAGGAGGACTTAAAGGAACCAAACTGCACAGGTTGCTTCCCCAGGCCTCTCAAGGTACCCAGAGCATCCAAGGGGAAGCACAGAGGAGAGGCCCTAGACAGGGGAGGTGGAGCAGAGTAGGAGGACAGGGCAAGGCAGGCCCACAGCACAGGGCGCATGACAGTGTTTGGCCAAGCAGAGAACTGACAAAGGATTGCTCTGCATCCCAACTCTGCACTTCATTCCTCTTCTAGACCTAAAATCCTCGACACAACTGGAATGTCTGATCACGTTAGCTATAAAAACATACACTCGTAAAGCTGGTTTTTCTAAATCAGAAGCAAATGCTCAGAGAAAGGGACGTCAAGGCCTGTGGAGAACAAAAGTCACAACTACTGTCTCTGTCTCCTGGCATTCACTCCCAGACATCCGCAACTCCCCACCCAGTCACCCTCAGGCCAAAAAAAACAGGTTTGGGGCAGGTGGTGGGTAGACAGAAAAAATAGCGGAGACTAAGAAATTGGGGAACAAGGCAAAAGATGAGGAAAAAGAGACCTTGAGAGAGAAAAAACAAATGAGGTCCTGAAAATGCCATCAGAAGCTGCAAATAGATGGTGGGGAGAGACAGAGAAAACGGGGGTGGGGCAATATAAAGCAGTGTCTTTTAAAAAAAATCTCCCTGTTAGCGAGCAAGAGGAGGAAGAGCAGTCCATGTGTGGCCAGAGGGCACACAAATAGGGCTGGTACGCCTACAGTCTCACCTTTCTTCCCCTCCTTTCCTGTAAAGCATCAGCTGCTCTTTCTCAGCTCTGACAATGGTCCTAGAGGATGGGCTCCCCAGGGCAAGTGGTGGGATACAGCCTGTAGGTTTCTATTAGAGATAAGCCTCGTGTGAGGGGGAAGGTGGACTTGGGCACACAAAACGTACATCATAGCCAACTTGCCTGCCACCACACTAGGGTAGCTTGGAGCTCAGCCCGCCAGAGCCAGAGGAAGCCAGAGAGGTGCTGCCAAGGTGTTCATGGTGAATGGGAGGTGTTCCCCACCTCCGAACACCAAGCAGCAGGGCTCCTTTGCCAGTTGTGTTTCATGTTTCAATATCTTTTTAAGAAAACCAACCAATCCCACTTGGCCTGGGTGCAGTATGTGCACCAGGCTCCAGTATTGGCACTGGAGAAAAGGAGCTAGAATTGCTCCTAGCAAGGACTCCAACAGTATCCATGAACTCTGAGCAGGGAAGGAAGGAACGGCCTCATCAGTGTGAATGCTTCTGGGTTCCTCTGACTTCGAGGCTGCTCTGATGAAAAACAAAGACCCTCTGGGGCTTTCAGCCAGCTTCTTGCCAGACAGCACATCTTATCAAGGTGGAGTCGGCATTTTCAAGCTCAAGGACCTCTCTTCTTTGAGAACATCTTTTACTTCAAACGGTATCTGGGTTTGATGACAGTGCTAGGGCAGTCAGACGGGCTCAGTTTAGGTGACTCACTCCAGTATTCTTGCCTGGAAAATTCCATGGACAGAGGAGCCTGGTGGGCTACAGTCCATAGGATTGCAAAGGAAGGACATGACTGAGCACACACACATATACACACACCCCCCAGAATACCACCTTCTCCAAAGGGCAAGTGGAACTTCTCCGTGGAGTGTTTCTCACTGTGCCCTTGAGAAATAAATCAAAATGAGGGTGTTCAAAGTGGTCAAGGAAAAATCCAGTGAAAAATTCACAGGCATCACTTTCTTTTCACTGCATTGTTCCTTGCCAAGAATGACAGTGTTATATTTTTCCTTTTTTGTATGTCTGCTAGTACACAAAATATCCCACTCCATTGTTGCCCCATAACTGTTCATATCCTGAATAGACTTGGAAAGAAAAGTAAAGTCGGCCACAACTTTTTGCTGTGGTTTCCCCAACTATAAAAAGAGAACGGAATCATTAATTCAGGATTTCTTGCAGACCCATTTGCCAGGATGGACCATCTTAACCAAAATGCTTATTCTCATGGTAACAAAATGAGGGACTTTAAAATTCTCCAAGCAGTAGAAGTGATGCGTGTGTTTATGTAATCAGAGATTTAGACATGGCTTTGGAAATGAGCACTGGCCTAAAAGGGGATACCAGCATCCAAATAGAATGTGTGATCCATGTGTTCAAAATGGAGCTGAGCTTCATCTGACATAGTGCATTTTAAATCAGCATCCTTCATGAAGTCTTCCTTGTAAACTGTATTAAAAAATAAATAGCACCAAGAGCACTTTAAAGTCGGATTATGATGGTATCATTGGTTAAATCATATGCAGGTCTGTTCAGCTTGTTCTCATCCATAAGACTGTGAGAACTTGCTCTGAAGTCACCCAGTTCCATTGATCTGAGTGTACATGTTCCCCTAGCAAATGAGAGCTGAAGACTTAATCCTGGTTTCCTCCTTCCCATCAGCCAGGCCTCCAGAGAGGTCACTAGCTCAGCCAGACCTGGGAACAGAGGAAGACAGAGATGTCTTCTGACACAGGGTCTCCACCTTCTGCGAAGGGTCACAAGGAGAGGAGGATGAGATCCCTTTCTCTGGGGGAGCTGCTCCCCTCTTGCCCACACCCCAGACCTCATAGTGGCCTTTGCCCCCAAAAGCCCAGTGAGCATCAGGGCTGAGCAGCCTGCCTGTTTCTGGTTATTCTCCTCAACAGAGACAATCTGCTGGCATGCACAGTTTTAGAAATTTCATCAGCTCAGGACACAAGGAGATTTTGACGTCAATTCCAGCAAAACCCATCCAGTCCCCTCAAACAATTCTCATCTGTGTGGGAGGCCTAACGGAGGTTTTAAATAGTGGCTGGTGGTGAGAGTGGGTTTTGGCCTTACTATTTACAGTTTCTTCTACCTAAGACTCAGAGCACATACCGTATCCTGAGGCTTAGCGGGAGACAAGACCCACTCTGGCCGCAGGTGTAGCCAAGGGTCATCTGCTGCAAAACACAGAATCACCTCTGAACCCCTTTCTTCACATCAACTTCCCCTTCCGGTCTCCATTATGTTTTTGTATGGTGGATCAATCTCCATTTACAAATCCTTACTTGAAAAAAAGATGCCCATGGAGGCAGCCACTCTGAGGTGGCCCCTTGCATACTCCTTTGGGTCTGAAACACCACATCCTACCACCACATCTGCTGAAGTTGACCGGACCTGAAACACTGGCAACACAGTGTTTTTGGAGACTGTGGAGAGTTCTCTTGCCACAGTTCTCTTGTTGTTGTCAAAAGCAATTACATGTTTCAGATGATGAAGAGCACTGTCATGAAAGCTGGCATAGCAGCCAAGGAGACAGATGTATTAAACCACACAGCTTCTAAGAACTCCCACTTAAGGCTGGAGCTCAACACAGGGAGTGCACAGCTATATCCCCTGCTCCAGCTTCCTCCCATTCGGATTTAGTGTATCTGGCCCATCTTGGATGAGATGCTAACTTCTTTTGGTGGACAAATACAGAATTGTAGAAATCAGTCATCATACAGGTCCATGGCCTCCAATGAAAGTAACATTTCTGTAAAGGCAAATACTCTACCAATAAAAGATACAGTGAGTTTGACTGTAGTGAGTCAACACCAAGAAATCCAGCATTTCCAACTGGTCTTGCAGGACATACTGGTAGGTAAGAGGTTAATTAAGTGACATACTATGAAAAAGGCATTCTGTGCTCACAGGAGAAGGGAAGCTGGAGGTTAACAAGGTGAATACTGTTTAACTGTAGGACTTCTCAGAGCTCTTAACATGGTAGTAAGTGTTGTGAAGTTTAAGAGGCTCGAATCAGTGTATATATGTATATACTGTGTGTATGCAGCTTAATACTACTAATACATATTGTTTTTACCCCAAGCCTTCCTAATGCCTTCATTAGGAATGCACCATCACTTTCTACCCACCCTAAATACCTCATTCCTCTCTTCCTTCCTGATCCTTTAATACCCAACTCAGAAGCAGTCCTTCTGCATGAACTGCTCAGTAACCTTCCTGCCACCTGAGGCGCCATGGTGTCTGCCTCGTGGTTGTTCAGAGCAGAGTGTCAGAGCTTTAAGCACATGAAATGCTGCAGCATGTCTGTGAGCAAGGTGTGTTGGGACAACCTGCCACCTCAGGGAAGTGCTGAGGTTAAGTAATATCCATATGGGGGAGCCACTCTAACAGAGTGGTCACTTGTCACACATTCCCGATTTGGTCCTTGTTCATCACTTCCTATGTTTTCATAGGCTAGTTAACCTGAAACCTTGTTTCCTCAATGATAACCTGGGATCACTATACCACTGTGGTAAATATTAAAGGAAATTTAAACAATGTCAAACAGCTGGGAGAGTTCCTGGCACATAGTAAGTGCTTGATAAAAAGTAGGTTTTATTGTTATCACAGGCTAAAGTGTTACAGCTCAAACTAAACTCCAACCTTTTGGCTTAAATTCCGTGATCATTTCCCTGATTCACCGGCCTGCATTCTCTCCACTATGTCAGGTTGCCTCCTTGTACTGTTGAGAACACCCACTGGCCTGTGCCTTGCGCTCTTTCTCACAATATGCCCTCCTCCTTAAAGACAGAGACCATATACAATGGCCTAGGGCCTTCCCATGTTATTGTCCAAGTACTTTCATTGTCAATAAGGAGGTTATTTACTATAGTTATTAAACAAATCTTAATAGCCACGAGAAGTGTCTCAACGTTGACTTGAGAAATTTGTTAGAAATATTGATCCTAGGAATGAAGTGGGTTTCCTAATCTGTTTAGAGGGCAGGAGTTAGCTATGCTTTCAGTCAAGGACCAGAGAGAAAATATTTTAGGCTTTATGAATCATGTGTGCCTGCGTCAGTGCTCAGCTCTGCTGTTCTGTGAAAGTAGCCACTGACCATGAACAAAACCATGAGGCTGGCTCTGTTCCAGAACAACTTAACAGGCAGTGGCCAGGTTTGCCCCATGGGTGGTGGTGGTTCTCTGACCCCAACTATAAGGATGGTAAAAAGGGTGGTTCACGGAAATGGGTTAGTGGTCAAATCAAATGGGTTTGTTGTATACTGATTTGAATCTTTTAATGTCATAATGCTCATTACCATACGTAAACACATCTGCATCCACACATGTGAAATGAAAGTGTTAGTCACTCAGTTGTGTCCGACGCTTTGCGACCCCATGGACTGTAGCCCACCAGGCTCCTCTGTCCATGGGATTTCCCAGGCAAGAACACTAGAGTGGGTTGCCATTCCCTCCTCCAGGGGATCTTCCCAACTCTGGGATTGAACCTGTGTCTCTTGCACTGCGGGTGGACTCTTTGCCATTTGAGTCATCAGGGAAGCCCACATGTGTATACGCGTGTATGTATATATGTAGTTTTTCCTAAAATCTCCCTGATCACTTCAAGGTGGAGGATATATGTATAAATGTATACATATTGTATGTGTGGGGGTCAGGTATGAGCTGGTAAGGATGAAGCAGAGACATAGTCTTGGGGAGCATATTGATCATGAACTTGAAAGCCTAAGCTCTCACAGCAACTTTGTTTCAGCAGCAGCCTGAGCAGGATGAATGGTGGTGTGCAGAGGTTTACACTCAGGATTCCTAAACCATAGCTTCTCTTTGACTTGGAGTCAATCCAGTGATCCGCTGCTAATGCAATCTTCTGCTTGACCCGAATGAATTGTATTGGTGCCTCTGGATAGGTATCCTGTCAGGTATAGCATCAAAGCAACCCACCGCAGTTACAAGCTAGGCTCCACGAGAATAATACACCAGGGCAGCTATGCCACCTAGTGATGCTTGCATGTACTGTTCTTATCCCGAAGAGAGCTGGAAGGGCTTCTGGGAGGGCTGGCATTTGCTATTTCTGGCCAACACTTCCACATGCAAAGGAGTCCGAAGCCTCATCTTGACTTTGAAACATTTCCTTGTGGCTGCATTAGCCATTCCCCGCAAAGCTCAGACGATACGACTGACTTCTTGCTAACAGGGAGCAGCCCAGTTGTGCAGCACAAATTACCAAGGAATTGACAGCACACACACACACACTCCCATCCTGGCCTCAACAGAAAAGGAAGATACATCTTCTCCTGTATATGAAGAATTTGGCTGCAATACCCTGTTTTCCTGATTGTACAGCCTCAAAGTCTTCTGTCTATAGCATTTGCTTTCTACACTACACAAAAATGCTATCTTCTATGCTAATGCAGTCAGAAACCGAAGAGAGACGGGATAGGTGGTGAGGATTTGTCCACCGTTCCAGACTGGCAAGCGTCAGAGGTCCTGGCTATCAGTTCCATGCGGATGTAGCTTACACACGCAGAGAAGTATCAGTGTTTTCAAAAAATGAGACCACTCCTCCACCAAACCTAGTGGCAGAGGGGAAGATCTCTTGAGCATAAGGTTTAGGAGAAACTCTGGCCAAATCATACTTTTTCTCTCCCTTTCATTTCAGATTCCTGGTAAGAAGTCTACCACACAGCTAGAATTCTCGAAATCTGGATGGCCAAGCTTCATGCATGTTTTTCATCCTGCAAAATACAGTGAACTGCAGCAGTAGCACTAACACAGCTTTCAAATAGTGGTTCTAGTATCATACGATGCTGAGATAATAAGCTATGACTGTGTGTTTTCCATCAGGAAGGAAAACATCAGTCCAGGAGAGAAATGGAGGATGAATGACATTTATCAGATTGCAGTTCCTGAAAACGGATTTGCTTCACTAGATCAAAGACAGCCCATTTCTACACATCATCATCAATTCTGTGGGAACCATCCCAGACACTCGAAGCGTGTGTTTTGAGACAGGGTAGCTGATTCTCTCTCTGATTGTTTCTACTCTGGGACATTCTTGATGGTCTCTGTACAGTTCATCAACACAAAAGCACAAAAGATGAACATACAGCTCAACAGGGAAGAGAGATGAAAGCTCCAGGCAGTGTGCCACGTGTGCCGGTCATGCTGTGCCCGGCACGAGAATGTCCAGTTTGTATCCCACTCACCCACTTGTGAACCTGGTACAGGATTCCAGAAGGGACGTCTTTTTGTCTAATTCTCCTTCTTAAGTGTCTTTTGGGGAATAAATGGCAGCATGGTATAAATAAAGCATCCTAAAGAAAAATAAATCTCATGTTCATGCTCACTCATTTCCTTTAAATGATCAAAGTTTTAATCAGGTCTATCACCCCTGCTTTTGTCCTTGGAATCATCATACCTGTGTGGTCAGGAAGAGACATGCAATTGGAACTACTGGATCACTTGGTTTTCATCCAAAGCCAATAATCTCAAATCCTCATATTTTTAAAATGCTCATCGAAGTGGACTGTTACTCTCTGCATACAGCTGTCAGCTGTGAAAACATTCTTTTTTGGACACCAAAATCTGGCTTTTGCCCCCTTTCCCCCCAAGACTCGACGGTGGCCTACCGACTCATGCTGACAAAAAGGACGCAGATTCCCTGTGCACAGGTGACCCCTCTGCTTCAGAGAAAGCTCAGGGAGAGGCGTCATCGCTGGGAACACAGCTTCATGACAGCCACCACTCAGACTCTGAGCAGTTACACACGGACAGATCCATGGACGGCTGTCCTGGATCTCCCATCATAGTTGGCTCTGAAGTTTATGTCTGGGGATGTACCGCCTTTGAGAATGGCGCTCAGAAACAAAATTCTTGCTTCTCCCTTCTGGAAGGGCTATGGGGAGACAACACAGCTGATGGTTATTTTTGTAGCCAGAAAACAAGTAGAATAAGAGTCAGGCATGTGTTGAGACAAATGTGCTCCTTCAAGGCACTCCTCAGTCTGCACAACAGTGGAGCATGCTCAAACCCCATTTGTGACCTCAACACTCCCAAAGCATAATATACCTACTGCATCCTTGGGGAAGATTTCCTTCTACAAAAAATTTCAAAATTATAGAAAAGGGAGAGTAGGGAACAGCCTACTTGAGTTGTTCTGTTTCCTGCAAAATTATTTCTTTAAAAGGAATCCTTTCAAAGTAAAATAGACTACATGACATTTTTATCCCAAAGCTGCTGGGTGGTAGGTGTGACTTGGAAATCTGCAGTTTGTTGCAAGCAAACCCACTTGGGTTGAGCATGAAGGCAAAAAAAGCAAAAGGGATGGTGATGAACAAATGACAAGGTTTAGGATGGACTTAGCATCTTCATACTTAATTGTTGCTTTTACATATATATAGTTTCCCCTGAAGACAAGAGGACATGTATTATTATCAGGTGAGGAATAGAAAGAGTAACGCAGGAAGCAAAAAACAGCCACCAGCTGTTGTCTCCTTGTGTGTGCACACATGTGCTCAGTTGTGCACGACTCTTTGCGACCCTATGGACTGCAGCCTACCAGGCTCCTCTGTCCATAGAATTTTCCAAACAAGAATACTGGAGTGGGTTGTCTCTGGGAGTCCCTGAAAACAATTGAAAAGAACTTCTGCTTTCTAAACAACTACCCTCCCTTAGACACAGAAGAGTCTACCTTCATCACCCGGCACAGCCGTATTCTATTTCTGAAATGCCTCAAACGATATCTAGCATCTCCTCACAGAGAGGGAAATGAAGGGCAATGTGCACATGGCTAGGGGCCCAGGACCATGATGAGAACCCCCATACCTTGTCTTTCTCATCCCACCAAGACTTAAGAAACAGCTGCTCTGGGACTTCCCTGGTGGTCCAGTGGTAAAGACTTTGCCTTTCAATGCATTGGAGAAGGCAATGGCACCCCACTCCAGTACTCTTGCCTGGAAAATCCCATGGATGGAGGAGCCTGGTAGGCTGCAGTCCATGGGGTCGCTAAGAGTTGGACAAGACTGAGCGACTTCACTTTCACTTTTCACTTTCATGCATTGGAGAAGGAAATGGCAGCCCACTCTGGTGTTCTTGCCTGGAGAGTCCCAGGGACGGGGGAGCCTGGTGGGCTTCCGTCTATGGGGTCACACAGAGTCAGACACGACTGAAGTGACTTAGCATAGCAGAGGGTATGGACTCCATACCCCATCAGGAAGCTAAGATCCCACATGCTTTATGGCCCCAAAACTGAAACAAAACAAAAGCGACACTGTAACAAGATCCATCAAGTCTTAAAAACAAAGGAACAAACGGCTGCCCTTCTGAATTAGGCTCAAGTCAATACTCAGTACTCCAATACAGTCCCTCCACTGAGTGTTAATATATTTATCAGTAATTATTTTAAATGCTCTATTTTTGAGAAACTTGAAGTATGGGAAAATGATCCCATCAAACAATGCACTATTTATGAAAAAGGCCAAAGTCTCTGGGCTGTACTGTTAAAGTAATGATTGACTTTCCCATGAACTTTCTTCCATATAAGTTGTGGTCCTTAGCACAGGGAACTATATAGTCCATATCTTGTAATAACCTAAAATGGAAAAAAATCTGAAAAATAAGTCATAAAATTTTTTTCAGATTCTTATATACAACTGAAAACCTTTGCTGTATATGTGAAGCACTGTAAATCAACTATGTGCATTGTGCTGTTACTTCAGTTGTGTCCAGCTCTTTGAGAAATCAACTATACTTCAATTTTGAAAAACACACACACATACACACAAAAGATAGTCTTCATGGTCTTGCACTTTGTCTGAGTTCATTCAGTTAGCTATGTCACCCTGATCATCCTAAGCTTTCTCTGCTCCTTCCCAGCTCTTCTTTCAAAAAATCGAAAGTCAAAAAAGAATGGATATATGTATACAGACAGCTGATCCATTTTGCTGTATAGCAAACACTGTAAAAGCAACTGTAATCTAATAAAAATTAAGTAAAAACAGAGCAAAAAAAATAAAGATTAGAAATCTGAATTTACCCTTTCTGTAGTAAAGTTTAATATGGTGGGTTTTAACATGTTTTCTGGGTTGGTTTTCATTCAGGTTTTCCTTCATCATTCCTCAGAGCAGTTCCTGAAGCAAGCATGCTTCCCTGAGTGGCCAGGGCCACTGTGAGAATTAATATTTATTTTGCAGCTTCTGTTTATAGAGCACCTAACGCTATTCAGCAGAAAGTCGCTTCATTTCCCGAAGAATGTGTTTTTGCCTACTTACTCCCCTACCTTGTCTCTGGCAATTTGTGCAGGTGTTTCAGCTTCTTCAGGTGTTTTCAGATATTCAGGTCATCTGCTAGGCCATTATTAGGTCCACCATAAAAAATAAATTTAGAAAGAAAAAGGCTGCCTCAAAGATTCTAGCTGGTGTTTAAAAACAAAATTTAAATAAAGTACACAGGTAGAGAAGTTTGATCATCCTGCAATATTCAGTTCAGTTCAGTTCAGTCGCTCAGTCGTGTCCGACTCTTTGTGACCCCATGAATCACAGCACGCCAGCCCTCCCTGTCCATCACCAACTCCCGGAGTTCACCCAGACTCACGTCCATTGAGTCAGTGATGCCATCCAGCCATCTCATCCTCTGTCGTCCCCTTCTCCTCTTGCCCCCAGTCCCTCTCAGCATCAGAGTCTTTTCCAATGAGTCAACTCTTCGCATGAGGTAGCCAAAGTACTGGAGTTTCAGCTTGAGCCTCATTCCTTCCAAAGAAATCCCAGGGCTGATCTCCTTCAGAATGGACTGTCTGGATCTCCTTGCAGTCCAAGGGATTCTGAAGAGTCTTCTCCAACACCATAGTTCAAAAGCATCAATTCTTCGGCGCTCAGCCTTCTTCATGGTCCAGCTCTCACATCCATACATGACCACAGGAAAGACCATAGCCTTGACTAGGTGAACCTTTGTTGGTAAAGTAATGTCTCTGCTTTTGAATATGCTATCTAGGTTGGTCATAACTTTCCTTCCAAGGAGTAAGCGTCTTTTAATTTCATGGCTGCAGTCACCATCTGCAGTGATTTTGGAGCCCCCAAAATAAAGTCTGTTATATTACCACCCATAAAAATGTCCCCTCATATATTTTTAGAACCATGTCAATGACAGTGTAGAATAGCACTGCTAATGTCTATAGGCAACAAATAGAATCATTTGGGTTTGGGAAATGTTTTTTAGAAAAAGTGGCTTTAAATAATTAACATCAGGGCATTCTTTCTCCCTTCTGTATCTAGTAAAGTAAATACCTCTTGACAGGGAGTATTCCTTTATGGAAGCCCTAACTCCAAACTTCAAGTTCAAGGTAAGTGCACTATTATTAAAAAGTGTACTTCAAATATGTCTCAGAAAATCATACTGTTTATAACAACAAATATTCAATTAATGTTATCAATTTAATTGCATTAAAAGATTCATGTACTACTACTATCTTTGGGAAAAAAGTAAAGGAAAAGAAAAATACTAAGAAGGAAAACAGAAAAATAAAAGAACTAATCAAGAAAATGGAGGCCAGTTTTGGACAGTAAACTACTAACTTGCTGGCTCCTGCATTAGACACTTTTATTTGAGTTTTCTTTTTTAGCCTAAATCCTATAGTAGGTATCAACAACTTTGTATCACATGAAGAAAACAAGGTTCAGAGAGACTAAGTGTCTTGCCCAAGGGTAAAAGCTCTCACATAGAAAAGCCAGAACTTCTATCTGGGTCTCTCTGAATCCCGTGTTCCTTTCATCATTCACAATGACTCTCAAACTGAAGACAAGAAGGGGAGAAATTAAAGCCTGATCCATCCAAGACAACAAAATCTAGGATTACTCAGAGACATTGAATTAAGCATATTTTGAGTAAATATGTGTTTTCCAGCCATTGGATCAACTATGATGTGATTCAGACTGGTTTTTCTGAAAGCCAAAGATACCAGATGGACCGTCTTTCAATCTGGTGTTTTTGTCATTTAAACATGGTCCTAGAAATCAAAACAAATAGAAACATAAAAATCTTTTTAAAAAAAAAAAAATATGGGCAATCTGTCCCCCGGAGTAAAGACAAAGAACAACAGTTACCAAAACCAGTCCTATAAGAGATTAGGCCTAAATGTGTGATGAATCTAGACAGTGTATTAAAAAGCAGAGACATCATTTTCCAGCAAAGTTCTTTCTAGTCAAGCTATGGTTTTTACATTAGTCATTTATGGATGTGAGAGTTGGACCATAAAGAAGGCTGAATGCTGAAGAATCAATGCTTTTGAATTGTGGTGCTGGAGAAGACTTTTGAGTCCCTTGGACAGCAAGGCAATCAAACCAGTCAATCCAAAAGGAAACCAATCCTGAATACTCATTGAAAGGACTGATGCTGAAGCTCCAATATTTTAGCCACCTGATGCAAAGAGCTGACTCATTGGAAAAGACCCTGAAGCTGGGAAAGATTAAGGGCAGGAGGAGAAGGGGGCGACAGAGGATGAGATGGTCAGATGACATCACCGGTTCAATGGACATGAGTTTGAACAAACTCCAGGAGATAGTGAAGGACTGGGAAGACCAGTGTGCTGCAGTCCATGGGACTGCAAAGAGTTGGACAGGACTTAGTGATTGAACAACGAACAACAACCATGAAGAAAGTCAGTCACCCCTCCAGTTTCCGCCTGCAAGAGAGTCATCAATCACTACTCCTGCTGTGTGGAGATAAAGGTCCCCTGACGTGGGCATCCGGAGGGCTTCTGACAGCACTTGGCCTGCTCCACCTTTCCATCTGCCTTCCCTTGTGCCCTCTGACTTTTCCAGGTATGTCACAAAAAAGCAACAATGCCTTTAATAATCTATACTTGACAAGACTGGGAATTAACCTTTTAGTGAAATCTTTCACATTGAATGTGAAACAACAGAAGCAGTGGTGATGTGACATTTTTGGTAGGTGAGCACATCAAAGGCGCCTGCCTCCAACCATCTCCCTGAACACCCAAGGGTATCTCTGGCTGCCACGTCTCCTTAGTCTCGACAGGCCGAAGCAGAGAGGAAGGAAACCTAAGCAAGTTCGCCAGATCTCCACACAAAAGGAAGGTATTTCAACCCACCTCTAGTTCAGTCTTATGCACTTCATTATGCCTGGCTTTTTAACATTTAGGTAAAAAAGGGAAAGACAGGATGAAAGACAAAGAACATTATTTCTGACTGCCAAGCCCCCAAATGCAGAAATACATGGACACGTGACTTCAAACCCCTACACACTCCACCTTAATCTTTCTGCTGGCAGTTTTCAGAATGATCATGTTTAGTATTTTCTGTTGGGAAGGCAAGTGCCTTCAGCATTTCCTCAGATGTCAAGAAGCATTTTAAAACTGAAAGCACATGAAATCTGGAATCAGCTCATAACACTGTCATATAATAATGAAAGAACAAATAATTATGCTCATCTCTAAGACGCCCATGTTCTTGCATCCCCATAGTTAGCGTCTAAAGGCCACAGTGAGTCACACACGTGCAGAAACCTGCAGTTTCTCTCCCCTGTCACTTTCCTTAATACCAGAAACACAGGAGAAGAAACCACACAAAAGACATTGATCTTTGTACAAGGTCACCTTCAGGATCCATCACTGACAGAGCAGTCATTAGGCTAATAACAGACATTTGGGACTCTACGGTTCTGAGAATTTCTCTCTTCATTTATGGATTGAACCAAAACACTAGTTAAAATAGACCACCATGGATGGGGAAACTTGAAGGATGCTTGATTAGTTCTGAACAAAGTTTAAGGAGAGATTGAGTCACAGATTTAGGTACTAAGGGTTTCATGGGCACTTCTTCCATGAGTGTGGTTTGCTCCTGACTGGATAGCGGGTTTTCTGATTTTCAGTTCTGCCCCATTATGGCTAGCTAGAGCAGTCAGGGAAGCCTCATGGAGGAGAATTTCAACTGGACCATGGCTGGGGCGGTGGGTAGGCTGTGGTGGGGCGGGGGAGTGGGGGCGTGGATCTGGCGCCCTGGTAGGAAACAGCAAGAACAGAGGAGAGGACAAGGTATGAGGAAGGAGAAAGCATTGCCTGGAGGGTCCATGTTTAGAGAGGGGAGACGAAGTTCAGACAGGCATGGTGCGGCCAGATGGGAGGTTGGGCTAAGGTTCAGAAGTTCATCCCCAAAGCCACAGGGAGCTTCTGGGGCTTCTCAGCACCTCTTAACTGTTTGCTGAATGGCTAAATGTGCAGGAGATGAAAGTTCAGGAGAAAGGACATGTCTGAAGGCACATTACTCTTGCTGCCAGGTCTGGGATGGATGTGAAGGGAGTTGGTCCATGGGCAGGAAATAAGGAACATGATGTAGGTAAGTGGGAGAAAGGCCCTATTTCAGGCAGTGGCAGAAGAGAGCCAGGTGGGTGATTTTAGGAAAGTCGGGAAGGTTGCAGACAAATAGAATATCAAAGGGTGAGACTGGGAAGAGAGGACAAAACTGTGGATAACTGGGTGATTACACTGAGGAGACCAGAAGAATAATGACAGCGTTGAAACACAGAGTTCATGGTCACTGGGCCCTGGCTTCCAGGTCTATCACTTTGTATCTTAACCAGATAAAACACCTCACATTATCATTAGTCAGTGTTGTCCATTAGACAATAATCTAGACAAGGACAAAGCCTGCATCTTACCTGCCTTCATCTGCTCCAAGCTTTGGAAGCACAACATCTGACACAAAAGAGTTCAGATGTTCAAAAAATACTAGCAAGTACAGGAGACTCTGTTTTGGAGAATGATGAAGTTGTCAAAAATCAGGTGAGTTTGTAGTGACGAAGCACTTCCATAGTCATGACTGATGGTGACACTGGGGATAGAGAGGCTGTCTCTGACTTCTTTCATAACTATGGGCCTTCTCCTGACTAGAAATATCCAGTTACTCCTACATCTTCCTTCCTAATGTCTATCAGGGGCATCCTTTGTTTTCTAAGGTGCAGATGAATATTCTGGCTACTAAGACACAACCCTCTCCTGAAGGAACACAGAGGAGATGAAAAAGCCAGTAACTGAACCTCAAGAGGGCCTCCATCTTGGCAGCAGGAAGAGAAAGATAATCTAGTTGTTTTAAGGAGCTCAGAACAACCAAGATTCATGCCTATGGAAGGAAACACTTAAAATGCAGGCCACATGAACCACTGGACCTCAGAAGATGTTCACTGCATACCTCAGAGTGATGCTTACTCAGCTATAAATCCTATTTCTCACGCTTTGGAGGCTAGTTCAGTTTCTGATTCCCTGCCTACCAAAGAGTTATTCATTTTTATTAATTATTTTTGGCTGTGGTGGGCCTTCATTGCTGTGCAGGCTTTTCTCTAGTTGCAGCAAGCAGGGGGCTATTCTCTAGTCGTGTGTGGGCTTCTCCTGTTGCAGAGCACAGGCTCAAGGGCAGCATGTGGGCTCACTAGTTGTGGCTCCTGGGCTTCAGAGCACAGGCTCAGTAGTTGTGGTTCACAGGCTTAGTTTTTCCTCAGCATGTGGAATCTTCCCAGATCAGAAACTAAACCTATGACTCCTGCATAGGCAGGTGGATTCTTTATCACCGAGCTACCACAGAAACCCACCAAAGAGTTATTCAAATGTGCCTATTTACTAAAAGACCAATGTATGAGCAATTACATGTTTGTGTCTGGAGGAACGAAAGTTTGCAGTTACCTTCCTTACTCCATTCAATATCTGCTTTGAGATATATTATTCTGATTTCTATCAACAGAAATCTTTCCTTCATAGGAAAACCAGAGCTCAGGATTTCCTACTACCTATGCTGCTGCTGCTGCCAAGTCGCTTCAGTCATGTCCGACTCTGTGCGACCCCATAGACAGCAGCCCACCAGGCTCCCCCGATCCCTGGGATTCTCCAGGCAAGAATATTGGAGTGGGTTGCCATTTCCTTCTCCAATGCATGAAAGTGAAAAGTGAAAGTGAAGTCACTCAGTTGTGTCCGACTCCCAGTGACCCCATGGACTGCAGCCCACCAGGCTCCTCCATCCATGGGATTTTCCAGGCAAGAGTACTGGAGTGGGGTGCCATTGCCTTCTCCACCTACTACCTATGGCATATAATAAAAGATTCTTCATCGCAATTTTCTTTACCTGTCCCCTAATAGGGCTTCCCTTGTGGATCAGCTGCTAAAGAATCCGCCTGCAATGCGGAGACCTGGGTTCAATCTCTGAGTTAGGAAGATCGCCTAGAGAAGAGAAAGGCTACCCACTCCAGTAATCTGGCCTGGAGAATTCCATGCACTGTATAGTCCACAGGGTCACAAAAGTCAGACATGACTAAGAGATTTTCACTTAACTTAATAGGGATCAGTCGAAAAGCTGAGCCAAAGACAGATGGTATCAAAGAGAAAAATTAAAGTAGATACAAAGCTCTCGTTTGAGCAGCCAATAACTCTAATCAAGAGAAGGGGATTTGGTTACATTCAATAAACCAGTCCATAAAATATAAAAGATGGATCAAAAACCCTTCTGCATTTGAAAAAAAAAAACAATGCCCGTCTGATAAGTGCCACCCAATGATTAGTTCCATGGAGGCAGAAGGAGGCAGATGTCTATATTATTATCCAATTAATCCGAATCACCTATTGCAGAGTATAGCTCCAGAGAGGTACCCCATTACTACTTGGTGAGTGAAGAGACTGTAAACTAATTCCTTGCAGGGAGAGGCAAAATTTCACCTTTCCCAGGCTCTCCCCCCACCATAGCTGGCATCATGCTGTGTCAAGTGAGCACGTGATAATCATGCTGGTCCTCTGGCATCCACACTCCTGTCTCACTGTTCTCCTGGCCCACTTCCCTGCCCCACGGTGGCCTGTCTACGTCAATGCACTGTAGGAGCCCCTTCTCCCTGGCCCCGTCCCAAGTGGTCGCCATGACAACCCACCCTAACAGCAGGCACTTGATAAGGGCCTTCCCCTACACCTCAGGACAGGAGGCACTGTGGAGACCCTGAGACCCACGGCAGGGGAGGAAATGAGGAAATCCCATCCCCAGCTGCCATCACCTCCCTTGGTCAGACTGCTCAGCTGCTCGGGGAAAGCAGGGACTCTGTCTCTGGAGTTTCCACTTTTCCATCCCAACAGCCTGTAGGAGAAACAGGATGCATCAGTGGTCATATCACCCAATTCTTTTTATTAAAACAAGCAAAAGGGCTAAAATCCAGCATCCTAGATAATTTAAATATCCAGCCTGAATCTAAAGGCAGGTATCCCTGAAGTCTTTATGAGGAACAAGGTGCTATTTTCCACCCCAACCCAGAATTTGGCATTGAAGGACAAGAAGTGAAGTCAAGGTGTGGGTAGCAGGTATCTCTCTCGTGTGTGAGGATAGGTGGCACGGTTGATGTTATTGGGTGTGGCTGGCACCTGGTACACAGCCTTCTTGCCTCATTACTCACTCTAAGGTGTCATTCTCTGACTAAGGTTCCTTCCTATGCATAAGCCCTTTATGATTTATTCATCCCACTTATATTGAAAATAATTCAAATTTACATAGCTTTTCTCTAAATTTCAAGAGTTTAAAGGAAATTTAAGCTACTGCTTTAGCTGCTGGGCAGAAAGGGACTGCAAAGAGTAAGGCATTATGCATCAGCACCTTGCATACAGGAGGTACTCAATAAATGGTGGTGGTGGTGGTTTAGTCACTAAGTCGTGTCTTACTCTTGTCACTTCATGGACTGTAGTCCACCAGGCTCCTCTGTCCATGGGATTATCCAGGCAAGAATACTGGAGTGAGTTGCCATTTCCTTCTCCAGGGAATCTTCCTGACCCAGGAATCGAACCCAGGTCTCCTGCACTACAGGCAGATTCTTTACCAATTGAGCTATAAGGGAAGCCCAACACTAAGTGAATAAATGTTAATGAGTTAAATAGAAGTACTAGAAGTGAAGCCAGCACCCTGCACCAAGGGCACTGTCCCCTCTTTACTAGGTCTTAGTTCCTAAATCCTGACATGGCACCAGGGTAACGCCATGGCAACAACAGGGACAAAGTCACTTGCCCACACAACACTGCTGCTGTTGTGTTTGGCCAAACCTTGGGCCATGCTTCCCACTTCTTGTGTCTTTCTTAATCCTCTCCTCAAGATCCAGTTCTATTTCCCTAAGGCCTCCTGTTCTTAGGGACTTCCTGCTTCTTAACAGCACTGCACAGTTGATTCACCTCATGTGGAATTTACAAATCAGAATAAGCACCCCTTTTACTTTCTGAGATAAGGTGTGAGGTTTGGGAGATAAAGCCTCAGGAGAGCCATGCAGTGGCTTCCAGGCAGTCATGCTGATGATCCCCATCTCTATACCCAACCAAGTGGCCCAGATACCAGTGAAAGAAAGAAAAGTCATTACTTCTGCTCCCTTGGCTGGAAAGGGGCATTTCTCTGGACTGGTGTTCCCCTGGAGAGGCCTCTGGGGGTCCTGAAAATCAGGTCTGTTTAAGAATATGAACCACTCTAAACCAGCATCCTGCAAAAGCTTACAAGGTCAGTAGAGAGCAGTGGGGAGGGGCTGTGCTGGCTGGGATGGAGGCAGGGAAGAGGTCTCAGAGGAGACCTGGAGCAGAGTGTTGAAAAAAGGAGGAGTAAACCCAGTAGAGAAGATCCAAGAGGGCACTTCAGGCAGAGAGAACAGCCTGGATAAAGGCTCTGCACGTTTGGGACCACTGCTTCTTCGATGAGCAGCCTTCAGACATTTGCAGGCAGTGGGTGCATTTCATGTGTGTATTTGTGCATTTGGTGTCCCCATGGCATTGCTACCTGGAGTGATGACAGTGGCATCCCCTTTTATCTCCCTCATATGTAGGGCAGGGATAGGAGTTCTGTGTCTACAGGGAAATAGTCTCCATCCTTGAGGGTGAGTGTTTCTACGCTTACTACCAAGGTCCGAGGACACACTCCCTTCAAAAAGCCTGTGATAAAGTAAAACAAGGCATCCCACTTCAAGTGAGCTCTCCTTCCATACTGGACCCTTCTAATTTATCACAATTGTCTGAAAGCAACAGAATTTACAAAGCTTGGGTATCTCACCCAAGACAAAGATCCACCAACAGACCGTAATGTAAGAAGGTCAGGAGTGGGCACTCAGATCAGACACGTTCACCAGTGTGCTTGCTGACCTGCGGGACACATCTGTGAGCACCAGGGTGGCCACGCAAAGCCCAGCAATCATGACACACCATTCAATGGCGCTGCCGACAACAAAGCTCCCCTTAGAGCCCAACGATTATAGTATCCAATGCCTTCGTGAGTGGAGCTGCTATTGTCCCTAAATAAAAATTCAAGCTCCACAGAAAAAGAGATTCCCTTCATCATGGGTTATCTTATTTCACAAAAAGGAAGCTTGTTAAGAAAGATGGGCATGGAAGGAGGCAGGGAGAAGACAGCCTCAGCCCCAAGAGACAACACTATAGAGTATTTACACTATCAGTGTAACCTCATAATGCAAAAGTTGTGTCATTCAGAACCTGGTGTAAATGTTGAGCACACTTTATATTGTATTATCTAAATGTAAAGAGTAATTCAGATAATGTTCCCTGGCCTTGTATTTGTACAAAAGAGAATTTTTGTACATCAACATAGTCAACTAATGGTTTGGTAAAATAAAATAATAACCTGGAATCAGATTGGCGTGATTGAAATCTTTGGTCTCCTATTTACTAGCTGTGTGTCCTTGGAAAATCTTCAATATTTCAAAAGCCTCATCTTTAAAATGGGGATCTTCACCCTCATAGGCCTGCTGAGAGGCTGAGACTGTTAATGTATATCAAGTGTTTAATGCACTGTCTGGCACATGGCATGCAATCAATAAATATTAACTATTATGTGTATAAAAGAGTAGGAACATTAAATGATACCTTTTCAACTTAAGAATCCTAGGTGATTCCAAACTGAGTTTCCTATGAGAACAGTAAAAAAAAATAAGCCAGTACTGCTTCTTTGGTTGCTCAGTGGTAAAGAATACACCTGCCAATTCAGGAGATGTAGGTACGATCCCTGGTCTGTGAAAATTCCCTGGAGAAGGAAATGGAAACCCACTGCCATATTCTTGCCTGGGAAATCCCATGGACAGAGGAGCCTGGTGGGCCACAGTCCATGGGATGGCAAAAGAGTTGGACACAATTTAGTGCCTAAACAACAACAAAACAACAACAAAATTGCAAAATAAAGTAAGAACATGTTGGCCTAGATGTTAAACTATGGAAAACACTGGGAAAGTCAACTTCTAGTTCTGGTCCTGAACTACCTTTCTGTATTGGGCCTTCCACTAGCTTCAGAATAAGCTTTGGTAGAGTTATTGCTGGATAATGCCTCAAACCCCTTCCGGCCATAACATCCTGGAGTCAACCTTCAGGGCAGCTGTGATGGCAAAGGTCAACTCAGTACATTTCATAAACCATAATTAGAGGACAGTGTGATGGGGCCTATTGGCTGTGTTATGTAATTAGCCCTCTGCCTCAAGGGAGGGAGTGTCTGTGTACAATTATGCAATCACATTCCGAAAGGAAAGGCACTAAGGCACATCAAATCACAAAGAAAAACAACTCTCATTCCTTGGAGCCACAGTTTCCACCTAGGAATGCTGTCCAGGTAATTTGAGTCTGCACCTTCTTAGTACCAAATATTTGAACAGCTCTTTATTTTTGTAATACCTGGCAATACAAAGGGCACATTTACATGGTCTGTTCTTACTGGCTTTATATTAAACTGGGGAGCTATATCCCATTATACCTGTGCTGTAACCTGGTACTTCCTGCTTAGCTTAAAATCCTAGTGCAAACTTTATGGTTTTTAAACTTTGGCGTATGTAAGATTCACCTAGGGAGCTTGTTAAAAATGCAGACCCTCTCCCTCCACACTGATTCTTCAGGTCTACGGTGGAGCCCAGTGATGTGCCATTTTCACAGCCTCCCCAGATTCTCGACATGAATGATGCCTCTGCAAAAAGCACTCTAAGACTCATTTTGAGTAGCTTTGGGGAGACCATGTAAGTGGCTGAGCAACCATCACCACCGAAACTGAGACTTCTGCACTTCACCTCACCATCAGGTAGCAAGAAAAACTAAAACACCATCTGTCCATCTCCTTTCCTGGCACAGAAGTGGAACTGTAGAAATTTCTAAGATTTAAAACAACTTGGGAGCAGTGCCTGAACCTCTTTATCATTTTCGAAACCTTCATCCCATCCATTCTCAACGTCTTAGATGAAGGGTATCAGATACATCTACTTGCTCTTGCAAAATATCTAAAATCCCTTAGCTCCTTTATCCCTTCCCAAACCTTCCTTGGCTTCGTTAGGTTGTTCTTCAGGTATATTGGTCCAGCTACAGATCTAGTATAAATGGCCAGAGACATGTTTTTGATTTTGATTCCAACACCCTCCACAATTACACCCAGCCTGCCTTTTGGATCATAACCACAATTTGGTCAGTCTTCAGAGAACTGTCCACAGTAACATATAAACCCATTTACTGGATTATCACCTATAATTCTGGCTGCTGACCTCCAAGTGCAATTTGAGTTATCTTTTCCATGTGCTTTGTTTATACAGATGCTCTTTTGCTTCTTTTCTGCACACATGGCTCATGTCAGATCAGTATTTCACTATTACATCCAGAAGTTTCACTACACACAAGATTACATAAAAGCGAACAAATGGACCAGCGTCTAGAGGTCTGTACTGTTTATAATCTTCATTCAAAGAAATGACATTGCCTATCTACCCATTGTTTCCTGTCTCTGAGATAATCTCCACCCTTGAGACTGTTTCCTCTGATACCACGTTCATTAACAATTGTAGGAGGAGGACATATCTGGAAAAATGTGCTATGTCAATTGCATTTATTCACCAAATTCTCATGACAATTGCTCAATTGTTCCAGGTTCTTTGACATCTTAGCCTTGACTCCGGCTTACGAGTATTTAATTGTGCTGTGCATTTAAGTCTGCAAGCAAGGCTGAGTAAGTGCTGCCCATTGTCCTGTAAGCCTGAGTCATTCATTCAGTCAATACAGACCTTTCTGGGAAAAATGAGATTACCTCACCCACAGCAAGAGTCTTAGCTTTGGGGAATGGCCACCCTCAGGCATGTACCTATCTGTGCAGTCCAATTCTTCAGTTTAGCTCGCTTAGGCCTGGATTTACAGCCCATCACCCTATAAAGCAACAAAATTATATTGGGCACCCAAACAGTTAAAGCCTTTCCCCTACTGAGTAAGATGCAGAAACAAGTACTCTTGAAAAAACAAAGAGAAATTAGTCTGATAATGAAAAACCACTGAAAGCAATTTACAAACCATTTCCCCTGACAGTATATAAACTGTTAATATAATGTACATAATTCAGGGTCGGTCCTTTTTGGATTCCTCCCTTCTAATCATGCATCTTTCTAGCAGCAATACTGACACCTGAATCTTTTCACATAGTTTCAGAAGGATATATGGTAGCAAACATAACTATGCATTGAATGAAGCTAATAGTTTGTATTGTTTATTCAATGGAAATGTCTCTTGTAATTAAAAATAAAGGTTGATCAAGCAACTGTGAAAGCAAATATTCACAGAATCCAAGCACTTGTGCAAAGCCTAAATTGGTGCTCTGCACCTTTAAACAAACAAACTAGGGGATCACCACAAATAAAAGGGAACTTAAGTGGTAAAACTATTATTTCCTTAAAAAACTATGCAAGCCAAGAAAGACGTTTTGCAAAATAAAATTGGGTGGAGGCTATAATAAAGGGGGAGCCCTGATATCCCAAAGAAGAGAAAAGCAAAAAGAAATTTCAGAAAGGATAACAAATTAGTTTAGCAAAGTCACAATGAGAGAGGGCAGACGCAAATAAAGGCAGAGGATGCAGCGTCCAAGGAAAGAGGAAGGGGCGAGTGGAAACAGCTGGAATTGTTCAGCTGTGTCAACATTCGGCTGTTTCACAGATTGACTAGCAAAGTGTCATCTGAAACCAATTACATTCCCAAAACCCCACGGACCCAGTTCATAACATTGATTAATCCACATTGTGAAAAAATCCCCAAGCAAGACTAGAACAGCTGTCAGCCCTTGGAGCTCAAAACACACACACACACACACACACGCACGCACGCACACACACACACACACACACACTCAGCCCTTAGAGCTCAAAACACACACACACACACACACACACACACACCAAAACACACACACACACACCAGCAATTGCTTAAGAAAAAGAAAGGAAGGAAAAGTTCCTCTTGACATTTTAGGGGTTTTTCAGAAGGTATGCCTACTGAAATAGAAAATAGATTTAAAACCGCTTCTACCAGTGCCTGTTTGAGAACAAACGACTATAATTAGAAAAGCAGGGGTTACATTAAAATAAACCGAAAGTCCATTCCCAAAATCAGAATGAGCTGCTTCCAAGTCTAGAATACCTTGTGTCTTTTTGCTCCTTTTTGGGTCTAACACTATGTATTTCATTTTTCGTAAGTGCTTTTCTTCCTTATTATTTTAAATGCATTGCTCCCATCAAAATATATATTTAATATATTTTCTAATCAAGACATTTTTAATACTTTTGTCACATTTCACAAAGGGAGAAGTAAATACAAAGTCCTTGATTTGCAAACATGCAGCTTGTTCTTGAGTCAAATATACAAACGGCCACTACACCCCTGCCATGCCTCCTCTCCTTGTATGGGAGCCTGTTAAGGTTTTCATGAAGCTTTGGCCTTGCCTCTGGAGCTAGCAGGGTTAGATATCCAGCCACCAGGCACACAGAGGTGACCTGGACACTACATAAATGGCTATGAAAGGCCTTAAGAAGTTTCCAATTTTGTACTTGGTCTGCAATCTCCACAGTGATACCATAGAAGCTGTAAAAGTCTGACATCCTTTGGATGGATTTTTTTCCCCACAGAAATAAAATATAGGCTTACTCATTTGTTCACTCATTCAGCAAACATTTGTTGAATGTTTACTCTATACCCAATACTGGGTTTCAGCATTTACGTCTTATATATGTGCAAAAGCACTGAAAGGTTTAGTGACCTGGGTGACCTGCCTAAGGCCATACAAAGAGTTTGTGCTCCAGTCTGGACTCAAACCCAAGGCCACCTGATATCTAATTTGGTTCTCTTTCTAAAAAACCATGTTACTACATTATGCTTAACATAGATTTTCATAAGCTAGATAGGGAGCCCTCAAAGCAAGCAAAATATAGTTCCTACAGGGGAATGCATTCCAAGTTACAAAAGACGGTACAAATAGGACTTTAAGAACATAAGCAGTTCATATATTCAGATTACACTCTAATTTTGCTCTTTTCCTTTCTAAGTATCCCATTAGTAATCTAATGGTCTCCTGTTGAAATGCCACTCTGTAAATTTTATGAAACTGAAGTATGCCTTTGATACACGGATCCTTTTGCTTGTGTTTCATAGACTAATCTCTATTACTAGAATTCACTTTTTCTCTGTAACTCAGACCTTTCAGAGAAATACAAACCTTCATTCCATTGGTATATCCTTGGATTTAAAAAACAAAGGAAAGCAAACAAACCACAATTTACTGTGTCAGGCAAAGGAACCTCGGCTTATTCTTTGGATTTCAGAATTGGAAGGCCAACATTAACAACAGCAACTTATTTCAGATATAAAGAAGTCATGTTACTAAATACTGTTCTTCAAACCATAACATTATCCGAGCTTTGCAGTAGGTAACACCTACTCTGAGTTTTGTAGGGCTTAAGCAAGTCCAAACTCAAAGTAACTGGGGTGGAGGCAGGACACAAACAGAGCAACGACAAGAAAGTCTCTAGACAGACTCTCCAATTTTTTCCACTATTTTTTTTCACTCTAGAGGATATTTATAATTATTGTTTTTTAAATGCTCGTGATGTCACAGATAACAAACACTAACTGCTCCCCACAGAACTCTTACTACAGTACATGTTTATAAGAGCAAATTACTGTTTATACACAGATAGGACTATAAATGAGGGGAAGAACATTACAAATTACATGTTATTGAAAAAAAGCCAGAACATTTCCATTTCTTGCTTTTCATGAAAAAACATCATTACCTGGATCATGCCGCCTTCTCTCAGTTCCCTCACTGGACACTGGCATGGATAACCCTACAAGATTAGAGTAGTAAGTTTATGTTTTTATGATATGATTTTAGAACACAGGGTAATACCCACAGTGATAGGAGCAAAATCACTCACATTTCCATATTTCAAACTACTCTACGGATCATTGCAGTCGAAAGATTTTAACTTTAAGTGCTGGAGGAAGAGATCATCCGTCCCAAAAACTACATACGTCTGCTGCTGCTGCTGCTAAGTCGCTTCAGTCGTGTCCGACTCTGTGCGACCCCACAGACGGAAGCTCACCAGGCTCCCCTGTCCCTGGGATTCTCCAGGCAAGAACACTGGAGTGGGTTGCCATTTCCTTCTCCAATGCATGAAAGTGAAAAGTGAAAGTGAAGTCGCTCAGTCGTGTCCGACTCTCAGCGACCCCATGGACTGGAGCCTACCAGGCTCCTCCGTCCATGGGATTTTCCAGGCAAAAGTACTGGGGTGGGGTGCCATTGCCTTCCCCGACATACGTCTAGGACCTTCAAATAAATCTCTCCTAAAAGGCTGATCATTTAACATTTAGAACTGAACTTAACCTGAATGAAGTTTTGTACAAAATGGGGTCTTTTCTCTGCACATTTAGATTAATAAAAAGTAAGTGATATTGTTTTTACTTTATTATCAATAGTATCTACTTTATAATGTGTGCTCTGCTCCCGGAAATAGTATTTTTGTGAACTAACATAGGGTCAAGTTATATATCTACTTCAGGCTACCATATGACCTTAAAGAGGACTGAAAGATCACAGAAGCAGCATCTTTCTTTTTGGTTCTAATACTATTTTGAGGATTAAATGAGTTAATACATATAAAGTCCTCAAAACAGGTTATGGACCATAGTAAAAGTCTTGGAATAATGTTACATGTTCAGTGTTTCCATTTCACCGGAGTTCCCGGAATCTACGTCTGTGCAGGCCCAAAGTGGTTCTACAGCAAATGAATGGAAGACTTTTTTAAAGGTATGGCTTCCTATCCACTTCTCTCCACCATCGAAGGCATCTTTTCCTAACTCATTGCAGAAAAGGAGTTGAAACTGAGCAGCCAGTTCACCTGTGCTCTGAACTACAACTGGCAGAGACCTGGAAATGGTGTCTTGCCCATTGCTTCTATGCTATAAATGGCCCTCTGAACAGCTTTCTGAGATTCATATGCTAAAAGACTCTTGTTTGATTCTGAGGCAAGTTTGAAGGCAGTGTGCAGGTACACCATTTATCACAACAAGCTTCCTTACTGTTCCTGTTATTTAAAACCAAGATACTCACTGACCCTGTAGGATTATGAACAGCTCACACCTCAGATGCCTAGATGCTCTCAGGGTTGGAATGGCTATTAAATGTTGTCTAGGCTGCTGGGAGGGATTGGGGGCAGGAGGAAAAGGGGACAACAGAGGATGAGATGGCTGGATGGCATCACTGACTTGATGGACGTGAGTCTGAGTGAACTCTCGGAGTTGGTGATGGACAGGGAGGCCTGGCGTGCTGCGGTTCATGGGGTCGCAGAGAGTCAGACATGACTGAGCGACTGAACTGAACTGAACTGAGGCCCAATACCTTGCAGCACTGTTGGGCACAGCTCAAATGGCATGAACTGCCTACCAATGGCACCATTGTTTATCTTGTAGGGCTATTAACTTCCCTTAACCCAACAGAGTTTCAAGGATACTGGGCCTAGAGGATAAAGGGAAATAGACGAGTAGAGAGTCCCAAGAAAAGCTCTCACCTCTATTTGTCAGGTATCCAACTTAAAGCAAATATTAAGGGACTTGGAGAAGGGAATGGTAACCCACTGAAGTATTATTGCCTGGAGAATTCCATGGATAGAAGAGCCTGGAGGGCTACAGTCCATGGGGTCACAAAGAGTCAGAACTGAGCGACTTCACACCAGACCTAGTGGTCCAGTGGCTAAGACTCCGCATTCCCTTTGCTTGCTATTATCATGGGAAGCAAAGCAGGATCCATCCACCAGGACCTCCACAGTCATGCCAACACACTCTGATCTAAAAGCCATTCATAAAAAGAGTAATGTAATTTGAAAATATACATTGAGCACCTACTCTTTCCAGACTCAAAGGTAGTCAAAGGTCCATTGAATGATAGAGACATGGAAATAGACATGAGATACAGGCAATTATTCTGTTACTCCAGAAAGAAACCACTGCTTCTAAACTAAACTAAAGGCAACACATTTACAAATGGGTCCAAAGGAATTCTTGACCTAGAATTGATTCTGATGTTGAAATATCTTTAAAGAAACAGATCGTGTCTACCAGTTGCTTACAATTTATCAAAATCACCTTTCCACCAAACTTTCTTCCCATGAGGAATGGGTAAAAATTCTCATTATCTACTGGACTATTTCAGATAAATGTCATGAAAGTGGTAGAGTCCTTCTCAGTGTTGAAGCCCCTTCTCCTTTGCTTCAGGTGAGGTAGAGGCTATGGTTCCCAAGCTGTGGGACTGCAACTAACTCACAGGAAAGCCATGGGATATTTTAAAAAGTCAAGGGTAGCACAGTCTCTGTCAGTAGCTGACACTGCTACTAGTAGGTTGAAACTATTAATATATGGAACTGTTGCTATTTCTCTTGGTCTAGGGAGTGAAAAAATTACTGAGACACAAAGACACCATGAGCTGAGAATGTCTGAGAACCTTAGGAATTGGGCAGCGGGTCAGGGGTGGGGGTGGTGGTTCTCTCCATCATATCTCAACAACCTCAGATAGCAGGCTTAAGAGTGTCTCTACTCTTCAAAGTCACCTTGAAAGGAGGTTCTAAGAGAGATTTAATAGAGTATCACTGTGTAACATGTGACGTCTGATTTAGTAAAAAGAGATGGGCCTGTGGGATAGTAGTTAGAGGAAGTCTTAAGATGTTCTTCAAACATGTATGTGCCTGGCATATAATATATATACATATATACACACACACACACACACACACACACACATACATATATATAAACACACATAGTCTTTTCCGTTAAAAACCCTTCCATCAGGGAGTTTAGGTCTTTTGAGCATGAGCTGCCCATTCTCCTTGCTTGGTACCCTCTAATAATAGTATATTCTCCACCACAACATGGCAACAGTAGCTTGGCTTTGCTGCATGTTGGAGAAGCAGATTCAAATTTGGCTCTGTAATGGGGGCATGCCCAATGTGATGGGTTAGAGCCTGGCTGTCACTGGACATGATCACAATGGCAAAACTGTTGTCCTCTCACACAGCCTCCTAGGCTCACCTCCCTTTCTTTTACTGCCATCTATGGAGAAGACTCAACTCAGGTTCCTGCCTTTATCTGGTCTTCACACCCTGACATTGGTCACAGGCTTGGGGTTCCAGCTGCTCATGCCTGGGCTGGGTGGGTAGGTATTGGGATGGGGAGTCTGACCACAAAATGGAGATGGAAGGACTCATTTAGATTAACATGATTCAGCCTTGTCTTTATCATCCCTTACCAGAAAAGCCCTACAGTGTGTGTATGTGTATATGTAAATATATCTGTATAATAAACTAACAAAGTGCTCTGTCCCCACTGAGCTCTGATTTTTGCTGGTAGGGCACCTTCATCTTGGAGTCTATTTGAGTAAAGTGAGTGAGTTTGGGTGAAATCCCATCTTGACCTGTCTTTCAATTGAGCAGAACGTCCTATGAAACAGATAGGGCAGATATAATTAGCTCTGGCTTTGAGTTGAGCAAACTCAGGTCCACCTGAATTTAGTGAGGTTAATGGATTTTCCCAGAGTCCCCAAGCTCCCAAAGCAGGGCAGTTCCTTGACCCAAGTCTTTCACGTCTAAACCTCCCTCTCTCTTCATGCCACTTCTGCATTGGTTTTGAACAAGAAATCAGTGCCCTTCTCTACCTCAACATGCATACCCAGTGGAAAAGCAAGAAGACATTCTCTTCAAGGCAAGAAACATCCAGTTTCACCCATATGGTTCTGTGGAACTATACTGGGCTTCCAGGCAGCCCTAAAACATCCAAAGGCAGAAGTCATCATGTTGACACCCTAGAAGGCTATGTCAAAGTTTGTCCTTATCTCTAGGAAGCTCAGTCCTCACCCTTCTAGTCTTACTGGTATTCCAAATCTCCTTTCCACAGAAGAAAGGAGAGGCCTCTGCAGAGACATTTAAGGGCCAGGAAGGGTGTAGACCTGTGCTTCTCATACATGAGCATGCATCAGAATTACAGGAAAGCTTGTTAGTGCACAGGTTGCTGGGCTCGAGCCCCAGAGTTTCCCAGGGTAGGGCGGAAGAATATGCATCTAACCTGTTCCCAAGTGATGCAGAGGCTGTTGGTGGAAGGACCACTCTGAGAACCACTGATATGTAGTGAGTTGTCTCTCCCACGGACCTGGTTTATTGGTCTACACACACCAAATGCTTCTTGAGACACGTCCAGGAGGGCATTCACTGATCATCTTAACAAAATCATTTAAGTGGCTTCTCTCTTCAGCTTTGTTTTAGACCCAGTGCAATAGAAGTTAGATAAAAGTCTCTGCCTTTTAGAAACATAGAAGCTAGACATGGACAAAATTCATGTGGACAAGCCTAGAAAGATAATACTACCATATTCTGATTATGATAACTCTCCCAGAATAAAACAAAAGGCTTACAGTGGTGACTGCAAGTTTCCTTGGGGGGGGGGTCTCCAAAGACTATGCTTCCTAATTTTCAGTGATACCATCATGATCCCGAGGATCATTAAGCAACTGCTACAGCTGTGTTTAATCACAATCCTACCGTCATATTGAGTGGCTCTGACCTACTGACATGCGAGTCCTTGGCCTCCATGGAGTCGCTCTGACAGGCAGAAGTGGTTGCAGAAGGCAGTGATAGAAATGGGTTTAAACGCTGAGACTCATGGCATCAAAGATCTGTGAACTGTTGAGCTACACAGAGGAATCATCAGAATAATGATCATTTTTCTCTACCCCCTCCCTCGCTTGTTCAAAGAAGAGAGCCCTTAATTGCTCCTTGAACTACACACAAGTGGGCCATTGACTGTGACTGTAATTCAGCCGAGAGGCAAGGAAAAGTCTAAAACGGATTTTGTTGAGGCGATGTCTTAAACACAGAAAACACTGCAGAGAGCTCGCCACGCACAGGACACTGCTAGGTAGAATTGAGAACAGCTTGGTATATATACGGTCAGCAGTCAAAGCCATCTTTCATTGTAGATACCAGTGTGATCAAGGGAGAGGTTTTTTTTTAAGTGGAGAGGGGGTGAGAGAGAGAAAGAGAGGGAAGAAAATGGAATAGAAGACATATTAGAAGGATATTCCATTACAGACCTGGCAAATTCAGATTCTTAAAGAAGATGACACTGTTTAAGGAAACTGAATTCTGAATTCAGTTGTTTACTATTTACCTATCTCTCTACACCCACATCCCAGGTATACATGACATCTGAAGGAGTCTGAATCATTTCCTTCCTACTGGAATGCATCAACCTAGAAAGGATTATGGACTTAAGCACCAGCTCTCTGCCCATACTGTCCAGTTTGCCAGCCATTCCACTCAAGGTCATGGCAACAGGGACTAGGAAAGGGGCGCCAGCAACTGAGAAACCTACTGCCAACTAAATGCCTACGTGCTCATCTAGGAAGAAAGTGGACCTTCCAAGGAAATCTCCTTTTCCAAAATGTGCTTTTCTAAATTCTCTGTGCTGTTAGGACCCTTAAATTAAAAGTAATGCCTAATACTTCTCTGAAGCCTCTCATCCCACTCCATCCAGAGATTTCTTTTTTCTATGAAGGCCTTTTGCACCCCCTGCTGGGTAGCTCCTCCATTCCTCTACCCTTCCATGGAAACCGGCCCACTCACTGCACCTACATGCCCTGCACTGGGGGAGGTGAGAGGGAGGGCCCCCACTCCTGCTCTGCACAGAGTAGCTAGGTCACATCCTCGTAACACTCAAGTACAACCCTGTTTGCAAATAAGCCTCAGTGGCGAGAGCAAGCGAGTGATACTGACTTCCTAGTAAAGCAACCCCTGGATAATCAGAAGAGTAGGTGATAAAAATTAGCATTGATTACTTACTATGCATGGAGTCCATATTAAGGGCTTTGAACACTTTCTCTCGGTCCCAAAAATAACTCTCCAACCATGATCCCCATTTTAAAGAGAAGAAAATTGATGCACAGAGAGAGTAAATACATTACAGAAGTCATAGTGATAGCTGTAAGCTCGTGACGTGAATCCACATCTCTGAGTTCCGCGTCCAAGCTTTTACAATCTATCTATGACCATAAATGGGCACATGCTGCACTGGGACAATCTGACCATCTGGAGGATATGTGTTCTCACCTATCGCATAGAGTCAAACACTTACATATCTACTACCTGTTGGGCAAAGAACTTGATGCCCTTTACATATTACTTGTACAAGTCACAATTCTAAAAGGTGAGCTGTTTTATCCTCATTTAGCAAACAAGAAAACCCTGAGTCCACATGACAATAACTCACCTAAGTTTCTCCGGTGGTAGGATATGAAATTAAAAATCCCATGTGCTGTATTAACTCACAGCATATGTATTACCATCATCCTCCTGACTAGTACAAAAAAAAAAAAAAAAAAAAATACTAACTATAATCCAGGATTATTTTAAGACAATAACCTTGAAGGATCTTCTGAATTCTACACATCAAAAATGATGCCACCAATTCATTTAGATGGTGTCTTCAAATTTTCATATAAAAGGTACTCACCTTTTAAAAAAGCAATAAAATGGAAATTTATTAATAGATCAATTAAAGAGACGTAAGTCACTTATTTCATTACCAGATCTCAGATGTAGTTCTACATTGTTCATCTAGTTTGTCTAACTTTTTTCCTGACATAAGCCTGACTTTAATTCCCTGGTGGCAGTATACACTCTCTCCCTCTCAAGCAATTATAATTGCCACTTGCATAACTAAGTAGCATACGAAGATTTCAAGGGTCTCTTAACAGTGGCTAAATTTCTCATACACTCACTTGTTCATCTACTACTGAGTCACGTACCCAATTTCAGAAGAGCTATGTAAAAAAGGCCCAAGTATAAATGTCATTGTTGAATTCCTTCCAAACTCATACAAGAACGACAGAAAAGGGGTTAAGAGAGAGAGCAGCCCCTCAGTTAGCAAGCATTGATTGAGAAGGTATAATACGCCTGCTTCATCCTAGGCATGGGAGGGCTACCTGAAGAATCACCCTGCTTCTCATCCTCAGAGAGCTGGCTCAGAGCTGGAGCGGGGAGATGCTCAGACAACACAATGTGGGTTATGGGGTTTCATGGGCTTCCCTCTTTCTGGCTGGGGCACTTCTGAAGGGAGGTACTAAAAAGCTCATGTTCTGAGTTAGACTTGGTCTAAAACCTGGCTCTGGTGCTTTCTTTCCTGTGCATCTGTGAGCAAGTTGCTTGAACTCTGGCAGACTCTGTGTTCATATTTGTAAATGGAGACGACAGTACTTATAACAGGGCAGGAAGGAGGAAGCCAGTCTTGTAGAAAAGGGTCAGCACATGACCAGCACATGGCCAGGACTATTAAAGTTAAGGGCAGCACAAAGTTGGCAAGAAGGGAGATGGCTGGTCCTGTCCCATCGCAGGTAGCTCAGGAAGCCACTTAGTTCCTGAAAGCTTCTCTCTCTTACTTCTCCAGGCAGGGTTTGGAACTCTTTGGCTTGCTTTCAACTCCCACTTCCCTATCCCTGAACCTCATGCAAACTTCACTTGGTTAACCTGTATTCATCCTTCAGCCCAACCTGAACCTCCCTTTCCATTTCTCAGTGAAACTCCCACTCCATCACAAGAGGCATGAGTCATCTCTGATGCTCTCTAAGCACCTAAGCTTACCGGTAACTCAGCAGCTATCACTCAGAGTCCCTGTGTGCCTGCCTACATCCCCTACCAGAGTGTATGAACCTGGAAGGCAGGACCACACACCCGGGGCTCTCTGCCAGCTCCTCGTTTGATAATGGACAGTAGCAGGTGCTCAGTAACCATTTGTTTAGAAGACGCATGAATGAACGCAAATAGATACCATGTCTAAACCTGCACAAATCTGCCCGTAATAAAAAGTACATGGCTCAAGTGCGGCATCGAATTCTGCTGTCCTGTCTCACACCTGGTGTCATTACATCTCTGGATAAGTACAGACACTTATGGTGTCAATCTGAGGCCTTTCTAATACGACATCAGCTGCTTTTCCTGCACATGGTGGGCAGAGTTATGAGGTTTGGCCAACTTTCTCCTAGTCAGTTCACCATTGGTCAACAGAGGTGTTCATGTGGATGCAGTTAAGATGTTTATGCCAACATTGGGCACAAATAAATGTGGAAAGAATTCAGGTCAGTCTAACCATTAGTAACAGTATCTTCTTGCTCTCCTGGGAGCTGTTTCAGATTTCGGCTGCATCCTCACCCCTACATAGAGAGACCGGGAGAGGGCTGCAGCTTCTAGAATTACAACCATTTTGTCAACTTGTCATTTGCCTCACTGTCTGGCCGGTGCCTCTCCCTCTGGGTCCAGAGACATTCTGCACAGGAAGAAAGCAATAAAGTGAACATAGGGCCGATGAATTCTCCAATCTTCAAAGTACCTTGTTCTGTCCCATAGAACATACATATTTCTGGCAAGCACCATGGAGAGCCTCACATTTGTTACCTCCTGCTCTGCTGGGAATCAAAGCATTTACCCCCCATGAGATGTTTTTTAAAGGCCCAAGGGCACTGGGCCATCTTATCCCCACTCCCTTGGTGAGCTTCCCTGACTACATGAAAATACCTGAAAAGGCTAACTTTGTCTGTTCCATATTGCCTTAAAAATAAGAATACTCTTAACCTTTAGGGATTTATATTTGGAAAAAGGAAATGAACTAGATACAGCTTATGAAAAAAAAAAAAAAAAAGGCAGGAAGGTGAGTCATTTTTCAAATTATTTACAAATTTGGGATGGAAAATACATATATATTTGCAGATATTGAATATGATGAGCTGATTTGTTTCATCATTTCTCAGTGTACCATTACCTTTGTTGGTTATATTTTACTTTCCAGAGAAAACTGAGTGGGGCCCATAGCAGGTGCTGAAAACCGACTTGATTAACAGAGTAGCCAGAATTTATAATCCATAATTAGTTAGAATTAGCCTGGGGAATAATAACTAAAATTCTAGAGAATTGGGAGCCAGAAGATCCATATTTAGATTTCAGCTTTACCACCTACTAATCATTCCCAAAATATGGGCATAACGAACAGCCCCTTCACAGAGCTCTGTGATAATCAGACGCAACAGAACTTGGTCAGGTGCTGTATGTCTCAGTAGTAACGGAGCTCCTTCCAGTTCCTCATCGTGATTGAAGGGCAAATGGGTTGCTCTTTCAGAGAAAGTTACAGTTAGGTATTTTTTGAAAATGTTAAATTGTATTTATAAATAAATCTCCATCAATGGTTTCTTTAGATTTCTTTTGGCTAGGACATTCTAGAATCCTAAAGGAAATGAAACAACACAAATCATTGACTTGGTCAGTTTAATACTGTCTCAAAGAGTTAGAAAGTATTATCATTAGATGAAGTTTAGAAAACAATTCTAATCCAACCTCTTCATTTGACCATCATGGAAAGGGAGGTGAAGGGAGGCTGAATAAATTCCCCGAGATGACACAGACAATCATGGAGCCAGGTTTAGACGGGAGGGCTCCTGACTCCTGTAGCGTGACCCATCTTCAGTGCTCCACGCTAAACAAAACCTTCCGTTTCAGCTTTCTACATGAAGCCGGCATCTGAGGCCACAAAAGCAGCCCTCTCAAAAAGGTGTGGAATCGCTGTGAAAGCCAAGTCTGAAGGTTGTGGATGGTACCCAAGGGCTCACTGTGAGATCCTTTCTCTGTATGTCCACAACGGGCAGACAGGACTCACACCCCCTCCCTGAAGCCTGACCTGGCTTCTATCCCCATCCCCTCCATACCTCAATGGGTCAAATCAGCTTCAACCACAGTGACCATGTTATCAAAATCCAAGGCAGAGTAATATTCCATTGTATATACGTGCCACATCTTCTTTATCCATTCATCTGTAGATGGACATCTGCTGCTGCTGCTGCTAAGGCACTTCAGTCGTGTCCAACTCTGTGCAACCCCATAGACGGCAGCCCACCAGGCTCCCCCGTCCCTGGGATTCTCCAGGCAAGAACACTGGAGTGGGTTGCCATTTCCCTCTCCAGTGCGTGAAAAGTGAAAGTGAAGTCGCTCAGTTGTATCCAACTCCTAGCGACCCCATGGACTGCAGCCCACCAGGCCCCTCCATCCATGGGATTTTCCAGGCAAGAGTACTGGAGTGCGGTGCCATTGCCTTCTCCAGATGGACATCTAGGTGGCTTTCATAAAAAAAAAAAAAAAAATTAAAAAATGAACTTGTGTCAGTTCTAGTGAGGTATATGAACCTAGAGCCTGTTATACAGAGTGAAGTCAGAGAAAAACAAATGTTGTATGTTAATGCCTATATATGGAATCTAGAAAAATGATATTGATGAACCTATTTTCTGGGAAGGAATTGAGACACAGATGTAGAGATGGACTTGTGGACACGGCCGGGGAAGGAGAGTGGGACAAATGGAGAAAGCAGCGACATATACACACTATCGTGTGTAAAACACACAGCTACTGACAAGTTGGTATATAACACAGACCGCCCAGCTAGGCACTCGTTATGACCTAGAGGGGTGGGGGTGGGGGGAGGGAAGGGAGGCTCAAAAGGGAGGGGCTATATGTACAACTATGGCTGATTTGCCTTGTTGTACGGCAGAAACCAACACAACATGGTACAGAATTTTCCTCCAGTTAAAAAATAAATAAAAATAAATCCCAGGCAGAATTCAAAGGGAAAGATCCAGATTATGAAATGTCTAGTTCCAGAAGGTACCAGATAAAAGAGGAGCTCTGTTCCTCATCTTCACTTGGGCCTGAAGCCGTTTCCCAAAACACAGCTGTGCACACTCACGGACATTCTGGAATGGGGTAGTTCATTTCTTAGCCTCTCTAAGTCTGAGGCTGGAAATTTCTCTGTGTTCAAAAACCCCACGCATTTCACCAAATCCTCTGGTGCAGGATGTTTTTCTGGAACTCTTTTTTTTTTTTTGTTTTTTTTTTTTTTTTCTGGTGCAGGAAAAGCCCGATTTGAACAGACCCAAATAACCCCCAAATACGCTGTGGACGGCACATCTGTTACAGTGTTTGTTCATCTGGAAAAGGAATCTATAGCACTCGAGTGCTGACGGGGAAATTGGGAGAAAAAGGAAAGACACCTTGGCCAAGTTCCCCAACCCCCACCAAGCATATTCTCCCTTATGGAGATTGCTCTCCCCCAGGAAATAAAATGCATCAGCCTCAACAAACAGGACACAGGGAAGACGGAGGACACAGACCTCTAGACCAAATCCAAAAGCTGAATAATAAAGAACACAAAACTAAAGGATAATTCAAGAGTCATTTCTGCTTGGCTCAGAGTGATATTAGCAGCACAAGCCTCCCAAGTCACCCCTGTACAGAAAGCCTCTTCCTGGTCTTACTAATGTTCAAGGCCAGAAACTCAGCTGGATGGAAGTGGGCAAGAGGCTTTCCACCGCGGAGATGACTCCCTGCGGCCACCTAAAATGAGGGGCATCCAAGGGTTCAGGGAGCTCTTGCACCCAGATGGAGCCCAAGAGGGATTGTCTAGGCCACTTCTCCACTCGAATTTTCTGCTAAGACTCTCAGTAAAGGCAAACAAATTATTTCCTTCCTCTACTTTAGAATGCTGTAGTCTATTTACTCTTTCAAGGTTCATTGGGAAAGCACAAGATTCTTCTAGACGCCATTAACCATGCTTGCAAGAAGCCCATCAGGCTGGTTTCACCCCATGTGGCAAGACAAGACCTTCTAGGTACCAACCATACAGACCCAAAGTCAAAAAGTGAGAGAAAAATCACAAAGCCTCTGGGAAAAGCACCGCACAGACTTGCTGAGGTCAGTTCTTCAAGGGCAAGGGTCATCACAGGAGAAGGATAATGTATTTGACCTTTCTTAGAGAGGTCTGGGGAGAAGGCAATGGTACCCCACCCCAGTACTCTTGCCTGGAAAATCCCATGGATGGAGGAGCCTGGTAGGCTGCAGTCCATGGGGTCGCTAAGAGTCGGGCACGACTGAGCGACTTTACTTTCACTTTTCACTTTCATGCATTGGAGAAGGAAATGGCAACCCACTCCAGTGTTCTTGCCTGGAGAATCCCAGGGACAGGGGAGCCTGGTGGGCTGCCGTCTGTGGGGTCGCAAAGAGTCGGACACAACTGAAGTGACTTAGCAGCAGCAGCAGAGAGGTCTGGATATTGGGAAACATCCCACACTTTTCTCTGGGACTTGCTATATCTTTTTAGAAGTGTGTGTGTGTGTGTGTGTGAGAGAGAGAGAGAGAGAGAGAGACAGAGAGAGAGGGAGAGAGAGAGATTTTCTAAATTTCAAGTAGTCTCTTGCCAGTTTGAGTTCTCTTGGCAGAACCTTCAAGTGTTCTCAGTAACAGATGCCTGGAGGAGAAGGAAGCTAGGAGTTCTGCAACAGAGCAATGCACTGAGTTGGGGAAGCAGCTGCTCTGCTCTAGTCTCTGTGTATACAACTTCACCCAAAGTGTTTAGGAAACAGATCATTCGGGAGCCTCTACCACCTATTCAAAATTCAGGCCCTTTTAGTTCCACTCATTTTTTTCCCTCTATGCTGTTTGTTTTCTGCCATGAGTTTTAGCAATCTGTTTATGGTGTGTGTGTGTGTGTGTGTGTCTGTTTATGGGGGATGGGTGTGTGTGTGTGTGTGTGTGTGTGTGTGTGTGTGTGTGTGTGTGTGTGTGTGTTTCCCTCTCCAGCCTGGCTGAATTATCCCCAAGTGACTCTTAATCCTCAACAGTAATTCCCAGTGATCGCACTGACATGATGGTAACGGGAGAGCCCAGGCTCCTCCCGCCCCCCACCTCACTCCCTCCTCCCTTATTGCTAAGCTCAGCGAGGATGTTCCAGGGAGCTGTTTATTTACAAGATGAAGTTTGAGAGCAAGGCCACCAGGCTTTTAAGTGGACTGAGGCTGCCCAGGGTAGGAGGAGAGCTAGAGCTCACAGCCACGAATCCTCCCATTTCTTCCCGCCTCCAGCACCCCTCTGCCATGGCATAAATGTTGGTCCCATATCATCACTCTTTTTAAGGCCCTTGGTCTCCTCATAGTTCATCTAGACTGGCACTGCTACTGAACAGAGTGCTGGACTAGAAATCAGATCACCAGAGCCCCATGCCCAGCTAGCTGGTTTATGGCAGCACGTTTCCTGCCCTTGATTTCCATAAACGTAAGAATGGACTAGATGGGACCTCCTTGGTGGTCCAGTGGTTAAGACTCCATGCTTCCACGTCAGGGGGCACAGAGTCAATTCCTGCCCAGGGAACTAAGATACTGCATGCCAAGTGGCACGGTTGGAAAAAAAAAAAGACTAGATAGAGCTGACTGGTGAATCAAGTACTTCCCAAACTTGACCGTGCTGAATAATCAGCTGAAGGCCTTATTAAGACAGATTTCTTGGCCAACATGTAAAGGTTCTAAGTTAGTAGTTTGGCCATAGGGCCTGGGATTTTGCATTTCTAACATGCTTTCTAGAAGGTCTGAGGACCACACTTTGGGAATCACCGGCCCAAGCTATCTTCCAAATGTTCTACTGGTCTGTCACTACACGCACTGGCACGTGAAAAGTCAGAATACTTGGTCCTGTGATGAAAGTCACAAGTCTCTTCCACATTTAGCGTTTTTCTCTTAGTCCCAACTTTTGATCACTTATTTGCAAAGATAAGCAGCAAAGATATGGATGAGGAGTGCCACTGGCTTAGCGTTTAGCTGGCAGCAGCTACTACACCCGGGAGGGCAACTTGAAAACCATGTGAAATTAGAAGATGGAAACAAAGTAGCAGTGGAGGAGGCATAAGAACACATTACATAGGCTCCACTTGCCAAGTTGTTATCCTGGGTCATATTTTTTGCCAGCTACATAAGTCACCTGGAAGGGTACAATGCAAATGCAGTGGTCTCACTCACTGTTTGGAGACACATAAAAAATAATTCCAAAGCAATATAAAAAGTAGTATTACAAGGTACACTCTCTGATATTTACCTTGCTCTTAGCTCTATAATCCTTTTCATATGGTGAAACCAGAAACCTTTCTGCCACACCTAACCATCACCCATGAGGTCTCTGTAACATCCTGCTAGAGCATGCCCATTTTTACAATTATGTAGCCTGGTGTGAAATGGAGAAAGCACTGCACAGTGATGCTGGGATTAAGTCTGAGGGAATTCTGATTCTAAGCTCCTGCATTCAGACGCCTAAACATTTCTGCTCATCTGAAACTCTACTTATTCAAATACAAGAGCTCATGCTAAGACAAAACTTTAAAAGAGAACTTAAAGGAAAGAACTCAGGGTAATGCCACCAGATCAGTGTTTGTCCTCTCCTCTCTTCAATTGTTTGCTGTAGTGAGCAGCTGTTATAAGGAATGCATCTTATGCAACTGATGAACTAAAATCAAATAAATCTTAAGAATCATGGAGAAAAAAAAAAAAAAAGACCTAGGGCACTAGGATAAAGAATAAAATTTTGATTTACCTTTTAACACTGTAACTTGATTCGGCCACTTTAGAAATTGTCAAGTAGAATGGGAGTCAGATAAGAGGTCCATTCCCAAAAGGTCTGAAAAGTTTTCTACAATTACCCAAAAGCGTTTTGAAAAATCTGTATTTGTTTGAATCAGGGGTTAGCTATAGCCTGCTGCCTACTTTTGTAAATCAAGTTTTATTGGAACACAAATTCTCTTATTTATGGATTGTCTATTGTCAGTCTACAAGGGCACACTTGAGAGAGCATAATGACCTAGAGCAGAGAGGCTCCCTGTGACCGACCCCACCGTCGACGGGGGAATGGACGAGAGGGACTCCCGGACTGAAGGAGGAAGGAGGTGGACGCAGCAGCCCACCCACGGAGGAGGAGAAGAGAGAGAGAGGAGAGGGAGAGGGGAGCCAGAGAGAGCCCAAGGGGAGGCGCGAGGGAGGGAGGGGGCGGAGAAGGAGCCGGAGAGGATGAAGGGAGCAAGAGGGAGGGGAGCGGGACCCGAGGAGAGACCCGAAGGCGCCTAGGGGGGAGGAGGAGAGGAGGAAGGAGGAGATGGGGTGGAGGAGGAGTCGACGGAGACGCGAAGGAGAAGCTGGAGAGGAGAGAAGGCGCGAAGAGGAGAAGAGAGGTGGGAGGAGGGGGGAGGAGAAGGGGACGAAGAGGAGAGGGGGAGGCACGAGATGGATGTGAGTTGAGGACCCTGGGAGTGGGATGGAAGGGAGGCCTGGCGTGGAGGGGAGAGTGAGACTGAGCGACTGAGATCTGATCGATCTGAACCTAGGCCAGAGCTGATCACTACCGCCTGCTAAGTCTCTCAGTAGGCCGACGCAACCCAGGAGCCCCAGGCCCGGAGAGAATCCGAAACAAAAGGAAAAAAGGGAAAAAGCTTTAAAATCTAAAAAAAAAAAAAAAAAAAAAGAGCCTAAAATATTAACTATTTAGCCCTTCACAGAAAAAATTCTGCCAACTCCAAATAATAGAAAAAATAATAATGACAGCAATTTATACTCCAACTACCTTATAAATTAATTACAAACCTGTTCAATCAAAAACTATCAGCCATTATTAGAGTCTACAGCTTCTTTCTGACTCCCAATTGTGTCTTCAAATGTAAAGTAACCATGCTTTGAAATTCACTCATCTGTTGAACAAACTTTTGAAAGCCTAAATCAATCTAAGGACTGAAAATTTATTCTTATGCCAGATCCACCAAAAAATAAAGCACAGCCATACTCAACACGAATTTCTTCACGTGATTCGAGTCATATAAAAACAACATATGAGAAGGAAGGCAAATTGGGTTTTTAAAGCCATAAGTCTGCACTTGGCAGATAAAATGCCATCTCAGATAATCGCATTTGATTGTCACTAATGTTAATATATGTCGATAAGAGTCAAGCGCCGCACACCAGAGGTTAGGTTTACTGCTCACATGCAGATGTTTGCTATACTGAATCTCTGCCATAACCCTGTGGGAATGGCATTTTTTATGTGTTCTGCAGTGAATTTATGGCCAGGGAGCCATAAATGTTATAGTTCTTCAAACCTTTTGCTTGTGGAGATTGTCACAGTGATTGAAAAGGAGAAAGACACAGATGTCTTGTGTTAGCGGGCCATTTCCAGACCCACTCAAGGATGCAGCCTATGTAAGCTCCGCAAGTTCAGGCCATCTGAATTATCAATGCCACACAGGTTTGCAGTCTCCCATTATCAACTTGCTTCAGTTCAGATCTGCAGTGAGTTGGCAAGGCCCATATGTGCCAGGTTCTGGACTAGGCCCTGAGACAAGGTTCTTGACCACAAGGCACTCACATGCTGGGTACAGGCAATATACACAGCATGGTATGGAAAGTGCTGTAACCACCAGAGAGCGAGGCAGAGTGTCATAGGGGCTCTGCATAGACAAGAGCAGGGGCCAAGACAAGAGCTGTGCAACATTGCTCACAGGAGGTCATGTCTGAGCCAAGACTTGAGAGATCAGCTTCAGAAGCATAAACAAAGAAAGCTCTGTGTGTGTGTGTGCATGTGCAAGTGTTACTCATGAAAGAAAAGGCAGGTACAAAGCCACAGGTGCAAGAACCATGCTGATGTGCTCCAGAATGTCCATGACGTTCAGCACTGGTGTAGCATGAAGTCACAGGGGTTTGGGGGGAAAGCAGTTGTGTCTTGTGGGAAGAATATGGCCTTGGGAGTGAAAAAGATCTTAGTTCAATCTCTAGTTTCATCACCCACTAGCAGTGTGACCTTGAGTAACTTCTAGAATTTCCATAACCTTCAAAGTCTGGTTAGTAACATATACCTCTGAGGGTTGGCATAAGGGTCAAGGGAGGTGATGGGTGGGTCCTGAGAGCAAATGGGCTAGTAAACTGGTAAAAGGACAACACAGCCTCCAGGGAGGACATACACCCAGTCTGTAAAGCAAGAAAGAAGTTTTGTTTTGTTTGTTTTTTTAAGAATTCCATCCATAGCTTCTTCGATCAACGCTGAATAATGACCAAATGAGTCATTTAAGAAAGAAAACCCAAAGGCATGGCAACATTGCTTGAATCTCCTATTTTCCTGTGTCATTGTCAGGCAGGTGAAAGAAAGGCCGTCAGGGAGACAATGAATCATTAACACAAGGGACACCTTTAAAATGGCAGCGCCTTAGGGAGACCTCCCCAGTGCCTAACCCAACACAAGCTCCTCGTGCATCCATTGTGTGCCCAGTACTTGACCCTGCACAAACACTGATGGGGTGTGAAAGAAACCTCCCCTCAACGTAACATAAAGCCGGCTTCTGACTTGCCAGGAGCTACATGACAGATGCAGAGGTTCTTTCAAGCAAATGAATCAGCACCTCAAGCATTTAAAAAAAGGGGGGGGGTAATTTAGAACTTTCTGTTAAGATGAGCTTTGCCAGTTTCTCTTAGGGAGAATAAAAAGCCCCTAATGATGATGAGTAAATGCCTGTGCTCTGGGGAAACATTAAAGATGAGCGGCTACTCTTCACCAAGGCCTTCCTTAATTCTGTGTGAGAGCGAAGTCTGCAGAAGAATACAGCCCTTGCTAACTTGGGAAATCATCCTGTCTCCTGCAGCTATGGCTTTGTTCATGCTCTTTCTTGCATGAACAACACGCACGCACGCACACATACACACACACGGAGAAAAGGGGATGAATCATCATGTCTGCAGGGTTGAGACCTCTATCTTTTATAAACATCATGCACGATGGAAGGGATGTCTAAATACGCAGACCATTCTTGGGGATGCCTTCTAAGCAGTCTCCAGGCAGAAGTCCGTGGAGCCCAGGAGGAAAGCCGTGGCAGAGCCACAAATGGAGAAGACCCCCCTAATCGAGAAATTATCCTTCAAAGGTTTAGAGTGACCCTCTTTTTTTTTTTTTTTTTTTTTTAAGGAAGGAAGGTCCATCCAACTGCAGTAAAAACCATCACTGCAGACTCTGGGTCCCTAGAATCAGGATTGAGTTGTGGGGTTTCTCTGAAGCCCACCAGCAATAACAAGTAGCAAGCTCCTAGTATGCCACTGGGGGAGCCACAGTTCGTCACTCTGGTGGTAAACACAGCTTCCCAAAGACGACTGCTTTAAAAAAAAAAAAAAAAATCCCCAATTATTATGCCTATGACCATTCTGAGGGCAGATCGAAATAAACAAATGAACCATGCAAAGGCAGCCTCTAATTATATTGCCCAGAGGCCAGAATTCACACTAGCCCTGGTCCCTACTTCCCAGTTCAGAGTACCAGATAGGGCCAGTCCAGGGTCTTCTCCCAAAAGACTGACTTTTCCATCAAGAGAAGATTCCCCATTCTTGACTTTCAATAGGTAAGAAAAGGATGAAGTTTTGCCCTAGAATGGGGTGAAGTGGGGAGAGCTTCAGACCTGAGTCTGGGTTCTGGGGACTAACTCTTTCACCAGGGTACTGCTGAGTGCATTACCTTCAGGACCTTTGTTATTTTTTATTCTATTCAACTGTTTGGACCAAGAGATGATCCTAAAACTCCCTGCCAGCTCTAAGTTTGTGCCAGGATACTAAGTGAAAGTAACGCAAATCAAGTTGACTCTTGGTGGATATGAATGAGTCAGCTGCCAACTCAGTGTCACTTAAAGGTGGAAAAAGTGGGAGGAAAAAAAACAAAAAACAAAACAGGCCTTGACTGGGGATCCTTGAAAATCTTGCCATTTAGTGACTCTTGGATGAAAGACTGAAAGCTGCTGAAATATACTCACTGCTTCCTCTCAGAAAGTGTGACCATTATCAGTCATGTACAGAAGCAAGCTATCCAGCAAGGCAGCCAAAAGTTAGGTAATTGTGGTGGTGGCAGCAGAGGGAAGGTGGGCAGAACAGACCTTAAATCTGTAGCCCAGAAAGACGACAGTAGCCACAAGTCCAAGTGTGTGTATATCACAATGACTGCGGTACACCACACAAGAAGGAACAGGAGACAGGCTGCTGAATTAACATGGATTCTCAATCTCTCAGTGTGAAGCAGGTATCAGTGACCTCCAGCTCACTGTCATCTGCCCCTATACATAACATGCGCCTCTGATACCTTCTGTCACTCCCAAACGACACCCAAAATTCACTGCCTCAACACACACCAGCATTTGTGAGTTTCAGAACAGCCAAAAACCGCGTCTGAAAGCCTTCCAACATAGCTCTGTCCCTCCTCGTACCTAAAATGATCCACTGTTCCATTTCCATAGGCTTTTCTTCAGCAGATTGACAAGGTAACATCTGCTTCAGAAACAGATGTTTATGCCAGAATTCTCTTCTGCTCATTAATGCTTTTCCGGTTAACATCTAACTATCTCACTCATTAGTTCTTAATAATACTTTTTGTATCCAAGCCATGCCAAATACGCGCTCTTTAGAGCTCTGTATTATTGTTGCTTCTGTTGCTGTTGAATTACGCTGCTGAATAAAGGAAAAGTAAAAATAAGCCCCTCTAAGAAGGCTGCTATGTGTCAGAGCTCTATCTTTGTGAACTGAACAAGCTGAAATCAATTAAAAGTGTGTGTTTAGAGAATGCATCTCAGCTGTCTAATTGCACCACCTCTGCTTTAGGGCCAAAGTTTGACTTCCTGCCAAATTGCCATCAAAATGGGCGTCCGTCAGCGCTGCTACAACTGCCACTTGCCTGGGCGTGATTCAAGAGCTTGTTTAATGAAGGAAGCCCAGGCTGCTCTGGGGCTTGGCGCACAGGCTCCTACTTCCCAGAGGCAGGCCTCAGCGATGGTGCCCAGACAAAGGACATCACAGAGCCCTTTGGGATGAGAGTTCTGGGATTGAGTTATCGATCCCACCCAGCCCCTGTGGTCTGACAGGCCTAACAGATTAACTCTAGGGAGCATTCACATGATGGTCTCTACTGACCCACATGCGACTTAACAAAAAGAGAACTGCTTCAAGGAAAGCAGAGTCAACACACCTCTGCTGAGTACCTAGCTAGGTACTGTTGATCCATCCATTATTAAAACCACAAGCACTGTTTCTATGGTTCCATACCCAACAGAAGCAAAGGGAAAACGAAAGGTTCAGTTTTTCACTATTTATAATACAAGGGCACAGGTTAAATTATATTTGAAACACTTTTTAGAAACACTTTTAAATACTTCCTGGTGATCCCAAGGATGAGCTTTTACGTTTCAAGAAGTCAACACCATAGTCAAACCATCAAACAAACCAGGAGAGAAATAAGGCTACTTTTGGTCTGTAAGATAAGGCAAAATCCAATCCTCCAGGGAACCTGTGCCAACACAATGTATTGTTTGGGGTTAGGAGAAAGAATGTTTAATAAATCATCAACTATTGTTTCCATGGTTACAACAGATGTATAGTCACCTATATTGTTTAGCTTGGTGTGATGAGTCCTTGGTGTGATAGGAAAGAAACGATTAAGGGTCTTGGTAATAAGCAAATATGGAATTCAGTTTACTTAAAGGCTGGCATACTATCCAAAAAATCTGAAATAAAATAGAAATTTAAGTCTAATCAAACAAATGATCAGTCTCCAGACTTCTTGGTAAGCAAGGTCTTTTGATTCCAATGAACTTGACTGCAGCTCCATAACATGCTCTGTTCTTTTTATAGCATGCTCTTTCCTTTTCACTGAAGTGGCTGCTTTTCAGCAAAATTACTTGGCAAATACTGCCTTATCAAGTATAAATCAGATATGCTACTCTGGAATCTAAACCCACAAAGGATATGCCCCAGAACACTACATAAAAATGAAAACTAGAAATACCGCATCATTGCTGCCAAAAGAAATGGAAAAATATGAATGAGAATGATCCCTGGGTGTGTCTTCCACGAGATTCCACTTAAATAACATTCTCCACTTATTTAAATCTCTACAATCTGATGGGCTAACATAGTGCAAAACAAAATCACATTTTAGGAGGAAATTAAAAAGTTCTGAACTGCTCTGGGTGGTGCTGGCATTGTGTAAGGAATGGTGAGTACTAACCACAGTCAGAATCTCTCTGCCTCCAGTTGGCAGATACCATCTGAGGTTTCAAAGCAATGTGTGAAGGGAGTTCAAACTAGAGACTCAAGGGCCTCTCCCCAGCTCCTCTCCCCAGATACAGTCCAGAGGGAGCCAGGCAATTGTGTAGGGGAATGATGATGTAGGTGCAGACCTATGACTTTTAACCCCCAGTCCTCTTGCCCTTTAAACACCCCCCACCTCCAGACCCAGTCTCCTGCCGTCTACTCACTGTGAACACCGCTGCCTAGTGCTGCTGGACTTCTTTCCTGAAGCAGTACTACTTTCATCTTCTTGGACTCTCTGGTCAGACCGATGGCTGATAGCTCTCTCCTGTGACTGAGGTTACAATATTTTCTCAATTATCCCACAAAGAGGTAAGTGAACAACAACAAAAAGACAATATTCTTCCATCTCTAGTAGTTTTCTAAATCTTAATTAGAAAGAAAAACTTCCTTTCCTATGACTGTTCGTTTTGTTTCTTTTTTTTAAATAAAGGACTGGCTTTTGTTGTTGTTGTTTTATAATTTCAGTTATTTGTTTGTTTATGGCTGTGCTGGGCCTCCACTGCTGCATGTGGGCTTTCTCTCATTGCAGCAAGCGGTGGCTATTCTCTAGTTGCAGTGTGCAATTTCTCACTGCAGTGGCTTCTCTTGTTGTGAAGCAAGGGTTCCAGGGCATGGGCTTTAGCAGTTGCAGCACACGGGCTCCATAGTTATGGCTCATGGGCTTAGTTGCTCCTCGGCATTGGGATCTTCTTGGACAAGGGATTAAACCAGTGTCCTCTGCATTACAAGGCCAACTCTTAACCACTGGACCACCAGGGAAGCCCTACTGGGTTCTTTTTAATTTGAATACATTAGGTGCTATTAGAGACCATCCTGGACTCAGTTTCCCTAAGACACAGAGCAAGGTCTAGCACGAGGAGGTCATCAGGTATGGGTCTATCAAGGGCATGAGTCAAGCAAATGATGTGAGGCCAAAGGCACACAGCAGGTTATCTGAGCATTATCCCCTAAGCCTGGAGATGTGGCCAAGCAACACAGTTCTATCTCCACCACCAATGGCTGAGCTGTTGGTTGACATGCAGCTGAGAGTGGCCCACCCATGATACATTTCTTGGTAGAGTGGTGATTGCAGGTAGGGCAAGAATGATCATCTGGACATGCAGGGTTGTAGCTCTTCTTGAGGAAAGCAGATTTCACATCGATCCCTGGAGGCGGGGGGTGGCTGTCACAAAGCTGTCCTCATCATGACTAACAACTTGACAGCCATCTCCAAAGCTAACAAACTGAGAAGGGGAAGAAGGTGCAAGGTATGACTGCTCTCTTGCTGCACAAGGTCTCTAAGTAGCCTATGTGCCGTCAACAATCACAGAGGTCTAGAGCTCCATGAAACAGGGTTTGAGCAGGGTAAGAGCTAAATGAAAGTAAAACAATGTCCATCACACTCACAGACCAGAAGAGAAGAGAGATGACTTTGGGGCGGGGGTGGGGGGTGAACTACAGACTTACCTGTTTCCATTGCCAATCCCATGAGGCCCATGATGGCCTGAGATCTTCACCAAAGCTCAACATGGCCCAGGGGTTTGGCTTCACCAAAGCCCCAACTGGAGTACTTGAGCCCAGGAGAGACCCTAACACTGATGAACTTGGCAGGTTCAAGGTGCAATACTCATTGGAGAGACCCAGCCTTTTCTCCTAAGGACAGAGGATGAAGAGGCTTTCATTTCTCTAAGAAGGGGTGACTCTTCCTTTAGATGAGTAAGCCAAAATGCTGAGATTTCTGTATCTTCCAAGGAAACCTCCAACTACTGCGAACTCTTGCCCCTAGAAACAAATCTCTAAATTTAGGTGGCAGAGATTCACCTTCAAGTCACAGGAAGATCTAGACCATCAAATTGAGCTTAGAGTGATATTTTAATCTCTCATACTCTATTTAATCAAGGGACTACAAGGTATAAGCAGAATCCATGTAACATACACTCCCTTGTCTGGTCTATTTGAATAGATAACAGTACAGAGCCCAGGCTTTTCTAGGCCTCATCCCTAGGTGATGACCCTCTGGCTAGATGGCAAACCAAGGAAGGCAGCTCACGTTCTCAGAAAGGGAGTTCCTCATTGACGGCCTCAGCTCTCTCCAATAAGCTGTGATAAGACCCACAAATGCACCAAGCACATCTTATTTGTGTGGTTCTGTTAGGAATGCAATGCTGCATCAGACAAGTGACCAGCCCTCTAGGTGCTTACGTTTTAGTAGGGAATAGAGAACAGTTCAGAGAAGGCGATGGCAACCCACTCCAGTACTCTTGCCTGGAAAATTCCATGGGCAGAGGAGCCTGGTGGGCTGCAGTCCATGGGGTCGCTAAGACTCAGACATGACTGAGCGACTTCACTTTCACTTTTCTCTTTCATGCATTGGAGAAGGAAATGGCAACCCACTCCAGTGTTCTTGCCTGGAGAATCCCAGGGACAGGGGAGTCTGGTGGGCTGCTGTCTAAGGGGTCACACAGAGTTGGACACAACTGAAGTGATTAAGCAGCAGCAGAGAACAGTTACACAAATAACTTGTAAGCATGGGAAAAGATACATGTCATAAAGGGGAGGAATAAGTTATTTTCAGCTTAGATAGGAAAGATCAGGAAGAAATGGGAAATATTCTTTGAACAACCAGTAGGTATCCAGTTGATGCTGGGGATACAGTGACACATATAAGTCATGTGCTGCACTTTGAGGGGTGTAATACACCCAATAGACAACTATCTACAATAGCCGTGACGTAGAAGACTGAGAATAGACATATGTGCAAAGTGCCTCAGGAGTGAGAAAGAGGAGCTCTTTGGCCGAAGTGAAGAGATGAATTCACTAGAGATGCTATCTGAGATGGTTAATGAAAAGGTAAGCCCACATTTCATCATGCAGAAAAGAGATGAGAATTCCAGGGAGTAGGCACTACATCTCCATGAGGGCTCTTTTTTTTTTCCCCCTTCCCTACCAGGCTTGATTCTTGAGGGTCTAGCAGTGCCTGAAACATCATGGATGCTCAATCAAGGTTACTCAATGAGTCAGAGAATTCAGGACACAGATGGACAGAATACCCTTTGGGGGCAAAACTGTAATCAGGGGAATCACTGGGAAGATTCTTGTTTTTGAAAAATGCTTCCAGCAGTCTAGAGCGTGGGAGTGAGCTGGCTCCATCAGGGAAAAACTAGAAGGTTTGGGTAGCAGAATGCTATACATGGTCTGAAGGGCCGGGAAGACCAGGATGTGCAGACATGATCATAGAAGGCAGTTTCCAGAAATTTTTCAGATACTAAATACAGGGATTTATTACCCAAAAGATACTTTTCAGAGTATTTGTCTCTCTCTCTCTCTGTCTCTCTTTTTTTAAAGGCATTACCTTTTAAAAGACTTATTTTCTGGAAATAAAGAACTTTTCATAACACATACTAACGATTTAAAAATAAGCTATATACAAAACCAAAAGACTTTGATACAACTAAACAAGGTCAGTGGCTACCCATCTGAGGAATCCTGGCAACTTTGTAAATATCAACTCAGTCTGGGGGCTGGGCCCTGGTGACAAATGCATTTTCCAATTTCATGGAGAATGAGATAAGACAGCGCCAAGGTTGTGCAAGGATACAAAATCACAGAGTACATAAACTGGAGGTTTTAAACACTATTTTTTAAAGCAGCAGAACCCTTACCTTAAAATCATAAGCCATAACCAGCAGGCAAATCAGATATGCAACAAGAACGTTTGTTTGAGATGGCAGAGTAGGGGCTGGGGGACCCCAGGGGGCATCATTTTCTGTCCCCTACTCAGCCCTGGAGGCAGCCCACGCAGACCCTGAATGAACCCACCCTGGAGTCTCCTTGGGACACCAAGTACGCTCCTCAATTCAGGAAGACTTCCCAACTGGCCCAGCTTCCACACCAGAGACCCAGGTCCTCAGAATGACAAGATGTACTCCAAAGCCATCTGGATCGGACTTCCGGCTGCTTCTTGTATAATCACCAGTAGATCTGGAAATATGAATCATGGACAACAAAGGAAAACTCCCCAAATCTGTCCACAAGTGGGAGAAGTGAGAGTAGCACCAGGTGGGTTCCTCTTGATGAGTCCTGGATCTGGGGTTCTGCAGAGGAGATACTGAGAGCCCTGGGGCAGCACCTTGCCCAGGCACTCACACACATGGGGGAAGGCTGCAGCCGAGCCAGAGCCCAAGGCCCCAGGACGTCTACAGGGCTCTGAGGCATAGTGACTGTGTCTGCCAGGGTCCCTTATGGAGCTGCTGCTTGCAAGGGAAAAACTGAAACTGGGTATATCCTGCATCTAGCACTCTGGTGTATGCATGCAATGCAATGCGATGCATTGTGGGGTGAATCCAAGGACATTTGGATCTTTAGCAGAGACTGACAAGCTCATTTAGTAGCATCCATTCACAGTCCACCAGAAAATGCTGAATCTCACTTACAGACATGGTGAAATTCAGGCAAAGACAGCCAAGCAGTGCTGAAAGCTATTTTGGACGTGCATATTTTAACACCATACATCTTTATTTTTCTTAATAAAAGGCAAATTATCTGTTACAGCAGAGAAGGACCTACGAGAGAGGTTATAATCCCCATTTCAGAGATGGAGAAACTGACAAGGGCAGGCTTCCAGATAGGGAATGAATGCCGAAACTTCCTCATGCACAGCAGCCGTGGAGCGCACACAAAGGGCTTCCACAGTCAGCAAAACGCAGCCTCTGGGAGCCTAGGGAAGGCAGTTCAGAGTCATTAAAAATCAGTCCTGTCGCATCCCAAAAGGACATCTGGATAAACACACACTGGGGAGACATGACTAGCGGGCTTACCTGAGGAATTTAATCCAAGGGTGCTTTAAATTCACAGTACTTCTGCCCTGGTCTGCGCTTTCCCTACTGATAGAGTGGCAATTCTCTAAGCACTTCACAGGAGAATTTACCTTTCATGTCTTTCTCACAAACCCTTTCTAGGAAATAAAAATTAAGGCCACTAATTGTATATAAACCACCCCATCTAAACAGTCTTTCTCCAATCTTTCTGATTTTCTTTTCCTGATTCTTCTCAAATGGATTTCACACTCTAAGGGTTGCAGGCTGACATCCTCAGGGACCAGTCTTATCCATTTATGTGTAGGATCCAGAGAAGATGCTTGCCCTCTCTGCACACAGACTAAGCAGATGGAGAGGAAGGAGGGAGTGGGGGAGAGCAAGAGAGACAACAGGGTTACCAGAATCCAGGGCTGTCCTACTGAATAGCAGTGCCACGGTAACAGCAAGTCTACTCCTGAACTGGCATATTAGCAAGGCTTCTTTGAAATAGCAGGGACCTATTTTCTAAAAGGGATCTTCCTTGGGAGCTCAGTGGTAAAGAATCTGCCTGCCAAGCAGGAGACGCGGGTTCGATTTCTGGATGGGGAATACTCCCCTGGAGAGGGAAATGGTGACCCACACCAGTATTCTTGCCTGGGAAATCCCATGGACAGTGGAGCTTGGTGGGTTCCAGTCCATGGGGTCGCAAAGAGCCAGACACGACTTAGCGGCTGAGCATACTTTCTAAAACATACGGATTTGAATATGCATCAACGTCTTTCATACTTGCATTGAATACAGAAGAATGAGAAAGAAGCTCAAAAACACTCCAAACTCTTTCTGTTTCAGAGGTTTCCTCCAAACCCCTTATGATTTGGTCCCAGGTCATCTCTTCAGCCCCCATGTTCTCCTCTTCCCCATCCCCTCATGATTCGCCCCCAACACCCTACAACCCAACTGTACCACTGTTTTATCCTTTGTCCTAAAATGCCCTTCTCCAGACCTCCACCCCCTTCACCTGATTTAAAAGCCCGGCCCTTTCTTGGCAAAGCCCTTTCTGAAACCCACTGGCAGGTCCGAGTGTTCTCCATGCAGGGAACTGCACACCTCACAAGCCCCTTGAGTCTCCGCTCCCATTCGCCGTGTACAATTACTTGTGGAGAGTCAGCTCTCCCCACCAGGTGATGAGTTTCTTGACAGCGCAGTCAATGTCTAATTTATCTTTGTGTGGTCTGGAAAACTCTGGAAATAAAGTGCCAGACACACAGCAGGTAGTCAGAACATGTATGCTGAAAAAAAGATGGAGACTGTATTCCTAGCTTGACTCAGCAAAACAGACCATTTGAGTGACACAGTCAGATGTGTGAAGAGTTCGTTGCAATAACAAGAAATTGGCAACCATCTAAACAGCCCTCAATAGAATGAAGTGTAAATAATCTGCCCACATTAGGGAAGACTCTGCAATCACTGATAGAGTCTATTGCTAGAGGCAGGTCTATGTTACTGACACGGACAAAGGAAACGGAATAGCGTGTGGAAAATAATGGAAAAATAAACAGGGAAGTCTTAGCTATAATTATCCTGGAATAACAAATGATACTGCAGATTTGAGAGGTTAATTCTAATTTTTCTATCCTATGCATTTTCTTAATGAATTTTTACAAATATGTATTATGCTTGGAACTTTCTAAATGGATTTTTTTTAATTTTTGAAAAATTTTAAAAAGGATTTCAAAATTTCTATTAAGTTGAATGTTTTAAAAAATGAAGTACAGTTGATTTACAATGTTGTATTCATTTCCAGTGCATAGTAAAAGTGGTTCAGTTACACATCTACATACACTTCTCCATCATGGTTCACTCCAGGATATTGAATATAGTTTCCTGTGCTATACAGTAAGACCTTTTTATTTTGCTATGCTATGCTAAGTCACTTCAGTCGTGTCCGACTCTGTGTGACCCCATAGATGGCAGCCCACCAGGCTCCCCCATCCCTGGGATTCTCCAGGCAAGAACACTGGAGTGGGTTGCCATTTCCTTCTCCAATGCATGAAAGTGAAAAGAGAAAGTGAAGTCGCTCAGTCATGTCCGACTCTTAGCGACCCCATGGACTGGAGCCTACCAGGCTCCTCTGTCCATGGGATTTTCCAGGCAAGAGTACTGGAGTGGGGTGCCATTGCCTTCTCCATTTTTTATTTTACTCATTCTATAAGTGGAATTTTATAGAGCTGTCCAGGTTAACAATCCTTACAATTAAATCCATCTAGTAGATGAAACACTGTTATGGACCCAACAAGTTCCTTAAAGTATAAAGACAAAATAGTGGAACCATGCTGTGAGGGCTCAGGACATTTGCCATCACGTTTTAGATCAGCTTCTCTCAGGCACAAACAATGCTTTGGAAAACTGGCCTGATACGCAGACTTACTTCAACTCAATAGATATCTGCTGGGCACTTCCCATGAAGAAGGCACACACTGACGCAACAGATGCAAGAGGAAAAGTGAATGACACAGAGTCTAGCATCTCCAGACCCCTCCTCTCCCAGGGGACACCAACACCAGGCCTTTCAACCAAAGCAGAACAGGAGAAGCACCACGCCAAGGAACAAGCAAATGGGAGGGGAAATAGTTTTAACAGGATGACTGGAAGATCTTGGGGAAGAAAAAGATGGAAACAGGGTCCAGAAAGTTTAGACTGACCAGCCAGAGACAGGGGAAAATTAGAGAGCTGTCTGTTTGTCCCGCTATCTTGCTGTCCAGGCACTATGGACTTCTGGCCAGTTCATCTGAGGTATTTAGAAAATCCCAACTTTCTAAAGGACTTTCTGCATGCAAAGTCAATGCAAGACTCATACATATATAAAGGACTTTCTGCATGCAAAGTCAATGCAAGACTCACACATATATATATGCATTTAAAGCTCTATCTGGGCTATAAATCACTTCACCTGCCATAAACCACAAGGCACTATACCAAGTATTAAGCCTGACACACTATTGCCTTTCATTCCCAGGGTACTGATGTAGCTCTTGAATACAGGGTCATCTCAGTGTGTACAAAATGCCTTGGCAATTTAATTCTTACTTCACAGTTTAGAAAACTGATACCCAAGGCAAACAATCTCCTGAGCAGCCAGGAACTAAGCTTCAAAGTCCTGTGCCTGGTTTAAATCCTATTTGCTTATACTAAACCCCAGCTGATATGTTGGTCTTGGAAGGGAATTACTCCTCCAATGCTTAACAACCCACCTGTCAATGAGAGAGATGTAAGAGATGTGGGTTTGACCCCTGGATCAGGAAGATCCCCTGGAGAAGGGCATGGCAAGCCACTCCAGTATTCTTGCCTGGAGAATTCCACGGGCAGAGGAGCCTGGGGGGCTACAGTCCATTGGTTCGCAAAGAGTCAGACATGACTAAAGTGACTTGGCACACATGTGCTTAACACCAAGTCATGAGGGCTTCTAAGTCTCTGATTATCTAAAAAGACCATCAGTGAAAGGTATCAACAAGGGAATGCAGTGAAGACCAGAGGAAAACCTCCCTCCTGGTACAGTCAGGAAAGAACCAAGCAAGTGTTAAACAATTACTCCTCATCTGTGTTGCTTTAAAGCAAACATAAGTCCTCTTGATTACTGTTATTGGAATGTCTAAACTTTTTAAAATAATAAGTACCACTTAGGAGCAATTGTTATTTCAACTGTGAATTAAGATCACAAGTCTTTTGTTTAAAATACAATCACGGGTTCTACCAAACCCTTCCAAAGGTGCACGGCTGTGATTTGTTTGCAGGCTATGTATGCTTCAGTGAAATTTTTCATTTCAAATTAGGTTGGTTTATGGCAGAAAAGGCTAAATGATAAGTCATCATCAGACAGATCAAGAAATGGGGCCATTCTTTACCTAGAAGGAGCAATTAGCTGAAACATCTGGGAAAGTTTATCTTTCATATACTGTCGATTTTAAAAAGGTCTGAGAGAATCATTCTAAAACCCTCAAGAACACACCTAAATACTGTGCACCCCAGTGCATTCCTGTCTGCCTGTTTATTCAGATTGAAGTATGAGTTGCAGATTTTCCTTGAATGAGATACCATACCTTCCAATATGGAATTCTACAATGTGCTTCTGGTTCTCAAACTCCCAGCACAGGCAGGCTTGGCCAGATTTATTTTGCATCCATCTATTTACATATAGGCTCCCCCGGTGGCTCAATGGTAAAGAATCCTCCTGCCCGTGCAGGGGAAATGGGTTCAACCTCTGGGTCCAACAGATCCCCTGGAGAAGGAAATGGCAACCCACTCCACTACTGCTGTCTGCAAAATTCCATGGAACCTGGTGGGCTATAGCCCATGGGGTCACAGAAGAGCTGGACATGACTTAGTGACTAAACAACAACAGTAATCTATATATAGATATACAGGAAAAGTGCCTTGTTCTTGGCTTGTTCATACCACTCATTAATTGTCTGTAGAATGAACAAGCTTAATAGGTAACGACTGCTTACATTTATCTCTATGGAAGCACCAGCAGGGACACAACAACCTGCTCTGGCGAATTCATTCGATTATCTCTCAAAATACAGTCTATCTTGTCCTCCACTGGATCCCCCACAGGAGAGGGAACAGCTTCCTTGGAACATTACCTCCCTTGTTTAATTTTCTAGATAAATTAGGGAAGATCCAAGGAGAATGAGAGATGTAGGCTCACATTTCACAGGCATTCTTAATAGTCATCAGACATGAGGCTGTTATCAATCAGACATATGTTGATTGCTATTTATTAAAATGTCACTTATGACTTCCAAAGTAAAACATACATACATCCCCTATCAAAAGAGAAAAAAAATCTCCAAAACTATTTTCATCAAGTTTGTGTATCCTGTTCAGATCTATTTTTATTTCCAGCAAGTTGAATTCACTCCATTTTTAGTGGCAACTCCTTTAGGAAACACTCAAACCCTGCGTTTTGAGAAATGAAGTTAATGGGCCAGAACTGGTTTATCATGAAATACTCATCAAGTCAGGAAATAAAGTTCAAAGCCTTCTGCCCTTAGGTGAAGGGAACCGTTTGCAGGACAATCTCAGAGTAACTATCTAAAGGTCATTTTCTAGAGTTAGTAAAGAGTTCTAGGAGTGATGGACTTGGATTCCGTACTATTATTTCCTGTCATACAAAATTTATAAAGGAGAGAACACATTTAATATACTCAATAAAGTGGTCAATCACCCTAAATTACAAACATAATTCAAAAGAGCTCGTGCATATATATATATATATATATATGGCTAAGTCCCTTCGTTGTTCACCTGAAACTCTGAAATATTGTTAATCGACTATATCTCAATACAAAAAGTTAAAAAAAGTTTTAAAAGAGCCAGAAGTCAGCCCTTTCCTCTGTTTGCCACATGTAGTTATGAGGGGTCAGTTTTTAAATGTCTCCCAACTGGAAAGAGCATTTTTGAAAAGCTGGCAGAACGGGGGTTCCACACGAAAGCAGCAGAATGGCTTGCCCTTGCTCCATGGCAGGGCTCCCAGTACCCAGAGAGCAGGCATTCATTTGGAATGAGGGTCTCCACTTCCCCAGAAGGTGAAGGGTGATGGCACACTCCTGCACGTCCAGACTCTCATTCTCAATGTTACTTATCAGCCACCACATTATCTGTCACCAACACGTGCCCTCATGTTACAATTAACTAGATCACAGCTTATCTTACACTCCTTACAGTTTAGGTTAATGTCTGTCTGATGAGATTTGGGAATGGTTAATCACTTGCCTGGTACATGGATTCTTAGCAGCTTTAATTTCAGAAAAATATACATACTACTTTACTTGGAAGCTCAGCACAGGAGACCACTCTCAGGCCACCTCGTCTGTTACTCTACTGAAACAGTTCTACTGTGTGGAATATTAGCTTATTATAAGACAGTTGCTTCCACCCAAATCCTCTTCAAAATGCAGGCAGGCCTTATTCTTGCTTGCACATACTCACCACTCATTAAATATTTGCAGAATGAACAAATTTAAAAGGTAATAACTGTTTAAATTTATCTACATGAAATTACCAACAGGAACAGATCAACCCACTATAGTATATCCATTCAAACCTTTTCTTTGATGTAATCAATACTGAAAGTGCACTGGAAACACTAAGATGAATAAAACAGATATGGCCCCTGCTCTTAGGATGCTGACAGGTAATGGAGAAGAAAGAAACTGAACAATCATACAAATGATAGTCCAACTGCAAACTTTGACAAAGGATATGAAGGAAAAAGCAGGGGTATGTAGCTGCTGCTTAATCACTTCAGTTGTGTCAAACTCTGTGAGACCCCATAGACGGCAGCCCACCAGGCTCCCCCATCCCTGGGATTCTCCAGGCAAGAACACTGGAGTGGGTTGCCATTTCCTTCTCCAATGCATGAAAGTGAAAAGTGAAAGTGAATTCGCTCAGTCGTGTCCGAACCGTATCGACCCCATGGACTGCAGCCTACCAGGCTCCTCTGCCCATGGGATTTGCCAGGCAAGAGTACTGGAGTGGGGTGCCATTGCCTTCTCTGGGGGTATGTAGAGGTAGTAAGAAACCTTGAGACACTGAGGAAAAGACTATTTATTCAGAGATTGGAAGAAAGAGCAGGAATTCAGCAGGGGGAGAGAAAATGGAGAGAGGATAAGAAAGAAGTTTTCTAGGCATTGGCAACAACATGTCCAAAGGGCCTGAGGTGGAAAAAGCTTGACACATTCAACAAACTGATAAGTAAGGATGACTATAATTTAGGAGTAGGACAGTAAGGCAGGAATGACTGTGGAAATCTATTCTTTCCTCCTTTGACCAAAGTAAATAACCTTCCTTCCTTTAAAACTGGGCTTCCCTGGTGGCTCAGATGGTAAAGAATCTGCCTGCAATGTGGGAGACTTGGGTTTGATCGCTGGGTTGGGAAGATCCCTTGAAGAAAGAAATGGCTACCTACTCCAGAATTCTTGCCTGGAGAATATCATGGACAGAGGAGCCTGGTGGGCTACAATCTATGGGGTCACAAAGAGTTGGACATGACTGAGTGACTAACACAAGGTCCCTTTAAAATTATAAAACAAAATCTATGCAAGGCTTCTGTAAACCTGTTGAACGGTTTCTAATTTTGTCCTCAGGTTAAAGAAAGTCTTTCAAACAGAAGAGGGACAGAACCAGACCTGTGTTTCAGAAACAACATTCTCCCTTCTCTGCCTGGTGGAGGGAAAGGTGGGGAGTAAGAGAAAGTGGGAGTTCAGCTAGGGCGCCCTGGGAGTCAGTGGGGACCAGACCTGAACCAGAGTGGGGAGGGGGGTGTGGGTTTGGTATGAATGTTGGAAGAAGTAACTTCCAAGGTCCTGGGGGATGGATTCGATGTGGAGGTGAAGTAGACAGTGTGTGTCTGTGGGTTTATTCATTCTCAAAGCTACCTTAGACCACCAGGGGCAATGGCAGTAGGCCCAAGTCCCAAACCACCCTCTAAGCACACACCTGGGATGGGAGGTTTGTTGGAATGCATGGTAACAAGCCCGAGGTCTGGATCCTAGTTCTGCACAAGCAGTACGTACATTTCTCCCAGCCCTCGTCACAGGTTCTCATACCTTGGTCCAGGTCCTGGCTGCCCTACAGAAAGTAGCTGGGCTCATCCTTGTCAACAGTGGTCTTGGGGTTTCCATGTTAGGAGCCCCTTCCTCAGCTCTACCAACTTGGCAGGCTCAGTGCTGCTGATGACTGACTACACAATGTCACGGGGACAGTGAAACCTAATCTATCCTCTTCCTGGAGTGGCCTGTAAACATCCTTCCTTTAAAATAACAAAATAAAAGCCCTGCTTCCCACTGTGAGTTCTGGCCTTGGCTGCCCCCACGGTCAGGGCTACAGCTGAGGACCTCTGGCCTCCCAAGCTTTTAGTGGCTGCTCTTTATTCCCTCTGCTCCATTCCCCTGACATCCAAAGCTCTTCTTAAAACATCCTTTGATATCCAGTTTCCCTTTCATACGGCCCCTACTGTCAAAAGCACGGTTTTGTTTTCTCGCTGGAGGACTGATCCAAATTTTTCTGCTGCGCACCCACCACTTCCTAGCTGTGCTCTTCCATCCCCACGCCAGACTGGTCGTCCTCACAAGCCCCCAGCCTGCTCTTCTCCAATGCCACGTCCTACTCTGAAAGATGCCCCCCACTTTTCCTTCTGTTAATATCAAACAGTACTTTTACCTTTTCCCTTGCTTGACTACTCTTTCCTCTGTGACAGTATTTTTTTTTTTTTTTTTTTTACTAAACCAGATTCCTCCCAATAAAGAATTGGGTGCTTTCCTAAAGGGACCACCAGATAAAAGCCCTAGAAAGACACAAACCACACTCTGATTCCTCTATCTCAGAATCAACTTGATTTCTGATTTATAATGTCTCTTAACTTTGAATGTTCAGGTGGGTTAAAGCTTGACAAAAATTACGGCATGTCTACTGTGTATTTGGCATAAGGTATCAATGATATTTCAAACACCCTCACATCTTTCTCACTTCTTAGTCCCTGCACTAATTTTAGGTGGATAACTGGAGCCAGGGTGCTCTGGAGTGGGAAGACGAGGAGGAGCAAACAGGAAGGCAGAATGGGACATGAGTTTCAGTCCCTAGGGGGGCAGGGCCGCGTCATCGGGTGAGGAGGACTAGCAATGAGCATGGGGGAAGGGACGGGGGAGCCAGAATCATGATTGCATGGGTTATCAGCTGCTGGATAATTGAGAGTTAACTGGATGAGAACTTGAAGCAAGGGAGCTTTTTGCCCACTCCAACCCCCACCCTAGTACACTGAGGGCTGAGAGTAATGACTTCCCCTCACCTGATGTCAACGGTGGGTTGAGGACTTTCTCCAAGCCCTCACAGGGTAGGTGGGACATGGGTGGGACACTCAGAAGCAGAGTCCTCCCTCATATCCAGCTGACTTTGCAACACAATGGCAAGACACCCATACCTTCCATGGTGTCCAGCTCTCTCTCCTCCAGGGAGCCTCTGTGGGCCACTGCAGGAGAGCTCGCAGACCCGAAGGCAGTGGATGCAGAGAGCTCAGGGATCCATTCTAATTCCCATGGCGCTTACACTTTCCTGGCAACTCACCCCCAGAACAGATCCCAAACACTGCGGCCAGCAAAGAACTGGATGAAGGCAACACCAAGATCATTTGCATGCTGGGGAGAGGCTGTACCCCATCCCATCCATTTACACGGGCAGAATGTGCCTGGGGACTTGGACCTAAAAAGCCCTCTGCAAGCTCCACAAGTTTTACAGAATGAAAGGGGAACAATAACCAACTCAACGAATCCAGAGGGAATAAAAGAGGATTTCTTCCCCTCCCATGTTGTTCACACTATGCCAATTACAAAATAATTCACCAGCTTATTTAATTTCCTTAAAATTCTGAACACCCTGAGTTCATAAAAGTGAACTTCCTTCTGTGCAGGAAGGAAGATGTATCTTATATGAACAAGGCTGCATTTGGGAAGGTGGGAAAAGCCACACCTGTTCTTATCCTCCCCTCCCCCTTTCTCCCCACTCACCTGTCACCTTTCTGTGCTTCTCCATTGCAAAACCGGCATTCCTCTCACGGTTGGCTATGCACAAAATATCCTTCTGTTCTCCTAGTCACATCAAAGCACCTTCACGCTATGCAGACAGGTCATCGAGGGAATGCAGAAAATTAACAAACCCACCTAGGTTATTTCTATTAAAATTAGCCCCTCAGCCTGTAGGCTTTGTCAGTTTCCATAGAACACAAACTCTGACAAGTCTGTTGAAGACTCTTAACCTTTCCAGGTTGTGTCAACAGCTTGCAAACACAACAGGAGTATGGCACCTCCGCATTCAGTCTTCTCTTTTGAAACAGAGGAAGTATCAGGGTCCAGTCACTAGCAGATTTCACCTTTATCTTCATCCTCCATCTCCTTGCTCATCACCCACTGCCCCACTAAGGGGCATACAACCACCTAACTGGATAAAGACTGATGCCTTACAATTGTCTGTAAGATCCTGACAGAGGTCTTACTCATCTCTCCCTCCATATCTTATTGCATGCTCATTTTCACCATACTCAGCCCCACAGAAGGTTGCTCCCTCACTTCTTCAAACAGGTCAAGTTCCATCTGCCCCAGGGCCTTTGCACAAACCAGTCCTCTGCATGGGGCCCTCTTCTCACTTACTTAACCTTTTCTCATCCCTTTGGGTATCAACTCAAAAGTCACTTCCTCAAATTAGGGGACAACTCACATTTACCCTGTCATAGGGTTTGTATATTTATTTTAAGGTGTGTTCCATAGCTGGCAACTATACATGGCATTTATAAGATTATTTAAATAAAACTCTATCTTCCCTACCAGAATACAAGTTTCATGAGAGCAGGAACAAAGTACAATTCGCTCTAACACAGAACTTGACATATAGTATGTGCTCTGCTGCTGCTGCTAAGTCGCTTCAGTCGTGTCCGACTCTGTGCGACCCCATAGACAGCAGCCCACCAGGCTCCCCCCGTCCCTGGGATTCTTCAGGCAAGAACACTGGAGTGGGTTGCCATTTCCTTCTCCATAGTATGTGCTCAGTAAGTATTTAATTATTTTATCATGTTATTCTTACAGTTAAAAATTTTCCAGTAGCTCCCATGACATTTCACAAAGTCTGAAGAAATCTCACCAAATCATAGGAATTCAAGTGGATTTCTTATCAATCACTTGAATATCCTTTTCCTGCCAAGGTCACTGTACCTCATCTGAATTGATCTCTTTCTCCTCCTCTGCCTGTTCAAACCTAATCAATCCATAAAAATGTAATTACATAGGAGGCGTTTAACCCAGTGGGAAGAGCATCACTCTGGATTAGAGTCCTAGATTGAAAATCAGCCTTCACTACTTTTTGTGTGACCATGGACATGGCACTTTCATGCCCTGAACTTCTCTCTTATAAAATGGAAAATGTCATACTAACATGGCACTGAGAGAGATAAATGACATTTTTTCAAGCTTTCAACACAGTTCCTGGCACATCAGATCAGATCAGATCAGTCACTCAGTCGTGTCCGACTCTTTGCAACCCCATGAACCGCAGCACGCCAGGCCTCCCTGTCCATCACCAGCTCCCGGAGGTCACTCAGACTCACATTCATCGAGTCAGTGATGCCATCCAGCCATCTCATCCTCTGTCGTCCCCTTCTCCTCCTGCCCTCAATCCCTCCCAGCATCAGAGTCTTCTCCAATGAGTCAACTCTTCGCATGAGGTGGCCAAAATACTGGAGTTTCAGCTTTAACATCATTCCTTCCAAAGAAATCCCAGGGTTGATCTCCTTCAGAATGGACTGGTTGGATCTCCTTGCAGTCCAAGGGACTCTCAAGAGTCTTCTCCAACACCACAGTTCAAAAGCATCAATTCTTCGGCGCTCAGCCTTCTTCACAGTCCAACTCTCACATCCATACATGACCACAGGGAAGACCATAGCCTTGACTAGGCGAACCTTTGTTGGCAAAGTAATGTCTCTGCTTTTGAATATGCTATCTAGGTTGGTCATAACTTTCCTTCCAAGGAGTAAGCGTCTTTTAATTTCATGGCTGCAGTCCCTATCTGCATTGATGTTGTAGCCCCCCAAAATAAAGTCTGACACTGTTTCCACTGTTTCTCCATCTATTTCCCATGTAGTGATGGGACCAGATGCCATGATCTTCGTTTTCTGAATGTTGAGCTTTAAGCCAACCTTTTCACTCTCCACTTTCACTTTCATCAAGAGGCTTTTGAGTTCCTCTTCACTTTCTGCCATAATGGTGGTGTCATCTGCATATTTGAGGTTATTGATATTTCTCCCAGCAATCTTGATTCCAACTTCTGTTTCTTCCAGTCCAGCATTTCTCATGATGTACTCTGCATATAGGTTAAATAAACATGGTGACAATATGCAGCCTTGACGTACTCCTTTTCCTATTTGGAACCAGTCTGTTGTTCCATGACCAGTTCTAACTGTTGCTTCCTGACCTGCATACAGATTTCTCAAGAGGCAGATCAGGTGGTCTGGGATTCCCATCTCTTTCACAGTTTTCCACAGTTTATTGTGATCTACACAGTCAAAGGCTTTGGCATAGTCAATAAAGCAGAAATAGATGCTTTTCTGGCACTCTCTTGCTTTTTCCATGATCCAGCAGATGTTGGCAATTTGATCTCTGGTTCCTCTGCCTTTTCTAAAACCAGCTTGAACATCAGGAAGTTCACGGTTCACATATTGCTGAAGCCTGGCTTGGAGAATTTTGAGCATTACTTTACTAGCGTGTGAGATGAGTGCAATTGTGCGGTAGTTTGAGCACTCTTTGGCATTGCCTTTCTTTGGGATTGGGATGAAAACTGACCTTTTCCAATCTTGTGGCCACTGCTGAGTTTTCCAAATTTGCTGGCATATTGAGTGCAGCACTTTCACAGCATCATCTTTCAGGATTTGGAATAGCTCCACTGGAATTCCATCACCTCCACTAGCTTTGTTCCTAGTGATGCTTTCTAAGGCCCACTTGACTTCACATTCCAGGATGTCTGGCTCTAGGTCAGTGATCACACCATCATGATTATCTGGGTCGTGAAGCTCTTTTTTGTACAGTTCTTCTGTGTATTCTTGCCACCTCTTCTTAATATCTTCTGCTTCTGTTAGGTCCATACCATTTCTGTCCTTTATCGTGCCCATTTTTGCATGAAATGTTCCTTTGGTATCTCTGATTTTCTTGAATAGATCCCTAGTCTGTCCCATTCTGTTGTTTTCCTCTATTTCTTTGCATTGATCATTGAAGAAGGCTTTCTTATCTCTTGTTGCTATTCTTTGGAACTCTGCATTCAGATGTTTATATCTTTCCTTTTCTCCTTTGCTTTTTGCTTTTCTTCTTTTCACAGCTATTTGCAAGGCCTCCCCAGACAGCCATTTTGCTTTTTTTGCATTTCTTTTCCATGGGGATGGTCTTGATCCCTGTCTCCTGTACAATGTCACGAACCTCATTCCATAGTTCCTCAGGCACTCTATCTATCAGATCTAGGCCCTTAAATCTATTTCTCACTTCCACTGTATAATCATAAGGGATTTGATTTAGGTCATACCTGAATGGTCTAGTGGTTTTCCCTACTTTCTTCAATTTCAGTCTGAATTTGGCAATAAGGAGTTCGTGGTCTGAGCCACAGTCAGCTCCTGGTCTTGTTTTTGCTGATTGTATAGAGCTTCTCCATCTTTGGCGGCAAAGAATATAATCGATCTGATTTCGGTGTTGACCATCTGGTTATGTCCATGTATAGAGTCTTCTCTTGTGTTGTTGGAAGAGGGTATTTGCTATGACCAATGCATTTTCTTGGCAAAACTCTGTTAGTCTTTGCCCTGCTTCATTCCATATTCCAAGGCCAAATTTGCCTGTTACTCCAGGTGTTTCTTGACTTCCTACTTTTGCATTCCAGTCCCCTATAATGAAAAGGACATCTTTTTTGGGTGTTAGTTCTAAAAGGTCTTGTAGGTCTTCATAGAACCGTTCAACTTCAGCTTCTTCAGCGTTACTGGTTGGGGCACAGACTTGGATTACTGTGACACTGAATGGTTTGCCTTGGAAACGAACAGAGATCATTCTATCGTTTTTGAGATTGCATCCAAGTACTGCATTTTGGACTCTTTTGTTGACCATGATGGCCACTCCATTTCTTCTGAGGGATTCCTGCCCGCAGTAGTACTATATATCAGTCCCCTTATACAATGTGAAAAAAATGCCTTAGTTTTTCATGTTAGACCGTCATAAGCCAAAGTCCATATGCCTAAAAGTTGACATACTGTAGAAGCAACATGAGTCACGTTCACACACAAAACTCATTGCCAGGAAAATCAAGAGTTATTGTCACCAGCTGGCATGGAGACCCTCATCACAGGTATATGGGCTCATTTCAAAAGCAGAGACATTACTTTGCCAACAAAGGTTCGCCTAGTCAAGGCTATGGTCTTTCCTGTGGTCATGTATGGATGTGAGAGCTGGACTGTGAAGAAGGCTGAGCGCCGAAGAATTGATGTTTTTGAACTGTGGTGTTGGAGAAGACTCTTGAGAGTCCCTTGGACTGCAAGAAGATCCAACCAGTCCATTCTGAAGGAGCTCAATCCTGGAATTTCTTTAGAAGGAATGATGCTAAAGCTGAAACTCCAGTATTTTGGCCACCTCATGCGAAGAGTTGACTCATTGGAGAAGACTCTGATGCTGGGAGGGATTGAGGGCAGGAGGAGAAGGGGACGACAGAGGATGAGATGGCTGGATGGCATCACTGACTTGATGGGTGTGGGTCTGGGTGACCTCCGGGAGCTGGTGATGGACAGGGAGGCCTGGCGTGCTGCGGTTCATGGGGTCGCAGAGAGTCAGACACGACTGAGCGACTGATCTGATCTGATCCACTGAAGTCATACGGAGCCTAGAGGTAGCTGTGCTGTCTGTGGTAGAAAAGCAATTCATGTTACAAAGATTTCTTTCCCAAAGTGCCCAACAAAATCCTAGCTTCTATTAAGGCTCAGCAAGGAAATCAAACCAGTCAATCCTAAAGGAAATCGACCCTGGATACTCATTGGAAGGACTGATGCCGAAGCTGAAGCTCCAATACTTTGGCCACCTGATATGAAGAACTGACTCATTGGAAAAGATCCTGATGCTGGGAAAGATTGAGGGCAGGAGGAGAAGGGAGCAACAGAGGATGAGATGGTTGGATGGCATCACTGACTCAATGGACATGAGTTTGAGCAAGCTTCAGGAGATAGTAGAGGACAGAGGAGCCTGGAGTGCCGCAGTCCATGGCGTTGCAAAGAGTGGGACCCAAAGTAGCTACTGACTAACAAGACTTCTTAAGAGCAACTAAAAGCAGAAAGACAGGATAAGGATGGAAAACAACTTTTATAGAAAAGCAGCTATGTGCTAGGTACTTCCTCAGACTCATTTAAGTCTTAATAATCCCAGAAGAAGGTACTGAGTCTTTCTAGAAGACTTGTTCTCCTCCTACACACATCTTCTGAGCATGGTCACTGAACAGCCAGCATTTGTCCGCCTTGGCCCTGGCTACATTTATTTCTAAAGTGGGCGTGTATTTCCCTGTTTCCAAAATCACTAAAGTAATTACTTGCTGTATCCAATGGGCTGGAATCACCTCTGCTCTGCTTGTTCCTAATACACCCATCAACCAAATCTAAACACAAAGGAGACGAGTGACAGGAGCATGAGCTATTTTTGCATGACTGCCTATTTGAACAAATTCACAAAGGCCTCCAAGTGCCAGTAGGACCATGAGAATACAGAGGTTTAAAAATGATAAGTGGCAGTTTTGCCAATATGTACAGAACTACAGTATTTTTTTAAGGAAGTCCACTATTCTCCATCTCCCCAAAAGTTCTTTGTTCTTTTGCTCTAACAAAATAAATTATTCCTCACCTTGGGCAAGTTGGTAAGAACGTGAGAAAATTATATTAAATCAGACATCCTTGAGATCAAAATAGATTGGAACAGGGGTTCTCTTTGTTTAAAATAGTTCTTCAAAGAGAAAGCAAAAAAGCTTAAGGGAAGAAAAAAGTTGTCAAACACCCTCCAGCACTTGGAAGCACCTAAGATCTAGGAACAATTGATATGTTAATTAAATTTACTTTTATCTAGGATAGGTGTTTGCTGGTCATGGTCCCATTACCCTGTGGCACTTTTCGGCCTCTTGAATAAAATTTCATTTCTTGAAAGTCATTAGAAAATGCTTCCTTTACTCTATTTCAGAGTGGCTTCCTCTCCCTTAATATATTTTAGTGAGACCTCATCGGACTAGGATGTTAACATTATAAAGTTCATCACCCAAGTTCAGGGAGAACATGCAACCCATTAAGTTCCTCCACCCTCGGCCTCCTGTCCAGATAAGGAACCAATCATCTCAGATAAGAAGAAAGTCAGGCTTTTTCACCATTGAGTGATTAACAATTGTGTTGACTAGCTGCCAGAGTGGGCCCTATCTAGAACTGTAAATATCTAGAGAAGGAAAATCCTTTTCAGCAATAACCCACTTCAGTAATCTATTTCAATCTATTGCAAAGCCTTCACTGCTGAAAATTCTTCCTCATAACCAACATAAATCCCCTGGGACAGTTTAACTCTGATTCTATTCCAGAAAAGATGCCCTTTCCGGGTTCTTGAAACATCTTCCTTGTACTGGTCTTGGTCTCAAACCGATTTTTCTTCTGGAATGCTGCTGCTGCTGCTGCCAAGTCGCTTCAGTCCTGTCCGACTCTGTGCGACCCCATAGACGGAAGCCCACCAGGCTCCCCCGTCCCTGGGATTCTCCAGGCAAGAACACTGGAGTGGGCTGCCATTTCCGTCTCCAGCGCGTGAAAGTAAAAAGTGAAAGTGAAGTCGCTCAGTCATGTCTGACTCTTAGCGACCCCATGGACTGGAGCCTACCAGGCTCCTCCATCCATGGGATTTTCCAGGCAAAAGTACTGGGGTGGGGTGCCATTGCTCTTCTGGAATAGGGGTTGTTAAATATGAATTGTGGGCTGAATGTCCGCTTTTATAAATCAAGTTTTCTTGGGACACAGCTGTGCTCATTTGTTCATGTATTATCTATGACTGCTTTCTTGCTACAGTGAAGGACAGAATTGTAACAATGACCCCACTGCCCACATATCCCAAAATGTTCACTATCTGGCTATTTACAGAAAAAGTATGTAGTCTTTTGTTACCATCAAAATGCACAGTTTCAAAATACTAGTCTAAGACCCAAAGAGAACCCTTTGGCTATCTTAAAAACCAAGGCCAACTGTTGCATTTTGAATGCAACAGAGATAATGATGAAGACCAGGGAAGAACCAACATCATCACCTTGTCATATGATCCAGTTTACCATCAGCATCTACAAACACAGTTCTGCCCCTTTCATTTGACTGTATCTTGTCATAAAATTGGGAATGTACCACTACTGCCTGTCAAAAGCACTGAATAGCAGCTCCATAATAACAGAAATAACCAACCAGAGGCACTACACACATGATACATTATCAGGTGATCAGGATAGAAGCTCCACAAGGGCAGGTTTGCTGGCTCCATTCACCGTAGACTTCTCAGGACTTTAGAGCAGTAAGTAGCACATTGTAGTTATGCAACGAATGTGTGTATGCTCAGTCACTCAGTCATGTCTGACTCTTTGTAACCCCACGGACTATGGCCTGATAGGCTCCTCTGTCCACGGGATTTCCCAGACAAGGATACTGGAGCAGGTTGCCATTTCCTACTCCAGGGATCTTACTGATCCAGAGATCGAACCTGCATCTCTTCCGACTCCTGCAATGTCAGGCAGATTCTTTGCCACTGAGCCACCTGGGAAGCCACCGGTACCCAACAAATGCTTAAGGAATAAGTGAGAGTTCTCACAAAAATGTCACAGAGTTCATTCTGGCATTAGGCAAAGTGGCCAAGCAGAGATGTGAAACCCCATGGTTTCAATCTCTCAATAGCTCACTGCCTGTGCCAATATGTGGTTCAATCGGCAAGCCCTCTTCTAGCCCATCTTGTTTTCAATTAAATAAAGACTGCTCGGCAATGGGATAACTAAATCTAATCTGATTAAATGGTAAGCATTTATTGGAGGTTGATTTACTTAGTACTGCATTAGAAACTACAAACCTAAAAAGAAACATGAGATGTTTTTTGCCTACACCACATGCAGAACTATAAAGCTATTAAAAACTTGAACTCTGGGAAAAAACAAACTGCCCAACCTTCCAATCCTGGCTGCATCATTCATTCGTTATAGGACTTTGGGCACGTTATCCAACTGTCCAAACCTCTGTTTCTCCATCTATAAATGGGAACAATTATAATATCTAACCAAGGGTTGTTGCACAGTTACAGTGCAACACTTACATACTTATATTAATTATATAATTATATATTATATAACTTATATTAATTATATTAATACTTATATTAATGAGTGGCTTACTATACATTTTTTTCATAGAATTACTTCCTTTTATTCTTCTATTGTCTCCTGGTCTTACTATATTTCTTTGATATTTATTTTCTATGGGAAAATAAGAAACCTGCAACTGAGGCAATTAATAAGCAATAATTTATCATTCATAATTTTGAAATTCCATGTGTGTCTAGGGTTTATAGTTAGAGAACAGAATCCTTTCTAAGTCCTGGAATGCTCTTTCCCTAACATATCCCTTGGTTAATTTCCATCCATTGTTTAAGTCTGACGTTCAGTGTCATTTCTCTGGAGCAACCTTCCCTGACCAATCCATCCTCCAAACGGACCAGTATCCACCATATGGTACCCTCTCTGCACCCTGCACCTCCTTTCTGTAGAGACACCACTACTGAAAATACCTGTGCAACAGGCTGTCAACGGCATGTATGAAGCTATTGGTTTCTGTGTGTCTCGTCTTCACACACAGGAAACCTCCATAAACGTTAATGGACTGAATGACTGTGTAGTATGGAACCCGAACGAAGCAGAGAGCATTGTGGGCTTGAAGAGTCTGTGGGGAGGTGAAACCGGGGGTAGTTAAGAGAGTAAAATTAAGAAATGAAGAAAGCTGACTGGTTTGCAGGTCTTACTTTTTTTTTTTTTTTTTAAGGTAAGAAACAACAGCAGTACGTAATTTCTTGAGAAGAATGTATACAAGCTCATGCTCAATCTCAGATGTTCCTTTAGGTAGTTAATGGAAGAAACTGAGCTGGGTCTCTTCTTTTGAGACAGAAGTGAGATTTTCAAAGAACATCCATGCCAGCTGATGCACAGGTTCCTTTGCACATCTCTGAAAATTATCAGTGTATTCCTCAAAGAGGGAGAAAACCTCAGGAGGGAGATTTTTCCATTCAACATTGACTTGATCATCGAAGGCAATACTATAATACAAAGTAATTTTTTACTCTGTTAATTCAATATGGTTCTTGAGTTGTGACTATTCATGTGAAGTCTGTTACATATATTAAATATATATATACACACAGAGACATATACACACATATATACACATATATATAATCTCTTCCTTCTGTTCTCTAATTAGCACTCATTAAAAACTCTGAAATTCTGTCACTAAAGCACAAGGTAAGTGTTCTACTAAGACTCTCATCTATGCCTTGCTTCTCAGGATATTATCAAGTATGTCCATATTCTAGGGAAAGTGCAAACCTTATCTCCACTTAGCTATCAGAGATGGAAGATTTTAAAAACTAAGCAAAAAGAATGAGTCTTAATATGCAATGCAAATGAGTGAATTTTATAAAAGGCAAAGATAAAAAAATTATAATCCCTTTGGCATGTCATTAAGCAAATTCTTCCTGAGGATTATGAGTTTTAAAAATGCTCTGAACAATCCATTCATTCATTCAACTAATATATGTTGTGCATTCATTTATTTGTTCATTCAATTCAACTAATTTACCAAGCACCCTTTACAGACAGTACTGCTGGGTGTGGGAGGTTGGGGGTCACTGGATTCAATGTGTAGCTGAGTGATGAGCACCAAGAGAGCCAGAGATGACACCACCCTTCACTTTTCAGAGCACTTGCGTACCAGGAACCACATAGGTCCTCAACCTGGCCATTATCAGTCTGGAGCAGGAAAAGTACAAAAACTGAGAGTAAGCCTTTATAACCTTTCACATAGATTAGACAGTGTAATTTTACCTCTGGTAACTCTAATAGTTAACAGGGGCTGGTGTTTTTTTAATTGTCTTTGTTTTTAATTTTATCCAATTAAAGTTATCAATCCACTATAGACTGAAGGCAAAGAGAGACCGAGAACCTTGCCTGAGGGAAGGAAAACTGGCATAGAACCCAGGCAGGACAGAGAGTGAGCAAGAAAGCTGGACAAGGAAGCAATGAGCAGTCCTTAAAGGCTTCCTGGAGGTAGTGGCATTTGAGGAAAGTCTGACAGAACAGGGCAGACCTGGGAGAAAAGACCTTTTGAGGCAAAGTGAAAGGCTGAGGTTCAGAAGTACAGGGTTTTTACAGGGTACAGCAAGTACCGAAGCCTCTGTAAAGCAAAGAGGAGAATAATAACTACAATCATGGCAAATACTGGGAATTATCTTCTTTGTTCCTTCCAATAACCCTCAGGGACACTGACTGGCGAAAATGGTTCCCAGATAGATGGAGGAGGCAAGGGTGCACCCTGGGCAGGCAGGAGACTGATGCCACTCAGGGACGGATGGACCCCAAGTCTATGCCTCCCATTGGATGGGGGTGGGGCCTCACTGGGACCGTCGGGTTAGTCAATAATCTTTTCAGATGAAGGACAGAAAGTTATCGTGGGGGTTCTTTTGAAAGGGTAAGGTGAGCCCAGGAATGAAGGAACAGATGAGCAACAAACAGGTCTAGGAATCTGCAGGTCTAGGAAGATTCCCAATGCAGCCTACCTCTTCTTAGTGACCTGCTGAAACCTCCAGTGAGCTGGCTGCGTCTGGCTCCCGCTTGAGTAGCCACCTCGTGCTGGTCAGATGTTGTGCCAACAGCTATTTAAACGTAGATATTCATCTAATCTTAAAATGTACATACTCTGCTATCTACTAGTTGAGCTTCCCTGGTGGCACAGTGGTAAAGAATCTGCCTGCCAATGCAGGAGACCTGGTTCGAACCCTGGGTCAGAAGATCCCCTGGAGAAGGAAGTGGCAACCCACTCCAATATTCTTGCCTGGGAAATCCCATGGACAGAGGAGCCTGGAGAGCTACAGTCTATGGGGTCACAAAGAGTCGGACACAACTTAGCAATTGAACAAATATAGCAACCTACCAGCTAGTATAGAAATGCTGCACTTGCTTTTATTTAAGTGTGATGTGATGTGTATAGATGATCTGATCTTAAGCCCGATGGCCTCCCGAGAGGCAAGAAGAGATCCCGGCACAGCAGGTAGGGACCAGAAGATGGATGGAGGCCCTGATTTCTGGATTCAAGATGTGGACTTGGAGCCTGAAGATTGGAAAGAGTTAATGTAGAGCGTAGCTCTTTGCTTCCACAAAGAACATTCTTTGGCACAACAGAACAATACTGTGAAAGTGACCAAGCTATTCATGTGGCCTTAGGTCACAGTCCTCTTAGGGAAAAAAGCTGGGCTGAAACAACACAGTCAGCTCTTCCTAAAGCAGGTTCCTATGATGCCCAGACATTTCCAAGTCGGCACTTTGCAGACCGAGCCTTAAAATGTCTAGCTAGGGAATTCTTGAGTCTGCTTTAAAATTTTATATATATTAAAATACCAAACATAATATTTAAAATTCATAATATCAAAATATCCACACATACATATTCATATATATACATATGTACACATATATATATATATACACCTCCACCTTTTCTTGAGACCCTGCACGTAAGACGGTTTCGTCCACTTACCAATTTGGGAGACACTTCAGCAACTTTTAAGATGTCAAGCACCATAAAATCAAAGTCCCTGTTATTGAGGTAAATTGGCCTTCATTGCCAAAGCAAAACTAGAGACAGAGTTAACTGTTGTAGCCACGAATAGCTATTCTTGAACGGCCAAGAATCATGATTTTCAATGTTTTTCCATCCAAAAGAGGGGAACATTACTCACCAGGGCCTGAAACCGTTTCCTGCCCCATGAACCTAAATTCCTACGCCAGCAAGACGGTCTCCACAGAAGCCCTTAAAACAGAAATGTCACTCCACAGAGTTCTCCTTGCGGCCAACACAGCTCTAGGTTTAAACTTGACTGCAGAGACTGAAAATCTGTCTCACCACAGAAGCAACGAGAGATCTTTATTTTTTGAAACGTCTGGAGACTGATGTCATTGTTCTGCCTCTTCCATGTCACCACTTCCCAAAACCCAAGTGAACTCTGGAGAACGTGACGAAGACCTGAGATTTCAGTTTTATCCCATGGCTGGCATGTATTTCCAAATTCATTTAGTGCTCAGGTAAGTCTCAGCTTTAAAAAACATGGTGAGGATAAAGACTAGATAGGTGACTCCACTGCTGTCTGTGTCATAGGAGGGGGACAACACTATTAATAAGATTTTCAGCAGAAAAATGCACTGCTGTTAGGCAGGGTTCTCCAATTTCTTTACTACAGCCATATTTACTATAATGGTTGTTGCCATGATTAAAAAAAAAAAAAAATGCCATTAACACATATCTCTAACACCTGAAAGAACTTACTGGTGATTCCTCCGGGAAAAATTCTATAGAATGCTATGCCTAAAAAGGGTCAACTAGGTGCTGGTCCATGACCCACCCCTCCCGCACTCCTCAGGAGGAAGTTGGTTATATAAATAAATGGATTTTCTGTGAGGACAACGATCCCTACACCTTGCTCTATTTACAGCAATTAGCCTAAGTAGGTTTTGTTGTTACTTAGTCGCTAAGTCATGTCCAACTCTTTTGTGACCCCATGTGTCATAAACTGCTAGACTCCTCTGTCCACGGGCTTGTCCAGGCAAGAACACTGGGGTGGGTTGCCATTTCCTCCTCCAAGGGATCTTCCTGACCCACGTTTCCTGCATTGACAGGCTGATTCTTTATCACTGAGGCACTAGAGAAGCCCACTTAGCAGGTTTACCCCTTCTGATTTACAGTCCTGGCCAATGTATGTCCACCAGGACATGGCCACAGACAACCCCCCAGGGTCTCTGGACATTGGCTTTTTTCCCAAAGGGTATGAGGACTCCTTCATGACATCAAAATATGATGTTAACTTCCAAATCATTAAAGTTATTATTTTAGCCCATTAATTGAGAATGCTCATAAATTATTTAGCCCTGCTTCAAATATTTATACATCACAAGGCCGTCTACTTTTATTTCCCAAAGAAGACTATATAAAATGTGTGTGCAGTGAGTAGGGAGGTGCTGTTTGGTGGTGGGAGGTATCCAGATTCCCACATCCCTGGTGAAGACTCTGAGGTCCATGGGAATCCAGCACCCACAGGTTTGGCATCTCGCGTTTGGCTGCATGAAGACACTGCTCCCTTTCATATCTCCAGAGTACAGGAAGGAGCTGGCTTTCAAGTCTTTTAATTTTGCCCCTTTAACTGGGATGTGCTCCACTATGAAGGCTTTGTAACGGATATTCCAACGAAATGCAAATATGAGCCACATTCAAGGGCGCCATTTAAAATGAAAACCCACACATGATCTCTCGGCAAACCACTGGCTTTAAAGGGAGCCTGGCTGACTTGAAAGACAGGACACTTGATCCTGGACTCACTGCACCACCCGGCTTCCTGCCATGGCTCTGCTGGTTCTGACCATGGAATTTCCAAAACAGACACCCTCCAACAAAGCCAAGAGCACATTTTTGTGGCTACAGAGTGAAGTGAGGTTGCTCTTTATTAGAGAGAGATGGCATTGCTACACGCATGGACGAGTTTTCCCTCAGAGGGTACCAGTCTCAGCAGGCCAGCCTTCCCAGAGAAGTGCAACAGAAAGAGAAATACCACGTGATTCAGGTGCCACATGGTTTGGGAGGCAAGTGGGCTCCCAAGAACCCTGGGAAGGAAGAATCAATTTCAGCACCACAACTTTTCTGGAGCCAAAGGAACATGGACTCCAGAACTGAATGATGCAGTGATTATTCCACAAGGACCACCCACAAACCAAAAAGACATGAAGTTATCAATGAGGGGGCTTCCTTGATGGGGGAATCATGAGCTCACTTCTGTGATGGCAGAGAATAAAGCTACTTGGGGAGGGTGAACAAGAGTGAGCCATGTGTAGGTAAACTGGTTCAGTGGCTCGGAGTAAAATACAGACCTACCACTAGTGAAATGCCTCTGTAGGCAACCCACTGCTGGTCCTGCAACACTCTTGAAAACACTGTCTTGATGGAGAATGAACCATTTTAGCAGTAATGGGCCAGATAAATTGGAAAGGCAAGATGACTAGGGATAAGTCTGTAGTCATCACTCAAGCGTAATATAAGATGGCTTTGGAATGAAGATGGTGGATATAGAAATGTGAATTAATATGGAACTCCAGAGAGAGGCCTTCCCCCTCCAAACAGGACATCAGACTTACTGCCCAACTGTGGATCTGACTGTAGCATTTTAGGTGGAGACACTACAGGATAGGGGTTGGCCATATGCACCACTGGCCTAAAGAAAAGAAAATTCTAGGATAACCACAGAATAAAAGGATCCCAATTTTGTCTCTTCTCTTGAAACCCTTCCAGCACCAGCACCGTCCCGGAACACCCCATTCTTAGATACCCCATGCCAAGTGGGGGTATCACCATTCCTTAGAGGTGAACTGATAAAGATAATGCAGTAAAACAGAGAAGTCACCCAGCTGATGACAAGCATCACTGCAATGTGACCTTTTCGGCTGGAGAGAAGTGAAGCTCAAAGAAAGCACTCACTCTATGGAGGAGGCCATGAAGGCCCGTGAGGATACAGTCTCCCTGGGGAACTGAGAACTGGGCTCTGTGGCGCTGGGTGAGCCCTGTTTTGGCCTCTGCCACTGTCACACCGGATAAAGCTGAAAGAATGATTTTTCTGAGCCTCGAGATTCTGTATTTGTAAACAGAAGAGATATAACTAAATGGCTCCTAGGTCCCTGGGAGCACTAAATTCTCGTGTGATCAGTGCTTCTGAAATTGGGCTGTGTCCAGGTGGGGAAGTTCATTTACCCCCTATCTGGCTTACGCTCACAAAAGGGAGTGATTTCTTCCCTCTGAGGCTCTCATCTTGCCCATTATTCAGAGTGAGCTGCCTCCTGGAGTGCTGTCAAAATACATCAGCTTCAAAGACAAACACACACCTTTCAATCCAAGGCCAAGATAGTTTACTGTATAATTTATGATAATGTTAAGTCTGCTTCTCATAAATGTTAATGGTTCCACTTTTTCCCTTCATAGATGGGTAATTCTTAGAAAAGCAGCTGGATGCTAAAAGTTACATTTTTTTTTTTTTTTAAACAACGTAACTGCCTCAGCCAACAAATCGGATTAAAACAAAATCAAACCCCACTAGGTTGCAGGCACAAAGACTCTGTTAATGGCAGTAAGTAAATCCAAAATGAAACCATTCAAAGTTCTGTGCTCCTGAGCATCTACCATGATTTTGTTAAGTTCATAGTCACACACCTTTCTCCATGTTAGTGTGTAAATACTAACAGAGAAAGAGTTTATTATCTTACTCCACGTTCTTTCTATTCCTATCAGTTGCTGAATTTGTTATACATTAGTCTAACATGTCTAATACGTCTGAGTGCCACCAGAGTAAATTCTTTCCTGCTAAAAATATTTTGCCATCCAGTCTTCAACCTTTTCTCATTTATAGAATTAGCAAACTTTAATTTGAAGTAGAAATGCCATCCCTTCATCGTTTATACCCTACAGAATTGCTTTGACTGCTAAGTATGTTTGAGGAAGGTTCTCTCAGACATTAGGAAGATGGATTTTGAAATCACTTGAATCTTTCAAACTCATTTTCTGACAAAAGAGTCAATTTCAGTTTAGCTACTGAAGGTGAGGCTTTTGAAATTCCAAATTTTGAACCATCAAAACAAGACTGTAGGTCTTCTAAATTACTGATTCTACAAAATACAATAATAAACAAATTATAACCAAAAAAAGTTTTCAAAATTCTGCACTAAAACACCCACAAAATCATATGAAAATAATAAGTTAAATGTCTTCAGATTGCTTGGTCTCAGGATACCAAGGTTCTAGTTTCTCTTCCACTTGATAACTCTATTCATTCATTCTTTCATTCAACTAAGTTCATGGGGTCGCAAAGAGTCGGACACGACTGAGTGACTGATCTGATCTGAAGACATACTAAATTTGACAGCAGGACCCTGCTCTGGACATTGGTTATAAAGAGATGACAGAAGATAGTCTCTACAGTCTGGGGGAGAAAGAGACATACAAACAGATAATGCTACTATGTGGTGGGTATGTTGATCAAGACCTGCAAAGAGTATAAGGAAGAAAAGTGGGTGGTGATGAGGGCAGAATGTCAGGGTTACAGAGTGTTTTAAAGAAGGGGATGCCTCCATGGAGCCTTAAGATCTGCCCTGTCTTGGCTTCCCAGGCCAGTTGTGAGGCTCTTGTAAGATAAAGCCTGGGAAAGGGCCTTGTGAACTAAAGCACAAAAGAGCCGGACTGGGATTACTTTCCATGGTGAGAAGTAGCAAGCAGCAGCATAATGAATGAGTTCTTTGGCATCTCTGGCTGTTAAGGAAAACATCCAAACATGATTTGCAAGAGGGTTTTAAAAAATCCAGTTTCAGCCGATTTTCTCAATTTTACCTGTGTTTAGAGAGGACTTAAAATGAAAGGACTATACAGTTCCATTTCACAGATGAAGAAATTTCAGCAAAGAGGCCCAAGAACTGGGGAAAACTACAAAGGAAAAAAGGTCCAAGAGCCTCTCAGGCCCAGGGGGTGGTGATGGTGGGGGATGCTATTTTCCTTAAATCATATTCTTCTTTTAGAAGATTTTTTTTTTTAATGTAGACCAGACCATTTTTAAAGTCTTAATTAAATTTGATACAATATGGCCTCTGTTTTACATTTCTGTTTTTTGGCCCTGACACATGTGGAATCTTAGCTACCCAACCTTGGTTCAAACCCATACTCCCTGCATTAGAAGGCGAAGCCTTAACCACTGAACCATCAGGGAAGTCCCTTAAATAACATATTCTTCTCAAGGATGACACTCCTGCCAAAAATGGGAAGAGTGATTTTTTTTTTTTTTCTTGGTTCATAAAAACACATCAGAAAGTAAACAACATCCACATTATAAACCTCCCAAACACTTTTCTCCACCTCTTTCCAAGGCAGACAGAACAAGCAGGTGTTAAGACTCAGTTCATCTTTCACTTGAGATGAAGGTGGCCCTGACAAGCTTATCATAAGCACCTCTGATATGGATTTGAAATACAAGAGGAAATAAAATGAAAAGAAAGAAGGAATCTGGGAGGGTTGGGATTCTTGGAAGACACTGTACAGACAAGATATCCACACGAACTGGGGAGATTCAGTGAACACAGAAGGAAGGGCAGCCACTGGGCAGAATGAACCAAAGCACAGGGACCAGCAATGGCCTCGTCCAAGACAGCTCCCAGAGAGGTTGCTAGGAGTAGTCCGTGGCCAGGGCTTGTCCCATTGCTGCTTCCACAAAGAAGAATTAGACTTAACTGCCCCTGTTCCCTGAACCCCCTCCATCACAGCTAATTCTGGTGTTGAGAAGCGAATGGCCAGGATGATAACACAGTACCAGGGTTGACACACGTATTCCACGCATGCTCCGTTGTGCTTGCCCTGGGGAGATGAAGAGCCAGAGCAATCCAGTCTTTGTGTTAAAGAAGATCCTAGCTCCCAGCGCCACCCACAGGCTCTGTAGCACATAGTGCGGAGGGAAAAAAAGGAGGAGGGTGTGGTTGCTGGGGGCACCCACAAGGGGAAGAATAAAAGCTTTATGAAACAGATGATGAGAGGAAAGAGCCTGGGCCCAAGGGTGTGAAAACACACAGGGCATTCTGAGGAGGGAGGAAAAGCTAGTGTCAGATCCAGTGTGGGTGGCCATCTGCTTGGGCTGTGGATCTCAGCCCTGACTGCCCATTAGACTTAACAGGAGAAAAAAATACAGATGTCAAATGTCCAATGTGATGTTTTGGGTGGTAGCACATGGCTGTGTTCCTATGTGAAAATTCAAACCATACCCTAAAGATTTGTATACCATACTGTCTTAAATCACACCTCCCTAAACAATTAAAATCCCCAGGTCCCATTTCAGACCAATCAAGTCACAATGGAATATGCAAAAGCAGGACTGAAGATCCTTGTCCTGGGGGAGAATTTTTTTTTCTTTTTTTAAGTCCTGTCATTTTAAGGTCACAAATGTTTTTTTAAAAAGTTATAAAGGAATTAAAAAGTTATATTCCACTATCTGCTAGGAAGAAATTAACAAAAATAAAATGTATTGAGGGTCCTTTCAGTGATCTTTTTTAAACAAGCATTAGCTTCAATTCTTTCACAACCCCTTGTAAAATAAATAGGTTGAGTCTCCTTTTACAGATGAGGAAACTGAGGCTCAAAGAAGTTACTCTCTTGTCAAAGGGCACACAGCCATTAAAAAGCAGAACCAGGGACTCTGTGTGGTGCAGGGATGAGTAATTTTTCTAAAGGATCCATGCATCTTTTCTGAAGGGAATTTAGTAAATACCATCAAATGACATACACATCAAATGACAGGGAGCCCACCACCTTCTCTGACTCAAGCTCTAAAAACTTCTTAAAACAGTAGCTTTTTGCTGCTTATAGGAATTATTTCTGCAAACCAGTAAATCTGAAGTCAGCAATGCTTAAATTGCTCCTTGAAGCCTGTAGCCACTTGCATGTCTCTTTGTCTTTGGTCGGGGGGTGGGGGTGGTCTCATCTCTGCAATTCATTTCAGCTTCAGTCTGTACCAGAATCTCCAATCTGTTATGCCAAGAGCAAGAAGAAATATCCTCCTAACAAGACTCTGGGCAACACTAGGGCTGCCTGCAATCTAGACTTTCAAAGAGTCATATTCTGCAAGAGCAGCTAACGAAGCTCACAGGAACAGGAAAAACTGCACAAAAGCAGAAAATGACAATTTAGAACGTATACCCATGGAGTGATGGCATTAAGGAAATCCTCAAAGCCCCTAGCAATGTAGCTGCCAAGAAAAAAAAAAAAAAAAAGTCTTCTTATACACACACACACAAAGGCCCAAGTTATAATAAGGATCCATATACATACCACAGGTTATGAACATTACTGCAGCATTTAAAGTGATAAGAGTGTAATATTACCTAGTGTATATGAAATCCTGGACAATATAAGACAGGTTGCTTAAGCATAAAGGCTGACAGAGTCTGGAATCACCAGGGAAATAAGAAGCACATGCAAGAGAAAAAATATTCACTTGTTATTTCTGGATCACTTTTCCTGGTGCTTGTAGGAGAGTAAACAGTGTTTCCAGATGACATCTCAGTAGTTCCCTGCATTCACACAACTTCCTTCTTTTCCAAGCCCAGCTCTGCTGTTTGAGCTGCAATGTTCTGGCTGCCTTCATTCCATCTTATTCCTTCACTTCCCATTCTATTTCTACAGTTTAGCAATGGATAACAGAGGCAGGGAGGAGGGGCATCAAGAACTAAGATGCACTTGAAAAAGGACACATGCGGAAACCTATACACCCACCATCTCCGTAGAATCCAGACATAAGGACTATATAGAGAAAGTTAGAACATTCTAAAAAGCGTCCATTCCAAACTCCTGACTTTAAAACTGAGGAAACCAGGCTCAGGGCAGTGGGATGAGTTGCCTAAGATTACAAAACTGGCTTCCTGGCCAGAACTAGATCTAATAAAGTCATAATTTACACTTTCCATGTGGTTCTATCCTTCCCAGCTATCTTATAAATAACGTACTGAGGGTATCCCTCACACAGACAGTGTGACTTTTTTTTTCTAAGCTAGTCAGGGGTGGATCTTAAAGCCAAGTGTCTGGAATCCTCCTCTGGTATCCAGAAAAGGACTTATGTTAGGTGTGTGGCTTGCAGGCAGACGTCCCTACCTGCACCGGGCTTCATTAGTCCGATTCATCCCAAGTGGAACTAAGGCATCCCTCTCTGTCCACATCTCAACCAAGGGAGACCACATTACTGTGTAAAATATATTCGGGTTGCTTAAGGCACATGCTGTACTGAGAAAACTGAGACAAAAGGCTAAGGGTGTTTGGGCAGAGGCAAGAAGCTGTATTACAAAGGTACATCACTTTCATATTCATTTGCACATTTTTCCTCATAAGAAAATTAGGCTTTAATGTAACCTCAATTTCAACCTTGTTGCTTTATTGCCTAAAGCCCATTAGAGAGCTATTTCCCAGGGCCAGGAACTTACGATTGAAGGTCAGGAGGCTGGAGTTTTAATCGACTCATGATGAAACTTCTTTCCCGGGGCTCCACTCCACTGTCTGGCTCTGCTTTACTATGGGGGAGGCAGGGTGCATCCTATATAGGTAGCGATAATTTTTCTTAATACACCGAAGGCTCAGTTAACTGCCTGTGTGGGTGTGCACACGCATGCACTGGGCAGTGGGGACAGAGCTTCTGCTGACTCACTGACAAGTATACCTCAAAACGGAACAGCTAAAGCACCACCCTAAATATGGAGGTAGGCGCCACCTTGTCTGTGCCTTCCTCCTCTCCCTTCCCCTGAGGTAGACCAGTGTGTCTAACCCACTTTAGGATGCAGATGAAGAGACTCTGAAGAGTTTCCTATGGCTCAAAACAGCAGATTCCCACTCTGCCCCCCAAATTCCTCAGACAATAAAACTATCTACAGATTAGGAATGTTCTTGTCGCCTGGTTCTTATAACTTAGATCGGTATGGAAAGGACCTAAGTGGTCTTTAAAAAGACCTTCAGCTCCCCTAGTCCCTCCTGATTGGCCAGGGGTGCAGCATAAAGCAATGGGATTTTTTAACCACCCCTTCCCCTCCTCCCAGGGTAACTGTAATAAGCAGGCAAGTTTGAGGAGCACTACTCTGGCCTAGAGGCTTCCAAGGTGGCGCTAGTGGTAAAGAATCCACCTGCCAATGCAGGAGACCTAAGAGATGCTAGTTCGATCCCTGGGTCAGGAAGATCCTCTGGAAAAAAGAATGGAAACCCACTCCAGTGTTCTTGCCTAGAGAATTCCATGGAAAGAGGCGCCTGGAGGGCTGCAGTCCATGGGGTTGCACAGAGTTGGACATGACTGAAGTGACTTAGCATGCACCCACGCTCTAGCCTAGGTGAGACTTCGAAGCATGCCTCTGACATCAAATGTTCCCTGCCCCCTGCCCACCTCTACCCAAGAAGAGGGAAAGCCGTCTACACCCTCCAAGACCGGGCCAACCTTTCTAGCCATTTGCCATCTCCAGGTAGGATGCTGGGGAGAAGACAGAGACAATTCACTGACTGCTTCTGAGTCCTTTAAGTTTCTTTTTCTACTAAATAAAATGCTTATCAGGCCTCAGACTTCCTTAAGTACACATGAACAGCCCTTGGCAGCCCATGCAAAGTTCCTTACCCCTCAGCAGCCAGGACCACGTGGGCTCTGCTGATTCCCTTCAAAGCACATTTCCCTCCCTGCTCCCCAAGGCCAGGCTCCCACCTCTTGGCCAATTATGCAGCCTGGCAACCCCCACCATTAAGGTATCAGCTCCTTTTCCTTAAAGCCATTCCCTTATCAGGGCTCAGAGATAATGCCAACACTAGGAAAATACTATTTTTATATTCCAGTGGGTACAGCTTATAATAATTCATGCTGGTAGGTTTTGTTTCCCATATATGCGGATCCTGACTGCAGTCTACCTCCAGGCAGGAACAAAATGCATGCACGTTGGAGGCAGTGGGGGAGGCTCTTGCCTGCCTCAAATGCCGATTCAGCACACTCTCTGCCCCCTGAAGAGTGAAGGGTGGAGGGGCTGCACACGTCCAGCTTTTCATAAAGCAACTCAGCAAGACTAACAGCAGAAGGCCAAATTTGAACATGGCTTTCTAGCCAGAAAATCACAAAAGGAAAAAATCCTGGAGTTCCCGATACAGGTCACTACAATGACCTATTCTCTGCATTTATGCAACCAGTTAACTTTCTTTAAAAAAAAAAAAACAACTTTCAGCATCACTCTTCCCTAATTATTTTTCAAATCTGGCCTAGAAGTAATAAAAAAACTCAATCATAAGCCAGGTACTGCAGTGAATGAGCCTCAGAACTCTGAAGAAGAAGGTATGCCTCCCTAAGCCTCAGTTTCCCCAACTGATAAGGAGATCACACTTCACTAGGTGACTGCTAATCTTCCACACTGACTTCACAGGACTCTGAGACTATAATCCCTTTCTATTCCATTATCATCTTTAGGTCTTCTTTCCAGCATCTAATCTACAGCAAGAGCGGACACTGTTATCTTTCCTTGTCCAGTCCACCTCTAAAAGGGTGTGTTTGGGTTGGCAGAGGAGTTGTGTGCGTGCTCAGTCGCTCTGTGGTGTCCAACTCTGCAGCTCCGTGGACTACAGCTCACCAAGCTCCCCTGTCTATGGGATTTCCCAGGCAAGAATACTGGAGTGGGTTGCCATTTCCTCCTCCAGAGGGTGGAAGAGAATCAAAATGACTTAAAAATTTTTAAAGTCTTTATCAACTCATTATTATTATAGCACAGTGGCATGAAAATTAATTGGCTATAAAATATAAAACTACTTCTTTTTCTCGACTAATGTCATATTTCTGAATGTTGAGCTTTAAGCCAATGGATGTGAGTCTGAGTGAACACTGGGAGTTGGTGATGGACAGGGAGGCCTGGCGTGCTGTGATTCATGGGATCGCGAAGAGTCGGACACAACTGAATGACTGAACTGAACTGAACTGAATGTCATATTTTACATTTATTAACATTAGTATTCTTATCAAAAGCCAATTATTACATAGTTGCAAAAAGCACATCTTTTGAGAGAAAAAAGGATGAGGAAATGCCAAAAAGTTATTAAATACTCTACATGTATATGTAAAGTAATGGAGTTTTGTAATATTCTTGGTATTACAGGTAGAGAGGTATTATCAAATTACAAAATTTAAGACTGCTGATATTGTTTTTCTGCAGAGCAGTTTAGATTACTAGATATGTACATTCCACTGTTTGGAATGGCGTTCAAATAAGTGGGCACAGTCTATTAGTTTTGTTAGAATTCATGCTTATTTCAATTATATAATCAAACTGTTCCATTTATTAGATTACAATGGATATGTTATTATTTGATCCCAAGTATTCCCTTTCATAAAAATTAGATTAGAATAGCATAGTTTTATTATACTAGTTCAAATTATTCTATGAGCAGTTTTTTTTTTAATTGACAATGCTTCTGACTCCTTTAGCAAACACTGCTAAATTTTTCTTTCTTTTTCTGTCCTTCCCCATTTCTCCTCCTAGCTGAATCACAACTACCAACAAGGATGAACCTCAAATTTGTTTTACATCAAGCTCTGCTATCCAATGCTTTTGATTTGAATAAAATCAGTGCCATTAGCACATTTTAAAAATTCAATTAGCTAAAAGGTAGTGAAAAATTGTCACATTTACTGTGAGCAATATTGTAATAGCCACAGAACTGTAGCACAGAAATCAAAAAAGCAAAATTTTTTGGTTGAGAAACCATACTGTAATACTAGTTGACACCAGTATTAATGTCATTTTTTGAGGTCTCATATTACATTAAATTATGGCTCTGCAGCTGTGAAATGAGCGCTGGGAAGATTTCTGGTCACTTTTCTCTAGAAACTCCCTCTTCAGAAGCTATGAGGAATTAATCTTCATTGTCATTAACCACACCTCCAGTCAACAGTCAGACTTTGATTTTCCCTATCTTTGAATTAACAAAGGCCCTTTTTTTTTTTTAAGTAATTACTATACGGGGACAGTGAAGAATGCTTAAATGGGAAAATTACCATTATCCAGAGAGTTGTAATACGTTACTACTTGTTAATAGAAATCACTTTCTATTCCAGATTCCAAGTACATAGACTTCACGACTGACTTCATTTAATAATCATACCTGCCCACCCACCCCACCCCCCCCCCCACACACACACACACACACTACTCTTGCCTGGAGAATCCCATGGACGGAGGAGCCTGGTAGGCTGCAGTCCATGGGGGTCGCTAAGAGTTGGACACGACCGAGCGACTTCACTTTCACCCTTCACTTTCATGCATTGGAGAAGGAAACGGCAACCCACTCCAGTGTTCTTGCCTGGAGAATCCCAGGGACGGGGGAGCCTGGTGGGCTGCTGTCTATGGGGTCGCACAGAGTCGGACACGACTGAAGCGACTTAGCAGCAGCAGCGACCCCCCCCCCCTCCAACACACAGACATGTATACACACCTAATAAAAAACTACTTATCTTCATTTTACAGGTTTAAAATAAAAAAACTGAAATTTTAAGAAGTATTGAGTCCAGGGACTCAAGACTGGGAAGAAGCAGAATCACTGTTCGAACTCAACAGTACACGATGAAGCCCATGCTCTCTTCACCAGGCTGTAGGGCTGGAAAGTGAATGTGTTAGTCACTCAGTCATGTCCGATTCTTCATGAACCCCATGGACTATAGCCCACCAGGCTTCTCTGTCCATGGAATTCTCTAGGCAAGAATACTGGAGTGGGTTGCCATTCCCTTCTCCAGGGGATCTTCCTGACCCAGGGATCAAACCCACGTCTCCTGCACTGGCGGCAGATTCTTTACTGTCTGAGCTACCAGGGAAGCCCTATACGGTTGGGGTGAATCACAAAACAAGATAAAACACCCAACAATAAAGTGACTTAGGTTTTGAAGTCAATAAACTAAGGGAAACAACACAGCATGCATTTTATTCTCCCAGTATATGTTTGGTGGAGAACAAATTGCCCTGGGAGAGGTATTGTATAATTTCATTTGGAGGATCATTCTTCTGCAGCAGCAAACAGAAACACACACACTAAAATCAGATTGCAATTAAAATCCAATTATATTATATTACAATATTAGACACCTACCCAGGAAAGATTCAGCAGGGACCTTCTCTGGAAGGCAGTGTGTCACAGTCTTCAAACTGCTTCCAAGTGTGCTTCTGACTCTGCCCTCTGACCCTGAGCATGTGGTAAACAATGCCTGGCAGCCTTTCTCCAATAGCAAAAGGACTTGGTTTATTTCTCATGACAGAGTAACTTTAATAACACCATTACTAATTTACTTCAGAGGATGACATAGGAGGAATATTAAGTCTTCCTCAGGTATATTATTAAACAAATTAAACACAGCATTTCAACTGGTGGGAATCAAGAGATGGAGTTTGTGTGCAGTCAGGAAAATCAGGGTCACAAGAAAATGTCCCCTGTGTGACTTCACATCCTCTATGCCCTTTGTTTCAACAACTTGTCATTTTATTAACTTAAAATGTTCAGCAAATACTTATTCCAAGAAATAGTCTTTTCTCCACCACTCAAGATTTTCTTCTCTCATCACATGATTTACAAACCCAATTAATGGCAAAAACAAATATGCAGTCTATCTGAAGATGTAAGAATTTCCTTCTGGTGGCCTTCTAGAAGATTTGCACTGCTGGCATTTAGGCTGATTTTCTTTCATTTGACAGAACATTACAACTACAGAACTCAGGCTTCCAGTATTTTTAAACAGTTGTCTTCAAGTCCATTTGTCATCATTAACATGGGCCATCCAGAAAATCACCCAGCAAAACTCCATTCAGCCGTCCGGCTCTCTAGTGAGGACAGAACACGAGGGCTGGCTCTCAATATTTTTAATTTATGAAAATGTCTAAAGGCCAGAAGTTGAACCCCCACAGTTCCTTTGTAAGTGGTCTGGCATAGACTCTATATGCACCTTCTTACAGCTACAGGACAGGTGCTAATTAATCTGCCTAATTATGTAGTCAGTGGAAGAGGCTTACCCATAGGATTGTAAATCAGAAGGGGAAAAAAAAGGGAAGGGGAAAGAGAGGAAAAATGCTTTTGGTTTCACATTGAAACAATTTCAGGAGTCAGCTTCCTTGTCATTTCTACTTTAGTTCAATTGATTCTTTATTTCTCCTATATCGTGACTGATGTGTGGCTTTTTTTTTCTTTTCCAGGTGTACACCTAAAAATCACTAAGGAAAAAAAAAACGGTAAACTGACCTGAGGATGACTGGTCAGTCTTTTTTTCCAAATAAAGAAAAAAATCCAAACAGCACACAAACTCCAGATCAATTCAATGTAACATGCAAGACCCCAAATGGTGCTGTTATTCCAACAGGCTTCTGTTTGTAGTTAACCACTCACAGGGCTCATCACTAGAATTCCCCGGGTACCCATACAAATGAATTTAATTACAGATATCATGAGCACGGGCCTCTGAGGCTGTGGATTACATTAGGTAACTCAGGGATGCTGGAAGAGAGAAAACCTGGGGTGTGCAATGAATTTTGTCACATATACACCCTTGGTCTTTCCAGCTTTACGGAAGGGCTGAGGTGTTCTTTCTGTGGTTCTCAACTGCCAGGAACACATATGAAGGCTATGGTAACTGTCTGAAAGGGGAGAGGAGAATACTCTCTGAATTTCTTCCAGGGGAATAAAAGCAGATCACAAGGGATATATTCTCTCAGGGCACAAGCTAACATTGGCAAAGCATCCTGAGAGAAAGAACGTCAAATGGTAAGTGAAGTCCAAGGGCAAGAGCAGACTGTGGCCAGGAAAAGAGACTCACCCATTCAGTCCTACACACTAACTTCCATGCCACCCACAAAGAAACACAGGCCACCACAGGCATGTGTCGATGTCCCATTCCCTTCTTTGAATGCCCCCAATCCTTTGGACAATAACAATTTAGTGTCCTGAATTAAAATAGCTGAAAATATTTTATTTAAAATAATTTAAGAATTCACATGTCTCGTTAACACCCAATGACTTTCCAGCTGGGCAGAAAATCAAAATCTGCATTTGGCAGTTTTACAAGTCATTATGGAAATATGTCTACTCTTTATTTGATCTCCTATTTCTAGATATGGTCTTCACTCCCAGATATTTTTCTCTTCTGTGGATTACTGCAAGTATCTGAAGAGGCTTAAAAAAATCAAGCACTATGTGTGATCTGAGGGCAAATTAAGAAAAAAGTAAACTACCTGGCAATTTAAGATAACATGTTTTTAAGAAAATAATGACAAGTGAAAGAAGCCAGGCACAAAAGGCCACTTATTATATAATTCCATTTATATGAAATGTTCAGAATAAGCAAACACACAGAGAAAGATTAGTGGTTGCCAGGGGCTGGAGGGAGGGAATTCTGGGAGTGTTGGGAGTGACTGCTAAGGGGACAGGGTTTCAGTTTGGGTGTGTGCAAAGGTTCTGGAACTAGAGTGGTGATGTTTGCACAACACCGTGAATGTACTTAATGCCACCGCATTGCAAATTTTTTAGCAGCTAAAATGGTCAGTTTGACGTGTATTTATTTTATCACAATTAAAATGTGACAAGGTTTTTTCATTTCTTTTTTAATTGGAGCATAATTGTTTTACAGTGTTGTGCTAGTTTCTGGGGTACAACAATGTGAATCAGCTATGCGTGCATGCAAGGTCGCTTCAGTCACATCCGACTCTTCGTGACCCCATGGACTGTAGTCTGTTAGGCTCCTTGGTCCATGGAATTCTCCAGGCAAGAATACTGGAGTGGGTTGCCATTTCCTTCCCCAGGAGATCTTCCTGACCCAGGAACTGAACCTAGGTCTCCTGAATTGCAGACAGATTCTTTACCAATTGAGCTACAGGAAGTCCCTTTACACATGTAGTGTATATAGTTGGGGATTCCCTGATGTATCCAGAGTCAATAGTGTGTATAACATATATAGTCAATGCTGCTCTCTCAATAGTGTTTATAGGGTATGTAGTCAATGCTACCTTCTCAATTCTCTCCTCCCTCTACTCCCCTCCATGTAGGGAAAAAAAAAATGACAGAGTTTTAAATAGTAAAATGCAAAGTTTGGGTTAAAATGAATGGCAGATGAATCAAAAGATCAAAAACTCTGGGTACTTGACGACCCCACCAGGGCTTCCTGAAGGATTAGAGAAAGAAATGCCTCCACCTACCTTCTTTCCTAATTCAACCTTCTTATTCTGTCTGAAGCTCAGAAATTCAAGACAGAGAAGACAGTAAGGACAAAAGACCACCATCTCTCCCTCCCTTCTTCGTTGAAAAGTCCTCGGAGTCCAGCTAAGCAGGTAACCAAACCATAGCCAGCTAACAAAGTTTCAGATGTTTTCAATTTCTTAAGATTGTTTGCAAACAACAGGAAGTTGAAGAAGACTGCTCATCAATTCCTAAATGCTCTGACAGTTACCTGATCATGTCTCCTTATCAAGAAGGAAGGAGAAAACCAGGAAAGAAGGAAAGGAAGCAGAAAGAAGATGAAGAGTAGGAAAGATGACAGTATCTATAGAAAACTTCTCTTGAACCTTGAGTGCCTAATTACTATTTTTCCATTGGTCTGAAGAAGAGGCATAATAATCTTAGTTACAATAATGCTGGCATGATATTTTACAGTTTCTTCATCCATATGATAGCAGCAAGTCAGACGTGTCTGGGAAGTGATGATATACACATAAATATCTGATGATTGGGAATGGTAATTGTCTCTTTACGATCTACAAAGAGGCTGGAAGAGGCTTCGAAATCCTCTACAATCCCCTCATCTTACAGATGGGAAAAGAGGTCCAAGGAGATGAAAGAAGGTACCTGAAGACCTACCAGGACAATGTTTTACGATGGCCTTTGAAGATCGAGACTACGAAAATCAGAGAATAAAGTGAAAGCTTTGTCATTAGCAGTGTGAGATGTTTTGGCAGTAGGGTGGTGGTTAAATGCAGAATTTAGAATTAACAGGTTCAAACCGTGTATTTTGCCACTTAATAGCTAAAAGTACTCTGAGTAATTTTATCTCTTTCAGTCTGATTTCCTCATCTATAAAGTGAATTTTAATTTATTTTTAATGTTACCAATGGGATTCAGTGAGGAAAATACAGATCAAGGGTTAGCACAGGACTTGGTACATACATCTTCAATATATTAGTTGTTGGTGACCTGGCAAGTGTTGAAATCCACTGTGCAATGGCTTTTCCCTATATATTTCAACTTTATGTATAGTTCAACATATTCATGATAAAATGTTAGGAAATGAATTGGAAAAAAAAAAAAATAAATAAGTGATGGCTTCAAGAAGCAACAAAGAACAGGCTGACATCTGTAGTTCTGGTATTAATAAGACCCAGCTCATCAATAGTGGATGAAACCCAGGTCTCTTGTCTCCAGTATAAAAGATTTCCCAATACTCCATGCATATAAATAATTTTAGCTCATATTCATATTTCCCAGGATGCACCCACTACCGAAACCCTCTACAGTATTCAGTGACACACAGCACAAATCATCTCAGAGCTACCTCACCAGTGTGTTTTAGGGGAAGAATTAGCGTGCTCTGCTTGAGGGGCAAGGCCAGATCACTTTGAACATTAGGTGTGAACATGACTGTCTCAAACATTTCCACTTTGCTTTACCTTGGGCCTATTTCAATAACTTTCCAGTGGACCAGATTCTCTTCATGTCTCAGCAAAATGTTTCCGTTATTTGTGTATTTATCTGTTAATGCATCTGTCCTTGAAGTTTTTGATCCACATGTGGGAAAAGTCAATCTAGACTCTTTGTCAAGGAAACTTCTAGCAGATTGAAGCAGCACTAGCAGGGGCAGTGACTCCAGTTTCTCCGGCGGGAATACAGCTGCAATCTCTTCAGAAGCCAGTTTAGTGTTGGGTGCCATGGGGGCGGCTTTGATCATTCATTGGAAAATCCAGGAACCGGGGTCGAATTACTAATGCTACAAAAACAATAGCATTAATAGCCAATGTTGCTATACTGTTTATTATCTGTTAGATGGTGTCCAAAGACTTTTGACATATTAATACGTTAAACACACAATGAAAGTCAAAATTTGAAAATCCAAGTCCTGCTCTTGTACAGTGTACAAACAAACAGCCTGAGCAGAAGTGCCAGTGCTCACAGTGGAGTCAGAGGGAAGGAGCAGAGGATTACTGAGAGAAAGCAGACCTGACTCCTGATTCCTGCCACCGAATGGTTCTAAGTGTCATTCCTGTTCGGTAAAATGTCATCATTGGCAAAGGGAGAAGTTTTCATTTGGAAAAACAGTACTGAACTGGAACTGAGGGGTGGGTGCTGAGATCCTGATTACTAGAGGATCTGGAACATATAGGCAGACTTCTTGTCCCTCTGGGCATTCCCCATCACCTCTCTCTCTCCCCTTCCTGCCCTCCCTATTTTTACAAAAGAGAAATCAGATTTGTATTCAAGCCTTTAAAAAAGAAGTACTTTGCTCACTAATCTATTCTCTGTATAAAATGGAAGTAGAAATTCAGTGAAATGCATAATTCAGAGTGGTTTACAGAAACCATTCAATTCATCTTAATTTCCCCAAAGTATAACCACATTAAATGCTAGCATACATACATGTCAACAAGAAAGCTATTCATACATGTCAACAAGAAAGCTATTAATTTTTTTATATCTTAACGGATGTTTGAATGATCAATAAACCATGACCTCCATCATGGCAAAACAAAAACGATTCAGCAAAGTGTCTCCTATGTTAGACTGTTACTGCTGTTTAAAAAATATTGTCTCCCATAGTAAAGTATAATCATCTTTGCTGTTTTATAGGCATCAAACATTCCAGTTCAGACTTTTCCTTCTTCTCAATATTATCTTTAATAATCTCATGGTACTGCAATAAGTAATGTTGAAAAATGAATGATAAAAAGTAAATTTCAATGTGCTATAATTATAATTCTTTGAAAATGAAGTGTAATACTTAAAGACTTGTTCTTTAGTGATTATAAACATAAATAGAATTTCCTCTAGCTTTTGGATATATTCGCCTGTAACAGTACTGCTGTCAGAAATGCAAACAACTGAAAGAACAAACACCGACTTGACCTACTGTTCTATAAATAAAGTCCAATTGCACTGCTGGCGGGGGAAACACAGTCCATACATTTGGTACTGTCATTTGCCGGGTACAGTTATATGACTGACCTGTATAAGTGTGTGCTGGTTTCATTGGTGACACTTTTATAAATATCAAGAACTTGCTGAATAAATCCTGCTATATATCTCTTTGGATCAAAATGGAACACTCCACTGTTGTGAAATCTGATAGTTAATAAAAATAGCCTACTTTTCATTAGATTTTCTTCCAACTATGGGAACACAATAGTTTGATAGTAACTAAGCATGCTTCAAACGGGGAAGGCAATGGCACCCCACCCCAGTACTTTTGCCTGGAAAATCCCATGGACGGAGGAGCCTGGTAGGCTCCAGTCCGTGGGGTCGCTAAGAGTCGGACACGACTGAGCGACTCCACTTTGACTTTTCACTTTCATGCATTGGAGAAGGAAATCGCAATCCACTCCAGTGTTCTTGCCTGGAGAATCCCAGGGACAGAGGAGCCTGGTGAGCTTCCGTCTATGGGGTCGCACAGAGTCGGACACGACTGAAGCGACTTAGCAGCAGCAGCAAGCATGCTTCAAAAGTCAAACTCATCAAAACTGAAAATGTTAGAAAACGTATAAAAGAAACAGTTTTGTTTTCTATCCCCAAACCCACATTTTCTTTTTTTAAAGTACTTTCCAAATTATTAGTATGTATGCAAAATACTGTCAATCAAATAATATGTATAAGCTTCTGCACCGTAACTGCTAATACCCTCTGGGAGCATAAAGATAAAGCAGTTTTGAACACCTTCCTGAACCTTTTTACTATGGGATAGCAACACAAATTGGCATTGTCTAACTCTCACTTCAGTAATAATTATCAGATCAGATCAGATCAGTCATCAGTCGCTCAGTCGTGTCCGACTCTTTGCGACCCCATGAATCGCAGCACGCCAGGCCTCCCTGTCCATCACCAACTCCCGGAGTTCACTCAGACTGACGTCCATTGAGTCAGTGATGCCACCCAGCCATCTCATCCTCTGTCGTCCCCTTCTCCTCCTGCCCCCAATCCCTCCCAGCATCAGAGTCTTCTCCAATGAGTCAACTCTTCGCATGAGGTGGCCAAAGTACTGGAGTTTCAGCTTTAGCATCATTCTTTCCAAAGAAATTCCAGGATTGATCTCCTTCAGAATGGACTGCTTGGATCTCCTTGCAGTCCAAGGGACTCTCAAGAGCCTTCTCCAACACCACAGTTCAAAAGCATCAATTCTTTGGCGCTCAGCCTTCTTCACAGTCCAACTCTCACATCCATACATGACTACTGGGAAAATCACAGCCTTGACTAGATGAACCTTTGTTGGCGAAGTAATGTCTCTGCTTTTGAATATGCTATCTAGGTTGGTCATAACTTTCCTTCCAAGGAGTAAGCGTCTTTTAATTTCATGGCTGCAGTCACCATCTGCAGTGATTTTGGAGCCCAGAAAAATAAAGTCTGACACTGTTTCCCCATCTATTTCCCATGAAGTGATGGGACCGGATGCCATGATCTTCGTTTTCTGAATGTTGAGCTTTAAGCCAACTTTTTCAGTCTCCACTTTCACTTTCATCAAGAGGCTTTTTAGTTCCTCTTCACTTTCTGCCATAAGGGTGGTGTCATCTGCATATCTGAGGTTATTGATATTTCTCTCAGCAATCTTGATTCCAGCTTGTGTTTCTTCCAGTCCAGCGTTTCTCATGATGTACTCTGCATAGAAGTTAAATAAACAGGGTGACAATATACAGCCTTGATGTATTCCTTTTCCTATTTGGAACCAGTCTGTTGTTCCATGTCCAGTTCTCACTGTTGCTTCCTGACCTGCATACAGATTTCTCAAGAGGCAGATCAGGTGGTCTGGTATTCCCATCTCTTTCAGAATTTTCCACAGTTTATTGTGATCCACACAGTCCAAGGCTTTGGCATAGTCAATAAAGCAGAAATAGATGCTTTTCTGGCACTCTCTTGCTTTTTCCATGATCCAGCAGATGTTGGCAATTTGATCTCTGGTTCCTCTGCCTTTTCTAAAACCAGCTTGAACATCAGGAAGTTCACGGTTCACATATTGCTGAAGCCTGGCTTGGAGAATTTTAAGCATTACTTTACTAGCGTGTGAGATGAGTGCAATAATTATAGTTACAGTAAGACGAGTTAAATTTACCCTTTCAGCAGGTTTACATAACGTTCGTACTGTGAAAACAAAACTAAAACAAAAATGATTCAAAGCAAGAAGAATATGGACAAGCATACGTAACGAGCGAGAAACCCAGGAAGTGGCCACCAACTGATGGGAGAGGAAGTTCAGCAGGCACTGTGATGTCATGCAAGCCAGGAAAAGGGCGGAGTCAGAAGTCAGAGTGGCCAGGAGGGTCCACACAGACCCAAGGTCCATTGGCTCCCAGGGAGGGACTCTCAGACGATGACTACATCTACGGCCACATTCATGGACTACATCTGTGCTCACATTCATGGACTACATCCATGGGCTACATCTATGTTCACATTTATGGACTACATATATGGTCACAGAGAAGGTAAACCTACCTTCTCTGCTCTCCTGCAACTTGAATCAATCAGCCATTTGTTGAAATGGACTGGTTTTCTACAGCATCCTACTTACGGTTCCTTGCAAGTTTCAAGAATCTGGGAACACTTGCCTTCATGCCACAAACCCTTGGCCCTACCTTTTCTAACACTTAACCTTCTTTCTACTCTATCACTAGGTTCAATGAAAATGATTCTAAGGGCAGCACAATACACTGAAATTTTCCCCAAGGAAGGCAAATTCTTGTGAACATCTTACCAAAACCCAGCTGAAAGAGGAAGCCCAGTTTGTTTGTCAAAAGCACTGGCTGGTTTCTTTTATGATATGCCTGACTCCTTGCAGGCTCAGGCAGGGAGATCATGGATTTCTGGAATCATAGTCGACTAAGTGAGCATCCCTGAGATTTTTTCTTCAGCATTAGAACTCTCAGTTCACACCCACATTTAGCACCCTCATTTAGACATTTACAGCTCATTGAAACTTTACTTACCTCCCTCAGAAATCTTCAAGTCTGAGAACAGGCTTGGCCAGGCCAGTCTCAAAGTATTGAATGCTCTGCTGGACTTTCAGGGCTTATTGACAGTTAACAGTGTTAATATAAAAGTTTCTTAGACTGGCCTAAAAAAGACTTCTCCCATCTAAGAACAGCTAATCTAGGGTTAGCAGAGTATGGGCCCTGCAGCTACCAACAGTGCTTGAAAACCAGGTCCCTGGTAACACTGCACCCTGGTTCTTCATTGATGAGGCCAGAGGACAGAAACAAGCCCTTGCCAGCTCCGTACGGCAGCATCAAAAGAACACACAAAAGTCACTTAGGAGAGTCCCAGGAACAGAGCAGGCACTAAGTAATTATTAGCCTTGATAATTAACCCATAAGGAATTGAGGAAGAATTCCTGTTCTCAGTCCCTTGAGTAGGAAAAATACACAAGTATGCAACGATTCAAGTTTGATTTCTAAAAAAAGGTAAATGTGCATCTCATTTTTAGATAACAAAATATACAATTTTCAAACTTCACTCAGACCTGTTCTGGTTGTCCTTGGCCAACCAGAAAGATAACTATGTGGCTGAAAGGTGTGATCATACCTGGAGTGTTTCTATCTATGTTTTGATGGTCCTTCAGAGAAGGCAATGGCAACCCACTCCAGTACTCTTGCCTGGACGATCCCATGGATGGAGAAGCCTGGTAGGCTGCAGTCCATGGGGTCACTAAGAGTCAGACATGACTGAGAGGCTTCTCCTTCACTTTTATGAATTGGAGAAGGAAATGGTAACTCACTCCAGTGTTCTTACCTGGAGAACCCCAGGGACAGCAGAGCCTAGTGTGTATTAATTCAGTCGTTCAATTGTGTCCAACTCTTTGTGAACCCATGAATCATAGCACGCCAGGCCTCCCTGTCCATCACCAACTCCCAGAGTTCACTCAAACTCATGTCCATCCAGTCAGTGATGCCACCCAGCCATCTCATCCTCCGTCGTCCCCTTCTTCTCCTGCCCCCAATCCCTCCCAGCATTAGGGTCTTTTCCAATGAGTCAGCTCTTCACATGAGGTGGCCAAAGTATTGGAGTTTCAGCTTCAGCATCAGTCCTTCCAATGAACACCCAGGACTTTAGGATGGATTGGTTGGATCTCTTTGCAGTCCAAGGGACTCTCAAGAGTCTTCTCCAACACCACAGTTCAAAAGCATCAATTCTTCAGCGCTCAGCTTTCATCACAGTCCAACTCTCACATCCATACATGACCACAGGAAAAATCATAGCCTTGACTAGATGGACATTTGTTGGCAAATTAGTATCTCTGCTTTTGAATATGCTATCTAGGTTGGTCATAACTTTCCTTCCAAGGAGTAAGTGCCTTTCAATTTCACGGCTGCAGTCACCATATGCAATGATTTTGGAGCCCCAAAAAATAAAGTTTGACACTGTTTCCACATCTATTTCCCATAAAGTGATGGGACCGGATGCCATGACCTTAGTTTTCTGAATGTTGAGCTTTAAGCCAACCTTTTCACTCTCCACTTTCACTTTCATCAGAGGGTCTTTAGTTCTTCACTTTCTGCCATAAGGGTGGTATCATCTGCATATCTGAGGTTATTGATATTTCTCCTGGCAATCTTGATTCCAGTTTGTGCTTCTTCCAGTCCAGCGTTTCTCATGATGTACTATGCATAGAAGTTAAATAAACAGGGTGACAATATACAGCCTTGACGTACTCCTTTTCCTATTTGGAACTAGTCTGTTGTCCCATGTCCAGTTCTAACTGTTGCTTCCTGACCTGCATACAGATTTCTCAAGAGGCAGATCAGGTGGTCTGGTATTCCCATCTCTTTCAGAATTTTCTACAGTCTATTGTGATCCACACAGTCAAAGGCTTTGGCATAGTCAGTAAAGCAGAAGTAGATGTTTTTCTGGAACTCTTTTGCTTTTTCCATGATCCAGCAGATGTTGGCAATTTGATCTTTGGTTCCTCTGCCTTTTCTAAAACCAGCTTGAACATCTGGAAGTTCATGGTTCACGTACTGCTGAAGCCTGGCTTGGAGAATTTTGAGCATTACTTTACTAGTGTGTGAGATGAGTGCAATTGTGTGATAGTTTGAGCATTCTTTGGCATTGCCTTTCTTTGAGACTGGAATGAAAACTGACCTTTTCCAGTCCTGTGGCCACTGCTGAGTTTTCCAAACTTGCTGGCATATTGAGTGCAGCACTTTCACAGCATCATCTTTCAGGATTTGGAATAGCTCAATTGGAATTCCATCACCTCCACTAGCTTTGTTCATAGTGATGCTTTCTAAGGCCCACTTGACTTCACATTCCAGAATGTCTGGCTCTAGGTGAGTGATCACACCATCATGATTATCGTGAAGCTCTTTTTTGTACAGTTCTTCTGTATATTCTTGCCACCTCTTCTTAATATCTTCTGTTTCTGCTAGGTCCATACTATTTGTGTCCTTTATCAAGCCCATCTTTGCATGAAATGTTCCTTTGGTATCTCTAATTTTCTTGAAGAGATCTCTAGTCTTTCCCATTCTGTTGTTTTCCTCTATTTCTTTGCATTGATTGCTGAGGAAGGCTTTCTCTCTCCTTGCTATTTTTTGGAACTCTGCATTCAGATGCTTATATCTTTCCTTTTCTCCTTTGCTTTTTGCTTCTCTTTTCACAGCTATTTGTAAGCCCTCCCCAGACAGCCATTTTGCTTTTTTGCATTTCTTTTCCATGGGAATGGTCTTGATCCCTGTCTCCTGTACAATGTCACAAACCTCCATCCATAGTTCATCAGGCACTGTCTATCAGATCTAGTCCCTTAAATCTATTTCTCACTTCCACTATATAATCATAAGGGATTTGATTTAGGTCATACCTGAATGTTTTAGTGGTTTTGCCTACTTTCTTCAATTTAAATCTGAATTTGGCAATAAGAAGTTCACGATATGAGCCACAGTCAGCTCCAGGTCTTGTTTTTGCTGACTGTATAGAGCTTTTCCATCTTTGGCTGCAAAGAATATAATCATTCTGATTTCTGTGTTGACCATCTTGTGTAGAGTCTTCTCTTGTGTTGTTGGAAGGTGTTTGCTATGACCAGTGCGTTCTCTTGCCAAAACTGTTAGCCTTTGCCCTGCTTCATTCCTTACTCCAAGGCCAAATTTGCCTGTTACTCCAGGTGTTTCTCGACTTCCTACTTTTGCATTCCAGTCCCCTATAATGAAAAGGACATCTTTTTTGGGTGTTAGTTCTAAAAGGTCTTGTAGGTCTTCATAGAACTGTTCATCTTCAGCTTCTTCAGCATTACTGGTTGGGGCATAGGCTTGGATTACTGTGACATTGAATGGTCTGCCTTGGAAACGAACAGAGATCATCCCATCATTTTTGAGATTGCATCCAAGTACTGCATTTTTGACTCTCTTATTGACCATGATGGCTACTCCATTTCTTCTAAGGGATTCCTGTCCACAGTAGTATATATAATGGTCATCTGAGTTAAATTCACCCATTCCAGTCCATTTTAGTTCACTAATTCCTAGAATGTCGACGTTCATTCTTGCCATCTCCTGTTTGACCACTCCCAATTTGCCTTGATTCATGGAGCTGACATTCCAGGTTCCTATGCAATATTGCTCTTTACAGCATTGGACCTTGCTTCTATCACCAGTCACATCCACAACTGGGTATTGTTTTTGCTTTGGCTCCATCCCTTCATTCTTTCTGGAGTTATTTTCTCCATTGATCTTCAGTAGCATATCGGGCACCTACCGACCCAGGGAGTTCCCCTTTCAGTATCCTACCATTTTGCCTTTTCATACTGGGGTTCATGGGGTTCTCAAGGCAAGAATACTGAAGTTGTTTGCCATTCCCTTTTACAGTGGACCACATTCTGTCAGACCTCTCCACCATGACCCGCCCATCTTGGGCGGCCCCACACGGCATGGCTTAGTTTCACTGAGTTAGACAAGGCTGTGGTCGATGTGATCAGATTGGCTAGTTTTCCGTGATTATGGTGCTGCCATCTATGGGGTCGCACAGTGTTGGACATGACTCAAGGGACTTAGCAGCAGGAGAGCAAGCAATTTCCTTCATCAGTATATCACTACAACAACTCCCATCCTTCACTGATTATCACCTCCAGAAACATGGTCCCTTCCAACATCCCATGTCCTCAGAGATTAAGAGAATTTACCATGTAAGGTTACTTTTTCCTAGAGTGATAGAGTTGAAAATTTAAACTATTATTTGGTCTATTAGGAAAAGCACATAAGAATTCTTTTGACCTTAACTACCTGTTTAATCTTCTGCCGGGAGAAATATCAATAACCTCAGATATGCAGATGACACCACTCTTATGGCAGAAAGTGAAGAGGGGCTAAAAAGCCTCTTGATGAAAGTGAAAGTGGAGAGTGAAAAGGTTGGCTTAAAGCTCAACATTCAGAAAGGGGCTCAACATTCAGCAGTGAAATGTGAAATGTGAAATGTGAAAAGTGAAAAGTGAAAAGCTCAACATTCAGAAAGTGAAAGTGGAGAGTGAAAAGGTTGGCTTAAAGCTCAACATTCAGAAAGGGGCTCAACATTCAGAAGAGGGGCTAAAAAGCCTCTTGATGAAAGTGAAAGTGGAGAGTGAAAAGGTTGGCTTAAAGCTCAACATTCAGAAAACGAAGATCATGGCATCTGGTCCCATCACTGCATGGGAAATAGATGGGGAAACAGTGGAAACAGTGTCGGACTTTGTTTTTCTGGGCTCCAAAATCACTGCAGATGGTGACTGCAGCCATGAAATTAAAAGACGCTTACTCCTTGGAAGGAAAGTTATGACCAACCTAGATAGCATATTCAAAAGCAGAGACATTACTTTACCAACAAAGGTTCGCCTAGTCAAGGCTATGGTCTTTCCTGTGGTCATGTATGGATGTGAGAGCTGGACTGTGAAGAAGGCTGAGCGCCGAAGAATTGATGCTTTTGAACTGTGGTGTTGGAGAAGACTCTTGAGAGTCCCTTGGACTGCAAGAAGATCCAACCAGTCCATTCTGAAGGAGATCAATCCTGGAATTTCTTTAGAAGGAATGATGCTAAAGCTGAAACTCCAGTATTTTGGCCACCTCATGCGAAGAGTTGACTCATTGGAGAAGACTCTGATGCTGGGAGGGATTGAGGGCAGGAGGAGAAGGGGACGACAGAGGATGAGATGGCTGGATGGCATCACTGACTCGATGGGTATGAGTCTGGGTGACCTCCGGGAGCTGGTGATGGACAGGGAGGCCTGGCGTGCTGCGGTTCATGGGGTCGCAAAGAGTCGGACACGACTGAGCGACTGATCTGATCTGATCTGATCTGACCTGTTTAATCAAGGGGAACATGTTTTTATTCTTCAGTATCTAGATAATCATTTCATTCTTTCCTTGGTTTTTGAAAGTGTGTATGAAAGTCAACAATCCTGGTTAATAATTGTTGTTTTTGTCAAGTCACTAAGTCACAACAATAATTGTTATTGCCAGTCACTGAGTCCAACTCTTTGTGACCCCATGAATTGCAGCATGCCAGGCTCCCCTGTTCTTCCCAATCTCCCAGAGTTTGCTCAAACTCATGACCATTGAGTCAGTGATGCTATCTAATCATCTCATCCTCAGCCAGTCCCTGCTCCTCCTGCGCTCAATCTTTCCCAACATTACAGTCAATAATTAGCTTCCTATTAAAGATGGGGACAACTTTTAGAAACAGAAATAAAGTCAAAGGATATCAGAGCTGGCACTCAGACCAGATATTGTAAATAAGTGAGAAGATAGGTGATTTACATTAATTCCCAAACAGAGGTAGAATGCATCTATTTATGAAACCAGTTTAAGGATTTTTTGTTCAAACTCAATCAGTTCAGTTCAGTTGCTCAGTCGTGTCCGACTGTTTTCTATCCCATGTACTGCAGCATTCCAGGCTCCCCTGTCCAGCAATTTCTGAAGGTTGCTTAAACTCATGTCCATTAAGTCAGTGATGCCATAGAACCTTCTCATTCTGTTGTCCCTTTCTCCTCCTGCCTTCAATCTTTCTCAGCATCAGAGTCTTTTCAAATGAGTCAGTTCTTTGCATCAGGTAGCCAAAGTACTGAAGCTTTAGCTTCAGCATCAGTCCTTCCAATGAATATTCAGGACTGATTTCCTTTAGGATGGACTGGTTGGATCTCCTTGCAGTCCAAGGGACTCTCAAGAGTCTTCTCCAACACCACTGTTCAAAAGCATCAATTCTTTAGCGCTCAGCTTTCTTTATGGTCCAGTTCTCACATCCATACATGACTACTGGCAAAACCATAGCTTTGACTAGACAGACCTTTGTTGGCAAAGTAATGCCTCTGCTTTTTAATATGCTGTCTAGATTGGTCATAGCTCTTATTCTAAGGAGCAAGCATCTTTACCCAGGGGTTAAAAAAGTAATTAAAAAAATTAGTATCTTCCTTCCTTTTTAATCGGGAATGAACTCGGTCAGGGGCATCATGATTTTAATAGTTCAATCAGAATCTGATACAGACTTTCAATGCCTAAGCAGTAGAAGAACTCAATTTAGCTGTACATTTCTTGAGGGTAGGACCATTCTTGAAGATCAAGAATCCTTATAAACCACAAAAAGTAGGCTCCCTTCTCTTTTTTTCTAACAGTAACCAGTTCTTGCTCTTCTTTATATTGTTTTGTTTCTAGCATGTGTACTAGTTAAATGTTTGTTTTAACAAAACTTTTGTGTTGTTATCTGTTTATATCATAACTTTGGAGGAATAATATGATACATTCCACTTACAGCAAGTGCAGACACAACCTACCAATAAAGCCTTATTTTTTTGCCCAAAGTGTGAGAATAATATCTAAGTGTGAGAGCTTTTCTCACACTTTGATGCTATTCTCACATTTGTAACATCAGACTTTATTTCTACATTTCAAAAAGCCAAATAAAATCTACCACCAAATACTAAAACCATATAGCTACAAAATACCAACACATCCTTATGCACAAGTACTTTACCCAACCTCAGGTAAATATAAAGCAGGACTATTAGAACCATAGGTGATGAACTCAGAGACAGCTGAAAGTGACAATTGGATAATGTAAGGGACACCAAGCAGAGACATTACTTTGCCAACAAAGGCCCATCTAGTCAAGGCTGTGGTTTTTCCAGTGGTCATGTATGGATGTGAGAGTTGGACTGTGAAGAAAGCCGAGTGCTGAAGAATTGATGCTATTGAACTGTGGTGTTGGAGAAGACTCTTGAGAGTCCCTTGGACTGTAAGGACATCCATCCAGTCCATCCTATAGGAGATCAGTCCTGGGTGTTCATTGGAAGGACTGATGTTGAAGCTGAAACTCCAATACTTTGGCCACCTGATGCGAAGAGCTGACTCACTGGAAAAGACCCTGATGCTGGGAAAGATTGAGGGCAGGAGGACAAGGGGATGACAGAGGATGAGACAGTTAGATGGCGGTTAGATGGCATCACCGACTCAATGGACATGGGTTTGGGTGGACTCTGGGAGTTGGTAATGGACAGGGAGGCCTGGCGTGCTGCAGTTCATGGGGTCACAGAGTCAGACACGACTGAGTGACTGAATTGAAAACAATTCAGAGACACCAGTACTGATCAACCAACATGAGACTGAAATTAAGTATGATGGTCACAACAACAATGGCTACTATAACACAAAGCCCTTGTGAAGCACTTGAAACTTCATTCACAGTGTGTCATGTACTGGATATTATCTCTTCCCCAAGTTTATGCTCTTAAGATCAGGTTCATAACTGTCATATTTACTTTAGCCAAAGACAAGATGGCCACACTTCCACATATAGATATTTCTTGGGATTTGCCATGTAGGCATCCACCCATGCCAAGTAGGCATGGTCTAACAGCCAATGAGCAGCGACCAAAGCTAGTGAAAAGCAGGAGCATGTATCTCTTCAGACCTAGATAAACATGGTCCACATTCTCAGCATAAATGAAAAATAAGATTTTAACAAAACCAGTTGTTGTTTAGTTGCTAAGTTGTGTCTGACTCTTTCGTGACCCCTTTTGTGGACTGTAGCCTGCCAGGTTCCTCTATCCATAGGATTTCCAGTCAAGAACACTGGAGTGGGTAGCCGTTTCCTTCTCAAGGGAATCTTCCTGACCCAGGGATCAAACCTGTGTCTCCTGCATTGGCAGGCAGATTCTTTACCTCTGACCTACCATGGAAGCCCTGAACAAAACCTAGATTTACATGAAAACTGTCATCTGAATTCTACCAACTTGTTCAGTTGTATTTCTCTGCAGGCTCTTGATCACTCATTTGGTCCACAGCATTGACAATGCAGAAGCAATAGTAGCTACTGGTCTAACATTAAAAGGTGTTTTCTCTCAATGAAGGAAAGAGGCCCAAATCTGGACAATGAGGTTCAACTGCCTTTTGTGTTTGAGAAAAGTAACTGTCTTAAAGGAACACGCTCTAAGATATTTCCTGCAAAATTCATATCTCTCATACACATTCTTATTTATTACATATCTCCTTTCTTGGGCTTGCCTGGTGGCTCAGATAGTAAAGAATCTGCCTGCAAAGCAGGAGGCCTAGGTTCAATGCCTGGGTGGCAAAGATCCCCTGGAGAAGGAAATGGCAACCCACTCCAGTATCCTTGCCTGGAGAATCCCATAGACAGAGGAGTCTAACATGCTATGGTTCATAGCACAGAGTCAGATATACGTGCCTGTACTCTGGCTGAGCTCACAGTTGAAAGGCATCAGCCTGCAGTGCTGAACCACCCTGCTCTTGTCAGTACACTAGGCCTTCTAAATGCAGACATTCTCCAGCACCACAAAGCACACCTCCTCTCCACGCTCAGAACAGAGCTCAAATATATTTACCATTTTTAAAATTTAAAACGTGTCTGAAATGAATGCCACTCTTGCTGAACAATCAATTTGCATTAAGTTAAATTAACACAGTAATAGACAGCTATAAAATTACACTTTTCATGCACTGAATTTAATGATGAAATAATAGGTAGTAACAGGTTACAATTCTGACATAAATATCACACAATGAGTAAATCCACTCAACAGTAATGAATAACTTTCAATATCCCATTTCCTGGGAAACGATATTGAAAGAGCAACAAATAAATTGCAAAGTTATTGTCCATTAGGACAACATAATTTTCTTCTGGAAAAAGAACTACAAGGAGCTGTTAACCTGAGCATATGATTATAATGGAGTTTTCTGTGTTTGGTTTATATTTGAGAATTTAATACAGTATCATTTCTATTTTGACATGTTGTTGCAGTATCATTCATCTTTATGGTTAAAAAATGATATCTTGCATGCTTAGATTAGGACAAGAACGAAGGTGATAATTATTGGCAATCCAAGAAAGTGAGAAACATATGTATTTGGTGCTTAAGGTTCATTTCGGTTTTTAAATTAGACGTGATTTTTACTTTTTTTTTTTTTCCCCTAATTATCTATGTGCATGAGACACTTTTTTCAAAAGTACTTTTAAAAAAATGACACGTAGACGTGGGATGAAGCTAGATGGTTCTGTGTAAGCTGAATGATGTCTGAAAAAATATTCAGAGCAAGCAGACTTTCCACAGTATGAAAACTTACTGCTTCGGGTTGGCTGTCACTACTTCCCTGGGGCAAAGAAGACCACTCTGAAAATGTTCAAATTTCAATGGCTGACTGTTTTAAGCACAGATCTTTGGAAATCTTTTGCAAAATGTGTGAGCTTTTATATTGCAAGGAATCCAAGTTCCTTCATGCCTTAAAATCAAACTACTACACCAGCAAAAAACTTGTGAACCACACATAGAAAAGCTCCCACAAGATGGGGGAAGGTCTTACTCTGCACAGTCTAGACTATTGTGTGGAACACTTGTGTGCCCTGGATATTAAGATGCACTATGAGTGAAAAAACATGCTGAGATGGGGGGAAAAAAAGTTCTGCAAATACTGGACTCCACAAATTTTACAAATTGTTTCTTTTATCTGCAAACATGTCAGGTTTTAACAGGCTAATGTGCAATGAGAAGCAACCAGGGGAGATAAGGCATGTAGTGCTTCCCCAAACTAAACTGAACTTGGATGTATTATCCACAGGATAACAGTAATGCTCTCACTGATTACCAGTGTTCCATGGAACGCATTTAGGGTAATACTTGTTTAACCTAATAGATGAGAAGAACTGGTCAATTTGCCTGGAAAGCAAAAAAAAAAAAGACCACATCTTCTTACTTCCTTACAAAATAAAAACACAAACACACCAACAAATAAAGGATCACAAAATATTCCTATTCAAGGAACCAGACTGGGGAAAAAGGAAGAAGAGGATTTTAACATCTCAACTTAGGAATAAATTAATGGAAAGATTTTTGATCTGCAGATAAGAAAAAGTCATCAAGGCAACCAAGGCAGGGACCCACCTGAGTCAGCAGCCCAGTGGTAGCCCTGTAGGGAGTATAGTCTCACCCAGGGAAGCAGATCCCCTTGAAAAAGCCTAGGAGTTTGATTCTGCAGGATCTTCAGGTAAACCCCTGGCTCACTTTTCTCTTGATGAAATCCAGCTGTTTTGCCCTAGTGGCTGGTACCAGGGATGGGTGACACAGGGGGGCCTAAGACCTGAGGGGAGAAAACAACCTAAAAAAAAAAAAATCACAAGAAAAACAATGCTCCCCAAAAGCTTTTCTTCCCCCCCACCGAATTCTAGCTTTTTTCCAGGTTCTCTTTAAAAATACTGTTTTCAAAAAACTGGACTAAAAGGCATTGTTATCTGAATGGAAGTTCCTCTCATCCCAGAAAAGTTCTGCTCTATGCTGGAGGACACCATTTGGCACCTCCCAAGACTTCATTTGCACATTCTCAGTTATTCTGCTATAAATGTAACCACCGGTATGCATATACATTCACGGTACACTGAATGTACAATGCCGAACTTATTCTTTGAGAGAGAAAATTGCTCCTCTACGTGTCAATTGTCTCATTTTACCAGAATCTGCTCACTTCCAAAAAATGCAAAGACAGAGGAAGAAAACTTGGTTCTGAGTTCACTCGCCTCCTGTTTAGGCGGAAGGTCTAGCATAGTCCCTAAAATTTTCAGCATTACCGTGATTCCTTCAAGGCCTCTACGTTCTGGGTACTTTTCAACTAAGCTATGAATTATGTTGCCTGGTTGGGGTACTGAACAGACCACCTTGAATAGATGCGCCTCACTGACAACTCTCTGTCCAAATCCTGCTCATGGTAAAGACTCAGTTTAAATGTCATCTTCAACAAACATTCTACGATGTTCCCATCTGGATGCGAGCTCTCCCTCAGTCATTAATGGTGCTCTGCCAGAACTCTCAGACAATGCCTTGAGAGTGCTGGTTTTTAACTTTATTTTTTATTGAAATTGAGTTGATTTACAATGTTATGTTAGTTTCTGTTGTTCAGGAAAGTAATTCATTTCATACACATACGTGCACATATACGTTTCTTTTCTAGATTCCTTTCCATTTGGTTATTGAGTAGCAATCCCTGTGCTATACCATAGGATCTTATTGGTTATCTATTTTATACACAGTAGTGTATATTTTTTAATTTCAAACTCCTAATTTATCCTTCCCTATCCCTTTTCTCCTTTGATAGCCATAGAATTGTTTTCTATGTTTGTGAGTCTATTTCTATTTTGTAAATAAGTTCATTCATATGCTTTTCTTTTAGATTTCATATATAAGGGGTATTATATGATACTTGTCTTTCTGTCTGACTTCAGTTTAGTTCAGTCGCTCAGTCGTGTCTGATTCTTTGCGACCCCATGAATCGCAGCACATCAGGCCTCCCTGTCCATCACCAACTCCCGGAGTTCACTCAGACTCACGTCCATCGAATCGGTGATGCCATCCAGCCATCTCATCATCTGTCGTCCCCGTCTCCTCCTGCCCCTAATCCCTCCCAGCATCAGGGTCTTTTCCCATGACTCAACTCTTTGTATGAGGTGGCCAAAGTATTGGAGTTACATAGTGGTAATTAAACAAGAAGGCCTTCAGACTGAAGTGGCTCTAATTCTCTGAGAGCCTACATAAGCAAATCAAATCTGAGCCTGTAAATGTCTCAAAGTCACAAAATCAAAATGCTAAGGCCGACCAATTACAAACAGCCAACTAGGCTTGAGGCTCTAGCCAGTCATGTGACTCAAGCCTTTTTGGGCTTCTATACTTCTCATATCCCTGGGTCCTGTAGGCAAGCCTTCCTTCTAACCACTTCTGGTTTGGTACAACCAAATCCGAATCTATTTTTCAATCAAATCAATCAACTCAAATTTAATAAATTTAATCAAATCAACTCAAATTTAATAGGCCTCAGTTTACCTTTTAATAGAAAGCAATAGAACCAGAAAAGCTAAGTTGCAGTGGTAGATGGAAAGATGAGCAATTGTTCAAACCATGGGGGAAGGGGTGGAGCTGGTCAGATAGAGAACCCTGAAACCTTTATTAAAAAAAAAAAAAAAAACCAATGTGGGGCCAGGGGGTAGGGGGCCCAGGAAATTCAGAACAGAGGCACAGGGGTTCACCTCAGGGGCATTTCCACAGGGGTCAGGGTTTTAACACTGGTTCTCTAGGGGAAGAGAGAAAAGGAAGAGAAGAAACTACTGTTTCTTCTACTATATATTCATATTTGGGGAATATTTTTAGTCTTGTGTTTTTGACGTGTGAGCTGCCAGCACAAAATACACCAAACACCTTCCTAACTCCCTCAAACCAAATAAATAAATGAAAAGAGAGGCTGCTGAAAACCTTGACAAACAGCTTGTCAAGAAAAGCTGTTTTTCACACAAGAAACCTCCTTTCAGAACCCTAAATCCTAAATTCTCATTCTATTTGCAGTACCCTTATCTATTAGTTGGGGAAGGCAATGGCACCCCACCCCAGTACTTTTGCCTGGAAAATCCCATGGATGGAGGAGCCTGGTAGGCTATTAGTATCACAATGGAAAAGTGTAAATTGGACCCCTAAAAAAAAAAAAAAATCCTCTTCATTTTTAAAGCCAAAAACTGATCAAGGAGTTCTGTCCACATCTCAAAAGGCTGTATTCACATTTCAGATATATGGATAGAGATGTATAATTTAGAAAGGAGTACATATTGATTTCTGGTGTTGAAGCCACATGCATAGATTTGTCTTATGTATCCTTCAATTTATAAGTAAATTTTTATGATCAGTTAAATTTGGAATTAATGTAGAATTTGGAATGAATTTATCAGAACTATGTGTGACTGGAACAGGTTTAAACCAATACACATGTCATTAAGCAATCTCTGCCCTGTTATAAAGTCTAATGTAATTTCTCAGAATTAGCAAAGAGCAAAAGAAAAATCTAAAAAACCAGCAAAACGATCTAGTTTAATCCCACTGTCTGGCATGAGAAAGAGAGGGGGAACAAACACTAGAAAAAAGTGCCATTCTTTAAAAATTTTTAATTTTAGAAATCTATTGGAGGAGAGCAAAGATTGCTGAGGCTGAATCAGATGGTACCATTACTTGACTTTCTAAGTATAAGATTGACGCTATCCCTAACAGTCAGTCAGATGTTGGGAACATGGTCCCATCAGACATACAAAAAGACCAGCAAGCCCATCTGGTACGTCACTGCCTGCTCTTTGGGTTTAAGTGTTATACGATCACCCTGTCAAATACAAACGGGTCATGTTTGGCAGACACAGAATCAAACCATGACCAATTTGCACTTGAGTTTGGATTGGCCTAATAGTTCCTCAGTAAGGAACTGTCACACAAAGGGCACATTTTCGTGGGAAGGAGAAATGACAGTCCTGCCATCTGGCTGGTGAGTACTGCCAGGTGGGTCCTGGGGTACATGGGGAAGGGCAGGAGGCTGGGGTATGGGGAGGGTCTGTCAGGTAGGGTGCACAAAGGAACTCTGACACCATTTACCCTTCTCACATTTTCCTACAGGGTAACTATGTGAATAAAGAGTTATGATTTCAGACTGCACACAATGCAGACCAATTTACAAAGGCTTTTTCTGAGTGTTGTTACCCTAAATATCTCCAAGATTTTTCAGTGGGTTTCCAGAGTATTCTGGCTGATTTCCACAGCTCCCCACCTTCTCATAGAGCTCACACACACACTTCTCATCTCCTCTGGCATCTCTGGCTAACTGAGGGACATATCTGTTAGCCTTCCATCTTGCTTCTTCAGCTTGAATAGGACGGTCTTCTTGAAAATTATTAACTATAACTCATCAAATACTCTCCTCCCAAAACATATTTAGGGATGCACTGAAAAAGATACTAACAATGAGCTGTTTCATGCTGATTCAAATTAAAACGCTCAAATATATATTCAAGAAAGAAAGCTCCTGATTTATCTTTTCAAAACACTGATTTCAAACTTGACAAAATACTCCAAAAAATGAAAATTCAAATCCAACTTATAAATAATTATGTAAAAATATTAACTCAAATATTAGCAAACAGAATCCATCAGCACAATGAAAGAATAACATACCATGACCTAATAGGACTAAGTATAAGGATACCAAGCTCTTTCAAGAACAGGAAAACTACTTTGATAATTCATAATATTTAATTCAAGAAGTTAAGGGAGAAAAACCATATAATCATCTCCACAGATGCTAAAAAAGCATCTGAAAGACTCATAGTCACCAATGTGTTAACAGACTAGGGACCTATAAATACTTTATAATTTTTTTTTTAAACTGAAGAATAGTTGATTCATAATGTTGTATTAGCTTTAGGTGTATAGCAAAGTGATTTAGTTATGCATATTTCATATATTTATTCTTTTTCAGATTCTTTTCCATTATAGATTACAAGATATTTAATATACTTCTCTATACTATACAATTGGTTCTGTGCTATACAGTTGGTCTTGTTGATTATTTCATATATAGTAGTGTGTGTATTCATCCCAAACTCTTAATTTATCCCTTCCACTCCTATACACACTTCTTAATGTGCAAAGAAACAAAGATATTTTAAAAGCCAGAACAAAGCTTAACAGTGATACATAAACAGCATTCTCATTGAGACAAGAATCACTACTACCAATACTCCATATTAATCATTTTATACTTTCCAACTGGCATCAGCCAGTGCAGTTAGGAGAAAGCCATTGTTATGAACATAATGTTTGTGCCACTACCTGAAATCATACAAAGCCCCAAGCCCCTAGGTGTGGCTTTAGTTGAAGTAAAATGAGGTCCTATTGGTGGAGCTCTCATGCAGTTAAGATTAGTCTTTCACAAAGAGATACTCAGGAGCTCTGCTTTTCCTCTTCTCTCATTCTCACCTTGGATTTCCCAGCTGCAAGTATAGAGAAATATAAATTTGTTTTCTAAGCACCTTTGTCTACAGTATTTTGTATGGCAGTCCAAGCAGAGTAACACAGTCACGAACCCGTCAAGTTGAAAAGCTAGAGGCAAAAATATTATTTTTTGCAGATGATACATTTACAAATCTAGAAAACCAAAGAAAATCAACCAGAAATGAATAAAACTATTGAAAGACAATTAAGCTAGATGATTATTAAATTAGATAACAAGTAACAGCTTTTCTTATAAACACAGAAGTCAATTAAATGTAAAGAAAGATAGTATGTACAAGAGAACACAGAATTTCAAGGAATTTCAAAGTGTGCAGAATTCCTAAGGAAAAAAACATCAAAATTCCACAGCAAGATGTAAGATGACAAATAGACAAACTGTTTACAAATGTAAAACTCACTGTAAAGATGTTATTTCCTCCTAAGTTACTTTATAAATTTAAAGCAATCCCAGCAAATATGCCTGTAAGAATATTTTTGAAATTTGGCAAGTTAAAATGCACATAAAAAACTCACCTGTAAGAACTGTCATGAAATATATGGTTATTAACCTCACTGGATATTAAAACATACTATGAAGCTAAGGTAATTAAAACAGTTTGTTACTAGAAAATAAAATCAGAAAAATGGGATAAGAATAGTTCAGAACAGACAATACATATAGAATTATATAATAAAGTTGGCATTAAAGATGTGGGAGAATGATGGATTACCCAATAAATACCCTGGGTAAAAGTAGCCAGTTCCCAGGGGAAAACTTTGCCGGTTCCATTCTCATGTCTTACATCAAAATAAATCCCAGATGGCTCAAAAATGTAAATGTAAAAAATAAAGTTGTTAGAACAAAAAAAGAACATTAAAAAAATATTTTTAGCCTAAGAAGGCCTTCCTAGGCAAGGGACAAAAAAACAAATGCCATAAATTTAAAAATAAAGGGAAAGAAAATTGATAAATTTGCATCAGCATTTGAAATGTTCAAAAAGCAAAGAGTAGCAACAAGAAACAAAAAAGCAAATGATGAAGCAAAAATACTTATAACTCTTAAGTGAGACAAATGTCTCATTTCTCCTAAATAGAGTGTATTCATATCTTTTAGAAAAGGACCAAGACCATGGAATAAAGTTAGTATTGTATTGCATTTTGGGCTCTTTAGGAAGCAGATAGAGATGGAGAATAGGGTGCAGGAGGCTTACTGGAAAGTGTTCTGAGGATCAACACCCATTGGGGAAAGGAGGAACCAAACCATGCAAAAGAAGTTGGGCAGTGATAAAATCCCAACAAGAACTCCATTAGTTTCCCACACAGCTCAGGAGCTGGGAATACCAAACTGGCAGCAGAGGAGATAGGCCTCTCTAGTCGCATTGACTAAGAGCTGAATATAGATATTCCAGGGCCGGGGAGAGAGACCTCTGGCTTAGGGGGATCTCGTCAGTTGACGCAGTTCCCCAAAAGCAAAGGACGTGGCTAATAAACATACTAGAAGATATTCAACTTCATTCACAACTAAGAAAGGGTTAAAATTAGTACCATTTTCCCTATCAGAGAGGCAAAGAGTAGATGGCAGCCAATGCGGAATGGTCAATATTGATACTTACAACACTGGTGAGAGGAACGGAAACCCCAAGACATCTTGTGCAAAGATGGGCACAGAAAGGACAGAAATAGTATGGACCTAACAGAAGCAGAAGATATTAAGAAGAGGTGGAAATAATACACAGAAGAACTGTACAAAAAAGATCTTTATGACCCAGATAACCAAGATGGTGTGATCACTGACCTGGAACCAGACATCCTGGAATGCGAAATCAAGTGGGCCTTAGGAAGCATCACTACAAACAAAGCTAGTGGAGGTGATGGAGTTCCAGCTGAGCAATTTCAAATCCTAAAAGATGATGTTATGAAAGTGCTGCATTCAATATGCCAGCAAATTTGGAAAACTCAGCAGTGGCCACAGGACTGGAAAAGGTCAGTTTTCATTCCAATTCCAAAAAAGGCAATGCCAAAGAATGCTCAAACTACTGCACAATTGCACTCATCTCATGTGCTAACAAAGTAATGCTCAAAATTCTCCAAGCCAGGCTTCAACAGTCTGTGAACTGTGAACTTCCAAATGTTCAAGCTGGATTTAGAAAAGGCACAGGAACCAGATATCAAATTGCCAATCGTCAAAAAAGCAAGAGAATTCCAGAAAAACATCTACTTCTGCATTATTAACTATGCCAAACCTTTTGACTGTGTGGATCACAATAGACTGTGGAAAATTCTGAAAGAGACGGGAATACCAGACCACTTGACCTGCCTCCTGAGAAATCTGTATGCAGGTCAAGAAGTAACAGTTAGAACTGGACATGGAACAACAGACTGGTTCCAAATAGGAAAAGGAGTACGTCAAGGCTGTATATTGTCACTCTGCATATTTAACTTATATGCAGAGTACATCAAGCAAAATGTCGGGCTGGATGAAGCACAAGCTGGACAAGATTGCCGGGTGAAATATCAATAACCTCAGATATGCAGATGATACCACCCTTATGGCAGAAAGTGAAGAAGAACTGAAGAGCCTCTTGATAAAAGAGGAGAGTGAAAAAGTTGGCTTAAAACTCAACATTCCAAAAACGAAGATCATGGCATCTGGTCCCATCATTTCATGGCAAATAGATGGGGAAACAGTGACAAACTTTATTTTGGGGGCTCCAAAATCACTGCAGATGGTTACTGCAGCCATGAAATTAAAAGATGCTTGCTCCTTGGAAGAAAAGCTATGGTCAACCTAGATAGCATATTATAAAGGAGAGGTACTACTTTGCTGACAAAAGTCCATCTAGGCAAAGCTATGGTTTTCCCAGTAGTCATGTATGGATGTCAGAGTTGGACCATAAAGCTGAGCGCTGAAGAATTGATGTTTTTGAGCTGTGGTGCTGGAGAAGACTCTTGAGAGTCCCTTGGACAGCAATGAGTTCAAACCAGTCAATCCTCAAGGAAATCAGTCCTGAATATTCATTGGAAGGACTGATGCTGAAGGTGAAACTAAAATACTTTGGCCACCCTGATGCAAAGAACTGACTCACTGGAAAAGACCCTGATCATGGAAAAGACTGAAGGTGGGAGGAGAAGGGGACGACAGAGGATGTGATGGTTGGATGGTGTCACCGACTCAATGAACATGAGTTTGAGTAAGCTCAGGGAGTTGGTGATGGATAGGGAAACCTGGCATGCGGCAGTCCATGGGGTTACTAAGAGTCAGACACGATTGAGCAACTGAACTGAACTGACTGAAGACTTCTTTGGAGGAAAATCTGGCTTAACTTGCTAAATTCAAAATGTACACATCCTTTGCCCCAGCATCTCCACTTCTAGCAACTGCTCTTACCAACTTATTCACATGTATATCCCAAATATGAACAAAGCCTATTAACCCTAGTTACTTCTGGGGATTCAGTCCAGAAATAAAAGGAGAGGAGATGTGTTTCATGGTATACCTTTTGATATTATGCTGATTTTTCCCCTTGCATATGTATTACTTTTAAAGTAATGATCTGAAAGAAAATCTGAACATAAAATTTAAATATCTACCTAAAGAGATATTATTATATATTGAAATGCTTCTACATTTAAAAGAACTCTCTTTTTGCTTCCATACTACTATAATCAGACATCACCTGGATTCTCTTACTATCACTGTGGTAAACTTACTCCTAAATGCAGGGAATTCATTTAGAATTTTTAGCTTTATTTACTTTCTCATAAGAAACTATACTACCTGAATGCAAATCCTGATGGTTCACAACATTTTCGGAAAGGACACTTGAGTTACTGAAATACTATGCACTAATTATGCTAATAGGCATTCTAATATATATTTAATTTATATCTAATTTAATTCTTACAACACTATGAGTTACGTCTCATCATGCCCATGTTACCGATATGCAGAGCACACAAAGATGAATTGACTCAAAATGGCCAGGTCCAGTTGACATCTAGCTATTCACCTCTTTCCATGACATCCTTCTATCTCCCACAGTATTTTTCTTTTGCCTCTTAAAATATTTTGGAAGCAATCACTGGTATCCTACGTGGTTGGTATGATTTTAAGTGGCCTGCTTTTCATCTTGAACAAAATTGAGAAACAGTAATAGGTAAGTATCTCTTTCTAGCTGAGGAAGCTAAAATTTCACATCCTAGAATGCAAGTCTTCACCTTCCTATCGTTTCCTTTGAGTACACTTTCATCTGCTCCTAAACCTTTCCCTAAAAGAGAATTCACAGTAGGTGGATCTCTGCCCATCTTCCTGTCCGGACTGCCATTAGACAAAGGGTTAGAGGAAGTATGTTCTGCCAAGAGAAAGGGCAGGAGTCCAACACCACTGTTTTCCTGTTAGTCACTAAACTCAAGGTTGAACAAGGGAAACCCATGTATGTTTGGGTGAACTATTTCAATCCGAGGAGAGACGGGAGATGAACCAAATTCTGAGACAACACAAAACAAGAAGGGCACAAAATGAAGGGTGATTCTTACACATCAAGATCATTGAATGAGTTTGGGGATGGTGGGTACGCTGAGTTCTTAAATGCTGGAAGCAACTGCTTCCCAAATGAAAATAGCCAATGCTGCCGAAAGTTAGACTTGAACCAATGACACATCTTTTTAAGATTCTAATCATAAGCAATCAGAGTGAATAATGGGTTGGCTTCAATGTATATACTGAGGATTTTGAACCTATATAGTGTTGTTATCCAGAGGAGGAATACTATGGCTTCTGCTGCAGTGACACGTTTTTATCATTTCGCCCAGACCCTTCAATAGAAATTGCTGTTTCTCACTGCCGACCATCTGTTGTCATTGACACGAAGGATCTACATAAATCCCTACTAGTTTCTGTACCTCAGAAATGCCCCCTCCCAAAGAAAAACGTAAACTAATTGCTGCTGCTTTCAAGGTTGGGGAGAGGGTGGATTTAAACAGTCCTGTTCTTCCCAATACATGTACAAGTACACCCAGCAACTTTCAGCTATAATTTAGAAAACGGATGCAGTTCAGCAACAGTTAAAGACTGATTCCTTATGCTTTTTGTGCATTTACATAATTGATTCGCTAGATAATGCACTCTGCTTCCTTATTTAATAAACATGTTAATGATTTCAGACAATTACTCAAAACTGCCTACAAGTGTCTGCCTAAGAAAAGCAACAAAAAATAATTAAAATGAAAATACACACCAAAAGGCACATCCTTCATCTCACATTACACAAGATATTAAGTCAATATGTCACCCTGTCACCAGTCACTTGCTACCTGCTGTTATACATTTATTCAAATTCTAATGTATTAGCTGAAGCTGATACACTGGTTAGACACCCAAGCGGGCAGACACACAGAGCAAGAGAATAAACCTGGTGCTTTGTCAGGGTAGAGGCAGTAAAAAAGCAGCCGAGTAGGGGGAGACAATAAAACACGGGCCAGAAACAGAAGGCTGAAGCAGACGTTTTCACAAGAAAGCCCTCTCCAGGCTATTCGTGGTAGGGGGCAGTCACGGGGGAACGAAATGGATGCCATTTCCTCTGCCACCCCTGAGTGCTTGGAGAGCAGTGAGCAGGCCAAGCATCAAAACAGGTCCAATTTTGGCAGATGCCTCATGCATCCGGGCCCTTTTCAGGCTGTCTTATTTTATTTCCCAGAACTTTCACATGAGTCACCCACAAAGCCAAGGCCTGAGCCGCAGACACTTTCACCATCCAAGGGGACTGTGAGGATGGCGGTGGCGGGGAGGTAGAGGAGTATTGAAGGAACCTGTTGGCTGGGCAGCCATGATATGGCCTTCTCTGGGGCTTGGCCAGCCCACTTTGGCTTGGCTCCTCCAGCTCCTGATGGAAGCCAAGTCCCCAGGGCACAGCAAGTCCCAGCCGCCCTCCCCAGGCCTTGGTGAAGTAAAAGGAGGGTCACCTAACGCGTACAACAGGACACTGAAGGAGGAGTCTGGGCATTCCCACCTCTTGCTAGACGCTGGCTGCTTTTGGCTCAGGAAGTCCTGACTCCAGCCCTCCCAGAAGACAGAAGACTTGGAGACCAAAGACAAAAAAATGAAACTGAAAAGAAACACGGGCCCTCCATCAGTACCTCAATCTGCTACAAAGGAGGGTAAGAAGAGCACACAGCCATGTTCTCTTCAACAGGTGACACTGCTTTCAGGTTTCAAAGTCCAGGCACACTGATCTCATGTCAAAAACAGGGGCCATCAGTCAGTGGGCAAGAATGTGTGTGCAGGTATGTGTGTGTGTGCATGTGCGTGTCCCCAAATTCCCAGAGTTTTGACCTCCCTGCTTCATTGTATCAGCTCAAGCTGCTTAAAGCCTGGATATCATATGGATAAAATGGTGAGAAATAGAACAGAAGCAGGAACAAAAACAGCTCATTCAGAAACACCTTAAGAAATATGCACTTTCAGGAAGGTTATAGAGAGCCACAAGGGGATTTTTTTTTTTTTTAATTTATTTTCTTCCAGAGCATTTTTAAACCAAGAGAGACAGGGTCTCTGATTTGTTTCCTGTAGCCATCACTGTGGCAATAAGGTGACAAGTGATGTGAAGGGGATACAGAGATCAGCGAGGAGGCTATCATAGCAATCCAGGGAGAAGGGGACTAAAGATGCGGACCAAGGGTACAGCTGTCACGGACAGGTGGGCAGCAGCGCAGGCTTAGAAGAGGTAGCACCACATTTCTGAATATCAGGCCAGGATAGGGAGGTAGAAGGTGATGCTAGTCTCTCAGGGATAAAGGTAAACAGGAGGAGGACAAGGAGGGGGATGGCAAGCACTGCTTTGTGCATGTTTGCTTATTGATGCCTAAGGTACACCCAATTGAAGGTTTCAGAAGCCAACACTGGACTTCTGGCCTGCAGTTTCATTTCCCCAGATGTTAAAAACAGTCCACTAGACTGCAAGGGCATGGAAAGGGTGACCTGCTCCCTCGGTCACTGCATCACCTCGCTCACTATCAAAAAGCTCCCCTTCATCTCCAGAAACAGAACCTAGGCATGAAATACAATTGATCTACTGCTCTGAAGTATTAATAAAAGACCTAATTAATTCAAACCACCCCTCCCACCCCCAGAAAGAAAGGAGAACAACAAAAGAAGAGTGGGAGGAACTGCCTAATAATGTTTATAGCATTCTTGCAATTTCATGGCCAATTCACTCAGGTCAAAAAGTAGAGCAGTTAACACCCTGATCAAATGTTCCATATTATTACAAGGTCCTTGTAAGCCTCCTCAGTAGTTATATACTTTAAAGTTACATACTCATAATGAAATCATGAAATCTGACTAGTCTAAGATGAGAGGAGGACTGGGTAATCTTCTGCATGCGTCAAAAATCTACCCACATGATCCCTTTTGAAAGCTGATTAAACCAAGGAAGCTCACAAACCCTGCGCACAATGCACTCGATCTAGATGCACCCATTTCAGACCCCTTTCCTTGTGCCTGTCGGATGGGATTCCCTTGCCGATGCTGCTGCGGCTTCCAATCAGGCAACTTGCTCTGTTCCTCTTGATGATACTTCTGGCAAATGGAGAGAAGCTACATTTGGGGATTCCAAATGCTAAAGTTTACAGAAGCTAATGTAACTCAGGTGTTAAGGACTTCATCTAGTTGGGTGACTATGTGCTATCACTCACAGCGATGATAACCCCTTCTCCAGCTTCTATGAGAAACTCAACCATTCCCGGCCTATGGTGACTGTGCATGTTATTCAAGACCTGTGGGGCTGTAAGGTAGATACAGTCTTCTTCCACATCTCCCTGTGCCCAGCTTGCCCATCCATGGTCCCTCTTGTCCCTCTTCATCTACAGAGCGACCATATCTTTGGTTTGAAAGCTGGGTGCCCCAAAGGCTTCCTTCTTTCCTATAGAGAGCTCACTGAGACAAGTGTCTCATCGAAAGAATCCCACCACCAATGACTAAAAGTTATTCAAGCTGCTAAAAAGATACCCTTCTCTCTAAATTATTTCTTTTTTAAAATTTTTTAATTTTTCATTTCCTCCCAGAGAAGGTTTGAAGTAGCTTAGAACAAAGGGAAGATATGCCATAAAGAAAATCAGTTCCACACAAGGAAGAAGTCAACATACTGTTCTTAAAATGATCAGTAACTACTGAGATTCAACACAAACATTAGCCAGGGGCTTCCAAGGAGCCACAACAAAAGTGAAACAACTGTTAGTGAAAAGTCGCTTATTTCTTAGTATCAGAAACGATCAAACATACTAATACCCCAGAGGAGAGAGCTTCAGGGCGGCTTTCAAAGCATCGACCTGGGAAGGCTGAGTCATTGGCTAAGAACTCCCATCTCTTCTCTATAATATCCACGTGACTTACTCTATTTTAAACCCTATTGATTTTCTTAATTATTTGAGTTAAGAACAGATACTGGACCAGAAGTCAAGAGTTCCTCGTGTGATGCCTAGCTCTGCCATAACTAGCCAGGGAGCCTTAGGCAAAGAGCCTCACCTTTGCAGGAAACCAAGAGACAAGAATCAAGACAGTCCTTCTAATGCCAACATTACATAGCTTTTAAGATGACCATCACTGATTTTGAAGAGTTCAGAAGTATCATACATGGTAAAACTTTTTGTGTGAAGAAACAGGACTAAATCTTCCTTCTAAATTAACTCTAAAGTTTACATTTTTGGAGAAATCATACGGCAGTCTACAATTTATGTAGCAATAAGCCAAACCCGATGGTGGGCATTCTACCATATTTCTTAGAAGTACTAGAAATACACTATTAGAAAATCAGTTGTGAAATATTTACCAGTCTCATGATTGATCCTGCTTGGGCTTTTAAAGCTTATCTATATCAATCGCCCATCTTCTAAATGGGATGTACAATTTAAAATAATTCTTTTGGAGAGTGGAAGAAGATGGCAGAAGAGTAAGATGGGGAGATTTCTTGCCTCCCCACAAATACATCAAAAACTCATCAAAATATGGAACAACTCCTACAGAGAAACTTCTAAATGACAGAAGAAGACCCCAGGCTTCCAAAAAGAAATCAAGCCTATATTATAGAGCAATTATCCTTCAATTAAAAATAAATAAATTTTTAAAATTAAAAAAATAATCCTTTTGGAGCTACTTGCACAAAGATGAACATACATGGAGAGGATGTACATAAAAAAAGATCATCTCAAATTCGGTCCATATTTAATGACCCTCTTCAGCCCTGCCCATGCTAACACTATTATGTATAACAACCTTAATTTAAACCTACAGTCAAAAGAAAACAGCCCTAATGAAACACACTTTCAAATTAGAGTTAAAATCTGTCTCCTAGACCAAAATATACAAAAGGTTCTTGCTTATATTTTTAAACTTCATGTGACTTATTTAAAGATTCAAGGTTTTCACTGAAATGACGCAGAGATGACTAAACTTTCATTTAGGGTAAACAGTAACTCAGGAAGAATTCTACTGATGCATTTGGATTAGTTTCAATACTCTTCAGCAAAACACATGGAAACAGGATTGGCCAGGGCAAACTACACTTTCTTTTGTTCTTTTTAAGGCCAATGGTCTGAAGAAAAAAAAAAAATTGTGCTTTTTAAAAAAAAAAATAATAACTGTCATTTTTCTACTTTTAAGTAGGAATTTGTAATCATTACATTGCTTCAGATGCCCTTTGGTGGTTTTCGTTTCAATTAAACTAAACAACTATACTTATCTGCAGAGGTTTTTAGTTCTTGGAAGACAATGACAACCTTATGGAGACACAATATAGAGGCATTAGAACTTGACAGATTACATGACCCAGGATGACAATTAATTTGCACACATGCTGTAACTTCCTACCCACTGTCCACAGCAGACATCACCGGCCAATCATGGATAGCATTCATTTACTCCACGCCCAAATGTGGACTCAGATTTCTTTTCAACCCAGCACTGTAGGCAGTTAATACCAATTGACAACACACGAGGTGAAACTTTCAGCATTCTGTGATGTCGACAAGTCTGATGTTGACAAGAAAACAGCAAATTCCAAATTGGTTAAGATGCACAGTGGTTAAGCCTGAGTCGGGCTTCTACCATATTTCTTAGAAGTACAAGAAATACACTATTAGAAAATCAGTTGTGAAATGTTTACCAGCCTCATGATTGATCCTGCTTGGGCTTTTAAAGCTTATCTATATCAATTGCCCATCTTCTACACTGAACTCTACACTCCTGATTCAGTGCTCTTTCATTAGACACCAAAGACAGTGTTGTAGACCTAGTAAGTCAACATCAAATGGGATAAATGAATATATAAACATTTCCCTTGTGTTCATTAATGCCTCCTGCTTTGAGGAAGACTGATACGGAACAGTGCTCCTAATCATTATCAAGTCATAATATTTGGGTACCAAAAGAAGCTTAGTACGTAAATGAAAGTAGCAAACCACTCCTGGATTAAAAAATACAGAGCATCCCATTACTACACATCTCACGACTGCCAATCCAGGTACACCATCAGTTAAATCCCGCAAGATAAGTACTGTGTGTGTGTGTGTGTTAAGTTGCTTCAGGCGTGTCTGACTCTTAGCAGTACTGTGTGTGTGTGTGTGTGCTGAGTTAAGTTGCTTCAATCATGTCTGACTCTTTGCAACCCTATGGACTGTAGCCAGCCAGGCTCCTCCTCTGTGCATGGGATTCTCCAAGGCAAGAATAATTGAGTGGGTTGCCATGCCCTCCTCCAGGGGATCTTCCCCACGCAGGGATCAAATTGGCATCTCCTGGATGGCAGGTGGATTCTTTACTGCTGAGCCATCAGGGAAGCCCTAAGTACTACATACCTGATTTTGCCACTCTAGTGACACCTTAAACTGAATATTCCTTTTCCTAGGCAAAATCGTTTTCATTTTTAAATGGAAAGTTTTAAAGATCTGACGTCTAATACCCTTTTTGATGATGAAACAAACATTTCCTTTAAATACAACACCTATTTATTCATAGCTTAGTGTAAGCAGAGCGCTATGATCGGTGCAAGGCAAAAATCAACCAACAAAACAGGATACTGCCCTCCAGTCTGTGTGTCTGCCATTAGCAGACGGTTGGGCTTCCCTGGTGGCTCAGACAATAAAGAATTTGTCTGTGATGCAGGAGACCTGGGTTTCATCCTTGGATGGGGAAGGTTTCCTGGATAAGGAAACAGCAACCCACTCCAGTATCCTTGCCTGGAGAATCCCATGGACAGAGGAACCTGGCGGTCTACAGTCCAGGGGTTGCAAAGAGTCGGACACGAATGAGCAACTAACACTTTAACTTGTCTTGCCACTTGCCATATTCATGTTGTAAAGAAGGCTCAGTTTGCTTTAGAGGTGGTGAAAATAGCTGCTCATCTTTCTCCATCAAGCTGTCAGTCAGAGTAGCTTGGGGAAAATCCTAGTGTTATTTCAAACACTTTCTGCAACTCAGTAGCTTCTCTCCTCTATACCTAAACTAAACACAACTGCACATACTTGCTGTCCCCTCCCTCAAATGTCCCAGTAGGGAATCAAACCAGGAAAGGCTGTGGTAGAGAAGTCAGTGTTATCAACACATTTTAAATTAACCTTTTGGGGAGCTTGGGATTGACAGGTATACACAGCTATATTTAAAACAGATAATCAACAAAGACCTACGAGTAGCACAGAGAACTCTGCTCACTACTCTGCAATAACCTAAATGGGAAAAGAATTTGAAGAAGAATAGATATATGTGTATGTATAACTGAATCACTTTGCTGCACACCTGAAACTAATACAACATTGTTAATCAACTATACTTCAATATAGTTTTCATAAACATCTTTTAAATGGGCATTTTTCTAAAGTCTGTGACCCTAACTCCCCTTCCCTCAAAGATTCCCCAGTTCCTACTATGGAGAAGCAGATAAGCTCCTGCCCAACTATGAACGACAAGAAGCTACCAGAAGCAAGTGGCAGTCCTTGAGAAAGATGACAAAGATGTGAGCCCACTGTGAAAAATAGAATCACTATAGATCTAACATCGGAGAAGGCAATGGCACCCCACTCCAGTACTTTTGCCTGGAAAATCCCATGGATGGAGGAGCCTGGTAGGCTGCAGTCCATGGGGTCGCTAAGAGTCAGACATGACTGAACGACTTCCCTTTCACTTTTCACTTTCATGCATTGGAGAAGGAAATGGCAACCCACTCCAGTGTTCTTGCCTGGAGAATCCCAGGGATCGGGGAGCCTGGTGGCCACCGTCTATGGGGTCACACAGAGTCAGACACTGCTGAAGTGACTTAGCATAGCATAGCATAGGTCTAACATATTTTCTTCTAAATTGATCATACTTTCGAACAGAAATCTATTATCTTTTCAGTTAAAATTTTGAAAAAAAAATTCCATTGTGTTTCATTCATTCAACAAATATGTATTCAAATCTAATATGTGCTAACTACTATTGGAGAAGCTGGGCCATTCAGCAGTGAACAAACCACACAGACTTTGCTGCTCTTACAGAGTTTACATTTATATAAAAGATAAACCAGGAAAGCAGTTCCTATGTCTATCCATCTGTCCCCCTACACACTCACAGGTATTTCTTAGGGAATTACATGCCTTTCTAGGTTAAGCTAGGAGAAGAAAAAGATTCTAACATTCAAGCACTAACAAATGAACAATCAATTCAGAACAATCAACTACAGGATAATGGGCGACGGTGAGGGGAGGTAACAGGGCTTCCCAAGTGGCTCAGTGGTAAAAAATCTGTCTGCCAATGCAGGAGATGTGGGTTCAATCCCTGGGTCAGAAAGATCCCCTGGAAAAGGAAATGGTTACCCACTCCAGTATTCTTGCCCAGGAAATCCTATGGAGAGAGGAACCTGGTGGGCTACCGCTCATGGGGTTTCAGAAGAATCCGACGTGACTTAAGCCACTGAACAACAACAACAAGCGGGGTATGGGCAAAGCACTTCAGACAGAGGAGTCGTCAGTGTTCTTGACATTTTATAGGAAGACAAACCACAGCTGGACTGGCCTTTCGAGGAGGAACAGAAGCAAGCCAATTATGGGAGGAAAGGCTTCCTAACAGAGTTCCATCAGAAAGATCGTCATGAGCGGGCAGAGAAGGCTGGAAGATCCACAAGAAGTCCTACAGCCTGAAGCAGGCATGTAGGGTGGGAAAGGATTCTGGAAGGGCAAGCTGGAGCCCCAAGGGGCTGGGTCTTAACACCAAATCCAGGAGTTTGCCCTTGAACCAGGGAAAATCACATGATAAACCCATTTCTGGTTAATATTCTGTTCCAATAAGCTTACCCTGTATACTCCTTAAGTGGGATGGGATGGTTTGTCTCTCAAGATTTTGATTTTCTCCAACCTCTAGACAAATGAGGGAAATTCTGCTGATTCTTACCAGGAAAGGACGTGTGGTTGTGACTGGCCCAGGCTGGATGGGGCCCAACACACCCTGAGAGATAGTATTTTCTTCTTTTCAACCACTTCATCCAGCTAGCAGCTGCTAACCCACTAGCTGTGCCAAAGAGACTCCATGGGTCTGATGGCTGTTAATGGGCTTTATTACCTTGTTGAGTACCTCAAACTCCAGTTACTAATTACAGGGCATAGATGTGAATGTTTGGCAATATAATTTTTGCTAATTGATTTGCATGAGGGGATTTGGGCATGACATGCTCTAAATTTTCTTCCGGCTCTAAAACTCCATGACTCTCCTCTATGGCTATATGCATCGGTAATGACCTTGTGCATTCTGGAACATGAGTTTCATGCATGGGCTCCCTCTTCAATTGCTCAGAACCCTTAGGAGCAGAGTGTTATGCAAGGACACACAATGACATGGAGGCCCAGGTTGGAGAGCCATTAAGCCATTACACTCAGGGGATCTTCCTGACGCAGGGATGGAATCCAAGTCTCTCTTGTGTCTCCTGCATTGGCAGGCAGATTCTTTACCACTGTGTCACCTGGTAATTGCTTCCCCTGGAGGAAGAAATGGCAACCCACTCCAGTATTATTGCCTGAAAAATTCCATGGACAGAGGAGCATGGTAGACTACAGTCCATGGGGTCACAAAGAGTTGGACATGACTGAGTACACATTCATGCAATACCTAGGGCAACACAGGAAGGATCCACAGATAAACTGACTTGATGCTTACACCAAACTTCCTTGAGGCCGTCTGCCAGGTACTAATATATTGCTAAAATAATATATACCAGGCAGGCTGCTCTGACTCTCAGGCCCATAAGCTTTTTTATGCCCTGGTTTTCAAAGTGAAAAATACCATTACTAAGAAACTAAGCTACAGTGCTCCATTACCAACCAAACTTCTGGGGAAGAGGTCAGTGGAAAATCTCTGGAATGGAAAGAAATATTTCTCAGTGACTCTAGATGACCTGTCATTCCAGATGTGTCATCCACTATTTGTAGCTAAGAACAGGATACCTTCTCAAGTTTTCATCCAATTAAGATTTCCTACAAAAATTAAAGGGACTAAAGGCTATCACTTAATGAAGCTCCTCTTGCAGCCCTATATTCTGATATGGATTCTCAAATGAGAGAGAATACAGTGATGCTGGAGCTAAAATCCCCACTTTATCTATGCCTCCACGTGGGTGTGTCTCCTGCAGGGAAATGTCATTGATTATGTCATCCATTATGTCTGCCATGTATTCCAGCAGAAGATACACACTGGTCCAACAGTAAAAAGTGAACTGAGAAACATGAAAAATGATGGTTCTGCTTCCTCCATTATGGAGAGGATGTCAACGGGGGCAAGATCTTTGGGCTAATCAATGATATAGACATTATCATTTTCCTGGTTCACAATATTAGAACCAACACTTGTTTAGGCATGGAAACTGTAAACACAGCCAAATTCAATTTAAGGCATGAAAAGTGCTTCCATTCTAATAAAAGAAAGAAGGGAGAAAAGGTAAAGAGCAAAGCTAGAACAGTTGCTTGGTTTTTCCTCTTTAAATGGATTCTGGCTTTTTAGAGAGTTACAACCTCAGGCTCTTGGGCAATAGACATCATTCAAATGGGAAAGATAAAGCAAAATACACTTGTGTGTGATGCTTGACAAACTCTGTAGTCAGCTGTGAGAGGGGGAAAAAAATTCATTGTTTCCTCCAATAACGTTAATTATCCAACCACAGCAGAAACTGGACAAAGACTGATGGTACGTCTACATACAGCAAATGTGGTCAATCACTTGGTACAGTTCCAGAGATTCTGACACCTCAAAAGAGTGACTTTCTCCTCCTCACACTCGAGGTAAAGAGTGAACCTAGCATTTTCAAGGCAGGAACGGGCAAGTGTGTCTTCCAGGCTTTGTGTTCTGGAAAATGGGATCAATTAGAGAGAGACAGATGCCACTGATGCCTCGGAATCCAATAGGCAGGGTGTTAATCCAGCTGCAACCATTTACCCGTCACATGACTTTTCTGGAAGAAATTCCCTAAAACTTTTGCAGACGAAAAATCTCATGAGCTGCTCAAAGTCAAGGGCTGTTCCTACTCTTTATTGGGTGACAAGCCAGTTGCTTGTCACTTCTTTTTTTTTTTTAAGAGTATAAAGCAAAGCAAAGAGGATTTAAAAAAGAAAGAGGGGGGTAGTCACAAGAGAGGTATTAACATATTTAAATAGCTGTTCTTGTTACCATATTTAGGATAATTCTAGAGTTTTGTTGTTGTTGCTGTTTTGTAATTTTTGCAAAGGGTCCAATATTGTGTAGAAGAGAAGTCTGCCAGAGACAGTAGGTTCCTTGAGTTGTTTCTTACAAGCAAAAGGAAGAAACAAAGGAAGTCTCCCTTTTCCCCCAAGAGGCCTGAACCCCCTACAGCACATGAGTCATAAATTAGCTCATGGAAGAGGCTGCTCCATGGAGTCTTGTCTATTATGTTCCCCAGAGACAGGGAGAGATGGCGCCAGAGAACAGCCCAGCAGGAATCTGTGGGAGTGAAAAGCAAACAGGAAGCCTGAGATCTTAGGAGGTACAGGCAGTTTGGGAAAGAGGAAAATTTTGGGAACGATGGCATCCTATGCACCATCCTCTAGGTTAGGGCCATGAAATACAGCCAAGGCTTGAAACTATAGAGGCCCTTGGAGCTGGAGACTCCTCTAGACCCCTCCACTTTGCAGATTGTGAGAAAGCTGAGTGGAGAGAGCTTAATAAGCTTGTTCTAGATCACCACGTCTATGACTGAGTAGTCACCCCTAACAAGGCTTTGCTTTTGCAAACGATCTTCCAGAATATAAGCCATGACCTGCACAGATTCGGCTCAACACCCTCTTTCTTCTGGAATGAATGGGAAGAAGGGTGTTCTTATTGAAGAACCTGGGGACTGTCAGAGCCCCAAGTCCCTTCTCAATCACCCCAGCAACAGTACAATTAATACATTTTCAAAGTAATGCTTAACTCAATCATTGCTGTACAGTAGAAATGAACACAACATTGTAATATTATAAATCAACTATATGTCAATAAGATCAATTAATAAAATTTTCAAGGCAGAATATAATTCTTTTCCCACCTTCAGGAAACCCCACCTCCCAAAAAAACCCACACACACAAAAACCCCATGTTGGTACATGGAGTAAATCTTAAAACACAAGACTTATGTTAGCTCCTGGCACATGGAAGGTACTCAGTATGTTTATGGGATTAATAAATGACCAAACCCAAGTACTTTGGCCAAATGGGAACAGATGATATCACTGGAAACATTGGGCCTTACCACCTCTTGGGGGAGAAAATAGCTCTTTAGCCTGATATAAGCAATGCCATGAATGCAGAAAAGGGACTTCAAACAAGAGATAGGTCATCCTGGTCACAGTAACCAACACTGTCTGATACTGGAGAGCTCAGTTAGCTCCTGGTATTTCATCTATCAAGGGGGAAAAAAAAAAAAACACACCTTTTAATCTAAGAGTTATTGAGTAGAGCAAATAAAATAGTGAATATGAAACCAAAGTGTAAAGTTAAATACTGGGCAGAATCAGGTATTTGTGCTATACAAATACCATATATTTGGTTCTCAGAGCACCTTGCAGGCAGCTTGATTATAACACTTATCCAATTGTTCTCAAATAGCCAAGATTTAAGAGACACACTCACCCTCAGGAGCCAAGCACTATGAAAAGTAACTGGCATACACAGCTGAAATAGAATCCTTGTGATTCATCTTACATAGATCTGTCCCACTAGTGTTTATAGTGACTAGCCCGAGACGAGCGACTGCCACAAAGTAGGCTGTCACTATAGGACTGTTGAATAAATGGATGGGTAAATGCACGCATGCAAGGGTGAGTGGATAAAAATGAAAGCTGCATCAGCTAACCAGCACACACTGCAGACCCATCCCATAATCCATGGAGTTGCAGAGAGCCACAACATCAGGCCTCAGAGGTATGTGTATATTCCTTGGTTGAAGCCAAATCCCAACCTCTGGAGAGCATGAGAGCCACTGACTATCCATGAGAGAGTGTGCCAAGGCCCAACTTCAGCTGCAAGTGGATGTGTAGGAGAACTTCACCAATTCCCTTTCAAGAGAGGGTGCAGGACCACCATCTCCAACGGAGTGCTGATCACATGGCAGACTAGGAGGCCAAGCCCTCATCCACAGTGGGGATGAGCAATTCTATCCTGACAGACGTGATCTGCAGTGCCTGCAGTGACAGTGCAGAGTTTTCCACTCCTCCAGACAGCAGGGGAATATGTGCTCATCTGACGTGGCTTAAAGGAAAGTCTGACAGTCTCCTCCCTGGCGGGGTCATCTCTCCTGGAAATCAGCCAGGATGTTTTTCTAAATCCTGCCTTCTCAACTATGGAGAACTGGTGGGGGATGCGCAAGCTGGAGGATTCATCGGATATTAACCTTCCATTCCCCCTCCAGGGTAGATGATATTGCTCACAGGCACATTATTTTAACCTACTCTCTGTCTGCATAGGTAGGAAGCTCATTACTTTCTGGGCAGCAATCTTTGCCTTTTTTGAATCAACATTCTTTGGGCCCTTGCTATGTATTAATACCAACCACTTTTCTAGTGCTTTGAAAATATCACTGATTCACTTCTTATCTAATCCTTTGAGGTTGATGCCATTATTCCCCTTCCCCCTACTACCCAGTTTACAGATGTAGTAAGTAACTGGGGCTCCAAGAAGCTAAGAAACAGCTTACCCTCTGGGTAATTGCAAGAACTGTCATGTCAGGTAAAACAATATTTGATGAAAGACTTGAGAATAAAAGAACTCCATTCCTTTTTAGGAGTGAGTCATTCTGAAGCAAAAAGACTCTCGTATTTAAAGGATGGGACCAGTGATGGAGCAGTGAGGACCACAAGAAAAAAAGTACACCGTTGATATTGCACTCATATTTTTATTAGCACCTGTAGCCAAGGACAGAGGCTACAAGGGAAGCACATGACCCAAATGTCATAGGCTTTTCCATTGGATTCAGCCTCAGTCATTTGAGAACTAGACTTCAGTAAACAGACTAACTCACATATAAATATACAGACAGGAGATATATATAGAAATCGATATAAACAAAGCAGGGCCTCCGAGTCAATATATTAAGAACAACCTCCTGCTACTGCTGCCTTTGTTAATTAGAAAATAACCAGCTCTGGCAAATTCCCCTACATGAAATGCAAGGGGGTAACTCCTTCCATATTAAGAGTTTCAGTTACCAGTCTTTTTGAAGGAAAAGTCCAGCCTTTGAGACTCTTCTCATAAAGAAATGGCTTTGCCTTTCCTATGTATCTGTCTACTCTGGCAAACCATGATTAAAACATTAAGCCATCATCTAACCTAGACGACAAAATTTAATCCTGAAAATCTACTCCCCATTTTTTTCTTACCATGTTATCACCTACAGCTCTCTCTCTCTTCCATCAGAAGTCCTTGTCAAAAACTGATGGTTTTTGCATACTAATTTCACCACAAATACCTGATCTGAGTTCTAAGTAATTAGCAAATCGGGTAACCTGAGAGATGCTGATCTTTTTTTGTAACCACAAAAAAAGCTTTTCACTGAGGATATTTTAGTTCAAGAACATTTCCAATCAGGAAACCTCACATTGTGTTTCAAAATACCCCTCAGTGTTGCATTCGTACATTCCGGCAACATACTGACTGAGGGTAATGATGTACCTTCACATCAATAATGCATTTTGAACGGACAGTGGCAATGACATACTATGTATATTTCACTAGTTTGGGCAGTTGTCCACAAAGAATACTAGCTATCCCCAAATTCATTTTTTGAGGTTCAGCTCTCTACTGTAAATGAAAAACATTTATGCATTCAAGCGGGAATACTTGTTTACTAAGATTTTCATTTGTGAGGCTCTGGGGACATGTAAACCCCAACAACAATAAACACCATTCCTATCCAATTCTGCAAAATCAAACTAGGATGTAGCAGACCCTGAGAAAATGATCCATTCCATTCTCTGGGACCACCGGCGAGGCGAGCTCAGTTTCCTTGTCGGTAAAGTGGGAACACTAGTATGTACATACCTCAAAAGCTGTTGTGATGGATTTTTTAAATGGGAGAGTTTTATACAAACTTAAAGCAACACACCACATAAGCTTTCATGGTACTGACGAGGAACACTAAGACAAGAATTGACAAGACCAAGTTAAACAAAAAAACAGCAAAGCTGCATAAACCTGCCTCCAATTACCGATACTAGTAAAAGCTGTTCCCTGTTTATAGCTATTAGCTTGCTAGGTCTTAGCCTAAGGTAACATATGTAAAGTAACTGAGGTGAGAAAGATGCTTTTTTTTCCCCATAATTTACAAGTTCATGTTATGTTAAAATTTATTTTCACAGTACTGTTGTTTTAATGTTGAAACATTTCACACTATGGCTCTTACTATTGAACTTTAATACTCAGTAAATAAGTTTATTCTTATTAGTACTTTCAATAAAGTTAAAAAAAAAAAATCCCTCATAAAACCGCATTCTACAAATGGTAAGGAGAGAGACAGTGGTGAGGCGGCAGTCAGGCTCCAGGCCTGGTCCTGAGGTGGCCTTCAGTACCTGCTTGATGAATAAATGGAGGAGTAAGTACACTGCAGAGGTGATAAGAAGCATTTCAGATCTGCATGCTATTTTAGAGCCGTCCTGATTGATCATAGCCAAGACAGACAAATCTCTGAGTGGGAACTCTTAGGGGGTTAGGAAGACAACTGTCTTCATAAATGAAGATGTGAAAGTCATAAATACAGAGTACAAAAAGAAAATTTTTTCACTGAGTCCCAACCAGTAATCTGTTCAATGAAGGGAGTTTCCATTAGAAGTCTGGGGAAGATGTTTCAGGGAATGTACCACTTTAACATGCCCACTTTGCCCTGGGGGAGCACAGATCTGCTTCAAGCCAAGTTCCCTTGAAAAGCTAATCATATCCTTGTCCAACACCCGGGCAGGAATTCTGCTACTTTGAGGAGGGGCCAGCTGCACAAGTGTGGAGGGGGGCAGGGGGCGGGACATCTGACTCAGAAGCCAGGTCCGCAATACTAGGAAAAGCTGGGTTGCTCCGACAGAAGCTAAAGGAGGGGAGATGCTGGAACTTGAGCGTCCACTTGGATCCCATGTGAACCCCACCCTCCCAGGTGCCAGTGGGTCTCAGGAACCAAGAATCCTCAAGAGCAGGGGTTGTCTTTCTGAGTTTCTCCAACAGATTTTCAGTGATGTGGGGCCCCAAAGCAGGCAGCAATTACCTCAAGCCAGGCTTTCACATTGATCCATTTTAGGAGAATTTGGTATTTTCTTTCTTTATAGGGGGTTTTGGTTTGTTTTCTGGGGCAGGGGTGGTTTGGTCACCCTGCCTGGCATGTGGAATCTTAAGTTCCCAAACCAGGGATCAAACCCACATCCCCTGCTCTGAAAGTACGGAGTCTTAACCACTGGACTGCCAAGGACATCCCAAGAATTTGTTATTTTGGATTGATAGACCCAGGTTCAAACGCTGGTTTTGCCATTTTCCAGCTGGATAAACCTGGGCCAGTGCAAAACCTTTCTGAGCTCAGTTTTGTCTTCTTTGAAGTAAGGTACCGTTTATCTCACTGGTCATGACAACCTTATGAAATGACGTATGTGCCTTTACATAGTCTGTGTTCCATTAATGTCACTTTTCATTCCTTCCTATCTTTCCTTCATGTTTCATTGTTTTGACTCTTATTGTGTTTAGTCACACATCAGGACAAAAATAGAATCTTCAAAAGAAGTTCTTATGAATTCTTTGAATTTTTAAACATCTTAGATTGTGGCTAGAATAGAAAATTTTAAGATGTTAATTACCTGCAATTTCTTCTCACAATCAACATGAACTTGAATCTATTATTCTGAAGACCGTTGGTCTTCCTACCTACAGAGGCCACTTTAGAACAAAAAACCTCGCCAGGTCTAAATTAAAAAGTTGTTTTGATACATTGTGGCAACCGTTAATGAATTATGAAACTATTACAGATGATATAAACAGCCACTGAAAATTATGTTTTTGGACTACTTTTAATCATATGGGAAATGGATAAGCTCTAATATTTAACATAAAAGGTTGAACATAGATACAAAATAGAAATTTATACATATACTAAAATGCCATTTCTAGGATATTTTATTGCTTTCTATTGCAAAATGAAATATTTTGCCTAGAATAAGAAATTAAGGATGGTTTTCAAAATATTCTACAGTGTAATAATGAGTTTCTATAACTATAATGAACTTGTTCTGAAATGGACATGTATTTTTCCCCTGTCATATGTGCACATGCCAATATTCTGCAGTGTAACAACAAGTTCTATAGCTTGAATGAACTTGCTCCGAAAGGGACATGTAGCTTTCCCCATGTCAATGTGCCCTGGGTCATCAGAAGACCCAGAGAAAGATGTGTTTGGTGACCACCTTGTGGACTCCCTGGTTCTAGGTCAATTACAATGGTGATAATTTCTAAACAGCCAACTTTGGTATTTATACCAAATGAAGTGAAAAAAATGGTAATCCCAAAAAAAAGAAACACATTCACCTATATTTTTATAGAAACCAGTCTTGGCAAAATGCCTGTCAGGCTATACCCAGAAGACCAGTTACGGGTGTAGGAGGTCTCTCTACACTCTCCCTCTCCTCCGTTCATGAAGGAGATCCTTTCGGCAGTGGTATTTCTGCTGCTCAAGTCACAAAGGCACTTCCACACCAGGCTCACAAGCAATGGTTTTGGTAAGGGACTCCACCAAACCTGAGCAACATCAGGGCAAGGTGAGAGTAATCAGGGTTCTTTTAGCCCTGACATTTCAAATTAATTTTTTATAAATTATTAGAGTTCAAGGGCTGGCTCTGCAAGACCAGCAGCCTCATCTCAGAGCTGCTGCTGCTGCTAAGTCGCCTCAGTCATGTCCAACTCTGTGTGACCCCATAGACGGCAGCCCACCAGGCTCCCCTGTCCCTGGGATTCTCCAGGCAAGAATACTGGAGTGGGTTGCCATTTCCTTCTCCAGTGCATGAAAGTGAAAAGTGAAAGGGAAGCCGCTCAGTAGTGTCCGACTCCCAGCGACCCCATGGACTGCAGCCCACCAGGCTCCTCCGTCCATGGGATTTTCCAGGCAAGAGCTAAAGAAGCCAAAGTCCAAGATGAAGGTTAAGTGTTTTATCCATAGTCTCAGTTAGTCACAAGCTGAGACCACTAACAAGGTCTCCAGACACACAATCCAGTGCTCCTTCAGCTGCATACAAGCTACTTTGTGGCCAGTTTCTAGTTACTCAATCCTCATTATACTTATTCAATATAAAACTAGACAAAAGCCCATGATCACTGAGGAATCTGGCAGAATGTAGAACTGTCTTATGCTCCATTTAATAGGGTTGGAACAGGTCTTCTAATCTGTGTGTCACTCACTGCATGTAGAAGAACAGCTCACAAGCTGCTGAGACCTGATGTAGCCCAGGTAAGTCAACGCATCAGTGAATCAATGTCAATGGCTGCAGGTAGCCAAAGAATGACATCCAATATAGTTACACATGATGACTTCTTTCTATCTATTCCCAGGGCGGGTGGTGGGGCAGGCGGGGTGTGGGGGGATGGGCGGGGGAGGGGTTACCAAATTCTGCTTCCTCTTCTGCAGGTATCTGGATCTTTGTGTGTCTATGCTTGTACACATTGGTTGTTTCAGTATCAGTTTACCAAAGCACAGAAGGTTACATGGGAATTCAGCAGGCCAGGGTCCTAGATCCTGGAGGAGAAACCAAGAGCTTTCGTGTTCCAGTTCACACCAGTTTAAGTCAGATCTACTATGATCTTTTCAAGGGCAAGTCATCATTCCAAAAATCATCAAGGCCTTAGGGCAGAGCATGTGGAAGGTTCTAGAAACTGACAATTAGACAAGGCAAGAAAGCATCAGCAATTAACACTCAGACACGAGCCTAACCTTTCAAGTAAGAACAATTTGTGCTCAATACTTCCTCCCAGAGCAGCAGGGATGTGGAGGGAAGAGAGAAAATTGAGTCCAGATATGTGGAGTTGTTGGTATATATACATTGAGCTAAATAATCAATGGTAGCTGGTTAGGGAGGAGAGAGATTTGAGCTGCAGGTTTGCTCTGGAGCAAAGATGACTTACACAGAATTCTTGCAGGGAAACTGGTGTCACCTTCTCATCTTGAACCAATGCATAGCTTACTGCTACTGCTACTGCTAAGTCGCTTCAGTCGTGTCCGACTCTGTGCGACCCCATAGAAGGAAGCCCACCAGGCTCCCCCGTCCCTGGGATTCTCCAGGCAAGAACAGTGGAGTGGGTTGCCATTTCCTTCCCCAATGCATGAAAGTGAAAAATGAAAGTGAAGTCGCTCAGTCGTGTCCGGCTCTTAGCGACCCCATGGACTGGAGCCTACCAGGATCCTCCGTCCATGGGATTTTCCAGGCAAAAGTACTGGGGTGGGGTGCCATCGCCTTGCCGACCATCATACCCAACATTCTTCAGAGAGCGTTTCATAGGCAAAGAATTGCCCTAAGCTCTTTACGAACTGTTCCCTTCCAAAGAGAGGCTGTTATCTCTCTGATTCACATGGAGAAGCTAAGGCTTGGCTGAAATCATATGACTTGCCCAAGGTAACAAAGACTAATTTGATCTAAATTAGTCAGATTACTGAGGCCGGACTCAATAAACTTCTGGATAATTTAATCACGTGTCTGCCCAAAATAAACAACAAGGGAAAACCCCGACAAGCTTTCACAATTGAAGACTTCATCTCTTACTGCAGTGTGTCTATTCTTGGAACAGCCAACATTTAGCCAGGTGGTTCAGTGACTTCTCAGATCAAAAACATGTGGGGAGTCCATTCTTAACTAATGTATTCATGTGTGCTTTTTTCTGACTTTGAGAAAAAGGTTTCATCAGCACTTTTAAAGGTATTTCCCATATTTATTGTCTTTCGGTAGTCCTCAAACCCCAAAATTGGCAGCCTACTAATTTTCCTATGTGGTAAAGCTGCTCTCTTTCAGACTAATTAGGAAGAAAAGGGGGATGGAGGGCCATTAGAATAAAAGGAAAAATGTTTTCTTTTTCCTGAAGAATTAGGTATTATTATTTTTTATCAAGAACAACAGAAGCCTTTAATGAAAAGGCAATAACGATTTGTGATGACGACAAAACCTGGCAGTCTCTCAAATATCTACAAGCCCCTTGCTCCTGTGAACTTGCGCTGGACAGCTCTCTCCTCCTAAGCAGAGCTGGAACCACTTTTGTTTCACCTCTGACACAGCAATCCCAAATTCTGAATCCATCAGGCCTAAAGGAATACTTATTCCTCTGCCCCAGATCTGCAGATTCTAAAGAAGGTTCCCATTTTAAGAGCTCAAAAGATCTGAAAGCTGCACTTTCTGATTTTTAAATTAAAAGAGAGGTATGGAGGTATAACAGAAAAATTAGACTGTTGCAAATAACAGGAGCGCTCCCCAAAGAAGTCCCGCTCAATTCCAAGTGCCCATGTGTACTAATGAATACAGTGCTGTTTTAAACCAGAGAATCTTCCCCAAGCCAGACTAGGTGTCCTGCCCCCAGCCACCCTGCACCCGATACTACCTACCCCACTCCTGAAGCTCCTACCTCAAGGTAGGCATCCTGTTTCTCTCCCCAGGCTCTACTCTCAAACTCCAAAGAATCAACTGCTGTCATTGTGAACACAGTATTTGTGCCTTGTAGGAAGAACGCAGTTTCATTCTTTTCACCTTCCTGCTGCTCCAACCTGGAGAGGAGCATCCCCAGGTTAACATCACACCAAGGACCCAGTGACAGAAATCAGTTTTTCACCAACTTTAGAAAAAGACCATCAACTGAAAAACTGATCGTACACACAACTCCAGCCTTCATTTTTTGGGGTTAATTCTCACTGGAATGACAGCCCCACCTTCAACTGTACACCTACATCTATCCAGGTCTACTCTCTATTCCCAAAGCATTTGTGGCATTTTATAGCTGTTCTGCCTCTTCAGAATCTAGTCCTTTATCTCTTTCTTATGATCCAAGGTCTTTATCCCAGACCAAGGTGAATGCTGATATTTTCAGACTCCTTTTTCCAAAGAATCTTTACCCCAAAGAAATCCCATTCCAAACTCCAATATGTCAGACAGACCAAAGGCAGGCTGCCTGATTAGAGCTAAGTAAGGGCTGGGGCCCTACCAACCTTTTTAAAGAACCGTTTCCTTTAAGAAGTTACTGAGGAAGCTGATGAAGAGAGATAAGGTTGATACTGACGGTATTCAGGACCTGATAAACTGGCCAGTTTCTACTAGATACACACCACATGACCAGGCACTGGTGGACAAGAGGTGAAATAAGACTACTTGGAATGCCAGAACAATGTTCCCCTGTCCACCTTCTGAATCTGACTAGAGAAAAGGGCTGTGGCCAGAGGCAGAAATAAGAACTGACACAGACTGGGAGCAGGAGCAGCAGAAAGGAAGAGGAATGGGGAGGGAATCAGAGGTAAACTGTACACAGCATTTGTACTTTTCAAAGAAACTGTACATCCCTGATAACTATTATATGACCTTATAAGAGTTGTTTGACTGAACTTCACAGCACCACTATATGAGATTAAAAAAGAGAGAGAGATGGATTAAAAAACTTAGCTTTACAGCTAAGGAACACATGACCTTAAGTCATCTTGCCCAGTTACAGAGCTAATTAGGGGTGGAGCCAGAGCTAGCACCCAGACTTCAGGACTCTGCAAAGCACTCATCCCAACACAGAGAGGGCTCCGTGGAAAGCAGACAGACTCTGTATGCATTTATCCACAGCTACTCTGCCAGCTAAAAGCTAACACAGTTGTCTTTTTTTTTTTTTTTTAAGACTTTTTCCTTACTACGTCTTCATATGTATTCCTCCCCAACTACCCTCCCTAACAGCCTTACTGAAACAACAACTATCTGAGCCGAGCTATGCTCACTCACTTCTTCAGCTCAGCCCTCCTTAGAATTACAACAGAGAGTGAAAAAGTCCTAGTTGCCAGAAGATGTCTCAAATTGGTTATAATGATAAAAAAAAAAAAATCACTACATTGGCTACATCTCTAACTCTTCTTCTGTTCAAAATCCAGTCCTTGTTGCAATGACATCTAATCAGGCAATGGAATCAGCTGAAATGAGGGCTTCCATAAAAATCACTGCTCAATTGGCACTCAGCAGTTAAGTCTCTTAAATGTCAACCTGGTAGGAATTAAAGTTTTTTATTCTTCATAACAAGTCTCAAAACTATCAAGTGCTCTCAACTTCCAGCCGAACCCTGATACTCGTATATTCCAGAGGATATAAATGTTCTTTATCTGCTGGGTTTGAATAATTCTGAATTACTCAAAGAAGCAGTGTCCACATCACTAAAGATTCCCAGGTTAAGACTAAAATATTCCATGCCTTATACAGATATTTATAAACCTTTGGAATTCTTTGGGGATACAGAAGCCTTGCCTAGGATTTTTGGCTTTTGACGCAGTTTTTCTACAATCGAGACCACTAGCCCTGCAATTTGGCTGTGCAACCACTAGGTGGTGATGGTGTGCCACAACCCAGAACCAGCAGTGCTGGGATCAGTGGACTCTCCCCAGGTTTCCTCTACCAAAAAAGCAACCTCCAAAACAAAGTCCCCACTTAATTCCTTGCCACAGTTTAACTGTTACTTTTAGCAAAGCATTTCAAATCTTAACCTGGCATTCAAGGCCCTCCAAGGTGGCACTAATTCCATAATCCATACTCAACCCCAGTACTATCCTACACATACGTATTACACATTATTACAGGGGCATGTGATTCCTTGTTTCCTGCACATTCACACAGACACAAAAATAGTCCTAACATGTCCTGCCTCTAGACATTTACTCTTGCTCTTCTGATACGCTTGGCAAGTCCCCAAAGGCCACCCCCTTTGAAGCACCTCTAAAATACTTGGAAATCTTTGTTCAGACCAAATTCTTTCAACTGAAGCTCAGAGCTGTTAGTATTTATCAATACATTAAATGTTTCCCATAGAAAATTTGTAAAATATAGACTCAGCAAGAAGAATTTTAACAAATCACCCCCCAACTTCAGCACTCTGAGGTATCCACTTGATGACATTAAAGTGTGTTATATATTCACTCTCAATCTTTTAAGGATAAATGTGTGTTAATAAGAGCTGGATCACATAACCTGCTTTATCCACTTAGCTATATCTCTTGAACGGCTTTCCAAGTCATTAAATAACTCATGAGGCATTTTATGATTCCCCCCAGGAGTCAACGCAGTGTGGTGGAAAATATATTGGGCTCAAAACCAAAACCAAGTTTCACTCCTGGTTCTGGCATGGACTCGCTGGGATTGGGCAAATGAATGAACCTCTGTGAGCCTCATTCTACAGTTTGGTGTAACACCCACCTCAGCATCTCTGACTGCCTAAACGAGAGAATGTGATGATATCTAGCATGGAACCTGCCTCAGAGTGAGCCTCTGTAACTAGCAGTTTCTTTCCTGTCCACCTCAGTCAATGGTTTCTTTCTCCTCCCAAGCCCCATTCTTCTCTGTGCCTCCCTATGGCTCTCTCCTGCTCCTTCTTCCCTGAGGGAAAGGTGTGAAAATGCTGTATTCTTCCTCGCAGGGCCTAAGAAGGCCCTTGAAGAAGGAGCTGGCCTGCCTCCAGGAACTAGGTCCTGCAGCTGTCAGCACAGCGCCGGTCTACCAGAGTTCACTGCCTCTACCTTAGCTGCTGCCATGCTGGCCTTTTCCCTCCTGCTCACAGCTTCAAACACAGTCTGGGCTTCCTTCAGCCTTTCACTTGCCTTCAATATTAAGAACATTACGTGTGGCAGGGGCCACCACAGTGTTGTGAAGTGACTGTCCTCCAATTAAAATAAATAAATTGAAATATATATATATATTTAAAAAATTCAGTCTGGAGCTTGGGTCTTGGGGGTCCTGATGATGCCTCTATTCTTGGCATCCTCCCCCAGAGGATCCTCCAACCAGAGCGGCTCTCGTGGTCAGTAGTTTTGCTGCCTCTTCTCCAGGTTCCTGAGTCTTTGATCCCAGAGGATAAACTTACTGAGAGGACAGGCAGCGTCTTCCCTCCGCCCCTCCTCCATTTGGGAGATGAACAACACACTTCAGCTGTGAACTATACCGCAGAGTCTTGCTCCAGTCTTACAAGGCTTTCTTCACTTCAGTGTTTCTTAAATGTTATATTCCCCTGCCCCCATTTTCATGAAAAAGCACTTTGGGGGAGCGTGAATCATCTGAGAGATCTGCACTGGATGCTAAAGCCCCTTCCTGTTTTCCTCTCAACACCATCGCCAGAAACTGCCTTTCTTTAAAACCACCTTAGAAAAGAGAGATGGCTCATATTCAAGGTACAACATACCTGGGAAGAAAAATTCCTCTCATTTCACCCTGGCGTTGAGTCTGCTGTGGACCTTCCTGCCGACTCTACTAAGCAAGTGAATAGAAAAGAGGGCCCAGAAGGCAGTCAGACTGTGTCAGAGGCCCCCTCCTGCAGACGCAGTGTGTATCATGAGGGCGGCAAGCATGGGCTCTGGAGCCTGATTTCAGCATGATGCCCCAGTGTACCACTTCCCTGGCTGAGTGACCCCGGGAGAGCTGCTTTGTCTTTCTGATCCCCAGTTTCCTCATCTGTCAAATGCACACAGAAGTGAGACTTCCTACATTATTATTTCCTACATTATTTTTCGCATGGCTGCTGGAACAAATGACCACAAACTTAGTGGCTTAAATAACATAATAAATGTATCACTTACAGTTCTGGAGCTCAGAAGTCCTCAAAGCAAGGCGTTGACAGGTTGTGTTCCTTCTGGAAGCACTGGGGACAGTTCATTTTCTTCCCTTTTCCAGCTTCTAAGAGGCCACCTGCAGTGTGCGCCTCACGGCCGCTCCTGCCATCTCCACAGCCGACAGTGTAGCATCCTCAAATTTTTGCCTCCCTCCCTTTCATGTGTTTGGGCATGCTCTGTCTCCTCACCGCCCCCCCGCGCCCCCCAACTCCAGCATCACTCTCCTTCTCTAGCTCTGACCTCTTGCCTCCTCCTTACAAGAGTCATGTGATTACACTGGGCCCACCCACATCAGCCAGGAGAATTGCCCCTTCAAGGTCCTTAACTTACTACATCTGTGAAGTAATGTACTCATGTGTTCGGGGGATTGGGAGGTAAACATTGGCAGGGGGTCATTATTGTGCCTCCCACCCTTCTCTATGTAAGAGAAGGGTGATATGAAAATGCAAGAAGAGAATACACGTCTAGTCCCCTGCACACTGCCAGGCTCCCTGAAAGGATTCCCACAATGTCAGCCACAGTTATCACTATAAAGCAACAGTAGCTTTGATAGGAGTGAGGGAAACACTTGTTCATGCTTACATGGGTAAACTGGAACCATGTGGTCAAATTTTAATACAAACCACAGGAAGTACCACTGGGGCCCCAGAGACCTCCCTTTGGTTTCACACTCTCATCCTTCATTATTGGAAGCAAAAAAAATGTTTACTAGGCACCCACTGGATATCATTATTTTTCACTCCTTGTAGTAGACCCAGGCTGCAGAGTTTTCTTAGTTATTCAGCTGGTGACTGGCAAGGAGAGGCTTTGAACACCTTTTGGTCCAACTTAAGAGCCTCTCCTTTTCACAGACACCAGGACCTGGTAACTCACTGGCTCACAGGCCCTCTGGTCATCAGGACGCTGCAAGGCCCACCCGGCCGGCAACCAGCACACTCCTTCAGGGCAGAGAGCAGGTCTGTGCTTCTCTCGTGTCCTCTTGGTCCTCCACCCAGTGATGAGCACACGGGGATGTGGGCTGTGGTGCCTTGGTTATTTTTTGAGGTGCAGGGGATTCTGATGCGATGGACAACCGCCTATTAACCAGGAGCAGGCACCAAAATCACCTGGAGAGGTTGAGAAGCCAGATTGTAGGCCCCACCCCCAGACCTCGATAGCTCTGAATTTGCATTTCAAATAAACACTCAGGTGCTGCTGCTGCTGCTGCTGCTGGTCCAGACTGACACTTTGAGAAACACAGTTCTGGAAGGTATGGAGGTAAATTTAGGAGAGGAGAACAGATGGCTCAGGTCTGTGGGATCCAGGCTCCCTGGCCCCCACTCACTCTTCCCACTTTTTTATTTTCACAGACCTGCTAGGGACACCTGACTAAGACATCCAGCAGAGGGGATGGGACCCGAAGCACACTGCTCACTCCATCAGCAGCCTCCCCCACCCCCACTTCTCCAGGTGGCCCTGATTGAAAGCCTTAGGTTTGTATCATCTTCAGAAGAGAGGCCTGGGCAGGTCCTCACAGTCTCTGCAGCTCAGCCAAACAATGAAATCTAAGATACCAAGGATCAGCTTTGAGAACTGAGGCAGCAGGGGAGTGGGAAGATACCCTTGAAAGGGCAAAAGTTCTTGTGGTCACAGATCCTCAACACCTTACCCACGGCTCAAAGTCATGAGTTTGCCTGCATTCGAAGAATTTGGGAGTCAAGTTCTCCAGTGTGCTCCGTGGTGGTGTTTTTCTTTTAATTAATTTATTTTTAATTGGAGGATGACCACTTTACAATATTGTGTTGGTTTCTGCCATATATCAACATGAATCAGCCATGGGTATACGTATGTCCCTCCTTCTTGAACCCCCTCCCCCTTCCCACCCCATCCCAGCCCTCTAGTTTATTTTTCTTATTAATTTCCATTGGAGTATAGTTGCTTTATAGGACTGGAAGAAACACAAGTTGGAATCAAGATTGCTGGGAGAAATATCAATAACCTCAGATATGCAGATGACACGACTCTTATGGCAGAAAGTGAAGAGGGGCTAAAAAGCCTCTTGATGAAAGTGAAAGTGGAGAGTGAAAAGGTTGGCTTAAAGCTCAACATTCAGAAAACGAAGATCATGGCAACTGGTCCCATCACTACATGGGAAATAGATGGGGAAACTGTGGAAACAGTGTCAGACTTTGTTTTTCTGGGCTCCAAAATCACTGCAGATGGTGACTGCAGTCATGAAATTAAAAGACGCTTACTCCTTGGAAGGAAAGTTATGACCAACCTAGATCACATATTCAAAAGCAGAGACATTACTTTACCAACAAAGGTTCGCCTAGTCAAGGCTATGGTCTTTCCTGTGGTCATGTATGGATGTGAGAGCTGGACTATGAAGAAGGCTGAGCGCTGAAGAATTGATGCTTTTGAACTGTGGTGTTGGAGAAGACTCTTGAGAGTCCCTTGGACTGCAAGAAGATCCAACCAGTCCATTCTGAAGGAGATCAATCCTGGAATTTCTTTAGAAGGAATGATGCTAAAACTGAAACTCCAGTATTTTGGCCACCTCATGCGAAGAGTTGACTCATTGGAGAAGACTCTGATGCTGGGAGGGATTGAGGGCAGGAGGAAAAGGGGACGACAGAGGATGAGATGGCTCGATGGCATCACTGACTCGATGGGTATAAGTCTGGGTGACCTCCGGGAGCTGGTGATGGACAGGGAGGCCTGGCGTGCTGTGGTTCATGGGGTCGCAAAGAGTCGGACACGACTGAGCGACTGATCTGATCTGATCTGATCTGATAGTTGCTTTATAACACTGTTAATTTCTGCTATACAGCAAAGTGAATCAGCTATACAAATACATCTGTCCCCTCTTTTTGGATTTCCTTTTCATTTTGGTCACCACAGAGCACCGAGTTCCCTGTGCTATACTGTAGGTTCTTATTAGTTATATATTTTATACATAGTATCAATGGTGTATATATGTCAATCCCAATCTCCAATCTATCCTCCTTCCCCCACAAACATTTTCTATGTCTGTGTCTCTATTTCTGCTTTGCAAGTACATGGTGGTATTTAGATATGACCCTCCAGGCTGAAGGTCATGCACATCAGCCTATTTTGGAATAGCTGTTGATGAACATTTTTTTATGCTTTGCTCGGGGGACCAGTTGCAAGGAGGAGCTTTTTATGAGAACAATACATATCACAGACATCTGAATATATTTCCATGAGAAAATAAGGATGAAGGAAACGAAAAGATGGTGTCGTTTTCTTACATGGCAGATGAATATTTAACATGCTCGGGCTTATCTTTTAGGGGAAAAAAAAAGACCCTTTGCAATTTGACATGCTTCCTACAACAGCAATCCATACACAAAACACCAGACACTACAGCCACCCATATAAATACCATGTATTTCATTATTCCCTTATTACAGTGGCACAAAGACCAGCTGCTACATGAAATATCATGAAAACATAAATTACTGGTTATAAATAGCATATTTAAAGCATGAGGCCATCCAGAACAGGCTGGTTTAACATAGGCTGCCGAGAACAAGTCCAAGGAATTGATAAGACAGGCAGGGGAAGTCGGGCAGGGTCTGCACATGGCAGGAGATCAGCCAGCAGAAGCTGCAAGAGGGGCTCTCGAAACAGACTTGAACAGGGGTACAGTGGAGCTCTCAGGAGCCCCGAGGAACTAGTCCACTTTCTGTTGACCCCTGCCACCCCAAGAGGGACCAATTCGCAGACTGCTTATCACCACTATTTTTAACTTCCTGGCAGCCTAACCCTTTGCAATGGGAAAATCGCCCAAAGTAAATACACACTCTCCCTTGATTCTTCTCCTGGCGAGTAATTTTCTATTATTTTCCATTAGAACCATTTCCAGGATAAATCATGCTCCAGTGTCAGCCTGAGTATGAGAGTCCTCTAAGGAGCCTCCATCCTAAACCCGGGGAGCTCAGAAAAGCTACATCTTTGCTCTCCACTCTAGAAGCTGTGTCCAAACAAGCCCTTTGAGAAGCTTTCCAGGCTTTTCACCTTCCAGGCTCCTTTGTTATTTTTATTTCCCTTGAGTTTTGCTACTAGACAAATTATGGATCATCATATATAATTATCTTTCCATGAGACAGATTAATATGAATAACAGTTTTTGAGCTTAGAAAGAGAGAAAAAAAATTATTTATGTCAGGCCCTGCACATGCATTCTCTCATGGAATCCTCTCCATGACTCTCTGAGCTGGGCACTACTGTTTTTCCTTTTTACATGTAGGGAATAAAGTCACATAGAAGTAATTTGCTTGAGATCGTGCAGCTGGAAGGCAGTGGAACATGTCTGAAACTCAGCTCTGTCTCCAAACTCCATGCTTTTAACCACTGAACGGTGTGGCCTTACCTTACAAGCTGCCACACCATGTTAACACAGGTCCAAAGTTAACACAGACCAAAGTAAGGGCTAGATAAACTAGCTGCAAACTTAGGAAGGATAAATGCAGAATTTGATTTAGATTTTTTGAAACATCTAACACAGTTTGAAGATCCCCAGTGAAGTCTTTGTGGATCCCTATCTCTCCCAGACCTCCCATGAGGAATCCCTAACCTAACCTGGAACCACTCACATATCATTTGCCATGTATGTCTTCTATGTCTGCACAAAAAGAGCTAGTTAAAAATACTGCCTGCTTCCCTGGGATCTAAGAAAATCAAGTCAAAACTCTGAATGATGTTCAAGGCTCTTCTTAACCTGGCCCTCACTATCTCTTCAAATCCATCTTCTAGAACCATCTGGAATAAGAAGTGAGAGGAGTAAGAATGTGAAGCAGAACCAGGAGATCTTTACAGGCAGGTAAGGTTGGACTTCCCTCGTGGCTCAGATGGTAAAGCATCTGTCTACAATGCGGGAGAGCCGGGTTCGATCCCTGGGTGGGTAAGATCCTCTGGAGAAGGAAATGGCAATCCACTCCAGTACTATTGCCTGGAAAATCCCATGGACAGAGGAGCCCGGTAGGCAACAGTCCATGGAGTCGCAAAGAGTCTGACACGACTGAGCGACTTCACTTCACTTAAGGTTGGGCAGCGTCTCCATCCTGACCATGACTCTACACAGATATGGTAACTCTCATCTTCCAGGGCAACTCACCATGTATTAGTAAAAGGTACACTGCCTACTCTCTCAGCTTTGTTCTTTGCTCTGAACCATTCCCTAGCCTGTCCCACCCTTTCTTCTTAGGCTCAGTTCCCAAGCTCCTCTGGGAACCTTGCCTGCTGTCTCCTGTTAGAAGCTGTCAGGTCTCATCTGCCCCCACAGCACCCTGCTCACATCCTGCCTTCTATTGTGGAGAGCTGCCCCCTCATCTGACCCAGGGGACAGTAAGCTCTTTAAGCACAGAGCTGTTTCTCACTAACCTTCTTTGCTGCCCCCTGCTCTTAGCACAGGCAGCAGCCAAAGAAGATTCTTAATAAAGATTAGCAGGTCTGATTTGTCACCAGAGACCAGGAGTAGCTACTATACTAGGAACAGGAGAAAGGAGGAAAGAGAAGAGAGATGGGTTCACACAGGAATTAAACAAAGAGAAAAAAAAAATGATGGTTCATTTTTTCCTTTAAGAATGCGAGCCAGGATTAATAATGTACAAATGGTTCTCAGGAACTAGTATTTCAATGTGATCAAAACTTCCCATAATAAACTCTGACATAAAGTTTTAATGTTTGCATTTGTCATCATTATCAACCACTTCATTCACACCCAAAATAGAGCAAATGTCTCCTGAGCCCAACTGCACCTTCCCAGACCCCAGGAAGCCTCAGCGATCCAACTCCACATTTTCACTTGGCATCTGTCCCCTAGAGGACCAGAATTTACTGATTCCTAGCTAATGTTTATTGAGCACCTACTGTGTTCCAGGAACCAAAGCCTCTATTTATATGCATAATATCTAATCCTCATTAGAGCCCTCTGAGATATTGTGATCACCATTTTCTAGATGAGAAATCTGAATTCAGGAGGTTAAATAGCTTGCCCACAGCTGCATAGTTAGCAATGCTGCAGGTTGAGCTCAAATATGCCTTACTGCAAAGCCCATGTTCTTAGCTATTCTACTAGTTTTTAAATAAAAACATCCTTATGATTTTTCAGAGTATTAAGTTGTGAAATCAAAATACTAGTGGAAGAAAAGGCTCTGGATCTAGGCTAGAAAATACTTTTTCAAAGGACACAGCTTCATCATGGGAACTCACCAGCCAGGGGCACAGGACCCATCAGGCAAAGGTTTGAGTCTGCTCAGGCACACTTCTAACTAAAGATGCTGCAAGGGCCATGTCTTCAGTGCTGAGAACCCTGGACTCAAGGGGACCTGGAACCTCATCAGCATTGAGTCTCACAAGGTTTCACATAATGGAAGGGTCAGGGAGATTCTAGACATCCCCAGTCTCGCCTTCATTTTGTAGATGGGGAAACTGAAGTCCGTGGAAGTTAGGCATTTGCGCAGCTCATAGAGCTAACAAGGGGGCTTCCCTAGTGGCTCAGATGGTAAGGAGTCCACTTGCATTGCAGGAGACCCAGGTTTGATCCCTGGGTTGGGACGATCCCCTGGAAGTAGAAATGGCAACCCACTCCAGTATTCTTGCTTGGAGAACCCCATGGACTGAGGAGTGTGGCAGACTAGTCTATACGGTCATGAAGAGTCGGACATGACTGAGCAACTTAGCACAAGCACATGTGTTGACTATATTCCCAGGTCAACAAGATTTAGTTCCTTCTTACTCAGTGACACATCACTCTACTGTGAGGAGGGGGCACAGTGCATTCAGACAGCCTGTTACTGGTAGACAGTCCGATCATGGGGTGTGCCTTCTGCAGGCCACCCCACTGCCACTGAAGTAATGAACCCTGCCAGTATGGGGTCAGGGATAATTCTAACTCATTTAGTTTCACATGGATGAAAATGAAAACCTGGTCTAAATGGAGTCTATGACTACACCACCCTGAACTCGCCTGATATCATTTAGTTTTCATAGAGGTTCCATTTCCTGGCACATCTGATGGCTAGCAGTGTCATTAAAACAGTCTATGAAAATAAAATATTTTTACTGATGTTTAAAAGTCTACTTACTGAGTGGCATGAAATTGGATGAACTGATATTCCTGCATCTGCTAAATCAGAAAAAGATAGTACTTACCCTATAGAAGCTATGCATTTCAAAATCAAATGATATAATACATATGAAGTGCCCAACATGATGCCTGGCACACAATAAGCACTTAATAAAAATAGTTAACATGGGACTTCCTGGCAGCCCAGTGGTTAAGATTCCTTGGGCCCTGGGTTCAATTCCTGGTCAGAAAACTAAGATCCCACATGCTGCATGGTGTGGCCAAAAAAAAAAAAAAGGTTACACTATTATGGTTGCTATTGAATTTTTGACGGACATTCACATACGATCAAAAGAGGGACACATGTTATGATATAAATGTTTTTGCTTTCTTTGTCTTGACCTCTTTGTTACACATGTTTGTGGAAGACCTTTTCCCATAGGTGTGAGGAAGAGGATGGTGGACAAGAGAGGACCAGGGTGAGTTGGCCTCAGATGAATGCTGGTGGTTGAAGGTTAAGACACTGAAGAGATTTAATCCTCACACAGCCATTCAGTGTATAACAGGTGTGTGGTGAAATGACAGAAGGAGTTTTCACATTTGAGTCTAGAACACTTCTGCACCCATGAATCATGCTACCTGTAGCAGAATGGAAGAGGAATTGCTGCCCTGGGTTAAGGTTAGAGCATCCGGGTGAGCACAAAGAGGCCTTCGTGGAGAATGTAATTAGGAAAGCAGGTAAGTGGGGACTTGTGTTTCCAGAAATCTGTTTTTAAAATACTAATAGCCTTGGGTTTTTCACCCTAGAGAACATTTTACATCTTTGAATATGTTTGCAATTTGTGTGATCTGCACACTCCAGATTTTGTTTTGCAAGGGGAACTTTTAAATCACTGCATTATTACTACAAATAATTAAACCAAAGACTAATTTGTGGTTGCACACATGTTCACAACCATGTGAAAAATACTCCTGTCAGCACCAGGGCCCAGTTTCCATCACATCATTGTTTTACAATTTAATGGGCCTCTGAATGTTGCAAATCTGAGGAGAAAAGAATAAAGAAATTTTTTAAAAGCAGAAAGTAGGAAGAAAGAAGAAAGTGAAAAAAAAAAAAAAAGAGGAAGGAAAGAGCAAGAGAGAGAGAGAAAAAAAATTCCTTCCATTTCTTTATTCTCAAGAAAAACTTCCAAGAGCTCCACTGGAAAGTGTGTTAGAATATTCTGTTAATGGTATTTTTAAAAGAGAGAGAGAGCAATGGACCTAATGTGTGTTTTTCAAAATCCTTTGATTCTAAATCCATTCAACTATAAATCTGGGTTCTTACTTCAAAAGCTAGATACATCCTGACTTTCCTAAAGTGACGCAAAATATTCAATCCTAGGCCAAGAAAAATCCCAAACCAACCAACAGAAGTCAAGGAAAATTGAATACAGAAGCTTTCAACTTGAATTATTCAGGTCCAAGGAAATTAAGTCTTTCATCTTTTCTCTCTAGTTAACTTTTAAAACATTTTAAATACTCTGCCCTAAATATTTCAGAATATAATCCAAAAGTGATCAAATTCCATTATATGAGTTGAACAGTACAGATAAATATATCAATTTTTATCTGGAATATGCATACCCATTTCTTCCACAAGTATTGAAAAACACTGATAGTATTGTGTCTATTCAAATGCTTTTAGAGTACACTGGAAAGCTTTTTGATATTTTGATTAGTTTAACTCTAAACCATCCATCTAAAATAAACCATCACCCCAAAATACTTCTAAAGATAAAAGACACTCTCTAGGAAGAAACTACAAATTATGAAACCCCTTTTACCAATAAACACACCACCACCAGACAGGGGAAAAAATGATTTATGAATTAGTTTAAATGGAAAACAACCCCACATATAACTGACAAACAGAAAACTGCCAAGAGACATGGGATAAGCAGAAGCATCACACAAAGGGCACTGCCCTGGAGTAGCGAACTGCCTAGAATATACGCAACTCTGGAAATAGCTTTTGATGGGATGAAACATTTTCATATACCTGGCACATTATTTAATGTTTTTCCATGACTATCCCTCATTCATATACTTCGGCATGAAGAAAACATAAATACAGGAGGTCTCTTTTCTCATGTGGACTTAAACCCAGAAAAACAGTCTCGTGAATTATCCATGGACTTCTCTTTTGGAGCGTAGGGTAGACGGGAGACCACTAGTCTGTAGTTGCTGCTGCTGCTGCTGCTAAGTCACTTCAGTTGTGTCCGATTCTGTGTGATCCCATAGACAGCAGCCCACCAGGCTCCCCCGTCCCTGGGATTCTCCAGGCAAGAACACTGGAGTGGGTCGCCATTTCCTTCTCCAATGCATGAAAGTGAAAAGTGAAAGAGAAGTCGCTCAGTTGTGTCCGACTCTTAGCAACCCCATGGACTGCAGCCCACCAGGCTCCTCCATCCATGGGATTTTCCAGGCAAGAGTACTGGAGTGCGATGCCATCACCTTCTCCGAGTCTACAGTTAGCGTCCTCTCATTCTTTTCGAACACCTCTCCCTTCTAGGGAGAATCAGGGCATCATTTAGCAAAGCAGTTCCCACAGGTGTGGTCCTTGGATCCCTGTAGGTCCCCAAGATTCTTTCAAGGAAACCTATGAGGTCAAAACTACTTTTATCATAATACTTGTCACCAGAAGTAGAGTTTTCCACAGGCTACATGATGTGTATGGCCACAGACTGAATGCAGAAGCAGAGTTGACAATCCAGCTGTCTTCTATTAAGCCAGACATAAAAGAGATTATTTACAAAAACACAGAAGAATGCCATTCTTCTGTTTTTGTTTTGGAAAACAGTTATTCTTTATTATAATGTTTTTTATGGCAGGATGCAATGGGTTTATTTTTTTTTTTAATAAATATACTGTTAAAATTTTCTCCATTTCCAGTTCTAATATGGCAAATATCAAGTAGCATTCACATAAACAAGAGTTCTTGAAGGTCCTCAATAATTTTTAAGAGTGTAAAGGGATTCTGAAACCAACAAGTTTGACAGTGATTCAGTAGCACAATTCTTGACTTATAGGAAATGCTCAATACACAAATGTGTGGCAAATTTACTGATTAAAGGGCACTGAATACTTTCCAATGTGCAAGAGACTCCAGAGTTCAGAATATGAATATGGCCAGTAAAGACCCTGGGATGACCATGTTCAGGCCTCTGCACCTGCTTACAACATGATTTATTTTTTTTAAAGATGATAAGAACACAAAAGTGTAGAACCAAAACAAAGACAGAATATCCCTAGTAAGTGTGGCTCAAAGACAGGTAAAGGCATCAAAGGAAAGGAGGGCAGGTACTGGTGGGGATGGCTTCTGATAATCAGTGAGTTTCCTTTATCCATCCTATCTCCACCTATTCTTCACTCCAGGGGAAAAAATATCATCTATTAATTCACAGACAATGTCCTTCCAAAGGGGTTTATGGGGACTTCATACACACACTAATTAAACTACATAACATCCTGAATGGTTCAAGTCCTAAGATCCCACAAGGTCACAGGGTCATCTGTGTGGACCAATTAGTTAACTTTCTTGGGTTCCATAGTGTTCATGTGCCTCTCCCGATTTTTATTCCTGGAAATGTCTCCTTCATCTTGCAAAATCCACTTCGGACAATACCTCCTCCAAAAGTTTTCCTTGCCTTCTTTCCCAGAACAAATTAAAAAGTCCTTCCTCTGCCTAACCTCTGTACCTTGCACATATGTCTGTGGCAGCATGGAGCACACACTATTGAAATTCCTCATTTTCACTGTCTCCTTAGCTCATGTACTGTCGACCTTTGTGTTCCAATACCTATTGGTACCAAAACACTGTAGACGCTTGAAAGACCCACACAAACCCTAGTCACCTTACAGATGCATATGACTACTACCAGAATTCAGTACAAGGCAAAAGAATAATAAGGAAGTGATTACTCGAAACTCCACTTGTTTCCAGCCAACTGGAAACCCAGCATGGGTGTCTTAGTGATGGTGACTTAGTCTTGCCGTGTTTGAGAATGAAGAGGAGCCCACTGAAAGAAAGCCATCTCCTAAAAATGTGTCTCCTGGGGAAAAGAAAGAACTTTTCATCCCTTCTGAAAGGAGACAGATTGCAAATGGCATAGGCAAGTATTGCAAAAGATAAATCAAACCAAGGTAAAAACTCACAAGGCAAAAAGATGTGCTAGAGTGACTAACAGTCAATTAACAGGAAAGGACTGGAGAAGGGGGGAAATCTAACTATTTGAATGTTTATATGACATCAAAGAAGGCTGGAAAGTCATGCTCTAAAATAAACCAGGCTTCATCACCACCTTTTAAGTGACATACTCATCAGCAAAGAGTCGGACACGACTGAGCGACTGATCTGATCTGATCTGATCTGACTCATCAGCAAAGAACACAAGAACACACATTTTCATTAGTACAGCAAAGAAAGAATTTGTATGCCTATGGTTAGCATTGGCAAAGAAATGGGTAAAGTAGGTTGTTTCCATGTTTACCTTTAAGAATGTGGCCATATGGTAAGAATTAAGATGCTGCCCAGAATCTAATATGGAAGAGATGTCTTCATGCCTCCAAAAGGTGAGGGCAAAACCAGTAGCACTCAAGTGGAAACTTGAGATTGGGTAACTAATGGCCATCTAATCTTATGAAAAGCTACGGAGAGTAAAGGTCTTGAAACACAAAGAGCCTGTTCATCCTCATAACCACCCTGATATAATTGTATATGTATCCTTGTGCAGGACTTTGAAATTAGCACTTTCTCATTCATCAGTCTGATTTCAAAACACCCCTATTGGATATCTCAATTATCTGAGACTCCAAGGTTAACTAACAATTGGACCCTCTCCATATCTGTTTTCTTTATTCCTCATTAGAGTTGAGAGTTTTAGCCTAGGAGAACTCTCACTATGGAACCCCAGAGTGTTAGAGCGGAAAGTCATCACAGAAAGTGACTAATCTAACCCATCCACTTTGGGAAAACTGAGGCCCAGAGAACCCTTATCCTGGGGTCACACAGCTAAGGACTGTCAGAAACAGGGCCTCAACACAGCCCTTCCTGCAACACAGTACTATTTCATCACACCAAAGCAAAGAAGTATAGATGCTCATTTGGAAATGTGTGTTTGGACAAATCGCTAGCCCCAAGCACCATTTCCTCCCTACATAAATAAAAGCAATGCTTTCCACCTGCCATCGCTACCCTGGGAACATCCATAGCATGTGTGTTTATTCCCTCGAGCTGACTGCAGGATGATGGAAGACAGACCATGACCGTGAAGCAGCAGAACCGATCCTACGAGGAGGCAGCGAGAGGGAGCCCCAGCCAAGGATGGAAGAGCTGCCACACTTGTGGATGTTTAGAAAGATGGGCTGTTTGTCTAGCCCCAAAGTGTCTCCCCGAAGGGTCCACTATTCAAAGTGGAAAAGAGTGATTTTACAGTGGAAAATACAGTAGACCTCATCTTCTCTAGGGGACAAAGATCTACATTCCCTGAAATGGAGCAAAGTGGTATCCTGTTCCCCTGATGTGTCAGGAAGGGCACTGCCCCACTGTAGGCTTCCCCAGAGCCTTAGCCTCTACTGAGCCATGAGGAAACATCAGATCACCCAAGCTGGGGTTCGTCATCCTAGAAAGTACCTGACTAGTGTTCTTCATGAGGGTCAACATTACGAAAAACAAGGAAAAACCAAGGAACTGTCCTTGCTGAAGGAGACTAAAGAAACAAGACAATAAAATGCCATGTGGGATCCTGGATTAGATTTTGGAACTGAAAAAGGACTGGTGGAAAGCCGGGTGAAATCTAAATAAAGTCTGTCGTTTAGATGGTGGCGTCATGCCAATGCTCATTTCTGAGTTTTGGTAACTGTAGCATGGGGATGCTGTGGAGGTTGCTAACTTTGGTTGAGGAGCGGGCAGGAGCTCTTTGTACTATCTTCGTAACAATTCTGCAAATCTAACATTATTTCAAATATTAAAAGTTAAAGAAAAAAAAAAGTGGCTCATGGCTAGGTAGGAGACATAGCTGATGACTTTCCGGTCCCTCTTCTCAACTGCTTGTCAGAACCACTCTTCCCTCTTTGTTTGGAAAGAACGTGGCACAAGTTTTTCCTTCTCCTTTATTCTGGGTTATTTGTGTATCTTCAAAAAATGATGTTGTTTTAAGAGCAGAGAGAATCTCTATCACTGCTAGGAGCATTCCCATGTCCTATGTTTTCACAAAGTAAATGCTCAGAAAGTCGGCTAGAGGAGTGAACGAGTGAATGCACCTGCTTCCCCTGGACGAGACAAGACACACATTCTGCTGTATTTTATGATTGTGCCCAGTCTTCCCCATCCCATGAGTTAAAATGCACAAGCTGCATTTAAAACCACACTTCTTGCTTCACAGCACCTAATACGGCACACTGCCCTCACCCACTAAATGTTTAAAAAGCAAATGCTATTCAAAATCCCCTTTGCTCTTTGACAAGACTGCCTTTCACCTCCTTCTCAGTTTGGAAACGTGTTGAGTCATCCTCCCAAACTTTGTGCCTTGCATCACCTTCTCCAGTAAGCCTCCTATGGCCACCCCTCAGCCCTCCCCGTAGAGTAGCCCCTTCCTCCTCAGAGTTATCACTTTCACCTCTGTGGTACTTATGTACCTGGTACATAATTTTGTTTTAGTACTCATAACAATCTGTTAATTACCTATTTACACATCCATCTCCCCAACTATAACAAGAGCTCCTTGAGAGCAGTAACTTGGCTTTATTTATCGTGTACCCTCAACTCGGGGGACCGTACTTGGTATGTAGTCAGGGATACAATAAATGCTTACTGAATCAAAGAGTGACTGTTATTCCCGTTTCCTGACTCTTGCCCAGGAATTTACTGCGATGGCAGACACACAGGCCATGCAGGTGTTACCCAGAACAAGGGGACGAGGGCTGCAAAGACATACCAAGGGTCTTTTTCATGACTGCAGCAAGCTGGCAGGTTGGAGGCATCAGCATAGGAGTGAGACATGAATGATGATCTGCTGACTCTGACCTGGCTGAGCCTCTACAGCCAACTCACTGATACTTCGCCTCCAGACCTGTTGAGCCTATCTTTTCTTATTGCCCTGTGAGTCTTCATGCTCAGTAAGAGGGATAGGAAATAGATTTGGGCAACCAGACCCGAAGGGTGTCCAGTGATGCCAGGGTCACCATAACATAAAGAAAAAGTATATAAATCTGCCCAGAATTTCCTCATCAGAAACTTCATCTCAGCCAACCCAGCAAACAGAGTGAATGGGCTTCCTCTGTTTGTCGCCTCACTCGTGCTTTCTGAAGGCTCCTAGACTTCAGGCCAGCTGCTTGGCCATCTCACTAGCCCCCTAAGCTAGAAACCTTCCATTCTTCATTGTGTATCTCTCCCTTGACCCCCACCACCAAGTGAAAACCTCACCTTATTGATCAAACAACTGCAGTAACCTAAACAAACACGCCCCTCCATCCTGGGACAGGGCTCAAATCCTGGCCTTTGTTATCTCCTGCTCAGCCTGGGACAGGGGCCTCCCTGGTTTCCCTACAGACCACCCAATGTGAGACTCAGGCACAGCAGAAGCTCTGCTCCTCCCCCAGCTCTGGTGGCCCCACCAGGGGATGGTCTGCAGTTGCCTCCTCCCTCTGGTCTCTTACATTACAAGCTCCTTGAAAGGCTCAGACCGAGATCTGCTCTGCTACCACTCGCCTTTCCTGGGAGGTTCCACTTTCTTTCTCTCAGAGATAAGTTCCTAATCACCCTGCACGGCCCAGCTCGAACGTGAAGTCGCTCAGTCAAAGTCGCTCAGTCATGTCCGACTCTTTGCGACCGCATGGACTGTAGCCTACCAGGCTCCTCTGTCCATGGGATTTTCCAGGCAATAGTACTGGAGTGGATTGCCATTTCCTTCTCCAAGGGATATTCCCAACCCAGGGATCGAACCCAGGTCTCCCGCATTGTAGACAGATGCTTTACCGTCTGAGCCACCTAATCACCCTGCACGGCCCAGTTCGAAAGTGCCTGGTTAACCTTCAGCCTGGAGAAAACACAAACGCACGGAATCACTCAGGACTCTGCGTTAAAGCTCTGTCTGTGGCTGGCCCCCACCACACAGTGAAAAACTACCCATCTATGAATTGTCTCCAGGGTACAATTTTTCTGTTTCATGTAATTGCTTAGCTCCTGTCACCTAAGTTTTCATATGCATATGAGTTGTGTCTCTGACTAGATGGTAAGCTCCTCCCTCATGTCTCCCAGCACAGCGCTCTGCCTACCTGAGTCATTTAAAGAGAAGTGCTGGGGTGGGAAATGACCAAAAAACCATCTTGTACCAGCAGATGAAAGCATCGGGGATTATACCTGTGGTCCTCAGCCCCTGTGTGAATCAGAAACAGTCAGGAAGCTTGTTAAAAATGGAAGTGCTTTACCAAGGCCTCTGCAGATTTGGACTCAGAGGATTAGGGAGGGTTCTAGAAATCAGTATTTTCCACTAGGCCCTCCACGCCTGTGAGTTAACTATGAAAGTAAAAGTGAAAGTCGTTCAGTTGTGTCTGATTCTTTGTGACCCCAGGGACTATACAGTTCATGGAATTCTCCAGGCCAGAATACTGGAGTGGGTAGCCTTTCCCTTCTCCAGGGTATCTTCCCAACCCAGGGATTGAAATCAAGTCTCCCACATTGCAGGCGGATTCTTTTCCAACTGAGCCTCGAGGGAAGCCCGAGTAAACTGTGCTGCTCCCCGAATGAAAGAACTACCCACTCCTTCACCCATCAGGTTTGAGGAGCTTGTGTCACCTGCTTGCCCTTCAAGCTTCCTCCCTCTGGGGTCAGGGGTCAGAGGTGATGTCAGAAGGAGTCACTAAAGGAAAGTCTAGGCCCCTCCATGTCAGCTTCCCTCAGGAACTGGCTCCTCACCTCAGAAGCAGCAGGCGAGAGAGGTGATCGTATCTAGAGAGCACACAGGCTACTTCTCTGCTCTCTCCAAAATGCCAGTGAGTTTGAAAGGCACTTTGTCCAATTAGAAGTGTGGAGAAATATTCATCCTGTCCATGACAGAGATGAAGTGCTTCTTTCAAAAGCAGCAGTGGCAGCCTGCCAGGTTTAAGAAGTCCAACTATTCCACACCGAGCCAGCAGTTATTAATTAGTTTTATTAGTGGCAGGTCTTTAATGCAAAATGACAGAGGGAGAGCGCAAAGATCCCCGTCGCTACTAAAATACAAATTGTCCGGATTTAGGTTGTGTTGTTCCCCAACATGTACAGGCGGCCAGCCAGGCCCAAGCGGGGAACAGAGGACGCAGCCAAATGCCTTTCTGCAGAGTTCCGGACTATTAATGGCATGACAAAGAGGCTCGGGTTCTTACCTCAGGTAGCTCTCTAGGGGAAAATCCACCAATTTCAACAATCGAGGAGGACGAGGGAGAGGATGGGGGCATCTGAGGGGAACCCCAGGAGCATGAGGAGGGGCTGTGGTGGGGACAAGACGGGGGCAGGCCTGCGTCATCCACGCTGCTCAACGTGCCCCTGCGAGAAATGAGCATTTCCAGAGAGCAGAGCGGGGCTACTTTGTGGAGAATTAGTCTTACACTGTCAACCTGCTTTTTATGACCATTAATCACATTTGTATTTATAAGCACTAAGACAGGATAATCAAATCTCATGCTTCAAAGCATATGTTTATCACCACGGGCATAAAAAGGAAGGAGAAAAAGTTTACAAGCCTGCACTGTTGGCAAGAGCTGCTGTTTATCTGGTCGCTTCCCCAGAAGCCCCCTGGGGGGCTCTGGAAAACATTCTGTGAGGGAGAAGGCAGAACTGCCCAGTGTCTCACTCTGTCAGTGTTTCTACTTTCCTCTGCGCTGGTCTGAAGGCAGGAATTTAAAGACAGTCCCCAAACAGCCTCTCCCGGAGATGCTCACCTAATACAGCCCGGAGCTCTTGGCCCCAGGCCTTCCAGACCTTTCTCCTTTGCCTCATGAAGGGGTTCCTCACAGACTCTGGGCAGTGCATTCTCCCCCATGCCTTTTCTTTAAGCATCCTACACATTTCCAGCGGTCCCCCAAATGCCCTGTAACCCAACCTTAAGCTCCCTATGCTTTGAAGAGGTTTCCCATACCACCCACCTCAGTGGCCTTCCTCTAGACCAGAGATGGCAGAACTTTTTCTGTCACATGCCAGATAATAAATATTTTAGTGTTGTTACTGTTTTTAATTTAGCAAAGATTTAGTTTTTTAATTGTATTGGAATATAGTTAACTTACAATGTTGTGCTAGTTTCAAGTGTACAGCAAAGTGATTCAGTTATACATCTATCCATTCTTTTTCAGATTCTTTTCCAATCTAGGTTATTACAGAATACTGAGTAGAGTCCTCTGGGTTATATTGTAGATCCTTGTTGGCTACTTATTTTATATACAATAGTATGTGTATGTTAATCCCAAGATCCTAATTTATCCCTCCACTCACCCCAATACTTCAGTCTTTGCAGGCCCTGGAGTGTCTGTGGCAACTATTCAACTCTGCCCTGGTAGCTTGAAAGCATATGTAGACAATATATAAATAAGTGGGCATGGCTGTGTGCCAATATGGAGAAGGCAATGGCACCCCACTTCAGTACTCTTGCCTGGAAAATCCCATGGACCAAGGAGCCTAGTGGGCTGCAGTCCATGGGGTCACACAGAGTCGGACACAACTGAGTGACTTCCCTTTCACTTTTCACTTTCATGCTTTGGAGAAGGAAATGGCAACCCACTTCAGTGTTCTTGCCTGGAGAATCCCAGGGACGGGGGAGCCTGGTGGGCTGCTGTCTGTGGAGTCGCACAGAGTCAGACATGACTGAAGCAACTTAGCAGCAGCAGCAGCAGCAGTGTACCAATAAAACTTTATTCCTTATAGGTCAGAGGGTGGGCTGGGTATGACCCGTGGGTTACAGTTACCTGGCTCTTTCTTTAGAACAGCAGGGCCTGATCCAGGAACCCAGGTTCTAATGAGTTCTACAAAACTGGACGGAATATTTCCAAAATGCTGATAGAAAAGTTGCATTTGCATTGGTCAAAACAGCTCAGATTAACCCAGATCTTCTGGCTGGAACCATATCAACTACTTAGTTTGATAATATATACCTCCCATTGTCTGATTAACAAATATTGGGAAGTAACCATTAAATCGGAGAAGGCGATGGCACCCCACTCCAGTACTCTTGCCTGGAAAATCCCATGGACGGAGGAGCCTGGTAGGCTGCAGTCCATGGGGTCGCTAAATGTCGGACACGACTGAGCAACTTCGCTTTCACTTTTCTCTTTCATGCATTGGAGAAGGAAATGGCAACCCACTCCAGTGTTCTTGCCTGGAGAATCCCAGGGACAGGGGAGCCTGCTGGCTGCCGTCTATGGGGTCACACAGAGTCGGACACAACTGAAGTGACTTAGCATAGCATAGCATAACCATTAAATGCAGTTAGGTAATCAAAATCTTTCAAAGCACAGGGTCCATGATGGGAAGAGAAGAGATAATAAAAGTGGTCCTACTGCTTATATGTAAACAGGGCATATCAGCACATGCTTCTCTAGAAGATTCCCTCAAGCAGCTCAAAACAGTTTAATGAAGGAGGACATCTTCTCCTAATATATGAGTAACACAGGTCAGTATGAAAATGCCTTATCATCATTATCAATATTAAGAAGGAAAATCTGGAGGATTTACTGAGAAAGGAAATATTTTACAAGCCTTTTCAGAACCAAAGGCACTACCAACCCAGGCACAGATTTTCTAGAACTGAATAGAAAATGAAAAAACTACACAGCTCTGGGGAAAGAAAACAAGGAGACCCTGCTTCTCTTGATGACTTTAACTGAGGATAAAAAACATATCTTCTTCCTCTTTGATGCTTCAATGTTAACACGGTACTTAAATGTTTCTTTTTTTAATTTATTTTTAATTGGAGGTTAATTGATTGTATTGTTACAATTTAATTGGAGGTTAATTGTTGTATTGGTTTCTGCCATACTTAAATGTTTCTTGAATGAATAAATTTTTACATCCATGCTTGATGTTATAAAAGATTCAAAAGTGAATGTGAGATGCACTTTGTCTTCCCAGGGTTAATGGTCTAATAACAGAGAATTTAAAAGGATGTAGACATAAATAATACACAGCATCTATATGTAGGTGCTGTGTTTGCAGGTTCTCACTCAGCATCTTTGGGTCCTGTCTTAGAAAGGATATACTCTAGCCTTCTTATCTAGCTTCCCAGCTCCTAGTAGATCCATAGTATATGATTCAAAGGACAGTAGAAGAAGGAGCCATATGAGGCTAGCACAATGTCTAGGTCCCACCAAGATAGAGAGATACAATCTAAAAGGGGCTGCAAATGCTAAACATAGAACTATTATCTGTAATTATTCCAGCATTGTTTGCAATGAAAGGAAAAAAAAAAAAAAAAAAAAAGCACTGCAAACAATATACATATTCATCAACAGGGATGAATAAATTAACATGTATCTATACTATGGGAAATTTTGCAATTCTTAATAAAAAGAATAAATTAGATTTATACATGTTGTCTTGCAGGCCATGATACATTTTGAAGTTCATCTGCTCCTCACTCCAAAAGCCTGTTGAAGCACATTCTCATGTATATAAATAAATTTTTTTTTCTCCATCAATTAGTACTTTGGCTAAGAAAAAAAAATCAGTGTGTCATGCTTTAAGAACATCAGTGTGCTCAGACCTAAATTGAGGAAACACACACAAAAAAGCTGTAACTCCTCACCTTGCAAAGGGTGGCCACTAACAAAAAGAACTTCACTAGGTTTTCTAAAATGGAACGTTTCCCAGGGTACATGGAAAGCATAATGTCTCATGAAAACTAAATAGATTAAACGTTACAGAGATTTTCTGCATAAGGTAAAGCCCACCTTTAAATATCAGAAGATGATTTTGCTAAAAAATAAAACCATGAAAGATAGGTTACATAAAGAATTCAAGGAAGAACCTATAAACGACCCAATGGGTATATTAAAGAATGCTTGGATATATGTGTGTGTGTATGCATAATTTCATATATCTTTTACATAAAGCACAAATGCTTTCATACTATATATAAGAATACTGTTTCCACTGTTTCCCCATCTATTTCCCATGAAATGATGGGACCAGATGCCATGATCTTCATTTTCTGAATGTTGAGCTTTAAGCCAATTTTTTCACTCTCCACTTTCACCTTCATCAAGAGGCTTTTTAGTTCCTCTTCACTTTCTGCCATAAGGGTGGTGTCATCTGCATATCTGAGGTTATTGATATTTCTCCCAGCAATCTTGATTCCAACTTGTGTTTCTTCCAGGCCAGCGTTTCTCATGATGTACTCTGCATATAAGTTAAATAAACAGGGTGACAATATACAGCCTTGACGTACTCCTTTTCCTATTTGGAACCAGTCTGTTGTTCCATGTCCAGTTCTAACTGTTGCTTCCTAACCTGCATATAGGTTTCTCAAGAGGCAAGTCAGGTTGGCTGGTATTCCCATCTCTTTCAGAACTTTCCACAGTTTATTGTGATCCACACAGTCAAAGGCTTTGGCATACTCAATAAAGCAGAAATAGATGTTTTTCTGGAACTCTCTTGCTTTTTCCATGATCCAGTGGATGTTGACAATTTGATCTCTGGCTCCTCTGCCTTTTCTAAAACCAGCTTGAACATCAGGAAGTTCACGGTTCACGTATTGCTGAAGCCTGGCTTGGAGAATTTTGAGCATTACTTTACTAGCGTGTGAGATGAGTGCAATTGTGCGGTAGTTTGAGCATTCTTTGGCATTGCCTTTCTTTGGGATTGGAATGAAAACTGACCTTTGCCAGTCCTGTGGCCACTGCTGAGTTTTCCAAATTTGCTGACCCATCCGGTCCCATCACTTCATGGGAAATAGATGGGGAAACAGTGGAAACAGTGTCGGACTTTATTTTTCTGGGCTCTAAAATCACTGCAGATGGTGACTGCAGCCATGAAATTAAAAGACGCTTACTCCTTGGAAGGAAAGTTATGACCAACCTAGATCACATATTCAAAAGCAGAGACAGTACTTTGCCAACAAAGGTTCGCCTAGTCAAGGCTATGGTTTTTCCTGTGGTCATGTATGGATGTGAGAGCTGGACTATGAAGGCTGAGCACTGAAGAATTGATGCTTTTGAATTGTGGTGTTGGAGAAGACTCTTGAGAGTCCCTTGGACCACAAGGAGATCCAACCAGTCCATTCTGAAGGAGATCAGCTCTGGGATTTCTTTGGAAGGAATGATGCTAAAGCTGAAACTCCAGTACTTTGGCCACCTCATGAGAAGAGTTGACTCATTGGAGAAGACTCTGATGCTGGGAGGGATTGAGGGCAGGAGGAAAAGGGGATGACAGAGGATGAGATGGCTGGATGGCATCACTGACTCGATGGATGTGAGTCTGAGTGACCTCCGGGAGTTGGTGATGGACAGGGAGGCCTGGCGTGCTGCGATTCATGGGGTCGCAAAGAGTCGGACACGACTGAGCGACTGATCTGATCTGATAAGAATACTATTTTCCTATTGACTTCCTTTAGGAAAACGAACACTCAATTGATCTTCAATAGCTCATAACAGTGTAATTTTTAGAGTTTCTGGCCTTTCAGCTGAGAAATTAATGGCCTATAGACAAAGACTAAATGCATCAGAGAGATATTTTGTATACTTGGGTTTTCATTGGGGAAGCAGTGTTGTGTAGTGGAAGGAACATAATCTTAAGAGTCAAAGAGACCTTTGTTGAAATGCTGGCCCCACTGCTGTGGCTTTGGGCAAAGCCTAAACCTATGTTTCCTCATCTAAAAATAGAAACAGAAGCCCTTCCCTTGCACAATCAACTTGTAGGATGGAAACACTACATACAAAGCCTCTAGTACCACTCCTGGCCTAGAGCACACACTCCTTAATTGTTACCTACATGACTGTTTCACAAATTCATGATATCATCATCAGAAAGAAAAAAAGAGAGATCCACTGTGATCTAGGGCACACCTAGCAGGTGAGAGTGAAAAGTGAAATGGGAAGTTGACACCACCACCCAGCCTCTTTGAGGCTCACACTGATGTGTACCAGGACACTAAAAGGCCAGCTACTGGAGTTCTCAGGCTGTGTCCAAACCACTTCAGTCAAAACCAGAGCTGTGCAGATGAACACACTGTCAAGCTTTAAAATATTCATCTTCCCTTTCTACCCTCCCTTCCAGTGGAATGGAGAGAGTAACTGCTGATCTAGGCTCTCTCTCTCTAAACAATAAACACAATAAAGTGACGCTCAGGCAGCCACGACTCAAGCACCAACCCAAGGACACACCCTCATAACTCCAAATACAGCTCTGTCCATCAAGGCAGCTTCAGCAAGACCCATGCTGCCAATGGGCTCGTCCATGAATTCTGCTTCCCCGTGTTCCGTTAGTCTGGCTTCTGTTCTGAAAACCTGGTGGCAACAGGAATATTTAAAAATCAGGTCTGCAAAGTGCTATCAGGTCTGAATGCCAACGACTGTTGCCATTCAAGCTTCACTTCTCGTAGAAGAGGCTGCCCGGAATGAAGATCACAACTGTAGGCCAGACTCAATTTCAGCCTTGCTTAATGGCGTACAAGGTACTGAGGTGATAGTCGAGAGAGATGCACAGCTTTTAGGGGGTAGCTTTCCAGAGAGCAAATTGTGTGCAGACAGAGGTCAGATCAGCATGGGTCATCCTTAACCAACACATGGCTATTTAAGTGAGTGCTAACCTGTGGTTTCAGCCATTGTGATTTATTGAGAAGGGTGGTGTCAATAATGCAGAGGACCTGACCACTGGCCCTTAATTCCTCTCATTTAGACAGGCTGCTCTTCATCATAAAATAGTCATCTTGTAAATTAATGTGTTTTATTTCAAAAGTGACATGTTGTATTGGCTTGTGCTTCCAGGCAAATTGCTCTGGATTGCCAGTTTCCCAGCCAGGCTACAAGGGTTCCAGCCCACTTGAACCCCTGATCCAGGAGAAAATCTGAACGGGAGGCAAAGGATGACAGATCTACTATCCCTACCTGGGGCCCCCAGGCGCTCCATGCATCTGCAAAGGCAGACCTGCTACAAAATAGACGGAGCTGTGCTCAGTAACTGGGCCTCATCTGCAGCTCAGTACTGAGCCTGGTCTAATCTACCTGGAAGCATCCCAAGTACAGGTGCCTGCAGGACCCAAGGTGGCTCTTAACTTCGCTGAGACCCAAGGTCAGTTGGGCAGTGAGTTAGTCTGTGGCTTTCCTGGTTGCTCATATGGTAAAGAATCTGCCTACAATGCAGGAGACTCAGGTCCCATCACTGGGGAAGATCCCCTGGAGAAGGGAATGTCTACCCACTCCAGTATTCTTGCCTGGAGAATTCCATGAACAGAGGCAACTGGTGGACTACAGTCTACAGGGTCACCAAGAGTCCAACACAACTGAGCAACTAATACTGTTCCCTGCTTAGCACTCAACAGTGAGTCAGGGAATGATTGGCACATGTGGCTCCCAGTTCACATTCAAACCCTCCGTGTCCCTCACTCATCGTATGTGATTGAGTTGGTGAGCAGAGTACCACCCAGCTCTGAGTCTCTGGCTCTCAGAGAGCCCCTTAAAATCTCAGAGTACATATTTTCTCATCTGTAAAACAGAGCTAACACCTGCCTCCCAGGGCTGCTGTGAGGTCTAACAGACAAGGTATCTATGGCATCGACGGGCCAATACAGAAGTGCCTGCAAATATTAGTTGTTGCTATTACTATTACAACTCTGTAGTGTTGAAACTTTCAGCAACTCTCTATCACCAAAAGAATTAACAAAAACCCCAGCTGTCAAGACCCACCACAGCATATTCCCTCTCCCTCCTTATATCTCCCTCCTTCTCAGGATGAACCAAGTATTCCAAACATAAGTCTTTTGATTAATCTTAAAACACATGATGCCAATTCCCACCCCTTTTATTTTTGTTCGTATCATCCTGAAATAGACCTGTCTTCCTCCCAGCTCAGCCTATCTAAATTCTATCCTTTCATCACACAATAATATATTTGTAGAATCTACTGTGTGCACACAAGGCTAGACACAGGACTCAGGATGGCTGCTGAAGGTCATACAGCCCCCATTAGAGGCTGTTAAGGGGTGCAGGTTGGAGCTGACATGACCAAGCCTAAGCCAGTGAGCATGTTTTAAGGATTTCACTAAGACCCAGGGGAGACGAAGTTGTACTTTTCTCCTTGGATCTCCTGCTGGAGAGGAAATGCCTGAGAACAGAGAGAGGCCAACTCAGAAACTCTTTGGCTGTCCCGATCTTCCCTTTAAACTTTCTAGTTACATGAGCCCATTAATTTCCTTTTTTGGCTAGCCTGAGTTTGCTTTTTCTCACTTGAACTCAGAAGAATTGTGATCAATACCAATATGAACAGTAGTTCCATTTGAATGTGAAAAACATTTTGTTAATTGCTTTACATGTATATCTTTTAATTCGCCACTTTTACAGTTGTAGATCTGCTAAGAACCAGAGAGGCTTCATAATTTTCTCAAGGTTGCACAGTAGTGCCCGTGTCAAATGCCAAGACTCCCGGCTTAATGCTCCATTACCACCATCAGTTATTGGAGCCACTGACCAAAGTGGACGGCTTTGAGGCATAGGAAGGGTTGCCTGTCTTCTAATGCCCGGTTTTCAAGAACTGCCTTAGTTGAAAGGGGCCTCATAGCAATTCTCCACAGCCCCGAGGAGTGCACTGTTACAAAGCTCACCTCCCGCTGCCCTTCACTCACCCTGGCAGCCAGGCCAGACTCATAATGAATGGCCAGTGAGAAGTACACTGAAGTCCAACATGAATCAATGAGGGCACTAATGAAATTGCTTCAAGTTCTAGAGCAGAAGGTAAGTTGAATACAGTTCAGAGATGTAAAACCCTGTGCCCTTCCAAGTTCCCAGAGAAGAAAGGGAAATGCACATGGGTAGGGGGTGGGGAGAACAGGTGCAAAGCAACACACACTTCTTACAATGACTTAAAACGTGTAATAATCTCTCAGACCGTATTGTTGGAGAAAGCAACGAAAGTGATTTTATAGATAACGGAAACTCAGTCTAGCTTTTCACCATTAGTATTTTTGGATGAAACGCTGGACATTTCAGTGTGCTATTAAAAGAGTTTCCTGAATATTATTTTATCACGACTTCAGGTTTAGAGGTTGTTAGGAAGTAGAGAATATCTGTTAAAAGCATAGGTAAAGCCACACTGCCTAGGTTTGTACCCTGCTTATACAATTTTCCAACTGTTGTGACCTTGGGCAAGTTAATTAACCTCTCTAAGCTCCATTCTCCACATCTGTAACACAAGGATAATAACAGGACCATTCTCATTTAAGCATCAAGAGAATTAAATAAGTAAAATGCTTAGCCCTGTGCCAGTCAAAAAAAATTAGCTCTTTTTTTTCTCATTATAAGTAAGAAAATTGTTAATGCTGTTATTTTATGTCATCAAGTATTATTTTTTTGGTAAAACAGTGATTTCGTTAGAATCTGCAGTGGCATATAGGTGGGCTTATGCCATCCCTAGATGATCCCCAGGCTGCTTTATAATTTTTTTCTCTGCTTTCTACAGTTCTTTTGACTCTGCACATTTTCAGACTATGAGCCATCACTGCTGTCAACCTGGACATTATTTACATTCTGCTTCCAACTCACAATATAGCCAAGCTTGTGAAAATGAGGTGTCAAACAAGATTCTTATCATTAGGCTTTGCAGTAACTTTCTCGGCCACTAGAGGTCTACCTGCTATTCAGAGGTTCACTGCCCTGTTGGGCTTCCCAGAAGTGTGCTGGAGTCTCCCGACTTTCATGTTTAAACAGACCAAACCACATTAGACAGTACAGTGATTTCCTTCACTTGGTATTCAGAGCTCTGCACAGTGGGGTTCAGATCTATATTTCTCATCTCCTAGTCCACTATTTACCATATTCAAATCATCAGCCTCAGACAAAGCATATTCTACTGTTGCCCATAACAGCCTTGGGCCTCTTCATCTTGGCGAATTTGCGCACACTCTTTGCCCCCACTGATAGTCAGATGACACCCACCACACCCACGCCCCCACCCACACATTCTCCAGTGGTCTTTCTACCTACCCAAATTTTTTTCATTCTTCAAAGACTCGTCAAGGTACACCTGCACTTCAACTTACTGATCTAGCCCCTCCTTTGAACTCAGTGAACTTCAGGTCTATATCAATCCTTAGCCACTGAGTCCTGGACTATTTGTGACAGATTTCAAACAATTACTTGGTACCTTGATTTAAATCCGTACACATTCATGCTTTGCCTCTCCAATAAGACTGTAATCTCCTAAGACCCTAGAGGTATTTTATATTCCGTATGGGTGTCAAAGAGCAATTAAAAGAAAGTCTGACCATTTAGTGAGCATCTCATATGTACCAAGCACATTGCTGGCCGTTTTATAATCTTGATCACAATGCCTGTGCTGTGCTGTGCTGTGCTTAGTCGCTCAGCTGTGTCCAACTCTTTGGGACCCCATGGACTAGCCCGCCAGGCTCCTCTGTCCATGAAATTCTTCAGGCAAGAATACTGGAGTGGTGCCAGGCCCTCCTCCAGGGGAGCTTCCCAACCCAGAGATCAAACCTAGGTCTCCTGCATTGCAGGTGGATTCTTTACCATCTGAGCCACCAGGGAAGCCCAAGAATACTGAAATGAGTAGCCCATCCCTTCTCCAGGGGATCTTCCTGACCCAGGAATCGAACTGGGGTCTCCTGCAATGCCGGAGGATTCTTTACTGTCTGAGCCACCAGGGAAGCCCAATCAGCATGCCTATCAGATGGATATTTCTATTGTCTTTGTAGAAATTGAGCCTTAAGGACATAAAATTACTTGTTCAAGACCATACTGTAGGTAAGCCAAAAGCCAGAGGTCAAAGGTAAATCTGACTCCCAAAAGTCATGTATTTTTGCCCCATTAAATCACATCTATTTAGCATCACAAGTAGTACTTCCTCAATGAATATTTCAGGCTTGCTTGAATAGTTAAGGAGCAGCTTGTGCTGAATATCTGGCAAGATCAGACCATCAACCAAGCAGTAACATGTGTCACCAGTCCTCAGGACCCCTGAGTCTCTGTGTGACAACTCAAGCAGCCCAGCAGTCCCCCAACGAGCCAAGGCTGCTTAAAGATGGAAAAGCCTTCTCTGGCTGGAGCAGCCCTGAAGACCCTACGCCTGGTCCACCAGCCCACTCCAGGCTGCAAGGGCTCTAATGATCCTCTCAGATGAAAGCTAGGGAGGTGAGAGCCACAGAGAAGTGACACAAGAGCACATGAGGCGATGATCAGAGAGTACACAGAGCCTCACACGCACATTTTCCCTGCGAGGAGCTTTACAATTCCAGCAGCACTCTGGTTCGGTTAGCCATAATATTATGAAAGATGCTGCAAACAACTGTATTTCATTTCAAACAGCATAAATTAACAAATTGCACATGTGCACACAGCATCTGCTAACCTAATAATTAAGATATTACACAAAGTCACCTAATGGCACCCAAGTCAGGATAATGGGATAATTGTTACAGTGCTTTAAAAAATTTAAAGACATATAAGCCGGTCACCCATGGAGCACACCAAACGGAAGGTTGCTTTCTCATGGTCTCTTTGAGCGCCGTGTTTGGATTAGCACGATGTGAAAGGCAGCAACTGCTGTTATGTAACTAAACCCTGCATATACAGTTGTCAGTCTGGGTAAATTTAACTCTGCAGGTTTAAGGCAGAGCTGGCTTGCCAGAGCAGAACTTAGGAAACAACAAAAATTTAAAGCCACACTGCCCTGTGGGCCACAGAAGGCTGATTAGAGAGCGGCTGGAGAAGGCCACCCTGGCCAGCCTGTGCCATGCCAGAGTGCTAGCTCCCTGTAAGAGCCGCTTGGAAAGCAATGAGGGCTGACAAGAGCATCGGTGTTCAATTACCAAGCTGTCTGCATTTTCTCTCCCCTACATGGCAATAAAGGCACTTAGGGGGCCTGTTGTAGTTCAGAAGGCAAGGCACTGAAACCTAGCATCAGGGGAGGCTTTAATAACAGGTGGCTTTGCAGCGAAAACAAAGTGGATCCCCATCCCCAGGCAAGAGTTCCACCATGGCCATGGCATGGCCCAGGTTGAAAGGGGTGGCACTATGGCCTGGGTTCTAGGCCTGGTCCTGCAAGGCCAGCCATGGGGCTCAGAAGAAGCTGGGCCATCTCCCTGAACCTCATGTTTGTCAAATGCAAAATAAGAATGAGGGTTAACTCTCCAGGAGGCCCTTCCAAATCTATCATTTCTCCCTCTGGTTATATCGGCAGATCTTTATTCATTACAGACAAGGAATAACTCTGCAGGGAACCTCTCATTCTAAACTGGGCTGTGTCAGGTGAGGCCAAGAGAAGGACATTCACTGGGAACTGTCAAGATGTCAAAAAAGATAAATCCACTGGACCATGCTGGCAATCCTCTTCACTCCCCAGCAGAACTCATTATGAAGTGGGTTTGCCCTGGACCCCATCCAAAGGGCCTTGGTGAACTCCATCTAGACAACGAGGTGCCCACTGATAAGAAGTTCTCCCCCTGCACAGCTCAAAACCTGATGTTGAGGGCTATGGCCAGGAAAGACCCCATGGCCACAAGACACCCCCAGGGAGTTCAAGGGAGGCTGGAGAACTGTGTCAGTTTATTTACTGTTTGTTTCACGTGGTGTGAGGGGCACATTTTACAAGGACAGAGTAGACTGGAAGAGATGCCGAAAAAACTCAGAGCATGGAGACGATTTTCCACTCTGTTTTGTAAATTCAACAGGGCCAGGGCAAGCGAAAGACTCACCTCAGGCACAGAATTGAAAGGGGGCCAAAAAACTTAGTGATTAAGATAAATAGTATTTTAATATAATACTTTAAAATTTAATGTCATGAAAAAAAAATCATGATAAGCAACATATCAGAATAAATAAAGAGACAAGCAGTCCGGGAATAAGAGCACAGCCAGAGTCTTCTAAAAACGTAAGTCTAGTTTGTGTGAAATAAACCATCATAACATCTTCCCATTCCGTTTTAAATTTAGATCTAAGAGAGTATCTGGGCAAATGACCACTAACGAATGATCCGCATTCCCACCCCTGTCCCACGCACATCTGCTTTGGCTACACATTCTGATCATGGATATTCAGGAATGAGTATGATTCTGCAGAATCATGCTAGTGGGAGATGCCAGTGAAGGGGATCTGGCTTCTATTGCTGAGACTGGACTGTGCAAAAACCCTCAAAGATCACTCCCAGGGAAGTTTGTGTCCTGGAAGGAAATAGTCTCCGAAAAAAGGTATATTCTAAAATGACAACTCTTTAAAATAATTACTATTTAAGCATTGATAAAGCCTTGGCCTGCATTATATTTTCTTCTAAAAGGAAAAGATGACTCTCTCTGCAGCTGTATATTTTACTCTGGTGGAAGCATAATTCTAAGGATGCCACTCCTCACTCAAGAAACTTCCATGGCTCCCAAGTGCCTACAGACTTAAATACAAACCCCAAAGACCAAAGTAATCAAAAGTCTTACTCTCCACACAAATTCCTATGACTCAGCTTTATTCTTTTTTCCTCTACCCACATTCCAGCAGGCCTGTCTTTTTCCCCACTTTGGTTTTCCAGCCCTCCTGCCTCTGCCGTGCCCCCTAGAATCAGAAAAACCCTTCTTTCATCTGCCTGGTCATCTCTCCTTCTCCAAATCTTACTCATTCTTCCCATCTCAATTCTACAACTGCCTTCTCCATGAAGCCTTAGAGCTCTGCTGGGTGCTAAACTACAGGATGAATTAACTTTAGTAAGAAAGAGCTGCAAGTAGCTTTTGTATTTCAGTTTAACCCCAAATTAACCAAGGTACTTAATTAACCCAAAATGCCCCACTATCAAAGCATACTGATTCTTCCTTCTTTGCCCTCAGGAGCAACACCATTGAAGGGGAGAAAAGAAAAAAAAAAAAGGAAAAAAATAAAGCTCCTTTTCCTCATTGATTCCTCCTAGAACAAAGGAAGTATTCAATCAATAAAAAAACAAACACATCCAACTTCTAGGAAAGATGAAATATGGAAAAAAAGATCTGTCCAGTAGTCCCAGATACAGATACAACAGGAATATTCTCTGGGGATGCTGAAGAACACACACACACACACACACACACACACACACACACACACACTGAAACACATACCACTCTTGGCCCGCAGAGGAGGAAAGAAAAATTCCATTTCGAGTTCTGAAGCTCAACTGAAGCCCTCGGCTCTCCCAGGCCTGCACCGCCTGTCCCGGGTGATTTTGCTTCTGCAGCTAAGGGCCTGGTGCTCAAAGCCTGATTTTCCCTGAGCAGAGCAATTCCAAACCATCTTAGTCACACAGATAGAAGGTGAAAGTATATTCCAACCAAACTACTGGACTGAGGTTGGGTTTATCAAACCAATTACGCCAAGATGTTATGGGAAGTGGGGGGGAATGTAATCACATATGACAGGGATGATCAAAACTGCTTATACAGGAAATCAGGAAACTGATAACAGGCGGATAATGGCATCTACCTGACTGAGGAATTTCAGGCTCAGATTCCCCAGGCTTGTAAAACAGAAATAACAACACAGAACAAGCTGTGCGGCACTGCCGGGCACATGGGCACCTCTGGGGCAAGGCTGGGAGGTGAGGGAGTACCTGGTGCTGGCAGTGGGAACGGGCAAAGGAGCCCTTCTGAAAGGCCCACCTCCCACACCGTGGTTTGCAGGAAGCAATTTCTCATTGCACTACTCAAAAACATCTTAATGGGTCCTGACCTTGGACACCACAGAAATACAGCACTGAGGCAGGGGACTCTTTGGGCAGCCGGAAAGAGACAGACAGAAGGCAAAGTTATCCATTGCGGTTGAAGACTGGCGACTGCTGAGCGCCACCCGGCAGAAGGCAGCGAGAAGAGTCACTAAGCAAGGTTTCCCGCCTAAGCTGAGTTACTGAGGAATGGCCTAGAAAGCTATGTAGGCCTTCTCAATGGATGGAAGTGTCCTACACACTGAGAAGGTCTCTTTCCTCTGGGGACCCCGCCTCTCAGGTGTCCAGAGAGCCATCCAGGGTAGGCAGGCTGTGGAGAGTGGGGTCCCTGTGCATCCCAAATAGTAATAAATTAACTTTGGGGAACACAGAGTCACTGCAGGATCTGCGGGGCCCAGAGCAAAAGCCAATTGCAGGAGATACCTAATGAATCACTGACAGGACACCAAAATAGAGGCCCTAAATAAAGCAGCTGACCTGAAAAGGAAATAAACACCTGCATTTTAAAGGAGGGGGGTCGTACTCTGTGCATCACCCAGCTTTGTTTTCCGTTCACAGTGTGGTGTCTTGAAACACCCTAACAAGTTTGGCTGACTCGGGGCACCAGCTTAAACTTTATCAAGGCCTTCGACAGTCGTGATTTGCATTAAGTTCAATGCTATCCTTTTGGCAGTTGCTGCACTTAATTGAGTGAAAAAAAGCTGTCAGTCTAAAGCCCCAATCCCAAGGTAAATTCACTCTGAACTAACCATCTGCCAGGGCTTCTCCCAGGATAGTCAACACTTATCATCCAGAGGACTAGATTTACTTCCTCATAATTAGATCATTCCTGAATTAAATTGACGGTCCCAGGGGAAAAAAAAAAAACAATGCAAAGTATGTTTTGAGACCAGAAAGGAGAAACTGGCTGGTTTTAACAAATGCAAGAAGCTACATATTTTTTCACAGCGATAGAGCGGCACAATAAACGATTTTTCTAAATAAGGCTTCATAACAATTGCTATCTTCCATGCCACCCTCGTCATTTACATTCAGGTTTTTGTTTTGGAAGCTGAGGCATTCTCTTGCAAGCACCAAGCGCAAACTCAAAGGATGGGTAGCTATTGTCTTCAGACCCAGGTGCCCAAGGAAGGTCAGACCAGGTTGACCAATCCTATTAAATGTTGTGAATGTCAAAGTCTCAGTGAATTTGTTGGCACATCCACGAACCTGCTACTTCTCCAAAATAAAGGGAAAGCATTATCGACTTTTTCTTTTTTTTAAATATATACCCCACAGTAGCCACAGTGGCTGGAAAAGCTCAGAGAAAGAGGTAGATAAAATAACTCACTAAGTGATAAATCTGGAACCAGGCCCCCAAAATAATGCAATCATGCTGCAAGCCAAAAAGAAAAAAGGAGGTAAAGAGACGAATCGAGCGGGTAGGATTCTGAAGGTTTCTCTGTAAACATGATTTCACTCTCTGCCAGTAATTGGGTGATTTGCCTCTAGTCAGATTCAGTCCTCTGGGTACTGCACTGCACAAGGTTTTTCAAACCCTGCATATTAACTCAAAATTTTCCAGAAAATATTTCTGAATTAACAAAAGTATTTAGTAATTCTTTTGTTCTTCAGAAGTTTGCACAGCACTTGGTTATCCTTACATCTTTGATGAGACAGAGACAGAAAATAGTGAACCACTGTCTCACAAGGCCTTCTCCAGCCACGGACCAGGAAAGATTAATGTAACTCAAAATAGAATGAGACCAACTCATTTTTGCCTGAATATCCAGATTAGACATTTTAGGGCCCACTTTTGTAGAGAAGTGATATGAGAGGGAAAAGAAAGGAAGATGCACAGAAGCAGAGAAAGGACCATGAGGTCCTCATAACATCACAGACTAAATAGAACCTGAGAGATTACCATACGTGATATTTCTACTACTTGCCTGATTTTAATAGCCACCTGAAGCGTTTGATAAACACACAGGATTTTTAGATCCTCCTCCTAAAGATTTAGATTCAGGAGGTCTGGGCTAGGTCTCAATAATCTCTTGTTTGGCAAGTTTACCAGGGATTAAAACTTCAGGTAAGACACAGAGGCCAGACACAAAGCGAAAACATTAGAGCCAGGAAAGCAATGGCATGATGATCCACTGATGGCCTGGGTTGTGGGGGGACACATGCTCTGTATACACACACCCTGGGGAAGGGGCAGAGAGGTCGGGGTCCTAACACCCTCACAGGGACAGATGTCACCTTGCGTCCATGAGAGAACAAAAGCTAGAACTGAGATCTCTACCAAAACAGAGATCCATAAACAGCTTCCCACTCGTGAAATAAGCACTATAAGAACTCTAACCCTGACGCGGGGAAGTGAAAAAGAAACTTGCCACCTACTGAGAATTCCAGGTGGGTAACAAAAAAAAGTCTCCTATAAGAAGTTGTAAATCTTACACCAATGCAATATGCAAATGTACCCAGGTTCTGAATTTATACTACTCTTGTGCTGTTAAGATAGGAACACTTCTATAGCTCCATATATTCAGGACTCACTGATGAAAAATTCTGATTGAAGATGAATTTGCAATCAATAAGTACATAAGGAAAAAAATCCATTATACATAAGACACAAATTTAAAAAATTAGCACCATATGAACTTAATAGAATGTTATAGTAGGTTCCATAAAATGAGTAACTCTGAATTTACTAGAGGTTAAAAAAATAAGAAAGAGGATAAATAATGAAGCGACAGGCCACTATGACAAAAAAATAGACAAAGTTTAAAAACATTTCCACAAGGGACAGATATTAGTCATTTAAAATTAAAAACTCAAAGAATGTGAGACAAAAAGATGGTTTGGTATGTCTGGTATGTTTCATTCATACGAAACTCAGTACAAGCAAAACTGATCTATGATGATGAAAGCTGAAAGAACATTGAGCCTCAGAGACTATTGCCTGAGAAGCTGTTCAAGGGAGCAGGCACTGTCCTCTATCCTGACCTGGATGATGGTTACAGAAGAGTATTCACAGGTGACACCATAATTACTTCCTTGCATGCATATTAAACAACCACATTCAATGGGCAGTTTAGACACAAACTGAACACATTAGTGAACTCAAAGGAAAAAAAAAACAAGGAGATGGCCCAGAACGTTGAACAGAGAGAAACAGAGATAAAAGATGAGAGAGACAAGAAACAGAAGATAAAACGAGATCTCACATACATCTGAAATGAGTTTCAGAAAGAGAGGAAAGAGACAAAGTCTGAGAATTTTTCTGAAGGGAAGAAAAGAATTATCAGAATGAATAAGCACACCAAATCCTGAGCAGAATGAATTCATGAATCCATGCCTAAACATATCATAGTGATCCTGCTGAACAGCAAAGACAGAGAAAATCGTAACAGCAACCAGTAAGACAAATTACCTATAAAGGAGCAACAATTGACTGACAGCCAATATATCCTCCACACAATAGGTGCCTCCTATGGTTGGTCAAAGGCCACTGCTAAGTTGTTGACAACATGGAAAATGTATTTTGTTTGAAATGACTGCCAACGAGAACATTTTTCTCGCTAAGAACATTCCATGTTAAATGCATCCTTTATTCACTTCTTCAACAGGTTTTTACTGAGTACCTACTATATGCCATCCTGTTCTCTAAAAGTGCAAAACTCTGGATTCAAGTGAGTGCTAAATGCTTTGACAGGAGAAATACAGGTGCTGTAAAAGGACAAGGAAGTATATCTAACCCAGAGGAGAGAGGTCAGGGAAAGTTTCCAGGAAGAAGCACATCCAAGCTGAGATCTATCAGATGAATAGGATTAGCAAGGGAGGGCATTAAACTTTTGTGAGAACAAGGGAAGACTGCCCACAATGTTGTTTCCCTAGGATTCAGAATAGTACCTGGCATCCAAAAGGGTCTCTGTAATTACTTATTGAATGAATGAATGAGTGAGCAAATCCATAGAGTGGCCAGAATACAGGTATAAGGGAAAGAAGGCGGAGGCAAGGAAACACTACATGTTTGAGCCCTCAAGTTCAGTACGGCTAGAGAACAGAGTATGGAGGTGAGTGTGGGGAAAATGGGATGATGGGGACACAGGTGCAAGATGAGCTCGAAAGCTAGACAGGAACCCTTTTAGGATATGTAAAGAGTTTGGATTTTATTTTAAGAGCAATAGGAATTCAAGGAAAGGTTTTAAGCAAGGGAGTGGTATATTAGATTTGCATTTGCAAAATCACTCAGGTCCTAGTGTCAATGTCAGGGAAGCTAGCACTGTGCTATAAGGAGAAAGAATATTTCCTCACCAGCAACATGAGGAATAGCTTTCAGATTTCCACCCAAAAGAGCTTGAGAGAGAAGGGAGGGAAAGAGAGAAAGGGAAGAAGGAAGGCAGGGGAGAGGGGCAATGAGGTGGAGTGGGAAGAGAAGGAAGGAGAGACCCAGAGACTGCGCATGAACAGGTCTAAGAAATAAACATGAAATCCTGGCTATCCACATCCTGCAGTGGGTGTGTTTTCCAATCAGCCCTGAGACTTATGGCAGAGATAAAATAGGAAAAGAATATGTCCCCAGCTCCAGCTGAACATTCTGTTCAGGCTTTTCAATCTAAAAACTTCAATGTGCCGGTCGGCACCGATGCTGTTCTCGTGTTGTTTGCCCTGCACCGGGCCAAACTCTGCCCCAAAATACCAACGTGTCACATGTGAGCCCAGGCAAGTCTCCCTAACTTTATGAAGTCTGGGTTTTTCCCCTTCTTGCAAAAGCAGTGAACCAGGGAAGGGTCCATGGTAATAATTATGACTTTTCCTTGTACGAACAGTTTCCACAACAGGGGCAGCAAGCCCATAAGAGCCTGGCTGAATAAAACCATGCCCCAGCCAATGCCAAGTTCAGCAGCTTCTCTGCTGGCAGCTCCTGTTGGGACTGCAAAGTGCTGAAGGAGCAGGGGAGGTTCTGAGGATGTGTTCACGGGCCCTGGCACGTGGTACACTCAGCATCTTTAATATTCACGGCCCACGGCACATGCGGCTGCCAAGCCACAATCAGGTTGCTCGCAACAATCCGTTGAAGTTACTTGTCAGGATCGCAAGCAGGAATTCCTCCATCACGATCAGGGCTTCATTCCGTCCAGTCAGCCCAAAGTCAGCCAGGACAGTTAGGAAGAGATAAATTGCAAGGAGTTCTCTCGGAGGATCACCTTGGGCCTAGGAAGGGCAACAGGATACTAAGGAATGAAAGGAAAACCTGCAACCACAAGGATGAAGAAGCTGCCACAGGAACAAACAGCCAGAGGGCAAGAGAGAGTAAAGAGCCATTTCTAGGGGCAGCTGTGATCAGCTGACTTGGCTGAACACTGCACACCTCCAAGGAGCTCTGCCTGCCCAGACTGCAACCTCCTGCTTTTGCAGATGGAGAGGAACATAAACAGAGATGGAGAGGGCCCAAGGGTCCCAGGGCTGCTGTCTAGACACACTTATCACAGTCAGGGGAAAAGGAGGTGAGCTGTAGTAGGCAGAGTCCACGTTCTGGGCTCTGACTAAGCCACTGGCAGAGGCCTCAGTCGTCTCATCTGCAAAATGGGGGATCATAATACTTGTCTCCGAGGAAGTCAGAGAGAAGTTTAAGGGCTGAGCTTAATATACCCAAGGCCTGCTCATCCTCAGGAAAGTCTGGAAGCACTCAGCTCTGGGCAGTCTTCTGTGTCCACACAGCTACCACGGCTCAGACTCGGCACAAGGAACGTTCTAAGGTCTACTAAAGAAGGTCCTGGTTTATCTTTCTCAGCACCAACCTACCATATGAATTCAACCAAAGCAAAGCTTTCCCAGGACCCAAGAGGCAGGGTGTGATGCTCTAAACATACTTCCACCACTGGGAATAGTAAACAGTCTAACATCTAAATTCCAAAAGATATTACTGATACTGTTTATAATTAACATGCTAAATAAAACAGAATCAGGCTGCTGGCTTTCAGAGGCTGAGCAGTATTATGCAGTTGGAAGAATGTGTGTGTGAATCTATGTGTGTGTGAATCTATGTGCGTGTATATACACACATATGTATATATATACACATGCACATGTGTGCACACAAATGTACACATAGCTTCTGAAATTTAGACTAGAGTATGGTTACAAAAGACACTGATCCCATGGAAGTGAGAAGGGCAAAGGGAGTAGCCTTCCCCTTCATCCTCCATGACACTGGCCAAAGATGGATTCCATGAAATTGAATGGACCTGGGAACAGCTAAAGATGGAAATATAGATTAACCACTTTTCAAGAGCTAAACTCCAAACTGGAGAATCATTTAAGAAGCATCCAGAATACTAAGTGGCTTACCTTTCATTAGCCAGAGGCTACCAAATGGCCTACACACCCCATCTTCACTCACAACACAAAAAGAACACCAAATATCGAAATCTCTAGAGCTGTCTAGCCTATGGTGTTTTTTTCTCGAAACTAAGAGCCTGAATACTGAACTCAAGCATCTTCTCATTCTATCTACCTTTCCTTCGCAATTATCCATAGTTGTCTTAGTGATTCATAGCTAAAGAATAAAGCATGAATTTCTCTGCAAGCATTTCCCTCTCTGGATTTGTGGCTCATAATAATTCTGATGATTTTCAGAGAAAAATGTTGAAAGTGACATAGTGGCCAGTGTTCTTATCTCTTGTTTCCAAGTATTTCATCACCCTGCATGTAAAGCAACAAACAGACGGTCGTTGGGAAAGCTTTTGAGTCAAGTTCCCTAATGGGACACCGAACATTTAAAGGGCCGAGTGCCTTCCACTCACTGATAGGTACCATGTGGTTGTTTAATCACAGTGGACCCAGCAGGATCAGTCCACTGACTTGGAAGATTTTAAGGGGTTTAAAACACAAAATTCTGGCCTCTTCCACTAAAGAAGACATGAGATACAGAATTAGTATTTTGCTAAGAGAGATCTGTTAGTTCCCCATACAGAGCAGGCTACAGTGAGAATGCACAGTGAGAATATGTGTTCCAGAGGACAAAAACAGAAGAAAAAGTAAACTGCCAACTAATGAATGGATAAACAAAATGTGGTATATCCATACAATGAAATAGGATTCAGCAATAAAAAGGACCCAGATACCAATATCTCCTACAACAGAGATGAACTTCAAAACCATGATACTAAGTAAAGTAAGTCAGACACAAATGACCACATAGTATATGACTGCATTTAAATAAACATCCAGAAAAAACAAACTCTAGAGACAAAAAGGAGGTAAATGACTCTTAGCCTGGGCCACAGGAGAGGGTAGTAACAACGCATGGGCATGAGGGATGTTTTAGGAGTGACAGAAGTGTTCCACAACTGAATTGTGAAGGTGGTTATACAACTGTGTAAATTTACTAAAAATCACTCAACTGTACCCTTAAGAAGAATAAATTTTATGATATGTAGATTATGCCTCAACTTTTTTTAAAAGAGAGGAAAAAGTAGGGAAAATAAATTTGTTGTTGGATTTCTTTAAAACTTGGGTCCAGTCACAAGGTCATACTGCAGAATGTCAGAGCTGGCAGGAACATGTAGCTTGGTGCCTCCCTGAGACACACTCAGAGCTCACCTGAGGAAGGCGGGGCTGGGGCTCTGGGGAGGGTGAGAAGTAGTGGCGGTGGAGAAGACCAGTTGCTCAAAGCCACTCACACAATTACCAGTCAAGCTAGAATGAGAAGCCAGGCCTCTTGATGACTGGTCTAGGACACTATTCCTGACTTATCTTCATTATTTTGCTGCATGCAAACTCCCAAGGCATTAACCATACAGATAACCAGTCAGACAGATGTGCTTTGAGTCAAAGGTCAACATTTTGGGAAATGTAGAGAATATTGGACAACCTATGAATTAGTTATCCTCTGCTTGCTTCAGTGCTCGTATATTTCATTTTCTCATCTTCTCAATATTTGTTTGTATGTGAAACCTATGCCTGTGTATGACCTTCAGATAGAAGATTCTTTCCTAACCCAAAAGAGTCACAGATGTGTGTTTTAGAAGCTGAATCCACTCTAAAGTTCTCACTGCTTCAGTACCACTAACAGCAAACATCCTAATTCAGACCTAGCCACAGGGACTTGTCTTTCTAATAGAAATGTAAAATAGATCTTTATTTGCCACAAAATTAAAATGTGATCCAATTATGCAGAATAGGAAGGGACTTATTGTTGAATTACATTAAAAAAATCACCCACACCAATTTAAAACAATGATGCCACAGCCTTAATTACTACTGTAGCTTTCAAACAGTACAGGAATAGGATGAGACACAGTCTATGATAAAACATACACAGAAAAATAGGAGTCTGTTTAAACAAATAAGCAAGTTAAGAATTTTAAACAACTTTTGGAGACAAATTGACAACCCTGGAAATTATTAGAAAGCTTTAAGTGTCAACCAATATTACAGACTATAGGTATGTGCCCCCCTCCCCCAAATTCATGTGTTGAAGCCATAACTGCTGCCCCCTGTGATGATGTTAGGAATGAGATCTCTGGGAGGTAATCAAGTTTAGATGAGGTTTATGCAAGTGGCGTCCTCAATGGGGTTAGCATCCTTATAAGAAGAGGAAGAGACACCAGAATTTTCTCTCTCCATCATGTGAGGATACTGTAAAAAGATGCCCCTCTATAATCTAGGAAGAGGGCCCTCATTAAAAACCAACTCTGCCAGCACCTGGGTCTGAACTTCCTAACTCCAGAACCACGAGAAAACAAACATGGTTTAAGCCACTCAGCCTATGGCATTTTGTCACCGTAGCCTAGGCTAAGACAACCAAATACTTCCTTTACAGCTGTGCAGACCTCTGCACAATTCACTACAGCGATCAAGGGGATTCTACAACACCCCTTTCTCAGGAACTTGATCAGAGGTTAGTTATCCATGTGCATTAAAGTACGTGAGAAAATATTTAGCCTTCCTAAATTTGCATTTTGCAAGGGGCTATTCTTGCAGTGACTTACTTATACATTTATAGCCTATCTCCCAATGCTTTCGCCTTGGCATAAAGTAAAAATTAAAATAGAACTGCATATTTAGCTCAACTTCCCTGTCACAGAACCAGTCCTTAACTTTCTAAAATGTATGACTTTAGCCTTAAAACAATGCCCATCTCCAAAACTACTTCACTTTCCAGTTGTCTGTATTCACTGGGGGCAGCTGAATGGAGGTGCCCAGGATGCTGGGGGTTCCCCCAGGAGGCAGGTATCTCCTCTGAAAATCCAGGTGAAAATATTCAGTTAATGAGGAGGGACAGAACTGTCCCAGTATGAACTGACCAGTATGAGTGGAAGCTCAGAATTTAAATATACCAATGACCTCAGGCTCAAGAAAGCTCCAAATTGGCTCAAGGGATCAAACTTGTCTAGCCAGTCTTTGTCTAACAAAGCCCCAAAGTCTTTCCCTATTCCACCTGACCCAGGCGATACCTAAAGTAGAAAGAAAAATTCCAAAACTGAAGGCAGTACTTGTACAAGGAGGTCTGTGAGCCCTAAAGCAGAGAATCTTTGGGGAAGGAACAATATTCTTTAATTACAGAGCCTAATCCCCTACCTGTTACAACAGAAGCAAATAAAATTACCTCAAACCATACAATCTCTAAACTATCAAATCCTATATACATTCTAATTTTCTCAGGTGACACAGTTTATCTAATTTGTGAAAGAAAAAGACAGAACTGGGAACAATAGAAATATGTAAGGTGGGCCTAAGTTATGGATATACTGTTCTTTGAGGAAAAAATAAAAGGAAATGGAATAAAATGAACTCACTGAAATCTTGAGTGATAAAGAGGAAAGATTACACCACTCTAAGACAACTAGGTTTATGGTCATAAAGATCTCCTCTGAGCCATTTCTTCTCAGGATGCTTATAGAGCCTCAACTGTTTACAACCTGACATTGGACCCTTTCAGCAACCTTTTGGGCACCAGGACAGATTTTGTAGAATACAACTCTTCTAAGGACCAGGGTGGATGGGGGTGGGGGGTGGTGTGTGTTTTGGGGATGATTCAAGCACATTACATTTATTGTGCACTTTATTTCTACTATTATTACATCAGCTCTATCTCAGATCATCAGGCATTAGATCCCAGAGGTTGGGGACCCCTGCTTTAAAACATAATCCAACCTTATGCTTCTTCAGCCCGAGCCATAACTCTCTTCCTGCATCTCTGCACAGAAAGGCCATGACCCTCAGCTTTCCCTGGCTCTTGGGATGGTGGCCAAGAGAAAAGTCAAGCTGGAGAATTCTCCAAGGTGGGTCTCAGGTAACCGGCTGGTTAGATTTTATCTTGCGTGGGTGAGCTTAGCCACACTAAGCCAAGGAGGCACTTGGCTTGGGCTGAGAATGATTTCTGTTTAGGTTTCTTCAGGCCTTGATTCTAAACAGCCGGAAGAAAGGCTCCGCTGTCTCGAAGGGCACCTTTCAAGAGAAACCAAAATAGGACGCTCACTGAACAAAAGGGGACTGTTTGGCCACCAACGTGCTGAACGGGGTCTGCCCGTAGAACTGGAAGGGCTTTCTTGCAAAGTTAAAAAGACTGAGAAGAAAACAGCAGCAAGAAAAGATTCATCCAAGAAATCACCCACTCCAAACCTTCCTTCCCCCACTCCAAACCTTCCTTCCCCCACATAAGTGCCAATGGATAAAATTTAAACCTCTTTGAAGAAAAGTCCAGCCAGAGCTCAGCTTTCAGGTCTTAGAAGACACCAGCGTCCCAAGGCCTCCCCACTGTCAGATCAAACACACACAAAACAGTTCCTGATACAGGCTTGGTCTCCCCCATATCATACAAAACAGGCTTTCGTGTTAATCTACTTACTGCACGGTGGGGAAAGGACTCTAATTTCACAGCTTGGAGATAACACAAATAATTCATGTGACATATTAGCGGAGTATCTGTGCGGAAAGTGTTTAGTTAGAGCTCATTGAAAACAATAGGAGCTCGGCCACCATGTCAGAAGGTGAAGAGAGGGCCCTTCCAACAGGCTGAGCCCCCTCCTGTCACACACCTTGGAGTTGTTCCAAGTCAACAGGTCTCCCTAATTACACAACATTTCTTTATTCTTTAGTCTGTCCATGGTCTGGGACATTATCAACTTCTTTCCAGGGCCTTCAGAAGCCATTGCATACGTGAAAGCCCCCTGCAAACTAAGTGCCATCAGCGTGCAGACCAGCAATTCCACTAGAATCATCAACATTGTCACCACCTCCTTACCAACAAACTACTTGTGTTGTGCATTTCTCTGTCTCTTAATGGTAAACTTAAAAATAAAAAATCTTCCCTTATTTTCCATGGCTAGACCCATCCTTTGAAGATCTCATGTTTTTTCTCAAGACCTTCTTTCAAGTTTTTCTCCCATGAAGTCTTTCTTCCAGGGTAGTGTGGAGACCTCTTCACAGCGATTATTCATTCTATTTCTCCCAACCTTGAGGTTCTGCCAAGCGTGAGGCAGATTCCCTTTAGAGACAGGATAAATCAATCCTGGGCTGTGCAGAAAGTTTTTAAAAGGTGGGGATAAAGGGCAACAACTCTACAATCATCAGTTAGACATGTTGGGAAGGAGATCACCACCCAAGCAGATAAAACTCCAATGCAATCTGGAGCATCAATATGCTTTAAAACCTCACTCTGAATTAAAGACATTCTTGGTTTGGGATGTGTGTGTATGTATGTGTGTGTGTACGTGCATGCCTTGTATAGGATTTCTGAGTCTAAAGCCAGTTTTTATGATACTTTTCTCTGTCACTGTACCAATCCCTCCTCTGTACTTTCTCAGCCATACCCACCTGAACCTTAGGCTTATTTTCTCAGTGTTGCATTTCAAAATCCAGCAACAAAACCTGATGTAAAAATTTCACCTTCAAAAATGCTGCTTCATAACATCTCCACCCCAGCTATCCCTCCTGGTTAAATGATTGTTTGTTTGTTTAATTCCACAGCTGACATGCTGTCTCATACTCCCTGCCAGACCCACATTTCCAGCTGCCCAGAAGACACGTCCCTGGCACCTCCAACTCAGCCCATCCAAAATGGGAACCCCTGTTGTCAAGCCATCCCAGCCAATAATCACACCCATCTCTGAGGCTAACTCACTACTGTCATTACTTCTATCATGCACCTCCAATTTCACCTCTGAGCCTACCTCCAAGCCCCATTCCAGCCCCAGCCTGCAGTATGTCTCTCCAGAATCACCCCGGAGATCCCCTAACTTGGCTCCTTCTCACTAGCAATCCTCCACCCCAACTTCAACATACTTAGGCTTAAGTACTCTGTGTGTGGGTGTTCAGTCTCTCAGTCATGTCCAACCCTTTGCAACCCCATGGACTGTGGCCCACCAGGCTCCATCCATGGGATTTTCCAGGCAAGAATACTGGAGTGGGTAGCCATTCTCGTCTCCCGGGGATCTTATACCTGATCCAGGGATTGAACCCGAGTCTCCTGCACTGGCAGGCGGATTCTTTACAGACTGAGCCACCAGGGAAGCCCTTAACTACTCTATCAAAAAGAAACGAGGTATTTTTCACTTGCTCAAAATTTTGCCCTAGAAAAAGGTCCAAAAAGCTTAGCTGGGTCCCTGCCTTCTTTCTCCATCTTCATCTCCTGGTCCTTGCTTCGGCAAGGCTCAGATGCACTCATTGACCTAAATGTCCCATGAACCTACACTTCATGAAACTTGGCCCCAAATGCCTGCTCACTTTTTGCCCTCTAGGCAAATCACTCACCATTTTTCAAAAAATTAGCCAGATGAACCCACTCAGTGAGCTTTCCCCGATTCCTGTTGAAGTCTTTTTGCCCTCTTATGTGCATTATAATTTATAAAAAATATTATAGCACTCTCCGTATTTTTTTTTTAATTACTAATGTGTCTTTCCTGTTCATCAATTCCTTTCATTCAACTCTGTACCTCCACTGACCAGGAGGGGATCTGGCACATAGTAAGTGCTCAATTGATACCTGATGCATCAATGAAAGAAGGCAATTTACTGCATCACCTTTAAACATCTGAAGCTTTCGAAGAATATCAGATTTTCTTGTCTCATCCCAGTTTTGCCTTGGGCTGGCTCATTTCTCACATATTGATTCTAAACTGTACCGTCACTAGCATCCTGAAGGCACTCACTGAAGCCCAAATCAGAGACAGAGATGTACAGAAGACTCAGGATAGTCTACAACACTGCCCTCCAGGAACTGAGACCAGTGAGAAGATAAACTGAGCTGATGCAGCAAAATGCGACTTCAGTAAAGACTGTAACTAATTAACGCTAAAACCAGAGTGTGTTTGCTACTGAAAAATAGTAACGGACAAGACCAATTAATACCAACATGTTGTCAAACACCATAGTAATTTTCATTGTAATATTTTATTGGGAACAATATGATACTGATTTTTTTTTTTTTTTTTTTTTTACCAAAGTCTGCGATAAACTTTCTTTACTATTTTCTTAATCCAGATGCCAGCCATGGATGCTGTGTACTTTCTCCTCAAATGCTCATGGAATTTAAAAATCAACACGGTTGATCTGAGATATAGAAAATGCTCAGTTGTTTACGAAGAAAATTTGCTTTCGATATTTTGATTGTCAGAGTAAGCATTATATAATGAAAGGTAAATACATCTTAAACTATATAAAATCTCAGATTCCCTGGTGGCTCAGACAGTAAAGAATCTGCCTGCAAATGCAGGAGACCTGGGTTCAGTCCTTGAGTCAGGTAGATATGACTACCCACTCCAGTACTCTTGCCTGGAGAATTCCATGGACAGAGGAGCCTGGTGGGCTACAGTCCATGGGGTAGCAGAGTTGGACACAACTGAAGCGACTGAACACGCTCTCATAAAATCTCAACTCTTTGGATGAGGGGTTTCTGGGGTTTCAGATCACCAGGTGGGGCTGCTGACGGACAAGGCTGCCGATTCACAACAATGGAGTGGGGGCAGGTGAGAAATGCAGAGCACCATCAAAATCCCTTCCAGATGGCCTCTGCACGAAAACATGGAGAGGAAGTCATGGAGTCAGAAACCGAGTCCAGAGATGAACCAAGTAAGTCTTCAGGACCTCCCTGGACACGGTTGGAAATCCATGCTCATTTACTGCCAAACTTCCCCGGTGATGCCAATCCTCCTGCAGGTTCAGGGCTAAAGTCCCTGGAACCAAAGTGAAGAGTAATTCATCCTGGGACTTTTAAATTCATATGCCCCACTGGCAGCAGCCATATCTGAGGCTGCCTTCACAGATCCCATTTCTGCTCAAGGGTTAGCTTGTGACTTAAGGCATAAAAATATGTCTTTATCTTTCTGCTGTGGCAGAAGCTGTTTGGCCAGTGTTCTTTCTTGGGAAATGAATGACAGAATAAAATGACCGCAGTTCTTGGGTCCTTAATGCTTTTTCCCCAACTTGAGACATGTCCATTAATAGAGGCTCTCAGACATGATAATAAGGATGAAAAGGCTGAAACGAATACACGAAGCCTTGTTTTCAAATGCTATCCATGATACTATAATTGACTTGGTCAGCCATAACTGATACCTGTCCCCAGGCAAACCAACCAAGTTGTTAAAAAGGCAACACAAGCAAGCACGTTAATGCTAATCATGCATTTTCTTTTTGATCTGCCTGATTGGTACAATATGTATATGCCTGTGTGTGTATATGGGTATGAAAATATGTGTATATTTGAAGATATAAAAATTTACTTTTTCACTGAACAACGGTTTATTTTCATTCCCTGATTGTTCAGTATTATAGGATTGGGGCTTCTCTGCTAGAGTCTGCTTCTTAAAGACCAGCTACTCTAAGTCTGTATGTGTGTATCACCCACACCATCACAATACAGATTAGACAAAATAGATGCTTAATGGTGTAATTCACTTTACAATGGCACTATTATTACAGCATTACTCTATTTTCATTACTACTGCACATTAGAATCAGCTTCCAACATGTTTGATTGAAGAAATAAAACAACCTAATCACTGTGCCAATTAATTCTGCAAAAGTCATGTAGTATATCAAAATGAAAACATTTTCACAGCATCCCAGGAAGACAGGATTCCATGCCTCACTCACTTCCTCTAGCTTCCTATGCTTCTACCCCACCACACTTTGACCTAGCCTAGTCCAATTACAAGCCAAAAATCAATCAAAGACCCTTAGCAAGCTTAATTGATTCTCTAAGAAAGGATATTATAATCCATCAGCACACCCTCATCTTGTGCTAACATTATTTTCCCAGATTTACCCAACATCATTGTAGTACCAATAACTACTCTTTCTCACGCTGCTCTCTCATCAGCTCAAATACTGTAACAGCAGAGTGATTTCAAGCAGGTTGTGAGTCTCAGAGAGTATTGCTTGCAAAGTGCATGTAAATTATTAGATTACATTACAAGTGAAAGACTCAGCAGTGGGTCACCATAGTGGAGCATTAATGCTCAAGCATGTTGAATGGAACCCTTGCAGACAGGCTTCTCCAATGTGATTTTTTGGCAGGGAGGAGAAAGTGACTACGGGGGAAGGGAGGGCAGGCAAAGATGGGGTACTGAGAAATAAGACATGAGAGAACACCGAGCACAGTGGGGTGGAGAGTGCTCCCCCAGCCTCGATGGTTGGAGGGGACAGCCAGCAGTACTCCGGGAATAGGGAGGACAGAGCAGAGGGGAGCAGGCAGAAGTGGGACTCTCCTCTTGTTCAGTTGCAGGTATGGAGTATAACCTCCGGGAAACCCAACAAGTGGCTGATGGGCTTGAACTTAAGTAATTCGTCTGAACTTGGCAGGTTCTAGCCTATGGCAGCTGAACTGAGGGACTGGCATAGGATCCAGTCCAGGAGAGAGGACTGGTAGTTAAATGAAAGGCCCTTGATGTCCTGGGACTCATTAATTTCACAGAGCAACCAATCAGAAACAGGAAGCAAAAGGGGCTGCAGACCTGAGGAGGAGATGGGGAGAGGTAGGCGGAGGGACCCTGCTTCTGGATGTGCTCCACCATCACCACCGTCACCAGAGTGACACTGGATGTGTGCCAGGCATCACGCCAGAAGCTGTATGGGCATCCTCACAGGTGAGCTTCTCAAGCACCTTGGGAAGCTGGCATCATTAACATCCCCAGTTTTCAGGTGACATAAGGCAAAGACTGAGTGGTGAATGAACTTACCAAAGGTCACACAGTTAGCACCCCTGGGCCCCACTCCCAGCAGGCTTGTAACAACCACGTAAGCTGTTCATCGTGGGCTGAGTTGCTCAAGACTGGAGCAGGCCTGGGCCTGCCACAAGAGACAGCAGGATTGGTGGACCCAAGAGAGACAGAAGTGGGACAAACTAGGGTGCCTGGGTCCAAACCCAAGACCCAGTTGGAGGTAGGAGCAAGTAGAAGCTGTGATTACAGAGCTGGGAAGTGCAGACCTGAATATTCTGAGATGACAGAGAGCTCTCCAGGGCAATGTGGGAGACCATCTGCACTATTAATGAGCACCTACTTTTTGCAAGGTGTTGAGCAGGTGTGAAGGAATACACCAAGGAGCTCATCTTCTTGGGAGGACCTGACTCTTGCCCAGGAAATAATACTAGAAGACAATGTAAAGAAACCTGGCAAAGGAAGAGGTGACATGTTGATTGAATGAGCAAGGTCATCTATGTGTCTGAACACTGTAAAAGAGAACTACAAGAGGGAGAGCGGATTCTTATCAGGAGCTAGAATGACTGTAGGATCTCAGGAAGCAAAGAGATTGGACCAGAAGTCGGAACTCAGATAGGGAAGAAGAGGAAGAGGAGGAGGAGGGCCTGTACTAGTGAAAAAAGAAAGTGAAAGTGTTAGTTCCTCAGTTGTGTCTGCCTCTTTGCAACCCCATGGATTGTGGTCCACCAGGCTCCTCTGTCCATGAGATTCTCCAGGCAAGAAAACTGGAATGGGTTGCCATTTCCTTCTCCAGGGGATCTTCCCAACCCAGGGATCGAACCTGGCTCTCCTGCAATGCTGGCAGATTCTTTAGTCCCACCCATACTAGGAATAGAGAGAGGTAAAAGAGGCTGAGGTCAAGACAGATGTGGAAGAGAAACCTTAGAAGTCTTTGGTCAAAGGCGACCCAGACAAAGGGCTACACCAAGATGTCACGAGGAGAACTTAAGATCAAGCAAGGCAGGGATTCTGACTTCCCTTGTCTATTGCTTTCTCCCCAGAGCTTACTTAGCACAGTGCCTGGCACAGAGAAGGTGCTCAGTAAATTTTTGTTGATTGAAAGAATACCACTCTGTGCCTGTACACAGTGATGACAAACTGCAAGCAAAGGGATTCCCAGAATCTATATGCTGAACCAGACTAGACAGATGCGTGTCTAAATGAAACAGGATGTTAATGAGCATGTTCTAAAGGGGCATAAAGATCCTGAATGATTACAAATAACAAGTATTTACCTTATTCTCCCTCCCTCAACTCTTCCTTGAAATTATAATAAAGTAACACTTGGAGTCCCACATCAGTGACTATGGAAAATCTCCCTCCCTCCGTCCCTCCCTTCTTCCCTCCCAGTCAGGCCATGGCCCACAGAAAGGCTGCTTCAGCCTCATGCCAAGGATACGAGTTTTCAGCTTCATGGAGCCGCCCATATAGACTGTGAAACCAATCTGGTGGCTCATGACTTGTATTTTGTCTTTAAGTAATAGAGGAAAAATAACAGAGCATTGCAGGTAATGGATAATTTATATGAAAAGTTTATTGATGTGTGTGATATATCTGTGTACTGGCTTTCAATATATTGTGTTTTTCTCATAATAAACACATGGACACTGCACTAGAGGGATAAGAAATTCCAATATGAGGACACTTGTTTTCATATCCAAGCTGAATGACCTTTGTTTTCCTGGCTAAATACAACCATTAAAGGTGCTGCTCTTTGGGCCAGAAAACTTGCTTCATCCCGAAACATCATGAAATTCTCTGCAACATACTAAGTTCAGAATCAGTTCCCTCAAAGTAGCATCAGTTTCAGAACACACAATCTTTTTTGAAAAAAATTAGATTTATTTTTTTCCAGTTACAAAAATAATACACACATTAATGCAAGAAACTCAGAAAATAGAGAAGGGCAGAGAGAAAGAGAAACTCATAGATAACCCCACTATCCAGAGAAGACCACTTTATCATTTCATCATTTAGGTACATTTGGGCCCATGCTAACACACACACACACACACAGAGTTTTTATAAAAATTATCCCGTTCCATGCACACTACTATGACAGCTGTGACTTTTCACTAAGCACAAGGTCCCAAGCATCTTCCACTACAACGTTTTACTGACTACATAGTATTCCATTTGCAGACTTGCTCAGGAGTATCCCCATAAAAGGGCCAGACAAACCCACTGCCTTGAGAAAGATGACAGCTGCTGAGAGATGCCCTCCCCTACTGCATGGCTAGGGCTGGCTGCCTCCAGCTCCAGAGAGTTTAAAGGCTCCAAGAACAGAATGCCCCACTCTATGTCCTTTATTTTACTTTCTATTAAATCAGAGCAGGAGATGCAGACACAATTTTCACTATGCCCCCGAATGGCTTTACTGATAGAGCCACAAGCTCACTAGCTAATTTTTAAAGAATAATAAAAATGCCCAATGGGATTAAAAAATAATAATACTGAGAACGTTCTGCTATTGATGCATAGCCAAGACAAAGTGTGCTGACCTTCAAACATATAATAGCCTCAGAGGGAGGCATCTCCTGGTAGAAAGGAACTTACTGGAAATTCTGAGCATCTTGACACAGCATCCAAGTGGAAGGAACATTGTTAGGGAGGAAGAAGATCTGCGTTCTAGTCACAGACTTGTTACCTACTAGGAATGGGGCCTCAGGCGTATTCTGACCTCTGTGAAAGCCAGTTTAAAACGGGAGAGAGGGTAGATGAAATGATTCATAAGACCCCTGCTGGCTCTAAGGCAGTCTCATGAGTGAGCCCTACATATATGTGAACATGTACCCTCACGCTCAAGATTAGAAATCAAGCTTTAGAATTTTCTAGAGTCCTCTCAGGGGAACCCCATTTGTTCTACTGAATCTCCTGGGGGTCTTGAGAAAGTTTAGCAGCTCACCAATCTTGAGGCACTTTCTGTGCTTATTCAAAGAAACGTGCTTTCTGTGCTTATCCAAAGAAACGTGCTTATCCAAAGTGGGTCATGAGTGCCAGAAACGGTAAAATACAATTCCGGCAATTTCACCCTTGTCAGCATCAGTCAACCAATATGATCACTGAAAGAAGCATCGTCTTTGATGATCAAAGTATTTCATTTGCCTTGCTTTCCCCCTGCTTCATTACCTGCACAATTGAGAGTTATGGGCAGTTCACCCTTCCAGGTGCCCTGTCCTTTCAGATATATTATCCGTGTCATGCAAACTTTCCTGGGAGTACATGCTGTATTGTCACTGTGGCCTTACCATCATTCACCGGCTTTATGATTGTACAGTGAAAATGAAAAGCAATGCAGTTTATTGAAAAGTTTTTAAACTTGTGAAATATACCCTTGTTTCTTCTCTGATTTGACTCTCAGAAATCCATTAACTTTTAAGCAGTCACTCCTCCCCATGATTGGCATCGATCATAACGGATGATACAGGTCTCTTTGCTCCTGGAATGGCGGCATCCCATCAGGGCGTCTCTTCTCCGTCTCTGTCCATTTCTTCAGGTTTCTTTAAAACTAATTAGAAGAGTCAATAAACACGCCCGCCAATTCCCTTAACACACTCGGAAGCACATCGGCCTGCCCTTCAGACCTGTTCTTGCTCTGTTGCTCCAAGTATTCCCTTACCTGCCTTTGTCAATTGGCATTCTCGACAAGTTCATCATAACTTCTCAAAGTGTCAACTTTTCCTCTGTTCATCGTCCTTGTTAAAGATAATTTAAAATTAGAAAGGCACGTTCCCAGCCATTACAGAGTCAATGCTAATTTCATTCTCTTTTGCATGAAAGTCTCCTTCCCTCTAGAGATTCCCTTCCTTGGTTCGCAGCCCCCACTCCCCAGCCCCCAAAAGGCAGCATCCTTAATCTCTGTACGCACGACCCTCTTCCCCTGTTCCACCACTCTTATCTTCCCTCCTCCCAAATACTTCACCCAGTGAAACACACTTTAGTATGTGGTTCTCCTTCCTTCACTCCACTTCTGAGAGAAATGTCTGTGTCTGGAGATTGTAAAGTCACCTTCAGGAAAGAGGCATACAGTCGGCTGTCAATTAATCAGGATAAGACAGAAAAAATTACAATGTGTGCAGTTCTGCTTCTCGGTACATGCATTTATGCTTTGGGGATCAAGAGGATTTCTTGCGCACAACCTAAAATTCGCAGTGATACCTTTTTGTTGGGCTATAATGAATTCTCTACCTAGCAGCAATTCTCTACCTAGTCGTTAATAGTCTAGATTATTTAAAACAGTGATTACCATACTTTATTATAAATTCAAGTGTTGGTCCCTCCTGTTTCTCCCCCATTCCATTTCACCTCTATTCTTTGCAACCTGCCTGTTTCTCCTCAGTAGTACTCTTTGCTTATAAGTCAGATGACTCTATATGTATTAATTTTTAGTCCCACATCAAGTTTGACATATAGATTTTAAGCCAGTTTATTCTCCCCCATTAGGTACAGAACCAAACATCACCATTCTTGTCACGTACACAAGTCCATCAAGTTTCAGGGTGTCATTTATACACTCTTTTATTGCTTCTTACTTCTTTCACACACGCCTACCACTTACGTACAGCAACTTCACAACATTCATATTTCATAAACTTCATCAGTATTCAGCCAAATCCTCCCCCGAAGTAAGCTAGGTATTTTTAACAGTGCGTTGCCTCTTTCACAGCCGTGAGAATCCTACACTGGGCAGTACCCTTCCTGGTGCCCAGGAAGAACCTCATCTATCATGGTCTATTCACAGATGCAGGCACTTCCTAACTGTTTTCAAAAACTTCACGATCATTGATGATCAAAACTCCAATGCCCAATCACGCTGTTAGAGATGACTGGAGGCTGGCGATTATAAGTCCTCTACACCTTGATTATTCCTCTGAGCTCCAGGGAAAGCAACATGGGTGTAGCAACTCCCTGGGAAGGCCTGGAGGCCTCCAGCACTTCTCAGACTGTGTGAAAGCTGTCCTCTCCATTGTTGTGGGCCCCACAGACAGTGCCTCGGAGGCCGCATTCTGTGGACAAGACAACCACCAGGAGACTGCAGGGCCACGCCACTGCCAATGTGCCACAGCACATAATGTGATGAGACAGTTTATAATAATGATGTGTCAGTGGAGGCCATAAACGTATGTTAGGAAAAAAATATGTTCTTCCACCAACACAAGGGAACTACTACCTACAATTCCTTTTAACATTAGCACACACGTAAGCGCCAGACCTGGAACGGAGCCTGCCTGACCCATGGGCTATGGTACATTTATACTTCATTATGCCTCACTCCACTTTTCTAACCATTTCTTGAGACAACCTCCTTGATGTCTTTACTCCAAAAGCAAAGTAATAACAACAACAAGGCTGTCACAAAAGAACCCCAAGACTCCCAAGCTGAATTTTCAACAGTAGGATATCAAAGATATCACAAGATAACTATGCTGCTGCTGCTGCTAAGTCACTTCAGTCGTGTCCGACTCTGTGCGACCCCACAAATGGAAGCTCACCAGGCTCCCCCGTCCCTGGGATTCTCCAGGCAAGAACACTGGAGTGGGTTGCCATTTCCTTCTCCAATGCATGAAAGTGAAAAGTGAAAGTGAAGTCGCTCAGTCGTGTCCGACTCTTAGCGACCCCATGGACTGGAGCCTACCAGGATCCTCCGTCCATGGGATTTTCCAGGCAAAAGTACTGGGGTGGGGTGCAGTAGACAACCATTAAGTCAGGTGGGAGAGCCCTAAGAAAGTCAGCTCTGGATGATGTGGTACTACACTGTCCAGTGAACAAAGGCCTAAGCTTGGATAGAGAGCTTCCTCTGGGGAAATCTATATGCTCTTTATTGACATTCTTAAAAGTCCTCCTTCTAACTCTAGAACTTCCTAACTTTCAGGGTTGATGAAACCCTTTCAACACATATAAGGAAGAAGCAAAATTAGTTGATATTTCTGTGTACCATTACACAGGGAAAAACTGCAAAATGTTATGGTAATACAGCACATAACTTATTTGTAAATACAAGAGCTTTGCTAAATTTTTGAGAATGAGTTTACATTTTCTAGAGAAAGAATTAGCGTCTAGACTTGGATTGAAATTTTAAAGTAAAAACCTTAACTAACCAGAATCAACTAACTGACATGAATTTCTATTCTGCCACTTGCAACTCAGAGAACAAGGGAGGCAAATAACAAAACAGGCAGATAGTGAGGATTTAACAACAACAACAAAAAACAACAATTTCCAAGCTACAATCAGGAAAGATTTAGCCAAACTCTAACACCATCTCCATTTACAGTTCTATAATGTACAATCAGAACTCATCCTCAGAACAGTGACCCTGCGGTACCCTAAGGATCCCCAAATCTCTAAGAAAGATTCAATTACATCCCCAGTGTTCTTCCTAGGGCAGGAAAGGGGACCAGCACACTTTCAAACACATTTGATAAGGAAAAGACAAAAAATGTTTCTGCTCTCTGTACCAGAAAAACAAATTCATCAGTGATGCTTTGGTACCCTTATAGAAAAATCATGGTTTATTGTATCTTAATCAATGCTTGAACACTCATTATCTGGAGAGTTCTGGGCAAGCATTAATTCACAAGGATTCAGTTGTATTTTTCTTAACATACAGCCTAATAAGGTGGGTGAACATTTTAACAGCTCATTTCAACCAACACTTGCCCTTCTGAATGAGATACCAAGGGAAAAATAAAACAAATCTTCATTTTAAAAAAAAACATTTTATTTTAAATGATGGAAGGGAGAACATCTTGGGGAGACAGAGACAAGCAGAGAGGAGGTTGTTCTTAAATTCTCAGCAAGGAAGACTGTCTTCATTTTCAGAAAGGTACTGTACACTCTAGGTTGGTGTTCGCTCTGGCACCTGAAGGCCTATCAAAGCAGACTCTTCTTGCTCTATAGGAACCTATCTCTAATCTGGGATGAAAGGGTCAGGGGTCCCCTCCAGGAGGAAGGATGCTGTCTGCCTCAGAGTCTCTGCACACTGGCTTGTACAAGACAAAGAGGATACGACATTTGAGAACGGTGACATTTTCTATAAAAAATTTTGCACGTGGGGCAATCACATTACAACTCTCTCCCCAGATACCTGAAATGTAGTTAAGTATTTTGCTTCCACAGACAGAAATACATAGATGAGCTTAGAAGGAGACTGGAAAAATGGTGGGGGTTGGGGAGAGCACCTTCAGGAAAAGTGGTACGTGCTATAATGGACCACACTCCATCAACAGGGTTCTAAGCAACACCCAAATTAGTCCTTCCGACATCACACCACAACTTCCTCAAGGTAAGAATGGGAGAATCAGGAGAAAACTGTGCATCTTAACTCAGAAGTGACAAAGAGTATGGCTCATGGAGAAGAACACCTGGGCTTGCCTGATTCACAGTCCAAAGGCTAGCTCTGGACAAGAGTCAGTTTTCTTTCAAAAATGATTCAGCTGTCACCAAAGACCTTCCAAACATCTGCATCTGGAGGCACTATCTATTGCAATTAACAATCCCGTACCTCCCTACATCCCTCTTAGGAGTCTGGTGTAGAAACAGCAGTATGCACTGTACCCCCCAGCTCTACTGACTTGAAAACACAAGCTTAATGTCTCTTGGTGAGGGGGGTCAATCCCTGCAATCTCCATATTTCAGTTTCAGAAACAGAGATGTTTTCTAAAGCCAAGGGCTCCTCTTAACACCAGAAGATTTTGGAAAATTCCAGCAGGTGACTAATATTTTTTAAAAAATGTCTGCTGTAAATGTTTTTAGCCACTCAGGATTTGACTTCTGGATTAATAATTCAATTCTTTTTAAGAAAGAAGGGGGAAGCAACAGAAAAGGTTTTCATAATCATCCTCAAATGCATTTTCTAAAATTATTCTATTACATTTTTAAAGGGTATAATTATAAATGTTTTTATGAGCAATTTACTGGAAAATGAAAGTCCCTTAGTTTAAAAAATAATTATTCCATCCCCCTGGCACAGAATTTTATCCCAGCCAGTAGCTCTTTCAAACTACAGGGCATCATTTGTTCACTGGGGAGAGCCAGGTCCACGTAAGAAAAGCTCATCTGAGAATCAATCTCTAGAAAACACTCGAAATTGCCAGGCAAGAGCACCGACCAGAAAGTGAATCAGCCAAGACTGAAGTGGTGAATTGTGGAGAAGTACTTTGAGAGGCAAAGATTCCTGTGGGTCTAGAAGTCCTCAGGGCTACAACTAAACTTGTTAACTGATTTTAAGTCAATCTAAGCTCAGCTTCCAGGGGGTTCGATCTCAACCCAACTGAGCTTTTCAATGTTAATCCCATCTTTTGGCTTTGATTTTTCCCTTAGGTCAGCCTGCCCTATCAGCCATCCACCTGCAGCACCAGTGTTTCAGACCAACGGTGTGGCACACAGCCCCCTGAGGATAATTTTAGGGAGGTAGAATGTGTAAGTTTCTGGCATGCATATACTAATGAGATTCTGGAAGAGGGTTTTTAACAACAGTTATGTCACAATGCTCAGGGCTCCCTGAAGTCCCTGAAAGCCTTGTTAAATTAAAGATTTGCTGTGGTTCTTCTGCTTCATTCTTACTTCCCATGTTGTCTCCTGCCTTTCTTCCCTTTCATTGGGCTGAAAAGATGGGCTGAACAACAACAGCCATCATTAAAAACACCCTGAAAACAAAACAGTTCTGCTGAAAATGCAACATACCCTGACCCGTTGTCAAAAGAAAGGGAGGCCGTCTTTCAGATTATAAAGTCACATATTTGATTTTGGAAGTGCATGCACTAACGGTGCAAGGTCCATTCACCCGCGGATTCCCAGGAGTTTGGAATCCAGCAATAGCTTCAAGTCTACCTAGGTAATGTCTCATGAGGTCACCTCAATGTCATGAGAATCCTGACCACAATCTCTGAAGACTGCAAACACTGGCTGCCTGGAAGCTAACCCCACTACCTCCCAGGAAAGCATCTCCCAGATCAGAAAGCGGCTTTCTTCACCCAAGGCCAAGGACTCCACTCAACCCTCCTTGAGGTTGAAAATGCTGATTTTAAGGTGACAGTGTTTGCTTTTCCTTTTGCGTTGTGTGCCTGTATGCTTTAAGTATTAAAAAGGCGTAATCACCTAGTGTGTAGGTTAATTTCTTTCCGATATTGTAATTTATGCAACATTAATACTGGATGCCAGCTCCAATTTTCTTGCTGCTTACACTCTGGGAGCCGACTTGCATATTCTGCCAATTCCATTACATCATCTGAAAACCCAAACATTTCCCATTTTCAAATCACTCTCATCTACTGAGCATACTTACACATTCCCTCTTTTTCTCCCTAGCTCACATGCACAAAGATTGGTACCCCTGAGGAGCAGACAGTACATCTGAGGTTAAAGTCTGCAAATGCACATAATTTCTGGAAGCTATTACTACTGCTGTGTTAGCTAAAGGATGCCTCCATCTCTGACCTTCCTTTTCCATTCAGACTGTTATATAACCCAGTGCCTGCGTGCAGGATGTGAGTTGAGTGTTTGGGCCTTACCTCCTCTCCCTCCCCCCATTAACTCTCCGGAGGGATGGACAAGAGGTGGGTTCAAAGAAGAGGGAGTGGGAGGTGGCCCACTAGGGGGCAAGGGGATGTGGGTCAGCAGGTCAGTTGCACAAGATGCATCCTATCTGCACTTTGTCCCTCTTCCCTTGTTGCTGAGCCTCCGGGGCTGGTGGTACCGAGAAAGCCCCATCGATTATATAATTTGCAAGAACAGCAAGTTACGGATTTGCTAGTCGGTTCTGCAGCCTGCCACCCTGATTTCTTGCAAGAACACCTTCTGGCAAGAATGACACCTGAAGATGCTAATAACACACGGGAGGGGGATGGCTAAGACAGAGGGGGTGGCAGCACAAACCAGAAATTAGTGTGGCTTCCTACATACTATGTTCCCCTCTTCCAAAAAAAAAAAAAAAAAAAAGCCTCAGAAACACATGAAGGGGATTTTCTCCAGTGTTTCTGATTAACCCTGTTACATAACCCGCTCGCATTCCAAATCCACCGTCTCAGGTCTAAATATACTCTTTGCAGCCAAAAGCTCTCTACACACAAACTCACCCAGCTAGCGGCAGGTCCCGGCCCCCGGCCCCATCCCCCTTCCTATACTCCCGACCCTCGCTGCCCCCTCCCTCTCCCTTAAACCGCGGTTTGATGTGTTCGCTCTTCCGAAATCGCCTTTAATTAAATGTTTTTCGCATGTGTCATCCTGATGGCTTTTACTGTACTCGAATTCCGTGAATGGGAAAGCGCCTGGACAGGGGGTGTGGCTAAGGTGGGGCGGAGGGGGGGCGGAATACTGTAAAACAGCCAGCACATGATCAGCCATATTCCTACCTCCAACTCTAACATTGAGAGGAAAGGAGGGGCTCTGGGGCCCCCACTTGCCTCTTCCAGCTCTCCCCATCTCTGCCTGAAGCTGAGTGGCAAGAGGAGGGGGTCCGCTGGGCCAGTGCCCAAGCCAGGGCTGGAGATCTCTGTCCCCCAGCCCTGGGCGGCTCGTGCGAGCTGGCTTCCTCCGGAGTGACAGGCGTGATTTATACATTATTTACAACAGTAATTAAAGCCGTAGCTTCCTCTTGTTCTTTATAAACTCTGGGGGTTTTCAAATACACCCCCCGCCAGAAAAACCCCACATCAGGTTCCCATACCTTTAAGAAAGAGGAAAGAGGGTGAGCTTTTCCCAACACTCCACTTTAATTAGAAAAAAAGCAAGGAGGGGTCATGGAGCCGCCCACCCTTCCCCCCCCCCCCCCCCCGCCCCAAACAGACACACGCACACAGATCCTAAAAATGAAGTGTGTAAAACATTGCCCGGGGTGGGGGGCATCGATCGCATTATCCAACAAGCATTTAACTCGCACTGACCATTCCCAGGTTCTTGCAGAAACGCTTGGCGAGGGAAGGATTTCCCAGGGCTGAAATAAGTTTGGGTGCCTTGCGATCTTTCTTTTTCTGCTTGTTTGCTTTTGCAGACGCTCACTCCGAATGCGCGTGGAGCGCCCCACAGGACCGCCGCCGCCGCCCCGGGCGCGCTGACGCGCACACGCCCCCCGCCAGCCTGGGCGCCGGGCTGCGAACCCCGGGTCTGCAAACTTGCGCACCTCCCCTCGCGGCGCCCGCCAGACAACTTGGCGAGCACCTCACGCGCCCGCACCCCGCTTCCCCCACCCCTATCTCCAAATCCCAAATCCACGGCTGTGCTCCAGGGAAGGTTCCCACGTCGCTCCCCCGCCCCAAGTCCAGAAGCGCTCCCTTTCCACCCCGGGGGAGGGGGGCTGCCCTGATCTCTCAGTTCTAACACCCCTTTCACCTCTGCGGGGGGCCGAAAACCCACCACGTCTCAGGCTGCCCGGGCCGAAACTGTCAAGAGGAGAAAAGGTAAAAGGGGAGGAGGATGGCCATCAAAAGGATTCCCCCCCCCCCCCCCGCCTTCTTAAAAGGACACTGCCGCTTTAAAAGTTTCTTTCCCGGGCCCCCACTCTCCGGTCCTCCGTATTTTTGGGGAGAGTATTTAATTTGAGTAACGCAGCTTTCTTCCTATCTTCGCAGAAAAAAATCAAAGCCAGTGGGGTGAGCCCGCCGGCTGTCAACCCTCCTGCCGCCTCCCCCGCCCCCTCTCCTCCCGCAACCCGAGAACGGGCTGCAAAAGTTTGCAACATTTCTGGGGGGCGGAGGGGGGAGGGGAAGGGGGTGCTCCGAGCTCCGGGCGCCGCGGCCAGCTAGCGCGCGCGGCCCCCGACCCCACGCCCCGGGCGCCCACTCCTGGCTGCCCCCCGCTCCGCGCAGGGGCTCCCGCCGCCCCCTCCTCAGCCCCTCTCACAGCCTCCTACCTCTGCTGGTGCTGGAATAGCTCTGTCTGCGCACCGGGGCGGGCGGCTCGCTCTTGCGGGCGGATTCCTGGTTCAGCGGGGTCTCCCTGGAGCCGGCGGCCGCGTCCGAGCCGCTGCTGCCCGGCTCGCTGGCGGCGGGGTCGGGGGCTGCCGGAGCTGACTCCATGTTTTTTCCCAATGTAGAGATCGCTGGAGATGGCGAGCTCCGAGACTCCCTCTATCTTCTGTTTTCAGAGCAACTCTATGGTACCAAAAAAAAAAAAAAAAAAAAAAGGGAGAAGGAGACCGGGGAGAGCAAAAGGGAGAGAGCAGGCGGCGGCGGGCGGGCGAGCGAGAGCGCAAGGGAGCGCGCGGAGTGTGTCTGGGTGGACGTGAGTGTGCGCCCGAGAGGGGATGGGAGGCGGGTCTGGCCACAGGCAGCGCTAGCGAGAGCTGCTCCAGCCGGCCCCCACACCCACATTCCCCACCCTCCAGACCCCAGACCGAGAGCCGCGGACTGGCTGCCAATTTTGGGAGGTGGGGAAAAGAGTGGAGGAGGAAGGGAGAGCCTCCCTTGCCCCAGTCCTCCCCTTCCCTCGGCCCAGGGACAGCAATTAAGATTCGTGAGATTGATTCTGTACCTACTTCTGGGACTCTCCTGGGAGCAGAACTCGTCCCCATCAGCAGCCAGCCTGGGAAGAGACAAATCCGGTTATCCACGTTGGGGACCCGCAGGTAGCTCCCCGTCAGCCCAGCCCAGAACTGAGGAGATACTGAAAAGGACTTCGACCTTCGCTGGGAGAACTGAGGGTGTGGCACTTCTTACTTTGGGATGGGACGTCCAGTGGGTTTCCCGTATCGCTTTGATGTAACTGTGTGAGTTTAGAATTGCCACGGAGAGCCAGTTTCTGGTGTGGTTGGAAGAGGTCGCTTTCAGCTCCTTCGCAGTTTTCTCCGAGAAGGGTCCAGAAACCACTTGGCAGGGCAATTTCTACTGGAGAAAACTTTGGCCTGTTTGGTCGATGACTATCTAAGCTGGATGAAATATGCCACACTGCATCTAGTTCATGCGTAGCTGCTAATTGTCAATCCCCGTGGTACTACTGCTATTAAATGTACAGTCTCATCCATAAAAGATATACTAGAGAGGCGTTAATAACATATGGATGATAAAATTCAGATAATTAACAGCTTTTAATAAGTCACATCATTGTAGGCATCATTCTGCATGCCCAGCTTTCACTGAAACTCCCCAGCACATAGTAGGTGCTGAATGAAAAACCCAAAGGTGGCAAAGAACTGCAACAGTGTTACTTTGATCCCAAACTCCAGTATGAAGGAACAGTACAAATTGGATGAGTGGAAAATATTCAGGTGGTAGTAGCTTGATTTCCTTGTCTCAATACTCAATCCACCATTTCCTATTGCCTGCGGAGACAATGATGAAATCAGTACATTTTTAACACATACCCCCACCTTTCTTTCAGAAGATTTGCGAATTTTGACAACAAAAAATATTGTAATATACCAGAAGGTGACATAAATATGTGTATTTAGGGGGTGAGGTGGGGAGAGAATCAGGGAACATTTTGCTTTTTGCTAACTTCCTGGTTTGGAAAAAAAGACTTTTCAAAAATAAGAGGAAAAAAAACCTAGTTAGATAATAGCCTAAGAGGAACCACCATATGCCCAACTTCACACATGGTTTGTGTTACCGTTACTGATCTTGGTCTGATTTCAGATACACAATGCTATTTGCCATGGTCTGTGTGTTAATCAGCAAAACCTGTGGTCCACTCTTCGGAGTGATGTAAATGAGATGTGAACAGTTTTGATACCTTAATCCAGTCTCTGCAAGGAACCCTGGCTTTTGGCTGTCTGTTGGCGCCTACAAACAATGCCATGATTGTCTCCTCCCTGCCCCCCAAATCAGATGTGTGGGTTTCCCCATACATCAAAGCACAGATTTCCAGAGCAGCGTTCACACCTTTTATAACAGGTTAGTGTTAACCTATTAATAAAGTTCTTGATGCACTTGACCCCACTTGTCACATTTGACTTTTCTAAGTAAATATATCAAATATATATATCAAAGTGCATAGTGTAATTAACAAGTTCCTCTGGGACAGTAAGTATGTCAAAACACTTCCATGGCCCCAAATATTTTCAAATATTTGGGAGAAAAAAAAAACTTTTCCTATTAAATTTCACCAATGATTCTATTTGGGATACAAGCAGCTTAAAAAATATCTATGGCTCATTTTAGCTACCAGTAGCAGCTTATTAACATTTTGGGTGAAATTTATTCCCTTGGGCCTTTAATTGGTTCCTTTGCTATTCTCCTTTGACTAAACTGGTATTTGTTTATCCAGGAAAAACTGTACTGAATATGGCCCTAGTGACCTTAGTTAAAGATAGAGTCCATATTCCCCTCAGCGGTAAATTGCAGCTCCCAAAAGCCGCTTTTCCTGCCTTCCTAAAACAATTACTGCTTCTGCAATTTAAAACAATTGGGAACACAAGTGCTTTCCTCAAGGGAAAAATAAAAGTGAGTTAGATAGAGTGCTTGACTGTCAATCATTGTTGCTAAAGTGTAAATCACTTGGATTGGGGAAGCAGTGATTAGGATTATATTTCTTTCCTTCCCTCATGTCCCTTCCCTGATTACTAATTAAGGCTTTACAATTTTCCAAATATTTGGAAAGATGGCAGCCTTCCTTAGACTCTGTTCACTGAGAAACGGCAGTACTATTTGCTTAAAAATGATTATTTTACTTTGCACTACTGAGTTGAGATAATGGCTTAGAAAAAATCTATGCTTTGTAGAGGAGAGAAGCCTAAAAACCATTCTTTGCAGACTTCTCTTGCCCTCACCAAACTCACCAGAACTCCCCTACCTCCTTTTTAATCACAGGCTCCCCCTACCTTGATGACTCCATGTTTTTCTTATTCCAAGGTCATTACCGAGAACCTGGAGAGTTGGCTATGACTCCGCTCTCTCACTTCTGCCCTTCACTTTCCATAGCCTAGCAGACTTGCCAGGTGCTTTCAATTCTAACTCTGTGATATCTGCCCTTCCTATCTTTGGCTACCATATCACTCCAGTTCCAGACATTATCGCTCACCTAAACCATATCTTCCAAATAGCTGGCTTTTGTTCTTATAACTATTCTAATCCATCCCAGAAAGCATTGCCAAGTTGATTATCCTGAACTACAGCTCTCATTTCCCACCATGTCACTCCCCTGCTTACAAGACTTTAATGGCTCCCTATTGCCTATCCAATTAACCACTAACTAGTCAACAAGGTATTCAAGGCTCTACCTCAGTTATCCCTGCACCAGGGATGGCAAATTGATCTCATCTCATGAGGCACTCCTGAGGTCATTTGAAAAGGTGTGGGCTGTGATTGATGAACGCTGTCTCACTTGGGTGGAGGACTAAGAGAAGGATACTGGTGCCAGGAGTCTGCCAAACTGCCTGGCATCCTTACATATTTGCTGCAATCCATGTGTAATTCTCAGACCAGGCCATGCGCCACTTCCCTCTCCTCCTACTTGCGGTGCAGGATACACACAGAGACATTTGCTGCCTCTTCCCTGGTGGCTCAGTGGTAAAGAAACTGCCTGCCAATGCAGGAGACGCAGGTTCAATCCCTTGGTCTGGAAGATCCCTTGGAAAAGGGAATGGCAACCCACTACAGTATTCTTGCCTGGGAAATTCAATGGAGAGAGGAGCCTGGTGGGTCACAAAGAATCAGGCATGACTTAGAGAGTAAACAACAGCAAGAAAACAACTTCTCCTGAAATGTCCTTTCTGCCTTCTCTGTTAACTGAATCCCTACATTTCTTTAAAGGTCTGTTCTATTGAGTTAGCCAAAATGTCCATTCCAGAGTGTATTGTCATGCCTTTGTCCATGAGGGGACTCTTCTATACAATTTTTATTTATTCCAAACTATATATTTGAGTCGGAGAAGGCAATGGCACCCCATTCCAGTACTCTTGCCTGGAAAATCCCATGGATGGAGGAGCCTGGTGGGCTGCAGTCCATGGGGTTGCTAAGAGTCGGACAGGACTGAGCAACTTCACTTTCACTTTTCACTTTCATGCACTAGAGAAGGAAATGGCAACCCACTCCAGTGCTCTTGCCTGGAGAATCCCAGGGACGGGAGCCTGGTGGGCTGCCGTCTATGGGGTCGCACAGAGTTGGACACAACTGAAGTGACTTAGCAGTAGCATGTATTTGAGCTCTCTTAGTATTTTGCACCCCTCTTAAGGCACCTGGTTCACCCTGTGCTATGGTTGGTTGAACATCTGCCTTACCCTCTCTGGTGGAAGATCCATTCCTAGAAAACAGGGGTTTACCCTTGCACACAGTAGACACACATTAGACTTAGTGGATTTGAGAAATGGTCTTAATCATAAGGTAGCATGTCCACACAGTGATTCCATTACACAACATGAATGAAAACCTAAGTGTTTCAACTTTCAATCACTTGAAATAAGCCTTTCCTTCTTGGGTAAAAGATTAGTTGACATGTATGGGCTGTTAAAACTTATATATGCAAAAATTTTGTTGACACTTATTTTCTTTGCATTTCTTAGAGAGAAAGAGAAGGAAAATTATGGAAATATATAGAATTTCCTTGGGCAAGGGGAGCTTTCTACAACACGCCTAAGGAAAAGAAGACAGAAAATTAAAACCAAATGCCCAGGCAACAAGCTTCCTTTCTTTCAACAAAGCATCAAGAAACTGAAGCTGGACATGATGCACAAAACAGAAGAAAGTCAAAAGAAAATGTAGCAGCTCTTGGGCATGGGAGGGGCTCCCCCATCCTGTTGTAAGGTTTGTAGGTTTATAGTCAAAACCACCCCAACTAGAAAAGTCCAGATTAAGAAGACCCCTTTGTTCAACCTTTATTTTTTTGTACAGTTCTTCTGTGTATTCTTGCTACCTCTTCTTAATATCTTCTGCTTCTGTTAGGTCCACACCCTTTCTGTCCTTTATCAAGTCCATCTTTGCGTGAAATGTTCCCTTGGTATCTCTAATTTTCTTGAAGAGATCTCAAGTCTTTCCCATTCTGTTGTTTTCCTCTATTTCTTTGCATTGATCGCTGAGGAAGGCTTTCTTATCTCTTTTTGCTGTTCTTTGGAACTCTGCATTCAGATGCTTATATCTTTCCTTTTCTCCTTTGCTTTTCACTTCTCTTCTTTTCACAGCTATTTGTAAGGCCTCCCCAGACAGCCATTTTGCTTTTTTGCATTTCTTTTCCATGGGGATGGTCTTGATCCCTGTCTCCTGTACAATGTCACGACTCTCCGTCCATAGTTCATCAGGCACTCTGTCTATCAGATCTAGGCCCTTAAATCTATTTCTCACTTCCACTGTATAATCATAAGGGATTTGATTTAGGTCATACCTGAATGGTCTAGTGGTTTTCCCTACTTTCTTCAATTTAAGTCTGAATTTGACAATAAGGAGTTCGTGATCTGAGCCACAGTCAGCTCCTGGTCTTGTTTTTGCTGAGTGTATAGAGGTTCTCCATCTTTGGCTGCAAAGAATATAATCGATCTGATTTCGGTGTTGACCATCTGGTGATGTCCATGTGTAGAGTCTTCTCTTGTTTTGTCGTAACAAGATAATCATGATGGTGTGATCACTCACCTAGAGCCAGACATCCTGGAATGTGAAGTCAAGTGGGCCTTAGAAAGCATCACTACGAACAAAGCTAGTGGAGGTGATGGAATTCCAGTTGAACTATTTCAAATCCTGAAAGATGATGCTGTGAAAGTGCTGCACTCAATATGCCAGCAAATTTGGAAAACTCAGCAGTGGCCACAGGACTGGAAAAGGTCCATTTTCATTTCAATCCCTAAGAAAGGCAATGTCAAAGAATGCTGAAACTACCTCACAATTGCACTCATCTCACACGCTAGTAAAGTAATGCTCAAAATTCTCCAAGCCAGGCTTCAGCAACACGTGAACTGTGGACTTCCAGATGTTCAAGCTGGTTTTAGAAAAGGCAGAGGAACCAGAGGTCAAATTGCCAACATCCGCTGGATCATGGAAAAAGCAAGAGAGTTCCAGAAAAACATCTACTTCTGCTTTATTGACTATGCCAAAACCTTTGACTGTGTGGATCACAGTAGACTGTGGAAAATTCTGAAAGAGATGGGAATACCAGACCACCTGACTTGCCTCTTGAGAAACCTGTATGCAGGTCAGGAAGCAACAGTTAGAACTGGACATGGAACAACAGACTGGTTCCAAATAGGAAAAGGAGTACGTCAAGGCTGTATATTGTCACCCTGCTTATTTAACTTCTATGCAGAGTACATCATGAGAAACGCTGGGCTGGAGGAAGCACAAGCTGGAATCAAGATTGCCGGGAGAAATATCAATAACCTCAGATATGCAGATGATACCACCCTTATGGCAGAAAGTGAAGAGGAACTAAAAAGCCTCTTGATGAAAGTGAAAGTGGAGAGTGAAAAAGTTGGCTTAAAGCTCAACATTCAGAAAACGAAGATCACGGCATCTGGTCCCATCACTTCATGGGAAATAGATGGGGAAACAGTGGAATCAGTGTCAGACTTTATTTTTTTGGGCTCCAAAATCACTGCAGATGGTTACTGTAGCCATGAAATTAAAAGACACTTACTCCTTGGAAGGAAAGTTACTCAGTAGTGTCCAACTTTTTGGGACCCCATGGAATGTAGCTTACCAGGCTCCTCCCTCCATGGGATTCTCCAGGCAAGAGTACTGGAGTGGGTTGCCATTTCCTTCTCCAGGGGATCTTCCCGACCCAGGGATGGAACCCAAGTCAAAGATCGAACCCGGGTATCCCACATTCCAGGCAGACGCTTTAACCTCTGAGCCACCAGGGAAGCCCTGTAGATTTACATTGTTCCAACCTGGAGAAGGAACAATGCAAATCTCAAGTCCCCTTAGAGGGGAAGAGAAGAGCCAGTCTTGCCAGATGCTTGCAAGTAAAAAGGAAGATGAAGGCCTGCAACACTCACTCTGGATAATCCTCTCCACCTCTCTTCCTATTTTGTACAAGAAGAAACCAAAATGCAGGGAAGTGACTTGCTGAAGACCACCCAGTTAATCCATCCTGCTATAGATGTGGAATCCTCTGATTACCTGAATTCAAGATCCAACTCTGACACATACTAGCACTGTGGACAAGGATGTCACTCACCATTTTTATGATGATATTTCCTCAGGTACAGGTATGAAAGTGAAAGTGAAGTCACTCAGTCATGTCCGACTCTTTGCGACCCCATGGACTGCAGCCTTCCAGGTTCCTCTGTCCATGGGATTTTCCAGGGAAGAGTTGTGGAGTGGGTTGCCATTTCTTTCTCCAGGGGATCTTCCCAACTCAGGGACTGAACCCAGATCTCCCTCATTGCAGGCGGACGCTTTACCCTCTAATCACCCCAGGAAAACCCAGGTATAGATGAGGGTTATTAGGAAGGTTAGATAAGTCAATCCTTCTAAATCCTTCCAAAATGCTTGCCACTCAAAATGTTGCTATCATTCTTGTTAGTGTTAGTCACTCAGTAATGTCCAACTCTTTGTGACCCCATGGACTGTAGCTTACCAGGCCCCTCTGTCCATAAAATTCTCCAGGCAAGCATACTGGAGTAGGTAGCCATTCCCCCTTATCCAGGGGATCTTCCTAACCCAGGGATAGAACCTAGGTCTACTACATCACAAGCAGAGTAACATCTGAGCCTCCAGGGAAGCCCTAATTACACATCTTTAATAAAATAATTAATTATATAAAATTTCATTATCCAATGCAGTAACTACTGGGTGCATGTGGGTATTGAGAACTTAAAATGAGGCTAATTCAGATCGTAATATATAATAAATGTTACATATCTACATTAGATTTTGAAGACAGTACAAATATTCAAAAAAACTAAGATCATGGGATCTGGTCCCACCACTTCATGGCAAATGGATGAGGAAACAATGGAAACAGTGACAGACTATTTTCTTGGGCTCCAAAATCACTGCAGATGGTGACCGCAGCCATGAAATTAAAAGACGCTTGCTCTTTGGAAGAAAAGCTATGACCAACCTAGACAGGATATTAAAAAGCAGAGACATTACTTTGCCAACAAAGGTCCATCTAGTCAAAACTACAGTTTTTCCAGTAGTCATGTATGGATGTGAGAGTTGGGCCATAAAGAAAGCTGAGTGCCAAAGAATTGATGCTTTTGAACTGTGGTATTGGAGAAGACTCTTGAGTGTCCCTTGGACTACAAGGAGATCAAACTGGTCAATCCTAAAGGAAATCAGCCCTGAATATTCATTGGAAAGACTGATGCTGAAGCTGAAGCTCCAATACTTTGGCCACCTGATGCCAAGAGCTAACTCTTTGGAAAAGACCCTGATGCTCAAAATACTGAAGGCAGGAGGAGAAGGGGATAATAGAAGATGAGATGGTTGGATGGCATCACTGACTCAACAGACATGAATTTGAGCAAGCTCCAGGAGTTGGTGACGGACAGGGAAGCCTGGCATGCTGCAGTCCATGAGGTCACAAAGACTTGGACATGACTGAGTGACTGAACTGAATACAAAAAATGTAGTGTCTCATTAATAATTTTATATTGATTGAATGTTGAAATGACAATAGTTTGGATATAATGGGTTAAATAAAATACATTATTTAAATAATTTCATCTATTTTGACTTTTTAAGATCTGGCTATTAAAAACATAAAATTACTATGTGGTTCACATTATATATCTACTGGGCAGGGGTGGTATGGAATATATTAACATATGGTACATAGTAGGCATTCTAATGATTTAACTAGACTAACTGCCAGGTTTCATCTGAGGGCACCATTGGGTCAAGAGTTAGCATCCGTCTTGTTATTTTACAAAATGTCAGTTGTGCTCCTGCTTTTCACAGGGCATTAAGCTGGGTGCCAAGCAAAACAGAAGCAAAACTAGTGTGTTTTACAGGGAAAGTAAGATGTGCTCACCAAAACTAACTGGCATTCAATGAGAAGGCTCTAGCTGCCCTAGGGACCACCGCACAGAGAGCTAATAATCTCCCTCAGGGAATGAAACAGTAAGGGCTCTGCCCTGAGCAGCTAATTTCCCTTTGTTCGCTTCTGAACCTGAGGCTGTGGACTTTGATAAGGAAAGAAGGTACTTGACCACATGCAATTGCCAGGGAACCTAAGAACAGGTGTCCTGCAGTCTGATGTTTCCAACCTGGAACACCTAAGCTTCCCCTGGGTGGGGTGAGGTGAGGTGATGTATTGGGTCAGTGTTTGATAAAGAACTACCATGAGCCCACTGGTATTGAGCTCACTACCCTCACTGACTGGCTTTGGAAAACACAAAGGGAAGGAAGCCTAGACTGTAAGCTCCGTGAAGGCAGGTACTGTGTCTCACTTGTCCCCCAGTGCAGTCTCAGTGCTGAGCTCTGTGTCTAGCACATTGGTAATTGCAGTATTTGTTGACTGAGTGAGTGGATGAGGTTTTGTTTTGTTTTGTTATATATAAAGAAGCTGTGAATATATCAACAAATATAGGAGTACAATTTATTGAATACCTATTTAATCAGATCAGATCAGAGATCAGATCAGTTGCGCAGTCATGTCCGACTCTTTGCAACCCCATGAACTGCAGCACGCCAGGCCTCCCCTGTCCATCACCAACTCCCGGAGGTCACCCAGACTCACATCCATCGAGTCAGTGATGCCATCCAGCCATCTCATCCTCTGTCATCCCCTTCTCCTCCTGCCCCCAATCCCTCCCAGCATCAGAGTCCTCTCCAATGAGTCAACTCTTCGCATGAGGTGGCCAAAATACTGGAGTTTCAGCTTTAGCATCATTCCTTCCAAAGAAATGCCAGGGCTGATCTCCTTCAGAATGGACTGCTTGGATCTCCTTGCAGTCCAAGGGATTCTTAAGAGTCTTCTCCAACACCACAGTTCAAAAGCATCAATTCTTCGGTGCTCAGCCTTCTTCACAGTCCAGCTCTCACATCCATACATGACCACAGGAAAGACCATAGCCTTGACTAGGCGAACCTTTGTTGGCAAAGTAATGTCTCTGCTTTTGAATATGCTATCTAGGTTGGTCATAACTTTCCTTCCAAGGAGTAAGCATCTTTTAATTTCATGGCTGCAGTCACCATCTGCAGTGATTTTGGAGCCCAGAAAAATAAAGTCTGACACTGTTTCCACTGTTTCCCCATCTATTTCCCATGTAGTGATGGGACCAGATGCCATGATCTTCGTTTTCTGAATGTTGAGCTTTAAGCCAACCTTTTCACTCTCCACTTTGACTTTCATCAAGAGGCTTTTTAGTTCCTCTTCACTTTCTACCATAAGGGTGGTATCATCTGCATATCTGAGGTTATTGATATTTCTCCCAGCAATCTTGATTCCAATCTATTTAATACTAGATTCTAAATACCCTTTCATGTTTCATATATACTTTATAGATTAGGCTCCTCTACTTTGCCATGAAGCAATTTATTTAACTTCTCTAAAGATCCATTTTTCTTTCTATAAAATGAATTTAATCACCTTTCTTTTTTGACTACTTACAGCAGAGTTGGTGAAGGTCACATAAGAGATAGATGAAAGTGACTTGGGAATTCTTAGCTGAGTCCCTCCAATAGAACTGTATTTGTGTTACCCAATATGATAAGCACTAGCCACACGTGGCTATTGAGCACTTGAGACATGGTTAATGTGAACTAATATTTTTTTTTCCTTTTAAATAGATTATTTTTTTTTCAGAGAAATTTTAGGATCAGCAGAATTAAGCAAGAAGTGCAGAGATTTTCCATATACTTCCTGCTCCCACACACTCACTGCCTCTCCCACAATAACATCCCGCACCAGAGTGGTACATTTGTTATAATCAATGAACTTTTATACTGACAAATTATTATCACCCAGAGTCCTTAGTTTACATTAGTGTTGTCCACTCTATGGGTTTTGACAAATGTTTAATGATATGTATCCACAACAGACTGGTTCCAAATAGGAAAAGGAGTACGTCAAGGCTGTATATTGTCACCCTGTTTGTTTAACTTATATGCAGAGTACATCATGAGAAACACTGGACTGGAAGAAACACAAGTTGGAATCAAGATTGCCGGGAGAAATATCAATAACCTCAGATATGCAGATTACACCACCCTTATGGCAGAAAGTGAAGAGGAACTCAAAAGCCTCTTGATGAAAGTAAAAGAGGAGAGTGAAAAAGTTGGCTTAAAGCTCAACATTCAGAAAACGAAGATCATGGCATCCAGTCCCATCACTTCATGGGAACTAGATGGGGAAACAGTGGAAACAGTATCAGACTTTCTTTTTCTGGGCTCCAAAATCACTGCAGATGGTGACTGCAGCCATGAAATGAAAAGACGCTTACTCCTTGGAAGGAAAGTTATGACCAACCTAGATAGCATATTCAAAAGCAGAGACATTACTTTGCTAACAAAGGTCCATCTAGTCAAGGCTATGGTCTTTCCTGTGGTCATGTATGGATGTGAGAGTTGGACCATAAAGAAAGCTGAGTGCCAAAGAATTGATGCTTTTGAATGTGGTGTTGGAGAAGACTCTTGAGAGTCCCTTGGACTGCAAGGAGATCCAACCAATCCATTCTGAAGGAGATCAGCCCTGGGATTTCTTTGGAAGGAATGATGCTGAAGCTGAAACTCCAGTACTTTGGGCACTTCATGTGAAGAGCTGACTCACTGGAGAAGACTCTGATGCTGGGAGGGATTGAGGGCAAGAGGAGAAGGGGATGACAGAGGATGAGATGGCTGGATGGCATCACTGACTCAATGGATGTGAGTCTGAGTGACCTCCGGGAGTTGGTGATGGACAGAGAAGACTGGCATGCTGGGATTCATGGGGTCGCAAAGAGTTGGACACGACTGAGCGACTGATCTGATCTGATCTGATCTGATCCACCATTATAGTGTCATACAGAGTAGTTTCACTGCCCTAAAAATCTGCCTGTGCTCCACCTGTTATTTATCCTTCTCTCCTCCCAATCTCTAGTAACTACTGATCTTTTTATTGTGTCCATAGCTTCACCTTTTTCAAAATGTCACACAGTATGTAGCCTTTTCAGATGGGCTTCTTTCACTTGGTAATATGCATTTAAGTTTCTTCCATGTGATTTCATGGCTTAACAGCTGATTTCTTTTTAGCAAGGGATAGCATTCCATGTCTGGATATACCACGGGCTTCCCTCATAGCTCAGTTGGTAAAGAATCTGCCTGCAATGCAGGAGACCCCAGTTTGATTGCTAGGTTGGGAAGATCCCCTGGAGAGGGGAAAGGCTACCCATTCCAGTATGCTGGCCTGGAAGCTTCCATAGACTATATAGTCCATGGGGTCACAAAGAGTCAGACACTACTGAGCAACTGTCACTTTCATTTATCCATTCACCAACTGAAGGACATTTTGGTTGCTTCGAAGTCATGGTAATTATGAATAAAGCTGCTTTAAACATCCATATGCACATTTTTGCTTGGACTTGAGTTTTCAGTTCCTTTGTGTAAATACCAAGGGGCCCAGTTGCTGGGCCATATGGTAAGAGTGGGACTTCCTGGGTGGCTCAGAAATAAAGAATTAACCTGCCATGCAGAAGATGTGGGAGACTCCCTGGGTAAGGAAGTTCAGTCCCTGGGTAAGGAAGATTCCCTGGAGGAGGGAATGGCAACCCACTCCAATATTCTTGCCTGGAGAATCCCGTGAACAGAGGAGCCTGGCAGCTACAGTCCACAGGGTTGCATAGAGTTGGACACGACCAAAGCAACTGAGTATGCATGCATGGTATGAGTATGTTGAATTTTGTAAGGAATTTACCAGAGTGTCTCCCAAAGTGTTGTTACACCATCTTACATTTCCACCAGCAATGAATTAGAGTTCTTGCCTCTCTATACCCTCTCCAGTATTTGGTATTCTGGAGTTTGACCATTCTAAGAGGCTTGTAGTGGTATCTTGTTGTTTTACTTTGCGTGTCCCTAATGACATATGATGTAGAGCATCTTTTCATATGCTTATCTGCCATCTGTGTACTTCCTTGAATGAGGTGTTAGTTCAGATCTTTTGCCCATTTTTAAGTGGGCTGCTTGTTTTCTTGCTGTTGATTTTTTAAGTTATTTGTATATTTTAGATACCATTCTTATCAGATATGTCTTTTAGAAATACTAAAATGTATTTTCTCCCAGTCTATGGCTAGTTTTCTCATTTTCTTGACACATCTTTCAATATTAATTTTAATGAAGTTCAGTTTATCAATTCTTCCTTTCACAGATCATTCTTATGATGTTATATCTAAAAAGTTATCACTGTGTACAAGGTCATCTAGATTTTCTCCTTTGTTACGTTCTAAGAATTTTACAGTTTTGTGTGATGCATTTAGGAATATGATGCATTTTGAGTTAATATTTATGAAAGGTTGTAAGGTCTGTGTCTAGGTTCTACTTTTGCATGTAAATGTCCAAATGTTCAAGCACCATTTATTAAAAAGACTCTGTTTTCTCTAGTATATTGTCTTTACTCCTCTTTTAAAAATCAGTTGACTTAATTTATGTGAGTCTATTTCTGGACTCTCTGTTATGTTCTGTTGGTCTGTTTATTCTTTCACCAATACCACACTGTCTTGATTACTGTAGCCTGGAAGTGGATTATTTTATTTTATGCCAGTTAAATTGAAATAGCCATATGTAGCTAGTGGTCATTGTAGTGGATGGTGCAGGCCTTTCATTTCAAGTTTTAATCTTTTGAACGGCTGAGCCACTTTCACATGGATAGCCACTAATAGGTTTTAGGTTCCACAAATATTTATTTTACACCCACTGCAGAAAGATTCTGCAGTGAATCAGGGATTCTACAATGAATCAGGTAGATTTCATATCCTCTAATGAGAAGCCAAGACAAGTCAGTCAGCACCTGAATTCTAAGCTATGTAGCATAAAATGCCATGGGACAGGTTCAGATCAAGTGCTAGGATTTTAAAGAAAGAGACAATGGCCCCTGTTGGAGAAATCGAGGAAGGCTTCTTTGAAAAAGGAGCTTTTCATGAATTATTTTTCCTGGAGTCAGGACTTAAAATACACATTTAGGAAGTGGTTGTGGAAATAGATGAACTTTTTGCAAGGAGAGTTGAAACTGCTGACTACATTTTTGTTCTCCAGGTAGACCTACTCAATGTTATATACAGGTATTTTTCCATTAAGGAACTATATAAGAATCTTTTTCTGTACAAGGCAATGTCCCAAACAGAATATATCTCAAACATATATACTTTGCATTCCAGTCACTTGAGAACCCTGGTTCTCGAAGGGTGGTCCCCAAGTCAGCAACCTCAGCATCACCTGGAAATTTTTTAGAGGTAGGAATTTTCTAAACTCAAAAGCTTTTGAATTGCAAAGGAAACCCACAGAATGGGAGAAAACATTTGCAAATGATGTGACTGACAAAGAATTAATCTCCAAAATATATAAACAAAGACCACCTAACTGGTAAATGCACGTGCATAAATAACTATGAATTCTAAAGGAGGGCTCTTCTTGTGAGAGAATACATCCAGGCCTCTGTGGGCTTAACTTGGCCCGTATCTTCAACACAACCACAAACCCCCTACCTGCTCCCCATAAAGAATCTTACCATAACTAAATCTATACCAGGCTCATTATTTTGGTCGCAGTTATACAGAGAAGGTTTTTTTTTCCCATTTTTCCACAAAAACTTGGATAGAGCTTTAATTTTAAAATTAACAAGAAAAGGTGGCGGGGGGCGGGGAGGGAAAATCCCCCTGTTAAACTAGCCTGGGGCACTGATGATTCAGAATGCCAGTTCTGTCCTGGTGAAGATAGATGTTTAGGTGGAGAGCCTGTGTGAAACTAAGTAAGAAATCAGCAGGAAATATTTTCTGCTTAACAGATCAGAAGGGTGACAAAGACAGTAACACTGTTCCAAAAAGCTACATCATAGTAGATATTATGGGTCAAACTTTCCTTTAAAAATATTCTAAGTTGATCCTCTCTTTCACGTCATAAGAAATGTAGTTGCCCCCCCAAATATAGTTAGCCATCTCACTCAATAATTTTTTTCAATTTTACATATATCTGTTACTTCACAACAATGCTGGATGATAACAAAGCATCCCCCAACTTAGTGGCTTACAGACACAAATATTTCTTTCTCCTTCTTATGTCTACAGGCATGTCGGGGTTTGGCTGGGCTTGGCTTCTGGTGGCTGACTGAGTTTAGGTCTGTTCTACACATCTCTCATTGCTCTTGGGACAATGGTTGACTGAGACCTGCTCTGTTCAAAGGCAAGTGCACAGGTCTAACATGCATGCATCACATGGCCTAACAGCCCATTGGCTAAAACAAGTCATATGACCAAATCCAAAGTCAAGAGGTGAGGAAGTACCCTCAGCTCACCAAGAGGTGAGGACAAGGGTCTGAAATGTATACCACTACTTACTGTAGGAGACTGAACAACTGGGGCCAATAAGTCAATCATCAGAGATGCCTTATCTGAAGACCAGAAATTCTCAAGCTTGGCTGAACACTATAATCAACTGGGAGTTTTAAAAATTACTTCTGCCTGGGTCCCATCCTCAGAGATTCTGATTTAACAGGTTTGGGGTGCAGCTCAGGCTGGGAGTGGTAAAAGCTCCCCTGCTAAGTCACTTCAGTAGTGTCTGACTCTGTGAGACCCCATAGACGGCAGCCCACCAGGCTCTCCTGTCCCTGGGATTCTCCAGGCAAGAAAACTGGAGTGGGTTGCCATTTCCTTCTCCAATGCATGAAAGTGAAAAGTGAAAGTCAAGTCATTCAGTCGTGTCCCACTCTTTGCAACCCCATGGACTGCAGCCTACCAGGCTCCTCCGTCCATGGGATTTTCCAGGCAAGAGTACTGGAGTAGGGTGCTATTGCCTTCTCCAAAATTTCCCCAGGTGACTCTAAAGAACAGCCAACTCTGCTCAGCCAAGTCTGAGAACACTGGTGTTAAACCAAATGCTATCAACAAAGCAAATGAAAAAAATTTGACCACTGTTTTGGAGAGGTCATTTTCCTATTCATTTTTGGGACTCCCTGTCTTCTAAGACCATTTACAGTTAAAGCGCATTATTGTATCAGATATGCAATTTCTGTTCCCTCCAGTGAGCAGCCTCAGGTCAAATTCATAAAAAGATACCATAGAGATTTTCTTAGCATTGAATGCTAATGAATTGCTGGTGAGTCTGTTTGTTACTTAGCTATCATTAAAGTGAAAATGCTGGTGTGGGTGCTAGTCGTTAAATGTCTGTATTTCTGGAGAAGTTGTGTACAGGTGTATAGAATCCTGCTCTTACTAGAAGGTAGGATGTACAGTCTCAAGGCACAGGATGCGTCCATAGACAACACACACATTTTGCTTTTCATGTGTGTGTGTGTGTGTGTGTGTGTGTGTTAGTTGCTCAGTTGTGTCTGACTCTTTGCGACCCAATAGACTGTAGCCCACCAGGCTCCTCTGTCCATGGAATTCTCCAGGCAAGAATACTGGAGTGGGTTACCATTCTCTTCTTCAGCGGATCTTGCAGACCCAGGGATTGAACCTGCATCTCCTGCAGCGCAGGCAGATTCTTTACCGTCTAAGCCACCAGGGAAGCCCACTTTTCATATATGTTCATATTTTCAGGACGTATGTACATTGAGAGTTTTAACTTTTCTTTCTGTCTTCCTCTCTTCCTTCCTCCCTACCTCCCTCACTTGCTCGTCTGTCTTTGTTCCTTTCTTTCTTCTCATGCCTTCTGGCATTCAAAGTTCTATAAAGCATGGAAGTTATAAAGGACCCTATAACTGATCTTACAAAGATCTGTTCTAAGGGAGTTGTTTTCTGCCATATATTTTGGAAAGAGGATACCTGGGGCTAATTAAAAGCAGCAGGTTTACTCTTCTGTAAACTATGCTTCTTCCCAGCAGAGTTTTAGCCACTTAAGGGTCTCAGTGCATACTTACTCTTAAAGCACTCATGTCATTTATTTCATCACTAATTTTATTTCACAGTTTTCATTTTGGGATCTTTGTAAACCTCTTTACGACACTCTGAAAATAAAAATATGGCAATGTACTCCACTTCCTGAAATTTTTTTTCTTTAACTGTGTGTAAGAAAGCTAATATTTTAAGGACCAACGTGAGTTTTAGAAAACTCTTCATATCTTTCAGAGATCATCTAGAAATAGTGATCAAGCAAAGCATCCTCCCATAATTTCTCAATATGTTGCCTGGCTCATAGATGGGCTCATTTGTTGGAAAAAGAAGATAAATCATCGGTTTGCATATTATTTTCCCTCTCAATTGAATGCTGGCTGTCAAGATACTTGAGATTTTGAATAACCAATCAAATTATTAATTTTTGGATGAAATTCCATAATGCTGTGGCTAATTGTGGATGTGTGTGCAGACTTGTGGGGGGAGAGTGGGGGGAGTGCTATGTGAAACTACAAAAACGTCAGTGTCAAGGAAGAAAAAAAAAGATACATCCGCCCTGGAGATGAGTCACTGGAAACATATTGGACACATTTATCAGAGTAGGAAGCACTATAGAGTCAATAACATTTCAATTTGACACTTACTTCACATCCAAAAGTTAGCTCCACAAATATTTTCTTCCCAAGGACATGTTGTCATAATAAAGAAAATAAAGCCTTGGGTCTACCAGCTGTTACCTTTCATACTTATTCCATGAGGATAATGACCCAAAAGTATAAATCATCATGCACAAACCACTCTGTCACTGCAGGAGGATGAAGGTAGGAATCATAATATGGCTGTCAAAAGGCTGTGTGGCTTTGGAGAAGCTGCTCAACGTCTCTGGGTTTCAGTTTTCTCATTGGATGAACTAGATGATATCCAAGAGCCCTCTGCAATTTCATTTAATTGCTTAAAGAATTCTTGGCACCAAAGGGGGAGCTATGTTACAAGAGATAGAAACAAGCAGATGTTCAATATGGAAGATGTTACTGGTGGAATGTTCTGGTGCTAAGGAAGTTCATCAAATGGAGAAATAACACTGTGGACCCAGAAAACAGGAAGAGTTCTTAATTGTCAGCAAGGAAACTAGAGAGGTCAGTGTGGACTTGGCCAAAGTCACTCACAGAGTTGGTGGTCAAATGCAAGAAGGACCCAGGACCTCTATCTCCCCATCAAGCACCCCTTGCTCTTTGCCCCAGGCTGCCTCATGGGCCCACGTTCAACAAACCAGACTTTACTGGCTGACAAATCCTCATTTGGCTGACAGGTCACTTGAGAATACCATGGGTTTCACTGTGAGCAAGAAGTGAGGGCAGACACAGCCTTTAAGATGGATCACAATGTGATCCCAAGGAGTGTGGCCCCAAATGGGATCAATATTTTACATTCATTGTCAGCCACACCTTAACCATAGGATTCTATAAGGTCAGCAAACAGCCTCGGCTTTAACCCAATGATCATGCTGGATTTGAGTTAATTTGAACATGGCCCATTTGGGCAAATAGAGCCACTCTTCAGTCTCAGGGATGTCCCAGAGAAGACACAGTTGCAACTTGGAATCCTTACCTGCATGCTCACTAGGCTCTGGTTTCAGGGAAAAGTTTATGTTTTTTGAACCATACAAGGAGTATCACTTATATTATCACAGTGCCAACAACTGGGTGACAGAATCCCTGTTTTCCAGAGAAATTTAGCCCAGATTCTTAGAGGGGTTGACTAAAAGCTCCATAGTTAATATTCAGCAAGCACAGATTCTCAGTCTAGGTCTGTTTAATTGCAACACCCATGTTCCTTACATGATATTTTCTTTCTAATGTAAACAGTAATAAAATGAAAAATAAAAACAAACCTTAAATATTGAGCTATGGAAAATGTAGAAGAAAAGGGGGAAGATGGGTGGATTTATTGAAATAAACAATAACTTAAAAATCTGGGTCCAGATTCCAGTCTTTCTTCTTGATCATTACCCCATCCACCTCATCAGCACATATTGGATATTATTATACAGCTAAGAGCTACTGAACACTAAGCCTTCAAGTTCTTTAAACAGATTTGCTGTACTTTATACATATTTCTCAGATAATGATGCAATGAATAGCTACTGCTATCATTCCAAGTAATACTTGGGGAAACTGAAGCACACGGAGAAAATGAGTAACATGATCAAGATCATACAACTCATGGGTGGCAGAGCTGATGTGTGACAACCCTGACCCCCTTTCCAACTTTAGATGACAGCAGACTTCCCTTCACTGCCCACTAGAATGGTTCAGATTTCCTGGACAAATCGCTTGAGGGGAAGGGGAAGAAGGAGGACTGGAGGAGGGTGAGGTAGGGAGTAGATTTGGGGGGAGGGGCGGTGGTGGCACCTCCCTCCCTACAATTTCCAACATCCCACTACTTCCTGCTCTGGTCCTTCAAGTCGTGTTCCACTTCAAAACCTGGAAAACACACTCAAAATGTGTTAAAAATAAAAATGTATCATAATACAAGAGGTCCTATGATAGGATGGTCCTGGGGTTGGCTAATTCCATCCTCAGTGATATCAACAAGGGCTTGTCCATCTCCCTACTCTGCATTCTCTGAATGTCAATCTGAGCCTCATGCAACCTACCTCTTGATGAAATATGACTACTTCAGGTATCATGTCCAGTTGGGAGAAGAGATTCATCTTGCCCTCTGATTTGTTGTTGTTGTTGTTTGTTTGTTTAAAGAGAGAACAAACTCCAGAAACTTCTGAATAGATTTTCACTCATGACTATTGGTTAGACTGAGTCATAAGTCTAAACCAACCACTGAAAAAGGGAATGGGAGTACCAGAGTTAGAGACATTACTTTGCCAACAAAGGTCCGTCTAGTCAAGGCTATAGTTTTTCCAATGGTCATGTATGGATGTGAGAGTTGGACTGTGAAGAAAGCTGAGTGCCGAAGAATTGTTGCTTTTGGACTGTGGTGTTGGAGAAGACTCTTGAGAGTCCCTTGGACTGCAAGGAGATCCAACTAGTCCATTGTGAAGGAGATCAGCCCTGGGATTCCTTTGGAAGAAATGATGCTGAAGCTGAAACTCCAGTACTTTGGCCACCTCATGCAAAGAATTGACTCATTGGAAAAGACTCTGACGCTGGAAGGGATTGGGGGCAGGAGGAAAAGGGGACGACAGAGGATGAGATGGCTGGATGGCATCACTGACTCGATGGACATGAGTATGGGTGAACTCCAGGATTTGGTGATGGACAGGGAGGCCTGGTGTGCTGTGATTCATGGGGTCACAAAGAGTCAGACACGACTGAGCGACTGAACTGAACTGAACTGAATTGAGATTCATTCTAACTTGTTGGAAGGTCACAACTCCCAAGGGAGGGATACTCAAGCACAAATGCTTAGTGAGCCAGCTACGTCTGCTACAGAACCTTCCACTCCTCAATTGGAAATGGGGGAAATGACCATTGCTCCTTTGCAGGACTCTTTCGTGCATTAAAAACATGTAACAACATTTTCTATAGTTTAAGTACTCTGGAGATATAAGATACTCGTATTCCTCTAATATAAAGCAGAGGCTCTCACACTAAGTGAGGGTCAGAGTCCCCTGGAGGGCTTGTTAAAGCAGACTGCTGGGCTCTAGAGTTTCTGATTCAGTAAGTCTGGGTGGGGGTCTGAGGATTCATCCATCTAACAAGTTCCCAGGTGATGCTGCTGATGGCAGTCCCAGACCACACTTCAAGAAGCACAGCTCTAGACTGGGAGTGTCTTGAGTGTAAGAACCAGGTTCTTATTGTATTTATATCCCTAGTACTTCAGTGCCTGGCACATACAGTTGTTGTTTAATCATTCAGTCATATCCAACTCTCGGCAAACCCATGGACTGTAGACTGCCAGGCTCCTCTGTCCATGGGATTTCCCAGCAAGAATACTGGAGTTAGTTGCCATTTCCTTCTCCAGGCCGTCTTCTTGACCCAGAGATTGAACCCATGTTTCCTGCATTGGCGGGCAGATTCTTTACCACTGAGCCACCAGGGGAGCCTGGCACATACTGGTAATAACTGGTAAGATGGTAAGTAAGAAGAATTAATATTTATTCTGTGCTCAACACTATTAAACATTTTTCATATATTTATTCATTTAATCCTTACTGTTATGCCCTGAAGGTGGCAATTTTATTACCCCTATTTTACAGATGGGTAAAGTTCCCTGATTCAAGAAAATCAGAGATACCAAAGGAACATTTCATGCAAAGATGGGCTCGATAAAGGACAGAAATGGTATGGACCTAACAGAAGCAGAAGATATTAAGACGAGGTGGCAAGAATACACAGAAGAACTGTACAAAAAGAGCTTCACGACCCAGATAATCATGATGGTGTGATCACTGACCTAGAGCCAGACATCCTGGAATGTGAAGTCAAGTGGGCCTTAGAAAGCATCACTACGAACAAAGCTAGTGGAGGTGATGGAATTCCAGTGGAGCTATTCTAAATCCTGAAAGATGATGCTGTGAAAGTGCTTCACTCAATATGCCAGCAAATTTGGAAAACTCAGCAGTGGCCACAAGATTGGAAAAGGTCAGTTTTCATCCCAATCCCAAAGAAAGGCAATGCCAAAGAGTGCTCAAACTACTGCACAATTGCACTCATCTCTCATGCTAGTAAAGTAATGTTCAAAATTCTCCAAGCCAGGCTTCAGCAATATGTGAACCGTGAACTTCCTGATGTTCAAGCTGGATTTAGAAAAGGCAGAGGAACCAGAGATCAAATTGCCAACATCCGCTGGATCATCGAAAAAGCAAGAGAGTTCCAGAAAAACATCTATTTCTGCTTTATTGACTATGCCAAAGCCTTTGACTGTGTAGATCACAATAAACTGTGGACAATTCTGAAAGAGATGGGAATACCAGACCACCTGATCTGCCTCTTGAGAAATCTGTATGCAGGTCAGGAAGCAACAGTTAGAACTGGTCATGGAACAACAGACTGGTTCCAAATAGGAAAAGGAGTACGTCAAGGCTGTATATTGTCACGATGTTTATTTAACTTATATGCAGAGTACATCATGAGAAATGCTGGACTGGAAGAAACACAAGTTGGAATCAAGATTGCCGGGAGAAATATCAATAACCTCAGATATGCAGATGATACCACCCTTATGGCAGAAAGTGAAGAGGAACTAAAAAGCCTCTTGATGAAAGTCAAAGTGGAGAGTGAAAAGGTTGGCTTAAAGCTCAACATTCAGAAAACGAAGATCATGGCATCTGGTCCCATCACTACATGGGAAATAGATGGAGAAACAGTGAAAACAGTGTCAGACTTTATTTTTCTGGGCTCCAAAATCACTGCAGATGGTGACTGCAGCCATGAAATTAAAAGATGCTTACTCCTTGGAAGGAAAGTTATGACCAACCTAGATAGCATATTCAAAAGCAGAGACCTTACTTTACCAACAAAGGTTCGCCTAGTCAAGGCTATGGTCTTTCCTGTGGTCATGTATGGATGTGAGAGCTGGACTGTGAAGAAGGCTGAGCGCCGAAGAATTGATGCTTTTGAACTGTGGTGTTGGAGAAGACTCTTGAGAGTCCCTTGGACTGCAAGGAGATCCAACCGGTCCATTCTGAAGGAGATCAGCCCTGGGATTTCTTTGGAAAGAATGATGCTAAAGCTGAAACTCCAGTATTTTGGCCACCTCATGCGAAGAGTTGACTCATTGGAGAAGACTCTGATGCTGGGAGGGATTGGGGGCAGGAGGAGAAGGGGACGACAGAGGATGAGATGGCTGGATGGCATCACTGACTCGATGAATATGAGTCTGAGTGACCTCCGAGGGCTGGTGATGGACAGGGAGGCCTGGCGTGCTGCAGTTCATGGGGTCGCAAAGAGTCGGACATGACTGAGCGACTGATCTGATCTGATCTGAAAGTTCCCTGATAGCTCAGTTGGTAAAGAATACACCTGCAATGCAGGAGACCCCGGATTCCTGGCTCATCCACTCCAGTATTCTTGGACCTCCCTTGTGACTCATCTACTAAAGAATCTGCCTGCAATGCAGGAGACCTGGGTTTGATCCCTGGGTTGGGAAGATCCCCTGGAGAAGGGAAAGGCTACGCACCTCAGTATTGTAGCTTGGAGAATTCCATGGGCTGTATAGTCCATGGGGTCGCAAAGAGCTGGACACAGCTGAGCGACTTTCACTTTAAAGTGAGGCATAGAGGCAGGAGGCTAATATGTAGTAGAGCCAAGATTTAAACCCAGATCCATCTCAATCAAGAAACTGTGCAATTAACTAAGACTTTATGCTAAATATAATAAGTAGTGGGTAACTGTTGAGTGAATGAATAAATGTATTTCATATCCTCAAAGAAGGAAAAGTAACAGGGTTATATGTTGATGGGCGCTGGACAGAAGGCAGGACAAAAGCATTGACATCTCTCTGGGACCGTGGTCCAGGAAAAACCCTTGATATCTGGGGTCCTGGGCAGCACAGCAGGCCCCTCAGGGAGAGATGATCCCCAGGGAGGTGTCTCTGATCAGCACATACTCAGCTGAGTTCCCTCCTTCACTCATTCACCTTGGCTTATCTCCCACTGACACAGCAGCCCAGCGTGAGAGTGTGATGGAAAGAGAAGAGCAACCAGGGGGCCTTGCTCTTCCCTCTTTCCAACCTAGACTGTCCATGCATTTCAGGCAGAATTCTGAGAGTGCTTCCCTGGATGCGAAGGAAGCCCTATTACAGATGCGCTCTCACTCCTCAAGTCACCAGGGTACCATCTGGTAAATTGCTGCTGCAAAGCACTGAATAGCACCCTAGTGGCCTCACAGAATGATTGTATCCCTAAAAGTGTTTAATTTATCTCTGGGGGGAATTTACACCCTGGGAAAAATCTGGTTAAATGTATAAATGAATCTTCTAACCAGCCAAGATTGAAGATATGAAATCATAAAGCCAGAAGGCTCTCCTCAAGGGCAGCAGCTTCTCCTCACCCTCCCAGCACACTCTCACCACCCAGTCTCAGGCAATGGTGACAAAAGAGCACAAGGAAGGAGGTTCCAGAAGATCATTCCCCCCACTGACCTTCAGAATATTTCTGCTTATCTAACTGAGACCCTACCAGGTTGGGCTCATTTCAACCTTCTCTGCCTCCAGTGGTGATGAGAACAGATGATTGGCATACTCTTTGAATCAGAACTTTCTGCAGCTTTATGACTGTCATTAAACTTCCTGTAGGTCTAAAGCTTTTGGGGTTAGGCCTCAACTTAATGACTCTTTTGAATTCCTCAATGTAAGATTAAAAATGCCAACAGCCACTTACCGGAGACTTTCAAGAGTGTCTCCATCAGGATACACTGTTATACAGTGAATGTAATTAACTGTCCAGTCTTAACAGCTCATAATAACCAAGAACTGTGTCTTGCTCATCCTAACGTTCATTGTCCATCAGAGGTGGGAAGCTACCCCTCATAATACCATTTCAAAATACTGCTGGTCACTGGACCAGTGAGAAATCAGGTCAGGGCCCTTCAAACTTTCACCTGAAGTAACACTTGGGACTCCATCTATACTATATGGGCATGTCACAGGTGCTCGCCTTACTCAGGGGTCAATGAAGGGAGAGCCTAACACATTTTCAGAAGGAAGCACTGGAAATATTTGGTAAACCAGCTAATGACGCCAGACCATAGGGGGCAATCCTGTGCGAGAACTTCCTTGAAAGATATTTTTGGTCATATATCTAGGAGTGTCTGGAGAAGGGTTCAGCCAAGTTGTGAGTAGGTATATGCTATAGGGAGATGAATCTATAGGTATCTCTTTTTTATGGTATGTGCACTTTTGGGGGAACTATGTCTATTCCCATAAATTAATTCCCACCTCCTACAACAGTAACCCAGTCAAGGGCCAGCAGAGAGGGAGGGAGATGTAAATCAGGTGAGCTAATGCTTGTTCTGTGTCATCCTGTGCTACCTGCTGAGAGCACAGAGTGAATACAAACTGTCTCTAGTCCTAAGGAATGTAGAGTTGTGAGGGACATCTGAATAAATAAATTCTTTGTAGTACATTACACCATGATGCACAGGCTCCAGAATCAAAAAGACCTGGATTTGCACCCTTAGTTCTGTTTATTCAAGTTTCCTCTTCAGAAATTGTCCACAGACATAGTAACCTCCTTGAGAAGGCTTGTGAGAACTAAAGTAGGTAATCCATGTAAACATTTATGACACACAGTAAATGCAGTGTTTAAAATAAACATTTTATTTGAATAAAGATGCTGATAGTTGCAAGAGCACAGAGAGCCTCCGTGCTAACATTAGGGACCACGGTCCCTGGTGGCTCAGATGGTAAAGAATTTGCCTGCAGTATAGGAGATATGGGTTCAATCACTGGATTGGAAAGATCCCCTGGAGAGGCAGTGGCAACCCACTCCAGTATTCTTGCCTGGGGAATCCCACAGACAGAGGAGCCTGGTGGGCTACAGTCCATGGGGTTGCAAAAAGTTGGACATGACTGAGCAATGAACCTTTCACTTTTTTCTGAGAAAGCAGCACCTGTGCTCTGTGTTGAAAGGTGAATAGGAGTTTGTTAAGAGAAGAAGGAAGGTAAAGACCTTTTTAACAGTAAAGGTAACATAACCATGGTCTGGGGCCAACCTCAGAACCTGGGCAAACTGTCTGCAAACCCTAACTTTGCCACTTGTTAGCTGTGTGGCGTTGGATGAATAACTTCTGCTATCTAAGCCCCACTTTCCTGACATCTTCCTTGCTGAGTTATTGTGGGTGCTTGATGAACTGGAGATGCTTGATAAACTGGAGATGAAATAAAGGAAGGAGTGAGTACATGCCAGAATGGAGGTGTGAGATGCCAGTACTTTTGTCTACCCTCCATTTTTATGATGCCTCAAATCTACAACAGAAAGCTGGAGGTGCTCACTCTCATTATTTCATGAACAGCAGGTAAAAGAAAAAAGCAGTTTCGTTGGCTGAGGTGGAGGACAAGGGCAAGAATAGAGCTGTGTGTTTGTTTGAGTTCTAAGTGGTAGGCTCCTTGGTAGCAAAAGAAGGTAATTGACTTACAGTTCTCACTAAACTTAAGAGGCTTTAGTTTGTGCCAGACGAAAATTAAATAATTAGCAAAGAATGTTCACTTCCAACATCCTCGGCCAACTGCCTATTTCTCCATAAAGATGGGCCCCCAGGGAACGGAGAAGGATGTAACTGCAATTAAATAGGTGCATAAACCTAGCAAAGAGCTGTCACCACAGTGCCAGAGCTTGGCTGGGCTCTATTCTAGATAACTCACCATCCCCCATTTATAGTATGAGCCAAGGGGAAAACGTATCAAAATGGTGGCAAGCACTCCCAGATTCACCCATTCTTAGAAAATAAAAGTCAAACAAAAGAGGGCCTTCTAAAGAGCTCCCAACGAAAGATGATTATTGTGCAAAACATGGCTGGGAGGACATAATATTTTCTTTCAAGTCTCGAAGTCACTTGCCCAAATGTGAAAGATATGAAATGTATGTATGTCAACCTCCTGAAATTCTCAGATTCGCTATTATCTTGCCCACAAATGGACATACATGCCTCCTATAAGCATTTATTGAGTGTTTACTATGTTTCAGCTCCAGTGTCAAGTCCTGTGAATAAAACATAAGCTCTCTTGTATGTTTCTATATCATTTAGGATTAAGTTCCGCTATATATAAAAGTAATCTAATCCAGAACAATGATGTTTTACCCTAGTTAGAAGTTAAGTCTGCTTCTTGGAGAGAAGGAGCAGACAGTCCAGGACTAAAATGCCAGCTCAACAAATTCAGGAACTCAGGCTAATTTTGTCTGATTGCTCTGGACTCTTTAACATGATGCCACAGAATTCAACATTGCTGCTTTAGCTCCTGCCATCATGTCCACATCCTAGCCAGCAATAAAGAAGTAGAGGGAAGGCAGGTCATGCTTTCTACCTTTAAAGACATTTCAGAAAAACCAGATAATTCCCAACTTCCAGGAAGTTCATAATTAAATAGTCTTTATTCTGATTGGTCATGTACTCAGCTAAGAATTGGGAGTTCTGCTACTAAGGAGGAAGGCAAGAACTGATTTTGAGGCATAAATAACATCTTTTGTCACAGGATTAAAGAGCTTTCTTTCTTTTCTCTATTGTCTTATTTGTAATCAAATCATTGAAGTAACACCACTCTCCTCCAAGAGGAAGGAAAAGCCCTGGGCACAAGTGTGTTACAGAAAAAAATATGTCTTGATTTTTTCCTATCTTTTAGATTACCAACAGCTGAAACTCTTGTATGAAAACCCGAACAGGAAAATATAAAAATATCAGAGAACTTTTAAGGATGTCCTCCGGGAGATAACAGTTTAGGTTCTTGAGGAAAAGTAAACTTTGATGCTTACCTCATGCTATACATATAAAAAGGAATTTCATAAAGATTAAAAATTCAAATATGAAAAATAGAAGTATTCTACAATTATACTTAGGATGTTATATACTTAATCTAGAAGTGGAAAGGGGCATAAACAGAACACACATACACACATATACATGTGTATAATACACATGCCACACCATGCACAGAGATGGCATATTAGGAAACATATCCAAACTACAGACATAATACAAAGGTAATCACATCCTTAATATAAGGAAAAGACAGTTTCAAATTAAAACATGACAAAGCGCAATGCACAAAACAATAATAATATAGTCAAAACCAAATTGGTATCAAGAGAGAAAAAAATCACAATGAAAACTATTTCATTTTAACCCATATTCTACTCAATAAGCCTGAGCTCTCTATTGCACTGGAGACAGGAGATATGGCCTTATCTCTCCATAGTTCATGAACAATGTAAAAGGTCTTCAAGAGTCATTTGGGCTGCATCTGATTTTTTGTGTTAAGTGCTATCTTTAGAATATAAGCATCATATGAAATGTAATTTATCTTTACCCAGAGTTGGTGAAAAGTTGGGGACACAGACTCTCTTCACACATATCTAATAGGAAATATAAGTTTATAGAAGCTTTCTGGACAGGAGTTTAGCCACGCATAAAGTTCAGCAGCCTGGGAGGTATTTAAGAACTATAGCTTGTTCAACAAGCGAGGGGAGAGATTGTTAGGAAAGTTGGGTAACAAATCAATGAAGTATTTAAAAAGACAGGCTTGTGAGTTCACCACATTTAAACACTTTGATTATGTGTCTCAACAGAGAAGTCAGCCTATAAACCAGTATTCTCAGGTGGGTCTTGGACATCTTGGTCTCTGGTAATCTATCAAATGTTGGCCAGATCTTTTGCAGTTTCAGAGGAAAAGGTTTTTAAAATATTGTTTATATACATTTGAAATATGAAGTTAATTATGATTTTCTAGAAATTGAGTTATAATCTGAATCACTATATTCTTAAATGTTGGTTATGCACTAATAGAATTATATTATTCTATTGTAGTTAATTTCAGGTAACTGGTACAGGGGTGTGTATGTGTGTGTGTGTGCGTGTGCGGATGTGTGTGCTCAGTGGTGCCCAATTCTTTGCAACCCTATGGACTGAAGCTTGCCAGGCTCCTCTGTCCATAGGATTTCCCAGGCAAGAATACTGGAGTGAGTTGCCATTTCTTCCAGGGGATCTTCTCTACCCACAGTTACTATTGGTGAAAACATTTTTGTGTCTCTTATATGTTATCATATTTGTTTATGAAATATGCATTTATTACTGTTAGTCTATTATTATATTTCCAATAAATTAAAATGATCACTAATTCAGAAGTCACTGACTGAAGCACATGAGTGGGTACAAAACAAAAAACAGAATTCAAAACAATGTCTAAAACATGAATAGTGAACAGTCCCAGTGCAGACACTGTGAGTCTATATGTTAAATACACAATAAATTTTAGTCTCATATAGCTAAAAGTTTGATGATTTTTCACGTACATTAAGAAAAAGAAAAAGATAATAGAGAGAAGCGTGATGAATCTGAAAATTAGATTTTATTGAGCCAGCCAGCCGTTCATTCTCAATTCTGAATGTCTCGTCTGATGTGAAATTTTCAAATAGTGATAGGAAACACATTAAAAAATCTCTAAACACACTGACTTCTCTAGTAAACACATTTAGATTTTCCATAATATACACAAAATAATGTTTTCCAGCACAAAATGGATGTTTGCTGTTGCTAAAGGCAAAGAAGAAACCAAAACTACAGAAGTGTCCTTCAAAGTCACATTCTTTACAGCATAACAGGAAGCAAGTGTCACTCCTGAAAAGCTTATAAAGTGATCCCCAATATAACAAATATTATACTTAGAACAAGCTACTGGAAAAATTCCTTTATCAAGGGATAAAGACGGACATGGCAAGACAGCAGTGGCATACGAGGTAAAAGAAAATTATTTTTTCACATAGCAAAGGCTCACAATTGGGAGAAAAATAGCCATCTATCGTGTACAAATCAGGTCCTGACATATTACGACATAAACTTTTGTTTGTGAATCACTAGCAAATTCACATACAAGAGTTTAGGTAATAGCGTTTTCTGAACTAAGATAAAACTGGAAAAGGTACATTCTAATAAATATTGATGGAACACCAGGCATGTACTCAAAAAAGAAATTGTACTACCTTGGGCGTCCCTGGTGGTCCAGTGATGTGAGTCCACCTACCATTGTAGGGGACACAGGTTTGATCCCTGGTCCAGGAAGAACTTATAGGTGAGGGATAACTAAGCCCTCCCACCACAACTACTGACCCCAAATGCTCTAGAGCCCATAAGTCACAACTCCTGAAGCCCCCGTGCCTAGAGCCCATGCTCCGTAACAAGAGAAGCTACCACAATGAGAAGCCTGAACACCGTAACTAGAAAGTAATCTCTGCTCACAACTACAGAAAGCCTGCATGCAGCAATGAAGACCCAGCACAGCCAAAAATAAATAAATAAATTATAATAAATGAATAAAAATCTAAAAAAGAAAACTTATTACCACAGACACTCAAAGGTGTCTGAACACCAATCCACAGACTGATTATTCAAAAAAGGCAATTGGGAGTGAATGATGTTCCATTGGATCTTGATAAAATATTGAAGGAACTATTGACTTCTGTGAATATAAGCAAATCAGAGCCATGAAAGCACTTTTTTTTTTTTTTTTTTCAATTTGCTATGCTAAGAAATGGACAGCAGGTACAAGAATGTTCTCCTGTGCTGATGCGTGCTTGCTGTGAAATGGAAAAGCACGCACCTGGGTTACTAAAAGCAAGGGTTACACAGACTCTCCAACGTCATCTTGAAAAAAAAGAATAAAGTTGGGAAACTTCTAACTTCAAAGCTTACAATAAAGCTACAATAATCAGGATGAGGTGGTGTTGGTATAAGAAACAAACAGATCAATGGAACAGACTAGAAAGCCCAGAAATAGACGCATTCTTACATCTTCAACTGATTTTCTTTTTTTTTTTTCCTTTTTTTTTTTTTTTTTGTATCTAGACAAAATTCATGACATATAATTTTATTGGAAAGACCGATGCTGAAGCTGAAGCTCCAATACTTTGGCCACCTGATGGGAAGAACGATTCATTGGAAAAGACCCTGATGCTGGGAAAGACTGAAGGCGGGAGAAGGGGATGACAAAGGATGTGATGGTTGGATGGTATCACTGACTCCATGGACATAAGTTTGAGGAAGCTCTGGGAGTTGGTGATGGACAGGGAACCCTGGTGTGCTGCAGTCCATGGGGTCACAAAGAGTCAGTTGGACACGACTGAGCATCTGAACTGAACTGAAAATTCATGACATATAATTTCTTTTAAAATATATAATTTTAAACTGTGTGTGTTTTTAAGGTATCTTTGCAACATTGGGCAACTATCACAAATACCTAATTGCAGAACATTTCAGTCTTCTAAAACAAAACCTGTACTTGTCAGCACTCACTCCTGGTCCCCATCTCCTGTATCCCCTGGGAATCACTAATCTAGTTTCTGTCTCTATGGAGTGGCCTATTCTGCATATTTCATATAAATGTAATCATATGAAATGTGGATGGCTTTTTTTAGTGACCTGGCTTCTCTTAATGTAGTATCTTCCAGGTTCATCCATGTGGTAGAATATATTCGTACTTTATTCCTTTCTTTACGGCTGATAATATTTCACTATACATCTACACCACATTTCATTAATCCTTTCATCCAGGATGGACATTTGGGGTTTTTTTCCTATTGTTTATCCATTATGAATAAAACATTTACTATAAACATTTATTATTATATGTACATATATTTTCAATTCTCTTGCATTGTAACTAAAGAGAAGAATTCTTGCATCATATAGAAACTCTCACTTTCTGAGAAACTACCAAATTGTTTTCCACTTGGAAATGGCTATACCATTTTATCAGAGAAGGCAATGGCACCACACTCCAGTACTCTTGCCTGGAAAATACCATGGACTGAGGAGCCTGGTGGGCTGCAGTCCATAGGGTTGCTAAGAGTCGGACACGACTGAGCGACTTCACTTTCACTTTTCACTTTCATGCATTGGAGAAGGAAATGGCAACCCACTCCAGTGTTCTTGCCTGGAGAATCCCAGGGACGGGGGAGCCTGGTGGGCTGCCATCTCTGAGGTCGCACAGAGTCAGACACGACTGAAGCGACTTAGCAGCAGCAGCAGCATACCATTTTATATTTCCAGCAACAGTGTATGCAAGTTCTAATTTCAACAAATTCTTGCTGATACTTCTTATTTTTCTATTAAAAAATTACTATGATGACAGCCATTCTAGTGGACATGAAATGGTATCTCATTATAGCTTTGCTATGCACTTCCATAACAGCTAATGATGTTGAGAATATATTCACGTGCCTTTTGGTCATTTGTATACCTCCTTTGAAGAAATGTTTATTCAAATTCGTTGAGCAATTTTTAACTAGGTTGTTTATCTTTTTATTGTTAAGTTGTAAGAGTTCTTTTTATACTCTGGATATTAGATTGACCCTTAACACACATGATTTGCAAGTATTTTCTCCTGTTCTATGGGTTGTCATTTATTTTCTTGATAATGACCTTTGATGCACAAAGTTTTAAATTTTGATGAAGTCTAACTTACTCATTTTTATTTTGATTGTTTGTGCTGTTAGCATCCCACTTAAGAAATCATTGCCTAATTTAACATTATGAAGGATCACACCCATATTTTCTTTTGAAAGTTTTGTAGTTTTAGTTTTCTCTTCACTATTTTGAGATAATTTTTGCATATGGTGTGAGATTAGACTCCAAAGTCATCCTTTGTGAATGGATATTCAGTTGTCTGAACACTGTTTAAAAGACTATTTTTTTTCCACTGTATGATTTTGGCACTGTCAAAAATAAACTGGCCATAGATATCTGGGTTTATTTTTAGACTCTTCTATTTCATTTGTTTATAAATCTATCCTTCTGCCAATAGCACACTGTCTTTATTATTAATACTGTGTCTTTATAATAAATTTTGAAATCAGGGAGTGTTAAACCTTCCACGAGTCTACTAATCTTTTTCAAGACAATTTTGGCTACTTGGGGTTCCTTATGCTTCTGCTGCCGTTGATGCTGCTAAGTCGCTTCAGTCATGTCTGACTCTGTGCGACCCGATAGACGGCAGCCCACTAGGCTCCTCCGTCCTTGGGATTCTCCAGGCAAGAACACTGGAGTGGGTTGCCATTTCCTTCTCCAATGCATGAAAGTGAAAAGTGAAAGTGAAGTTGCTCAGTCGTGTCCAACTCTTAGCGACCCCATGGACTGCAGCCTACCAGGCTCCTCTGTCCATGGGATTTTCCAGGCAAGAGTACTGGAGTGGGTTGTCATTGCCTTCTCCAGGGGTTCCTTATATTTCCATATAAATTTTAAAATTGGCCTGTCCATTTATGCAAAAAATGCAGTTGGAATTTTGAAAGGGAATGCACTGAATTTGAGGAGTGTTTCCATCTTAACAATCTTATACCTTCCAATTCATGAATATAAGGTATTATTTCATTTATTTAGGTCTTCTATAACTTCTTTCAGCAATATTTTATAGTTTCCACTGTAAAGGTTAAACTTATACCTAAGTAGGTTATTCTTTCTGATAGCATTATAAATTGAATTGTTTCTTGACTTCCTTTTTTAATGGTTTACTGCTAATATACACAAATATAACTGATTTTCTATATGGATCTTGTGTCTTGCAACTTTGCTTAAGTTACTTATTAGTGTTAATACATTTTTCCCCTGGATTTCTTGTAATTTTCTAAATATAAGACTATGCCATCTGCAAACAGGGTTTTTACTTCTTCCTTTCCAATCAATTCCGTTCAGTTCAGTCACTCAGTAATGTCTGACTCTTTGCCACCCTATGAATCGCAGCACACCAGGCCTTCCTGTCCATCAGTAACTCCCAGAGTTCACTCAGACTCACGTCCATCGAGTCAGTGATGCCATCCAGCCATCTCATCCTCTGTCGTCCCCTTCTCCTCCTGCCCCCAATCCCTCTCAGCATCAGAGTCTTTTCCAATGAGTCAACTCTTCCCATGAGGTGGCCAAAGTATTGGAGTTTCAGCTTTAGCATCATTCCTTCCAAAGAACACCCAGGACTGATCTCTTTTACAATGGACTGGTTGGATCTCCTTGCAGTCCAAGGGACTCTCAAGAGTCTTCTCCAACACCACAGTTCAAAAGCATCAATTCTTCGGCACTCAGCTTTCTTCACAGTCCAACTCTCACATCCATACATGACCACTGGAAAAACCATAGCCTTGACTAGGCGAACCTTTGTTGGTAAAGTAAGGTCTTTGCTTTTCAATATTCTCTCTAGGTTGGTCGTAACTTTCCTTCCAAGGAGTAAGCATCTTTTAATTTCATGGCTGCGGTCACCATCTGCAGTGATTGTGGAGCCGCCCAAAATAAAGTCTGACACTGTTTCCACTGTTTCCCCATCTATTTCCCATGAAGTGATGGGACCATATATTTTTAGTGCATAATTTCCTTGGCTAGAACTTCAGTATAATTTTGAATAAAAGTGTTAATAGCTGACTTTTAAATTTTACTTGTTTATAGTATTGCAAGGAATTCTTGAAGTCTTTCATTATTAAATATGATGTTAGCTGTGGGTTTTTCATAGATACCTTTCATTAAGTTGAGGAATTGCCCTTCTATTCCAAGTTTGTTAGTGTTTTTATCATGAAGAGGTGTTGGACTTTCTCAAATACTTTTTCTGAATCTATTGAGATGATCACTTTTTTTCTTTAATTTCTGTTTTAAAAAATTTGTTTATTTTCAATTGAAGGATAATTGCTTTACAATATTGTGTTGGTTTCTACCAATATGATACATATTGAATTGATTCACTTTTGTATATTGAACCAGTCTTGATTTTCTGAAACAAATCTCACATGGTCATGGTGTAGATCCTTTTAATATGCTGCTGAATTCAGTTTGCTAGTATTTTGTGGAGAATTTTTCCATCTATATTCACAAGGGATAATGGCCTTTAGTTTTCTTTTTTGTATGTTGTGTTTGTCTGCCTTTGGTATTAGGACAGCACTGGCCTCATAAAATAAGTTAGGATGTATTCTCTTCTATTTTTTTTAGAAAAGTTTGGTGAAGATTGCTGCTAGTTCTTTCTTGAAGGTTTGGTTGAGTTTACCAGTGAAATCACCTGGTCTTAGCTTTGTTGGAGATTTTTTTTTTTTAACTATGTCAATCCTTTTACTTGCTATTGGTCTATTCAGGTTTTCTATTTCTGTTTAAGTCTGGGCAGTTTGTATATTCCAAGAAATTTGTCCATTTTATTTATCTACTTTATTAGCATATTAATTTATTGACATAATAATTTTCTGAATCATTTTATTTCTGTAAATTCAGTAGTAAGAGCCCCTCTTTCATTTCTGATTTTAGTAATTTGTTTCTTGTTCAGTCTATATAAAGGTTTGCCAATTTTGTTGATTTTTTTTTTCAAAGAATCAACTTTGGGCTTTACTGATTTCCTAAATAGTTTTTCTATTCTCTATAGTGTTTACCCCCACTCTAATCTCTATTATTTAATTTCTACTTTTTTGCTTTGAGTTTATCTTGCTCTTCTTTTTCTAGTTCCTTAAAATGGAAAGTCAGACTACTGAAATTAGATTAGTCTTATGTATGCATTTATAGCTATAAATTTCTGACTGAGCACTGATTTCATTGTATCTCATAAGTTTTGGAATGCTATGTTTCTGTTTTGATTTATCTCAGATATTTTCTAATTTTTTTGCAGTTTCTTCTCAGAACTCTTATTTAATTTCCACAGATTTCTGAAAACTCAAAATTCCATCTTAAATTTATTTATGATATCATTCCATTGTGGTTTGAGGATATAACTTTGCATGATTTCAACATTTTAAAATTTGTTGAAATTAGTTTTGTGGCCTAGCATATGGTCTACTCTGGAAAACGTTCCTTGTGCACTGTAGAAAGAGGCACATTTTGCTGTTGTTGGGTAGAGTGTTCTATAGAGGTTCAACTGATTCCTTTACAAAATGAAAAAGCAATCCAGAAGAGAAAGCAAAGTATTTTCAATACATGGTGAAGGAAAAACTGGATGTTCATTCAGAAAAAAGTGAATCTCTACTGTTCCCTTAAAAAGTACATTAAAATTAATTCAAGATAATAAGTTTAATGTAAAATTTTAGAACTTACAACAGAAAACATAAAACAATGTTTTTTGGTGATTTTGGAGGTAAGCCAAGTTTTCTTAGTTCACAGAACACAATAACTATAAAATTAAAGAAAAAGGTGTATTAGATATGATTGTAATAAAAAACTTCTGTTCCATCAGCAGACACAATTAAGAAAATGGACAGGACATAGAATAGGATAAAACATTCACAGAAATATGTGTTCAACATATAACTGGTATTGGGATACATAAAGAACTTCTATACTCCAATAATAAAGAAACAAATTCACCCAATATGAGTAAAATATTTGAACAAATATTCTACATAAGATGAGACACAAATGGCTATGAGCACATGGGAGTGTGTTAACATCATCAAGAAAATACAAGCTAAAATCCTAATAAGATACTACACTGCTGCTAAGCCGCTTCAGTCGTGTCCAAACCTGTGTGACCCCAGAGACGGCAGCCCACCAGGCTGCCCCGTCCCTGGGATTCTCCAGGCAAGAACACTGGAGTGGGTTGCCATTTCCTTCTCCAATGCATGAAAGTGAAAAGTGAAAGTGAAGTCGCTCAGTCGTGTCCGACTCCTAGCGACCCCATGGACTGCAGCCTACCAGGCTCCTCAGTCCATGGGATTTTCCAGGCAAGAGTACTGGAATGGGGTGCCATTGCCTTCTCCAGATGATACTACACTACATGCTGGCTAACATGGCAAAACTAAAAAGATGGACGCCACCAAATGTTAGCAAGGCTTTGAAGCAACAGAGACTCTCACATGGTGTCAGTGGCCTATAAAAAATGCTTCAATCATTTTGAGAAAATAGTCTGGTAGTTTCTTATCAACATAAATATACACTGACCTAATATCCCAGAAATTCTACTCCTAGGTATTTACCTAAGAAAAATTAAAACATATATCTATAAGAAGATTGATACAAGAATGTTCATGGGAGCTTTAGTCATAAGATTGCCTAACTAGAAATGGCTCAGATGTTCATTAAGAAGAAAATGGTTAAATAAACTGTGGTATATTCATACAATACAACAGAGCACGGCAATATAAGATAATAGACTATTGATGTACCCAATGGCTTGGATGAATCTTTAAAAGATTATGCTGAGTGGAAAAGTTCTTAGGAAAAAACAGTTCATAATGCATACTTTATAGTTTCACTTATACGAAGCTCTAAAACTGGCAAAATTAATCTGTAGTGAGAAAAATCAGAACGTGATGGTCTCTGAATGAAAGAGGTAGAAATTGTCTGGGAAGAGGCATGAAGAATGTCCAGGAGTGAATGTATTTTTCTACATATCAATAGAGGTTTCGATAACATAGGTGCTTAGATTTGTCAAAACTCATAGAACAGTATACTAAAGATTTGTATATTCATTATATACAATAAAACTTATTTTTACAAGGAACTATACAAAAATTTGAACTCCATTTAATAATATGCTTTTGCAATTTACTTTGAAATGTATCAAAAATGAGTTGAATTAAGGAATGGATAGAAGTGTGACTAGAGAGAGACATATATAATAAAGCAAATAAGGTAAAATGTTAACTGTAGAATCTGGGTAATATATGAGTTCTCATAGTACAATTCTTTCAAATTTTCTCTATGTTTGAAAAATTTTCATAATAACATATTAAATGTATCTAATAAAAGTAAATAAAATAATGATTCTCATAGTTCTCATAAAGACCATTTTACGAATTTACATTTTTAATCAGATTCTCAGCAATAATTTAAGCCTTTTGAATAAGATAAACCAATTATTTCAGGTTTTAAAAAATGCTTTTTCATATCAAGGATAAAAGTTAGGACGTCTTACAAAGAACAGAGTGTGGTGCAAATAACATTACCACCAAGAACTTGACATTTTCCATCACTTGGTTTTCTACACTCATCAAAGAATGTGAACCATAAGGATATGCAGACATACTTTCCAAAATCAAATGCAATGAGAGCAAAATTGGGAATCCATTTGCTGCCATCTCTCAAGTTGAAATATTCAACCTTCTGGCTTTTGAATGTGATATGCTCATTGATTTAGCATCTGACTGAATGATGAAAGTAGTCTTCAGTGGGAAATCTCTTCATAATTTCTATGTCCATATTCAATCCAAAACCATTTGTCAGAGCCACCAAAAACCTGCTGCCATTCCTGACAACCTGTGACTGTAAATTTGGATTTTCTAATATAGTGAAGAGAAAAAGCAAAAAGAGAAATTGACTGGATACAGAACATGGCCTATGGCTCAAGTTATCTGTCAAGATATTAATACATTCTTAGACCAGGTTCTCTAGAAAGCAGAGCCTAAGGCAAAAAGATAATCTGTTCATACTTCACTGGGAAATACAATTCCAGGGAATTAAGAGTGAGGGAAGAAGGGAATTAAGAGAAGGGGAGAGAGCAGATACAAGGGAGTGCATTACTGAAGTGGCTAAATTCCATAACACGGCTCAGTTGTTCACTCTTAGGGAAGTATCTCAGGTGTTCACTGAGGCCATATAAAACATGCATGTTTCAGAACAACCCCGGGTAGGGGAGGTAAAGGGGAATGGAAGTGGGAGAAGGGTTGACAGATTTATCTACTGGTTCCCTTTTGCCTTTCCTCTTCCAGTCTTTGAGGTCCACCTAAAAAGTGGCAACTCTCCTTTGGCCAAAGCCTCCATGGGCCCCCTCCAACCGGTACACAGGCGTGGAGTCCTCTCATCCATCAACAGCATACACCGGGGCTCCCTAACCACGCACTCGGTGGCAGCAGCTAGGCTTTGTAATCTTGGGAATGGAGTAAACTGTGGCTAGAGCAACTCTGGCCAGGAGGTAAGGCAAGTCATCACTTTAAGTGAGATTGGGTAGATCCGGGGAAGTTCATAGTGGGCTTGGTACAGATAAGCTGGTGATAGACTGCAATTAATATACACTTGACATACAAGAAACAAAGAAAGAAAGTGAAGTAGCTCAGTCGTGTCCGACTCTTTGCAACCCCATGGACTGTAGCCCACCAGGCTCCTCTGTCCATGGGATTCTCCAAGCAAGAGTACTGGAGTGGGGTGCCATTTACTTCTCCAGGGGGTTTTCTGGACACAGGGATCGAACCCAGGTCACCCGCATTGCAGACAGAGGCTTTAACCTCTGAGCCACCAGGACAGACTCCTGACATACAAGGGACTGACATAAAAATACTATTAATGCTTTAGTTTGAAAATGTCAATATTTTATTATAAAATCTATGATGAATCTTTTGAAAATTAACCTAAAGTTAGTTGCCTCTATGGAGATGTAAAGACTAGCCTTTATGTAGATTTAAAGAATAGCCTTTAAGTGATACTTTGTGGCCAAATATTGGAGAAATTCAGCTATATACTGAAGTCTTTCATGTTCAGTATGGAAAAATTCATGTCATTTGGTTCACTGTATTGTGAATATCACAGGTATTTTTTGATTACTTAGTAATGTGTACTTTATAACTGTTTCAAGGGGAACAAAACCAATAACAGTGACCAAGATAACAAAATAAAGCATGTAAACTTATAATAATAGAAATACTCCATAATAGAAAACCTGTGGTTCACTAGTTTCATTCACATTTTTTTGCTGTGTGCAATTCAATGTTATTTTTCTCTGATAATTGAAATCTTTGTTTAATTCTGCAAATTTTGAGCTAATATCTCTTCAACACTACCTTTCTGCAGTTCTGTCCTTTGTTTCTTGAACTTCTAATATATATTACGATTTCTTATTCTATTATCTGTAAGTCCTAAATTGTCTTCCAAATTTTTTATTTTCTTTATCTCTACATTCTGCAATCTGGATAAATTCTTCAGTACTATCTTTTCAATCATCAAATCTATTTTCAACTCTGTTGGTCAAAAGATGTTTATTCTGTCTTATGAGTTCTTGCTTTCCATGGCTATATTTTTCAACTAGGATTTTTATTTGGTTGCTTTGTTTTCTATAACTTCTTACCATATGTATGATTGTCATTGATTCATTAATCTCTTCATAGATCTCAAACATATACATTTTGAAATTACTTTCAGAATCCTTTTTTATAGCCATTTCCTCAAAGTCAAATTATTTTGGTTGATGAGGTATCTTTCACAACTCAAATTCCCATATGAACTTTGACATTTTCACATACAAGTTCATTTGTGTGAAAGTTTCATTATGCTTTTGTCTCTGATTTCAGTCTTATCCATTGGGTGAGGTTTTTTTTTTTTTTTTTTTTTTTGGTTGCCTTCATAGAGGCCCTCAATGTACAGTCCCTCATTCAGAAATAGGTTTCATATTTGGAACCCCTAAATTCTTGCCCCATGGGACTAGATCTTTAATTACACAGTCATTCAGCAGACCCAGGTAACAGTATAAACCTTTTCAACCTCAGTTCACTAAGAGAGCCCTACCCTAGAACCTTTCTCACAAAGTGACTCTAAATATGATCTGTAACCATGAATAGCTGTGTTTGATTCCTTTCTCCTGGAATGAACTCTGACTGCCTTTTTTCTGCTTCTATTCAGGAAGCAGAATAGAAGATCAAGGTTTTAGATGCCATTTGCCTTTGGGTATTTCTGATCTACATAAATGTTTGCCTACTTTTTTCAGTGATAGGTCTTTTAAAATTATTTCAATGGAAATATATTATTAGGCCTGGTTACACATTTCTAGTATGAATGCACAAGTATGTATAGAGTTCTGTGATCACACAACTCAATGTATTGAGTGAAGTTCAAAACTGTGACATAAAATGGCAACATGTTAGATTATTAGAAATATGATTTAAGTATTAAATCTTTTAAAGATGCAATACTTTTAAATGTGAAATGAAGGCTTAGGATCAAAATCAAAGGAAGTAATTAGGCATGTGCAAAATTTTTCCTTTTATGATATTCATCACAGCAATATTTATAAACAAACAAAAGAAAACATAAATGATCAACAATAGAAAACTGTAGGAACAATGCATGCACATGAGGAATTTTCATACAGTTATTAAAACAGTTTACAAACAATTCATTTAGTAGGATCCCATGTATATATCTGTATATCTGCTGAAAGGGAATACAGCAAAACATTGAGAGTACTAACCACAAAAGTGTGAAAATATGAGTCATTTAATTTTTCTTTCTTTTTTAACTTGTCTCTGTGTTATTTTTGTTTTTAACTAACTGTAGAAAATTCTGAAAGAGATGGGAATACCAGACCACCTGACCTGCCTCTTGAGAAACCTATATGCAGGTCAGGAAGCAACAGTTAGAACTGGACATGGAACAACAGACTGGTTCCAAATAGGAAAAGGAGTACGTCAAGGCTGTATATTGTCACCCTGCTTATTTAACTTATATGCAGAGTACATCATGAGAAATGCTGGGCTGGAGGAAGCACAAGCTGGAATCAAGATTGCTCGGAGAAATATCAATAACCTCAGATATGCAGATGACCCCACCCTTATGGCAGAATGTGAAGAACTAAAGAGCCTCTTGATGAAAGTGAAAGAGGAGAGTGAAAAAGTTGGCTTAAAGCTCAACATTCAGAAAACTAAGATCATAGCATCCAGTTGCATCACTTCATAGCAAATAGATGGAGAAACAGTGGAAACAGTGTCAGACTTTAATTTTTTGGGCTATAAAATCACTGCAGATGGTGACTGCAGCCATGAAATTAAAAGATGCTTCCTCCTTGGAAGAAAATCTATGACCAACCTAGATAGCATATTAAAAAGCAGAGACTTTGCCAGCAAAGGTCTGTCCAGGCAAAGCTATGGTTTTTCCAGCAGTCATGTATTGGACTATAAGGAAAGCTGAGTACCGAAGAATTGATGCTTTTGAACTGTGGGGTTGGAGAGGATTCTTGACAGTCCCTTGGACTACAGGGAGATTAAGTGAGTCATCCTCAAGTAAAGCAGTCCTGAATATTCATTAGAAGGACTGATGCTGAAGCTGAAAGTCTAATACTTTGGCCACCTGATGAGAAGAACTGAGTCATTGGAAAAGACCCTGATGCTGGGAAAGATTGAAGGCAGGAAGAGAAGGTGGTGACAGACAGAGGATGAGATGGTTGGATGGCATCACCAACTTAATGGACATGAGTTTGAGCACGCTCCGGGTGTTGCTGATGGACAGGGAAGCCTGGCGTGCTGCAGTCCATGAGGTCACAAAGAACCAGAGACAAGTGAGTCACTGAACTGAACTGAACTTCTCTAAATGTTTGGTAGAATTTACCTGTGGAGCTGTCTGAGCCTGGATTTTTGCTTTTGGGGAGGTTTCTGTTTTTCATTACTGATTTAATTTCATTACTAGTAACTGGTCTGTACATATTTTTTATTTCTTTCTCATTTAGTCTTGGGAGATTGGATATTCTAGAAATTTTCTCATTTCTTCTATGTTGTCCATTTTATTAATATAGTTGTTTATAGTAAAATCTTATGAATTTGTATTTATTTGGTGGCAACTGTAACTTTTTTTAACTTATGATTTTATTGATTTGGGCCATCTCTATCTTTTTTTGATGGGTCTGGCTAGAGGTTTATCAATTTTGCTTATCTTTTCAGAGAACCAGCTCTTAGTTTCATGGATCTTTTCCATGATTTTATTAAATTCTATTGGTTCGATTAAATTTAAAAGTTTTTGCACAGCAAAGGTAACCATCAGCAAAAGGGAAAGACAGCATACTACATGAGAGCAAATATTTGCAAATGATATGACCACAGAATATATAAATAGCTCATACAACTCAGTATCACAAAAACAAACAACCTGATTATAAAATGAGCAGACAACCTGAATGGACATTTTCCCAAAGAAGACATACAGATGGCCAACAGGCATATAAAACATGCTCAATACTGCTAATCATGAGAGAAACGCAAGTCAACACCAATGAGATATCACCTTACACCTATCAGAATGGCTAGCATGAAAAAGACCACAAATAAACAGTGTGAAGGTTCCTCAAAAAGTAAAAAAGAACTACCACATGATCTAGCAATTCCACTCTTGCATATATATATAAAGAAAATGAAATCATAAGTTAAAAAAGACATGCATCCCAATGTCTACAGTAGCATTATTTACAATGGCCAATATATGAAAATGACGGTGTCCATCAACAGGTAAATGGATAAAGAAGATGTAGTGAATAAATATATATACAGTGAAATACTAGTAATTCATTAAAAAGAATAAAATTATGCCATTTGCAACAACATGGATGGACCAGGAGGGTATTATTCTTAGTGAAATAAATCAGGCAGAGAAAGACAAATACTGTATGTTATCATTTATGTGTGCAAATGATATAAATTCAGCCAAGTAGTGGATATAATAAAACAGAAACAGACAAACACACAGAGAAGAAGCTAGTGGTTTTCAGTGGGGAGAGGAAGAGGGAAGGGCAATATAAGTTTCTACACTTGAAAGTAATAGAATATTGTTAATCAATTATTCTTCAAGTTTTAAAAAAAGATTAGAAGGGTCAATTATATGTAGAAATCATAAAAGAAGCAATTGTTCTGTCAAAGTCTCTTGGTCTTCCTGGTTAGTCTAACACTTGTACCATCAGACACGTGGACTCACATAATCACTGTGGTCACCATGCTTCAGGAATAGGCCTGTCCCTAACATTTGCTGAGTCTGTGGCATGAATGTAAGTGGAGACCCACATATAACATGTCCAAATATTTAAAGGCATCAGATGTCTAATGAACATTTAATCAATTATGTTTTGACAAATAATGATAGAACTGAAAAATATGTGAAAATTTACGGGTTTTGTCTGACTAAAAATGAGAAAGTTATTGAAGATAATTTAATAATTGCCAATGCCTGAATGGTCTTTTCAGAGAAGGCAATAGCACCCCACTCCAGTACTCTCGCCTGGAGAATCCTATGGGTGGAGGAGCCTGGTAGGCTGCAGTCCATGGGGTCGCTAAGAGTAGGATACAACTGAGCGACTTCGCTTTCACTTTTCACTTTCATGCTTTGGAGAAGGAAATAGCAACCCACTCCAGTGTTCTTGCCTGGAGAATCCCAGGGACGGGGAGCCTGGTGGGCTGCTGTCAATGGGGTCGCACAGAGTCGGACACAACTGAAGCGACTTAGCAGCAGCAGCAGCAATACATACATTTAATAAATTAGGTATCAATTCCATATAATTTATTTTTCTGGTCTTTATACACAAAATCATTTAGTTATCATATGTTATCATCAAGATTGTGATTGAAATGGTGTCCTATGACAGTCATGATCTAGAGGATTACAAAGATGAAATAAAATTATATTTGATCATACAAAATGCAATAATGTAGAAAATGGCATCCCAACCAATCCTTCACACAGTGGACCTCTGAGTGACAATGCCTGTGGATCATGGACACCACAACATATAGGCTGGATATCGTATGACTGCCTTTCTGCCCAGGCTGTCTGAGGCCCTCCAGAGACTGGCAATGTGGGCCAGGGACTTCCTTACTTAGTTTACATCAGCTGGCTTTGAAGTGTTTCTCACCAGTCCAAGAAAAGCAGGAAATCAGTTTAGCAGAGGGAAATAAGCAGATGGACAGAGTCATTTATTTTGAGGGGAACTCTGTGCTGTTTGAATTAAAGTAATGAGCACTTTACGAAGCAGTGAAGCTGTTTTTACATTTCATTTGAGTAATTCAGATGTAAACAGAGCCCCATGGCAGATGAGCAGTTCCAAACTTCTTAGCTTTTGAATATTCTAATAAAGGACTGGAGAAGGGAATATCCTCCCTCTTACAGAAGCCATAATAATAATATTAATAGTAATAATGATGATGATGCTCTCAACAATAGCATCTTCTTATTGAGTATTATGGGGCTTCCCAGGTGGTGCTAGTGGCAAAGAACCTGCCTGCCAATGCAAGAGACATAAGAGACACAGGTTCAATTCCTGGGTCGGAAAGATCCCCGGAGTAGAAAATGGCAACCCACTCCCGTATTCTTGCCTGGAGAATACCATGGACAGAGAACTTTGGTGGGCTGCAGTCCATACGGTCACAAAGAGTAGGACTGAAGCGACTTAGCATGCGCGCACACATTGAGCATTATGACATACAGGCCCCATGTATGACACTTCTGTACACATGATCTTTAATCCTCATCATACCTCTACAAATTCCTACTTAAAGAAGACAAAACTGAGTCCCAGAAATTAAGAGATTTGTTATGGTGTCAGAGCTGGTAAGTGCTGGCACTGGGATCTGAACCCACTTCTCTTGCTTCTAAAAGTCTCACTCTTTCTGCTGTCATAGACAGAGGAGGTTCTGCTGTCTCCTATCCTCCACTTCAGCATGTTTGCTTTGCTTTTGCTTGAACTTAATTGCTTTGTTACTGATGCTCTGCAGCTAAACTAACAAGCAAGGCAATAGCCTGTATTCTGGCTCGGGTTCCAATAGCTCCTAGTTTAGGATATTCAGTGACTTACCTAATATTTCCAGGCTTCACTTTCCCATATTTTAAAGGAGCTAATGTTATCCTTCCCACCTACGGTAGTGAATGAAAAAGAATTCTTGTTTTTTTGTAAACTCATTGCTAGATCAAAAGTACAATTATGTGACAAGTTATTTACATGGTACTAATTATAGCACAGCATAGTATAGAATAGAATAGAATAGATGAGTATCAGATCAGATCAGATCAGATCAGTCGCTCAGTCGTGTCCGACTCTTTGCGACCCCATGAACTGCAGCATGCCAGGCCTCCCTATCCATCACCAGCTCTCGGAGGTCACTCAGACTCACATTCATCGAGTCAGTGATGCCATCCAGCCATCTCATCCTCTGTCGTCCCCTTCTCCTCCTGCCCTCAATCCCTCCCAGCATCAGAGTCTTCTCCAATGAGTCAACTCTTCACACGAGGTGGCCAAAATACTGGAGTTTCAGCTTTACCATCATTCCCTCCAAAGAAATTCCAGGCCTGATCTCCTTCAGAATGGACCGGTTGGATCTTCTTGCAGTCCAAGGGACTCTCAAGAGTCTTCTCCAACACCACAGTTCAAAAGCATCAATTCTTCGGCGCTCAGCCTTCTTCACAGTCCAACTCTCACATCCATACATGACCACAGGAAAGACCATAGCCTTGACTAGGCGAACCTTTGTTGGCAAAGTGATGTCTCTGCTTTTGAATATGCTATCTAGGTCATAACTTTGGTTATGACTTTGGTCATAACTTTCCTTCCAAGGAATAAGCATCTTTTAATTTCATGGCTGCAGTCACCATCTGCAGTGATTTTGGAGCCCAGAAAAATAAAGTCTGACACTGTTTCCACTGTTTCTCCATCTATTTCCCATGTAGTGATGGGGCCAGATGCCATGATCTTCGTTTTCTGAATGTTGAGCTTTAAGCCAACCTTTTCACTCTCCACTTTGACTTTCATCAAGAGGCTTTTTAGTTCCTCTTCACTTTCTGCCATAAGGGTGGTATCATCTGCATATCTGAGGTTATTGATATTTCTCCCGGCAATCTTGATTCCAGCTTGTGTTTCTTCCAGTCCAGCATTTCTCATGATGTACTTTGCATATAAGTTAAATAAACATGGTGACAATATACAGCCTTGACGTACTCCTTTTCCTGTTTGGAACCAGTCTGTTGTTCCATGACCAGTTCTAACTGTTGCTTCCTGACCTGCATACAGATTTCTCAAGAGGCAGATCAGGTGGTCTGGTATTCCCATCTCTCTCAGAATTTTCCACAGTTTATTGTGATCTACACAGTCAAAGGCTTTAAATACTAGTATAGTATAGCACAGAACAGACGAGAAGAGTACATATTAAATACTAGTTTAGTATAGTACAGAATAGATGAGCATCAGTTCAGTTAGTTCAGTCACTCAGTCGTGTCCTACTCTTTGTGACCCCATGAATCACAGCACGCCAGGCCTCCCTGTCCATCACCAGCTCTCGGAGGTCACTCAGACTCACATTCATCGAGTCAGTGATGCCATCCAGCCATCTCATCCTCTGTCGTCCCCTTCTCCTCCTGTCCCCAATCCCTCCCAGCATCAGAGTCTTCTCCAATGAGTCAACTCTTCACACGAGGTGGCCAAAGTACTGGAGTTTCAGCTTTAGCATCATTCCTTCCAAAGAAATCCCAGGGCTGATCTCCTTCAGAATGGACTGGTTGGATCTCCTTGCAGTCCAAGGGACTCTCAAGAGTCTTTTCCAACACCACAGTTCAAAAGCATCAATTCTTCGGCGCTCAGCCTTCTTCACAGTCCAGCTCCCACATTCATACACGACCACAGGAAAATCTATAGCCTTGACTAGACAAACCTTTGTTGGCAAAGTACTGTCTCTGCTTTTGAATATGCTATCTAGGTTGGTCATAAGTTTCCTTCCAAGGAGTAAGTGTCTTTTAATTTCATGGCTGCAGTCACCATCTGCAGTGATTTTGGAGCCCAGAAAAATAAAGTCTGACACTGTTTCCACTGTTTCCCCATCTATTTCTCATGAAGTGATGGGACCAGATGCCATGATCTTTGTTTTCTGAATGTTGAGTTTTAAGCCAACTTTTTCACTCTTCTCTTTCTCTTTCATCAAGAGGCTTTTTAGTTCCTCTTCACTTTCTGCCATAAGGGTGGTATCATCTGCATATCTGAGGTTATTGATATTTCTCCCGGCAATCTTGATTCCAGCTTGTGCTTCTTCCAGTCCAGCGTGTCTCATGATGTACTATGCAGGTAAGTTAAATAAGCAGAGTGACAGTATACAGCCTTGACGTACTCATTTTCCTATTTGGAACCAATCTGTTGTTCCATGTCCAGTTCTAATTGTTGCTTCCTGACCTGCATACAAACTTCTCAGGAGGTGGATCAGGTGGTCTGGTATTCCCATCTCTTTCAGAATTGTCCACAGTTTATTGTGATTCACACAGTCAAAGGCTTTGGCATAGTCAATAAAGCAGAAATAGATGTTTTTCTGGAACTCTCTTGCTTTTTCCATGATCCAGCGGATGTTGGCAATTTGATCTCTGGTTCCTCGGCCTTTTCTAAAACCAGCTTGAACATCTGGAAGTTGACGGTTCACATATTGCTGAAGCCTGGCTTGGAGAACTTTGAGCATTACTTTACTAACGTGTGAGATGAGGGCAATTGTGTGGTAGTTTGAGCATTCTTTGGCATTGCCTTTCTTTGGGATTGGAATGAAAACTGACCTTTTCCAGTCCTGTGGCCACTTCTGAGTTTTCGCAATTTGCTGGCATATTGAGTATAGCATTTTCACAGCATCATCTTTCAGGATTTGAAATAGCTCAACAGGAATTCCATCACCTTCACTATCTTTGTTCGTAGTGATGCTTTCTAAGGCCCACTTGACTTCACATTCCAGGGTGTCTGGCTCTAGGTGAGTGATCACACCATCGTGGTTATCTGGGTTGTGAAGATCTTTTTTGTACAGTTTTTCTGTGTATCTTGCTACCTCTTCTTAATATCTTCTGCTTCTGTTAGGTCCATACCCTTTCTGTCCTTTATCAAGCCCATCTTTCCGTGAAATGTTCCCTTGGTATTTCTAATTTTCTTGAAGAGATCTTGAGTCTTTCCCATTCTGTTGTTTTCCTCTATTTCTTTGCACTTATCACTGAGGAAGGCTTTCTTATCTCTTCTTGCTATTCTTTGGAACTCTGCATTCAGATGCTTATATCTTTCCTTTTCTCCTTTGCTTTTGGCTTCTCTTCTTTTCACAGCTATTTGTAAGGCCTCCCCAGACAGCCATTTTGCTTTTTTGCATTTCTTTTCCGTGGGGATGGTCTTGATCCCTGTCTCCTGTACAATGTCACGAACCTCAGTCCATAGTTCATCAGGCACTCTATCTATCAGATCTAGGTTCTTAAATCTATTTCTCACTTCTACTGTATAATCATAAGGGATTTGATTTAGGTCATACCTGAATGGTCTGGTGGTATTCCCTACTTTCTTCAATTTAAGCCTGTATTTGGCAATAAGGAGTTCGTGATCTGAGTCACAGTCAGCTCCTGGTCTTGTTTTTGCTGACTGTATAGAGCTTCTCCATCTTTGGCTGCAAAGAATATAATCAATCTCATTTTGGTGTTGACCATCTGGTGATGTCCATGTAGAGTCTTCTTTTGTGTTGTTGGAAGAGGGTGTTTGCTATGACCAGTGCATTTTCTTGGCAAAACTCTATTCGTCTTTGCCCTGCTTCATTCCGTATTCCAAGGCCAAATTTGCCTGTTACTCCAGGTGTTTCTTGACTTCCTACTTTTGCATTCCAGTCCCCTATAATGAAAAGGACATCTTTTTTGAGTGTTAATTCTAAAAGGTCTTGTAGATCTTCATAGAACCGTTCAACTTCAGCTTCTTCCCCGTTACTGATTGGGGCATAGACTTGGATTACTGTGACATTGAATGGTTTGCCTTGGAAACGAACAGAGATCATTCTGTCATTTTTGAGATTTCATCCAAGTACTGCATTTCAGAATCTTTTGTTGACATGATGGCTACTCCATGTCTTTGAGGGATTCCTGCCCGCAGTAGTAGATATAATGGTCCTCTGAGTTAAATTCACCCATTCCAGTCCATTTTAGTTCGCCGATTCCTAGAATGTTGACATTCACTCTTGCCATCTCTTGTTTGACCACTTCCAATTTGCCTTGATTCATGGACCTGACATTCCAGGTTCCTATGAAATATTGCTATTTACAGCATCGGACCTTGCTTCTATCACCAGTCACATCCACAACTGGGTATTGTTTTTGATTTGGCTTCATCCCTTCATTCTTTCTAGAGTTATTTCTCCACTGATCTCCAGTAGCATATTGGGCACCTACTGACCTGGGGAGTTCCTCTTTCAGTATCCTATCATTTTGCCTTTTCATACTGTTCATGGGGTTCTCAAGGCAAGAATACTGAAGTGGTTTGCCATTCCCTTCTCCAGTGGACCACATTCTGTTAGCCCTCTCCACCATGATCCGCCCATCTTGGGTTGCCCCACCGGCATGGCTTAGTTTCAGTGAGTTAGACAAGGCTGTGGTCCTTGTGTGATTAGATTGACTAGTTTTCTGTGAGTATGGTTTCAGTGTGTCTGCCCTCTGATGCCCTCTTGCAACGCCTACTGTCTAACTTAGGTTTCTCTTACCTTGGGTGTGGGGTATCTCTTCACGGTTGCTCCAGCAAAGCGCAGCTGCTGCTCCTTACCTCGGACGAGGGGTATCTCCTCACCGCCCTTCCTGACCTTCAACGTGAGACAGCTCCTCTAGGCCCTCCTGTGCCTGCGCAGCCACAGCTCCTTGGACGTGGGGTAGCTCCTCCCGGCTGCCGCCCCTGGCCTCGGTCGTGGGATAACTCCTCTTGTCGCCTCCCCTGACCACGGACGCCGGGTAGCTCCTCTCCGCCGCCCTCCCCACCTCCCCGCCCCCGACCTCGGACGTGGGGCAGCTCCCCACGGTCGTGTATAGTACAGTACAGAACAGATGAGTATAATACATATAAAATACTAATATAGTACAGTATAAAGAATGGACAAGTATAGTACATACTAAATATTAGCATAGTACAGTACAGCACAGACAAGTATAGTATAGATTAAATATTAGCATAGTACAGAACAGGTGAGTATAGTTCGCATCAAATGCTAGCATCATGCAGTACAGAACAGACGAGTATAATATGTATTAAATACTAATATAGTACTGTATAAAGAACTGCAAGGTACCTTCTGTGCAGTGTTCTCTGCTTGCTAACATTACACTGTGGGGGAGTAAATTATCTTAAAATGTACATTTTAAAAGCAGAGAACACATTCATATATCACATAACAATAATTTGCATTCACTAAGTTCTACAAGAATTTATTTATTGGGTACAAACTGGGTATAAATAAATAAGAATTTTTTTTTTTATATGCATCAGACTCTATAGTAAGAACAGGGTCAGAAGGTGAAAAGAGATGTGAGAAAGTCATAGTCTCTAAAACCAAAACCAGTTCTAAAGATCTCCTGGCCTTTGGTACCTATGGCCTCAGGCTGCTATCTCAACATCTTGGGTGACAGCTATTACTCCTGCTACACAGGCCTAGAAGTTCAACCTTCAGAACCCCAGGTGGTTCTGGGAACCAAACTGAGTATACTGCATTGTGGTGTGACTCCATGAAGTTTGGGATGCTGACTGTCTTATTCAACTCTGTATCCTTGGTACCAAGCATTACTATGTGGGGCAAAACAGGTGCTCAATATATTATTAAGTGAATATTTAATAATACAGTGTTCTGCGTTCACCAAAACAAGTTAAAAATGCATTTAGAGACATAAGGAAAAATCTGCTATTATTATTAACTGAAAAATGATTAAGCAGTAAGTATGATACTATCTTCGGCTTTCTTGGTGGCTCAGTGGTAAAGAATCTGTCTGCCAATGCAGGAGATGTGGGTTGGATCCCTGGCTTAGGAAGATTCTCTGGAGAAGGAAACGGCAACCCAATCTATTCTTGCCTGGGAAATCCCATGGACAGAGAAGCCGGCCAGGCTACAGTCCATGGAGTTGCAAAGAGTTGGACATGATTTAGTGACTAAACAACATCAATAATATATCCTATCTTCCTTTTGCAAGAGAAATATATTTAAGTACAGAGAAGCACATATACATACATACTTCCTAGAAGAATACCTAGACAAAATATTGGCAGTGTTTATATCTTGGCAGTGAGACTTTTAGATGTCCTTAAGTTTGATTTCATTATCTTTATCTTCTTAATTGATAATAACCATTGTTGTTGTTTAGTCGCTAAGTTGTGTTCGACTCTTTGAGACCTCATTGACTGTAGCCTGCCAGGCTCCTCTGTCCATGGGACTTCCCTGGCAAGAATACTGGAGTGGGTTGTCATTTCCCTCTTTAGGGGATCTTCCCGACCCAGGGATCCATCACACATCCCCTGGATTGGCAGACAGATTCTTTACCACTGAGCCAACCATGCATGTCTTCTAATATATAAGTGTTTATGCTACTAGAAGGCATTTCCCTTATCAACCATACATTTCAACAGCCCCCCATGCCTGGAAATAGGGGCATCTACATCTTTCTAGACTGGAGAAGCATTGTTGCTGGTATCATGGAAACTTGATATTAAGGGGAAAGAGGGAACCTCTGTTCAGTAATGAGCAAACAGTACTCAAGCTGTGAGTTTACCAGTTGAATTTTCATATCTGTATGAAAGTGAATGCTGGGTGTTCATAGTTTTAGGTTCTTGGTCAGGGCAGTTTTGAGACTCAGATTAGCTTGGCACTTCACTTACCACTGAGTTCATGAGAGAGGGCTTCCCTGGTGGCTCAGTCAGTAAAAAATCTGCCTGTAGTGAGGGAGACTCGGGTCGGGACAATCCTGATAAGCTAGGTGGCAGACTGATGGAGCACAGGCACAGATTAGATCAAAGGTTAACTGGGTATGTGGGCTTGGGTATGCTTTGTGTATCCCCGAGACTATTTCTTCACTGAAAAAATAAGGAGACTGAAGCTCATGATCACTAAATTTTTCCTTGGAATAATAAATGTTGTGGGATTCTCTTTCCACAGTGATATCCCCTTGGGGTTTGACCTCTTAAAACAAGAAAAGCCGAATTGATTGGTTTTGAAGACCTCTGACAGTTCTCGTCTATGATCTGAGGGCACTCCTGCCCTGGGGACAGGGGATCCTGTACTTCCACCCTGAGCTCAGCCAGAGAGCCAGCGTTTTCACAGAAACATTCTTGAAATGAAAGTATGTTCAGTGTATATTGTTATGAGGGGAAAAAATACAAAGCGAATTTTTAACAGAGATTCACTTTGGGAGGTCAGGTGATAGAGATATCCAGAGCAAGAGGATGTTGAAGGTTGACTTCCTGGGATTGGAAGACTTCTGTTCTGTAGGTATGCATGGTCTGCTCAGGTAGACCTCAGGGATGATGGGGTGAAATGGGTATTGTGCAACTTTCTAGAGGACTTTTTGTGAGTACTATATGTATATATATATGTATATAAAGCACTTCAGTCAGGTCAGTTCACTCAGTCATGTCCGACTCTTTGAGACCCCATGAACTGCAGCACCCCAGGTTTCCCTGTCCATTACCAACTCCTGGAGCTTGCTCAAACTCATGTCCATCGAGCATAGGGGTTGATAAGCATAGAGGACTACAGTACCTATGGCTACTGTAACTTGTAAATGAGATCCACAACTTTTATTTTTCGCCTCTTACTGCACTGACCATTCCACTCCTGCCTCCTGGGCTGCTGCTCTGACTTTAAACCTCCCCCTATCACTTTCCTATACCTCACACCTTCCTTCTTTGTATGCAGAGATAGCATGACACAGGAAGGCCAGTGGGATCCACATGGTTAACCCAGGGCAGAGAGTATACAGTGTCAATATTTAGAGTGGCACTATTTGACCAACAGTGGTTTTTCCCTCCACAGAGTAATTACTCTGTGTTTGGACTCTCAGTTTTCATAAAAGAAACTTGGCTTGCTAGCGATTACATATACCAAATGAACCTAAGCTTGAGTAAATGTTGAATAATGAATTAAAATGAAATTGCTGCTTGTGACGGGCCTTCCATGACTTTGTGTGGTTTTGGAGGCAATCATGCTTATGTTAGCCTCCTTGAACATCAGAAATGTCACATGCAGCAACCTGGTCAGTGCTCCATTTGGCTGAAAGATGGAGAAAGTCCTAGAGATAAGCAGAGGCTCTTTCTTTATTCCCCTGACTGCAAATATAAGCTGTCTAAATCTTCATACTTAGGTGCCAGAAACTCATAGGACAGGGTCTTCAGAGTTGCTCTCAGATCTATGACACACAGCTGCTGAATGTTGACATCACAGATTGGAAAGTGTTACATGTCTCAGGACACACTCGAGGGTATTTAATATTTATCTTTCAAACATGCAAATGGAATGGAACTGGTAAAAGCCACTTTATCCAAAACCCCTCAAAAATATTTAAAGTCCCCATGTCCTTAAATTTGATTTGATTCTATAAGATCTGGACAATCTCCCCTACAGATCACTAAAGAGGCAAAAAATAGGGGTCACATATCATCTGGAGTAAACGTGAGTTTAGTCCTTGGGCAAGTAAAAAGGGAGATAGAGATAATGAGCAGAGGATTCTCTGCGAGAGATGCTGAGGAGTGAGGTGGGGACAGTTTATCCTGGGGGTGGTAGAGTATACACCTAGTCTCATTGGAATTAAGAGAGAGCTTGGTTCTGATTTGTAGACAGACAATCCATGGTTGGGTTAATCAAAATACATATGGTTTTTAGAACAAAGATCTTTGCTGAAAGGAGGATTATTGTGTTTTTCTTAGACCCCAGCCCTGTCTCTGAACCCAAATTTCAGGGCCTTCCAATCTCTGCTCAGAGACATTTTCTGCCATCACCCAAGGGAGCTGAGTTGGAAAATGAGTTATTTTAACTCACTTCAATTTGGAAAGTATTTCTTGTGTATCTTTCATGCTACTGGAAACTGGGGAGACACAGGTGAAGCTGCTGTCCTTACACTCAAGGCGCTCACAGGGAGACAGATGACCAGTGAACAATGAGCTCCTCTTGTGGGCTAAATGAAAAATCAGAGCAATGTCCCCAAGTTAGCATGTTGCAGTGGACAAAAGACTGTACCTGCTCTGGGATGTCTGTTTAAGACTCTGAGGAGCAGCAATGTAATTGCAGGCACTGGGAGTAGGTGGGAGCAGTAGGAGGTAGGTAGGGTTGCCAGATTTAGCAAATAAAAATAAAGAACACCAAGGTATATTTGAATTTCAAATAAACAACAAATACTTTTTTAGCATAAGTATGTCCCATGCAATATACTAAATTTGGGGGGTTATTTATCTGAAATTCAAATTTAACTGAGAACCTTGGATTTTAGCTGGCAACCCTAATGGCACAGGACTTGTCTTGAACTTTTACTTGCTTAGCATTTCACCAAAGACTGAGACAATGTCAAGGTAGACAGGCTTCCTCAAGGGAGGTCTCATCCAAGGGCAGGGTTTTGAAGACTGAAAATTAGTACCGAGGTCTTAGTTATTTAAAGTGTGGTCTATAGACCAGCAACAAAACATTACTTGGAAACTTTTGGAAATGCCAAATCCCAGGCATAACTCCAGATCTTGGGAATCAGAATCTGCATTTTAACTAGATTCCTGGCAACACATTAACATCTGAGAATCTCTGGTCTAGGCAAGAAGGAGTAGAAGGTAAGAAAGTATGTAAAAAAATTAATGGCAGGAGAAAATGCACAGACATCTAAAACGCATGGTGGTTTCCACATGGAAAATCAGTCATTTGTTTGATCCTCTACACACAGCCTTAAGGCTATCTATCTATCTGGCTGTGATGGATCTTAGGTATATACTTAGAGTCTTTGTTGCATCATGCAGGATCTTTCACTACAGCTTGTAGGCTCTGGAGTGCAGGGGCTCAGTAGTCATGGCACCCAGGCTTAGTTGTTCAATGGCGAGTGGGCTCCTAGTTCCCTGACCAGAGATCGAACCTGAATTCCTTTGCACTGGAAGGCAGATTCTTAACCACTGGATCACCAGAGAAGTCCTAGCCTTAATACCATTTTGCAGTTTATTTTTTGAAGAGATATTTTTCTTCCCCTCTCCATTATAGGAAGCATGAGGGCCCATTATTTTTACTTGGCAGGTGATGAATAGTGAAAAATTTATAGACATAAAACTTCATTACAACATTAAAATTAAGCTAAATTATTTTCACTCATGTTCAAAAAGTACATGAAAAGTTACTATGTAGTGTGCACTGTCTTATACCCTCTGCAGAGTGAATAATTTTACCGCCTATTAGGTGGTGTTTCTACATTTTACAAATGAGGAAGCTAAGATTTTAAGATGTTGAGTACTTATAAGTTTCAAAGACAGGCTTTTAACCCAGGAACATCTGATTCCCCCAAACTATGCTTTTTCCTCATCACTTTCAGATAATTGTAAATAAGGTGAATTAAAAAAAATTTTTTTAATGGAAAATTAAGGTTAAACACATTCAGCTTTGGATATTTAGATATATCAGGAGGCAGGTTTTTCAGGCTTGGGTTTGGTATTTGGGAAGAAGGCAGCATTAACTTGTTCGTTCCAACTATATATCCTGTGTGTATGTATATTGATGGCCTCATTACTAGCCTAACATTTTCCCTTCTGTTCATTTATCTTAATTTTACCCTTCCTTCAAGGCCCTCCTAAGACCCTTTCTCCCTCAAAAGGCCTTCCTCCACAATTGGAATTCACAGGGAGCCCTAGCTCCAGCTCCTCCTCCCAGTTCTTTGTTCTTAATTGATTATGTCTGTGGATCTTAATTTTCCCCTCAGCAGTGGAATCTTTTTAAAAAATACAATAAATATTATGCACAAGCCCCATGTGAAAAAAGAAGTGGAGTTCTGAAATATCCTAGACCCTCCATACTCAGCTCCCGTCTCATCTCCCAAAGAATACTTGGGACACATGGGGAACATATTTTTGAAGGAAATGGATCTGTGTTACTTGCACTGTCTCCATTTGTTTTCCTTCCCACAACTATCTTCCTAAGTAAATAAAAGTCCCTTGAAGATGGAGGATACTGATTATTATGGGTACCACCTAACTCAAATCCCAAAATGCAGCTCATGTACTCCTGGGCAAAAGAGGGTAGAATATCTGAAGTCTAATCATGAAAAACCTAAATTATGATCATTTTATACTTTTGTGTATCCTCCCATAATTCATAGTATAGTTTCTTCCAAGTAAAATATGTTTAATCAATTCCATACATGCTGATTAATTGACTGCTATATGGAGTTAAGTGTATCATTTTAATCTTGTTGGCTGAACTTATATTTATTTAAATTGTATAAATTGACTGTACTCTTTATAATAGCGTGTTGTCAGTGAAAAATGTTTTTTAAAACTTAGAAATAGTAGGAATAAGAGCGGCCTACATGCAGACAGTAAAATAGCTGCCATCCAATTTATAGGTTGTGGTGCTTCTGTAGAAATAAATATGTAGCTAGACATAGTGAATTATACACCTCTAAATTCTGAGAGGGACTTTTCATCTGAATATACTCCTTGCTTAAAGATTTAAAAGTTTCTTCTGATACCTTACTGTTGCTGCTGCTGCTAAGTCGCTTCAGTTGTGTCCGACTCTGTGCGACCCCATAGATGGCAGCCCACCAGGCTTCTCTGTCCCTGGGATTCCCCAGGCAAGAATATTGGAGTGGGTTGCCATTTCTGATACCTTAATGGTAAGTAATTAAATCCAATAAGATAGGTAATCATTGTAATGAAAACATTGCGGAAAATTCTGATGGACACATGAATTGGCATCTTAGTTTTAAATGGAAGGCTCTGTCACAAGGAAAATTGTAGTTTCTCCAAAGTTAGGTGGGACAACGAGAATGCTCATGCAGCCATTTGTCTATTTATTTATTCACCGAACGTTTATTGATCAACTTATGAATGCCAGGCACCTTGCTAAACACAGGTGGTTATGCTGTTGCATAATACATGTATTCCTAAAAAACCCTCATATTGTGTTAAAAAAAATAACAGAACATGGAGGTAAAATAAAGGTAGAACAGACTACTCGAGACCTAGGTAATTTGGGAACTTTCCTGGTGGTCCAGTGGTTAAGAATCTGCCTGCCAGTACAGGGGACATGGGTTTGATCCCTGCTTCAGGAAGATCTCACATGTCATGGGGCAACTAATTTTGGGGGCAACTATGCCTGAGTGCTGCAGCTAGTGAAGCCCACATGCCCTAGAGCCCATGTCCACAGCAAGAGATGCCACTGCAATGAGAAGCTCACGCACTGCAACTAGAGAATTGCCCCCACTCACTACAACCAGAGAAAGCCCGCAGGCAGCAATGAAGACCCAGTGCAGCCAAAAATGAACAAACAAATAAACAACCTAGGCAATTTTGGAAGCAGAGCATTAATAAACACAAGTAACAATAAATAAAGGTGTTCTAAAAAATACAGTGTAGTTAAAAAGACATGCTAGATTTCTGAAAAACTAGAATAAACACTTATTAAATAAGTAGTTTTCTAAAGGCGATGTTATTAGTACTTGGTAGAAGTGCGTGTGAGGTGTAACTGCTGCTCAGTTATGGACGTAGGGCCAAGGCTATGGAGGATCCTGCTACAGATACTCTGAATACAGTATGAAGACAGAGCCAAGAGGAAGAGTGAGATGGGGTAGCTTAGCTTTCCCACAAACAGACCTCGAGATGAGGATCTGTATGCAGGGAGTTTACTGAGAGGTGACCTCAGGAAGCACAACATGGGAGGAGAGCAGTGAAACAGGGAAGGGAGGAAAGTCACTTCCCTTTATTAAGTGGCCTCACTGAGGAGCCTCTACAGTGGGTAACTGGGACTCAACCCCAAGTGAGACCCTGGTGGGTGGCAGATCACTCCTTGGGCACTAATTCCTTGGTACTTCTTGCCAAATACACAAGCCACGTACTACCTTTCAGAGGGCAGAGACTACCCTCAGTGAGGGAGAGTCAGACCGTGACTGACCGGTCCTGAAATCTTTTGCAAGCGACCCTAGTAGAAATATGTAGGCTGGAAGGATCCTGGCAGGAAACCTGCAGGGCCTCTGAGGGGACAAATGGGGATTCTACACCCTGAGGTGACTTGGCTTCGGGTTCAGCACGGTGTTCTTCTGTGGCTTGCTAGAGTCACTGTTTCAGTCTGCACTGGTGCTGTTTGGTGGAACAAGACTAAAGAGTTAAACGAATTGCCTACAAACCAATGAGACTTCCACATGACATAGACACCATAACTGTGCATGGGCCCATGTGCATCACAGAGACCACGTGCTGTAAAAGAACAGATGGTACCGGATTACTGCCTTTGAGTAAGATTCTGAACAGTCCTTGATGGCAAGAAACTTCCAGTCTAGTGAAAGAGACAGAAGTTCACAGCTCAGTGAGGTGCATGCTGTGGCAGAAGATGTTTCAAAATGTTATGCATCTCCCGAGGGAGTCCCCCGTCCACTCCCGGGGGACCAGGGAAGAGACAATTCAGTTCAGTCCTGATGGATAACCAACAGGGAGATGGGAAGGACAGAGGAAGAGAAGCTTAGGTGAATTCACAAGTGAGGAGTCAGGATGAACTTCCAATGTCTGTTGGGAAGCCTTGCCTCCCACTTAAGGTCGCTAGAGATGCCTGGATGTCAGGGTTCAGCTTAAGTAAATGGGAAACACTAGACTCAAGAAATTGAGATCCTCAGAGAAAAATGTTAAGCCCTAAGGTCAGTGCTCAGACCTATCCCCGCATCACACAGAACCTGCCTGGCTGCCTAGTGTTGGATAAATAATAAATACCAGTCCCTTCTGTCCCTGGGATCAGTGTCCTGCCTTGACCTTGCTTATCAGATCAGGTAAGAAAGCGAGGTACTCCTTACCACATGTGGTCATTACATTTCCCATGGCATTTTTGCAAGAGGCCGGGCTGCTCCCCTGGCTGCTGTCCAGGTAGGTAATTATCTTGCCTCCTGTTCTAACTCCCTGGTGGTTTGAGTTGTAGGAGAGAGCCTCCTTTACTCCCACGTGATTGGCTGCCGGTGCTGAAAGGTTTCATTCTGGAAATCTGTTACCTTCTGCCCCGGAGCTCGGCTGGCATTCAGGGGTGGGAGAGGGTGTTTGAGGACAACTTGGCCAGGTCTATACTTACTAAGAGAAGTGGAGAATTGAGGCTGATTTCCTGGTAAAATGAGCACTAAATGTAATTTTTTTTTTCTTTTTTACCGTATGATCTCATTGTTTAAAAATATGAAAAACTGGATTGTGCTTGGAAAAGCACAAGTTCCCCATTCAAAACTACTGACATAAAACCTGTATTCTTTAACCTTACCACAAGAGCATGCTATTTTGGCAAACTGGCCAATAATTACGGTGGTCAATTCCTTTGAAGGAGACACACCTGAGGAGTGGGTATTTGAGTAGAGATGTACGGGAAAATCTCTTTATCAACTTACTCTTTCTCCCTCTCTCATTATCTTTCTTTATCTATCATCTACCTCTATTTATTTTTCTTTCTTCCTTTCTTTTTTGCTTTCTATCCATCCATCATCTGCCATCATTGCACACATAGCCTTTTATCTCCTTCTATATAGATCCTTCATAGATACCCATCAACCCACAGTTGATGGTGTTCGCAGTAGTTCAGTCAACAGTTTCTGAGTACCCACAGTTGCACGGTCATATGACTCTAGAGATATGTAGAACTCTAATGATAATACCTTCCCCTCTGACCTCTGTACACTTCCAAGCAATACAATATAATAAGACCAGCTCCAAAAACCATTATACCTGAATTTAAATTCTGGCACCATTATCTCTGAGACTCTGAATAAGTCACACAATCTTTCCAAGCCATAATTTCTTCACCACTAAATGAGGGATAATAATATTGGGACCTAGCTTACAGGACAAATAACAGATTAAAATGAGATACTGAAATTAAAATGAGATACTGAAATTAAAATGCTCAGCATTGCATCTGGTATATAGCAGGGCTCAATAAATGTTTGTAATCATTACTATAATAAAACCCACTAGGCATATCAGAAGATCCCCTGGAGGAGGGCATGGCTACCCACTTCAGTATTCTTGTCTGGAGAATCCCATGGAAGAGGCAACTGGCAGGCTACAGCCTCTAGGGTCGCACAGAGTTGGACACAACTGAATGGACTTAGCGTGCACACATGCACATATATACAAAAGCAAGACCAAATTGCCTGGTCCTGCCCTTTTGTTTTCCCCCAGCAGCTCTGAGATGAATTGATGGTCTGCAGCCATGAGATGTTTGTTAAGAACATTGACTTTGTGATCAGATGAACCTGAATCCCAGGTTGGAATCCAAGCTTTGTTATTTATTAGCTCAACGACCCTGGATATGTTAAATAACCTCTCTGAGCCCTGGTTTCCTCATGGTAAAACAGGATAGTCATAGGATAAAATTCAGGAACTATTTATAGTCACAATTCATAGGTTCTATACCTACCACATTAAAAAAAAAAAAAAGTGAAAGTGTTAAGTCATTCAGTCATGTCTGACTCTTTGCAACCCCATGGACTGTAATCCGCCAGGCTCCTCTGCCCATGGAATTCTCCAGGCGAGAATATTGGAATGGGTGGCCATTCCCTTCTCTGGGGGTTCTTCCCGACCCAGGGATTGAATCCAGGTTTCTTGCATTCCAGGCAGATTTTTTTTTACCGTCTGAATCACCAGAGTATACCTACCAGATATAGAGCACCAAATAAATGGTAGTCCTTAGTATCAGATATAAGCAATTGAGAGCATTTGATGATTTGACCATAGGAGTCAAAATGCAGCTGCTTTTATTATCTTTATCAACCAAAAAATGATCTGTTATTGAATATTTGCCTAAAGCTCAGTTGAAAGAATACTGTCCCTGGAGGTCTCATGAAGGGTGGCCCGCCCTCCACATCTGGAAACCGGTCTGGGCCATCTTGTAGAAACAGGTTCCTACTGACTGTAACTTTCACGTTATGCTACTTGCTTACATTGGGGAACAAGGTAGCTATCATTTGCATGAAACTCACAATTGAGTTTAAGCACGAACATGGAAATCAAGGTCACTCTTTCAAACAGTATTCCTATTTGATGACTCACAGGAGGAAAATCCCTTATGTTTCAGTTCTTTGAAAAGTTGGAAATTTTTGCATTACCTTTAGTGACTTCATTGAAATGTAGAGTATGCCTAACTGGTATTAACCTTGACTTTCTTACTAGTCTCTGTTTTCTCTGTATCTTGTTTTCCCCTTCAGTTTATTATGTTTTTGCATTACACATATGCAAGCTGTTGCAAATGCTTTGCAGAACAAGGTGGAGAATAAATAAATGATGAAATGAAATATTCTTGCAATGCTAACATTATGTTCTGCAGTGTTCGGATTATTGTCCAAATGGAGTCGACTCATGACCATGAAGAATCCTAAATTTGCAATGCTTCTTTTCTGTACTGTAGGCTTTTACCAGAGCATTTTGACTTAAAGAATCTTCCATTCAGTTCAGTTCAGTTCCGTTGCTCAGTCATGTCTGACTCTTTGGGACCCCATCAACCGCAGCATGCCAGGCCTCCCTGTCCCTCACCAACTCCCAGAGTCCACCCAAACCCATGTCCATTGAGTCAGTGATGCCATCCAACCATCTCATCCTCTGCCATCTCCTTCTCCTCCTGCCCTCAATCCTTCCCAGCATCAGGGTCTTTTCAAATGAGTCAGATCTTTGCATCAGGTGGCCAAAGTATTGGAATTTCAGCTTTAACATCAGTCCTTCTAATGAACACCCAGGACTGATTTCCTTTAGGATGGACTGGTTGTATCTCCTTGCAGTCCAAGGGACTCTCAAGAGTATTCTCCAACACCACATTATCTAAGGACAGTTACTTAACTAAGACTCAGGTTTTTAAAATTATAAAATACAAACAGTTGTGTAAATCTAGAGGAACCAGAGATCAAATTGCCAACATCCACTGGATCATGGAAAAAGCAAGAGAGTTCCAGAAAAACATCTATTTCTGCTTTATCGACTATGCCAAAGCCTTTGACTGTGTAGATCACAATAAACTGTGGAAAATTCTGAAAGAAATGGGAATACCAGACCACCTGATCTGCCTCTTGAGAAATTTATACGCAGGCAAGGAAGCAACAGTTAGAACTGGACATGGAACAACAGACTGGTTCCAAATAGGAAAAGGAGTATGTCAAGGCTGTATATTGTCACCCTGCTTATTTAACTTCTATGCAGAGTACATCATGAGAAACGCCAGACTGGAGGAAACACAAGCTGGAATCAAGATTGCTGGGAGAAATATCAATAACCTCAGATATGCAGATGACACCACCCTTATGGCAGAAAGTGAAGAGGAACTAAAAAGCCTCTTGATGAAAGTGAAAGTGGAGAGTGAAAAAGTGGGCTTAAAGCTCAACATTCAGAAAATGAAGATCATGGCATCTGGTCCCATCACTTCATGGGAAATAGATGGGGGAAACTGTGGGAACAGTGTCAGACTTTATTTTTCTGGGCTCCAAAATCACTGCAGATGGTGACTGCAGCCATGAAATTAAAAGATGCTTACTCCTTGGAAGGAAAGTTATGACCAACCTAGATAGCATATTCAAAAGCAGAGACATCGCTTTGCCAACAAAGGTTTGTCTAGTCAGTCTTTCCTGTGGTCATGTATGGGTGTGAGAGTTGGACTGTGAAGAAGGCTGAGCACTGAAGAATTGATGCTTTTGAACTGTGGTGTTGGAGAAGACTCTTGAGAGTCCTTTGGACTGCAAGGATATCCAACCAGTCCATTCTGAAGGAGATCAGATCAGATCAGATCAGTCACTCAGTCGTGTCCGACTCTTTGCGACCCCATGAACCGCAGCACGCCAGGCCTCCCTGTCCATCACCAGCTCCCGGAGGTCACTCAGACTCGCATCCATCGAGTCAGTGATGCCATCCAGCCATCTCATCCTCTGTCGTCCCCTTCTCCTCTTGCCCTCAATCCCTCCCAGCATCAGAGTCTTCTCCAATGAGTCAACTCTTCGCATGAGGTGGCCAAAATACTGGACTTTCAGCTTTAGCATCATTCCTTCCAAAGAAATTCCAGGATTGATCTCCTTCAGAATGGACTGGTTGGATATCCTTGCAGTCCAAGGGACTCTCAAGAGTCTTCTCCAACACCACAGTTCAAAAGCATCAATTCTTTGGCGTTCAGCCTTCTTCACAGTCCAGCTCTCACATCCATACATGACCACAGGAAAGACCATAGCCTTGACTAGGCGAACCTTTGTTGGTAAAGTAATGTCTCTGCTTTTGAATATGCTATCTACGTTGATCATAACTTTCCTTCCAAGGAGCAAGCGTCTTTTAATTTCATGGCTGCAGTCACCATCTGCAGTGATTTTGGAGCCCAGAAAAACAAAGTCTGACACTGTTTCCACTGTTTCCCCATCTATTTCCCATGCAGTGATGGGACCAGATGCCATGATCTTTGTTTTCTGAATGTTGAGCTTTAAGCCAACCCTTTCACTCTCCACTTTCACTTTCATCAAGAGGCTTTTTAGCCCCTCTTCACTTTCTGCCATAAGAGTCGTGTCATCTGCATATCTGAGGTTATTGATATTTCTCCCGGCAATCTTGATTCCAACTTGTGTTTCTTCCAGTCCAGCATTTCTCATGATGTACTCTGCATATAAGTTAAATAAACATGGTGACAATATGCAGCCTTGACGTACTCCTTTTCCTATTTGGAACCAGTCTGTTGTTCCATGACCAGTTCTAACTGTTGCTTCCTGACCTGCATACAGATTTCTCAAGAGGCAGATCAGGTGGTCTGGTATTCCCATCTCTTTAAGAATTTTCCACAGTTTATTGTGATCCACACAGTCAAAGGCTTTGGCATAGTCAATAAAGCAGAAATAGATGTTTTTCTGGAACTCTCTTGCTTTTTCCATGATCCAGCGGATGTTGGCAATTTGATCTCTGGTTCCTCTGCCTTTTCTAAATCCAGCTTGAACATCAGGAAGTTCACGGTTCACATATTGCTGAAGCCTGGCTTGGAGAATTTTGAGCATTACTTTACTAGCGTGTGAGATGAGTGCAATTGTTCGGTAGTTTGAGCACTCCTTGGCATTGCCTTTCTTTGGGATTGGGATGAAAACTGACCTTTTCCAGTCCTGTGGCCACTGCTGAGTTTTCCAAATTTGCTGGCATATTGAGTGAAGCACTTTCACAGCATCATCTTTCAGGACTTGGAATAGTTCCACTGGAATTCCATCACCTCCACTAGCTTTGTTCGTAGTGATGCTTTCTAAGGCCCATTTGACTTCACATTCCAAGATGTCTGGCTCTAGGTCAGTGATCACATCATCATGATTGTCTAGGTCTTGAAGCTCTTTTTTGTACAGTTCTTCTGTGTATTCTTGCCACCTCTTCTTAATATCTTCTGCTTCTGTTAGGTCCACACCATCTCTGTCCTTTATCGTGCCCATCCTTGCATGAAATGTTCCTTTGGTATCTCTGATTTTCTTGAAGAGATCCCTAGTCTTTCCCATTCTGTTGTTTTCCTCTATTTCTTTGCATTGATCACTGAAGAAGGCTTTCTTATCTCTTCTTGCTATTCTTTGGAACTCTGCATTTAGATGTTTATATCTTTCCTTTTCTCCTTTGCTTTTGGCTTCTCTTCTTTTCACAGCTATTTGCAAGGCCTCCCCAGACAGCCATTTTGCTTTTTTGCATTTCTTTTCCATGGGGATGGTCTTGATCCCTGTCTCCTGTACAATGTCACGAACCTCATTCCATAGTTCATCAGGCACTCTATCTATCAGATCTAGGCCCTTAAATCTATTTCTCACTTCCACTGTATAATCATAAGGGATTTGATTTAGGTCATACCTGAATGGTCTAGTAGTTTTCCCTACTTTCTTCAATTTCAGTCTGAATTTGGCAATAAGGAGTTCATGGTCCGAGCCACAGTCAGCTCCTGGTCTTGTTTTTGCTGATTGGATAGAGCTTCTCCATCTTTGGCTGCAAAGAATATAATCGATCTGATTTCGGTGTTGACCATCTGGTGATGTCCATGTATAGAGTCTTCTCTTGTGTTGTTGGAAGAGGGTATTTGCTATGACCAGTGCATTTTCTTGGCAAAACTCTATTAGTCTTTGGAAGCAATGATGCTAAAGCTGAAACTCCAGTACTTTGGCCACCTCATGAGAAGAGTTGACTCATTGGAAAAGACTCTGATGCTGGGAGGGATTGGGGGCAGGAGAAGAAGGGGACGACAAAGGATGAGATGGCTGGATGGCATTACTGACTCGATGGACATGAGTCTGGGTGAACTCCGGGAGTTGGTGAAAGACAGGGAGGCCTGGAGTGCTGCAATTCATGGGGTTGCAAAGAGTCAGACATGACTGAGTGACTGAACTGAACTGAATGATGATAATAAAAGTTACTAACTTCTGAACACCCATGACATGTCAGAAACTTGGCAGAAAACTTCACAAATGTCCTATAGTTAAATATTTTCCAGACATATTTGATCTCATAATAACTTTATGATACAGTCACTGACCCAATTTACACATGAGGACACTGACATGCAAAGAAATTATCTGTCCATGAGGACACAGCTAAGTGACAGATTATTAGTTGAACCCAGAAGAACTCGTACTATGGCACTCAGAACCACATTCATATTGTTGTTGCTGATTTAGTTTCAGCAATATGACATTTTCTACTATAATTAATTCAGCAAAAAGACATACATGCTGTGAATCTGATTTTGGTTATGAAGTTTTGCTTTACTTATAATTTTTTTATAATATAAAATTAGAAAGGGCTTGTACCTCATTTTATGGTTGTATATTTTACATATTATCATAAAACTAATTTAATAGTAAGGATATGAAAGACTTTTTTTTTCCCACTGGAAGGGTTGATATATTTTTTGGGTTGGGGATATATTGATTCCCAATATGGAAGCTTTTTTAATCTTGTATCTGTTTTACCTTAAATTTCTAAGATTTAAAAATCACTAAGAGGAAAAAGAGAACCCACTGAGATGACCAAGAAAGATGAGATTTGGATTAGCTTTCAAAGAGATGTAGAAGGCAAAAGTGAGTGACCGCTGACAGTATACCACCACCATCATGCAGGTGATTCTAGATTGACTTGGCTCACCTGGAATAGCTAAAGGATGCCCTTCATTCCACACTGTTCCAAGTGGGGCCCTTCAAAAGCTGAGGGCATTGCAAGAGGAGCTCCAGGCACACAAAAGGGAATGAAGAGAACACGTTGAAACTCTACATAAACTAGGTTGTCAGAGCAAGGGTCTGCAGTGGGAGTAGATATGGGAAAGAGAAACCAGAATCTGAGCTGAGCCAGAACAACACAGTGGATAGCTCTGAATGCAGAGTGTAGACTTTAAGCAATGGGGAGGCATTGCTTATCACTGAGTAGGAGACTGTTATGAAATAGATGGTATTTTAATACCAAGTCAAAGGATGACTAGAAGAAGGGAAAACTTGCTGGACTGAAAAGAGTATTGGCTAAGTTTACCAGGGTGGAGATTAAACAGGTGGAGTTAAGGATGGAGGTGAATAAGCCTCCTTCACTCCCCAGGTAATGAGGATTCTGACATTTCCATCTAGAAGTAACTTATCACCACTGGTAAATACAGATGAATTATGGCTAGAGGCTCAGCTTCCCTGATGGTTCCCCATGTTTTGGTCAGACGCATAAATATAATGGAGAGATCGTAAGATTGCCCCCTTGTCTTGCTGGCAAAGCTTGTGCCTACAATATCCCACTGGGGCCAAAAACCACATTGAGATTCCACGAGTATGTTTCTAACAATGCTGGGCAGTGGCTCGTTCAGAAAGACTCTGCCCAGGGTAGCTGCTGCAATCAACTTTTTCACTTCGGGTTTCTGTCGTAGAGAACTTGTCTGAAGGTCTCATGCAGAGAATTCAATTTATATCCTCTAAATAGGTGAAACGTAAAGAGTGCCTCACTGACTCCTGGAGTTGGTAGCAGTCACCATGTTTACCTTTCCTTTTTTTCTGATTTCTGGGGGCAAATGAACTAAAATTCATATGTTACAATTAAAAACCATTAACAGCAAACACTAGAAAGAACAAGCAATTAGTTAATGTATTATTTAAGGCCTTATTACACTTCAGCTATCAAGGACAATCATTCATTCTGAGAAGGATTTTTTTTTAATCCATTATTAAAAGCTTAAGTGTCTACCAATAACTAAAAATATGTTTGGATTTGCCTGAATTCCACTCTTGGGAGCAATACCCTGACAATATATCCTGACCTAATACCTCAAATGTATTAACTTTCAAACACAATTAAAAAACTAATCTATAAATTTCACTATGGATTCTTTGCTGTATATGGATCCATCCATAATTTCTAAGCGTTTGTTCTTTTCAGGGCATAATACTTGAAGCTGTAGGGGAGTTGAAATGGACTTATTGACCGTCAGGAATCTCAACTCTTCTCCTCCGTGGCATATAACTAGAATTGATAATGGCAAAAATAGTAGTAATTACCTGTTGATAGATATTTCTAAAAACATTTAAGAACTTTCACTTATGTAATCAGTCTTTTAATCTTCCATTTAATATTTGATGAAACTCTTGAAATAAGATGTTTTTTTGAAAGCATATTCTTTTCAAACATTTCTAGATTTTCTGTGAAAACTGACCAAGAATACTATCTAACAAAGTAAGGCCATAAAGCAAGCCCCAATAAATACCAAGGAAATGATACCACAGAGATCACAGTTCTGAACAAAGTGCAAATAACCTGGAAATCAATAAGAAAAAGAAAAATAAACAATCCTAAATATTTGGAAAATTAAAACTCCACTTCTAAAGAATTCATAGGTCAAGGAATAAGTCACAGTGGCTAATTAAACACATTTAGACCCAAATACTAATGGAATGATACACACACACACACACACACACACACACACACACACACACATACACACACAAACTTGTGGGGAGTAGCAACAATGGTAATATATATGAGAACATCACACCTAAAATTTTCCTATTAGAACAAAGTAAAAAAAAAAAAGCTGAAAACCAATGAGCCAAGCACTTACAGAAAAAAATTAGAAAATAGAGTGAAATAAAATTTTGTACAAAGTGACTACTATTTGTGTCTATGATGGCAAAATTGCACAACACTAACTCTACTATCAATAACAACTATTCAAGAATAATTATACTGGTAAAAACTAAAAACAACTATCTGAATTCATCAGAGATCAGCCAAGATAGACAGGATGTAAGAGTTCAAGAGAAGATAAGCTCACTGAGGGCATAATCACATTATCCTCTATTTGTTTCCCTAAGGGAATTTGCTGATTTGTGGAACAAGGAAGAGAAGTAAAAGGAAGTAGTATAAGATTTGTGATGGTTTCATTGAGCTGGACAGTTTGAATGACCTAAATGGCCAGGACTTAAGAAGTCCAAATCTCAAAGTGAGAACCACACAGAAGTCAGGTTAAAATTCTACTTGTACTTTTATTTAGAGGTGTTTTCAACTCCTAAGTCATATGTGCTTTGGGCAAGGTGCCAAGGATCCAAGGAGAGAGTGGCAGCTTCTGTGAGACCAAAGAACTTGAGTTGAGACTTTGTTTGGAAAGAAAAAGGTTGGAGCTATGACTTACAGAAGTGGAGACGTCCTGGTTTACACGCTTGACTTGCCATTGAGACACCTGAAGGGTATGTTCTAGGAGTCAGAGCTGGGCTCTATGTGCAAAAGCAAATTGAAAATAGAGACCCTTCTCTCCAACAAAGCCTGAAGCCCAGCCTCAATTCATTAAAGTGATCTGCCTGTACTCTGTCCACTTGCCAGAAAAAAATTAAATCCTCTATATAGAAAGAGAACATAGTCCAGAGCCTCTACATTTTTTTTGTTGTTATAGACAATGTCCAACATTCAATAAAAATTACCACAGAAGTCTAGAAAGAGGGTCAAATGACCAAAAACAAATTCAAAAATATAACAGTAGAAATTGCCCCACAAGTGACCACAGTATGATTGTATGCTCAAGAAAACCAAGGGAAAATAGAGCATTTCATTAGAAAATGAATTGAAGAATCTGTTAAAAAAAAAAAAAAAGGAATATAAGCATTTTAGACATAAAAGGATAACAACTAATAAAAGGAATAGATTGGTTTAGTAGTGGATGAGACAGTAGAAGAAATGATTAGTGAATTTTCAGATAAGGCAGTAAAACAAAACTCACAGAAGTTTAATATACAAACATCAACTGTATTCCTACATCTGTACTACCCAGAGAATATAGTTAGAGTATGTCATTGATGGTAAAACAAAGAATCTAGCAGTAAACCTAACAAAAGAGGTATGAGGCATTTATGGACAAATTTATAAAGATTTAAATAATTGGGGCGGGTTTCCATGTTTATGGATTACCACAGGGCTTCCCAAACTTTAATGTGCACAGGATCTTGTTCAAATGCAGATTTTGATTCAGCAGATCTGAGTGAGGCTCAAGATTCTAAATTTCTAGCAGGTTCCTAGGTAGTATCCATGCTGCTTTTCTACAAACCACATTTTGAATATCAACAATTTAGAAGATGCCGTATTGTAATTTATACTAATGTACATACTTAAATAGTATGATTAGTGTAAAATGCACAATTTACACTAATATTTCAATGTGAGTCCAATAAATAATGGATGATTCTTTGACAAAACTGGGTGAGCTGGCCCTAAAATTTATATGGAAAGCTGCTCCTGCTGCTGCTGCTAAGTCGCTTCAGTTGTGTCTGACTCTGTGCGACCCCATAGACGGCAGCCCATCAGGCTCCCCCGTCCCTGGGATTCTCCAGGCAAGAACACTGGAGTGGGTTGCCATTTCCTTCTCCAATGCATGAAAGTGAAAAGTGAAAGTGAAGTCGCTCAGTCGTGTCTGACTCTTAGCGACCCCATGGACTGGAGCCTACCAGGCTCCTCTGTCCATGGAATTTTCCAGGCAAAAGTACTGGGGTGGGGTGCCATCAATGTGCCATAAATACCTAAGGCAACTCTGATGAAGAAGGTTGAATGGGGTTTGTGAAAGTCACGCAGTCATGTCTGACTCTTTGCAACCCCATGGACTATACAGTCCATGGAATTCTCCAGGCTACAATACTGTAGTAGGTAGCCTTTCCCTTCTCCAGGGGATCTTTCCAACCCAGGAATCGAACCCAGGTCTCCCACATTGCAGGCTGGATTCTTTACCAACTGAGCCACAAGGGCAGAGCAAGAATACTGGAGTGGGTAGCCTATCCCTTCTCCAGGGAATCTTCCAGACCCAGGAATTGAACCAGGGTCTCCTGCATTGCAGGCAGATTCTTTACCAACTGAGGTATCAGGCAAGCCCTGAATGGGGTTTACTCTATCAAAATAGCAAATATTTTTATACGGGGAAGGCAATGGCACCCCACCCCAGTACTTTTGCCTGGAGAACCCCAGGGACGGAGGAGCCTGGTGGGCTGCCGTCTATGAGATCGCACAGAGTTGGACACAACTGAAGCGACTTAGCAGCAATAAGGCTATGATGAATAAAATGGTGTAGAATTGTCACAGAGAAGACAGATACACCAGTGGAGGAGAATAAAAGGCAAGAAGCAGACCTGTTTATGAAGCAAATTTGATCTATGATAGAGGTAGAACTGGACAGTGGTTAGAAAGAATGAAAATTTAATTGAAGTTACTGGCACAATTATTTATTTGCATACACAAATGAAATTGAGTCTTATCTAACACCATATTTGAAATAAATTCCAGGTGGATTTAAATGCTGAATTTCATAGCAAAACTTTAAAAATAAACAAAAAGTAGGAAAATATTTTATGATTCAAGTGTGGAAAGATTTTTAATTAGGCGAAATAAGTACAACTATATTAAATTGGGCACTAGGGGTGAAGGCGGAGAAGGTGATGGCACCCCACTCCAGTACTCTTGCCTGGAAAATCCCATGGATGGAGGAGCCTAGAAGGCTGCAGTCCATGGGGTCGCTGAGGTTAGGACACGAGTGAGCGACTTCACTTTGACTTTTCACTTTCATGCATTGGAGAAGGAAATGGCAACCCACTCCAGTGTTCTTGCCTGGAGAATCCTAAGGATGAGGGAGCCTAGTAGGCTGCTGTCTGTGGGGTCGCACAGAGTCAGACACGACTGAGGCGACTTAGCAGCAACAGCAGGGATGAAGGACCTGCCCACCAATAACGGAGATTTAAGAGACATGGGTTTGATCCCCGGGTCAGGAAGACAAGGTCCTCTGGAGTAGGTAATGGCAACCCACTCCTTCTTGCCTGGAAAATTCCATGGACAGAGGAGCCTGGTGGGTTATAGTCCATGGAGTTGCAAAGAGTTGAATGTGACTTAACACACACAACATACATGTTTAACTAATAGATTGAGAGCTCTGACTCTATTAAAATGAAAACTTCTGTAAATCAAAATTCACCCCATTAAAAAAGTGAAAGATAAGTGAGACTTGCAGGAGATATTTCCAGTGTATGCCACTGGAAATCTGCATCCTGCTAATTTGAAAGCATCCCAAATCTAGAAGAAAAAGAATTTGAAAAGAACCGGAATAAGAGGGAGAAACTAAATGGCAAATGGAGAAGTGTGAAAAGATGGGCTCTCTTATTGGGGACTACAGAAATAAAACACAAGTTAGAATTACCAGGGGATATGATTTCAAACACACAAGAGTAGGAAATATTCATATACTGATAACTCTAGGAATCGGTAAAGATGAAGAACCAGGTGAAATGACATTTATAAGTGTAGGAGGGTAAATTATGTGTAACTTCAGGGAGCAGTTTGACAAAATCTCTTAAGCGCACCATACAGATTCTCTACTATCCAGCAACTCCTTTCCTGAGGATGTTCTCTGGAAAAATTCTTGCATATGTGTACAAGTTGGTTTTCACAGGAAAGTTGATAACAGCATTATTGGTAACTGCAAAATATAGGAAAAACCTAAATATGCAAGTAGAATGATTTTAATTAAATTATAATACACCCATGCCATGGAATATAAGACTGAACTGAAAATAAACTAGAGATTTATTTATCATTAAAACAATGAGATAAAAATTTTAATTGAAGGTGAAAGTAGCAAATGGATACTGTGTGGTACTATTTTATAAAGTTAAAAATATGTAAATCAACCCTATATATTATTTGGAGGAATATATAGTCAAGTAAGGGACTGAAAATCACCAAGTTCAGCAGTGTTTATCTCTGGAAGTAGGCGGGGAGAAGAAATTGCCACTGAAAGAAGATACATGGAGGCCTCAGAAGTATTTGTAATATTTTATTTCTTAAGCTGAATAAAGGCTATATAGCTACCAATTATAGTATTCTTTATACCTTTTTGTATTCCTGAAATATTTTACTATAAAACAGTTTTTACGTGTTCCAGACTTGATAAATCAGGAAGGTATTGTTAAAGGCAAATGCTTAAGTGCTGGCTGAGACCAGCTTGACAATCCAGGGCACTACTGAGAAGCTACTGTGGGAAGCAACTGTTGAAAAGAAGCTAACCGTAAAAAGATATGAAGCACATCAGGAAACCCTCTCTCATAAGAGACAGGCAACAGACACAGTAAATGAGAGACTTTTCAGTTGAGATACTAAAGAAAGCAGAGCGGTTTCCAAAGAACTTCAAAATAATTAAGTTAAAAAATGATCAAAGCGATAAATGAGTCAACTGAACTCATGTTGGAAGACATGAAAACAGAATAAGTAGACTTGAAAATAAGCATACATTCTAGAAATAAAAAAATTGCCATCATAGATGTAAAACCCAATAGAACATGTCAGAGTAGACCAAAGCAAAAATTAATAAGTTGGAAGATGAATTTAAGATTGTGACTTGGAGACCTCAAAAGATGTATTATTTTTAAAAAAAGGCAATGAGAGATTTGAAGAATAGAATAAGAAGCTCTATTATGTGTCGCTAGCAGTAAAAAACCTACCTGCCAATGCAGCAGACATAAGAGATGTGGGTTTGATCCCTGGAGGAGGGCATGCAGTCCACCCCAATATTCTTTCCTGGGGGATCCTATGGACAGAGGAGTCTGGTGGGCTACAGTTCATAGGATCGCAAAGAGTCAGACATGACTGAAGCGACTTAGCTCAGCACACACAGCAGCACACATTATGTGTCTAAGAGACCCAGATGGGGGGAAAAGGAAAAAGTAAATGCAAATATATTGGTGGAGAATTTTTTAGTGAGACGTGAGTTTTCAGACTGAAAAGTCACACACAAAATTCCAAATGGAAGAAAACTTGGGTGGAGGGTGGGGTGGGGTAGGAAAAACAGAGAGGTAGAGACAAATTGCAGTACATCAAATATGAAGAAGACAAATTTAAAAACCACCAGAGGAGATAAGACAGGTAATCTATTAGGAAAGACAATCAAATTGACATTGGACTTCTCATCAGTCAGAAAGTAATCTGGAAGAAAAAAGAAAATGCCTCCAAAGTGTCAAGGGAAAACTATAACAGCCAATCCAAAATCTTACACTTAATTATCACTCAAGAGTGAAGATGAAATAAAGATATTTTAAGAAATACAAAGAGAGTTCATCACTTATTCAAAGAACTTTCTGATGAGGGAAATAGAATCTAGAAGGGAGAAATGGAACCTAACTGATGATGGTGAGAAAAGTATTAGTAAGCAATTCCATAAAAAAAATGACACTGGGCAGTGAAAAGAAATAACAATTAATATGAATTTAAAAGTAAGGCCTTATAAAACATGAATTATTTTCTTAAGGATAAAGTAGTTGAGAAATAATTAGAATATTCTATTTTCCTCACTTTTTTTTGGGAAATAAAGATGATTAAGACTTGGTTGCTGCTACTGCTGCTAAGTCGCTTCAGTCGTGTCCGACTCTGTGCGACCCCATAGACGGAAGCTCACCAGGCTCCCCCGTCCCTGGGATTCTCCAGGCAAGAATACCGGAGTGGGTTGCCATCTCCTTCTCCAATGCATGAAAGTGAAAAGTGAAAGTGAAGTCACTCAGTCGTGTCCGACTCTTAGCGACCCCATGGACTGGAGCCTACCAGGATCCTCCGTCCATGGGATTTTCCAGGCAAAAGTACTGGGGTGGGGTGCCATTGCCTTCCCCAAGACTTGGTTAGAAGAGCATAAAGTCAGAGTGACCTAAAAATTTAAAGGCAATCACATAAAGAATAAAACTTATAGCCTGTAAGCTAGAAAATGGTGAAAAGTAATTGAGAAACTCACAGTTCAATAGAAGACAGGGAATTAGGAAAGAAGGAGAGGGGAAGAAGGGTAGGAGAAGCAGCAGCAGCAGCAACTAAAAAAAAACCTAGTAAAGAGAAAATCCAGATAAGGCCACAGGAATTAATCTAAATATGTTAATGATGACAATATACTATTTGTGAAGACCTGTTTTATTTATCAACTTGACTAGGCTACAGTCCCCAGTTACTCAAACACTAATCAGATGATGCTGTGATTAAAATCCATAAGCAGTTGATTTTAAGTAAAGGGATTATCCTAGATCATCCAAATCAATCAGTTGAAAGGTCTTGAGAGCAGAGCTAAGGCTTCTCTAAAGAAAAGGAAATTCAGTCTGTGGACAGTAGCTTCAGTTCATGCCAGAAAGTTTCAGCCTGTCCTTTCTGACAGCCTGCTGTACAATTTCAGACTTGCCTAAACAGCTCTAATAATCTAATATTGATCTAATTCCTTATAATAAATTTCCTAATATAGATCTCTTACTGGTTCTGTCTTTCCACTTAAAGGCTGACTGATATGTAAGTGAATTAAACACATGTCCACATGCACAGATTCTCAAACTGTATTGATAACAAATACAATTGCTCTTTATGAGGAACATAGCTAAAAACATACAGAAAGTTGAAATTGAAGGGATCAAGAGAATGTACACAGCTGAAAAATGAGCACCAAAAGAAAGTAGTGACAGTGGTAAAGAAGAGTATTGTGGTAACAAGAGTACCTCTGATGGTCAGTAGGACCAACAGGAGAGTCTCCCATGAAGCTTCTGGTGCTTCCAACGAGGTCCCAGCCCTATGGGTCCCTAGTAAACTTGGTGATTCCTTTTAACTTCCCAGAAGAGCCAGACAACTTCCTAATTTAAACCAAGACAGCTTTTTAACTTTTAATTTTGAAATAATTACAGATTCAGAGCAAGTTGCAAAGACTGTATAGAGAGGAATAGCATATCCATTACCCAGTTTCCCCCAGAGGGTCACACCTTACTGTAACTATAGCACAACACTGAAACCAGGAAACTGATAGTGGAAGGTGTATGTACAGCTCTGTCATTTCACCACAGGTGTAGATTCTTGTATTCAACAGCCCCACTCAAGATACAGAACATCACCACAAAGATTTCCCTTGTACTTCCTTTTACAGTCAACCCCTCGCCCCTCACTGTCTCTAATGTCTGACAACCACTCATCTGTGCTCTGTCTCAATAATTCTGGCATGTTTCCAAAGATATACAAATGGCCAACAGTCACATGAAAAGATGCTCAACATTACTAATAATCAGAGAAATGCAAATCAAAACCACAATGAGACAGCACTTCACACTTGTCAGAATGGCTATCATCAAAAAGTCTACAATAATAAATGTTGGTGACGATGCAGAGAAAAGGGGACTTTTGTACACTGTTGGTGCGAATGTAAATCAGTATAGCCATCATGGAAAGTAGTATGGAGTTTCTTCATAAAACTAAAAATAGCACTACTGTATAAGAGCAATGCCACTCCTGAGTATGTATTCAAATAAAATGAAAACACTAATTTGAAAAGATACCGGCACCCCAATGTTCATAGAAGCATTATTTACAATAGCCAAGATATGGAAATAGATGAAGCAGAAGTAGGTACTACTCTGGAATTCCTTTGCTTATTCTATGATCCAGAGGATGTTGGCAATGCGATCTTTGGTTCCTCTGCCTTTTACAAATCCAGCTTGTACACCTGGAACTTCTTTGTTCACATACTGCTGAAGCCTAGCTTGAAGGATTTTGAGCATTACCTTGCTAGCGTGGGAAATGAGTGCAATTGTACGATAGTTTGAACATTCTTTGCATACAACTACTTCTGTTTCATTGACTACACTAAAGCCTTTGTGTGGATCACAACAAACTGTGGGAAATTCTTTAGAGATGGGGATACCAGACCACCTTACCTGCCTCCTGAGAAACCTGGATGCGGGTCAAGAGGCAATAGTTAGAAGCGGACATGGAACAATGGACTGCTTCAAAACTGGAAAGGAGTATGTCAAGGTTATATATTGTCACTCTGCTTATTTAACTTCTATAAAGATTACATCATGTGAAATGCTGGGCTGGATGAATCACAAGTTGAATCAAGATTGCTGAAAAAATATCAACAACCTCAGCTATACAGATGATACCACTCAAATGGTAGAAGGTGAAGAGGAACTAAAGAGCCTTTCAATGAGGGTGAAAGAGGAGAATGAAAAGGCTGGATTAAAAGTCAACTTTCAAAAACAAAGATCATGGCATATGGTCCAATCACTTCATGGTAAATAGATGGTGATAGAGTGGAAACAGTGACAGATTTTATTTTCTTGGGCTCCAAATCACTGTGGACAGTGACTGCAGCCATGAAACTTAAAAACACTTGCTTCTTGGAAGGAAAGCTTTGACAAACCTAGACAGTGTATTAAAAAGTAGAGATACTACTTGGCTGACAACAAAGGTCCATACAGTCAGAGTACGGTTTTTCCAGTAGTCACGCATGGACGTAAGAAATGGACCATAAAGAAGGCTGAGTGTCAAAGAAATGATGCTTTTAAATTGTGGTGCTGGAAAAGACTCTTGAGAGTCCCTTGGACAGCAAGGAGACCCAACCAGTCAATCCTAAAGGAAATCAATCCAGAATATTCATTGGAAGGACTGATGCTAAAGCTGAAGTTGCAATACTTTGGCCATCTGATATGAAGAGCTGACTCACTGGAAAAGACCCTGATGCTGGGAAAGATTGAGGGCAGGAGCAGAAGGGCAGACAGTGAGATAGTTGGATGGCACCATTGATACAATATATGTGAATTTGAGCAACCTCTGGGAGATGGTGAAGGACAGGGAAGCCTGTTGTTCTGTAGTACTTGAGGTCACAAAGAGTCGGAGACGACTGAGAGACTGGACAACAACAACCAACCAGATACGGAATCAGTCTAAATGTCCATCAACAGAAGAATGAAGAAAGAATATGTGTTGTGTGTGTGTGTGCATACACAACAGAATATAAGCCATAAAAAAGAATGAAATTCTGTCATTTGCAACAACGTAGATGGACCTAGAGGGTATTATGCTTAGTGAAACGAGTCAGACAGAGAAAGATAAATATTGTATGCTGTTACTTATTCATGGAATCTAGAAAATAAAACAAATAAATGAATATAACAAAAAAGAAACAACTTACAAATATAGAGAACAAACTAGTTTTTATCAATGGGAAGATGGAAAGGGGAGGAGCAAGATAGGGTTAGAAGATTAAGAGGTATAAACTACTGTGTGCTGCTGCTGCTGCTAAGTTGCTTCAGTCGTGTCCGACTCTGTGCGACCCCATAGACGGAAGCCCACCAGGCTCCCCCGTCCCTGGGATTCTCCAGGCAAGAAATACTGGAGTGGGTTGCCATTTCCTTCTCCAATGCATGAAAGTGAAAAGTGAAAGTGAAGTCGCTCAGTCGTGTCCGACTCTTAGCGACCCCATGGACTGGAGCCTACCAGGATCCTCCATCCATGGGATTTTCCAGGCAAAAGTACTGGGGTGGGGTGCCATTGCCTTCCCCGAAACTACTGTGTATAAAATAATAAATAAGCTACAAGGATATATTGTACAGTACAGGGAATATGGCCAATATTTTAAAATAACTTTAAATGAAGTACAATCAATACAAATATTGTATCATTAACAAGATAATAATTTTGTCATTTTGAAAATGTTACATAACTGGAATAATACAAAATGTTACCTTTTGAGATCTGGCTTTTTTACTTAGCATAATGCCCTCAAGATCCATCCAACAAGTTGCATGTAATATTAATTTGCTTCTTTTTACTGCTGAATAATACTCCATAAGCCTATGCATACTTTTAAGTTCTAAAAAAAAAAAAAACTGGGAATTTTGTTAAATGATCAATTTAAAAAATATTTTTTAAAAAGTAGCAGCTCTTAAGATTATAGGATTTTAAAGTTTTGTCTCAAAATAGGTTGCCAGTTTCACTTCTGGGGCTTACACATTCTCACAGAACTTGGGGGGAAGAGCTCATTTATGTTCTTACCAAATCATTAATTGAATGGGCATAATCATCCATTTATGACAGAAATATTTATTAAGTGCCAGTTATGTCTTACTGTGCTTGCTGCTGGCAAGCATAAAAAGAGGAATGAGATATTGATCTTATCCTTAACACAGAGCCCAGCACATAGCAGGCCCTCAAGTGCTATTAACCGAATGAATAAATCCTGCTTTTAAAAGGAATTTACAATTTGGTGGCAGAGATAATGTGTGGATACAAATAAATGTGAGTTAGAGAATGGCATATTCATCACTGAGAAGGTAGTGCACTGGGACAGTTGATAGGAGAAACATTATCCTCCGAGGACAAGAGAAGGCTCCAAGAGATTGGTGACATATGTTTGGCATTGAACAATGATAAGAATTGGGATAAAAATAAATGGAGGGGAATAATAACAGTAGTTGACAATTATTTCTATCTTCCTGTGTACTAGGTACTCTGCTAAGCATTCTACATACTTAAGTTATTCTTACAGTATCTGTGATATTATATTATCCCCTTGTTACAAACAAGAGGCATAAAGAGGTGTCTTGCCTAACAGCTTGTAATGGGCTGAACTTGAAAAACTAGGCAGTGAAACTCCTGAACTCTTGTACTAATAGAGTAAAGAGTGGAGCAGAAAGAAGCATGGGTGCAGAAAACAGGGAAATGTGACTGGATTCTAGCATGTGTAGCAGAAAGAGAAGCCCACAAATCAAGGCCCTGCAGAGCCTTGAATTCCATGTTTAATAATTTGGACCTAGCTTAGAATGTTTCTGAAGGTTTTGAACAGAGGAATGGCTTGATTACAGCTGTTTTGTTCATTTACTCAGTGTGGGTCTTTGTTCAAAAACATAGCGTTAAGAAAGAGCACATAGATATCAGATGTGGGAAAATTAGTAATATTGGTCCAGGTTGGAGCTTAGAGAGCACCTGTGAGAATGGAGGTGATGGGCAGTTGGGAGATGCTGTGTGGATGGACTGCTTAGGACCTGGCAACTGGCTAGAATGAACAGAATTGGATGGGGAACAGGGAGCATTCAAGGTATCTTAGGGGCTTGTCATCTGTATATCTGGGCAGATACGCTGAGTTCAGTAGGAACTGGAAGGTGAGGAATAAGTTTCGAGGGAAAAAATGTCAGCTTCAGATGATTTGAGTAAAGGTTTTCAAGGACGCCTCCACGTGTCACGGAAAGGACTCAAACCCTAGAAAGAGTCTGGAGAGACAGGACATTAGCCATTAAAGTGGATGACCTAACTTTGGGCAAGATTTTTTAAATACCTAGTTTTTAAAGAATATCTACTCAGTGAAAAGATCTCACATTAAATGAACCAGCATATCTTTGATTATGAAGCTCAGAAGCACTAAACTAGGATTTTATTCAGTGCTTTTCTAAAAATGAATTTACATTTAGATTATACATAAAATGGTATAGAAATATTTGGACTCAAGGCTTAAAGGAATGGCTGTGAGAATTTACATTGGGTTGTAGGAAAAAGAACACAACTGAAATTCATTCTAAGCTTGTCAAGATTTCAATTTACAAACAGGAGACTGAACTATTGTTATTAGCAGCTCTTGACCATTTAAACCACCAGCTGATGCTTTTTTGAGCAAAGTTTTGAAATTTTCAGTACTTTACATTTAATTTCCTTATCTAGCATTACTTCGCTAAAATTTTAGACTTGGAAAGAAAGAGTGACTAAAATTGCAGAAGACATAATAATTTTAAAAAGCAGAAATAATAACAGAAGCAATTCCTAAAACTGATAACCTTTTGGGTCTACTTTGAAGCCTTTTAAAAATTGGGTGTGTCTCTCTAACGTTTTGGCAATTCTTTGGACAGGCAGCTTGGATTGAAGTCTACTTTTTATTTTCCTGTTTTCCAAATCAGTTCCTTTTAGAAATATATGTGTTAGTTGAGGTATTATAAGTAGGGAAAACCAAAATGACTCCCTTCCCTATCCCTAAGCAGTCAGTAAATGTTTCACCTCTTTGCTCAGAACATGCCTCTAAGTACACTCTAGAAGAGGGACTCAGCTCCATATTCAAGCAAGCCCTTGAATTTGTATGTTAGAATTGGAGTGAAGGGCACACATTTTCCTGGAAGTTGGTTTTACAGAGCTTCATCATGATCTCAAAGTGGTTCATGAAGCTTCCAGAAGCTAAAGTTGTCTCTCAGGATTCTTCCCAGTTCAGGGACTATAGAACCAAAGCGTGCCCTCTCTTGCCCAATACTGCAGCATGGTGGGCTATATTGGAAACTCAAGGGTGGAATTCAGGAGATTTTTTTATTTTGATTTTGATGTTCCCACTCCACTTTAGACTTCTACAAACTTCACACAAGTCACTTATCCCCTTTAGGCCTCAGTATGTTCGTCACTCAAAAGGAACAGAATGTCCATCTGACCTGGAAAGAGACAATCAACTCTCATGAGAATAAAATAGTGTGGGGAATACACTTTGAATGATGCAAAGCACTGTAAAAAGGTCAGATATTCCTCGGTGACCTTGTGCTGAACTACTGGTTCCTTCCTTTTTCTAGCTTCTCTGCCTCTTTCCTTTCCTAGAGGCCACTGGTTCCCTCAAGTCTGTATTCTCTGCTGTTTTCTCCATTATTCCTACAGCAGAGACGGAGAAGAGAAAGGATGTCGCGGAAGCCAGGGGTCACTTTAAGAACCTGCTAAGAGGGAGACATTAATGGTTTGCTTTTGTAGAGTGCTTTACAGTTTTTCTAAGCATTCCAAGTTAATTGCCATCCTGCATCATGACCACAGGCCCAGGGGAAGTTATTTTTTTTATTACATCCACTTTATTTGATCTGGAAACCGAGGCACAGAGGTCAGGAGTCCCAGGTCACTGGCATTGTCTAGAGTGGTGGCAAGGCTGGAATGAGGTCTTCCAACACCGGGTTCCAGAATTTTGCCAGAATTCTCTTGGGTCTCATTTCAGATGGGAGATAGAATTGACGAGAGTATTATTTAGTCATACAGTGAGAAGGTATTCACCAGCAAAGGAAGGAAATATTCCTTTTCCTTGTACAAGGATCCAAGAAAAACTGCCTGTCTTCTATCGTGCTTGTTTTCAAATGAGGTCTGACCTTGTAGCTAAGACTTTCTTCCACTGCTGACTCTGCTCACCCTCCTTCTACTTGATTCATTTGGGCCCCAGTGGCCCTGTTTGGGGAAAGGCCCATCTGGGAGCATTCAATACATTCCCCTGTCAGGCAGAGGTAAAGAGCTACACTTGCAGAATATGGAAACTTCCAGGAGGGCTCTGGCCAGAAGTCAACTTGCAGTCTTTGAGAGCAGCACTTGATCCAACACTGGCATACTTGCCTGTTGCTCATTACTTCACAGATGCTGCTGTGTATCCTTTTACTCTTGTCCATTGCCATGAAGCCTCTGAATCAGCACGCTGCTCAAATTTTCAACCATTCAACATGCAGGAACCTCACATACAATTATTGAGCACCTACCCTGTGCCAAGTGCTCTGGGAAATAAGAAAATGAAAATTGATGGGCCTGCTCCAAAGCCTGTCAACCTGTAGGAGACAACAACGATAAAGTGATGCACAGAGCTTCTGGAGAATGCTGTGCTCTGTAGAGAGGAGAGACTGAGTTGCTTGCCCTAAAATACTAGCTGCTATGAAAAGATGATACATCACTGGAGAAGTGCCAATTAAAACAATAATGAAATACTAGTTTATTAGAATGAACAAAATCCAGAACATTGATAACACCAAATGCCGACAAGGATGTGGAGCAACAGGAACTCTCATTGCTGGTGGGAAGATGGAATGGTACAGCCCTGTGAAGGACAGTTTAACCGTTTCTTATAATGTTAAACATACTTTTACCATCAGATCAGATCAGATCAGATCAGTCGCTCAGTCGTGTCCGACTCTTTGCGACCCCATGAACAGCAGCACGCCAGGCCTCCCTGTCCATCACCAGCTCTCGGAGGTCACTCAGACTCGCATCCATCGAGTCAGTGATGCCATCCAGCCATCTCATCCTCTGTCGTCCCCTTCTCCTCCTGCCCTCAATCCCTCCCAGCATCAGAGTCTTCTCCAATGAGTCAACTCTTCGCATGAGGTGGCCAAAATACTGGAGTTTCAGCTTTAGCATCATTCCTTCTAAAGAAATTCCAGGATTGATCTCCTTAAGAATGGACTGGTTGGATCTTCTTGCAGTCCAAGGGACTCTCAAGAGTCTTCTCCAACACCACAGTTCAAAAGCATCAATTCTTCGGCGCTCAGCCTTCTTCACAGTCCAGCTCTCACATCCATACATGACCACAGGAAAGACCATAGCCTTGACTAGGCGAACCTTTGTTGGTAAAGTAATGTCTCTGCTTTTGAATATGCTATCTAGGTTGGTCATAACTTTGCTTCCAAGGAGCAAGCGTCTTTTAATTTCATGGCTGCAGTCACCATCTGCAGTGATACGTTCTAGCAATTGTGAGTGCTAAGTCATTTCATTTGTATCCAACTCTTTGTGATCCTATGGACTGTACCTGCCAGGCTCCTCTGTCCATGGGATTCTCCAGGCAAGAATACTAGAATGGGTTGCCATGCCCTTCTCCAGGGGATCTTCCCAACCCACAGATTGGACCCATGTCTCCTGCATTGGCACTCAGATTCTTTACCCCTAGTGCCATCTGGGAAACTCTTTAGCAATTGTGGTCTTTGGTATTTATCCAAAGGAGTTGAAAACTTCAGTTCAGTTCAGCTCAGTCATTCAGTCGTGTCTGACTCTTTGCAACCCCATGAATTGCAGCACGGCAGGCCTCCCAGTCCATCATCAACTCCTGGAGTTCATTCAAACTAATGTTCATTGAGTCAGTGATGCCATCCAGCCATCTCATCCTCTGTCGTCCCCTTTTCCTCCAACCCCCAATCTCTCCACCATCAGGGTCTTTTCCAACGAGTCAACTCTTCACATCAGGTGGCCAAAGTATAGGAGTTTCAGCCTCAGCATCAGTCTTTCCAATGAACACCCAGAACTGATCACCTTTAGGATGGACTGGTTGGACCTCCATCCTGGTTGCAGCCCAGGGGACTCTCAAAAGTCTTCTTCAACACCACAGTTCAAAAGCATCATTCTTTGGTGCTAGGCTTTCTTCACAGTCCAACTCTCACATCCATACATGACCACTGGAAAAACCATAGCCTTGACTAGATGGACCTTTGTTGGCAAAGTAATATCTCTGCTTTTTAATATGCTATCTAGGTTGGTCGTAACTTTCCTTCCAAGGAGTAAGCGTCTTTTAATTTCATGGCTGCAATCACCATCTGCAGTGATTTTGGAGCCCCCAAGATAAAGTCTGACACTGTTTCCACTGTTTCCCCATCTATTTCCCATGAAGTGATGGGACCAGATGCCATGATCTTCGTTTTCTGAATGTTGAGCTTTAAGCCAACTTTTCACTCTCCTCTTTCACTTTCATCAAGAGGCTTTTAGTTTCTCTTCACTTTCTGCCATAAGGGTCGTGTCATCTGCATATCTGAGGTTATTGATATTTCTTTCGGCAATCTTGATTCTAGTTTGTGCTTCTTCCAGCCCAGCGTTTCTCATGATGTACTCTGCATAGAAGTTAAATAAACATGGTGACAATATGCAGCCTTGACGTACTCCTTTTCCTATTTGGAACCAGTCTGTTGTTCCATGACCAGTTCTAACTGTTGCTTCCTGACCTGCATACAGATTTCTTAAGAGGCAGATCAGGTGGTCTGGTATTCCCATCTCTCTCAGAATTTTCCATAGTTTATTGTGATCTACACAGTCAAAGGCTTTGGCATAGTCAATAAAGCAGAAATAGATGTTTTTCTGGAACTCTCTTGCTTTTTCCATGATCCAGCGGATGTTGGCAATTTGATCTCTGGTTCCTCTGCCTTTTCTAAAACCAGCTTGAACATCAGGAAGTTCACGGTTCACATATTGCTGAAGCCTGGCTTGGAGAATTTTGAGCATTACTTTACTAGCGTGTGAGATGAGTGCAATTGTGCGGTAGTTTGAGCATTCTTTGGCATTGCCTTTCTTTGGGATTGGGATGAAAACTGACCTTTTCCAATCTTGTGGCCACTGCTGAGTTTTCCAAATTTGCTGGCATATTGAGTGCAGCACTTTCACAGCATCATCTTTCAGGACTTGGAATAGCTCCACTGGAATTCCATCACCTCCACTAGCTTTGTTTGTAGTGATGCTTTCTAAGGCCCATTTGACTTCACATTCCAAGATGTCTGGCTCTAGGTCAGTGATCACATCATCATGATTATCTGGGTCTTGAAACTCTTTTTTGTACAGTTCTTCTGTATATTCCTGCCACCTCTTCTTAATATCTTCTGCTTCTGTTAGGTCCACACCATCTCTGTCCTTTATCGTGCCCATCTTTGCATGAAATGTTCCTTTGGTATCTCTGATTTTCTTGAAGAGATCCCTAGTCTTTCCCATTCTGTTGTTTTCCTCTATTTCTTTGCATTGATCGCTGAAGAAGGCTTTCTTATCTCTTCTTGCTATTCTTTGGAACTCTGCATTTAGATGTTTATATCTTTCCTTTTCTCCTTTGCTTTTGGCTTCTCTTCTCTTCACAGCTATTTGTAAGGCCTCCCCAGACAGCCATTTTGCTTTTTTGCATTTCTTTTCCATGGGGATGGTCTTGATCCCTGTCTCCTGTACAATGTCACGAACCTCATTCCATAGTTCATCAGGCACTCTATCTATCAGATCTAGGCCCTTAAATCTATTTCTCACTTCCACTGTATAATCATAAGGGATTTGATTTAGGTCATACCTGAATGGTCTAGTAGTTTTCCCTACTTTCTTCAATTTCAGTCTGAATTTGGCAATAAGGAGTTCATGGTCTGAGCCACAGTCAGCTCCTGGTCTTGTTTTTGCTGATTGGATAGAGCTTCTCCATCTTTGGCTGCAAAGAATATAATCGATCTGATTTCGGTGTTGACCATCTGGTGATGTCCATGTATAGAGTCTTCTCTTGTGTTGTTGGAAGAGGGTATTTGCTATGACCAGTGCATTTTCTTGGCAAAACTCTGTTAGTCTTTGCCCTGCTTCATTCCGTGTTCCAAGGCCAAATTTGCCTGTTACTCCAGGTGTTTCTTGACTTCCTACTTTTGCATTCCAGTCCCCTATAATGAAAAGGACATCTTTTTTGGGTGTTAGTTCTAAAAGGTCTTGTAGGTCTTCATAGAACCGTTCAACTTCAGTTTCTTCAGCATTACTGGTTGGGGCAATTGTATTGTAAAAGCAATACAATATTGTAAAGTTAAGCAAAATTAAAGAAAAAAAAAAAAAAAAAAATAAAAAAGAATCAACACATAATGAATAATGCAATAAATGAGATCCAAAACACCCTGGAGGCAACAAATAGTAGAATAACAGAGGCTGAAGATAGGATTAGTGAATTAGAAGATAGAATCCTAGAAATAAATGAATCAGAGGAGAAAAAAGAAAAACGAATCAAAAGAAATGAGGACAATCTCAGAGACCTCCAGGATAAAATCAAATGCTACAACATTCGAATCATAGGAGTTCCAGAAGAAGAAGATAAAAAGAAAGACCATGAGGAAATACTTGAGGAGATAATAATTGAAAACTTCCCTAAAATGGAGAAGGAAATAACCACTCAAGTTCAGGAAATCCAGAGAGTCCCTAACAGGATAAACCCAAGGTGAAACACCCCAAGACACATATTAATCAAATTAACAAAGATTAAATATAAAGAACAAATATTAAAAGCAGCAAGGGGAAAAACATCAAATAACTCACAAGGGAATTCCCATAAGGATAACAGCTGATCTTTCAATAGAAACTCTCCAAGCCAGGAGGGAATGGCAAGACATAATTAAAGTGATGAAAGAAAATAACTTACAGCCTAGATTATTGTATCCAGCAAGGATCTCATTCAAATATGAAGGAGAAATCAAAAGCTTCACAGATAAGCAAAAGCTGAGAGAATTTAGCACTACTATACCATTTCTCCAACAAAAACTAAAGGACATTCTCTAGATAGGAATAATTAAAAGGGTGTATAAATCCGAACCCAAAACAATAAAGTAAATCCTATTTATCAATAATTGCTTTAAACGTTAATGGGCTGAATGCCCTAATCAACAGACAAAGACTGGTCGAATGGATACAAAAACAAGACCCCTACATACCTTGTCTACAAGAGACAACCAAAAGACTAAAATGGGTCAAATGGATACAAAAACTAGACCCCTATATATGTTGTCTACAAGAGAACCACCTTAAAATAGGGGATATATACTGACTGAAAACGAAGGGCTGGAAAAAGATTTTCTATGCAAATATGGACCAAAAGAAAACAGGAGTAGCAATACTTATATCAGATAAAATTCACTTTAAAGATCCTGAAAAGGAGACAATCAAGGTTATACATAACGACTTAAAGGAACAATCCAAAAAGAAGTTATAACAATTATAAATATATATGCACCCAACATTGGAGCATTGATATATCTAGACAAACATTAATTAGTATGATAGAAGAAATATGGAACAATACAATAATAGTGGGAGACTTTAATACCCCACTCATACTTATGCAATCTGGCTGTAATAGACGAAGTAAAGAGGAAAACATATTCACTTATGAGCCTCAAAAAATTCAGTTCACTCAGGAGAGTTAAAAAAAATAGACTTATTTGTTCACTCTGTAAAGGTTTATTGACTATTTTATGGGTCTGGTACCACTTTGGGTAGTAGGGAGGAAGAAGTGACAAATGTGATCCTGTCCTAAATAATATATTGTGGTAAAGATAGACCTACCAATACAAAATACCAAGATGTGCCTAAGATGAGGACACCCAAACTGGACTTTTAGTTTCCTGAACTTTTCATTTCCAGATCAAACCTCCTAATATAGGATGAATTCAACATGATTTTTTTTTTAAGTGTTCTTTGTGATTAAAAACAGAAAGCCATTAGTTAAGAAATTACATATACTCCTCCCCACCATCACTCCCCTTCTTTCTTCCCATTTCCCTCCCACCCTCACTCATCCTTTCCTTTGTCCATTTTCCCCTGCAAAAATAAATAAATAAATAAATAAATTAAAAAAAGGTCTTGTAGGTCTTCATAGAACGGTTCAACTTCAGCTTTTTCAGTGTTACTGGCTGGGACATAGGCTTGGATTACTGTGATATTGAATGGTTTGCCTTGGAAACGAACATAGATCATTCTGTCATTTTTGAGATTGCATCCAAGTGCTGCATTTCAGACTCTTTTGTTGACCACAATGGCTACTCCATTTCTTCTAAGGGATTGCTGCCCACAGTAGTAGATATAATGGTCATGTGAGTTAAATTCACCCATTCCAGTCCATTTTAGTTCACTGATTCCTAGAATGTTGATGTTCACTCTTGCCATCTCCTGTTTGACCACTTCTAATTTGTCCTGACTCATGGACCTGACATTCCAGGTTCCTATGCAATATTGCTCTTTACAGCATTGGACCTTGCTTCTATCACCAGTCACATCCACAACTGGGTATTGTTTTTGCTTTTGCTCCATCCCTTCATTCTTTCTAGAGTTATTTCTCCTCTGATCTCCAGTAGCATATTGGGCACCTACCGACCTGGGGAATTTCTCTCTCAGTATCCTGTCATTTTGCCTTTTCATACTGTTCATGGGGTTCTCAAGGCAAGAATATTGAAGTGGTTTGCCATTCCCTTCTCCAGTGGACCACATTCTGTCAGCCCTCTCCACCATGACCCGCCCTTCTTGGGTGGCCCCACGGGCATGGCTTAGTTTCATTGAGTTAGACAAGGCTGTGGTCCATGTGATGTGATTGGCTAGTTTTCTGTGAGTATGGTTTCAGTGTGTTTGCCCTCTGATGCCCTCTTGCAACACCTACCGTCTTACTTGGGTTTCTCTTACCTTGGGCGTGGGGTATCTCTTCATGGCTGCTCCAGCAAAGCTCAGCCGCTGCTCCTTACCTTGGATGAGGGGTATCTCCTCAGGGCCGCCCCTCCTAACTTTGAACATGGAGTAGCTCTTCTCGGCCCTCCTGAGCCCGCGCAGCCCCCACTCCTTTAACATGGGGTTGCTCCTCTGGGCCGCTGTCCCTGACCTTGGGCTAGGGGCAGCTCCTCTCGGCCAGAGTTCTGCACGGTCCGTCGTAGCTGGCACACTTCTTAAGTTGAAAACTTATGTCTGCACAAAAACCTGCACATGGAAGGATGTTTTTAGCAGTTTTATTTATAAACATCAAGGCTTAGAAGCAGCCAAGATATCCTTCAGTTGGTGATAAATAAGTGTGTTTTATCTAGACAACAGAATATTATTCCAAGCTAAAAAGAAATGAGCTATCAATTCAGAAAAAGTCATAGAGGAAACAAATGCATATTACTAAGTCAAAGAAGCTGATCTAAAAAGGCTACATATATCAACTATGGGACATTCTGGAAACAGCAAAACTATGGAGATGGCAAAAAGATCCATGCTTTCCAAGGGTTAGTGAGAAGGAGGAATGAATAGGCTAACCACAGAGGATTTTTAAGGCAGTGAAACCACTCTGTGTGATGCCATAATCAGTTCAGTTCAGTGCTCAGTCGTGTCCAACTCTGCAACCCCGTGGACTGCAGCATGCCAGGCCTCCCTGTCCATCACCAAATCCTGGTATTTACTCAGACTCATGTCCATCAAAGCATCTCATCCTCTGTCATCACCTTCTCTTCCTGCCTTCAATCTTTCCCAGCATCAGGGTCTTTTCCCATGAGTCAGTTCTTTGCATCAGGTGGCCAAAGTATTGGGGTTTTGGCTTCAGCATCAGTCCTCCCAATGAATATTCCTTTAGGATTGACTGGTTTGATCTCCTTGCAGTCTAAGGGACTCTCAAGAATCTTCTCTAACACCACTGTTCAAAAGCATCAATTCTTTGGTGCTCAGCTTTCTTTATAGGTCAACTCTCACATCCATACATGACTACTGGAAAAATCATAGCTTTGACTAGATGGACCTTTGTCGGCAAAGTAATTTCTCTGCTTTTAATAGATACATATCATTATACATTTGTCAAACCCTATAGAATGTGCAACAAGAATGAACTCAAATGCAAAATATAGACTTTGGGTGATATTGATGTATTAATACAGGTTCACTGATTGTAGCAAATGTACCAGTCTAGTGGGGGATGTTGAAAATAGGAGAGGCTACATATATGTGGGGGTAGGGGGTATATGGGAAATCTCTGTGTCATCCTCTCAATTTTTCTGTGAACCTAAAACTGCATTAAAAAAATAAAGCCTAATTAAAAAAAAAATCTCCATGAGAACTGGGGTCTTGTCTACCTTGTTCATTGCTGAACTTTCAGCTCCTATCCTCGTGTGATGCTCAGTGACTAACTCTTGATGAATGACTAGAGGAAGGAGAATCTTTACCAGAGAATATGAGAATTGAATAAGCCTGGAAATGAGCTGGGATCTCCACCTTGGGTCTCTGAGGTGATGGCTCTTTCCCACTATGCCAGACCACCTTCTACACCCAAGTCATGTGTACAGTGTGTTTGGGTCTGCATTTCACCACTGGCACAAGCTCCAGAGGGCTATATGAAACGCTGTACAACTTTTCTTAGGCTGTTGACCCACCAGACATATAACATATGTTTAGCACAAATTCAAATGAGTGTCTCTTGTGAGTACAGAGCCTTCCCAATTCTGGGGGAGCAGGGACTGTTCTGGAGCAATAGCAGGAGGTTGGAATTTGGAGCAGGGGGGTCAAAATTGACAGAAGTAGGTCCAAATCATTGGTCTGAACAGCTGACAGAGGTATTAACAGCTAACAGAGCTAACAGCTATTTTAACACCCTAAAATAGTTAGTTTTAGCCTGATGAGGGCTGAGGCCTTGAGCAAAGTAGAGTTGATGGGTAAGGAGACAGGCCAATGCCAGGGCATTGAACCAGAGCCCGTGGGCAGGAATGGAGGAGGCAGACAGGTGAATAGAGGGGCATTTGTGTGACATAGGGAGGCATCTGCATGGGTGGGAAGTAGCAAGAGAGCCTATTCTTACCTTGTTGTGAAAACGGGTTGGATGGTAGATTTGTTTCCCTTGGTTGCCTTAACAAATGACCACAAATTGGTGATTAAAACAAGGAATCCCTTAGTTCTTGAACAGCATCTTTCCTTGCTGCTCCCTAGTTTCTGGTGGCTCCTAGCAATCCTTGGAACTCCTTGGTTTGTAGCTGGATTGCTCCACTCTGTCATCTCCTGATCTTCCCTGTGTGTCTCCATGTGAACTTCTTTGTATAACGACACCAGCCACTGACTGGATTTAGCACCTGCTCTGGGTGGCTCAGAGGTTAACGCATCTGCCCGCAATGTGGGAGACCTGGGTTTAATCCCTGGGTCAGAAAGATCCCCTGGAGAAGGCAATGGCACCCCACTCTAGTATTCTTGCCTGGAGAATCCCATGGATCGAGGAGCCTGGTGGGCTACAGTCCACAGGGTCGCAAAGAGTTGGACATGACTGACTTCACTTTTTACTTTTCTAATCCAGTATGACTTCATTGTAACTGATTACATATGCAAAGACCCATTTCTAAATAAGATCACATCCTGAGGCTCCAGGTGTATATGAAATATTAAGGGACACTATCAATCCAGTACGCTTTTTCTATTGTTGTTGTTTTTCAGTCACTCAGTTGTGTCTGACTCTGAGACTCTATGGATTGCAGCACACCAGGCTTCCTTGTGCTTCACCATCTCCTGGAGTTTGCTCAAACTCATGTCCATTGAGAAGGGTGAAACCATCCAACCATCTCACTATAGATGGTGTAATTTACAAAGCACCATCTTCTGCACACAGGGACAGATTCTCCTGACTCAAGGACAAGCTGACCCCCTCAAGGTGATGGGAGCTCTTTCTTGACCACTGAAAGTTTCCCAAGTGATGTCTAGCTAGCCTACTTCCTCTGATATCCCTCTGAGATGCCCAACAGGGATCTTTATCATCTCCTGCTTATTTGTTACCTTCATATCGTGAGCAATGGGAACATTGCTAACCTCCCTCAAACAGTTTGCTTCTGCAGACAATGCACTGCTTTCCCGTTTCTATTTTAAAGCTGCGCACGCATCTGTAAGAAGACGGGGGTGTTATGTAATACCTACCATTTTTGTCAGAACCTCATCTCACCCCATTGCCTGATACAGGAAGAAGTTACTGGTGTGAAATTTGCTGGTTGTTTTTTTTTTAGGTGAAGAGTATATTCAGATGGATTTCATACCTCACATTCATAAGCAGGTCCATTTTTAAAAGAGTATAGGTACTGTGCTAATGAAAGATGAAACCCACATCTGTCTCCTGTAGAGCACATTGGCAATGACTGTACAAATAGAGCTGAATCCTCTGCCTTTGCTTCTATGTAAGTATTTTACAGAGGGGCCCTGTAGGGAAGCATGCAGACCGACTGACAGAAAACATCTGAAAGAGAACAAGATGACCAAGAACATTTTCCCCTTTCACTGGTTATGATGTTAAAGTGTTAGTACATTTGGAACTTCTCATCTGGACTATTTCAGTTTATAAATGAGATCTGTAACAGTCATGGGCAATATTGGGAAGGAAAAAAATACTTCAGGGAAAATATATTTGTTTGTTAGAAATTAGGGCTTTTGTGAGAGGTGAGGTGAGCCAGCCTAGAGAATGCCAGCACTGGGGAATCCATCAGAGCTGCAAACTAGGCAAGGTCAAGTGTCAGGGTGGGCAAGCCAGGGAAGGGCTTGGGAGTACATCCAGGGAGATACGTCCGTGTGGCTCTGGATATGGGGGTCAGTCTGGGAGGATGAAAAGTAACATTAGACAAACATTTAGGGTGAGGCCACTATAGTTCAGAGTCTCACCCAAATAAAATGAATAGGAAGTTGACTGGAGTCCAGAAAAAGGAGGGGTTGATATTCAGAAAGTCTGGCATGATTTACTGGGATCCCTGTTATAGGAAAACTGGGAATCAAAGGAAAGACATCCAGTTCAGCTAAGCCTGGCAGACATTCCAACCTGGGCTTAGGAAGGGGCTAGAGAAGGGTCTTGGTGACCACTTTATAAACAGAACCATCTGTAGAAAGTTGAATGATGCCCCCACAAAATTCACACCCACCAGAACCTCAAAACATAAAATAGTACATGACTCTACTTAGAAATGAGGTCTTTGCAGATGTAATTAGTTAAGATGAGTCATTCTGGATCAAGATAGACCCCAAATGCAACGACCAGTATTCTTACAAGAAGGTCATGTGAGGAGCATCACAAAGACCATGTGATCATGGAAGCAGAGGTTGGCATGACACAGCCACAAACCAGCAAATGCCAGGGACGGCTGGACACCTCCAGAAGCTAGGGACTGGCAAAGAGGGAATCTTCCCTGGAGCTCCTGAGGAAATGGTGTGTAAGGAATCCCTTAGCCCTTGAACATCACCCTTTACTGCCATTTCTTTCCAGTCCAGGGTCTGTACGTCCCAATGCCTGTTGGGTCTGTGAGCATCTTCAGTATGAGGGGTGGGCACAAGTGGTGGTGCTTGCTGTCTTTTGTTACTTAAATTTTGTCACATTAAAAAGAGAATTGGACTTACAATTAAAAGCCTTGGACTATGTTTTATTACTCATTCACGTATGCACTTATCCATCCAACAAATATTTACTGGGAACATAACGTGGTTCAGGCCCTGAGTGAGGCCTGGGGCAGCAAAGATGATCCAGAGTCTCTGATGTTGAGGGACATGTTCAGGCAATCACATGCCCGTGGAATAATGCTGTGAGGGCCATAACAGAGGATTATGAAAGCCCTGGGGAGGCACAACAAAATCCACCCAAGGAGATGGGGGAGGGCAGAGAAGGGTCTTGGAGGTGATACCCAGGGAAAGCAGGAGGGAGCTAGACAAAGAGGGGAGGAGGGAAGAGAAGACACACAGGAACAATCCATGAGGTGACATATGTAGCATTCACAGAGACCTACAGTCAGACTGTGTGGCTGGGAATGAAACATGCAAAGCAGGGAGGAGTGAAAATAAGGGTAGAGGCAGATGTACATGGGGAACAGATGGTAGAGAGTCTTGAATACATGTGACAGAGTTTGGACTTTATCTGTGGGTAATGAGAAGCCACTCAGGGTTTTGAGCAGAGAGCTGAGAGGTCAGAGTTGTGATGTACGGGCTGAAATGAAGCTGGAGGTAGAGACCGGCAAAGGAGGTACTGTGATAGTTGTGGTGAGAGATGATGCTGCTGTGAATCAGGGCAGTGGGAGGAGGGGGCTGTAGTGTGCTTCAAGAAATAGGTAGGAAGCCAACTCAGAATTCCAACCTCGTGAGCTTGGATACATGCCTTCATTTCTCAGAACCTTAATTTCCTCATCAGTAGAATGGGGATAATGATATTCCAGTCCACAGAGCTGCCCAAGGATTAATTTAGGCCACCAGTTTGCAAAGGCTTGGCAGCTTTTCTTACAGTCTTCAGGGTGCAGCCATTAGTAGGTTTCCCGTAACTTTTGTGGGATGACGCACCAGGTGTCCCAGTGGTGACGGAGTCAGGGAAATAGGTAAACGCTGAATAGTTTCCTACACTGATTTAGAAATTTAAAACACGGTTTTTAAAACCCAGGTTTATAAGTACTTCTGTGTTCTTTCTAAAATATATAATTATGTTCTCTGCTCATATAATTTTATCCATTATAAAAACTGAACATGTCACTGTCACTCTCATTGCAGGATACTGGCAGGACTTGCTTTACCTAGCAGATGTGTTCCTGAAAATTTTACTTGTAAATTGATTTTAAAACAAGTCAAATCATACTTTACTCACACTAGGGAGATGAGGCATTTCAAAGAACCCTCTGGTTGTGACTTCTTTGGTAAATCAGCAATCATATATTTCTTATTTTTTGAAGAAGGATTGCATGTGAACTTCCAAAAATCTAAAGTGGGTGGCAGTGGCCAGTCTATAAGGATATTTATGTATATAAACATACATTCTAATAAACAAGAAATGCAGAGTATTGTCTGTTCAAATATGCCTAGCTGTCTCTCAGCCTGTTGCTGTGTGGTTGTACTTTTTAACACCCACCCATTGCAATTTAAGACATTCTACCACCAAACATATCAAGCTAACATCTACATTCATCTTCTCCATGCTTGACATAGATCTAGTCTCAACACGTCCGTGACTGACACGAGATCAATCCACTTGCACAATGTAATCTTTGATGAGACAATAAATTACAAACTTTCTATTTAGCATCCCGTCAGCATCTAATTGCATTTTGATTTGTTTCTTGATGTGCGGGTGGAGTGCTGAGAGTTGGACATGGAAAGTCGAATGAGTCATATTTGCCTAATTATAACTTGTAATTGTAAAAACATAACAGCATTAATATGATAAGTGATGCAAATCGATACCAAAAATGTTTGAGCAGGAAAGATTTACGGCAATGCGGGTTTATAATAATAATCCATTTTGAAGGATTATTAATAATAAATCATTATGAAGCATCTACTATGTTCTTGGAACTGAATTTGTTATATATATGTGTGTGTGTGTGTGTGTGTGTGTGTGTGTGTGTGTATGTGTGTGTGCTAAGTCACTTTAGTCATATCCAACTCTCTGAGACCCTATGGTCTGGGACCTACCCAGCTCCTCTGTCCATGGGATTCTCCAGGCAAGAATACTAGAGTGGGTTGCCATGACGTTCTCCAATAAGTTTTAATTTCTCCCCTGACTATGGCTGATTGACTTATTTATAATTTTGAAGATGACAATATGGAGTGCCACCAATATTAAGGAATTTGTTCTGAGTTACCCAGTTAGGGCCTGGTAGATGGAGAGAAATGTGAGCCCCAAACAAACATTATGCCTTAGGTCCTCTCAGTTTAGGAAACCTGGTTTCAAGCCCTGTGTGGACCACTAACTCATCTTTGTAGACAGGTCTGCCATCTATCACAATGGGGTTCAGCTTCTTTACCTCTGAGGCCCCTTCTGCTTCCTGTTATTTTTAGTGAAGTTTTAAGAAGGCCTTGGGCTACTTTTAAACAGCCTGGCATTCCACCTCACCTCCCCATAGTCAATGAAATCCAACTTGAAATCCAAGAATAGCTAAACCTCTACTTCAGTCCCAAGAGCCATTTCATTTACTGAAATCCTTACCACACTACCATCCAATTACTATGTAAAACACCTTGGGATACCATTAATACAAAAGGTTATATATTCTAAAACCCAAATGTCATTTTGTATTAGACATTTTCTTAAGGGCTACTTATCTCAGGATGAATTCCAAGAATGAGTGCTTAATAATTATTTTGCATTTAAACAACCTACTTATGAATTCCAGGGATACATTGTGTCACAGTACGGCTTCTGCAGGATACAGCAATTATTATAAACGCTGGTGGATTAACTGCCACAGTATTGCAGCCTGACAAAGTGACACATCTGTATTAGATCACTGGTAGGTCATCAGGCAAAATCCTTCCACTCCCTGCTCCCCAACCCCCAGGAAAGAGGGTGGTATGTCAAGTTTCTCAATCTAGTGAGAAATAATATAAAAACCACAAGGACCTATATATATATATATATATATATATATATATATATATATAATCCATAACATTGACACTGGTAACAGACATTTTATCGTTTGGTAAATTGCAATGCAAACATATCCTTCTTCAAAGGTGCTGGGAAGATAATTTTTAGAAATCAAGGTATTTTTACAAAGACTCCCGAATTTGACTTAAAAGCCACTCAGTCACAGACATTTTAAGTTTAAGTCTATTTAGTTTATAAAGTTTGTCCTCAAAAGAATGGGTCATAATTTGGGAAAAAAGAGATCAAAATGTGTGGATTTGTTCCTGCATGCACATGTGTGAGTGTGCCTGTGTATGTGTGTGTGAGTGTGAGAGAACGTGTGTGTGTGTGTGTGTGTTTAGGGCTGGGGTAGGGAGAAAAGTGCAGTTAACCTCTTCTGAACTCAAATAGCCAAGCTCCATGCAGCTTTTGTAAGTAACCACTTGGTGATGAACATTTAACAGGCTCATTAAATCATAATTTAAAAGATTGTTTTTTGTCCCAAACAAATAAAACTCTGTTAAACTCTAATAAGAATCTTTGGAACAGCTGTTTTGCACTACAGAATGTGTAATGACCTTATAATTGTATTAGATGTGGCATGGAAATGTTTATGTTTCTTTCCTAGTCTGAAATGTGCTAAATAACAGAAGCCAAAGAAAAGGGATTCATTATGAATTCCAAGGGCTCAAGGGCCGTGTTTCCGGAGATGGGAGGGTCCTTAATCGAACTGCAGTGTGGATGCCATGCTGCGTCAGACCAGGCTGAGGCAGGCAAATTGGTTTCCATTCAGCTGGAGTTCCTTCTTTGCCTTCCATGGCACCCTGCCCTTCATCTCAAACATTTCAGCACCTGTATGAACCCTCAGACCTTGGGAAAACCTGCCCTGTTATGATAGATTCTTGGGTTGCAAGTGGCTGAAAATTCCAGGTCCAAGCCCCTATCTCCATTCTCAACACAATGCTTGAATTTCCTCTATCAAGGGACTTGCATGATTTCTGTTTTTGCTCCAGATCTGCTCACCATTGCTCACCCTCCAAATGCAGCCTGCTCTGCAGGCACCTGGTCTGTATGAATTCAAGATACTGGCTTACTGGCCTTCTGATTCTCACTGGGTTTGGCTAATGGGAACCGTGCAGTAAGGAGGGCCTAATTTGGTAAGTATATCCCTGGTTCCTTCCCTTGGGGGGTAACCATGGGTTACGTTGTCTGTCTCTCTACCAAAGAGCTCAGCTCCTGTCCAGAGACCTTGCCTTCAGAGCTCTCTGCCTGCAGGCTCTGATATTTGCTACCTTCCCTGTTGGGCTGCTGTCTATGGGGTCGCACAGAGTCGGACACGACTGACGCGACTTAGCAGCAGCTCATACTTTTAGGCTTCCTAGGTGGCGCTAGTGGTAAAGAACCTGCTGGCCAATATTGGAGACAAAAGAGATGCGGGTTCAATCACTGGCTTGAGAAAATCCCCTGGAGCAGGACATGGAAACCCACTCTAGTATCCTTGCCTGGAGAATCTCATGAACAGAGGAACCTGGCAGGCTACAGTCCACAGGGTAGCGAGTAAAGCAATTAGCGTAAGTGCACGCGCGCGCGCGCGCACACACACACACACACACACACACACACACACACACAAACTCATTCTCTCAAGCCTAGAACTGGTAACACGTTTTAGCTGTTAACAGCCCTGGGATGCTTCTTACACTGATGTGCTGCTCAACCAGCTCTCCAAAAATGAAAATGAATATATGGTGACGTGACTGTTCCATCATCGCAGATGTCAAACTACCAACAGGAAGCTGGTCAATGTGGACGGAGCTGGGAGGTAACATGCACTGTCGGCAGCTACTCTGAGCTGCTGGCTACTACCCACCTGCCCACACCTTGTAAATAACCTCTGTGTTCAATTCTGCGCTGATTACCCACTTTGTGTCCTCTGCTTGCTCCCAGGAGTCTGACTGACACCAAAATAGTGGGTCTTCTAGTGGCGAGGAACCATTTCCACAAATGCAGAGTTTCTCTTGGGCCAACTCCAACAGTTAGAAATTCTTCCACAAGTGGCAGGAGTATTCTCTTTCCTGGGTCCCCAACTTTCACCCAGCCCATTTCCAAAACACAGATATTGGAGCTTATCTATCTCCCGTTAGGGTTCCTTAAAGTAACCTAGGGTGTTGTAGGGAGGAGTCACACTGTCATTGAACCAGTGGTGGGAGAAGCCCATCCTAGAACACAAGGGCAGCTGCCCAGGGTGCCCTCCCCCTACCTGGGTCCCGGATGGTCCCTCTCAGCCAGTCACTACTCAAGGGGGCTCCTTGCCAACAGCTTTCCCCCATCCTCTGGCTCCAGCACTTGCTCCCTTTAGGATAAACTCTCTCCCTCAGTTTTTCAGCAAATCTGCTTCAACCATTGAACCCAATGGTTTGCCAGGCAAAGCTTCATGTCCTGGGATGGCTCGGACAATAAGGATAAGAAAAAACTGTATTTCCCTTGGGCCTGGACTGTTGTTGCTCATAATAACTGCCAACATTTATTGAGCACTTACTGTGTGTTAGGCACTAACTTTCCTACAACCTTGTATTAAGCAAGTCCCTGCCAGAAAACAGGTGGCCTATTCAAAGGGTGAAGAGAGGTAAGCAAAAGAGCTATTTACTCTTGCAGATATGTCATCTGGATTAAGGGAACCACCTAAGAATGGCGCAGAGCCCACAGGCTTCAGAAAATGGGCACCACTGCTGCTCATCACAACAATTGCAAAGGGCCAGGGAGGTAATGGTGTGTTTAGAATATAGGCGTGAGGGCTGTGGCTGTCAGCTTCTGTAACCACTACTCCAATTAGGATCTCACTAAGTGTGGGCAGAGTGGAAGCATCAGAAGGCAATACACACCCCTGACCCTTCTCTTCCCACTTTCTGTTGGCTGAACTCCAGTGGAACTCAGAGGGCCCTGAGCTGGGTGATAGAGTCCATAAACTTCAGCCTCTTGGGTACCGAGCATGGCAGAGAAGCGTGGAAACGGATCTGAGGTGGGAGCTAAACAACCAGTTCAAGCCCGAGTATTACTATTGCTCCCAGTAAATAGGAGAAGCATCCAGGACTTTAGCGGCAGAATCCATACCTTCAATACCATGCTACGCTGATTTCCAAAAGGTCACAGTAGAGGGAGAAAGCAAAGAAAATGCTTTTATTTCCTCCAGTTTAGCTTCCTTTTCTCATCCAATCCCCCAGAGATGCCATAGCCATGAAAATCAGAAAAGTTAACTTCTCAGAAGGAAAGCCACCCAAGAGTTCTAAGGCAAAATAACTTCCTGAGGTTGTGATGGAATCAATAGATCTATAGGCAGTTTCCACTTGTTCATTTTATCTTGCTCTTTGTGGCTTCAGAAACCAAGCCTAGGCCCTCTTCCACCTGGCAGCTTCCTGGGTGCACAAGGGCAGCCACCTTGTCTCTTCCTGGTCTCATCTGTCACTGACCTCACCTCCCTGTGCTGAAACTTGGACTGTCTTCATGGGATGGACCTTTCTCCTCTGCATGAGGTCCCACAAGCACCTCTCTTTTACTGAAACATAGTTGACTTACACTGTTTTGTTAAATTTCTGCTATGCAGCAAAGTGATTCAGCTATACACATATATTCTTTTTTCATATTCTTTTCCATTATGGTTTATGACAGGTTATTGAATAGAGTTCTCTGCCCTATGCACCTCTCTTAATAGGGCTAACAGCAATTGTCTAGAAGAAGTCCTCCATTTGTATATCCAGAGGTAAAAGATGGAAGAGTTTTATAGAAATCTTGCAGCCATGTCCCAAGAAGAAAAGGCTGTATATTGAAAATACTTCTAATGTTACTGAGATCAAATCCTAAACTCTTCTTTAGATAGATTCTGTTTCTCTATGAAGGGAGAAAAAGCTACACATGCATTGGCTGTATTATTTTAACTTATTGAAACACCTTTCTAGAATGATAATTAAGCCCTCTGCTTTTATAAGGTCATTCAAAAATTTTTCCTGAAATTTCTGTAGAGTCATCACAAGCAGTCTTTACTGGGGTATTTAGTATCCTTTATAGAGTAATAAGGGGAGAAATTAGAATGTAGTGTAAGAAGTTGGTCTCTCCTGGTGCATTCCTTTGTGATAAGCTAGTGAGCACTATGAAAGGTCTTTTTTCCCTTTTCACCAAGCTTTTCATGGCTCCACTGTGGTAACCCAACTTACCCCAAGCTTTTGGTACTACTCTTGTTCCTTTATTCCCATTTTTGCTACCCTGCAGTAAATGTGTCCTTTATTCTTTTTGTAAGTAAGCTAGCAATAATAGTAATTAATTTTGTGTGTGGTAGGTCAACAAAGTGATTTTTCTTTTCTTATTTTGAGTCTTACAACAACCCTGTGGGGTTGCTGGATTACTACTATTGGAATGTTTTCAGACGACAATCAGAGAGGTGGACTAATCTGGCCCAAGTCACCACCTTGGAAGCAGTGGCCCTTTCAGAAAGCATAGCAGCACGATTTAAAGCTCTGGAGTCTGACTGTTTGGTTAACAGCGAGCTCACTTGATCCCAGGCAAATCACTTACCTAAGCATTCCCTACCTACCTAAACTCCAGTTCTCATCTTCAAAGTGGTGGTGCTACTCCGACTCAATGGACATGAGTTTGAGAGAACTCCAGAAGATGGTGAAGGACAGGAAAGTCTGGTGTGCTGACATTCATGGGGTCACAAAGAGTCAGACACGACTGAGCAACTGAACAACAACTCATACCTAATCCACTGGACTCACTGAAGGATGAAATGAGATCATCCGTACAAAGTACGTGGCATCATACTTGACACTAGGTAAGAACCCAATAAATGTTAATGATGACAATGACGATGATGAAGAAGAATATTTAAATTTATACTGTCTTTGTTTTCCCAAGGCTAGCATGCTTTCTGTCTCCATGCTGCTTTTCACAGATTACAAGTATCATTCTACCCTCACTGCATTCAAAAATGTCTTTTCTTTTCCCAGCCCCCACATTGACTTGTGATCTAGCAGACACTTTAGTTACACAATGTAACTAGCAAAAGCCCTGGCCAGGAGTGGGTTTTTGTCACCTGCAAATGCATCAGAGAAATGGCCTGCATTGGCAGCTGGGGATGGGTTTGCCCCATGTGACTGCCTGGGACAGGTGCTTTCACCCTCCAGGGGACCATCCTCTCAAATGGAGGCTATAAAGAAACAGATTATTTGGGCAGGTCACTTCCCTTTCGGGGCTGTTTCTTCATCTAAAAAGAAAGGGGGTGGTGATGGTGAGAATGGAGTCCATGATTTCCAAGTGCCCCTATGTAGCCTAAAACCAATGGGTCTCCTCTGCAGGAAACTCCCAGGATTAAAACACGCTTCTACCTCTGGCTTGTCCTGGCACTCCCTGGGGTATTCTTCATGGGGCATTGTTATCCTGGAGGGATCAGAGAACATAAGGATTCACTTAGCAAATGAATACCAATTGTCTCTCATTGACTCCAGCTGCTGCTAAGTCGATTCAGTCGTGTCCGACTCTGTGCGACCCCATAGACAGCAGCCCACCAGGCTCCCCCGTCCCTGGGATTCTCCAGGCAAGAACACTGGAGTGGGTTGCCATTTCCTTCTCCAATGCATAAAAGTGAAAGGTGAAGGTGAAGTCGCTCAGTCGTGTCCAACTCTTAGTGACCCCATGGACAGCAGCGACAGGGAAATTTTTAAGGAATGAGGCACGTATCTGTGAAGGCTGGGGTAGGAGAGTGGATGACACAGTCTCTCTCTAAACAATAACAACATACAATGTTACATTTTACAAAACATTGCCTTGTGCAATGTTTCTCACTCTCAGGACAAACTATTAGAAGTAGACGTTACTATAATCCTCACTTTTCAAAGAGGTTACGTGAATTGCCAGAAAACACAGAGAGAATGGTCTGCCAAGGTAAGTCTTGAATTTAGAGCTCAGAAGCCAGGAGATACTGCCATTTCACCACACTTTCTGCTTCTCTGTGGCTCAGTCTGGAATTGTGTTTTCCCGAGTCATATGTACCTATTATATACAATTCTGAAAGATGCACAGACCCTATTTTTCCAGACAGTCTATAGACACAGCAAAACAAAGCACAGACAGTTCTGCTCAAAGATAGATAACTGCTGCGGTGGCCTGGAGGCAAGGTGATGATGGCAAGGCGGTTACGTTTATTTTTAACATTGTTGCCTTGACTTTCAAACTGTAATTATACCTGCACATTTCCCACCCATGGGATCCCATCAGTTCCTTTGAGATTTGGGGTTGGTTGTATCTCATTTTACAACAGAGGGACTGGATTTTGTGTTTCTGCAGGTTTTGCTCACTTAGGCAGCTGGAGCTGTCAAGGGGCCTGTCACATCCCCAGCTGTGAGTCAAAGACCCATCAGACCTGAAGTGCTGTGTGGGCTCTCTGAGAGGCACTGCAGTGCAGATCAATGGTCCTCAACCCTGAGTGAGCAACAGAATCATCTGGAAGGCCTATTAAAGCACAGATGCTAGGCCCCATCCCCAGAGTGTCTGCTTCAGTAGGTCTGGAGCGGGACCTAAGGGTTTTCATTTCTAACAAGTTCCAGAGTGAGGCTGATGCTGCTGGTGCAGAGGACCACACGTGACAACAATTCACACAGAAATGAAGCAACTGAGCTTCAGCATCACTAAGATTTAGGTGCAACTTTGCTTCAGCTTCTTGGGCAAATGTTCAGACCTCCTGCAGGTTCAACTTTCTCACTTCCAAATGGTGATCATAATATCTATTCCACAGAGTTGTGAAAATGTTAAAGGAGATAGTGCGTGTAGAAGCCAGAGGGCTGTTACCCTAATCATTGGCTCCTGTATTCCTTCAACTGGCAGAGCTCAGCTCATTTTCTACATGATCTTGATCCCCAATAACAACTCACTTGTGGAAAAGCAACAATTAAGCATCTCGTGTCATTGTAGAGGACACTGCAAAGGAAGTTACGTCACAACACCCAACCAACACCTCAAACTCCCTCTTTGAACACAGCTGTTCAAAGGTGTCCCAACACCTTTCTTTGGCCTCTTGGCCATGTCTTTACATCCCTGACATGGGAATCATGGAGCTCCCAAGTGTCACTGGAGGTCTTCTCTCAATTGTTCTCAACTTGAACTTCTCTCGAGGGTAAGAGTTAGGCCAATTTAACTCTCTCTAGCCTTTGTCCTTCCATGTGGATGCCCAGAATCATCATGGCATTTGTAAACCAAGGGCTTCCAGTTTGGAGCACACTTCTCACTGAAGGCAAGCCCGGGCCATCTTCTGTCACTTGGTCCTGCTTTCTCCTCTTGGCCCCCATCACAAGCAGATTATTAGGGCATCCCTCTCCTTCACATCTCATTGACTGCCTGCCTTCCAACAAAGAGAATGTCTTTCCTGTCTCTGTAAGCCATTATATGGCTATCCTCTCAAGGCAGCAGTGGTTGATGGAAGAGGCAAAAAAAATCAGGTGGTACTCAGACCTCTTCAGACTCAGGCAGAGCCTCCTTCATCTTCTCCAAGGAGTCTGATAGCACTTGCTTCTGAAAAAATTCTTCTCGATCTGATAGCTCACAGGTGAGGAGTGGTCCTCGCCCTCCTTGATGACACCTCCTCTCAGCAAGAGGTCTGAGAGAGAGTGCAAAGAGAGGGGCTTTAGGGGGCGTCGTTGGCCCATGGCTTCCCCATACTTCCTCACCTGCAGAGCCACAGCCCACCCTGGGCTTCTTACTCCCGAGTCAGGGTGACACCTGGCTTCTTTATCTAGAGCCTCTCCTCTATCAGGAACATGAGATTTCCTGTCTGCCAAGATTTTTTTCTCCCCTTAGAATACCTCACATTTCCATCTCCTCCCCAACTTCTGACATGAAGCCCTGGTTCCAATACACTTGACCTCATCCTCAAGGGCTGTAATTATCACCTCCATTTTTCCTCTGTAACTTAAAATTAGCTTCGTTAGAAACAAGACCTTAGGAATTCCCAGTCCCCATCCTATTGGCAAGTGAGATAAGAAGACTCTCTCCCATTATGTTTGTCATAAATAGCTCTCCTTCTAACTTTTCCACCAGGCCTCGTTTTCCACATTTAAAATCTTCATGTCTCTTAGTTTGCTGCCACTGTCCCTCGAATCTCAAGGTGCAGGCAAAAGCCTTTTTTCCCTCTGTGGGTTCATTAGCAGCCAAGGTTAGGAGAGTCTCCACACACGTGAGTACCCATATGATCGACAGCCATAGCAACTGAGGTCGTGTTGAGTTTTGAGGCCATGGTTACTGCCTAAGGTTGGATCTAATAAGCTTTTCATTAATCTCTTTTGATTGTACACTCATGCATCGCTTTGCCTCCCCTGCAGCCCCAGTTAATTATATTATTCTTGTTGTTACAGGAACTTAGGATCTAAGTTTGGAAAACTCGCGAGTTTGCATCTGACGTGCTGCTACCCAGTTTGTTCGAAAAGGCTGTTTAACCACTCAGAGTCTGTGTTCTTGTCAAAAAGGGATAAAACAGGGCTCACGTTAACATCTGCTTCATAATGGATTGAGTGCATTAATGGATATGTGAGGTCTTTTGCAAATATTTGGTACTTCCAACACATGTTTTTCTTTTTTAAAAAAATTTTATTGGAGTATAGTTACTTTACAATGTTCAAAATATACAAACACCTCATGCAGCTCGATATAAAAAAAAACAACCTAATCAAAAAATGGGCAGAATGAAAAGATGCTCAACATATGCTTTTCATATTTCAAAGTGTACCCAGCTATTCCTTCCATCCTAGATTTCCTCTCCAGCTGATACTAACTGAGAGTTTGGGTGTGATGGATAGAGGAGGATACTCTTTTGTCCATTTTTATTCCAAGTGACTGGGCATTCATGCTTCCATGGAGGGAATTGCATCCAAGTTGTTGTCACGTTAATCACAGGCCAACTGGGAGTAGGCTATTTACACTTGTGTCACTTCCTCCAAGATTCGATTACTGTAATTGCCTATTGACTATGTGTTCTGCCGGCTTCCATACTAGCACCAGCTGTCAGGGTAGGGAGTTGTGGGCAGCGTGGGTCACAGTAAAAGGGGAAGCTTCCAACGTGTACACCACCCCAGCCTCTGTGCCTGTCCATTCATCCTCCCTAAGCCTTTGTTCAATGTGTGTGCATGCATGCATGCTTAGTTGCTCAATCATGTTTGACTCTCTGCAACTCCACTGGAGCCCACCAGGCTCCTCTGCCCATGGAATTCCCCAGGCAAGAATACTGGAGGGGGTTGCCATTTCCTACTCCAAGGGATCTTTCCAACCCAGGGATAGAATCTGCATCTCCTGTGTCTCCTGCATTGCCAGGCAGATTCTTTACCTCTGCGCCACCTGGGAAGCCCTTTGTTCACTGTATTGATGCTCAGATCTTTCCCTTTTACCTCTTCTGGGTCTGTTATAATGTGTCTCCGGCCAAGGAGATCTCTTTGGATTTTAACCATGGATTTTGTGGTCAAAATCGGCCCAATGCAATTACCCAAGGCTACACAGAGTCTTGTTTAAGGATATTTATATTTCATTTGGAATTGTTTGATGCATTTTTTAAAATTTAAGCTTTCTGCTTATCTCATGTTGCTTAAATTGATTTTTAGAAATCATTTGGCTTCTCTACTGATTTTTCCATTTATTTCATTAGTATTTTGGGGAGAGGGTGATAGCAGCATGTGATTGTTTGCTTTTTCAGTCAACCAAGTCATGAGCCATCTGACTTCACCCTCAGATGAGAGGTCAGGTGCAAACTTCCATTTTATTCAATATAGAAATTGGTTTGAAAGAGGATCGGGGAATGCACTGAATTCCTGCTATTTCAGGTTTGCGTGTACTGTTCAACATTCCTGCTGACACCTCAGCCTAAACTTTACACAGGTTGTCCCATAGCTCAGCTGTCTCCCAGAACTGAATTTAGCTTAAATCACTGCCATCTACTGCGATTGCCCCAGACAAATCTTTTCAGTCTTCTAACTCTTAAATGAAAAGTGCTTCCTCACCACTCATTTGATGGAGGGTAATGAGGTGCTGTTTCTACAAGATTACTTACCTGATGAGACAGGAGGACTCGATTGAAAAGACACAGGCAGGACCCCAGAAGGCTCTAGCTGAGCACTCCTGGAGGATTGGGCTAGCATTTTTATAGAGCAGCCAATACTTTCTTCCTTCCTTTTTGCCCCAATAAATGAGTATGGTTCATTGTCTTCGTAAAATCATGTTCCAACTTTTTTCTCTCTCCTCAGTGTCTAGATTAGTGGTCCTCTAACTTTGGCATCCATCAGAGTCACCTGAAGTTCTTATTAAGAAACAGATTTCTAGGTCCTGCCCTTTGAATTCCTGACTCAAAGGTCTGGGTTGGAGCCTGATGATTTGCATTTCTAACAATTTCCCAGGTAATGGTGATGCTGCTGGTCCAGACATCACACTTGAAGAACCACTGACTTGGAGTGTATAAAGCCAATGAACCATTGTGGCCTATAGTATCCTCAGTCATTTAGCACTTTTCTGCCATTCCAATCTTGCCCACCACTGCTGCTGCTCACTGCCATCCACTCAGCCTTCCATTTCAATAGATGCCTGATTCTGAAATCCCATATAACTGTTGAAAGCAGCAAAGCCTTCCCTACCTCCCTGCCTTTGCTGTTGTTGTTGCCTTTCCTAGCACGATGTCCTTTATCCCCTGCCTTTCCTACCTGGCCCACCTCCAACTCATCCAAGTTCTACATCAAGCACCATCTTCTCTGTAAATCAAGTCCATTCCTAGTAAGAGTCTGCACTCCTATTTGTCTGTTATTCTCCTTGAATAGAAGGCAATGGCACCCCTCTCCAGTACTCTTGCCTGGAAAATCCCATGGACAGAGGAGCCTGGTGGGCTGCAGTCCATGGGGTAGCTAAGAGTAGGACACGACTGAGCGACTTCACTTTCACTTTTCACTTTCATGCATTGGAGAAGGAAATGGCAACCCACTCCAGTGTTCTTGCCTGGAGAATCCCTGGGACAGGGGAGCCTGGTGGGCTGCCGTCTATGAGGTTGCACAGAGTTGGACACAACTGAAGCGACTTCACAGCAGCAGCAGCAGTCCTTGAATAATTCTCCATCAAAGCGCTTATTCACTGTATCTGGATCGTTTCTGTACAAGTTTTGGCTTCAGCTAGACTGTGACCTCCTGAGGGCCTGGGTGGTACTTCATTTCGCAACTGCAGAGCCTCATACAATATGTGGCCCATGTTTGTTGATCAGTACATGTTTGTGCTTGATTATTTCATGGCAGACACAATCACTTGACTTAATTATCTAGAAGCTTTGGTTTAAACATGATTTCCCTTCAATAGAAGCAAATGATGTTCATTTGGTTGCTTGGAGTCCAGTGTAAATGAAAAGGATGGAAGAGTGTTATGTCTTGCAGAAGTCTGGTGGCATCACTTAATTTCATGATCCTAATCACCATCTATAATCATCAAATAGGAACAAAGCCAGAAAGTATAAACCTTTTGCATTATTGCTACCTTAGAATAGCACTCTTCTACATTTTCACATCCTTCCTCGTAAGTCCTTAAAAATAGTTCCATAATATACTAAGATGCTCCAGTGGCTACAACATCATTTCATTTGAAAAATGACTCCATGCAGAGAGTCTCCCACCCCTGACCAGGATATGAATGGCAGGACAGGACCGGGATGGAGAACACAGGAGCCACATAGGGCCTGTTTTGAGTGAGGAAAGATCCTAGCACTGGCCTTAGGAGGCATGAGTTCTCTGGTCATGATCCAGTCTGACCATGTAACTGTTTCTTCATCTGCCAAATGAACTAAAAGATCTCTCAGGACCTCTCAGCCTTGATATCCTGTGATAAGATCTTTAGAATAAAATAACAGATTCATGAATAATTCCCCAATGAACTCTTTATAGACAATGTTGCTTTTTGATCGACATCCTCAGGACTGTCATGGCTTATGTTCCATGGTCCCCGAATGCTTCTCAGACCCATTTCTGAGAGAAGGAGTAGAGGTCACCTCCTGGGCAGGATGCTCACTGAGTGTTTTTTTCAACAGACAGAAGTCAGCTTAGATCCATCCCAGACCTAGTCACACCCACTGCTGGGGTTGGACTTGTTTCCCAAAGGCCAAGAGCTTTGCCATGTTTTCCTCCCTGGGACTTCATAGATGGACACAAAGCCCAGATTCCCTCTGGAAGTTTCTCCTAGTTCATGGCTTCAGTGAGTAGCTTGGTGTTGATGACGGCCCAAATGCGATCTCCATCCCTGACCCTTTCTTTCAGCTGCTCAGCATTCATACTTAATTCTCTATCTAGTACTGCACGGGTACCTTCCCAAACTAAACCAGTCTCCTCTTCCAGATATGCCCTTCTTTCCAGAGTTCTCCATATCTTTTAACAAGTCCTGTTATGTAGGATTGGATTATAGGCTCTTATTTGACTTCTCCTTCTCCTACCCAGGTACCTAAGAGTCTAGTCTGTTTGTTTCTGGAATATTTCTCCTTTCCTTTTCCTACCTTTATCACACGGCCACTGTCCTAGTACAGGTCTCTGTGATCTCTTGCCTAGAGTTTCATAGTAGCTTTCTACCTGGCCTGACCTTATCACTCCTCCTATTTCAACCCGTTTGTCCATTAGAAGCAGACCATGAGATGAGAGGAGGACTCATAAGCAAATAATTCATCAAGGAAGTGTTTCTTGTAGAAACTGGTAAAGGGAGCACAGGAATCAAGACAGGGAGGGGAAGACTCTACGCAAAGATGAGCTTTCACATACAGTCTGGCTCCTACCTGATCCCACAGGGAACTGGCAATATACATTATGCCTCAGATTTCCTGCCAAATGGAAGCAAGGGAGTCAAGCTTTCATATCTCTACACTGTCAATCATTGGCTTAGGGCTGCCCCAAGGGATGTCAATTCACCAGCACTTTCAGCACTCAGCTCGTTTTGTCAAAGTTCCTCCTGTAGCCCAAAGACAGGTCTCTGAATAAAGTTACAGGTGTGAGCTATTAGAAGCAAAGCCTATAGAAACTAGGAAAAGGGGCCCAGAGATATATAATAAAAGGGTTTTAAGAGACCCAGGCACTTGACAGAACCTTGACAGTGTCCACTACCCAAATTTTTGCAATACTGCCAGCAAAACACTGCCACACTACAGCTTAATCATCGCTTTGCTCTACTTAGCAACCATTAGTGACTCCCTAAATGCTCTAAGCACTTTGCCTCAAAGGCCCAATAATTTTGCATTAGGCGCAAACATTTACCTCTGCTTGCCTCTTTTCCCCCTTCATGAATCTTACACTTCTGACAGGATGATTTAGTATTTCACACAAAGTTCAGAGCTTTCCAACACTGTGCCTTAACCAACTCAGTCCCCTCTGCCTCGAACAGTCTTGAAACTACATCTGCAAATCCTACACATCTTTCAAAAACCAGGCAGACTTTCTGATGGCCTCCTAGGAGATGTGATCTTTCCCTCTCTGGAGCTTCCCAGTGCTTTATCTGGCCCTCAGTGCCTGTTCTGTGTATGGAAGCAGCTGTCTTCTCTCTCCTCCGGATTCAGCTTTGGTACCCCTCTCCTCTTTACATCCTTGCAGCACCATCCACAGTGCCCAGTGCTTGGGATGTGAACAATGCCACCCGTGCTTGTTGAATACGTAGTCGAAGCTCCTCCTTGTGTCTGTGTCAATCATGAGGGTAAATTGGGAAGTGAACCCCCTCCCCTAAGTGAGTTCCTGAAGTTTCAGTTCTTTCAATGGGGGCTTTAGCCTTTTGGAGGCAGTGAATCAACTGTGTGCCTTTCTCACATCCTCTCATGTCAGTCTCTGCTGTGGAGGAGAAGGTGGTACAACGGTGAACGGGAGGTGAAAGGCAAAGTTCCAGTTCACCATGTCCTGAAACAACCCTTTCTTTCAAGAAGTTCCAGAAATAGCTTGAGAAACCACTTAAATATGTGAGTCTATCTAACCCTCAAGAGTATTATTATGGATATAAATGTGAAGTGCTTCTCTATCAGGAATAGCACCGAAATGGCATTCAAAGAACTGGGCTCTGTCTAGTACTGTCATAGTGTGAGATATTGAGGGTGTCAGTCTGTCTTTTGGGGGTTTGCTTTCCTCATGAGTTAGTGGTGCAATTGGATGACGGAATTAATATTTCCAGCATCTTAAGATTTCACTCAGACCTTTCATGTAGCAGCCGCTGCGCTGAGTACTAGAGGCATGAAGACAGACGTCATGGGTTCCCTTGACCACAAAACCCTTGAAAACTTGACTTTCTCAAACTCCCTTGAAATCATTAATCTGCTCTGGAAGGAAACTTGTTGTTGAAATCTCCTTCCTATGTCTTTTGCCCTTCAGTTCTAATCAGATCCCTTATTAGATCTGATGCCTCCTTCCTCTGCTAATAAGATGAGACTTTACTCACAGGAACCGTCAGGAACTTTAAACTTGAAATTTGTCCACAGAATTTTTTCCCATAAAACACATACATAGATATGTGACACATATATAGAGAATAAATATCTGTGTCAAATGTAGACTCCAGCACTCTGCTAGGCTCACTCAGGAGCCATTTGATGGAATCACATGCATTAACCCATCAGCACATGCAATTCAAACCAAGGCCAGAGTAAAATGAAGATTTCCCACATGATGGGCCACTGAATTCCCTCCTGCATGGATGAGACTGACCTGTGAAAACAACCGCTGCACATCTTTCCCCAGATGAACAAAACAGACATGATCATAGCCCCACCCACCCCCCTGATTCTCCAGTCTCTCACTCTTCTTACTGACTTCAGATGTTCTGAGTCATTAATGTATAAGCTCTCAGTTCAGTTCAGTTCAGTCGCTCAGTCGTGTTCTACTCTTTGCGACCCCATGAATCGCAGCACACCAGGCCTCCCTGTCCATCACCACTCCCAGAGGTCACTCAGACTCATGTCCATCGAGTCGGTGATGCCATCCAGCCATCGCATCCTCTGTCGTCCCCTTTTCCTCCTGCCTCCAATCCCTCCCAGCATCAGAGACTTTTCCAATGAGTCAACTCTTCACATGAGGTGGCCAAAGTACTGGAGTTTCAGCTTGAGCATCATTCCTTCCAAAGAAATCCCAGGGCTGATCTCCTTCAGAATGGACTGGTTGGATATCCTTGCAATCCAAGGGACTCTCAAGAGTCTTCTCCAACACCACAGTTCAAAAGCATCAATTCTTCGGTGCTCAGCCTTCTTCACAGTCCAACTCTCACATCCATACATGACCACTGGGAAAACCATAGCCTTGACTAGGCGAAACTTTGTTGGCAAAGTAATGTCTCTGCTTTTGAATATGCTGTCTAGGTTGGTCATAACTTTTCTTCCAAGGAGTAAGCATCTTTTAATTTCATGGCTACAGTCACCATCTACAGTGATTGTGGAGCCCCCCCCCCCCAAAATAAAGTCTGACACTGTTTCCACTGTTTCCCCATCTACTTCCCATGAAGTGATGGGACCAGATGCCATGATCTTCGTTTTCTAAATGTTGAGCTTTAAGCCAAATTTTTCACTGTCCTCTTTCATCTTCATCAAGAGGCTTTTTAGTTCCTCTTCACTTTCTGCCATAAGGGTGGTGTCATCTGCATATCTGAGGTGATTGATATTTCTCCCAGCAATCTTGATTCCAACTTGTGTTTCTTCCAGTCCAGCGTTTCTCATGATGTACTCTGCATATAATTTAAATAAGCAGGGTGACAATATACAGCCTTGATGAACTCCTTTTCCTATTTGGAACCAGTCTGTCGTTCCATGTCCAGTTCTGTTGCTTCCTGACCTGCATACAAATTTCTCAAGAGGCAGGTCAGATGGTCTGGTATTCCCATCTCTTTCAGAATTTTCCACAGTTTATTGTGATCCACACAGTCAAAGGCTTTGGCATAGTCAATAAAGCAGAAATAGATGTTTTTCTGGAACTCTCTGGTAACTTATCAAATACTCAACTGCACCAAGCACTGCACAAGTCCCTGTAGATAGTAAGATACTGTCAAGCAGTCTGCAGACTAGAGGAGACTCCACCTAGTCCTGAGGTCTGCGGACCAGTTCAGAATTATGTGCAAGGCCTGGTCACTTGATCTGCATATTCGCCTTAAGGCCAGGTTTGTGGTTTGCTTCACCTTGACTATAAAATTCTTTGGCTTATCACATATAAAGGCAAGAGTGCCTTCCCTTTTATTGCTGCCTGGACTTGTTTCTTCTCTAGGCTTGTTACTGGTACATCATAGGCCACTGGATTTCCAAGGAGTGAACCAGTGGTTGCCACACATTTGTACAGAATTATTCTGTTCTGATTCAAAGGCCTCTGGCCAGGTACTGACAACCCAGTGGGGAAAGGAGCATTGTTTAAAAGATTCCCTTGTCAGCAGGAATAGAGATACAGACACAGGGAAGAGTCGTGTGGATATGGGGAGGTGGGAGTGGGATGAACTGGGAGATTAGGACTGACGTATGTGCACTGCCATGTGTAAAACAGACAGCTAGTAAGAACCTACTACTGGATAGTGTGGGGAGCTCAGCTCAGTGCTCTTGATGACCCAGAGGGGTGGGATGGCGAGGGAGGTCCAGGAGGGGGGATAGATGTATGGCTGACTCACTTTGTTGTACAGCAGAAACTAACACATTATAAGGCAACTATAATCCAAAAAAAACAAAAAACAAAAAACTCTTTCCTTTGTCAAGAGGCAAGAAGAGCTTAGGCTTCATATGGGAAATCTTCCCATTGGGAGTGCTTCCTCTCTCCCCATTACCCCTTCCTATAAAGCACAGCCCTTGAGCTTGGAAACTATGGCTCAGCCTGCAAGGAACAGGCTGCAGGATGAGCACATTCTTGAATACAATCTACCTTGCCCAGTGGAGACCAGGAGCAATGTCCTTATTACTCAGGGGCCTTACTACTGGTGCTGGTGACAAAGGCTTTAGATTTGCAAATCATGACAGATGATGACGTGAGGCAGATTCCGAGGAGCCCCACTTGGAGATGAAGAATCACTGTTGCGTTTACCAGGTTTCCTAATCGCTAGCTCATTTTTTAGGACATCTCTGAGAGAAATCATCCTCTCCTCCGTGACACCATCTCTTCTCTTCGCCTGTATCTAATTGTTTTTGTTGTTGTTTTTGTTGTTTGTTTTCACTCAAGATATATATTAAACATGAAAATTTCAATTAAAGGGAATTGGGGGAAAGAAAACTTTGAAGGAAGCTCAGGCTAGTTCAGATATTCATTTTTGGGGAAAAAAGTTCTCTTCTAGATAATTTCTCTTTTACTTGAGGATTTGGTGAGATTATTAAACAATATCTATTAAAAGCAATCCTGTAGGATTTCCCTGTTGGTCCCTATCGTGAGAATCCTCCTGCTGATGTAGAGGACATGGGTTCAATCCCCGGTCCAGGAAGATCTCACATGCTGCAGAGCACAAAAGTCTGTATGCCACAACTCCTGAGCCTGAACCCATATGCTTCTGAGGGCCCACATGACTGGAGCCCCTGCTCCACAACAAGAGGAGCCACTGCAATGAGGAACCCGAGCACCACAGCTAGAGATAGCCCCCGCTCGCCACAGCTGGAGAAAGCTGGCACGAAGCAATGAAGACCGAATACAGCCAAAAGTAAATAAAGCAATCCCATAAAAGAATCTGAGACTGATGTTAAGCAATAACTTGGCCATACTACTAACAACAACTTTAGGTAGGTTTCCTACTAAAATGCGCCTTCATGAAGAACCTGACAATGAATATCACTGACTAGCGTGTCTGTTTCCTGTAAGTTCTATTCTGACAATGGTTCTATCCACCATTTTGGGGAGTGGATACCAAGGACAATGTTGAGGCGAGAGAGATTTTGACAAGAAGGTCTAGAGACTGTTCAGCTAGTGTAAGATTCCAGCTGTAGTCACGAGCTGGAGGCATCTCATCTATAGGGTAAAGGAAAGGAGGAAAAGGGGGAAAGAGACAGCGTGAAAAGAAACAGGGACATCTGGTTGGAAAAGCAATGAACAAAGGCATTGCAGGTGTACAGTTCAGAACTGGGGCTGCAAAGTGTGATGGGGGCCTGAATCTCATTTTGGAGGTTGCCTCATCGTCTCCTCCCATGCCAGATTTACTCCATCTGTCTCTTCTCGCACATGGTTCTTCCTTCTAAAGTGGCTTTGCCAGATCCCTTTTCCATCCATGTGTATTTTGCTAAAACTTCAAGTCCCAGGTCAAGTTCTGTCTCCTCTGTGAGGCTTGCTTCAGGTGTTCATCACTCCCAGATCGCATTTCTGTTAACTCTTTAAGAACCGCGTGGAGGAAATGGAAGAGCAGATGCAATCTTCTCTCCTAACAGTCTGCATCACTCTGCTGTGGAGTTACCTTAGCATATGCTGCTGACAAAGAAAATGCTTTGTGCTAATTATCTCATATGAATAGTACTTGTCTGTTTCAATTAAATACCTTTGAGGGAAGCAGCAGTGCTCTATAATTTCTTTTAGCCCCAAATGTATAACATAACGCTAGGCTTTCGCAGTAGCCAGCATTTATTGAACAGCTGCCATGTGCTTGACACGGTTTTCAGCTCTTTGCATGTGTTAACTTGTTTAATCCTCACAACCCTGTAGCTACTAGTACTATTTTCATTTTGCAGATGAGAAAACTGAGGCTTATAGAAATTCAGTTAATCGTCCAAGACCACACCAAATACAAAATAAGAGAGGCAGGGTTCAGAAGTAGGCTGTCCATACTCTTTTCCATTTATTGTAAATGGCCTGTGCTAGGTAATCTATAAACACCTTAGTACTTGTTAATGGATCTATTGACTTTATCTGAAAGAGAATAAAAATTAATTCTAAAGTAAAGCATCCTTTGTACAAAGAAGCAGCTCACGCTTAACGGCATTACCGATTTCCTGTTACTTGGATTTGATCTGAAAATTGAACAGAAACATTTCATCCTTCTCAGGCTGCCCTTGGGCTTTTAGAAAAACTGCAGGAAGCACAAAGTCTGATCAGGGCTTTCAACTGGGTTCCTCCTCATCTGAAGGTGAAGTGGAAACTGGGCAACAGTCCAAGTGCTTTACCAAACCAGCTAATGCTACTGGCAGCTCCCTAGAAACCATTTAGGGGCTCACAAAGCCCACAGCACACAGGGAAAACCTGGGCTGCTCATTAAAAGAGGAAACAGGAAATAAGCATCAAAGAACAAGTGCTCTGGACGATGTGTTCATGTTACATGTATGAATCATCTCTGAATAGGAGGGACAAAGACTTTTTTTTTTCCTTCCAGGCTTGTTATGTCCATGCGGCATCCAAAGTGGTAATGTGGTGTTTGTTAAGGCTGCCTGTTGAAAAGCTCTCCAGGTCTCCCCAGAAATGCAAGCGAGTAGTGGAGCTGATGGGGTGCATAATGAACAGTCTCTTGTGAAGCTCAAGGATGATTTTCCCCCATCATCTATTTGTATGTTTATAAATGAGTAATGAGGTCAATTTGGGACAGGCAGGTTTTGTGCCATGATTTGGACAGATGTTCAGTACTCTGCAAAGCACAGCTGCCTGGTCTAAGTGGTGTCTCTTGCCAAAAGTATTGAGCATTCAAAGGAGAATGTGTCACCAGGGACTGTTCAGAGGAGCCCATTGATCATCAGGGAATCGGCTTGTATCGATCCTTTGCAATCACATTTACACTTGTAGAACCTGTGGTGCTCACTAAGAGCAAATGCACAAAATTAAAAGACTTTTTTTTTTTTTTTTTTTGCAGTTGGCAAATAAATGTTGGATCGACACAACTGTCAGTCTTCACTTGTTAATATCCAAAAAATATTCATTTGTCTTCTGTTAAATTAGCAAAACTAAGCTTTGAACCGGTAATGCCTGAGGTGTTTGAGCTCTGTTCTAAATGATGATATGGCTTTGTCCCTTTGATACTAGGCTTCCCTGGTGACTCAGATGGTAAAGAATCTGCCTGCAATGTGGAAGACCTGGGTTCAATCCATGGGCCAGGAAGATCTGCTGGAGAAGGAACTGGCAAGCCACTCCAGTATTCTTACCTGGAGAATTCCATGGACAGGGGAGCATGGTGGGCTATAGTCCATGGGGTCGTAAAGAGTCAGACATGACTGAGCAAGTAACACACATATCAAATTGGCAACACAGTGGTAAAGAATCTCCCTGCCAATGCAGGAGATGCAGGTTCAATTCCTGGGTTGAGATGATTCTCTAGAGGGGGAAATGGCAACCTACTTCAGTATTCTTTCCTGGAGAACCCCATGGACAGAGGAGTCTGGCGGGTTACAGTCCACAGAGTTGTAAAGAATCAGACACGACTGAATACACAGCCATATCACCTAACTGCAACGTGGAATAGCAATGCTGTGTGTTTAGAGTATGTGCAGCTCACATGACATAGGACGGACCTGAAATAGCTGACCATAAAACTCCTGAGCTACTACACAGGAGCTATTTAATGCAGCCACATAAGATACGTCATGGCATTAAAGCTTCTGTCCAAAGGGTAACAACCATTGTTCGCTTAGATCATATCTCAGTTTTTGGCTATCACAAACCGTGCTCGAATGTACACTGCTGCATGGCTCATTGTGTACATTTATTGTTGTTTCTCAAGGGTACGTAGTAAAATTGAGAAAGCTAGAATGTATGTAAGGCACATACATACTCAGCTTTTCTAGATATTTTCAAGGCACCCACAGAAGAGGCAGCATCAATTTGCATTATTACCAGCAGTTCTTGAGAGCCTCCTTTTCCCTCCACTTTGCTAACATTTGATGTTGAAAGGCTCTTTAATATTTGCAGGTCTGGTTGGCATAAACTGGCCTTTAATTGTCTTATTTGGCAATTCCTCACATTGTTATTAGGTATAAGTGTTACTGCATTTGTTTGTTTTTCATTTGAGGTGCTTCTTTTCTGAACTTTTACACTTTTTTTTTTGCCATTTTCCTCATTCTTTTGCTTGACATTATTTCTAGAGTTCTTTATTGGTTTTGGATATCAATCCTTTGTAAGTTATGTGCATTGCAAATACTGTCACCTAGCTTGGGCTTTTTTTTTCTTCATTTTTCTGTGTCTACCATCAAACGGAATTTAAAATTTCTTATATAATTGTATTTTATGTCTTGTTTACATAATCCTTCCTTATCCCAAGTCATAATATGTTCCACATTTTCACAAAGAGTATTTTATGAACCTCTCTCCCAATAATTAAGTCTTTAATCCACCTAGAACATATTTATGTATGGTGTGAGATAGGGTTCCAATCTTCCAATTTTATCTTTTTCCACATAGATAGCCAATTGTCCCCACATCCCATTGGCGTTTTTCCCTTTTTATAACTTTTCTGGGGCTGAGTCTTGGCCGCCAGTAGTGAAAGCTGGGAGTCCTAACCACTGGACCACCAGAGAATTTCCTCCCGCTTTAATAGCCCATTTTTGCCCCTTGATTTTAATGCTATCTCTGCTATATATCAATTTTTCACTTGTGATGGCTTTGTTTCTATTTGCTTTACTTGTCTGTTTGTCTGTCTTTATGTCTGTAATGTGTTATATCATTTGGTATGCTGTTACAAGGCATCTTGGTATCTGACAGGGCACAGACCACCACCAGCCCCAGCCTTGTTATTTTTTCCAAAATTGAATTGGCTACTTTAGGCATTTTTTCTTTTCTTTATGAACTTAAGGATCAAACTGTCAAGTTAAAAAAACTTTCTTGTGATCTTAATTGACATTCTCGTATTTATAAATTGTATGAGAACTGACATATATATATATGATACTGAGTTTCCCAAGTGATAGAGATGATACAATTTCAATTATATTAGAAAATCTTTTATTGAAATGTTCTCCAGAACTATAATACATGTATTTGTTGATTTACTACTAATTGCCTCAGAGATTTGTCACTGTTGTGAATAAAATTTAGTTTCCATTTCAAGAGTTTATTTTTGGTATATATATAAATAAAATAATGATTTGAATAGTAAAAACATATCCAGATATCATGCTGAGTTTTATATTAATTATGAAAGTTTTTGGTAAATTTTGGTGGATTTCCTATTAAAACAATCACTATATATAAAGACATTTTTCCTTTTTCCCCAATACTTATGATTTTTTCTTTTCTTAGAGCAATAGTTAGAATCTTAGAAGTAGTGACAGTGAATATTCCTGCTATGTTTCTCAATTTAATGGAATTGCTTCTAAGTTTTTCATTAAATACAGTGTATGATGTAGATTTTAGATACCTATTATCATATGAAGTAAATTGCATCCACAATTTAATTAGCTAAGGATCCATGTCTTGAATAAAGATTAAATTTTATCAAGTGATTTTTCTAAATCTATTTAAATGGTCACATGTTTTCCCCTTTCATTTGTTAACTCAGTGTGTTATATTGATCAATTTTTAATGTGTTTTTGCTTTTTGATTTCTGGGATTAAATATAGTTAGATTTGGCATATTATTTTTTAAATGCTGCTAAATTAAATGTGTTAATATTTTATATGAGCTTTCTGTATCTATGCTTGTAATGAGATTGGTCTATAAATTCATTTTCATATGTATCAAGGCAATAATAACCTTATAAAATGAACTGTAAAACCTTTCCACATTTTTTTCTTACAGTATGTTATAAATGTACATGCGTTTAGGAGTAAAATGCTTTCTCTAAGATTTACTACCAAAAAAAAAACTTTCCTGGCCTCTAGCACCTCTCCCCACAAATACCATTTTTCTCTCTCCTGGGGCAAAAATTTTCAGCTGATCATTTTGACATTTACCTCAAGATTTCTGGAAAATATGCTTGCATTGCTACCTCATGACTTTTCAGGATTAGTAGGAAGTATTTATTTCTCAATATAAGGGAAGAAGATTTATCTTTCTTTCCTTCCTCTGCTCCTACGTTCCCATCTCTCCACCTCTCAATGGAGTCATACGGTAATTTTGGTTAAATATGCCTACACTAGTGTTTTATTATAAAGACAATGTAAGGGCTATTCAAAACTGAGACAGTTTTTCCTTGCCTGCATCATGTGGGTTTTGCTTAAACAATGATGATACTTTTATTTATTTCTTTGCTTAGTTTCTACGTTTTATCACTAATTCAAATCCCAAACTAAACTACTCAGCAGTTGTCTAAATCTCTTTTCAGGGCATTCAGGTACAATAGGTATTCTAACAAGTTTATCTTCTGAAAAGTCCCTTTGGGAGACTTCTGACTACTCCCAAGTAGACTGACCGCTCTGTACACCTAGTGGACCGCGGTCTTCTGGGGATGTGCCTTCACCTGGGGGTTCCCTTTACTCCTTTCCTCTTGCAGGAGGTACCGCTTCTAGTACCCCATGTTTTCTGTTTTCATGAGGTAAATATTTTGATGTGTTATAACACTGAAAATGTTTATTATACTCTTCCTTGAATGACAATTTGGCTTCTCATGGAATTCTAGACTGGAAACAATAGTCCTTTAGAATTTCGAAGGAAGGTATTGCTCAACTGACTGAAAAAAATGTTAATTCTGAGAAGTCTTAAGCTGTTCTGATTCCTCACAGCCATTCCTATGTGACCTGTTTTTTCCTCCCACAACTTTATATGCTTTTTTCTTGGAGCTGAGTGTTCTGGAATTTCAGAATGATTTTCTTTGCATAGGTCTATTGCTGTGTACATTTTTGGGCACTTGACTTTCTTGAACACGAAACTTGGGTTCTTCATCTCTGGAATATTTTCTTGTTTTAGTCTATTGATTGTTTCTTTCCACGCATTTTTATTATTCTTCCTTTCTAGAACTTTTAGATATTGGACTTCTTGAAGTGGCTGTCTAATTTTCTTACTTTATCTTCCTCTCTGTTTTTTTCTGTCTTTTGAGGAATTTTCCTTTACTAATCTTTGAAAACTCCTATCAACTGTTCTGTTTCTTCTAATTAAATTTAATTTCCAAGGGGTAGTGGCAGTTGTTCTCTAAATGATCCTTTTTATAGTACACTGTTCTTATTTCATGATTGAAGTAACTTCTAATCTTTTAGGACATTGATGATAGAATTTTGAAAGTTTCTTCCTGTTTCATCTCTAATTTTTTCAAGTTGCTTATTTCTATTCATTTTGGCCTTTGATTTCTACTTTAGAGGTTTTCCCTAGATGTCTTGGATCTTTGTTGTCAACTTGCTTTTTTTTTGTTTCAATGTCCCTTCTTGGGCTATTCAGATCTCCAAGAGCTGGTCCTTTCTAAGTTCTGTCTGGATCATACCTGTCTGGTTTCCCTACTAATGATTTGCCAAAACCTCGGGGTAGGGGTGGGGGAACTGGCTCTCTTTCCATTCAACATGTCTATGTTTTGTAAACGGCCCAACTTCATTGCAGTATTCCCATCCTCAACTGTGCCAACTTCTCCCAAGCCAGAGACTCCGTTTTATCCTTTTTGTAGTGTTTTGTTGGGGGCAAAGGCAGGGTATCTTCTGGGCTCTTCGGAGTAGGCACAGGGATCTGGAGATCTAAATGCTTCATAGACTTCCAACCCAGCATCTTTAATTTTAACCTTTCCATGCCCCCCACCCTCTCTCTACTCTGTACCTCCTGAGGTACTGTGGGATCAACTCCTGAGTATTTTGCAGATTCTGTCAAATAAAACAGACTCTTGTCAATTTCCTGTGCAAGTTTAGAATTCGTTTTCTCAGATCTGCAAGTTCTTTATGACTTGCCCAAATGTTTTCCAGCTTCCAGAATTTTATTGCTCACTGATTATCCAATTCCAGTTATTTTTTTGGTATCAATTCCACTTTCCTCTGACCACTGTTTTCTTAGCTCTGTAGACATTATTTTACTATTTTTCAGGTATTAACAGGTTTTGTCAAAGTTATTCTCAAACTATGTTGAATGCAACATGATAATAATTTCTTGCAATTTGATTATAAGCCTCTTAAAGTCTCCTCTTTTTCTTTCTTTGATCATTTCCCCAGTGTCTCATATACTTCACATATCTAGGACTTGATGCCTCCAGGTAACTATTAAGTTATTTCTAAGCAACACATTCAATGTATCACCACAAGCTATTCTCAATATTTGTGTAGCACCACATCAGCTTTTTTTCTGATCACTAAATATTACAATCTTCAGACAACTGGATGTTTATTAAATGATAAATATGATGATAATAAGAGAACAGAGGAAGATAGTGATAGATAGATGATAGATACATAGATAGATAGATATGGGTCAGTTTTCTAAATGGGTGTTTCCCTAAATTTTCCATTTAGCTCCACTGCTGTGATATATATGAATAGATGTTCATGAACAAAGGATTCTTGGTCAAATTAATGTGGTAAATACTGGATTAGGCAAATTTAAATAGGTTTCTTTACTGTAGTATTTCTCAGAGCCATTAATGTGCTTTCATGCATAATATGACATTTTTCAAACATACTGTCCCTAAAATTCTTCTTTTGTTTACAGGATAGTTTTTCGTATCTTTTGGGACTTACTTTACATGAAATGAACTTTACAATAGTGTTTGCTCATTCTTTCAGGATTCTTGTTTGCTTGTTTTAGGTTGTTGCTATCACTCATATTTTAAAAATACGTCCCCAAGTCAGAACAATTATGTGAAATATTAAATGGAATAGTTCTTAAATGGCAAAAGCAAGACCCAGCCTCTGTTTTACACCAACATGCTTTCTGGTTAAGGGCAGGTCTCTGAATAAAATCACAGGGCATTAAGTAATGATTGTGTAGTTCTCATGGTTGGATCTTGGGTGAAATTAAGTGAAAGCGGTGCCAGGGAGGGTCCAGTGGGTGAGGCTGTTATGGGGAGAGTCTCAAAGAATGCTAAGATCAAGAGGGTATATGGTGGAGGGGCACACGGGAATCGAAGGCTTTTTCCCTAAGAAGCTCGTCTCAACACTGATGAGAAGTGAGATGCAGAAGCCAAGAAAACCTGAGGGATGAGCAGTTAGAAAGCAAGGCTGGACAGAATGAGAGAGTTCAGGATATAGACTGTAATTCGTATAAGAAACTCTCAGGGTCTCATTATTATTGGGTTCTCACTAGGAAACCTGGGATAGGTTGACAGGTTTAAAGGCGTAGGACTGAATCAAGTAATTATTAACAAAATGTAAATGTGAAATAGTTTTATTCCCATAGGATAGAAGAGGAATTCAGATCCTGAAATGCTAAATCTTTTGCTAAAGGAAAACAACACGTGAGATGCAGACCTGCTGAGAGAATATAGTTGTCTTGGTTCAACATCCAGGTGACTCTATCATCACCTTGCTTTCCATCCATGTTTCTTTGGCATCTATTGGGTTATAGAATTCAAATTTATTGAGATCCTCATCCTAAGAACCACTGTCTATCTCCTGTTAACCTGCAAAGGGGTTACAGTCAAGGCCCAAGATCTTCTACCTGAAGTCCACGGTAATACAGAGACATGACACTGGTCAACAGAAAAGCAGCCAATCTGGGAAGTCTGACATCACTTATACACGACAGAGACCCATTTAGTATGCAGCATAAAAACAAAGGGCTTCCCTGGTGGCTCAGAGATTAAAGCATTTGCCTGGAATGCAGGATACCCGGGTTCGATCTCTGACTTGGGTTCGATCCCTGAGTTGGGAAGAACCCCTGGAGAAGGAAAATGGCAACCCACTCCAGTACTCTTGCCTGGAGAATCCCATGGAGGGACGCTACAGTCCGTGGGGTCGCAGAGAGTCGGACACGACTGAGCAACTTCACTTTCACTTTTCATAAAAACAAACACATTCTCCCTGTGTTACCTGCTGTTCAGAGCAGGGCAGCCAGATCACGCGAGGACATGGTGCCCTGCTGGAAAGCTGAAGTGCAGAGATCCTGATGTAATGAGGCCTGGGGCAATCATCCGGGTGGCGCACATGGCTGGGCAATTCTGCTTTCATAACTCTGGTAGCTAGACAACATTAGCTCCAGAGGGCTGACCTCCCCATTCTGAGTACTCCCTATTACTTAGTTGCCCAGACCTTGGAATCTGGGTTAACAGGCAGGCCTTTGGGACATGGGTCCCATGCACTCCCAAAGACCAGCCAAGACTTTATCTTCTCTGGGTATCTGAGTCACCTCCAAACACCTCATCCCAGAAGGTCATTCTGCTTCATCCTGTTGGTGCGTCTTACCCACAGTGCTTCTGTTCTTTCGATCTGATCCTCAAACTCTATCCCCTTCATTCCATTACCCACCCACAACCTCACTTTCATACTTCTGGTCAGCACTCTCCACCTTTTAATCATTACTTTGACAAAGCAGACTTGAAAGGAAGTTTATTGATCACTTTTGGCAAAGCACCTTGAAACGTTTCTGCTGTTTTCAAGAGATGGAGAGGGAGCAGCAGGCTGACTTCACATGTCCAACTGTGGCAGTTAATTAGAAAGGGCTTCTTTATCCCTCTGATCACTTGTTTTGGAGGTCCACATCATTCTCATCCCACCCCCACCCCTCTTTTAAACAAAATGTAAAAGCAGTATAGCAACCCAAACTCTGAAGAATTTTTAAACAGAAGTACAAAGTGAACACCCTAGGTTTTTTCTTTCAAAATTTTCTATCTCACTTAATCCTCATATCTCATTTTATATAAGAATATCCATAGTGTAAGAATAATTTCACATTCTTTTTAATATTCTACTTTAGAATCTTTCTTCATACATGCTTTTTCTCAAGGTTGATGCCTACTTGATATTCTATGAAGTGAATGGCCCATTCACATTATTTCTAGAGGAAAGAGTCAATTTATTTTATGGGCACCATTCCATTAACTACCTCTGTGCTGGAAGCCCATAATTGAGGTAGACACTATAGCATATTATCCTCAAGTTGGATTTTCAAAATGAAGATATGGGAAGGAAAACAAGTTAGATAAGAGGTAAAGCATCAGAGATCAAGAATCACAAGTCAAAACCTGGGAACTAAGACTTTGAGGCTGGGTTTATGGAGTCAGAGGTTGGGACTAATTATAGGAAGGAGAAGGGGAAGCCTGAGAGCCAGGAAGTCAGTAAGACACAAGGCCTGGAGGGTCTAAACAGAGGGGCCTGGAGTGTCCCAGGGATTGAGCTGAGCAATATCCTTTCTTAAGGGTGCTTGCTGTCTCTTCTCCTATTCATCCTTGTTGCTGGGTTTGGTGCTATTTGTGCCTCAGACACACTTTGCTGACAAAGGTGCATATAGTCAAAACTATGGTTTTTCCAGCAGTCATGTATGGATGTGAGAGTTGGACATAAAGAAGGCTGAGCACCAAAAAATCGACGCTTTCTAACTGTGGTGTTGGAGAAGCCTCTTGAGAGTCCCTTGGATAGCAAGGAGATCCAGTCAGTCCTAAAGGAGATCAACCCTGAATATTCATTGGAATGACTGATGCTGAAGCTCCAATACTTTGGCCACCTGATGCAAAGAGCTGACTCACTGGAAAAGACCCTGGTTCTGGGAAAGATTGAGGGCAGGAGGAGAAAAGGCGACAGAAGATGAGATGGTTGGATGGCATCACTGACTCAATGGACATGAGTTTGAGCAAACTCCAGGAGATAGTGAAGGACAGGGAAGCCTGGTGTGCTGCAGTTCATGGGGTTGCAAAGAATCAGATGCGACTTAGCGACTGAACAACAACTTGTGGCTGAGGTAACTTTGTGCATACTCACTCTGCCTCAACTAAATCAGGGACCAGAGAACTGGAATGACAAGGATGTGCCTGGAATAACACGTTCATGTCCAGTCCATGATGGGTCCTAGAGGCTCTACCCTACTCATGGTCACTCCTGGAAAAGGGAGACGAGGGAGCCATCATCAGGCTGGTCTGGGCAGGCACTCAATTCAATGCCTGACCTGTGAAAACCACTTGGGCCAATCTGATTTCTCTTTAAGGAATTTTGCCATGTGAAGATGGGAGAGGCTGTTGCCAGTTAGGCTTGAGTGTAAAAGAATAGCCACAGAGTAGATGACCTGTCAGCCATGATGTAGGATGTGGAAGGAAATTAAGAGGAAATCACAACTAAACACAGTGGAAATTAAAAGTAGAGCAAGAGTCTCAGAAAAGTGTAGCTGACAGATAGAAAAAGCTGTTCCCCAAAGACAGCCGAGTTCGTGACTTTGCTCTACCCACTTCTTCAACTTTTCCTGGGCTAGCATACACATATATCTTTTCATTTCATCTCTTCTTTTTCCCTCCCAGGGGACCAAGCAAATCTGTTCCTTCCAACTGAAAGATTATTGTATCAAAGATCCTAACAATAAAGTCTCAATAAGGAAGGAATTCCTCAGAGAGCCCCCTAGGAGGCTGCCTTGAAGTCACATCTCCAACATGTAGGAAATTTGGCAAGAAAAACCAAAAGGGCTTGCTGCCTACCTTTATCGGCAGACAATTAAACCAATTAAAGACAGAGGTACTGTATGCTTTTTGCCTTCAAGGTCAGGCCTTGACTCACTAGAACCTTGGCAGAGTCTTGCAGTCTGGAGGGAGTAAGAAATCATCCCTGTCGATGACAGACTTCTGAGCAGATGGTTAGTAAATCAAGGTTCTGATGTGAAATGTTGGTACTTTTTAGCCCAGGAAGATGCAGGTGAAATATTACCAAAGTAATCACATAAAGTAGACTCCAGGGAGCCCCTGGTCACTGTCCTTACAGACAAGGACCATTCAGTGTGAGATGAGATCCTAATTGCAATTAGCAGAACCATAAAGGCGATTTAGAGCCCCAAGGCCAGTGGGATTTATAGGGTGTTATAATTAAGGAGACACCATTTATATTTACAAAAGTGTTTAAACAAGAGAGCCCTTATTTTGTATGAACAGAATACATATCTGGGGTGTGCATTACAGAGACACCATACCTTAGAATGAGTATTATTAGATTAGCATTAATTAAATCCAAATTACAATGGTGGGATCAATGTATCCACAATAATTATCATGCAGATAGAAAGAGCACAGGGTTGAAAAAGCTGTGTCCAAAGCCCAAGTCTCTGAATGTTGGCTGTGGGATATGAGTCAATCAATTTCATTTTTTCATTTATCAAATGGGACTAATAATTCCTCTTCTTTAGGGTGGCCTATTCCTTCCTAGTTGGTCTTCCCTTAATGGAGAATCATGCAAGAAGGTCCTGGGTAAGTTTTGCTTGGAGAGAAACCCCAGGGGAAAGGACCCACAGTCTAGAGGACCCTAGACCCTTAGAGACAGTGCCTGTGGTGACTCTGGCCCTTGGTCCATAGACAGCCACCTTCGAGGTCCTGTGGTCTAGAGATGGTTCACAAAACCCAGTGCTCTTTAGGCAAAGAATGCAGCTGGTCATCGTATGGCACTGCTTAGAAACTGTCATACTTTGAGATTTCTATGTGGGTCATCCTAACATACATGATTTCATCCCATCCGCACAGCAAACTGCCAAGGGGTGTGTGTGTGATTATTTCTATTTAACAGATGAAGAAACTGGAGTTATGAAAGGTGAAATCCGTTGTCCGAGATCACACAGCGCACTAGCCGTAGGGTGAGGATCTGAACAGCTCTTCAGATCCCTGTGTGCACATGCTTCCCATAATCCCATCGAAATCCTGCCAAGTGGGCTGGTGGCATGGCACCTCTCCATCCGCTAATGCAGGCTGCCCGGACTGCCGTCCTCACAGTTTGTCCTAGTTCAGTGCTTCTCAAACATGAAAATGCATACAAATCACCTGGGACGGTTGTTAAGTTGCAGACGCGGATTCAGCAGGTCTGGAGGAGGCCTGAATACAAGTGCCCAGGTGGGGCTGATGTTGCTGACTTGCTAAGCACACTTTGCGTAGCAAAGTCCTAGCTGACCCCCAGTGCTTCCAAATTATTCCCTGGATTTTGAATAGGACCTCTTTTCAAAGCTCAGGACCTTCTCTTCTCTCACTAAGTGGTTAGTGGCCAGATCTGTGAAGCAGTCTCAAGTAGTTCTTAATGAAATTAAAACCAGACTGACATCCCTAATACTCTCCAGCTGTTATCCAGTATGTGCCATTAGGGTAATTGTGCGGGAGAACGGGAGGGTAGACACTAATACAATAATCTAACCAGGGTCCATTTAAAGCTACAGGCGATGGCTTGATTAGTAAGGTAGGGAAATTTAAGATGAGACCCTGGAGTGTGGGCAGCACCAACAGCACCAGCAATAATGGTAATGGCAGCAGAATCATTAACAGAATAGCTTTTACATTTTAAATTGTGTATGGATAATTCTTATAATAGTTCAGCAAGATGAATTGCAGCCTACCAGGCTCCTCTGTCCACAGGATTCTCTAGGCCAGAATACTGGAGTGGGTTGCCATTCCCTGCTTCAGGGGATCTTCCCAATCCAGGGACCAAACCCAGGTCTCCCAGGCAGATTCTTTACCATCTGAGTCACCAGGGAAGCCTTCAGCAAGATAGAGATTATTATTAATTTTCATTTATTCACATTTTATTTTCATCAGTAATCTGAAAAAATGTTCAAGAACATTTAACATAGGACAAGAGAGCACAAGTTTAAATGGGGGGACAAGAAGAAAATTCTGGGTGCCAGACAAGGGACACCAGGAAGGAGGCTCTCAGCCAGCACATGAGGAATGTGTACCTGCTCAGAGTGAGCCACTTTCCAGGAGCCAACAAGAAAAGGAGAATCTGGTCAGTTGAACAATTCACAGTGATCATGTAATTTTTTTAAATTTTTTTTTTTTTTTTTTTTGATGTGGACCATTTTCAAAGTCTTTACTGAATTTGTTACAATGTTGTTTCTGCTTTATGTTTTGGTTTTTTGGCCATGAGGCATGTGGTATCTTAGTTCCCTGACCAGGGATTGAACTTTCACACCCTGCATTGAAAGGTGAAGTCTTAAGCTCTGGACAGCCAGGGAAGTCCCAGTAATCATGTAATTAAAAAAAAAAAAAAATCCAAAGAAAGCAAATTTATTTTCACACCCAGATCATGTGAGGGTATCTCCTGTGGCCCTTCCTAGAGGGGATATGGGGTACCATAATGAATGACTTTCTCAACAGTTACTCATAATAGACCCTAGGATAGCTTCCATGGGGTTATGTCAACAGTGATCCCCAGTGGAGGCTAATGCATCAAAATCAAGCATAATTCAGAAATGTAGTCCTTCAGGGACAAATGAAACATTGTCTAGTACCTAGCAGTTGGTTGCTGCTGCTGCTGCTGCTGCTGTGTATGCTCAGCTCTGTCCAACTCTTTGCAACCCCATAGACTGTAGCCCACCGGGCTCCTCTATACATGGGATTCTCCAGGCAAGAATACTGGAGTGGGTTGATGCTCTGGTTTAATTCAAAACTATATCTAAGATAACTTGGAGAAAGGGAAGATTATGTGTCCTTCAAGAAACCTCTCTCTCCATTGGCATCCCTTAGCGCCATTTTCCTAAGCTCAACTTAGAAGGTGTTAAGTGGCAGTGAGTCAGAGATTGTTCAAATAGCAGGCAGCTCTGGTTGAAAGATAACTTGGAGAAAGGGAAGATTATGTGTCCTTGAAGAAACCTCTCTTTCCACTGTCATCCCTCGATGGCATTTTCCTAAGCTCAACTTGGAAGATGCTAAGTGGCAGCGAATCAGAGATATTCAAATAGCAGGCAGCTCTGTTTGAGTAGAGACCCAAATGAGTAATGGAAAACTAGGCACAGTTGTTTAACAAGAACACAATCCAAATAAAAGTCATCTCAGCCCCGCTCTGAGGTGAATAAACTTCAGGGAATATTCTGAGAAAGAACAGGATTCTTCTCCAAAAGTGCTCCTTTGAATGATTGTGGTCTTAAGTAGTACTTCAAATAACGAGGATGAAATAGTTGTAGCCTGAAAAATATTTGATACCACTGGAACTGATCTTCACTTGGCTAAAGGAAAATTTCAAAAAAAAAAAAAATCTATAGAATACTTATATTTGGGCAATGTTAATTCTTCTAGAAAAATTATTTGTGAAACCTATTTGTCTATTCATCCATCAATTTATTTACTTAGCCAATGCATTTTTGGGGGCACCTGTCATATACTAGACATACTCTTGGGAACAAAACTCAGGATCACTCATAGCAGCATTAGTTACAACTGTCAAGATTTGAAAGCAACCTGAGTGTCCACCAAGGATGAATGGATAAAGAGGATGTGGTACATATATACAATGGAATATTAAATGGCTATGAGAAAATATTTTGCCATTTGCAGTAACATGGATGGACTTGAAGGACATAATGTTTAGCAAAATAAATCAGAAAAAGACAAATGCAGTGTGATATTACTTATATGTGAAATCTAAAAAATACAACCACCAAGTGAATATAACAAAAAAGAAGCAGACTCAGATACAGAGAACAAACTACTGGGTACCACTGGGAGGGAAAGACAATATAGGTGTGGGAAAGGAGGAGATATAAACTATTGAGGCTTAGGCTCAAGGATGTATTATACAACATGAGCAAAAGCCAAGATTTTGTAATAACTGAAAATGGAAAGTAACCTTTAAAATTATATAGAATGTTTTTTAATTAAAGGAAAAAACACAGAATCACTGCCCAAATAGAGGTGAAAGACTAGTGTGGGAAACCCAAAAATCTCACAACCACTTTATCATACAAGAAGACATCATGCCCAAGATATCAATATTCTCCATTTTTCAACAACTGAATATAAATTTAATGTCTCTGGGCAACAGAGAGGGGATGTGATGATAAATGACACAAATAAATACATAATTATAAAAGGTGCTAGCTAAGTGCCAGGACCATCTAGTCAAGGCTATAGTTTTTCCAATGGTCATGTATGGATGTGAGAGTTGGACTGTGAAGAAAGCTGAGCACTAAAGAATTGATGCTTTTGAACTGTGGTGTTGGAGAAGACTCCTGAGTGTCCCTTGGACAGCAAGGAGATCCAACCAGTCCATTCTGAAGGAGATCAGTCCTGGATGTTCTTTGGAAGGACTGATGCTAAAGCTGAAATTCCAGTACTTTGGCCACCTCATGCGAAGAGTTGACTCATTGGAAAAGACTCTGATGCTGGGAGGGATTGGGGGCAGGAGGAGAAGGGGATGACAGAGGATGAGATGGCTGGATGGCATCACTGACTCAATGGACGTGTGTTTGAGTGTTCGAACTCTGGGAGTTGGTGATGGACAGGGAGGCCTGGTGTGCTGCGATTCATGGGGTCGCAGGGAGTCGGACACGACTGAGCGACTGAACTGAACTGAACTGAAGTGCCAGGAGAAAACTAATGGACTGTGTCTATGACAGAGAATAACAGTGGTGGGCTGGGGATGGTCTGCAAAGAGTTGGTCAGAGAGGGTGTCTCTAAGGAAGTGGTTGTTCAAACGAAACCTGTAGAATGTGAAACTCTAAATATGAATGCACCTGGGGAAGAGCTTCCTGAGTACAAAACCCCTGAACCTGGAAGAAGCATGCTAGTGAGAGGAACAGGCAAAAAGCAACTAAATGGTCACATCTTACAGGATTAGTATTTATCACGCAGTTATCACTGGAAATGTTAACCAAAATAACTGATTTCAGAGTAATTGATCCATAGCTTTTCCTCTTTGCAATAAGTATTTAGCAAGGCCGGTTGGACATGTAGTAAAACCCTCTCACTTATGTATGGGATGATGTATGATGTTCTGTTCTCTATGGTGGGACACATGCATTCTACTCCCTCAAAATCAGATCTCTAAGAAACACATTAGAAACCAGGAATATTTCTCAAGGTCAGGAAGATTACACTGCTTCCCCGAAGCCTTACAGCCCTGTAAGTGGTGGCCCCAGGATCTGAAACACTAGCTTTCTTATAGCTTAGGTCTTGGCTTCTACAGTACATACGGCATTCTAGTTGGAGGATACCTGGGAATCAACTTTAGGTCAGCCCTCATTTATATAAATGCTTTCTCTCAGGGCTCTGAAGATGGATATGGGAACTCAGAAGTTGGCACTTTTAGCTCTGCCCTGGACACCAGCCTGAAGGAAAGTCCCATAGATTCTCTTGACAAGCATGCAACCCTATTCTTCCAATTACCATTCCAGCAAGATTATTACATTGTGTCCTGATATTCAAACGCCTACTTTCTCTTGAGACTCCAAGGCCCTAGGGGCAAAGCCATCCCATCTACCATTCCCCATTTTTCCATGAGATCAGCCTTTTCCCTCTGCCCATCAGTCTAGATTCCAGCATTCTCTCACTATGACCTTTTCCTTGCAAAAACTTCTGCTCTTCACTTCCTCCACCTGATTCATCAGACCAGACCCCAGCAATGAGTAAACTCTACTTTCTCCTTGTCTTAACTTGTACCGGAGCTCCTGAATGTGTATAGAAGAAATGCAAGGGAGCTATAGAACCACTTTAAATTCATGAGCTCCAGCTTCAAATGGGGACTCAAAACTGCCCAGTAGGTCATGTATTTTTCTCTTGTTGACTTACTTCCCTATTCCCTAAGAATACAACTTTATACCTTCTTTTTCTCTCCTGAAACTTCCTACCTTCCTTGCTCTATCTCAGATGATGACTTCTCATTTCATGGATAAAATTGAAAAATCATCTTCACTTTACCAAACCTGCAGTCTTCAGTGAGGCCCATTTTCTCCTTCTTTGCTCTGGTTAAAATGGAAAAAATGCCCATCAGCCTATCAAAGTCCAATTCCTTCTACATGTACCTGGGCTCTCATCCCCTCAAATACTGTCCTACTTTGGTTGTTTCCTCTTTTTACATTATCATTTCCTCTCTTACTGGGTCAAGCCCACCACTAAACAAACGTGTTCCATTATTACCTGAATTTATTGAAAACAAAACAAAAAGCATCTACTGACTCTCTTTCTCTATACTATTTCTTGAGTTCACAGCCTAAGACAAATAGAGTTGTCTGTACATATATTGACCTCAGCTTTCCTGGTGGCTCAGTGATAAAAAATCCACCTGCTAACGCAGGAAATGTTGGGAAGATCCCTTGGAGAAGGCAATGGCAACCCACTCCAGTATTTTTGCCTGGGAAATCCCATGGACAGAGGAGCCTGGTGGACTATATTCCATGGGGTCGCAAAGAGTCAAACACATCTAAGGGATTAAACAAAAACAACAACAACATACATTGGCTTCACACTAACTTTTCCCACTTTATTCTGGCTTTGACCCCTTCCACGTGGCCAATAATTTCAGCTGGAAATGAGCATACCCAATTTTCCAAATCAAACAAATGGCTTTCAAGTCTCATCTTGTTCAACTTCTCAGTAGCCAACCACCTTCCCCTCACACTCTCTCTTCTTGCTCCCATGACACCCACTCCTCCCTTTATCTGGCCTCTGACTCAGAATGTTCTCAGGTCTCAGTCTTTGCTGCTTTTCCTTTTCCCTAAGCAAACTTATCCATCCCATTCGCTTTTGTTTACTTCCTTTTAAAATGGTTTTCATTTTCTATCTAACAAGTAAATGCACAGAGTCAATAGTCTTTTAGGAGTTATTTGGTTTTTTAATAACCTTCTCCAAAAAGCAAACACATCAGATTTCCATTTCTTTCTCTGAAGTTTTCATGCCCATAACCTTCTGTCCTGCATTAATCAATCCTTGTTTTCCTGAACAGGTGACATCTCATGACTCCTCTTCATCACTTTCCTGAGTTAAGTGAAATCCTTCCTGTTTCACTTTCTCTTTCCTGGTTTACAGTTGTATTTTCCTAAAGGACATTCTTTAATAGCTTTTAAAGAAAGACTATATCTACTTGAATTCTTACTATTATGAAAATATATGTATTGTATTTTCATCCTTTTGGTTAAAAGTTTAGCTAGGAATATAATTCTATGTTAAAAATTATGATCAATCAGAATTTTGAAGCAATGTTTCATTTTATTCTAATTTTCAGTGTTGCTATTGAAAAGTCCAATTAGTTACCCTGGTTCCTTTTACTTTGTGTGTGTTTATTTTATTTTTTGTCTACCTTTGGGTCTTCTATCCCTGCGTTCTAAAATTCACAATGGAAAATTCCATGCTGTAGGCCTTTTCCTGTTCATTGTGCTGGGCACTAACTCAACAGTCTATTTTAAATGAGGGAAATGTGTCTTGTAATTTGGTGAATTTTTATTGAATCAAATTAGTTGAATGGTGGGCTTCTTGTAGCAATTTTCTAATTATATTCTCTTTTCTTGGGCTGATTATCAACCTTTCTCATTGTTTTTTCTTTATGATCTATGGGATTGCCCCTAAATACATATCTTTCAATATTTCTATTGATTTAAAAAATTCATGTTATTGTCAAATTAGTTGAATGGTGGCTTCTTGTGAATTTTTATTTTTTTTTTTTTTGGATTATCAATCCTTTCTCATTGTTTTTTCTTTATGATCTATGGGAATGCCCTAATACATATCTTTAATATTTTTTTTTTCTTCTGTTCCTTTTTTCATAGCATCCTGTACTTGTTTTATGGATATCATAACACATTCTAAGAATATTAATTATCATTTGATTTTGAGAGTTCTCCTCTGCCTTATTCCTTTTTTGGATTCTTCTATTCTTTCATTTTGGAAATGTTCCTAAGATGTCTGCTCTTCTTATTTGTTTATTTGTATTCAAGAGAGAGTTAATAAAAGCTGTTTGCAAGCAGGGAGCTTGGTGGGGTTTGTCAAATGGTATAACTTGTTGCAGTTTGCACCAGGCAAACTCATGTTTATTCTATTCCTGAAACTTGTGCAAAGCTTTTCCATGTCAGGGATTTGAACATCAGGATTTATCTGGAATGCATCTTTTACTAAACATACATACACACACACTACCACACTTCTGCCTGAAGCCTTCTTACCTTTTAGATCACTGCTTATACATCACCTCTTTAGAGGGGCTTTCTCTGACCATTTCTGTCTAAATAAAATAGCTCTCTATTATTCTTTCCATGTTTCTTTCCTCTGTAACATGTACCACAATTTATGTCATTGATTATGTAATTGAATGCTTTCTTGTCTATTTCATATTGTCTAATAACAAGCTTTATGTGGGAAAGTACCATTTCTATCTCTATTTGTGTTCAATGTTCTAGTCTCAGGACTTAGCACTGAAATATAGCATGGTCAATACATATTATTCACTTAATCAATGAATGGATGGATAGATGAATAGAAATTCTAGGGTTTTGGTCAATCTCTGGTATAAGTAGCTCTGTAACCTTAGGCAAGTCATTTAATCTCCAAAAACTTTGATTTATTTAGCTTCTTAAGACTTAGAATAATAGTGTTGGCATAATGAAATAATTGATGTCAAAGTGCTTACTTAAAAGGCCTATATTATTATGAGCAATTATAAAGACTGAATGTGGCTTACTCTGTTTTTTCTTATTTTTTCCTTTTCTTCATATTGAAACTTCAATTTAACACTTCAGGGATCATACCTTGATAGCACCTTCTAAGTGATGTTGTTATTAAGAGTTTTTTTAGAACCAAATTAACTAAACTCATAGATGTGATTCAAATCAGATGTGCCTTATTCAGACTCCTGAGCAAATAATGTCAAAAGAAAATTCCAGTTTCTGGTTCTAGTTTAATGATAGGAATGAATGAACAATATCTCAACTCATGGTCTACATTCAAGTACAAGGAAGGACAAGATAAAAGAAATTCCAGTTCAGGAATGAGAATTAAATCATTCCTCTATTTTTAAACTATAATATTTGCCCCAAACTAGCCAAAATAATAAAACTATTTAAGTAAATGTGTGGGAAAAGTAGAATGCTTATTAATTGCTGATAGAAATGCAAATTGATATAATCCTTCTAGAAAGCAGTTTAAAAATACATGTAACATGCCTCAAAGGTGTTTATGTATTTTGGTACCATAACTGTTCTTCTGAGAAATTATTCTAAGGAAAAAGTTCCAAAATTAGGACTTTTTTCATTTCTAACAACAGCCCAGGTTGTCCTGATGCTTCTGGTCCAAATGTCCATTCTTGGAGAACCTCTGTTCTAGACCTTAACCATCCAGTATTTTAGCTCCTTATTGGAGTTAAGTTTCCCCAGACCTCTTATCTTCCTACTCCTGTTCACTGCTAAACTAATCTAAGATGCTAATCTGACTTAATAAATCATGAGATGATAGTAATAAATAATGGGAGAGGATTTGCTAAATGCCAAGCATGTTTGCCAGGCATTTACACACATACAAACTGCTTGCTTTTTGGCATGAAACACATTGTCAGGGTAGACCTCACCCCACTCAGGGCTGTGATTCTTATGTCAGCAGTCTGGTTATGCTTTTCACTTTGGGGAGGATGGTGTCAAATTTCCCCATATCTGGAGTCTCCTTCCAGTGTTTTAGATTCTTTCTCTTTCTGCCCCAGCTCTGGAAGTCCTCAGGACACTGTTTCAGTAAGGGGGTGAATAAAAATAAATCAGTGTCTTCCCACTTGATGACTTAAGGCTGCACAAAGTGACTAGGAGGAGTCCTCCAGTGGGAACAACTGAGCTAATGCATCATCAGAGGGAGCTCCGATCTGCATGCCTCTCTTCCATGAGACTTTCAGGAGTGGCTTTCTGCCACACTTGTCTCTCCTAGATTCTCTCTCCCTTGGAACTCCTTCTTGGTTCTTCACAAACAGTGGTTCTTTGAGCTGTGCTGTTTTCTTGGACAGCCCTTGCCTCTCTGGAGGTACCAAAATTTCTGACCACATCCTTGGCTTCACTCTTGCTATTCTTTCTTCTTGTTGTTTTGATATTCTAAGCTGTTACTCTCCTGATGTTCTCATGTCTCTGTTCAACAAATATTGCTAAAGCATAATTTTTTTCCCCTCCAGTTTCTCTTCTTTCTCAGGTATGTTTGCACCTGACACCTCCAAGCTACTTTCTGTGTCCTCATGGTAAAAGTTTTCAATCATTGAACATATGTGTGTTGAATGGCTCTTAAATGTCAGACACTGTGGTAAGTACTAGGAATGCAGACATGTTCAACATGCAGCATTTTCCCTAAAAAAGTCTTGTATTTCACTGAAATCCTGAGTATGCCAATACTGAAAATCTTACCATTGAAAAGACTGTTGTTGTTGCTTTTTTCTTTTTTTGAAGTGATCAAATCAGATGCTGAATAATTGCATTAATCACTTCTGACTCAGGGTCAGCCCCACCCATAAACAAAGTGGGAATGCCTAAGGTAGCTTGATTTTAGGGGTCTCCTCTCCAAAGTGGCACAAATTCTCCCATTCTTTGCCACCTTGGATATGGGATAATAATGTCGATGTGAGTGCTTATATTCAGATTCTGTTTTTCATTGCAGTTATCTAAACAAATAGGATATAGGTCAAGAGAAGGTGAATTTGGGTTCATGAATCATGGCTCAAAGGCCAGGAATAATGAGAGTTCTTAAAGATTCCTACTCATCCAGGAGTTATCTTGGGAGTGCTGAATGTCTGGCAGGAGATGGGAATGAGGATACAAAGTTGCAAAACTCTAAAGTTGAACTTTACTTATGTAAATTGTGACAAGATTTTTTTTTTTAATGGTATAAAGATTAATCTTATTTACCAGGCCCAACAAGCATATATTGTTTCCCTCTTTAGCTGGGAACTTTTCACTCAGTATTTCAAGTGACCATTTCAAAATCTTAGTGTAGTTCTAGATGAAAAGTCTCCAAACCAGGAGCTAAGACTTGCTGGGTAGAACAGAATATCAATGGAGAGGCTGGCAATTGAATTTGCAATTACCAACAGTCAAGAATATCTTTCTATCAGTACCATTTTTCCAGATTCCTTAGAGACACAGACATAAAAAACAGACTATGGACACAGGGAGGGAAGGAGAGGATGGGACGAAATGAGAGAGTGGCGTTGACATGTATATACTACCATGTGTAAAATGGGTATCCAGTGGGGAGCTAGTATATAGCACAGAGAGTTCAGCTCAGTGCTCTGTGACAACCTAGAGAGGCGGGTGAGGGGTTGGGAGGAGGTTCTGGAGAGAAAGGACATATGTGTACTTCTGGCTGATTCATGCTATTGTATGGCAGAAACCAACACAACATTCTCAAGTAATTATCCTCAATAAAAAATGAAAAAACAAAAACAACAACAAAAGAGTATCTTTCTAAAAGCAATGGCAAAAGATTCAAACCATAAAAAATAGTCATTGCCAGATTCCACTGTGTAAAACTTAATATTTTAGGTGCTCAATATAAAGACAATTTTAAATGCAAACAACAAGCTGGATTTTTTTCTGCCAAATTTATGGCAAACATGTATAACACATATTTAATAATAAGTACAGGGATCATGCAAAGCAGGAAGAAACATTCAACACTCTAACATTAAAAAGGTTTATTAGTTAGGGCAAAGCTCACAGTTGCAACTGGGAATCTCAGTGGCTTATTACAATAGAAATTCCTTCTCCTCCTCACAAAGTCTAACATAAGTATGTGTTGCTTAGTGGAGAGAAGCATTTTTCCCTGTAAAAATTGAGGGCCCAAACTTTTTCCATTCGTGAAATCATTGTTTTTAATATGTGGCTTCCAATATGTTTGTATCCACTGCAAAAACCAGTGGAAAAGGAAAAGTCTAGAGGGTGCATGTATAGGATGCTTTTACAGGCCTGACCTAGAAGAGGTACACGTCATACTCACTCATATTCTTTTGGCTAGAACTGAGCCACACTCCCACGAGAATACTTAAGTGCACGAGGAGAGGAAAATATTGTCTAAACTGTGTATCTAGGAAGAAGAGGACATGGTGGTTGAACAGCTATCTCATCTCTGCCACCGCCAAACCCCTCCCTTATGGGAGCCAGATGTTGTTTATATACATATCCACTTATACATACACATACAAGTAGCTTAGTCTCAGGTTAAGCTGTGAACCTAAGATGATAGATGTGGGAGTGCCAAGGAGGATCTGCAAAGGTGTTCACAGAACAACCTATCATCCACCTCAAGAGTATACAAAGAATCTGAAGTTACAGATGCAAAGAGGAGTTAGTTAGAGAGGAAGAGACTTACTGGTGTTGTATGAGGCTCATCTCTCTCTCTCTCTCTCTCTCCCCCTTTTTCAGCCCAAGGAAGAGATTTCCATGAGATGGTTTAGAGAACTTAATATATGTCCTCTGGAGTGTGTCACTCCTGCCTAAGAAGTCTGGAGAGACAGAAGCTGGAGTAAGTACCTGGCAGAATTGGACTAGGGGCTGTGGTTTCACTCCTGGCCTGGGTGGAAGCTCTATTTCTTGTGGGCCAGATTGGAGGGCCACATGGCAGAGAGAGTTGGTGAGCTACTGCCTGAGAGCCTGTCCAAGAGGGGCCACCTGGAGGGACACAGGAACCTCAGCAAAGCAAGCTAGAGATGTACTGCTAGATCTTAGAGGCTCAGAAAGGCATTTTATTTACATATATCTCCTCCCTCTTGGGCCTCCCTCCCTCACCCTATCCCACCCCGTTAGATCATCAGAAAGCACCGAACTGAGCTTCCTGTGTTATACTGCAGCTTCCTGCTAGGTATTTATTTTACACATGGTAGTGGATATATTGGAGAAGGCACTGGCACCCCACTCCAGTACTCTCGCCTGGAAAATCCCATGGACGGAGGAGACTGGTAGGCTGCAGCCCATGGGGTCACGAAGAGTCGGACATGACTGAGCGACTTCCCTTTCACTTTTCACTTTCATGCATTGGAGAAGGAAATGGCAACCTACTCCAGTGTTCTTGCCTGGAGAATCCCAGGGATGGAGGAGCCTGGTGGGCTGCCATCTAGGGGGTCACACAGAGTTGGACACAACTGAAGCGACTTAGCAGCAGCAGCAGTGGATACATGCCAATGCTGCTCTCCCAGTGGCTCCCACCTCTCCTTCCCCTCTGTGTCCACATGCCCATTCTCTACATCTGTGTCTCTACTCCTGCCCTGCAAACAGGTTCTTCTGTACCATTTTTCTAGATTCCATATATATGCATTAATATATGACATTTGCTTTTCTCTTTCTGACTTCAGATATGCATTTTAAATGATTAGCCAGGAGAAAGGCATCAACTACTGTCCATGGAATTACAAGTGAGCAATTCCCAACATTAGGGTGAGGGAGGGGATCTCTAAGCAAAACACCCCTACCCACCACACACACAAAAAGACCCCATAGGAGTGCTCTGAGAGAAAGAAGATGTCTAAATACTTAAGACAACCAGATAGTACTAAGCATCCAGTCAATTAAGAATTCTCCTATGTCCTTTCCTCTTCTCCCTGCTCATGCTTCAGCTCTGTAGAATCAGAAACCAAGCGAGAAAGTCACAAAGGTCAAAGCACTGGGTGAGGAAAGAAGAACCAGTCCTCCTTTCCCACAGCAGACAGCAGACCTACTCGGGGCAAACTAGAGGGTGGCGTAGGGGGGGCTTGCCATTAAGTAAAGACTGAAGTTTACTGCTCTGGGCTGGATGTTAATTACTGAACTAAACCACTTTATGACCAAAAGGGACTGGAGGGGGACATCCCCTGGTGATCTAGTGGTTAAGAATCTACCATCTAATGTAGGCGAAGTGGGTGCGCAATCCCAGGCTGGGGAACGGCTCCCACGTGTCAAGGAGCAACTAAATTCAAGAGATACAACTGAGAGCTGAAACAGCCAAAAAATAAAATAAATAAACTTTTTCTTTTTTTTTCAGTGACTGGAGGACCTTTCATTATCTGAATTGAACATGGTTTTCATTCGAGTGGGAGGATGAACGAGTTTAAATGTGCAGTGTGAGACGGCATCATTTCAATGCGGTCATTTCAACCACACATGTAAACGTTTCTGAAAAGATAAAATACTAAGAAGTGGAATCTCTGGATGGTGTGATTAGGGCCAAATAAGTTTCCTTGCTATATTTGTGTATGTGTATGTTTCTAAGTCTTTCAAGATTCCCTCAGGACACATTGTGCTTATGAATCAGGATGACAGACATACTGTACAGGATACAGTAAATAGTACCTAAATGTAGGGGATTTTGCCACCTTCTCTCTTGGAAGGTGAATATTTCCTGGATAACTAACCTCAAAATCATTGAGTATAAAAGCCATCATTATTTAATTTATGAACATTAAACTAAAGATTACCTTTGTTTTAATGGCTATATTGGTATCAGCCCTTGTCTTAAAATGTCATGCTCACAGAAATTGAGTGATTTCACAGTGCATCCATTTTCTACTCTTTTACCCTTCAAATACCTATCTATTTCTATATTTCTTCTTTCTCTGAGTCCTTATTAAAGCTATCTTTAAAAAAAAAAAAAAAAAAGAAATATTTTGTGTCCACTTCAAGCTACATTGTTCAACAAAGTTTCCCCCATATAGACGAATCTCTTTCCCCTCCAGACTCCCAGGCTGAGTGAATCAGGACCCTATCACTGAGCAGCTGACTGCATACTATCTTGTGTAGTCAGATGCCTGGCTCTTCCTGAGTGTGAGGGTTTTTTTTTTTTCCTAACTAGCTGGTATATTTCTTAAAGCTACATGAGACATGTAGTCCTTCCCAGGTGCCTGGAGCCCTTAACAACCTATTCCTCAGCACACATCAGGTACAGAGACAAACTTACACTGAGTGGATTAAGGAAGGAGACATGCCTTTTTTCATTCCTGTTTCCCCTGTGTGATAAGCCCTGAGATCTCAAGCTGCTCAGGAAGGCTTTATTAGCCACAGTTACAAGACTACTGCTGCTTTTCTGGTTTGTTCTCTCTTGCCTTCTGGTTTCTCTCCTGTCAACAACTTTATCTAGTGACCTTCATTTGGAGAAGTTCACTGACCCATATGCCAAGTGAAGCTCAGGAAAAGAAGGGAGAATGCCCGTAAATACCTGTACACCTGTTGTTTGATCTGCCTGTAAGTTTGGGGATGATCAAGGAACTGTTTGCTTGTGCTAACTCTATTTTCCAAGTAACAAAGTATTTGAGGCATTAACTACTACTACTATGACAGTGTATACAAAAAATTGTAGAGACTGACCTAAATAGCTTTTATTCTCAAAAAAGAGCATGTTTCTAAAAGCCACTAGTTGAGGAAACTTATTCAGTCTCTCAAATAGTTTATATGGGCCTGTAATTTGATGCAGCATTAGATTCAGTTTACCATTGGCTTTAAATATTTTGAAAGCAAGACCAGGAATTTGCCTTTAGCAAGGCCAAGGGTTACTGGAGTGATCTTTATGTTTTATATCCCACATTACAATTTTTATAAATGCTTCCAAAGAAGTATTTCTTTGCCTGACATCTCATTGCATGTAGTATTTTAGGTAACTGCGGGATGGGGGGGCGGGGGGCTGCGGTGGGGGAGTGGGGGGATGGGGGGATGGGGGGTGGGGGGTGCGGTGGGAGGGTGGATATTTTGCTCTTCAGTTCTACTGGAGCCAGGAATAGGGTGAAATCAGCAAGGCACCTATGATACAAAACTCTCAGGGTTGTGGTTTCAGTCATTGTATCAGGTTGAAGAGGCAGGAATGGCTTTAACAGTTTGCCTGCTTGGTTAACTGAAACCTGCACCTAAAGGTAGTCAAGACTAAATGAAGTTAAAATCTCAGAACTTCCCTGGTATGCTGCAGAGTGAATTATCCAGGACTGATGCTAAAGCTGAAACTCCAGGATTTTGGCCATCTGATGCGAACAGCTGACTCACTGGAAAAGTCCCTGATGCTGGGAAAGATTGAGGGCAGAAGAAGAGGGCGTCAGAAGATGAGATGGCTGGATGGCATCACTGATGCAGTGGACATGAACTTGGGCAAACTCTGGGAGATGGTGAGGGACAGGGAGGCCTGGCGTGCTGCAGTCCATGGGGTCGCAAGGAGTTGCACATGACTGAGAGACTGAGCAACAACAAGTTATTTGAATTCTTAGAGAGCCTAGAGTGCTTGAGTGGGTTTGTCAGGTAAAGACCTGCTCACTCACTTCCTCATCACATCCCCTGAAGAGTTATAAACACATTCTTTTTACCAAGGTTGTGAATAATACATTTGCAAGGGAGATCCATCCTCCTTAAAGAGATTTGTGGTGGTTGTTCTCATAAAGGTTATTAATAATAGTGGAAACTGCAGTCATTAAACTAGGCTAAGAATACATAATATGAATAGAGGTACCACGATCTAGGAGAATCTTCATATTGACTCCTTTATCCAATGAGTGAAAACTACTCTGGCAAAAATGGCCAAATGGAAGCCACTGAAATTGTCTCTGTCCACAAAGGAGTAATCCAAAACCAATACCACATTTCTGGAAGGATTATGGAGGTTAGTAACACCATCAAGGACTTGGAGGAGGTAGGGATGGTGATTCCTATCACCGCCTCATTCAACAACGCAGAAGATGCAAATATGCTGAAGATTGACTGTGGATTCAGGGAAGGCAATGGCACCCCACCCCAGTACTTTTGCCTGGAAAATCCCATGGACGGAGGAGCCTGGTAGTCTCCAGTCCATGGGGTCGCTAAGAGTCCGACACGACTGAGCGACTTCACTTTCACTTTTCACTTTCATGCATTGGAGAAGGAAATGGCAACCCACTCCAGTGTTCTTGCCTGGAGAATCCCAGGGACGGGGGAGCCTGGTGAGCTTCTGTCTATGGGGTCGCACAGAGTCGGACACGACTGAAGCGACTTAGCAGCAGCAGCAGCAGACTGTGGATTATCATAAACTTAACCAGGTAGATAAGATAACCTGTCTTGTGGACATCAGTGAGTTTATTTCCTCAGCCACCTTGATCCTTGCCCAGTGGGATCACAAACAAAGTAGTTCTGGTGACAAGGCAGGGGTTATGTATGGGTTCAGTAATATGGACTTCCAATTATGGAAGTGCAATTATGGACTTCCAATATTGAACTGCAATCTGGCTTCTGACCTTACAGAATGCCCAATCTGCCAACAGCCTGCTAAGCCCTTGATATAGCATCTTTCCCCAGGGGGATCACTCAGCTTCCTGGTTGTATATTTTGAAACACTTCCAGCATGGAAGGAGCAGAACTGTGTTTTCACTGGAATAGACACTTACTCTAATCTACATTTTCCTCCCCTGTGTGTGTTAGTTGCTCAGTCATGTTCAACTTTTTGTGACCCCATGGACTGCAGTCCTCTAGGCTCCTCTGTCCATGGGATTTTCCAGGCAAGAATACTGGAGTGGGTTGCCATTTCCTTCTCCAGGGGAACCTTCCTGACCTAGGAGTTGAACCAAGGTCTCCTGCATTGCAGGCAGATTCTTTACCATCTGAGTCACCAGAGAAGCCCCACCTGCAATATTTCTACCAAAACCACCATCCATTGACTTGTGAATGCCCTCTTCATCATTGTAACATTCTACACAGCCAATCTTCTGATCAAGGAACTCATTCTACAGCAAATGAAACAGAAATGGGCCCATGCTCATGGTCTTATATTTCCTCCAATCCCTCCTAAGGTAGCTGGCCTAGTAGAAAAGTGGAATGGTTTTCAAAACTCTGAGTAACAACTGAGCAGCAAGACAGGGCTGGGACAGTGTTCTACAGGAGACAGTATGTGCTCTAAATCAGCCACCAATAGGTGGTAGTTCTCCCATTGACAAGATTTGTGGGACTGTAATCAGGGGTGGAAATGGCTGAGCCATCTCTTCTCAATGATCTGCTAGAAAAAATTTTGTGTCTTGTTCCCACAAGTGAGGGATCTGCTACAAGACAAGCTTTCTGAAGGAAGAACATTTCTCCCATGGGACAGAGCAATGGTTCTTTGAAAGTGAAACTTGAAATTGCCACCTGGCCATTTTGTGATTCTCAAGCCAGTGAATCAACAGGCAAAAAAGGGAGCTAGTCTACTGAAAGGGTGACTGAACCTGACTACAGGAGGAACCTGGTTTGCTCCTACATCTTAAAGGAAAGGAGGAATATATTTGCAATGCAAAAAATTCCCTGGAGCCCCTTAACACTCACCTGATCTATGCTTAAATCATGTTAAAAGAAGCAGACAAGATTAACTGTAGTAATTCTGAGTATTTCCTTCTTATTTTGAATATAAAATATTTGTGCATATATAACAGATAAAGGGCTTTCCCAAGTGGCTTGGTGGTAAAGAATCCACCTGCCAAGCAGGAGACACAGGTTCAATCCCTGGGTCAGGAAGAGCCCCTGGAGAAGGAAATAGTAACCCACTCCAGTATTTTTACTTGAGAAATCCCACCCACAGAGGAGCCTGGCAGGCTACATTCCGTGGGGTAACAAAGAGACATGACTTAGCAACTATTTAATAAAACAACACAACAACAAGTCAACAAAGAATAAAGACAGAGGCTCTGACTATCCAGACTTTAAATATCAACTTTGCCATTTACTAGTTCTATGACTGGATTGAGTTAAAAAAAAAAACCTCTCTAGGTCTGCCTCTACAAAATGAGAATAATTATACTATCTTCCTCAAAGGAGTTCTACAAATTTTAAATGGGTTAATACCTTTTCAGCACTCAGAATCGTGCCAGGCCCGGAGGAAGCATTCAGGGATAGCTGTCATTATTAGGACAGGCTGTAGTATCAGAGAAAGCAGACATGGTTGTCGCCCCTTCAGTGGAAACTTTCCCTAAGATGTTCCCCCAGTCCCCATATCCTGCACGGAAAGGGACAAATCCCCAGGCTTAAATTTCTTTTTGCTTGCTCGGCATTTTGTAAGGGACCCTTCCCAGTAGATGCCAATAAGCCTTGCCTGCATATTCACGCCATCCTCTTGCACTTCTGTGAAGATACTCTGAAAATAGCTTTTGCATGAGAAAGGGACTTGGGGAGGGTTAAAAATGCTAAAATTTGACCAAGTCTCCAAATGAAAAATACAGCTTTAGGGGAAACCAGAGACATCTTCCTCTTTTTCTTTCACTCTCAAAATGCATTATGATGAATAATGCCTCAGGGCTGGTGTATGCAAACTTCCACTGTGCTTATGGAGAAAGATTATAATTGAATTCTCTATAATGATGGGCCAAAAAAAAGACCCAGACAGACAAGGCTCAGAGGCTGCAGATCAGCCCAGTTTGGCTTCTAGCCCACAGCACCTACAATTATTCTGCAGTGATTTTTATTTATCTATTTAGTGCTCCCACTAGGCAAGGAGAGAGAGAAAGAGCAAGAGGGGGAATCTAGTCATAATTCAGCCCTCATGGTTAGGCAGCGAGCTCGAAATTGAAAAAGTTATTCAAATGGATAATGAAATGGGGCTGAGTTTCTAATGTCCTCCTCCATGGGAAAATGGCATAAATTGTGGGACTTTGCAAATGGCTTACACACTGTTTGTGATGAGATTATTTAAGAATCAGCTCACTGATGCTATACCAGGGCATCATCCCAGGGTGAGTAGTGGGCCTCTGTATTCTGAATCAAAAAGCAGAACAGAGTCTTTGCATCTGGTCTTGAAAGGTCAGTGACAGCCACCAAATGAAAGGAGGGCCCCTTTTTGTGCTACTCGGACACTGATGGGTAAGAATGTGGGTAAGAATTGCTCCTTAAGGACGTGGCTCTGGATTAAATGTATTCAAATACGATCAAACAACCAGTGTGTTTCTGGATGCAGCAGAGTTGAGAGAGGAAAGGTTGACGATATGATACATCTGACAAAAATAGCATGTGACCAATTCCAGTTTCTAGTGGAGCTATGGTCAATACTGCATTTCTACCCCCACCTATTTTAAAGGTCAGCCTTGAAATTGTCCCCCCATTTTAAGAGCTGGCAAAAGACACATGGTGACCACTTGCACACCCTCACTCAATGCCCCCAAAGTTCAATGTGAATTTTTTATTTACAAAGCACTTTCATTTACAACAGCTCAGAGAAGTGGGCATTTTATCACTGTTTTGTAGTTCTGGAATAACTAAAATTCAAGAAAATAATTTGTATAGGTCACATGGTTAGTATGTTGAGCAGAGATGTGACCCTGAAGGTCAGTAGATCAGATCAGATCAGATCAGTCGCTCAGTCGTGTCCGACTCTTTGCAACCCCATGAATTGCAGCACGCCAGGCCTCCCTGTCCATCACCAACTCCTGGAGTTCACTGAGACTCACGTCCATCGAGTCAGTGATGCCATCCAGCCATCTCATCCTCTGTCGTTGCCATCTCATCCTCTGTCGTCCCCTTCTCCTCTTGCCCCTAGTCCCTCCCAGCATCAGAGTCTTTTCCAATGAGTCAACTCTTTGCATGAGGTGGCCAAAGTCCTGGAGTTTCAGCTTTAGCATCAGTCCTTCCAAAGAAATCCCAGGGCTGATCTCCTTCAGAATGGACTGATTGGATCTCCTTGCAGTCCAAGGGACTCTCAAGAATCTTCTCCAACACCACAGTTGAAAAGCATCAATTCTTTGGTGTTCAGCCTTCTTTACAGTCCAACTCTCACATCCATACGTGACCACAGGAAAAACCATAGCCTTGACTAGTCAGTAAGTTATCACCATATTTAAGTTTATATCCCTTTCATAATTGGAAAATTAACATTCAGTTTTTAAAATTTGGTATTTCAAGACCTAGACTAGTACTATATAATACAACTTTCTGTGATGATGGAAAGATTCTATAATCTGTACTGTCCAATATGGTAGCTACTAGCTTACTGTAAACACTGAACACTTTAAAAAGTGGTTCATTTCAGTTTAGTTGCTCAGTCGTGTCCAACTCTTTGAGACTCCATGGACTGCAGCCCTCCAGGCTTCCCTGTCCATCACCAACTTCCAGAGCTTACTCAAACTCATGTCCATTGAGTTGGTGATGCCATCCAACCATCTCATCTCTGTTGTCCCCTTCTCCTCCTGCTCTCAATCTTTCCCAGCATCAGGGTCTTTTCTAATGAGTCAGCTCTTCACATCAGGTGGCCAAAGTATTGGAGTTTCAGCTTCAGCATCAGTCCTTCCAATGTGGTTAAGTATGATTAAAAAAGTAGTTGTGTGATTAAAATGGATTTTTAAATTTTATTAATTTATACTGAATTTAAATTTAAAAATCATATGAGGCTAGTAGTTACCATACTAGTCAAGAGAAATCTATTCATTTACTCAACAATCAGGAAACGTGTGTGTGTATGCTCAGTCATGTTTGACTCTTTTGCAACCCCATGGACTGTAGCCCACCAGGCTCCTCTGTCCATGGAATATTCTAGGCAAGAATACTAAAGTGGGTAGCCATTTCCTTCTCAAAGGGATCTTCCCAACCCAGGGATTGAACCCGGGTCTCCTGCATTGGCAAGCACATTCTTTACCATAGCACTGCTTGGGAAGCTGAAGTTTTCTACTCTAAACAATTATAGAAATTTAAAGCACATGCTCTAAGTCACACTGAATATTTCACATAATATCCAGCTAAGTTTGGTATCGATCAGGAAAGAATGGGGAGCTTTGAAGAAGTTTAACAAAATAGCTTAGAAATCTGAGGTCTCAGTGTTTCATATACATATATATCAGTATTATTGCATTATTTTGTAAGTGGAAAAGAAACATAATCACTTAATTATTCCCTGGCAGTGTCTTCTTCATGTAGAAGAATCGTGGAGAAATTGTGCAGCTTGGAACAAGAGGCTTAGTGCTGCTGACAGAGAAATCAAGTATGGCCAGCAGGGGCTCCTCACCAGGATAGTCACAGCAGTAGCCATGGAGCAAACACTAGGACAGAAGTGTGAGGCCAAATGGCAGATCTGAAATAAACACAGGGTAAGCACTCAGGATTCAGGCTCCAAGTAGAATAGTTGAAATAGTCAAGAGTTTGTCTCTTTGAAGCAATTAAATACAGGGCAAGAATTCAGGAAACTAAGAATTAAAAAGAAAAGTTTCAGATGCTACCAGATGTTTACTGTCAGAAGGTAGAGGAAGAAGGAAAATAACCCCTAGGATGGTCACTCTTTTGGGGGTGACTCCTGAGGGGCCAGGTTACAATTGTTTAAGGCTAACCCTTGAGACTGGAAGCAAAAATATCAGATGTGACCTGTTGGTCAGGATGCTCCTGTTTGCAAGCAGAAGAATCCTCAGGTGACACATTTTAAACAGTAAGGACATTAATTATTTTAAAGGATGAGAAGTCCAGAGGTAGGGTGGATTCAGGGTTGCTTATTTTATCTCATTTATTTCTCATGACAATTTCATGAAGGAAGTATATTTTATGCTATGCTATGCTAAGTCACTTCAGTTGTATCCGACTGTGCGACCCCATAGACGGCAGCCCACCAGGCTCCCCTGTCCCTGGGACTCTCCAGGCAAGAACACTGGAGTGGGTTGCCATTGCCTTCTCCAATATACAAAAGTGAAAAGTGAAAGTGAAGTCGCTAAGTCATGTCCGACTCTTAGCGACCCCATGGATTGCAGCCTAACAGGCTCCTCCGTCCATGGGATTTTCCAAGCAAGGGTACTGGAGTGGGGTGCCATTGCCTTCTCCGGTGTATTTTATAGCCACAAAGAAATCAAGGCTTTCAGAGTTTTAATTATCTGTCCAAAGACACACAGCTGGTAAGAGGCATTGTCAGCTTTAGTGCCCCCTAAAGCTTGAGGTATAGAAAGTAACTAAATATTTCATTCTGGTGGGGTCTCACTGATATAAAGGATTTTCAGTGTTTTATGACAGCATTAGAACAAGGCTGCTGCTGCTACTGCTGCTAAGTCACTTCAGTCGTGTCCGACTCTGCGTGACCCCATAGACGTCAGTCCACCAGGCTCTCCTGCCCCTGGGATTCTCCAGGCAAGAAAACTGGAGTGGGTTGCCATTTCCTTCTCCAATGCATGAAAGCGAAAAAGTGAAAGTGAAGTTGCTCAGTCGTGTCCGACTCTTAGTGACCCCATAGACTGCAGCCCACCAGGCTCCTCCATCCATGGGATTTTCCAGGCAAGAGTACTGGAGTGGGGTGCCATTGCCTTCTCCGAGAACAAGGCTAGTGGATATAATTTCCAGTTGGCAAAGGTTGGAATTCATAGTGTACAGAGACCATGAAGACAGAGTCCATATCACACAGCCATTCAAACTGGAAATAAACCCTATGGCTCAAAACACAGAGCTTTCTATCAGAACTGCTGCTAAGTCGCTTCAGTTGTGTCCAACTCAGTGTTACCCCACAGACGGCAGCCCACCAGGCTCCCCCGTCCCTGGGATTCTCCAGGCAAGAACACTGGAGTGGGTTGCCATTTCCTTCTCCAATGCTGCTGCTGCTGCTAACTCGCTTCAGTCATGTCCGACCCTGTGAGACCCCATAGACAGCAGCCCACCAGGCTCCCCCGTCCCTGGGATTCTTAAGGCAAGAACACTGGAGGGGGTTGCCATCAGAACTGCTCGGTGTCACCTCATGTCATATTTACTGCATAGCATTTAAACCCAGGGCTTGAATTTTGCATGTGCCCAAGTACCTTTTAACATTGCCCATGGAAGGATTGTCATTTAAAATATGTTTTGTACTGCTTTTGAAATACGGTTAATCTTTTCTCCATTAATCTGCTTTTCCTAAACCTTTCCCTAATTCTTCATGACAAAAGAATAATAAACAAGCAAATAAACAAATAAAATCAAACAACACACCCCACGAGGTCTACCTTGTCTCCTTGCAGCCCTAGGCCCACCCAGTGCCTGCTGGCTGTGATGTTAGCCTCTTTGCTTTTCCCGTATGCTCCTAATGGCTGTGTCTTATAGAAATGAAGAGACTCTGAGGGGCAAAGTGAGGCCGCAAACTCAGCATCTGCAACCAAGGGGGTCAAAATCCCAGGAGAAACTGCACCCCCCTTACACACACCAAGCTCCTTCAAGGACAAAAGAGAGTCCTGGCCAAATCTAACGAAGTAGAATTTCAAATGATGAGACACTTGACCTTCCCTTTCTACTCAATGTCTCAAACTGGATCAGGCATCAAAAGCTATCAAAAAACAACAAACCCGTAAGCCTGTATGAAAAGGACTTCAAAATAGATGCAGCCTATATGGAACCTGGTCAAAGAGTATTATTTTCAGCTGGAGAGAACTTCCATAACTGGAAGGCCTAAAATATACTCAGTAGATAGAGCTCAGGTTAGCTTAGCCTATGTGAAGAGCTAACATTATTTTTCAGAAGATAATTATCCATTTATTGTCTTATCTATTGCCAATGTCATGTAACACTGAGAAGTTGATCAGCATACGGCCTAGAATGTCTAAGACTTGGGAATGGAAATAACTGCCAAATATGGATTGAATTGATAAAAATAATTCCAAACATGATTAGAGTCACTCTGTTGTATATCCTGCACAGCAGGTAGGAAATCCTTGAGAAGAATTAGGGAAAGGTTTAGGGAAAGCAGATTAATGGAGAAAAGATTAAATGTGTTTCAAAAGCAGTACAAAACATATTTTAAATGACAATCCTTCCATGGGCAATGTTAAAAGGTACTTGGGCACATGCAAAATTCAAGCCCTGGGTTTAAATGCTATGCAGTAATAAAGGGAAATGTATCCTGTGGCCCAAACTGTGCATGTGGAACAAACGTGGACTTGATGAATATAAGGGGTGGTGGAGTTATTTTTCTTTTTGTCTTTACATTTCATTGCCTAACATTTCACTGTTATCTAGAAAAGCATCCTTATTGTAAAAGATTCAAACACTACAAAATTATATAAAATGAAATGTAAAGATCCTTCTGGGGGTCACAATCCCCTACGTAGCCCTCGCTCCCCCATACGCATATCCCCAGGTGAGTTAACTAGTGCTTCTGATCATCTCCTGTCCATTTACCTATAGTCACAGCTACACTTATATTTTGTTTTTGTTTCTCAGTTCAGTTCATTTCAGTCGCTCAGTCATGTCCGACTCTTTGCAACCCCATGAATCGCAGCACACCAGGCCTCCCTGTCCATCATCAACTCCCAGAGTTCGCTCAAACTCACGTCCATTGAGTCGATGATGCCATCCAGCCATCTCATCCTCTGTCGTCCCCTTCTCCTCTTGCCCCCAATCCCTCCCAGCACCAGAGTCTTTTCCAATGAGTCAACTCTTTGCATGAGGTGGCCAAAGTACTGGAGTTACAGCTTTAGCATCATTCCTTCCAAAGAAATCCCAGGGCTGATCTCCTTCAGAATATACTGGTTGGATCTCCTTGCAGTCCAAGGGACTCTCAAGAGTCTTCTCCAACACCACAGTTCAAAAGCATCAATTCTTTGGTGCTCAGCCTTCTTCACAGTCCAACTCTCACATTCATACATGACCACAGGAAAAACCATAGCCTTGACTAGATGGACATTTGTTGGCAAAGTAATGTGTCTGCTTTTGAATATGCTATCTAGGTTGGTCATAACTTTTCTTCCAAGGAGTAAGCGTCTTTCAATTTCATGGCTGCAGTCACCATCTGCAGTCAGAAAAATAAAGTCTGACACTGTTTCCCCATCTATTTCCCATGAAGTCAGGGGACCGGATGCCATGATCTTCATTTTCTGAATGTTGAGCTTTAAGTCAACTTTTTCACTCTCCTCTTTCACCTTCATCAAGAGGCTTTTTAGTTCCTCTTCACTTTCTGCCATAAGGGTGGTGTCATCTGCATATCTGAGGTGATTGATATTTCTGCCGGCAATCTTGATTCCAGCCTGTGCTTCTTCCAGCCCAGTGTTTCTCATGATGTTTCTCACACAAACATAAATAACAATTATTTTGTTACTTGCTTTTTCACATATTAATGTATTCAGGTACTATTTTTCATGTCAGTACATATATATATCTACTTTATTTTTTAATTGCTAACACAGTACCTCAGAGCATGTATATTTGATAATTTATTTAGCTAGTGTCACACTGATGATATTTGGTGTTTTTTAATAATAATATGTTTTTTATATATGTTTATATATATAAACATATATATAAAAATTATATATATATAAATAGTACACATTATATACATTTTTATATAATATGCTTTTTTATAATAAGTTTTCAAGGAAAGGCTTGTTTGCCCACTTATTAAGAGATATGAGAAAAGTCATCATTTTCATGTAGACTCACTTCTGATTATCCTAATTCTAATTCTACTGACCAAAGCCAGAGAGCCACTACCATGACCCCTTCTCTTTGCTTACTCTTAGCATACACTGTCAGAGAAGGCAATGGCACCCCACTCCAGTCCTCTTGCCTGGAAAATCCCATGGACAGAGGAGTCTGGTAGGCTGCAGTCCATGGGGTTGCTAAGAGTAGGACACGACTGAGCGACTTCACTTGCATGCAATGGAGAAGGAAATGGCAACCCACTCCAGTGTTCTTGCCTGGAGAATCCCAGGGACGGGGGAGCCTGGTGGGCTGCCGTCTAGGGGTTCACACAGGGTCGGACACGACTGAAGCAACTTAGCAGCAGCAGCAGAGTAAAATTTTAGACTCTTTTTAGTTTTTGACAACTATACAGTGCATGGAACTGCCATTCATCCACTAGAAAGAAAAAACGCTCTCAAACCTTCAACTCTTCCACCTTTTTATACAGTTCAACACAAGTTTTGCTGATATCCCACATAAATATAGGCCCGCTTAAAACTTTGCACTATTTGCCCAGAATGCTTTACTCCTACTTCTTGTCCTGTTACTCATGCCAGTTCTTCAAATCCTAGTTCAAGTTTTACTTCCTCAGTGCAAGTTAATGTTTCCCAGTTCCATAGCTCTGTAAAATCCTTCTACTTATGCCCAACATCCCTTCTTCACAGCACGTGTCCCAGTTGATATTTGATTTTTAGTTTTTATTGGACGATAATTGCTTTACAATGTTGTATTAGTTTCTGCTATACAACAATGTGAATCAGCTATATGTATACATATAGCCCCTCCATCTTGAGACCCCCTCCAACCCCACCCCCATCCCACCTCTCTAGGTCATCACAGAGCACCAAGCTGAGTTCCCTGTGCCTCACAGCAGCGTCCCACTAGACATCTATTTTACACATGCAGTGTATATATGTCAACGCTACTCTCTCAACTCATCCACCTACCTCTACCCTCCTCTGAATTCTATTTATTTATATTATTTGATTATATCTGAGCTGCTTTCTCCCACTCTGGCCTATAAGCTCTGTAGAGAGAAGGATCATGCCTATTTTCTACTCACTATAGGGTACTTATTGTTGAGATCATTTTTCAATAAATATGGATTGAATGCTGAATGAACGGAAAAGGTAGGAAATGTTATCCCAGTTTTATATATGAGAAAATTGAAGCTAAGAGATAAATTTCTTATGGTCACACACAGCTACCTAAGGGTGCAGGCAGCATGAAGTCTGACACTTGTTTTTCTAAAAGTATGAGTTGCTTTTCATTAAGGTTTTTCCTGTAAATCCAAGGCAGACTAAAAAGGTCTATGTGAGGGTAACAGTATATAGAAGAGTCTGAAGGGTGGTTTATGCTAGAAAGGGTGTGTGTGTGTGTGTGTGCATGCTAAGTCACTTCAGTAGCGTCCGACCATTTGTGACCCCATGGACTGTAACCCGCCAGGCTCCTGTGTCCGTAAGATTCTCCAGGCAAGAATACTGGAGTGGGTTGCCATGCCCTTCTCAAAGGAAGGGTGGTAGGTCCATGTAAACACTGAACAAAGGAAGTGAAAAGAAAACAGATGAGAAAGAAGGACCAGAGAACCTGATGGTACATACAAATGGAAAGGAAGAGAAAGAGCTTAAATGGGAGGTAGGCAGCAGGCTTGGTAGCAGAAGGACTGGGTGGAGTGAGAATTGAAAAGTAGCCTCAGATGAGGTTAAGAGGTTTAGGATCTGACTTGTCTCTGGGCACTTGTTTTCAGAACACAAGCATCTCCTTAGGAAAATAAAACATAATAAAAGTAACAATAGTTGTTATTTATTGGATGTCTATTGTGTCAAGCATTGTGCTAGATGCTTTATGTACATTATTTTAGTTGGTCCCCCAGATGATCCAGTGAGAAAGATGTTAGCGTTACAACCCTGGCTTGTCCCTTCTCCTTCTAGTTGTTTCCAACATTCAAACTACTAAGTATGTGGAAATTTCCTCTCTGTGTTTTCTCTCAGTTTGTCTACGTTCCTCCTTGTCTCCTGGTCCCAACTCTGCCGTCATTTTCATAGCCAGGTGCTTAGGGCCTTATGATACCCACACGAAATTCCACTAGGTCTGCCTGCCTATCCCAACCTCGTTCTATTAAGCTAATTGCCACTAAAGTTTAGATGACTAGTGGATTCTTATCTCTCCCAAGGGCCACTTTATTATAATAGAGTACTTTTGGAGAAATATTTAAGGTATTCTTTTAACCCTGTAAATGAATCTCTGATGACACAATGTCAGACAGAGATGCAAGGTATTTTTAAAGGCTTTATGATTTACTAGACATCTGAAGTTACATCCACACCTAGATCTCTATGAATTCAACCTACTGCAAGATTGATCTCTTGCCGGTCATCTAGTTTTCTTTCTCCCCCACCACACACACTTCTGTATTAAAATTCTATGCTTACACATAGAATGTGGGTAGACAAAGAATTTACTTCGTAAATAGATAGCAGTTCTCTCCACTGTCAGTGGCATTACCCCGTTCCCATGGAATCCTTGGGAACTGAGAAAGCTGAGCTGTTCCCAGGATGTGGTGAGTAAGGGCAACTGTTCTGTTCCTCTCTTCTACTGTGGAATGATTGAGAGTAACTGGGAGAAAGGTGGTTGGATGAAACTAGCTTTTTGAATGAGTATTTTATACAAAGCCCGAGAACCACGAGAAGTCTTCTGACAATAATGATTAGTTGACTTGTACTTCATTGAAGGTGCAGTCAGAGTTGTCATGTGACACACGGGGAGTTTTTCCCTAGCCATAAATGAGTTCTCCGGAGCTCCATGAGCTTCCCAGGTGGCTTAGTGGTAAAGAATCTGCTTGACAATATAGGAAATAAGGGTTTGATCCCTGAGTTGGGAAGATCCCCTGGAGGAAAAAATGGCAGTCCACCCCAGTATTCTTGTCTGGAAAATACCATGGACAGAGGAGCCTGGTGGGCTACAGTCCACGGGGGTCGCAGAGTCAGACACAACTGTACAACTGAGCACAGACGGGAGCTCCATGTAGAATGTAGGTATCTTCTCCAGGACCATTTCCTTCTCTAGTGGAAGTCTTCTCACTCCAACATGGACGGGGATTCCTAGTTATCACCTCACTCCTGGATTACACCTCTTGGTCTAAGTCTTTTGTATTGATATTTTGGTTGAACTGTCTACTTGCCTTTTGATTTGAGTTTTATTCGTCACTATTGTTTCTTGGGTCTTCTGTATTTCTATTCTCTATAAATGTGAAGACTGGTCTCACTTTACTTCTGTCCAGTATAAGCTGCTGGGATTCCAGTGTCCTGGACTCTCACTTGTCCAAGAGGAGGATTTTGACAGGATTCTGCAAAATTTCTTGTCTTTCCCTCACACTATAATTAGAATCGATTAGTCAAGTGATTGATTGACTAAGTGCTGCTTAGTTAACAAAAGACACAGAGTGCTGCTTAAGCCAGTATCATAGTGGGTAATTCTTGCTCAGTCTTTCTTCCTAGACAAAAGGAAAGTCAGAACTCAGAGCTTGGGCTGGCTATGGGGATATAGTGGGACAAGACCCCCAAACTGTTAGAATAAAACTGAATATTGCATGTCAGAGTGTCCAGCCTCAGTTGAAATTAGAAACCAAGCTGTTAAAAGAACCAAGATGAAAGTCAGCATAGCTGGGCCAAGAGAAAGAATCCAGATAAGAAGTAATAAATCTGAGGATAACTAATAGAGAAGGAGACTGGAAACCAACCTAGCTGCTAAAGGGAATCTGCAGGGTGCCTGTAGCCTCAGATATGCAAGTATAGAGTTTGTTAAGGAGGCCAAATTGGTACAAACAGGCATGTCACTGAGAGATCCATGTACTGTGGTTTTTAAACTCTGGATTTGATTAGGAAAGATCTTATTAGGTACCTATTGTAAGTGTATGAATGAGTTAGCAACTGCTCTGTAACAAATCATCCAAATACTCAGTGGTTTAAAACAATTTATTTTATAAATGTATGAATGACATCAGTCAGTTCATTCACTCAGTCGTGTCCAACTCTTTGTGACCCCATGAATCACAGCATGCCAGGTCTCCTTGTCCATCACCAACTCCCAGAGTTCACTCAAACTCATGTCCATCGAGTCGATGATACCATCCAGCCATCTTATCCTCTGTCATCCCCTTCTCCTCCTGCCCTCAATCCCTCCCAGCATCAGGGTCTTTTCCAATGAGTCAACTCTTTGCATGAGGTGGCCAAAGTACTGGAGTTTCAGCTTTAGCATCAGTCCTTCCAATGAGCACCCAGGACTGGTCTCCTTTAGGATGGACTGGTTGGATCTTCTTGTAGTCCAAGGGACTCTCAAGAGTCTTCTCCAACACCGCAGTTCAAAAGCATCAATTCTTTGGTGCTCAGCCTTCATCACAGTCCAAGTCTCACATCCATACATGACCACAGGAAAGACCATAGCCTTGACTAGATGGACCTTTGTTGGCAAAGTAATATCTCAGCTTTTCAATATACTATCTAGATTGGTCATAACTTTTCCTCCAAGGAGTAAGCGTCTTAATTTCATGGCTGCAACCACCATCTGCAGTGATTTTGGAGCCCCCAAAATGACATATATCACTATAATTAATGCTTCTGAGGGTTGGCTAAGGTAGGCTGAGCTTAGCTAACCGGCTCTGTTCATCCTGGTTGGACTTACTCATGTGTCAATGGAACAGGGAAGTGGTGGGATTTCTGTTCTAAGCTTGGGCACCTTTGTTAGGACAATTCCACTCCAGACATCTCTTATCCTACTCCTGAGACTAGCAGATTAATCCAGCATGTTCTCATGGTGATGTAAGAGGAGCAAGAGCAGAGCAGAAAGATATAAGGTCTCTTGAGGCCACAGATGGGAACTGGTACATGTCTCAATCTGCCCTCATTTTATTGGCCAAAGCATATCACAGGACCACCTTGAAGACCAGAGATAAGCAAGTATATCCTGTTCACAGCAGGAGAGCACTGCAAAGATTCATAGCAAGGAATGTGAATTCAGGAAAGGGTGAAGGATTGGAGGAAATGACACAATCTACACAATGTGTGAGGCACTCATCTAAGAACTCCAAAACTCTTGGATGCTTAATCATGGGGAGGCATTATTGCCCTGATTCGAGAAATAGTTCAAAATGCTTATATCTGTCGCTAAGGATGACACAACCACTAAGTGGCAAATCATGAATTTCAACCTATACCTTTCTAGTTTAAAATCTGAAATCTTTCTACCATGAGATAAGAATTCACCAAACTATTTTGCATTCCAGTTAATTTTTACACAGAATATACATGCAACCATGAAATGAAAAGATGCTTACTCCTTTGAAGGAAAGTTATGACCAACCTAGATAGCATATTCAAAAGCTGAGATATTACTTTGCCAATAAAGGTCCGTCTAGTCAAGGCTATGGCTTTTCCAGTGGTCATGTATGGATGTGAGATTTGGACTGTGAAGAAAGCTGAGTGCCGAAGAATTGATGCTTTTGAACTGTAGTGTTGGAGAAGACTCTTTTTTTTTTTTTTTAATTAAATTTTATTTTGCTTAACTTTACAATATGTATTGCTTTTACCATACATCGAGATGGATCCACCACCAGTATACACGTGCTCCCCATCCTGAACCCTCCTCCCTCCCCTCTCCCCATACCATCCCTCCAGGTCGTCCCAGTGCACCAGCCCCAGGCATCCGTTATCGGGCATTGTACCTGGACTGGCGACTTATTTCAGATATGATATTATACATATTTCAATGATATTCTCCCAAATCATCCCGCCCTCTCCCGGTCCCAGAGTCCAAAAGTCTGTTCTATACATCAGCGTCTCTTTTGCTGTCCCGTAAACAGGGTTATTGTTACCATCTTTCTAAATTCCATATATATGCGTTAGTATACTGTATTTGTGTTTTTCTTTCTGGCTTACTTCACTCTGTATAATAGGCTCCAGTTCCATCCACCTCCTTAGAACTGATTCAAATGTATTCTTTTTAATGGCTGAGTAATACTCCATTGTGTATATGTACTCTTGAGAGTCCCTTGGACTACAAGAAGATCCAACCAGTCCATCCTAAAGGAGACCAGTCCTGGGTGCTCATTGGAAGGACTGATGCTAAAGCTGAAACTCCAGTACTTTGGCCACCTCTTGCGAAGAGTTGACTTATTGGAAAAGACCCTTATGCTGGGAAGGATTGAGGGCAGGAGGAAAAGGGGACAACAGAGGATGAGATGGCTGGATGGCATCATCGACTTGATGGACATGAGTTTGAGTGAACTCTGGGACTTGGTGATGGACAGAGAAGCCTGGCATGCTGTGATTCATGGGGTCACAAAGAGTTGGACACGACTGAGCGATTGAAACTGAACTGAACTGATATATATACAAACATATATGTGACATTTGAAACTTTAACAATTCAATAAATAAGGTTGAAATTAAAATGAAAGTTAAAACAAGCCCAATTTCATTTTATGTTCTTCCTATTTGCTAGGAATCTCCATGGATCTGTTCAATATTTTCTGTAATTTGTTCTTTGCTCTTAGAATATTCTAGAAGGTTAATAAGAACTTTCCTGATGATAATTTTTCTTGTCATTTATATATACACATATAGAGTTGATATTCAATATGTTTTAACATGGAACTCATTAGGAAGGCAATTCTTTCACAGCATGAAAAACATTCCATTACTTAAAAGAAAATTTTCCCACACCTTAGCATTAAGTAAAGCAATTAGCTATCAAGATGTCCCCTTAAAATACTTTCAGAGGGTTCGTATAAAGTCCTCCTGCCATAGCCAAGCCTGTGAAATCTCTAACAACTAGAGTGGATTTAGAGAATGATGGCCTGAATCATCATGCTCAAAAGGATTATTCCTTTAGACAAATGAGTTTTCCCTATGTCAAGTCAAACAAACAATGGAGCCTCTCAATTACTTCTCAGACATCTTCTGAGAAATAACAAGATGATGGATCTCAATAGCCACTAATTGACCAAGCCAAGAAATGACAAAGAATCTCTGCTGACTAAGCTCCTGGTCATCTGTGAATTCTTACCAGAGTAGAACTTGGTATCATCCATCAGTTATAGCAAGCCTCATTTCTACTTTCTACTAACCCTGTGTTAGAGCCTGAGACCAAGACAAATCCATTTTCACATATGAACTTGGCAAAATTATCTATAAAATGACAGTCTATGGGGTGACTTGTGCAAAAGACAATTCAGAGTATAGGATGGTGAACTTAGCTAAGCGTCAAGAAACCTGAGTTCTGGTTTAACTATTAAATAGCAGTGAAACCTGAAGTATATAACTTCCCTTTAATTATATGTCAGGCCCTGAGGCTCAAATGGTAAAGAATCCACCTGCAATGCATAAGACCTGGGTTTGATCCCTGGGTTGGAAAGATCCCTTGGAGAAGGGCATGGCAACCCATTCCAATATTCTTGCCTGGAGAATCTCCATGGGCAGAGGAGGGCTACAGTCCATGAGGTTGCAAAGAGTCGAACACGACTGAGCAACTATGCACAACAGAGAATAAAAAGCTAACACCTTAGGACTGAATAGTCCTGAGTTCCAGTTCCACTTCAACACAAAGAGCTGGAAATTCTTGGGCTATTACTTAATCTCCTTGGCCCTCTGCTTACTCATTTAACAGATAAAATACCCACTTTTCCTTTCCCAGAGGGCTGAGAAGAAGAGTTGGTATTCAATAACTGTTAGTTTGCTCCTTCACTCCGATTATTCTATAATGGTGGACATGTGTGCTCAGTCACTTAGTCTGTAACAATAGTGTTCTGTAATTCTAAAAACTAGACTATTGGATGGTTTGAATTATTCTCTTAATCTATAAGACATTTCCTTCTAACAAGTCACTAGCAATAATACTTCATAGTACATCTCTTTTTAACACCTTTTCCTATTGGATTCTGCTCTATCTATTTGCTAAAAGACATTCTTGTTGTAGACTTTCTCATAGAAATAATCTCAATCAGTGGGAAGACAGTCTGGGAATTTTTCCATCCTTTGATCCATCTACAGGTTCTTCATATCCTTACATCTCACTAAATTGTACAAGGTCACAGTAGGTTTCACTCAGTAATAAAACTAAGAGCCGCACTGACCAACAATGCTTTGGTCAGTCTTATCTGAATAATATTCAGGAAAACTCACATTTGGAAAAGAAAGTCTGATATTTATCTTTTTCTCAATTGTTAAATCCCTTAAAAGTTTTAGGGGGAAGGATTTTCCTTTGACACCAATGTCAGTTTTGAAAAATAAAATACATTTGGATTTAGAAGAGTTTTGGTTTGCACCTAACTTGTCACTTCTGCTGGTCTGGATCCCAGGGATTTGGGGAGGTACTGCAGAAAGGCACAAAAGACATAGAAAGTACATCTGTCTGATTGGCAGGTGCAGTGAGCACTTACTTTCAACATTATGCAGCTTCCTTTGGGTTAACTATCCAAAGGAAAATATTTATTAGTGGTCTGCAATATATGATGAACTATAGATAGGATTTACATGGAAATTTTACATATGTTGTCTCATTTGACTCTCACATTTATAGAGCAGTGATGGTGAGAGAGGAAATGAACATGCAATTGATCATTATAACTTAATAATCTGTTATGTATTAATACTGCTAACAATTAACAATGATAATCTTAACATTAAGACCTTTATTGCATGCCAGGTACTAATGCTAAGATCTTTACTTCCAACGTCACACTTAGTACTCCGATGATGCTATCACTCCTATTTAGAAAGGAAGACTCTCCAAAGTCACTCAGCTAATAAATCATAAAACCAGTACTGTCTAACACCAAATACAGAAGGAATTAAGGAAAACACTGGGGATTGGGGAACTCCTAATTTTATATAGAGAGTAAATACTGAAGGTAAGAATTGTGCCTTTCATGTCAACACCATTGTTCATTTCAATACACCAAACCCTGGCTTACTTTACCCTGGCAAAGAACATAGAAATCCTTTTGCTGGGAAAAGAAGCAATTAAAGTGGGAAGTAAATATGTGGGCAGGTATCATGCAGTCAAAAATACTCAGGTTAATTTTTTCAGAGTGATTTCATGCTTTCAACTTAGGAATATATTAATATATACCATAATTTCTCCCACTACTTGAAAAGAGATCTTTAAGTCACATATAAAAAGAGGCATACATAAGGTAAGGTTGAATCATATGGAACTGCCAATTTCCAACCATTTTCAACCTATAAAAATGGCAGGTTTATAATGTTCAAATTGAAAACAACATATTCCTGAATGTGTACAGTATTTCCACTTGATCTTGAAATCCACTAAAACAAAGCAAATAGAGTGTTCTAAAATACATAAACCTAAGAAGAAGGAAAAACAGGAGAAGCAACAATAATTCAAAAGTTTGAAGGTAGAAAAGCAAGCAGATGAGTGATAATGCATCTAGCACCTGTGATAAAACTGTAAGATGAAGTAAGGAAATCTGACAACCAACCAAAGGTGGGCTGTAGAATCTTTAAAAGGCTCAGGAACTAATAACACTAGGACTTCTGGAACTAGGAGTGAGGAGGTAGAAAGGTAAAATCAAATGACTGTCAAAAGCATTTTTTTTTTTTAAAGGAGTTCCCTTCCCTATTCCACATTCCTGGGTGACAAGTCCTTCCCCATTTCACGAAATGTTTGAAGGTTTACTCTCTGGAAAAGATTTTTCAAAAGGTCTGTAAACATGGCATAGACAAGCGTAGTGGATGGTGTTGAGTGGTCATTCACATACCCAATGCCGAGAACTTTCAACACTCTTCTGTGGTTCAATTCAGAATGCTGGCGGCCAGATTTTGCCCTCCAGGCAGGGTATTGGAACAGTATTCCCTGGAGTATGTGACAAGCCCAAGGGGAAACACAGAAAAATAATCATACCAGAGGTTCCCCTAAAGAGCTCATCCACAAAATGCTACCACAGATCTCACATTTAATCAACTACCTTACTTTCCATAATTGCAAAAAAATAAGATAATGAGGACAGCCAAATAACATGTGAGACACATAATAACATGTGAGGATAGCCTCTAACACAGAAGACGGAGGCCAAAGCAAACAAACAGAACAATGCAAATCAGAAGACGTAGATTATACACGGAGAAGAGAACAACAAACATATCATCAATCATCATCAATCACTGGCAGAAATAAGAAAAGATAGTACATCCGCAAAACTAGAACAGAATGCTGTGCAAAAGGAGCAGTTAGAACACTCCCCCCCAACACACACATACAACACGCGTGAAAATCAAAAACATAATATCAGAAATGAAAAAATCTTAACAAAGGCAAATTTTGAAAAGATTTTTAAAATTAGAGAGTCAACTTGTTTCAACATGCAAAAAACAGTTGGTCTATACAGAAGAGAATAAATTAGGAAAGGAAATAATAATACCATTTGAATATTTTTTAATAATTGAAGGACAAGAATCTCCAAATTAAAAGGGTCCCTGGAGGATGCAATGTGAGAAACTGGATTCTCACCAATGGATACTGTTGTGACATTTTAGAGTGTTTGGCTCAAAGAAAAGTTCCTCCAAGCTGATAGTAACAATAAACAAATACCCGAAAAGAAGAATCAGAATAACTTTAGATTTCTAACCAGGATCATGAAAAACTCAAAGGCAGGAAATTCAACTCAGAAGAAAAACCAAAATAAATTTCTAGTATGGCATTGTTTCACTTGTCTGGACAGCACTTAGCTGCAATAGGAGGAGGATAAAGGTATTCTAGATGGTATACCCAAGCAAAAAAATAAAAATATTCAAATTTCTTGATGTGGTTGACTGTGTAGAAGGTTGTATTGAAAAACTTTGAGAAAATGTGGGGGAAATTAGCAATTCATGCAAAGATGACTAGTAACATGAAAATACACACACTTACACTCACACACACTCACACATACACATCAATCCACTTCAGAAAAGAGAAAGGGCAAGGAAGACAGCAAATACAGAGTAGTATTCTACAATATGGGAGAAGGCAATGGCACCCCACTCCAGTACTCCTGCCTGGAAAATCCAATGGATGGAGGAGCCTGGAAGGCTGTAGTCCATAGAGTCGTTAAGAGTCAGACACGACTGAGCGACTTCACTTTCACTTTTCACTTTCATGCATTGGAGAAGGAAATGGCAACCCACTCCAGTGTTTTTGCTTGGAGGATCCCAGGGACAAGGGAGCCTGGTGGGCTGCCATCTATGGGGTTGCACAGAGTCGGACACGACTGAAGCGACTTAGCAGTAGCAGCAGCATTCTACAATATGGAGCTTCCTAAGTGGTACTAGTGATAAAGACACAGGCTCAGACCCTGGGTTGGGAAGATCCCCTGGAGAGGGCAAGGCAACCTACTCCAGTATTCTTGCCTAGAGATTCCCACAGACAGAGGAGCCTGACAGGCTGCAGTCCATAGGATTACACAGAGTTGGACCTGACTGAAGCGACTTAGCGTGTATGCGTTCTACAAAGCCAGAAACATGAGCACAGGAATATTGAATTCTGATTTAGCCAAATGCAATGGGGAAGAAAAGCAGAAAAGAACTTTAGTCCTCATCTATAATAGAAAGATAGAAAATAATACTTAAAATTCATTAATCCAAAGAGAGTAATATGTGCATATTATTTAGAAATGTATATGTTTGAATATCAAAAGATAACCCCCCCAAATCAAAATAGTTGCTTCTAAACAAGGAGACCGGAAAAATTGTGGAGTGGTGGGGCAAAGAATTACTTAGAAATTGTTATAAGCCTTTTAGAACTATTTGACTTTCAAGCTATATGCATTTATTACTTTGATAAAATAAATATTAATTTTTAAAAAATCCAAGTTCAGAGAGCATGCTGATACAACCTCTTTGAAAACATTTTTCCTCTAGTTTTGACACAGGCCTTTTAATCATTATCAACACTTACAAAATGCGCAAAATTTGCAGAGCAGTGTGTTAAGCACTGTTCCTAAATTGCAAGAATACATCACTTTAAATAAATTCACCTTATGAAGTTCAAAGTTTGACCTTACAAGATATGTTGAAAAAGAAGGGTCAACATTTCACTGTGTATTAACCAGAGCAGTAAAGGCAGAAGCACTTAGGCTAGAGAACATCACACATGATGCAAAGTTTGATAAAATTAATATTAATTACTAGGAGATATCTTTAAGAAAAAAAAATGTTATGCTCTGTTGAGCTTTAAATCTTCATTGCTTCCTAAAGTGATCATTGTGTCTGTGAAACTTTGTTGACAAATCATTTCACATCCTGTGGGTGGGTCTTGGAACATCCTCTCTGTGCTTACAAGAACAATAATTTTGGCAAGAAGCTGTCTGTGTACAAACTTTATTTCTCTTTGCTCTGGGTGGATGTCCCTCCAAGGGCCTTTGCTCTGGGCCAAATGTGGATGGGTGAAGTCTGACATAATTCTTATTTTTGCATATGAGCACTTAGGAGAGTCTTTGTCCTTCAGTTTCAATTCTGAGTGGTCATTTTCTGATGGTATACCTTTAAGGACTGCTGTTAAGAAATACTTTCCTCACATAAAAACCATTCATTTTGCTTGAACTCACCCTCTACCCTTCTGTTTTACATTCTTCACCACTGACTCTGCTGGGTTTGGTTTTCTTTTGTCCATTGGCTGTAAGTCATATTCTTTTGCCCAGGTCTCTGTTCTCTTGCATTTTATCAAATGTTTGTACATTCTGTGGGATTTGGATGAGGTATGCAAAGGCTTCTGTAGCTAATTCTTGACCCTGAAGAAAGGGTCATGGGTGTCTTAGGTTCTATTATCATGTTTACAAGTTTAGTGCTGTCTTTTGCTATTCCTGCAAGCTCCCTTATTATTTTTCCTATTATCTGTCAAAGGAGTACTATCAAATGATTTTTCTGCCTTTAGGGCAATTCCATTGGAGAAGGCAATGGCAACCCACTCTAGTACTCTTGCTTGGAGGATCCCAGGGACAGAGGAGCCTAGTGGGCTGCCTCCTATGGGGTCACACAGAGTCGGACACGACTGAAGTGACTTAGCAGCAGCAGCAGGGCAATTCCATTGCTGGTGTCTTCTCTGTGTTCTTGTTGGCTTCTATCCCTTTGAGTGAGTATAATGAGCTTGTTTCATTAGAGCTTTTCTCAGACTGACATATTGGTTTTGAGGCTTACATCTTGAGTCCTCACTAATGCATTCGTTCATTTCTGATGTCTGCATTTGGGTTGTTTGTGGTAGATCTACTCTCTCTCTGCTCAAGTCTATAATCAGGAGCAGAGACCTGGTGATACTGATGCTTTAAACTCAATGGGTGCTGAGGGATGGCGAAAATAATCACAGACCTGGGAAGCCAATGGGGCCACAGGAAAGCTTGGAGAGTTGAGGGAGCCTGGAAATCCTGAGGGCTTCCAACCCAGTCCCAGGCTTCCAGTGGATGTAGTCAAAGGGTTCATCTCCACCCTTTTCCCTAGCAAAAGTCGCCAAATCAGTTTTATGAAGAACCTTCCATTATTGGAAATCTTTGCTTAGAACAACTGAAACAAATGAGAACATTTGATTCTCAGAAGTTCTGATTTCAACCAATGTGACTAGATTATATGCATTTAATAAATTAAAGATAGGTCTCTTCTGCTTAAATAGTTTATATATTCAAAAAAAGATTTACATATGTTGCTGGTAACATTTATTCATGAATTCATTAACTATTTATTAAGTACTCACTGAGATCCAGGTACTATACAGTGGCCTATTCTTTTTGGACTGTAAGTCAGCGGCACATATGTAGAATCATTCACATATTTTGTACCAGTAATCTGACTCTTGTAAATTTGTCCTAAAGTAATAATTTACATGAAAAAAGTGATATGTACAACATATTTATAACAGCATTATTTCTAATGATTAAAACAACCCTAAATGCCCAATGATAGGAGTTAAGATAACTGCAGCATATTCATTTCAAGAAACATTAGGTATACTGAAATTTATGAAGACAAAGTATAGGAAATGGGAAAGCATATATCATCTGTTGGGACAAAACAGACAAAAACTGTGTACAAAGTAAGATTGCAACTGTATAAACACATATACACATGTATAAAAAGTTACAGACATCAAAGAAAATATAAGCAGTTAAAGTAATTGAATGGTCATTTTATATCTTTACTTTCCTCATGACATATTACAAGGTTAGTAGTCAGATCAGATTAGATCAGTCGCTCAGTCGTGTCCGACTCTTTGCGACCCCATGAATCGCAGCACGCCAGGCCTCCCTGTCCATCACCAACTCCCAGAGGTCACTCAGACTCACATCCATCGAGTCAGTGATGCCATCCAGCTATCTCATCCTCTGTCGTCCCCTTCTTCTCCTGCCCCCAATCCCTCCCAGCATCAGAGTCTTTTCCAATGAGTCAACTCTTCGCATGAGGTGGCCAAAATACTGGAGTTTCAGCTTTAGCATCATTCCTTCCAAAGGTTAGTAGTAAGTGAACATAATTAATGACATATTTAAAAAATATTATAAAATATCTACTTTTGCAGTGCATGGTGCTGTGTCCTGAATGTGGAACTCTTAGGGTCCCTAATTAATAGTTTGCTACACATATAAACAGTTTGAACTTAGATGTCTGGGAAAAGTTATTCTCAGCTCAGTAGTGATAACTAATATCATGCAATACTCAGGGAATTTACCTCTGCACAATGAGCTAACTTCTTTCTCAGCCCACATTTAACTGGTTTCTTTAATTTTTCACTACCTTTCCTCCACCTTTGCTTCTTTCAGAAGCTTGAATTCCTTGGCGATCACTTGGGATAATGCAGAATTCTGACCAAACTGAATTAAACTTTATTTTATGACTGAGTTTTTTGGGATGATGAATGAATCACTTACCAAGTCTCAGTTTCTACATGTGTAGAAGGGGGATGATAATAGCCCCTCTCTCTTAGGGCTGCAATGATAAGGTATGTGAAGCTTCCAGCATAAGTGCTCCCTTGTAGAGGGGACTCAATAAGTACAGTACAAATTTCCTGTCCGAAGGCTGAAAAGACAAGTGGTGTTACAGGATCCATGAATTGTGTGGGGAATGGTATGAAATTTCATAAGTAGCTCCTGGCACCAAGCCCTACCCATTACAATGTGTAACCCCAAACTGTAGAGTGGTCATGCCCTGATAGCAAGTTTCTGACATGACTATCATTGTTGTTCAGTAATTAGCTGTTGTTCAGTTCAAACTCTTTGTGCCCCATGGACTACAGCAGGCCAGGCTTCTCTGTCCTTCACGGCCTCCCGGAGTTTGCTCAGATTCATGTCCACTGAGTTGGTAATGCTATCTTGCTCATCCTGCTGTCCCCTTCTCTTCCTGCCCTTAATCTTTCCCCGAATGAGGGTCTTTTCCAAAGAGTTGACTCCTCGTCAAAGTATTGGAACTTCAGTATCAGTCCTTTCAATGAATATTCAGGGTTGATTTCCTTTAGGATCAACTGGTTTGATCTCTCTGTACTGTTTATCACTATAAAGGCAAAGTGTGTTTACTAAATAAAAGTTAGGAGTAAAAAATGGAGAATAACCACTTAACGTCACCCTACTTTAAGAAGATAATTGTCAACTTTTTGGTTTATTTCCCTCCAGGTTTTCCTTGTGCATAGATTTTGGCTGCATTTTAAACACAATTGTAATCATGCCACACATATGATTTTGCCTCCTGAATTTTTCATTTCAATGTAGCAGATAAGCTCTTTTCATGCCATTTCGTAGTTTCCAAGGCCATCATTTCTAATGGCTATATATCATCCTAGTTTGAAAAGCTTACAAGCAATATACATGCTTTCCTTTCCTGTGCCAGAAAACCTCTAGTACAATCTTTTCATTTCCAGGGAGACTTCTCTGTTACCAGGTGGCCCCAGATCACACAGCCAAAAGCACTTAGGAACAAAAAAATCTAGCTAGAAAGGGTAGAGGGAGCAGAAGTGGAAATAGGAATGAACAGTGAGAGAGAAAGCTAGGAAGAGGAGGGAGAGAGACAAAGGGAAAGAGAGAAGAAATAAGAGGAAAAAGGAGAAAGAATACAACATACAAAAATGTAAAGGAGAAGGAAAGAAGAAGAGAAGAAATGAAAAGGAGAAAAGAAAGAGGAGGAAGGAAGAGAAGAATGAGAAGAGGAAGAGGCAAGTAACTGGCATTTTCATATTTAATGTAGTCTACTCTCATGATAGATGCTTTCTAAGGGAGATAAAACTTTCCTGGGTTCTCATCCCATTGGCAGCTTCCAACACATTGCCAGCCTCTGACATTGTTGTTCTCAATCATTCACAGCTAATGCTATAGCCACTGGACCTTTTGGCACAAGTTAATTCTTTATTCTGAGCCACAAACACATTTACCTGACATCCTTCTTTCTAAAGACTCACCATTACTCTACTAAGTGGATGAAGGTCTTCAGTGATTGATTCCCTGAGTTTCAAAGGGCTGAGTTCTGTATGAGGCACCCCTTGAATTCTTCCTCAAGGGTTTCATTTGGCTCTCCTTTGAGTCTCTATCTTTTGCTGGGATCAGATTTCTCTTCCCATGTTCATGCACCATATTTGAATTTCAAGATGTGTGGTCCATTTACCATGTGCTAGCATTTTTACAGTCCCTGGAGGAGACTGGGGTCCATCTCCTGTTTTGAGAAAAATATGGTACAAAGGAGACTCAGAAAGCCCCTCGTGCTACCAACTGATCAATGCAGGTGAAATGAGGGCACTGAACCTGGTTCCCACAGCCTGTCCTGGGAACCATCTGCATATTGTGAGCCTGGGAACTGTTGTCACCCACTGGAGGACTGTGAACATCACAGGGGTTGTAGTAAAGACTGGAGCTGGACGTGAAGTGCTTGCCAGCATATTCCATCATTCCAAGAAGTCAAATGCTGCCCTGTGGTGCCTTGGCAGGAAAACTCTCCCACTTACTGGATTTCTAAGGCCTTTTGTCATCACAGCAGTCCAGGCCCAACAAACAGGCAGGACCTCCTCATCCTTCACAATGGGATGCAATGGGGACCTGGGTGCTTCTCTGCTAGGGAAGAGGTATGCTCACAGAACCAGGGATTGAAATCTGACTTTCTCACTTGGGGACTCTGGTTTGCACCAAGGCGATGCCTTTTTTTGGACTCAGTGTCCTCATCTGTAAAATGGGGATAAAAATCCCTGTCCTGCTTACTTCACAGTGTTGTCAGAATCATGAAGGAGATAACAAGGGTTAAAGGATCCAATAAGTAAAATGTCCTTCTTCAGTCAAGGGAGAGGGAGGGAGAGTACTGGAGTGGTGGACAGAACACTGCTTTGGAATCAGGAGCCCAGAGTTAAAAAAATTCCATCAGATACCACTTGCCTTCATCAAGTTCCCTCATTCTATAAACAAACTGATAATGCCTGTTCTTCCTTCCTCACAGACTTTTCATGATGATTAGATGAGACAACAGAAGTGCAACTGGAACATGCTCTAAGACATTATTAATAATATTAATATCCCTCTTGTTATTTTGGGCATTGATGTCAAAAGCAATGCTCACCCTTGGTGTTATGGACTGAATGAGTCCCTCCAAAATTTCTACGTTGAAGGCCTCACCCTCAGTGGGATGGTATTTGGAGGTGGGGCCTTTGGAATATAACTGGGGTTAGATGAGTTCTAACTATGGTGGATTGGATCCAGCGGCTCTTGGGTGGCTGATTAGCTCCACGGTGGACAGTGACTCATGGGCAGCAGAACAGCTCCAGGAGAGCCAACTGCAGCTGTGAAGTCAAGGCGAACTCTGCTCGTGGTCTTCATCCAACACTGACTCCAGCCTTCCCTGGATTCCCTTCCCAGACACTCCAGCAAGGCCTTTGCCTCAACCCGTGGCTGCATGTTGACTGACAACCGACAGCCAGTGAAGGTTTAAATGCTGAATAAGGACCAGCAGTGGGACAGCCAGGGCACCAGGAACGTCATCCAGCTACACTGACTGGCTGAATGGCATGTCCCTGCTAGTTAGGGCCTGACAAAATGTGGTCCACTGGAGAACCACTTCTATATTTTTGCCTTGAGAACCCCATGAACAGTATGAAAAGGCAAAAAGATATGACACTGAAAGATGAATCCCCCAGGTCAGTAGATGCCCAATATTAAGAGTGAAGAAATAGCTACAGAAAGAATGAAGAGACTGAGCCAAAGCAGAAATGATGCCCAGCTGTGGTTGTAACTGGTGGTGAAAATAAAGTCTTATGCTGTAAAAAACACTACTGCATTGAATCTATAAATTGCTTTGGGTAGTATACTCATTTTCACTATATTGATTCTACCAATCCACGAACATGGTATATTTCTCCATCTATTAGTGTCCTCTTTAATTTCTTTCAGCAGTGTTTTATAGTTTTCTAAATATAGGTCTTTAGATTCTTTAGGAAGATATATTCCTAAGTATTTTATTGTTTTCATTGCAATGGTGAATGGAATTGTTTCCTTAATTTCTCTTTCTATTTTCTCGTTATTAGTGTACAGGAATGCAAGGGATTTCTGTGTGTTAATTTTATATCCTGCAACTTTACTGTATTCATTGATTAGTTCTAGTAATTTTCTGGTGGAATCTTTAGGGTTTTCTACGTAGAGGATCATGTCATTTGCAAACAGTGAGAGTTTTACTTCTTCTTTTCCAATTTGGATTCCTTTTATTTCTTTTTCTGCTCTGATTGCTGTGGCCAAAACTTCCAGAACAATGTTGAATAATAATGGTGAAAGTGGGCATCCTTGTCTTGTTCCTGACTTTAGAGGAAATGCTTTCAGTTTTTCACCATTGAGGATAATGTTTGCTGTGGGCTTGTCGTATATAGCTTTTATTATGTTGAGGTATGTTCCTTCTATTCCTGCTTTCTGGAGAGTTTTTATCATAAATGAATGTTGAACTTTGTCAAAGGCTTTCTCTGCATCTATTGAGATAATCATATGGTTTTTATTCTTCAGTTTGTTAATGTGGTGTATTACGTTGATTGATTTGCGGATATTGAAGAATCCTTGCATCCCTGGGATAAAGCCCACTTGGTCATGGTGTATGATCTTTTTAATGTGTTGTTGGATTCTGATTGCTAGAATTTTGTTAAGGATTTTTGCGTCTATGTTCATCAGTGATATTGGTCTGTAGTTTTCTTTTTTTGTGGGATCTTTGTCAGGTTTTGGAATTAGGGTGATGGTGGCCTCATAAAATGAGTTTGGAAGTTTGCCTTCCTCTGCAATTTTATGGAACAGTACCAACAGTATTCTTCACAGAGCTAGAACAAATAATTTCTCAATTTGTATGGAAATACAAAAAACCTCGAATAGCCAAAGCTATCTTGAGAAAGAAGAACGGAACTGGAGGAATCAACCTGCCTGACTTCAGGCTCTACTATAAAGCTACAGTCATCAAGACAGTATGGTACTGGCACAAAGACAGAAACATAGATCAATGGAACAAAATAGAAAGTCCAGAGATAAATCCACGCACATATGGTCACCTAATCTTTGACAAAGGCGGCAAGAATATACAATGGATTAAAGACAATCTTTTTAACAAGTGGTGCTGGGAAAACTGGTTGAACACTTGTAAAAGAATGAAACTAGAACACTGTCTAACACCATACACAAAAATAAACTCAAAATGGATTAAAGAGCTAAATATAAGACCAGAAACCATAAAACTCCTAGAGGATAACATAGGCAAAACACTCTCTGACTTACATCACAGAAGGATCCTCTATGACCCACCTCCCAGAATATCGGAAATAAAATCAAAAATGAACAAATGGGACCTAATCAAACTTAAAAAGCTTCTGCACAACAAAGGAAACTATAGGCAAGCTGAAAAGACAGCCTTCAGAATGGGAGAAAATAATAGCAAATGAAACAACAGACAAACAACTAATCTCAAAAATATACAAGCAACTTCTACAGCTCAATTCCAGAAAAATAAACGACCCAATCAAAAAATGGGCCAAAGAACTTAATAGACATTTCTCCAAAGAAGACATACAGATGGCTAACAAACACATGAAAAGATGCTCAACATCGCTCATTATCAGAGAAATGCAATCAAAACCACTATGAGATACCATTACACGCCAGTCAGAATGGCTGCGATCCAAAAATCCACAAGCAATAAATGCTGGAGAGGGTGCAGAGAGAAGGGAACCCTCTTACACTGTTGGTGGGAATGCAAACTAGTACAGCCACTATGGAGAACAGTATGGAGATTCCTCAAAAAACTGGGAATAGAACTGCCTTATGACCCAGCAATCCCACTGCTGGGCATACACACTGAGAAAACCAGAAGTGAAAGAGGCACGTGTACCCCAATGTTCATAGCAGCACTGTTTACAATAGCCAGGATGTGGAAGCAACCTAGATGTCCATCCACAGATGAATGGATAAGCAAGCTGTGGTACATATACACGATGGAGTATTACTCAGCCATTAAAAAGAATACATTTGAATCAGTTCTAATGAGGTGGATGGAACTGGAGACTATTATACAGAGTGAAGTAAGCCAGAAAGAAAAACACAAGTACAGTATACTAACGGATATATATGGAATTTAGAAAGATGGTAACAATCACCCTGCTTATGAGACAGCAAAAGAGACACTGATGTATAGAACAGACTTTTGGACTCTGGGACTGGGAGAGGGTGGGACAATTGGGGAGAATAGCATTGAAATATGTATAATATCATATCTGAAACGAGTCAGTCCAGGTACGATGCCCTATAACAGATGCCTGGGACTGGAGCACTGGGATGACCTGGAGGGATGATGTGGGAAGGGGGGAGGGGGGAGGGTTCAGGATGGGGAGCACGTGTATTCTGGTGGCGGATCCATCTCGATGTATAGTAAAAGTAATACAATATTGTAAAGTTAAGAAAAATTAAAAAAAAATAATAATAATAATAAAAAAAAAAAAAAAAAAAAAAAAACACTACTGCATATGAACCTGGAATGTTAAGCCCATGAATTAAGGTAAATTTGAAGTAGTCAAACAGGAGATGACAAGAGTGAATATTGACATTTCCAGAATCAGTGAACTAAAATGGAATGAAATGGGGGAATTTAATTCAGATGACCATTATATCTACTACTGTGGGCAAAAATCCCTTAGAAGAAATGGAGTAGCCCTCATAATCAACAAAAGAGACCAAAATGCAGTACTTGGGTGCAATTTCAAAAATGACAAAATGATCTTGGTTTGTTTCCAAGGCAAACCATTCAATATCACAGTAATCCAAGTCTAGACCCAACCTCTAAAGCTGAAGAAGCTGAAGTTGAACGAGCCCATGAAGACCTACAAAATCTCTTAGAACCAACACCTAAAAAAAGATGTTCTTTTCATCATAGGAGACTGGAATGCAAAAGTAGGAAGTCAAGTACCTGGAGTAACAGTCAGGTACCTGGAGTAAGAGGCAAGTTTGGCCTTGGAGTACAAAATCAGATCAGATTAGATCAGTCACTCAGTTGTGTCTGACTCTTTGGGACCCCATGAATCGCAACACACCAGGCCTCCCTGTCCATCACCAACTCCCGGAGGTCACTCAGACTCACATCCATCGAGTCAGTGATGCTGTCCAGCCATCTCATCCTCTGTTGTCCTCTTCTCCTTCTGCCCCCAATCCCTCCCAGCATCAGAGTCTTCTCCCATGAGTCAACTCTTCACATGAGGTGGCCAAAGTACTGGAGTTTCAGCCTTAGCATCATTCCTTCCAAAGAAATGCCAGGGCTGATCTCCTTCAGAATGGACTGGTTGGATCTTCTTGCACTCCAAGGGACTCTCAAGAGTCTTCTCCAACACCACAGTTCAAAAGCATCAATTCTTCGGCGCTCAGCCTTCTTCACAGTCCAGCTCTCACATCCATACATGACCACAGGAAAAACTATAGCCTTGACTAGACGAAGCTTTGTTGGCAAAGTAATGTCTCTGCTTTTAAATATGTTATCTAGGTTGGTCATAACTTTCCTTCCAAGGAGTAAGCGTCTTTTAATTTCATGGCTGCAGTCACCATCTGTAGTGATTTTGGAGCCCAGAAAAATAAAGTCTGACACTGTTTCCACTGTTTCCCCATCTAGTTCCCATGTAGTGATGGGACCAGATGCCATGATCTTCATTTTCTGAATGTTGAGCTTTAAGCCAACTTTTTCACTCTCCACTTTCACTTTCATCAAGAGGCTTTTGAGTTCCTCTTCACTTTCTGCCATAAGGGTGGTGTCATCTGCATATCTGATGTTATTGATATTTCTCCCAGCAATCTTGATTCCAACTTGTGTTTCTTCCAGTCGTGTTTCTCATGATGTACTCTGCATGTAAATTAAAATAAACAGGGTGACAATATACAGCCTTGACGTACTCCTTTTCCTATTTGGAGTACAAAATAAAGCAGTGCAAAGGCTAACAAAATGTTGCCAAGAGAATGCACTGGTCATAGCAAACACTCTCTCCCAACAACACCAAAGTCGACTCTAGACATGAACATCACCAAATGGTACCAAAATCAGATTGATTATCTTCTTTGCAGTCAAAATGGAGAAGCTCTATACAAACAGCAAAAACAAGAACTGGAGCTGACTGTGGTTTAGATAATCAGCTCCTTATTGAAAAATTCAGGCTCAAATTTAAGAAAGTAGGAAAAAACACTAGGGCATTCAAATATGATCTAAATCAAACTCCTTATGATTATACAGTGGAGGTGATGAATAAATTCAAGGGAATAGATCTGGTAGACATAGTGCTTGAAGAACTATGGATGGAGGTTCATAACATTGTACAGGAGGTGGTGACCAAAACCATCTCCAAGAAAAAGAAATACAAGAAGACAAAGTGGTTGTCTGAAGAGGCCTTACAAGTCACTGAGAAAAGAAGAGAAGCAAAAGGCAAAGAAGAAAGGGAAAGATACACCCAACTGAATGCAGAGTTCCAAAGAACAGCAAGGCAAGATTAAAAAAAAAAAAAAAAAAAAGCCTTCTTAAGTGACCAATGCAAAGAAATAGAGGAAAACAATAGAATGGGAAAGACTAGAGATCTCTTTAAGAAAATTGGAGCTACCAAGGGAACATTTCACACAAAGATAGGCACAATAAAGGACAAGACAGCAAGGACTTAACAGAAGCAGAAGAGATTAAGAAAAAGTGGTAAGAGTACACAGAAGAACTGTACAAAAAAGCTGTTAGTGACCCAGTTAACCATGATGATGTGGTCCCTCACCTAGAGCCAGACATCCTGGAGAGTGAAGTCAAGTGGGCATTAGGAAGCATTACTACCAACAATGATAGTGGAGGTGATAGGATTGCAGCTGAGTTATTTCAAGTCTTAAAAGTTGACACTGTTGGAGTGCTACCCTCATTATTCCAGCAAATCTGGAAAACTCAGCAGTAGCCACAGGCCTGGAAAAGGTCAGTTTTCATTCCAATCCCAAAGAAAGGCAATGCCAAAGGAAGTTCAAGTTACTATACAATTGGACTCATTTCACACGCCAGCAAGATTATGTTCAAAACCTTTCAAGCTAGGCTTCAGCAGTACCTGAACTAAGAACTTCCAGATGTACAAGCTAGATTGAGAAAAGGCAGAGGAACCAGAGATCAAACTGGAAACATATGTTGGATCATCAAAAAAGCAAGGTAATTCCAAAAAACATCTACTTCAGCTTCATTGACTAGGCTAAAGTCTTTGACTGTGTGGATCACTACAAACTGTGGAAATTCTTAATGAGATGCAAATACCAGACCACCTTATCTGCCTCCTGAGACACGTGTATGCAGGATAAGAAGCACCAGTTAGAACTGGACACAGAACAATGGAGTGGTTCAAAATTAGAAAAGGAGTATGTCAAGCCTGTATATTGTCACCCTACTTATTTAACTTCTATGCAGAGTACATGATGTGAAATGCCATGTTGGATGAGTCACAGGCTGGAATCAAGATCACTAGGAGAAATATCAACAACCTCAGGTATACAGATGATATAACTTTAATGGCAGAAATTGAAGAGGAACTAAAAAGCCTCTAGATGAAGGTGAAAGAGAGTGAAAAAGCTGGCTTAAAACTCAACATTCAAAAAACTGGCATTAACACTAATGTCTTACTCTACTGTTTCACCAGATCATGGCATCCGGTCCTATCACTTCATGGCAAATAGATAGGGAAACAGTGGTAACAGTGTCAGATTTCATTTTCTTGGGCTCCAAAATCAATGTGGACAGTGACTGCAGCCACAAAATTAAGAGACACTTGCTTCTTTGAAGAATAGCTATGACAAACCTAGACAGTGTATTAAAAAGCAGAGACATCACCTTGCTGACAAAGGTCCATATAGTCAAAGCTGTAGTTTTTCCAGTAGTCATGTATGGATGTGAGAATTGGACCATGAAGAAGGCTGAGCGCCAAAGAATTGATGCTTTTGAACTGTGGTGTTGGAGAAGACTCTTGAGAGTCCCTTGGACTGCAAGGAGATCCAAGCAGTCCATCCTAAAGGAAATCAGTCCTGAATATTCATTGGAAGGACTGATGCTGAGTGAAGCTCCAATGTTTTGGCCACCTGATTCAAAGAGCTGATTCATTAGAAAAGACCCTGATGCTGGGAAAAATTGAGGGCAAGAAGAGAAGAGGGCAACAGAGGATGAGATGGTTGGATGGCATCACTGACTCAATGGACTTGAGTTTGAGCAAACTCAAGGAGATATTGATGGACAGAAAAGTCTGGTGTGCTGTACTTCATGGGTTTGCAAAGAATCAGACACAATTTAGTGACTAAACAACAACAAGATGAGGTCATGAGGGTAGCACCTACGGATGGGATTAGTAGTAAGATACTAATTCTTAAGAGAAGAAGAAACACTGGGACCTCCCCAATGGCTCAGCAGTAAAGAATCTACCTGCCAAGGCAGCAGATGCAGGAGATGAGTATTCAATTCCTGGTTGAGAAGGTCCCCTAGGGGAGGATATAGTTACCCATTCTAGTATTCTTGCATGCACAAGAAGATACATCAGAGTGCTTTCTCTCCCTCTCTACACGATGAGGGACATACGGAGAAGGTGATTGTCTGCAAGCCAGGAAGAGGGTACTCTCCAAGAAACTTGACCACGCCAGTACCCAGATCTTAGACTTCTAGCCTCCAGAACTTCAGGACATAAATTTTCATTGCTTAAGCCCGCATGTCTGTGGTAATATGTTCTGGCAGCTCCAGTAGAGTGAGACACTTGGTGTTATACCAGGAAGATCCTTTCTATCCTTTCTCCTGTCCCAGAATGTGGACATTTTCACATACACCCGCCCTCTAACCCCATGGCTGACAATCACCCAGGGTCAGTACTAGGGGAAGGGGAGTGAGGTACTCACCTCAGGGCAAAACTTAAGGTGATGGCAAAAGTCCAACATCAAGATAAATATTTTCATATATTATTTTATTTATTTTATTTATTTTTTTTTTTTTTTGCAGGGGAAAATGGACAAAGGAAAGGATCAATGACGGTGGGAGGGAAATGGGAAGAAAGAAGGGGAGTGATGGTGGGGAGGAGTATATGTAATTTCTTAACCAATGGCTTTCTGTTTTTAATCACAAAGAACACTTAAAAAAAATCATGGTGAACTCATCTTATATTAGGAGGTTTGTTCTCGAAATGAAAAGTTCAGGAAACAAAAAGTCCAGTTTGGGTGTCCTCATCTTTAGGCACATCTTGGTATTTTGTATTGGTAAGTCTATCTTTACCACAATATATTATTTAGGACAGGATCACATTTGTCACCTCTTCCTCCCTACTACCCAAAGTGGTACCAAACCCACAAAATAGTCAATAAACCTCCACAGAGTGAACAAATAAGTCTTTTTTTTTTTTTTTTTTAAACTCTCCTGAGTGAACTGAATTTTTTGAGGCTCATAAGTAAATATGTTTTCCTCTTTACTTTGTCTATTACAGCCAGATTATATGAGTGGGGTATTAAAGTCTCCCACTATTATTGTATTGCTCTAGAGAATGTCCTTTAGTTTTTGTTGGAGAAATGGTTTAGTGGTGCAAAATTCTCTCAACTTTTGCTTATCTGTGAAGCTTTTGACTTCTCCTTCATATTTGAATGAGATCCTTGCTGGATACAATAATCTAGGCTGTAAGTTATTTTCCTTCATCACTTTAATTACGTCTTGCCATTCCCTCCTGGCTTGGAGAGTTTCTATTGAAAGATCAGCTGTTATCCTTATGGGAATTCTCTTGTGAGTTATTTGATGTTTTTCCCTTGCTGCTTTTAATATTTGTTCTTTATATTTAATCTTTGTTAATTTGATTAATATGTGTCTTGGGGTGTTTCGCCTTGGGTTTATCCTGTTAGGGACTCTCTGGATTTCTTGAACTTGAGTGGTTATTTCCTTCTCCATTTTAGGGAAGTTTTCAACTATTACCTCCTCAAGTATTTCCTCATGATCTTTCTTTTTATCTTCTTCTTCTGGAACTCCTATGATTCTAATGTTGTAGCGTTTGATGTTATCCTGGAGGTTTCTGAAATTGTCCTCATTTCTTTTGATAAGTTTTTCTTTTTTCTCGTCTGATTCATTTATTTCTAGGATTCTATCTTCTAGTTCACTAATCCTATCTTCTGCCTCTGTTATTCTACTATTTGTTGCCTCCAGGGTGCTTCAGGGAGAAGGCAATGGCAAGCCACTCCAGTGCTCTTGCCTGGAGAATCCCATGGATGGAGGAGCCTGGTGGGCTGCAGTCCATGGGGTTGCTAAAGAGTCGGCCATGACTGAGCAACTTCACTTTCACTTTTCACTTTCACGCAATGGAGAAGGAAATGGCAACCCACTCCAGTGTTCTTGCCTGGAGAATCCCAGGGATGGCAGAGCCTGATGGGCTGCCGTCTATGGGGTCGCACAGAGTCGGACATGACTGAAGCGACGTAGCAGTAGCAGCAGTAGCAGGGTGTTTTGGATCTCATTTATTGCATTATTCATTATGTGTTGACTCTTTTTTATTTCTTCTAGGTCCTTGTTAAACCTTTCTTGCATCTTCTCAATCCTTGTCTCCAGACTCTTTAACTGTGATTCTATTTTGATTTCGAGATTTTGAATTAATTTCGCTATCATTATTCAGAATTCTTTATCAGGTAGATTCCCTATCTCTTCCTCTTTGGTTTGGTTTGGTGGGCAACTATCCTGTTCCTTTAGCTGCTGGGTATTCTTTTGTCTCTTCATTTTGTTAAAATTGCCAAATTTAGAGTGTCCTTACTATATTCTGGTAGTTTGTTGAATTCTCTTTATTGAGGTGGTTTACAGGTCTTTTCAATATCTAATCTCTGCCTTGTTACAGAGCGGGCAGAGATGAACACCCAAATCTAAACCGGCCAGGTTCAGGCACTCAGATAATCCTCAGAAGCACAGACTTGGTTGAGTCTGCGTTTTATGCCCTTCCCAGATCTGAGTAGCGCAGGTGATGAAATGTTCAGTGAGCGCAGGTGCTGTGACTTATCGCCTCTCCGCCGCTCAGTTTTCTGGGTATACAAACAGCGCACTTTCTCAGGCAGATGTTGACCATCCAGAGCCCCAAGAAGCGTGAGTCAGCACAGAAACCTACTCACAGTTCCGTTAGACAGTGTCTCTCTAGGGCTATAATTGCCCGCCTCTGGCCCTGGCTGCCTGTCACCGGAGTGGGACGGCCTGCAGCCGGCCAACTCTGTGCAGCCCTTTGTTCCGTAGGTAGTCCTGGTGGTGTCTTAAGTTAGGGCTGGCTTTTGATGTAGTAGATAACCGACAGTCTGGTTATTTCGCTCAGATAGCGCCCGAGATAGCCAGGCCAAATCCTTTCTCAAAGCAATGCAGGCCTCGCTGCTCCTCCTAGCCCAGCCCCCACTTGCCAGTAGCAAATGCTGGTGTCCGCGCCAGTTCTCCGCAAAAGGAGTTACCGCAGGGCTCGTTTTCTCGTTTTGAAGACAATGAGCTGTCTTTCCAAGTGCCTGATATCCTCTGCCGGCATTCAGAAGTTGTTTTATCGAGTTTATTCAGCATTCAAATGTTCTTTTAATGGATTTGTGGAGGAGAAAGTATTCTCCCCATCTTACTCGTCCACCATCTTAGCTCCTCCCCCCCCCCATATATTATTTTAAAAGTTAAACTTAATGCAAAAAAAAAAAAAAGCCAGGATGAACAAAATACCAAACTTTTCAGTCAAGACAAAATCAGTAGCAGTGCTCCACTGAGCCACACTATAGCCCAAGGCAAAAAGAAAAATTAGTGATACTGATCCTATTTTTATTGAACAATTCTGATTTTTTGCTTATCATGGATTTTTTTTACATAAATTTTGATTTCTAAAATATGGTATTGAAATATGATATCTCTTGATCACTGAGATTTTTGAGCCTGCTGAAATTCTGTGCCCAAGGCGAGTGCCTCCCTCACCTCCCCAGCCTGGGTCCTGCCTCCCTCCACATTACATCATTCATGGGGTGTACTGGCCCCTGACCCTGTCTCTGCTTCCTCCTTGACAAGCCCAATTTACAGTCTACTGCCTTGTTTTTCTAAGCCCTGTTCAGTTAATCCGTACTGAATGTTAATTGCTGACAAAGGGTTTATTCTCCTATTAGAAATCAAAGATTGAACAAAAGTGTCCTAAAAGTGAAATATCTACAGCCAAAACGAAGAGCCTCTCAGGGTGGATTCTTAATCTTTTACTTAAGAAATATTTATTAAATATCCAACAGCTGCATGTCTTGAGCTGGCACTGAGAATATATAGATGAAGAGACGCCACCCCCACTCTGAAGAGCTCACAGCCTTGTGAGGAAGCCAGATAATTATCGGCGGACACGGAAGGAGCTCTTAGGTGTTGCCTTTGGAATCAGGAAAGTCTTCACAGATGAAGAGTGCTTGAACTCTCAAAAAAATGTTAACTGTGCTATTCTGATACTGAGTCACACATGCTCATTGCAGAAAAATAAGAAAAGAGGAAAAATATCAAAAAATTAAAATATTTGTTCTCACATCCCAGGAATGACTATTGTTAACATTTAGGTTGACTTATTTCCAGTTTATATCTACGTATATAGTTCTATTTATATCTGCAATGGGTCAGATTATTTTGAACACAAATAAGATGTGTTCAAAACACAGAACTTTTAAAAACTTACTGTAATTGTCTTCCTCTTGTTCTGGAGTCCCATTCCAAGTGATGGAGTTCAAAAAAAAAAAAAAAAAAAGCATTTCCACTTAAGTGCCTAAAACTTACAATCGTTTCTCTTTTGTAAATGTTCAGTCCATTCGAAGTTTAAACTTCCCATCTGTACTTTTCTCAAATTGCAAGCATACTCCTCCACATCCTCCTTCCATGGTACCAGGGCACAGGAGGCAGACTGCCTGTCTTCTGGGTCTGCCCTGGCCTCCTGGGAATGGACACATGTCCTTCTTGATAATTGGGAATCCTGCTCTGAGGTCCAATGAGTCTTTCCAGTCAGGTGTTCTGATGGTACCACTACTGGGAGTCAGGAATCTGACTGTTGCTCAGGTAGTCATGTCCCTATCCTTCATCCTGACCTCAAGCTTCTTCTGGCTCACTGGGTCCTGCCAGCACTCCTGCGTCCCCAGACCTGGGTATGAAGCAACTTCTCTGATACCACCTAATTTTATGGTGAGAGATGAGTTTGGGGATGTGGACATAGGCCAGATCACACCGGGTCTTCCATGGAACAGAAGGAATTTGGATTTTACCTGAAATGTAACAGGAAGTCAATAGAAGGTTTAAGCAGATGACTGATGTCCTACAGTTCTCATTATTCACAGATCATGTTTATTGCTCTGCATGAATGGATTGGAAGGGGCAGAAGTGGAGGCAGGGTAACAGTAATCAAGGCCAGACATTACAGGCTAAACTTAGAGCTAAAGATTAGAGTCTGAAGACCCACAAGCTAATGGGTTGGATATGGGAGGAAAGAAAGGTGGTCTTTAGGAGAATAAAGGACAGGTTATATGGTTGTATTACTGAGATGGAAGAACCTGGGCTGGGGGCCTATTGGGATCGAAAGTTCTGTTTTGGATACAAGTTCCAGACATTCTTGAGAGCTCTAAGGGGAGATGCTAAGTGGGTAGTTGGACGTATGAATTCAGAAGAGGTGTTCAGTGTATTAGCACACAGTGGACATTTAAACCCTTGGGAGTGAATTCAATCATACGGTGACAAACTTTAGGGAAAGAAGAAGTTGTATTTAGCAGAGGCCCTGGGTAGGCTTAACATTTAGAGCTGCATCAGAAAAGGAAGAGATGGCAAAGGAGACTGCTGAGGAAGGAGCAGAAGGAAGGAGCAAAGTGCGGAGCAGTGGTGCCAAAATGAAGCAGGGAGGGTCCAAGGAGGATGCAGCAGTAGATGGTGAGATACTGCTGGGAGAGTAATAAAGGTAAGGCCCTTCTGGAAAGCATTGCCAACTTCCCCTGGCAGAGTTAGGGCTTATCTCCTCTGCTGCTGCTGCTGCTGAGTCGCTTCAGTCATGTCCAACTCTGTGCTACCCCAGAGACGGCAGCCCACCAGGCTCCCCTGTCCCTGGGATTCTCCAGGCAAGAACACTGGAGTGGATTGTCATTTCCTTCTCCAATGCATGAAAGTGAAAAGTGAAAGTGAAGACGCTCAGTCGTGTCCGACTCCTAGTGACCCCATGGACTGCGGCCCACCAGGCTCCTCCATCCATGGGATTTTCCAGGCAAGAGTACTGGAGTGGGGTGCCATTGCCTTCTCCTCTACACCACCCCAATCTTGATTCTCTTCCATTCTGAAGGAGATCAGCCCTGGGATTTCTTTGGAAGGAATGATGCTAAAGCTGAAACTCCAGTATTTTGGCCACCTCATGCGAAGAGTTGACTCATTGGAGAAGACTCTGATGCTGGGAGGGATTGAGGGCAGGAGGAGAAGGGGACGACAGAGGATGAGATGGCTGGATGGCATCACTGACTCGATGGATGTGAGTCTGAGTGACCTCCGGGAGTTGGTGATGGACAGGGAGGCCTGGCGTGCTACAGTTCATGGGGTCGCAGAGAGTCAGACACAACTGAGGGACTGATCTGATCTGATCTGATCTGATAGTCAATTACTGTCTTTGTTCATGAGCCTGCCACCCTCTCTAGTCTAAGAGTGAGCCTGGTTCATTTCCTCCAGAGACAGCCTAGGATTTGGCCTTGTGCAAGTTCCCAGGAAATGTTAAGAGAATTAAGAAGATTGATCACCAGTAGAAGTCAGGAGACCATGTTTGAAGAGAGATACTCATGAAGATTATGATGGGCCATGACTCGTTTTGGCAAGAAACGAGCAGGCAGATATCTTTATAATAGACACAGGAGTGCTGCTGGCAACCACAGCCCTAGGACTGGCTGCTCGGGGCTCCACTGGTGAAGCTCTTTTGTACACCTGAGGAAAAGGATGGAGATGATGGGGGTTAAAAGATGACAAAGCAGCCTCCATAGGAAGCCACTCTTTCCTCCTGAACATTGGAAAAGGCCATCATTTACCTGCGATTTTGGCTTCACAATGCACGTGAATTATAACTTTGTTTTTAAACTAAGATGACTTCCTTATGGACTTTCTTAAACACAAGGTTAAAACTTCTTTCAATTGTTGTTTGATATTGTCCCAAATGTTCTTCCCACAGTCAATAGCCAGAAACTTAAAACCAAACTTCACTCTTGTTGTTTAGTCGCTCAGTTGTAGCCAACTCTTTTGTGACCCCATGGACCGTACCCCACCAGGCTCCTCCATCCATGGGATTTTCCTGGCAAGAATACTGGAGTGGGTTGCCACTTCCTTCTCCAGGGGATCTTCCTGACCCAGGGAGGGAACCCATGTCTCCTGCAATAGCAAGTGAATTCTTTATCACTGAGCCACCAAGAAAGCTCTTCACTCTCCCATTGAATGTTCCCCTACCTGAGGCATTTAGTAGAAGGAAGAGGAAGAGACTGAAATTCATTAAGAGTTCAAACCCGTGAGCGTAGATTGCCATCAGGGTTGGATTTTCATATTCATCTTAAAGAAGAGGAAATGGAGGCTCAGAGAATTACATATGTGGCCCAGCATCACACACTGGTGAGGGGTGGAGCTGGGAGTCGATTATAGAACTGGACGGTAGCAATAGCCATGACTGTCTATCCAGGGCTCTTGGTGACCCTGCAGTGGTCTTCAGCTCCAGGGACAGCCACCTAATTGAGGAAACAGGAGGTGGCTCCCTTGATGGGTCAGTTCTGCAGTGATCTGGGAGTCATCAGGAGCACAGTCAGCCTAGTGCCCACTTTTCCAGCCTTCCCCATGATCTGGTAAGTCCTTCTCCTACATTAAATGTCATTCTGTCTGAAATACACAGGGAATTTCAGTTTGTTGAACCAATAGCACAGTTTCCTATCCAGCCTCCTAACCTACCTCCAGCAAGGAGAAAAGAAACAAGCACTTCACACTGAAACAATTCCCCTTTCACGTATCTGCTCACCTAACTTCTTTTGGGCTCATGACCCAGGAATGGCTCCATTCAGAGTCATTCCCCTCAAAAAAACATGAAGGGTACGGGGCTGGGTAATATATGCTGATGTAAGGGTCAAACAGGAACTTGGAGATGAAGGTGAATAAGACAGCAAGCAATTCTGAGTGGGACATTCTGTACAGGCCTCCAAATTAAATGGAAACCGTGGGGATTAATGGAAGGTTCAGAGCAGGAATTGTGAAATGGCTTCTGGCAGCAGCCTCAGTGCGCTCTGCTCTGTCACGATGCCATAGTCCGGGATTTATGAATTTTTCTTGTACTGGGTTTATTTATTTTTTAAGCTATAGAATTCCAAAAGGCAAGACAAAGCAGAGTTCAAGGTTCTTTGAAAAAGTAGTAGGAGCGAGAAAGGGAGGGGCTCATGATGAATGGCACCTTGTAGGTGCTACGACTACAAAAGATGGGTTAATAAAGAACTTCCCATAATCTGGCCACAAGCTTCCCTCCCCATCTTGTCTTCCATTATTGTCCTTTGTATATCTCCCCTGCCACTGACACCATCTCCTTGCTGTCTGACTCCTAATGTGAGCCTGCCTCCCCTCCCTGTCCTCTCGCACCTGGAATGGCTCCCTCCCTGTTGGCTCCCTATCTGCATGGTTCATACCTGGCAAAGCGTGGGTCAAATCCTACAATCTTTATTAAGTCACTGATTTTTTTGGGCTTCCCCCTAACAAGGGTCTCACCTTCTCTGAGTTGTCCAACCTCAGCATGGACATCCTTTAGATAGTTTCATGCTGCTGAGTCATGAATCTAGGCTGAGTGATGCTTATCTTGCTACTAAGATACCTGAGAGGGAAATCAGCTCACCTGGAGCATTTTTTTACCTGCTCAGAGCTTTACAGGGCTTAACTCCTTTAATCACCCTATCAACTCTCCGAAGGACACAAGAGTCCTTGGAGCTTAAGCAACTTTTCCAAGAGCACCTGGCCGAGCTGGGAATCAGATTGGGTTTTTACCTACGTCTGTCTGACTCAGATCTTGGGATGCCCACTATTACATACGGCCTCCATTGACATTAAGATGCTTTTCACAACTAGACAGGAAGCCCCCTGTGGCCAGGAATCAAGCCCTTTCATACTGGTGTCCTACCTCTGCTTGGAAGCATCCTGCACAATAATTGCTCAATAAATCTCATTTGGCTGATTCAATTGCCTTATAGGTACACAGTATTTTAACCTTTTTAAAGTATGTTTACACTTGGTAATGTCCTCCCTGTGATAGGGATGCTGATTAAAAACTCATTAAACATTAAAATACAAACCCCGAAACAAAAACTTAAGGTAAATGATTTGCCCAAAGCCACATAATAACAAATCCTGGCCTCTGATACCTAAATTAGTTCTTCTGTTGAAGCACCAGCACAAATAATGTAATGAAATATTTCCGAGACAATTGGGAAATTTAACTATTGATTGTCTCCTTGATGATATTAAGGAATTGCATTTGTTTGCTCTTTCTGCTGTAGAAAATTTTCACAAACTTAGTGGCTTACCACAACTTATGATCTTACATGTCTTGTAAATCAGAAATCCGAAGTGGCTTTCCTTGGACAAAATCAAGGGGTCAGCGGGGCTGTGTTCCTTTTGGAGATTCTAGGAAAGAATCTCTTCCTTGATTTCTGTAGCTTCAAGAGGCTACCTTGGCTCATGTCCCCTTCCTCTACCTCCAAAGCCAGCAGTGTAGCATCTTCAAAGCTCACTCTGCTTTCCACTCCTATCACCTACTCAGACACTTCTGCCTCCATCTTATATTTATCCCGTTGACTCCACTCAACTAACCTGGATAATTAAGGACACTCTCTCCATTGCTAGAGCATTAACTTCATCACACCTGCGAAGTTCCTTTCACCATGCAAGGTAACATAGTCACAGATTCTGCAAATTAAGCCATGGATATCGTTAGGGGAACCATTATTCATCTCACTACAGAAATTACTGATAATTCTGATAAATATAATAACGATATAGTAATTATGCTTTTCATATGTTCTCATTTGTTACAGGTGCTTACTAAAATATTAATGGGTAAAACAGCATGGTGTCTGATATATATATTTTTTAATTCAAGAAAAATAAGTGGATGCATATGGAGGGAAAATGAATAAGATTGGCCAACTCTTTGATGATAATTGATAATCATTGAAGCTGGGTGTTAGGTACATGGGGGTATGTTTTACTATTTTTTTTTCTAATTGTGTATGTTTGAAATTTTCCACAATATCTTTTTAAACTATAGATATTGAAGTGTTCTGTGTAACATTCTCTAACACCATTCTCCTCCCTTCCTCTCCAGAGGTAAGCCATTGTGAATTTGGTGTTTTCATTCTCTTTCATAGTTTTACTACACATACACGTCTTAAACAATATATAGAACTGGTTTGCACATTTTTCCCCAAATTTGTATTTTGCACATTTCAACAGAGTTTTTTGAGATTTATTCGTGTTGATACATGGATAATTCATTCTTTTTCAGTATTTTAAAGCATTCAACAGTATGGCTATGTCTAAATTTATCTCTTATGTTGATGTGTATTAAAGTTGTTTTCAATTTTTAGCCACAAACAATGCTGTAATAGGCCTTCTTATAAATATCTCTCTGTGCACATGTGTGAAATTCCCTCTAGGATGCTAAGTAGTGAAATTGCCAGTTTTCTGGGTCTCTGCATCTTTATCTTCACTTGATCTTGCTAAATATTTAATCATGGGGTGGTGCCAATTTGTACTCTTCAGCAATAGATGAGATTCCCCATTTCTATTCACATCTTTACCCACACTTAGCATTTTAAGATTTTGAAAATTTTGCCAACCAAAGAGATATGAAATAGAATCCACTGTTTCAGTCTGCAAGTCCCTGATAACTAGTGAAGCTGAGCATCTTTTTCATCTGTTTAGTACTTGTCATTTTGCTCTTTCATTAGTTTTTCCTTAAACGGTGTCCAGTCTAAAGTTAATCTCATCTATTGAGTTTTTAGTTTTAATATTATTTTTATTTCCAAGAATATATTTTCTCTTTATTTCTGCTTTCTCTTTGGGCATCCAAAACATTCTTTCTTTGGATGGATGTTTAGCCCTTCTTTGGAGAAGACAATGGCACCCCACTCCAGTACTTTTGTCTGGAAAATCCCATGGATGGAGGAGCCTGGTGGGCTGTAGTCAGACACGACTGAGCAACTTCACTTTCACTTTTCACTTTCATGCATTGGAGAAGGAAATGGCAACCCTCTCCAGTGTTCTTGCCTGGAGAATCCCAGGGACGGGGGAGCCTGGTGGGCTGCCATCTATGGAGTAACACAGAGTCGGACACAACTGAAGCGACTTAGCTAGCTAGCTAGCTTAGCCCTTCTTGGTTGATTTTCTGCATCTCATATTTTTCCCCTTCTCTTTTTCTACATTTTGTATTTCTTGCTCCATGTTTAGAAAAACTCCTCCATGTATTTTCAGTCAGTTCAGTTCAGTCTCTCAGTCATGTCCAGCTTTTTGCAACCCCATGGACTGCAGTATATCAGGCTTTTCTGTCCATCACCAACTCCCGGAGTTTACTCAAACTCATGTCCATTGAGTCAGTGATACCATCCAATCATCTTGTCCTCTGTGGTCCCCTTCTCTTCCCGCCTTCAATCATTCCCAGAACCAGGGTCTTTTTGAATGAGTCAGTTCTTCTCATCAGGTGGCCAAAGTATTGGAGTTTCAGCTTCAGCATCAGTCCTTCCAGTGAATATTTGGGACTGATTTCCTTTAGGATGGACTGGTGGGATCTCCTTGCTGTCCAAGGGACTCTCAAGAGTCTTCTCCAACACCACAGTTCAAAAGCATCAATTCTTCAGCACTCAGCTTTCTTTATAGTCCAATTCTCACATCCATACATGACTACTGAAAAAACCAAAGCTTTGACTAAATGGGTTCATATTTTTTAGTCAATTTTAAATGAATTTACTGGCAAGCAAATACATATATTTTTTTCTTTGCATAAATTCTTTATTTTTCTTTGACTGCTTCTTTTCATAGTGGCCTATTATTGCTTTATAGGGAAAATATATTCTTAAATCTCTCTAAGGACACTAGTAATAATTGTTTAAAAGCTCACTTCACTTCCTGAATTCTTTTACCCCCTAGGTGATTGGATGTGTATGTCCATCTTCTTGCTATTGGGCTGCCTCAGCTGTCTGGTGGTCTTTGGTCATCCTACCATATTTATGAATGAAAAACCGTGTTCAGCATTAGACCCAAGGGAGCACTCAACACAGCCTTGTTGGGACCACCTTCCTCTCTAGGTCTCTGTCCTCAGAGGGAATTCTGTGTACTGCCTCGTGTCTCAGAGCCACTCTTGAGCTCTGCACAAAGAACAGCCCCCTCACCCCACCCCACCCTTTATTACATCCTTTTTGACTTGAGTCTCCCTTCTCCCTGGTTTATCAGTTAACATGATTCTACCTCCATTTCTGTCCTCTAGAAAATCATCAAAATCTCTGTTATGGATAAATCAACCCTCTTCCCATTCTCGACACTTGAAAAGTGTGCTGTATTCTATGATTTCTAAGCCTGATGGGATTTAGGAAGAGAAGTGGTTGAGGGGCTACACTCGGTCCATCATCTTGAAGCAGATGAGAAAAATCAATCTGAGAAAATCACTTGGCTGCTTTGTGGAAAGGGCTTGGATGAGGGCAGAAAGAAGCTGGAACTAAGAGTTCAGTTAGGTCTACTTGTTTTAAGAGCAAGACAAGGGGACCAGATCAGAACTGAGTGAGAGAGAAAAAGAATAAAGAAGTAGAATGATGAGGATGTATTTTGAAGATAGGGCTGACTGAAGTCTTCTTTTCCCTTCTTATGAACATTTCTGGACTTGTGTGAGATCTTGGGTTAAGGGGGTCTCTGATGATGAATCTGGGAAAGCATCATGGCAATAGAGCACTGGGCTGGGACAAAGATAGGCCTGAATTTGAATTACATGAGTGATGTTTATAGCCTACCTCACAGCCTGAGTGTTCTCATCTATAAAATGGGCCTTCTAATACCTTCTTCTGTTAGTGAGGCAACAGAATTCCCTTGGACCATCCTGGAAAATACAAGCAGATTAGCCTGGAAGTGGAAAATCTATCAGAATCAGGTCCGTGAATCTCTCCACTCCTTTCTAATGGCCCAAATGACTTCTTTTGCAAAGCATTTCCATTGCTGTGTGTCTCTTGCAGCTCTGTTTTATGACTGCCAATTTGAGGAAGGAGACAGTCTGATTGAATTAGCTCATTATCATCAACCCAGTTGGAGAAAGTCCTTCACAGCAAGGTCACTGGGTGGTGACCCTGACTGAGAGGCCTGTCTCAGGTCACATGACCACCTTCTTCAGTCAGGGGCCACCTCTGCAAAGAGCAGCATAGCCCTGACTGCCTGGCCAGGGAGGGCTCCATGTGTGAAGATAAAAAGGGACCTGGGGAGGTATAAGAACCATGACTAATACGTCAACACTTTATCTATTACAGTTGATGTGACTAGCAAATAAAGCAAGACATGTAAAATACATAGGGAGTAACATTTTTAGATGAATTCCACCTCATTAAAAGAAAAACAAAAACACCCACTTGCATTATGCAAAAACTTTTTCAAAAACTGGTAGGCTTCTCATATTATGGAGCATCCTAATTAACAAAAATAAGCCTAATTGTGGAATTAAAGTTGGCCTTGAAACACATCTGGAAATAAAGACTGGAGAAACAAAGGAGCCTAGGAATTTGGGGGAATCACTGTGTTTCCTTGGTTTTGTTTCTTTGTGAGAATTTCTATTGTAGACATAGTGAATTGAATTAATTAGGTTTCATATAAGCTTTCCTCTCTTTATTTTTTTTGAAACCCCAAGCCAAAATATGATTTATATTTTCAGGTCCATGACTGTTCAGTATCTATTTCTAAATCTGCCAGGTTAAAAATGTATATGAAAACAGAAACTGTAATACTGTCATTTAATTAATAAAGGCACGATTCTCAGCTTTTCCACCATATGCATTCTTTTGTTCGTGTAAGTGCTATTTTCTGTGCTCCTTTTAACTTTTAATAAGCTTCCTTTCTGTAGAGTGTGGATAATGTTGTGAAAATGTAGCTAAAACATATTTTCAAATGGAAAACAACCCTTTACTGAAAAATGGTCCAAAGGAAGAAGGAACAAAGCGAGCTTCCATGATATATGCACGAAAATTTGGCAATCCTTCTGCCTTACTGCATATTTGACAGGAAGAGGGTGAAGAGAAGCAGATCTCCCTGTTTTTGACTTCACATCTGGTTACTCAGTTCTTTCAACACTGTCTTATTAATGCTTGTACTTTGGTGGGATGTTAGATGTACGCATGAGAGAAAGCACAGTCTGGGGTTCTGGAGGCCAGGAACTAGGCATCGCCACTGCTGTTACCCGGCTCGAGCGGCTGGGGAGGGTATTTCCCCCTCATCCTTCAACTCATCATCTGAGGAATAAAGAGAATTTTGGACTAGGCTAGGGCTACCCAAAGGGGCAGAGGCCTAACACTGCTCATCTGGGACCTGGGAATATTTGAGGATGTTGAAACACACAGTAAATACACTTATTTTCTTTTCAACTTTCATTCAGTATTTTCTTGCATTGTATCATAGAGAAAGCTTCGGTTTGGTGCTCGTATGTCTTTACTGCTAAGTCGCAATGGCACCCCCACCCCAGTACTCTTGCCTGGAAAATCCCATGGACGGAGGAGCCTGGTAGGCTCCAGTCCATGGGGTCGCTAAAGTCGGACACGACTGAGCGACTTCACTTTCACTTTTCACTTTCATGCATTGGAGAAGGAAATGGCAACCCACTCCAGTGTTCTTGCCTGGAGAGTCCCGGGGATGGAGGAGCCTGGTGGGCTGCTGTCTATGGGATCGCACAGAGTCAGACACGACTGAAGCGACTTAGCAGCAGCAGCAGTGCTTCAGTCGTGTCCAACTCTGTGCAACCCCATAGACGGCAGCCCACCAGGCTCCCCCATTCCTGGGATTCCCCAGGCAAGAACACTGGAGTGGGTTGCCATTTCCTTCGCCAATGCATGAAAGTGAAAAGTGAAAGTGAAGTCGCTCAGTCGTGTCCAACTGTTTGCGACCCATGGACTGCAGCCTACCAGGCTCCTCTACCCATGGGATTTTCCAGGCAAGAGTACTGGAGTGGGGTGCCATTGCCTTCTCCAGGTAAGTCTTTAACATCCTTCTAATTCTTTATTGATTTTCCTTTTAAAAAGAGTGGAGACCTCAGTCTCAGAGCCTTTGACAGGCAGCAGCATCTGGCTAGACCTGAAATACTGTCTATCCCCCCCAACCACTCCCGCCAGTGGTATTTGATTTTAAGGTATCCTTCTAATTATGGCAAGTGATCACTGATAGTCATGATACAATGTTTTCTTTGTAATTAGAAAGAAAATAATTGTCTTCGAATTATAAGTTTTAAAAGTATTAAGTACTCTATTGAGTATTTTTATTTGTACAAGAGATAATGGACTTGACTGGAATGGTCAAGTGATATGATTGAAGGTATAGGAAACAATGGTCTAGATGACGATCAAGAACCCTTACACAACTTGAGCCTAAGCTTTCTCATGTTTCATGTCTCCTAACTGCTGTTTTTATTGATAATACAAACACATTTACAGACCAAGAATACCCTTTGTCCATCCTCCTTATATGACAATTCACCTGGTTCTGTGGCTCCCAGCATCTTTGTATAATAAACAAAGGAACAACTTACAGATCATGACATAGGAGTGTAAAAAAGCAGGAACATATTTCTTTAAGAGTTTTAGGGAAGCTGTAAACTCCAAGTTAAACATGAAAGATTGAACACATACATTTCTTTCAGCTCTCTCTCAAAACTCAACTAAAAAGAGATTCAAGGAATAAAACAGGTTTATACCTATGAGGCGGGGAAGGCAATGGCACCCCACCCCAGTACTCTTGCCTGGAAAATCCCATGGACGGAGGAGCCTGGTAGGCTCCAGTCCATGGGGTCGCTAAGAGTCGGATACGACTGAGCGACTTCACTTTCACTTTTCACTTTCATGCATTGGAGAAAGAAATGGCAGCCCACTCCAGTGTTCTTGCCTGGAGAATCCCAGGGACGGAGGAGCCTAGTGGGCTACCGTATATGGGATCGCACAGAGTCGGACACGACTGAAGTGACTTAGCAGATACCTATGAGGACAAGGAAAATGGGATAGGAGTCAAAAGAGGACCAGAAATGCTAAAAAGTATTTTGGAAGGTGGAAAACTTGTAGATGAGGGATCATTGGAACATAAGTGCCTGTACAGGGAGGTACAAATGAAAAGTTAGCTGACTGATTCTTTGTTGTTGATTAGTCACTGCTGCTGCTGCTGCTGCTAAGTCGCTTCAGTCGTGTCCGACTCTGTGCGACCCCATAGACGGAAGCTCACCAGGCTCCCCCGTCCCTGGGATTCACTAAGTCGTGTCTAACTCTTTTGCAACTCCATAGACTGTAGCCCATCAGGCTCCTCTGTCCATGGGATTTCCCAGGCAAGAATGCTGAAGTGGGTTGCCATTTCCTTCTCCAGGGGATCTTCCGAACCCAGGGATCAAACCCACATCTCCTGCATTGGCAGGCAGATTCTTTACCACTGAATCACCTGGGAAACCACATTCATTCTTTAGGGCCTTGAAAAAGTTCAGTAATTCAATTCAGTTCAGTTCAGTACAGTCACTCAGTTGTGTCCAGCTCTTTGCGACCCCTTGGACTGCAGCACACCAGGCCTGTCTGTCCATCAACAACTCCCAGAGTTTACTCAAACTCATGTCCATTGAGTTGGTGATGCCATCCAACCATCTCATCCTCTGTCATCCCCTTCTCCTCCCACCTTCAATCTTTCCAAGCATCCAGGTCTTTTCAAATGAGTCAGTTCTTTGCATCAGGTGGCCAAAGTATTGGAGTTTCAGCTTCAGCATCAGTCCTTCCAATGAATATTCAGGACTGATCTCCTTTAGGATGGACTGGTTGGACCTCCTTGCAGTCCAACGGACTCTCAAGAGTCTTCTCCAACATCACAGTTCAAAAGCATCAATTCATCGGCGCTCAGTTTTCTTCACAGTCCAACTCTCACATCCATACACAACTACTGGAAAAACCATAGCCTTGACTAGACAGACCTTTGTTGGCAAAGTAATGTCTCTGCTTTTGAATATGCTGTCTAGGTTGGTCATAACTTTCCTTCCAAGGAGTAAATGTCTTTTAATTTCATGACTCCAATCACCATCTGCAGTGATTTTGGAGCCCCTCAAAATAAAGTCTGTCACTGTTCCCATTGTTTCCACATCTATTTGCCATGAAGTGATGGGACCAGATGCCATGGTCTTCATTTTCTGAATGTTGAGCTTTAAGCCAACTTTTTCACTCTCCTCTTTCATTTTCATCAAGAGGTTCTTTAGTTCCTCTTCGCCTTCTGCCATAAGGGTGGTGTCATCTGCATATCTCAGAATTAGCTCAGGAATTAGAGATGCCAAGTTCCTCTGGAGATAGCAGAGAGGCTGCAAATAGGATGACTGCTGGAAATCCTGTCAAAAGCATAGTTTCTCAACCTTGCCTCTATGACATTTGGAGCAAGAGAAATTCTTTGTTTGGGGGCTGTCTTGCAACATAAGATGTAGAATAACATTCTTGGCTTCTACTTGCTAGATGGCAGCAGCAATCCCTTCTCCAGTTGTGACAACCAAACCAGTCTCCAGACATTGGCAAATATCCCTTCATGTGCAAAATCCGCCCCCTCAGTTGAGAACCCTAGTTGAGAACCACTAATTTAAAGGAACACTCACCCCTCTCTGAATCCATAGTGACAAATCTCTATCACCTTTCCACCCCAAAGGGATCCGAGGTCTATTCTGTGAATCCATGGAACCAGAGAAGGTTCAAACCTGGGAACAAATAGCACAGAAAAGGGAGGGTGAGGCACCAGACTGAAAGCTAGGGGTCAAGTAGAGTACATGCTCCCTTCTGTTAAAGTTTGGGGTCTCCCTGTATGAGATGATTCAGTAATGAGACCAGGAGAGCTACAGGGAGTTGTTAATTCCAGGAAAAAGAAGAATATGAATGAAAATCTAAATGTAATCATAGTCTATTACTTGGTTAAGCTCTGATAACATGCATACATACATACATACACACACACACACATACACACGCATATATACACACAGTATATATGTATACATACATGATATATAAGGTACACATATGCACATTATTTGTCTAATTCAGTGTTCATAATGATATAGAGATTTGACATTACATCTTTCAAAATTGTGATGTAATTAAAATACAAGGATGTGTGGGACAGCTGTATATGTGGATGGGAGTGGTGGTGGTGGTGGTGGTGGTGGTTGTTAAACCTTCATCTTCCATGATAAGATGTCAATAGAAACATCATCTTTCAATAAAATTAAAAATCAACATATAGAGCATGGAGGTGGTGGTTTAGTTGCTGAGTCATGTCTTGACTCACATGATCCCATGGAATATAGCTCGTTACACTCCTCTGTCCCTGGCATTTCCCAGGCAAGAATACTGGAGTGGGTTGCCATTTGCTTCTCCAGGAGATCTTCCCGACCCAGGGATAGAACCCCAGTCTTCTGAATTACAGGTGGTCTCCTGCATAATAGGCAGATTCTTTACAGACTGAGCCACATGGCAGGCAGAGTATATAGAACATATATATATTATTTTAAAATATAGAAGGAAACTCAAGGAAAAAGACTAAGAAAAAGTAGAAAGTAGCTGCCTCTTAGCAGAATTAAAATGTGGGGCAGAGAGTGCAGGGTACTGATATTTTTAGGATAAATCTTTTAGTACCATTTGCCTTCTTGAACTACATACACGCTTACACGCTTACAGTGATGCAAATCACTTGTTAAATGAAGGCTATGGAGTTAGCAGTTAGAAGACTTGATGACTGAATAGAGAAGATAGAATATAAAAGGCAAAGCATGATATATTTTTATATCTATGTTACATGAAGAATAGGTAGAACACAGTGGGTCTATCATAACAAAATGAAGACAAATATAAAATCATAGAATGTATTCTTTTTAAATAAAGGGACATATTCTTTTTTAAATAAATCCTTGGAGAAGGAAATGGCAACCCATTCCAGTATTCTTGCCTGGGAAATCCCATGGACAGAAGAGCCTGGCGGGCTACAGTCCATGGGGTTGTAACTGACATTTGTTTGGTGGTAGTGGTGGCGTAGCCACTAAGTCATGTCGTACTCTTGTGACCCCATGGACTGTAGCCCGCCAGGCTCCTCTGTCCATGGGATTTCCCAGACAAGAATACTAGAGTGAGTTGCCATTTCCTTCTCTAGGGGATTCTCTCGACCCAGGAATTGAACCCCCAGTCTCCTACATTGCAGGTGGGCTTCTGCTTTACAGATGGATTCTTTATCAGTTGAGCCACACAGCAGGCAGAGCATAGTTATTTTCTAGGCACTCTTGTTGTTGTTTAGTCACTAAGTCAAGTCCAAATCTTTTGCGACCCCTAGACTGTAGCCTGCCAGGCTTCTCTGTCCATGGGATTGCCCAGACAAGAATGTTGGAGTGGATTGCCATTTCTTTCTCCAGAGGATCTTCCCAATCGAGGGATCCAACTCGTGTCTTCTGCATTGGCAGACAGATTCTTTACCACTGAGCCACCAGGGAAGCCCTTTCTATACATTACTTTATTTAATTCTCATTAAAATGAAGTGTGCATTATTAGTCTCATTTTACAGGGGAGAAAACTGAGAAATACAATTGGGAACATGGGAATGCCAGAGTGCATGATGTGGAGTGAAATGCCCATGTTTAAATCAGGCTTCTGACTCTCACAAGCTGTTGCAACGTGGGGCACATACCACATCTTCCTGTGCATCTGTGTTCTCTTATGTAAGGTGGAAGAGAGATGAGAATAAGGATTACGACTTCATCTCATAGGAATACTGAAAGGAATTTGGGTGCATACATGTAAGGCATTTATAAAATGCCTTATTACATATCCTCAGTGCTATTATCATAGAAGGAATAGAATCGATCAAGTAGAATGAAAACAATTAAGAGACATTTTTCTGAAACTCAATTTCCTCATTTTACTTGACTTCTCTGGGCATTTGGAATTACTGACACTTACCCAAGGTGACATATCTGTTAGTTAGTGAAGCTAGACTTTAGATTCAAGTCTGTCTGTCTTCAAAGCTCAGGCTTTTTCTCTAAAATTCAGTGCCTTTCATTAGCTAACGGGGCCAGTGGTGGAAAAGCCAGCTACACAAGCAAAAAATCTCAACACTAGAAAATGGAGAGACAAAAAAATGAGGGAGGGTGGCTAGCGAAGGAGTTAAATAATATGATGGTGAGTCAGATAAAGAAGGAAGTGTGATCTAGGAGGATAAAAATAAGATGGCACAACATGGAGGAGAGGGTAGAAGAATCTGTTACTGAGACAAGTGAATACCTGAGCAAGTTTGTACAAGTAGGGCAGTATGATTGGCAGAAATGAATTTAAGTAGGGATGGTCTCAGGAGAAGCACCTGAGGAGTCTATGACACAGCTTACTTTAACCCTTGGAATGAAGACACGGAGATCTTGGCTGGACTTTCAAAGTTTTCCATCTTAGGAAGCTTGCATTTTCCCTCTGCCTCATGCACTCTGCTTCTCTGCTATCTATAGTTACAATCAACACTCTATGTTGTGATTATCTGTCACCTTAACCAGACTGTAAGGTCTTTGAAGGCAGGGACTATGTGTGTCTTATTCACACATGTATCCAGTGCTGAAGCAAAGAATAAAGGGAAAGAGAAAGGACATGTGTCAATATTTAATAAATTACACTTTAATTCTGTCCATATGCTAGGAGACTCTGCCAGAAGTAATGGAAAAAGTAAATTAGACAATATTTTGCTATAGGACTTAGAATATGCAGGCAGAAGTATCTTAGTGATCATCCATCCACCCATCATTCATTCAACTCAGTTTATTAAGTGTTTATAATGTGCACAGTTAGATACTAGTCACTAGGAACATGGACAGGATAAGTTATGACCTTTGGCCCAAAGGAAGGTGCTTTTAGTTAGATGGGAGAAAGAGGAGACAGATCAATGCAGTAGCAGGTGATGACGGATATGGTACCAAGAGGAAAGAGAAAGGAAAATGGAAAGCAACAATCTACTTTTGTAGCTGTTCATTAAACATTTTGTATTTGTTCACTTTGTTCCCAGGAAATAAAAGTTCCACAATGCACTTGAGAATCTAAACCTTCCTAATGAAAGACCGCAAGGTGGAATCCCCAAACATCCTTCCTTCTGGTGGGCTTGTGGAAGGGGGGTGTCTCAGTTATCAGTCATCCCTGAGGGACTTCTGCCAGCCCTCATCTCTTATCTAATGCAGTGGTTTTTAGATTGGGGTTTAAGAAGCACAAATGTGTAGCAAGAGAGAACTGCCACCTTGAATTCTGCCTCCAAATGGGCATCAAAACAAACGATCCCTAAATAACCTATCAACTACGCCCACCGTCTTTTTTCTGTTTTGTTTTAGAAATTAAAAATAACATTTTAAACATAAAGAATGCAGAAAGGAAGTATTTTGGTAATTGGAACATTTCTTTAAACAGAGAATCTCTTCTTTAGTGCACACAAGAGGACCATAGGAGCTAGGGAGCTGGAAAGACTTGCTCAAGGCCACAGTGGAGTTAGTGGAAGAGCTGAGGTCAGAACCTGGCAACTCCCAGGTCAGTGTCCCATCATCCACAAGACTCCAACTGTCCAACTCTTTGCGACCCCAGGGAGTATACAGTCCATGGAATTCTTCAGGCCAGAATTCTGGAGTGAGTAGCCTTTCCCTTCTCCAGGGGATACTCCCAAACCAGGGATCAAACCCAGGCCTCCCTCACTGCAGGCAAGATTCTTTACCAGCTGAGCCACAAGGGAAGCCCGAAGTGTTCATGAAGTGAAGTTGCTCAGTCGTATCCGACTCTTCATGACCCCATGGACTGTAGCCTACCAGGCTCCTCTGTCCATGGGATTTTTCAGGCAACAGTATTGGAGTGGATTGCCATTTCCTTCTCCAGGGGATCTTCCCAACCCAGGGATTGAACCCATGTCTCCCGCATTGTAGACAGATGCTTTACTGTCTGATCCACCAGGGAAGTCCTTCATCCATAAGAATGGTTCCTAAAACATGACAAGCAAACTATAAACAAGCTTTTCTAGTTTAGGATGTATCCTAGGACAGTAGGCTTCCAAGAGAAAGCCAATCTTGCCTTTGGATGTTGCAGCCAGTTATGGTACAGGTAGAGATACAGGGAAGACCAAGCTCTTCCAAAAGGAAAACCAGCATAAATAAACCCGATGACAGAAAAATAGCTTCTAAGGTGGGCAGCAGGGGGTGGGGCTGCTATCCATTAACAGTATTTAGGGGTTTCCTTCGTCATGTCTTCACTCTGATCATGAAAGAAAGCGCTCTTTTTTTTTTTTTTAATTAAATTTTATTGCTTAACTTTACAATATTGTATTGCTATTGCCATACATCAAGATGAATCCGCCACAAGTATACATGTGTTCCCCATCCTGAACCCTCCTCCCTCCTCCCTCCCCATACCATCCCTCTGGGTCGTCCCAGTGCACCAGCTCCAGGCATTCATTATCAGGCATCGTACCTGGACTGGTGACTCGAGAAAGCGCTCTTTTGAAATACTGGGCACCCAAAATACATAATAAGAAGAATTTCCCTTTACACACCAAGTCTTTCTTTCATTATCTTAATCATTTTCCCTTCATCATATTCCTGTGAAGTTGAGGCAGGTGTCATTTCCATTTTAGGAAAGAGAAACCATGGCACCGAGAGGTTGACTTGCTCTAGGTCACTGAGCTGGTAAGAGGAGTTGAACTCAAGAACTGTGACAGTAATTCACAGTCTTTTCCATTATGTTCTAATGTGTTACACATGGAACCCTGTCAGACACACACCACTGCCCAGAGATGTGATTGATTCATGTCGGTCTAAAAAAGAATACAAGATCTCTCACTTAATGATAGTAACTATAGTTTATCTGAGGTGCTGAACAGTTGATAAAGAATTTTCCACATGCATTATTTTATTTAATATTCATTCTAACCTATGAAGGACATGTCGTTATTCCCATGAGGAGCTGAGGCCTAGGTCAACCAGCTGTGACCAAGATAAGCCAGGACCCAAATTGCATGGGCCTGCCTTCCCTCCCCCACCTCCCCTGGGGCCTGAGTTCTTACCACAAGATATTCCTCCTTAGCATTTTTCTTGCTCTTATTTCAAAGGTGGGAGGGAATTAAATGTATCATCTCTTGCTAAAATTTTGGTGGGGGTTTTAAAGTATATGACTAACTATACACATTAAAAATTCATATATCTAGAAAAACTTGGATAAATGATAGCTTCTTTATTCCAATAATGTATGATAACCACAATAAACAGTCTAAAAAAATGGCAGCGATTAATTTTAAAATCTGAAAATGTCAACAAAGAATCATTCCATTATATTCAGAATTATTTAGGGCTATCACGAGAATGAATACCTTGCTCAAACTTGTACAATATTTTGTGGTTTACAGAGCTTTCACATTATTTCATCAAACTTTCACAAGAAGAAGGCATGATCAATTTTTATTATGCCCATTTAACAGAAAGGGCTATTGACATTGAGAGAGGTTAAAGCCAAATCACAGGCTTCCCATATGGCATATTGATAGAGAACCCACCTGCCAATGGAGGAGATGCAAGAGACACAGGTTCGATCCCTGGTTGGGGAAGATCTCCTGAGGTGGGAAATGGCAACCCACTCCAGTATTCTTGCCTGGGAAATCTCATGGACAGAGGAGCCTGGTGGACTACTGTCCATGAGGTCACAAAGAGTTGGACACAGCTGAGGACCTGAGGATACACACACAGCTAACAAGAGACAGAACTGGAGCTTAATCCAACTCATCTGACTCCAGGGTTATAGCTCTTTCTAAAACCCCAGTGGTAGCATCCCTACTGTGTACCCTTAAAAAGTAGACTCAGAAGAAGATTCCAGGTGCAGCCCCCTTTCTGGCACATCCCACTGCCTGACTCTTCCAGGAAACAAAGTTTATGGAACCTCTGGCAACCATCCTCGGGGGTTGGATGGTGCCCTCTAGGCAGGAATGTCTAAGCTCATTCTGGATAGGCTGCTGATATATTTGGTGGCACACATGGGAGCCTGAGCTTCGGGGCAAGACATGCTCTCTGCAAAAACACCCACAACAGAGAAGCATTTGAGATACAGGGAGGTGTTTGGAAATGACTGAAAGAGATATGACGAGTATGAACAGATACAGCTTGGGGAGTGACTCATAAGCAGATAATAATCAAAAGAAACTTAACACTTAAAGAATAGAATCACCCAGAACGGCTGCAAACTTGATGAACATAAATACCGCCGCCTGGCCTAAATTTGGCTCTGAGGACAGTCGGCATATAACATCAAGAGTACTCCTTCTCAGAGCCCCAGCTGGCCCTTGCCTCCTAGCCTACAAAATCCAGTGGGACAGAAGTAAAATGACAAATTATTGGTCTGGGAACATACTACTGACTATTTAGGGATTTTCCCCCATGCTGTGGTACCTTCTCTACCCTTTCACATAAGAATAGAGAAGGATATCCTGATCTTCACAGAAAGTAGTCTATTCCTTTAGACCCAGATGAGTATCACCTCCTTGGTTAGGCTTTCTCTGACCTCTCTCTCAAGGCAGAATTTAATGAGCCTGCCTTTGGGTTTTAACTCGTCACGCTGTATTGTAATATTTATGTACCCTTATGTTAACCATTGGCCAGAGAGTTCATTGAGGCTGAAGTCCAACAAAGTACCTGATCCAAACTAGGGCCCTGAGAGATTTCAGTTGAATGCATATTACAAGTGAGAAGCAGTGATAAGGAATTAAAGTTAATTTTCAGTTAATTAGGACATGATGAATGGAAAGTGGAGCTTTCCATTGAAATGAAGTTTTCTGGAGAAGTCAATGTTTCTTAAATAGTTATAAATAATCTATCTTAATTTTACCTTCCCTTCACTCCTGCTTATCCAGAGAAAATCAGTGAATATCAAGAATCTGTCTTTGCTGTCTGAAAGCAGAGAAAGGAGTAACTGATTCTGGCCAGTGAGATTACAACAGGTTTCAAAACCAACATAACCCCTCTCCTAGCACCACTCTCCCTTTGGATGACTTGTTTGCACCGCCCATATTAGCCTTTGGAAGCTGTGCCTGTCGGCACTGCTGTATCTCTAAGGTCTGGCACAGTGTCTGGCACAGGGTGGATTTTAGTAAACTTTTGTTTAATGAATACAGGAATAAATTAATCAGTTAAGGACTTTGCAGGAGGGGAAACACTTGTGAACCTTCCACCAATAACACCAACTGCAGGGCTTCACATTATAGAGTGTCAATGGAGATCAGTCATTGAGCTCAACACCTTAAAATACAGGTAGGGTGAGGATTTGTGCTAACGTTCTACTGATGAGGAAACTAATGTTCAGAGAGTTAAGTAACTCACTTAGACTTGTAGAACTGATTTACGACAGGACGATCTATCATTCACACCAAGCTCTGGCTGATCCCAAAGGCGGTACAGAAATGAAGGGGGAAAGCAGTTCTCAGTTGAGGAAAGCATGGATAAAGTACAGATGAGAAAGTGTCTGAAGCGTTCAGAAACCGGTTCAGAAACTGGAGAGTAAGCTACCCAGAGAGGAAGAGGTGAGACAGGGAGCTGAGATGGGACTTACCCAAGAATCCCGGACTGTAGACTATACTAAAGCTACACTAACTTTAGGCTTTACTTTGACATTTCTGAATAAATCCTAGGTAACTTATTTGCCAAGCTTTATTTATTTGTTTATTTTGCTAAATACAGAAGTGAGAGAAGATGATTTTGGATGCTTTAAGGTTTCAGTTAGTTGAGCTGCAATTAATCAAATTTCAGTGTGATAGAAAATGTCCTAGCTGGATGCATACTTATCATTTACATTTTTTATTTTGAAATAATTATATATTTTCAGAACAGTTGCAAAAATAGCACAGGGAGCTCCCATATACACTTCACCCAGTTTCATAACATTAACATCTTAAATAATTACTGTACAATGATTGAAACTAGGAAATTAGCATTGGCACAGTACATTTAACTAACTCCAGACTTCATGTGGATTTCACCAGTATTTCCTCTGACAGTGTTTTTTCTGTTTCAAAATCCAACCCAGGAACCCAGGTTGCATTTAATTATCATGGCTCCTTAGCCTCCCTTAATCTTGTGAATTCCTCAAACCTTTCTTGTCTTTCATGACCTTGACACTTTTAAAAAGTACTGGTCAGTGAGTTTTTAGACTGTCTTGCAATTTGTTGTTTATTTGATGAGCTGTCATGATTAGATTGAAGTCATACAATATGGCAAGAGGTGCCAAATCTTGCTATTTTGCCAAGTGCATCAAAGTGCCCCATACCAGGGGATACACAATGTCAAAGCTGACCTTGACCAATAATACCACTGTAAAGTTACTATTTTCCCCTTTATAATAAATTAAAATCTTGGGTGAGATACTTTTAGACTATACAAATACCCTGTTTCTTCTCAAACTTTTGTCCGCTAATTCTAGCATTCATTGGTGGATCTTGCCTCAAACAATTATTACTATGGAGTTCTAACGCAGATTTCATATTTGGCACACTTTTTAATAATGATGAATGGGAATTCTTCTGTAAGGAAAAATGTCCCTTCTTCCCCATGTATTTACTTATTTGATTTTTAAATTTATATTAACATAGACTCAGAATTAGTTATTTATTGGGCTCTAATCCAATGCTAGCATTATTTTTTATTGTTTAAATTGTACTGACATTATTTTTTATTGTTCAAATTGGCCACTGAGAGCTTCCTGCCTTTTCAGCAAGCCTCCATCCTTCTTACTTGTGGCACCACAGGTATTCCCGGTTCATCTTGTGTTCTCCCTGCCCCAGCTCTGGAATCGATCACTTCTCCAAGAAGCCCAGGTACCTATTTTTTGGAGAATGGTATTTAGAAACCAAAATCTGGGCACTAGATGTGATCATGGTTGTTAGAGTGTCATTTCTTCTCGGTGCTCTCATTGGATAGAAGTAGGAAATACATACATGTTTATTAACTCAAGAACTAATAACACAAGTAATTTTTATAACTCAAGTAATAATTATGTTTGTATCTATCATTTTGTGTATCTATTACAAAACCATGAGTTCATACTGATATCTCCGATTCCAACCCAGCACCCCTGGGCTCATGCTAGTCTTTCACTTTTTCTAAATGGATGCTTTGGAGACAAATTCCTACCATTTCCTGTATTAAAAAACTGCAGCACGTAGCACATCATCAAAATTCAGAAATGCTTGTATGCTTACTGAGCTGAGAAGAAATATTACCTGGGATAGACAAGAATGAAAGCATCCTTTAAATTTTCATTGGCCAGACAGTTTTATGTCATCCATAACTAACACAAAGAGACACCAGCCAGCACCTGTGGCAACTTTAAAGGTTTGCAAAAGTAAAATATTTAACAGCCGCCTAAAACTTAAAAGATCCTTTCCTCAGCTTCCTTATGTACCACTTTCCTACAGCAGCTTGTGTTCAGGGCCATGCTGTTCAGGGGGAAAGAGAGATTAGGTATCCCTATTTGTTATCAGAGAAGGCCTCTTGTCTGAGGCCAGAAAAAGCAGGACCACTGCAGATCCTTAGGTTATTGTGACCTAATTTAGCTTCCTTGGTTTATAAAGGGGCTTCCACAGAAGAACTGAAACAGCTTCCCAAGAGCATTTATGGCGTTGCTTTTAGAAGAAGCCAGCCATATTAGAAAATCATGAGGCACAGAAAAGAGGGAATATGAATGAATACTAAAGTTTTTCAGTGTAATACATGAGAAAAAGAAGACACCAATAGATTAAATGCCTCGTCGTGGCACAATTTCAGCAGGATTATGCAGTAAATAAGAACCTATTATATCCCAGTCATACCACAGATATAGAGAAAGAGATGATCATTTTTATTACAAAGCTGAATATATAAAATTCATATGTAAAATATGTCAAATGACACAACAATTTAAATCAATTTTCACTGAACCCTTAATGTGTTGGACACATTAATGAGTGTATGATTAGAGGTCTACAGCAAACATCCTAAAACCGGTTCAGCTAAATGACTTTCATGGTTTAGCCCCAAGAGTTCCTGATTCTTCTGAGACAATGCATTTCCACCCCTGCTGTCATAGTTTGAGCAAATCATCTGGATTTTATTTTGTATTAAATTCTGTTAATTTTGAAAGAGAAATAATAACAACATGTTCTCCAAGTTTGTTATGAGAATTATACTAGGTGAAGTAGCTATATTCCTAGTAGAAAGAATGTTTAGCTCTCAAACTAGCTATGTCGTGGTGGAGGGGACATTCAGTCCACCTGTATGTCAGTTTAGTTGCCTACAAAATGAGGAAACTAAATTAGATTTGTGCTTTCAAACTTTTACTTAGCTGGAGAACTCCTTTAAATCCACATGATGTCTATATAGCTCTCCCCAATTAAAAACATGGATCAAAGAAGGATGATGAATTGAACAAGAGTGGCTGGCTTGGCAGCTCTTCCCCTAACATCCCCTCTCACCATACCCATACTCATGGCACCTCTCAGCATAGTTTAAGGAGTCAGGAAATCGTGCGTAAGCTTTATCTAGCCCCAAAGAATTCCAGCATTCCAAGTGTTCATCTCAGGTCTTAGTCCTCTGGGGGACAGAGAATAAATGGTCAGATCTGGTACAAATGGTGATGAGCTGTACATAGTTAAGTGCAAAGTTATGGTATGCAGGCTACAGGTCCCACGGGGGCTGGAGAATAAGAGCCATGAAGACTACATTGTTGTCCAGAAGCTTCCAAGAAAATTTGGACTGTGCAAATAGTTTTCTGGAATGAACAGGACTTTGAAGGGTAAGCAGAGTGGATGTTATCTGGGGGTGGGAAGAAAGAGAATAAATCAAGCCCCAAAAGTGGGAATGAATATGGTTGGTCTTGGACAAAGGAGAGTCTATAGTCCTTTCCAGCAATTTTATGGTCCCCTTGACCACAATTCCTTCCAGGTGTTATGCCTTGTGAAGCCTTGAATAAACTTTCTTCTCAGGCAGATGCTCTCCTCAGGACTCAGCCTTTTCTCCTTCATGATGGTGCTATCACTGGACTTGTCTGTATTGCACACTTGGAACCAGACTGAGGGTACATATTGAGAGACTTGGGATTTAAAACTAGCTATGTTGGATCTGGTCACTTAAGAACATGTTACAGGTTGAAAAGTGCACTCCCAGGTGCCACCAAAAAAAAAAAAAAAAGATATGCTGAAGGTCTAACTTCCAATACCCAAGAATGTGACTTTATTTGGAAATAGCTCATTGACCTTATTTGGAAGCAGAGTCATTGCAGATGCAACTAGTTAAGATGAAGTCCTGCTGGAGAAGGGTGGGCCCTAATTCAACCTGACTCATGTCCTTATAAGAAGATGGTCATGTAAAAACAGAGACACACAGGAAGAGCACCATGGGAAGACAGAGACAGAGATTGGAACTAGGCAGTTGCAAGTCAAAGAAGGCCAAAAGGAAGAGTCAAGGAAAGATTCAGAGGGAGCCTGGCCCCATTGGCATCTTGATTTTGGACTTCTAACCTCTAGAAGTGTGAGGCAATACATTCTATTGTCTTAAACCACTGAGTTTGCAGTACTTTGCTATCACTGTCATAAGAAATGAATACATAAGGATTTATAGGGATTTTGATTGGCACTGAGAAAGAGGCAGCCCAGGGAGAGCAGGCATGTCTGGGTAGAATATGGTTAGAACTAGGTTTCTAAAGGTCAGAGTTCAGGACACATAAGACAGGAGGAGGCTAGAATGAAAAATCTTAGAGGTAAAGTGAGGAGAAACTTGGTAAGTGTGGGGGAAGTAGGGATGAAAGGAAAAAACAGAAGCAGAAAAACTCTCAGGACACTGTAACAGACTAGATAAGGATGGAGAACAGCAGGAATTACTCAAAAAGACTTAGTTTCTGGGATAAATTGAGAGAAGAGCAGTAACATAAATATACTATCATGTATAAAATAAATAGCTAATTGGGAGCTTCTGTATAGCACAGGGAGCTCAGCTTGAAGCTCTGTGATGACCTAGAGGGGTGGGATGATGGCCTGCGTGGGAAGGAGGCTCAAGAGAGAGGGTGTACACGTATACATACAGTTGATTCACACGGTTGTACAGCAGAAACTAACACAACATTGTAAAGTAATTACACACCAATTAAAAAAAGACTAGGACTTTCCTGGTGGCCCAGTGGTAAAGAATCCACCTGCCAATGCAGGGGAAACAGGTTTGATCCCTAGTCTGGCAAGATTCCACAAGCCAAGAGGCAACTAAACCCGCATGCCACAACAACTGAAGCCTGCATGCCGAGAGCCTGTGTGCTGCAACTACTGAAGTCCATGCTCTGCAACAAGAGAGCCACCACAATGAGAAGCATGCATGCTTAGTAGTAGTCCCTACTCGCCGCAACTACAGGAAGCCCTCATGCAGAGCAACGAAGACCCAGTGCAGCCAAAAATAAATAAAAGACTCAGTTTCTTGCTTAGACAGTCTCCGTCTCTATCAGATCAGATCAGTCGCTCAGTCGTGTCCGACTCTTTGCGACCCCGTGAATCGCAGCACGCCAGGCCTCCCTGTCCATCACCAACTCCTGGAGGTCACTCAGACTCACATCCATCGAGTCAGTGATGCCATCCAGCCATCTCATCCTCTGTCGTCCCCTTCTCCTCCTGCCCCCAATCCCTCCCAGCATCAGAGCCTTCTCCAGTGAGTTAACTCTTAGCATGAGGTGGCCAAAATACTGGAGTTTCAGCTTTAGCATCATTCCTTCCAAAGAAATCCCAGGGCTGATCTCCTTCAGAATGGACTGGTTGGATCTCCTTGCAGTCCAAGGGACTCTCAAGAGTCTTCTCCAACACCACAGTTCAAAAGCATCAATTCTTCGGCACTCAGCCTTCTTCACAGTCCAGCTCTCACATCCATACATGACCACAGGAAAGACCATAGCCTTGACTAGATGAAACTTTGTTGGCAAAGTGATGTCTCTGCTTTTGAATATGCTATCTAGGTTGGTCATAACTTTCCTTCCAAGGAGCAAGCGTCTTTTAATTTCATGGCTGCAGTCACCATCTACAGTGATTTTGGAGCCCAGAAAAAGAAAGTCTGATACTGTTTCCCCATCTATTTCCCATGTAGTGATGGGACTGGATGCCATGATCTTTGTTTTCTGAATGTTGAGCTTTAAGCCAACCTTTTCACTCTCCACTTTCACTTTCATCAAGAGGCTTTTGAGTTCCTCTTCACTTTCTGCCATAAGGGTGGTGTCATCTGCATATCTGAGGTTATTGATATTTCTCCCAGCAATCTTGATTCCAACTTCTGTTTCTTCCAGTTCAGCGTTTCTCATGATGTACTCTGCATATAAGTTAAATAAACATGGTGACAATATACAGCCTTGACGAACTCCTTTTCCTATTTGGAACCAGTCTGTTGTTCCATGACCAGTTCTAACTGTTGCTTCCTGACCTGCATACAGATTTCTCAAGAGGCAGATCAGGTGGTCTGGTATTCCCATCTCTTTCAGAATTTTCCACAGTTTATTGTGATCTACACAGTCAAAGGCTTTGGCATAGTCAATAAAGCAGAAATAGATGTTTTTCTGGAACTCTCTTGCTTTTTCCATGATCCAGCGGATGTTGGCAATTTGATCTCTGGTTCCTCTGCCTTTTCTAAAACCAGCTTGCACATCAGGAAGTTCACGGTTCACATATTGCTGAAGCCTGGCTTGGAGAATTTTGAGCATTACTTTACTAGCGTGTGAGATGAGTGCAATTGTGCGGTAGTTTGAGCATTCTTTGGCATTTCCTTTCTTTGGGATTGGGATGAAAACTGACCTTTTCCAATCTTGTGGCCACTGCTGAGTTTTCCAAATTTGCTGGCATATTGAGTGCAGCACTTTCACAGCATCATCTTTCAGGATTTGGAATAGCTCAACTGGAATTCCATCACCTCCACTAGCTTTGTTCGTAGTGATAACCCTGGGTAAATCATTTAGTTTCTGCTTGTCTTGACTTATCCATCAATGGAGCCCAAGATGATGACTTTGGATGACTAAGAAACTGAGAGTGTGAGAGCGCTTTAGACGTACATTTGGTGCAAAAATCTTATTCAGCTTTAACTTTACTCTCTCTCTGACTTGGTTGGACAATACATGATTTAACAAAACAATAATAATAATAGGAGACCTAGACTAAATGGATCATTTCATGCTCTGTTTCTGACAGCATTTTTTGTTTTCTTATTTTATAGGATAATGCATCCCTTTCATCTTCTGTCAAAAAGTGGGCACGTCCTGTATCCTGTATTCTGCCCAAAGAGATATTTGTCCTTTTCTTCCCTGTATCCTCTAGATAGTTTAATTTTGCAAAACTTTCTTAGTCCCTAGCACACTTCCTGCCGTGATCCCAATTACACACTCTTCACTCTGTCTACATTGCCAACGGGAATGCAAAATGGGGCCCTTTTCTGCATTAAACACTGAAAAAAATAAACTGACCTAAAAATCCTGGTTTAAAAAAATATGCATTTAGTATTTCCATGTCTTTAGAGGCTTGATAAGGTTTTTTATTTTTTTTTTTTAGGTGGAAAAGAAGGGGGGATGGAAGAAGAGAATGAGCCCGTGAAAATTCAGAATTCTGGCATACATTTCTTCATGTAAAAGCAATTGCCCTGATACCCTGAACAGAGTATTGTCAAATAAGACACAAGATATCCAGACACTTCAACAATTTAATTTTTTAAAAAATAAGTCTATATCCATAAAAGTCCCACAATAAAGGAGACATTTAGCAGTGACAGTGCTGTTTCTCAAGCACCTTTATGAAGGCTTAAGAAAGCAAACTTTAATGTATCAATGAAAACTGTTTACAAGGCAGAAGACTGCACCTGGCCCGAGCTTTCTGACACATTTATCACTTCATTCCAAAGCTGGGTGGGAAGGGGCTACCTTCCCCTGACAGCCGATGTCTGGTGAAAAGGATGAAGAAAGTGTCAGACATTTTATACATCTTCTGTGGGCAATTGTAATAGTGAAAATGATCATGATTCTTCTCTCCATCCCCATTCATAAATCTCCGTCAGCACTTGAAGATAACACTGACAATCTATTGTAGTCTTTCAGCATAAGGTACCATTGTGGCAGCTTAACTTGGATCCCAGAAGTGGTACCTGAAATTGGAAGCCTTCCCGGTATAGTGTGTACTGATAAGATGCTGAAAAGAGAGAGCAATGGGAAAGAAGCAGAAAGGGATTTGAGGGGGTGAATAGGGGAAGCTTGTAGCCCTTGCTGTGTGATAGTGAAAAAATCACTTTACACTTCTATGATCTACTTGTCTCTGTCAAATAAAGCTAATCATATTTGCTCTACCTAACTCACAGGAAAAATGTACAATAAAAAGAAAAACAAGATCATGGATGTAAAACCACTTTGAAAAGTTGAAAGCACCATGCAAATATAAGGCATTACTATTCATATTATTATCGTAGGAAAATGTTCAAATGAGAAGGATCCAACTAATTAATGGTGAAGGTGTACCTTGGAAAAGATAGTATGTGGGTGACATGAGGTTAGGAAAAGCAGCTCACACTTGCATTTGCAAAGCTGAATTTTGACATGAGCTCAGTAACCCACAGTGCCAAGTTTAATATGTATATGCTCAATAAATATTTATTGACTAAGTGATTGCTCTTATTATATTGTATAAAAATTGTTTCTTTAAGTGTCTCCCTCACTACAGTACTTCTTTAAGATAGGAATTACATTTACTTAATTTATTGCTGTTTTACAGTACCAACCACAGTGTCTGTTAAAGGGTTGGCATTCTATAAATCTATATTGAATAGATGAAAAAAACAAATGAACAAAAGAACAAAACAATGGCAAAGGCCTCCATAATTACGGTAAGTCAATTGAATTAACTCGTTACTTAACAACCGAATAATTGAAGCCAAGATGATATGTTAATTAAGAGAATAGAGTATTGACAAATGGAAAAGCAGGCAGATTAATGAACTAGGATACAGAGGGTAGAAACAAACCAATGCTTGTGCAGTCAAATACATTTTGACAAGGGACCAAAGCAATTCAATGAGGAAAGAAAGTAGTTTCAAAAGAGAATGCCAGAACCATTGCATATTCATAGGAAAAAATAAGCCTCAATTCCTACTTCATACTATACACAAAAATTAATTGACAATGGGTCATAAATATAAGCAGAGTACTATAAATAAGAAGTAAACAGAGGAGATTATCATCATGACCTTGGGGCTAAGTAAAGATTTCATTGAGAAAACATAGAGAACACTAACCATAAAGGGAAAAATAAGACATATTGGACTCCATCTAAATTAAAAACATCAGCTCATCAAAAGACATGATTCAGAAAATAAACCAATAAGACTAGGAGCAAATATTGACAACACATACATCTGATCTTCCTTCTGATACTCTCCTGTGTCAGTTCTTCCCTCCATAGACAAGCTTCTTGAAAGACTGCTCATTGCCTACTCTTCACATTGTCCTACAACCCTCTGCATGGGGGTTTATACCTTCATCCTGATGTCATCCTTTCTGAGTCACCTTGTGAAGTCCACACAACATCTTTGTGTCCTTGTTTCAAGTGTTTTCTCTCTGACATTTGAGAGGAGTAACCACCCCTCTTGGGTCTGGTTTCCAAACAACCTTTTTCTCCCTCCTCCTTAATTTTCCCCCTCCTCTGTATTATTCCTCTCAGATTCCTTTTGGGCTCTTCTTGTCTCTTAGAGTCAGTGTTCCTTAGGGCTGTACCCTTGGATCTCCATTCCTGTCTCCTGGTGATCTCATCCTAATTTATGATTAAAATTCCACATATTCATTACTAAGTGTGACAATCCACTCCCCTCTCCCAAACCACATGATCTCTAAATTCATTAAAAGAGGAGACCACCACCAGGTCATCTTCCAATCCAATCATTCCGCTAAACCTTACATAGATTCTCTGTCCCTAAGTTTTTAAGTTAGCTCCATCCCATCCATTTTCACTATTACTGCTTCAGTCTAGCCTCTTACAACATCTTCCTGTGCTATTATTACAGGAGTTTCCTAAATTTTTCCTTGCTTAGAGTTTGAGGCTTCTTCACTTATGGCCTGTACATAGCTCACTCTAAGAGTGATGTTTCCCAAACTTAAATCTCTTATCACTCCCCTTGAATCCTTTTGTATCAAAACTTTTCCAATGGTTTTGTATTACTTTCAAGATCAAATTCAAACTCTTAAGCTTGATGTGCAAAGTTTTCCTCACTTCTTTACCTTCACTAGACCACACACCCTCTTAATTTCTGGCTCTCTTGACAGTTGTCTGAGTAGAACAACCATCTATCTATTCACTTGTTTATTATTTATGATACTCCCATGGCATAGACATCATGTCAAAGAACCTGTGATGTTTCAATTTCCTTTCATATATAAATATAAAAAATATATATGTCAGGTATATTATGTATATTATATTCCCTGCCTTTAATGTATTTTATTCTATCTTGTATATGACTAACTTCAAATCCCTAGAGTTAGTTCAAGATAATCTTTTTCCCAAAGGCTTCCTGACCCTTAAGTCTTCTTTGGATATTCCTCAAAACCCCTTCCTACAGCACATCAGGCTGAGTTCTCAAATAGCCTTTGCCACAAAGCACTGCAATCCTCTATCTCTTTGCTTGTTTGCCTCATCAGTAGACTGAAAAAGGCAAACTCCTTGGAGGCAGTACTTGGCATTTTAACCTACTAGAAGAGCGTGGGTTTGCCTTAGATGTTTGCTGAATGAGGTCAACCTCAGTTTGCATCCCTACTCTCTCACTTATCAGTACAATCATCTTGGGAAAATTACTTAATCTGAGCAATGTCTCTGACTCTTGTTGACTATAATTCTTTCTCAAGTGATCATATTTTGAGGGGATTAAATGATATGAAGCCTCTAAAACTCCAAGCACTGTCCTGGCCTCTGGTGGATGGTTTACAAATGTTAGTTCAAGCAGTTTAATTATCACTCCCAATGGTGTAAGCCAACTGCAGTGCCCAGAGAAGAGATCATAAAGTGTAAGTTATTACAGAAAGAGGCTATATTCTTAGAAAGGACACCTCCCACGTGGGAGAAAGGTGTAGAAATATTTTGAAAATCATGGCTATACAAATAACCATATATAAGATAGTAGATGAAGTACAACCAGATCAAATTAGACATGATATAACATCACATGACTGCTTGAAAACATTCCTCCAGTTCATCTCAATAGGAAGCTTGTTTCCTTCCAGAAACACTTATTCCTTCACTAAATAAGCATCTTCTCTGTGTGAAGTCCTACGTAAGATGTGATAAATGATACAGGAGTGAACTGGACATGGGCATTGGTTTAGGAGGACAAATACAGGAAAGTTGGTCAAAGAACTTTGGTCTGACTCCTGGCTTTATAATTTAATAGCTATGTGATCCTGGGCAAATCTTTTAATGTTTTTTGAAACTCAATTTCACCAGTTATGAAATGGAGATAATCTTAATAAATGCCTTCCTTAATTGGAATAATAAGTGGGATAATGTAAGAGAGAATTTAATTATAAACAAAGTGTTACAGAAATATAACAATTATTATTTATGCTCCACTCTCAAGAAATTTAGTTGCGTAAGGAAGACAGGACATACCATAAAATGCAGAGAACACAGGCCACTGGGTGAGGGAGTTCAGAGGAGCAGACACATACCAGTGCCCTTTCTCAAACTTGACTGCTCACTTGAGAAAAGGCACTTTGTTTTTTGCATCTTCCCCTTGTGTTTTTCTTTGCTCTGTCTCCCTTCCCTCTTTCCTGCCTCACTTTCATGTTTTTCCCTTTGCTCTTATCGTACTGCTGGGGAAGCAAACAAACCTCCAAGCCCTGTGGTCTTTCCACCCAAGTCCACTTCTCCACGCTTCCGGATCACAAATCTTTCTGGATCTGACTTCTGAAGTCAGCCACCACAAGGTATTGCCTGCAATTGTGGCCAGAAGATAAAGTGTGGGGCTTCACACTGACAGAGATTCTTGGTTACAGAAATCTAAGCCTGTCTGTCTGTGACTAGCTTTTTACTCCATTACATTTAACTCTCCTAACACACCTGGGAAAAGTATGAACCAGAAACAATCAGGGAAGACATCCTTAACTCAGCCTTCTGTGAATGTCTTGGGTTTGTGCATATAATAAATATAATTTTTAAAGCCTGGAGTGCTTGATTAATGAAACGGAGCTTCTTTCTTCCATATCTCATTTACAATCTAATTTACGATGTTCCATTTTTTGCTTAATATTTTATTAAGAGATAATATTTTATTATAAAGGATTGTTTTTTTTTTCTCTCCTATTAATAAGTACTTAGATTCTCTGCATTCTTTAAGGTAGTTTTGGGTCCCGGGGCCGTACTAATTTTCCCATGGTAATGTAGCTCTGATACTACAATGAAAGTAAGTGGGAATGGAGGGTTTGATTTACATTAAAATTTTCATCAGCATAGTTATTTCAGAAATCAAGGTAACCCTGCATTTAAATTTAATAGAACTACATAAATACATTAACTGTAAATTTCGGCATAAGTCCCATTTGTATTTATAAATAGAAAGCCAAATGCTTCAATAGAGAGACGCTACCTCACTTTATCATCTTAACCCATTTCAGTTTGTGGCATGGACACAGTCTAACAGAGAAGTCCTACCTGATCTGTGTAGTTCTGTCGGCCCCAGCAGGTACTGTGGATGCGGTCATGAAAAGTAAGAAAAAGTTCAAAAAGCCTTGCCCAGCAATAGCCAGAGAAGTTCTGCTTTTATTTTATTTATTTAAACATACTAATTTAACAAGCCATTTGAAATAAGAGTTGTGTTGTGATAAAGAACAGACTAACCTAAGTTAACCCTGCAACTCCTATCAGGGAATTATTAAGAACTAAATATCCTGTTTCAAAACACTTAGAAGCACAGAATAAAATATAACAAAGACATTTAAAGGTTTGGCCCCATTTGACTCATTGGAAAAGATTCTGATGTTGGGAGGGATTGGGGACAGGAGGAGAAGGGGACAACAGAGGATGAGATGGCTAGATGGCATCACTGACTCGATGGACTTGAATCTGAGTGAACTCTGGGAGTTTGTGATGGACAGGGAGGCCTGGCTTGCTGTGATTCATGGGGTCTCGAAGAGTCGGACACGACTGAGTGAAGAACTCAACTGAAGAGATATCCTTAGAGACCAAAAACTAGTAAGGAATGGGACTCAAGTATAATAGACTGATAAGCTGGGGCTGTTCTCTGGGCCTTTGCTGGTCCCTGTGACTCAGTGTGATTTAAAGGCTGCATATGAGGACTTGAGACAGACCCTGGGGCTATGTAAGACATGAGTTTAAATTAGGACTCCTATATAGAATCAAGAGCTTTAAAGGGAATTTAACTTCAGTGAAAGGGTGGGTAGAAAACATTACTCTGCTGGGAAGAGGAGAAGCCTGTTAATCTGGATGTAAGCTCTTGTGAGGAAAGAAGTCTGTCTGGAGAATTCTGTGTTTACATGAATTTCTATACTATGAAGGTGACTTAGGAAGCCTCAGTCCCAAATTAACTCACAGTGATTATGGAAACAGTCCCTGGCAGAAAGAAGAGCAAATTATTCCTGTAAAGAATCATCTTTGAAGTGAACTTTGCAGAATTCATACAGGTATTACTGAAATTAATCAGAGTTGAGAAACCAAAATGACAAAAGTTTGAGAAACAAATTCAAATGAGTAAGATTCAACAAAACTACAAACAAAAGATGTGGGTTTCCATGGACTTCAGGAAGAAATTGCCAGAAAAAGAATATACAATTGGCATGTAAAGAAGTAAAAGAGGAAATTGAAAATATGATCAAGGAACAATATATCAAGAAAAAAATAAGCACATTTTGAGATAAATCAAATAAAAATATGTCTATGAATAAAAAATTCACATAACTTTTAAAATTAAAAATCAATAGATGGACTGAATAACAGAATGGGCAGAGTTAAAGGGAGACATAGTGAGACTTAGTGAACTGAAGAATAACTCTAAGGAAACTGCTTCTTACATACCGTATACTGAAGCAGTTACTATTTAAGGAGAAAGATGAAAGTGTAATAGAATATGGACAGTTGAAAGAGAAAATATCTAATCAAAATTCCAGAAGAAAAGACCAGAGAAAGGGGGAAGAATAATATCTGAAATATAACAAAATTTTTTCAGAAATGATAATAATCACAAATTCTCAGAGATAAGAATCACAACAAATATGAAACAGAAAAGAAATCTCTATCTATAAATAAAATTATAGGATAAGGAAGATAAATAAAATCATAAAAAAAACAGTGTTTTAGAAAAGATTATCTCCAAAGAAAAAACAATTGGACTCACATCAGATTCCTTACAGCAATACAAAATTCAAATACAGTGAAATTATATTTTCAGAGTTCTGAGGAAAAATAACCATCTACACATATATACCCAGGGAAATGATCTTTCCAAAATGAAAATGAAACAAAAACATTTTTAGACAAACAAAGTTGGAGTTTACCAACAACAGATGTATATACTCAAGAAATATCTAAAGGATGTATTTTAAGGAAAAGAAACATTGTTCTAGGAGGGAAATCTGTATCAGAAAAAGAATGATGAGCAAAGAGACTGCTTCCAGACCATAAACGCTGTGATTCTGTGAAATTTGTCTGCACCGAAGCAGAAGAGACTATTTTGGGGTGAGAGAGAAGTGAGAAAGGAAAAACAAAACTTCTGCTCTCGTAGGTTTAGCATCAGTATTTCACTATAGGAGGCTTGCCACATATCTTATCTATAGAATCCAATATACCAAAAATGAAGAGAAAATGGGATTAACAACCCTTCCCAGGTAACATCTACCTTCCTGTAGATGCCGCCGTCTCATAATATACATAAATATTAATTGTGTACAATATTCTTAATATTTCCCCACACATTTCTGTGTATTCTCATCCTTTTAAATTACGATGCACACAAGGATATGTCATATCTCTATGTAACTCCTGCACGGGGGTGGGGGGTGGTGGGGGGTGGGGCTGCTGCCTTCAGTATCATCGGAAACGGTGTGAAAGCCGCCTGCAGCAGTGCCGAAGGCTGGGGAGGAGTTACTGAAAGAGCACTGCAGGACCTTGCCCTGAAAGACAGCACTGTTCACACCTCTTAAACAGCTTTACCTGAGTCAGCCAGTAATAAAATAAAATAGCTTCTTTAAAAGATGGAAGTAAAAAGTTATCAATATAAACTCATTATTATGTGACGTATCAACTCATGTTTGTACACTTTGTTTATCAAAAATTATACAAGTATGGTTAAGAGTAAAGTTAAAGTTGCTCAGTTGTGTCTGACTCTTTGTGACCCCATAGACTACACAGTCCATGGAATTCTCCAGGCAGGAATACTGGAGTGGGTGCCTTTCCCTTCTCCAGGGAATCTTCCCAACCCAGGGATCGAACCCAGGTCTCCCACATTGCAGGCGGATTCTTTACCAGCTGAGCCATGAGGGAAGAAAGTTTCAGTCAATTACTATGCCCAGTTAGCCATGCATGGAATATATTGCTTCTTACTCTGGCCAGTTCTGAACAAATCCTAAAAGTGGGAGACAGGATTTTTTTCAAATAATCTCAGACCCACCAGCCTGAGGGTTCTAAAAGTAGCTTTATTACGAGTGGCTGGATATCCATATTATGAGTAGATATCCATATTACGAATGGCTGGATAGGTGTGGAAGCACCTGCCTCAGTTCTTTCGATAGAGACTCAGCTCTACTCCCTATGACCAGCCCACTCCCATTTTCCTGTCTAGAGAAAATACGCTATTAGTATGACTGAGGAGGAGCCTGGGGCATTCACTGGGCTGCATTTACTAGGAGCATCACCATTCCCTGTTTTGCTGTCTTCTTGTCACTGTAGCTGGTGAATAAGTAGATTCTTCTTTATTCACACATTCCCAAGCACAATGGTCATTCCTTTAGTTTCTAATAATAAGCCAGGCCAGACACCGATAAGATCCAAGATTTGGATTTAGGCTTTCAGTTCAGTTCAGTCGCTCAGTTGTGTCCGACTCTTTGCAACCCCATGAATCTCAGCACGCCAGGCCTCCCTGTCCATCACCAGCTCCCAGAGTTCACCCAGACTCATGACCATCGAGTCAGTGATGACATTCAGCCATCTCATCCTCTGTCGTCCCCTTCTCCTCCTGCCCCCAATCCCTCCCAGCATCAGAGTCTTTTCCAATGAGTCAACTCTTTGCATCAGGATTTAAGCTTTAGGGAGTAGCAAAGATCCCCTCAGATTTTAAACTCCAATCATATGCTTTGCATTGGGCTTATTAGATATTCATGCAAGTTAAAAGCAAAGAGGTCCTTGGTTTCCCATTTGCTAACTGTTCCTATGCATTTCTCTCTTGAGAGATAGTAATAATTGCTAACATTAAGTGAGTGCTTAATACTTGTTAGGGACAGTTTTTAAGTGTTTAATATGTATTAATGAGACAATTATAATAATCCTATGCAGTAGTATCAAGACATTTTCCTTTTTACAGATGAGGAAATGAAGGAATAGGGATTAAATAACTTGTTTAAAGTCATAGAGGTAGTTAACAGGGAACCGAGCATTTGAGTACAGGCAGTCTGCTCAGTGGAGAAGGCAATGCACCCCACTCCAGTGCTCTTGCCTGGAAAACCCCATGGACTGAGGAGCCTGGTGGGCTGCAGTCCATGGGGTCGCTAAGAGTCAGACACAACTGAGCGACTTCCCTTTCACTTTTCACTTTCATGCACTGGAGAAGGAAATGGCAACCCACTCCAGTGTTCTTGCCTGGAGAATCCTAGGGATGGGGGAGCCTGGTGGGCTGCCGTCTATGGGGTCGCACAGAGTTGGATACGACTGAAGTGACTTAGCAGCAGCAGCAGTCTGCTCAGACCCATTATACCTCTCTTCTATTGGGATGAATATGGCAGATGGAAGAATAGCATCCTGCCATTCTTGGGATATGACTATAAGTCCAGTAAATAGTGGTACCCCAACAGTACCAAGGATGGGGCCCAAACCACCTGTGTACCAACTGAACGCTGCCTTTCCCAGAGCCCACTGTTTGCTCATTGTGTGTCAATGGTTCTGCCCTTGATGTCCTCCATCTTCCACAACCCACTTATTGTTGTTGTTCATTCTCCAAGTCATGCCCCACTTGTTATTCTGCTGCTAAGTCACTTCAGTCGTGTCTGACTCTGTGTGACCCCATAGACGGCAGCCCACCAGGCTCCCCCGTCCCTGGGATTCTCCAGGCAAGAACATGAGTGGGTTGCCGTTTCCTTCTCCAATGCATGAAAGTGAAAAGTGAAAGGGAAGTCACTCAGTCGTGTCCAACTCTTCGTGACTCCATGGACTGCAGCCCACCAGGCTCCTCTGTCCATGGGATTTTCCAGGCAAGAGTACTGGAGTGGGGTGCCAACTTGTTATTACATTAGAAAAAACAATTTGGGAGCACTGCAGCTGCCTTTGTGAAATCTTCTTAGAAGCAATCACTTTGTTCTCATTACCTCTCCTGTCTCCTACTTTGTTCCTTGGGTTCTTCAGTCTTGAATCACTTTGTCTGGTTTTTCATTTACAGTTCTGGGTTTCCCCTAGAAGTGAATGTTGAACTTTGGTTTCTGGCTTGTCCTGGACCCTTTCTAGGACTGCGGCTTACAGGCGTCATCTGACTCATCCTCTCCAGGCTGTTTAGGGTGAAGACTCAGAGCTCACTGTGAATTCTGAACTCTGGGTTCTCACATGGACCTTGAATGATAGGTTTATAGGTAACTTGTCCACATAGAAAAGGCAAACCAGATCTCCAAAGAACTGCAACCTATTAGGCTGGAACTCCACTGGACTCTGGCCAATATAACTTGGTACCTCCTCCCACACTTCAGGCCACAGGTTGACAATATCCCTCCCATGGATCAATCACCTAGAATTGTAATTCCCCTACCTCTTATGACTCACAGATTCATTCACTCTGTCCCTTTGTCTTGTACTCATATTGGATCTCCTTCAATTCTGTGACTGGCCTAAATCCAGCACTCTTAGCTGGTCTCCTGATTGCTCAGCTCAGAGTCATTCATCCCTGTAATTATAGAAATTCCCCAGGACTTGGTCTCATCACAATTTCCTTCTTTTACTTAACTATGCTGCTGAGAATCAACAGGTCTTATTCCTGAGCCTACCTGAGCTCAATCAATGGCTAGGCATGGCTCAATGGAAAACCACCCTGAGGTGTACTAAACCACATTGGGGGAATCCTTAGAATCTCAACAAATATTGTTGTTCAGTTACTCAGTCATATCTCATTCTTTGTGATCCCGTGAACTGCAGCATGCCAGGCTTCCCTGTCCTTCACTATCTCCCAGAGCTTGCTCAAACTCGTGTCCAATGTGTCAGTGATGCCATCCAATCATCTCATCCTCTGTTGTCCCCTTCTCCTGCCTTCAATACTTTCCAGCATCAGGGTCTTTTCTAATGAGTCATCTCTTCACATCAAGTGGCCAAAGTATTGGAGCTTCAGTTTCAGCGTCAGTCCTCCCAATGAATATTCAGGGTTGATTTCCTTTAGCATTGTCTTGTTTGCTGTCCAGGGGACTCTCAAGAGTCTTGGAACTGTGGTGTCTCCAACACCACAGTTCAAAAGCATCAGTTCTTGACTCTCAGCCTTCTTTATGGTCCAACTCTCAGATCCATACATGACTACTGGAAAAACTATAGCTTTGACTATACTTTGTAGCAAAGTGTTGTCAAACTTTGTTGGATCTTTTTTGGAAAAGTAATGTCTCTGCTTTTTGATATGCTGTCTAGGTTTATCATAGCTTTTCTTCCAAGGAGCAAGTGTCTTTTAGTTTCATGCCTGCAGTCACCATCTACCATGATTCTAGAGCCCCCCAAAATAAAGCCTGTCATTGTTTTCATTGTTTCCCCATCTATTTGTCATGAAGTGATGGGGCTGGATGCCATGATCTTAGTTTTTTTTAATGTTGAGTCTTAAGCCAGATTTTTCATTCTCCTCTTTTACCATCAAGAAGCTCTTTAGTTTCTCTTTGCTTTCTACCATAAGGGTGGTGTCATCTGCATATCTGAGGTTGTTGATATTTCTCCTGGCAATCTTGATTCCAGCATGTGCTTCATCCAGCCCAGTATTTCTCATGATGTACTCTGCATATAAGTTAAATAAGCTGGGTGACAATATACAGACTTGACATACTCCTTTTCCAATTTTGAACCAGTCTGTTGTTCCATGTCTGGTTCTAACTGCTGCTTCTTGACTTGCATGCAGGTTTCGCAGGAGGCAGGTAAGGTGGTCTGGTATTCCCAACAGCATGTTTTATGTTTTCAACTCTCAAAGACTGGGTTCATGGTAGTTTCTTCTTTTTTACAATGCTTAGTATAGTGTCAAGAATCATTTCAAACAGACAAATGGCATTTTTGAAGGGTGGGTCTGTTGGTCTAGATTCTCTTTGCACCAAGTAGCTAGAAACAATCCACACGATCAGGAAGTCCTAGGGCAGGAAGAGTTTGAAGGCTCCCAGGAATTCAGATAGTGAGCCTGGCTTCTCTATTTCTTCCTGTTTATGTTCATACTGGCTTTTGGCTTCATTTGTTTTTGCTGCCCATAGGCTTTTTCCATTCACAAGAAGAGGGGACCATAGCTACTTATAAAGGCAGCTTATGCCATCCCAGCTTGGGAAGCACAGGAGAAAATGAAGATTTATCTCACTTAGTTGCTACATGAAATCTATAAAAAATCCTGCCCTTTAGGGCATGAGGTCATTCCTAAGCCCCTCACCATGATCAAAGGTTGTTGGTATTAAGATCAGCCAGGTGAGGGTCACATGTCTACCAATGACCAAAGAATAAATTGAATAATTAGCAGCCCCTTCAGAACCAAGTAGACTGAGGAATCTAAAGGAACTGGGTCTCTAGGTACATATTTGCATTTGGACAGACTTGAGTGATACCTAAACTGTCATATTCTCTTTTTCCTCTTTAAACTTTCAATTACTTGAAGCCAAAATGTCCAGACAGAACTTTTCCTGTTTTGTTGCTTTAGCTGCTTACTGTTGTCTATAGCTTTGTGCTTCTGCTACAGAAATCCAGCTGTCTCTAGTTACCCTTTTAGGAACTAATATTAGAGAAAGTATATATATATTTTTTTTTTTCTTAAAAACAATCATCAGTTGCCAAACATGCAGCTGTTTCTTTTGATGCTAATTTTTGTTTCTTCTTGATTTCTTTTTTCCTTTCATTCCCTTTTCTCCCTTACATGGACAAATTTCTTAGGATTTCACATGAACACTCTCTTACCAGGTTATTGGTGACTGTGTACAAATAAAGAAAGAACATACACAGGACCTGAAACCTGAGCAATTCCTGGGGCAGAGAAAATCTGGATCCCAGGGTAAGGACATTAGGTAGGTGTCACCATACCTCAAAGGCCTGGTCTCTCTTCTTTGACCTAAATGAACATTCAGAACAAAAGGGTTTTGAGTATAGACCTTGAGTTTAGTCTAACTAGCCTAACCTTATCCTGGGCTGAACAAGGAAGCCAGCAAAATTTACCTTAGATACCACAGAGGACTGAGTGCTTACCAGGTAAAATCACATTTGGTTTCACATCACAGATCTTTCATATGATAAAGGCATTTTGTGTAACGAATCCTGCAGTTAATATAAGACAAAGTCATATCCTACCTCTGTTACTGTCTGGCCATGAATTTAAATCTTATTTCTGGCAATGTGGTCAGACATTCATTTATTCAACAAATACTTACTGAGTACCTAGTATGTGCCAGACTCCATTCTAGGTGCTAGAGAATTAGCAATAAACCAAAATCCCTGCCCTCCAGGAGTTCACTCTCTAGTAGGAAGCAAGAAAATAAAATTGATTAATCAATCAGCATGTTAGAGAATGATACAAAAGCACTGTGGACAAAAATCAAAGATCGTGGAAAAGAAGAATAGACTGGATGAACAGTTGCAATTTTACATAGAACAGATAAGCTTAAGCTTCACTGAGAAGACATATCAGAAAATACTTGAAGGATGAAGGGGGATAAGCCATATGGGTATATAAGAGAAAGGTACTGGGGCAGAAACTAAGATCTGGACACATGTTTATTCTTACTGATGGTGTGCAATTGGTCCTAGACCCTCTAAGCAAATAGAGCTTGGGCAGATCAGATCAGATCAGTCGCTCAGTAGTGTCCGACTCTTTGCGACCCCGTGAACTGCAGCACGCCAGGCCTCCCTGTCCATCACCAACTCCCAGAGGTCACTCAGACTCACATCCATCGAGTCAGTGATGCCATCCAGCCATCTCATCCTCTGGCGTCCCCTTCTCCTCCTGCCCACAATCCCTCGCAGCATCAGAGTCTTCTCCAATGAGTCAACTCTTCGCATGAGGTGGCCAAAGTACTGGAGTTTGAGCTTTAGCATCATTCCTTCCAAAGAAATCCCAGGGCTGATCTCCTTCAGAATGGACTAGTTGGATCTCCTTGCAGTCCAAGGGACTCTCAAGAGTCTTCTCCAACACCACAGTTCAAAAGCATCAATTCTTCAGCACTCAGCCTTCTTCACAGTCCAGCTCTCACATCCATACATGACCACAGGAAAGACCATAGCCTTGACTAGGCGAACCTTTGTTGGCAAAGTAATGTCTCTGCTTTTGAATATGCTATCTAGGTTGGTCATAACTTTCCTTCCAAGGAGTAAGCGTCTTTTAATTTCATGGCTGCAGTCACCATCTGCAGTGATTTTGGAGCCCAGAAAAACAAAGTCTGACACTGTTTCCACTGTTTCCCCATCTATTTGCCATGAAGTGATGGGACCAGATGCCATGATCTTTGTTTTCTGAATGTTGAACTTTAAGCCAACCTTTTCACTCTCCACTTTCACTTTCATCAAGAGGCTTTTGAGTTCCTCTTCACTTTCTGCCATAAGGGTGGTGTCATCTGCATATCTGAGGTTATTGATATTTCTCCCAGCAATCTTGATTCCAACTTCTGTTTCTTCCAGTCCAGCGTTTCTCATGATGTACTCTGCATAGAAGTTAAATGAGCAGGGTGACAATATACAGCGTTGACATACTCCTTTTCCTATTTGGAACCAGTCTGTTGTTCCATGTCCAGTTCTAATTGTTGCTTCCTGACCTGCATACAGATTTCTCAAGAGGCAGATCAGGTGGTCTGATATTCCCATCTCTTTCAGAATTTTCCACAGTTTATTGTGATCTACACAGTCAAAGGCTTTGGCATAGTCAATAAAGCAGAAATAGATGTTTTTCTGAAACTCTCTTGCTTTTTCCATGATCCAGCGGATGTTGGCAATTTGATCTCTGGTTCCTCTGCCTTTTCTAACACCAGCTTGCACATTAGGAAGTTCACAGTTCACATATTGCTGAAGCCTGGCTTGGAGAATTTTGAGCATTACTTTACTAGTGTGTGAGATGAGTGCAATTGTGCGGTAGTTTGAGCATTCTTTGGCATTGCCTTTCTTTGGGATTGGGATGAAAAGTCTGTATTATAGATAAATACTTCTCATTATCTTTCATCTATCCATCTATTTATCTATATACCTGCCTTAAGAGCCATGACTTTATACTAATATTTCAGTCCAGAAACACGGACACGGTTCTTGCCTTTTCGTTCCCCTGATTGTAATTCTTCCCCAACTGTGAGAAGCTAACTTCCTTATCCTCAACATATTTGCTCATTTATGAAAGTTTGGAATACACAGAAGGATGAAACGAACACCTAGTACTTTGAGTGTAATATTAATTTACATTTTTTTTCTTAATCTAAAATTTACATATTTTTTGGTTGTGTAGTCACTAAGTCATGACCCCAAGGACTGTAGCCCACCAGACTCCTCTGTCCATTGGATTTCCCAGGCAAGAATACTGGAGTAGGTTGCCATTTCCTTCTCCAGGGGATTTTCTTCACCCAGGGATTGAACCAATGTCTCTTGCCTTGGCAGGTAGATTATTTATCACTGAGCCACTGCTGCTGCTGCTGCTGCTGCATCACTTCAGTCATGTCCGACTCTGTGCGACCCCATAGACGGCACCACACCAGGCTCCCTGTCCCTGGGATTCTCCAGGCAAGAACACTGGAGTGGGTTGCCATTTCCTTCTCCAATGCATGAAAGTGAAAAGTGAAAGTGAAGACGCTCAGTCGTGTCCGACTCTTCGTGACCCCATGGACTGCAGCTTACCAGGCTCCTCCAACCATGGGATTTTCCAGGCAAGAGTACTGGAGTGGGGTGCCATTGCCTTCTCTGTGAGCCACTAGGGAAGCCCAAATTTACATATACTCAAACACACAAATCTAAACTACATAATTTGATGAGATTTGGCAAAAAAAGTAATACAGCTGTGTGAACCAAACCCCTGTCAAGATATGAGACATTTCCATCACCCAATAAAGTTTCCCCTTATATCTTCTCAGTTACCAGTGAAGTGAAATGAAGTCACTCAGTTGTGTCTGACTCTTTGCGACCCCATGGGCTGTAGCCTACCAGGCTCCTCCATCTGTGGGATTTTCCAGACAAGAGTACTAGAGTGGGTGGCCATTTCCTTCTCCGGGGTTTCTTTCTGACCCAGGGATCAAACCCAGGTTTTCTGCATTGTAGGAAGACGCTTTACGTCTGAGCCACAGTTACCAGAGGCAACCACTGTTCCAGGTTTTGTTTTGTGTTGTTCTTTTCCCCAGAATAGAATTACTTTGCCTATATGAATGGAACCATTTATATCTCTTTTGGCTTCTTTTGCTTACCACTGTGTCTCAGATCCATTCATCCACCTTGTTGTACCATTCATTCACTTGTTCTACTTTATTGCTAAATAATATTCCATGGCATAAATATATGAATATACCACATTTTATTGCCCCATAGCATTTCTTTGCATATCACCATTCTGTTGATGGATATTTGGGCTGATTCTAGTTTGGTGATATTGTAGATGAAGATTATATTAACAGTCTTATATAAGACTCTGTGAATATACGCTTTTATTTCTTGGGTAAATGCTAGAAGTGGAATTATTGGCCATAGGGTCACAGATATTTAAAGAAATTACCAGACCTTTAAAAAATAAGTGGTTATATCATCTTATACCCCACCAATAAGCATGATAGTCTATTTAATCTTCACCACTTAAAAGGTAGATAATGCATACCCCATAGTGGACTTACTTGTATTTTCTTATTGAATAATGATTTTATCACTTTTTCATGTGCTTGTTGAAAATTCTTGGATTTTCTTTAGGTAAGTGTCTCATATCAGATCAGATCAGATCAGTTGCTCAGTCATGTCCGACTCTTTGCAACCCCATGAATTGCAGCACGCCAGGCCTCCCTGTCCATCACCAACTCCCAGAGGTCACTCAGACTCACATCCATCGAGTCAGTGATGCCATCCAGCCATCTCATCCTCTGGCGTCCCCTTCTCCTCCTGCCCTCAATCCCTCCCAGCATCAGAGTCTTCTCCAGTGAGTCAACTCTTCGCATGAGGTGGCCAAAGTACTGGAGTTTCAGCTTTAGCATCATTCCTTCTAAAGAAATCCCAGGGCTGATCTCCTTCAGAATGGACTGGTTGCATCTCCTTGCAGTCCAAGGGACTCTCAAGAGTCTTCTCCAACACCACAGTTCAAAAGCATCAATTCTTCGGCGCTCAGCCTTCTTCACAGTCCAGATTTCACATCCATACATGACCACAGGAAAAACCATAGCCTTGACTAGACGAACCTTTGTTGGCAAAGTAATATGTTTGCTTTTGTATATGCTATCTAGGTTGGTCATAACTTTCCTTCCAAGGAGTAAGTGTCTTTCAATTTCATGGCTGCAGTCACCATCTGCAGTGATTTTGGAGCCCAGAAAAACAAAGTCTGACACTGTTTCCCCATCTATTTGCCATGAAGTGATGGGACCAGATGCCATGATCTTCGTTTTTTGAATGTTGAGCTTTAAGCCAACTTTTTCACTCTCCTCTTTCACTTTCATCAAGAGGCTTTTGAGTTCCTCTTCACTTTCTGCCATAAGGGTGGTGTCATCTGCATATCTGATGTTATTGATATTTCTCCCAGCAATCTTGATTCCAGCTTGTGTTTCTTCCAGTCCATCGTGTCTCATGATGTATTCTACATAGAAGTTAAATAAACAGGGTAACAATATACAGCCTTGACATACTCCTTTTCCTATTTGGAACCAGTCTGTTGTTCCATGTCCAGTTCTAACTGTTGCTTCCTGACCTGCATACAGATTTCTCAAGACGCAGATCAGGTGGTCTGGTATTCCCATCTCTTTCAGAATTTTCCACAGTTTATTGTGATCCACACAAAGGCTTTGGCATAGTTAATAAAGCAGAAATAGATGTTTTTTTGGAACTCTCGTGCTTTTTCTATGATCCAGCGGATGTTGGCAATTTGATCTCTGGTTCCTCTGCCTTTCCTAAAACCAGCTTGAACATCAGGTAGTTCATGGTTCACATATTTTGAGCATTACTTTACTAGCATGTGAGGTGAGTGCAATTGTTCGGTAGTTTGAGCATTCTTTGGCATTGCCTTTCTTTGGGATTGGAATGAAAACTGACATTTTCCAGGCCTGTGGCCACTGCCGAGTTTTCCAAATTTGCTGGCACATTGAGTGCAGCACTTTCACAGCATCATCTTTCAGGATTTGAAATAGCTCCACTGGAATTCCATCACCTCCACTAGCTTTGTTCGTAGTGATGCTTTCTAAGGCCCACTTGACTTCACATTCCAGGATGTCTGGCTCTAGGTCAGTGATCACATCATCATGATTATCTGGGTCGTGAAGATCTTTTTTGTATAGTTCTTCTGTGTATTCTTGCCACCTCTTCTTAATATTTTCTGCTTCTGTTAGGTCCCTACCATTTCTGTCCTTTATCGAGCCCATCTTTGCATGAAATGTTCCTTGGTATCTCTGATTTTCTTGAAGAGATCTCTAGTCTTTCCCATTCTGTTGTTTTCCTCTATTTCTTTGCATTGATTGCTGAGGAAGACTTTCTTATCTCTTCTTGCTATTCTTTGGAACTCTGCATTCAGATGCTTATATCTTTCCTTTTCTCTTTTGCTTTTGGCTTCTCTTCTTTTCACAGCTATTTGTAAGGCCTCCCCAGACAGCCATTTTGCTTTTTTGCATTTCTTTTCCATGGGGCTGATCTTGATCTCTGTCTCCTGTACAATGTCATGAACCTCATTCCATAGTTCATCAGGCACTCTATCAGATGTAGGCCCTTAAATATATTTCTCACTTTCACTGTATAATCATAAAGGATTTGATTTAGATCATACCTGAATGGTCTAGTGGTTTTCCCTACTTTCTTCAATTTCAGTCTGAATTTGGCAATAAGGAATTCATGATCTGAGCCACAGTCAGCTCCCACTCTTGTTTTTGCTGACTGTATAGAGCTTCTCCATCTTTGGCTGCAAAGAATATAATCAATCTGATTTCGGTGTGACCATCTGGTGATGTCCACGTATAGGGTCTTCTCTTGTGTTGTTGGAAGAGGGTGTTGGTTATGACCAGTGCATTTTCTTGGCAAAACTCTGTTAGTCTTTGCCCTGTCTCAGTCCATATTCCAATGCCAAATTTGCCTGTTACTCCAGGTGTTTCTTGACTTCCTACTTTTGCATTCCAGTCCCCCATAATGATAAGGACATCTTTTTTGGGTGTTAGTTATAAAAGGTCTTGTAGGTCTTCATAGAACCATTCAATTTCAGCTTCTTCAGCCTTATTGGTTGGGGCATAGACTTGGATTACTGTGATATTGAATGGTTTGCCTTGGAAACGAACAGAGATCATTCTGTCGTTTTTGAGATTGCATCCAAGTACTGCATTTTGTATTCTTTTGTTGACCATGATACTACTCCATTTCTTCTGAGGGATTCCTGTCCTCAGTAGTGGATATAATGGTCAATTCAAGTATTTATATTTTATCAGTTGGCTTGCCTTTTGATTGTAGAGTACGTTTTGCCTGATATATATTTTAAAACATTCCCCATTAATCTGTGACTTATTTGCTAATTTCCTTAATGTTCTTTTATGATGAACAAATGTTTTCAGTTTTGATGCAGTCTAATTTATCTTTTCTGCTGTTGATGTTTTATGGTAATTGTTTTCCTTGTCTTTTCTAAGAAATCTTTGACCAATCCTAGATAAAGTTGATACTAGATAACAAAGATACACTCTTATAATTCCTTCTAAGATTTTATAATTTTAGATTTTATGTTTCTTCACAAATGGATCTTTTAGTTGATATGAAGTAATGGTTAAGGTCCTCTTTTTGTCCTTATCTGTTTGTCTTTCTATACCTAATGCTATATTACCTTGCCTACTACAGTTTTATATTAAAAAAAATGTCTTGAGATTAGAAAGTACAAATTCTTAAACCTTATTATTTCTTTTCTTCAGCTTATCATGGTTGCTTGCATTTCTGTATAAAATTTAAGATTAGCTTCTAAATTCTTATAAGGAATCCTGATGATTCTAATTGGGATTGTGTTGTATCTGCAGCTCAATTTGAGGAGAAAGGTTATTTTTGTTATAGTAAGTCTTCTAATTCATAAATATGGTATATTTCTTCATTTGTTTAGGTCTTCAATAATTTCTCTGAGTAATGGTCTGCAGTCTTCAGAATATGAGTCTTTCACATAAAAATTATTCCTAAATCTGTATTTTTGAAAGATGTTATATATGAATAATATTAATTTGTTGCTAGTATGTAGAAACACAATTGACATTAGATTCTTTCTCTATTTACAAATTCATCCATTTCTGTATTCATTATTTCTTTCATTCTACTACATTGGGTTTAATTTGCTCTTATTTTTCTAGCTCACTAAAGGGGAAACTCAAATACTTAATTTTAAAACTTTCTAAAAATAGCATTTACAGCCACAGATGGCTCTCTAATCACTGTTCTAACTGTACCTCACACATTTCACATGTTGTGTTTTATTATCATTTAATTCAAAATATTCTCTAATTTCCATTGTAACTAAGCTTGCTGGATCTGAAATTTTAGTGTTTTGTTTTTTTCCCACCAAATTTTGGAAAATTTCGTCCATTATTTCTTCAATTTTTTTTTTTTGTACCATTTTGCTTTATTTTGGGGTTTCCAATTATACATATGTTACACTGCTTGATGTAGTCTTATACGTTAATGAAATAAATTGCTTACATGCTTCTCTTTCTTTTTTAAACTGGTTAACTTCTACTGATCCATCATCAAATTCACTCTTTTTTCTGCCATCTGCAATATGCTTTAAAACTCATCTTGCAGAAATTTTAATTTTAATTATTGCATTCTCCTAAAATTTTAATTACTCTGCCAGATTTCTCATGTTTATTCATTACAAATATAGCTTTCTTTATTTCCTTGAGATATACATATAATATCAGCTTTAAAGTTCTTATCTACTAATTTCAACATCTGAAGAATCTCTGAGTTATTTACGTAGATTGCTTCTCTTCCTGAGCTGGGTTTGAAGCCTCTATCTCTTCATTCTTCATCTGTCTAGTTTTTGTTTTTTTTTTTTAACTGAATGCTGGACAGTGTGTAGCAAGTTGTAGAAACTTGGATTCCATTATCTCCCTATGAAGGGCATTGATTCAAACCCCAAACTGTCCTTTTTGTTGTGGGAAGCCCTGAGATTTCCTCTCAGTTCTTTTAGCCTTCATACACTCTTTCTGCAAGGCCACTGGAATATTCATATAACACTCACAATTCAGTGATTACTTAAGAATTCTAAGAGTTATGTTCATATTTGGGGGGTTGGACACCTCTGCAGCCCCTGTTTTCTGGTATTTCTCCCACCTTTAATTTTCAAGTTATTCTGCTAGCCCAAAACTCTGTCCTCTGACACCTCAATTGAGCAAGCCTATTACTTCCTCTAGTTCTGCCTCATGTCGATCAGGGAGTGCCCTTAGGCAAACAGTCACAAAAATGTACACATTACCATAAATAATTTCTATTTTTTCAAGGAATTACTTCCCTACAGCTTCTTTCTACATTGCTTGCTCTACAGTACTTTTAAATGTGTTTTAAAAATATTTTGTCCACAGTGCTAAATTCCTATTTATTGGAGGGATAGTCCAACCAAGTTGTTCTACTATTATCAGAAGCTATAATCTACAAATTCAATTTTGAACTTTTTAGTTTTGACATATTTAATAATAAGTATTTATGTAAAAATATTGAGAAGCAGTTAAATATACAAATGTGGAGTTCAGGATAGAGATCTGGGGTGGGGTTATAAATATGGCAGTTATTAGCATACAGATGCTACATAAGCCATAAGACTTGAAGAGATCACAAAAGGAGTGAGGATAGACAAGAAGTAATGTTAAGTACTGATAATTGGGCCTCTCCAAAAAAAAGTAAATAAAAACCATGAGATTGTGGCATCTTGGAGTCTTAGTGTAAAAAGTTTTACTAGAAGACTATCAATTATGTCATATTCTGTTCATAGGGCAAGAAGAGAAATGAAATTGATGATAGGATCTAGCAATATGAAGGTCATTGACAACCTTGGTAAGAACAGATGTAGTTGAGTACTGAGGGTAAAAGTCAGACTGGAATGAATTAAACAAACAGCTACCTACTTCAGAGGGTATGAAGAGGATTTAAATGATAAATCATGAATTATCTTAATATATAAAGGACTCATAAAATTAATAAGGAGATGGGGAGCTACTGTTTAATGGGTACAGAGTTTTAGATGGAGATGATGAAAAAGTTCTGGAGCTCTACAGTACTGATGGTTGCATAACAATATGAAAGCACTTAAAGCCACTGAATTATATTCTTAAGAATAGTTAAAATGGTAAATGTTATGCATATTTTATCACAATAAAAACTAATAAAGAAATGACAACTCACTACAAAAATGAGCAAAACAAGAATATACAAAAAATACAAATGACTATTAAACACATGAAAAAAGTTCTAACTACTACTAAATTTAGCTAGTTGAATAAAGGTAAATTAAAATTACCAAGTGGCACTTTTCATTTATCAGATTGGCCATGTTGAAAAACCCTGACAATATATTATGCTGGTAAAGACAGGGAGGAACAGTATTTTCACTCATTGGCAAAATATAAATGGTACAACACTTTTGAGGAGTATTTTCATGAAATCAAAATTAGAAATGCATCTACCATTTGATACAGCAATTTCACATTCTTATGTACATATATTCATACATACATGCATGCTAATATATATTCATACATTTATACAGTGACATATTTATACAAACATTCTCTGCTGTATGACTTTCAGTAGCCATAGACTGGATACAGAAAAGTCTAACATACAATAGAATCCATGATTTCTGTGTAGCCCTTGAAAATGAGGGGCAATCAACCCAATTGGCAAGACGGAGAACACCATGTAGAATATAATAGTGTACTGATTATGTAAAAGAGGGGGAAATACACATGAACATATTTTTATATAAATATATGTGTGTGTATATATATCTCTAAGTACAAGCATACACACAAACAAGAATACACACAATTCTAAAGTATCTCAGGAAGGATTTAGAAGAAACTATTACAGCATTGCCTCTAGGTAGGGGACATAGAATATTGTGGGTCTCAGGTATAGAGAGACTTACTATTTACTCTATGTTTTTACTTTCAAACAGGGTTTTTTTTAATGTGAACCCATATTGTTCTTTCATAAAATATATTTAAAAACCTTTATTGAAGCAAAATATATCACAAGCATATAGCTTGATATATTTTTACAAAGTGATGTAATTATAGCATACAATGTTAACAGCACCTCTGAAGCTGTTCTTATGGCCCATTCTAATTATTAACCCCAAGAAATTATTGTTACAATTTTTTAAGATTCTATTTACAGTTTGGTGAAAAGTTGATGGAAAGGTATAAAGATTTCCCATATACTCCCTGCCCCCACACAAGCACAGCCTCCCACATTATCAACATCCCCCACCAGAGTGGTACATTTGGTATAACTGATGAAACTACCCTATCACATTATAGTCATCCAAAGTCCACAGTTTCTACATCATGGTTCACTCTTCACACTATACTTCCATGAGTTTGGACATCATCTAATGATGTCTTCAAAATTTTGGCATTATACAAAGCACTGCCCTAAAAATCCTCAGTGCTCCATCTATTCACTCCTCTCCTTCCATCCTTATATTTTTAAATGTTATATTTGGACAAATATATATATATATATATATATATATATATATATATATATATATATATTTATAAAAATAGAAATAATTTTCTGTCAATTTTAGAGTCAATCATTATCTCTATCATTTTCCAAAATTGGACAAAAGATTTATGATATGTTTAATTCCCCATCTCTTCCTTATCTCCCATAAGATAGTATCTAGGAGTTAAATTCTAGTGTGTTACTAACAGTTTCAAAACATCAACTATAGCTCACTTAGACTTAATAGTGACTTCACTGGTTTCCTGAGTCACTCCTGCTTCTCATGTCTCATGTCTTTCTCTTGGAGTTTATAGTAACAGTTGGTATTTTTTTCAGTTTTCTAGCCTCCAATCTTCCTTTCTCTATGTGGAAATTTCCTACCTCATAATCTAGAGGTAGATTTCTACCTCATAATCTAGACCTTCTTCTACCTAGCACTAGAGAATTTGAAAGTCACAGAGATTTGCTTTACCAGGCTGCCTTGAAAGAGGGGACAGGCTTGTCAATCAGACACCTCCCCTCAAGGACAGCAGACATTTGTCTTAAAGGTAGGAGGTGGCAGCAATGACAGCTACATCTGGTCTCCAGAGGCAAAAGGAATAGTTTCAGTGGGAGCATCCACTCCATGTGTTTCTAAGATGCTGCCATGTTTACGTGTATGTAACTTGTGTCTGCTGCTGCTGCTAAGTCACTTCAGTTGTGTCTGACTCTGTGCGACCCCATAGACGGAAGCTCAACAGGCTCCCCTGTCCCTGGGATTCTCCAGGCAAGAACACCGGAGTGGGTTGCCATTTCCTTCTCCAATGCATGAAAGTGAAAAGTGAAAGTGAAGTCGCTCAGTCGCGTCCGAGAGTCCATTATACTGCTGCAGAGAATTTCCAATGTATGTCATAGTACAAAATAATACAGTTTATTTTTCTATTTTTCTGCTTAGGAACATTTGGGTTGTTAAGTTTTATTAATTTCAAAAAGAGTGCTACTCCCAACTATCATGAAAGGCATTTTCTGGTGCATATCTTCTATCCTGGACACTAAATATCCATACCCTATTCCAGAAAATGAAATCAGAATGTCTAGGGATGAGGTCATAAAACTGATCAAAATCAGATTACTCATAGTAAGTAAATTATCTGACATTATTATCATCTTTATTATTTGAGTCCTAGGTTAATCAGCTGAAATCTAGCCCCAATATCATAAGTGCTCTACTAGTATGGAAGAAATATGTATCCTGTACTCATTTTAGCAATTCTACTAGCTTCTCCTTTTGGGGGGGGGGGTCTGAAAGGTTTCTCGGGGAAGGCAATGGCACCCCACCCCAGTACTCTTGCCTGGAAAATCCCATGGACAGAGGAGCCTTAGGCTCCATGGGGTCGCTAAGAGTCGGACATGACTGAGTGACTTCACTTTCACTTTTCACTTTCATGCATTGGAGAAGGAAATGGCAACCCACTCCAGTGTTCTTGCCTGGAGAATCCCAGGGACAGGGGAGCCTGGTGGGCTGCCATCTATGGGATCGCACAGAGTTGGACACGACTGAAGCGACTTAGCAGCAGCAGCAACAGCAGAAAGGTTTCTGGTGTGATCCTCTGGACCAGATTTTTCTAGTGACCTTCCCTGGAGACAACCTAATGACCTCGTTCACACCCGGAGGTTCACACAACATTGTAACTGCCTTTGCTCAGAATGAGAGGCAACTAGAAAGAACACAAATAATTGCTTAGCACAAAGGAGAAGATTCTATTGAATCTGATAACTCATCTGGATAGCTGAAGAGAGGATTTTTTTTTCTCTCTCTTTCTCTTTCTTCTCCCCTTTTCTTCTCATAATGATGCCATCTATGGAGCCGCCTCCTACAGATCAGCCAGGCACTCCCTGAGAGCATTCTGAAAAATTTGATGCTTGGGGATCATTTGCATTTCTAATGGAAGAGAGGTAAGACATTCCTTGAGCTGAATCCTAGTACAAGTTGGGCTTGGGAAACTGCTTCAGGCAATCGTATTTTTTCAATTCTGTATTGGGAAAAACCTAAAATGTACTTAGCCAAACACTCTGAGCCCTGAGGCACTTGAAGTGAAATGTAATCCATATGTTTCTGATTTATTTCACTCACCTCAAAGGCTCTTCAGAGTTGAGTTTCACTGCTAAGAAATCTTCAAACTATTCAACTTTTCTCTTTCTCCACAATAAGGAGGACTCATCATCTGAACCCATTTCCCCAAAGACAGTAACATTCAGACTTAGCATTCAGAACTCCTATTTCTAGAGTCCTGCATGCTACTGAATATATCCTGCATCTTTAAAAAATCTGTCCTTTTCTTTAAAAAGAAGTACCACAGCATCTTAATAAAATGTTACAAAAGAAAGAAGGAGGATGCTAAGAAGTGATTTTGCTTTTGAGACCCAGAGGTTCTTAGGGTTAGAAGGAAGCTGTTTCTATAGTTTAACTTGGTTCAATTTACTACTTTTTATATGATGCAGATTCCACTTGATATTTTTTCTCTAATATGCCATGTCTTTCTTTTCTTTTTCCTTCCTTCCCTCCCTCCCTCTATCCTTGCTTCCCATGACACAAAATCTTGGCAATGATACATCCCAGGAAGAAAATATTCTGGTCCATTGTTAGAGCATGTCATAGATGATGTGATTTTACATTTTTTCCCTTTAAGTAGAAATGTAATCTTCGTATGAGTAAAGGCATGCACAAAGCAGAGTAGATCCTCAAAACATTCTGGCTGTACAGAGAATGACCAGAAATATCCTAGCAGATACAGTCAGGAAGACCCAGTATAGACTGTAAGTTTAAGCAGTAATCTGGCAAATATATTTAGAGGATCCAAACTCTGGGAGTGAGATTTCTGAGTGCTAATCCCAGGGCAGAAACTGCTTGCTTTCTATCCCATTTTATATCATCTGCTATTCATATTACCTTTTATAAAACTCTTTACATTTGTTATTTCATTTAATAAAGAATAGCCAGGAGAGCACATTCAAGTGTCTGTGTTTACCTTTGTATGCACAGTCAGTTGGAACATTTTGATTAAATTGACTAGTTACTTCACACTGGGAGTCTATTTAGTCAAGTAACTAGTTAATTCCATCAGCCTGGCTGAATGTTTTTTAAAACTGTAATGAATTTCAACTCAATTCAAACCTGCCAACTTAACCAAACTAGTCATAGCTTAAGTAAAATAATTATTCTAGTGAGTACTGTCCTTGAATGTTTTGGGATTGACAACATTTATGTTACTGGCCTGGATTTTCACGTTCCTCAGGTCCAATAGTTTTCCATTCTATCTAGAGCCATTATGACATATGGTAAATGAAATGCAATTTTCCCCAGTAGCTTATAAAAAAAAGGCTAAAAATAACTTTTACTTCACCTGCAAAACTTTGCTACCCACATTTTCCCTTATGAGGAGGAAACTCATCAATAAAGAACAGGACAAAAAAGCCACAGATTGGAAAGAGCCAAAGTAAAAGCTTGTGGATTGTCTCTTAAATCAGAGCCCAAACCCTGTTCTGGAATAATCCATTTTCAGTGTCTGGAGTTAATGGGAAAGTAGCCTTGAAAGAAAAATGTCTTCTAACTCTCAGGTTCCATATTCAATTTTGAAAGAGTGCGTTGTGCTCATGTAATGTTTCCAATGAAGTGGAACAAATGTTGTTTAGAGATATACTGTTTTCTGCATAACATTCTCTTATTATATAAAATATGCATATTTAGTTTAAAACTAGTTGACTACTCCAGATAAACAGGGTTATATAAAAATATTTTGCCATATTCCTGGAAAATTACTACATTTACCAAAACATATTTGTAAGTTGCAAGATGTTAGTTGAATGGAATGACGCTCTTGGCTAAAAGATACCTCAACAGAAACGACAAAAATGGGGTCTGATTAAGTTTAACATCCCTTCCCTCGTATAGTACCAATCCCCATCTATCCTCCTCCATTCCCAAAACACTTAGCTTACAGAAAAATGTTTTGATTCCTCAATGAGAATTCAAGGCCTTAGTGGACCGATCTGGCCCTGTTTCCTACTTTAAAACCATATTCCAGTTGCACGACATTCTGGGATAAGCATATCAGCTTCCACATTACTCACACCAACCCTTGGCTGTAGTCCTCCTCCATCTGGCCTCTCCTTCCTCTCTCTGCTTTACTCACATGACTTGTACCCATATTTATGACCTGGTCATGTTCCCCTTCACCAAGATGAAGCCTTTTCTTATCCTCTGAATTCACAAACTTCTCCTTTCCTTGAAATATTTTAGCACTTTCTATTTATGCCCCTCATCTGATAATGACATGCTACCCATTATTACTAGACATGATCTCAACTTTTCAAGATCATTAGGGGAACAATCCATGTCTGGATTATCCATGTATGGGTAAGTATATGATAACGAACTCCAGTATTTATCATCATTATCATCATCATCATTAGTCGTGTCCAACTCTTAGTGACCCCATGGACTACAGCCTACCAGGTTTCTCTGTCCATGGGATTTTCCAAGCAAGAGTACTGGAGTGGGATGCCATTGCCTTCTCCATCAAAGTCTTAATGCTGCTGCTAAGTCACTTCAGTCGTGTCTGACTCTGTGTGACCCCACAGACGGCAGCCACCAGACTCCCCCATCCCTGGGATTCTCCAAGCAAGAACATTGGAGTGGGTTGCCATTTCCTTCTCCAATGCATGAAAGTGAAAAGTGAAAGTGAAGTCGCTCAGTCATGTCTGACTCTTAGCGACCCCATGGACTGCAGCCTACCAGGCTCCTCCATCCATGGGATTTTCCAGGCAAAGTTCTGGAGTGGGGTGCCATTGCCTTCTCCCAAAGTCTTAATAGTGCCTTATATTTTGATGAAGATGTATTATTGGTACCACCATTTTAAAAGAGGTATCTACTCATTCTCACAATCACTTTTTGAAAATATTAAGAAAAAATTATCTCCATGTCATGGAGATGGAAGCAAAGACTTGAGGTTCAGTGATTTACCTGACTGCAAATAATGAAGTGTCAGAACCAGGATACGAAGCCTGATTTTTTGGAGGGAGTTGGGGAACACTTAAGAGAAATAAAAATTCATTCTGACTCCAAGACTAATTTGACAAAAAAGAAACTATTTAAAAAATAACTAAATGAACACAAACACATTTTCCTAATTGAAAATTACTACCACTAAGTGTATGCTCTACTACTACTGAAGCATTTACATATGATGGCATTTAATCCCCATAAATTTCCTTAAGGATGGTATTATTACCCGCTTTTTGAAAAGAGGTCCACACATTTTAAGTAATTTGTCTAAAGTCACACAATAGAAAGTAGTGGGGCCCAGAGTATTTAATCTTAGATGGCCTGATTCCAAAGCACATTCTCTTTCTATTATATTGTGCTATTTCTCCAGAACTCTAGAACAAAAGGATGAAAAATATAAAAATCTACTCAGATACTCCTACAATTAAAAGCAGACCTATACCCTGTCTCACATAAAGATTCATTGTTTGTATGTTTGTCATATCTCACCCTTTAATTCTAATCAACTAACTTATAACCTGTGCTCTAGAAAGGATATGAGACTTATGATTCCTTCCACAATGAAGTATAAATTAGATTGTGATGTGCATATATAAATAAAAATACATATTATAAATCCTAGAGCAACCAATCAAAGAAAAAAAAAAGGAAAAGACATATACAGCTGATAAGCCAATAGTGGAGACAAAATGGAATTGCTAAACAGCTCAATCAATTGTTCCTTAGCGAAAGAAGGCAGGAAAAAGGAAAGGAACAATAACAAATGGGACAAATAGCAAAGAAATAGCAAGATGATAAATTTAAACCTCAGTTCAGTTCAGTTGCTCAGTTGTGTCCGACTCTTTGCGACCCTGTGAACTGCAGCACGTCAGGCCTCCCTGTCCATCAGCAACTCCTGGAGTTTACCCAAACTCATGTCCATTGAGTCAGTGATGCCATCCAGCCATCTCATTCTCTGTTGTCCCCTTCTTCTATATAATAATACTTTCATTAAATGTAAATGCTCTAAACATGCCAACTAAAAGACCAAGATTACCACACTGTATATGTGGTCTAAAATCTACTTCAAATATCTTCATATTTGTTCTTAACATAGTTAAGAATAAAAAATAGACAAAGGACCTGAGGTGATTCCTTAAGTTTTTCCTAGCTACATATTCCATTCTCTGCGCTTGCTCTGTTTTTTAGCCATGCAGGTTCATGGGGCAGTACATGACTCAAAATATTATCCAAGTGCTCCATCTAGATATTAACCAATCTACTATTCAACAAAACTAACAAGGAAAAGATTTGCCAGATTGTCCAGTGTTGAACCACAAAACAAGTATTGATTTTTCTTCCAAAGAAACAAGGAAAGAAATACTTATACAGGCATGCTTTGTTTCTTAATTTAAATAAAGCATTTTTAATAATAACAATAAGAAAAATTCATTTAGAACATTGTGCATATCTTTACAAACACAACAAAGAGATTAAAATAATGCAATACCATGCCATCCATAAAGAATCACTTATGAAATTTCAGACATTTTTCTATTATAAAAAACACTGTATTTATATATATTTTCCAGGAATAATATAAAACCTTTTTCATGTTAAAATAAACTGTGACTATCTTTTCATGTCAATAATCATCTATAAAAGTCTAATGATCATTATTCTATCATATGGGACACTGTAATTAATCACAATAATAGTTACAGCCAATGTATATTGAACACTTACTATATGCTAGGCACTGTGCTAAGAGCTTTGTAGTATTTAAGTAGTCCCACTTTACTGCTGTGTAACACCTAACATTATTAATTGCCATATAAAATCTTTGTATCGCCAATAGGACAAATTGACTTACTTTACAATAAATACTAAATCTTTCTTTGGCATTGGCTTAGCATTATGCTTCTACCTTTAAAATGCTGTTTCTTTCTGTTCCTAGGGTACATGCCCACCCAAAACAGTATTCCACTGGTTGAACATATCCGTGACAGTATGGCCCTTAATTGCAGTAAAAATATAATATTCATTGATCCAAATTCACTCTGGTGAATGTTTTGAGTACTTTAGCATTGCACCGTAGTATCTCCTAATTCCCTACTTTTTGTCTCTGAGTCATGTCCAAGTTTTTTTTTTTTCTATAGCAAGGCTATGATGAACCTCCTTGCAGGCATTTAAGTAAAAACTGCATCATTATTATACTGTTATTTGCCTGATGTCCAGATCTTCTCACTCACTCTCAAGATCTGAACAATTACGTACCAAATGCTTACCTGGTTTTACATACGAGAATGAATCTCCTTCAGTGGTGTGCTGGAGCCAGCTTATGTCAGCTTGGAGGATGTGATTGTATGTATCTCCTTCCAGTTCAGCATTTAGTAATCTTATCCTGAAATCAGTAATAGGGGAGTATTTACACTACAGAAATAGGCAAAAACCGCCCAATCAGTTAGGAAACTCTTTTCCCCGGAGGGCTTGTGGCTCCACATTTACCAGTACATCCCTGTACTGTATTAACCTATTGATGAGTTAATATAGGTATCTTGTATGCCACACCATACAGTGACTCAATTGGCATGATTCCTAATCAATATAGTGTTGTCTACCAGCCAAGCAGTCTGCAACATAGCAGTGCTGAATATATAGTGTGATCCAAGGTCACACAGCCTGTAAGTGGTGGAGTCAGAATTCCAACCTGAGATGTTTTTTGTCTCCAAGGCCCATGTTCCTCTGCTCGATTCTGATGCTTCTGGAGAGAGCAGGCTCTGGACACAGACTGACCAACTTATCATTTATCTGGTCTTATCACTTGACCAGCTACATGACTGTGGGTAAGCTACCTATCTTCTCTATCCCTAACTTTCATCATCCACTAAAAATTAATAATGGTAGCATTATTTCATTGTGATATTATGAGGATTACATGAAGTGATTAATCCAAGGAATTCAGCACCAGTGCCTGGTACATACGGAGAAGGCAATGGCACCCCACTCCAGTACTTTTGCCTGGAAAATTCCATGGATGGAGAAGCCTGGTAGGCTGCAGTCCATGGGGTTGCTAAGAGTTCGACATGACTGAGCGACTTCACTTTCACTTTTCACTTTCATGCATTGGAGAAGGAAATGGCAACCCACTCCAGTGTTCTTGCCTGGAGAAACCCAGGGACGGGGAAGCCTGGTGGGCTGCCGTCTATGGGGTCGCACAGAGTCGGACATGACTGGAGTGACGCAGCAACAGCAGCAGCAGCAGCAGCAGCGGCAGCAGCGGCAGCAGCAGCCTGGTACATAACAAGTGCTCTCTTAATTATTCTTAATACCTATATTTAAAGCATATAATATGATAAACCAGAATATTTTATTTAGCAATTATTTATCTTTTAACCCCCAGTATTCTTGTAAGGTAAAGAATGTTTGACAGTTTTGTTTTCAAAAAATCTTTAAAATCTAATCAAGCACAGAAATTATATTTTTTAATAGCTGATACATAGTTCAGTATACAAGTTAGAGTTCCATTACAGAAAAACTATTTACCAGTTCATTTGAAAATGAAATTCCCTTAGAAGCAAAGTCTTAGATATCTGAATCAGTGATATCCTTTTGAAAAATTACAGTATTAATATCATGACCTGAATACCTTAATTTGAGCTAATCAGTAGAAATCTGGTTGTTTCTACATTGGACAAACAAGTCCTCTTTGATTTCTCCTTATAAGGAGGCATTTGCTTTGGACGTATAATGTTCTTATCATTTTAAGGAACATATCTTGATAAATGGAAACATGAGCTTTCAGGGGAGACTATTTCTACCAAGTTTCCTTAAAATGAGTTTAATGTTCTCTCTCAACTCTTGTCAGGTGATAGTGTGGAAGATATTTTAGGGACGTGATTATCTAGAAAACAAAAATCGCAGCAGATTAGAACTATTCAACATAGTTTTGGAAGTTTTAGCCACAGCAATCAGAGCAGAAAAAGAAATAAAAGGAATCCAAATTGGAAAAGAAGAAGTAAAACTCTCACTATTTGCAGATAACATGATCCTCTACATAGAAAACCCTAAAGACTCCACCAGAAAATTGCTAGAGCTAATCAATGAATATAGTAAAGTTGCAGGATATAAAATTAATATGCAGAAATCCCTTGCATTCCTATACACTAACAATGAGAGAACAGAAAGAGAAATTAAGGAAACAATTCCATTCAGCACTGCAACAAAAAGAATAAAATACTTAGGAATAATCTACCTAAAATACAAAAGACCTATATATAGAAAACTATAAAACACTGATGAAAGAAATCAAGGATGACACTAACAGATGGAGAAATATACCATGTTCATGGATTGGAAGAATCAATATAGTGAAAATGAGTATACTACCCAAAGCAATCTATAGATTCAATGCAATCCCTGTCAAGCTACCAATGGTATTTTTTCAGAGAACTAGAACAAAAAATTTCACAATTTGTATGGAAATACAAAAAAAGCTCAAATAGCTAAAGCAATCTTGAGAAAGAAGAATGGAACTGGAGGAAAACCTGTTTGACTTCAGACTATACAACAAAGCTACAGTCATCAAGACAGTATGGTACAGGCACAAAGACAGAAAAATAGGTCAATGGAACAAAATAGAAAGCCCAGAGATAAATCCACGCACCTATGGATGCCTTATATTTGACAAAGGAGGCAAGAATATACAATGGAGAAAAAACAATCTATTTAACAAGTGGTGCTAAGAAAACTGGTCAACCACTTGTAAAAGAATGAAACTAGAACACTTTCTACACCATACACAAAAATAAACTCAAAATGGATTAAAGATCTAAATGTAAGAACAGAAACTATAAAACTCCTAGAGGAAAACATAGGCAAACACTCTCTGACATAAATTGCAGCAGGATCCTCTATGACCCACCTCCCAGAGCAATGGAAATAAAAGCAAAAATAAACAAATGGGACCTAATTAAACTTAAAAGCTTTTGCACAATGAAGGAAACTATAAGCAAGGTGAAAAGACAGCTTTCAGAATGAGAGAAAATAGCAGCAAACGAAGCAACTGACAAAGAATCTCAAAAACATACAAGCAGCTCCTGAATTCCAGAAAATAAATGACCCAATCAAAAAATGGGCCAAAGAACTAAACAGACATTTCTCCAAAGAAGACATACAGATGGCTAACAAACACATGAAAAGATGCTAAACATCACTCATTATCAGAGAAATGCAAATCAAAACCACTATGAGGTACCATCTTACGCTGGTCAGAATGGTTGCTATCAAAAAATCTACAAACAATAAATGCTGGAGAAGGTGTGGAGAAAAGGGAACCCTCTTACACTGTTGGTGGGAATGCAAACTAGTACAGCCACTATGGAGAACAGTGTGGAGATTCCTTAAAAAACTGGAAATAGAACTGCCATATGACCCAGCAATCCCACTACTGGGCATACACACTGAGGAAACCAGAATTGAAAGAGACACGTGTACCCCAATATTCATCGCAGCACTGTTTATAATAGCTAGGACATGGAAGCAACCTAGATGTCCATCGGCAGACGAATGGGTAAGAAAGCTGTGGTTCATATACACAACAGAATATTACTCAGCCATTAAATAGAATGCATTTGAATCATTTCTAATGAGGTGGATGAAACTGGAGCCTATTATAGAGAGTGAAGTAAGTCAGAAAGAAAAACACCAATACAGTATACCAACGCATATATATGGAATTTAGAAAGATGGTAACAATGACCCTATATGCGAGACAGCAAAAGAGACACAGATGTAAAGAACAGACTTTTGAACTCTGTGGGGGAAAGTGAGGGGGCGGGATGATTTGAGAGAATAGCATTGAACCATGTATATTATCATATATGAAACAGATTGCCAGTCCAGGTTCAATGCATGAGACAGGATGCTCAGTGCTGGTACACTGGGATGACCCTGAGGGATGGGATGGGGAGAGAGGTGGGATGGGGGTTCAGGATGAGGAACACATGTACACCCATGGCTGATTCATGTCAATGTATGGCAAAAACCGCTACAATATTGTAAAGCAATTAGCCTCCAATTAAAATAAATAAATTTTAAAAAGAAACAAGAGATTTCTTAACACCTACATTTCATGTGTCAAGAAACATAGGTTCCCCTCTTCCTCTGCATCACTTGTGAAGTGAAGGACCTGTTTATTTTACTCGCCTGGGCCTCAGTTCCCTCAGTTGAAAAGATAAAGAGAATCAAGGCTTTGAAAACATATTTTAACATTAAAAAAAATTCTACAATATAGTGTTTACGGAATTGTAGGAATTGTGCTAATTTCTTCATATATATTATTTCATTTTGTTTTCACCACACTCATCGTACTGATCTCATCCTACTTTATAGATGAGGAAACTGAAACCTAACCTAATAGGGTTAGGTAACTTGGTCAAGTTCATGAGTAGATGGCAGAATGAGGATTGCATCCCAGGCAGCCTGGGCCAAATCTCACATCCTTACCTCTTACTCCCCTGAGCTGTGACTTGCACACCCTTGATTCTTTGGTAGCATTTGACAGTATCACAAAACAGTCAGACCAAAGTCTCAGGTGATCCACTGGACACTGCTCTAAGTGTCCCTTTTATAATTTTCTGTCCTCTCATCCATTGGCATGAACAGCCCAGTTCTATGTCATGTTTGATGGCAAACATCCATGCAACACAAAGAAGCCGCAGGATCTTATCTGGTCATTTTATTTGTGCAAGCAAGGCTCTACGGAGGCAGGGCATCTGTGACTCATCCATCAGCTCTGGAATCTCTTTCAAAATTTACTGATCTCCTGACAGGAATGGGCAATGGCTTCACAGAAAATGGAAAGCTTTGAACTTTTTCCAGAATCTCAGACCCAAACGAAACCCAACTGCTTACGTCGAGTATGGGTTATAACTTTGTTCTTCTGGCTCCTGCAAAGTCAAAGATGTCTCTCCTCCCATTCCTCCAGGCTTAATGAGTGACAAATTAAAGTGAGCCAAACACGAACCTTGCAAAGAGGAGCTGCCAGCGACTGATTTCTGATCTAATAGCCTTAGGATTTTCTCTGACATGGTTAGGCTTGAGACAGTCCATTTAGAGGAAAAGCAGTTAAAAGAAATCTGATAAAAATCTTCTATTACTGCTAAGACAGAGGCTTTTAGGAGGCACTGGGGTAAAGGAGGGAGAACTTGTTCTCTGGTTTCCATGGGACCCAGGCACGAGTCCCAGTTCTTCCATTTAGTGCCTGTGCGACCTTAGACAAGTTATTCAGCTTCTCTGAACTCCAGGTTTCTTCATCTATAAAAATGGGAGCTACTTACCAACATGTTTGTTGTAAGGCTAAAGTGAATTAATTATGTAAGAACTCAACATATTTTTTTATCTCCAAATTCCACAAAATTATGGAATTTTAGAGGTAAAAGAGACTTATGATATTGAGTTCAGACACCTGATGTGACAGATGAGAAAGGTAAAGCCCAAAAAAATTAAAATTCAAAACCACATAAGTAACTCAATGTTAGTCTAGTCTATTCTATTTCTGGCCACCTTGCCATTTTGCAAATCCTGCATATAAAGATACACTTATCCATCAATCAACATAATTTATGGGGTATGCTTTAGTTGCTTAGCTATGTTAAGAACTGTGAAGATTAAAAAAAACAAACAGTCTTGGCCATTATCAACAATAGGCATTAAGACCTTTGTGTGTTCAGTATGCTGAGCTTTCAGTTTGGGGATCATAAATCAAGTGTAAGCCATGTTACATGCCATCAAGAAGTTACTATTTTGTTGGAGAAACAGCTTCAATTCACATGGAACAAATAGAGATACATGCAAAATGGCTCGTATAAGTGCAAATAGTACAGTTTAGATGTGAAAATAGGAGCAGAAAATAAGTAGGAAATAAGCAGCTACAGGCTACTTTCCAGATGAGAGAGTCACTTCATCTGAAACTTTAGTTGCTTGGTCTGATGATGGAATGAATTAGATCTCATGTTACAAGTTACTGTGAGGATTATACCCAATGATAAAAACTATGCACTTAGTAGAGTACCTGACACATGTTGAACATTTAATAGATACTAAGCAAATAGCTATGAAAAGAAGAGAAGCAAAAAGCAAAGGAGAAAAGGAAAGATATAAGCATCTGAATGCAGAGTTCCAAAGAATAACAAGGAGAGATAACAAAGCCTTCCTCTGCAATCAATGCAAAGAAATAGAGGAAAACAGCAGAATGGGAAAGATTAGACATCTCTTCAAGAAAATTAGAGATACCAAGGGAACATTTCATGCAAAGATGGCTCGATAAAGGACAGAAATGGTAGGGACCTAACAGAAACAGAAGATATTAAGAAGAGGTGGCAAGAATACACAGAAGAACTGTACAAAAAAGAGCTTCAAGATGCAAATAATCATGATGGTGTGATCACTCACCTAGAGCCAGACATCCTGGAATGTGAAGTCAAGTGGGCCTTAGAAAGCATCACTATGAACTCCAGTGGAGCTATTTCAAATCCTGAAAGATGATGCTGTGAAAGTGCTTCACTCAATATGCCAGCAAATTTGGAAAACTCAGCAGTGGCCACAGGACTGGAAAATATCAGTTTTCATTCCAATCCCAAAGAAAGGCAATGCCAAAGAATGCTCAAACTACTGCACAATTGTACTCACCTCACATGCTAGTAAAGTAATGCTCAAAATTCTCAGAGCCAGGCTTCAGCAATACGTCAACCATGAACTTTCAGATGTTCAAGCTGGTTTTAGGAAAGGCAGAGGAACCAGAGATCAAATTGCCAATATCCGCTGGATTGTCAAAAAAATAAGAAAGTTCCAGAAAAACATCTATTTCTGCTTTATTGACTATGCCAAAGCCTTTGACTGTGTAGATCACAATAAACTGGAAAATTCTGAAAGAGATGGGAATACCAGACCACCTGACCTGCCTCCAGAGAAACCTATATGCAGGTCAGGAAGCAACAGTTAGAACTGGACATGGAACAACAGACTGGTGCCAAACTGGGAAAGGAGTATGTCAAGGCTGTATATTGTCACCCCACTTATTTAACTTATATGCAGAGTACATCATGAGAAACACTGGGTGGAAGAAGCACAAGCTGGAATCAAGATTGCTGGGAGAAATATCAATAACCTCAGATATGCAGATGACACCACCCTTCTGGCATAAAGTGAAGAGGAACTGAAAAGCCTCTGGATGAAAGTGAAAGAGGAGAGTGAAAAAGTTGGCTTAAAGCTCAACATTCAGAAAACTAGGATCATGGCATCTGGTCCCCTCACTTCATGGGAAATAGATGGGGAAATAGTGGAAACAGTGGGAAAATAACAGACTTTATTTTGGGGGCTCCAAAAAATAAAATCCAATAAAATCATATAGGAAAATAACAGATTTTATTTTGGGGGGTTCCAAGTTCACTGTAGATGGTGACTGCAGCCATGAAATTAAAAGACTCTTACTCCTTGGAAGAAAAGTTATGACCAACCTAGATAGCAGATTAAAAAGCAGAGATATTACTTTGCCAACAAAGGTCTGTCTAGTCAAGGCTATGGTTTTTCCAGAAGTCATGTATGGATGTAAGAGTTGGACTGTGAAGAAAGCTGAGTGCCAAAGAATTGATGCTTTTGAACTGTGGTGTTGGAGAAGACTCTTGAGAGTCTCTTGGACTGCAAGGAGGTCCAACCAGTCCATTCTGAAGGAGATCAGCCCTGGGATTTCTTTGGAAGGAATGATGCTAAAGCTAAAACTCCAGTATTTTGGCCACCTCATGCGAAGAGTTGACTCATTGGAAAAGACTCTGATGCTGGGAGGGATTGGGGTCAGGAGGAGAAGGGGACGACAGAGGATGAGATGGCTGGATGGCATCACTGACTTGATGGATGTGGGTTTGAGTGAACTCCAGGAGTTGGTGATGGACAGGGAGGCCTGGCGTGCTGCAGTTCATGGGGTTGCAAAGAGTTGGACACTGAGCAACTGAACTGAACTGAAGCCATATTCTGAGATTTATGTTCACAAAATGCTGTGAGGTAGTTATCACTGTTCTTTTTATTATCTCACGAGGAACCTAAATTAAGCACAATTACATATGGGCAACATGACTGCATTTCGGTTAATAGCATTTGAGCAAAAGTGATACAGGCTACTTCTGAAATAAGGTGGTAAAGAATTAGGTATATCTTCTCTCATCTGCTGACTTAATGGAGAGTGATCAAAAGGTGAAAAAGAGGGTGGAGCCATAGGATAGAAGGAGCCTGAATCCTTGAATGATGACATCGAAGGTAATCAACCCGAAATATTTCCCAATGGCCTGGAACATGAGTATGAAATATGCTTTCATAGTATAACTACCCAGATTTCAGGATTTACTTGTTATAATCTGTGTGTTTGTGTTAGTCACTCAGTCATGTCTGACTCTTTGGGACCCCATGGACTGTAGCCTACCAGGCTACTCTGTCCATGGGATTCTCCAGCAAGAATACTGGAGTCACTTCCTTCTCCAGGAGATCTTCCTGACCCAGGGATTGAACCCAGCTCTCCTGCATTACAGGCAGATTCTTGGACCATCTGAACCATCAGGGAAGCCCAAGCAGTACCTAACTAATACATTTACTAAGAGCTTTTTTTTTTTTTTACTTTAAGACTAAATTAGAACACATTATAGCAAGTGCATGGGTTTCCCAGGTGGCTCAGTGGTGAAGATTCCACCTGCCAATGCAGGAGATTTAGTTTCAATCTCTGGGTCGAGAAGATCACCCAGAGGAGGAAATGGCAATTCACTCTAGCATTTTTGCCAGGGTAAGAGTTGGATACAACTAAGCCCAATAACAACAACAGTAAACACATGTAAGTTAGGTAGTGGGTAGACACAGAGTTTAACTCTTCTAAATTTCTCATCTTGGGGCTTCCCCCAAGATAAAGTTTCCCCCAGGCTAAAATATTAACTTTAGCTTCTGATACATTATATAGACCTACTGTAATCTCCCAGGTAGCCCCAAACATAAATTTCAAAGTAGTCGTGGAAAAACCTTGAATAAGATAAAAATAATTAACAGAAAAAGAATGCTATAAGGGAGGGTGAAAAAGAAATCACAAACTATGATGGTAAATATAAATATATTGGCAATTTCACTACATATGAATGGACAAATGTATCAAATAAAAGACAAATATCAGAAGGCATTTTTAAAAGTTAACCATATACTATTTATGAGATATACACCTACAACATACAACTACAGAATGCTTAAAAATAAAAGGATGGAAAATGACATACCAGACAAATTCTAATCAAAAGACTGCAAGTGTAACTACATTAACATCAGAACAAATGGACCAAAAGTCAAAAGAAAAAAAAATGCTAAAGATAAAGAGGACAACTTCATAATGACAAAATGTTGTAATAACCAGGGAGATATGCTGATTTGAAACTCGTAGTGCCTATATAAAGAAAAAATTTACAGAACTACCAGGAGAAAGAGAAAAACCCACAATCATTATAGGTGTGCTTGTGCTTGTCACTCAGTTGTGTCCGACTCTTTGTGACCCCATGGACTGTAGCCCTCCAGGGTCCTCTGTCCATGAGAATTCTCTAGGCAAGAATATTGAAGTTGATTGCCATGCCCTCCTCCAGGGGATCTTCCCAACCCAGGGATCAAACCCAGGTTTCCTTCATTGCAGGCAGATTCTTTACCCGCTGAGCCACCAGGAAAGCCCAAGAATACTGGAGTGTGTAGCCTATCCCTTCTTTAGAGGATCTTCCCAAACCAGGAATTGAACCAGGTTGGATTTCAAGTGGATTCTTTACCAGCTGACCTACCAGGGACTCCCCACTGTAGGTGTAACTTATAGCAAAAACAACAACAATCTGATAAAGACATAGAAGATTTGTAAAACAGACTTGGGTTAAGTGACAAATATAGAACACAACACACAGCAACTGCATACTGCACATTCTTTAAAAGTAGAAAGAATATGAACAGTTTACTCTATATTGAGCCATAAAGCCATTCTCAACAAATTTAAAAGTACTGATTATGCAGATGCAATAGAAGGAAAGAATAGTAAAGATAAGAATAGAAATGAATAAAACTGAGAGAGAACACACAACAGAGAAAATCAACAAAGTCAAAGGTTTATTATTTAAAAAGCTGGTATTATAGTTTAAAAAACTTTAAGATGAGATTGATCAAAGTTATAATAAAAAGCTATACATAAACATTATCTGAAATGAAATAACACAATAATTTCTGTAGATGTCAAATAAATATTATGAATAATTTAGATAAAATCAACAAGTTCTTAGAAAAAAATATATCACTAAAATTGATTCAAGAATAAGCAAAAGACCCGAATATTTGTATAGCCATAAATAAAACTAAGGTAAAAAGTCAAAAATTTTCCAATAAAGAAAATTTTAGGCCCAGTTTCTTCACGTGCAAGTTCTAAAATATTTAAAGAAAGATTATTTCAATTTTATGTGATCCCTTCCAAAGAACAGAAAAAGAGGGTGTGGTACCCATCCTTTATTCTATAAGGCTACTGCAACCTTGTTACCCAGATTGACAAGGACATTTAAAGAAAGTTGCAGGGAATCTCATTCATAAACATTGACGCAAAAGTCCTAAACAAAATTAACCAACCAAGTCAAGAAATTCATAAAAACTAGAATATATTATGACCAAATAGGATTTATTTCAGAAATGCAAAACTGATTTACATTAGGAAAACAAATTAATGTAATCACCATATTAATAGATTAAAGGGAAAAAAAATGCTCATTTCAATAGAGAAAGTGCCAACCTTTGATACAATTCAAAATTCATTTGTGACTTTAAAAAGTTATTAGCAAAGTAGATAGCTATATTGGTGAAATGCTGCTGCTGCTAAGTTGCCTCAGTTGTGTCCAACTCTGTGCGACCCCATACATGGCAGCCCACCAGGCTCCCCTGTCCCTGGGATTCTCCAGGCAAGAACACTGGAGTGGGTTGCCAATTCCTTCTCCAGTGCATGCAAGTGAAAAGTGAAAGTTAAGTCGCTCAGTCGTGTCTGACTCTAGTGACCCCATGGACTGCAGCCTACCAGGCTCCTCCACAGATGGGACTTTCCAGGCAAGAATACTGGAGTCATACTTATCTAATTATCATTAATTCGATGCTTCTGTATATTGGTGAACTACTGACACAATAATGCAATGTAACAAAATGCCAGGTCACATGATCATTGGCTAATCTATATGGATTAATCTAGGCTTGGTTTTGAGTTTTAGGTTCAAGTCTGTCCATATTTGAACTAATAGGCTATCATGGGTGTGTTTTCTTGTGATAGCAGAAGCAACAAAAGAGTAAATAGAAACACAATTCTCAATGTCTAGACTATGCCAAAGTCTTTAACTGTGTGGATCACAATAAACTGTGGAAAATTCTGAAAGAGATGGGAATACCAGACCACCTGACCTGCCTCTTGAGAAACCTGTATGCAGGTCAGGATGCAACAGTTAGAACTGGATATTGAACAACAGACTGTTTCCAAATAGGAAAAGGAGCATGTCAAGGCTGAATATTGTTACCCTGCTTATTTAACTTATATGCAGAGTACATCATGAGAAATGCTGGGCTGGAGAAAGCACAAGTTTGAATCAAGATTGCCGGGAGAAATATCAATAACCTCAGATATGCAGATGACACCACCCTTATGGCAGAAAGTGAAGAGGAACTCAAAAGCCTCTTGATGAAAGTGAAAGAGGAGAGTGAAAGAGTTGGCTTAAAGCTCAACATTCAGAAAACAAAGATCATGGCATCTGGTCCCATCACTTCATGGCAAATAGATGGGGAAATGGTGGAAACAGTGGCTGACTTTATTATTTTGGGCTCCAAAATCGCTGCAGATGGTGATTGCAGCCATGAAATTAAAAGATGCTTACTCCTTGGAAGAAAAGTTATGACCAACCTAGACAGCATGTTAAAAAGCAGAAACATTACTTTGTCAACAAAGGTCCATCTAGTCAAGGCTATGGTTTTTCCAGTGGTCATGTATTGATGTGAGAATTGGACTATAAAGAGGGCTGAGTGCAGAAGAATTGATACTTTTGAACTGTGGTGTTGGAGAAGACTCTTCAGAGTTCCTTGGTCTGCAAGGAGATCCAACCGGTAAGGGAGATGGGTCCTGGGTGTTCATTGGAAGGACTGATGTTAAAGCTGAAACTCCAGTATTTTGGCCACCTTATGCAAAGAGCTGACTCATTTGAAAAGACCCTGATATTGGGAAAGATTGAAGGCAGGAGGAGAAGGGGACGACAGAGGATGAGATGGTTGGATGTCATCAACTATTCAATGGTCATGAGTTTGGGTAGACTCCAGGAGTTGGTGATGGACAAGGAGGCCTGGCGTGCTGTGGTTCATGGGGTCACAAAAAGTTGGACATGACTGAGCGACTAAATGGAACTGAGGCTTGGAACTGGCACATAGACATTTCTACTAACATTCTACTGGTCAAAGTAATTACATAGTCAAGCCCAATATCCCTGGACATGGGGAAATGCCACGTCAAGTGGGAGGAACTGCAGTGTCATGTGATAGAAGTCAAACACAGGCAAAGGTGAAAAATCAAGAATAATCATGCAATTTATCACATTAGATAAAAAAGAGAACTTCCTTTAACTAATAAAGGATGTCTACAAAATATAGTTTAAAAATCTGCAGCAAATAACATAGATGACAGTTGAATAGTTTCCATTTGAGACAGGGAGAAAGAAACATGCCTCCATAACCACTTCCACTGGATATTTTTATTGGAGATCTTAACCAACACAGCAAGAGAAGAAAAAGAAATACCATCATTTTCAATGAAGAAATAAAATTGTCTTTTTTGTTGTTGTTCTGGATTATGTTTCTATACTTGGAAAATTCAAAAGAATCTCCAAATAAATTACTTGAATTATTAAAAGTATAGGAAGTTTGCCAGGTTTAAAAAATCAATATACGGAAATCATATACTAGAAACAAATTTTTAAAAGATATAATAAATGCCTTAACAACTTAGGAATATACCTAATGAAACATGTTCAAGATCTTTCAGAGAAGATTATAAAACTTTATTGAATGGCATTAAAAATATCTAAATTAAAGAAGTACATGGTCTTCATAGATGGGAACACTTAATAGCAAAGATATTAATTCTCTTCCAAAGTAATTCTCTTCTAAAGTGATCTATATAGTCTTTGCATCTTAAGTGAAATCCGGACAGGATTTGAGGTTGAACTTAAAAGCTGAAATCAGAATGTATATGACTGGGAACCATCTGCCCTAGCTGGATGGAGAGAGGGGATTCTGGAAGGTGAGAGGAAGAGCTAATCATCCTAACATACTCAGAAAGGCAGAGTAAAAGGAACCTTTGAAGAGCTCTATAAATCCATATGGAAAAAACCGGGCAGAGGCTCTTTATGGGTGAAGCAAGAAAAAGGGAGCAGAAGGTTGAGGATATATTTCCAGAGACTTTTGACAACAAACTGGCCCCCTCAAAAAAATCATGAGTCATCTCAGCAAGAGTATGAACCAAGATTTTAGTTAAAAAAGAAGCAATTTATTCAGGTCTAAGATTATATTCAGGGCTAGGATTTATGCAAAGGAATGAGATATCTGATTCGAAAAATTTTAATAAAATGTACAACAATGAATGTTAAACACCAAAAGTACAGGAATAACCCTATGCATCTTATTTAAATTGGACTGTGTTAATTATAAGCTGTGTGTTTATAAGAAAGGATGCTTCTATCTTTCTCTTAAGCCACTGATTCTCAACCTTGGCTCCATGAAAGAGAAGTAGGCAGCTTTAACAAAAGTCCTGATACTCAGGCCACAATCAGAACCCCTGAGAGTGGGACCCAGACAACAGTACTTAATGCAAGTTTCCCAGGTGATTCTATTTCATAGTCAATGTTCCGACTCTACTCAAAGTGAAACCAAGCCTTCCGTATCAGTGGATTACTCAAGATATAAATTTTTAGAGTCCTCCCCAGATCAATTAAATCAGAATCTCTAGGAAGAAGCCAAGGCACTGTTATTGTCCCCAAAGCTCCCCAGGTGAGTCTACCCTGCTAACAGGGGGTGAGAACCACTGGTTTGAGGCCTTCTGTTGAGATTAGCTACTGCACTCAGCATCACTGATGATTTACTGCAACAGTGGGGTCAGTTCTTCAGTGTTTGGGTAGCTCTTTGAGTAGTGGACTGACTAAATCTAAGAAAACATTATTCAAGATGTATGGAATATCTATTGAAGACCAAAGTTAGGGGGAAAAGTCCCAAATACATATTCCAATTTCTGGGAAATTGTGGGTGGTCCGGTACCACCAAACTCTGAATAAGGGACTCTCACAACATGAAGGGCAATTTACTAAGTTACAATGCATGTAGCTATCTTTTCTCCAAACCTGCAAATACAGCCCAGTCATATGAACCATATAGCACCTCTCCCATTCTCACAGCTTGGGGAAAGAGGAGAGGGTAAGATGGTGATAATAGAAGGCAACATCACACCAAATATTATAATAGTCCTGCCAGCCCTGTCGTACCTGAGAAGTGTAGTTCACACTCACAAGAGCAGCACAGCAAGCCACGCTCCTCCGGCACCTCCTTGGCAGGCATGTAACTCCTAAATGACTTAGCAATATCCAGTTTACAAGGCCAGAGTGCTCATCTCAGCTGAAAACACTGATAGGAATCCTCTGAGGACCCTGCAGACTGCATGGTTCTACGTGGTCTCTCCCCGCACGTGTCTTCATCAGACGTCAGTTCATAGGGCCAGTCCAACCCCCAAGCACAGCCGTACAGAGGACCTATAACAACAATCTCTGAGCTCTACAATGCTTCACTGTGTTTCTAGTTTATAAAGTTCTTTTGCAGATATTATCACAGGCATGACAGATGCTGTCATCCCCTATGTGGTTTTTACCTGTGAGGGTGGAGATATCCAGAAAGATGAGGAAGCAGCTCAGGGTCACATCACTAGTGGGTACAGAGCTGGGATGTAAAGCTGTCTTTTCCACTAGAATCCCTGCTTTCGCCTCTACTGTAATAGGTGTACTTGATGTCAGTATATGGTGCCGTGTAAAGTGCAAAGCACATACCCATTAACTCAACAAAGGAAATGATGCAAGTATTATAACAGCACTGTGCCTGACACATAATGGGCAGGCAACACATGGACTTGCTTCTGTCTCTCTTCATTCACATTGTATTTACTGTTCTCCTTCCTCAAAGGATTTGTGTAGGTCACCTTTATTAAGTTCAGGGTCTAATAAAATAGCTAAGATTGGTCATCACTTTTAATCCCCCAACATAATTTCCTTGAGGAAAATGGTTTTAAAATCAGACCATGGGATCAAGCAGCATATGGCCTGGGACTTTATAGGCCAAAGGGAGAAGGACAGATAATTGTAAACATCAAAAAGGGCCACGGCCTCTGATCTCAAAGGAAAGTTGCATCTCCAAACTTCAGAGAGCATTAGTTGCTCAGTCACATCTTCCTGTTTTGCGACCCCATGGACTATAGCTCGCCAGGCTCCTCTGTCCATGGAATTCTCCAGGTAAGAATACTGGAGTGGGTTGCCATTTTCTTCTCCAGAGGATCTTCCCAATCTAGTGACCAAACTTGGGTCTCCTGCATTGCAGGCAGATTCTTTACTTTCTGAGCCCCTAGGGAAACCTCAAGTCCACAGTGATGTTCATCCTTGCTGGGACAGGTTTCCTTTTTATAATCATTAGAAACCGATATTCAGGTTTGCCCATAACATTGTGATTTTGACCATGGAGAAACCCAGGAATAGTTATATCCTGGCCTGAAAACCACTCTTTCCCATTCTCTCCACTCTCACCCCTCCTTCCCTGAGAGTGTTATGTACACAAGGTACAATAACAGAATGGGAACAAAGGTGCCACTTTATTAATAGCTGTGCAAGAGTTCAGCCCCCAAACTAAAATGCTGATAAAAACCCTTGTTGCAGCATGTGGCTTAGACTTGAAACTAAAGTGCACAAACAACCACCACTGTCCCCATCTCTATGCCCACATCCCAAATCTCAACTAGGAGGCCATTGTGCTTCACTGGGATTTTTTTATACAAGACATTTATTTGAAGAAATATTATAACATAGAAAAACTACAAAAAGTCTTAATTTCCATTCATACAGTGGTAAATTTGATATAATGCATTAAAAAAAAAACAACAACTTTTAAAGTCCAAAATTGACAAAGTGAGGCCGGGAAGAGGGAGGGAGACAGCCACTCATCAATGGGCACCACATGGAAAAAAAGAAGGAGGGAGACAACATCTCTGGGGAGTGGTCTCACCTTAACAACTCAAGTGCAGGGCAGGAAGAGAGCAGAGAGCTTCACCCTTTTGCACACAGTGGACCGTGTTTGCTGGTAAAATGTGGCCCAATGACTGTTCTGCACCATGACCAATCAGCTTGCCAACTTTCCACCCCAGTGGGGAAAACTGGTTCTAGAAGTGGGGTGGCCATGACTAGGAAAATAAGTAGTAGTATCCTCATTATATGAGATCTGGACCATAAAGAACCCTGAGCACTGAAGAACTGATGCTTTCAAACTGTGGTGCTGGAGAAGACTCTTGAGAGTCCCTTAGACTGCAAGGAGATCAAACCAGTCAATCCTAAAGGAAATCAACCCTGAATATTCATTGGAAGAATTGATGCTGAAGCTGAAGCTTCAATATTTTGACCACCTGATGCAAAAAGCAGACTCATTGGAAAATACCCTGATGCTGAGAAAGATTTGAGGGGAGGAAGAGAAGCAGGAGACAGAGGATAAGATGAGTGGATAGCATCACCAACTCAATGGACATGAGTTTGAGCAAACTCTGGGAGATAGTGAAGGACAGGGAAGCCTGGAGTGCTGCAGTCCATGGGGTTACAAAGAGTTGGACATGACTTGGCAATTCAACAATAATAACAACATTCTAAGCAGACTCAAGTTCAGTTTTCTCCTCTTCTTTCTCCCCTTTTTCTTTCACACATGTTTTGGCTATAAAATAATATCATTCTATAAATGCTTGTGCAGTTTATGTGTCAAAAAAAATTAAGATGAAAATTACATTTGGGACTTCCCTGGTGGTTCAGTGGTTAAGACAATGCCTGCCAGGGCAGGGGACATGGATTCGATCCCTGGTCCAAGAAGATCCCATATGCCTCAGGGCAGCTAAACCCAGGTACCATAACTACTGAGCCTGTGTGCCCTAAAGCCCATGTTCCAGAATAGGAGAAGCCAGCACAATGAGAAGCCTGTGCACAGCAACGAAGACCCAGCATGCAGACAAAAATATATAAATAGTAAAAAAGAAAATTAAAGTAAATGGAAGGCATGGGATACTCTGTGAACATACAGCCCATAATCTTACTGGTTATAGACCACAGAGGTTTATTTTAAAAAGGTGCCACTTCTCATTTTCCTTTGTCTTATGTAGTGAGAAGAGGAGAATTGTCCTCTTTAGTTTAGGTTTTCCAAGCACAAGGGCCACATTTAACAAATTTGAGAAGGTTAGTCCCTGTGCCTCAGTTTCCCCTAACAACGAACTTGTACTGACTCCGGGCAGGTAGGACCTCCAAGGCCTCCTTGGCCTTCTCTGTTTTCCAGCCTTGCTCCTGTGACCTTCTGTCAGTCACGCAGTCCTTGTTTTAGCTCCTAAAGAGTTGTCAGACCCCTGCTCTCTACCCCCATCCCCACAATAGCAGCTTCATCCTAACCTGTTTCTTCCAGGCCACATGTTGCGCTTCAGATTCAATACTTCATTCTGGTCATGCTCCTTCCTTGCTAAACATGCTTTGGTGGTTCCCACTGGCTATGGATGAGAGTACTAGTTCCTCAACATGGAATTTAAGATTTTCTATGACCTGGCTCCTTTTAACACCCAACCCTCCCTTCCCCTCACCTCATCCTTTGAATTTTACTCTCCAGAAAGATTATTCATCTGCATATACTCAGTTCTTCCATCTCTGTTTCCCTACTCAGTACATCTCCCTGCCTACATAATGCCCTACCCCTTCTTCATTTGCTCAGCTCTCTTCTTTCCCTTCAAGACTCTGCCCAGGTGCTATCTTTTCCAGGAAGCATTCTGGCTATCCTGCTCCCCTCTCTGCTGCTGCCGCTACTTCCAGAAAACATTATCCATGCTTCTGCTGTAACTTCCTAAGACATTATCCGTACTTCTGCCATAAAGTTGAAATGCTGTCTTGGTAACTAGGTTCCAGAGTTCAGGGGGTATTCTCAGTATCCTCAGCCTCTGCTGCTGCTAAGTCGCTTCAGTCGTGTCCAACTCTGTGCGACCCCATACATGGCAGCCCACCAGGCTCCCCTATCCTTGGGATTCTCCAGACAAGAACACTGGAGTGGGTTGCCATTTCCTTCTCCAATGCATGAAAGTGAAAAGTGAAAGTGAAGTTGCTCAGTCTTGTTCGACCCTCAGCGACCCCATGGACTGCAGCCTTCCAAGGCTCCTCCATCCATGGGATTTTCCAGGCAAGAGTACTGGAGTGGGGTGCCATTGCCTTCTCCGATCCTCAGCCTCTAGACCTTTGAAATAGGAGATCTTCCATTCCAAATTGCCTGCTTCTCTAGGTAGGCTTAGAAATAGGTGCCACAATTAGCATGAGAGCTAAGCACTTGCTTAAATGGTATGATTTGCAGGTACAATGGCAGAGAAGAGGTCTCTCATACAGATTTTGGGTATTAGCAACAGCTACCTGGACTCCTTCTACTGAGGCTTGTGAAATTTGTACAAACACTGTGAAGAGTAATATGACTGGATATGCTTGTCACTGTCCTTCCACTGCCATTGTGGATATAAGGGAAAAGAAACTAGCAATCATGATCATTAGATCATTTAAGAATACATATAAGGCACTGTAGTTATTTTGCTTTATTTTGCTTTTATTTCTGTTAATACTAACGAGACTTCTTACTTATTATACTAATTGCTATGTCACTGAGAAAGCACTAGTTCTCAGAGACACTTTGTAACTTGTGGAAACCATTATTAAGGTAGTAGAATATTAAGGTAAGGGATCTGGAATCTGCCTAACTTAAAGACCCTGAATCTATCCCGGGTATTAGGTTCTGTCTTCCTTCAAATTGGAGTCATTGTTATCCAAGGTCAAGTCTACACGGGCCACAAACGACGGAGGTGCAGTCCCTGATGACGCTGCACTGGAAGTCAGCCTCCTCAGAGGCCTGCAGTTGTGTCAGAGCTTGTCCAGACCTCTCATTGCTCAGGATCAAATCAGATCAGATCAGTCGCTCAGTCGTGTCCGACTCTTTGCGACCCCATGAACCGCAGCACGCCAGGCCTCCCTGTCCATCACCAACTCCCGGAGGTCACTCAGACTCACATCCATCGAGTCAGTGATGCCATCCAGCCATCTCATCCTCTGTCGTCCCCTTCTCCTCCTGCCCCCAATCCCTCCCAGCATCAGAGTCTTCTCCAATGAGTCAACTCTTCGCATGAGGTGGCCAAAATACTGGAGTTTCAGCTTTAGCATCATTCCTTCTAAAGAAATCCCAGGGTCGATCTCCTTCAGAATGGACTGGTTGGATCTCCTTGCAGTCCAAGGGACTCTCAAAAGTCTTCTCCAACACCACAGTTCAAAAGCATCAATTCTTCCGTGCTCAGCCTTCTTCACAGTCCAACTCTCACATCCATACATGACCACTGGAAAAACCATAGCCTTGACTAGACGAACCTTGTTGGCAAAGTAATGTCTCTGCTTTTGAATATGCTATCTAGGTTGGTCATAACTTTCCTTCCAAGGAGTAAGCTTCTTTTAATTTCATGGCTGCAATCACCATCTGCAGTGATTTTGGAGCCCAGAATATGAACACTTAAATTCTTTATCTGGACTCCCTGTCTCACTGTCCACTAACTGGCTTCCATGGCTCTGCTGAGACCAGGCCCTGCTGATCACGATGAAGCTGCTTCCACCCCCAGCCCTGTTTTCAGGGAAAGGACCTTGTCCTCCTCTACTCCATACCCCAGATGTGGACACTGAGCTCCCCTTAGCGTTCCACACACCACAGACTAATGGTAATGTCAAGTGAGAGGTGAACAAAAGAAAAATGGATGTACTGAACACAGAGCAATATCGCAGACACTGATGGCGCTGTAACAGCAATATCATGACCTCTCATGGGATCGCCCAGGAGCAGCTCACTCGCTATTGAAGAAACTGCTTTAGGCCTTAGAATCTGGGCTGACACAATCTCTGCATTGGGAAAGGGAACATTTGTCATCTTTGGGTTAGCCTAAGTTCTGCCTCTCAAGTTCTCATTTTGTACCCTAGGACTGTCCTTCCAGGATGAAATGCAGTGAAAAAATCCTCACTCTTTAGGAAAAACACCACCCTTGTCCCTCTCTGTTTGTGACCTAGCCCTCATACTGTGGCTATTTGGCCCCAGGTCTGACATCAGTCCACTTCCCAAAGCCTGAGTTTTACTTTAGAACAGTCGTCTTTTTATTGTATCACCACATTAGCCCCATAAAAAGAGCTATATCTTATGTGGGCAACGGTGTATAGGTCTCCTCATTTAAGCATAACTTCCATACCCTTTAATAAATGGTGCCATAGCTCTTATTACATAACTACTGTTCCAGGTTTGGCAATGATAAGATGATTCTTCACTGGGGGAAGAAAAGATGGGCAGAGAAAGGGAGGGAAAAAATGAAAAGAAGGAAGGAAGGGCGGATGGAAGGAAATGAACAGAAAAGGTGATAACATAGGAGGCTAGACGTGTGCAACACACCTGTGGACCAGACTGACTGGGAAGGTCTTAAAGGAGGAACTGAGTTCCTCTGTGGAAACCACTGAGATGGACAATGCAGGCAAGAGGCCCCAAAGCACAGAGAACCCTCCCTCCTATTTAAGTGAGGCTGCCCAGTCCTGCTTCTGTCTAAGGCTACCTTATAGCACCACACCAGTCACGGTTACCACCTAGCTGCCTGCCCTGGGGGCCTACCACGACCCACAAAGCCACAACACCAGGGCAAAGCCATCCAGACTGACCCGACTCTCCAGGTTCATCAAAGCCTGGTCACCTAAATGGATAATAGACAGATAATTAAAAGGTGGGGGAAAAGGCAGAACAACCTTGTGACTCACGGTCCTGAAGACAAAAGGCAAATGTTAATTCAAAAGTATTCTACTCCAACAACAGGGGGATGTCTCTCCTTGGACGTTCAGGTATGTTTTAAGACTGGTCTTTAGCTAACCTAGTGCAAAGTGATCGATTGCATCTAACTGCTTACTGTATATTTCTCTCCACACTGTTTTGTGTCACGTTCATCTATTTGTCTCTTCTTGTTCTATTTTCAGACAAAGGGGGCTTAACCAAAAAAAAATCTTCTGAATATATTCATGAATATTTTAGCATCTATTTTGTGTAAACATTTAATAGTCTCTCCAGGGCACAAAGAGCAAGGAAGCGATAAGAGGAAGTGAGACCACTGTTTGGTGCCGGCCGCCCAACAGCTGATGCTCTCAGGAGAAAGGGGCAGACTTCCCAAGCTGACAGTCTGAAGAGCTTTGGCAAGGTCAAAATGAGGACACAGAGCCTTTCCTATTCAAAGGCAGAGGGTGGTGGGGGTGCGAGGCAGTGGAGTAAGATAGGGAGAAAGAGAACAAGAGGAGCGCCTGCTGTGCCTCTAAAGAGGTATAGTGGTTCTGCTTGCATGCATTCACTCCCTCATTCATTCCAAATAAATTCTGAATACTTTTTAAGATTCTAAATTTGTACCAGTTTTAAAGTACAAAGATGAGGAGGTCATAATCAAGAGGAATGCTAACACAGAAGCCGGGAACCAGGGTACAGTGTCTCAAATGTGATGGGAGAAGCATGAAGGGGGAATGATAAGCCACCAGGAGTGGTGTGGTACTGGCAGGAGATGCTCAGGAAAGACTTGCTAGGGGAGGCAATACTTGAGCTACACCTTGAAGGATGAGTTAGCCTCAGACAGAGGACGTCCATCCAGGAAACTAAATACACAAAAGACCTGACGTGTGAGTGGCTGAGGCAAAGTCCATGACCAATGTGGTTGATTCTGCGTGGCTGGAGTAAGAGGAGGGGAAGGGACAAGAAAGAAGCTGGGCAGGCAGCGCCCTATTGCATAGTGGCTGCTGTGTAGAACTTAGGAAGATAAGCTTAACTGACTTAGATCCATCAAAGAATTTAGAACCTGCTCAGCTTTGCATTTGGAAAAGATAACCTGACGAAGGTTCAGAGGATACTTTCGAAGAGGAGAGATGAGAGAGATGAGATTATAGTAATGGTGCAGGAGAGAGGTGTTGAGAGCCTGGATGGAGGCAATGAGTGGGAAGAGGATGAAGAAAGGGAGATGGAGGGATGGGACTCAGAGACATTTAGGGGTCAAGGGGACAGGACATATGACCGATGAGGTATGGTGTATGTGAGAGACTAGACGTTTCTCCTACAAGCACCTGTGAGTGAGGCAGCACCGTGATTAAGAGCTGGACAACCTGCCTCTGCTACCTACCAACTCTGTGACTTTGGGCAAGGTTAGTTTACTTTCCAGTGCTTGTTTCTGCTCCCACAAAAGGGAAGAGGGTAATGATAATTAAGTTTAATACTAATATTAGTAGAAACACGTAAAACACTTACAACAGTACTTGGTACAAAATAAGTGCCATATAACTGTGTGTTCAATAAAATAATCTACCATCCTCTGACCTAGAAGAAAGGATCAAAGGGGATGGAATGAGTGGGTGGAGCTGGCTGCCTAACTGGGGTGAAGGGTGGCCTGGTCTGCACTGTATCTCAGTCCAAGTATGACCCAGACACCACTGTTGGCCCAAGAATTCTCTGTCACAGGTTTGTGACAAGTGAAGGAACAAATTGAGAGTAAGAATTTATTCATCTTTATACCAATTTGACTTTCCTGCTATATTCAAGGCATGGGACACTTTTTAATTTTACAATCTGATGGATTGGAAATTTACAAGCAAAATGGTCATTCATCAGAGATGGTTTGAGAAGCACTGGTTGAGAGCCTTGATTCTCAAAATGTGTTTCATGTGAAAATCACCTTGGGGAGCTTTCAGAAACCTTGATGCCCAAGTCGACCTCCATACTAATTTCATGAGAATTTCTGGGAAAGGAATTTTGACCCCCAGTATTTTAAACATTCCGAAAGTGATTTTTAATGTACCACTACATTTGAGATCTAGTGGTCTCAATGAGGACTTCTCAATCTGCAACGTTCGAAAATAAATCACTAGGGATCTTGTTAAAATACAGTCTGATTTCTTACTAGGTCTAGGGTGGGGCCCAAGTGTTTGCCTTTCTCACAAACACCCAGGTAAAGTTAATGCTGTTGGTCCATGGATCACACTTGGAATAGGATCTGTGTCAAATAAGCTGGCTTCTCTAACCAAACTTTGGACATTATAAAACAGTATAGAGTGGGATCTACAAAACAAAGCTGAAAGGTAGACAGTGCAGGGTAGGGAACTAAAGCTCAGAGAAAACCATAAACTAGTGAGTAATTACACAAGGACCTGGGCCCAGGACTCCTAAAACCATGAATTTCAATCCTTTCTATTTGTTTTTTTTTTTTTTTTCTTAATTGAAGCATGGTTGATTTTATCTTAATTTTTGGTGTAGCACAAAGTGATTCAGTAATGTGTGTGTGTTATATGGTAGTGGTGGTTGAGTCACTAACTCGTGTCTGACTTTTGCAACCACATGGAGGAGCCCACCAGGCTCCTCTGTCCATGGGATTCTCCCAGGCAAGAATAATATATGTGCATGTTCAATCACTCAGTTGTGTCCAAATCTTTGCGACCCCATGGACTGTATCCCACCAGGCTCCTCTGTCCATGGAATTTTCCAGGGTCATTTCTTACTCCAGGAATATATACATGTATAGTTATATATATATATACACACACACACACACATATATATATACTCTTAATATTATTTTCCATTATAGTTTATTATAAGATATTGAAGTACTATATCTTCACTATCTATACTATATATCTATATCTATACTATATATCTATACTATAGTACTGTGCTATACAGTAGGTCTTTGCTTTTTATCTATTTTGTTTATAGTAGTTTACATCTGCTAATCCCAAACTCCTAATGTATCCTCCCCCCAACTTTCCCCTTTTATAACCATACATTAGTTTTCTATGTCTGTGAGTCTATTTCTGTTTCATCAATAAGCTCATTTGTATTGTATCTTAGATTCTGTGTGTAAGTGTCATTATTTGGTGTTTGTCTTTGACTCACTTAGGATGACAGTCTCTAGGTTCACCCTTGTTGCTACAAATGGCATTAGTAAATGCTACTATTTCTGGCTTTGGCTTTGTGCTTCCATCTGCTGTGTTTTCTCCCTTACCCACCATTCCCACCTCCACCCCAGTCATTGGTTTTCTAACCAAGTAACTTCTGGAAAATCAGGCAATTTTCTTGGCTAAAGTGAAAGTGAAAGTTGCTCAGTTGTGCCCAACTCTTTGCGACCCCATGGACTATACAGTCCATGGAATTCTCTAGGCCAGAATACTAGAGTGGGTAGTCTTTCCCTTCTCCAGGGGATCTTCCCAACCCAGGGATGGAAGCCAGATATCCTGCATTGCAGGCAGATTCGTTACCAGCTGAGCCACAAGGGAAGCCCTTTTCTTGGACTTTTAAGGAGAAAAGACAATTTGCCCACATGCAGGTCTAATAAAATCCCATGGACAGAGGAGCCTGGTAGGCTACAGTCCATGGGGTCACAAAGAGTAGGACACGACTGATAGACTTCACTTTCACTTTCACCTCCCAATCAGAGTTTGTCAGACCCTCCTAGAAGGAGTAAAGAATGACCAAAGAGGAACCAAAGGAGAAAAGTAGGATAAATTAATCCTAAATGACATTTTCTAGTCTTAATGTGCTGGCGCCCTAAATAATGACAATTAAAACAAATCTCACATGCTAACATCTCAGATCTAGGCCAGGCCACAGAGGGTGATTCTATGAAAGCCCTTCTCAGCACCCCCTAATCATTCAACCCCACACATCTCTGAGCCCTGAGACCCACACCTGGAGCAAGGAAGAAGGTAGGGTGGGGCCATGAGAGAAACTTGGCTAAAACTGCTGCTTTCACTATCCTTGGCTGTCCTCTGATTCTACATGCCACTCTTGCCTAGCAGAGTGGTTAACCCATTGTCTCTGCTTCCAGAGTTCTTTGTGGCATTAAAGTGAGGTGTATGTATGAGACATCTCATCAGACTGCATCTTTCAGTGAGAAGGGTCACACTTTATTCAGCGTTTTGGTTTTTAGTTGCTGGACAAACAGCAAGTGCTCAATTACATTTTGTCTAGTAATAGAAGACATTCTTTTTTCCATGTAATATGAGTTAAAATGGAGATGATCCAGTTAATTGGAGGAAAAGGTATGGCATGCAAATTAGGTGTGACATGAAGACCTCCAAAGCGGGTATCAAGCTCTGGTCACAGCAAGGGAGAAAGCTGGAGAGTGAGGACTTAGAGTGGACTTTGAAGAAGACACACTGACCTAGGCCAGACACACCTTTGGATGTGACTCCAAAGGTCACAAGAGTCCTGAACTGGACCTACAGTTTTGAGAAGTCATCTAGTCTAGAGCTGGGTGACTCAGTGGCTGCAAAAGAGATGGTGAGTCTCAAAAGATCAGTGGAAGAAGAGGGTGCAGCAGTGCTCCCAATTTCCACCCCAGAAGTCCAAGAAAAGGCTGGTGGAGGAGCTTCAGAGGCAACTGCTCAGGATAAGAGAGATCTCCTGCATCTCCATCCACCGTGAGCAAGTTGAAGGACAGACTTGAGTCTGAGAACTTGACCTCACGGGGTTGGGGAGTTGCCAGCTTCCCAATCTAGCTACTGTCTTGATGGTGTTATACAGTGTTTTATGTTAATTAAATGTCTGCTGGAGTTCTGTGCCAAGATGCCTTACAAAACCAGTGTATGGGGAAAAGAGGACAGGCGTGCTCACTACAGTGACCATTCCCAAGCATCTCTTAACAAAGCAGGAGAGTCATCAAGACCTTCTTCTGGGCCCTTGAGAAGATAACTGGAAACAGAAATCCTGCCCGTGCAAACAATCATTGCAGAGGATTAAGTATTGTGCCTAAACCTCATGAGATTAGTAGAGGTAATTACTAATTAGCAGTAAACGTGGGATTAGTCTCTCACTTTTCATGCCACTCCCTTCTCATGGCATGCCACCTCCTTTCAGTAGAAATAGACCCTATTGTTAACTGAAAATAAGAGCATATGGTGCAGAGAAGACTGGAGTCACAAAGAAGTAAAGCCATCAGATGTGTTAATAAGGAAGCCATGATTTAGTTTACTTCCTTTTAAACCCAGGTGGTGCTAGTGGTAAAGAAACTGCCTGCCAATGCAGGAGACATAAGAGATGCGGGTTTGACCCCTGGATTAGGAAGATCCCCTGGAGAAGGAAATGGCAGCCCACTTCAGTATTCTTGCCTGAGAGAATTCCATGGACAGAGGAGCCTGGCAGGCTATATAGTCCATGGGGTCGCAAAGAGTCAGACATGACTGAAGTGACTTAGCACCCTACATAAGTCAGAGCCCACTTGCTAAGAGTTCTTACTGGGGGCCAGGCCTCACCCTGAGTATGGTACTAATGTGTGGCCCCAACAAGCCAATGCTTTGAGTTAGATTCAAGCATTATGAGCACACAGGAATGAGATGTTGGTACCCTTGGAAGGTTACCCAGAACTGGAACTTAGGCAGCTGTGCACAAGGACAGCTGTGCACTTAACCCCTCCTGTCCTGCCTCCAAAGCTTCTCTCTCCTCCACGCTTGTAGTAGGAAGGAGAAGGGGAGCAGAAGAGCTGTCTTCACAAAGCAAGCAAGCCACAGTCTCTCAACTGTCCTAATTTTCTGGCTTCTCTTCCCCCTCCCCACCTCCTGTGAGTCTTCAGGCTCAATGTCTGCTCAGGGCAAGAGAGAGGGTTGTCATAGGCAGCTTCTTCAAGCATCTTTTCAGAGCTCCGCCTTAGCAGCCCAAAGTGGTGGCCTTGTCCAAACTGTCAAAGCCATCTGCCTGCCGTCCGTGTGGCAGAAAGACCATCTGTCAGCCTCTGACCCGTGCCTTCCCTCTTATAGACCACTCGGGCCGGCTCCAGGCTTGCTGAGAACCCCCTGAGGTCCCTGCCTCCACAGTCCATCTCCCCAAAACTGACAGACAACTCCAATGCAGTTAGTAGAGGGGGTGTAGAGGGCAAGCTAAACTGAGAAACCACACTCTGAGAAAGTGCACATGCATGCACGCACACACACACACACAGATACACACAGAGCAAACACTATTTTCTCATTTTTTTTCTAACAAAGTAAACCTTTACCTTAAGTATCAATCTAATACAAATACTCACCAGATGCTATAGGGAATATATACCAAGAATGAGTATTATTCTAATTCTGCCTCATCAAGTTAAGGCATATTAAGAAAAAAAAATTCAGTATTATAGGATTATCCAAAATTATGTTCACATTTTCTTACTTTTATCCATGTGGCCCAGTAGTTCTCAATCATAGCTGCACAAGAGAATCACGTGGGATGCTTTAAAAATAATACCAGTGCTTGGGGGCCATCCCAGACCAATTAAACTTGAATTATGAAATAGGGACTGAATGTAGTATTTTTTAAGGCTTCCCAAGTGATTCAGACCTGCAACCAGGAGTAAGAATCATGGAGTAGCCATGGTGTAATTGAAAAAGGGAATAACTAGGTGAGTGTGGAGAGGGCAAAGGGAATAGCTAATTTATTTTGGGCAGTCAGGGAGGGTTTCACTGAGCATTTGGTCTTTGAGCAGAGTTATGGAAAATAAGAAGCAACAAAACATTCCATGCAAAGCAAACAGGAAGTGCAAAGTGCCTAGAGTGATGATAAGCAGCATATTTCTGAGGAACAGCAAGAAAGCAGGGCAATTGAGTCTAAGGAGAGAGAGAAGGGATGAAGGACAGAAGATGAGGAGCAAAGGGGGCAGTGATCAGAGCCCCTAGAATAGAGGGGTATCTAATGCCTGATGATCTATATGGAGCTGACGCAATAATAATAGAAATAAAGCACACAATAAATGTAATGCACTTGAATCATCTCGAAACCATCTCTCCTGGTCTGTGGAAAAGTTGTCTTCCATGAAATCGGTCTCTGGAGCCAAAAACAGTTGGGGACCGCTGCTCTAGAACCTTGCAGCTTGTTTGGGTTTTCCTCTAATTCTATTGGGAAAAATAGAATCTGATTTTATTTTTTAAAAGACCATCTTGGCTGTGACATGGAGAATGGAGCTGGTGGTGGTGGCAGAGTGGAAGCAGAGATGGCTTGGAGATCCTTGTGGTCTCCTGGAAGGCAGGCAAGGATGGGTTTGGATGAGCATGGTGCCTTGGAATGAATGGACCTTAGGGTGGCCATTTGTGAACAGGGTTGAGAAGAATGAGACCAAAAATCCAATATACTACGGGGCATGGAGGAGAAAAAGCCCAGGTCCCCAGTGGCATGATGGAGCAGCTGAACCAACACCAGCAGATGTCTACCCTGGACTACTTAATGAGAAAAACAAACCTCTATTTGTGAAAGCAACAGCAGTCAGATTTTCTGTTACTAGTAGCTAATGATTTGTCAACTAATATAACTAGTTGTCACTATTTTATATCAGACCTGGGTAATAGAGGGATCTAGGAATAAAAAATATTGCATCCCTACTTTGCCCAAATTTTTGAGCTATTTTTTTAGGTTAAGAAATTCACATTCCAAGTTAAAGAAGGAAAACATGCTCCAGTGTTTGACCAAAGCCTGCACTAGCTGCTCTGCTTGGGACAGATCCTGGAATCAAGGGCATCAGGATGAACTGGATAAAGTCTGATTCTCACAAATCTGGCAATCAAGGGCTCACAAAAACAAGCTGGTAGAAGTAAACTCATAGGAGAGAATTAAATCTCAAGGAGCTAATGAAGGGCTCGAAATCATCTGGTCCAAATACAGTGTAGGAGTCTATTCAAGGGGAGGCTCTTTTGATCGGGAGAGGGCACTGAAAACCAAGACTGGACTGTGGGCAAGGGGCCGAGGAAAGATTCTGGCCACAAGGCAGTGATGCCCTTCTCCTCATTTCCATTGCTATTTTCAGTCTAGTGCTTTCCCTTTAATTCATAATGCATACACGCAATGGGGTAAGAAGAGGGAAGGGTATTAGAGTTAGGGCTAGGAAAGGTATTTCACCTGCAAGGCTCAGGCTCCCAAGTAAAGTCTGTTCCTGTAACTGCTCAGCAGTCTCCCACTGCCAGCTTGAGGCTGAGGCAGGCAGAGGACGGGGAGGCTGTATACCTTGACTGAATGGGGAGACGGGTGTCTGACATTCCAAGCTGTGCCTCTACACGTCCTTTTAGAAACATTATTTTATCAGTGATTACACAGTACTATCCTGCATTCCTAGTGCTTTTGGTTTTAACAGATCATCAGGGATTGGGCTATCCTAGGACTTCACTCCATTTCTGTAGCATTATTTGAGGACCACTGTGGGTCAAGCTCCAAAAACCGGTTTATTTGAAGGAACACTTCTATAATACATCATTTTTTTGTGTGTGAGTTGAGCCTTGCCTATGCTATCTTGGATCTCATAACACATGACATAAATATGCAACACGTTTTGGGTTTCTAGGTGCTGCTGACATTTTTGGGGTTTAATTTTTTGGACATTTCATTGTAACTTTCAGATTGACAAAAATATTTTTTTTAAATGGAAAGAAATGTTCTTTTAGGTTAAAAATTTTCATTTCAGAATGAAAATCTCTTTCTCCCTGAAAAGAATGTTCAAAAAAAAGTTTTTGCTTAAAATAAACTTTTTAAAAGTTAGAGCATTATATACATTTGAAAAAGCCTTTTTTTTCACTTTTAACTCATTAGTTTTATCAAGTAGAGGAAATGTTTATGAGTTTTTTTCAATTGACACAGTAAGGGAAAACATTTTGGATGTTTTATAATATTTTATAAAAAATACTAAGATACTTTTCCCCTAAGATAGAAGTTTCACACTTTGAGGTAGTATTTAATACCATTGTTATGAATAGCCTGATGAGTAATATTCCACTATAAGTTTTGTGTATATTGCAAAAATACATATTTTTATGAAAGTCAGTGGATTTTGATAAATTGCAACACAATGACCTTGTTGCTAGGAAGACAAATCCATGTGAGAAGAGCAGCTCAATCCCAGAAAAACAAACAACCCAATCAAAAAGTGGGCCAAAGAACTAAACAGACATTTCTCCAAAGAAGACATACAGATGGCTAATAAGCAGAAGAAAAGATGCTCAATATCACTCATTGCTGCTGCTGCTGCTGCTGCTAAGTCACTTCAGTCATGTCCGACTCTGTGCTACCCAGTAGATGGCAGCCCACCAGGCTCCCCCATCCCTGGGGTTCTCCAGGCAAGAACACTGGAGTGGGTTGCCATTTCCCTCTCCAATGCATGAAGGTGAAAAGTCAAAATGAAGTCGCTCAGTTGTGTCTGACTCTTAGCGACCCCATGGACTGCAGCCTACCAGGCTCCTCTGTCCATGGGATTTTCCAGGCAAGAGTACTGGAATGGGGTGCCTTTGCCTTCTCCAACTCATTGTTAGAGAAATGCAAATCAAAACAACTATGAGGTATCATTTCACACTGGTTAGGATGGCTGTCATCGAAAAGTCAATAAACAATAAATGCTGGAGAGGGTGTGGAGAAAAGGGAACCTCTTACACTGTTGATGGGAATGCAGACTGGTACAGCCACTATGGAGAAGAGCGTGGAGATTCCTTTAAAAACTGGGAATAGAACTGCCATACAACTCAGCATCCCACTGCTGAGCGTATACCCGAAGAAGCCAGAACTGAAAGAGACACATGTACTCCGATGATCATTACAGCACTATTTACAATGGCCAGGACATGGAAGCAATCTGGATGTCCATTAGCAGATGAATGGATAAGGAAGTTGTGGTACATATACAGAATGGAATATTACTCAGCTATAAAAAGAATGCACCTGAGTCAGTTCTAATGAGGTGGATGAACCTGGAGCCGATTATACAGAATGAAGTAAGTCAGAAAGAGGAAGACAAATACTGTATATTGATGCATATATGTGAACTCTAGAAAGATAGTACTGAGGATCCTACATGCAGAGTAGCAAAGGAGACACATATGGTAAAGAACAGACTTTTGGACTCAGTGGGAGAAGGCAAGGGTGGGATGATTTGAGAGAATAGCATTGAAACATGTATATTACCATGTGTAAAACAGATGGCCAGTGCAAATTCAATGCATGAAACAGAGCACCCAAAGCCGGTGCTCTGGGACAACCCAGAAGGACAGGGTGGGGAGACAGGTGGGAGGAGGGGTTCAGGATTGGGGTGACACATGTATACCTGTGGCTGATCCATGTTGATGTATTGCAAAACAATCAGAATATTGTAAAGTAATTATCCTCCAGTTAAAATTAATTTATTAAGAAATAAAATATTAAATAAAACACATTCCTTTATTCTAGAGACAAGATCATGGCATTTATAGTTAATGACTATTGTCTTTAAAATAAACACATAACACCTTAAAAAAAAAAAAAGAGGCAATGTTCATAAGGTTTGAAAACCAAATGTTATTATTAAAGAGAATCATATCAGTTCAGGGAGAACAAAACATGGTTGATGCTCCATTTTCATGGGTTCAATGTCTGCAGATATAACCAGCTGAATTTCCATCCACAGTTGATTGAATCCACAGATACAGAACCTGTGGATAGTGAGGGCAGACAATAACAGAAGAATCCACCTTATCTGTAATACCAGAAATGCCATACCACAAAAGTGGCATATTTGCAAAGTCTACATGATACTAGGTCTTAACTAATTTCAGCAAGTTAATATTATGAGGAACATATTTCCACCAAAGTACAATAAAATCGTAAATCAACAGCAAAATAATGGCTGTTTCACTTTAAAAATCCTAAAAATAATCCACACATTATTAAATTATTCATGGATGAAAGAGGAAATCATAAAGAAACTATAAAACATCTAGAACTGAATGGCAATGAAAATTCCCCAAAGAGGAAATATGCTTATCTTTAATGCTTATATTAGAAATGAAGAAAGATAAAAAATTAATGACTTAAGTATTCAACATAAAAAGTTAAAACAAGTTTAAAAAGTGCTGAAATTCAGGGAAAATAAAGAAGAATTAATGAAGAGCATAAATTAATAGAAAAGAAAACAATGGGAGAGACAAAATTTTAGTCAAATTTTGGTTTACTCATTAAGCAAATATTCCATGACTGTTACAGGTACTAGGGATACACAGTGATCCAAATGGATGAAAATCTCTGCTCTTACTGAAATTATATTCTATTTGGGAGATAGAAAATAAATAAGATGAACAAATAAAAGGTATGGTGTTACCTTTACCTTTTAAGGTTAAAAAATTAAGCATCAAACAGACACAAGAAGAAGTAGTGAATTAACCTAAAATTATTAAAGAAATTGAATCAATATTCCAAACTTTAACTTCAAATCACCCTCCAGAAAATGCCAACCCACTCCAGTATTCTTACTTGAGAAATCTCATGGACAGAGGAGCCTGGAGGGCTATAGCCCATGGAATCACAAAGAGTCAGGCACAACTGAAGCAGCTGAGCACACACACACACACACACACACACACACACACACACAGTGAATGATTTTAGAGATGAAACCTACTAAACTTTCAAGAAACAGACTGTAGTGGGTTGAATGGTGATCTCAAAAGTTATGGCCACATCAAATTACTGGCACTTGTGAATATTAACTTTATTTGAGCAAACAACCTTTGCAGATGTAATTAAGTTAAGGCTTCTGAGATGCAGAGATTGTCCTAGAATATCCAGGTGGACCCTAAATCCAATAGTGTGTCCTAAATGAGCTACACAGAGCAGAGAGGCATAGACAGGACAAGAGGAGGACAGTGACCCTGGAGGCAGACTCGAGTGATGTGCCAAAAGCCATCAGAAGCTGGAGGAGACAAAGATTATTCCCTAAGGCCTCTGTAGGGGGCATGGCCCAGCTGACACCTTGATGTTGGACTTCCAGTTTCCAGAACTATAAAAGAATAAATTTTTGTTGTTTTAACCCACCGAGTCTGTGATAATTTGTTAAGGCAGCCTCAAGAAACTAATACACAGATAATCCCAATATTATAAAAACTGTTCTATTATAAATTTGATGAACCAAGTACAATCTCAATACCAAATATGCTAAACTCAGTTATGGCAACAGATACATAAATTTCAAACAGAATGTGAGCATCCTGACAAATAATATACTCTACCTAGGGAGGGATTATCTTTGAAATGCAAGGGTAGTTTAGCAGAAGTGAAGTGAAGTGAAATCACTCAGTCGTGTCCGACTCTGCGACCCCATAGACTGTAGCCTACCAGGCTCCTCTGTCCATGGGATTTTCTAGGCAATAGTACTGGAGTGGGTTGCCATTTCCTTCTCCAGGGGATCTTCCCAACCCAGGGCTCGAAGAAAACTTAAAAGAAAACTCTTCATTAACAACTTAAATAAGATACAGAATTACCTTAACAGATACAGAAAATACATTTTATAAAATTCAGAATATTTACATGATTGAAATAAAATTCTAAGAAAACCTGGGACAAAGGAAAAATACTATCATGTTTTAAAAAGTCATTAAAAACCCAGGGCAAACCCATTTGGTGATAAGATATTTTAAGATCAAGAATCTAACAAGGAGGGATCATGGCCTCCAGTCAGTGACTAATAGGATTAAAAAAAAAGGCATTTTCCAAGTTGCTTCCAGGCAGGATGACTGGTATACTCCCAAGGTATCAGTGTTCTCCAGAGTTCTGGGGTGGGGGTGGGGGTCAAGCTGTGGCTAGGTGTCAGCTCAACCCACATGTTTGCTAGCTGTTTCCCCTGCCCTCTCTTGTTCCTTTCACTCTCTTTCCAAGTTTCAACTGAGAGCAATTCCCTTCAGTAAATTCCTTTGACAAGAGACCACTTCTCTGGTTTTGCTTCTAGGAAACCCAACCTAAGACAATGAACAAATCTCAGTGTCAAGTTCCCAGACCAGATTATTCCTAAGAGAAAATATTCCCTGTCAGCATTATGTAATAGCAAAACACAGCCATGGCTAGTCAGATTCTGTCACGAAAACACTGTAGGCCAGCTGAATATCTGGACTGAAATGAGGGCTGTTGATCTAAGAAACTTGACAATTTCCAATATTCTCAAATCATTATGATTTTCTCTCTGCTTTGCCAGTTTTCACAAAGAAAATATGTCACTTAATGTCACAGAATCCAACCACTAAATTCTCTCCCAGTTATTAAACATTGTGATTCAAAAATGCTAGATTATATGCTATCTTTGAACTCCAGAACTTGAAGAGGCCCAAGAGACCATTCCATCCATCCCTCTTGTTTTCTGACAAAGAAGAAGAAAGCCAGAAAAGAGAACAACATCTCAACCTGGAATTTCCTGTGTTCTCTGAGCTAATCCTCTAGATCCAGTAAAGAAAAGGAAATGGAGGTTCCCTTGTGGTAACAGCTCATCTTCACAGGGACAGGAGACAGCAGCCAGCCTGCCTCTGCATCTGATACTGGGGACTTCCCCATAGCTCAGATGGTAAAGAACGTTCTTGCAATGCAGGAGACCCAAGTTCAATCCCTGCATCAGGAAGATCTTGGGGAAGGAAATAGCAACCCATCCAGTACTCTTGCCTGGACAATTTCATGGACAGAGAAGCCTGGCAGGCTACAGTCCATGGTGTTGCAGAGTCAGACACGACTGAAGTGACTTAGCATGCAGCATGCACTACATCTGATACACCGTGGCAGAGCCCAGCTCAGAAGCCACTTCTCTAATCCCATACAGACCCCATTCTTGAGGCAAGATGACAGTCATAAGAGGTACGACAAACTGCCAATGTCCCACCTTGAATGACAAAGATTTCTCCCACAAAACGTAGTTATTTCTCCATTGTAAAATGGAGAATTGAGTCAAATAGTTATGGGAAATCAACCCTGAATATTCATTGGAGGGGCTGATGCTGAAGCTCCAATAGATGTGAAGAGTCAACTCATTGAAAAAGACCCTGATGCCAGGAACGATTGAAGGCAGGAAAAGGGGGCAACAGAGGATGAGATGGTTGGATGGCATCACCGACTCAATGGACATGAGCTTGAGCAAGCTCCAGGAGATTGTGAAGGACAGGGAAGACTGGCAAGCTGCAGTCCATGGGGTCGCAGAGTTGGACATGATTTATTGACTGAACAGCAATCAAACAAAAATGATGGCATTAATAACTATCACATACTGAATGCTATATCCCAGGCACTTGGTGCCCCAAATTCCTGTCATGAGGATTTTATTATTACCAATTTTACAATGAGTTTATTGGAAACCAAAGCCCCTCGACCACTGAACTCCAAACCTTCTCAACAGGGCTGCTGGTTTTCTAACTTGAATTCACAGAGAATTCACCCAATTTCTTTTTCAAAATGCAAAATCCTGAGCTTCACTGTTAGACATTTAGAGTCTTTCGCTATAAGATAGATCCATTAATCTTCATTTAAAAAAATAAATTGGTGATTTGAATTAAGATGGTCTTTAAGTCATACTTTGAGAATCACTGAATCTCAACCCTCTCAGTTATCTGAATGTCTGGACAGCACCTCCATCCTCAAAGTAGGAAAAGAAGCAGTAAAGAAATCTACCATAAAACCATAGGAAGACTTGCTGGTATCTCTCATCTTCTTTGATCTGATTGTTTAGGAACTCCTTTAGCCATCAGGGACTTCCTAGGTGGCACTAGGGGTAAAAATCTGGCCTGCCAATGCAGGCATAAGAGATGTGATTTGGTCCCTGGGTCAGGAATATTCCACAGAGGAGGGGCATGTAAACCCATCCCCAATATTCTTGCCTGGAGAATCCCATGGACAGAGGAGCCTGATGGGCTACAGTCCATGGGATGGCAGAGTCAGACATGACTGAGTGAGCACACACACATATATCCATCAGACAAAAATTTAAGAATAATTTTGCAACCAAATGTTGAATTCCTCAATCAGGTTTAATAATGATTTTAGCCATACATTTTTTACAGTAACTTCAGTATATTTTTCACAGTTACTTCGGTATGCTAAGTTGCTTCAGTCATGTCCAACTCTTTGCAACACCATGGACTATAGCCTGCCAGGCTCCTCTGTCCATAGGATCCTCCAGGCAAGAATACTGGGGATAGGTTTACAAGGTTCTCCAGGGGACCTTGCAGACCCAGGGATCAAACCCATGTTTTATGTCGCCTGCATTGGCAGGCAGGTTATTTACCACTAGCACTACCTGGGAAGCCTAATGAGGATTTTAGCTACACATCTAGTACGGTTACTTCAGTACACTGCTGCTGCCGCTGCTGCTAAGTCGCTTCAGTCGTGTCCGACTCTGTGCGACCCCATAGATGGCAGCCCACCAGGCTCTGCCATCCCTGGGATTCTCCAGGCAAGAACACTGGAGTGGGTTGCCTACCAAAGGTCAAAAGTAGTTGTAATTATATACACAAAAACTACAATGCTTTAAAAGTTGGTCAGGATATCAAGCATTAATTCACTTTGTTATTTTATAAATAAGAAATTAATTACTCAGCACACATATTTTGGCAATAATCAAAACAAGAACCTACTTCTCTTAAGTCCTAACTGTGCTTTAATTACATTTGACTCTTTCTCCATAAAATATTTTTAGTATGTGGTATTCTGAAAGTCTTCCTAATCCATAATATTTTAGTCAAATTCAAGCACTTTTTAAAATCCTAAAATGTGTTTAATTTTTCCTTCATTTTGAAAGCAAGGTCCCTAGGAAATAGTAAAGTTATGACCAACCTAGATAACATATTCAAAAGCAGAGACATTACTTTGCCAACAAAGTTTGGTCTAGTCAAGGCTATGGTTTTTCCTGTGGTCATGTATGGATGTGAGAGTTGGACTGTGAAGAAGGCTGAGCGCAGAAGAATTGATGCTTTTGAACTGTGGTGTTGGAGAAGACTCTTGAGAGTCCCTTGGACTGCAAGGAGATCCAACCAGTCCATTCTAAAGGAGATCAGCCCTGGGATTTCTTTGGAAGGAATGATGCTAAAGCTGAAACTCCAGTATTTGGCCACCTTATGCGAAGAGTTGACTCATTGGAGAAGACTCTGATGCTGGGAGGGATTGGGGGCAGGAGGAGAAGGGGACGACAGAGGATGAGATGGCTGGATGGCATCACTGACTCGATGGATATGAGTCTGAGTGACCTCCGGGAGTTGGTGATGGACACTGAGGCCTGGCGTGCTGCAGTTCATGGGGTTGCAAAGAGTCGGACACAACTGAGCGACTGATCTGATCTGATCTGCCTATACATTCAATCAGGAAAACAGAACACATGTAAGAACATGAGCTGCAATTTCCTCATTTACATGCAGACAACTTTCAGAGGGAAGGTTTCTGGAGTACAGATTCTACCTATATTCATTTATCATTTTGTAGTTTATATTGGAGCTACAAGATGACCTGTACATTCCAAGAGATGGAAGGCAAGCCAATGAAGCACATTCCTGCAGCAAAATGAATCTCGGGGTCACCAGATGACACCTTGAGGAGGCAGAAAAGTCTTGGGTTTTCAGCAATCCCACACAGCAAGGTGGCCCCACAACTGAACCTGAAGCAAGGGAAGACTGAAGTCCAAAAGCCAGCAATTAGTCATATCGAAGATATAGGAAAAGTGTTCAAACAAGTTTCACTGGTAAGTCATGCTTTATCAACAATGACCATACAAAGTTAAATGTTTTAGTTTTTAAAAGCCACTTCAGGAATCCTCTGAGCTGATCTATGTCGATTAGACCAAGTCAAAATGCTAATGGTGAGCAAAAATGTTCTGTCTAGAAGAGTTGGCTCTTGTCTGCTGCAGCAGAAATGAAGGTGAGAGAGCAGAGGAGGGATGAGGAGTAAATCACAGGATTTAAACTCATGGTGACAAGGCCAGGTGCCTAGGGACAGACAGATTACTAAGAAATTTATGATATGGTAATTTCAATTCTGAGTCATGGCAGTGATTTTTTTTCAAGTTTCAATGTACTCTGGACATCTTGTAGTCAAGATACAACCATTTGGAACATTTAACATCCATGAAAAGAATGTAAAACAAGAGCATAAATGGAAAAAGAAAGTTGGAATGTTTTCATCCTTTATGTTTTTTCCTTATATCATATCTTTAGAGTCCAAATCTCTAAAGATTTTCCAGAAAATAACAGCATTCAACATCAGGGATTTCTCAGGAGAACTGATTTGCTCATCTTAGGTGTGGCCAGTTTCAGGAATTTTATAAACTTAGGGCTTGACAATGAGAATAAGAGCTGAGACCTAAAACCAAACAATTCCTATTCTAGATACAAACTTTTGGGGCTTATCTTCTGGTTTCAATCTTCCAAAAAAGAATAATGAGATACAGAAGTGAAAAACCCCATCCTTCCTATATTGATTGTCAAGACACATAGGGGAGACTTCAGAGTGAAAGTCAACCTCATCCTCTCGCTCTCCACTCTACCTTCAGTTCCTGTTCATTTCATTTTGGAACTATTTCAAACATCTGGCCCTTTTTCTCTTTCCCACTATCTTTCTTTCTCAGGACCCAGATCATTGTTCTGATGTCTATCTCTGCCTGCATGATGATATGACAATTAACTTTGAAGAAAATATGTTTGATAACACCATACTTACAGACATTGAGAAGATCGCGTTCAAATCTATGTTTGTCAGTTGCTCGGTCATGTCCGACTCTGCAATCCCATGGGCTTTAGCCCGCTGGGCTCCTCACTCCATGGGATTCTCCAGGCAAGATACTGGAGTGGGTAGCCATTCCCTTCTCCAGCGGATCTTCCTGACCCAGGGATCAAACCCGGGCCTCCTGCACTGCAGGCAGATCTTTACCATCCGAGCCACTAGAATCTAAAATATGATGTTAAACTACACTTCATATTCTAGCTCATCAGTTAGAACTATGACTTGTGGGCCAAATCTAGCCCACTAATTCTTTTTGCATATAAAGTTTTATTGGAACACAACCATGCCCATTTGTTTACATATTGTCTATGGCTACTCTCGCACTCCAAGTATAGAGTAGAATAAGTCTCTCCTGAGCCATAACTATTTACTACCTTTACAGAAATAAAATTACCAGCTCAATCCACTTTTTCAATCCCCTTTTATGTCTATACACAACGTATTTCCCATATTAGAAAATTAGACTGATTTTCTTACTATTCCCCAAACTTGTCATTTAAGATTACTTACTTCTGAACACATTGTTCATGCTGCTAAAATTGCTAAACTTCCTTTCTTTATTCAAGACTCAATGCAGATATTAGAATCTCAATGAAGCCTTCCATAACTCCCACAAGCATAATGTCCCCTAGATCCTCCATTCTGTCTTAATACTTCATACGTGTTTCTGTTATAGCATTATTACCATCATATAGCATTTAACTCACCCATCAGAGTCCCTTATTAGCCTGTGGGGGCAGTTGTTTGCATTTTTGTACTCCAAATATTTTGCAGAGTACCTGACTTATCTAAGTATTCAATAAGTGCTTGATGAATGAATGATTAGTAGACAATGGATATAAATTTGTAACACTGACCATAGGGTGTTAAGTTACATTTACTCATTCAATTATCTCAGTCATCTCACAGACAAGCATGCTTTGTTCACTGGGAAAGTTTAAGAGATACCATCCAACTTATCCTTACCACAAAATAGTAAAGACTCAGAAAGCCAAGGTGAGTAGTTTATACCTTAAGAACAAGATGTACCTATCAATGAGCTATCAAGAAAAAAGTGCGGGTGTTTAGAAAACAGAATCTTTCTATTTAATCACTTCTCTTTTTTGGTTGTCAAGGAAGAAAGAACAAATGGCAGAGTTGAAGTTTAATTAAGGCTATACCCTGTGATCACTTTCCTTTTCCTTAACAATCCACCATACCAAGTAGGGATTTATCCATTTTTTAAAAAACATACATAATGTGTAGTGTGTCAGAGTAGTACACTGTTGTTGCACTGGCTAGAGTCAGGGGCTAATAAATCAGACATCATTCCATTCAGGGCTTTGACTCATGCTAGGTCATGTCCTTTAACCCAGGTCCTATGATAGCAAGAATTATAGGCTATCATGATTGAAAATCATGTTCCTATTCTAGGGTTGTTGGGAATGAACTGATTTAGAATTTGAACATCTGATGGTGAGCCAAGTTTTAAAATCATTTTTGAGCTTTCATATTGTCATATGAAAAATGGGAAATAGTATATCAATTGTAAGAATAAATCAGTGAATTAAAGGTGAATCCATAAGGCCAGAAGAAATAGAGATCAATTTAAAACACAAACAAAAACCTTTGGGTGAGAAAGGCTTTCTCAACATAAAAACAAAGGAAAAAAACCAAAGAGGAAAAGATCAGTGGGTCCTTCTCTGAGGATTTAGAAAGTTCTCTATCAGAATTGGGTGAGCTCTCTGGGATTTACGGCCTTAAACATGGTTACCTTATCTCCTTTCTGTGTTTGAACAGAGATTTGAAATAGTCCTCAACATGGAATGATCTGAGAATACCCAATGATATTTCTGTTGTCCCAATTACTTCTCAATGTTTTTACCACGATATATTAATACTTTCCCTATGCATAGTGCTATGGCTGTCCTAGAGATGTGCCTATTTTTCTTTTTTTTGATTCAAGAATGCTAGACAACAGGAAAAACACTCAAGAATTTAAAAGTTATGGGAACCCAGAGAGTTCAGAAGAGTTAAAATCCATGTCTATGAATGTGAATGACAAGTAGACCTTTTAACAAAGTCCAAGGCAATGATAACTGTGAAAAACATTTTTATCAATTATGATAAATGCTTAATGTTCGCAACATAAAAACATTTTCAAAACTGGAAGACAAATATTGATATACTAAGAGAAATATAACCAAGACCCAGATAATTCACAAAAGAAGACATAAAATAGCTTAAAAAAACCCAGAAATTTAATTTTACTATTGATTAAGAAGGCAAATTCAAGCAAAGATACAGTCCATTTATTAAAAGGATTCTCAAACTGGGCTGCATACCACAATCCTTTGTGGAGTTCTTAAAAAACACAGCTGTCCAGGCTCCATCTCTCAAAGGTTCTGATTCAGGAGATCAGAAGCGAGAGTAAGAACCTATTAAAATGATTTCCAAAAAATGGACTCATACTGAGAGCTTATTTAAGTGGTTTCAATGCCCAGCACTATTACTTCTTATTCTATAAATTCCAAATCTTGAGTTTCTAATTTTGAATTAAGTAGTATGTTTTACAGAGAAGGCAATGGCACCTCATTCCAATACTTTTGCCTGGAAAATCCCACGGGTGGAGGAGCCTGGTAGGCTGCAGTCCAGGGGCTCATGAAGAGTCGGACACGACTGAGTGACTTCACTTTCACTTTTCACTTTCATGCATTGGAGTAGGAAAGGGCAACCCATTCCAGTGTTCTTGCCTGGAGAATCCCAGGGGTCGGGGAGCCTGGTGGGCTTCTGTCTATGGAGTCTCATAGAGTCGGACACGACTGAAGTGACTTAGCAGCAGCAGCAGTATGTTTTATCTGTTGAGGTATCTCTAGAATTTTATTTCTATTGCTGTCACATGTAAATATTAGAGTTCTGAGTCTAGAAGTGTATCCCAAACTTTCCTTTTTTAAAAATCTGTAAGCATTTCTCCATTGTTTTCTGCTTTTTCTTGTTTGTTTGCAGGTGGAGTCTGAGGTCAACTTGATTTGTAGGTAACTTTTTAACTTCCTCGATGTGTGTAAGTTTTTATTTTCAAAATTCAGAAGCATTACTAGAATGTTAAGCCATCATTGAACCAAAAGTGTGAACTTATTTTCTCTTTGTTTAAGTTCTTCTAATATAATCACCTTCTATTATATCTTTGATTACTATTTCTATTTGTAACTGCTTTGGTTTAATCCTCAAAATTACTTGCAATTCTTTTATTATAAAGCCAGTTTCTGATGTCCTATTGAATAGCTTCTTACTCACTGACTTTCACTCTAGGTTTTCTATACATATTCTGTATAATTGATTTTTTACATTTGTCTCCATATCACTGAGTCAATTTATTTTTGCAGTCTCAATGATATGCTTTGTGGCTCCCAATAAGACTTTTTAAAGCCAATTTTAAAATTCGGATCGCTGTATAGTCATTTCTTGTTTTGATCAGAAAATTTTTGCATATTTGTAGTCATCTTAGTCATTTTCTGTCATGACAATCTTATCTTGTTTCAAAGAAGTCATGTCACCCTGTATTTTTTCTTTAGGAAATTAGAGAAATGTGAGATTTTAATTTCAATTTCAGAAAATCACTTTTTAAGTTTTTTTTCATTTTTATTAATACAGAATACACTAACAATAAGTTATCCTTCAACATAATCAAGGTTATAATTGAGCTGTTACTAACCAATAAACAAATAATAGTCATTTGATTCTTCTCTTGGTTGAATAATTCTCTATTAAGTAGTAAAGTTATTTTTACCAGTTTATTTTTAAACTGTTTTATGATTTCAAAGATATTTCTTAGTCTTTACTTCTTAAATAGTTCCATCAATTGGGAACTTCATATATCATAATTATTTCCAGCAAGTTAATGTATTCTTCAATGCCTTTTACTCAACCTAGTTGTCTTAAAATGCATTCTGATTCTTTGATAGCTAAGTATGACATCAGTGTTTCCAAAAAGTGAGCATAAAGCCCAGAAGAAAGAAATGTTTTCCTTCCTTCCCTCAGTCACAGAAGCCACACGAATCTAGCCTCTATTTTACATGTATGTATCTGTTTTACACGTACATTGATGGCCTAAATTCTCCCTTGTCTGCTGCCATTTGAGTTGTAAGGGATTCCTGTTGCTAAATACGAAGAATGTGGAACATTCAGAAAATCATTTTTAAAGTTAATCCCTTCCTCCAAGTCTTATGAAAGTCTCTTTGTTTTCTGCTTTACTATTGGTTCATAAGCATGACATTTATTTATAGCTATGTTTGCTTCTATGTCTACAATCTATATCTATACTTATATCTATATTCCCATTCTATATGTTTTTTTTTCTGTCCCATTTTCCTTCCTTCCTCCCTCTCTTCCTCTTATCCATCCATCTATCCATCCACCCACCCAGTCAGCCAGCCTGCCAACCATTCTTTACCAGCCTTAAAGAGGAAAGAAATGCTCTCTTGAGTTACTATTTGACTAACACAAAAGATGGCATCCTTATATCTCCTTAGATGCCCCTGCTGCGCACTTGGGTACCGCAGCTCCTGCTTCTTGGTTCAGTTTGACAAGCAGCACCCGTGCTCAATTTGCCACAGACAGGCTTCCTCCAGTGTGAGCATGTTCAGTTGAACCTTGATATGATATTTGCTTTTGTGACATGACATGGAGAAGCCGACACAGTTTGAAAGAACACTCACCATTCACAAATCTCTTTCTGCCTTTACTCCTGTCTGTGACATTTTCTCTTCAACAACTAAGAGTTATTCACGGTGCATTGTGAATTTTGAGTTAACAGTGACTGAATGTATGCAGAAAAACAGCTGATGTGGGCAAGGAAGAGTAGGGCTCTGGGCTTGGAAGTCGGTGTTTCACTGGGCTGCATTTCCCTATTTCCCTCAGTAGAACAGTGTTGATTAAGCCTGGACAGTGGGCATAGTCCAGCCTTCTTAGCAATTATCTGGTCTGTTCTGGTTCACAGGATGGTGTGTGTGGTTTGTGAGATGTAGTCCTACAATGGGCTTTTTAACCCATAACCATCAGTGACTCAGTTAACATAAATCCCTGACCATGGCAAGTTTAGGTGATAACTATGTCACCAGTTTCTATCTTTGTATGTATTCTTGGAGCATTTTGATAGGAAGTTGAGAGAGAGTGTACTGGGCACATCCAATTTACCACTATGACAACTCAGAAGTTGACAGGTGTGCAAACATTTTCCAAATCCCCCACTCATGATATACATGTATGAGAGTTAATGGTCTGCTAAAGAATGAAGACAGAAAATGGGATAATTGAGGTGGGTTCAAGGGAATTAAAAACCCTAATTTTACAAAAATATAAACACTTTATTGTGCACCCTGAAGGTAAGTAAGCACAATTGGGGAACACTTTCATTAAGAAATGATAATAGCTACAACACTTTGAATTGGGTTAGAACTTTGGGAAAACACTATAAAATGGATTATGTAAGTATATGATCCTCAGTATACCTATAGAACTATAGGGCCCAAGTTTGTATTGTTGGTCTCTATCTTACTTGCAGATATGTATCATCTGTACATAAATTATCGTAGACTGGAGCTGTGAGATAAATAGAGTAGGGCTCAGAAGGTCTGTATCCCGAATATTATCAGCAAGGGAATTCACGTCTGACAGGGGAAAATCAAGTACCACACTGTGCCCCACCACCCAAAGCAGTTCTCGTTATTGGCCCTCCATAAAATGCAAGCACCTTGGAAAGGGCTGGAGGACATCTGAAGTGACTAAGGGAGCAAACACCAGACTTCCTGCTCATAGGATTGAGGAAGACCTAGAGGAAGTAGAATCTAAGTTCAAACAACACACAAGAATTTCAAGAGGTCCAATAGCTTTCCTTATTTATTTTCTTCCTTTCTTCCCTTCCTCCCTCCTTTCCTTCTCTCCTTCCTTCCATACCCCTCTTCCTTGTTCCCGTTCTTTGTACACACACACACACACACAGACACACACACACTCAGGTAGGAATTTTTACAAACTATATATTATGCTCTGTTAATGGGCTTAATAACACTCAGGGGAAGCTGAGCTGTTTGCAGCAGAATCAAACTTTTCAAGGTGACACGGGGAAGGACAACCTTGGGTGCCAGGGACAGACTCTTGAGCTGGCTGGTTGGCTGGGCCAGTTCTGTTGCAGCATTTCTGATGCTTTTATGACTGCACACTGCATGCATGATAAGTGTTCTCTTCACCTCTTGCTTCTTTTGTGCTTTCAAATATTTATATGAAATTGGCTGTGGAATTCCTACACGCATTTGCTGTAATGCTCTTGTAAGGTGCTGATTCTCAGCACTGACTTCAATAGAAGAGAAGGGAAGAAATTAGATAAGGAAATACAACAGAAAATAGGACACAAATAGAAATAAGGAATGTATCCCTTTTTTGAATTACCTTAAATGAACTTTTATGGGATCGTGGGGCAAATTTCAATAGCAGATGTTTCTGTCCTAAAATATAAGGACCAATGTAATTACTGAGGATTTTGTAAGGCTCTGAATGAGTTTTAACACATGGGGTGTGTTATCAGTGTGGTTGTCATCTTATGATGGATTTTTTTTTATTTTTCCTTTGGTTTTAAGAGAGGAAAATATATAACTATCATTTACTGGAGGGCAGATATAGAAGAAAGCACTTTGTATTATTTCATTGAATCTTCAAACAATAGACCTTCATAGTGGGATATTGTAAAATATCCTTATTTTATAGAAAAATGAGGTTTCCAGAGGTTAGAAAATTGCTGAAGGTCACACAGCTATCAGTTGATGGTGTTATGATTTGAACCAAAATCTAACTCAATTCTGAAACACAAATTCAGAACCACTTTCCTACGCTTCTAGCTGAATTATAGAGCATCGATGTTAGTCTGTTCAGGCAACAAAATGATATTGTCTCCAATATACGGAGGGCTGTCATGGGGCAGGAGGAGAGAACTTTACATCGTGGGTCCATGGATGAAACCAGTAGGTAGATGACTGAAGGGGGCAATGCCAGTGCAGAGTTTGGGGTCCCTCATAACTACCAGAGCTTGCCCTGTGAGCAGAATGTTCATTAGACAGCTTGTCCCATCACATCACATCACATCACATTGCCATCCTGACAACTTCCAGCAGACCAACCATGGGTGGATTTCCTACTTTCCCTGGCTTTTCCTCCTCATCTGCCCCATGACTTGGAGCTCACTTGTTTCTTGGGCTCAGCCTGTCATGCTCTCCCCTTGGCTCACTCTCAAGTCTACTAACTCTGTGGAGGGACCCACAGTGACCTCTTCTGCTTTTGCTGATGTCTGAGCTCAGCCCCAGGTTCAGCTTATTACTCCTTCACCCATGCAGACAGTTGGAAGGAAGCCTGTTCTGGGGCTCAGGGAGAAGTTCGTCCCAGAAAGCAAATATTGATGCCATATGAGGAAGATCTTTCTAGCAGCCAGGGCTAGCCAAAGATCAGATACTATTCCTGGGGTGGTAGTTATAATTATTTTCACTGAAGGGTTTCAAATATACTTGTGTGAGGATGTGGTGAGGATGGTATCTGTATCCAGGTTTTTGAATAACAAAGACTCCCTAAGCCCCAGTGGTTTGCAATAACTCAGGCCTATTTTTCACTCAGATTAAAATGTCCACCATGGTTGTCATGAATATTCCCTTAATCTTTCTCCCTTAAAGACCCAGGCTGACACAGCAGCCTTTACCTGGGACACTGCAGGCCTCAGGTCAGAAGGAAATGAGTCATGGCAACATGAGTTGTTTATTAAAGCCACAGCTCAGAAGGGACATTTGTGCTTATACTTCATTGACCAAAGCAAGTTTATGGCCACTCCTGAGTTTAAAAGGGTGGGGATGGGGACTTCCCTGGTGGTCTAGTGGCTAAGATTCAGCATTCCCAATGCAGGGGGCCTGGGTTTGATCACTGGTCAGGGAATTAGATCCTGCATGCCACAACTAAAAGTTTGAATGCCACAACTAAAGATTCCCTGTGCCACAACAAAGATTGAAGATCCCATGTGCTGCAACTAAGACTTGGCACAGCCAAAACAAATAAGTATTTATGAAAAGAGATGAGGATGTATGGTCCTCCCTAAGGGAGCACTACTAGTATCCTGGCCAAGTTTGGCATCAATGGGCAGGGAAGCATAAGGTCAAGTGAATCTTTGGAACAGTGACGTAATCTCCACAATGGCTGTGCCAAAACAGAGATTATAAAAGTACTATTGGGGTGGTTGGAACTGGATGATTTGTAAGTTTCCTCCTAACCTTGAGATTCTATGACATACTAGGGCTCCCCAACCTTTTAGTGGGAAGCAATTACTTTTGAAATATTGAGGCAGGGAGATGAAGGCTTGGGGCAATAGAGACAGTGAAGTTGCTGGAGCAGGCAGCCCTTCTCATGACATCCTTCTGTGTAGATGCTGTCTGGTCTCATGCAGTGATGACCAGTGGAAAACTACTACAAACCTCATGTGTAATTTTAGATAATCTAGGAGTCACACCATGAAAGGTAAAATGAAGTATGGATGTGAGAGTTGGACTGTGAAGAAAGCTGAGCACTGAAAAATTGATGCTTTTGAACTGTGGTGTTGGAGAAGACTCTTGAGAGTCCTGTGGTCTGCAAGGAGATCCAACAAGTCCATTCTAATGGAGATCGGTCCTGGGTGTTCATTGGAAAGACTGATGCTAAAGCTGAAACTCCGATACTTTGACCACCTCATGCGAAGAGTTGACTCATTGGAAAAGACCCTGATGCTGAGAGGGATTGGGGGCAGGAGGAGAAGGGGACGACAGAGGATGAGATGGCTGGATGGCATCACTGACTCAATGGACATGAGTTTGGTAAACTCCAGGAGTTGGTGATGGACAGGGAGGCGTGGCATGCTGCCATTCATGGGGTTGCAGAGTCAGACATGAATGAACGACTGAACTGAACTGAACTAAATATCATTTTAATAATACATTTTAGTTAATCCAATATATTAAAAAATAGTTTCACTTCAATATCAAATCAATAGGAAACTATTAATGAGATATTTTACCTTCTTTGCTTCATTCTAAGACTTTGAAATCTGTGTGTATTGACACTTCAAGCACATCTTAATTTGGAGGAGCCACATTCTAAGTACTCAATAGCCACAAGTGGCCAGTGACCACTTTAGTGGACAGTGTAAATTTGGTGGAAAATGGTGAGGCTCTGGCATCAAACAGACCTGGATTTGGGACCTCAGGTTCAGAGAGGATCTTGAGCTGCTACTATTGAGTAGTGATGGAGAGAGAAAGTAAGAATAAAGAAAGTTCTAGAAGTCTGTACCCCTATAGAGGCAGGAGCACATATAGTGATTAAGATAGCAGACCAGGTTCAGACACCTTGATTGGAAACGGACTTGATTAGAAACCAGCTATGCCACCTACTCAGAGAAGGCAGTGGCACCCCACTCCAGTACTCTTGCCTGGAAAATCCCATGGATGGAGGAGCCTGGTAGGCTGCAGTCCATGGGTTTGCTGAGGGTCAGACACGACTGAGCGACTTCACTTTCACTTTTTACTTTCATGCATTGGAGAAGGAAATGGCAACCCACTCCAGTGTTCTTGCCTGGAGAATCCCAGGGATGGGGGAGCCTGGTGGGCTGCTGTCTATGGGATCGCACAGAGTCGGACATGACTGAAGTGACTTAGTAGTAGTAATATGCCACCTACTAGCCTTGTGATCTTGGGTAAGCTATTTATTTACTTTGTCTTACTCCCAATTTTCTTATCTGTAAAAGAGGAGTGTTTAACTTTCCTTGAACAGTTTGTGCAAAGATTTTTAATAGCACCTCTAAGTGGGCTTCCCTGCTGGCTCTGATGGTAATGAATCTGCCTGCAGTGCGGGAGACCTGGGTTCCATCCCTGAGTTGGGAAGGTCCGCTGGAGAAGGGAACAGCTACGCACTCCAGTATTCTGGCCTGGAGAATTCCATGGATACAGTCCATGGGGTCGCAAAGAGTTGTACATGACTGAGCAACTTTCACTTTTATGTGGCCTGGCACATAATAGATAATAAACAGTTATTTATGATAATAGCTGTATGATTATTTTTGTTAAGAAATAAGAAGGGTAGAGGGGGCAAACATCATTGCCACAAGGAGGGGAGGATGTTAACGACAGTCAGGGAGCACGTTAAAGTTCATAATCAATGAATTATATCAATGAATGAACCAATTGCTCAGGTAGAGAATACTGGTCTACACTGCTTTCCTTCACCATTCATTCTGCAGATTTTTTTTAAGTCACAGGCTTCCTTTAGGACCATTCTCCCTTTAACTTCACTTCTTTCTTCTAGTATACTCTTTGTTTCAGTAATCTTAGATAGAAAAGCTTTGCATGTCAGACTCAGAAGCATTTGAAGAAAGAATATAGTTCTTAAAAGAGAATTAGGTCTTGTGTGGTGGAGAAAATTTGATTCAAGACTGTTTTCACAGATCTGACTATGACCTCCAGAAGCCTATTTGTCGCTTATCATGGAGTCTTGTCTTGAGACAGCGAGCCATTTTGTTTCTGGCCAAATCTGGCACCCTGCGCAGGCACAACAATGAAGGTATCCTGTCCTAACAATGCGTTTTTAGCATCACTGTCAGGGGTCCAGCACAGGACCCAAGAGAGCATATAGAGACAGAGCATACGAGAACATAGCCCTAAATTAATGTAGCTTATCACTAGAGTTGAAGAGAAAGAACACTGGTGAGGGAGGGGGAGATTAAAATATGACTAAAACCTGTAGCCAGCCCCTCTTCTTTGGCTCTGTCTTAGGAAATTCTTCCCCTAAGTCTTCCTATGAGCCAGCCAGACCTCAAGTTTTTTACAATATGAGCATCTTGGGAGCTAACGCAGACTGACTTCAAAACTGTTATCAGCACCTTCCCTAGGATCAAAAAGCAAGCAATACAGATTATACTCTTGGATGCCAAGTTTGAGAAAACTCACAATAAACTAATTTTCCAGGACAATGAGTGTCTCAAAGTTGATCCCTGATCCTTCAGCGACACAGAAAAAGAGCTACGTCCTCTGGCCAGCCAAGAAGTCCTGTTTTCTTAGCAACTGGCACCATTAGCCTAAGAAGGGGATAAGTAACCATTGGAATTTCAAATGGCGAATTTCCCAGAAATGAATTCTTTTCTGAGAACAGCAGAGATTGGCTGGCTTCAATGAGGTACCTGGGGTGATATCCTGGCACCCAAAATACAGTAAAAATATTGTCTTGGTGTTTCATAAGAAGAATCATCTATAATTTCAGTTTGCCACATACCTTTAGCTTACATCATTGAAAGAATATATATTCTTCTAGCAGTAAATCACTATACATCATCTGGAATTTTCCTATGATCAAATAACAATGTATATACAATTGAGATAAATCACAAAAATAGAGTTTTTCACTCTGTTTGATCTCATCATTTTAACTGAGCAAAAAAACACAAATGAATCTTTTATGAACTTTTCTTTCATCATGAATAATATTGTATATGACATTTAAACATACTCTTAATTATTTACCACATTTTTTCTGTTAATTTCTGGGCACTTAAAAAATGAAATGAGATTTCTTTGGCAGGGGAGGGGTACAATTTTGCGTGAACAAATCTTTCAGCTTTTCTGTGCAATCTATTCATTTCAAGGACATCCTCGTATAGAATCCAGATTCTCCATTTCCTTTGCACTGCAGTTTAATGAAACCCCAGCATTTTTCTTGCTCCAAAAATGCCAAATGTAGTTACGAATGCCTTGATAATATGCTATTGCTAAAAACTATTTATATTCATAGATTCCTGACAGTTTACTGCTTTTTGACATGGCATCTCTCATTGTAGAGCTTTGGCCAATATGTATATGTATATGTATCACATGTATATTTATATTACATAATTAACCCACACATATTTTTTACTACATTTTAGTCTCCAATTGCCACCAAACATATCTATACTCTGAGAAATAAAAATATGTAAAGTTCTTATTGTCAGGATACAATTCTAGATACACCTCTATAAATCATCTTTAAGTGGTTATGAATATTTAAGAAGTAAGGAATAATGTATAGGAAAGCAGGATGCCCTAAATTTCAACCCATGTCAAGTTGCACATTTTACTGCTTCTGTTTGAAATAACTCATTACCACCGAGTGGGAAACTAACAGACAGACAGAACTACTTGCTTCTATAAAGTCAATGTCTGCAGATGTGTGTGTACAGGTGTGTGTCTTCATGTGTTTTAAGCAAAGAAAGGATAATCATGGGAGTTAAAAACATTCTGAGAAAGGAGATTGTCACATTCCACTTTAGGGAATAACATGCTGTGTCTTTCACAAGCAAATACACAGGAACCTTTTCTCTTTATTAAAATTTGGGCTGGAGAGGGTGAGGATGGCTGCCCCTGCAGGTAGGGAGAGGTGCTGGTCCAGGGATCCAGAGGGTGGGGAGAGAGAGGGCAAGCCCACAGGTGCACCATCACAGTCTCGCGTCTGCCTGTGTAACTTGTCAGTGGGCACTTTATTTGTAGAATCTTTTCCCGCTGGCCACACAATAAGCAGGTGCTCCTTCAGAAAAGCATAGCTAAATTCTGTCTGTATCTCACTTGGGGAAGACAGGACCAGGGTCAGCCTATACATTCTCATCGCACCACAGAATACTTTCCCCAGCCCTCATTTAAACTGAGACCATGGTGCCTTATGGGGATCACTGGGGTTCAACACTGTTGGCCTCATTTTTAAAAAGTTAACACACCATAATGCTGTGCTCATTCTTGCAATAGCAAGTATGTGAACAGCCTAAAAAGAGAGAATGAATTAAAATGCTGTTAATTATGCTTGAGGCTATGACATTCCTTCCTAAGTAATTACGAGAGGGAGAAGCATCCCCAGCCTTTCTAGTTGCTGAGAGTTTACAGAGAAAGGGGAAAAGGTGCACTGCATACATCTATCAAGACCTTTGTCTCCCTGTTTCCCCGATAAACTGGGGGAGCCTCTGTCCAGTATTTGGAAAACTGCATGTCTTTAGGGCCATAAACTTGCTGTGAAGAGGAAGCTGAGCCAGAAGAGTACCTGTGGCAATAGAAATAAACTCATTTTCCCTTTGTGTCCTTATTAGAATAGAATCCTTATTAAGAAATTCTGAGTGTTCTAAGGAATTATCTGTTTCACAGAGGCAGCCACTGAGTCCCACCGTCACATAGCTGGCTCCTGTAAGAACTTTCAACCATGCTTTCTGCCTTTCACAAAGTCTGCACTTATCCACTGAGTGAAAATAAAAAGAAAGGAAAACAGATAAGGAAGGGTTAGTGCTGAGCCCTGGGGGCTAAAGTGACTGTATTTTTTTTTTTTCTTGAACAAATCTGTCACCTTGAGAGTCCCCCTTGACCCCTTGCCCCAGTTACCGGAGGGAAAGCGATGCCGGGCACAGCTGGAATAGGAAACAGGACGCGTCTGGTGCACTGTCTTTGGCAAATGGATTACAGGAAACACTGATGCTTTCTGATGTTGTTTCAGCTGGGCGTGGGGACAGTCTGGAGTTGTGGGGTGGACCTTGGCAGATTACACGTGTATCAGAGTTCAGAGGTTTATTTGTTCTTGTGGAGATTCCAAATACTGTTGAATGTGGCACAGAAAGTGAATTAAGAGGGAGCAGGGCAGCTACAGGTACTTTCAGACGTGAGGAGACTTAATAAAGCCTCTGTTGAGATGAAAGGACCTTAAACTACATTAGCAGTATCCTTGGGGAAAAAAAAACAAACACCAAAACCCCACGTGAGCAGGACATCCTGAAACAACTGTCACTGGAGCAACCCACTCCACAGACTCTCCACCTAATTGAAATTAATGATGCCTCTGGCAGCCTTGATTGAGTCCCACACCACCATCTATGAACATGCAACAGGAAGTATTCAACGCGTAGCCAGGGACGTGGGTTTCCACCTGGCCTCTGGTGTTTAGTCTTTGCCTTGTCTGTGGTAAGACACTTTCCCTGGAGAAACCAAATATTCATCTAAGAATGTTACGGGAGAGGAGACAAGGCCAGCCCACAGGATAGTTGATGCATTCTCAGAACTGGTATTTGGCCAGTCTTAAAGTTTCAGTCTAGGGACTGCATATTCTAAATAAGATTTTGTTTGTTTGTTTGTTCATATTTTTGCAACTGTCAGGTGCAAGTAATAGTCTGGCAGATGTATTTTTCTTTCTGTACAGCAACAAAGATTTATTTAGTCATAGAAACTAGAGCCAAAAAAAAAAAAAAAAAAAAAGATCTTAGAGATAAGCCTTCCTTGGAGCTGAAATCTTTTTTTTTTTTTTTTTTTCCTGAGAGATCTTTTCCTTCTAGCACTCCAGTTCTCAAACTGGCAGCATATTGGAACCAACTGGGAAACTAAAAATACCAGTGGCTGAGGCATTCTCATTTAATTGATTTGATGTGCAGTCTGATTCTAATATATGGCAATGTTTGAGAACCACTGTTCTAGCAGATACATCCATACACACACACACACACACACACACACACAGTACCAGTTACAGGATATTTTAAAGCAACCTCCACGTACCATTACCCAGATAAAATTGGAAGATTTTGGTCTGATGCCAAAATATTAAACATCTTAGATGATTTTATGGACACAAAATTAAATACTTGGAATTTTATCTGACCAATTATCATTTTTCCTGACTCAAGCTGAATGGGAACCATAGCATGAGGTATATCTCCTTCTGGGGAAATTTGCCTTTTAGGGTCATCCAGTGAAGATTGGGAACTGGGGACATCAAGGACTTCCTAGGCTGGGATACCAATACAAGGTGTCACTAGGCCCTGATTGGCCTAAGGGATAAAAACAGAAGGCCCATCCTGCCTTTCCCAGACAACCTTGGCCTTCAGGCCAACTAGAACCCTCAGCTACAAGAAGGTTTCCCCTACACAATTAACATTTTGCCTTAAGTAAGTAGAGAGCTGAATTTCCAAATTATTCCTACTTCTAAACAAAGATGTTGCCCTTTTCTCAGAAGCAGCTCTAAACACACTAGGAGAGGATGGTCTTTGAGAGCCAGTCTAACATTGTATTTGAAAGCCAGAGGAAAATCAGCCTAAGAAACCAGTTACTTAGTTTTTTTTTTTTTTTTAGAGATGGATGAAGAGGACAGATTACATTTGTGATTAGAAATGTGATCAAATATGCCTTCTCTGAAATCCCACCTAGCAATCCTGATAGGTTTTAAATATGACTCTGCTGCAGAACCTTAAGTTTTCATTATCAGATATTATTTGGGTTAGGTCATTGAAGGTATCTGCCAAAAGACGAATCTAAGAGGCAGCACTTGTTGTGATTCTCAAAAGTCATGAAAGACTGAAGGTGAGACCCTGATAAGGGTTGGGGGTGCTTTTCTAGACTAACTCCCCCCTTTCTCCACAGAGCTGAAAGCATGGGAAGTGGTGAAGGATGCTGTTACAAAATGGTTTATTATGTATTTCATGAGGAAGGTGTGGAGATATATTTTAAAAAGTGAAAACGATTGATTTAAACCAAGAGTGATTAACATTTTGGCACAAATTAGTTGATCAGATGCTAGCAAAAGCCCTAGGGATAAGGACAGGGGAGAAGAGAGATGTGATGAGGAAGGAAGTGGGACAGTAAAATCTGAGGCTTGGAGGAGGTGGCCCCAGATGGGGTATTGCCCTGAGGGGCTTTGGCCGAGAAGGGGATAGAGGAAGGGAACTGGCAATGATAGCAGTAAAGGAGGATCTGAATAAAAAATGCAAAATGTGGAAGACAAATATCTATCTTTCTAGCTTCTCTTAGTTGTGTCATGATCAAACTCAGTGCAATCAGAAATGAAAACTGCTTTTGTTTGTTTGTTCCTGTTGGTACATCATAGTAATAGCTAACATTTACTGAGTGCTTATACTGAGTGCTTATACTGAGTGCCAGGCACCATTCTAAGTACTTTATATCATGTCTATGAGGTAGGTACTATTATTGTCCCCATTAAAAAAGACAGAGAACTGAGAGGTTGAATAATTTGTCACAGGCCACATAGTTATAAGTGGCTGAGCAAGGACTAGGGCTTCCCTGATGGCTCAGACAGTAAAGAATCTGCCAGCAATGCAGAAGACTGGGGTTCGATCCCTGGGTTGAGAGGATCCCCTGGAGAAAGGAAGGGCAACCCATTCCACTATTCTTGCTTGGGAAATCCCATGGACAGAAGAGCCTGGCAGGCTACAGTCCATGAGGTCAAAAAGAGTAAGACATGACTGAGTGAGTAAGCATGCACGTATGCATGAGCAAGGACTCTGGACCCAGTGAATGAGTCCTACTCTTAAAGACAACATTCTGCCCATTCTTCATAATGGTTACGAGGGCATGTGGATGTGTACCTCAAAAAAAAAGAAAGACCTGTATCTTCCTTCCAGGTAGGACCAACAAGCCATTTAGTTTTGAGCCCTTAGCCTTGAAAGAAGATAAACACATTTTGTTTCTTTGAGTGCTATGAGTCCTTTCAAAGGATGGTTTCACAGAGATCACAGAGTACTAACAAAGAAGACAAGAGCTGGAGTTAAAAATTTTTAGGTAAGAGCAAAAGTAGTCTCTACAGAAAGTATGGTAGAGGGAATGCCATTTAAGCAGGGAAGGCTGGGAGAGGATATATAGAGGAAGCAAGGAGCAGGAGGCAGGGCTCGGGGGTCCAGGCTTAGGACACTGGGCCCTCCTTTCTGACAGTGAGCTCACAGTCCATGTGGGGTTAGGTGAAAGAAAAAAGACTTCTTACAAAGATGCCTATTTACAGTCCAAAATTTACCCCAGCAGTAAAATAATGTCCTGGTACTCCTTGCATCAAATGATACTTGCAAAGATACATTTCTCTCTTGAGCAAGCAAAAAAGGCTCCCAGTTTGAGCTGAAGGTAAATAGAATGTAATTTGGCTATAGAATGCCTTTCATGTCATATACTCATTACTTAGAAGTACCATGTTTGCCTTTATTTTAAAATCATAGAAATTAAAAAAAAAAAAGCTTGATTTCATCTGCTTACATTGAAAGCCCCTGTTTGACAGTATTTTCTTTCTTCTTTTAAACAATGCATTTATTTAAAAGAATATTTATTTATTTGGCTGTGCCAGGTCTGCGTTGTTGTAGCATGTGGGATCTAGTTTTCTGACCAGGGAGCTAATCCACATTGGGAGCCTGGAGCCTTAGCCGCTGGATCACCAGGAAAGTCCCCGATTTTCTCTCTTAAGAGCTTCTGGAATGACTCAGGCTTTACTCCCTTTATTTACTAAGCGGTTTGGTTCTCCTAATGAAAAGGCCTGGAACTGCTTAAGTTCTGTGTGCAGCCAGTAGGGTGAAAGCAACAGCCCATGGGAACAGAAGATGGACTAGCAGCTGCATGGGAGCAGGATGCTGCCTGTCTCCTCTGCTGCTGTAGACCTGATATACACTCTAGTGCTCAAGACAAAGGTTTTTAATCAGGAGGCTACTGTTCAGAGAGGTGAAGTTATATTTCCAATGTTACTCTAAAAATGTATGTGTTTTCTAACAAATAATAACAAATTACTACAAACATTTTACAGATTATCACTAAGGACTCAGAATGCATATTACAGATTATCACTGAAGGCTCAGAATGACACGCACGTTCATAGTTTCTGTGAACCAGAACTAAAGGTGCAGCTTATGTGGGTCCTCTGAGTCAGAGTCTCTCACAGTTGCAATTAAGGTATTAACCAGGCTGCACTGCATCTGAAGACTCAACTGGGGGTGGCCCCTCTTCTAAGGTCTCTTGTTTGCTAGCAGGATTTAGTACTCTGCTCACCTCTACAAGAGGCCACACTCCATTCCTTGCCTCCAGACCTCCTCAAAATGTGGCCACTTGCTTCTTCAAATAAAGAGTCTGGGAGAGAAGTACAAGATGGTGGCAGAGGAAGACCCTGAGCTCACCTTCTCCTATGGATACACTGAAACTATACTCACATATAGAGCAATTCATCTTGAGGAAAACTTGGGGCTGAATGAACAGCTACTGCACACAGAAAAACCACATAGAAAGGGGTTGTAAAGATGGAGACACAGTATTCATGAAACTCCATGCCTCACACAGCAACCTATAGTAAAGGGGGATACTGCTGAGGGGCCCCCAGGTAGATGCCCCAGCTCTGGGAGATAGAAAAAAAAAAAAAAAAACTCCAACTGTTTAAAGGGCACACAGACCATATGAGAAGAAAATCCATTTGCTAACCATAGAGCTTCTGAATCCTCTCTAGTGTTAGAGGCTCTGGCAGGTGCTATTCTCTTGTGTCCCTCTAGGGCCCCCATTGGCCCATGCTTGCTCCAACTTGAGCCACCCTATCAAGGTGGCCTTGGCTCAGGGACTTGCCCCTAATCAGGGTCAACTCCAGGCACAGTTGCCTTGCCAAGTCAGCCTTAGACTAAGCATTCCCCAGGGAAGAATTTTGGTCTAGGCCATTCCAGCCCCAGCTTCCCTGCCAGGATGGCCTCAGGCACAGAACTCCCCAGGAACTGTCCCCTGCTGATAGCTGCTCTAGCTGGCCTGCTAAAGCTGCCAGATGCAAGCAGTCTCCACAGGGGATGCGGACACACACAGCCACTCCTTCAAGATCAAGAGAAGTAGTTACTTTGCCTAAGTCATAGAAACAAAAATTGAAACCTAAACAGAATTAAGAAGTAGAGGAATATGTTTCATTTGAAAGAACAAAGTAACTCCTCTGCCACCCCAAAAGATTCCTAATGAAACAGAGATGAGTAATGTACCTGATAAAGAATTCAAAGAAATGGTCATAAGAATGCTCACCAAACTCAGTTTGAGAAGAATGAGAAGTATTGAGAAGAATGGAGGAACAAAGACTTAGAAAATATAAGAAAGAACAAATCAGAGTAATATAATAACTGAAATTAAGAAATATAAAAAATCAATAGCAGATTAGATGAAACAAAGGAATGGATAAGTTATGTAGAAGATAGAATAGTGAGAATCACCCAGTAGGAAGAGAATAAAAAAGAAATAAATTTTTTTAAATGTGTAGAATTTAAGGGATCTCTGGGACAATATCAAATATGTACTAACATTCATATTATAGGGAATCCAGAAAGAGACAAGGGAAAGACAGGGACAGAAAATTCATTTGAAGAAACAATGGCTAAAAACTTTCCTGACCTGTGGAAGAAAAGACAATTCAGGAAGCCCAGAGAGTTCCAAATAAGATGAACCCAAAGAAATCCATACTAAAACATATTACAATGAAAATAGCAAAAGTCAGAGATAAAGAGAAAATTTGAAAGGCAGCAAAAAACAAAAACAACTAATCATATACAAAGGAAACCCCGTAACACCATCTGTTCACTTTTCAGCATACACTTCACAGACCAGCAGGGAGTGGCAGGATATATTTAAAGCACTGAAAGGGAAAAAACTTAAAACCTAAAAAAACAAAAACAAAACAAACTATAACTGGCAAGGTTATCATTCAGAATTAAAGAGAGATTCCCAGACAGGCAAAAACTAAAGAAATTCCTCACCAGTAAGCCAGTTTTGCAAATGTTAAAGACTCTTCTTTAAGCAGAGAAGTAAAACTCATAACTAGAAATATGTATATATGTAAAAGGAAAAATCTTTCTGGGAGAGGCAAATATATCATAAAAGCAGTGGATCAGCCATTTAAAAAAGCTAGTGTGAAGTTAAAAGACAAACATATTACAATCAACCATAACTACAGTAAGTATTTAAGGGAACCACAAAATAAAAAGATACAAAATATAACATAAAGAAAAAACCATAAAACATGATAGTATGGAGTAAAAATATACTGCTTCGAACTATCAACTAAGGTGACAATTAGCATAAAATAGATAGATAGATATATATAGGTTGATATACATTAACCTTATGGTAACCACAAATCAAAAATTTCCAATGGATATACAAAAAAATAAAGAGGAATCAAAACTTAACACTAACTAAATCCATCAAACCTCAAAGGAAGAAACTAAAAAAAAAAAAAAAAAGGAAACAGAGAACAATAAAAATAATCAGAAAAATCTTAATAAAATGACAGTAAAAATATACATACTAATAAATACATTGGATGTAAATGGACCAAATGCTCCAATCAAAAGACATAGGGTAGTCAAATGGATTATAACAAAGAAAAAGATGCATTTATACATAGCCTACAAGAGACTCACAGCAGATCTAAAGACACATATAGACTGAAAGTAAGGGGATGGAAAAAGACATTCTATGCAAATGGAAAAGAAAAGAAAGCTGGGGCTGTACGAAAACATGAGAAAGTATATTACATAATGACAGATCAGTCAATTCAAGAAGAGGATATAACATTTGTAAAAATTTATGTACCCAACATAGGAGAACCTAAATATATAAAGCCAATGTTAACAGAAATAAAGGGAGAAAGAGACAACAATACAATAACAGTAGGGGACTTTAACGGAGAAGGCAATGGCACCCCACTCCAGTACTCTTGCCTGGAAAATCCCATGGACAGAGGAGCCTGGTGGGCTGCAGTGCATGGGTACACTGAGGGTCAGACATGACTGAGTGACTTCACTTTCACTTTTCACTTTCACTCATTGGAGAAGGAGATGGCAACCCACTCCAGTGTTCTTGCCTGGAGAATCCCAAGGATTGGGGAGCCTGGTGGGCTGCCATCTATGGGGTTGCACAGAGTCGGACATGACTGAAGTGACTTAGCAGTAGCAGGGGACTTTAATATCCCACTTACATCAAATGTTAGATCATCCAGACAGAAAATTAACAAGAAAACACATGCTTCAAGTGGTGCATTAGACCAATTGAACTTATAGACTTACATAGAATATTCCATCCAAAAGTAGCAGTATACATATTCTGCACGTGGAAAATGATATGGAGGTTCCTCAAAAGACCAAAAATGAAATTCCACTTATGGGTATCTATCCAAAGAAAATGAAAATACTAATTCAGAAAGATTAAAATCTTTCCGTGTGAGGCAACATGAATGAATCTGAAGGTATTATGTTAAGCGTAACAAGTCAGATAGTGAAAGACAAATGCTGTATGATCTCACTTGCAAGTGAATTCTAAAAAACAAAGCCAACAATGAACAAAACAAAATAGAAACAGACTCACAGGTACAGAGAACAAACTAGTGGTTGCCAAAAGAAAAGTGGGGATGGAGGGAAGGATGAAACAGGGAAAGTAGATTAAGAAGGATCTTCTTGCTCTAACATAAGTCAGAGGGATGTAATGTACACACAGGAATATAGTCAATAATACTGTAACACATCTGTATGGTGATGGATGATATTACAGTGACCATTTCATAATGTGTAGAGTATGTTGTACACCTGAAACTAATATATGTTAATTACAATTTAATAAAGAGAGAGAGACTCTGCTACGAAGACAGAGGTCACACTCTTACAACTTAGTCGAAGAAGCAACATCCCATCACCTTTGCCATGTTCTATTGAACAAAAGCAAGTCACAAGCATCATCTGCCCCTGAAGTGGGCAGGCTTATACAGGGGTATGAATACCAGGAGCAGATCACTGGGATGGGAGGTCGGGGGAGTGGTATCTTAGGGTCTGGCCAACAAACTCAGGCAAGTAAAAGCAAGACTACAATCTGTGATGAGCATTGCTTCTTCACTCTCCCCTTTCCTTGGCCAACCATACATATGTTCTTTGAACACAAATATAGTATGACTTATTATGAGCTAAGCAATGTAAACATAAGGCAAACTTACAGTGGAAAGATTCACAATCTACTAGGGGAGATGGATGAACATGCCACATAAAATACACAAGAGAACACTGATACAGAAAATTGTGGTGGGGAAGGGTTCAGGGGGATATTCAGGTCTGGAAACATAAGAATTCCAATAAATAAATTCTACTTTGGGTTTGGGCTACTATTGTTCACAAAGTTCATAGAGAAAATATGACTTTAGCTCGGTCTGGAAGAGCAGATAATAACCAAGATTTATTGCCTTTTGCATGTTTTACTATGTTAAGGGTCTTACATGAAATATTATACTTAATTTTCATAGTAAATCCCTAAGGTAAGATTTATTATCATCTCCACTTTAAAAATGAGGAAGCTAAGGCCCACAGAGGTGAAGTGACTTGCCCAAGATGATGAATAGAAACCCACTGCAACTAACACAGAGCCCACACTTGAAAGCATTGCTTCAGATAGGACTGGACAGTCTAGGCAAGTAGGGAAAAGGCATTTTCAGCAGTGCAAATGGCATGAATAAAGAAATTAACACAGGTAAGCACTAGCTAGCCTTTCAGCTGGACAAACTACAGTTCCTTCGATCTAGAAAGTTCTTTCTTTAGCTTTTCATAAGTTGGCTCATCGCTGCCTTTGATCTTAGCTCACATGTCATTTCCAGACAAAGTAGTTAGAAACTCCCTCCCCTTCCTCCATCACCATCACCAGTTACTTACATCACTTCATCATATTTGCTATTCTTATAAGTCATAATTGTGTTGTCCATTCTTTTCTCTACTTGGTTATTGTTCCCTCTCCTGAATGTGAGCCCCATGAGGAAAAGACCTTGTTTGGTCATTACTACTGTGTCTCCCATGTCTTCACAATGCCCAGCACAAAATAGGTACTTGACCAACCATGAACTCATTACAGGAAAGTGGTGGACTGGAAAGGTGAAGCTGGTTTGTGTGCAGTGAAGGAATTTGGTTTTTATTCTGTAGGTGATGATCGAGCCTGTGGAAGATTTTTGAACAGGAGAGTGACACACTGAGAGCAGAGTTTGAGAAAATGACTATGTGGATTGCATGCCTTTGTGCAATCATATTAGAGAACAGTTTGTTGTCAGGGTTTTTGCAACCCTTTCTGTGCCCTCTCTATTTAAACCCAAGGTTTTTGGCTATGTTTCTTCTGCTAAGGGAAAAACTCATTTTGAGGGAGATAAATACTTATTTTTGATCCTTCCAGGAAATTTTGCATTTTAAAAGGAGAGCTGATGTTTGACACTGGTCCCTACGTTCCAGAGCTGGTTTTTGGCTCTGGTGTGCTGTGTGATCTTGGGTAAGACCCTTTATGTCTCTGAGCTTAAGTTTCTTCTGTGAAATGAGGAGGCTGGGCTAGATGCCAACCCTATGATCTCATTATGCTCATCTCTAACTTAAGACTGTTGCACTTTGATAAGTAATCAAGCATAGAAAAAGACTTTTCTAGTGACAAGGAAATCTTAAAATTTCCTAACCAGTGGTCAAGAAAAAATGGTGATTTATATTAACTGAGATTATAGGTGAGTTGGTTTGTTTTTCTCAGTACCTTTATTCAGGTTCTGTTTCCTCTTCCACAAAATGTCCAGAAACATGTAACCCTCCTCTTATGAGACACAATCTCTGGAGGCACATGGGTCTCCATTGTTCCTGTGTTTATTTAATTTTTCCTTTAAAGGGGAGTTTGTGCTTTGTATTTATTTGGCCGCATAGCATGGCTTGTGGGATCTTAGTTCCTCGAGCAGGGACTGAATCTGGGCCCATGGCAGTGAATGCTTATGTCTTATCCGCTGGACCACCAGGGAATCCCGTTTCTGCATTTATAACATGTCATCATGAACTCTAAAATGAGGATGAGCCAGAATCATCTTGGGGGTGGCAAAGACAGGATTGGCTAATGAATGAAATATCAGAGGGCTTTCAAGCATGAAAGACTTGCAAATAACATAACTTCAGAAATCCTACTGCTGTTGCCCAGCTCCAAATCCTGCCACTCTTGCCTACCTTCCTTCTCTGCCCATAACCTGTCCATCCTCAGGAAGCTTCCATGCCATGCAGCTTTGCAGCCTCCAAAAAAAATGTATTTAGTAACTCCTGGAAAGATTTCCATCTCGTACACTGCTAGAGAATACAAATGGGGCATTTGAGCAGTGTTTCATGATTAAGATGCACAACAAATTGCTACATCTGTTGATAATTCCTATTTTCACTTGTGCCTCCCCCTACCTTTTCTTTCGGCTTCCACGCTCATCTCCCCACCTCCCCATGTACACAAACACAAGCATTCTTCCTACTTCTGGAAGCTTAGATGATTTTCCCTCTAAAACGTCAGAGGAGGAGATGGCCTGGCAGTTCTTGAAAGTTTCCTTGAGTTCTATTAAACTGAAATATCATTTTTAGAACATGGAAAATAGTACACGAGCGCAGTGGTGGTCTTCTCAGAGCGTGCCAGGATAATCAATCTTTTTAAAGACCTGCAGGCGTCAAGTGTGACAGTGCTCAAAAGCTTGGATCTGACGCATCTGACTTGCTAGAGTCTCTGTTGAGGAGGATAATTTATCATATCTTAACCGTGGAACTGGCTGGACTAATTGTTTCCTGTGCATGTATGTATTTAATCATGTGTATGTCCCTAAGTACGAGAGAATCGTTTGATGGGCTATCCTTTCCTGTTGTTTCTTAAACTAATCAAAGATTCTCTCTTATCCCAAATCTGCCCACCCTCTCTCACCCCCAAATCCTTAAGGAACAAAATCCCAATCTTCATATTTCAAAACACAAAAACAAAGAGCATATTTAAATGTCATCTTCTAATACTGTTTCTGAACAAGATATATTTCATTAAATAGAAATTAATCAGGTCATGCTCATAACCGCAGTTACTCAGCAAAGACTAGAGGGCCTGTCCTATGCCATCCTGACAAGGAAGGCACTGCCATACATAGGAGCTGGTGCTGGGCAGAGATTAGTCGGGTCAGTCACCTTGGCCTGCCATTTTGCTTATGTGCAAAATGGAGATGGTATTGGAGCTCAGGTTGTGGCCACAAAGGCTGGTACCCATTTTCTTGTATGAGACGCATCTAAGCCACAGTCAACTCACACATGGAACAGATATGGTATTCCTCAGGTGTCATATGAAATAAATAAAAAACTTCATTGAAGTCCCTGGCTCAAGGACTGGTTCATCCTAGGCACCTATAAACAATGTAATGCTGAGGAAGATATAGTCAGAAGCTGTGGTCCCCAAAGGGGTACCAAGGTTATCCTTTGAAAGTGTTCAAAGAAGATACTGTAATTTCTTTTGATATTTGTATTTTATCTATAAAGGAGAGAAAACAGCTTCACAAACACTTGAAATAAAGGTGGACCTGCAGCTTCCCTCAGTCTGAGTGTCAGTGTCCAAGTGACCTGGGAGGCAGGCACACTATCTTAAGTGAAAGGAGTGCTCATTACTAGGATGGGGGGGCTGGGGGGCCCTCGCATTGGTCTTCATGCCAGTGTGCTGAGATAAGTTAGTGTGTGTGCAATGAAGTGGGCTGTCAGTATCACTGAGTGTTAACCAAACTAACCCTCATAAACCAGACAAATGGCTAAGAAGGATTCCTGCCCTACTTGAGAGTATTGGGGTTTGCCTGATGGTCCAGTGGTCAAGACTCTGCCTTCTAATGCAGGAGGTGCGGGTTCAGTTTCTGGTCAGGGTGCTGAGATCCTACATGTCGTTGTTGCTGTTCAGTCACTAAGTCGTTTCTGTCTCTTTGCAACCCCATGGACTGCAGCATGCCACGCTCCACTGTCCTTCACTATCTAGGCAAAACAACAAAACACAAAACAGAAGCAATGTTGTAACAAATTCAGCAAAAAGGCTTAAAAAAAAAAAAGAGTATGAAAGATATCATCAAAAACTATGGGGAGTCTGAGGTTTTCCTCTACATGCAAGCTAATAAGCTAGTTTGCCACATTCCATGGAAACTGGCAGAATATAAGACTCCTGGGTCAGAGACAAAACACTTGACTGTTTACAACACAACAGGCAGCACCAGGCGTGTCTGTCCTGGCTCCCCTTACCCCCTCATCCTGCAAGTCCCTCCGGGCCAATATGGACAGCCTGGGTGTCACAGCTAAACAAAGCCTGAGAGAAGGAAACTCAAATATCCTATTCAGTATAAAGGGGCTGCTAAAATCCTGTCCATACTCTGCCCCAGAGAAAGACATTATCTTTATAATCTTGGACAGCAAACAAAGCTGCTCTCTGCTCTAGGAGCCACTACTTTTAAGTTTCAAGGCTGTTTGCTGTACAAATATCCTTGAGAAGATAGCCCAGAATGAAAGTTGCCCAAGTCTCTGCTCTCAAGACAAACAAACAAAAAAGGAAACCCATGAAGACCTGTCTCACAGAAGATATTATGTATTAATGAAGTATGAAAATAAGAAAACATCTCAGTTTATACTTCTACTCCCAGAATGAGCAAACCCTTTCATATGATATAAATAATGATGATCTAATTAGATCAAACTAAAGGTCAGCTAAAAAAATCAGAAGTGATCAAAGATTATCTGAAATACAGATTTATATGCACTCCCATGAAACATAAACCTTGATGCAATTACATATATTGTGCCTTGGAAGAGTAGCAAATCATAATAGCATATTTATATAATTTATAAAAAATGTACATATAAGGAAAGAACTAAAATTGGGGATCTGTGCTCAATTTGTTTAACTTTAGGGGATATGCATTCATATCCTTGCTCAGGAGACTAGAGTAGAATGATATGCTGGGAACTGAAAGAATTCCAGAATGCAGAAGACTTTGCTATAATTTTCTTCTAGGTTCTTCTCTAGGTCACAGCAAAAGTAGAGTCTTCAACGAACTTCTATACTAAGAGCTCCTATACATGATTTTTATTTTGTAGAAGTCATTCCTAAGTTGTTTGACCACCTCTTGAATTTGGTAAGGAGATTTAGACTTCCTCCAAATGTCCAGAAGCCAGCTTCTCCAGGAAACAGAACTTCCCACTGGGCTGAATGAGACCCCCACCTGCTGAGGGGAACAGAGCCCTGCTATGTGGAGCACAACTAAGATTGTGTACCTTTTCCCAAACCTCCCCTACCTTCAGCTTCTTCAATCACATCCCAGTTTCTATCCAGGCAAAATGAGAGGAAAGTGAATCGGAGTGAGGAATGACTGGGCGAGGGAGCCTGGTAGAGGATGTTCTGGGTATCAGTGAGGACACAGCTCTGTTCTGTCGTCTAGAGAAAGGTTTTGTTATTCACGGGTCTCCCTTGGACCATCTATATATTTAAAATCGCTCCTCATCTTGCTTTCCCAGGCTTTGCCATCAGTCCTGGCAATCCCTCCACAGGGAGCTGAGAGCATTTCCCCTTGTTTAGAGCCTCTGGGAGTTTATTTTCACAATTGTCTGGTGCAGAGACTCAGGAAAGCACAAAGAGGTCACCTTGGCTCATCAGTATGGTCAGGAAATGACCCCCACTAGCTGCTGAGGCAACTGTTCCCCATCCCACCGTCAAAAGGCTGAGGTAGAAATCTTTACTTTGTTCCCAGCAAGTGGGCATCACACAGATTTTGAGGTCCAACAACGCTGTGTTTGATACTAGGTCATCTCTTGCCAGAAATATGACCTTGGAGTAATTACGCTGCCTTTCCGTACCTCGGATTCCTCATCTGTTCATCTGGCATTCATATTCACTTTGTGAAAATTGTGAGGCATGGCATGTACTACATGCTCAGTAAACATGAGCTGTTGGAACTTCCTGGTGGTCCAATGATTGAGATTCTGAGCTTCCACTGCAGGGGGCACGGGTTCAATCCCTGGTGGGGGAACTAAGATCCTGCATGCTTTGCAGCATGGCCAAAGATTAAAAACACAAACAAACAACAACAAAAACAACTACAAGCTGTTCTTCCCTCTAACGTAGTAGCTAAGAAGATTAAGTTAATAATACATAGGAATGTTCTTTTTAAGATTTAAGCAATTCTGATTATTATCTTATTATTATTTGGTGGTTGCTATTTCTTAACCCCAAGTTCTCTCTGAGACTCCCTGAATCTAAAAACCCTTTGTCCAATTGGAAAGGATCGTTTCCTACTCTTCTGAGATGGGGGATGGTGGTAGTGGAAGGAGTTGATTAGTAAATAGTCAAATATTGGCAGCTAACACAGAAGACTGGTTCATTAATCTGGGTTTTGGAAAAGCCGAAGCCAAGAAGGGATTAAATGTGCAGGGATTTTATTAGAGGAAGTGGCTGTGAGTGCAAACGGGGCAGAACTGGGAGATCTGAAAGAGCTTTCAGACCGCCAGGCAACTCTGATCCCTCAGTGGAAAATGAGGAGAGAAAAGGCAACCCAGACCACCATGCAGTCTAAGGGAGGGTCTGCAAGGTAGCTGGTGAACCCTTGAGCCCACATGGCCTGTCAGAGGAGTCCTGTGTCTTCCAGAAGTGGGATGGCATTATGATCTCTGCCACCCTCAGTCTGTAGCAGAGAGAAACTCAGAGATGGCATGGCTTCAGTGCAAATGCAGTGATGGATTTCGAAGCACAGCAGCTAGGCCCTTGCTCGATGAAGTCCTGTACTGAAAACCTCGTAGGTGAATTCTCTTGGCTGTTCCAGACCAATCCCCTGAATGCCCCCCTGCCCTCTGTGGGACAGCTTCAGCAATAGACACAGGAAGCAGTCTCTTTTCTTGTCTGATTTGAAGGTTAACTAGGAATTCAGGTTGTGCTTTTTTTTAAAAAAAAAAAGCTCTCTGTGTCCTGCCAGAATGACTGAAATTCCACCATTGGAAACTAATTCCCAAAGGTCTCCCAAGTTTCCTTAGGAAAGGATTAATTTAATAGCTTCCAAGAAAAAGAGATTATGCCACTGAGCACCAGATAAAGAAGTGAGAGTGGGGTTGGAGGTGACAGTGGTGGGGGTGATATTAGAGGATGAGGGTGCTATCATGTTGAGAAATAGTCCTGGATGAACCCTGAAAAAAAATCTGCAGGCTTCCATGATTTTCCAATGAACAGCGAGGAAAACATTTGACTCAACCCAGCATTTGGCTAAACTACCAGAAAGACAAGCCTTTATTGGGGGATGTGGAGTGAAGTGAAAGTCACTCAGTCATGTCCAACTCTTTACAGCCACATAGACTAAATAGTCCATGAAATTCTCCAGGTCAGAATACTGGAATGGGTAACCTATCCCTTCTCCAATGGATCGTCCTGACCCAGGAATTAAACTGGGGTCTCCTGCATTGCAGGCAGATTTTTTACCAGCTGAGCTGTCAGGGATGCCATGCTCTTAAGACCTAGAACTCTGCGGACCCAAGCACTCTCTCCAGTGGCTCCCAGGGGCAGTTTCATGTTCTCAAGCCTGTTACAGTGTTGCAAGTTTATTCAAAGCTCCTGAGAGCTTGTGAGTGTCTTTTGGTTCAGGGAGCACACCGGTGGATCAATCTGGGCCACAGCCTAGAGCTCCCCAGCCTCTTCAGTGGCCAAAGGATCGTGTTCCTCCTCTAAGCACAGCCGAGTCAAGATGGAACTCCAAGGTCTACAGCTTGTGTCAGTTGTTGGCTTGATCTGAATATCTGTTAGAGGGCAGACCTAAAGTCACCCTGGAAACTTTCCCAGAGATACATTTCTCCTGGAGCCAAGAGGACAACATAAGTGATCCATTCTGAACTGATTAATAGCTGTCACATTTCTGTCAGGGCACCGGAAGAACCAGTTTGGGGGCTTGGTACCTTGAGCTCTGCATAGTAAGTCAAGATGCCAGCATGGCCTGGAGCCATGATTCAGAAACGAGACTACACTTCAGAATAGCCAGGGGACTTTGAACAAAAGACAGATCCCCAAGCCTCACTGGAGAGTCCTGTTAAGGACGAGGGCCTGAAGAGCCTTATCCTCTCCCACATTGACTCCCATATGCATATCAGCTAAAAGTCGAGTCACGGAAGTGGCAAAAATAGCCACAGGATTTTGCTTAATCAGACTTTGTCTTGACCTAAACTGAATCTTTTTTGGAGCAAGCTAGGGTATAACGAATGTAGTAACATAAAGCTGCTTTACACACATCAGTGTTGAATGGGTCCCTAGGGGAACAGACTCTCAGACAGAGACTAGCACACAGAGCTTTTACCAGGGCAAGTTCCCAGGAACAGCACCTGTGGAATGGAGGGAGGGAAAGAAAACAATTGGGCAGAGGGAGATGCTACCTGTAATGGAGTCCTAGTGCCAGCCCTGGGGGGTCCAGCAGGGGGTTCTGGAGCTGGGATGGTCTTCTCAAGCTGGGGCAGCAGGCTTGGCTTTTATATCCTTCTGAGGATCAGTCATTGTGAATGTGAGCTGCCCATGGAAGAAAGTGTGACCTTTGATGGGACAGTTTTCCTCAGCCAAGGCAATTCCCAAAAAGGGCTCTAGGACTGCTTTTGGCAAGCACTCCCAGCACCTGGGGGAACATCTTATTTTTATTCTTGAAGAGGGATCTGAGTATATACCACATGCAGTTAAAGTTCAGATGGGACTCATTTGTGTATAGGCTGGGATGAAAGCCAGTACCCTCTGCCCTCTCTCAGATCACTATCTAGTATGAGCCCCTGCCAAAGAAGAGTCAGGCGCTAGTATCTTTCCCCCTGTGAGAGACTCTGAGTGATCAATTCATAGGAATAAATGAGAGTGGACTGGATTGGACATTTGACTCTTAGGTTAGATAGAAGAGAAGGAAGGCTATCAGAAGTGAGAATACTTAGCTGGTTGGTTTGCTGTGCTAGTAACACTAAGGGTGTATGCATAACACCCATTTAGGCCAATTAGATTCATTCCTTCTATCATCACCAACTTGGGGAAAGCAGGCATTAGCAGATAGCCTGGGGCGAAACATTATATCAGTCCCTCAAATCATGTCACAAAAAAATAGTGCTCTAGTATAACCACCCCCTCTCCCAATGAAACACACCTTGTATTTGGTTGCAAGTTGTGTCCAACTCTCTGCAAGCCCCATGAACTGTAGCCACCAGGTTCCTCTGTCCGTGGGATTTCCGAGGCAAGAATGCTGGAGCGGGATGGCATTTCCTTCTCTAAGCCCACGCTAACTCCACAGAAAACTGAGCCCCCAACAACATAAAATCTCTGATTAATTATGAAAAGGTTTATGACGACAGAAAATAATGTCACCAAGGCTAGATCTCAGATATTTGACTCTGCTGATTTTGATAGTTTCTACCAAGTTTCACAGTGGTTAGATTCCCCTAATCCCTTAGTAATTATTAGACATATCTAGGAAAAAAAATCCTACCACATTCTTTTGATGAGAATGATTGTTTGGTATGCCTATTTATTTATTCACTTGTAATGAGCAGGAGACACTTGGTGAGCTTGTTCTGTTCCTCTATCAGATTCCTTTACGCATAAATTATTTGAGGGTTAGATTTATGCTCAAAGAATAATGAGGTAAACAGAAGCAAAGGGAATAATTTAAAAGCAATTCATAACAAGGAAATGATCATATACATAGCGAAAGCATGGAGAACCCCAGCCTGTTATTCCGTTCTGTTTGAAGTCAGGACAAAGCAGAATTACATCCCAGGGACTATTTCTCCAATGAAAACTCAAAATGCTTTTCCTAGTTTTAACCATGTCTCACCTTGAGACCTGAGTGCTGAGAAAGGGAAGCAGTTAGTACCTTCATTAAAATTGCTTAGTTTTATTTTATAAATTAACTCATCAGTGCTTTTCCTAAAAGCTTCTTCCTGGAAAAGGAGTGCTCATCAAAACTATGTTTAGTTCACCTAAGGTCTTAAAACAATTTACAAAATCTTAAAAAAGAGCCAGGCTTAGAATGCAATTCATATGCAAAGATTCTAGATGAAGCCAAAAGACATTACTTAAAACTATGAACAAATAACTTTGTGACTAGAATTGTAAACAGAAACATAATTTGCTAATGTTTGTTCCAAAAGTCAGACCTCCTTCCTCTTATGTGATTATTAATATGGAACATCAGGGAAATGAGATAGAAATAATATATTTGAACTTCATTTAGAAATTTGACCAAGATTTTTTCTGCTATCTGAATGGGTTTAATATAGAAATATGTTCTGGATAATCAACAGCAACTTGAAGGAAGGTCTTTAAAACCATGTTGCAGTCCTGTATTTTTTTTTCAGTGACTGCATTATAAATAAAATGACTGATAAAATATGTGAATAATAACCTAAACTAGGAGGAATAGTTCTATAGCTTTAATTACCAACTAGAAAACCATATGCTCCAAATTTATATCTTCAGCCTGTTTTCTGAGCTCTGTATCTATCTAGTAGACATTTCTGCCTCCTCAAAATGGCTAAACTCAACATTCAGAAAACTAAGATCATGGCATCTGGTCCCATCACTTCATGGCAAATAGATGGGGAAACAGTGGAAACAGTGACAGACCTTATTTTGGGGTGCTCCAAAATCACTGTAGATGGTGACTGCAGCTATGAAATGAAAAGACGCTTGCTCTTTGGAAGAAAATCTATGACCAACATAGACAGCATATTGAAAAGCAGAGACCTTACTTTGCCAACAAAAGTCCATCTACTCTAAGCTATGGTTTTTCCAGTAGTCATGTATGGGTGTGAGAGTTGGACTATAAATAAAGCTAAGCACTGAAGAATTGATGTTTTTGAACTGTGATGTTGGAAAAGACTCTTGAGAGTCCCTTGGACTGCAAGAAGATTCAACCAGTCCATCCTAAAGGAAATCAGTCCTGAATATTCATTGGAAGGACTGACGCTGAAGCTGAAACTCCAATATTTTGACCACCTCATGTGAAGAACTGACTCATTTGAAAAAGCCCTGATACTGGGAAAGATAGAGGGCAGGAGGAGAAGGGGACGACAGAGGATGAGATGGTTGGATGGCATCACTGACTAGATGGATATGAGTTTGAGTAGGCTCTGGGAGTTGGTGATGGATAGGGAAGCCTGATGTGCTGCAGTCCACAGGGTCCCAGAGTCGGACACGACTGAGCGACTGAACTGAACTGAACTGAAAATGGCTGAAGCTGAATTAATCACCTCTACTCCACCCTTCAATGGCTTCACCTTCTGTAAATCTTTCTTTTTTTAAGATTTTTTTTTATGTGAACCATTTTTAAAGTCTTTAATGAATTTGTTATAATACTGCTCCTGTTTTGGTCTTTTGACCATGAGACATGTGGGATCCTAGTTCCCCAACCAGGGATTGAACTCACACCCCCTGAATCTAAATGCAAAGTCTTAACCACTGGGCCTCCAGGGAAGTCCTTATAATTCCTAGTTTGAGCTTCATGTAACTTCTCAAGCGAGAATCCTTGGAGGCATCTTTAACCCATCATCTGAAATACACCTTAACTGATCAAATTCTGTTGACTCCATCTCCTTACTATCTGTCTTAATTAGGATAAATTGGAATTAGGATAAACAAATACTGAAGAAAAGAGAAGGCAATAAGAGTACTGCCCTTGAGTCACAATCAAATTAAACTGAAAGTCCAACTTCCAAAGTAAAGAAAGGAGATTTAGAAGCTTTAGCCAATGGTGAGTTCATCTTGAATCCATAGCTTAATTGGCCTCAAAAAGCATTAATATGATCTGAGGCTGCATTCATTAAATTATAGTGTTTAGAAGGCAAGAGGGTAAATTTTGCTATGCTATACCCTCTTGGATCACAATTATATTCATTCCTGGTGACACACTTTAATGTAAAAATAGACACAACTACATTTTGGAGAGGAGACAAAACGTTGAAGCCATGTCCCATTAGAAGTGCTTGCACAGGGTGGGAAGCTTTTTCCTGGAAATGGGAATTCTTAAGATGGATCTGATGGCAGGGGTAGGGAGAGGATAAATTAGGAGTTTGGGGTTAACAGATACACACTACTATATATAAAATAGATAAACAAGATCCCACTATACAGCACAGGGAACTATATTCAACATCTTGTAATAAACTATAATGGAAAAGAATCTGAAAAAAAAAAAATATATATATATATCACTGAATCACTTTGTGGTATACCTGAAACTAATACAACAGTGTAAATCAACTATACTTAAATTTAAAAATGGCTAAAATTTTTTTAATTAACACAACCAACCAAAAAAGATGAATATGATGGCTGCCTACAGCTTACTGAAGAATGCTATCTAGAGCAATGGTGCTAACATGGTAAGTCACCTCAGCCTGCCAAGCTCCTCTATTCATGGGATTCTCCAGGTAAAAATACTGGAGTGGGTTGTCATGCCCTTTTACAGGGGATCTTCTCGAACCAAGGATCAAACCTGCATCTCTTATGTCTCCTACATTGGCAGGCAGATTATTTACCACTAGTGCCACCTGGGAAGTCCAGAGCAATGATCTAATGACCTAATCCATACATCAGAGCTGGCCTAGGTCTGTAGGAACATCCTGGGATAATTCTATAGATTCTTCAGTCCCAGCCCTAAGAGATTCTTATTTAGGGGTCCTGGAGGGGGAACACCCTCTCTAAATCTGTACACTTTAAAAGTCCCCTAGGTGATTCTGACATAAAACCAGGGCTGGGAGTGCCATGTAAATGAGAAATCACATTTTCTCAGCATGCAGCCATGAAAGAGTGGTATAATAGACATGTCTCTCTAGACTATTAGGAGACACTTTTTAAAACACTGAGCAGTCTGGAAATTTGATAGGATCCTTTGGGAGAAAGAGATAGAGTGTTGAGTCACTGGGAGTTCAAATGGGGCTACATGAATAATTTGTAGGCAAAAAATCTAGGAGACTTGAGCAGGAATGGTAGTGGTCTCTATGATTTTTTAAGAACCTATAGTATTTGTCAAAAGAATGAAAGGCCAATAGGGATTTCCCTGGTAGTCCAGTAGCTAAGACTCTGTGCTCCCCATGCAGGGGGCCCAGGTTCAATCTGTGCTCAGGCAACTAGATCCCACATGCTGCAACTAAGAGTTCACATGCCACAACTAAAGACTTCACATGCTGCAACTATTAAATAAAAAAAAGAAAAGATCCCACATGCTGCAACCAGGGTTGAAGTTCCGCACGTGTCACAACTAAGACCCAGAGCAGTCAAAAAAAAAAAAAAAAAAAAAATCAATGAATGAATACTAAAAAAAAAAAAAAAATCCAAGGCCAATAGACAGAGCAGCTTTAAAGGATTTTATTTTATTGTATTTTGTCTAGAGTACAAAGTGTTCAGCTGTCAGCACCCCACCCATATCCCCTTGAGCATGCTGGCTTGAACTCCATCTGACCCTCTTTACCTGAGGTTTTTCTTGGTCCTCCAGAGTCTACTCTGCTTGCATACACAGCAAGACAGGCATGTGGGACATTAACCATTCACTGTTTCGCAGAAATCCTTGACTGGCAGAAGATGGTATACATATACTTTAACTCCCTTGCTTCCCAGGTGGGAAAGCTCTGAGGTTGGGGAAGCGGGGATTGCTTTAGAGTCCCCAGATCCACAAGTGGGATGAAGCTTCAGTTGCCTATAACAGTAATGCTGTTGATTGCTTTTTCTTTCCTTTCTTCATTCCTCAGTCCTCTACTGATACCTTCTGGGATCACTCCACAAATAAATTCAATTCAGTTGCTCAGTTGTGTCTGACTTTTTGTGACCCTATGAATCGCAGCATGCCAGGCCTCCCTGTCCATCACCAACTCCCGGAGTTTACTCAAACTCATGTCCATCGAGTCGGTGATGCCATCCAGCCATCTCATCCTCTGTTGTCCCCTTCTCCTCTTGCCCTCAATCCCTCCCAGCATCAGTTTAAAAGCATCAATTTTTTGGCAATTAGCTTTCTTCACAGTCCAACTGTCACATTCATACATGACCACTGGAAAAACCATAGCCTTGAATAGACAGATCTTTGTTGGCAAAGTAATGTCTCTCATTACTCCTCAACTGACCTAGATACATGCTTTTGAACTGTGGTGTTGGAAAAGACTTTTGAGAGTCCCTTGGACTGCAAGGAGATCCAACCAGTCCATTCTGAAGGAGATCAGCCCTGGGATTTCTTTGGAAGGAATGATGCTAAAGCTGAAACTCCAGTACTTTGGCCACCTCATGTGAAGAGCTGACTCATTGGAAAAGACTCTGATGCTAGGAGGGATTGGGGGCAGGAGGAGAAGGGGACCTTCATCCAGAATGAGATGGCTGGATGGCATCACCAACTCAATGGATGTGAATCTGAGTGAACTACAGGAGTTGGTGATGGACAGGGAGGCCTGGTGTGCTGCGATTCATGGGGCCACAAAGAGTCAAACACGACTGAGCGACTGATCTGATCTGAAGCAGAAAATTGATACTTTCAAATTATGATATTGGAGAAGACTCTTAAGAGTCCCATAGATTGCAAGGAGATCAAATCAATCAATTTTAGGGGAAATCAACCCTAGATATTCATTATAAGGACTGCTGTTGAAGCTGAAGCTCCAATACTTTGGCCACCTGACGTGAAGAGGTGACTCATTGGAAAATACCATGATGCTGGGAAAGATTGAAGGCAAAAGGAGAAGAGGGTGGCAGAGGATGAGACGGTTACATAGCATCACTGACTCAATGGACATGAATTTGAGTAAATGCTGGGAGATGGTGGAAGACAGAAGAGCCTGGCATGCTGCAGTCCATGGGGTCGTAGATTCAGAAACAACTTAGCGACTGAACAATAACAACAAGTAGAAAATCAGGTCAGATCAGATCAGTCACTCAGTCGTGTCCAACTCTTTGCAACCCCATGAATCGCAGCACGCCAGGCCTCCCTGTCCATCACCAACTCCTGGAGTTCGATCAGACTCACGTCCATCGACTCAGTGATGCCATCCAGCCATCTCATCCTCTGTTGTCCCTTTCTCCTCTTGCCCACAATCCCTCCCAGCATCAGAGTCTTTTCCAATGATCAACTCTTCGCATGAGGTGGCCAGAGTACGGGGGTTTCAGCTTTAGCATCATTCCTTCCAAAGAAATCCCAGGGCTGATCTCCTTCAGAATGGACTGGTTGGATCTCCTTGCAGTCCAAGGGACTCTCAAGAGTCTTCTCCAACACCACAGTTCAAAAGCATCAATTCTTTGGCACTCAGCCTTCTTCACAGTCCAGCTCTCACATCCATGACCACAGGAAAGACCATAGCCTTGACTAGATGAAACTTTGTTGGCAAAGTAATGTCTCTGCTTTTGAGTATGCTATCTAGGTTGGACATAACTTTCCTTCCAAGGAGTAAGCGTCTTTTAATTTCATGGCTGCAGTCACCATCTGCAGTGATTTTGGAGCCCAGAAAAATAAAGTCTGACACTGTTTCCACTGTTTCCCCATCTATTTCCCATGAAGACATTGTACAGGAGACAGGGATCAAGACCATCCCCATGGAAAAGAAATGCAAAAAAGCAAAATGGCTGTCTGGGGAGGCCTTGCAAATAGCTGTGAAAAGAAGAGAAGCCAAAAGCAAAGGAGAAAAGGAAAGATATAAACATCTGAATGCAGAGTTCCAAAGAAGAGCAAGAAGAGATAAGAAAGCCTTCTTCAGTGATCAATGCAAAGAAATAGAGGAAAACAACAGAATGGAAAAGACTAGGGATCTCTTCAAGAAAATCAGAGATACCAAAGGAACATTTCATGCAAAGATGGGCTCGATAAAGGACAGAAATGGTATGGACCTAACAGAAGCAGAAGATATTAAGAAGAGGTGGCAAGAATACACAGAAGAACTGTACAAAAAAGAGCTTCATGACCCAGATAATCATGATGGTGTGATCACTGACCTAGAGCCAGACATCTTGGAATGTGAAGTCAAATGGGCCTTAGAAAGCATCACTACGAACAAAGCTAGTGGAGGTGATGGAATTCCAGTGGAGCTATTCCAAATCTTGAAAGATGATGCTGTGAAAGTGCTTCACTCAATATGCCAGCAAATTGGGAAAACTCAGCAGTGGTCACAAGATTGGAAAAGGTCAGTTTTCATTACAATCCCAAAGAAAGGCAATGCCAAAGAATGCTCAAACTACCACACAATTGCACTCATCTCACACGCTAGTAAAGTAATGCTCAAAATTCTCCAAGCCAGGCTTCAGCAATATGTGAACCGTGAACTTCCTGATGTGCAAGCTGGTTTTAGAAAAGGCAGAGGAACCAGAGATCAAATTGCCAACATCCGCTGGATCATGGAAAAAAGCAAGAGAGTTCCAGAAAAACATCTATTTCTGCTTTATTGACTATGCCAAAGCCTTTGACTGTGTGGATCACAATAAACTGTGGAAAATTCTGAAAGAGATGGGAATACCAGACCACCTGATCTGCCTCTTGAGAAATTTGTATGCAGGTCAGGAAGCAACAGTTAGAACTGGACATGGAACAACAGACTGGTTCCAAATAGGAAAAGGAGTACGTCAACGCTGTATATTGTCACCATGTTTTATTTAACCTCTATGCAGAGTACATCATGAGAAATGCTGGACTGGAAGAAACACAAGTTGGAATCAAGATTGCTGGGAGAAATATCAATAACCTCAGATATGCAGATGACACCACCCTTAGGGCAGAAAGTGAAGAGGAACTCAAAAGCCTCTTGATGAAAGTGAAGGTGGAGAGTGAAAAGGTTGGCTTAAAGCTCAACATTCAGAAAACGAAGATCATGGCATCAGGTCCCATCACTACATGGGAAATAGATGGAGAAACAGTGGAAACAGTGTCAGACTTTATTTTGGGGGCTCCAAAATCACTGCAGATGGTGACTGCAGCCATGAAATTAAAAGACGCTTACTCCTTGGAAGGAAAGTTATGACCAACCTAGATAGCATATTCAAAAGCAGAGACATTACTTTGCCAACAAAGGTTCACCTAGTCAAGGCTACGGTCTTTCCTGTGGTCATGTATGGATGTGAGAACTGGACTGTGAAGAAGGCTGAGCCCCAAAGAATTGATGCTTTTGAACTGTGATGTTGGAGAAGACTCTTGAGAGTCCCTTGGACTGCAAGGAGATCCAACCAGTCCATTCTTAAGGAGATCAGCCCTGGCATTTCTTTGGAAGGAATGATGCTAAAGCTGAAACTCCAGTATTTTGGCCACCTCATGCGAAGAGTTGACTCATTGGAGAAGACTCTGATGCTGGGAGGGATTGGGGGCAGGAGGAGAAGGGGACGACAGAGGATGAGATGGCTGGATGGCATCACTGACTTGATGGATGTGAGTCTGAGTGACCTCCGGGAGTTGGTGATGGACAGGGAGGCCTGGCGTGCTGCCGTTCATGGGGTTGCAAAGAGTCAGACATGACTGAGCGACTGATCTGATCTGATCTGATCTGACGGGACCAGATGGGAAACCAAATCTTCGTTTTCTGAAAGTTGAGCTTTAAGCCAACTTTTTCACTCTCCACTTTCACTTTCATCAAGAGGCTTTTTAGTTCCTCTTCACTTTCTGCCCTAAGGGTGGTGTCATCTGCATATCTGAGGTTATTGATATTTCTCCCAGCAATCTTGATTCCAGCTTGTGTTTCTTCCAGCCCAGTGTTTCTCATGATGTACTCTGCATAGAAGTTAAATAAACAGGGTGATAGTATACAGCCTTGACGAACTCCTTTTCCTATTTGGAACCAGTCTGTGTTCCATGTCCAGTTCTAACTGTTGCTTCCTGACCTGCATACAAATTTCTCAAGAGTCAGATCAGGTGGTCTGGTATTCCCATCTCTTTCAGAATTTCTCACAGTTTATTGTGATCCACACAGTCAAAGGCTTTGGCATAGTCAATAAAGCAGAAATAGATGCTTATCTGGAACTTTCTTGCTTTTTCCATGATCCAGAAGATGATTGCAGTTTGATCTCTGGTTCCTCTGCCACTAGGACCACAGCCTTGTCTAACTCAATGAAACTAAACCATGCCCGTGGGGCAACCCAAGACAGGTGGGTCATGGTGGAGAGATCTGACAGAAGTAGAAAATAGTTACCTACTAAATCAGAATTTGAAGAAATCAGTATTTAAAAAAGGCATCTATTTTAAAGTATTTTAAAAAACTTGTTAATTTTGACAGCACCTGCAGTCTGGGATGGTATTCATAGGCACAACTAAGTTAGAGGGTCCAAGTTCACTTGGCTTTCAGACCACTGGCTACAGAGGGTTGCTGCTCATAGGTCTCAATAGCATTCATCTCTCTGGGCCTACTTTCTACTACCTGTGCTCCTTCACTTCTGATGTTTCAGGATCTACTTACAACCCCTCCCTTTTCAATGTCGCCCTGTTTCATGCCTCTATATATTTGACTTTTCTATTTGCTGTTGCCCTAGAAATTTCTATTTGTCCTTTAAAAAACACTAAAGTTGTCCATTCTTCCAGGTATCCTCTTGCTTCATTCCCCTGCACCAATGGAATCATTTTCCACTCTGATTACTCCTAGCTCAGAATGACATAATTAACAATCACCTGAATATTTAATATTAAGATATAAGTGAGTTAAATTGGAGGACACAGAAATCTACCCTGGCTCTCTCTTGCACTCATAGCCTGGGAACATCCCAAAGCAGGATGTTTCTTATGATAATTCATTTGTATATTATCATTCCTTTCTTCCTTTGTTCCATAGCTAGTTGAGTTAGAATATAATCTTTAAACAAGATTGTTTTGTGGAACTTAAATCCAAATAAACCCTTAAAGTGGGGGAATATTACTCAATATTTCAAAACAATCTTTATAATGAAAGTAAAACACTTATGCTATCACCTTAACTGAGAAGAACAGATTACAAAATTCAGTGAGTGTGCAGCATAAATTCAAAAATTGTGATTTTGAAGAAAGTGGAAAGAAATCCATTAACAGTAATGCAGTGAATGTCAGGTGTGGGACATGCTGATTATTTCTCTGCTGCTCTCTACTTTTTGTGTTTTTGAAGTCTTTAGTGATGAGCAAGTTATAGAAAATAACAATGATACTTTTTCACGTGTAAGGAATTATTTCCCACAGATCAATCACCATGGAAGAACCTTTATCAGTTATTACAGAGTACCTACAAACCATGTCAAGAGGCCATAAGGATTTATGGGCAAATGCCTTCAAATGTTTAAGGAACTACATCACATCATTCTGTTGCCACATAATTTGTTTCAGAGCACAGTGAAAGTGGAAAGTTACACGTTTTGTTTTTTAGTGAAAAAAATATGACCCTGAAACCCAATCTTGTTATACGTACATAGACACATACATACATACCCCACCTATGAATCAATGACATTAATCAATGTAGGCAGAAAAATACTAAATAAAATACTAGACAATCAAATTTAATAGCATCTAAAAGAATTTTCTTCTGCAATCAGATAAACTATCAGAGAATGAATGAGTGATATAATATTAGGTATACTATCACTATAATGAACAATGTCAATATAGCAAAAGAGAAAAATCATATCAACAAATACTAAGCAAACAGTAAGTAAAAATTTTTAAGTACATTTCATAAAACTGGGGATAGAAGAGTTCTTAATATGATCATTGATCATTACACTTAGCCATAAACAATGTTAGTTATGAGTAATGGGCTCTGAACTCACTCTGACTTAGGTTTAAATTCTGGGTATACAGTTTCTTCCCATGAGACTTTCACTAAGTTACTTCATCTTTATCTGGTTTTCTCTATAAAATTGGCATAATAATTTCTTACCACATAGAGTTAGTATAAGAATAATTCAAGTGATGCATGTTAAGTGCTTAGTATACTGTCTGTGGAGAAGGCAATGGCACCCCACTCCAGTACTTTTGCCTAGAAAATCCCATGGATGGAGGAGCCTGGTAGGCTGCAGTCCATGGGGTCGCTAGAGTCGGACATGACTGAGCGACTTCACTTTCATGCATTGGAGAAGAAAATGGCAACCCACTCCAGTGTTCTTGCCTGGAGAATCCCAGGGACGGGAAGCCTGGTGGGCTGCCATTTATGGGGTTGCACAGAGTTGGACACGACTAAAGCGATGCAGCAGCAGCATACTGTCTGTAATTTAGTGATACTCAGTAAGCATTATAATAACACTTGTATTAAATGCTATTTAATGCCATGTACATTGTATTATACATTGTTATTCATACATTGTACAAATGTATAAAAGCATATTAAACTAATTCTATGATGATGATGATAAACAGTAGCAGTGATAATAGTAAATCTGATAGACTTAAGAATTTACTTATGGAGATTTTTCCCCCCTACACCCAAAATACACACACCTGGAAGTCTTCTCCCAGGTGATTCTAATATATAATAAAACATTTAGAATCATGAAATTAGAGGCATTTCTAGTAAAGATCCAAGCAATGCAAGAGTCATGAGACAAAAGGGAGAAGTGTCACTATAGTTGATGAAGATAAATTTCATATTTTCAGATGACCTTTCATTAAACGTAAAAAAATTCAAGATAATCAGAACACTCCTTCACAATGAGCCCTCTTAGAATGAAGAAGAGGCTTCAGGATAGTGGTCAGATACAAGGTCAATGTATTTAAAAAAAAAAAAAAAAAGCTTTTCAGCAGTATCCATTTAGACCACATAGCCAAGTAATAGTAAAAAGATCCATCCATAATAGTGCTAAACATATAAAGTATCTAGAAACATGCCTCCAATTAAAATCAATTAACTAATTTTTTAAAAACTACCTAGAAACAAATTTGGAGAAGGCAATGGCACCCCACTCCAGTACACTTGCCTGGAAAATCCCACAGATGGAGGAGCCTGGTAGGCTGCAGTCCATGGGGTCGCTAAGAGTCGGACCCGACTGAACGACTTCACTTACACTTTTCACTTTCACGCATTGGAGAAGGAAATGGCAACCCACTCCAGTGTTCGTGCCTGGAGAATCCCAGGGACGGGGGAGCCTGGTGGGCTGCTGTCTGTGGGGTCACACAGAGTCGGACAGGACTGAAGTGACTTAGCAGCAGCAGCAGAAACAAATTTGTAAGAGTATGATACATATGAAGGAAAGTGTACTACTTTACCAGATGATACAAAAAAGGAGCTGACAACCTAATGAAAGCCATATATGATAAACCCACAGCAAACATTATCCTCAATGGTGAAAAATTGAAAGCATTTCCCCTAAAATGAGGGACAAGACAAGGGTGCCCACTCTCTAATCATTACTATTCAACATAATTTTGGAAGTTTTAGCAACAGCAATCAGAAAAGAAAAAGAAATAAAAGGAATCCAGATTGGAAATGAAGACATAAAACTCTCACTGTTTGGAGATGACATGATCTTCTACATAGAAAACCCTAAAGACTCCACCAGAAAGTTACTAGAGCTAATCAGTTAATATAGTAAAATTGTAAGATATAAAATTAACACAAAGAAATCCCTTGCATTCGTATACACTAATAGTGAGAGAACAGAAAGAGAAATTAAGGAAACAATTCCATTCACCATTACAATGAAAAGAATAAAATACTTAGGAATAAATCTACCTTAAGAAACAAAAACCTATATATAGAAAACTATAAAACACTGATGAAAGAAATCAAAGATGACACAAATAGATGGAGAAATATACCATGTTTATTGATCAGAGGAATCAATACAGTGAAAATGAGTATACTACCCAAAACAATCTATATATTCAAGGCAATCCCTGTCAAGCTACCAACAGTATTTTTCACAGAACTAGAACAAATAATTTCACAATTTGTATGGAAAGACAAAAAAAACCTCGAATAACCAAAGCAATCTTGAGAAAGACGAATGGAACTGGAGGAATCAACCTGCCTGATTTCAGACTATACTACAAAGCTACAGTCGTCAAGATAGGATGGTACTGGCACAAAGACAGAAAAAGAGGTCAATGGAACAAAATAGAAAGCCCAGAGATAAATCCACACACCTATGGACACCTTGTCTTTGACAAAGGAGGCAAGAATATACAATGGAGAAAGACAATCTATTTACAAGTGGTACTGGGAAAACTGGTCAACCACTTGTAAAAGAATAAAACTAGAACACTAAAACCATACACAAAAATAAACTCAAAATGGATCAAAGATCTAAATGTAAGAACAGAAACTATAAAACTCCTTGAGGAAAACATAGGCAAAACACTCTCTGACATAAATCACATCAGGATGCTCTATGATCCACCTTCCAGAGCAATGGAAATAAAAGCAAAAATAAACACTGCTAAGTTGCTTCAGTCGTGTCCAACTCTGTCCGACCCCAGAGACAGCAGCCCACTAGGCTTCCCTGTCCCTGGGATTCTCCAGGCAAGAACACTGGAGTGGGTTGCCATTTCCTTCTCCAATGCATGAAACTGAAAAGTGAAAGTGAAGTCGCTCAGTCATGTCCGACTCTAGCGACCCTATGGACTGCAGCCCACCAGGCTCCTCCATCCGCAGGATTTTCCAGGCAAAAGTACTGGAGTGGGGTGCCACTGCCTTCTCTGAAAAATAAACAAATGGGACCTAATTAAACTTAAAAGTTCTGCACAATGAAGGAAACTATAGGCAAGGTGAAAAGATAGCCTTCAGAATGGGAGAAAATAATAGCAAATTAATTAATCTCAAAAATATACAAGCAGCTCCTGCAGCTCAATTACAGAAAAATAAATGACTCAATCAAAAAATGGGCCAAAGAACTAAACAGACATTTCTCTAAAGAAGACATACAGATGGCTAACAAACACATGAAAAAATGCTCAACATCACTCATTATGCTGTTGCTGCTGCTAAATCGCTTCAGTCATGTCCGACTCTGTGCGACCCCATAGACAGCAGCCCATCAGTCTCCCTGTCCCTGGGATTCTCCAGGCAAGAACACTGGAGTGGGTTGCCATTTCCTTCTCCAGTGGATGAAACTGAAAAGTGAAAGTTAAGTCACTCAGTCATGTCCAACTCTTAGCGACCCCATGGACTGCAGCCCACCAGGCTTCTTTGTCTATGGGATTTTCCAGGTAAGAGTACTGGAGTAGGGTGCCATTCACTCATTATGAAAGAAATGCAAATCAAAACGACTATGAGCTACCATCTCATGCCGATCAGAATGGCTACTATCTAAAAGTCTACAAACAATAAATGCTGGAGAGGGTGCAGAGAAAAGGGAACCCTCTTACACTGTTGGTGGGAATGCAAACTAGTACAGCCAGTAAGGAGAACAGTGTGGAGATTCCTTAAAAAACTAGAAATAGAACTGCTATATAATGCAACAATCCCACTGCTGGGACTACACACTGAGGAAACCAGAATTGAAAGAGACATGTGTACCCCAGTGTTCATCGCAGCACTATTTATAATAGCCAAGACATGGAAGCAACCTAGATGTCCATCAGCAAATGAATGGATAAGAAATCTGTGGTCAGTTAGTTCAGTCACTTAGTCGTGTCCGACTCTTTGCAACCTCATGAATTGCAGCATGCCAGCCCTCCCTGTCCATCACCAACTCCCAGAGTTTATTCAAACTCATGTCTATTGAGTTGATGATGCCATCCAGCCATCTCATCTTCTGTTTTCCCCTTCTTCTCCTGCCCCAAGTCCCTCCCAGGATCAGGGTCTTTTCCAATGAGTGAACTCTTCGCATGAGGTGGCCAAAATACTGGAGTTTCAGCTTTAGCATCATTCCTTCCAAAGTACACCCAGGACTGATCTCCTTTAGAATGGACTGGTTGGATATCCTTGAAGTCTAAGGGACTCTCAAGAGTCTTCCCCAACACCACAGTTCAAAAGCATCAGTTCTTCAGTGCTCAGCCTTCTTCACAGTCCAACTCTCACATCCATACATGACCACTGGAAAAACCATAGCCTTGACTAGACGAACCTTGTTGGCAAAGTAATGTCTCTGCTTTTGAATATGCTATCTAGGTTGGTCATAACTTTCCTTCCAAGGAGTAAGCATCTTTTAATTTCATGGCTGCAGTCACCATCTGCAGTGATTTTGGAGCCCAGAAAAATAAAGTCTGACACTGTTTCCACTGTTTCCCCATCTATTTCCCATGTAGTGATGGGACCAGATGCCATGATCTTTGTTTTCTGAATGTTGAGCTTTAAGCCAACTTTTTCACTCTCCACTTTCACTTTCATCAAGAGGCTTTTGAGTTCCTCTTCACTTTCTGCCATAAGGGTGGTGTCATCTGCATATCTGAGGTTATTGATATTTCTCCCAGCAATCTTGATTCCAGCTTGTGTTTCTTCCAGCCCAGCGTTTTTCATGATGTACTCTGCATATAAGTTAAATAAGCAGGGTGACAAGATACAGCCTTGATGTACTCCTTTTCCTATTTGGAACCAGTCTGTTGTTCCATGTCCAGTTCTAACTGTTGCTGACTGATCTGCATATAGGTTTCTCAAGAGGCAGGTCAGGTGGTCTGGTATTCCCATTTCTTTCCAAATTGGTACATAAAAAGCTGTGGTACATATACACAATGGAATATTACTAAGCTATTAAAAAGAATGCATCTGAATCAGTTCTAATGAGGTGGATGAAACTGGAGCCTATTATACAGAGTGAAATAAGTCAGAAAAACACCAATACAGTATACTAAAGCATATATATGGAATTTAGAAAGATGGTAACAATGACCCTATATGTGAGACAGAGAAAGAGACACAGATGTAACGAATAGTCTTTTGGACTCTGTGGGAGAAAGCAAGGGTGGGATGATTTGAAAGAATAACATTAAAACATGTATATTATCATATTTGAAATATATCGCCAATCCAGGTTCCATGCATGAGACAAGGTGTTCAGGGCTGATGCACTGGGATGACCCTGAGGGATGGGATGGGGAGGGAGGTGGGAGGGGAGTTCAGGATGGGGAACACATGTACACCCATGGCTGATTCATGTCAATGTATGGCAAAAACCACTACAATATTATAAAGTAATTAGCTTCCAATTAAAATAAATTAATTAATTTTAAAAATGAGCTGAATAAATATAGAGATGTTCAAAAGTTCTAAAAGAGTGGGCTGAACATTGTAATTTGGGAACTATTCCCCATAGGCTTAATGAAACCCCAATAAAAAATGCTAATATTATTTTGATGAAAAAATTTGGATTCTATTTGTAGACTGTGAGAGAATAAACAGTCTAAAGCTTGACATACTGTGGGTACATAATACATGTTAGCTCACTAGCAAGGTAATGTTCAAAATCCTTTAAGCTAGGCTTCAACAGTATGTGAACTGAGAACTTCCAGACATACAAGCTGGATTTAAAAAAGGCAGAGAAACCAGAAATCAAATTGCCAACATCTGTTGGATCATAGAGAAAGAGAATTCCAGAAAAAAACCTATTTCTGCTCCACTGACCATATTAAAGCCTTTGACTGTGTGGATCACAACAAACTGTGGAAAATCCTTAAAAAGATGGGAATACCAGACCACCTTACCTGCCTCCTGAGAAAACTGTATATGGGTCAAGAAGTCATATGGGTCATGCAATAGTTAGAACCAGACATGGAACAATGGACTGGTTCCAGATCGGGAAAGGAGTACATCAGGCTGTATATTGTCACCCTGCTTATTAAACTTATGTACAGAGTACATCATGTGACATGCCAGGCTGAATGAAGCACAAGCTGGAATCAAGATTGCCAGGAGAAATATCAATAACCTCAGATATGCAGATAACACCACCCTTATGGAAGAAAGTGAAGAGGAACTAAAGAGCCCCTTGATGAAGATGAAAGAGGAGAGTGAAAGAGCTGGCTTAAAACTCAACATTCAAAAAACTAAGGTCATGGCATCAGGTCCCGACATTTTATGGCAAATAAATGGAGAAAAAAAGAGAAACAGTGACAGACTTTATTTTCTTTAACTCCAAATCACTGCAGACAGTGACTGCAGCCATGAAATGAAAAGATGCTTGCTCTTTGGAAGAAAAGCTATGACAAATCTAGATAGCATATTAAAAAGCAGAGGCATTATTTGCTGACAAAGGCCTGTATAATGAAAGTTATGCTTTTTCATAGCTTTCCATAGTAGTCACGTATGGATGGGAAAGTTGAGCCATAAAGAAGACTGAGCACTGAAGAACTGATGTTTTCAAACTGTTGTGCTGGAGAAGACTCTTGAGAATCCCTTGGAATGCAAGAAGATCTAGCCAGTCAATCCTAAAGGAAATCAACCCCAAATATTCACTGGAAGGACTGATGCTGAAGCTAAAGCTACAATACTTTGGCCACCTGATGGGAAGTACTGACTCACCGGAAAAGACCCTGATGCTGGGAAAGATTGAGGGCAAGAGGCGAAGGGAACAACAGAGGATAAGAATGGTTGGATGGCATCACTGACTCAATGGACATGAGTTTAGGCAGGCCCTGGGAGATAGAAGAGGGCAGGGAAAGCTAGTGTGCTGCAGTCGATAAGATAGCAAAGAACTGGACTTGATGGAGGAGCCTGGTAGGCTACAGTCCCTGGGGTTGCTAAGAGTCGGACACGACTGAGCAATTTCACTTTCACTTTTCACTTTCATGCATTGGAGAAGGAAATGGCAACCCACTCCAGTGTTCTTGCCTTGAGAATCCCAGGGATGGGGAAACCTGGTTGGGCTGTGTTGGGAAGCATAGAACAAAATAGCCGTATTAAGAGAAAGTCCTTGGGAAAATGGCGAAGGGCCAGAAGTACCCTGGCTTTGTGTACTGCAGACAGAAAAACATCTCCTGCCTTTGATTATGCTTGGTGCCAAGATTTAATAATAAATAGGGATGTTACTTGAGAAAACGGGTTGTAGGATAAGCACATGAGTCACTTAGAGTGCTCTGTCCTTGAAATGTTTTTACTGATTATGTGTTAACCCCGTATGTGCTCTGCTGGCCATATACTCTAAGCTCTTTGTTTCTGCTTCTATAAAAAGGCTTGACTGTAGAAATAAACTTGTCAGTCCTTGCAAGAGACTGTCCAAGTGTCATTCCTTCAGGTTCGTCGCTTCCAAGTCCCGGGGAGAAAATCCCCAACAGGCTGCTGTCTATGGGGTCACACAGAGTCAGACATGACTGAAGCGACTTAGCAGCAGCAGAGGGACTGAACAGCAACAACAATACTTCTTCTTGCTTTCTAGCAAAATTCTGATGCCTCAGGCCATGGTGATCTCCTCCTTTAATTTTCATAATTACTATTCACTGGCACTGACTGTACAATTTTTGGAAGTTCTATTTTATATTGAATTTTTAGTTAATTTAGATTATTGGGTCATTAATTATTCTCTCAAAAACTGACTATAAACTCCTTGAAGTCAAGGACTAGGTTTAAATACCTTTGAATTAAATACTTAATGCATACTAGTCACCTGCAGAGAACAGAGGGGTGATGTAGAAAGAGACAATAGAATTGTTATTAGCTCATAACTACAGAATAAAATAAAATACTGTTAAACACACTTGAGGAAGTCAAACTATGGAGCCACATAAGCAATCCAAATGCCAACCACAGTCATGGTTGGAGTGTGCCTTCTCTTAGCTAGAGAAGTTACTGCTGAATATTATGTTGACTGATGGATCACGTCATTCCTAAAATATGCTGGAGCTGATAACAAGCTGAGATCGATTCCAGAGTCCAATAAGGATTCTCACAAAATAGGGGTGACTAATTAGAAGAAATACATGTTTAATAGTAGTCAATGGCCTAGGAAGCCATAGAAATGAATGAGAACTCCCCAATTCCCAAGGCTCCAAAGCAAAAATATTTCAGAATCATGCTCTGAGTAGGCCTGGCAGATTCTCAAAGTAGAGTGGCTGCAAAATACTCACTTGATATTTTAAGCGTATTTCGTATGCTTAAATTTGTAGAAATTTGTAAAAGTTGAGGAGAAGATACTGCTAGTCAGGAAGTAAACGTAGAGAACATAAGTAATATTAAATCGGTATGTGTGCCGTTTCCAAGAACTATGAGTAAGCAAACCACTTCTTGACTTCAACTGGATGTCATTTTACCTAAATATATGCAGGGGATATTAATACTATACTTGTGTTTACTTTAACAACCACCAGGACTGTGTGAAAATCAGCTTCACAGCCAAATAAAGTGACAAAAATGACAACTCCAAGAACACAGAAACCACTTTGCAAGTTTTGCTTGCATATTCTGTGTAATCTCCTGAAAAGGAGTCTTAGACATTTGTAAGCTGGCTGCCTGCCCTACCGACTTTTCAAGCTTCTATTTAACACCCTGAGGAGGGGTCTCACCAAAATGCCAACACTTAAGTCAGATAAATGCCTCTAACCTTCATAATCTGTCCAGTGTTCCAGCTATTACCAAGCAGTGGTAAATCTCACCAATAACTCAGAGCTCCACATTTCTGAGCAAAACTGTGATGTTTCAGAGCACCTAGTCACATATTCCCTAAATGGAGAGGAGGACTGTGTAGCCTAGCTTTCATGTAAAGTCAGTTTCAGTACGACTAACTGATTTCAAATGAGTGGCCACTGATGATAATTAGGTAGGCCTTCCATCTCTGTGTCCAACTCTGTGGGACCCAATAGACGGCAGCCCACCAGGCTCCCCCGTCCCTGGGATTCTCCAGGCAAGAACACTGGAGTGGGTTGCCATTTCCTTCTCCAATGCATGAAAATGAAGTCGCTCAGTCAGGTCTGACTCTTAGCAACCCCATGGACTGAGGCCTACCAGGCTCCTCTGTCCATGGATCATCTCTGTATCATCCCCATGCTCTCCTGCAATTTGAAGGGCTAATGAATGTAAAGATACTGAAGATATGCATGCGTGCTAAGTTGCTTCTGCCCTGTCCGATTCTTTGTGTACTACGGAACCATAGCTGGCTGGGCTCCTCTGTCCATGGGATTCTCCAGGGAAGAACACTGGAGTGGGTTGCCATACCCTCCTCCAGGGGATCTTCCTGATCCAGGGATTAAACCCACATCTCTTATGTCTCCTTGGCAGGTAGAGTCTTTACCACTAGCACTACCTGGGAAAGCCATACTGAAGGTATGGTTTGCACTTTACCATAATTAAACATACATTTGAGAAGAAAACTCACAAATAAAGCACAAGTATATGGTAACTGCATGAAACAAGAAAAACTTGAAGTTATATAACTCTTATTTGATGATAGGAAGTTTCCACACATATGCTGCAGACAGTAACTCTAAAGAGAACTCAGAGGACAGAGACTGCACTGTGGATGGGGTCATCAGAGGAGACTTTAGGAAGAGCTGCATCTTTAACTGGGAGACCACTTAGCTTATGGATTAAGGAAAAGGTTTCCGGAGCAACACACTGTGCTTTCCAATCCTGCTTAAACTCAGAGGAAATGTGTGTCCTTGAGACTATTATTTGATCCTTCTAAACTTCAGTTTTCCCATCTGTAAATGGGAATAGTAATAGTATAGTATTCACCTTGAAGGACTGAGTGAGATAATGAATGTGAAGCAGCTTCTGGAATATGGTAAGGGCTCAATCAAATATTAGCACACAAAATAAACAGAACAATTTAACTGTGAAATATAGATTGTTTGTGCTGGCAAGAGTGTGCAGAAAAGAGAACCCTCCTATACCATTGGTGGGAATTTAACTGGTGTATCCATTATGGAGAACAGTACACAGGTTCCTTAAAAAACAAAAGTAAAGCTACTGTATGATCCTGCAATTCCACGCCTGGGCATATATCCAGAGAAAACTCAAATTTGAAAAGATACATGCACCCCAATGTTCACTGCAACACTTTTTTAAATAGCCAAAATATGGAGACAACCTAAGTCACCATCAACAGAGGAATAGGTAAAGAAGACATGGTATTTATGCACAATGGAATGTTACTCATAGAAAATAATATTACCATAGAAAAGAATACAATAATGCCTTTCACAGCACCATGTATGGACCTAGAGATTATCATTTTAAATGAAGTCAGACAAAGACAAGTATCACATGATATCACTTTCATGTGAAATCTAAAAAAATTATATAAATGAATTTATTTATAAAACAAAAATAGACTCAAGCATAGAAAACAAACTTATGGTTACTAAAAGGGATAGCTGGGGAGTAAGGGATAAATTGGGAATCTGAGATTAACATATACACACCACTATATATAAAGTAGGCTTTCCTGGTGGCTGAAGGTAAAGAATGTGCCTGCAATGTGGGAGACCTAGGTTCAATCCCTGGGTTGGGAAGATCCCCTGGAGAAGGGCATGGCAACCTACTCTAGTATTCTTGCCTGTAGAATCTCCAGGGACAGAGGAGCCTGGTGGGCTACAGTCCATGGGTTGCAAAGACTTTAACATGACTGAGTGAATAAGTACAGCACATATATAAAGTAGATAACCAATAAGGAAAATGCGCTGGTCATAACAAATACCCTCTTCCAACAACACAAGAGAAGACTTTATACATGGACATCACCAGATGGTCAACACCGAAATCAGATCGATTATATTCTTTGCAGCCAAAGATGGAGAAGCTCTATACAGTCAGCAAAAACAAGACCAGGAGCTGACTATGGCTCAGACCATGAACTCCTTATTGCCAAATTCAGACTGAAATTGAAGAAAGTAGGGAAAACCACTAGACCATTCAGGTATGACCTAAATCAAATCCCTTATGATTATACAGTGGAAGTGAGAAATAGATTTAAGGGCCTAGATCTGATAGATAGAGTGCCTGATGAACTATGGAATGAGGTTCGTGACATTGTACAGGAGACAGGGATCAAGACCATCCCCATGGAAAAGAAATGCAAAAAAGCAAAATGGCTGTCTGGGGAGGCCTTGCAAATAGCTGCAAAAAGAAGAGAAGCGAAAAGCAAAGGAGAAAAGGAAAGATATAAACATCTGAATGCAGAGTTCCAAAGAATAGCAAGAAGAGATAAGAAAGCCTTCTTCAGCGATCAATGCAAAGAAATAGAGGAAAACAACAGAATGGGAAAGACTAGGGATCTCTTCAAGAAAATCAGAGATACCAAAGGAACATTTCATGCAAAGATGGGCTCGATAAAGGACAGAAACGGTGTGGACCTAACGGAAGCAGAAGATATTAAGAAGAGGTGGCAAGAATACACAGAAGAACTGTACAAAAAAGAGCTTCACGACCCAGATAATCATGATGGTGTGATCACTGACCTAGAGCCAGACATCCTGGAATGTGAAGTCAAGTGGGCCTTAGAAAGCATCACTACGAACAAAGCTAGTGGAGGTGATGGAATTCCAGTGGAGCTGTTCCAAATCCTGAAAGATGATGCTGTGAAAGTGCTTCACTCAATATGCCAGCAAATTTGGAAAACTCAGCAGTGGCCACAAGATTGGAAAAGGTCAGTTTTCATCCCAATCCCAAAGAAAGGCAATGCCAAAGAGTGCTCAAACTACCGAACAATTGCACTCATCTCACACGCTAGTAAAGTAATGCTCAAAATTCTCCAAGCCAGGCTTCAGCAATATGTGAACCGTGAACTTCCTGATGTTCAAGCTGGATTTAGAAAAGGCAAAGGAACCAGAGATCAAATTGCCAACATCCGCTGGATCATGGAAAAAGCAAGAGAGTTCCAGAAAAACATGTATTTCTGCTTTATTGACTATGCCAAAGCCTTTGACTGTGTAGATCACAATAAACTGTGGAAAATTCTGAGAGAGATGGGAATACCAGACCACCTGATCTGCCTCTTGAGAAATCTGTATGCAGGTCAGGAAGCAACAGTTAGAACTGGTCATGGAACAACAGACTGGTTCCAAATAGGAAAAGGAGTACGTCAAGGCTGTATATTGTCACCAGGTTTATTTAACTTATATGCAGAGTACATCAGGAGAAATGCTGGACTGGAGGAAACACAAGCTGGAATCAAGATTGCTGGGAGAAATATCAATAACCTCAGATATGCAAATGATACCACCCTTATGGCAGAAAGTGAAGAGGAACTAAAAAGCCTCTTGATGAAAGTGAAAGTGGAGAGTGAAAAGGTTGGCTTAAAGCTCAACATTCAGAAAACGAAGATCATGGCATCTGGTCCCATCACTACATGGGAAATAGATGGAGAAACAGTGGAAGCAGTGTCAGACTTTATTTTTCTGGGCTCCAAAATCACTGCAGATGGTGACTGCAGCCATGAAATTAAAAGACGCTTACTCCTTGGAAGGAAGGTTATGGCCAACCTAGATAGCATATTCAAAAGCAGAGACATCACTTTGCCAACAAAGGTTCGCCTAGTCAAGGCTATGGTCTTTCCTGTGGTCATGTATGGATGTGAGAGCTGGACTGTGAAGAAGGCTGAGCGCCGAAGAATTGATGCTTTTGAACTGTGGTGTTGGAGAAGACTCTTGAGAGTCCCTTGGACTGCAAGGAGATCCAACCGGTCCATTCTGAATGAGATCAGCCCTGGGATTTCTTTGGAAGGAATGATGCTAAAGCTGAAACTCCAGTATTTTGGCCACCTCATGCGAAGAGTTGACTCATTGGAGAAGACTCTGATGCTGGGAGGGATTGAGGGCAGGAGGAGAAGGGGACGACAGAGGATGAGATGGCTGGATGGCATCACTGACTCGATGAATGTGAGTCTGGGTGACCTCCGAGAGCTGGTGATGGATAGGGAGGCCTGGTGTGCTGCAGTTCATGGGGTCGCAAAGAGTCGGACACGACTGAGCGACTGATCTGATCTGATCTGATATAACACAGGGAACTATATTCAATATATTGCTATATATATATATGTGTGTGTGTATAAAACTGAATCACTTTGCTATGCACTTGAAGCTAATACAACATGGTAAATTAACTATACTTCAATTTTTAAAAAGGTTTTAAAAAAAGATAGATTGCCTGGAAGTGGACTAAAGAGGGATATTATGTTAATAGATAAGATGATACTTAGTGGGAAACATCTAAAGTCAGTCTCCAATCCCTTACATCACTCTCCAAAGGTCCTGGTTATTTATTATAAACCACCAAGATTTAGGGGAATTTGGGAGAGCATCCACTGGCCTTCCTCTTAGAATCTATCTGAGGGAAGGAAACCAAATCTTCTCTTTCTGATATTCCATTGAACACATTTTGAGCATAGCACACCATCATCAGAGTAACATTCCAAATGCTCAGAAAGTCCCAGCTGAAAGAGCAAAATAACTCCCTGACCTAGAAGCAGGGGTTGAATTTTCATGAAACCAGACTTAAGCATTCACTGTGACACTCAAAGGAGTTTTGTCTGTAACACATCATCGAGAAAAAGCTTCCAATTAAGTGAAAATTTGAGCCAATCTAAATGTTTGGAATGATGTAGACAGCTCAGCCCTTTCCTATCCTTCCCCTGTTCTCCCATTACCCCTATCCCCATTATTGTCATATTATTGCATTTTCACATTGTTCAGCAAACAATGGGCTGAAATTCTGGCCCCATTGATCAGATGTTTGGCATTATATAGCCAGAGCCAATAAATAGAAAACAACTCACTCAAGAAACATTCTAGCCAAGAAAGGGCAATAAGTGGGCCATTTCACTACCATCCAGAACGACTCCCAAATCTCACATTTCCACATATGATCTGGCAATTATGGCTCCAGATTGAGGATTTCAAAGCAATTTCTGCCACTCCAGGTGCAAGCCTGGTTGTTTAATTGGTATCTGTAGCTTAGGAGGAGGGAGTTTATTGGACTCTTTTGGTATAGCCTCCCAAAATCCAGCTGCAAAAGCTAAAGTCCCCTTGCAAACCAACTTCACACCTAAGCATAAAGATTCAAGACACTATTTAGAGGAGCGAAAAGAGAGCTCACTATTGAATAGCAGCTTTCAGGGCAGGAAGGAAAGGCTCAGCCACAGTGTCCTTTGGCTCTATGTTTCCAGAGGACACGTTTGGCTGTAGCACCAGATTGCCAGGTTGGTAAAAGCTCCTATCAAGCCCTGCGTCTTGCCTTCTGTTAGGAGACCTGTGACACCTTTTCTTCTCTCACACCACAGGGTGAGCGGCAAGTCAGAGAATCTACAATCAACATAAAAGTCAAATTTTACAATCACTTCTGTGCTGAATGGCCCACTTTCCCCCTTGTGCTTGGGGACTTCATCATATTAAGGAGAGACAGCAAAAGAGGTACATTCTTTTCAGAATCCAGTACACCTCAAGGCAATTGCTATGAGAGAAGAAAGGCTTACAGACCAGCTTGCACTCCCTAGCAACCACTGTCACGGGTTCTTACAGGTCACCTTCAAGCAGAATATTAGGGATAAATTTTTTTTTTAATTATGGAATACAATCTTTAATACAAAGAAAGCCCTGATAGAGTATTACCATTCAGTTCAGCCACTCAGTTGTGTCCAAATCTTTGTGACCCCGTGGACTGCAGCATGCCAGGCTTCCTTGCCCATCACCAACTCCCAGAGCTTGCCCAAACTCCTGTCCATCAAGTTGGTAATGCCATCCAACCATCTCATCCTCTGTCATCCCCTACTCCTCCTGCCTTCAACCTTGTCCAGCATAAGGGTCTATTCCAATGAGTCAGTTCTTCGCATCAGGTGGCCAAAGTATTGGAGTTTTAGCTTCAGCATCAGTTCTTCCAGTGAATATTCAGGACTGATTTCCTTTAGAATTGACTGGTTGGATCTCCTTGCAGTCCATAGGACTCTCAAGCGTCTTCTCCAACACCACAGTTCAAAGGCATCAATTCTTCAGTGCTCAGCTTTCTTTATAGTCCAACTCTGACATCCATACATGACTACAGGAAAAGTCATAGCTTTGACAAAATGGACCTTTGTTGGCAAAGTGATGTCTCTGCTTTTTAATATGCTGTCTATTTTTAAGATAATTTTTAATACAAAGAAAGTATTGATAGAGCAACACCATACTCCTAACTAATACATTTTTAGTTTACAAAGCAATACCAAAACAGGAGAGAAGGGGGCAGGGCACAACTTTTTAAAGAATGGCAGAGCCATCAGATCAGATCAGATCAGATAAGTCACTCAGTCGTGTCCGACTCTTTGCGACCCCATGAATCACAGCACGCCAGGCCTCCCTGTCCATCACCAACTCCCGGAGTTCACTCAAACTCACATCCATCAAGTCAGTGATGCCATCCAACCATCTCATCCTCTGTCGTCCCTTTCTCCTCTTGCCCCCAATCCCTCCCAGCATCAGAGTCTTTTCCAATTAGTCAACTCTTCACATGAGGTGGCCAAAGTACTGGAGTTTCAGCTTTAGCATCATTCCTTCCAAAGAAATCCCAGGGCTGATCTCCTTCAGAATGGACTGGATGGATCTCCTTGCAGTCCAAGGGTCTCTCCAGAGTCTTCTCCAACACCACAGTTCAAAAGCATCAATTCTTCGGCGCTCAGCCTTCTTCACAGTCCAACTCTCACATCCATACATGACCACAGGCAAAACCATAGCCTTGACTAGACGGACCTTTGTTGGCAAAGTAATGTCTCTGCTTTTGAATATGCTATCTAGGTTGATCATAACTTTCCTTCCAAGGAGTAAGTGTCTTTTAATTTCATGGCTGCAGTCACCATCTGCAGTGATTTTGGAGCCCCCCAAAATAAAGTCTGACACTGTTTCCACTGTTTCCCCATCTATTTCCCATGAAGTGATGGGACCTGATGCCATGATCTTCGTTTTCTGAATGTTGAGCTTTAAGCCAACTTTTCACTCTCCTCTTTCACTTTCATCAAGAGGCTTTTTAGTTCCTCTTCACTTTCTGCCATAAGGGTGGTGTCATCTGCATATCTGAGGTTATTGATATTTCTCCCGGCAATCAATTACAGTTTGTGCTTCTTCCAGTCCAGCGTTTCTCATGATGTACTCTGCATAGAAGTTAAATAAACAGGGTGACAATATACAGCCTTGACGAACTCCTTTTCCTATTTGGAACCAGTCTGTTGTTCCATGTCCAGTTCTAACTGTTGCTTCCTGACCTGCATACAAATTTCTCAAGAGGCAGATCAGGTGATCTGGTATTCCCATCTCTTTCAGAATTTTCCACAGTTCTATGCCCTAGCACATACCAAACATTCTGAAAACGACCAGTGGAAGAATGAATGAGAGAGCACATACTTGCTCCTTAAGAAGCCTTGGGTTATGTCTTCATTTTTCTCAGTGTCTATACTTACAAACTGTACTCTGCCCTTAGTCATACTCTTACAGATGTGTGCCACTGATCCAAGCAGTTGACTGACAGCAAGACTCAAGGTGCATATTCCCAATTGTAGATGAATTCCAGCACATTGCCCACCAACCCCATGACTGAACTATCCAGAATACAGCTCCACAGGAGTAGGGATTTGGGCCTACAGTGAATCCTGGCTTATAGTAAGTGCTCACCAAGAGGGAGAATGGGGGAACCAGGTGAGGATCAGAGTTATTTCTGTGTTGAAGGAATCATGCATGGGCTCAAGCTGAACTTCCTAACGATGTATATGTTTAAATAGACTATCAATCTGCCTCTCAGAGGGCAGTAGCTCTATTTTTTAGACTCTAGGTTTGAATTATTACTTTAGGTTTAGACTTTGGCTTTGAATTATGTATTTCTCCAGAAATATTTACCTGGTATAGGTAGCCTACCTTTGGGGCCCCTCTCAAGATTGTATCATGTGTAAAGATCCCCCTGTATCAAGTTAGTCCTTCCTTTTCTTAACTTCTCCCAGTAGATATTCTGTCCGTAATCAGTTCTCTGGAGAAGGCAATGGCACCGCACTCCAGTACTCTTGCTTGGAAAATCCCATGGATGGAGGAGCCTGGAAGGCTGCAGTCCACGGGGTCGGCTGAGGGTTGGACACGACTGAGCGACTTCACTTTCACTTTTTACTTTCATGCATTGGAGAAGGAAATGGCAACCCATTCCAGTGTTCTTGCCTGGAGAATCCCAGGGATGGGGAAGCCTGGCGGGCTGCCGTCTATGTGGTCACATAGAGTCAGACACGACTGAAGTGATTTAGCAATAGCAATAGCAATCAGTTCTCTATGTGTTTTAATCTTGTTTTGCCAACTGAGTAGGTGCCAATTTGAATAAATCATTTTTAGATACTGTAGTGAGCAGCCCCTATACAAAGCACAGCAGGTGCTTACCCTCTTCTTGTTAGACTGAAATGTTGAGGATTTACCAGTCTGGAGGGATTAAAGGGTATGTGTTAGCATAACAGCCAACATCACAATTCCTCTTAGAAAGGAACTAACTACACTGAGAAAAATACTTTACTAGACCATTTGGGAATGAAATCATAAAGCCTCCACAACAAGGTCTGGAAAGAAAGAGCAGAACTGGAAAACAAGGGCAGAACAAGAAATCAATTGCTCTACATAGAAAGTGAGAGGATTTCCTTTTGTAACTGAGAGGAAGCAGGGAGTGGAGAGAGAGAAAGAAGTCCCACTTATGTAGCCAGAGTTAGGAGCCCAGGTTGGTAAGGATGGAGTTCTAAGGAGCTGGGTATGTAAGATCAAGTCTGTGGTTTCCCTCATTCTGCTCCTCCATGTTCTGGTTTTCCTCTCACACAAAAGCCCTGTGTGAAGCATTTGTGTATGTTACTGTTTCTTGATGGAAATCAATGAGAAAGTAAAGTGCTGTACTGAGATCACCAGAGGCCAGAGATGGGTTCACACACATGAGCTATCAACTGAGGGAATTCATCAGAAACAAGAACCCACAATCAGAGGTGAGGGGAAAGCCATGAGTCCTCTCCTCTTCCTTCCATTACTCCCCAGATTCTGTGAGGATGGGGGTCTTACTATAAATGGGGCTGAGTTTCAAATGAGCTTTAGGAGGACCTCAAAGAGCAGATACTGAAACTGACATGTGCATTACATGGGGTTATAGGCTGTCGAGACCTAAGGCTGCCATCAGTAAGAATGAGTACACTGAGGCCTGAAGTGGGGAAGGGACTTGGCCAAAGTTGTTTCACTCTTTGGTGAAGGAGCAGGGTGTCCAGCACTCAGGCTTTCCCCAAACATTATTCTATCTTCTACTCTGTGCAGCGCCTCCATCCTTAAATTGACCATGGGGGCCCAGCAACAGCGTCTGTCTAAGACTGTGGCATTTGTTGGACTTTTAATTGGAGAAATTTAGGTTACTGTCAATGCCAACAAGGGCTATTGTTTATCTAAAGGCTGGGATCACAGCTGTGCTGCTGGGCCATCCGGGAGAGCCATCTGTCGTTTGGGGGAATCCTAAGGGGATCTGGCATGGGTGGATGAGGTCCTAGGAATGGGCCGAATTGGGGATGCTGCTAGTAGCCTCCAGGCCTCAATTATCAAGAGACTCTTCACCTTGTGCCGCCTTTCCTTGTCTGTTTCAGGAGCCCAGAAGGGAGCACTCTATGACTCCTGGTATCTCACATTTGCAGGTATGGAATACAGAAGATGTGCTTCCACCAGTCTTAGGACTGGTACCCAGGAGAGGCATCCCAAGGGGAGGTCCTCTCTGGGAGGCTATCTTCTTGGACCATCCCCTTTATTTCCAGGTAATCAGGGTGGCTTAGTCGGAATCAAATTATTTTACTTCTTCCTGTCATTTGGGTTTCTTTCCTATCACTGATATTGCCCTGAAGGTACAGATAGGTATCATGAAGCTGAAATTGTGCTTAAACAAGGAGATGCTGCAAGTCAAGGCAGCCACAGGCTTAACTGCTAGCTCCCAACCACCAGGTTTGAACAATGGCTGTCCCCAAAGAGCCAGAGAACCAGAGAAGTCGCAGGCAGCCTGTCTCCTCAGGGGTCTGGGAGGGCTAGGAGAAGAATTGCCTGACCAGGGTTGAGGACAACAGAAATTAGAGCAGAGAGGAAGAGGGATGAAAATGCTATGCAAATACAGCAGCCTGCTTTTGTCTCTTCTAACCACAAGCACTAAACATTTGATAACAACATCAAAACCACAAATTTCTTTATCCCTGCTATTGTGTGAAACGATGGCTTCAAGAAAGAGAGGTTAAGGAGATTTAGTTGAGGTCAGCCAGCAAATCAGTAAATCCTGGAAATGATTCAGTCTCTGCTCATCTCCAACTACCACCCTTTGCTGTTTTCTATGCTGTTTAAATACGAAGCTGTGTGAGTAAACAGAAAATGCTGTAGGTCCTTTCTAGTAGGACTGCAAACACAGGCTAAAAGCCATTTCCATTTTTGATCGGATGAAAATAACTTTTAGGCATTTTCTGTCTTAAAAAAAAAAAAAAAAAAAAAAAACTATTGCCATGATAAAACTCTGAAAGGGGGTCAGAGGGAGGGAGTGTTTCTGAACCAGAAAAGCTGCTCTGGGAGTCATCAGATTTCTGTAGTGAGTAGCAGGTCTGGGATTGACTTGTGTAACTCTTAGCTGCTAATGACCTATTGCAATGCAGGCTTAGATATGAAAGTGTGCCATGTTTTCTGACTTTTAGGAGTCTGAAAAGTTGAAAATGAAGATGGAGACCTACTCCAGATTCCCCTCAATTTGATGGGTATCTGATTCTAACAGTGATAAAGGTCATTATTGGAACAACTACCTCATAAAGTCTTTCCCAGACACCCTTTCTCGCATTCCATAGCCTCTTCCAAGCTTTTTTTCTCCTCTTTTCTTAATATTTATCACTATTTAACATACTATATATCTTACTTATCACTGCCTAAATTAGTGTGTATTTACCTACTTATCTTGTCTCTTATCTCTTTTTTTCCAAGTAGAATCTAAACCTCCTGATGGCAGTGGTTTTTCTTGTTTTGTCCACTGTTTATCCTCGGGGACTAGAACAATGTCTGCTGCAGGAAGGTGTTCTAGTAAGACACTGAAGAAATGAATATAAGGAAGGTGATCAAAGTGATAATCAAAATTCTGACAAGGTATATGCTCTACGCAAAGCACGAGTAGCTAATTTAAACAAGCAGAAACCATAATAATTTCTGTTATTAGTCTGCTAGAGTGGCCATAACAACATATCACAGAGTGGGTGCTTCCAAAATAGAAATTTTCTCACAGTTCTAGAGCTAAAAATCCAAGATCAAGCTGTTGGCAGGTTGGATTTCTTCTGAGGCCTCTCTCTTTGGCTTGAAGTTGGCCACCTTCATACAAGTCTTCACATGATCACCCCTCAGTCTATGAGGGTGCACCCCTGGTGTCTCTCTGTTTGTCCAAATTTCTTCTTCTTATAATAAGGCCCATCGTAACAGTCACATTCTAATCACCTTGTTAAAGGCTATATGTCCAAATATTGTCACATTCTGAAGTATGGGGGGAGGGGGAATGGTAGGGCTTCAACATATGAACTGGGGGTGAGGGGTTTCATAATGTCCCTCCAAAGGATTGAGGTATGTTAGGAAAATAATATATAATTTCTTGGGTATTAAGAATTATCAAAGAGAAAGAACAAAGTAAATATAAGAAACATAGGATGCATCTTACAAGATAGATAATAAAGTGATAGACTGTGTCAGGCTTGTAGTAGTTTCTTTATTAGAAAATGTGGAAATTAAATATGCTTCTGAGCCTTGTTCCTCATCTGGAAAATGGGAATAATGGAATTGAGATTGAACGGGATGAAGTATGCCACATTCCCAACAGCTTGGCATGTAGATGGTATTTAATAAATGCTGCTTACCTTCTTTTTTTCTTTCCTCCAAAAATACTATGTTCATTTTGGTGCCACGCATTAATAGGAACACTGACAGTATTGTGAAGATTGCCTTTCCTGGGCAGTCCTTTTTTGTTTAACCACCACAGTGATATCATTTTTCTGATTATGAAATAATACCCACTCATGTTAAAATTCAAACACTATAGGAGTGAGATAGAAAGTGAAAGAAACACTGTTAACTAATATCCTCCCCAGCAATAGATAACCACTATTCACAGTTTAATGTGTAGCCTTCAGCCTGTCTCTCTGTTTTTATATAAACGTTGAACTTGTTCTTCATATAAAAGTAAAGTAATCCACGATTGGCATTTTTCTATGCCAATATATACAGATCCAGCCCATTCATTTTTACATTAGTCTTTCATTATATTTGGAAAGAGGGAGTGGACCTGATTTCTTTTCCCTGGAACGTCTCAGAGCCTTTAATATAAACGGTGACTATCCACGAGGCTGATAAACTAAGTGGCATGTGCCAGTTATCAAATCATTGTGTCTCATCTCTAAACCCATGCTCTTTACTCTGCAGTGCTGGGGTAGACACGTGAGGGCACCGGGGGAGACAGGGAGGATAGAGGAGGAATTTCCTGTTTGTCTCCTGCTGTTTCACTCCTGTCTCAGAGCAGCCCTTCTCTGAGTTGGCAGCAGCGAATACTTCTCCTAGCAGCAGCTGAATCAAGCTTTTTCTTTCTCCAACACTTGTAGAACGAGCCTCATTGCATCTGAGATCCCAGCACCAGCCAACTACCTCCCCTCCTTAGAGGTCTAGATTGCAAAACCAGGGGGACTCCTTTGAGTTCAGAGTCTAGCACCTGACAAGCTATAACACATCCTCAGGTGCTATAAGGTGTAAGTTCCAGCAACTTGATGTCCCTCATGCAAGCTTCTATGATTTAATAGAGCCAGCCCTGTAATTCCAGCTAGTACATTTAATAATATGAGTCCTTGGGGTGGTCATTGCTTCCTGCAGTTGCTACCTACAGGCATAACTTGGTGTTCTTGTTGTGCCTTCTTGGTTATTTAGTACTGTATCTTTATATCAACTTTTTTTCTGTTCAAATAATTGGTAGGTTTCTGTCTCTTGACTGACCTCTGACTAGTAAATGACATCTCTGGATCTTATTTATCTATGTCCCTGTCCTCCAGGGACAGCTCAGAGGTCCAGCCTCTTAGAGAGAGGAGGCTCTGCATTTAAGTTTAAAAAGTATATGATCATTAAGAAAGGCTCATCAAGCCTTGGTGAACCTCCCTGTACAAATAAGGGAGGTAGAGAAAAGGCTGTATATGCTACTGACTTTAATAACCAGCCATCATTTTCCAGCAACTAGATCTACCATTAGTGAAAAGACTTTGAAGAATCACCAAGATGCATTTTGAAAGCTTTTGTTTGAGCCAAGACTTTTAGATCTTGAACATTTAATCTTCATTTGAGTTCATTTTATCATTTCTTACAGTCTTTTACTCATTTTGGCTTTAATCATTTATCACGTTCTTTTTCTGTTAGATTTGTGGATTGGGACACCTTTTCTTTCAAACATAGTATTCAACCCAACAAGCCATGAATATTCTCTCTCCACTTTACAAAGCTAATTAAATTCTCTTTCCTACAATAGTGTTGATCCTTCCTGCCAACTTTTCCTTTAAAATATCCTTCACACTCATTGTTTCCTATTCATCTCAGCTGCCAGCTATTTCATTTGCGTTCTTCCTCTCCTGCCTGGCTCATCACAACAATCTCTCCATGATTCTCCTAACCTCCAGCTGCCCCATCTTCCAGTTCACCCTCCATCTCATCATCTGACTGATTTACTGAGTTCCATAATTCTTCTGGTCAAAACCCTTCTTAGGTTCCCAAACACCCCCATCTCTAACTTCTTAGTATAATACTCAAGTTCTTCTCAAAATGATTGTAGCAATTTGATCTTTGGCAACTGGAGGTCCTAAATCTAATGCTCCAGTCCAACATGTTTACTCGTTTCCCTTAAGTTGGATTTTTGCTTTTCTTGCCTACTATCAGGTATTCATTTCATTATCCTATAGAGAAAGCCCCACCTGTTCTTATTCCCATCCAAATGCTATCAGGTCTGCAAGGCTTAACGCAACATCCTTCTGTTAGCAATTGTCCCTTTCCAGTATGCTGGTCTTTTCCTTCCCTGAACCCCTATGACTTTTAGAGGTTTTCCCCTAAGTAAGTAATGAAAGTGTTAGTTGCTCAGTCATGTCAGACTCTTTGCAACTCCGTGAACTGTAACCCACCAGGCTCCTCTGTCCATGGGATTCTCCAGGCAAGAATACTGGAATGGGTTGCCATTCCCTTCCCCAGGGTATCTTCCCAACCCAGGGATAATACTAGCTACCATTTGCTGAGCATACACTGGATAACAGCACTCACCTTATTACAGCATCATCACTAATCTTCTTTATGATTCTTCATCCTGTTTTGGATGAAAAAATTGACACTCAGATTTGTTAAGTTTCCTGAGGTCACGTAGCTTATTAAGAGGGGGCATCAAGAGTAGTGGCCTTTTCCTTCAACTCCACCATGCTGTTATTCATTGATCTTCCAGTCAGAAGACCTGGGTTTACCCTAGGTTCTGTCACTAACTAGCAGTCAAATCTTGCATGGATCACTTCACTTCTACTGACTTTCTTTTCTCATCTCCAAGGCTCCTTCCATTACTAACATTCAGAAAGCCAGTTCACAGAGGGTCATGGATCCGATTATGTTATTCTGGATGAGAAAAGAGATCTCAGACCATGCCTACTGGTGCTTTTATTGTGTGTTTAATTCCTGGGAAAGTGAAGATATGGTGGGGTCAGGACATTGAGACAATTACTCTTTGCAGGATGCTCAGAGGCATCTTGTCATGTTGAATTAGGTATTTACCTTTATTTAGAAACTCTGGAAATTTTACAGGAAGGGTTTGTTAAACTATCTACCTGCCATAGAATCACAGATGAACAAAAGTTGGGGAGATTTCCTTTTTCCTCTTCATAGCAGAGGGATTTGCCTTTTCATTTTTGGGCCCCATGAAAGAGCAGACACAAATTTCTTTTTATCAGATGGAAGCCTGTGTTGGGCAACTGCCAAAGCAAGCTGGGTCAACCCCAAAGAGAGCATTAGGTAGATGGAAGTCTGCAGCTTTTCCCTGAACACATGTCCCACCACTTAGCCTTGCAGGGTGCAGCCACACAGCCCTGACAGAGCCCTGTAAGCATGGAAATAGGAAACCAAAATAAAGACAGGGCCATTGAAATCTCAAAACTATGATCAACTGGAATTGCTCAGGGTACTTACCTTGACCCTAGCTGTGTAACAGAAAAGAATAAATCTTACTCCATATTAGACCTGTTCCTTTTGTTTTAACATTTGTGTTCTATTGCTTTTGCTTCAAGTTAAGAATGTTGCCTATGGCCTGAAACATACAGGCTAGCTCATTCTCAAGCCTCTGACCTTTAAGGATATAACACTTGTCCATTAATATAGAAATTAAAAAACTTCAGAACACAGAATAATATTTGTCTTGACAACTGTAAGAACAAAGGATTCTGACACCAAGAAGTTTTTAACCACCAACCAAGCCCCTCCCTCACCTTGCCTTTGAAAATGCTTTGCTGTGGGACTTCCCAGGCATTGAAGTGGAAACAAATCCACCTGCCAACTGCTGAAGCCCATGCACTCTAGGGCCTGAGAGCCATAACTACTGAGCCTGTGTATTGCAACTACTGAAGCCTGCACGCCCTAGAGCCCACATGCCACAACTACTGAGCCCGTGTGTTGCAGCTCCTGAAGCCCAGGCATCTAGAGCCTGCGCTCCACAACAAGAGAAGCCACTGTACTGAGAAGTCTGCACACCACAACAAAGAGCAGCCCCTGCTCGCTGCAACTAGAGAAAGCCCGTGCCAAGGAACAAAGACCGAGCACAGCCAAAAATAAACTAAAAAAACAATGCTTTACTGAAACCCTTCAACGAGTTCAGGGTTTTGGGGGGCACGAACCACCCATTCTCCTTGCATGGTCCTGCAATAAACCTTCCTCTGCTCCAAACTGCAACATTTGATTGGTTTTGCTTTAGGAGCTTGTGTTAGGTAAGAGTTGTGGAAAAAACTTGGATTTAGGAGGTGAGCAGATAGAAATTACAGGCCAGCCCTTGTGAGTTACATCTCTGAGTTTTAGTTTTTGTTTTTGTAAAATGAGAGTCACACCATTTGCCTTATTGCATTATTTTCTAGAACTTGAGGAAATGAAAACGCAAGTAGTCTCAAGGGAGATACCCACCAAAGGCTACTTTGTCTCCTTGTCTGTACCTTAAATAGTTAATCAAATGCCAGCAACTAAACTATATGATCTCTAAATTCAAACTGAGGTGGGAGAGTAGATGGTGTGGGTAAGATAAAGACCACAGGAACACTATCCCATTTTGTGTATTTCCTCCTTGTTTGAATATCCCATTTCTCAATCTTGCAGAAAATAAAAAAAAAAAAAAAATCTCTCATTGTTTGGGAGATTCCATGCTTTCCCCTCCATCCTGCTTCTCAAGATCAATCCTAAAAGAGTTGGCGTCGCACTTCTCAGCACTGCTACCACCAATCCCGAGAAGCGGGTTCTTTTAGCATGCTTTTAAGTGCTCGCATGACTAATAAAGTGTGACATGGCTGAGATTTGCTAGGCTTCTATTCGGGAGCGTACATTCTAGCTGACAAAATATGGCTAAATTTAGCTGCTTTCAGACAACAAGCGTCTTTCAAACAAAGAGGGCCTCAAAGGCGAAAATGAGCCATAACATGTCTCTGTCCTAACATGGATTTGCCCAGCCTCTCATTGGCACCTCAGCCCTCGGCACAAAGATGCACACACCACGAGCAGTGTCTGAGCTGTGTCGATGGTGACAAGTACCAGGTAAGGTGCTCCTCTGGTGGCCGTCAACCCCAGAGTTTTTACTGAGGTGGGGAAATGGGTGTGTTGTGCAGCAGACAGAACAAGTTCAATGATCATAGAATCTGCAGCTCTGGTAGCACCATCTGTGTGCTGATCTGTGCTCTAACCACTGCCCTCTGCAGGCACCAGTCATAATATATCAGGCCTGGAAGAGAGCCAGAGGCCATCTCACTTAAACCTCTGTTCTGTATTTGGGACAACCAGGGTCCAAAAAGGGGAAGCAGCTTGCTCAGGGTCCCACAGCCAGTAGGTGGCTGATCTTAAGCAAGAAGACCAAGCTTTTAACTCTTGGTCAGCTTAAAACTGCTCCAAAGCACAGAAAGTGTGGGAAATCTGCCTGGACGTGTGGGAGGCACTTTGTGAAGAAGAACTGTATGCTGCCGAAGCACCCTAAGAGCTAAAACTGTTTCCTTTCCAGCCCAAGGTTTGTGTAGCTGGATCCAAAACATCATGAATGTATTTGACGTGGATCACAAAGAAGACACTGACCTCTCTGTGGCAAGCAGGGTGACAGAGGATATTCCCTGAGTTCAGACTGATGCCCAACAGCAGCCAATCGATTGTAGGCTCAGACTCAGAGGCTCAAAGAAAGAGAGTCACAGTCCCCCACAATGTCAACTACCAAGCATGGAAAAGAAATAGAATGGAGCCTGCAGAGCCCTAAACCAGGCCATAGATGCAAGGCCTTGTACCAAGGTCACGGATAGGGAGCCCTGCCCAAGGTCATCTCTAGAACTGACCAAGCCCCATAGCAACTGTTGCCATAAGCCACCCTGACCTAAACTGGCCAGCTCCCTGACGACATATTAGGTAAAAACAGTCACCCTAACCAACCATCTAATGCCACCCTTCCAGCAGGAATTTTCTTTGTCTTGAGACTATAAAAATTGGCTACTAGCCTATGAAAAGCATCTGTTCTCCCTTGAGCTGGCCCACTGTTCTAACTGTATCTCCCATTCTAATGAACTCTATTCTCTTCTCATTGTATCTTGTGTCTGGAAATTCTTTCCCAACCTGTGCACAGACCATGACAGAGCTTTCCAGCCAATGGCTAGAATTTCAGATCCAAGCACATCGTCTACTCACTGGTGATTACTTGTTGGCCCTTGCATCATTCCCAGCCCCTGCTATGCTCTCCCCATGCCTCAGGGAATAATAACTGGGAGCTGCATTTCCTATGTTCCTAGGTCAGCAGGGTTCCTGCTGTGGTTTAGGCTCTGCCTGTGAGATGCTCTTAAATGAGTGTTGGCAGCAAATTTTCTTTTCTCTGGCAGTGCTGGTGGACATATGGTTTTGGTCACATGTTATCAGTGGTCTCCATGTTCCCCAGAGGTTGCACAGCCAGATGTGACCATTGTCCAGGGTGGTTTTCTGAAGTCTCTTGACCCAGGGAGGTGGCAGGAACTTCCGGACTCTCAGGATCACAGATAAGGTGGTAAAGTTGAAAGCTTGTGGCTGCCCCCTTGCTTTAACATACAGAGCCAGTCCTTCCAAAGCACTTAATTCTGTGTTAAGTTCTTTTCTGTTTGAAATATCTACAGTGGTTTCTAATCTCTTGATTACACACTGATTACCAATAGATTTAGTTATGGTAACACAATTCATGGAGCATTTCCCAAATGCCCAGACTATACTAAGACTATATATATATATATATCATGTATATATCATGATACATGATATATAGTGTATCATGCTCACTAGAATACAGTAATCATCCTGAATTTACAAATTTTAAAAAAAATGGAGAATTAGATAGATGCTTGCCTGGCTTCCCTGGTGGCTCAAAGGTTAAAGCATCTGCCTGGAATGCGGAAGACGCGGGTTCAATCCCTGGGTCGGGAAGATCCCCTGGAGAAGGAAATGGCAACCCACTCCAGTATTCTTGCCTGGAGAATCCCATGGAAGGAGGAGCCTGGTAGGCTACAGTCTGTGGGGTCTCAAAGAGTCAGACACGACTGAGCGACTTCACTTCACTGCCTGGCTTCACCTACTCAGCAAATGGCAAGCCAAGATTAAACTCAGACTATCCCACTCTAGACTCTACACTCTTAGCCACTTCATGAACCAATACCTTTCACTTTACAATCTGCTTCAGAAGAGTCATGCTTAAGAACACCATCAGAGGAAAGCTGAATCTCAAAGGAAAGAGAAAGAAATCAGGGTTCAAGGAGAAGAGACAGCAGAAGACATTGTTTGCCTCTCTCCTCTCTCGCCCCTTCTTCTGCAGCTGATGAAATTTTATACACACATGACAAGTGTCTGTGTGCCTGACCCTCTGCCTCCAAGTAACCTCTCTCTATGACTCCTCACCATCACTTGTGTGACAAGGGGTTACTGCCTCTAGACTGGGGATGAAGCCAACTCAGACCTCTGCACAGTTTTCTTTACTTAAGCACTATAGCTGCCCCAGTCAGAAGGAATGCTTCCCTTGCTCTATTTGTGACAATGTCTCAACTCACTTTGAATTTGAACAAATTACATATATGCTCCCTTCTCTTATTGGCTTGAAAGTGTCAGTCATCAGGCATTACCTTTAATTCACACCATCACAGAACTTCGAAGGTGCCTCCTGGCTCTTTCATGGGATCTCCCTGCCAGCAGAACTCTGACCGTAGGAATCTGGCTACACAATCCCCTATTTCCTCTTCAAATTCCAATTTCCTGATACCTCATCAGCTTTTATTCAGTTTCTGTGCATGGCTCCTGACCACAGCTCTGACTCAGGTATGGACTCACTTAGCAGTAGGTATCCTTTGACCTGACACCTGGTAATTGCCTGGTAAACACAAAACAGAGCTGGATCTATACTGGCAGATTACTCTCACAACTCTCAAGGGTCTAACTTGTCCTTTCCCAGCAATGTTTCTAGCACTCATATGGTGCGTTACTCCTCCTCAGCTCTATCCTTGACTGCCAGACAGCCTGTAGGTTTCTCACTGACAGCACAGTGACCCTTTCAAAGGAGAGATTCAGGAAATGTTAGTTGAACTGAAATAAAAGTGAATGCCCATAATTTGGAAGAGCCCCCAGAAATGAAAGATTCACTGAAATTGACAGCTACTAAAGAAGAAAGAGGTGTCATCTGCCATCTCGGGGGCAGTAAGGAGGTCAAGGAGGATGGGAATGGCCCAAAATGCATTTGAGAAAGTGTTTGTCCATTTGATTAGAGAATTCAGACAGAACAGATTAGATAGGATCCAAAAGAAAGAAGGAAGATACATGAAAAAACCTGGAGGTAGGGACCACATGGGGCTTTATGAAGCTGAAAGGCAGACCCAGGGAAGCAATTGTCAGGGGATAAGTGTCAAGAAAAGGCTTTGAGGGAAACGAGAGGCGCAGGAGGGAATGGGAGAGGAGAGAGCAAGTTCTCAGAAGATGGAATATAAAATAGGGACACAGGTCACAAGTTTAGGAAACAGATTAAAAGGGAACAGAGATGAATGAAAAAGAAGAAAGATGATGAAAGAGGGGGAGAAAGACAACTACAGATTCTACAAGGCATTAAAAATGGCCAGGAAGATCACTGAAAAATCCTTCATATGTGCAAAGTGAGCGATATGCATACTGGGAGATCCCTGTCATTGCTCTGAAGTTTCTGACTTTTCAGACATATCTGGCCTTCACAGGACAAACTAGTCAAGCTATGCTGGGGAAATGTCAATAACAAATCACCCCAGATCTCATCAGCTTAAAACAAGGACAGTTTATTTCTTGCTCACACTACAGGTTCATCATGGTTCAACGGATGCTCCCTTCTACATTATTCTCACTTAGGGACTGAAGAGGGTTGCATCTCCCTGAACACTGAGACAGAAAGGAACACAGTGAATAATGCACTGTCCCTTCAAGCTTCTGTCTGTGACTGAAGCATGTCGTGTCCACTCACATTCCATGGACCCCCAGCAAGTCACACAGCTCTGTCTACTAACAGGGTAGGGGCAAGTATAATCCTCCTGTGTACCTACAAGAACAATAACCATTTTGATCAAGAGAATTAATGAATCTAATGTAAAATCCCAGGTTATCTCTTTCCAATATAGTATTTTCTTGACCAGAATCCATAGAGCCTTAAAGTGGCAGAGCAGGAAGGCACTTCCAAAAGTATCCAGGCGCACTTACTGGTAGGAAACGGAGCCTCAGAGAGATGAAGTGACTGATTGAGGACCACAATGCTGGTAGAACAGCCAGGTTCTTGCTTCCACCTTTCCACAATGCTGGTACCAGGGCATTTCTAGTAGCCTAAAAGACAACTACTCATTTGAACCACCAGATTTATTTCATTCTGCAACAGGCTTTTAATTACTACTAGAAGAAAAGGAAGTGTTTTTTCCTTGCCAGATAACTTGGTGTTGCCAAGTTCCTTATACCTCCAATAATGAATCCCAGCTATATAAATAAATAGAAGACAACTAGAGAGTGGAAAAAAAAAAAAAAAAAGAAGAAGAAAAGAATTTGGGTAGTATTAGAGAGAAATGTTTAATGAAACACATTATCACTTCTGCAACACATAAAATTATTTTTGGCCATTAGATGGGATATATATACATGTGTGGTTTTTAATATATATTTGCTTCTAGGTAAAATATTTCCAGAATGGTGCCTAAGAAGGCTGTAGTGGTGGGAGGGGATTCGCAATCAAGAGAGAGACTTTCATTTTCCCATATGCCCTATTGTATCATTTTTGGCTTTTTCTACCATGTGTGTATTACTTTTTCAATAAAAATAGTTAATAAAACAATAAAAGAACTTGGATTTTAAAAAGTAACAGATGTCAAAAAATGCTTAATGGGACTCTGCTGTATCTTTTAGAGTAACATGAAGTAGAACAAGACGAGGAAAAAAGACTAAAATGGAAGCAACTGACAGCACTTACCAGCAGGCAGTACATTTTTTAGCAAGTTGCAATATATTTTTATGTCAGACAAGCATAATTTAAATATCATTAGGCTGGGATAGTCAAGATCTGGGTTCAAGCCCTCCAGATGTACTGCCATCCTTTGCTGCTACTTTGGGAGTAAATCACTTGAACTTCTTTGTGGTTCAGATTTCTCATCTGTCAATAGTCCAAGGTTTGGTTTTCTGTACCAAGGTCCGCTGGTGCCCAGGCCACTTGAGCTTCCTGAAGAGCCAGCACATGCAGTGGAAAGATCAAGGGCCTTGGACACAGACATACTCTGGCATGCATTCTACATCGCCCACATATTGACTGTGGGACCTTGAGCAAATTACTTGATTTCTCTCAATTTTGATAGGGTTGGGTAATGTCTGCCTTCAGAGTTGCTGTAAAGATGAACTAAATGCCGATACAGAGAACTCCTTAATTTTAAATTCCTTTCTGAAACCATCTCAACAAACCAAGAGAAAAGATCCCGAAGCTGAGGAAGACAAAATTTACCCATTTCTGGCATCTAATTCTTTCTTTTCAGTGAGTCTATGTTGACATAAACAAGGATGGAACAGGCTCAGACAGAAATGACAACCTTCTGGTGATCAGAATCTTTAATCCATAACATGTGTAATGTTGATCCCAGCCAGCATTTCTCTACAGTGTGATCTCAATAAAGATCAGACTTCTTAACAAAGCAGCACCCAATCACGGTCACAAGAGTAACAACAATTACATAGTTTATAAAATGCTTTTACACATAGTATTCCATTAAATGCCCCCAAGAAGTTGCGACTCATTCATCCATTCATTCAATCATCTATTCAATAAGTAGTTATTGACCATCTGCTATGTGCCAGGAACTGTACTAAGCGCCAGAAATACACTGAGAGATAATAGAACTACATTAGGGACTTCTCTCGTGGTCCAGTGGCTAAGACTCCACGCTCCCAATGCTGGGAACCTAGGTTTGATCCCTGGTTAGAGAACTACGTGCCATAGCCGAAGATTCCATGTGCCACAACTAAGACCCACTGCAGCCAAATACATACATACATATACAAATTTTTTTCAAAAGAGCTATATTACCTGTCCTCAGAGATCCTACCATTTAATGGGGGTGGGGGGAGAGATGTCCTAATCAAATTATCACATAGATAAATGATAAATTAGACCTGAGTGCTCTTTGGGTGGACAGGATAGACTGTGTAAAGACCCTGTGGCACAAAAGGAAGGAATCACACTCTCAGAGGACAAAAAGATTCCAAAGGGACACAGACATAGTGTAAAGTGACCGACAGGAGACCCTGGAGAGGTGGGTTGGTGGGGGGCAGGGGTAGGCTTTGCAGTGCCAAGGAGAGATGTCCTTAAGAACTACAGGCAATTAACATTTGCCAGGGGCTGAATCCAGAGCTTGGAGCTGACAAGGTGCACAAAAGACTATGCTGGCTGTAAGCAGGTGGAAAAGTAGGCAGCCTGGGTTAAATCATCTGCGCTTCCTGAATGGAATTCAAAAAGCCTGAGGAAGTCATTGTCCTGTTTGTCTACAAAAAGCCCTACAAGGGAGGGAGTGGGGGCAGGGAAGAAAGGGTAGGGTTCATGTGCCTTCTTTCCAATGTAGAGAGAAGAAAGTTCTACAATGCTTTGGGGAAGATGGTGACTTGGCAGCTTAAATAAGAAATCCATGGCTTCTATACTTTCTGTGGTGCTCGTATCTTTTCTCAGTTCTTCTAAACCACTGACATCTACATTTATTACCCATTGATGACTTCTGGAAATTGTCCCAGCCCCTGGGACAATTTGATCTGCAACTGTGTGAAACATCTTTACATACAGGGTACTCCACAAATTTAAGGCTACCAAAATTCCTGTCAACCTTTTCCCTGGCAGTCTGGGTTGTGAGTCTTGAGATAAACATTGGAAAAGACAGTGGCTCTTAAGCCTGGTAACACATTAGATTCAGCGGGTGACAATTAAAAAAAAAAAGGAAACAAACTATGACTGGGTTCCAACTACATGAGAGCCTCTGTAGTGAGGACCAAGCATGGGTGCTTTCTTAGTGCTCCTGGGTCATTCTCCTGCCCAGAGAAGGTGGGGAACCTCTGTCATGGAGAAAGCACTCCCGTGTCCAAGTCCTTGGCTACTGGGTATGTGAACTGTCTGGACCTCTGTATTCCTATCTGTACACTTGGGGAGCCACTCTTGATGTCCTCAAAGCTGCCCTCTGCCAGCTGTCACAGTCTAGGACACTAACTCCACTTTAGGAAGCAAGCTACATCCACTGTGAGTCCTATCCTTGCAGGATTCTACTGTTCCTCCCCCAAATGCCTCCCTCAGCTTGAGGCACGGCATCAAGGGAAGAGCACTGAGCCAGGAATCAGGAGACCAGTCTTGCAGTCCACACACAAAAGTGTTAGCTGACCGACACAGAACATCACTCCAACTCTTTACACCTCTGTTTGCCACATCTCTTAGATGTTGCTCATGCTGACCATCCTCAGTAATGAAGGCAGAAGCTGGACCAGGTGGTCCAGCCAGGACTTTCCAGCTCCAAGAGTCTCTGAGAATACCAGACTGGATGTGTGAATTGCATTTAGAAATACAAATCAGATCAGATTAGATCAGATCAGACGCTCAGTTGTGTCCGACTCTGTGACCCCATGAATTGCAGCACGCCAGGCCTCCCTGTCCATCACCAACTCCCGGAGTTCACCCAGACTCACGTCCATTGAGTCAGTGATGCCATCCAGCCATCTCATCCTCTGTTGTCCCCTTCTCCTCTTGCCCCAATCCCTCCCAGCATCAGAGTCTTCTCCAATGAGTCAACTCTTCACATGAGGTGGCCAAAGTACTGGAGTTTCAGCTTTAGCATCATTCCTTCCAAAGAAATCCCAGGGCCGATCTCCTTCAGAATGGACTGGTTGTATCTCCTTGCAGTCCAAGGGACTCTCAAGAGTCTTCTCCAACACCACAGTTCAAAAGCATCAATTCTTGGGCACTCAGCCTTCTTCACAGTCTTACATCCATACATGACTACTGGAAAAACCATAGCCTTGACTAGAAGAACCTTTGTTGGCAAAGTAATGTCTCTGCTTTTGAATATGCTATCTAGGTTGGTCATAACTTTCCTTCCAAGGAGTAAGCGTCTTTTAATTTCATGGCTGCAGTCACCATCTGCAGTGATTTTGGAGCCCAGAAAAATAAGTCTGACACTGTTTCCCATCTATTTCCCATGAAGTGATGGGACCAGATGCCAGGATCTTCATTTTCTGAATGTTGAGCTTTAAGCCAACCTTTTCACTCTCCACTTTCACTTTCATCAAGAGGCTTTTGAGTTCCTCTTCACTTTGTGCCATAAGGGTGGTGTCATCTGCATATCTGAGGTTATTGATATTTCTCCCGGCAATCTTGATTCCAACTTGTGTTTCTTCCAGTCCAGCATTTCTCATGATGTACTCTGCATAGAAGTTAAATAAACAGGGTGACAATATGCAGCCTTGACGTACTCCTTTTCCTATTTGGAACCAGTCTGTTGTCCCATGTCCAGTTCTAACTGTTGCTTCCTGACCTGCATACAGATTTCTCAAGAGCCAGGTCAGATGGTCTGGTATTCCCATCTCTTTCAGAATTTCTCACAGTTGATTGTGATCCACACAGTCAAAGGCTTTGGCATAATCAATAAAGCAGAAATAGATGCTTTTCTGGAACTCTCTTGCTTTTGCCATGATCCAGCGGATGTTGGCAATTTGATCTCTGGTTCTTCTGCCTTTTCTAAAACCAGCTTAAACATCAGGAAGTTCACGGTTCACATATTACTGAAGCCTGGCTTGGAGAATTTTGAACATTACTTTACTAGCATGTGAGATGAGTGCAATTGTGCGGTAGTTTGAGCATTCTTTGGCATTGTCTTTCTTTGGGATTGGAATGAAAACTGACCTTTTCCAGTCCTGTGGCCACTGCTGAGTTTTCCAAATTTGCTGGCATATTGAGTGCAGCACTTTCACAGCATCATCATTCAGGACTTGGAATAGCTCCACTGGAATTCCATCACCTCCACTAGCTTTGTTCGTAGTGATGCTTTCTAAGGCCCACTTGACTTCACATTCCAAGATGTCTGGCTCTAGGTGAGTGATCACACCATCATGATTATCTGGGACATGAAGATCTTTTTTGTACAGTTCTTCTGTGTATTCTTGCCACCTCTTCTTAATATCTTCTGCTTCTGTTAGGTCCATACCATTTCTGTCCTTTATCGAGCCCATCTTTGCATGAAATGTTCGTTTGGTATCTCTGATTTTCTTGAAGAGATCCCTAGTCTTTCCCATTCTGTTGTTTTCCTCTATTTCTTTGCATTGATCACTGAGGAAGGCTTTCTTACCTCTTCTTGCTATTCTTTGGAACTCTGCATTCAGATGTTTATATCTTTCCTTTTCTTCTTTGCTTTTGGCTTCTCTTCTTTTCACAGCTATTTGTAAGGCAAACATGCAAACCAGAGCTCTCTGGGATGAATATTCTCTGGGCTCTGATGCTTTACAGCCTTCTAACAGTACAATTGTTCTTATCTGGACTATGCTGTTCTGACCTGTGACATGTTTCCATACCAACACCTGCCCAACAACTTGGAAGGAAACTGAGACCAACTGGGACTATAGGATCCACTTTGATCGGCCCATGAGTCTCCAAGGGGCTGGTGACCATAGCTGCTGGGGGAAAAAAAGCATTATTACTGCTGCTGGCAGCACAAGGTCCCCATCAGCAAGGAGTGGAAAGAGGTAAGACATGGCCCCACCTAGTAGGCATATGTTATGACTTACGTGCTGCAGACTTCCAAACTCCCTTCCCTCACCTGAGCTCCATATTTAACTGTCCCCTAAATCAGTTCTTTTAAGAGTGGGGAGGGGCACTCCTATCTCATAACATTGAGAGCTGGCCAACAATTATCCTTCTGCATGACCTTGTACATTGAGGCCTGGAAAGTCTCTTGCTGAAATATCTCACCTATCCACCCCCACCACATCTCCACCCTTCCCCACCAACTACCCCAGCCTCCCATCTGCTCTTCTTGCTAATTATTCCCCCTCAATCTACCTTGTCTTAATGACTGCCTTTGGACACAGTTTAATCACTCTGCCACCTAAAAAACTCTTATATATAAAGAAATCACCCCATTATTTCTTGCTCATCACCCTCTTTATTTCTTTCACAGTGATTACCACAGTCTGCTATTGCCTTCTTCCTATGTTTGTTCACCTCCCTGCTGTCTGTCCTGCCTTTAGAATTTCAGCACTAGAAGGATAAGATCCTAGTTTTTGCTCGTGTGAGGCCTCAACATTTAGCACAGTGCCTGGCACATAGTAGGCCCACAACAAATTCTTGTTGTGAAAATGAATGAATGGAAGTTCAAGGTGAAATCCAAATGCTATGCCTTGCATGCCAGGTTCTCCCACCATGAGTCTGAGCCCCCCTTGTTGCCCTAACCAAGGCCTCTGTTTCCCATGCCTTACAATAAGCAACTGTTCACTGTTCCCCAAATCACCATAGCCTTGAATGTTCCTGGGAATGGAACCTGCTGGTCCCAGTGCCTGAAATGACACTCCCTCTTTTCTGTGAGTGCATGCTCAGTCACAGTCATGTCTGACTCTTTGTGACGCCTGGACTATAGCCCGCCAGGCTCCTCTGTCCATGGAATTTTTCAGGCAAGAATATTGGAGCCGGTTGCCATTTCCTTCTCAAGAGGATCTTCCCGACCCAGAGACTGAACCCACCTCTCTTGCATCTCCAGCACTGGAAGGCAGATTCTTTACCACTGTGCCACCTGGGAAACCCTTCCCCACTTGCTAGCAAAGTCCTAGTCATCTTTGAGGAGTGAGCTTACATTTTCATCTTTCAAAAGCACTCTTCTTCCGTCCTCTGCCAATCTGTCTCCTGAACTCTTGGGGTGCTCTGAAATCCCATTATTGAATCTTTTATTGCATCACATTGCACTTATTTGTTTAAGTAACTGCCTTCCACTCTGGACCTTGAGTAATTTAGGAACCAAGGTTTTCTTTGTCTTTGCTTTCCACAGCACCTGGTATGGAATCCAATCCATAGCTGACGGATATCTGTGAACCGTATTTGCAATGCTAGAAGTTGTCCCATGTGAACTTGTCCCATTACAAATTGCATCAACTCATAACTGTAAGAACTGAAGAGCTGGTGGTCCTGGACTTCCTAACTAATCATCCTTAGAGCACATACCAAGATACTCTATTTGTAGACTTCTAACAGTAACAAAAAGAAGTAGAAAAACAAGCCCACTTTTGGCAATAAAGTCAGATGAGTCTCAGACAAGGAGATGGTCCATCACTTTATCCTTTTGCTATAAAGGACCTTCTGTCAGCAAACATTACTGATTGCCTACTAAGTACCAGACACTGTGCTAGACACCAGAACCTCTCAAAGTCAAAGAAGACATGGCCATGACTTGAAGGAGCCCATGGGCTCATAGGCACAGGGAAAAGACATCCCTCCTTGTTCCTCTGCCAGTTTAACTAAGACCTGGTTGCTGTTGGTAAGTGAAAACCTCATCCAAGTTGGCAGTTCAGTTCAGTTCAGTTGCTCAGTCATGTCCGACTCTTTGTGACCCCATGGACTGCAGCATGCCAGGCCTCCCTGTCCATCACCAACTCCTGAAGTTTACTCAAACTCATGTCCATTGAGTCAGTGATGCCATCCAACCATCTCATCCTCTGTCGTCCCCTCCTCTTCCCACCTTCAATCTTTCCCAGCATCAGGGTCTTTTCAAATGAGTCAGTTCTTCGCATCAGGTGGCCAAAGTATTGGAGTTTCACCTTCAGCATCAGTTCTACCAATGAATATTCAGGACTGAGCTCCTTTAGGATGGACTGGTGGATCTTCTTGCAGTCCATGGGACTCTCAAGAGTCTTCTCCAACACCACAGTTCAAAAGCATTAATTCTTTGGTGCTCAGCTTTATAATCCAACTATCACATCCATACATGACTACTGGAAAAACCATAGCTTTGACTAGATGGACCTTTGTTGGCAAAGTAATGTCTCTGCTTTTTAATATGCTATCTAGGTTGGTCATAACTTTTCTCCCAAGGAGCAGGCGTCTTTTAATTTCACAGCTGCAGTCACCATCTGTAGTGACTTTGGAGCCCCCCAAAATAAACTCTGCCACTGTTTCCACTGTTTCCCCATCTATTTGCCATGAAGTGATGGGACCAGATGCCATGATCTTAGTTTTTTTCTGAATGTTGAGTTTTAAGCCAACTTTTTAACTCTCCTCTTTCGCTTTCATCAAGAGGCTCTTAAGTTCTTCACTTTCTGCTATAAGGGTGGTGTCAGCTGCATATCTGAGGTTGGCAGGCCTGAGGGCAATTCAAGGAGCTCTCTAGGAGATGAGGGGCCTTCTTTGTGGTCTTCCCAGGCTTCAAGTCCAAGGACTGAACAACAGACAGGACCACCATGGGGATCTAGTGATGTACTGACAAGATATGTGAGGGAAGGTCCCTGCTGTGAAGGAGCTCCCAAAGCTGATGGTACAGCCTAGGGCTTCCAGCATGAGATTAAGGGCAGCACCTGTGCCAATTTTAGAGGCCTGCCCAGGTTGCCCTCAAATAATATCTCTTAAAAAAAAGGTGACTTGGATTTCCTGGATGGCTGTCCCATTGCCCTCCAGTGCTGGCATTGGATCAATTACTTATGGGCTTGGGGTTTTTCTACCATTAGAAAAAAATGCCTCCAAGTATGCGGAGCACAGGGGCAGATGGTCTGCCCTTACATCGAGCTACGGTATCGGCCACAACTGGAAGAGAGAGAATCTGCTAATAAGGAATTCCTTATGAGTCTGAAAAGCAACATTCATGCTCCTTACCCAGGATGGCCTTTAGAAGGCCAGCACCTGCTTCCATAGTTCTTCTTGCTCCCTGACCTCTTGCTAATACAGGACTACACAGCCCTGGGATGACGTAACCTAGCTCAGGGTTGAGCAGGGGTCTTTCTGAGACTTGAAGATTCTTTTATGAGCTTTTGGCTTTATCTCCCTTTTTTGTTTCAAAGCCCAAATTACATCTATTACATTCCTTAGTAGAAAGGTTCTGCTGGTCATAGGGAATAATAAATTTTATAGATTACCCAAGTAATTGCAACAGCAAACAATTAAGCTGGTGGGGACAGTTGGCATTCGACCTTGCTTTTGGAGGGATGTTTTAAGATGTACATGATGCTGTTGTTAAATTTATTATTGATGTTGCTTAAACTTATCATTCCCAAGAAATCAGCATTAACTGGGTTGATTCACAGTGAAAGAAAGCTGATTTAAAATGTACCTCTCTGAAAAGTCTATCCTCATAAAATCTCTCAAGTCTCTCTTATCCAGCTCATGGTATGTCTTTTATAGGAGGGAGATGACACTGAATGCTCCTGGGGCACAATTATGAGCACCTGTTACTGATGGGGCCCACTTATGAGACAGAGCAGGCAGTTCACAGGTTCCTGCCTCTAGTTTCACAACCTGTCAAACCCTGGGACTTGGAGGGTCTGTCCTACTCCCTCAGGATTGTGCCCACCCTGTGCTTCAGTTTTGCTTTAAGAATGGGAATTTGGAGACCTCTTCACATTGATCTGATGATCGAACCTCCATCCATTCCAGATTCTTTTCACTGCTTTAGAGGAGAAAGTGAAGCCCTGAAGAGTGATGATAGAAATAACAATAGTTACCTTTCTCCAGAGCTTGTATGTGCCAGGAGTTTCTACTCTTATTTTTAGTAATCATCACAAGTCCTCTGTAGTATAAATCACCATCAGTTCAGTTCAGTCGCTCAGTCATGTCCGACTCTTTGCAACCCCATGAATCGCAAAACGCCAGGCCTCCCTGTCCATCACCAACTCCCGGAGGTCACCCAGACTCACGTCCATCAAGTCAGTGATGCCATCCAGCCATCTCATCCTCTGTCGTCCCCTACTCCTCCTGCCCCCGATCCCTCCAAGCATCAGAGTCGTTTCGCATAACGTGGCCAAAATACTGGAGTTTCAGCTTTAGCATCATTCCTTCCAAAGAAATCCCAGGGCTGATCTCCTTCAGAATGGACTGGTTGGATTTCCTTGCAGTCCAAGGGACTCTCAAGAGTCTTCTCCAACACCACAGTTCAAAAGCATCAATTCTTCGGTGCTCAGCCTTCTTCACAGTCCAACTCTCACATACATACATGACCACAAGAAAAACCATAGCCTTGACTAGCCGGACCTTTGTTGGCAAAGTAATGTCTCTGCTTTTGAATATGCTATCTAGGTTGGTCATAACTTTCTTTCCAAGGAGTAAGCGTCTTTTAATTTCATGGCTTCAATCACAATCTGCAGTGATTTTGGAGCCCAGAAAAATAAAGTCTGACACTGTTTCCACTGTTTCTCCATCTATTTCCCATGAAGTGATGGGACCAGATGCCATGATCTTTGTTTTCTGAATGTTGAGCTTTAAGCCAAATTTTCACTCTCCTCTTTCACTTTCATCAAGAGGCTTTTGAGTTCCTCTTCACTTTCTGCCATAAGAATGGTGTCATCTGCATATCTGAGGCTATTGATATTTCTCCCGGCAATCTTGATTCCAGCTTGTGTTTCTTCCAGTCCAGCATTTCTCATGATGTATTCTGCATATAAGTTAAATAAGCAGGGTAACAATATGCAGCCTTGACGAACTCCTTTTCCTATTTGGAACCAGTCTGTTGTTCCATGTCCAGTCCTAACTGTTGCTTCCTGACCTGCATACAGATTTCTCAAGAGCCAGGTCAGGTGGTCTGGTATTCCCATCTCTTTCAGAATTTTCCACAGTTTATTGTGATCCACACAGTCAAAGGCTTTGGCTTAGTCAATAAAGCAGAAATAGATATTTTTTCTGGAACTCTTGTGCTTTTTCCATGATCCAGCAGATGTTGGCAATTTGACCTCTGGTTCCCCTGCCTTTTCTAAAACCAGCTTGAACATCTGGAAGTTCACAGTTCACATATTGCTGAAGCCTGGCTTGGAGAATTTTGAGCATTACTTTACTAGCGTGTGAGATGAGTGCAATTGTGCAGTAGTTGGAGCATTTTTTGGCATTGCCTTTCTTTGAGATTCGAATGAAAACTGACCTTTTCCAGTCCTGTGGCCACTGCTGAGTTTTCCAAATTTGCTGGCCTACTGAGTGCAGCACTTTCACAGCATCATCTTTCAGGATTTGGAATAGCTCAATTGGAATTCCATCACCTCCACTAGCTCTGTTCGTAGTGATGCTTTCTAAGGCCCACTTGACTTCACATTCCAGGATGTCTGGCTCTAGATGAGTGATCACACCATCATGATTATCTGGGACATGAAGATCTTTTTTGTACAGTTCTTCTGTGTATTCTTGCCACCTCTTCTTGATATCTTCTGCTTCTGTTAGGTTCATACCTTCTGTCCTTTATCGAGCCCATCTTTAAATCATCATACTCCTTTTATAATTGCAAAGCTGAAGTTCAAAAAAGGTTATTTAACTTGCGTATGGCTGCCGAGGCAACCCAAGCAGGCACCAGGGGATTTGACATTTAGGAAGACATATAACATGAAACAGCTGATGGTGTGTGGTTCGGGACTCAGGCTAGTGTTGATGAAAGGAACCAGAGACCAGACACAGGCCACATGTGTCAAGGTCAAGGGCCAGTTTACTGCCTTTTAAGAGCCATTCAGAACTGGTGACCATGAAATTAGTCAGTAGGAAATCATCAGCAATTACACTGCTGCCTCAGTGTGATGGGGCAGATGTGTGTGTATATGTGTGTTGAAGGCAGTGGGTTGCTATCCTGCAACAACAGAAATTTAGAGCTGCAGGTGCTCTGAGAGACAATATAAGCCAACCCTCATTTTGGAGCTTAGAGTGTACAGACCAGAAAGGGCAGATGACCTAACCAAACTCACACAGCTTAGGGGAGGTGGAGTAAGGACCAGAAACCAGGTGTCCTATGCCCTAGGCGGATGTCATTGCACACACATAGGTGTTACAGTGTTGGACACTTACAAAGCAAGTCAAACATAGCCTCTATCTTTTCATAAGACAAAACTAGGAGCACGTGTAACAGTATGAGCAACCATAATGTGGGCAATGGAAGGGAGCCCTCTTTGCAGTTGAGGGGACAAAATTCCAGAGATGACAGGGAATCTCACTAGGCCTTAGTGCTAGTTATTGGCAGAGATAGGACTAATATTTTCCAAATCTCAGCTCTATGTTTTCCCTTCTCTCATTCTTTTTCATTGGCCCTCATGCATACTGCCATAAATCCAGGTGACTATGGGCTCAGAAAATTTTATATAAAAAACTAATGCTTAACTAACTTAAGCACCTCTCTAAAAGAATTAGGAACCTTCAATATCTAAAAGAATCAATACTGAATGATTAGAAGTAAACAGTAGAAAAATGAAGTAATTGAATTTAGGCCAATGTTTACTTGTTTGCTGCTGCTGCTGCTAAGTCACTTCAGTCGTGTCCGACTCTGTGTGACCCATAGACGGCAGTCTACCAGGCTCCCCGTCCCTGGGATTCTCCAGGCAAGAACACTGGAGTGGGGTGCCATTTCCTTCTCCAATGCATGAAAGTGAAAAGTGAAAGTGAAGTTGCTCAGTCATGTCTGACTCTAGCGACCCCATGGACCTCAGCCTACCAGGCTCCTCCATCCATGGGATTTTCCAGGCAAGAGTACTGGAGTGGGGTGCCATTGCCTTCTCTGGTTTACTTGTTTATCAACATTTTATTTCAAATACACCTTGAGTATATGCTGGGCATACGAATAATAATGTTGTTTATAGTTATAATCAGATCATATCAGATCAGATGAGTCGCTCAGTTGTGTCCAACTCTTTGCGACCCCATGAACCGCAGCACGCCAGGCCTCCCTGTCCATCACCAACTCCCGGAGGTCACTCAGACTCACATCCATCAAGTCAGTGATGCCATCCAGCCATCTCATCCTCTGTCGTCCCCTTCTCCTCCTGCCCCCAATCCCTCCCAGCATCAGAGTCTTCTCCAATGAGTTAATTCTTCGCATGAGGTGGCCAAAGTACTGGAGTTTCAGCTTTAGCATCATTCCTTCCAAAGAAATCCCAGGGTTGATCTCATTCAGAATGGACTGGTTGGATTTCCTTGCAGTCCAAGGGACTCTCAAGAGTCTTCTCCAACACCACAGTTCAAAAGCATCAATTCTTCGGTGCTCAGCCTTCTTCACAGTCCAGCTCTCACATCCATACATGACCACAAGAAAGACCATAGCCTTGACTAGGCGAACCTTTGTTGGCAAAGTGATGTCTCTGCTTTTGAATATGCTATCTAGGTTGGTCATAACTTTCCTTCCAAGGAGTAAGCGTCTTTTAATTTCATGGCTGCAGTCACCATCTGCAGTGATTTTGGAGCCCAGAAAAATAAAGTCTGACACTTTCCACTGTTTCTCCATCTATTTCCCATGTAGTGATGGGACCAGATGCCATGATCTTCGTTTTCTGAATGTTGAGCTTTAAGCCAACCTTTTCACTCTCCTCTTTCACTTTCATCAAGAGGCTTTTGAGTTCCTCTTCACTTTCTGCCATAAGGGTGGTGTCATCTGCATATCTGAGGTTATTGATATTTCTCCCGACAATCTTGATTCCAGCTTGTGTTTCTTCCAGTCCAGCATTTCTCATGATGTACTCTGCATATAAGTTAAATAAACATGGTGACAATATACAGCCTTGACATACTCCTTTTCCTATTTGGAACCAGTCTGTTGTTCCATGACCAGTTCTAACTGTTGCTTCCTGACCTGCATACAGATTTCTCAAGAGGCAGGTCAGGTGGTCTGGTATTGCCATCTCTTTCAGAATATTCCACAGTTTATTGTGATCTACACAGTCAAAGGTTTGGCATAGTCAATAAAGCAGAAATAGATGTTTTTCTGGAACTCTCTTGCTTTTTCCATGATCCAGTGGATGTTGGCAATTTGATCTCTGGTTCTTCTGCCTTTTCTAAAACCAGCTTGAACATCAGGAAGTTCATGGTTCACATATTGCTGAAGCCTGGCTTGGAGAATTTTGAGCATTACTTTACTAGCATGTGAGATGAGTGTAATTGTGAGGTAGTTTGAGCATTCTTTGGCATTGCCTTTCTCTGGGATTGGGATGAAAACTGACCTTTTCCAATCTTGTGGCCACTGCTGAGTTTTCCAAATTTGCTGGCATATTGAGTGAAGCACTTTCACAGCATCATCTTTCAGGATTTGGAATAGCTCCACTGGAATTCCATCAACTCCACTAGCCTTGTTCGTAGTGATGCTTTCTAAGGCCCACTTGACTTCACATTCCAGGATGTCTGGCTCTAGGTCAGTGATCACACCATCGTTATTATCTGGGTCATGAAGCTCTTTTTTGTACAGTTCTTCTGTGTATTCTTGCCACCTCTTCTTAATATCTTCTGCTTCTGTTCGGTTCATACCATTTCTGTCCTTTATCGAGCCCATTTTTGCATGAAATGTTCCTTTGGTATCTCTGATTTTCTTGAAGAGATCCCTAGTCTTTCCTATTCTGTTGTTTTCCTCTATTTCTTTGCATTGATCATTGAACAAGGCTTTCTTATCTCTTCTTGCTGTTCTTTGGAACTCTGCATTTAGATGTTTATATCTTTCCTACCATTTATTGGCCATCATTTTTATACATTACCTTATTTGACCTTTGAAATAATCTACTAAATAAATATCCTCATCTTTGAGGCATAGAATGCATTTGCCTACCTCAATATTCATTCTGACTTTCCTTTTAGAAATACAAACAAATTCCAACTAGAGCTATTTCAAATCCTAAAAGATGATGTGGTTAAAGTGCCACACTCAATATGTATGCCAGCAAATTTTGAAAACTCAGCAGTGGCCAAAGACTGGAAAAGGTCAGTTTTCATTCCAACCCCTAAGAAAGGCAATGCCAAAGGATGTTCAAATTACTGTACAATTGCACTCACTTCACATGCTAGCAAAATTATGCTCAAAATCCTTCAAGCTAGGCTTAAGCAGTACGTGAACCAAGAAATTCCAGATGTAGAAGCTGGTTTTAGAAAAGCCAGAGGAACCAGAGATCAAATTGCCAACATCTGATGGATCATACAGAAAGCAAAGGAATTAAAAAAAAAATCTACTTCTGCTTCATTGACTACGCTAAAACCTTTGACTGTTAGATTGCAACAAACTGTGGAAAATTCTTAAAAAGATGGGAATACCAGACCACTTTATCTGCCTCCTGAGAAACTTGTGTGCAGGACAAGAAGCAACAGTTAGACCTGGATATGGAACAATGGACTGGTTCAAAATTGGGAAAGGAGTATGTCAAGGCTGTATATTGTCACCCTGCTTAATTAACTTATATGCAGAGCACATCATGTAAAATGCCTGATGAAGCACCAGCTGGAATCAAGATTTCCAGGAGAAATATCAATAACCTCAGATATGCAGATGACACCACCCTTATGGCACAGAAAGTAAAGAAGAACTAAAGAGCCTCTTGATGAAGATGAAAGAGAAGAGTGAAAAAGCTGGCTTAAAACTCAACATTCAAAAAACTAAGGTCATGGCAACTGGTCCCATCAATTCATGGCAAATAAATGGAGAAAAAAGAGAAACAGTGACAGACTTTATTTTCGTAGTCTCCAAAATACCTGCAGATGGTGACTGCAGCCATGAAATGAAAAGATGCTTGCACCTTGGAAGAAAAGCTATGACAAACCTAGATAGCATATTAAAAAGCAGAGGTATTACTTTGCCAACAAAGGTCCATGTAGTCAAAGCTATGGTTTTTCCAGTAGTCATGTATGGATGTGAGAGTTGGACCATAAAGAAGGCTGAGCACTGAAGAATTAATGCTTTTGAATTGTGGTGCCAGAGAAGACTCTTAAGAGTCCCTTGGACAGCAAGGAGATCAAACCAGTCAATCCTAAAGGAAATCAACCCTGAATGTACAATAGAAGGACTGGTGCTGAGGCTGAAGCTTCAATACTTTGGCCACCTGATGCGAAGAGTCTACTTATTGGAAAAGACCCTGATGCTGGGAAAGATTTGAGGGCAAGAGAAGAAGGGAACGACAGAGGATGAGATGGTTGGATGGCATCACCGACTCAATGGACATGAGTTTGAGAAAACTCAGGGAGACAGTGAAGGATAAGGAAGCCTGGCATGCTATAGTTCATGGGGTGGCAAAGAGTCAGACATGACTTAGTGACTGAATGACAAGAAGATATATTTTTTCCCAGTCAAATAAATGTATTTCCCAGATACTCTTACATGTAAATATGGCCATATAACTAAATTTGATCAATGAAATGTACACAGAATAGAGAAGTTTTCTAAGAAGTTTTATTAAAGAGAAGGAGCATGCCCTTTTTGCCTCCTTCCTCTATCCTTAGAACATGCATGTGATGACTGGAGTTCTAGCTTCCATTTTGAACAATGAGGATGACAGCTATGTCTAAGGCATAGTCACATAGACAGCTGTAAGGATTCAGAGTCTGACCATTCTGTGGAGTTACTCTACCATAACTGGACCACCTACCCTGAACATCCTCTGTCTGTGTGAAACACAAAAGTACTTGTTTAAGCAGTGTAACATGAGGTATTTTATTATATACAACCAAAACCTAATCTTAACATACAGTTGACCCTTGAAAAATAGAGGGATAAGGGATGCCAATCCCCTGCACAGCCAAAATCCATGTATAACTTTTGTCTCCCCCAAAATATAACTGCTCATAGCCTACTGTTGATCAGAAGCCTTACCAATAACATAAACAATCAATTAACACATATTTTTATGTTATGTGTATAACTATATCCTTAGAGTACACTAAAGAAAATGTTATTAAGAAAATCATAAGGAAGAGAAAATATTATTTACAGTACTGTATTCTATTTATCAATACCATAAGTTTATACTGTCTGTTTACAAGATGAATCATCTGTCAGTACCTATATCAATATCAACTTACATGATACAAAAACACTGTAGATGTTATATGTATTACTAACACTAGACATCAAAAGTGAAAGATAATGTGAAAACAAATTCATATTTAGTTACAGCTATTCATGCATGGACAACAGAGAAGTAGCAATATGACTGCTTGATGGTAGTCTGTCTCCATTTCCACTTTCCCCCCATCTATGTGCCATGAAGTGATGGGACTGGATGCCATGATTCTAGTGTTTTGAATGCTGAGTTTTAAGCCAGCTTTCTTACTCTCCTCCTTCGCCTTCATCAAGCTCTTTAGTCCCTCTTCACTTTCTGCCATGAGAATGGTCTCATCTGCAATATCTGAGGTTGTTGATACTTCTCCCAGCAATAAAGGAGGCTGAATGCCAAAGAATTGATGTTTTTGAATTGTGATGCTGGAGAAGACTCTTGAGAGTCTCTTGGACAGCAAGGAGATCAAACTAGTCAATTCTAGTTTCCTTCAATTCTAAAGGAAATCAACCCAGAATATCCATTGGAAGGACTAATGCTGAAGCTGAAGCTCTAATCTTTTGGCCAACTCATGTGAAAAGCCAACTCATTGGAAAAGACCCTGATGCTGGGAAAGATTGAGGGCAAGAGTAGAAGGTGGTGACAGAGGATGAGATGATTGGATGGCATCATCAACTCAATGGACATGAGTTTGAGCAAACTCAGGGAGATAGTAAATGAGGGAAGCCTGGAATGCTGCAGTCCATAGGGTAGCAAATAGTCAGATATAACATCGCAACTGAACTACAATGTTAGCCTAGTATAATCAACAGGGATGTTTCATGGTAGCCTGGCTTATATACTAAAAAATGATTCATGACAAAAATTTTTTTTTAACTTTACAATATTGTATTGGTTTTGTCATATATCAAAATGAATTCGCCACAGGTATACATGTATTCCCCATCCTGAACCCTCCTCCCTCCTCCTTCCCCATACCATCCCTCTGGGTCGTCCCAGTGCACCAGCCCCAAGCATCCAGTATCCTGCATCAAACCTGGACTGGCGACTTGTTTCATATATGATATTATACATGTTTCAATGCCATTCTCCCAAATCATCCCACCCTCTCCCTCTCCCACAGAGTCCAAAAGACTGTTCTATACATCAGTGTCTCTTTTGCTGTCTCGTATACAGGGTTATGGTTACCATCTTTCTAAATTCCATATATATGCATTAGTATACTGTATTGGTGTTTTTCTTTCTGGCTTACTTCACTCTGTATAATAGGCTCCAGTTTCATCCACCTCATTAGAACTGACTCAAATGCATTCTTTTTAATGGCTGAGTAATACTCCATTGTGTATATGTACCACAGCTTTCTTATCCATTCATCTGTTGATGGACATCTAGGTTGCTTCCATGTCCTGGCTATTGTAAACAGTGCTGCGATGAACATTGGGGTACACGTGTCTCTTTCAATTCTGGTTTCCTCGGTGTGTATGCCCAGCAGTGGGATTCCTGGATCACAAGGCAGTTCTATTTCCAGTTTTTTAAGAAATCTCCACAGTGTTCTCCACAGTGTCTGTACTAGTTTTCATTCCCATCAACAGTGTAAGAGGGTTCCCTTTTCTCCACATCCTCTCCAGCATTTATTGTAGACTTTTGGACCACAGCCATTCTGACTGGCGTGAAATGGTACCTCATAGTGGTTTTGATTTGCATTTCTCTGATAATGAGTGATGTTGAACATCTTTTCATGTGTTTGTTAGCCATCTGTATGTCTTCTTTGGAGAAATGTCTATTTAGTTCTTTGGCCCATTTTTTGATTGGGTCATTTATTTTTCTGAAATTGAGCTGTAGGAGTTGCTTGTGTATTTTTTAGATTAGTTGTTTGTCTGTTGCTTCATTTGCTATTATTTTCTCCCATTCTGAAGGCTATCTTTTCACCTTGCTTATAGTTTCCTTTCTCGTGCAGAAGCTTTTAAGTTTAATTAGGTCTCATTTGTTTATTTTTGCTTTTATTTCCAATATTCTGGGAGGTGGGTCATAGAGGATACTATAAAACTCCTAGAGGAGAACATAGGCAAAACACTCTCTGACATACATGACAAAATTTTTATGGCATACAGTATTAGTCATATTCATAACACAGTATTGGAACCATTGTTACATTTACCAGTCATGAGAGGCTGATATGCAATTTCTTCAATTATGAGAAAGAGAAATGTCTATTTAGTTCTTTGGCCCATTTTTTGATTGGATCATTTATTTTTCTGGAATTGAGCTGTAGGAGTTGCTTGTATATTTTTGAGATTAGTTGTTTGTCAGTTGCTTCATTTTCTATTATTTTCTCCCATTCCGAAGTCTGTCTTTTCACCTTGCTTATAGTTTCTTTTGTTGTGCAGAAGCTTTTAAGTTTAATTAGGTCCCATTTGTTTATTTTTGCTTTTATTTCCAATATTCTGGGAGGTGGGTCATAGAGGATCCTGCTGTGATGAATGTCGGAGAGTGTTTTGCCTATGTTCTCCTCTAGGAGTTTTATAGTTCCTGGCCTTATGTTTAGATCTTTAATCCATTTTGACAAAGAAGACATACAGATGGCTAACAAACACATGAAAAGATGCTCAACATCACTCATTATCAGAGAAATGCAAATCAAAACTACTATGAGGTACCATTCCATGCCAGTCAGAATGGCTGCAGTCCAAAAGTCTACAAGCAGTAAATGCTGGAGAGGGTGTGGAGAAAAGGGAACCCTCTTACACTGTTGGTAGGAATGAAAACTAGTACAGACACTATGGAGAACAGTGTGGAGATTCCTTAAAAAACTGGAAATAGAACTGCCTTGTGATCCAGGAATCCCACTGCTGGGCATACACACCGAGGAAACCAGAATTGAAAGAGACACGTGTACCCCAATGTTCATCGCAGCACTGTTTACAATAGCCAGGACATGGAAGCAACCTAGATGTCCATCAGCAGATGAATGGATAAGAAAGCTGTGGTACACAATGGAGTATTACTCCATTACACAATTGTGTAATGGAGTACACATTGTGTACTCCAATACACAATGGAGTATTACTCAGCCATTAAAAAGAATGCATTTGAGTCAGTTCTAATGAGGTGGATGAAACTGGAGCCTATTATACAGAGTGAAGTAAGCCAGAAAGAAAAATATCAATACAGTATACTAACGCATACATATGGAATTTAGAAAGATGGTAACCATAACCCTGTATACGAGACAGCAAAAGAGACACTGATGTATAGAACAGTCTTTTGGACTCTGTGGGAGAGGGAGAGGGTGGGATGATTTGGGAGAATGGCATTGAAACATGTATAATATCATATATGAAACAAGTCGCCAGTCCAGGTTTGATGCAGGATACTGGATGCTTGGGGCTGGTGCACTGGGACGACCCAGAGGGATGGTATGGGGAAGGAGGAGGGAGGAGGGTTCAGGATGGGGAATACATGTATACCTGTGGCGGATTCATTTTGATATATGACAAAACCAATACAATATTGTAAAGTTAAAAAATTAAATTAAATTAAATTAAAAAAGAATTATGAGAAAGAAAGCCGTACTGTATGGTAATTTATTTTTGAAAGCAAAATTATAAAACAGTAAGAAAACTGAGTATTAATTTTATATTAGATATCACTCACTTTATACCAATGTAAGGATATACCAGTAACTACATATATTTTATGCATTCATAACATTCCTAACTTTATCTTAATTTGTTTCAATATTTCTAGGTTATATGGCTCATCAATGAATTTTTTTTCTAAATCAATGGAAAATCTTCAAAAACATTTTCCAATATATTTATTGGGGGAAAAAATTGCATAAAGTAGACTGGCAGCTCAAACCCATGTTGTTCAAAGGTTAACCGTAATTCCATTTTGCCTGTGAGGAAAAGGAGGCTTAGAGAGCTTAAGGAATTCCTTCCACTTCTGAGACAGATAAGACGCTAAACAGTTAACCCTTGAACAACATGGGAATAAATCCATGTATAACTCATAGCCAGAGCTTTTATCTGAAGTTCCTCCACATCTGTGGATCCAACTACAGGTCAAGTAGTTCTGTAATATTTACTATTGAGACATATCCACCTATAAGTGGACCCACACAGTTCAAACCTGTACTGTTCAAGGGTCAGCTATATATGTAACATAAACCTACTGCATTTTTCTCTTGAGAACTCAGGAAGAATACACTTCCCAGGTTCCCTTGCTGTTAGCTTGGAGGGAGCTCAGGACATATCGCTGAGCTCTGGCCAATGGGCTGTGTGTGAAAATGATATATCTGTAACTTCCAGGCCAGGCAATAAATCCTGTGCATTATGCTCCAGACTTGCTCTTCCATCTGGAAGTGACAATTCATGCTTGAAGATGGGGTTATGACAGGATAGAAGGACACTGAGTTTCTGAAGGGCTGTGGGGAACACGAACTCCTTCCATGACCTATAGACATGGGACCAACATAATAGATAAATAAACCTTAGGATGTCGAGGCATTGGGACCGCAGAGTTATGACTGATCCTTCCTAATTAAACTTCATTCAGTAGTGAGTAGAGGAGCTGGAATTCGGTCTCTGGGGTTGTCTGAGTCTAAAGCTTGTGTGTTGGTCCCTGCCTTGGAAGTTCACAATGTGTCACGGGAAGATGGATGGGTACATCATTAGTTCAGTGAAGTGCGAGGGACCCATAACAGGATTTTACCTGCATACAATATAGCAGAGATGAGGTAATGGTCAATTCTGAAGGTCTGAAAAAATCTGAAGCAGGAGTCAGGAAGGGTAACATTATACCAGATATTTTTAGGGTGTGAAGAAGCTTAAGGCAAAGCCTCAGAGATATTAAACATCATTTGTCATGGGATATGCACATTACAACCACAACAAACTAGCAATACACACTATTCTGATGGTCCAAATTTTAAAAAGATGACTTCAAATGCTAGCAAGGAAGCAGACTATGTGAGACTCTCACACACTGCTGGTGGAAATGCAGAAGTATTAGTCACATAACTGGAAACCAGTTATGCCAGTTTTTTATAAAGTTAAACACACACTTAGCACATGACCTGGAGAAGGTAATGGCAACCCACTCCAGTAGTCTTGCCTGGAAAATCCCATGGACCGAGGAGCCTGGTAGGCTGCAGTCCATGGGGTTGCTAAGAGTCAGGCACGACTGAGCGATTTCACTTTCAATTTTCACTTTTCACTTTCATGCACTGGAGAAGGAAATGGCAACCCACTCTAGAGTTCTTGCCTGGAGAATCCCAGGGACAGAGGAGCCTAGTAGGCTGCCATCTATGGGGTCGCACAGAGTCGGACATGACTGAAGCTACTTAGCAGCAGCACATGACCAGTAATTTTTTTCCTAAGTGTCACCCAAGAGACTTGAAAAGCTATGCCCAGATAAAAACCTATGTGCAAATATTTATGGCATCTTTATAATCACCCCAAATAGAAGCAATTCAAATATCCATCATTTGGAGAGTAGATAAACTAATTGCGAAATACTCACATAACTAAACACTGTTGTTGTTGTTATTCAGTCCCTAGCCATGCTCGACTCTGGGACTCCACGGACTACAGTATGCCAGGCTCCTCTGTCCTTCACTACCTCCCAGAATCTGTTGAAATTCATGTCTATTGAGTCAGTGATGCTATCTAGTCATCTCATCCTCTGCACTACTCAGCAATAAAAAGGAACCAACTGCTGACACATGAAACAACACAGATGAATCTCACCATTTTGCAAAGTTAAAGAAGCCAGACTTAAAAGTCTACATGCTCTGTGATCCCACTTACATGGTATTCTGGAAGTGCCTAAACTATTAGAATAAGGAAGAGTTCAGAGGTCAACAGGAACTGAGAGATCACGGGAGAACTGACTGCTCAGGGGTTAGAGAACTGTCTGGGATGATAGAACTATTTTACATCTTGATGGTAGTGGTGGTTGCATCACTAGTTATGTTGCCAATGTTGGTGGAACTGTCCACCTAATAAAATGGATTTCGTTTGTGGTAAATCATAACTTTTTGACTTAAGAAAAAAATCACAACTATTACATTTAAAACAGATAAAAACCACAAGGTCCTACTGTATATAGCACAGGGAACTATATCCAATCTTCTGGGATAAACAAAAATGGAAAAGAATGTTTTTTAAAAAGAATGTATATATGTATAAAATGGAGTCATTGTGCTATACAGCAGAGGTTGGCACAAATTGTAAATCAACTATATTTTGATCAAAAAAAAGTAAAAGAAGAAAAAAAAATACCCAAATCACCAGTGCAGAGAGGCACTATGTCCTTAAGCAGCCTGCAGCCGTGTCTCTGGACACAGAGTCCAAGCCTCTTCCCACGTGACCACTGGCTAACTCTCCATTTGGCCTTGAATAAAGTGTATTACAGCTACACATATTGAAATAGGCTTTCTCCACTAGGGGAAGCACGGCAGGGGGGCTTCAAATTTCTAGACCGAAGGAACTAGGCATGGCAAACTGAATAGAAGAAGGCTCTGGGTATTTATATAGATGTTGCAGATCACAACAAGCCCACTGTTCTTATTCAGGTTGCCTAACATGGATTTTAACAATCACAAAACCAGCAAAACCTCCTGAGGAAGCTTAATTCATATCTGATTAAGAAAGTGTCCATGCTAGGGAGGGATAAATTAGGAATTTGGAATTAACATATACACACTACTATATATAAAATAGGTAAGCAACAAGGATCTACCGGTACTGGAGAGCACAGGGAACTCCACTCACTATTTTGTAATAATCTATAAGGGAAAAGAATGTAAAAAGGATTGTGTTCATTTCAGGTGTATAGCAAAGCGATTCAGTTCCTTTGCTATACACCTGAAACTAATACAACATTGTAAATCAACTACCCTTCAATAAAAATAAATAGGTAATTTTTTTTTAAAGAACATGAAGAAAGGAAAGTGTTAGTAAAAAATGACACAATACCCTCAATACCCTTTTGCTTCTCTACTAATTTCAGTTTCTCACATGAAAAGTGAGTGCTAGTGGTAAAGAATCTGCTTGCCAATGCAGGACACTCAAGAGACATGGGTTCTATTCCCTGGGTCAGGAAGATTCCCTGGAGGACGGCACAGCAACTCACTCTAATATTCTTATCTGATTAATCCCATGGACAGAGGAGCCTGGCAGGCTGCAGTCCACGGGGTCGCAAAGAGTTGGGCATGACTGAAGTGACTCAGCACATACACACAACACCCGGTATCCCAGATGTGTGTTTTAGTGACTTGCTAGAACAATCTAGCTGCTACTGCTGCTGCTGCCGCTAAGTCGCCTCAGTCGTGTCCAACTCTGTGCGACCCCATAGACGGCAGCCTACCAGGCTCCCCCGTCCCTGGGATTCTCCAGGCAAGAACACTGGAATGGGTTGCCATCTCCTTCTCCAATGCATGAAAGTGAAAAGTGAAAGTGAAGTCGCTCAGTCATGTCCGACTCTTAGCGACCCCATGGACTGCAGTCCACCAGGCTCCTCCACCCATGGGATTGTCCAGGCAAGAGTACTGGAGTGGGGTGCCATTGCCTTCTCCTAGCTGCTACAGTGAAAACTAAATGTCCCTTTTCTGAAATATCAAATGTTAAAATATGATTGCCAAATGTTTAATAGTAAAATTCCAATGTTAGTAAATTTTGAAGAAAAAGCAAAAGAAATTGTGCCCAATAAGACTGTCTAAAAATGTGCAGTGGTCTGAGGAGGGTTAACTACCCCATGGCTCCTTCACTGCAAGTCAGCTCCCGCTGAATTCACCTAAAGAAGAAATGAACTGCCTTTACTTGAAAAGGCTGGGCTCTTACCTCAGCTTCCCTCCTCATGCAAACATCTCAGGGAAGTAGTAGAAGTAATGTTAGTCACTCAGTCATGTCCAACTCTTTGCGACCCCATGGACTATAGCCTGCCAAGCTCCTCTGTCCATGGGATTCTCTAGGTGAGAACACTGGAGTGGATTACCATTCCCCTCCCCAGAGGATCTTAGCAACCCAGGGACTGAACCCAGATCTCCTGCATTGCAAGTGGATTCTTCACCCGCTGAGTTTCAGGGAAGCCCTTCTTCAGGAAAGAGGCACCTCCGACAGGAACCGTGGATAAGCTCTGGGAACCATGGATTATTCAAATACTGAAGTGCAGACCGAGACCCTGAAGGGGCTCTCAGGGGCGGTGCCTCCTACACAAAGCATGTCACACTGCTGGTGAGTTTCTCAGAAAATATCCCCTTTCCTCCTAAGACAACTGAGGGAAGTACTTTACAGATTCAAGTATGTTTTACTGGAGGGCACCATTTCTTCAACTCATTTGATTATCCATAGGGTTTTTAAGCCCCATCGTTTAAAAAAGGGGCTTCACTAGAATATATTTTTTAATCAAATGATGATGAAATCCCAAAGGACTCCCAATTCCTTTTCCTGGGTTGCACACCATGAGTAAGTGGAATTAAAATGGGATCAGAGAAGAAAATCTATGCAAAGATAAAGCCAGCTGAAAGGTAAAAATAAGTGGGAGCAAATCAGCCACACCACAGAACATTCACAGCTCTGGGAAGAAATCAATTCAAAGTATTAGCTACAGATACTTTCTGAGGAATTCGCACTAAAACCCCCACTCCCAAGCCTCTCTTACTATTTACCTAGGTGTCTGAATTTGCACCTACTGCACCTTTCTTCCTAGTTTTAGTTTCCCATCTGCTTTATTCCTCTCCAGGCAGAATGATGACTGGCTGTTTTAAAACACATGACTATTTGGCAACTTAGAATAAAATAAGCGAGTCACCTCTTTATCACTAAGGAACCCTATAATTTGCTAATTTGGCACTCAGCTACTTTCCATGAGAATTCCACTTAGCTGAGCATCAACTCTGTCTCAGACCTCGAGCTGGGCACAGTGGTTTGAAAGATGGCTGAAGGCATAGTCCTGTTTTTTGTTTTTGTTTTTTTTTTTAATTTATGTATTTTAATTGGAGGCTAATTACTTTACAATATTGTATTGGTTTTGCCACACATCAACATGAATCCGCCACGTGTAAACACGTGTTCCCCATCTTGAAACCCCCTCCCACCTCCCTCCCCGTACCATCCCTCTGGGTCATCCCAGTGCACCAGCCCCAAGCATCCAGTATCCTGCATCGAATCTGGACTGGCAACTCGTTTCATATATGATATTATACATGTTTCAATGCCATTCTCCCAAATCATCCCACCCTCTCCCTCTCCCACAGAGTCCAAAAGACTGTTCTATACATCAGTGTCTCTTTTGCTGTCTCGTATACAGGGTTATTGTTACCATCTTTCTAAATTCCATATATATGCGTTAGTATACTGTATTGGTGTTTTTCTTTCTGGCTTACTTCACTCTGTATTAGGCTCCAGTTTCATCCACCTCATTAGAACTGACTCAAATGTATTCTTTTTAATGGCTGAGTAATACTCCATTGTGTATATATACCACAGCTTCCTTATCCATTCATCTGCTGATGGACATCTAGGTTGCTTCCATGTCCTGGCTATATGTATATATATGTATATATATACATATACATATAAACAGTGCTGCAATGAACACTGGGGTACACATGTCTCTTTCAATTCTGGTTTCCTCAGTGTGTATGCCCAGCAGTGGGATTGCTGGGTCATAAGGCAGTTCTATTTCCAGGTTTTTAAGGAATCTCCACACTGTTCTCCATAGTGGCTATATTAGTTTGCATTCCCACCAACAGTGTAAGAGGGTTCCCTTTTTTTAAGGAACCTGTGGTCATGAAGAGTATGCAAGAAGGCAAACAAATTGTTATACTTTGTTCTAAGTGATACAGCAAAGGAACAGTACATGAGGGAGGAAATGAATACCTCTATCTGTGAGGAGTCTTATAAGCTGACTACTAAGCCCATCTTTTGAAGGGTGAGCAGTAATTCCCCAAGTCAACAAGGGTGGAAGGGCATTCCAGTCAGGGGAAATAGCATGTGGGAAAAGGGAATTGTTCACAGCATGATCCATTTCAAGGATCACAGGAACTTAGAGACTGCAGGGCCATCAAGTACAAGATAGAAGAGAAATATGAGAGAAGAAAGCCAAGGTTGAATCATAAAGAATTCAGTTTGCCATGGAAAGGAGTTTAGATCTTACCAACAGGAAATGTGACACTAGGCAAGGGTTCCAAGTAGAGGGGAGACACAATCGTATTTCTACTGTAGAAAGATTACTCTGGAAATGGAATGTCAGATGAATAAGCAGAAGAAGAGAATAGCAAGAAGCAGATTTGTCAGAGAGAGACCACAGACACCCACCAGCAGTAGTAGTGATGTGGGGTCAGGGGAGGCAGAAGTGAGGACAGATTCCAAGTTTCTAAGTCAAGAGGCTAAGTGATTGATGGTCCTGCAAAGAGATGGACAGTATGGAAGAGGGATCAGGTTTGGGGGGTAAAGAGGGGAGGTGAGCAACACAACGGCTCACTTTGGGAACTAAGTTTTCCATCTCAGTGGGGATAACTGAGAAGTGATGATTAAAGAATCTAGACTGGAAAAAAAAAACCCTCTAGAGTTAAAGGTGAAAAGATCAGATGAAGAGGGCAGACTCTGGAGAATGCACCAGAATGTTGCAGGCAAGCAGCAGAAGCAAGCCCAGGCAAAGGTGCTAAGAACAAAAGCAACGGATCCAATCTACAAATTTTTCAGACTCATTATCTGACTGTGGAGCCCTTTTCTCAAGCAAAATCTCAGCTGAGGCTTAGAATATAAAATAGAAGTAGAGCTGGATACCTGAAGGAAGCTCACTAACCCCTTGGCCCGTGGAGCAGTCAGAAAAGCTCAGAGTTGAATGATGCCACAAGAAGCAGGGAGCAAAAACACCCCTTCTCAACAGCAGGAGATCTGAGGAAAAGACCTCCCTTGATAAGTGAGTTAAGAAAATGAAACCTGGGACTTCCCTGAGGGCCCAGTGGTTAAGAATCTGCCTTGCAAAGCAGGGAACGTGGGTTCAATCCCTAGTCAGGCAACTAAGATCCCACATACCACATACCAATTAAGCCCAAGCATCATAACCACTGAGCCCATTCACTCCAGAGCCTTCAGGCCACAACTAGAGAGTCATGTTTAACAAGTGTGAACACAGAGGAAAGACTAGTAGCACCAGAGGACCACTCCACCATCTTCAGTGGTGAAGAAACAGAGATCCAGAACTAGGCAGCTGACTGGCTTGCCAAACTAGTTGTCCTAGGTCACAATCTAGAGAGTGGCTGAGTGAGGACTGTTTTCAGTTCAGGGTTCTTATTACTGTACTCACTGCATTACAACTTTGCACTGAAGAATTGTGTTCTTGAACTGTGATGTTGGAGAAGACTCTTGAAAGTCCCTCGGACAGCAAAGAGATCAAATCAATCAATCCTAAAGGAAATCAACCCTGAATATTCATTGGAAGAACTGATGCTGAAGCTGAAGTTCCAATACTTTGGCCACTTGATTCAGAGTCAACTCACTGGAAAAGACCCTAGGGGGTGGCAGAGAATGAGATGGTTGGATGGTATCTTTGACTCAAAGGACACGAGTATAAGCCTACTTTGGGAGATACTAAAGGACAGGGAAGCCTGGTGTGCTGCAGTCCATAGCATCATTAAGAATTGGACATGACTAGCGACTGAACAACAGCAAATCTGGAACTGAAACCCAGGCCTAAATTAGAACTGTCAATTTCATCATTAGCAGAGCTCTCTGCTTTGACTCCAGTCACAGTGTAGGCCCTCTGGAAGAGCTCACTAACTGCTTCCTGCTTGAATTGCAGAGCATATGTGAAAAAAACACCAGGAACCTGCGTTGCTCTCCTGAAGACAGTGGACCTTTGGACCAAAAGGAGTATTTTCACTTATTCAGCATATACCACCTAGAACAGTTCCTTGAACTGAGATAGATCACATTGGAGAAATGTTAAGGCTTCTGCCCATCAGATGGCAAAGCCAGCTAGGAAAAGATTGTACACAGTCCTCACAATAGCACCATGGAATGTCAACCTTCCCAACCTTCAGTGACTTCAAGACAATCTCTGAGAATATTTGTGCCAGGATGGCAAGACCAACCACTCTGGCAAGACCAGAGTAGCAGTTAAATGTCCAGGCAAGTGGAGGTGGCAGGAAAGTGGCTGGGAATGGAGGTCCAGAGCATGCCACTCCTGTCCCCATCCTGCCATGTGGTTTCTCACTGCTAAAATACCCTAGTAGGAGTTGGCCATAATCTACAAACTCGTGGAAATCTACAAACTCTTGGAGGCAAGCCTGAAAGATTTATTATCCACCAACCTCAAGGGTCAGTCTGAGACAGATACTGGAAGAAGCAGGAGGAGCAGGCAAGCAATCTGCCTTTAGATTTCTCTTTCTGTTTTGGAGGAAATTAACTTTTGACTTGCTGCAACGCAGTTCTCCTCCAGGTTTGCTGCTGGCAGAGCTAGTCACTTACTGTTTGCTGCAGCTTTACCACCAGGAAGAGCTCTCCCCACCTCCTGTTCCTTGAAGCTATGTGTGCTTCTCTTTTATACCAATGGAGTGAAGAAGAGGAGCTTCAAGCTTGGTCTGCCACAGAATCTCCCACTTGAATTGCTCGAGTCTTGTCACAGACTGGAGGGTAACAAGAAAGGGTTTAAATACAGAGCTCAGTTTTCCTTGCAAAGAAATACTAGTCTCTTTCTTGTCCAGAGGCAGTATCAGAGGTAATTTAAGAAGGCAGGGTAAAAATATGCAAAACGCAATCTGGCTTGGGAGAAAGAAGTTCCACTCTCAATGTTCCCAAGTATTATATTTGGATTTTGAGGCTCAAATATAAAACAGAGGCTAGCTAAAGATTGCTTAACTTCCAAAAGTCCCGGCAAGTAACCCAAATGAGTTGATGTCCTCCTAACGCTGTTCTGGAATTCTGCTGGTGGAACAAAATGTCCCAAAAGATTCCAGGAATTTCTACATTTGCAACACAAGTACAGATAATTTTCTCAGCATTTTTGCCTTTGTTCAGTAGGAGTTGGTTTGGGGGGTGGAGTCTATAGAAATTGTTTACTGCTGGCTTTTAAAATTGAGGTCAGACTGGAAAGCAAGCCCACCATAGGAACAGGTCTCAGTGAGGGCAGTGTGGGGATCAGGTTTGGGGGCTGGTCCACCAAGTACTTCTTTGGGAGAAGCCCAATGACAGAAAAAAGATCAAGACACAACTTGAAGCCAGAGTTACACATGACAGTATTCAACATGGTAACATACAGAAACGACTATTAGTACCCGGGGCATGGATGTGGGTTAATCTTGGAATGTTAGGAAAATTCAGACACGTGGTGGAGGCAGCTGTGACATTTGTACTCTCTGCCTTCTGAGGCTTCCTTATACAGTGGCCAGTTCTTAGGAGCACATAATAGCAAGAGTACCTGTGGGCTGGACTACATGCCTCAACCAGACCAGGTCTCAGGCAGTGCTTTTGGACTTGATAAGGAGGTTAAAGGGAAGGAGTGTGATCCATACTGACAGGATCCAGCCTCTCTACCTGCCTGATTCATCCTTGGAACACTCACTAAGGTCCTACCCCAGATCACAGAGGCTGTGGACTAATAGCTAGTCATATTAGCCACCGTCCATTGGGTATCACGTGGGTATTTTATACATCAGTTCAGTTCAGTCGCTCAGTCGTATCTGGCTTTTTGCAACCCCCTGGACTGCAGCATGCCAGGCCTCCCTGTTCAACTCCTGGAGCTTTCTCAGACTCATGTCCATTGACTTGGTGATGCCATCTAACCATCTCATCCTCTGTTTTCCCCTTCTCCTCCTGACTTCAGTCTTTTCCAGCATTGGGACTTTTCCAATGAGTCAGCTCTTCGCATCAGGTGGGCAAAGAATTGGAGCTTCAGCTTCAGCATCAGTCCTTCCAATGAATATTTAGGACTGATTTCCTTTAGTATTGACTGGTTTGATTTCCTCGCAGTCCAAGGGACTCTCAAGAGTCTTCTTCAACACCACAGTTCAAAAGCATCAATTCTTCAGTGCTGAACTTTCTTTATAGTCCATATATATTTTCTAATTCTTTAATTTAGTCTTTTCTACACTCTTGTTGTTGTTCAGTTGCTCAGCTGTGTCCAGCTCTTTGCAACCACATGGACTGCAGAATGCCAGACTTTGCTGTCTTGCTTCACTATTTCCTGGAACTTGCTCAAACTCATGTCCATTGACTCAGTGATGCCATCCAACCATCTCATTCTCTGTCACCACCTTCTCCTCTCACCCTCAATCTTTGCCAGCATCATGGTCTCTTCCAGTGAGTCAGCTCTTCATATCAGGTGGCCAAAGTATTGGAGTTTCACCTTCAGCATCAGCCCTTCCAATGAATATTCAGGGTTTATTTCCTTTAGGATTGACTGGTTTGATCTCCTTGCTGTCCAAGGGACTCTCAGGAATCTTCACCACCAGAGTTTGAAAGCATCAATTCTTCAGTGCTCAATCCTCTTTAAGGTCTAATTCTCACATCCATACATGACTACTGGAAAAACCATAGCTTTGACTAGATGGACCTTTGTCAGCAAAGTGATGTCTCTGCTTTTTAATACACATTCCACATTTGTCATAGCTTTTCTTTCAAGGAGCAATCTCATTACATGATTATTACTTTCAACTCCATTTTATAGAAGAGAACATAGAGGCTTACAAAAGTCAAATAACTCCCTCAGAGTTATGAAACTACTAATTAATCTTCAAAACCAGGTTGGCTATACTTTTTCCATTGAAAGTGTGGAGACAGAGTAACTAGCCTAGGACACATCTCCACTGAATCACATTTCCAGTGTTCCTCGGGGAGACACTTATCAGCTCTCTCTATGAAGCTCATCCTTCTTGCCTTTATAACCACCACCCCACTGATCCATGAAAAAGCTAACAAGCATCTCTTGGTGGTATGAATGATGCTAAGGATGGACCACAGGGGATCCAGGACTTCCCTGGTGGTTCAGTGGTAAAGAATTCACCTGCTAATTCAGGAGACATAGGTTCAATCCCTGGGTTGGGAAGATCCCCTGGAGAAAGAAATGGCAACCCATTCCAATATTCTTGCCTGTGAAATCCAATGGACAGAGAAGCCTGGCAGGCTACTGTCCATGGGGTCACAAAAGAGTTGGACATAACTTAACAATTAAACAACAACAACAAAGAATCTAGGCACTCCTTTCTGTTGAATATGTGCCCATAAATGTTGAGTCCTAATCCAGTAAGCCCTGTATAAAGAAGGGAACACAGTTTACCCAAAGAAAAAGAGAGGAATCTATCCATTGACCAGGGTAGGAGGGGGGAAATGCAGAAAATGGAGTTGCTAAAAGAAATCAGGCATAGAAAACTAAGGTTCTGGAGGAGAAGGTAAAATGTGTCTTTTAAAAATGTTTCTGTGAATTTAGTGATAATCCAACTTGATATTCTATTCTTAATCAAATTTCACAAAAATGAGGAACTCTTTCTATCCCATATATTCACTTTTCCATCCTAGCTTGTGATTCCTTTAGATATTATTATAGTTAGTTGTATATATATAAGGACTTCCCTGGTGGCTCAGACGGTAAAATGTCTGTCTACAATGCAGGAGACCTGGGTTCGATCCCTGGGTCAGGAAGATCCCCTGGAGAAGGAAATGGCAACCCACTCCAGTACTATTGCCTGGAAAATCCCATGGACAGAGGAGCCTGGTAGGCTACAGTCCATGGGGTCGCAAAGAGTTGGATACAACTGAGCGACTTCACTTATAAGTTTGTCTACCTGAAGGCAGGACTGACTTTTTATTTTTGTTTATTTTTTAAAAAATTTTATTGGAGTGTGTGTGTGTGTGTGTGTGTTTCTCAATCATGTCCAACTCTTTGCGACCCCATGGACTGTAGCCCACCAGGTTCCTCTGTTCATGGAATTATCTAGGCAAGAATACTGAAGTGGGTTGCCATTTCCTTCTCTAAAAGAAAACTGGAATGGGTTGCCATGCCCTCCTCCAGGGCATCTTCCCAACCCACGGATCAAACCCAGGTCTCCAGCAGTGCAGGCGGATTATTTACCATCTGAGCCACCAGGGAAGCCCAAAAATATTGGAGTGGGTAGCCTATCTCTTCTCTAGCAGATTTTCCTGACCCAGGAATCAAACTGAGGTCTCTCGCATTGCAGATAGATTCTTTACCAGCCGAGCTACCAGGGAAATGTTGTGACAAATTACTTACAAACACAACCACAGAACAAAACAAATTTGCATTTATCATATGGTTACTGTAGGTATCTGAATATGTTACTGCAAGCAAGAAACAGGGAAGTAGAAATTAATTGAATAGCACCCATGAGGCTTGGCTTTTTAAATCTGTGGCCCCAAGACCAGTGCCCAGCCCTGGGCTTCAGGCAGAGCTGATCTCTAACACGTATATGTTCTATGTACAAACAAATGGATGAATGGGAGAATAACTGATAAGATTTTATTTGTGGGACAAATGTTCATGTTTAAATATTTTTAATATAAAATTTAAATTTTCTTTCCTTTAAAGGGAAGCAGCTGCCTATGAAATCCTGCTACTGGCTAATTTCAGCATTCCCAGCATGGGTGGAAGCAGTTTGTCTCTGGATGGTCTGGGCTGCAAAGTTGCTGTGGCTCCCTGGCCTCCTCCAGATGACCACTGCCCTTCACTCACTGTCTAGTTCTCCCTTCTAGAGAGAAGAGGAAAGAGTCAAGCTCTACAGTTGTCTTCCCCAACCCACCCCATCTTCCTTACATGGTCTCAAGAAAAACTCATTTTCTTGGACACATGCTAAATATCCCCCACCACACTCACACCTGTGAAGTTTTCCTATGGGATGACAAAATATGAAACATTTGGGCCCAGGGGCACAGAGGTACCCAAATCCACACTCAATTTTTAAAAAGATAGAGGTAGCTGTAAAAACCTCCTCCACATCCTTCCAACACACCTACACTCAGTGTCACCTTCTCTACCACACTCCATGGCTGACCATGTGAGGGTGAGAGGCCTCTTATCACTGCATACTCATTTCTTTGGAAGAAGGAAAAGTGAGGGACTGGGCCCAGAAGAGAAAGGGACATACAGAAGTTCAGGTGGGTTGCTTGGGGAAACACTGATGAGGGTCCCAACTCAGTCCTGCTGACAATCTATTACCCCTGGAGTCACTGCTTTGAATAGGTATCCTGGAGGTGAAAGACTTGGCCAAAATGCACACTGTATTAACCTGTGCACCCTTAACTTGTTGATTCATTGATTTGAAAGGCAGTACATGTTAAGAATGTGGACCAGGCTGTCTGGATTCAAATCTTGACTAAAACGTATACTAGCTTTAACCTTGGCATCTTGGCATAGCATCTTTGTTTCTTTCTCTGCAAAATGCAACAATGATGTTGATAATGGAAACTACATGACAGGATGGTTATGATGGCATATGATGCTGCTTGGGTGAGACTTCCCAAATGTCTCCCCAGGTTCAGGCTTAACTACCTTAACTAGGGAAGACCAAGAGGGCCATTAAGTGAGATTCAGGAAAAAATGGAAGAAACAGAGAACAAGGAATTGTGGGAAGGCTCTCTGGTCTTCCTCGACATCACTTTGATGTCATCATCCCTACTTTGATGAGAACCATTTGTATTGAATTTTACCCCAGCCGTGAATAATAAGCAATAGAGGTTTGGTGCCTGTGTTCTAACATTCTAGGTTCTAAACCTCCCTCTCAGCTTCCTCTCCATCTCAGTTCTTTGCCTTCTGATTCCTCAATCAGTCTTCACAAATTTCACAACCAGTTCCCTGGATGCAGACAGCTAGGCTTTTTTGGACACATCCTCCCATCCCAGTGCTTTCATCCAACTCTAAGCAACAGACAGGCCTACATTTTCTTAGCCAGTCTACTGTCCCTTGAACCATTTCTGCACTCTTACTCTGCATCTTCTCCAGCTCCATCTTGTCTTTCTGGAGATGAGAAGACCTGAAGTAACATTCCATCATCCCAGGTGTGAATTCCATGTGGTTCCACATAAAATCCCTGCTCCATCCAATAAAGGGCTATTCTCTTATCACTGAAACTCACCTGCTTATAGGGATCTGATTAGAACTCTGGATACATAAGATTTCCCACTTATTTTATTTATCATACATATATATGTATGTACATATATACACATATGTATAATAATTTGTTCCTGATTAAAATCAAGTACCTATTACCCTCCAAATGCAAAGCATAATTCCTTCAGCTTCAAGAGTTTTATTCTGAACCAAGCAGAAGAACATCCCTTCTTTAAGATACAAGAGTCTTCTTTCGACTTCATTTTCCTTGGTCCCCATCTATCTGAACGCTGCTCAGCAAATGAAGTTCTGCAGAAGAGAAGGAGCTGGGATGGCATCACTGACATCCTCAAAGAACAGGGGAACATTTTTAGCACAAGCACCGTCACACACGTTTTCTACAGTTTCCATGAAATGACATGAACTGTACGAAAATGACACCTGCCATCTATTCTTCAGTACATCACAAAATGCAGTGATTTTACACAGAAATCTTCAACAGAGGCAGAACAATGAGACACATTCACAGCGTTCTTTTGTTTCCAGTCAGTCCTGGGTGTGGTGGCCACAGGGCAAGGTCAGAAACATGCCTGTCCCTGCAGCCTTACTGCAAAAGGAGACGGGGATCCACAAACCCTGCCTTCAACCACCCGAGCCCGCTGCTTTAAAACTATTCTTCTTTCTCATTTCAAAATTATCTAAAGACCAATTGGTTCCAGGCAGCTCTTTCTGTATATTAATTTTTAATTGGAGAAATAGCAATTAGATGGCTGCATTGATTGCCAGTTCCCGTAATCTTTTTTAATTTGAGATAACAATCTATTCAAAAAATGAGTTTGTCCCTAAAATATCTTTTCTTAATGGCAATAATAACTGAAGTTATATACAAAACCAGCAGAGCAGTCCACAGGGAAAGGGTCTAAATTATACATGGAATATTCTGCACCTGGTTTGTCAGTTACAACAAAGACCTTACCATGGATGCCCTATGAAAATGGTCAATTTCATATGCTGTTTTTACTAATACCATTTTTGAAACAATGAGAGCATCTCTGAAGAGAAGATTTTCATAGTATAAACCCTGCTTTTGACACCCAAGAAACTGAAAACTGCAGATAATAAAATTTTTACTTTGCTCCTTGCTATGGATCCTGGGCAGAGGAAGATTAAGAGGGAGAAAGAGAAATAAGAGAGGTACAGAATTCCAGCTTGGGAGGAACTACCAGACTAGGTCAAGAAAACAGGAAAGCAAGTTCACAACATAGACCAACAGATCTCAAGCTATCCCCAAATATAGTCCTGCATGCAAAGTCGCTTCAGTCATGTCCAGCTCTGTGCAGTCCTATGGACTGTGTAGCCTGCCAGGCTCCTCTGTCCATGGGATTCTCTAGGCAAGAATTCTGGAGCGGCTGCTACATTCTCCTCCAGGGGATCTTCCCAACCCAAACATGTCCCTTGTATCTCTTGCATTGGCAAGTGGGTTCTTAATATCCTAGCAGGCAGGATCGTGGAGGGCTTCAGGGGAATCTGCGATAAATAGGCTCTTTCCCCAACCAGGTTCTGAGCAATTTGAGAAACAGAAAAGTTGAGACAGAGGTCAAGTATCATCTTTATTACTTACAGAACCCAAGCAAAAGAGTATAGCTTTGGTGAGTCCAGTGGACCAGACATCTGAACCCCTGAACCAGGGAGGCTTCTTAACCCACCCAGTAATGCGGCAGCCACCCAGGAAAGAAGAGCACCTGGAAAACTCTAGAATCTAACTGCTCTCTGAAAAAGGAGGGAAGCACATGCAAGAGAAAGAACAAAGGTGTTACAGAGCTGAGCATCCTTAATGACTCTTTCCACATTTATCAGTCAGAGGGCCGTTCCACCTCCCAAGGTTGTGAGAAAACAAAGGCTGGGAGTATGTATAAGGAAAATCACTCCTAATGGAAACCAAGATTGAGAAAATAGATTTTCCTCAAAAATAAAGATAGAATTGGAGTCCAGAAAAAGTGACTTGCTTCCACTCAAAGTGATTTTTTTGGGGAGGGTTCTCTTAAAATATCTTAAAATTTTATAAGATTTCAGGTTTCCCTAGGGGTCTAGTGGTTAAGAATTTGCCTGCCAGTGCAGGAGACACAGGTCCGACCCCTGGTCTGGAAAGATCCCACTTGCTGAGAAGCAAGTAAGCCCATGAACCATAACTACTGCGCCAGTGCACCTAGAGCCTGTGCTCTACAGCAAGAGAAGCCACTGCAATAGAAGCCACTGCAATAGAAGCCTACTCACCACAATGAGGAGTAGTCCCCACTGAGTGAAACCAGAGAAAGCCCATATACAGTAATGATGATCCAGAGCAGCCAAATACATACATAAATCTTCTAAAAGAACTTTTATAAGATGTGCCTTCTGTTACATTAGATTTCATGGAAAAGGTTTGGGTTAGACCATCTGAGAAATTCATGGTCATTTGGAAAATTCTTTAAAATTGAGCAGATGTGGATTTCAATTCTGCCCTTTGGTTTTAATAAGTAAGATGTATATCTTGAGTTTAAAAACTGAGGATAATGACTGGCCTACCTTAGTAGGACATCAGAAAATGATTAGCAAAGATTGGCCAGAGGATATGCTCCGGAATGTACTAAACCCTTGATAAATGTTGTGCAAATTAATGTCAGTAATTATATTCCACAAAAATGTCTGTGTTTATGCTATGAGTCTGATGCTCCTGGTCTCCTACAGAGAAGCCTGAGGTTCACATCCTCCAGCAAGAGAAGCTTTGCTTTTGTGCCTCAGCTCATCATTCCTTCTCTGCCTTCTGAATCTCAAACCCTGCTCCTCCAACCACACCTCAGGCAGCATATACTGAAAGTCTATGACATAAAGTATTGGAAGTGAAGATAGAGAGGAGAGAGAGAGAGAGATGCAAAGATGACCCTACAAGAACTTCTGATCCTGAAAGAAGAGTGAAGAAACCTATTCTTCACAAGTGCAGATATAGTACAGATCAAAATTTTTAGTAACCTGGAATGATAACAAGGTTCCCTCCCTACAATGCTGTGATCCCTCAGGAGTCTGCCTCAAGGTACTCACTGCTGCTGCTGCTGCTGTCGCTTCAGTCGTGTCCAACTCTGTGCGACCCCAGAGACGGAAGCCCACCAGGCTCCCCTGTCCTTGGGATTCTCCAGGCAAGAACACTGGAGTGGGTTGCCATTTCCTTCTCCTATGCATGAAAGTGAAAAATAAAAGGGAAGTCGCTCAGTCATGTCTGACTCTTCGCGACCCCATGGACTGCAGCCTACCAGGCTCCTCTCCAGCCATGGGATTTTCCAGGCAAGAGTACTGGAGTGGGGTGCCATTGCCTTCTCCGCAAGGTACTCACTGGAGACATTTTAAATGAGTTACCACCTCTGATCAGAACTTAGAAAATTAGGAGATCACCAGTATGAGGAGACATGGTCAGCAGAACTCATCTGAGAATGAGCTAGCCAACTCCTGAAAGGTATAATATGCAGAAAATGATATACAGTTTATTCCTAAGGATAACTGCCTCAAAAACAATTCCCTATTGTTGTTCAGAGGCTTAGTTGTGTCTAACTCTGCAACCCCATGGACTGCAGCAACCCAGGCTATCCTGTCCTCACCATCTCCCAGAGCTTGCTCAAACTCATATCCATGGAGTTCATGATGCCATTCAACCATCTCCTCCTGCCTTCAATCTTTCCCAGCATCAGAGTCTTTTCAAATGAATCAGTTCTTCACATTAGGTTGTCAAAGTATTGAAGCTTCAGCTTCAGTCCTTCTAACGAATATTCAGGATTGATTTTCTTAACAACTGACTAGTTTGATCTCCTTGCAGTCCAAGGGATTCTCAAGAGTCTTCTCAACACCACAGTTCAAAAGCATCAATTCTTTAGCATTCAGCTTTATTTATAGTCCAATTCTCACATCCACACATGACTACTGGAAAAACCATAGCTTTGATTAGACGGACTTTTGTCAGCAAAGTAATGTCTCTGCTTTTTAATATGCTGTCTAGGTTGGTCATAACTTTTCTTCCAAGGAGCAAGAATCTTTTAATTTCATGGCTGCGGTCACCATCTGCAGTGATTTTGGAGCCCCCCAAAAAGTCTGTCACTGTTTTCATTGTTTCCTCATCTATTTTCCATGAAGTGATGGGACCATATGCCATGATCTTAGTTTTCTGAATGTTGAGTTTTAAGCCAACTTTTTCACTTTTCTCTTTCACTTTCATCAAGAGGCTCTTTAGTTACTCTTCATTTTCCTCCTTAAGGGTGATGTTATGAATATTTCTCCCTACAATCTTGATTCCAGTGTGTGTTTCATCCAGCCCAGCATTTCATAATAAGTACTCTACATAGAAGTTAAATAAGCAGAGCGACAATATATAGCCTTGATGTACTCCTTTCCCAATTTGGAATTAGTCTGTTGTTTCATGTTCGGTTCTGTTGCTTCTTAACCTGCATACAGGTTTCATAGGAAGCAGGTAAAGTGGTCTGATATTCCCATCTCTTTAAGAATTTTCCACAGTTTGTTGTGATCTAACAGTCAAAAGCTTTATCTAAAAGTCAATGAAGCAGAAGCATATGTTTTTCTGGAATTCTCTTGCTTTTTCTATGTTCCAACGGATGTTGGCAATTTGATCTCTGGCTCCTCTGCCTTTTCTAAATCCAGCTTGAACATCTGGAAGTTCTCAGTTCACATACTGTTGAAGCCTGCCTTGGAGAATTTTGAGCATTATTTTGCTAGCCTGTGAAATGAGTGCAATTGTGTGGTAGTTTGAACGTTCTTTGGCATTGCCCTTCTTTGGGCTTAGGATGAAAATTGACCTTATCAGTCCTGTGATCACAGCTGAGTTTTCCAATTTGCTGGCATATTAAGTGCAGCACTTTAATAGAACCATCTTTTAGGATTTGAAATAGCTCAGCTAGAATTCCATCACCTCCACTAGTTTTACTTATACTGATGCTTCCTAAGGCCCACTTGGAGAAGGCAATGGCACCCCACTCCAGTACTCTTGCCTGGAGAATCTCATGGACAGAGGAGCCTGGTAGGCCACAGTTCATGGGGTCATTAAGAGTCAGACACGACTAAGCAACTTCACTTTCACTTTTCACTTTCATGCAATGGAGAAGGAAATGGCAACCCACTCCCATATTCTTGCCTGGAAAATCCCAGGGACAGAGGAACCTGTTGGGCTGTCGTCTGTGGGGTCGCACAGAGACAGACATGACTGATGCGACTTAGCAGCAGCAAGGCCCAATTGACTTCACACTCCAAGATATCTAGCTCTAGGTGAGTGATCACACCATCACGGTTTTCTGGGTCATTAAGATCTTTTTTGTATGGTTCTTCTCTTTGTTCTTGCCACCACTTCTTAATATCTTCTGCTTCTGTTAGGTCCATATCATATCTGTCCTAATTTATTGTGCCCATCTTTGCATGAAACGTTCTCTTGGTATCTCTAATTCTCTTGAAGAGATCTCCAGTCTTTCCCACTCTATTGTTTTCATTTATTTCTTTGCATTGATCACTTAGGAAGGCTTTCTTATCTCTCCTTGCTATTCTTCAGACCTCTGCATTCAGGTAGATATATCTTCCCTTTTCTCCTTTGCCTTTCGCTTCTTCTTTTTATTTCAGATGTTTTAAAGAAATTAAAGCATTAAAATAATGCTTCACTTCTTTTCTCAGCTATTTGTAAGGCCTCCTTAGACAGCCATTTTTCCTTTTTGCTTTTTTATTTTCCTTGGGAATGGTTTTGATCACCGCCTCCTGTACAATGTTACGAATCTCTGTTCATAGTTCTTTAAACACTCAATCAGATCTAATCCCTTGAATCTATTTGTTATTTCCACTGTATAATTGTAAAGGATTTGATTAGGTCATACCTTAATGGCCTAATGGTTTTCCCTACTTTTTTCAATTTAAGTCTGAATTTGGCAATAAGAAGTTCATGATCTGAGCCACAGTCAGCTCCCGGTCTTGTTTTTGCTGACTCTATAAAGTTTCTCCATCTTCAGCTGCAAAAAATATAATCAATGTAATTTCAGTATTGACCATCTGGTGATGTCTATGTGTAGAGTCATCTCTTATGTTGTTGGAAGAGGATGTTTGCTATGACCACTGTGTTCTCTTGGCCTAACTCTGTTAGCCTTTGCCCTGCTTCATTTCATATTCCAAGGCCAAACTTGCCTGGTACTCCAGGTATCTCTTGACTTCTGACTTTTGCATTCCAGTCCCCTATGATGAAAAGGACATCTTTTTTTGGTGTTAGCTCTAGGAGGTCTTGTATGTCTTCATAGATCTAAACCAATCAACTCCAGCTTCTTCGGCATTAGTGGCTGGGACATAGATTTGGATTACTGTGATACTGAATGGTTTGCCTTGGAAATGAACAGAGGTCATTCTGTCATTTTTGAGATGGTACCCAAGTACTGCATTTCAGACTCTTGTTGACTATGAGGGCTAGTCCATTTCTTCTAAGAGATTCTTGCCCACAGTAGTAGATATAATGGTCATCTGAATTAAAATCACCCATTTCAGTCCATTTTAGTTCACTGATTCTGAAAATCTCAATATTTACTCTTGTCATCTCCTGTTTGACCACTTCCAGTTTACCTTAATTCATGGACTTAACATTCCAGTTTCCTATGAAATATTGTCCTTTAAAGCATCAGACTTTACTTTTACCACGAGACACATCCACAACCAACATTGTTTCTGCTTTGACTCAGCCTCTTCATTCTTTCTGTAGCTATTTCTCCACTCTTCTCCAGTAGCATATCGAGTACCTATCAACCTAAGGAGTTCATCTTTCGGTGTCATGTATTTTTGCCTTTTCATACTGTTCACGGGGTTCTCAAGGTAAGAATGCTGAAGTGGTTTGCCATTTCCTTCTCCAATGGACCACATTTTGTCTGAACTCTCCACCACGACCTATCAGTCTAGGGTGGCCTTATATGACATGGCTCACAGCTTCATTTAGACAGTGTTGTGATCCATGTGATCAGTTTGGTTAGTTTTCTGTGATTGTGTTTTCTATTCTGTCTGCCCTCTGACACATGAGGATAAGAGGCTTTTAGAAGCTTCCTGGTGGTAGGGACTGGCTATGGGTAAAACTGGGTCTTTGGTGAGCAGGCCTATGGTCGGTAAATCTTTGATCTAATTTTGTGCTGATGAGTGGGGCTATGTTCCCTCCCTGTAGTTTGGCCTTAGGCCAAACTATAGTAGGGGTACTGGCAGTCATGGCAACCTCCTTCAAAAGGACTTACGCCACCGTACCACAGTTCCCAGGACTGCTATAGTCAGTGCCCCTGACCCCGTGGCAGGCCACTGTTGACCCACACCTCCGCTGGAGACTCCCAGATACTCAAAGGTGAGTTTGGCTCAGTCTCTTGTGGGGTCACTGTTCCTTTCTCTTGGGTCCTCATGCACACAAGGTTTAGTTGTGCCCTTGAAGAGTCTGTTTCCCTGGGGGTTCTCAGTCCTTTGGCTGGATCCCCAGGTTGGGAAATCTGTTGTGGGCCCTAGAATTTTTGCAGTAGTGTGAGAACTTCTTTGGTATAAGTGTTCTCCAGTTTGTGGCTTGTCTGCTCAGAGGCTGTATGGTGTGGGGTAATGGCGACCTCCTCCACGAGGACTCATGCCCCATGCCGCACCGCCCAGGTCTGCTGCAGGCAGAGCCCCTGCCCCAGCGGCAGGTCACTGCTGACCTGTGCCTCCACAAGAGACACTCAAACACTCAAAGGCAGGTCTGGCTCTGCCTCTTGTGGGGGTCACTGTTCCCTTCCCTCACTTGTGATAGACGCTCGGTTTTGTTTGTGACCTCTGAATATCTTTGGCGGGTCTGAGATTTGATTTTAAACACAATTGTGCCTCTCCTACCATCTTGTTGGGGCTTCTCCTTTGCCCTTGGACACAGGATATCTTTTTTTTGGTGGGATCCAGCATTCTCCTGTTGATGGTTGCTCAGGAGTAGTTGCGATTTTGGTGTTTTCGCAGGAGAAGATGAGCATTCACCCTGCTACTCTGCCATCAGTGCTGCCTTCTATTACCCATCAGATCAGATCAAATCAGATCAGTCGCTCAGTCGTGTCCGACTCTTTGCAACCCCATGAACAGCAGCATGCCAGGCCTCCCTGTCCATCACCAACTCCCGGAGATCACTCAGACTCACATCCATCGAGTCAGTGATGCCATCCAGCCATCTCATCCTTGTCGTCCCCTTCTCCTCTTGCCCTCAATCCCTCCCAGCATCAGAGTCTTCTCCAATGAGTCAACTCTTCACATGAGGTGGCCAAAGTACTGGAGTTTCAGCTTTAGCATCATTCCTTCCAAAGAAATCCCAGGGCTGATCTCATTCAGAATGGACTGGTTGGATCTCCTTGCAGTCCAAGGGACTCTCAAGAGTCTTCTCCAATACCACAGTTCAAAAGCATCAATTCTTCGGTGCTCAGCCTTCTTCACAGTCCAGCTCTCACATCCATACATGACCACAGGAAAGACCATAGCCTTGACTAGGCGAACCTTTATTGGCAAAGTAATGTCTCTGCTTTTGAATATGCTATCTAGGTTGGTCATAACTTTCCTTCCAAGGAGCAGGCGTCTTTTAATTTCATGGCTGCAATCACCATCTGTAGTGATTTTCGAGCCCAGTAAAAGAAAGTCTGACACTGTTTCCCCATCTATTTCCCATGAAGTGATGGGACCAGATGCCATGATCTTCGTTTTCTGAATGTTGAGCTTTAAGCCAACCTTTTCACTCTCCACTTTCACCTTCATTAAGAGGCTTTTTAGTTCCCCTTCACTTTCTGTCATAAGGGTGGTATCATCTGGATATCTGAGGTTATTGAGATTTCTCCTGGCAATCTTGATTCCAGCTTGTGTTTCTTCCAGTCCAGCATTTCTCATGATGTACTCTGCATAGAAGTTAAATAAACAGGGTGACAATATACAGCCTTGACGAACTCCTTTTCCTATTTGGAATCAGTCTGTTGTTCCATGTCCAGTTCTAACTGTTGCTTCCTGACCTGCATACAGATTTCTCAAGAAGCAGGTCAGGTGGTCTGGTATTCCCATCTCTTTCAGAATTTTCCACAGTTTATTGTGATCCACACAGTCAAAGGCTTTGGCATAGTCAATAAAGCAGAAATACATGTTTTTCTGGAACTCTCTTGCTTTTTCCATGATCCAGCGGATGTTGGCAATTTGATCTCTGGTTCCTCTGCCTTTTCTAAAACCAGCTTGAACATCAGGAAGTTCACGGTTCACATATTGCTGAAGCCTGGCTTGGAGAATTTTGAGCATTACTTTACTAGCGTGTGAGATGAGTGTAATTGTGCGGTAGTTTGAGCATTCTTTGGCATTGCCTTTCTCTGGGATTGGGATGAAAACTGACCTTTTCCAGTCCTGTGGCCACTGCTGAGTTTTCCCCATTTGCTGGCATATTGAGTGCAGCACTTTCACAGCATCATCTTTCAGGATTTGGAATAGCTCAAGTGGAATTCCATCACCTCCACTAGCTTTGTTCGTAGTGATGCTTTCTAAGGCCCACTTGACTTCACATTCCAGGATGTCTGGCTCTAGGTCAGTGATCACACCATCGTGATTATCTGGGTCATGAAGCTCTTTTTTGTACAGTTCTTCTGTGTATTCCTGCCACCTCTTCTTAGTATCTTCTGCTTCTCTTAGGTCCATACCATTTCTGTCCTTTATCGAGCCCATCTTTGCGTGAAATGTTCCTTTGATATCTCTGATTTTCTTGAAGAGATCCCTAGTCTTTCCCATTCTGTTGTTTTCCTCTATTTCTTCGCATTGATTGCTGAAGAAGGCATTAACCCATAGGAAGTAACAAAATCTAAGATATATATAATTTAAATAATGGGTAAATTCAGATACTAATAATGGGTAAATTGATGGATACTAACAGTAAGTAATGTTTATCATGCTTAACTACAGATCTAAGGACTTGACTTGTATTATTTCACTAAAAAATTGCAGATTCCCACAAAACATGGTTCGAAAGAAGCATGGCCTAGGTGGAGTTCCCTGAGAAACAGGCTTAGAGGTAGAGGTTTGTGGGCAGGAGACTGACAGGAGAGAGCTCGCAAGAACAAGAGGAATGATGGACATGGGACCCAGCAAGGGAGAAGTGACAATACAATCCAACCACAAAAGTCTTGGGTGACCCCACAGCTCTAAAGCTCTGAGGCTGAAATAGCCTTTCAGGGACATCCCCAATGGAAGCAAAGAGACTGGGACTTACACCCCTGCAACAACTAGTTGCCAGCTTCAGGCTGCTCCCAAGGAGGCGATGTGGCTGGAGAGAGACAGCACACTTCAGCTAAGGGTAATGTCCAGGGAGAGACACAGTGAGCTGTCAGCAGCCGTGCTCCTGGTAGCTGGGGGAAGGAGTGTCTCAGTCCTCACGTAGGGATGTGGAGGCACACCATAGAATTCACTCCAGGAAGAGGAAAGAGAAGAAACTCAATTTATTGATAGCCCACCTCAATACCAGGCACTGTGTTGGGGCACTTTCCTTATAGTCTTCAGTCCTGCTCTGTAGGCATCACTGACTTACTCCAGCCTCTGGTGAGATTTCAAGATTCCCTCCTTCCTCTACATTAGTGGTTCTCCACTTGAGGTGATGCTGATTCCCAGTGGATGGTGCCAGAGAAATGTCTAGAGACACTTTTCTTTTGTTACAACTGGGAATGGGGTGCTATGGGCCTAAGTAGAGGTTAGGGATGCTGCAAAACATCCTACAATGCACAAAAAGCTTCCACAATGAAGAATTTCCAACCCAAATGTCCATCATTTGAATATCTCTTCCATCAGAAGAATTACTGTTGTTGTTCAGTGACTAAGTCGTGTCCAACTCTTTGTGATCCCATAGATTGAAGCATCAGAGAAGGCAATGGCACCCCACTCCAGTACTCTTGCCTGGAAAATCCCATGGATGGAGGAACCTGGTAGGCTACAGTCCATGGGGTCGCTAAGAGTCAGACACGATTGAGCGACTTCACTTTCACTTTTCACTTTCATGCATTGGAGAAGGAAATGGCAGCCCACTCCAGTGTTCTTGTCTGGAGAATCCCAGGGACAGCAGAGCCTGGTTGGCTGCCGTCTATGGGGTCACACAGAGTTGAACACGACTGAAGCGACTTAGCAGCAGCAGCAGACTAAAGCATGCCAGGCTTCCCTGTCCTTCACTATCTCCCAGAGCTTGCTCAAACTAATATCCATTGAGTCGATAACACTATCCACCCAGTTTATCCTATGTTGCCCCCTTCTCCTCCTGCCCTTGATCTTCCCCAGCATCGTTGTATTTTCCAGTGAGCCAGCTCTTTGCATCAGGTGGCCAAAGTATTGGAGCTTCAGCTTCAGCATCAGTCCTTCCAATAAATATTCAGGGTTGATTTCCTTTAGGATCTACTGGTTTGATCTCCTTGCTGTCCAAGGGTCTCTCAAGAGTCTTCTCAAGCACCACAACTATAGAGCATCAATTGTCATTAATGTCACCACGTTACAGATGAAAACAATCAAGACATAGAAAGGTTAAGCAACCTATTCATGGCCACACAGCTATTAATGGCAGGGCTGAGATTTATAACCAGGTTTGTGTGGTTACAAAATGCATGCTCATTTATTTGAGAAATATATGTACTCTTTGCAATTAATCAGATGTAATGTGCATATCTTCCTATACATCCCTTGAGACCCTGAGACACAAGCTGGGCTGGACCCAGTTTCTTAAGCTTTCTTTCTTTTCTTCTTTTCTTCTTTCTTATTTTCTTATTTTAAGTGTAAGAACTCTGAGCTTTCTGATTTCTAAGAGAAGGATAGAAATGAAAGACAGGCTGGGTGATTTATATAAAGTGATAATGTGAGCCCATCTCCTTGCAGCCATCATTTTAGTCTGCAATAAAAATGACTGGTCTGACACCCTCCACTTCCTGAATATCCAGAAGGCCTAACTGCTTGGACTCTCAGACATAAAGTTCTCTGTTAATGGACCTGTCAATTTCTTAAAGTGAGCAGTTTTTCATAACACTCCATAAAAACAGAAAAAAAAAAAATTAAAAAAGAACATAGCATTTAACATGAAAATACAGGTATCATTTGTTGAATGTGAGCTAAAAGCAACAGAAAAAGAACCTGAAGGAGAAACAGTGGCTGGTGATGGAGAACAAAAAATTACCTAGGAACAGGATTCTTTACCTACCAAACAGGGCCCCTATTTTTAGCAACTTAAAAAAAAAAAAAAAAACAGACATTCATTAAGTATTAAACTTAAAAGTAAAAAGCCCTATGTTCCTCTAATAACAATTTAGTATTCTTGTTATGATAGATTTACTAACCTCAATTTAGACTCTCAGAGATCAGATTCATGTCCCATAAAACATATAGAGAATACATTACTGAGCAAATATATAGTAATAGATGACATAAATATCTATGCCCTATTAAATTTTTAGTTATAAACTATGTTATTTTCTTGAGCTATTTTAATTCATGAAATTATTTACAAGTTTACAGACACCAAGGAACAAACTGCTATATTGTATTAAGCACATTTTTTTTTCCAAATATGGAAGTCATGAGAATAGAATACATCTAGTGATCAACATATAAAGACTATTTCAAGGCTTCATTAACGGCAGCTGTTCATGAGATATTTGGAAGTCTTCAATGATCTTTATTAATCCTCTATAAATGTAGCTAATTTATGAAGATCATCCCCCTTTACTTTGCTCTATTATCATCTGCCCCAAATTTTATCATCTGTTCAAATATAATTTAGACAATATGTTCCCCTATAGAGAAAAATCTGAGAATGTAGAAATTGGCCTCAGCATGATAGGTTTCTCTGCTTTTTTAGAGATGGCATAGCATATTATTTAGCACTGGAATTTGAGTCAGTAAGATAGGTTAGGGTCTCATTCCACCACAATCAAGCTTGTAAACTTGGGCAAATAATTGAACCTCACCTGTCTACTTCTTATATGGAAATGAATCTGCTAATCTCTGCCCTACCATCCTCTTAGGGTTCTAATGTGAAGACACATGACATAGTTATGTGAAAATATCTTGAATACTGAACAAAGGTAAATCAGGTTTCTCATCAAAATGAGAAACAATTATGATTGTGGAGAACATTCTGGTAAGAAACAATGACCAAGTGCAAATATATTCACTTGGGGATTAGATCTGGAAATCCTAGATAAGAAGGGGTTTGGGAATCCTTTATCCCCTTCAAGTATTGCAAACCATCTTCATTACTGATTTACTCCTTGCTTTATCCCTCTCTACATATAAGTATCATGATTGACTCATGATAGTAGGACATTCAGTTAAATTTGAAGATCTTATAAACAATGCTTTACTTTTCACCGTAAGTATACCCCCAATTCCATGGACAGAGGAGCCTGGTGGGCTACAGACCATGGGGTCACAGAGTCGAACATGACTAAGCGACTGACACTTTCACTTTTTATGCACCAAATAATGCACTGAACATACTTATACTAAAAAATTTATTCATTATTTACCTGACATTCAGATTTAACTTCGCATCCTGATTTTGCCTGGTTTGGTTTGGTTGCGGGTCTAAATCCAGCAATTCTTTGAGAATTCTTTATCTCCCTTCCCCAAGCATGACAAACCACCTTGAATATTGAGAGTATTCACTTCCTGTTTTACCCCTTTCTTTGTTCATCTCAAATATTAAGGAATTCCAGGTTCACCATCTCTCCTTGCCATTCTTTTCAGGTATCCTAGCACCTGCACTATCATAAACCAATAGAACATTATTATTCTCCAATATACAGTTGACTCTTGAACAATGTGAGTTCAAACTGCATGAGTTTATTTATACACAGATTTTTTTAATAATAGTGAATACTACAGTACTCCATGATCTGAGGTTGACTGAATCCATGGATGAAAAATTTCCAATTTGGAGGAACCATAGATAGGGAGGGCTGAATGCCAAGTTATACTCGAATTTTCAGCTGCATGGAGGCACAGAACCCTAACCTCCAGGTTGCTCAAGAGTCAACAGATTTCAACTGTGCATGTTTCTTCCCAACCAATACATGAATTTAATTGAGGGAAGAGACATTCATTTTGATCACCCAATACCTAGTACATAGTAGGATAAATCAGAAAGTGTTTTATGAATTGAAGACCACAGTTTTCTTTGCATTCCATGCTCTCCATGGAAAGTCTTGTTCATGTCTGCTGCTTAAATGATCAAGAACCAATGGACAAGTCAACAAAGCATGTCTCTGGTCTGGCCTTATCTAGTGATCGCCAGATCCATGTTTTACAATAAACTATGAGCTGTCTCCAACTGGTTTCCCATGAACACCTCAAATGCAGCCTGTTTCAGACTGACCACATTATCTCCCCCACTTAAAGCAGCTTTTCTCTTGACATGGTATCCGGTAACCCAGGCTAGAAAACCAGAGTCGTTCTAGACTACTTCCTTTCCCTCACCTTTCCCATCACTAAGCAAGTACTTTACATCAACAATGTTTTTGAGAAGCTTTTAAAAGGAGAGTTCTGATTCTGTTAGTGTGTGGCCGGGGAGTGAGTATTTCCTGAAATAGGTCCATTTGATTCAGTGGTATTTAGGGCCCAGAGTCCTACGTTGTGCTGTGCTTAGTCAGTCATGTCCGACTCTGTGCAACCCCATGGACCATAGTCTGCCAGTTTCCCCCCTCCATGGGCTTCTCCAGGCAAGAATACTGTGGTGGGTAGCCATTCCCTTCTCAGAGGATCTTCCCAACCCAGGGATCGAACCTGGGTATCCTGCATTGCAGGCAGATTCTTTATCAGCTGAGCTACCAGAGAAGCCCTCCAGAGTCCTCCAGAACATAGAAAAACACCTAGAAATAGCCTTTCTGTACAGACCTACTAATTCAACTAAAAACATGGAAATGACCCCCATCTGTTTTGTATTAATAATTTGAGAGCCTTATTAACTTTTGACTTAAAATACTATTTTAATTTATGTATGGAAATTTCAGTGGTCTTTATCTTTCTAGGTATTATTTGGGATAACTCCCCCTACACAGAATTCAAGAATATGTTTATCATTTTATAATGAAATTTGTTATAAAATGTATAATATAAAAACTAATGCTCTAAGTAGCACTTGCTTGGTAAAGTATTCATTTTATTACAAGTTTTCTCACCTAGACTCTGAAAGCATCATCAATTAGAAATGAAAGGAATAGAGAAAATAAAGATTTTGAATTATTTACAGTTGTTCATTCACACACACACACATTAGGATAGATCACCAACTGAGGATTTACAGATGCTCAGCTTACCTGTAATTTTTCTTGGAATATGCTTCAAGTCCAGAATATGATTAAAACTCAGAATGGAGCTTAACTGTAAATATTCAAAAACACTCCCAATTTGCTATCCTTCTAGAGAGCAATCCATTTACCTCCATTCTGCATCCTTGTATATAGAAATGGCAACTCTGAAAAAAATCTTACCATCAGTGGAAAAAAAATGCTTTTTTCTAAACTTTTTAAAATAAATGGTTTGCCCAAGGGTAAGACCTTTTATACCATCTTAGCCGAGAGCAAATTTCCCTAGACAAATTGGCTGGCTGCTTCTTGAATTCTTCTCAGCTAAAATTGAGGCACTCCTATTACTGATATTATCTGGCCACACTTTTTTCCCCCTTTAATCCACATATTTTTGCTACATTGGAAGAAAATTAGACTATATTAGGTTGTGTACAACACACATCTTCAAAACATTCACCCTGTCAAAATAATTTCTTAATTAGTGGTACAACATACTTTTCCAAGACAGAGCTTGTCAGAAAAACATCCTGCAGTAGAGAGCTTAAGTGAATTCATTCTCCGGATTTTAATAAGACTACTTTTCACCTCCTAGATGGAGGGGGAATAAAGTAAATTTGTCTGGCAATTCTTTGCTTCCTTGGAGACCCACTCCAGAAAAAAAAAAAAAAAAAGTTTCAGCTACTTTTATAGAGAAATCCCTTACATTTTTAAGAAAATAAAAAATTCACTAGGTTATTATAAGTTGAGTTGGTGACAAACCTTATAGAATAAGGTATAGAGAGAAAAATTAAAACTTTTTTCTCAAAAATAATATCCATCCACGAGTTTGTATAAAATGAACTAATTACATACAAGGATCCAATTAAAGAACACACCACGCTGCACCTGAAACTGATGTAAAATATTTTACCGCTCAGTCTGTAAGTCCTTTGAAGACATTTCTTTATTCATATCATGTAAGCATAAATATGGGCTTCCCAGATGGCTCAGTGGTAAAGAATCCACCTGCCAATGGAGGAGATGTGGGTTTGATCCCTGAGTCGGGAAGACCCCCTGGAGGAGGAAATAGCAACCCACTTCAGTATTCTTGCCTGGATAATCCCATGGACATAGGAGGCTGGAGGGCTACAGTACCTGGGGTCCTAAAGAGTGGGACATGCCTGAGCATGCATGCTAAGCATACACATATCAAAGTGCTTCAGGTTTAGAAAACAGAAGATTTGGATTTTCGACCTCATTGTGTCATGACATTTCTGAGTGATAATAAGAAAGCCAGTTAACTTCTCCAAACTCCCTTTTATTTAATGTCTATAATAGGGAGATAAGAAGTGCACCCTACTGGATTCATGGCATTATTATGAGGAATAAATGTTGTCATGATGGGGCCATACTTAGAAAATAAAAGCAATGTCCACCATCTGCCATTCTGGGTAAGACACTATTTGAGATACTCCTCATAAATGGAGGATGAGCAAAAATTTCTTACTCAGAGCTTTTAAATGAGGAAATCCAGACTCCAAGAGGTTAAGCAACTTGCCCTGCATCAAACATCTATGAAGTAGTAGAGCTGAGACTGGAACTTAAGTCTGTGGGACCCATACCTGGCACTGCCCCTTTCTGTCCTTCCTCACTCCCTTCTCCTCTTACCTTCAAAAGTTGTGGTGTGGGCTTTGGTCAAGGATAGAGAAAAGAGTCTGGGACTGAGTCCCTAACTCATACACAACAAGTGGTGAGCACCATGCTTGCTCCTGAAAAATCAGCCCCTTGGAACACCAGCACAAAGACCAAACTGGAGTGGGGTTGGGGCTGGGCTACTCAATCTTACTTCAAAGGAAAGTGGTAAAAGGGGACCCTTGGGGTTCAGTCTCGGGGTTTCCAAAAGCTACAGTTGGCACAGTTAAAGGCAGTTCTGACAGGTACCCCAAAGGATACCCAGAAGGGTAGGATGTCGATCCTCCTCTCACAGAGGGCATAAAAGCAAAAATAAACATGTGAGAAAGTGGCAATACATGATCAAACTGTTCACAATGAGCAGTGAAGAAGTCATCACAAGGCCCTGTGTAAAGAACTGTCATTTGTGTGGCTTAGATAATAAAGTGCTGTGAAAAAGCACAGGGGGGAGGTCTTTTAGGCCAAAAGGGTCAGGAAATGCCTTAAAGAGGAGAGCAAATGAACCCTTTATGCATTTCAGATGTTTTCATTTTCTCCCACCTTTAAGCTGAATATTTTTATTCCTCACTCCTTGTAGTATCTTCTAAAACACACACAGAGCTCTTTGTTCTATGTGTAAAGGAGCTATATGACCACATCAGGGCCAGCATATCATTAATATGCCCACTTCATTAGGGAACCCAGACCACAAGGAACTGAGCAGACCACTGGAAAATTGATGGGAAAGTGGAGAGAAGAATTCCTGGGTGGAAGAAAACAGTATGTGCAGGAGCAAAGAGAAGATAAGGGTAACATGCTGATAGGAGATGGAATGCAAAGTCATCTGGCAGGAAGAGAAGTTGCAGAGAGGACTGCTGGGTGCTGAGATTGGACTAGTGAGTTAGAAGCCCCTGGGGCCAGGCTAAGGAGTAAGAATTTCATCACATGGGCAATGAGGTGACACTGAAGTTAGGAGTTCAGCCTGGCTGGAGACAACTTTCCCTAAATTAATTTAGGGAAAGTGTTCATTTGGTTCGTTGAGTCGTGTCTGACTCTTTGTGACCCCATGGACTACACAGTCCATGGAATTCTCCAGGCATACTGGAGTGTGTACGCTTTCCCTTCTCCAGGGGATCTCCCCAACCCAGGGATCGAACGCAGGTCTCCCGCATTGCAGGCAGATTCTTTCCCAACTGAGCTATGAGGGAAGCCCTCATTTGGTTCAGAAGACAGTAAAGCACAACAGCTCAGGGAAGAGATAGTTAAGCAACTAGGCAATGGGTATACCTTGGTAAGGGACTTGTGTAAATAACAGGATTTAATGAATGACTGGCTACAGGAGAAGTGCAAAGAGTGAGGAAAGTATTATTCATTCATTTGACAAGTATTAATTGAGTACCCTGTATATACTTTACCTATATTTCCCTTGAAAGAAAAGCTATGACTAACTGAGACAGTATATTAAAAGCCGAGACATTACTTTTCCACCAAAGATCTGTCTAGTCAAAGCTATGGTTCTTCCAGTGGTCATGTATGGATGTGAGAGTTGGGCCATAAAGAAAACAGAGTGCTTAAGAACTGATGCTTTTGAACTGCAGTGTTGGAGAAGACTCTTGAGACTCCCTTGGACTGCAAGGAGGTCAAACCAGTCCATCCTAAAGGAAATCAGTCCTAAATATTCATTGGAAGGACTGATGCTGAAGCTGAAGCTCCAATTCTTTGGCCACTTGATGTGAAGAACTGACTCAATTGAAAAGACCCTGATTCTGGAAAAGACTGAAGGCAGGAAGAGAAGGGGACAACAGAGGATGAGATGGTTGGATGGTATCACTGACTCAATGGACATGAGTTTGAGCAGGCTCCAGGAGTTGGTGATGGACAGGGAAGCCTGGTGTGCTGCAGTCCATGGGGTTGCAAAGAGTAGGGTACAACTAAGCGACTGAACTGAACTTAACCCTCTATGTGCTTGCCATTGTTCTAGATGTTTGGGGTTTGTTAATGGAAAAAAAAATACACAAAGATCCATGTCTTTGCAAGCCTATAGATAGTAGAGCTACCTGATAGAAAGAGTTAACAATGGATATAACCAATAAGTGTATAAGATGCTAGAAGTTGATTGATGCCAAGTAGGCTAAGAGGGGTTGGGAATGCCAGGAGTAGGGCAGGACCAGTTTTAGGGAGAAGGTGGCGTTTGATTGAGCAAAGATCTGAGAATGAGGCAGACAGCCATGAAAATTCCATCAATTGGAGGGAACATGCAGTGTTCCTAAGAGCCTAAGGTGGGAGAATTTCTGTTAAGCTCAAGAAATATCAAGGAGGCAGTGTATCTGCAGAAGGAAGAATGAGGAGGAGGGTAAGAAGGCATGAAGAAATGGGCAGTGGGAAGGGTATGCATCACGTAATGCCTTACAGGCTGTTATAAGGACTCTGGCTTTTACTCTTTGTGAGATGTGCTCCACTGAAGGGTTTTGAGAAGAGGAGTGACATGATCTGATGTATTTTTTAAAAGGATTGCTCTAGCTGCTATATTGAGAAGGATCTGCAGGGGGCAAGTGCAAAAGGAGCAGGACCAGGTAGGAGATCTTGGCAGTAATTCATGCGAGAGGGGATGGAGGCTCACAGCAGAAAGGCAGTAGTGGAAATGGTGAGAAGTGGTAGAATCTAGATACACTTCTTATAGTAAGACTAACAAGATACATCCTGGATTAAATTTAGAAGAGAAAGGGGTGAGAGATGGACACATTAAGAGTGAGGTATCTGTATCTCCAATTGGAAATTCCCAGAAGTCAGCTGCATTGGAGATATATTTGGGAATTTTTGGTGCTTATTTAGTACTTAAGGGGCTTCCCAGGTGGCACTGGTGGTAAAGAACCTGTGTGCCAATGCAGGGGATGTAAGATACACAAGTTTGATCCATGGGTGAGGACGATCCCCCGGAGGAGGGCATGGCAACCCACTCCATCTTGCCTGAAGAATCCCACAGACAGAGGAGCCTGGCAGGCTGTGGCCTATAGGATTGCAAAGAGTCGGACAGGTCTGAAGCAACTTAGCACACTCATGCACACGCACGCATGCACATGCACGCACACACACACACACACGCACACACTTGGTACTTAAAGTCGTAAGACAAAATAGGAAAGAGGTGAAGATAAAGGGAAGAGGACCAACACCTGAGTCTTGATCTACTCCAACATGAAACAAGAAATGATTAGGAACCAGCACAGGTGACTGAAGTGGAACAGTCAGTGAAATTAGAAACCAAGTGAAAAAATGTATATATCAGAGAGGGTAATCAGCCATGCCAAATACATGGATGTGCTAATCAAGGTGAGGGTTAAGAATTGATCACTGGCTTTATTTATCTGGGAGTCATGGGTATGTATGGGTGCAATTTTAGAGGACTTAATCAGATAGGCTAAAGGAGCCTGTTTTAAGCAAAGGCAGGACAATGTTAAGAACCTGGTTTCAGACGATTTTCATTCTCCATTTTTTCATATGTAGGAAGAGGACTGAAACTCTTAACTTTGTCACTTCCTGAGGGTTGACCAAAATGTTAGTCCAGACCAAACTGAGGCACTCCCAGACAAGTGGAACCTCATGAGAGACATCCTGCAGGATCCCATTGTCCCATTCCATGGCATTTACCTGTATTTATTGATTCATTCTTTGATACCCAAAATAATATGTTATATATTCTGTTCTTATATATTTCATTCTCTGTAAACGACCGAATTTAAGTCCCCAAACAAACTCACAGGCAGTTAGTAGATGCCTAAACTTTCCCCAGTCCATAGTCAATTATACTCAAGTTGACATATCCATTGACAGCTATCCATGACAACACTTTATCAAGGGACATCAGGCATTCATTCATTTCACAGATATGTATGTAGAGCCCACTTGGGAGCAGTCTGTTTCTTAGGCCCAGGGGAAACAGCCATGGACCAGACACAGATGTGGTCCTCAGCAAGTACAGTTGATGGTATAGTGTATTACAGTGAAGCAACTGAATCCCAGAGTTAAGACAGAGGACTTTCAGAGAATGACGGGAGCACCATGGGATGGTAGGTATGTACAGGGTATGTGTGTAGGTATGTACAGGGTACAGGTATGTATGAACATTAAAGTGAAAAACGCATCAAAATTTGACAAACTCACATAACATATTTTCAGGTCCCTCCTGAAAAGTGAATCTGAGTAATCCTATGAATTTAGAGAAATTCAATGCAACTAGATGGTTTGCAAATTTGCTCCCAGAGATAGAGGGCAAGGAGAGACCGGAGGAAGAGGCAGGTTAGTAGGTGACAGTTTTGATAAATAGGGGAACTTATGAAGCCTGTCTTGGGCAGCCACAAGATCACCACACCTGCCCACCAGGATCTTAACCCAGATGCCTTATCTGGGTTCAGTCATCTTTACCATCCAGATGGTCACAACACCACCTTACTCCCTTGATTGCCTCCTTGGAAATGTTCCCACTTGGAACAGTGGGAAAGGTGGGAAAATGTACATTCCAAGGACATGAAAGGGAATAGGAGCCTCTGACTGCCCAGGTCCAACTCACAGGTCAGCCAGTGGTTGTGCCTTCTTGATGACCTCCTCCAACACTACTACTAACTATGGTTTATGACTTCATTGATCGTTGACTGACTCATTTACTGAAATTATTATGCACGGAGGACTCCATGGTGGCTCAGATGGTAAAGAATTTGCTTGCAATGCAGGAGACCCGGGTTTGATCCCTGGGTCAGGAAGATTCCCAGGAGAAGGGAATGGTTACCCACACCAATATTCTTGACTGGGATATCCCATGGACAGAGGAGTCTGGTGGGCTATAGTCCATGGGGGTGCAAAGAGTCGGACACAACTGAGCAACTAACACACACACACACACACACACACATACACAGACGCTACATGGCCAGACTGCTGCACTGGGAATACAAAGATGAAGAGGGTGGAATTCCCACCTTCAATGTCACCACTTCTACTCCTCTTCACAGGTCCATCTTCATACCATGGAGAGTGTCCATCTCCGTATTCTCTCATAGATGCTATGCTATGCTATGCTATGCTATGCTATGCTAAGTCACTTCAGTCGTGTCCGACTCTGTGTGACCCCATAGACGGCAGCCCACCAGGCTTCCCCGTCCCTGGGATTCTCCAGGCAAGAACACTGGAGTGGGTTGCCATTTCCTTCTCCAATGCATGAAAGGGAAAAGAGAAAGTGAGGTCGCTCAGTCCTGACTCTTAGCAACCCCATGGACTGCAGCCTACCAGGCTCCTCCATCCGTGGGATTTTCCAGGCAAGAGTACTGGAGTGGGGTGCCATTGCCTTCTCCACTCATAGATGCTACAGGGAATAAAAAGGAAACAGGTGGAAATCAACAATCTCCTCTTTCCATCTCCACTTTTCAAAATCCTACTCACCCTCCAAAGGTCAAATCAAATGCCACTTCTTTAATGAAGTCTTTCCTACTAACTCTGAGATGACCTTTACCTTACATAAGCCGAAGCTCCTTGCATAGGGCTTCATATGGCCTTTAGTGCGTGAACTCTAATACTATATGCTTAGTATACATTTGTATATTCCTAGTTAAATTCCAAGTTAATAGAGGTCAACTTTCTGATTTACTTATACCTCTGGCAAAGACTCAGTTGGAGTATGTATATATTAGATGGTCAATGAACATTTATTGAAAGAATGAACAAAAACATGTTACTCAAGGTCTTCCAACTGTTTCTTCTCTCATCCTCTTCATTTATTATTACTAGCAAATAATAAGATTTCAAAATGTTTTATCCATTACCTATTTGTTTATCTGACTATTTAAGTAATATATACATTGGAGAAAAAGGAAAATATAAAAAAAGGACTAAAATACTCAGAATTCCAGAATACAGCCACTGCTTAACATCTTAGTGTATTTTTTCAGTATATACATATTGAGGTGCCAAACAAAACTGCCATATGCTCTTTACAAAGTTTTCTATTTTAGCTCAGAGATGAGGTTACCACAAGAAGGTCAATGCCGAGAAATTTCAGGCTGAAATAACACAGGTTAGAAGAGCAGGCTGTCCAACAAGATCCTTTGATTAAACTGGAGAATGTAGTTCCATTCGCTAATTCTACAATCTACCAGTGTAGTGGTATCTCTTGAGAATTCAGGGTGAAATTGTGAAATGTGGTTCTGGAAACTATAGGAAATTGGGGTCCAGGAAACCGTAGGACTGAGATCCCTTCACTTCTGATATTGTTGTATAACAATTTAATTCCATCATATATGAGGAAATAACTTGAACTATTGTTGGGTGCAGTTACTCAGAAGCCTAAATCAGTCTTACTAATGAAGCCATTAATAAATGACCTCCTCTTTTAGAGGAGAGAACTGAGACTCAAAGAGGAAAATTCCCCAGCAGAGTTTCACTTCACACCACTACTGTCCAACTCCATCTGCCCATTTTTCCTCTTCCTGGGATTCTTCTCAGTCAGAACCAGAACTATGATGAGGTCATGTCTAGCTAGTGGTCATGGGGGAGAAAGAGAGAGGGGATCATCAGTGCTGAATCAACCTGCTGGTCACGTGTGGTGATGCTGCGCAGCACCCGGATAGGTGTTGGTTCAAGAAAACAAGGGGGTGACAGCCCTTATAAAGGAGTTTCTATTCTCATGAACAAGGCAGTCTTGTCTCTTAACACCACACATGCTGTCCATGGTGATTTACTAGTCGAGAGCCAGTGAGCACTGCAGGACAGGGCCAGTGCAAGCTGTCAAGGCCAGGTGGAAAAGGCAAAGCCAATGACTAGTGGGAAAGTCAGGAGGTTGGAAAGCTAGGAGCGAGCAGGTGGGGTGCTGAAGCCCGGAAGCAGTAGGAACTCAAAGCGGGGAGTATGACCGGGTGTAGGAAAGCAAAATAGCCAACAGAAGACATCAAATTCCCAACTCAGCAAATCAAAGAGATGGGCTTCTTTGCCAGCCTGGGTTCCAAAGTCAGTGCGCAAGCAGCCAAGGTATACTCATTTGGTTTCAAACACTGTTTTGGGCCAAAGTTCTGGCATTCCTTTTGAAAAGTCTGTGCTCCTGAGACCCCCACCTGTACTTATCTTCAGGGCATGACCTCTAAGTCCACATGACCCCAAGTTCCAGGACCTGTATCGTAATATGATGGCACTAGAGCACTGGACTGAAATTAGGCCACACGGTTTTGGGTTGGAGACTCCACTTTTTAGCCTCACACACAGACCCCTTAGTGTAGCCACCTCTTCAGACCCCATGAGACAGACTTCCACAATGTCTATGAGGATATGGCAGGGCAAAAAAGTGGAAAACTTCCTATTTTCTTTTATAAAAGAGCTCATTGGTTAAGTGATTGCAGTTTCTAAATACATTTACAAAAACACAGTATCACTTTGTCAAATGATCAGGAAACCAGGCTTTTGGTCACTCGGGTCCCTGAGTTTTGAAACTCAGTTTCTTTCTCTATAAAATAAGACATAGGTTCAATTTATCTCAAATTTCATTTTTAAATAAGCCTTTTATTTTAATTAACTTTAGGTACAGAAAACCTGCAAAGATAGCCCAGAGTTTTGTTTCCTCAATTTCCCTCCATGTCAACATACAATGTCACCATGATTCATTGGTCAAAACCAAGAAATAAACATTGGGAAAGCACTATTTACTAAAAAAAAGACTTTATTCATACGCTACCACATTTCATTTTGATTCTAAAATGTTACTGTTTGCAAATATGAAGGCATCTGATTTATAATTTTTAATATAATTTTTCAAGGCATATCTTGAGGTGGATAGGTATCAGTTCAGTTCAATTCAGCCGCTCAGTCATGTCCCACTCTTTGCGACCCCATGAATTGCAGCATGCCAGGCCTCCCTGTGCATCACCAACTCCCGGAGTTCACTCAGACTCATGTCCATCGATTCGGTGATGCCATCCAGCCATCTTATCCTCTGTCGTCCCCTTTTCCTCCTGCCCCCAATCCCTATAGTGGACATATATTCCTACTTTGGGGAACATGCTCAGGAAAAAGTTCTGAAATGGGAAACATATACATAAGAGCTTCTGTGTTGGCGAGCCAGGGGCAAAAGGCCTGGCTGGTTGGGACTGGGGCCAGTTATAAGGGGTAAGAAATTAGCATGTGGCAGAAAACTAACTGGTAGTTGCCTGATGGAAGGGAGGTGGCGGTTGGGAAAAATAGGTGAAGGGAATTAAGAGATACAAACTTTCGGTTACAAAATAAACAAGTCACAGGGATGTAAAGTATAGCATAGGGAATATAATCAACAATAACTTTGTATGGTCATGGATGGTTTTCTTGACTTATAGTGATCATTTCATAATGTATATAAATGTTGATATAATTGCACTCTTTCTCATGCTAGTAAGGTTGTGCTCAAAATACTTTAAGCTAGGCTTCAACAGTACATGAACCGAGAACTTCTAGATGTATAAGCTGGGCTTTAAAAAGGCAGGGGAACCAGAGATCAAATTGCCAAGATTTGTTGGATCACAGAGAAAGCAAGGGAATTCCAGAAAAACATCTATTTCTGCTTCATTGATTATGTTAAAGACTTTGTTGTTCACAACAAACTGTGGAAAATTCTTAAAGAGATAGGAATACCAGACCACCTTACCTGTCTCCTAAGAAACCTCTATGCAGGAAAAGAAGAAATAGCTAGAACTGGACATGGAACAACAGACTGGTTGTATGGAAAGGAGTACTTCAAGGCTGTATATTGTCACCCTGATTATTTAACTTCTATGCAGAGTACATCATGCGAAATGCCAGGTTGGATGAATCACAAGCTGAAATCAAGATTGTTGGGAGGAGAAGAGTCAACGACCTCAGATATGCAGATGACACCACTCCAATGGCAGAAAGTGAAGAGGAACTAAATAGCCTCTTGATGAAGGTGAAAGTGGAGAGTGAAAAAGCTGGCTTAAAACTCAACATTCAAAAAACTAAGATCATGGCATCCTGTCCTATCACTTCATGGCAAATAGAAGGTGAAAACGTGGAAGCATTTTATCTTCTTGGCTCCAAAATCACTTTGGACAGTGACTGCAGCCATGAAATTAAAAGACACTTACTCCTTAGAAGGAAAGCTATGGCAAACCTAGATAACATATTAAAAAGCGAAGACATCACTTTGTTGACGTTAAAGCTATGGTTTTTCCTATAGTCATGTATGGATGTGAGAGCTGGACCATAAAGAAGACTTAGTGCTGAAAAATTGATGCTTTCAAATTGCAGAGCTGGAGAAGACTCTTGAGAGTCCCTTGGACAGCAAGGAGATCAAAGCAGTCAAGCCTAAAGGAAATCAACCCTGAATATTCATTGGAAGCACTGCTGCTGAAGCTGAAGCTTCAATACTTTGGCTACCTGATGCAAAGAGTCAACTCATTGAAAACAATCCTGATGCTGGGAAAGATTGAGGACAGGAGGAGAAGTGGGCAAAAGAGGATGAGATGGTTGGATGGCATCACCGACTCAGTGGACATGGATTTGAGCAAACTCCCAGAGATGGTGAAGGACAGGGAAGCCTAGTGTGCTGCAGTCCATGGAGCCACAAGAGTTGGACCTGACTTAGCGACTGAATAACAAAGACAATAAACTTTGAAGCACTGTATTACATATATGAAACTAATATTATATGTTAACTATGCTTCAGGAAAAAACTAACACGAAAAAAAAAAAAGAAATCAGTATGTGGGATGGTTTTATACTTTACTCAAATTATTCCAATCTTCTAGTCCCACCCACTAAAATCTCAGTCCGAAAATATAGCTGGGAACCCTTGTTCCCAACAGAGCAGAACTCATTTCCCATACACTTGGCAATTCATTCTCTTCAATTTATTCGTAGTTACTTTTGCTTTGTTTGTGTTTTCATCCTTAACCAAGATCTAGTCTGGATTAAGATGGTAAAATACACACAAAAAGCCTCTAATTTAAATATGCTCACTGGAGCATCATGATAATCACCATGAGATAATTGACCGTATGTTTTTAATCAACTTTGTATTTTCCTCCTTTCTAATTTTCCCATTCATCCCATTTCCTGAGAAATGAAGCACTGACAATTCTGAAAGGGATTCTCTCCAACTGATGTACTTTTAGAGAAAATTAACTAACGTATAAAGATTAGAATAATAATTTATTGAAAACTTAGGTAAACCTTTTATAACCATGCAGGTTAGAAAAATATGAGGTGCTGCATTGACAAATTTATAAATATTAGTTCTTTTATTCCTTCCAGAATCTATTATTCCCATTTTATAGATGAGAATTGCGAAGGCAATTTGCCCAATCTGCATAGTCATGGCAAACAGTGGAACCAGAGCCCAACTTTTTTAAAATCTATATCATACAGACCCCATTTGTTACAAAGTTTAAACACTAGCCACAGAGCTACAATTAACACACATGAGACAAACCGAGTGACATTTAGTGGTATTGTCATCCAAAGGAAATATGTATAATAGAGCTCTGTGAACCATACACATCTACCTAGCATTAATGTTTGTTTAATTGTTATTTGGTGACACCATAGACAGGAACTATCAATTTCTACACACCAGTTTGAAACGGGCACACAGTTCCTCTCGTTAATTAGTGGCTCCATCTCTTCTAAGTCCTTTGGGGAGAATACCAAGTCCATGCACCAATTGCAATAAACATGGATGAAGTGTATGCAGGCAATAGAGAAGGGAAACAGACATTTTACACTTTTCAGGATCTGAAATAACAAGATGTCAGGTTTTAGGACTGGCTCAAAAAACAGAATGCTTTTGCAAACAAAATCAAAACACCCTTTCAAAAGTTTCCTTTTCAAAGAGATTATAATTTCTAGAGACAAATCCCATTCTCCCTTTCCCAATCCATTCTTTTTTTCCTTGAGAAAATATTGGAAAAAAAATACATCTGGACAGTTTACAAAGTCCTCAGAGGCTGAAAAGCTAGCTATAACAAGGGCTGCACTTGACACATTTTTCTTCAGGCTAAGTTACTTCATTCAAGGTTTTAATGTTTAAATAAACTGCTGCCCAAATCAATAATCTACAAAATCATTCACTCGGGGAGAGGTCTTCAATCCTTCTGCCCTGTTTAAGGCTAATTTGTATGGTGAATGAATGCATTTTATTATATTTCACACAGTCTGCTCCCATAAATCCTGAAAGAATGGTGAGTATATTTTCAGTGAACAAAGTCATACAAAACTCCTAATATGGTGCCACAAGTACATAGCACAGCTAAGATTGAATCTGGTCTGGGAATGTGATGGAACAGAGATCAGAGAAACATCCTTCGTTCCTTGTCCCTCCCAGGCACAGCAGGGAACCGGTCAAGCAGGCAGACCATGGAGCCAGTTGGACTCAGTTAAATCCCAGCTTTGCTAATGGCTCAAAGTGAGACTTCAGGCAGGTTTCCTATCCTCCCTTTAGTCCATCTCTTTATCTGTAAAATGGAGATGATAGAACATTTACTTCATAGGTTACACTGTTGACATACAATTGTTAGCCATAATTATTTATCATAGGAAAGAAAAACTTATATTGATTGCCTCCCTAAAAATTGCAGTTTCTGAGGTTCAAATAGCCTTTGCCTACTTTCCCTGAGGAAGAACTGCATGGTGCCTTCCTGAAACAGCTCTGCAGGTCATTTCCTTATTGCTTCCACACAGAGCAGAGAGTAGCTCCCACTGGAGATCCTCAGTTCAGTTCAGTTGCTCAGTCGTGTCCAACTCTTTGTGACCCCATGAATTGCAGCATGCCAGGCCTCCCTGTCCATCACCAACTTCTGGAGTCCACCCAAACTCACATCCATTGAGTCAGTGATGCCATCCAGCCATCTCATCCTCTGTTGTCCCTTTCTCCTCCTGCCCACAATCCCTCCCAGCATCAGAGTCTTTTCTAATGAGTCAACTCTTTGCATCAGGGGGCCAAAGTACTGGAGTTTCAGCTTTAGCATCATTCCTTCCAAAGAACACCCAGGACTGATCTCCTTCAGAATGGACTAGCTGGATCTCCTTGCAGTCCAAGGGACTCTCAAGAGTTTTCTCCAACACCACAGCTCAAAAGCATCAATTCTTCAGCACTTAGCCTTCTTCACAGTCCAACTCTCACACCCATACATGAGCACTGGGAAAACCATAGCCTTGACTAGACAGACCTTTGTGGGCAAAATAATGTCTCTGCTTTTGAATATGCTAGCTAGGTTGGTCATAACTTTCCTTCCAAGGAGCAAGCGTCTTTTAATTTCATGGCTGCAATCACCATCTGCAGTGATTGGAGCCCCAAAAAATAAAGTCTGACACTGTTTCCACTGTTTCCCCATCTATTTCCTAGCCATTCCCAAATTCAAAGTTTCACTCTAAAAAAAATCAAATTTTCTATTTTTCTGGTTAAGAATCATTATTAGGAAGTAAACAGTGATCCCATGAAACTTTTAGTGAGAAATAGCAGTTCATGGGGGAAAAAAAAGTGAACAGAAGAACATATAACATCTCTTGAGAAGACAGGACTGCTTCTTTATACGATCCCATATGGGGATCAGGGATGGCTTCTTGGACAGAGTGGCACTAGACCTGAGAAGTGATGGAGGTGCAGACAGAGGCACAAACAGCTTCAAAAGCCTTACGGAGGGGCTGTACTGAGTTTGAGGTAGGGCAAAAAGACTAGAAGCCTACAATAGCTAGAGTCCAGTGAGCAAGGGGAGAGTGGTGGATGATGGGGTCAGAGAGAAGTGGGCTGAGGATATTTCACAGGAAGCCACTGGAGGCTTCTAAGCTATAATAATGATCTGACTTATGTTTTAGAAGGCTGGTCTGGCTCCTGGTGCAATAAAGACCACTAGCGCTCATTAACAGAAAGAAGCAGGGGGACCAGCAAGGAAGTGACTATGAGCAAATGTTCTCTATGATGATGCTGAGTTGGGCTGTGATGGAGGTAGAGAAAAGTGCTAGATTCAGCTTTTATTTTCAAGACAGAGGCAAAGGATTTGGTGATGGACTGGACATGTATGTGTATGGAAAAAGGCTGTGAGAGAAAGAGAAGAGACAAGTTACTCAAAACTTCTTGAATATTTAATGATATAGAGATGACTATATGAGGAGTCTCTTAGCCATCTTTACTTCCATCACCAACATTAACAGTATGCTACCTTTCCAGGACCATCTTATTTCCCCAACAAAAGAATAGTATCTTCAAATCATTATTTTCACAGGAGGTTCTAGGCCAAAAATAAAATATTGTAACTATACCCCCACCTAAGAGCTTGGCTGTATTCATTCAATAACTAAAGGATCACTGGTTCAACAAACATTCCCATCTAGTATTGCTAGGCACTGTCCTAGGTGCTGAAGACACAGGGATTAAATAAGATTCTCTCTACAGATAATTCAAAACTGTATATTAGCAAGTTTCCGTGGTACTCCATACCATAGCCCTTGGTGTTGGCTGAGAGTAGTTAAATATAACCATTAAGTGTAGAAATTATGAGGATCTACCTACATAGAGTTCCCTGGGCTAACCCTGTGATTTCACTGCTCCGTGACTGTGCATATTCTGCTAACTCCTCCCCACTGGGTGGAAAAGCCTGGTCATTTAACTCAATCAACTCAAATTCATTGACTCCTGAAAAGCCTGCTCTGAATTCTTTCTGCTCCCAGCAGGGTTCGGTTCACTTATCATATTCTGTGATCTTCTCCATTACAGCCCTCATCACTCTGTTCCAGTTACTGGTTTGCATATCTATCTTCTTTGACAGACTATAAACATCTTCATAGGGACCATGTCTTAATTTTTGTGTTTGGGGAGCCTAGAACATAACCTTACATGTAATAAGCACTCAGTCAATGTGTGTTGAAAAAAAGAATGAACCAATCGATTTCATGATTCATTCCTAGAAGACAGATACTAGGATTTATACCTTTGAAACATTCATGGTGTCTAGAACAGAGAAGCTATTCTATATTTACTGCTTGAATTTCCACCCAGGGAGCATCTCTTATCTTCATCTGTTCAGATTTTATTGAAAATATGACCTTGAGAAGGAGATTTTTGAGTCTTCGCTATTCCTTGAGTGAGACACAAGTACTGGTATTTTCTAAGTTACAGAAACTGGAAGGAAAGTTGTTTTTCTTTAGCCACAGAAATCTTTTTGCAATAGTAATACATGGAGTCAGCCAAGAATTTCAAGCTTCATGAAAAGCTTATTGTCCCTAGAAAACACTGTTGTTTGTTTTGGTTTTGGTTTGGTTTGGTTTTGCTATTAAAGAAGTATAGAAGAGAATTCTTAAAATTAAAAACTGGACTTCAGGGCTTCCCTGGTGGCTCAGTGGTAAAGAATCCACCTGCCAATGCAGGAGACACATGTTCAATCCCTGATCCGGGAAGATCCCACATGCCATGTAGCAACTAAGCCCATGCGTCACAACTATTGAGCCTGTGCTCTGCAACAAGAGAAGCCACAGCTATGAAAAGACCTTGCATGCAACTAGAATGTAGTCCTCGCTCTCCAAAACTAGACAAAAAGCCCACACAACAACGAAGGCACACCGCAGCAAAAATGCAGATAAATAACTAGGCTTTGGGTATCAACATTCATTTCCCGAGACTAAATATCAATGTGGAGTTAAAGAACTTTAAAGGTCTTTATCATGGAATGTGATATGGAACATAAAAAAAAAAAATCAGGCATTGGAGATTCCTGGAAAGATGGCAAACTGATGACATGTGTGACTCACCTCCATTGTCATTTTTGAAATAACAAAAACAACATAAAATGAAAAAAAAAAAATCCTGTATCAAATTATAAATTGGGGCAAGAGGACATTGGAAACCAGACTTGTTGATTAATAAGAGTTTAGGTGGGCCGTTTGGAAAACAGACCAACTATCTAAGGGGTCACCTCAGGGGGTGACCTAAAGGGATATCTAAGGGGGGCTGGTTTTCAGGTAAATTTCACTGGAAATAAAACCCATGTCCATTTGTTTATATATTGCTTATGGCTGCTTTCTCAAAATAGTAGACATGAATAATTTTGACAGAGACAGTAAATATTTTAGCCTTTGCAGGAGATACTCTCTGACCCTTTTCATAACAGGGCTGGAAAACTTTTACCTAATCTTATACCTCCCCACCTGTGAAGGAAGAACTGACCTAGAGAAAAAGATGAAGACACCCACTAACTGGAAGGGATGAAGACTAGAGATTAGGGTAGGTGGAGGGACAGTCAGCAGGCTGCTGCTACTGCTAAGTCACTTCAGTCATGTCCAACTCTGTGCCATCCCTTAGACGGCAGCCCACCAGGCTCCCCCGTCCCTGGGATTCTCCAGGCAAGAACACTGGAGTGGGTTGCCATTTCCTTCTCCAATGCATGAGAGTGAAAAGTGAAAGTGAAGTCACTCAGTCATATCCGACTCTTTGAGACCCCATGGACTGCAGCCTACCAGGCTCCTCCATCCATGGGATTTTCTAGGCAAGAGTACTGGAGTGGGGTACCACAGGCTGTGACTCCCATAATTGCCTCTGCAAGTATAAAAACATCAGTGATCATTCCAATGATGTACGTAATAGCTCTGTTACCCCCAACTTGCTTTGGATACTGTGGGCCTCACTAGGCCAAGAGATGCAGTGGTACCCAAATCATTCTTGCCTGTAATAAATAATCATTAATTTTCAGCTGAGTGGTATAGCCTCCCAACATATAGCCTCTGGATTCAACATCTGTCCTATACCCTCAGGCTGCTATAAGTATACATTGGTAAAGGAAAAAGACAGGAAAAATAAACTTCTCCCTTTGGCTAGGAGATTTGAAATAGAATACACGCACACACAGAGAATTTGACAAAACCCACCTCACCCCTCCTAGTACTAGAAAAGCATAAAACCCTTTTGGAAAGGACAAGCACAAGGAGAAAAAACAATTACCAGAAACTCACAAACTTTCTGCAGTTCACACAATGAGGAGCCACACCGAGAAATCAAAGCTCATCCCTTCCTATGAAAATTACTGCAAGAAAAAACAATTTAGAAATTTCCTAACTACATTCTCAACATATTTCAAGAGGCTATTGCATTTATAAAACTAGAACAGGTAGTCACAAAAAGGAAAGGAAAAACTGCATGGAAGTGAAAAATGCCATTGCTAAGTTAAAATGCAATACAGTTGGTAAACAGTGTCAGCATGCCAAGGCAACCCCAACCTAAAAGACCAAGACCCTTCTGGTTTGCAGAGGGTTTAAGATGCTGTCAACCTTAAGATTACACAGAGGCATCAAGGGAGCAGAAAAGACATTTCAGCTTCAAGGACTAAATATGCACAAATACACATTATAGTTTATACTTTCACCCACATAGTAATATCTTTCCCAATTTTCAACCAATTTAGCTCCATCTCTTTCCACATCCACAGCAATTGGAAACATCAGAAAGCAAAGTGGAGGTAGGAGGTGAAGGGAAGGTATCTGTGAGTTTACCTGAGTAAGCATATTTCATTTGATCCTTTTTACCCTTTTTTCTGTCAGCATACACACTGTTTGCCAAATAGCACTTCAAAAGGTGGATCTCAGTGATTGTAGTGTCTTAGAATCAAGACCTCTCGTTACCTACCTGCATATAAAATATACACATCAGATTTCAAAAGTGCCCCTGTTAGAGAAATCCAATATTATAGGTGGAAGAGGAAGGTGCCCAATGAATCCAGCCTAATTTGGTGGGTTCTTAAAGTGCTGTCAAAAGACAGCATCTGTATCACCCAGAGATCTGTTAGAAATGTAAATTATTGAGCCTTACATCAGACTCACTACATGGGAAACTCTAGAGGGTGGTGCCCAGATTTTATTTTAAGAAGCCCTCTAAGTGATTCTGATACACACTAAAGCTTGAGAACTACTATCATTATCAGACACACAAAAATAGGCTAGCAAAAGGCCTTAGAGCAGCACTTCTCAATAGTGGTTGTATATTAGCATGATCTGGGGAGCATTACACATTTCTGATGCCCTCTGATAACCAAAATAATTAAATCTGAATCACTGGACATGAATTCATATGATTCCAATGTGCGACCAAGTTTAAGAACTAATGTTTCTTAAGCAAAATGAAATCCCAAATGTGAGAAGCCATGAAAATAACTGGAAAGACACACTATTGATGAAGGGATTAATAGAAACAAGAAGAAACAAAACTAAGCAAAAAGATAGGTCAGGATATGAACTGTGCTAAATGAATACAGAAGGATAGCTATCAACTTACCCAACCTGGGGAATAACTGGAGAGAAATTCAGACTGATCCGGGTCTTGAGTGTCTCTGAATCTTGTCTTGGGTGCAGAGGAGAACAGACTGGAGAACAATGAAGAGAAAACAGAGGCGTGGAAAACAAATCCGGGAAACCTAACATATCTATAGTCCCTAAAGCTGTCTGCACACAGTTTGAATACTCCTGGTGGTTGTATTCCACCCCCAGAGAATTCAGTTTAATTTGACTGAGTGTGACCTGAGCATTGGGCTATTTAAAAGATCCCTCAGTGAATTTAATATGTAAACAAGTTTTGGAATCATTACAATATATGTGGAACAGATATTTTAGAAGAATATGACCAAGCACACAGGAGAGGAGCAAAAAATAGAAGAAAGAGTAGAAGAAAATGATCCTAAGATGAAGAAAACCATGTGCCTCATCACCAAAGGGCCTTACTGAGAGATAGGATAAGTAAAAGAAACTCAGATATATAGCCGTATAAATTGTTGAATTTCAAGGACAAATATCATGAAGAATCCAGGCAAGAAAAAAAAATTATGTAATATACAAACTCAAAAAGAAAAAGGGCAATGCTACACACTTCTAACCATAAATAGAAATATATATAGTAACCTGAACACAATAACCAGCCAAATTCTCATCTGTGTGAAATGCAACCACTGATATTATCTCTGTGCACAGAAACAAAGGAAAATTACCAAGAGAAATAAGAAAAAAATTGAGAAGTCAAAAATGAGGGATCTCTGGTTCAAAAGAATTGGTGATGAGTGATGTAACCACTAAACCAATGGGTCTTAAACGTGGCTGCATACTGGAATCTCTGGGAAGCTTGTAAGAGTACCACTGTTTTGTTGCTAAGCCAGATATACTGATTTAATTGGTCCAGAGTGGGCCCCTCAAAAGTATTTTTAAGTAGTCCCCTAGGTGATTTTAATGTGTAACTATGTGGTTGAGAGTTACTGTGCTAAAACAGTTAATTAAATAATTATCATTAATAACAATTATTGAAAAGAAGATGTATAATGAAAATAATAATTTAATAACAATCTGGCTCTAAACTTCCATATTATATTTACTTCTTCCTTGGGGAAAATAAATTAAGTTGGTGTATTATTATATAGTCTGAATGCACTGCCTAAGGGAGGTTCTTAGCTCCCCTAAGCATCTATGTTGGCTATATGCATACACACAACCCTCAGATGTTAGGGAGTGCCTGCTCCCTGCCCCCAGGTGAGGCTTGGAGTCCAACTAGGATGAGGACTGGGGAAGAAGGAAAGTGCAGGAGCTCAGGAGAGAGGCCAGGAATATCCTGATGCTATCTGTGCTTTCACTTGAGTTACGCTTGATCTGTGAAGGGAATTGTGTCTTTATAGGTGGCACCCTAAGTAATGCCTGAACTCCATTGTAGTACGCCTGAAAAGGATGGGGGCAAAAGTATATAAATGATCGAAAAGAGATGTTTCATCAAAAGGTTGTATTGATTTATAGGCAGAATAAATTAAGAAACTAATAATGAGAGGACATAGACATGTAATTCTTTTTCTTTTTGTTTTCAAGTCTGAAATCAGAAAAAAATACATATATTTATGGTGGTAAAAATTCAGTGAGCAAGTGCAAACAAACCAAAGAGTAGATCAGGGTTTTTCAACTTCAGCCCTATTAATTTTGGCCAAATAATTTTTGGCCAGATAATTCTTTGTGATGGGGGCTGTTGGGAGCATTGCAGGATGTTCAGCAGCATCTCTGTTCTTTACGCATGGGATGCCAGAAGAACAACACTAGCTATGGCAACCAAACACGTCTCCAGATGTGGCTGGATATCCTCAAGGGGGCAAACTCACCTCGGGTGAACACCACTGGTTTAAACTAATTTTCAAAATTCTTTAAGAAAAACTAGGTATTCATTTTCATCCTGCAAGTTTATAGACTATGATCCTGTATTTTTATATTTTATTCTTGACATTGTTAATTAAAGATAAAATATTGGTTCAAATATATTCTGAAGTAACCACTTATAGAAAGAAAATGAACTTTATATAATCTAAATCACTTACAATACATGAAAAAAAAAGACAAAGTCTGTTCATCAAGTGACATAAATTATTAAAAGCAGGATGATAGAAGACCAAGCATAACTACTGAAAATAAATGCAAATGGAATAAACTTCCCCATGAGAAGAGGAAGAACTAAAAATCAGGGTCAAAAATCACAAATTCAACTGTACAGGGGGAAAAAAAAAGTTGTAATTAAAGGGCTATGCAAAATATACTTGGCAAAACAAACCAAAAGGAAGCAGGAACAGTGATATTATTGTCAAATCTGAAGTTAAAGCTTAAAGCTTTATGGACCCAAAAGATATATTCACAATTAACAGCATTAAGATAGTCTCGAACTCGGAAGACAGTAGAGTAATGAGCTGTAGTTCTTCTCCCTACATTGCTGCAATTTCTAACTTAAGCTCCTTGAAGGCAGCAGCTGTATTTTATTTATTGTGTATTCACAGTACCACTGTGTTTGCCAAGGAAATCACCCTCATTTATAAATGTTTGTTGGCTAAGTAGATGTGTTTACATGATCCATGGACCCTGATGGAGTTCAATGATTCATTGCATGGGCCTCTATTTCCTCTCTATAAAATGAGAAGTCTCAGCTCTCCCACTTCTATACTGCGATATTTTTATCTCTCCCAACCTATCCCTTTTTTAATGCCAGTTGCCTAAATTATGCCTCAAAATTAGTGTTAAGCTTATGGGACATGCAGACATTAAGGATCTCCCATATTAAGCAGTTTATATTGAGAAAGTGGTTATTAATCTGAAATGCTATAAGACCCATATTCAGCCAAACTATAAGGTAGTGTTGCTATGAGAACAGTCATGTCAGATGGGATTACATTTTGACAGCTCCTTCCAGCCCCATATCTTTCAGAGAAAACGTTGCCTTGAAATGGTAGGCGAGGCTACAAGCTCTGTGAGATTAGCTACACTTTTTCCCATTTTGCTAAGCCCATTCCTGGCTCATAGTAGGTGCTCAGAAAATGAGTATTGATTGTGAATTAAATAAAATCTTTGTGTTTTTATTTGCTAGATGGAGCCCTCAAACTGCCATTCTTTTCCTCTAAATTTCTCAAAAGCTTTGAAGAGGGTCTTTTAAAAATAGAACCTATATTTGGACAAGAGGCCATATGGAACAGGCACAACTATGCCACTCAATTTGTCATCACTCAGCGAGGACCACTGTGCAGAGGAAGCCATGGGAAAGAAAATCGAGACACTCGCTCCCAGCAACTGACTGAAGTGTGCATCTACCTCTCATCCAGCCTTCCTGCTCCCTGCCCCTCCAAATTAAATAACACAGAAGAAAAAATATCAGTCTAACAAGGTCTTATTTAATGTTCCAGGCTGCCTCAAATCCATATTGATCAAGTTTCAACGTGAAGCTGGAGCCTGCAGCAATAAGTGAGATCAATATGAGGCCTTCATTCAAATCTCATCTGTAAAAAAACAAAAACAGATTCTAACACTGCACAAAAACACTAGATTGATGAGAAAGCCATTAAAAAAAAAAAGCTGTTTTAAAAAGATATAACCAAGTATTTATGCTGATAGACTCAAACATTTTTTGAAAATAGAAGATATTTTTAGACAAGCAAAAAGAAGGAAATCACTAAGACTTGCCTAAAGCCCTTACTGATTTAGTTGCAAAGTTTAACTTCTGTGTTTCTATTATTTTTTTTCTTAATGCAGCTCTAAAAATACGTTTTGTGGAAGCTGAGTGTTGCTTTTTGTATGTACTCAATTGATGAGTGCCCCACATATTGTGCCTAGCACTGTGCAGTGTACTAAGGATGCCCAAGAAATGTGAGCCCTATTGTCAAAGAGTGCACAATTCTCTGCAGAAAATGGGAATGTTGTTGTTTAGTTGCTGACTCGTGTCTGACTCTTTTGTGACCCCATGGACTATAGCCCACCAGGCTCCTCTGTCCAAGGGATCTCCCAGGCAAGAATACTGGAGTGGATTGTCATTTCCTTCTTCAAGGGATCTTTCTGACCCAGGGATCAAACCTGCGTTTCCTGCATTGGCAGACAGGTTCTTTACTATTGAGCTACTAGGGAAGGCCGCAGAAAATGAGAATGCACATACAAAAATGATTAAGATCTAAAACAAGGCAATATTGCCTTAAAAAGCAAAATAAGTGATCAAAATACAGACCTCAGAAAAGCAATTCAGGAATAGATAAAAGAACAATTATTTGGAGAAGACATGCCTCTGGCATTATTTCCTTAAGCAAATGTCCAACCTCTTCGTATACATGTTTCCTCAACCATTAAACAAGGAAAGTGACACATCTACATCATGAGGCTGTTGTAGGCAACACATGCGAAGAACACAGTTAGAATTAAAAACAAAAATAAACAAATTGGACCTAATCAAACTTAAAAGGTTTTGCACAGGAAAGGAAATCAAAAACAAAATGAAAAGACTGGGAGAAAATACTTGTAAATGATGTGACTGATAAGCGTTTAATTTCCAAAATATACAAATAGCTCATACAACTCAGTAACAACAACAACAAACCCAAACAACCCAATATAAAAACAGAAGATCTAAACAGACATTTTTCCAAAGACATTCGATGGCCAACATGCAAAGATGTTAACCATAGCTAATTATTAGAGAAATGGAAATCAAAACTACAATGAGCTACCTACCACCTCATACCAGTCAGAATGATTATCATTAAAAAGTCTATAAATAAATTCTGTAGAGAGTGTGGAGTAAAGGGAACGCTCCTACATTGCTGGTGGAAATGTAAATTGGTGCACCCATTATGGAAGAAAGGATGCAGGCTAAATCTAGAGTTTTCATATGATTTAGCAATCTCACTCTGGGGCATATATCCAGACAAAACTATAATTCCAAAAGCTACATGTACTGGTATGTGCATAACAGCCCTATTTACAATAAACAAGACATGGAAACAACTTAAATGACCGCTGACAGATGAACTGACAAAGATCTATATACACACATATAATGGAATATTATTCACCCACAAAAAGAATGAAATAACGCCACAAAGATGGACCTAGAGGTTATAATACTAAGTGAAATAATTCAGAAGGAGAAAGATAAATTCCATATGATATCACTTACATGTAGAATCTAAAATATGACACAAACGAACATATCTACAGCACAGGATCTGACTCATAGACACAGGGAACAGGCTTGTGGTTGCTGGGGATGGGAGGGAGGGAGGGATAGACTTGGAGTCTGGGATTAGCAGATGCAACTATTTTTTAAAAGTTATTACTTTATTTATTATTTTTTTTTTGGCCATGCAGGATCTTAGTTTCCTGACCAGGGATCAAACTCACATACCCTACGATGAAAGCACGGAGTTTTAACCACTGGACCACCAGGGAAGTCCCTAAACCATTATACATAGGGAAGGGATAAACAAGGTTTTTATTGTATAGCACAGGGAATTATATTCAATATCCTGTAACAACCTATAATGGAATTTTTTTATATTATATGTATGTGTATATGGCAAATGAAATTAAATAATATGTTTTAAAAAAGAGAGACAGAGAACAGTTGGCCGTTGGAGTTAAAAGAAGGGAGAATCTGTATGTATCTACACATGCCAAAAACCCTAGTAGAGGAGATATGGCCTATGAAATGGCAGAATTAGCTAGGTGGAGAAAGGGTGAGCTTGGGCAAGTCATTTACCTTTTCCGGTTCCTGCTTTTTCAGCAAGGTGATGCATGTAATGGTTTCAACATACCGTCTGATTATCTAGTGTTGAGAAACAAATGACCCCAGAATTTGGTGGTTTCAAACATTCATTTTTTCTCACTAGTGGCAATCTGGGCAGCACTTGGAGGAAACAGATGTTTCTTCTTCACTCCGCATCAGTGGGGGCAGCTTGAAGCCTGGGGGCTGGAATCATCTGAAGGTTGTTGATTCTGGCTGGTGTCTTAGCTGGAGCTATTGGCTGGAACACCTACAAGCTGCTTCTCCATGTGGCTCATGCTTCCTTACAGCTGGTGGCTGGGTTCCAGAGGTAAATATTCAAAAGGTAAGAAAATGTACTCTTTGCTATGATCTAGCCTCAGAAGTCACATGTCATCACTTCCCCCATATTGTCTGTAGCCCTTGTAGGTTCACAAGGAGGGGAAATTGACATCACTTCTAGATTGGGAGTGGCAAGGATCCAAAACAACATGTGATACCAGAAATATTACTGCAGCTATTTGCGGGGAAATACAGTCTGCCACACCTACTGTGCTCTCTAAAATGTTTGCAATCATGAGCTGTAGGAACAGTAGTAATTTTGGAAAGAGGAAACAGTACAGGTATCAAGAATTTGCAAGGCATTCGGCAAACAGGCATTTATTATGGACATAACTATAAATAAGACAGTCCCTGCCTTCAAGGAACTATGATTACAAGAACAACTACAACTCAATATGTTAAATTCCCTGGAGGAGGAAATGGGAACACACTCCAGTGTTCTTGCTTGGAAAAAGTCCCATGGACATGGAAGAATGGCAGGCTACAGTCCCATAGAGTCACCAAGAGTCAGACCTGACTGAGCACGCATGCACATTATATTACTTAGGACTGAGAGCACAAAAAGCACTGGAGCTAAGAAAAGAAAGTTTCTTGGAGATGTGGGAAGTCTCAGTGACAACCATAGTGTTCAGAGGCTGATCCAGGTTCTGTAGGGATTAAAGCTTATATGATTTGAGATCCCTCTTTAAGAAAAAGAATACAAAACTACAAATGCAAAATTAGGTATAACACCTTTGAAAAGGCCCGTGAAAGCAAGGAGCCCTGGCACTTCAGCTTAAGTATAAAGTAAAATCTGTTAAGATGAGATCTAAAACTGAGAAGAAAGGAAGTGAGGCCAAGAGAGAACTGACGACTCGGATAAAAGGGAGGGGTCAAGGGACAAAGGATCTTACTAAGGTTGAAGAGCCCAAAATAGGGACTAAGACAGTGAAAGGACAGGGGCCATCTTTGGAGAGGAGGCAACAGCAGGAAATAAGAATTTATTTACACGTGGATCTGGTTTGGAGAGTCCAGAATGGCAGAAAATAAACTTGGGATATAAAATTGTGAGCAGCTGAAACTTAACTGAAAGATTCTGAAAATGAGAGTTAAATGATTTATGAAGTTTAGTGAGTAAGATTGAAGTGGGGAAAATGCTTGTCACAGACAATCTTTTGATCAGATCAGATCAGATCAGATCAGTCACTCAGTCGTGTCCGACTCTTTGCGACCCCATGAACCGCAGCACGCCAGGCCTCCCTGTCCATCACCAGCTCCCGGAGGTCACTCAGACTCGCATCCATCGAGTCAGTGATGCCATCCAGCCATCTCATCCTCTGTCGTCCCCTTCTCCTCCTGCCCTCAATCCCTCCCAGCATCAGAGTCTTCTCCAATGAGTCAACTCTTCGCATGAGGTGGCCAAAATACTGGAGTTTCAGCTTTAGCATCATTCCTTCCAAAGAAATTCCAGGATTGATCTCCTTCAGAATGGACTGGTTGGATCTTCTTGCAGTCCAAGGGACTCTCAAGAGTCTTCTCCAACACCACAGTTCAAAAGCATCAATTCTTCGGCGCTCAGCCTTCTTCACAGTCCAACTCTCACATCCATACATGACCACAGGAAAGACCATAGCCTTGACTAGGCAAACCTTTGTTGGTAAAGTAATGTCTCTGCTTTTGAACATGCTATCTAGGTTGGTCCAAAGAATAGCAAGAAGAGATAAGAAAGCCTTCTTCAGCGATCAATGCAAAGAAATAGAGGAAAACAACAGAATGGGAAAGACTAGGGATCTCTTCAAGAAAATCAGAGATACCAAAGGAACATTTCATGCAAAGATGGGCTCGATAAAGGACAGAAATGGTGTGGACCTAACGGAAGCAGAAGATATTAAGAAGAGGTGGCAAGAATACACAGAAGAACTGTACAAAAAAGAGCTTCACGACCCAGATAATCATGATGGTGTGATCACTGACCTAGAGCCAGACATCCTGGAATGTGAAGTCAAGTGGGCCTTAGAAAGCATCACTAGGAACAAAGCTAGTGGAGGTGACGGAATTCCAGTGGAGCTGTTCCAAATCCTGAAAGATGATGCTGTGAAAGTGCTGCACTCAATATGCCAGCAAATTTGGAAAACTCAGCAGTGGCCACAAGACTGGAAAAGGTCAGTTTTCATCCCAATCCCAAAGAAAGGCAATGCCAAAGAGTGCTCAAACTACCGCACAATTGCACTCATCTCACACGCTAGTAAAGTAATGCTCAAAATTCTCCAAGCCAGGCTTCAGCAATATGTGAACCGTGAACTTCCTGATGTTCAAGCTGATTTTAGAAAAGGCAGAGGAACCAGAGATCAAATTGCCAACATCCGCTGGATCATGGAAAAAGCAAGAGAGTTCCAGAAAAACATCTATTTCTGCTTTATTGACTATGCCAAAGCCTTTGACTGTGTAGATCACAATAAACTGTGGAAAATTCTGAGAGAGATGGGAATACCAGACCACCTGATCTGCCTCTTGAGAAATCTATATGCAGGTCAGGAAGCAACAGTTAGAACTGGTCATGGAACAACAGACTGGTTCCAAATAGGAAAAGGAGTACGTCAAGGCTGTATATTGTCACCATGTTTATTTAACTTATATGCAGAGTACATCATGAGAAATGCTGGACTGGAGGAAACACAAGCTGGAATCAAGATTGCCGGGAGAAATATCAATAACCTCAGATATGCAGATGATACCACCCTTATGGCAGAAAGTGAAGAGGAACTAAAAAGCCTCTTGATGAAAGTGAAAGTGGAGAGTGAAAAGGTTGGCTTAAAGCTCAACATTCAGAAAACGAAGATCATGGCATCTGGTCCCATCACTACATGGGAAATAGATGGGGAAACAGTGGAAACAGTGTCAGACTTTGTTTTTCTGGGCTCCAAAATCACTGCACATGGTGACTGCAGCCATGAAATTAAAAGACGCTTACTCCTTGGAAGGAAGGTTATGGCCAACCTAGATAGCATATTCAAAAGCAGAGACATCACTTTGCCAACAAAGGTTCGCCTAGTCAAGGCTATGGTCTTTCCTGTGGTCATGTATGGATGTGAGAGCTGGACTGTGAAGAAGGCTGAGCGCCGAAGAATTGATGCTTTTGAACTGTGGTGTTGGAGAAGACTCTTGAGAGTGCCTTTCACTGCAAGGAGATCCAACGGGTCCATTCTGAAGGAAATCAGCCCTGGGATTTCTTTGGAAGGAATGATGCTAAAGCTGAAACTCCAGTATTTTGGCCACCTCATGCGAAGAGTTGACTCATTGGAGAAGACTCTGATGCTGGGAGGGATTGAGGGCAGGAGGAGAAGGGGACGACAGAGGATGAGATGGCTGGATGGCATCACTGACTCGATGAATGTGAGTCTGGGTGACCTCCGAGAGCTGGTGATGGATAGGGAGGCCTGGCGTGCTGCAGTTCATGGGGTCGCAAAGAGTCGGACACGACTGAGCGACTGATCTGATCTGATCTGATCTAGGTTGGTCATAACTTTCCTTCCAAGGAGTAAGCGTCTTTTAATTTAATGGCTGCAGTCACCATGTGCAGTGATTTTGGAGCCCAGAAAAACAAAGTCTGACACTGTTTCCACTGTTTCCCCATCTATTTCCCATGCAGTGATGGGACCAGATGCCATGATCTTCGTTTTCTGAATGTTGAGCTTTAAGCCAACCTTTTCACTCTCCACTTTCACTTTCATCAAGAGGCTTTTTAGCCCCTCTTCACTTTCTGCCATAAGAGTGGTGTCATCTGCATATCTGAGGTTATTGATATTTCTCCCGGCAATCTTGATTCCAACTTGTGTTTCTTCCAGTCCAGCATTTCTCATGATGTACTCTGCATAGAAGTTAAATAAACATGGTGACAATATACAGCCTTGACGTACTCCTTTTCCTATTTGGAACCAGTCTGTTGTTCCATGACCAGTTCTAACTGTTGCTTCCTGACCTGCATACAGATTTCTTAAGAGGCAGATCAGGTGGTCTGGTATTCCCATCTCTTTAAGAATTTTCCAGTTTATTGTGATCCACACAGTCAAAGGCTTTGGCATAGTCAATAAAGCAGAAATAGATGTTTTTCTGGAACTCTCTTGCTTTTTCCATGATCCAGCGGATGTTGGCAATTTGATCTCTGGTTCCTCTGCCTTTTCTAAAACCAGCTTTTTTGATACCTATAAGCTATTTGTCAATGCCCCAGACCAGATACCTGGCAGTTAGCTTTACTGCTTCTGCTAAACACATCACTGGATCATTTATAAGAGCTAAAAATAGTAAATCACACTATTTTAAAACATGGAGATTGTTAAATATATATTTTGGCATACTTGTTCTTTGGGACATTATTATTCAGTTATTAAAATCATATCTATGAGAAGTCTTTCCAAAGTGAGAAAATACTTAAAATTTCAAGTGGAAAAAAAAGCAAGATGCAAAACTATGTAACTATATATATACATATTGCATACATACATATGTACTTTTAAGTTAAATGTACTTATATATTGAATACTTACATATTTGAGTATAAAACTACTATAAGAAAATACCTCAAATATGACAATGATGTCCTTAATTGGTTGCCAATTGGTGGTGAATTTCTTTTACTCTTTTGTTTTTATGTATTTCTAATAATATACATGTTGTCAATGATTTGGTACAAAAAATTAATTTAAAACATCCCACTCATTTTTCAAGATCTATCCCCAAATCCCACCTCCTCAGGAAAACGTCTCTGATGGTTGACTCTTCCTCTCCCTCCCCCACACCTCAGACCACAACATGTACTTTCTTCTTTAAATACATCAGAACTGCTTGTGTCTCTCTTGCTACATAATCATATCAGCATTCTGTACCAGCCCCTACAGTAGTCCTCACAAGAGCATGAACCCCATGAAAAATGACCGAGCCTGCAGTCCCGTCTCAGTGCCTTGAACAGAGTTGGTATTAAACACTCACTGCATTGAATCGGGCTCAGGGTACAAGGGCAACTGTGTAGAACAGAGTGCATATTACTCAAGCCATAAGGCATAAGTTTATGGTTCCATAAAGGGAAAGTGCACACAGACCATTTTCCAGTGGCCAGTGACTACCCACTTCAAATGATGACAATAATACTAAAAGCTTTGGCATCTGCCATCTCTTTTGACCCTTACAAGAGTTCTGTGAGAGGCAGATATTCTTATTCACAAAATTGAATGATATGTGCATGTGCCTGGCACTGAGGAGGTGAATAAATGCTAATTGTTTTATTTTCTGTGATTTGCTCAGAGTCACAGAACTCAACAGTCAAAATGCAAGGGCTAGAAAGCTTTAGCCCTATCTCCCACATTTTCTCTCTGCCACAGTCATAGGCCTGGCAGGCAACTGTCTTTCTTCTCTCCAAGGATTCCTGGGGTGGATCTTCCCTGGCAGCTAACAAGGGTGAACACCCTCTTGATATCTTGTGCTTTTTAATCAAACGATTCAGTCACTTCTCTAGTGACCCTGATCACCATTATGGTTCCAGAAAAGACAATTAGACACTGAAAACTAAGGAACAGTATTATATATGTGGTATCATCAGCCCACAAACTTTTCAGGAACAAAACGCAGTTCTTCCTAAGATGAATGCATCTTTCATGGCCGTTATCCAGATAAGAATAGCATTCATTTACTGAATGCTGACTATATGTTCTACCAGGTAAGCTGCATGGGTACGCTCCATTTTATTACTAGAGAAACTGTATGAGGTATGCATTAGCATCTTCATTTTTCATGTGTTCACTGAGGCTCAGGGAGGTCAACTAAATTTTCCAAAGTTTCCAAGCTAGTGAATGACATAGCTAGGTCTGGCTGACTGCAAAAACTATGCTTTTTCCATTTTGCCATACAGGAGGTAATCAACAAATGCACTATAGCAATGACCATAGAGAAGGGTATCAATAAAAAACCATATACTAATAACAATATAGTAGGTGCTTGAAGAATATAGATTGAGGTGAAATACTTGTGACTTTTGTGTCTTTACTTGTTTTTCCATCTTAAGGTGGATAACAGAAGAGGAGAGAAGGATGAAAGACATTCTTGTTCCATAAACTGTTATTTACCATCTACCAGAGTCAAAATAAGCATCAAAATCCAGAAACTCCATAGTCAATCCAAGTCTCAGATCAGATCAGTCACTCAGTCGTGTCCGACTCTTTGCGACCCCATGAACTGCAGCACGCCAGGCCTCCCTGTCCATCACCAACTCCCGAAGGTCACCGAGACTCACATCCATCGAGTCAGTGATGCCATCCAGCCATCTCATCCTCTGTCGTCCCCTTCTCCTCCTGCCCCCAATCCCTCCCAGCATCAGAGTCTTCTCCAATGAGTCAACTCTTCGCATGAGGTGGCCAAAGTACTAGAGTTTCAGCTTTAGCATCAGTCCTTCCAAAGAAATCCCAGGGCTGATCTCCTTCAGAACGGACTGGTTGGATCTCCTTGCAGTGAAAGGGACTCTCAAGAGTCTTCTTCAACACCACACTTCAAAAGCATCAATCGGCGCTCAGCCTTCTTCACAGTCCAGCTCTCGCATCCATACATGACCACAGGAAGGACCATAGCCTTGACTAGGCGAACCTTTGTTGGCAAAGTAATGTCTCTGCTTTTGAATATGCTATCTAGGTTGGTCATAACTTTCCTTCCAAGGAGTAAGCGTCTTTTAATTTCATGGCTGCAGTCACCATGTGCAGTGATTTTGGAGCCCAGAAAAATAAAGTCTGACACTGTTTCCACTGTTTCCCCATCTATTTCCCATGTAGTGATGGGACCAGATGCCATGATCTTCGTTTTCTGAATGTTGAGCTTTAAGCCAATCCAAGTCTAGTTGAACCTTAATTCCTCCCTAGGCCCTTCAAATGGAGAATGCACATCGCCAGCCCTTCCTTTTGCAGAACTTGACCTTCCATTCCTTCCCCCGCCAGCACCTTTCCAAGCCTTTCTGCTTGCGCCCTCCTGACACAGTGGCCGCCACTGCAGGCAGATCAACTAAAGGTGAGGCGACACACTTGGAATGAACAAGGAGCCTAGGGGACAAGGTCAGGGGCTGTGTATCTGTCAGCCTTGAGGCAAGGGGAGCAAAGATGGGAATTGCAAAGAGGAGGAGAAGCCTGTGGTTTTGGGGAAATCAGCTTGGTTGGTTGATGTGGCAGTCCCTAGTCTTTGGGGAGGTAGTGGGCAGAATAATCACTCTGCTCCCTAAAGCTGAAAGTTTGGGTTTTCTCCTTTTGTGCAGGCTACAGTGCTGTTTCTACCACCTGCCAAGGGCCAGCTGCCAGCTCCTTTGGGAAGTATTGTTTCATTTTAAAGCAGGGGTGGAGGGAAGATGGAGTGACTCTGGCTCTTTTCTTTCCGGAGAGCATTTTGTTCCTTCAGCTGTCAGGAAGCCTTTGTACAGACAGGTCTTTATTCCCAGAGCAGAACTGGAGACAAGCATTAGACATTTGCCAATTCTTGATCACTTTCCTCACCCTTTATATTTTGCTCTCCTGAAATTTGTTTAGACCATGTCTTTTTCTTGAAAGGCTTTGAGACCTTTTACAAAATAAGGTTTATCTACAGTAAGGCTATAAAATAGGAGAAGAAAAGAGGAAGCCCAGGTCAAGGTGAGAGGCAGCCGTACATATTTTACATGTAAAAATAAGCAAAGGTGCTGTGATTAAGCTGTAAAAATTAAGCTTTAAAAATTGTCTCTGAGATGCCTGCCCATTAGGACAAGAGAGGAAACACAGCATGTTATATAACGGTCAGACTAGGATCAAAGAGGAATTTGATGTTCAATTGTCACTTTGGGCATCTGTTTATACCTGCCTTGCAACTGCCCAGGCCACAGTCATTATGGATGTTTTAGATGAAATATGACTCGGCAGCTCTGAAAAGCCATTCAGGCAGACATTAGGGAGAATAGATGCAAAATTATTTTCTATGTTGAATCTCAATCCAGCCAAAGAACCAATCTACCGTTTGAAGTGAAGTGAAGTGAAATGAAGTCGCTCAGTCATGTCCAACCCTTTGCGACCCCATGGTGAGACTGTAGCCCATCAGGCTCCTCCGTCCATGGGATTCTCTAGGCAAGAGTACTGGAGTGGGTTGCCATTTCCTTCTCCAAGGAATCTACTGTTTAGGATCCTCAATTCTCTAAAAGGGGTGTTAACTTATCCCCTTCTTCAGTTAGCTATTTCATCAAGTCTCAGGACACTTAACTGGCAACATATGAAAATTACACACTGTGTGTCTGATGAGGATTATGACCTTGAGTGTTTTTCCCACCCTATATCCATCAAGTTTATTAAAGTAAGTGACATTATGGAAGAGGCATGGATAATTCAAAAGATTTCTCATCTAACCTTCTTCCAGATACACAATATCTACCATGAGATTAAGTCAGATCAGTTGAGAAGTGCATGATTTTGATGGTACTATTTAATGGCCTCTCCCCATCACCCTCCCAGGGCCTTCTCTAAACTCCTTAAATATTTTTACTGAGTTGCCCCCTGGTGTGATATCATCAACCTGTAATGAGAGGTGATTTTAAAAAATAGCCCTTTAAATATATTGCCCCCCACACTGATATCCAGGCAGTCCTTGGCCCAAGAAGCCTTGAGGGATATGAATCTCTTACACCAGAAATCAGTAGCCTTCTGAGGAATAGGCCAGCTCTCATATTTTGGACACAGACTGGTAGGGCTGGCCTGATTTTCCATTTAGAATCAGCTGATTTGAAACTTATAGTTAAATCCAGTCCCCAAGTCAGAAAGTGTATCAGATCAGATCAGTTGCTCAGTCATGGCTGACTCTTTGAGACCCCATTAATCGCAGCACACTAGGCCTCCCTGTCCATCACCAACTCCCGGAGGTCACTCAGACTCACATCCATCGAGTCAGTGATGCCATCCAGCCATCTCATCCTCTGTCATCCCCTTCTCCTCTTGCCCTCAATCCCTCCCAGCATCAGAGTCTTCTCCAATGAGTCAACTCTTCGCATGAGGTGGCCAAAGTACTAAAGTGTATAGGACTTCGTTATCTATGCCTGAATAAGCCTCAATACCTGTGGACAAGGCTACTAGAGTTCTTATATTGCCTCACGTTTTCCTCAGTTCAGTCAGTTGCTCAGTCGTGTCTGACTCTTTGCAACCCCCTGCAGCGTGCCAGGCTTTCCTGTCCTTCACCAACTCCAGGAGCTTGCTTTTCTTTTTACTTTTTCTTACCTGTCTTTAATTTTGTGAGTTAATCTTTAAGTTTCTTTATTTCATTATGCTGCCATTAGTTCTTTCTGGAACAAAGTGGGATTGATAAGCACACCTCTTAGCCTACTGCTCCCTCAAAGGAGACAGAGGTTTTGCTGGCACTAAACTCTGAAAGAAATATCCAGCATGAGGGTATAACTCAGAGACTACTGAGCAATGGAGTGGACAAGATTTAATTTTAATGATAATTAAATTATCATTTAATTAAGATTAAATTAATTAATAAATTAATTTATTAATTTTAATAAAATTAAGATAATTTTAATGATAATTTTATAACGAGTATAGAAACATTATTTTTTCACTTTAAAATAAATCTTTGACAAAAGTAAAAGGCCTCGGAAATTGCTCAGAGGCCATCAACAGCAAAATGGATACACTGTGATATATCCCATGAGGGAATACTATCAAACAATAATAATGAATGACCTACAAATACATGCAACAATATAGAAAAATCTCACAGAGGTAATGTTGGACTAAAGAAGGCAGATACAAAAGAGCACTGTATGTGATTCCCTTGATATAAAGTTCAACGTCAATTAAAGTATCTCTGGTATTAAAGGTCAGGATACTTGCTTCCCCTGGTGGTAGTAGTTTCTGGAAGGGGGCGCAAAGGGGGCTCCTGAGATGTAACACTGGTTTTATCTTGACCTGGATACCTGTTGCTTAGGTAGGTTTACCTTGATAAAATTAACCAAATTGATGACTTATGATTTGAGCACTTTTATTATATGTTGTTCTTCAATAAAAAACAAAAACCAGAAAAAGATGAGGAGGACCTACATTAAATGAGGAGTACACTGAAGATCAGCCTCGGTATTGGAACTGGCCATAAATCTGATTCCAGCTTCAGCTTTCAGAAGTCCAAAATAACGAAATGCCTACTTCAAAGTCATTTCTGGCTTCCCTGAGCTTATGCATGATCAATAATCATATGACCACAACCATTATTTCTGTTACATTTTAATCATCTCAGCAATAGGAATGAGGTGCGTCACTTGATTTTATTATTTTCAAACACAGGAAAGCATTCTAGCTGTATTAAGAAAAATCTCCTCATGTGGTTTATAAATTGAATATTATTAGTCAGTTAGTGCATGATACATATTTATTACTGCAAGAATAAAATATTATAATGATTAGCGGTATACAAAGTCTTTTTTTGGTGCCAAAAACCAATTTCAGCTTTCAAATGGTTAAATAAATAGAAAAGGAAGTTGACAATATAAATGTTAAGAGAAAATGTTAGCTAGTTAATGTACATCCTTTCTGAACCAAAGAATTATTTAAATACAGAAATTTAAATAACAATGCAAGGTGGAATAATAGAGATTCAATTGTATCATATTTCTAATCCTTGTAGAATTGTTTGGTGTATTAGCATCCATTACATTTTTTAAAAGCCTTTAAGGAGTGTATTTAAATTGTCATTATTTAATTCCATTTAGGCCAAGAGTCTTTTAAGAAAAAGTCTTACTTGGGAATTCTTCACATTTTATGAGGACAAATTAAAAGCAGAATGTCAAATGCACCATATCAAAATTTCATGAGGAGGAAAAGCTCCAGAATCATGTACAATAACATTCACAATAAACTATCTTTGGTCCAGACAAAATAAAAATTTTTTAATGAAGAAAAGAGGAAATTATTAGACACAAATGAGGAAGTCAAACACATTTTATTCTCACCGAACTTCAATAAAACAACAGACTTGACAGGAGTATTTTAGAAAGACATTCTTATATATATTTCCTCCCACAGAAGCTGAACTTTTAAGCAAAAAGCTTGTTAAAATGATGCTATATTGTGTACTAGTAAGTACATAGAATTTTCATTATTTATAATGAAAAGTAGTTTAGATGTGCCCTAAAAACAAAGTTCCTTCCAGAACACACGCTACTAAAAACATTTTATTCTGAACTATATTCTGTTGTGTACATGAGTCTAGTGAGGCTATTAAATATGTCAGTTTAAAGTGAGTTTCTGTGTAGTACTAGAAGTTCCTGAACTATAATGACAAACCTTTAAAATTTGACTACTGAAATTTTAATAATAAAATTGTCATTTCTATTTTCCTTGTCCAAAATGCCTCTAGCCTTCCAATCCACTTTTATATTGGGTAAGTCTCTGCTGCTGCTGTTGCTGCTAAGTCGCTTCAGTCATGTCCAACTCTGTGTGACTCCATAGATGGAAGCCTACCAGATTCCCCCGTCCCTGGGATTCTCTAGGCAAGAACACTGGAGTGGGTTGCCATTTCCTTCTCCAATGCATGAAAGTGAAAAATGAAAGGGAAGTTGCTCAGTCATGTCCGACTCCTAGTGACCCCATGGACTGCAACCTATCAGGCTCCTCCATCCACGGGATTTGCCAGGCAAGAGTATTGGAGTGGGTTGCCATTTCCTTCTCCAAGGCATGAAAGTAAAAAGTGAAAGGGAAGTTGCTCAGTCATGTCCGACTCCTAGTGACCCCATGGACTGCAACCTATCAGGCTCCTCCGTCCATGGGATTTGCCAGGCAAGAGTAATGGAGTGGGGTGCCATTGCCTCAGCCTTTTATTTCTCTTAAAGGAAGACTCCCTATCTCGCTGGCAAAGTTGTTGCTCCTCACCACCTCCAATCCTGTACATGTTACATGATTGTAACTGTACCTGTACCTGTAACTGTACCTGTCTTGAATTGCTGCCTGCCTCTCACCTTCCCCACTCACCTATAACTCATTCAGAGCATAAGATATAGCTCATCCATCTCCTGAGCCTCACACCTATCCCAGTGTCCCTTATACAGCAGTAACTGAGCATTTACTACTTTAAAAATTCACACAGAGACTTCCGTGGTGGTCTGGTGGCTAAGGCTCCATGCCCCCAATGCAGGGGAGCCAGAGTCTGATGCCTGGTCAGGGAACTAGATCCCACATGATGCTAAGACCCAACATAGCTAAATAAATTTTACACACTGATAACTATACATGTAATCTTGGACATTACAAAATTACTAAATCTCTCGGCCCAGTACATCAGTTGCTTCCTTTATAAAATGAGAATCATGCAGTACAGGATTGTTAGGAAGAATAACTGTAAAAGTGCCATGAGGGGAGGGACAGATGGCTTTTGTTCACTGCTGAATCCCCAGTGCCTAAAACAATGCCTGACACACACCAGGCACTCAGTAAAATATTTCCAGCCTGACCCAAGTGCAATAATCCATTCAGAGTGCATGGCACAGTGTCTGACCTACAGGCCTCCATCAGTGTTAACTATTATTAGTAACTTTCTACTCTGGTCAGGGTCTACCTCACTGAACACACATGGGGGCTGGAAAATTATCACTCTTTTAAGATGACATTTTCCTAGGCATGTAGCTATTCACTTAATCACCCCTACTGAGCCCTCCCTCCTTCACAGACCCTCCCTGCCAACCACAGTCCCCAGGGAGCACGGGTCTCTTCTGAATTACTACAGTCTACACTGTTAGGGATCCTTGCCGGACTCCGATCATCCTGAGTCACCAACTGGCCTGTGAACACCCTTAAGTGCTTTCTGTCGCCCCCTCAACAACACAGAGGGACTGATGATTGGTCCACCTACTTACCTGAACTGGGCAGCTGCTTCATGACCCCCTGCCTTTAATACATCTTCCATCTGCATGTACACCGTTCTCTCCCTCTATCCTTGTAAAAGGCTGCTCATAATTTACTAGATCCCACCTTTGGGGCATGGTTCAATTCAGTCTGTTTTAAGTTCACCTAGGCGTTTCTCACCCTAGCGCTCCCTTGCGACCCCATAGAACTATTGAGGTCCCTCAAGATCTAGGTTCCTCCAAGAAGAACCGTCAGGGTTGTCAGATTTCACCATTCTCTAAGCAGCCCCTGAGGCCCGGAGTGTCCCAGCCCATCACCACAGAGCATGCCCTTCCAGCTCCTCCTGTTCCCTATTTGTCTTCCTGGAAAACCCTGTACTCCACCCACTGGGCCCAGGCTGAAGCCCACAGGTGTCTCCCTTGGCATTTAGAAGAGACAATATGTCATGATGGAGGGGACTGGGTGAAGCGCCTAACCCCACAATCACTTAAGATGCCGAAAGAGTGGTACTGACCTGAGGCTGCGCTTAAGGAGAAAAGTTCAAGAAGCAAGCAGGTAGTGATGGTCTCCGTGGATGAATTGCAAGTGCCTGCAGCTGCTGGGAGGAATAGCTGGCCCCTGGGTGTGCAATGGAACAACACAAGTGAGTTGCTGTGGCCCTGGACTTTGGTAGGCATCAGATAGGGGCCCGAGGGTCTTCAGAAGCCTCCACTGCCCAGGCCCTTGGGACTCATAAAGACTATAGATTTGGGGCCTCACGTGCACAGTTCATTCGCCCGGTGCAGCTTTGGACAGTCTCTCTGCTGCCCAGCCTTTTGGCCAAAGTCTTTCCCCTCACCTGTGGGATCCCCAAGGACTTCCCAGGTGGCGATGGCGATAAAGAACTTGCCTGACAATGCAGAGGACACAAAGGATGTGGGTTCAGTCTCTGGGTCTGGAAGATCCCCTGGAGGAAAACATGGCAACCCAATCTAGTATTCTTGCCCAGACAATCCCATGGACAGAGGAGCCTGGTGGGCTACAGTCCATGGGGTCGCAAAAGAGTTAGACACAACTGAGTGACTAAGCAACGATAACTTCCCAGGTGTAGAGGATAACCCAGGAGACTAAGACAAAGTTCTTGTGGCTGAGGAGTCTAGAGAAGTAAAAGACGCCCTCTGCATGCATGCACGCTCAGTCGCTTCAGTTGTGTCCTACTTGGTGCAACCCTATGGACTGTAGCCCGCCAGGCTTCTCTGTCCATGGGATTCTCCAGGCAAGAAAACTGGCGTGGGTTGCCATGCCCTCCTCCACAGAGAAGACACCTTCCCTGCCATTTAAATGTATCTCATCCTTCAGAACCCCCTAAGGAAATGCCACGCTCTCCAGAAGCTTCTCCAGGGAAGCCACTCTGCTTTGAGTATCCTTTTGTACCATGACCCCTCAGGGGCTGTGTAATGCAGGAGAGGAGGGATTGAGCGAAGAGGGAGCACCACTAGATTCAGAACTTATACCTGGGTGCCCTGAGCAAACAGACTTTCCCCCAGGGCCTTGGAGTGCTGGAGAATTCTGAGCATCTGCATCTCCCAGGAGCTCCTGACAGGCAACCAGCACTAGATGATGGTTTGTAACTAAGGGACTTATGCAAATGTGACTCTTTTTTTAGTATTAAACTGTTTCTCCAGGGATATGAGTTGACCTCCGGATCTTGGAACCTTATGGGGGATATTCACGGTCTGCTCAGTTAAAGGAGCAGTGTGCACTGCTTCGGAAAATCCTCTAAGCCCTGCCTGGAAAACCCTGAGACTCAAGGACAGTTTCCTGTTCCTGTCTCTCTTGTACACATTGAATGTGCCAACGCTCACAGTTAAAAGAGAAATATTAATAGTTTCCTAACTCTGTGATTTATGGTCTGTTTGGTCTTGGGAAAGTCAACTCTCTGAGCCCTGGTTCTCTCATCTGTAAAATGGAGGTTAATTTATCTTTCATGTTGTGAGGATTAGGGTTGATGTTTTTAACAGTGCCTGATAGTTCTACAATTAATATAGTAAGAATTCTAATGCATACGTGTGCTTAGTTGCTCAGTCATGTTCAACTCTGCAAGTGCATGGAGCCCACCAGGCTCCTCCATCCATGGGGATTCTCCAGGCTAGAATACTGGAGTGGCTTGCCATGCCTTCCTCCAGGGGATCTTTCCAACCCAGGGATTGAACCCAGGTCTCCTGCATTTCAGGCAGATTCTTTTATCTGTGCCTTCAGGGACAATGCATATAGCCTTTACTTTTTGCTATTCTATGTGCTTTACATGTGAAAAGGATCAGGCATGCCACCGCCAAATATGCCACTTTAGCATAATGAGTATTTTGAGCTGAAGGCAATTGAGAATCAGCAGATGCAGAATAAGTTCTGTGCCCTCCTTTTATCTGCCTAAAACCAGGGCACACATTTTCTCTGTTAAGGTGTTTCTCCCACCTCCTTGGACCAGGAAAAGGAGAATGACTTTTATCACTGGAGATGAAGAGCTGACAAAGAGACGAATTTGCACGCACAGACCTTACTAAAATAACCCTTACCTTCTATCAGCACCCCCATATTTCCCCATACATTTTACTTCTCCACAATGTATCACCCCATGAAGCCCAACGCCCCTCTCCTTTGTGAAAATGGTCCATAAGCTCCCAAGTCTAACCACTTTCTTGTTTCAGTTATTTTTTGTGAAATCTTTTGCATGTAAAATATTAATGATCATTGTATGCCTTTTCTCCTGTTAATCTGTCTTCAATTAATTTAATTCACAGGTCCTAGTTACTGAAAATTAAGGGTAGAGGAAAAGGTTTTCAGCCCCAACATATGAATTCATTCATTTAATGCTCTTAACAACCCTATGAGATAAGCGCTATTATCCTAACTTTACAGAAGAGGAAACAGGCACACAAAGAGGCTGAAGAACCTGCCCAAAGTTTCATGGCTCGTTAGTTGTGAAGTCTGTGAGATCCAAATTGCTCAGGCATTCTGATTCCATGGTCCATGCTCTTAGCCTTTGCTTAATAAATAGTAGTTTTTACATTAGCTAGCAATTAACTGTAGCTATTCTCATGGTTAAAAATCTACACATTCTCTACCTTGAAGAAATATATAAAGAAAGAATATAAAGAAATATTCTGAAGATAACCCTTTCTATTTTTCAATTGAAAGATATTTGAAGCTGGGGAAAAATAAAAAACTTTTTCAAAAGTGATGCTGGAGGGAAAACATGGAAATTACTATGTGGAATGTCCAGGATCCTGAAATATGGTGGACAAACCTCAGACCTCCCATTAAATTATTTTGTAGAAGGTTAAGTTCCAGCATAAAACACTAACTAGAATATACACTTCTGCCTCGACGATATTCATTTTAAAACTTGTAAATTAAATAAAACATCTTAATTCCATGGCTTGACTTATTTTAACTTCCCCAAAGCCTTCATGCAAATCCACTTTACTTTTCCATCACAAATCGTGGAGCTATTGTTTTCCTGGAATTGAGGAGAGAATTTATTCAAATTTGACCTAAAGCTATAGATAATAAGCCACTGAAAACAGTTCCCCCGACACACAACTATGTCCCTACCCAATATAGTAGCCCCAAAGGAATTCTTATGGCCTAGTTATATCCTCTGGGGATGGGGGTGGGGGTATTCAAACCGAATATGCTGACACTGCACTAACTATATAGCGGGCACCCTGTAATGACACCTTTGGACAACACAGAAAATGATTGTGTTCCAAGGATGGGCTCTAATGCGAGGGGCGGGTACAGAGAGCCACAGGCGGCATTGTTTCCAATCTAACAACACAAATGGGGGCAGGGGCAGGCGTGTGCCTCTGTTCAAAATAATAAATACCGCTGTAGTATTTCTGCACAAGGCTTGTGAGGAGAGCATGAAGTTTGAAGAGCCAACCAGCATCAGTAGACTTCTAGTTCCCCTACAAAAGTAGTAGAAGTAGGCAGCCCAACCAGTGGAATTCTGTACGGCACAGAATAAATTTTCTTTCAGATTTACAAATTTCCTCTTCCCTGAAGCTCTATTACTTGGACAAAAGGCAAGGCTTCTTGTAGCCTCAGTTTCTTTATCTGTTAAGTGGGGATAAATTATAACAGATAACTAACTCATAGGTTATTGTGACATACACTCACACACACACACACATACACACACACATAACACTTTATGTTTTTAGATAGAAAAAGAAAAATAGAACCTACACAGTACCTGGCTCATAGTAAATGAGTAATAAATGTTAGCTTCTCCCTACGGAGAAGCCCTCAAGTTCCCCTTAATTTGATGGAAAAAGAAGTGAAATCAGCCCATTCGGAATGAAAATGAAACCCAACCTTTCATGTGCTCTATGAAGACAAGATCCATTCAGACAAAAGAAAGAGCTCAAAGCCGAGCAGCATCACTCTATAATCCTTTACAGAATGGTGACACTTGGCTGATTTGTCAAAAATCCTGCTACATATCCACACTGGGTGCTTCTAATGAATGTCAGATTTTAAGAATCAACGACATTGACATTACTCCACGGAGCAAAGACTGACGGCCCAACTTATAAATTCCCTGATGCATGTATTAGCAAGGAGGCAAGATGAGTTTTCTGTTCACTGGTCTTGTTCTGCTGTCAAATTCTGGGGGACTTGCATTTCAAGCAATATATCTAATCTCTTTAAATTAAATTATCTTCCTTTCACCAGCCAGAAAATTTTTTTAGAAGAATATTATCAACTAAGTGGATCAGAAAATGCAGGTTTAAGTCTTGCTTCCTTGGTGAAAAGATATTAAAATGAATGTTATTCCCCAGATAAATGATGTGTTCCAAGGGTCATACACTACAGCTGTTAGAAAGGTTTTTAAAAGAACCTTCAAATCAAAGGAGGAGGCACATATAAAATTGGAGAGAATTTCCTTCTTCAAAGGAATAGTAGGGGTGTTTTGATTTTATTAGAACAATGATAACCTCCCTGTCTCAATCTGGCATTTCCATTGATATTAATTAATCACCAATACTATTGAATTGTGAGGATGTATGTAAAATACTTTTTCTCCATTAAAAATACTCTCAGCTTACCAGTTCACTAATAAGTTGTTTTTAAATTAAAATCCCATTTACCTACTTGGAGAAGGCAATGGCACCCCACTCCAGTACTCTTGCCTGGAAAATCCCATGGATGGAGGAGCCTGGTAGGCTACAGTCCATGGGGTCGCTAAGAGTCAGACACGACTGAGCGACTTCACTTTCAATTTTCACTTTTCACTTTCATGCATTGGAGAAGGAAATGGCAACCCATTCCAGTGTTCTTGCCTGGAGAATCCCAGGGACGGGGGAGCCTGGTGGGCTGCCATCTATGGGGTCACACAGAGTCAGACATGACTGAAGTGACATAGCATAGCATAGCATATACCACTACCAAAAAATGCTAAGCTCTGCCTTTGCCTCATTTTGTTATCATATGGCCTGTTTACTAAATAAAGCTTTTTTGTGGTTATGGTCACAAATATTGATTCCTGTTTTAGTGTAGAAAATGCTCACTTTGAGTTCCTGCCCCATACATATTTAAAAATGTTAAAAATTTCCTTGTGATTTCAAAGCTAAAACATTCTAAGCCAAATTTGTCCAAAGTCTTCTAATAGCTGGAACCCAGTCCTCTCATCACCCTATAAAGCCAAGCTGAAATCTGTATTCTTACCTTTTTCTTAGGCCTTATTATAAGGCCTTCTTCACGAACTCTAGAGCAGACGTTGGCACATTGTTTTTCTATTAAGGATAAGATAACAAATATTTTAGGCTCTGTGGGCCATATGGTTTCTGTTGCAACCATTCAACTCTACGGTGCCATATGTGTGCGCTGTTACTTTATTCATTTCTGACTCTTTGCTACCCTATAGACCACAGGTCACCAGACTCCTTTGTCCATGGGATTCTCCAGGCAAGAACAGTCAAGTGGGTTGACATGCCCTCCTCTTCCCAACCCAGGGATCAAACCCACGTCTCTTACGTCTCCTGCATTGGCAGGCGCCATGCAAAAGCAGCCAAAGACAATAAGTAAATGAATGAGTGTGACGTGTTCTGATAACTGTGTACTGGTTAGACTCATAATGCACATATCACAAGCTATGTTTATTATCTTATTGCCAAGACCAACTCTAAATTTGTTAAAGTATAGAACCAACTTATCCCACACTGCCAGCCAATTGAAGTCATCATATCAAGTAGTTTCTTAAAAGATACTCAATAATTGATCAAGTGATGGGTGAAGGGAGGAATGTATATACTTCAATGGGATCCTCCTGGAAACTTCTGATTAATAGCATCAGCATTGTGGCTAGATAGCTTTAGTTCTACAAATGATGACATATACAACTCCATGTTCTGAGGAAGCTCTGAGGGTCTTAGAATGTTTCACTCCCTTTTCCCCTATTTTATCTAATATCCAATTGATAAGGAGTGTTACTGCTAGTAAATAATTCTAGGAAATTAGATTGCAAGATTAAAATCACCAAATTGTTTTCTTGGTTAGAAAATATTAAAAGAACTTTGCTTTTAAGTGAAACTTGCCAATACTAAAGACTGAGGAGATATAACAAACCCTAAAAGAAATTTCGCCATGCTTGAACATTGTGGGATTGCTGGAAGCCCCTAGTGAGCTAAATCTTTCAAGTAAGATAGAAAGATAACATTTTCATTATACTTGACAGCTCTCTGAGAGTATGCCATCCTGTTTCCATATTAGATTAGAGAAAGCATGGGATTTAATACCTGACCATAGAGCTGCTGTCTTGAAGATAGCAAATATACTGTACCACCTATGATAACACATGTCATTTCACAGTTAGAAATTACTAAGTAATTACTAAATGGCAGACAGTATTAATTCAGCTAATATCCCTGTTTGCACAAGAACTCTCTGTTCTATAATCTAGTCAAGTCTAGACTGCTGTTCGGGGAAGGCAATGGCACCCCCACCCCAGTACTTTTGCCTGGAGAATCCCATGGACGGAGGATCCTGGTGGGCTCCAGTCCATGGGGTCGCTAAGAGTCGGACACGACTGAGCGACTTCACTTTCACTTTTTCACTTTCATGCATTGGAGAAGGAAATGGCAACCCACTCCAGTGTTCTTGCCTGGAGAATCCCAGGGACGGGGGAGCCTGGTGAGCTTCCGTCTGTGGGTCGCACAGAGTCGGACACGACTGAAGCTACGCAGCAGCAGCAGCAGACTGCTGTTACAAAATGACCCATGGTTTTCACTCCACAATACAGGTAGAACTAAAATAACCTTGGAAAGGCAGAATTTTTTCCCTCCTATCAATGAACTTATATGTTGGAGATTATAGTGCTCTGGAAGGTAATTCTCTCTGAAGGCATATAATCTATTGTATGTAGATTTATCCCCTCCAAGGAAGGAGATGAAGTTACTCCTGCACCAGGTCAATAATGTAACATGTGACTTCACTATGACCAAGGAGAACATGGATGAATTTTGAAGGTGAGATCAACAGCTTTTCATGAAGTATAAGCAACTCTGCATGACTTTAATGAAAACATCAGCCTTCTTTTTTAGGATAATAACAGAGAAAGTCATGGGTGTGGCAAGAATGATAGGTGCCTCAATGGCCCAAAGAGGAACTCTGAGCCACAGAATCAATAATAAAGTCAGAGACTGGAATGTGAACACAAGTTTCGGATTAAAATGACTAGACTAAATGTGAATCTTATGAATGATTTTAAATCTGAAAATAAATCTAAAAGTTAAATTTACTGTGGAAATAGTATAATATGATCATTAAGAGGCTAGACTTTAGCCCCAGTCAACCTGAGTGTGACTCCCAACTCAGCCTATTCTCAGCTGTTTGACCTCTGGCACACAAAGCACTCTAAGGCTTATTTCATGGATGAGGTCTTAATCTAAATAAGATGGATAATCATAGTGCTCACCTGTGCTATTGTGAGAATAAGTGGAATAATGCATCAAAAGTACTTGCCCAGTGTCTTATTGTTGTTGTTTAGTCACTAAGTCGGGTCTGATTTTTTTGTGACCCCATGGACTATGGCCCACCAGGTTCCTCTGTCCATGGGATTTCCCAGTAAGAATACTAGAGTGGGTTGCCATTTCCTTCTCCAAGGGATCTTCCTGACCCAGGGGTCAAACCTGCATCTCCCGCGTTGGCAGGCAGATTCTTTACCACTGAGCCACTAGAGAAGCCCAGATTCTTTATCACTGAGCTGCCAGGGAAACCCAATGTCTGCAGCAGAGTAAACACAAACGCTCAAGATATGGTATTTTATGGAATACTTGTGACCAGAATGGAATAAAGCACAAGAGTACCTCCTCCATGAAACTTGACCCAGCTATGCCTGCCAGCACTTACTTCTTCTTTTCTGACCATCAACAACATTCAACTATTCGTGCACCAAGATTTTATTGAGCACCTTTTGTATTCCAGTGCTTGACTAATCAATAATAACAAATTAGACACCTTCTGTCAGCCTGGATATTCTCTACATTACTCTCTAGGAGGGAAAGAAAAATATCTAAAAGGCAGAATGTGTAAAGTTCCACAACAGAGGTATGAACACTAAACAAGAGGGAGGGTAGAAGAAGGCAAAGAGACCTCCCTGGAGGAAATCACAGACAGTTGTCTAGAATGGGTAGCATTTGACTTGGGCACAGAAGGATGGATAGAAGTTTTTCAGATGGAGGTGGAAGAGGAAGAAGTGAATTCCAAATTAAAGTTCAGTTAAGGAAAGAGGCAGGAGTGGTCCAGCACTGGATCCACTTAGGGTCCAGTGAGGACTCTCTGTGCACTGGATAACATGGTGGGTGGAAAGAAGTGTTAGTAGAAGTTGTTGAAACAATATGGTGGGAACAGTGTGTGGATCCCAAGTGCCAGGCTGATTCATAAGAACTTGGCCTGGCAAGAGGCATGTTTTCTTAAAAACAAAAAACAAAAAAATACCCATCAGTGGTGAAATAGGGTAAGAACTGAGACAAAGCTAAAGATTTTACCATTAGGAAACCACCAAATGCAGTTTCTTAGAAATAAGAAAAGCAGAAGCCAAGTACAGTTGCTTGAGGAGTTAGAAGTCGGTAAGGAAATGTGTTTTGACTTATTTTTTTAAAGAAATCTGGCCATAGCTTGATATAAGAAGTAACGGCTTTTGTGTTTATTTTTGTTTCAAGAAAAGGGAGGACCTAAGCTTATTTTAGGCCAAGGGAAAAGAGCCAGAAGGGGCAGGAGAAAGAAAGAATGTATAGCAAAACTATTTCCTCCAAAAACATACTTCATACTAGCCATGAAGTTTCTTACTTTGAAGAGTTTGAATTCTGCAAAAATGAAGCAATTTCTTCTGCAGACACAGGAGTGAGACCAAGATAGTGAGTGGAAATACTTGAAGATCCTCTGGTTATAAGGTGGAAGACTGGAAGCTCTCAAGTTGGAGTCTTCAGCAGTAAAGATGATGGGACTTAATCTTCTGCAAGTGCAACGAATGGGAATAGCCATAGGGGTCTGAGAAGTCTAGACAATGGTTGGTTCAGTCATTATGGAGAATGCAGCAGGAAGTTGACATTAAATTTATAGAGCCAGAGGTCAGCTAGGGATACAGATCAGTAATGGGCCCATTACCACTGTTTTCACAACTTTCTCTAAACCTGGCAGACTAGAAGGCAGGCAATACACCTTCCTCAGGTCAGAAATTATCAAGGGGGAATGGTGGACATCACTGATGGTGGGAGATTATAGGGAACAACGAATTCTATGAAAGGAAGGAATAGATGACCATTGGGTTTGGCCAGAAGGGAAGAAAAGTGGTTCCAGGAAGGGGCTCAAGGGACTGGTGGTTTTGATGCTGAAGACTGGCAACTGCTTCTTGAGGGGCTAGTGCAGAAAGAGGAAGGTGGGAGTAAAGAAAGGCAGAAGGTGAGGGATTCTGCCCAGAAAAAGGAACTTGTGACTTATGGATATTTTCTGGCCCACACATTGGTGGTACTGAGAAGGCCAAAATATTTTGTAGCCAAAACTTGCTTGTGTTCATGTCCATACCTGATTTATACTATCAAATACATTTTGTAAATATCTCATCAGTGTGATAAGATTGAGTTTCCTGAAAGCAAGCATGACACACTCCTTTCTTTCATAATGCTGAAATGTGTATCAGAAAGAAGGCTTGTTATCAGTGACCAATAATTATTGATGAATTGAACTGAGATTCATTGACAATCATGGCACTTGACTCCTCACAGTCACTCTTTTCCTCTGTAATGTTCAAGGATTCCACTATGAGAGATGCAACCAGTCATTTCCCAGGTCCCTTCTGAGGCATCTAAACTCCATTCCTGGCACTTAGAATCTAGAATATGCTTACAGATTCAGAGAAGCACCCTTATAGTAGCTCTTATCCATCCAGAGTTTGAGAAATAGTTTATTGCTGTAGTTAAATTATGGCTTTTAGAAGCCAGCAGCCCCAGGTTCTAGTCTGAGCCCAGGTCACTTATTAAGAATATGTGTGTATGTGTTCAGTTGCTCAGGTCATGTCTGGCTCTTTGCAACCCCATGCCCACCCCATGCCCATGGAATTTTTCAGGCAAGAATATTGGATAGAGTTGCCATTTCCTTCTCCAGGGAATCTTCCCAACCCAGGGATTGAAGCCACATCTCCTATATTACTTTGAGATTGTTTATCACTGTACCATCTGGGAAGCATTAGAAGTGTGACCCTCTGTTAAGTATCTAGCTTCTCTATTCTCTTCTCCAATCTGTTAAAATTAAAGTAGTGGAGGGGTACAGCATAACCTCATGAGATCCTTGGATAAAGCATTAAGCATAGAGCCTGCTACAAACAACAGTGACTGTTTAGAAACATACTCTGCAGTGCTTATGCCGCCGTTAAGCTTTAAGCAGAATCCTGGAGAATTTTGATAGGAGAAAGAGAAATCTCATGACCTCTCCAAATCTTATGATCTCTCTTTGCATCAGTCTCCTTATCTGAAAACAAGAATAATCTAATGCCTACTTCAGAGAGCTGCGACAATCATTCATTGAGTTAATATTTGTAAACTGCTTAAAACAAAGTCTGAGAGCAATAAGCACCCTTCAGGTATTCTTAGGGACTCTGGATTTGTGATGAAAGGTTCACCTGTCATTTGCAGTTTCTTTTTCTTCAGGAAGATTTTAGGAATAAATGCGTGGCCATGGTTCTGTAAGGCCTAGACTATAAGCCACCTTCTAAGCATGGCTTCTCTGAACAGGCTGCTGTCTCCCCATTACCTTTACATAGCAAGCTAAAGGAAAGCTATAAACTCTTCTCATTACTAACTTCTTCTTTCCAGTTCCCATCAACACCATCTTGGCTGCTCTCCCAAGAAGACAGCCCACAACTCCCAAGCTGCTCTCTGCTGGGTTGCAGTGTCTTGTCCTATCATGGTGGCAGATAGTCTGTATCCAAAAGTTCTCACAAAGAGAATCAGATTGACCTTTGAAGTTCCTGCACTTTTCCAACTCAGGACATATGAGTGAGACCCATAGGTGGAGTGCAGTGGGAAAATGTCAAATGACCTGAGTTCAAGTCTATGTAATTTTCTAGTTTCAGAGAAGATGCAAGAAGGTGCACCTCCAGCCAAATCAGCCCAAAGAAGCCTTTTAATTCATCAGTGGAGTGATAAGGGCTCTGCTGGGTCAGCCTAAGAGCTGAGTGGGGATGTTATGTAGCAGGACTAGTAATAGAAAATGACTTGAAGGATTAAAAAGGAAAAGCAGGATGGCTTCTTTTCATCTCTAAAAGAAAAACTGTGCAGGCTAGTCCTAGCAGAATTGCCAAGTAGGCACATTTCATGGAGAAACACTTTCTTCCCTTCTCTCTCCTTCCATTGCCATGTCTCTGCCACCCTTCTACCCCATCCCTTGACTCTTCTCAGACTTTTCAGGCTCCCAGAACTGGCCAAGTTAGCTCACGAAACAGGAACAGTGGCAGAAATATCCATCATAAGGAAAAAAAAATGCTGTCATAGGAAAAATCAAAACTGAGTTTGATTTTCTTATACTAATTTAATAAAATAAAACTGTCTTAAGTTTGCACTGCACATTAGAGACAATGGAGCATTACGTTTTGTGTACTTGAGGCCTCTATGTTTCTGAAAGCATTGCCTCTGGCCTGCTCCCCTAGGACTCTAGACACACTGGTCCCTCAAGGCACTGATACAGCTTGCTGAAGCTGATAACTAAATGATACCAAAATGTTTGTGACTACCAAGGCATTAGGATAGGAGCTCCATCCTGAAAACTCATTTGTATCTTAATAGGAACTTCAAGGGGATTGATGGATGGATGGATGGATGGATATCAGATGTATAGATAAAAGCAAGGGAGAATTCCAGGCACCTTGACAGATCAGAAAAGTAGATATTTGTAGAAAGAACTCTTTCTGCTTCCCGCAAATCTATTGTATTAGTGGCTGTGGTTGATTCTGGAGTCTGTCTTTGCAGGCCGTTTTCATCTAACTTTTCAATAACAAGTCTGGCAGTAGGGCTAGTGGGTAACGGTGGGGGAAACACATCATTTGAGTCCTTTACTTCCACCTGATCTTCAGTTATCCACAGAAAGTAACCCTAGGCACCTTTCCTACTGTGCTTATCGTTTATTTTTCTTCTACAGTCTGTATCCAAATATATAATTTTTCCTTTTCTTGGTTTGTAAACGGCTCAGTCACTAGGGAAAAAAAGCACAGTGATTACTAATGGGAGATGCCACTGAAGTTCCAGCTGTGAACACGAGCAATCCAAGATGACCCATCATCTAAATGTCAACGCAAACACCATGCCATTCAGAATGAAACAAGGAAGGGTGCATGCAGACAGTCAGAATATATTACCAATTGCATATTTAGCTCCAGAACTTGTGAATCTTTGCAAAGAAATTTAGGGGTTTCTTGCTTGATTAAATAGCCTGTGATGGAGGATTCGGTTGTTCCCCACAAAAGCTGCATGCAAATGGTAGATTCACATGGACTACAGCATCAGGAGCCCTTAGGGGGCTGCACATTTGTAAGTAATTCTGCCATTGTTTTTGCATAGTAATTGGAAACGTACATTCTATTGGGATGTGATTCTTATTAGAAGAGAAGGTAGCTGCTCTCTGCTAGAGGATTCTATTCATTTAGGGTCACAGGGACTTAAAAACAGAGGAAGAGCCTGTATTTATGCTCTAAATAGGGGGATCTGCCTTGAACACCAGCAAATCTCTAGCCTGCATTAAAAGCTAACTTCCACTTTCTACTTTCATCTGCCTCTTTTCCCAGCTTCCTATTATTTATTTAGCCTGATTCTGCCTTGTGAATAAGTGACTCCCTAATGACTGAGTAGTAACTAGAGTTAAATTAGTCATGTAAGAGCGGCAAATTAGTAAATGGCACCCCCGTTACCAGAGAAAGCCTATATCATGCGATGCGCTTAATGTGCTATTATCATCCAGAAGCAGGAGCTGTCCTGTGTGTCTGATGCGTCTCAGCGGTCCTGCTCACCACACGGCACGAGACTTGGCTGGGATGGAAAGCTGTGGGGTCATCTCCCCATACCCTCCCGCCTGTGTCTCCCTTGTGTTTCTTGAATATTTGAGTGAATGCTAGCCTGACGCGGGGGCACAGAACACAACTGACAGCCTCACAGAAAAGGTCAAGTCTGTGACATTGTGAAACTCCACTAACATAAATGAGAACACTCAGCCAGCCGCTTAGGGAAGGAGGGGGATCAGAAGGGCTCTGCATTCTTGCTATGCATAGTATAGGCTTTGGACCACCAGTGTCAGCATCACGCAGGAGCTTATTAGAAATGCAGTATCTCTAGCCCCACCGAGACTTCCTGAATCAGAATGTGCATTTTCACAAGATGCTCAAATGATTTACATGCACATTCATGTTTGAGAAGCACTGGCTTACATCTCTGAACGTCAGCAGCCCAAACACAGAGACCCTGAGAGCCTCAATCAATCCTCTACTGACAGTGCCTGGACCAGTGCTTGGCACACAGTAGGCACTCAAATGTGTGTGATATGAATAGAATGGGAATGAAGAAAGAGAAGAAAAAAAAAAAGCTGCAGGGAAATGTAAAACAACTTTGACAATTACAAAAAGGGAGAGAGGGAGGAAGAATCAAGTTCCAAAGGAAAAAGGAGAATCAGAGGCAGCACAAAGCACCCAAGGGCCTCCACCTGGCTGGCGGAGATGGGCTGTGGCCCCATCTACTGGCCAGAGTGGCTGGTGTGCCATCCTTGCCCCTAACCTTCACTCCTAAGTCTCTGCCTCTCCCTCCGGCCTTAGGCTGCTGGCCCCCTATCTTGCTCCACCAGGCCTGTTAGCCATGGTTATCTCTCCCACACAGCACTATCAGGTTATGTTATAGCTGAAGCCTAATGCACCACTGTAAACTCTTTACAGCGTCATTAAAGTTCTGACCTCTGGGTTTAAGTGGAGAGGAGGTCAATGATGATTTACAGTAATCAGTCTCCTGGGGGGTTTGTGAGCCCAGGGCTTGAGCTTTCCAGCTCAAGAGAGGAATCATCAAGACCCTAAATACTGAGAGAGAATATAAGTCAATGTGTCCAAGTAAACAAAAAAAAAAAAAAGTCAACTGCAAACCCTGCTTTGTCCTCAATTCCCTTTTCATCTGGTCTGGTTGGGGAGTGTGTGGCCATACATGTGAAGACAGCAAACTAAGTGTGCACAAGTCTGGGGTATGTGGAGAGGTGGATACCTCTGTTTATCTGGACATGACAGAATGAAAGCGACTATTCAGCCTCCAAATTAGGTTAATCCAAATATCTGCTTGTTTTAGATTTCTTAATTAGATAGGTATGGGAAATCACAAACAATGGATTTACTATAGTAGTAAGATGTTTTTGATATGATAATGGCTAATATTATTGGGATCATGTGGACAGTCTTCTGAGTAGTTTATGTGCTCATTCAATCCTAACAACAACTCTGAGATAGGAACTATTATTGCCACCTTTTTCAATATGAGAAAACTGAGGTACTGAGAGGTTAAGGAACTTGCCCAGGGTCACGCAGCTGGTAAATAAGTGAGGGGATAAAATATAGGACTGAAATCCTAATCTATATGATTGCAAGCCAATGCTTTTAACCTCTCCACTATCCTGCATCTCTCTTAGGATTTTTTTAATAAAGAGAAATGAAAGAGAGAGACCTAGAGTCAACGATAGTTAGGAAAAGGGGATTAGAAGATGGCAAAATACCCCCATGTGGCTAGGACTTAAACACACTGTCTAACAAGAAAAAGGCTTTTTAGGAGAGTGATGGCTTTAGAGAACTATTTGCAAGGTTGAATTCACCTCTTTTGGCTACTCAGAGGCAATTTTTTAGACTTCAAGAGTTATTTAGCAAATGGATCTTAGTGACCTGAGGAAAGAAAATGCTGTTTTTAAGGAGGAAAAAATGTATTATTTCCTTCTGGTAGGATCAGGAGCTACCGCTGATTTGAGAAGAGAAATGGTCTCTAAAATCCAGTAAGACATGACAATAAGAGAGGCACACTTTTCTCTTTCTCTGCCTGATCTTTCTAGGCCTGACTGAGCTAGACCAGTAATTAGTATAATTTGATGTAAAATGTAATCACTATTTCTCTGATGGGGTCAAGCTTACAATGGAGAGGAATTCTGTTGGCTAGTTTCACTAAACTCCTGACTCCAATTCTGTAGCTGGGCTGAGGCTTATCTCTTTGTGCAATTCAGTTTAATAATTAAAATAAAAAACCTAGAAACTAAAAGTAGCATGTGAAAATTTGCAATGCATATAATTGTATTATGATTGGAGCCTCCAAAATAAGTCATGGCATTTATTTATTCATGCACCACATACCCTGTGGTCCCTTGGGAATAGAAATGTTTAAATTAAGATGTATTATAAGACAGAATGCAGTGTTTTACGGACTCAATTACAGCTCACTAGCATGTAGCTAGTGCTCATAATACTTGTTCCCTCGTATTCTGGCCTTGACTCTAGACATTTTGACCAGAAAAAAAAAAAGAAAGAAAATGTGTCCCCCTTGCATCACTCTAATTTTGAAAAGCTCATATTATTATCATTATTCTATCATAGACTTCAATTTTATTTTTAGTTCATTTCCAACCAGGAAGATCTATTAACTTGATGAGGGGAGAAACATCAAAAAGAAACAGTACATGCAAATAGAAATGAGAATCCTCTTTGCTTTATTATAATTTCCACCCTCAAAAACATGTGCATAATTCATGGTGGGGGATAAAGGGAGAGTATCAGATGCAGAACTGGGGACCAAATTTTTAATAACGACTAGTGCTGTGAAACACAGGAGCTTTTTTCTAATGAGTCCAGAGCATGAGAGAGAAACTGACAGAGGCAGTGGCAGTTTGATCTTTCACCTTTACATCTCTGGAAACGGGGAGGACAGGAAAGAAGTTTACCCTTTAAACTTTCTGAAATGACCGCACATTTAATGAACTAAAATGTCAAATATTTGAAACTTTTAAGAAATCTTGCTCTTTTGCTTAAACACAAGATTGTGTTTAAAAAAGAAAAAAAAACTTGGTAGAAATTCACATCTGTAACCTTATCTTTCTACAAGGAAAGAAAAAAAAAAAAAGGCATGAAACGCTATGGGGGTGCCCAGGCTGCCACTTTTCTGCACTTCCACCTTGACCAAGGATAATATTTGCCTTCAGGAGGTGAGACCTTGACCTAGCCAAAGGGAAATGGCCACTGTGAGCAGGGGCCCTTCTTTTTCCCGGACACAAGTGCAAACTTTAATGAATCCTCTCCCTGTGCCACGCGCCCCAGACGGCGGTGGGAAATCTGAGTGCACCTGCTGCATCCCCCTTCATATCACGTTGCTGTTATGAAAAATAGTTTGCTATTTTGGAACCCCCTGGCAGCCAGAGTGAATCGCCCAGGGCCCCAAGCTCGTTTATCTTGTGTCAGAAGCAAAGCCAAATGAACGCCACCTCACCCAGCACCTGAAGAATGGGAAGAAGCTCAGAGAGAGTAAAAATAACCAAGGGCTGGGGGAAATAGTGCAGAGACCAGGGGCCTGTGCGGGCTAAGTAGGGCTTCTTGCAACTCCCTCTGACTTTTTAGAGCACAGCACTTGGAGACAGGAGGTAGAGAGGTTTTCCCACAAAGGGAGCAAACTTTGGGGTGGTCTGAGATCTGGGGTGCAGGCATTTGTCCCTGCCCAGTTTCATCCAGTCCTAGAAAGCAAGGGACTCTGATGGGGGAAACAGGAACTCTTATTGGCCATCTGGGCCATTCTCTCTGGGGTTTTCTGGGCTTGGATTGGAGGTGTGGACACAGACAAGGGGCATTCCTAGGACCCGGACGAGTCCAGCCAGCATCGCATTCCCTTCCTGTCCCCCAAACCAGAGGATGGCTGAGAGTGAGATCATGAGACTGAGCCTGAAGGGAAAGGTTTTTTGAGGAGAGGGAGAGAAATAAAAGGAGCTGGAGAAGCTTATGGCAGAGACTGAGCTAGGATCAGAGTTTTCAGGATGAACAGGATTGAGGCTGTGAAGAGCAACAGTGAAGGTCTACCAGTGGCGGAAAGGGGGAAAGAGAAAATAAATCAGTGGTGGCGAGAATGAGCTTATCATTTGCTTATAAATGCTGCTCTCAGAAGCCATTAGTCAGATGTTTATATTTCAAAGCTTTCATACTCAAGTCCTGACTCTGCAACTTACTTTCTATAAGTTCAGTTCAGTTCAGTCACTGAGTCGTGTCCGACTCTTTGCGACCCCATGAATTGCAGCACACCAGGCCTCCCTGTCCATCACAAACTCCCAGAGTTCACCCAGACTCATGTCCATCAAGTCAGTGATGCCATCCAGCCATCTCATCCTCTGTCATCCCCTTCTCCTCTTGCCCCCAGTCCCTCCCAGCATCAGAGTCTTTTCCAATGGGTCAACTCTTTACATGAGGTGGCCAAAGTATTAGAGTTTCAGCTTTAGCATCATTCCCTCCAAAGAAATCCCAGGGCTGATCTCCTTCAGAATGGACTGGTTGGATCTCCTTGCAGTCCAAGGGACTCTCAAGAGTCTTCTCCAACACCACAGTTCAAAAGCATCAATTCTTCAGCGCTCAGCCTTCTTCACAGTCCAACTCACATCCATGCATGACCACAGGAAAAACCATAGCTTTGACTAGACGGACCTTTGTTGGTAACGTAATGTCTCTGCTTTTGAATATGCTATCTAGGTTGGTCATAACTTTCCTTCCAAGGAGTAAGCGTCTTTAATTTTAAGGCTGCAGTCACCATCTGCAGTGATTTTGGAGCCCCCCAAAATAAAGTCTGACACTGTTTCCACTGTTTCCTCATCTATTTCCCATGAAGTGATGGGACCAGATGCCATGATCTTCGTTTTCTGAATGTTGAGCTTTAAGCCAACTTTTTCACTCTCCACTTTCACTTTCATCAAGCGACTTTTTAGCCTGAGGCAAATTACCACCTCAGTAAACTTTAGTTTCCCTCATCTTTAAAATAAAAGGGAAGGATTCATAGTCCCGCCACATACAAGTCAGCCACCACAAGGACTGAGTTAGAAAAGTCCGTGTGGCTAGCAAACACCTAATAGAGTGAGTGTCAGGGCAGTGTCATTGAATAATGGAGGCAGAGTGTGGAGGAGGGGCGGTACAGAAAAAGAACACAAAGGGGGAAAGGAAAAGTCAGGGAGGAAGTCATGAACTACCTCTGGTCTGTCAGGAAGCATGAAAACTGAAACCACAAGTATACTGACCTGACAGATCTTCAGCTTCATTTATAAGTAACACATGGCTCTGAAATCACCCAGAAAAAAAAAACAAAACAAAACAAAACGCTTACTGGGTCTCAACAGAAACAATGTCTGAGAAAAAGATCAGAAATGATGTTGGGCTCATCAACACCAGAAGTTGAGAGTTTTCTATAATTTCAGGGTCATGTTTCAAAACAGGGAGATTATGTAGGTTAGAAATAAATGTGGGTCTTCAGTGAATGACCCAAATCTGTTAGAGTTAAAAGGGGATTGGAGGGCATTGAGATATTAGGGCATGAAACCCCTCTTCTGCTCTAAGAAAAATCTAACCCAAGTCAGCAGAAACAGAAAGTTTACCATCTGTTTGTTGGCTTTTGACATGGTTATTTCAGTTCAGTTCCAAAATGAAAGTTGTATCCAATACAATTATTTTTAGAGTATCTCAAAATTATTTTTATTGGGGGTAAATAAAACAAGGAAAATGTTATTCAGCAAAATTTAGTCCGTTAGTTTCAAAGACTGCCCCATCTTTTCATCAAGCAATACAATTTGGCAACAGCAGCAAACCCTGGATTTGGGGACCAAGGACACACACAAGGTCCTATAAATTATTCAAACGCCCCAAAGTTTCATTCCTATAGAAATGGGATGTATAGGGCCTAATGTATACAAGAAGTAGAATACATTGGTTGAGGCAGCCCTTCAATTCAGTTCAGTTCCAGGGTATGGCTCCAAGTCAGATGTGCTTAACAAATTGGAAATACTATTGCAATGGAAGAGTATGGCTTTTTAAAAAGCAAAGCCAGGCAGCACAATTCAAAATGTCATGTGCACACTCTGGGTGTTCAGATTACAGCTAAGATCTTGTGGAGCAAGTTCTAAGCTCAGAAATGCCTTACAGTTCTATAGACAATACCTGAAATGTATCACCTGTGCCCAAAACAGTGTGATAGTACCACTGGCTGAGCACCTCAACCACAGGGCATCAATGACCTTACTTATCAGGATTATACAGAATGATTCTTTTTTTCCAGAATAGGCTAATATTCACTTCTAGAAATAGTTACCTAAGGACAAGTTTGCCTAAGGTGATTGTTAGCAAAGGCTGTCTGGGTATAGCCTACTGATACAGATCTTCTGGGAATTCTCTGCAGGGGATTTATGAGTGGATCCTTATAAAAGTCAAAGATATCCAACAATTTGTGGGTACTGACTTATGGCTACTTCTCCATCATGGCACTTGGAGTTTCATCTTACACAACCAATGGTTACCTTAAAGGAGATTCAGCCATGATAAATTTGTCTCTGATACTGAAGTACCTGAACTAGTTGAACACATCACTTATTCTTCAACTATACTTGACCTTATCAAGATCAAAACTAGTTTGGCTAAGTATAAGCTCCTTTTACTTTGCCAACAAAGGTCCGTCTAGTCAAAGCTATGGTTTTTCCAGTGGTCATGTATGGATGTGAGAGTTGGACTATAAAGAAAGCTGAATGCTAAAGAATTGATGCTTTTGAACTGTGGTGTGGAGAAGACTCTTGAGAGTCCCTTGGACTGCAAGGAGATCCAACAAGTCCATCCTAAAGGAGATCTGTGCTGGTTGTTCATTGGAAGGATTGATGTTGAAGCTCAAACTCCAATAGTTTGGCCACCTGATGCGAAGAGCTGACTCATTTGAAAAGACCCTGATGCTGGGAGGGATTGAGGGCAGGAGGAGAAGGGGACGACAGAGGATGAGATGCTTGGATGGCATTATCGACTCGATGGACATGGGTTTGGGTGGTCTCCAGGAGTTGGTGATGGACAGGGAGGCCTGGCATGCTGCCGTTCATGGGGTTGCAAAGAGTCGGACACAACTGAACAACTGAACTGAACTGAACGGAAGCTCCTTGGCACAGTGTTTGTCCTTGAATATCTGAAATGTTTCTCCTTTGTCTTCACATAGTATAGAATTGCTTTTGAAAAGACTTAAGACAATCTGATTTTTTACCCTCTCTTGTGAATGATTCAATATCATGATCTGGATGCTCTTTTCATTTTAAGCCAGTTAGGCCATATTGGACTGATTTTTCCAGAAAAAAAAGAAAAGATTTTTAGTATATATTTTTATTTACCTTTTATATGGGAAAGTTTGTTTGAATTAGAATTTTTAATATTAATTCTGTTCCATGCTTTGGTTTCTTTGGGTGGCAGCTTCTATTATATACATATTGGATCTTCACTGCCTATTTTCTGTATCACTTTCTCTCTTACCTATTTTATTTTTAAATTTCTTTTTTATTTAAATATCTTTAATGTCTTTTCCATCTTCTGTTTCTCCTAAGGAATTTTCTGAGGTGTTTATTCATTCTTGTGTTCCTTCTCATCCAGTCCTCATTCCTAATATTTTATTTTATTTTTAATTATTTTCCTAGTTTAGATAGATCTTTTTTCAAACTTTCTTTTATTTTTTATCCATTCACATAATTTCTGAATTTCTCAAATTCATATTTTTGTTGTTCTTTCATAGCTTCTGTCATTTTCTTACATATACTATGAAATATTACTTTATATTTTTCATCTATTTTGTGGGCAGGCTTTTCTGGTTTCTTTAATTGCCTGTAGGGATGTTTATTGGGTCTTTGTAATAATTTGTATGGGATAGCTATTTTTCCTATAATAATTTGTATGGCATTTGCCCACAATTCTTTTTTGTTTCTTATTTTAAGTGAAATAAGTTTTTCTGTGCTAGAAGGAGATGAACCAGGATAGCATTCTTAGGGTCATAACTCTACAGCTCCTGAGATGTGCTAACTCTGCTCCCCTCCCCTACATTTTTCTTCTTTTCTTTGCTCCATCCCTAACCTAACCACTTTGAATTCTACTCACAGAAGTTGCTCCTCCCTAGGGAAATCACCTTATAAGGAGGACTTAGATGGTTAGTATCAAGGGCACATTGGTCATAGATTGCTTTGGCAACACAAACCTTACCCATGAATTCTGCTCTAACATCTTCCAGTTTGGGCTGCTCTCCTTGGATTAGCTTGTTCAGCTTCCAAGTATCTGTTGTCAGTGGGAATTCTCACTCAGTTTATAAGAAACCTCTTTTTTTTTCCATTCTACTTTCTGCTTATGCTGGTCCAGTTAATATTGATCAGTATTTGGCATTTGTTAAGATATCTTTTCACTTAGTTTTGTTGTACCTGAATTTTTGGTTTTGCTAACCTAGTAACTCTGTTTCCCCTCCTACCACAAGTAGCTCTAGGGAGATTAAAAAAGTAGGACATCATAGCAGTGGCCATTTCCCAGAGTTTTCCCTGTAGCATTTTAAGACTGCCAAAAGTAATTCTGAGAATGCACTGTATTAGTTAATTAGTATATTGAGAAAATATAAGAAAAACTACTGATATATGCTATGCTATGCTATGCTAAGTCACTTCAGTCGTGTCCGACTCTGTGTGACCCCATAGACGGCAGCCCACCAGGCTTCCCCGTCCCTGGGATTCTCCAGACAAGAACACTGGAGTGGGTTGCCATTTCCTTCTCCACTGATACATGCTACAATATAGATTAATCTCAAAACATAGCTTCATTGAGTTACACAAGCCCCTTCGCCACAACAAGACAGCGATTCATAAGGGACTTAAGCAAAATAAGGCAGACACAAAAAGGTATGCACCATATGATTCTTTTTATATAAAGTTCATGAACAGAAAACTGGTATATGGTGGTAGAAGTCAGAATATAGTTAGTTCTGTAGCAATGGTAATTAATAGCAAAGGGCCATGAGAGAGCTTTCTGGAGGAGTAGAACTATTCTATAACTTGATCTGTGTAGTGGGCACCTGAGTACATAAATATAAAAAGTTTATCTAGCTGTTCACTTAAGATTTATACATTTTACTGTATGTAGGTTATACTTCAATAAAGACTTAAAAATCTATTTTTTGAAAAAGCAATTCTGATTGCCCCCAAAGGAATTTCAAACTACATTCTAGTTTCCTTCAACTTAGCACAATGCCTGCAACATAATAGGAACGCAGTAAATAGCTGTTAAATGAATGAAGTAAATTATGCACTGACGCTATGAATGACCTCATCACTCACTACCATGTGTCAGCATCTTTTCTAAAATCTATTTTCTCTTTCTCTCATTAGATAATGTGTTGATGAACACAGAAGGCCATAGTCATTACTTTTGTTCAGTTTAACTAAGGGAATTTGGATTGTGTATCTCCTATGTTTTAAGTATTTAAAATACAATTTTAGTCAGTGTGAGGTATAAAATCATGAATAAAACTATTCTTAACCATCATGTTCTTACAACATAGTCCAGTCTTTTAAATAGCACTTAATCTATAAATCTTAAATGGAAAGATCCTCTCCTTTGAATACATAAGAAAAAAGTTGTAAACTGAACAGTGGGTTTAAAAATCATTGTTCCCAAAAGCGACTGATCGATGTACAGCTACTTTAAAAAATTAGCACAATGCTAGACATCATTAGGAAGGAAATGCTGAGTAAGAACAAGGATTTGGGTATCGGTTAGGCTAGGTAGATGCTGGTGAGAAGGGAACATCTGCTCCAATTCTCTGACAAACACTGACCCTCAAAGACTAGCAACTTTGGAAACAATAGGAAACAATACCATGGAGGTCATGATAACCACTTCGACCAGTGGCTGGAGTAACAGCCATCGTTCTTACAACATACCCTAACACCCCTCCTAATTAAACCAGCAACACCAGAATAAACCATAGTACGTGAAATTTTCACAAGTGTGGATTCAGAAGAACTAGATAAAAGGATATTGTTCTTCAAACAGGCAGGACTCAACATAGGAAAACTACTGAATCAAGATGAGATATTAACCGAGATGATAACCTATAAATTAACAGTTGAACAATATATGATGAAGCTCTATAAATGTTTTTTGGTTTTTTTTTTTTTTTGCTTTCTTTCTGCCCTTTTGGTGTCAACACTGACAATCTTGAAGCTGCTGTTAGAGTATGTTTTGAACAGGATGTATCTGACCCTAGATCCTGTGTCCTATGCTCAGCTAATATTCGTGGATGAAGTGAGACAGGAAATCTTATGAGAATAGAAAAGGGTGGCTTGATATTATCCCTTCTCCTATTAGCTCACAAAGCCTCTCCAGAAAGGTCAAACTACATCTTTTACAGTCTACCATTGTTCTTGAACATTAAAATCTTCAATGTGGGGATGACAGATCAACGGAAGAGCATCTGTCAAAGGCAAAAGTATCTATAGTGACTTTTTTTTCTGGCCCAAGGAGGGCAAAGACATTTGGGGGAATGAGCAAACAAATCAACAAGGCTCCAAATCATTCTTAAGTCAGTACTGCAATTAATTTACTATCACAAATCACCAAAATATTTATAGCTGTTTTTCCAAAGCTTAACGTATAAGAAAGCAGTTAAATATATCACCAATGTCAATTACCATAATTTGCATTAATAGAAAGGAAGTAATTTTAAGATTTCATAGCCAAAGATCACACACTGCTGACTATGTTCTACACTATAGTTTCAAAGTATTTCTTCAGCAATGTACCAGGAGGATGAAGTAGCTCATAAGAGTTTTAGAATTTATGACTGATTAACTTGGCTAGTTACCAAGCTTCTAAGGAGATCAGTTTCAAGGATGTGAGTACCATAATGAGCCTGGATAACATACTTGACCCCAGTGAGACTCAGCCATAACAATAATACAAATCCTTTTCACTTCTTCTGGACTTTTTGGATGTCACTTTCAACTGTATATAACCCTTTCATTCCAACACACTGACCCTCACAGAGTCAACCATCTAGAAACTATGATTACAAGGGAGGCTGGATGAGCTTAGTACCAATCCTCGCCTTTATCATGAAAGCATTTCAAAGCCATCTTTCTGTATAGAGACAGTGTTCTGGGCTGGAAGGAAAAGTTCTTTCCTAATTGAAACAATGGAGTTAATTAGTGAGGAAAAAATACAATTCCCCAAATTAGGCACTGGCAAGAACATTTTGATTTAGGATTGCCAAGAAATTCTTACTGGTCACAGAAAGGCCATTTCTACACTAGCAAAGCAAAATGTACCTTGGCAATAGCTCCACAGAGTAGTGACAATAGAGGTATTTTCTCAAGACATCAAGCCATACATTGGAGCATTAAAAACAAAATTACCAAAAAAAAAAAAAAAAAAAATCCCTTTTTGCGCACATATACTTCACTTTATCACAAAAACATGTGATAAAGTGGAAATCACCACATGTTTCTGTGATAAAGTGAAGTATATGTGTGCAAAACGGGATTTTTTTTCAGTAATTTTGTTTTTAACATTGGCTATATAAGCTATCATTATGTTTCCCTGATAGCCCAGTTGGTAAAGAATCTGCCTGCAATGCAGGAGACCCTGGTCCAATTCCTGGGTTGGGAAGATCTGCTGGAGAATGGATAGGCTACCCACTTCAGTATTCTTGGGTTTCCCTTGTGGCTCAGCTGGTAAAGAATCCACCTGTAATGTGAGAGATCTGGGTTCGATCCCTGGTTTGGGAATATCCCCTGGAGAAGGGAAAGGCTACCCACTCCAGTATTCTGGCTTGGAATATTCCATGGACTACAGTCCACAGGGTCACAGAGTCAGACACAATTGAGCGACTTTCACTTAAGCCATCGTTATGCCATATGAACTCACTGGTAGACTCTCACCAGTAACTCCTTTTGAAAAACAAAAGCACCACCTTACTAGCTTTGGTTTTCCAAAAGGATCTTATCTTGAAGTAATGAGACAGAGATGGGGATGATTCTCAACAGCTGTTTGGTGATAGCAATAGCACTGAAGTGGGAGTTAGTGGATAGATGATGGTGACATTAAAATTAACACTTTCTAGTCCTATAGACTTAAATTGAGAAAGTAGGGAAAACTACTAGACCACTCAGGTATGACCTAAATCAAATCCCTTACAATTATACAGTGGAAGTGACAAATAGATTCAAGGGATTAGATCTGATAGAGTGCCTGATGAACTATGGATGGAGGTTCATGACATTGTACAGGGGACAGGGATCAAGACCATCCCCATGGAAAAGAAATCCAAAAAAGCAAAATGGCTGTCTGAGGAGGCCTTACAAATAGCTGTGAAAAGAAGAGAAGTGAAAAGCAAAGGAGAAAAGGAAAGGCATAAGTATATGAATGCAGAGTTCCAAAGAATAGCAAGGAGAGATAAGAAACCCTTCCTCAGTGATCAATGCAAAGAAATAGAGGAAAACAACAGAATGGGAAAGACTAGACATCTCTTCAAGAAAATTAGAGATACCAAGGAAAATTTCATGCAAAGATGGGCTCGATAAAGGACAGAAATGGTATGGACCTAACAGAAGCAGAAGATATTAAGAAAAGGTGGCAAGAATACACAGAAGAACTGTACAAAAAAGAGCTTCAAGACCTAGATAATGATGATGGTGTGATCACTGACCTAGAGCCAGACATCCTGGAATGTGAAGTCAAGTGGGCCTTAGAAAGCATCACTATGAACAAAGCTAGTGGAGGTGATGGAATTCCAGTTGAGCTATTTCAAATCCTGAAAGATGATGCTATGAAAGCGCTGCACTCAATATGACAGCAAATTTGGAAAACTCAGCAGTGGCCACAGGACTGGAAAAGGTCAGTTTTCATCCCAATCCCAAAGAAAGGCAATGCCAAAGAATGCTCAAACTACTGCACAATTGCACTCATCTCACATGCTAGTGAAGTAATGCTCAAAATTCTCCAAGCCAGGCTTCAGCAATATGTGAACGGTGAACTTCCTGATGTTCAAGCTGGTTTTAGAAAAGGCAGAGGAACCAGAGATCAAATTGCCAACATCTGCTGGATCATGGAAAAAGCAAGAGAGTTACAGAAAAACATCTAAAATTTCTGCTTTTTTTGACTATACCAAAGCCTTTGACTGTGTGGATCACAATAAACTGTGGAAAATTCTGAGAGAGATGGAAATATCAGACCACCTGAACTGCCTCTTGAGAAACCTATATGCAGGTCAGGAAGCAACAGTTAGAACTGGACATGGAACAACAGACTGGTTCCAAATAGGAAAAGGAGTACGTCAAGGCTGTATATTGTCACCCTGTTTATTTAACTTATATGCAGAGTACATCATGAGAAATGCTGGGCTGGAAGAAGCACAAGTGGGAATCAAGATTGCTGGGAGAAATATCAATAACCTCAGATATGCAGATGACACCACCCTTATGGCAGAAAGTGAAGAGGAACTCAAAAGCCTCTTGATGAAAGTGAAAGAGGAGAGCGAAAAGGTTGGCTTAGAGCTGAACATTCAATAAACTAAGATCATAGCATCTTGTCCCATCACTTCATGGGAAATAGATTGGGAAACAGTGTCAGACTTTATTTTTTGGTGCTCCAAAATCACTGCAGATGGTGATTGTAGCCATGAAATTAAAAGACGCTTACTCCTTGGAAGGAAAGTTATGACCAACCTAGATAGCATATTCAAAAGCAGAGACATTACTTTGCCAACAAAGGTCCGTCTAGTCAAGGTTATGGTTTTTCCAGTGGTCATGTATGGATGTGAGAGTTGGACTGTGAAGAAGGCTGAGTGCCGAAGAATTGATGCTTTTGAACTGTGGTGTTGGAGAAGACTCTTGAGAGTCCCTTGGACTGCAAGGAGATCCAACCAGTCCATTCTAAAGGACATCAGTCCTAGGTGTTCATTGGAAGGACTAATGTTGAAGCTGAAACTCCAGTACTTTGGGCACCTCATGTGAAGGGTTGACTCATTGGAAAAGACCCTGATGCTGGGAAGGATTGGGGATAGGAGGAGAAGGGGATGACAGAGGATGAGGTGGCTGGATGGCATCACCAACTCGATGGACAAGAATTTGGGTAAAGTCTGGGAGTTGTTGATGGACAGAGAAGCCTGGCATGCTGCAATTCATGGGGTCGCAAAGAGTCAGACGTAACTGAGCAACTGAACTCAGTCCTATAGTATTTGTGGACAATGTGCTACACTTGAGAGATTCAAGAGAGATGGATCCACTAAAGAAAGTCAATGGACCATCCAGTTAGGGAGAGAGGATCAGGCTCTCAGGTGGTGCAGTTGTACAGAATCCGCCTGCCAATGCAAGAGACACAAGAGACACAGATTCCATTCTTGAGTAGGGAAGATCTCCTGGAGGAGGAAATGGCAACCCCCTCCAGTATTGTTGCCTAGGAAATTCCATAGACAGAGGAGCCTGGTGGCCTACAGTTCATAGGGTTGCAAAGAGTTGGACATGACTGAGCATTCACACATACACACACACACATATCAATAAAGTACGAATATCATACAACAATATATAATCAGTATTAGTCCATGATATGAAGATTATGAATCAAATATTCCCCAACTCTTTTTAAAGTAGGAACCCCTTTCTTATTTTCCTCATGTTATAAATACTTATAGGATAAAAGGGAAGAAAGAGCTAGAACACTATTACAATCAAATGTAATAGGCTTGGAGCACAATCAAATTTTGGAAAATCTTCCCATGGGAGCTTATGAAAGAGCACAATGGAGAATGGAAAAGACTGAAAGGTGGGAGGAACTGGAGGAAGAATCACATGAGGCTTGCTTACCTCGTGTCTTTTCCAAGTCTCACTCATGAGGCCAGAAGGATGAACAGAGAAGCACTGACTTCATTGACTACAAAGGCAGGAAGAGGTTGCCTGGCAGGCTTGCAAGCTGCATAACTAAAGAAAGCAAGGACCAAAGCCAGGCCAAGTGAGGCTCAGTTTCAAGGGATAGGGGTCATGAAGCAGGAATCTGGTGATGTCAGAACCAGAGATGCTAAAGGCAAGGTGAATGAGGCAACTGAATTCAAAACTGAGATCCCCAACAATGTCAGGGTACAAGGAGGACAATCCCTGCTGTGGGCACAGTCTAGGAGGCACAGTCCCCGCCCCCACCACCCCCACCCCCGTGTAAGCTTTGCAGCCTCTGTGCACAGGTAACATATTCAGGAATAGAGGAGCACTGAACAACCAGAAGGAGGCAGTCTGCAAAGAGCAGAGGCAGAATAAAACATTTGAAAAACAAATTCATGGACCTCCTTGATGGTCCAGTGGTTCCCAATGCAGGAGGCCCAGGTTCTATTTCTGGTCAAGGAACGCGATCCCACACGCTACAACTAAGACTTGATACAGACAAATAAACTAAAAAATTTTTGAATAAAAATAAAATCAACAGCTAATGCAACTAGGTTTCATCTAACAGGACATTTTGAAATAAAAATCTTTTCACTAGTCAGTTAATCCTTTTCCAGCCCTTTAAAAGATTTTTTCATTGTTATCTAGATTGATGTCACTTTATGATGTCGTAAAAGAACTTATTTTCTTAACCTACCCTCCATGGGAACTAGAGTATATGGAAAACCATATGAACTGTATTTCAGAGATATCATTTAGGGTAAAGGACAGCCAAATACAAGGCAACAACTGAGCCAGATACAGCTGTCTGCTGAAGTGGGCTCATCCTCCAACCTCACCTCCGTCTCACCGTGCTACCATTTTTGTGTAGAATTACTCCATTTTATTCACGCACTTTCTGCATACTCTCCGCAAAATTTTCAACTAGGAACCAGTTTCCAGCTTCTCATTTAAAGCTACCAGAGAATATTTGATGGCACCTAAGTTACCTGATTAACCCTATCCTACCTTCATTTTCTACGTGAAAAGCAGACTCTGACGCAGGGTGAAACACAAAGGGCAAGGGCAGGATCTAGGAAACAGATTAGGAGACTTTCAGCTCATCACACCCAACGCGGAGTTAGTTGCCTTTTTGAAATGGATTTTTCAGAATTTCTAGCACTTGCACAGAAATCATCAAATATGTCAAAAGTGATTGAATTTGACACATTCAGTGCCAGTTATTAAAGTTAATGCTGAACATAACTTCATCATAAAGTAAAATCACATTTGTTTGTTTCAAGTATCTAGGCTCTTCAATTTAACATATACTGAACATTTACTATGCATCAGACTCTGATAGGCACTGGGAGCATAAATATGAATAAACAGGATAAAGACTGTTCCCATCCTTAAAGCACTCCCAGTCAAGTAGAGGGAGATGGATCCATAAACCACTGACTAAAACACAATATAAACCTATTTTTATGGAATTTTTTAAAAGGCATATATATATATATATATAACAGATAAAGAAGCAACTTTTGATTTCTACTGCTGTCTACATGGAAGAAAGAAAACTACAGAAAAGGAAAAAAAAAGTCTGGTCTATTGTTAAATTGTTCTGTTGTTAAATTATTTCATCATGTGTTCTATCAGGCTGAATCATCTCCATTTATTTAATGGGCCTAAAAATCTCTACATTGCAGAGAATGGACTTGTGGACACAGTGGGGGAAAGAGCGAGTGGGATAAACTGAGACAGTCACATTGATATATACACACTACCATGTGTAAAACAGACAGCTAGCCAGTGAGATCGGAGAAGCCAATGGCAGCCCACTCCAGTACTCTTGCCTGGAAAATCCCAAGGATGGAGGAGCCTGGTGGGCTGCAGTCCATGGGGTCGCACAGAGTCAGACATGACTGAAGCGACTTAGCAGCAGCAGCAGCAGCTAGTGGGAAGCAGCTGTGTAGCACAGGAAACTCAGCTCGGTGTTCCTCACCTAGAGGGGTGGGATGGGGGGTGGTGGGATGAGGCCAGAGGGAGGGGATATATGTGTCCAAAAAGCTGATGCACGTTGTTGTATAGCAGAAATCAACACAACATTGTACAGCAATTATCCTCCAATTAAAAACAAAAATAAAAAAGGAATTTTACATACTATATTATTCTATACATTGCACTTTCTAATCAGTTATCATGTCTCAAGGTCACAGCAGCCTTCTGGGTGGGGTAGTTGGAAGGTTATGCCCATTTTATAGACAAGGCTACAATCGGGAGACAGGGATGAACTGCACTTAGGAAAGCAAATAAATTAAGATCGAAACAGTGCTGATGCTTCCTAATTCAGTCCCTCTGAGTTTCCCTTGAAAAGAAGGGGAAGGAGGAAAGCAAAACCCTGAGAGTGCAGACTCTGTAAGCTGTGAGAACAGACTCCCTCTGCCATGGTAGAACATCAAACCAGTCCTCACCCAGCCCAACTTCTGTTAAATCCTTCCTGCCGCCCTGGGTTTTAAATTATTTAAATAATTAACAGGCTCTATAGATGTAATGCTGTGAACGGCCTTGTGATCTGGGAAGACAGTTACACCTTTGGAGATCTTTAGCAAATAAACTGAAAACTCGGCTGTGTGAATTTTCTCTCTGCCATAATTAGCAGCAGATGGACGACTTTTATGGAGCCACCTGTCAGCAGGAAGACTCTCCTTTCAGTTTCTAGTTTCTAGAAGGAGCGGGATTAAAATAGACCAGCGCCTTTTGCTTCAAGTACTCTTAAGGATCCCAGATGTAATCGGATCTGCCAGAGACTGACAGGACTCTCCCAGTAGCACCGGCTCACCTGAGAGGCAGGAGGCAGGAATAAGACAGAACATTACTTCTCAGCAAGTTTGGGCAGCTGATCATTTCCGAAAACTTGGAGAGCAAACCAGGAGCCAGGCTGTGCTGAAACGTTCCATTTTACTAACCTTTTTATCCACTTTGAAAATACAAATAGAGCTCTCAGGGTGTAATTAGCGGCAATGACTCTTAATACCTGCTTTCCAAATTTGACCTTAATGGACATTCATTAAAATGGGCTCTGACTTCATAGCCTGCGTTAGCAGAAAATGGAAAAGTCCATCTATCACTGTCAGCTCCCATTTTCTGCGTAATCATTCCTGGAAGAAAGAGGCCTGCTAGTGTGCACAGGGGTGGTGGATGGAGCTGAAGAGGAATTGCAAAGAGCTATGCCAAGAGCTGGTTCCTGAAGAGAGGCGTGGCCAGGAATCCTGGCCGGAAGTCAGGGACCTGGGTGCGAGATTTTGCTCTGCCTTGGCCTTGCCCTGGGAGCTGAGCCATTGCCTACATCTCTGCTTTTAGCACATCTATTTTAAAAAAGGGTAAGAATGCCACACCTGCTGCATAAGGCTTTGTGAGCCCCAGAACAATGTATGTGAAAAAACGACTTAAAAAGCACAGATTGCTATGTCATCACAAATTTTTTTTTTTTTTTAAGAATGGCAGCATCGATGACAATGGCAGGAGTAGGGGTGGGGGACGTAAAGCAAGTCTAGGTTAAGTCTCCTCAGTGGGGAGGCACTGATCTATGCAGAATCAATTTTGGGTGGTTTCCTTTTAGATAGTAGTGAATAAAGCAACGGTCCAAGATAGTTGAGGGGTTGTGCAAGGTAGAGAGTCTGGAGGGGAGGTGTACTTATCCTGAGAGTTCAGGTAAGAGGAAATGCTGGACCTGGACACCTGAACATCAAGGGGGACCTAAGTGACTGATGGAAGAAGGGCCCTGGCCCAAGAGCCAAAGATGGGGGACCTTGCCAGGCTCTGACAGGAAGTCATTGTCACTTCCCCAGGCTGTGGCCTCCTGATATCAACTGAGATCAATAGCAGGATGCTTTGTGGGACAGAGACAGGGCTGAGGGCTGTAGGAAAATTGAGGAAGTTTAAGACAAATCAGTTTGTACTTTAAATTGGCCCCAGAAGAAGGTACCTGAGGCCGGTATTGACATGATGCTTCATAACCATTCACTTCTTCTGCCCACAGCCTTCCTGACTTCTTGTGTCAATAGAGAATTAAGGTCCACAAGAACAAAAGGATCCCCTGGGAGTGTGAAAGAGGTGAAAGTTGGATAAATTAAAGGGAAAACAACTCTACACAGTGGGTGGTCAAATACAGGGGCTAAAATACTGAAGGGTAGATGGAGGATCTAAATTCACCTAAAAATCTCCAGGGTGGATTTTTCATCCAATTTCATTTGGATAATTGAAGAGCCATCTGTTCTAAGTCACGCTGCTTGAACCTTATCTGATGTGAGATTTGTTTGAAGCTCTGACCCTCTCTTCGGCCTCTCCCAACTGAGTTTCAGCCTCTACTCACTGAGCACTTAGTATCAGGCCCTGTCCCTCATGTTTTCATGAACTTCGCTGACTCTAATCTTCTTAACAAAACCATAAGGAAACTGTTTATGGCTCTAGTATTACACAGGAGGGAACTGGGGCTCAAACAAGCTAAGTAACTTAACCAGAACCAAAAGTCAGGAATTAGAGCTAGCTACCCTGGGTGGCAATCCAATTCTTCTTCTATCACTGCACAGGTGATTTCAGCAAAACCTAGGTCTTTCTTCTAAATGGCCAATTTTGACAGCAAAGCCATTTCTTATATTTGCTGACATGCAGTGGTTTTCATCAGTTGCTTGGTCACTGTACACAGTTCAATGTAGTTTTCTATCACTTAAAGGCAACATTATTTTGTAAATATTTTGGTCATCTGATGTTCTAACAATCACTGTCGCATCCCCAGGGCTTAGCATTAAAAGAAACACGTATACATTTTTGATGAATGAATGAGTGATGGGAAGAGATTTAAACTATAAGTTTGTCCAGGCAGCTAGACTGGCACCCTGGTACAGGCTGAGAAGAATCAGGACTCAGATACATTCTATTCTGGTAGCTGGCCACTTGCGAGGCCCTTAGAGGGTGTGCTATAGCTGTGGTATGGGCCCCTGGCCCCTCTGAGCCAGGTCAGAGAAAAATGGAAAGCATCACATTGCCAGGGCACTGCTGAACTCATGCACAGGCCCTTGTTTGCCTCATGTGAGTTCTTAGGAACATTCCTTCCCAACTCCTTATGATAGGGATCCATCTCCTTAAACGATAGGCATTTTTTTTTTTTTTTCAGTTGGCATACTGTGCTCCTTTCAGCTTAATGACAACTTCAGTTTACAAAAGACCAGTGCCAAGTCCAGGCTCAAACATCTTTGTGTAATGGCAGCATCTAAAAGATGCCAAACATAGTCCAGAATCCTGTCCCTTAATTGATTACATTTGTTGTCATGGAAGAAAAGAAGGAAGCAGAATTTACTGAATGCCTACCATGGGTCAGGAAACTCATATGCTTTTTTTCTCATATAATCCTGGGAGGGAGACATTATTATCATCTTTATTTTAGAGATGAGACAGTTGGGACCTAGAAATGTCATCTAGCTTGACCAAGATCGCTCATCAGTGAGTGGTGGATATAGGATTCAAACCCTGATCAGACACCACAGCAGACACCTCATCCAAATTCCAAGATGCCTGCCTCTGTGGCTCAGATGCCAAAAGAGAACCCAGGTATGTTGAGCAGGGATTAGAGAAGGTTGAACTGAGGAAGAATAAGAGGAATATCAGGTTCCCATAGGTCATGTACTAGGTTCAGAACCAGGTGCCGAGCAGAATGATCTAGACTCTGTGCTAACAACAGTGTCACCCTGGAAATGACTGCATCACCCCTGGCCATAATGTACTCACCTGTGAGGAGTGGGGCATGGGTGGTGATGTTCAGAGCTTCTCTACTTCCCTCCCAATATTGGGGAGAATACTCCATTTTTAAGATGCAGAAGCAGGTGAGTATTCATAGTGCTTGCTAAGTTAATGTTTCCCTTGAAAGCGTGAAGGTGTCTTCACATCTGGCCACCCCCTACACCACTTGCCACCTCTGAACCTAAAGCTGACAGCCCCGATCAAAGGTCCAGCTTCAACTCCCCACTTGGAGGAGGGAGAAGGTAATGACAGATGGCAGAATGACTGCAGAAAGGGGAGGGCTTCGGGCCCAGGATCTTCGGATAAACGGAGGGAAGTAAGGCTTCCCAGATGGCTCCACAGGTAAAGAATATGCCTCCAATGCAGGAGATGTGGGTTTGATCTTCCCTGGGTTGGGAAGGTCCTCTGGAGGAGGAAATACCAACCCACTTCAGTATTCTTGCCGGGAGAATCGCCTGGACAAAGGAGCCTGATGGGTTGCCATCTATGGGGTTGCAAAGAATCAGACACAACTGAAACGACAGAGTACACACACACACAAAGGCAGCAAAGACTGAAGCCAGGCAGATGACTTCTCTCTCTTGTCCAAGGTGTGGGGCTCATATGGTGGTTTCAGAGCCTTGGGTAGGGTCTCCACTGGGATACCAGTTACCTTAGGATAAGAAACCCACACCCTGTACTCTCCCATGACATACTACTTCACTACCCCTTCATGGGAGAATTTGTCCCCACTTAGAAGATGTCACTTCTGATCTCTCCTGCTCTCTGCTCCTTAGAAAGTCATGGGCAACACTTTCATAATCTCATCCAGGCTTGAAAATGACATTGCGTTGTATCTGCCACTACGGTTTTGGCCAACTCAGATCTCTGCATTGAAAATTTTCTGCTCAGCCTCCAAAAAGGAATAAAAAGATAAGGTCTTGAAAAGCCAGTCGGCTACTTTCTTCCAAATCACATCTGAAGGAAATTGAGATGAGGCGTTACCTTGTCACTGGCCTTCTGCCAAGAGAAGCTGACTGAGGAAGCAAATCAGACATCTCTCTTGGAAGAGGCTGTGCTCGGGTGGATACTCGCCACCTGCTGATGCCCACAGCCTCTCATCCAGGGCAGCATCCCCCGAGGAGACGCTTCCCCTGGATTTCCTGAAGCTTCGGGGGATCGTGCCGCCCCATGACTGGCTCTCTCCCCTCCAGCGCTCCAAGGGTGTCCTCTGCTGTACTGTGGGGGCTGGTAATTTATCCATAAAACATGAGATTTGTGGAGAGCCTGGTGGAGAGGCAGAACGCGGGGGAGGAAGCAATGTGGGTGAAAGGGAGCATAAATAGTTAATTTGATGATGATTTAGAATGACTCTGCTTGCTGTTTGAGATAAAAAAAACTGCAGTGAGTTCAGAAAATACTAAAACAGGGCCTCATACAGGCATTTCATTTAGATTTAATAAGAATGATTATTAAGAGCATATTTCATGACGATTAAGAATTCTGACAGTCTCCCATCCACCAACTTTAATGTGCACCACAAAAATTAAAATACTTATTTATACAGCTAAAGTGCTAATAAGTTCATTTTGAGAAATTCTCTTCTGAGGACTTGCACAGGCTTTAACTTTTTATACAGCGACTCCAAGATGGTAGGATCTAGAAGCCAGAGGGAAACTTGGGAGAAACCGCATCGAGGGTGCCCCACCTCTAACTGAGCCGCGCCCCCATCTCCCTCCATGGCTTGAGGAATACACTTGGCGCTGGCACACAGAGGAAGACATCCTTGTGTCTGTGAGCTGCTGCTTCATTTCCTCCGTTTCCTCTAGCTCATCAGAGCTAAGTGTACTGTTGCCTCTCGCCCCAGCTCATTCTCTTGCCTGTGATCTGCTCTTGAGCTGATTTGAGTTGGAAGCAAGAAGAACTGATATAGCTCACTCCCTACTGTAGGAAACTTGTAGAAGAGAGGATCTCTGCATGCCCCATCATCAGGCTACCTCCTTGCAAGAAGCCTGTCTTGCTGCCCCCACTATTCCATGTGCAAGACACAAGCCATGAGGTTTATGATAGCCCTTGGCATCTCTGGAGTGAGCCTGGTCTGCAAGACTGGCTTCTGCCTCAATCCTCACCCAAGGATCCAGCTGGCTTCCTTGACTCACTCCCAGCTTGATGTGCTACCCTGAACCACAGCTCCCTAACTGAGACACCAATTCTTGATGCCTTCCCTCCCCCAGGGGCTGACTTTGCATCCCCTGGGGTCCCCAAGCACCAGCTGGGCCCTGACAGAAATGTACAAATCTGCACTCATATCTTCAGGCAGGGACTGAGAGGGAGACCCTGAACTCGTACAGCCCAGGGTGTGAATACCAGCCCTGCCCCTGTGGACTATGAAATGAAGGGAAAGTTCCTGAACCTCTCTGAATCTCAAATTCTCCTTTGAAGAATAATGCCGACCTCACAAGGCTATTGTGAGACTTAAAGAAAATAATGTCAGTAAAAACGTTTAGCACAGAGCTGCCTGATATGCATACAATAAGCATTAAAAATGATACAAGAACACTAGAGTGAGAAACCTATCCCTTCTCCAGTGGATCTTCCTGACCCAGGAATCAAATTGGGGTCTCCTGCACTGTAGGCAGATTCTTCACCAGCTGAGCTACCAGGGAAGCACCTATTTTTACTACTAATGATTTTATTTATCAGTGACAATGATGGGACTTCCCTGGTGGTAAAGAGTGGTAAAGAATCTACCTGTCAGTGCAGGAGACACAGGTTCGATCCCTGATCCAGGAAGATTCAGCATGCCACAGAGCAACTAAACCCGTGCACCACAACAACTGAACCTGTGCTCTAGAGCCCGTGCTCCCCAATAAGAGAAGCCACCGCAATGAAAAATCCACATACCATAACCAAGAGTAGCCCCCGCTTGCTTCAACTAGAGAAAACCCGAGTGCAGCAATGAAGTCCTAGTGCAGCAAAAGATAGATAAATAAAACTTCTTTTAAAATGGCAATGATGAATTCCAAGCCTACCCTGCCTTGCTGAGCTTTCACTGTTCTGGCTTATGCTGAGAAAACTTTGGATTTGAAACCATTTCTCCAGTCACCACCAGCCCCACCCTAGTTTTCTGCCAGCTTTGACCATGGCCATGTCACCTGGGTCTCAGCATGCTTTTCCTCCTGGATTCTTTCCCCAGTCTGCAAATCCTGTGCCCCAGTATGGGCTCAAATCTCTTGACTTTCCTGTAGTACCTCACAGAGTAGAAGCTCAATACATCTTGACTGTCGACAGAGAGTGTCTGATATGGGCTTTCATCTCATAGCCCTGGCCCCGGGTGAGCCTACAATGCAGCCCTCTGCTAAACGCTCCCCCTCCTTTTCTGCATATGTCTCCCGCTCCTTCTATACCCCACATAGTTCTTCCCTATATCCCTTTTGCCTGCATCTCTGCCTTTGCCCTTCAATGGTCTCTTCAGGTCTGGCTGAGCCCAGCTGGTAGCATCCAGGACTAAAGTGGGTTGAAAGGTGCCCCCACCAAAGATATCTATGTCTTAACCTTCACAACCTGTAAATGTGACCTTATTTGGAGAAAAATCTTCACTGATGTAATTTACTTAAGTGAAAGGGAAAATGTTAGTCAGTCCAACTCTTTGCAACCCCATGAACTGTAGCCTGCTAGGCTTCTCTGTCCAGAGAATTTTCCAGGCAAGAATACTGGAGTGGGTAGCCATTCCCTTCTCCAGGGGATCTTCTTGCAATGAGATCATTATAAACTTAGGCCCTAAATCCAAGGAAGAGAAAGGGATATCTGCCACCCAAAATACAGGTGAGAAAGCCATGTGGAGACAGAGGCAGAGGTTGGAAATGAGCAGCCACAACCAAGGAACACTAAAGCCACCAGAAACTGGAAGGGGCAAGGAGGGGTCCTCCCCAAGAGCCTCCAGAGAGAGCACAGCCCTGCTGACACCTTGATCTCAGACTTCTGGGCAACATAACTAGGTGGGAATAAACTCCTTTTATCTTAAATCATGCAGTTGGCAGTAATTTGCTACAACAGCTCTAGGAAAGTAATAAAGAAGCTTAAAACAAACAAACAAACAAAAAAAAAAAAACAAAACTGGCCAACAGTTGGAAGCTGTGGCTCCACGCAGTTGTGGAACATCCAATCTCCCAGCTCACAAGGCATCTGAGGGCCTTGGATAACAAGTGAGCAGGGGCAGAGGGCAGGGAACCCTGCTAGCGATCTTGACTCTGGGGAGGAGAGTCAGGCAACGACACATCTGCACACCATGCAAATAAGCCTCCTCATGGTCAACATGAAGCAGAACTTCTAAATATTAAGACTTGTGGTCTGTGACACCTGCTCCAGCCCACAAGTGTCCAAGTCGGGGCTGGCTGTGGAGACAGTGGCAAAGTTCAGGTTTGGAGTCCCATACCCTGGCTAATACTCTCTGCTAAACCACTTGGTAGCTGTGTGAATCTGGGCAAATAATTTCACCTCTCTACTTTGGTTCCCTCATCTGAAAAATGGGACAGTAAATATCTTCCTTCCAAGTTAAAGGTTAGAAATAGCAAAGGACCTACTCTTCCACAGGTACCTATAGACATTGAATAAGAAATAGATTTTATTGTATTATTATACAATGTAATATATAATAATATGGGCTTCCCTCATAGCTCAGTTGGTAAGAATCTGCCTGCAATTCAGGAGATCCCGGTTCAATTCCTGGGTTGGGAAGATCTGCTGGAGAAGGAATAGGCTACCCACTCCAGTATTCTTGAGCTTCCCTTGTGGCTCAGCTGGTAAAGAATCCACCCGAAATGCGGGAGACCTGGGTTCGACCCCTGGGTTGGGAAGATCCCCTGGAGAAGGGAAAGGCTACCCACTCCAGTATTCTGGCCTACTCTTTATAGGTACCTATAGGCATCAAATAAGAAATGGGTTTTATTAGATTATTATACAATGAGCTACCCCACGACCGAGGAAGGACGGCGGTGAGGACCGGCGCACTGAGCACGGCCGAGAGGAGCTACCCCACGACCGAGGTCAGGAAGGGCGGCGGTGAGGAGATACCCCTCCTCCAAGGTCAGGAAGGGCGGCAGTGAGGAGAGACCCCTCGTCTAAGGTAAGGTGTGATGGGTGTGCTTTACTGGAACAGCCAGGAAGAGATACCACACGCGCAAGGTAAGAGAAACCCAAGTAAGACGGTAGGTTCTTGCAAGAGGGCATCAGAGGGCAAATACACTGAAACCATACTCACAGAAAACTAGTCAATCTAATCACACCAGGACCACAGCCTTGTCTAACTCAATGAGATTAAGCCATGCCCATGGGGCAACCCAGGATGGGCGGGTCATGGTGGAGAGATTTGACAGGGTGTGGTCCGCTGGAGAAGGGAATGGCAAACCACTTCAGTATTCTTGCCTTGAGAACCCCATGAACAGTATGAAAAGGCAAAATGATAGGATACTGAAAGAGAAACTCCCCAGGTCAGTAGGGGCACAATATGCTACTGGAGATCAGTGGAGAAATAACTCCAGAAAGAATGAAGGGATGGAGCCAAAGCAAAAAGAATACCCAGCTGTGGATGTGTCTGGTGATAGAAGCAAAGTCCGATGCTGTAAGGAGCAATATTGCATAGGAACCTGGAATGTCAGGTCCATGAATCAAGGCAAATTGGAAGTGGTCAAACAAGAGATGGCAAGAGTGAATGTCGACATTCTAGGAATTAGCAAACTAAAATGGACTGGAATGGGTGAATTTAACTCAGAGGACCATTATATCTACTACTGCAGGCAGGAATCCCTCAGAAGAAATGGAGTGGCCATCATGGTCAACAAAAGAGTCCGAAATGCAGTACTTGGATGCAATCTCAAAAACGACAGAATGATCTCTGTTCGTTTCCAAGGCAAACCATTCAATGTCACAGTAATCCAAGTCTATGCCCCAACCAGTAACGCTGAAGAAGCTGAAGTTGAACGGTTCTATGAAGACCTACAAGACCTTTTAGAACTAACACCCAAAAAAGATGTCCTTTTCATTATAGGGGACTGGAATGCAAAAGTAGGAAGTCAAGAAACACCTGGAGTAACAGGCAAATTTGGCCTTGGAATACGGAATGAAGCAGGGCAAAGACTAACAGAGTTTTGCCAAGAAAATGCACTGGTCATAGCAAATACCCTCTTCCAACAACACAAGAGAAGACTCTATACATGGACATCACCAGATGGTCAACACTGAAATCAGATAGATTATATTCTTTGCAGCCAAAGATGGAGAAGCTCTATACAATCAGCAAAAACAGGACCAGGAGCTGACTGTGGCTCAGACCATGAACTCCTTATTGCCAAATTCAGACTTAAATTGAAGAAAGTAGGGAAAACCACTAGACCATTCATGTATGACCTCAATAAAATCCCTTATGATTATACAGTGGAAGTAAGAAATAGATTTAAGGGCCTAGATCTGATAGATAGAGTGCCTGATGAACTATGGAATGAGGTTCGTGACATTGTACAGGAGACAGGAATCAAGACCATCCCCATGGAAAAGAAATGCAGAAAAGCAAAATGGCTATCTGGGGAGGCCTTACAAATAGCTGTGAAAAGAAGAGAAGCGAAAAGCAAAGGAGAAAAGGAAAGATATAAACATCTGAATACAGAGTTCCAAAGAATAGCAAGAAGAGATAAGAAAGCCTTCTTCAGTGATCAATGCAAAGAAATAGAGGAAAACAACAAAATGGGAAAGACTAGCAATCTCTTCCGGGGAAGGCAATGGCACCCCACCCCAGTACTTTTGCCTGGAAAATCCCATGGACTGAGGATCCTGGTAGGCTCCAGTCCATGGGGAGCCTTCACTTTCACTTTTCACTTTCATGCATTGGAGAAGGAAATGGCAACCCACTCCAGTATTCTTGCCTGGAGAATCCCAGGGATGGGGGAGCCTGGTGGGTTGCCGTCTCTGGGGTTGCACAGAGTCGGACAGGACTGAAGCAACTTAGCAGCAGCAGCAGCAGGGATCTCTTCAAGAAAATCAGAGATACCAAAGGAACATTTCATGCAAAGATGGGTTCGATAAAGGACAGAAATGGTATGGACCTAACAGAAGCAGAAGATATTAAGAAGAGGTGGCAAGAATACACAAAAGAACTGTACAAAAAAGAGCTTCACGACCCAGATAATCATGATGGTGTGATCACTGACCTAGAGCCAGACATCCTGGAATGTGAAATCAAGTGGGCCTTAGAAAGCATCAGTACAAGCAAAGCTAGTGGAGGTGATGGAATTCCAGTGAAGCTATTCCAAATCCTGAAAGATGATGCTGTGAAAGTGCTGCACTCAATATGCCAGCAAATTGGGAAAACTCAGCAGTGGCCACAAGACTGGAAAAGGTCAGTTTTCATCCCAATCTCAAAGAAAGGCAATGCCAAAGAATGCTCAAACTACCGCACAATTGCACTCATCTCACACGCTAGTAAAGTAATGCTCAAAATTCTCCAAGCCAGGCTTCAGCAATATGTGAACGGTGAACTTCCTGATGTTCAAGCTGGTTTTAGAAAAGGCAGAGGAACCAGAGATCAAATTGCCAACATCTGCTGGATCATGGAAAAAGCAAGAGAATTCCAGAAAAACATCTATTTCTGCTTTCTTGACTATGCCAAAGCCTTTGACTGTGTAGATCACAATAAACTGTGGAAAATTCTGAGAGAGATGGGAATACCAGACCACCTGATCTGCCTCTTGAGAAATCTGTATGCAGGTCAGGAAGCAACAGTTAGAACTGGTCATGGAACAACAGACTGGTTCCAAATAGGAAAAGGAGTACATCAAGGCTGTATATTGTCACCCTGTTTATTTAACTTCTATGCAGAGTACATCATGAGAAATGCTGGACTGGAAGAAACACTGGAAGAAACCAGTTAGAACTGCTCATGGAACAACAGACTGGTTCCAAATAGGAAAAGGAGTACATCAAGGCTGTATATTGTCACCCTGTTTATTTAACTTCTATGCAGAGTACATCATGAGAAATGCTGGACTGGAAGAAACACTGGAAGAAACCAGTTAGAACTGCTCATGGAACAACAGACTGGTTCCAAATAGGAAAAGGAGTACGTCAAGGCTGTATATTGTCACCCTGTTTATTTAACTTCTATGCAGAGTACATCATGAGAAATGCTGGACTGGAAGAAACACTGGAAGAAACCAGTTAGAACTGGTCATGGAACAACAGACTGGTTCCAAATAGGAAAAGGAGTACATCAAGGCTGTATATTGTCACCCTGTTTATTTAACTTCTATGCAGAGTACATCATGAGAAATGCTGGACTGAAGAAACACAAGTTGGAATCAAGATTGCCGGGAGAAATATCAATAACCTCAGATATGCAGATGACACCACCCTTATGGCAGAAAGTGAAGAGGGGCTAAAAAGCCTCTTGATGAAAGTGAAAGTGGAGAGTGAAAAGGTTGGCTTAAAGCTCAACATTCAGAAAACGAAGATCATGGCATCTGGTCCCATCACTACATGGGAAATAGATGGGGAAACAGTGGAAACAGTGTCAGACTTTATTTTTCTGGGCTCCAAAATCACTGCAGATGGTGACTGCAGCCATGAAATTAAAAGACGCTTACTCCTTGGAAGGAAAGTTATGACCAACCTAGATAGCATATTCAAAAGCAGAGACATTACTTTGCCAACAAAGGTTTGCCTAGTCAAGGCTATGGTCTTTCCTGTGGTCATGTATAGATGTGAGAGCTGGACTGTGAAGAAGGCTGAGTGCCGAAGAATTGATGCTTTTGAACTTTGGTGTTGGAGAAGACTCTTGAGAGTCCCTTGGACTGCAAGGAGATCCAACCAGTCCATTCTGAAGGAGATCAGCCCTGGGATTTCTTTGGAAGGAATGATGCTAAAGCTGAAACTCCAGTATTTTGGCCACCTCATGCGAAGAGTTGACTCATTGGAGAAGACTCTGATGCTGGGAGGGATTGAGGGCAGGAGGAGAAGGGGACGACAGAGGATGAGATGGCTGGATGGCATCACTGACTCGATGGATGTGAGTCTGAGTGACCTCCGGGAGTTGGTGATGGACAAGGAGGCCTGGCGTGCTGCAGTTCATGGGGTCGCAAAGAGTCGGACACAACTGAGCGACTGATCTGATCTGATCTGAATATATAATAATATAATAAATAACAATATAATATTTATATTAATTGTATTTTCAGGGGTAGAAAGTCCTATAAATTCCTGTCCCCCTTTCTTACTCCAACAAAAAACTAGAGAACATGGTAACTGAAAAAGTGTATTAATTCTATATTAAGCATTTCGGAAGAAAGTTTTTGTGGACTTCACCTATGGACGTTATCAAGAGCCATAGAATCATGGAATATGTGGTACCAGTAGGGTCTTTACTAACTATTTGATAATTCAAGTCCTTTAGTGTGTAGAGGGGGAAACTGAGGCTCAGGGGAAGAAAGTTGCCCCAGTCATTCAGTGGCTCTTCATAACTGAGCTGGTGTTAGCAGCTGGGCCCCTGACCCCCTGTCCTCACTTCACTTTATTTCATCAGTAGTGGTCATGCCATAGCCACTGGGCACAGTTCTCTCTCTCCTGAGGTTGGAGGGAGCCTCTGTCAGACAAGTTAAGGCCATGTTAACACAAAAATTCAACTGTGTGAGCTGATGTCCAAAAATCCATTTAAGACTTGCTTCATGTCCCAGTGTAAAGGGAAGATGAAAATTTCTTCTGAAACATACCTAGTATACATTCATCAGAGGCAGAAAATTGTTGTTCCCTCATAAATTATACCAGACTATTGTGGGTGAATTAGCTGGGTTTCATCTTTTTAAATGTCAGCCCAGATGACCCATATCTGTGTAGGCATGTGAATGTAAGGTTATAACAACATTTGAAAGGATCCTAAAAAAGTGTTTTTGCCACAGTTAAAGTGTGATCAAAACATATCATTTCAGAAGTCACAATATTTATCATTTTAATATTAATAGCACCATTTTGCATAAAGCACCATACAAGGAACAATTCTATTAGGACTATAAAGATTCCCAGGCTAGAAAAAAAAAGGGAGGGGGTAAAATATTCAGAATATGTCAGAGAGAGAGAATCAGCAGTGTCACTAACACAGAATCCAATTTCTTTTCTTTACAGATATTTAAGGCAACCATGCATTCCCAGAGATAGGGCCAGCAATCGACAAGGAATAAGAGCAATTTATTTATGAGTCATCTATCCTGCAAGTCAGTAAATGAAGCTTACCCAACAAGGAACTGTGTTTTATGGCTTATGGCCCTATAAATTAAGTTTAGTGAAATCCTTCCAGTGTGCTTAGAACAAAAGGCTCTGAATTAGGGGCTGGTCAAGGAGAACGCAACAGGGCATTTGCCACAGCCTGATAATAACATGCTTAAGCAGCATCTTTATATGCAGGACAAAATGGAAATAAAAGGACACATGGGACCAGTGAGTTGTGTTGGTGAGAAAACAGAGCATCAGTCTCAGTAGGAACAGGGCACTTTTCAGGAGGTTCGCAGGGTAGGCTGTGGAAAGCTCAGCTGTATGGCAAGATGGCTAGAACCACAGGTTTTAGACCCAGACTGCCCCAAGACTTAACACGTCTTGTCTATGTGAGCATGGGTCAATATTTAACCTCTCTGCCTTAGTTTCCTCTTCTATGCAGGAGGAATGATACAAATCCCTAGCTCATAGGGTTGTTGTGAGAATTAAATGGGATAAAATCTGTGAAGAGTTTATAATGGTGCTTAATGCACATTAGTTATAATGGTGACTATGATGAGTCAGACCTCACCTCATTTTCTCCAGAGGCTAAAGGGTCAGACAACCTGACATGAGAGCCAGCACTACGTCAGCAATGAAATCTCTCTGTTTCTAGGTCTTCACCTATAAAATTGGAATAATGCAATGGCATGGTACTTGGAGGCAGTCAGACCTAAACTCAAATTTTAGCCCTGCCAGTTACGAGCTGCACATCTTCATCTATGAAATGAGTAACACTGCTTTATTTGCAGTGCTCTTATAAGAATGGGTCATATACTATAGGTGAGATGTCCTGTATCTATCAGATACTCAATAAAAGCTTCTTCCCACTCTCATTCCATCTTTAGAAACCTCAAAAGGAAAAATCTTCCTCAACTCTCAACACACATAATTTTTAAATAGTATTGCACATATAGGGGCTTCCCAAGTGGCACTAGTGATAAAGAACCCACTTGCCAATGCAGGAGACACTAGAGACACAGGTTCGATCCCTGGGTTGGGAAGATCTCCTGGAGGAGGGCATGGCAACCCACTCCAGTATTCTTGCCTGGAGAATCCCATGGACAGAGGAGTCTGGAAGGCTAAAATTCATGGAGTAGTAAAAAGATGGACACAATTGAAGCAACTTAGCATGCGTGCACATTGCACTTACAGATAAAAATCTCAGCCATCTCAAAATAATACTTAGGACAGTTCTCCATCTTCATGTACTTCATCTTCAGAACATGTCACAGGAAGAAATGCTGAGCATGTATTTTTGCTTTATTTTCATGGCTTATTTCTAACCTTTATTCCAATAACCAATGGGCCCTCCCATTCCCTTCACAGAAGAGTTACCTTCTTCTGCAGTGACTTAAGCATTTGGTATTTTTTAGGTGCAATCTCCAGGCTAAACCATTGCCAAACCCTAGAAGACATTGACAGTTTCTCTACAACGGGGAAACTTAAAAGATCCAGATTATTTCACTTTCACTGAACAAGAAGTCTCAAAATGTTGCTATTACATAAAATAGATTCTCCAAGTGCTTAATAAAGTTTAGCTCCCATTTCCTTGCTCAGGAAATTCCCTTAGCGCAGCCTCATCCATAAATGACAGCAGAACAGGAGGAGAACTTCTGGATCTCAGTGCTTCTTGTGGATTAGGATACTATTTCAGTTCTTCAGTGAACAGGAATCAAGGTGACCAACCCCAACAGAAAGTGATGGCCAAAGATAGCCCATGTTACAAATGGAATCAAGTAACACTTTCTACTCCAACAACATTATGATTAGTCAAATGGCAATCCTTGGTCAAAATCCACATCTGTAAAACTAGAGATAGAAACCAAAGGCTAGAAATGACTGGGGAGCTTGTGATGGAATTCTCAGGACTCAACATGTAGGTAATATCAGTCAGTATCCTTTCTTAAAAACTCCAACTTCACATCAGTTCAGTTCAGTCACTCAGTCGTGTCCAACTCTTTGTGACCCCATGAATTGCAGCACACCAGGCCTCCCTGTCCATCACCAACTCCTGGAGTTCCATCAAACTCACATCCATAGAGTTGGTGATGCCATCCAGCCATCTCATCCTCTGTCGTCCCCTTCTCCTCCTGCCCCTAGTCCCTCCTAGCATCAGGGTCTTTTCCAATGAGTCAACTCTTTGCATGAGGTGGCCAAAGTATTGGAGTTTCAGCTTTAGCATCAGAACATGCAGGACTGATCTCCTTTAGGATGGACTGGTTGGATCTCCTTGCAGTCCAAGGGACTCTCAAGGGTCTTCTCTAACACCACAGTTCAAAACATCAATTCTTTGGCACTCAGCTTTCTTCACAGTCCAACTCTCACATCCATACATGACCACAGGAAAAACCATAGCCTTGACTAGACGGACCTTTGTTGGCAAAGTAATGTCTCTGCTTTTGAATATGCTATCTAGGTTGGTCATAACTTTCCTTCCAAGGAGTAAGCGTCTTTTAATTTCATGGCTGCAATCACCATCTGCTTAAAGCTCAACATTCAGAAAACTAAGATCATGGCATCTGGGAAATAGATGGAAACAGTGGAAACTTCCCATCAGTAAAGCCTAAACGCTCCAGCAGAGCAAGCATCTCTGCTCTTCAATGTTAGGCTTCATTTAACTTTTCCCATCATCTCTCCAAAGCTATGAAGCCTCTCCTAACTACAGCTTACCACTCCCAGGGCACTAGGTCAGCTTCCACTCTGCCTTGTTTTTCACCTACGCTGTCCCCATGGAGGTCTTTCCTCTTCTTTAACCACTGAGCTCCAATTCATTCCCCAAAAATCAGCTCCAAAATTACCCATTCTACAATCTTCCCTAATCTGCTCAATCAAAATTTCTTGTTATATTCCTATGTAAAATACTTCAGTGACTTAATAAAGACCACTTAGGTTAAAGACCACAACTTAGGATAAAGACCACAACCCAGCCTATCTTGCAAGACTCTCCATGGACTGGGCCAGCCTCATCTTGCACAGTGCACTTCACTCTCTGGATTCCAGTCTCAGTGAACTTTCTTTTATATATTAATAGGCACCAGGCTATTTCCTGCCTGGGCCTATTTACATGCTGCTCCTGGTGTCTGAGTTCCCTGTCTGTCCTTATCCTTTTCACCTAGTTAATTCCCATTTAAAAAAAAAATCAGGTATTATTTTCTTAGAGAGGCCTTCAGAGATCTCTCTGACAAGGTCAAATTTTCCTTGTCTCTGACGTTTCTTGCAAATGTTCCTTGTTTCTTATTCTTATAGCTCATATCTCAGTTGTAATTTTACATTTCTGCATGTACATGTAATATCTGACTTAATGTCAATTTCTACACTAGCCATGAATTTTGTCTGTGTTTGCTTGTCAGTGGATCCCTAGTACCTAGTATAGTGCCTGACACATGTTAGGCATACCATCAATATTTGTTAGATGAATAAATCGAGAGACCTAAGAACACCATTGCTGGCTTACTCTTGTAGAGCATTAGTGTTAGTACTAACTCTAGTACAGCTGTAAGAATGTAAGAACCATAATTCTCTATCATTTCCTTTTTATTGCTTATGTTATAATAAGACGTTCATTTGTCTGAGTCCACTGGACAGAAAGGTTCTGAAATTCAGGGGTTGCTTGACATCCTTTTTTTTTTATCTTCTATCACCTCCCAATATCTAGGTCCTAGTATGGAGCATGGCACCAGCTAGGGTCTGATAAGTGCCTGCTGAAATGCAAGGAGTTTGAATTATCTGATGTTCACATTGCTTGCTCCCTTTGTATAATTATGAAAGTCTTGTCAGCCGCCCCCCAGGTAACCCAGGATTTACAGTGGCATCCATAGCAGGTTTCAAGGACTCTGCATGCCAAAGAGGGGAGGAGGAATCAGAGAAGCTACAGCTCCCGAGAGCTAGAGGGCAAGCCAAATCAAAGTCCAAGTTGGACGCATGAAACAGGGCACTCAAAGCTGGTGCACTGGGACAACCCAGAGGGATGGGAAGGGAGGTGGGAGGAGGGTTCAGGGTGCGGGACACATGTACACCCATGGCTGATTCATGCCAATGTATGGCAAAACCACTACAATATTGTAAAGTAATTAGCCTCCAATTAAAATAAATTAATTTTTTTAAAAAAGTCATGCTGATGAGGCAGTACAGCAAAGTGCCTGAGACCAGTCACAGGAGCCCAGGAGGTTCATAGAAGGTTCACAGGAGGGCCCAAGCCTCTGTCCATTCACCCCTGTAGAATGAACTCTGCTGGCCAGAGAGTTTAACCTGAATGTGATTTATATAATTCACAGAGACCAACACACACTCTGTGGTTTAGAACTTTCTTCCGTATAAAAATAAACATATGCACACAAAATGTTATTTCTAATTTCAGGGAATTTCTGGACTCTTAAAGTGTAGCCACTGTCCCTGCATCATTCCTAACAGTCTATGGAGTACAGGTTAAGAACTCTTGATATAAAGTATAAAGAAAATGAAACCCCAAGATAGTAAAAGTTATTTGGAATATGCAAGAGTCAATTCTTATGGGGCTTCCCAGATGACTCAGAGGTAAAGAATTGGCCTGCCAATGTAGGAGACTCATGTTCAATCCCTGGTTTGGGAAGATCCCCTGGAGAAGGAAAGGGCACTCCAGTGCTCTAGCCTGGGAAATCCTATCAACAGAGGAGTCTGGTGGGCAACAGTACATGCAGTAGCATAGAGTCAGACATGACTTAGCCAATAAAGAACAACAACAATACATGAAAAGGAGTCAAGTTACCAAAGCAAACCTCCTGAGCCACACATACAGACCCCTTAGAGAGCATTGGGTCCTATTAACACCTCCTTGGAAGGGTCTCACCCCAGATCCTCTGCTGGCCCACCCAGACCCTCCTGCTGCATTTTTAGCAACTTTCAAATCCATGGCTTTACTCTGTAGATGGAGGGCTAGAGCCAAATCCTAAGCCTCCCCTCTCTCTTTCATCCTGAGCCTCCCCTCTCTCTTTCATCCTGTATTTTGCTGCAAGATTCTTAAATATTTTCTTAAAAGCAAGTATTAATTCAAAAGCATCCTCCATTATATGACTATCACAGACTCCTGACGTTTCATTTCAGATCTACACTGGTCCTCGCACATCTCAAAGTACCAAACAGGAAAGGGCAGCTTCTGACCCTGTCAACATCAACATGATTATCTTCATCACCAAGTGTACTAGCTGAGTGAATTTTGTACCCATTGTCCCTTCTTTTATAATTATCTCACATATATGCCAGTGCTTTCATACCCAGCACTCTTTAGCACGCATGAAAATCCTGTGTGAGGTCATTTGTCATTATCTTCACTTTACTGATGAGGAAATCATGGCTAAGTAACTTACCCAAGGAGACAAAGGTGAATGTGAGGATTCTGAACTCAAATCCAGGCAAGGCCTTCTGACACCAAACTCCCCTGCTCTTTTATTTTACCTGATTTTTAAAGCTTTTAAATGTCATTATATGAAAAAGATATTTTGTGATACATATGTTTAGGAGAAACCAGTGACTTGACTGCAGAAATTCTCAGAGACGTCATATACCAGTAGGTGCCCTGAGTTGTCATGAAGCCTACTGGCCCCAGAGCCCATTTAGAGCATCCCAGGGAACAAGAGGTCCTTAGAATGCATAGCAAGGGACCACTTTCCTCTGCCCTCTCCAAACATTCTTCCTCTCCAGGCTACTTCCCTCTCCTCGCGTTTGGAATCCCACCTGGAAGGCCATCTGAAAGAGAAGCACCAGGACCAGACTAGACCAGAGTGGACTTGGCATGGAAGCCTAAGGCTGGTATTGTTCTGAAGTCCTGAGCTCTCTGCCTGATCTCACTAAGCTCCTCTGTGTGGGACAGGGGGCAGGCATTAGCTTCATTATCTTGAGTGATAGAGTGAGTGAAGTCACTCAGTTGTGTCCGACTTTGCAACCCCATGGACGGTAGCTTACCAGGCTCCTCTGTCCATGGGATTTTCCAGGCAAGAGTACTGGAATGGATTGCCATCTCCTTCTCTAGGGGATCTTCCCGACCCAGGAATCGAACCCAGGTCTCCCGCATTGTAGACAGATGCTTTACCATCTGAACCACCAGGGAAGCCAAGGATAAAAGCCAAGGATAGTCATTCACTGGGGGCACCATTTCCCTGGGGGCTTTAGGCGATAGACCAGGGCATGAAGACATGCCTTCCAAATCTCACAGGGAAAGTACCCACCTCACTTGGTTGTCACAACAGACGGGGTATTAGTTGCTGCCTGGAGATACACAGACCACAGAAACTGCAGTGCTACCCAGCAAGAAACATGTTGGTCATTCAACGAAGACAATTGAGTACTTTTTTACAGAAAGTAGAAGCACCAAAAGGACACTGATGCTGATGAGGTTTTTGAAAACAAACAAAAAAGCTGCTCTCTTAGACTCACCCATGCTGACAAAAATGAAGATTTAACAGAGGACTGTAGATCCTGAGCCAAAGGTAGGGCACCCTGTCTGAATAGGGATTTGTGCCTTTTTCCCCCTAGTTGCCCGAGGCAATCTAGAAGTCATCTATACGCCAAAATATTGGCATTTTTAGTATTTGGTTTTTGTGGAGGACAGAGACATAATATTTAAAATTAGGGCTGCCCCAGAAAACCTGGGCCACGTGAGCATCTTCATTAAGCTAAATCACTTCAAATCAGGTGGGTATACACCTGGATTGCTCAATGAACTAGTTGATTAAATCTCACAGACTGTGGAGCTGTGAATGTGGGTGTGGAGGTGGGGTGCAGGGACCACAGCCAGGGATGAATTTAAATGGAGCAGTTGGGGCAGAGGCTGGTGAAACAGTGTAAGGAGGGAACCATCCCCAGGGGCCCAGAGTCTAGCTTGAAGGTTAGTGGTCAAGGTACACCCAGCAGATAGAACCCAAGGGAGCAGAGAAGAGTCAAGAAACAGAGAGGGAGACAGCCAGGACCTAGGAATAGCCATGTGCTGGGAGTCAAGTTGGGGGAGGGTCTACAAGCAGGCCAAGCCACAGACAGCCACCAGGGAGCACCAGCAGTGAGGAGACTCAAGGAGTGAGCTCAGCCCAAACACAGCTACGGGGGAGCCACATTAGAAGAGTTGAAGTGGGAAGAAATGGCTTGACAGAGAAAACCAATTCCCAAGTGGAAAGAGAGGTAGGCTTCAGCCTGAAAGTAAACTTCTGGAACATTCAGTGTGTCTCTGGCAAATTTTTTTCCCCTAGAACTGACCAGCATGAAATCCTGGGACGAGACTGACTTTGAAGCCTGATTTTGTCACTTACTAGCTGTGTGACCTTGGAAAAGTCACTTAATATCAGGGTAACCACACAATTCCACTTGCTAGAGATAGTCCTGGTTTTTATCAGTTGATTCATTTTAAAAAAAGAATTATATTCTTAATAAGAGTTTTTGAGTAGAATTATTTTGTAAAAATACAATAAAGCAAGTTTCTCAGATAATAAATAGGTTAAAATATACATATGTGTGTAATAGGAAGTACTCTTTGCCCTTCCCCTTTAACCCTTAGAAGTGTCCCAGATTGGATGACTTCATATCCAAGTCTCTGTTTGCCTATCTGGAAATAAGAAAATGGATTCTTTTGTAAGTTGTTTTTTTTTTTTTTATGGATCATGTATATAAAGAACCCAGCAGAATACTTAGAATTCTCTTTTTCATGTTAATTCCCTTCTTTGGCTTTCTTAGCAAACTGTGTCTGAGGGAATAAGACGATCTGGCTCCGGGGAGGAAAAGGGGGTAGAGAAAACTAGTGCTAAGCCCCCTCCCTAAGCCACGTGTCCCCCAGGCCGACTGGCTGCCCTCACTTTTAGCTTCCATTTGAGTTTAAGGAGATAAAACAGCTCCTGGGGGCACAGATGGAAGAGCAGCCAGCCCTTCTAACAAGTTCACCTAATCCTGAGGCTGGGTTCACTTAATCCGACACTCCTTTGGCCCCCATCCTTCCAGACACCATACACCAGACAGCCTCACTTCAGACTGGTTCCCGCACTCTGAACCCTGCCTGACCCCCAGAGATGGCTCTATCCCCTCATTTGGCAGATGGATTCTTTTTTTCAGAGCAAGAACAATAGGCACTGGCTGTGCTAGTCCTGGGGGATATCAGAAAGGGGGCAGTGGAGCTCCTATTCTCTACAAGTCTTTCCCTGGGACCTCTGGAGCTGTTTTCTGCCCACATCTCAGCCTCTGCACCACCACCCACCCACCTGATATTAGAAAGAAGAGAGTTACAGCAACACAAGGATGGCACTTGTGCCCTGTTCTGCCCATCAGCTCAGACTCTTTATGGTCAGGTGGGTGACAGCATGGTGACCGTAGATTGGGGAGAAGACGCCAGGGTATGGCTGAAGGTCCAGGACACAGTCTCAGTGGGCAGGGGAGTTTTATTTGCATCATTTCTTCACTACAGTGTAGGAACAATTCAAGTTAGCATCTTTCAGCATCCCAGATGACTAGGAGAAGAGAATCCCATTAGAGGTTCCTCAAAGCGAAAAACAAGTGAAAATATCAGTTGCTTAGTTCTTTCCAGCACTTTGTGACCCCATGGACTATAGCCCACCAGGCCCCTCTGTCCATAGAATTCTCCAGGCAAGAATACTGGAGTGGGTAGCCATTCCTTTCTCCAGAGAATCTACCCAGCTCAGTGATCGAATCCACAGCTCCTGAATTCCAGGCAGCTTCTTTACCCTCTTAGCCACCAGGGAATGTCCTAAGACATATGTTATTTGGTAAATGAGAAACAAAATCTCTCTGTAGACTAGACTGATGAGACTATCAAAAATTTCTCATAACTTATTCTGAAAATGTAGCTCTACAAAGCCTCATAAAGGGGCTTCCCAGGTGGCTTGGTGGTAAAGAACCAGTCTGCCAATGCAAGAGATATAAGAGATACAAGTTCAATCCCTGGGTTGGGAAGATCCCCCAGAGGAGGACACAATGACCCACTCCAGTATTCTTGCCTAGAGAATCCTAAGGAGCCTGGTGGGCTATAGTCATTAGGGTCACAAAGAGTCAGACAGGACTGAAGCGACTTAGCACACATGCATCCAAGCCTCACAAAGTGACTATTTAGAAAACAGGAGAAGTGTACAGGTGGTCGCTTCAGTTCAGTTCAGTTGCTCAGTCGTGTCCGACTCTTTGTGACCCCATGAATCGCAGCACGCCAGGCCTCCCTGTCCATCATCAACTCCCGGAGTTCACTCAGACTCACGTCCATCGAGTCAGTGATGCCATCCAGCCATCTCATCCTCTGTTGTCCCCTTCTCCTCTTGCCCCCAATCCCTCCCAGCCTCAGGGTCTTTTCCAATGAGTCAACTCTTCTCATGAAGTGGCCAAAGTACTGGAGTTTCAGCTTCAGCGTCAGTCCTTCCAATGAACACCCAGGACTAATCTCCCTTAGGGGCAGGAATTTCCTTTCACAGAGAGGAAGTGACTTTTGCCCCTATCTAGAGATTATCTTTGAGGATATGAGTAAACCTTGGCGAGGATGCCCCATCTCAGCTTCTGCTGGAGCGGGCAGAGCCCTGAAGAGAAAGCTCCAAGTTGGGGGTAGACTAAGGGTGGGGAGTTTGTCCTTATTTATGCTGAGATTTCAGCACCATGGATTGGCCTGTGAAGGTTTCAGAGCAGAAAGTGTGGCCTTATCCAAGAACAAAAGAGAGGCCATCTGCACTCGAACACTTTTCACTTTGAAATCTCCACATTAGCCTCTTCTTCCCAAGTTCCCGCTTCCCCGGCTACAGTCTGCTCCACTGAATTTCCAAGCTGGCCTAAGCTGGTAAGGGAGCATTTTAGAGGTCTCCTCTCCACTGGAAGGAGGGTTCTGGGGTTATTCTGCTGTCTAGACTCAGTCTCCATACATGAGCCTCTGAAGCCACACTTCGCTACTCCAGCTGGACTGGCCCAGTCTATACACAGCTGAGCTACTCCTCCCATGAACCCCTGGCCCATTCTCCTGCAACTCTGTTTGGCCTTGTCTTGGCCTGCCTTCTTGTGCAGGGTGAATCCTACTTTTTGTTTTTCTAACCATAGCCTGAGGTTCTACTCCAAATGAGCAGAGTCCTCTTCTGTGGGATTTCCCAGGCAAGAACACTGGAATGGGGTGCCATTTCCTTCTCCAGGGGATCTTCCTGACCCAGCACTTGAACCCACATCTCCTGCATTGCAGATTCTTTACCTGCTGAGCCATCAGGGAAACCCTGGATCACCACCATCTGGCCTCAAATCCCACCACCACCAGGACATTCTGTGGCCCTCTGATAACTGCAGCCCAAATGGAGTCCAAGAATGCCATGCCCTTTGGACACCATGACTTGAACTCCAGGGCCCCCTGGAGTGTCCAGCCTTACCCCTGGGGTGTCCCCTTGGTTTTGGTTCATACTTCATGGCCCCCACCACCCAGTCGCTGACCATCTCTCCTGCCTCACCTCTTCCTCTTCCCCACCAGTCTCCACACTCCAGGAATGCAGAAGGGCTACAAGAGTGTCAGTGTGAGCGTGCCTCGCTGTCCTGTTCTCCACCTGCCTCCTTTTCTCTACCCCACTCAGTTGGGTGTCCACTCCTACAAGAAGCCTCAACACCTTTTCTCTCAGTCACCCTCTCCACTATAGAACTGGCCTCCTCCTTCTTTCTGCTAGTGCCCACCCAACCATACAGACTATTGCAATCCCCAAAACTCTTCACGGCACCCTTAGGGTCATGCCTGTCTCTTCTAGTCAGGCTGTGAGTGCCCAGAAGTTAGGCACTGGTCAGCATCATCTCTCTTTGTGTCACCCAGAACTTTCTCGGTGCTCAATACAGAGCGTCTTCCCGCTTTTCTCTACCTCTTTACTGCTTCTGTGTGAGTAATCTAGAGGTAGGAAAGTAATCTAGAAGCACATCCCGAATAGGGATTTGAGCTAAGGCCAGGGAGCGGTCAAGGACCAGTTAAAGTCAAATAGTAGGCAAGAGAATCAGAGAGCAGGCAGGGCTGGGTAGCTAGTCAAGGCCCTGAATACCAATTCTGGGTAGACAGCTCCCTCGGGAGTCTGTCGCCTGCTCCCAATTAGGGTAGAAGCCTGCACACCTGTTCACTGAGCTAGAAGGAGCGTGGAGGCAGAGCTCACGGGCAGGTGCAATGGTCTCTCCTTCCATCAGCTTAATATTGTCTGACCCATGGAGTGTGCTTACGTGCCTCCATGGTCATGGGGATGGTTTGGGACTCCTGACCGGGAGGACAGTCCAAAAGTTTCTGCACTCGTCTCGCCATGGGAGCCTCAGAAAGGCCCCACTCCTGGTCAGTCTGAACAGGTGTGGTAGAGAACACTGATATTTTATATACAGTGGAGGTCAGGACCCCTAAGGATGATGCCCTCCTGAAGCCTATTCCCCCAACGCCTGGGTTCTACTTTGCAGCTCTAACACAACTCTTATATGTAGCTGAAAGATGAAAGGGCACAAGTGGAAAACAGCACCTAATTCAATATAAAGTGTATCAAATCAACACGTTATACACCTTAAACTTACACAATGTCAATTATAGTTCCATAAACTTGGGGATAGAAGAAAATAGTGCCAACAGGGGATGAGATGGTTGGACGGCATCACCGACTTGATGGACATGAGTTTGAGCAAACTCTGAGAGTTGGTGACGGACAGGGAGGCCTGGCGTTCTGCAGTCCATGGGGTCACAAAGGGTCAGACATGACTGAGCAACTGAACTGAACTGAGGTCAGTGAGGTTCTCTGCTATGGGAATCTATCCTATTGGCTGCCAGAAAAAAATACACTGAAGGAGAGCTCCCTTCAAGGCTCCTAAATTCTCACATTTTTTTTTTTTTTTTTTTTTTTTGCAAAGGAGAAATGCTGTATTATTCTATGACAGAGATAGCCTCAGAATAGGGTAACATTCACACCTAAAAAAGCGAATGGCTAAGAATCCTATTTGTGTGTGACATTGTTTATGGAGAAAGAAGGTAAAGAGTTACTCATTTTTGTCATGCTTCCTGTTCTCCATGAAAGCAGATTTCCTGACACTCCTGGGGCCTCTGAAGAGCTGGGTTTTGTGTGCTTAAGCCTGGTGAGGTCTTCTTAGGGGCCTTTCTGTCTGGCGTCTTCAACACAGCCCCTGAGAAGTCTGCGGCCCACTCCTTCCCAGAGAAACAATGTCACAGCTTCCTACCGACCACCCCATCCGTTGAACTGCCCCAGGCCTGCTTACTCACCAAAGCCATTCACAGCCCTGCCTGAGAGCTTAGAGAATTGCTCCACAATAATACGCTTCGCTGTCCCCAGCTTCTCTGTTCGGCAGCCCCACCGCCACGCTGAAGGCACCAGCAGGTCATTTCAGACTACACTGAAGAGAGGAAAAGCACCAAGTTCAAGCAAGCATTATGATCATGATTATTGCTGCTTCTACAGGAAAATGGTCCCCGCGTGAGGGTCAGCGCATATTCAGCGTCTCTGCGGTGCGTCTTCCCTTCATCAAAAGGCCGTTTCTCTGATTCTGAGAAGAAAAGGACCAAGAAGGAGGAGCTGGATTTAAATGGGGAGGAAATTAATAAAGTGATTTTTCTGAGGAGTACGAACCTTATTCCTTATTATTTCCCATCTGCCATCCTCTCCATGGGCTCCCCCACTGCATGAACTCCAGGACCTTGTGTGAGCCATTTAAACTTTCTCTCCTTGGACGTTTTATCTATCAAAGAAGGGTTGGAATATTTGCTCTAACTCCCTAATGAGGGCAGATGCAACAAGAGGTCAGTGGAACTGCTCTTGAAGGCATAAAGAAACATAAGGCTTCATCACCCTCTTTATGGGCTCTGGCTTTACACAAACCCCTTTTCTGCTCAAATGGAAATAATTCTATTTTGATGTAACAATCTGCCAGATTGCTGGGGCTCAAGGGAGGAAAAGCTCACTGTGTCTGCCATCCCTGAGCTCTCTACTTACAAACAAGTAATTGGCATAGAGAGATGTGAATAGCAGGGCGTGCAGAGGAGGGCGTGGCTAATCCTGCCAGGGAATGAAGGGCAGAATTTATCGAGAAGGTGAGAGCTGAGCTGTCTCTTGAAGATGGAAAAGATGAAATTTTTATTTAGGTTGAAATATTCACTAAGGAATTAAAGGCCGCTAAAGGAATGTTTAAGATGGAAGGGATCGGTGGGGTTGTGAAAAAACTAGAAAATTGAGGTCAAGGTTTTAAACCAGCAGTCTGTCACTGCAAGAGTGATAGCAGAATGCCAAGAACATGGATTTGTAAAATATCAGCTAAGGCTACCAGTGACTACTGTCTCTCCCTGTACAGGGCTCACCTATCAGGGACTGAATTCTCAATTTCATGTTTTATAGCACTTAACACACCAAAGGACAGATGGTAGTGTCATTTGCTCCTTAAATGTGCCTTCCCTCCATCCAAGCCAAAAGTATTTACAAAGGATGTATATTTAGCCCAAAACAAATCATCACATTTGTCAAACAAATCCAACTTTATTAGGGCTGATGTTGCAAATAATTTCCTCATTATGTAAATGAATAAAATCTGCTTTTAATTAATCTCTAGGCTTTGCTTGCACTATAAGAATAAAATATGTTTTCATCTTATTAAAGGGTTGTTATTTTTAACCAGTATCATGGAGGGGAACATAGACAATAGTCAGAAATGGCAGGATAGATTTATCTAACAAAGTCAATGGTTCAGTGACAATTCTAGGAACTCCACACCACCGAACAAAACTCCCAACTCATGATGTACAATGACCTTGAAATAGGTACAATTAATGGAAGGATGATTCAGACTCAATTCAACTAATTTAGGCTGTTATGCTCTGTTTAGGGGATAAATCTTCTACCCATAAAGAAAGCTGAGCACCAAAAACTTGATCTTTTGAATTGTGGTGCCGGAGAAGATTCTTGAGTGCCCCTTGGACTGCAAGGAGATCAAACCAGTAAATCCTAAAGGCAACCAACCCTGAATATTCATTGGAAGGATTGATGCTAAAGTTCCAATACTTTGGCCACATGATGCAAAGAGCTGACTCATTGGAAAAGATGCTGATGGCTGGGAAAGGTTGAAGGCAGAAGAAGAAAGGGGTGGCAGAGGATGGAATAGATAGCATCACCGACACAATGGACATGAATTTGAGCAAACTCTGGGAGACAGTGGAGAACAGAGAAGCCTGGCATGTTATAGTCCATGGGGTCACAAAGAGTCAGATATTACTTAGCGACTGAACAACTTTTACCCTGAATAAGACTCTAGCTCTTCCTTTTATATATACAGAGAACAAGAGATAGGGAAGAGGGGATGGAGAATTATATGTGTGCACATATATATGTGTGTATATATATGAAGATGCTATTAAATAGTTCCTCTTTTGTATATATACAAAATATACATAGTTAACATTTAATGATGGACAGGGAAGCCTGGTGTGCTACAATCCATGGGGTGGCAAAAAGTCAGACCTGACTGAGCAACTGAACTGAACCGAACATTTGATAGTTAACATTTTCCTGTGGTCATGTATGGATGTGAGAGTTGGACTGTGAAGAAGGCTGAGCGCCGAAGAATTGATGCTTTTGAACTGTGGTGTTGGAGAAGACTCTTGAGAGTCCCTTGCACTGCAAGGAGATCCAACCAGTCCATTCTGAAGGAGATCGGCCCTGGGATTTCTTTGGAAGAAATGATGCTAAAGCTGAAACTCCAGTACTTTGGGCACCTCATGCGAAGAGTTAACTCATTGGAAAAGACTCTGATGCTGGGAGGGATTGGGGGCAGGAGGAGAAGGGGATGACAGAGGATGAGATGGCTGTATGGCATCACTGACTTGATGGACGTGAGTCTGAGTGAACTCCAGGAGTTGGTGATGGACAGGGAGGCCTGGCGTGCTGCGATTCATGGGGTCGCAAAGAGTCGGACATGACTGAGCCACTGAACTGAACTGAACTGAACAAACTATCTAGCTCACCCTCTCTCCAGATACCATGGTCCATTCAGTTCTGTTTCAGTAAGGCAGGTGGAATGTCTTTCAATGTTCATCTTCCAAAACATCCCTTAAGCATCACCTCTCTAATCTCCTGCACTTTGCCCCACAAATATCAATCCCTCTCTTGCAGGTGCTTCTTCTTGGTATGTTTATCTTAGGATATTCTTTTGCCCTAGTGAAAGAGGCCTGCCTTTTTCACTAAACATCACCAGATTCTAAGTTCCCTGGGGGTCAAAGCCATGTGTAATCGCAGCCAGGCCCTGGCATAGAAAAAGCTCCACAAGTGCTAACTGGAATGAACTAAGCTGAGGGTGAGGGTCCAATCTACCAAAGGTCCCTGCAGAACTGAATCCTGGCATCTTCAAACCCTCAATGAACAGTATTTGTGAAAACTATTATTGTCAGCCCTATAAGAAAACCACATACACCAAAGAGGCCTCTCCACACAAAGCCAATGGAAACACATCTGAAATCACAGGAGGCCAAATCCAGAACTCAATTACACACAGCAGCAGCAGTGGTCAGCAGTCTGAGGCCTGATGAGAATAGTCATCTCATTCCCTTGGCATCTTGTTCTCTGAGCCTCAAGTTTCAAGTTTTGAAAGTATTAGAACAGTGTGTCTTAAGATATTTACAATGAGACAAAGAATTTTCCTTATTTGGGTGGATTTTACTATTATACCATCGTTCTTATTAAAATTAACAGAAGGGGAAAAAAGCACTTAAAAATTATTTTCACCAGACTCTTTATTGTAGCTGCCCAGGATGATCAGCTTTGAGTAATAGATTGTAACATTATGTGTACCCAACTTGATACCAGATACCTCTGGTGGGGTCAGGAAGAACCCCTAGAGAAGGGAATGGCTACCCACCCCAGTATTCTTGCCTGGAGAAATCCATAGACAGAGGAGCCTGATGGGCTACAGTCCATGGGGTGCAGAGATTTGGACACAAGTGAGCAACTAACGCTTTCACTTGCAGATACCTTACAGCATTTTCTTTCTTCATGAAAGTTGAACAAAAATTGAACTACAAAAACCATTAATATGGTAACTAGATTGAATGTTCAAGTGCAAGTGAATTCGCTCAGTCATGTCCGACTTGTTGTGACCCTGTGGACTGTAGCCCACCAAGTTCCTCCGTCCATGGGATTCTCCAGGCAAGAATACTGGAGTGGGTTGCCATTTCCTTCTCCAGGGGAATCTTCCCTACCCAGGGATCGAACCCTGGTCTCCCGCATTGCAGGCAGACGCTTTAATCTCTGAGCCACCAGGGAAGAGCTAATGAATGTTCAAGCCTAAAGCTTATTACCCCAGAGAGTTTGTGTGATGATATCAGCATGATCTGATCCCAAGGATAAGCAAGACCAACTTAGTGGCCCTTACAAATGATAGAGATTAGAGAGAGCTGCAGATGCCGTTGCCAAGTTATTTTAAGGGCTGCATAAATTCTAATGGATGTAACAGCTATTTCTCCAGGCCATGCCAGCCTGGGGGCACAGTAAAGGTAGAAGATAAAAATAAATCAGTCATTCCATAGCTCAGCCCTCACCCGCTACTAGAATGCTCTCTGACAAGCGCCTCCTTCAGTTTCAAGGGCTATGTATACTGGATGTGAAGGGGGCAGCTTTGGAGTGAGTGGTCCCTTATGTGTTATGTCACCTTCTGGTACCATCTGGTACTACAATCACACCAAAAGGATGTCGTAACTGCTCCCAAGTAAGCTGGATACCTAGTCTCCTTTGACAGGAGATGCTCTTCTCAAGAGTCTTTCCAAGACATGTGGCTGGACTTGAAAAGCATGGATGGTACATTGTTGCATTAAAGCTCTCAAAATTTTTCACCTGCCCACAGTCACTCTGGACTTGGCCATGTGACTTGTTTTGGCCCCTGAGAAAAACAGCAAACAAAAAAAATGCAAAGACTTCAGAAAGAGCTGTCACATTAGAGTTTTCCTCTTGCTTATAGTTATTGAAACACTTCTACCTCCATAAGAACAAGCCTAGACTAGAATCCTAGAACATAGGAGAATGAAGGTGAAGTGAGTCCTCTCAGCTGAATAATGTATCAGGCCAACTAGCCCCAGAAGATCCAGCTGCTGAATCAAACTTAAGAATGAGTCCAGCCAAGGCCAAAAGAAAAGAATCACCTAGCTAAGCCTGGCCCAGTTTGCCAACCCACAGAACCATGGGCTAAATAAATAATTGTTGTTTTAAGTCACTAAACACTGGAGTAGTTTGTTATGCACCAAAAGCTATTTGTATGCCTTATACAAAGAGGTGGAAAAAATAAATATATTCATGGAATGGCTTATAAATATATATATATATATATATATATAAAGTAAAACCAGAGACTTTAATTAAGACATTATAGGCTCTTGAAGAAGTATAAAAGCCAAGGATTCATTTCCTTCATATCATTTGAAGAGGTTGTTACAAAGCCCACTTATTCCAAATATCTCTGTCATCAGTGAACCATGGTATCAACCTCCTACATACATCAAATCTTGATGAAAGTTCCAAGCAGTGTCAAGGGAAACAGTGAAACAGTAGTTAAGAGCTCTGGAATCAGACATTCAAATCAGCACTGGAAAGTTTGGTTTCATCTGTAAAGATTAAATAATGCACATGTACTGTTTGCTGCAATGCCTGACACACATATGTGCTCAAAAGGATTAGCTTATCTTATTACCCAGAAGGTTGGGAGTTCATAAAAAATAATTAGCTACCGTTTATTGAATCCATACCATGTGAAAGACACTATGCTAAACACGCATGTACATTACCCCATTAATCATCATGATATCACTGTGAAGTGGTTATGTTCCCATTTTAGATGTGAGGCTAATAAGGCACAGAGAGATTCAGTAACATGCCTGGTGTCATATAGCTGAGAAGAGGCAATACTGACTCAACCCTCTTAAACAACATGCCTTGCCACCTACCATCCAGTCATTGCCTAGTGGTTACAGAGAAATTACATAGGATTTTCACAGTGTGGCCTCACATTGCATTTTCACCATTTTAACAGGCTTCCAAGATTGTGTCTGTACTGGGTACTCTTCCTGGAATATCTTCCCGATTCACAGTCCTCTCCCATCACCTATTAAAAGAAAATCCTTATCGTTTTGGGCTCAATTCAAAAACTACCTCCTGTTAAGATGTTTTTAGATTTCTCTAATGGATAAGCTGGAGAAGGAAATGGCAACCCACTCCAGTACTCTTGCCTGGAAAATCCCATGGACGGAGGAGCCTGGTAGGCTGCAGTCCATGGGGTCGCTAGGAGTTGGACACGACTGAGCGACTTCACTTTCACTTTTCACTTTCGTGCATTGGAGAAGGAACTGGCAACCCACTCCAGTGTTCTTGCTGGGAGAATCCCAGGGACAGAGAAGCCTAGTGGGCTGCCGTCTATGAGGTCACACAGATTCGGACATGACTGAAGCGACTTAGCAGGAGCAGTAGATAAGGATGTGAGCTTTGGAGTCAGACCACCTCTGTGGGAACCTAGCTTCTGCCACCTACTAATTATGTGAACTTAAGTAACATCAGATCAGATCAGTCGCTCAGTCATGTCCAACTCTTTGCGACCCCATGAACTGCAGCAGCCAGGCCTCCCTGTCCATCACCAACTCCCGGAGGTCACTCAGACTCACATCCATCGAGTCAGTGATGCCATCCAGCCATTTCATCCTCTGTCGTCCCCTTCTCCTCCTGCCCTCAATCCCTCCCAGCATCAGAGTCTTCTCCAATGAGCCAACTCTTCGCATCAGGTGGCCAAAATACTGGAGTTTCAGCTTTAGTATCATTCCTTCCAAAGCAATCCCAGGGCTGATCTCCTTCAGAATGGACTGGTTGGATCTCCTTGCAGTCCAAGGGACTCTCAAGAGTCTTCTCCAACACCACAGTTCAAAAGCATCAATTCTTCGGCGCTCAGCCTTCTTCACAGTCCAGCTCTCACATCCATACATGACCACAGGAAAGACCATAGCCTTGACTAGGCAAACCTTTGTTGGCAAAGTAATGTCTCTGCTTTTGAATATGCTATCTAGGTTGGTCATAACTTTCCTTCCAAGGAGTAAGCATCTTTTAATTTCATGGCTGCAGTCACCATCTAAATCCCGGCTTCCTTCTCTGGAAAATAAAGGAAATGATGCCTATTTCACATAGATAGACAGACAGACAGATATAATCAAGCACAGTGCCTAGAGTTAGTGCACAATGCTACCTAGCATCATTTTCATCAAATGGATTCCCATAACATTATTTTAGCATATTTGCATGCAGTGTAGTTAATTATCTGTCTCTCTTGTTCTCCCTTACTAGATATTGCAGCCTTTGAGGTCAGACAGCACATTTCTTGGTCCCTCATCAAGGGTACCAAGTTAGGGGGTGGGTAAGGTTCCCCCTCATTCTTATCCAGCCACACACTAAGCACTTGCTGCATGTCTGTAGAAATTGATTTAATCCAACTCTCAGTCTTTATTTTAGATATTTCATCTCCCTGATGGAGCTTCGGTCTGCTCAGCCATAATTTGAGTTTTAGTATGTTGGACATCATACATCAATTACTTTCAAGTACTGTTCCTCAGTGTTTACAATGACACTCTTTTCTCAAATGAATTTACACATGGATATTAAAATATGAAATGGATTCTGTGCAGAGATGCTGTAGTTAAATATGGCTATGAAGTGCATATCTATCAGCCTGCCCACACTTGCTCGGGCACCTGTAGGAAGCCTAGACCATAGGAGACATGATCCCCTATAGTCCAGACTTTGTAAAGTAGGGGCCAGCTCCCCAGATGCTCCATCCCCACAGATGGATCCAACTCCAAGCATTAATCTGTTAAGGATGAGGAAAGACATTTCTGAATGGAAAAATAAGCGTCCAAATCACCAGAAAGTGCTTTGGGGAACAAGGATGAGTAATGCTCACTTGACAGCCCTAACAGAGAATGAGCCTGGTGTGGGAACCATGGGGTCTTGAATCAAATCCTCTTGAATTGTCTTCCCAATTATGGGGCATGGGAGATAGTTGGGCTCTCTGAGCTAAACATGGGCCGAAATTTTGCAGCTGTCAACCAGAGTTTTAGGTACTGGTAGGAAGTGACAAGTCACAGAGATACAAGAGTACTTGAATATTTCAAAAAGCCAAAGGATAATGTTAGGTTGAGACACCGAACTCCTTTGCAACTGGCAGGAATGACATCAATAGAACTCAAGCTCACTGGAACCCTTAATTAGCAGGTGTACATGTCTTTAATGAATAAATTATTGCTTCATAAAGCAAAGTTTTTTCATATGAAAGTCTTTTAAAAACGTAGCATCCATTGAGAAAATCAAAGTCGAAAATGTATAGCAATGGCTCACTATGTGCCAGGTGACTTATAATCAAGCCTGTGAAGCAAGCATTACTATCTTTGTGAACAAGGAAACCAAGCCAGGGAGTCTAGGTTTATTCCTTATTAGCCCACAGTAGGCAAATAATGTCACAAGACTTAAATTTGTGCCTCTTTTGTTCCTGTGTTTCAAAACACCTGACTCTCCACTGGATCACATCTCTGTTGATGAGAAGATTGTGGTCTGATTCCCCCTGCTCTAAGAATGACCACTGAATGAAGTAACATCACTTTCACCCTGGCTCTCACAAAGCATAGAAATAACCTGGGATGTGTTAAAATGCACATGTACACTGACTTTGGAGATTCTGATTCAGTCGGGACTGGTGTGGGTCTGGGAGTCTGTGTTTTAACTAGTATAGGAGATGATTTTGGCATAAGTGGGCTTCAGTCTCTACTTTGAAAACGTTATCTCTAGGACATAATCAACGTTATCAACAGAGAGGATATTCAGAGAGCTTTAGGCTTAACTTCTATTTTACTATCTGAAAAGCTTCAAAACCCTTAGAGGCTTCCAGATTAAGAATTTGCTCCTTAAAGTTAATAAGGACAGAATGTGGCTGGTATAGAGGGCAATCCTAAATTTGTTCCGGTTCCCCATCATCCCGGCCAGGAAGATGTCACTAATCTTCGGGGCTAGCTGTTCCAAGACAGAGCTTGAATAAGGAAGAGAAAGAAAGGGCACCCCTGTCTTTCCTCTTTGACACATAAAAGTAAAGACGGCAAGGAGAATGCTGATGGTGACAGATGTAAGAAGTCTATTATATATTGCAGAGATCCAGATTAGGAAAAGCTTTCTAAATCCAATTTTTCTGCTTAAAGCAGACAGCAAATAAGGCCATCTTGGGGTGCTAGCAGTCTCACAGGGTTCAATGATGGGAAGTCTGGAGGCTGTTTGAAACCTGGCCACAGTGCCAAGTGGATGTAATTGTGACAATGTGTAATCAGGACCCTCATCTTTCTTACTTAAAAGGAATCTGATTAGGGTGAAGAGGGTGGGAAATTGTTTTGTTGAAATGAGTTCCAGGGTAAAGTGACTAGAGACTGAGGACTCTGAATGGTTGGAGAGCACCCTGGCAGGAGAGGACAGTAGTGACCCTGTGTTTGAAGTGATAGCAAATAACACCTACACCCCACCTTTTCTATTCTCTCTCCCAAATTTACCATTACAATGAGTGTCAGCTGGCAAGGTGCTGTTGTGGTTATGTGGAGAGCTCAAACAAATGCCTTTTACAAGTTCCCACTTTCCAAGTAATCAAACTAATCAATTTATCTGCCTGGCTGATCACTGAGTACTTTTTTCAAATTTGAAAATAAAATCAGGAGGATTCTGGGAATATGGCTAAGTAGTGAGAATACCAGGAAATCTCTCTCCAAAATACTCAAACTACCCATTAAACCTTATGAAAGGAAACTTTGGGGTAACCACATGAGAAGCAAGAAACACCAGTATGTGGGTACTGGTGAGAATTTATTAAATAATGGGTTAAGAATTAAGAATTGGCCCATCATAGGTAGCTTTGGGTCTCATGTATCTATTTTCTCCAACTCTGATGAACATTTGGGTCTCTGTATCCAGCATCTGTACCTTTTTCTATGCTAAAAGTTTGACTGTTTTTTGATGGAATCTGTATTTGTCTCAAACCAAAAGACCACTCAGTCTCACCTGAAGTGTCCTTCTGCTTCTGTGGACCAAGGGTCTTAGAAGATCAAGAGCTGCTGGCTGACACTTTCCTTCTCCTCTAGATTCAGAATTACTTTAGCAAGGGATATTTTCTCCTTTCCTCAATCTGAATGCTTTGAGGTGCCAAGAGTTCTGCTGTTCAATATGGTGGCCACCAGCTACATGTGCCTATTCAAACTCAAACTGAAATTAAATGAAATTTAAAATTCAGGTCCTCAGTCACATTAACTCAGGTGCTCAGTCACATTAACCACTCTTCAAGTGCTTCATAGCTACATGTGACAAATGGCTACTCTACTGGACAGGGTACACACAGTACCATGAGGATATAGTATCATCTCAGAAATTTCTACTGGACAACACTGATTTGGAGGATTGGAAGAATTTGGAGGTGGGCACACAATTCCTTCTATAAGACAGGAAACGCTCAGTTCCTAAGGGACGGAATGCACAGTCTTCAGGCAGAACACAAAGGAATTCATGGTAGTTCTCACTTCTGACTCTTCACCACTACCCAATTGACATCTCTCACGAATAAAGTAATAAAAAAAGAATACAATCAAGTGAAGTCTGTGAAAACATCCAACACAAGAGCTAATTCCTGCACCATTAGAGTAAAATTCTTTCTCTGAAATGGATTTGTTCCAAAACCACATCAATGTTAGGAAAAACAACTGCTTCATGTTTTCAGTAAGATACCACTGGACATGGCTTTTACTGAATCAAAAAGATTACTCCAAAATAAAACTGCAGTAGCCAAATAGTAACCACCTTTTGATTAATGAAGCAGAGAGCAAATCTGAGAAACCCTCCAAAAATTCTGAAGAAGTGAATGAAGAGATGAAATAGTTTGCTCTGTAGCGAAGCCCACAAGGGAAAATGGAATCACAGTTCATTTCACACACACAGATACACACACGCAGCTTATACACCATACTTCTTGATGAAATCCACACAAGCTGTCAATTCTGATTGATCTCAAAATACGAGGCTTTCAAATATTAAAAAATTTCACCCATAAAATCAGAAGATTAAAAAATTATGGGCTAAGTGAAGAGACCAACAACTTGAAAGAGGAGAACCAAGCTGCAAAATTTGAGGCCAATAGCTTCCACTGAAACAGAAGAAATTTGGGAAATTATATATAATGCTTCTTGAATACATACATTTATATATTCAATAAAACAAGAGCAAATGGAGCGACTGAAAAATATAGAGAAATTATTGTAAAATGTTTTGAATCACCCTATTTTTAAAAAAGAAATTGAATGAAGGCAGTGAAGAACAAGAAAGGCACTTAAAAAACAAAGAGGAAATAATTTAAAAGACCGGCTCATTGACATTTTTGTATAATGGAAAGCAAAAAATGTAAATGTCAAGACAACACATAAGAAGCAAGGAAGATAGATGCAATAGATCTGATTCTTTTATGTCATAAGGACAGAAAACTAGCAATAATCAGCCTTCTGATTAAAGAAGGAAATGTGAACACATACCTTTAGCAATACTAGAACCGAACAAAGATTATAGGAAAGAAACAGATGAAAAATAAAGTTAAGCAAATCTCCCAAAATACAGAGAAAAAGGACAAAGAGAAAATAGGAGGGAAATGGAAAAAAATTAAAGGACGAAATAGGGAGGATGGGGACCAGGCACGTGTGTGTGTGTGTGAGTGAGTGTGTGTGTGTGTGTGTGTGTGTGTCTATGTGTTAGAAATGGGAAGGGCAAGTAATAAGACACCTTCCAAAATGGGAGTGCTGCAGATGACACCAATAACTAAAACTCAAGATGCAATAAATAAGCATGTTATTGAAAAAGGGGGAGATTAAAAATAAGATTGAAGGCGTATGCCTCTGGTGAACAGAAAATTGCAGAAAGGGGGACTGGCTGGTAGAGGGAGGGATGTTCCTCATAGCAAGTCTTGTGGGATCACTTGACTTTTTTAATAATGTGCATGTAAAACTTGGAAAAATAAAAGCTAAATTTTAAGTAGAAGCCATAAAAAACATTTTCCCAAGGAAGACTGGATTCTTCAAATTGAAAAGAACTGACTACTGAAAGCAAGCTTATTGTTGAAAGAACTGACCTAGGTATAACCAGGGGGAATATAAATTCCAAGGATAAACAGGAAATCTTTTGTTTTCTAGATTGCAAGAAAATGATAATCTAAAAGGAGATCAGGTTAGTAATTTCATAATAATTGTACAGTTTCTTAATAATTTGTGTGTGTGTGTGTGTAGCTTTTGTCTTTCAACACAAGAATTACTAAATAAAACCAGTATCTGGGTATTTTTAAAAACTATGGACAAAATCTATGACATGAATTGAGGGAGAAAGATCAATAGGTTTTTGGGTTTTTTTTTTAATGAAAGGAACTATTAGCAACAGATTTATAGGTTATAAGAATGAGAGAATACTGTTATATTTGGTAACATCAATGACATTGATAAGTTTCTGAAAAAAAAAAATCACTGAAACTGATGTCAGATAAAACTCAAATAGCATAAGAAAGAAAGAAAGTGAAATCATTCAGTCTTGCCGACTCTTTGTGACCCCATGGACTGTAGCCTACCAGGCTCCTCCGTCCATGGTATTTTCCAGGCAAGAGTACTGGAATGGGTTGCTATTTCAATCTCCAGGGGATCTTCCCAACCCAGGGATTGAACCCACGTCTTCCACATTGTAGGCAGACGCTTTACCGTCTGAGCCACCAGGGAAGCACCAAAAAAATAGAATAATAAATAAAGATAAAAAGTTTTTAATAACTATCCCATCAAAAATTTCTGGCATGAGTTTCTCTTATAGGTGATTTTTTTTAAAACTTTAAAAAATTTGACGAATATAAAATAATATTAAAAGCTACACAATTCCATATTGTTCATACTGTTCATGGGCTTCTCAAGGCAAGAATACTGAAGTGGTTTGCGATTCCCTTCTCCAGTGGACCATGTTTTGTCAGAACTCTCCACCATGACCCATCCGTCTTGGGTGGCCCTACACAGCATGGCTCATAGTTTCATTGAGTTAGACAAGGCTTTGGCATAGTCCGTAAAGCAAAGTAGATGTTTTTCTGTAACTCTCTTGGTTTTTCAATGACCCAACGGATGTTGACAATTTCATCTCTGGATCTTCTGCTTTTTCTAAAGGCAGCTTGAACATCTGGAAGTTCACGGTTCATGTACTGCTGAAGCCTGGCTTGGAAAATTTTGAGCATTACTTTGCTAGCGTGTGAGATGAGTGCAATTGTGCAATAGACTGAGCATTCTTTGGCATTGCCTTTCTTTCAGATTGGAATGAAAACTAACTTGTTCCAGTCCCGTGACCGCTGCTGAGTTTTCCAAATTTGCTGGCATATTGAGTACAGCACTTTCACAGCATCATCGTTTAGGATTTGAAATGGAAAATTCTTAAAGAGATGGGAATACCAGACCACCTGTCCTGCCTCCTGAGAAATCTGTAGGCAGGTCAAGAAGCAAGAGTTAGAACTGGACATGGAACAATAGACTAGTTCCAAATCGGGAAAGGAGTACATCAAGGCTGTATATTGTCATCCTGCTTATTTACTTATATGCAGAGTACATCATGAGAAACGCTGGGCTGGGTAAAGCACAAGCTGGAATCAAGATTACTGGAAGAAACATCAATAACCTCAGATATGCAGATAACACCAGCCTAATGGCAGAAAGCAAAGAGGAACTAAAGAGCCTCTTGATGAAAGTGAAAGAGGAGAGTGAAACAGCTGGTTTAAAACTCGACATTCAATAAACTAAGATCATGGTATCTGGTCCCGTCACTTCATGGCAAATAGATGGGGAAACAATGGAAACAGTGACAGACTTTATCTTCTGGGGTTCCAAAATCACTGTAGATGGTGACTGCAGCCATGAAATTAAAAGACGCTTACTCCTTGGAAGGAAAGTTATGTCCTACCTAGACAGCATATTAAAAAGCTAAGACATTACTTTGCCAACAAAGGTCCATCTAGTCAAAGCTATAGTTTTCCCAGTAGTCATGTATGGATGTGAGAGTTAGACTATAGAGAAAGCTGAGCACTGAAGAATAGATGCTTTTGAACTGTGGTGTTGGAGAAGACTCTTGAGAGTCCCTTGGACAGCAAGGAGATCCAACCAGTCCATCCTAAAGGAAATCAGTCCTGAATATTCATTAGAAGGACTGATACAGTAGCTGAAACTCCAATACTTTGATCACTTGATGCGAAGAACTGACTCATTTGAAAAGACCCTGATGCTGGGAAAGATTAAAGGCAGGAGAAGAAGGGGACAACAGAGGATGAGATGGTTGAATGGCATCACTGACTCAATGGATGTGAGTTTGAGTAAGCTCTAGAAGTTGGTGATAGACAAGGAAGCCTGGCGTGCTGCAGTCCATGGGGACACAAAGAGTTGCAAACGACTGAGCAACTGAACTGAACACAATTCCAAGGAAATTTTAAAGTGACACAAAACCTAAAGTATACAGAATAAAAATTACAGATTATTATTCTTTATCGATACATAAAAATTTGGGGACTTCCCTGGTGGTACTGTGGGTAAGAATCCACATGCCAGTGCGAAAGACAGTGGTTCGATCCGTGGTCCAGGAAGATTCCACATGCCTCAGAGCAACTACAGGGAAGGCAATGGCACCCCTCTCCAGTACTCTTGCCTGGAAAATCCCATGGACGGAGGAGCCTGGTGGGCTGCAGTCCATGGGGTCGTGAAGAGTCGGATATGACTAAGCGACTTCACTTTCACTTTTCTCTTTCATGCATTGGAGAAGAAAATGGCAACCCACTCCAGTATTCTTGCCTGGAGAATCCCAGGGACGGAGGAGCCTGGTGGGCTGCTGTCTGTGGGGTCGCACAGAGTTGGACACGACTGAAGTGACTTAGCAGCAGCAGCAGCAGAGCAACTAAAGCTGGTGCACCACAACTACTAAGCCTATGCACTAGGGCCTGCAAGCCACAACTACTGAGCCCATGTGCCTCAACTTCTGAAGCCAGTGTGCCCTGGAGCCTGTGCTCTTCAGCCAGAGAAGCCACTGTAATAAGAAGCCTGTGCATCACAGTGAAGAGTAGCTTGGATCACTGCAACTAAAGCCTGAATGCAGCAACAAAGACCCGGTGCAACTAAAAATAAATAAATAATTTTTTAAGAAAACATAGAAATCTCAATTATAATGGTAAATAAAATTCAATAACTACTTTAAAGACTTGACTATCATAATCAAATATGGATCATTTCTGGAAAGCATGGACAGATCAGTACTAGAAATTATAATAATTTCACCAATATACCAGATAAGAAAAATGAGACAAATTTATTAATAAAAAGATAAAGAGATAGTAGGTAAAATTCAATACCTGCTATTTTAAAAATATCTCCTAATAATGCAAATAGAAGCAGTCTCATTCAACACATAAACTTTTGGGTTTTGTTTTTTTTAAGTTTGCAAATTTGATTTCTTTTTTCTTTTTAGTTGTTTTATTTGACTGCACCTCACAACATGTGGGAATTCCCCAACCAGAAAGTAAACCTGTGCCCCCTGATGTGGAAGCACAGAGTCCTAACCACTGGACCACCAGAGGAGCCACAATAAACATTTGCTTTAAATCAGCGAACACTACTCTTAAAGCAGATACCACTACAGACAACACTAGTAAAAGAAGGCACAAAACAAATAGAGCCACAGTGAGGTTCTGACCACTAATAATAGGGAAATAGGAAAAGAGTATGCATATTAGAAAAGAAATAGTAAAATTATTACTATTTTAAGAAATTCATTGAAAAAGTGCTTGAATCAATTTTTAAGAATCAATAAAACTGCTAGACAAAAAGATATAGAACATTTCATGAGGGGGGAACCCATTCCCAATAGAACAAAAAATATAAAATATGAAGATGAAATCTTAATGGGAAGTGTGTGTGACCTAGATTGGGAGAGGTGGGGGTAGGAGCCTAGAGTATTTTACTGAGAGATATAATGTAAAACTCGACTAATGGGAAGACTCAGCATGTTCTTCTATGAAAAGTCTAAATATTTTAAGGATGTCAATTCCTTTCAATTAAAGTGTTGCTTTAAAGAAATTTCAATAAAAATCCCAATAGGGTTTTTCTTTTTCTTAAACTAGATAAAATTACTGCAACATTAATTTGGAAAAGAATAATCAAGCAAAATATTTTTAAGGTATATTAAAAAGTAACATGGAGGTGAAAGAAGCCTTCCAATTCCAGAACATACAGTAAAACATCAATAATTAAAACAGTCTGGCACTGATGCAAAAATAAATGGCTTGAACTGAGCACAGAATAGGCAGCAACTAGAGTTAAATATAAGATTACCAATCAACAGAGAAGGAGGACCTCTCAACAACATGTTGACCTTCACTGTGGTTGCAGTTACAGCTTCAGAAAAACAGTACACATGGGGTATGAAGAACAGAGAAGCTTTCTTATTTTGACTTCACTAAGTGGGAAAAGGTCAGTTTTCATTCCAATCCCAAAGAAAGGCAACACCAAAGAATGCACGAACTACGCACAATTGCATTCATCTCACACATTAGTAAAGTAATGCTCAAAATTCTCCAAGCTAGGCTTCAGCAATACATGAACTGTGAACTTCCAGATGTTCAAGCTGGTTTTAGAAAAGGCAGGGGAACCAGAGATCAAATTGCCAACATCCACGGGATCATTGAAAAAGCAAGAGAGTTCCAGAAAAACATCGATTTCTGCTTTATTGACTATGCCAAAGCCTTGGACTGTGTGGATCACAATAAACTGTGGAAAATTCTTAAAGAGATGGGAATGCCAGACCACCTGACCTGCCTCTTGAGAAACCTGTATGCAGGTCAGGAAGCAACAGTTAGAACTGGACATGGAACAACAGACTTTTGTTGTTGTTTTCCAAATAGGAAAAGGAGTACGTCAAGGCTGTATATTGTCACCCTGTTTATTTAACTTCTATGCAGAGTACATCATGAGAAAAGCTGGGCTGGATGAAGCACAAGCTGGAATCAAGGCTGCCCGGAGAAATATCAATAACCTCAGATATGCAGATGACACCACCCTTATGGTAGAAAGTGAAGAACTAAAGAGCCTCTTGATGAAAGTGAAAGAGGAGAGTGAAGAGTTGGCTTAAAGCTCAACATTCAGAAAACGAAGATCATGACATCTTGTCCCATCACTTCATGGCAAATAGATGAGGAAACAGTATCAGACTTTATTTTTCTGGGCTCCAAAATCACTGCAGATGGTGACTGCAGCCATGAAATTAAAAGACGCTTACTCTTTGGAAGGAAAGTTATGACCAACCTAGACAGCATATTCAAAAGCAGAGACATTACTTTGCCAACAAAGATCTGTCTAGTCAAGGCTATGGTTTTTCCAGTAGTCATGTATGGATATGAGAGTTGGACCATAAAGAAAGCTGCCTTATGATCCAGCAATCCCACTGCTGGACATACACACTGAGAAAACCAGAACTGAAAGAGACACGTGTAGCCCAATGTTCATGGAAGCACTGTTTACAATAGCCAGGACTTGGAAGCAACCTAGATGTCCATCCACAGATGAATGGATAAGAAAGCTGTGGTACATATACACAATGGAGTATTACTCAGCCACTAAAAAGAATGCATTTGAATCAGTTCTAATCAGGTGGATAGAACTGGAGCCTATTATACAGAGTGAAGTAAGCCAGAAAGAGAAACACAAATACAGTATACTAACGCATATATATGGAATTTAGAAAGATGGTAACAATAACCCTGTTTACGAGACAGCAAAAGAGACACTGATGTATAGAACAGACTTTTGGACTCTGGGAACGGGAGAGGGTGGGATGATTTGGGAGAATAGCATTGAAATATGTATAATATCATATCTGAAACGAGTCGCCAGTCCAGGTACGATGCCTGATAACGGATGCCTGGGGCTGGTGCACTGGGAAGACCCAGGGGGATGGTATGGGGAGGGAGGAGGGAGGAGGGTTCAGGATGGGGAACACATGTATACTTGTGGCGGATCCATCTTGATGTATGGCAAAAGCAATACAATATTGTAAAGTTAAGCAAAATAAAATTTAATTTAAAAAAAAAAAAGAAAGCTAGGCACCAAAGAATGGATGCTTTTGAACTGTGGTGTTAGAGAAGACTCTTGAGAGTCCCTTGGACTGCAAGGAGATCCAACCAGTCCATCCTAAAGGAGATCAGTCCTGGGTGTCCATTGGAAAGACTGATGTTGAAGCTGAAACTCCAATACTTTGGCCACCTGATGTGAAGAGCTGACTCATTTGAAAAGATCCCGATGCTGGGAAAGATTAAAAGCAGGAGGAGAAGGGGACAACAGAAGATGAGATGGTTGGATGCCATCACCAACTCAATGGACATGAGTTTGGGTAAACTCTGAGAGTTGGTGATGGACAGGGAGGCCTGGCATGCTGCGCTTCATGGGGTCACAAAGAGTCGGACACGACTGAGCGACTGAACTGAACTGAAGTGGGAACTTTCACAAAGTTGGCTAAATGCACCTCCAATGTCCTTCCTTAGCATGGAGTTATCTACCTTCATTTCCCCCCAGAATAACTCTACTTCTTTCACCTCTGCTCCTTACCAAGGCTGGGCTTTATCTTCCTAATCCTTTACATCTTTTCTAGTCCCTATTCCACTCTACCCTTTATGACTAAGTTTTGCCAATAAAATAATGTTGTAATAATTGGTTAATTATTCATATTTTGGGGTCATATCATGGGGCAAGATAAATTATGGATGAATTAGTTGCCTAAAAATATTTACAAAAATTGAAAGGACAAAACTGAATGTTTATGAGACCCTTAATATGATATGACATACTAAGTTATAAAAGGATGGATTAATTACAAGTAATCAACCAAATGACTTCTTAAAAATCAAAATATTATATACCTAAGACAGTGTAACAGAAAGGTGACTAAAAAAAAAGGCCAATAACAAACATTGAATAAAGCATAGGATTAACAATTTCATTATATAACAAGCCCATAAGATGGATTATTATAAAGCCCTAATAATATCCCAATAAATATGTAAAGGACACAACCAAATAATCATATAAAAGGACCTACTACTACCAGTAAACATTTATAAAAATATGCAATTTATCAGTAGCCAAAAAAATAGAGATTAAAACCAGTTATTCACCTATAACAGTAACAATTTTTCAAACCACAACACCAATTATAGGCAAAGCTCCAGGAAAGTTTATATTATGTTGCTAGTGGCAGTAAATTTATTACAATGTATTTGTAAAGTAATTTGGCACTTTTGATCAAAAACTGTCAAAATGTTTTTGACCTAGTAATTCCATTTCTGGGAATCTAGCCTAAGAAAATAATGTGAAGTCTAGAAAAATACTGATGCATGAAGATGTCCAACTCAGCATTATAATTGCAGAAACATAAAACTATATACAAAGTAAAAAATAGCATAATAAATAATGATAAATCCACTGGAATTAAATATTAAACACCATTCAAAGTCATGATTATGAAGATTAAGTGGCAACATGGAAAATATGAATAATTATAACTGATTATGACACTGAAAAAACTTAACCTATAACTAAGTACTATAAAGATAAAAGTACAAATATTAATATATAAAGTTGGGCTTCCCAGGTGGCACTAGTGGTAAAATAATAACATACTCAACACCAACTATGCCAGGCACTTTACATACATAATCTTTAATCTTCATACCAACTCTAGGAAATGGAGAAACAAGTAACAAAATAATAAACTACTAAGAACTCTAGTGTCTTCCCTGAAGCACAAATGTGTCACCCTTCATGCAATTGCTCCAAGTACCATCAGCTCTCAATGTTCTCTAGAAATTGTCCTCAGCCAAAGGAAAAAAGGTCACTCAAGGTCACTCTCCATTCCCAGAGCAACCTATACCTACTATCTGGTCATTGCAAAGATATAAATGCCCAGCTCCCTCACTGCAGCTAGGAACAATGCTGAATGGCTGTTCTAGGATCCAAACTCTTGGCATGGTCATCTGAGGCCTCTGCTGAGACTGCGCTGTAACTTCAACTCTCCCTTTACCCCAGCTTGCCCACTACTCATCCCCACAAGAGTTGTTACTCAGAAAATTCTCTGACAAAAGTCCCTACACACTGACCTCCATCTCAGAGCCTGCTTTCAGGGGATCTCAATCTAGAATAGCTAATGCCAGGATGTTTCAAGACAGCAGCATTCAGATGGCAGCCAGATCATAGGTACCCCTACCAATGGTAGGTGAAGCCCAGTTTGCACCTAGCACAAGTTTGCAGTGCAACTGTAAAAATGCTTACAAGTGGCAAACAAAGATGGTATACTAGCTGAAGGAATGAAGTAGGTCAGGTATTTAGGAGACAGAGGGGAAACGGGAATTTTAAGGACAACAGAATTGTACAGCTGTTGCTAGGGACACCTGAGGCTTTAGAGAAAGATAACAAAATGCTGAAGGTGATGAGTCATTAATTCTAAGCAAAGTGTGAAAACCACAGGGCTTTCATGCGGGGTAAAAAAAGTAAAACTGAGGATCAGGATGAAGGCCAGGACTTACTTACAAGAGGGCAACGCTCCAGAGAAGGTTCAGTTCTCAACATAAGCAAGTCTATGGCAAAGTCAGCAGGAGCCAGAAGTATATGATGGAATCAGTGGGGTTGATGCACTCACATACTCTGATCCCTGGACTCCCCCAAACCCTCTGGCTGCAGAAGTGTTCAGCTCCTCCTCACCTGCCAATGTTGCAGAGACCTCCCCTCATAAGACAATATATTCACCACCCCCTCACCAGGGTCCGCCTCCACTTTCTTTCCCTCATGTCCAACAAATGAAATCAAATCAAAATATAACCCAACACTAGAGATCATAGTAAGAAACATGAAATGATAGTATATGCAGATCAAATTGACAACAAATCAAGAACATACAATGGATGGTCTTCTGGTTCTCTCTGCTTCTACAAACCCAGACATTCCTACAGCCATTTATTGTCACTTTCTCACCCATCCTTTGACTTGTCTCCAGCTGTGGCCCTCCCTCTTCAATTTACTGCCCATAAATAGTTTAAAGGCACCTCCATGTCACCCTGGAAAATCAAGTATTTTCATCAGAATCTTGTGCCCATACAGAAGAGTACAGAGCCAGCCTGAAAAAAGACAAACCATGGCACCGAAATTTAGCTGTCTGGCTCACGGCCTCCAACACAACACTCTGTAGAGCTGGTCAGGAATGATAAGTTTTATTGGCAAGCCACAATTATGGGACCAAATGGCCCAATTTAAGTAGTGCCTGCCTTTGAAAATTTATTTTCTTAAGACCAACCCAAGATTGCATTGAAACCACTGAAGGTTGAATTTAAGATAATTTATCATCCATATGTTAACAATAAGGGCAATATTTGTCTGCTGCTGCTGCTGCTGCTAAGTCGCTTCAGTCATGTCCGACTCTGTGCGACCCCATAGACAGCAATATTTGTCTAAATACCTCAATATCAATGTAGTTAGCCATAACTATTTCAAAGGTTCTCTTATCATTTTTTTCACTGCTATATGATCCAAACCCAGATAATCCTCCAATATCAGAGACTGCATGAAAATATAAAATGAAAAAAATATAAAACTCACGAAGTGTCTAAGGTTGGATCAGAAGTATAGCAAGCAATGCTGCCACTTTAATGTCACAGTAACCTACATTGTAAGAGGGATGGATATTAAATAACTAGTCCTTTTATATTTTCCAATCTGGCAGCTACCCTATAAGAATTCATTTTTCTAATTTTAATTTTTTTTTCTTTAGGTGGCTCTACTGGTAAAGAACCTACCTGCCAACTCAGGAGACCTAAGAGACTCAGATTCAATCCCTGGGACAAGAAGATCCCCTGGAAGAGAAAATGGCAACCCACTCCAGTATTCTTGCCAGGAGAATCCCATGGAGAGAGGACCCTGGCAGGCTAACAGTCCATGAGGTCACACAGAGTCAGACATGACAAGTGACTTAGCTTGCAATGTATGGGCCCATTCACAATGACTTTGGTGTTTGTGGCTTTGATAGTCATTTTAGACAATGTAGTTATAAAAGGAAAGATAGTCAAAATTCAGAATGTTTCAATATGGAGTTTGGGCCTAATCGGGCCAATATTTCAATCAAACTTTGCTGTCATGCTGAAATCACTGCCATCTTAAGCCCTCTAGAGCTAGAGATCTGAGGTCCACTTTCTGCTCTGCACTAAGGTGGCTAAGGAATTGGTGCTGAATAATAATGGCAGCAAAACAAAATGTGATATATTTTATGCAATAAAGGAATAACTTATTCTTGGCCTCTAGAAAATAGAAATTATGACACACCTTAATTTCAAAATATTGTTAATTTAATTTAAATTGTTAGGAGGCTTGGTGCTGTCTATTTGCCAATAAAACCTTCACTGTATTTCTGAAAAATGTTGAAAGTTGTCAGTATAAGAGTGATCATCTAATAGCTCTGCCAATAATTGATTTATTTTTCTTCCAGTTGCACAAAATAATGAAAAAGGAATATATAATGACCTCAGTTCAGTTCAGTCACTCAGTTGTGTCCAATTCTTTGTGATCTCATGAATTGCAGCACGCCAGGACTCCCTGTCCATCACCAACTCCCAGAGTTCACCCAAACTCATGTCCATCGAGTCGGTGATGCCATCCAGCCATCTCATCCTCTGTCATCCCTTTCTCCTCCTGCCCCCAATCCCTCCCAACATTGGGGTCTTTTCCAAGGAGTCAACTCTTCACATGAGGTGGCCAAAGTATTGGAGTTTCAGCTTCAACATCAGTCCTTCCAATGGACACCCAGGACTGATCTCCTTTAGGATGGACTGGTTGATCTCCTTGCAGTCCAAGGGACTCTTAAGAGTCTTCTCCAACACCACAGTTCAAAAGCATCAATTCTTCAGTACTCAGCTTTCTTCACAGTCCAACTCTCACATCCATACATGACTACTGGAAAAACCATAGCCTTGACTAGACGGACCTTTGTTGGCAAAGTAATGTCTCTGCTTTTGAATATGCTGTCTAGGTTGGTCATAACTTTCCTTCCAAGGAGTAAGAAGCTTTTAATTTAATGACCTATACATACCTAAAACATAGCCTTGAAATAACAATACTATGGGAATAATAAATCAGTTGTAATTGAAGATTTTAACACATTTCTGTCAGAAATTGATAGATGATGTAGATACTGAACTAAACTACAAAAATGTTTAATAACATGATTACTAAAAATATACATCAAATGGAGAAAAGAAATTCATGTTGAAAAAGAATAGAACTTTCATAAAAATTACCTATGTCCTGGCTTCAAAGGAAGCTTTCATAAATTCCAAAGAATTAATATTCTATAGTCTGTTTCTGTGACCATAATACAGATGTCAACTACAAAATAATATATTTACAAAGACTCTCATATGTCTGAAAATGATGTAACTCACACTTACAGGTTAAAGGTACAATTATATGGGAAATTATGAGATACAGTCCTTGCTCTTATAGTATAGATTATGTATTCCTACAAAAGTTCTATTAAATGGTAGTATTAGTGATACAGAATTCTATTATTTTCTATTGACCAATCATGATATGATTATTGTATTTAGCAAAAATCACAATAGTAGATGTTTATCAGTTTTCACAATCAATTGCCAGACCCCAAAACAAAAGATCATTACAATTACAAGCCATAATTGAAACATAGTTTGTTTCACTTTTTCTATTTCATATTCAGTGCTCCCATTTAATTTAGTTTATGTTTTCCAATTTCTTCATCTCTATTTTTATTTTTTTGGGTGCTCTTTCTCAAGGCTTTATCAAGCATAGTAGAAAAGCTTTTGTATACATATTATATATAGAGAGAGAAAGTATATTTATTTTAGAAAATTTATGAACTTTTGTCTAGTGAAAATGTTAATGACATTTTGACTCTACTTGTTTAACTTAGTATGACTAGAAAGCTACATTTCTAATTTATATTCACTCAAAATTTTGATATAGATCCATATGTTTTAGCATCTAGTATTACTGCTTTAAGTCTAGAAAGTTTATTATATTAATTATTTTAAAAAAGTGAATAATGCTTGAAGCTTCTAATCCAATTCTGAGAATATAAGGAAATATTATGTTGTTAAAAAAAAAAAAACAGGAAATTAACGTGTGATACAGTATTATTAACTAAAGCACATATTTTGTTCAAATCTCACAAAATTTTATACTAGTGTCCACTATTTGCTTTCATACCTTATTTAAGACTCCACATTGCGTTTAATTGCATTGAACAGCTTCAGCTGCATGCAACAAATTCTAGCAAATTCTCTTTTCATTTCTATTCTAGTGCAAATATTTTCTAACTTTCCTTGTTATTGCTTCTTAGATATATCCTTCATTTAAAAGAAGACATTTAGTGTCCAAATGCTTGGGATTTTTTAAAGTATCTTTGATATTAATTTCTCATTTTGATATTAATTTCTCATTTAAATGCTTTCTTCTCTAAAAACACTGTGATTTTTTTAATCTTCTAACTTCATTGAGGCTTTCAATGGCTAAGTCAAAGATCTCTCTTGGTGAAGGTCACACTGCACTTGAAAATATGTGGGTTATTTTAAAATATCTTTTGGTATTGATTTCTAACATAATTACACAGTAATAAGAGAACAGACTCTATGATTTAAATACCTTTAGACCATGATATTTTTGCACCTAGTTCTATGTCCCTAGATATGTTCCAATGTCTCCTAGTTTATAGTCTATGGGAATGTGAATAGAATTTGTATCCTACTGTTGTATGAAATTGTATAAATCTTAATTATGTTGAATTGGTTCATAATGCTTTCAGTTCTACTATATTCTTCTACTTCTCTGTACAATTATTCTATTAATTTCTGAGAGTTTGATAGTGAAACTCCAACTAATAATTTATCTACTTAAAACAAACAATTATAATATATAGTGGAACTATATGTAACATTGTTCTGTATTTTCCAAGTCTTCTTAAATGCATTATCATATTCTCATAATTTAAAAATATGAAAGATGAAAATAAAAATAAATAAATATGAGTGTTCTTTCATTTGGGGCTTCAGAATTTTATATATGTTCATTAGATTATCCCTGTAGTTTTGTGCAGGGATTCAAACCATCTGCATCTTTGCTAATCTTTTGGTCTGTTTGATCTGTCAACAAACAGAAGAGGTGAGTCAAAATTCCCCACTATGATGAGGGATTTATTCATTTATTCTGATAGTTTTAACAAGCTTTGCTTTATATATTTTAGGGCTATTTTATTAATTGCATGCATGTTCAGAATTGTTATATCTTCTTGATAATGAATCAAAACTTTTATCATTATATACTGACCTTTTCAAATCCTAAGGTTTATGATGAAAACCCACCTTTTCTGCTACTAAAATAATCATGTCAATTTTCTTTTGGTTAAAACTTACCTGATATATCTTTTCCCAACCTTTTATTTAAAATTTTATATTCCATTATAATTTAGACTCTTAACAACAACAACAAAAAACATGAAATAGATTTTTTAATCTCATCTGGTAATCTCTGTTTTTTAATTTGAGGATTTAAACTTCTGTTCATAATGAATATATAAGAGAATTTGTTGCTACAACTCTAGTTTCTAATTTCAATTTACTGAACATTTTCTATTCTCTTTACCCTCCCCTTCTGCCCTCTTTTAAAATATCAATACCTATTGTGCCCCCCCTCGCCAATAACACAAAAAATTACTCAGCTCTCCTATTCTTTGGTTTCTCTCCCCACCTACATACTCCATTCCAAACTTTCCTCTTGATACTCTGTAAAATTTTAATTCTATGCTATTAAGCATATACTTTTTCTTTTCCGGTCTCTTAACTTTAACTTTAGAGACAAAGATAACCAACCTTTGCTAAAATATTTAATCATTCTCCCTTTACAGATTTCTTCCAGCATCTACTGGATTTGTTTCTCCATCAATTTGAACACTTCCTTTAAAAGTATTTTCAATGTGGCTCTTTGCAGTCTTATATATCTGCAAATACTTTTGATATGTGTTTGTATTTCCATGCTAATATGGCTATATATAAAATTTTAGGCATAAAATACTATGGGTTCTTTCAAACTGTGGTGCTGAAGAAGGTTCTTGAGGGTCCCTTGGACTACAAGGAGATCAAACCAGTCAATCTTAAAGTAAATCAACACCGAATACTTATTGGAAAGACTAATGCTGAAGTTGAAGCTCCAGTACTTTGGCCACCTGATGCAAAGAGCCCACTCATTGGAAAAGATTCTGATGCTGGGGGAGATTGAAGGCAGGAGAAAAGAGAGACAGAGGATGAGATGGTTGGATGGTATCACTGATTCAATGGACATGGACTTGGGCAAACTCTGAGAAGTGATGAGGGACTGGGAAGCCTGGTATGCTGCAGTCCATTGATTTGCAAAGAGCTGGACATGATTTGGTGACTCAACAACAACAACTACAGGTCCTTGCATGAGAAAAGACAGGAAGATGTGACATGTAGAGACGCAGCGTGAGGGTTATGTGAAGACAAGAGGCAGAGATTGGACACATACAGCCCCAAACTAAGGAACAGTAAGGAATATCAATGACCAAAAACTAAGAAAAGGCATGGAAAAAAATTCTTTCCCAGAGCCTCCAAGAGTGAGGCTGAGACACTGATTTCAACCTTCTGACCTCCACAACTGTGAGGGAATAAATTTCTGTTGATTTAGACCACTCAGTTTGTGGTCGTTTATTACCGCAGCCCAAAAGAACAAGAGAAGGCAATGGCACCCCCACTCCAGTACTCTTGCCTGGAAAATTCCATGGACAGAAGAGCCTGGTGGGCTGCAGTCCATGGGGTCGCTGGGGGTCAGACATGACTGAGTGACTTCACTTTCACTTTTCACTTTCATGCATTGGAGAAGGAAATGGCAACCCACTCCAGTGTTCTTGCCTGGAGAATCCCAGGGACAGGGGAGCCTGGTGGGCTACCGTCTATGGGGTCGCACAGAGTCAGACACGACTGAAGCAACTTAGCAGCAGCAGCAAAAGAACAAACATATATGGGGTGGGCTATGTTAATTGTTTATTCCCATGAGACTAGGTCACATTTTCCTGGCTCTTAATAGACTGAATAATTTTGTATTATATTCTAGTTGTAAGGACTTATATTCTATGTCTTCAAAGAGTGTTGACATTTTTATTTCAGTAGACCATTCACTTGGTTAGGCTCAAGACTACACACTGTCACACCTGGGTTGGGAAGAGTTCCAACCTCAGTTCAGTCTTTTAAGCCCTAGCTGCACTATGCTTCCAGTTTGTCCCATACATTCATAACTGAGGGATTAGCCAGAGACTTGGGCTGAGTTAAAACAGAATTTGGAGTTGCTCTTCTCTAACTCTTTCCTTTCAGGGATTTCTCCCCTCATACCCTAGCATCCCTGGTTGACCTGGGTTCTTTCCCCTACTTCCTCTGTTCAAAAATTCAGGGGGCTCTGTATCAGTTTCAGCTGCCACTGAGCCATGGAATTTACTGTATGGCTCAAGGTTCAAGTCACTCCCAAAATCTGCCTACTTCATTTCAGTCTCCAAATCCCTCAAGGAGTTGTGTTGGGTTTTTTTGTTTGTTTGTTTTTTGTATTTTTGTCTAGAATTGATAGCTTTTAAGAAAGGATTAGTGTGCTAGATCCTCCCTTCTCCAAATCATAAACCAGCATCTTTAGATAGGTGATCCCAATGTAAAGGTAAATCTATTTCAATAAAGGTTTAACCTAGGGCTGATTTCTTGAGGGTGGAGGCCGGTAATCCATGTGAACTAGTTAACTAAGTAAGAACTGGAAACCAAGTTAGAATATGAGCTCATGTTAATTTGCCTCTGATTCCAGAGCTTAAGCTCTTATACACTCTCAAAATTAATTGAGATCAAAAGTAACTTGAGGGACTTCCCTGGTGGTCCAGTGGTTAAGACTCCAGACTTCCACTGCAGACATCATGGGTTTAATACCTAGTTGGGGAACTGCTGCTAAGTCGCTTCAGTCGTGTCCAACTCTATACGACCCCATAGACGGCAGCCCACCAGGCTCCCCCGTCCCTGGGATTCTCCAGGCAAGAACACTGGAGTGGGTTGCCATTTCCTTCCCCTATGCCTGAAAGTGAAAAGGGAAAGTGAAGTCGCTCAGTCGTGTCAGACTCTTAGCGACCCCATGGACTGCAGCCCAGAACTAAGATCCCACATTTCATGAAGCCTGGCCAAAAATACAAAAAAAAATTTTTTTTAACTAACTTGCGTTTTAGAACATAGTAATTTTACAAACATTCTATTCTTGTGAGAGTCTAGGACTCAAAACTTGGTCTCTCCTACTCCCACGCAAACCCAGCTTTCAGTTCAATTCAGTTGCTCAGTTGTGTCTGACTCTTTGCAACCCCATGGACTGCAGTACGCCAGACTTCCCTGTCTATCACCAGCTCCCAGAGCTTACTCAAACTCATGTCCATCGAGTCAGTGATGCCATTCATCCATCTCATCCTCTGTTGTTCCCTTCTCTTCCTGCCTTCAATCTTTCTCAGCATCATGGTTTTTTCTAGTAAGTCAGTTCTTTGCATCAGGTGGCCAAAGTATAGGAGTTTCAGCTTCAGCTTCAGTCCTGCCAATGAATATTCAGGATTGATTTCCTTTAGGATTGACCAGTTTGATCTCCTTGCAGTCCAAGGCATTCTCAAAAGTCTTCTCCAACACCACAGTTCAAAAGCATCAGTTTTTTGGCACTCAGCTTTCTCTATCGTTCAACTCTCACATCCATACATGACTACTGGAAAAACCATAGCTTGGACCAGACGGACCTTTGTTGGCAAAGTAATGTCTCTGCTTTAATATGCTAGGTTGGTCATAGCTTTTCTTCCAAGGAGCAAACATCTTTTAATTTCATGGCTGCAGTCACCATCTGCAGTGATTCTGGAGCCCAAAAATTAAGTCTCTCACTGTTTCCATTGTTTCCCCATCTATTTGCCATGAAGTGATGGGATTGGATGCCATGATCTTAGTTTTCTGAATGTTGAGTTTTAAACCAACTTTTTCACTCCTCTTTCACTTTCATCAAGAGGCTCTTTAGTTACTCTTTACTTTCTGCCTTAAGGGTGGTGTCATCTGCATATCAGAGGTTATAGGTATTTCTCCCGGCAATCTTGATTCCAGCTTGTGCTTCATTCAGCCTGGCATTTCGCATGATGTACTCTGCATGTAAGTTAAATAAGGAGGGTGACAATATACAGCCTTGACATACTCAACTTTGTTTGATAGTAATTTTCCAAAATAATTTATACTTATTCTTTTATATTCAGAGATTCATCACATCATTCATTAAAACAAAAATGGCCAATTTATAACTGTTATAAGCAGATATTCCTCTCTGAGTGATCAGAAGTCTCTGTTTACAACTAGGCCAGCCAGAGCATTATGGGTAAATTGGTGTTTGATCCTGTTAAACCAGTTAATGCTACATTTATCAAATGGCTGGTAGTAATTAATAGCCTCTATGTGAAATCTCATTTTTTAAAATAGCAGAATTTTTCCCAGATCCCCTAGAGGGACTTCATCAGCCATTATTTCCTTTGTCACTTAAAAAGGAAAATAGTGAGCTCTGGCAAATTCCAATTTGAATCTATTCATCTCGGTCCCCGCCTTGTATTAGAATTGAAAACGCAATTTCCAGCCCTTCTTCAAAATTGGAATTGTTGCTATTATTCAGTTTTCCATATGTGAGAAGCTGTCACCTCTGTCAGTTTCAGCGCATCTCCATTGGTGACTCCAAAACCAGACTCACAGATCTGAACACATGCTGTGCAATTGAAGTTAAAAGGTAATTTCTCTCCCAATGGACGAAGAGCCGTACTGATAAGAGCCAAGTCCCTGGTTTGAATATCTGTTCCCATCATCTCCTAATAACATATTAATGCATCTAATGTCCTCCACACATGCCAGACATCTCTACTCCTTGGATGTTTCCTGACAGGGGATCCAGGATCTGTTATTACCTAGTGCCAGAAGGGTGCCACTAAGGGCAAGGTTATAATTTGACTGTCAGTCCTGCTCCATGGAAACTAGCCTCTGGCTGACTCAGTCAGACACACTCTCTTCCTGACTGTGACCAAGACCCAGTCCTTTCTTCTGGAGAACAAAGTCCATTCTTCAATAGTTCCTATCACTCCAGAAGCTGGCCAGTTAGAAAAAAGAGAAAGAAGATTTGGCCTCAGAAACAGTGTGAGATCCAGGAGGTAACTTCAGGGGTGGGCAAGGGAGTTGTTAAAGGTATCCTACTCAAAAGGCATCAGCTAACAACCATCCTGATCACAGTGGACCAAAACAAAATGCTGTCTGCGAGTATTTCCAATTTCTAAGAGCAAAACACCATATATCTCAGGAGTGAAGATAATTTTTGAAGGTTATGGGCCTGCAATGGGTTTTTTGCAAAGGAGGGGAGAGACTGAAGAACCAAGAACTGAACTAATCTGCATGATAAAGCAGGTCCTTGAGGGAGAAGCTATTGCACTATAAATTGAGTTTAGGGTTCCCTGGGATATCAGGAATAAGGAGTACCAAAGGGAGGCAGAATATAAGTAAGAGAGAAAATGGAAAGGAGGATTCTCATCTGAGTGAATGAAAGAGTGGGCACTTAATATCCTAAATGGAGGCAAGGCTTAATGGCAGGTCAAGGAGGAGCTTTCAGTGATGGTGCATGGCCAGTGATGGATTTCAGGGACAGGGGTATCGAATTGAGTTATCTGTTATCATGCCCCTACATAACTCCAGTCCTGAGTCAAGTGTGTTAGATGCAAGAGTCTTGTTATGCAGTGGGGAAGCCTGGGTCCATACTTGGGACAGTGAGTGAGGGGGAAGGCAGTCTTGCTTTCATTCTCCATCTCCTACAGCTAGCACGAAGTGACAATGGAGCATCCAGAGAGAAAGGGTCTGAGAGTACCAGAGGCAAAATGAATGGAGTCTATGGTGAATCAGCAAGTGCCTGTGAGTTGTAAAATGACAAAGAACAGAAAACAAATTATGTTTTCCTTCTATATGCCATTAGCTCCAGCTTACACCTTCCCAGGATTGTGTCTGAGACACAGGCAGGTCATGATGACTAGGTTATACTAAATCCAGGTTGTGAGCAAGGATATGTAGTGGGAAGGCATACAGGGGCTATCAGATCAGATCAGATCAGTCGCTCAGTTGTGTCCGACTCTTCACAACCCCATGAATCGCAGCACGCCAGGCCTCCCTGTCCATCACCAACTCCCCGAATTCACTCAGACTCACATCCATCAAGTCAGTGATGCCATCCAGACATCTCATCCTCTGTCGTCCCCTTCTCCTCTTGCCCCCAATCCCTCTCAGCATCAGAGTCTTTTCCAATGAGTCAACTCTTCGTATGAGGTGGCCAAAGTACTGGAGTTTCAGCTTTAGCATCATTCCTTCCAAAGAAATCCTAGAGCTGATCTCCTTCAGAATGGACTGGTTGGATCTCCTTGCAGTCCAAGGGACTCTCAAGAGTCTTCTCCAACACCACAGTTCAAAAGCATCAATTCTTCGGCACTCAGCCTTCTTCACAGTCTGACTCTCACATCCATACATGACCACAGGAAAGACCATAGCCTTGACTAGACGAACCTTTGTCGGCAAAGTAATGTCTCTGCTTTTGGATATGCTATCTAGGTTGGTCATAACTTTCCTTCCAAGGAGTAAGCGTCTTTTAATTTCATGGATGCAGTCACCATCTGCAGTGATTTTGGAGCCCAAAAAAATAAAGTCTGACACTGTTTCCACTGTTTGTCCATCTATTTCCCATTAAGTGATGGGATCAGATGCCATGATTTTCGTTTTCTAAATGTTGAGCTTTAAGCCAACCTTTTCACTCTCTACTTTCACTTTCATCAAGAGGCTTTTTAGTTCCTCTTCACTTTCTGCCATAAGGGTGGTGTCATCTGCATATCTGAGGTTATTGAGATTTCTCCCGGCAATCTTGATTCCAGCTTATGTTTCTTCCAGTCCAGTGTTTCTCATGATGTACTCTGCATATAAGTTAAATAAGCAGGGTGACAATATTCAGCCTTGACGAACTCCTTTTCCTATTTGGAATCAGTTCCATGTCCGGTTCTAACTGTTGCTTCCTGACCTGCATACAAATTTATCAAGAGGCCGGTCAGGTGGTCTGGTATTCCCATCTCTTTCAGAATTTTCCACAGTTTATTGTGATCCACACAGTCAAAGGCTTGCTATAAAATGTCTGAAATCAAGGAAGGGGTACTCAGACACATCTCACCTGATTGCTCATCAGGTGGTGCAATATTTTTATTGGATCAGCTGTTGGTAAGTTTGCTCTCGCCCTGGATTCATATTAAAGGCACCCCATTCATAATAAGGAATGCTTTGGATACTCACACCACCTTGATTTGTAGGCAGAACATTTTCTTACTCAGAAAAGACATCTAACCAAGGCTGAACATTTCATTCTTCTACACTGTAAGGTCCCTAACCACCAAATTCATTGAGCGCTAACAATACACAGGCACTTCTACAACACCGAAGTTATTGACATTCAATCCCAAAAAAGCCCCTCAAAGCAATCAGTGTAGACAAGCAGCCTTTTGTTTCTCATCAAAGACTAGCTGAACCTAACAGACAGACATAGCAGGGCCAGGTGTTCTAAGAAACTGCTTATATTACCAGAGATTATGGATTTCCACTTGGTTAGAAATGAGAAGAGAATTAATGGTTACTGAAGTCCTGCTTTAGGCCAGGGTAAGTTAGACATTTTGACAAACATGTGATCAACCCAACCCTACAATTCCTCTGCAAAAGTTATGAGGAAACAGGGTCTTACCCCAGTCTGGGATCTTCTTAGCCCAGATCTAACTCTATAGCCCAAGACTTCCTATACTGACATCCTGCCCCAGAGGTACACACCTCACAAAGGCCCAGCTAAGTGACTGCTCATAGGATGCCATGGAATATTCTGGTAGTTCCAAACTGAAGGTTACAACCTATTTGTACATCATGACTTAAATTTAGTCAGTCTTGACCAACATTGTAAATGTTGAACTTGTTCCAGGGAGCATCTCATTTATTTTTCACTGCTGCTGCTGCTGCTGCTAAGTCGCTTCAGTCGTGTCCGACTCTGTGCGACCCCATAGACGGCAGCCCACCAGGCTCCCCAGTCCCTGGGATTCTCCAGGCAAGAACACTGGAATGGGTTGCCATTTCCTCCTCCAATGCATCAAAGTGAAAAGTGAAAGCGAAGTCGCTCAGTCGTGTCTTAGCGACCCCATGGACTACAGCCTATGAGGCTCCTCTGTCAATGGGATTTTCCAGGCAAGAGTACTGGAGTGGGGTGCCATTGCCTTCCCCTATTTTTCACTACAGTCCTTTAAATTAAGGAGCACTGTTCTGTCCATTTGTAGACAAACTAAAGGAAGCTTAGAAACAGTGAGAGCACTTATCCAAGACCTCTTGGCTAGGAGGGAGCTAAGCCAAGTACAGGCACATCTGTGGGCTATGTCATCTTCCACACACTTAGTCCTGCCTTTAATTTAACTCACTGGGGTTTGTATATTCCTCAGATTGTTTAGCATAGATATTCTTATCTCCTTTCACAAATAAGGAAATAAAGCATACAAGAAATTGTCAAGAAAAAGAGATTTCAGAGTTTGAAGAGATGCCAGAGCTCAATTGTTTGCTTATTTTACTTTCAGTACATAAAGAAACAGGTTCAGAGAGATGCAGCGACTCTCCCTATGCCATACAACTTATTAGCCACACAGCCAGGATGTAAGCCCAAGTCTCCTAAGCCCCTACCTCCGCCCTTGGGGTGTTCTTCTGATTCTTCTTCTGATTCTCCAAATTGAGGAAATAGTCATTTCTAGGCAAATAATTTCCCTGAGCCACAGGGTATTAGTTTGGCAAGAGCTGCCATATAGCTGGGCTTGAACAACAGACTCTTACTTTCTCACACATCTGGAAGCTAGAAGCCTGAGATCAAGATGTCGGCAGGTTTGGTTTCTCCTGAGGCTCTCTCCTGAGCTTTCAGGTAGTACCTTCTTGCTGTGTCTTCATGTGGCCTTTTCTCTGTGTGTGCAAAACCCTGAGGCCCCTCTTCCTACAAAGACACCAAACCTATTGGATTAGGTCCCCACCCTTATGATTTCATTTAACTTTAATGACCTCTTTAAAGGCCTTATCTCCAAATATAGACCCAGTGAGTGTTAGGGCTTACCCATAATAATTTAGGAGGGACACAATTCAGTCCGTAACAGTTTCCTGATCTCTACAATGAGGACACTATCATGGCCCTCACCCACCACCCTTCCAAGACTGTTGGAGGATTAAGAGGGTTAACAGATCATCTGACAGAGTGCCAAGCTTAGGGCAAAGGCCCAATCAATGATTGTTTGCTTCCATCCTGCCCTCCAAGTAGGGGAGAGAGCAGTGGATGAAGGATGGAATAAAGTGCTAATGCAGCATCGCTCAGAAGAAGAGTCTTGCTGGTGTCAGGGGAATAACAAGTTCTTGAGAGTTAAGAAAGCAAATTACTATTCGTTATGCTTCCAATTGCCACAGTTGGCATATTATATTAAAGACACTTAGAGTCAGAGAGAAGAAAGCTGCTTTGCAGGCACAAAGAACATTATGGAAGCAGAGATTTTAGCATGTTTCATGCTGATTGACAGAACGTCTTCTCTTTAAGTGAGAGGCTGTCAGGCACCATATTGTTAAGAGCTTATCAAATTTGTACACAGGATATTCTTTATTACATCATTCCACAAGATCCTTGCAATATTCATGTAAAATCAAATGGAGAGTCATGCTAAATGCCGGACACTACCAGATCTCCACTGTCAGGTGATGAGGAATCTCATTTTTTCAAAGACCAATGATCAAATGACCTGCCTGCCCCTGTGCACGCGTGCGCGCGCACACACACACAGACACACACACACATACACACACGACACAAGACCCTTTCTCAGGATCTAATGCTTGTCTTGTTGCCCTCAACCTCCATTTAAAAAGGTAGAAATACAAAGCAATGATGGATACCAGTGACACATTAAATATTTGCTCATGGGTAACCCAAGCAGTTCACTTGGGACAGGCAGGTGCAGGGAGCCCAGAAGTCAGGGTTCTAGCAAGAGTTCAGCCACCAACTGTGTGTGCACTTAACCTCTCAGTTCTCAGTTTCCTCACCTACAAAATGAGGTGGTTCACTGAAGGATCTTCATGGCCCATGCAACCTGGACCATCCAAACAACACTATGAAGGTCACTTTCCCCACACCCAGGCCCCTCTCTGCTCCATCTCCATTCATCTCAGCTCTCCCGCCCATTCTCTATGGTTCTAAAGTACGCCTTCATCTCTGACCTCACTCCTCAGCATCAGACCCACATTTCCCAGGGACCTTAAGGAATTCCATTATCACTAAAACTCAGGATGTTCAACAATGGACTTAGGTCTGTTTCCCCAAGGTTGCTACTCAGCTGGGCTTCTCCATTTCATTGCCAGCACTCACCATGGAAGAGCAGACCATAGACTCTGGAATCAGAGAGCTCTGAGTTTGAAATCTGCTTCCAGAACGTTTAGGTACTTCTTCATCCCCCAAGGACTTATTGAGGGTTTATCCTGTGCCAAGATGTTTTGATGATACACAGATGTAAAGACCTGTTCAACTTTTGAGAAGCTCTGTGTCCAGCTACGGGACATGGAGAAGAAGAGCCAACCACATGGAGGTAGAACGTCTCATATTTTAGAGAGGATAACAGTCAGTTCCTAGGACTGCTGTACACTAACCTTTGTAAGCAAATGCCTGTGTTCCGCTTCTGCCCTTTGTCTCCTTCACAGCCCACACTGATTTCTCCCTCTGTTCCCATGGACATAAGGCCTGACTGCTCTCTGCCATTATGATGCAGGTCCTGGTCTGACTTCCTTGGACAAAGGTGTCTTAGCTCACTGGAACTGTCACAGTTCTTAACACACAAAAGGTATCCAGTCAAGGATCACATTGCTGTGCTGTAAGGATGACAAATGTCAGACTAGAGATCTTCTGAGCTCCCTGAGGACAGGAGATTTGTCTTTTTCCTCTAGCTTCCACGCAAAACACAGAGCCTGGTCCACAGTAGGTTCTCAATAAATACTGTGTCATCTTAACACATAGGAGGCCCCCTATGCTCATGGTTCTTTGTTTATACACAGGAACCCTCATCTCCCTCTTGTACATGTCAAAGAAAAGTAACAGCGTAATTTGGATGAACAACAAGGAAGCCAGCACAATTCCCCCTGACTTCCTTATTACAATTAGTAATAGACTCATTTCCTCCCTTCTCCCTCCCTGATCTTTGCATTGTTCAGTTAAGAATGAAATGTGCTGATGAAAACTCACCAAAGGTGCGGAAGCCCACTAAAAAGGCAAAGAGGGAAAAGAAAAAAAAAAGATTTTTAGGAAAGAAGGAAGCACAATAGTAGGGATAATAAACCAAGGCACTAGGAACATCTCTGTCAGGTGGCCACAAACGGCTTTCTATTTCTGTCCTTGTCAAGTGCATCGTTGGATGAGACCACACACAAATACTTTCTCTCTGACAAGAGACACTTTTGTGCAGTGGGTCCTTCATTAGTTCTGCTCTATCAGATGATCTCATGTTCCTCTGGGCAGTTTTATTAGCACTCTCGATCCTAAGAACCTTTAAACCAAGTCACCATCACACTGATCATTATTAGCATTGCTCAAAGTACATGTTCTGAAAAGTCATATTAAAAATGCCCTGATTCATTTCCAACTAAAGAGTTTTTAGCCCAAGGAACTTGGCACATCTGTTTTAGAGATCAGTCGTCTATGAAAGGCTTTTCTCTTCTCTACATTCTGTAGGCAGGGAGCAATAACCCAGCAGGCTTTCCTTTATCTTTGGAAAAAGGAGTCAAAATTCCATTTAGAAAGCAATCCTTAAAATAACTAGAAGAAACATCTGGTTTCAGTGAGTGGTCCAGGTCAGCATGGCAGTCACCAATTAGTTAACCAATTAGAAAACAGATGGATTTTCAAATCCATCGATCAAGGATGGTTCACTGAGTACCTGTATCAAGTGCCAGAGCTGTGCTAGGTGCCCTTGCCCCCAGGTTGAGGATCGCCTTGCTGGGAATGTGGCAGTGGCAGGTAGGAAGCTGATTGGAACAATACAAGACCAGGTGGTCATGGTGAAGGAGGTAGTGTGTGAGCTGGACATGACAGGCTAAGTAGGAGCTGGATGGAGGGAGGCAAAAAGAAAGGCATTACATGGATGTGTATACGGGGCCCAGAGTACCCTCTTTGTTTATCTACCTGACCCTCCACCAAGTGGCAGTGGGGGAAGGTCTAGAGCCAATGCTGCTGCTGCTAAGTCACTTCAGTCGTGTCCGACTCTGCGTGACCCCATAGACGTCAGCCCACCAGGCTCTCCTGCCCCTGGGATTCTCCAGGCAAGAAAACTGGAGTGGGTTGCCATTTCCTTCTCCAATGCATGAAAGGGAAAAAGTGAAAGTGAAGTCGCTAAGTCGTGTCCGACTCTTAGCGACCCCATGGACTGCAGCCCACCAGGCTCCTAGAGCCAATAGGTAGAGGCAAATTAACCATGACACTAGTGAGGGTTAAGGTCATATGATTGGATAAAACTTGCAAAAGGTAACTTAACTTCAATGGATTTACTACTGTCTCTTACCAACCCAATTTATCCTTAATTATCTTTCCCCTTAAGTGTCAAATAGGAAAAGGAGTTTGTCAAGGTTGTATATTGTCACCCTACTTATTTAACTTATATGCAGAGTACATCATGAGAAACGCTGGACTGGAAGAAACACAAGCTGGAATCAAGATTGCCGGGAGAAATCTCAATAACTTCAGATATGCAGATGACACCACCCTTATGGCAAAAAGTGAAGAGGAACTAAAAAGCCTCTTGATGAAAGTGAAAGTGAAGAGTGAAAAAGTTGGTTTAAAGCTCAACATTCAGAAAACGAAGATCATGGCATCCGGTCCCATCACTTCATGGGAAATCGATGGGGAAACAGTGGAAACAGTGTCAGACTTCATTTTTCTGGGCTCCAAAATCACTGCAGATGGTGACTGCAGCCATGAAATTAAAAGATGCTTACTCCTTGGAAGGAAAGTTATGACCAACCTAGATAGCATATTGAAAAGCAGAGACATTACTTTGCCAACAGAGGTTCGTCTAGTCAAGGCTATGGTTTTTCCTGTGATCGTGTATGGATGTGAGAGTTGGACTGTGAAGAAGGCTGAGTGCTGAAGAACGGATGCTTTTGAACTGTGGTGTTGGAGAAGACTCTTGAGAGTCCCTTGGACTGCAAGGAGATCCAACCAGTCCATTCTGAAGGAGATCAGCCCTGGGATTGCTTTGGAGGGAATGATGCTTAAGCTAAAACTTCAGTACTTTGGCTACCTCATGCGAAGAGTTGACTCATTGGAGAAGACTCTGATGCTGGGAGGGATTGGGGGCAGGAGGAGAAGGGGACGACAGAGGATGAGATGGCTGGATGGCATCACTGACTCGATGGACATGAGTCTGAGTGAATTCGGGGAGTTGGTGATGGACAGGGAGGCCTGGCATGCTGCGATTCATGGGGTTGTGAAGAGTCGGACACGACTGAGCGACTGAAAGGAAATGAACTGAAGTGTCAGAGGCCATTTTAGTGATCTTGAGCACTGGGGTGGATGCAGCTTTGGGGAAGTTGAATTGGGGAACCATTTTGAGTTTGGTGGAATATATTTATGCAGAATATGATAACTTTCAAGTACAGTTAAATGATTGCCAGCCATTCTAGATTCCAGGAACATTCCTTAAAAAAAATCAATTCAAAGAATACTGAAGGTTAGTCAATGAACAACAACAAAAAAAGGGAAATGCCCTGAAATCTTACAGTTTTCATAGGAAAAGAGCATGATTGTTTTCCCAAACTTGACAGAAATGCTAAGAATTTACATGAAATTACCACGTGTGAAGCTGGATGAAATCATTCCAAGTCATGAATAATAAAAACCAATTTCAATCAACTATGATAAAAGAGTGAATTATCTATTTACACTGTAGATAATATTCTAAAACACTGTCATGGGAAAAAGTGATCAGACTGTGACACCAAAAATGTACAAATAAAGAGATTTATCAGTTGCTTAACTGATTAAAGCAGTGAATGATTTTTCCAGTCCGGGACACCTGTGGAATATGTTGGCTAGTCAATATTTTTAATTTGGTATGATTTCTTTGCTCATTCCAAATTAATAATTTTATGCTGAATTTTGTATTCTTTTTCCTAAAGAAGATCCCTTAAGATCAAGAGTAACTCATGAAACACACTTATTGAAAAGCACATAGAGGGGTACAGTGAGGGCCTCAAGGAGGGGTCTTCTAAGTCAGCCCGAAGTGCTGAAAAGGAGGACATGGGGGAGAAAAGGATTGCAATGGGTACTTGTCCCAGAAGATGACAGAATGGAATGGCGGGTAGAAGAGGTCAGGCTGCCCACAGACAACAGACCTGGGCCATCTTAGGTGGCTGGGTTCTACTTCACCCACCACAAGATACGCTTAAGTAATGAGTCCCTTTGAGCCTTGCAACTTCTATACATGTTTTTGTGAGTGTGTGCTCAGTGACTCAATCTGCAACCCCATGGACTGTAGCTTGCCAGGCTCCTCAGTCCATGGGATTTTCCATTCAAGAATACTGGGGTGGGTTGCCATTTCTTCCTCCAGGAGATCTTCCCAACCCAGGGATCAAACCTGCATCTCCTGCATTGGCAGGACTTTCCCGCTGAGCCACCTGGGAAATGGCTATCCAAGTTTTCAGGTCTTGCCATTTTCTCTAGCTCTTTATCAGAGAACAGGTTTCCACTTGTCAAAAATCAAAAAATAAATGTGCTCACTTCCTGTATTAGTAAACACCATATAACCAATACATTGGGCTCTAATATTTGCTCTATTATTAACTATTATTGTATTATTGGAGTAAGACCATTTTTTCTCAACCTGTCATCAGTGACAACGTCCATCATAGATCTTCCCTGCGTCCTCAAATGACATCCTGCTCACTTCCTGTCTGTGCCCTTCTGAGGAAGGATGAAGGGACTGTCTCCTGGGCCCACCCTTTACAGTCATAACTAACCCTCTTGGAACACATTGCTATTGGTTCATATATCTTTCTCCATAGCATATACAAAAAGGAAATAAAACAAAGAGATAGTGCATGATTATATACTGGCAAGATTTCTCTTTGCAGAAAAACTTTAGTGCCTCTGGAAATTAAAAAGAATGTCTAGTGTTTACCTGCTATGCTCTGTATACTGTGTTAATCACCTTATAAGCTTTATAACATTTTTTTTTTCAAGTCAAACCTATATAATAGATATCATTATCCCAGAGAGGTTAATCACCTTTCTGAAATCACTGGAGGTGATTGTATTTGGCTGGCTTAAAAGTCTGCTCATTTCAGTCTTTCCTCTCTAACCCTGCCTCTCTCATCTTCCCATTTGGGTTTCTCTACCTACAAGTGGTTGAATAGAAAATAGTGTCACTTTGAGTAAAAAAAAAAAAAAAAAAAAACACTTTTCAGTGAATGTTTCCTAAAAGGCAGAGCTATCACTAATATGGTTATTTTTCTTTCTCATTGGTGTACTCTTAGTTAAGCTAAGTCTTTGAGTTGATATTTAGTTGCAAATATGGAGGAAAACCTAATTTTAAATCAGCACTGGGCCAAGAACAAGACTACCTTTTCAAGGTTTACCCAACACTCAGTGTTGACAAGCCATCCTTCAAAGAGAGTGGGGATGGCAGGGTTGAGAGATGCTAAACCAGGCACCACAAAGACTCTATTGAAAAAGAAGAACAGAATCCCCTGCCTCCTGCGGCCGACACCATTCACTCCAGGGACTGGATGTCAGCTCAAGCCAAAGCAGATCTCATTCATCCTGGTCCAACCCCAGGGAGTCAGGGCGCTCTATTCAAGGCAGGATTTTCAAAGTTTCCCCATTCCCTTCTTGCCATCTCCCTCCAACCAGGGGCCAGCTGATGCTGATTGATCCCAACAATGTTTCTCCTCATATCTGAATTTCACAAGCATGTGAGAAGTCTCAGGTGTGGGTTTTTCTCCCCCTGGCTTCTAATAAACCAGGTCCTCACGCTTGAAATAAAGCCCACTTCAAGAGCTCGCCCCAGCTAGCCATGCAGCCTCACAGCAGGAGATTCCACTCTTCGGGGGCTTTCAGAACTTCAGAATCTAAAATCAGACACTTGGGATGACAGCACATGACGTGACCCCAGAGGAAATTTGCTTTCCTTTTCATGGGACATCTGTTGCTTTAGAATTCTCCGAGGGACACACCTGGTGGAATGAACCTTCAGGGGGATGAGAACAAGAAAGATTGGGCCAAGTGATTTCATTATCACTGGCAAGGGGTGCGGGTAGGGGCCCTGCCTGCAAGGCCCCTTGCTGCCCTGGGTACCACATTTCTGGAGATTAACAGCCGGAGCAGACCTGGAGTGATGGAAGGCCAGGATGATGAAGGGGAGGCAGGCTCTGCAGTGTTAGGAAAGGTTTCAAACAATACGGCTTACTCTGCCTGAAAAGACCAGGGCTCGGAAACAATCTAATCAAAGTCTCCGAAGATAATGATGAAGGGAAGTGAGAAATTGTACATGGCCTTGTTCAGCTAACCCTACACATGAGGACTAGCGAGCAGTCTCCAAATTGGAAGAAAGCCATGGGGGAACACTTAAAAGGAAATATAACTTTACACAGCGGGTAGGAAATCTGGGGGACTTACTAGCCCTGGAGGTGGTAGAGGCCATTTATAAACAGACTAAAAGCACATTGAGATGAATTTGTGGAATAGGAGATCCATTGTGGGTCACTGAGGAGAAGTCCAAATGTGTGACTAGAGTTTGTCATAATCTTTTGAAACTGACTTAATGTGCAGATATCAAATTTCTTGTCCCATGTCACACAAGATAGATGACGTTCACAAACACAACACACTCTCTCCTGGGTATCTCCAAATTTTGGCCTCTGGCATAGACAAAACATGAGCTCTACCTCCAACTTAATCATTTTCTCAAGCAAGGATATTAGAATGCTTGTGAATTGTTTCTAAAAGGGAAGATCCCTGGGTACCTGGACCTAGGCCCCTGACAGGGGTGAGGCTGTGAAGATGAGTCAGCCAAAGCAAGTCAAACCCCAGGTCTACAGATGATTTCAGACTGACTCAGTCATGACAAGTTTCTGAAACACTGCTAGGCATGGATCTGCGGTCTGTGACCATGAGCAAGTAAGTCAAACTCAGGTCAGTATCAGCAAGAGTTTTCTTTTTTTTTTTTTTTAATATAGTTTTCTCTCTTTTTTTTTTTATTTTTATTTTTATTTTTTTTTTTTGCAGGGGAAAATGGACAAGGGAAAGGATCAATGAGGGTGGGAGGGAAATGGGAAGAAAGAAGGGGAGTGATGGTGGGGAGGAGTATATGTAATTTCTTAACCAATGGCTTTCTGTTTTTAATCACAAAGAACACTTAAAAAAAATCATGGTGAGTTCATCTTATATTAGGAGGTTTGTTCTCGAAATGAAAAGTTCAGGAAACAAAAAGTCCAGTTTGGGTGTCCTCATCTTTAGGCACATCTTGGTATTTTGTATTGGTAAGTCTATCTTTATCACAATATATTATTTAGGACAGGATCACATTTGTCACCTCTTCCTGCCTACTTCCCAAAGTGGTACCAAACCCACAAAATAGTCAATAAACCTCCACAGAGTGAGCAAATAAGTCTTTTTTTTTTTTTTTTAAGCTCTCCTGAGTGAACTGAATTTTTGGAGGCTCATAGGTAAATATGTTTTCCTCTTTACTTTGTCTATTACAGCCAGATTATATGAGTGGGGTGTTAAAGTCTCCCACTATTATTGTATTGCTCTAGAGAATGTCCTTTAGTTTTTGTTGGAGAAATGGTTTAGTGGTGCAAAATTCTCTCAACTTTTGCTTATCTGTGAAGCTTTTGATTTCTCCTTCATATTTGAATGAGATCCTTGCTGGATACAATAATCTAGGCTGTAAGTTATTTTCCTTCATCACTTTAATTACGTCTTGCCATTCCCTCCTGGCTTGGAGAGTTTCTATTGAAAGATCAGCTGTTATCCTTATGGGAATTCCCTTGTATTTGATTAATATGTGTCTTGGGGTGTTTTGCTTTGGGTTTATCCTGTTAGGGACTCTCTGGATTTCTTGAACTTGAGTGGTAATTTCCTTCTCCATTTTAGGGAAGTTTTCAACTATTATCTCCTCAAGGATTTCCTCATGATCTTTCTTTTTATCTTCTTCTTCTGGAACTCCTATGATTCGAATGTTGTAGCGTTTGATGTTATCCTGGAGGTTTCTGAAATTGTCCTCATTTCTTTTGATACGTTTTTCTTTTTTCTCGTCTGATTCATTTATTTCTAGGATTCTATCTTCTAGTTCACTAATCCTATCTTCTGCCTCTGTTATTCTACTATTTGTTGCCTCCAGGGTGTTTTGGATCTCATTTATTGCATTATTCATTATGTGTTGACTCTTTTTTATTTCTTCTAGGTCCTTGTTAAACCTTTCTTGCATCTTCTTAATCCTTGTCTCCAGACTCTTTAACTGTGATTCTATTTTGATTTCGAGATTTTGAATTAATTTCACTATCATTATTCGGAATTCTTTATCAGGTAGATTCCCTATCTCTTCCTCTTTGGTTTGGATTGGTGGGGATCTATCCTGTTCCTTTAGCTGCTGGGTATTCCTTTGTCTCTTCATTTTGTTAAAATTGCCAAATTTAGAGTGTCCTTACTATATTCTGGTAGTTTGTTGAATTCTCTTTATTGAGGCGGTTTACAGGTCTTTTCAATATCTGATCTCTGCCTTGTTACAGAGGGGGCGGAGATGAACACCCAAATCTAAACCGGCCAGGTTCAGGCACTCAGATAATCCTCAGAAGCACAGACTTGGTTCAGTCTGCGTTTTATGCCCTTCCCAGATCCAAGTAGCGCAGGTGATGAAATGTTCAGCGAGCGCAGGTGCTGCGACTTATCGCCTCTCCGCCACTCAGTTTTCTGGGTATACAAACAGCGCACTTTCTCAGGCAGATGTTGACCATCCAGAGCCCCAAGAAGCATGAGTCAGCACAGAAACCTACTCACAGTTCCGTTAGACTGTGTCTCTCTAGGGCTGTAATTGCCCGCCTCTGGCCCTGGTTGCCTGTCACCGGAGTGGGATGGCCTGCAGCCGGCCAACTCTGTGCAGCCCCCTGTTCCGTAAGTAGTCCTGGTGGTGTCCCAAGTTAGGGCTGGCCTTTGATGTAGTAGATAACCGACAGTCTGGTTATTTCGCTCAGATAGCGCCCGAGATAGCCAGGCCAAATCCTTTCTCAAAGCAATGCAGGCCTCGCCGCTCCTCCTAGCCCAGCCCCCACTTGCCAATAACAAATGCTGGTGTCCGCGCCAGTTCTCCACAAAAGGAGTTACCGCAGGGCTCGTTTTCTCGTTTTGAAGACAATGAGCTGTCTTTCTAAGTGCCTGATGTCCTCTGCCAGCATTCAGAAGTTGTTTTATCGAGTTTATTCAACATTCAAATGTTCTTTTAATGGATTTGTGGAGGAGAAAGTATTCTCCCCGTCTTACTCGTCCGCCATCTTAGCTCCTCCCTCAGCAAGAGTTTTCTAATCTATAAAATGGGCACTACAAATAGTACTTTGAAGTGTTTTTCTAAGATTACATAATAACTATTAGGACTATTAGGATAGTCTTTCATATATTGTAGAAATAAGGTAAAGGGTGGCTATTGTTTAGTCATTATCAGTATAGCTGGGCTGGGACATAGAGCTAAGACCTTGCCTTAGGCAGTCATGCTGCCTTGAATTTGATTCCATAGAAACTGACTAGTTTATCTACTGACACCTCTGGTGGCTGTCTTGTCATATAAGGACACCTATGTCATATTCAAAAGCAGAGACATTACTTTACCAACATAGGTTCGCCTAGTCAAGGCTATGGTCTTTCCTGTGGTCATGTATGGATGTGAGAGCTGGACTGTGAAGAAGGCTGAGCGCCGAAGAATTGATGCTTTTGAACTATGGTGTTGGAGAAGACTCTTGAGAGTCCCTTGGACTGCAAGAAGATCCAACCAGTCCATTCTGAAGGAGATCAATCCTGGAATTTCTTTGGAAGGAATGATGCTAAAGCTGAAACTCCAGTATTTTGGCCACCTCATGCGAAGAGCTGACTCATTGGAGAAAACTCTGATGCTGGGAGGGATTGAGGGCAGGAGGAGAAGGGGATGACAGAGGATGAGATGGCTGGATGGCATCACTGACTTGATGGGTGTGAGTCTGAGTGACCTCCGGGAGCTGGTGATGGACAGGGAGGCCTGGCGTGCTGCGGTTCATGGGGTCGCAAAGAGTCGGACACGACTGAGCGACTGATCTGATCTGATCTGATGTCAAAATTGAATTTGGAACTTGAGTGAGGGGGTAGTTAGGTCTTGCTAAAAAACTGAAAACTTAACAGGTTGTTAAGGGTTTACTGGGCTTCTCTTGTCGCTTAGCTGGCAAAGAATCCACCTGCAATGCGGGAGACCTGGGTTCAATCCCTGGGTAGGGAAGATGCCCTGGAGAAGGGAAAGGCTATCCACTCCAGTATTCTGGTCTAGAGAATGCCATGGACTATGTAGTCCACAGGGTCGCAAAGAGTTGGACATAACTGAGCGACTTTCACTTTCATGGGTTTAATAGTGTCCCCTCAGGGACTTCCCTCATGGTCCAGTGATTAAGACTCCACACTCCCAATACAGGGGGCCCCGGTTTGATCCCTAGTCAGGGAACTAGATCCTGCATGCCTCAACTAAGAATCTGCAGGCCACAACTAAAGAGCCCACACACTGCAAAAAAGATCAAAGATCCCAATTGTTGCAACTAAGACCTGATATAGCAAAAAAAAAAAACAACTAAAAAAGAAAGTGTCCCTTCAAAATTCACATGTTAAAGTCTTAAACCCCAGTACCTTAGAATGTGACCTTATTTAGAAACAGGGTCATGATTAAAACTCTTCAAAAAATGGGCATAGAAGGAACCTATCTCAACAGAGTAAAGGCCATATATGATATGCCTAAAGCAAACATTATTCTCAGTGGTGAAAAGCTGAAAGCATTCCCCCTAAGATCAGGAACAAGACAAGGGTGTCCACTTTCACCACTGTTATTCAACATAGTTTTGGTGGTCCTAGCTACAGCAATCAGAGAAGAAAAAGAAATAAAATGAATCCAGATTGGAAAAGAAGAAGTAATGCTATCACTGTTTGCAGATGATATGATACTGTATATAGAAAATCCTAAAGATAGTATGAGGAAATTACTAGAGCTAATCAGTGAATTTAGCAAAGTTGCAGAATACAAAATCAATACATAGAAATCACATGCATTTCTATATACTAACAATGAAAAATCAGAAAGAGAAATTAAGGAATCAATCCCATTCACCATTGCCACAAAAAGAATTAATTATCTAGGAATAAACTTACCTAAGGAGACAAATTGCCAACATCCATTGGATTATGGAAAAAGCAAGAGAGTTCCAGAAAAACATCTACTGCTGCTTTCTTGACCATGCCAAAGCCTTTGATTGTATGGATCACAACAAACTGTGGAGAATTCTCTAAGAGTTGGGAATACCAGACAACCTGACCTGCCTCCTGAGACATCTGTATCCAGGTCAAGAAGCAACAGTTAGAACTGGCCATGGAAGTTCTAACTTTGGAAGACAGTATGGAGATTCCTTTAAAACCTAGGAATAAAACCACCATATGACCCAGCAATCCCACTCCTAGGCATATACCCTGAGGAAACCAGAGTTGAAAAAGAAACATGTATCCCATGGTTCATTACAGTACTATTTACAATAGCTAGAACATGGAAGCAACCTAGATGTCCATCAGCAATGAATGGATAAAGAAGTTGTGGTACATATACACAATGAGTAATCTCAACCATAAAAAGGAATGCATTTGAGTCAATTCTGATGAGGTGGATGAACCTAGAGCCTATTATACAGAGTGAAGTGAGTCAGAAAGAGAAAGATAAATAACGTATTCTAATGCATACAGACAGAATCTAGAAAAATGATACTGAAGAATTTATTTACAGGGCAGCAGTGGAGAAACAGACATACAGAATAAACTTATGGACATAGGGAGAGGGGAAGAGAAGTTGAGATGTATGGAAAGAGTAACATGGAAACTTATATTACCATATGTAAAATGATAGCCAATGAGAATTTGCTGTATGGCTCTGTAGGTATCTAGAGGGGTGGGATGGGGTGGCAGATGCGAGGGAGGTTCAAAAGGAAGAGTATATGTGTATACCTATGGCTGGTTCATGTTGAGGTTTGACAGAAAACAACAAAATTCTGTAAAGCAATTATCCTTCAATAAAAATAAATTAAAAAAAAAAACACAGGGTCATTGCAGATATAATTAGAAAAGGGAATACTTGTGATAAAGTGTCTGAAAACTTGGCTGAACTGCATTCTTCTGTTTGTGGCAAATACAACTTGAAAGTAATAAGCCTGGATATTTCATGGGGGCGATTTCCAAGTCAAGTGTTGACAGTGTGGACTGATTCCTCCTTGTTGCTTACAGTAAAAGCTGATAAGAGAGAAAGAAATTGAATGAGGAGCTGCTAAGCAAAAAGAAACTGGCATTGGAGATCTGGAAAATTCTATGATATTGAAAAAAAAAAAAAAAAAACTGGCACCCACCACATGTTCTGGAGGGAGCACCAGGGGCATGGCCAGACAACATTTTGCTACAGATAACAGTAAGGTCATTTGTGAATACAACAACCAGAAGGTACAGAGCCAGGACAAAAATGAAGGAAAGCTGTCAGACTCTGGGCATCTTACAGGCAGGAAATGGGTAAATAGAGCTGTTTGGCTGCAAATGGGTGATCCTTCAAAAAAGGGGGAAATGACCCTGAGGGAAAAACCACTTCTTCCATTCCAGAGGCAAGGGCCGCTGCTCAGAACTGAGAGGGTTAGGTTGCTGCCTGTATGGGCCCAGAGGACAGAGCATCCAGCCAAGAAGGATTATTTTAAGGCAAAAAATCAGACCTGCTTGCCTTTTCCTTCTGACTTCTCCCTTTCGGAATGGATTATCTATCATGTGCCTGTCCCATCATTGAATTTTATCTGTATTCTCAGGTTCACCAGTAAAGAGGAATTTTTCCTCAGGATAAAAATCATACCCTAAGTAACACCCATACCTGATTCGTATGATGTTTGAATGAGATGTAGGACTTAAGAACTGGTGCTGGGATGGGTTGTCCTTTGGAGACATTGGACTGGGGTGACTGTATTTTGCATATAAGTGAAGTCGCTCAGTCATGTCCGACTCTTAGCAACCCCACGGACTGGAGCCTACCAGGCTCCTCCGTCCATGGGATTTTCCCGGCAAAAGTACTGGGGTGGGGTGCCATTGCCTTCCCTTATATTTTGCATATAAGAAGGACATAAATTTGGAAAGACTAGAGAATTCCATGGTAGTCCAGTAGTTAGGACTCTGCACTTCCACTGCAGGGGCACAGGTTCAATCCCCAGTCAGGGAACTAAGATCCCATAAGCCTCACAGTGCCGCCCCCTCCAAATAAATGGGGGGACCAGCACCTCAGAATGTAACCTAGTTTGGAATTAGGGTGTTGCAAACAGTAATCAGTTAAGATGAGGTCATACTCATCTGGCATAGAGTGGACCTCTAATCCAACATGACTGGTGTCCTTATCAAAAGGGGAAATGTTCAAACATACACACTGGGAGAATCCCATGTGAAAATTGGAGTCATGCTATCAGAAGCCAAGGAACTAGCAGAGACTAGGGAAAGGCCTGGAAAAGAGCTTTCTTTAGCACCTTCAGAGGGAGCATGGCCATACTGGCATCTTGACCTTGGACTTCTGGCCTCCAGAACTGGGAGACAATAGATTTCTGTTAAGCCACTCAGTTTGTGGTAGTTTGTTACAGCAGCCATAGCAAACTAATACACAGATTTAGTATGAATTAAACATCTAAACACAAATAACTAAACACATTTTTTAAATGTTCCCATTAGATACAAAATTAAACTCTTCACGTATTAGTAATTGAATGCTGTCACATGGAATGGTTCAATATTTCTGAAATCATTAGTGATTTATTGAAGATGGACTGATTACCTTGCACAGTAGATTAAGATGAGAATTAACCCATTTTGAAAACCTCCAAATTTTCATACCAAATTCAGTGAATTTATGAGCAAAGACTAAAAGGACCTATGAATAAAACCCAAGAACTGGGTCTTCCTTGGTGGTCCAGTGGTTAAAAGTCCACCTTGCAATGCAAGGGACACTGGTTCGAATCCTGGTCCAGGAAGATCCCACATGCCATGGAGCAAATAAACCCATGAACCACAACTGCCAAGTCCACACATCTAAAGCCTGTCCTCCGGAACAAGAGAAGCCACAGCAATGAGAAGCCTGCATACCACTAGCCCATGGTGGTACAAAGACTAGCCCATGTTCACCACAACTAGAGAAAGCCAGCTAGCTGCAATGAAGACCTACCACAACCTAAATAAATAAATAAATGCAAAAAAAAAAAAAAAAAAAAGAGCTTAAGAGTTTTTGTAGAAAGTAGATGTCAGGGAGGAAGAAGTTTTTCTTTGCCCCTCTAGGTTTTTCAGGCTGGTCTAAGAGTTAAACTGACATCAGAGAGATTAACAGGAGAAAGTCAAACAGTAATAATGTGTACATGGGAGAGAGAAAAAAATTGAGCAACTTGTCATAATGGCTAAAACCCTCACCTTAAATACCATCTTCAGCTAAAGACACAAGAGGGTGTTGAGGGCGGGGAGAGCAGTTATGGGAAGCGACCAGGAAAAGCATAGTAAACAAAGGCAAGGTTAATACGTGGATTTAGGTCATTGCCTTCTCCACTGAAAAGACTGTCTAAAGATTTGGTCATCCTCCTCTTCCTGGTATATCTATGAAACACCCTCACAAATGGAGATTTCTGTTGTAAATTTTTCTTACAAAGGGGAAACTCCTATTTGGTGTTCAGAGTTTTTCCCATGTCTGCTTTTTCTCAGAAAATAACCGGCTTAAAATTAATATACTAAAGAGATATATTTGGGAATGGGAAATTCTGTTCCCCTACATAGACATGGCAAAGGGTGTTTATATTTAGATGACATATAGACACCTACTCATATTTGTACATACACACATATACAAATACACACAGGTATATGTATGTACTCACACATTAAAGTTATACTGTCTTCTTGATGTGAAAGAAATCTATCATCATAAGTATGTGTTGGGCGTTCACCCTCTTTGGCCTGGAGTTCTGCCCGTCTCCCTGGCTGGCTGTGTTCTAAAGCATAGCCAGCTCATGGGAACTGATCCAGGAGCACCTGCTATCACCAGTCCCAACCCTCCCTGGTGATTCTGACCACCAGACCTCAACCTCTCAGAACATGCAGCCATGCAAAGTCAGACCCAGAAACACAGGCCCGGGGGGTGGGGGAAAAACTGCATTTTAGATCAAAACATTTTGAAGAGGAAAAAAAAAAAAGGGAGGGGCACACCTAAGAGTGAGAGAGATTGATTCTTTTCTCACAAATGAAGTCAAGATTATTCATTCCTGCCCTTTTTTAAGGACAATTAATAGGAATTTCTCAAACTCAGAATGTCGAAACCATTAGTAGCTGATCACTTGAAGTCAGAATGCAGCTGTTATGATTAATGGCTGAATTTTAAATATTTCAGACAGATCAAGAAATTCTCGCACACTATCCTGCTTGTCGTGTGGGCCTCCCCAGGATGCTGGAGACAGTGTGATGGCATTTCAACAGGTTCTTTCCTCACTAGAATTCTGCATAATTCAAAAAAAAAAAAAAGTAAAACCCTAACGAAAATTCAAGTCCTCTCATTCATCAGGCAGCATGAGGTAGAATGGTGTAGTAGAAACAGTACTGATGAATTTGAAAGGAAAAAAAATTTTTTTGTCTTTTTATGCAACCTTAGGTACATCACTCAAATACTCAGTTTTCTCATTTGAAAAAATTAAAGTGAAGATGGTAAAGCCTTCCTTTGCTGATATATAGAAAATTCAAAAGAAAAAAGAAAGAGCAAAATATTAAGTGCTATTCAAATAAATAGTACTGGCTCCTCCTTTGTACAAGACACATGGACATCAATGAAACCGAATGAGGGAGAGGAGGATATTAAGGATGAATAAGGCCCGATTCTACAATCAAGGAAATTTCAGGCCTGTAGGCATAGAGTCACACTACAGATAATCATAATTTCAGGTAGAAAAAGGAAATACCATAGAACTTGGGGGTTACCTCAGGCTTGGGGAATGGTAACAAATCAAAGAAGGCTTCACGGAGGAAGTGATATTTGTGATAGAAATTAGCTGAGACTTGGAGGTCCTGCTTCCTGAATTCTGCTGAGTTTGGGGAGCCAGAAGGGAAACCAATGCCACTGAGGGAACGTGAAACCTTCCAATTCCCTCGCTGAAGCAGGAACCCAGTGTTCTTGTTAAGCCGCCTGAAAGCATGGCAAAAATAGAACAGGTCAAGCGTGTCTCCATATCAAACCATTTCCATCTCCCCAGCATTACTAAAAATGAAAGGGCGATCATCTGGATGGGGATGATATGCCCTTGTTCATGTCTATCAGATGCTTTAAAGCCCCCCAAATCCTTGCTACACCTGAGATGAAGGAAAAGGAGACTGCCATGGTAAATGACTCTTTAAAAAAAAAATGTCTAAAAAGAGAACAGTAAAATATAAAGAAATAGTTAAGAAGATGGAAACCATGGGGGATCGTGCCTGGCCTTCCTCCCTGGGAACATGATGAGAGTAATCCAGGATCTCCATTCCAGTCCACCTTCTGCACCCCTGAGGTTCACCTCCTTAAAAGGTGGTTTTGATCACATTACCATTATGCTCAGTGGACACGGCTCCCTGGTGCCTACAAAATTAAGCTCACATCTTTTAAATTAAAATCCTCCATGACAGGATCCCAACTGACTTTTCCAACATTTTCTTCTGTCTTTATCTTCATTATCTCTTCCCTTTGTTCCAGCCAAACAGGATGACACACTCTCGCTGAATCTGCTCTGAACTTTCCTGCCCTCTTCATGTTCAGGCTCTTATTCTCCTGCCCTTAAAGCCTCTATCCCACATCCACCTTTCAAAATTGAAGCCATTGTTCCAGGATCAATTCAAATCTCATCGCCATCCAATTAAACAATAATTTCCCTGAGCCCCTGCCATGAACATCTCCAAATGCTCACTGGAGATGTAAAGATGAGTAGCACCTGTCTGGCACTCTACTTGCTACTTCAGGAAGAAAAGACAGACACTTAAACAATTATCTATTAAAATGCCCTATGCTAGTATATATAATGCATTGTGCAGACCCTGGACCTTAACCCATAGGCATGAGAGTCTTTTAAGGGTCATTTTAGGATCAATGTCTGATATTATATGTTTGATATTACCTGATAATGCTGACAGCAGTATGGAGGGCAACCTGAAGGCAAAGGTAGCAGTGGAGAAGCTATTCTTACAGTCCACAGATGACAGAATGGGTAGTTGCACCATGATAGACTTGGTGTTCATAAAAAAGAAGTGATGAATCAACAAGGATCCATTGTATATCACAGGGAACTCTGCTTCATGTTATCTGGCAGCATGGAGGGAAGGGAAATTGAGGGGAGAATGGATACATGTAAGTCCCTTTGCTGTTCACCTGAAACTATCACAGTATTGTTAATTGGCTATACCCCAATAAAAAACCTGGAGAAGGCAATGGCACCCCAATCTAGTACTCTTGCCTGGAAAGTCCCATGGACGGGGGAGCCTGGTGGGCTACAGTCCATGGGGTTGCTAAGAGTTGGACACGACTGAGCGACTTCACTTTCATTTTTCATTTTCATCCATTGGAGAAGGCAATGGCAACCCACTCCAGTGTTCTTGCCTGGAGAATCCCAGGGACAGGGGAGCCTGGTGGGCTACTGTCTATGGGGTTGCACAGTCAGACATGACTGAAGCGACTTAGCAGCCGCAGCAATAGAAAACTGTGGGAAAGATGCTTTGCAAGATTGAAGGCAGAAGGAGAAGAGGGCGACAGTGGATGTGATGGTTGGATAGCATCACTGATTCAATGGACATGCACTCAGGCAAACTCCAGGAGACAGTGAGGGACAGGGAAGCCTGGCACGCTGCAGTTCATGGGGTTGCAAAGAGTCAGACATGACTTGGCAACTGAACAACAACAACAAACAATAGGAAATTAAAAAAGTTTTTAAAAAGAAAGAATACATTCAAAGCCTTCATCTATTAGGACTCTCCTAATCTACCCCTTATTTATCTTTGGGTAGATATTATTTTTTTTCTGCTATTGAACCACTACTTGTATTTTTCCATGTATCGGCATTTTTGACTTATATTACAGTCAATTTTATGGTTTATCCCCCCACTATTAAACCAAAAATTCCTGAGTTTGAATTTTGGTAAGTGCTGAAGAAATGAGTGAAGGGACTTGTATGAAGTTGACTTAGAAATGTTTGATTGCCAGAAATAGAATCCCACACAATTTAACTCAAAGAAAGGGAGGTTTATTATCAAGATGCAAAGATAGCTCATGGAAACTGGGGCCAGGAAACAGAATCAGGCCCCAGGAAGGAACTTGCTGGTTAGGGCCAATTGTGAGCCAACTCTCAGGGTATGGATCTCTCAGTTTAGATTCTTAAAAGTGAAGATCTGTCTACCCTAGGTACAGTCAACTGTGGCCAGGGAGGGGTTGGGGTTACATGATACAAGCATGGCAAAGAAGATCATTTCTTACCTGAATAAAACATCTTTACTAGAGATAATTATTTCAAAACACTTCACAGACATTGGTCTCAAGTATTCACAAATCACAATCCTGTGAGATAGTAATGGGTCATTTTTCTCCCCTTAATCTCCCTTTTATAAGCAAGTAAAGCAGCTCAGAGAAGCTACATGATTTGCTCAGGAAGTATCACACAGGAAGTCATTTGTAGAATAAAATATCTTAATCTAGAAATACACATTTTTCAAATTCAAGACTGGTTTGATCAGACTATATGATGTTTCAAAACATTCCTAACTCATCCATTTATAGAACGGCATTTTCCAAGCACTTATAAGGACCATACCCTGAACCTGGGATTGGGATGAATCTTTTAAAGTGAAATATTTTACTCATGCTGATCATAGAAGCAAAGAGATATCTTTCAATTTACCACTAAAGAAATGAGGCGAATGGGAGAGTGTTTTATTAAAGTACTGAAACTTCTCCCCAAAGTTTCTATAATTAGTTCAGGTACTTAGTGATATTCTAAAGTTATTTTATTTGGCAATAATATTTAAGATTAATATATTCTCTCTGGTATCTATAGTAACTGGTCTTGTGGCATAGTATGAAGATTGGAGATTTATTTATATTTAGGCTTCACCCAAGAGGAAGATTTTTGTATAATTTATTGTTACATTTAGAGAGCATAAAACCTTTAGGCCACAATGTGTAGTTAATATTCAGAATTAAGTCAGTTGATTATGCATCAACTGGTAGGTCAAATTCAGCTTTGTGTGCTATAATTTATAATACAGGTTTTTGCCTGGAGCGACATGGAAGCCCTGAAGCAGTGCTGTGAATTATTACAACTAAATCGGGCACTATCTGCCAAAATATACACGATTGCTTGTATTTCTATTGCACGAAGGCTATAAACATGATTTCCAAGAGCTCTGTGCTGCAAGGACATCTAAATAAAATATCAGTTTCATGACCAGTGTCAGCATTTAGAAACTTATTTCCTTTATTTGCAGCTGCTACAAGTCTTGGTTTCTGTGGCAATTCACTTCTTAGCCACTTACTAAATGGCAGTTTACAGGTTTTATGACCACACGGTGTAAGCATATTTCTCTCTTTTCATGAATGCACAAACTACCCTGCAGTACCCTTGTGATCATTATTAAAACTGTATTTGGAAAGCATCCTTACATATGGCATTTAATAAGCCAAGATACTTTAATAAAAGATTCAGTACACACTTAAGCTGTATTATGAATTTCTTTTGTTGAACAAGTTGTGTTTTTGATCACTGTTTACCCAGCCCCTTAGCTAAGATTTCTAAACTAAAATGTGAATGGTCTCTTCTTGGACTGTAGATTTTAACTGTTTTTTTTTTTTTCCTTAATTGGTGGAAAACTGCTTTACAATTTTGTGCTGGTTTCTGCTATATAACAATGCAAATCAGTCAACTGTCTTAATTCCAAGGGAGACTCTGTTCTCTGAACAAAGGCCAGCAAATGTAGCCACCTCTTGGTGACGGATGAGTGGATTTCCTATTTTACAGATCTGTAAAAATTACAGAAAAGAATTTTAATCTAAACTTTCCAAAGTAAGAGAAGGTTAGTAAACTCTAGAACATGCAATCTATATATATGATCATTTACATGATGATTACAAAGAGCATACAATCAAATTTTTTCTATTACTGAATTCTGACCTACTCTATCCAAGTGAAGGTCAAAGCCCAAAACTAACATTAGAAAAATGTTCAAGTTAACCAGGGGCAAAATTACATCACCCATCCCAGGCACTTGGGAGGCAAGGTTGGTTCCAGCAATCCCCGTCTCTCTCTTCTTCTGCCAAGGGTACATGCTATTGGCATCAGTGGGATAAATGGAGCCAAGGAAGTAAAAACAACTAGAAACGGATTTTGCCCTAGTGAAAACTGGGTATTTTTTATAGTCATAGTTGTCCCAAAGTTTTGAAAGGAAACAGTAAGGGCAAAGATCCTAGGGTGAGAATGAGCTTGGCAAATTGAAATAACACCCAAATTCTATATTTATAAGGAAAAGAGTCCTGACTCCAACTTTTGGTAAACTCAGTTTCAGTTTGGGTTACCAAATTTAGTAATCCTTAGTATTAATTTACACTGTAAGATTTTAATAAATAAAGCTCATTGCTATACAAAAACGAAAGCAAAAAAAAAAAAAGAAACTAACAAAATCTTTCTTATGGATACAGCATTTGCCCATAAGAATCAAAGAAAAGGACTGGAATTTTAAACCAGATCTTTATCAAGAAACTGGCCAAAATCAAGCTTTAAAAATGACCAGAAAATACCACGGTCTCTCCCCCTCTTGTTTCCAGATAGTGCAGGATGAGTTATTCTTAGCTAGGAGCCCAGTTCACTGATGCTGCTGGGGGAGAATATCTGGAAATGCCCGTGGGAACCCCAACCACTGATGTGACATCAGTTGTCTCATGTGATGCAAAAGAGGTGAGAACTGTCCAAGCAACTGTGGTACCTGGTTTGCTTGACTTTATGTATGATCATTGGAGTCTTCCCCACACTGAGATGCTATACACCTATACCTCCTGCCTAAAAGGACAGGGATGTGCCAACCTTCAGCCAGCATGCAACAAAACACCTTCTCCAATGTGGCATGCTGCCTCCAAAATGGCGGTAAGCTACTTTGAAGCAGTGATTATATTTAACACATGTTTTATATCATTTTGGCTTGAGCAGGGAGCACACAGGTGTGGGAAGAGGCCACCCCAGGCAGCCACAGGGGCCCAGCCCTGTCCTAGAGGTGCAATCACCTCCTGTCACCTGTGATGGGACCACCAAGCACATATCTGAAGGTGAAATCCGGCTCATGCGATGAACTTATTTACATGCCCAGCTAAAGAAAACAGGTGCGTGGCCCCCTCACATCAGGGAACTCACTGTTCAATGAGACATGTGACTCAGCAAGCTGCAGCAGGTGTGCAGCCTGGCAGGCAGGCCCCGAACAAGCTTCTGGAAGGATATGGGACAACAACAGCAGTGTGCTACCTGGCTGCTCTTCTGTGCTGCCTTCTAAGCCCACAAGGCTGAGAACATGCCAAAGTCCTTACTACTGCAACATCAGGGAGAATTGCAGGCAGCAGCCAATAGGTTGGGGGCTGCAGGCAGATGGTCTTTAGTGTAAATAATCACCAACCTGAGAGTCTCCATGCTTCAGGAAACCCCTAAGGTTCAGTTAGCCTCCATCTTTCCACCCTTCACATATTCAAATATTTGTGAAGCACCTGCTAGTCTCAATATTTTTAAAGCAGATTTTAAAATCTTATATGTATCACTTACCAGGTTTCCCACATGTATGAAAAAAATATCACTACATTCTTTTGCCTTGGCCCAGAGTTACAGTATTACCTAAGAGCAAACAATATGTTTGTTCCCAATTTAATAATCTTTAAATCAGAAGTATTACAATTATTATTGGCTTCCTTGGTGGCTCAGACAGTGAAGAATCCACCTGAGATTCAGGATACCTGGGTTGGGAAGATCCCCTGGAGGAGAGCATGACTACCCACTCCAGTATTCTTGCCTGGAGAATCCCCATGGGCAGAGGAGGCTGGCAGGCTACAGTCCATGGGGTCACAAAGAATCAGACATAACTGAGCAGCTAAGCACAAGATCACAATTATTTATTTTTCTCTAAAAACCTGTAATGTGATACATATTACATAGAATTCTTTGATGGTATCTTAAGCAAAAAGAAAGAAATCTCAATCAATTTTCATTGACCAAAATTAGCTTTTACAAACAAAAGATTCTAAGACCTGGGTTTTAAATGGGAGAACGAGAACAAGCTACTAATGCACACAAGAATGTGGATGAGTCTTAAACACATGACACTGAGTCAAAGAAACTGGACACAAAGGCTACATCCAGTATAATTCCACTTATACAGTATTCTTGGAAAGATAAAGATATAGAGACCAGATCAGTGAGTGGTTGCCAAAAACTGAGGGCAAAAGGATGGTTTGACTACAAAAGAAGATAAGAGAATATTTGGAGGTGATTAAACTATTTTGTATCATGACTGTGTGATGGTTGCATAACTGGATATAGTCTGTCAAATCTCTTAGAACTATACACCAAAAAGGGTGAATTTTTCTAGGAAAATGAAAAAAGGAAAATTCTTTTCAAATAATTAAAGAATTATGTTGTGTTTGATGGTTGCATAGCTGGACATAGTTTGTCAAATCTCTTAGAACCATACACCAAAAAGGGTGGATTTTTCTAGGGGAAAAAAAAAAGGAAAATTCTTTTCAAATAATTAAAGAATTATGTTGTGGGAAATGCAAAAAGAAGTTGGATGAATGTTTAATTATTATTGCAATGCAGATGATCGACAAATTCTAAATAAAAGTGACCCACGTTGGTATAAAATTCTGGGCACACAGAACTATAGGAAAGACCTAGAGTTTACTTTGCATGAGTGCATGCTAAGTCGCTTCAGTCATGTCCAACTCTTTGCAACCCTATGGACTATAGCCTGCCAGGCCCCTCTCTCAATCGAATTCTCCAGGCAAGAATACTGTAGTAGGTTGCCATTTCCTTCTCCAAGGGATCTTCCCAACCCCGGGATTGAACCCATGTCTCTCACATTGGCAGACAGATTCTTTGTCACTGAGCCACCAGGGAAGCCAGAGTTTACTTTAAATATCCTCAAATGCTAAGTCAATACTTACAGTCACAGAGCTGCTCAAGCATTTATGTAACCTCAGATACATTCAGGGAAAAGGAGAGAGGGAAGCTAGGCTCCTTTACCTTTTCTGCGGGGGGCAGGCGGTGGAAGAGTCCCTAGCACAAAGAGTTACTCTCAATTTATAAGAAAGTAAACTCCACAACGACGGGGAGTTTGAATTACATACTGATGCGTAGCTAGTACTCTAGAAAGTGTAGACACATATCAGAAGTACAGTGTTGAATACAGCGTTGAAGCTGATCTGCCTAGATTAACTCAAAGGATCATCTCCCATTTCCAAATATACAGATGCGTGAGATAAAATTTTAACAAAAGAATGTTAAGTACCTAATGGAACTCAAACCCAAGACAGTTGACAAAACTAAAAAGGAAGAAGGTGACAAAACAAAGCCACTGTTATAACAAAAGCCAGCTAAAATGGCCCATGCTGCGGCTAAGTCGCTTCAGTCATGTCTGACTCTGTGTGACCCCATAGACGGCAGTCCACCAGGCTCCCCCATCCCTGGGATTCTCCAGGCAAGAACACTAGAGTGGGTTGCCATTTCCTTCTCCAATGCATGAAAGTGAAAAGTGAAAGTGAAGTCACTCAGTCGTGTCCAATTCTTAGCAACCCCATGGACTGCAGCCTACCAGGCTCCTCTGTCCGTGGGATTTTCCAGGCAAGAGTACTGGAGTGGGATGCCATTGCCTTTTCCAAAAATGGCCCATGGGACTCTTTTATTTGAACTTATGTCCTAAGAGCTGGGAGATGGATTTCTGATGTGGGCAGGGAGTGGTGAGAGACCAAGGGCTTCATGACCTTGAAAAGCTAAAACTGATCCTGCCAGAATTCAAGGAGGGCTTCTTCAGATCTGGAACAGAGTCTGGAATAGCTTTACTGACTGGTTTGGGAAGCCAGAAAAGAAGCTTCACATCCACCAAACCAGGACAAAAAGAGTCACATGCAAGAAGTTGGGACTCCCATCTGTGCCATATAAATGTATGGAGTTCTACAATCATGACTTGCATGTTGTGTGACCTCCAGCCTTAAGTGAGAAGTTAACATGAACTGGGGACCAGGGAATCCTGGCAAAGGCAACCACCAAGTTCACCACTTGAGACTCTCACAGAAAGCAAACCCCATATAAATTGACCCATAACCCAAGATTACAGATAATGTAAGCTAAAACAATACAATGTAAAGAGTCAGCCGATGCAACCATTGTGCCTATAAATAAAAAGGCAATTTAAAAGAGGTCTTAAAATAATTATGATTAGATGTTCAAAGCAGAAGCAAATTTACTGTAAAGTTAATGAAGCTAATGCTTCTGGGCCTCTCACAGGCACAGGCCCTTTCCAAGGCCCTGGGAGGGACCTTAGGAATGTACTCACAGGGCCTCATGTTGTTATAAAATTTACAAAAGATATTTTAACCTTAATTAGTTGAGACCACTGTCTCCTTCCGTTCTGTCTCACTCACACTTCTATTTTTATCTGAAGATATAAGAATGCAATGGACATCTTTGGGATTAGATTGGAGTTGAGATGTATTTTGAAAATGTATTGTTTGGAGTTATTGGGATATACTTATGAGGATAATAGTCATTTCTGTGTAGTGACATGAAGGTATAGGACCAAAGATTGTATCCTACTGTAAGCTTATCCTAGAGTACCCCTGCACCACAAATATGTAGAAAAGAAAAAACAACTGAAATCGATAGAGTCTCATGTGTAGAAATTCTTTCAATTCTTAAAGATAATATATGAAAGAAATTAGATTTCTTCCCAAATTTGACAGTGATTCTTATATTGCCAAAAGCTATGTGTGAAGCTGAAACTAACTTTTATAAATCACAAATAATAAAAGTTAAATTCTAATTTAATACTAATCTCAAGTATACTAGAGAAAAGACTGAATTATCTCTCTGTTCTCCCTTTAAAAATACTATAAATGTGTCATAGGAAGAGGAAGTCAAGGATTGAGCTGTGCTGGGCACTTAATTAATAAAAGCATTTTACTTTTATGGACTTTTTTGTGGTACCTGGCAACTTTTTGAACTAACAATTTTTGTGGTTTCTTTTCTCATTCCAAACAAATATTACCTAGTATATTTAAGTTTGTAATTGTTTGCTTTTTTTTTCTTAAAGACGGGCCGTCAAAAATGCTTCAGGTTCCACAAATCCTTGACCTCCCCCTGGTTTAAAAGCTAACAGAAAGAACAGAAATTATATGCCAAATATAAGGCAGCATGAAAAAGAAAATATTAGAAAAAGAATCAAATAGAAAATCTAGAAATAAAAATATCAAGTCAGTGAAAAAAAATTCAATGAAAGAGTTGAACAGAAAACTAGACAGAACCACTGAGAGATTAACTAAAATATAAAAATAGATATAAGAACACTTCAGAATGCAACACAGAGAGAAAATATGAACAAGAGTTAAGACACATGAAAGGTACAGATTTCCAACATACACATTATGAGTTCCAGAACATGGAAACAGAAAGAATGAAAATGAGTAAATAATCAGAGATAATACTCAAGAATTGTCTAGAAATGAAAACCAAAGTCCTCATATTGTTGGAATGTACAAAATCATGAGAATAAATTAAAGCAAATGCACACGTATACACACTGTAATAAAACAGTATATTATAAAAAAGAGACAACTTTAAAAGCCGTCATAGACAAAAAGATAAATTAACAAGCTTTAAATAAAATTAGGCTGACTGAGGACTTCAATCAGCAATAGCGACGCTAGAAGACAATGGAACACGCTATCCAGTTAAACCACCATTCAAAAATGAATGCTAGGGACTTTCCTATAATTCTGTAAAACGTATTTGGCTAGTACTCTTCAAAATGTAAGATCATGAAAGATAAAGAAAAGTGAGGAACTTCCCCAAACTGGTGCAGACGAAGATTAACTAAATGCAGTGGGTGATCCTGGATTGGATCTAGATCCTAGAAAACTATAACTTAGGACCAATTGAAAAAATGTAAATATGGTTTATAGAATAGCAATGAGTATTATACTAACGCTAATTTCCTAGTTTTGATCATTTTACTGTGATTATTTGAGGGTGAAGAAGAAGGATATGCTAAAATTAGCTGTACTACTTTCGCAACTTTCTGTAAGTCTGAAATCATTATAAAACTTAAGAAATAAAAATATACTTAAAAGATTTCATATCAACATTTTAGGAGTACCATTAAAGAATAAAAACAAAGAAAAGACAGGAAACTTAAGCATTCCTACTGAAAACATAAGAGAGGGGAAAACAGAAGCAAAGAAATAGCCTGTGAATACAGAACAAAATAAGATGGTAATGTATAGTAAAAAGATATTAGCAAAACAGGAAACAGAATTTATAGCAAAATGCATGAAAATAAGAATGTGCTAAGTCATTTCAGTCATGTCCGACTCTGTGAGACCCCATAGATGGCAGCCCACCAGGCTTCCCCATCCCTGGGATTCTCCAGGCAAGAACACTAGAGTGGGTTGCCATTTCCTTCTCCAATGCATGAAAGTGAAAAGTGAAAGTGAAGTCGCACAGTCCTATCTGACTCTTTGTGACCCCATGGACTGCAGCCTACCAGGCTCCTCCATCCATGGGATTTTCCAGGCAAGAGTACTGGAGCGGGGTGCCATTGCCTTCTCTGAAATTAGAATGTAGTTTAGGATAATTAACACAAGCTGCTATTACTGACCAGTTCCCAAAATCCCAACAGTGTAATATGTAAAGTCTGACATCAGTGACAAGGCCTATGTCACCTGGAACATATGGTCTCCAAGATGATCTCCAGAACTAATCAGATGGCCCCAAGCTCACAGCAAGGATGCAGAGCACAAACTACACACGCCACAAAGAGGGGACACTATAACCCTAACAGGGAAAGCAGCATCAGCCAGATGTAACAATCATGAAGGTATGGGTGCCCAACAGTTTCTTCTCGCAGAAAGCAAAAAGTGACAGAGTTACACCGATACATTGACAAATTGAAACCATGTGTGGGAATTCTTCACACATTAGAGATTACTGTTAGCTGCTCAGTTGTGTCCAACTCTTTGCAACCATATAGACTGTAGCTCACCAAGCTCCTCTTTCCATGTGATCTCTGAGGCAAGAATACTAGAGTAGGTAGCCATTCCCGTCTTCAGATGATCTTCCTGACCCAGGGATCGAACCCAGGTCTCCTGCATTGCAGGCAGATTCTTTACCATCCGAGCCACCAGGAAAGCCCAGGAAGAGATCAAATAAACCACAAATTACCAGAAAGATAGAATTTGAGCAGCACTAATGCCAGTTTCAATCTAATAGTAATACAAAGAGCCCTGCCACCCATGTGGAGAATGCACATTCTTTTCACACACGTGGAATGGCAGAAGTTGATTACCTACTGAATCATAAAGGTTGTTTCCAGAAGCCCCATAGAGTCTGTCATTAAGAATTCACAATATTACTTGAAAGTAATTATAAAAAAAAAGCAGAAAAAGATAAAAGACATAAATTTAGAAAATGAAAGGCATACTGCTAGGTAACCAATGAGTTAAAGAAAAAAATATAGACTTGGAGGTTATGAGATATTTGCAACTGAATAAAAGTGAAAACAATATATATCAAAATTATGCTGATGACAGAAAAGAATTATAGAAAATTTGTAGTCTTAAATTCATGAATTAAATATTGAAAATAAATGAGTTAAATATTCAATTTAGGGAGTTGGAAAAAAAACAGAGCCAACCCAGAGAAAGTAAAAGAGAATAAATTTAAAAGATATGAGCAAAATCTCATAGAAAAATATATTAATGGTCAGTCTATAAAACCAAAAGCTGATTTTTGAGTGACCAGTCAGGAAAAGAAAACCTCAAGCAAGTCTACCCAATGAAAAAGTAAAGAAAAAGTGATAAATTGTATCTGCAAAGAGTATTCTATGAAAGAACTGAATTATTATAAATTCAAAAAATCAGATGACATGGAAAATTATAGACAGATGATAAAGAGATATAGACATGCCTATAGAAATAGATTTGTATGTTTTTAAACACATACACACTCATACACACATTAAAACCCAAGAAAAACTAGAATAACAGTAAACCAGTAACAGTTAAATAAACTGAACTGCAACTCAGTAAGCGGCTTTGCACATGGCAAAAGGCGAATTGAATTCCTGGGTCATACGCCACCCAAAAATAAACCCTGGATAAATTAAATGCCTATATGTAAAAAAAAAAAAAAAAGTCAAACTTTTAAAATCATTATAATGAAATACAGAATATATTTTGAAATAATAGTTAAAGCTAGCTATTTGGATCTAAACACAAGCCACGTAAAGACTTCCTAAAATCATTAAGAAAGAGACAAATATGCCACTAGCAAAAATGTCAAAAATATGGTTAAGCAATTCATTAAAGGTGGAACACAGTGTCTCTAATGATAAGTTATGTACACATTTAAAACTGAAGACATGATCAGGTAACTTAAAACCAAGTATTGGAGAAAATATGGAAAAACAATAACTCTAATACAATTCTGCTGGCAGAAGTATAGACTGCTATAGTCACTTTAGAGAGCAATTTAGCAATTACCTATCTAGTTCAACAATTCCATTCCTAATCTAATACCTTTCAGTATTACCATATCTTCATTCTCCTTAAAAAGAAAACTAATCCAAATAGTTTACATGTTTTATCAAATCCTCAGAAATAAATTCTCACATACAATCCTTATTTTTCCAGTTTCAAGCAACTGGAGAAAAAAATGAAAATTATGCTGTTCATTTTATATAACTTGATACCAAAACCAGAAATCCTCACGTATTTTTACAAGGAGAATGGTACAAAAATACTCACTGCATTATCATCTGAAGTAATCAATGTCCACAAAACAGAAACATCCATCAGTAAGGAAATGGACATATTATGCATGCTAAGTCACTTCAGTTGTGTCCAACTCTTTGTGACCCCATGGACTGTAGCCTGCCATGCTCCCTTGTCCATGGGATTTTCCAGGCAAGAATACTGGAGTGGGTTGCTACTTCCTTCCTCAGAGGATCTTCCTGACCCGGGGATCACACGCATGCCACTTAGGTCTCCTGCATAGGCAGGCAGGTTCTTTGCCGCTAGTGCCCGCTGGGAAGCCCCTGGACACATTATAGAACACTCATACAATGAACTACTATACAGCTATTAAAATAAATGCACTGAGCTATCTGTATCAACATAGATTGCAATAACACAAAAATGAGTGAAAACAGAAAGTTGGGAACCCTGAGGTTGCTATGCTGTGATTTGTAGCAAACAGAAGTAAATAGATAAATAGATATTACATGAAATTCCTGTGAGTGGAGAGGAAGGAAAGTGAATGGGAGTGAGAAGGGTACAAGGAGACTTCAACTTGCCTGGAAAGAAAGAGAGTCAAAGATTGAAACAAAACTAAATTCCTTCCAACTCCTTCTGTCCAGGTTAGTGCCGCATACAGGGTCTATGCAGTTAAGAGACAGTTTTATTGCATCAAATTTGAACCGTTTGCACCTATTACATCTACATCCCATGGGCCACTTTGTTGCACCCAGAAATCTTTTAAAAGTTTCTCAACCTTCTCCCCTTATAAGTACCAAAGACTATAGCTGGTTTCCCTGACTTTTGGTTGTCATAAGAAGTCTATTATTGTCTGAGATTCGTGCACACAAACATCTCTAGTTTTCTCTTTCCTTTTCAGGCTCTGCTTGCTCCTTTGGAGACCTTATCATATTCAAAAGTTAGTGTGCCCTGCTTTTCTGTGCAGGGCTCTTGAAAATTAGAGCAATATAGCATAGTAATCAGAGTACAGTATATGCAGTCCACTTGTTGGGACCCTATTCTGTCTATGTGACCCTGGGTGAGGCATCTGACATCTCTGTGCCTCAATTTCAGCCTCCCATAGCATGGAATAAAAATAAGAGGTCCCAGGAAGTTTATTAGGAGGTTTATGTAATAAGAGGTTACCTTTGTTGCATGCTTACTATGTGTCAGTCACTAGATTAAGTGCTTGACCTGTCTTAACTAAGCTAATCCTCTTAACTATCCTACAAGTTGGACATTTTTCTATGTTCATACAGTTGAGGATGGGGAAATATAAATAGGTTAAATTATTCATCTAAACTTACACAGTGAGCACAGTTTGCCCCCACTTATTGTGGTTTTGACCCCTCTGCTACAGAACCTTCTGGTAAAAGGAGGATATAGATGTTCTTAGGTAGCACCTCATAGGGTGCTTAGACCCAGAAAACACTCAATACATGTTAGCTGCTATAATTGACATTCAAACCCAAACTATTCAGCAAACACACACTTCTCAGAATTCACCAGGTTTTATCCACGAAGAGAACGCAGCATAAGACTCACTCCTGGGACCAAACCTGGGAGGTTCCATCCTACTTCCGAAGGAAAGTGTCAGAGAGGGGAGGGAGCTGCTACACTGATCACGTGGCTCTGCCTCTTCAAACCTGTCGAACTGTGGCCATGAGCACTACAGCCCGGCAATGAGCATCTGTTTCAAGTTACTTCTGTGCTTTAGTTTTCTAAGCCTTAAAATAATGCAAACGGTTCATGAATAAGGAGGGACTCCTCCTAGGTCATCTCCCCCCATCCAATCCAAATGGTACACTCTTTTTGAAGGAGTATTTATTGTGTGTTAAATAAGTAACTGGCTTACTTAGAGACAAACTGCTTCAACCTAAAGGAATGAGAATCTCTGAGATGAGTCAAACTTCTGAAAGGGTGTTTTCGGCTGAGATGCTGCTTTGGTGTCTATAGGACCTGAGGAATGAATTAACAAGAAATGCCTCCCTAACCTAAACGGTCAAAGAATGTTTATGTCAATTAGGATTCCTATAACACAAAGGAATACTGTGATGCCAATAAAAATCACCGTTGTAAGAGTTTTTAATGATATAGGGAAAATCTTGTGAAAGAATGTTCAGTGCAAAGGCAGGATATGTAACTGCATATAAATTGCAATCTCAGCTATATATAAGCACAGAAGAAAGACAGAAAAAATGCAGTAAATGTTAACAGTGTTGATCTCTAAATGGTGAGATCCCAGATAATTTGTAGATCTCTCTTTGGACTTCTTGGTGTGTTTGCAGTTTCTACAAAGCACCTCTTACTTTTGTGTGAAAGAAGGTTAACTTTTTTAAATTTTCTTGAAACATTCCTATCAAAACCAGCACCACATCCACGTTCATCCACCAAGGGCAGCCAAGAATGAACACACGTGGAGTCAGAGAGCTCTCTCTGGGCTTGCACCTTTCCAGCCACCAGTCAGGGAAGCTTGAGGAAGGAAGGCACTGTAAGCCTTCAGTTGCTTTTGGACAAACATTGATAAAAATTACAGCTCCACCTCACCTAGATACTGTCAGCACAACGTGATGGAAGAGCAGTGAAAGGGCTTTGCAAACTCAAGTATTGACACTATGGCAATGGCACCCCCACTCCAGTACTCTTGCCTGGAAAATCCCATGGACGGAGGAGCCTGTGGGCTGCAGTCCATGGGATCACGAAGTGTCAGACACGACTGAGTGACTTCACTTTTCACTTTAACCTTCATCTAGTTTTATTTGCTCTATCATGAGGGCACAGGTACTGGGGACTGCCCTCTGCTCTCAGACGCACTCATGCACAGTACGTTCAGATATAAGAGAACCCTAAGTACAACTGTCTCTCACTAACTCCTCTACCAGGCCATACTCTGCCACTTCCCCATCACCCCATCACCTTTGCAGTGACCTGCTGCTGCCAAGGGACTCACAGCCTTACCTACTTACCTAGAGGAGCTTAGTGTTTGAGCAGGAGAAGGATGACAGTATCCTGGATGCTTCCTATGAAGTGGGTACCAGGAAAGGGCAGGTGCAGGAAAAACAAAACAAACAAACAAACAAAATAACCAGAAAAGGCAGCACCAGAATTCAGAAGGGAGAGGGCAACATTTCAGGAACTGTGGCATCTTATGATTCTGGTTTCTCCACCAGCCAGAGCTGGACATGGAGAAAGCTCTATCAGCATCTGATTGACTTTCCACAATCAGTGAGTGTGCAGTTCCCTAACCAGAGACATCCTTAATGAACTCTGACCTTTCACAGCCCTTATAGGTTGCAAAATATGTTGCATAAGTTTTCTCTCTTGATCTTCACCACACGTTTGTGAGAAAATACCATCATTCCCATCATAAAGACAGATAAGAAAACAAGAGCTTGGATAATTAAAATGCGTCATACATCAAGGCCGTACATTTTACTCTAAAGAATCCACTTGGATCTTAATCAAACTGCATCTGATGCCAGTTCTTCCAGTTTTTCGCAACTGACATCTTGTTAGATTTTTGTTGGCTGATACTATTCCACCATGTTGATTCATGGTGGCTCAGACGGTAAAGCGTCTGATTGCCCGCAATGCAGGAGACCCAGGTTCGATCCCTGGGTCAGGAAGATGCCCTGGAGAAGAAAATGGCAATCCACTCCAGTACTCTTGCCTGGAAAATTCCATGGACAGAGAAGCCTGGTGGGCTACAGTCTATGGGGTGGCAAAGAGTCGGACATGACTGAGCGACTTCACTTTCACTTTCTTTCTTTCACTGTTCCACCGGTATTTTCCAGACCCTGATCCTGTTTCTATTTATGAATTTGTTTTTAAATTTTAAGAGTAGGAATTAGATTACTATTTGGGATCATTCATTCATTTATACATTTAAAAGCCTATGATGTATCAAACACTGTTTCTTGCAATAGAGAGTTAGAGGGAATAACAAGGATGAATTACATCCCTTATCTTTGTCATCCTCATTTTTGAAGGAAAAATGCATGTGTCACATCTCTCTCACCTCCATCCCTTCATCATCTCCCTTCTGCACTGTTTCATAGACTCCAAGCTGGTCTCTGGCCTACAGCCCACCCTGCTCCTGTCTCTTAACACAGCTCATAACCATGCCTCTCTTCTGACACAGCCCCCATTTGTTATACATAGCTGCAAGGGCATAAGATTTTAAGACGGGCTGCAGGGACCCTCTGGGCCTATTTCCTCCCTCTGCCCCCATCTCTTCCCATTTCCCCTGCACTGAGTTATGCTCTGGTGAAAAGCCACTCAGATCTCCAACCCACTGGACTTTGCTCATTCCCAGCTTTGCCCACACAGAACTTTCTGCTTAGTATGCCCCTTCCTTATTCTTGCCTTGCCCATTTCCATTCAGCCTTTATTTAAAAAAACAAAAACAAAAGCTCAGATGCTTCCTTTTCTTAGAATTTTTTTCTGATATCTTCCTTTCCCCTCAGAAGCCACGTCTCCTCACATGGAGTGAACCCCCTGGTCACACTGCATTGTCAACTTTCTCTACCTGTCTCTTCTAGACCCCAGAGAACAGAGGGGATTATAATGACATCTTAGCATCTAGCTCGCAGCCAACTTGGAACATGGTAGAGGCTCAATAAATAGCTTTTAATTGAATTAACTGAATTGGGAAAACAAAGAGTGTTCCTAATCATATACTTACTCCCCACCTAAGAAAAATCTATTGTTGTCTTCTCATATCTTCTAGTCTGGTAGAGAGAAGAGTGGAGAAAGGATCATGGGATTCCACATATTTTCTGTTTTAATGTGTTAATAATAAAACCATTCATTGTCATGTTTATTACATATTTGTTACAAGTTGAATGAATGTTTCTTGGGTTCTGTGTGCAGGGATTAAAAAACAAGTTTCGAGTGTCGACAATGGGCTCTGCCCTACAGAGCATATAGTAGTGTTAGACATACTCTCTACCTGCAAGGAGACAAGCTGGCTCTATGGATAGGATATGAGCACTTGTGTGGGAGACTGTTGATTACCCATGAGTTCAGGCTTGGGGAAGAATCAGCAGTAGAGCGGAGCAACCAGAGCAAAGAGGACAGATGAGCTATCTGAAAGAGAAGAAACAGAGCCAAGAGCAAAAGCTCAGGTCTTGAGTCCTGGGCTCCCTGAGATCTGAACAAATGAGGAAGAGCAGCCATCTATAATGTGAAGTGCAACAAGAAGGTCAAGGACAAAGAAGACATTCACTTTGGATGATAAGACAGACTCCCTAAGGGCAGTCTGGTTGGACTGTAACTACTGGGAGACTGGGGCCATTTCTGCAGCTCCTTTTACTGCTCAACAAGTGTTTTTCCATTATTGTGTTTTCATCGACTGATTGACAACAAGGCTTAAACAGGCTCAGTGAGGCCCTTAAGCAAGATCCATTCCTCTTTCCCTCTCTCTGTTTCAATCAGAAGGACGAGGAGGAGTTCCCAAACTCTGGGCTCCAAAGTCAGCTAGCTCCCTGTGCCTTACAAAATACCTCCACATCAGTATTCCAACCCCAGACTCCCTCCAAATACCCATGTAAACATTCATTTACATTTAGATTGTGCTTATTTGGATTCAGACTCTTTCCCTGAAAACTCTAACAATCCAATTATCAAGAAAACCTTTTTGGGTGGAGTCCTTCTTCTCCCCCAGGAAACTCCTCTGTTGAGTAGGAAGCAGCTCTAGGTGCCCCTGTCTGGATGGATTTGTCAGCATTCCAGTATGCTTGAGGACAAAAGTCAAAATACAAGCTCTCTTCAGTAGGGGAAGATGAAGGCTAAAGAAGTATGGGATCCTTTCACTTTAAAGAGTAGAGGGAGAGCTTGTCAGGAAAACTTTAGGGAGCAAAAGCCTTGGAAAAATCACTTGGGATGGTAGAAAAATCTCTGCTCTGGAATTACAGAGAATTTCTTTCAATTCCCAGTCCTGTGGCTTCTTAGCCTTTGGACTTCAATTTATCTATACATCTCTACACAACAGGGTCAAATAGTTTCATTAACTGTCTTATTATGTACCATAAAAGGATGCCTTGATATTTAATGGAGCAAGGTACATTAATATCCCTAGTACAAAGCAGACATTCAATAAATAATATGCCCTTCTTTGTGAAGAATGGGGATGGTGACTGCAGGGAAACGCAGAGATTAATTTCTCCCTGGGAAGTGAGAACCTGTGGGTCAAAGCATAGAGGACTGGGCAGTGAGGGAATTCATGTGCAAGTTCCATGTCTTGAGAATCACTTGCTCCAGTGAAAATAGTGGTTCTTTCATCATATCTTGGATGAGGAGACTCGGGGCTGAATTTAAGGACAAGTGAAAGTGAGACAGGAAGGAAGGGGCATAAAAAGAATGATACAGACATTAAGAGCAGAATACCACAAAAAGTGGTTAGCACCAACTAGGTCCAAGATGGCAGAAGATTCGAGTTCCACTAGACCCTGAACCTTATCACATGCTCATTGTAATACCTTAAATGACACACACACAGGCACCATGACAAATTAGAGGCTAACCATAAAAGCTCAAAAAGTGAATGGTGCCCCAGTTCTTGGAAATCCCCATCCCTTCTCCAAATAGAATGCTGCTCCCACTCATTAGCCTATGAAACTACCCAGCCCATATAAACTAACTAGCCCCACAGTTCAGGAGGCTATCACTTTCTCAGACAACCCCAGGGACTGGGGCTGCCTCTTCTACCTTCTAAGATGGCCCACACTCTGTCTATGGAGTATGTATTTCTCTAAATAAATAAACTTGCTTTCACTTTTCGATGTTTCACTCTTGAATCCTTTCTTGATCAAAGCCAAGATCCCTCACTTGGCAGCCTGTCCCAGGGAATCACCCCAGATATGGGTCACAGCCATGCTTTCCTACACCATATTTTTTTCTACAACAAAAGAAAAGGAAGTACTTCTTCACCCAGCAAGTTATCAACATGGGGAACAGATCATGCCTAGGGATGCACCAAATCCATTTCCTTTAAGGTATCAGTGAGCTTTCTCCTCTGCCTACTTATTAGAAATCCAAGACAAGTCAGAAGAAGAAAAACAAGGAAATAAAGAACAACTGGCACACACTCCATGTTCGGCATAAACACAAGTCAGTGTACCCTCACCCAAGCAGGTTTTAGTGCTAGAATCCCAGATCACAGCTTTGGCACACAACAAAACTATTAGCCAATGTCTGCGAAGGTCCCACACGGGTCTAATAGATGTTAAAAACCCAGATGTTTTCAGTGGCTTTCAGGCAATATCTCCATAGCATTTGGTGGTCCAATATACCTTCACAGCACTCTTCTTTGTCAACCAGCCCTTACAGTCATCTCTGACACAGAGAAGACTCGATATTGTATATTTTGGAGATGGGATGGATGAAGAAATCAGGACACAGAGAAGAACCTGACCAAGAAGCATGAAAGCTGATCCTGTTACTGTTCACCCTTGATGGGGCTTTAAACTGGTGCAATCTTATTATCCCTATTTCCTCATTAGTAAAAGGAAGATGTCCATGTAGCTCACTACAAATGCATGGGGAAAGAGGGATAAGGGCCTGCACTGGTATAGTCCCCAAAGCATATTCATATCTAGTTTTCTTTTAAGATCCCTTGTTGAAAGGAAGATTGGGAAAATGGCAGTTTCTCCCCTTCACAGCTGAGGAATCCAAAATTCAGAGAATTTAAGTGGCTTCTCAGGAGCAAGTCAGGAGTAGAACTGGCCCCAGTCCCGATGCCCATTCCACTCCAACCCACTGCCAATTTTTGCTATAAAAATTGATTGTAAATTATTCACAAAATATGGTGTTTCTTTTTATATATAATTTTATTGTTTCCCACTTTAACCAAAGTACTGCATATTCATCATAGAAGATTTAGAAAGAAAGAACAAATAAGTAAAAGGGAGAAAATCATGATCACCCATAACTCCATCGAAATGCAATGCTGCTTAAAGACACAATAAAAAGACGACAGACTAAATCACCTAATATACAATTCTAGGGTTACTGCAAAGATGATGGAGCTCAGGAGTTACATCAGACATGGGGCAACAACCAGACATGGCACTTTGGAGCAGAGCAGCTGTAGTAAGAGAAGGCAATGGCACCCCACTCCAGTACTATTGCCTGGAAAATCCCATGGACGGAGGAGCCTGGTAGGCTGCAGTTCATGGGGTCGCTAAGAGTCAGACATGACTGAGCAACTCCACTTTCTCTTTCCACTTTCATGCACTGGAGAAGGAAATGGCAGCCCACTCCAGTGTTCTTGCCTGGAGAATCCCAGGGACGGAGAAGCCTGGTGGACTGCCGTCTCTGGGGTCGCACAGAGTCAGACACAAGTGAAGCGACTTAGCAGCAGCAGCAGCAGCTGTAATAAGGAGTCATACTGCAGCAGTTAAAGGGGAAAGTAGAAACAGACCTCTCATTCTTTTGTTTAATTTGGCTGTGCCAGGTCTTAGTTGTGGTGTGCAGGATCCAGTTCCCTGATCAGGGATTGAACCTGAGCCCCTGCCTTGGGCATGTGGAGTCTTAGCCACTAGACCACCAGGGAACTCCTCATACTTTTAATTTTTAAGGTAAACGGTATGCTATTGGAAATGAATTGAGTAGAGAGGGAAACAGCTGATGTTCTGAGAAACAAGAGAAACACCGGAGCAGTAGGCTCAGGAGGTAGTGCCCCAGGGGAGGAATGGAATTTATGAGCTTTTTGTCTTGATCCCCTGGAGAATAAATGAGCACAGAATAGAAGGCAGGAGATGTGGTAGATAGCCTATGGAAGTTCTTGGCTGATTCCTTCTTTCTTTCTTTTTTTTTTTAGTGTAATAGGACACAAGGTCTGAAAGGAAGGAGGCTTAGTGGAAAAAGGTGGAAACAGCTGTCTCACAGTGGGAAAGAAGAGACAGTGCGGAGGGCTCTGTTGAGGTCCTCAATTCTGGCTTTGTGGGTTTGTCCAGCTGCAAAGGCACAGGGCTGTAGGAAACAAATGATTACATTTCATCAGGTTTGGGGTGAATTAAGGCAGAATGAAGAAGTAGCATGCAGGTAAGGGAAGTGGGTATGCAAAGGAATTGAGATGGTAAGGAGAGAAGACTTGTGGGAAGTTAGAGAGAGACCTAATGTAGGTGGATCTATGACTACAGATGAAGGGAGGTGGGAGCTGGTGTAGGAAAGAAAAGAAAGAGCTAAAAAGAGAGAAAGTCACCGTCAAAGAGGTGGATGTTTGCAATTGTGACTGTTGAAGGTGTTGCAGTTACTAAGAAGGACAAGATCTGGGGTTTCACCTTGACAGTGAGTGACTAAATTAGGGTGGGGCAGAATCATCAGCAATGGGAGCTCAGGGCATGGGGAGGCCAAAATACTGGAAACATTACATAGGTCTATAATAAAATTATCAAGAATTGAGATAATGCCTGAGAGTGTAACAGGAAATAGAGCTAAAGTTGCAGAGAAAACATGAATAGTGACGCAAAGATAAACAGATTCCCACTACACCAGACAGGAACACTGGAAACATCACTGGGTATTGGATCTTGAAATTCTGATGATCAAAAAAGCATCTATAGTGAGATGTTAGGTTAGTCGCTCAGTCATGTCTGACTCTTTGTGATCACATGGACTGTAAACCACCAGGCTCCTCTGTCCATGGGATTCTCCAGGCAAGAATACTGGAGTGGGTTCCCATTCCCTTCTCCAAAGTAAGGTATTGCATAACATGAAATGATTTAAGGATAGAGATTTCTTTTCAATACATAAGAAATCAAAGAAACAGGCAAAGGATATAAAAATCTTAAAATGCATACATTCCCAGCCTCTTCTACCTGGGGGATTCTATCATTTAAAGTATACAGACATTTTGAACAATACATCATATATCTTTCTCTAGAGAGTGCTGAGTTTTGCCCCTGTGGACATTTAAATTACCAATGAATCACCTTGAACTAGAGGAAACTTAGTTGTAGGCTTTGTTAGAGCAGGTCTATTTCAGCACCTTAGTCCTAAAATGTGATCTTTACTGTACCATGTGGTCTTTCTGGGATTTCTAATGGTAAGCCCAAGGGGTTTACCCAGCTGCCCTCAATCTCGGCAGTTTTCAACTCCCAATGCAACTTCTCTCCAGAAGGCAAAATTTCTGCTAAGCACTTATAGTGAAGTGAAGTGAAGTGAAAGTCACTCAGCCGTGTTTGACTCTTCAACCCCCTGGACTATACAGTCTGTGGAATGCTCTAGGTCAGAATACTGGAGTGGGTAGCCTATCCCTTCTCCGGGGGATCTTCCCAACCCAGGGATCAAACCCAAGTCTCCCTCACTGCAGGCAGATTCCTTATCAACTGAGCTAGAGAGCTACTCTTAATTTCCTCCTGGGCTTCTAAAATCTCATCCTATATTTGCTCAATTCAGGGGGCAGTTAAGGAATGGAGGGAAGCTTATATGCAGCTTTGATGGCCATCACTTTCTGGTACACCCTGCCTCAGTTAGTTGCTCTGACAGCCTTGAGAGTAAGAGAGTGGCTTCCCCCTTGACCTCCTCCAGCACACAAAGCACAGACTGAGAAACACCCTCAGGAGAAAAGATTCAGAAAGCAATGGCACCCCACCCCAGTACTCTTGCCTGAAAAATCCCATGGACGGAGGAGCCTGGTGGGCTGCAGTCCATGGGGTCGCTAAGAGTCGGACGCGACTGAGCGACTTCACTTTCACTTTTCACTTTCATGCATTGGAGAGGGAAATGGCAACCCACTCCAGTATTCTTGCCTGGAGAATCCCAGGGACTGAGAAGCCTGGTGGGCTGCCATCTATGGGATCGCACAGAGTCGGACATGACTGAAGTGACTTAGCAGCCTCACGCAATACTGCCCCTCTATTTCAAATGTCAAGTCCCTTTCAACTTCTGCCTGCTACCCATTGCTTTCTAGTGCCTTCAAACAAGTATTTCATAGAGTGTCCACAGTTTATACCAGCCGGAAGGGTTAGTCTGATAAAAGACAATTATTACTAGAAGTGAAGCTCTCAGAATGAGCCTACTAAACACAAATCACCTCTTCTTCTCTACTCAAAATCATGCAAAGACCCCCAATCCAGAGTAACAGTCAAAAGCCTTATAATGGATCTACATGGTCTGGCCCCTGGTAGTAAGAAAGATGCTTCCGGAGATTTCTTTCTTAAGCTGAGAAGATGAGGACAAAATGGGAGAGGTGCATTAGGAATACCATGTGCAAAGGTGTAATAGCATGAGACTTGGGAATTCAGGGAACACAGCAGAAGGCATAATGAGGACAGGTGAGAGAAGAGTCTAGAACAGCATTTCTCATCCCTTAGTCTGCATCTGCCTGAACCAAGCCACTCACTAAAATGCAGGTTCCTTGGACAGTCCGATGCACAGCAGCTTTGAGAACTCCAAGCACAGAGAGGTAAACTATCTCACAAAGGGCTCTGTGCCCAGTAAAGAGTTCAGATTTGCATCTCCGAGAGATAGGAAATCATTAAGTACTTCTCAGTAAAGGCACCAAAGAATAAACAAGTGTGTCTCCATAACCAGATGCATTTCAAAACCATCTTCTCCTTGTCTTTTAGCCTAGGCAAGGAGCTTTCCAATATTCCAGAAAAATACAACCTTCCTTTGCATCACAGTAGACATTGAAAACAGGACATGACACACAGTAGGTTCTCCATGAATGCTAAATAAATAAAACATAATACAGTCTATATAGTTGTCACCTCCACTCTATATAATTCCACACTCAATCGTTCTCTCTCTTAAAGGTCTTATTTATATATTCTTAAAGTCCCTTTCCAAGCTCTAATCCCATTCAGAAAGCCTTTGGATTCAGCATGCCTTCGTTCACCAAATTTATAGGAAGGACAGTCTTGAGCCATCTGGTGCCTATTTAATTTTTAACCACCTCTCCCTTGAAATATTTCTTTCTTCATTCTTATTTTGTCCTAAAAACTTGGCTATGAGCTAAACTGCGCCATCTGTGACTTCCAGTAAATACAACTGTTGCTAATGAAATTACCCAGTTTCATCATTTTGATTTAAACGCCTTGCCTGCTTTTCCTCTGACCTTTTGTTGCTTGCCATCAAACTCAAGCTTTTGTGAATTTAGATACATACATCCATGTAGGTCAGTCTTGAGGAATAAATCTTCTCTGTGAAGCATGAGAACCTGGGCCAAGCCCGCTCAGCAGGTTGACACGGGAGGTGGGGGCCAGGGCTGCACAGAGAAATATGGATGGCACTTGTGCCCATCCGCTCAATGTGCGCAGGGCCCCGGGGCAGACCCCCGCCATGTGACCAAGTGGCTGCTCGGTCTGGCTCTCCGGCCTCCCATTTGTTAGGATGCTGATGATATTAATGAGTTGGGGTGTTGGAGCCCATTCCTTGGCCTTTGGTGTTGGTTCCCCCCTGCCCAGGATCACTTGACCTGATTGAAGAAAAGTTCAGAGACTTCAAACTTCGCTCAAGTAGGAAGAAGCTTTGGAAGAAACCAGGTCCCTCACTACTAAGCACAGCTTTTCCACTTAGGTAGCAGGCTGGCCTTTGTCAACAGCCCCATTGAGGGAATGCAAGAGAATGAAAGAAGCATTCGGTGAATCATCATCTTGTTGTCACTATCAGTACTGTTGCTTATTATATTAGATAATTAAAGATTTGGAGGGTATTATCAGTAACACAGAAGCTGACACTGAGACTTCACTGTGTATCAGACACCACCCTCAGCACCATACCTAATCAGTTCATTCACTCCTCACAACAATGCTATGTCTGAGGCTTAAACAGGTTAAGTAATTTGCTCCTGCTCATCACCTTGAAGCACAATCACTTTGCATTTACTGGTGCTCTCTGTGTGCCAGATATTAAGGTAGAAACTGGGATATGAAACTGAAAAAAAAATGTAGTCCCTGCGCACGATGGTAGGGAGCGAGAGATAAAAATGCAAATACACCATCTGAGTGAGGCTACAATGAGTAGGAAGAGACTCTGGGGTCACAGAGAGGAGAGATTCCGTGTGGCAAAGATTCACAGCAGAGGAGAAGTTAGATGGAGTTTGAAGGAGGAATGGGAGTTTGCCCCCAAAAGGTGAAAGGAAATGGAAAGGAGCCAGGGCAGAAAGAACTGCATGTTGGAAGGAGGAGAAGTGTGAAAAGCAGGCAGAGGAGGAGCAAACACCCCTGGGATGGAAGGTCCTGTCCAGGCACAGGAGGCTGGATCTGGAGTGGGGGCATCAACCTCAGGAAACACTAATGCTTTCTGTCACTGGGTCTCCACAATAAACTGGAGGGCCTGGGGGTCCTCCAAGGCAGCCCACCTATCAGATCTGGTTAATATCTGGCTTAAGTATGCAGCAGCAGGACTCAGCTTTCATCACTCAGCTTTCATTAGCCTGCAAAACTTGCCTGTACCCCTAAATGGTCAAGTCTTCAGTACCAAAAATATATAATGGGCCCAAGGAGATTAAGCAGTAGCCCCCAAATTGCCCTACTGGACCCCCCATTCTTACATCTCTCTGCCCTCCTTCTAATTTGAGAATGCTAGTAGTACTGACCAGGAAGGAGGTCTATTAACAAAAGCTGTTTTCAGTTCTACCAGTTGCAAAAGTATGGCCAATCTCTGCAGGTGTTTTGCCAGTACAGTAGGACTTGAGTGAAGAGAAAATTTCCACAATCCAAAATGTACTCTATTGATTCTGCCTTCAGTTTCTACATCACTTCTTTCTTAGGACATGACTTTTAAAGGCTGATGCTAAAAAGAAAATGCTGTAGATGAGGGATGACACCAGGAACAACTTCGTCAAAAGAATGTCTCCGATCAGCCAATCTCCTCCAAAGGTTCTGAAGGGAGAGACAGGTGGGGCCAGAAAACCTTGTCTTGGAACCAAAATCAGCAAACATTTTCTGTAAAGGACTCAGTAGTAAATGTTTTGGGCTCTGTGGGCCATTTGGTCTCTGTCGCAAATATTTAACTCAGTTATTGCAGCATGACAGCAACCACAGAGGATGCATGAATCAATGATGAACGGATGTGACTGCGCTCCAATAAAACTTTACTTGTAAATATGGGATGTGGACTAGACTTGGCCTGCTGGCTGTAGTTTGCTAACCACTGTATCAGAGATCCCGACTATGACCGGTCAGTGGAGAGCTATAAAGGGAAAGTGAGTGACAATTTGAAAAGGGCTTTGAGGATGCTAAAACTGGGACCAGCCCAATTATTGTGCTGTGCCCAAACATATTAAAACCCTCAGAGAGTGCTCCTGGGAATAACCCTTTTCCCTGACCTTCAAAAAATATTCTCAGCAACATCTTGGCTGCATTCCTCATCTTCACCTGTTTTATCCAATCTCTCACTAAGCACTGCTATTTCCTCCACTTAAGTCTCTGAAACCAAAGCTTCAGAGGTTAAGAATCACATGCAGAGTTAGTTACACAGCAGTAAGTGACCAAGCCAGGACTTAAAACCAAGTCTGGGAGATACTAATAGGTGAATGTCTTCACTGTGTCTTTACCTTGCAAGAGCCCCTGGGAAACGTGTTTGGTGTAAAGCAGGCCAGGGTGCTAGATCTTTGGTAACAATACTCGGCCTCTCTGGAAACACTTCCCCCGTGACCTTTGCCTTCTGTACTCACAGTTGGTCCCCCTATAAGCCTTGAGGAAGTTCCCTAGAAAATGAAACACATTTTTAAATATAAGTGTAATGACCCGTAGATACTGGGAATGCAGGTTGAGACGCAAACTGCAGTGTGCAAATGGATGAGTCAGAATGTGAACTTTGAGGTGAACAGTTTAAGTTTCAAACAACTTTATCCAAAAGTAAAATTTCACATTAAAAAAAAACCCAGGATGGTCTGAAACAGATATATATGAATCAACAATAGCAGGAGGTGGGGGACTATTATTTATAATATCTGAACTTTATTCTTTGGGACTTCCCTGGTGGCTCAGATGGTAAAGCATCTGCCTACAATGCAGGAGACCTGGGTTCAAACCCTGGGTTGGAAAGATCTCCTGGAGAAGAAAATGGCATCCCACTCCAGTACTCTTGCCTGGAAAATCCCATGGACGGAGGAGCCTGGTAAGCTACAGTCCATGGGGTCGCAAAGAGTTGGACATGACTGAGCGACTTCACTTTCACTTTCAACTTTATTCTTTAATCATTTATACCCTATCTAAAAATGTTGATGGTGACTTACATATACACTTAAACAATTAAAATAAGGATAAAAGGATTAGAGTTAAATAATAAAAGAAGAGAGATATTTGAACTGTAAAACCAAAGATTTTAAAATCGTGTAAGATAATCACAATCACTTAAGTCTACAGAAACTATTTTTCTAATGCAAAATTCTAAAACTGTGGTTCTCAAAATGCAGGATCCCTAGGAATGACCTGGTAAGCCTGTGTAAAACAGCTTCCTGGGATACGCCTGCAATTCTAACTCAGATGGTTTTGCCCAGGGCCAAAGAATCCACATCTCTCCTGTCAAATCTGTTAGTGTTTGTTTAAGATATTTAGGTGCTCCAATGTTGGGTACATGTATATTTATGATTGTTACAGCTGCTTGATGAATCATTATATAATGATCTTCTTTGCCTCTTGTTACCATTTCTACCTAAATATCTATTTTCTCTAATATAATTATAGCTCCTCATGCTCTCTTTCAGTTTCACTTACATGGACTATCTTTCCCCATCTCTTCACTTTGAGCCTATCTGTGCTTTTAAAGTTAAGTAAACATCACATAGGTAGCATAAAGTTTGAGCCTGTAATTTTTTTCTTTCCATACAACTATTTTATGCCTTTTCATTGGAGAATTTAATTTATTTACATTTAGAGTAACTATTGATAAGTAAGGACTTATTAGTAGTTTCGTATTAAATTTTTCTGGATATTTTGTAGTTCCTTAGTGTTCTTGTTCATCTTTTGCTACTTTTCTTTATGAATTGATGATTTTCCGCATTGGTATGTGTGATTCTTTTCCCTTTAGCTCGTGAGACTCTACGGTGGCTTTTGTTTTGTGGCTACATAAAGCATCTCATTGGAAACGAGTCTGATGCTGGGAGGGATTGGAGGCAAGAGGAGAAGGGGACAACAGAGGATGAGATGGCTGGATGGCATCACTGACTCGATGGATGTGAGTCTCAGTGAACTCCAGGAGTTGGTGATGAACAGGGAGACCTGGCGTGCTGTGATTCATGGGGTCGCAAAGAGTTGGACACGACTGAGAGACTGATCTCTCTGAAAGCATCTTATACATTTAACAGCCAACATTAAGCTCAAGAAATCAGAAAGAAGAATCTAAGCCCAAAGTTAGCAGAAGGAAGGAAATAATAAAGGTCAAGGCAGAAATTAAAGAAACAGAGAGAATAAAAAGAATAGAAAATATTAACAATGCGAAAAGCTAATTTTAGAAAAGATAAAACTGGCAAAATATTAACCAAGCTAACTATGAAAAAAGAGAAAACACTCAAACAAAATCAAATTTTAAAGAGGAAATGATACAATTAATGCCACAGAAATAAAAAGGGTCATAAGAGAATACCTTGAACAGTTATATGGCAACAAATTGAACTACCTAGAAAAAATGGATAAATTCCTAGAAACATACAACCTACTAAGACGGATTCATAAAAAAATCAAACATCAGAACATATCAACAAGTAAGGACGATGGACCCATAATCAAAAACCTCCCAACAAAGAAAACAGCAAGATCAGATGAATTCACTGGTGAATTCTACCAAGTAAAAGTTGCTAAGTCATGTCCAACTCTTTGCGACCCCATAGACTATACAGTCCTTGGAATTCTCCAGGCCAGAATACTGGAGTGGGTAGCCGTACCCTTCTCCAGGGGATCTTCCCAACAGAGGGGTCAAACCCAGGCCTCCCACATTGCAGGTGGATTCTTAACCAGCTGAGCCACAAGGGAAGCCCAAACATCCAAGTAATTAATACCAATTATCCTTTAACTCCTCCCAAAAATTGAAGAGAAGGAAACACTTATAAATTCATTTTACAACACCAACATTATCCTGATATCAAAGCCAGATAAGGACAATGCAAAAAAAAGAAAACTAGAGGCCAGTATTGCTGATGCATAGAGATGCAAAAATTCTCAACAAAATACTAGCAAATTTAATTCAACATTACATTAAAAGGATATACTGTGATCAAATGGAGTGTATTCCAGGAATGCATATGCAAATCAATAAATGTGAAACCCCAAATTAATACAGTAAATCTCTACATTCTAAGAATGTGTTCATAAGTCTAGTTTGTTCATTAAGCCCAACAAAGTTACCTTAGATACTCACCTAACATAATCAGCTATATGGTACTGTACTGTAATACATTTATAATACTTTTCACACAAATAATACATAAAAAACAAACACATAAAATAAACATTTTGAATCTTACAGTGCAGTACCTTGAAAAATTCAGTATTACCAGCTATATCACCACTGCTTTTACACTTGTTTCCTGACACCCTGGGCTTCAGATAAAGATACTGTACTACTGTACTCTATACAATACAGTATAGCAAAGTGTGCAAAAATACATCCACTTGTAGGATATGCATGCATGTAACAATGTATGCTAGATATGTGACTAATTTACATGATTGGGCATGCAAATGCACGTTAGCATCTTTGAAAGTCTGAAAACTGAAGGTTTGTATGCAAGGAACTTATTGTATAATAAAAGAAAAAAATTATATGATCCCAATAGATGCAGAAAAACCATTTGACCAAACACCACATGCTTTTACGATAAAAACTCTCAACAAATTGGATACAGAAGGAGTGTACCTCAACATAATAAAAGCCATATATGACAAGCCCACAGCTAACTCATCCTTAATAATAAAAGGTTGAGACCTTTAACTCTAAGATCAGAAATAAGTCAAGGGTGTCCACTCTCTCTACTCAATTCAACATAGTACTGGAATCCTAGCCAGAGCAATCAGAAAGAAAAAGACACAAAATGCATCCAAAATGAAAAGGAAGAATATAAAACTGTCTTTGCTTCCAGATGAATCTTATACATAAGACTCTACTAAAAAACTGTGAGAAATAATCAACAAATTAAGCCACAGGATACAGAATCAATAAACAGAAGGTAGTTGCATTTCTATACATTAACTATAAAAAGAAATAACACAATCTTATTTATATTAGCAATAAAAATAATAAGATATTTAGGAAAAAATTTAACCAAGAAGATAAAATATCTGTACACTGAAAGCTATAAGGTTTTGATGAAAGAAACTGAGGAAGACACAAATAGAAAGATGTGCCATGTTAATACACCAGAAGAATTGATATTATTAAAATGTCCATAATATTCAAAACCTCTACAGATTCAGTGCAATCCCTATTCAAAATTCCAGTGGTGTTTTTCATAGAAATAGAAAAAAGACCTAAATTTGTATGGAACCACAAAGACCCTGAATTGTCACAGCACTCCTGAGAAAGAACAATGCTGGAAACATCACACTTCCTGGTTTCAAACTATATTACAAAGATACAGTAATCAAAACAGTATGGTATTAACATAAAAAGAGACCTATAGAGCAATGGAACAGAATAGAGAGCCAGAAATAAACCCTCACATATATAGTCAATTAATATTTGACAGTGGAGCCATAATTCCTCAATGAGGAAAGTGTCTTCCCTAAATGACGTTGGGAAAACTGGATACCCACATGCACAAGAAAAAACATCTTGCACTACTATCAAAATGTACTTGAAATGGGTTAAAGATTTAAACATAAGACTCACATGTATAAGAATGGGTATCTTACACCACTCACAAAATTTACTTGAAATGAGTTAAATACTTAAACATAAGACTTGAAACCATGAAATGCCTCAAAGAAAACATAGGTGGAAGCTCCTTGACACGGACTGGCAATGGATATGACACCAAAAGCACAAGCAACAAAAGCAAAAATTAATCATGGAACTACATCAAATTAAAAAGTTTCTGCACAACAAAAGAAACACTTAACAAGAAGAAAAGTCAATGTATGGGATGGGAGAAAATATTTGCAAATAATATACGTCTAGTTAAGGATTAATATCCAAAATATATAAAGAATTCACACAATCCAACAGCAATTAAAAAAATCCCCCCAGAAAATGGACATAGGAACTGAACAGACATTTTCAAAGAAGTCATACAAATGTCTAACAATTCTCAGCATCACTATTCAACAGGGATATGCAAACCAAAACCACAATGAGGTATCACTTCACACCTGTTAGAATGACTATCATCAAAAAGACATGATGACAAAGATGTGGAGAAATTGACAAATTGACACAGATGTGGAGAAAAGGGAACCCTTGTGCACTGTTGGTAGACTGTTAATTCATGCAGCCGCTATGAAAAACAGTATGATGGTTTCTCAGAAAATTAAAAAGAGAACTACCATGTGATCTAGGAATCTCATTTCTGGGTATATATGCAAAGCAAGTAGAAGAGATATCTGCACTTTCATGTTTATTGCAGCACTATTCACAATAGCCAAGATATGGAGACAAACTGAGTGTCCAGCAATAGATAAATGGGTAAGGAATATATGGAATGTATATACAATGGGATATTTTTCAGCCGTGAGAAAGGAGAAAATCCTGCCATTTGGGATGACATGGATGGACCTTAAGGGCATTATGCTAAGTGAAATGTCAGATAAATAAAGTCAAATACTTTATGTTCTTAAGTACACGTGGAATCTAAAAAGGCCTAACCCGTAAAAACAGAGAGTAGGATGGTTTTATCAAGAGCTGACAACTGAAGTGAATGGGGAGATGTTAGTCAAAAGGTATAAACTTTAAGTTATAAAGTGAAGAAGTTCTAAGGAACTAATATACAGTGTGATGACTTCTCCAAAATATGAGGATACTCTTCTCAACTTTTCTGTAGAGCAGAAATTAACACAGCATTGTAAATCAACTATATTTGAATAAAATGCATTTTAAAAAAAGAGCTACAGATCACATGTCCTGCTCCTCCTCTTCTCTTGATCCTCTGCCATGGCCTCAGATAGATCTTATTCCTCCAAATACTACTCTACTTGTCTTTTTGAATGTCTGCTGCTCTGGGTGTCTTCTGTGCACCCCGGGCTCCCCCTTCTCTACCTCTCTGTGCCCCCAAATCAGAGCACATGGGCCACACCAAAAGCTTCCTTGCCTTTCCAGCTCTGGTCACTTTCTGCTGGATCACAGAGTACCACAGGCTGCATTCACTCACCTGTTAAAGCTTCCAGCTCCTGACTGGCAGCCCCCTCCAGGGCCATCTACTCCAGTTTCCAGTAACCACTCTCACCTGTGCTCCTGCAAGCCTAGGTGGGGTTCCCATCAATTTTAACCTTGGTTAAAAGGGGTAGGCTGCTTTTTTTATTTTTTTTGCCCCTTTCATGTTGCTCATACCCTCATAAATCATGTGCCTCCTCAATTTCCCAGTGCTGGGTGCAGGAGAAAGGATGAGACTCAAGGAAAAAAAGGGAGACTTCCCTGGTGATCCAATGGTTAAGACTCCATGCTCGCAATGCCAGAGGCCCGGTTTCAATCCCTGGTCAGGGAACTAGATCCCACAAACAGCAACTAAGGCCCAATGCAGCCAAAATAAATAAGTAAATAAAATATATTTTTAAAAAATAAATGAAAAAGTTGTTAGACGCCAGACCACCTTCACAGTATTTGAAGGCAACCTCATGTGTTAGGGCAGGTAGCAACATCATTACTGTAAGAAAGGGAAAAATTTTGGGAAAAAATCATTAGCAGAACTTCACAACACAGTTTAGCAACTTTCCCCCTTCTGTGTGCCCAGGAGATAAGTGAGATAACAATAAAAGTATACTAAACTTGGTTTTTAAAAGTGCACTAAAAAGAATAAATACCTAAAGTGGTGATGAATTCTGTGAGTAAAATCAGTTTTTCCTATCTGTAAAACTAAATACAATCATCCATCCCTACATTTAAAAAGCTTGCTGCTGCTGCTAAGTCGCTTCAGTCGTGTCTGACTCTGTGCGATCCCATAGACGGCAGCCCACTAGGCTCTGTCCCTGGGATTCTCCAGGCAAGAATACTGGAGTGGGTTGCCATTTCCTTCTCCAATGCATGAAAGTGAAAAGTGAAAGTGAAGTCGCTCAGTTGTGTCCGACTCTTAGCGACCTCATGGACTGGAGCCTACCAGGCTTCTCTGTCCATGGGATTTTCCAGGCAAAAGTACTGGGATGGGGTGCCATTGCCTTCCCCCTTAAAAAGCTTACCAAGTGCTTTTACACAAATTTTCTCATTTGTGCTCCTCACATCAACCATAGAAAGTGGTTAGTATTGTTCCCTCCACTCGTGAAAGGTAGAGAAAGAGGCTCTGAAAGTTTAAGGGATTTGCTCACAGACTTATATAGGTGGTGCAGGCAGGCACTCAGGGCTTTACTTGTAGCATGAGTCTAGCTCAGGGAAGGAAAATATTGCCTTGCCAGGTTGGCCTATAGGTTTCACATTATGCTATGCTATGCTAGGTCACTTCAGTCGTGTCCGACTCTGTGCGACCCCATAGACAGCAGCCCGTCAGGCTCCACCATCCCTGGGATTCTCCAGGCAAGAACAATGGAGTGGGTTGCCATTTCCTTCTCCTATGCATGAAAGTGAAAAGTGAAAGGGAAATCGCTCAGTCGTGTCCGACTCTTAGCGACCCCATGGACCGCAGTCTACCAGGTTCCTCTGTCCATGGGATTTTCCAGGCAAGAGTACTGGAGTGGGGTGCCATTGCCTTCTCCTTTCACATTATATCAAACCCATTGGTTAGCTGTGGTTGCCTAGAGTCCTGTGTTGTAAAGGATTCTGAGGCTGAGTGTGGACTCGAGAGAAAAGAATATTGTGCTTAATCAGCATCTAACAAGACACAGCATTGAGAAGCAGTAGCATCACTCCCTTTTGTTTTCTAACCATGCACAGAGTTTGTGAGCATGGGCTTTGGAGGTTCACAGACCTGTAATAAGGCCTGCTCCACTCAATATTCTGGGCCTTGGTTTCCTCATCTATAATCAAAGACCAAAATACCAACTGCCTCAAGGAGTTGTTTCTTTTCTTTCCCTAAGTTTATTTTCACAAGAAAAGAAGCTGTTATACTCATCTGAGAGAACAAATCAATCAGATCAGATCAGATCAGATCAGTCGCTCAGTCATGTCCGACTCTTTGCGACCCCATGAACCGCAGCACGCCAGGCCTCCCTGTCCATCACCAGCTCCCGGAGGTCACTCAGACTCACATCCATCAAGTCAGTGATGCCATCCAGCCATCTCATCCTCTGTCGTCCCCTCCTCCTCCTGCCCTCAATCCCTCCCAGCATCAGAGTCTTCTCCAATGAGTCAACTCTTCGCATGAGGTGGCCAAAATACTGGAGTTTCAGCTTTAGTATCATTCCTTCCAAAGAAATTCCAGGATTGATCTCCTTCAGAATGGACTGGTTGGATCTTCTTGCAGTCCAAGGGACTCTCAAGAGTTTCTCGGACCTCTCTGAAGTTCTAGAAGAAATTATAAAAGCAGAAATTATAAAACCCAGACCCCAGGGTTCCAGTGTCTAAGCCCAACCTTTCCCCTCCTGCACTCTGCAACTGCTTTATTCAGTTGTTAAGTTTTGGAACCCTGGAGTCTGGGTTTTATAATTTCTTCTAGAACTTCAGAGAGGTCCGAGAAAAGTCGTCATTCCTAAAGTAAGCCCAATGGAATGTACTGTTCATAGAGTCTTTATTAGACATAGGCTACATGATTTGATGGCACTTAAAAATCAGTAGAGAACAGTCCAATATAATTTATCAGCCATCCTTAGATGAGTGTCTTCTTCGCAGATCTTGAGTTCTGTATGAGCTGTGTCGTGGTAAGCAAGTTAATTTTCCTAAATAAAGTTTTCTTAATCCCTGTAATCAGATTGTTGAAACAAAAAATTTTTGAAAAAGTAACTTCTATATTGGGGAAAAGATTATGGGAATGATTCTTGTCCATTTCTCCACGTCTTATAGGGTTATATCATCTTTCTAATAATGACAATAATTGTAGGAATAAAGGATTTAACATCTGTTTGAAATGTTCATCTCCTTAGAATCAACTTATTTTTCTCTTCTTATTTTTCCATTGCCTTTGATTTCCTCTCTTACTTTGGAAGTTTTATTTATTTATTTATTTATTTATTTATTTATTTATTTATATCGGTATGTCTAAATTTATTGGTATAGGTTCTATTTAGAGAGCAATTTAAAACATCTTAATTCAGTGTTAATTTTTGTTTGTTTGTTTCTTTTTTTTTATTTTTTAACTTTACAATATTGCGCACTGAGAGCTCCCGGCCTACCCGCGAGCGGCGCACTGAGAGCCCCTCGCCACTGAGAGCACGCCTGAGAGGAGCTACCCACCGACCGAGGTCAGGAAGGCCGGCGGTGAGGAGATACCCCTCCCCCAAGGTCAGGAAGGGCTGCGGTGAGGAGAGACCCCCTCATCCAAGGTAAGGTGCGATGGCTGTGCTTTGCTGGAGCAGCCAGGTAGAGATACCCCACGCCCAAGGTAAGAGAAACCCAAGTAAGACGGTAGGTCTTGCAAGAGGGCATCAGAGGGCAAATACACTGAAACCACACTCACAAAAAACTAGTAAATCTAATCACACCAGGACCACAGCCTTGTCTAACTCAATGAAATTAAGCCATGCCCGTGGGGCAACCCAGGATGGGCGGGTCATGGTGGAGAGATCTGACAGGGTGTGGTCCGCTGGAGAAGGGAATGGCAAACCACTTCAGTACTCTTGCCTTGAGAACCCCATGAACAGTATGAAAAGGCAAAATGATAGGATACTGAAAGAGAAACTCCCCAGGTCAGTAGGGGCCCAATATGCTACTGGAGATCAGTAAAGAAATAACTCCAGAAAGAATGAAGGGATGGAACCAAAGCAGAAAGAATACCCAGCTGTGGATGTGTCTGGTGATAGAAGCAAAGTCCGATGCTGTAAAGAACAATATTGCATAGGAACCTGGAATGTCAGGTCCATGAATCAAGGCAAATTGGAAGTGGTCAAACAAGAGATGGCAAGAGTGAATGTTGACATTCTAGGAATTAGCGAACTAAAATGGACTGGAATGGGTGAATTTAACTCAGAGGACCATTATATCTACTACTGTGGGCAGGAATCCCTCAGAAGAAACGGAGTGGCCATCATGGTCAACAAAAGAGTCCGAAATGCAGTACTTGGATGCAATCTCAAAAACGACAGAATGATCTCTGTTCGTTTCCAAGGCAAACCATTCAATGTCACAGTAATCCAAATCTATGCCCCAACCAGTAATGCTGAAGAAGCTGAAGTTGAACAGGTCTATGAAGACCTACAAGACCTTTTAGAACTAACACCCAAAAAAGATGTCCTTTTCATTATAGGGGACTGGAATGCAAAAGTAGGAAGTCAAGAAACACCTGGAGTAACAAGCAAATTTGGCCTTGGAATACGGAATGAAGCAGGGCAAAGACTAACAGAGTTTTGCCAAGAAAATGCACTGGTCATAGCAAATACCCTCTTCCAACAACACAAGAGAAGACTCTATACATGGACATCACCAGATGGTAAACACCGAAATCAGATCGATTATATTCTTTGCAGCCAAAGATGGAGAAGCTCTATACAATCAGCAAAAACAAGACCAGGAGCTGACTGTGGCTCGGACCATGAACTCCTTATTGCCAAATTCAGACTTAAATTGAAGAAAGTAGGGAAAACCACTAGACCATTCAGGTATGACCTAAATCAAATCCCTTATGATTATACAGTGGAAGTGAGAAATAGATTTAAGAGCCTAGATCTGATAGAGTGCCTGATGAACTATGGAATGAGGTTCGTGACATTGTACAGGAGACAGGGATCAAGACCATCCCCATGGAAAAGAAATGCAAAAAAGCAAAATGGCTGTCTGGGGAGGCCTTGCAAATAGCTGCGAAAAGAAGAGAAGCGAAAAGCAAAGGAGAAAAGGAAAGATATAAACATCTGAATGCAGAGTTCCAAAGAAGAGCAAGAAGAGATAAGAAAGCCTTCTTCAGCGATCAATGCAAAGAAATAGAGGAAAACAACAGAATGGGAAAGACTAAAGATCTATTCAAGAAAATCAGAGATACCAAAGGAACATTTCATGCAAAGATGGGTTGGATAAAGGACAGAAATGGTATGGACCTAACAGAAGCAGAAGATATTAAGAAGAGGTAGCAAGAGTACACAGAACTGTACAAAAAAGAACTTCACGACCCAGATAATCATGAAGGTGTGATCACTGACCTAGAGCCAGACATCCTGGAATGTGAAGTCAAGTGGGCCTTAGAAAGCATCACTACGAACAAAGCTAGTGGAGGTGATGGAATTCCAGTGGAGCTATTCCAAATCCTGAAAGATGATGCTGTGAAAGTGCTACACTCAGTATGCCAGCAAATTTGGAAAACTCAGCAGTGGCCACAAGACTGGAAAAGGTCAGTTTTCATCCCAATCCCAAAGAAAGGCAATGCCAAAGAATGCTCAAACTACCACACAATTGCACTCATCTCACACGCTAGTAAAGTAATGTTCAAAATTCTCCAAGCCAGGCTTCAGCAATATGTGAACCGTGAACTTCCTGATGTTCAAGCTGGATTTAGAAAAGGCAGAGGAACCAGAGATCAAATTGCCAACATCCTCTGGATCATGGAAAAAGCAAGAGAGTTCCAGAAAAACATCTATTTCTGCTTTATTGACTATGCCAAAGCCTTTGACTGTATAGATCACAATAAACTGTAGAAAATTCTGAGAGAGATGGGAATACCAGACCACCTGATCTGCCTCTTGAGAGATCTGTATGCAGGTCAGGAAGCAACAGTTAGAACTGGTCATGGAACAACAGACTGGTTCCAAATAGGAAAAGGAGTACGTCAAGGCTGTATATTGTCACCATGTTTATTTAACTTCTATGCAGAGTACATCATGAGAAATGCTGGACTGGAAGAAACACAAGCTGGAATCAAGATTGCCGGGAGAAATATCAATAACCTCAGATATGCAGATGATACCACCCTTATGGCAGAAATTGAAGAGAAACTAAAAAGCCTCTTGATGAAAGTGAAAGTGGAGAGTGAAAAGGTTGGCTTAAAGCTCAACATTCAGAAAACGAAGATCATGGCATCTGGTCCCATCACTACATGGGAAATAGATGGGGAAACAGTGGAAACAGTGTCAGACTTTCTTTTTCTGGGCTCCAAAATCACTGCAGATGGTGACTACAGCCACGAAATTAAAAGACGCTTACTCCTTGGAAGGAAAGTTATGACCAACCTGGATAGCATATTCAAAAGCAGAGACGTCACTTTGCCAACAAAGGTTTGCCTAGTCAAGGCTATGGTCTTTCCTGTGGTCATGTATGGATGTGAGAGCTGGACTGTGGAGAAGGCTGAGTGCCGAAGAATTGATGCTTTTGAACTGTGGTGTTGGAGAAGACTCTTGAGAGTCCCTTGGACTGCAAGGAGATCCAACCGGTCCATTCCGAAGGAGATCAGGTCTGGGATTTCTTTGGAAGGAATGATGCTAAAGCTGAAACTCCAGTATTTTGGCCACCTCATGCGAAGAGTTGACTCATTGGAGAAGACTCTGATGCTGGGAGGGATTGAGGGCAGGAGGAGGAGGGGACGACAGAGGATGAGATGGCTGGATGGCATCACTGACTCGATGAATGTGAGTCTGAGTGACCTCTGAGAGCTGGTGATGGATAGGGAGGCCTGGCGTGCTGCAGTTCATGGGGTCGCAAAGAGTCGGACACGACTGAGCGACTGATCTGATCTGATCTGATCTGATTGGTTTTGCCATATATCATAATGAATCCACCACAGGTATACATGTGTTCCCCATCCTGAACTTTGGAAGTTTTAATAATGCAACTTATTTATTTAGTTTGGTAAGTGGCTCTGTCTAGCAGAACATTGTGTGTGTGTGTGTTGTGTACGTATTTAGTTCCCGATAATGACTGAAATGTGAAGATCAAAGCCTCAGTCACTTAACTGTATCTGACTCTTTGTAACCCCATGGACTGCAGCTTGCCAGGCTTTTCTCTCCTTGGGATTCTTCAGGCAACAATACTAGAGTGGGTAGCCATTCCCTTCTCCAGGAGATCTTCTCAACAGGGATTGAATCCGAGTCTCCTGCATAGCAGGCAGATTCCCTAGCAGCTGAGCCACCAGAGAAGGCTGATAATGACTGAGGTGTCCCTGAAAGATATGAAAGCTCCTCGTGCCTAAAAGTCCATCTTTTTTTCTAACAGTGGCATCTATGGCTCTCCTTTGTCTTTTCTATGATAAATGTTCCTGGGAGGGACAGCAGCTTAAGCCCCAAAACCCTGGCGCATCTGAGTCAATTATAGATTTCTCAGAAGCTACAAGAGTATTTTGTAAGTGCTGAGACCCAGAAGAGGGTAAGAAGGTGCTTGGAACAGGAAGGCTGCTGAATTGTCAAAGGATTCCAGAGGCCTGGTCCTAGCTGAAGCTCAAACATACAATGATGTACCTCTCCAATTCCTCTATCTCAAAGCACAAGGTTTTAAATTGGATATGCATCAACCATCAGAACCATCATATTCATAGGACTTCACTACTTACAATGTGTATTATAGATACAATTTACATTTTAAAAACCTTTGTAAGTAATAAAATCATTCTCACTTGGTCAGAGGCAATGTAACTGAGCAGGATCCTATGAGGGCTTCCCAGAACAGGACTCTACCACCCACCCCCCATGTCTTCCACCTGCCTTTTGTTTGTAGAAAAAAATTCAGTCAAAAATAAATTTAATCAGAAAAGTGAGAAGATGCAGAAAGAAAGGAAAACAGTCACGCAAAACAGAACAATAATAGTTCTACTATTAAACAAAGTCAAGGACCTTTATTTCCTCCTCAAGGGCTGTAGATAATATTCTGAGTCAGGTCCTTTGAGCTGTTTTATAGATACTGAAACCCCCACCAGATGGAAGAAGTTAACTGTCTATTGCCCAAAACTATGTAGACCCCAGACCAGTTAGAACCAGAAAGTCGATGATGTTAACTCCTGATTACCTCACCAATCAGAAGAATGTCCACAAACTGATCACATGTATCACAAGCTCCCTCCCTCACCCTGTCTTTATAAACTTTTCCCTGAAAGTCTTCAGGGTGTTTGGGACATTTAAGCACTAACTGCCCTGGACTCCTTGCTTGGAGACTGCAGTAAACATTACACTTTGCTTCACCATCATCTGGCATCAGTAGATTGGCTTTACTGCACACAGGTAAGCAGGTCCGAGTTTGGTTCCATAAAAGCAATGTAAGTTGAATTCAGGTCTGTGTTTTTCGCTCATGATAGATGGCATGTGTTCTCCTATTCACTCTCTAAATCTGCAAAAACGTGTTTCATGTGTCTAGATCGCATGTACTTCTAATTTTCTCTTTTGATCAGTCAAAATGTCATCGTGAGACCCAACAACAAATGATGAATGAATATACATGTATATATCTATAGTATTCATTATATGTATACACACACACATAAAACACGTATCTCACAGCCCACAAATCTTGTTTAAGTGGCTCTTTCAGGAAGATTTATGACACTTTGCTTTACAAAGAAAGTTTAAAAAAGAAAGAAAGTGAAATGAAATAATGACTGTTCCCTAGTGCAATTACTGTGTCAAATATTCCCCTAGGGAAAGGAATTTGCTCTTATTGTGAAATAAATTAATATAGAAACCAGACTCCTGCGGTAACTTTTCTTTATCCCCAGGCAGTATTTTCCCACTACCATTTTCAGAATTCACTTTTGGCGATTCACATATGGGAGGTTGGAAATAGCTAGAAATTGTATGTTAGAATTTCAAATATATTCCCATTTCCAAAAATGTTAGCAGCTCCCCAAATTATCAGGGTACGCACAATCATTTAGAGATCGCCTGCCCCAGAAATCAACTGCTTCTCTTCTTCATCCACAGGAAGGGTAAGAGCTTTGTCCTACCATCCACTCAGCTGCCACAGATCAGGATTTCTGTCCCTGTAGCTACCATTTGCCCAGAAAATTCAGAAGGACAAGGCCCTTTAGGCTGTAAGAAAAGTGCAGAAACAGCCAAGCATAGTCTTTCCCGCATACCCATAAGTCAGCCTTCACTGGACACCTTCACTACCCAGGCTGCCAGCACAAGCTCTCTGTGATTCCTAATTAGGTGTTCACTGCTCAACGAACACTCCATTAGCCTCACAGTCTTTTAACATCAAACCATTGGACAAAATTCACTTCATCTCAGCCATGTTATGAATGAACTTACAATCAACGGTTGAAATCCACACTGGCTGAAATTCACTCTAAGCTAATCTTAAATCAACATCACAAGGCCAGTGTATGCAAAATTGACTAGGGAAAGTCTTAACCAAACTACACAGCAAAGAAGAGTCTTGAGGAGGAGGTTGGTTATTCAGTGGGGGGAAAGGGACAGGGACAGGAATCTGGACTATACAGTGCAAACAAATATTAGGCCTGAACGAAAACCTAAAGGCTGTTCTTTGTTGACCTTTGTGATTTAAGCATCTGTGCCTGGACTCTTTGTGTCATGGGAGCCTTGATGATGAACTAGTTCAAACCTCTTAAAGTAGATCCCTCCAAGGTAGATATTTTGTCCCTTAAATGTAAAAAAGAAGACATACCATCAACTTACATTTACTGAGTTCTTACTACATGCCAGGTTTTGAGCTAAGAGCTTTATATGTTTAGCTTGCTTAGACTGCACACCCTGAAAGGTGGGTATAATTATTATCTTCATTTATTGGGAAAGAAAACTGAGGCCTAAGAACATAGCTATCACTCCAAAGAACAGAGAGCCAGCAAGCCCTGCACATCAGAGGCCCTATGTCCTATACCATGAGCACTGTTGGATTTTCAAATGCCAACAGCCTCAATAATAATTAGTACCATTATGGATCATTTATTAAGCACCAATTATGTTCATTTGGGATGGGTGTGTATGAAAGTATAGTGTATTTTCACTCTGTTATTTTTGGAGTCAAGCTGACCCATATGTGAAACATTGGTACAGGGTAGTAAACTGGTTAAGAGCCAAGCTGTGGCATCAGATGCTCTCAGATCAAGTTTCTACTTGCTACTTGCTGTGTGACTTCGCACAAGTTACTTGACCTTTCTTGCTGCTAAGTCACTTCAGTCGTGTCCGACTCTGCATGACCCCATAGACGTCAGCCCACCAGGCTCTCCTGCCCCTGGGATTCTCCAGGCAAGAAAACTGGAGTGGGTTGCCATTTCCTTCTCCAATGCATGAAAGTGAAAAAGTGAAAGTGAAGTCGCTCAGTCGTGTCCGACTCTTAGCGACTCCATGGACTGCAGCCCACCAGGCTCCTCCATCCATGGGATTTTCCAGGCAAGAGTACTGGAGTGGGGTGCCATTGCCTTCTAGCCTCATCTATAAAATGAAAACAATAACGGCACCTACTTAACAAGGTGGTTGTGAAGATAAAGGAGATCATCTAAAGAAAGTGCTTAAATGGTGCCTGGTGCATAGTGAAAGTTAAATAAACCTTGTAATTATTTTCCTCTGCTAATAGAGAAAAATTTTTAATTGTCAGTAGGTAGGCAACCAGTCAGTCCTAAAGGAAATCAACCCTTCATATTCATTGGAAGGACTGATGCTAAAGCTGAAGCTCCAACACTTTGGTCACCTGATGTGAAGAGTTGACTCATTGGAAAGACCCTGATGCTGGAAAAGATTGAAGGCAGGAGGAGAATGGGATGACAGAGGATTAGATGATGATGTTGGCATCACCAACTCAATGGACATGAGTTTGAGCAAACTCCGGGAGATGGTGAAGCACAGGGCAGTCTGATGTGCTGCAGTCCATGGGGTCATAAAGAGTAGGACACCAATGAGAGACTAAACAATAAAGGTAACCAGAATGACTCCTCCACTAAAAATACAAGTGGTTACATTGTGGTTTTACACCAATAATCTTAAAATGATAGACTTCTCTTTTTTATAGTGTTGATTTAGTTAGCCAATTCGTTTCATTGGGCATTTCAGAGAATGCATCTATGGGCGCATTTTAAGTATCTTGTGTGAATTTTTTGGACTAAGGGAGACAATGCACTGAAGGGTGGGGGAGGGACCATAGGAACAAGAAGGAAAGTAAACAGCATTGCAGAATTCTGAGAAGTTACAGTTTTCTCTAAAGAGAATATTAAGGGATTATATTCTTTTCTATTAATTCTTACATCCTCACTGTACAGAATTTAGAAAACATAAACATGTACAGAAACATTTTAAAGACAAAAAGAAGACCATTCACTCCCTTTATCATAACACTGCTGCTATTCTGAGACGAGACACTAAGCATGGCATGGCCAGACCAACTGAGCCGAGAAAGCGGCCGTTCTGATTGGCTAGTGCCTCCCCTAACAGTTGTTATCTGTTTTGAATATTGCTGCTATGCTTGTGTGTATATTTCATCCCTGTGCGTTTATTTTTAATTACGTGAGAAACATACTGAATATTGGTTTGTTCATACTTTTTAATTGTTTTTATCATGTATAATGAACTTTTCCTACCATCAGACATTCTTTGAGGGCATCGTGTTCAAATCATTTACTAATAATGCAAGCAAATAGATACACTATAATTTAACTGTTATATTACTGTTCAATATTCATGCAGATTCCATTTTTTGCTATTATAAATATCTTTATACATAAAAATTTGAGTAGCTAATGTGTTGTCATTTGAGCACATATTTACTTCCATAGTCAAATAACATTTTAATTTTAGAACAAGTTGTTACTTCTACAAATCACTGGTTATTTGGCATGTTTGTGAGATTCAGTGTTTTTGTTGTTTCAGTCAGTAAGTCGTGTCTGACCCTTTTGCAACTAGAATGAAATTTATACCAGCTTTACATATAATATTGGTTTCCCAGGTGAAGAAACTACCTGCCAATGCAGGAGATGCTAGAGACTTGAGTTCAACTCCTGGATTAGAAAAATCCCCTGGAGTAGGATATGGCAACCCACTCCACTTTTCTGGCCTGGAAAATTCTGTGGACAGAGGAGCCTGGTGGGCTACAGTCCGTGGGATCACAAGGAGCCAGAATCTACTGAGCACACATGCCTACATATACTATTAAATGTAAATGAATGTAAAGCATCCTTTAAAAGGTAAATTGCTATAAACTATGTTATTGTTGTTATTTATGGTAGTATTAGTATCGTCAATTGCTGATATTATAAACTGTCTGGATTTTACCTTGACTTGAAGCTTTTTTTACTTTTAACACATTTATTCCTCACCTAAACAACATGATCGAAGAAGGCAATGGCACCCCACTCCAGTACTCTTGGCTGGAAAATCCCATGGACAGAGGAGCCTGGTAGGCTGCAGTCCATGGGGTCACTAAGAGTCAGACATGACTGAGTGACTTCACTTTGACTTTTCACTTTCATGCATTGGAGAAGGAAATGGCAACCCACTCCAGTGTTCTTACCTGGAGAATCCCAGGGACGGGGCAGCCTGGTGGGCTGCTGTCCATGGGGTCACACAGAGTCAGACACGACTGAAGTGACTTAGCAGCAAACAACATGATAATGCAATTTTATTTGCCTTCACCTAAAGATATGTCATACCCTTCTCCTGCCATTATGTGATTGTGCCATTGCAAAACACCAAATACTGGCATAACAAGTACCTGAACACATTTCATTAAACACCTGTCCAGGTAAGACCAAAAGAGAAAGTCAAATGGACATCTGTTGTTTGCTTCTTTGTTGTTTGGCACACACAATACCCCTCCCGCTGCTGCTGCTGCTGCTAAGTCGCTTCAGTCTGTGCGACCCCATAGACTGCAGCACACCAGGCTCCTCTGTCCCTGGGATTCTCCAGGCAAGAACACTGGAGTGGGTTGCCATTTCCTTCTCCAATGCATGAAAGTGAAAAGTGAAAGTGAAGTCGCTCAGTCATGCCCAACTCTTAGCGACCCCATGGACTGCAGCCCACCAGGATTTTCCAGGCAAGAGTACTGGAGTGGGGTGCCATTGCCTTCTCCGATAACCCTTCCTACTAGACTTCCTAAATTCCCTACCTTGAATTTCTGGAACATGATGCTACCATGATGGTAAAGCCTAGCACCTTCTAGAAACCATGATGTGGAATCTGAGGATAGAGTGAACAATGGACAAGGACAAGCTGAGAAAGAAAGAGATTGGGTCAAACTTATAGTTTTGGAAAGATGGCAGGCTAAGGATAGCCTGAAAAACCCCCTACTAGACATATGCAGAAATGCTACATATGCTAGACATGAATTATTTTCTTAATGCAAATCTGAGCTCATACAAAGGAGAAAAAAACTGTGAGAGTGTACGTAACACACACAAACACACACAGGCATTCCCTCCCTCTTCTCTCCATCTCTCTCTCTCTCTCTCTTTCTCTCTCTCTCTATATATATATATATGTGTGTGTATATATATATATATATATAAATATAAATCAAGTCAAAAGTTATCTTGCCAGCTTCCCTGGTGGCCCAGTGATTAAGAATCCACCTTTGCGATGCAGAGGACACCAACTCAATCCCTGGTCCAGGAAGATCCTGCATACTATGGAGCAACTGAGCCCATGGGCCACAACTGCTGAGCCTGTGCTCTGGACACCAAGAGCCACAACTACTGAAGTCTGCACACCTAGAGCCTGTGCTCCATGACATGAGAAGCCAGCCACTCAATGAGAAGCCCACGCACTATACCTAGATTAGCCTTGGCTTGCCACAACTAGGGAAAGACTGAACATAGCAATGAAGATCCAGTGCAGAAGTAATTTAATAAATAAAAAAATTTTAAAAAGAAGTTAGCATGGTTCATCTCAATCCACAGATATAAAGACAGCTGAAGATGGTAGAGTGGCAGAAAATGAGTAAAGATCTCAAAAGATGAGCTCAGATCCCCACCAGAAAGACTTCCATGGTAGTCAAATGAGTGATGGTCATCTCTCTTTCTAAATGGCAAAGAACACTAAGTAATAAGAAGGAGTGACCAGCACAGCAGAAGAACTAGAGATGGGGCTTGCAGAAGAGGAGGTAGCCAGTGAAAGTGGGAGGAAATCATTCCCAGGCCTTGTTAAGAAACATCTGTTTGGTACCTGCCAATATAATCTTTAGGTCTTTCAAGCAAGTGGATTTATGCTGACTCTCATATTTATGCTGTAATCTTTGCCATATGTTAGTGAGATTGACTGTACATGAGATAATCAATTATTTTCAGCAGCTTGTATCTTAAATGTTATTCTGGTTATCTTGATTATGAGCTTAAATACCAGCCTGGTGATGGATTCGCCTTTTAACTTTTCTCTCTTAAAAAGAGCAAAATCGGGAAATCGAAATACACCCCACATAGATTTTTCAATATGTAGTGAAAGTTAGTAATGGCACAGTTGTAGCTGAGCTGGCATTTAAACATGTAATCTGCTGACCTTGAATTCCAAAGCAATTTCTTATCCCTTAAAAATTTTGGACATATAAAAATTATATTAGCATCAATTATTTTAATCATTTTTGTTAAAATTTATCTTTCTCAATTTCGGTGCATTGACATTATAACCCACTATCTCTTCTTGTCTCAGTTCCCTTGTTAATATTCATTGGCAGTATCTGCTACTTCAATAAACCCAGACTAACTTTTTATTACATATTCATAAGCATTACTTTCTAAAGGTTTTGAGCTACTTCCACCTTCATTGAAAATAATAATTTGTACTTCATACTAATGTAAGTGACACCTCCAAGATGGTCTAAAGTAATGAATCAGGATGGACTTCAACTCAGCAAGCACCTCTCCTTGCCCACTCAGCCTCTGAACATTACACCATTCTTGTGTTAATCAACAGTCTTCTTGCTGATGGGGGTCCGCGGACAAAGACCAGAACTGACCACTTCAGCCCAAAGCAGGGTTCCTTAACATAGAGGTTCTGGCAGGGTTTCTGGCATTTTGTAACTCTCCTGTAATATGAATAGCATGCTGGATTTGGGGAGCAGGTGTGTGGGTACATCCTTCTGGTGAAGAAAGCCTATAATTTTTATTAGATTCTCAAAGGAAGCTTTGATGATATGATGGGAATGGTGGTGGCAATGATGGTAATAATGATAATTTTGAACCCCTAGCCTATGAAATGTTTTGTCTGGATTTACATCGAAAATTGTTGGATTCATTTGGTGAGTACATGGAGGGTCATGTTGTACATAAGAAGAAGTCCTTAAGGATAAAAAAATGCTTCAGAGTCCGTGCTCACCTCTTGTGCTGAGGAGCTGGAGCAGGGGTACTGAATTAAGAATATGTGGATTGTGACCTACTGGGGGAGGCAGACAGTTCCCTCAGCATCCAGCTCCCAGTTTGGGAAAGTGAAACCACCCATGGGGTCATTTTAAGGGCACAATGTCAATATATCCACACAAAGGAAGTCGAATCACAAGATCCTAGATGCCAGAGGGCACAGTGAGTCAGGGGAAAGGCAGGCCTCCACCATGCCAGGTCATGCCAGGTCTTGAGGGAGGGGACAATGGGTACCGTTGGGGCGGGGGTCACTAACTTTTGTGGGCTTTACTGTAGGTCTTTATTTTTAAAGGGGCCCTAGGAAAAGCAAAGCAGGAACTGATGGCAGGGCCTTATCAAAACCCAGGCTCTGGGTGTGAGGAGGGTTATCAGACTGTAAAATGCCTACATGGCAACTCTGAAAAAACAAGCTGTTTTTCTCATCACATCTTTCTCCTGGACCTGTGAGGCTGAGTCACAAGGGCTTGCTTCCAGCACTGACAGATAGATCTTAAGAAGAACCACTGTTAAGGACATGATCAAAAGTATTCTGCAATAGTTCCACACTATCGTAGAAAGAAACAATGGACTGTAGCCCAGAGGTGACTCATAACATGATTGTATCCCAGGCAGCCAAGGTCTTCCATCCCCATTCTAACAGGAAGCAGGTGGTCATGCAAGTCAGACTAAGAAACCTTGGCACCAAAGATGACTCAAGTCAACTTCCCATAGTGACCCAGGATGCTCTGAGGCCAGGACAAAGCTACCTGTGGGGAGGCCCTCCAAGAAAACCTACAGTTGCCCCATAAAATGTGAAATTTAGGGGAACACCAACCCAAAAACCTCTGCAGGAAATGGCCTGAGTTTGGCCTATCTTTTACATTGCTGCTTGTATTTGACCTACCAACTTTGCCTCCATCCATCACTTGCCACCCTCCCTCCATGTTAGGTCCCTATCTGCAATCTCAACCTTTCTAGCTCGTTTCTCTGGTTGGCCTTCTTTTGGGCATTCATTAATTTACTTGGCAAATATTTACAAGCTACTAGAAGGCTTTGGCTAGAAGCTGTGCAGGTACCAAGAAAAAGTCACAATTTCTTGCCCCTAATAAGCCTATGATCCAAATGCATTTGAATACTCAGTTTTATAATTAGCAGGTCAAGCTTTAAAAGAGGCCATGGCTCCTGAAACCACCACTATATCATCGGCCTTAAATCCAAGGATCATCTCTAAGGAGATTCTAGTTCCTCTGAGTTATACCCTTGGTTTGAGTCACATTTGTAAACACGTTGATCAAAAACCAACACTCTTCCTGCTGAGAATCAGGCAATGTCTCCACCAAGGACAACTCCATGCTTCTGAAATATACCACTTTCCCAAGAACCCACAATCCTAAAAGTCATTACTCCAAAGGAATTTAAACTGGTAGGGAACTCAGATCCTCACTTTTAATTGTACACTTATCATGAATCACTTTGGGGTAAAGTTTTTTTTTTTTTTAACATTGACATCAGTTCAGTCCAGTTCAGTTGCTCAGTCGTGTCCATTCTTTACCCCGTGAATCGCAGCACGCCAGGCCTCCCTGTCCATCACCAACTCCCGGAGTTCACCCAACTGATGTCCATCGAGTCGGTGATGCCATCCAGCCATCTCATCCTCTGTCATCCCCTTCTCCTCCTGTCCCCAATCCCTCCCAGCATCAGGGTCTTTTTCAATGAGTCAACTCTGCATGAGGTGGCCTAAGTATTGGAGTTTCAGCTTCAGCATCAGTCCTTCCAATGAACACCCAGGACTGATCTCCTTCAGAATGGACTGGTTGTATCTCCTTGCAGTCCAAGGGACTCTCAAGAGTCTTCTCCAACACCACAGTTCAAAGGCATCAATTCTTCGGTGCTCAGCTTTCTTCACAGTCCAACTTTCATATCCATACATGACCACTGGAAAAATTATAGCCTTGACTAGATGGACCTTTGTTGGCAAAGTAATATCTCTGCTTTTGAATATGCTATCTAGGTTGGTCATAACTTTCCTTCCAAGGAGTAAGTATCTTTTAATTTCATGGCTGCAGTCACCATCTGCAGTGATTTTGGAGCCCCCCAAAATAAAGTCTGACACTGTTTCCACTGTCTCCCCATCTATTTCCCATGAAGTGATGGGACCAGATGCCATGATCTTTGTTTTCTGAATGTTGAGCTTTAAGCCAACTTTTTCACTCTCCACTTTCACTTTCATCAAGAGGCTTTTTAGTTCCTCTTCACTTTCTGCCATAAGGGTGGTGTCATCTGCATATCTGAGGTTACATTGACATAGTGGTCATCAATATGCCTCACACCCTACCTATGTCAATCTTCATGACAACTTTGAAATACTCATTGCTACTTTCTTTAGGGATGAAGAGCTGAGGCATGGAAAAATTCACAAGGGTAGTAGTAGCAAAGCTAAGACTCATTCCATGCATCTTACAGATATTTTGAGAAAATTATCTTTTTCTGTAACGTTTTCTTAAGATACCCAGATGAACTCTGTACATCACTGAAGCCCCTGAGACATTACAAGCCATCCCGCTCACCAGTTTTATTTCCCTTATGACAGGTAAAAAGAGTTAAAGAAGTTACCGAGTACTATTTTTAAGAATGGATTGATTCATTCATTAACTGAACATCTGCTATCTGTCAGATGCTATCCTGGGATACTGAGTAGAAACATCATGTTGGCCCTTCACTACTATATATGCATGAAAGGTGTTATTAGAGACATCAAGACACTGAAACTCCTATAGTCACTGCTGCCCTGGCCACATCCGTCTTCCACATTCTGTGTCTCTTTCTGTGCCTTTTCCATTTTATTTCTTCAGACACACAAACTCTCATACTCTTTGCCTCCTCCTATATCAGAATTTACTTTAAGAAAGACCTCAATCAATCATTCACCCTTCAGTAGGAATTTTATTGTCTACGAAGGCCTCTCCCAGGGCTTTTAAAACTAACTTCCAATGGGAAAAATAAGTTGGTTCCTTATCTTTTAAATCTGAGATGCTGGCAAGCACAGCTAAAATTATAACTTAAAAACAGCTAAAGCGCCTTCCCAGAATCATATCTGAAGGGAGATGGAGGAAAGCATATTTGAGAAAGGCCAATTATAATCCAAACCTTATGGTGTGCCCTCTCCTGTATCTTGTCTTCTTTATCTATGGGAAGAAGCTGCCCTCTTGGTTTTTTTTCTGAGATCTCTGGCATGATCTTTACAAGATAATTATTTTTAGAAGTTCACCTGCACTCAATTCCTAGCATAGTGATTCTCTCCGAGGCGAGAGAAATCCCTAAAGAGGCAGATCAAACCCCCCAGGTGGAACAGAAGCCCATAAGTAATTTGAGAAAATGCATTTACTTTTACGTTTTTATAGTTTAAAAGTGAAAACACAACCATCATTTTCATAGCACAGAAACTAAAGTCCAAAAAAAAGAAAAAACTACCTGATGAAGACAGACAGAAGACACACTGACTTTTGATGGAGACGATAGAGGCGAGGCAGAGGGAATAAGGAATGTCTTATAACCCTGGCAGTGGAAAAAACAATTTAAAAAAGGACATTTCAGATACATCAAAATAAAACACAAGCCTGAAAATATTGGAAAAGACTGCCCTGTTCTGTTCTCAGTTTACATGTTGAATGAGTGAATAAAAGCATCCGTCGTCCATGCACGATGGCACCCATGGACGAGAAGCTACTCTTCCTCCTTTCCCAGTGGTTTCCAAGTAACACCAGGAGAGACGGTTCTGTTCAGAAGGTGTGAACAGCCATAGGGGTTCACCAGGAAATACAGCCTTGGGATTGTTCTTTTTTGTTTTGTTTTCCTGGAAGTCTGAGCTGAAGGAATGGATGGGGTCTTTCAACAGTCAGGCTGGCTGCTGATCCCTTAAGTCCCCAGGAGGGGACCAATCCCATATAGAGTAGAGACGATGCTCCACAACAGGTTGAACTCCTCCTGGGACAGCATCTGGAGATTCAAAATCCAGACCTTCCTCAATGAAAGGAAAGGAAATCAACCTTCCCTTCTCCTTGGTCCACAAAAAGCTCACTTCTGAAACTTGAAGGTGCATTGGAATCACCTGGGGATCTTAAAATGCAGATTCTGACGCAGGAGGCCAGGGTGGGGCCTGAAACTCTAACAAGCTTTCAGGTGAGGCGAGTGCTGCTGGTCATTTGCCTTTACTCTGAGTAGCGAGGCAATAAACATAACAACCCACCTACTCAGCTAGGTCACCCTTGTGGAGTGGGGGTGGGGAGTGGGGGGTGGGGGCAGGTACTAGGAGGAGAGTAGAAACATATAGTTGACAGTTAACGTGCTTATGTACTGTTTGTCTTTTATCTTTGTGTCCTACCTTTGTAATTTTTTTTAGAGGGCAAATGTATAACCTAATAAGGACTACTGTATAGTATAGGGAACACAGAAGAACCCAAAAGGAGTAAATATATTTACGTATATGACTGATTCACTTTGCTGTACACCTAAAATGAACATAATATTGTAAAGCAACTATAGTCCAATAAAAACATAAAATTTAAAAAATTTTAAAGGAAGAAAAGAAAAAAAGACTAGCTCTGAGTTTTTTCTTGCTATGAAGTTGGTATCTGCTCACACCTTGCCTGAAGGTATGCTTCGGAATTCTGAAATATCACAACCTGACACTCAAGCATGTGGAAACCAGGAGACTCGTTCTGAACAGAAGGCTGACCACAGTCATGGTCAGATCTCAGTGAGATATATGCTCGACAAACCAAGGAATATGGATGGTCACATGGGAGGGCAGCCTGAGGTCACAGGATAACCATGGCACATCTCCCAGGATACACAGAGATTTGGGTACGGGGCAGGGGCAGTTAACACACATAATTTAACTAATAAATAATTTAAAACATAATTTATATCAGAACAAACATGGATGTTTTATGTGGCAGAATTCAGACTTTAATACATTTTTCAGATTAAACAGACACCTGAAAGAAATTTCTCATTGCCCCCAGATTCCAGTCTCCCCTGTGATAGAAGGGCACCTCGGTTTAAAAAAAAATCCTGAAGAAGGGATGACCCATGTGAACCATAGTGAGACTTAGACTAATGAGCCCACAACCATGTCTGGGGATGTAGACAGGGAGACACCTGCAGCAATGGCAGCAGTTCCCCAAAATGCAATCCCCACTCAGTCACCCATGGAGCATTTAACTGCCGTGTTCCACCTCTGTCAATCCTCAGCTCTGTAATCTCATATTTGCAACCGAACTAAACATTGCCAACAACTTGTCCCACAAATATCATTACAAAAACACGTCTACATTGGTTCTACACTCACCCCTTCCAGACTTTCTCCTCTTCTCACATTTTTCCATTTATCTAGAGACAAACTTGGAGAAGGCAATGGCAACCCACTCCAGTGTTCTTGCCTGGAAGATCCCAGGGACGGCAGAGCCTGGTGGGCTGCCATCTATGGGGTCGCACAGAGTCGGACACTATTGAAGTGAGTTAGCAGCAGTAGAGAGAAACAGCACTTTCCTGGAGTTTTCTCTCCTTCGCCTACAAGATCCAGTCTCTAAATCCTGTCATCTCTGATGATGCGCCCCATCTCCTGAGGCCATCCTATCCCTCTCCACCTTGACTTAGCCCTCATCTCCTCGCACCTGGACTACTGCCATGTGGTCTCCAAGCCAGTCTCGCTCTTTGGGGCTACTTTCCACCTCAATATTCCCTACACTTACTGGTTGATGGAATGATTTTCCTAAAGCAAGAACTCAGACCTGTCCTTTCTTGTCTAAGAGCTTTAATGGATTCCACTCCTTGTCTCCATCCTTCTATCTGGATCAGATCCAAACTCCCAAAACAAGCTTTCTAAAGGCCCTTTATAACATGGTCACCAAACCACAGTTCCAGCCTCCGCCCCTCACCCCTCTATGCAGGGCCTCTTGTTATTCTCTGGCCCACACAGTGTTCAAGGATCACTACTCTGCACACAGAGTGTTCCCTCTCCCTAGAATGATTCTTACACCTTCTCCAGCTGATGAAATCTGCTGTTCTCTAAAACTTGGTTTAAACGTGGCATAATTTATGAAACAGTCTGCAGACCTCATGCTGATATAATCCTTTTCCCTCCTGGTTCCCACAGTACACCTGGTACCTGCTTCTATTACTGACCTTTGCCATCACGTCATGATTATATGTCTACTGTGTGCTCTTCACAAATCAGAGCCAGGTATCTCTGTAGCTCCCAAGTCTAGCCCAGGACAACCCAAGGAATGAGTGCATGAAGTAATGGAAGGTGGATTTTTTACCCAGCTGTCTGTTTAATTCCACACTTTCTGACCCAGGTAGGAGGCTACTGATCCCACTTGAGGGGACAGGAGTGGGGCAGCCATTAACCATTTCTGTCCAGTTGAAAATCCTCCCCTTAGCTCAGGGGAATGCCAGGAACCAAAAGCTTACATGGAAATGGTCTTGCATCGTTGGTTCAACGATGCAACCAACATTGACACTGCAGACCAGTTGGTGACACTGCAGATTTCCAGCTGTGGGTTGGAAAGAGAGGGAACAGATATGTTTCTGGACAAAAATTCAGGGTAGAAAATTGGATGTCTTCAACCTCCTTAAAATCAAGTTTTTGTAATTTCAAAATTCTATGAGTGAATTCCCAGGACATTAAAGTATAAAGGAACTTGAAGTTCAAGTAAATGCGATTAGAATTGTCTGTGCTGGTACATATTAGGTCTCTAATACTTATGTCAGCATGATCCAGTGCTGTCATGACGTATATATCATGTCTTCCTAACCAAATTGTAAGCTTCTGAGAACATACGCTGTATTTTTACCTACACTGGGTTAACTCTCTGGGCCTAATGCTGTCCTTTTAATACAGGAGAATTCCAATAAATACTTAATGATCAAGGGTTGCCTGTATATATGTATGTCTATATATACTAAATAATTTTTTTCTATTGTATTTTGCCTACAGCTTTCACTTTAAAAATGGAAAGAGATGGAACCAATCAGGTTTTGCAAACAAAACAGACATATAGGCCTGTGCTGATACCTAAATGGGTTTTGCTTTTGGTCCTGCCAGAGGCAGGGGGATAGATTAGTTAACTCCTCCAGGGGTCTTCCAGCCCTGTGGTTTCGCTCTGCATTTTTCTCCGGAGAAAGTCTATGTAGTCAACTATCTAACCGATGCTGAGACATCACTTTGGATTGAATCTGGCATCTAGAAACCACACTGGTGAATCTTAAGTATGTTAATATGGATAATTTAAACCTTATAAATAGCTTCCCATAATGTGTTTCTTGCCTGAGGGGGTCTTTTGGTTGCAGTACAGTACAATCAGGCTTGAGTTTGCAGCTTAAAAAGAAAACCAGAATTTGAGAAGTATAAAATTTTATGTAGCTTTTTCTTTCAAAGCTCATGTTTATTAAAAGGGCTGGTGGTAAGCCCAGGGAAAATGGAGCTGCGAAAGGGACACCAGGAGGTTGCGTCAGTTCTCTGTGGGTTCTTCCTTATTAAATTGGTGTGGTTTCAAAATCAAAAGCTAATTATTCCAATATTCTCACCTGAGTTCGGCAGCCTGCCTGGGCTGTGACGACTCCCGCTGAATCTTCACCAATGGGCAGGTAAAATTTGGGTGATGACACCTAGAGAATGAATAAAGCAGGAAAAAATATACGGAACTTTACTACTCTATTCCTAATTTAGAAACAGCTGGAAACATAAATTGGGCTTTAACTAGTTTAATAATTATTTCCACACTGCTTATCTTTTTAACTCAATGTCTTCATTATCTTCTAAAACAAGTGTCAAGATTATAAAAAGAGGTTCTTAGGATTTCCTTGGTGGTCCAGTGGCTAAGACTCTGTGCTTCCAATGCAGGGGGCCTGGGTTTGATCCCTAGTCAGGGAACTAGATTCCACATACCACAACTAAGATCCAACGCAGTCAAATAAATAGAAGAAATTTTTTTAAAACATTATAAAAGAAATCTCTCTTTTTCCTGGCATCTCCAGGCTCAGCTCAGATTTCTTCTATGTGGACTGGTTCTCAGGCCATTCCCAGTGGCTCAGCCCAGCACCTCTGCTGTGATGGAAAAAAAACACACTTTAAACCTCTACTTTGCTTTATAAAAGAGATTCTTATACAAACTGCTCCTTATGTGTACTTAGACATTTGTTTAGTGGTACAGAACTTTCCAGAGAAGTTTCATCCCCAAAGTCCTTCTAAAAGGTGTTTGTGGGTAGTCAACACCCACGGAAAGCCCTCTTGCATGAATTCAGGAGGGCATCCACCCTGGCATTCCCTGGTTACCAAATCCAGAAGTTCTTAGCTGAGAATGTTAAGCAAATTATATTTTTAACTTGCAGTTCATTTTGTAGTTATCAAAGAAATCAAACAGCATGAGAAGTTCCTGAATTTCTTTTTGAAATATGACTGAGTTGGCTAAACAGCAATTTTGAAAATGCAGGTTTGAGAATCAGACCATGTGAACAGACCAAAACTTCACCATTTGGGGGAGAGGAGCTTCAGTTTCCTTGTCTATAAAATGAGATCATAAGAGGAGCAGCTTCATAGGGTATTTGACAGAATTAAATGGGAAAACGTAATCAAAATACTTGTATAGGGGAAGCTCTCATTACATATTTGCTATCATTATTTTAAATATGCAATACTTGTGGTTTCAGGAGCCTTACCAATAAAGCAAATAGAGTGTGATCCTAACTTCTAGTGAATTTACAAAGTATTAAACAAGGCTCAATACAGAGGAGTCGAACAAGAAGAACACTGATGCATCCATAAGTAATTCAAATACTTCAATAATAAATTGCTTAATTCCCGTGCTTTTAAAAAAACTATAATTATGCCATGGTTTTATCTATACACATGGTCACTGTGAGAGGCAGGGGTCTCAGTGGGAAGGCTTCTATCACCCTCCATGAGGCTGGGCAGTCAGGCTCCCGTCACTGGCATGACACCATGGTGAACAAGTACCAGGCTGAAATGTAGAGGACCTGAGTCTGGTGTTAAATAGCACAAGTCTGGATAGAGTCACTTCACTTCCCTGGGTCTTGAGTTCCTTAGCTTTAAAATGAAAAGACACAACTAATGGTTCTCCTCTCCCCATCACTACCCAAGTTTTATACTCCATCCACCGACAACAAAATACTTACCATCCTGAACACCTGAAAGTTCTATTTACAAATAACATAAGTACCATATATGAATGATAAATGTTCAAGGGATGCTATTCATCCAGAGTGGCTTGGTCTTAGAATTAAAACTCCTAGAGTGTTCATAATAAACTCTTGATTGGATGACTCACATGATACTTGAGGATGTGGCAATGCCAGAAGTTGGTTATTAGAGACAAAAGACAGAAAACTGTACCACAAAGTGTGAACTTTGCTGTGTGGGGGGAAAGAGTTCTACATAAGCTTAAGTTGGCTCCCCTTATGTGTTAGCGCTTTTAAAATTCAGAGTGTACTTCTGAAGGTATATGTGAAATGAAAATGTTTCACTTGTAGGAATCATGATATTATCTAGCATATAATTTGGGGTCTGGTGCTAACAAGTTCTAGAACCTGAGCCAAGCCAGGCAAACCACTCTGAATCTCCTTATCCTCCATGTAAATTGAGGTGAGGACACAAAGACACAATAGATGTGAAAACACATTGGAAAACAAAAGGTTCATGCTGTGCTGTTCTCAGTCACTCAAGTCATGTGCAACTCTGTGACCCCACGGACTGTAGCCTGCCAGGCTCCCCGGCCCATGGGATTTTCCAGGCAAGAATACTGGAGTGGGTCGCCTTTTCCTTCTCCAGGGGATCTTTCCAACCCAGGGACGAACCTGTGTCTCCTATGTCTACTGCACTGGCAGGCAGATTTTTTACCACTGAGCCACTTAGGAAGCGCAAAGACCATCATGCTGCTAAGTCACTTCAGTCGTGTCCGACTCTGTGCGACCCCATAGACGGAAGCTCACCAGGCTCCCCCGTCTCTGGGATTCTCCAGGCAAGAATACTGGAGTGGGTTGCCATTTCCTTCTCCAATGCATGAAAGTGAAAAGTGAAAGTGAAGTCGCTCAGTCGTGTCCGACTCTTAGCGACCCCATGGACTGGAGCCTACCAGGATCCTCCATCCATGAGATTTTCCAGGCAAAAGTACTGGGGTGGAGTGCCATTGCCTTCCCTGAAAGACCATCATACACATGCTATAAACTGTTATCCTGCTCTGCCAAAGGAATGGAATGATCAGTTAATTCAAGTGGGATGGATTCAGCATACCAGTTCTTTGAGGTGAAGAGACCTATCAAGCAGATGGATTGTCAGAATCGTCCACCCAGATGCTGGCTGCTCTGTCAATTCAGCCTAAGTCTTGAAGGCATCTCTCGTGCTACCTACAGTCCTTGTCAAAAAGACTTGGGTTTTAATTACCCAACAAATCTTGACCTGCTGCAAAGTAAAAACTACAAAGAGTGAGTATGTGTGATCCATTTTTTTAAAAAACTCACGAGCTAACATCCTGAAGAAATAGAAATGTAGCCAGGCATTCCCAACCAGCAGCCATCCATGAACAGGAATACAAGTGAGTGTGTGGCTGGTACATTCTAGAGGCAAAGGATCTCTTTCATTCTACTGCAAAGTTTACTGTGACCCCAGCTGAGGCCCCTTTCTGACCAGCCTGTTGCTACAACATGAATACTTCACATTCTTGGTTTCTAACTGAAGGTGAGAAACAATGTTTTGAGAGCATTTTACACCTGCAATAAAAAGAAGGCAACAATAAAATATGCTGAGGGATTCTTCTCTAGTCCAGAAAACCTAAATAAAAGTCTCAAACCAAGCACCACCGAAGCAGTTGCAGCAATTAGAAAAGTCAATAGTATTTGCCTCGTAACAATCTAGACTCCACAAGAGTGCCCTCTTAGGAACACAGTCCCTTTCCTTTCTTCTTACATTCATATCCGATTTTTGGGATCATTGTTAAACATTTAACTGGATTGATTCAACTGACTCGCTATACTTTGACAGCTCAAAGTATCAAGTTATTTAATTAACTCATTTTCAATTAACACGGTTGCTGCTAACCTGGTGTAAATTAAGTCTCCTCAGACTCTAGAAAGAGAGAGAAAGGAGGCCAATGGGATGGAGATTTCTATTGCATATCTCATTCTATTGGAAGTTTCCAATTCAGGTCAGACCCATAAAATAATGTCTTTTTTGTGGTTAAGTGTTAACTGGCAGCCAAGTGCTAAGAGAGTGCTGAATCAGCCCAGAAGAGGGGGTGGGTGGAAGGGAGAATAAAGTTTGGTTTATAGGCTGAAGTGAGCAAAGGAAACAGAACTGGCAAGAGTTATACATTGCTCCAGGCGGGCACAGGTGGATGGAACTGCAGGCCAGGTCAGAAAAAGAGAAAGATTTATGTCCTGTGCAAACAAAAGGCCAGAAGAAAAATCACCAATCCGGTTGGGCAGCTCTGAAGTGAAGGAAACATCTGTTCATACAGTGAAGGAATGGTCAGGTAAGACAGGCTGGAAATAGTCATCAGAAGGCCATCTGCTGACCTGGGACAGCATGCCCTCGAGGCACGGAACAAATCCTGTCCTCCAGGAGGCCACACAGTGGGGCCAGGACCAGCCAGGCCAGGAAACAATGCCAGGACGAGGCATTAAAGTTACATGAGCCTCATGGAAGAAGTTGCCCGGCGAGTTTACTTCCGAAATGTGAAGTCGAGTGGAAACACAGTGTTTTCTTCTTTGAGAACTTGGCAAACCCGCTCCACTGGGCCTCTCCATGAAGCAAGAATGCAGAGAGGTAGTTCATCAAATGCCTGTGGCCAGTACCCGTCACTTCCCCGGAGGCTGCTGCTCCGCCCCTCCTGGCTTCTGGTTGGGGGAGCTGTCAGCTCAAGGCAGCTGCTGTCTTGGGGGTGGTACCATAGAACCCCAAGAACTTGTGGCCCAAGTGAGACAGTGGATGGGAGGTGGCCTTTGACCATGGAAGGCAACCCGCTGGGCATTAGGAGAGGCAAGCCAGAGGAGCACAGAAAGGCAGGGGGAAATGAGAGCAGGAACTGGCAATGACCTTGCATGAATGGCAGCACACCCCACTGGAACAAAGGCCGGCATGAGTGGGGCTTTGCTCTAAAGAAGCCAGCAGTAGCTAGGTCCTTCCAATACTAATGAGCATCATTATAGCCCTTGGACAAATGAGCCAAACTTCAGACAAAAGCTGGGAGAGAGAAGAGATTTATGTCATAACACAAAATACCAAATGTATGACCAAATGTCATAGAAGAACCAGCTGATAATTGGTGGGAGAGCAAAGGCCATTAGAAGAAAAAAACTTACTGTCTGAAGTACTAAGATTAACAAGAGTGAGTGAGTGTCGTGGCATTATTAGTTAGTGACCAAAGTATCAATACAAAGCTGAAATTAAATCCTTGACCATCCTCCCTTCTCTCTCCCTTACCCCATATTTCTATATCTATGACCTCACGGTGTTATAATTTATAGAAACACACACACTTTATATTCATACACATGGAAAGAGTGAAAGTAGTAACATTTGTTGACTCCTTATTGTATGCCAAGCTCTCTCCCATATCCCTTTACAAGGAATTTATTTAATTTATTCAATCTTGGCAACATGCCTAAGGAGGTAGAAACTATCTCTTTCCCCATTTCACAGATAAGGAAATGAAGTGCAGAGAGCATAAGCCAGATAACACAGCTGATAAGTATGTGAACTGAGATTTGAACAAGGCATTCTGGGTCCTCAGCAAGCATCTTCATTTTTGTTTCTGAAATCTCAGATCAGGGACTTTGGGAAGAAGTGGTTAGCTTTCCACTCTGAGTTCCTCACAACCAACCCTCTCCCTACTTCAGTCCTCAAGCCCACTGCTCTCTGAGGTACCACTCCCTCATCTCTATCCATTCAGATTCTCCTCTTTCTTCGTATGCCAGTTCAAGACTCAGGAGGTTAGCCAGCTACATGCCAAACCATTTCTTCTTCTAGGTCCACAGCAAGACTATAATTCCCAATCATTTGCATTGAAGGGCAGCTATGCGACAGGCTCTAGCTAGTGGAAGGTCAACAGGAGTGAAACGTGCCACCTCCAGTCCTCACTTATGAAACACTGAACATGGAACCCTCCTTCCAGTTTGAGGAAGATAAGCATGGAGCCCTGGAAGGCCACAGATTGAAGCAGTGAAGCCATTTGATAGATGGTCCTGATCCCTAATTGCTGGAAGACCACCCACTAATCAGGAACTCCTATGTGGGTCTTCATGTAAGGAGAAAATGGACTTCAAACCATCCTATTTGTACCTGGAAGTCGGTTTATTGCAACAGCCATCAGCACCCTAAGATGAACTTTGATGCATCCACCTCTACACTAGGTTTTGTGTTTATAAGCTGGTTCCTGACCCTAAAGAATGCACAGAAAAGAGGGGAAAGAGAAAGAGAGGTAAATAACATAAATAGCACACAAAAATGTTGCAATTGCAAAATGTCTACTATTTTGTGAGACACTGCTAGAAGCATGGAGTCAGGAGAAGCCAATAGAAATAGTGACAGTAGAGGAAGGAGTGGAGTCAGCATGTCTCCCAGTTATCCCATTCCAGTGAGGATGTTTGGCCTCACTTTATGTCACACGGTGAAAACAGTCCTAGAAACATCAGTCATGGGGCCTACTGCACTCACCAGCTCTGTTCGGGGGACATGCCCTCTTTGTGCCTCACACAGAGGAAGATGCCCCAAGCTCTGCCTCCAGTACGCCTGTTCCCTGAACTAGACCAGAGGTGGCCCCACCTCCAGGCTGATTTCATTCCACTGGGGTGGTCTGATGTCACACTGTGCCCCCTGTGATTAACTAGGCCATTCAGATTCTTTCACTCTGGAAGATGAATGAGGGAGCCTTGAAGGAATTAGCCTATTGGAGCAGGATAAAAAAGAAGGCAGGCAGAGAGGACTGGAGACACAGGCTGTGCCTCAATGGGAATGCAGATCCCACCACTGACGGGCACACTGGTCAGCTGCCAGACGGTGGCAAGCAGCAGATGGACCCTGGCTGACTGAAGCAAGAAGGAGATCTGTGAAAAGGATAACAGAGAGCTCACAGAAGCCCTCTGGCTTAGCCTGGGCTGCTATTACATTCCATAGACCAGATGGCTTCAACAAGAGGCATTCATTTCTCATGGTTCTAGATACTGGAAAGTCGAACACCAAGGTGCCTGCAAATGTGGCTCCTGGTGGAAACCCAGTCCTGGCTTGCAAACAGCCACCTTCTTGCTGTGCCCTTACGTGGCAGGGTAGGGGGCAGCTATCTTGTCTCTTCCTCTTACAAGGGCACTAAGGCCCTCGGAGGGGCTGCACTCTCATGACCACATCTAAACCTAATCACCTCCCAAAGGTCCCACCTCCAAATACTGTCACTGGGGTGAATGGCTTCAACATATGAATCTGTGGATCGGAACATAAACATTCACTCCACAATAGCCTCAAAAACAGAGCTAGGTTTGGGGCGGGGGGAAGGTCTGCTCTCAGAAACCACAGAATTGCTCTGTAGGTTTGTCCCATAACCTCTGCTGCCAACCACTTGAAGGGGACTCATCTCATCAGCACCAGTGTGCCAGACACTGCCCTGTTCATCTTCAAGGACACTTGTCACCTCCCACCTTCTGCCAGGAACATTTCTGACCACATGTGACCCCCCTACATGAATGGGTGATTTGTCTCTCTGTGCCTCTCATGGCTCCATCAGCAGCCTTCAGCATAGTGGTTAAGTGAATGCATCAATATCTGATGAATAAGAAGAACTTCCATTTAATGTGACAGCTGCCTAAAGTAATAAAGCTGCAGTAACAGTAGCTACAATGTATTGGGTATTTACTAAGTGCCAGTAAATTCTTAAGTGCTTTATGTGCAGTCTCTCATTTAATCTTTACAGTCACCTTATAAGGAAGGCGTTATTATTATCTCCATTTTACAGAGGCAGAAATGTGAACTTAGGGAGGTAAGTAGCTTGCCCAGTTTTACTCAGCAAGTAAATTGGAGGAACAGGACTCAAGTTGTTGATTATGTTCCCAAAGCTCACACTCATTATACTTGTGGAACATCTAAAATAGACCCCACCTACAACATGCTCATGTTAAATGCCACTGAGATAAGAAAAAAAAAAAAAAAAAATTCCCAGAGTCCATTTTTTTCCCTACTCACTTTTCCCTCCTCCCAGAAAAGTTAATAATGGAAAGACACATGACATATCCACCACAGATTACTGTGTCAGTCCATTCAGCTAATTTCAAAAAAGATGATGCTAATTATTAGAGATAATGAAAACTTGCTCTTCAACCACAATCCAAGGGGAACCGTCCAATTGATTAACAGGGATTTCAACACACGCATTCAATTTCTCCTGCTCGTTTTGTAATGGATGGGAAAAATTGGTTTGTAGATAGAGATTTTTGAGAGCTAAGTGTCTAAGACACTGAAGGGGGCCACCTCATTAAGTCCTAGGCCTGGTTAGGCAGGCTCTCGAAACCAGAGGCAAAGCCGATGGCAGGTAAACTCACTACAGGCATTATTTAATGAAAGTCTGCACTTTATCAGAGCATTCTTCCTGAGTCCTAGATTTATTTTTTGCATGGTTTTTTTTTCTCTCTCTATTTTTTAACCATTCACGAGTCTTTAAAAAATGCAGCATCGAAGCAGTTAAAAATAAATCCAGGATTTGCAGAACAGAAAGAAGTTAATCATGGCAGCAAACTAAACCCCAGGGACAATTTTCATCTCCAAGTTAAAATATCATGTCTCTGACTCCAAGTAAATTGACTTTTCACAGAATACTCTAGCATAATGCATAACAGTCAGGCACTCCAAGAGAAGCTCCTGGGTATTGGTCTAGAGCCCATAACCAGCAGCAGGTCACAGTGTATGTTGAATAAAGGTACCCATTCTGAAGGTCCTCAGCTATCCTGAATATTTTATTAGAAACCTTTTTGTGGTGGAGACCAACTGGGACCTCTTTATCCTAGGAGCGAGCTGTCAACAGTGGGAGAACTGAAAACCAGAGCAAGTCAAGCTTAATTAGATCTCTCCCCGCTACTTCCAACCTCACATTTCTGGTATATTCTTTGCTGACCATGAAACATGATAAATAATAATACACTGGAATTTGTCTCCCCAGACCTTCCAAAAAAGAAAAGCACAATTGTGGACAGGTAGAGAAAGAAAAATGTAGCAACAGCTTTCAAAGACTCTAGACAAAATATTAGCTGAATGCTACCAACCATGTAATCCCTATACTGTGATCAGAAAACTCACAGAGGGGCCTCAAGGGTGGTACTGGGTGAGGAGCAAGGTGCAATTTAGACCCATGAGGAAGTCGTTTCTGAGTCTCTGCTCTAAGGCTAGCACCCGCTGGGCAACACAGGAAAACTGACCATATATTCCAGATTTCATGAGAAAAACTTCAAATGTCAAATCTTTTCTTCATCAACATGGTCTCATTAAAGAACAAGTCCCAACTCTGGGTTCAGAAAAAAGGACTGCTGAAAAGGATGGTGGACATAACTCACTGTGCACAAGGAGTTAGCACTAGAGTTATGCAGTAAAAGATTAAAAACAAAGGCAGTACGCATGGATCGCAGAGTTGGGAAACCATCATTCATTACACCAAGCTCACTTTTACAGATTGCCACTTTCTGTTTTGCAGCATGACATTTTTCTAAATCCTTAAGTGTGGTAACTTCCTTTTTTTGTGATTTGCCAAAGTGCAGGAGTTCATATAACATTTCAGTGGCCGCCTATGTTAAGATAAATTTCCATTAATAGTATTATTTGTGATATAGCCTCCTTTTGAGGACACCCCATCTACTCTTGCAATAAGTTTTACAGTATTGCATTTCACAAACAATTTAATAGGAGTCTGGTTTCTTTTGAAAAATGTGTGCATATCCAATTTTCCCTTAGTTTCACAATACACAACACATCTGTTATTTCAATGATAACAGATGTTATACTGAAATTGTAATAACTTGTGAGTTAACTGTATTCAAAACTTTATAGTTACACACGTTCCAATAACTTAATCCTCTACCATTATCTCTTCAAATTGATTTAGCCCTGCAGAAGTTGGAGAAAATCAAATATTCATTGTGTTTGCTTTGTGCATATATATAAAAATCACATCATGATTTATCTCTCCTGGTATTAATCCTGTCTTCTTTGGAAAGATGGGGGTAAAAATCATAACAGGATCAACAATCCCTCTTCTCTTTACTCATGAAGATAAATTTCATAGCCAATTCGGGATTAATATGCATGCATCTGTGTGCAAGGTTTTTTATGGATTTGTAGGCACCCTATAAATCCATTCTGCATTTCTAGCCATTTACTGTTTAAATAAATGACCTTTCCTCTTATCTCAGGGGCACAAGCCTACCCTCATTTGGCCATTTTATCTTTTATTAGGGAAGCATCTCTCTCTCTTTCAAAAGCAAACTACTGTCTTTCTCTCAAGCTTCCTTTTGTCTTTCCCCCTGCAAATCCAACTGAAATGTGTGGGTTACAAGGAAATGCATAAGTAGGTAGTGGGCCAGTATAGTGGGGGCTCTGAAGGAGCATGGTAAAGTGAGGAGAGCCTCCATCTTCTAGTACTTTCCATACTGATACAGAGCAGAAGACTCATGCAACATCTGTGAGCAAAACTATGCCTGGGATTGTTTGAATGAGACCATATGCTAACGGAGTCTGGAAAGGACAAGGTGGGGAGGGCTAGGGACCCAGCAGGACATCGTAGGGAAGTACAGCCTAGAGCTGGGCCTTAGGAGATGGTGGCATTTTGGCAGGCTGTAATGCCAGGAGGGAGCACCCCCCATAAAGCCAAGGCCCAGCAAGACTGTGCAAGAGGGATTTGAGCAGGAGGGTAGTCGGGCCTTTTGTTTGGCTGCTCTACCCCAGCAAGAAGGCCATGCTTGTATCCATTTCCAATGTCTTCCTTTCACTCATTCCTTTCACTCATTCATCAAACACACAGCCCTGAAAGTCACCAGCTGGACAGGCGTGGGTGGGAGAGAAATTCCTGAGGTGAGGAGTCTGAGTGCCTATGAGTCAGCAGGTCCCCATTTTTGTTTTGGTCTCAGGGCTCTACTGACTTCAGAAAATCAGTTCCATTATGCTCAGCTCATTCTGAGGCCAACTCACCATGTCTACCACTATCCTCTTGGGATTCCCCACAAACACCAGATGCATGAATGTTCAAACAACATGAGTGTCATTACAGACATTTACAAGTGGAGAGAGAGAGCTGCTTGACATGGGGACGGAAAATTAACTACCAAGTAAATGCTTCAGGCTCATTCTCTGTGTGGGGAGACAAGAGTGCACCAGGCTTTGCACCCAGACTGCCCGGGTTCAAGTCCTGGCTCGGTCACTTTAGGGCATTTTCAATTTCTCTGTGCCCCAGCTTCCTTCATGGATAAAATGGGTGTGATAATAATACTCACCTCATTGGGTTATTGAAGGGATTATAGGAGATGAAACCTGTAATGTTCTCAGAACAGAACATCTATTATTGATGCTGTATTTTGTTGTTATTATTATTGGGTCCATGCCCCTTCGTTAGTGTTCACACTAAAGAGCTAGAGTCCTTGCAGCCCATTCACCCAGCTAAGAGGGAAGCATCCCTTCACCCTGGCCTTTACCCTGATATCCCTGCTCAGATCTCCTTTGATATAAGTGATGTGTTAGGTGACAAATTGTACTTTGTAGACTTAATTCTTTTTCCTGTCTCTTGACTAGTGCTCATTTCTCCAGACAGTGTAGCCTTTTCTACAAATGCAGATCTGGGCCCAGTGGGTACACCATAAAGGCCTGGTGGCTAGAGGTTGGCCATTCTGTTTTCATAAGCAGGCTTCTCTCAGCCTAGACCATGTCGCTGTTCATGATGGATGAGTAAACACTGCCTCACTTGTTAGGAAGTCTTTGTGGGGTAGGAGAGATTTCATGCTATTCTTAAGGACAACAGAAAATAAGATGAGCTACATGTGTTACATGAGAAATGAAATAGTACATCTTTTTAAAAAATCATAAACAAGGGGAGACAAATATTAGGTAATATTTGCAAAGAAATTCCCCTGAGAACAGGAAGACTCAAAGAATATTAGGTTTAACTCTACATTCAGTGGTGTTGGAAAGTCTGCCTTGCTTGAGTATCCATGGAAAAAGCATCTGTAGAGCATATACCATACCCACCATGGTGTACTGCTTAATCTTTATGCGTCTGTGAAGAGGCTTGTTGTTATTGAAAAGAAAACCCAGGGCTAAGTACAAATATACAGAAAACACCAAGTGACCAGGCAATGGGGTGGGAATCACCCAAGACAAGTCTCATTCCATAAAATGAAAACAAAGATACTGTAATTGAACCCTATGGTAGCTGGTGTGATTAGCAGAAGTGAGTCATTCTCAGATTTCTGATTCGGGTAACAGCAAAGTCTACGATTCTTTTCACCGGGACAGGGACCCTACGAGGAGAAATAGGTTTTGAAGCTGAGATTAAGGAACCTATGAGACAAGCAAGTGGAAGTATCAGTTGCCTGGCTATGGACTTAGAAAGTGGAGACTTCACTTTGTTGAGCACAAACTACACTACCTCCTGGAATAATGAATTCCACAAGTTACCTCCACTGGCATTTGGAGGGGGGAGGGCAAAGACCTGGTCATCAGATCAGATCAGATCAGTCGCTCAGTCATGTCCGACTCTTTGCGACCCCATGAACTGCAGCACACCAGGCCTCCCTATCCATCACCAGCTCCCGGAGGTCACTCAGACTCGCATCCATCGAGTCAGTGATGCCATCCAGCCATCTCATCCTCTGTCGTCCCCTTCTCCTCCTGCCCCCAATCCCTCCCAGCATCAGAGTCTTCAATGAGTCAACTCTTCGCATGAGGTGGCCAAAATACTGGAGTTTCAGCTTTAGCATCATTCCTTCCAAAGAAATCCCAGGGCTGATCTCCTTCAGAATGGACTGGTTGGATCTCCTTGACCTGGTCATAGAGGAGACTATAAACCTGACTGTGAAGGCCACCATGGCCCCACTGAGACAAAAGGGAGTCAAGAAACAAATGTTTCTGTTTTCCTTCTAATTCCTAGAAGACTCTAATGCAGTGATCCCCAGCCTTTTTTACACAAAAGAACAATTTCATGGAAGACAATTTTTTCATGGACTGGGATGAGGGGAATGGTTTCAGGATGATTCAAGTCAAATGCATTAAATTTACTATGCACTTTATTTCTATTTTTATTATGTCATCTCCACACTCTCTGTCTGAAATAGACTTTCCCCACTCAAGTATCTCAGTCTCACACAAAACAATCAACAGTGGAAAGAAAATAATTTCTTTCCTTGTTCTTTTCCCTCTTTTTGTAAGAAAAGAAAACCTTTTTCAAAGGCTGCTCCCACCCATGACGGCTCTTCAGTCTCATCAGCCGGAACCTGATCATGTGACCAGCCATGGGTGGTTTTATCCCACTGAAAAAGGGAAATTAAATAGCCGTGATTGGCTGTGACCAACCAAAATCCAACCCTGAGGCTGGGGGAGGAAACGATCTTCCTGAGCTTGCTGCTACCCAGGAATAAGGGAACCCAATCCCTGTTTGGGATAAGTTCAGTTATGCCACAGTGGCTTAAAAGCAGTGTTTATTTCTCCTTCTTGCTACATGCCCACTGTAGGACACAAGAGGTCTCTGCTTATGGTTACCCGCTGGGAGTCAAGTTGATGGAAGCTCCATGTGATTTTTAGATTACACTGGCCATGGAGGAGCATCCTTAAAGTTCCATAATTAAATATTATGGGCTAGACATAAGAGCCAGAAGTAGTCACATGGTCTCACTGGACCACAAGTGGGCCAGGAATTTCAGTTTTCTATGTGACCTAAATGAGAGAAGAGTCAGCTACTGGAAAACAGCATGAATGTCTACCAAATCTGCAAACCCTGCCAAATCCATGGAGTGTCTTGGTGTGAGAAACCTACCATTTCCTGGGATAACCAATTTAATTTTTGCTCATCCTTGACTGACAAACAGCATACCTTTACAATAAATTTTAAAAAAACCCTCTACAGCATGCGTCCCTTGTTCTACATACTTATAAAACTATGTTTTTCATTTTTCCCATGACAGATCTTCAACTGTTTGAAGATAATTATCGTGCCCTCCCAGTCCTCATTTTTACAAATTGAATCAAAATTTCAATTAGGAATGCAAAAGTTCAAGTATCTGAAAATAGAGTGACATTGAATTGAAAGTTTCTGTATTTTGGAAAAATACAGAAATTTGGATTAACTTCAGAGAAAGAGAACCAAGCTAATGTGTTGGGTCAGAGGAAAAGATAATAGATGGAAAAGCAAGCTCCTATCTGAAACTGTTGACAGAGAACCAAATAATAGAAGATATCTTTTCTTCTTTGGGCTCAGATTAACTGTGAAATTCTCATTCCTTGGTTGCTGCTTCACATCCAGCCTGATAGAATCAGGATATTTCTGAAGTTACCTCCCTTGACTGCTGGAGGTATCACCAAGGCAAACATACTAGGGAAAAAAAAAAAAAAAAAAAAAAAAAAACCCTCCAATTTTACTCATTGACTCATCTTGTGTTTAAATAAGTGTTATTTGAAGCTAAATTACAGAATCTTAATTCAGAGAGAGACTCTCAGGATCTAAGACTAATGACTCTTTCTTTCTCAGAGTGTTTCTTGATGCAGCTGCTGCTAAGTCACTTCAGTCGTGCCCGACTCTGTGCGACCCCATAGACGGCAGCCCACCAGGCTCCCCGTCCCTGGGATTCTCCAGGCAAGAACACTGGAGTGGGTTGCCATTTCCTTCTCCAATGCATGAAAGTGAAAAGTGAAAGTGAAGTCGCTCAGTCGTGTCTGACTCTTAGTGACCCCATTGACTGCCGCCCACCAGGCTCCTCCATCCATGGGACTTTCTAGGCAAGAGTACTGGAGTGGGGTGCCATTGCCTTCTCCGTTCTTGATGCAGACACTTCACTAAAAAGCCAGGAGAAACAGACATAAAGAATAGACTTATTGACGTGGGGAGAGCGGAGGAAAGAGTGAGATGTATGGAAAGAGTAACATGGAAACTAACATTACCATATGTAAAGTAGACAGCCAATGGGAATTTGCTGTAAGGTTCAGGAAACTCAAAAGGGGCTCTGTACCAACCTAGAGGGGTGGGGTGGACAGGGAGATGGCAGGGAAGTTCTAAAGGGAGGGGATATATGTATACCTGTGGCTGATTCATGTTGAGGTTTGACAGGAAACAACAAACTTCTGTAAAGCAATTATCCCTCAATAAAAAAAAAAAAAAAAGAGAGAGGGGGGCAGGAGAGACAGCAAATACAACTTACCTACTTATTTGGAGGTGCTTGTGAATTGTGGGTTAATTGCATAACAAGGCAGCCAGTTAACACCTGCCTGTGGATTTACATACTTCCAGCCATATATCATCTCCCACCTGATACAGACTTTGTTGAAGCCAGAATGCTTCACCAGGACTGGAAGGTCAGTCCCATTTGTCAAAGCAGGGACAGTCCTTTTGTCTTAAGACAGCCTTATCTGGGTTGTGAAGTTGCTCAAGGACATCATCTGCCTTCCAATCAGCAGAGCCTTGAGAAAGTAGAGCTATGGGAACAACGGGTCTTCTTACTCACTTATTTCTAGCATCTACTTTTGTCCTTATTAGGAGGCCAGAATCTACAGGCTGATAAGACCAAGACACCCATCATTTGCAAGGAAGGACCTAAGAGTACAGTTCTCTGATACATGTGCTAACTATACAAAAACTAATTGCAATGGGTTTTTGTCATGCTCATTTCATGAAAGAGCCTTGTGAGGTTAGTGAATACTGGCTAATGTCCAATGTGTGTTTGTGTGTGTTGCGAGGTCAGTGAATACTGGCTAATGTCTAGTATGTTTGTGTGTGTGAGTGCACGCATGCTCAGTTGCTCAGTCATGTCCAACTTTTTGTGACCCCATGGATTGTAGCCCACTAGGCTCCTCTGTCCATGGAATTTCCCAGGCAAAAATACTAGAGTGGATTGCCATTCTGTTCTCCAAGGGATCTTCCTAACCCAGAGACTGAACCCACATCTCCTACAATGGCAGGCGGATTCTTTATCACTGTGCCACCTGGGAAGCCCTAGGAGATAATAAAGAGCAAATTCATTTTCACAAATGTTTATTGAGCACTTAATTATATAGTAGGTACTGGCAGGCACTAGGAACTACGATGAGAGAGCAAATAAGCCTGTCCCCAGTTTTCTGAGAGCTCACATCCTGGAGGGGGATCCAGGCATTGACCATACAGTCACATCCACATCAATCAGAACACTCAGGGAGTGCTTACTAAGTGCCCAGCTCTGTTCCATATACTTTACACTCATTCATTAACATGATCCTTACCACACTCCCATGAAGCAATTACTATCCTCATCACTCATTTTACAGATGAGCAAACTGAGTTACAAAGACATGAAGAAACTTGTCTTGGGTCACACAGCCAGTAAGTGACAGGGCTGAGAACGAAACTTTGGCAGGCAGACTGGCTTTTAATGCCACCGATCCCCTCAACAGACCTAGTAGTCTTTGGAGAGACTTTCAGAAACATCCTTCCCATGTTCATCTCTCTGGTGTGTCCCCCACTACTTGTTCTACCAATCACTACACTGCCTTTGATGGCTACATTGCATCAAAGAGGTGCACATTATTATCAATTTCTGAATTCAGGGTGCATCCCACAGCTGACAACCCAAGTAGAAAAAGCAAGAGAATTCCAGAAAAACATCCACTTCTGCTTCATTGACTATGCTAAAGCCTTTGACTGTGTGGATCACAATAAACTGGGGAAAATTCTTAAAGAGATGGGAATACCAGACCACCTTACCTGCCTCCTGAGAAACCTGTATGCAGGTCAAGAAGAAACAGAACCAGATATGGAACAACAGACTTATTCAAAATTGGAAAAGGAGTACATCAAGGCTGTGTATCATCACCCTGCTTATTTAACTTATATGCAGTGTACACCATGTGAAATGCTGGGCTGGATGAGGCATAAGCTGGATTGCCAGGAGAAATATCAATAACCTCAGACATGCTCACAAAACCACTGTTATGACAGAAAGTGAAGAGGAACTAAAGAGCCTCTTGATAAAGGTCAAAGAGGAGAATGAAAAAGCTAGCTTAAAACTCAACACTCAGACTACTAAGATCATGGCATCTGGTCCCATTACTTCATGGCAAATAGATGGGGAAACAATAGAAACAGTAAGAGACTTTATTTTCTTGGGCTCCAAAATCACTGCAGGTGGTGACTGTAGCCACAAAATTAAAAGACACTTGCTCCTTGGAGGAAAAGCTATGAAAAACCTAGACAGTGTATGAAAAAGCAGAGACATCATTTTGCCTGTGGTCCATATAGTCAAAGCTACGGTTTTTCCATAGTCATGTATAGATGTGAGAGTTGGACCACAAAGATAGCTCAGTGCCAAAGAATTGATGCTTTTGAGCTGTGGTGTTGGAGAAAACTCTTGAGAGCCCCTTGGACTGCAAGGAGATCAAACAAATCAATCCTAAAGGAAATCAGTCCTGAATATTCATTGGAAGGACTGGATGCTAAAGATGAAGCTCCAATACTTTGGCCACCTGATATACAGAGCTAACTCACTGGAAAAGACCTTGATGCTGGGAAAGATTGAGGGCAGGAGGAGAAGGGGACGACAGAGGATGAGATGGTTGGATGGTATCACTGATGCAATGGAAATGAGCTCAAGCTCCGGTAGCTAGTGAAGGACAGGGAAGCCTGGTATGCTGCAGTCCATGGGGTCGCAAAGAGTCAAACACGACTGAGCGACTGAACAACAACAACAATAGGTAGAAGTGTCGTGTAGTTTTTCCTAACTGGTAGGTAACATAACATCACAGCATACAGACAAACATGGGTTAGACTCCATGGGAGATGGTACTTGGTGCTGATCTGCCCACCACAGTGGAGAACACAGGGCTGAACCAGAGTAGGGCTCCATTGTTGGAAGAAAGAAATTATTCTCATGTGTAGTGAGGAAAAGAGAAGCATGGACGGCAACAGGTATAGAGTCACACTCTTAGAGGTGGGAGGTGATTCAGATGTGCCTATGAAGCACCACTTCATAGAAGAAGCACCACTTACAGGAGCGGAAACAGGTCTGGGAGCAGAAGGTCTGGTTCAAGGTCAAACCCAAAAGTCATTTCTTGACATAGACAAGCCAGGCCAGGTCTCCTGACCTCCAGCCAGCACAGGGCTCCAGCTCCCCTCCACTCTCCCAGCTAAAATTCTCCCACAAGAAACCCAAAACTCTCAGCAGACAGAAAAGAAAGTCCTGTTTATATTCCTGTTGTTTAAGTAGACTCCCTTGTTCTTACAAAATAACTCTCGCCTTCAACAAAGGCATTCATAACAACAAAAACAACAACAACAAAAAACCCATTATTTTCTCCATGAAAAGGCTTGATTTCCCTGCCTTACTCAGGTTTACCCAGCATTTTCTTTGGTTACGCTTCAGATTTGATATCCCTCAATATGCCCTTCCTCGAGCCCTAAAACTGATCATTCCTGACCAACAACCCACCATTAAGCTGTGGGTTTGCAAATGGTATCTGTTTTCTTCCCCCTCTCCATGGAACTTAGCGGTGGTTGAAGCACATGCAATATGCACAGACACATAAAATCTTTGAACTCAGAAAAATGTGGTTGTAAAAAAGGCCTTCTCTCCAGTCGAGGTTGGACAGAGCAGGAAAGCATTTAGGCTACTTCTGTTGTGCCTTTCATTAGGATGCTGCCTGCCAGCATTCTCCCTAAAAATAGTTGTCACGCCAGTGGAGTCCTCACTCTGGCAAACAGACCGTTCTGCACCAAGATCCTTTTGAGCTGGTTCTTAAGTTACAGGAATTTTAACTAAATTAGAAAGTTTGCCACTTTGTTCCTCGTAGAATAAAACCTTTTCAAGCCAGAGCTCCTGAAACACAGGTTCAGCTCAGTTCTGAAAAACAGAAAAATGCTGCCTCTCTGGCTGGGCATAAAATCATGTTGAAGCTGGAGGGGGGTTGAGAACAAATGGAACCTCCTACTTATTAATGCTTGGGTAGTCAATTTCTTCACCCGGCTATTTCCTTCACCGCGTGCCTTCCTGCTAGTGTTTTATCAGTGCTGGACTGCAAAATGATAAATGCCATCCCATATAAAAAGGTAAAGATACCTTAAAAACTTGTTCGGGTGTTTCAAAACCCAGTCCAATTTCTACAGTGTTTCTATTTTCCCACAGATGAGGCTCTAAGGATTCTAGAACAGACAGTAGGAATGTCAAGTAAATAAACAATTTCAAATCTGCTCAGTCAGATCTGAAAAAGTTTCCACAGCATCAGTGTCAAATTGCTCGTCTTTCTTTTGAAGATTCTCCTCTTAACCTTTAACACAGACCTTGGTTTCCAAGAATCTAAAATCAGCTGTTGGGCAGTTTTAAACACAAATTCTGCTTGCATCTTTTGGCATGCTTTTGATTTATTTTACATCCTTGGGGTACTTTTACTTGTATTATCTCACCTTGGTTTTCTATACACATCAGACCAGCTGCCGTGCTCAAGAACCCTTGAGCATGGGGCTATTTTTGAGTTCCCAGCTATGGTACCCACAGTTAATTTTCCCAAGGCAACTGCGGTCATCATGAAACTGTCTTGGTCAAAAAGTATAATTTCACTTTACCAATAAAAAAATTGAACTATATATATGTGCTTTTGTGTATTCCTGTCTTTCTCTGAAAATGTACTACCATATTATAAGACACTAACAAAAATAATTAATTTGAAAGAAGAGGTTTTTCAAGTCTGAATACAGGATTTAGTATTTTGCTGTGCCTGAGTGGATTACCTAGCATACTCCCGGAAAGAGTCCTATTCTGGAAATCCCAGTTTCAGAAGAATCCTGAAGAGGGACATTCAAGGCTCTCCACAAATAAGTCCCAAACTTCTTCTCTAGTGTAATCTACTCCTGTCCCTTCCCTCGGACTGAACCGCTGATTGCCTAGAGTCTCCAAGCCACTTCCTAGGCTCTTCTGTGAATGACCTGTTATATCACAGGTAAATCACTCATTCTCCTTCAGTTTTCTCATCTGTAGAACAAGAAAAGTGAAGACATCTGTGTCAATGTTCTTGCTGTGAAATCAAATGAAAATGCACAGTGAGATCATACTTGGTTAATTAAGGGTGACACAAATCTTATGAATGCATTCATTCTTCTAAAATATAAGTAAGTTTTAAGTCATGGGTACAGATCAGACAGACTCCGCTAGGTGGATTGTCTTACAAACAGAAAATGTCATCTTTCATTAGAGCTTTTTAAATACTGTTTAGCGTTCATAGACACACAGAACAAACTTACAGCTGCCAAGGGGAAGGGATAGTGAGGGAGTTTGGGGTGGACATGTGCACACTGCTATATTTTAAATGGATAACCAAGAAGGACCTACTTTATAGCAGAGGGAACTCTGCTCAATGTTATGTGGCAACCTGGATGGGAGGGGAGTTTGGGAGAGAATGGATACATGTATATGTATGGCTGAGTCCCTGAGCTGTTCACCTGAAACTATCACAACATTGTTGATCAGCTACACCCCAGTACAAAATAAAAAGTTAAGATAAATAAATACTATTGAGTCTCTTTTAGGCATTTATCAGTCTCATCAACACACCAAAAATCTAAGTCTCACAAAACAATCATCTACTGAATGCATAAAGCTTGAATTTGGCCAAAAATGAAAGGGGTAGATTTAGGAGCAGAGCAAGGATCTGTCCAATTGGAAGAATGGAGATGAGTAAAACTGGGGGACAAGCCAGTTTGGGGTGGTAAAAACAAGTCTAATTATAAATATGTCCGGTATGAGATACTTCATCTGATGTTTGCATGAGAAAGTGGGCAGGGCGCTTATATCTATGAGTTAGGGCTCAAGGGAGACTTGTGGCATATGAATTTGGGAATGACATTCTTCTCAATCTTTCAAGGGCCAGTTCAAATGCTACCTCTTCTATGGACCCCTCTCTAATCCTCCTCAGCCGCACAAAAGTTTTCCATTCGTGGATTTTACAATGCTTTCTGTATACTTCCTTAAGTACATATCTCTGCCTTCCTTTTATCTCACTGTATTCAATACTGATTTGTGTACTAGACTGTAGACTCTTTGAAGACAAGAACTATGTCCCTTTCACCTTTTGTGTTCTCTCAATGTATTGAGATACATTGTTCTCACAACGTATCTCTCAATGCCTTTCTGTATTTCTGTGTGTTAGTCATTCAGTAGTGTCCAACTCTGTGATCCCATGAATTGTAGCCCAACAGGCTCCTTTGTCCATGGCATTTTCCAGGTAAGAGTACTGGAGTGGATTGCCACTTCTTTCTCCAGGGGATCTTCCCAGCCCAGGGATCCAACCTGGGTCTCTCGTATTGCAGGCAGATTCTTTATCATCTGAGCCACCAGGGGCCTTTCTGTATTTGGAACACAATTTGACATTGGCTTAATTCATTAATTAATCTCCTCTAACTATAATGAACTCAGTGAAATTCCATGAAAAGAAAATAAGTCCAGATATTTGATAAATGAATGACTGATCAGTGAACCCCTGGAGTCACACTGAAAGAGTCAGATAGAATTGGTCCTGTGCAGAACTGAGTGCAGTCTGGAATCCTCCCAACCTGCCAAATCCAGTTGCCCAATGCCCACTGAACTCTCCAGGACTGTCCATCATGGTGCCCCATTTAGGTTCATCTTCAATTCTGTGCTCTATAGCCTTTCATTTCCTTGATTGCTCAATAAAAAGGTTCCAGCCCAGCCAGCTGTCACCTTGGAAGTCAGACTGCACAGTGACAGTACACCAATTAGACCAGCTAATTCATGCTAGTGGGCTCACGAAGCCTACTGCCCACATGTCTTTCCCTTCCCACCCCACAGAGATGCATTTTAATGAGGGTCTTGAACTCTACCTTGAAGGTGACTTCAGGACAGGTCCTTACTGTACCCTCGGCAAGTGAGGCCTTCTTTCTACATTGAGTCTGGATAGAAGTGCTGACAATTAATTAAGAGGAAGCAACTTGTTGGGAAGGTGAACATTCAGCTCTGCCCCAGAGGCTGCTCTTCTAGACAGGGTGCCCTGTTCCAGTTCTGAGAGCAGCGAGTCCATTGACCTCTAGCACCTTGTGTCTAAGTCTCTACATATGAAATTAAGCCTATTGAGCTGGACTTCATAGATCCCTTCTGGTTCCTTACTTCAATCAAAACCAAAATTTAATGTTCAAAATTTCAAAACTCTCCATTCATTTGTCAAGCTATCCTCCTTTTTACATTCCATATGAATCCCTCCTATCATATGGCTACAAACCACTCTCTTCGTGTCTACAATTGTGATGATAAAAATGGTGCTTGCCTCCCAGAGTTGCTGGGAAGATTTTATTAGAAAGTCCATTGTAAAGTCTGATTTGTACTAAATTTAGATATCATTATTTTCTTATTAAAGAGTCTTCTTTCTTTGGAGGAAGGAAGAAAAAGATTGTTACCAATTCCAGGTTAGAAATATTTTTAAAAAGACTAGATAACCTCTGGTCTGAAGCAAGAGTCCTAACAAATCTTCATAGTAGAAAGAGGGAGAAATGTATAAAGACAGGAGGATTCAGGAAAATCTCTACTTTCCTCCTGATGCTAGGTCATTATAAGATGTCCAAAGGGCAAATGGGTAGGACAGATCATATATTCCTAAATGTGGAAAATTAGAGGAATTCTTTAGTCCACCCACTCTACTGTTTTCCATACAAAGCTGTTCCCAAGAGTGTATCCCAGGACAGGGAGTTAAGGATACCACAAAATAGATGGAGGCACGAGCTTCTCATATTTGTGCATTATTCATACATGGGATTCAGATCAGATCAAATCAGATCAGTCGCTCAGTCGTGTCCGACTCTTTGCGACCCCATGAATCGCAGCATGCCAGGCCTCCCTGTCCATCACCAACTCTCGGAGTTCACTGAGACTCACATCCATTGAGTCAGTGATGCCATCCAGCCATCTCATCCTCTGTCGTCCCCTTCTCCTCCTGCTCCCAATCCCTCCCAGCATCAGAGTCTTCTCCAATGAGTCAACTCTTCACATCAGGTGGCCAAAGGACTGGAGTTTCAGCTTTAGCATCCTTCCTTCCAAAGCCATCCCAGGGCTGATCTCCTTCAGAATGGACTGGTTGGATCTCCTTGCAGTCCAAGGGAATCTCAAGAGCCTTCTCCAACACCACAGTTCAAAAGCATCAATTCTTCGGTGCTCAGCCTTCTTCACAGTCCAGCTCTCACATCCATACATGACCACAGGAAAACCATTGCCTTGTCTAGACGAACCTTTTATTGGCAAAGTAATGTCTCTGCTTTTGAATATGCTGTCTAGGTTGGTCATAACTTTCCTTCCAAGGAGTAAGCGTCTTTTAATTTCATGGCTGCACTCACCATCTGTAGTGATTTTGGAGCCCAGAAAAATAAAGTCTGACACTGTTTCCACTGTTTCCCCATCCATTTCCCATGAAGTGATGGGACTGGATGCCATGATCTTCGTTTTCTGAATGTTGAGCTTTAAGCTAACTTTTTCACTCTCCTTTTTCACTTTCATCAAGAGGCTTTTTAGTTCCTCCTCACTTTCTGCCATAAGGGTGGTGTCGTCTGCATATCTGAGGTGATTAATATTTCTCCCGGCAATCTTGATTCCAGCTTGTGCTTCTTCCAGTCCAGCATTTCTCATGATGTACTCTGCATAGAAGTTAAATAAATAGGGTGACAATGTACAGCCTTGACGTACTCCTTTTCCTATTTGGAACCAGTCTGTTGTTCCATGTCTAGTTCTAACTGTTGCTTCCTGACCTGCATACAGATTTCTCAAGAGGCAGGTCAGATGCTCTGGTATTCCCATCTCTTTCAGAATTTTCCACAGTTTATTGTGATCCACACAGTCAAAGGCTTTGGCATAGTCAATAAAGCAGAAGAAAACACAATTCTAAAAGCAAATAAACATATTCTAACAATTGATCCTGAACATTATCTTAGAGCATTTTTAACATTAAATACATAATACAATTTCTTGCACAACTATGTAACAAATCTAACTTACACTGAGAACTGAGGACTTCGCTAGTCGTCCAGTTGTTAAGAATCTGCCTGCCAATGCGGGGGACATGGGTTCGATCCCTGGTCTGGGAAGATCCCACATGCTGCAAGGCAAAAAAGCCTATGCACCACAACTGCTGAGCCTATTCACACAGCATATACTGAAGCCCGCATGCCACAACTAGAGAAAGCCCGCAGCAGGCAGCATCTCCAAAGACCCAACACCACCAAAAATAAATAAATATTTTTTAAATAAAACTGAAAAGAAAAAACACCCATTTTTGAATTCGCATATTAAAATACACCAAAATGTCAGTAATTCAGGCAGATTAACTCAGGAGAAAATCTGAGTTGGGAACTACTCTTTAAAGAAAGGTAGCTTCAGCAGCCTTAAAAAATAGAGAAAATAACAAACCTGACAAGTATGGCAAGTCAATGATTTTAGGAACTATTCTAAAAGTACAATAAAGATTGTAATAATTATAATGTGTATATTTCCACATCTCTTCCTAGTTACTTCAATAAGAGAATAAAAACTGAGATGCTCTATATATTAGACCTAAGAAATACCCAGTCTTAGATGTGTGGCTAGTGAGAGGCTGAGGAAGCAGTCCTCTCCTCTAAACAAAGGAAACGAATCTTTGGCAGCAACAAAGTAGAACTAAAGAGCATAAGTGGGGATACCTACAAGTTTTCTGTTTCAATAATCTTTGAGATCAAGTCCCTGGTGGCTCAGACAGTAAAGAATCTGCCTGCAATGCAGGAGACCTGGGTTTCATCACTGGGTCAGAAAGATCCCCTGGAGAAGGGAATGTCTACCCACCCAGTATTCTTGCCTGGAGAATTCCATGGACTGAGGAACCTTGCAGGCTGCAGTCTCTGGGGTTGCAAAGAGTCGGACACAATTGAGGGACTAGCACAATCCTCAGTTCAGCTCTTGTTCCACTTGGTTGGTGTGCTGACAGTCCAACAACGTGGTTAACTCTTCAGAGCTTTGTTGTGTGACATACTGAAGCCTGAATGACTCTACCTGCCAATGAGACCTGGGGAAAGTGAGGGAGCTCTCTGCTTCCTGAAAACATTTTTGCCTCTACTCATAGGAAAGAGGTAGATAAGAAAGATTAACTTTCAGGAACTAAAAAGCCTCTTGGTGAAAGTGAAAGTGGAGAGTGAAAAAGTTAGCTTAAAGCTCAACATTCAGAAAACGAAGATCATGGCATCTGGTCCCATCACTTCATGGGAAATAGATGGGGAAACAGTGGAAACAGTGTCAGACTTTATTTTTCTGGGCTCCAAAATCACTACAGATGGTGAGTGCAGCCATGAAATTAAAAGACGCTTACTCCTTGGAAGGAAAGTTATGACCAACCTAGACAGCATATTCAAAAGCAGAGACATTACTTTGCCAACAAAGGTCCATCTAATCAAGGCTATGGTTTTTCCAGTAGTCATGTATGGATGTGAGAGCTGGACTGTGAAGAAGGCTGAGCGCCGAAGAACTGATGCTTTTGAACTGTGGTGTTGGAGAAGACTCTTGAGAGTCCCTTGGACTGCAAGGAGATCCAACCAGTCCATTCTGAAGGAGATCAGCCCTGGGATGGCTTTGGAAGGAATGATGCTAAAGCTGAAACTCCAGTACTTTGGCCACCTCATGTGAAGAGTTGACTCATTGGAAAGGACTCTGATGCTGGGAGGGACTGGGGGCAGGAGGAGAAGGGGACAACAGAGGATGAGATAGCTGGATGGCATCACTGACTCGATGGATGTGAGTCTCAGTGAACTCCGGAAGTTGGTGATGGACAGGGAGGCCTGGCGTGCTGCAGTTCATTGGGTCACAAAGAGTCAGACACGACTGAGTGACTGAACTGAACTGAACTGAAAGAACCACAAATCACCAATTACAGGAATCTGAATAAACTGTTGCCAAGTAAACATGTGAAGCAGGATAAAAAATAATAGACTCTTCTTCTTCACTTTACCTATAGGGGTTAAATTTTAAAACAAAAACAACCCATTGCAATGTTCAGGACACCAACACTATACTCAATCAATAACTCTAAGGCTTGAATCAAGATGTTTGGAGATGATAAAAAATGAAATGCAACAGACTTACTATCCTAAGGCAGCGACGTCAATCAGTGCATTACATAAAAATCAATGCAAGGAAGAAATCAATGCTTCCAAATGGAAAAAAACACAACTTCCAATATTCAATCTATAGAAAGCTGTTAGGTCACCTTTTAAAAATTCTTCCTTGAAAGAGTTTCAAATATTATCATGCCAAATGACAATGTATAGTTTCATAGTAGAATTTATTAGTGTAGTAGCATTAATTACATGTTTCATCATCTTATTAGTCCTTGAAATTTTAGTTGCTCACATATGCTCTTGACTTGTTTTAAGGACTATAAAACAAATAGCAGTTGGGTTTAGTTAAACATCAACTACTTTAAATAACAGGTTTTTGTAATCATGAGAGAGTACTTGCTACCAGACTAGCCTTACTGTTGTAAACAACTCTCAAACTAGACAAAATATATAAGTAAGTTACTTTCAGTCACTGGAAAACAGGAGGCATATGACTTGTCATCCCTGAGAAAAGAAAAATATATGTGATGATTGCCATCACCACCCCCACATTTCTGCTTGAAGTTAATTTATGGAAAATGAAGAAGAGAGGTGGTTCCCAAGCAGAACTCTGAGACCTTGATGAGTTAAAGTGGTATATATAAGAATGCAAGGCTGATGAAATAGGTTGATTTGTAGAACAGGGTACCATAGAAGAATAAGCTGGGAAGGGCATCTAACACATGCCAAACCAAGTCTGTGCCCTTGTCGAGTACCCAAGAACCTAGACCCAAGCAGCTTAGACCTGGGAAGTGCACATAATGCAGGGCCTGCTTTGGACAGTGCCTTGCAGAGCACCCTGGAGCCTGAGCAGTGTAGACCCAAAAAGCACATGCTGCTGTGAGCTGGGGCAAATCCAGTGTGGTCCATACACTGCAAGCACTCCCCACACATGCCAGCAATATTTGTTTGTAGTGTTCCTCCCTCCCCACAACACAACTGAACACGTGAGCCTAAATAAGTGACCACTTTTGTCCTCTTTTGCCAGGGCAGAAATTAGACACCCTAGAGACTTGCAAACAGAGGAAGCCAAAATAAACAAAGAAGAGGGAACTGCTCCGGAAGTGACAGATGCCACAGATTAAAACCCTACAGTTAACATTGCCTAAGCACTGGAGGGGTCTATAGACCTTGAGAACAAGCACAAGCTGAAACAAGGACCTATCTGAAACTGAACTGACCCCACACTGCCCACAACAGCTCCAGAGAAATCCCTAGGTACATTTTTACTATTTTAACTTATTAATTCTTTTTAAAATTTAAGATCTCTATTACTGCTTTACTTTTCATTTTTATAACCTACTATTACCTTGCCAAAAATAAGACCCTATTCTTAAAGCAAATTTCATATATATTTTTAAAATAATTTTTGTGATTGATTTTGCTTTTTGTTTTTAGTATTGTATTTTTGAGAGTACTCTAGATTTTTAATCTTTGCTTTTTGGTATTTGTTATCAGTTTTGTACCTTTAAGAATCTAGTCTTCAAATAGAAGGAACATCAGATCAGATCAGTCGCCAGTCGTGTCCGACCTGCGACCCCATGAACCGCAGCACGCCAGGCCTCCCTGTCCATCACCAGCTCCCGGAGGTCACCAGACCGCATCCATCGAGTCAGTGATGCCATCCAGCCATCTCATCCCGCGTCCCCTCTCCTCCGCCCTCAATCCCCCCAGCACAGAGTCTTCTCCAATGAGTCAACTCCGCATGAGGTGGCCAAAATACTGGAGTTTCAGCTCAGTATCACCCAAAGAAATCCAGGAGATCCCCAGAAGACTGGTGACCGCAGTCCAAGGGACCTCAGAGTCTTCCCAACACCACAGTAAAGCATCACCGGCGCAGCCCCCACAGTCCAGCCCACACCAACAGACCACAGGAGACCAAGCCTGACAGGGCCTGAGATCTCTGCTTTTGTATGCTATCTAGGTTGTCATCTCCGGAGGGCTACCTCAACATAATAAAAGAGAAGGAACATACCTCAACATAATAAAAGCTATATATGACAAACCCACAGTAAACATTATCCTCAATGGTGAAAAACAGAAAGCATTTCCCATAAAGTCAGGAACAAGACAAGGGTGCCCACTTTCACCACTACTATTCAACATAGTTTTGGAAGTTTTGGCCTCAGCAATCAGAGCAGAAAAAGAAATAAAAGGAATCCAGATTGGAAAAGAAGAAGTAAAACTCTCACTGTTTGCAGATGACATGATCCTCTACATAGAAAACCCTAAAGACTCCACCAGAAAATTACTAGAGCTAATCAATGAATATAGTAAAGTGTCAGGATATAAAATCAACACACAGAAATCCCTTGCATTCCTATACACTAATAATGAGAAAATAGAAAGAGAAATTAAGGGAACAATTCCATTCACCATTGCAATGAAAAGAATAAAATACTTAGGAATATATCTACCTAAAGAAACTAAAGACCTATATATAGAAAACTATAAAACACTGGTGAAAGAAATCAAAGAGGACACTAATAGATGGAGAAATATACCGTGTTCATGGATCAGAAGAATCAATATAGTGAAAATGAGTATGCTATGCAAAGCAATCTATAGATTCAATGCAATCCCTATCAGAGCTAGAACAAATAATTTCACAATTTGTATGGAAATACAAAAAACCTCAAATAGCCAAAGCAATCTTGAGAAAGAATGGAACTGGAGGAATCAATCTGCCTGACTTCAGGCTCTACTACAAAACCACAGTCATCAAGACAGTATGGTACTGGCACAAAGACAGAAATATAGATCAATGGAACAAAATAGAAAGCCCAGAGATAAATTCATGCACCTATGGACACCTTATCTTTGACAAAGGAGGCAAGAATATACACTGGAGAAAAGATAATCTCTTTAACAAGTGGTGCTGGGAAAACTGGTCAACCACTTGTAAAAGAATGAAACTAGAACACTTTCTAACACCATACACAAAAATAAACTCAAAATGGATTAAAATCTAAAACTAAGACCAGAAACTATAAAACTCCTAGCAGAAAACATAGGCAAAACACTCTCTGACATAAATCACCACAGGATCCTCTATGACCTACCTCCCAGAGTAATGGAAATAAAAGCAAAAATAAACAAATGGGACCTAATTAAACTTAAAAGCTTTTGCACAATGAAGGAAACTATAAGCAAGGTGAAAAGACAGCATTCAGAGTGGGAGAAAATAGTAGCAGATGAAGCAACTGAAAAAGAATTAATCTCAAAAATATACAAACAGCTCATGCAGCTCAATATCAGAAAAAATAAATGACCCAATCAAAACATAGGCCAAAGAACAAAACAGACATTTCTCCAAAGAAGACATACAGATGGCTAACAAACACATGAAAAGATGCTCAACATCACTCATTATCAGGGAAATGCAAATCAAAACTGCAATGAGGTACCATCTCATGCTGGTCAGAATGGCTGCTATCCAAAAGTCTACAAACAATAAATACAGGAGAGGGTGTGGAGAAAAGGGAGCCCTCTTACACTCTTGGTGGGAATGCAAACTAGTACAGCCACTATGGAGAACAGTGTAGAGATTCCTTAAAAAATTGAAAATAGAACTGCCATATGACCCAGCAATTCCACTGCTGGGCATACACACTGAAGAAACCAGAATTGAAAGAGACATGTGTACCCCAATGTTCATCGCAGCACTGTTTACAATAGCTGGGACATGGAAGCAACCTAGATGTCCATCGGCAAATGAATGGATAAGAAAGCTGTGGTACATGTACACAATGGAATATCACTCAGCTATTAAAAAGAACACATTTGAATCAGTTCCAATGAAGTGGATGAAACTGGAGCCTATTAAACGGAGTGAAGTCAGAAAGTAAAACACCAATACAGTATATTAACACATATATATGGAATTTAGAAAGATGGCAATGATGACCCTATATGTGAGACAGCAAAAGAGACACAGATACAAAGAACAGACTTTTGGACTCTGTGGGAGAAGACGAGGGTGGGATAATTTGAGAGAATAGCATTGAAACATGTATTTTATCATATGTGAAATAGATCACCAGTCCAAGTTTGATGCATGAAACAGGGCACTCAAAGCCAGTGCACAGGAACAACCCAGAAGGATGGGATGGGGAGGGAGGTGGGAGCAGGGTTCGGGATGGGGGATACATGTACACCCGTGGCTGATTCATGTCAATGTATGGCAAAAACCACCACAATACTGTAAAGTAATTCCATTGTATTGTAAAGTAATTAGCCTCCAATTAGAATAAATTAATTAATTTTTTAAAGCTAATCAAGGAAGTCAAATGTAATACTGAAATGTGAGTGAAGTGAATTCGCTCAGTCATGTCCGACTCTGCAACCTCATGGACTGCAGCCCACCAGGCTCCTCCATCCATGGAATTTTCTAGGCAAGAGTACTGGAGTGGGTTGCCATTTCCTTCTCCAGGGGATCTTCCCAACCCAGGGATTGAACCTGGGTCTCCTGCATTGTGGGCAGGCGCTTTACTGTCTGAGCCACCAGGGAATCCTGATACTGAAATGTAGTCCAGTAATAAACACAAATAGCAAAATGGTAGACTTAAAGCCAATCATGTCAATAACTCATTAACTGAAAGTGGATTAAGACTCTAATTTAGAGTTACAGAATATCAGACTAGATAAAAAATAAGGATCAAGCTATGTGTTGCTTATATTTTTAAATATCAGATCAGATCAGATCAGATCAGTCACTCAGTCGTGTCCGACTCTTTGCGACCCCATGAACCGCAGCACGCCAGGCCTCCCTGTCCATCACCAGCTCCCGGAGGTGACTCAGACTCGCATCCATCGAGTCAGTGATGCCATCCAGCCATCTCATCCTCTGTCGTCCCCTTCTCCTCCTGCCCTCAATCCCTCCCAGCATCAGAGTCTTTTCCAATGAGTCAACTCTTCCCATGAGGTGGCCAAAATACTGGAGTTTCAGCTTTAGCATCATTCCTTCTAAAGAAATTCCAGGGCTGATCTCCTTCAGAATGGACTGGTTGGATCTCCTTGCAGTCCAAGGGACTCTCAAGAGTCTTCTCCAACACCACAGTTCAAAAGCATCAATTCTTCGGCGTTCAGCCTTCCTCACAGTCCAGCTCTCACATCCATACATGACCACAGGAAAGACCATAGCCTTGACTAGGTGAACCTTTGTTGGTAAAGTAATGTCTCTGCTTTTGAATATGCTATCTAGGTTGGTCATAACTTTCCTTCCAAGGAGTAAGCGTCTTTTAATTTCATGGCTGCAGTCACCATCTGCAGTGATTTTGGAGCCCAGAAAAACAAAGTCTGACACTGTTTCCACTGTTTCCCCATCTATTTCCCATGCAGTGATGGGGCCAGATGCCATGATCTTCGTTTTCTGAATGTTGAGCTTTAAGCCAACCTTTTCACTCTCCACTTTCACTTTCATCAAGAGGCTTTTTAGCCCCTCTTCACTTTCTGCCATAAGAGTGGTGTCATCTGCATATCTGAGGTTATTGATATTTCTCCCGGCAATCTTGATTTTTAAATATAAAGATACATAAAAGTTCAGAGTAAAAGATGGGAAATATTACACATACAAACCTACTCATGTGGCTTTGTAGGCAACAAAGTGGTCCTTAAAACAAGGACCAGAGATAAAAAGGGACATTTTATAATGATAAAGGGTTCAGTTCAGGGAGAAGACATAATAGTCTTAAAAATGTGTATATCCAATAACAGAGATTCAAGGTATATGAAGCAAAAACTGATGGTATATGAAGACATAACTGAACATACCACCTAAAATTTATATCTTTACACACCTCTCTCAGTAAATCAACAGAAATAGACAAAAATCAGTAAGAAAAGAAATATGAGCAACATTATCAATTAATTTAGCCTAACTGATATTTATAGAATGCAGTACCTGTATAACAGCAGAATGCACATTCTTTACAAGTCAATGTGTAACTGAAGTAGGCCATATGTTGAGTCATAAAGCATAGCTTTATAAATTTAAAAAAGTAAAACATACAGAATATGCACTGTGACCACAATGAACTTAAACTAGAAAATAGTATATGATATACAGAAAGTCCTCAAATATTTGGAAATTAAACCAAACATAAATAATGTAGGTCAAAGAAATTATTTTAGTAGGTATACATATTTCTATATCCAGATTTGCTCTAGATATTATAATATATGCATCTTCCTATCTTACTATAAACTCTTGATAAATATTCATTTACCAGTGCAAATATATAATTTCTTGAGTTTGTAATTCAACAAATCATGTCCTTCTTTTTGTATATATTGACTGGGGTTTTCTAAAATGTCTGTAACTCTGCATGAATGGATTTATGCGTAATGCTTTTTCTTTCATATTACTTACAAAGGATGGTACTAAGATAATTAGTTGAAAGGACTTAAATATTTTTAAGGCTCTAGAGATAGACATGGAAGAATTACATTCCATTAGGGTTGTTGCGGGAAGCAGGCCCCCACCCCAGTACTGCCTGGAAAATCCCAGGATGGAGGAGCGGCGAGTCCATGGGGCGCAGGGCGCCCCACCACTTCCTGAGGAGAAGGAAAGGCAACCCACCCAGCGCCGGAGACCGGGAGGGGGCCGGACACGAGAGCAGCAGCAGAGGGTTGTTGCAGTTCATATACCTATGAAATAGTTCCTAAAGCCAGAAAAGTTGGGTTGAGGATGTAGTCTAATTTCTGTACTTAGTGGAAATTTAATCTTGTGTTAAATGCTGACTTAAAATCTTAAATTCAAGGGAAATTTTAAAATATTTAAAACCGAATGATAATGAAAACACATGACTCGAAAATTTGTGAGATATAAATAAAACAGTGCTTTGTGGTAAATTTAATGCTGTAAATGCTTCTATCAGAAAGGGGAGAAAGTATAAAGCCACATATCTGAACTTTCTCTTTAGGAAACTAAGCAAATAAAAGCAATTTTAAACCAATATAAATAAAATGATGAAAGAAAAAAAAAGCACAATAGAAGTCAATGATGGAGAAGGTAATGGCAACCCACTCTAGTACTCTTACCTGGAAAAATCCCATGGACAGAGGAGCCTGGTCACTAAGAGTCAGATGCGACTGAGCGACTTCACTTTCACTTTTCACTTTGATGCACTGGAGAAGGAAATGGCAACCTACTCCAGTGTTCTTGCCTAGAGAATCCCAGGGATGGGAGCCTGGTGGGCTGCCATCTATGGGGTTGCACAGAGTCAGACACAACTGAAGTGACTTAGCAGCAGCAGCAGAAGTCAATGAAATAGGAAATAGACAAATGCTACAATAAATAAATATAAGCAAATATTAGTTTCCTGAAAATATAAGAAATGTTATAACACTTTTAACTAGATTGACCAAAAATAAAAAACAAAACAAAGTAAGTTACCAGCATTTAAAATAAAAGATGACATCATCTTTGAAGCCATAATATATTAAAGAAGCAAAATAGTAAAGGAATATTAGGAATACTTCACACCAATAAAGTTGATAAATCAGATGAAATGGGCAAATTCCTTGAAATATACAAATCAGTGTAACTGACATGAGAAGATGCAGATAATCTGAATAGCCCTTAATTTAAGAAATTAAATTATTAGAAATCTTCCCACAATAAAAAGACCATTTCCAGATACCCTCTAAGTTTAATTTTATCAAATGTTTAAAGGACAAATAAAATAGCACCAACCATACTGATTTCTTTTAGAAACCACAGAAGAATTAAATTTTTCCCATAAAACCATTTTATGAGATGAGTGTAATCCAGATATCAAAAAATGAGTTTTATAAGTGAAGCACAAACCATGAACATAAAACAAAAATCTTTAATAAAATTTGAAGAAATTTATCCAGAAACACATAAAGGGTTAATACATCACGACTATGAAGCTTTCCTACAAGGAAGGCAAGGCTGGTTCAACGTTTGAAAATCACAATGAACATATGGTATGATTCTATTTTTCAGTTTGATTTAATCATTCTCAGCAATATTTTGTAGCACCTATTGTGCAGGTCTTTCACATCTTTCCTTAAGGTTCTTCCTAGATACCTCTTGTTTTGACGCTCTTATAAAATATCATTCTTTTAAATTTTCTTTCTCCAGCTGGTCACTGCTAACATTTAGAAATACAATTTATTTTTGTATATTGACTTTGAAGTCGCCAGTCTTGTTAAATTCACTTATTGGTTTTAGCTTTTATTTAGATTCTTTTAAGTTTTCTATGAAGACAATCGTGTCATCTGCTAATAACAACAGTTTTGTTTGGTCTTTTCTAATTTCACCTCTGTTATTTTTTTCTTGGCTTTTTGCACTGGAAATAAATAATGAAAAACTGCCTAGAAGGTATCAAACTAACAATTATATTTGGGCCTGAAATTTAACTTATATTTTCCGACAACCAAAATGACAAGGGAAATATGCAGTGATATGTTACATTTCTCTCACTGTCTTTAAGCAGTAACATATCAATTCCTCAAGGAAAGGAAAACTTTTCCCCTGCATATAACTAGTAGTTTGACTTAATGTTTATAAAATATCTTTAATCCACATATATGTTATCCAAATCTCATTTTTTTTCTTGTTGTTCTATAGGCTCCTAAGGTTCTGTTTATATATTTTTTTAATCTTTTTTTCTCTGCATTGTTCAAACTGGATAGTTTCTATTGATCTGTCAAGCTCATTGGCTTTTTTCTCTGACAAGGCCATTCTGCTATTTCATAGGGAAGGGATATTGTATTTTTTAGAAACAGGGCACGCAAAAAAGGGGTGATATGCCAAAGATTTCTCCCACTTTCTGTAAGCTGAAGGGACTCTTTTCCTGCTCTTCAGATCAGAAGAGAAGAGTTTGCTTCTGTTTTTGTGTCCACACCTAGTGTGCATCTCTAGGTTTGTGGCTGCCTTTGAACCCAAATATGTTGATATCAGAGGAAAATAAAGAGAAACTCCCTCACCACCAGTTTGGTTGAACTTCAAGTTCTGGTCCCTTTCACAATCTGTCTGCTACCATTTACTTTTCAGAGTCTTCCAACAGCTGCTTTATGTATTCTGCCCAGGATTTCTTATTGCTTTTAGTGGCAGAGACAGGGTAGAGTGTGTTAATTCCATATGCCATAGGACCAACATTCACAAATCTTATTTTTAAAATGTTTTTATTTGTCAAACTGTTGTAAAGCATGTTGACACAAATATGCTACATCCCAAATTTTAACTTAAAGGAAAATACCAGCATGTTCACTGGAGTTTCCAGGTAACTTCATTTTTATTGAGCCCTCAGAATAAAGCTTCCCTGACCTTTTCTTTTAATGAAAGAGTATTTTGAAATTGTAAAGTAAGCTGTTAGAAAACTTACAATTTGCAATTACTGACCTAAGTAAATCTGGCTTTTCTTGATACAGTATAACCTAAATATGGAAAAATAGAAATAAAGCGGATACTGAAACTGATATTAGACTGTAACTGTCATCAGTCACTAGCAGTTTCAAATTTCCGTGTTCCCCAAACACATTCCTGCTCTCACTGATTAACTGTATATCAAGTAATGTCCTTAAAAAATACATTTTGCTATTAAAATATTTACCAATTTATATTAAATATGTTAGTTTTTTATGAGATTTTGACAATAGATTTCTGCTACTTAAAGAAAAAAACAAAAAAATCTTGGAAACCCATGACACTGAAAAAGGGCAATCTTGTTCAGGCTGAGAGTGCCCACCCCCCACCTCTCAAGGGCACATGGTCTCTCACACAAATACAGACAGACACACAAAGGGTCAAAATTCCCATACACAAAATACACTTTTATCAGTCACTAACTCTATCACTAAAAATCACCCGCTCTGAGCTGAAACCAAGTAGCTCTAAATGTTTTCTGAAACTAAACTGAACCCATTATTCCTTTCAGCCAGGACCTTGGCTCAACAAACACATACCCCAGGGGAACTCAGAGTTCATGGAATGACAATGTCATAAACAAACTCCCTTCAAACCTAGGTGAATAGGTCTATAAAAGATTAATCGTGCTCTTCCTACAGGAACTCCTAAGGTAGGAAGTATGGTGGGAAGAAAAATGACAGTAAAGTCGCAAAAACGACGCACGATGCGGCTGCTGTACTTGACACAGATGAAGGTCATGGAATCGGATTTCCTTCTCAGTGCAGGTTGTTTCCTCATCTCTGTTTAAATGCTGCGGCCATGTGCTCTGGAAACACTCTCCTGTGGATTTGGACTTGAAATATGCCCACTAGCTCTCAGAAGGACAGGGTCAAATATCTGGGAGGCAAATGCAGGCTCTTTCTTCATGTGTCACATGGCCACTTCCCTTTTGCTGGGAAATAAACAGGTTGACTATCACTCTATTCACCAGTGTGAAGTATGGACACAGAGGGAGCATTTATCTTCCCAATCGACCTTTATCCAGGACAAAGCCCTGTTCTTGCCTTGCTTCAAAGTCACCTACTTACACACACATTTCCTCAGAAGTCAGAATCTTTTGCTTAATAGGGGAGAAGTGAGTTGGCTCTGGAAGAAAAAACCAGAAAGCTGACTTGCAAGGCACTCTGTAAGCCCTTCCCAAAGCCATACGCACACACTGGGCTTCACTTCTCTCCTTCACAAGGGCATACAATCACTAACAGCATTAATGAAAGTTTCTCACAAGCAATAAGTGCTTAAAAGTAGATCCCTTTATATGCTACACTTCCAGTTAAAAGTTGGAGCTGGTCAGGCTAGCAGATAGTAAAAACTCCTCTAGAGTTGGAGTAGAATCAAATTCCTACTCTTTTCCATTAAAACATCCTGTTCACCAGATTATTTCTCTAATCGTCCTCTTCAAGGAACTTTGCACAAATGCAAGTTTCACACCATGATTTATGAACTCTTGGACATGAAATAACGTGCGTCAGAGAAAAAAATCCATGTGGGCCTAGAAATGAGGAATGGTTTAAAAACTTCTTGATAGAATAGCACCCCCTGGTGGCAGAAGTAGGAAGTGAGTGAGGTCCTAGAAGCCTGTGGAGGCAAAGAGTACCAACACCAGGAAATACACAACTTCAGGTTTTCCCACTCTGTCATCCTTAACTATCCCATTTCAGTAGGATTTCTTCATGCTGTGTGTCCAGGAATTTTGTCAGAGAGGCAATGGCAACCCACTCCAGTGTGTTGCCTGGAGAATCCCAGGGATGGCAGAGTCTGGTGGGCTGCCATCTATGCGGTCAGACAGAGTTGGACACGACTGAAGCAACTTAGCAGCAGCAGGAGACATTTCTATTGAACACTTGCCCAAAAAGAATTTAGTTCAACTATGAAACAAGAACTATGCTGAGTTTCTAGTGACTGAAAAAGACATGGGCCCTGCATTCATAAGCTAAGACTTACAATTTAATATTCAGCAAGTTCTGTGTTCAAGGCATACAAGGGGTACCATAAGGACACAGAAGGAAGTGCTGCCAGATAGAAACTTCAGGAAAGCCTTTCCCAATGGTATGCTTGAACAGTGTCTGTAAGTGTGGCTACACTAGCTAAGTGAAAAGTAGAGCAGGAGAATACATGATACAGTGGAGAGTTCTGCATAACTCATGCTGAGAACCGCACATTTTTCACACAAGCTGAAGAAATACTGTGAGGTTACAGTGCACAGGGTGTTTACGGGAGGGTGATGATCAGATAAGATCAGTTGCTCAGTCGTGTCCGACTCTTTGCGACCCCATGAATCACAGCACGCCAGGCCTCCCTGTCCATCACCAACTCCTGGAGGTCACTGAGACTCACGTCCATCGAGTCAGTGATGCCATCCAGCCATCTCATCCTCTGTTGTCCCCTTCTCCTCTTGCCCCCAATCCCTCCCAGCATCAGGGTATTTTCCAATGAGTCAACTCTTCGCATGAGGTGGCCAAAGTACTGGAGTTTGAGCTTTAGCATCATTCCTTCCAAAGAAATCCCAGGGTTGATCTCCTTCAGAATGGACTGGTTGGATCTCCTTGCAGTCCAAGGGACTCTCAAGAGTCTTCTCCAACACCACAATTCAAAAGCATCAATTCTTTGGTGCTTAGCCTTCTTCACAGTCCAACTCTCACATCCATACGTGACCACAGGAAAAACCATAGCCTTGACCAGGCGAACCTTTGTTGGCAAAGTAATGTCTCTGCTTTTGAATATGCTATCTAGGTTGGTCATAACTTTCCTTCCAAGGAGTAAGCGTCTTTTAATTTCATGGCTGCAGTCACCATCTGCAGTGATTTTGGAGCCCAGAAAAACAAAGTCTGACACTGTTTCCACTGATTCCCCATCTATTTCCCATGAAGTGATGGGACCAGATGCCATGATCTTCGTTTTCTGAATGTTGAGCTTTAAGCCAACTTTTTCACTCTCCTCTTTCACTTTCATCAAGAGGCTTTTAGTTCCTCTTCACTTTCTGCCATAAGGGTGGTGTCATCTGCATATCTGAGGTTATTGATATTTCTCCCGGCAATCTTGATTCCAGCTTGTGTTTCTTCCAGTCCAGCATTTCTCATGATGTACTCTGCATATAAGTTAAATAAACATGGTGACAATATACAGCCTTGACATACTCCTTTTCCTATTTGGAACCAGTCTGTTGTTCCATGTCCAGTTCTAACTGTTGCTTCCTGACCTACATACAAATTTCTCAAGAGGCAGATCAGGTGCTCTGGTATTCCCATCTCTTTCAGAATTTTCCACAGTTTATTGTGATCCACACAGTCAAAGGCTTTGGCATGGTCAATAAAGCAAAAATGGATGCTTTTCTGGAACTCTCTTGCTTTTTCCATGATCCAGCGGATGCTGGCAATTTGATCTCTGGTTCCTCTGCCTTTTCTAAAACCAGCCTGAACATCAGGAAGTTCATGGTTCACATATTGCTGAAGCCTGGCCTGGAGAATTTTGAACATTACTTCACTAGCCTGTGAGATAAGTGCAATTGTGCGGTAGTTTGAGCACTCTTTGGCATTGCTTTTCTTTGAGATTGGAATGAAAACTGACCTTTTCTAGTCCTGTGGCCACTGCTGAGTTTTCCAAATTTGCTGGCATATTGAGTGCAGCACTTTCACAGCATCATCTTTCAGGATTTGGAATAGCTCTACTGGGATTCCATCACCTCCACTAGCTTTGTTCGTAGTGATGCTTTCTAATGCCCACTTGACTTCACATTCCAGGATGTCTGGCTCTAGGTCAGTGATCACACCATCGTGATTATCTGGGTCGTGAAGCTCTTTTTTGTACAGTTCTTCTGTATATTCTTGCCATCTATTCTTAATATCTTCTGCTTCTGTTAGGTCCATACCATTTCTGTCCTTTATCGAGCCCATCTTTGCATGAAATGTTCCTTTGGTATCTCTGATTTTCTTGAAGAGATCCCTAGTCTTTCCCATTCTGTTGTTTTCCTCTATTTCTTTGCATTGATCACTGAAGAAGGCTTTCTTATCTCTTCTTGCTGTTCTTTGGAACTCTGCATTCAGATGTTTATATCTTTCCTTTTCTCCTTTGCTTTTTGCTTTTCTTTTTTTCACAGCCATTTGTAAGGCCTCCCCAGACAGCCATTTTGCTTTTTTGCATTTCTTTTCCATGGGGATGGTCTTGATCCCTGTCTCCTGTACAATATCATGAACCTCATTCCATAGTTCATCAGGCACTCTATCAGATCTAGGCTCTTAAATCTATTTCTCACTTCCACTGTATAATCATAAGGAATTTGATTTAGGTCATACCTGAATGGTCTAGTGGTTTTCCCTACTTTCTTCAATTTCAGTCTGAATTTGGCACTAAGGAGTTCATGGTCTGAGCCACAGTCAGCTTCTAGTCTTGTTTTTGCTGACTGTATAGAGTTTCTCCATCTTTGGCTGCAAAGAATATAATCGATCTGATTTCGGTGTTGACCATCTGGTGATGTCCATGTGTAGAGTTTTCTCTTGTGTTGTTGGAAGAGGGTGTTTGTTATGACCAGTGCATTTTCTTGACAAAACTCTATTAGTCTTTGCCCTGCTTCATCTCGTATTCCAAGGCCATATTTGCCTGTTACTCCAGGTGTTTCTTGACTTCCTACTTTTGCATTCCAGTCCCCTATAATGAAAAGGACATCTTTTTTGGGTGTTAGTTCTAAAAGGTCTTGTAGGTCTTCATAGAACCATTCAACTTCAGCTTCTTCAGCGTTACTGGTTGGGGCATAGACTTGGATTACTGTGATATTGAATGGTTTGCCTTGGAAACGAACAGAGATCATCCTGTCGTTTTTGAGATTGCATCCAAGTACTGCATTTCGGACTCTTTTGTTGACCATGATGGCCACTCCATTTCTTCTGAGGGATTCTTGCCCGCAGTAGTAGATATAATGGTCATCTGAGTTAAATTCACCCATTCCAGTCCATTTGAGTTTGCTGATTCCTAGAATGTCGACATTCACTCTTGCCATCTCTTGTTTGACCACTTCCAGTTTGCCTTGATTCATGGACCTGACATTCCAGGTTCCTATGCAATATTGCTCTTACAGCATCAGACCTTGGTTCTATCACCAGTCACATCCACAGCTGGGTATTCTTTTTGCTTTGGCTCCATCCCTTCATTCTTTCTGGAGTTATTTCTCCACTGATCTCCAGTAGCATATTGGGCACCTACTGACCTGGGGAGTTTCTCTTTCAATATCCTATCCTTTTGCCTTTTCATACTGTTCATGGGGTTCTCAAAGCAAGAATACTGAAGTGGTTTGCCATCCCCTTCTCCAGTGGACCACATTCTGTCAGATCTCTCTCCACCATGACCCGCCCATCTTGGGTTGCCCCAAGAGGCAACCCAAGAGGGTGATGATAAGTGAGAATAAAAAAGTAAACAAAGGCCGTAGCATGAGGAGAGGGTGGTGTTAATCCCATAGGCTATGAATGGGGAATACTGAACATTTCTGAGCATGACAGTGCCGTGAGGGTGTGCGCATTTCTGATAGGTCCACTCAGCAGCAGTGCAAGCATCAGGACCCATCAGAGAGACCCATTCTAGCATCAGAGAGAACCATCAGGGTTGTCTCTATAATACAGGCAAGTGATGGTGTGAACCAAAGAGAAACAGTAAGCTTGCAGAGGTAAAGAGAGATGTAGGAGTTTTAAAAAAGAAACAATTTGTTTGACTTTGCAACTGCTTGTTAGTGGTGGTGTAGGCAACGAATCAATTACAATACAGCTATCAGGGTTAGGATCCAGGTTGGAAGATGGAACCAATTCCTGAAAAAGAAAACACAGGAGGAGAAGCCATTTGGAGGTGCCAAAGAGATACTTTTAAAAAATCTTTTTTCAAATTTTAATGTGAGATTTATTGAAGTATAATTTTCATGTAGTAAATGCACCCATTTTAGGTGTTCAGTTCTGAGGTCTGACAAACATAGACAGTCATGTAACTTCCGCTACCATCAGGTTACAGAATATTCCTGTTGCCTTTCTTTACAGTCACTCTCTTTCCCTTACCCCAGATCTTGCAGCCACTGATTTGATTTCTATCCTTACAGTTATTTGCACTTCCAAAATCTCACAGAAGTGAAATCATACAGTATGCAGTCTTCTGTTTGCCCTTGCACTTAAAATAATGCTTTTGAGATTCATCCATTTTGCTGCTTGTATCCACAGTTTGTCCTTTTATACTGCTGTGTAGCTTGCCATTGTGTATACCATAAGTTGTTTATCCATTCACCAGTTGATGAACATTTGGGCTGTTTCCACTTTGGGGCTAATATAAATAAATTTGCTGTGAATACTCAAGTACAAGTCTATATGAATATTTGCTTTCATTTCTCATGAGTCAAGGCCCAGAAGTGGGACTTCTTGGTTTTATGGGAGGTACATACCTAAAACTGTAAGTTGTCGCCAAACCTTTCCATGGTGCATGTGATACTGCACCCTCACCAGCAATGAATGAGAGTTCCCGTTGCACCGCGTCTTTACCAAAACTTAGTATTGTCAGTATTTTGTGTCTGCCTTCTAATAGGTATGCAGTAATGTCTTGCTGTAATTTTTGCTTTCGATTCTTCTTTTTTTTTGGCCACAGCATGTGGCATGCAGGATCTTAGTTCCCCAACCAGGGATCAGACCCGTACCCTCTGCAGTAGAAACACAGAGTCATAACCATCTAACCACCAGGGAAGTCCCTCATTGTGGCTTTAATTTGCATTTCTCTAATGAATAAGGGTGTTGAACAATTTTTCACAGGCTTATAAGATCATATCTCTGGTAAGAGTTAATCAGTTTATTGGCCCATTCTTTACTGGGCTATTTGTTTTAGTAATGAATTTTAAGAGTTGTTTGTATATTCTAAATACAAGTCCTTTATGACAAGTTATTTGCAAATATTTTCTTCTATTCTGTGGCTTGTCTCTTATATTTCTAATGATGCTTTCAAAGAGTAGAAGGACTTAGTTTTGACCACATCATCAATATACTTTTATATCAGAAAGAGGACTATGAATCCCTAATTCAACTTTAGTGCCATCAAGACAAAGATACATTTTGCAAAGCTTTTGAAGAGTTTCCAGGTGTTTTCTGATTTCTTTTCAAAGAAATTGACAGAGAATTTTGTATCTCAGTTTTACCTTGGAAAAACAACTCCTCCAGCCATTGAAAGTTTGCAAGGACATTGGCCTTCATTTTTTTCTTTCTGTATGAGTAGCTAAAGGCAAGAAAATTTTTTCCAATTTTTCAGTAGCATCTACAATAACTTCAAGACCCTGAATTCAAAAATTTCTCTTATTTATATAGGAAAACATGTCTGCAGGGTTAAGCTAATTCATGGATGAAATTCTTTCAGAAAGGTTCAAGGATTTTTTTTTTTTTTCCTTTTTCCTTGAGAAAAGCATTTAAAATTCTGGCTTTACTTTGTTAGCTGTGGCCAGCAGTCTCTCTCTCTCTCGGCCAGAGCACCTCTCTGTGGGAGAAGAGTTCTTCATATCTTGCTCCTGTTTCTGGATAAAATATCTTTTAAATACTGTGATTTAGAGACCTGCTCCTGATAAAGCTGGTGCCTTTATGGCTACTGACCAAACTCCTTTCAGGATTTCTGGAAGAATCTAGACATGACATAAACACATATCTGTGTGAAAAGGAGTAAGTGACATGAATGAAAGGACCTTCTAGCTTCACTGTATACCCAAAGCAGATGCATAATCAGGTATACAGAAGCACCATCTGTGCAGAGTCTGAAGCTTTTATTCCCAAAGTTACGTTTTGGGGGAAACAAAACTTTTTACCATTTCCAACAAAAAGGAATTTAAAGGGGTTATTCTAATGGCCAGTATACATGTGCATGATCCCAAAAGCTGGGAGTAAAATAGACTGCTGATACCCAACAGAAATAAAGAGGAGTAGGCTTGAAATCCAAAATACTCGCTGGAGTGCCATTTTGTACTCCCTCGTGCAGTGGCCTTGATCAATGGAACACAATAGAAACAAGATTGCCAAGGCTTATTATCTTACAGGAAAAAGGTTCTGGTATCTTTAGCAATAAAGTAAGTTAACGAATCTCATCTAACCTATGGGTCTGGAAAAGGGTAAAGAGAATGTGGAATTTTGGTGAGAGAAAATAACTATGATTATCATTGTAAACCTGATGACTTGCTCAGAAGCAAGGACTGGAACATCTGTGTTTTAGGTTATTTAATATTTCATGTCTCTCCCTCCCCCTGCCCAAAACTACCTAATACAAAGAATATCAGCAGTGGCTAGTGGGTTAAGATTCCTGTGTAAGTAAAACTGAATTGATGCATTTTTGCATTTGCTCCTTGAAGAATATTAACTTTTCACACACACAGAGAGAGAACAAGAATGGATTCTGCAGGACAAAAGAGGTGGACCGCACTTAGTATTTTCCATTCCTCCTCCAGACCTACCCTCCCTCCTCCTCTGTCTGCCCCGTTCTCTGCCCCAAGCTGATCCACTTGGATCTCAGCAACGAGACTTCCCTGTCTTCTGACATGTGGTTGGGTGTTGACCAATGAGGAGCTTTAGCAGGAGGTCACAGGAAGGGAAGAGAGGGCATCCGGAGTGTCTATTTGATTAACTAGGCCTGATTCTCTCTAGATGGCCTTTTACACATAACTTTATGCTTTTAGGTTTGAATTCTGGGAGCTTCTCCCTTTCCTTATCCTTTTGGACTTAGGGATGCTTATATTGCTCTCCATTTTTCTTTGAATGAGCCTACTCATTGGATAAGACCATGATGCTGGGAAAGATTGAGGGCTGGAGGAGAAGAGGGAGACAGAGGATAAAATGGTTGGATGGCATCACTGACTCAATGGACATGAATTTGAGCAAACTCCAGAAGATAGTGAAGGACAGGGGAGCCTGGCATGCTGCAGTTCATGGGGTTGCAAAGAGTCTGACATGACTAAACAACTAAGCAATAATTCCTCTCTGAATAGCACCTCTATTTCTATTAGGAACTTTATTAAACCCTCCTGGAATTACTCTAATGTGAGCACACCCTTTGTTTCCTTTTGGAGTCTTGTCTGATATAGCTTCCCTGAGGAGGTGAACATTGGAATGGACCTTTCAGGGTGCATGGAAGATCACCAGGACAAAGTGCATATGACAGAGGAAAGCATCTATTTCATCAACATTTTGGGACCTACAGGACTGGCAGTGCCAAATATGTTCTAGAAACCACAAAGTTAGCTAGGGCATGATCTTGGCAGGAACATGATGAAGGATGAAACTGGAAAAAGCATAGATCACAAAGAGACTCAGTCCAAAACACATGGGATGCCATCCTAGGAGGGGCAGGAACAGAATTCAAAATTGTTTACTTATTTTTGTGGCTAGAAATTTTATTATCTTCTCCTTCTGAAAACCATTGCCTTAACTGGAAATAAATCCTCATAATGAGTAAAAAAGAAAGTCACTTTTAAAAGGGCAATGACATCCCCTGTACGTTTGGCTCAGAAACAACTCTTACCCTATCAGATGCCAACATGGTACATGGAATCACCGCAGTCTGCTCCAGTCTACACCAAGAGAACAATTTCCCCTCTTTCATCTTCCCTTCTCCATGGAGCAGCTGAGCAGGCCCCTGGGAGAATCCTGACTCTCTTGACTTGGCAGGATCTACAGACATGTACAGAATAGCATTCTTTGCTTTGTTTAGAAACATCTGTGGGAAATCATGGGCATCAGTGTGGCATTGATGGCAAGAGCTCGGGCTTCTGATACAAAGCCCTTTCTCTGTGCTGAGAGGCAGCCCCTACAATTCTCGGGATTCCTCTGGTAGACCGTTGACTATCTCCAATACCAGCTGGCTTCAAAGCACTCAGCTGGCTTTTACAGAGTTCCTGGGCCAATGGGTCTTAAGTTCCCATTGTGCTTTCCATGCCAAGCATTTCTGGACTTTTGAATGTCACCAATATCCTTCAAAGTACATGGTCTACTGAGGGAGGCAATTGCCCACAATATTCTATTAACTAAATAATATCCTCTCTCGGTAAAAGAGTGTTTGTTTTTCCAAATTCCTAAATGACCATCTGCATTCTGTTACTTTGGGCAAATCTGCAGATTCAAGGCCCTCCATATCACTCACCTTACTGCTGCTACTGCTAAGTCACTTCAGTCATGTCCGACTCTGTGCGACCCCATAGACGGCAGCCCACCAGGCTCCCCCATCCCTGGGATTCTCCAGTCAAGAACACTGGAGTGGGTTGCCATTTCCTTCTCCAATGCATGAAAGTGAAAAATGAAAGTGAAGGTGCTCAGTCGTGTCAACTCTTCGCAACCCCATGGACTGCAGCCTACCAGGCTCCTCCGCCCATGGGATTTTCCAGGCAAGAGTACTGGAGTGGGGTGCCATTGCCTTCTCCAACTCACATTACTAGGGAACACAGTTATTCTCTGAGATGCTGGACCACAGGATCAGTGTGGCATCCAGAATCTAGATGCCAAGGCTCTGATCTCTAATGTGTCCTCGGCCACCTCTGCTGCAGAGTGGGCTTCATTGCATTAACAGCCCTGTTTTTCAGCTGTCCAAGGACTTGATTTAATTACATTGCCAGTCTCTGTCTTCATTGGAAGTCCCCACACATGCTATTTGCTCCATTATTATGGATTGCGTTTCCTCTCTGCTGCAATGTCTCATTCTTGTCCTTCCTTGGGCTTTAGTGGCTCATAGACATTTGCATTAATTTTCATTTCTCCTGGTGCTTAATAAACATCCTCTTAGGCATTCATCCTAGAAGAAGGAAATCATCTAGTTCAACCAAAAAGCTGAACTCCAGACTCAGACTAGAACCGAAACTGGTCTCTCAATTGGTATGGTCCCCCTACCTCTCACATCATCTGAGGGAAGTGTCCAGGGACCTCACAGAGACAATGTCCTTGCCTAATATGCTTACACCCTGCTGAGGTATTCTGGTTGCCTTTCTTTAGGGCTTCCCAGGTGGCTCAGATGGTAAAGAATCTGCCTTTAATCCAGGTTTGATCCCTGGGTCAGGAAGATCCCCTAGAGAAGTACATGGCAACCCACTCCAGTATTCTTTCCTGGAGAATCCCATGGACAGAAAAGCCTGGCGGACTACAGTCCCCGGGGTCACAAAGAGTCGGACATGACAGAGCTACTGCCACTTTTCTCAGTGTACCTTGTAAAAGTCACACACATGCATGCAAACACATATACTCTGTGTATAAAGTCCTTTGCTGCATCCAGTGACCCAGGAATGGTTAAGTAAACTGATACTCATTCTACAGAAGTTTGCAGTTACTAATATGACGTATATAAATATTACATAAAATAGTGTGAGAAAATATTCAGGTTGTACTCTTAGCAGGAAATGAAATGATACATACAGCATTATCACCATTATGTTTTAAAACATACATATCCCCATGCCTAAGAAAAGGACAGGAACAAGATATACTAAAATATTTACATTGATTGGGATGGAATTAGAATTTCTTGGAGAGAATTCTTTCTTTTTCCTTCCTTTCAAAGAGAGAATATTTATTTATTTTTAGGACTGAAAATAATAACCTAAAAAAAAGACAATAAGCAAATATATTTTCTCATCATTGGAGATCCCAAATAATTAAGCTCAGTGGATATAGAGGATGAAACACAGAGAGAGATGCAAATTGGGACCACTGGACAGACAACCAGGAAATTTAGGAAAATGAGGAGCAGGGTCTTCAAGAAGATTCCAAGAACTTTATTTAACCCCCAGGTCTGTCTCTTTTGCAGACACACCATGACTGTGTTAAACTATCAGTGGAGGGAGCTAGAGGTGGCTGCCCTCACTGTTATGTAGAGGAGAATGAGGGGTGAAGTTACAGAGAAAATAGTTCCTTAGGAAAGAATGGGACAGGAAACCAACATCGATAATAGACAGCCTTTCTATGCCTTTGACTGCAAGATTAAGAATACAAATTTAAGTACAAAAATGAATATTAAAATAAGAGAAATCACTGTAAGTTATAAGAAGTTGACAAATACAAAGCACCAGAAAATTCATTTAAAAAAAAAATATTCCTCTTACTTAACTGTTTGTTTTCTTGCTTAACTTAGGTGTATTTTTCTACACACTCTATAATATTGTTTTTCCTGCAGTTTTGACTGCATATTTGTCATTACCACTTTATGGGACAATGATAATATTACCTAACTAAAGATTACAAAGGTAACTCAATATTTCCTCTGACATAGTTAACTGAAAACTTAAAAATTTGTTTTGAAATAATTTAGATTTACAGAAAAGTGGCAAAAATAGCACAAAGCGTTCACCCAGCTTCCCTTAATGTAAATATTCCATATAGCTATAGGAAAATCATGAAATGAGAAATTAACCCTAGTATAACACTATGAACGAAACTACAGACTTTCCTTGGATATCACTAGTTTTTCCACTTATGTCCTTTCTCTGTGCCAGGATTCAATCCACATTGCATTTAGTAGCTGTTCCCTTAGTCTCTTCCCATGTGTGGCAGTTGCTCGGCTTTTCCTTGTATTTCATGACCTTGAGCTTTTTATTTGGTAGCAGTCAGTTGCCTTGCAGAAGGTCCCTCATGTGAATTTGTGGAGTTTTCCCATGATTAAACTGAGATATTCTTTACTGAAAAGAATTCCACAGAGGTGATATCCCTGGTGTATCACGTCAGGGGGACTTGAGTTGTTCTGCCTTACAGGTGATACTAACCTTGATTCTTGGTTAAGGTGGCACATGCCAGACTTCTCCACTGAAAAGTAACTATTTCTTCACTTGTATTTAATAAACATTGGGAAGAAGATACTTTGAGACTATGTAGAAATCCTGGTTCTCTTTAAACTTTCCCCCTCTAATTTTATTATCCATTGGTGGAAATTACTTATAGAAATTATTGTGGCAATACAGTGGTTTTAAACATGACTTTCTATTTCTCTCATTCTTTATTTATTAAGTATAATTCTTTATTTATTAAGTGGAATTCTTCCCTGTGAAAGAGTTTTTTCCCCACATTTATCAGTTGCTTTCCATGTGATTATGCTGCTACTGCTGCTGCTAAGTCGCTTCAGTCGTGTCTGACTCTGTGCGACCCCAAAGACGGAAGCTCACCAGGCTCCCCTGTCCCTGGGATTCTCCAGGCAAGAACACTGGAGTGGGTTGCCATTTCCTTCTCCAATGCATGAAAGTGAAAAGTGAAAGTGAAGTTGCTCAGTCGTGTCCGACTCTTAGTGAACCCATGGACTAGAGCCTTCAGGATCCTCCGTCCATGGGATTTTCCAGGCAAAAGTACTGGGGTGGGGTGCCATTGCCTTCCCCGCATGTGATTATAAACTCATGCTTATTTATTTCACTCTTTAGGATATAATCCAGTGCTTTCCTAATCTACTTTTTGTCAAAATTTTCCAGCTTTGACCACTGGGAGTTCTTTGAGATTGACTTCTGTGCTCTTCAACATACTCCCCCTTTTTTGGGGTGGGGGGTGGACTTCCATACTTTTTGTTGTAGGCTCATCTTGTCTGTTCCCCAAGCCTCCTCTGGAATCTGCCACTTCTCCAAGGAACTCTGACTTCTTTCTATGGATCAGTGTTTAAAAATCACGATGTGGATAACAGGTTTGCTCATTGCTCCTGGGATGTCACTGCTCTGCTTCCAGGCTCTTTTCATGCACCACAGAAGAAAGTTAAATGCATCTACATTAACCCTTGTGTGCACACACATCTATATTTGTGTATCTGTGTATTTACATGTGTACGTGTATGTTATATACACACTAAGAGTTACTAATAATTTTCTGAATTCAATCCAGATACCACAGTATTCAATTTATACTTTCCTCACTTTTAACTTCTTCCTCTTACAGTAAGAAAGCTCTTGTTCTCGACAATACTTTTACTTATTTGTACCCCAGTGTACACAGAAAGTGCTTTCAGAATTGCTAACCCATATCTCCGTGGGAAAATCCCATATGTATGAGCAATACTTTCTGTCTTTAGCTTTACAGTATCAAGTCAAAAACACAGATTTCCGAAAGTACTTAAGTCAGCTCCTTTTTTCTCAAACGCCCTTCAGTGTAGTTATGTCTGTGGTTCTCAAAGGAGCTACTTGGCCCCAGGGCACACGTGGCAATGTTTGGAGATATTTTTGGTTATCATAACCAGGGAAGTGACACTAATATCTAGTGAGCAGCGACCAAGGATGGGCTTCTTTGATGGTTCAGCAGATAAAGGATTTGTTTGCAATGTAGGAGACACAGGTTCGATCCCTGGGTCAGGAAGATCCCCTAGAGGCGGGTATGGCAGCCCACTCCAGTATTCTTGCCTGGACAATTCCATGGGCAGAGGAGGCTGGTGGGCTGCCGTCCATAGCGTCACAGAGACTTGGACACGACTGTAGCGCGTGAGCACACATAAACACACAGAGACCAAGAACACTTAAACTGTCTACAATGCCCAGGAGAGCTACAGATAAGAATTATATAGACCTAAGTGTCCTTAAACTCAAAAATATATCTCTTTCTCTTACAGATATCCTTTTAATAGAATCTGGATTTTTTTTTTTTTTTTTGCATTGCATATTCTAACATCAGGAAGTAGATAATTTTTTTGATATAATTACATATCTTATTGCATTCATTTCACTGTCTATTAATCTTCATCTGAATTTTCTCATAGCTCTTTAATAAATGAAGACAAAAAAAGATATGCTTCTTCTAGGCCCAAATCTGGAATCTGTAAATGCTTACTTGTTTATTACCATATTTCAAATGATCTTTACAAATTGCAGTCAGACTGGCATATTTCCAGACAACTTTCCATTAGCAGAATCCCCAACGTGTTCATGGCCACCCCAGGCTTCCTGGACACAAAGGGAAGTGTGATGGAGAAGTTCAGTGGAAAGAGACTGGTTTTAACCAATGGCTGTTAAAATGTCTTAGTTTTACAAATTTTACAAAAACATGTGAACATGTTGTTAGGACTTCTCCTAGGGCCTTGGATGAGATCTGAGACGAAGGATTACCAAAGCTTATACTTCATTACTTCCAAAGAATTCTTTTCCACCCAAAAGACAGATGGTTATACGAAATCCAGGCTCTCAAGGAGCTTGTGGTCTAGGGAAGAAGGCAGATCCTGTTCAGAGGTGTCTCATGAGGCCCATGTATGAGGGTACAGCCCTTCTCTTGCCTGGGTCTCCTGCATTCCAGGCAGATTCTTTACCATCTGAGTCACCAGGGAAGCCTCCATGAAACTCAACCCCTGTGAAATCTTTGTTTCTGAGTGCCCACTCCTCCCCATCATCCACCAACAGCCAGCCTCCTCACACTGACCCTTAGGTGACTCTGGAAGCCAAGGCAAGGCCGGCTCCTCAATTTTCTTTTGTCCTTTGATTTTTACATAGGAGTACAGAGTAGAGTAAGAGCTTGAAAGAAGATAGAGTACATCAAAAATATCATCATCCTAAATACTGTGATTTGAAGTCATTTTTCACTGCCAAGAAAGGGGAAAAAAACACAGTAGTCATGCCTCTGAAGGCAGTGTTTACTCTTCCAGGGAGAGGCCATATGGGAGAGCTTCTGACAAGACTGTCAAAAGTGTGTTCAGCAGTTTAACTAGTAATAATAGTGAAAAACAACAAATAAAGCTTTGAATTAATCCAGCATCTTTCATCTCCATATATCAAAGGGTATTGCCAATGTTCCTGCTAACGACACGTCTGTGAAACACGGAAGTCATCCCCTGGTGACAGATGAAAGAACAGAGAAGCTGAGAAACTCTCCCCTAGTGAATCAGCCAGGGACCCACGGGGGTAGATCAGCCCCTCTCCAAGGAATCAGCAACACCTCCCTGGGCTGTTGGAGCTCTTCCTCTAAGGGATTTGGGTTTGAGAAGGGCCTGAATGTGAGCTCCACAGAGCATCTGTGGAGGACATCGAACCTCTGTTCTCCTGAATGTGTCAATAAAATGCATCCATGAAGATAGCTCTGTACCTCTGCAGGTGGGTCAGCAAGACTCTTTTTTTAAAGGTCAGCTGTTCATGGATCTGGAAAGGCCCTGGCCCCACAGAGCCTACTGTTGGGGAGTTTGTGATAAATGGAGCCAATAAAGGGAAGATACACACATACCCCTCAAACCCCATACTCCAGCCACAGGAAGCTGCTGCAGTTCCCTCAGGTGCAAAAGCAAGAGCTTCTGTGCCTTTGTTCATGCTGTCCCCTCTCCTTTGCTCATCCCTCCCATGACACTCTGGAAGTATCACTTACTCTATCAAACCATACACACAAACATACCTTTCCTTCCTTTCTGTATCTTCCAGATTCTAAACAGATCTCTGTCAAGGACCCTGTTAACTCGGTTGCAAATACTTGCTTACATGTCTGTATTCCCTACCAAATTCTCAGCTCTTTGTTAGGGGGGACATGTTGTATCTTCGTATTTCCAGTGTCCGGCATGGTGTCAAGATCATACCAGATGGTCACTAATGGTTTCTGGAAAGAAACCAGGAAGGACAAGAGGAAGGAGTGACAGGCAAAGAAAGGGAACTAATATCTACTGTGCAGCTACCGCTTGTGTGCAGAGTCCTGTGCCAGACATGCATTTGTTCAGTGTTTAGCATGTGCTTCTCATTTGAGGATTTGTATCTTTTTTCAATTGCAGAATTTTCTGAGCTATTATTTGAAAACTGCTCTTCTCCTATTCCTTCAACTCCCCATCTCTGGAAGCCCATCTGTTGGAAACTCTTGTCTGTCCTCCACGTCTCTTTCCAGATTCTACCTCTTTGTCTATGTGCCACATTCAGGCAACCACCTCAGTGTCACCTCCCAAATCACTGATGCTCTCTTGGGCACATCCACTCCAGGGTCGATCTTGTCCCCTGAATATATCTTTATTCCAATTGCTTGGTTTTTCACTTCCAGTCCCTAATTTGTTCGTTTTCACATACACCTGTTCTTGATTTCTACCTTCCTGTTTTTGTTTCATGATTTCCTGCTGTTTAGGTGTTCTTCCTCCCTTTATATCTTCAAGGATCTCACACATACTCATTTTAAAGCAATTTTCATGTTGCTCTATTCAGTTTCAATGGGAGTGAATTCTGCTGGTTTTTGAGCTTTTGGCTGTCTTTCTCGACATTAGTTTACTTCATGGGCTTTGGGACTTCTATTGGTAGGTTCATTTGGAACGTTTCCCTCCCATCATCCCTCAGTCTCCTCTCATCCCTCCCTGTCTGGAAGTTGATGGGGGTCCCCTCCTAGGACTCCTAGCCCAGAGTCAGCTCTGATAATGGTGGCTCAGGTCTCCGTTTCCAAGGTGATTCTAGGGGTGTCACAGATCTAGTCACTGGGCCAGTAGCTCCAGAGGTCCTGGTGGTATGGCTTCTTCAGCTTCTTCCCTCTACCCAGGCAATACATCTCCAAGAAGTAACTAGTTTCCTCTAGTCCTTTCTGAAGAGTTGGCAGTCAGCACTTCAGTTTCACCCAGTGAGCTCAGGTCTAGTTCCCAGTCATGAATCCAAAACTTCTGGTCCCTGTCATCTCACAGCAAGTGTACTACAAGCCTCCTCTACCTATTCCCAAGCCCAAGAGCCCAGTAAGTCTAATGTGTTGTTTCTGGCTCACGGAGGTGTTCACCTTATTGAATGTGGCTATGTTTGAGTTCTTCTTAAATATTTTGTGTGTGTGTGTAGTTCCCACACATCCAAACAATGCTCCCCACCAGCTGCATGCACCCATGCTCAGTTGCTTCAGTCGTGTCTGACTGTATGTGACCCCATAGAGATCTGTCCATGGGATTCTCCAGGTAAGAATACTAGAGTGGGTTGCCATGCCCACCTCCAAGGGATCTCCCTCATTCAGGGATCAAACACTCATCTGCAGCTCCTGCACTGCCGGCGGGTTCTTTACTGCAGAGTCACTGGTGAAGCCTCCCCATTTCCTGGGGGTCCTACAATTCAACTCAGTTCTGACACTGTCTCCCTCCCTGGAGATGGGATTAGATCCCACAGGTGAAGGGCTCAGTCCTAACCAAACTGCCCCCACCCTACTTCAGACACCAATCTCAAGTCCAGGTTGTCACCTATACTTCTGAAAGACTTTCAGTCTGGTCAAGGGTTCCAATGACCCCCTCCTTGGGTTTGATTAATTTATAAGAGCAACTCACAAAACTCAAAGAGATACTTTACTTACTAGATTACTGGTTTATTCTAAAAGGATATAACTCAGGAACAACCAGATAGAAGAGATGCATGGGGCAGGGTATCAGGAAGGGTAACAGAGTTTCCATGCCCCCTCCAGGCACACCACTCTAAGCTCTATCTTTGGGGGGTTTTATGCAAAGAGTCGGACATGACTGAACAACTGATCTGATCTGATGGAGGCTTCATTACGTAGCAACAATTGATTAAATCTCTGGCCTTGGCAATTGAACTCAATCTCCAGTCCATTTACCCTCCTCAGAGGTTGGGGGTGGGCTCACGGGGTAGGGAGGTGGGGCACTGAAAGTTCAAGCCCTGTAATCACAAGGTTGGTTCCCCCAGCAACCAGCCCCCCATCCTTAGACTCTTTCCAAAAATCACCTCATTAACATAACAAAAGACGCCTTTATGGGCCTCATCAGAGACAATTCTAGGGGCTTGGAGAGATTTGTGCCTGCAAAGGCCACAGAGACCAAATATATATACATTTCTTATTACAAATCACAGTATTACATCCAAATATCAGGGACTAGACAAGAGACAGCAACCATGCATGCATGCTAAGTCGCTTCAGTCATGTCCAACTCTATGTGACCCCATGGACTGTAGCCCACCAGGCTCCTCTGTCCAGGGGAATTCTCCATGCAAGAATACTGGAGTGGGTTGCCATGCCCTCCTCCAGGGGATCCTTCCAATCCAGGGATTGAACTTGTGTCTCTGACACCTACCTACATTGCCAGGGGGATTCTTTACCACTAGCGCTACCTGGGAAGTCCACGTTCATGCACATTCTCATGTAATTCTTGGCACAGTTTTGTAAGTAGATATTGTTACCACTTTTACCTATCATAACTACAACGAGTAATATTTATCATCTGCTCAGTTTTCCAGGATCTGCACCTACTACCTCACCTGCAGTTCACTTAATCCTTGCAACAATCCTGTATTGGCTACTACTATCATCTCCCCATTCTACAGATGCAGAAGCTAAGACTCAGGCTTAGTATTATATCTCTAAGACCCTAGAAATACTAGGTACTGGAACAAAATTTTGAACCCCACATTTCATCTCAACCCAAAGCCCATGCCCTTTGCCAAATGCGTCTCTGTCCAATCCATCTAAACATTGATCTAAACTCTTTTAGCAACTGACACTATCACTGGTGCCTGCCTTCTAGAAGTGCCTCCTCCTTTATGGGCCTCCAAGAAACTGACCCGGACAGTTTCCTCTCACCCTGATCTCTTTTACAGATGCTCCTTGTTCTGCCCACAAACCCTGATGTTCCCCAAACTCCCACCTCAATTTCCACATTTTAACATGTTCCATTCTGAAGAAACCTGTATGCAGGTCAGGAAGCAACAGTTAGAACTGGACATGGAACAACAGACTGGTTCCAAATAGGAAAAGGAGTAGGCCAAGGCTGTATACTGTCACCCTGCTTATTTAACTTATATGCAGAGTACATCATGAGAAACGCTGGGCTAGAGGAAGCACAAGCTGGAGTCAAGATTGCCGGTAGAAATATCAATAACCTCAGATATGCAGATGACACCACCCTTATGGCAAAAAGTGAAGAAGAACTAAATAGCCTCTTGATGAAAGTGAAAGTGGAGAGTGAAAAAGTTGGCTTAAAGCTCAACATTCAGAAAACAAAGATTAGGGCATCCGGTCCCATCACTTCATGGGAAATAGATGGGGAAACAGTGGAAGCAGTGTCAGACTTTATTTTTCTGGGCTCCAAAATCACTGCAGATGGTGACTGCAGCCATGAAATTAAAAGACGCTTACTTCTTGGAAGGAAAGTTCTGACCAACCTAGACAGCATATTGAAAAGCAGAGACATTACTTTGCCAACAAAGATCCTAGTCAAGGCTATGGTTTTTCCAGTAGTCAGGTATGGATATGAGAGTAGGACTATAAAGAAAGCTGAGCACTGAAGAATTGATGCTTTTGAACTGTAGTGTTGGAGAAGACTCTTGAGAGTCCCTTGGATTGCAAGGAGATCCAACCAGTCCATCCTAAAGATCAGTCCTGGGTGTTCACTGGAAGGACTGATGTTGAAGCTGAAACTCCAATACTTTGGCCACCTAATGTGAAGAGCTGACTCATTTGAAAAGACTCTGATGCTGGGAAAGATTGAGGGCAGGAAGAGAGGGGGACAACAAAGGATGAGTTGGTTGGATGGCATGACCAACTCAATGGACATGAGTTTGGGTAAACTCCAGGAGCTGGTGATGGACAGGGAGGCCTGGCATTCTGCGGTTCATGGGGTCGTAACTGAGTGACTGAACTGAACCGATTCTGAACTCATTACTTATACCCCCACCTTTGTTCCTGGCAACACCATCCACCCAGAAGTCAGAGTTGGCCCTACAAGGCCTTGTCACTTCATCTCACAGCCCCTCAGTGAATGTGGCAGATTCTGCCTCCTGAGAGCCCTGAGGCTGTCCTATCTGATATCCCCACCACCTACAAGCCTCCTCCAGGCGCTCCAGGTCCACTTTTCCATCCCCACCACTCACTCCCACCATCCACACCTAGAGCCCTGGAGCCCTAGCCGGTCTCCATCACTTGCTACTTCCCACATGGGAAGTGGGGCTCTCATGGCCCCAGATCTTTTCCCTGCTAGTCCCTCCACACAAAGCACCATCATCCCTTGTACCCCCAGTTTTAATCCAAACATCCCCTGCTCCATGAAGCCATCCACAAAATCTTTTCTCCTGGGTTCTGAGCCTTACAGGGCACTGATGTCTCTGCCTTCAGCTTCCCAGGGCCTCACCAGGACAGCCTGTCTGGACTTTCCTGTGATCCTCCTGCTCCAACAGCCCACACCAGGCATCAGGACCCCTCCATGTGGCCAGGAAGCAGAGAAACTCCCCCTCCCTTTCTGCCTCCAGCCTGCCCCACTTCTAGCCTTCATCCAACATTTAGGTAATTAACTGACAACTGGCAACAGATACAAAAAAGCAATTTCTCACCCCAATGGGGGTGTGCAATGTTCCATTCTATTTTTCTAAGGGCAGTGATCAGTAGCCTGTGTGCACAGAAGAGACGCTTTGACAGAGTCACCAACATCTGAAGTCAGCAAGGAGGCTTAAATAAAAGAATTAAGAGAAACAGATCTCAGTTGGAGCTCTACACAGAGGGCCATGATGCTAAAATTTGCATTTAATAAGGACCACATGGCAGAATCATTCTATCATAACTAAGAGTGCCACAGACTGATATCAGAGGTGAGTCCTCAGTTCCCTAAGGCTGTGTCCCCACCCCACAAACACACAACCCTCCAGACATACCCTATACCTCACACACAACCCCCACACACCCCAGAATGAGTCAGTTTCAAACTTTTGACTGACTGGCCCACAACAGGTTGTTAAACTGCATCTCCTGCTAATCCCAGTCTACTCCTTAGCAGTACAAATCCAAAAGTTGAAATACTTCAGGTAGAAAAGTAAACCAAGAAAGAAACACAAATAGCTAATAAACATATTTAAAAATTCAACTGCAGGAGTAATGAAAGAAATACAAATTAGGACATGATATTATTTTTCATCTATCAAATTGGCAAAGCTAAAAGTAATGATCAATGAGGAGAGGGCGTCAGTCACCCCCCAGTTGTGCCAAGTGTGGGTGATGAAGTAAGCGCCCACACCCCAGGCAGAAGAAATTTCAGTACCCCTTCAAAGGTCTTCAAGTCAACCCTTCTGTCCTTAAACACTTCACTGTCAGCAGAGCCTTGACAAGCATGACGGGAGTATGTGTACGCTTGGGAAGGGTGGAGAGAGGAGTGGAAGGAATGATACCCCAAACACACACACACGTACACACACAGACACCCACACTGTCTGACCGTGAACAGGGCCATGCTTCATCCCACCCTGCCACACTGATCTGTTAAGGAGGGCATGACCAATTCTGCCTTTATAGGCTTACAATTTAAAAGTGGAGCCAAGACTCATACACAAATCCAGAGAAAATAGGCAAACAGAATTAGATACTGTCAGAGAAGAAAAACTGCTGGGTATTTTCAAAAAGAGAAGATTATTTCCAACTAGGCCATCAGAGGGAACAGAATTTTGTCAGTGCTATAGGGAGAAAAGTATTCTAGGGGCAAAGGAAAGATTAAGGTCACAGACAAAGACGTTTCAATAAGCATTCATTTAATCACTGAGGTCCTTCCCAGCCTTTACATTTTTATGATCTGATACTTTCCCTCCTGTTAGTTGGGTGAGTTCCAAAGACCCCAGAAAATGGATAGACACTGCTAGACACTGTCCTTATATATTGTTCAGATAAGCTTGGTTAATTCTCAAAACAGCTTTAGAATAAGTATCCTTAGATCTGCTTTACAAATAAGGAATGTGAGGCTCAAAGAAGAAGATTTGAACTACCCAAGATCAAGAGCTTGCCAGTGCTGGGAGGTCAGACATGAACTGATGTCCACCTGACTTTGAAACTTCCATCCATTCTTTCTTCAATACCATACAGCCTCACGTCAAGACCACTTTCCTTTTATAAAAGTAAAGCCCCCAAATTAATCTATAAATTCAATGCCGTCTTGATCATATCCCAGTAGGCTTTTTTAGCCAAAGTGACAAACTGATCTTAAAATTCATATAATAATTCAAGCGACCCAGAAAAGCCAAAATAATCCTTAAAAAAAAAAACAAAGTTGAAGAACTCACACTTCACAACTCCAAAATTTCCTACAAAGCCACAGTAATCAAAACTGTGTGACATAAAGTGCTAACATAAGAATACACATATAGATCAGTAAAGAAGAATTAAGAATCCAGAAATAATCCCACTCCTAGGCATATACCCATATAGATCAGTAAAGCAGAATTAAGAATCCAGAAATAATCCCACTCCTAGGCATATACCCTCGGGGAAGGCAATGGCACCCCACCCCAGTACTTTTGCCTGGAGAATCCCATGGGCGGAGGAGCCTGGTGGGCTCCAGTCCATGGGGTCGCTGAGAGTTGGACACGACTGAGCGAAGCTTGACTTTTCACTTTCATACATTGGAGAAGAAAATGGCAACCCACTCCAGTGTTCTTGCCTGGAGAATCCCAGGGACAGGGGAGCCTGGTGGGCTTCCGTCTATGGGGTCGCACAGAGTCGGACACGACTGAAGCGACTTAGCAGCAGCAGCAGCAGGCACATACCCTGAGGAAACCAGGGGTGAAAAAGAAACATGTATCCCATTGTTCATTGCAGCACTATTTACAATAGCTAGAACATGGAAGCAACAACCTAGATGCCAATCAACAGACGAATGGATAAAGAAGTTGTGGCACATATACATAATGGACTATTATTCAGCTATAAAAAGGAAAGCATTTGAGTCAGTGATGATGAGGTGGATGAACCTAGAACCTATTATACAGAGTGCAGTGAGTCAGAAAGAGAAAAATAAATATTGTATTCTAATGTACATATATGGAATCTAGAAAAATGGTACTGAAGAATTTATTTGCAGGGCAGCAATGGAGAAACAGACATAGAGAATAGACTTATGGACATTGGGAGAGGGGAGGAGAGGGTGAGATGTATGGAAAGAGTAACATGGAAACTTACATTACTATATGTAAAATAGATAGACAATGGGAATTTGCTGTATGGCTCAGAAAACTCAAACAGGGGCTCTGCACCAACATAGAGGGGTGAGATGGGGAGGGAAATGGGAGGGAGGTTCAAAATGGAGGGGATATATGGATACCTATGGCTGATTTCACAATAAACGTGGAAAATTCTGAAAGAGATGGGAATACCAAACGACCTGATCTGCCTCTTGAGAAATCTGTATGCAGGTCAGGAAGCAACAGTTAGAACTGGTCATGAAACAACAGACTGGTTCCAAATAGGAAAAGGAGTACGTCAAGGCTGTATATTGTCACCATGCTTATTTAACTTATATGCAGAGTGCATCATGAGAAATGCTGGACTGGAAGAAACAGAAGTTGGAATCAAGATTGCTGGGAGAAATATCAATAACCTCAGATATGCAGATGACACCACCCTTATGGCAGAAAGTGAAGAGGAACTAAAAGCCTCTTGATGAAAGTGAAAGTGGAGAGTGAAAAGGTTGGCTTAAAGCTCAACATTCAGAAAACGAAGATCATGGCATCTGGTCCCATCACTGCATGGGAAATAGATGGGGAAACAGTGGAAACAGTGTCAGACTTCATTTTTCTGGGCTCCAAAATCACTGCAGATGGTAACTGCAGCCATGAAATTAAAAGACGCTTACTCTTTGGAAGGAAAGTTATGACCAACCTAGATAGCATATTCAAAAGCAGAGACATTACTTTGCCAACAAAGGTTCGCCTGGTCAAGGCTATGGTCTTTCCTGTGGTCATGTATGGATGTGAGAGTTGGACTGTGAAGAAGGCTGAGCGCTGAAGAACTGATGCTTTTGAACTGTGGTGTTGGAGAAGACTCCTGAGAGTCCCTTGGACTGCAAGGAGATCCAACCAGTCCATTCTGAAGGAGATCAGCCCTGGGATTTCTTTGGAAGGAATGATGCTAAAGCTGAAACTCCAGTATTTTGGCCACCTCATGCGAAGAGTTGACTCATTGGAGAAGACTCTGATGCTGGGAGGGATTGGGGGCAGGAGGAGAAGGGGACGACAGAGGATGAGATGGCTGGATGGCATCACTGACTCGATGGATGTGAGTCTGAGTGACCTCGGGGAGTTAGTGATGGACAGGGAGGCCTGGTGTGCTACAGTTCATGGGGTCGCAAAGAGTCAGACACGACTGAGCGACTGATCTGATCTGATGGCTGATTCATGTTGAGGTTTGACAGAAAACAACAAAATTCTGTAAAGCAATTATCCTTAAATAATTTTTTTTAAATCTAAAGCTTTAAAAGGAAGTTGATTCTTGACAAAGGTGCCAAGACAATTTAAAGGGAGAAAAAAGATAGGACCAACTAGATGCTGTGTTGTGCTTGGTCGCTCAGTTGTGTCTGACTCTTTGTGACCCCATGGGCTGTGGTCTGCCAGGCTTCTCTGTCCAGGGGAATTCTCCATGCAAGAATACTAGAGTGGGTTGCCATACCCTCCTCCAGGGGATCTTTCCAACCTGGGGGTTGAATCGAGGTCTCCCGCATTGCAGGTGGATTCTTTGCCTTCTGAGCCACCAGGGAAGCCCACACTCACATGCACAAGAATGAAGTTGGAACCTTACCTTACATCATATAAAAAGATGACTCAAAATAAATCAGTATAAATGTAAGAGCTGAAACTATAAAACTCTTAGAAGAAAACATAGGGGTAAATTTCTGTGACCCTGGATTAGGCCAAAGTTTCTTAGTATCTAAAGAACAAGAAACCAAAAATAAAAATAAATAAATTTGAATTAAAAACTTTTGTCTTGTAAAAGATATTTTCAGAAGGTGAAAAATACAACCTAAAGAATCTGAGAAAATATTTGCAAATTGTATATCTGATATGGGTAGAGTCTCCAGAATATATAAAGAGCTTTTATAATGCAACAATAGAAAGACAAATAACCCAATTTTAAAATGGGCAAAGGATCCGAATGGAAATTTCTCCAAACAAGATATACAAATGGCTAATAATTACATGAAAAAGTATTCAATATTGTTAATCATTCAGTTCGGTAGCTAAGTCGTGTCTGACTCTTTGCGACCCCATGAATCACAGCACTCTAGACCTCCCTGTCCATCACCAACTCCCGAAGTCACTCAAACTCATGTCCATCGAGTCGGTGATGCCATATAGCCATCTCATCCTCTGTCGTCCCCCTTCTCCTCCTGCCCCCAATCCCTCCCAGCATCAGGGTCTTTTCCAATGAGTTAACTCTTTGCATGAGGTGAGCAAAGTATTGGAGTTTCAGCTTTAAGCATCAGTCCTTCCAATGAACACCCAGCACTGATCTCCTTTAGGATGGACTGGTTGGATCTCCTTGCAGTCCAAGGGACTCTCAAGAGCCTTCTCCAACACCACAGTTCAAAAGCATCAATTCTTCGGTGCTCAGCTTTCTTCACAGTCCAACTCTCACATCCATACATGACCACTGGAAAAACAATAGCCTTGACTAGACGGACCTTTGTTGGCAAAGTAATATCTCTGCTTTTCCATATGCTATCTAGGTTAGGAACTGCAAATTGGAATCACAGATACAAAATGGATACCACTCAATACCCATTAGGATGGCTAGAATAAAAAAGATATATAACAACAAGCGTTGAGAAGATGATGAAAAATTGGAACCCTCATACCTAGCTGGTGGGAATGTAAAGTGCTAAGGCTGCTGTGGAAAATAGTCTGGCAGTTCCTCAAAAATTTAAATAGAGAGTTACCATGAAAAGTGAAAGTTAGTCACATGGCCATGTCTGGCTCTTTGTGATCCCATGGACTGTAGCCTGCCTAGCTCCTCTATCCATCCATGGAATTCTCCAGGATATGATCCAGCAATTCCACATAACATGTACATATACCCAAGACAAAACAGATATTCACACAGAAACATACACATTAATGTTCATAGAAGCATTAATCACAACAGCCAGAATTTAGAAACAACCTAAATGTCCATCAACCAATGATAGAAAAAATGTGGCATATCCACAGAGTGGAATATTATTCAGTCATAAAAAGGAATGATGTATCAATACATGATGCTACATGATGAACCTTGAAAACATGATTTCAAGAAAGAAAAGTCAGTCACACAAAAGCACTACCTATCATATGATTCCATTTTTATGAAATGTCCAGGATAGACAAGCTTAGAGATGCAAAGTAGGAGTGGGAGGGAGGGGCGGTGGATGCAGAAAACAGGGAATGTTTCTCAATGGGTATAGGGTATCTTTCAGGGATAATGCAATATTCTAAAATGGATTGTGATGACTGTACAACTCTGTGAATATACTATAAAACACTGATTTATACGCTTTAAATGGATGGATTATATGGTATGTGAGTTATATATCAATAAAGCTGTTTAAAAATAGGCCAAAAAATTCTAAAGTAAACTAGCACATGCTCACTGACCGTTGGAATATAGGGGAAAATGGAACAGAGGACAGAGAAGTCACCCGTGATCAGCAGAGCTAAGTGTTGCTCACGTTTTGGTTTCTTTCCTTCCAAAATTTATTTTCAATGGTTATGTTAATAGTTTAAATTACAGGAGGACACTGCTTCACCCGAACTCACTTCTTGCCTTAGAATAACCCCTAGCTGCTCTTGTCCCTAGACACATAGTCCAACCTTTGCCCTACCTCTGCCCACCAGTTCCTGAGGACCCTGTTCTAATCTAGATGGCGTCCTCTGACTGGAAGGCCCTTCCCTGGTCACCTGGCTGGAAACTCCCCACTCTTCCCTCACTGCCTGCCCTAAAGTCTCCTCGGCGAAAGTTTCCCCGGAGTCCTTAGCATTTGCTTCTATTGGTACTTCTCTCTCACTGATCATTCTTTATTCCTACCACTGGCTTCTGACCCTAACCTGGGCTCCTCAAGCACAAATTCAGGATTTATTCCCATTAGGAGAGCTGAAGGGAAGGAGAGCATTTGTGGGAGAGTATGGGATGGGGAGGCTGAATCTCCTCTCAAGAGCCCCTCCTTCTTCCTGGCTGCCATCCCTCCAGGCACACGAGGGGCGGGCCCAGCAGCCTTTAGCCCAAGACACCCCTCCCCACCCTCTAGCTCTTCCTGGATTTTCTGCCCCTGCCCCACCTAGACACTGAACCAGTAGCTGACAGGCTGGCCTCCCCTCTCCCTCCAAGGCTGATGCCCGGTGAGCCCTGGTTTGAGGGGCCTAGGAAGAACCCAGACCAGAGGCTCAGTGACCCATCAACCCCTGAAGTTCCAGGAAAGTGGCCAGATCTGTCAGATTGAATCCCTTAGGCACCTTCTTGACCACAGAACTCTGGGTCCAGTGTATTACAGCTAGCAACAAGAAGTCTCCCCTTCTCTCTCAACAGAGATGGAACGTACTCTCAAATCTCAGGAAATAGAGCCCATCTCCTTGTTATCAGTGTAAAAACTCAGCTGAGCTATTTGTGATCTAAATCAAAATAGAACTGTGTCTGGCAAACTCATTTTTCTCAGGCCCCGGCAGCTCCCCAAGATACATTGTCTACTGATGGGAGGGTGATGGGGGGACAGACAATGGCAACTGCCAGGAGCCATTGATCACTTGTTTTATGTGCAGAATGAATCCTTAATCACTGTCGCTTCGGAAAGAAAGGGGAAATTGAGATGGATTCTCAAGTGCCAAAGGCAGGGAGCTTGGTAATTGTAGCTCTTTCATTAAAACTTTGGAGCATAATAAGTTAGCCAGTGGCTGTGCATCTCTGTCCACAGACCTCAACTTGGCTCATTGCTAAGGAACAGCTAGGAGGAGTCCTGAGAGTCACAGGTAACTCTCCTTCTGTGAGCCAAGGGGTTCAGAATCTCATAGGTCACTGAGACTGGACATCTCAGGCTGGCAATTGAAGACCGACCTAATCACTGGACCCAACTGACCCATCCAATCCTGTCCCTTACTACTCTCTGAGCCTGGTTTCCTCATTTGTGTGTGCTAAGTCACTTTAGTCATTGTCTGACTCTGTGTGACCCTATGGACTGCAGCCTGCCAGCCTCCTCTGTCCATGGAAATCTCCGGGCAAGAATACTGGAGTGCGTTGCCATGCCCTCCTCCAGCAGATATTCCTGACCCAGGGATTACACCTGTGACTCTTATGTCTCCTGCATTGGAGGGCAGGTTCTTTACCACTAGTGCCAGCTGGAAAGCCCAAATTTGTAAATGAGAGCAAAGCCTTGCAGTGCCTCATTCACCTATGCTATATTCTATTTTTCCACCCCATTTCTTGCAGTGGCTTTTTCTACTGGTGGGGACTCTTATTTATGTATTCATTCATTCTGCAAATAATGATCAACAGCTTATTATGGGCTCAAGAATTAGCAAGAAGAGTCTCAATAAGAGGCAACACTGCCCTTTGGTTCTGGGGAGAAAAAAATTATCACACTCTTTTTATGTATGAAGCCCAAGCTTACATGCAGTACATACACAGATATGCAGCTTCTTTTTACTTTCCATGAAGGAAGGTCAGAATGACTAAGAAAAAGATGTCTGAAAAGGTTCCTTAGAGGAGAAATAATGAAAAGAAAGTCACTTGTCCACACTGGCTTACAGTGACTTTCTCCCCTTCTCATCTACCTCAAGCATCAGGACTAATAAATGTGTCTGCCTCCAAGAAACTTTCCCCAATTGATCCCCCACTCCTCTTTGGCCTTCCTCTTTGCTCCGCTCATGATCTTCATGCAGCTAGTTCACAGCATTAACCTCTGTGCACCCAAATATGACTCTGACCCATGGCTCCATCTCCCACACCGGTCTAGAGAATGCACTCAGACAAGACTTTTATCTTCAGTTCAATTGCTCAGGCATGTCTGACTCTCTGTGATCCCATGAACCGCAGCATGCCAGGCCTCCCTGTCCATCACCAACTCCCGGAGTTTACCCAAACCCATGTCCATTGAGTCGGTGATGCTATCCAACCATCTCATCCTCTGTCGTCCCCTTCTCCTCCCATCCTCAATCTTTCCCAGCATCAGGGTCAATTTTAAACCTTTAGGGCCTAGAAGCATAGCCTACATAGTAGCTGATTAATAAATATTGAACAAATGAATCAATGAGTGAGTGACAATTCATATCTCACTTTGCTGTTCTGAAGATACAGAAAAGAGGAGTCAAGGGAACCAACATTTATTAAGACCCTCCATGATAATCATGGCACAGTCTACCTCATGCCCATATTTACCATAACCTTGGAGATTCCAAGGCAGAAATTATTAGCTCTGTGGAAATGAAGATTAAACAGTATTCCATGCAGCAGTAAACAGAACCCAGTCCCTGTGGCTCACCAGAACCTACTAAATTTTCAAAAAAATTTCAAGCCCATTTTTAAACCATTGACAGCTTGAAATCAGCCATGATGAAGTATTACACCATGGGAACTGGCAAACATTATAAATCAAAGCTATTTCTTTCCCCTTTGAGACCTAGTTTACTAGGTTCCATGCCTGGCCAGAGGTCTCCAGGAGAGAGTAGAGTTTTTCCATTGTAACATGTGGCCTGCCTCTCAGTTGAGAGTGGGTGGTCAAAGGGAAATATCCATCTTTGCATCATAGGACTTCAACCAGGATCTAACCCGATACCTCTTGTCTTTCATTGAAATGCCTTTCCTTTCCTTTTAGTTAATTATTGTGAGGGAATGAACAAGGACCCTTGAAAATTGCCCTTTTGAAAACATGGGGTCACCACCACTTTCTAGGAGGCAGAGATCAGAAGATGGGAGAGTTTTGGAACTCTTTTCCATAAATGATGCCCCAAAGCCAAAGTCCAACAGGCCTGGCAGTTACCCTCATGGAGAGCACTGCAGAAGCTTCACCTAGGGACTGCAATCATATTTTCTTTTTCCCACCTCTCTTGAGAGTGTAGGTTCTTTAGGGCAGGGACCAACAGTTTTTGACGTCTGCATTCATCTCTAGAAACAGCTGTTACAGAGTTGGCACTGAGTGCCTGTGTGTGTTGAACAACACCCACCTGACCCCGACGCAGCTCGTTGGGGGACTGTCCCATACTTAATCCAGGTAGTCCAAGCAACGCTCCAGTGGAATTCAACCTACTGAGTCCACCTCTTAGCTCAAACAACTCTCTTAATTCCTCGACCCTTTTGCAGTTCCCATAAGACTCAAATGAAATTTTAAATGCCTTGAGAACGCTCTAGCTGTATGTTCTAAATGTTAAATGTCTTATTAGACAAAGGAGTTTGGGTCTGACTCTGCTAGAATACAGATCTGCTTGGAGTAGCATCAGCAATACCTGGTGTTTCACCACATCACAGTATCATTAGCAACCAGACAGAGTTATTCAGGTCATACCTTTTAATGTCAAGTCTCCGTTTTCTGACTGCTTGACAAGCCAGGGAGGATAAATAAAACAGGCTCCTAGGGCATCTGGTTTTTTCTCACATTAGGTTCCATGATGGGATCCTTGATTTAAGACCAGGATCCAATTGAGAAGCTGTGCTGATAGCACAATAAATAATAGGGAAACGTCAGGCCTGAACTGGCCTTCTGTGTTAGTCCAGGACCATGCACTGTGTCTCATTTATATCAAGCAAACTCTTACTTTGGTCTCTAGAAAAGGGCATCACAGGGAGAATTAATATTGAAAATGGAAAGAAAAAGGCATTCATGAGAGGAGGAGTGTTTGTCCTTGTTGGGGAATATGAGTCAACAGGTAAAAATATTTTCTATGAACGTGTTCAAAATATTCATAAGGGACAGAGAAGGTTCTGCTTTTCCCAGATGCTTTTGTCACAATCTCTACATACAGCTTCTTGCAACTGACATCAGTAAAAAAGAATTAAAAGGATTCCTTATCAACAGTGATCAAACAGTCTAGAGGTTTTTTTTTTTTTTTTTGCACAATATTCCAAAATGCTTTGAATCTTTGAAACAAAGATTATTCATTAAATCATACCAAAATACAGTTTAATTCTGTCCTTTCATAAAACATGTCACAAAATTATATTCACAAATTAGAAAAAAAATTCATGATAAGCTAGTTTTTAAAGAACTATATCGCCCCCATATAAAAATTCATCCTTTGGCTGGCTCCCTCTCCTTTTAAAAGTTGCATAACAACCTGTGGGGTACACTGAGAGTCACAGATGCAGGTACTAGGGTGCAGAGGGGTCGAGTTAATTACAGGAAGTCTCACAGCCAGCAGGTGCTGAAGCTGGGCTTCCATTTCTCAGCAACTGTCTCCAAGCAAGGGGTTCCCTCATCCTCACCTACTCCTGCATCCCAGCCCCTGAGACCTCTCAGTCCCACTTGAAGGAATGCTAGAGGGGTCCTAGAGTTGCACCTTGCCTCTTTCTCCCACAGGAATCCTGCCACTTCCCAGAAAGCCTGGGGCCCTCGCCTGTTACCCCAGGTCTTCCTCACAACAACTTTCTATAGTAAGTGGGATCGGAGGCCCCTGATTTGTATACGGCAAACAAAGCTCACAGGTGTGTGGAGTCACTTCCCAAAGTGAAAGTCGCTCAGTCATGTCTGACTCATCACAGCCCCATGGACTGCACAGTCCGTGGAATTCTCCAGGCCAGAATACTGGAGTGGGTAGCCTTTCCCTTCTCCAGGGGATCTTTCCAACCCAGGAATCGAACCCAGGTCTCCTGCATTGCAGGCAGATTCCTTACCAACTGAGCCACAAGAGGCCACATGCAAATGTCAGAGTCAGGACTCAAACCCGCCTTGGGGATTCCAAGTTTCCTCCATTTTTGCGCAATAGTAAAAAGTTGCTGTGCAGGCAGCTTGTGGGGTGGAACGGCTGCTTCTCCACACCTGTATGGTTAGACAGACTACTGGCTCTGGAGTTAAAAGCCCAGGGGCAAATACTGGCTCAAGACCAGGGCAAGTTGCTCAGCCTCTCTGGGTCTGAGTCCCTCATTCCTCAAGAAAAGCAGAAACACCACCTGCCCGGGCTCTTGTGAAGCCCTTGGGTGACACCCCTGACACCCTAGCAAGGCCATGCACAGGCACAGATGGTGGGGTGCTCACACATCCCTGTCAGGTGCCTGCCTCCTGCTGGGACCTGGGGTGTGTTTAAAGCAGTAACCAGACAGGAAGCCTCAGCCTATTAGAGGGGAGAGTGGGCACACACTGGCCCCTCTCAGCTGCACAGAGTTTCTTCTGAGGGACCTCGTCCAGGTCTGACAACGGGCCTCTCCTCGAAGGAATATCCCAGTCAGGGGCCATCTCTGTAACCAAGGAGAGAAAATGAGGGAGCCAGAGCCAGGCTGACACGGGACACGGGGGCTGGAGATGTAGCCAGCCAGCACTTAGGGCCTAATTATCCAGCAGTCAAAGCCCTGGTGACATCCGAGATCCCTATCAACCCTGAAATACCCTCTGCTGCCTTCCAAGTCTAAGTTATCTCTCCAGGCACCCAAATTAAGCAAGGCACGAACAAGGTCGCTACGGTGGACTCCAAGGGCCATTTTCCAGCAAGCACCCTGTAACTCCCAAGCTCCTAGAGAAGCTGCGGGCTTGGGTCTGCAACAGAGAGGTGCCATAAAGCAGGAAAGACCCAGAGACATAGAACAGGACCCCAGAGCACATCCAATTATATTCCCTAAATTAACAGGTGATGAAACTAGGGCTGGGAGAGGGAAGTAAAAATAAAGCACAGCTTAAACAGTGGTGCAGCTAAAGCCAGAGCCATCAGCCCAGCTTTTCCAGCAGGGCTCTTCTCTCCTCCACGTTGCCTCTTTGGTACTTAGATTCTGCCCTTGGCAGAAGCTATTCCTCCATTTGGAAGCCATTGCTGGATTTGCCATCACAAAGATGCACTTACGGCTCACTTATACCCTACCATCCTCTGCCCAACATGTCCGATGACTCTCCCATGAGCTACTCAGTAAAGAACAAATGCCTAGGCCAGCATTCAAGAGTCTCCTTTGGTGCAGCTTGATATAGTATTTCTGGCCTTATTCATTCTTCCTCGTCATTCATCCATTTCACAAATATTTATTGAGCAGTAAATTGAAGCAGGCACCAAAGGATAAAGCATTCAAGAAGGAAACTCTTTCTGCGCTTATAAAGCTCCTGTGTGTGCGCGCTAAGTCACTTTAGTTGTGTCTGACTCAATGCGACCCTATTGATTGTAGCCTGTCAGGCTCCCCCGTCCATGGGATTTCCCAGGCAAGAATCCTGAAGCTGGTTGCCATGCCCTCATCCAGGGGATCATCCTGACTCGGGGAATGAACCCACATCTCTTATGTTTCCTGCATTGGCAGGCAGGTTCTTTACCATCTGGAAAGAACTTGTGCCAGCTGGGAAGCCACTTCAAAGTAACAAAAAAGTACCATTATAATGTATTAAGACTCAGACAGATACTTGCAGACCCATGAACCCAGAGAAGGAATTCAATCTGAAGGAGGAGGTTATATCTAGGAGAATCTTCCAGGAATAAAGATGCCCGAGTTGAATTTCAAAGTGGGCAATGACCAGTTATCAAGGAAGGACCCGAGAGGCACCACGAGAGGGCATAGCTGAAGCAAAAGAAAGCCGTGGGGAATGTAAAGCCCACATCACATTCTTTTTCACCTCTGTGCATTTGTGACTCAGAATCTAAGAAATTCGCTTCTTCATAAATGGTCACCAGGTAACTGGATGAGGCATGTGAGGAGTTTCAGGAAGGTCGAAGCTGTTGTGACACCAAAGAGTGAGACAGGTGGACATGACCACATGTGAGACAAGCAGCAGGGCCACAGGTTAGACTATGGAGGGCCAGGTGTATATTCAGAAATGCTTACACGTGATCATTCAGGTTTTAATTTTTTGAAATACAGTTGATCTGCAATGTTAATTTCTGCTGTACAGCAAAGTGATATGTACATTCTTCTTCATATTCTTTTCCATTATCACAGAATATTGAATATGGTTCCCTGCAATATACAGTGGGACCTTGCTGTTTATCCATCCTGTGTATAATGGTTTGCATCTGCTCATCCCAAAGGTCAAGGATTCTTGAATCCTGGCCTTCAGGGTCAGGGTCCTTTCCCTTGAAGCTGTTAGAAAGTTTTATGCATGAATTCAGCTTTTATCAGATTTCAAAAGGGATTCATGACTAAAGCATGCAAAGGATAATTGGGACAAGGGTTGAAACATGTTGGAAGGTTGTAAACCAGAAAGGGCCAGGGTGAGATTTATTATTTATGTGGATCTTGCTGATTTATGAAAATGGGGTCTATGTCTTTTTCACTGTTGTATTCCTAGTACCTATCGCCACGCTTGGCACACGATAAGTGGTCAATTGGGAAAGAACGACAATATTGTGGACGATGGGCTTGAGGACAAGGACCAGATGCATGAAATCTGTTAGGAGGCTGCTGGCTGCTGAGAGGGGCAAGCGAGAGAGGATGGTTGTTGGTATAGAGTAAAAGTGACATATTTGAAAATAAGTTTTGGAAGTAAAATTAATAGGACCTGATAATTTAATGAATATGGTCAGGGGAGGGGGGCAGGCGGTGAAGGAGAAGTCAAGGATGACTCCCACCTGTCCAGCTTGAAAGCCTAACTAAATGGTGGTGCCATTAACAGAACTCAAAGAAACAGGAAGCGGTGTGTTAGGAATGGCTGGCATTCGGTTCTGTTGAGATGTGGCCCACAGGGGGTGCCTGGGTGTCATCCAAAGGGAGATACAAAGTAGGCAGTGTCCATGAGGCTGGTTTGGTAGTGAGATTTGAGCTGAGGACAGAGAGGTGGAGATCAGGAATATAAAACCACTGAAGCCCTGAGAGTGAGTGAGTTCACACAGGGACACTGTAAGAGGAATAGGGAGCAGTCCAAGGACAGAACCTTCTGAAAGAACCAGCATCTGGCAAGTGCAGAGAGGATCAGGGACCTGTAAAAGAAAGAATTTCCGCAGGGGATACAACAGAAGCGAGGGAAAGAAGCACTTGACAGAGGAGGAAGCATCCAACCCAGGCTGATGAGACTGAGGCTTCAGGAGGCTAAGGATAAGAGCATCACTGATCTGCTAGTAAAGAGGTTATCAATGGCTTTAAGGAGAAGGATTTCAACGGAGCAGGAGAAGGATTTCAACGGAGCAGGAGAAGAGAAAGTCAAATAGTATGTGATTTGATGGACAATGAAGAAATGGCTATCATTCAAGGAGCACCTCCTTTCACAGAGTTTACATGGCCAGAGGTGGAAGGAATTAAATTATATCAAGAGTGGACCTCAGGATAAAGGATAAATCTTTTTCAGATGAAAAGAACTTGACTTCTTGCTGTATTTCTCTCACTACATTATAAATTCTTTGAAAGCGAGGAAGGCAGTGCTTTTTTTAATCCCCCTTCCTGTGATATCTAGTAACATCTGCAGAGAAAATATGAGTGCTCATTCATTCCTTATTTATTGAGCATCTACTATATACCAGGCATTGTTCTAGGCACTCAGGCTAAGTCAGAAACCAACAAGATAGACTGCCCCTCAGGGCGCTTAATTCTAGGGAAATGTTAGAATTTCCATTTTACCATGAGAGTAGGAAGCAGTGGGCCTTGTTGAGAGAGCAAGATTTAAGCAAAGACCTGACGGGAACAAAGGAATTAGTTTGCCTGGTTGGAATGTTGGAGAAGAACATTCCAAAGAAATATAGGAGGATCATTGGTCTCAGTTTGCCCAGGACTGAGGGGATGTAAGGCTGTCAGAACCAAAAGCCCAAGAAAGAGACCAGCTAAAGGGCCAAGGCAGGAGTATGGGTAACGTGTCCAAGGAGGCCAGTGCTGCTAGAGGAGAGGGAATGGGGCTGGCGGTGGGGGGAAGAGGCAGCACAGATGCTCCACAGGCCCTGGAGCCATTCATGGCCCCAGAGCAACGAAGCCCCTGTGTGTGTCAGGTATGTATACAGAGCCCCGAGAATACATCTATTTACAAAAACAGGGGGGATGCAAGCGGCACACAGGATGAAGGGCTGTGAGGAACCTCAGGCAAACACACTCACCTTTCTCAGGAACTTCCAGGCATGTTTTCCCCTCCCTGGGCAGCAGCCCCATCTCATCCCCACAGGCTCCATGTTCCACCCTCTTACTGAGTCTGCTGTCCACCTTCTCATCAGCTCCTTGGGGGAAACGTGCTGAGCATCAGGGCCAGACTGACCCAGAGACAGAGTGGGACGTCACCTATCACACACAGCACCCTCTGTACCCCACTCTGACAGCCTCTACTCTGCCCAGCTGTGTGGCCCTTGGGGAGAGACAATGGTTCTTTTTCTTAAGATTTTGATGTGGACCATTTTTAAAGTCTTTGTTGAATTTGTTACAGTATTGCTTCTGTTTCGTGTTTTGGTTTTCTGGCCACAAGGCATGTGGGTCTTAGCTCCCCACCAGGGATAGAACACACACCTCCTGCGTTGGGAGGTGAAGTCTTGACCACTGGACCACCAGGGAAGTCCCAAGACAATGGTTCTTACAAGGGTGACTCATTCAGATGGCAGTGAGGAGGATTTCTTCTGAACTTTTCAAGATTTCAAATAAGACACAGAAATAAGGCCCACAAATTCTCTTTTGTCTTATAAAGTATAAAGATGCTCGCATGTGTGGAACCAATTCCTACAAAGTTTGCTTCTTTCAGGAACATCTCATAGAACACAGGGCTGATGAGGAGGAGGGGGGAATCCCTAGTGTCAGCAGATTAGGAAATCATGAGTTAAAACTTCAGCTAAAATGGAAGTGTGTAATCTGAGAAAAGCAAATGCATTAGGCTATCATCATTTATTAACATTGGATTGTAGATTAGCCGGTGAGATTGGCTGTTCGCAAATCAAAGATTCAAGTAGTACCAGAAAGGGAGAGGAAGATGACTGGAGAGTGGAAAGAACCCAGACAATTCCAGATAGGAGACCAGGAGGAGATGTGGACCCAGGGTTCAGAGAAATATTCTAAAAATAGGGACTTCCCTGCTGGTCCAGTGGCTAAGACTCCACACTCCCAGTGCAGGGGCCCCAGGTTCAAGCTCCGGTCAGGGAGCTAGTTCACACATGCTGTAACTAAAAGATCCCGTGTGCCATGACTAAGACCCAGCTCAGCCAAATAAGTTTTTTTTTGAGTCCTAAAAAAAAATAACCACAAAGTAGTTTGATATTCTCTACTTCATTTGCCCCTCTCACTCAAGGATGGCAAGAATTATATTATCCTCCAAGGAGTAGCACAACATGCTGCTACTGCTAAGTCACTTCAGTCATGTCCGACTCTGTGCGACCCCATAGACGGAAGCTCACCAGGCTCCCCTGTCCCTGGGATTCTCCAGGCAAGAACACTGGAGTGGGTTGCCATTTCCTTGGCAGACCCAGAAAGTGCTAGTCACTCAGATGTGTTCAACTCTTTGCAACCCCATGGACTGAAGCCCACCAGGCTCCTCTGCTCATGGGGATTCTCCAGGAAAGAATACTGGAGTGGGTAGCCATTCCCTTCTCTGGGGGATCATCCCAACCCCGGCATCAAACCCAGGTGTCCTACATTACAGGCAGATTCTTTACTGTCTGAGCCACCAGAGATACCCCAGACTGGCTCTCAAAGCCCAGCTCTGCCACTCAACTGAGCTGTGTTATTGGGTAACTTACTTAACTACTCAGGGTCTCCTACTCCTCATCCCAAAAATACAGATAATTATAGTACCAATCTTATAAGCCTGCTGTGAAACTCAGATAAGCTAAGTCATGAGACACTCTAAGAACGTGCTTGGCACATGGTAAACACTCAAGTAAATGGCATTTACTTTTAGCTGTTTTTCATAAATAAGGATACAAGGCATCAGAAGGTATAGATATTTCACCAAGGCCACCAGCAACAAAGCAGCCCAGATTAGGAGGCTTCACCTTTTCCTGGAAAACATCTGGGAACCTAGTTATGAGATGCAGATTCCCTGGCCCTTCTGTGTGGGTGGATCCGATGAGCAGGTGGAGCAGGTAGCCTGTGCCATAGGAGGGTAAGAATCTGCATTCACTGAGGACAGGTAGAGCCTAGGTGATTCTGTTAGAGAGGATTGACAGAGAAAAGTCTGGGGAACCCCGGCTGGGACTTGAAAACTCCTTTCACGTCATGTGTTGCTGGACCGTGGGGCCGAGGCAACCTCCCCCACCCCCTTGACCCTGCTGCTCCTGATGCACTGTCCATTTTTATTTCTCTAGTTTCTAAAGGGAAAAGTGCTATATGACCATTTTCAGAGTTTTTTCCAAGAGCTTTCAAACCAAGCCTCACTTCAGAATGGATTTTACCACCGGATTCTGTAATGGAAATGCTGACCTAATCTTAATTATGAGAAAGAATTTCTCTCAGATGGAAATGTGGTGACCTAGAAGACTCCATTTGCAAGTCCTCCTGACCTGTAAAAGAAGATGCCTGGTGGAATATTTTGGGTAATATATTATGCATCTACTTATCCTATGATCCCCATCTGTGGGCTTTAGCAAGGCAGTATTTTGAAGAAAGGGAGGAAAAAAAAAATATGAACACCAGGCTTGAGAACACTCGCCTGGATCACAGACCAGGGTGAGCTTTCTACTCTGCAGTGTTTTGCATTTCATATGAAGTGAAATCTATTTCAGGTGCTGCTGAAAATGCAGGAAAAGTACCAGGGACTAGAGCCCTAGGAATTAAACTGGCCTCAGTTCAGAGACACGGAGTGGTCTCATACCATCTTTTCTGCATATTCATAATTCACAAATGTGAAGAGGTCTTTGTTACCAAAAAAAAAAAAAAAAGAAGAAAGAATGAAACAAAGTTCCTTGGGAAGTATCATCTCATAAGATCCCCTTCACCCCAACCTCGGAGGTTCCCATGTGTTATCAGCATTTGACTTTGTGCTATACCCCTGGCAGTCACTTCCTTGTCAAGACAGGGATGGTGTGGGCTGCAAGTGGCGTATATTTCTCAGAAACCAAGTCTGCTTCCCCAGAGACTGAGGCAGTATTTGCATATTTAGCTCATGGCTAGGATAACAGGGCAGAGCCCCAGGCATGGATAGCCACTGTGATTCTATTTCATAGCAGAAAGCATAAACCCCTGAGGCCATGCCCTCCTGAGAGTGAGGAGTCATCAGTACCCATATAGGATGGGCCACAACTATTCTGAAAGCCCCCAGCTACATCACCTAAGTAGCATTAAGTCAACCCAAGATTTTTTTTTAAGCACACAGTTCAGTGAATTTGTGCAAGTCTATATGTTCATGTAACAACATGAGAATGTTCCCATCAGCTCGGCATGTTCCCTCGTGCCATTTTTCGGTCAATCTTCCCCTCTCCACCGGCACCACCATTCTGATATCTATCCCCACGGATGCATTATGCCCGTTCTAGAACAGTGACGTCAATAGAATCATGCCACCTATGCTCTTGCTGTCTCTGCTTCTCTCATTCAACATGACGTCTGCAGATTCACTGTGCCTTGGTATCTGTCAGCCATTGGCTCTGGACCACTTTGTAAATGTTGGGAGCTCACTAGACAATCCCATTGCCCACAGAGGCACTTGCATTCCCAAGCAAACAAAGCCTTGACATCCCAGGAGCTCCGAGCACCAAAGCAGCAATTCCTCTAGTTATGGAGTTCATGGGATGTGAGGGACCTTGGCTTTCTGTGAGTCATTTACTCCCCGCCTCTTCTCCATCCTTCCCCACGGCGACTCCCCAGTTCTGATGCAGAGCAGGGGTTTCCCAAGCAGCCTCTTGCAGTCCCCAAGTAGTTCAGGATCTTGATGCATGTGCCCTGAGCAAGGAGGGTAAGAATGTAGAGGTGCTGATGGTGAAAGGTTTTATTAGCTGTGATGAGAAGCCAGTGGTTGGGACCAGGGAGGGCACTGCTTTCCCGGGCCTGCAGAGTCTGTGCTAATTTATCCTTCCTCTCAAATTGCCTCCAAACTTCGGTAATAAGCACGCTGGTAGTTCGCTGATGAAATATATTCTTCCAAAGCAATTTTAAAATAATCGTAGTGTGTGCTAAACCCTTAACAAAAAAAAAATGGAAGAAAGAAAAGAGAAAACCCTGCAGCCAAGTCACCCTAGACTGAGCGGCAACGACAGAATTTCATAATTAGGAAATGCAGTGTCATTTCTGAACGTGATTGCACCTTTGAAAAACGGTATCAAACTGAGGCCTGCATATTTGATACCCGATTGATTTCAGATTGCAAGTCAACTGCAGCAAAATAATGAGCTGCCTCTGCCTTGAGCGGCTGAGCTCCAGCTCAGAGGGCCTGGGAGGGAAGGTAGGAAGGGGGACCAAGCCCCAGGGCTCCAAGACCTCTGAAACAAAGCTGGGGCCACTGGGCTGGCAGGCAGGCAGGACCGCACACTGTCGCCAGTGCTAATTTTTTTGCCCAAGGGGCTGATTTTGAACTCTTCAATTGTGCTTCAATTTTGCTCACCAGGGCTGATGTTGGGAATCAGAGGATCAAAGCCCTAGATGAGAATGGCCTGCAGTTCCCCACCCTCTTATCTAGGGCTGGCCCCAGCCCAGGGAGCCTGGGGGACTGTGTGCACAGCACGATCTCACAGACCCCCAACCTTTCTCCATCACCACCAGGCCCATCACCCAATACTAGGTGGGTGCTCCAACATCCATTAGTGTTTCATTCATAAAATGAGAGCATCTTGGACCTGGAAAGGAATAGTGTGTCACTCTTTCCAACACCCTGATCAAAGCTAGAACGTCTCCACAGCGTCTCCCAGATCGAGTTCCTCAGGTCCTTATGCTGGGGGCTACACAGACCTGTGACATCACCAATTCATGGCACTCTGGCTGCCAGCAAAGGCCTTGTTCCTTTCACCTCAAATTTGCTTTCTGTTATTCTCACCCACATCACAGCCCTTCAAACATCCAAGGATGATTGGATGTCTGCACAGCACATGTGTTGGTACCACGTCTGTAGGGCCTTCCTACTATCGGTGTCCCAACTGTGGGCCTGGGGCTCTCTCTGAAGCCTTGGCTTGACCCTGAGCACAGCCCCCAGTCAATGACACATGCCCCAGAGAACTCACCCACTAGATGGGATCACTGAGATGTACGTTCTATGCCATTTCCCAGTTTCTCTGCAGAATTAAGCCCCAGGTACCCACAGTGGGATCTGGCTGGCTGACATCCATCACTGGCTGCCTCACCTTCAGTGTCTTCCTTCCCCACTCCCCTCTGGGGCTTCTGTACTTCTCAAATATAGCACACACACCCAGTGCTTGTCTCATGGTCCATTCCCGGGGAACCCAACTAAATGATGCTCTATTTAAGTGCTCTTCCTCAGGCTGAATAGCCCTCATACTTTCTCCTGTTCCACATGTGATGCTGTTCACAGACCTGTAATTACCCTGGTCACGCTTCTTGCTGACCATTTCACTTGCAAATTTCTCTCCTACAATGTGGAGCTGGGACGGAACACGATGCTCCCAGGACCTCTCTCCAATACAGTGCAAGTCCTGGGGTGTCTCATGATCTGAGCATACACTTCTCTTCCTAGTCTTTCATGATATCACACTCAGGGTTTATACTCATCCCCTGCTTGGTGTGACTCTCAGCCTTCTGCCTTGAACTGCTAAAATGCCCAGTCTTATTTTACACTGGACTGGATGGCCATGTTCTCTGTCTTTTATTCAAAGATTTTATATAAATGCTAGCTAAGACAGGCTCCAAGACTTGACCCCACAGCACAGTACTAGAGATCTTAGGATGGCAGCAATTCATTAACCACATCCTAAGGGAACAGCTCATCAGCCTATAACACCTGTAACTAATTTTTATCATCAAATCCACATTTTCACTATTGGACACACAGGACATCATAAGAGACTTTGCAAAGGCCCTACTGAAAGCCCGGATCATTGTCTCTAAAAGACTAGACAGAGAAAGAGAAATATCATATGATATCTCTTATGTGTGGAGTCTGAAAAGAAATAATACAAATATATTTATTTACAAAAGAGAAACAGACTCACAGACTTAGAGAAAAAAGTGATGATCGCCAGGGTAGGGAGTTTGGGATGGACATGTACACACTGCTATATTTAAAATGGATAACGAAGCAGGGCCTACTGTAGAGCGCAGGGAATTCTGCTCCATGTTATGTGGCAGCCTGGATGAGAGGAGAACTTGGGGCGAGAATGGAGACATGTAAGTGTGTGACTGAGTCACTCTGCCGTGCACCTGACACCGTCACGATGTTATTAATCAGCTATATGCAGCCATGAAATTAAAAGATGCTTACTCCTTGGAAGGAAAGTTATGACCAACCTAGATAGCATATTCAAAAGCAGAGACATTACTTTGCCAACAAAGGTTCACCTAGTCAAGGCTATGGTCTTTCCTGTGGTCATGTATGGATGTGAGAGCTGGACTGTGAAGAAGGCTGAGCGCCGAAGAATTGATGCTTTTGAACTGTGGTGTTGGAGAAGACTCTTGAGAGTCCCTTGGACTGCAAAAAGATCCAACCAGTCCATTCTGAAGGAGATCAGTCTTGGGTGTTCTTTGGAAGGAATGATGCTAAAGCTGAAACTCCAGTATTTTGGCCACCTCATGCGAAGAGTTCACTCTTTGGAGAAGACTCTGATGCTGGGAGGGATTGAGGGTAGGAGGAGAAGGGGACGACAGAGGATGAGATGGCTGGATGGCATCACTGACTTGATGGGTGTGAGTCTGAGTGACCTCCGGGAGCTGGTGATGGACAGGGAGGCCTGGCGTGCTGCAGTTCATGGGGTCGCAAAGAGTCGGACACAACTGAGCGACTGATCTGATCTGATACCCCAATACAAAATAAAAGGCTTGCAAAAACCATATAAAGGCTTGATTTTTACTCATGTCCTCCGTGAGTAAAAAATATCCCAACCAACAAATAAAAGCTCAAATAAATCCCGGAAAGCTCCACCATGCCATGTGTCCTGTCTCCCCTTGTCTTCCCATGCTGCACGGTGTCACCCCCCACCAGTCATGCCAATATCAAAAGTGCTTTCTATATTTTGTTTCCCAGGTTCTGACATGGTTTCATAAATGTTCTCTGGTAGGACAGTCATCATTAACATAGGAGCCCTAAAAGAACTATCCACGAGGCTAGAGAACAGGGGTCAGCATATTTTTTTCTATGAAGGGCCAAAGAGTAAATATTTCAAGTTTGCGGGTTAGACCATCTGTCACAACTACTCAACTCCATTTTTCTTGCCCCAAAGCAACCATGGACAGTATATAAACAAAGGGCATGGCTGTGTTCCAACAAAACTTTATTTATGGGCACCAAAATTTGAATTTCATATCATTTTCACATGTCGCAAAATATTTTTTTCGCAACCATTATGAAATCCATTCTTAGCTCACAGAACATACAGAAATAGCCAGGGGCCTGGATTCAGCCCATGGCCATAGTTTGCCAGCCCTGGTGGAGAGTAAGAAAAAGGAACATAAGCCCTATTGATGTCCTGGGTCCTAAATGTCCAGCTGCGGGATCTCAGGCTGACTGGGTCCATGCCTTCTGACTGTGCTTGGCTCCCAGGAGGGATACCAAGGAGAATAAAGAAAGGCAGCCCCATGCCCAGGGCTGGGAGGACGGGGTGAGGAGTCCCTATGCACAAGTGGGTGATTCATCTCAAACCTGTTACCCCAGGCTACCTCCTCCCTCTGCAACTTTTATTTCTAAATGCTCAGAATTTAGTTTCTGAGCAATTTGTCTTGTAATTTATTTTAGAAATTGGCTAACGATTTATATCCAGTTATGTTCCCTGCATGAAAAGCTGAATGCTACTCTGCATCCCTCTCATCCCCTCTGGGCTCTCTGTGATCTCTCTGAATTCTCGACAGGAGTTCACCAAGCACATCCCCAGAAAGTTGCAGCAGCCTGAGTCATAATGGGCCTCAGCCGAGGGGCTAGTAGACTTCAAGGTGTGTAGGTCTCTCTTCTTATCTTTAGCCTCAGATCTCATTTTTTATAACCTGGTTTGTTTATTTGACCAAATGTTGTAGACAACATCCATTCATTAAGAAATCTTCCTATCATGTTTAATGGTTGCGCAGTATAGTATTGCACTGTGACAATATCCCACAATTATTCAGTTAATATCCTTTTATTAAGGTGTTTAGGTTCTCTGCCTGTCTTACTGTTATACACAAGGCTTTGCAACAAAATCTTTGGACATATCCATGATGACTCCCTCAGGAGAGATTCAGGACTGTGTAATATTAGTAAAATGTAATTTAAACAAACAAAAAACGCCCTGTTTCTCAGATCTTCAGTCATTCTTACATATAAGCTGAAGCTGATGGTTTTCAACTCTGACAGTGCATCGGATATAGATCAGTAACTTTCACCATCTTACGTGGTATCTGATCTCTCGCATTCCCTATCCAGGTTACAGAGATTCCTCCTCAACCAAAAAGACAGTGATCTGAATCCTGTTATCCGTGCCCCCTCTATCCACTGCACACTAATTCTCAGTGTCCCCATCGTGTCCTTTCAGCCACGTCCCACCGTAGCCTTCCTGGGGTTTATCCCGTGGCCAGGCAGTGTTCTTAAATTGGTCCTTGGCTACATGTTTCTGGTGAGGGTTACTTACCTGTCAATAGGGCTAAGGTACGGCGCCCCATTTTTGGGTCAAACACCAGTCTTGATGTTGCCTGGTTTTTAGATGAAAGGGAGGCCTGGCGTGCTGCAGTTCATGGGGTCGCAAAGAGTCGGACACGACTGAGCGACTGATCTGATCTGATCTGATCTGAACATTTAAATCAATACACTTTGAGGAAAGGAGATTCCCCCAATATTGTACGTGGGCCTCATCCAATAGGTTGAAGGCTTTAAGGGCACAGACTGAGGTTCCCTAAAGTAGAAGGAATTCTTCCCCAGGCTGCCATGTAGGAACTTTGCCTGAGTTTCCAACCTGCTGCCCTGAAGAATTTGGACTCTGGCCTGCAAAATCAACTCTCATCTGAACTTCCAATCTGGCTTGTTCTATGAATTTTGGACTTTCCAATCCTGCAATCACAGGAGTCAATTCCTTAAAAGAATTACGTGGATGTGTGTATATAGGAGTGTGAGCAGGTTTGCATGCACACATGTCTATCCTATTTGGAGAACTCTGACTAAGACACTCCTGCTCTCCTTTTCCATGTGGCTGTACTGGCTTCTTTGCAAGCCTTCTCCTCTTTCTTTCTAGGTCACTTATGACTACATAAGCAGAATGGCCGTCGAGAGGCTCCTGCCTTTGCAACCAGATCACCTTTTAATAGTTTAGGAGAAGAATCACCCTTTTTCTCTCTGACACCTTTGCACCAGGGCCTGCTCATGTATGACTAACATGCTACTCCCTTCTCAGCCTCTCTTCCCTCCTAGATGGACCCCAAGGCTGGGGCCACAGTCCTCAAGGTTCTTGTCTTCTCCTACCCCAAATAGACTCCTTCTTGTCCCAATTACCAGTTTTTCTCTTTGCTTTCTCTCCCTTTGGAGATGAAATTGTCAGCAAGGCAAGACAAGACGTTATCTGTTTTTAGCTGCCTGAGACTCCGGCTGATGCCCAGATGGCTGAAGTCTTCCTTCACTCCTGGATCCTGCCTCCATGCCAGCTTTGTGTTAGGCCTTTAAAAAGTATGATCCATAGACTCCGAAAATAGGACTCCTGTTGCTCTCCACCAGCACCCTCCCTCCAGGTTGGGATGTGTGCACTCCAGTGAAAATTTGCTAGATTTCCACTCCCCTTCTTTGAGTTCTGATTCTATCACTGTTAAACACATTATATTAATATTCTTTCCCAGTATTCCATTGCTGAGTCCCAGAATCAGAGGACCCCAAGGTTAGAAGGTGTTTTACAGTCATCAGAGCCTGGGATTCCATCTCCTTTGTTAAAACCCCATCAAGAGGGACTTCCGGGACTTCCCTGGTAGGCCAGTGGTTAAGAATTCCCCTTCCAAAGCAGGGAACAAGGGTTCAATCCCTGGTCCGGGAAGATTTCACATGCCACGGGGCAACAAAGCCCATGCACCACAGCTACTGAGCCCACGTGCTACACCTCCTGAAGCCTGCGCCCCTAGAACCCACGCTCCAAAACAAGAGCAGCCATTGCAACGAGAAGCCCAAGCATAGCAATGAAGCCCACTCATCGCAACTGGAGAAAGCCCAAGCGCAGCAGTGAAGACTCAGGGCAGCCAAAAGAAATAAATAAATAGTAATATTTTTAAAAAGTAAAGAACAACCTTAAAAAAAAAAATAGGAGAGACTTCCCTTACAGTCCAGTGGTCAAGATTCCATGCTTCCAGTGCCACTTCCAAAGCTACTACCGTGCTTCCAATACCTCCATCCCAAGTTGGGGAATGAGTATCACACATGTCATGTGGTGTGGCCTAAAATAAATATATAAAAATAAAGAGCTGTCTTCCACTGGAAGTAAGGTTCTACCATCAGCCAAGACATGTCGATCAAAGCCAATAAAAACTCAACTTTAAAAAACAACACATTAAGAGGTTTGAGCACTTCAGTGATTAGAAATTCACTTTCTGCCATCCTGTTGTGGCCCCTTCCTTTTTTTTTTTTTATTTCAAAATGACTTTTTCTCACCAGGGCTTGACAACAGTGGCACCGTCTAAAGGCGGGCAGGTAGGGTGCTCACAGTTGGAAGAGTCGAGCCAAGGTTTCCAAAATTAGTCTTTTCAACCCTAAAGATGAATAGAGAAGGTAAGAAAAGACTGGAGGGCTTTTTGCATTAACTTCCCCCATAACAAAATCTGGCCAGACTTCCACTTGGCAACACCTATGAAATGTATGTTTCTACTTTGTTACATTTTTTTCCCCACTTTGTCACTCAATCTTTATTTACTGGTATCTCTGAGGTCCTACAGATTTTTCCTAGCTTTCTGCAGCATTAATTTAAATACAAGAATATGGGCAAAGAATTCAGCAAGGATGGTACATTATATAAAAACTCAGGAATAGAGAAAACTGAAATGACTTAACAGATTTTGCCAGATCAAAATGAAAACCTTATTTGAAAAGTAAAAAATATAGTAAAATAGATTATAATGCTCAAAGTGTTTATATATCTTGCACGAAAAGATCTGTAACACATGTATAATAAAAGTACTTTATAGAAAAACTAGGTAGAGGATATGAACAGAAGAGGAAATTTAAATGGCCAGTAGACATGTAAGAAGATGCTCTAATTCATGTCAAAAAGGTAACCAAAAACAATATAGTGAAAGTGAAGTTGCTCAGTTGTTTCCAACTCTTTGTGACCCCATGGACTGTAGCCTGCTAGGCTCCTCCATCCACGGGATTTTCCAGGCAAGAATACTGGAGTGGGGTGCCATTGCCTTCTCCAGGGGATCTTCCCAACCCAAGCATTGAACCCAGCTCTCCCACACTGCAGACAGACTCTTCACCGACTGAGTCACCAGGTAAAAACAATATGGAGGTTCCTTAAAAAACTAAAAATAGAGCTACCATATGATCCAGCAATCCCACTCCTGGGTGTATATTTGGAAAAGGTGCAAACTCTTACTTCCAAAAGATACGTGCCCCGTAGCATTCACAGGAGCACTGTGTACAATAGCCAGGACATGGAAGCAACCCAAGTGCCATCAATGGCTGGCTGACTTAAGAAGATGTGAGATATACATGTATATATTATATTACTATCATATCATGTATCATATTACTTAACCCTAAAAAAAAAAATATTGCCATTTGTAGCAACTTAGATAGACCTAGAGATGATCATACTAAGTAAACCAAAGACAATTATTATATAACTTACATATGAAATCTAAAAAATAATACAAATGAATCTATACACAAAACAGAAACACACAGACATTGAAAATGAACTGATGGTTACAAAGAGGGAAGGGGAGGAGGGATAAACTCAGAATACGGGATTAACAGATACAAGCTACTATACATAAAAATAGATAAGCAACAAAAACTTACTATGTAGCACAGGGAACTATACTGAATATCTTATAATAACCTACAGTGGGGAAAAATGTAAAATACACACATATATCTGAATCACTTTGCTGTACACCTGAAATTAGCACATATTGTTAATCGACTATACTTCCATTTTTAAAAAGATCATTGAAATGCCTATTCAACAAAATACCAGTTTTCACTCACAAGTTCAGCAGCTCTTTTTGAAAATTATAATGTCCAATAATGTCATGGTCTTAGAGAAATAGAATTGCAAATAGAAACTGGTAGCATCCTTTTGCACATTAACTTTGCAGTATTTATGAAGATCAACCTGTAGCTAAATTCTGGTCCAGACACCCCCATGTATAAGAATTTACTGAGCAGAAAGATATGTAAAGGTTTTTTTACATATGTAAAAAAGATTTAATAAGGCATTGTAATAGCAAAATGATAATAATAATACCTGAAACAAGTAATTACCAATAAGCGAGAGGTAGAAAAATTATGTTGTATTTGCACACTGGAAGGCTAAGCAGAAGTTGAAAGTATCAAGATCAATATTCAACGATCTGGAAAGTAGGATGTCTATATATGTTAAAAACAAAACGAGACAAAAATAGTTGCAGACCAAACATATGTTTGAAAGACATGTCTGTTATTGACATAAATATATCTGTGTTATGTTGGGGAAAGTCAGGAAGTTCAAATCCCAAACTGCTGCCTGAGATCATTTTGGACCATGATACTGGATGGCCAGATGAAGGTAGGGGGCTCTCCTATCTAACTTCACAGAATCATACCCACCACCCCAGAAGAGCTGGGGATTACAGGACCTTTTAATTTAGGGTGTTTTCCTCTCTTTGTCAAATTATTAAAAAATCTTACCACAGTACCTGGCATAACACAGGTGTTCAAAAGAGAGTAGTCATTCTTTTGACCATTGCTGTGTCTCATACCAGCACAGTTTCACTCTTCTACACCACTCACCTGGTCAGCTGCTGTATTCTGAACATGACTGTCTTCTTAGTAAGAGGTGTCAGTTTCTCCCTGAAGACACTGAGTCTCTGACTTAAGACTTTGCTTCCCCTTCTCCATTCCCCTTCTGCACCACCCATAGAGTTGGTGCATTTTTTTCCCATGTATCCAAAAGGGAAGGGAGACAATTGGTTGGATCAACGATTTTGGTAAAGACCTTCATGCCGCATCAGCACCGTCATTTAGGAAGACAGCCGAGCTCCAGGTGACACCAATACTCTCCATTAACACGAGCTCTAACAGGAGGAGTCTTGGAGCAGCCACCTTTGGGCTCTTGCTTCTAAGGCTTCCTGGGGCACTGGTGTGACCAGCACATTCCAGTTTGTGGAATACCTCTTAAGTCCCATGCAACCCTGGCCAGTGAGTTGTCTTTTTGAACACCCATTATGTCTGGCTCTGTGCTTGGCATGGGAGATGGCTACAAAGATGAACAGTCACAAACTGTCCAGTGCTCTGAACAACCAGCCCCTTGCAGACAGCATTCCCCTGGTGGAGGCACACGTGACATGCCCTGGAGAAGAGCCACAGGGAGGAGGCGAACTCTGCTTTCTGAGATCTGATCTTCCCCATGTACTTGTCCTCCCTTCCACCATTACCTCTTTCTCCTGCTGGCTCGGGTCCTGGGTCCTTCTCCCTTGGCACCTCAGGTCCTTGGAGAACAGCTCCTCCAGTCAAGCCAGCTGCTGCCTGTTGGAGAGAAAAGGACTCAGGCCCCGGGGGTCCCTGCAATGGTCTCAGACTTCTAGGTCTCTCTCTAGCTAGATTCTTTTGAGGGCCACCTTAGGGGCTATGCCTTGGTCAACTGGTCTCTGGGTCCCAGAATTTCAGCAGGCCCAGCCCAGGCTCCTTATACTCTCCTTGGAAGCACAATTCATTTGCAGGACCCCCCCAGGGCTCAAGACTGACTGTCTTTACTAGACACTGTCTCCTCTCTTGGAGACAATCTCCCCAAACACAGCCCTCACCTCCTCCCTGTGTTGGTGGTCCCTCCCTCTTTCCAGGGCTTCCCCGGTGGTTCAGAAAGAAAGAATCCACCTGCAGTGCAGGAGGAGCAGGAGACTTGGGTTGGATCCCTGGGTCCGGAAGATCCCCTGGAGAAAGAAATGACACCCCACTGCAGTATTCTTGCCTGGGAAATTCTGTGGATAGAGGAGCCTGGTGAGCCACAGTCCATGGGGTTGTGAAGAGTTGGCCACGACTGAGCTACTGAGCATGGCCCGCCCCTTCCCCCACTCATTAGCAGGCACTTTCAGCTCCAGGCATCCTCCCTGACCCCACCAATTAAATCTGATTCACAGGAAAGGGACTCAGGCATAGGTGTGATTGAAAGCCCCCAGGTGATTTTAATGTTCAGCTAGGCCTAACATTCTTCTGCTTTGTTGAAGGGTAAACCGCCCGGGTGTGGTACCTAAAGGGCAGTGGTGATGCACCTTGCGTCTTCCTACCTGTTGACTAGATGACTTTGAATGCTGTGTCTTCTCACCTGTAAAAATGTGGCAAATACCAGCATTTTCCACAAAGGGTGATTGGGAGTATTAAACAAAATAATGGAGGTAAAAATACCCAGCATAATGCCTCAGTCCTTTACTCTTTAGTATGAATGTGTGTGTAACCCTTTTCTGACAGATGGTCTTGAAACAGGAGGGAGAATGAGGAGCCTGTGAGTCTTAAGGAGGGATCACCCCAATCAGGAAGAAGGTGAGGGAAGGGCTGCAGGCCAGCTTTGCTGATGTCACAGGTTTGGCTCAAGGATGTCATTTGCACGGATTTGCTTTGTTGCTTTTTCGGGTCACCTTCCCTCTCTGGTTCTCTCATTTATTTATTTATTTATTTATTTATTTATTTATTTATTTGACCCTGTTGCATGCAGGATCTTAATTCCCCAACCAGGGACTGAACCTGGACCCTCTGCAGTGGAAGTGTGGCGTCTTAACCACTGGACCACCAGGGAAAGTCCCAGGTTCTCTCATTCTTGAGGGTAAAAGTATTCCTGAGGTAGAGAAAATAGTGAGAAACAATGTCTTTTCTAAGGAGGATTATCAGCAGGGCTGTGTTGATGGGCGCTTCTCATTTCTTGCTTGTGAGGTCATTCTTGTGGACAAAGAGAAGAAACCAGAACTTGGCCTGCCAGAGACCCAGAGGCACCAGGCCAGTTCTGAGCTCAGTTTAATTTGACGAGCCACGAATCTTTTTCAATGTCGTCCAACATATTACAGGCACTTGATGAATATTAAACAATAACAATAACAAATCACTGTCTTCCACCTGCAGAGCCCCCTTTCAGCTCCAAAACCAGAGCTCGGTCAAGCATTTTTGGAAGGAAATTCTGCTTAGCTCCTTGTCCTCCCAACATTCTACCCAGGGCCAGAGAGCTGCTAGGCTACAGTGATTATAGACCAGGGCCTTGGCCTACACTGGACAGGGTCCAGCCCCTGCAGAAGTGGGCAGACACCCAGAGAGGAATGAGAAAGAAGCACAGCAATGGCCCCAAGGACTTCCACCCATGATCAGAGACTTAGTCCCACAGTCAGTCCATGAACCCCACCACCAGCCAGAAGGCCTCCATCTGCCCAGCCACCATTTTGCCCTGGCTTCCCTTCCACCCAGGATGGCCAGTACATTTCATATCATCTGTCAATTCTGATCCATCACTCATACTTGTCTGGAGAACTGAACCAAGAAGGAAGTTGGTGGTGGGTGGTGATTTCCTGGGAGAAGGGATCGAGGTGGCTTGGGAAGCCAAGATCATACAGAGCAGGACCTTGTGGGGCTCCTGGGCACAAAAACCTTCCTGTGTCCCCTGTCTCTTTGATTATAGGAAACAGGCTTCGTTCAGCCTCCATGAGTGTCCCTGAGTTCCGACAGGTGGGTTCAAACAATTGCTAATTATGGAAGGGAAGGGGTTCGAGACAAGGGAGAAATAAGAAAAACAACAGTGTAGCCATGGAGCAAAGTCCTGGTTCCCCACCAAGGGATACACACAACAGTATCTTTGAGCTATTTTGCTGAGACTGAGACCCTCTCCAGGTATGAGAAGTTTGCAGTTAAAGATGGGTATGCAGCCCAGAAGCATGTAGACCCCAGAGTGTTAGAACCAGAAGATTGATGATGCTGATTCCCAATTACCTCACCACCAACCAATCAGAAGAATGTCCACAAGCTGGTCACGCCCTCTTAGGACCATTACTATGGAACTCCTCATTACCCACACCAGCTGGGACACACGGTTTTAAGGGTATGAACCCACTGTGGTCCCCTTTGCCTGGTAGAGTAATAAAGCTATTCTCTTCTATTAATACTTCACCCAAAATTAAATCTCTGTTTCTGAGATTTAATTCAGTGTAGGATACAGAGGCCAGACTCAGTTTCAAGGAAGGCATCTTGCTTGAAGATGAGCATCTTGCTTCTGGTCTGCCTGCACTTTTACATCTTGCTGAGGTTTGGGTTATGGGCATATATTATCTATTGAAAAAAAAAAAAAGCTGAAATTCAAATGCTTTAAAGGCAGGATGGAGAAGTTGCCTTTAAGAGCAATGGGACAGAAAACTGTTGTATTACAAAGTCAGCCACTGTGGAGGGAGGGGCATAAGACAGATTCGCTGAATTTTAGGTTCTTCTTCATGGTTCACCAGAAAAAAAAAAAAAAATATCCTGGTTGAGTTACAGATGGCAACCTGTGTTTGTCTTAGATCCCACCCTCTCCGTGTGCAGACTTTCAAATCAAGCAGAATCATCACCCATCACTAATGAACGTACCCCACCTCGGCCCTGTGTTTCTGCTTCTCCCTCTGTGCTCAGGGGAATAAAGGATAGAAGAAATAATCCAAGCAGGGAGATTAAAAAATAAAAGGTTCAGAAGAGGCAGGAAGCAAGGGAAACCAACGTTCAGAGTGTAGAAAATGGAAGACTGTGTCACAAAGGAGCAAAGAAGAAGAAAAAAAGAAAAAGCCTCGTGCCCTAAGGCATCAGCTGCATGTAGTGAATTCGCTGCTCTCCTGTGCCCCCGAACAGTCCTCGTTAGGAGCCAGCCTGGGCAGAGCTGAGAAAAGTGTCACTCAGATTATTATCTGTGTTCTGTGGTTCCCAGGAGGGACCCACTGGAGAGGGGCTACATGAGACCATTCAAATAAGCAAAAGGGGCTCATCCACACACAGACCCAGACTTCCCAAGAAGCAGCGCAGGCACAGGACAGAAGCAAAGATGATGATGGAGCTGCCCCCACCCTGATGAATATTCATGTTGTTCTGGGTTTCTTCCAGACCAGAAACTCCGTGGGGAAATGGCCTTGCTCACTGCAGGTCCCCCCAGCACCAGCCCGGCATGGAAGAACACAGGAAGTGCTAAGTAAAGACTCATCAGCAGAGATAAGCAGTGGTCCAGCGTCAGCAGACCCGAGGAACACTAGGATGTCTGGGGTGACTCAGCTGAGGGACCCAGAGGAAAACCCATTTTACAGATGCAAGAATGAGGCCAGAGGTAAAGCAGTCTCTGCCCTTCTCCACCAATCAGGCAGTGAGCGCCTGGTAGATGGCCACACATCTTGGTCACGGCTGCATCCTCTAGCCCCGCCGGGACCTGGCATCTGTCTGTGTCAGAGGGCCTTTAGCACATGGGGTTCCGGAGAGAAATCCAGGGAGAGGGACACAGCCAGGCTTGTCACCGTGAGCTTGGAAGGAGGTGACTGATGCAAACACAGGCAGCAGGACCAATGCCAGGGAAGAGCCTCCCGAGGAGTGGAGGGCCCCCTTGGCCCTGCTGTGAGCCCCACCATACTGTGTGCTTACTGGCTCAGTCGTGTTTCACTCTTTGCGACCCCAAAGGCTGTATGTAGCCTGCTGGGCTCCTCTTGTCCATGGGATTTCCCAGGGAAGAATACCGGAGTGGGTAGTCTTTCCCTTCTCCAGGGGATCTCGACCCAGGGATTAAACCCAGGTTTCCTGCATTGCAGGCGGATTCTTTACCAGCTGAACCACAAGGGGAGCCCATGAGCACCACAGATCTCCCTTATGCAGACTTTAAGCTCCAGGCACTGGAGAAAATGTGCTTTGGACTGGGCATGGGTGAGAGAGGCCCCAGGCTTAAGGGCTTCGACCCAGGATGTCAGCATCCCCAGTCAACTAGACGGCCAGCACAGGAAACTGAGGAGTCTATGTATTTGGCTGAAGGAAAGGGTGTCACAGAACGTGAGGCCCCAGAAAGCCCTCTGTAAGGCAGCAGGACATGGTCGGGGAGTGGGCTGAGAAGTTTGCTGAGACCAGAGCCAGCCGAGTTCAAAACCTACCTGAACTTGGCTCCTGGAAGCTGTGCTTTGGCTGCATAATAAGAATGGACAACCTGGGGACACTCCAGGTGCTCCCACCCAGGAAGGCAGGGAGTTGGAGGCAGGCAGGGGATACAGTGGGAAGGCCTGGCTGGTCACTGCTGGAAGCCAGCCCCACAGGGTAGATCCTCTCTTCAGGGATCACACTGCCCAGACACACCAGCTGGACACACTGACACTGGCCAAGCCCAGTGAGGGAGGCAGCATGGCAATTTTTCTCCCTGTTTTACAGATTTGAAAACTGAGGCCCCGAAGGGTGAGAGAAGCTGTTCGAGGCCTCCTGGCCAGCAAAGAGTAACCGGACATTCAGGCCTGGTCCCTGCCCTCCTGGGGGGATTCTTCCCATCCCTCTGGGCCTTGACCCCTTCATCCTGTCTCCACCTCTGTCCAACAGATATTTTTGGGTGCACCCCTGGTGCCTGGCACTCCCTGTCCACAGGGTCACTGCCTGCCCATCAGCCGCTGTGGTCCTGGGCTTAGGCCAGAGGAAAGTCCCGTGGGCCTCAGCTCATAGTCCTTGGGAATTGCCCTGAGGGCAACTGGCCCATCCTCTGCCCAGAGCTTGGGTCCTCCATTCTCGAGACAGGGAACTCAGGAAACAGCTCCAACACACACATCTTCAGCCCCTGGGGCAGGTGTAGCTCCGGGAAGCTCCAGCTCACACATGCACACAGCACCCTATAGGGGGTGCCTTCACCCCATGGGTGCCAGCATGGGCCTGTGTCCCCATTACCAGGCCCTGAAAGGCCACACTGGACTCTCTGACCTGGGCCTCTCCCAGAAACATGAGCTCAGCCCAGCTCTCAAGGACAGCCCCTGACACCCTGCCATCCTGGTGGCGGGAGAAGGGGCCTCTGTGTACCTGAAGGTCACACTCTCCATAGGGAACTTCAGTTTCTGACACAGAAGCGATGCCTCAGGAGGATGCAGGCTCCCAGCCAGAAGCGAGCCTCAGGAGGATGCAGGCTCCCAGCCAGGCCACCCAATCACATCCTGGGGCCACAGCCCCCTCCCTCACCCCTCACCTAGTTGGCTAGAGCGACGGGGTCATCTCTGAGCTCACTCTGTCACCACCTACCCCTCCCTGATGGCCACCAAGATGGGTCACCTTAGCTCTCCCAGCTCCCAGGAGATCCTGGGCCCAGTTCATCTGCAGTGCCCCTTAAATGGACCATAAGCACATGGAGGATGTCTGTTAAAGAGCATCCCAGGGGACTTCCTGGTGGTCTAGTGGCTAAGACTCCATGTTCCCAATGCAGGGAGCCCAAGTGTGATCCCTGGTCAGGGAACTAGATCCCACATGCTGCAACTAAGACCCAGCACAACCAAATAAATAAAAAGTGAAAGTGTTAGTCGCTCAGTCATGTTCGATTCTTTGCAACCTAATGGACTGTAGCCCACCAGACTCCTCTGTCCATGGAATTCTCCAAGCAAGAATACTGGAGTGGGTATCTATTCCCTTTTCCAGGGGAAATAAATAAATATATAATTTTTTTTTAAAGAATCCCAGAAAATTTCAGGTGACAAAGAGAGGGAAGACTAGTAAGGCTATGTATTCATTGAGTTCTTTGTACGCACATGATGAAAAGCCCCTTATGTTCATTGATTTGTCCTGACAACAGTTCACTGATGTGGGGACTCTCATCCACATACGGGGATGAGAGAACTAAGGGAATGGCACAGACAAGAAGAGTCTAGGCTGGATTCACAGCCAGGCAGCCTCGCCCCAGCCTCACATGCTCAGCCGCACGGCACAGCCCTGCTTTTCCTACCAAATAAAGGACCAATTCCCACGGGTCTTTTTCTAAAAATAAGCATGGCTCTGATTAATTTTAATTTGTGTGGCACACAGTAGGTGTTCTCTGAATATCTATAAAAGATTAATAAACAAATGACATAAACATGGACACAAAAGCAAATACTGGAGGAGGGAAGAAGCTAAATATACACAGTCTCTGTTCTGAGACTTCAGCAGCAACACCTCCCCCATTCTGTGTGTGTGTTACAGACGTGTGTGTCTCATACACAAACGCAGGCACACACACAAGTCTATGATCTCAAAGTTGAGAAGATGAATATTAATCAGTTCCACAAAAAATGTTTGAGACTCCTCCATCCTTCAAGTCGGAGAAGGCAATGGCACCCCACTCCAGTACTCTTGCCTGGAAAATCCCATGGATGGAGGAGCCTGGTGGGCTGCAGTCCATGGGGTCACTAGGAGTCAGACATGACTGAGTGACTTCACTTTCACTTTTCACCTTTGTGCATTGGAGAAGGAAATGGCAACCCACTCCAGTGTTCTTGCCTGGAGAATCCCAGGGACGGGGGAGCCTGGCGGGCTGCCGTCTATGGGGTTGCAGAGAGTTGGACACAACTGAAGCGACTTAGCAGCAGCAGCAGCAGCATCCTTCAAGTTGTGCTTGAAAAATGTTCCCACTGTGAATTTCAGCATTGCTTCTGCTCATCTTGCTGAGAGGACTAGCACTAATGGCACTGAGCCTCTGCTGTCTTTATACAGTGGCACCGGGCTTGGTGAAGCTGCAGGAGGTGAGAGCTCAGGGCTTCTCCACAGGCCTCCGTGGGGTCCGCCCGGCTCCTGTCCTCTCCATCTTACCTGCGGGAGCCCAGTAGGGCCTGAAGTGTCCAGGGACAATGGAGCCCACCTGCACTGCGCAGCTCACAGCAGGCATGCACGTGGAAGGGGCTCCTGTGCTCCCATTGTGTGCGTGCGTGCGTGCGTGCACAGTGCCTGCATGTCCCAGGGAGTCCAAAGCAGTCCCACATTTAAAGATTCTATTATTCCGTTAAATACAGCCATGCGTGTTAGAAACATACATCCAAATTTGGGATTCAGAGATGCATTGTTGCTCTACCTTGGCTGGACTGTGCACTGTCCTCCCTCCTTACTTTATACACACTTTAGCCTTTAATAAATAATGAGTTTTAAAATGGGGACAGGGCTTCCCTGGTGGCTCAGCGGTAAAAGAATACACTTGTCAATGCAGGAGACAAGAGATTCCATTCCTAGTCTGGGAAGATCCCTCACGCCGCGGAGCAACTAAGTCCATGGGCCACAATTGGTGGGCCAGTGCTGCAGAGCGCGGGGGCCGCAGCTGCTGAGGCCTGTGCTCCCTAGAGCCTGTGTTCTGCCGCAGAGAAGCCACTGAAATGAGAAGCCTGAGAACCACAACTAGAGAAAAGCCCCAAGCAGCAATGAAGACCTAGCACAGCCAGAAATAAAAGTAAAAATTTTAAAAATATCAAAGTGTTAGTCGCTCAGTTGTATCTGACTCTGCCATCCCATGGACTGTAGCCCACCAGGAGCCTCTGTCCATGGGATTCTCCAGGCAAGCATACTGGAGTGAGTTGCCATTTCCTTCTCCAGGGGAATCTTCCCAACCCAGGGATCGAACCTGGGTCTCCTGCATTGCAGGCGGATTCTTTACCGCCTGAGCCAACAATCTAAAAAATCTCAGATGGAAGGGATCCCAGAATTCTCCAGGACAGAACTTGCTCAGCACCCTCCAGGTCAAGGGTCATCAGGTGTGTCTGAAGGTCTTTTTCTATGGCTTCAGAATCAAGCAGTAGATTGATCTCACTCCTTCCTGACACTGATGTTCTGGAAACAGAGATCTTTCTGCTCCCTTTTAAGAGGTTTATAAAAGTCCAGGTTACTCTAAACAAACACCTAGTTGCTCCATTTTGCTCCCTGTGATGAGAGCCTAGCTTTATGTCCTGACACTGAAAGGCGAGGAAGAAGCTTAAGTCACTCCGCTACCCTGTGGCCACTGAGAGAACTGCACTTTCCACATGGGTCAGAAGCTGGTTCCAAAACAATGAAGTCTCAGAGCTAAAAACAAATTTTTAATCTATCATAGGGATGAGCACCTCATAAAAGGGCCCACGGTAGTTATTAATTGGACCGGAAATTGCCTGTTTTCATACAATTATCTATAAATGTTCTTGCGTTAAAAGGGACTGATTCATATCAGGATGGTTAGAAACTACCTCCAGGGTTTGACCAATTAACCCTCCTGCCTCAAGGAAGGATGTCCTTCAACATTTCCAGGAAAAAGATATCGCTGCCATTTCTGAAGAGGATCTGGAGGGATGTCACAATCTCCTGCTAACGCACATGTGAAGGTCAGAGAGGCAGAGGTTTTCTCTGCAGTCAACCCCAAACAAGAGCAATCCCTTTCAAATCAAATTATGTGAGTTCAGGTTGGAGTGTCAGCACTTTCTTGCTCTGAGCCTTGCTTTTTTCATCTGTGAAGTGGGAGGGCTCCAGAGTCATGCCTAATGGTGGTATCAAACAACATGCGTGCAAAATGATGTTGTAAGGCACGAAGTACAGTGGAAACTAGGCTCCCAGTCATTCTTATCAAATGTTGCAAAGCGGCAGAACTATTTCACACAGGGGCAGGTGGCTCAAAATTAGGTCCTCAAACACAGAGCCAGGGGAAAGAAGTGGAGAGACATTTATCACATATCCTTCTGTTTATAAAGCATGCAGAGTGGGAGCCCACTTATGAAACAGTGACCTGTTAATTAGAATTCTAAGTCAAGAGTAATCACCCTCACCCACAGCAACACTGCAGGGGGCAGGGAGACCCAGGGGCTCCGTGACAGAGGGCTTGCCCTGATCAGGGAAAACATCTGTTCTTGATTTTCTGGAGTTCTGGTTTCAAACATTCCAGTCTATTGCTCCCATAAGGACATATGTGTTTGGAGGGGTCTGGCAATTGGGGTGCAGGAAATATAGTCCTCGAAGCCCTGGAATCTGTCATAATTCACCCCTGCAGTGCCCTTCTGAAACAAAGAGACAGAGACAACTAAAAATGAAAAACCCTCACTGGGATTTCCTGAAGTGCAGGGCTCTCATGGTCTCCACCCTCACTAGGGAGTCTGAGGGTGACCTCTTGAGGAAGCAATGGACCCCAGGCTGGACCCAGAATCCTCTCAAGTCTGTAGCTGACCCCAGCCGTCTCTTTGGACCAGGACGAGTAAAGACCCCTCCTTGGAGCACAGGCACAGCTGATAGCTGGGCGCCCTCTAGTGGACGATGAGGGGAAGACCGTCTGGAGAGATGCAAAATGAAACCTAACCACCCACAAGCCAAGTTGAGTTTTTTCTCCCAGATTTTCTTTCCTCCGCTACAAAATTGCCAGCACACATCTGCTTCCACGTTGACTGGCAAGCAGATTCCGTTCCCGCCTACGATCCAGTCCAGGGAACGACCTTCAATTCATAACAAATCACAGAAACCTTGGAAATTTTTCTGAACAGCAGCTCTCTCCACCTCCAAGAAAAACAATGAAATTGGGTTTGGGGAAGGCTGGCTCCCTTGATGTGTTTCTCACATGGTTCTCCTGGTTTAGGGAACTTTCAAGTCTGGGCATTTAATCCAGGCACAAGTCTTTCAAATAGGAGGTCTGAAAACTGAGACAAATAGTGGCTGTTCTTTTTAAAACACATCACTTCATTTGCAAAGCGCTTTGGTCTTTTTATTAGTCCCTTTAAAGCATAAAATCCACTCTGCCACGCACACCCATTCCTGTGCAATAGAGTCCAATAATGCTTCAGGCAGATGCACTCTTCCTATTTTGTGGGCATGCAGAGAGGTTAAGCCTACATTTTCTTGGAAGTTTAAAATTGTCATCAAAATGGAATTATTTATATATGTTATTAATCTTTGTTTATATTTTTACAGTTACTTTTTTCATGGTTTTTCAATACTGATACAACCAATTAAATGTAATAACAGTATTTGAATATGGATAGTTAACAGGAATATTGGATCAGATAAGAAGATCAAAGACCACTGGGATTTCATTAGTAGTCATCTTATACTTTGTTCCTCTGAGCATTTGAGCACCTTGTCAGACTCCTTACATACATAATCTTATTTAAACTTCCCAACACCTCCATGAAGCAGGATTATTATTTCCATTTTATTGTTAAGGACACTAAACAGAGCCACAAAACGATCATGCAGGGATTCACACCACACCCATCTGGTGGAAAAGCCTGGGATCTTTCCACCCTGCTTTACTGCCTCCTTTGTAAGTATTATCACTGCTGGTAAGGACAGCCTACTTCCAAAGTACCCTAAACCAGAGGAAGCTGACTGAATAAAAAATATTTTTAAAGACAAATAGAATTTCAACTCAGAAAAGTCAGATTAAAGTAATGCTTAATCTGACCACAACGGCATGAAACTAGAAATCAACCACTGAAAACGAAATGAGAAAAAAAAAAAAAGATTACATGGAGACTAAACTACAAGCTACTGAGAAACCAATAGGTCAACAATGAAATCAAGGAGGAAATTTAAAAATATTTGAGAAAAATGGCAATAAAAATACAAATATACAGAATCTACAGGATGCAGCAAAAGCAATTCTTAGAGGGGAGTTCATAGCAATATAGGCCTTCCTCATAAAACAAGATAAATCTCAAATAAACAACTCGACCTGAAAGAATTAGAAAAATAAGAAAAAGCAAAACCTAAAGTCAACAGAAGGAAGAAAATGTTAAAGATCAGATAAGAAATAAATAAAATAGAGATTAAAGAAACTAGAAAAAAATTTAAAAACCAAAAGCTGGTGCTTTGCAAGGATACACAAAATTGACAAACCTCTGGCCAGGCTCACCAAGAAGAAAAGAGAGAGAGGACCCAAATAAAATAAGAAATGAAGGAGAAAGAATAAACAATACTGCAGACATATAAAGTAAATATGTAGAAGGAAAAGACTGCAGTAATTACGTTCAGCAAAATGTTCTCATACAAAGGTATCTTTAGAAATGTCCTAAATAGTATCTCCAACCCAAATTACACAAACACACTCAGAAACCTGAAGACCAAAATCAAACAGTACACAAAACAGTGGTATGTATTCCCAAGAGGACACAACATCCAAATTCACCAAAAGCACAACTTTTAAATAACAGATCTGAAAACATCAACAAATGCTCTTTGCAGAAAGACAACTTTGGCTTTTCTTTGGAGCACTTACTAAAACATTATAATGTAAAAATAACTTAAAATGATTAATTAAACTTCACCTTTCCTAAAACTAAATGCCTCCGGTCTAAGGGCCTGGCTGCTTGATCTGGGAGGAGTTTCGTTAGCATTTATAAACTGTCAGTGTAACTATCTCTTCAAGAGACACTTATGATTATTTTAATTCAAGAAGCCAATTCAGCATTTATAAAAGGTAACTCTGTCAGTATGCCCATCCATTTTCTTTTTGTATTAGTAAGACTGTGCTTCCTAATTTAATTCTGAAGTGTACAATACTTTAATGATAATTATGCATATATTAATATATGTTTATGCCAACAAAAAGAGAAACTATTCTCAAAATTTCAAGAGCAATGAAAATAATGTCATTAGATCTGATTGTTTCTTCCTTACCTTGGTGCTTCTCTTGGCCAGATGGCCCCGATAGGCAGAGACTGGTTACCCCTGCATCCCCACTCAGCACAGGATTTGACCCATGGTTGGGGCTCAGTTTCTTTAATGCACATGTAATAACAACTTCTGCGGTGCAGGTTTGATCTCTAGCAAGGCCTCTAAATACCAGCAAGGACAGATATACCTCCAAGCTTATTGCGATCTGGCAATAAATAAGGGCTTTCAGAACCAAACTCTTTGGTCCCCATCAGGTGGACAGGCTCAGAGAGGTGAGGGCAGCCCCAAGTGCCCTACCTGGACCTTCCCACTGCACACTGGTGCTTCCCTCTTAGGCCTGTGCAGCTGGGGCCTCGGGGCATGCCCACTTCTGGAAAAGCAGCATCTTCAAGGTAAATCCCAGCAGCTCTTCTATAACGGCTAATCAGCTGCCACGTCCTCTGAGTGGGGCAGCCCAGGCAAACACAACAAGCAGTGTGATGGGCCTTGCTTCATGTCCAGGTAAGTGAGTGCAGAGTGTCTTCTCTTTAGTGGCTGGCAACTGGGAAAGGGGGCAGATTTTAAAAGGGGGAATTTCAGGGAACAGAAGTGAAAATCAAAACATACAGTGACTTCGCCAGTGGTCCAGTGGTTAAGACTCCAGGCTTCCACTGTGGGGGGCACAGGTCTGATCCCTGATTGGGGAGCTAAGATCCTGCATGCCGTGTGGTATGGTCAAAACAAAATAAAAATAATAGTGAATGAATTTTTTTAAAGGGCAATTGAATGCAGGTCACGGAGATTTGTCAGCGTTGCCCCTAATCATACTCTCCACAAAGGCCTTGTGTTGGGTTGGGTCTCTGGACTGGGACTCCCATTTGGATGATCAGCCCGTGAAGACAAGGACCACTGTGGAAGTAGATGTGCGGCATTTCTTTGCACCCTATGTCTTTTGTCCCAGGAAGAATAAAAGACACGGCAAGCTTCCTCATAGAGCAAATGAGGGGAAGATTATCTTTCTACAGGAGGCCACATTATCCCTGTTGATCTCTGTTTTGACAAAGAAGTTGAATCAAAAGCAAATGTTTCTAGAAGCAACAAGCTAACTACCCAAAGCCTTGGTTTCTTAATTAATTAATCAGCTCAGCCCAAAGACGTGTCTGTTTCCATTATGTGGGTTCTGCTTGAGAGGTAGATATTTCCAGTGGAAATGTTTTAATCAGTGGCTAAACTGAGATAAGCTTGGGGCCGGGCTGCCAATGGAAATACTAATGAAGGTCCGCAGAAGGCCAGAAGTTTTCTGGATTTGAATCCAATTCCAGTCAGACCATACCAGATCCAGAAAAATTTTCTTACCCAGAAAACCTTCTTAGCATGGATCACTGAAGTGATTCAAGCCAGGCCTGGGCTCTATCAATGAAATTAAAAAGTTAGGTAGAGCTAATTAAGAGGGTAAAGTATCACTTAAATTACCTTTCAAGCATTTTCAATTACCTTGGAAGCAGCAATTGACAACCAATCGCTATATGAGATATGAATCAACTTTTATCTACTTCATTAAAGTGGGTTCCCCAGAGCCTTGGCTAGACCATACCTTGATAGCCTAGTTTAAATGACTGAACCATTTGTACCTGAAAGTAAAAGAATTGACTTTGTTCAGATGCTGCCTTCGGTGTGGTCTGACTTTGCGCGTTTTTATTTTACAGTCTTTCTATTTTCAAGAGAGCAAGCACCTGCATTATGTGTAGCAGCAGATGTCTGACTTCTTTGTGTGTTCTCCTGGACAGGCCCGCCTTCCCTGGGACTGCGTTCCTTGCTCTGGAAAATGAGGGGCCTCATCTCCCAAGTTCATGGGTCCCCTTTGTTGCAGCTGCCGTCCCGTGTCCAAATCAGATCCAGCCACTTTTGCTGGGAGACCCTCCAATGTCAGAAATTTCTAATGCTGACACCTCCAAATGTTAGAAACCTCTTGGGAAAATCAGTTTCTCCAGAGGAAAAGAACGTCCATTCAGTGTCTGGGGAGCCTGAGGAAAGAAGAGGAAGCAGATGTGGGTCTGCTTCATTAAAATGTTAATTCCCCCTTAACAGCTCCCCTTTTTCATTGTAGCACAAGCTGAGGTCAAGTTCTCCAGAGCACCAACTGCCTCAAGCATCACAGCCCTGCACACCTGCCTCCTTCAACGTCCAGAGAAAGATCAGCCAGCTCTAGGAGCCTTGAGAGATGAGATGAGGACAGAATCAGTCATTTTAAGACTTCTCATGCCATCTCCTCTGTTCAGTTCCACCCCAAACATGGCCTTCTTTATCCTCTGAGGCTTTCAGTGCTCCTCAGTGCCAGCTGCTCACTCCTCTTTGGTATCCTCCAAACCCTCCTGAAACCATCTAAGTGGCAGGTCTATCTGGTTTGCTAAGCCAGTCACAGTCCAATCTGTCATGTCTCCGTCACTGCCCTCCCCTGGTAAGTCTGTTCCTTTTTCTCTCCATTGCCAGTTACCTGGGTGGGACAGTAAGGAGAGGACTTCCATGCAGGTTTCATCTTGCTTTGTTTAAGACATCCCAGGCGTGGGGTCCATGATGTATTTGGTCCTACCCCCTCTTCCTTGCTTTCCCTCCTTGATATTTGCCAAGACCCAGAGTCACTCAATATCTGCTCACAGGCCCCAGTCTCACCAGGAGCACCCCCACCCTTGCAGGCCTATCTTTTCCCTAGAGTGCATGGGGCTCCCAAAAGAGAGAAAGCTCTCCTGTGTTCTGGGCTCCCTTCATCCAGGGATGAGGGCATCCAACTTCTCCAGCCGTGCTAACAGTCCTCCAGTCCAAATAGTATCACGGCCACCAAGCCATGTTTTTCTTCTCTCCCTCTCTTTCCTTCCTCCCTCACTTCTTTTTTTTTAAAATGTGAAATGTTTTGTGTACATGAAGTGTGAAAAATAATCTTATAAACATTCATGTCCTTATCACCCGGATTGAACAGATATCAACATTTTGCCATTTTTTGGCTAACAATCTCTCTTTTGTGATGGAACAAATCATTGCAGATACACCTGTCTCAGTTCAACTTCCTTTTTCCTGAAGGTCATCCCTTAGTGACTTTTAAAGAAAGGATTCCATTTTTTTCTCCCCTGAAAAACGGGGAGAAAAAACCCTCATTCTTGAACGATAATTTAGCAGATTAAAGACAACTAGGCACTGGGACTTCCCTGGTGGTCCAGTGGCTAAGATTGTGCTGCCAAGGCAGGTGGCATGGGTTTGATCCCTGGTTAGAGAACTAAGGACCCACGTGCTGTATAGTGTGGCCAAAAGATTAAAAAAAAAAAAAAAAAGACAAACAGGCACACAGTTGAGTTGGTTTTCTCTCAACAATCTGTAGATATGTCATTGCCTCCAGGGAACTATCATTGAGAATTCTGCTAATTGCTGGTCCTGTGTTGGTCATCCTTTTTTTTTTTTCAATTTTTTTCTCTTTGCATTTGCACAGCTACAGTCTCAACCCAATGTGTATTAGGTTTGATTTATTTTTATTTATCCAACCCTGGACTCACTGTATTTCCTACAATTATCAGATCAAATCTTTCTTATATTCTTCTGGAATGTATCAACCGTTTCTTTATACTTTCCTGCTAGGATTTAGATTAGAATTATGTTAGATATTCTCAGTCCTCTGTGTTGCTTAACTTCTGTTTTATATTTTCCATCTCTTTTTCTCTGCTGCACTTCAGGGAATACAGTGAGTCAGTTCTATCTACCAATTCACTAAGTTTTCCTTTAGCTGTGTTGTGGCTGCCCACTGATCATTTTTATGTCTGGAAGATTTGGTTCTCATTCTAATTTGCCTCTTCCTTTTTCAAAATAATGTCTTGTTTTTAATCCTTTATATCTATGTAGCATTTTTTACTGGATATTTCTAATTTCTCAGTAATTCAACCCTACCATTTTGCTGATTTGGTAAATTAACTTGTGCAAGTTCATCCACAGGTAATACTTGGAATCCTTTCTCCAAAGGAAGGACTGCAACAAAATTTCAGATGACAGGGATGGGCAGCAAGGGAATCTTCTGAGTGGATGACTGTCTTGGTCCGTTTGGACTGCTGTATGAGAAATACCATAAACACAGTGCCTTATAAACAATAAATTATTTCTCATAGTTCTGTAGTGTGGGAAGTCCAAGACAATGGTGCCAGCAGATCTGTCCGGTGAAAGCCCTCTTCTTCGTAGGCAAATGGTGCATTCTTGTGGTGTCCTCACATGCAGGAAGTGGGCAAGAGACCTCTTAGGGGCTCTTTCATAAGGGCACTAATCTCATTAGTGAGAGCCACATCCTCATGACCTAGTTACCTTCCAAAGTCCCCAACTTCTAATACTATTACCTTGTGGGTTACAGTCTCAACAACTGAATTTTGGATATGAAAATAACACATGCAGTCCATTACAGTATTACCTCCTGGAGGGCCTAGGCTGGCCTAGTGTTATATAATGCCTACATTACATAGCCTGGATGGTCAGACAACTAAAGGGCACTATTAAGGGTAAGGCTCTGAGAAATGCAATCAAGATTCCGTTTGCAGAGCAATAGGCAGGCTTTAGACTAAGCCATTCCTCTTCATAGACCACCAGGGGGCTCTCTTTCAGCTCTCAGTTACCAGACCATTCTCAAACAAATTAGCAACACTACTACACACTTCCCCTTCCTTTTCTATTAAAGGCTTTGTGGCTTAAAGAACTCACTGATCATTAAAAATACATATATTTAAGTTCTATGGGGATACCGTGGGAAAGAGGAAATAAGAATACCTTCAAGTCACACCTCACACTTTGAATTAACAATGATAAAACCCATCACTTTTTCCATATCTGTAAAATCCACACAGAGCACAAAAAGGCAGATACAGTCCAGAGGTCTTACTTTCAAATGAAGAAACTGAGGCTGAGAAAGGTAAAGGGACTGGGCAGGGGCGGGGATCTTTTGATTTTAAATTTATAGTACCACACAAATTCACTGTTATGTTTAGTAAAAGATAAAAGGGAAAACAACAATATTCTCAAGTAAAAGTTATAAGATTCATAAATTATAATCATGAGGAAAAGTAGTACAATAATGGGTACATTTTACTTTATGTAAGTTATGACTCTAATAGGTTAGGATACTTATTATTAGAAAGGTAGAAGAAAATACAGGATTGCCCAGGCACCACTCTGCCTAAGTTGTCTCTGGCAACACTCATTCAGATCAGGTACAATATCTGAGAGAGACATGGATTAACTGTTGTATTTAGGGGAGGGCCATCAAGATGATGGGATGACCTGAATTTATGTCTAATCAGCGATGATTTAGGCAGAAAGAGATGAGAACTTGGAAGACTTACATGACTTGCTGAATGAATGGACCTGAGATCAGCCTTCAATTCTATTACTCAGTGCCTCCATATACAGGCTTCCATTTATAAACAGTCATTGTTTTAAACAATCACTTATTGGGACTTCCCTGGTGGTCCCAATAAATGGGTGGCTAAGATTCCATGCTCCCAATGCAGAGGGCCTGGGTTTGAACTCTGGTCAGGGAACTAACAGGCTTTACAGGTGGCTCAGTGATAAAGAATCCATCTGCCAATAAGAGGAGCGGGTTCAATCCCTGGGCTGGAAGATCCCCTGGAGGAGGGCATGGAAACCCACTCCAGTATTCTTGCCTGGAGAATCCCATGGACAGAGGATCCTGGCAGGCTACAGTCCATAAGGATACAAATAGTTGGACACGACTGAAGTGATTTAGCACACAGCAGACAGACAGTAAATGGTTTCCAAGTCTTCTGTTGTAAAAATGGAAGTTCTCAGAGTTTAAGGAACATTCTTTCACAGAAAACAAACCTGTGTTTCTTCTCTCTGAAATATTAATACGTATGTACTGCTGGGGGGAATGCATCCCATGAGAAGGACACCAGCCAGGAGAGGAAAGATTAGTTATTAACTGGGCTTTGTCTATATTAAAAGTCATTCTTACTCTCATGGCCCCAAGGATTGGGACTGAGTTCAACAGACAGAAGCCACAGGAAAGCAGTTATGCTTAATGTAAGGACCTTCCAACCATGGATTATTATAATTGTGTGCATTTAAGTACAACTAAAACAAAGACTGCCAAGGGAATTACTTTTTCCAAAAAGTGAATGATAATACTAATTAAAAATTAATCCATTTGACATAAAAGGAAGCCTTATTGGTGCTTCTAAAAGAGCTGCATTATAATTCAACATTAATTGATTTGAGTCATTAATTTTAAATAGAAGGGGTGATATATTCTTATTCACCAGTCTGAGTCATGGGTAATCAGTCTTCATGACCTCTACAAAACAGTGTTTTTAATAGTAACCATTCACCATCTGGATTGTAATAATCATCATGCAAAATTTCCGCTCTGTTCATTCGGGGTCAGTTCCAAAGGAGCATTTTCTAGGTCTCTAAGCTTTAAACAAAGGAATCTTTACACAGGCAAGCAGTTATTTCCTGCACAGTCAAATAATTCCAGATATATTAAAATGTCATACAGACCTTACAACTAAGTCTACCCCCTTATCTTGGCTTAAAGAAAAGAAAAATCTACTACTTACATTTCACAGCTGCTGATACTTGAATGACTGCAGAGTCCAGGAAATCTTTAATGAAAAATTTAACTCTGTTAATACTCTAATTCATGCCCCCTCCCTTTCCTTCTCCACTACTTTTGAAAGTGTGAATCACCCTGAATTGAATGAAGTAAGATTTGATCAGAAGTGTCAAAGTGGGTTAAGAATCTCTAGCAGAGCTCCATAGAGAAGGGAGATGTGTCCTGTGCACGTGTGGCTTCTTAATTTAAACCCTCAATAAGTGCAAGCTTAACTGATTTACAGCAGCAATCTCTGATGAAGCATAAAGTGTGTGTTCACTACTATCTTAGTGTTGTGTGTTCACTACTATCTTAGTGTATGTTATCACCCTTGTTGTTCAGTTGCCCAGTCATATCTGACTCTTGGCGACCCTATGGACCACAGCACACCAGGCTTCCCTGTCCTTCACTACCTCCCAGCGTTTGCTCAAACTCATGTCCATTGAGTCAGTGATGCCATCCAACCATCTCATCTTCTGTTGCCCCCTTCTCCTCTTGCCCTATCTCCTTTATCACCCTAAAGGGTCATGTTGGCTTGTCTCATTACCATTCTAATTATTTTTGCAATAGGGGTCAATCCTAAATACATTTTGTTCACCAGATTTTTACTTAATTAATAGAGAAGGGGACAGAAACCATAGTAATATTTCAATCTCCTATATGATGACACCAATTACTTTGAATTCTTCACCAAAACAATTTGCCAGCAAAACTGAAATGAAACATTGATATGGTCTGAAGAGGGAAGAAAATTCTGTGGTTCTTCGTGGCTTCTCCTATTGTTTTATGATGTTTCCAAAATTCAGGATGGAGCTTTAATAAACAGATAACTTTGAGGTTATACAGACCTATAATTTATCTGAAACCCTTGGGACCAGATGTATCTTACAACACAGAATTTTTCAAATTTTAGAAAGGCAGTATGTTTCATATATCACAGAGCTGGTACACCTCCAGGGAAGTCTGGAGTGGCACCCCATAATCAAATACATGAATTTTGCTACAGCCAAACTCATGGACATAAATAGAATTAAGACCACAATAGCCTCATATGAATTCAGTTCAGATTTTGCTGTCAAATGTCTCCACTATAAACTCATAAAAAAACTTTTTGACTTTCAGAGCTTTGTGAATCTAGGTAAGGGACTGAAGGTCTGCAATATGTAAAAAACAAACAAAATGTGTCTCCAACGGCTTTCTCAGTTCAAAAAGAAACTCAGTGTTGAGTATTAAATTCAAAAACAGTAAGCATAAGTTCTACTACATGTACAATTACTAAGAGAAATGGGCTCCCTCTGGCCCAGGGAGTCTCAAATTTCTTTTCAGAGCCAACATACACACAACACAGAACCCACGTTCATCAGTATTAATCGTCATCCTTGCAGTGAGTCTCAACCACAAGGGCTTGTCCCTCAAGGATGTATCATTTTAATATGAATAATCTTCTCAATTCAGTCGCTCAGTTGTGTGTCTAACTCTTTGCAGCCCTATGGACTGCAGCACGCCAGGCTTCCCTGTCCATCAACTCCCAGAGCTTACTCAAACTCATGTCCTTCGAGTCGGTGATACTTCTCAACCATCTCATCCTGTCATCTCCTTCTCCTCCCGCCTTCGATCTTTCCCAGCATAAGTGGCTAAAATATTGGGAGTTTCAGCTTCAGTATCAGGCCTTCCAATGAAAATTCAGGACTGATTTCCTTTAGTATTGACTGGTTGGATCTCCCTGCAGTCCAAGGGACTCCCAAGTGTCTTCTAAAACATCAATTCTTTAGTGCTTAGCTTTCTAGAATAATCTCCAAATCCTTAAAAATTTCTAGAATAATCTCCTACCCCTTAAAAGCCTTTGGTTTGGGGCTTCCATGGTGGCCCACTAGTAAAGAATTCACCTGCCAGTGCAGGAGACATGGGTATGAACCCTGATCTGGGTATATTCCACATGCCACCAAGCAACTAAGCCCACGGGCCTCAACTACTGAGCCTGTGCTCTGGAGCCTGGGCATCGCAGATATTGAGCACACGTGTCACAACTATGGAAGCCCGTGCTCCCTGGAGCCTATGCTCTGCAACAGGAGAAGCCACCACAACGAGAAGCCTGCATGCTGCAACTAGAGAAAAGCCCAAGCAGCAACAAAGACCCAGCACAAACAAAAATAAAAATAAATAAAATTTTATGTATTAAAACCAACTTTGGTTTTCTCCCCAGTAAAGAGATGATTCTTCTAGCTCTGGCAGTAACTGCAATTCTGTAATTTAACTGGTACTGATACCTGCAGAGTTCTTCAAGAGTTTGATTACTTTAAATCCACAGTATTAATTTTTTTTAGTCCCAGTCGTATCTTAGAAATACACATCCCTGTTAAAAATACAGATGTCCAGGCAGCACCACATCAATACAGTCCCCTCCTTTACACATAATTCAAAATAAAAACAGTACTAAATCATGAAACACTTGTAAAGAAGTCCACCCTAGGATCGTCAGTACCATCTTTCTAGATTTCATATATATGCGTTAATATCCTAGATCATATTTTTCTTATTGAACCTTTTGTCCTTGTTTTCATTTTGATGGCCCCAGTTTTGCTACATTCCTCAGCCAGCACCTGTTCTTCATAGTGGATAACCATGTACTGCGAGAGCCTTCAGACCTGTAGTCTGAGCTCCCAGCAGGATGGGGTGGAGGGTGGGAGATAAAAAACAGAGAGACAGAGACAGACTGTGGAAGCCTCCCAGACTTCCGAGTGGTCTAAGAAAGGTTCTGTAAAGCCTCTGAGGAGTATTCAAGCCAAAGTCGGCTATCAGAGGACCTCCCTGTCTCCCAGGAGTGGGTGAGCCCCAATATCCTTGCCATCCCCAGTTGGTGACTGATAGAAAACATGGACAGGGCAAATAAAGCTATAAATTCACAATGTGGCAGCCAGGTCCACGGTCACATCAGTTCTCTGTATTCTCTCATCACTGAAGATCCATACCCCCAGGAAAAACCTTGTCCTGCTTAGCATCTTTGAAAGCTCTTGAGAACTATATTCAATATCCTATGACAAACCACAATGGAAAAGAAGATGAAAAAGAATATATATGTACATATACAAGCTGAGTCACTTTGCCATACAGCAGAAATTAACATGACATTATAATTCAACTATACTTCAATAAAAATTTTTAAAAAGCTTTCCGTAACTATTAATCTAATGTGTCACAAAAAGTAAAAGCAAATATTATTGAATATGAAACACAAACCCACAGTTTTCACACCTGCAAACAATGCACCAAATGTTTAATTTCTCTCAATAGTTCATATGCAAGCAGTTGACTCCCAAAGCATTTTAAAAACCACAAAAGACATTATTACACTTTACTAATGAATTACTTCTCACCTAGGGGATTAAATCAAACAAAAAATGGTACAAATATTTTAAAGTTTATTTCTAAGCCGACTGAGATGATGGATTTCTGGGTTTCCGTAAATTAATTTTTCTTAGTTCAATGTTTTGTACGTGCCATCAATACAATTACTTTAATATTCAGGATATTGTCAATAGCTGTGATTTATGAAAAATATAACTAGATATCTCAAATTCCTGATTAAGTCACTTTTACTTTTTTTAATTTTTTTGTGTGTTCCTTAAGTCTTTATTTACAAACATAAAAGAGAGATTATGTTGAAGTGACTGAGCTTTATACTCTGAAAACAATGTACATATTATTTTCTGTAAATACAAAATACAATTATTTTGAAAAACCTATTCTACATGCTAGTATCAGTCTCCAAATTCATCTGTTTTTTAAATTTTATTTTATTTTTTAACTTTACAATATTGTATTGGTTTTGCCATATAAGTCACTTTTAAAGACACAAAATATAAGTACACTTGAATAAACTGCAATTAATCACTGATACAGAAATTCTGCTTAAAGTTAAAAGTTTCTTGACAGAAAAAAAGTGATGTTGAAAAGGCAAAGACCATAATACTGAATCAAATATTTAGGGCATTAGTTATTATACCCTTTGTTTTGGAGCCTACAGTAAGTTTATAACTAGGAACATTTTTTAAAGTTTTAAGGCCAGTCTTAAAAAACATGAATAAGGATAGTAGGAATATTATCACACATATCAACAAAATAGAGCAAACCAAGTTTGTGCACAACTTCATTTCACTTCAGTGCCAAACGTCATGTTAAAAAACACGAGTGAATTGTAGGGTTCGTCCACGGAAATGAAAAACTTTTGAGCATTTTTAAAAAAGCTTTAATAGGCAGTGCATCTCTAACCAGCATAAACAAGATGCAGAAAGAACAAAAATGAACTGAGCCTGCTCGCTCAAAGGACACATCAACCTATGATTTTCCCACAGTGTTGCCAGATGCCTTATTCATATATAAAGCAACTAGAGATTTTTCATTCTTCCTACATAAGTATTTAAAATACATTTCTAGGTATGAGTTAAAATTGTTATGATGCCCTTAAAAATCTTTCAACTTATAAAAAACAAGTTCTAAGTATATAAAAATATTTTTCTTGCCTGACTTGAAAAACTTAAAGTGCAATATTTTCATGCATCAGCACATTACAACTGTGCCACAGAAGTTCATGTAAATAATACCCAAAACTTCCAGAGAACAGAGTATAGATATTTTAAGGTTTGATTTTCATTTGTCTTTATATTATAGTGAAAGGAAGAAAAATAAGCACTAGAGCAAGACATGTTTTTATTAAGAGAAAATAATGTTTTCCTGGGGGAAAAAAAAAAAGAAAGAAACATGTCATTTCTCCCTTCAATGGTCTTTCTTAAGTCAACCACTCAGTTTACCAAAAATGTCACATCAGTTCAATTACTGAACAAAATATACAACATTTTGTCCAAAGACACAATTGTCTAAAAGGCTCTCAGAGAACACTAGTCATTCTAAGCACCTTTCTTATTTTTTAGTAGGGATTGTAAGTTTATTACCCTTGTTCCACAATTTTAACATTCATGGAAATTTCACTCTGAGTTTAAAGTGGTATTTCTTTAACGGGAACATCGGGCGGCAGTGTAGACATGGCCTGCTATCAAACACACAGCCAAATTGGGAGCCAAAGCTGGGAGGGTAATGGAAAACGAGTTACTCTAGAAAAAAGTTCCAAAATTAAAGGATTCCTTGAAAAACTCTCTTTAGCAAGACAACGACAAGCGGTTTACAGACAAGACGGTGATTGGTTTTCTCCCAGCAGCAGCCCCTAGGATCTGTGATTAAGACAGTACTTGGGGCCTGAGAATTCTCACTGATGACTGCTTCATCAATTTTTGCTGCTGTCGCATTGACTGTCCTTCCTCAATGGCACGACATGCTCTCTGGAAAACAAAATATTTAACACAAATGGTAAAGACAAGTACAGGCTCACATGGCGGAGAGCTCAAGGGTACGAGCTGCCCACACAGCTCCAAAAGGAAGAATACACAGTCAGTACGTGTCATGCTAAGACCGGTCTGTCCGCAACATATTATTCCAAGTTTACATTATCCATCCAAAGCTTCAACTTGAAGATCTTTTGGGAAAAGTAATGACTGTTGCTAATTATAACAGATTTTTTTGTGTGTGTCTTTCAGCTAAAAAAAGGAGGGGGCATTCTTTAAAATAAATTATTTACCTCTGCTGTGGTGGTATCCCGCAGGTAAATTTTCTGAATGTAGCCTTGATTGGCACTATCTTTTTTTTTGGAACAGACCTTGTCTCTGCTTCAAAACAAATAATGACAGAAAAGAAATTATTATGGGGAAAGAAAAAAACCTATAACCTTTAATTGAGTGCTTAAATGTCAACTCTATTTTATAATCAGCAGACTAACCAAATACACATATTCAGGTCTGATAAGAAATAAATCATTTTTGGTACAAGGATAGTGACTCCGTATGTGTGAGTTGTTAGAATTTGTGAAATTGGATGAGTATACATCTATCTGCATAAAATGATGGCTTTCTGCAGGCGATGATAAATAGCGTACAGAGATACCACTTGATAACTCATCACATCTGACAAATCAAAAACCCTCCCTTTATTTCCTTGGCTGATGGATAAAATTTGTACATAATGTAAAATACACTGAGTCAACTCTCACCTCTGATGTGAAAGGAAAGTGATAACTAAGAGAACTGTAATATACATGCATACTGACAGGAAAGACACAGTCTTTCAGTGGTCTGAAAACTATGTTTCATATACCAAGACACTCTTTCAGTTTTGAAACTCTACAATGAGGTAAGGCTGAAATACAAAATGGCATGGTTTCATAAGTGGTTTCTTTTACTTGTAAAGTTCTTTGAAAAAAAGGAAACATAAAGGATAATAGTACTTACATCTCTAACTATTGAATTTTATAATTCAGTAAGCATTTTTCAGATAGTTTCAGTAATAGAGATAACATAATCATTGCTTAGGAAAAAATACAGAAATTACCATCTTTGGAATAACAGTTTCTACATTTTTTAAGGGTGAAAATAGAATTATATATAAGAAAAATTATACATTACAAAGTAAAATGAGTCTGAGAATTAAGCAAAAGATAGGGTATCATTTTTGCTAATTACTTGCTATACAGTTAAAAAGTTTTTCCACAGAAAATGGAGAGGAAAAGACACAAAAGCATTATTACATACTTAAAATGCATTAGTCTTCTATAAATGCCAAACATTAATAAATGTGAGTGTTCTGGACATAATGTTTATAATAATCTCCTTAAATCCTAAAACAGGGAATCTTCCCAAGAGTATTCTATATTATAGCAAAATCATATCCATTTGAAGTAAAACAAACCACCACAACAAAAACCCCACTTCTATTCACTTCCATTCTTCTACCAAAAAGGAACCTAACTCTTTCAGTGAACAGATTTAATATTTCACTCAGTGCAATCAAGGGCTGCCAGAAAACGAAGTGCAGAACACAGATTACATTTCCCTTTACTCTTCAGCATATGATAATAATAATCCTTCAAATACTTTATGCAGTTAACTGTAAAACAAGAGTCAGAAAGCACTCCTGGTTTCTACTCATTTAAAAAATTTTTTACTCTGAAGGTGTGTGATTCATGTTTTCTTACCTGAACTGATATTTTGAGCAGATTTCCATCAACAGTGGGAGGCTGTACAAAATCTTCAAATAGATATTGCCAGTCTATGGACATATGGCCTAGGATTTCAACTTCCTTTACACACAAGACTCGCCTATTTTACAAAAGGAAACAGAAATATATAGGTATTGATAAAGACAGTTAATTGTTCTACTATTTCCCTCGACTAGATGCCATAGGAATTACTTGTGTAGTAGGCAACATAACCTGGCACACCAAAAAAACATATGCTTCACATTAAAAAAAAAAAAGATAACTGTCAAATAAAGAGTGAACACAGCACAACTAACACAGCAGAACTTCAGAAACTCCCCTTCTGCCAATCTTGCAAAATTCAGGACAGTGTCATTTTAAAAAAACTGAGCAGAAAACTGAAATCATTCTCTTTAAAACACATAAGGAACAGGCTGTACTTTCATCCAGGAAGTAATAAAGGCAGAAGCCCCTGAAAATGTTTTACTTGGAAAATTATTAATTGCTTTTTACTGTCAATCATGTATGCCTTCTAATCAGGAAAGAAATGTCACAAACTTCAAACGTCAGCAAAGATTCATGTTAGGCCTACTAATAAATACCAGGTTTGAACATTTTAATACTGATATACTATATCACAGAGTGAGCAGCTCATTTTACTCAAAAGCAATTAAAAAAAAAAAAATCACAGAATCCTTAAAGGGCATCCACATTGATTTCCCAGTGTGTGATTCCGATTAGGTACTGATATAACTATACTTGATTCCAAAGTTTCTGTAACAGAAAACAAAACTAGGAAAGGAGAGCTGTTGAATCTACGAATGTGCACGGTGCTAGAGAAACAAAGACCCAGCTTTCTACCTGAGAGGTATTTATAGGCTAAAAGGGGAAGTGAAATTCACTCAGTCACGACGGACTCTTTGTGACCCCACGGACTACACAGTCCATGGGATTCTCCAGGCCAGAATACTAGAGTGGGTAGCCCTTCCCTTCTCCTGGGGATCTTCCCAACCCACGGACTGAACCCAGGTCTCCTGCATTGCAGGTGGATTCTTCACCAGCTGAGCCACAAAGGAAGCCCAAGAATACTAATGGAGTGTGTGGAAAATTCTCTTGGCACACAGGAGGGAGGACTGTTGATAAACTAGGTAGGGAAAGAGCCGATTCTTGAAAGGAGGAAGTCTTGTAGGGAGGAAAGGGAAATTATACTCTAGACAAAGGGAAGAGTGCGGTAACATATATGGCGGTACAAACAGGAAAGATTTATCTGAGGAATGTGGAGGTCTGCAGCTGGAGTACCGGACATATACAGAGGCAAGGAAACTAGCTTGGTGCCAGCTCTTGAAGGTTTTTTTCTTTTTTGGTGGGTGGGGTTGAGGGGGTAGTGGAGGTTGTTAAGAAATTTTGACTTTAATCTCCAGATGACAGAAATAATATAATAAATTTTCTTATTGAAGAGTCATGGCCAATGGAGGAGAGATGGGGTGGACAATGAAGGTGGGAAGTGACCGTAATAGTCCAATTAGGAAACAGCGAGAGCCTCATTTAAGGTGGTGTCTTGTGAGAAGAAGAAAGAGATAGATTTTAGATGTTTAGAACATTCAGTTCAGTCGCTCAGTCGTGTCCGACTCTTTGCGACCCTATGAATCACACCACGCCAGGCCTCCCTGTCCATCACCAACTCCCAGAGTTCACCCAGACTCACATCCATTGAGTCAGTGATGCCATCCAGCCATCTCATCCTCTGTCGTCCCCTTCTCCTCCTGCTCCCAATCCCTCCCAGCATCAGAGTCTTTTCCAATGAGTCAACTCTTCACATGAGGTGGCCAAAGTACTGGAGTTAGAAGGTAGGGGTGAATGAACTCAGTGACTGATGGGGTAAGGACTGATACAGACTCCGGGCACTGTATCTTTTTGCACAGGTGCTCCTGAAATTGTGGGTATATTTGAGATGGTGTTCAGCACTGTAGGAAGTACAGCATTCAGGGCCCCAGCCTAGCAAGTACCTGCAGTGCCTCCAATCACTGTGACAACCTCCAAGACCCCTACCCATTCCAAACAGTCTTTAGGAAGTGGACTCCAGCTCCCCTACCCCCAGCCTCCTGCCTAGTAGAGAATCAGAAGATAGAGATAAGAGTTAAAGATAACTAATACAAATCATTGCATCAAACGCAATGCACCGTTTTGATTGTCTTAAAACTCTACTGTTGACCATTTCGACAATACTATTGTCCTCCTGCTGCCCTCAACCCCCTTCACTTTTTCCCTCCTACACCACGTTTCTTGGAGTTCAAATCTTGGTCTTCTGAATAACACATTCTCTCAGGATGGTCTCTTGGATCTCAACTCCAGATCTTTATCCAAACTCCAAGTATCTATACCTATACCTATTTCTACACATCTCCTTGACCTTTATTTTGATATCTCAAAGCTATGTCAAACTCATTAAGTTCAAAATGGAAACAAGTCAACATCTTTTCCGCCAAAATACTGTAAATGGTACTCAAGCCAAAAACCAGCAAAGTCATCTGGTATTCCCTTTTCTTTCATATTCAGTCATCCAACCCTGGTCTCTAAAGGCTGCCCCTTCATACCTAAGGAAGAGTAACTCATTAAGCTAGTCAGGAATGTTATTTTACTAATTGCCTTCTGAAAATCTCTACAAGTGATTCAATTTGAAATTACTATGATTTTTCTACTTATGATTTTAAATTACTATGACTTTTCAACTTACTTGAAGAAAAACAGATGTATAATGTACATGTTAATATTCCTACCAAATGCCTAAATCAAACAACTACTAAAATATTCAATCCCCAAAAGACAGGTTTCCATTACTTATTATGGAATTACATAAAAAGTATAAAAACTACTCTTTAGATTGTTTTGTGAATATTTTGACTTAATTAATGGCCAAATCAGAGGACTAGCTAACTCTCTTTTAGAAACAGTTTGTAGATTTAAGCCTGAATTCTAAAGTTTTCCTTTCTCTCCTTCCCACCTAAATACATTTAAATGCAGTAGCAAGAAATATAATATATAAATGTTACCTATTCTAAGTGCTTTGCTTTAGTACAAAAAAATACATAACTTGGAATGTTTTGAAAATTATTTATCTGTAATTAGAATAATTAGGGTAGATCTCAGGAAAATAAACTTAGTAGTTTAGTCCAAGTTCTTTTATTGGGAAAAATTATCCACTGCTCCCAAAATATTTAGAAAGAAAATGGGACACAAAGATATAATAACATACTTTTAAAAAGGTATGCTCAACATCCAAAATAAAACCTAGTGAGAAAAAGTAAATTCATCCTCCATAACTGGACGTACAGTTCACATATAAAGGGATCACTACTGTACTTATAAACTCTAATCGATTCTGTCTCTCAGAAGTTGTGTAACTTGGTTAAGCCTCTAAACCATGCTTAGTCTCGGTTTCAGCATCTCCAAAACGAGAAGGTCAGAACAGATGATCTCAAAGGAACCATCCAGACCTGAATTTCTGTGATTCTATGACAATGAACAGGGCCTCCCAGGTGGCTCAAGGGTAAAGAATCCACCCCGCAACGCAGAAGATGCGGGTCTGACGCCTGGATCAAGGTCTCCTGGAGAAGGAAACCCACTCCAGCATTCTTGCCTAGGAAATCACATGGACAGAGGAGCCTTGCAGGATACAGTCCACGGGGTCACAAGGAATCAGACACGACTTAGTGACTAAACAACAACGACAATGAACATTTTGCAGCTGAAGCATAGTTATCTAAATCCAATGTCATTTCATCTCCAAAATTCTTATAATATATACAGTTAGCATTTGAAAAGATGTCACTTGAAGTCAATACCTATTTGTAACCATAAGGCTTGCCTTCTTGTTCCCAGGAATAGCACAGTGGTATCGGTAGGTCTCTCCTTCTAACTTTTTGACATGATTCTGAAAAGAAAAGAAGACTCAAGATTTGTGTTGTAACATGCATCTGAACAGTATTTCCAATACCCTATATTACTGCCAGTTAGGAAAAAATTATTAAAACCAAAAGCACAATTCTACAGATTGGCACATGAAGCTAGAAAAATGTTCACAGCATTTTTATAAACTAACTTTCACTGAGCCTTAAAAGTCAAGTAACTATTACATGCTTACTAAGCAATCTTCTAATAAAATATACTTTGTTGTGTGGTAATTCCAAAACTTTCCAGAAATAATCACAAATTTCATTTATATGAATCAACACTAGTATAAAACCGGACATTAACATTCCAGAGGTCCTCAACCTGGGGTCCTTGGAAGGACTTTGGAAGGCCTATGAAATACCATTAAAAAAATGCAAAATTTTGAAAATGTGTTTCTGAACTTGTTTCCAGAGGACAGTTCACATTTTTCATCAGATTTTTAAAGGGCTCTGTTATCCTTCTCAAAGGTTAAGAACAACTGATCTACAATAATAAAAATAATAAAATTTCAAGATAACTAATATTGCTGAATATTTGGTCTTATATATTAAACACACATGAGGAGTACAAGTATGTACTAGAATTATATTCCTACTAGAAAAGAAAACGTAATGGCAATCTTAATACAAACATGAAGAATTTCTAAGATTTCAAACAGCTGGCACAATTTATTAGTGAATACAATTATAAGCATAAAATAATTCAAGTATAAATAGTAGCACATTAAAATACATTTTTTTAACTATCTCAAAACTATTGTGACCTCAATCAACAAACATTAAATATCAATAGTTACATTTACAATTAATGCTAATGAAATATTGACATTATATATAATACATAATCAAAAATTAGAAGAGAAAATATATGAAAATATAAAACATAAACATATCCAACAAATAAGATAATAACAATTTATAACCAAGAATACATCAATATTATCAAAAGGATAATATAATCAATAATAATCACAAGCAGAGAAAGCACACTTGTTTATTATTTCAATAGTAAAATACACATTTTTTTTTTAAAGATTCTTGGTTCCCAGTCATTCTTTGACCAATTACAAAAAGCCATGAACAACAAAGATGAATCTCTAAAGAATGGGGGTCTCAACCTCAGAATGGATGTCTCAACTTCAGATTGAATTTCAGAGAGAAGTGAAATTTAACAGTTACTTGTTTCACATCTTCCTTGTGTGAATTAACTAATATCTTTTAATATTTATACCTTAATTCCTTTAAAATGAATATAAATGAAAATAACAATTTAGTATATCTATTTTAAGCATTGAAATTTAAATATGTTAAAATATTTGGATTTGAGATGAAATGTACACTACTCATTTTCCATCTTCTACCATCTTGTATGCATTTTCATTAGTTATAAGCTTTGCATTTTAAAAAACTAAAGCTTTTAAAGTATATTCTACCACCATAACACATTACAGAAACCTAGTTATCAGCACTTCTGAAACCCACTACACTCTGAGATTCAGTCTCTATGGCAGATGAGTTTATAAAATATTCACTCTTCCTTCCCAAAAATGCAACTGGAAGAATTTATAATATTTAGCAAAAGCATTCAATTTTTTCAAGTAAATTCAAAGGATATAATACAAGATATGAAAAAGCAATGTGTATAATGATGTTTATACATCATTATAGTATCATAGTATCATTAATGTAAAATATATTAAACATATATATAGTATCATAGTGTCATTAATGTAAAATAATGGTAACAGCTCTAATGTCAAGAATTGGGAATAGTCAATTATATGAGGTAAAGTTAGCTCAATAGATAATGCAAGAATTAAAAATGAAGCATTTCTAAGAGCCAGGAAAAATATAATTAAGACAAAAAAGCAAGGAATGCCATTTTAAATATTATATAATCATTAACTATGGGAAGCAAGATGAATATTAAACAAAAACTGGCTATACATATATATATAAATTTCATATATGTCTCTGTGTAAGTATGTGTGTGTGTGTGTGTGTGTGTGTGTGTGTGTAGATGGTAATTATCCTGGGAGAAGAAAGGATAAGTAGAAGAGTATATCCTATGAAAACATAGAATATAATTCAGTAACTTTCAAAGCTCACTCTTAAAGAATGTACAACAATCATCAGGAGAAAAGAAAAGGGGGTAAATCCAAAGATTCCCAAATTATTCCAAGTTATTTAGAATGTACCCATATTATAGCAAGCACTAAGGAGGATATAGTTTTACCCTCTAGGGCTCTTCAATATTTACACATTTTGTTATACTTGGTCCCTTAAGGACAGAAGTCTCATTCCATTTGGATATCCAGCACAGTGTAGATAATCATATACTTTGTTCCTAACTAACTGATTACAACAAGATAGTAAGGGATGAAACAGCCTAAACTTCTTAACTATCCATGCCTACCCTCGCTACCCATGGAAAAAAGTTACCAAGCTCTTTCGTTTATGTACAACCATTCTATTTCTTCCAGTTCTCATATCTTAACGAAAACTACTGAATCACACACAATGACTCTATTTAGCTAAAATAATAAAGTTTCTTGAAGTGTTGTGCTTACTGACATGCGGTTGGAAAAAAGGGAAATCACGAGGAAAAGAACACTGTAAAGAGCTACGTGATCAAAAAGTAAACAATGAAGAAAAAATTTTCCCCAGAAGTCTCATTAAAATTGTATTAATATTTCCAGGAAAATTGAAAAATATTACTTTTACCTAAGAAGAAAGAATAATTATTAGTGATGATTTAAGACAGAATCTTGAATTAGTTACTGTGATTGATTCTCATAGAAACTGTATATGAGGCGCCATTTCTGCCAACCCTCAATTATCTAGGCACAAAAAAGTTTGTCAGCTACAAATTTAGGCAGGCTAGTCTTTGGATGTCATTCTTCTATTTTAAAGTGCTTGTTTCAAACAGGAAGCTTCCCCTGGTGGTTCAGATGGTAAAGAATCCACCTGGAATGCAGAAAACCTGGGTTCGATCCCTGGGTCAGGAAGATCCCCTAGAGAAGGAAATGGCAACCCATTCCAGTGTTCTTGCCTGGTGAATTCCATGGACAGAGGAGCCTGGTGGGCTACAGGTCGTGGGGCTGCAAATTCTTCTATAAAGTGCTTGCTTAAAATATGAAGCATTCAATTTATTATTTTGATAACTCTAGTTTAAAAATATATACTGCAACTGAACAGTTGTATGTTAATAGCTTCATTCTCTTTAAATGTAAAACACAATAAATCTAAGTTCATGATTTGTTTCCAATTTTGGGAGGAAATGTGAAAGTTGCTAGATAAGATACTGCTAAATCTAACATTTTTATCAATTACAGAAAAAAGAGAAATCAAAATATAACATGTTGAAAATTTACTCTGGGGTCGCTAATTTCAAAATCATAGTTTATATTTTTTAAATTGCCATTAGGATTATGCATCCTCTTGAAGGATTTAAAAGCAAAAGAGACTGGTTTTTACATCTATCAATTCAAAAGCCACATAAGTAATCTGCTTAATTACATGTTCAACTTCTATATTTACATCTAATAATTGTGAAATAAGCATAACCAATAAGGAGACTTAATTTTTTAAAAAAGTATAAATATGAAGGGCTAAGACTATACATAACATAATTAGAAAATGATTGCGATTTATCTAGCAAGAGTATAGAGAAGTAAAAATAGAAAAAGAGGCAAGGGAATAAATTCTCAAAATTGATGCGCCAATACTTATTTGAGGTTGAGGGCATGATCCAGAGCAACTGACTGTTGTTTAGTCGTTGAGTTGTGTCTGACTCTTTGTGACCCCACAAACTGTGGCCCGCCAAGCTCCTCTGTCCACAGGATTTCCCAGACAAGAATACTGGAGTGGGTTGCCATTTCCTTCTCCAGGGGATCTTTCCAACCCAGGGACTGAACCTGAGTCTCCTGCACTGGCAGGCAAATTCTTTACCACGGAGCCATCAAGGAAGACCAGAGCAAGTGATACTTCATTTCTTAAAACATATGCCCCAATCAATAGTTTCATAACTTGAGTAAATTTATGGTGATTTATGAAACACAGTTATGTAATTCTATCAGCAGGACTCATATACATAAATAACACACAGATTGGACATAAGAATTATTCTTTTTTTTTTTTTTTGCAACTTTACCAGAAATGCATATGAATACCATAAGAAAAGGTGAAATTCTCAGGATGATAGTAAAAGTTCAATAAAGTATCCCTCCAACTAAATATAAAACAAAGTTGGTTTCCTGTATCTTTTTATCTTTTATATTGACCTCTTATTCCTGTACAATATTACCAGGAATATCACAGATTTTATCTGTAGCCAAGCCACTACAATAAAAAAGTTCAGAGAGAGGTAAGAAATGTAAAGATAATTTCATCAAAATGGACTCTCACTCTAAATAAATCAGGACAGTCAATTAATACCACAGTTTGTTTTGATTTTTAAGGATGAAATCAAGTAGTAGTATACAAAACATTTACTCCTGTATTTCCAGTTCTTGCTGTGTAGGCAGAAAAAAGAAAGAAAATAAAGTTAGAAGCATGCAGAAAGGTAAAACGTAATCATATACTATAAAAACCAAAGGCTAAGAACAATGAAGAGTCATTTTATTTTAAAGTCAAAGTAGAAAAATAGTAAAAATTTTATTTTGGAGGAAAGCTAGTCATGAGAGAATAGCATTTTACATATGTGTATACTGTTTACGTTACAAAATTAAAACTAAAATATAAACCAAAAAAAATTCCAAAAAGTTTCAAGGTTTTAACAAAAGATTATAATTGTACATAATCTTTTTTTCTCTCCTCCAGCTTCTGTTTACCTGAATAAATCTAAATTTACAATACAGGACAAATAAATTAATTTGGTTGAGAGAAAAGGAAGCAGCAAAATTCCAATAATTAGCTATAAGCAGAGGACTGAAGTTTAACAACATAAATGAAAGGTGCTCAGTACAAATAGTAATAAAGCCTATGACTACTTTCAACATTATCCTTTCTGCACTAAAAAGTTTTAATCCTGTGCAGAAAAGAAAAAAATGATGAGTTACTCCTATTTAATACACTACGCTAATAAAATAAAACAAATAATCAAATTCTACCCTGCATACCATTGTTTCCTGTGTAATCTTTAAAGAAGTTCATGAATCAGGAACTTTAGGAACCAGCCATGAAGCTCTGACCACAGAAATCTTTAAAATTCAATTTCTCTCATGACCATAGAGAACAGAATTTATACCTCAAATATGTCATAGCCCTCAGACTCCTGTCGGTCGTAAGGGCGAATGATGCCGTCTTCATGGATCAGGCGAGGGGAACGGAGCCTGGACACGTCCTCTGTTGATTCTGCCACCCTGTGTAAGTGCATTTAAGAAAACACAGGAGAATCTCTCAAAATAACATAAATGTATTATTGTATTGATTCAACCACTATACTACGTAACACATGAACCATGAATATTATGCTGAGTCTTGTCAGCCTCTTGTGACCCAGGGACTATAGCCAGCCAGGCGCCTCTGTCCATGGGATTCTCCAGGCAAGAATACTGGAGTGGGTTGCCATTTCCTTCTCCAGGGGATCTTCCAAACCCAGGGATCGAACCTGCGTCTCCTACATTGCAGGCAGACTCTTTACCAACTGAGCCACCAGGGAAGCTCCACTATGTAACATAATATATCAATATTTGATAAACAGTAATTTTAAATAACTTGCCAAAATAATGTGACAAGTATTAACACCAGGTCAGTCTGACTTCATGTTCCCCCACCTTTTCTTAATAATAAAGGAGGGGAGTAGGCCATCCACTCTTGGTATCCATGGTGTCTAGCACAGTGCCTGGCATACAGTAACGACCAATAACCATTTGTCAAATAAAAGAGAAACTGAGCCATAAAAAACAGTCTCTTCTTACACCTCTCTGGGGGAGCTCTACCTTGTGGACCAGTAAAAGAGCTCTCAATCAGAATTTAAGGTTCTTAAGGGCAGACAGAGTATTTAGCATACTTATGTACTCCTAGCAACAATCAGCACATAGACATATGGCCTGTACATGGTGTACATTTAATTACCTCTGAATCCCCTGGAAGGTGCTACTGGCCATATCTATGATTCCACCAGTTGGACGAGCCACAGCACCCACGAGCCCTTTTCCAATCCCTTTGAAGAATCCAGCAGCTCCTTCCTTTTTGGCACCTTCATAATACCAGACAACGAAAGTATAAAGATTTTAAAATCAGCAACTTTGAACTCAACGAACGTCTAAGTCAAATACTAAATGGTTTTACCCAGGAAGCTCCTACAATTTGACGTTCTAAAGAGGTTAAATTTAATACTGCTGCTGCTGCTGCTGCTAAGTCACTTCAGTTGAGTCCGACTCTGTGCGACCCCACGGATGGCAGCCCACCAGGCTCCCCTGTCCCTGGGATTCTCCAGGCAAGAACACTGGAGTGGGTTGCCATTTCCTTCTCCAATGCATGAGAGTGAAAAGTGAAAGTGAAGTCACTCAGTCAGGTCCGACCCTCAGCAACCCCATGGACTGCAGCCTTCCAGGCTCCTCTGTCCATGGGATTTTCCAGGCAGGATTACTGGAGTCGGGTGTCATTGCCTTCTCCAAAATTTAATCCTAACCTGTGATAAAACAGTGGTTTTCAAAGTATATTAAAAATGCAAAATTATTAGGCCCCACTCCCAGCCAGTAATCTGCATTTTTACAAACCCCAAGGTAATACCAAGGCATACTCAAGTTTTACAACTAGTGATCCAGGAATTTAGTTAGTAACTATGACTGGAAGACCTAAGAATTGACCAGAAAATATTATTATTATTGTCAACCATCAGGAGATTTTTCAAGAAGTGTACTTTTTAAAAAATATAAGAACTTTATAAAAATATAATTCACATTCTACATAATTCACCTATTAAAGTATACAAATAAAATGTTTTTATAGTATATTCACAGCTGTGCAACTACCACCATAATCAATTTTAGAAAATTTGCATTATTTCAAAAAGAAAGCCCATGCCTATTAGCAATCATTTCCCATTTTTCCCCAAACCCTTTTCCCAATTCTATGCAGTTTACCTCCTTCCTCCCTACCCTGCAGATCTAAGCAATCACTAACCTAATTTTTATCTGTATGGATTTGCCTATTCTAGTCAAATAGAATCATACAATATGTGGCCTTTTGTGACTGGCTTTTCTTCACTTAGAATCATGCTTTCAAGGTTCATTTATCTTTTACTTGTATCAATACCTGACTTCTTTTTATAAATGGATGTTAACCCATTTGTATGGCTTATACCACATTTTGTTTATCCATGCATTAGTTGATAGACATTTGGATTGCTATTACATTCTGGTTATTATGAGTAATATTTTTATAAACATTTCTGTACAAGTTTTTGAGCAAACAGAGGCTTTCAATTCTCTTGGGTATATACCTAAGAGCGGAATTGCTGGGTCACATATATAAGCTCTATCTTTATATCCAGTTGTCCCAGTACCGTTTGTTGAAAAGACTATTCTTTTTCTATGGAATTATCTTGGCATCCCTGTCAAAACGCAATGGACCATAACAGTAAACATGTATTTCTGAAATCTGAATTCTAGTTCATTGATCTATATGTGTATCTGTATGCCAGCAACACCTGTCATAGCTTCTTTAACTTTACAGTAAGTTTTAAAATTGGATAGTGTAAGTCCTCCAACTTCATTCTTTTTTTCCCCAGATGTTTTTGGCTATTCAGAGTTCCCCTGAATTCCCATTTAGATTTTAGAATTAGTTCATCAATCTCTGAAAAAAGAAGCTACTGGGATTTTGATAGGGATTGTACTGAATAAAAAATGTGCTTTTCTAACTAGGATTAAAAAAAAGTCAATTGCTATTGAGAGTCCAAGAGAATCTAGTCTAACAATAACATCTATTACTTTTACCATGTATCAACTCTTCAGACTTTGTACAGAAAGGAAACATTCTCAACCTACCTTCCACAGGCTTTGTTATTATTCCAGTCACTCCACCAACAACTCCCTGAGAGAGAAATTATAGATCAAGTCAAGCCTGAATGGAAGGTGCTTAATTTTAAACCAACCACTAGAGGTCTCTACAGACATATTATTACAGGAATAATTTTTTTTAAAAAAAACAAAGACTTGATAGAGAATATGCACATATAAGTGAGTTCTCTGATTTTTAAAATATTACCTCATAGCACATATTAAATGAAGCACTTTATAGAAGCAGAACTTTATAATAGACAGAAGAGTAAAGCAGGGGAAATTTTTTACATCTGACTCTGACACCAGTCACCACTTCAGTCATGTCCAGCTCACTGTGACTCAGGGGACGTTAGCCCACTAGGCTCCTCTGTCCATGGGATTCTCTAGTTGATGCAATCTCTTTAAGCCTCAGTTGCCATATCAGTAAAATGAATGCATTGAGAAAATTAGAAATCTAATTATAAATTCCAATGAAAAGGAAAAGGAAAGTGAAGTCGCTCAGTCATGTCCGACTCTTTGCGACCCCATGAACTGTAGCCTATCAGGCTCCTCCGTCCATGGGATTTTCCAGGCAAGAGTGCTGGAGTGGATTGCCATTTCCTTCTCCAGGGGATGTTCCCGACCCAGGAATTGAACCCGGGTCTCCTGCATTGCAGGCAGACACTTTACCGTCTGAGCCACCAGGGAAGTCCAAATTCCAATGAAGTTACTCCATAATTTAGTGCCAAGTATGGGAAACTGAAAATGAAGGGACCTCTCATGGACAGCAAATAACCTGACAAATAAGGCACTTCAGAGGAGACAATTCACATTACAAATCACAGGCACAAACACAGCAGTTAACAGTCTACTGAATTAATTTCAAAATTTAAGAAGTAATATTTGTGCATTCTTTACATAACTTTCAAGTAGTGTTAGTAACTAAAAATAGCTGTATATCACACACAAAAAGAACTGAAGGATGTATACTATACTGAAAGGATTAGATACCTCTAGGAAGAGGAAACGGATAATCAGAGTACTTTATAGCCTTACCTAGGTTCCCATTACTCACTTAAAAAAAATAACTTAGAAGTTCTTATAATTACTCATAAGGAAGATAGTCATGTATTACCTGTATAATTGAATGGTATAGTCCTGAAAAGTAATGAAAGGTATTTCCTGGTTTATAACATGTAACCTGTACACCTGCCTTCTATAGAAACGGTTAACTGATGATGACGATGACTCTCTCCCTCCAGTTGCCTCCACATTCCTCTGCTCCACTTCCCCACCTTCCACACTAGTGCTAACCTGCCATCATTACAGTTTTCACTCCAGCCCAAGTTCCGAAGTCTAGGAATGGGGTCTGGAGGGTGGGGGGAGGGGAAGGGAGACTGATGGTGATAAAGGGAAAGGAGAACAAAAAAGCAAACAGAAAGTATGCAATTTATCTCTACTGTTGCTCTGACAGACTTTTACTTACAAGCAGTGTTCCATGTGCCACATAACCAGGACATATGCTAAAGTGTATCTGTAAGTTAGTATTTCTTGAAGATTCAGCGGGAGACTTACAAGCAGCAAGCCTTTTCCCCCTCTGGCCAGGCTGTCACCAAAATCTTTAGGCTGCCGACCCATCTCTTCTCTTCTTTTTTGCTGATATTCTTTGTCCATTGTAATTGCTGCCAAACCTTTTCCAACAGAGCCGGTGATTCGAGATACAACTCCTGCTGCACCACCTATCAAAAGGCCCAGAGAAATAAATTACACTGTTTCTTTGAAGAGCATTATCACAATACATAGCATGAGGATGCTTGAAACTAACAGGTGCTTAAAATTCTATCTCCTATACAAAAAGGCAGATATTGATTGTATTCAGTTCCCACTTAGCAAGAAGACAAATAAAACTATTTCAAGTACACTGATTAACAAATCTATGACATACAAAAAAAAGAAGCCTCAAATTATTTTGAGGTCAATGTTAAATTATTTTCCATTTAAGAACAAGATGTGAGAGTTGGACTGTGAAGAAGGCTGAGCACCAAAGAATTCATGCTTTTGAACTGTGGTGTTGGAGAAGACTCCTGAGAGTCCCTTGGACTGCAAGAAGATCCAACCAGTCCATTCTGAAGGAGATCAATCCTGGAATTTCTTTAGAAGGAATGATGCTAAAGCTGAAACTCCAGTATTTTGGCCACCTCATGCGAAGAGCTGACTCATTGGAGAAGACTCTGATGCTGGGAGGGATTGAGGGCAGGAGGAGAAGGGGACGACAGAGGATGAGATGGCTGGATGGCATCACTGACTCGATGGGTATGAGTCTGGGTGACCTCCGGGAGCTGGTGATGGACAGAGAGGCCTGGCGTGCTGTGGTTCATGGGGTCGCAAAGAGTCGGACACGACTGAGCGACTGATCTGATCTGATCTGATCTGAACACGTCTTTTAGAAGGATTATTATACAGCAAAACCCTCTTTTCTTAAACATCGTCATTTATTTTTATAAACAATGAATTTAATAATAACTTATAATAATATAATTATATTTATACACATACACACACAAATATGTAATACATACCTACTGTGTGTCCAAAGAGACTTTTTACTCCAATTACTAACCCCTCAGCAAATTCTTCAGGGCCTTGAACAGCACCCTGGTCAAAAATTTAAAAAAAAGTTTGCTACTTAAAATTTAAATATGTTTAAGATTTTGAATCTAGTATTTCAGAATTTCCATGAAGATACAGAATCGCAAAGATACATCAACATTGTGCTGATAGTTTTCACCTTCTAATCCCCAAACTGATGGAACACCTATTGTGCCTGAAGATACTTTTAACCCACATGATCTTAGCAAACCCTTTAAGAGGACAAAAATTGGAGAGGAATAAATAATTGGCTTCAATCAAAACTGAGAAATTGGCCTTCCAGGACCAAGTGCCATCAGACTGTTAAAGCAAGCCACACTGACAGTAAGACTATCAGCCCACACAGTTTGGGCTCTCCTGTTTTTCCATTTATTCTTTATGCTTTGTCCTTCTGAACCCTCACCACACTGGGATCCTGCATCCTTTAAATGGAGGAGAACAGGACAGAGGAAAGCTTGACTATGAAACAAAGTCAGCTTTCAATGCCCATTAGTTCTTTACACAGTGGTGGCACAGTTTTGAAATGTTCTCAGTCTACTTAGCACTCTTCCTAACAACAACACTAAATCCTAGAAAATGCAGGTATGCTTTATTACCCAGATACTAGAAGTGCTCAGTTAGTTCTAAAACAATCTTTTACTGTTATCTCTAGTAATTTAAAAAATATATAAAATTTATATACTCAGTATTTGATCATTATTCAGTTCCAAGATACAATTAAAATACGAATTATCTGTCATAAAAAGTAGAACATCCGTTTTTCTATACTACACTTAAAATAAATAAAAGACCAATACCTGGAAGGGTTCATAGAAAAGAGCTTCAAAGCCTTCAGATAGACCTCTAATTAATCCAAACGGGTTTCCAAGTACATCTAAGCCCAACACAAGGACATACATCTGTTTCAAGAACTACAGGAAAATAAGTAAATAAATAAATGAAGTTCTTTGCAACTGTTGTAAGAAAATACATCATGAACCAATGTGGAAAAAGTGGGATACTGACTAAATTAGGTTGTTCAAGGAAACCTCTGCAGTGATGTTTTACTATGTTCCAGGCATTACGCTCGTATTTTACATGGGACTTTCAAATGGGATAGAACTCAGGTTTGAGGCAAAGTCGGCCCTTTGTCAATTACATAACCTTGGACAAGTCGCGTAGTCTCTATAGGCCCTGCTCTTTTCCTCTGTAAACCGGGAGGTCTATTATACTGACCTTGCATGGCTGAGTATGCATATTAAATGATATATATTTCAATAATTGGTAGTCATTTTTGTTACATTATTATAAGTATTACTATGAACTAAATGGGTTGATAACCAAAACAAAAAGACAAATGAAAAAATATCCTTATTTGAACATGTAAAAATCAAGTTTAAATACCGTAAGAGAAAAGACCTTTCAGCAGAGGAAGGCAAGAGGAATGTCCCCCATAGCAATGGTACTCGTGCATGCGTGCTTAGTCGCTTAAGTCATGTCCGCTTCTTTGCAACCCCATGGACTGCAGCCCGCCAAGTTCCTCTGCCCATGGAATTTTCCAGGCAAGAATACTGGAGTGAGTTGCCATGCCCTCTCCTCCAGGGAATCTTCCCGACTCGGGGACAGAACTTGAGTCTCTTATATCTACAGCATTGGCAGGTGTCTCCTTTCCCCTAGCACCACCTGGGAAGCCCAATGGTCCTCTAGTGCCCCCAAACAGCTACTGTGTCTCTGTGCACACTTCAAACCGTGGAGTAACAGGCATCAGTAAGAGGAACTTGGTTTCCTGGCAATTCTACTACACTATGTTTAGAAACTATAGTCACTGAAGGAATAAAACGTAACGACCCTTAAGTCACTATTCTTTCCCAAAGTGGTAAATGTATAATTGCAAAAGGAAAACACACTAAAGGAAACTTTTAAAAAGGTTTATATAGTTGGCGGGGGGCAGAGGCAGGGAGGTGGAATTAAAGAAATAGAAGTTAATCATTCCAGAAAACTACTCAGTAATGAGATTGTGAATTGCGCTAAGTTAGGTAAATGTCACCCACTACAATCATAAATGCTTTGCTTTGATATTTTATGAAGTATCTCCCGTATGAGCTACTGTTAATATGACAGGAAGTTACCTGTTCACTGTAATGTCTAACAACACTCCACATGAGCTGATCTCTGTTGTAAAACTGATACCGAATTTCATAATAAGCAAGTCTGGGAGGAGAAAGAGTCAAAAGTACTAAGATTATTTTTTGGAAAAAAAAAAAAAAAAGACTTAAAATTTCAGTGATAAATTAATCATTTCTAAGTCACAACCAGGTTTGTACATATAATTTGAGATATTAAATATTAGGATGCCAAAACTATGATAAAAATAGCACACTGTCATGCAAATCTTTCATAAACACATAAAGAGTAAAAAGTTGACGATAATCCCACTACACAGTGAATTTTTTTCTTAAACTTTTTCTTTTCCTTATTTTCCACTTCAGATTCTTTCTTTTCTTTTCTATGCAACTTAAAAATATTAAAACACTCTGTATGCATTTTTATACTCAACATTTTAGATAAATATTCTTTTAGGTTTTCGAATTTTGATGTAACCATTTTTAATAACATAGCATTACATCATGTGGATGGGTCAAACTATTCTTGCATGATCAAATATTTCTAAATTTTGACGTAATAATCAGAGTTGTCATGTGTATTCTGAATATAACTTTGGCTGCATTTCAAGATTATTTTCTGACTGAATTCCTACCCAAAATAATTACTGAGTGAAAGACTACAAAAACATTTAGGACTCTTGATATATATCCCTCTCCACTCGTACATATGATAAAATAAAAAAAGTCCATTTCTTAGATGCACTTCTCTCTAGTACTAGGATTTCTCATATTTTGAAATCTTTGATAATTTGCTTTAATTTGCACATATTCTTTGATAAACAATAAAGCTAAACATTTCTAATATCTATTAGTCACTGCATCTTCCCTTTCATGAATTAGTTAACGTTGTTCTCTAGTATACCTATGGCATTCAAATTTTTAGGTTAAAAATTAAATTATTAATCTTTTGCTATACTTGTCATATCATCCCAGTTCTTTGTTTTTTAATTATTTTCATTGATTTTGTTTTAAGAGTCTAATTTTTATGTAGTCAAATTAATTTTTATTTTTCCATCAGGATTTTTTCCATTGCTTTTAAACAAGGAAGGTTTCCTTTTATTTAGAGATTTGATAGCAATTAACTTCTGTTTTTCCTTAGTCTTTCTCTTTCCATTTAAATTTAATATTTAAGCCTTTGAGTCCTATAAAATTTGATAGTGTACAAGGTAAAAATAGTATTAATGAATTTTTTCTCTTAATACCACTGTTGAATATTCAATTCAATAAATATTCATTGAATTTATATGTATCTGGCACACACAAATATTCTTATATTAAAGGTAGCAAGGAGCTATTATCTATACTTTGCCACAAATTTTAATGAAATCTAATCCTACTGCTATATATTTTTAAATATAATTTCACTTAAAACATGGTCCATTTATAACATACTACTAAAATAATTCAATGTTTATACTATATTCATGTATTATCTAGATGCTGATAACTGAAAAAAATGTTAGACTCTTTACCTTGTCATTATGAGTAAAATAAATATACCTAAAGAGCATAATTAGAATGAGTCCAAACTATTAAAAGTGTAAGTAGTAAGAATTACCACTTTTCTAAGGTAACTTCTAGCACAAATGAAAAGAATGAATATCCAGAAACAGCATCCTGGTATAAAAACCTCCAACACACTTCATCAGAACTCTTACTTGAATATAAGGTCATCCACATCAGTCAGAGTAGCACCGATGCTTTTCAACAGCAGGTTGACAGAATGAATTGGAATCAATTCCTGTTTCTCTTGGTTTGATTCCTCACCACCAGAACTCAAAGACAAACTCAAGTGCAACTAAAAGAAAAATAATGTTCAATAAATGAAAACTAAAAACAAAAATATTTACATACATGGACACCAAATTGTCCAGACACAAACAAATGTATCTTTAAATTAGAATCCTAAAGAAAACTATTATGTTACTCTGTATATTACACAGAACAGCTCTGATCCTCATATTTACTTTCTAATAAAATACAAATCAATTTGTCCAATATAGTTCCAAAATGGAACTATAATTTTATTCAAACTTTATATATAACATTGTGTTTATATGGAGGAAACCAAAAAAAAAAAACCACTTTGCAAAAACAGCATAATCATTTTAAAAGGAAAAACATGTCAACTGGCCTACCAGCAGTTTAACTCAAAATAATGGATAATCATTTCTACAAGATAAATAACTTTTATTAACAATTAACAAGAATAACTGCAGTATAATTACATGATAACACCATAACAACAGCATGACAATTATGGCAACACTTTAGCAAGTTCCAAATAAATGGTTAAAAGAATAATAAGGTTTTCAGCTTTCACAACCCCTTCAACTCAGGACTTAACCATGAGATTTTCACATTCCCATTTAGCTTCTTCTATTTTGTGCTGCATCAACATTAGTGTGACAGTGCCAGAAGATACAGGCAGAAGGTGTTAAGTAAAGCAGATAACTCTGCCTTCTCATTCTGCCAATTCTCTAGGAATTCTCCCTCATCAACAGAGAGCTCAATAAAGGGAACTTGTGGAAAAGCTAGGAAAGCCTGGTTGTTGAATTTTTTCTCTCATGTGGACTTTTGTCCATCTATAGACTTAGAGAGGCCTGGAATTCACGAAAGGCAATCTTAGGTGAAAAGAGATCCAGCCTTTTCCTACAGAGTAAGAAAATGACCATGATAGTCATAATTGTAGTTATTCAACTTTATGGGACAATTCCCAGTGCGCCTAAAAACGTTGTTACTTAGTCGCTCAGTCAAATCCGATTCTTTGCGACTGAACGGACTGTAACCTGCCTCAGTCCATGGGATTCCCCAAGCAAGATAACTGGAGTGGGTTGCCATTTGCTTCTCCAGGGAACCTTCCCAACACCGGGACTGAATCGTGTCTCCTGCTTGGCAGGAGGATTTTTACCACTGAGTCACAATATATACAGGTAAATTATAAACCCGTAATACCCCATGGAGATTATAAACCCCACGAAGTCATTTTATATCTTCATCAGCAACTTCAATAGCAGGTCTTCAGTTAACAATTTGTTGAAGGTATTGTCCAATCTCATAAAGAACTGATTTTCATTTAATAATGAAAAAGAAATTGTGTATAACTCACCACATAAAACAATATCAATTCTGAACCTAACACTATCAATGTTTGATATCACCAAACTAATATACCAATTTAAAATAGTAATTTCATTTTATAAATCCATTCACTTAGCTGAATGGATTGGTGAATGCAACTGACAATAATGTGCTGTTAAGAGTTTTTGAGAATGTAAAGGATCATCAATATTTTTAAAGAGTTACTTAATTGTAAATCTGGCCCATTACACAAGTTTAGAGCTCTACGGTTGATAGCATTTGTGGATTCTCTAAGCAGTCACCTTTCCCTAGAAAAGCAAAAAAGAATAACAAAAGGAGACAAGGAAATGGGTTCATAAAGGACAAAATCAGGCAAGTGAAAGGTATCCAATTTTCCACTCCTCTAGTTACAATCAAATTTTGGAAGGGTGAAAAATACCACATCAACAGTGTAACAGCAACTTCAGCGTTTTCACATTCTGGTTAGGACACCCATTATAGCTTTATATTCAGACAGTGAGGAGTTACAAAGCACAGCCACAACATTAAATGTTGGTGAGCACTTCTTTGCTTAATTAAGAAATGCTTTTGTCAGCTTCTTCCTTGAAGAAAGGGGTCATTAATCCTAGACTAGAGATCATGCTCCGGTGGTTTCTCTACAGAAACTGTGGCCGTACATATGTTACAGAGAACTCTCTTAATTATTTCAATTAATCAAACAAAATTCCCTCCAAATATTAAATACAACAAATTAAGACCCACATTTGTATACAGATCCTTTAAAAGTTCTACAATACTTCTGTCAAATTTTCAAAGTAATAATTACAACAAACCTTTATAGGAGAAATATGGAAATCTTCAAAGAAACTAAGAATGGATGTATCAGTCACTGAGGTCCCCACTAATTCTGTGTTTATAGCATCTAAGTCTTCCTGGATTAACTCTGTCTGAAAAAGAATTAATCAAGATTTTCTATTTTAATATTTTTCTACAACAATTATTGAAAAGAATGGTTGATCTTTCATAATATTCCCCCAAAATAAAAATTACCCATTTTCTTTCAGCTTCAGGGTCAGTTGTTGGGGTAAACAGCGCAGTAATAGCTCCTAGAAATCCCTGATCAACTTTTAAGGCCATTTCCTGAATGAGAACCATAAAATACCTAAGAAAAAAAAATTTTTTTAATAGAAAAAGCTTTTTTAAGGATGAAAAAGGCATTTTATAAAAGCTTGTAATTTTCCATGTTAAAACTTTGATTTTGGCCAAAAACCACAGCAAGATCTTGTTCCGTGATCTCTAAAACAAGGGTTATATTACCAAGATCGAAGTTTATTTAGACTGAGATCTTTTTTTTTTTTTAATTAAAGTAAAAGTTTCACTAGGGGTAATACTGCTATATTAACACTTAGCATTTAAAGTTCCAAATGCTCTATTTACCATGTTATGGAAGATATAAGAACAATGATAATGTAGCACATATTATCTAATTTTTAAAGTCCGCAGGAATTAACACACCTCACAAACACATCATTTATATTTCACTATTTCATATTCTAAGGGAAGTTACAAAGGGGAGAACTGGTTGAAGGAATTTGACACTTTAAAATATATAGAGCCTATTATTAAGTTTCAACATATAAAATCACTTGACCATAAAGTAGATTGATACGTTCAGGGTGGAAATAATTTTCATACAAAAGTCACTTCCAAAACATAATGTATTTTCAAAGCGGATTCTCATTTTAAGTTCCTTTAGATGATCAAGGGTATCTTTACTTACTTGAATTGTAAGACTTTACTGTACTCATTAAATCTTATGATGACACTCACGTCAATGAAAGGTTTGGGCTCTAAAAGGAAGAAAGAAAACAGGAAAAAGGTAATCAAGCTTTCTAGTAGGTCAAAATGATATCTATTCACCTTTTATATATAGGGTATATCTCAACTTAATTTTTTCTTACCTGAATCCAAAGCAATAGATTTTGGAGGGGCCACAGGATGAAATACAACAGGGAACACTGTACCTGGTAACTGACTATCAACCTAAAGAAAGAAAACTAATTCAGCCGTACTTAATTTAAACTTTTGTTTTAGAGATGTATTACAGAAGATGCCACTAATTACATCATAAATAATATCTGTATTTGTATGTGCTGCTATTAAAAGTTTCACTTTAAATCTATAAATTTCTTATATATCTCACCAAGGGCAAGTTTCCACATACAGGAATATGTAAACACTCTCATAATTGCACTAGAACTGTGGAGCATGAACGCCATTGATGGAAATATTTGTATCAACGGATCATGTGAGATTTCAACTATCTATAATTTAAATAAAAATGCGTATGAAAGACTGCGTATGAAATTACAGGTTAGGTATTAAGAGAAAGAGAACAAAAATGTCCTAAAAGGTAGTAATCCGTAGTTAAAAACAAGAGATGGAGGGAGGCAGGAAGGGAGAAAGCAAACAAACCGTTTGATAAAAACAGCCTCTAATAAAGCCCTAATCATTCCCATATAGAAGAATAAAAGAAAATCTTAATTTGGGATTTGATGACAAATTTAAAGCAATATTAAAAATAACAATTTGTGTAAGAAAACATATGACAAAATTAAAGTCTCAGTGGTCCTTTAGTCTTGGGTAATTAGTATGCTGAATCACAGGATATGTGGAAGAAGGAGAATAACTTATAAACAAAAAGAAAGGTATCAATTCTGATGTATGATTTTTGTTGTTGTTCAGTTGCTAAGTCACGTCCAACTCTTTTTGATGCCATAGACTGTAGCACACCAGACTTCCCTGTCCTTCACCATCTCCCAGAGCTTGCTCAAACTCATGTCCATCAGGCAGTGATGCCATCCAACCATCTCGTCCTCTGTCATCCCCTTCTCCTCCTGTCTTCAATCTTTCCCAGTATCAGGGTCTTTTCCAATGAGTCAGCTCTTTCCATCAGGTGGCCAAAGTACTGGATCTTCAGCTTCACCATCAGTCCTTCCAATGAATATTCAGGGTTGATTTCCCATAGGATTGACTGGTTTGATCTCCTTGCAGTCTCTCAAGAGTCTTCTGCAATACCACAGTTCAGTACCATCAGTTCTTTAGCGCTCAGCTTCCTTTATAGCCCAACTGTCACATCCATACATGATTACTGGAAAAACCATAGCTTTGACTATGTGGACCTTTGTCAGTAAAGTAATGTCTCTGCTTTTTAATATGCTGTCTCAGTTTGTCATAGATTTTCTTCCAAGGAGCAAGCATCTTTTAATTTCAGGGCTGTTGTCACCATCTGCAGTGATTTTGGAGCCCAAGAAAATAAAGGCTGTTACTGTTTCCATTGTTTCCCCATCTATTTGCTATGAAGTGACGAGACCAGATGCCATGATGTCAGTTTCCTGAATGCTGACTTTTAAGCCAGCTTTTATATTCGCCTCTTTCACCTTTGTCAAGAGGCTCCTTAGTTTCTCTTTGCTTTCTGCCATAAGGGTTGTGCCATCTGCATATCTGAGGTTATTGGTATTTCTCCCGGCAATCTGGATTCCAGCTTGTGCTTTATCCAGCTCGGCACTTCACATGACGTACTCTGCATATAACTTAAATAAGCAGAGTGACAATATACAGCCTTGACATACTCCTTTCCCAATTTGGAACCACTCCATTGTACCATATCCGGTTCAAACTGTTGCTTCTTGACCTGCATACAGATTTCTCAGGAGGCAGGTCAGATGTTCGGTATTCCCATCTCTTTCAGAATTTTCCACATTTTGTTGTTATCCACACAGTCAAAGGCTTTGGCGTAGTTAATAAAGTAGAAGTAGATGTTTTTCTAGAATTCTCTTGCTTTTTCCATATCAAACGGATGTTGGCAATTTAATCTTTGGTTCCTCTGCCTTTTCTAAATCCAGCTTGAACATCTGGGAGTTCTGGGTTCATGTACTGTTGAAGCCTGGCTTGGAGAATTTTGAGCATTATTCTGCTAGCATGTGAAATTAGTGTAATTGTACAGTAGTCTGAGCATTCTTTGGCATTTCCCTTCTTTGGGACTGGAATGAAAACTGATCTTTTCCAGTCCTGTGGCCACTGCTGAGTTTTCTAAATTTGCTGGCATATTGAGTGGAGCACTTTCACAGCATCATCTTTCAGGACTTGAAACAGCTCAACTGGAATTCCATCACCTCCACTAGTTTTGTTCGTAGTGATGCTCCCTAAGACCCAGTTGACTTTGGAATCCAGGATGTCTGGCTCTAGGTGAGTGATTACACCATCATGGTTATCTGGGTCATGGAGATCTTTTTTGTATAGTTCTGTGTATTCTTATATTCCACCTTTTCTTAATATCTTCTGCTTCTGTTGGATCCATACCATTTCTGTCCTTTACTGTGCCCATCTTTGCATGAAATGTTCCTTTCAGTTCAGTTCAGTTCAGTTGCTCAGTCCCGTCCAACTCTTTGCGACTCCATGGACTGCAGCAAGCCAAGCCTCCCTGTCCATCATCAACTCCCAGCGCTTACTCAAACTCATGTCCATTGAGTCAGTGATGCCATCCAACCATCTCATCCTTTGTCGTCCCCTTCTCCTCCCACCTCCAATCTTTCCCAGCATCAGGGTCTTTTCAAATTAGTCAGTTCTTCGCATCAGGTGGCCAAAGTATTGGAGTTTCAGCTTCAGCATCATTCCTTCCAATGAATATTCAGGATTGATTTCCTTTAGGATGGATGGGTTTGATCTCCTTGCAGTCCAAGGGACTCTCAAGAGTCTTCTCCAACACCACAGTTCAAAAGCATCAATTCTTTGGTGCTCAGCTTTCTCTATAGTCCAACTCTCACATCCATACATGACTACTGGAAAAACCATAGCTTTGACTAGATGGATCTTTGTTCCCTTGATATCTCTAATTTTCTTGAAGAGATCTCTAGTCTTTCCCATTCTGTTGTTTTCCTCTATATTTTAGCATTGTTCATTTAGGAAAGCTTTCTTATCTCTCCTTGCTATTCTTTGGAATTCTACATTCAGTTGGGTATATCTTTCCTTTTCTCCTTTGCCTTTTGCTTCACTTCTCAGCTATTTGTAAGGGCTCCTCAGACAACCATTTGGCCTTTTTGCATTTCTTTTTCTTGGGTATGGTTTTGATCACCACCTCCTGTACAATGTTATGAACCTCCATCCATCACTCCTCAGGCTCTCTGTCTATCAGATCTAATCCCTTGACAGAATCTTGTGAAAAAATGAAATACACACCCAAGATTCCAAAACTGATTAAATAGGATGACAATGTTACCTGAAGCCAATACAATCTGGCCCTTAAACTTCTTTGGTGAGGGGATTGCTTATATTCAACTTGAATTCCTGATAAAAAATGTCGCCTTATAGAGCACCGAGAAGGGAGGCGCATTTCCATTGGGTCCTTGCCAAAATTCACCTGGGAAAAAAAGCAGATGTGCTTGTGATGAAATGGTATTAGCAGTGTAGACCATTTTAAATATCCACTTACTCACAAACTGAAAAAGAAAAATATTCATTTCTACATCTAATCAAAAGATCTACCTTAAGGTGATCTACAGCTGAGATATTTGAAGCAGAATCATCACATAACTAAGGTTATGTGGAAAATATATTTTCAGTGATATGAACTGTACTTAAAGAACATAAGCCATGTTTTTTATTTTTTTAAAAACCTCAAAGAGTGAGTGTGTGATAGTCACTCAGTTGAATACAACTCTTTGTGACCCCATGGACTGTAGCCTGCCAGGCTCCTCTGTCCATGGAATTCTCCAGGAAGGAATACTGGAGTGGGTTACCATTTCCTTCTCCAAAAAACCTCAACAGTAATGAATAATTCCAGATAACACTTATGCTTTGTTTTAACAAAGTTAAACAGTGAATAGTCAATAGCTTACTTATGTCTGACACAAACTGAATAGTGTTCTTTCATTTTAGCATGACCAACATTTATAAGGATGAGGGTGAGGGTGGGAAGCAGGTATGGTGATAATGCAAATGCAACCATCAGAGACAAAGAGTAAAACACTACATGACTGAAACTTCAGTCAAGCTTCTGGGCTCTTCCTGAAGCAAAAGTGACTTTCAGTTTTAATAAGGTAGGGCCCTGTGTAGAGCACATGTTTATTTGTGGACATCTACTCATGTCCTAAAATAATTTACATTTAATGAATTTAATTGGGCGAGTTTTTTTATAGGCTCTTCATCACTGAGATACAGAATTCTGCACAGCCTATAGAAATATATTGATATCATTCAGAACAGAAGTTTCAATAAGTAATGTTGATTTCTCCATAATTTTCCTAAGAACAAGTTACATGAAACTATCTGCTTTGCAAATAGAGGAAATTATAAAAACGCAGATAAGAAACATATTTAAATAATGTTTTACAGTATATGATAAACAGTATATTTTAATTTAAAATGTACTAATAAATTTTTAGTCATACTAATGCTACTAACAAATTAGTTTCTGCATATATATATATATATTTACTTGGATAGCGAAATTTTATTTACTACCACCACTGGCAACATAATACATAAATAAGAAAAAAAACAAATTTGGTATACCTCAAAATTATCATCTAGTTTAATCCAGCCAAGGTCTCTTGATTCTAGATATTTCTTATAGGACTTTTCCAATAAAATTATTTGCTTTTGACTAAATGGCTTCCACTTCTGTTTTGGTTTCATCTCCCAAACAACACCAGAACTAAAATAATTCACAAAGAAAATTAATTAAATTAAATGCATAATTTAGGTTATGGAATTTTCACTCAACTCCAAATTGTCGCAACTGTCAACTCCTATGAAAATGACATTTATGCAAGAGATTTTAAACACCAAAATATATCTATGTTTTATGTAAAAGTGCATAAGGAAAAGAGGCAGGAGATATGTTTTTGTATCACACACTGACATGAACTATGGAATTGGCAAAATTTTTTCATATGGGGATATTTTAGGCAAAAACCCATCACGATGGAAGACCTAAATATCAAACATAAAACTATAACATTCCTAGATATAACACAAGAGAAAATCTAAGTGACCTTGCGTTTGGCAGTGACCTTTACAATATATTACTAAAAGCACAATCCATGAAAGAAAAATAGATGTGGGACTTTCCTGAAACTGAAAATTTTTGCTCTGTGAAAGACACTGTTAAAAGAATGAAAAGGCTAGGAGAAAATATTTGTAAAACATACATCTGATAAAAGACTGATATGGTAAGTCCCCTACACACAAACCTTTAAGTTTCAAACTTGCAAAGATATGAACAGGTGTCCACATGTCCAATCACGTAAGTTAGTTTACGTGTCTGGTATACATTGTCACATGTGTGCATACAAGTAGCTGTGCTTTTGAGTACTTTACTGTGTAGTACTGTAGAGTACAGTATCTCTATGTCAAGCCCAGGATGCCCAGAAGCAAACATAAAAGCAGTGGTGATGCAGCTGGTACACAAGAAATGCCAGACGCTGTACTATACTACTGTACTTCTCAAGGTACTATACTGTAAGATTAAAGATATTTTATTTTTTGCTTTTTTTTTTTTTTTTGTATTATTTGTGTGAAAAGTATTATAAACCTAGGGGTCGCACAGAGTCGGACACGACTGAGCGACTTCACTTTCACTTTTCACTTTCCTGCACTGGAGAAGGAAATGGCAACCCACTCCAGTGTTCTTGCCTGGAGAATCCCAGGGATGGGGGAGCCTGGTGGGCTGCTGTCTATGGGGTCGCGCAGAGTTGGACACGACTGAAGTGACTTAGCAGCAATACAGTACTATATAGCTAACTGTGTTAGTTGGGTACCTAAGCTAACTTTGTTGGACTTAAGAACAAATTGGATTTATGAACATGCTCTTGGAACAGAACTTGTTTGTATGCAGGGGACTTATCGTACCCAAAGTATGCAAAGAACTCTTAAAACACAACAATAGCAAAAAATATTAAATTGGGCAAAAGATCCGAACTTCCTCAAATGAGGTTCAAATGACAAAAAAGCACATGAAAAGATGTTCACCATCATATTAATTAGGTAACTGCAAATTAAAACAAACAGAGATCACTACAAATCTATTAGAATAGCCAAAACCTGCAACACTGACAATACTAAATGCTGGCAAGGATGTGGAACAACAGGCATCTCTCATTCACTCATGGCACGGTTACCAAATGGTGAGCTGCTTCTCACAAAATTAAACTGCCAGGTGCCACACAAAGAGCATTACATATGTGACCTCTGTGTTCTGCTTAATTTTGAACTTCACCAAACACACTATTATCCGTAGACCCTGTACTGGTTATACCTGATTAATTATTTCCCTCAACAGCCTCCAAAGAAGAATGAGTCTTTTACCACAGTCAGTGTGATTGAAAACCAAAATAGATAAATTCAAATATTTTCCTTATAAGTATAAGCAGAATCAGAGAAAAGAACTGGTTCCATCATTATTAAAATGTTCTAAACAACCATCCAATAAGATCATGTACCCAGGTTAAAACCCTGCCTCCGTGAAACTTTTTTCCAATTTATGTGATTCAGTGTTCTTGGCCTCCCCAACCCACACCAGTTTCTCCAGCCTCGACAGCACCACAGAACATGTTCATACCTCTTCGTAGCTTTTTTTTCTAGTGTTTTTGTAATTCATTTTAAAAATACATACAAACAACAAGGGAAGAAACAAATCTCTTCTCCCACCAACTAATGAATGTTGTCATAAGAGCCAAAACATGATTTTGTCTTAGGGGCTTTTCAACTAGCAGTGAAAGCAGCTGTTCAGTAAGCTTTGCTGAAAGGTATGTACAGTACATCAAATTCAAAATAGGTATTTGTCTACTCTCATTAAACTTGATATTATGAACTTAATGCCTTTTAAAGATTTCTGATACCTTATCTTTCTTTTCCCATACCTGGTTATCCCAATATATGAAACTTCCTGCTTGGTTTCATTGTTAACCAGTGAAAGCCCAAGACTATGGAGAGAAAAAAATTATTTCATGATTGGCCTGCTCCATTTCTTCTGCCTGCAGAGCTTTGGAAACCAAGGCAACATCATCAGTGAAAAGCAAGACTCTCTGGCGCCCATCGAGAAATGATACCCAGTGTATCTGGATGTTTGCATCATAGGCAAACTGTCCACATTCATCCTGTGGGAAAGAGAGACTTCATATTAAAACCACAAACAGTAAGCTTTTATTACATAAAGTTGAACTGCAGTAGCTAGGAAAGCATGACTATAAATCAGAAAACTATCAAAATAATATAAATTAATTACAGTTATAATGTGTTTTGAAACATCCTCACCAATTTTTTCAAACAGTAATGGATCAATAGTGCTTATTTTTTTAAAACCTTAGTTTAAGTTACCTAGTTAGGCTCAAAGGGTACTCAGCAGGAATAAGAATCTCCTTCAAAGGCACCAATGGCATAAGATGCTTACTTGTCTCCCAGATGGAGAACAGAATGGTTTAAAACTTTACTGGAAATGTAATATCAGATAAAATTAGGTTTTAATATTTTATAATGCTGCAAGTATTTATATAAATCACACTGTTAAATAGTCAAACTATGGTGATCAGTTTGTATTAACTTTCACTAAGAAGAGTCTTTTTGGCTGACAGTTTTTTATAGCATTTAAAAATATTAGGCTTGATTTGGTGCATGTCTTCAGAGATTTAAATAATGATTTTTTTTCATTCTGGACTTAACAAATAAAACAACAGTTCATTTCAACAGGCAGTATAAACACCTAATATGTGCTTTTCATTTCATGCTTTCTTGGGACACAAAAGCCAAAAACAAAGGATGTCACCAAAGCACAGAAATGGTTGGTATTTGCTGCTCTCTGAAACTGATCTGCAGCTTTTAACATATATCAAAGTAGATGGCCCAATTTTTTTCTCTAACATGATTAAATTTTATAAATGTTTCAGAGATACCTACTAAAGAAGGTGAATTTTCTCCTTGTAAACTACAAAATTTGATATGCTTCCTGGCTGAATATTAGTTATTATTCAAATGCTCTCTATTCGTTTTCAATCTATTGGATCTGTTAAAAATTAAATAAGGTATATTTTAAAATATCCCCAGACAACAGTGTTTCAGTTGACTTCCAACATTTTCAGTTACACATTTTGAAGCAATATTATTCACTGCATAAAGGTTTATGGCTATCATGCCTTCTTTGTCCCATTATCATATTCTATTTAATCATTTTTGTTTTGAATCATAAATTGTTTTTTTACTTTTGTTTACTTGTTAAATCTTTATCATCTCTTCATGCTTTTAACTTTCTGTGCAGTTAAAACAGATCTCATGTAAATAGCATCTGGTTAGAAACTACTTTTCAACGTAATCTGAATGTGATCTTTTAATAGGAGAATTTAAACCATTTTCATTTACTGACATGCCTGATGGGAAGCATGGTTTAGTGGGAAAAGTCCAGGGACTATGAAGTCAAGAAGATCTGGTTTTGAATTCTAATCAGCAGTTCTAAGTTATAAACATAAGAATTTATGATACTATATAATAAGCATTAACATATGATATATTCAACAAAATGTACTGACATTTGCCACTTACTATATACTTCCTTAGGCTTCCTTCTTTTACTGTAAGAGCAAATTTTTCTTTATTTTCTCAATTGTTTTAGAATTCTTTTATTACTCAATTTGCTTCTATTAATTGGTATCCTTTAAAAAAAAAGTCATCTTTGATCTATATTTCTGTAATTAAAATTTAGGATTAAATGCTGTTAATATATTATGTTCAGAATATACTATTTCCCTGCTCCCTCTTTCATTTTATTTTGTCGTCTTTGTCTTTTATTTCACCAACTTTCTCCTATCATAGCTGTCATATGTTTATAACTTTGGGAATCTCAGGCAAACATTCTGAAAATTTTCTCTGGTCCTTCTGTGATAAAAAAAATTTTCACAAGTGTGATCAGCTTCTGAATCTTTAGGATCAGGCTACAGTTTTCCCCTGAACTATTTTGTCGTAAACTCCATGTTTGTTTGTTTGTTTTCTTGTTTATTCACACTTAAACATCTGCTGGATCACTGAAAAAGCAAGAGTTCCAGAAAAACATCTATTTCTGCTTTATTGACTATGCCAAAGCCTTTGACTATGTGGATAACAATCAACTGTGGAAAATTCTGAAAGAGATGGGAATACCAGACCACCTGACCTGCCTCTTAAGAAACCTATATGCAGGTCAGGAAGCAACAGTTAGAACTGGACATGGAACAACAGACTGGTTCCAAATAGGAAAAGGAGGCTGTATATTGTCACCCTGCTTATTTAACTTATATGCAGAGTACATCATGAGAAATGCTGGGCTGCAGGAAGCACAAGCTGGAATCAAGATTGCTGGGAGAAATATCAATAACCTCAGATATGTAGATAACACCACTCTTACGACAGAAAGTGAAGAGGAACTAAAAAGCCTCTTGTTGAAAGTGAAAGAGAAGAGTGAAAAAGTTGGCTTAAAGCTCAACATTCAGAAAACAAAGATCATGGCATCTGGTGCCATCACTTTATGGGAAATAGATGGGGAAACAGTGGAAACAGTGACAGACTATTTTTTTGAGCTCCAAAATCACTGCAGATGGTGGGTGCAGCCATGAAATTAAAAGACGCTTACTCCTTGAAAGGAAAGTTATGACCAACCTAAGGAGCATATTAAAAAGCAGAGACATTACTTTGCCAATAAAGGTCCATCTAGTCAAGGCTATGGTTTTTCCTGTGGTCATGTATGGATGTGAGAGTTGGACTATGAAGAAAGCTGAGCGCCAAAGAATTGATGCTTTTGAACTGTGGTGTTGGAGAAGACTCTTGAGAGTCCCTTGGACTGCAAGGAGATCCAACCAGTCCATCCTAAAGGAGACCAGTCCTGAGTGTTCATTGGAAGGACTGATGCTGAAGCTGAAACTCCAATCCTTTGGCCACCTCATGCAAAGAGCTGACTCACTGGCAAAGACCCTGATGCTGGGAGGGATTGAGGGCAGGAGGAAAAGGAGACTACAGAGGATGAGATGGCTGGATGGCATTACCAACTCGTTGGACGTGAGTTTTGAGTAATCTCCGGGAGTTGGTGATGGACAAGGTGGCCTGGTGTGCTGCGATTCATGGGGTTACAAAGAGTTGGACACGACTGAGCGGCTGAACTGAACTGAATGAGGAAAATGCTTTACAGTACTGTGTGGATTTTCTTTAAATTCCCTTTTCATATACACCTGAGCCTAAGCAGAATTCCCTTCTCAGATCAGCCAGGAGACAAGGAAATGGCTAACTGTCTTGTTTCTGGCTTAATTTTCATAATCTGGCAGATCACCAGTTGACTAAGGCACAATAATCTATTTCTTACTGTCTGGTTTTCTAACACCGAATAGAACAGAAACATTTAAAACCACAAGCCTGTGAATACACTACTGCCAGGATTCTTTATGATTTTGCCTTAATTTATAGACCTTGACATAGTCTTTCAGGATGGCAATACCGTTCTTTCTCCAGTATCTGTGAACTGCCTTATGGGAGTTGTGGTTGCTGAGGAGCATGAAATGTGAGGAGAAAGAAAATAACACCAGCATAGTACAGGGACCCCTGGTCAAGTCAGCATGTCTCTGAGCCAGAGACCTCATTGTAACAGGGAACTTATGCTCCTCTCTACCACTTACCACTTGAGGGTTTCTCTGTTGTAAAAAGTAAAGCAGGCAACAGAGCTCCATCAAATTGTCATGGCAAAAATCACTCCAAGAATCTCATAACCATCAGTCTGATTTTTCAAAAGTCTATCTCTTTTATGGGTATTTCAGAGAGAATATAGGAGAGGATAATTCAGTCACTCTTGGCCAATTACTATTTTAAATAACCAAGAAAGCTTTTATGACAACTGGCATTATCAGACAGTGGATATGATACTGTAAGAACTTTTCAGCATAGAATATAATCCTACAGAAACTAGGTGCCACTCGTGGAGGACCAGTGTCTATATTGGAGGAAGGGTGGCAGATGAATTCTTTTACTTTTATAAGTATTTATTTATTTGGCTGCACTGGTTCTTAGTTGTGGCATGTGAGATCTCAATATTTGTTGTGGCATGCGAGATCTTTAGTTAAGGCATGTGAACTCTTACTGTAGCATGTGGGATCTAGTTCTCTGACCAGGGATCAAACCCCAGCACCCTGCATTGAGACCATGGAGTCTTAGCCACTAGACCACCAGGGAAGTTCCTGGCAGATGAATTCTTAAGCCCTTCCCAAAGTCTAAGTGTCTAGGAAATAACATGTTTAATTAATTTAGCTACCTAAATAGTATTTCAATAAGTAATTTATTATATTTCTTATATTGATAATTTACTACTGTCATACTCCTTTAATTAAAAAACCATATGGCTTTGATAGGCAAAACTTGCCTTAAAAAACCTTACAGCTAACAGTGGTATACAAAATAAAGCTGTTTTTCACTTAGCCTCAAAACTCCTTCCTTATTAAAAAAAAAGTAAATAAAAAAGTATTGGTCTTAGGCAAGCTAAAACAGGCCTATTTTTTTTTTAATGCAAATAAAGTATTTTGACTGATCTAGGACAAAACACCAGAGAAGGCAATGGCACCCCACTCCAGTACTCTTGCCTGGAAAATCCCATGGACAGAAGAGCCTGGTGGGCTGCCGTCCATGGGGTAGCTAAGAGTAGGACACGACTGAGCGACTTCACTTTCACTTTTCACTTTCATGCATTGGAGAGGGAAATGGCAACCCACTCCAGTGTTCTTGCCTGGAGAATCCCAGGGACGGCGGAGCCCGGTGGGCTGCCGTCTATGGGGTCACACAGAGACGGACACGACTGAAGCGACTTAGCAGCAGCAGGACAAAACATTGGTGTGAACTATTTACCAACTAAAGCCCCAAGGCAACTTATTTTGAAAATACTTGCAATTCATTTTTAGTTCAATAAAGAAAAAGATGACAGTGTGAAGCTAACTTGTCTACTTCCTTTGTTATCAGGCACTTCCCTGATGGCTCAAACTGTAAACAATCTGCTACACTGCAGGAGGCCTGGGTTCGATCCCTGGGTTGGGAAGATCCCCTGGAGGAGGGCATGGCAACCCACTCCAGTTTTCTTCCCTGGAGAATCCCCATGGACAGAGGAGCCTGGCAGGTTACAGTCAATAGGGTCGCAAAGAGTCGGACATGACTAAGCACAGCACACTTCATATGATACCCATTCACATCAGATGATACCTTTAACAGATCATGTTCCCCAACATTTGTTGCATAAGTCCATTTAAGCTTTCTGGTACCAGTGGGATCTTCCCAGGCAAATAGTCGAACCTGTCTTGGCAGCAATACCATTTCTTCCTTTGACCCGCTGAAAAACAAGCGACAGAGGGAAGATTAAAATACCCTGGCCTTGAGAAACGTAGACCTGTGGTTTATCGAGGAGAGGACTGGCACAAACATGGTATAAAACTGCCTCTGTTAATAAAACACAACTGTGCCTAAAAATAAGTACCCTAAAATGTCCAAATAACTAATGATTTTGAAGCTTGAGGGAAAAGAATATTGCTCTTTCTGAAGCTGCAGTATACTCTGAACTGATGCAGGTAAGAGGGCACTAACAAAATTCACTAAGGTAAACAGACCGGTACCTCAGAATTCATCTATAGAAAAGGTTGTGAATCGCAAACTTTTTAGGAGCAGAGAACTTTATTTGGTACTCAAATTTGAGATTTTAATCAAAAGCAACGCATAAGAAGTAAGAGTCTCAGAAGAGAAAACAGCGGGTCTGTTCCACTGCTACTCCAAGTGCGGTCTCTGGGCCAGCAGCACTAGCATCACCTCGAGGCTTGCTGGAAAGTGCAATATTCTGGGGCCCCACCTAAAACCAACTATCTCAGAACCTGCATTTTTACAGGATTTCTAGGAGATCTTAATATTGATATTTAAGTTTAAGGAGTACTGGTCTAGATAATACAAGAGACTTTGCAGAGAACTAAAATAAAACAAAAAGTAACCCATTTAGGGTTTAATCAATACTTTCAAATCTCTCAGCAGATTCAAGCCAGGAGAGTTAAGAATACGTTAAACCTGGAAAGCATTAATTTTTAAAAATGTATTTATCTATCTTTGGCTGTGCTGGGTCTTCACTGCTGTCTGAGGGCCTTCTCCAGCTGCAGTGAGTAGCGGATACTCTGCTGTAGTGTGCGTGGTGGCTTCTCTTGTGGAGCTCAGGCTCTAGAGCACTTGGGCTTCGGTAGTGGTGGCCCATGGTCTTACCAGTTGCGGAACATGGGCTCTGTTGCTCTGAGGCATGAGGGATCTTTCCAGACCAGGGATCGAACCCATGTCTCCTGCATTGGCAGGTGGACTCTTAACCTCTGGATGACCAGGGAAGTCCCAGCAAGGCATTATTTTTTATATATTTATATGCGTGTGTGTGTATACATATATATAATGGGTATTATTATTTTATATTATATATACATACATAAAAATAATGCCCTGAAGATTTATAATAATAATTCTTTGCAAATATATTATGACATATTTCAAGAATCTAAAGCTGCCTGTTTAGTGGCATCACCCAAGCTAAACAACAGCACACACAAGGACAACAAAATTCCTGTCAGTCTGTACTACAATACATTCAATATCACTATTTAATCTTCCACTTAAATCTGTCTTCAGTCCTCTGTGCTCCTGTTTAATATTCTACTATTCTACCAAAAAAATTACAATTTATAGAGAGAAGTTCACTGAGCATCACGAGACCACAAAAGAACGGTACTGCTTCAACAAGTTCACAGTTCCTTGTATGCAGTTCTGAAATGTAAAAAGCTTCAAAATTCCAAATATTCTTCTCTTAAGTTTGGTGTCCAAACTCATGTGGCAGCAAAACTTGATCTGAACTGATGGGAAACTATTAATACTTTCATTTATCTCACTTATTATGCATGCTTACACGTTTTGCTGCAGGAATACTAATGTGTTGGTTACAGAGTACTGTCTCAGAACTTGCTAGGGCTATTAGCAATACGCATCCCTATTACCTTTCTAAAATGTGAAAACACATGGAAGGTGAAACACATCTAGATCCAAGTATTTCCTAGAAGGAACTGTGGACCAGTGGGCTTCCCTGGTGGCTCAGCTGGTAAAGAATCTGCCTGCCAATGCAGGAGACACACAAGACCCAGGTTCAACCACTGAGTCAGGAACATCCCCTACAGAAGCAAGTGGCTATCCACTCCAGAATTCTTGCCTCAGAAATCCCAAGGACAGAGGAGCTGGCAGGCTACAGTCCATGGGGTTGCAGGAGTACAACTTAGCAACTAAACCACCGAAAACAAATCAGATTTTCTAAGAACGCTTTTTATTTCATACCTCTGTTTATATGTGAGGACGTCCCATGGTGTGTGGTTTATTATTAGGGCAGGTGCACATCCCTCATGGTAGTCAGAAAAGCTGATGACAGTTGAATGCGGAGCAGTATCTACATCCACCAAGATACCCCCATTCTATTGCAGAAAAAAGGAGTATGTTTGAAGCATTGGCTTAAACTGCACGTTACATTTAGATTTTCAATCACTCATACAGATATTAAAAAGCCTGTTTTCTTAAATTCCTACAGAAAAATCACATTGGCTCTGATCTCTTACAAACATATGTACAGCATTATATATTGTTAGAGTTAGCATACTTTCAATTAATTATCAGGATATTTTATAGCACGTCTTAATAAAATATTATAAAGCAAACTTTAAAAATCAAAGATATTTTATTTTAAAAACAGGAAAACGTACCAGATCTTCCAAGCTCAATAAAGTGCCATTATCCTGTTGGTTATAAAAGAATGGCCTGGATGATCCCTCACAGCTCACCACTCTCACACAAAGTTTGCCTGAAAATTTCTCAGGCCAAAATGGAAGGTTCTGAAAATATGAAAGTCAAATATGAGTCTTAAAACAATACTATGGTAAGTAAAACAGTGGCTAATAAAGTATTAAATTCTAATTCAGATCATAATTCAATTATCACTGTTTCTCAAAATAGCTCCTTTACATTTCATATTGAGATTATTGACAATATAATGATTATTTATGAAGCCAAAGAAACTCCATCAGAAGAATAGACATATTAGTCTTTTCATACTTACAGAATAATTACAATATGAGGAACTGAAGTGCTATTAAGAACATCTCAAATATCTTAAATATTTAAAAATTATAATCTTAATATTTGCTTTTATGAATTGCACTATGAATTCTTTCAGAGTATCTTGTCCTAGATAAGCCACAAGGCAATTGAAGGCAGAGGACCTTGCAGGCACTCCTGACACTATCCCCCTATAGCTGTTTGATCTTAATCTTCACCTTTTTGAGCCTCAGTTTCCTTATCTGTAAAAGTGATATTTTAACTCATAAAACAAAAGTTCCTCACCCATGACAGAATACTGGGTAAATTCTACTTCTGAAAAGAATATTACTACTATCAAACTCACATCAAAGATAAAAGGATAAGGAACACATATTTGCTACCAAGTCTATGGAGATCATTCTAAGTGCCTTGGAAAGCCCATGTAGAGGTCGAACTTTGTATTGTAAGTGGAGTCCCTCCTCTTAAACTTTTTGCCAAGCAATTTTAAAGATAATTTTAGAATTCTTTTTAGATGTACAGAAAAACAGTCCTATCCTTAAGTCAGCTGGTTTGGTTGAAAACTCGGGGAAATTCAAGCACTAATGCTTGTTGGTGCACCTGCCCCCTCCCCCACTTTCCTTATTCTCTTCACTTCACCGCTTGTTGAGTCTGCAAAGTTTTATTCAAATACCAGCCCTTCTATGAAACATTTTCTTTTGATCTAGGCCACAATGATCTCAATCTTCAATAACCTTACTGACCTAAAAAAAAAAAAACTGAGATTCAATTTCCTTCTCTGTAAAGTAAGGTGGTTGAATTTTGGGGATTTTTTTCCAAGGAAACTTCCAGTTCATCTATTCAGAGATCCTATAACTACCTATCAGTCAGTTCAGTTCAGTCGTTCAGTTGTGTTAGACTCTTTGTAGACTCCATGAACTGCAGCACACCAGGCTTCCCTGTCCATCACCAACTCCTGGAGCTTGCTCAACTCATGTCCATTGAGTTGGTGATGCTATCCAACCATCTCATCCTCTGTCGTCCCCTACCCCTCCTGTCTTCAATAGTTCCCAGCATCAGGGTCTTTTCCAATGAGTCAATTTTTCGCATCAGGTAGCCAAAGTATTGAAGCTTCAGCTTTAGCATCAGTCCTTCCAATGAATATTCAGGACTGATTTCCTTTAAGACTGACTGGTTGGATCTCCTTGCAGTCCAAGGGACTCTCAAGAGTCTTCTCCAACACCACAAAAGCATCAAAGGCATCAAATCTTCGGAGTTCAGCTTCCTTTACAGTCCAACTCACATCCATACATGACTAGTGGAAAATTGTCGGGAGCCGCCGCGGACAGGCACTCTACTTGTGACAAAGGTCATGAGGAAGGAGGCTCGACAAAATGCAATGGCAAGATCGAACCTCAGGAGTCCCCCCAGACATTCTCGAGCATCTACCCCCAAAAAACCAGAGTGTGCCTGCTTTACTGCTTTGTGCTCTCACCTCTGACTTTACTGGGGGCTGTCCCCCACCACCATCTCGCTCTCTCTAATAAATAATTAACTTACAGCTTCAATTAATAAAGTTCCTGGGCATTAGGAGAGTTCAAATTCAAACCCCTCAGATAGCTTTCTAACTCGCCTGGTAAGTTTACCCGGACTCCTACAGCTATGCACACGATTGTTTACAGTCTCTCAGCTGTGAGAGGCACGGGAAGCTTAAGATATCCAAATAGCTTAGAGCCTCTCAGAGAGTTAGAAACTGTCAGAATAAGACTAGTAAAAGATTTTATTAATGAAGCCAATGCTTTTTGCCAAGTTTTCACATCCCCCGTTTTGTATCCTTGAATGTGTATTAATTAATATAGTTTGTTTGTAGAAAAAATAAGTAGTGGCCTTGGTGCTAGTAACTTTAGACCCTTAAGGTAATAAATTCTTTTCTTTGTTGTAAACCCACTGCGCCTCCCCCCTATAGGAATGCAAGTTTATCTAACATTTCGGATGAAGATGGCGCCAAATCTTAAAATAATTACTCTTAGAGAAAATAAGTCTTGCGGTTGACAAACCTTTGTCAAGAATCATAAAATGTTAATAGGCCTTCTGGCCAGAAGATGATGTAAATCACCTGAACCATTTGTACGCGATAAATTTGCAGGAAGAAACCCTGGTTTTTGATAAGGATCAAAGACTGCTGGCTTTGCATGATTTCACATCCCCTATTATCCTCTATGTGTAACTTAGGGTATAAAAGCCCCTGTTGAAAATAAAGCTACGGGCCTTGCTCACCAGAGCTTGGTCTCCCCGTGTCATTCTTTCCTTTACATTCCAGCTGAAACTTTCATCTGTCATTTTCTCTCTAAATTTCCAGCTGAGTCTCCATCTGGAGCGTGGATATCCTCTGTGACCACTTATTTGCCTGGGCTTCTAAGACCCACTCGAGAAAGTGCCTAAGGTGGGGCACTTTTCTATTCGAGCGGGTGCCTGCAGGGGTCAGAGCTAACCTGGTCTCACAGGTTATATTGATTTTCCACGTAAACCAAGCTACTCAGCCTCTTCTATTCTCTGAATTTTCTACTGAGCTATCGGCTATTATTTACTCTTAATGTTTCTAATTGATATGTAAATAAAGCTATTATCCAGTGACCCCCGCCGACACCGTCTCCCTTCCGAAGACCCTGGATCAGCTGGGGCTGGACCTCGGCAGAAAATCATAGTTTTGACTAGATCAACCTTTATTAGCAAAGTAATGTCTCTGCTTTTTAATATGCTGTCTAGGTTGGTCACAGCTTTTCCTCCAAGGAACAAGTGTCTTTTAATTTCATGGCTGCAATCACCATCGGCAGTGATTTTGTATCCCCCCAAAATAAAGTTTGTCACTGTTTCCACTGTTTCCCCATCTATTTCCCATGAAGTGATGGGACCGGATGCTATGATCTTAGTTTTTGGAATGCTGAGTTTTAAGCCAACTTTTTCACTCTCTTCTTTCACTTTCATCAAGAGGCTCTTTAGTTTTTCTTCGCTTTCTGCCATAAGGGTGGTGTCATCTGCGTATCTGAGGATATTGATATTTCTCCTAGCAATCTTGACTCCAGCTTGTGCTTCATCCAGCCTGCCGTTTCACATGAGGTACCCTGCATAGAAGTTAAATAGGCAGGGTGACAATATACAGCCTTGATGCACTCCTTTCCCAATCTGGAAACAGTCTGTTGTTCCATGTCCGGTTCTAACTGTTGCTTCGTCAAGTGGGCCTTAGGAAGCATCACTAAGAACAAAGCTAGTGGAGGTGATGGAATTCTAGTTGAGATATTTCAAATCCTAAAAGATGATGCTGTGAAAGTGCTACATTCAACATGCCAGCAAATTGGGAAAACTCAGCAGTGGCCACAGGACTGGAATTAGGTCAGTTTTCATTCCAACCCCAAAGAAAGGCCATGCTAAAGAATGTTCAAACTACCATACAATTGCACTCTTCTCACACACTAGCAAAGTAATGCTAAAAATTCTCCAAGCCAAGCTTCAACATACATGAACCATGAACTTCCAGACGTTCAAGGTGGATTTAGAAAAGGCATAGGAACCAGAGATTAAATTGCCAACATCTGCTGGATCATCAAAAAAGCAAGAGAGTTCCAGAAAACATCTACTTCTGCTTCATTGACTATGCCAAAGCCTTTGACTCTGTGGATCACAACAAACTGTGGAAAATTCTTTAAGAGATGGAAGTATGAGACCATGTAACCTGCCTCCAGTAGCTTGCCATATATTATCTTATTCTCTATGTATTAATTTAAGAGAGTCTTAAGCCGTCCAAGATCGGATGCTTCTTGAATATAAAGACATTATCTTGACTACTGACAAAATAGTACATTATTTTTATGTACATTTTACAGTATATATCCACATTTATACACATAGGAAGAACCACAAAATGAGTGTTAACAGTCTAGGCTAGACTAGTGATAAATATTATCAACAATTCTTCCTTCTTTTTAACATATGCTTATAGTATGAAAGGGAAGTCTTTCAAAGCTGGCTGTCATAGTTTAGCACAAAAATATTGTAGCAAAGTGATTATGACAGAGAGATATATAATTCTTATTTACATGTCGATATTTACTTGTACATTTTAGGAGCCAGTTATATTAAAGGAAAATTATTACCTCTGAAGAAGCAATATAGTTCCATTTATTAGTTGGCAGTGAGCCATCAGATGCAATTTCACCAACTTCTAGTTCTAATGATGACTTGTTCTCAATGGTATAAAAGGGAGTCAAAGTAACTATTCGGGTAAGATTAAAACTGCTCATTTTGATGCTGACACCAACCTGTGGAAAGGAAACAAAAAGTTTATCATTTCCCAGTACTTTACACAGCTTGAAACACACACAGCTATTCACTCACAGTCTTCTTCAAGTATTTTAAAATAGAATTTCTTAAATAAAGTAACTAAAAAGAACCATATTCCATGACTATCTTCTCACTAAGAAGAAAAATTTCAGTTCCTTAGTCTGAGACCAGCAGAAACCAATTCAAGAAATATCAATCAGTAATATAACAAATGATGACTTGTAATAACAAACTTAATTTTTAAAAATCCTTTACTTTTTCACATTCCAAAATAAATTGTTTTAAAATCAGTGTACAGTTTCCTTTGCTGCTTTATTCTCTCTGCTATCAATAAAATGAAATAGAAATTTCAAAGAGGTAATAAAACAAGTTAACTAGTATCAGATTACTCAAATTGTTGCAGTGAAATTCAAGATTTAAGACGTTTTGGCATGGAGTGGTATGGGATGTGGATTCTAGTAATTCTGAATATTTACCAAATTCCTTCCTTAAATGTATTCAAATCAGTCTTAAAACTTTGACAAATTTAGGCTTTGCTTTGATACTAACTGTACTAGAAATAAGTAGACAGACATAACGTAATAGTAGACATCCTCCATGTAATACTCTGAATTCACACTTCTATACCCCTGAGGATTTCCAGCTTATTTAGTCAAGAAAAAGCGAATGAAATTAGAGGTAAATAAGCAAGCAAAACCTCACCAGGTATTCCATGTTGTTGGCAGGACACTTCACACATCCGTAACTTCCCACTGTATCCAATGAAAAACCACTGGACCACGAACTAGTTGAAATTTTTAATTGTACCTACACCAGAGAACACAGACAATCATAGAAGAAATCTAAAGCACAGTACTAATTTTATTTGATGGATAGGTGCTGCTACTGCTAAGTCGCTTCAGTCGTGTCCAACTCTGTGCGACCCCATAGATGGCAGCCCACCAGGCTTCCCCATCCCTGGGATTCTCCAGGCAAGAACACTGGAGTGGGTTGCCATTTCCTTCTCCATTGTGTGAAAGTGAAAAGTGAAAGTGATATCGCTCAGTCGCGACCGACTGGTAACAACCCCATGGAATGCAGCCCACCAGGCTCCCCCATCCATGGGATTTTCTAGGCAAGAGTACTGGAGTGGCTTGCCATAGGTGCTAGATGACCAGAAATTTATTTAATAACATGAGACAAAGAAAAGTATTATCAAAGGCATGCTGAGAACGGGTAAAAAAAACCACAGGAACTCTAGGGGACAATACAATAAAAGCAGAGCTCTAAAGTTCCCCTCGGATTCAGCTCTGCGATGAGTATAATGAATTTAAAGATATATACCAATGAGAACTTCCGTTACTTAGGAAGGAATTAAAATGTAACGTGATATTTTCCAGTGTTAGGTTTTTTATATAGAGCTAATGAATTCTTAAACTTTTAGCACACACAGGGAATTTATGCTTTTATTATTCAGCAAACAATGAAAAGTGTTGTGATAAGCAGAATGGAAGACACAATACCTGTCCTCAATAAGCTTCCAACTAAACAGAGACAGGAAATACACACTAGTAATTATAATGTAAGACTTAATGTGATAACAGCCACATAAGAGAGATAAAATCCTATCAAACTGACAGGATAAAAAGCTTACTTATAGCTATGGGAAAAGGTAAAGTTTTACTGAAGAGATCTAATTCTGCTCCTGTATTAACCTCCATCTACCCAGCAGATGATAAAAACCTGAGTACAACCAAAGGTCAGACACATAAACAGGTACAATATCAAGCATTAATCAACACTTTATGACAGAGGTTCTCAAAGTATGGTCTCAGGCCCTACTCAGACCTACTGAACTGCACTATGGGGGCCTGGCTCAGCCTTCTGTTTTCAAAGCCCTCTAGGTGACTGTGTTACACACTGAGACTGAGACTGAGAAGCTCTAACAGAACATGCATGGGATATCTAGCTCTGCTTTAGATGATCAGAAAATCTTTCACGTATGTCAGGCTGGAGGAGAATGTCAAAGCATGAACAATGATAACGAGAAAACAAGAAGCAGGCAGAGAAAGCGTAGGGCAAAAGACATTCTAAGCAGGTGCAGCTACACAAAAGCAGTATCAAGATGTGAGTTTGCAAGGGAAAGAAGCAACCAGAGCAAAAAGGATCAGATCAGGCCTTAGGCTCTGTTTTTCTCTCGAAGGCCCACCTTAATCCTTCATACATATGAGGCTCAGTTAAACCAAATTCAACTGCTCTCTCTTTTGAAATGCACTGCATCACCGGTAACCTACGTAAAGTCAAGCTTTCCACTTGACACTATGTCAAGGACAGAAGTAATTCTAGGGGCACTGCAGAAAAAGATACCTTAGCCTTGGGACACTATTGTTGTTAGTTCCTAATACCCCACTTAACCATGTATTCCTTAAAAGTAGTCTTGGATCTAATGCATACCAGTGACACTGAACAATTTGTTTTATTGACAAAAACGCACCTTATTTTTACTAAAAATGTTCTTCTTCTTGAAAGAGAATAAAACAATATCCCTAAAATCAGCTGGATGTTTCACATGCGTATCTTCTGCACGATACTGGAGAATTCGAGAAGTCTTGTTGATCAGCCAGTAGGGACTGAAAATGGAGAGCTCCATCTGGCTGCCAATCCGCTTGACATGTATTGACAGGTCAACTGTCAACGTTTCTGCGGACTCAGAAGAAAAACACACAAGGAAGAATTCAGGAAGTGTACTGCATATACGGAAATGTCCACTCCAGTTTTTGCCCTGATATTTCACCAGAACTAATTCCATTATTTCTCCACTGATTCGCGAATGTAGAACATTGGCTGTACTGCCTTCGGTCAGCTCATGAGTTTCTGCTGTTCCCTAAAAACAAACAAAAACTAAATTTGCTTACCAATTTAAAAAAAATCTCTGCAATAACTTCCCTATCTTATACAAATACTAAATTACCTATCAGATTCACATTAACTGAGAAGTCTTCAAGGTACAATCTTTACATATTATGAATATCCAACAATTACTTAGGACTAAAAAGAAAGCACTGTAACACAGCCAAAGGCAGAAGCTGTCATTCAGCCATCAGCAGGCCAACGGCTGTTAGTTTTGAGAAAAACTCAGATCCATGTCAGGAATCTAAGGCTGGATTCAAGAACACTGGCTATTTCCATTAAGAGATATGTCATTACACGAGCCACATAACAGCCTGTGCTTCAGCTTCATCCTTTATTCACATTCTACACCTAATGGTTCTCATACAAATATAAAAGGAAAGTGATGTAAAACTATTCTGACAAGCTATCTAAGGTGGAACTACTTTAAAAATGAGTAATGGCAATATAATAAACTAGGCTTCCTTACCAACAGCTTCTCTTGTATAAATACTACTTAAAAATGAAAGTGAAGTAGCTCAGTTGTGTCCAACTCTTTGCAACCCCATGGACTATAGCCTGCCAGGCTCCTCCGCCCATGGGATTTTTTTCAGGCAAGAATACTGGAGTGGGTTGCCATTTCCTTCTCTAAAGGATCTTCCTGACCCAGGGATCAAACCTGGGTCTCCTGTGCTGCAGGCAGACTCTTTACTGTCTGAGCAAGAGCTTACTAAATAAATACTACCTAGTTCATCTAATTAATTTTAGTCTCCACAAGTCACGGGTGGCTTCTTGTCATATAAAGAAAATTAATTTAGGTTCCAAAAACTTTTCAGATTTTTGTATTTTGAAATGTTGTGGCATGAACAAATTTAAAAGCATATACTATACTTCATTACTATAAAATGTTCCCTAATACTTCTTAGGACAGACAGTAATTATTTTTTGGTTCATCTTGAACCAAATAATCATCACTCTAAAATAAATCTGAACTAAATAATCATCACTTTAAAAAACTTTAAGATTAACTTCATAATAAATTAAGATGAAGTATTTTCTCACTGGTGCTTTCCTGTATTTTAGCTAAGAGAACTGCACTTAGATAATAAAGAGATGATTATAATTATTAATTTATAGCAGATGCAGCAGAGTTCAGTGGTGAAGAACAAGGAATCACATTGCTTCGGTTCAAATCTCAGTTCTACCATTTATTAGATGCAGGATTCTGAGCCTGTCACTTCAGTTTCCTTGTGTGTAAAATGGGTCAAATAGTAGCAACTTCTTCAGGAAGTTAAAGTTTGGATTAAATAATGCATGTAAAATACATGAACTAGTGGCTGGCACAAAGTAGATGCTATGCTAATTTTTGCTATTATTATTACTATTAAAGCATTATAAGTATGTGATGTAAAACACTGACCTCAACAAAAATACCATTAAAGAAAAAAAAAGAATTCACTCCATGAAATAATAGAAGTCAAACAAAATGCAAAACAGGGGGCATATATGTATACTTATAGCTGACGCATGTTGATGTATGGCAGAAACCAATTCAATATTGTAAAGCAAATAGAATTTTTAAAAAATGCAAAAGACATACCTCAAGTAAGTATCTTAGAGAATATGGGAGAAAATTTCGCAAGGTGACAGTAGGGTAAAGGTGAATGATGTAAGCGGGATCCCACTCTTCCCCCTGTGCACTTATATAGCTCAATTCATCAGGCACAGCAACTGTGTTGACTATGAGAGGTAAGAAGTTCATTTCTGTTGACGGACACTGCAGCATGCATCTGACTTCCTTGCTCCGATGAAGCTCTTCCTTCCAGGAAATGTAAGTGGTGGATTCTCTGTACTGATTCTCTAAGACACCAGCTGGCTGAATGAACAACTGACATCTAAAGGAAAAAAGAAAGTGGGAAAAAATTTTTTATTGAGAACTTATGAAAAAGAATTCAATTGACTCTTCTTGATGACTCTACAAGACAAGTACTCTTATTCCTATTTCTATAGATAAGAAAAAAAAAGCTAAGAAAAGTTAAGAAACTTGCCCAAAGTCACACAGCTGACTCATGGAGGCACCTTCTGAGAAAAACTACTCTTTAAAAAATGACAACTAAAAAAAAAGTTAATTTCAAATACAAAGACAATCTAATAAGTCTCATAAAATTCTGAAACATCAAGTACACAATGAAAAAGTTTCATTTGGCAAATTCAATAATAATTAAATATATTTCTCCATATGTCTTAAAATTGTATTTTATAGATCTTTAGATAGTAAGAATTATTGTTATGTAGAATACAGATGTTTTACTTCTTTCCCAGAATATAGTTGCTAATTCACAGAATTAAAAATATACATAATGAAATCTTTCATAGTTTAATATATTCAAGGAAGTATCTACCTATATGAATCTAAAGGAACATGGAACTCCTCTTCAGGTCTGGCTATTCCAATGCGCTCCAACAGCTTCACATTCTTAACATATTTATAGATGATGAAAGCAATAGAAAAATGGTTTTTAATCTGTTGGACAAAAAACATACAAGTTGTTTAAAAAGATGTAGACATTCAAAAAGAAAACTGTGAGCTGCACACAATTACATTCAGATCTAAAAAACTGCAAGCCCAAAATTGGAGCATATTTTTATGGTAATTGAAAACTTTTATTTATTTAAGTGCTATATATCTGAAACTTGCTGTTAAATGGAAGCTAAGTATTATTAGGATATTCACATGTTCACATATTACATGCTGAATTTTAGTATACATTATAATCTTTCAAATATGTATTAATCTTTGAAGATTTCAGCCATAATATTTTCTTCATTATAACCTTTTCTCAAAGTACTATATGACTAAACACAAAAGGATAGCAAAGGAAAAATGAGGTAAATAAATATGGTATAGTTCTTCCTTGACTTCAATGTAATATAGGTAGGACCTAATAGCAAACTGAGAGACAACAAAGACCAGAACTTGAAATCTTTTCATTTTCATCTAATTTTATAGGTAAGAAGAAATGTTCTTTTGCTGACCATATGCTGAAATCTGTTATAACACACAGAAAAAGAAAAATTAATAGTCTTAAAAGTGAAAAAAATATTTATACAGGTTAACATGCTAAATTATTTTTTCTGGGGAGATCATTCCAATATTCCTTCACACGTACTTGAAAAATGCAATACAAAGAGAATGGAATGTAATCTTATTTGACCACCAGCTATTACTACAATACTCCTCAGTTTTGAATCTTCCAAGGAATAGATAAAAGGTTTCATTAATTTTAAACCCAGGAGACAACAATAATCGACTTTAAACTAACAAGAGCATTTTATGAGATATTTAAAATGAAGAATGTTACAAAAGTAAGTTGGACAGGAAACAGCAGCCAATTTAAACTATTATTTATTTCTGAAAATAAGTAATGATCTATAATAAAATGAAGTTTTATTATATTCCCATGGTCAGCCAAGTGATTTAATATTTCTTGATATACTAAAAGGAACACAATTCACTTAATGCATTACCTGGAGAGGAGAACGAAGGGTAATTACTTTATTCCCTTCAGTTGCGTCAATTTGTACCACGAGTGAGTCAAAATGACTGGTATTAGGATTCCATACATTATACAGCCGCCGTCCAGGTCTGGCAATTGGGACTTTGGTTACTTCTGTATATCCATGAGGTGCTAAGGCAGAGCATTCCAAATACTAATTTACTTAAACTTTTATAAGACACACTCAACAGCAGCACCTCAAAATAACAATAAGCGTATTCTTCCTCATGACTAGAAATGATGACTACACAAAATTCTTGTCTAAGACACAGGAGCTAACAAAGAAAGGAAACTATTTATTGTTATAACATTTTCTGACCCAAAACGATTTCTCCTGAGGTGGAGGTTTTGTATGTATTAAAACAAACAAGACCCCATTCATTCCTTACTTTCCCGACTCTATAAAACAATCTTGTTTTCTGAAATGGTGATAATTACTGTCAACATTCTGAGACATCTGAATGTAGTTACTTTTACTCCTCACTGAACTCCAGTCCTTTCTGAAGCATATGGCATACTGCACTATTTAAGCGTATAGAGATAATTTAGCTCTTTAAGGTAATTTTTAAATTAATCAAGTTTAATTTTCTCAAGTTTAGAGAAAGAAAACAAAAGTTTGTCAACTATTTGTTTCAAGCCTTAAGAAATCTGCAGCAAAATATTTTTCCATATTTTACCAAAAATAAGCTGATATCAGTACTTCTAAAGATGCCCTTAAAAATAAAATAATACAGCATACCAAAGGCCAAAGAGAAGAGGGAGCTCTCTTGACGGCTGAGTATAGACAGTTTCCCTTGACGTGAAGGTTCCATAGTGGCATATTCCAATTCCAGAATCTGACCAGCATCAACATCACACACATCACTTTTCTCAGGGCAGCCCATCACTCTGAGATTATGATTGGGCTGCACCTTAACGGGAACACCTACAGAATTTGTTACTGTAAAAGGAGCCCTGTCTTTTAAAGAGTAGTCAAAAGTAGAAGCAGTGCCCTCTGAAAAACCCTGAAAAGGAACACAACATCACAATTAAATATTTGCAAACTACAAGTTTTTTTAAAAAACTAAATTGTGACTACATGTATTTTAGAAATTAATACTGATGACATACAAAAATAACACGCACATTTCAATTTAAATTCCATTTGACATACTGCAACCAAGAACTACACATACTTTTGCTAAATTGTTGAAAACATTAAGACAGCTTTTGGATATTGTTATATTCATTGTAGCTCCTGAAGAAATATCAATTTCTGTTTGTGGCTCAGGAACTAAAATAAAATCGTCTCCTGGCATCAAAGTTTTATCTTGGACTGGATTCTTCTTTACCTACGAGGGTAAATACATAACAAATGTATCAGCCAATGAATAATAAAATTAAAATACTCTTGATAGAGTTAAATTCTTCTAACTTTGTCACTTAATATCAAGGCTCCTCAAAATTCTCAAACATATTCAGTGCTTCACCTTGACTTAGCACAGATCAACATTCTTTCTTTCAGTGTGTAATCCACACGTAGGGAAATGTTTAGAACTGCACCATGGAAAGCACTCCAAGGAAGTTAGGATAGTTGTCTCTAGCCTATTCTCTACAGAAAGCTATTTACCTAGAGTCACCTGACTAATTGCTCATTTTATGCTAATGAACACTCTAAGAGGACACTGAAATCTAAATCAATCTGCACTGGAAGTTAACACCTGGAATTTTTTCTACTTTTTATCAGTAACACCTATAAATAATACAATAAGCTTCCAATCAGGCATCAGACTCCATCATAGCTTTTATCTAAAGGCATTTCAAATATCTTATCAAACTTTCTTTGTTAGCCCACCTACAGCAAAGAAGGCTAGGTCAGAAATACTATTTCTACTTTACTGAGAGGAAATCGGGGACATAGGTTAAGTGACTGCTCATCTTTAAAATAAGAAATTGCTGAACCAATTTCAATGCCTTACACTTGAGTCAGGCTGCCCCAGAGAGACATGATGGGATCATTTGTGAAGGGTATAAACATATGTTCCTGTTAATCTAGAAAGATGGGCTTCAGTATGTAGGACTCTGAAGGGTTTTCAAGAAGTACCATAAAGAGGTAACATAAAGAATTCATAAACCAGAAGAGCAGTTCTTGAGTCTTTTGGTGTCTTAAAATGACTGAGGATCCTAAAGAGATTCATGTATGTGGGTTATTATCTATTAGTATGTACTGAATGAGAAACTAAAGCTGCTGTTGCTCCTCAGTCACTCAGTCATGTCCGACTCTTTGTGACTCCATGGACTGCAGTACACCAGTCTTCCCTGCCTTTCACTATCTCCTGGAGTTTGCTCACACTCATGTCAATTGATTCTAAAAAAAACTAAAAACTGAGAAATTTTTAAATATTCATTTAAAACTAACAATTACATGTTAATAATATTTTAATGAAAAATAACTGTTAAAAATACATAGTGACAAGGGTATTTACAAATCTCTTTAGTGCAAACCTTAGGAGAAGACAGGTGGATAGTCAAAATCAACAAGGACCTACTGTATAGCACATGGAACTTTACTCAAGTGTGATGTGGCAGCCTGGATATGAGGGGAGTTTGAGGGAGAACGGATACATGTATGTGTATGGCTGAGTCCCTTTGCTGTTCACCTGAAATTATCACAGCATTGTTAACTGGCTATACCCCAATACAAAATAAAAAGTTAAAAAAAATAGAAGACAGGTGGTCTCTCATTTCTAATTCTGTATACAATCTGTTGCAAAATTACATGTTCTTTGGGAAATTCCACTGTTTGCTTATGAGAGAATGAGAATGAAGATGATATACAATGACTGGATGTTATTATGAAAAGAATTTTGATCCCAGTATCCTCTAAAAGGGTCTCAAGGATCCTGGACTACATCTTAAGACTCTGAACCTTTTAAAAGAATATATATAAATTAATGTACACAATGATATTTTATGATTTCCTTACAGAAAGGCTTAAATTCCACGGTCTTTTCTCCTCCACTCTCTCAATCAGTGGCTCCCAAACAGCATGGGTCTCGTTGTAATAATGAACCTGGAAAGGCAAAGAATTAACAGAATTATAATGAGAGTCTTTAAACTTTAACTATATATTTCCATAACCAGTATAAAAATACTAAGTAATGTAATGTGTCAATAACCATTTTAAAAACATACTAAAGACACAAAGAATATACATAAAGAGGGTGCATTTTATTCTACTCTCTTGGCTTCATAAACAAATTATTTAGCAAAAGAACCCTTTAAAAATGATGGCCAAATAAACAGTGTTATACATCAACAAATTAAATATTAGACTGTATTATCTATTCATATGTATACTTGCTATGATCATACACACAAAAAAAGCTCTCTTCTTAATTCATCAGTTGTACTTTTAAGAAGTTGCCTCTGCAGGAAGGTAATAATTAATGTGGTCATACCTCTAATGTCATGTCAGCAGAAGCAGCCATTAGGGAAGTCCAATTTTTAATATTTCCTGAAAACTTAGACTCTGCCAATAATAAAGGTACAGTTCGATGCCCAAGGCCACATTCTAAGGTAACTTGAACTGACTGGACAACAACAGCACAATTTTCCTCTATCGACTGATTTTCAACGTCTCTGAAACTTTCTGTTAATTCTGTGCCCATGTCAACACCAAGAAACCAAGAGTTGCAATCACTAATGGATTTGATGTCCCAAAGATTTTCCGTTTCCTTAGATGTATCTTTGGATTCATCTTCTTTTGTCTTTGGGGACATAGCAGCCATTATTGTCATCACAGTATTAAGAATTATGGGTGAAATCTTTAAAAAAGAAAGCAGAAAAAAATTCAGAGTAAATTCTTTCCCAGATGAGAAGAATGAATACAAAGTACAAAAAAATTTAAGTAACTAAAATTTTGAATATATCAACTGTATAACTAAGGAATACAAAACACAGCACACACAAAATCACACATCCAGTCAGCTGACCTCAAGCCAGTGATTTCTGCTCAAGTTGTTCTAGAATTAAGTAACTAACATGCATGTCAACTGTCGAAACCTAAAGTTAAATCAATTAATTCGGAGGCAAATAGTGTTATGTGAAGAGAAAAATGCAGAAGGGTAACAATTTTTCAACCAGCTGCATTAACTAAACCAAACTGTGTGATCCTCACCAAGATAGACACACATGGTTTTCACTGGTCTCACTGAAACAGGAAACCTGAGAATCACCATGGAACCCCTTTCACACGAAGACATGAGAAGTCCACCTCTTACTACCTTCGGACAGTTTCTTTGCTCACCTCTTCATTCGAATCACTGTGCCTTAGTTCTTACGTCTTCCATGATGATGTCTTCCATGTCTGGTGAACACCATCTCAGCCCACCCTCCACATGATTTTTCTAAAACCCAAATCTAAACATGTCATTCCTATGCTTAATAAAATTTTCAACAACTCCCCGTCGCTTTCAGGATAAGATTAGATCTCTCTTTAAGGACACAAACCTCTTTGTGACCTGAGGCCTCATCAATTAGTTACCCATGACTTTCCAAAGTTTGAGCAATAAGTTAAGTGGATTGTTTCAATGTTCTTTCTTACAATCCTTACTTATTTAATATGCTAAAGAAATATGATTCCATCACCAAAAGAAGGATCCAGTATATAGTGCTTCCCAAACTTATCTGTCAACCGAATCCTTTTTTGCCTTGCCTTGTTAATGTAACCTATAACTAGTCCTCTTAGTCCCAACTCCACTATACCATTCTCCCCAGACATATGGGATAACCCCTTCAAGACCTTAAAGGATTTTTCAAACCTGCACCTTTATATATATATATAAGTATATATACGTGTGTGTGTGTGTGTGTGTGTGTATATATATATATATAAGTAAAGTGATATACAAGGAAAAACAATCCCTCAGCATCTTAACCCAGTGTCTCAGACAAAGTGCATACAAATTTAAGTTTCCCCATTTAGTAGTGTAAGTCTCAACAAAATACCACCTAAGACCAAATACAATGAGAGAAAACTAAATTGTTATTTACGTGGTAATTCAAATGACATTATTTTGAACCTTGGTTTATTCACTATTCGCTATTTACCTAAATAATAAAGCTACTATCAGAACTGCTATTAACCACCTCAATTTTGTGTCTCTTGAACAGAGAGAGAAACAGATTTTATAAAGTGTTCTGTACTTTTCATTTGTAATTGACCAAGAGGTCATACTTAGAGAATGTGAAAGGCATTGGAGAACAGATTGCTTTTTCAATACTTCAAATGTAAGAGAGAAAAACATTCTAATACTTTATTTCTAGCATACATGTCATTAAAATATTTTATAAGACATATAAAACATTTAATCACATAAATATTAAATTCAACCAAATAGCACCCCAAATAAAAGCCTAAAAATAACACTGTAAATAAAATAACAGCAACTTCATTTTTCCATCCTTCCCTTCTCTTTCCACTTCATCTCTGTTCTTCCCACCTAAACCCAATCTCCAACACACAAGCAAATATACTAGATAAAAATTATCCTGACCATCTGTATACATTTAAAAGTATAGTTCACCCTGAACAACATGAATCTGAACCATGAGGGTCCACTTAAATATGCCAATTTTCAATAGTAAATACTATGGACTACACTATTTGCATCTGGTTGCATCTGTAGATTTAGAACCTCAGACATGGAAAATGTGAGGAACTGCATACACTGAGGCCTAACTACAGAGTTCAGTTCAGTTCAGTCACTCAGTCATATCTGACTGTTTGCAATCCCATAGACTGCAGCATACCAGGCCTCCCTGTCCATCACCAACTCTGGGAGTTTACTCAAATTCATGTCCGTTGAGTCAGTGATGCCATCCAACCATCTCATCCTCTGTCGTCCCCTTCTCTTCCCACCTTCAATCTTTCCCAATATCAGAGTCTTTGACTATAAAGTTAAGCGCTCCTAATCCCTGCATTGCTCAAGGGTCAACTGCAGTCTTTCAAAGAAAATAGAAACAAACATTTGCATTAAAGAAAAATGGATTAGGGGTATTTATTGATTACTAAATATGTGACTAGCATAGTGCTCTAAACATGAGACAAATCAAAAGATAAGAAAAATAAAAATTGATTTTCACCCAAATAATATGATAGGCACTAACCTTAATTATAAATTCTTCAACTTTAATATCTATATTTTCTTTTCCTGATGTCTGTGTACATCTTTTCATAAATAGAGAACAGGGCTGTAAGACCTACAAACAGATAAGTGAAATTTACTCAAGGACATGTCTTACTTAATTTGAGATCTTTAACTATTGCCTATTACTAAAAGGAAAAGCAAATTAAATTATCTGAAAACCTCTCATGAGGGCTCCTCCGAACTATGGCAAGTCTATGATCACAGTAAAGGACTTTCAACAGTTGTAATGAATTCCTTTATGCCAAATTCTTAGGTAGTAATGCACATTTACTAGCAGAAGTCTAAAATATTTTTCAAATGAAAGTCATTCAGTCATGTCTAACTCTTTGCAACTCCATGGACTGCAGCCGCCAGGCTCCTCTGTCTATGGCATTATCCAGGCTAGAATACTGGAGTGGGCAGCTATTCCCTTCTCCAGGGGATCTTCCCAACCCAGGAATCGAACCCAGATGTCCTGCATTGGAGGCAGATTCTTTACCGTATGAGCCGCCAGGGAAGCCCAAAATATCTTCTAAATGATGCCCTGCGTAAAATATACTTTAAAGATATCTATAAAAATGAGCTAAGCAAGGTCTTACATTTGCAGAGAGATAAATAAAAAAATTAAAAAGGTATTTCATTATAATTTTTACGCTCACAAAATTACTTGAAATTATTACTCTAAATAAATAGTTCTGTTAACATTTTTATTAAAAAAAAAGACTATATGGTAAGGTAGGTAAATGAACAGTTTCCCAATGATTAGCAACAAGTCAGTCTTGAATTTCCTGTAATGTCCTTATTAGAACAGAATGCAAATCTTCAAATTCAATAATTTATTAAAAGTGCTGCTGCTAAGTCACTTCACTAGTGTCCGACTCTGTGCGACCCCATAGACGGAAGCCCACCAGGCTCCTCTGTCCCTGGGATTCTCCAGGCAAGAACACTGGAGTGGGTTGCCATTTTCTTCTCCAATGCACGAAAGTGAAAAGTGAAAGTCAAGTCGCTCAGTCATGCCCAACTCTTAGCAACCCTATGGACTGCAGCCCACCAGGCTCCTCCATCCATGGGATTTTCCAGGCAAGAGTACTGGAGTGGGGTGCCATTGCCTTCTCTGTTATTAAAACTATGAGGCCTATATTGTTAAACATCATTAAAGAAACAAATAAAATGCATCTGAACTGAATGAGGGAATTAATACTAAAGAGCTTTCATTTTTTAAAAATTAGGATGAGCTTTAAATAGAAATGATTAATATAAACTTTCTGTGACATGTCAATACAATCCCACTTAAGAATGTTTCATGATAATGTACAGATTAAGCTCAGCACTGTATTTCTTTACACAAGTCACTTTATCCATCAATTTTTTTGTAAACTTAAAATAACACTGCAAATAAGTCACATTATGTAATGATGCTCTTTAACATAAAATAATCAATTTAATATTAAAAACCAAATGGTGTGATAGTTAATTCATTTAACCAAAATCACATTTTTTGACAATAATGTGAAAGCACCATTGAAGTTAATTTGTAATAAAGAAAAACAATCTCTTTTGGGCATGTGACTCCACTGAATGTTTGGTTCATTCATCCACTCAGTCGTTCATTGGGTATATAGTGGTGAATAAAAGCAACAGTTTAAAAGGAATATTGATTTGTATGTACTAAAATTCAAATACTGTTCAGCAAAAGATGGTATAATGAACATTAGTATGGAGGTAGTCTATAATTTCATCACTACAAACATGGGTAAATAATTTAACATCTTTGGAATTCAACATCTTTATCTGTATCATCTCAAGCTGGAGTAAATATAGAGCTCTCATATTCTAGGATTCTATGAATCAACCGTTTCTGCCATCCTTCAATTCAAGCTTAGGATATAAAATCATTCTTACTGTGGTAATATTTTTTCCTCTCTTTTCTCTGAGAAAAGGGCAAGCAAGCACTTTAAGATCTCCCACAGAAGCTATCATTATCTGTTCAAGTTTGGATGTTGATAGGAAGAAGTCACACTGGAATGAGGCTGTTAGAGCAGGAGCATCAGCCTTTGTCAGGTTGGCAACAAAAACCACTTCTGGATCCGTGATCTTGGCATTTAAAATCATATTTGGTCTTAGAGAGTCATCTGAAGAAACATAAATGGGAACCATAAAAATTCTAGTAAAGTAAATCTTGTCACTTGTGTATATGTTATCTGTAAGTTTCTAAATTGCTTCTAATATCCTGCTGTTAGAGTTATAGTGAAAGTAACAATATAAATAACTGATTGGTTAGGACTAACAATACATAATTATTAACTAATGCTTATTATGTGGGATAATGCAATCTTGATCCCTGTTGTAAGACTTTGACCTAACAGAAATAATCTTGTTTTGAAGTTCTTTTTGTCAGAATTAATGCGTATATGCAATGCATGTATATGCATTGGAGTGTGTCTATGCCGCAAGAGAAGGGAAGGGAAAACAGGTGAGGGGAACATCAGGAAGAGGACAGGAGACCTGCTAAAAGCACACAGACCATTTTACTTGTTTACTTTGATTTTACCCTAACGTATATAGTCAGTGTCATACAATCTATAGTATAAATACATTACATGTATATATGAATACAGAGATATCATATGCCTACTATTTAAGAAAGGTAAATGGAAAAATAAAATTCTGACCTTGCAGTGAGCAGTGAACTGCTCAACTGCACATTAGAGAGAAAAATGCATGACCTTAGATAATTACAATTTAACAGAGAAAAGAAATGTTAATGGCGGAGCTGGAACCAGAGCAGAGGCTTCTTGGCTCCTGATCCAATACACATTCCTATTCCTGTTGTTGTTTAGTTGCTAAGTTCTGTCTGACTCTCTTTGACACCACAGACTATAGCCCATCAGGCTTCTCTGTCCATACAATTTCCCAGGCAAAACACTGGAGTGGGTTACCATTTCCTTCTCTAGGGGTCTACCTCTCTCTCAAAAATTGACGCTTACTAAGGTTTTTCTTCTGAACATATTTAAACTTCAAAGAGTAATTTTACATTCTTAAATGCCCCATTTCTCTTTTTTCCTGTTTGTAATTCTGTTAAAATATAAGACAAGTTATCATCTCTGACAAATAAATTCTGCTAACCTTTCTCCATCTTGATTTTTGCTAAGGCAGTCTGTTTCAGTGGAATCTGTGATTCTTTAGTCATATTTTCTGGACTCTGAGGTATAGCCTTGATAAAGAAATCGGCCACAGTCATCAGAAATTCCACACTGGCACATACATACAGCTTGTCAAGAACAGCATCAATACGACTTTCATTTTTGCCTTGTTGGTAACGTATGTCAATCATAGAACTGTTGTTCTCTTGACCATTCTTCTTATCAATCATTCTGAAAAAAATTTATGTACATTCATTATTTTATTCCTGATAAAACACTTAAAAAGATGAAAAATTATCTAAGTATCTTGTAATAGCTTTTCTTTCACCGTTCAGTTTCCAATCTGTACAGAAAACAGATCAGTGTTAACTGCAATCTAACTAGCTAATCAGCAATCAAGACAGGATCTCCTAACCTCCACAGCCAAGGTTCATGGTAATAAGTAATCATAAGAACATTTTATAATTATAACGCAATACTAGAAAAACAAATCAATGACCACTGAAAGGAAGTTTGCCAAAACACATTACTGTAGCCCCATAAAATTTAAAAGACAACCTCTTTATTTTATAAAATAAAACCTCCTTGAAGGAATTTATCTCCAAAGATCATCCTACACAACTGACTCCCAAGTTAGTCCATGTAATTCAAATCTGGCAGTGTTCATCAAGGGTCTGCAATGACAGTTTCCACACAGCCTCAAGCATGCTGCAAAAAGCAGGCTACGAAACAGAAGCATGGTCTTTATCACCCTTGCCTAGACTGCTAGGCTAGGCACCCTTGCCAAGACACAAAGTTTGCAAACTAGAAAAGCTGGATGCATGAAAGCACTCTTCCCTCATTTATTCATCTCTTAGAAAGACAAAGGGCTCACAAAGGGCTCAACCAGCAGAACAGTTTTTCTCCAAAAATAATCAAGAACAAAAATATTATGTATCTCATTATTTGTGAAAGGAATAAAAATATAATTAGGCCACTAAAGTTGCATCTCTCTCACTTTGAAATAGGGTGATATGAAGTACTCTTTGAAAAATGAGTTGATAAATGTGAAAATTAGGGATTCCATTTCTGCTAAAACTTTTTTTAATCCTGTAGAGTCTTTTCTTTAAATTTAAGTATAGTTGATCTACTAAAACTTTGAAAGAAATTTTACAGAACTGTTTTAAAATATACATACAAAATAAATAAGACAAAAGATCCATAAATTGAAGGCTTTTTTGAAAAAAGATTCTGCCTACTGAAAACAATTTACAAAAATGTACCACTAATGAACCACACACATGGATTTCACTATTAAAATTCTTACATTTTCTTAGTTCCCACTTTTAAGACAATATTATTAAACTTCCCTTTAATTCAAACATAAAAGCAACTGAACCTGAAATTAGCACTATTTCTTGAAGCACTTCAAACTGAAATATGACCAAAGACCTATGTTGATAATCCCAAGAAATAGAATCCCAAAAATGATGATCAAAAGATCCCTTCTGACAATCTGAAGCCAAGCAATCAATACCTGGCAACAATGCCAAGCACATCAACCTTTTACATGTACAGCAAATTGAGAAATGACAAACCTTGATGTTGCTCTCTCAATTCCTTCTCTGAGATCATCAAGAGTGCAGGTCTTAAGTTTAATACTGACATCCATTGATCCATCCTTAAACATCTTCCCTGAAGAAGCCATAAGATGTAGCCTGAGTTCACCGAGCCGGAAACTATCATTATGAAATGCAAGTTTGGATTCCTGTGGTATATTTTTCAAGCAAAAGAATCAATTATCTTCAGGTGTTATGTAATTACTTTTAAACATATTTCTTAACTCAGAGATTAAAAGCAAATTTTTAAAGTATGGGCATTAAAACTGGAACAAAGAAAAATATGCATGTTTGTGACTGTATATGCACATGCAAATAGATACCTAAGTGTGTGTGCTCATATTCAACAAGGGTTAATACATAAAATTTTCTGATTTACAGTTCAGTGCAAAAAGAAAATCAGGAAACTGAATCAATCACTCTAACTTATTAAATATTTAATGAGCTCTTCTGTAAAACACTCTGTGATAGGAACTAAAGGCTTTATGAGAAAGGATAAAGCATGGTATGTGATCTTAGTAAGCTTATATTCTAATTGAAAAAAATAAAACAGAAATTTATTATAAGGAATATCACAAGGAGATGCTATAATTTGTAAATAAATAAAAAATGATACATTGTCACTTATTTATTCATACTTACATCTTCCTATATTCCACAAAGAATATTAAGAGATTAGGTAAAGAATAAAAACAGCAAAAGCTCATAGGGTCAGAGATAATTGTGGGCTGGGAAAAATTCATGAAGAATGTGAGAACTAACTGAACTTCAGAGATTGACTGGAATCAAGCGAAGAGGGGTAGAAGGCATTCCAGATGGAGAAAGAACATGAGCAAACAATTCAAGATACTCTGGGGGCACAAGGTACAGGCTGGCATCTTAGGCTTGAATATTTCAATAAAAGAAAAGTAGGGAAAGGAGTCTGGAAAGAAACGTGGAAGCCTAACTGTGGTCTCAAACCCTCAAGATTTAAACTTTAAGGAAAAACCTCAATATGTATTCCACACCATAAGACATAGCTCAAATTTCTGTAGGTATGCTGAGACACTAAAAGAACAAAACCCAACTAACCAAGCAAAAAAAAAAAAAAACCCACAGAGAGAGAAAATCTTTGAGGAAGTAGGATTTTCAGTTTAGCAGTAATTGCTCACTACACACCAGTGAGTGTATTGATATAAGGGTGCTGCTGATGGGCAATTCTTGGCACCATGGTTGTAACTGTCTATTTTCTCTTACTCAAAAGAGTACAATGTATGTAAATGGGTCAGAATGAAATGATTATTGGAAACTTGCAATGCCTTTAATTTATAAAAATACAAATAATTCACAAACCTGTGATTTGTACCTTTTAATAGAAATGACCAATGACACATCTACTAATCATAATATAATAGAGTTTCTAGTATGGTTACTGATGTAGACAATATGGAGGCACTGTGTACATGAAGGTTATATATTATCACCCTGCTTATTTAACTTATATGCCGAGTACACCATGAGAAACGCTGGCCTGGAGGAAGCACAAGCTGGAATCAAGATTGCCAGGAGAAATATCAATAACCTCAGATATACAGATGACACCACTCTTATGGCAGAAAGTGAAGAACTAAAGAGCCTCTTGATGAAAGTGAAAGAGGAGAGTGGAAAAGTTGGCTTAAAGCTCAACATTCAGAAAACTAAGACCATGGCATCTGGTCCCATCACTTCATGGCAAATAGATGGGGGAAACAAGTGGCTAAATTTATTTTTGGGGGCTCCAAAATCACTGCAGATGGTGACTGCAGCCATGATTTAAAAGACACTTACTCCTTGGAAGGAAAGTTATGACCAACCTAGACAGCATGTTAAAAAGCAGAGACATTACTTTGCCAACAAAGGTCCATCTAGTCAAGGCTATGGTTTTTCCAGTGATCACGTATGGATGTGAGAGTTGGACTATAAGGAAAGCTGAGGACTGAAGAATTGATGCTTTTGAACTATGGTATTGGAGAAGACTCTTGAGAGTCCCTTGGACTGCAAGGAGAGCCAACCAGTCCATCCTAAAGGAGATCAGTCCTGGGTGTTCACTGGAAGGACTGATGTTGAAGCTGAAACTCCAATACTTTGGCCACCTGATGTGAAGAGCTGACTCAATTGAAAAGACCCTGATGCTGGGAAAGATTGAGGGCAGGAGGAGAAGGGGACAACAGAGGATGAGATGGTTGGATGGCATCACCAACTCGATGGAGATGGCTTTGGGTGGACTCCGGGAGTTGGTGATGGACAGGGAGGCCTGGCGTGCTGCGGTTCATGGAGTCGCAAAGAGTCCGACAGGACTGAGCGACTGAACTGAACTAAATGTTCCTTTTTAATATAATGTAACACTGACTGTTTTCTAAGTAAAATGGGAATCTATAAATGGCGACATGACATTGAGGAACCTGAACTTGTGCCAATGTGTAAGTTGAATGACAACAAGCAAGGAAGCCACTGCAGTACTGTGTGAGCTAAGAAGCCTCAAATGATGCAGCAGTGAGAACTTCCAGGAAAGAACAGAAATTCACTGAAATTGACCGTACTTGGTGTCCAAATGAATAAAGAATGTCAACAAAGAAGGAAGTAAAAGAAAACAACAAGACTGTAAGGCGGGGCAGCCAGTAGAATAATAGTACCTTAATCGAAATAAAGAATATATTTAACTGCTCATTTTGCATTACATCATTTTCTGATCTTTTATTAACATTAATGTTAAACATTAGAAATTAAGGCTGTCACCTCACACCAGTCAGAATGGCCATCATTAAAATGTCTACAAATAACAAACTGCTGGAGATGGTATGGAGAAAAGGAAACCCTTCTGCCCTGTTTGTGGGAATATAAACTGGTGCAACCACTATGGAAAATAGTGTGGAAGTTCCTTAGAAATTTACAAATAGAGTTACCACATGATCTAGCAATCACACCCCTAGGCATATAGCCAGACAGAAATACATTTGAAATGATACAAGCACCCCTATGTTCATACAGCACTATTCACAATAGCCAAGATAAGGAAACCACCATTGAATGGATAAAGAAGACATGGTACATATATACAATGGAATATGATTCAGCCAAAAAAGGATGAAATAATGCCATCTGCAGCAACATGGATGGAACTAGAGATTATCATACTAAGTGAAGTAAGTCAGAAAGACAAATACCATATAATATCACTTGTATGTGGAATCTTAAAATGTGACAAAAACGAACATATCTACAAAACAAAAACAGACTCACAGACGCAGAGAGCAGACCTAAGGCTGCCTAGGGTTGGGAGTCTGAGAGGAGTAGATGCAAACTGTTACACATAGGCTGGATAAACAACAAGGTCCTACTGTCTATCACAGGGAATCATATTCAATATCTTATGATACATCATAAATGAAAAAAACGTAAAAAATGAATATATATATGTATAACTGAATCACTATGCTATATAGCAGAAATGAATACAACATGGTAAATCAACTATACTTCAATAAAATTTGAAAAAAATAATTACTATTGTCTTATTGCACAAATGACAGATACTTACTCAAGGTCCAAGAGTAATAATATATGAATACTGTATAACTCTTAGAAAACAATATGAAACTTAACAAAACATATACCTGGACATAAACAATAGATATAATACTTACAATAAGTGCCTATTATGGGTATTATTATATGCATGAGTATTATGATGATATTAATTAACTGATATAATAAAAAACATTTATTAGAAGACACTATATAAGAAAGCTTCCTAAAAAAAATCAATGACACATTATGTGGTTCAAATCATAATGACACTAGACCTTGGTTCCTCAACTCACTCATCAGTATCCTTAACATATCTACTAAATAAAATACAAATTTTATTCAAGGAAAACATAATGCTTATATGTCATAGATAATAATAAATTTTAAAATAACCCTCTAAGGTTCCAAAGCCACTAAATTGTTTTCCTTAAATAGTTAAATATGCATGTATATATAACTATGTAGTAAAACTGTACATATAGCTAATTATCCACATATAAAATATTTCTCCTAGAGCTAGGTCTAAATATTTTAGCACTGATACTACTTGGAAAAAAGTAAAAAGTTTTCCTAAGCTTAGAAAGATTAAAAACACTAACAAAGTGCAAACAGAGAGCAAGACCAATGCATACTCTGTAGGCCAAATAGAATGTAACAGAGATCAACCTTGAGAAGAAGAATCACATCAGAAAAATGACAATATTCTAAAACTGAATATCAAGATCTAAGGACTGTCTCCTAGATATAGACATTAACTACATACCTGGCTGGTATCATTGTTATACAGTACAATAGAAAGAGATTCAAAGTGAAAGTCAAACTGGAGAGTGACACTCTGGTCCAAAGAAAGCTTGGACTCTGTCACATCTTCTTGTTCTGATGGTTCAAACATAAATATGAAAATTAGTAAGCTTTTAAGTATGTATATGACTTTATATACATTTTGAAAGCTAGGATAATAATTTATGATTCTAAATTTATATGATACTTTCAAGAATTATTTACATCATTATGAAACAATTAACAAAAATGGCAATATATTCCATAAATATTTAGTACTGGGCAAAATGTACACAGACTATCTATATTAAAAATAAAAAGACGGCCTGGCAAAGACTATTAAGACAATTTTTTTTAAAAAGCCCTACAAACGCAAGTCTACTTCATTGTAGTTTATAATTATTAAAGCATTTCACTTAACTGGTTACAGGCCATTCTCAAGAGATTATGAAATTGGAGGCAGAGAAAAGTAAAATACTTTGTCCAAGAACACACAGCTTGTTAGTAAAAGATCCTCTGCTAGTGTAGTTCACATCTCATTATCTTTAATTACCTATGTCATCCAATCCATTACATTTGATAGAACAGAATATAACTTAAGAGCAGAGTTGAAGAGACGTTGAAGAGACCTCAAATATAATGTGTCTCTGGAATTCTGAGGGGAAAAAGACTTCAAGAAGTAATGTAGTCTTATCCCTCATCTTTAGACAGAAACTTTTTAGACAAAGAATACATAGTGCTTTCAATTCTGCTTACAAAGTGATTCTGCAGTCTCTTTTGGAGATGGATTCTATTCTTTTGGTCATTTATAGGAAAGTCTATTCTTACATGTTAACTACAAGAGCAAACACAGCATAACTTTAACTACATTAAGGCTTCTCCAAGTTGGAAAACTCTAGGCTTTTTCCCTTTACCTTTCCCCAAAATAGGTTACTTTCTCATCTTCATTATCTCTGTAGTTTTTCCATCAGAACTTTTTTGTTTTCCCAAGTATCACATTAACTATACAGCTTGAACCAGGGACACAAACTGACCACAGCTGAACAGAGTGAGATTGTAAACCACGTAAAGCTTGCCTGCTACAGTTTATTCATCCATACAGTACACAGTTCCTGTCTACCTACAGCAACAGCCTTCTTATCTAGCATTTGTCTGCACGGCAGCATGAACTCAGCCTGGGGAGAGATGCAGGGAGGCCTCACTAAACTCACATAGTGCTTATAACTATCCTGAACCAAAAACCTTATTTTGCACACTGCTCTAGGCATTTGTTTTATGACTTCAAAACACATCAGACCTAACTATAGGAGAAGCACTGCTGGCTTAGTATTATTTACTGGCAGCTTAATGGACTGCTGCCATTAACTAGTCGATGATTTAAGCATGATAACAGCACAGCAGTCTGGAGTCATTTATTAAATAGACAAGGAACACTCCATCTCACTTTAGCGATGAAAATACTAACTTATTCACAGTCTAAAATAAAACATGATACTCACATAACAATTTTAAATGATGAAAAACATTGAAATTATAAAATTATTCTATATACTTGGCCAAGAAAGCAAAAAGGAACCTTGTATGTTAGAAAAATTGTCTTTTAAAAATGGCTGAATGTAAAAGGTTCAGTGCCTTTGAAAGATAACAATTTTAATAATCTGGAAAATTCCCTTATGTATCTGACTATATCACTCCCCTGTGAAGACAGATAAGCAAGGCTGTTACTGAACAAGAATATCTTCCTATTTCATGGACCGGTCATCTGAGTATGACACCAGTTTCTTTTTCTCTCTTATTTTGGGATCTTACTATGCTGCATCCCTACTTGGCTTTTTCTCTCAAAGTATATACCACCTCAGTTCAGTGCAGTCGCTCAGTTGCGTCTGACTCTTTGCGACTCCATGAACTGCAGAATGCCAGGCCTCCCTGTCCATCACCAACTCCTGGAGTTTACCCAAACTCATGTCCATTGAATCGCTCATGCTATCCAACCATCTCATCCTCTGTCGTCCCCTTCTCCTCCTGCCTTCAATCGTTCCCAACATCAGGGTCTTTTCAGTTGAGTCAGCTCTTCGCATCTGGTGGCCAAAATACTAGAGTTTTCAGCTCCAACATAAGTCCTTTCAATGAACACCCAGGACTGATTTCCTTTAGGATGGATTGGTTGGATCTCCTTGCAGTCCAAGGGACTATCAAGGGTCTTCTCCAACACCACAGTTCAAAAGCATCAATTCTTCTGCACTGAGCTTTCTTTATAGTCCAACTGTCACATCCATACATGACCACTGGAAAAACCATAGCCTTGACTAGACGGACCTTTGTTGACAAAGTAATGTCTCTGCTTTTTAATACGCTATCTAGGTTGGTCATAACTTTCCTTGCAAGAAGTAAGCATCTTTTAATTTCATGGCTGCAGTCACCATCTGCAGTGATTTTGGAGCCCCCCAAATTAAAGTTAGCCACTGTTTCCAGTGTTTCCCCATCTATTTCCCATGAAGTGATAGGACCAGATGCCATGATCTTCGTTTTCTGAATGTTGAGCTTTAAGCCAACTTTTTCACTCTCCTCTTTCACTTTCTTCATTTTCTACCATAAGGATGGTGTCATCTGCATATCTGAGGTTATTGATATTTCTCCTGGCAATCCTGATTCCAGCTTGTGTTTCTTCCAGTCCAGCATTTCTCATGATGTACTCTGCATATAAGTTAAATAAGCAGGGTGACAATATACAGCCTTGACATACTCCCTTTCCTATTTGGAACCAGTCTGTTGTTCCATGTCCAATTCTAACTGTTGCTTCCTGACCTACATACAGGTTCTCAAGAGGCAGGTCAGGTGGTCTGATATTCCCATCTCTTTCAGAATTTTCCACAGTTTACTGTGATCTACACAGTCAAAAGCTTTGGCATAGTCAACAAAGTAGAAATAGATGTTTTTCTGGAATTCTCTGCTTTTTCGATGATCCAGCAAATGTTGGCAATTTGGTCTTTGGTTCCTCTGCCTTTTCTAAAACCAGCTTTAACATCTGGGAGTTCATGGTTCACATATTGCTGAAGCCTGGCTTGGAGAATTTTGAGCATTACTTTATTAGCATGTGAGATAAGTGCAATTGTGCGGTAGTTTTAGTATTCTTTGGCATTGCCTTTCTTTGGGATTGGAATGAAAACTGACCTTTTCCAGTCCTGTGGCCACTGCTGAGTTTTCCAAATTTGCTGGCATATTGAGTGCAACAGTTTCATGGCATCAGCTTTTAGGATTTGAAATAGCTCAATTGGAATTCCATCATCTCAACTAGCTTTGTTCATAGTGATACTACCTCAATGCCCCTTGAATTGGGCAAATTCAACTTTCACAAATAAAGGGCAAGCATGCATCATGCAGGCAACAAGAGGTGGGCCCTCCCTTTAGAGCAATGAGCCCCCTTCCTTCCCCTGGGAGCTTCAAGGCAGTCTCAGCCCCTTCTGTTCTTCCACAGTAAATAATACAGCATTGGATCAGTTCACACCACATTACGCTGGACAATTAAAAAACCCACTAAATATAAATATGGCATTAACATCTAATTATTCTCAACAATCAAAGCAAAAATCACCATCAGTTTATACCTATGAAGTGCTCAGGTCTACTGGAAACGTCTTGTCTGACTCTCACAGCCTCCTGGGTAGACTGCATAGGGCTTGGCTGTGAAGAAGCTTCTCCAAGATTCTCTAGCAAAATTTTCATTAAAACTGTTAAGTCTTCTCTACTGAGAGCAACCTAGAAACCAACAATAGGTTACTGTTAATACAAAATAACAAATGATGCAAAATATCTATGTGTTAACTTACGGTCTGTCAAATTAAATGTTCATCTAACTAAAAACAACAAGTGAGTTGGGATCATAAATAGCAGGATGAAAGTATTTTATCTTGTATAGTATTAGACATTCAGATCAGATCAGATCAGTCGCTCAGTCGTGTCCAACTCTTCGCGACCCCATGAGTCGCAGCACACCAGGCCTCCCTGTCCATCACCAACTCCCCTGTGTGTAAACAGATTTTTGCCTCCACTCATATCCAAGCCCCTCCTCCTGCCTTAGCTGTTATTATTACTGTAACTCATTCTGTTCTGGACCTGTGTTCCTCTCCCCTCTCCCTAGCTCATCTCCATTCTGCTTCTCTCTCTTCTCATCCAGTACCGGCATCCTCCTCCACATTGTTTACTCTCCCCCAAACTCAAAATAGGAAGAATGCTGTTCAGTTTCCCATCTCCATCAAGAAGGAAAAAGATGTGCTCCTGCAATGTAGTCTTATTCTCAGTACATGCATGTCTGCATATTCTTAAATCATTTAACCTATCAAGATGATGCCTCCTAGGACAGTAACAAATGCATCTGCACAGTACTGTTAAAAGCCAAAACACAGGCCAAGATGAGCATCTTGCTAATCTCCAACCTTTATAAAAAGCGGATACATGACAAAAAAGAAAAAAAGAAGCAAGAGATTTTGAGTCAATTAGATATGTGTCAACTATACCACTCTCAAGCTGTGCTGTTGGCTAAGTTTCTTAGCCTCCTTAACTCATTTCTTAATCTTTAAAACAAGAATAATATCATCTTCCTCATTGGTGGCTGCAGAACAACATGAAGCTGCTAGAATAAAGAAAGATGCTACTGGCTGCTAAGACCCATTAAACCTTTTCATCCTTCCATCATTTGTGCATTTCCCCTATACATACTGGGGCTTCCCTGGTGGCTCAGAGATAAAGAATTTGCCTGCCAATGCAGGAGATTCAGGTTCGATCCCTCAGTCAGGAAGATCCCCTGGAGAAGGAAATGGCAACCCAATCCAGTATTCTTGCCTGGGAAATCCCATGGACAGAGGAGCCAGGTGGGCTACAATCCATAGGGTTGCAAGAGTCAGACACGACTTAGCAACTAAATAACAGTAATAACCTACACCTAGTAATAGTGGTCCAAAAGGTCTTTTTGAAGTTCAGTTCAGTTCAGTTCAGTCGCTCAGTCGTGTTTGACTCTTTGCAACCCCATGAATCACAGCATGCCAGGCCTCTCTGTCCATCACCAACTCCCAGAGTTCACTCAGACTCACGTCCATCGAGTCAGTGATGCCATCCAGCCATCTCATCCCCTGTCATCCCCTTCTCCTCCTGCCCCCAATCCCTCCCAGCATCAGTCTTTTCCAATGAGTCAACTCTTCACATGAGGTGGCAAAAGTACTGGAGTTTCAGCTTTAGCATCATTCCTTCCAAACCAAATCCAAACAGGTGTATTCACAGCACCTTTTCTTCTGAACACCGCAGTACCGAGCCCCTCAAATTGTGCCCTTATCACCAAGGACAACACCTGATTCCCAGCCTAAATGAAAGCGTGGACATATTTTAGCATGAGATGATGACCAGGGATTTCTTATTTGCTCCAAGTCCCAGTCCTTAGAAAACAGACGTCACTTTAACTCCCCAGAACTTCTCTCTATATTCATTCCCACTTGTGCTACCAACTGAGATATCATAGCCTCCCAAAGAACAGCCAACTTCACCACCTCCTAGTATTTGAAAAGGATCCAATGTTAGTTCTGGGATCTAATCTGAGCAAGGAAGAATTTAAGAGAACAGTACTATATCCTAGAATAGAAAAGTCAATACTCTGACTAAATACATGCTCTTCTTTATATATTTATTCATACCACAGACAGGGATCTCTCATTCCTATAACAAGCCTCAATTTTAATATCCTCACTAGTAGAACTCAGCTCCTTTGACCGTTCTTGCTTTATCTTAAAACTAACTCTGAAATAGTCACAGATATCAAAACCCACTACACTACCGCAATTTTCACTCGTCTTCCACACGTTCTGTTTAGTCACTCCCTCTTTCCCTATCCCCTACTGCTTGGTTTCAGCAGTTTCACACAGAGGCACACAAGAACCCCAAGGTTCCTAAACTTTGGTGACCATCTTTGACCAGGATCATCTCTTCCTGCGAGCCTACCTGTGACCTGCTAACTACAATATTAAAAATACTGCTGTTTATATGCTTACCAATGAAACATATTCACCTTCGGAAAATGTCTGGTCTTCTAATTAAAAGTGTTTCTATACATTAAAAACACTATTAAAGGTGCTTTGGATGTGGTATCTAAATATCACTTTACAGGGACTTGCCTGGAGGGTCTATACTTAAGATTCTATACTTCCAATGCAGGGGGCACAGATTCAGTCCTTGGCTGGGGAACTAGGATCCCGCATGCCATGTAGCACGGTCAAAAAACTTTTTTACATAAAATTTAAAATATCACTTTTCTTTTATCATTTGTCTTAAAACTTGAACAGAATCTTCTAAAATTACTAATAATAATCTCAGTAGCCTCCCTAGCTTTCAACCTCAGAGTTCTTGCTGGCTTCACCAAATATTCAACTAATAAGAAATAAAGAAAAGTGTGAAAAACTACGACACCTTCATTTTCAGTTAACAAAGCATTCCCTTTTAAATGTTTTATCACTTTCTGATGTACACTACAACTACAATGTGATCAATGATAAAAGACTAGCTAGCAAGCAATTACTTTATACACATACTTACCTGCATAGGTTTTAGTCTTCCTTTTACCTCCATCCCTGGAATTTGCACATACCATGATGCTGCTAAATTTCGCTGTATGTATAAAAGCATGTTGACTGGTTTTAAAATTTCAATGTCATGTTGTGGTAAGTCAGCCTGCAAAATTGTTCTGAAAGATAATTAAAAATTTATTTTATATTTCTAAAATGTACATTTTAAAATGAAGACTATCATCATATGTGTACCAGTTTCCACACAGTATTCTTCCAAACACTAAAGGCTGCTATCAGAATTCTTTTAGAACATGCTTCTTTTCAAAAATCAATCAGAATAAGTTTATAAAACAGTGCTACATAAAACAAAGCCCATGCAATGCTGATTTTAAAGAAACAAATTGCATGAGTATGACTACTGCACTATTCACTATCTTTCCCAAAGACTAATAATAGCTACCAACCAATGTCATACAAACAAATGTTACATCCTCCTAAAACATCTCTGAAGGACAAAGAAAGAGATGCTCTTTCATCCTCTCGTCATGCTGATCACTCTTGTCATCCAACAGAGCCAACACTTTGCCATTTTGATTTGATAATCCATTAGATAGCTTACTGAGAATTCCTAAATGTGACATGCTTTGGAAACAAGAAATAAATCTTAAATTTTATTATATTTTTAAGAAGTCTTTGTTCATGTACATCTCTGTGCAAAGCAAATAAATAAATATATAAATTGAGTATTAACAATAATCTTATAATAGGAAATTTTTATAGAGTAAAAAAACACATCATAAATTTAGTAAGACAAAGTATAGATTCTATGAGGTCCATCACTATCAACCACTAACAAAAAAACCAATGGTCAAAGTTTCATGATTAGAAGAAATAAGGAATATGAACCATGAACCACTAGAGTGTTTTACCCTGGCAATGAGTCTATGATCATACTATTTCTAGTAAGTAATACAAGTTGGGGCTTCCCTGGTGGCTCAGTGGTAAAGAATCCACCTAAAATGCAGGAGATGCAGGTAACTCCTGGGTAGGGAAGATTCCCTGGAGAAAGAAATGGCAACCCACTCCAGTATTCTTGCCTGGGAAATCCCATGGAGAGAGGAGCCTGGCAGGCTATAGCCATGGGATGGAAAAAGAGTCAGACACAACTTAGCGACTAAACAATATGTAATTGGATTATATATTTATACCTGGACAGCTTTAGCTGAGTGAGGTGGATGTCCATTTTATCAATGACGGGGGGTAGAGAATGATGTCCCCTAGAAACCACAGTAAATCGGTTTTCAACTGTGATTAGACCCAGATCTGCGGTAATAGCATTAGGTGATACTGAAGACTGAGGAATGACAATAACTGGCGCTTTCACGTTGATATCCATCAAAAGGCGGACACTCTTTTCGGCCAAGTCTTTCATGCTGGAAGCAGCTCTTTCTGCAGCCTGGGCCGTAGCTGAGCTCAAGGCTTCTTTGGCAGTTTGAAAATTATTGAGGAAGTTCTGTGGGAAAATACTGGTATTTAGAGTTCCCCCAAAAACAGGGATTTATTTTTCAAAGGAAAATCTTTAAAAAAGAGAAGCTAAATAAAAGAGGCGATGTAAAAGAGATGTTATTTATGACTGTGTACATGAAATAAAGTTTAGAAAGATACACTCTGAGATATTAACATGAACAAGAGTCCCTTCACTTTATGTATTTCAGAATTATTTTTTATTGACAAATTTTGGTAGCAATTCTTTTTTGTGTGTGTGAAAATAACAATGTTTATTGAGGACTTGCTGAATGCTTTACATGTTTTTCTTTGTTTCATATTTTTAAAATTTATTTATTTAAATTGGAGGCTAATTACTTTACAAAATTGTGGTGGTTTCTGCCATACATCAACATGAAACCTCCCTTTCACTCATTTAAAACCTCCCTTTTACTCATGAACGTTGGCCATTTTAACCCAAATTTACATAAAAAGGTGGACGAGAAAGCTTTATGGCTCCCAAAGTAGCTTTGAATCTGTACCTCTAGGTCATAGGAATAAAGTCTAGTTTTAGAAACTAAGGTTTTGCCTGCTTATTTCTGAAGATTCTTTTCTTAAGTGTACTTCAACATGAACAAAGGTGCTTAAGTTTTACAATCTTGCTATCACTAACAAGAGTCAAAAATTATTTATTTAGAGATACCATTCATCTCAATTTCAACTAAACACAGAAAGTCTTTTCCCAAAAGAGAAAAGAACTGGAAGCGATATTCTTGATGCACATCCATTAATAACACAGATGGCTTATTTAGTTGTTTATTTGACTAACCCCCTCCAAATAAATTACTTTTCAGAAAAATAGAACATCATGGTTTACATAGAAATGTGTGATTTGAAAACTTTGATTAACAGTCCTGCTAAAAGAAAGGTATAGGCAAATTAAACTCATTACTCCATGAAACTTACATGGAAATAAATAATTAAAAGAATTTTATGGCCTTCTTTATTATAATTATAATCAACACTGTAAGCTCCAGTATTAGCCCTTTCAATGCCTAATGGTCTCCTTAAAGGATTCTTTTAGCTAACCATATTTTAAGGGTATCTCTCAAAACAACTAAAACTGAAAAGCCGTAACAAACATCAGAAAGTATTTTCAAATTATGTAACTATGTTAAAGAATGATCCTTCATAGTTGGTTCAAACCAATGATAACTTTAATAATCTATTCAGCATTTGGGAGTTTATCACACAATCCTATTTAGTAAAGATTTTGACTATCTAGATTCAGATACACAGGCAAAGATATTTAGGCTTCAATGAGAAATAAATATATTTTTAAAATAAACTTACCAAAAGAGACATGAAGAATTTATGAACATATACAATCTGAATACAACCCACTTTGAGACTAAGTTTGCCATCTACTTTAGACATATCAGCGTAGGCCTTTCCTTCTGTGGCATCTGAATAAAGAGTCATTTCAAACCTAAAGACTTCATCTCCCAAAATAGAGACAGCCTAAAAGTATTAAATTAACTTGTTATTACATCAAAAGAGTTGTATCACTGTATTACATGGTTTCTTATTACAGAGTCCTTGACATACAAAGAAGCATCATTTATATCCAAGCTTCAACAAAATACTAGTTAAAAGCATTTAACTTGACAATAACATTTTCCTAAATCCACAAGAAAAAGGTTTATCAATGGAGATATCAATCACTTAATTGGTCAAAAATAACTTTAACACATCATCTAGTCTACATACTGGAAAAGGCAATGGAACCCCACTCCAGTACTCTTGCCCGGAAAATCCCATGGACACAGGAGCCTGGTAGGCTGCAGTCCATGGGGTCACTAAGAGTCGGGCACCACTGAGTGACTTCACTTTCACTTTTCACTTTCATGCATTGGAGAAGGAAATGGCAACCCACTCCAGTGTTCTTGCCTGGAGAATCCCAGGGAGGGGGCAGCCTGCTGGGCTGCCTTCTATGGGGTCGCACAGAGTCAGACACGACTGAAGCGACTTAGCAGCAGCAGCAGCAGTAGCAGTCTATATACAATGTGAAAGCAGACAATGACCATATTCATGGCCAATTCCCAACAAACTGCCTGACACGTGACAGATACTACATATACACTGAACAAATGATTAAAGACATCTCCAGACACAAAAAATACAAAAATAAATTTCAATATTGAAACATTTTTTAATTACCTTTTTGTGAATGGATGTTATATCAACATTCGTAACTATGATATCCTTAAGTCTGGCAAACATGTCAGTCTGCTTTGGCCGTACAGAGACAGAGGCATCCATTCCTGTGGGAAATACAACACTTTTAATCTAATCCAAGTGAACTAATTCAGTGTTATTTAAATTCAATAATATACTACCAAGATAGAGAACAGATAAAATTACTATTAGACAAACGTAAAGTAACAACTTAGTTTTTAATAGTTCTTAAAAATGTTTTGGCTGTGCCGTGTGGCATGTCAGATCTCAGTTCCCCAGCCAGGGATCAAACCAGCTCCCCCTGCACTAGAAGCACAGAATCTTAACCACTGGACCACCAGGGAAGTTCCAAAGGTAACAACTACTATGTATGAGATACCTATTAAATATTATAATATTTATATTATAATATAAAGTGCTAGAAGCATCTCACCCATAAAATTTGTGGAAATTTAAAAACAAAAGTAATCAAATTTCAAAGACAATTAATCACAGGTCTCCAAAAACAAGTATCCTGGGCATTAGCATGATCAAAATCAGTCATTTAGGACAACAGCTAACATATGTTGAACAGTCATTTTATAAACATTATATAATGAAAACTATTAATCTGAAAACTATGAGTAAATATAATTTGATGAATAAATACTATTCTTTCTATAATAAATTTTATCCAAAACACAATTTCTATCCAAAAAATGTTTCTCATTTCCATGATTTCTAAAGGCATGATTTTTAAAAACAGTTCTCAGAGTGAATCAGAGAATGGCTAAAGCTCAGCCCCAATAATGAACCTAGATCATTACCACGCTACCCATAAACAGATCCTTAGTAGTATTTGCTGAATGGAACTGATTTTCTAACCCCTGTTAACTGCTTATTATGTACATGACAGGCATTTCTCTTAATATATATTAAGTTTGCAAATATGCAAACTTAACCCTCACAACAATCCCATGAATAATTATTGTAACAATGTCCATTTTATAGAAGAGCAAACTTAGGCATGGAAACATAAATTAACTTGCTCAAGGTCAACCAGTAAGTTTTAGAGCCAAAATGTGAACCTTGACAGGCTGTTCCAGAATCCATGGTATAATCTGAACTCATCTTTCTATCAGGCTGATGATGAGTAAAGCTTATAAAATTTCTTTTAGAAACCTCTTTTACTGATGTTATATACACACAAAAGGCAAGGGCAATAGGACAATGACATTTTCTTTACTCAGTGAGATGCTACGCTATTCATTTCTCAGTTTAAACTCATATTATTTTGAAATTGCAAACAGAACATGAGACTAAATCTTAGACTTATTCTGAAAAAAATTTTAAAATATAAGAAATGTCTTATATCAGTCATGAATCATAACAAATTTACTTCTAACATTTCAAAGCATATCTCTGAAAAGTTTACAGGAGTCTTCAATATAAATAAACCCAAGATGACTCATGATGATCTAAAGGGGTGGATGGTGGGGGGGAGGTTCAAGAGGGAGGGAATATATGTATACATATGGCTCAGATGGTAAAGAATCTGCCTGCCAATGCAAGAGACCCAGGTTCAATCCATGAGTTGGAAAGATTCTCTGGAGAAGGAAATGGCAACCCACTCCCGTATTCTTGCCTGGGAAATCCAATGGACACAGGAGCCTGGCAGGCTGCAGTCCAGGGGGTCGCAAAGAGGCTCATGTAACTAAGCAACTAACACACTCACTTTTTATAGCTCATTCACTTTTTTTTTTTTTAAATGACTGTGCTGGGTCTTCACTGCTGCACCCAGACTTTTTTCTAGTTGTGTTGACCAGGGGCTACTCTTCTTTGCGATGCTAGGGCTGCTCACTGTAGCGGCTTCTCTTGTTGTGAAGCATGGACTCTAGAGTGCATAGGCTTCAGCAGTTCTGGTTCAAGGGCTCAGTAGTTGTGGTTCCCGGGCTCCAGAGTACAGGCTCAACAGTTGTGGTGCATGGCTTAGTTGCTCCACAGCCTGTGGTATCTTCCTGGAATAGGGGTTGAACCCATGTCTCTTGCAGACTAATTCTTTACCACTGAGTCACCAGGGAAGCCTACTGATTCACTTTTTTGTACAGCAGAAACTAACACAACATTATAAAGCAACTATACTCCAATAAAATATTTTAAAAATAAATAAATAGGGCTTCCCTGGTGGTTCAGCAGTAAAGAATCTGCCTGCAATGCAGGAGATGTGTGCAGGAAACACAGGTTTGATCCCTGGTTCGGGAAGATCTCCTAGAGAAAGAAATGGCAACCCACTCTAGTATTCTTGCCTGGGTAATCCCATGGACAGAGGAGCCTGTCTGGCTACAGTCCATGAGGTCCCTAAAGAGTCAGATGCAACTCAGCAACTAAACAACAAATACATAATAAAGTTTACCATTTAGAAAATTAAAAAATGGAAAGTCATATCTTATTAATGAATGAGAAAACTCAGTATCATTAAGATATCAATTCTCCCTAAATTGGTCTACAGATGCAATGCAATTTCAATTAAAATACAAGGCTAAGGAAAAAAAAAATACTACAAAGCTTTTTGTTGAAATTGGCTATTGTCCTTGAAGTCACTAAGTTATGTTCAACTCTTTGTGACCCCACAGACCACTGCACACCAGACTCCTCTGTCCTACACTATCTCCTGGAGTTTGCTCAAATTCATGTCCATTGAGTCTGTGATGCTATCTAACCATCTCATCCTCTGCCGTCTCCTATTCTTTTTGCCTTTAATCTTTCCCAGCATCTTGGGTCTTTTCCAAGAGTTGGCTTTCACATCAGGTTGTCAAAATATTGGAGCTTCAGCTTCAGTATTGGTCCTTCCAATGAATATTCAGGGTTGATTTCCTTTAGAATGGACTGGTTTGATCTTGCAATCCAAGGAACCAAGAGTCTTCTTCAACACAATTCAAAAGCATCAATTTTTTGGCACTCAGCTTTCTTCATGGTCCAACTCTCACAACTGTGAAGTTGGAAAGCTAATGGTAAAATTTACATGGAAATGCAAAGGATGTGGAATAGCCAATCAGATGAGGGGAAAAATGTAATTTTACTAACTGTTACTGAAATCTTGGGGAAAACAAAAAAAGACAAGCCATGAGAAATCTACCATGCAACAAGCTCATTCTTCCTAAAGGTCTATGTAAAAACAAAAGTACCTACACCAAGGAATACCTACTTACCATGTATTCTAATATCTGCAATGTTACACTTGTGATCACAGACAAAAACATTAAATGCATTTAATTTAGCGCTGACTTTTAAATCAAACACATCGTCTTGAGAAGAGTTGCTGGATACTGAAAAGTAACAAAATCCTTGTGATCAGCAAAATGTAAAGATGATATAGCACATAAAATAATCTCAAATTCACTAAAAGTACAATATGAACTATGAAGAACCAAAAAGGTCTCCATTAAGATTATACATAATTAATATTATTTTTAAATCAATTTTCAAATGCCAATCAGACAAAAACTAAATTTTTCCATCCAAATTAAAAATAAAGGAAACTTTTATTAGCACCTGGTAAGTACAATTTTGTTAGATGGAAAACTTTACTATAATTGTTCTCCTAGGAAAAAAAGAAAAATCCCTATAATAGGATTCCAGGATTCCAATAGAGATAAATTTTGATATGGAACTTCTTTTCACATTATATATTAGATCAAAGAAAAATATTTCATGAAAAACTGAAATGACAAATTAGTAAAAATATGTATTATTAACTATGACACATACAATACATGTTACTAACTATACAGCCAATTTCTCTAGACTGTATTCTGTTTCTCCATGAAGAATCCTAAGATAAAGTCTGTAAGAAATGAACATAAAGAGCTAAAGTTAAGGAACAAAAAGTTACTCTATAATATGTATTTGTGTCTGTGTACATGTCTAAGAATCACAATCAAATGGACTCCCTTAATCTATTTTAGTTCAAGTCCTGATTGATAAATATAAGATATAATTTCCTAGAGATGTGTCTTGACTGAAGGAAACAATGTTTCTTATAAAACTGTAAAAGTATGGGGACATCAGTCCTTAATCACCAAGATGATAAAAGAGTTTGTTTGTTTGTTTTCCCTTAAAATTTAAAGTAGCATAATCAAACCATAAAAAAAAACAGCTACACAGCATAACTAGAATATTGTTTCTTTGGATTAGGATTTTTTTATAGTTTATTGTGAGCTTAAATACTCCCTGTATCAGATTCAATATTACTAACAGCTTTATATTTTAAAGATGCAACCAATAACAGTCTGAAAATTAAATGACCAGATGTTAGATACTCACATCATATGATACGAAAGAAAAATAATTAAAATAATATTTGACTTAAAAATAGGCACATATTCACTCAGGCTACACTATATCTAATATTTTCAGGGCACAAGTCATGGCATGTGCCCATATCTCTATGTGACTTAAATACAGTTTTGGTTTGAAATCAAAGTGAGTCTGTCTCTTCCATGAGATTATTCCTTTTGTGTCTTGCAAAGCTTAAACCTGTTGAGTACCAGGTAGTTTTAACTGACTGAAATAGGCCTTTGTTACTATGTATGACTGTGATCATACTTTAATTTCTTCCTTTCTCATTTTCACTAGAGTGAAGGCTATGAGCACATCAATGCAAAGTATATACAATTTTATTTCATGAAAAAGCAAGGCAGTGAAATCAAATATAAATACACAATTAACATTAAACACTTATTTAAAATCTCTCACTAAATTTATATCAATACCATAAGAGTAAAATCCGCTTTCTTTTGAAACCAACATAATCTGTTAAAGCACCGGAAACATTAAGGTGCTAACTGGTCATCTTAGCTTAAAAATACAAGTTATTCTGTTCAGTTCAGTTCAGTTATTACACATGATTATTAAAGTTCAGGTAGAAAGTATGAGACCATGACTCAAAAGTTAATACCAGTTTTGGCAATGATACTTCTGGACTCCCCCATAAGTGGTTTCAGCTCCGAGTCCTTCTTAGAAGGTTCAGAGGATGGAACAGCAGAGGACAAAAAATCCATGAAGGACAGTAAAGCTTCCAAATGAAGAACTAAGTCTAAAGATGAAAATGAAACCTAAGATAATGAACAATTAGAGAGGCAAATTTCAGATACGGAAACATTTTTATGTCAAACTTCAACATATACAAGTAGCCCAAGAATAGTTCAACCAAGGACCTTTTTTATTTGAGAAAGAATTCACTATTACTTTGTTAATCCTTTACCAGACAATAAACTAACACTGCCAACTTCCACACATGACCATACTTCTAACTTCAACAGAACTTGACAGCTATTAAGTAAAGATTTAGAAGTATTATCAGCCTTAGCTCAGTGCCCTTATAGATGGTTCCAAGCAACGTCTGTACTGAGCCATACTTTCTGCCTGACCCTTAATTTTTTTTCTAATCCTAAAGTCAGTTAACAATTCAAGTGCTTAATGCTTCCATTAATAGGATGTCAAATAAGAGTTGTGAATAAAATTCCCTTAAAAATGTATTATTTTGTCCTCAACAAGGAATCATTAGTTTGTACCTGGGAAACAAACAGTCTTTTAGGAAATCAAATAAACGTTTGTAATAATTTTATCTCAGCTCTATATTCATTTCTTCTATCTACAAGATTAGATCTATTATTACCACTCTTACTCTAATTTTAGAACTCACAATCTCACAGCTGAAGATGGCTTTGAAACTATATTTAATTATTAACATATACCCTAGCCTGATAGTAAGTTAGAAAAGACATACCTCAAGTGTTTGTTTGGTATTGTCATGAATAGTTTTAAATTCTGGTCCATCAATGTCTGCCTACAAATAATACAGGATTAAATCACCAGGTTGGAAACAAAAATTCACACATTGCAAAATATATATACATACAGTCTTTACTTTTCAAAGCATGCTATGAAAATACTATAAACATATTTTTTAAAGCAAAGAAGAATATGCCAAAAACACGAACGACCACATAAGTAATTCTCACATTCTGTAAAAGCAAAATCCCAAACTAGGAGGAAATGCTAAAGGTAGGGAAAATGCTAGTGCATCTGGATTATATTTTGCTCCAAATTACAATGGAACTTTGTGTACTTCCACTTATTCAAAAACATACAATTAACTCTGAAGGTTACTGAAATGATCCGGGACTGTCAGATGCTTGCATAATGCACTATAATCAACCAGCTTTAGAATAAAAAATTTTAGGGGAAAAAACTGAGACATTAAATATGAGAGAACTACATAACTTCATACACACAAATATTAAAGAATTTTAGAAATGAAACTAGGTACCTTTGTCAATAACATTTTCAGAAGGGGTTCATCTGTTATATTGGAAGAGTGAATAATGTGAAGAGGTCCTCCTTTAGCGTCTAAAAGAGAAAGAGAGATCATGAAGTCTTTTAGATATTTCAAATATATTAAAAACAGATCAGCCAGATACACAATATATACATTTCTCAAACCTCAAGAGTTGGGTGGTGCAGTGGATAAGAATCTACCTGCCAGTGTAGAGGACACAGGTTCCATCCCTGGTCCGGGAAGACTTCACAGTGCTGTGGAGCAACTAAAGCCTGTGTGCCCTAGGGCACTTGAGCTACAACTACTGAGCCTATGTGCTGCAACTACTGAAGCCTGAGTGCCCAAGAGCCCGCATTTCACAACTACTGAGCCCGCAGGCTGCAATTACTGAGGCCCTTGAACCTAGAGGCTGTGCTCTGCAATGAGAAGCCACCGCAACAAGAAGTCCCGCGCACGGGAACAAAGAGGAGCCCCAGCTCACTCCAACTAGAGAAAGCACAAGCAAAGCAATGTAGACCCAATGCAGACAAAAATAAATAATGAAAATAAATTTTTAAAGAATTCAAGAGTTGTATGCTAAAAATGGTGACTCTTACTATATGTATCATATCTCAGTAAAACTGGCTTGGAAATAAAATCCGAGATACTCCACAAAGACAAAAAATCAGCACTAGCCAATTACAAATGGTATAATATTTGGTACTAATGGTATTACTTATTTCAACAAATAAGAATATATTAAAGGACAAAGCTATAAAATACTTAAACTAGGGATTATTCTCAATACAAGTCTGCTTTACTTAAAGTGACCCCATAGAATTTCAATGAACTTTAAATACCTGTATTAACTTTAAAAGTTACTTTGGTACAATTTAGAAAGTGAATTTGAAAGGCTGAAGAGACTACAAAAGAATGCTAAATTTTTCCCTCTGTATATTTCTGTATTGCTTGTTATTTTTTACAAGTATATATTAATATTATTAAACACAAAAAAACACTGCTGTGATTTAAAAATAAATTTAAAAATCAAACAAAAACTTTACTTTCTAGTACACTAACTCACCTTTCAAAAAGGGTCCCTGGGCTCTATACCTGAGTATTGTACTTGGGTTGTGATTTCCTAATATGTCAGTTCACAGAGAATAGTTATAATATAATGTTGCCTTTTACAAATTCTGAAGTGTTTTGTAGAGACACTGGAGACATAGGCCTCATTCTTCTTTTAGATATATTCTACTTTGTGCTAAATATTTAGATATAGACTTATTTTATGATCAATTACTACACAGATAATGAATTTTTAATTTTTAAATATCAAATTACTTTCTATTAAATGTAATAAATTTAAACTAATTAAACAATTGCTGCTGTTGCTGCTGCTAAGTCGCTTCAGTCGTGTCCGACTCTGTGTGACCCCATAGACGGCAGCCCACCAGGCTCCCCCGTCCCTGGGATTCTCCAGGCAAGAACACTGGAGTGGGTTGCCATTTCCTTACAGTGACACTAATAGATATGCTTAAGGTTTATAAAAAGGTAGGGACCCCTGCCTATTACATGCACAATTTACAGAGACTATACTTCATACTTACCAGTGAACTCAAAGCATCGCATACTAATCTTTTTTAGATAAGCTTCAGCAGTCAGGTCATAGGCTTTAACTCTAGCTTCCAGTCCAAGCTGCAGGACATTTAGTTCATGTAAAGGCCTTCCTTTCTTTTCTGCTTTTTCCATCAAAGTAATCACAACCTAGAAAAAGATACCAGTATTACCACAAACTATTTCACTAATACACATTGAAGATATGTTAACAATTTAATAACCATCCAGACTGATATAATAAACAATTCACCCAATGTAAAGATGTGCACTTCAAATTGCCTAGGGTTATTTACTTTGGAGGCACACTTACCTGTTCAGACTTTCAAAGCATAGCCAATATATTCTAGTGGATTTTAAGACAGCTAGGAAAAAAAAAAAAAAAAAAAAAGTGGTTCTACCTAATTCCCAGAAGTTCTAGTCTGATGGATGGTGTCAGACTAAATCTCAAAGTCTGAGATACACAGTCAATTTTTAAACTCCTCTTAAGGCAAGGTTTCTCAACCTTGGCATCAATGACATCTGGGGCTGGATCATCCTTTCCAGGGAGGAACAGTCCCAAGCACTATAGGCTGTTCAGTGGCATCATCGGCCTCTACCCACTGGCTGCCAATAGCCCCCTCTCTCTAGATGGCAACAACCAAAAATCTCTCCAGATGATGCCTATTATCAGCAAATTGCTTCCTCCCACCCTAATCACTGTCCTCGCAAAGACCACCCTAATCACTGTCCTCGCAAAGACAACTGTAATTACATGTATCACAAATGATATTAAAAAGGACTTATGGGTTTTTCTATGTACATATGTTAATGAAGCCCATTTGCAAATAGAATGATTCATCTATCAATGTTTCAATTACCAAAGCTTAAAAATCTTCAATAATTCTTAATATCACCAGAAAAACAGCAGAGGTTTAACATTAAAGAAATTTGTTCCAAAGTATATATTTCAGATTTTAAAAGTAGCATTCATTTGTTTAAAAATTTATTATGCTTAACTCAGAGACAGAATATAACCTCTGCTGCTGCTGCTAAGTCACTTCAGTCATGTCCAACTCTGTGCGACCTATAGATGGCAGCCCACCAGGCTCCCCCGTCCCTGAGATTCTCCAGGCAAAAATACTGGAGTGGATTGCCATTTCCTTCTCCAATGCATGAAAGTGAAAAGTAAAGTGAAGTCGCTCAGTTGTGTCCAACTCTCAGCTACACAACTATTTAACGATGAAGGGATTTTCAGAGGAAATTTTTTTCTTCTAAGTCCTCTATGTGTGACGTTTTCCCACATATAAACATGTTTATGTCTGGTTCCTTTCTCTATCCTGTCCCAGTCCCCTTCCTGAATCCTGTTTCTCAGACTCCATTTTATTACTCTTTAAAAATGCAACCCCAATCTCACTTCCTCCAGGAAATCTTCCCTGATCCTCTCAGACTGCTTAGATGCCCTCTTCCTACTATGAGGGCACCAAGGACGGAAACCACCTGCCTTGGTCGGGCATGATGATAACCGCTTGCCTGAACTGTCTCACAGCAGAAGGTCCAATAAGGAAAACAGAGCTTCCCCCAAAAACTAATGGAGAGAATTCGGGATAAAAGCAGATAAAAGGAGGGAGGAGATGCCAGCAAACAAACCCGGAAGAATTCAGACAGGGCCAAAAGGAGGAGGCGGGAGACGATATGTCCAGCCAACCTCCCAGAAGCCCTCACACTGCTATCGACATTGGCCAAGTCACAGGCGCACCATCAGGGAGACTCTGAGTCACCAAACATTCGGTGAGCAAGGTGACTGGCCAGAGGGAACCCGGCAACCAACCGCATTACCATGAACCAGACACTGGGGACCATATGACAGAGCAGTTCTCCCAGGTTCCCTTATCCTACGGCTCTTGGTCCAGGCACCCCTTCCCAATGACGTCTCTTGTGTTGTCAGGATACGTGTCTCCTCAGACAGCATATTACTGAGTGTTAGACAAGAACCCACTCTGGAACCCTGGAAAGGGTCCCCCATCCTGTAACACTACCATCACTACCACAAGCTCCCTAGGTATATTTTTAGTGGGAATTACAAAAATGTAATTAGTGGGAAAGTAATTTAATGGGAATATTACAAAAATGTTAACAGTTTTCTTGTTTGAGTTGAGTCTATCCCTTTTTGTTTCTTTAGCACTAAGCACATGCAATGAGTATTTGTTACATGCGTGAATACAGAAGAGGAAAATTCATTTACTCTTTCCTTAAGAATCTGCAGCTGGACAGCAGACTAAAAATAAGATAACATCTCTTAAATTTATACACATTTTATTCTATTGTATTAATGGTTACTAAAATTTGCAAAGAATTTTCTCAATCCTTTTCCTGTCTTTCCTATACAAAATCCAAAGCAAGCCACATTCCATCTGTCCTAAAATCATTTGAAAAGTGTGTCAAAGGGCATACTACCATTTTTTCTATGAAATACTATATCCTCCAAATATAACTCATCTTTAACGCTCAAATTTATAAATATTATATCTATATACAAATTACAAATAGCCTATGTAAGATTTTTTTAGTAGAGTAATTCCAGATATCCATTATCTATTCACCTCATTTTATAAAAGCAGATGAAAATTACACACCTCTTTAATTTCAAAATTCAACAGCATATTAATGATGTCTACAGATTTTATTTCTTCCACTCCAGCTGTTGAAGTATCTTGAGAAACATGCACATCTTGTTTCAATGTAGAGACTTCAAGTGGCTCTTTAATTTCACCTAGAGATGTTTAAAAGAAATTGATTTACCTCTACTCACACATTTCCTACATGAATACTCAATGAGGACTTAGACAAGTACTCCAGACTTGGTGCAAGCATTCAAAATCTACAAATCAGAATTATACAGCCCCAGCCCTTAGAGAGCTCAGTTTAGTAGAAAATACATACACACACACACATATATCGTATAAACAAAATAAGTAGGTTTCAACTGCTTATTAAATAGACATATTAAATAGACAAATGTTGACAGACTCTATGTAAGTGGATAGAAACCATGCAACTAGGCAAGACACTGCCATAAGGAGATCAAGAAAGTCTTAATAGGAGAGTTATCATTCAAGTGGAACTGGAGGATCTTCTCAAACAGAGGAGACAGATAAGAATAAAATAAGAGGTAGCAGAAAACCACAAAGAAAGAACACATCAGGACAGGATTTACAAACAGAATGGAGTTTGATGTGGTTAAATCATGAGGAGAATAACAAGAATGAAGGTTTGATAAGAAAAAAAGCACGGGAAAGTTGAAGCTTCTTATGCCATAACAAGAACCAAAAGTAAAACCAAATGACTATGGGCTTGTTGTCCTGAAATTCATACCCTGAAACACAACAAAATTTGCTTTTCAAACTGTAATACACAACACTAACAACAGCTAACAGCTATCACTTGCTAAGTACTCACTTCTGTGTAGGATGTGTGCTAACAGAGGCACATGGACTAGCGCAGTTAACTCTCATAACAATACTCTGACGTAAAAACTTTATTGTTCTCACTTCCCAGATGAGCACACTGAGGTCCCAACAGACTCAGTGCCTTGCTCAGTGTTTTCCATGTGGAAAACCACTGCTGTTAATTATTACCTTTGAGAAAGCAATACACAGGGCAAGGCTTCTTAACTATCACCTTATTTTAGCACTGTTTCAGGCATAATGTGATCCAGGGGAAATAATTCTAGCAAATATTTTGCTTTTAGAAAACAATTCCTAGAATAGGCAAAGGTTTCTTAAACAGAAAATAAAAAGCCCTCATCATTTAAAAAATGTTAGAGTTCATTAAAAGTAACTAATTCTATTAAACAGAAGGCCCATTCAGAGTGAAAGGGTAAACCACAGATAGAGAGAAGACATTTCTACACATATACTAATATGTATACATATAGCAAACGTAACCAGCAAAGGGCTCCTATCCAGAATGAATAAATAATTCCCATACACCAATTAGAAAAAAAGACCACAACTTAATAAAAATGGTCAGCAGACTCGAATGTGTGTGTAGTTGCTCAGTCATATTTGACTCTTTGCAACCCCATGGACTGTAGCCTTCCAGGATTCCCTGTCCACAGAATTTTCCAGGCAACAATTCTGGAGTGGGTTTGCCATTTCCTTCTCCAGGGGAATCTTCCCGACCCAGGGATCGAACCCGCATCTCTTTCGTCTCCCGCTGAGCACCTAGGAAGCCCCCATACTACACTTGATCTTAGTCAAAAGGCCGAGAAGACTTGAATGATCATGTCGAAAAAGAGAATATCCAAATAACCAATAAGCATATGAAAAGATCCTCAATTTCATTAGTTACCAAGGAATAAATAAAAACCAAAGACTGACAATGGCCTTCCTGGTGAGACCGTGAAAAAACTGGAACTCTCATACCTAGCTGGTAGCAAAGTAAATTGATTCAACCACGTAGAAAACTGATCAGTATAACCTGGCATAAGTTACTCAAGCTAAATGTTAGCTAACATATAAGCCAGTAATTCTACTCTTAGTTGTATGTTCAAAACAAAAAAAGTAATATAACTGTACCAAAAGATTGTGCAATAACTTTCACAGCAACTTTACTCATGATAGACAAAAACTGGAAACAGGAATAAAAGCAACAAACTAGTGCTAGATATTCCAACGGATGAATCCCACAAACAAAATGTTGAATGAAAGAAGCCAAAAAAGAAAAATTTTAATATGATTCCATTTATATGAAATTCAAAAAGAGGGAAAACTACTCTATCTACAGTACTACAAACTAGAATGGCAGTAAATTCTGGGTAGATCTTAGGGGAGGGTGGGAGTTTGGTACTGACCAGGAAAGAGCATAGGGAGGGCTCTAGGGTGCAGTGCTGGAAATGTTTTATATCTTAATCATGGTGATTAAGATCACCTTCTTAATCATGGTGATTACACCGGTATAGCCATATATAAATAAGTTCACTGACTTGTACACTTCACTATATGTGTTAACATACTGTAAAAAAAAAGACACCCCCCACTAGTTTTTTCATTGTGTGTGTGTGTTTGTTGTTGTTATTGTTGTTTTTGAGATACAACTGACTTAAATTATTGAACGCAAATCCAAAGCTGGTGCTCTGTGACAACCTGGAGGGGACAGGGTGGGAAGGAAGGTGGGAGGGGGTGCAGAAGGGAGGGGACACCTGTATGCCTACGGCCATTCATGTTGGTGTATGGCAATAACCATCACAATATTGTAAAGTAACTATCCTCCAATTAAAATTTTAAAATATTGTACTAGTTTTAGGTAAAAACAAAAACAGCTCTTTAAAATAAAAAAAAAAAATACAGTGGTATACCATTTTTTCACTCAGCAAATTGGTAAAAATTTTTAAATCTGATAATATGCTGTATTAGAAAAGGCACAGAAAACCTGATGGGAGTACAAAACACTCAGGCTCATTTTGCATATCAGTTCTATGAGGTTCAACTGTCAAAACAATAAGTGAAATTAAATTTTACTACGTGTACTAATTAAATTATTATTTTAAAAAAAACTAAATACTCTTATGCCGGGAGCCAGCATGAGGAACTCTGCCCATGGCAAAGGTCATGAGGAAGGAGGCTCGGCATACGCAAATGCGGGATTGAGCCTCAGGAGTCCTCCTGGAAATTCTCGAGCATCTACTCCCAAAAGTGCCTACTTTCTGCTTTGTGCTCTCACCTACACCTCTGACTTTATAGGGGGCTGCCCCCAACACCTCTCTCTGAAAAAAGAGCTAACTTACAGCTCCAGTTAATAAAGTTCCTGGGTGTGACAGTGTTTCAACCTACAAACTCCTTTGGAAATCCTCTAGCCTGCCTGAATAGGTTTTTCCAGCCACATGTGATTGTTCAGAGCCTCCCAACTGTGAGAGGCATGAGATGTTCTAAACTGTCTAAATACAGATTCCTTTGAGCAGTTAAAAGATTGCTTAGAAATTGTATTGGTGAAGGGTTTTTCACTTGTTGGGCCAATGTTTGCTGCTAAGTCTCCATATCCCTTACCTACTGTGTCCCTGGCAGTGTATTGATTGATATAATTGGTGTATAGAAATGTAAGTAGTAGCTTTAATGTTTGCAACCTTGAACCCTTGAGTTAATTCTTTTCTTGTTATAGCCCACCACACCTTTGCCCTATAGGAATGCAACTTTATCTAATGCTTTTGGAGGGTGGCGCCTAACTTTAGAATAATCACCTTTAGAGAAAAATAAGTTGTCTGAAGAAAGGATCTTAAAATGTTAACAGGCCTCCTGATGATGTAAATCACCTAAACTTTTGCATATGGTAAGTTTGAAAGCCTGGCTTCGATTAGGATCAGGGACTGCTGTCCTTGCATGACTCTATCCCTTCCCCCATTATCCTCTATGCACAACTTAAGGTATAAAACTACTTTGGAAAATAAAGTACGCCCTTTGGTTCACCAAAACTTGGTCTCTCCATGTCGTTCTTTCTCTCACCTTCTGGCTGAATTTCCATCTGGGGCAGGGAGGCTCGTCAAGCCTACTAATTTTGCCTGGGCTTCTAAGATCTGACCAGGGAGGCCTTAGTGTCTCCTCTCCTTCGGGAGAACGGGAGGATGCCTGTGGCCTACGTAGGTGACGCAAATTCCTTATTTTGGAATTTTATTAGCTTTCCACGTAAACCAAGTTATTCAGCCTCTTTTCTCCACTAAATTTTCTCACTGAGCTACCCTTATTTAACCACTCTTTATATCCTTAATTAATGTTTAATTAAGCAATTGTTTCCTGACCCTCGCCGAAGCCGTCCCAGCTTTGAGTACCCTGGATCCACGGGGGCTGGACCCCAGCACTTTTATCCAGTAGTCTTGGTATTTTTCCAACAGATAAACATGTACTGGTAAAAGTGTATGCACTAGAATAATTAATGCAACATAATAAAAGTGAAAGACTGAAATAAACCTGACATGTCCATTAATAGGGACTTTATAAATTATGATACTTCAACAGAATACCAAGCATCCATCACAAAGAATGAGTTAGATCTATACATAGCATATATACAGATATGGAATGAACACCAAGATACACTATGTATGTGTATATGCTGCTAAGTCATGTCAGTTGTGTCCTACTCTTTGCACCCTCATGAACTGTAGCCTGTCAGGCTCCTTTGTCCATGGGATTCTCCAGGCATGAATACTGGAGTGAGTTACCGTGCCCTCCTTTAGGCTATGTGTATATACATACATATAAAACAGCTTAGAAAATAAGTCTGGTAGTTACTTTGCCTCGACTGAAAGGGCCACTGTATCTGATAATTTAAATTCTCTTGCATTTATATTTCAGTACAATTTTTTCAGTATCTTTGTTTAGTGGTAATTTATCAACCACCTCAGTTTTTACACCTATATTACTAGTGTGTGCATGCTCAGTTATGTCCGACTCTTTGAGACCCCATGGACTACAGCCTATGAGGTTCCTCTGTCCATGGGATTTTCTAGGCACGAATACTGGATTGGGTTGCCATTTCCTTCTCCAGGGGATCTTCCTGACCCAGGGATCAAACCTACGTCTCCTGCATTGTCAGGTGGATTCTTTACCACTGAGCCTCCAGGGAAGCCCCAGGTATATTACTACTAAATCTTATTTTAAAGTCAGATAGAGTATGCTACATAGCATACTGTCAACTTAAATTTTATTCTTTCCTATATGTGCAAATTCAAAACTTATTCCAAGAATTCACTACTGATCTGAAACCTTTCTTTCTGGCCTCCTCCTAACTCACGCAACTTAGAAATAACTGACAGTTTGCTTAACTTAAAAGCAAACTGTCGTTTTATTCAATAGTATCTTATTTATTTTCTTGGTAATACAAATCACAGTTGTAAATATGTATTCATTTACTTCATTTTTATTGTCTATCTCCCCTACTAAATTGTAAATAACTTATATTATGCCACCTATTGTTAGCCTCTTACCTGTCTCCTGTATTCTCGGTTTTACTTTATTCAAATCTTCAGGAGCCTCACCAAGATTTTCTGCTAGTATTCTAAATAAGAGATTAAGATCTTCTTGATTTAGATTAACCTGTGAAATACAATGTTCCAAGAAAAGATAATTTCATTGTTGATGAAACAATTCTAATACAGAAAATAAATCCTTAGTAACAAAACACTAAGGACCGAATAATCTTAATGCTGACTAAAAAATTATATAATCATTATACACTCAAGTATTTCACTACTTATTTCATGTTAAAAATCTCATTTTCAAAGCAAAGACAGTGTCTGAGAAAAACAGTATGATTTATGAGTCAGTATTAGTTTCATCTACTTAATCCATATGATTCTCAGTGAAAGTTAATAATGATTAAAGAAATCAGATCACCTTTTTTCAAAGAAACCAATTTTGGAACATAAGTGCTACTATGCACATATAAGTGCTATTTTTTAAACAATAACAATTTCAATGTAATAGAAAGGCCATCTTCAATATAAAAAATAGGGTTCATTCAATGCTATAATTATCTTATGGGTACTTGCTGCTACTGCTGCTGCTAAGTAGCTTCAGTCGTGTCCGACTCTGTGCAACCCCATAGACGGCAGCCCACCAGGCTCCCCCGTCCCTGGGATTCTCCAGGCAAGAACACTGGAGTGGGTTGCCATTTCCTTCTCCAATGCATGAAAGTGAAAAGTGAAAGTGAAGTCGCTCAGTCGTGTCCGACTCTAGTGACCCCATGGACTGCAGCCCACCAGGCTCCTCCGTCCATGGGATCTTCTAGGCAAAAGTACTGGAGTGGGGTGCCATTGCCTTCTCCTAATGGGTACTTAGATATCCCTAAAATAAAAGGTTATATATATAATATATAGAAGAAATAGAATTATAATATACTGATACTAATAATTTACAAGTAGATCTCTGCTAATGTGTACATATAACAAATTTAAAAGCTAAAGAACACTTAACTAAAGATTAAATTCTACTAAAAACAATGAAGATGCTGTTGGACAATATCACACTTAAATTTTTCTTACAACAATCAGTAAAAAAAAAAAAAGTCCACATTTCATTTGGATTTATAATGAGAAAATCTTCAGAGTCTCAACTTTCAATAACAAGGTTTTTTCCACTCATCTACTCACATTCATTGACTCAAGATGTCCTTTAATTTCCACAACAGGCACCTTGTGGTACCAAGATGCAGCTAGATTCCGATTTACAAAAAACTCCAAGTTAATTGGGTGCAACAGCTGAATATCAGGATGGGAGATTCCTGACTGGATCACTGTCCTTATGGGAAATATAATTGATATATATGCATAAACATAGGGGTACATGCAAAATATCATTAAAAAAAAACAGTCCAAAGTTGTCGCTCTAAATGATGATTTGAAACACAATGCTGTTTTAGTGTTTTCTAAACTTGATTTATAGTTAATTTAACCTACAATGCACCAGCATAAACAGATTAAAATACAGCTGACCTTTGAACAACGCGGGGTGGCGGGGGGGGGGGCACTAGTGGTGACAACCCTCCACGCAATCATGTAACTTATACTTTGCCCTCCATATTTTGGTTCCTCTGTATATCCAGTTCCTCCACAACTCTGGCTCCAAACAACCATGGACTGTTAACACTGCATTATTTACCACTGGGAAAAAATCTGCTTATAAGCAGAATCATGCAGTTCAAACCCATGTTGTTCAAGGGTCAACTGTATATGATATACAATTAGCCTTTTAAAAAACTGTTTTCTTTAAACAGAAGATAGATGACAATGATTTTCAAAAAGAAACTGATATCACTGACAATATGGAGGAATTATCTATACAGTTGTTCAAGGACTCATACATACGCTGGTACAGAGATTAGAGAAAAAAACAGCATTTGAAAAGCAAGCTCTAAGTTTATAAAGCTCTTCACCAGGATTCTTTTCTTGACATGCCTTATAATCATTCCTTTTTTACTCAAGATAATTAAATATCATTGGATGGGGTAGAAAATGATTTTAAAATGCATGGACACACATTCAAATGTCGTCTGGTGTGAGCCCAAGAGATACATCATAACTTACACAGCATTCCTGCCAAAAATGTATAAGCTCAATTAAATCATGAGGAATCACTCAGACAAAACTGAGACTCGTTCCATGAAAACAACTAGACTATACTCTTCAAAACTGTCATCATCATGAAAAACAAAGAAGGCTTAAGAACTATTACAGAATAAATGTCTATCAGTACAGAAATCCCCCTCACTAGTACAAAATACAAATTAATGCCACATGTTACCATGGACTAAAAGGGAAATTCTTGGACCAACTGGTAAAATCTGAATATTGACTGAATGTGCTATGTACTCTGCCCATGGGGTTTCCCAGGCAAGAATACTGGAGTGGGCTGTCATGCCCTCCTCTCGGGGATCTTCCTGACCCAGGGATTGAACCTGCAACTCTTGCATGGCAGGTGGATTCTTTACCAATGAGACAGCAGGGAAGCCCTATTGAACCCACATTGGATAATATATTATACCAATGTTAAATTTCCAGAATTTGGTAACTGTGGTGATTATGTAAGAGGATTAAAGTCCTTGCTCTTAGGAGACACATGCTAAAGCACATAGCAGCAAAGGATAAGATATCTATTCTCAAATAGTTTAGCAAAAAATGTTTTAACTTCCAGTTATGAAATAAACCTTTGGGACGTAATGTATAGGATGGTGACTATAGTTAATATTACTATATCGTATATTTGGAAGTTGCTAAGAGAGCAGATCTTGAAAGTTCTCATAATAACAACAAAAAATTTCTGGAATATGTGTGTTGACAAATGTTAACTAGACTTACTGTGGTGACCATTTTGCAATACATACAAATATCAAATTGCTATGCTGCATATTTGAAACTAGTATAATCTGTCAATTATATCTCAATAAAAATAAAATTTTTAATTTAAAATATTAAGTATATATACAGAATTAAAACAAAGGCAAACAATTGGTGAATCCAGGTGAAGGATTATATGTGAACTCACAGTACTATTTTTGCAATTTGTCTGCAGGCTTGAGATTTTTCAAAATAAAAAGTTGATTTAAAGGACTTCCCTCATGGTCCAATGGTTAAGAATGCAGATTCACTGCATGAACCCATGCAATGGGACATGGGTCAATCCCTGGTCAGAGAACCAGGATCCAACATGCCTTGGAGCAACTAAGCCCATGCACCGTCATCAGAGAGCCTACGCACTCCAAAGAAAATCCCGCATGACACAACAAAGAACCCGCATGACACAACTATGACCCAACACAGCCCAAAAAATTAATAAATATTTTAAAATAACTGATTTAAGATAATGTTCTGTGCAATAGAAATATGTTGAGTATGAATTTCAACAGTCATAAAACTTTATAGACAATATTAAATAATACTTGAATACATAATTATTGAAAGAGCATTACCTAGAAAGCTTCAGTTCTGTTAGCTGCACATCCATTCTATCAATCACTGGAGGGTCTGAGTAGTTTTCACCAGATACCAGACTGAACTGATTCTGAACTCTGATTAACCCAAGATCAACCACTACTGCATTGGTGGAAACGGAAGACTGTGGGATGACTATAACTGGTGCTTTCAAATCAATATTGATGGAAACACGAAAGCTCCTCTGGGCAAAGTCTTTCACACTTGTGGCGGCCTTTTCTGCAGCCTGAGCAGTAGCTGCACTCAGAGCCTCTTTCGCTGTCTGGAAATTGTTCAGGAAGTTCTGGAGACACAAAGTAAAAGGAGAAATTCAACAGGAGGATAAGCACATCATTTCTAACACCATCTTCTTTTTATTTATGTGCTAATGTTTTCCCAATAAGTAACTTTCAGTTGAGTTCTGTTTTTCTAAAGTTAGGAAAGAATTATTGACTATCCATCCATATGCATGAGCTACCTGACAATGGCTAATTATAAATAGAGTTATATGGCTGAGAAACAGAGAAAAAAAATTATAATAGTTTTTGCACTTGAGAATTTAGATTCACTATGTTCCAGCAAAAACAATTCCATTGTAGGCAATGCTAGACAAAAATCATTAAATGATTTCAACTGTTAAAGAGAGGTTTTGACCTCTACATTAATCCATAAATAACATCAATAATCAAATCAATGCACATCCTAAAATTCAAAGTTTTAAGATTGCCATCATAATTATCAGACTTGCTTAAGTACTTCTAAGTCAAAAAAAATCTATATATAAATGGTGATTTTACCAGAAGTGACATGAGGAATTTATGGAGATAGACAATCTGAATACAGCCAACATTGAGTGATACCACACCATCCACCTTGGACATGTCAGTATAGGAATCCCCCTCAGTAGCATCTGGATACAAATCCAAGTTAAAATGAAAGACTTCATTTCCCATTATTGACACAGCCTGAAAAGCAGAAATGTGGATGAACAATGACAATGACAAAATAAAATCCCTATTGAAAAGTGTTTATAATCACTATAGAAACATTTTTCTATCAAAATATATTTCATTAGCATTTTTTAAAATAAAATATATATTAAAATAAAATATCTCATTTACCAAAAAATATTAAGGATTTACTGTCACCTACTTTTTTATGAACTGTCTTAGGATCAACATCAGTGACAATAATATTTTCCAATCTGGCAAATAGTGACTGCTTTCTTGACTGAAGAGAAAGGGAAGAATCGAGTCCTAAAAAGAAGCATATTATTTTAACTTCTACAGATGCCATAATAAGATCTTAAGATTTTTCTTCTATTGCATAACTTTATTTTGTAGGTGATATTTTTATAAATTTAGCAATGTCTGAACTCCCAATTGATAAGTGCAATATTAGATATTTTTGGTTTTATAAACAATGAAGCATATAAATTCATTAAAAAATAATTATTTGAACTTTCAACCTTGTGAAGAAACTACATCTAGTACAAACAGATTATCTTAGGATTTTAGTAAATTCTTTATACCTTATATCCAGTCATTTACATGGAGACTATAAAAGTTTGATTAATCAACTTCAGATTAGTAGATGCACTGCCAGTTCAGAAAGAACACAGAAAAAGCCTAGTTTTCTGGGTTTTAAGTTCTACAAGAATTGTATTACACATATTCTTTACCTTTACCAGATCACAATGAGCTTATAGAGTCAAGAGAAAAAAGCTAGACTCATTTTAGCAGCTTTTGCCTAAAAGAACATAATGGGCTCTTAGGATTTGTTCTTCATAAAGTTGCTTTGTATTTGTACCAAGCTAAAGCATATTCACAGACCTTAAACTGAATTCTGGGTTGACACTTAGCTCAGCTCATCAGGAGCATCCCTATAATGACGTTAGTATTCCTTTCACCTCTGAGACACTTGTGTGTGCGTGCTCAGTTACTCAGCTGTGTCTGACTCTTTGTGACCCCATGGACTGTAGTGCACCAGGGTCCTCTGTCCATGAGATTGTCCAGACTAGAATACTGGAGAGGGCTGCCATTTCCTTCTCCAGAGACAACTCTCAAAAAGGTCCAAGTGGTTCAGCTCTTGAAGAGTTAAAAAGAAAGTATGCAGTCCAATTATGTCACAAAATAAGCCAGTTTTCAAAGCTCAGAGGCTTCCATTTGTGTATATGCTTTAGCATTGCAAAAGAAACCTTATCTTTTCAATGATTTTTAAGATCATGAGAACTTTTACCTTGAATCTTGATTTCAGCAATATTGTTCTTCTCATCGCAAACAACAACACAGAAAGCATTCAATTTGGCAAACAGCCTGAAGTGAATAATGTCACTGTCTTTAGAGGATACAACCACTGCAAATAAACAAAGCATTTCTATCACAGTGGGATTCTAGGATTACATATTCTATGAAGGTTTCTTTCCTATATTAAGTGTTCGGCTTAAAATAATTTCAGAAGTCTCAAGTTCTTAAAGATTTCAAACACTTTTTCTCTTTATATATTCTGTAGTTTGCATTTGCAATAGTGAGGTGTTACTTTTATAATGTAAAAGCAAGAAAACATTTAAATAAATATAAGGACACTGAAACTCAAGGAAGCTAAATAATGTGCCTATGGTCCCATAGTTTAAGTAGCAGAGTCAGGATCTGAATAGAGTTCTTTCTGATTCAAAAGCTGGGTTCTTTTCCAATTCAATGATAACCTTGCATCCTGGCCCTCAAGTCTGTGGGTCTTGATTTCCTTATCTGCAAAATGTTAGATATGATTAGTCTTCTATGGAGCCCATTCAGGAGCCACTAAGAGAGGAGGAAGAGCTCAAAATCAATACAGGTCTTCCTCCCTTAGTACCTTCATAAAGGCATCGCCCATCAACAACAAAATAAGAACAAAAACAGACATTAAAAAAAAAAAAAAAAAAACCAGTATTAATCACATTTATCTAACATAGAACAAAAGGAGGGGAAATAGCATGCAAATGACTAACTAGATGGTCTCTAAGATTCCCCATTTGGCTCTACAGTTCTAAAACCCTTTCTAACAAGAAACAAACCGTGTTTTTCATACCCTTCTGCAGAGCTGAATTTTTTTGCTGTTTTTCAGTAGAAACCTGTATGTCCTTGGAATCACTCATGTTTTGGCCATCTGATGGAATAATGGTTGTCAGGTAGTTAATAGAAGAGAGAAGAGCTTGTGTATGCAGCAACAGGTTTAAAGATGAAAAAGCCACCTAGAAATATTTTAGAAAGAAAATTACTTTTCCAGGCCAGCTGTACCAGTAGTCTCCATATGATGAATGCAAAAGGCTCCCAACTAGGTTTGCATCAACGCCTTATACTGCTAGGAAGGGAGAAAGAGGAAAGGAAGACTTACAACCCACAATCCTTAAATAGGGACTATATGCAGAATAAATTACACTTAATATATTTTGGGGATCAAGGTAACCTAATTACTACACTCCCCAAGCCTAATTATCATAGAGCATATATAATCTGCCAGTAATGGTCATTCTAATATTCCACATATATATGGCTTTTCTGAATCTTCAATGACTGTTTATTATGATTATATAAAATATATGTTAGCACATCACACTCCAGAATCACCATGTGTTACCCCCATGTCAAGAAATTACTTCAAATGTGATATGCATGAGATTTAAATATAAAAAATGCAATTAAGAGTGACTCAGTCACTGATCTTCTACCACAATTATGATCTTATCATTAAAAAAAAAGAATACATAACTCATAGGAAAAAATATATTTTTAAAAATAATAACTCCAAAAAGATAAAATAGAACTGCTTTAAAGAATATATGATTTTCTAAAAGCAAATTGTTTTTTAATTTATTTGGCTCTACCAGGTCTTAGTTGCAGCATGCAGGATATCTAGCTCCCTGATCAGGGATCAAACCCAACCCCCTGCATTGGGAGCGTGGGACCATCAGGGAAATCCCAAAGTGAATTTTTAAAAAAAAAAAACTCACTTTTTATTCAAAAGAATTTGTTTTCACTGCTTCAAAACACTAAGTGGACACCAAAATTATTAAAAGGAAGAATCAATATTTAATAGATTCTCCCACATCTCCAAGATAAAATCTGAAACTCATTTCTCTCATTTTCTTTTTAATGTTTCCTAAAACAACACTTTGCCTCTTCTTCCTCTATTTGACTACCTTAGTGTGGCTCCAGAGTCCTCAGCATCTCTCCTTGTATTTCACATTCTTTTTGAGCCCTGCATTAAATGATATGTCTGGTTTGTTCAGAATCCTGTTGGTTCTTCGTCAATTAAAGTTCCCTCATCTACAGCATTACCTCCTTTAGAAATAATCTGGATGTGATACAGTAAGTTAAAATAAGAGCATCTTATCCTGAATCATAAACAAGGAGTATGAAAGACATTCATGAGGTTAATTTATAACTTCTAATGGTTCCTCAAAGGATACTTAAGACTTCCAGAGTAGGTTATTTCCAAATAGGATGTAGTCTTTTGATAGAATTTCTTACCTTAAATGTTTGTTCAGTTTTTTCAAAGGTAGTTTGAAAACTGGGTCCATTCTTATCAGCCTGAAAAAAAAAAAAAAAAAAAAGTTCTAAGGAAGGAATTAAGACCAAAGTAAACAAATCATTTACTTATAATCATTAATTTATTTATATTCAGTTACAACTGTATTTTTAAATACATTATATATTTAATTGTATTATCATTATTTTAAAGTTACATCCAAATCTATTTATTATAAGAGTACAAATTTGTCCTCCTTTAAACAGAGGAGAGCATGGCATCACTGACTTTTGGGAAATGGCTAGGGATCAGAAGGATAAACTATGAAGGCTAGAAGGTTTCAAGGTAGTCTAGCCCATCTGTTAGAAAGAGAAAGGAAGTGAAAGTCACTCAGTCGTGTCTGACTCTTTGCAACCCTATGGTCTATACAGTCCTTTGAATTCTCCAGGACAGAATATTGGAGTGGGTAGCCTTTCCCTTCTCCAGGGGATCTTCCCAACCCAGGGATCGAACCCAGGTATCCCGCATTGCAGGTGGATTCTTTACCAGTTGAGCCACAAGGGAAGCCCAAGAATACTGGAGTGCATAGCCTATCCCTTCTCCAGGGGATCTTCCCAACGCAGGGATTGAATTGAGGTCTCCTGCATTGCAGGAGGATTCTTAACCAGCTAAGTCACAAGGGAAGCCCAATGCATCTATTACCAAATGTTTAAATCCCATTAGAAAGTCTTCAAGAAGTCTATTTTAGGATATCTCCAAGAAAAGAAATCTCATTTTCTTAGAACTCCAAACTTTAGAGAACTTTGATTTAATGAGGTCTTCACCCTGAATCAAAAACCCATCTCCCATCATAATTACCAACTGGTTCAAGTTCTGTCCCTCGGGAATACATAAATTCAAAGTTTTACCTCCTGTGAGAAGCCTTCTGGCTAGATCAGTATCTCTGCCTCCCCACTCCCACAGCGCTTTGTGTTCTTCCTTATTAAAGAATCAAACACATTATATTTTAATTATTGCTTACCTATCTCCCTACTGGTCTACATATTCCTTAAGAATAGAGAATGTTTTCATCTCTGTATCCCAAATGCGTAACAGAATCTGACACAAAAGACATTCAATACATAGTTATTGAATGATCAAACAAATCAACTAATCTTGAATGAAACCAAATGCCATCAGTTCCTGCAGCATTCTTCATATAACATACTTTTGAGTCACTTCCAAACCCTGGCAGTTCTCTACTCAATCAAATCCAATTTGACTGCATCCCTTCTGAGGCAGGATACCCAGCCAAATATCACCTACACAAGCAATGAACGCAGGTGGGTGAATGTCCCCCAGAAGACAGGAGGATTTATTTTATCCCAGGCTTCCATCTTTGTAGACAAGAAATCTGGCTTTGTAAAATCCTAGTCCTATACTTGAGTGAAAGAGAAAGAAGGTGTACAAATGGAAAGAGAAACAGTAGATATCCCTGTGATTCAAAGCCATGACACAAAACAACTGCCTTTAATAATCTACTCTCATCTTTTCCCTCCCAGAGGATAGTTTAGAGTATTAAAATAAATATATAAACATTCTATAACCCTTACCTTAATGTACTCCACTTTTAAAAGATCTAAGCCAGGTTTGTCAGAAGAGCTAATCAAGTGAAGTGGCTTCTTCTTAGATCCTGGATTAAAGAAAAAAAAAAAAAAAAAAAAAGTATTTCAAATAAACTGCTAGCATGTACTACCAGATATCCTCTATACCCTCATATCCAGTCACTGCCTCCAGAATCCAGGGAGGGAGACGTGATTTATCCACTGTTTTATCCATCTTTTATTATTTGCAGTCTTATAATTCCTGTTTATGAGATAGCTCAGAATTTTCCACTGGAATAATCTTCTCTAAGGGAAATAATAGCCTAGGAAATTACTGTGGATTCATTCCTTCATTCCTCAAACATCCAGTGAGTACACAAGATGTAGCCTGGAATGAATAAACCATAAAAGCTACTGAGAATTAATTTTATGTCCCATCATTTTAATTTTTATAACCTGATGCTGTTTCTGATATACAAACACTACTGAATTGAAAGAAAAAGAATTTCAATATTATAAGACCAGAGATAAATTCTAAATTTTGCCATTCATAAAATGCATAATCTTGAATAAGCCACTTAATCTCTATTTAACCTTCCTTTGTTTGTAAAATGGGAGTAATACGCCCTATATAATGGGGATTTATATGGACTCTCTGAGGCAGAAGATCATAGTAGTTAAGAATATAGACCCTAGGGCCAGATTTCTAGGGTTTTAATCATGGTTCAGCCACTACCTAGCAGTGTGATCTTGGGTAAATTATGTAACCAATTTACAACTTCATTTCCTCTTGTGAAAGCTAGAGATAATACCATTGCCTATCTCATAGCATTGTTATAAGGGTTAAATGAGTTACTATTTATAAGATGCTTAGAACACTTCTAGCTATTATTTATTATAATGATTACTAAATAAAGTGTTTCATATATTCAAAAGTGATAATAAAGCTGTTATTGTCTATTATTTATATTTTTATGGTTATTACCTTGAATTTCATGGTAATCCAAGCTGATTTTCTTTAAATAAGATACCGCAGTTAAATCAAATGTCCTCACTGTAGCCTCTGTACCTAACTGAGTAACAGTAAACACTAGAATTGTATCTTCTTCCTTCTGTTGTTTGGTAAATTCCAGAATCACCTAAAACAATCAGGATAGCCAAAGAAAGTACTTTGAATCATACTTAAAAACACAAAATTCTTCTTCATATATATCATCAAGACAATAGTAGAAATTTTGCTTATACTCTTCTATTACCATCAAGCTATTTACCATGATTGGATGTTATCATCTTAAACTCTGTAATTGAGAATATAACTACATCTATCTAGAAATTGTGATGAAACTTTATAACCTTATTGATTTACTCTTTAATTTAGTAAAAATAGAACTACATGAATTCTTCCTTAATACGATTTTCTAAAACCTATACCGCAAAACTTTAAGTCATGTTTGATGATAAAAGAATCATCACGATTAATGTAAAAAGTAAGACAAGGATGTTTACTATTACTATTCAGATTTACAGCAGAAATGACAGTCAGCATATTTAGCCAACAAAATAAAACATAAATGTTTTTAAAAACATGCAAGCTCTTTGATCTCCATCAAGAGATGGAGGTCTTTGTCCCCTCCCTTAGAATTTGGGCAGGGTTATAACTGCTTCAATCAATAGAGTACAGAGTACCATAGGATTTCCAAAGTCAAAAAGGCCATGAAACGTCAACCTAGGCTTTCTCATTCTGGGGGAAGCTAGTTGCCAGATAAAAAGTTCAAATACCCTGAAGCTGCCATGCTCAGGAGGCCAAGAGTTGGCACTGTGGTCAACAATCCCAGCTGAGCCCCCAGTCAAGATCCAGTATCAACTGCCAGCCTCATGACTGAGCCATCTCTGAGGCCCTCTGAGTGTTCATTCAGGTCACTGCTACTCCAGTTAAATCTGACTAAAAGCACATGAAAGACCACATGCAAAAATTACTAAATGGGCTCTTCCAGAATTCCCAACCCACAAAACTATTAGCAAGATAAAATAACTGTTTTGGACTACTACATGTTGGGAAAATCTATAAGCCAGCCATAGTAACTAGAATAATACAAATGCCAGGAAAAAAGCAAAAACTAATATTATCAGCTGTGATATAAACATATATCTAAGAAAATCAGAGTGTCAACTAAAAAACAGAAACAGTAAAATAGTCCTGTAAGATAATTCAATACACAATTGAGATACAAAAATAAATGTCAAATAAATCAGTAATTTAAATGAAAGCATTCAAATCATATAATAATAAATAAAATCATGGGTAAATATTTTTGTTATTGTTCAGCTGCTCAGTCGTATCCAATTCTTTGTGACCCCATGGACTGCAACATACCAGGCTTCCCCTTCCTACACTATCTTCCAGAGTTTGCTCAGACTCATGTCTACTGAGGCAATGATGCCATCCGACCATCTCATCCTCTGTCTCCCCCTTCCCCTTCTGCACTAAATCTTTATGGCATCAGGGTCTTTTCTAATGAGTCAGCTCTTCACATCAAGTGGCCAAAGTACTGGAGCTCCAGTTTCAGCATCAGTCCTTGAAATGCATATTCCAATGAATATTCAGGAAATGAGTATTTCTTTTAGGATTGACTGGTTTGTTCTCCTTGCTGTCCAAAGGACTCTCAAGAGTCTTCTCCAGCACCACAATTCAAAAGCATCAATTCTGTGGTGCTTAGCCTTCCTTATGGTCCAACTCTCACATCCATACATGGCTACTGGAAAAACCATAGCTTTGACTAGATGGACTTCTGTCAGCAAAGTGATATTTCTGCTTGTTTAATACACTGTCAAGGTTTGTCATAGCTTTTCTTCCAAGGAGCAGGTGTCTTTTAATTTCATGGCTATATTCACTGTCCACACTGATTTTGGAGCCTAGGAACATGGGCTGATTCCATTGTTCCACCATCCATTTGCCATGAAGTGATGGGACCAGATGCCATGATCTTAGCTTTCTTAATGCTGAGTTTTAAGCCAGGTGTTTCACTTTCTTCTTTCACCTTCATCAAGAAGGTCTTTAGTTAGTCTTTACTTTCTGTCGTTAGGGTGATGTCATCTGCATATCTGAGGTTATTAATATTTCTACCGGCAATCTTGATTCCAGCTTGTGCTTCATCCAGCCTAGCGTTTCTCATGATGTACTCTGCATATAAGTTAAATAAGCAGGGTGACAAAGGAGCCTTGACGTACTCCTTTCCCGATCTGGAACCAGTCCATTGTTCCATGTTCACGATGCTTCTTGACCTGAACACAGGTTTCTCAGGAACCAGGTAAGGTGGTCTGGTATTCCCATCTCTTGAAGAATTTTCCGGTTTATTGTGATCCACACAGTCAAAGGCTTTAGCATAGTCAATGAAGCAGAAATAGATGTTTTTCTGGAATTCCCTTGCTTTTTCTATGAACCAACAAATGTTGGCAATTTGATCTCTGGTTCCTCTGCCTTTTCTATATCTAGCTTGTACATCTGGAAGTTCTTGGTTCACATACTATTGAAGCCTAGCTTGAAGGGTTTTGAGCATTACCCTGCTAGCATGTGAAATGAGCACAACTATGCAGTAATTTGGACATTCTTTAGCACTGCCCTTCTTTGGGACTGAAATGCTAAACACACCCTAAAACTAGAATATAAAGAAAAAAATTAGATAAATTTCACTATATAAATATTTAAAATTTGGAATGGCAAAATTAAAAAAAAAGGTCAAATTGGGAAAAATATTTCAAATAGCACTACTATTTTTTCTTAGATGATTTTGCTTGCTTTTCACTTTAGTTCATTAATTCAATACTTAAAAAAAATATTTATTGAGCTTCATCTTCCATGTATAAGAGAGTGCCAGCCAATTAGAACATCAAAATAACCAGGACAGACAAGGTCCTTCTCTTCATGAAGCTTACATTCTAGGGACATTAGGGGAAAGCAAAGGTTACTCTCCTATGTTGGGTGGTCAGGCCTTTCTAGTAAATTAGCATTTATGAAGGAAGTAAAGGATCAAGTCATATAGGAAAAGAGTTTTCCAGGCAAAGCAAACAGCAAGCACAAAGAATATGTGCTGGTGCATATAAGAAACCAAAAAAGCACGCATAAGCTCCACATGGCAAGAAATTTGCTCACTCCTGTAGCTCCATTATTTAAAATGATGCCTGGTATTTGTTGACATTGATGAATATTTATCGAAGGAATGAATGAAATGTGGCTGGAGCAGAATGAGCAAGGCAGAAGAGAACTGCAGATGAAGCCAAAGAAGTCACATGGTGTGACTTGTAGATCATGTAAAACACTGTAGTCATGGGAAGAATTTAGCCCTTTACTGTGAGTGAGATGGAAAGCCTCTATTGGATTATGAGCAAAGCAATGGCATGATATGACTTTCCCTATCAAAGGATCACTCCAGGTACTGTGCAGAGAACAGAGTACACGATAGAAGCAGAGAGACAGTTAAGAGCCTTCTGCAATAGTCCAAGCAAGAGATGATGAGACTTGGACTCTGCAGAAGCAATGGAACAGAAGGGAAATCATTTGAGAATCTTATGAAGGTAAAGTCAAGGGGTTTTCTAATATGTTAGATGGAAATATGAGAGACAGGTAATTCAAAGAAGGCTGAACATGGAGAACCCATCTTTCTTTAAACAAATCCCAATAATACTCAGGTATAAAACCGTCACTAAAAAACACCTCTTTTCTATACCTTTTCTGTTTTATTACAAAGCAATAAATTTTCATTTAAAATTCCTTAGTACATAAAAAGCAAAGAGGCAAAAACAAAAAACTATAGTCTCACCGTGCAGAGAGGAACACTATCATTTATTTTAAAAAGGTGTGTTTGCACGTGTTTACTTTCTACATGGAATTATATCCTTGGAACTGTAACCTCTTTTTTTCCTCAAATAAAAATATGATGTGAACATCGCTCCATGTCAATGTTTCCTTTTATTATTACATGACTTAATGACTGTAAAGACAGTGCTGCAAATTTAGGTAGCCTGCATTTTTCTAAATTATAAGCATGAAAATAAACTATATTGTTTAGATTAAAAGTTGAAAAAACTGAAGTCAATATGTCACAGAAATTTTCTACAGAAAAAAAATCCTAATTGAGAGTCCCAAGCTTTTCCAGAATAGATCAGACATAATGTAGATCACACATTATCAGTTTTTACAAAATAACATTTTCTTAGAACTATGTGTGTGTGCGTGTGTGGCAGTAGGGAAGACAGAATACCACTTTTTAAATATATTTAATGTTTGGGTCTAGCATGAGACCATTTATAAGGACAGCGGTAACAAGAATATATTTATGGACAAACAAATACACATACCTCTTTAACTTCAAACTTTAGTAGAAGATTAATGAGCTCCTCATTTGGGGCCTCAGGAGCTTTTTTCACATTTGACGCTTTCGTACTTTTACTAGGCTGTATGTCTCCATCCTCAGCATCAAAATACTCATCATCAGATTCTAAAGGAAGAAAACTGACTTGAGAGAATGTCCATCGAAAACTGCGTAAAACACTCAAACTGAAATAGCTCAAAAGTAAACTTCATTTATTAGACAAAACCTTCATATTCAGAATCGTAATACAGCTTCTTTCTAAGTCCAACAAAGTAACTCAACCTGGCATGGGATAATCACAAATAAAATTAAATCGCCTTTCTATTTCTTTCTTCAACATTTCTGATTGTTTTTCACTTCAGCTTTTCAATAAAATATTTATTGGATATCATCTATCACATATCAGTCTGTACTAGCCACTAAGGATACCAGAGTGACCAGGACAGACATTATCCTTGCCTTCATCAAGTTTACATTCCAGTTCTAAATCAAAAAAGATCAGTTAGACCAGAGATAAAGAAAAGATTCAAGTAGAGATCAGGGCCAAAAAAAAAGGAGCTTATTTAGAATCTTAAACACTATCAATCACAAAAACACTTTCATACAAACAAAGAAACTCAGCCATACATAAAAATAAATGATTTAAAGTCTCACTGTTGGTTAGTAGCACAACTACAAATAAAACCAGTCAAATACTACAACACTTTCACAATTCTTTTGTCAAAATTGTATTTCAATATACTAATTTATAGATTTTGTTTAATAATAAAGAACATTTTACTCTCCTTACCTGATTCAACGCCATCCAGCAACAAGGGCGTACCAAGTAGGCCTTTTGTTCTAGTTGATATAACAGGAATTGAGGACACCTAGCAAATAATACAAAAAGCTTTCTAAACATACTAATTTGCAAATGTACATAAATGAGATAAATACTTTAAAAACTAATAGTGAGTGAGAGCTGGAAAGACACATATACAGCACACCAATCTTCCAACAAAGCACATTTTACAATCAACTAACTAATGGTTGGCTGGAGTTTACTTATTATTAAGACTACTACTTGCATTTAAAAGGGCAGAATCATGTATAACTAGTAGGTAAGTTTGCCTATTACTGTGTCATTCAGTTGCTGTCTGTTACAATATTAACTCTACATTTTTTTCAAGGTTTCTGGAAAATAGTATGAATATTAGTTGGCTATCTCAAATTTCATTTTAAAATACATGGAAGTCCAACATATATTTTATGTTATAAAGATCAATTCCAAGTAAAGTGATCTAGGACTTTTAAATCTAACACATACTAAAACTTTATAATGATCATTATGTTTCGCAACATCTTAAAGAAGATTTCTAGGTCTTTAGTTCAGTTCTATCTCTCAGTCGCGTCCAACTCTTTGCAACCCCATGAATTGCAGTACACCAGGCTTCCCTGTCCATCAGCAGCTCCCAGAGCTTACTCAAACTCATGTCCATTGAGTCGGTCATGTCATCCAACCATCTCATCCTCTGAAGTCCCCTTCTCCTGCCCTCTATCTTTTCCAACATCAGGGTCTTTTCAAATGAGTCAGTCCTTCTCATCAGGTGGCCAAAGTATTGGAGTTTCAGCTTCAACATCAGTCCTTCCAATGAATATTCAGGACTTCTTTCCTTTAGGATTGACTGGTTGGATAGCCTTGCTGTCCAACGGACTCTAAGAGTCTTCTACAACACCACAGTTCAAAAGCATCAATTCTTCAGTGCTCAGCTTTGTTTATAGTCCAACTCTCACATCCATACATGATTACTGTAAAAACCATAGTTTTGACTAGATGGACCTTTGTTGGCAAAGTAATGTCTCTGCTTTTTAATACGCTGTCTAGGTTGCTCATAACTTTTCTTCCAAGGAGAAAGCTTCTTTTAACTTTATGGCTGCAATCAATCATCTGCAATGATTTTGGAGTGCAAAAAGATAAAGTCTGTCACTGTTTCCATTTTTTCCCCATCTGTTTGCCATGAAGTGATGGGACCAGATGCCATGATCTTAGTTTTCAGAATGTTGAGTTTTAAGCCAACTTTTTGACTCTCACTTTCATCAAGAAGCTCTTTAGTTTTTCTTTGCTTTCTGCCAGAAGGGTGGTGTCATCTGCATATCTGAGGTTATCGAAACTTCTCCCGGCAATCTTGATTCCAGCTTCTGCTTCATCCAGTCTAGCATTTTTCATGATGTACTCTGCATATAAGTTAAATAAGCAGGGTGACAATATACAGCCTTGACGTACACCTTTCCCAATTTGGAAACAGTCTGTTGTTCCATGTCCAGTTCTAACTATTGCTTCTTGAGCTGCATACAGATTTCTCAGGAGACAGGTCAGGTGGTCTGGTATTCCCATCTCTTTCAGAATTTTCCATAGTTTGTTGTGATCCACACGGTCAAAGACTGGCATAATCAATAAAGCAGAAGTAGATGTTTTTCTGGAAATCTCTTGCTTTTTTGATGACCCAACGGATGCTGGCAATTTGATCTACGGCTCTTCTGTCTTTTCTAAATCTAGCTTGAACATCTGGAACTTCATGGTTCACATACTGTTGAAGCCTGGCTTAGAGAATTTTGAGCATTACTTTGCTAGCATGTGAGATGAGTGCAATTATGCAGTAGTTTTGAGCATTCTTTGGCATTACCTTTGAGATTGAAAACTGACATTTTCCAGTCCTGTGGCCACTGCTGAGTTTTCCAAATTTGCTGGCATATTGAGTGCAACACTTTCACAGCATCATCTTTTACAATTTGAAATAGCTCAACTGGAATTCCATCACCTCCACCAGCTTTGTTCCTAGTGATGCTTCCTAAGGCCCACTTGACTTCGCATTCTAAGATGTTTGCTCTAACACCATCATGGTTATCTGGGTCATGAAGATCTTTTTTATATAGTTCTCTGTGTATTGCTGCCACCTCTTCTTAATATCTTCTGTTTCTCTTAGGTCCATACCATTTCTGTCCTTTATTGTGCCCATTTTTGCATGAAATTTTCCCTTGATATTTCTAATTTTCCTGAAGCGGTCTCTAGTGTTTCCCATTCTATTGTTTTCCTCTATTTTTTTGCACTGATCACTGAGGAAGGCTTTCTTATCTCTCCTTACTATTCTTTGGAACGCTGCATTCAAATGGGTATATCTTTCCTTTTCTCCTTTGCCTTTCACATCTTCTCTTTTCTCAGCAATTTATAAGGCCTCAGACAACCATGTCTGGTTTCTATGTCTACTTTTACTTAAAACACATTTCCTAAAAGTGAAAAACATGTTTCCTTTAATTTATGTATGTTTGTTTCTGTTATTGCCTACAAGAGACTTTATACCATCACTCCAAAACAGTAGCAACCATAGGCTAGTCTTTATTTATTTACTCAATGTACAGAATTAACTACAACAAACCTCAAAAATATATCACAAAAATGAAACTGGCCATAAACAATATTGAAAAACAAAACAGCTCACAAAAAGATGAAAAAAACTCACCATATATAAAGACGCAAAGATATTTAGAATTTTTATTATCTCCATTTACCTGTTTCTCTGGAGACTGTGCAGATGATTTCTGTGGCAAGGGTATACTGTTAATCAAACATAGCACATCTTTCATCTTCTGGTCAGAAATCCTCACGTGCATCAAAGGAAGCCCTCCGGATACTTTAAGTCTAAAAACATAATTAATTAAACTCTATGGTTCCTAGGTCCAACTTCTCTATACTATGGAAGAAGGAAGGGAGTGGAGAGGAGATTACCTTGTGGGGTCAAAGTTACCTTGGATATGTTTTAATCTAATTACATTAATGTCTCAACACTGTCAGGGAATAGGAAGTTCTATGTAAGCCAAGTTTTGTATCCTTCTTAAGCAGCCAAACTATCTTAAGCAAAACTTATTTTTTAGGAAGATATTGTGAACACAAATTGTCTATGTTTTAAAACCTAAAACACTGTATACAACTTATTTGCTGGTGTTAAAGATTTGTCATTCTAAACATCAAAGAGTACCCACTCCATCATTCTCTACCTCCTCACCTCCCTTTAATTAATTTTAGAGCATGTGTCAGCACCTGACATAGTATTAAACTTCCCCCAGAAAGAAAAGTCCAGGCCCAAGAGGTTTCACTGGCAAATTCTACCAAACATTTAAGGATGGAAAAAGCACCAATTCTACACAACTTCCCTCCCTGAGGCCTAATACACTGATGCCAAAACAAGAAACTAAGGCACAGCTCAAGAGCCCTCATAAACAGAGATGTAAGGTTTTACAACTTCATGACAAAATTTTAGCAAGCAATTTCAACATTTTAAAAGAATAATACATTACTACTAAAACACGTTTATCTAGTAATGCATGGCTGGTTTAACATCCAACTGATAAAGAGTACCAATGAACTACTGATACACCCAACACAAATAAATCTCAAATCAATTATAATGAAAGAAGTCAAACAAAAAAAGAACTGAAATTGTATCATTTTACTTATATAAAATTCTAGAAAACTCCAACAAACTGGGAGTTTGATTGATTGATCAACCAAATCTGTCAGAAAGCAGATCAATGTTTCCTGGAGACCAAGGGGAAAGAAGTTGGCAGGAAGGGATGTGAGGGAGCAAATACAAAGCAGCACAAAGACTTCTGAGGATGATGGACGTGTTCACGATCTTGACTGTGGAGACAGTTTCATAGAAAAACACATCAAAACTTATCAAGATGTACGTTTCAAACAGATGCAGCTTATTGAATGTCAATTAGACTTCAATAAGACTGTTCTTAAAAAGGCAACAAAAATATATCATAATTATTTACTTAAATTCAGTTTCTACTTTCCATTCCCTTATTCTCAAGATTTTTATGGCTTCATAATCAAATCAGCTTGTAATTTTTAAAGATTTTCTTTTTTAATATAGAACCTTGAATTTGATCCATCCAAAAACACAGAGTACACACACTGTCGATTCACTTTGCTGCACAGGAGAAACTAACACAACACTGTACAGCAACCACACTCCAATAAAAATTAATAAAAAATAAAAAACAGGGATAACCAAGTTTTACAGGATGTGAAAGCCCAAATGTTTCTGAAATAAGAGAGGTGATATATAATTCAAATAAACATTTTCTTAAAAATTAATTTCTGCTATAAGATAATCATTATTTTTTTTGCCCTTTAGAAATTTAGCTGTGGTTTCTTAAAATGCAGTAACTGATGCAGAATTATTTCACCTTGTTGATTTTATAATACAAAGGAAACTCATACATTACCTTGCCATTCTAATGTCTTTTTCCACCATTGCTTTGGCCAATTCAACATGAATATCCATGGGTTGCAATATATGCATAGTAGATGGATGCTGAAATCGGCACTCCTTCCAGTTTTCATCTTAAAAAAATGTTTACTTACATCACTATTTTTATTTATTAAATAATTATTTTTAGATTATCAGATGTTCTATGGAAAACTGATCAGAAATAATTTACAAATATATTCAATGATACTGACTTTTACTTCTTTCAACATACAAGCTAAATGACCTATATTTTTTAATTGACAAAAATCAAAGACTATGATATAAAAATAATTCTAAACATTTATTTGAAGAATTTTTTAATAACATCTTACATTTTAAAGCTAACAGAGAAAACAATCTAGGAATTTACTGCCTTTGATTCCAGAATTAGAGATCAAGGCTAGGGAGCTGCAGGAAAATAAAAAGGAGAAAACGGGGGTGGGATGGGGGTGGGGAGAAGTTTCTGGCAATTATTCTAAAGGAAAAATGAGTTTTATCAAGCAAGATTTTACAACAAGCAAAGTATAATAGTCACTTCTCTTCCAAATAAGAAGGTTCTAAAGACAAACTTCCAATGATTAACAGAACCCTAACATATCTTAATTGATGGCAATAAATAAACTCCTTTTATTGCTTATAATTCAAACAATTACTATTAAGTACATACAAAAGAAAAGGCAGCTTTAATGGTCTATACAGGTACTTCTCTTCAAGAAAATTATGTATTTATATTTTAATAAATCTCAGCACTCCCACTACAGTATATACTCTGCACATAGAAGCCACGTCCTTTCCTCCAATGACCTTCCACAGAGTGATATATACTCAAGGATATTTTGCAAATATTTATTGCTTCTAGATACTAAAGAAGTATAGAGAACCAATGATCTTCATTTAAGCAGTAGAAAACACCAAAGCTTTTGGAAAATAAGTTCACTACCTTTAAAGATTATATCCATACTTCTCAAGTATCAAATGTAATACTACTCAAAATAAAAACTAAGCTGATAGTAAAATATTTTAGAAATGAAGGCAGCAAAGGGAAACAACACTGAGACATCCCAAACACACTGGGATAGAGGAACATGAGCTAAATGCAACTTCTATTTTGTGTTTTATGGGAGTTTTACATCACATTAAAAAAAAAAAATAGGCAATCACTGGACTTAGATACAAACAGTACTAAGTACCCGAAGATGAACAGCCACCATCTCTATTTGGAATTGTGACAAAGATTTTCACTGATGGGCTCCTATTTGGTTCTCTTAAGTGACCAGCAGCATACATGTTCAAAATGTCATCAGGGATGATACATATGCGAACATACATATCTATTTACCAAAGCTATTCAACATAATTTCAAGATCCTGAAAACTGAGCAACAGTTTACCTGCTCTTGCAAAGAGTAGCTGCACATTTTTTATTTCAACATCAAATTTGTCATATGCCTTATCCATTATTTCTTCCAAAGATGAATTACTAGTCTTCTGCAAACCTTGATTTTTACTGTTAAGCTAAAATGGAGAGAAAGCTTAATTTTTTAACAGAAAAATCTATATATCAACATAAGTTGTTTTCTTACAGCCTAAATAAAATTAAAATATTGCTCTTAATGAATTCACATTTTGCTTCAGGTTCTGACAGCTATTAGCAAATATTTTATTTAGAATATACCATATCAGCATACGTCTCTATTATGTTTGAATAACAGGTACTCAGCATGCTGACATTAATTAGAAGATGAGTTACAAGAACTCTCTCTCAATCTGTCTAAACATGCAACAATTCCTGGCTCTCAGGAGTTGTCACCACTTGTAGATCAAGTTCCCCTACAATTCATCTTAAACTCTCCACCATAAAACAGGAGGTTTTATTCCTTCCTCTCCCCACTACGTATATGAATAATTAGGCCCTTCGAACTCAGCTCCAATCTCAACTTCCTTTTCCCTCTTCCCAAAGGAATCAAGGATCAATTCAGGACAATAGTTTTTGAAATCTTCACTTTTTCTCAAAAGATGGGAATGCTGGGAGGTTCAATATCCACGCCCTTGCAATTCTCTTATTCTAATAGTTGTTGTGAGTGATTTAACAAATATATAATCATGTTTGCATAATTTTCTATTCTCAAGATATATAAATGAACAAAGAAAACTATGTAATTAGATTTTAGAAACCTTGGAACGCTTGAAAACTAGAAGTGCATCTTTCTAATTAGGAAAAGATAGCACTAATCCAGCCTTCAATATCAAATCATCCACCATTTCAGAAAATGTAAGGTACTTTTTTTTGAATAGCCATAAAATACATATAAACTACACAATCTATGTTAAGCGTGACAAAATGCCTAACAAGAAGTAAGTCTAGGTTTAGTTTAAGTGAACTTTGAGAGAAAGACAGCAAACTTCAAGACAGCTAGACACGGGCAGGCAGAAATATATACACACCTACCCGAAAGGTACCAAAATCTAAGATGAGAAGATCGGACTTTTCATGGTGGAAACCGGTTTGAGGAACTATTAGATAAGAAGGCTTCAGATTTATCCTTAAATCAAGAACTTTTCGGGTTTCAATAATATGTGTAAGTCCTACAAGAAGAAAAGGAAATGATGAAAAACAGCCAAATTTAAATACATTAATATAATCATATTATTAATAAGAAAAAGAATATCACTTGAATAGTATGTTGGTGACGTTCTTTTCCCAGATTAGGTCCTCCACTTGGCGTGTAAGTTTAAATTGTATGTGATCAATGGGAAACAATCACACTGCATAATACAATAAACCTAACACACCTAGTATTTCAGTCAGAGACTGAAAAATTTGTTATTTCTTTAGTTAAGTGGGCTTCCCTGATAGCTCAGTTGGTAAAGAACCTGACTGCAATGCAAGAAACCCGGGTTCAATTCCTGGGTCGGGAAGATTCGCTGGAGAAGGGATAGGCTACCCACTCCTGGAGAAGGGATAGGTTACCCACTCCAGTATTCTTGGGTTTCCCTTGTGGCTCAGCTGGTAAAGAATCTGCCTGCGATGCAAGAGACCTGGGTTCAATCCCTAGGTTGGGAGGATCTCTTGGAGAAGGGAAAGGCTACCCACTGCAGTATTCTGGACTGGAGAATTCCATGGACTGTACAGTTCACAGGGTCACAAAGAGTGAGATACGAATAAGCGACTTTCACTTTTCACTTTGGTTAAATAACCAGATATAGTAGGTAACTTGAATTTAGAGGCCATGATGCACAAATGTATCTTTAAAACTCAATTCACACACAGCATGGTGAACAGTCCCTTAAGAACTGAGACAGGGAACTTTTACATTTCAAGTTTACTCTGCAGCACAGGTTCCTAAATTGAACAGCTGACAGAATCATCTATGCCCCATATCATTCTCTTTCTCACCCAGTCTGGCAGGTATATTCAAGAAAAAGCTACCTACACTATTTCAAATGTAGTGTTTACATTAGAAGACAAAAAATTTTTTGAGAGTTGAGATGTTGCTTCCGCATCAAATTCTTTACCTGTAGCAGTTCTCTCTTTAATTTCTTCCAGCTTCATCAATGTAGCTGATGTTATTTGCTCAAGATCCAATCCCCTATTTGACTGAAAGAATTCAACCACTGCATTGATGGTTTTCTGTAAAATCATTGAAAATATAAGCAAGTTATACACAGTATTTTCCATATTATAAATTTTAAAGTTACAGTTCAATTCTAATCAAATCTGGCTCTGAACTGAGACGGCACTTTCAAAGATAAGCTACCCTCCTACATCTCCTTCTGGAAGGAAAGAAAACCTGAAAAAAGGTATAGGCCATTTAAGCTTATTGAGAAGACAACAAAGGTGTGCATATCATTAAGGTGACCTTGAGTATGTTTGGTGGTATCATGTTGATATAGCAATGGGGTATTACTTCTAGTCTTAGCCACCCAATGTATACCACAATTGGATTCCTCTGTGCTCTAAAGTTTAGAAAGGAAATAAGAAAACTGTTCTACCCTTACCTACATCTAAAACTTCAACTTAAAAATCAGACATTTTGTAAGAAAGAATGAGTACTGGGGACTAGATGTACAACAGTGCAAATGTACTTAACACTTCTGAACTATACACTTAAAAAATGACTAAGATGGTAAATTATATGTATTTCACCACAATTTAAATTTTTTTTTAATCAGAGATAACAGTAAGTTCTGCCTCTTACCCACACTGTGAAATTATTTCCATAACTGTACAGTAAAAATGAGTCAGAGATCTTAAAACACAAAGTGGGCCAACCAACAAGTGATGGAATAATGAACCACAACCTTCCACGTCTTGGCTAGCATAAGATGAATTAAGAGAGTCTGGATAAAGACGGAGCTACAGATACAGAACTGGAGCTAGCTTTTTCAATAACACAGAAATGACAATGCTTTTTATCATGTGATCAATATCTAAAATTCTTTTATTTGCTCCTAAAGTTCCTTAAATTGGTTACAAACACTGAGGAGAAAGGGAGAATCAGCAAAAAAAAAACTGGAGTAGAAAGTCAGTATATAATTATTTGTGAGTAGTTTGTTGGTATAAAAGGCATAGACTTCTTTAAGAATATATTACCATTTTAAAAAATTTAACACAAGCATAGATAGTATACCTTACAGTAGAAAAAAAAATCTGTAGTATATTAAAAATCAAAATTAACTGCTGGGACTTCCCTAGTGGTCCAGTGGTTAAGACTCCACCTTCCATAGCAAGAACTCTGGTCTGATCCCTGGTCAGGAAACTAAGGTCCTACATGCCACGGAGCAGACAGGCTCACACGTCACAACAAAGATTCCACATGCCGCAACTAAGACCCAAATAAATAAATATAAAAAACTAAACAAGTACTGCCCTTTAAACAAGAAAAAAGTATCACTAAACGGAGATGCTAGGTAAATAAAGGTTAAATATGAAAAAAGAAAAACAAAAAACCATATGTCAGAAGCTTAAGATGTGTTTGATTAAGATTCACTTTCTCCTTGTACTCACAGCATCATAGATGACCTCCACAGGCTGAGACTGAACAACCAAAGTCTGGTCAGCAGTACTACTCTCTGGATTGGTTTCAAATTCAATTTTAAGCAAGGATGATGCAGTATCACCAATTGAAGCCACAAGTGATGGTATAATATCTTGTTGTCTCAGACCTGTTATATACCAGTGTTCTAATCTTGCTTCCACTCTACAATCCAATGAGGAAAAAAGAAGTATTACAAATAAGATCCTTTGCAATATAACAGTTTGAAGTACAAATTTCCCTTTTAAAAAAACTCCTTTGAGAATCAGGACCATGTCTATCATCCAGAGTTGAAGTCCAAACTCCTTAGCCTGGCATTTACCCACGGAATCTGGGATTCTCTTTTTTTCCTGATTTGGTTTATTTTTTTGTTCTCCTAATCCTCATGAAAAACCCACTTTGGCTAGCTTCACAACACTGCAGAATTGTCACATGGATATATGCTACACTGAATTCACGGGATTCATCTCCCGGTTTCACATGACCCTAAAGCTGTTCTCCCTCATCCCTGCTCCTGCTGGTCCTTCCAATCAGTTAAGCTAAGTCCCCGTTCTTTGAGACCAGTTATTCCCTTCCACAACTGAGTTTGTATAGCATTAATCCTAAGGTATTTAACATTACAGCTCCTTATTACTTCTGAACTCTGAAATATCGAGTTGGCCAAAAAGTTCGTTTGGAGTTTTCCATAATGCGTGCATGCTAAGTTATTTCAGTCACATCCGACTCTATGCAACCCTATGGACAGTAGCCTGCCAGGCTCCTCTGTCCATGGGATTCTCCAGGCAAGAATACTGGAGTGGGTTGCCTTGGCCTCTTCCAGGGGTTAGTCCCCACCCAGGGATCAAACTCATATCTCTTATGTCTCCTACATTGGCAGGCAAGCTCTTTACCACTTTTCCCAGCACCACCTGGGAAGCCCAAAATATCTTAAGGAAAAACCCAAACAAACTTTTTGGCCAATCCAATTATTATACAGATTTTAAGTTAACTTTCTGTATTTCTTCTCTTATCAACTATACCATAAACACCTTGAAAACAAAAAGTTACTGTTCTTATGCATAGTCTTCATAATAACAAATCTATGAACTGAACAGTATACAAGAAATATTTGTGAAGGAAAGAAGCAAGAGAACAAATAATGAGCTTCTCACATAGTTTCATAACAAAACAAACTCAAATAAAATGACCATACTCACAGGCTAAAGGAAAAAAAACAGAGGAATTATTATTAATCAATTTTTTATGCTAACTACCTATATTTTTTTGGCCTGAAGTCACACCTAGAAATAAAAATTGAAATAATATGTTTTTAAAACTTACTTAAGTGCTTGTGCTCCTGGTCGCTGAGATACCTGGGTGCCAAGACCAATTATCTGAATTTTCAGTATTTCTGGAATATTTCTATTTTCTCTTATTGTAATTGAGGTGCTTACTAACTTCAGTGCCACTATATAAGCAACATACTAAATGAAAAAAAAAAGAATGAAAATGGTTAAATTTTAAGAAATTACTTTAATAATTTCTTCATATTTACAATTTTTAAATTATAAAATGATTTAAAAAACAACATGGTTGGTCTTTGCATCACTATGTTCACCGTAAAAAAAAAAAAAAAAGAACATTAGAAAACCCAATAGTACAAAATTGCCTGCTTAAACAGGGCATTTACAAAAGATTCAAAATTAACTTCTCTTAGTTATTAAGGTAATAAAAAATGAAATGATAAAATATTTTGTGGCCTAAATATTCAATTCAGCAGCTTTCACTAAAGTAAATTAATTCAGATCAATCATCTAGCTCAAAAACTGAACAACATTCAAAGACTATCTGCTTGGTGACTTTGGAGAGTTAATAAGACATGGAGAAAAAGAAATCCTGCTCCCAAAATTGATAGGTCAAGACTAAAGGTAGGACAGATAACCAGAAAGATGATTCTCATCAAACAACACAAGAAGAAAAGGAGGAACACAGAATCTATAAAAGAGTCAGAAAACAACTGACAAAATGTAAATAATAAATCTTTATCTATCAGTAGTTACTTTAAAAGTAAATGAATTAAATTTTCCAATCAAAAGACAGAAACTGGCAAAATGGATTTTTTAAAAAAAGATACAATGGTATGCTCCCTACAAGAGACTCACTTTAGCTTTAAGCATACACACAGACTGAGAGTGAAGAGATGGAGAAAGATATTTCAAGCAAACATTAACCAAAAAACAGGATAGCTATACCTACACCATTAAAAAAAAAAAAGACTTTAAGTTAAAAATGGTTAAAAAAGACAAAGAAGGTCATTATATAATGATAAAGGAGTCAAACTATCAAGAAGAGATAACAATTATAAATGTATCATGTACCCACTGGAGCACCTAAATATATATATAAATCATATACTAACAGAACCAAAAGAAATAGACAGCAATATAATATTAACTGGGGACTTCAATACTCCATTCTCAACAAGGGAGAGATCATCCAGACAGAAACAATGAGGAAACAATGGATATGAATAACACTACAAGCCAAGTGGACTTCTCAGACATACATAGAATGTTCCACCGAATAGCAACAGAATATTCTTCTGGAATACACAGAATATTTTCTAGGATAGATCATACATTCAATCATAAAAAAAAAAAAAACTCAAAATATTCAAGAAAGTACACATTATATCAAGTATCTTTCAACCACAATGAAATGAAACTAAAAATAAATAGTAAGAATACTACAAAATTCACAAATACATGGAAATTAAACAACACACTCCTGGATATACTCCTGGATCAAGAAAGACATCAAAATGGAAAACAAAAACTATTATGAGACAACAAAAAATGGGAATACAACATACCAAACTTACTGGATGCAGCAAAAGCAGTTTTAAGAGGAAAATTTATAGTGATGAATGCCTACATCAAGAAAAAAGAAAGATCTCAAGTAAACAACCTAGCTTCACACCTTAAACAATTATGAAAGAACAAACTAGGCCCAAAGTTAGAAGAATAAAGGAAATCATAAAGATTACAGGAGAAATAAATGAAATAGACGATACAATAGAAAAATAAAAACACAATGGAGATTAACAAAACTAAGAATTGGTTCTTTGAAAAGAAAAGCAGAACTGACAAACTTTAGATAGACTAACAACAAAAAAAAGACAACACATAAATAAAATGATAAATTAAAGAAGAGACATAACAACTGATACCATAAAAATACCAAAGATCATAAGTGATTACTATAAACAGCTATCCACCAACAAATTGGAAAATCTAGAAGAAATTGATAAATACTGAGAAACATATAATCTACCAAGAATGAATCACGAAGAAACAGAAAATCTAACTAAACCAATAATGAAGGAGACTGAATGAATAATCAAAGAAAGAAAGGAAGTGAAGTTGCTCAAGTCGTGTCTGACTCTTTGTGACCCCATGGACTGTAACCTACCAGGCTCCTCTGTCCATGAAATTTTCCAGGCAAGAGTATGGGAGTAGATAAAAAGACCATCCCATAATCAATTAGGATTCCTCTCAAGGATGTGAGGTTGGTTCAACAAATGAAAATAACTTATGTAACACATCACATGAATAAAAGGATAAAAATCACATAACTATTTCAATAGATTAAAAAAAAAAATTTGACATAAGTCTACACACATTCAAAATAACAATTCTCAAGAAATTTGGTATAGAAAGAATGAACCTCAGCATGACAAGCCCACAGCTAATATCATACTCAATGTTGAAAGGTAAAAAGTTCTTGCTCTAAGATTATGAAGAAAACAAAGGTGCCCACTCTCACCACTACTATTAAACATAGTATCTGATATGATAACAAGAGCAATCAGGCAAGATAAAGAAACAAAATGTATCCAAATTAGAAAGGAAGAAGGAAAAACTCCTGTCTTTGCACATGGTATCCTCTCACATAGAGAAAACCCTTGATTCCATCAAAAAAAGAACTAATGAAAAAATTCAGTAAAGTTGCAGGATACAAAATTAACAAATGAAAATCAGTTGTGTTTCTATACACTAAAGAGTTATTTCAGAAAAAAAATTTAAGTGATCCCATTTACAACAGAAAACAAAACAAAACAAACAATAAAATACTTAGGAATAAACTTAACCAAAGAGGTGAAAGATCTCTAACTGAAAACTAAAAGATAGTCATGAATGAAACTAAAGAAAAAATAAACAGAAAAGCTATGTCTTATTTATGGACTCTTAAAATGTACATACTACCCAAAGTAATCTATAGATTCAATGCAATCCCTACAAGACAGCAATGGCATTTTGCATGGAACTACAAAAGACCCTAAATAGCAAAAGCAATCTTGAAGGGAAAAAAAAAACTAGAGGCATAACATGTCCTAATTTCAAACTATATTACAAAGCTACAGAAATCAAAACAGTATGGTGCTAGCATTAGAATAGGGACACAGACCAATAGAACTTAATCAAGAGCACAGACATAAATTCATATAAATATGGTCTATTAATATTTGACAAAATAATCAAGAATATTCAATAGGCCAAAGATATTCTTTATTAAATGGTGCTTTAAAAACCTGGACATTCATGTGCAAAAGAGTGAAATTGGTCGCCTATATTACACCACTCACAAAAAAATAACTAGAAATGGATTAATGACTTAAATATAAGACCTGAAACTATAACTCCTAGAAGAAAACATAGAGAAAAAGCTCCTTGGCAGCAATCTTGACAATGATTCAGTGGATATGACACTGAGCAGAAAGAAGAGAAGCAAAAATAAACAAGCAGGACAACATCAAACTAAAAAGCTTCTGCACAGAAAAAAAAAAAAATCACAAAATGAAAATGCAATCAACAGAATGGGAGAAAATACTTGCATACCACATACCTGATAAGGGGTTAATAAGAAAAATACAAAAGGAACTCATATAACTCAACAAGAAAAGAACAAATAATCCAATTAAAGGTATAAACTATTATATATAAAATAATAAGCAACAGGGATACATTATATGTCATAGGGAAATACAGTCATTATTTTTTAAGAACTTTAAATGGAGGTTAATCTATAAAAATATTAAATCACTATGATGTACACCTGAAACTAACATAATAGTGTAAATCAACTATACTTCAATTTGAAAAGATTAAGCAATAGCTTTATATGGAGGAAAATACAGTCAATGTACTTTAGGGAAAAAAAAACACAATGAGGTGTCTCTTCATACCTCTTAGAATGGCTATCATTCTATGCCAATTTACATTCCCACCCTCGTACACTGTGGGTAGGAATGTAAACTGGTACTGTTGTTGTTTAGTCACTAAGTCGAGTCCAACTCTTTTGTGACCTCACAAAAGGTAGCCTACTGGGCTCCTCTGCCCATGGGACTTCCCAGGTAAGAACACTAGAGTGGGCTGCATTTCCCTCTCCAGGGGATCTTCCCAGCCCAAGGATCAGATCTGAGTCTCCTGCACTGGTAGGAGGACTCCTTACCCCTGAGCCGCCTGGGAAGCCCACAGACTGGTATCATCAGTATAAAAACCAATGAGGAGGCTTCTCAAAAAATTAAATAGAGACGTACTACATGATCCAGCAATTCCACATCTGGATATTTACCTGAAGGAAATAAAATCAATATCCCAAAGAGATACGTGTACTCCCACATTCACTGCAGCATTATTCACAACAGCCAAGACACTGCAACAGCCTAAGTTTCCAAGGACAGATGAAAAAATAAAGAAAATGTGGTGTGGATATATATGATGGTATATTATTTAGCCATAAAAAGGAAGGAAATCCTGCAACAACATGTATGTAGCTTGAGGACATTATGCTAAGTGAAGTAAGTCACCTACACATGAAACCTAAAAAGAAAAGACTCACAGAAACAGAGTAGACTGGTGGTTACTAGGAACAGGGAGCAGGGTTTGGGGGAAATACATGGAGGCAATCAGAGCTACAAATTTCCAGTTATAAGATGAATAATTTCTAGGGATGTCATGTAATTTAATGTAACAAATACATAAAAGGCTTCTATAAATCATCAAGAAAAAGACAACCCAATAAGAAACAAGAGAGTTGAAAGCTACTTCACAAAAGAAGATACACAAAAAAGTGAAAAACCCCTTCAGTTATCCAAAAAATACAAATTAAAACCACAATGAAATACTACATACCATTTAGAATGGATAAATTTAAAGGACTAATAATGGTAAGAGCTGATAAAGACATGGAATAATGAGAATCCTCATATACTATTGATAGAAATGTTTTCCACATTGGAAATGTAGCAGAATTTATTAAAGTCAAATATACTCATATTCTATGATACAGCAATTCCATTACAAAGGATTTAATGAGCAGAAAACCTCATATACCCACTAAAAGACATTTACAAGCAATTAACAGCATAACAACCAAAAAACAGGAACAACCCAAATGCCAATCAACAAAAGTATGAATAAAGTGGTATTTCCAAATGAAAATACCTACACAGCAATGAAAATGAGCAAAACACAACTAGTCAAAGAACAGAGATGGAGCTCACAATAATGCCCTAGTTATTGCAAGGTCCATAAATTAACCTTGATGGTAATTACACAGTTGTGCTTTATGACAAATCCAATGAGCAACACATTTTGATTTTGCTCACTCTTTCATACAGGAGTTCTATTTCACACACACAAGAAAGATAAAATTTTAAAAGACTTAATTACCTCTGCAATAAGTACTTTTTATCAGGTTATTCTCACACTCATTAAAGCAAGTATATGGAAAGTTGGAGACAGTTTTAGATGGTAAGGTCTGACTGAAACATTTAACAAACAGTAAAGCAAAACTTTCACACTGTGGTACTGGAATAGCATCACCAACTCAATGGACATGAATGTGAGCAAATTCTGGGAAGTCGAGGAGGACAGAGGAGCCTGGTATGTTGCAACCATGAGGTGGCAAAGAGTCAGACGTGACTTAGAGACTGAACAACAACAAAGAGAAACAAACAGCAACATGTTTTTATTAGCTACTCTAAAAACCAGTAACTCGTGTAATCCAATTCAAGATAATACAGAAAAATGAAACCACCTGAATAATTACCACCTAAATAATTACCTGCTTGGGTAAAGTTAGGTTGTGGGTGCTCTCACTATAACCAATAGCCGTGAAGAGCTTATCTTTTTCCTCTGGTGTCATAAGGTCATCAATAGCTATAAAAAGACAATATTTTAAGAAATCAACTCCTTCAGTCTTACAGAGACTGTGCATATAATCAAACCAAATTAACAGGTGGCCTAAATTTATAGACACAAACACTGAAGCAAAAGCAGCAAAGTAATTTCCTCTAGTATACTATGTTGACTTGTTAGAATGTATTTTGCTTATTTAGGTCTAGAAAATGCAGTCATTACATTAAGGCAATTCAAGCATCACACAGCAATTTTACAATTTCCTAAGTATTTTAAAAATTAAGTGAAACATCTAATTAAATATCCATGTAAAAAGTAACATAAAAGAATGCTACATGTGAGATTTCCGAATTTCAACTTTCAAATTTTTATACAAATGACTTTTCTCAAAAATTCAAAGCTTCCTTTTAAATAAACATGGAAATGTTTCATCCTGATGTATCTGCTTACATGTTTACTATACTGAGCTACTTTTACTTCAAAATAATTACAGAAGAAAATTCAACTAACTAGCTAAAGCAACGGAGAAGGCAATGGCACCCTACTCCAGTACTCCTGCCTGGAGAATCTCATGGGCGGAGGAGCCTGGTGGGCTGCAGTCCATGGGGTCGCAAAGAGTCGGATACGACTGAGCGACCTCACTTTCACTTTTCACTTTCATGCATTGGAGAAGGAAACGGCAACCCACTCCAGTGTTCTTGCCTGGAGGATCCCATGGACGGGGGAGCCTGGCGGGCTGCCGTCTGTGGGGTCGCACAGAGTCAGACACAACTGAAGCGACTAAGCAGCAGCAGCTAAAGCAAAATTTATATATTTTTTCCTTACCAGTGTGCAGTAAGTCATAGGACTTGGAACTTACTTTCAGGAATCAAAGATTCTTCATCTTTTTTCTTAGATTCCTTCTTACTCCAAAACCCACTAAACCAGCCTCCACGTTTCTCGGCTGTGTCAGTAGACTTTTTCTTCAATTTTTGCCCTGATCGAATCACCTAAAAATTAAAAATCAAAAAATTTAATTAAAGAATAAATGCCCTCTTCACTTTCAGGTCCAGGCAGGTAAGAACAATGGTTACATTTTTTTTTAACACTACGTTAAGTTAAAAGCAGACAATACATCTAGTTCCTTCTGAACTGATTCTCAGCATTATCTGGTTAATACAATCTCACTATTAATTAATTTCCACATGTATTGACAGCTTTCTGATGAAGCTGCATTTTGTGAGTGATTCAGATAAGGTTTCAAGTAAAATTCTTCTGAGCAATGTGTTTTCTAAATTTATAAGGTAAGAAGTCAAGAGGACAGCAGGTTTTTAAAATAAAAAGTTCCCTGAAAGGAAGATACGTGATCTCAAAAATAAAATTTAACAATCCCATTTCATAATCCATACACACTGTTGACTTGCTAACTATGAACACAGTTTGGGGACAGAATATAAATAAAATTAAAAAGTGCTCAAATCTCATTTTATCCTCTTTCTCAACAAATCTTGGCTTATCTGCTGCTCCTTGTCTTCACCCCTTTTTAGTAAAATACAGATGAATAACTCAAAAGTGGAATGTGAAAGGATAAAAAGAATAAAGGGGTTAAGTAATTTAGACTCTATCTTCTCATTCCCTGAATAAGTAAATAATTTTCCCACTTTAAATTTAAAATATTTTAAATTGGTAGTGAATTGGTAACATACTGCAACCTTCAGTGTATACCAAAAAGTGACATAATCCAAAAGAGAACTTAAAGAAAAGAGCTGAATTATACAGTAAAGAGAATAGTTTAACAACTTGATTTAAACTAAGCTATCTTCGACAAGTAGATATTATATAGAGAAACAGGTTTGTATCTGTCCACAAAATCATTAATGGTTTCAATTATATCTCAGTTGTAACTATCTTTTGTCAAGCTTAATCCATCTTCAAGAGTTAGAAATGTAATGGGTAAAAAAAATATATAGCTGGCTGGTTTGTATTCTATATGAAATAATATTTAATTTCTTTATCCTTCTAGCATAGATTAGTATGCATTTTTATTTTCCACAATAAAATATATCTATATGAGACCAAAAGAACTTTTACAATGTGTATAAAACCTAATATGAAGAGGATGCAGATCCCTTTCACTTTTTCCTAAATACCACCTCTGTTGCCTTCACTTCCCTTCCTTGTCTACCTAAGGGGCCAAGGTAAATAACTTCAGCCAGTCCTCAGCCTACATTCTAAACTCTCTGGCCCTGCAGATTTTCTATTATAATGAAAAATCATCAACTTGGGATGAATCTAATTGTCATCTCTTCATCTACATTCCGCCCTTCTTTAGCTACAACTAATTTATCTTCTTCCTTCAATTTTCAAGCAACTGGTAAGTGTTATTAACAATACCAATTAAATTGAAGCCACTTAATTTAAGGAGGATTGGAATTAACTGTTTCTTCTGGAAAACGACTCCTCTAATTCATAGGAACAATCCATAGCAGTAGCAAATACCTTTTAAAATACTCAGACACTCTCTGACCCACCTTTGGGAATTTGTCCTTAAAAAAATTAGAAATGCTTCAGAAAATCTGACAACAAGGCTATTCACTGTGGTGTCATTTATAATTAAATATAACCAGGAGGAAATTGTGAAGCAAATTCCAGTACACGAACAGAATGGAGTACTAGTCAGTTATTCAAAATTATGTTGGATAAACAATTCTATGGAATACTATATAAAACAGAATACAGTATTTTTTTTTTAAAGAAACAAAAGTGTTAGTTACTCAGTCATGTCCGATTCTCTGCAATTCCATAGACTGTAGCTCTTCAGGCTCCTCTGTCCATGAAATTCTCTAGGCAAGAATACTGGAGTGGGTTGCCATTCCCTTCTTCAAGGGATCTTCCCTACCTAGGGATTGAACCCCGGTCTCCTGCATTGCAGACAGTTTCTTTACCATCTGAGCCACAAAAGTAACTTAGAAAACCTTTCCTTGACTCCACAATGCCCACCAGCTGCCGCCCTTTATCTTGTTTTCCACTTACAATGAAGTATCAGGACTGCCTGCACTTACTCTCCCCATTTCCTCATCTTCCACTTTCTCTGCTGCTGCTGCTGCTAAGTCGCTTCAGTCGTGTCCGACTCTGTGCGACCCCATAGACGGAAGCTCACCAGGCTCCCCTGTCCCTGGGATTCTCCAGGCAAGAACACTGGAGTGGGTTGCCATTTTCTCTCCTTTCTATCAAATTTCTACCTATAATATTCTATAAAATTTGCTCTTTAAATGATTTCTTTATGACTAAACCCAATGACGAACTTTCAGTTCAGTATGAAACTGATCTAAATGAAAGCAGCAAAAGTTTAGAGACCTGAAGCAGGATATAAATCATCTGCACAAGTCTCAAATTCCTGTATTACTCATGTGCAAGACAGACTCTAACCATCACACCAAAGGCTGAAAGAACTGAACTGAGATTTAAACCACTTTCCACAGAAGGCAAAACACAACTTAAAATCAAAACCAAACCAGACTGTGTGTTAATACAAAATATCAAACATTTTCCAAGGACACATAATATAATAATCACATCATCCAGAATACAATGCAAAATTACCTGACATACAAAAACAAAACAGACAAAGAAAAAAAGAAAAATGTGACCATTTCTCAAGGGTCATATAGATGCCAAAAGTCATATAATCAAGACGTTTAAACTATCAGAGGGTCACTGTATCCATGTTACATGAGATAAACAGAAATACATTCAGTTCAGTTCAGTCACTCAGTCATGTCTGACTCTGAGACCCCATGATTCGCAGCACACCAGGCCTCCTGTCCATCACCAACTCCAGTTCACCCAAACTCATGTCCATCGAGTCGGTGATGCCATCCAGCCATCTCATCCTCTGTTGTCCCCTTCTCCTCCTGCCCCCAATCCCTCCCAGCATCAGAGTCTTTTCCAATGAGTCAACTCTTCGCATGAGGTGGCCAAAGTACTGGAGTTTAAGCTTTAGCATCAGTCCTTCCAAAGAACACTCCAGGACTGATCTCCTTTAGAATGGACTGGTTGGATCTCCTTGCAGTCCAAGGGACTCTCAAGAGTCTTCTCCAACACCACAGTTCAAAAGTATCAATTCTTTGGTGCTCAGCTTTCTTCACAGTCCAACTTTCACATCCATACATGATCACTGGAAAAACCATAGCCTTGACTATACAGACCTTTGTTGGCAAAGTAATGTCTCTGCTTTTAGAAATTACTAAAAAGACTGAAATTTTCAGTAGAGAAATGGAAACTATAAAAAGGAATTCAATAAGAATTCTAGACCTGAAAGATACAATATCTGAAATAAAAAAAAAAAAAATGAAGATGGGTTCAATAGTAAAATGGAGATGACAGAGGGAAAAGCAAGCTTGAAAAGAGATTAAGAGAAACTATTCAATCAAAAGAACAGAAAGGAAAAAAATGAACAAGACCTCAAGAACCTGTGATCACATACATGTTTGTGATCACATATATATGTGTACATATGTGTTATATATATACATATACACATTTGAAATTTGGAGACCAAGAAGGAAAGAAGGAAGAAATAGGAACTAAAAAATTATTTGAAGAAATAATGGCTGAAACATCCCAATTTGATAAATCCTCAGTCCTTACTTTAGTTGCCCAATGAGATGCATCTGTCACAGCTGATCACTCCCTGTTCCCTGACATCTTTTCTTCACTTGACTGAGGTTATTACAGTCATAGAGCTTTCAGCCTACCTCTCTGGCAACTCCTCCATGGTAACCACAGCTCTCACTTCTCTGACCTATAAATAATACAAAGACTTTGGGTCTTTGGACTCCAGTTACTCTAAGCTCCAGGTACTCTAACTTAGGTGATCTCATCCAATGCCATGGCTTTTTAAATAACATCTATGTGCTGACCCTTTCTAAACGTATGTATATATCCAGCACAGACCTCTCTTCCAAACTCCACATTCATGCATCCAACTGCATACTCCCTATCTCCAAGTTAATATATGATAGCTTAAATTATCAGTCCCAGAAAAAACTCCTGATCTTCTCCCATCTCACCCAAGCATGTTCCATCTAGTCTTCCCCATCCCATTTCACGGCAACTCCATCCTTCCCAACTGCCCCAAGGCAAAATCCCTATGGTCACTTCCAATCTCTCTTTCATAAAGGGAAAGGGAAGTAGCTCAGTCGTGTCCGACTCTTCGCAACCCCATGGACTGCAGCCCACCAGGCTCCTCCATCCATGGGATTCTCCAGGCAAGAGTATTGGAGTGGGTTGCCAACCCATATCTAATTATATGGGAAATACTGGCTCTATTTTCAAAATATTTCCAGAGTTTGAGCCTTTTCCCATCACCTCCACTGCCACTATTCTCAGCCAAACTTCTATTATCTCTGACCTCAAATATTTCAATAGCATCCTAATTGTCCTCCCTGTTTTCATCCCTGTTGTCCCTCTATGGGCTTTTGTTTTCAAAGGAGCAGCCAGAGTCACGTTTAAAAACCTACATTGGACTGTATCATTCTGTTCTCAAAATAGCTCGTCAACTCAGAATATAAGCCCAAATTCACGCAACTGCTTACAACACGTTCCACAATCTGACATCCTCCTCAATACTGACAAGCACCTCTCCGCCTCCTCTAGCACCTTACTTCTCTGATCTCACTAACCACAGCCACCGGTGTCTCCTCTCTTTCACCACTCTACTTAGTTCCCTGAATGAGTTAGATGTGCTCCTCCCCAAAACCTTTCAGCTTGCTCTACTACTTCTGCCTAGTATACTTTTTCCTCAGGTATCTTTCTGGTAGACTCCCTCATGTTCTTCAGCGCTTTGCTGAAATGCACCTTAAAAGAGCCAAACTCCTTGGAAAAGCCCCTGATGCTGAGAAAGACTGAAGGCAGGAAGAGAAGGCAGTGACTCTGCCTTGATGGTTGGATGGCATCACCAGTGAAAATTAGACATGGACTGGGCAAACTCTGGGAGGTGATGAGGGAAAGGGAGCCCTGGTATGCTGCAGTACATGGGGTCGCAAAGAGTCAAACGCGACTGGGCAACCGAACAACAAAGCCGATGAAGAGTGTTGTGACAGTTTCAGGTGAACAGCAAGGGACTCAGCCAACATACATATGTATACATTCTCCCCCAAACTTCCCTCGCATCCAGGCTGCTACATAACATTGAGCAGAATTCCATCTGCTATACAGTGGGTCCTTATGGGTGATCCATTTTAAATACAGTAGTGTGTACACGTTCATCACAATCTCCCTAACTATCTCTTAATTACCAAAAAAGTTATGTTACAGAATAATAGAAATGACAAGGAACAAAAAAGAGAAGTTACCAAGTAAGGTAAGTCAGTAATTATTACTACAAAAAGATTGTAAGTACTGAAAGTATTACAGACACTGAATCCAATTTTAGAAAAAAAGAAAAGGAAGGAAGAGAAGAAGAGAGAAGGAGGGAAAAAAGAAGATGGGTGAAGGAAGGGAAGGAAGAGGAAATAAAGGGAAAGAAATAGGGGCTACAAAGCGTAAATAACTAGGCACATATACATGAGAGAAAAATCAGAAGCCTACATATCAAAACGTTAACACCTGCATTCTGTGTTGCTAGGACTATGTTTGACTTTTACTTACTTTCTTTTGGGGTACCAGCAAAAATTTTGTTATAAAATTAGGAATTTTTCCCCTTCATACTACTGAGGTTTTTTCCCCCCACAATATTCCAATTTTATTTTTTCCTGAGACTGAGCCATGAAAATTCAACATTTATTATCATTTGAGTAAATCTAAACAACTTTCTGTGCAACTTAAATTATTGATTCCAGGTTTAAAGGAGTAGTATTAACTCATTTAAAACATAAAATCAGCTAATAAAAATGATTACCTCAACTTGTGCTTGTTGCCTTGCCAAAATTATGTTAAAAACATCTAGTATCTTCTCCAAGTCCTATAAAACAAAGGGACACTTGTAAACAAAGAAAATGGTCATTAATTTTTTTTCATATATATTTCTAGGCTTATTCCAGACCATGAACAAACAGTATCTATGATCTAATGAAAGTATAAGTATAAATTTGAACAGATATTTGGCTTTTACATTTTTACATTTTGCAATGTGAAAACAGTTTTGCAAAAAAGTAAATCCTTGTTAAATATCAAAGCAAGAATTCTAATGAAACCAAAACAATACAGAGACAGCCATACATGCAAATGGAAACAAAAATATTTAAGAGGGGGGACCTGTTTTAGGTATTGGCCTTATGGTTGTTACTTTGGACTCCCTCTTCTCCATGCAATTTTACAATCATTATACTAAAGTCACCGTAATAAAATACAAAATTTAAGAATGTAAAATTCTTCAAGTCAAGTATGCCAAAGCAGAAACTGACTTGGGGAATTTATGGAAGGGGAATCTAGCACATACTGGATGACCTATTTGTCAGATGTTCTATCTGTTATTTCATGCAATTCCCACAACAGTGTAAGATACATACTATCTCCATTTTATACATGAAAATAACAGATCTAAGACGTTGAGAAAATTGATGCTTTTTCTAATATATAATACTAGTGATTGTCATATATTTCAGAACAACAATTAATTCTTTACATTATGAATTTATGGCAAAAATAGTGATATAATCAAGACCAGAAGATATTCAGCAAATTAAATAAGACTCCTATCTTAAGGAATAAGAACTATTTTTTACAAATAAATTATATATTTGGTACAGTGTTCTTCTGTATTTCAAAAGAGGATAAATAAGACTCCTATCTTAAGGAATAAGAACTATTTTCTTACAAATACTTTGAACTCTTAAAAAAAAAGCCACTAACAAAACAAATAATACATATTTAGCTAATAATAATTACATACTCAAACAGCTCTGATACTGATTTTCTAAATATTATTATTATAAAAACTAAACACATTTCTCCAAATAGTTTATAGTAGGCTGATATTAGGAATGTATTTTTAAAGGGAAAAAACAGGTAAAAAAAACTTTGCATTTTCCATACAGTTCTCTCAAAAAGAACTCAGTATTGTTCTTCTTAAAATTGTCTTTTAATTTATATCTATAAAAATTAATACTTCAGGATGATTTAACAACTAATAGCTTCCCAATACATGCAAGATATACCTGAATTTGTTTCTGTATTTCTTCTGGGACTTTAGTCTGGGTTAACTTATTTTTATAGGCACTTTTATAACTCTTGAGCAACTGCCTGTGTTTTTTTATGTTACTCCATGACCACATCCGTGTATACCTTCTTATATGAACTTCAAGAACAGAATCGATTGCATATTTCCACCTGCAAACCAAATTTTGTTAATGCACATTGGAATACGAAGGTTTAAAAAGCAGGAAAACAGCATTGACATTTTACAGCTACACTGTTACTTTTTTTTGTTCTTATTAACTGTATTCTTACAAAGGTTCAGCCATAACATTTCAGTTCCCCAAAACTTCAATTCTCTGACTTAAATACATTATGAAATAAGCAAACCATTCCAGGAAGAGGGTATGTCAAAGCAAAATAGTAAAGACACAAATGACATGCTGTGTGAAATTAATAATATCCCAATATATTTGTGACACTGAGTTCACATGCATGACTGAAGGGCAATATGATCAAAAAAAATGTTGAAAGTCTTGAATGCTGAGTTAAGAATTTAATCTAGGAGCAAGAGTACAAGAGAATGTGTTTATTAAAAAAAGTAACAAGCACATAATATGAAAGCCCTCTAATGTCTATTTAAAAAAAGTGGCTTTGTTACATGTTTTTCAAGGTCTGTTAGCTCTGAGAGTTCCTAATCATATGATTACATAAAATATTTTTTAATAATTCTAACTTACCATTGTCGACCATTGGTATGAAGTGGTAAATAAGGCTTGTATTTTCTGTAAGGAGCATTTCTAACCATGTAATCCACTGACTCCAAAAGGTCAATCATACTTAAGTACTATAAAAACAAAAACCAAGTTACATCTGTTACATCACAACATGGATAAACACCAAATTTTATTATATTTTCTGCCTAGTGAGATTTCAAATTATCTGAACAATGAATACCATAGTTGCTTGGTAATTCAATAATATATTTCATCAAAGTTAAGAAACCACCAATTGTAAGATAATATTAAGCACTGCTGATTAAACATCATACCACCAATAATAATATACATCGTATTTTCACATATATTAAAGTGTGAAATAAATGTAAATCTTAGAACCAATGAAATACGGTATCTGTTACTATGGACATGAAACTCGCTTATTGCTAAAACTAAACATACTTACCTCTGGGCCACCATTTCAAGTAATGGCAACCTATAAGCTAAGTTTCCAAGTTGCTCCAGGGAATTATTGTATAACTAAAGCAAGATAAAATTATTTAACCACCAATACAAAACAACTCACATGGAGGAAAAACACACACACACACACACACACACAATGAGAAGATAAAGAAAGGAGAGGTCTAACCTAAGAGTTACCAGTACTTGTCATGTGGATAGCATGAACTTTAATGTATTTGTAAGTGTAAAACATACCCCAAATTTTAAAGACTTAAGAAAAAAATAAAAGGATATAAAATATTATAACAATTTTTAATTTTGATTACATGTTGAAATGTAATCACCACCTCCCTGGTGGCTCAGATGGTAAAGGCTACAATGCAGGAGACACAGGTTTGATTCCTGGGTCGGGAAGATCCTATGGGAGAAGGAAATGGCATTAATAATGCCAGTACTCCAGTACTCTTGCCTGGAAAATCCCATGGACAGAGAGGAGCCTGGTAGACTACAGTCCATGGGGATGCAAAGGGTTGGACACGACTGAGTGATTTCACTTTCACTTTTCACATGTTGATAATATTTGGGGTACGTTAAGTTAAATAAAATGTTATTAATTTTAGTAATTAATTTCCTCTTTTCTTACTTTGCTAATGTTGTTACTTCAAAATTTAAAATTCCACATATAACTTGCATTATATGTGTATTGGACTGCACTGAGCTAAAAGTTCAGTTAACTATAAACCCCTCATCCTCCTTTCACTTCCAGTTCTCCAAATTAGTTATTCAAACTCCTTAGGCACATAACCAAACTTGAGAAACAAGTAAAGGAAAAAAATCTGCCAACACAGCTGTTCTAAAAATTAAGTAAACAATATATAATGTAAGAGTGTCTGCTATTAAAATCTGAGGAAGGCAAATAAAACCATTAAAATTTTCATCAAGAACTGGGAATTAAATGAAACCACATCATGTATTATAACTTGGTAGGATTCTCTACCAATAAGGTGAAAATCAGAAAAAATGAAAGAAAACTATTTCTTATATTTGGTATTTATTTTATTTTAAAATAATACATATAATCTATTTTGAGTAATAAAAACTCAACAATAACAAACCAAAAGAACCACCAGAGCAGTGAAGAAGGAAAGTCACAGAGGACAAAAGCTGTTGAAATTCAAGGCTACTCAATCCTGTAAGTCTTTAAATTAATCTTACCTGAGGTTTGGTCAGTTCAATTGCAATATTTTGTACTTCTATGTTCCAATCAAGTTTAGGTGTTTTGAGCTCTGTTTCTGCATAAGGATTCATGTAAAGTTTTGCAGAGGCTGATATTGGCTGAAAAACTTACACAACATGGGAAGACATAAAATATGTTTATATGCCCTTACCTATGAACAATTGTAAATAATTATGAGAACACTGTTACCTTGAAAGTAAAGAAAAATCATCAAAAATATTTTTTAATATTTTTTAAAAAGTCACCACCCAAAACTATTAAAGCATCTATTTATCTACATAATAAGAATTCCCAACTCAATGGTAAAAGTAGAATCTCCAAGGAAGAAGATGGTGTTCTATGCCTCTAAGTAAGAAAAGCACAAAATATATACAATCTAATCTTGATTATTTATAGTCTGTGTAAAACTAAAACTATGTTTCTCTTCTTGCTTCAAGATATGTAATGATTTTATTATTTATTAAAAGTACTAATACAAGGGTATGGATAAATTGGGACATTGTGACTGACATATGCACATTACTATAATATATAAAACAGATAACTAATAAGGACAAGAATGCTCAAACTACCGCACAATTGCACTCATGTCACATGCTAGTAAAGTAATGCTCAAAATTCTCCAAGCCAGGCTTCAGCAATATGTGAACCGTGAACTTCCTGATGTTCAAGCTGATTTTACAAAAGGCAGAGGAACCAGAGATCAAATTGCCAACATCCGCTGGATCATGGAAAAAGTAAGAGAGTTCCAGAAAAACATCTATTTCTGCTTTATTGACTACGTCAAAGCCTTTGACTGTGTAGATCACAATAAACTGTGGAAAATTCTGAAAGAGATGGGAATACCAGACCACCTGATCTGCCTCTTGAGAAATCTGTATGCAGGTCAGGAAGCAACAGTTAGAACTGGTCATGGAACAACAGACTGTTCCAAATAGGAAAAGGAGTACGTCAAGGCTGTATATTGTCACCCTGTTTATTTAACTTATATGCAGAGTACATCATGAGAAATGCTGGACTGGAAGAAACACAAGCTGGAATCAAGATTGCCGGGAGAAATATCAATAAGCTCAGATATGCAGATGACACCACCCTTATGGCAGAAAGTGAAGAGGAACTAAAAAGCCTCTTGATGAAAGTGAAAGTGGAGAGTGAAAAGGTTGGCTTAAAGCTCAACATTCAGACAACGAAGATCATGGCATCTGGTCCCATCACTTCATGGGAAATAGATGGAGAAACAGTGGAAACAGTGTCAGACTTTATTTTTCTAGGCTCCAAAATCACTGCAGATGGTGACTGCAGCCATGAAATTAAAAGACGCTTACTCCTTGGAAGGAAAGTTATGACCAACCTAGATAGCATATTCAAAAGCAGAGACATCACTTTGCCAACAAAGGTTCGCCTAGTCAAGGCTATGGTCTTTCCTGTGGTCATGTATGGATGTGAGAGCTGGACTGTGAAGAAGGCTGAGCGCCGAAGAATTGATGCTTTTGAACTGTGGTGTTGGAGAAGACTCTTGAGAGTCCCTTGGACTGCAAGGAGATCCAACCAGTCCATTCTGAAGGAGATCAGCCCTGGGATTGCTTTGGAAGGAATGATGCTAAAGCTGAAACTCCAGTATTTTGGCCACCTCATGCGAAGAGTTGACTCATTGGAGAAGACTCTGATGCTGGGAGGGATTGGGGGCAGGAGGAGAAGGGGACAACAGAGGATGAGATGGCTGGATGGCATCACTGACTCGATGGATGTGAGTCTGAGTGACCTCCGGGAGTTGGTGATGGACAGGGCAGCCTGGCGTGCTGCAGTTCATGGGGTCGCAAAGAGTCGGACACGACTGAGCGACTGATCTGACCTGATCTGTATAGCACAGGGAACTCTGCTCAATACTCTGTAATGGCTTATATGGGAAAAGAATCTTAAAAAAGTGGAGATATATATAACTGATTCAGTTTGCTGCACACAGGAAACTAACAAAACATTGTAGATCAACTATACTCCAATAAAAATTTTTAAAAAATAATCATTATTGCCTGAGATGCCCCCACAAAAAATACCAATACAAGATAGGAAATAAAACCTGATTAATTTTCATCTTATTTAATCATAGTTAGAATTTAGGAACAGAATCATGAATGAAATTCATATTACCCAGAAAAAATTGACTACTGCTTTATAATTTTCAAAATGATTATTACATATATAGTTTTAGACTCAAAAGAAGACAATATTCTTGAAGTTAAGTAGTATAAAAAAAGAGTATCAGGGAATACGACAGAGCAAAAAGTAATGTATTAATTTATAATTGCGAATAGTATTAAAATTATATAAATTGTGATATCTTATAGTATTTATAATATACATAAGATTATATAAAAATTTTTAACTTATTTAGAGGTTATTTATAATTGAAACATGCCCAAGAATAAAGTTGCAGATTTTTCTGAACAAGTTCTTTCATGAATGAAACTAAATGCTCTCACAAACTAACAGCATCTGAAAGCTTTACCATCATTAAACAGGCATGCTTGTGTACATAAAGAGAAAGTGCCAATTCTCATATAAAGGCAGTTAGCTATAAAAGAATAAAAAGAAAACAATAGTGAACCATAGTAGTATGGAATATAGAAGAACATGGGCATAAAAACTGAGAAGAAACATAACGAGGTACACTAAATATATACAAAGAATAGCAGAGGCGGTCCTACAATGGCAGAGGAATAGGACAGGGACACCAATTTCTCCCCCACAAATTCATCAAAAGAACATTTGAACACTGAGTAAATTCAACAAAACAACTTCTGAATGCCTACAGAGGACATCAGGCACCCAGAAAAGCAGCCCATTGTCTTCGAAAGGAAGTAGGAAAAAATATAAAAGATAAAAATAGAGACAAAAGAGGTAGGGACGGAGCTCCATCCCAGGAAGGGAGTCTTAAAAAAGACAGAAGTTTCCAAACACCAGGAAACACTTTCACTGGCGAGTCTGTGGCGAGCCTTGGAACCTCAGAGGGCAACATAACAGGGAGGAAAAAAAATAAATAACTAAAACCCACAGATTACCTGCCCAAAGGTAACTCCCAGCAGAGAAGCAGCGCAGATGCCCGCATCCGCCACTAGCAAGCAGGGGCTGGGCAGCGAGGAGCGGGCTCCATTGCTTAGAGTAAGGACCAGTCCTGAATGTCCCGAGGGCAATCTGAGTGAACTAAGTTGAAACAGCAAACCAGATGATGGGATAGCTACCACTCAAAAGCCCTAACCTAAGACACCGCCAGGCCCAGAACAAAGGAGGGAGCAAAGTTATCCCGCTGCAGACCACCCCATCCCCCTCCGGAAACAGGCAGGGGAGGGCAGCCAGAGCCGGAAGGGGGCAATTGCGGCCCCAGAGAGGCATTATCTACCAAACTTCAAGCAGGCTTCATTGCTAACCAAGACTTCTTGGGATTCTGGACAGTCAACATCTGCCTCAGAAGGTGCGCCGGTTGTACATCCAGAAAACCAAGCAGCGGGGATGGGAGGCACTAAGTCGCAGTGACCACGCTCGCGGAACATCTGGTCACCTGAGCTGCTCAGATTTGGGAAGGGCACAAAACGCAGGCCCAGACGAGTTTGCATCTCTGAGAACGACCCATGTACCTGAACCTGAGCGGCTTAGACCTGGGAAGTGCATACAACCCAGGGCCGGCCTCAGACAGTTGGCGGCACAGCAACCTAGAGCCTAAGCAGTGTAGACAGGGAAAGCACACAAGCCGTGAGCAGGGGGCAAACCAGTGTAGCTGAGACACTGGGAGCACACGCCAGTGTTATTTGTTTGCAGTGTCCCTCCCTCCCCATAGCACAACTGAACAAGTGAGCCTAAAAAGTATCCACCACCGTCCCCTTGTGCCAGGGCAGAAATTAGACACTGAAGAGACCAGGACACAGAAGAAGCTAAAACAGAGGGAACCGCTTTGGAAGTAACAGGTGCAATAGATTAAAACCCTCTAGATAGTACCGACAACATAGGAAGAGGCCTATAGATCTTGAGAAATATAAGCCAGATGAAGGAACTATCCAAAAATGAACTGACCCCACACCGCCCACAACACCACCAGAGAAAGTCCTAGATATATTTTTATTATCAATTTTTTTTATTTTTAAGTCCTCTATTACTCCTCTAATTTTCATTTTTATAACCTACTACTACTTTGCGCCCCCCCCCCCCAAAAAGAGACCCTATTTTTAAAGCCAACTTCATATATATATATTTTATAATTTTTCTGAGTTTGGTTTTTTTTCTCCTTTTAATATTGTGTTTTTGAAAATCCAACCTCTACTCTAGATTTTTAATCTTTGCTTTTTGGTATTTGTTATCAATTTTGTACCTTTAAGAACCCAATCTTCAGTACCCATTTTTACTTGGGAGCGAGATTACTGGCTTGACTGCTCTCTCCCGCTTTGGACTCTCCTTTTTGTCCACCAAGTTGCCTCTATCTCCTCCCTTGCCCTTCTCTTCTCTACCCAACTCTGTGAATCTCTTTCTGTGTTCCGGATGGTGGAGAACACTCAGGGAACTGATTACTGACTGGATCTGTCTCTCTCCTTTTGATTCCCCACTTCATTCCCCTGACCACCTCTCTCTCCTTCCTCCCTCTTCTCTTCTCTTCTCTGTATAACTCCAAGAATATCTCTGAGCAGTTCAGACTGTGGAGCACATGTAAGGAAGTGATTACTGGCTAGCTTGCTCTCTCCTCTTTTGATTTCCCCTCTTCTCCTCCTGGTCATCTCTATCTCCCACCTTCCTCTTCTCTTCTCTATGTAACTCTGTGAACCTCTCTGGGTGTCCCTCATTGTGGAGAAACTTTTCATCTTTAACCTAGATGTTTTATCATCAGTGCTGTATAGATGGAGAAGTCTTGACGCTACTGTAAGAATAAAGACTGAAAACCAGAAGTAGGAGGCTTAAGTCCAAATCCTGAGAACATCAGAGAAATCCTTACTCCAGGGAACATTAATTGATAGGAGCTCATCAAATGCTTCCATACCTACACTGAAACCAAGCACCACTTAAGACCCAACAAGTTTCAGAGCAAGACATACCACACAAATTCTCCAGCAACACAGGAACATAGCCCTGAGCTTCAATATACAGGCTGCCCAAAGTCACTCAAAACCCACTGACATCTCATAACTCATTACTGGACACTTCATTACACTCCAGAGAGAAGTCCAGCCTCACCCACCAACACAAGCTTTCCTAACCAGGACACCTTGATAAGCCACCCTTACAACCCCACCCACAACAAGGAAACTCCACAATAAAGAGAACTCCACAAACTGCCAGAATACAGAAAGGCTACTCCAAACACAGCAATATAAAAGAGGTGAAGAGAGAGAGGAATACCCAGCAGGTAAAGGAACAAGATAAATGCCCACCAAACCAAGCAAAAGAGTAAGAGATAGGGAATCTACCTGATAAAGAATTCCGAATAATGAGAGAGAAAATGATCCAAAATCTTGAAAACAAAATGGAATCACAGATAAACAGCCTGGAGACAAGGATTGAGAAGATGCAAGAAAGGTTTAACAAGGACCTAGAAGAAATAAAAAAGTCAATATATAATGAATAATGCAACAAATGGAATAAAAAAACACTCTGGAGGGAACCAACAATAGAATAAGGGAGGCAAAAGATAGGATAAGTGAGGTAGAAGATAGAATAGTAGAAATAAATGAAACAAAGAGGAAAAAAGAAAAGCGAATTAAAAGAAATGAGGACAATCTCAGAGACCTCTGGGACAATGTTAAACGCCCCAACATTCGAATCATAGGAGTCCCAGAAGAAGAAGACAAAAAGAAAGACCATGAGAAAATACTTGAGATAATAGTTGAAAACTTCCCTAAAATAGGGAAGGAAATAAACGCCCAAGTCCAAGAACCCTGAGAGTCCCAAACAGGATAAACCCAAGGTGAAACACCCCAAGACACATATTAATCAAATTAACAAAGAACAAATATTAAAAGCAGCAAGGGAAAAACAACAAATAATACACAAGGGGATTCCCATAAGGATAACAGTTGATTTTTCAATAGAAACTCTTCAGGCCAGGAGAGAATGGAAAGACATACTTAAAGTGATGAAAGAAAATAACCTACAGCCCAGATTACTGTGCACAGCAAGTATCTCATTCAAATATGAAGGAGAAATCAAGAGCTTCACAGACAAGCAAAAGCTGAGCGAATTCAGCACCACCAAACCAGCTCTCCAACAAATGTAAAGGATCTTCTCTAGGCAGGAAACACAGAAAGGCTGTATAAACTCAAACCCAAAACAATAAAGTAAATGGCAATGGGATTATACTTATCAATAATTACCTTAAATGTAAATGGGTTGAATGCCCCCAAACAAAAGACAAAGACTGGCTGAATGGATACGAAAATAAGACCCCTACATACGTTGTCTACAAGAGACCCACCTCAAAACAGGGGACACACACAGACTGAAAGTGAAGGGCTAGAAAAAGATATTCCATGCAAATAGAGACCAAAAGAAAGCAGGAGTAGCAATACTCATATCAGACAAAATAGACTTTAAAACAAAGTCTGTGAAAAGAGACAAAGAAGGACACTACATAATGATCAAAGGATCAATCCAGAAAGAAGATATAACAATTATGAATATATATGCACCCAACATAGGAGCACCACAATATGTAAGACAAATGCTAACAAGTATGAAAGGGGAAACAATAACACAATAATAGTGGGAGACTTTAGTACCCCACTTACACCTATGGATAGATCAACTAAACAGAAAATTAACAAGGGAACACAAACTTTAAATGATACAATAGACCAGTTAGACCTAATTGATATCTATAGGACATTTCACCCCAAAACAATGAATTTCACCTTTTTCTCAAGCGCACACAGAACTTTCTCCAGGATAAATCACATACTGGGCCATAAATCTAGCCTTGGTAAATTCAAAAAAATTGAGATCATTCCAAGCAACTTTTCTGACCACAATGCAGTAAGATTAGATCTCAATTACAGGAGAAAAACTATTACAAATTCCAACATATGGAGGCTGAACAACACACTGCTGAATAACCAACAAATCACAGAGGAAATCAAAAAAGAAATTAAAATATGCATATAAACGAATGAAAATAAAAATACAACAACTCAAAACCTGTAGGACACTGTAAAAGCAGTGCTAATGGGAAGATTCATAGCAATACAGGCATACCTCAAGAAACAAGAAAAAAGTCAAATAAATAACCTAACTCAACACCTAAAGCAACTAGAAAAGGAAGAAATGAAGAACCTCAGGGTTAGTAAAAGGAAAGAAATCTTAAAAATTAGGGCAGAAATAAATGCAAAAGAAACAAAAGAGACCATAGCAAAAATCAATAAAGCCAAAAGCTGGTTCTTTGAGAAGATAAATAAAACTGACAAACCATTAGCCAGACTCATTAAGAAGCAAAGGGAGAAAAATCAAATCAATTAAAATTAGAAATGAAAATGGACAGATCACAACAGACAAGAGAGAAATACAAAGATCATAAGAGACTACTATCAGCAACTATATGCCAATAAAATGGACAACATGGAAGAAATGGACAAATTCTTAGAAAAGTACAACTTTCCAAAACTGGACCAGGAAGAAATAGAAAATCTTAACAGATCCATCACAAGTACGGAGATTGAAACTAACCAGAAATCTTCCAGCAAACAAAAGCCCAGGACCAAACGGCTTCACAGCTGAATTCTACCAAAAATTTGGAGAAGAGCTAACACCTATTCTACTCAAACTCAGAAAATTCCAGAGGAAGGTAAACTTCCAAACTCATTCTATGAGGCCACCATCACCCTAATACCAAAACCAGACAAAGATGCCACAAAAAAAGAAAACTACAGGCCAATATCACTGATGAACATAGATGCAAAAATCCTTAACAAAATTCTAGCAAACAGAATCCAACAACACATTAAAAAGATCGACCAAGTGGGCTTTATCCTAGGGATGCAAGGATTCTTCAGTAATCTGCAAATCAATCAATGTAATATACCACATAAACAAACTGAAAAATAAAACCTATATGATTATCTCAATAGATGCAGAGAAAGCCTTTGACAAAATTCAACATCCATTTATGATAAAAACTCTCCAGAAAGCAGGGATAGAAGGAACATACCTCAACATGATAAAAGCTATATATGACAAACCCACAGTAAACATTATCTGCAATGGTGAAAAATTGAAAGCATTTCCCCTAAAGTCAGGAACAAGACAAGAGTGCCCACTTTCACCACTACTATTCAACATTGTTTTGGAAGTTTTGGCCACAGCAATCAGGGCAGAAAAAGAAATAAAAGGAATTCAAATTGGAAAAGAATAAGTAAAACTCTCACTGTTTGCAGATGACATGATCCTCTACATAGAAAACTCTAAAGACTCCAGCAGAAAATTACTAGAGCTAATTGGTGAATATAGTAAAGTGGCAGGATATAAAATCAACACAGAAATCCCTTGCATTCCTATACACTAATAATGAGAAAATAGAGAAATTAAGGGAACAATTCCATTCACCATTGCAATGAAAAGAATAAAATACTTAGGAATATATCTACCTAAAGAAACTAAAGACCTATATATACAAAACTATAAAACATTGGTGAAAGAAATCAAAGAGGACACTAATAGATGGAGAAATATACCATGTTCATGGATCGGAAGAATAAATATAGTGAAAATGAGTATATTACCCAAAGCAAACTATAGATTCAATGCAATCCCTATCAAGCTACCAACAGTATTCTTCATAGAGCTAGAACAAATAATTTCACAATTTGTATGGAAATACAAAAAACCTCAAATAGCCAAAGCTATCTTGAGAAAGAAAAATGGAACTGGAGGAATCAACCTGCCTGACTTCAGGCTCTACTACAAAGCCACAGTCATCAAGAGAGTATGGTACTGGCACAAAGACAGAAATATAGATCAATGGAACAAAATAGAAAGCCCAGAGACAAATCCACACACCTATGGACACCTTATCTTTGACAAAGGAGGCAAGAATATACAATGGAGAAAAGACAATGTCTTTAACAGGTGGTGCTGGGAAAACTGTTCAACCACTTGTAAAAGAATTAAACTAGAACACTTTCTAACACCATACACAAAAATAAACTCAAAATGAATCAAAGATCTAAACCTAAGACCAGAAACTATAAAACTCTTAGAGGAAAATGTAGGCAAAACACTCTCCGACATAAATCACAGCAGGATCCTCTATGACCCACCTCCCAGAATATTGGAAATAAAAACAAAAATAAACAAATGGGACCTAATTAAAACTGAAAGCTTCTGCACAACAAAGGAAACTATAAGCAAGGTGAAAAGACAGCCTTCAGAATGGGAGAAAATAATAGCAAATGAAGCAACTGACAAAGAATTACTCTCAAAAACATACAAGCAACTCCTACAGCTCAATTCCAGAAAAATAAACAACCCAATCAAAAAATCAGCCAAAGAACTAAACAGACATTTCTCCAAAGAAGACATACAAATGGCTAACAAACACATGAAAAGATGCTCAACATCACTATCAGAGAAATGCAAATCAAAACCACAATGAGGTACCATTTCACGCCAGTCAAAACGGCTGCTATCCAAAAGTCTACAAGCAATAAATGCTGGAAAGGGTGTGGAGAAAAGGGAACCCTCTTACACTGTTGGTGGGAATGCATAGTCCAGCCACTATGGAGAACTGTGTGGAGATTCCTTAAAAAACTGGAAATAGAACTGCCATACGACCCAGCAATCCCACTGCTGGGCATACACACTGAGGAAACCAGAACTGAAAGAGACACGTGTACCCCAGTGTTCATCACAGCACTGTTTATAATAGCCAGGACATGGAAGCAACCTAGATGTCCATCAGCAGATGAATGGATAAGAAAGCTGTGGTTCATATACACAATGGAGTATTACTCAGCCATTAAAAAGAATACATTTGAATCAGTTCTAATGAGGTGGATGAATCTAGAGCCTATTATACAGAGTGAAGTAAGCCAGAAAGAAAAACACTAATATGGTACACTAACGCATATACATGGAATTTAGAAAGATCGTAACGATAACACTGTATGTGAGATAACAAAAGAAACACAGAGGTATAGAACAGTCTTATGGACTCTGTGGGAGAGGGAGAGGGCGAGGGTGGTATGATTTGAGAGAATGGCACTGAAACATGTATAATATCATACGTGAAACGAATCGCCAGTCCAGGTTCAATGCATGATACAGGATGCTCGGGACTGGTGCACTGGGATGACCCAGAGGGATGGTACAGGGAGGGAGGTGGGAGGGGGGTTCAGGATAGGGAACACGTGTACACACATGGTGGATTCACACTGATGTATGGCGAAACCAATACAATATTGTACAGTAATTAGCCTCCAATTAAAATAAATAAATTTATATTAAAAAAAAAGAATAGCAGAGAAAATGTATGGGATAAATAATATACAGGCAGCTTTGTTAGAGATCTACTCAAAAATAAATAAAGGTAAGGCTACCAAGAAACAGAAAAGATCTCTGGAGAAATTCAAATCAAAACAACACTGAGCTTACCCCCTACATCTGTCAGAATGGCTACCATAAAAAAGTTTACAAATAACAAATGTTGGGAGAGAATATGAAGAAAAGGGAACCTCTGTGCATTGTCAGTGGGAAATGTAAACTGGTGCAGTCACTACTGAAAACAGTATGGAGGTTCCTCAAAAAACTAAAAATAGAACTACCGTATGACCCAGCAATTCCACTCCTGGGCATATATCCTAAAAAAATAAAAACACTAATTTGAAAAGACACATGCACCCAAATGTTCACAGCAGCACTATTTACAACAGCCAAGCTATTCCAGCTACCCAAATGCCCATCAAGAGAGGAACGGATTAAAATATGGTACATATATACAATGGAATATTACTCAGCCATAAAAAAGAATGAAATACTGCTATATGTAGCAATCTGGATAAACTTAGAGAATATTATGCTTAGTGAAATAAGACAAAGACAAATATTACATGATATCATTTATATACGGAATCTAAAGAAAACACAAATGACTGAATATGCAACACAGACTCACAGATGTAGAAAATAAACTTGTGGCTACCAAAGAGGAGAGGGAAGGAGAAGGGACAAATTAGGGTATGTGATTACCATGTACAACCTACAACACATAAAACATATAAGCAATAAGGATTTACTGTATAGCACAGGGAATTGGACCCAACATCTTATAATAATCCATAATGAAGTATAATCTGTAAAAACACATTATCTGTACTTTGTATACCTGAAAGTCACATAATACTATAAATCAACAATGTGCATGTATGCAACTCCTGCATCTCCTTCACTGGCAGGCAGACTTTTTTACCACTGCGCCACCTGGGAGGCTATGCTATAATCATCTATACTTCATTTTTTTAAAATCTCTGGAGTAGTTTGTTTTCACACTACAATATTGACATGTTCAAAGTAACCTGAATATCAAGACCTCAGAGATTTCATTATTAAGCAAATAAAAAAAAAAGAAAATCTAATTCTTAAAGTAGATGATAACAAGATAGGGAAAAAACATGGAGGTCAAGGGGGTTAGCTATTGGGAGTGAACTACAGCCACAGAGCCCACCTCTCACTCTCCAGTGGCGTAAGTGTTACAATCTTATTTTTAAATACTAAAATATATACCGAATATGCTGTATCATGACACTAACATATAAAATTAATACTTTCTCTCTGTCAAAATAACTTTATCAGAAAAACTATATTAAGATAAAGTATTTAATTCCACGCTTCCTATAACATAAAATAAACTTTTACCACTACTTACTGTATTGATGGTTTGGGGGTATATTGTTACTTCTAAGAATTTCACTTTTCAGCTGATCCTAAATAAAAAAATTTGAATGATATGAGAATGAAAAAGAAAATGCATACATTCTCAGCACCCATGACACACACACGCACATAAATTTGGTTCTAAATCAATATCTTTATTCCCAACTTTGAAATTATTAGTCCATAAGAAAAACACACTGAGCACTATTTACAGATATATTTCTTTAGAATATTACTTTAGTAGATAATTTTTATAAATTCTAAATACCTAGAAACAACATAAGACTGTTCCACTCTGACTTAAAATGTATATAATGTGTACACACACACACTCATAAATTAGGATCTCAATCACTTTCTAGACAAAGGCAAATTAATCATTACAGTATCTTTCTGAGAAATAAAAGACAGAATCTTGGAATTAATTCAGTTCAGAAAATTCAACTGTTCTTTTCTAAGTAAATATGACTAAGACTGCTTAGCTTTAAGACATGACTTAGCATGCTTAGTTTTGAATCAATCATTCACTATGATGCATCACTGTAAATGCTTAAAACATATGCTATGGATACATTTTTTAAACATCTAACAGGTATCATCTTTCTTTACAATCCTCTTCAAGTAATCATTCTTATATGAAACTCCACAATGCAACCAGAATGCCATCAAAATGAGAGTGTGAAAAACCATAAATCCAGTTTTAATTTGATAGTATAGGTTCTCATCTCACTGTCAAGTGAAAGATGTCACAAAGATCTTCAAAAACAAAAGTGCTATTTTTAAGATAGAGTCAATTCCAAAAACTGTGTTGCACATTTCTGACAGTTACAACTTAAGCAAAAGACCAGTATCTTGTCCTCATTAGAGACCGCATATGTAAAATAAATCTCAGGACTATAGTCCACTACTCAGGGGGCAAACTGAAATTACCAAGATCTGCTCCCTTGATCCCTGGTAAGACATGCTGCAGTTCACATTCCAGTAGGCACTGAGACTATCAAGTCGTACCAGCTACAAAAGAAAAATTGGAAAAGATCAGGCAACTAACAAACCAAAGTTATGTATTAATATTAAAAGAATATTCTCATGCTCACTATACCAAAATCATCCAATTGTCATTTTGAACTTTTAAAGGGAAGAAGATAATTCAAAAGTGGAGGAAAACGTATGTATGTTATTCAGAGACTTTATTATTAATCTGGGCTTCCTTAGTGGCTCAGATGGTAAAAAAAACTAACTGCAACACAGGAGACCTAGGTTTGATCTGAGGGTCAGGAAGATCCCCCGGAGAAGGAAATGGCTATCCACTCCAGTATTTTTGCCTGGAGAATTCCATGGACAGAGGAGCCTGGCAGGCTACAGCCCATAGCATCCCAGAGAGTCAGACATGACTGAGTAACACTTATTAATCTAGCATTTGCTGAACTGTGCTTGCAGGAACACTGTTCCCCAGAGGATTTACCCATTCAATAATCAAATATTAATTCAGAATTCAGTATCTAACAGACTCTGTATTTCAATGAATAAGAAAGACATGATTCCTCCAATGAGTACAAATGGCTGTTTCAAAGGAAGGGTGAAGGGAAGAGGATTCTGTGATCAACAAAGGTGAAGAAAAGTACATACAAAATGTCACTTTGGAAGATTCAAAGTGTTTATTAGCATATTTAAAGTATTGTGAAATCCTGGAGTTTAAAACAAAACAAAATATACCTGTCTAACTATGAACACCTTTCTGTTTTAGTCAGTAATCTTATTTGACCAGAGAATATTTTTTCAACAAATCTAATATTATCTCCATTATCTAATGCCCCATCAAATACAATTTGGGAAATATTTATTTTATCCAGTTCCTTTATATTCTAGGTGAAGAAAGGTAAGTGATTTGAGAAGGTAACATAGTAAGTAGCTGAGCCAAAACTAAACCCTAAACTTTCAGCTTCCATTCAATGGTATATTCTGCTCTATCAAGGTTTCTTGAAGAAAATACATTCAATGTTTGTACTTAGGAAAATAACTAGATTAAAAAGTCTAGTCTAATACCTTGTATATAATTTTTTCTGCTTCATTTAATATGCACGGTGTCCAGTGTTTGTTTGCAGTCTAAAACAAAAAAAAAAGAATAACTGTGAAATGAAGTATATGTATCACAAAACAGTGCTCCAATAACCGTAACAAAATAACTTAGAAATAACAAGACATCTAGTTAACACTGGCTAATGTGAGTTACCTGTTTTTCACATATGTATATTTCAAAATCAAAGGAACAGTGAAAAAGAGAATTGAGGAGGTTCTAATTTGAGTTCATTCATCCAGAAAATAATTACTGAGCTATTGTGTGTCTGAGAGTGGGTATGAATAAAAAAATCAAAGAGCTAGCTAGGCAGTAGTTAGATGTGGCTGAGTGGAGTCAGAGGAGGTTAAGGAGAGGCTTTTTAATTTTAATATAAAGGAGAGACTTAAATGCACTTAAATGGTTAGAAGACAGAGGTGGGCAGGGAAGAAGAGTTGAAGATTTAGGAAAGAAAAGGAAATTGACAGAAATAAGGAAGAAAGGACAAAAGGTAGAAGAGAATGAGAAAAAGTCGGGAAAGGCTCCTAAGGACATGGGCGAGGACGGGATCCAGAGGTGGGGAGATTATCTAAGATTTAAGAGTTAGTCTGCATTTGAAAAGATGGAAAAAAGGAATGGTACAGATACGGAAAGAGGTGAGTCTGCTATTATTGTTGTTATAATAGTCAATGTAGTAGTTGAAGCAGAAATTGAGCCAATGTGCCAAATACTTTATTCAAACCATTTAATTAAATCATCACAAAAACACTAAAATACAGGTAATACTGTAGCAATGAATGGAGGCTGGATAGAAGGAAACCAACATGGTAATCAGAACAGTAAGGTGTCACAGGTGCTTATAAAATATAAAGGGGAGTATTTTTTAAAAAGGAATAGTAAATTCTAAGAGTGAAGTAAAAAAAAAAAGAGAGAAAAACAGTAATATCTCAAGGAAATATTAAAACCTGAATAGAATCACCACGCAGTTTAAGGGAAAAGAGTAACACAGGCAAAGAAAACCGTATGAAAACTCCAAGGAAGGATACAGAGGATCAAACAAGAAGAAATTATATCATCCTTACGCCTTAGTACTCCTGCCATCAGTCAATGCAAACTAAGTCACATGACTATGTTGTGTTTTTCATTTGGTCTGCTAGAAGCTCAATATTAAATACTGACCTTTCTTATGACTAATATTATTAGTCTCATTTTTCTGGAACGATTATGCCTCTTCAGAACACATATTGTGGCTCTTTGAAAGTATTATATAGTATTATTTCTTTTTTATTGAAAGGTACTTCAGATTTATTTTGGAGACAAGCAGAGGATAAACAGTGTATTATTCAACACTAGCTTCCTTGACTCCCTTTCCTTTATTTCTCCAATACCTGTTAATTTTTTTTGCTTTGATCTTCAACTGATGTATATCTCTACTTCTCTGTATGCATGTATAAGCATATCTTAAGGAATCCATGGAACAAGGACCTTTTTCTGTTTAATAGACTACTTCTCTTTCCTTTTTCCTTCGTCTTCTTTCCTTCCTAAGGCCCTCTTCACATAACTAATCAAAAGGCAAAAATATACCCAATGTGATTTACTGCTCACTGTCCTTAACTTTAAAACATGTTCCTACCCCTTAGTTGTCCATAATAGGAAAAAAAAAAATGTCCAATCAGGATATACCCACTCTGTATACTAATGATCTTAAAATAAAAAACAAAATGCATTGTAAAATACTTAACCAAAATAAATTATCTTATGTATATTTCAATATAATAAACACACATATACATACATATAAACAGATAGACATGTACAAGCTATTTGGAAATTATACCGTGGATAAGAACTTGACTCTGGAAATCTATCTTCCCCTAATTTACTATACATTTATGATACAGCTTTTAAGACTTTTAAAATACATTTTCTTAATATTTTTATATTTGTTAAATTCAAAGATAAAATAATTACAGAATATAATAAAAAATCACTAAAAATCATAAATTTCTAGAAAAGCTGTAGAAAGGTTACACATAAAAATAAAATAGCTATTTGCAGCAATAGCTGATTTTAGGAAATTCACCCTGAGAATAATATTTTACAGATTCCACAGAAATTTTAAATAAGGTCAACTTTACCTGTAGACTAAGTTCTCCCAGTGTGACACCAAATGAAAGAGGCCGCTCTGGATCTGATACCTGTCAAAGAAAAAGAGTGACATTAAAATACACTCACAGTGAGGGTAAATCCATTTTACACTCTACAACAGGCAACACAGGACAATGAATTTACAAGTAAGTTACACAACACAAATGGACTTGTGGAGAAGAAAGGGAAGGAAGACACTAACATGGCTGAGATTTTCCATATTTTGTAGGCATGACGCTAACATGATACTTTCCCAGTGGAACTATTTTTTTTACTAGAAGTGGGAACACTCACTAAACAGATTCTTGCCCAGATAGTTTAAAAGAGATAGTCTTTTTATGTATACCACTAAATATGTTCTCCATAGATAAATAAAACAAGGAGTTGCAAATAAAACAGTGCCACTAAATTATTTAAAAAGATTTTCACATTTAGAAATGTGAACTGTCTCTCTATACCTTTAATTTCCAATGACACTTTAAAAAAATGTTTGTTAGAAGATGCTCAAGATCCTTAATATTTAATTTCCTCAATCCCTTCACCCAAAATCTGCCATTATTAAACTGATCTAGTTCTCATCTTCAATATCTAAGTAATATTTATACACAGTGCTTAAACTGTGCCATTGTGTGTATGATTACTTTGTTTGCAACATCTCAGAGATGTACAAAAATTAGTGTTTTTTGGTCATGAAAGAAAACAGGGAAACTAGAGTCAAGAGGAAAATCATATAATGTTCTAAATCATCCATCAGGGACTTGAGTCACATACACCCTTCTCAAACAGGAAAACCATGATCTGGTATAGCTGTAAAGAATGAGCTTTGTGAGCTTTGTTTTTAATATCAGATATATTACGGTCTGTGGCAAAATATATTTCCTTCATTCCCATATTCATCGTTTTAGGCCTATGGATATCAAGCTCAAAATAGCTTGCAGCTATTTCAGAAGGAACTTTAATAATGCATAAATCCTCAGCTGCTAATGCACTACCCATAAATTACTGCTCTCATACAAAGAGCATCTTTATGATAAATTACACTCCCCCTACCCTCATTTCTAGATTTTTAACTATCCTTCCACACACAATAATTAAGGTAATGACACTGAAAGAGGCAAGATACAAGGAAGATCCCTTTGCACTTTTAATTTTTTCTGTAGATTATTTTAATACATTTTGTCACAGACACCAACTTAACTGTAACTGATGTTACTTGTCCCACTCTTGTGCATCTCTGTATTTTTTCAGTAAAGAGAAAGAAATTATGTACCTTTCAAATTGAACTTGCTCAGTAGAAAAGCTTAGTTTAAGTTTAAACTTAAAGTGGGAGGGATGGTCAAGAGTGAAGGGACCTATGGCTGATTCATGTTTATATTTGGCAGAAACCAACACAATACTGTAAAACAATTATCCTTCAAGTAAAAATGAAATAAGTTTTTAAGGCTGAGATTTTTATTCATCAACATACCACTGGCTTTAAGAATAATTCTTTTACTTCCATGACAAGGTGAGTTCTAAGTTTGTTTTAAACAAGGCAATTTATGAATTAGGCTTTTTAGACATTTGTTTGTAAAATTCTGTCTAGTGGACTTTCCAGGTGCCTCAGCAGTAAAGAATCCACCTGCCAATGCAGAAGACGTGAGTTCGATTCCTGATCCAGGAAGATCCCACATGCTACAGAGCAACTAAGCCACAAGTACTGAGCCTGTACTCTAGAGCCAGGAGCCGCAAGTACTGAGCCCATGTGCTGCAGCTACCGAAGCCTGCACACCCCAGCGCCCACGCTCCACAACAAGAGATGCCACTGCAAGGAGAGGCCCACGCGCGCAACTAGAGAGCAGCCTCTGCTCACCATGACTAGAGAAAAGCCCTCACAGCAATGAAGACTCAACACAGCCAAAAAAAAAAATTTCAGCCTAATGATGAGCTAGGTTTTTCAGATATTTGTTTGTTAGCAAAACTCAATCTAATGACTATAGAAAACCAAAACATAAAGTTGGTATAAGACAGAGATGGTATATCTTGAAAAACTACAAGTGTATCTTACTGAATATGAACTGAAAAAAGGGACTTATCAGGAAAGTAAAATAAATTCTCTATATGGCAGTATGACTTTAAATGTAATCTAAACTTAAAGCAAACTAAAAAAAAAAAGAAAACAAACTCATTTTTGGAAAAGATGAAAAAGCATTTCAATTCGTTACATAAATGAAAAAATTCAAGGCTTTTCATTTATGCTTCAAACTTTAAGACAAAGCAATGCACATTAAGTTCAAAATATTATGTTTTAACTAAAATTAATCAGTCAAATAGTTCTTAATCAACATTAAGCTTTTAGTTATCAGTAAAGTGGTTTCTAAACATTGATCCACATATATGTGAGTAGCTGTGTGTGCTAAAATCCTGTGTGGTAGAATGTAAAGTACATGAGACTAGCAGCCAAGTGACCTGGGTTTTAATCCCCTTTCTACCAACCACCATTGTAACCAATTACTCTGGGAACCAATTTTTTTGTCTTTGTAAAAACTTTAAAAATTAGTTCCTTAAAGCTTTATTAGTCTAAGTCTTTAAACAAAATTCAAAATAAATAATAAAAGAAAATCCAAAAATCTCTTAAGTTAGCTTTAGAAAGAAACATATGGTGGTTTATGATATATTTACACATTTTATGTAAAAAGCTTAATACTAGTAAGGAGATATGGTAGTGTACTAATTATGAAAAACTTAATCTTGGATTTAAAACTGCCATGTATGGGCAAATCAATAATTAATAATAATAATTAATCAATAATTAATGTCATAAAACACACAATTACTAAATTACACCAAGTAAACTACTTACATCATCTTCATATTTAATGTGAATGTCTGTGATTTTTACTTGTACATTTTTAATTACTTGAGTTGCCAATTTTTCCAAAAATGTATCCTTTTTGGCTTCTTTTGGTTTATCTATAAAAAATAGAAAAATACAAGTTCAAGAGTTGAAATTATCACATAATTCATAATCAATGATCAAGGATAGCTAAAGTACTACTCAACGGGAATTACAACCTATTTCTTGCTTTATTTTAGATTTTAATATGCATTTCCAACTTAAAACTTATTTTTCAGCCACTATATCAACAGGGAAATCCCTAAAACTTATTCTGAAGTTACATCATAATCTAACATTTATTTTACCTTTGAAGACAGAAATCAAGTGGCAATGTGTATAAATAACACATGGCATAAAAACCACTTTTACCTACCTTTTGAGCGATCAAGACCTTTAAAAGGTTTCTTAAAATGTTTTTTGTGCTTTTTACGTTTACGTCCTTCTCAGTGGAAGCATTTTAGTGGGAAAAGGATAAAATTAAAGTTAGCAGACTAGAGGACAGAAAAGAACAACAAGAGACTTCTTCCTGACAGCAAATTCTGGTACAATTCACCTTATTTTATTCTAAACTGACCTGTTACTTCAATATAGGCAGAAATTCACAAACCTTTTTTAGTCTAGAATAACCTTCTGTAATAAAGTAACTTGGCAGATGCAATTACACAAAAATTGAGTAAAATATCTGTACACAGTGCCCATTCGAATATTTATGACTGCTTATAATATAAACTTTAATTTTTAGTTTCAACATTGCCAAAATATTGGAAATGTAATAATGACAGAATATGCATGGTAGGAGCACAAATGAAATGAATGGGTAGGTTGCTGACAGACGACTTCCTCTGAATGATACACCTCACAAAAACAGGATCCTTTACAGTCTTGAGGATATAAAGAATACAAAAAGGGGGAAAAAAACTGTACACAGAATTTTACATTTACTTAATAATTCCTTTAGCATCTCTTTTATTTGGCACTGCCTTGTTTCATGGCATTAACTCAAACCTATCTTACCCAACTTATAAATCTTTACATTCAACTGCCTACTACACATCAAATCTAGACCTCACTCTTGGGGCAGCCTCTGTATGGTCTCCCCTGTCTCCAATCTCCACTCTTTCTCTGATCTGACCTCCTCTGACCTAATACTACCAGATTCACATCTTCCAAAATACTATTCACAGCCTGTTAATCCCTGCTCAAAATTATTTTAAAGGCTCTTTGTAGCCTGCCAAATAAAATGAGAAAGTGTTTGCATGAGGTCCTTTTATGGTCCAGTCCCTATCTCCCTGTCCTGTTCTATCTTCTGCCACTCATCCTTGCACTGGACACTTCAAGAAGACTACTGCTACTTTCCAAAACAAGCTATAACTTAAAAAAAAAAAAAAACACTTTTTATTTTGTCCTGGGGTATAGCTGATTAATGATGTGATTGTTTCAGGTGAACAGAGAAGGGACTCAGCCATATATACACATGTGTCCATTCTCCCCTAAATTCCCCTCCCATCCTGGATGCCACATAACACTGAGCAGAGTTCCATGTGTACAAGCTATAACTTTCTAATGCCTTACTGCCTCTACACATAGTAGATTCCCTGAACTTAGTTTGCTCTCCCTCAAGTTCTTCAGGCAAATTCCCAGGAGGCTTTCAAATCTCAGGTCCAGCACAACTGCTTGTGTAACGCCTTCTTCAACTCTCCCAACAATCTCCAAGACCATCAACCCTGGTACCTTATACAGACTTCCACTAAGCAGTGAATACACTGAATTTGAAGTATCTGTACAACTGGTTTGTTTCTAGTCAGGAGGAGTCCTGCATTAGGACAAGAATTATCATAATATCTAGGCACAAAGCACATGATATGTACCTATTGAACTGAATTAAAATTATGTACATTTGGACATTAAAATATACAAGCTCAATTAATGTTATAGAGAATACACTGATATTTAGCTTGAAATTTTAAATTTGTTCTTCCTTGATATTTTAAAGCAAATTATCCTGCCACTACAAGAACTAAGAATCAAATTATCAAGTCCTGGATTTTAAGGATAAGACCCTTAATTTCAAGAAGAAAATATTTACTAAACCTGTAACAAAATCAGGACTTTGCTATTACCAGGAGTTCTTGTCACAATGATGGTCCCCTAAATCTTTTTCATTTACAAATTAAACATTCAGCGAAGTTCTCAGAGAAATACTATTTGAAAAGAAATAGCTAAGAAAGCCAGAGAAGCCCTGAAAACCATCCCACTTAGGAAGAAAGTTTTCGGAGACAGGATTCAGCTGCCTGGGTTTAGAATCTGGAATAACTCACCCTTCTCATCTGACCTCCTATTATCCTTCTGGGTTCACATTTGTCCTAGAACCTTATTCTGTCTTTGATCTCAATGTTAGACACATCTTGTTCCAAAGGGTCTAATCTGAGTAATAGAGTCTTCATTTAATCTGATGGATAATAAATGTATGATTCCCAGTCACTTTCTAAAGCAGTTCTCAAATGTTTTAGTCTTAGGGTCCCTTTAATACACTTAAAATTTAAGAACCTTAACCAGCTTTTCATTAGGGTGGGTTACAGATACTGATATTTACCACGCTGGAAATCAACACTGAAAAGCTTTTTAATAGTTATTAAGTTATTAAATAACCCATTATGCAATAGCACAGGTAATGTGTATTTATGAAAAATAACTATGTTTTCTGAACAAAAACTTGTAATGAGAAGACTGATATGGTTGTACAGTCACAAATCTCCTTAATGTCTGGTTTAGTAGGAGACTGCTGGATACAAATACCTGCTTTTGCCTTCGCTCTTTTAGGATCTATTGTTTAGATTGGAGTATGTGAGGAAAATCTGACCTAATTACAGAAATGTAATAGGAAACAGGAGGAACACCTTCATCTTTTACATATGAACATCTTTTCATGTAATTATGGATACTACATCAAACTCAACCAGTGATAGTTTCTTAAAGCTGAGCCTTGGAATCTGAAACTATCAATTTTTTGTCTAAATGAAAGCTGGTCTACTGTGCACTTAAATACATTCATAATATTTTACCACACTTTTACAATACAGAAATACTGCTTCATTGAATTATGCAGATCTTACAAATGTGGAGTCATTTTATTATTTAATATGAAAAATCACATTGTTAATATCACCAAAAATCTTATCAGAAAAGTCTTTGAGTATGGGAAACTGTGAAGCTCAAAGTGGCAAATACAAATTCCCCAAAATTCTAATTTTTGTTCAAAAGCTCAAATCTTATTGCTGGTAACAAACACTGTCAGTTCTTTTTTTCTTAAAGCTGTGTTGTTGAAATGTCTACCAAACACCCAAATCTGAGTAATAATCATCTGTCAGCCATTCTTTGAAGTAAAATGGCTTTCCATGAAAAAAGCAACTAGTTCCACTGAAAACCCAAACAACTGCACAAATATTTTCCCTTGAGATAATTATCCTGCTTCAGTCTACAAAAGTGCAATATGTATGCTTCCTCTTTTGTCACAAAACGACAAAGACACATATACTCAAGAGCTGTAATCTATTAAAATTAAATGGTTTCTATTTCATCAATGGTTTTCTTAAGCAAAATTGCTGCTTCTTCCATTCTATTTTGGTTTTTACTGTGTGTGACTGACAGGGAACAATACAATAGCTCCTGGCAGTAGAGTTTGGTGCCACTGCCTTAAATCATGCTAAGGCAGCCAGCAATCTTATACAACATTGCTTTTGCACCATCAGTACCAATGTCAATACAGTGGGGAAAAAAAAAAATAATGTCTTAGAATTATTATGAAAATAGTTTTGACTTTTTGAAAGTCATTGCTCCAGAAAAAAAAATTTTAATGAGTAAATATACACTCTCAAAGAATCAGACACAACTGAGTGACTGAACAACAACAAATATACACTCAGAAACTGAAAAAAATGAAACCGTTATAAAGAACACATTGCTGCTGCTGCTGCTGCTAAGCCGCTTCAGTCGTGTCCGACTCTGTGCAACCCCATAGATGGCAGCCCACCAGGCTCCCCCATCCCTGGGATTCTCCAGGCAAGAACACTGGAGTGGGTTGCCATTTCCTTCCCCAATGCATGAAAGTGAAAAGTGAAAGTGAAGTCGCTCAGTCGTGTCTTACTCTAGCGACCCCATGGACTGCCGCCTACCAGGCTCCTCCGTCCATGGGATTTTCTAGGCAAAAGTACTGGAGTGGGGTGCCATTGCCTTCTCCGAAAGAACACATTAAGTCCAGGGCAACTAAACAAAAGACATCTTCAGCAAAATTAACTGTTCTCATTTCAGAATCATCAAATTCTAGGCCAAGTTTAGTTTTCTGGTTTTTGTTTTTTTTTTTAATCCAGGCTAATACACATTTTTCGAATAAAAAGAAACTCTGAATCATGAAGTTTTACTTTAGAGTAACCTCTGTTTTGTTTTTTAAACACTGCTGCCCAATGATTTTTTGACTTATTTAAATAGGCCACTAGAACTCATTTGTATCCTGGAGGCAGGCTGCACTTTGTAAGATCAGAAAACACTGCCCCTGGCAGACTACAGAAAGCTGGTTCGATTACAACCCACAAAACTGGACAGTGAACCATGAGTTATCTTTTATATTAAACAAAGTGACTCTAAGACAAAGAGTCAGTCACTCTTACTCAAGCAGCAGATTTGTTCAGAGAAACTCCTTTCAGGGTAATTTCATTCATGCTATGAAATTTGCCATGCAACTCATCCTTCCATTTGTCATAATGAACCTAAAAATTAAAGAAGTTTCTAGCAGCAAAAGTAATTCTATCATAATGCTTACTGCTGTTTATATCTTGAGATAGAGATGCCACTTGCTTGCCACTTAATCAAAACAAATTTTAAGTGTGACTAAGTTAATATAACAAGTTCCTGAAAAGTTATAAATATATTTAAAATATTTTAATATTTAAATATTAAATATTAGAAAATATTTAAATGTTGTTTAAAATATTAGAAATTATTATTTTAATGTGCTTGGTAAACTTCCCAAGATACAAAAAAATCCTACTGTAAATCCTAAAACAGTCAACCTTCAAATCTGCCTTTTTTATAAGGCTGTCCAGGACAATAGTCTACATGTGCTGCAAAGCTACTACACAGATGAAGCAAATCAGGGAGGATAGGAGAAGAAAGTCAGGGAAACATCTTTTATCAGGATCCTAAATAAAGTCTCACTCAAAAAAATAAAGGTTCCATTTTATTGCTTTTTACAAGTTTGAAAGCCACTGCTACAAAAGAGAAATCATTTAATTGAAAAACTACTATACTATAGAACAAAGTCAAAAGGGCAGTCCAGATTTGGAAGTTATCCACAGATCAAACTGCAAACTGCATAGGGCAGTGGACTGGGTCTGTTTCACCCCATGAACACTGAGCATCCTGCACAGTCTTCTACTAGAAGACATAAGCATTTGGTGAGTGAATAAATGGCTGCAGAAGATGGAAGAAAGGAAATGACAGTGAAGGGGAAAAACATGAATTACATTTCCATATTTTCTCAAAGGATGACATGCCATATAAACTCCATTAAAAGCACAGCATGGATAAGAATATAATTTTGTATGTAGCTCAGTATAATTAACCATGCATACCCACCAGGCTTTACGTCCTTGTAAACAAAGTTTTCCAAGCCATATATGAACTCCCCTGAATGTGCGCCTGCATCCGCACGGCAGCAATAACCAAAATGCAAAGCATTTAAAGACATCTTTAATTTCACATGTGAAATACATCTGAGCTCAGTTCAAAGAATTAGACATCATATAACAGAACAAGTAACATCCAGTGACACTGAAACAGCTTACTCCTACGGAAATACTCTCAAGTGACACCATTTCTACTCTTTCAACACACAGGCTCTGTTTTCATACATTAAAACAAAAACTCTTAATAACTAAAATTACAACAATTAATAATTTCAAGTTAAGCAAAACAGACAAATATCAATTATGGCTTATGTCTCATTGATTTACCCAATTTCCAAAGAGAGCAAAAATTTGCTATTTTGGTTCCCCTTCTGCCCACCATTTGTTCATTTTCAGAGGGAAACATTGCTGCAATATTTATGCTAATTTTAGGGTTAACTGAAATGAATTCATCTTACTTTAGTATCATGTTCCCTTCAAGACACACTGTCTGAATTCTTTCTATTCATTCTTGTTAGTGATGGTTAGGTAGCACCATCTTCCATTTTGCTCCCCAAATCCAGCTTATATACCACTACCTAAAACACAGCCATGATCCCATCACTCTCCAGATTTTTAAAGAAAAAGTAACTTCCTGACTTTCTCACTGACTATTGATCAAAGTCCATTATAACGCAGTCAGACTCAGCCAGACTGAGTTCAAATTCTAGCTCTATCATTTTCTAACAGCAAAACCTAGAACAAGCTATTTAACTTCCAGCTTCCTCAACTATAAAAATGGGAACAATGAAAGCTTTTATATCATAGAATTATGACTATTAAATGAGTCAGCTGATATTAACCACTTTGAAGAGTGACCTGCAAACAGTAAATTCTCAATAAATGTTAGCTGCTATAATTATCAGGGGAAGGCAATGGCACCCCACCCCAGTACTTTTGCCTGGAAAATCCCATGGACGGAGGAGCCTGGTAGGCTCCAGTCCATGGGGTCACTAAGAGTCGGACACAACTGAGCGGCTTCACTTTCACTTTTCGCTTTCATGCATTGGAGAAGGAAATGGCAACCCACTCCAGTGTTCTTGCCTGGAGAATCCCAGGGACAGGGGAGCCTGGTGAGCTTCCGTCTATGGGGTCGCACAGAGTCGGACACAACTGAAGCGACTTAGCAGCAGCAGCAGCAGCTATAATTATCATCATCACCATCACAGTATTCAAATTTCTCAAAACTGATATAAACTTAGCTTTCCAACTCCTCTCCAGCTACACTATCAAAGTCCCAAATTCTTAGCAGTTCCCCATACATGCTCTATACTTTTTCATTTCACTATCACCTTAACCTAGAATGCCCTCTCTCCCTTCTGCATACTCAGCTGAAATACAGCCCTTCAGAGTGTCCGCCCTGATCTCTGGCTGAACATGATAAGCCCTTCAGGAACTTCTGTCATACTCTAACTACATCTCACTAATGAGACTCAACACCCTCTCCTATCTATTACCATACATGAGGTCTCTGACAATAGGCTACAGGAATTTTCTAATTTTTGTGTTTACAATAATGTGTTGAACAGACTGGCAGCAGACTTCTCAAAAGTACCTGGAAGTTAAAAGATTTTTACCCATAAAATTCTAATTTTAAACTCAATATTCTATCCCCAGCCAAATCAAACAAGTGCGGAGGTAAATTACAAAACTTTCAGACTTGAAAGGATCTTTAAAATTATATCCAGTGCATCCTTTCTTAAAAGCTAACAGAAATGTTTCAGCTAAACAAAGGAACAAAACTAAGAACAAAAGGCAAGGGACTTGATGAATTAAAAACAGAAGAGCAGTGAAGATCAGTTCTAGGATGACAATTATACAGCAGAACTAAAACAAAACAAACAAAAAAAACACAACTAAAAAAACTGCTCTTCAAGAGGGCAAGGGGGACAGGGAGAGGACAACAGATATGTCTGGACAATTGCAAAATAACACTGAGAGCCATATGATTGATAGATTTCAGGTAGCACACAAAAGAATTTAAGGTGAATTTAAACAGAAGGAAAGAAGCATTTACAAATTTAAGAAAGAAAAACAAAAGGCTGGTGCAGAGGAAATATAATCACAGTATATTATCTGACCCATCCAATGAACAGTAATTATTTTGTCATAGTAATGTAAATTTTGACTCATAATTGGCCAAAAATTATGATATGACCATATTATGAGAAGACAGAAAGAGGAACTGAGGATGAAGGAAGACGGTAAGAAAGGTAAATTCCTTGACTACTGTGGAAGGAAATACAAGATAGTGCCTTACATTAATAAATTAGACAACCACAGAATGTTACTATTTCTAAAATGACGGCTCCCTCTAACGAGTGAGTCCAAAGGGTAGAGAAGGGTGAAACAAGAAACTGACATTTTTCATAAATCTTTTTGGAAAAACTATTTGATTTCACAGTTAACATTAACTCTAAAATTATAAGAGTTTTTGATAAATTAATATTTTAAAATGTAGAATCTATATAGCATTTGAAAATCTTTTGATTTTACTAGGAATTTAATATTATCCTTTACTTTACAATAGCCTTTCCAAAAAAATAAATTTACTACAATGAAATAAAAGAAGAAAAATATCAAGAAATTTATTTTGACAGTTAAGCAAGCTCTCTAGAAACAAACTTATAGTTACATTTCAATTTTCTTTTTTTCCCACAAAATAGTGGGCAGGCACTCTATTTTATCAAATAAAACAAACTGAGTAAAAGTACATCTTTAAAGCAGATCAGACTAAAACTCTATTTTCATTTTTATCAACTGCTGCTTATAGTTAAATCATTTCCTCTCCTTACCTCTGAGTCTCCATACATAAGCAATAGTACTTTTGTGTTTTCAAAATCAAGAAATAAGTGGGAAAATAATAAGTATAAAAAATAAAGTATAGTAATCAAGTCAAAACTGTTAATTAAAAATGGTAAATGGAAAGCACATAAAGGCCAGGGTTGTCTTTAACCATTCACATGAACAACATTATATGAAGAAAGGGTCTATATTCATATAAACTAGAGAAAGTAACTTAAATGCAGTCAAAATGACTAAATGTATTTCTTAAAAATTAAGAAAGAAAATCTCTATCAACATATTTCCCAACTTCTGAATTTATCTCTTTTATACTTACATCATTTTGTTGATAAATCTAATATAATAATGTTAATGAAACTGAGTTTCAATTTCTGAATCTTAGTTCTATCCTAACAAAAATTAAACTTATCATCCAAGAAGCTACAATATAATGATTATTTATCAGCCTAACAGCCCCATTTACATAAGCTTAGTACTACAGATGTTGATCCTCTATAGATTTATCAAATCATCCTTAACCGTCTCTCTGCCAGACCCAAAAATAGGTTTCCTAAGTATTAACAACCCAGTAGTCAAAATTCACAAGCACTTAATACAAAATGTATAGCAAGTTATCATTTTGCTGATTAAGCTGTCAACTATAAAACGGAGAGAGTATATACCATGCTTTCTCTTATAGTTCACTGGCAGCACTAAAATATTTTGAAAGCAATCACAGTTATTTCTATTCCAAGAAAAAGAAAAAAATGAGTTTGGGGTTTGTTTCTCAAGAGGGAAAATATAAATTATATACATTATAAATTAAAAGTATATAATTACATGTAACAGCAATATATCCAACCATATATAAACATACCAATTGATGACTACATATAATTATATGTATGTGTATTAACAAACAGATTTAATCTGAACTGATTTAAGGAAGAAATTAAATTGTAGTGCTCTCTAAGCCTTTTTCCTCATTTTAATAAAACTATTTCTAATTAACTAATATTAAGTAAAAAGAAATATTCACACTGAATTGGCATAAAACAAAACCACGACCACTTTGCTTTGTTTGGCAAATAAAAGTGACAGAAATTAAGAAAACTGTTTTCATGGAAATACAGATCCTTAAGTTTCAGCAGAAATATAAGATATGGTTAAATATGAAAAGAGAAAGGAAAAAAATGTTTAGACTTTTAAATTTTTCTACCATTAAAACAGCCTCTGTATCTAAAATATTTTAGTACTTTTCTGTAAAATAATCAGTAATTCTGAATAAGGGAAAAACACCCAGGGAAAAAAAGAATTAGAATCATTGACAAAGAATTTTAATAAACAAGCTATTTTTAAGAGAGATTTCTCTCTTGATTTAATTAAACATCAGCAGCTTAAGCATCTTATTAAAATATCTAAAATTAATTTCTATCATTTCTAACATTGGCCATATCTTTTAAAAGAGACCAAAGAGAAATGCCTTAGGCATTTCTAGTACCATCTTCTTCCATCATAGAAATATATAAACATGCTACCAAATGATGCAAAAATAATGTAAAATGCTATTAATTCTCATACGCCAACTGGCAATCAGAGTATGATTTGCCTTGAAAGAGAAAAACAAACTTGGAAAGGCTTGGAAATGCCTTCAACTCACCATCCTACAGACTACTCTGTTTTATCCTATCCTTATTCTTGCTCCACAAACCAAATTAAAGCAGTCACCAGATTTATTTTTAGATAAAAACAAAATATTAAAACTTAAGATGTTAAAATGTTGAAATCTGAAAAAGCAATTTTTAACAAATATCCTGTATAATATGAAAAGATAGAGCAAGGAAAAGAATTACAGCACCATTTCCTCTAAACATTACTTCACTATATTAATATGCTGAACTTTATTATCTTTCAACAACACAGGTGAAAATGCAGACAAAGAAACCATTAACCTTTGGCAAAAACAAACAGGACTACAAGAACTCAAAGAATCTGGGAAGTCTCCATAAAGTAGCACAGTAGAAATGACTGGTTAAGAAAAGTAAGAAAATTTAACTGGCAGTGTGATAAAATAATCACAAAGGCAATGATTCCTAAATGTGTCATTAAAATCTTTACAATCAATATTATGAGATATGATATTAACATAAGAGTCTTTGGAACAATAGCTTATGAAGGCTATGAAAGAATCCTCTTTACAGAGTATTAAATGTATCTAAAACAGAGGTGTATGTACATTTTTCTAAAACATAAATATATTGTACCTTTCTCTGCTGCTTTTTGAAGGGCTTCTTCAATTCGGGATAACTCTCTCTGTTTAATATCTTGCAAGGATTTTTCTTCGTTTTCAGCATCATATTTAATACCTAAAATATATATATAATTAATTCACACATCAAGAAAGGCAATAATAAATAAATAAGAAAAGTTCAGCCTCATTATAATATTGTGTGTATGTGTAACAGGTAATCTTTGTAAGCAAAAAACATTTATTTTCTTTAGATTGGTTTTACAAAAAGTTTACATAAATGATTCCTATCTACGTACAAAGTTCACATCAAAAGGAAAAGGAAGAAAGGAAAGGAACTAAAGGGAGAAAGAATACAGGAAAAAGGATGATTGGGGAAAAGGGTGAGTAGGAAGGGAAAAGGGAAAAACAAAGAGAAAGCAGAATAAACATCAAAAAATTTCCAGTTATCACATCTGAGTAGTAAAATTTTGAGTAACTACAAAAAACATGTAATATCCAATATCAGCTGGTATCAATGTAAGATTGATTTAAAAAAAGACTTTGAGAAAGTAATTCAAGAATATGTATCAACAATTATAAAATACATAAAATCATATCCTTTTAATTTAGTAATCTCATTTCTGATCATGTACCTAAGGAAAAAACACAAAATGAGAAAGATATCTATAAGGAGGATGAGTTTATAATGTTCACTGTAACAGCAAAAACCAGTTGGTAGTCCATAATAAAATATCATTTAGCCTTTCAAAATTGTCACTATCACCATGGAAACTGTGGTTTTCATATTTCATCAGAAATAACCCTTTTGCACTGTTGGTGGGAATTTAAACTGAATAGCCACTATGGAAGACACTATGGACATGCTTCAAAAAAACTGAGAGTAGAACTACAATATAACCCAGCAATCCCACTACTTGGCATATACCCTGAGGAAACCAAAATTGAAAAAGGCACATGTACCCCAGTGTTCACTATAGCACTATTTAGCTAGGCCAGGGAAGCAGCCTAGATGTCGATCGTCAGATGAATGGATAAAGAAGCCATGGTATATAAATACAGTGGAATATTACTCAGCCATAAAAAGCACACATTTGAGTTAGTTCTAATGAGATGGATGAACCTAGAGCCTATTATACAGAGGGAAGTTAAGTCAGAAAGAGAAAAACAAATACCTTATATTAATACACATATATGGAATCTAGAAAGATGGTGCTGATGAACCTATTTTCAGAGCAACAATGGATATGCAGACATAGAAATAACAGACCTATAGACATGGGTGGGGAAAAGCAGAGGGTGGGATGAACAGAAAGAGTAACATGGAAGCAGATACACTACCATGTGTAAAATAGATAACCAGTGGGAATCTGCTGTGTGACTCAGGGAACTCAAACCAGCACTCTGTAACAACCTAGAGGGGTAGGAGGTAGCAGAGAGGTAAAAATGGAAGGGGACACATGTACACCTATGGCTGACTCGTGCTGATGTATGGCAGCAGCCAACACAACACTGTGAAGCAATTTTCCTTCAATTAAAAATAAGTTAAGTTTGGAAAAAATATATATACACATACTAAGCAAAGAAGCTGGATCCATGTTACATATATAATGTGATAAATGCTATGTTAAATCAAGCATGTATACAGTAAAGACTGGAAAACAAGGTATAAAAATAATAATTGTCTTTTATGGTTGATAAAACAAGTAACTTTTTCCTAAAATATCTGAACTTTTCTTAACATTATATTGATCTCAAACTGAAAAAAAATTAATAATGAAAGATATTACTTTGAAAAACAACACTACTTTAAAACATTCATTAACAATTAAAATACTATAATGTATAATGAGAAATTACCTACTTTATACATGCTTTTGAAAGAACATTCACTCAAAATCAGAAGCAACAAAATGGGGAAAAAAACTTCCAATCTGTAGATTAACATGACAGTACATTTTTAAAAATTTATTTACTTTCATTCTCAAAAGTAAATCTGTCTAATGCATCTCAACAGAAGACTCAGTCGTAAAATAATTATTCACAGAGAATATAATAAATTTCACAAATGGTTGAAATTACTCTTTCCAACAACAATATAAAATATTTTATATAAAATGTGGTATGTATGTATATGTAAAATGCATGTATGTGTATACATATATGAATATGATTAGTTTATTTAAATTATGTTGTTTTACTAAACATAATAAAACCTTTAACCAAAGTAACAATTTAATTTTACTATGACTTTACTGAATGGTTATAACCTAAAATAACTTACTTGCTCCTGGGACAACAAGCAGGTATAATCCCTCTAGAGTTGCAACAACAGCTTCGCCATAAAGGTTCTTCCAAGGAATCTTCAAAGTTAATTTATCTAAACAAACATGATTTCAACTTTCTTATTTGGATGCTCAAGAAGATATACATTTCTCACTTTCCATTAAGAGAAAAAGTATACAAAACCCTTCAGATATAGAGTATGAACATCACTCAGAAAAAAAGAAACTAACACAGTTTAAAACATCTTTTTCATATTATATTACTATTAGAAGTAACTATTCACATTGTGCTTTATATTTTTCAAACTTTTTGATAACTATTATTTCATTTAATATTCCCAAACTGTTAAGAAAAATGAGGCAGCTATTACTTTGGTTTTGAAAAAAAGAAAACTCAGTCCCAGGCAGGTTTAATTATTTGCTTAAGTCCACTCAAGTCATCAGTGGAACCAGAACTGATGGTCTAAATATGGTACATGCTGTTCTAATCACACCTGCAACCTCATCTCTACAGCATCAGTGTAAAAGAGTATCTGTTCAAGATCCCAGGAATTGAACTAGCAACACAGTTTAGAGCACCAAAGGAAAAGACCTTTGACAGCATGCTAAATTGCTACAACTAGAAGAAGCCAACCCTAAAGGCAAGGTATACTGTTTTATGATTACCAATATTATAAAGTGACAGGCAGGTCAGACTAGTTATATTCCAAATATCTACTTACAAATCACATGAAAGGAAGAACACATCTTCTCTGTTAGAAATAATGATATTAACATCAAGTCCTTCGGAGACTGGCCTACAGAAACTTTCTCACCCATAATGTAGATGAACTACCGTACATGTCACTAAGCCAAGTTTGGAGTTTTACAGGAAAAAGCTATGCAAAGCAGGAGAGAGAAGATAAAAAGGGCATATTTTCAGCTAAATTTTGAAATGGGCAAAAATCTGTCTTTGGTATCTTTCCACACTATTATTTCTTTACTCTCTTCCCAATCACTAGTATGCCCTCTTTTGAGGTCTCCAGGCAGCAAATGTCCCAATCTGCCCTCCACTGTATCAGAGCAATTTTACCCAAACCTTTTTACCCCTACAGTTTTCCATGTCCCAAAATTAAATACCTTCTCTCATCACAATTTAAAAAATAATGACCCTATAAAAGCTATAGTTTTCTCAGTACTGCTGATCACATTCTTAAGACAAAAGAATCTGATTCAACTAAGTCATGCTAATATGTGAGTGACTAAACTACTTACACCATCAGAACCACTGGCCGTTTTAAATCAAGATGCTGAAAACTCAAAGAACTGTTGAACAGGATAAAAAGCTGAAGAGGAAATAAAATAATGTAATGTAAGAGAGGATATTTTGCTTCACCTGGATGGCTATGGAGGCAAGCCAGTTTTGGCTGGGAATCTCTTCCTAAGGTTAAAATCCAGAATTATTTCTCCATCTAGATTTTTACTTTTGCCCAGCTTGTAACCCTGATGAGGTCCTTAAATGGTTCCTACTTCAGAGGAGCCTAGAGGTAAGGGCAGTACACTTCTGGGTCATTTCTAAGTCTGTTGATTTTATAGTGAGCACCACCTATATTTATAATAGTGTTTTATTTGTAATTATCTCATCAACTCCTAAAAATAGATTTAATTGCCTTCTTGGTGAGCATGAGATTGAAAAAGTGGGAAATGCTTCTTTAATATACCAAAAATAAATTATCTGTTCTCTAAGCCTTGTTTCTCTCCTTTTACTGTAACTCATTTTCCTCATATCCTTGACTATTCTGTATTCCACTGAAATTAAGTTCTACTGCCTTCCTTTTATAAATCAAGAAATTTTTTAAATTTTTAAGTAAAAGCAGTATCCACAAACATATCTAGCTCTTAGAAAATCAAAACACCCTTGGTGTACTTAGCCACACTAACTCTACAGGTTAGGTATAATATTTTAAGCTAACAGTAATTTTAAAACTGTCAATTTTAAGCTAACAGTAATATAAGTGCCTGATAAACCTCAAAACAGAGATAAGTATAAAGAAAATATGCTTTGCATCCTTACATGCAAAGTGTCTCTCCTAACTCAGTGAATAACCTGGAAGAAAGCCATTAAATTCTTATAATACTTTAAAAGCAAAGAAAATAAATTCAGAACCATAGAAAACCTCTTCCAAAATATAAATTTTGTTGTAATAATACAATGAATAACATGTAAGTTATTTAGGCAAATATAAAGCACCCATTAACCTGGATATGAAGCTGCAATATTTTGTCCTAATTTTAGATCTCTCTAGTATCTTTGAGGACAAAGATATAATATTTACCCTTGCTTCTCCCACAGCTATGTATCTCAAAGGGAAAAGACTGAGTTAATAGCTATAACTTCACTGGAGAATTTGAATTAAGCATGCAGGGCTACAACAATACATCCAAAATACTGCTAAAGAAGGCTCTGTGTAACAGACAAGCAAAAAATATAATTTTTTGCCCTAGCGATATTTTCAATCTAAAGGAGTATCTCCTGTTTCAAGAGGAAAAAAAAAAGAGAATTTACATTAAAATGTTTTAACTTATATAAAAGAAACATATTTATGAAGTAATGCAGATTCACAGAAGTATTCAAGTAATTACTAAAAAGAGGCTAGGACAGTAAAAGACAAAGCCTTCCCTGAATACAAAATAATGAATGAAGAAAGAAAGCAATGTGGTGAAGTAGCAGGGAGACAGGGATGAAAGGAAGGATTGGTGGCATAAGTGAAAATTCTAAAGTAAGAGTAACTCATCTAGGGTTGTAATTTATAGTTTTTAAAAAGTAAAAACCAGGCAGCATGGAGAGTTGAAAGGACCTGCTATATTAAACGGAAAAGGAGATGGCACCCCACTCCAGTACTCTTGCTTGGAAAATCCCATGGATGGAGGAGCCTGGGAGGCTGCAGTCCATGGGGTCGCTAAGAGTCAGACATGACTCAGCGACTTCACTTTCACTTTTCACTTTCACGCATTGGAGAAGGAAATGGCAACCCACTCCAGCGTTCTTGCCTGGAGAATCCCGGGGACGGGGGAGCCTGTTGGGCTGCCATCTATGGGGCTGCACAGAGTCGGACACAACTGAAGCAACTTAGCAGCAGCAGCAGCAGCTATAATAAAACTCCTATTGAAAAGTATCTCCAACAAAGATGTACGCTTACTTATGGATGATCTTAGTGTAAGAGTTTAGCTACACAGACTTTCAACTTAACAGAACATATCCTTTATACCACATTGCTGCACAATATATCAAGTGAAATAGCTGAATAAAACATAAGGGAAATTAGCTATACTTAAATTCTCTTTAGTCAATCCTAAAGAAAATCAACCCTGACTATTCACTGAAAGGACTGATGCTGAAGCTGAAGCTCCAATACTTTGGCCACCTGATGCAAAGAGCCGACTTGTTAGAAAAGACCATGATGCTGGGAAAAATTGAAGGCAAAAAGAGAAGAGGGCGGCAGAGGATGAGATGGTTAGACAGCATCACCAACTCAACATCCATGAGTCTGAGCACACTCTGACAAATAGTGAAGCAAGGGAACAAGGGAAGCTTGGGGTCCTGCAGTCCATGGGGTTGCAAAGAATTGGATACAACTCAGCAACTGAGTTCCAAGTGAGCCTTCCCTGGTGGCTCAGAGGTAAAAGTGTCTGCCTCCAATGCAGGAGACCAGGGTTCAATCCCTGGGTCGGGAAGATCCCCTGGAGAAGGAAATGGCAACCCACTCCAGTATTCTTGCCTGGAGAATCCCATGGACAGAGGAGCCTGGTAGGCTACAGTCCACAGGTCGCAAAGAGTAGGACACAACTGAGCGACTCACTTTCACTTTTCACTTTCAGCAACTGAACAACAACAAATTCTCTTTACTAGAGTCTGCAAATTATACTACTTTGAAATTAAAAAAAAAAAAATCTGCATATCAACTTTGAAAATGAAGATACTTTTCTGTGGTGGAACCAAAGCCTGAAAAATATCACTGCAGTTTAAATATCCTTCTTAAACTAAATTTAGAAGGTAATTTTCTACACTTTGCTCAAAAACTTCCATACATATACTAGGTACAGTATACATTAGGCTCAGAACTCAGAAAGCTCTAATCAACATAAGCCAAAAACCTATCACATTTTGTTCAAGCTAAGAAAGATGTCTGAGATTAAATAACAGGAAAAATAAAAAACTAAAAGGATGAAGAATAACTCAAATGAAGAGTGAAGTACTTACCAATTTGGCCAGCCTTGACTTTAAAAGGAACATCCAATTCACTCTTGAAAAGGAAGAAAAAAAAAATTAAACAACATCTTAAACTATTAAGTGCTCCCAAATCATCTTTGTAATAATTATTTAAATACACAATCATCTCTAAGGAAAAATAAAGTTTTTACATCTGAGCAATTCATAAAGGATATGTCTCATAGGTGAAAAAGGTTTTTATTAACTTACAATTGACTTTTAAGAAAGAATTCATAAGAGAAGCAAAATATAAACAAGGACAATAGAAAAAGAATTTATAGTTAAAGAACATTTCATTTTCCAAGAGATACTATTTCCATCATCAGATCAGATCAGTCGCTCAGTCGTGTCCGACTCTTTGCGACCCCATGAATCACAGCATGCCAGGCCTCCCTGTCCATCACCAACTCCCGGAGGTCATAAGGAAAAAAATTCTTTTTCTAAATCTTCAATCTCAGATTTTCCTAGAATAAATCATTAAACAAATAATCACTTCATCTGGTACCTGGTACAAGTACCCAGCAACCAGGGTTTCAAAGAGCTTATCAAATTAACTGGGTAGTCAATATAGTAAAGAATCTGCCTGGAATACAGGAGATTCCGGGTTCAATCCCTGTTTTGGGAAGATCCCCTGGAGAAGGGAATGGCTACCTATTCCAATATCTTGGCCTAGAGAATTCCATGGACAGAAGAGCCTGGTGGGCTACAGTTCATGATGTTGCAAAGAGTCAGACAGGACTGAGCAACTAACATTTTTACTTTCAACATAGTTTATATTAAAAAAAAAAACTTACCAGAGCATTTTCTTTGATCTGTAGATTATCCAAGGCCACATTACCTTTTTAAAAAAAAAAAGACAAAAATTATAAAGTTAATACACCAATTAGTATTAGTATACCCCATCTTAATGCAACACCAACACTATGCTAAATGTTAAGAAGTAAGCAAAGCAAACTTCAAGAATTTAAGAACTAAGTCACAAAAGAGTTTTTCTATATAGACAAGAAGTATTAGTTATGGCATACTTTAGGTGAGCCCGATGCAAAAGAAATTATAAAATATTTAAACTGGCTAACATTTAAATAGACAAGGAGAAAGAAACTGATGCCTTTCAGACTAAAGAACTCTAGAACTGAAAATATCTATATATCCATCATTTTGAATGATGAAGCCAAAATCTTAAAAGAAGGAAATAAAGAGGTTACTATTAGAACAGATCAATTATCCTGTAAGACAGGATCTTTTCCTTAATCATAGTGTCAGTGAATAATTTCTATAAGAATACAGTGCTGGTCTTTTAAAACTTCAAAGATCCTCCTTTCCCAGTAATTGTTTATGATTCTACTTTTCTCTCATTAGTGCAACTTTTTAAAAGTTTATTCATATATTAAGTTATAAAAACGAAAGCCATAATGACACTATTGCATGACTCAAATTTTAAACACTGCACCTATACGTTCATACAGAGTAAATATTCTTGTTTACATAAAAATATAAGCCAAAAAAGGTTTTCATTTCATGTAAATTCTCTAAAGATTACTAAAATGCAAGTTCCAATATGAAATACAAGTATAAATTATTCAATCATGCATTTTCTTAATCACTCATGACACATTCCTGTTTTTGTTTTGTTTTGTTTTTTCAAAAAATACTATACTTCCTACGCTCTCTCAAAACATTTCTCAATCAAGCAGTTTCTTCCTGGTGGTATTTTAAAGAGAATTAAAAAGTATATTCCTCTATTTGCCACTGTTAAGAGATTCGCTTTTCCCCAGATCTCAGATTTATTCAAGCAAATATTTATTAAGCACCTACTCCAAGTTATGTACTGGAAAGAGAGAGAACAACAACCCTGCTGGTGAGAAGTTCACAGCCTAGCAGAGGAGAGCAAATTTCTAAAATTTGGGAAATACTCTATTGACATCCCAACAGAATAGCACATAAGATGCAAGGGAGGAACCACCTAGTTCTGCCAAGGGAAACTAAGAACTTCACATAGAAGTTCAAGCTAGAAGACTGAAGGAATATTTATTGGGTGGATAAGAAAAGAGAGCAAAGGGCTTCCCTGGTGGCTCCGCAGTAAAGAATCTGCCTGCCAATGCAGGAGACACAGGTTTGACTCCTGGGTCAGGAAGATCCCCCAGAGTAGGAAAGAGCAATCCATTCCAGTATTCTTGCCTGGGAAATACCATGGACAGAGAAGCCTGGTGGGCTACGGTCCACCAGGCCGCATGAGTCAGACAGACACGACTTAACTAAACCACCACCACCAAGAAAAGAAGGCAGCAGACATCTCAGAGTACGATGTATTTTAGAATGCACATGTGGTTTTTTGCAGGTGGATGTGAGGATGGAAGATAAAGCCAGAAAGGTTGACAGGAGCTAGGCTAACCAAGAGTCTTCAGAATGAAAAGTTCAGACTGGTTACAAGAGAGAGATGAAATATATACAACAGGGATGACAAAATCTGAACTAGAACCATTATTCTATTGTTCTAAGAAATGGATCTGTCCAAATAATTTAGCTAAAGATACTGCAATATTGGTTATAAAGCAGAAAGGACTGATGGGAGGGAGGGGAGGTAGGGGGGAGGACCTAAAGAACTCCAAGTCCAAGAAGACAGCAAACATCATAATAACCTATAACAGAGCAACAGACATGGGAACACACTCATAAAGCAGTGAGGTTTAAAATAATGGTAAAGAATGCCCAGCTTGATCTATCTATTTAAAATTACATATATGCACATATACATAGATAACAAACAACTCTAACACTAGACACCATAATAATCACAGCTGTTATTACCATATAATAAAGTTCATCTTCTTTATACATGCATATTGTAAATTTTCTATAATAAACTTAAAAGCTGCAAGAAAAGGAAAGTAGGAGGTAGAAGCCTCACAAATGGGAAGAAAATACTCCAGCATAATAACAGGAGGAAAATTTCTACAAGATACTGAAGAGAAATTACAACCTGAAGTAGGCAATAACTTCAGGGTCAAAGAGACAGATGAAAAAGTTATTTTGGGGCTAGAACTGACAAGATGTCATCACTGAACAAACATATGAATAATATAGTAGTCATGGAAAACTGACATGTATTTTGAGAATTATGAAAAAAAAATCTTTAAAAAGTATTATATGCATAAAAATTACATAAAGTGGGAGAACATTCCTGGACTTAATTCTGTCAGATGACGAATTACAAAAAATTACAATTGGGAATCCTATTTGAGTCAAAAGAAGTAATGCACACAGAAGCTAGTGCACATGTGACGCCGTACACACCAGTTTAACAAGACCTAACACCATGGTGTCGCACAGAGTCAGACACGACTGAGCAACTTCACTTTCCCTTTTCACTTTCATGCACTGGAGAAGGAAATGGCAACCCACTCCAGTGTTCTTGCCTGGAGAATCCCAGGGACGGGGGAGCCTGGTGGGCTGCTGTCTATGGGGTTGCACAGAGTTGGACACGACTGAAGTGACTTAGCAGCAGCAGCAACACCTCTAGGGAGGCTTGTAAACTTGCTCATGAATTTTGCTTGTTCTTCCCCTTGATTTTCAACTAGAGTGTCAAGGGCCACCAGGAATGTTCTCAAGTAACCTGCAGTAGATATGAAGCATTTTCTAACAATTGTTAAGGCACTAACATATGTAAAAATATAAGTGCTCTCATAAAAAGCACACTTTCTACCACAGTGGCACTGTGGTTCTTTAATAAAGTGATAGATGCTATTTAAGATGTGAAATAGTAAAGCTACCAATATGGCTAACAGAGCTGAACAAGTACATTTAGAAAGGCAGATTAGAGAAAGGTAATAGTGTTTATTGGTGGGAGGTAAAATTAAGGATTTATTAATTCATGCTCTTCAGTATTTTCTAGTTTTTACAATAAACAGATATTACTTTTATGTTACTATTATAAATTACAATATGAAATGGGGAAACAAGGTAAACTCTAATGTCAATATGACCTTAATATGTCTTATCTAAATTCCTCCTATATTTACTATTTACTATCTACAGAAACATTAAAAAAAAAAAAAAAAGATCTATTTCTACTACTTAAGAGTCTAACAATCAAATGCATACTTCCTCTCTGGAAAAAATGTAAATGTTATCTAACAAATAGTAACCATAACAGTGATAACAAGAATGATACATTCTATAAATTATTTGCACTGAAGGAGGAGTCACTACTCCCAACACAAAGAAAAGGGGAGGAACAGCAGCGTATTCCTGATTAGCACCAGGATGAAAGTGCACTCATTCATTCAACTGGTAGAGGAGTGCCTTATCTAAGTAAGGCACTGTGTTCTTAGTGCACTCTCCCACTGAAATGCATGCTTTTCTGCAGATACAGAATATCAGCCACTTTATATTTAACTGACTGCTGAGGCAAAAGTTAAGATTTAGTTTTCCATCTCTATTCAAGATAATACAATTCTATACACATGCAAGGAACTTTAATAGCTATAATCAGATCACCCAGGGCTAAGAACACAGAGGTCATAGGAAGTTCCTGAAAACCTAGAGGAAGGGTAAATATTTGTGTCTAATCTTTAACAACCCCCCTAAAAACGGAGGAAAGAAAGACTAATAACTGGAGATGGATAAACTTAACTCTGCCAGCGAGGAAGGCACTAAAGCCAATCCCACAATCAAGTGTGTCCAAGCCCACAAATTTCTAAGGAGACCAAGGTGAGAAAGAAGAAAAGAGGCTCTGTGAAGTGATTTCCTTCTATGATGGATTGCCAAGTCTGAAGGATGACAGCAAATGTTAGTCTGGCTTCAGAAGACAAAGTTTCTGATTTTGATCCTATATGATGAAAGTAAATGAGGGCCCACCAGCTACCAAGGTCTCTCAATGCACTATATGATGAAAGAAATGCATGCACTATATGATGAAAGAAATGAAAGTAAATCATGAATAAACAGAAATATATGTGACTAGACTGTCACATATAAACTTTCAAAGCTAATCTTGAAAGATATTTTAAAGAAGCCTCTTAAAAGAGAAAATCCTCAAAATTTAATAATCTTTATGAATGAACCAGAGGAGGGAAATGAAAGTAAATCCATTAAATTAGCAAATGAAAACAAGGAGGCAGAGTTGGAGCCAGCTCAGAAAAATTTCAAAAGAAAAGACCGTTAAATTATACAAAATAACAAAGTTGGTACATTTGTGAATAAAAATCAAATGCCACTGATATAATGTGGAGCAAGTCCGCCTCAGTCCAAGAATAGCTTTTAAAACACATAATAGCCTACAGAATAAATGTAAGAAATTCAGTGCTGATGTTAAATACCTCCAGTCAGAAATAATCTGAACTTCCACAGAAGTTTTACTACACTATTCTTACAGCACTTAACACTCAGGTATATAAATCCCCAACCTAATTTCAAACTCATTGATTCTCCTCATCGAAGGCACTCAGTAAACACTGACTCAGTTAATTATAATGCTTGTGTGTGTGTGTTACTCGTGCAGTTGTGTCCGACCTTTATAATCCCATGGACCGGAGCCCACCAGGCTCCTCAGTCCGTGGAATTTCCCAGGCAAGAACACTGGAGTGGGTTGCCATTTGTACTGAAATAGAAATGACTACATTAAGAACATAAATCTTTCTATGTTATTGATAGAAAACAGATCTACTACATTACTTGATCCTCACAGGCTCCTGGGTGTAAAAGGAGGCAGGATGTAAAAACACATCAGGGTTTAAAGGTTAAATGATTGGCCTAAGAACACTATGTGAACACAGGAAGTGGTGCAGCCAGGGCTCAAATCTCCTGATGCCCATGCTGTATTAAAAACAGTACACGATATTCCAAAGAGCACAGATAGGTTAGAGAATTTGATAATTCTATCCTCCTTGGGGAAAAAAAAAAAAAAAAGCCATATAAGAACTGGACCCTGCATTGAGAGGTCTGGATAGCTGGTGGGCCATTTTTGGTTTTTGCTTTTTAAAAGAATTTCTTTAGAAACCCAAAACCAACAAGGGTAACTAAAAGCAGTATTACTAGCAAAGACATAACCAGAAAGGAAAGGAAAGTAAAGCTTTATGTTAAGAAAAAGAAATGTGTCTCCGTGGGAAACACAGAAGCAGGAGATAGCATTGCAAAGGGTCATTTTAGTACTTACATTTTTCCAAAAACAAAAGAAACTCGTAAGTTATGATTTAGAACTTTTTAGGATCATGAAGACCTTAAAACCTAATCTGCTTTCACTTTATACATGAAGAAATCTTTTAAAGAGATTGGGTGGTTTATGCAAGGTTGGAAAATCCCACGGACGGAGGAGCCTGGTAGGCTGCAGTCCTTGGGGTCGCTAAGAGTCGGACATGACTGAGCGACTTCACTTTCTCTTTTCACTTTCATGCATTGGAGAAGGAAATGGCAACCCACTCCAGTGTTCTTGCCTGAAGAATCCCAGGGACGGGGAAGCCTGGTGGGCTGCCGTCTATAGGGTCACACAGAGTCGGACACGACTGAAGTGACTTAGCATAGCATAGCATAGCATACAATTAATATGTAGTAGCTTCCCAAGCGGAGAAGGCAATGGCACCCCACTCCAGTACTCTTGCCTGGAAAATCCCATGGACGGAGGAGCCTGGTAGGTTGCAGTCCTTGGGGTCACTAAGAGTCGGACATGACTGAGCAACTTCACTTTCACTTTTCAATTTCATGCATTGGAGAAGGAGATGGCAACCCACTCCAGTGTTCTTGCCTGGAGAATCCCAGAAATGGGAGAGCCTAGTGGCTGCTGTCTATGGGGTCGCACAGAGTCGGACATGACTGAAGTGACTTAGCAGCAGCAGCAGCTTCCCAGGTGGCTCAGAGGTAAAGAACCTGCCCACCAATGCAGGCGATGCCTGCCAAGTAGGAACTACAGGTTCGATCCCTGGGTCAGGAAGATCCCCTGAAAAGGAAATGGCAACCCACTCCAATATTCTTGCCTGGGAAATCCCATGGACAGAGGAGCCTGGCAGGCTACAGTCCAAGGGGTGGCAAAGAGTCACATGACTTAGCAACTAAACAGCAACAGCAGTAGTGCTCAGAATAGAATCTATGTCTCCCGACTCCCGGGTCAATGTTCTTAATATAAAACACACAGACAAATACAAAACTGGGATTAAAAACAAAAAATCAACCAATAAACAAAAATGCCCTCATCCAGGGAACTAGCTTTGCATATTATAAAATAGTAATAAAAGAATATGTGATGCTATGCACTTTTTATTTAAGATTTCCTTTGCTTATCTGTAACATAAACACTCATTATTTATTTGAAAGTATATATAAATATTCAAACACATTCATTTCCCAAGGACATGAGCTAAAGTAAGTGAAAGTGGTAGTCACTCATTCGTGTCCAACTCTTTACGATCACACGGCTCCTCTATCCATGGAATTCTCCAGGCAAGAATACTGGAATGGGTAGCCATTCCCTTCTCGAGGAGATCTTCCCGACCCAGGGGTCAAACTTGGGTCTTCTGCATTGCAGGTAGATTCTTTACCATCTGAGCCACCAGGGAAGCCCTAAGCTAAAGTAAATGAATGAACATTTCTAAAATAAATCAAATTATTTTGATAACTATTGCTTCAGTAAAAATACTTAATAAAATATTGTATCAACTCATTTCAGCTGAATCCAGTTATTTAACCCAAATTACCTCATCTAGAGCCCTTTTAATAGGAGTTCACAGTAACTTTGTCTTGGGAGGGGAAGCTGGGGGAAGGAGAAGAAACAACTGACTCTCACTCTTCCATTTTCCTATGGAAACAGGAAGTCTCAGCAAAGAAAGCTGGAAAGCTGCCATGTCACCACTGAACTTTCTCCTTTTCAAATACATTTCGGGGCTCTCCTAAGAGTAAGTACTGTGGCAGAGCCCCTTCGCAGAATGGTTACCCAAGTACCAACTTCCAGCTCTATTTGTAGAAAGGGGTGAAGTTTTAATTTATCATACTATTCAAATTTGTGGAAAGTTGTTTTTAATAAAATTTTAAAGCATTGTTTTAAATAATGATATTTAAATACCTAATTATGTTACGATATTGAACTTTTTTGTTTACATGTGACAGAACAAGCTAATGAGAAGTGTGGCTTTTGCTAGGCTAAGTGTTGGCTGGGAGGAGAGAAATAAAAAAAATTCCTCAACAGGTTTAGAAATACTTAGATATTGCTATGTTTTATGGATTAAGGTTAGAAAGAAGCAAAGAGGCCTGTTTTTTCAAGCTGCCCTTCAGCTACCTGTTAAGACAATGTAATATATAGATTTGGATTTGCAAATATCAGCATGAGGCTGGAACTTCATTCTTCCTGTCATACTTCATGACTGTGACTCTGCTCACCAGTAGTGAGTGAAGAACAAAAAGGTAAACATGATTTAACTATCAATTCTCTCCATGAATGCAGAGCAAGTGGGAGTACTTAATGAATGAGTACACATGGATCTGGCCTTGTTCAAGTCACGAAAGTTCAAAGCCGGAAACGACCTTGCCTCGCCTTCTCATTTACAGATAAGAAGCTAGAAGTCACTGGGCAGTGACTTGCTAAAAACCAATGAACCCGGCAGTACTGGGCATGTAATCAGATCCCACGTTTCCTCCTCCCTTACGCTGCTCAGCTCAGAACATCTGGCAGCTGATGGGAAAGTGTCAAGGGCAGAGTGAAGGACAACTCTGAGGGCACTCCACCTGGCTCCTACTCCTACTGGTGGCCAGCAGGTCACCACAGCCATCTCCTACATCCAACTCTTCACAGCCTCTGTGTATATTCTACCTATCAAATGGAAGCAAGAGCAGCAGAATTCTCAATGGAGATTTTTTGATGACTTTTCATGACAAGTCACCTTGAAAAATCAAACTGAAAAAGGTTCTACATTGCCACAATCTTGCCTAAACCAAATTGCAAAAGATCTGGTGTTTCAACATACCTTTTCAAATATGTTACTCTTAAAACAATTAAATTCTGGACATGCCTCAAATAGCTAAAGGCTGTGCAACTTATCTCCTGGTACCAGTTTATGGAGAACAAAAACCTAGACAAATCTTCCCACCTACATAGGCAGCAACATGCCCACCAGGCACTTTTCTGAACTTTTGAAAATCTGACTTACAAAATACCTGGCAGGTGGTATAAGTACTGTAAGTGTAAACTCAAATACAAATAGTTTTTTTTTCTTTTAAGAACAATCTTTAGAAATGTGGTATTAGCTCTCTACACAAAATTATTACACTGAAGAATGTGAAAACCTTAGAGGTCATACTTATGAAAATATAGGCATAGCTCATTTTACTGCACTTCACTTTACTGAGCTTCACAGATACTGTTTTTTACAAACTTTTTACAAATTGAAGGTCTGTGGCAACCCTGTCAAGCAAGCCTACTGGTGCCATTTTTCCAACAGTACTTACTCACTTCATGTTTCTGAGTCACATTTTGGTAGCATTTTTTAGCAATAAAGTATTTTAAATTAAGTATGTACATTTTTTGACATAATGCTATTGTACACTTGAAAGACTACTAATGTATGTTCCAAACATTAACGTTAATAAGCACTGCTGCTGCTGCTGCTGCTAAGTCGCTTCAGTCATGTCCGACTCTGTGCAACCCCATAGACGGCAGCCCACCAGGCTCCCCTGTCCCTGGGATTCTCCAGACAAGAACAATGGAATGGGTTGCCATTTCCTTCTCCAATGCATGAAAGTAAAAAGTGAAAGTGAAGTCGCTCAGTCGTGTCCGACTCTCAGCGACCCCATGGACTGCAGCCTACCAGGCTCCTCCATCCATGGGATTTGCCAGGCAAGAGTACTGGAGTGGGGTGCCATTGCTAGAAAACCAGAAAGTTCATGTGACTTGCTTTATTTTGATATTCACTTTATTGCAGTGGTCTGGAACCAAACTCTCAATATTTCTCAAGGTATTCGTATAAAATAAAACAAGCAGGCTGGTTTCCATCATTCGGCTAGGTTTGTGTATCATCACCATTACTATCTGTATTAACAATTTAACAATTAGAATTACAAAAACTTTTCACATGATTTACCTTACAAATAGTGTTATTTCCCCATTTTAAAAGGAAGATAAGGAAACTAAGACTTAAAGAATTTAAATGTTTCTCCTATATCCCACAGCTAGTAAATAAGTTTTCATTTCTCTTCCACAGCAAGAATTTTTTAAAAATCATTATGTGTAAATCACTTTTAAAAATAAAGAGGAACTGTTGGGCATTTAAAAAAAAATCTTTATAAGAATAAAAACATAAGGAGATGACAAAGCCTTTATGTGTGTGTGTGTGTGTGTGTTGCAATTTAAGGCAATATTCACAATAAACTTTCAGGCCTTCCAATAATTCTCCCCATCTTTCTCACTCTAATTTTTTGTTTCTTGTGGATTTCATTGGGAATGCTTGTATATATATGAATGTTTGCACAGAAAATTTTTCAAATTATATCAACACACCATTTTGATTTCCAAAACTCCTTCCTGATATCATCTAAGCAAAGATTATGCATTTTTACTGACATGCTACCAAGTCACTTCTTAAAACTTCTGTTTCTTTCTTAAGTTAAAAATTTCATGAAGCATATAATTCCTCTAGATCAGATCAGATCAGATCAGTCGCTCAGTCGTGTCCGACTCTTTGCGACCCCATGAGCCGCAGCACGCCAGGCCTCCCTGTCCATCACCAGCTCCCGGAGGTCACTCAGACTCGCATCCACCGAGTCAGTGATGCCATCCAGCCATCTCATCCTCTGTCGTCCCCTTCTCCTCCTGCCCTCAATCCCTCCGAGCATCAGAGTCTTCTCCAATGAGTCAACTCTTCGCATGAGGTGGCCAAAATACTGGAGTTTCAGCTTTAGCATCATTCCTTCCAAAGAAATTCCAGGATTGATCTCCTTCAGAATGGACTGGTTGGATCTTCTTGCAGTCCAAGGGACTCTCAAGAGTCTTCTCCAACACCACAGTTCAAAAGCATCAATTCTTCGGCGCTCAGCCTTCTTCACAGTCCAGCTCTCACATCCATACATGACCACAGGAAAGACCATAGCCTTGACTAGGCGAACCTTTGTTGGTAAAGTAATGTCTCTGCCCTTGAATATGCTATCTAGGTTGGTCATAACTTTCCTTCCAAGGAGTAAGCGTCTTTTAATTTCATGGCTGCAGTCACCATCTGCAGTGATTTTGGAGCCCAGAAAAACAAAGTCTGACACTGTTTCCACTGTTTCCCCATCTATTTCCCATGCAGTGATGGGACCAGATGCCATGATCTTCGTTTTCTGAATGTTGAGCTTTAAGCCAACCTTTTCACTCTCCACTTTCACTTTCATCAAGAGGCTTTTTAGCCCCTCTTCACTTTCTGCCATAAGAGTGGTGTCATCTGCATATCTGAGGTTATTAATATTTCTCCCGGCAATCTTGATTCCAACTTGTGTTTCTTCCAGTCCAGCATTTCTCATGATGTACTCTGCATATAAGTTAAATAAACATGGTGACAATATGCAGCCTTGACGTACTCCTTTTCCTATTTGGAACCAGTCTGTTGTTCCATGACCAGTTCTAACTGTTGCTTCCTGACCTGCATACAGATTTCTTAAGAGGCAGATTAGGTGGTCTGGTATTCCCATCTCTTTCAGAATTTTCCATAGTTTATTGTGATCCACACAGTCAAAGGCTTTGGCATAGTCAATAAAGCAGAAATAGATGTTTTTCTGGAACTCTCTTGCTTTTCCATGATCCAGCGGATGTTGGCAATTTGATCTCTGGTTCCTCTGCCTTTTCTAAAACCAGCTTGAACATCAGGAAGTTCACGGTTCACATATTGCTGAAGCCTGGCTTGGAGAATTTTGAGCATTACTTTACTAGCATGTGAGATGAGTGCAATTGTTAGGTAGTTTGAGCACTCCTTGGCATTGCCTTTCTTTGGGATTGGGGTGAAAACTGACCTTTTCCAATCTTGTGGCCACTGCTGAGTTTTCCAAATTTGCTGGCATATTGAGTGCAGCACTTTCACAGCATCATCATTCAGGACTTGGAATAGCTCCACATCTATGCCCCAACCAGTAATGCCGAAGAAGCTGAAGTTGAACGGTTCTATGAAGACCTACAAGACCTTTTAGAACTAACACCCAAAAAAGATGTCCTTTTCATTATAGGGGACTGGAATGCAAAAGTAGGAAGTCAAGAAACACCTGGAGTAACAGGCAAATTTGGCCTTGGAATACGGAATGAAGCAGGGCAAAGACTAATAGAGTTTTGCCAAGAAAATGCACTGGTCATAGCAAATACCCTCTTCCAACAACACAAGAGAAGACTCTACACATGGACATCACCAGATGGTCAACACCGAAATCAGATCGATTATATTCTTTGCAGCCAAAGATGGAGAAGCTCTATACAATCAGCAAAAACAAGACCAGGAGCTGACTGTGGCTCGGACCATGAACTCCTTATTGCCAAATTCAGACTGAAATTGAAGAAAGTAGGGAAAACCACTAGACCATTCAGGTATGACCTAAATCAAATCCCTTATGATTATACAGTGGAAGTGAGAAATAGATTTAAGGGCCTAGATCTGATAGATAGAGTGCCTGATGAACTATGGAATGAGGTTCGTGACACTGTACAGGAGACAGGGATCAAGACCATCCTCATGGAAAAGAAATGCAAAAAAGCAAAATGGCTGTCTGGGGAGGCCTTACAAATAGCTGTGAAAAGAAGAGAAGCGAAAAGCAAAGGAGAAAAGTAAAGATATAAACATCTAAATGCAGAGTTCCAAAGAATAGCAAGAAGAGATAAGAAAGCCTTCTTCAGTGATCAATGCAAAGAAATAGAGGAAAACAACAGAATGGGAAAGACTAGGGATCTCTTCAAGAAAATCAGAGATACCAAAGGAACATTTCATGCAAAGATGGGCACGATAATTCCTCTAAGTACCTTTTAATTTTCTATTACAACCTATTCAGCACCAGAAGGTCTACTATAAATGCAAAATACAATCTCAATATTCCCCTTAGACTAGAGTTTCTCAACCAACATTTTGGGCTGAGTACTACAGTCCATGGGGTCACAAAGTGTAGGACATGATTTAGTGACTAAACAACAACAACTTTTTGCTGTGGGGAGATGCCCTGAGCATTGTAGAACGTAACAGTCTTTAGGGGTTCATCCAGGAAATATCAAAAGCACACATCTCCCCACAGCGTGACAATCAAAAGTGTCTCAGATATGCAAATATTCTCTTGGAAGCAAAGTCATTCCTGGTTGAAAACCACTGCCATAGATTAGTCAAAGAAGTATCAATTTATCCCTTGTTTGGAAAGAACAGTAGATCAGCTGTGCGAAATGTTTGCAGATGGAATTCTTCCCTTTCTCAACATATGAAAATTTAAGAAAAAAACTAAAAGATCAAACTCTGTGACTCATAAACCTTATCTGCTAAACCAGTTTTCAAGTAATTATTATATAAAATTTTAAATTCTTTATAAAGCTTGTCAATGTTAAAGATGTCATAAATATCAGCTGTTTTCTTAATAATAACTTAATAATCTCATTTGTTTTACTATAAAAAGTATAAATTTATTCAAAGAACAGGAATCAACAGCTCACAGTTTTGCCTATTTTAATGAGAGAATTAGCATTATAAACAAAATATTTAAGCAATAGCTGTAAAAGCTCATAACTTATTGCTTTCTTTATGCTTATCACAAAAACAAAAGGCAGCAAAACTTTATACAAGTTTAGCTGTGGTCTGACAAACCTGAATGGACTTCCATCAGGGGCATTTCCTAAAAGAAATGGGCTTATTTGCTCAGGGCCTATTATAAAGTTGATGCTGGCCATGGGCATAACGCACAAGTACCAAGTCACTTCAGTTATGTCTGACTGTGTGTGACTCTATGGACTGTAGCCTGCCAGGCTCCTGTATCCATGGGGTTCTCCAGGCAAGAATACTGGAGTGGATATCCATTCCTTTCTCCAAGGGATCTTTCCCACCCAGGGACGGAACCTGGGTCTCCCATATCATAGGCCAACTCTTTACCATCTGAGCCACCATGGAAGCTCAAAAAGAAATGGAATATAATGGTATATTTTATTTAACCCAATATATTCAAATATTATTTCACCACGTGATCAATATTAAAAAACTGCTGAGATATTACACTTTCTCCTACTGACTATTTTCAAAACTTGCTGTGTACTTTATACATCTGGCACAATTTATTTTGCCCTAACTACACTGCAAGTGTTCTTATAATGGCTATATTATAGGACACTACAACGACTTGCTGACTGAATTAAAAGCAGTTACATCCATTTGGCATCACCGACTCAATGGACATGAGTTTGAGTAAACTCTGGGAGTTGGTGATGGACAGGGAGGCCTGGCGTGCTGCAGTCCACGGGGTCGCACAAAGTCGGACATGACTGAGCGATTGAACCGAACATCCATTCGAGTACTACTTCAGATTTCCCTTCAAAGCTGACAAAATTCCCAAAACTCTTCTGTAGAGTGAGGAAGTATCCCCAGTGTTCCCAGAGCTTTTCAGGTAAATGGTGCAAATAAGCTTTCTGAAGATGGAGAAGGACACAACCTATAGGATAGAAGCGTTGGTGTCAATTCTTCAGTGTGCAACCAGTTCAGTTCAGTCGCTCAGTCGTGTCGGACTCTTTGCGACCCCATGGAACCGCAGCACACCAGGCCTCCCTGTCCATCACCAACTCCCGGAGTCACCTAATTAATGATGATGTAGCTCGTGGCCTGAATTTCTTTCTGTTGCTCCAAAACAAAATTGAAACTCCTCTTCTTCTTAAGAGGAAAATCAATCCTAAGGGAAGCAGTCACTTTCTCAGTAGCTGAGAGTATTATGAGTTAAGAATTTCTACCGAAGAGCCTTTCCTAATTATCTTCCCCTACTTGCCAATCGTCTCCCAAACCCTTTAGGGAAAAGCCAGTTCCTGACAGCCAAGAACTATCAGGAAAGATAACTGCGAAACACAATTTCCTGTTTCTTCTTCCTTGATGCCACTTGGGCGTGTGTGACCACGCAGCCAGCCTCGCTCCACCTGGAGTGAGAACAGGAAGGGTTCTGTGGAGTCGAAGGGGCCAGGCCGAGGGCAGGCAGAGGTCCCTCAAAGTGGGCAGATGGGACCGGGCAGGGACTTCGGACTCAGGGACACGAAAGCTGGGAATCTCGGCGAGATGGGCACGATCCAACCCCCCTCTCCAGGCCCTGCGAGGACCCAGGACCCCGTGGCGGTGGAGGCGGGCACAGGCCTCCCCACGCCCTGCACCTGCGGCCCAGGGAGGGGGCCCCACCGAGCGCCCTCCCCGGAGGCGGAGCCTCAGATGGCAAAAAGAACTCGGCCCGGGCTGGAGCCGGGAGGGGAGCAGCCTGCGGCTGGGGCCCCATGGCCAGCGTCTACAATCCCCAGTAACCCGCGGCCGCGCCCTCTCGCTTACCGCCCCAGATCCCCAGCTTCAGCTGGGACTTGTTCAGGTTCTCCACATAGTCCCCCAGGAAGCGGTTCAGCAGGTCCGCGACCACCGACTCCAGCACCATGGTGGGACCCAGGCACAGGAGAGGGAGGAGCCGGAACCTACCGGCGCGGCTGAGGGCGGCGACCAGCGCTGCGAATGACAGCCCCCCGGGCGCCGACCCGCCCCCGCGCCGCGCTGCACCGCGCGTGATTGGGCTGTGCGCAGGCGCGCCACAGCCGCCGCCGCTGCTGTTTTTGCTGCTGCTGGTTAGCTTCGCGGGCGCGTCGCAAACTCGTGACCCACTAGCCGCAGGCCGCCAGGGTACCTGACAGCGGGCGAAGCGGCGAGAGAGGCTGCTTTGAGGCTTGCCTCAGCGGCCAGCACCAGAGGAAAGAGATGTTAGAGAAAGAAAAGGGAGGCAGGAGTTGCTGAGCACGGGGACATCTTTGATGGTCTCTCTGCTTCCTCTGAGTCACCTTCTTTTAATTGAGGACCGTAGGGCTCCGTCGTCCGGGTGGGAAGCAGCTGTGCGGCGCTGGAGCCGACCGAATGGCTACCCGGCGCTTTCCAGGCCTCCAGTCCACACTGAGCAGCCTCATAGTAACCATCCGTTCAGGAGGGGAAAATAGGAGACCCTGCACCCTCGTTCTGCTACACATCAGCCGCACCTGGCACCAAATCTCTGCCTCCTTTTGCTTCCGGAAAACACACTTCAGTAATTTGCAAGTGGGAGTAGGGGGAAACAGAACTGCATCATAAGATGGCAGAATGGGAGCTCAGTATGCATTTCGTTAACTCGTTCTTTTACTCCCTTCTGTGCCTGATCGGCTCTTCGTTAATTCAGGAGTCACTTCTTAATTACATGCTAAGTTAAGGAAATAAAGAACAAAACGACGTAGTACCTCCTTTTTTTCCCCCTTTAAATGTAGGTTAGCTGTTAACTTCATCTCTTTTAATCATTGAACTATTTCTGGTGTGCCAAGACTTTTTTAAAGTGAGGCTTTTATAATTCAAGGACTTTTAGTAAAATTTAGCCACTCATTGACAAGCCAATTTTCTTTAGAGAACGGGACATTTTTTTTTTAATTTATTAGAAAGAAAAAACTGTTGAGATAGTTTGCAAACATAAACCTGAGGATAATGAGATTATTTGTGGTCACATGTTTATTAAATGCTTCGCTGCACATATCTAAAAAAACTATTAGTGAACTGCTCTTAAACAACTTCTATGGACATTGTGTAACCCCCAGATTGAAATGTTGAAATTCTTTTTAATTGAAGAAGAAGTGCTTTACAGAATTCTGTTGTTTTCTGTCAAACATCAACATGCAAATGTTGAAATTCTAACCTCTACTGTCAGAGTATTAGGAAGTGGGGCCTTTGGGAGGTAATTAGGTAATTAAGTAGAGCCCTCATGGATGGGATTAGTACCCCTATGAAAGAGACCTCAGAGAGTTCCCTCACCCCTTCTGCCATGTGAGGATACAGCAAGAAGACTGACATCGATGAACCAGGAAGTAGGCCCTCACTAGACTGAATCAACTGGCACCTTGATCTTGAACTTCCTAACTTCAAGAACTGTGAAAATTGTATTATTTTTAAACCATCCAGCCTGTTGTATTCTGTAATAGCAGCCTGAACAGACTAATAACAGGATCAAAAAGAAAAATCATTCCTTAAATACAAAGTTCACTGGAGAAAAAAGTCAAAATATCTAGAATCGGTGTTATATAAAATGGATGTAAAAGAAAAGAATCAACATTAAGCAGTACTAATGCTATCAATAACCACCTTCATCCCTCACTCCAGCTCACAGAAAATAAAACATGAACCGTTTGTTTTTCCTAGCTTAGTCACCCTGACAAAATACCTAGGATGTATTTTGAAGCACTTCATACTTCATTCCTTTACCATCCACAACCAATTAACAGCCAAACATGTCTCTTCTGCTTTTGCATATTTCCTAAATTCTCTTTATATCTCATCCAAACTACACAATCACCCGCTGCTGCTGCTGCTAAGTCATTTCAGTCGTGTCCGACTCTGCGTGACCCCATAGACGTCAGCCCACCAGGCTCTCCTGCCCCTGGGATTCTCCAGGCAAGAAAACTGGAGTGGGTTGCCATTTCCTTCTCCAATGCATGAAAGCGAAAAAGTGAAAGTGAAGTTGCTCAGTCGTGTCCGACTCTTAGCGACCCCATGGACTGCAGCCCACCAGGCTCCTCCATCCATGGGATTTTCCAGGCAAGAGTACTGGAGTGGGGTGCCATTGCCTTCTCCGCAATCACCCGCTAACCTGTCCCAAACTTGTTTTTAATCTACTTCCAACCACCCCTCTCCCCTTGTACATGCACACCAACTATGCACTAGACAGAATGAAAAAAAAAAAGATGTATAGATAGATCTGTACAGATATCCATACATTGTTAGTGAAATAGGCGAGCACCAGAAAAAGCTGAGAAACCAAAAAATGCGAGGATATATGAATAACTGTGCAAGAGGATAAAAGAGATGTCACAAGCCGAAGAGCGTGGTCAAGGAAATGGAACAGAAGGGGAAATTTGCTGGGAGAAGTGGGCAATACTAATCTTTGCATAACAATAACTACTTGTACTTTTATGGTACTTTACACTTTTGAAAAAATGTAACATAATGTATATGCCTACCTTCATAAGCATGATTCCATTTTATTAAAACTTCTGCAATTGTACCTCATGAGCTATCATTCCAGTATTATGCCAAGGTATACATTTTCAAGTAATCCTCACAAAAGAGCTATGAGACTAGTGCAGATAATAGTACTGTCTTCATTTATAGGAAAATTAAAGTCAGTGATTTACATAAAATTAAATGATTTACATACAACTACACAGCAGGTATTTCCCTTAGCTCCCTGAGCAGTGCAACTTTTTCTCTTTTAATAAGTAGAGTCAAATCACCACTAGGCTAGTAATAATTCTCAGAGATCTTATTTTGAAAGGGTACTGACAGAATGGAAAATCTCAGAGTAGAAAAATTCAGCTCAAAACTGTCAGTACAAATAATGCTATTACCATATAGGATAAAAAGCTTTTAAAGTTTTAATATTTTACTTTTTAAGTATATTTTGAGGAATTGGTTATTATGTGCACAGAGTAATGCTCTAAATTTCATATACTTCTTGAAAAATCCTAATCCAAAACAAACCATAACTAATGAAAGAAGCATCATTCGCCCCGTAACACACTATACCAAAAGGAATTTGGACACACAGATTAACTAAAAAACATAAGCATTCTATTAATTACAGCTCTTATATTCATTCCAGCTTCAGAACAATGAGAAGTTTAACAAAGGCACTCAAAAGCTACACTGCAAGGAGGGATTGAGCAATAAAAACTAATTAGCAAAATATTTTTATGTTTTTTTAAAAGTCAAAATTAGGGACACTTCAGAAATTGATGACTTTTGGTAGTGTCACACAACTACCTCCTACCCACATCCCATTCCTCCTAGTCCTCGACTTTGTTTAGAAAAACAAAGGGATTTGTCGGAAAGGAAATGGAGGAGAAAGCTAGAGAATAAGAATGCTACTGTGGTTTTTCAGAAAAGTTTGGAAGTTTAACTGGGAGAAGGCTTGTGAGAGGATTGCAGAATGTCAGAGAAGAGATGAAATATCATCTGGTTAATCCAATCCCCTCCTTTGGCAAATGCAGACACTGAGTGCAAGAGAGAATTAAGGGACTAGCCAAAGTCCCTCAGGAAGTTACTATCAGAGCTAAAATCCAAGTGTCCCAATTCCCTAGTCTGTGTACTTTGCATTACTTCACACTCTAATTCAGTTGAACGAGATGAGTAAGTCAGAACACCAGTATTTTATTTGGTTATAAACTTTCCTCCTCTTGCTTTCCTTGACATCTATATGTTATCTTGCAGGTATGCCTTATCTTTTAATATTGATTTATTTACTTGGCTGAGGGGGGTCTTAACTGTGGCACACAGAATCATTAATTTTCATGGCAACATGTGGGATATTTAGCTGCGGCATGCAGAATCTAGTTCCCTGACCAGGGATTGAACCTGGGCCCCCTGCATTGGGAGCACAGAGCCTTAGTCACTGGACCACCAGGAAAGTTCAAGGTCTGCTTTAAATGGTCTGTCTTCTACTCCAAGAGCACCTCTGACCTCAATGGTGAGTGATCTATTTATGCTTGCTTTGCAGAATTGTTTTCCAGCTCCATCACTGAATGTTCCCATAGCTGTGAGCTCGGATAATGACAGTCTTCCTCTGAATAGATTTGGGTGTTGCATGAACAGAGCCTCATCCTGTTAGACAAACCACCCGAGTACTGCATGGATTATGCTTCGGGGTAAGTAAAACACTAGGCTTAATGTGGTCACAGGGGACTGGCCATGCAAGGGCATGTTTCTGCTGTTTTCAAGACATCTTATATAGGAAATGTTTCCAAAGTGTTATTGAAGAAGGTGATTTATTAATAAAAACAAAGCAAATCTACTTGGCTTGGCCAGAAAGAGAAATGTTTTTAAGGGAATCCATGTGTGAATCACCTAATCCTTAATCAAGCAGACTCATATAATAATAACTGCTAAGTGATAGCCAACAGTTACTATGTACCAGGCATGTCATGCATTTAACCCTCACAGTGATCATGTATGGTAGGCCTTGTAACCACCATTATACAACTTCAACTCAGAGAAGTTAATTTACTTGGCCACAGTTCCATAGTTAAAAAGCTGCATAATATTTGAACTGAGGATGGATAACTCCAAAGTCTATGTTTCTTTACCACTAATTCATCTCTCCCTCCACAACACAGCTTTGCTTAACCACTTCTCAGACAGCTTCTCAGATTGTGAGCCTCACTATTGTAATCCAGGGCTCTCTGGGGTCTCATTTGCAGAGCTAACAGCATCTTGCCTCCTGAGAAAAGATGAGTCAAAACACAATCACGTGACCCTTGAGTGTATAATGGTAAACCTTCTCCCATAGGTTTAACAGTGACCCAAGGCAAAAAAAAAAAAGATACCCCACATCCAAGGACAAAGGAAAAGCTGTAACATGACATTAGAAGGGGAGCTGTTGCTGCTGCTAAGTCGCTTCAATCGTGTCCGACTCTGTGCGACCCCATTGACGGCAGCCCACCAGGCTCCCCCGTCCCTGGGATTCTCCAGGCAAGAACACTGGAGTGGGTTGCCATTTCCTTCTCCAATGCATGAAAGTGAAAAGTAAAAGTGAAGTCACAGTCATGTCCAACTCTTTGTGACCCCATGGACTGCAGCCTACCAGGCTCCTCCATCCATGGGATTTTCCAGGCAAGAGTACTGGAGTGGGTTGCCATTGCCTTCTCCAGAATGGGAGCAATCATGTTAAAAATCAGACTTCATACCCTCCATAGACGCTTGGAGTGCACAAGCAAAACCTGGTGTGCACCAGGAAACAGGAGAAAGGAGCAGTGACCTCTACAAGAGATTTTGAGTGTTGGAGGGTCTCCTGCAGATGTGTGGGTCAACAATGGCCTGCCACAGGGCCAGAAGCACAGAAGGCCTAAGAGGCATGGCCTAAGTCCTCTTAGAGGAGGTCGTCATTAGCCCTACCATAGAGACTGCATGCAATGTGGGAGACCTGGGTTTAATCCCTGGGTTGGAAAGATCCCCTGGAGTAGGGCATGGCAACCCACTCCAGTATTCTTGCCTGCATAATACCCATGGACAGAGGAGGCTGGCAGGCTATGTAGGATCCATGGGGTCGAAAAGAGTTGGACACAACTGAGCAACTAAGCACACAGAGACTGCATGCTCAAGTTCTGGGCCACCTCAGGTCAGACTACAGTGAGAGAGCACAGTGCCACCCATCAGCAGAAAGTTGGATTAAAGATTTACTGAGAATGGCCTTGTCTACCAGAGCAAGATCCAGTTTTCCCAAGCCAGTCTCTCCCATCGGGAAGCTTACATTAGCTTATTCTCATTTATCAGAGGGCCGACAGAAGAAGCAAGAGCTACAATCGAATGACCTCCAGAGTGAAAACCACAATCAAGGAAAACTAATCAAAATGATCACATGGATCACAGCCTTGTGTAACTCAGTGAAGCTATGAGTCACACTGTGCAGGGTCACCCAAGACAGATGGGACATGGTGGAGAGTTCTGACAAAACATGGTCCATTGGAAGGGAATGGCAAACCACTTCAGAATTCTTGCCTTGAGAACCCCATGAACAGTATGAAAAAGCAAAAAGATAATGAAACTGAAAGATGAGCCCACCAAGTCAGTAGGTGCCCAGTGTGGTAATGGGAAAGAGTGGAGAAACAGGTCCAAAAAGAAAGAAGAGGCTGAGCCAAAGTGGAAAGGACAAGGCCAGTTGTGGATTTGTCTGGTGGTGAAGGGCTTCCCTGATAGCTCAGTTGGTAAAGAATCTGCCTGTAGTGCGGGACACCTGGGTTCCATCCCTGGGTTGGGAAGATCCCCTGGAGAAGGGAAAGGCTACCCACTCTAATACTCTAGCCTGGAGAATTCCATGGACTGTATAGTCCATGGGGTCGCAAAGAGTTAGACATGACAGAGAGACTTTCACTTTCACTGGTGGTAAAAGTATATTCTGATGCTGTAAAGAACAATATTGCATAGGAACCTGGAATGTTAGGTCCATGAATCAAGGTAAATTGGATGTGGTCAACAGGAAATGGCACAGTGAATACCTACATTTTAGGAATCAGTGAACTAAAATGGATGGAATAGGTGAATTTAACTCAGATGACCACTGTATCTACTACTGTGGGCAAGAATCACTTAGAAGGAATGGAGTAGCCCTCATACTCAACAAAAGAATCTGAAATGCAGTACTTGAGTGCAATCTCAAAAATGACTGGATGGTCTCTGTTCGTTTCCAAGGCAAGCTATTCAATATCACAGTAATCCAAGGCTATGCCCCAACCACTGATGCTGAAGAAGCTGAAGTCCAACAATTCTATGAAGAACTATAAGACCTTCTAAAACTAACACCCAAAAGAGATGTCCTTTTCATTATAGGGCACTGGAATGCAAAAGTAGGAAGTCAAGAAATACCTGGAGTAACAGGTAAGTTTGGCCTTGGAGTACAAAATGAAGCAGGGCAAAGGCAAACAGACTTGCCAAAAGACCAGTTTGCACTGGTCATAGCAAGCACCCACTTCCAACAACACAAAAAGGGAATCTACACATGGACATCACCAGATGGTCAATACTGAAATCAGACTGATTATATTCTTTGAACTCTAAACAGTCAGCAAAAACAAGACTGGGAGCAGACTGTGGCTCAGATCATGAGCTCCTTATTGCAAAATTCAGACTTAAATTGAAGAAAGTAGGGAAAACCACTAGACCATTCAGGTATGACCTACATCAAATTCCTTGTAATTATATAGTAGAAGTGACAAATAGATTCAAGAACAGAAGAACTATGCAAAAAAAGATCTTAATGACCCAGATAACCATGATGGTGTGATCACTCACCTAGAGCCAGACATCCTGGAGTGCGAAGTCAAGTGAGTCTTAGGAAGCATCGCTACGAACAAAGCTAGTGGAGGTGATGGAATTCCAGCTGAGCTATTTCAAATCCTAAAAGATGATGCTGTGAAAGTGCTGCACTCAATATGCCAGCAAATTTGGAAAAGTCAGCAGTGGCCACAGGACTGGAAAAGGTCAGTTTTCATCCCAATCCCACAGACAGAGGGGCCTTGGAGGTTAGTGTCCATTGCGTTGCAGAAAGTTGGCCACAACTTAGTGAATAAACAAGAACAAGAACAATAGATAGATGGTGGCAAGGCAGTTCTCCTGGGTCTTTAAGGTCACGAATCCCATTACCCTCTGATGGAGAAAAATAAGAGGCTTATGGAAGCTTCCTGATGTGAGAGACTGACTGAAAGGGAAACTGGGTCTTGTTCTGATGGGCGGGGCCATGCTCAGTAAATCCTTAATTTTCTGTCAATGGGGCTGTATTCCGTCCCTGTTATTTGACCTGAGGCCAAACTATGGTGGAAGTAATAAAGATAATGGTGACCTCCACTGAAAGGTCTCATGCTACACTCAGTGCCCCCAACCCTGCAGCAAGCCACCGCTGACCCACGCCTCCACTGGAGACTCCCGGACACTCACAGGCAAGTCTGGGTCAGTCTCTTGTGGGGTCACTGCTCCTTTCTCTTGGGTCCTGGTGTGCATAAGATTTTATTTGTGCCCTCCAAGAGTCTGTTTCCCAGTCTTGTGTAAGTTCTGGTGGCTCTATGGTGGGGTATTTGGTGACCTCTTCCAAGAGGGCTTATGACATACCAAGGTTTACTGAACCCAGAGTCCCTGCCCCTGCAGCAATCCAATGCTGACCCATACCTCTGCAGGAGACACTCAAACACAGTTCTGTCTCAGGCTCTGTGGGGTCTCTGGGTCCTGGTGCACACAAGGTTTGTTTGAGCCCTCTGAATGTCTCTGGTGGGTATGGGGTTTGATTCTAAATGCTATTTTGCCCCTCCTACTGTCTTGCTGGGGCTTCTCCTTTGCCCCTGGACATGGGGCATCTCCTCAAAGTCACTCCAGTGCCACACAGCCACCTTGTCTAACTCAGTGAAACTATGCGCCATGCTGTTTAGGGCCACCCAAGATGGACAGGTCATGGTGGAGAGTTCTGGAAAAAAACATGGTCCAGTGGAGAAGGGAATGGCAAGCCACTCTTCAGTATTCTTGCCTTGAGAACCCCATGAACAGTATGAAAAGGCAAAAAGAAAGGACACTGAAAAATGAACTCCCCAATATGCTACTGGAGATCAGTGAAGAAATAACTCCAGAAAGTATGAAGAGAAGGAGCCAAAGCAAAAACAACACCCAGCTGTGGATGTGACTGGTGATGGAAGTAAAGTCCAATGCTATAAAGAGCAATATTGCATAGGAACCTAGAATGTTAGGTCCATGAATCAAGGCAAATTGGAAGTGGTCAAACAGGAGATGGCAAGAGTGAACATCAACATTTTAGGAATCAGTGAACTAAAATGGACTGGAATGGGTGAATTTAACTCAGATAACCATTATATCTACTACTGTGGGCAGGAATCCCTTAGAAGAAATGGAGTAGCCATTATAGTCAACAAAAGAGTCTGAAATGCAGTGCTTGGATGCACTCTCCAAAATGACAAGATGATCTCTGTTCGTTTCCAAGGCAAACCATTCAATATCACAGTAATCCAAGTCTATGCCCCAACCAGTAATGCTGAAGAAGTTGAAGTTGAATGGTTCTGTGAAGACTTACAAGACCTTCTAGAACTAACACCTCAAAAAGATGTCCTTTTCATTATAGGGGACTGGAATGCAAAAGTAGGAAGTCAAGAAACATCTGGAGTAACAGGCAAATTTGGCCTTGGAGTACAGCATAAAGTAGGGCAAAGGCTAATAGAGTTTTGCCAAGAGAATGCACTGGTCATAGCAAACACCCTCTTCCAACAACACAAGAGATGACTCTATACATGGACATCACCAGATGCTCAATATGGAAATCAGACTGATTATATTCCTTGCAGCTGAAGATGGAGAAGATCTAAGTCAGGAAAAACAAGACCAGGAGCTGACTGTGGCTCAGATCATGAACTCCTTGTTGCCAAATTCAGACTTAAATTGAAGAAAGTAGGGAAAACCACTAGACCATTCAGGCATGACCTAAATCAAATCCCTTATGATTATACAATGGAAGTGAGAAATAGATTCAAGGGACTAGATCTGATAGAGTGCCTGAAGAACTATGGGTGAAGATTTGTGATACTGTACAGGAGGCAGTGATCAAGACCATCTGCAAGAAAAAGAAACAAAAAAAGGCAAAATGGTTGTCTGAGGAGGCCTTACAAATAGCCATGAAAAGAAGAGAAGTGAAAGGCAGGAGAAAAGGAAAGATATACCCATTTGAATGCAGACTTCCAAAGAATAGCAAGGAGACATAAGAAAGCCTTCCTCAGTGATCAATGCAAAGAAAAAAGAAAATAATAGAATGGGAAAGATCTCTTCAAGAAAATTAGAGATACAAAGGGAAAATTTCATGCAAAGACGGGCATACTAAAGGACAGAAATGGTATGGACTTAATAGAAGCAGAAGACATTAAGAAGATTTAAGAATACACAGAAGAACTGGACAAAAAAGATGTTCACGACTCAGATAATCACAATGGTGTGATCACTCACCTAGAGCCAGACCTCCTGGAGTGTGAAGTCAAGTGGGCCTTAGGAAGCATCACTACGAACAAAGCTAGTGGAGGTGATGGAATTCCAGTTGAGCTATTTCAAATCCTAAAAGATGATGCTGTGAAAGTGCTGCACTCAATATGCCAGCAAATTTGGAAAAGTCAGCAGTGGCCACAGGACTGGAAAAGGTCAGTTTTCCTTCCAGTCCCAAAGAAAGGCAATGCCAAAGAATGCTCAAACTATCGCACAATTACACTCATCTCACTAGCTTATTACGCTAGCAAAATAATGCTCAAAATTCTCCAAGCCAGGCTTTAATAGTACATGAACTGAGAACTTCCACATATTCAAGCTGGATTTAGAAAAGGCAGAGGAACCAGAAATCCAATTGCCAACATCCACTGGATCATCGAAAAAGCAAGAGAGTTCCAGGAAAACATCTATTTCTGCATTATTGACTATGCCAAAGTCTTTGACTCTGTGGATCGCAACAAATTGTGGAAAATTCTTAAAGAGATAGGAATATCAGACCACCTGACCTGTCTCCTGAGATATCTATATGCAGGTCAAAAATCAACAGTTAGAACTGGACATGGAACAGCAGACTGGTTGCAAATCTGGAAAGGAGTACGTCAAGGGAGTATACTGTCACCCTGCTTATTTAACTTATATGCAGAGTACATCATGAGAAATGCTGGACTGGATGAAGCACAAGCTGGAATCAAGATTGCTGGGAGAAATATCAATAACCTCAGATATGCAGATGACACCACTCAGTAGAAAGTGAAGAACGAAAGAGCCTCTTGATGAAAGTGAAAGAGGAGTGTGAAAAAGTTGGCTTAAAATTCAACATTCAGAAAACTAAGATCATGGCATCTGGTCTCATCACTTCATGGCAAATAGATGAGGAAACAGTGGAAAGAGTGACAGACTTTATTTTGGGGGCTCTAAAATCACTGCAGATGGTGACTGTAGCCATGAAACTGAAAGATGCTTGCTCTTTGGAAGAAAAGTTATGACCAACCTAGAGAGCATATTAAAAAGCAGTGACATTACTTTACCAACAAAGGTCCATCTAGTCAAGGCTATGGTTTTTCCAGTGGTCATGTATGGATGTGAGAGTTGGACTGTGAAGAAAGCTGAGCACTGAAGAATTGATGTTTTTGAACTGTGGTATTGGAGAAGACTCTTGAGAGTCCCTTGGACCTCAAGGAGATCCAACCAGTCAATCCTGAAGGAAATCAGTCCTGAAAATTCATTGGAAGGACTTATGCTGAAGCTGAAACTCCAGTACTTTGGCCACCTGATGTGAAGAACCAACTCATTGGAAAAGACTCTGATGCTGGGAAAGATTGAAGGCACGAGAAGAAGGGGACGACAGAGGATGAGATGGTTGAATGGCATGACCGACTCAATGGACATGAGTTTGAGTAAGCTCTGGGAGTTGGTGATGGACAGGGAAGCCTGGCATGCTGCAGTCCATGGGATCATAAAGAGTCAGTCACGACTGAGACTGAACTCAATCTTAAGCATAAATAGCATGTTGCTGTTTAGTTGTTAAGTCTGACTCTTTTGCTTTGTCTGACTCTTTTGTGAGTTGTCTGATTCTTTTCTTAGTTGTCTTAGACAACTAACTCAGTTAGTTGTCTGACTCTTTTGAGACCCCATGAACTGTAGCTCATCAGACTTCTCTGTCCATGGGATTTCCAGGCAAGAATACTGGAGTGGGTTGCCATTTCCTTCTCTGGGAAACCTTCCTGACCTAAGGATGGTACGTGCATCTCCTGCTTCACAGGCAGATTCTTTACCACTGAGCCACCAAGGAAGCCCAGAAATAACATACACGCAACAAAACGCCTCAGGTCTCTTTCAACGTAAGCTAGCTGGAAGACGGTCACTTAGAAAGTGAATTTAGGTCAGTTTTCAAAGGAAGGAAAAGATGTCTCAGGTGAGCACAGTCTAGAAAGGCCAGATGTGGTTGCTGCTGCTGCTGCTAAGTCGCTTCAGTCGTGTCCGACTCTGTGCGACCCCATAAACGGCAGCCCACCAGGCTCTGCTGTCCCTGGGATTCTCCAGGCAAGAACACTGGAGTGGGTTGCCACTGCCTTCTCCATTGTGTGAAAGTGAAAAGTTAAAGTGAAGTTGCTCAGTCGCATCCGACTCGTTTAGGGTGCCTCCAAAGGATGGGTCCAACAGCCCAGATGTGTGTAGGAATACAATTTCCCAATTTAAAAATCAGACCACAAGGTTTAAGAAGTGGGTTGTTATTTTTTAAACTGAAGTATAAGATACATAATCTTATATCTAATCTTAAATGAATGCTAGATTATCTTTTTACATATGAATATAACCCAGTAACCCCACTCAGATCAAGATGCAGAATACTTCCAGCAACCCATAAGGTTCCCTGTACACACAGTGGTTTGTAGTCAACAAAGGAAAATGATTTAAAATCAGAACAGAAAGCCAGAAGGCAGGTAGGGAACTTTGAAACCTGGGCAGACTAAAGGCTGGATTTGGGGGAGGATATTAACTAAGAATGAGACAAACTCCACGTTTGTATCCTGTTCATGGAGAGCTTCTGTGATTCAATTCAGTATGCGGATTGATCCTCACAATGACTTTGCTATATAGTAAAGACTGAGCCCTATTTTGCACATAAGTAAACAGAAGCACCCCCATTTAGAAGTGAATGTCTAGAATTTGCACTGCAGATCCAGCCACGTGGCAGAGCCAAAGTTGGAAGGCTTGGCGTCAGGTTACCTAGCAGTGCCAATTCCGCCCGCCCATTGGCGGGCTTCCCAGGCCTCAGGTATAAAGGTTCAGGACGACTGCCTTTAAACTTTACTGAACCCCGCAGCAGGAACTTTGATCTCCCCAGAGGCCGTGCACCTCTACAGTTTGGTGTCCCAGGCAGAACAATGCGGAGACCTATATGACGCTGGACCTCAGGTATATTAGGAGAAGCCATAGCCTTGCTTAACTCTCCCAGGGACTCGTCTGAGGCTCTTTGAGCTTAAAAGCGGGGAGCAAGCCAAATATCCTAGTAAGGATAATAATTATTTTAAATCTCTCTGAAGATTAGAATGCAATAATCCAAGGATTCAGGAAAACAAGCATAGTGCCTCTTGGCACCAAGGACAACGCGAGGCAAACATGTTGAAAAGCTCTGCCTTAGAACAGCAAAGGCAGGTCTAGATTAAGGCAACAAACCCAAAGTGTACACCACTGAGGAATAGAGAAGACATCAGAGAAACACTGAAACATCTGCAATAGTTGCCCGGTTCCAAGGGAAGCAGGAGGAGGCACCTCGTAAGTAGAGGAGACCGGAGACCGGAGCTCCTGTGCCCTGCAGAGTTCACTCTGAGATCCGTGTGTGCTTGTGCGTTGCAGGATAACCAGCTCCAGCAGAGCTTCCTCAGGAACCGGCACCTGCTGCCTGATGTGGTGTCTGGAGCGGCTCCTCTTGGGACCCGAGCGCCTCCTGCGGGGCAGAAACCGGCTTTACCAGGATGGAGCCCGCCGAGCCACGGTCCTTACGCCCGCCGGGTGCCCAAACGTGCTCACCCCGGACCGCATCCCCGAGTTCTGCATCCCCCCGCGACTCGTGCCCTGCCCGACTCTGACTGCAGTCCGAGACTCCTGGGACAAACAAGCAGGAACTGACGACGGCGCTGGGCGCACGGATTGGGACCCGCGCTCACAGGCCGCACTCTCGCTGCAGCACCTGCCCCGGGCGCGCACTGCCTACGGCTTCTGTGCGCTGCTCGAGAGCCCGCACACCCGCCGGAGGGAGTCGCTCTTCCTCGGGGGCTCGGGCGCCGCCGCGCTCCCGCCCGCGCCCCGTCCCCGGGCCCACACGTACTGGGGCGGCGGCGGAAACGACCCCCTCACGCCCCGGGCGAGAGCGCCCATTGCGGCCCCCAAGGCCCGCAGTGGCTCCCTACTGGACGCGGTCGGCCCCAGGCCCCGCTGCCGCCGCTTCCTGCGCGCTTCCAAGGAGCTGCTGCGCCGCGTGCTGCGGGCCCAGAGGAACGGAGACCGGGCCCGCGCCTGCTCTGTTTCCAGCGGGGACGGAGACGACGAGGACGAGAACGAGGGCCCCTCCGGCTCCGGATCCCCGCCGCGGGCCCTCGGCGCGTCCCCCTGGCCAACTCCCAACCCTCTTTCCGAGCGCTTGGAGGCCGAGGGCACCGTAACCCTGGGCCGTACCGGTGGCGCCCTGCGCCTGGCCGCTGAGTACAGTAGGGCCACCGGGCGCCTCCGTGTCCGGTTGCTCCCTGCCGAGGGCCCGTTTGGAGGAGCAGCCGAGCCCCGCGCCCCCGTAGGCTGCAGAGTCAGCTTCATCCTGAAGCCGCGGGGCGCCGTGGTCCGGCGGAGCCGCAGGGCCGTCTTGGAGCAGGACTTGTGCTTGGACGGGCTCTCGGAGGACGAGGTGCGCCGCCTGGCTGTGCGCGTCAAGGCCGAGAACCGGGGCCGCCTGCTGGGCCAGGGCGAACTGCTGCTGGGCCCCCTCCTGCTCCTCTGAGGGCGCGCTCCGCCGCGGGGCCTCTCGGACACTGACAGCCACTTTGTACAAAATAAATGTGTTTTCATTCTTCTCCTCAGGCCTTTGTTTACTCAGGTCCCGTATTTGCAGATGATATTGGATTAATTACCATGATAAAGGATGCTGTAGTTTGTGTTGTTCAATTAGCTAAATAGTGTCGCAGTCTTTGCGACCTCACGGACTCCAGGCTTCCCTGTCCTTCATTATCTCCCGGAGTTTTCTCAAACTCATGTCCATTGAGTCATTGATGCCATTCAACCATCTTCATCCTCTGTCAGCCCCTTCTTCTGCTCTCAGTCTTTCACAACACCAGGGTCTTTCCCGCTGCGTCGGCTCTTTGCATCATGTGGCCAAAGTATTACAGTTTCGGCTTCAGTATTGGTGCTTTAGATGAATATTCAGGGTTGATTTCCTTCGAGATTAACTGGTTTGATCTCCTTGCTGTCCAAGGGACTCTCAAGAGTCTTCTCTAGCATCACAATTCAAAAGCCTCAACTTTTTGGCACTCAGCCTTTATGATCCAACTCTCACATCCATACATGACTATTGGAAGAACCATAGCTTTGGCTATGAGGGGGCTTCCCTGGTAGCTCAGACTGTAAAGAATCTGCCTGCAATGGATCAGGAAGATCCCCTGAAGAAGGCAATGGCACCCGCCACTATCCTTGCCTGGGGAATTCCACAGACAAAAGAGCCTGCAGGCTACAGTCCAAGGGGTTGCAGAGTCAGACACAACTGTGACTAACACACACACACTTGTCTATGTGGATATTTTGTGTATATACTGTCAACATTCTTTTTCAGTAAACAGTATGGAGTTTTGCAGTGGTGTTTCCCAATGTGGATGATCAATGGCATTTCCTGTGTTACCCAGGTTCTTACTGAGAGATAATGAATCACAAGAAGTATTAATGTTAGAGGGTTTCCTGATGGTCTGTTTGCTCCAATATCCTCATTTTGAAGTTTGTTCATTCCACAACATCCATTGAAATCATCTTGGAACATGAATTACTTTTGAAGCATTGTTTTAGACCTTGATCAAGAAAATGAGATGGAGAGAGAGAAACTGACTTGGTAAAGGTCAACAGTGAACTGTTAGTAGGAACTCCAATCTCGTACTCTTGGCTACATCTTGGAAAAACATAGGAAGAATTGAAACTATTTTAATATTCTGAGCTTAAATAATAATTGTAATAGTTTTACAAAAATCAACTTATTTAATTCTTAAAACAACCTTAAAAACTGGTATGGCTATATCCCCATTTTACAGATGAGAGTATGGAGGTACAGAATAAAGACAGAATCTGCACCTAAGTGATCAGTATTTTCCTCATTAAGCTGTATAAGTAATACTACAATGTCTGAAAAGCTTATCTTACTAGTGTTGTGAAACTGCAACTTATATCCAAAATTGTTGACTCTGAGGCTGAGGTCTCCTCACATTTCTCACCCTCCAGTAGAAAAGCAAATACATTAAAATGAGTGATTTATCATCTCAAGCTGCTGACATCAGGTATTGAGATGAGCTGGGTCTACGATTGACTGAGGTGGAAACTAAGGACCTCGGAGTCATAGAAAAAAGGGGTACCAGTCTTATTGGCACCAGGTGAGCTAATGTGCTAGGGCAGAGTCAAGAGTACCTATAATGGTATTCTTCCTCCTCTGGCTTCTGATGGTAATAATAGGTTTGTGTGGTGGTTTAGTCACTTGGGCTTCCCTGCTGATTCAACTGATAAAAGAATCCACCCGCAATGTGGGAGACCTGGGCTCCATCCTTGAGTTGGGAGGATCCCCTAGAGAAGGAAATGGATACCCACTCCAATATTTTGGCCTAGTGAATTCCATGGACAGTGTAGGCCATGGGGTCACAAGGAGTTGGACATGACTGAGCAAACTTCACTTTTTTTTTTAAGTCACTAAGTTGTGTCTGACTCTTGGAACCCCATGGACTGTAGCCCACCAAGCTCCTCTGTCCATTAAATTTTCCAGGCAAGAATATTGGAGTGGATTGCCACTTCTTTCTCCAAGGGACCTTCCCAACCCAGAGACTGAACCCACATCTCCTGCATTATGGGCAGATTCTTTAGCACTGAGCCACCAGGGAAGCCCAATAATAGGTTTACTATGTTTTAAAGGATGATTTTCCTTCATCCCTCAAGTTCATTGCCAGCCAGGCATATTACTTCCTTTATTATGCATATATGAGGAAAATGTATCCTAAATGAGGGCTGAAAATATTTAAACATGTGGTGTACTGTTAAATATGACTATATTATCAGTCTGGGTTTGGAAATGGTTTCTGCTTTTACTAAGCTGCTAACAGTTTTATCCATTGGTGCTCATGAAAAATGCTATTTAGAAAAGAGTTTCAGTTTTAATAATAGCTCAGGCATAAACTGGAGATGGGTTATTATGATAGATATTTATAATGACATTCACTGAACAAATGTGAAGAGTGTGAATTCAAGACTGTCAAAATCAGTCACATCTGGAAGCTCAAAGTGATTGACTGACTAAATGATTGATGACATCACAGTAGTTCATATCTTTAACACGTTCTTTTATCTACTCACAGTCACTGTTTCCTTGGTCTTCAAACCAATGCTTTTAAAAAAAAATATATATATATGTGTGTATATATATGGCTTCCTTGGTGGCTCAGACAGTGAAGAATTCACCTGCAATGAAGGAGACCCAGGTATATAATATATATAAAACCTTCTTAATCATTTAGAATTTTGGTACAGTGACTAATACTGAGTTCACATATGCAGTACTTTAAAAGGAAAATAGTAATAAATGGAAACTGAGAACAACCTGGGTATTTACAATACCATCATGTTTTTATTTTGTTAATACAAATAGATTGCACGGATGGCTCAATTCATAAAATTTATTCCAGAAGACACTATAACCACGATTGCCACTAGATTATATACAAGTAACAATTTGGGGACAGAAGTGTAATTTTATTAAGAAGGTAAATCAGTGCAAATCAGGGACCTAAGTTTTCCATGAAATAACAGTTTGGGGATACCCAAACAGAATCTCCATTAATATTAAGTCACAGTTGATTAAAAACTATAATAACCTAATCAAAAAGATTTTGAATGACTTAAATAGAATCATTAATCATAAAACCATGTAATGTTAGAGTTGAAAAGAATGCTGAGAATCATTTTGTACAAATCCATGTATCATAAAAGAGGACCAGAGAGGCAAATTGTCGATTGCCCCATATTATACAATTAGTAAAAGAGCTATTCACACAGTTCTGTCTTCATTTTGCTCCTGGACCAGTGTTTCCAAGAAAGGAAAAATACTTGTGTATAAATTATTTTACGACCGATCTAATGTGAATTTTTTGCATTTAAGGAATCTTATTTAGAGCTCATTTTTGTGAGGACATCAGTCTTTCTAGGGGGAAATTTGGTTTCTATTTTGCTGTCCTCTAGTGGATCCCTCGAGTGTTCTGGCAGTGAGTCTGTCTTCTTCCTATTGGACCATTTCAACCAATCCAATGCCAGAACACAATGACCTTGAAGATGTGTGCTAATACCAGATGACAGGAAGAGTCACATCACAAAAAATAACTAAATATAGCTATCTGAGCATAAAAGGTGCCAAAATATTTTAGATTAAAAAAAAAAAAAAAAACTTTCCCAGTAATAATGAAGCTGGGTGTGTGTGGCAACAGTTTGTTGGTTGCAGAAAACTGCTTTAAGAGTTCTCATGTTTCCAGTTGAGCTTTAGGTACCCATATCCTTCCCGTGAATGACACAGCACAATCCTGTCTCTTTGTGGTTTAATATCTGAACATATTAAAAAAAAAAACCCTGTACAACAATGGGAAATATGTCGATTTAAATAGCATTAAGTGCAAATTTAAAATCAAAAAAATCAAATCAACATTTTGGTCACTTAGCCTTGCTAAGATAATGCATTCTACATCTAAAATATTAGCTTTGATATGACTGAAACATGCCTAGAATGTTGTTTCTTTAGAATCTAATTTTCTTTTTTGCAGGGGAAAATGGACAAAGGAGAGGATCAATGAGGGTGGGAGGGAAATGGGAAGGAAAAAGGGGAGTGATGGTGGGGAGGAGCATATGTAATTTCTTAACTAATGGCTTTCTGTTTTTGATCACAAAGAACATTTTAAAAAATCGTACTAAATTCATCTTATATTAGGAGGTTTGGTCTGGAAATGAAAAGTTCAAGAAACTAAAAATCCAGTTTGGGTGTCCTCATCTTAGGCACATCTTGGTATTTTGTATTGGTAGGTCTATCTTTACAACAATATATTATTTAGGACAGGATCACATTTGTCACTTCTTCCTCTCTAATACCCAAAGTGGTATCAGACCCATAAAATAGTCAATAAACATTTACAGAATGAATAAATAAGTCTTTTTTTATATAGTTTTTTTTAAACACTCTCCTGAGTGAGTTGAATTTTTTGAAGCTCATAAGTGAATATGTTTTCCTCTTTACTTTGTCTATTACAGCCAGATTGTATGAGTGGGGTATTAAAGTCTCCCACTATTATTGTGTTGTTGTATATTTCTTCTATCATACTAATTAAAAAGCAAGAGAGTTCCAGAAAAACATCTATTTCTGCTTTATTGACTATGCCAAAGTCTTTGACTGTGTGGATCACAATAAACTGTGGAAAATTCTGAGAGAGATGGGAATACCAGATCACCTGATCTGCCTCTTGAGAAATCTGTATGCAGGTCAGGAAGCAACAGTTAGAACTGGTCATGGAACAACAGACTGGTTCCAAATAGGAAAAGGAGTACGTCAAGGCTGCATATTGTCACCCTGCTTATTTAACTTATATGCAGAGTACATCATGAGAAATGCTGGACTGGAGGAAACACAAGCTGGAATCAAGATTGCCGGGAGAAATATCAATAACCTCAGATATGCAGATGATACCACCCTTATGGCAGAAAGTGAAGAGGAACTAAAAAGCCTCTTGATGAAAGTGAAAGTGGAGAGTGAAAAGTTTGGCTTAAAGCTCAACATTCAGACAACGAAGATCATGACATCTGGTCCCATCACTACATGGGAAATAGATGGAGAAACAGTGGAAACAGTGTCAGACTTTATTTTTCTGGGCTCCAAAATCACTGCAGATGGTGACTGCAGCCATGAAATTAAAAGACGCTTACTCCTTGGAAGGAAAGTTATGACCAACCTAGATAGCATATTCAAAAGCAGAGACATCACTTTGTCAACAAAGGTTCGCCTAGTCAAGGCTATGGTCTTTCCTGTGGTCATGTATGGGTGTGAGAGCTGGACTGTGAAGAAGGCTGAGCGCCAAAGAATTGATGCTTTTGAACTGTGGTGTTGGAGAAGACTCTTGAGAGTCCCTTGGACTGCAAGGAGATCCAACCGGTCCATTCTGAAGGAGATCAGCCCTGGGATTTCTTTGGAAGGAATGATGCTAAAGCTGAAACTCCAGTATTTTGGCCACCTCATGCAAAGAGTTGACTCATTGGAGAAGACTCTGATGCTGGGAGGGATTGAGGGCAGGAGGAGAAGGGGACGACAGAGGATGAGATGGCTGGATGGCATCACTGACTTGATGAATGTGAGTCTGAGTGACCTCCGAGAGCTGGTGATGGACAGGGAGGCCTGGCGTGCTGCAGTTCATGGGGTCGCAAAGAGTCGGACACGACTGAGCGACTGATCTGATCTGATCTGATACTAATTAGTGTTTGTCTTAGATATATCAATGCTCCAATGTTGGGTGCATATATATTTATAATTGTTATAACTTCTTTTTGGGTTGTTCCTTTACGTCGTTATGTGTAACCTTCATTGTCTCCTTTTCAGGACCTTTATTTTAAAGTCAATTTTATCTGATATGAGTATTGCTACTCATGTTTTATTTTGGTTCGTATTTGCATAGAAAATCTTTTTCCAGCCATTCATTTTCAGTCAGTATATATTCCCTATTTTAAGGTGGTTCTCTTGTAGACAACATATATAGGGGTCTAGTTTTTGTATCCATTTGACCCGTTTTAATCTTTTGGTTATCTCTTGTAGACAAGGTATATAGGGGTCTTGTTTTTGTATCGATTCGGCCAATCTTTGTCTGTTGATTAGGGCACTCAGCCCATTAACATTTAAAGTAATTATTAATAAGTAAGATTTACTTCGGGGAAGGCAATGGCACCCCACCCCAGTACTTTTGCCTGGAAAATCCCATGGATGGAGGAGCCTGGTAGGCTCCAGTCCATGGGGTCGCTGAGAGTCGGACACAACTGAGCGACTTAACTTTCACTTTTCACTTTCATGCTTTGGAGAAGGAAATGGCAACCCACTCCAGTGTTCTTGCCTGGAGAATCCCAGGGACAGGGGAGCCTGGTGAGCTTCCGTCTGTGGGGTCGCACGGAGTCAGACACGACTGAAGCGACTTAGCAGCAGCAGCAGCAAGATTTACTTTGTTGTTTTGGGTTCGAATTTATACACCCTTTTAGTGATTCCTATCTAAAGAATGTTCTTAATTTTTGTTGGAGAAATGGTTTAGTGGTGCAAAATTTTCTCAACTTTTGCTTATCTGTGAAGCTTTTGATTTCTCCTTCATATTTGAATGAGATCCTTGCTGGATACAATAGTCTGGGCTGTAAGTTATTTTCTTTCATCACTTTAATTATGTCTTGCCATTCCCTCCTGGTTTGGAGAGTTTCTGTTGAAAGATCAGCTGTTATCCTTATGGGAATTCCCTTGTGAGTTATTTGATGTTTTTCCCTTGCTGCTTTTAATATTTGTTCTTTATATTTGTTCTTTGTTAATTTGATTAATATGTGTCTTGGGGTGTTTCGCCTTGGGTTTATCCTGTTAGGGACTCTCTGGATTTCTTGAACTTGAGTGGTTATTTCCTTCTCCATTTTAGGGAAGTTTTCAACTATTATCTCCTCAAGTATTTTCTCATGATCTTTCTTTTTATCTTCTTCTTCTGGAACTCCTATGATTCAAATATTGTAGCGTTTAATGTTATCCTGGAGGTCTCTGAGAGTGTCCTCATTTCTTTTAATTTGTTTTTCTTTTTTCTCCTCTGATTCATTTATTTCTAGGATTCTATCTTCTAATTCACTAATCCTATCTTCTGCCTCTGTTATTCTACTATTTGTTGCCTCCAGAGTGTTTTGGATCTCATTTATTGCGTTATTCATTATGAGTTGACTCTTTTTTATTTCTTCTAGGTCCTTGTTAAACCTTTCTTGCATCTTCTCAATCCTTGTCTCCAGACTATTTAACTGTGATTCCATTTTAGAATCTAATTTTCTTTTACTCAGACTTCAACAATTCTCCCTAAATCCATCCCCAGGACCTACGTAAAAATTACTCTTTTAGTCAAAGATATTTGAGAGACAGAGCAAGAAGTGGGTACTATGTGATCCCTATGACATTAAAGTAATAAAAATATATAAGTGGATAAAAAGTTACCAAAGAGGTTCATTAGAACATCTATCATGTTCAAGATGCTACATTTTTAGATGTAAATAAGACATAAAATGTCCTTGCTCATAGGGAATTAAGTTTACAAAGCCAGGGGAAGAGAAAGACAATAAACAAATAATTTTAGTAGTGTTTAAGAAAATTAAATGTGCTAATGGTAAAGAGTGTGACTAGCTAGGGTGAAGGGGTACCTTAGATTGGATGGTTAAGAAAGGCCTGTATACTGACACTGAGCCTCTTATGGTTACATACATATTACTATCATATTTTAATCCAATGTGCTGATCTGAGGACTTCCTGACCTCCCAGGGGATCTGACAAGTGTTTTCCTAGGAATTCTGCTATTAAGTTATCACTAGTGAGAAATGCTTCCTGTGGGGTTCAGCATTACCATGTAGGAGATCTGCCTCCAAGCTTATTAGTTCAACAGATAAAATTGACTTGAGGCAGCCAATAGAGTTTATAAACCCACTTTTCACTGCAGTGCATAATTTAGCACAGCAAAATCCCATAGCTAAGGACTTATTATGGTGCCATGAGTAGTCTGGCATTAATTTGAGAGGATTACAAACTCTAGCCAGATTAGGCCTTCAGGTTATTAGGAAGCAAATAGCAACATGATTTTTTTTTATGCAATGTTATAATTTTCAAACAAAAATTTTAAAATATTCATTTAATTTATTTGGCTGCATGAGTCTTAGTTGCTGCATGTGGGATTTAGTTCCCTGACCAGGAATTGAACCCAGGCTCCCTTGCATTGGGAGCATGGCATCTTGGCCACTGAACCACCAGGGAAGTTGGAGTCTTAGCCACTGGGCCACCAAGGAAGTGCTTCAAGCAAAGTTTTATCCTTGTATGCTTAAATCTTCTCACAGACAATTTGGGCTAGTTACTTGTAGTGTACCTAGGGTAGATGCTGTAGTCTGTCTCCTTCAACACACAGTCCAAACCCTTATTGCTTTAATTTCTATGCTATAGAGGCTAGAGAATAAAAAGTTGCCTTCCCAGGCCCCTTTTCAGCTAAGGACAGCCAAGCAACTCTCTATGGCCAATGAAAGACGGGGAGAAGTCAGCAGATGGTGTCTCTGCCCTTTCCCTCTCCCTGCTAGGACACAAGGTACCTGAGAAATGGCAGACATCATGAAGGACAGTAAAATAACCTTTGTTGTTCCTGTTCAGTCACTCGGTGGTGTCCAACTCTTTATGACCCCATGGATTGCAGCATGCCAGGCTTCCCTGTCCTTCATCATCTCCCAGAGCTTGCTTAAATTCATATCCACTAAGTTCCTGATGCCATCCGACTGTCTCATCTTCAGCCATCCCCTTCTCCTCCTGCCTTCAATCTTTCCCAGCATCAGGGTCTTTACAGTGAGAGTTCTTTGCATCAGGTGGCCAAAGTATTGGAGCTTCAGCATCAGGTCTTTCAATTAATATTCAGGATTGATTTCCTTAGGAGTGACTGGTTTGATCTCCTGTAGCACAACGGACTCTCAAGAGTCTTTTCCAACACCACAGTCTGAAAGCATCAATTCTTCAGCACTCAGCTTTCTTTATGGTCCAACTCACACATCCATACATGACTACTAGAAAAACTACAGCTTTGGCTAGACAGACCTTTGTTGGCAAAGTAATGTCTCTGCTTTTTAATATGCTGTCTAGGTTGGTCATAACTTTCCTTTCAAGGGGTAAGCGTCTTTTAATTTCATGGCTGCAGTCACCATCTGCAGTGATTTTGGAGCCCCAAAAATAAAGTCTGTCCCTGTTTCCATTGTTTCCCCATCTATTTACCATGAAGTGATGGGACCGGATGCCATGATCTTTGTTTTTTGAATGTTGAGTTTTAAGCCAACTTTTTTGCTCTCCTCTTTCACTTTCATCAAGAGGCTCTTTAGTTTTTCTTCACTTTCTGCCATAAGGGTGGTGTCATCTGTCTATCTGAGGTTACTGATATTTCTCCCAGCAATCTTGATTCCAACTTGTGCTTCATCCAGCCCAGCATTTCTGTATGGGCTTCATCCAGCCCAGCATGATATATTCTGTATATAAGTTAAATAAACAGGGTGACAATATACAGCCTTGACGTACTCCTTTCCCAATTTGGAACCAGTCTGTTGTTCCATGTCTGGTTCTAACTGTTGCTTCTTGACCTTTTTTGTGTAGTTCTCTGTATTCTTGCCACCTCTTCTTAATATCTTCTGCTTTTGTTAGGTCCATACCATTTCTGTCCTTTATTGTGTCTATCTTTTCATGAAATGTTCCCCTGGTATCTCTAATGTTCTTGAAGAGATATCTAGTCTTTCCCAAATGATCTTGGCTCCCCAGTAACATCACCAATCCTCCACGCTAGCTCTGGACAGCCTAAACTCAAAGTTCTTGTTTATGAGACAAATACATCCTTTACCTGTTTCATCCATTGTCAAGTATTCAGATGTATATGAACACAATCTTAACTGATACAGACAATATCCATTTTACAGAGAAGGACATTTCTTTTTTTTTAATTTAAATTTATTTATTTTAATTGGAGGCTAATTACTTTACAGTATTGTATTGGTTTCTACTCAGAAGAATTTAAAAAGTTTCATGAGTTCTTGCACTAAGTAAATCATGAATTTAATTACAGACCTCTCAGACCTCCATGCTCACTGCTTTTTTCACATCTCATCATCTTTCCTCATGTAAGCTATTAAAAAAAAAAAATTGGCATACAATAAATGGCACTTGTTTCAAGTATACAATTTCATGAATTTTGACATACACTTGCACCCATGAGACCAACACCAAAATTGAGATAATGAACACATTCCTGATTCCTAATAGCTTCTTTATGCTCCTTTGTAATCCCTTTCTCCTGCCCTCTTCACCTCCCCTCTCTGGTCTTCAGGGAACCATCTGCTTTCTTCACTACAGATTAATATATAAAATTTTATGTGAGTAGAGAAATTATATATTTGGAGTCAGTGGGAGGGTTGCCTTCTTTCACGTAGCATTAGTATTTTGAGGTATATCCATTTTTTTTCCATATCAATAGTATGTTTCTTTGCATTGCTAAATGAAGGGCTATTGAATGGATAAACCACAACTCTTTTTATTCACCTGCTTGTAACTATTTTCTATTCCTCGTACTTGTTATTTGTTTTTTTTTCACTCCTTTTCCTTCTTTTTCTGCATTGTTTTGTTTTAACTGAACATTTTATAGGATTTCATTTTCTCTTCTCCCTCTTCATATCAATTATATTTCTTTTAAAATTTTCTCTAGTGATTGCCTTGTTGCTTGCAGTATACATTTACAATTATTTGTGTGTGTGTTAGTCACTTAGTTGTGTCCGATTCCTCGCAACCCCATGGACTATAGCCTGCCAGGATCCTCTGTCCATGAAATTTCCCAGGCAAGAATATGGGAGTGAGTTGCCAGTTGTTTCTCTAGGGGATCTTCCCAACCCAGGGATCGAACCCAGGTCTCCTGCATTGCAGGCAGATTCTTTACCATCTGAGCCACCAGGGAAGCAGCTAGAGAAAAGTTGACCCCCAGATGGATAAACAGCAAGGCCCTACTGTATAGCACAGGGAACAACTATATTCAATATCCTGTGAAAAACCATAATGGAAAACGAATATGTGTGTGTGTGTGTGTGTGTGTGTGTGTGTGTGGTGTATGTGTGTGTATAATATATATATATGTATGTATGTATGTATGTATGTGTGTGTATATGTATGTATGTATATGTATATATGTGTTATATATATATAATCACTTTACTGTAAAGCAGAAATTATCATAATCTTGTAAATCAACTATGCTTCAATAGAATAAATTTTTTTAAAAAAGAAAATGTGACCCCATTTAGGAAGTTAGATTTCCAGAACCAGCATCCACCTATTAATGGAGATTTAGATTGTTTCTAGTTTTTTACTATTCCAAATAAACCTACTGTGACTATTCATGTACAAGATTTTGTGTGAGCATACACTTTCATTTCTCTTAGGTAAATACCTAAAGTGGATCATCATATAAGAAAGTGACAAAATAGTTATACCATTTAACTTTCCCACCAGCATGTCAGCGTTCTGTTTACCCTACATCCTCACCAAAGCTTGCACATATAAAGATCTTTTGAAGGAAACACATAGTCAGTGTTTCTATATATTTTTTACATTTTACAAAGTTTCTATTCTGTTGCTTATGTGACCATGTACCTCAGTCCCCTCAAGAATTTTGATGACAGTTTTACTTCAATAATTAAAATGTAGCATTAATAATTAGGCAAAGGTCTCAATTAGGGCAGAATTTCAAACTAATGTAACTATTATTATTTTGGTATAACATAGCTATAAAATATCTGGGTGCATTAAAAGAATCCTAGAACATCAGAATTTTTAAAATATTCAATGGCAATTCCTTTCAAGTTTCATGAATCATTGAACTTCTTTCCCAAAGCCAGTAATGTAGTCATTTAAAACAATTCAGATAAAAGAGATTTATCATAGATCAGGATCAAATTTTGTGAGAGTCAGTTAAAGGAAATAATTATATCATGAGAGAAAAGTCTGAATAGATGGAGCTTAGAGACAGTTACTTTTCTGGTAGGTAGGTTAATAGAAATCATCTTTGTCGAGGGATTGACAATCTCTTCTTTCTTTTCTGTATCACCCTGAGGCTGGGGGAGCAGAAATATGAGCTATCTGGTGCCATCAGAGCTAGAACACAGATGCAGGGCCAGTTTCTGACAGCCAGTAGTCCAAGGTGCCACTCCACATACAAATCTGGGCCTGGAGACTGCAGCAACTCTCCAAGTGGTGGTCATTGACAATAAATTCATGTTTAAAAAGAGGAGTTCATGTTCAAAGTCAGAGGAACATGGATTCCAGATCTCAGCTGATTTTACTATCCATGTCTCTTTGTCACGTCAATTAGCTTTTCTAAATGTCCTTTCTTTGTTAGAAGAGACATAGTAATGTTACCTACCACATAGGATTTGTGTAAAGATTAAAGGAGATAATGAATTCAATGTCCTCTGCACAGGGCCTGATATGTAGAACCACTCAGTAAATAGTAGTTCTATTTTTGGTTTCTTTTAATGGATGACGTTTCTGGACTTTCCCCCCAAGCTTCTGGAATGTTCAATAGTTGCTTAACCTGTAGCTGGAACCTGACATCTAAGGGATTTAGTAGATAAGTTATACTCATATGAATCATTTGAGAAACAATATAAATTGCCAAAGCAAATGTTACAAATAATAGTGCTCTAGACAAGGATTCTTAAAAAGGGGAATTGAGAAATGAGAAAGGTTTTGACTTTTATTTAATACTGATGTTCCAGACATTGTACTAGAGACACAATCAGTATTAGATACCTTTGTGCCACTGCCAAGTGATAAAAAGACTTTTTAACAGCCAGGACATGGAAGCAACCTAGATGTCCACTGACAGATGAATGGATAAAATGTGGTACCATATGTGCAATGGAATATTAGTCAACCAGAAAAGGAATGAAATTGGATCATTTTTAGTGATGTGGATGAATTAGACTCTGTCATACAGAGTGAAGTAAGTCAGAAAGAGACAAATATTGTCTATTAATGCATATATGTGGAATCTAGAAAAAATGCTACTGATGAACCTATTTGCAGGGCAGGGATAGATATGGAGACGTAGTGAACAGACCTGTGGATGTGGGGCAGTGGGAGGAAGGAGAGGCTGGTATGAAATGAGAGTAGCACCCACATGTATACAGTGCCATGTGCAAAACAAGCAGCTGGTGGGAAGCTGCCGTAGAGCACAGGGAGCTCGGTGCTCCATGACAACCTACGGAGGTGGGAGGGGCAGAGTGGGAGAGAGGCTGGAGAGGGAGAGGATGCATGTATACCTACAATTGATTCACATTGTTGTACAACAGAATATAACACAACCTTGTAAAACAATTATACTCCATTTAAAAAAATAGATTCTGATGCTCAGAAAAGATGCATTTCATACGGCTGGTAAAAGGAAAGACACTGATTTGGAACTGAGTGCATATGACCACTTCACAGGGTCACAAAGAGTCTGATGCGACTGACCGACAAAACAACAGCATATGACCCTGCAGCCTCTACTAGACTTTGGGTACCCAAGAGATGGATTGGATTTGGGTTTAAACAGAAAAGGGAGAAGGGCAACCTTAAAAAGGAACTAAGGTTTGAATCCAAGATAAGTAAACTGTGTTCTGGAAACACTGCTTCTTAAACCCCCAACAGCCCCTGGGAGCATCTTTGGTGACCATGTCCCACCTGTGGAGAACTTTGGCTTGCTGAAGTCCTGGCATGTAAATTAACTAAAACATAGATACCACTTTGCCTTGCAACAATTAGCAGAAAGTAGCTTGCCTGGAAAATCCCATGGACTGAGGAGCCTGGTAGGCTGCAGTCCATGGGGTTGTTAAGAGTCTGATACGACTGAACGACTTCACTTTCAATTTTCACTTTCACACATTGGAGAAGGAAATGGCAACCCACTCCAGTGTTCTTTCCTGGAGAATCCCAGGGATGGGGGACCCTGGTGGTCTGCCATCTATGGGGTTGCACAAAGTCGGACACGACTGAAGCAACTTAGCAGCAGCAGCAGCAGCAGCTCATCCTATGTTAGCAGTCAAGATTTATTCACTCATAATATCATGTCGCCCATGGACAACATTATTTCTCCATCTTTTAAAGATATTTTATTGCACAATTAACTATGTATTCAGCATTAGGTTCTAAGTATGAGATTTTCTGGGAAAAAAAAGACAAATCAAAGGTTTTCACTTAAGAAAAAATGACTGATTTTGAACAAAGACAGATATATTACTTTTTATGTTATATAACTCATTTCTCTAAACTTGGGATTGAGGCTTGATAGTTCTTTATTGGGTCAAGGCCCTGAAATGTGACAAGTATTTACCATCCTTAAACATTTTAAAACATTTGACTTTTTTGTTTTAATTTGTATTGGAGTATAGTTGATTTACAATGTTGTGTTACTTTCTGCTGTGCAGCAAAGTGTATCAATTATACATATACATGCTGCTGCTAAGTCGCTTCAGTCGTGTCTGACTCTTTGCAACCCCATAGACAGCAGCCCACCAGGCTCCTCCGTCCCCGGGATTCTCCAGGCAAGAATACTGGAGTGGGTTGCCATTTCCTTCTCCAATGCATGAAAGTGAAAAGTAAAAGTGAAGTCGCTCAGTCGTGTCCGACTCTTAGCAATCCCATGGACTGGAGCCTACCAGGCTCCTCCATCCATGGGATTTTCCAGGCAAGAGTACTGGGGTGGGGTGCCATTGCCTTCCCCGATACATATACATATATCTACTCTTTTTAAGATTCTTTTCCCATATATGTCATTACAAAGTAGAGTTCCATGCTATACAGTAGGTCCTCATAGTTATCTATTTTGTACATAGTAGCAAAACACTCGGAGAAGGCAATGGTACCCCACTCCAGTACTTTTGCCTAGAAAATCCCATGGACGGAGGAGCCTGGTAGGCTGCAGTCCATGGGGTCGCTAGAGTCGGACACGACTGAGCGACTTCACTTTCACTTTTCACTTTCATGCATTGGAGAAGGAAATGGCAACCCACTCCAGTGTTCTTGCCTGGAGAATCCCAGGGACGAGAAGCCTGGTGGGCTGCCGTCTATGGGGTTGCACCGAGTCGGACACGACTGAAGCGACTTAGCAGCAGCAAAACACTTTCAAATGTCAATTTAAATAAAGAAGAAGGTAAGTCTGTGAAGATAATAGAATTTAGATCAACTTATAAAAATGTTGCTCAGTGTCCTCGTTTTATAGATGAAAAAAGTGAGATCAAACAGTGAAAGGGTTTTGCAGAATCATATTGTCAGGTAGTGACATATCTTGACTCCCAATTTAGAACCCCTTCATCTGCTATAATACTAACTACCCTGGTAGACTGTTAAGTTTTTGTATTATTAAGAACATTTTAACAAATGATCACCATCAAAAGACAACCACAGTTCTGCTGACCACTGCCAAGGACAGAGCCTCTAGTCACCTGTTGCAATCCAGGGAGGCCAGTCCACATGGCAGGCAATACCAAGTTTCCACTGAGTCAGGGATCACCTTTGTGTTCTTCTGCACTGGCTTTTGGAACTCAAGTAAAGGCCCTTTCATTTCAGATGAAATTTGTCTTGATAGATTGGACCTAGGCTGGTCCTTGGAGAGAGATCAAGCCCTGAGCCTTTGGAGTGGGAGCACTGACTCCAAGACCCTAGACTACCAGAGAACTAACCATAGGGAGTATCAAATAGTGAGAACTCACACAAAGGAAACCACTTGAATACAAGATCCAGCATCACCCAACCACCAGTAGCACCCTGTGCAGGATGCTTCATCTAAACAATAAACAAAACAAAAATACAAACCCAATCATCAGCAGACAGGATTACCACCTCACTCAGCCTTGCCCATCAGAGGAAAAACAAACAAACAAACAAAAACTCTGCACAAATCTCACCCTATACAAAGCTTAAACAAACCACTGGACCAACCTTAGGGGGGCAGAAACCAAAAGGAAGAAAGAATTCAACCTTGAAGCCTGGGAAATGGAGACCTCAAACACAATAAGTTAAAAACAATAATGAAAAGGCCGAGAAATACTACATAAATAAAGGAACAAACTAGAAACACAGAAGTCCAAATAAATGAAGAGGAAATAGGCAAACTCCCTGAAAAAGAATTCAGAATAATGAGAGTAAAGATGATCAAATACCTTGAAATTAAAATGGAGAAGATGCAAGAATCAATTAACAAAGACCTAGAAGAATTAAAGAATAAACATACAGAGACAAGCAACACAATTACTGAAATTAAAAATACTCTAGAAGGAATCAATAGCAGAATATCCGAAGCAGAGCAATGAATCAGTGAACTGGAATATAAAATGGTGGAAATAACTTTTGAAGACCAGAATAAAGTTAAAAGAACTGAGGATAGTCTCAGAGACCTCTGGGACAATATCAAATACATCAACATTTGAATTATAGGGGTCTCAGAAGAAGAAGAGAAAAAGAAAGGTTATGAGAAAATTTTTGAAGAGATTATAGTTGAAAATTTCTGCAACATGGAAAAGGAAATAGTCAATCAAGTCCAAGAGGCACAAAGAGTCCCATACAGGATAAACCCAAGGAGAAACATGTCAAGACACATACTAATCAAACTAAGAAAAACTAAACACAAAGAAAGAATATTAAAAGCAGCAAGGGAAAAGCAACAACTAACATACAAGGGAAACCACATACACTTAACAGCTGAGTTTTCAGCAGAAATTCTGCAGGCCAGAAGGGAGTGGCAGGATATATTTAAAGTGCTGAAAGGGAAAAATCTACAACCAAGATTACAGTACCCAGCAAGGATCTCATTCAAAATTGAAGGAGAAATAAAAAAGGTTTTCAGACAAGCAAAAGTTAAAAGAATTCAGTACCACCAAAACTTATATAGTCAAGAAATACAAGAAAAAAGATCTACAAAATTAACCCCAGATATTGAAGAAAATGGCAATAAGAATATATATATCAATAATTACTTTAAATGTAAATGGATTATATGCTCAGACAAAAGACAGACTGGTTGAATGGATACAAAAACAAGACCCAAGTATATGCTGTCTACAAGAAACCCACTTCAGACCTCAAGACACATATAGACTGAAAGCAAGAGGATGGAAAAATAAATTCCATGCAAATAGGAACCAAAAGAAAGCTGGAGTAGCAATCCTAATATCAGATAAAATAGACCTTAAAATAAAGATTACAAGAGATAAAAAAGGACACTACATAATGATCAAGGGACTAATCAAAGAGGAAGACATAACAAATGCAAATATCTATGTACCCAACATAGGAGTATCTCAATACATAAAACAAACACTATAACAGACATAAAAGGGGGGCGATCCTAAAATGGCAGAGGAATAGGACAGGGAAACCACTTTCTCCCCAACAAATTCATCAAAAGAACATTTAAACGCTGAGTAAATTCCACAAAACAACTTCTGAATGCTGGCAGAGGACATCAGGCACCCAGAAAAGCAGCCCATTGTCTTCAAAAGGAGGTAGGAAAAAATATAAAAGATAAAAAGAGAGACAAAAGAGATAGGGACGGAGACCCATCCCCGGAAGGGAGTCTTAAAAAAGAAGTTTCCAAACACCAGGAAACACTCTCACTGGTCAGTCTGTGGAAGGCCTTGGAACCTCAGAGGGCAACATAACCGGGAGGAAAAAAAAAATATTAAAACCCACAGATTACCTGCCCAAAGGTAACTCCCAGCGGAGAAGCAGCACAGACGCCCGCATCCGCCACTAGCAAGCGGGGACTGGGCAGGGAGCTGCCATGGGCTGCATTGCTTAGAGTAAGGACTAGGCCTGAATGCCCCAAGGACAATCTGAGGGAACTAACTTGAGATAGCAAACCAGATTGTGGGCTAGCTATCCCATGAAAAGCCCTAACCTAAGACACCGCCAGGCTCACTCACAGAACAAAGGACTGAGCAAAGCTGGCCCACTGAGGACCGGCCCATCCCCCGCCGGAGACAGACAGGTAAGGGCAGCCAGAGCCGGAAGGGGCAATCACAGCCCCAGAGAGGCATCATCTACCAAACTGCAAGCAGGCTTCGTTGCTAACCAAGACTTCTTGGGATTCTGGATGGTCGACATCTGCTGGGAGTGTCGCAGCCAGAGATTAGCTCCCCAGAAAAGACACACGGCACACCTGAGATGGTGCGCCAGTTGTACACCCAGAAAACCGAGCGGCTGGGATAGGGGAGGCGATAAGTCGCAGAGACAGCGCTCACCAAGCACCTGGTCACCTGAGCTGCTCAGACCTGGGAAGAGCACAAAACTCAGGCCCAACCAAGTCTGCGCCTTTGTGGAGTATCCGAGTACCTGAATCTGAGCGGCTTAGACCTGGCAAGTGCATACAACCCTGGGCCGGCCTCAGACAGTTCCCTGCAGAGCAACCTAGAGCCTAAGCAGTGTAGACAGGGAAAGCACACAAGCCATAAGCAGGGGCAAACACAGTGTGGCTGAGACACTGTGAGCACACACCAGTGTTATTTGTTTGCAGTGTCCTCCCTCCCCACAGCACAACTGAACAAATGAGCCTAAAAAAGTGTCCACCACCGCCCCCTTGTGTCAGGGCCGAAATTAGACACTGAAGAGACGGGCAAACAGAAGAAGCTAAAACAGAGGGAACTGCCTTGGAAGTGACAGGTGCAGTAGATTAAAACCCTGCAGTTACCACTGACTACATAGGAAGGGGCCTATAGATCTTGAGGAGCATAAGCCGGATTGAGGAACTATCTGAAAATGAACTGACCCCACACTGTCCACAACAACACCAGAGAAAGTCCTAGATATATTTTTACTATTATCATTCTTTAAATTAAAAAAAATTATTTTAAAGCCCTCTATTACTCCTTTTTTTTTTTTTTTTTTATTTCTTTTCCATGGGGATGGTCTTGATCCCTGTCTCCTGTACAATGTCACGAAGCTCATTCCATAGTTCATCAGGCACTCTATCTATCAGATCTAGGCCCTTAAATCTATTTCTCACTTCCACTGTATAATCATAAGGGATTTGATTTAGGTCATACCTGAATGGTCTAGTAGTTTTCCCTACTTTCTTCAATTTAAGTCTGAATTTGGCAATAAGGAGTTCATGGTCTGAGCCACAGTCAGCTCCTGGTCTTGTTTTTGCTGATTGTATAGAGCTTCTCCATCTTTGGCTGCAAAGAATATAATCGATCTGATTTCGGTGTTGACCATCTGGTGATGTCCATGTATAGAGTCTTCTCTTGTGTTGTTGGAAGAGGGTATTTGCTATGACCAGTGCATTTTCTTGGCAAAACTCTATTAGTCTTTGCCCTGCTTCATTCCGTATTCCAAGGCCAAATTTGCCTGTTACTCCAGGTGTTTCTTGACTTCCTACTTTTGCATTCCAGTCCCCTATAATGAAAAGGACATCTTTTTTGGGTGTTAGTTCTAAAAGGTCTTGTAGGTCTTCATAGAACCTTTCAACTTCAGCTTCTTTGGCGTTACTGGTTGGGGCATAGACTTGGATTACTGTGACATTGAATGGTTTGCCTTGGAAACGAACAGAGATCATTCTATCGTTTTTGAGATTGCATCCAAGTACTGCATTTCGGACTCTTTTGTTGACCATGATGGCCACTCCATTTCTTCTGAGGGATTCCTGCCCACAGTAGTAGATATAATGGTCATCCGAGTTAAATTCACCCATTCCAGTCCATTTTAGTTCGCTAATTCCTAGAATGTCGACATTCACTCTTGCCATCTCTTGTTTGACCACTTCCAATTTGCCTTGATTCATGGACCTGACATTCCAGGTTCCTATGCAATATTGCTCTTTACAGCATCGGACTTTGCTTCTATCACCAGACACATCCACAGCTGGGTATTCTTTTTGTTTTGGCTCCATCCTTTCATTCTTTCTGGAGTTATTTCTCCACTGATCTCCAGTAGCATATTGGGCCCCTACTGACCTGGGGAGTTTCTCTTTCAGTATCCTATCATTTTGTCTTTTCATACTGTTCATGGGGTTCTCAAGGCAAGAATACTGAAGTGGTTTGCCATTCCCTTCTCCAGCGGACCACACCCTGTCATATCTCTCCATCATGACCCGCCCATCCCAAGTTGCACCTGATCTGCCTCTTAAGAAATCTGTATGCAGGTCAGGAAGCAACAGTTAGAACTGGTCATGGAACAACAGACTGGTTCCAAATAGGAAAAGGAGTACGTCAAGGCTGTATATTGTCACCATGTTTATTTAACTTATATGCAGAGTACATCATGAGAAATGCTGGACTTGAAGAAACACAAGTTGGAATCAAGATTGCCGGGAGAAATATCAATAACCTCAGATATGCAGATGACACCACCCTTATGGCAGAAAGTGAAAAGGGGCTAAAAAGCCTCTTGATGAAAGTGAAAGTGGAGAGTGAAAAGGTTGGCTTAAAGCTCAACATTCAGAAAACGAAGATCATGGCATCTGGTCCCATCACTGCATGGGAAATAGATGGGGAAACAGTGGAAACAGTGTCAGACTTTATTTTTCTGGGCTCCAAGATCACTGCAGATGGTGACTGCAGCCATGAAATTAAAAGACGCTTAGTCCTTGGAAGGAAAGTTATGACCAACCTAGATAGCATATTCAAAAGCAGAGACATTACTTTACCAACAAAGGTTCGCCTAGTCAAGGCTATGGTCTTTCCTGTGGTCATGTATGGATGTGAGAGCTGGACTGTGAAGAAGGCTGAGCGCCGAAGAATTGATGCTTTTGAACTGTGGTGTTGGAGAAGACTCTTGAGAGTCCCTTGGACTGCAAGGAGATCCAACCAGTCCATTCTGAAGGAGATCAATCCTGGAATTTCTTTGGAGAGAATGATGCTAAAGCTGAAACTCCAGTATTTTGGCCACCTCATGCGAAGAGTTGACTCATTGGAGATGACTCTGATGCTGGGAGGGATTGAGGGCAGGAGGAGAAGGGGACGACAGCGGATGAGATGGCTGGATGGCATCACTGACTCGATGGATGCGAGTCTGAGTGACCTCCGGAAGCTGGTGATGGACAGGGAGGCCTGGCGTGCTGCGGTTCATGGGGTCGCAAAGAGTCGGACACGACTGAGCGACTGATCTGATCTGATCTGATTACTCCTTTAATTTTCATTTTTATAACCTAGTATTACTTTGCAAAAAAAAAAAAAAAAAGACCCTATCTTATAAAGCAAACTTCATATATATATATTTTATAATTTTTGTGACTTTGTTTTTTCTTTAATATTGTATTTTTGAGAATCCAACCTCTATTCTAGATTTGTAATCTTTGCCTTTTGGTATTTGTTATCAATTTTGTACCTTTAAGAACCCAATCTTCAGTTCCCATTTTTACTTTGTAGTGAGATTACTGGTTTGACTGCCCTCTCTCCCTTTGGACTCTCCTTTTTCTCCACTATCTCCTCTATCTCTTCCCTCCCCCTCCTCTTCTCTACCCAACTCTGTGCATCTCTTTGTCTGTTCCGGGCTGGAGAACACTTAAGGAACTGATTACTGGCTGGATCTGTCTCTCTCCTTTTGATTCCCTCTTTATCCCTCTGGCCACCTCTCTCTCCTTCCTCCCTCTTCTCTTCTCTGTGTAACTCCGTGAACATCTCTGAGTGGCCTAGACTGCGGAGAGCACAAAAGGAAGTGATTACTGGCTAGCTTGCTTTCTCCTCTTTTGATTTCCCCTCTTCTCCTTCTGGTCACCTCTATCTCCCTCCTCCCTCTTCTCTTCTCCAGTACCTCTGTGAACCTCTCTGGGTGTCCCTCATTGTGGAGAAACTTTTCATCTTTAATCTAGATGTTTATCATCAGTGCTGTATAGATGGAGAAGTCTTGAGGCTACTGTAAGAATAAAAATTGAAAACCAGAGGTAGGAGGCTTAAGTACAAATCCTGAGAACACCAGAGAAATCGTGACTCCAGGGACCTTAAACAATAGCATCTCATCAAATGCCTTCATACCTACACTGAAACCAAGCACCACATAAGAGCCAACAAGTTCCAGAGCAAGACATACCATGCAAATTCTCCAGCAACACAGGAACATAGCCCTGAGCTTCAATATACAGGCTGCCCAAAGTCACTCAAAACCCACTGACAACTCATAACTCATTACTGGACACTTCATTGCATTTCAGAGAGAAGAAATCCAGCTCCACCCACCAGAGCATGGACACAAGCTTCCCTAACGAGGAAACCTTGAAAAGCCACCCATCCAACCCCACCCACAGTGAGGAAACTCCACAATAAAGAGAACTCCACAAACTGCCAGCATACGGAAAGGTCTCCCCAAACACAGCAATATAAACAAGATGAAAAGGCAGAGAAATACCCAGCGGGTCAAGGAACAGGGTAAATGCCCACCAAACCAAACCAAAGAGGAAGAGATAAGGAATCTACCTGATAAAGAATTCTGAATAATGATAGAGAAAATGACCCAAAATCTTGAAAACAAAATGGAATCACAGATAAATAGCCTGAAGATAAGGATTAAGAAGATGCAAGAAAGGTTTAACAAGGACCTAGAAGAAATAAAAAAGAGTCAATATATAATGAATAATGCAATAAATGAGATAAAAAGCACTCTGGAGGGAACCAACAGTAGAATAAGGGAGGCAGAAGATAGGATAAGTGAGGTAGAAGATAGAATGATAGAAATAAATGAAACAGAGAGGAAAAAAGTAAAGCAAATTAAAAGAAATGAGGACAATCTCAGAGACCTCCAGGACAATGTTAAATGCTCCAACATTCGAATCATAGGAGTCCCAGAAGAAGAAGACAAAAAGAAAGACCATGAGAAAATACTTGAGGACATAATAGTTGAAAACCTCCCTAAAATAGGGAAGGAAATAATCACCCACGTCCAAGAACCCAGAGACCCCAAACAGGATAAACCCAAGGCAAAACACCCCAAGACACATATTAATCAAATTAACAAAGAACAAATATTAAAAGCAACAAGGGAAAAACAACAAAAAACACACAAGGGGATTCCCATAAGGATAATAGCTGATCTTTCAATAGAAACTCTTCAGGCCAGGAGGGAATGGCAGGACATACTTAAAGTGATGAAAGAAAATAACCTACAGCCCAGATTATTGTACCCAGCAAGGATCTCATTCAAATATAAAGGAGAAATCAAAAGCTTTACAGACAAGCAAAAGCTGAGAGAATTCAGCACCACCAAAGCAGCTCTCCAACAAATGCTAAAGGATCTTCTCTAGGCAAGAAACACAGAAAGGGTGTATAAACTCAAACCCAAAACAATAAAGTAAATGGCAATGGGATCATGCTTATCAATAATTACCTTAAATGTAAATGGGTTGAATTCCCCAATCAAAAGACGAAAACCGGCTGAATGGATACAAAAATAAGACCCCTATATATGTTGTCTACAAGAGACCCACCTTGAAACAAGGGACACATACAGACTGAAAGTGAAGGGCTGGAAAAAGATATTCCACACAAATAGAGACCAAAAGAAAGCAGGAGTAGCAACACTCATATCAGATAAAATAGACTTTAAAACAAAGGCTGTGAAAAGAGACAAAGGACACTACCTAATGATCAAAGGATCAATCCAAAAAGAAGATATAACAATTATAAATATATATGCACCCAACATAGGAGCACCACAATATGTAAGACAAATGCTAACAAGTATGAAAGGGGAAACTAACAATAACACAGTAATAGCAGGAGACTTTAATACCACACTCACACCTATGGATAGATCAACTAAACAGAAAATTAACAAGGAAACACAAACTTTAAATGATACAATAAACAAGTTAGACCTAACTGATATCTATAGGACATTTCACCCCAAAACAATGAATTTCACCTTTTTCTCAAGTGCACACAGAATTTTCTCCAGGATAGATCACATCCTGGGCCATAAATCTAGCCTTGATAAATTCAAAAAAAATTGAAATCATTCCAAGCATCTTTTCTGACCACAGTGCAGTAAGATTAGATCTCAATTACAGGAGAAAAACTATTACAAATTCCAACATATGGAGGCTGAACAACACGCTGCTGAATAACCAACAAATCACAGAAGAAATCAAAATATGCATAGAAATGAATGAAAATGAAAACACAACAACCCAAAACTTGTGGAACACTGTAAAAGCAGTGCTAAGGGGAAGGTTCATAGCAATACAGGCATACCTCAAGAAACAAGAAAAAAGCCAAATAAATAACCTAACTCTACACCTAAAGCAACTAGAAAAGGAAGAAATTAAGAACTCCAGGGTTAGTAGAAGGAAAGAAATCTTAAAAATTAGGGCAGAAATAAATGCAAAAGAAACAAAAGAGACCATAGCAAAAATCAACAAAGCCAAAAGCGTTCTTTGAGAGGATAAATAAAATTGACAAACCATTAGCCAGACTCATCAAGAAACAAAGGGAGAAAAATCAAATCAATAAAATTAGAAATTAAAATGGAGAGATCACAACAGACAACAGAGAAATACAAAGGATTATAAGAGACTACTATCAGCAACTATATGCCAATAAAATGGATAACATGGAAGAAATGGACAAATTCTTAGAAAAGTACAACTTTCCAAAACTGGACCAGGAAGAAATAGAAAATCTTAACAAACCCATCACAAGCAGGGAAATTGAAACTAACCAGAAATCTTCCAGCAAACAAAAGCCCAGGACCAGGTGGCTTCACAGCTGAATTGTACCAAAAATTTTGAAAAGAGCTAATACCTATCCTACTAAAACTCTTCCAGAAAATTTCAGAGGAAGATAAACTTCCAAACTTATTCTATGAGGCCACCATCACCCTAATACCAAAACCAGACAAAGATGCCACAAAAAAAAGAAAACTACAGGCCAATATCACTGATGAACATAGATGCAAAAATCCTTAACAAAATTCGAGCAAACAGAATCCAAAAACACATTAAAAAGATCATACAACATGACCAAGTGGGCTTTATCCAAGGGATGTACGGATTCTTCAATATCTGCAAATCAATCAATGTAATACACTTCAGCGATCAATGCAAAGAAAGAGAGGAAAACAACAGAATGGGAAAGACTAGAGATCGCTTCAAGAAAATTACAGATAAATTTAGAAAATTAGAGATACAAGGGGACAGTTCATGCAAAGATGAACTCAATAAAGGACAGAAATGCTATGGACCTAATACAAGCAGAAGATATTAAGAAGAGGTGGCAAGAATACACAGAAGAACTGTACAAAACAGAGCTTTACAACCAAGATAGTCACGATGGTATGATCACTGACCTAGAGCCAGACATCCTGGAATGTGAAGTAGTGGGCCTTAGAAAGGATCACTATGAACAAAGCTAGTGGAGGTGATGCAATTCCAGTGGAGCTTTCAAATTCTGAAAGATGATGCTGTGAAAGTGCTGCTCTCAATATGCCAGCAAATTTGGAAAACTCAGCAGTGGCCACAGGACTGGAAAAGGTCAGTTTTCATTCCAATCCCAAAGAAAGGCAATGCCAAAGAATGCTCAAACTACCACACAATTACACTCATCTCACACACTAGTAAAGTAATGCTCAAAATTCTCCAAGCCAGGCTTCAGCAATATGTGAACCGTGAACTTCCAGATGCTCAAGCTGGTTTTAGAAAAGGCAGAGGAACCAGACCAAATTGCCAACATCCGCTGGATCATAGAAAAAGCAAGAGAGTTCCAGAAAAACATCTTTTTCTGCTTTATTGACTATGCCAAAGCCTTTGACTGTGTGGATCACAAGAAACTGTGGAAAATTTTGAAAGAGATGGGAATACCAGACCACCTGATCTGCCTCTTGAGAATCTGTATGCAGGTCAGGAAGCAACAGTTAGAACTGGACATGGAACAACAGACTGGTTCCAAATAGGAAAAGGAGTACATCAAGGCTGTATATTGTCACCCTGCTTATTTAACTTATATGCAGAGTACATCATGAGAAACGCTGGACTGGAAGAAGCACAAGCTGGAATCAAGTTTGGGCTTGATTTACCGGGAGAAATATCAATACCTTCAAATATGCAGATGACAACACCCTTATGGCAGAAAGTGAAGAGGAACTAAAAAGCCTCTTGATGAAAGTGAAAGAGGAGAGTGAAAAAGTTGGCTTAAAGGTCAACATTCAGAAAACGAAGATCACAGCATCTGGTCCCATCACTTAATGGGAAATAGATGTGGAAACAGTGGAATCAGTGGTTGATTTTATTTTGGGGGCTCCAAAATCACTGAAGATGGTGATTGAAGCCATGAGATTAAAAGATGCTTTCTCCTTGGAAGGAAAGTTATGACCAACCTAGATAGTATATTGAAAAGCATATATATTACTTTGCTGACAAAGTCCGTCTATTCAAGGCTCTGGTTTTTCCTGTGGTCATGTATGGATTTGAGAGTTAGACTGTGAAGAAAGCTGAGTGCCGAAGAATTCATGCTTTTGAACTGTGGTGTTGGAGAAGACTCTTGAGATTCCCTTGGACTGTAAAGAAATCCAATCCGTCCATCCTAAAGGAGATCAGTCCTGGGTGTTCACTGGAAGGACTGATACTGAAGCTGAAACTCCATTATTTTGGCCCCCTCATGAGAAGAGTTCACTCATTGGAAAAGACTCTGATGCTGGGAGGGATTGGGGGCAGGAGGAGAAGGGGACGACAGAGGATGAGCTGGCTGGATGGCATCAACAACTTGATGGACATGAGTTTGAGTGAACTCTGGGAGTTGGTGATGGACAGGGAGGCCTGGTATGCTATGATTTATGGGATCTCAAAAGAGTCGGACACGATTGAGTGACTGAACTGAACGGAACTGAATACACCACACTAACAAATTGAAAAATAAAAACCATGATTATCTCAATAGATGCAGAGAAAGTATTTGTCAAAATTCAACATCCATTTATGATAAAAACCCTCCAGAAAGCAGGAATAGAAGGAACATACCTCAACATAATAAAAGCTATATATGACAAACCCACAGTAAACATTATCCTCAATGGTGAAAAATTGAAAGCATTTCCCCTAAAGTCAGGAACAAGACAAGGGTGCCCACTGTCACCACTACTATTCAACATAGTTTTGGAAGTTTTGGCCACAGCAATCAGGGCAGAAAAAGAAATAAAAGGAATCCAAATTGGAAAAGAAGAAGTAAAAGTCTCACTGTTTGCAGATGACATGATTCTCTACATATAAAACCCTAAAGACTCCACCAGAAAATTACTAGAGCTAATCAATGAATATAGTAAAGTTGCAGCATATAAAATCAACACACAGAAATCCCTTGCATTCCTATACACCAATAATGAGAAAATAGAAAGAGAAATTAAGGAAACAATTCCATTCACCATTGTAACGAAAAGAATAAAATACTTAGGTATATATCTACCTAAGGAAACAAAAGACCTATAAATAGAAAACTATAAAACACTGGTGAAAGAAATCAGAGTACACTAATAGATGGAGAAATATACCGTGTTCATGGATCGGAAGAATCAATATACTGAAAATGAGTTTACTACTCAAAGCAATCTATAGATTCAACACAATCCCTATCAAGCTACCAACGGTATTTTTCACAGAGCTAGAACAAATAATTTCACAATTTGTATAGAAATACAAAACACCTCGAATAGCCAAAGCTATCTTGAGAGAGAAGAATGGAACAGGAGGAATCAACCTGCCTGACTTCAGGCTCTACTCCAAAGACACAGACATCAAGACAGTATGGTACTGGCACAAAGACAGAAATATAGATCAATGGAACAAAATAAGCCCAGAGATAAATCCACACACCTATGGACACCTTATCTTTGACAAAGGAGCAAGAAAATATAATGGAGAAAAGACAATCTCTTTAACAGGTGGTGCTGGGAAAACTGGTCAATCACTTGTAAAAGAATGAAACTAGAACACTTTCTAACACCATACACAAAAATCAACTCAAAATGGATTAAAGATCTAAACATAAGACCAGAATCTACAAAACTCCTAGAGGAGAACATAGGCAAAACACTGTTCGACACAAATCACAGCAGGATCCTCTATGACCCACCTCCCAGAATATTGGAAATAAAAACAAAAATAAACAAATGGGACCTAATTAAGGTTAAAAAGCTTCTGCACAACAAAGGAAACTATAAGCAAGGTGAAAAGACACCCTTCAGAATGGGAGAAAAATAATAGCAAATGAAGCAACTGACAAAGAATTACTCTCAAAAATATACAAGCAACTCCTGCAGCTCAATTCCAGAAAAATAAACGACCCAATCAAAAAATGGGCCAAAGAACTAAACAGACATTTCTCCAAAGAAGACATACAGATGGCTAACAAACACATGGAAAGATGCTCAGTGTCACTCATTATCAGAGAAATGCAAATCAAAACCACAATGAGGTACCATTTCACGCCAGTCAGAATGGCTGCTATTCAAAAGTCTACAAGCAATAAATGCTGGAGAGGGTGCAGAGAAAAAGGAACTCTCTTACACTGTTGGTGGGAATCCAAACTAGTACAGCCACTATGGATAACACTGTGGAGATTCCTTAAAAAACTGGAAATAAACTGCCATACGAACCAGCAATCCCACTGCTGGGCATACACCAGAGGAAGCCAGAATTGAAAGAGACACGTGTACCCCAATGTTCATCACAGCACTGTTTATAATAGCCAGGACATGGAAGCAACCTAGATGTCCATCAGCAGATGAATGGATAAGAAAGCTGTGGTACATATACACAATGGAGTATTACTCAGCCATTAAAAAGAATACATGTGAATCAGTTCTAATGAGGTGGATGAAACTGGAGCCTATTATACAGAATGAAGTAAGCCAGAAAGAAAAACACCAATACAGTATAATAACATATATATATGGAAGTTAGAAAGATGGTAATGATAACCCTGTATCTGAGACAGCAAAAGAGACACAGATGTATAGAACAGTCTTTTGGACTCTGTGGGAGAGGCCGAGGGTGGGATTATTTGGGAGAATGGCATTGAAACATGTATATTACTATATGTGAAATGGATCGCCAGTCCAGGTTTGATACATGATACAGGATGCTCAGGGCTGGTGCACTGGGATGACCCAGAGGGATGGGATGGGGAGGGAGGTGGGAGGGGGGTTCAGGATGGGGAACACATGTATACCCGTGGCAGATTCATGTCAATGTATGGCAAAACCAATACAATATTGTAAAGTAATTCACTTCCAATTAAAACAAATAAATTTATATTAAGAAAAACAGACATAAAAGGAGAAATTGACAGTAACATAATAATAGTAGGAGACTCTAACACCCCATTCACACCAATGAACAGATCATCAAAACAGAAAATTAATAAGAAAACAGAAGTCTTAAATGATACATTAGATGAGATGGATTTCATTGATATCTTCAGGGCATTCCATCCAAATGCAGAATACACCTTCTTCTCAAGTGAACATGGAACATTCTCCAGGGTAGACCACATCTTGGGTCACATATGAAACCTCAGTAAGTTTAAGAAAATTGAAATCTTTCAAGCATCTTCTCCAATCACAATGCTATGAGACTAGATATCAATTACAAGAAGAAAACTGTAAGAACCACAAACACATGGAGATTAAACAACACATTTCTAAATAACCAACAGGTTACTGAAAAAATCAAAAGGGAGATCAGAACATTTCTGCAAACAAATGACAATGAAAACATGACAACTCAAAACCTATGGGATGCAGCAAAAGCAGTTCTAAAAGGGATGTTTATAGCAATACAATCTTACCTCAAGAAACAAGAAAAACATTGAATAGACAACCTAACTTTACACCTAAAACAACTGGAAAAAAAGAAGAACAAAAAGCCTCAGAATTAGTAGAAGGAAAGAAATAATAAAGATCCGAGCAGAAATAAATGAAAAAGAAATGAAAGAAACAATAGTAAAGATTAATAAAAATAAAAGTTGGTTCTTTGAGAAGATAAAATTGACAAGCTTTTAGCCAGACTAAAGGCTTGTCAAGAAGAAGAAGAAGAAGAAAAAGAAAATCAAGAAAAAAAGAGAGAAGAATCAAATCAACAAAATTAGAAATGAAAAAGGAGAGGTTACAACAGACAGTGAAGAACTACAAAGGATTATAAGAGACTATTATGAACAACTATATGGCAATAAAATGGATAACCTTGAAGAAACGGCAAATTCTTAGAAAAGTTCAGTTTTCCAAGACTGAAACAGCAAGAAATAGAAATTATGAATAACCCAATTACAAACACTGAAATTGAAGCTGTGATCAAAAATCTCCCAAAAAACAAAAGCCCAGGACCAGATGGCTTCACAGGAGAATTTTATAAAACATTTAGAGAAAAGCTAATGCCTATCCTTCTAAAACTCTTTCAAAAAATTGCAGAGGAAGGAAGACTTCTAAACTCAATCTACAAGGCCACCATCACCCTGATACCAAAACTAGACAAAGACAACACAAAAAAAGAAAACTACAGGCCAGTATCACTGATGAACATAGATGAAAAATCTTCAACAAAATTTTAGCAAACAGAATTCACCAACACATCAAAAAGCTCATACACCATGATCAAGTTGGGTTTATTCCAGAAGTGCAAAGATTCAATATATGCAAATCAATCAATGTGATACACTGTATTAACAAACTGAAAGATAAATACTATATGATAATCTCAATAGATACAGAAAAAGCCTTTGACAAAATTCAGCACCAATTTATGATTAAAACTCTTCAAAAAATAGGCATAGAAGAAACCTACCTCAACATAGTAAAAGCCATATATGATAAACCTACAGCAAACATTATCCTCAATGGTGAAAAACTGAAAGCATTCCCCCTAAAATAAAGAACAAGACAAGGGTGTCCACTTTCACCACTATTATTCAACATAGTTCTGGATGTCCCAGCTACAGCAATCAGAGAAGAAAAAGAAATAAAAGGAATCCAGATTGGAAAAGAAGATGTAAAGCTCTCACTGTTTGCAGATGACATGATACTGTACATAGAAAACCCTAAAGATAGTATCAGAAAATTACTAGAGCTAATCAGTGAATCTGGCAAAGCTGCAGGATATAAAATCAATACACAGATATCACTTTCATTTCTATATACTAACAATGAAAAATCAGAAAGATAAATTAAGGAATCAATAACATTCACCATTGAAACAAAAAGAATTCAATATCTGGGAATAAACTGACCCAAGGAGACAAAACTGTACACAGAAAATTATAAGACACTAATGAAAGAAAATTGGAAGTGGTCAAACAAGAGATGGCAAGAGTGAATGTCAACATTCTAGGAATCAGCGAACTGAAATGGATTGAAATGGGTGAATTTAACCCAGATGACCATTATATCTACTACTGAAGGCAGGAATCCCTCAGAAGAAATGGAGTAGCCATTATAGTCAACAAAAGAGTCTGAAATGCAGTACTTGGATGCAATCTCAAAAACGACAGAATGATCTGTTTGTTTCCAAGGCAAACCATTCAATATCACAGTAATCCAAGTCTATGCCCCAACCAGTAACGCTGAACAAGCTGAAGTTGAACGGTTCTATGAAGACTTACAAGACCTTTTAGAACTAACACCCAAAAAAGATGTCCTTTTCATTATAGGGGACTGGAATGCAAAAGTAGGAAGTCAAGAAACACCTGGAGTAACAGGCAAATTTGGCCTTGGAATACGGAATGAAGCAGGGCAAAGACTAACAGAGTTTTGCCAAGAAAATGCACTGATCATAGCAAACATCCTCTTCCAACAACACATGAGAAGACTCTACACATGGACATCACCAGATGGTCAACACCAAAATCAGATTGATTATACTCTTTGCAGCCAAAGATGGAGAAGCTCTATATAGTCAGCAAAAACAAGACCAGGAGCTGACTGTGGCTCAGATCATCAACTCCTTATTGCCAAAATCAGATTTAAATTGAAGAAAGTAGGGAAAATCACTAGACCATACAGGTATGGCCTAAATCAAATCCCTTATGATTATGCAGTGGAAGTGAGAAATAGATTTAAGGGCCTAGATCTGATAGATAGAATGCTTGATGAACTATGGAATGAGGTTCGTGACATTGTACAGGAGACAGGGATCAAGACCATCCCCATGGAAAAGAAATGCAAAGAGGCAAAATGGCTGCCTGGGGAGGCCTTACAATTAGCTGTGAGAAGAAGAGAAGTGAAAAGCAAGGGAGCAAAGGAAAGATACAAGCATCTGAATGCAGAGTTCCAAAGAATAGCAAGAAGAGATAAGAAAGCCTTCCTCAGCAATCAATGCAAAGAAATAGAGGAAAACAACAGAATGGGAAAGACTAGAGATCTCTTCAAGAAAATCAGAGATACCAAAGGAATATTTCATGCAAAGATGGGCTCAATAAAGGATAGGAATGGTATGGACCTAACAGAAGCAGAAGATATTAAGAAGAGGTGGCAAGAATACACAGAAGAACTGTACAAAAAAGATCTTCACGACCCAGATAATCACAATGGTGTAATCACTGACCTAGAGCCAGACATCCTGGAATATGAAGTCAAGTGGGCCTTAGAAAGCATCACTACGAACAAAGCTAGTGGAGGTGATGGAATTCCAGTGGAGCTATTTCAAATCTTGAAAGATGATGCTGTGAAACTCCTGCACTCAATATGCCAGCAAATTTGGAAAACTCAGCAGTGGCCACAGGACTGGAAAAGGTCAGTTTTCATTCCAATCCCAAAGAAAGGCAATGCCAAAGAATGCTCAAACTACTGCACAATTGCACTCATCTCACACGCTAGTAAAGTAATGCTCAAAATTCTCCAAGCCAGGCTTCAGCAATATGTGAACCGTGAACTTCCTGATGTTCAAGCTGGTTTTAGAAAAGGCAGAGGAACCAGAAACCAAAATGGCAACATCCGCTGATTCATGGAAAAAGCAAGAGAGTTCCACAAAAACATCTATTTCTACTTTATTGACTATGCCAAAGCCTTTGACTATGTGGATCACAAGAAACTGGAAAATTCTGAAAGGGATGGGAATACCAGACCACCTGATCTGCCTTTGAGAAATCTATAAGCAGGTCAGGAAGCAACAGTTAGAACTGGACATAGAACAACAGACTGGTTCCAAATAGGAAAAGGAGTACGTCAAGGCTATATATTGCCACCCTGTTTATTTAACTTATATGCAGAGTACATCATGAGAAACACTGGACTGGAAGAAATACAAGCTGGAATCAAGAATGCCGGGAGAAATATCAGTAACCTCAGATATGCAGATGATAACACCCTTATGGCAGAAAGTGAAGAGGAACTAAAAAGCCTCTTGATGAAAGTGAAAGTGGAGAGTGAAAAAGTTGGCTTAAAGCTCAACATTCAGAAAACGAAGATCACAGCATCTGGTCCCATCACTTCATGGGAAATAGATGGGGAAACAGTGGAAACAGTGTCAGACTTTCTTTTACTGGGCTCCAAAATCACTGCAGATGGTGACTGCAGCCATGAAATTAAAAGACGCTTACTCCTTGGAAGGAAAGTTATGACCAACCTAGATAGCATATTCAAAAGCAGAGACATTACTTTGCCAACAAAGGTTCGCCTAGTCAAGGCTATGGTCTTTCCTGTGGTCATGTATGGATGTGAGAGTTGGACTGTGAAGATGGCTGAGTGCTGAAGAATTGATGCTTTTGAACTGTGGTGTTGGAGAAGGCTCTTGAGAGTCCCTTGGACTGCAAGGAGATCCAACCAGTCCATTCTGAAGGAGATCAGCCCTGGGATTTCTTTGGAAGGACTGATGCTAAAGCTGAAACTCCAGTACTTTGGCCACCTCATGCAAAGAGTTGACTCATTGGAGAAGACTCTGATGCTGGGAGGGATTGGGGGCAGGAGGAGAAAGGGACGACAGAGGGTGAGATGGCTGGATGGCATCACCGACTAGACGGTTGTGGGTCTGGGTGAACTCCAGGAGTTGGTGATGGACAGGGAGGCCTGGAGTGCTGTAATTCATGGGGCTGCAAAGAGTCGGACATGACTGATCGACTGCACTGAACTGAATTAAAGAAATCAGAGACAACATAAATAGGTGGAGAGATACTCCATGTTCCTGGCTAGAAACAATCAATATTGTGAAAATGACCTTATTACCAAATGCAATCTACAGATTCAATGCAACCCCTTTCAAATTATCAATGGCATTTTTCACAGAACAAGAGCAAAACATTTCACAATTCATATGGAAACACAAAAGATCCCAATAGCCAAAGCAGTCTTGAGAAAGAAGAATGGAGCTGGAGGAATCAATCTTCCTGACTTCAGATTATACTACAAAGCTACGGTCATCAAGACAGTATGGTACTGGCAAAGAAACAGAAATATAGACCAATGGAACAAGATAGAAAGCCCAGAAATAAACCCATGCACCTATGGGTAACTTATTTTTGACAAAGGAGGCAAGAATATACAATGGGGCAAAGACAGCCTCTTCAATAAATTGTGCTGGGAAAACTGGACAGTGACATGTAAAAGAATGAAATTAGAATACTTTCTAACATCATAAACAAAGATAAACTCAAAATGGATTAAAGACCTAAATGTAAGACCAGAAACTATAAAACTCTTAGAGGAAAACACAGGCAGAACACTGGATGGCATAAATCAAAGTAAGATTGTCTATGACCCACCTCCTAGAGTAATGGAAATAAAAACAAAAGTAAATAAGTGGGACATGATTAAACTTAAAAGCTTTTGCACAGCAAAGGAATCTCTAAGCAAGGTGAAAAGACAACACTCAGAATAGGAGAAAATAATAGCAAATTAAACAACTGACAAAGGATTAATTTCCAAAATATACAAGCAGCTCATACAACTCAATACCAGAAAAATAAACAACCCAATCCAAAAGTGGAGAAAAGACCTAAACAGACATCTCTCCAACATCTCCAAAAGTGGAGAAAAGACCTAAACAGACATCTCCAACATCACATCTCTCCAATGTGCTTATTAGTTATTAGATAACTAATAAGCACATGGGGAAATGCTCAATACTGCTCATTATTAGAGAAATGCAAATCAAAACTACAATGAGATATCACTTTACACCAGTCAGAATGGCCATCATCAAAAAATCTACAAACAAGAAATCCTGGAGTGGGTGTGGAGAAAAGGGAATGCTCTTGCACTATTGATGGGAATGTAAATTGATACAGCTGCTATGGAAGATGGTAAGGAGATACCTTAAAAAACTAGGAATAAAACCACCATATGACCCAGCAATCCCACTCCTAGGCATATACCCTGAGGAAACAAAAATCGAAAAAGACACATGTATCCCACTGTTCACTGCAGCACTATTTACAATAGTTAGAACATGGTAGAAAACTAGATGTCCATCAGCAGATGAATGGATAAAGAAGTTGTGGTACATGGGAAGAGAGGAGGGAGGAGGGTTCAGGATGGGGAACACATGTATACCTGTGGCGGATTCATGTTGATATATGGAAAAACCAATACAATATTGTAAAGTTAAAAAATAAAATTAAATTAAAAAAAAAAAGAAGTAGTGGTACATATACACAATGGAATATTACTCACTCATAAAAAGGAAAGCATTTGAGTCAGTTCTGATGAGGTGGATGAACCTAGAACCTATTATACAGAGTAAAGTGAGTCAGAAAGAGAAAGATAAATATCATATTCTAATGCATATATACAGAATCTAGAAAAATAGTACTGAAGAATTTATTTTCAAGGCAGCAATGGAGAAACAGACATAAACAATAGATTTACAGACATGGGAAGAGGGGAGGAAAGGGTGAGATGTATGGAAAGAGTAACATGGAATTTACATTACCATATGTGAAATAGATAGCCAAAGGGAATTTGCTATATGGCTCAGGAAACTCAAACAGGGCTCTGATTCAATCTAGAGGGGTGGGATGGGGTGGGATATGGGAGGGAGGTTCAAAAGGGAGGGGACATATGTATACCTATGGCTGACTCATGTTGAGGTTTGACGGAAAACAACAAAATTCTGTAAAGCAATTATCCTTCAATAAAAAAAAAATAAATTAAAAAAACACAACCACTCTTCTGCCACTCTGATCTATTTAAATAATTTTTGTCTCTATTCACTACTTGCCAGTCTTTGTTGGTAAGGATGCCAGTACTTACATAGTTTCAAGAATAGTTTATGTACACATAGAATTTTTTCTATTTTTAATTTACTTTATTTTTCATTTAATTAGTTTATTTTTTGGCCATGCCTTAAAGCATGTAGGATCTTAGTTCCCTGACCAGGCATCAAACCCATGCCCCCGGCATTGGGAGCATGAAGTCTTAACCACTGGACCACCAGGGAAGTCTTTATTTTTTATTTATGATTATAATTTGAGTTGTTCGTGTTGCCATTGGTCCTTGATATTAAAGCTCCTGAAGAAGGCATATAATAATTAATATCACATTATCCCTATTATTGAACATTTTTCACTCTTCCCAATTTTTTTCTCTAATTTTTTTTCTTGAATAAATTCTAAGTGATGTGATTTCAGGATTAAAGGCTATGAACAAGGTGATCTCTCCTGTGTGTCCTCAGTTGCTCAGTCATGTCAGACTCTTTGAGACCCCATGGATGGTAGCCTGCCAGGCTCCTCTGTCCATGGGGATTCTCCAGGCAAGAGTATTGGAGTTGGTTGCCATGACCTCCTCACAGGGATCTTCCTAACCCAGGGGTCAAACCCAGGTCTCTCACATTGCAGGTGGATTATTTGCCAACCATCTGAGCCACCAGGGAATCCTAATACACCTTAATAAACTGTGTTTTTCAGTTTGCTATATTTTCTTTTACAAAGTGAAATGGGGAAGAGAAGTACTCTGAGGAGAAAAGCCCTAAATTTAATAGGCTTGTTACTAAAGAACTGAACGCATTTGTAGAAGGCACAGTGTTTTCAGAGATAACACAGCAAGTGAAAAGGAATGCATATGGCTTCGTTACTGTTGTAGGTAAAACTGTTGCCATATGTTAATGGATAGTAAGGATTCTCTCAAAGGATTTGCTGGTCTGAACTGCTTCTGAGCATGGAAACCTTCCTCTCCAATCTCCTTTTTCCCATGCCAGGGTCTAGTTTACAACAAGAGGCCCCAAAGAGCAATGATATTTCCTGTGGGATTTTAAAAACCCTTGGAAGGAAAGTTATGAGCAACCTAGATAGCATATTCAAAAGCAGAGACATTACTTTGCCAACAAAGGTCCATCTAGTTAAGGCTATGGTTTTTCCTGTGGTCGTGTATGGATGTGAGAGTTGGACTGTGAAGAAGGCTAAGCGCCGAAGAATTGATGCTTTTGAACTGTGGTGTTGGAGAAGGCTCTTGAGAGTCCCTTGGACTGCAAGGGGATCCAACCAGTCCATTTTGAAGGACATCAGCCCCGGGATTTCTTTGGAAGGAATGATGCTAAAGCTGAAACTCCAGTATTTTGGCCACCTCATGCGAAGAGTTGACTCATTGGAGAAGACTCTGATGCTGGGAGGGATTGAGGGCAGGAGAAGGGGACGACAGAGGATGAGATGGCTGGATGGCATCATTGACTTGATGGGTGTGAGTCTGGGTGACCTCCGGGAGCTGGTGATGGACAGGGAGGCCTGGTGTGCTGCGGTTCATGGGGTCGAGAAGAGTTGGACACGACTGAGCGACTGATCTGATCTGATCTGATTGACTGGTGATCTCATCACTTGTTGACAGGTCCAATCATGAAAATAAAACCTCTTTGGGTATTTCAAACAAAGATAAGAAAATATAGCAAATTGCTTCCAAAGGGTGGGAAGGACTGTGTCTGCAAAAAAAAAAAAAAAAAAAAAGATGTTCAGGTGACCCAGAAACGAATAACTCTAAATGAGGTACAAGCTTCTAAAACATGGTTATATGAAAGTATGTAACTCATGCCAAGCCTTCTTCCAGGCACTGGAATACAGAAAGGAACAAGAAAGAGGCGTCCTGGATCCAGGGGATTGGAGACAGACAGTAAATGAGTTAGCTAAACAAGGTATGGGAAGTAACGTGCAATGACACAAGAGTGATGTGATAGACTGGTGACAGGGAAGCCCTGTCTCAGGTGATGGTGCTGATATGGAGACCGAGGTAGGCCAACCATGGTAGGCCTGGGGACAGGGCATCTCGGACTGAGGGAAGAGCCCCTGCAACTGCCATGACCACCCATCCTAGAAGGAGGGATACCCTTATGATGCTCTGTCATCAGCACCTTAATATTGTCCTTCTGGTCAAATTGTTCACTCCAGAACATCGAAATCTCACTGAGATAAGCATTAGCAATTCTTTTGTGGATTTTTTTTCTTTTTATTTAAAGTTGGAAACAGGATAAAGCCCAGGAAGGGTTTATAACTCTGGCTGACTGATTAACCAACTGTTTTTCTCATAAGATACCATAAAAAAAAAAGAGAGAAGGGAAAAAAAAAATCCTGGGGAGGAAAATACAGAACAGATGGTGATGTTTATCACTTCATTAACCTTTGCATATATGAGAAATGCTTGCGAAATTTCTAGGAACTTGGCATAGCCAGAAGAATATAGATATTTATGTAAGCTAATTGCTGGTAATAACAGCATCAATAAGCCTAATCACACCTGAGGTGGTTGAGCTGGAAACAGAAAACCCAGCTTATCACATACTTATAAACCTGTCACTTATGGTAACCAGAGCTTTAAAAAAAAAGAAGCAGGGGAGGAGGGTTTTTCAGAGAGTAGCTCTGCTACTATTTCTCAGCAGTGGAACTATTGATTTAAATAATTGTGAAATGCTTCTTCTTTAAAAGCAGGTGTAAAGAGATAAGGAAGAAGTAGGGAAGGCATTAGGCGGGCATGATGAGAGTGAAAGACTGAAGAAGGGTGAGATTATAAATAAAAGAGATGGTTCCTCTTCCGGTTCTGCTCTAATCAGACCAGCGACTCCTCTGGACACTGTCCCCCTAATATACGTAAAGGGAGCATTGGACCAGAGAGGTGGTTTCTAAATGGACTTTTTCAAATGAAATTTTATAAAGAGACTCTGCAAATGAAATCTTACAGAGAGATCTAACATCAATGCTCATTTTAAAGATGAAGTTGCTCTGGTTGATGAAGAGGTGAGGGACCCAAAAACCCATTCATTTATTCATACACTAATTCAACAAATATGTTTTTGAAATCCTATTATGTGTCAGGCAGTGTTCTGGAAACACTGGAAAACATCAGTGAGCAAAACAGATAAATATCCCTGCCCTTATGAAACTTCCTTCTTAGCAAGAGGGTAGGTAAACAATCAACAGAGTAAATCAACATATGGTAAATATATGTAGTATGTTGGTAAATCATGGTGAAACAATGGTATAAATAAAAGGTGATAAATAAAACAGGAACGAGAAAAGTAAACTAGAGGAAGGAGAATCCAGAGTGCCCAGCTGATGTGGGGAAAAATGCAATAGAGAAGGAAGTCAGAGATGTTCTCATAGACAAAGTGAGGTTTGAACAAATATTTGAGAAGGGAATGAGGAAACCACCAAGTAGGTGTCTGGGAGAAGAGCACCCAGGAGAGGGAGTAGCCTGAGCAAAGGCTCTGCACGGAAGCAGACCCGCACAACGGAGCAACAGCAAAGATACCAGGGCGGCAGGAAGGCAGTGGGCGAGGAGGAGAGGAACGGGAGAAGACATTGGAGAGGTAAAGGGGGCTAGACTGTGCAAGGCCTGGAAGAGTCTGGCCAGGAGTCTGGCCGTTATGTCGAGTGAAATGGGGAAACCACTGTAGGATTCTGGATCAAGGAGTTGCCTAACGTGACTTCTGTTTTAACAGAATCACTGTAGCTGCTGCATTGAAAATAAACTAGATGGCAATGAGGATGAAAGCACAGACACGAATTCAGGGCAGAAGCACTAGAGAGAGTGAGAAATATGTCAAGGATCTGGACATAGTTTCAAGCCCTGCCTCTCAGCCTCGTATTCACTCCCATAATTGCTTCCAGAACCCTCTTGGAATCCTTTGGACTTCAAGAGTACACTTTGCAAATCCATGGCCTTTATGACCTGCTAGAATCCCAGGGGCAGGAGAGCCTGGTGGGCTGAAGTCTATGGGGTCACGCGGAGTCGGACACGACTGAAGTGACTTAGCAGCAGCAGCAGTTTCCCTACTGCCTCTGGTCCCCATCTCCAATAGAGCCAGAGCACTAATCGCTAATGTTAAAGAAGCTGCCTCGGGGATGGTATGAACCACAGGACCTAATTTTTCCTCCAAGCTAAACATTTAAATTTTGGATAATGAGAAATATTTTGGCTTCTAAGTCATCATCAGAGTCTACCTCAAGCCTCCACACCATTAGTTCTGGCTTGGAGAATAACCTCGTGTGCTTTGCTGTAGGCGAGAGCGCCAATGAGGGCCTCCAGCATGCAGTGGGCTCTCGTGTGCAGGTTCCGTCCATCCTTCCTGCTCGTCTGATGACAGGGAACAGCATGCACTTGGCACCACAACCCCCAGATCCCTCTACAGACTGCTTCTGTGCTTTCTGCACTGTCATGTTGGTGATAACCCCAGGTATTACACACAGCAAGGTCTCAAAGGAAACATGTTGTGTTGATTCAAATCCATACCAGTAGTTCTACATAAAAACTACTTTATGGGACTTTCCCGGTAGTCCAGCAGCTAAGACTCTGTACTCCCAATTCAGGGCCTTGGGTTCAATCACTGGTCAGGGAACTAGATGCCACTTGCCACAGCTAAGAGTTTGGATGTTGCAACTAAGACCTGCTGCAGCAAAGTAAATAAATTAATCAAATAGTTAAAAACAAAACCCCTCACTATATTATAACGAGCAAAATCAGAGTCATAAAGAAGGATGGATTTTTGGTTTTGTCCACTTGAGTTGAACCTGATAGACAGTTCTTGTGATTTAATTTGAGGGGCACATAGGGACCACCTGGCTAAATTATTTACCCCAAAGGAGTTCGTTAAGGCTGTATATTGTCACCGTGTTTATTTAACTTATATGCAGAGTACATCATGAGAAACGCTGGACTGGAAGAAACACAAGCTGTAATCAAGATTGCCGAGAGAAATATCAATAACCTCAGATATGCAGATGACACCACCTTTGGTGTCATCTGCAGAAAGTGAAGAGGAACTAAAAAGCCTCTTGATGAAAGTGAAAGTGGAGAGTGAAAAGGTTGGCTTAAAGCTCAACATTCAGAAAACGAAGATCATGGCATCTGGTCCCATCACTACATGGGAAATAGATGGGGAAACAGTGGAAACAGTGTCAGACTTTATTTTTCTGGGCTCCAAAATCACTGCAGATGGTGACTGCAGCCATGAAATTAAAAGACGCTTAGTCCTTGGAAGGAAAGTTATGACCAACCTAGATAGCATATTCAAAAGCAGAGACATTACTTTACCAACAAAGGTTCATCTAGTCAAGGCTATGGTTTTTCCTGTGGTCGTGTATGGTTGTGAGAGTTGGACTGTGAAGATGGCTGAGCGCCGAAGAATTGATGCTTTTGAACTGTGGTGTTGGAGAAGACTCTTGAGAGTCCCTTGGACTGCAAGGAGATCCAACCAGTCCATTCTGAAGGAGATCAGCCCTGGGATTTCTTTGGAAGGAATGATGCTAAAGCTGAAACTCCAGTACTTTGGCCACCTCATGTGAAGAGTTGACTCACTGGAAAAGACTCTGATGCTGGGAGGGATTGGGGGCAGAAGGAGAAGGGGATGACAGAGGATGAGATGGCTGGATGGCATCACTGACTCGATGGATGTGAGTCTGGGTGAACTCTGGGAGTTGGTGATGGACAGGGAGGCCTGGCGTGCTGCGATTCATGGGGTCGCAAAGAGTCAGACACGACTGAGCGACTGATCTGATCTGAGGTTTCTATTATTTCTACAATTATCCCAATTTAAGCCAGGATGACAAATAGAACTTATTTCAAACATCAAATGTGATCAATTAGGAAAGTCTATCTGGAGCAATGTGTTGAAAAAGAGAAACCACATCTGGATTCAGCAATAAGGAAAAGAAAAACTGTAATTGATCAATAGTGTCTGCCATGAACGTGGTAAGAAGGTATTGTCACACATTTTATTCCTATTTTAAACCTTTTTCTTATACTCAAAAGCCCTATATTTACAAGGTACCAGTTAAAATACAAAGACAGAGAAACCTATCAGTAATGAGGCCAGTTGAACATTCGTTCAAATGTTAGTTTTAAGGGGATTAACTCCATTTTTAAAGTATGTATCTGGTGGCACTAGTGGTAAAGAACTTGCCTGCCAATATAGGAGACATAAGAGATGTGGGTTCAGTCCCTGGGTTGGGAAGATCCCTCGGAGGAGGGCATGGCAACCCATTCCTGTATTTTTGCCTAGAGAATCCCATGGACAGAGGAGCCTGGTCAGCTATAGTCCAGAGGGTGGCACAGAGTCCAACAAGACTGAAGCAACTTAGCTAGCATGCACACATGCATCTGAATCTTTAAATTGGATATGCTATGCTATGCAACGCTAAGTCACTTCAGTTGTGTCTGACTCTGTGTGATCCCATAGACGGCAGCCCTCTAGGCTCCGCCGTCCCTGGGATTCTCCAGGCAAGAACACTGGAGTGGGTTGCCATTTCCTTCTCCAATGCATGAAAGTGAAAAGTGAAAGTGAAGTCGCTCAGTTGTGTCCGACTCTTAGCGACCCCATGGACTGCAGCCTACCAGGCTCCTCTGTCCATGGGATTTTCCAGGCAAGAGTACTGGGGTGGGGTGCCAAATTGGATATAGCCTGGTCCAAACGTTTGATTAGGAAGTAACTGTTGAATGAAAATCTGGTAACATTCAACCCAGCCATTTTGTCCTTTGCCTTTTGACATCATCTCTTTCATGGAAGTTATTTTTTGAACACCAAATGTTTATAAGGCACAGTTTAGGTACTTGCCGTATATTATCTCAACTTCTCACCACAATTCACTCATATGTTTTACATAGAAGACTCTGGATTGTCACACAGGTACAGGTGGAAGATCCAGGTTCTAAATCCACCTCCAATGCTTTGTTCTTTCTTTCAAATTTGAAATTGGCACTTTAAGCTTATGCACATAATTTGCAGAGATAAATTACCTACTAATGGATGTCACCAGCTGACAAATAATGAAGTTGTTCATCTCTAAGATGACTCTAGTAACGTAAGCCTGGTGATCTTTGTGATTTCGCTAAGTAAAGCCCCAAGGGCTATTAACCCTGATTCAATAAATGCTGAAGCCCTTACACAACCCTATGTTTGCATCTCTTCAATAAAATGGAAATGTCAGCTGGATGTGACGCGCCTCATTCTGCTGGTGATATTTTGAAAGAGACGACTGTTTTCTCAGAGCTCATATTTCCTCTCCAGTTCCCTCCCTTCCGTGGTCCTCCCCAAGCCACCACCTGTTGGATGGTTGCTGGGAAGAAGGTCAGGCTTTCAAATGCTGAGCCAGGACTGGTGAACTTCCCAGAAAGTGTGTCTGATTTTCAGGTCTTCTGATTTTATAGGGCAGAAACATAAGGCTTCCCTGATGGCTCAAACGGTAAAGAATCTGCCTGAAATGCATGACACCTGGGTTTGATCCCTGGGTCAGGAAGATCCCCTGGAGAAGGAAATGGCTTCCCACTCTAGTATTCTTGCCTGGGAAATTCCATGGACAGAGGAGCCTGGCAAGCTGCAGTCCATGGAGTCACAAAGAGTTGGACACAATTGAGCGACTAACACAACATTTAATGTAGGTTTCCACTATCACAGATAATGTGAATATAGAGCTTGAAAAGCAGAATTCCAAATGAGCATTTTTGCCTTGAAAGTGAAGGTCGTTCAGTTGTGTCCAACTCTTTTTGACCCCATGGACTATATAGTCCATGGCATTCACCAGGCCAGAATACTGGAGTGGGTAGCCTTTCTGTTCTCCAGGGGATTTTCCCAGCCCAGGGATCGAACTCAGGTCTCCCACATTACAGGCCAATTCTTTACCAGCTGAGCCACAAAGGAAGCCCAAGCATACTGGAGTGGGTAGCCTATCCCTTCTCCAGGGGATCTTACCTACCCAGGAATCTAACTGGGGTCTCCTGCATTGCAGGTGGATTCTTTACCAACTGAGCTATTAGGGAAGCCCCCCCCCCCCCGCCCTGGTTTTTTCCTTATGCATCTTTAATATGCTTATGAGTCAGGACACTGAGTCAAAAAAGAGCAGGCTTCATCCACAGGCATTTAATCCATAAGTGCCTACTCGATGTTCCTCCTCACACACTGTGTGATATATCATCAGCCTCTTTGGAGGATGCTAGAGGTACAAGGGACTCAAGGTTCACAAACCTTAAACTCTACCCAGAGAGGCAACATGGACATCAAAAACATTTGGAGAACATTAGGATGATAACAACTAACACTTACATACTAAGAGACAGATCCTTCTCTAAATGCCTTACATATATTACCATGTTAATGCAGGCAACAATGTCAAGAGTGAGGTACTATATTTTTATCCCCATTTTACAAATGGGGAAACTAAAGCTGAGGTCACTAGAAGAGGTCAAGCTAGAATTTGAACCCAGACTCTTAATCACACTCTGTGTTGCCTCTTATGTTAACCACTTGGATAAGTGGCTATAAGGGTAAATAAAGCTGAGATAATAGGGAGTTTAATATCACCTCTGTAATGCAGGAGGGCTTCAAGGAGGAGACATGAATTCCCGTGTCTGCATCTCTCATATGGAAATCTTGGAAACCTCACTGGGGATGTGGGGTGCAACTTCCTAACTTCGAATGTCAGCTCTGTCTCTAGAAAATGTAGTCTTGGACACATTTCTTAACTTCTCTGTGTCTGTTTTCTCAACTTTAAACTAGAGGCAGTATTTCTGCTAGGCTATAATAATTCTGGAGTGGTTGTGAGAACAAAATAAGACACTGGGACTACAGGGTTTAGCACAGCTTAAACAAACAAGCTCAGTAAGTATTCATGTTACTTCTATCACTATTATTGTTTACAGTTGGGAACAAGGTTAAGATAATGATTGTGATATGCTGGCAATAAGGGCGCACAGGGTATTGTCAAGCAGGATGGGAACTTGGATCATCAAAAGATACTAAACCACAGCAACCCGTCTATGGTTCTCTCTGTCTCTCACTCCATATCCAGTTCTCCTCCAGTGATCAGGTTTCTTCCATGGAGTAGAGAAAATCATGGGTGGAGGCCACGGCTGCCAACATCTTCAGCGTATATTAAACTAGCCTAACAACCTCAGAGGAAAGAAGAGCAACACCATTCCCAGGGAAGCCTCTGACTGGCATAGCCTAGTCATAGGATGCTCTCTGGGCCAATCACCATGGCCAAGGAAGGGTACCACTGTTGGCAGTGGGACCAAAACCTCATGGAGTGATGGAGGGCCAGTTCCTCCAAGAAAGGGGGTGCTATCCCAGGAGAGAGAGCACAGGGATGCTAGGGAAAAACAACAGATGTTCATCCTCCAATACCCACCCCTAGTACATAAAAATAGGCTTACTTTGTTACACATGGGAACATAACTTTATTAATAACCAAATACCATTATTTCTTCTGAAGGAAAAATTACTATGTTTATAAACTTGGAAATTTGAAACCACCAGCAACAAAAAGTAAAGAAGGTATTCTGTCAATACAAAACAAACTTTAAAATGTGAATCGTATCACTGATAATTTTATAACTTCATTTTTATTCTGCTTTTTTGTTGTTTAGTTGCTAATAAGGGTGCAACTATTATGGCCAACTCTTTGCAACCCCATGGACTGTAGCCTGCCAGACTCCTCTGGCCATGGGATTTCCCAGGCAAGAATACTGGAGTGGATTGCTATTTTCTTACCCAGGGGATCTTCCCAGCCCAGGGATCTAACCTGCATCTCCTGCATTGGTAGGCAGATTCTTTACCACTGAGCCACCTGGGAAGCACTTTTAATTCTAAGTTGTGGTAACTTGTTAAATTTTCTTTTCCTCCAGAGTTCCTTAAAGAGTTTTTATTTGGGAAGAGAGAAGCTATTCTGCTAGTAATGCAAGTTGTCAAAAACAAGATTTGCGAAGAATATGCTTCAAAAAACTTTGCCCTCATTTCATAGTATGTAATGATATGGTAGCACATTTACAGAAAATTTCAGTTTCTCTTTTTGATGATCTTGGGCAGATGATAATGATGTGCAAGTTATTTGAAATACATCTCTTGTATCTTTTGTCAAATTTGTATTGCCTGATTCAATACATTTTTCTTGAAGTTATGTTATTTTTTTCACCAATTTAAATGACATCATTTAGAGTCTGGAATGCAAACAAGTCAGTACTGTTCTAGTCCTTGAACTCTTATAACTTGCTGAGTGGTCCTTTGACTTTATTAGTGCACTTTAATCATGAGAACAGAATTGAAGTGCTCCTAAAGGAAAATATGATTTTTGTATTTATGTCAAAGAACTAATTAAAGGCATATAATTTTTTTAGCTTGCAGTTTTTCCCTGGGAAGGTCACATCCAATGTGCATTGTCAGCTGAAAAATAAAAGCAGCTCACCAGAAATCACTAGAAAAAAATGCTTAGCAGACTCTAAATAGTGACTCTTCCAACTGGCCTCAAGATAAAACTGAATCTCTTACAAGGCAAGAGGTTACAGTTTCCAGCAAGATGCAGATTCCAAAGCAATTATGTTTATGTAGGAGAAAGTCATGTATGCCCCAATTTTTAAAATGTCTAAGGTATTGATTCTTTCTCCCAGTCCTCATATCTCACACAATTACTAAGATATTGGTAGGAGACAGTTGAATTCCTATTGGAAAAACCATCTGCAATAAACTTCAGCAAGTTATCTATCTCAAGTTACTAATCCAAAAGCAGCAGCCAGGGAAATACGCAGCACACTTTCTTTTCGCAAACTTAAATTATGAGTTCCTCAAGAGACCCTGTCTTAATAATCCCTTTTATGTTTCCCTCTCAGGGCTGAGCATAGAGCCTTACACGTAGTGGGAGATTAATAGGCATTTGCCGAGTTAATTCAGAGTCATAATGATTACAATCAGCAGTGACCAGGAGGAGCCATGGCCTGATTCATACAGACTGAAAAATCCAGGGCTGCCCAAAGGTTTGAGCTGACTGAGGACAGAGGGTGGGGGAGGGGAACATTCACGCTGTAGACCCTACAGATCTGTGGATTTATTACAACAAAATCAGCATATCATGGCATTTTCCTACTGAAGCATCTAGAGGGTGTCTTTTAGTACTTTATAGGATGGCATCACCATCACCATCATGTGGGCTAGCAAGGGCCTGGACAGAGGAATTGATGAATCAGCATTCAACCCTCCAGAGATCCTGAATCCTTCAATCACTGAAGTGGGAGGAGCAGCAAGAGGAATCCTGCTGAATAAGCTGTTATGTTTATGGTAAAAGTTTAGGAGTCAAGACATATCCTCTGATGGGGTATGTGATAGAAACCTCTCCTCCCTCTCCCTGGCTCAAATCCCAGTTGGTGGACTATGTGCTGCTCGCCCTACGCGCAGTACCACACACAGCAGCTGGGCCATGTCCCAGGAAAGCCACATCAGCCGTGCACTGGACAACAGGCATCAGCTCAGCCCCTGTGGTCACCCCGGCATCGGAGTGGGGAGGGGAGACAAGCTCTTGATAGAACAGCTGGGGAAGAGTCAAATAAGCTCATCTCATGACTTAAGCAGTGGGTTCTTATTGGGATGATATCATATCTCAGGAGGTATTTTGGTAATTTGAAGACCGGATTGTGGTCAGCACAGTGACGTAGGAACACTGTCCACCTGTGGTGAATATACTGGGAATCCTAAGTGGCCTGCCATTTGATAGTTTCAGATAAAAAAGAATTTTTCCAAGTCTGGAATGACTATTAAATGTTCCAGCAGGTATCCACATAGAGGAAAGACCTCTTTATCATTATATGAGCCTGGGGTTTCCTACGTGGCTCAGTGGGTAAAGAATCCGCCTACAATGCAGGAGACACAGGAGATGTGGGTTCGACTCCTAGGTTGGGAAGATCCCAGGATCTCCCAACCTGGGTGGAGGAAATGGCTACCCACTCCAGTATTGTTTTCTGAAAAATCCATGGACAGAGGAGCCTGGTCCATGGAGTTGCAAAAGTCAGACATGACTGAGCAACTAAGCATACACAGAACCTACCTCTATTTTCACTTGTAACTTGAAGCCAGTTTGGATTTATCTTAGCAGAAACTGATTTTTTTCATGAGTATAAATCCTATGGAAATCAGTAATTTGTTTTGTTCAGAAATATATCAAAAGTTATTTATCACTGTGGAGAATCAGTCCACTTGCTGATTTGGTACTGCACACACCTGTGTTAGTCTGTATTTATAACTATCTCATGTAAAAATGTAACTAAAGACATTTGAGACTCCCTTCAGCAGATTCTTAAACAGATTTAGATCCAAATGTTATTAAAATATGCTCAGTCGTGTTCCCATGGATGGTAGTCCACTAGGCTCCTCTTTCCATGGGATTTTCCAAGCAAGATTACTGGAGTGGGCTGCCATTTTCTACTCCGTATTAAAATATGGCTATATGTTAACATATGTTTATACATAAACATCATGAATTTTCTTAGTAAAACTTTTTCTTAATATTCACAATTTTGCTATCACTTATTTGTAATTTTTTAGCAGTGATAAGAAACCTAGTATTGCAATTAAACATTTAGAATTGCCTGGGTTCTTCTCCATCTTACTCTACTAATAACCTTCAATGTCTACTCCTAAATGATGGCTCTTCTTCCAGTCTATCTTTTACCTTTCATCACCTACTGAAGTATACAGTCTCCAAAGTTGTTCTCATGCACTAGAAATGGAATTTAAAAAAACTCAACATGTGGCAAGATTTAAAAATAGGAAGTTTTCCATAAAACCCAGTTCCTCCTCAGTTAATCTCATAACAAAACCAACAACTGATACTATATTTATAAGTAAGTCTGAGTCCATTAAGCAAGTCTGAGTCTGTTAGGGAGATGATGTCACACTTCCTCTTTTTCTGCACTATGTTAGTATGTAGTTTATCTTGGCATGTTATCCCTACTTCAACTAAGGTTACTTCCCACTTTCTCTTATCACAGATAAATGACTCTGTTCTGCTAATATGTATCCTCATACTAGTTCCTCCTGCAGTGACTTCCCCAGCTACTACTGCTCTTTTATTCTCCCTTATATCTTGTATTTTGGATGATATCTTATCTGTTTTATTCTTTTAAAGCCTGACTCATTTATTAGGTATACAAACAACCATTTGATCAATGCATTGTCTTTTAGTGAAGTGGTTCCCTACCATTTAAATGTTGAAATAAATTTTATCATTGTTACATTTATTTTATTTCTCCATTATAGTTGTGGTGGGCTTCCCAGGTGGTGCTAAAGATAAAGAACCCACCTGCCAATGCATGAGACATAAGAGACGTGGGTTCAATCCCTGGGTTGGGAAGATCCCCTGGAGAAGGAAATGGCAACCCACTCTAGTATTCTTACCTGGAGTGTCCCATGGCCAGAGGAACCTAGTGGGCTATAGTCCGTAGGGTCACAAAGAGTCAGACACGACTGAAATGACTTAGCACACACATATAGTCGTGGTATCATATTAATGTTATAAAGTTATGGACTTACCTGGAGTGGTCCAGTGGTTAAGACTCTGTGTTTCCAACACAGGGAATGCGGGCTCAATTCCTGGTCTGGGAATCAAGATCCCACAGCTGAATGGTGCAGCCAAAAAAAATAAAAATAAAGTTATAAGTATAGGTAGGTTTTTCTAATTTATGAGTTTTATCTCTGGATCCATTTTATTTGCTATAAAATCTAAAGATACCAACAGCCAAGGCCAGGTGAAGAATATACTTTAGCTGGAAACCCCTGAGTATCTTGGATCTTTGTCCTTTTTATAGCCAGGCAAGACCTTTATTTGCTGTACAGTCATTAGACAGGAATTAAGTATATGGCAGTGGAGGTGGTGGCGGAGCACTTTCTTCCTTCCTTCCTTCTCCTGCTTAGCGAGGTCCAGCTAGTTCCGTGCTCCAGGAGGTGATGGGAGTCTACCATCAAAGGTTCAGACCTGGAGAGCAGTCATGATGCTGCCTTACATCTAGGTCACTTGAGATCCAGAGCCCACATTCTCCATCTCACCTGCAGGTAGGTAATTTCTCAGACACTTTATTATTTACCCGCTCACAAGGCCTTACTTATCTTCGGGTAAACACACAGCTGGCTCAGTGGTAAAGAAGCTTCCTGCCAATGCAGTAGATGCATGAGACTCAGGTTCGATCCCTGGGTCAACAAGATCCCCAGAGCAGGAAGTGGCAACCCACTCCAGTATTCTTGGCAGGAAAATTCAGTGAACAGAGGAGTTAGTGGACTACAGTCCATTGGGTTTCAAGGAGTTAGATGTGACTGAGGAACTGAACATGTATGCATGCAGACACGTAGCAAGGCGTTCCAGCTGAATATAACTGGGATTCAGAGAATGGTGACTCAGTCAGAGTCTAACCTGGAAGACAGAAATGACCCTGAGTACTTAAAATCATGGAGCTTTAAGGCAAGGAATACATTACACAGGAGTTGGGAAAACAAGGAGCCAATAGAAGAAAGTGTTTTAAGAGCAAGAAAGCCCAGGAGAGGCAAACCCACCCTGAGATCTCTTTGCTCGTGTTGGTAAGCATTGAATGAAGATCTGGGAGGAGGTGGAAGAAAGGAGATTAGAGGTAGAGATGGCAGTTTATCAACCCTCCAAATTAAGGATATCTGAGCCAGGGACTGGGGAGGCTGCCAGGGTCCAGCCCCGGTGGATCCAGGGAAATTCGAAGGAGAGATGGCTTCAGCGAATCAGGATATTAGAGATATAAAGAGTAATACAATGAGGATTGCTCAGTAGGAAAATTCAGTGGAGAGAAGAGGCTGAATAGCTTGGCTTACGTGGAAAGCTAATAATTCCAAGGCAAGGAATTTATATCACCTACGTAGGCTTCAGGCATCCTTGCGTTCTCCCGAAGGAGAGGAAACACTAAGGCCTCCCGGGTCAGATCTTAGAAGCCCAGGCATAATTAGTAGGCTTGACGAGCCTCCACGTTCCAGATAATTCAGCCAGAAGGTGAGAGAACAAGCGACATGAGGAGACCAGTCTTTCGAGGAACTGATCCCATTTTTTATTTTCCAGGGTCTGTTTTTATACACTGAGATGTTATACAAAAGTCATGCAGGAACAGCAGTCCTGACTTTTATTAAAGTCAGGTGCTTCATACAAATGTATACAGATGTCTTAGGGGTGTTACATCATCTTCTGGCCAGGGGGGCCTGCTGACAATTTATGACCCTCTGCTTGTGACAGCAGTCAGTAAACCAGAACACTTATTTCTCCAGGGATGATTATTTTTGAAACAGATGCCACCTTCCAAAGGTACCAGATAAAGTTACATTCCTATAGGGTGAGGGTGTAGTGGGTTTTAATTAAGGAAAGAATTTGCTTAGCCTAAGGTCTAATGTGATTAATATCAAAGGTTAATAGTTATTTCTTCTATATATTCATTAATGTGTATAAGGGCAGGGGATGTGGAGACTTAGCAGTAAACATTGGCTCAACAAATGAAAAACCCTTCACCAATACGATTTCTAATCAGCCCACTATACTTATGCTAATAGTTTTCTAACTTCTCTAAAGAACCTGTTTTTAGAAGGTTTAAAGCATCTCATGAGGCTGTGAGCTATCACATGTGGCGGGACAAGCCTGTCAGGCAGGCTAGAGAACCTTCAGAGGAGTTTGTAGGTTGAAACACTCCTATCACTCCCAGGAATTATTATTAACTGGAGCTCTAAGTTAACTCCTTCTCCGAAAGAGGTGGTGGGGGACAGCCCCCCGTAAAGTCAGAGGTGTAAGTGAGAGCACAAGGTAGTAAAGTAGGCAGACTCTGGTTTGGGGGGTAGATGCTTGAGAATTTCCAGGGGGACTCATGAGGCTTGATCCCGCCTTTGCGTATGTCGAGCCTCCTTCCTCATGACCTTTGCCACGGGTGGAGGTCCTCACGCTGGCTCCTGGCAGGAGGCTACTAGGATTTTCCATGACTTAGTACTACTTTCTCAGTAAACAGAGCTGTGATTGAGTCCTGGGTGATTACATGTGACAGAAATTCCTCCAAGCTTGGCATATAGAGGACACTTTCTCTGACTTCAGAGTTGAGGCCCAGTGTCCTCTATTTTTATCTTCCTTAGATCGTTTGAGTCAGTTTCAAGGAAGTGTGGGCAGTTGGCTATCCATTCTTTTGCCTCTATCTTGCCTAGTATTATCCCAGATCTTTGTGTGTGCAGGGCAAATTCTCCAACCACCATGTCCAAAGAGTTCAGATCTCTTCTAAACCCAAATTAACAGATTCTTAGAGCACTTTATCCTTTTATCATTTTTTCATTAAAATGATGCGCATAAGGAAAAGAAGGTGAGTCCTAAAGAGAGATATTTGCCATTGGTGGAATGGTGTACACACCAAATGAACAGCTTTATTTTTTTAATTTTTGAAAACTACCTATTTAGTTGGCTGTACCTGGTCTTAGCTGCAGCATGCTGGATCTCCCATCTTTGTTTCCAGCATGAGAACTCTTAGCTATGGCGTAGGGGATCTAGGACCCTGACCAAGGGTCAAACCTGGGCTCCTGCATTGGGAGTGCAGAGTCTTAGCCACTGGACCAACAGAGAAGTCCCCCATGATCAGCTTTAAACCCTAGATTCCTAAGTGCTAAAATAGGAATATTAAAACTTAGCTTGCAAATAAGTTCTGGGAAGCAACTTCCACAATGTCAGGGATGTAGTAGGTATCCAACAAATAGTGGATGTTATTACCAAAATGAGCTGTGACAGTATTTAACTTTCATTGAAAGATTTGTGGTAATAGAAGAAAACAAATAAAGATGGTAAAGTGATCCATGATGATGATAAAGTCATCTTAAAAACAAGAGTCCTGGGACTTCCCTGGTGGTCCAGTGGTGAAGACGTCTAGCTTCCACCACAAGGGGTCTAGGTTTGATCCTTGGTTGGGAAACAAAGATCCTGAATCCTCAAATCCAATAGCTTTCAATTTTTCTTATGACCCACCATAAGTAACACATTTATATAATAATACATTTCAGGCATGAAACTAAGACATACATACAACACTCCTACTCTTACTATGTGTGAAAGATGCTGAGGTTTTCTATTCTATGGCACTCTATTCCATTTACTAAAAAAAAAAATTCTGGTCATGAGTCAGTATGCTTCAAGTGAATGGAAAATTCTAACTCATTAGATTCTTTTATTTTTTTAATGTGTTTAGAAGGAACTCTGCCTAATTCATTGACGTCAGAGGAAGTGAAGCAGCTATGGACAACTGAAAAGGCAGTTACTGCTCGCCAGGAGCTTAACATGAATGTAAATCCCAACCTCAGCTACACACTCACTCGGTTTTACCACCAGAATACAAGTTCTAAATCATGCTTTACAGCTGCTTGTCATGTAACATTTGGGCAACCTCAGAGGGGTCCCATTGACAGGGACTTGTCTCTGGCTGAGTCATTAAAAAATGGCATATGTCCCAACATCTCTATTTGCATCCATCAGGAGAGGGTTACTGATTTTTCTATTTTAAGCAGTGAAGGATGTGCCTTTGCATTTAAGGAGATTCTGAGCCCTCTAATTGCCAATAGATTTGGTGTGATAAGTATGCACTTAGTGAAGTCACATTATAAAATGAGTTGCTCAAATATTTAATCAGCTGTGCATAAAGCCCAGCCACATGGTTCCTTTGGTATAGCATTCTATCCATGATGGCGAGGAGTTGCTATGGGTTACAGTTCTCCTGTCAAACATTAAAAACCTGGATTTGGAAGATGAGTTCCAGCAATGGCTTTCTCTTAGCTGAAGAAAGATTTGCAAGTAAGATGCTTGGGCCAAGCGTGCAAAAGTCTTGGATTCTTATCACACATATTCTTACTAGTTTCCTGGGAATTATCTTTTTTTTTTTTTTTTTCCCTCAGCCTCATTTGCTCAGAGGGAAGAGTATATAGTGCATGAAGCATGTGCTATGACCTTTCATAAAGGTTAAAATAATTTGTCCAAGGATATTTAATCAGCCAGGGAAAGAATTGAGACTCCAAATCTGGCCAGGCATTGTTGGGGAAAATGCAATATAAGAAAGAGCTTTTGAAGGAGCTTGAAGTCTAGTGGAAGACAGAGATCCATAAACACACTGACGTAGGCTTAAAAAAGGGCTCACATGATCGGAATGAGTCAAGTTGCATGGGAGATCAAATGGGTGAATGATTAATTCTGTCATGAGTTCTTTCTATCTATCTATCTATATATGGGGATTCCTGGTGTCACTGAAGCTTTGAGAAACAATATTAATAAAAATAACAAAGCCAAGCTCCCACTGAATATGAACTTTATTTTTTATCCTAATATTTGAAATCCTAATATTTCTAAGCCCTGCCTTTTAAGAAGGGTCCTCCCAGCTCAAACACTCTATATACTAAATGTTACTCAAAATAAATAGGTCACTGGGTTAAGGTTTATGAACCCTTTTGGCTATAAAGAGATTAGTTTGTCCTACCCTTGGCTGGGCCCATTGTTTATTCTTAAAAGTCAAGAATCTGGATGTCTTCCTCTACTTAAGAGAATCAAACTCAGTCTTTTGCTCATTCTCCTCAGTTCCCTTTTTCGTGTCTTCTTTCCTTTGGTAGTAACCATGACATCCATCAGTCTAACAAAGATATTAGATAAAAATCTAACTTGTTAGATTGTAATATTTCCCCAAATATTACAAAGGACCAAAAAAGGCTAAATTTGCCCAGTTTTCTTCCTTTCTCCAAACTAGTTCACACAGTCCTGCAATTACATGGACGCTTTTAATACTTTAACCTAAAACTTTCTTAGGAGGCAGCAAACATCTCTTTCCCAATAGTTTCAACAAAAGACTCCCTGAATATCATAAATTCTGACTGAGGCTCATGCCCATTCCAGAACCAAAGATGGTGGCCAGGAGGCTTTATATATGGGACAGGTGCTCCAAATCTGGAAAATCCCGTGAACAGAGGGGCCTGGCAGGCTACAGTCCATGGGATTACAAAAGAGTTGCACACGACTTAGTGACCAAACAACAACAACTCATTTCACTGTGTATTTCACCAATACGGGGGAAGAAAAGACCAAAAATATTGTTACTAGAAACAGGGAGAATAGACGTTGGGCTATCCTAAAACCACTATCATGAGTATATAAGACCCTACTCAGAAATAGTAGAAGTCTTGGGAAGGGCACTGTATTTTTTAATAAAGTCTGGAACAGAAATTTGAACTAAGTCTTATAGAGATCTTAAGAGGCAGGAAGACATCATCTAATATGTAGTTTGTGTTGTGGAAAAGAGTAAGATGAGAGGTAGGTCTAGGGACCTCCCTGGTGCTTCAGCAGCTAAGAGTCTGTGCTCTCAAAGCAGGGGGCCTGGGTTCGATCTTCAGTCAGGGAATTGAACTAGATCCCACATGCTGCAACTAAGAGTTTTTATGTTGCAGCAAAGATCCCGGGTGCTGCAACCAAGACCCAGAGCAGCCAAATAAATAAATAAAATTTTTAAAAAGAGGTAGGTCTACCACGAAGCCAGTGAAGCTTAAGCTTTCCATATTTGACAGCAATCCTAAAAACGTTCCACGACACTACCATTAATGAACTATAATGCTGAAACAAACTTTTCCAAACCATCAATAGTAAAATATTTAAATAATTCATACTAAAGGGAAGAATACCTATTTTTCCTCTCTATGAAATTGATATTATTAAATTAATGTAATATAAAGAGGTGATCAAATAGTATACAGCCTAAAACTTGGGGAAAATACTTTCGAAGTGTGTCAAATATTCATTCATAAAAACTTTATGCTGTTTATCAGGATTTTGTTATGCCTGTGGTATTTGTCAGTTCTCTCTAGCTTGTTGTCTTCTTTTCTCTATCGAATTAAATATTCACATAGGTACTTATGTATTTATAATTATTGTTTATTTTCTTAAAGAGATCACCAAAACTGTACAAGCTGCAGACCTCACAGAACCTGCATTTAGCCCTGGATTCGTCCTTTTAGAAGCACCCAGAGAGCGGCCCAGAGCTTCAAGCTTACTTTCAGTGTTAATTGCTCAGTTGTGTCTGACTCTTTGTGACCCCAAGAACTGTAGTCCATCAGGCTCCTCCTGGAGTGGAGAGCCATTTCCTCCTCCACGGTATCTTCCCGACCCAGGAATCAAAGTCAGGTCTCCTGCATTGCAGGCAGATTCTTTACCGTCTGAGCCACCAGGAAAGCTCCTTTCCCAGCAATCTCTGACCAGAAATCCTTTCCCCACAAACCTGAGGAGGAGAAGATATCCGTGGCTCTGCATTCCCAGCTTAATTCCCAAGGTGACTCCTCTTGGGCAAGCCTTTTTTAATGTATAAAAAAATATATATGCATATATTTTTGGTCCTGTGGCAGACAGCATCGTAGTTCCCCAATCAGGGATCAAACTTAACAACTGGACCACTAGGGAAGCCCCTGAACAAGCTTAATTGCTCTCTCTTTGAACCAACCAGCCTATGGGAAAGAGATAGATTGACTGGTTTAAGCCAATCACAGCCCATTCCTGGATTAAGGGTGGGGTCAATCCCACCCAAACCACAGAGGTAAGAACAGAGACAGAGGGTTAATTTTCCAAAGAAACTGGGTGTCCTGGTACCAAGGAGAAGGTGATACTGGACAGAAAGCCGTAGGTATCTCAAAGCTGAGATTTGCATTGAGTGTAAAATTTAAGAGGGCACCAAAAACTCAGCAAGTTAAATAATATTTTTATGCACTTTTTAAAAAAACTGAACCCGAAAACTACAGCCTGCAGGCTGGCTGCTAAAAAAAAAAAAAAAAAAATGAAACGCTTCAGGAATTTGCATGTCATCCATGTAGGGGCCAGGCCAGTCTTCTCTGTATCGTTCCAATCTTACTATATGTGCTGCCAAAGTGAGCACCTGCCTGCATTTTTTGTTTTTTATTAATAAGTAACTTTTATAACAGTGTCTGGGCTACCTCCCTGGGGAGTTCGGCTCTGCCTCACCATTGCCTTAGAAATTTTTGATGTTCTAGAAGAAACTTTCTGGGTCCGAGGGCTTCTTGGAACTCAGGAATTGTGAGGTGTTCTTATCCTACGTGTGTGCGTGCTCAGACGCCAAGTCATGTCTGACTGTGACCCCATGGACTGTAACCCGCTAGGCTCCTCTTCCATGGGATTTCCCAGGCCAGAATACTGGAGTGCGTTGCCATTTCCTTCTCCAAAGGATCTTCCCAACCCAGGGATCGAATCTTCATCTTCTGCGTTGGCAGATGGGTTCCTTACCACTGAGCCACCAGGGAAGCCCTTCTTATCCTATACCTGTTCCTGTGTTAGTCACTCAGTTGTGTCCGACTCTTTGTGACCCCATGGACCATATCCCACCAGGCTCCTCTACTAATGGAATTCTCCAGGCAAGAATACTGGAATGGGTTGGAGAAGATTCCCTTCTCCGTGGGATTTTCCTGATCCCAGGGATCAAATCTGGGTTTCTTGCATTGTAGGCGGACTCCTTACCATCTGAGCCACCAGGCTATAAGTCAGCCCTAAATTGGCCTCCTGATTCAGAGAGGTGTGGGAAAGCAGAGGATGCTCCATTTCCCTAACAATTAGGATCATCCCTTGTTGCTCAGCTGGTAAAGAATCCACTTGCAATGCAGGAGAGCTGGGTTCAATCCCTGGGTTGGGAAGATCCCCTGGAGAAGCGAAAGGCTACCCTCTCCAGTATTCTGGCCTGGAGAATTCCATGGAGACTGTCCATGGGGTCACAGAGAGTCAGACATGACTGAGTAACTTGGGCATCCCTGATAGCTCAGTTGGTAAAGAATCCGCCTGCCAAGCAGGAGAGCCCAGTTTGATTCCTGGGTCAGGAAGATCTGCTGGAGAAGGGATAGGCTATCCACTCCAGTATTGCTGGGCTTCCCTTGTGGCTCATCTAGTAAAGAATCCACCTGCAGTGTGGGAGATCTGGGTTGGGAAGATCCCCTGGAGAAAGGAAAGGCTACCCACTCCAGTATTTTGGCCTGGAGAATTCCATGGACTGTATAGTCCATGGGGTTGCAAAGAGTTGTATGCAACTGAATGACTTTCACTCATTCCCATATTCATAGCACAAGCCGTTCACTTGATTTTGAAGAAAAAAGACTGGCAGGAGGCCTTGGACTCAAGCAGAGCCTCTGCCCTACAGTTCTAGCCCCACACTCCCCCTCCTCAACCCCAAGCTGATGAGGGCAGGCTCAGCCAGCTTGCTGGTGATGCCACATGACATCTGCTGGGGACAGATGGAGGAAGAGGCAGGCAGACCCTATCCAGCTTGCTGCCAGCCCAAGGCAGGCCTTGTTATTTGATGTGGGTGCACTGTGGGCTTCAGTTACTGAGCTAGGCTTTATCTTCTCTGACAGCTCATAAAAAATCAACCCCATCGCATGCTGTCAGAAGCTTGTACCTAGAAACAGCCCCAGGTATTGGTGAAAGGGAAAAATGCATCCTTCCTTCTGACTGCATGTGAGACTAGAGAGCCAGAATTTCATCAACAGGACCACAGATAATGAGTAGAAGTGACTAATAACTCACAGGTGATCCAAACATGTCGTTTTAAATAACAGTATCTATTTACTTCTAAAAAACACATTCATGGAAATGTCAATAAGAGCCATTTGTCAGCTCTGTGACCTTGGTGAGTCACCAGGACACTTAACCATGTGGGTGCTCGGTCTCTCCAAATGGAGGTAAGGGGCAGAAATTGAGTGATCATCTCTGAGGCCCTTTCCCGCTCTGACAGCTATAGTCTTATGAGATGGGGGTCACTTCCCTCCTTTCCCTTCCCAAGCAGAAGTAGGCAGCCCCAAGACAGCTGTGTTGCCCAGAAGACCATGGCAGAAAACATGGTCAGAGCATTAAAAACCTGTCTATACTGGCAAGGGAGACTGATGTGTAAAATACTTCCCCCTCCCCCCAAAAAACCTGTCACTTACTATTAGAGCTTAATTTAAAATAATCTCAGGACTTCCCTGGTGATCCAGTGGCTAAGACTCAGCATTCCCAATAGCAGGGGGCTCAGATTCAATTCCTGGTCAGGGAACTAGATGCCATATGCTGGAACAGAGGGATCACATACAGTAACTAAATGCTGCATAGAAGACTGAAGAAACTGCATGCTGCAATTAAGACTCAGTGTAGCCAAACAAATAAAAATAAATGTTTTAAAATTTTAGGGGCTCCCCTGGTGGAGAAGGCAATGGCAACCCACTCTAGTACTCTTGCCTGGAAAATCCCATGGACGGAGGAGCCTTGTAGGCTGCAGTCCATGGGGTCTCTAAGACTCGGACATGACTGAGCGACTTCACTTTCACTTTTCACTTTCATGCATTGGAGAAGGAAATGGCAACCCACTCCAGTGTTCTTGCCTGGAGAATCCCAGGGACGGGAAGCCTGGTGGGCTGCCGTCTATGGGGTTGCACAGAGTTGGACATGACTGAAGTGACAGCAGCAGCAGCTGGTGGCTCAGTGGTAAAGAATCCAACTGCCAAGGCAGGAGACATGGGCTCTAACCCTGATACAGGAAGATCCCATATGCTGCAGAGCAACTAAACCTGTGTGCCACAAGTACTGAGCCTGTGCTTTAAATAATCTCAGGACTTTAAAATAATCTCAGGACTTTAAGATAATCTCAGGACTTCCCTGGTGATCCAGTGGCTAAGGCAGAAAACATGGTCAGAGCATTAAAAACCTGTCTATACTGGCAAGGGAGACTAATGTGTGCTTTAAAACCCAGGAGCCACAACTACTGAAGCCTGCACGCTCTAGAGCCCATGCTCTGCAACAAGAGAAGCCACCGCACTGAGAAGCCCATGCTGCGTAACTAGAGAGTAGCCCCTGCTCGCTGCAACTACAGAAAAGCCTGCTCAGCGAGAAGACCCAGCAGAGTCAAATATAAATAAATAAATTATTATTTTTTAGAAGTCTAAAGATAATCTCAGGAATATGTTACATATCACATTTGTGACAGCTCGGTTCCTTTGAGAAGCGGATGCCAAGAAAGGCTTAGGCATATAGGAGATTTATTGAGGGAAAGACCTGTGAGGGAAAAGGCACAGTGGGAGCCAGGGGAGATGGGGGAGAGACTCCAGACCTCAAAGCAGAGCTGTCACTTGTGAAGGGAAAGGCGACACTGGAAGGTGGGGGAGGAAAGGTCTCAGACTGTAGGTGCTCTACAAACATTTCAAATAGACTGAAATCAGTTTCCTAGGGCTGCCACAACAAAGGACCATGGACTGGGAGACCTAAAGAATGGAAATTTTCCTATAGTTCTGGAGGCTACATTTCTGAGATCAAGGTGTTGGCAGGATTGGTTTTATTCCAAGGGCTTTCTTCTTGACTTGTAGACACCTGTCCTCTCCCTGTGTCTGTACTTCATCTTCCCTCTGTATAGGTCTATATTATAACATCCTCCTCTTTCTTTTTTTTTTTTTTTAGGATTTATTTGTTTGTTTGTTTGCACTGAGTCTTAGGTGCAGCATGCAGGATCTTTTATCTGTGGCATGTGGGATCTAGTTCCCTGACCAGGGATCGAACCTAGGCCCCCTGTATTGGGAAAATAGAGTCTTAGCCACTGGACCACCAGGGAAATCCCCCTCATCTCCCCTTCTGATAAGGACACCAGTCATAGCGGATTAAGGTCCACCATCATGACATCATTTTAACTTGTTTTTGTTTAGTCACAAAGTTGTGTCCGACTCTTTTGACCCCATGGACTGTAGCCCACCAGGCTCCTCTATCCATGAGATTTGCCAGGCAAGAATACTGGAGTGTGTTGCCACTTCCTTCTCCAGGGATCTTCCAAACCCAGAGATCAAACCCACATCTTCTGCATGGGAAGGCTGATTCTTTACCACTGAGACACCTGGGGAGCCCCCATTTTAACTTAATTACCTCTTAAAAGTCATATTCAGAGGCACTGGGGTTAGGACTTCAACATATGAACTTGGGGGAATGCAATTCACTCCGTAACAGGCAAGAAAGGTTTCCTCAAGCCAGTTGCCCATTAGAGGAGCCGTGTGTATCACAGCAATGGGATACCTTGAGTATCCTCGCAAGCTCCTAGCAAGGAAGAACTGAGGGAAAAACAGGATGAATGAGAACCTCTGAACCTATCCTCATGGAACTTTATATTTGTTACTGACAAGAACAGTAACAAATTCTGTTCTTGGCTGGAAGCCAGCCCACAGGACACATGGCCTTGTGCAAACATTGTGGTGGATTCAAAGAGGCCACAGCTGGGGCCCTCAGTTAATTATCCCACTGCTGGCAGGAGATCTATGGTGCATTTTCATGGTCACTGTGACATTCAATCTTCATTTACTAAATTGCTCAAGAAAAATTAATTGACCACCTATTAGGTACTAGGTGAGTGAGTCTCAGCCCTGATTGTCCAACAACAAAATTACTGATAGAGATTTTGTTTTCCAGTACATTTTTCTGGGCCCATCTCTGCAGGGGGTCACTGTCCTTGAGAGTTGGTGTGTCAGGTGCTGGGGTGGGGAGAGTGCTAAATGGGACAGCCTCTGCCCACCGGAGCTCCACACCAGCAGACGGAATTAACAGCTTCAAAAGCCTCGTGCACAGAATTGCAGCCACATTACAACGCCCTGGTTAAATCAGTAACTAGAATCAGCTGGAGGCAAGAAGGACTTGTTATGACTGTTGTCAATCAGTAACACATGTAAAGTTCCATGAGGATAGGTTCAGAGGTTCTCATTCATCCTGTTTTTCCCCTCGGTTCTTCCTTGCTAGGAGCTTCATCTGCACATCTTCCAGCTGAAACCAGGAGGAATGACTCAACTCAGACTGTCGTGAGATTCCTGGCAAAAGTTAAACCCCAGTGCCAACATGCTCATTCCCACAGTGCATCCTCCAACTTCATCTGGTGGCTATCCTCTTGGCTGCGTTCACAAACCTCCAATGTCATGGAAGCACATTCTCCTCCTAGTTCCAGCAAAGGGAAAAAGGGCTACAGGCTCGATCCTCTACTCTGATGTGAAATGTGAAGGAAAGATCAGGCTTTTCAATCCTGTCTTGCCTTTTACCAGGCAGACCACTGGGAGCAAAGTATTTAGTCTCTTGACATCTCAACTACCTTACCTATTATTTGGAAGTAATAGTAACTACCCTGCAAATTAGTTATGAGGATTAAGACATCGAAGATAAGAATGTCCCCTATGACTATGAGCTCATAGTTGGTATGTTATAAATACTAAGCCTTCCCACCCCAATCATCAGCAAATTATTTTCTCTAGCGTTAGAACAAAAATTCTCTTGCCAAAACCATGGAGGAAATCCAAAACCTCCAGCTTCCATTTTCCTTGAAATTCCCCCTTTTACCTCCTTTATGTACCTGGGAGCTGCCACAGCAGCCAAAACCTACTCTCTGGAAAGGCTCTGACGTCAAGCTTTGCCACCTCATGTGAATTTCTACTTCTCTGAACATTTCATCCAGAAGCATGCCATGATAACTATTCAGCCTCACCATGGAAAAAAGAGGCTTTACCTCTTGGTAAAGAAAACGACATCAATAGCAAGGACCTTTCTGGTGGCCTCAACCACACCAGATAGGTGTCCTCCTCTTATGGGGTGGCCTTGGTTGGAAGGGCAGTGTAAGGTAGGAAGGATCATCCCCCCAGGAGAGTGCAGACATTTCTAGAAGGAACTATCTCTCTTCTTTCAAACTAAATCTAACCCTGGATCCTGATATTTATAAAACAGGAACATATCCTATTTCATCAACATAAAAATTTTCAGTGCAGTTGTATAACCTTTGCTCATTATAACCCCAAAATGTAAGAACAAGAAGATTGTGTTGAAATTAGGACATTAGACAACAGTTACATTTTCTATCATCTTCAATAACTTGTTGTTTGAGTTGTTCAGGATCTAGGAAACTGGGCTGCATGTTGTTAATGGTCCCAGTCTTTTAACAGCTCTTCCGTCAATCTTGAGAGACACTTTGAGAAAAACATCCCTAAAGCTTGTATAGGTCCATCTAGTTAAAGCTATGGTTTTTCCAGTAGTTACGTGTGGATGTGAGAGTTGCACCATAAATGAAGCTGAGTGCCAAAGAAATGATGCTTTTGAACTGTGGCGTTCAATAGACCCTTGAGAAGACTTCTGAGAGTCCCTTGGACTGCAAGGAGATCAAACCAGTCCTAAAGGAAATCAGTCCTGAATATTCGTTGGAAGGACTGATGCTGAAGCTGAAGCTTCAATACTTTGGCCACATGATGGGAAGAACTGACTTACTGGAAAAACCCTAATGCTGGGAAAGATTAAAGGCAGGAATAGAAGGGAACAACAGAGAGTGAGGTAGTTGGACGGTATCACTGGCTCGATGGATATTAGTTTGAGTAAACTCCGGGAGTTGGTGATGGACAGGGAAGCCTAGCATGCTGCAGTTCATGGGGTCGCAAAGAGTCGGACACGAATGGGCAACTGAACCGAACTGAACTGAAAGCTTGAAGATATATATGTGTGTGTGTGTGTGTGTGTGTGTGTGTGTATCCATCAGCACCAAGAATGGACAATCATTGCTTATTATCTATAACATAATTAACATGTTTGTATGGCACCCCACTCCAGTACTCTTGCCTGGAAAATCCCATGGATGGCGGAGCCTGGTAGGCTGCAGTCCATGGGGTCGCTAAGAGTCAGACGTGACTGAGCAACTTCACTTTCACTTTTCACTTTCATGCTTTGGAGAAGGAAATGGCAACCCACTCCAGTGTTCTTGCCTGGAGAATCCCAGGGACGGGGAAGCCTGGTGGGCTGCTATCTATGGGGTCGCACAGAGTCGGACACGACTGAAACGACTTAGCAGCAGCAGCAGCAGCAGCAGCAGTTATCAAGTTATAACCTAGGTGAGAATAACTCTGTAATGATGCACCTGCACTTGGGAGGTCCACACGGCTGTGCTAAGACACATGAATAGCCTTGACCTTCACACAAGACCAGCAAAGAGTGGCAAGCTTCCAGATCAATACACATCTACAAGAGATTTCAATGTATGCACGGCTGAGATGTTTCGACAAGATTTTTCCCAGGCCTACAAAGAAAGTTCACATGTAAATATATATTCATATGCTCATACCTCCTATGGTTAAAATTACACTGGATCTGTTTGATTATTCTTACTGTCTTTTATTCTTGTTTAAAGCCACTTTCATTTTTTAATGAAATTTGACTCAAGAGTTTGCAGAGTCCCTGAATCAATGAAAAAGCAAGAGAGTTCCAGAAAAACATCTATTTCTGCTTTATTGACTGTGCCAAAGTCTTTGACTGTGTGGATCACAATAAACTGTGGAAAATCCTTCAAGAGATGGGAATACCAGACCACCTGACCTGCCTCTTGAGAAACCTGTATACAGGTCAGGAAGCAACAGTTAGAACTGGACATGGAACAACAGACTGGTTCCTAATAGGAAAAGGAGTACGACAAGGCTGTGTATTGTCACCTTGCTTATTTAACTTATATGCAGAGTACATCATGAGAAGCACTGGGCTGGAGTGTTTCTTTATTCCAGCACAAGCTGGAATAAAGATTGCCGAGAGAAATATCAATAACCTCAGATATGCAGATGACACCAATCTTACGGCAGAAAGTGAAAAAGAACTAAAGAGCCTCTTGATGAAAGTGAAAGTGGAGAGTGAAAAAGTCGGCTTAAAGCTCAACATTCAGAAAACTAAGATCATGGCATCCAGTCCCATCACTTCATGGCAAATATATGGGGAAACAGTGGAAACAGTGTCAGACTTTATTTTGGGGGGCTCCAAAATCACTGCAGATGGTGATTGCAGCCATGAAATTAAAAGAGGCTCACTCCTTGGAAGGAAAGTTATGACCAACCTAGACAGCATATTGAAAAGCAGAGATATTACTTTGTCAACAAAGGTTCGTCTAATCAAGGGTATGGTTTTCCCAGTAGTCCTGTACGGATGTAAGAGTTGGACTATAAAGAAAGCTGAGTGCTGAAGAATTGATGCTTTTGAACTGTGGTGTTGGAGAAGACTCTTGAGAGTCCCTTGGACTGGAAGGAGATCCAACCAGTCCATCCTAAAGGAGATCAGTCCTGGGTGTCCATTGGAAGGATTGATGTTGAAGCTGAATCTCCAATACTTTGGCCACTTGATGCGAAGAGCTGACTCATTTGAAAAGTTCCTGATGCTGGGAAAGATTGAGGGCAGGAGGAGAAGGGGATGACAGAGGATGAGATGGTTGGATGGCATCACCGACTCAATGCACATGAATTTGGGTAAACTCCAGGAGTTGGTGATGGACAGGGAGGCCTGGTGTGCTGCAGTTCATGGGGTCGCAAAGAATCGGACACGACTGAACGACTGAACTGAACTGAAATGAAGCATCTCTGCAGGACCCTGATCCCTGCCTAAACTGAGCCCAATATAGTTGGAGGAATAAGGCCCAGAGTAATGTGGAGTCCTGTCCAGCTCACAGAGCCCATTCATGGCACCACTACAATGAGAACCTTTAACTTTAGCCTTCTTGGTCAGTGTTCTTAACAAGACACCAGAGTTCCAGGAGGTTCCTAGTGCCCCACAGTAAGGGCAGTGACAGATGTCAGCACGTAGCCAAGCCTGAAATCCTTTCCCAAAGGAGGGAGAAAATTCTTGAAATGACTGGTGGCCTTTATGAATCAGACTATGCTGTGGACCATGGAAAAATAATGGTTTGTTTGGTTTGGTTTACCTTCTGAGAAAGAGAGGCCAAGCTACATCACACCAAGGTGTGGTGACACTGAGTCTGAGCTGTGACCCCCAGTGTTGTGGGGAAGGGATTCGGCATCTGTGGGCTGGGGTGTCTTGGGGACCAGGTTTGAGTCTGGGCCAACAGAAGGGCAAGCCCAGGAGGCCTGAGGCAACAATCTCTCCATCTGCCAGACAGTTGCAATAGCTATTCTAAGCCCTGGCTCGAGGCCAGCCTTGATTGATTCAGCAATAAAATTACATGTTCCAAAACTCATCTGTTTTGGACCATCAATGACAAAGAGAGCTATTACAGAATGTCAGATCTGTCCCTGTGTTTGGGACATATCTCTGTATTAATACTTGTTTGGCCTCTACAAATGATTCATGTGGGGCAGTGGAATGACTGAGTCACTGTCAGAATAATTTACTCACATCCCTCTCATCATTATTGTACATTCTTTCCTAGGGCCAAACATTACTCACATGTTTCTTTGACCCACGTTAATATGAATGTCACCGATGGGCTGTTTTCTCTCTGCTGAGCTGAGGTGTGGTAAACAGGAAAACAAGATGAAAAGCATTTCCAATGATAGTTATGGAACCCTGTGGTTAAAGGGTCAACCCACATTTTCTAGTCATGGAACAAAAGAATGATGATCAAGCTTGGAATTAACAAATTCTACCTCTGTCCACACCTCCGCTATTTCAAAGGGTTTTCTAGTGCTGCTACAGTGAAGTCTATTTCCCTCTCCTACCACAGGCATCTTTTTGCTGCCCCAGGCTCAGGAAGCAACTGTGAACCATCCTCTTTGTTCAGACTCCCCTTCCTTTAGGCAAAAAGAACAGAAATCTTCAACTAGCTTAGCAAAAAGCAGGGACTATATGGACTTCCCTGGTGGTCCAGTGGCTAAGACTCCGTTTCCAATGCAGGGCGCCCAGGTTTGATCCCAGGTCAGGGAACTAGATCCTACATTTGCAACTAAAAATTCTGCATCCCATAAATAAGACCCAATGCAGCCAAATAAATAAACATTAAAAACAAACAAACAGAGACTGTTTTGGAAGGAAAGTGGGGTTTGTCTCAGGAAGCTGAGCTAGTGAGGAGATAGGACATACTTGGGAGAGCTAGAGTTCCTTCTCTAAAGAGATGCATTTTTAACAATTTAAGGAGACATGTGGGTAGGAGGGTCACTGAGCTCCTGTTGCCAGGTTAGAGGAAGAAGTATGATGTCAAGGAGTTTGACAGTAAGACCAGCCCCACCTGACACTGCATCATGGGGAGGAACTACTGTAATTACACGACACAAGAAACCAACGCTTCCTCTATTTCTACCTGTGCCAAGTGGCCCTTCTTCTGTTCAAATCTGGTTCAGAGTATGGACTGTGCCCCACACACCCTGTTATCCATCTGAACACAAGGACTGCTGGCTAAATTCCAAATACCCAAGACCGAAATCTTCATTTCTGCCTAAGAGAATGGCTCGATCTTTGAAATTTTATTGTCTTGTACAGGGCATTCTCTGTACTAGTTCGTTGTAGTTATAAAACAGTTAGCAAGACAGCTTACATTTGCATTTAATCAATATTTTCTATCCTATACATCTCTGCCCCCAATTTCTTTCTCTTCAAAATCCATTCTTGAAAAGAAAAGAAAAATCACTGGAGAAATGTGTGTTAAAAAACAACAATAAAAACCATCTGACAACTGACGTGCCAATAGTCAAGTCTGTGACTTGTAGAGAAGGTGGTCAAACAGTGGCACATGATACACCTATACCCACCCACCAGCACTTCAAGGCCTGCCCTCAGCCAGGACCCAGGCTCACCATCAGACACTCAGGGTCAGGCTGACTAGGGCTCCCCAGGGCTAGAGGGACTATGCTCTGGTCCCCAGAAACCTGTGCCTAGAATCTAGTTAGCTTCTCTCTTTGCTTTTCTCCATTGTTTCTAAATAGCTTGCCACACCCTTCTCATTTTGCCGGGGGCAATTTTATGACTTCATGTACAAGTAGTCTGGCCCTGTGAGTGCCCCGAAAATGGAAGACATAAGGCTTGTATGGAGTGTAAAGGAAGCTCTCCGTCATTAATTGCGGCACATACCAGTGTGTGTTTTATCATACTGGGAAGGTTGACTCCCATGCATCCATTTGGATTTAAGGTTTTGTTTCTTCAACACATGGGTGTATATTTTCCAAGATACTCCTAAAATATTGAGTTGGCCTAAAGGTTTGTTTGGGTTTTCCATAACATCTTATGTAATTAACCTTTTGGCCAACTCAATATAAACAGAGAATGTTCATGAGTGGAGGAAAGCAGAGTAGTTGTGCTGCTGTCCACCAGGTAAGGAATATCGGGATAGTCTGAGAAGAGAGAGGACATGGAAGGGCAAGAAATTTGGCCTAAATGGTTGCTGCCACAAGGAAGATGGTTAGTGTCTAAGCATGACTTGCCACATGCGTATGTGTGTGCTCAGTCACTCAGTCACGCTTGAATCTTTGTGACTCCATGGACTAGAGCCCACCAGGCTCCTCTGTCCATGGGATTCTCCAGGCAAGAATACCAGAGTGGGTTGCCATTTCCTACTCCAGGGGACCTTTCCTACTCCAGGGATCAAACTTGTGTCTCGTGTATTGGCAAGCAGATTCTTTATCACTGTGCCACCTGGGAAGCCCATGTGATTAGGAAACACAGACCAATCTCATTTGCACTGACACCCCTGGAGCTCCAGGCAGCTTCCTTGAGGGGTAGGGGGCTTGTTAGGTACAACCACCATTTTTCTGGAGATGATATTTCATCTCTTGCACAAGGAGATATTCTATTAAATTAATGGCCCTGGAAGCACAACTAGTGGCCTTGATCCATCAGCCATGGAGCTGTCAACCCTGGACCCACCCACCGTCCTTGTCAGGTTTTCCTACGGGAGTGTTTGCCCCAACTCTGCTTAGAAATAGGGCACTGGCTTTGGCCAGTCTATCACAGTTGAGAAAATAAATTAAAAAGAAAAAAGGAGAACATAGAAGCCAGGGAAAGGAGAAGAGCCAGATGAAGTTCCTTTCAAGATTCCCTCTGTGGACTTTCTTGGCGGCCCAGTGGTTAAGACTCCACACTTCCTTTGCAGGGGGCACGGGTTTGATCCCTGGTTGGGGAACCAAGATCCCATATGCTGTAGGACAAGGCCAGAAAACAAAATAAGACCAAAAGACTCCCTCCATGCCAGGCACATGCTTTCCATCAGGCCTGAGAATCCACTATTCTTTCTGACAACACGAGAGCTGGTACACTGTGCCCTTCAGACTAGAGAGGAAAGAGAGGCTCAAGGGGTTAAATGACCTACCCATGGACACACAGTTGACTCGGGGCAGAGCCAAGATTCAACCCTGAGGCTCTCTGCCTTTAAAGCTCATGAGCACTCATCACTGCTGCGGATTATCTCATTTCCCTTATCTGGCTGTCAAGGAGTAATTACCTCGCAATTCCCTCCTGTCTCATTCTTTCCATTACCATCACCCTCACACGTTAACACAGATCAGGCTCTGTCAGCTCGTGGTCAGCCGTCCCTTCTGCCGATAGCTGCCCCATATTGGTCCCTTAGGCCAACAGACCACCTGTGCATCCCAGTTACTCTGCCCATATGGTGGCCCCGGCTGTCCCATGACCTCCTGCTCCCACTCACTTTTGCTCTGGTCCCAACTCCACTGGTGTCCTAATGGTTAAAGAAGACAGCTTCAGGGACAAGAAATACACAGTGATCAAAACTGTCAGAACCGCCTGCCCTGAAATTCATGGGCACTAAGGGGGCAATCCCTCATCAGGCTGGAGGACAGAACATGCAGCGAGGAGAGGGCCTGGAACCCGGGAAGTCTGCCCTTCCAGCCCCCTCTGCTGCCTTCCTGCCTGTGGCTGGTGCCTGCTTAGCCCGCGTGGGAGAGGACCCCGTCCACAGGGCCCGGCCCTGGCGCCCCCTAGAGGCCACTGAACGCAGCAACCCTTATTCGGTCCAGGAAATGACTGTCTATAGTGGATTCTTCAGCCTGGTTGCTCTGATAGCTCCAGAGATAGGGAGAGTACCACCTCTTTTCACTGCCAGACAGCCCTCATCATCAGAAAGACCACACCGCTGTTTTCATGCATTTCTAGTCCTGATCTTCTTACCCAGATTTATGAAAACGACTTCATTTTCCCAAAGGTCTTCTCCTGTATTTAATTTTTTAAAGCAAAAGCATCTTTTTGTTTTTTAAATTTATTTAGCTGTGCCGGGTCTTAGTAGTGGCATGTAGGAGCTGGTTCCCTGACCAGGGATCAAACCCAGGCCCCATGCCTTGGGAGCACGGAGCCTTAACCACTGGACCACCATGGGTGTCCCAGATCTTCTCCTTTAGAAGCTGAGCATTCCCAGGACCTTCAAATATCCCCTGCTGGTTTGATTCCTGGGTCAGAAAGATCCCCTGGAGAAGGGCATGGCAACCCACTCCAGTATTCTTGCCTGGAGAATCCCATGGATAGAGGAGCCTGGTGGGCTACAGTCCACAGAGTTGCAAAGAGTTGGACACGACTGACGTGTCCTAGCATGCAAGCATGCAGGGTGTTTTCAGGGCCCTAGGGCATCCCAGTGTCTGTTCTGGGATGTCCTCCTCTGTATCAAAGTCCCTTTTAACCTGAGCACCCAAAACTGAACTCTGTGCTCCAGACATTGTCTGCTCTGCAAATGAAAGATAGATTATTTTTCATCCAAATACCATACTCTTATTCTTTTAACATCATTAATTATATTCTGGTTATTGGATACGAATATTTCCAACAAGATTCTTAGGTTTAAATTCAGTTTTCTGATAGCCAGACATACCGTTCTCTCATACCATTGTCTCCTATACTCATCAATCATTGCAAGACTGTACATTTCCAGCCATGACATTCCACCTTGATGACATCAGGCAGCTGTTCCCCCTTGCTGAAATTATTTGGGGCCCTAATTCTACCATCAAATTCACTATCATTTGTCTTTCTATAAATCTCAAATTTGATTAAGACATATAGTGTGAATCTGAGTCACTGATATGAACACTGAACATGACTGTTGAAGACCAAAGCTTTTCAGAATATATTTAGAAGCTTTCTTCCAGTCTGTCACCCATTCTTCAATCAATAATGTTTTAGATTCCGTCTTTTAAAAAGTCACAGATTAATCTCTCTCCTAACTCAATCAGCATTTCTTCATTTTGTAAATTTAACGGCTCTTTACAGTCCGGATATACCATACCTGCTACATGCATACCCCCAATATGATCGACCAATAGTCCCATTGAAAGGCGGAATAGAAGATCGTTGGGTTTGATTTACAGTGAGCCACTGCTGGCTCTTGGTGAATTTCTACTTGCTTGACTAAGAATTCACAAAACATTCACTTAATTCCCTAGAGAGTTCTAGATTCCACCTTCTTTCCTTTTTTTTTTTTTTAAGTCTTTATTTATTACAATATTGCTTTTGTTTTATGTTTTGGTTTTTTGGCCAAAAGGTATGTAGGATCTTAGCTCCCTGACCCAGAATCTAATCCAAACCCCCTGCATTAAAAGATGAAGTCTTAACCACTGGGCTGCCAGGTTAAGTCCTGATTCTCCCTCCTTTCCTTTTTTGACAATTAGGGCAGTGTTTTCTTTCTTTCTTTCTTTTTTAAGTTTGGAATTGCTTTTATTGGGGCAAGCATGGCAGGCCCACCATGGTCAGCTTAGTGTTCTGCCCTCCAAGGCAGCCAAAGCCGGGCATCTCCATGGGTTAGTGGAACATGCTGAGCTCAATCAGAGGGTGTAGGCAGGGGGTTGGGGGGAGCTGCCAGGGCCTGGGGCTGATGGAACAGGAGCAGGTAGCACCGGCTGGCTGGCCTTGGCTAGCATGGACTTCCCAGGCAGTGCCCCAGGGCAACATGGGGGCTGAGAAGCTCCCTGGTGGAGGCAGGCAGCACCTGGGGGCCCACAGGCCTTGGAGGATACTGGGCCCACGGTGGGCAGAGGCTTGCAGGAGCCCAGCCATACCTGGCCAGCATGCCTGAGAGCTGGGCAGTGGCAAGACTTTCACCAGGAGGGAGGCAGCTCCCACCCCAGGTCTGGGTCCTTGGGGCCTGGGGTGTGAAGGGGGATACAGAAGGCACTTACTAGGGAGCTGAGGCTGGAAGGCTGAAGCCAGAGGCCTGGGGATGGGGGCCCTGGCCTGGGCTGGCTGGGTCTAGAACAGTGTTTTCTTACCTTGAGCCTTCCCATACTTCCTGTTTTTCATAATTCCTCAGAGATGACTGACAGGCATTCTAGTCCATTTACCTGCAATTTGACTGAACCAGGATATGAACTTATTCAAAACAGGTGTTTGGTTTTTTTCCCCATTCCTTCCCCTACCTTGGGCTTCCATTTCCTGGTCCCCATGTTTTGCATTGTGTTGATCATTAACCTTGATAGAATGGCAAAGTTAAAAAACAGGTGTGTTTTCTCTTTGTCACTTGTAAACATGATATCATCTACCCCAAACAGGCTCATGCCTTTGTAGTTCTTCCTGCCCTGAACCAAATAAAAGCAGTCATTATTCTTGTTCTTCAAGCCCAAGTTTACTCTGCCCCTTATTCATCCTGTTTCTATCTTTACAAATTTATTCATTCATTCACCCACTGGATGAACTTTTATTAGGAAATCTATATCTTGTTCCCCAAATAAGATAATTAATTACATCCTATTGATGCATTCTTCTTTTGCCAAGTTTTGGTATTTGCATGCATTATTTGTTTCTTTACACACCTCCTCAGCACCCAGATTATCACTCCTTTGGATATAACTGAGGTTGGGCGAAGGGAGGAGAGAAAAAAAGAATTATAGTCCATATAGCAGGTCAGGAGTAAAGGTATTTACAATGCATCCTGGGGAGAGATTAAAAATGACAAGGTGCTCTCTGGCGGTCAGTGGTTAAGAATCTGCCAGCCACTGCAGAGGACACGGGTGCAATCCCTGCTCTGGGAGGATTCCACATGCCATGGGGCAACTAAGCCAGTATGCCACAACTACTGAAGCCCGCACACCCTAGAGCCTGTGCTTCTCAAGAAGAGAAGCCACCACGATGAGAAGCCTGTACACCACAAGCAGAGAGAAGGCCCCTCTCACCACAACTAGTGAAAAGTAGTAGGCAGTGACAAAGACAGTGTAACCAAAAATAATAAATAAATAAAATTTTAAAAACTGAAACAAGACAAAGAAAGTAAACCCTGGTATTTTAACCACATCCCCCATTTCTGAGAAGGAGGAGAGTTAAGGCATGCATTTAAGTGAGTTTCTTTGGGGACAAGGTGGGAGCTGATGACAAGAACCACCATAAAATCAGTCATAAAATCAGACAAGAAAAACAAAATACCTTTAGGTATGCATATAAATGCTTACACAAGCTTCTTGCTTAAACTGCAAAGGAGGTAGATTCTGAAACATTTCTAAGGAATTATTACTTAATATGTATAAAAATATTACCAATAGTTTAGTAATGGTATGCTGCTGCTGCTGCTAAGTCGCTTCAGTCCGACTCTGTGCGACCCCATAGATGGCAGCCCGCCAGGCTCCCCTGTCCCTGGGATTATCCAGGCAAGAAAACTGGAGTGGGTTGCCATTTCCTTCTCTAGTGCATGGAAGTGAAAAGTGAAAGGGAAGTCGCTCAGTCGTGTCTGACTCTTAGCGACCCCATGGACTGCAGCCTACCAGGATCCTCCGTCCATGGGATTTTCCAGGCAAGAGTACTGGAGTGGGGTGCCATTGCCTTCTCCAAGTAATGGTATAGTTCCTGTTATTTTAGTTAAGCATAAAAATTAAAATAAGGGTTTTTGGTGGATCTGTGACCTCAGTGTCTCCAATTCTATGTTTCACTTAAGACCTTAAGTTATTTATTTAAATTGGTTAAATATTTAATAAACAGAATAGAAAAAAAATAGTTTCCTTTCTAAAGAGCAAGAAAAATTTCCTTTCTTTGCATTAAAAAGATATATTTTACTATCCAAATATTTGTATATCTTTCCAGGGAAATGAAATCTGGTAAGATTCATGCCTTTCATATAATGAAGATCATAATATTTAAAAAGGGCATTTACTATGAAAGTAAGTAACTTTCTCAATTAGTGTCCCAATTGAGACAATTGTGTCAATAGAGACAATAGTGTCCCAATTTCTCAAATAGTGTCTCGATTGTCTCAAAAGTGCAATAAGGATGCACTTTCACAATCCAATATGGAACTCAAAATGTTTTACAGCCCAATAGTAAATATAAGTTTCTAATTTGAATGAAGTCTAAAATATACAAGTCAGGACTCTGACCATACAAAAGGATAATACTCAGAGAGAGCTCACAGTTCAGAATCATCCCACTGGTTTTAGAGACACAGCAATTTTGGGGGGGTAGTAATTAGATTTAATAGTATTATCATTCTAATGAGCAAGTTAAATCAGAGAGCTCTCAATTTTGAATTCCAGTATTAATCAACTATAAGTAAGTGTTAGCCTGATTTATCACCAACAACTGAGATGTTTCTTTCTTTTTTTTTTTTTTTTATTTTTATTTTTTTTGCAGGGGAAAATGGACAAAGGAAAGGATCAATGAGGGTGGGAGGGAAATGAGAAGAAAGAAGGGGAGTGATGGTGGGGAGGAGTACATGTAATTTCTTAACCAATGGCTTTCTGTTTTTAATCACAAAGAACACTTAAAAAAAATCATGTTGAATTCATCCTGTATTAGGAGGTTTGTTCTCGAAATGAAAAGTTCAGGAAACAAAAAGTCTGGTTTGGGTGTCCTCATCTTTAGGCACATCTTGGTATTTTGTATTGGTAGGTCTATCTTTACCACAATATATTATTTAGGACAGGATCACATTTGTCACCTCTTCCTCCCTACTACCCAAAGTGGTACCAAACCCATAAAATAGTCAATAAACCTTTACAGAGTGAACAAATAAGTCTTTTTTTTTTTTTTAAACTCTCCTGAGTGAACTGAATTTTTTGAGGCTCATAAGTAAATATGTTTTGCTCTTTACTTTGTCTATTACAGCCAGATTATATGAGTGGGGTATTAAAGTCTCCCACTATTATTGTATTGCTGCATATTTCTTCTATCATATTAATTAATGTTTGTCTTAGATATATCAATGCTCCAATGTTGGGTGCATATATATTTATAATTGTTATAACTTCTTTTTGGATTGTTCCTTTAAGTCGTTATGTGTAACCTTCATTGTCTCCTTTTCAAGATCTTTAAAGTCAATTTTATCTGATATAAGTATTGCTACTCCTGTTTTCTTATGGTCCATATTTGCATAGAAAATCTTTTTCCAAGCCTTCATTTTCAGTCAGTATATATCCCGTATTTTAAGGTGGTTCTCTTGTAGACAACATATATAGGGGTCTAGTTTTTGTATCCATTTGACCCATTTTAGTCTTTTGGTTGTCTCTTGTAGACAAGGTATGTAGGGGTCTTGTTTTTGTATCGATTCGGCCAGTCTTTGCCTGTTGATTAGGGCATTCAGCCCATAAACGTTTAAAGCAATTATTGATAAATAAGATTTACTTTATTGTTTTGGGTTCGAATTTATACACCCTTTTAGTGATTCCTATGTAGAGAATGTCCTTTAGTTTTTGTTGGAGAAATGGTTTAGTGGTGCAAAATTCTCTCAACTTTTGCTTATCTGTGAAGCTTTTGATTTCTCCATCATATTTGAATGAGATCCGTGCTGGATACAATAATCTAGGCTGTAAGTTATTTTCTTTCATCACTTTAATTACGTCTTGCCATTCCCTCCTGGCTTGGAGAGTTTCTATTGAAAGATCAGCTGTTATCCTTATGGGAATTCCCTTGTGAGTTATTTGATGTTTTTCCCTTGCTGCTTTTAATATTTGTTCTTTATATTTAATCTTTGTTAATTTGATTAATATGTGTCTTGGGGTGTTTCGCCTTGGGTTTATCCTGTTAGGGACTCTCTGGATTTCTTGAACTTGAGTGGTAATTTCCTTCTCCATTTTAGGGAAGTTTTCAACTATTATCTCCTCAAGGATTTCCTCATGATCTTTCTTTTTATCTTCTTCTTCTGGAACTCCTATGATTCGAATGTTGTAGCGTTTGATGTTATCCTGGAGGTTTCTGAAATTGTCCTCATTTCTTTTGATACGTTTTTCTTTTTTCTCGTCTGATTCATTTATTTCTAGGATTCTATCTTCTAATTCACTAATCCTATCTTCTGCTTCTGTTATTCTACTATTTGTTGCCTCCAGGGTGTTTTGGATCTCATTTATTGCATTATTCATTATGTGTTGACTCTTTTTTATTTCTTCTAGGTCCTTGTTAATCCTTTCTTGCATCTTCTCAATCCTTGTCTCCAGACTCTTTAACTGTGATTCTATTTTGATTTCGAGATTTTGAATTAATTTCGCTATCATTATTCGGAATTCTTTATCAGGTAGATTCCCTATCTCTTCCTCTTTGGTTTGGTTTGGTGGGCATTTATCCTGTTCTTTTAGCTGCTGGGTATTCTTTTGTCTCTTCATTTTGTTAAAATTGCCAAGTTTAGAGTGTCCTTACTATATTCTGGTAGTTTGTTGAATTCTCTTTATTGAGGCGGTTTACAGGTCTTTTCAATATCTGATCTCTGCCTTGTTACAGAGGGGGCGGAGATGAACACCCAAATCTAAACCGGCCAGGTTCAGGCACTCAGATAATCCTCAGAAGCACAGACTTGGTTGAGTCTGCGTTTTATGCCCTTCCCAGATCCGAGTAGTGCAGGTGATGAAATGTTCAGCGAGCGCAGCTGCTGCGACTTATCGCCTCTCTGCTGCTCAGTTTTCTGGGTATACAAACAGCGCACTTTCTCAGGCAGATGTTGACCATCCAGAGCCCCAAGAAGCGTGAGTCAGCACAGAAACCTACTCACAGTTCTGTTAGACAGTGTCTCTCTAGGGCTGTGATTGCCCGCCTCCGGCCCTGGCTGCATGTCACCGGAGTGGGACGGCCTGCAGCCGGCCAACTCTGTGCAGCCCTTTGTTCCGTAGGTAGTCCTGGTGGTGTCTTAAGTTAGGGCTGGCTTTTGATGTAGTAGATAACCGACAGTCTGGTTATTTCGCTCAGATAGCACCCGAGATAGCCAGGCCAAATCCTTTCTCAAAGCAATGCAGGCCTCGCTGCTCCTCCTAGCCCAGCCCCCGCTTGCCAATAGCAAATGCTGGTGTCCGCGCCGCTTCTCCGCAAAAGGAGTTACCGCAGGGCTCGTTTTCTCGTTTTGAAGACAATGAGTTGTCTTTCTAAGTGCCTGATGTCCTCTGCCGGCATTCAGAAGTTGTTTTATCGAATTTATTCAGCATTCAAATGTTCTTTTAATGGATTTGTGGAGGAGAAAATATTCTCCCCGTCTTACTCGTCCGCCATCTTAGCTCCTCCCGAGATGTTTCTTTCTAATGAAATTGATTATTACGTTTCCTAAGTTCCTAAAGGCCAACAGACCAAAGAAAGAGACTAGATTCCTGCTTGAAACCAACAGCTTCAGCAAACTGCTAGCCTTGATTCAGGACCCAGGGCTTTAAGATATTTAACTGTAAGATCCTCTCATCTCATCTCATCTCATCCCATTCCATCCCATCCTGTCCCATCCACGGGGTTGCAGACACTGAGTCCTTGTGCATGAGGAGTCACCCATGAAACCACAGTGAAGTGAAGCCCAGTGAGTGAAGAAGCTTCTTGGGGCAGCAGCAATGGAAATAGACCTTCAAGGCTGGACATGAAAGGGTGTTCTGAACAGAGGCTCTGACTTGTGCTAAGGCATGTGGGGAGACCCATATGGCACGGAAACACCAAGAACTGATGGAGGGAAGAAGCAGGAGGGAAGTCCAGCCAGCGGAATTGGGCCCTTGACTGAAGGGCCTGAAATGTCCCAGCAGCAAGCCCAGAATTTCTCCGGAAAGGAAAGGGGACTTAACATGACTTGTGTCATACTCTGACATGTGATTTTAAAAGATAAGGCAGGGGACTTCCTTGGTGGTCCAGGAGCTAGGACTCCACACTCCCAAGGCCAGGGGGCTGGGTTCAATCCACGGTCAGAGAACTAGATTCCCCATGCCAAAACTAAGAGTTCACATGCCACAGCTAAAGATCCCACAAGCAGCAACCAAGATCCCATATATGCCACACCAAGCTCCCGCGTGCTACGACTAAGAATCGATGCAGTCACACACATACACACACACACACACACACACACACACACACACACACAAAGAGAAGGCAGGAGACAGTTTTCAACATGAGTTCTCTGGGAAGCGACTCTGGGAGGCTCCAAGTTCTGTTTTGCCTCTCTTATTTCTTTTATATGTTATCTTTAAGATAACATTGACAGTATGTTAGGCTAGGCCACGAAACAGGAGTTTATTCAGTTCTGTCTCTGGAAGGCCATGAATCAGTCTTTCTGGCTGCAGTTCCTCTATCTGTTAAATCAGACCACAGCACCTCCCTGACTACCTCTTGGCCAAGAAGAGCTACCATATTTTTAATATCTTAGTTGTATGCAGGCAGGGTACACAGGCAGTATCCCATTTAACCCTTCTATCAACCTTACCAGGGATGAACTGTTACTATCCCCACTATACAGATGAAGGAACTGAGGCTCAGGAAGGCCATGTGACATCCTTAGATCTTATAGGTGGAAGTGGCATAAGCAGGAGCGTTCTTTGCTGATCTTCCCAGTAAGTCAAGGGATGATGGTTGTAAGGCTGCCCACCTCCGCTGGATTCTAGGTGTTACTGTGGTTATAGGAAGCCAGGGGAAGACTGCTTTCTCCCCCAAAGCTTCCACCTTCTGCACAATGTGCTTCCTTTCCCTCTCCTACCAAGGTGGTGCTTTCATTTTGTGTTTGGGATATGGGGTTACTGATTTTAATTGCAGACCCTCCCCCGCCCCACCCCGATTTTAATTGCAGGGCCAGACTGAGCTGGCCCTGACTGCTGGCATGGTTCTCTGCCAGCCAGCCATGCTCAAGAGATGGATTCTTCAGCATCCGTCAGGCCAGTCTCAGAGATTAGGAACACAGCAGCCCCCCTTGCCCAGGCCTCTCTAGAATTCAACAGTTTGGGAGCCGTAACTCAGCTCGGGCCTTCAGCAACACTGTGACCCTGTTTGGCTTCTTCTCACTTACTCATCACACCAATGATTCAGAAACGTGCTGTTCTTATGGTAATTCATGTTTGTGCTCTTGTGTACAGGTGTTGGCAGTGACTTCCTGTTAGTGCACTGCTTTTATTTTTGCCTGAGCTGGGATTAAATGACTTCGCTTATAAACAAAAGTGGAACCACAAGTCCCTGGGCACCCTGAAGCAGAACTGGTCAGATGGTTTTGAATTTATGATGTTTTCCTTTGATGAAAAATAAGGTAACATAATAACGTAATTAAGAGGTGGTTGTGGTGAGATGGGAAGAATACTAAGAGGTGAGGTTAGGAAATCAAGTCTCCTTCCCTCTTTCTGCTGAATTTGAAGTTATTTGTGATAATTACTACTTCACATTATATGTATAACTGAATCACTTTGCTGTACACCTGAGATGAATGCAAGATTATAAATCAACTATACTCCAATAAAATTTAAAAAAATAAGTGTAAAAAAAGATAAAGTTCATACACCATAAAATTCACCCTATAAAGGGGCACAATTCAGTGATTTTTAGTATATCCTGAAAGTTGTGGAACCGTCACCCCTCTCCATCCTAAAACATTTTTCTCGTCCCAGAACGTAACTGCACACCCGCTAGCTGTCGTTCTCCATGCCCTTTACTGTGTGCCAATACCACCTAGACTTCCTTGGCCTCTCACCTTCTCTTTCCGGCCCCCTGCTAAATCAGAGTCCCCAAATCCCCCAGTCATCACCAGCCAGGTCACCAGAGATGAAGTCCCTCTGGCTGAGCGCAAGCCCAGGGTCATTGTCTTTTCACTAAACATCAGGGTGGCTCTGCTGTCCAGCATAATGTCATCTCTAATGGCAGAGACCCCACATTCCACTTTGCTACAACTGTTACCCAGGTGAATAAGATAAATAAGCTGTCAGAGTGGGATAGGAAGAGACTAAGCTGGCCCGGACTGCTAGCATGGTTCTCTGCCAACCAGCCATGCTCAACAGATGGATTATCCAGCATCCATCAGGCCAGTCTCAGGGATTAGGAACACAGCAGCCCCCCTTGCTTAGGGCAAGAAGTATCGCTCGAGGAACTCACCCACATTTCCTGCCTCCTGAGTGACTCCTACTGAAGGGAAAACTTATTCCCCAGTCCAGGTTTTTATCCATAGTAGGGAATTCGTGCTCTAAGCCAGAGAAGATGTAATGTGTACGAGACACCTCTCTGACCCCACCTTCTCTCCTCCCTTAGAGAGGAGGCTCAACATCACTTTTAAAAAATGTATGCATGAGGGACTTGCCTGGTGGTCCAGTGGTTAAGACTTCACCTTCCAATGCAGGGGGTATAGGTTCAATCCCTGATCAGGGACCCCAAATCCCACATGCCTCATGGCCAAAACAGCAAATATCAAACAGAAGGAATATTGTAAAAAATTCAATAAAGACTTTAAAAATGGTTCACATAAAAAAATATATGTATGCATGATGTGATATGGTATGGAATGATGTGATATGGTATAATATAGTGTATCATTTCAATACAGTTCAGTCACTCAGTCTTGTCTGACTCTTTGCAACCCATGGACTGTACCACACCAGGCTTCCCTGTCCATCAGCAACCCGTAAAGCTTGCTCAAACTCAGGTCCATCAGGTTGGTGATGCCGTCCAACCATCTCATATAGCATCTATATGTACTATATACTTATGTCTTTGTTTCTGTCTGTTCCTCCAGTAAAACATAGTATCCAAGAGAATAGAGCTAGCTCCACCTCCAGTGCCTATAACTGTACCTGAACAATAAGAAATAAGACGCTGTATGAAAATGTCTTAAGTAAACAGAGGAGATTCATGACAATGGAAAAGTGGCATGAGGTCAGAGGCCAAAATTGAACACAGAAAATTTGCCACTAGTATGAGAGGTTCAGAATACTGAGACTCAACATTTCTTTCAAAATTATATTTTTATCATGTTTTAAGATTTAGCACAATAGGACCATAGTTTGGTGAGCCAAGCAAACACCAAGCATTGTTTGGTGTAGCCAGAGTTGGCTGCTTTAGCCTCCAGGCTGCTCTTCTATTCTCAGGACTTAGCTTTTAGTCCTGCCCACCCATGCTCAGCTGGACAAAGAACCCCGCAAAGAACCGCCTCTTTAGTGGCTACGCCAGCGTGTGGGTTCAGAGCAGGCATCCTGGGTTTTCTTCCTGGTACTGTTGCAGGAAGGTGGACCCCTTCCAGGGCCCGAAACTGGGCTCTTGTCTAACACTCAGAAATGAATTGTCTGAGGAGACACGTGCTGACAAAGCAAGAGATTTTATTGGGAAAGGACACCTGGGTGGAGAGCAGTAGGGTAAGGGAACCCAGGAGAACTGCTCTGCCACGTGGCTTGCAGTCTCGGGTTTCCTGGTGATGGGATTAGTTTCCCGGTGGTCTTTGGCCAATCATTCTAATTCAGAGTCTTTCCTGGTGGCACACGCATCGCTCAGCCAAGATGGATGCTAGCGAGAGGGATTCTGGGAAGTGGACGGACACAAAGAGTCTCCTTTAGACCTTTCCTGAACTCTTCCGGTAGGTGGTGGCTTGTTAGTTCCGTATTCCTTATCAGGATCTCCTGTCATAAAACAACTCATGCAAATGGTTACCATGGTGCCTGGCCAGGGTGGGCGGTTTCAATCAGTCTGCTTCCCCTAACAGTACTCCTGATTTTCTCCAGCAGGAATCAGTGGCCAGTCATTCCCCTAGGGCAGCCCTCTATACAAGGCACAGAAGACCCACCAGAAATGCAGAAATTCAGAGAACATCACAGTTACTGCAACATGGTACTGTCTGCTATTATATACTAATGCAGCATTTAGATCCCCAAGAGGTGTGCTCTGGTAACAAAGGGCAATAAATACCTCAGCTGCCTTCAGAGTTTTTTGGGTTTTTTTGTTTTTGTTTTTTTTTGCTTTGCTGAGTTAGTGTTCAGTCACCAAGTCGTGTCTGACTCAGAGACCCCATGGACTGCAGCACACCAGGCTTCCCTGTCCTTCACCATCTCCTGGAGTTTGCTCACTCATGTCCATTGAGTTGGTGATGCTATCCAACCATCTTGTTTTCTGTTAGGAGTCTACAAATTTGGATCCAGAGCTGAGTAGCCCAGATCAGAGAGGAGAGGCTCTTGGTGGTAACAGACTTACCTCATTTCTATTCCTTCCAGACAGAGCACTCCTCCAACATAACGTCAAACAATCTTTGAAGGGGCTCTAGACTGTTATCCTGCCCACAGTGTCCATGCGCCTCCATTCACTCATGCCCCCTCCCTCATACTGTTCCCTGCATCATGCCATTTCTCCTAATTCCAATCTTGCTCCTGACTCCATGGTGGCCTGAAGTGTTAAGAGCTATTAACACCACTGGGTAAAAAAAAAAAAAAAATTGACATTTGTTTTAGCCAAATTTCCTCTGTAAGAGTGCAATCTGTATTTGATATAATCCAAGGACATCTCAGGCTCAGCCTCAAATTTCATTTCAGCGGCTCCTAGAGGAGTGATTGCGCAATTCACACCAAGTCTTTGACCCCAAAAAACCTTTGTCTCTTGGCATCCATAGTAACTCAAATCCAAACACAAAAAGAGAAAATAAAGCCCATATGGAAAGAAACTGGGTCAGCATCTCTCAGTGGTGTTCATTCAACAGAGGATTTGGGTCAATGATATTTTGCCATGGTCCACATTGGAACAGAGCCTTTCATTAGCCGCAAAGCTCCAAGCAAACTTGATTTTCTTGACCTCCCTGAATGCATTTCCTCTTATCCCTGGCAAAGAAAGTGGAAAAACACTTTTAGAAGTCAGTCTACCAATTTTAGCCTTAACAGGTTGAGTGACCTACTTGACCCTAGGTTTCATTGTCCACCAATTGCCCAAGGGCATCTGGATGGTGGGTTTGCAGCCACCCTGAGCTTTTTTTTTTTATAGCCTAGAATTTTAGAGCCTCTTTATCTTTATCCCTTAAGGAAACAGCAGAACAATAACCAGAGTGTGTTTAACAATGAAAGAATGAGGGTAAGCAAATTTGATTTTAAGACCATGACGTCAAACGGGGTAAAGCATCAATTTGGTCTTTCAGGTTTAAGCCTACAGAGTTCATGTAGGTTTGAACCTGCAGGGTTCCCACAGTGTCAGTGAACTCCTTGACATTCGCTGTTCAGACACACAAGGAGAGGCCAGTAGACTAGGAAGTGTATTTGGCCCTCAGGTAAATACGCAAAGCAATCTGTTTCTGAGATGTGGTCATGGCAAACATTGCTTTGTGACATTAATTTTATGGCAGGCAGCAACATTCACTATCAGTTCTGTTCAATTCAGCGGCTCAGTCATGTCCGACTCTTTGCGATCCCATGAATCGCAGCACGCCAGGCCTCCCTGTCCATCACCAACTCCCGGAGTTCACCCAGACTCACATCCACTGAGTTGGTGATGCCATCCAGCCATCTCATCCTCTGTCGTCCCCTTCTCCTCCTGACCCCAATCCCTCCCAGCATCAGAGTCTTTTCCAGAGTCAACCCTTTGCATGAGGTGGCCAAAGTACTGGAGTTTCAGCTTTAGCATCATTCCTTCCAAAGAACACCTAGGGCTGATCTCCTTTAGAATGGATGGATTGGATCTCCCTGCAGTCCAAGGGACTCTCAAGAATCTTCTCCAACACCACAGTTCAAAAGTATCAATTCTTTGGTGCTCAGCTTTCTTCACCGTCCAACTCCGACATCCATACATGACCACTGGAAAAACCATAGCCTTGACTAGATGGACATTTGTTGGCAAAGTAATGTCTCTGCTTTTCAATATACTATCTAGGTTGGTCATAACTTTCCTTCCAAGGAGTAAGCGTCTTTTCATTCAATGGCTAAGGTCACCATCTGCAGTGATTTTGGAGCCAAAAAAATAAAGTCTGACACTGTTTCCACTGTTTCTCCATCTATTTCCCATGAAGTGATGGGACCAGATGCCATGATTTTCGTTTTCTGAATGTTGAGATTTAAGCCAACTTTTTCACTCTCCTCCTTCACTTTCATCAAGAGGCTTTTGAGTTCCTCTTCACTTTCTGCCATAAGGGTGGTGTCACCTGCATATCTGAGGTTATTGATATTTCTCCCAGCAATCTTGATCCAGCTTGTGCTTCTTCCAGCCCAACGTTTCTCATGATGTACTCTGCATATAAGTTAAATAAGCGGGGTGACAATATACAGCCTTGATGTACTCCTTTTCTTATTTGGAACCAGTCTATTGTTCCATGTCCAGTTCTAACTATTGCTTCCTGACCTGCATGTAGGTTTCTCAAGACGCAGGTCAGGTGGTCTGGTATTCCCATCTCTTTCAGGACTTTCAGTCTACCAATTTTAGCCTTAACAGGTTGAGTGACCTACTTGACCCTAGGTTTCATTGTCCACCAATTGCCCAAGGGCATCTGAATGGTGGGTTTGCAGCCACCCTGAGTTTTTTTTTTTTTATAGCCTAGAATTTTAGAGCCTTTTTATCTTTATCCCTTAAGGAAACAGCAGAACAATAACCAGAGTGTGTTTAACAATGAAAGAATGAGGGTAAGCAAATTTGATTTTAAGACCATGACGTCAAACGGAGTAAAGCATCAGTTTGGTCTTGCAGGTTTAAGCCTACAGAGTTCACGTAGGTTTGAATCTGCAGGGTTCCCACAGTGTCAGTGAACTCCTTGACATTCTCTGTTCAGACACACAAGGAAAGGCCAGTAGACTAGGAAGTGTATTTGGCCCTCAGGTAATTATGCAAAGCAATCTGTTTCTGAGATGTGGTCATGGCAAACATTGCTTTGTGACATTAATTTTATGGCAGGCAGCAACATTCACTGTGGCCTCCCCTTAACAAAACCATATAATTATTCATGCTAAGGTGCTTTAGTCCTGTCTGACTCTTTGTGACACTATGGACTGCATGGACAGCTCCTCTGTCCATGGGGATTCTCCAGGCAAGGATACTGGAGTGAGTTGCCATGACCTCCTCCAGGAGAATCTTCCCAACCCAAGGATCCAACCCATGTCTCTTATGTCTTCTGCAGTTGCAGGCAGGTTCTTTACCACTAGTGCCACCTGGGAAGCCCATATGACTATTAGGAGTAATTTATAACAGAGTAAATTTAAGTCCACGTAAATCTCATCACCCCAAAATGCAACTTCTAGCCTGCAAGTATGGTTACTAACATTTTTTAGAATCTCTGGGTTGTTGAGGTGAGAAATAGAGTATTTTCTGCCATATCAATAAACAAAGATGTCACAGCTATCAATGATTCCGACCCTCTAAATATGAATTTCTGAGCCCCGAGAACGCAAAGGAAGAACAATGCCCACTCTCCGGTGACCATCAAATTGCCTCCACTCCCTACCACAAGCACTGAGACCCAGGATACTGGCCCCAGATAGCTGAGATGTATAGAAAGGAATGATTTCAGCAAGCCCAGTCCATGGGGTCGCTGAGGGTCAGACACAACTGAGCGACTTCACTTTCACTTTTCACTTCCATGCACTGGAGAAGGAAATGGCAACCCACTCCGGTGTTCTTGCCTGGAGAATCCCAGGGATGGGGGAGCCTGGTGGGCTGCCGTCTATGGGGTCGCACAGAGTTGGACATGACTGAAGCGACTTAGCAGTAGTAAACTCTTACCATACATAGAAAAGTGCTAAATTCCTTAAGTCTGAGATAACTGGTTTTCCTTAATTAACAATAATCTTTTGATGTTCAGATTACCTGCCCCTTGTTGCAGACTTGTGTATAAGCTGACTGCTCCCACCTCCCACCGCCACCACCTCCTCGGAAAAGCTCTCTCATGGTCACTTGAGACGCTGTCTCCTGGGCTTGAAGTCCTAAACACTCTTAATAATTAAAACACAAACTCTCAGCTTTTAGCTTGACTCTTTTCTTTAGTCGACAGAGGTTAGTTTTTCCTTGAAGATTCAGGTCAAGCAGTCTTCCTGACTTCCATTCCCCTGTGTAGAATTGACCACTTGCTCCCCATGGTACCCTGAACGTGTCTTTACTGAAATGAAATTACTGATGCACCCAGTTTTGCCCATGTCTTTCTTGTAGGAATTCTTTCTCTTTCCCTCTGCCCCAGGGTAGAGAGGAATCTCTTCCTCCATACAATCTAATTTCTACCAAATATAATGTTTCTTGAATTAGTAAACAAAGTTTTTTGGAATGGTGTGGAATGCGTGTTATTGCAGTCATCTTAAATTTTTCCATCATCCAAACCATGACCAACAGCCAAGATTGAAAAGAGTTCAAGTGTAGACAATAATAACCTCCCATTTCTCATTTTCTTCAGCCCCCAAATTTACTTCCAGCTACCCTTTTCCTTCCAAGAGCATTTATTTTTTAGATCCTTTTAAGATTTTGTATTCTATAAGTCTATAAAACATACAGTGATGGATACAGTCAACAATGCAGCAAAAGACTCTGTTTTTGTCCAGACTCTGACACTAACCACCTGGGTCACACTAGAAAGGTCACTTCCTCAACTAAGGGTGGCAGATGTGTTTCATTTCAAGGATCCACACCAATCAGTTGGTAGTGATCACGTAAGATACTTTGTTGGAGGACTCAGACTCCTGAGTTCTGTGGGGAAGAATTTCAGAATTGATTAGTGATTATCTACCTCACAATTGCACTCATCTCACACGCTAGTAAAGTAATGCTCAAAATTCTCCAAGCCAGGCTTCAGCAATATGTGAACCATGAACTTCCTGATGTTCAAGCTGGTTTTAGAAAAGGCCGAGGAACCAGAAATCAAATTGCCAACATCCTCTGGATCATGGTAAAAGCAAGACAGTTCCAGAAAAATATCTATTTCTTCTTTATTGACTATGCCAAAGCCTTTGACTGTGTGGATCACAATAAACTGTAGAAAATTCTGAAAGAGATGGGAATACCAGACCACCTGATCTGCCTCAGACCACCTGATCTGCCTCTTGAGAAATTTGTATGCAGGTCAGGAAGCAACAGTTAGAATTGGACATGGAACAACAGACTGGTTCCAAATAGGAAAAGGAGTACGTCAAGGCTGTATATTGTCACCATGTTTATTTAACTTATATGCAGAGTACATCATGAGAAATGCTGGACTGGAAGAAACACAAGTTGGAATCAATATTGCTGGGAGAAATATTAATAACCTCAGATATGCAGATGACACCACCCTTAGGGCAGAAAGTGAAGAGGAACTAAAAAGCCTCTTGATGAAGGTGAAAGTGGAAAGTTAAAAAGTTGGCTTAAAGCTCAACATTCAGAAAATGAAAATCATGGCATCCAGTCCCATCACTTCATGGGAAATAGATGGGGAAACAGTGTAAGCAGTGTCAGACTTTATTTTTCTGGGCTCCAAAATCACTGCAGATGGTGACTGCAGCCACGAAATTAAAAGATGCTTACTCCTTGGAAGGAAAGTTATGACCAACCTAGATAGCATATTCAAAAGCAGAGACATTACTTTGCCAACAAAGATTCGCCTAGTCAAGGCTATGGTTTTTTCTGTGGTCATGTATGGATGTGTGAGTTGGACCGTGAAGAAGGCTGAGCACCGAAGAATTGATGTTTTTGAACTGTGGTGTTGGAGACGACTCTTGAGAGTCCCTTGGACTGCAAGGAGATCCAACCAGTCCATTCTGAAGGAGATCAGCCCTGGGATTTCTTTGGAAGGAATGATGCTAAAGCTGAAACTCCAGTACTTTGGCCACCTCATGTGAAGAGTTGACTCATTGAAGAAGACTCTGATGCTGGGAAGGATCGAGGGCAAGAGGAGAAGGGGACAACAGAGGATGAGATGGCTGGATGGCATCACTGACTCGATGGGCGTGAGTCTCAGTGACCTCCGGGAGTTAGTGATGGACAGGGAGGCCTGGCGTGCTGCGATTCATGGGGTCACAAAGAGTCGGACACAACTGAGCGACTGATCTGATCTGATCTGATCTGCCATGGTGGAAAATAGGCTAGGTATTTACCATTCTCACAGAAATGATCTCAACCATCTCTTTCAGGCTCTAAACTTCTGATTTACTTTTTAGTCATTCACAGACCACCCAGGATCTTTTAACATTCCTCATACACATGTTATATACAACCAGGATACATTCAGTGTTTATTGGATCCTGGTACTACGCAAGGCACTTTGCTTACATTATGTCATTTTATTCCCATGACAATGCTAGGGGGCCCATGCTACTATTATTCACACCATGTAGAATGAGGAAACAGACCCAAAGAAATTGAGCAGCTTGCAAGATCACAGGGTCATAATACTGAAATCAGGATTCACACACTGAGAGCCCCTCTCCAGAAACTGTGTTCTTAATCACTATGTTGAGGTGGCCTTTCTACTTTAGCTTTTTTCTCAACAAAAGACTAAAAGTCTGCAATAGGGACAAATACAATAAGCCTGTTCAGAGATTAGGAAAAGGCTTGTATTCTACTGTTTTCAGTTTCCCCATCTATTTCCCATGAAGTGATGGGACCAGATGCCATGATCTTCGTTTTCTGAAAGTTGAGCTTTAAGCCAAACTTTTCACTCTCCACTTTCACTTTCATCAAGAGGCTTTTTAGTTCCTCTTCACTTTCTTCCATAAGGGTGGTGTCATCTGCATATCTGAGGTTATTGATATTTCTCCTAGCAATCTTGATTCCAGCTTGTGTTTCTTCCAGTCCAGCGTTTCTCATGATGTACTCTGCATGTAAGTTAAATAAACAGGGTGACAATATACAGCTTTGATGTACTCCTTTTCCTATTTGGAACCAGTCTGTTGTTCCATGTCCAGTTCTAACTGTTGCTTCCTGACCTGCATACAGATTTCTCAGGAGGCAGATCAGGTGGTCTGATATTCCCATCTCTTTCAGAATTTTTCACAGTTTATTGTGGCACAGTCAAAGGCTTTGGCATAGTCAATAAAGCAGAAATAGATGTTTTTCTGGAACTCTCTTGCTTTTTCCATGATCTAGCGGAATAGTGGAAACAGTCCAGACAGCACACATTTACAGCGAGAGTTTCAATAAAACTCAAATGTATTTTATTGTTGCCTTCTACTGCCCCTGACGCAGAGAGCTAGGAGTAGGAGTAGGGAAGTGAGAAGGCACCTGTACAGGTCTACCCATTCAGCTGCATTCCCAGCCAGACCAACGGTGGGCCCCCTAAAGCTAAGGAGTAGGAACTTCCCTGGTGGTCCTGTGCTCTTCCAAAGCAAGAGGTCATAGTTTGATCCCTGGTCCAAGAACTAGATCCCACATGCTGCAACAAAGAGTTCACTTGCCGCAACTAAAAAACATCCTGCATGCCACCATGAAGGTGGAAGATTCCATGTGCTTCAACTAAGGTCTGGCACAGCCAAATAAGTAAATAAATTTAAACATAAAATAAAGGTAATGAGTAGCTCCTTCCTTCCAGAGGACACAGAGCACTTGTGTCTGGAGTTCCTGGGATGGGCAGTGCTCCCCTGAGCACTTAGCACAGGTAGAGAGCTGGTCATTGCCAAGGGAAGCACTTGTTTCGTCAAGAGCTTAGCAGGGTATAACTGTGATTACTACCAAACATGCCCAGCAAGCTCATTCTCTATTCAATTCCAGTCAATCAATCATAGTTATGTGTTCACTCTTACATCATGTATCATCATCAAAAAATTGTTTATATTGTAAGCCACCTAAGACCCTTCTAATTTATTCTAGTGACCCTCTAAGAGGAGTCTCATATCATAAACCAGTAAGTCTATGGACCAAAAGGAAAAGCCCCAAATTGCCTCTGACTCTATTGTTACATACATTGCTGATGTTGTTCAGTCATTAAGTTGTGTCCAACTCTTTGGAACCCCATGGGCTACAGCACCCCAGACATTCCTGTCCCTCACTATCTCCCAGTTTGCCCAAGTTCATATGCACACACACTCACACACACACAAAAAATAATCAGGAAGAAATTTTCTGTATAAAAGGATAGCTAGTTATCTTGATAAGAGTTAATAAATGTTACCCATCCTTCTCTCAAACATTTAAAATATTACCTTCCTCAAAAACCTAATTTTCAACTCTGCAGGGCTGTTTTGGTTTGTTTTTAGGTTCTTTTATCTCTAGTTCTTGGCCAAGGTCAGTATCATACAGTTTCACATGCTATAATTTTTCATTTAATTTTGATATTTAGTAAGTCCTCCTTATTAAAGGACTGTCACATTCTGACAGAATGTGGTCCACTGGAGAAGGGAATGGCAAACCACTTCAGTTTTCTTGCCTTGAGAACCCCATGAACAGTATGAAAAGGCAAAATGATAAGATCAGATCAGATCAGTCGCTCAGTCGTGTCCGACTCTTTGCGACCCCATGAACCGCAGCACGCCAGGCCTCCCTGTCCATCACCAGCTCCCGGAGGTCACCCAGACTCACATCCATCGAGTCAGTGATGCCATCCAGCCATCTCATCCTCTGTCGTCCCCTTCTCCTCCTGCCCTCAATCCCTCCCAGCATCAGAGTCTTCTCCAATGAGTCAACTCTTCGCATGAGGTGGCCAAAATACTGGAGTTTCAGCTTACTGAAAGAGAAACTCCCCAGGTCAGTAGGTGCCCAATATGCTACTGGAGATCAGTAGAGAAATAACTCCAGAAAGAATGAAGGGATGGAGCCAAAGCAAAAACAATACCCAGTTGTGGATGTGACGTGATAGAAGCAAGGTCTGATGCTGTAAAGAGCAATATTGCATAGGAATCTGGAATGTTAGGTCCACGAATCAAGGCAAATTGTAAGTGGTCAAACAGGAGATGGCAAGAGTGAATGACATTCTAGGAATCAGTGAACTAAAATGGACTGGAATGGGTGAATTTAACTCAGATGACCATTATATCTACTACTGTGGGCAGGAATCCCTTAGAAGAAACGGAGTAGCCATCATGGTCAACAAAAGACTCTGAAATGCAGTACTTGGATGCAATCTCAAAAATGACAGAATGATGTCTGTTCATTTCCAAGGCAAACCATTCAGTATCACAGTAATCCAAGTCTATGCCCCAACCAGTAACGCTGAAGAAGCTGAAGATGAACGGTTCTATGAACACCTACAAGAGCTTTTAGAACTAACCTCCAAAAAAGAGGTCCTTTTCATTATAGGGGACTAGAATGCAAAAGTAGGAAGTCAAGAAACACCTGGAGTAACAGGCAAATTTGACCTTGGAATATAGAATGCTGCGTCACTTCAGTCATGTCCGACTCTGTGCAACCCCATAGACGGCAGCCAACCAGGCTCCCCCGTCCCTGGGATTCTCCAGGCAAGAACACTGGAGTGGGTTGCCATTTCCTTCTCCAATGCATGAAAGTGAAAAGTGAAAGTGAAGTCGCTCCATCGTGTCTGACTCCAGCGACCCCATGGACTGCAGCCTACCAGGCTCCTCTGGCCATGGGATTTTCCAGGCAAAAGTACTGGAGTGGGGTGCCACTGCAATGAAGCAAGGCAAATGCTAACAGAGTTTTGCCAAGAGAACGCACTGGTCATAGCAAACACCCTCTTCCAACAACACAAGAGATGACTCTACATATGGACATCACCAGATGGTCAACACCAAAATCAGATTGATGATTATATTCTTTGCAGCCAAAGGAAGACTCTATATAGTCAGCAAAAACAAGACTGGGAGCTGACTGTGGCTCACATCATGAACTCCTTATTGCCAAATTCAGACTGAAATGGAAGAAAGTAGGGAAAACCACTAGACCATTCAGGTATGACTTAAATCAAATCCCTTATGATTATACAGTGGAAGTGAGAAATAGATCTAAGGGACTAGATCTGATAGACAGAGTGCCTGGTGAACTATGGACGGAGGTTCGTGACATTGTACAGGAGACAGGGATCAAGACCATCCCCATGGAAAAGAAATGCAAAAAAGCAAAACGGCTGTCTGAGGAGGCCTTACAAATAGCTGTGAAAAGAAAAGAAGTGAAAAGCAAAGGAGAAAAGGAAAGATATAAACATCTGAATGCAGAGTCCCAAAGAATAGCAAGGAGAGATAAGAAAGCCTTCCTCGGTGATAAATGCAAAGAAATAGAGGAAAACAACAGAATGGAAAAGACTAGAGATCTCTTCAAGAACATTAGAGATACCAAGGGAATATTTCATGCAAAGATGGGCTCAATAAAGGACAGAAATGGTATGGACCTAACAGAAGCAGAAGATATTAAGAAGAGGTGGCAGGAATACACAGAAGAACTGTACAAAACAGATGTTCACAACCAAGATAATCACGATGGTATGATCACTCACCTAGAACCAGACACCCTGGAATGTGAAGTCAAGTGGGCCTTAGAAGGTATCACTACAAACAAAGCTAGTGGAGGTGATGCAATTCCAGTGGAGCTATTTCAAATCTTGAAAGATGATGCTGTGAAAGTGCTGCACTCAATATGCCAGCAAATTTGGAACACCCAGCAGTGGCCACAGGACTGGAAAAGGTCAATTTTCATCCCAATCCCAAAGAAAGGCAATGCCAAAGAATGCTCAAACTACTGCACAATTGCACTCATGTCACACGCTAGTAAAGTAATGCTCAAAATTCTCCAAGCCAGGCTTCAGCAATACATGAACCGTGAACTTCCAGATGATCAAGCTGGTTTTAGAAAAGGCAGAGGAACCAGAGATAAATTGCTAACATCCACTCGATCATTGAAAAAACAAGAGAGTTCCAGAAAAACATCTCTTTCTGCTTTATTGACTATGCCAAAGCCTTTGACTGTGTGGATCACAATAAACTGTGGAAAATCTTTCAAGAGATGGAAATACCAGACCACCTGATCTGCCTCTTGAGAAACCTATATGCATGTCAGGAAGCAACCTTAGAACTGGACATGGAACAACAGACTGGTTCCAAATAGGAAAAGGAGTACATCAAAGCTGTATATTATCACCCTGCTTATTTAACTTCTATGCAGAGCACATCATGAGAAATGCTGGGCTGGAAGAAACACAAGCTGGAATCAAGATCGCCAGGAGAAATATCAATAACCTCAGATATGCAGATGACACCACCCTTATGGCAGAAAGTGAAGAGGAACTAAAAAGCCTGTTGATGAAAGTGAAAGAGGAAAGTGAAAAAGTTGGCTTAAAGCTCAACATTCAGAAAACTAAGATCATGGTATCTGGTCCCATCACTTCATGGGAAATAGATGGGGAAACAGTGGAAACAATGTCAGACTTTATTTTTTTGGGGGGCTCCAAAATGACTGCAGATGGTGACTACAGCCATGAAATTAAAAGATGCTTACTCCTTGGAAGGAAAAGTTATGACCAAAGATAGCATATTCAAAGGCAGAGACATTACAACAAAGGTCCATCTAGTCAAGGCTCTGGTTTTTCCAGTGGTCATGTATGGATGTGAGAGTTGGACAGTGAAGAAAGCTGAGCACCGAAGAATTGATGCTTCTGAACTGTGGTGTTGGAGAAGACTCTTGAGAGTCCCTTGGACTGCAAGGAGATCCAACCAGTACATTCTAAAGGAGATCAGTCCTGGGTGTTCTTTGGAAGGAAAGATGCTAAAGCTGAAACTCCAGTACTTTGGCCACCTCATGCAAAGAGTTGACTCATTGGAAAAAGCTCTGATGCTGAGAGGGCTTGGGAGCAGGAGGAGAAGGGGATGACAGAGGATGAGATGGCTGGATGGCATCACCGACTCGACAGACATGAGTTTGAGTGAACTCAGGAGTTGGTGATGGACAGGGAGGCCTGGCTTGCTGCAGTTCATGGGGTCACAAAGAGTTGGACACGACTGAGTGACTGAACTGAACTGAAGTGAAGTCCTCCTTTGATGCTCTTATTGGTAAAAATGCTTGGGACTGGGAAACTAGTCTACACATTTTCTCTGCCACATAGACATTACAATCAGTTTGCTAATTAGGTATCCTTGGAGATCTAACCAGTCCATTCCGAAGGAGATCAGCCCTGGGATTTCTTTGGAAGGAATGATGCTAAAGCTGAAACTCCAGTATTTTGGCCACCTCATGCGAAGAGTTGACTCATTGGAAAAGACTGATGCTGGGAGGGATTGGGGGCAGGAGGAGAAGGAGACAGCAGAGGATGAGATGGCTGGATGGCATCACTGACTCGATGTACATCAATCTGAGTGACCTCCGGGAGTTGGTGATGGACAGGGAGGCCTGGCATGCTGCGATTCATGGGGTCGCAAAGAGTCGGACACAACTGAGCAACTGATCTGACTGACTGAACTGAATGACTAGTATGCTATATCAATGAGGATGAGCTGGACTTGTGAATTTCCATTTTGGGGGAGAATTGGATAGCCATATAGAAAAAAAGATAAAAGTCTATTCGTATGTCTCGCTGTTTATCAGGATTCTTGTTATTGTTGTTAGGTCGCTAAGTTGCATCCAACTCTTTGCAACCCATGGACTGCAGTTCACAGTTCACTGTCTTTCACTATCTCCCAGAGTTCACTCAAACTCATGTCCATTGAGTCAGTGATGCCTTCTCACTGTCTCATCTTTTTCTGCCCCCTTCTCCTCTTTCCCTCAAACTTTCCCACCATTAGGGGCTTTTCCAGTGAATGAATTAGCTCTTCACATCAGCTGGCCGAAGTATGGGAGCTTCAGGATACTTCAGAGACTTAATGTGTCAGGAATTTAATTTATTTAATGTATCAGAGATTTCCCTGGAGAAAGAATGGCAACCCACCCCAGTATTCTTGCCCGGAAAATCCCATGGACATAGGAGCCTGGTAGGCTACAGTACGTGGGGTCACAAAGAGTTGGCCATGACTGAGCCACTGAGCACATCAGCACATCAGAGATTTAATTTATTGAAGATATAAGGAAAACCAAGGGGACACAGGCTCTGCCTTCTGCCTCACTGGGGGAGACAGATGCCTAGATGGGGTTGCAGCAAAGGTTATTAAGCAGGTTTGTAATCAGGAAAAGCCCCAGGAAACCCAAGAGGGAGTTCAGTTCCACCTGAGAGTACTGAGAAGATGTTGCAGCCCCCGCCCCACCCCCGGGTCACAAATAAGAAAGGCGACGGGTTCGGGCTGGGGGAGAGGGGATGTCAAGCAAGGGCAAAGTTACAGGGATACAGAAGGGCATCTGCAAGATCAGGGGATTTCAAAGAGTGAAGGGTATGTAGCCAAGAGGGTTGATGTGAGGTTGAGAGAGGGCTAGACTGCATCAGCTCACAGAGGGCTTTGACCCTGGACTGCAGAACTAGGCAGCACATGGTTACAGAGCCCGTGTCTAGGAATTCACCCTTGGGGCCATGAGAAATTCTTCCCTGGTCCCCTGAATAGGTATTGCAGCCCATTCACTATAGACCAGAGAGAGGAGAGGCCTCAGGCCTGACACTTTCTGGGCTCCCCCTAGCTCCTGGTTTTATCTTAGCACAAGCCCAACACCCAGTCCCAGGATCTTGGCAGCATCTCTGTGACCTCCTCTGAGGCTCTAAGTTGGCCTGCGTATTGGTCCATTCTGCAGACTTTAGCACTATAGCAATAATCAGGAGCCTTCAGGATTTTCCTCTGGGTTCAAAACACTTCAGTTTCACCTAGTGCCAGCACCTGCCAGCTCTGCAGCTTGGAGCCATCACAAACAAATTCTGTTCAGATAACTGCTATGAGCCCCCTGCCTCTCTTAAACAAACAAAAACACCTTTATCTCCCAACCAAAAAAAAAAAAATCCCCATTATTGTTCAAATGTGCCAACTTCCTATTTTCCCTGGCACGCTGCCCCTTCTTCGTTTCAGTTTCCCAGCAGCAGCCAACATTCCTGGCAACTTGAGCAGCAAAGCAGGTAGGTTCTGCCCAGGTGTGTACAGGACCCAGGGTGTGGGAGGAGATGCCATGGCAGGCACAGTGGGGCTCTTCCCAGCTCTCCAGGAGCCCAAGGCATTTACAAGGCCAGCACGGGGAGCCAGCCTGCAGCCTACTCTAAACAAACACCCCCAAACTTGGCTGGAGTCACTGCAAGTCCTGTGTGTTCCGTTTGTCATATACATTAACTCTTGATCCTCACAACAACCCTGCGAGGCAATTTTCAATTTTGGTTTCAAGGATGAGGAAACTGAAACTCAGGGTATTTAAATGGCTTTCCCCAGGCCACCTGGTAGAGATGGGACCTAGGCTTATGATTCTGCCTAAATCCTGTGGGTATGACCCTATCCTTGGCATCACAGAGAGGATGGAACTCTTTGAGAAGCCCCAGATGGGTGGTGAGTGTGCGCACACACACACACATACACAGTCATAGCCATCATGACACCTGTTCCACTTTAAGAACCTCAGATTGAATGAGCCAAATAACTGAGCAGAGTGCCTTCATCTGGGTAGGAGACCACGCTAAGATCACCATCAATTTTTACAAATGAACTTGACAGTATTTTATCACACTGATGGCAGTCATATGTTTGCAAGTCTGCTCCCCTCACCAGGCTGTGAGTACTCAGGTCTCCACAGGCCTCAGCACACCACTGATCCTAAAAGCACATTGAGAAAAAAAAAAAAAAAGGTAATGAGAATGAGAAGCATGAGGACAGGTAAGATGTCACTTTGATCACCTTGCTCAGGCTATTGTGCTAATGTTAATGCTGCTAGTGACTAGCCGGCTCACAGACCCTTAGGTCAGGCCAGTCTGGTGGAGGCAGGTAGAGATACAGCCAGTCTGATGGAGGTAGGTGGAGACACAGCCAGCAGCACCAGGGGCATCAGGACTGGGTGCCCAGTGGTGGGTCCTGGGGGACACAGGCAGCACTGAGACAGGAAGTTCAACAAGAGACATGTTGGAGAGCATGGGGAAGCCCAACCTGAAAGATGGCAGTGCTTATGGGAAATGGTTAGAGGGCAGTGGTGTGATAGCCTTGGCCTGGAAAAGAACATGGTACCCACATTAACTAAGTCACCAGTGGGTGACCCTGCCATCAGGGGAGGGTTCCCTCTGGCCTCCTCTTACTGTACATCGTCCTGAAGGTGCCCTGCTCCCTCTAGCACATAGCTCTAAGAGCAAAGGTGTGAGTGCGATGAAGCTCTTAGGTCACCTAAAGAAAGTGGAGGCATTGATGACAACTCCTTCCTTCGTCCAGCTCCAGGAGAGATGAAAGTCTAAACACAATTAGAGTGAGTAAAGAAGCTCAGGCACTTTTACTCCACGATGCCCAGTTATGACTCCCAGTCTCGTACCCGACACGTGGGCCGAGATGTGACCGTGGAGTAATGTCAGTCTCAATTCTAGCTGACACGAGACAATGTCCAAGATGATAGATGCCCACCGTGTAGGCTGCATGGACAGCCCATGTGGATTTGAGAAAAGAAGATTCAGAGACAAAAGCATTTGGGAAAGAAAAGAAATTTCATGACCGAATCTTTGCGATCCCATGGACTGTAGCCTGCCAGGTTCCTCTGTCCATGGAATTCTCCAGGCCATAACACTGGCGTGGGCAGCTATTCCCTTCTCTAGGGGATCTTCCTGACCCAGAAATCAAAGCAGGGTCTCCTGCATTGGAGGCAGATTCTTTACCAGCTGAGCTACTGGGGAAGCCCAGGAAAGAAAAGAAGTTTACTTTAAAACAGGATACAAGGGAATCTGTCTTCAGAAGGACAGGTTGGCAAAAATTAAAAGAAAATCCATAGAGATATTTAAAGAGGGAAAACACTCAATATTAGAAAAAGCCACCTAGTTTCAATTAGCTGTTGTGGTAGAAAAGCAGCATGTGATTTTCATAACCTCAAAAGTCATAACTTGTGGTCAGATGTCAGCAGGGTAAAGTTTTTGTTCAAGTCAGGTAAGAATCAAATGACAGCTCTACCCCTGAGGAAGCAGTTACAGTGGCTAGAAACCTATTATTGGACAAGGTCAAGGCTTCCTTTATTTGGGGAAGCAGAACTAGACATAGTGATCGATTTACTTTAATCTCCCATTGCAACCTGATTTGACTTTTTTGTTTTCTTTGGTTGTGAAAAAATGATGTATACATTACTTAAAATGGCAGCATGACAAAGTATCAATTTTGCTTTCACATTTCCAGGTAGCTGGAACTCTTGTTACCACTTGCAAACCCCAAAAGGTAACAGTCGGAGAGCTGGAGAGAACTTGAAGATTGGAGCACCTCTTTGGAGAACTGCCAGGGCGCTGTGAGTTCAGTCAGATAGCTGGAGAGAACCTGGAGATTGGAGTATCTCTTTAGAGAACTGCCAGGGCACTGTGAGTCCCAGCCCTCATGCCAAAGAGGAAGATGTGTGTGTGATGTGGACAGGAAGGAGGGGGCGGGAGAGCCATGATGTTTGCTCAGAGGACTGCATTTGTCAGTGAAACAGACAGTTCAAGAGGAGAGGCGGCGGAAGCAGCCTGGGCCAGTAGAAGGGACTGCTGTTATGGTGTCAGTGCACTCCTGGAGGTCCAAGGATGTGTTGGCTTTTGCCCAGGTCCACATGGGAGCCCTAGTAGAAAGACCCTGCCTGGAGACCTTGGGGTCCCACCCCAGGGCTCTGCCTTGGAAGAACAAGGGCCAAAGTTGTACTGGGAGTCAGAGGGGTAGAGGGAGGAGTTACTGAATGACCAGCCAGATGAAAGGATTTTCAGCCTGGAAGAAAGACATCTTTCTTCATCTCCAAGAAAACCACGAAAGAGATCATCATCCTTAGACACTTGCAGGTCAGACGAAACTGAAATCGGACCAGGGTTGGTCAAATAAGACTCTTTCTGTCTTTTCCTTTCCTTCTTCTCACCACTGCAACTTTTGGAGTGATCTGAATGTAGAGCACATCTGATGTGCAAAGCAGCAGTGATGTCAGGAGAGCCAGTGTCCAAGGCAGGTTTGTTCCCACCACAGGTCCTGGCTGGGGAGACAGAGAAGATTCATGTTTAAAGTTTAGGGTTTGTTTGTGTTTTAAAAATTAAATTACCCAGGGCTTCCCTAGAGGCTCAGTGGTAAAGAACCCACCTGCTAATGCAGGAGACACAGGTTTGACCCCTGGTCTGGGAAGATCCCACATGCTGCGGAGCAACTAAGCCCATGCACCACAACTACTGAGCCTGTGCTCTAGAGTCCAGGAACCACAAGTCCTGAGCCCATGTGCTGCAACTACTGAAGCCCGCAAGTCCCAGAGCCTGTTCTACACAAGAGAAGCCACTGCGGTGAGAAACTGTGCACCACAATAAACTAGCCCCCACTCTCCACAGCTAGAGAAAAGCCCAAGCAGCAACAAAGACCCAGAACAGCTAAAAATTAAAATTAAAAAATTACATTGTAGTTGACATTTTAATTATTACTGGAGATGATTCAAAGGGCTAAGGTGACTGGGGACGTTTATTACATAGGAGAAGTTATGGCACCAGCATGAGATTTCATCCCAGGCCAAAGAACCAGCCCCACAGCAGGAGTGGGGTGAGAAAAGATGAGGTCTCTGTAATATTGCTGTTATGAGTCCTGCCCCTTGATGACCAGTTAGAGCAGCGTACTAGCTTCCTACAAGTGCTGTAACACATGACTGCAAACACAGTGTATTAAAACATCACAAATGTATAATCTTACCGTTCTGAACATTCGAAGTCCAAAGTGGGTTTTACAAGCCAAAATCAAGCCTGTGTTCCTTCTGCAGGTTCCAGGGGAGAATCTGGAAACTTCACAGCTTCTAGAGGCTGCCCACATTGCTTGGCTCACAGTCTCAAATCACATCATGGGTTCTAGTTCTCCCTCAGCTTCCATCATTATGTTGCCTTTCATCTAGCTGACTCTCCTGCCTCCCTCTTTAAGGACCCTTGTGATTCATCGACCACTCCTCTCCTAATAATCCAGGGTAATCTTCCCATTTCAATATCCTCCACGTAAGACTTTTGCAAAGTCTCCTTTACCATGTAAGGCAATGTCTTCATGTTTGCTTAGTCGCTCAGTCATGTCCGACTCTTTGCAGCCCCATGGACTGTAGCCTGCCAAGCTCCTCTGTCCTCTGTCCACGGGGATTCTCCAGGCAAGAATATTGGAGTGGATTGGTTTTCCTCCTCCAGGGGATCTTCCCAACTCAGGGATTGAACCCAGGTCTCCCGAATATACTGTCTGAGCCACCAGGGAAACCCAATGTATCCATAGGTCTGGGCACTGGGATGTGGATATCTCTGGGAGACCATTATCCAACCTACCACAAGTGGACAAGTGAACTTAAAAAAGTCACTTTATTCTCTGAATCATTCTTTTTTCCTTTGTATATGGGGATAATAATACCTACTCTGTAAGATTATAGGATTTAAAGAAGGTCTGATGTGAAACACTGCATAACATCTCAGTAAGTGCTTTATAAGAATTCATACTTTACATTCACTCACTTGATAAATTTATTAAATCCCTATTACGTACTGACTCTTTGCGACCCCACGGACTGTAGCCTGCCATGCTCCTCTGTCCACGGGATCCCCCAGGCAAGAATACTGGAGTGGGTTGCCATGCCCTCCTCCAGGGGATCTTCCCGACCCAGGGATCGGACCCACGTCTCTTATATCTCTTGCATTGGCAGGCATGTTTTGTTACCACTAGCACAAAATTAAAGTGCAAAATATTCTCATGCCCTAGATGTTTGTAGAGATTAATTCTGAGGCTTAAAAGGACTCTAAGGCAGAGCAATGACTGCAGTCTGGAAAAAAATTAGTTTGTAAATATACAGTATTAAGGCTAAGTCCTGCCTTAGGTCTAAGAGGTTTATATCAAACCTTCCTGGGGTCCTGTAAATGGTGTTAAACTAATTAAACAGGGCGATCATCAGACTGAGGTGGCTCTAATGCCATGGCAGCCCATGTAAGCAAACCACACTTTATGCCTGTGAATGTCTTAAGAAACATAAGGACAACCAATCACAAACAGCCACCGAGGCTTGCAGTTAGAGCCCGTCAATAATTTCCTTACCTCGCTTCCGCCTTTCCTCTATAAAATTCTCTCCCTAAGTTCCTGTCCACAGAGGGATCCTAACCATTTGCACTCTGGCACCGCCCAATTGAAATTGATCTTTGTTCAAATAAACTCTTAAAGTTTTTAATATGCTTCAGTTTATCTTTTAACAATGGGTACCTAACAGAGGTTGAATCATAAAGTTGAGGCAGTGACTTTATAGGTTTGGCTCCCCAGATAGAATATGGAAATAATACTAAATTAAGAAGCAAATGAGAAAGATAAAGATTGTAGGGGAAAGGGAAAGCTGCCCAAGAATTGCTAAACAGAGCACAAAACCTTTACTGTTGGTAGAATTATAACCCTTCCTATCTAGAGGAGTCTCAAAATTCTATACTGGCTATAATCAAAGTGGATGTCTTACATCTAAGGAGTAAGGAGCATTCCATACACATTTTTTTCCTGAGCTTGACTTTTTTCCACTTGGCAATATACATATTGAATTTTTCTATTTAAAATAAAGAGATAAGGAATACTTTTCTATGATGAAGAAATCTGAGGCTAGCACAAGGAGCTATATTTAATATCCTGTAATAAACCATAATGGAAAACAATATGAAAAAGAATATATATATTTGTATAACTAAATGACTTGGCTGTATACATAGAAACTAACACAACATCGTAAATCAACTAAATTTCAATTAAAAGAAATCTGAATATATTTGTAAGACAAGGAAATCAGTGAAAGAAACAAAACAAGCAAAACATGCCTCTGGAAACCATAACTATGAAGACTGTAAAATGTGGAAATGTACAACACTGTAGGGAGTGTACAACCGTAATTTTGAAAAGTCAGCAAATAGGGAAGGAAATATGAAAATATTCTAGCTGTTGTGATAAGGTGGCAGAATTGTGGTTGATATATCCTCTTTGTTTCCTAATGTTCTGAAATGTTTGCACAATATTCAAATCAAAATAATTTCAATAAGTTACTTTTGATAAAACAGTACAGACAAAGGCATATTATTTACAACTGAGGACCTTGAGACTTCTGATCCCATTCTGTAAGCTTTTCTGTTGGGCATTATTTCCACTCTTACTCTCTTAAATCCTCAAATTTTTACTATCATTCCTTGTGTTTTTTATCAGATCTTCCCCTAGTGTCACATTAAAATTGTTTCTCATTTGGGTTAAGCCAGCTCTTTAAGAACAAAAAATTTCTTTTAAAAAGAGCACTGTATTTTGGCTGTGCTGGGTCCTCAGTGCTTGGGCTTTTTTCTAGTTGTGGCAAACGGACTTCTCTATAGTTGCAGCGCGCAGGCTTCTCATTGATTTCTCCTGTTGTTGATGCACGGGCTCTAGGGCTCAGGCTCAATAATCACGGTGCATGGGCTTAGTCGCTCTGAGGCCTGTGACATCTTCCTGAATCAGGGATTGAATCCTCCTGCAGGCGGATTCTTCACCACCAAGCCACGAGGGAAGCCCAATGGACTATTTCTTTCGTTGTCTCTAGCATTTTGACAATTTATAATTAAGCCCTGGAACCCCATATTCCATCATAAATCCTCATTTTGATACAGGTCCACATTGTAAACACTGGCTGCACAGCAATGTCATCAGAATTCTTGAAATCTTCTTGCTTGAAATACACCATTAAGATACTGTTTACAAAATACTAAAAAAGAGGTGAAATTGTAACAGGATTATCAACATAGCAAAAAATCAATACTAACCAACAGCAATAGAGACCTTGTTTCTCTGAGCAAGCAAAAATATGGCTGGCTAAGAAATACGGTTCAAGTAGACTGTTATCAAGACCTGAAAAAGCCTTCATTTTTTTTTTTTTTTTTCTGTTAAAACACATGTCCATTAATATCTAGTGGAAATGTAAATATCTTATCAGGAGACTGGGCTCTGCTTACAGAATATCAAAATTTCACTGATGTCTTTCTTTACCTTTTAAAATTTGTTCTCAGAGGCCCCTATTCAACTCAGAGGCCCAAGAGAAAAAACAAATAACATGTGAAATAAATTTAAAATGCTAGTATTTTGTCTACACTCTCCACACATAAACTCTCCAAATTTACATCTTTCCATAGCTGGGAGAGTAAACAATTAAAACTCTTTCTTTTATAATGGTATTGGCCTTTGGGCTTCTTAGGAAATCACTTTAATTACCTCCAATTCTGTCAGCACACGGAGAGCATTATTATTGTCCCATTTTACAGATAAGAAGACTGAGGCTCAGAAAGATAAGTGTCTTTCTATTGAAGAGACCAGACCCCAGAATCCTGACTAGGACTCTTTCCATATTACTACACTGGGCACAAATGGGCATTATCATGGCAATAACATGGTAGCTACAAACATTAAAAGAATTGATGCAGGTATAAATCTGAACAATTCCTTTATATTCTCCACTGGGACTTTCATATAGTTTGTTTCTGCCTTCCAAGGACAGAGCTATTTCAAAAGTCAACCATGATCTTGTCAGAGCTTTGGTGTCTCTTTAGACCTTTTGCCTTTGAATCAAGCCATCCTACCTGACCAACTCCACCCTCCTTTCCAACTCTCATCCTAATTTTGGTCTGACCTCAGACTCTCCCTAAAACCAACATCCAATTCCTGATTCCTTCTGCCTCTAGCACTTCAGTCCTTATCAGCTTCTCTTGACCTCCACAACCCTGCTCTGGAATTTCTGGCTCTGGTCCCTTCAAGAAGCTTCAGAGCAGAGGCCAGCACCAAATTCTCTGGCCATCCTGAGCCTGAAGAGAGAATCTTTCCTTCTCTCCCATCATCTCTGACTCACACCAACCCCAAGTCTGCTGCTGCTGCTAAGTTGCTTCAGTCGTGTCCGACTCTGTGCAACCCCATAGACGGAAGCTCACCAGGCTCCCCTGTCCCTGGGATTCTCCAGGCAAGAACACTGGAGTGGGTTGCCATTTCCTTCTCCAATGCATGAAAGCGAAAAGTGAAAGTGAAGCCGCTCAGTCGTGTCCGACTCTTAGCGACCCCATGGACTGGAGCCTACCAGGCTCCTCCGTCCATGGGATTTTCCAGGCAAAAGTACTGGGGTGGGGTGCCATTGCCTTCCCCGAACCCCAGGTCTAGACCTCCCTTAAGGGGACAATCATAAGGAATCAAGGACACCTGGGCCTTGCTTTACGCACTCAGTCTGGTGGGATTCCGAAGTTCCAAGGAAGGGAGGAGTCCTTGAACATGAGGATTCTGGGAGATAGAGGACATGGAAGTATTTGATGAGCAAAACCTAAAATGAAAAACATATGTGTCAAGACTGTAACTGCTGGAGACTTGAGATATGGGGCAGAGCCTGGAGCCCAGCAATGCCTTTAGCTCCATCTTCCAGAGGAATGCAGCCCATGGGAGTCTGTGGCAGGGAAAAGTGAGAGCATCTCCAGAGTGTCCCTCATGCCCTGACTTGACCACAAGCCACCTCGCCTCATAAATTTCCCCTACCCCAGAGAGGCCTCCTAGACCCTGCTTCCAGCTCCATGGTTATTCATCATTTTCCATGCAGGAAACCAGGAAAACGACTTCTTTGAACATAGCCAGACTACCTAGGAGATGATATTTCAGTCTTTTTTTGTAACTTGAAGGAACAAAGACCCATCAATCCAGAGCATACATTCACTGAATATCAACAAGAAGGTGAATGATGTGCTTAATGCAAAGAAGTGTGCAGTGTGGTCCCTGCCTTCTGGTCTAGTTGGGATGACAGGACACAGGCCTGTGGGACTCTTATCACACTGTTATACTATGATTCAAGGCAGAAGATGCTGGGACAGGCTCTTGGATCCAGCTTGTTTCCTGGCCAAAGCTGGAGAATCTGCACCAGCAGGGTCATTCTTGTTCCCAGTTCCTGGGCCCTACTGTGATCCGATGCAAAAAAGTTTAATCAGACACATTGTGGAGTTTAGCACCAAGTCTTCTTAGCAACTAATTTAGCCCTGGATTTGATAACTGTTGGTGTCAACCAGTCCCCTTTTGGAACATCTCACTCAGTTCTCACTCAGCTCTCATTTCTTGTGTGTTTCCCATTCTACTCGAAGGCCTGGAAGTTTCGTCCATTCCCAGCCTCTTATTCATGCCATCCACTTGTCCTAATGACTTCCTGAGTGTCCCCCAACCCAGATTCCCAGTCCACATGTTCTGTCTACAGCTAAACAATGGATCTTGTGGGGCTTTTATGGAAAAGCGAGAATGACAAAAGGGTAAGAACAGTAGCCATCGAGACCCAGGGTCTCATGCTACCCATGTGAACATGAGAACAACTGTGGCAGCTGCAGAGCACTGCCCTCAAAATCATAACATCCCATTGAAAGTAAAGCCAGTCATCAAAAGTCTACAAGTAATAAATGCTGGAGAGGGTGTGGACAGAAAGGAACCCTCCTGCACTGTTGGTGGGAATTTAAACTGGTGCAGTCACTATGGAAAATAGCACGGAGGTTTCTTAGAAAACTAAAATATAACTGCCATAGGATGAAGCAATCCCATTCCTAGGTATATATGCAGAGAAAACCATGGCCCCACAACACTCATTGCAGTGCTGTTTACAAAAGCCAAGACATGAAAGCAGCCTAATGTCTACTGACGGATGAATGGATAAAGAAGATGTGATACATACATACAGTGGAATATTGCTCAGCCATTAAAAAGTAATGAAATAATGCCATTTGCAGCCACATGAATGAACCCAGAGATTATCATACTAAATTAAGTCAGAGAAAGACAAATATATGATATCACTTATATGTGGAATCTAAAATATAGTACAAATGAATCTATATACAAACCAGAAACAGACTTACAGACATGAAAATAAACAAAGGGGAAAGGGAGAGGGGAGGGATAAATTAAAAGTATGGGTTTAACAGATACAAACCACTATACATAAAATTAATAAGCAACAAAGTTTTATTGTATAGCATAGGGAATTAGCACAGGAAACTATATTCAATATTTTGAAATAACCTATAATGGGAAATAATCTGAATATATATATATATATCTCACAAAGTAATAGCTGAATCACTTTGCTGAAACTAACACAATATTGTAAATCAACTATACTTCAATTAAAAAAAGAGCAAGAGTGAAGCCAGACTCTGGCTTGTGTAACCCAATCCTAGTTTTTCGCCTCAGCCACCTGTTTCTTTAGAAACTGCCAACTTAGACCAAAGTTCAAACAAGTTATAATTCCCACAAGCAGCCACATTTCCATTAAACAATTTAGTTATCAGGTTAACTTTGACCCTGACACCTGCCAGGCCAAACCAATTTGCAAGGATTTTAGAGAGCCCATGTTTTGAGGTTTTGTGACCCATGTTGTTTTTTGAAATTACATAATTTTAAACACTTGACTTTAGATATCATGAAAGCTTTTTGTCTGGAGGGATTTCTCCATCGTGCGTGTATGTGTGTATTGGGTTTAAGGTAACTCCAAAATTCTCATATTTAAACATGGTGAATTCAGAGTTTAAACTCTATCAGTTCAAGATTTCCCACCTTTCTCTACCTTTCATTCCTCCTTTCAACAGGGAGGTATATATACAGAGAATCATTGTCAGAGGTGCCTGGCTGTGCAGAGTGGTGGTTTCACGGTGCTCAGCTGGTCTTTGTTCCTATGAACCGGTCACAGTATAGATGCTCACGTCTCATCATGGCCTCTGCTCACTGGGCCCACACACTCTATGTCTTGGTTCTGACACCAGGCCTTTCTGGGTGGACCAGCTGGCTCTCAGTCACTGCTGAGCTCCTCTTGGGGTGCCCTGGGGAATTCTATATGCTCTCTGGGGCCTTATCACACCACGTGAGCTTACCCCAACTCCACAGGTTGGCATTACTCCCTCAGCCACTGCCGTCCTCCCAGGCAGGCCCCACGACAAGGCATTCATCTAGTAGCATTTAAAAAGTGATGACCAGGGCTTCCCTGGTAGCTCAGTGGTGGAGATTCTGCCTGCCAATGCAGGAGACATGAGTTCAATCCCTGGTCCGGGAGGATCCTACATGCGGAGGAGCAACTAAGCCCATGCATCACAACTATGGAGCCTGTGCTCTAGAGCCCGGGAGCCGCAGCTACTGAGCCCAAGCGCCACAACTCCTGAAGCCTGTGCTCTGCAACAAGAGAAGGCACCAAACGAGAAGCCTCCCTGCCGAAACTAGAGAATAGCCCTGCTCGCTGAAATGAGAGAAAAGCCTCTGCAGCAACAAAGACCCAGCACAGCCATAAATAAATAAATAAAACTATAAAAGAATAAAGTGATGACCAATGTTGTCAGCGGTCTAAAAATAAAAAATATAAATACACACACACAAAACATAAACGTGCCTTCTTGTTTTCCTAAACAGTTTACTGGAAATAATCTGACATGCATTTATCAGATAATATTGATAGAGTGCCTGCTATGTGCCAAGTACTATTCTAGGTACTGGGGATACAGTAATAATCAAGATGAAAATTCTGATTTCATGGAAGTTAGAGTCTAACGTGTCAAGGTAGACAATAAACAGGCTTCCCCTGTGGCGCTAGTGGTAAAGAACCTACCTGCCAATACAGGAGACATAAGAGATGGGGGTTCGATCCCTAGGTCGGGAGGATCCCCTGGCAGAAGGCATGGCAACCCGCTCCAGGATTCTTGCCTGGGAAATCCCATGGACAGAAGAGCCTGGAGGACTATAGTCCAAAGGGTCGAAAAGAATGGGACACAACTGAAGAAACTTAGCAACCATATACACACATTTCACTGTGAAAACAGCTTATTTTAATCCTTACCTCCAAACAACCCATGAAATAGTAAACTTTCCCTGAAACAGGACACACCTAAAAGGTTCTGAGCAATTCTCACGGTGTCAGAGTTACAAATTCCCAGGATTGTGCCTGCTGTGGATTATTTATCAAAGTATTAAAAGCACTGAAATGATCTCTTTTACAACAATATAAATAGTTATCCATTACTAAGTGCTTGTTATGTGCCAGGTCTTTGCATGTATTATCTCTATTTCTTAGATGGACACGACTGAAGCGACTTAGCAGCAGCAGCAGCAGCAGTACAATCCTAAATTAGATGGATGTTGTTATTCTCAGTAATAAACTTGAGGCTGATACAAGTTTAGTAAATTACCAGAGGTCACTTAGGTATTAGGTGGCTGAGCCTTAATGGAACTCAGATGGTCTGGACATGGCTCTGCCTCTGCACCAATAGTAGGGGAATGGATAGAAAGAAAAGCAAAATTCTAAGTAGGAATTCTTGGAGTGCCCCTTTAAACAAAACTATTCCTTTTTATTTAAAAGTGTGCACGCGTGAGCTGGAAGAGTTAGGGAGAAGTTTGGCTTGAAGAGGAGAAGATGAAACAGAACATTTGTTAAATCTGAAGTTTATGGAAACTGACAATTGAGGACCAAACAGAAACGGTAAAACATCTTAGGAAGTATAATACAGGAAGGCGTAAAAATAGAATCCATTTTGCAAAAGTTCGGTCCCATATAAGCTTCTGGGAACAGATTTTGAGGAGGCGGGGGAGGAGGTAAGGAAGCTGACCCAAGGCAACTGTTGTGTGGGCATGTGTTGTGCTGTGCTTAGTCGCTCAGTTGTGTATGACTCACCGAAACCGCATGGACTGTAGCCCTCCAGGTTCCTCTGCCCATGAGAGTTCTCCAGGCAAGAATACTGGAGTGAGCTGCCATGCCCTCCTCCAGGGGAACTTCCCAACCCAGGGATCAAACCCAGGTCTCCTGCATTGCAAGCGATTCTTTACCGACTGAGACACCAGGGAAGCCTGGTGTGTGTAGGCATAGTGTGTGGGCATAGATGCTGCATAGTCCTTACCCCCAACCCAAATCCTCACTGTGCCCTCCTCCTTTGGTCCTCACACCCCAAAACTGGGCAAGCCCTCTCCAGCCCCCAGGAAGCCAGCCTTCCAACAAGATGGCACCCTCTGTCCCTGCATCCTCTGTCTTGGCCCTGGACCCAGCCTCCCAGGCACAGGCAAGTTATCCCAGGCTGTTCCACCAGTCCATGCCTCCCCATGCTCTGGGTGAGGCTCTGTGAAAGTCAAACTCTCCACCTGTGTCCCCTCACTTCATGGTGCCTTCCAGTGTGTGCTAGGAAAGTAGCCTGGGAACTGAGTTAATCTCCATCAGAATCAGTCCTGGGTGCTGTGTTCCCACTCGGGAAACCACAAGGGAGAAAGCAGAAGGAAGAGCACAGACCAGCCCTGCCCGGGAGGGGGCCTTGTAGCCAATCAGCCCTTCAGGGTCTCGGCTTCTGCCCCTATTGGACTCTTTCACTTTGTCTTGTCTTGTAGACATGCCTTCTCTTCCACAAGATTATAATAAGTTCCTTGAAGGCAGCCCAGAGGAAATGCTTCGTAAACCTTCTCTGAAATTAAGTGAAAGTCGCTCAGTTGTGTCTGACTCTTTGTGACCCCATGGACTGTAGCCTACCAGGCTCCTCCATCCGTGGAATTCTCCAGGCAAGAATACTGGAGTGGGTTGCCATTCCCTTCTCCAGGGATCTTCCTGACCCAGGGCTTGAAGCTGGGTCTCCTGCATTGCAGGCAACCCTTTACCATCAGAGTTACCAGTGAAGCCCAGGCCTTCTCTGTTTCCATAATCACACTCTCCTCTTTAGAAGAAGATGAACCAATGGGGACCCATCAGGAAAGGAAAACTCAGTCCAGACTAACGCACTTTGGGGTGAGCTCAGGACGTCAGGAAATCTCTCTGCTCTCACCCTCTCCTTTTTTTCTCACCTGGTCCTTTCCCTTTCTGGATTTCTATTCCTAGGAACAAAAATGACATTGTAACCATGACCACATTACAGTGAATGGAAACACAAAGAACAGAACTGATTAAACTGTTTGGGGTTTCTTGTCACGTGATGTACCTGGAACCAAATCTACGTCAAATGTTCTCTTCACATCTCTTTAAGATTTTTAGCCTTTTCTGTGCATTAGTTATTTTACTAATTATTTTTATTTGTCCCCTTTCAAAGAATATATCTACTTTTTTTTTTTTTTAAGTGTCGTTAAAATATCCATTTTCAGAAAAACTTTCTGGAAGGTAAACCATATGTTTGCTTTCCAGAATAGTTATAGCATTAATATCTCAGGGTAAAGTACATTAGGACATTCTCTCTAAGCCTTATTTCCACAAGATTTACTTTTTAAGGTTGTATCTGTGCTTAGTCACTCGGTCATGTCTGACTCTTTGCAACAACATGGACTGTAGCCCACCAGGCTCCTGTCTGTCCATGGGATTTCCCAGACAAAAATACTGGAGTGGGTTGCCATTGCCTTCTCCAGGGATCTTTCTGACCCAGGGATCAAACCCTGGTCTTCTGTATTACAGTTGGATTCTTTACCGTCTGAGCTACCAGTGAAGCCCAAGCCTTCTCTGTGGTTCTGTAATCATGCTCTCCTCTTTAGAAGAGGGCAAACCACTGTGGCCCATCGGCAAGGAAAACTCAGTCCAGACTAACGCACTTTGGAGTGATCTCAGGGTATCAGGAAACCTCTCTGCCCTCATACTCTCCTCTTTTTCTCACCTGATCCTTTCCCTTTCAGGAATTCTGTTCCTGGGAACAAAAATGACATTGTAACCATGACCACATTACCAGTGAATGGAAACACAAAGAACAGAACTGATTAAACAGTTTGGGGTTTAATTTGCCCAGGTCTCCTGTGATTAGCAGGTGGATTTTTTTTTCCCAAGCCACCAGGGAAGTCCTTTTCAAGGTTAGTGCCTGTAAAAGGGTTGGGAGATGGATGAAGTTTCTTTTCAAATTCTCCCTCCTCTGCCAACCCAATCTCCCTACCTGCAACAGGCTCCTTAGCCCACATCTGCTGCTGCTGCTAAATTGCTTCAGTCGTGTCTGACTCTGTGCAACCCCATAGACTGCAGCCTTCCAGGCTCCCCCGGCCCTGGGATTCTCCAGGCAAGAACACTGGAGTGGGTTGCCATTTCCTTCTCCAATGCATGAAAGTGAAAAGTGAAGTCACTCAGTCGTGTCTGACCCTCAGTGACCCCATGGACTGCGGCCTTCCAGGCTGCTCCATCCATGGGATTTTCCAGGCAAGAGTACTGGAGTGGGGTGCCATTGCCTTCTCCGTAGCCCACATCTAGAGTCTTGCAAAGAGAGGAACTAGGGTTAAGAACTGGACCTCTCCTACCAGCCTGCCTGGGTTCAAATCCAAGCTCTACCCCTTCCTAGTCATGTGACCTTGGGCAAGATACTAGATTCCACTGTGGCTCATTCTGCTCGTTTGTAAAGTAGGAACAATAATGCCATGAGCAGTGGTCCCCAACCTTTTTGGCACAAGGACCAGTCTTATGGAAGACAGTTTTTCTCCATGGACACTGGGGGCTGGGGAAGAGGCAGTGGTTTGGGGATGATTCAAGAGCATTACATTTATTTTGCACTTTATTTCTATCATTGTTACATCAGCTCCACCTCAGATTATCAGGCATTAGATCCCAGAGATTGGGGACCCCCGGCCTTGAGCATGAAATATCTGAATAAATTTCAAGCACTTAGAACAGTGCCTTGCACTCAGAATGAGATGGTAAATAATACTTTAAAAAATTGTGACCTTCTGCCCAAATAAAACCTCCAAAAGCAGGATCAAGAATTGTCCCTCTCAATAGGGTCCTGACCACCCCATCCATCACAATTTCCTTTCCTTCCTGTTCTCACCCTTCCTCCAATCACACATTGCTTGGCAGTTGCAGGAAGACATAGCTCCAGGACGGCTGTATCTACCCATCAGCCCTCCCCTTATCACATCCCTGAGTGCTGGCAGCACCCACTCCTGTCCTAACACCCTTGGCTTCCTTGCTCCCTTGTCTTTCTTTGCCCCCAGGGAGCTCTGGGTAGGGGCTACATTCACCAGCCATAGCTTGGCCCTCCTGCCAGGCTCACCAGTAAGCTAGCAGCCCCATCCCCAAAGGCACCCACCACAGAAGGCTTTCAGCCCCAAGCAGCTTGAAGAGATCTTGGGACAGGCTTCCTACTTCCTTAGAAGCCTGATCCTCTGTGACCAAGGTTGGTTCTTCTCTGGGAGTCAAGAGATTGCCTAGCACTGCCCTTCTCCTCCTACTCAAAACAACCTCACTTCCAGAGGCAAAAGCATTGCCTTTTGCCATGTGAGACAGAGTCCAAGCCCTCCTTGCTGAGATTCTGGTGAGAGACCAGCTCATTTTCACACACGAATCCCTCATTGTTGATTTTTTTTCCCCTTTGCTTTGAAGAGAGGCCCAGCCCAGGACACCCAAAGAGGTAAATGTACTTTTTCATCACACCCCTCCATAGATGAACCTCTGCCCTGCACTTAACTCAGGGGTTTTCTCCAGCAACAACGCCCCTTCTCCCAGCATTGCTTCCCAGCCCCACCCAGTCTTTGAGGTCCTGATGCAGACAGCGTGGGGAGCACACAAAGGTTCCCTTCTCACACTCCATTCTCCCAAAGGTGGGCCACACACACACACACACACACATGTGATTGACACCTATAGTCCCTGGTGATCACTCCAGAGTCAGGGACTTGGCAGGATATTCAGAGTCAGCCTCGGCATCTCCACCACAGGATGGGGGTAGGCTGAGTGGGCCCAGAGGTACCAGAGTCAGAGGATGGAGGGATACAGCGGGACGAGGCTGGGGGCTGAAACACAAGTCCACCCTGTGCAAAGTCAGCCAGGAGAGCTGAGCTTCTAGACTTCCAGCTAAGGAGGTGGACACGAGTTCCCTGGTGGTCCAGTGGCTAAGATTCCTCACTCCCAATGAAGGGGACCCGAGTTCGATCCATGGTCAGGGAACTAGATCCCACATGCTGCAACTAAAAGTTCACATGCTGTGACTGAAAGATTCTGCAAGATGCAACGAAGGCCAAAGCTCCTGTGTGCCACAACCAAGACCTGATGCAGCCAAATACATAAACAAGTAAGTTTTTTAAAGAAGGAGGTCCCAGTGTGACTCTGTGTCTGCAAACATCCTTTCATTTCAGCCCTGGTCTAAAGGGAACAACCTGACAGGTGCCTGAAATAGGCTAGTAATTAACATATTTATTGATTTAATTCTCCTGAGAACTCTCCAGGGTAGGTGGTGTTACACCTTGATTTCACACTAAGGAAACACAGGGAAAAAAGTAAATCTCTGAAGGTCACATGGCTCATAAGTGGAAGAGAGATGGTTAAAATCCAAAATCCATGCTCTTAACCACTACCTTGTTTATCCTGGCTCAGAGGCCCCACTGCTCTGCAATCACCGGGCTTGAAAATCTAGGCTTTTATTTCTGAGCCTTAGTTTTCTCTTCACACACATACTTCACAGTTCGTTGTGAAAATTAAATCTATGCATGTAGATCTATGCATGGTGCCTCACTAGTAAACACGAGCAATGTGAGTTATCAACAACATCACCATCTAATAGCGCTTTGCCAAGACAGCGCACTGGTCATAGCAAACACCCTCTTCCAACAACATAAGAGATGACTCTACACATGGACATCACCAGATGGTCAACACCAAAATCAGATTGATTATATTCTTAGCAGCCAAAGATGGAGAATCTCTATACAGTCAGCAAAAAACAAGACCAGGAGCTGACTGTGGCTCAGATCATGAACTCCTTATTGCCAAATTCAGACTTAAATTGAAGAAAGTAGGGAAAACCACTAGACCATTCAGGTATGACCTAAATAAAATCCTTAATAATTATATAGTAGAAGTGAGAAATAGATTCAAGGGATTAGATCTGATAGACAGAATGCCTGATGAACTATGGATGGAGGTTCGTGACATTGTACAGGAGACAGGGATCAAGACCATCCCCATGGAAAAGAAATGCTAAAAAGCAAAATGGCTGTCTAGGGAGGCCTTACAAATAGCTGTGAAAAGAAGAGAAGTGAAAAGCAAAGGAGAAAAGGAAAAATATAAGCATCTGAATGCAGAGTTCCAAAGAATAGCAAAGAGAGATAAGAAAGCCTTCCTCAGCAATCATTACTATTACTTAGTGCCAAATGCCCACAGATCCATGTTTCCAGCTTTGCCGGCCCCTCACACTCTCCCTTGCCTGTTGCCCTCACCTGATCATCGAAAAAGCAAGAGAGTTCCAGAAAAACATCTATTTCTGCTTTATTGACTACGCCAAAGCCTTTGACTGTGTGGATCACTAAGGTAGGTGTCTGACACGCCCAGTTACTCCCAGGCTGTCTCCACCTTAGTTTTCAGGCTACTGTGTAGCTCAGTGGGCTTCCCTATGTCTCAGCTGGCAAAGAATCTGCCTGCAATGTGGGAGACCTGAGTTTGATCCCTAGGTTGGGAAGATCCCCTGAAGAAGGGAAAGGCTACCCACCCCAGTAATCTGGCCTGGAGAATTCCATGAACTGTATAGCCCATGGGGTCGCAAAGAGTCAGACACGACTGAGCAAATTTCAATAACTCACTCACTCATGTAGCTCAGTCAGTAAAGAATCTGCCTGCAATGCAGGAGACCAGGGTTCAATTCCTGGGTCATGAAGATCTCTTGAAGAAGGAAATGGCAACCCACCCCAGTATTCTTGCCTGGAGAATCCCATGGACAGAGGAGCCTGCCTGGCTACAATCCATGGGGTCACATGGACTGACTTAGTGGCTAAGAGCTGAGGCTTGGCAAGATTAAGTACTGCACTCAAGGATCATTCTTTCAGGGTCTAAGACAGATCTCTGTAAAATCAAGTGGGGTGTTTTAATTGTTTTTTTAATTATACACTCAGCTTTAAAAAAAAAAAGATTATGAATAAAGAAAAACATGACCACAATTGAACACTCCTAATAGCAGTAATATTCATGATATGTATTACTTGCTGAGTTTTCTCTCTTTGCAAAGACTGACTTTTCTCCCTATTTACTGCCTCTGTGAAGCAGTTGGGAGCACTCCTCACCACATCATTGGGGAGCCCAGAAATACTCACTGTGGGATTCTACAGTGACCATGGAATAAATCCAGAATGACCACAATTTGACCCTGGGAGAAAAATAGCATAATCAAGCATGTATATAAAATTAAGTCAAGCAAGTGTCCCTTTAGAGACAAACCTGTCTCTTTCAGTCATTAGTTTTAAAAATATTTTAATTAATGCATTTTTGACAATTAAAAACTGTATATTTATAAGGTGTTTAAGGTAATGTTTGATACATGTATGCACTGTGCAGTGATTATCACAATCTAATTAACATACCCATCACCTCCCACAGTTACTTTGTGTGTATTTGTGGTGAAAAACTTGAGATCTACTCTCTTAGCAAAGTTCTAGTGTGTAATATATTACTATTAACTAAGTCACCATGCTGTACAGATGGTGTACAGGATTCCAGAATTTATTCACCTTATAGTTCCCATGACTAATATCTCTGAGCCATTATTTTATAGTCTAAACTACACTGTAGCCAAGCTTCTAGGTGAACTGCTAAAATTATGTAGGCATATAATCCAGTGATATTAATGTATTCTGTAAATCAAAACCAAAGTTAAAATAGGAACTTTACTTCTGTTTCTTTTTTCCTTTTTATCATTAACTAACCACACCAAGTCCAGGTTTTGGGGTGGGGGGCAATTTTGGTTTTTGTTTTTCCTTTAATTTTTTTAAGCTGAGATTATCATAAACAAGGACCTCCTATAATAAATTTTACACAGAGTTTTAGAAATTTGTGACTGACACCCAGAACATCCTAGAATATGGGTTGTGGAAAGTGAGAGGAAGAATGGGGAAGGAAGGTTAGTGGAGATAAAACTCTGGTTTGGTCTGAGGGACCTCTCACAACTGCTCAACTGCCTGAAGCTCCAAGTGATATTTCTCTATCCTGTCCTTTTTTTATTTGGTCCCCAAATGCCCAGCGCAGAACCATTTCATCTGCATTCCTTGCAGGCTTACCTCATGGACTACAGCTGGGCTCGGGGCGAGGCTGGGGAGGGGCGGTGAGCGGTGGGCATTGGCAGGGACATGTAAAGATGTGTGAGAAATGGACCTTGATTCAAAGAGCTGACAATTCCACTGGGACATGTTGATAATAATCAGAAAACCTGGGACTGATTCCTGGTTCCCTCATTTACTGAGCTTGCAGGAGTAATTTATTACAATTCTTAATCTGTAAAATAAGGCAACTGGTTATAACAGTAAAACTATCTACATCTGACTTAAAGGGTTGCTATTTGGATCAAGAGCAATAAATTCAGTGAAAACACTTTACAGACTAGAAAGTGATAGGCAGGAAATTCTTGTGATTATTCATATAAAATGTTTTCACAACACAAACAGCATCTCTCAAATTTTTGTCCCTTTGCAAGCTTCAAATTGCCAAGATTATCTTTTCAGAGACCTGTTTCCTACAAGATGTGATGCGTGCAATTCAGGCGAGCTGCTGCCAGGTACAGTCTTACCTGGAAAGTATTTGATGTTTTGACACAGTCATCTTGACATGGGCATGTTTTGACCTGGCCCACAAACAAATCTTTAAGCTTCTAGATGTTTTTTTTTTTTCTTTTTGAGTGACCAATCAATACCTCAAATATACATACTTACCCCATTGTCAAGTCTTGCCCTATTCTTCACCTCACTCCATCACTGACTTCCTGAGTTAGAAATCAAGGATACAAGTAGGATCCATAATGGGAAGGAGATGAGAAATGAGGTCCTGGCATATCCAGTCAAAGCTCTTTTTTGATGCCATGAGAGAAAGTCCAATTCAAACCCAGTTTAACTGAAGAGAGATGAAGGGTAACCCAGCTACAGCCACAGCTAGATTCAGAAGGCAAGTGATGTCTCTGGGATGTTAACTTTCCACTTATCATTCTGCTCCCCTTTACGTTGCCTTTATCCTTGCCTTCAATGCACCGGCAAGAAAGCAAGCAGGAGCTCCAGGCCTGTGTCTCATCAGGTTCAAATTCAGTAGCAAATAGTCTGTCTCTTTCTCAACACAAATAGTCTCTCTTTTTCTCTCTTTCCTAGAGAAAGGAAAGGCTACAAGCTCCAGTATTCTGGCCTGGAGAATTCCATGGACTGTATAGTCCATGGGGTTGCAAAGAGACACAACTGAGTGACTACCACTTCTCAACACAACTCGTGGGTTTAAATCTCACTGAACCAAACGTGAGCCTCACTGGATCACAGTTCCATCCTCAAACCAATCATTGATGCCAAGAGTAAGAAATACTCTCATTGGCCAGGCTGGAGTCAGCCTACCCCTGAAATGATGCAGAATCACCTGAAACATATCAACTGAGAGAACTGGTAGAGTGATGTCACTTAGAAAATCAAGATACTGCTGCCACAAGGAGTAATTACTTATCAGTAAATATCCACTACTGATCCAAATTTTACAGGACAGAGTGCTCATTAGAAGAGAATGGTCTGTGCACCATCCCCAAGCTTCCCAGAGGGATGGTATGGGGAGGGAGGTGGGAGGGGGGTTCAGGATGGGGAACACGTGTACACCTGTGGCAGATGCATGTTGATATATGGCAAAACCAATACAATATTGTAAAGTAAAAAATAATAATAATAAAATAAAAATTAAAAAATAAAATTAATTAATTAAAAAAAAAGAAGAGAATGGTCAGAAATCACTTGTCAGACCAGTCACAAGTATTGGATTGGCCAAAAAGTTCATTTTTTTTTTTTTTTTGATACAATGTTTAGAAAAATAGGAATGAACTTTTTGGCCAACCCACTACAAGGCCTCATACATTTATTATGTTGTTGTTCAGTCACTCAGTTGTGTCCAACTCTTTGTGACCCCATGGACTGCAGCACACCAGGCTTCCCTGTCCTTCACCATCTCCCAGAACTTACTCAAACGTATGTCCATTGAGTCAGTAATGCAATCCAACCATCTCATCCTCTGTCATCCCTTTCTCCTCCTTTCAGTCTTTCCCAGCATCAGGGTCTTTTCCAGTGAGTCAGCTCTTCACATCAGGTGGCCAAAGTATTGAAGCTTCAGCTTCAGCATCAGTCCTTCCAATGAATATTCAGGACTGATTTCCTTTAGGATTGACTGGTTTGATCTCCTTGCAGTCCAAGGGATTCTCAAAGAGACTTATCCAACACTGCAGCTCAAAAGCATCAATTCTTTGGAGCTCAGCCTTCTTTATGGTCCAAATCTCACATCCATACATGACTACTGGAAAATCCATAGCATTGACTAGACGGACCTTTGTTGGCAAAATAATGTCTCTGCTTTTTAATACTCTCTTTAGGTTTGTCATAGCTTTTCTGGAAGAAAAGGAGCAAGTGTCTTTTAATTTCATGACTGCAGTCACCATCTGCAGTGATTTTGGAGCCCGAGAAAATAAAGTCTCTCACAGTTTCCATTGCTTTCCCGTCTATTTGCCATGAAGTGATAGGACCAGATGCCATGATCTTCGTTTTTTGAATGTTAAGTTTTAAGCCAGTTTTTTCACTCTCCTCTTTCACTTTGATAAAGAGGCTCTTTAGTTCCTCTTTGCTCTCTGCCATAACAGTAGTGTCATCTGCACAGGTTATTGATGTTTCTCCCAGCAATCTTGATTCCAGCTTGTGCTTCTTCCAGCCCAGCATTTCCCGTGAGGTACTCTGTATATAAGTTAAATAAGCAGGATGACAATACACAGCTTTGACTTACTGCTTTCCTAATTTGGAACCAGTCTGTTGTTCCATGTCTAGTTCTAACTATTGCTCCTTGACCTGCATACGGGTTTCACAGGAGGCAGGTAAGGTGGTCTGCTATTCCCATCTCTTTAAGAATTTTCCACAGTTTGTTGTGATCCACACAGTCAAAGGCTTTAGTATAGTCAATGAAGCAAAAGTAGATGTTTTCCTGGAATTCTCTTGCTTTTTTCTATGATTCAATGAATGATGGCAATTTACTAGCCTCAAAACGGCTAACATTTACACTCTCTGCTCATTCTCTATGAATTCCTCTGCTTGTATTAGAATTCTTCGATTTCTCTGTTAAGGATCAAAGCAATTTCTTTCAGAGAATAAGTAGATTCATCTTCCTAATGAGTACTTGATGTCCTTGACAATTAAAAATCTAGAGGATTGGCTTCTATGGATTCTATGCACCCTAGGGGAAAGAGAATTCATTTCAGAGAAAAAGATATCAATATAGTTATTTATGTTTTCATCTTAAAAGCAGGAAATCAAGTTTTACCAACAGAACTATTAGCACTGTCACTGGTGCCCGTCATTGGCCCAGATGTCAGAGGTTCTCAGGAAGGATCAGAGGTGAACTTCCCTGATGGTCCAGTGGTTAAGACTCAGACTTCCAGCACAGGGGGTGAGGATTCAATCCTTGGTTTGGGAACTATGATCCCACACGCTGTGGGACGTGGCCAAAACAAAAAAAAGTAGAGCAGGGGTTCCGTACACAGAGGGGTGAGTAGGGGCCTTCTCGCTTTCAGCATATTATGCCCTTACAATGGCTTTGAGGGGTAAAATGGCACATGTGCACAACTTATTCCGAAATCTTTCAGGGGAAAAAACAGGCAGACAGATGCGTACATAGAATAGATTATAAATAAATAATGATAATGATAAAAATATGGAAAATGTTATCACTTGGAGAATTTGGGTAGGTGAAAGGTATATGGGAATTTTTAGTGCCGTTTTTGCAACTGTTCTGTAAATCTGAAAGTATTTCAAAATAAAAATTAAAAGTTCGATGATGGTGAAGATGCAATGCAGAGCAGCCTAAGCAGAGGAAAGAGGGTGGCTCCAGCTGCGGTGACCAGGAGGAGGAAGAGAGAAGGATCCTGAGCATTGTGAGGGCAGTTCTGACAAACGAGGCGCTGTTTCCTGACAGAAAGGTGAAGACAGGAGACACTGCTTCTTTTTTAAAAAGTGTTAGCAATCTGCAAAATAAATCCTATTCTTTCCACCAAGTAAAATAAAGTTTGGATTTTCTATATCAAGACAAACAGTGTCTGATCACCGGGGATATTTATCAAGCACTTGCTGTTCGCAAACGATGAAACTTCCTTGAGGTAATGGCTGGATTTTAGAAGCACACACCAGCGGAGCTGTTGTTCCTCTCTTGGGAACACGGCAGATGGAGTCTGAAGGGCACAACCAGTGGAATGGAAAGATGCAATTCTTTGTGTTTATGTCACTAGTGCAGCCACCCAGACAGGTTCCCAGTAGCCTGCCTTTTGTACAGACTTAAGACTAGAACCATAGGTGAACATAAAACCATTCAGCAAAATGATACTCATCAGCAAGCGCTAACGAAGGGTGTTCACAATATATTTGAAAACAGAAGGGCCCCTCCCTCTGTTAATGCAAAGCTTCCTGGGATGAAATGGAATTCTCTATTTTAACCCTGGCCATCTTCACACAGTAGATCCAAGGGACGAGGGTTCGATCCCTGGGTCAGGAAGATCCCCTGGAGGAGGAAATGGTAACCCACTCCAGTATTCTTGCCTGGAAAATGCCATGGACAGAGGAGCCTGGCGGGCTACAGTCCATGGGGTCGCAAAAGAGCTGGACACGACTGAGCAACTGAGCACACACACAAGTCTTCCCACTCAGTATTTTAGAAAAGACAAAAACTTCAATTCAAAGAAGTTAAACATTTGCCCCCAAGATCAAACAATTAGTTGGCAGCAGAGCCAAGATTTGAAGCGAAGTCTTTCCAGCATCAGGCTTTCAGCTTACTTTAATACTCCATATCATTTCCCATCTTAATTCCTAATAGGAAGCAGCATGGGCCTCAGTAGACACTGACCTCATACTCAGAGACGGATTCAATTTGTGCCAATAAAACACGTGGAGAAGTTCACTGGGGTTTTCCAGGGAAATTCATTCTTAGTCTTAAGGAAATGTTTGTAGAAGCAAGGCCTTCTCTCTAGCCTGGTCTCTGATGAGAAATCAGACGGTAGTCCCGGTATCCTAGGACTACAAGTGTGAGCTGCTGGGGAAGCCGTTCTGGCCAAAGGAGGCCTCTGGCCCCAGGCACGGCTCTGGGAGCTGCCTTATCTCAAGGGCCTGTGGCAACACAGGCATAGCTCTCTGTCCCGCCACCCCTGATTGCCCTCGGGATCTTGAAAACATCCCCTGCGCTGACGTGGAATTCCTTGGTCTGGTGATTTTATCCTAATGATTAACGACCCCTGCCCAGAATGTTGGGCATCTTCTCATCCTCCCGTGTTTCTCTGTATTACCCTTAGGAATGTATGCTACAGGTCTCTGGAAAACACCACAAGATAATGATGGAATCCTTAAAGAATTTTTTCTCCTGCCCCCCTCCTTGCTCTGAGGTATAAATATACCATGCTCAATAAAGATTTTGTCAGTTGCATGAAAACCTGTCTTGTGGTTGATTGCTTCTGGCCCTCTCAACCCCATCTTTTCTTTCTTCTTCTTTTCTCAGCCTCGTTGCCCTCTTTTAGGACCGTTCGACTTTGCCGGCTGGCTCTGGCAAGCTGCCCCAGGATGGAATGACGCATGGATGGCAGAATGGAGCTGTGGAACAAGATATGCACCAGGAATGTGTGTTCTTTACCCTGTCTCTACCCACTGGTGTTCTGGACCCTCTCTTGCTTTTATAAGACTGTACTTCCATAATTATTGCCGGTTTTCTTTCTCTTCATTATCAATATCTCCCTCCATCCTGGGAATTCCAAACATGTGTTGGATTCTTTCAGATTAAAACAAAATGTGGGACTTCCCTGGTGGTCCAGTGGTTAAGACTTCATCTTCCAATGCAGGGGATGCAGGTTCAACTCCTGATCAGGGAACTAAGATCCCCCATGCCTACAGGCCAAAAAACCAAAGCATTTAAGACAGAAGCAATATTGTAACAAATTCAATGAAGACTTTAAAAACGGTCCACATGAAAAAAAATCTTTTAAAAAGTTTTTTTAAGTAATGATTACCCTTTGACTCTGTATTCTCTTCCTGCTACAGCTCTTTTTCTCTCCTTTCCTCGTCCAAAACTTTGTGTGTGCACTCTCTCCTTCCACTCATGTTTTAATCCATTCTAGTTTGGTTCCAAATGTCACTATTCTACTAGACTTGCTCCTGTCAAGTTCACCACTGACCTTCACCTTCCCAATGTCAATAGGCATTTCTCTGTTTTCATTTATCTAGACTTTCCAGCAGGATGTAAATGAGTTGAATACCCTCTTCTTGGAATACATTCCTATCTTGCCTTCCAGGACGCTGTGCTACCCCGGCCTCTTCCCTACCTCATTGGCTGCTGCTTCTCTGTCCCCTACACTGACATTTCCTCCTCTACATTTCCAAATGTTGGACTGACTCAGTACTGGGTCCTAGGTCCTCTCAGTTCAGTTCAGTTCAGTCACTCAGTCGTGTCCGACTCTTTGAGACCCCATGAACCGCAGCACACCAGGCCTCCCTGTCCATCACCAACTCCCGGAGTTCACCCAAACCCATGTGCATCGAGTCAGTGATGCCATCCAGCCATCTCATCCTCTGTCGTCCCCTTCTCTTCCTGCCCCCAATCCCTCCCAGCATCAGAGTCTTTTCCAATGAGTCAACTCTTCCCATGAGGTGGCCAAAGTATTGGAGTTTCAGCTTCAACATCAGTCCTTCCAATGAACACCCAGGACTGATCTTTAGGATGGACTGGTTGGATCTCCTTGCAGTCCAAGGGACTCTCAAGAGTCTTCTCCAACACCACAGTTCAAAAGCATCAATTCTTTGGTGCTCAGCTTTTTTCACCGTCCAACTCTCACATCCATACATGACTACTGGAAAAACCATAGCCTTGACTAGATGGACCTTTGTTGGCAAAGTAATGTCTCTGCTTTTAAATATGCTACCTAGGTTGGTCATAACTTTGCTTTCAAGGAGTAAGCACTCTCCTCTATTTATTCAATCTCTTCCTCTATTCATTCAACACTCAATCAACACTTGTTGAGTAACTACTATATGTCAGACTCTTATCTAGGCACCGGAAATAGAGCACTGAATAAATAAACAAATCTGTCTTTATAAAGCATGCATTCTAGTTGAAAAGAAAATAAACAAAAATTAATAAGTCTATAATATAATGTAAGTAGTGCTAAGTGCTATGGAAAAGAATAAAGCAGTGCCAGCGACAATGATGCTTTTTAAAAATACGATGGCCAGTGGAGGATGCTCTAAGGAGGTGACATTTACATCTAAGAAAAGTGGAGGGTGTGTGAGAGAGAAGTTAAAGCTGATTCCAGGTTTCTGGTCTGAGTGAAAGAAAGAAGGATAGTGCCATTTAGTGAAATAAGGAAAATCAGGGGAGGAAGAGATTTGGGAGGAGAAAATTGAGAATTCTGGTTTGGAGGTATTGATGAGTCATATGTCCATATTAAGCAGTTATTTGGATAGGTCAGATTTCTCTTGTGGATGATTCCTTCCTCAGATCTTATGGAGACTTTTCTGACCACTCTGTCCCTGAGAACATCCCACTTGCCACCTCCCCAACCCACAGGATCTCTATCACCCTCCATAATTTATTGTCTTTATGATAGTCCCCTCAAACTGTAACAACAGAATTTGGCTTTGGTTTGGTACCCTTACAAAAATTAACTCTTGGAGGAACAGGAACTTTATCTTGTTTATAGCTTTGTCCCCTGACCTTGGTACCATTCTTATTCAGAGTAAGATCTCAACATCTAATTGTTGAAGGAAAAAACAAAGGGTAGGTCAGTCCTCTGCAGAAGTCAGGACATGGTGGCTCTTGTCTGAGCCCAGCTAGTCACTGGCTTTGGACCTGTCACTTCTGCGGTATATTATCAGTTTCAGAAGTCATTTGATTAGCTGATTTCTAAGGGCTAATTTGTCAACTTTGAAATTATGCTTAAAGTCCAGAATTTTTATCTATTTATTCTATCCAAATTGGTACCTAGAACTTCATTTTGTTAATAACAATGTTGAAGTGCATTTTGATGAAGCATGAGTGCAAACTACTGTTTCTGGGGAAATTCACCATGGGGATGCTGAACAGTTCTATAATCCCACCTGGGCTGCCCTAAAGCCTCAGTCTCAGGCGGCCATTCATTCTGCTAGCTTCCACTCCAGGATGGAGGAGAAACAATTAGAAAGAAAGGAGAACAAATGAAGGAGTTCATTTTATGGAACATCATTGAGCACCTGTTCACTAGTACAGTTCAAGTCTTTTCAGGGATGCTAGCATATTTCAGGTGTATTTAAGGGTTATTTGGATGTTAAGGCATATCATCACAAAACCTGGTGAGGTAGGTAACTCCTCCTTTCACTGATTTCCAGGAGATGAACTGATTTGCCATAGTACAGACAAGTGACAAGCAGCAGATAGAAGACTGAAATCTAGATCACTCTCTAACCTCCTCTTGCTCTCCATCACACCATAGATACCTATAGTCAAGGGCATACCTTCTGGGGTATAATCAGTTTCCAGTGGACTCAGGCCAACAAATGAAAATAAATTGGATTAAGAAACCCTCTCTTAGAACCCTGTTTTCAAAAAACTGGTAGTTTACATTTCAACTCGTCTGGGAAATCCAATAGGATTAATTACTATGTACAGGGCTTTCCCAGTGGCTCAACAGTAAAGAATCTGCCTGCAAGAGACACTTGATCCCTGGGCTGGCAAGATCCCCTGGAGTAAGAAATGGCAACCCATTCCAGTATTCTTTCCTGGAAAATCCTATGGACAGAGGAACCTGGTGGGCTACAGTCCATGGGGTCTCAAAGAGACAGACAGGATGAAATGACGGAGCACCATACATATAGTTAGGCAGAAACAAAGCCACAAAGCAAAATATCACCTTGTTTACAGAGACAAGAATGAATTCCCCTCTGAAATAGCTTGTATTTCCCAGGGCTCCTTCTGGAGAAGGCAGAAGGGGAGGCCAGGAGTACCTACTGCCCACATACCATCCACTGGAAGTTCTTTTGCTTCCTCTCTTTTCTTTTTCCTCAGCCATTATTGAAGACTCCACTTTCAAAAAGTGTTCTTTCTTCATGGGAAAGGAATTCTTTTCTTACCAAGGTATCTGTGTGACAGAAGGTTCCCACCCTGAGGTGTGTGCGCAGGAATGGGAACATGAACCCACACCACACCAAACATGGAAAGCTGTCTATGTGCATCTTGGCGTTGGACAGGATTCTGAAGGAATACCATTTTTTAAAAAACCCGTAAGTCGTTTGGTATTGCTATATTAATAAATTAGGAATGACAAAACAACGCAGATGGAGTGTCGTTCTTTTTCCTTTCGTCCTGCCACAAGCCAATCTCTTATGTTTAAAAAAAAAAAAAAGGCCTGGAAAAAAGGATTGAGTGTTTTGAATAGAGGAGGGAGTCATAATTTTATCCTTCCCTACCAATAAACGATGACAAATCCGGACATCTAAGAATTAAAACGCCAACAAACCAAGAACATGATTAGAAAAATAAATAAATAACATTTATTTTGTACAATATCAGCGGCTATCAGTGTCCGAGAGGCCCCGCGGCAGAGCGCGCCCTCAGAGGAGCAGGAGGGGGCCCAGCAGCAGTTCGCCCTGGCCCAGCAGGCGGCCCCGCTCCAGCCCGCGGCCCCGGTTCTCGGCCTTGACGCGCACGGCCAGGCGGCGTACATCGTCCTCCGAGAGCCCGTCCAAGCACAAGTCCTGCTCCAAGACGGCCCTGCGGCTCCGCCGGACCACGGCGCCCCGCGGCTTCAGGACGAAGCTGATCCGGCAGCCAACCGGGGCGCGGGGCTCGGCGGCCCCTCCGGCCGGGCCCTCAGCACGGAGCAGCCGGACACGGAGGCGCCCACTGGCCCGATTGTATTCCGCGGCCAGGCGCAGGGCACCTCCGGCGCGGCCCAGGGTTACGGTGCCCTCGGCCTCCAGACGCTCGGGACTCGGGTCGCGATGCGGCGAAAGGGATGTGACTGGGGCCTGCGTCGGGGACCCGGGGCTGGCGCGGCTTTCGTCCTCGTCATCATCTTCCCCGTCCCCGCTGGAGACGGAGCGGGCACGGGTCAGGCCTCGGCTCCTCCCGGCCCTCAATGCTCTGCGCAGCAGCCCTTCCGGGGCGCGTAGGAGGCGGCGGCAGCGGGGCGGCGGGGCGAGCGTGTCCAGGAACGGGTTGGGGCCACCGCGGGCTGCGGGGGTCGCAATGGGGGATCTCGCCCCTGGAGCGAGGGGGGCGTCTCCGCCGCCGCCCCCGTAGGTGTGGGCCCGGGGACGGGGCGCGGGCTGGAGCGCGGCGGAGCCCGGGCCCCCGAGGAAGAGCGACTCCTTGCGACGGGTGTGCGGGCTCTCAAGCAGCGCGCAGAAGCCGTAGGCAGTGAGCGCCCGAGGCAGGTGCGGCAGCGAGAGTGCGGCCTGCGAGCGCGGGTCCCAGTCCGTACGCCCCGCGGCGTCGTCGGCTCCTCGAAGCCAAAGGTCCGGCTCAGCAGCGCACCTCCGGGGCAGCGCGGCGGCCGGGGGCGAGGACTCGGGGGCATAGGGGGTGGGCAGCCGCGGCGGGATGAAGAACTCGGGGATGCGGTTCGGGGTGAGCACATTGGAGAAGGCAGGCTCCAGAGGCGCGCTGCTCGCCGCCGAGGGGCGCAGTTTCCCGAGGAGCCGCATCCTCCGAAGCTGGGGCTGGGGGTGGCGGGAAGAAGCGCTCCTGCGGGAGGAGAGAAGCGAATGAGTCTGGGCTCCTGGGACCTCTCGAGAGTGGCTGGACACCTATCCAGAGCCCTCGGGGTATCAACGCGCCAACGATCCCCTGTCAGTCCCGGCGAGCTCGCTCGCGCCCACAAAGCCACCCGCCTTCCATTCATTGGTACTAATTAAACAGGTAGAAATCAGACCTTTGCCTCTTTTTCAGTTCCTCTGGTTCGTAAGTTTCAAGTTGCCTTCTGGTGCCTGCTGACGCTCCAGCCTCAGCACTGTAGCTGGGACACGGGCGCTCCCCCTTATATTGCAGCCTGAGTCCCGCCCAGCTGGCCAGGAGTCCAACCCTTGGAGGCGCCGGCCGGCTCGCCCTTCCGGCGTCCCCCTCTCGCCAGAGCTGCTGGGGCTCGCGTGGGAGCGAAGCTGTGGCGAAGGCCAGCCCCCTTCTGTTCAGCCCTGGGGCCTGCATCCGCTCTGCGTGCCAGGAACCGCTCACACTGGCCTGCGAAAGTTTGCCGGTAGAGGGAGAACGCCTGGGTCGGCCTGCCAGGAAGAATTGGCGGCTGAAAATGCTAGCGGCTTCTCGGAAAAGGTGAAGGATAAGGAAGCAAGAAGTTCTTTTTAGCTGGGAGCTAAATCCTGTCCCCACCCCCCACCCCCCAACCCCGCATGTGAACAACACACACTAGGAGCTTCTGTTTTACTGCCCCCATGAACCTGCAGTCTGTAGACCAGGATAGTTCCCATGGTACTCGTGTACTTATTTATGCGTCTGTCTCCCTGTGCTAAACCTTGGCCTTCTTAGAGTATCATTGACTGCCTCAGTCAATGCCATATATGTTGATGGAGTGGGTGAATTAAAGTATGCAAAAACCTCTGAATGACTACCGGCTCTGCCTATCAACTTAAATATTTATTTGTTTGTCTTGGTTTCGGCATGTGGGATCTAGTTCCCTGATCAGGGTTGGAACCTCGGGTCGCAAGCACTAGGAATGCAATCTTAGCCACTGGATCACTAGGGAAGTCCCTGACTATCATCTTGGTTGTCACAAATGATGGGTTTTTGGCTCATGCCCTAAACATGACATGATCATTCAAAGCTGCCCTTTTCTCTCTGCTCCATCATGAAGGTATCCAGTTAGAAAGCACTTAACAAAAAAATCCACATTGCCTCTCGACCTCTACCTCCCTCCCAACCTTCATTTTCTAAGATGAGAAAACTGGAAGTCCAGTGGGACTTGATGAAATCCTGTAAAAGGTTCAACAGAACTAATTAATGGCAGAAGCTGCAACTAGCAATTTCCTGTCGGTTTGCCTTTGCACGTGACACTTCCTGTTATCTGAAATGCCCTTCTCTGCTTTTTTTTCCCCTCTATAAAGAACTCCTTTTGTTTTACTTCAGCCAGACATCCACGTGTTCAGAATCCTTTACTCAACTTCTTCACTACAGTTCTCCATGTCTCCTTATTCCCTTCATGTGCATTCTGTGTATCACCACTGCTGCATTCAGCAGCCTGCTGTGGAATTTTTGGTTGACAAGTTTGTCTTCCCTACTAAACTAGGAGTTTCTTGAGGGCAAGGACTGTGATAAGACAACCAAAGAGGAATATGCGGGACATACTATCAGTATATGTAAAATAAAGAGAAGGGCTACGGTCTAGCACCTGGGTCAGCCGCCATCCCAAAGCAGACCTCTCTAAGGGACAAGCCTGGCTGTCTCATTCATCTCCTCCGCTTTCAGTGCCTGGACATACAATGCCGGGCAAATAATAAGTGCTCAGTAAATATTTGATGAATTATATTGTGTTGTATTTAGCCTGATCCGGTCTTATGACTGTCATGTGCTTTTAACCACATCTCTCTCTGCTTTGTTCAATTTCTTTCTCACAACAAACCAATGCGGTGGACATTGCTTCTGTTTACGATATAAGAAACTGAGGTTCATCAGTCAAATTATGAATCACAGCCCAGGTATTGTAAATCCTGCTGCTGCTGCTGCTGCTAAGTCTCTCAGTCGTGTCCAACTCTTAGCGACCCCATGGGCTGCAGCCCACCAGGCTCCTCCATCCATGGGATTTTCCAGGCAAGAGTACTGGAGTGGAGTGCCATTGCCTTCTCCGATTGTAAATTCTAGCATTTTGGTAATTTCTTCCTTCTCTTTCCTTTCTCCTTCCATTCATCCACTCAGTTCAGTTTCATTCACTGAGTTCACTATGTGTCAGAGATTGTGTGCATGTTTTGTATTGCACTTAACATCCAGAACGTTCATTCTTAAAGCAACTCAGTCTCATAAGTATTTTCCATTATCTTTGCTTTGGATTAAGTACCATTATTTCCAAATTTTTAAAGGTAAGGAAAGTAAACATTTTCCATAAATGAATAGTTAATATTTTCTTTTAACAGTGATCACTGTTGTTCTGTTTTTTGAGAGGGTAAGTGTGAATCAATATGCAGCCAGGGAGTAGTAACCATACCTGCTGAAAGGTATGGTTACTTGCAAGTAACCATACATGCTTCAAACTTGCAAGCAGAAGAATTCCCAGAGGTCTCTGACTGGATCATTTCCTATTGATTCTTCAGGCCAGTCTGCAAATTCTTGGGTGAATGGCCTTCTCTAGGCATAGCACACTTGCATGATATGCCCAGGAGCCAGCTCACTTCCAATGAGACCTCAGTGAAAATGGCTTTCCCTCTCCTGAAGGCTTTTGTGACATGAACACATAGAAGTTCTGTCAGCGAGTAAATCCACTAAAAGCAGGACATGAGATTTGAGAAATTATGCTACCAGTACAGCCATGTTCATGGAAAAACATAAGCACATCTATAAACACAATCTCTATATAGAGGGTTTTCTAAAACAATTAGTTTTCCATAGATTAATATTCTACAGAAGAGAACTAAGATACAGGACAATTAAATTACTTACACTAGGATACACTTCAGTCATTCATTCATCTAAACCAGTAGCTATAGGCTGAGTCCAGAGTTAGAGGCCTGGTATCCTTCCTGATTCTTAAATCACAATAGTAGAAAGTGAAAACCCCCTCCCCCACCGGAAACTGTGATAACACCAGTATTTCATTATTTTGTGTCTTATGGCAGAAAGCAAAGAGGAATTAAAGAGCTTCTCGATGAAGATGAAAGAGGAGAGTAAAAAAGCTGACTTAAAACTCAACATTCAGAATGCAAAGATCATGGCATCCAGTCCCATCGCTTCATGGCAAATAGATGGGGAAACAATGGAAACAATGACAAACTTTATTTTCTTGGGGTCCAAAATCACTGCAGAAAACTAAAAGATGCTTACTTCTTGGAATAAAAACTATGACCAACCTAAGCAGTATATTAAAAGAAGAGACATTACTTTGCCTACAGAGGTCCGTATAGTCAAAGCTATCATTTTTCTAGTGGTCCTGTATGGATGTGAGAGCTGGACCAAAAAAAAGACTGAGCACCAAAGAACGGATGCCTTCAAACTGTGGTGTTGGAGAAGACTCTTGAAAGTCCCTGGGACTGCAAGGAGATCTATCCAGTCAATCCTAAAGGAAATCAATCCTGAATATTCATTGGAAGGACTGATGCTGAAGCTGAAGCTCCAATACTTTGGCGATCTCATGCGAAGAACTGACTCATTAGAAAAGGCCCTGATGCTGGAACGATTGAAGGCAGGAGAAAGGGATGACAGAGGATGAGATGATTGGATGGCATCACCGACTCAATGGACATGAATTTGAGCAAGCTCCAGGAAATGGTGAAGGACAGGGGAGCCTGGTGTGCTGCAGTCCTTGGGGTTGCAAAAAGTCAGACACAAGTGAGTGACTGAACAGCAACAACAAATAAATACAAAAGGTTCACCATCATCTTTTATTCAGGCTCTGAAATTGTTAAAGAAACTATACCATTAATGATATTAATGTTTACTGAATACTCACTACATACTGGGGTCTTATTTAATCCCTAAACCACCCTCTAAAGAAGGTAGGGATTTAGAAACTGCAGCTTGTAGAGAGTAAACAATTGTCCAAAATCTCCCATCTGGTAAGAGTGGCGCTGGGACTCAAATTCAGATCACTTCGGCTCATTCCCTGTGTGCTTTAACCGCTTCAGTATAGTGCCACCCTCAAAGCTGCTTTTCCTGAACCCATCTCCTCTCTAGGTAGGTAGACAAAATGAAAAGAAAGCCTTATCCCAAGGCCTTACATTGAAACTACACACCTTATTGATGATATCAGCACCTAAAAGATTAAAGCATGCAATTGTCCTAAGCAGGAAATCACTAGTTATACCACTTGCAGACAGAATCCTTGTCTTCTCTGGAAGTGTACTGAGACTCTGTATTTATACCATACCTTGGTTCCAAAATAGTATTTGCGGTGATCCACATAATAAAGACCCAGAGAATTTATTGTCAGCTAACGCCTCACATGGTGAAAATGGAAAAGACATGCAATTAGCTAAGAACCCTGAGTGAAGTCACTAATTGACACTACCTATGACCCCAAAATGGGAAGAACAAGGTGTGAAAGCATTTAAAGAAGCCCCCCCATGAGAAGGCTGGGAATAACTTTATTTTTTCTCAATTGAAGTATTGTTTTATAATGTTGTGTTAGTTTCGGGTGTACAGAAAAGTAATCAGATACATATATATATATTCTTTTTCAATTATTTTCCATTAAAAGTTATTGCAAGATATTGAATATAGTTCCCTGTGCTATCCAATGGATCCTCATTGTAGTATTAACTTTTCATTTCCACTCTAAGTTAGTATATTCCTTCCTGGGGTAGTTGTGTGTTTTTTCCGGTGGTGCTTGTTTTAATCACTGCTTAATCTAAGTTATGTACAGTGTCATTAAAGTTATTTCCATCTCTGTAAGTCAAATAGTCTTTTAAAATTTTAACCATGTACGTACATTTACATTATGATAGTGATTATGATACCTTCATATTAAATCAAGTACTTGATATGACTTATTAAAATTGGTGAACACAGTAATTAATGCATAGCAGCTTATACTTCCTTATGGACTGTCTAGAAAATAAACTCTTTAGTCTTGGTCCCCAGTGAAACGCTTGATCCTAGGTAGTCAGTCACTGATTTATCTGTCTTTTCTCTGCAAATAGCAACCAAATTTTTAAGTATTCCATTCTCTTTCCTGTCACTACATTAATGCTGACCAGAACTAACAGTCCTGTTGAGGACTTATTTTTGTTCTTTGTCCGTGGTATCTAGATTCCATTCACATTTTCTTCAATTTTTCTTTTCTAGGTTTTAGAAAAAAAAAAATGCATTTCATGTATGTAAAGATCAAAGCATAATACAGTGAACACCTATTTGCCCACCAACCAGCTTAAAATATATATATCTTTTCAAAACAGTTGAAGCTCCCAAGGTAACACTTCTTAACCACATTCTTGTCTCTTCCCCAGATTTAAGTACTATCTTGAATTTGGGGCTATTCTCTCATTTCTCTCCCTCTCTCCCCGCCCCCACCCCTTTATTTTGTTTATTTGTTTGTGTGGCTGTGCCAGGTGTTAGTTGCAGGCGTGCAGGAAGATCTTCGATCTGCACTGCAGCATGTGAAATCTAGTTCCCCGACCAGGGATCAAACCGGGGCCCCCTGCATTGAGGGAGGCATCTTAGCCACTGGGCTGCCACAGAAGTCCCTTCCCTCCTCTTTAAATATTAGTTTAATTGCATATGCACATGTAGGCTTCTCTGTTGGCTCAGTGGTAAAGAGTCTGCCTACCAATGCAGGAAACCCGAGTTCAGTCCCTGGGCTGGGAAGATACCCTGGAGAAGGAAATAGCAACCCGCTCTAGTATTCTTGCCTGGAGAATCCCATGGACAGAAGGGCCTGATGCACTACAGACCATGGGGTCAAGAAGAGCCAGAAGACTTAGAGACTAAATAATAACAACACATGTACATATTTCTCCCTAAAAATGTTTTCCATTTTTTATAAAAATAATTCTAAACATTCTTTCACAATTTGCTTTTTTTTATTCTGCATTGTAAGATTCATGTACGTGCACATGTAGAGCTCTAGTCCATTCATTCTTACTTATGTACAGCATTCTATTGTGTAAACATGCTTCATTCTCTTGCTGATGGATGCTCAGATTGTTTCCAGTTTTTCCACAGCTTGTATGAGCTCAGGTATACAGGTCTTCTCAGTCACCTGTGCAAAGATTTTCTAGAGTACATCTCTAGTGTATTTGCACCTTCAGTTTTAATGTGAAATCACTTTCCTCACAGCAGTATATAAGATTTTCTATGGCTCCCATCCTCAACTACATGTATGATCAGATTTTTTTTTAATAATTTTATTTATTTTTGGCTGCACTGGGTCTTTGTTGCTGTATAGGCTTTTCTCTGGTTGTGGTGAGCAGGGGCTACTGTCTAGCTATGCTGCACAGGCCTCTCGTTACAGTGGCTTCTTTTGCTGTGGATCACCGGCTCTAGGGCACTCCCGCTTCAGTAGAAGTGGTGGTTCCCAAGACCTAGAGCGCAGGCTTGATAGTTGTGGTGCAGGGGCTTAGTTGCCCCAGGGCATATGCGATCCTCAATATATGGGATTGAACCCGCCTCCCTCCACTGACAAGTGGGTTGTTTACCACTGAGCCACCAGGGACGCCCCAGATTTTTAAATATTGCTAATATGGTGAGTGTTGTGGGCTGAATTGTGCCCTCCCCAAATTCACAATGTGACATCCTAACCTGTAGTGGCTCAGAACGTGACTGTATTTAGGGACAAGATCTTTTAAAGCTGTTGTTGTTGTTCAGTATCTCAGTTGTGTCCAATTCTTTACAAACCCATAGACTGCAGCACGCCAGGCTCCACTGTCCACTATCTCCCGGAGTTTGCTCAAATTCATGTTCATTGAGTTGGCGATGCTATCTAACCATCTCATCCTCTGTTGCCCTCTTCCCCTTTTGCCTTCAATCTTGCCCAGCATCAGGGTCTTTTCCAATGAGTTGGCTCAGGTGGCCAAAGGATTGCAGGTTCAGCTTCAGCAACAGTCCTTCCAATGGATATTCAGGGTTGATTTCCTTTAAGATTGATTGGTTTGATATCCTTGTTGTCCAAGGGACTCTCACGAGTCTTCTCCTACACCATAATTTGAAAGCATCAGTTCTTTGGCACTTAGCCTTCTTTACCATCCAAGATTGCCAGTTTAAATAGGTATTTAAGGTTAAATGAGGTCATTGCTGCTGCTAAGTCGCTTCAGTCGTGTCCAACCCTGTGTGTCCCCATAGATGGCAGCCCACCAGGCTCCCCCATTCCTGGGATTCTCTAGGCAAGAATACTGGAGTAGGTTGCCATTTCCTTCTCCAAAATGAGGTCATTAGAGGGGGCCATAATCTGATGTGACTGGTATCCTTATAAGAAGAGATTAGAAAAAAAGAAGAGATTAGATTAGAACAGATATGCACAATGGGAAGACAATATGAAGGTGATGGTCATTTGCAAGCCAAGGAGAGAGCCCCTTAGAAGTCAACATTGCCAACATCTGGATTTGGACTCCTAACTCCAGATCTGTGCAGAAATAAATTACCATTATTTAAGATCTGTGGCCTGTTGTTCCTTATTATGGCAGCCCTAGATACTACTAATACAGTGATTTTAAAATAGTACATTATCATGTTAATTTGCATTCCTGTTATTGATAATTGAGATGTAGCAATTTTGCGTGTAATCATGCAGCTTTCTTCTAGAAAATTCTTTTAAGTTAAAAAAATACATTATTGTGTCATTTATCTTGTACATATATACACACATTGAACACTACTTCTCGGTCACTTTTAAGTACTGTACCTATCTCTCCTGTGACTTGCTTTTCATATTTTCATGATGTCTTTTGAGAAATAGAAAATGGAAATTGTCTTCTGACTCTGGAGGCTAGAAGTCTAAAATGAAGATGTCAGCAGAGCCGTCCTTCCTCTGAAACCTGTAGGAAGTATCCTTCCTCGCCTCTTCCTGGCTTCTGGTTACTTGCTGGAAGCTCTGGGAGCTCCTTGACTTCCAGCTGCAACTTGGTCTATGCCTGCCTGTGTGCATGGCATTCTCCCTCCTGTGCCTGTGCCTCTGTGTTCCACCTCTTCTTAAAAAGACACATGTCTTATTGGATTAAGGGTCTACTCTACTCCCATATGACTTCATCTTAACCAATTACATCTGTAAAGATGCTATTTTTCTAAACTTGGTCACAAGAACTCCAGTTCTGAGGTACAGGAGTTAGATCTTCCACAGATATTTTGGGGAGAAACAATTCAACCCGCAACGATGACTGAATCACACCATGTCTGACCCACCTGTCATCAGTGACGCCTGGGGAATTTCTAAAAGAGGAAAAAATGTAGGAATCCCCATAAAAATCCCCATAAATCCCCGTTATTCCCAGCACAGGAACCCGAGGCCACTTCCACACCTCTGCTTCTTGGGTAGAAATGTTTATAATTATTGCCTCTTCAGGGGAAACGTGAAAGTTAGCCAACTCACTTAAGGCTCGGCCACTTTCCTGAGGCTGCTTCCAACTGGCTGACAACCAACTGTTGCTGTTTAAAGAATAAAATCCGCTCATCATGAATAAGGAAATGATTGAATAAAGCCTGGAATTTCTAGGAAGGAAATGGGTTGTAGAGCATTTTCCTCCACGTGGGGAGCTGTGGAGCCACAGAGTACAGAGTAGAGCATGGAAGGGCTCAGGCCAGCACAGGGCAAGGGGTCCCTCAAGGGGACCGGCCTGACTCCAGGGAGAAGACTGCTAAGGCCTGGGCAGGGGGTCCCCACCTCCCTGTCAACTTTTTGTCAGACCAGAGACCTGGGATCTTGGTACAGGATCCAAATGGTAAGGAAAGAGCCATGCATGCATGCTAAGTAGCTTCAGTGGTGTCTGACTCATTGTGACCCCATGGACTGTAGCCACCAGGCTCCTCTATCCATGAGATTCTCCAGGCAAGAATACTGGAATGGGTTACCATGCCCTCCTCCAGGGGATCTTCCCAACCCAGCAATTAAACCTAGGTCTCCCACATTGAAGGGTGGATTCTTTACTGTCTGAGCCACCAGGGAAGCCTGGAAAGAGCCATAGAGAAGGAGAGATACAGAACATTTTTAGTTGCCTTCTCAAGCAAGAAATCCAAGCCAGATCTCACTTAGAAGGGAAATGTGACATTTCTAGTAACACCCAAATTGTGGAGAAATCTGTAACTATTACAATTATTATAGTTGAGTTGTTTCTGTAAAATATACACATAAACTCTTTGTCAGATCAATAAAATTTTAAGTGTCTGTCACAGACTAGGTTCCCTGAGAAACAGTAAACTAGAGATGTGCACGTTAACTGCGTTATTGGAAGATGCTCTTGAGAGATACACCTGTGGGGGGTGAAGAGAGCAGGATTGGGCCAAGGCATCAAAGTGGCGAGGCAGTCCCCACACAGGCTTCCGCAGATTCCACAGAGCTCTGGAACTGGGAGAGGCCTGAGGAGTTATCTCAGTGTGGGGTAAGGAGGCAGGCAATTATTATCCCTCTTGCCCTCATCGATCAATCACTGGCCAAGAGGTCTCCCAGGGAAGTGGGTATGACCTTGATCATGGTTGAATCCCAAAACTAAGGCAATTCCTTCCTGGAGAAGAATTTATCTGTGTTTTCTTAGCAGCTAGGAGAAGGAGTGCCTAGAAGCTGAAGTGGGGGTGGTAGTCTGAGCAACACATCATAGCCTCATAAGTGACTGTTCTCACTCTGGAGTGACTACTGGAGAGCTGACACATTCAACACACACACACCATGGTCACTCTGCACATGCTGGCATCCTTCACTCCATTTGCAGAAATATCTAATCCTAAAGATTCCTCCACTTAACACAATTCAACCATCCCTCATTTAATCACAAATGCACTCACGTCCTTCCTGAGTGGTAAGACTACTCTTAAGGTATATCCAGATAATATTCATTTCTTGTCTAGAGCAAGTTCTCATTTCTGATAACCTCTGGGCTGACTGGTTGAATAAACAGATATAACATCCATGGCTTCAGTAATGAGGAATCTGCCTGCCGAGAAAGAGAAACGGGTTCGATCTCTGGGTTGAGAAGATTCCCTGAAGAAAGAAATGGCAATGCACTCCAGTATTCTTACCTGGGAAACCCCATGGACAGAGGAGCCCAGCGGTGGCTACTGTCCATGGGGGTCACAAAAAAGTCAGATACAACTTAGCAACTGAACAATAATAATATCCGTTATGTTAGAGATCACTTAAACTGAAGTTATAGATGACAATAACTGTAACAATGTGCACCATACGATCTCATTTCTGGGTAAAGATATACATATGAAATCTTTCAGAATGGCCACTAAAACAGAGTGTGTAGTTATCTCTGGACAACGGAATTATGGAGTACTCAAATTTTTCTCCTCTTGCTTAAATGTATTTTCTGATCAACCCGATAGGCATGTTACTTCTGTAATAGGACAAAAAAACGTTTCTCCTTTGAAGAATAGATACAGTGTGGGAAGAGCAGGCCTTCAGTTCAGTTCAGTCACTCAGTCATGTCCGACTCTTTGCGACCCCATGAATCACAGCACGCCAGGCCTCCCTGTCCATCACCAACTCCCGGAGTTCACCCAGACTCACGTCCATCGAGTCAGTGATGCCATCCAGCCATCTCATCCTCTGTCGTCCCCTTCTCCTCCTGCCCCTAATCCCTCCCAGCATGAGTCTCTTTTCCAATGAGTCAACTCTTCACATGAGGTGGCCAAAGTACTGGATTTGAAGCTTTAGCATCATTCCTTCCAAAGAAATCCCAGGGCTGATCTCCTTCAGAATGGACTGGTTGGATCTCCTTGCAGTCCAAGGGACTCTCAAGAGTCTTCTCCAACACCACAGTTCAAAAGCATCAATTCTTCGGCACTCAGCTTTCTTCGCAGTCCAACTCTTGCACCCATACATGACCACAGGAAAAACCATAGCCTTGACTAGGCGAACCTTTGTTAGCAAAGTAATGTCTCTGCTTTTGAATATGCTATCTAGGTTGGTCATAACTTTCCTTCCAAGGCGTAAGCATCTTTTAATTTCATAGCTGCAGTCACCATCTGCAGTGATTTTGGAGCCCCCCAGAATAAAGTCTCACACTGTTTCCACTGTTTCCCCATCTATTTCCCATGAAGTGGTGGGACCGGATACGATGATCTTAGTTTTCTGAATGTTGAGCTTTAAGCCAACTTTTTCACTCTCCACTTTCACTTTCATCAAGAGGCTTTTTAGTTCCTCTTCACTTTCTGCCATAAGGGTGGTGTCATCTGCATATCTGAGGTTATTGATATTTCTCCTGACAATCTTGATTCCAGCTTGTGCTTCTTCCAGCCCAGCGTTTCTCATGATGGACTCTGCATAGAAGTTAAATAAGCAGAGTGACAATACACAGCCTCGACGTACTCCTTTTCCTATTTCGAACCAGTCTATTGTTCCATGTCTAGTTCTAACTGTTGCTTCCTGACCTGCATACAGGTTTCTCAAGAGGCAGGTCAGGTGGTCTGGTGTTCCCATCTCTTTCAGAATTTTCCACAGTTTCTTGTGATCCACACAGTCAAAGGCTTTGGCATAGTCAATAAAGCAGAAATAGATGTTTTTCTGGAACTCTCTTGCCTTTTCCATGATCCAGCAGATGTTGGCAATTTGATCTCTGGTTCCTCTGCCTTTTCTAAAACCAGGCCTTATGACTATGTTAATCAAGTAGTGATTTGTTTAATCACCAGGGGCAGAAATTAGGAATAGGACTTTAAATGGAATTTGTATATTATACTGGCCACTTCAGATCCCAGGAAATTTAAGAAAGGACAAGTCTGAGTAAGAGAAAAAGGTTTAGACCTGTGCTATTCAAAACATTGACCATCAGCCACATGTGACTTTTGGGCACTTGAAATGTGGCTGGTTCAAACTGGAGTATGCTTTAAATGTAAAGTACAAGATTTCAAAGATTTAGTATTAAAAATGTAAAATATCCCATTAATAATTTTAATACATCTTGAAATGATAATAGTTTGGATATATTGGATTAAATAATATACAATATTAAAAATAATTTCTCCTGTTTCTAGTCTCTGAAATACTTCTCCAAAGCATCATAATTTGAAAAAGTAATTGTCTCACGAGATACCCACTAACATTGCAGTTTTACTTGGGGCTTTCCTAGGGCCACCACCAAAGAGGGGAGGCGGAAGCGGCGGCTCATTGGGCTGACTAAAGAGCACATCAAATGAGCTCTGTGTGCTGTGAGGCCGTTAAACACAACCACCTAACTGTGTGCATGTCAACCTATGTCCCTTAAGTCTATCAGCTCAAAGAGAGTTAAGGAAACAACATGCTATTGCAGACGGACATTAACATCTTCCTGTGGGAAAAGTCCCCACGCATGCACGGGAACTGCCCATTGCACCTACATGCCAAGCGTTGACCTGAGTTGAACTGAGCATGTGATGGAAGGATTCTGACCTCTCCCCAAGGAAGAAGATCAGTAACTTGGGAAAAGTGCCTTTAAGGAAGAATGGTTTACTCTTCATGACATGTGCAGTTTTGTCTTTAATTTATTCTTGGTTTTTAATGCTGATTAGGGTCCAAAATTCGGGGAAGGCAATGGCACCCCACCTCAGTACTTTTGCCTAGAAAATCCCATGGACGAAGGAGCCTGGTAGGCTGCAGTCCATGGGGTCGCTAAGAGTCAGACACGACTGAGCGACTTCACTTTCACTTTTCACTTTCATGCATTGGGGAAGGAAATGGCAACCCACTCCAGTGTTCTTGCCTGGAGAATCCCAGGGGCGAGGGAGCCTGGTGAGCTTCCGTCTATGGGGTCACAAAGAGTCGGACACGACTGAAGTGACTTAGCAGCAGTAGCAGCAGGGTCCAAAATTAAGATGCAATCAGTGGTTGCTCCAAACTATGTTTACATGGAACATATTTAGTTCTGAGAACACTAAATGTATCTCAATTATCATTTCATCTTCTCAGCTATCTAGGAGGTATTTTTCTACCTCCAGTAAACAAAATAGTGTAACGTGTAGCTTGAGCTTGGAACTAATTCCAAATGCCCAGTCAGAAGAAATGTTTTTTTTTTTCTTTTTATGATGTGACATGCAAGGTCTTAGGTTGCCTGACAAGGGATCAAATCTGTGTCCCCTGCATTGAAAGCATGGAGTCTTAATCACTGAACCTCCAGGGAGGCCCCAACAATTTTTTGTTACAATAGATCAGATCAGTCGCTCAGTCGTGTCCGACTCTTTGCAACCCCATGAACCGCAGCACGCCAGGCCTCCCTGTCCATCACCAACTCCCGGAGGTCACTCAGACTCACGTCCATCGAGTCAGTGATGCCATCCAGCCATCTCATCCTCTGTCGTCCCCTTCTCCTCCTGCCCTCAATCCCTCCCAGCATCAGAGTCTTCTCCAATGAGTCAACTCTTCGCATGAGGTGGCCAAAATACTGGAATTTCAGCTTTAGCATCATTCCTTCCAAAGAAATCCCAGGGCTGATCTCCTTCAGAATGGACTGGTTGGATCTCCTTGCAGTCCAAGGGACTCTCAAGAGTCTTCTCCAACACCACAGTTCAAAAGCATCAATTCTTCGGCGCTCAGCCTTCTTTACAGTCCAGCTCTCACATCCATACATGACCACAGGAAAGACCATAGCCTTGACTAGGCGAACCTTTGTTGGCAAAGAGATGTCTCTGCTTTTGAATATGCTATCTAGGTTGGTCATAACTTTCCTTCCAAGGAGTAAGCGTCTTTTCATTTCATGGCTGCAGTCACGATCTGCAGTGATTTTGGAGCCCCCCAAAATAAAGTCTGACACTGTTTCCACTGTTTCCTCATCTATTTCCCATGTAGTGATGGGACCAGATGCCATGATCTTTGTTTTCTGAATGTTGAGCTTTAAGCCAACCTTTTTACTCTCCACTTTCACTTTCATCAAGAGGCTTTTGTGTTCCTCTTCACTTTCTGCCATAAGGGTGCTGTCATTTGCATATCTGAGATTGTTGATATTTTTCCCAGCAATCTTGATTCCAACTTGTGTTTCTTCCAGTCCAGCGTTTCTCATGATGTACTCTGCATATAAGTTAAATAAACAGGGTGACAATATACGGCCTTGACGTACTCCCTTTCCTATTTGGAACCAGTCTGTTGTTCCATGTCCAGTTCTAACTGTTGCTTCCTGACCTGCATACAAATTTCTCAAGAGGCAGATCAGGTGGTCTGGTATTCCCATCTCTTTCAGAATTTTCCACAGTTTATTGTGATCCACACAGTCAAAGGCTTTGGCATAGTCAATAAAGCAGAAATAGATGTTTTTCCGGAAATCTCTTGCTTTTTCCATGATCCAGCGGATGTTGGCAATTTGATCTCTGGTTCCTCTGCCTTTTCTAAAACCAGCTTGAACATCAGGAAGTTCATGGTTCACATGTGAAGTCAAGTGGGCCTTAGAAAACATCACTACGAACAAAGCTAGTGGAGGTGATGTTATTCCAGTTGAGCTATTCCAAATCCTGAGAGATGATGCTGTGAAAGTGCTGCACTCAATATGCCAGCAAATTTGGAAAACTCAGCAGTGGCCACAGGATTGGAAAAGGTCAGTTTTCATCCCAATCCCAAAGAAAGGCAATGCCAAAGAATGCTCAAACTATCGCACAATTTGTTACAATAAGATACAACTAATAAGATGATTGCTGCCTGAGTGGTGCTCCCCAAATCTCCCTTTATTCCAGGTTTCAGAAATTCCTCCTCACAGAGCACCATCTGATGCCTTACTAGGTAGGCACTCACTGAGCTGTCGTCGGTTATTATTTAGCACCATGCTTCTCAAACTACTCCCTCTGGAGCTATGGAATTATGTACATTTTCTGTAACTTTTATGAGAAAACTTTTCAATGTAATGGAGCACACAAAAAACAAGCATTTTGGAAAACCCAAAGAGGATCAATTTTGTATGGAGAAAACAGAAAATATTACAGTAAATAATGGTATTTGACCTGAAACTTTAGAGATTCATGATAATAGCCAGGTTCAGCCACACAGCAAACAAAAGTGGGACATTATTCCTGTTGCTATTATTACTGTCAGAAGTATCCATTATCATCAATTGAGAAGATGGCCCAACTTCAGTGCTGGGACACAGACAGGAATTGTCATAGGAACCAACTCAATTGTGCACAGCATAGCAAAGAGAGATCACCTCTACAGCTCTGCTTTTCAACAAGACAATTCAAATCTGTTTCCCAGGGGAAACATGAAAATTTCTCAATTTGGCCAGGGTCTTGCCTCATCCATGAAGCTTTCCCAGATTTGCTAAAGAACAGTTGCTGCTTAAGGAAATGTAAAGGGCTATAAAATACTTTTCATTTTCCGTAATACAAAGGACAAAACTTGGTTCAACTTAAGAGCGATTTTTTCTCTTAAAATGCCATTCTCTGCAATTAGCATTTCCCTTAAATACATTTTATTCAAATACTGTTAGCATAATCTGCCATGCCCCTGTGCCTTCTTTTAAAGTTCTGTGTGCTGTGAAGGAAGAGAGATGACTGGAGTGCCTTGTTAAAAATTAAAAGTCTCTCTATATAGAAGTACAGTCTGACATTTGTCTTGAGTCATATTTTCTGGTTCACAGTTGGAATGATACCATGTACATGTTTCAAGCCAGGTGCAGATAAACCAGCTTGAATAACCCCTTTCATCACCACTTTGTCTGACTAGATGACAGAGACCCAACAAGGCTCTAAGGACAAACTACTCAACTTGAAGAAAAGATGGATTCTGGATCCACTGAGGTAGCTGGGTTTTCCAGTTTGGGTGTAGCTAATATAATAATATTATCACTCTACTCACATTCAGCATCCCTGAGACAGAGGCATCTTGGAAGGGAGAAAACATAATGGCCCCATGGGAAGCTGTATACCGTGGACATAGCTTTTGAGAGTAGCAGTGCTAAGTTCACCACAGCCAGCCCAGCCCAGGGTCAGTGGAGTTCAGACATCTTCAAAGTGAACCAATGGACTAAAAAACAAAAGCTCCCCACATTCCCTTGAATATTTTCTCAGAGTTAAGACTTTGGGCCTTGGTACAGTTTAAATAGTGAAGGGCCCTCCAATGGCTAATACATAACACTTATTGCTGCCCTTTGCAAGTGAGGGCTTGGAGTTATATGACATTTTTGTATATAAGTAGTATGAAGAAATCCTTATCTAAAACATATAGTACTACATATTACTTAATTTGTGTCATCTTTGAAAGATATTTCACACAAATAAACGCTTTGTCAGATCATATGTCATCAAAAGGCCACTTTATTACAATGCTCTAGCATTGCCTTGAAGTACATATGTTGTGAGATAGCACAAATGTCAAGAAGGTTTCAGTAAATCGTTTATATACCTTAGTGCCAGGCATTCTATGGCACCATTTGTTTCGTGAGTGGAAATGCACAGTTTCAAAGAAACCTCACACAAAAAAACTCAAATATCCCAAACTTAAAAGCACACTTGCCCTCTCCCTCAGGAGACGGAGCAGCACAGGGGGTTCTTGTTCTCAATGTCTCTAGTCTCTGGTTGGTGTCCATTCACCCTCCACGTGAAAATCCTTCTGGAATGGGGCCTGTGGACAACAGTAGCTTTGTTAATTTTGTTAATTTGTTAACAAGTTTATTAATTTGTTAATTAAATTAAAGCACAATTATATGAAGGATCATTAAAAAAATCAGTGTGGTAGACAGAATTGTACTAAATGATCCCGTTTCTGAAAGAAAAAATGTATATAGGGCAAACACTGTGGGGATATCCACTAAAATGTTGCCAGCAAGTTGACTCCGGATGGTTGCAGATAATTCCAATCTTTATCTCATTGCTTGGTGGTATTTTCTAGATTTAACAAAATGATAGTGTTCCACAATAGAACACTTGTCCCTTAAGAAGTAGATACTTCTCTTGGGAGGTGGACATGAAGCTACTTTAGACAATGAATGTAATAGTTGATGATATTAGGATGGAGTTTCAAATATAGTCAGTGTAACAGTTGCCACTTCAGAGCCCAGGAACTTGGGAAAGGACAGATCTGGGTAAAATAAAAAAGCTTTAGGCAGATGGGAAAATACATGAGTTCACTGAAAGCTCAAGAAAAAGTGAAAATGTTGTAGCTTGAAAATAATGTAGCTTTCCCTGATCCCCTTATAGGTCAAATGCTGGGCCCCTGCCAGGCAGAGAGACACCCACACTGCTTAACTGCTGTATATGTGAAACCATACGACTAGGGGCTTGGTAACAGAGCAATACGCTTATACTCAAAGGGGAAAACCAAGGACCATGAGCCTGTGGGAGAATTGAATCAGGCCTGGCCCAGGGCAGTGAATGGAAACCAGTCACAAGAGTGAATCAGTAGTATGGATCTGTGTGGAACTCCCCATCAGAGAGGTGCATCCTGGCCCATTCCCTAGGAAGAAAACCAGTAACCCTGAGGATGTACATGGTATGAGGAATGAATCAGTGTAGTTTATAATGAATGACACGTCATTTTGATTTGGGTTATTTTGTTTCTTGACCTTTGAAAGTTGTGTCATAATTGACATGCAGTTGATGGTTACCCCAGAGAGGTTCCTTCAAAAACACACAAATTGGTTAAACTGATCCAAATGAAGCCAAATAAGGGAGAAAGTACTTTGACTACCTCCAAATTTCAATTCTATATTCAGGTAAGAAAAGGGTGTAAGCTTTTCTAGTTCTTAGTTTCTTTAATTTCATTCTTATTCTCTCTCTCTTTCTCCCTTTCTAAAATATTCTGACCCTCCTCACTCATAAAGTTTTGTTCTGGAACAGATATTAAGTCCAGACCGAAATGAAAATTAATAAAACTTTGTTTTGTGCTGCAAATTAAAATTGAACACTACTTAAAAAGTACCATAATCTTGTAGTTCACTTTATTTAGTGTTAATGGAACTTTTCAGTCTTTGTGACAACCTAGAGGACCTGGAGAAGAAGATCAAATGGTAAAGGGAGGAAGCAGAGAAAGGAGAACTTAATGCACTAGGGAAATAGCACAATATAGAGTTAAGAGCCAGATTCTGTTTCCACCTGTATAAGCATCTTAGCTAAGTAGCTTAAACCCGTCAGCAACTCTACAAGGAAGCTGTTATTAACATCATCATCATCCTCATTTTGTAGACAAGGAAACATGCTCAGAGGAAAAAACCCATAACACAATACCCGGAATACAATTACTGCTATGCAAGTGTCAGTTTTAAATGCACTTAAAGTGAGTATTTAACACCCAGCCAATCAAGACTATACCTGGTTTGTTTCCAAAGAAGCAAGTCTCAGCCAGTGCGGTTTCTAAATGTAGGAGCTGGGTATTCCAATGTCTGAGAAATCAAGCATAGTTTCCATCAATTAATTTCCAGACTAACAATGAAACTGACTTTATCAGCTGCTTCTTCATGCCACATACTTAATAATCACACTTAAAAAAGAATTCCCAGTTTAAGGATTAGGATTACAGATGAGGAGAAGCTGCCACTCTTGGCTTAATTTAATCTAGGCCATATACAATATGTGAAAATGTGTTACTCCTTGAAAAGTATTCTGTAACAATATTCTAGAATAGGAGATTTGCAAAGGTTTTGTTTTTGGCAAAGGGCCAATAGATAATTTTGGTTTGGTGATCATATACCTTTTTGTTGCTACTGAAGTTGCTTCTTTTTACAACTATATAGCCAATCATGTAATAATGTTAAAATTAGTTTTAGTTCAGGTGGCCAGACTAAAATTTTAGAATATAAGCTAAGAATAGTTTAAAAAAACAAAAACAAAGAATAAGTGACAGACACTGTATGTGGCTTACAAAGCCTAAAATATTATCTGAAATATTAACTACAGAAAAAGTTTGCAGACTGCTAGAGAATCATAAAGTAAGGGTATCACTATTAAAAAAGTAACCTTTTGCTCTTAAATTTTTCTAGTCAATAGAGCTAATTTATTTTTTCAAAATAACCACAACAACAATACAATCTCAGAGGATGATAAGCCATCTTACAAAATCCAACATCCATTCTTAAAATTCTCAGCAAATCAATAATGGAAGAGAACCTCCTTAATCTTATAAAGGACATCTAAGAAAATCTATAGCTATCATCATAATTTTAATAAGACTGTACTTATCAGTATAAAATAGAATGCATTCCTAAGTTCAGGAAAAATAAAAACATGTTCCCTCTCACCATTTCTATTCAGCAGTGTACTGGAGTTTCTAACCAGTACTAAGGCAAGAAAAAGGAAAGACATCCAGAATGGAAAAGAAATAAAGCTGCCTTTATTCACAGATAACAGGAAAATCTGATGAAGTCTTAAAAATAAAAAACCTAACAGAACTAGTAAGTTAGCCTAGTGAATTTGCAAGGTGTAAGATCAATATGCAAAAATCAATTATATTTGTCAAAACCAGCAACAAACAATTCAGAAAACAATACCATTTACAAAAGCATTGAAAAATATGAACTACTTAGGATAAATATAACAAAAGATGTACAAGATCTATAATTGAAACTGTAAAACATTGTGGAAAGAAATTAAAGATCTAACAAGTAAGTTCCCCTGGTGGCTCAAACGATGAAGAATCTTCCTGAATTACAGGAGATCCATAGAGAGTTATTCCATAGCTCATAGTTCAGAAGACTCAGTCTAAGAAAGCAATTCTCCTAAAATTGAGCTATAGATTCAAAGTAACCCTAATAAACATTCCAGAAAGCATTTTTTGAGAAACTGATGATGAACTCATTCTAAAACTCACATGGAAATACAAAAGACCTAGGAGATTCAAAACAACTTTGAAGAAGTCAGAAGACTAATAATACTATCTGATTTTAAGACTTACTGTAAAGCTACTGTAGTAGTAATCAAAACAATATGATATTGGCACAAAGATGAACAAATTAATCAATGAAACACAATAGAAAGTTCAGAAACAGAAGCATACATATATTAACAAGTGATCTTTAACAAAGTTGCAAAGCAGTAGAGAAATGATCTTCTCAGTAAGTGATGTTGGAACAACTGGATCCCTGTATGCCAATAAAAAGTGAACTTTGAACTGTATTTTTGAAGTACTATATACAACTTTTTTTTTACCATATACAAAAATTAACTCAAAATGTAAAATCTAAAACTAGATGAAAGCAAAATAAAACTTTGTGACCTTTAGTTAGGCTACAGTTTTTTTTAGATACTACTCCTAAAATACAATGTGTGTATATATATATATATATATATATATATATATATATATAAAACAAACTGATAAACTAGACTTAATCAAAATTGTAAATTTCTGCTCTTGAAAAGAAACATACTGAGAGAAAACATCAGATATATCTGTAAAAGGGCTTATAACTGAAATTCTTGAAACTCAGTAATAAGTGGAGAGGAAGACAACAGAGTTGAGCAGACACTTCAAAGAAAATAGAAAGTGAAAGTCGTTCAGTCGTGTCTGACTCTTTGCAAGACCATGGACTATATATACAGTTCATGGAATTCTTCAGGCCAGAACACTGGGGTGGGTAACCTTTCCCTTCCCCAAGGGATCTTTCCAAGCAGGGATCAAACGCAGATCTCCCGCATTGCAGGCAGATTCTTTACCAGCTGAGCCACAAGGGAAACCCACTGAGCTACATACTAGCCTGAAAACTAAGGTGGAGACAGCCTGGGAGTAACTCTGAGTGTCAGACACCTACCTTAGTGCAGGGCAACAGGTGAGGGAGAGTGTGAGGGGCAGGCAAACTTGGAAACATAGATCTGTGGGCATTTGGCACTTAGTAATGATGACAGTGTTGTTGGTAACTCACATTGCTTATATTTACTAGTGAGGCACCATGCATAGATCTACATGCATAGATTTAATTCACACAATGAACTATGAAGTATGTGTGTGAAGAGAAAACTAAGGCTCAGAAATAAAAGCCTAGCTTTTCAAGCCCAGTGATTGCAGAGCAGTGGGGCCTCTGAGGCAGGTTAAACAAGGCAGTGGTTAAGAGCATGGATTTTGGATGCTTCACCAGCTGAGCCACAAGGCAAGCCCTCAAAGAAAATGTGAATGGCAAATAAAACAATGAAAGATATTCAGCATCACTAGTCATTAGAGAACTGAACATTAAACTACAGTGGGATATCTCAAAATCCATCCAAATACTAAAATTAAAAGGATAATGTCAAGTGTTGGTGAGGAGAGAATACTCACACACTGTTAGTAAGAATGTAAAGTGGTACCATCAATTCAAAGAATAATTTGGTAGTTTCTTTGGCTGCTAAATATACACTTACTACATGATGAGACAGTCATCCAACATGCACAAATAGCCTCAAGCCAGTTAAAGAAAAAAACAACCCACAAATACTGAACCCTATAGTGAATGTAAACTATAGACTTTAGTTAATAATCATGTATTGATAAAGAAATTTAAGAATATAAAGGTTTTATGCTTAAAATTCCTCATGTGGAAGGGGGAATTCCAATGCATCCTAAAAAAGTAGTCTTGGGGTTCTCTTCACCACTCCAAACAGCCTTGCCATTCCTTGACTTACTTGTAGCTTCAGATGTCTGTAGAGCAGCATGTTCTGGAAGTAGGTAAACCTCCTAATGTGGAAAATGGGAAGACTCCAGGCATTTGCTCCTGTGAGAACTGGAAGAAGTTTTGAAAGTTCTGGGAGATGATGTGTTCTCTTGTTGAGGAACAGCTTGTTCTGGCAAGTCAGTCCCATGGAGAAAGGTAAAGGCTAACCCTCTGGTGCATCAGAGTCTTTTATCTTTTATCTTAAGTACCCCCAGCTCTTCTACTGCCCAGATTACTCTGGCTCTTCACCTCAGCAGGCCCGCGTTTCCACTTTTATGGAGGGTTGGCTTCTGGGATGCTCACTCAGACACTCCCTCTCTTTCCTCTTCCACAGAGCCTGTTTCATTTCATCCTCAGTAGGGTTCCATCAAAGTCAAACTTTGATCTCACTTCCCTAGAGAATTCAACCTTGAAAATCTTTAAGGTCGAATCTCTTACTTCACAAATAAGGTAACAGATTCTATGAGGTAAGGTGACTTTCATGGGGCTAAATAAGTTAATAATTTGTTTTACACCTACCCCCACACTGTAGGCAATTGGATAATCTAATTGCTACCATGACAATATACAATACGTCCAAGATTTTCAGCCCTGATTTCAAATATTCTGTATAGTCATCAGGCCACATTAAGAATTTGACTATCTAAAAAACATTGCAACTACTGCAGATGTGTTAAAAGAAACCTTCTGGAAGCAATAAATTTCTGTTACTGAATCCAACTTTCCAATTCCAAAGTGCTGAATTTTAACATTTTTAGGGCAATGAATCCCTTCTTTAGGAAACATGAAAGCTATGAATCCTTTCCACCCAAAAATATTTACCTGAAAACATACAATTTTGTTCCAAAGACAATTATGCAATACATGACAGTGAAAATCCTTAGTCTGATAGCAGAAATGTCAGCATATTTGCTATGTGGCAAGGGGATATTCTTAACTCATATCCTAACAAAAAGTTGCAAATATTTATATGGTATGACATATTATAGAGCACATTTAATCCTCACAACAACCCTGTGAGGTAGGTATAATATCCCAATTTTACCCGTGAGGAAACCAAAACCCAAAGCAGTCTGAAGATGTGCCAAAATTCACACAGCTAATAAGTCTGCAGCCTGGACCAGAACATAGGCTTTTTGTTGCCTGTTCAAAACAGTTTCACATATAATATTTTCCATTTTGGAATGAAGGTTCTACCCAGGGAAAACTCATTGGCAACCCATTTCAGCAAGCAGTTATTTTTAAGATTGAACAGCAAGTAGGAGAGGACTGTAAGACTGCAGATTGGCAGCCTATCGTGCTTATAGTTGCACTCTGTGTCATGGTCCAGGCACAGGTTGGAAAAGAATTTCCAGACATGAGACAGAATGAGAGGGAGATAATTTATTAGAATGGGAGACGCTGTTAGAACAGCGGACAGCTCGAGGGGGAACGGGCATTGAACAGGGATCCTTAGTCCACTTTTATACCCAGGGTACAAGGAGTGGGACAGGGGTCTTGCGGGTCATTTGCTGATTGGATGAGACACGTATACTGGGTGGGGGAAGAGTAAGGCAAATACCTTCTCCCTGTGGCGGGTAGGAGGAGAGAGAGATTGTACTGCTCAGGAGGACCTGAAATCCATTAATAGTTACAATATGGGGGAGGGAAGGACAATAAGGGTCTGGTTTCTCCGTTACTACATTCCAAGACCCTCCTTGGTTTTATCTGCTCTTTAGTCCTTCGGTCACCACACTCTGCAAGCATTACTCCCAGGCAGGGTTACCAGAAAAATGTCATTAGAATTACAGGCTTTGGAGTCCAGACACTAAACACCATATAAAGGAAAACAAAACCAGATGCCAGAAGTGGTGAGGTACACAGGTTTGTTTTTTGTTTTTTCTGTAGTTAGGAAATATCTGGCCTTTCTCAAAGAACAGCTTAGTTGTGAGAACAGCCAATAACATCTTAGGAAAGGCATAATGTATACCAAAAGGGAGCTATGAGAGCTAGAAAAAGACTTGGAAGAGTCATAGGAAGACTAAGATGTCAGGAAACTTGCTAAACGGCCAGAGAAACACCTCCAGTAGGGCAAAGCAAGGTGAGAACCCCTAATTAATTCATAAGTCAGAGATTTCAGAATCTCAGTAAAGTCTCTGGTCACACTCTTAATGACCCAGAACCCTTCCTTTGGCTATCTGCTCAAAGAAATGAAGATGGGGAATCTCTTGTGACTTTATGCCATTGTTGCTGGGGTGGGTCCATGAAAACTAAATACTGTCCAAGGACTGTGGCAATTTTTTTAAAGTTTTCAAAGGCCCATGGTAATGGAGCAAGTATGGTGGTGCTGCTCTTGTAGTGAAGACATCTGTCCAACTTAACATGCTACCCATCATTACAGGACTTTGGGACGCAAAACACTCTTCAAAATATTTGGTAAAATGACAGCAGTACAGCCAATGTCCTTCATCCGACTTTGTGTCTATAGGTTAGAGTGTCCATCCACTCAGTACATTAGTTCCAGGGTCTTTCGGACTCTGGCCAGGGGACCTTGAGGCCCTCTCTCAATTTGCTTCAACAGAAGGGAATACCTTCAAAACAGAGCATGTAGGAAAGAGTTCCCAGATCCACTTAAAACCCACCAACCCTGTTGCCCAAAACTCAGTTACTTTTCAATGTCTGCTTTATAAAACGAAAAACCTAGATACGTAGTAAACCTTTAGTCTCTCAGAAGGCTATTGTTCTGGAAACTTTCTGTATACTCTTCCACCTGCAAGGATATGGAAGATCTTAAATACCTTCATAAAAGTACCTCCCCCACAAAAGGCTCTCCCATCAAGGGGTGAAAACCTCGGCTCTTTCTGCTCTGTCCCACCGCCCCCTCCCCAGTCTCAGCAAAGACTCTTAACAACCCTTAAATATTGGCAGTCTCTTCTACACAAGTTGCGTGTGTGTGTGTGGTCGGGGGTGGGTATGTATTCTCTGGTTTTGGGGCTTCCTGGACTTTAGGAACCCATAAATTGGATACCAAGTTGTTCTTCTTCAGATTATTATTATTTTGTTGTTGTTGTTATTTGGGGATAAAGATGCTTCTTCATCCTTCTTTGCACTTCCCAGTTTTCTCACAACTTCTTTTACTCTCTTTTGCACATAGCATGACAGTCAAGCAAGAGCCCAAGGTGCATTGCTGCTGAACGACCTGCAACCTCCCAGAAGTACTTCGGGGAAAGATGTGATCATTGACCCCTCTCATGGTGCCTGGTGGGTGTGGCATCCAGACACAAGAAACATCCTGTCCCTGACTCACTTCAGACCCCTGCCGAGTGCCTATAACATTTCCCCCAAAATACAACCCAAAGAGAAGCAGTGAGGAGAGTCTGAATCCTTAGACCATACATATCTGCTGGTCTTCCACCCTCGGGCCAATAACAATTAAAAGAGGAAACTTCAGGATCCATTCCAGGGGCAGAAGTCTTCATTTTTCTTAGTATCCTCCTTACCTATACATGGAAAAGGGAGTTCCTGGAAACCCACTTCTCACCCCACAATCCTACAGACAGCCTAGACATTATCTCGCCATTACATATGGGCTCTTATGGAGCAGGGAAGGACTCTTGCTCATCTTTTATCCTCAGTACCTATACAGCACTTGGCATGTAGTCAACACTCACCGTAGGAAGGAAAGCAGGGAGGAGGGAGGAAAGCAGCAAAGTAGAGACAGAGGGAAGGAGGTTTAGTTCTTCCTGTTTTGCGTGTGGGTTTCTTATGCTTCTGCCCTAGCTGCCCCGCTCTTCTTAGCCTTTGCCCTTTCCTCAATATTCCTCTATCTTTCCTTTCACATACTCTCTAATCTGAGTCAATTTTTCCTAATTCCCCTCCCCCAAGTTTTTCTCCTCTCTCTGCTGTTGTAACCTAAATTCCCTAATGTTTTTATTCTCTACAATTTTCCTGGTTTCTCTTCTCCTTACTCTAGATTTTCCATCATTCATGGCCTCATTTATTTTTCCTTTATGGTAAGGATTGACAGACCTAAAGCAAGCGAGAAGAAAAAAAACTGTCAAAAGAGGAATACCTCAAAATGATGAAAAATGAAGCAATAGCCAAAAAGAATAGACCCACAAAAGCAAGGCCCAAGGGTTCAGTAAATAGAAATCATTCTTTCCCCTGCCTTTGTCTTATCACAAAGAACAAGACATTTCCATTCAGGTATTTTCTAACCTATCCTCTGGCTTCTTCAAAGTAACCCTCAAAACTCTTCTAGTTACCATCAACCTGGGAACTGATGCTTTCAGGGGTTTGTATCCTCATTCAACACAAGGACACCTGGTGCTTTTTCTGCACACTGCTCCGAAGAGGCAGCTCGAGGCCTTGTTCTGAGTGACAGCAAAGGCCCCAGCTAGCCTCCTAAGGCTGCAGCCAAGCCCTTGCTCAGCACCACTGCTACGCATCTCATGTCCCTCCCCATTTTCTGATCATAATGCAACCTCCTTCAGGGCTGCTGCCTCTGCAAACTCCCTCTTCCCAGTTCTAATCTGGGTTCCAAAAGTGTCTGGCCTCATCAGATGATCTCACAACTGGAGAAAGGGACAAGACTTACAATCCTTACAAATTCAACCATAGGTTCCCATCAGAATCCAACACTCTCTCCCACTTTTGTCTAATTTAACAGCATAGAGGGCATGTTTTCAGTGGGGGAACAACAGCACAGGCTAACTTTAGGCACTTCGCTGATACAAACACGGAGGGGAGAGCTATAAGACCAAAGCAGCAAATTACCAAAAAAGATTTCCCCAGTTTAGAATGTGGATGCATAGCTGACATCATACATCCAGAGTCCTTCCTGTTAGGCAGAAGATGTAAGCAGACCATGGAGATGCCATTTATAGTGACAAACTGCCTAACAATGAATATCATATGTCCCCTTTCCTGCTACTCTGACACCCACTTGCCAGACCTTGAATGCTAAATGGCATTCAATCTGAGGATTGGATCCCAAACTCTTAACAACCCTTAAAATTGCATTTGACTGCCATTTTGTTCTCTCTGCAATATTGTTTCTATCTTCCAGGGCCAGTTACAGAGACAGGGTAATAATTCAGGAAGGAAGAATTAGTCTTCCTGTAAGCCCACATGTGTCTCTTAGGTCAGGAACAACTATCAGCAGTGATGTGCCATCCTCTTTTCCTTTGAGTCCCTGAAGACTGCAGTTAAGTTTTTTCTAATGACTATTACCATGGATGTGAACAGTTTCTATACCGGGCTTAACCTATTTTAAAACGAGTTCTAAGAGCGGCTCCAACACAGAACCTTAAAAGCAGGCTTTATCACTACCCTAGGTGTTATCTATTTTATTTCCCTAGTTCTGGTTTCTGGGAAAAACACCCATCCCCAATCCCAAAATGCCCAGCAACTCTTGGTAAGCCTAGATCCAGATGAGTCCAATATCATTTCAGGGCTCCAGTGCAGGACCACCACAAATTTTGCCTCATCAACAGACAAACTTCAGAGCCTTAATGCAGCTCACATACTCCACTTAACCTATAAGCCAGAATGTCTGTCTTTATTTAAGACAACAGACTGTTCCTCCCACTAAGGAGGGAACCCACTGGAGGGCAATATTCTTTTGTCTCATCCCCTGAAACTTTACAGCATGCTTAACTGTTAACCCTAATTGTAACCCTAACCATAACCAAGTGACTTCTCCAATGACATCAAAGTGACTTAAAAGTCATTTGGGGAATTCCTCATATCTAGTAAGAAGGGGTAGAGAAGTTAAACTATTGTATCCTAAGAGATGAGGAAGGAGAGGGCTTTGATAGGGAAAAGAAAGGAACGGAAGGAAAATAGAGATGGCCTGAATGACAATGGGAACCCCTAGGCTTGTCTCATGGGGACAGGAATCTGGGTGCAGAGGCCGAGTCCATGAAACCCTAACTATGTGGAGGTGTCATTAAACTGATGGCAATGATCCCATCAGTCACTCATAGCAGGAGGCATGTCTGCTCCCCTCTTGGAATCAGAAAACTTGGCTAAAAATCCTCAACCTTGAGCTAAAGAGAAGTCATCAGCTCAAATTCTGTATTTATGGATGTAACTACAAATTTTACCCAATTTGACATCCACCATATAACCCCCTGTCCAGGACAAGGTTTGAAATGTTCCCGCGGTTCCTCCAAGGCCACCCCATAGGCCGGTTGCATTATATTAATAAGGCTTGCGCAGCTCCAACCTAATCATCCTAGAAGAAGAATTCTTTTCCTAAGGCCACGGTCACCACAAGAATATATGGCTCTGCTACAGTTCAAGGCCTGGGCAACAGTTTAGTTTTTCGAGTCTCCAACCTCCGCAGCCTCTGGACTGGGAAGCCTGCTGCAGCCTTGAGGGCGTGTGGCCAACCTTGACTCCAGCCGTGAACTTAACGGAAAGAAGGCTGCGGAGGGGCTCGGTCAACGCCTTTCAACGACAGCCCGGGGCCCCTCGTGCCCTTCCCAGCCCTCTCCCCCGCCCTGCCCCGGAGTCTCCAGGGTGACTGGGCAGGGGCACGGCTGGTGCGTGGGGTTCTCAGAGCTTCCCTGCTGGAATCTGACCAATGACCTGCTGAGCGGTTGGTGGTCTCTCTCCTGAGCAGCCCCGCCTCCTTTCATTCCTGTGATCTTGGAGTTCTGTGCAGGAGCCCTACACCACGCGCTGAGACGTTGGAGGTGTCACATGGACGCTCTTGGCTGATCGTAGGCTGGGTGTTCTGTCCGGCTTGTGGTGGCTGTCTGCCCATCTCCCCCGACAGCAAGGAGACCCCCATGTCCTCTGGATGCCAGATTAGCAGCTCTACACTGCATCTGGAAAGGCAGACCTGTATGCCTTCTCCTTGCCCTCTTCAGCCCTTCTGGTCTCAATTTTTTAACCTGATGGGTTGAACAGTCTTTGACTATTCTGGATCGCGGGAGCAGGGCAGGTGCCCCTTTCTCATCTCCTAATCCTCCCCAGAAATGAAGCCATTTCTCCTTTGTCCTGCTCCACTCGATTCTTAGGCGGGCGTTTAAGCCTCATCCCTGCCCCCTTTGCCCAGCCGGCCCTCCGGCTCTCATCTGCAGGTAAGAGGGCTCTGGCTGAGCAAAGGTGGTCATACAATCCCTTGTTCTGAAGCATCTGAGGTATCTGTGCTCCAGTCACTCCCGTGTTCCTGGCCTCTCCTGGGTCTTTTGGCATTTTCTATGCCCTTTCATCACCCTCTCATCTTTTTTCATGTGCCTCACATGTCCTTTACCTGCCTACATTTCAGATCCAAAGGGCTTCTGACATGGCAAGCACTACCTGTATGTCTTTTGTGCTTGGCTTATTAAACTCAGGTATTTAATGAATACTATTTTGAAAAACATTTTTCATTGAGCATTACCTGTTGATAACAGGTTTAATAAACATCACCTATATTATCTAAATTATAAAGTTAGTATGGTGGAGTCTTTTGAACAATGGGTTAAACAGCCAACAACTTATGAGAACTATAGGCTTTATAACCTCTAACCTCCACAAAGGCAACAATTAAGCTTTGCTTCACAGACCTATTCTTTCCCAGGACAGATGGAGAGAGATTTGCTATAATGGGAACAGTGGTTATTTAGTAGTGATAAGATGAATGCTTTCCATTTTCTTTTTATCTGTGTTTTCTACAATGCAAATATATTTTAAAAGGCCTTTTAAGAGATATGAAGAGACTGTGGGAACAGGGAACCAAGCCCTTTGACAACCTGATCAAGAGATACCTGTTTGCTATTGCGGGGAACTTCCTCTAATACTCACAGGCCTTTCCCACACAGTATGGTTCTAACAGAAAGAGGAGGCAAGGGCAGCTTAGGGCAGGGGACAAGGAACTGGTATAGAAAGGGTTAGTGGGGATTCTGACCATTGTTTGGGCCGAGGGACCTGAGTAATTAATTATACCTTTCCCTAAGAGAAGGAGGACAACCCACACTGCATACTTGTGAATTGGGAGCAGACTGCCCTGTCACCAAGGGATCTCCTGTATCTTATTTATTCAGTCCTTGGGTAGCTTCCCTATTCACTGGTAAATGTAAAGCCAGATTCCGAATTATGGCTACCAGCATATTCAAAACAATTTGAGTTGGGCTTTGAAATTGGACAGGATCAGCTTTCATCTAAACTTTCCACATGGATGAGTTGTGCTACCTTGGGCAAGCCATCCAATCAGAGACTCTGGTTTTTCATCTAAATGAGTGTTGACAATGTTTGTTGTCAGGATTTTCATACTTCACAGTACCTGTCAGGTAGTCCATGTGTAGATGAGAATTAGTAGCCTTTTCCTGCTTCCCCACCACCAAAGGAGCCATAGCCTCCTTTAGTGTGCACCTTTTTCTCAACACTCTATGAGAACCCAGTATTAGATAGTGGAGCTGAGATGTGTTCCTTTTCACAGAACCCTTTGCAGACCCTGAGAAAGGGTACCCCCAACCCTCACTGTCCTTTAGGGTGTGCTGGGGTTTAGGATCCTGGGTCTTTGGAGTAATCTGACCAGAGCTGGAGAGTCCATCTTCCCCATGGGGAATGAAGAGTCTCACACAGGCTCTGAACCAACCTCTTAAATATGCAGTGCACAGCTGAGGGCAAAGGGTAGAGGGGCCTGCCCACTCCCAATCTGAGGCTGACTGACCACCCCAGAACTTCAATGTTCCCTGAAAATAAACACTAGAGTCACAAGACCCAGGATACTGTCCTCTCCTCCCCAGTTAAAACTACATCCTCCATAGCAGGAAAGCCCCTGTCATAGAACTCAGTCTTCCTGCAGTCCCGCCTCCCCAGCAGGACCTCTTTGTTTACTTTGTATGCCCCTCCAGGAGCCGTGATCCCCAGGAGCACTCTTCACCTTCACGCCTTACCCTCCTCCCTATTGAAAGGTTGCTGTGTCTTGCGAAGACACCGGGATTCTTGGCCCCCGGAGGAGAAGAATTCAATCCAGGGCGGGAGACGAGGCTTGATCGCTCAGAGCTTTTGTGTAATAAAGTTTTATTAAAGTATAAAGGAGATAGAGAAAGCTTCTGACATAGGCATCAGAAGGGGGCAGAAAGAGTAGCCCCTTGCTAGTGTCAGCAATGAAGTTATATACTCTAAAGAATGTCTGGAGGTTGTAAAGACCTCATCAGACCTACTCCCCTAATTTACATTTTAAATTAACATTGTCCTCAGGCAGGATACATCCTTGAAAAGACCAGGTCTACTCCCCTAATTGTGCAAAGATGGGCACAATAAAGGACAGAGATGGTGTGGATCTAACAGAAGCAGAAGATATCAAGAAGAGGTGGCAAGAATACACAGAAGAACTGTACAAAAAAGAGCTTCAAGACCCAGATAATCATGATGATGTGATCACTGACCTAGAGCCAGACATCTTGGAATGTGAAGTCAAATGGGCCTTAGAAAGCATCACTACAAACAAAGCTAGTGGAGGTGATGGAATTCCAGTGGAGCTATTCCAAATCCTGAATGATGATGCTGTGAAAGTGCTACACTCAATATGCCAGCAAATTTGGAAAACTCAGCAGTGGCCACAAGATTGGAAAAGGTCAGTTTTCATCCCAATCCCAAAGAAAGGCAATGCCAAGGAGTGCTCAAACTACCGAACAATTGCACTCATCTCACACGCTAGTAAAGTAATGCTCAAAATTCTCCAAGCCAGGCTTCAGCAATATGTGAACCGTGAACTTCCTGACGTTCAAGCTGGTTTTAGAAAAGGCAGAGGAACCAGAGATCAAATTGCCAACATCCGCTGGATCATGGAAAAAGCAAGAGAGTTCCAGAAAAACATCTATTTCTGCTTTATTGACTATGCCAAAGCCTTTGACTGTGTGGATCACAATAAACTATGGAAAATTCTGAAAGAGATGGGAATACCAGACCACCTGATCTGCCTCTTAAGAAATCTGTATGCAGGTCAGGAAGCAACAGTTAGAACTGGTCATGGAACAACAGACTGGTTCCAAATAGGAAAAGGAGTACGTCAAGGCTGTATATTGTCACCATGTTTATTTAACTTATATGCAGAGTACATCATGAGAAATGCTGGACTGGAAGAAACACAAGTTGGAATCAAGATTGCCGGGAGAAATATCAATAACCTCAGATATGCAGATGACACCACCCTTATGGCAGAAAGTGAAGAGGGGCTAAAAAGCCTCTTGATGAAAGTGAAAGTGGAGAGTAAAAAGGTTGGCTTAAAGCTCAACATTCAGAAAACGAAGATCATGGCATCTGGTCCCATCACTGCATGGGAAATAGATGGGGAAACAGTGGAAACAGTGTCAGACTTTGTTTTTCTGGGCTCCAAGATCACTGCAGATGGTGACTGCAGCCATGAAATTAAAAGACGCTTACTCCTTGGAAGGAAAGTTATGACCAACCTAGATAGCATATTCAAAAGCAGAGACATTACTTTACCAACAAAGGTTCGCCTAGTCAAGGCTATGGTCTTTCCTGTGGTCATGTATGGATGTGAGAGCTGGACTGTGAAGAAGGCTGAGCGCCGAAGAATTGATGCTTTTGAACTGTGGTGTTGGAGAAGACTCTTGAGAGTCCCTTGGACTGCAAGAAGATCCAACCAGTCCATTCTGAAGGAGATCAATCCTGGAATTTCTTTAGAAGGAATGATGCTAAAGCTGAAACTCCAGTATTTTGGCCACCTCATGCGAAGAGTTGACTCATTGGAGAAGACTCTGATGCTGGGAGGGATTGAGGGCAGGAGGAGAAGGGGACGACAGAGGATGAGATGGCTGGATGGCATCACTGACTCGATGGATGCGAGTCTGAGTGACCTCCGGGAGCTGGTGATGGATAGGGAGGCCTGGCGTGCTGCGGTTCATGGGGTCGCAAAGAGTCGGACACGACTGAGCGACTGATCTGATCTGATCTGATCTGACTCCCCTAATTTACATTTTAAGATAACATTGTCCTCAGGCAGTATACATTATTGTTGTATAATCCTAAGGAATGTGGAGAAAGAAAAAAAGTTTGTCCTTTCTTCCTCCTTGAGAATTCCAGACCCCTCTCTCCTTGGAGACCCCTAGACTCCTTATCAACCTGCCTAGGAAATGACTCTCTCACTATGAGCACCGAAGGCCCCAGCACTCCAGCTGCCCAGCACCCCAGCTGGCTTTGGTGTGGGGAGCTTTCCATACCCGCTCTGCAGACAGAGGGGCCCCATAGCTTCCCTTCAGCGCACTTCCTGGAGCAGCCTCTTTATCTCCTCCTCCCACATCAGTCCCCAAAGGGGTCTGAGGACAGGTGCATCAAGTCTTGAGAGACGCATCTCCAGTTTTAAAAGTAGGGCTTTTGGGGTGTTGGTAACTAGGAACTGTCAGATCTAGTCTGTCCATAGAGACAGCATTGGATGGGGGCTCCTGGAGTCCCATTCTCAGGTCTGAGCCCACTTTGCTTACCTGCCCTACCCCTCCTCAGCCAAATATGGCTGGGCAAAGTCCTCTCTCTGTGACAGCATATATAGAATTTGTGGAGGGAGTGAAGGAAAATTTGTATCTTTTTATTTCCCAGAAAAGAAACATGCATTTGATCATGTGTGTCAGAAAGTGGGAGGAAATGACAAAATGGAGAAACACAGTAGAGTTTCTAAATTAGCCAGGAGAAAGTGAAAACTAAGGAAAGCAAAAAAAAAAGAGTGGAGAAGGGGATACCCTTGGTAAATGGTGAACATAAAATAGAATGAAATGAATAAAAGGGAGATTAACAATATAGTTATTATGAAATGTAAATGGGCTGAACTTCCCTATTAAAAGACAGTATGCAACTGAGTTTAAAAAAAAAAACACACCGTTATATGCTGTTGAACAAGAAATACACTTTAAATGCTTTCAAAAGGCCTGAAGAATTTAAAGAACAGTCAAATGAAAATACATAAACAAGAAAGCATAAATACTATAAGAAGCTAGGTTGAATAAATTATGTCACAAACTTATTTACACCTAGGGATACAGCTACTAAGTGTATCAAGCAAAAACTACTAGCCATGCAATGAGAACTTGATTTCTTAAAATATTTGTTATGATGGAAGATTTTTAAAATACCTCAAGAATTTTTTGTTTATTGTTCCAAAATCAGATAAGATGATCTTAGAATTCACGTGGGAGAGTAAATGTCTAAAATAGCTAAGAAAATCACATAAAAGAAGACAACTGAGGAATATCACAAGATGTGGCATATTTTATGAGATGTGGCATAAGGGTCTCAAGAGAGTTCCTGAATGCCTGGGCTTGGGGCACAGAAAGGTCTGTGAAAGGACTCAGCCAGGGCACTGCTGTGGAATGGGTAACTCTGAGCAGATCAGCTGAGGAACCTGCCACCGCCAGGAGGGAGACCAGGGCAGAGAGCACCCTGCTGGGTGCCCTGATTGAGGGTAAAACCAGCAACAGGAAATTTAAAATCTGCCGTGGCTCAGATTTCCCTCTCTAGGATCGGGGAACACGCAGAGAAATGTGAATTGACTAACCAGTGTTTGAACATTCATTCAAGAAACAGATACTACAGGCAGAATGCTAGCAATGATGTTTTCCTTTGGCTGCAGCTACTGGAGAAGACATTTTCTTTTAAGAGAATACGTAAATTTCACGGCTCAGATTTAAAGGTGTTGGAACTGATTGTCCTCTCAAAACCCAGTTTATGGCCCAAATTCACAATTTCTCAGTTATATATATGCTATGCTAAGTCACTTCAGTTGTGTCCGACTCTGTGTGACCCCATAGACGGTAGCCCACCAGGCTCCCCCGTCCCTGGGATTCTCCAGGCAAGAACACTGGAGTGGGTTGCCATTTCCTTCTCCAATGCATGAAGGTGAAAAGTTAAGTGAAATCACTCAGTTGTGTCCAACTCTTAGCGACCCCATGGACTGCAGCCTACCAGGCCCCTCTGTCCATGGGATTTTCCAGGCAAGAGTACTGGAGTGGGGTGCCATTGCCTTCTCCGATATATATATATATAATGAAAGAAACATCTATGTAGAAGATCTAGATAATCTGTACATAGGTATATACACATATGCACATACACATGTATATGTATATATGTCAGTGAAACATTTCCACAAATGTTTTCTCAGGGCATTGGGAGAAGAAGGAAAAAACTAAGATATGGTGCCTCCCTTAGAGAAAAGCACACTATTGTTACAGAGCAGTGGGGAAGGCTTACTGATATGTGATTGGTTTCACCTAAGTTTCCTACCTAGAAGTGGAGCCACCAACGTGGTTACTAGAAGGACTCCACAAAACCTCCACCTGACCTTTCTTCCATGATTAATTGAAAAAAAAAATAGAGATTGACTTGAGAAGCCAGAAGAAACACTCCCAAGGAACCAAAGCCTCTTAAGACTTGGAGGAGGACGCAGGTAGTATTTGGGCTTGTAGAATCCCCAGATCAGCAGAAATGAGCCACTGTTTCAGAGAATGATGTGGTAAGAGAATAGTTGGTAGGGAAGCATGCCAGAAGCGGCCTTTTTTCTGAAGTGAAGTGAAAGTCGCTCAGTCATGTCCAACTCTTTGCAACCCCATGGACTATATAATCCATGGAATTCTCCAGGCCAAAATACTGGGGTGGGTAGCTGTTCCCTTCTCCAGGGGATCTTCCCAACCCAGGGATCGAACCTAGGTCTCCCGCATTGCAGGTGGAGCTGAGCCACTAGGGAAGCCCAAGAACTGGAGACTTTTTTTATTCTGTTAAAAGGAAGTAAGTCTGGAAGTAAATCTTTGCCTTCAAAGAACTAAGTCTAATGGGATGACATATAAGAAAAAAGGCAAATGCAGTCCACATGACTGTTGCTTTAACAGTACAAAGACAGGCTGGAGTCCATCTTAGACATCTAGGTAGTCATTGATTGCCTCCTGGAGGAAGCAGTGTTTGAGCCTAGAAAAATGTGTGAGAGTTGGCTGAATAGTGGGTTCAGGGTGGCAAATTCTTTCTAGCAAAGGGACTGGTACCTCCAAAGGGTAGCGCAAAGAGCCAAGGTGCTTATGGGCTACAGCATCATGTTGGAGGGCACAAGTGACAAAGTACTTTAAACCACGTTAAAAGAGAATAGTATCTTAAAAAAAAAAAAAATCTTAGTGAGCTCTTGCTCCCCTCTGCTGCTGCTGCTGCTGCTAAGTCGCGTCAGTCGTGTCTGACTCTGTGCGACCCCACAGACGGGCAGCCCACCAGGCTCCCCCATCCCTGGGATTCTCCAGGCAAGAACACTGGAGTGGTTTGCCATTTCCTTCTCCAATGCATGAAAGTGAAAAGTGAAAGTCAAGTTGCTCAGTCGTGTCCAACTCTTAGCGACCCCATGGACTGCAGCCCACCAGGCTCCTATGTCCACGGGATTTTCCAGGCAAGAGTACTGGAGTGGGGTGCCATTGCCTTCTCTGTTGCTCCCCTCTGGGCTCACCCAACCAAAATTTTAAAAATCAGCATTAAAAAAACAGACACACACACACACAAAACAGACAAAGTCATAACTTCAGCGAGATATATGCAGAAAAAGTAAGCTGAGGAAAAATATTCCAGAGATGAACATGTATCAGGAGAAGGGGAACACGCAGAGAAAAACAGATAGATCAGATCAGATCAGTCGCTCAGTCGTGTCCGACTCTTTGCGACCCCATGAACCGCAGCACGCCAGGCCTCCCTGTCCATCACCAGCTCCCGGAGGTCACTCAGACTCGCATCCATCGAGTCAGTGATTCCATCCAGCCATCTCATCCTCTGTCGTCCCCTTCTCCTCCTGCCCTCAATCCCTCCCAGCATCAGAGTCTTCTCCAATGAGTCAACTCTTCGCATGAGGTGGCCAAAATATTGGAGTTTCAGCTTTAGCATCATTCCTTCTAAAGAAATTCCAGGATTGATCTCCTTCAGAATGGACTGGTTGGATCTTCAAGCAATGAAAAAATGGAAATGGGTATTGGGGGTGGGAGGAGCCACAGGCCAGGAGAGTGATAGCAGAGGAGACAGTGATCAAAAAGCAGGAGGGGGGAGGGTGAAAGAGAGCAGATTCCCCCAAGAACATGGAGCAGATTTAGACACTGGAGCTCAGATCCTGCTGACCACACAGGATCTCTCTGACCTTGCAAGGAGTCTCTCTTGCCAAACCAGATCTCCTCTTCAGTTCTCTCAGCTCGAAGGGAAAAGGAGAAAGACGTTTGCAAGTCCTCGAGGTTGGGGAGCAGGTAGCAGAGCAAAGTCCTGGTTAGAAGGGGTTGCCTGGGAAAAGTCTGAGAAAATGTTGTCCCAGGAGGACTGCGGCAACCGAAAGTGGTGTTCTGCAGCTAAACGAATAAAATGGAAGGGAAAGTGGAAGGAAGAAAACACTGAGGGAAAAGGAATCTTGCCAGAGAAATTCCCAGTCACCATGGAAAGACGCAGGCACTAGAGGTCAGAGGCTATAGCTAGACTGTCAGAGCTCAAGTCCTGCTCTTTTGAAATCTGTTTCCTCAACTGTAAATTAAGAATGAAATAATAATTAGTACCAACCTTAGCGTGATGTAGGGCAGGTAAAATGAGTTCAATACAAGCAGAATGCTCTGTGTAGTTAGATGTTACCATCTATCAATGCTGGCTGCCATTACGCCTCTACCCAGTAATAGTGCTGGCACCCTTTGTGATGTCATATACTTTCAAAGTCCCATCCAGGCTCTTCTGGTCTATTGGAGGGATGCGGTGAGGAGATAAAAGGAGCAAGAAGGGATATCTTGGGTTTAGGAGGATATTTAGAATGGAGAGATGACCCATCACTCCCCTGAAAGCCTGCCATGCCAGCTGGGCTCTGGTCTTGCCTCTCTTAGAGCATGTCTGTTGTACACATGACTTCTAGTACTTATTTGGATCTTGTTTGGATCTTGTTTTCAGGGTTGGCCTGAGGGCCAGCTATTCAGAAGCGAAGTCTATTTGCAGTCTTTTCATACCCATCCAAGCCCCCTCTTCTTCTCAGTTGCCGAGTACCGCCTGGTCCTCTCTCTACCTTTCAAATCTCAAAACCCGCTCTTGCTTATATTTCTTTTCAAGGGGATATGATTGCTCTATGTAGGGTTGTAAAAATGTCTGATGGAAGCTGGACATCTGGGGATTTTACTGGGGGTCAGTTCTTTGAAGAGAGATGTGAAGCTGGCTGGAATCTCACTATTGTGGAAAGAAGGTTCTGACTGAGGAAGGCTCTTGAAGATGGGAGAGGCTTAATTCCATTCCTGGTGTATTTCATTAGAGACTGTATTCCTCTTTTGTTGTGGTTCATGGGACCTATTCCCTGTAACACATATGAAAATGTGGTGGAAAGTGTGGCTACAAGAACAGCAAAGATTGGGATAGGACTGAGCTGTGGGTAATGGCCTTTGCAGGTTTTTGCTCTTTGAAGAGCCTGACCATTGCCCCCAGAGCACAAAGAAGTGCCAGAGAGGGCCTGAGAACTGTAGCTAGTGTGGTAATGATAGATTTATTCAGTCTCATAGCGCCATTCCAAGGAGGTCTTTATAAACTTTTTGAAAGAGCGTGGAACAGAACTGCTACCAGAGATTCTGTAAGGAGCTGGTCCTCAGCCTTGGAGCTAAAAGATTGTCCCTGAACTGTTGAGCTTGGAAGGGAACCAAGGCTATACAGACTAGGGACCCCATGGGAGTTAAAGGCAGGAGGAGATGGTGGCAGCCCCCACCAGCAGGAAAGCCTAAGGAGCAGCTCAGCTCTGCCTGTGAGCTCTGGAGAGAGCTCAATGATATCATACTCATATTCATAGAAGACTGAAATCTTTGCCTTAAAGATCAAGAACAAGATAAGGATACTCACTTTTACCCCTGCTATTCAATATTGTACTGGAAGTCCTAGCCAGAGCAACCATGCAAGGGGGAAAAAAAAAAAGGCAACCGATTGAAAAATAAGTAAAACTCTCTCTATTCACAGATAACATAATCCTATATATATAGAATAGTCTATAAAGAATCTATAAAAAAATGTTAGAGCTAAAATCCATCTAAATTCATCACCTTTATACAAGATCAAAAATCAGCTGTATTTCTATAAACTGGCAATAAACAGTTCAAACAGGAAATTAATTTTTAAAATTCTGTTTGCAGTAATATGAGGAAGAATAGAATACTTAGGAGCAAATTTAACCAAGATGTGTATAATACAAAGAAAACTACAAAATATTCCTGAAAGAAATTAAAGAGGTTATCTAAAATGAAAAGACATCTCATTTTCATGAATTGAAAGACTTGAAACTGTTAAGATAGTGATAATACCAAAAGCAATCTACAGAATCCGTGCAATCATTATTTTTTAAAAAAACAAAGCCAAAGATCTATTTGCAAAAATTGAAAAAAATCATTCTAAAATTGATACATAATGGAAAGGGAACAAAAAAACAAAAAAAAAATCTTGAAATAGAAGAACAGAGTTGGAGGACTCACATTTACTTCCTTGTATCAAAATTTACTACAAAGCTATAATAAGACAATGTGATACTTGAATAAGATTGATATATAGATCAATAAAATAGAATTAAGATTCCAAAAATATAAATTGAATGTTAATTGATTTTTGACAAGGATGCTAAGACTATTCAATGAAGAGAGAATAGTCCTGTCAACAAATGGTGCAGGAACAACTGGATAGCCACGTGCAAAAGAATGATGCTGGATCTTACCTCACACTTTATGCAAAAATTAATTCAAAATGAACTAAATATAAGAGCTAAAACCATAAAACTTGTAACAGAAAATATAGGGGTAAATCCTTGTGACATTAGAGTTAGCAATGGTTTCTTAGATATAATATCAAAAGCACAAATAATTTTCAAAAAATAAATTGGATTTCATCAAAATTAAAACTTTTGTGAAGATCAATGAAACTAAAACTGGTTCTTTGAAAGATAAACAAAATTTATAAACTTTTAGCCAGAATCATAGACTCATAAAGAAGCAGAGGGAAAGGGTCCAAATCAATAAAATCAGAAATGAAAAAGAAGTTGCAGCCAACACCACAGAAAGACAAAGGACCATAGGAGAGGGCTTCCCTGATGATCCAGTGGTTAAGACTCTGCATTGCCACTACAGGGGGTGTGGGTTTGATCCCTGATTGAATAAGTTCTGCATGCTACGGGGTGTGGCCCCCAAAAAAGGTATGATTCAAATTAAAAAAAAAAAAAACTAAAAACAAAGGACCACAAGAATCTTTACAAGCAACTATATGCCAATGAAATGGACAATCTAGAAGAAATGGATAAATTTTTGGAAAGGTAAAATCTCCCAAGACTGAACTGGGAAGAAATGGAAAATATGATCAGACCAATTATAAGTACTGAAATTGAATCTGTGATTTAATAACTCCCAACAAACAAAAGTCCAGAACCAGATGGATTTACAAGTGAATTTTACCAAACATTTAGAGAAGAGTTAATACCTATTCTTCTGAAACTATTCCAAAAAACTTGAGAATAAAGGACATACACCTCTGAATTCATTATATGAGGCCACCATCAGCCTGGTACCAAAACCAAAGATTTATTGTTTCTGCTGTTTAGTCACTAAGCTGTGTCCGACTTTTTGTGTCCCCATGGATTGTAACCTGCCAGGCTTCTTTCCCCAGCAAGAATAAAGAAGTGAGTTGCCATTTCCTTTTCCAGGGGTCTTCCTGACCCAGGGATTGAACTGAGTCTCCTATACTGATTGGCAGGTGGATTCTTTACCACTGAACCACCAGGGAAGCCCAAAACCAAAGATACACCACACACAGAAAGGAAAAGTACAAGCCAATATCAATGATGAACATCAGATCAGATCAGTTGCTCAGTCGTGTCCGACTCTTTGCGACCCCATGAACCGCAGCACGCCAGGCCTCCCTGTCCATCACCAGCTCCCGGAGGTCATTCAGACTCACATCCATTGAGTCAGTGATGCCATCCAGCCATCTCATCCTCTGTCGTCCCCTTCTCCTCCTGCCCCCAATCCCTCCCAGCATCAGAGTCTTCTCCAATGAGTCAACTCTTCGAATGAGGTGGCCAAAACACTGGAGTTTCAGCTTTAGCATCATTCCTTCCAAAGAAATCCCAGGGCTGATCTCCTTCAGAATGGACCGGTTGGATCTCCTTGCAGTCCAAGGGACTCTCAAGAGTCTTCTCCAACACCACAGTTCAAAAGCATCAATTCTTCAGCTCTCAGCCTTCTTCACAGTCCAGCTCTCACATCCATACATGACCACAGGAAAGACCATAGCCTTGACTAGGTGACCATAGCCTTGACTAGGCGAACCTTTGTTGGCAAAGTGATGTCTCTGCTTTTGAATATGCTATCTAGGTTGGTCATAACTTTCCTTCCAAGGAGTAAGCGTCTTTTAATTTCATGGCTGCAGTCACCATCTGCAGTGATTTTGGAGCCCAGAAAAATAAAGTCTGACACTGTTTCCACTGTTTCCCCATCTATTTCACATGTAGTGATGGGACCAGATGCCATAATCTTTGTTTTCTGAATGTTGAGCTTTAAGCCAACCTTTTCACTCTCCACTTTCACTTTCATCAAGAGGCTTTTGAGTTCCTCTTCACTTTCTGCCATAAGGGTGGTGTCATCTGCATATCTGAGGTTATCGATATTTCTCCCAGCAATCTTGATTCCAACTTGTGTTTCTTCCAGTCCAGCATTTCTCATGATGTACTCTGCATATAAGTTAAATAAACATGGTGACAATATACAGCCTTGACGTACTCCTTTTCCTATTTGGAACCAGTCTGTTGTTCCATGACCAGTTCTAACTGTTGCTTCCTGACCTGCGTACAGATTTCTCAAGAGGCAGATCAGGTGGTCTGGTATTCCCATCTCTTTCAGAATTTTCCATAGTTTATTGTGATCTACACAGTCAAAGGCTTTGGCATAGTCAATAAAGCAGAAATAGATGTTTTTCTGGAACTCTCTTGCTTTTTCCATGATCCAGCGGATGTTGGCAATTTGATCTCTGGTTCCTCTGCCTTTTCTAAAACCAGCTTGAACATCAGGAAGTTCACGGTTCACATATAGCCACAAGCAAAAAAATACTTGCAAATCAAATCTAACAATGCATTAAAAGGATTATACACCATGATCAAGTGGGATTTATTACAATGACTCAAGGATTTTTCATTATCTACAGAACAGTGTGATACACCTCATTAACAAACTGAAGATGAGAACAATAAGGTCCTACTGTGTACAGTACAAGGAACTATATTCAATATCCTGTGACAAACTATAAAGAAAAAATACATGAAAAAGAATATATATATGTGTATATATTACTGAGTCACTTTGATACACAACAGAAGTTACCACAACATTGGAAACCAACTATACTTTGATAAAATTTAAAAAATAAAATAAAAATATCAAATTGATGCCACAGCAAAGAGTTTGCATGCTACAACTAAGAGTTCACATGCTGCAATGAAGATTGAAGATTCCATGCATAGCAACTAAGACCTGTCACAGCCAAGTAAATATTTTTTTAACAGCAAATTGAAAAATAAAACCAATATAATCATCTTCATAGATTCAGAAAAAGCTTTTAATAAAATTCAACTTCCATTTATGATAAAAAAAAAAAAACCTCACCAGAAAGTACGTATAGAGGGAACCTACCTCAACAAAATAAGAGCCATAAATCAGAGCTAACATCATACTCAGTGGTGAAAGGATCCAGGAACAAGACAAGGATCCCCATGCTTGCTTGCCACTTTTATTCAACATAGTTTTGGAAACCCTAGTCACACCAATCAGAGAAGAAAAAGTGAAAGGAATCCAAATTGGAAAAGTAAAACTATCCCTATTTGCAGATGACAGATAATTGAACACTATATGTGTTATTTAGTCACTAAGTCATGTTTGACTCTTTTGCAACCCGATAGACTATAGCCTGCCATGCTGCTTTGTCCAAGAAATTATCCAAGCAAGAATACTGGAGTGGGTTGCCATTTCCTTCTCCAGGGGATCTTCCCAACCCAGGAATCAAACCTGTGTCTCCTGTATTGGCAGGTGCATTCTTTACTGCTGAACCACTTGGGAAAGCTCAGAAAACTATACATAGAAAATACTAAAATCCTACTAGAGCTCACCAATGAATTTGGTACAGTTGCAGGATACAAAATTAGTACATAGAAATCTGCATTTATATGCACTAACAACAAAAGATTAGAAAGAGATACTAAGGAAACAATCCTATTGACCACTGCATTAAAAAAAGAATAAAATACATAAGAATAAACCTACCTAAGGAGGCAAAAGACCTGTACTCAGAAAACTATAAGACAATGATAAAAGAAATTGAAGATGACAGAAACAGAAAGATACACCATATTCTTAGACTGGAAGAATCAACATTGTAAAAATAACTATACTACCCAAGGTAATCTACAGATTCAGTGCAATCAATATCAAATTACCAGTGGCATTTTTCACAGAACTAAACAAAATTTTTTTTAATTTGTATGGAAGCACAAAAGACTCCAAAAAAACTAAAGCAATCTAGAGAAAGAAAAATGGAGCTGCAAAAATCAGGCTCCCCAACTTCAGATCATACAATAAAGCTACAGTGATCAAAACAGTATAATACTGGCACAGAAAAAAAAAAAAAAATAGACCTATGGAACAGAATAGAAAGCCCAGAAATTAACTCTGGCAACTATGGCCAATTAGTCTATGACAAGGGAGGCAAGAATATACAATGGAGAAAAGACAATTTCTTCAATAAGTGGCGCTGGGGGGAATTCCCTGGTAGTCTAGTGGTTAGGACTGTATGCTTTCACTGCTGTGGGCCCAGATTCGATCCCTGATCCTACAAGCAGCGCCACACAGCCAAAAAACAAACAAGCAAAAAAGTAAGTGGTGCTGGGAAAACTGGACAGCTGCATGTAAAGGAGTGAAATGAGAAGTCTCTAACACCACACACACAAATAAACTCAGAAGAGATTAAAAACCCAAATGTGAGACCAGTTAATATAAAACTCCCAGAAGAAAATATGGGCAGAACACTCTTACATAAATCACAACAATATCGTTTTGGATTGGTCTCCTGCTGCTGCTAAGTCACTTCAGTTGTATCCGACTCTGTGCAACCCCATAGATGGCCGCCCACCAGGCTTCCCCGTCCCTGGGATTCTCCAGGCAAGAACACTGGAGTGGGTTGCCATTTCCTTCTCCAATGCATGAAAGTGAAAAGAGAAAGTGAAATCGCTCAGTCATGTCCGACTCTTAGTGACCCCATGGACTGCAGCCTACCAGGCTCCTCCGTCCATGGGATTTTCTGGGCTAAAGTACTGGAGTGGAGTGCCATTGCCTTCTCCAAGAGTAATGGAAATGAAAATGGGACCTAATTAAAGTTAAAATATTTTGCACAGCAGAGATTTCATTGGTAGTTCAGTGGCTAAATAAAGACTCCCAGCTGCCAATGCAGAGGACCAGGGTTCAATCCCTGGTCAGGGAACTAGAATCCCACATATCACAACTAAGAGCTTGCATGCCTCAACTAAGAGTTCACATGCTGCAACTAAAGATTCTGCATGCTGCAACTAAAAGATTCCACATACTTGGGACTACCCTGGTGGTCCAGGGGTTAAGAGTCTGTCTGCCAATGCAGGGGACATTGATTTAATCCCTGGTCTGGAAACTAAGATCCCACATGCCACTGGGCAGATAAGCCCACATACCTGGACTATGGTACCCAAGCACCACAACTGCTGAAGCCCGTGTGCTCGGGAGCCCGTGCTCCACAACAAGGGAAGCCACTACACGGCAACTAGAGAGCAGCCTTTGTTTGCTGCAGCTAGAGAAAGTCTGTGTGCAACAACAAAGAGCCCATGCACCATAATGAAGACCCGGCACAGCCAAAAATAATAAATAAGATTCTGCACGCTGCAACTAAGATTCAGCACAGGCCAATTAAATATTTTTTAAAAAAAGAAAAGAAAAAGCTTTTGCACAACAAAGGAAAACTAAAAATCAAAAGACAGCCTACAAACTGGAAGAAAATATTTGCAAGTGATGTGACTAAAAAGTAATTAATTTACAAAATGTACAAACAGCTCATGTGGTTCAATATCAAAAAAGCAACCAAGTCAATCTTAGGCAGATGATCTAAATAGATATTTCTCGGTCCTGGATCAGGATTCCAAATGGGTCGCAGCCACAGCCGCTACCCAAGGAGGGAGTGTAGTCAGTCAGGTCCACATCCTGGAAAAGAGAATGCAGGCGCCAAGAAAGGTCCCAGTCCAGGGAGAGAGATGGGAGAAGAAGCCACTCTCGCTCCCTGCACAGAAGGCGTTCCAGGTCCCCAAGACGACATAGATCCACATCTCCTTCCCCTTCTCCACTGAAAGAAAGAAGACATGAGGAGGACAAAGAAACAAAGAGCAAAGAACGCGAGATAACTGTAAGCAAGAGAGGAAGAACTAGAAATGATGAAGTTAATGGGATTTGCTTCCTTTGACTCCACAAAAGGGAAAAAGGCAGATGGCTCTGTAAATGCCTACGCCATAAATGTGTCTCAGGAGAGAAACTATAGGTAGTACATGAATGGAAAAGGTGGATTCAACAGACCTTTGGATTTCATTGTGTGAGAACTGAAGTGCTGAAGAATGATGTTTCTTCTCTCATCTTGATCAGAACAGTGGATTTTTGTATTTAATATGCATCAAAAACAGGATCATAGTCCTTCCTCCTTGTAAAGTAAGAAAATTTTATTTATGATATGTGTAGTTCACTTACTCCGCTTCAAAAAAAAAAAAAAAAGTTAAATATTACATTTTTTTCCTTTAGGAAATATCATTTGGGGCAGTCACTAACCCCATTTTTTTGTCTTTATTCATATGGAAACTATATATGTTTTTTTTCTTGGCTGCTCCTTATGACTTTTTAAAACACATAGAAGTAATTTGGAAGTAAGTTTCTCAACTAAAGCAATAATTTCTAGAAACAAACAAAAAAACCAACCAAACAAAAAATAGATATTTCTCTAAAGAAGACATACAAATGGTCAACAAATACATGAAAAAAAAACTCAACATATCTAATTATTAGACCAACACAAATAAAAACTATAGTGAGGTATTACCTCATTCAGTCAAAATGGCCATCATCAAAAAGTTTACAAATGATAAAGGCTGGGATGCGGAGGGGATGTGGAAGAAAATATACTCTCCTCTACTGTTAGTGGGAATGTAAATTGGTGCAACCACTGAGGAAAACAGTAAGGAGCTTCCTTGGAGAACTAAAAACAGAACTACCATATGATCCAGCAATTCAGGTATATACCCAAAAGAGATGAAAACTCTACTTTGAAAATAAATATGTATTGCAATGTTCATAGCAGCACTATTCACAACAGTCAAGATATGGAGGCGAACTAAATGTCCATTGACAGAGGGATGGATAAAGAAGATGTGATTTATCTATATATAGTAGAATATTATTCAGCCATAAAAAAGAATGAAATAATGCCATGTGCAGCAACATGGATGGGCCTAGAGATTATCATATTAAGTGAAGTAAGCCAGACAGATTGAGGGCAGGAGGAAAAGGGGACAACAGAAAATGAGATGGTTGGATGGCATCACCACCTCAATGGACATGAGTTTGAGCAAGCTCCAGGAGGTGGTGAAGGACAGGGAAGCCTGGTCTGCTGCAGTGCATGGGGTCACAAAGAGTCAAACACGACTGAGCGACTGAACAACAACAAAGCCAGAGAAGGACAAATATCATGATTTTTGCTTATATGTGGAATCTATTTTTTTTAAAGATACAAGTGAGCTTATTTACAAAACAGAGACTCACAGACATAGAAAACAAACGTGTTTATCAAAGGGAAAAGGAGAGGAGGGATCGATTAGGAGGTTGGGACTAACATATAAATACTTCTATGCTCAAAATAGATAATAAATGCCTACTGTAGCACAAGAAACTATACTCAATGTTTTGTAATAATCTATAAAGTGTGTGTGTGTAACTGAATCCCTGTGCTGTATATCAAAACTAATACTGCATTGTAAATCAATTATACTGCAGTAAAAAAAATTAAAACATTTGTGCATCAAAGGACACCATCAAGAGAGTAAAAAGACATATTTTAAAATATTTAAATATTTAAAATAATATTTAAATAAAAATTTTAAAAAATATTTAAAATATTTTCTCTTACAGAATAGGAGAAAATATTTTAAACTCATGTATCTGATAAGGGTCTATTATCCAAAATATATAAAGAACTCATAACAACAACAAAAAGACAAAAACACAGTTTAAAATGGGCAAAGGACTTGAATGGTCATTTCTACAAAGGAAATAAACAAATTGCCAAAAAGTACATGAGAAGATGCTCAACATAATTTGCCATTAGGGAAATGCAATAAAAACCACAAGAGGGTATCACTTCACATTCCCTTAGGATATGCTATGCTATGCTAAGTCACTTCAGTCGTGTCCGACTCTGTGTGACCCCATAGACGGCAGCCCACCAGGCTTCCCGGTCCCTGGGATTCTCCAGGCAAGAACACTGGAGTGGGTTGCCGTTTCCTTCTGCAATGCATGCAAGTGAAAAGAGAAAGTGAAGTCGCTCAGTCATGTCTGACTCTTAGCGACCCCATGGACTGCAGCCTATGAGGCTCCTCTGTCCGTGGATTTTCCGGGCAAGAGTACTGGAGTGGGGTGCCATTGCCTTCTCCGTCCCTTAGGATGGCTATAATTAAAAACAGAAAACAAGTGTTGGTGAGGATGTGGAAAGATTGGAACCTTCATATACTGTTTGTGGGACTGCAAAATGGTGCAACCACTACGGAAAACAGTTTGAAAATCTCTTAATAAATTAGAATTACCATATAATTCATCAATCTCACTCTAGGCTTATACCAGAAAAATTGAAAACAAGTGTCAAACAAAAACTTGCAGCACTACTTTTAATAGCCCCAAAGTAAAAACAACCCAAGACATGGAAGCAACCTAATGTCCACAGACAGAGGCATGGATAAAGAAGATGTGATTTATCTGTATCCTAGAATGTTACTAAGCCATAAAAAAGAATGAAATAATGCCATGTACAGCAACATGGATGAACAGCACTATTTATAATAGCCAAAAAGTAAAACCAACCCAAAGGTCCATCAACTGATGAATGGATAAAGTGTGGTATATTCCATACCATAGAATACTATTCTGACATTAAAAGGAATGAATCACTGACAAATGCTATAATATCAATGGACCTTGAAAGCTTTATACTAAATGAAAGAAGACAGACACATAGGTTATTATGTTGCATGATTCAGTTTTTAAGGAATATCTATATAAGCAAACCCATGGAGACAGAAAGCAGATTCATGGCTGCTGGGTGGTCGTGGGAGGGGAAGAAGCAGAGGATGGGTGTCGGGGTCCAGTCCCGGTTGAATACAGGGCTTCCCTCAGGATGACAGTGTCATCGATAAACGGATAGCAAAGGCTGAGAGATTTATTAGATGCTCAATAATAACTGGTTTATGCGGGAAATCAATGAAGTTCATGACACCAAACTTGCTCTGATCACAGAGGCCACAGGCGCTCTCTCAAATAGCGGAAGGTGCCCCACCTTAGGCACCTTCTTGAGTGGGTCTTAGAAGCCCAGGCAAATAAGTGGTCGCAGAGGACCCCCACGCTCCAAATTATTTTGGCATGAAGGAAGAACAGAATAGAAAAGGAGGAAAAGGAAACAAGAATGACATGGGGAGACCAAGCTTTGGTGAGCAAGGCCCGTAGCTTTATTTTTAACAGGGGCTTTTATACCCTAAGTTACACATAGAGGATAATAGGGGATGCAAAGTCAGCAGTCTTTGATCCTTATCAAAAACCAGGGTTTCTTTCCTGCAAATTTATCATATACAAATGGTTTAGGTGATTTACATCATCTTCTGGCCAGAAGGCCTATTAACATTTTATGACTCTTAACAAAGGTTTGTCAATCGCAAGACTTATTTTCTCTAAGAGTAATTATTTTAAGGTCTGGTGCCATCTTTATCTGCAGATGTCAGATAAAGTTGCATTCCTATAGGGCAGAGGCACAGTGGGTTTACAACAAAGGAAAGAATTTACTACCTTAAGGGTCTAAAGTTGCTAGCACCAAGGCCACTACTTACTTTTTCTACAAATCAACCATATTAATACACATTCAAGGATACAATACAGGGGATGTGGAAACTTGGCAGCAAGCATTGGCTCATCAATGAAATCTTTTAGTAGTTTTATTTTGACAGTTTTTAACTCTCTAAGAGGCTCTAAGCTATTTGAATATCTTAAGCTTCCCATGCCTCTCACGGCTGAGAGACTGTAAACAATCATATGCACAGCTGTAGGAGTCTGGGTAAACTTATCAGGTGAATTAGAGAGCTATCCAAGGGGTTTGGATTTAAACACTTCCAATACCCAGGAACTTATTAACTGGAGCTGTAAGTTAACTCTTTATCAGAGAGAGTGAGATGGTGGTGGGGGACAGCCCCCAGTAAAGTCAGGAGTGAGAGCACAAAGCAATAAAGTAGGCAGACTCTGGTTTTGGGGGGTAGATGTTCGAGAATATCCAGGGGGGCTCCTGAGGCTAAATCTCGCCTTTGTGTATGTCAAGCCTCCTTCCTCACGACCTTTGCCACGAGGGGAGCTCTCCATGCCCGCTCCCGACAGATGGGGAGTACCTGTTTATAAAGAGAACAGAGTTTCTTTTTGGGGTAGTGAAAATTGTCCAGAACTAAATGGCGGTGATAGTTATGAATATACTAAATGTCACTAACAATAACTTTTATATTAAGTACATTTTATTGTTGTTGTTCGGTTGCCAAGTCATGTCCGACTCTTTGCAACGCCATGGACTGCAGCACACCAGGCCTCCCTGTCCCTCACCATCTCTCAGAGGTTGCCCAAGTTCATGTCCATTGAATCAGTGATGCCATCCAACCATCTTATCCTCTGTTTCCCTCTTCTCATTCTTCCTTCAATCTTTCCCAGCATCAGGATCTTTTCCAATAAGTCAGTTGGCCAAAGTTTAGGAGCTTCAGCTTCAGAATCAGTCCTTCCAGTGAGTATTCAAGGTTGATTTCCGTTAGGACTGACTGGTTTGATCTCCTTGCTGTCCAAGGAACTCTCAAGAGTCTTCTCTCCAACACCACAGTTTAAAAACATTCTATGGTTCAACTCTCACATCCATCCATACCTGATTACCGGAAAGATCATAGCCTTGACTATACGAACTTTTGTCAGCAGAGTGATGTCTTTGCTTTTGAATACACTGTCTAAGTCTGTTATAGCTTTACTTCAAGAGGCAATTGTCTTCTAATTTCATGGCTGCAGCCACCATCCATGGTGACTTTAGAGCCCCCAAAGGCAGAAATTTGTCACTGCTTCCACCTTTTCCCCTTCTATTTGCCGTGAAGTTACAGAGATGAATGTCATGATCTTAGTTTTTTTCAATATTGAGTTTTAAGCTGGCTTTTTCACTCTCCTCTTTCACCTCATCAAGAAGCTCTTAATTTCCTCTTCACCTTCTGCTGTTAGAGTGGTATCATCCACATATCTGAAACTGTTGATATTTCTCCCAGCAATCTTGATTCCAGCTTGTAACTCATGTAGCCCAGCATTTAGCAAGATGTGTTCAGCATAGAAGTTAAATAAACAGGGTGACAATATACAGCCTTGTTGTCCTCCTTTCTAAATTTTGAACTAGTCCATTGTTGCTTCTTGGCCTGCATACAGGTTTCTCAAAAGACAGGTAGGATGGTCTGGTATTCCCATCTCTTTAAGAGTTTTCCATAGTTTGTTATGATTCACACAGTCAAAGGCTTTAGCACAGTCAATGAAACAGAAGTAAATGTTTTTCTGGAATTCCCATGCTTTCTCTGCTGCTGCTAAGTCGCTTCAGTCATGTCCGACTCTGTGCGACCCCATAGACGGAAGCTCACCAGGCTCCCCCGTCCCTGGGATTCTCCAGGCAAGAACACTGGAGTGGGTTGCCATTTCCTTCTCCAATGCATGAAAGTGAAAAGTGAAAGTGAAGTCGCTCAGTCGTGTCCGACTCTCAGCGACCCCATGGACTGGAGCCTACCAGGATCCTCCGTCCATGGGATATTCCAGGCAAAAGTACTGGGGTGGGGTGCCAAGGGTGGTGTCATCTGCATATCTAAAGAGCATTAATTCTACCCTTAAGAGGATCATTTCTTTATGTAAGCACAATCTCATTTATGAATTACACAGGATATGTAGTTTAGGATCCATCTACATTATGCTTATAACTGTGTGCAGCTGCTGCTAAGTCGCTTCAGTCATGTCCGACTCTGTGCAACCCCATGGATTGCAGCCTACCAGGTTACCCTGTCCATGGGACTTTCCAGGCAAGAGTACTACAGTGGGTTGCCATTGCCTTCTCCTGTATCTGCATAGTGATACACCAATTCAACTTACTGCTATGGGGGAAAAACACCATTTAATGAGACATGAAGACAAAGCACAAACCCGACGAAGGGGACACACGCTGTGGACCACAGAACGACTATGACCAGAGCAAGTGGGGGAACGGGGGAGGGGAGATGGATGGGTAAACTACAGCCGCGGGGGCTGGGGGAGGGTGGTCTGGATTGACAACGACTAAGCAGACAACAGGATGAGACAGGAAATCAAAACCAATGATGAAAGCAGACACACCTCCAGAGAACTGCAACAGCAAGGAAAACATATACAGAACTGTTCTTTAACAAATATTCGGAAAGAAATCAAGCATGAAGCCACAGAGAAATCGTCAAAGAATTTTAAATATCAATTAGCCAATGATGCAAATTATAAAAACAGTGTGACAAAAGACCACAAAATGGACTAGTTACCACTTCACAGGCCGCTAAAATGTTCCCGGTTAATTTAATTATAAGCTGACTAACAATGCAGCTAACGTGAAGTGGGTGGTAACAGAAAAAAGTGATAATACAAGTCCAGTTACAAAGCAGAGTGTTGTACGCGTGATTTCGTGGGGGTAAATAGCAATGCACTCACAAAACCTAAGCTAAACACGCAAGAAAGCTGGAACATGTGCTTTAGAGTCGCACACTCTGTCACCAAAAGGTCGCCATCCCAGTTTTAGACTGGGCAAAGTGAGGCAGCCTGACGTCTTCCCTGGGGCCCTGGGCTTTTAACCTGGTTTCACATGCAGAGCTAGCCTGAGTGCACGGCCAGGTAGCAAGCAGACCAGCGTAGATTCTTGGTTTTGTTCCCACCGCATGCCCTACACCCTGCAGCCAGGCATCCCCAGTGGAAAATGTGCTGCACGGCTTCCCACACCATGAGAGCTGCCTGTGGTTACTTTCACGAAGCTGTCTGCTCCCTGAGAACAGAAACTTCCTTGCAGCTGCTGTGCCCAGCACAGGCCAGGCCCAACGTTACAGAGGCAGGCTCTGGCTGAGTTCATGATGACGTGCTTAGTGGTCCAAATATCCAAACTAATTTGTCACTGTGCCATTGTGGGATGATTAAAGTCTAGGCAGTTTAAAAAATTGTAGACCTCTGAGCGTAGCAAATGTACCTGATTTTCTTCTGGGTAAAAAGAGAAAAACCAAAAAGGAAACAAAAGAAAACCAGTGTCCTGGGGGAAGGATGGGGCAGGGAGGAGGCAGACACAATACCAGAGTCACGATGCCCAGCTGGTCTCCCTCCTGGGCTGGGCTGTGCTGCCTCCTTCTGGGCTTGGGCAGGGGCGGGCAGGAGCCGGCATGTGAGGAGGTGGGAAGCAGGTTGAGGGAGCTCACTGATTTAAAACGACGGAGGCTGCCTAAGCTGCCCCTGCCCTCCCTGCTCTCAGTCTCCTGGGCCTGCTCCTCCGTGTTCTCCTTCTCTTCTTCCATCAACCAGATCTCTTCGTTGATGGCGTCCAGCTGCTCCTGCAGCTTCACAGTCATATTCTGGGCATTGGGATGCCCGCTGGGCGACAGCTGAGTGGCCGAGCTGAAGAGGGTGACCCTGTCGCCTTCACCGTCAGACACGCCCTCGTCACTCTCCGACGCCTGGGCCACGTCAGCCAGCACGCTGGCTTGCTGCTCGCACTCCCAGTCCTGCTCCTTCAGGAAATGTTGGCAATTTGATCTCTGGTTCTTCTGCCTTTTCTAACCCCAGCTTGTACAACTGGAAATTCTCAATTCAAGTACTGCTAAAGCCTAACTTGAAGGATTTTGAGCATAACTTTACTAGCATGGGAAATGAGTGCAATTGTCTGGTCGTTTGAACATTCTTTAGTACTGCCCTTCTTGAGAATTGGGATGAAGACTGACCTTTCCCAGTCCTGTGGCCACTACTGGGTTTTCCAAATTTGAAGACATTCTGAGTGTAGCACATTTTTAAAAATACAGGAACACAGGGCAGGAAGCAGTCAGGCAAGATATAAACTTTAAAAGTTTCTATAGAAACTGTAGACATTGCAAACTGAAGAAGGAAGAGCTTCTGGAAGCTGCCACAGGCAGAAGAAAGCCCTGGGGACATCTATCGGTGATGACCATTAGCTCCTACACTTTGTCCTCTTAAACGCCTACTGCTAAGCTCACTGAGAGGGAGGCATGTTGTGGGTGCTCCAATACATAGCTTTATGAATGAAGGAGTGAACTGTTAGAGGGGCTGAGCCTGTCCTTGCTGAATGAGCCAGCATTCCCAGAACTCCTGACAAGAAGCCCCAATATGCTAAATGGAAAACTTGACAATATACTAGGATATTTGATGGCCCCTGCCAGGAAGCCTGTCTAGAAGCCAAGTAAACTCCAACCCCTGACTTTCCGTCAGACCTTAGGGAGTGTTACTACCTAGAAATGTCTGTTACTTTAGTTACATTTGGTCCAAAAGATGGTAAAGATAACTGACTTTGTAAAGAGCTGCTATTGTCGGAGGATTCCCCCCTAGCAAATAGCAAACTGGAAAATCAAAAACCTCAGTAGCTGAGAACTTGAACTGCAGATGGGCCCACACTTCCCACATAAGCTGTGGCCTGAGGCCTGACCTTAGAGTGAGAGTGGGTTTGAGCTGCAGGAGTCTATAAAGCCTATTAATAGGACAAGCACATGGTGGCTATAAATTAAACTCCAAACTCAAACTTTATTATGGGGAAAAAGAATTACATAAAAGATATTCAGTTTGGAGGAAATGTACAGTTGACTTTAATAGATGTTGAATATGAACCATAAGGAGAGCAGATGGTTTGTTTAACTCAATATTGAGGCAATTTTTTCTCCCTAATAAGTAGCTTTCATGATTACAATTGTTGAGGAAAATCTACATCTTGTTCCTCTAGGGATCTGCAGGTCACAGATTTCTCCATTCCCGGATTCAATTGAGATCATCAAAAATGTGCATCTGTGCCCAGCTTACAGTCTATCACAACCTTGGGCATCTCCTGTCTTAAATTTTTCTGTTTTCCTTCTCTCATGTTCCAATCAAATCCTACTCATTCTATACTTCGTGTCACACAGCACCACCACATGCTTTCCCCTCTATTTGTCACCTAATCTAGATGATACACTATAGAGAGTGAACCCTGTTTTTTTCTGGTATATTTACAGAAATCATTTTAATCAATTATGGAGCATTTACCATGCGCTAGGCTCATTGGAGCTTTATGAATGAAACAATGGATGCGTTTTGGTCTCAAAGGATTCCCTGTCCAGTGGAGCAACTAACTTTGCTTTTTAATGGGGTAAGGAATTTTGACATTTGGGTTCACCTGGTATGAGGCAGCATAAAATTTTGAGGTTGTCTATTTTTTTAAATAGCTTAATGGTTTTTAAAAAACATTCTCACTTTCTTTAATAAATTATATTAATAATAGCTATATAAAACATCAGCCTTATGGCATACTTCTAAACTTTTCTCTAATTTAAACTTTATTTTTCATTGAAATGTAATTGACCTACAGCACTTAGTTCCAGGTGTACAACACTGTAATTTGTTATTTCTATACATGCAATACAATGGCCATGAGGATTTTCCATTTTTAGGGCCAACATCTGACATGGCCTTCAGAGTTGTCCTTGGAATATTTCACATCACGTGATCATTTGCCTTGGGGTTGGGGGAGGAGCCGGCAGAAATTCTAGTCTGCTGAGCTGGGTCTGGGGAGAAAGTCTCTGGAACAAGAACTTGGGGAGATGACATCAATCTAAGAGGCAGGAAAAAGATGTGTATGAAGAAATCAGCCTTTAAATAACTAGTTCTTGTGGTGGCCTTCTACAATGAAACTGAACATTTTTCTTTGGAGGGGGAAGACTAAGATTACACTTTCTGAATTTGGAGGGGATATAAAACAACTTGGTGTGAACTCTAAAGTAAACAAGGATGAGGCATCAACTAGAGCATCAGTTTGGCTCAAAGGGTCGGTCCATATATTAGAAAGAAATTATTTCCTTCCTCTTGCTGTCCTTTGTTCTTATAGCTGTGGGTCATGGCATGATTTGGGAGACCAAGGGAAAGACTGAGGACAAGCTAGGAAAACAGAATAGGGAGCAAGTATATAAGCAATGAAGAGAAGAGTATGAGAGGGCAAGGAAAGGGACGACACCACAAAAAGCTGAGAGAGACAGATGAGGGGGAAAGGTATAGAGAGAATAAACACAGAAGGCCTGAACAAAGTCCAGACATAGCTGACCAGGCCCTCTGCCCCCAGTAGGTTGTTTGCAGGAAACAGCTCTTCACAGTAACAGCTTGAACAGAGAGGACTGGAGCAGAGACAAGGACCACTCCTTGTCTGGAGTGGTCATCACTGGAACGCCAGTGATGCTCTCACGCTTTTTGCATTCCTTCTTCATATCCTGTTGTTATTTAGTCGCTTCTTTCCATCTCTAGCCTCAGAACTTTCTCTCCTCTGCCTTTTGGCCCCTTTTATTTGCTTTGAGCTAAAAGGCAATTGCTTAAACTTGGGAAATCAGAATAATGATGGAATTTCGGTTTCTCACTCATAGGCCTTTGAATTTAAGAGCCTTATTTTGGGGAAGGACAGAAATTTTGCTGATGTCTCTAGTAGTCCACCATTAAGGCACATTCATACCCTGTTTAGAACCAGAACTGGAAAGGCCCTCAATAAGTAGGATGTAAGTAAAGGTCAGGAAAAATTTTAGACTAAGCTGACTCGAGAGGAACTACTGATTAGAAAACAACTCCAATGTGGCTACACATACCATTTCCCCAATTTGGAGGTACAGAGCCAAAGGGCAAGATGATTGAAGAACATAGGTGTTTCTTCAAGACAGAAGCAAATACGAAGAGAACAGAAATGCAGATGCCACTGTAATTTTAAGAACAACTTTAAGAACAAGAGCTAAATCACGAGGGTCAGAGAATTGAAACAGATGAAACAGTTATACAATTCCTACCCACGGCTACAATGTACTGTGGGGCACACCAAATCCTAGGCCCTGCTGAAAGGGGAACGAAAATCTTGGACTTAATGTTCAACAATCTAAATAATAACAATGCAAGATCTAAACCCACAAGTATCATTTCAAGAAATATCCCTGGCATCAAAGCCATTCAAGTTTCTTAGAGTTGAAAGAATTTGGACTGTATCAAAGACTGTTAATTCTCATAAAGGGGCTGGTATCTGAACAGCAGAAGTCACTGGTTGAGGGCAATTTTATCAGACAGGTGGTGACTCTAGACGGTTTATTTTGTGTCTGTGTAATTAGATCCTCTTCCCAGGCACAGACGCAAGAATTCTGAAAAAGGGAAAGATGCCCTTGTGTGCTCCCCTCCACGTCATTAGAAATCAGATGCACCAACTTTCACAGGTACTCACTGACTGCAATCTGAAAACTTGCCATCTGAGTCTCCACAGATAGCCATGCTTTTTCCACCATGCAAGGTTAGTAGCCCGGATCTCTGCCTGCCCCTACCTCATTCTGTAAAGGAAGCAACTGTTTTCTTCTTAAATTTTTGTGTGTATTATAATGCTTTAAAAAATGAACTTTCAATTGTAACGGCAGACTTCCCTGTTGGTCCAGTGGTTAAGAATCCACCTGCCAATGCCGGGGATATGGATTTGATTTCTGGTCCAGGAAGATCCCACCTACCACTGAGGGGCAACTAAGCCCGTGTGCCACAACTACTGAAACCCCTGCACCCCAGAGCCCATGCTCCACAGCAAGAGGAGCCCTCTCTTACCACAACTATACAAAGCCCACATGCAGCAATAAAGAGGCAGCACAGCCATAAATAAATGCTTTTACATTGTAATGCCTTTAAGGAAATTATTTTATTCTTCAAATAGAGAGAACCTACTGTGGGGAGTCACTCCCTGGTAATGCTAAGATTCAAAGCCCTTACTCTGTGAAGATTCTTTTCAATTAGTGGAGCTGATCTTAGGGTATTTGAAAGCTGAAGCTGGGATTCATCCCTTAATTAAGGGCTAATCAGTCTCTGTGCATATCTAACAAAGTTCCTAGAAACTTCAGTACCAAGGCTAGACAGGCACGTGGGGTTCTCAGATGTCAGCTTCTGGGAAAGCAGACTGTGGAGAAAACAAGGATTTCTTTTGGCTTTTGAAGAAATAGGTCTTCATTGTAGAATATAGGCTCAAAAGTAGGATCTGGGGCTTGGTTTCTTTGAGATAGTGCAGTAGAGGACAGAAAGCTAGGCAGTGTCTCAAAGGGTTAGTTCCCTTGTTGATGGTAACTGGTAGATCGGAAGGGTGACCAGATAGAGCCCAGAGGGTGATGGGGGTGGGACAGCCTTGAATTGTCCTTTCTGACTCCTTGGGACAGGCTAGGGGAAGAAGGATGAATGGGTCCTACCCATACGGAAAATTCCCAGATGACACTTTTGCTTTATAACTACTCTTTCACCCCTTTACTCTCCTGAAGCTCCAACATTCCTATTTAATAAAATAAAATGTTATCAGATGATAGAATAAGAGATCAAACAGAAAAAAAAAAATAGGTAGATGAGATATGCAAAAACCTGAGTAAGAGAAAAGCAGAAATGCTGAGAAAGTAAATATGGGTAAAAACAAGGCAAAAACAGGAAGAGATTAGGTGATATTAAAAGTAAATAAATAATTGGTCACTGGAAGAAGGATATAGGCAAGAAGGAGAGAAAAAAGGCGTGGGGTTAGAGTCTTTCAAGAGAGGACAGAAAGAGTACATAGTTGTATCCTTTCTCCCAGAAGCATATTTTCATTATCTGCACTTGTCTCCCTTTTTCCTTTATTCCTTAATAAATATATAAGGAGAGCTGACTATTCTGTGCACTAGGCTTAGAAACAAGGGGAACTCAGATGAGTGAGAGCAGCTCCTTGCTCTTAAATTGCCTGCTGGTGAATTATGTGATACCCTGCCAAAGGCAGGAATAATGAATGCCAATGTTCTTGCAGCTGGACTGTGGTTGAATGCAAGGCTTGGTGGGGTTAAGGCATTCTTCATGCATACTGGGCAGAAATTGATTTCAATGACCCTAAATTTGGGTCCACAGATGCCTTGTTGATTGAGACTATACTGGGACGGGGAGCCAGTTATGTGGCTAATGGCTAAAGATTCAGACCTTTAAAGATTCTGGCACCACTGGAAGTGTTATTTGGGTACTTTAGGACTACTGGGCCCATGGCTGCCACATCCTCAGTTATATATATTGTGGGAGAAATTATGAGACTTCCTCTAGTTTCCATTAATCAGTATCTGCCGAGGTCCAGCCCCGGCTAATCCAGGGTATTTGAAGGGGAGACGGGACTGCGAGGATCAATGGATAATAGCTTTAGATGGGGGGGGAAGGGGGAGGGAGGAGGGTTCAGGATGGGGAACACGTGTATTCTGGTGGCGGATCCATCTCGATGTATAGTAAAAGTAATACAATATTGTAAAGTTAAGAAAAATCAAAAAAAAATAATAATAATAAAATTAAAAAAAAATAAAGATCAAAGATCAGGTACCAAAATAAATAAATAAATAAATAAATGTTAATTAGAGACATTAAGAGTAATAGAATGAGGATAGCTCAGTAGGAAAATTCAGTGAAGAGGCTGAGTAGCTTGGTTTACATGGAAAATCAATATAACCTGTGACAGCAGGTTAGCTCTGACCACGGAGGCCGCAGGTGCCCTCTCGAATAGCAGAAAGTACCCCACCTTAGGCACCTTCTCGAGTGGGTCTTAGAAGCCCAGGCAAATAAATGGTCGCAGAGGATACCCATGCTCCAGATGGAGACTCAGCTGGAAATTGAGAGAGAAAAATGACACGGGGAGACCAAGCTTTGGTGAGCAAGGCCCGTAGCTTTATTTTCAACAGGGGCTTTTATACCCTAAGTTACACATAGAGGATAATGCTATGCTAAGTCACTTCAGTCGTGTCCGACTCTGTGCGATCCCATATACGGCAGCCCACTAGGCTCCTCCGTCCCTGGGATTCTCCAGGCAAGAATACTGGAGTGGGTTGCCATTTCCTTCTCCAATGCATGAAAGTGAAAAGTGAAAGTGAAGTCGCTCAGTCGTATCCGACTCTTAGCGACCCCATGGACTGGAGCCTACCAGGCTCCTCCGTCCATGGGATTTTCCAGGCAAGAGTACTGGGGTGGGGTGCCATTGCCTTCAGGGGATGTTAAATTATGCAAAGCCAGCAGTCTTTGAGCCTTATCAAAAACCAAGGTTTCTTTCCTGCAAATTTATCATAAACAAATGGTTCAGGTGATTTACATCATCTTCTGGCCAGAAGGCCTATTAACATTTTATGACTCTCGACAAAAGTTTGTCAACCGCAAGACTTATTTTCTCTAAGAGTAATTATTTTAAGGTTTGGCACCATCTTCATCCGAAGGTGTTAGATAAAGTTGCATTCCTATAGGGCAGAGGCACAGTGGGTTTACAACAAAGGAAAGAATTTATTACCTTAAGGGTCTAAAGTTGCTATCACCAAGGCCACTACTTATTTTTTCTACAAACCAACTACATTAATTAATACACATTCAAGGATACAAAACAGGGGATGTGGAAACTTGGCAACAAGCATTGGCTCATTAATGAAATCTTTTACTAGTTTTATTCTGACAGTTTTTTAACTCTTTGAGAGACTCTAAACTATTTGAATATCTTAAGCTTCCCCTGACTCTCGAGGCTGGGAGACTGTAAACAATCGTATGCATAGCTGTAGGAGTCCAGGTAAACGAATTGGAGAGCTATCTGAGGGGTTTGGATTTAAACATCCCCCATGCCCAGGAACTTTATTAATTGGAGCTGTAAGTTAACTCTTTATTAGAGAGCGTGAGATGGTGGTGAGGCACAGCCCCCAGTAAAGTCAGAGGTGAGAGCACAAAGCAGTAAAGTAGGCAAACTCTGGTTTTTTGGGGGTAGATGCTCAAGAATATCCGGGGGGACTCCTGAGGCTTGATCCCGCATTTGCATATGCCAAGCCTCCTTCCTCATGACCTTTGCCATGAGTGGAGTGCTTCTCCACGCTGGCTCCCGACAAGTATCTACTAAGGGTCGGATTAAGCAATACATGTAAGTACACACATGTCTACCATCTCTGTAATTTGATGAAAGACATTTCAACACCAAACCATGGACCTGCATCCCCTCTCTTTTGGAACTCAGTTGATTGGTGGGTAGCACCTTAGGCCTACCTTTGGAGCTTTTTCTGAGATGTGCCCTGGTGTCTATGGAGCTTGGGTGCTATATTCCAGCTCCTCCTCTGCCCTTTCAATGCTGTCAGTATTCTCCACGGCAGGCTCCTCTGCAGTACCCAGTTCCTTGATATCCTCCTGCCCACACAAGCTCACAGTCATCCTTGTGAGTCATCACAGATCGCATCACTCACCATAAGTGAAATCAAACCTTTCCCACTGCTTCCTCTCCAAGATGCTGCAGGGAGGGGACAGGGACAAAAAGGAGGTTTCAGTCTGCAAAGACGTGCCTTCCCTGCCTTAGGACAGAGGTGGCTTATGTCACTCCTCAATCTCTGGCTTGTGGAAGAGTTGTCATTCTGTCTGGTTTCAGACACACCCCTCTCTCTTGCTGTTAGTATCTTTGGGCCATAAATAACAGAGGGGTCCTTTTCTTTTGAGCTTCTGTGAAGTGTGGTCCTTTCCGACTTCTCCCACTTCCCTTTTCAAAGTTGAAGTATTTGTCAAGGCTTCCTCTTAGTCAACAGACACCTTTGTGTTTTGTCTCCTCCTCCTCTAGCAAAACCAAAAATCATGTGTCCTTCAGCAAGGACCAGGTGTATCACCCCAAGGGGAAAAGGACTCATAGTTTGTCTTGATACTCAACCTACAGCCCAAGGGAGAGTGCAGTAGCCAACACGAATGTTGCCTGGACTTCAGGGATCTACACATTTCCCCTTGTCCAGGCAGAGAGAGAAGAAATGCATTTTTGGAACCTCTGAAATATAGATGGGCTGTGCATTCTCACCATGCCTGCTCTGGGATACATCATACTGTAGCCCTAGAGCATAGTTAGAATCTTTCACCAGGGCGTGCCCCAGATTTCTCTGAGAAAGAAAATAAGGTTGTTTTCTTGCTCTCCTTCACTCCTCCTCTCGTCTCCCTCTTCCATCTTCTTGATAGCCTTCCTCCTCATGCCCAGTGTCTTGATGTCCTCCGCACCATCCTGTCAAAACCTCCTTTAAGCTCTTTGGATACGAGGGCAAATAATTAGCACTTGTGGTCAGAGACATCCATGGGTCTCCATTTTTGCTAGTAACATGTTTACCAGGGGAGAATTCTCCAGGGATTAGGAATGTTTCCATGATCTTCTGTAGACTTCAACGAGGTCAGGGTGTCTGTCTTCCAGCCTTGCCACCTCCCTTGAAGTGAATCTGAGCCCACCTCTTGGGTAACCAAAACCTTCATGTTCTGTCCTTTCCTCCTTTATTCAAACCAACCCTCAGTTGCCCTTTGGGAAGCAGTCATATAACCTTCACAATGGCTAAAAAATAACAGCTTTTTCTTCTTTTTTTAAACCAAGAGCATAGCTGGGTTCCCTTCCCGTCTCTCTGTTGATAAATGACTTGGCCTAAAGTGAGAATAAGTATATGGCAGAGGGTGGAGGCTTTCCCACGATGGCCTTCTTTGCATGTGTGTGTCAGAGGTGGCAGAAGGACATCAGATGAGGCCCAAGTATATCTTTCAGGTAATATAAGTATTATATATTATAATACTTAGGATGTCAAGTGATGTAGGTGTTAGCTGCAATGTCAAATCTCTAAAGGTGCTGCCATCTCCTTTAGAGGCATCGGGGTGACATTTAGGGCTGTTGAATAAAAACTTGGAGTAGGGAATGGTTGGTGGATATCTCTTGCTTTCACTCCCTATTTACAAATAGACCAGAAGAGGGAACAATGCTACCTCCTTTCCCATTCCTGGTTATGTCCTCTTCTGCTGGGTGGTCCATGAAACTCTGCCTCTCCTCTGGCCCCTTCTCTTTTTGGCCATTCTACTGTCTGGTCTTTCCTGAATGAGGAATAGGAAAGGAAATTTTCTGAACACCTGGTGAACGCAAAAAAAAAAAAAAAAAAATCAGTTTTCACCCAAAGTAATAGAAAGTACTGTAAAGGGAAAATCTGTATATAAATTTGGGGCCCTGTTTGCAGGTCATTAAACTCCTAAGGCTGTATATAGACCCTTGGTCAAAAACTTTTGCTCTTGTTGGTTAATTCTTAGAAATATTCAATTAGGGTGGAACTTGTGGTGGGGTGGACAGTTATACTTGATTTCACCCAATGTGAGAAGAATCTTGGGGGGTGGGATAGATACTATTGTGAGACTTCCTTGGACTACGTGAAGTGAGTGTCCACATGAGCCAGTCTTCTGAGAGAGTCAAGTTTTGTGTTATAAATTGGTTTGGAGTATAGACAGCAGCAATGGTCATGGGTTAGGGGGTGCCTAAAGGAGGCAGTTTTGAGAAACAAAATTGTATAATTAGGCAGTCAGACCAGTAACTCCTTCCTTATCAATCTCTTGATATTACACAGGCTTACACACGTCTGTTTCCTCTGTCTAGGGCAAAGGTAGACAATGCCCCTTCAGCAAGCTCTGGCTTACAAAAAAGAATGTTCTGTGTCCTCATCCTGCCCAGCTTTGAGACGTGGCAGCCTCTACAGCCTGTACTTCAGGAGTGTCTGAAACCCAGTTATCCCACAACTTGCTCTAGACTTTGGTATGAACCATAACCACTTGCATCTTGCTCTCCCAGATACTGCTTGTGCATTTTTTTTTTTTTTTTTTTTGCTCTCTTGGCTGCCACCTCCCAGGTATTCATTCTCTTTCTTCCCCTTGTGCAACAAAGCTAACTTCTAGTTGTCATTTTTTCTAAGAGGGCAGGGAATTCACTAAGGTAATGATCTCAGCTCCCTCCCCAACTACATATGATTTTGTTGAGCTACTTCCCAAGAGAGAAACAAGGGCAGATGAGGAACATAGCTTGAGGCCCTTGGGGATCTACTAACTAAGTTCAAAGCAACGAAGTTCAGTCGCTCAGTCGTGTCCGACTCTTTGCAACCCCACGGACTGCAGCACGCTAGGCTTCCCTGTCCATCACTAACTCCTGGACCTTGCTCAAACTCATGTCCATCAAGTTGGTGATGCCATCCAACCATCTTATCCTCTGTCGTCTTCTTCTCCCCTGCCTTCAATCTTTCCCAGCATCAGGGTCTTTTCCAATGAGTCAGTTCTTTGCATCAGGTGGTCAAAGAGTTGGAGTTTCAGCTTCATCATTAGTCCTTCCAATGAATATTCAGGACTGATTTCCTCTAGGATTGACTGGTTCGATCTACACTTTGTCCCTTTTTGGGAGAGGTTAATGGTGATCGTTTCTGAAATAATCTGATTTATAAACATAAGATCTTGTCCTGCAAGCTTAAAGCTTTACCATGTACTCTGTAGAGGACATCTTGAGGACTTTATGAAGCTTTCCTTCAGCCTGCCCTAGTCCCACAGAGGACTCTGGTGCTTGTTCTCAAGCTTCTCATCTCCCATTTTGATGCTCTATCTTTCTTTCTAGCCTTCCTTCAGGTACCCAGAACCTTCATGTTCTGTCTCCCACTCCCCCTATCAAAACCAACTTTCATTCATCCTTAGGGAAGAGACCAGATGGCGAACATAAAAAATATGCTCAAAATTCCACACCCCTTTCCAAGCTGTCACTGAAGGGAGAGTGCAGTCACCAGGAATCTGGCCTGAAATACACAGGAACCTGTGCTTTGCCCCTATCTGAGGACACAAGTGACTGGCATCACTTCTTAAATTTCTGACTATGGGTAGACTCCAGGTCCTCATCCTCTCTGCCTTAGGAAACTGCCACCCTCTGCAGGGAGGGGAATATCTAGATTTCTATAGAATCTTTATTGCGGGACTGTCCTGGATCTCTTCATGAAATACACAAAGTTGCTTTTTTGATCTTCCACCTCCTGTAAAGTTATGGCTTCTGTGTTTTTCACTCTCCTAACAAGTGCTCTATGGTATCTTGGGATGCTCACTTCTTCTTGATAAATCTTTCAGCTGTCCCTTGGCACAAGGCCGGAATAACTCATATTAAGGTGAAAAAGACATGTAGCTCCCCATTGTGTCTCTTTGAGTTGCTTTATGTGATGAAGTCTAGGGATTGTCAGCAGTAAGACCCACATTTGTAAGGGTTTTAAACTTTTCTCGCTTGCCTGGGGTGGGTGAGAAGCACTGCAGCAAGGATCACTGCTACTTCTTTTGAAACCTGACTTCACATACAGGGACTTCTAATGTCACCCCACTATCCTGCCTTAGAATTCTTTTCACATATGAAATAAGTAAAATTTGTTTGTGTGCCCTTTATTGCTCCCCTTCTCTAAGATTTTGGCAGAGGCTCTGTCTTCTCTCCGCTTGTAAACTCATCTCTCATTTGTCCTATGGGAAAACAGGATAGACTAGGATGGGAAAAATCCATATTTTTTTCTCTTGGGGTTCCTAAGGGTTTCAGATTTGGAATTTGAGAGTTAAACCTTTGATTTTAACCACAGAAGTATATGTAGTGAGCCTAAGTTTCTAGCAAATATAAGAGTATTGTCTGATTGTGAGATACAGACTATTTGAAATTGAAACTGTGAGGGAAATTCTGTGATGTGCTCACTGGCATAAGAGTATCTGATTACCTGCAAGCTGAAGGGCAAGGCAGAGACTCAGTCTATGATGTTTTATTATCAACTGCCTGATCCTGAGCAAGACCCTTCCCCTCCCTGAACTTCAGTGACTGTATCTGTAAAATGAGGGGTTGAATGCATGGTTTCCCCAAGTCCCTCAACAACTCTAAAATAATATAATTCTCTTAGGAAGCAGGATGAAAGCAGATCCAGGTTCCTATTATAAATTTAAAAAGAATTAGGGGAAAGGGGGGCTTTGTGCCAAAGGTTTCTAGATTCTAGGACTTCATCCCTGATAATGATCTGACAGTGAGTCTGCTGCCTGGATAGTTTCCAGCCAAAGGAAGTAGGCGGACAGCTCGGAGAAACTGATAAACTAGACATTGGACTGCCTCCCATTCCAAGGGCCAGGATGGATCTGTCAGGGCTACTTCTCAGCAGAGCAGTTTTGTGCTGCCCTGATTCGTCTCACACATCTCCAAGGAATCAGTGCCTGAGACAGAAGACATTCTGGAACATGTGTCTTCAGACTTGTACTGCAGATCGCTGCCTGGGGAGCACCGACACCTTCCTGCAAACACTCCAGTGCTCGATAAGTCTGAGGGGACTGGATGCAGCAGGAGCAGGGCCTGGGTGGGAGAAAGTAGAGTTCCTGCCCTTGTACTTCATCTTCTGCCTGGAATGCTGGCACCCAATTCCCAGGTGGAGAGAAAGGGAAGCAGAATCTTCTGAGAAATGTGCAGTCATGGGCATCAGAGTCAGGTGTATATTCCAAGAGTAATAATATTTTACCTAGCTTGTTTCATGATTTACCTTTGCAAAAAATATTCATGGATTATTTCCATTTCTAACGAGTTTCAAGTTAGCGTTAAGTATACATTACTACCCATTTTCACTTAGCAAGAAATAAACTTTAGGGGAAAAGGACAATGGCAGATAAATTCTATTTGGAGAAAATGTAGGGATGCATCTTAACATTGCCCATTACCCTCACTAAGGTAGGATATCAAGGTGGATAACTTTTGGATGCCAAGGACAGTTGAAAAGGAGTGGTGTGTTTGCCACAACCTTTCTGAAAGGGAGTGTGAGAAAATAGATTGAAAGGTCTCTTGACAAGTGGAAAAAGGAAAACATCTCATCCACAGTATTGTCATACATGCTACACATAGACTAGAAGTACAGAACACCTTTATCCTCTACTTTTGAGGGCCTAGACATTTTTTTAAAAAAAAGATAACAAAACTTAATATTTGTATGGTCTTATGAAACATCAAGGAATTAGAATAAATTTAGAGTAAAAAGCAAAATGTCCCATGTCCTTCTAAGTAACAATCAACAACAACCTCTTGGCCATCTTTCCTGCCTTGTCTCTTGTCTTTACAACCTGTGCCTGCATGTACACACACTCCATTTCTCACTCATTGTTTGAGAGAACTGCATGTCTGTATATGTAAGTCTTTTTCCATATTTCTTGAGAGCTGCATGTCATTCTATAAACATATTGATGGATTGTTAGGTTGTTACCCTAGTATGATCATTACAATCACATCTGCCTAAATAGGCCACTTTTTTGTACATTGCAAGTCCATTACTCTTAAAAAGAAGTAGAAAATCATGTAAATTTAAAACAGACTCATTATAAGATTTCTCTTTATAAAGGAAGAACTCTAAATTATTCCACTCAACATATGACTTTTGATTTAACATAGAACATTCACTCAGAGAAGGCAATGGCACCCCACTCCAGTACTCTTGCCTGGAAAATCCCACAGATGGAGGAGCCTGGTAGGCTGCAGTCCATGGGGTCGCTAAGAGTCGGACACGACTGAGCGACTTCCTTTTTACTTTTCACTTTCATGCATTGGAGAAGGAAATGGCAACCCACTCCAGTATTCTTGCCTGGAGAATCCCAGGGGCGGGGGAGCCTGGTGGGCTGCCATCTATGGAGTCACACAGAGTCGGACACGACTGAAGCGATTTAGCAGCGGCAGCAGAACATTCACTATTTTCAGTGAAACATCCAATTTTAAAAATAAAATGAATTTACTTATTACACATAGGATAAATAGAAATGAAAGGGGAAACAGGTAAGGAAAAATAGATAAAACCTTCATGATTTCTAAATATCCATAAAGCAAAAATCTAGTATATAACCACGAAACACAAAAAATATCTTCTCACCTTTTAAACTTAAAGATGGGTAGATTTTCACTGATGTATATTATACTCTATTCATTGAAAAAAAAGACAGACCTTTTCAAAACCCCTTGACATATTCGCAAAACTGACCATTTATCATACCACAAAGAAAAACTCAATAAAGTCCCCAAAGTAGAAATATTGTATTAAAAATTGTGTAGACAATATTCTCTGAATAAACGAAACTAAAAATTAAGAGATTAAAATTCTATCACCTGGAAAAATTTGAACTCCTTTTGCTCTTGTGTACAAGAAATGAATTCTAAAGTTGTAGACCATCCAGAACGTAATAATGATGAAAACATCAGCTATCACAAGCTATAGCTTTCAGCAGAAGCATTTTCCCTGAATAAAATTCATAGATGTAAGTTCTTCCATTAAGTAAAAAATAATTATAAATTATACATCCAGTTCAAAAATATGGAAGACAGGAAGAGCTTATTAATAAAGATTAAGGTGGAAAGCATCACAATACATAAAGCAGGAAAAGGATAGAACTAATACAAGAGCTGGTTCTTTGGATGATTAAATTTAAAGAGTAGGTTAACTCTTTGAAAAATAAATTATATAACCTAAACAATGAAAAGAAAGGTATAGACACCCAAAATAAGAAACATAAAAAAATTAAGCCCTCCCGAAAAGAACATAATAGAGTCAAAAGTGATTATTTTACTCAGGCAAATATACTTGCAAATGTAGGTAAAACAGATGATTTTCCAGGAAACTGTCGGATAGTAATCCCTACTCTCCCAAAATGACCTGGATCCAGATGACTTCACAGAGTAATTTTAACAAACTGTAGGGAACAATTTAATATATCCAGAACTTAGAAAAAGGAAAAAAGCTACCAAAAATTTTTGAAGGAAGCATAACATTAGCAGCAGAGAATCTAAGATGACCTTTTTTTTTTTTTTTTCATTCCCCTGATGGTTTATTTCTAAAAGGAAGATTCTGGAAAACTCCAGGTATTGGGGCTCCGAAGCATCTTTAAGCTAAATTCTCCTGAGACTTAGTGGATTTGCAACATGCAGGATCTTATCTTCTGATCATATTTTATCCTAAATACCTTGGAGCCTTATATAAGACAATGTTTTCCAGTAGAGATAGTTTTCTTCAGTGTGGTTTTCTTTGTTCTCTTTTTCTAGTTCTCTAGTTATCCTCTTTTCCAACTTCCGCCGTGTTTTGAGCAAGTAAGTCATCCTGCTGCGATATGAAGAGAGTAGAAGTGAGGTAGAAAACTCTAGGTTTGCTCTTGGACCAAGATTTGAATTGAACATTCCAACATTATTGAAATTTCCAATGCCAAGGGGCTCCAGGACTGGCCTCATGGTGAGAGTGCTGAGTGAAGACCTGTTCTGCTGTTTCTCCACCTCAAGTTTGGTGCTTGTCTCTGCCAGCCTCTCATTAGTCCTTTCTCTCATGACCTCAGAGACATTAAGCAGTTGGCTCTGAGGAATCACCTAGAGCCACAATCTCGAGGGGATGACAAGAAAGTCAATGGGTGACAAAAGGGCTAAAGCAGCCCCAGAAATAATGACAAGTATCCCCTGCTTTTCCAAAGTTCATTTTATGTTACTTCACTTCTACGAAGGGCCTACATCAGCACTTGTCTAGTTTTGTTTCCAATTCCTTTCTAACCTTTAGTTAGAAAGTTCCTCTAGGTAGAGTTGCTTATATTTTTCCAACTCTGCTATATCAGAATCTTGAAAAGTTTATATCTTGCAGAGTTCAGATTCCAAGTATTTAACTCTTGAGTTCCATCTGACTTGTTATGGAAGCAATATGATCCTCTTGGTCCTGCTGTAAGTTTTCTTGAGATGCTGCTCGTATCTCTTGCTCCAACTTCTTGTTCTCTTTCTCTAGTTTCTCACATTTCCTTTGCCATCCTTTCATTGATAATAACTTCTGTTGAAGAACTTGATTTTTTGCATCCAGGTACAGACATTGTGAACATGCAGTTTCTAGCTCTCCTGGAAGAGGATCCATCTGTGAATGGTTCTTTTCATCTCCATCAAGTTTTTCTTGTGCTTCCTCTGATACCATTGCCAAGTCTAGTTCTGCTGACAAATCTGAAGTGGATGTATGTACATCCTTCATTCTGACTGTTTTACTAGGACCAGAATCTCAGGAAGACTGCAGGCTTCACATTAGGATATTTCCCAGGAGAATCTTCTACTTGTCCATTTAATGTCTTTTTTCCTCTTGGACCAGCAGCTCCAGATAAACAATCCACATACTTCTCTGGAAGGCTCTCAGAGATACTCAGCTTGGTTTCAAAATCTAAGATGTCATCATTTGATGTAAGCCATAAATCATCACCAGGTTTGCTGGAAAAGCTGCTCAAAGAGTCTTCTTCAGAACTCTTAGCCACTGGGTTGCTTTCTTCGGGAGGAGTTTTAGGCCTCTTTTCTTTATATTCAGAGAGCAGTTTGCAAATGGTATGTCTATTCAAACCACAAAGAGCAGCATAATCTTCTGCAGTCCGTCCAAAGACATCTTGACAAAAGACGTCAGCACCTCGCTGAAGGAGAAGATGGACTGCATCCACACATTCATATTTGACAGCAAGTATGAGGGCGGTTCTTTGCATATTATCAACCGCATGTATATCTGCTTCGTTTTTTTACTAAAAATTCCACCATTTGCTGTTTCCTTTCTCTTATGCTAAGTAAGAGTGGTGTAAGGTCATGCTCGTTCCTGGCTTCTATATTGGCCTTATAGAAAAGCAGCTTTTCTGCGAGTGACAGGTTCTGGCCAAAGACAGCATAGTGGAGAGCGGTGTTGCCATTGACATCTGTGATATTTGGGTCGGCACCATGGTCCAGCAGAAGAATCGCGCACTCCTCTTCTTGACATTCTACGGCCTTTATCAGCGCCGTCTTGTTTTCACTGTCACAGAGGTGAAGCTGGCATTTTCTCTCCAGAAGGAGAGCTACCACCTCTGAATGGCCATTGGCACAGGCCAAGTGGAGCGCAGTCAACTGGTTCACGATGTTGTACAGCAGAAACACAACATTGTAAAGCAATTACCATCTAATTAAAAAACAGTAAGGTTAATAAACAGTTGAACTAGAAAAAAAGGTCTTTGTCAGCACACAAAAAATGTATAGATAGGAATTTCAGTTTTCTTCTGGTACTTTTCTCACCCTGTGTATTTAAAATGTTTGATCCATACTCCATCTGAAACTTTTTGGTGAGATAAAAATCTAGTTACTCTTCTCTAAATAGTTACCAGGTTATTTCTCCCACATCTACACATAGTTTATCTTTCCTAATAGAAAATGTCACCCAGCAAATTCTGATATCTAAAAGGGCAAATCTTTGCCTACTACAAAAAACTTTTAACTTCATCACAACAATTAAAGACAGCATGTGTAACCCAAAATCTTTAAAACCACAATATGTTTATTGGTTTAAATATGGAAAGACCATATATCCTAAGACAATGTCCTCCTATTCAAGGACACAGCCAGCTTCCTACTTCAAAGCTGTCTTCTAAGGTCCTTCAGCAAAGAACATATACACATAAGTGGACACTGATATAAAACAGATATTGGATTGTAGCTGAAGAATTTTTAACCCAGAAGTTGGCCTGTCATGGGAATTATTTTTCTTACTATGCAGTTTTCTGTAATAACATTATGGTATAAAAATGTGTAAATTAAAACTAAGATGCCGACAACATCAAAAACCTGTCCACTGCCAATATCCACAATGGACGATCCAAGGGAAGAAGAGTTTTCATAAATCACATGAGAAAAACAATGTGAGAGCCAGGGAGTTCCAGAAGATTTCTTGAGGGGTATACAACTTGAGAGCTGTTGTTGATGCTGCTGCTGCTGCTAAGTTGCTTCAGTCATGTTCAACTCTATGTGACCCCATAGATGCAGCCCACCAGGCTCCAACATCCCTGGGATTCTCCAGGCAAGAACACTGGAGTGGGTTGCCATTGCCTTCTCCGATGACCATTTTTAAAATGAACAATAAAATTAGAGAGCTTACCCTGCCTGATTTCAAGATTTAGTATAAAGCTACAGTGATCAAGACAGTGTGGTATTGGGATTTCTTTGGTGGTTCAGGGGCTAAGAGTCCGAGGTCCCAGTGCAGGGGGCTGAGGTTCAGTCCCTGGTCAGGGAACTAGATCCCAGATGCCACAACTAAAGAGTTCACCTGCTGCAAATAAGAAATCCTGCGAGCTGCAACCACGCCCCCAAGCAGTCCAATGAATAAATAAATATTTTTTAAAAGACAGTGTGGCATCAGCATAAAGATAAATATACAGCTCAATGGAATATAAGAGAGCACAGAAGTAGTTCCACATATATATGGCTATGGGTTTCCAACAAAGTTACCGGGGTAATTAATAGGAAAAGGATAATCTTTTCAAGGAGTGGTGCTGTCACCGGCAAAGCCCACTGGAGTGGGGGTTGGGGAGGGACAGGGGAATAAAATGGAATCTAGGGGAGGAGCTAAGATGGCGGATGAGTAAGACGGGGAGAATACTCTCTCCTCCACAAATCCATTAAAAGAACATTTGAATGCTGAATAAACTCGATAAAACAACTTCTGAATGCCGGCAGAGGACATCAGGCACTTAGAAAGACAGCTCATTGTCTTCAAAATGAGAAAACGAGCCCTGCGGTAACTCCTTTTGCGGAGAAGTGGCGCGGACACCAGCATTTGCTATTGGCAAGCGGGGGCTGGGCTAGGAGGAGCAGCGAGGCCTGCATTGCTTTGAGAAAGGATTTGGCCTGGCTATCTCAGGTGCTATCTGAGCGAAATAACCAGACTGTCGGTTATCTACTACATCAAAAGCCAGCCCTAACTTAAGACACCACCAGGACTACCTACGGAACAAAGGGCTGCACAGAGTTGGCCGGCTGCAGGCCGTCCCACTCCGGTGACATGCAGCCAGGGCCGGAGGCGGGCAATCACAGCCCTAGAGAGACACTGTCTAACAGAACTGTGAGTAGGTTTCTGTGCTGACTCACGCTTCTTGGGGCTCTGGATAGTCAACATCTGCCTGAAAAAGTGCGCTGTTTGTATACCCAGAAAACTGAGCGGCGGAGAGGCGATAAGTCGCAGCAGCTGCGCTCGCTGAACATTTCATCACCTGCGCTACTCGGATCTGGGAAGGGCATAAAACGCAGACTCAACCAAGTCTGTGCTTCTGAGGATTATCTGAGTGCCTGAACCTGGCCGGTTTAGATTTGGGTGTTCATCTCCGCCCCTCTGTAACAAGGCAGAGATCAGATATTGAAAAGACCTGTAAACCGCCTCAATAAAGAGAATTCAACAAACTACCAGAATATAGTAAGGACACTCTAAATTTGGCAATTTTAAAAAAATGAAGAGACAAAAGAATACCCAGCAGCTAAAAGAACAGGATAAATGCCCACCAAACCAAACCAAAGAGGAAGAGATAGGGAATCTACCTGATAAAGAATTCCAAATAATGATAGCGAAATTAATTCAAAATCTCGAAATCAAAATAGAATCACAGTTAAAGAGTCTGGAGACAAGGATTGAGAAGATGCAAGAAAGGATTAACAAGGACCTAGAAGAAATAAAAAAGAGTCAACACATAATGAATAATGCAATAAATGAGATCCAAAACACCCTGGAGGCAACAAATAGTAGAATAACAGAGGCAGAAGATAGGATTAGTGAATTAGAAGATGGAATCCTAGAAATAAATGAATCAGACGAGAAAAAAGAAAAAAACGTATCAAAAGAAATGAGGACAATGTCAGAAACCTCCAGGATAACATCAAATGCTACAACATTCGAATCATAGGAGTTCCAGAAGAAGAAGATAAAAAGAAAGATCATGAGGAAATACTTGAGGAGATAATAGTTGAAAACTTCCCTAAAATGGAGAAGGAAATTACCACTCAAGTTCAAGAAATCCAGAGAGTCCCTAACAGGATAAACCCAAGGCGAAACACCCCAAGACACATATTAATCAAATTAACAAAGATTAAATATAAAGAACAAATATTAAAAGCAGCAAGGGAAAAACATCAAATAACTCACAAAGGAATTCCCATAAGGATAACAGCTGATCTTTCAATAGAAACTCTCCAAGCCAGGAGGGAATGGCAAGACGTAATTAAAGTGATGAAAGAAAATAACTTACAGCCTAGATTATTGTATCCAGCACGGATCTCATTCAAATATGAAGGAGAAATCAAAAGCTTCACAGATAAGCAAAAGTTGAGAGAATTTTGCACCACTAAACCATTTCTCCAACAAAAACTAAAGGACATTCTCTAGATAGGAATCACTAAAAGGGTGTAGATCTTGAAAAGGAGAAAATGAAGGTTACACATAACGACTTAAAGGAATAATCCAAAAAGAAGTTATAACAATTATAAATATATATGCACCCACATTGGAGCATTGATATATCTAAGACAAACATTAATTAATATGATAGAAGAAATATGCAGCAATACAATAATAGTGGGAGACTTTAATACCCCACTCATATAATCTGGCTGTAATAGACAAAGTAAAGAGGAAAACATATTTACTTATGAGCCTCAAAAAATTCAGTTCACTCAGGAGAGTTTAAAAAAAAAAAAAAGACTTATTTGTTTACTCTGTAAAGGTTTATTGACTATTTTATGGGTTTGGTACCACTTTGGGTAGTAAGGAGGAAGAGGTGACAAATGTGATCCTGTCCTAAATAATATATTGTGGTAAAGATAGACTTACCAATATAAAATACCAAGAGGTGCCTAAAGATGAGGACACCCAAACCGGACTTTTTGTTTCCTGAACTTTTCATTTCGAGAACAAACTTCCTAATATAAGATGAATTCAACATGATTTTTTTTAAGTGTTCTTTGTGATTAAAAACAGAAAGCCATTGGTTAAGAAATTACATATACTCCTCCCCACCATCACTCCCCTCCTTTCTTCCCATTTCCCTTCCACCCTTATTGATCCTTTCCTTTGTCCATTTTCCCCTGCAAAAAAAAAAATAATAAAATGGAATCTAGGTGATGAGGTCTAACTTCTTATTTTTTGCTTAATTTAGTTTTACTTGCCTGTAAGTGCTGTGTGCAGAAGCCTTGTACCTAACACATCAGATGAGCTAAACCAGAACACAACTGCAGTGCCCAGAACTTCAGACCAGAGTTCCTACCAAAATGGCCGAACTGATGCCTCAGCTCCAGGAGCGTGTGCAGAGGTGCTGGACATGAAACCTCAGTTCATGATTGAAATGTCTAGCAAAAAACAAATGAAAAAACAAATTGCATTACATCCATATAAAAGATTGCATGTATGCATGCTAAGTTGCTTCAGCCATGTCCTATTCTGTGCGACCCTATGAACCATAGCCCTCCAGGCTCCTCTGTCTATGGGATTCTCCCAGCAAGAATACTGGAATGGGTTTCCATGCCCTCCTCCAGGGGATCTTTCTAACCCAGGGATCAAACCCACATCTCTTACATCTCCTGTATTGGCAGAGGGGGTTCTTTACCACTAGCGCCAGCTGGGAAGCCCTTATAAAAGAATACTATGCTATGCTAAGTCACTTCAGTCGTGTCCAACTCTGTGTGACCCCGTAGACGGCAGCCCACCAGGCTTCCCCGTCCCTGGGATTCTCCAGGCAAGAACACTGGAGTGGGTTGCCATTGCCTTCTCCAATATAAAAGAATACTACTTGGCAATAAAAAGAAACAAACTATTGGTAACAAATCATTAAACCATACCAAAGATAGTATGTTACATAATTTCGTTTACATCAAATTCTAGAAAATGCAAGCTAGTCTACAGTGACAGAAAGCAGATTAGTGGTAACTTAGGGGGTGGGAAGTGAGAGAGGGAGGTTTGGATTGCAAAGGGTCATGAAGAAACTGTTAGGGTGATATGTTCATTAACTTTATTGTAGTGATGGCTTCATGGGTACATATGTCAAAACTCAGCAAATAGTGCACTTAAAAGGTGCCATTTATTGTCTGTCCGCTATAAATAAAGCCATACAAACATGCAACCTCATCTAACATTTTAACTCACTCTAGCTGCTATGAGAAGGAACTGGGTGGGGGCTGGGTGGCAGGTAGGGGTAGAAGTTGGAGGTGGTTAGAAAGCTGATGAACCCATCTGGGTGAGAGATGCTGGTGGCTGTGGCAACAGTGGAAATGGAGGGGAGTGGACAGATTCAAGGCATATTTTGAGACTTAAAAAGACTTGCTAGGAATCTAATGTCTCCTCTTAAGGAAATTCTCCCTTGGGTTTCTGGTCCAGGTCATACAAATATGTAATACAGTTTTTCCTGCTCCCTGTACTCATCTTCCATAGTACCATCAAAGTTTATAATTGTGTACATACTGGTAATACTGTTTATTAGTGTTTATCTCTGCCACTAGACCAAGCAACATAAGGGCAGGATTTGTACGACTCACCACTCTCCAACCCAAGTGCTTTGTCCAGTGCTTGACATGGAGGGGTTACGTAGTGGTTTTAAAACATGCCTGCATATCCTTTAATTTTTCCCATCAAGAAGTGTCATATATCTTCCAAGGATAGGTCTTGAGAGGTAAGAGAACTTCTGCCCAGCTTTCTCTCTCTTGGGATACTCACCCCCTAGCCTAGCCATCCTGCTAGGAGGAAACCTGGGCCACATACAAGGGTTCCAGCTGACAACTCCAGCTGAGGTTCTAGCTGGCAACATCAACTGTTAGACATGACACTAAGTCTTCAAGATGACTCCAGCCCCAGCCACTGTGTGACTGCAACCACACAACAAGTCCTAAGTGAAACATACAGCTGAGCCCAGTCACCAACAGAACCATGAGTGGAAGTGAAAGCGCTAGTCATTCAGTCGTGTCCCACGCTTTGCGACCCCATGGACTATAGCCACCCAATCTCCTCTGTCCATGGGATTCTTCAGGTGAGAATACTGGAGTAGGTTGCCATTTCAGTTTCTTTCACTTTCAGTCATTAAGTTTTGGGGTAGTTCGTTACAGCAATAGATAATTGGAACTAGGTTAGTGAACGTTTTTTGAATGAATGACTGAATAAGAGGGGGTCTGCTTCAACACCAGGTGAGTCTTAGCTGATGAGTCTGTTGCCCTGTTCTGACAGGTCCTGAAGTTCTTGGAAACTCTGGTTCACAAAAGAAAGTCTCTGTTCTTCAGATCTATTAAGAGGAGACACGGCTGATGGACATCCAGGTTGCTTCCGTGTCCAGGTTCGATGCACAATACTGGATGCTTGGGGCTGGTGCACTGGGACGACCCAGAGGGATGGTATGGGGAGGGGAGGAGGGAGGAGGGTTCATGATGGGAACACATGTATACCTGTGGCAGATTCATTTTGATATATGGCAAAACCAATACAATATTGTAAACTTAAAAAATAAAATTAAATTAAAAAAAAAAAAAAAAAGAGGAGACACGAAAACTCTCTCCCCAGAACAGAGAACACAGCAAGCCCATGTTAATTCTGGCTGGGATCTCAGAGAGAAGCTTGTTTGTGAGTTCTTAACCTTGAGTCTGTGAACAGCTTCAGGGGAATGAGCATGCATACATTTTGTATGTATGCACATACATTTTCCTGGAAAGAGAGTTCCCAGGCCCTAACTTTCATCAAATTTTTAAGTCTGTCCCAAAAAATGTTAGGACCCTCTTCTCCAGTCCAACTACCTCAATTTCTAGATTAAAAAACTGAAAACACTTCCCTCTCTGGTAGTAAGATGGACTAAGTGTCCTGAACAAGCATGCTTCTGAAAACAAATTGATTAAAAAAATTTTAATTTCTTAAACACACAGATGAGCTGGGAGGGAAAGTAAGAAATATTGAGGCCAAAACCCCAAGAATCTAGAAAGGTAAGCTATGAATTGCAATCAGCTTTTATCTTAAGGACTTCATTAAGTCAGCCAGAGTCAGATACGACTTAGCAACTGAACAAGAACAACAAAGTCAGCCAATCAGCGATAGACCTCCCAGTCTTGAAAATGAACTTGAACTTCAATATCCATAGCCTCATGGAGGTAACATGATTAAGGGAGAAACCCAGGGGGCTCAAGGTGGAGGACCTAAACTCTAACCCCCATAATACTGGTACCCCAGAAGGACTGCTGCTGCTGCTCCTGCTAAATTGCTTCAGTTGTGTCCAACTCTGCGCAACCCCATAGACAGCACCCCACCAGGCTCTCCAAGATTCCTGGAGAATCCCAGGAATCTCCATCCCTGGGATTCTCCAAGCAAGAACACTGGAGTGGGTTGCCATTTCCTTCTCCAATGCATGAAAGTGAAAAGTGAAAGTGAAGTTGCTCAGTCGTGTCCAACTCTTCGCTACCCCATGAAATGCAGCCTACCATGCTCCTCTATCCATGGGATTTTCCATGCAAGAGTACTGGAGTGGGGTGCCATTGCCTTCTCCTAATAGATGCTAGGTAGAAGCACTTATCACTTCCCAACACGCTGCAAAGAGAAGTGCCTATCCTAACTTGCCTCTTCTCAGGTGAAAGTAAAACATCCCTTGAGAATTCATCATTGGCAAGCATCCTTCATAAGGGTTTGACGTCCCTGCACCACGCTCCCCCTCCCCATACTTCCCTCCCTCTCTCTCCTTCCCTCCCTCTGGGTAGGAACCTGGGACCCTGTCTTTTGAATAAACCCCACAACAGAGTCTCTGGCCTCTTCTTCCCATGGCTGAAGTTTCTCGCAGGGACTCTAGCCCCCAAGCCTGCCGACTGTTCATTGACCCATTGAAAACTGGGGTCCTGGGAGGCTGAGGGCTCTGGCCTCCACTGGGGAAACTGGACTCTGGGTGAAGCTCCCAAGCCAGCGCTATGTGGCGCCCGGAGACAACCTGCTCTCCTGCTTCTGTTCAGGGCCAGGCTCGGGGGTGCGGACGTCCCTGGGAAACCCTGCTCTCCACTCCACCACTCCCACCCCAGGATGCCTGGCTCTCCCCAGATTTTCTTCCTCTGGGCTCTGGAACCTTTCGTGGATCCTCTCTCCTCAGGATGAGAAGAGCAGATGTTGCTCTTCCTACCAGGTCCCCAGACATCTCCCCACCCCAGGGCCTCTAGCTCTCTTCTCCTTCATTCTCCAGTGACCGCAGCCCTTCTCTGCAGTGACAGGTGCCACAGTAGGTGCCCTACCCCCATCCCAAACCCCACCCTCTGGGCCCAGGGCCTGTGTCTGGCAGGGGAGGCTGGGTCCCCGTGGGGAGGACCCGGCCGCCCAGCAGAGGGGTCACCAGGGCAGGTTTGCGGGTCCCTGCCTGTGTTGGGGCTGGGCTGGTGCTCAGAGGCATCCAGCTGCTGGCAGGGCCAACAGGGAAAGCCCAGGGCGCATCTGCAGGACCCTTGTCAGCCTTTTCCAAGTGCTTTCCCTCCACGGTGGACCTCAGGTGTCCCTGGGGTCATCTTTTCAAGAACATGGGGGAGTGGCACCCTCACTCATCAAAGCAGCAGCCTGGCCAGCATCTCCAGAGGAAGAGCTGTCCCCTCAGAGCGGCAGGTCTGGCTGCTGTGAGAATCATCTGCATTTACAAATCATTGTGGTCCCTGCAGCACCCACACCGGTTACATCAGAACTGCCCAGGGGTTGTGCAGGGTGGGATTTAAAGCTCCCGGATAGCCGAATGAGTGGCAGTTGAGCCTCACAAGGACCCTGAAAGGCAGGGACTGTTGTCATCCCCACTGGGCTCAGAGAAATCAAGCCAGTTGACCAGCATCAGAGGGTGAGTGGGAGGGATGAGGGGTTCCATTCCAACCCCTGCACCAGTGGGGATCCAGGCTTCCAGTGGGGCTTCGAATGGGACCAGGAGGCTTCAGGCTGGCCCAGGAGCTGGTTCTGTCTCCCCAAAAATGGGGAGACGTTTCTGCCCCCTCTTTCTATGCAGCCCTGGGTTGGGCCTCCTCAAAGCTCCAGAAGCGGTGGGTCACCTCCACTTACCTAGCCAGGTCCTCTCACTGGAGAGGTGCACCCTTTGGTGAGGGGGAGGCTATATTTTTTAGGTGAAATATTGTATAACAGCCAGAAGCACAAAATATTAAAAGCCCATAGGTGCCAACAAGGTTCGAACCAGGGTCAGAAAATTCAGAACAAGGGAGGAAGGCTCCTTTTGGTGGAGGCCCTGGGGTAGGGTGGGATTATCTGGTTCCCAGGCTGCCTCTATCCTCAGGGTTAGAGCAAGCCATGTGCCATAGGAGGGTCCCAGGATAGTGACCCCAAGATAGGGTTACCAGAGTATAGGCAGAATATATCCTGCATAATTTTGCCCTGAATCCTATGTTGATCATGTCAGAATGCCTTCAATATCTTATATTCAGCTTTTTTCAATAAATTGCAAGAATTCAGCAATTAGAACTGTTTTGGCTTTTTTTCCTGCCACAGTTACTGGTACTTACATCACTTAAATGGCAACACTGGCTAAAAATCATACATATCCCTCCCAAATAAAGATCTGGACAATTCCTATGATCCCTCCTGCAGATTTAGCTGAGGGAAGACAAAAAGGAGGGACTGAGAGGTAAAAACATTTATTTATTTTTTTATATTTAAGAAAGAGAGAAACTATTCTTTAACCAAAATCCCAAATCAAGAAAATAATCACTGATAATTAGCAGTGACTTGGGATCAGTTCACAAGTAAAGTTTGAGAAACTGTCACAGTCAAGAAGGCCTTGATGACTAACTGTAATGCGGTGTCCTGGATGGAATCCTGGAATGAAAAAGGACTTGGGTAAAAGGGAACTGAATAATCTACGTGTGTGTTACTCACTCAGTCAGACTCTTCGACCCCACAGACTATAGCCCACCAGGCTCCTCTATCTATGGGGATTCTCCAGGTGAGAATACTGGAGTGGATTGCCAGTTCCTTCTTTGGGGCATCTTCCCAACCCAGGGATCAAACCCAGGTCTCCCGTATTGCAGGCATTCGTTACCATCTGAGGCACCAGATCAGATCAGATCATATCAGTCGCTCAGTCGTGTCTGACTGTTTGCAACCCCATGAATCGCAGCACGCCAGGCCTCCCTGTCCATCACCAACTCCCGGAGGTCACTGAGACTCACATCCATCGAGTCAGTGATGCCATCCAGCCATCTCATCCTCTGTTGTCCCCTTCTCCTCTTGCCCTCAATCCCTCCCAGCATCAGAGTCTTCTCCAATGAGTCAACTCTTCGCATGAGGTGGCCAAAGTACTGGAGTTTCAGCCTTAGCATCATTCCTTCCAAAGAAATCTCAGGGCTGATCTCCTTCAGAATGGGCTGGTTGGATCTCCTTGCAGTCCAAGGGACTCTCAAGAGTCTTCTCCAACACCACAGTTCAAAAGCATCAATTCTTCGGTGCTCAGCCTTCTTCACAGTCCAGCTCTCACATCCATACATGACCACAGAAAAACCATAGCCTTGACTAGGCGAAACTTTGTTGGCAAAGTAATGTCTCTGCTTTTGAATATGCTATCTAGGTTGGTCATAACTTTCCTTCCAAGGAGTAATCGTCTTTTCATTTCATGGCTGTAGTCACCATCTGCAGTGATTTTGGAGCCCAGAAAAATAAAGTCTGACACTGTTTCCACTGTTTCCCCATCTATTTCCCATGAAGTGATGGGACTGGATGCCATGATCTTCGTTTTCTGAATGTTGAGCTTTAAGCCAACCTTTTCACTCTCCACTTTCACTTTCATCAAGAGGCTTTTTAGCCCCTATTCACTTTCTGCCATAAGGGTGGTGTCATCTGCATATCTGAGGTTATTGATATTTCTCCCAGCAATCTTGATTCCAACTTGTGTTTCTTCCAGTCCAGCATTTCTCATGATGTACTCTGCATAGAATTTAAATGAACAGGTGACAATATACAGCCTTGACTTACTCCTTTTCCTATTTGGAACCAGTCTGTTGTTCCATGTCCAGTTCTAACTGTTGCTTCCTGACTTGCATACAAATTTCTCAAGAGGCAGATCAGGTGGTCTGGTATTCCCATCTCTTTCAGAATTTTCCACAGTTTATTGTGATCCACACAATCAAAGGCTTTGGCATAGTCAATAAAGCAGAAATAGATGTTTTTCTGGAACTCTCTTGCTTTTTCCATGATCCAGCGGATGTTGGCAATTTGATCTCTGGTTCCTCTGCCTTTTCTAAAACCAGCTTGAACATCAGGAAGTTCACGGTTCACATATTGCTGAAGCCTGGCTTGGAGAATTTTGAGCATTACTTTACTAGCGTGTGAGATGAGTGCAATTGTGTGGTACTTTGAGCACTCTTTGGCATTGCCTTTCTTTGGAATTGGAATGAAAACTGACCTTTTCCAGTCCTGTGGCCACTGCTCAGTTTTCCAAATTTGCTGGCATATTGAGTGCAGCACTTTCACAGCATCATCTTTCAGGATTTGGAATAACTCAACTGGAATTCCATCACCTCCACTAGCAGGTGCCTCCACTGAGGCACCAGGGAAGCCCAAATAGATAACAATAAAGTATCAGTGTTGATTTGCCAGTTGTGACCAAAAAGTCCAATAAGTGATGAAGTGGTAAAGAATCTGCCTGCCAAAGCAAGAGACACAGGAGACTTGAGTTCAATCCTGGGTCAGGAAGATCCCCTGGAAAAGCAATCCACTTCAGTATTCTTGCCTGGGAAATCCCATGGAGAGAGGAGCCTGGTGGGCTACTGTCCATGGGGTCACAAAGAGTCGGACATGACTGAGCACACACAGACACATACCATATGAATGTGATGTTAATAACAGAGGAAAATTGGAACTTGCCAGGTGGTCCGGTGGTTGGGACTCTGCGCTTCCACTCCCAGGGGCATGGATCCCATCCCTGGTCTGGGAACTAAAATCCTGTATGCTGTGCAGTGTGGCCAAAATAATAACAGAGGAAATGGGTACGTGGAGACTCTACTGTCTTTACAATTCTCCTGTAAATCTAGAGCTACTCTAAATTATTCATTTAAAAAGAGGCAACTTTGGGCACTAAGACACTAACAGCCTTCCCTGGGCAGGAATATTGCACACATGTTGCCAGGGGAAGAGTATATTCAGTGTGACCCCTGTGAGAGGATGCGAGCATTGGGAAGCCAGGGCAGTGACTCCTCCAGACCCCGCTGGTGTCTTCTCCCCTTCCCACCTGGCTGTGTATCCTTGCCATGGCTCTGTAACAAGTCTCAGGAACTCAACTAAGCGCTGAGTGTGGAGGTGGTCCGGCACATCCCTAACATAGTTGTTACTCAGTATTCTTCCATTTTGTAATTTAAATCCTGTTGCCTCTCTTTAACAAATACAAATGTGAGGAAATTTCCCTGGCAGTCCAGTGGTTAAGACTTTGCCTTCCAATTCAGAGGGTGTAGGTTTGATCCCTGGCAACCCACTCCAGTGCTCTTGCCTGGAGAATCCCAGGGACGGTGGAGCCTGGTGGGCTGCCGTCTATGGGGTCACACAGAGTCGGACACAACTGAAGTGACTTAGCAGCAGTAGCAGCAGCAGGGAGCTAAAATCCCATATTGCCTTGGGGTCCAAAAACCAAAACATAAAACAAGCAATATTGCAACAAAGTCAACAAAAACTTCAAAAATGATCCATATTAAAAATAAAAAAATCTTAAAAAAAAAAAAAACCTGCAGGTGTGAGAATGTCAGTTTATTTGAAGTGCTGAAATAATAGTTAAATGTTAAAGAAAAAATCCATTGAGTGAAACCTACTTATGTCTTGTTCATAATTTTCAATATATCTTTAGCAATAGGATTATGTATGCTGAAAGAACAAAGAGCTTTACTATAGAACTCCATTACTTACAGGAATTTTTTGAAAGCCATAAGGAAAGTATTAGAAAAAAAAATCCTTTTAAGTGTCAAGGATGTTCTTAAAAGGAACAGTATTTATGAACAGGTAAAGAAATTCCTACTTGAAGTGGATAATTATTATGGCACTTACCCTTACCATAACTATCTTTTGAAATGGTTTCATCCCCCACAGAATTTTGTCTTTTATATGGAGTTACTAAATATTCTCCTGACATGGGAGCAACAGAAAGAGTCATATGTGGGGTTGAAGATGGGAATAAATTTTTTTGACAGTGCTCTTTTTGGATCAGTGGACATTTAAAAAAGTCATTGATCAAGAGAAGCAATGCAATCCAGAAAATGGAAAAGCAGCTTTGGCCATGAAAGATGATATTATGTGTTTCAACAAATAAAATTTGAAGAACAATTCTCAGAGTTGTTTATATGCCAGTACATGCTCAGTAAGCTGGCTCATAATGTTACTGTTGAATGTGTTTGCTCATTAATGAATGTTTAATAAACAAAATAGTGCATTTAGTTAGATGTGATCACTGTAGATGTGTTACAATGCAGTGGAATTTAGATCGCTACTGTAAGGAATTTAATAAGCAAATTTTGCAAAACAAGGATCCATCAAGGAGAACGGAATCACCAGGGAAATCCAATTAAAGAGACATGTGACTTGGATACTTCAGATAAATAATAAGCACACTTTATTTTTTTTCTTTCTTTTTTTTTTTTTTTTTGCAGGGGAAAATGGACAAAGGAAAGGATCAATGAGGGTGGGAGGGAAATGGGAAGAAAGAAGGGGAGTGATGGTGGGGAGGAGTATATGTAATTTCTTAACTAATGGCTTTCTGTTTTTAATCACAAAGAACATTTAAAAAAAATCATGTTGAATTCATCCTATATTAGGAGGTTTGATCTGGAAATGAAAAGTTCAGGAAACTAAAAGTCCAGTTTGGGTGTCCTCATCTTAGGCACATCTTGGTATTTTGTATTGGTAGGTCTATCTTTACCACAATATATTATTTAGGACAGGATCACCTTTGTCACTTCTTCCTCCCTACTACCAAAAGTGGTACCAGACCCATAAAATAGTCAATAAACATTTACAGAGTGAACAAATAAGTCTATTTTTTTTTTAACTCTCCTGGATGAACTGAATTTTTTGAAGCTCATAAGTGAATATGTTTTGCTTTCTACTTTGTCTATTACAGCCTGATTGTATGAGTAGGGTATTAAAGTCTCCCACTATTATTGTGTTGTATATTTCTTCTATCAGCACACTTTAATCTAAGTATCTTCTACACAATATTGTTTCAGTATACATTGCACAGGCAATTAATTATCAGCATACATGGAGTACCTTTTATGAGCCATACACTTTTTTAAATTAATCTGGCTGCACCAGGTTTCGGTTACCGCATGTGCAATCTAGTTCCCTGACCAAGGATGGAAACCCAGGCCCTCTGCATGGGGAGCGCAGAATCTTAACCACAGGACCACCAGGGATGTCCCTAGCCATACACTGTTAATTATATTCTCTTTGGCAGAAAACCCCTGATGGGGTCATAGTTTGAACATTGGTTTTCCTTTTCTCTCCATCCCTTGTCCATTCACCCCAAAATCACACTTCAGGGATCAGTGAAGAGCAGTCCTGGGAAACAGTTCCTGCAGCGGGGGTGGTTCTTCCTCACCTCTTTGTCTTCCCTGAGCTTCAGTCCTCCTTGTACGTAGCCTGTAGTCTGGCTCCAATAGCTGTTGAAAGTTCTCTTCTGGCAGGCCTACCCCACTGTCCACAATCAGCTCTTAGTTTTGTTGAAATTCTGGGTACTATCAGAGTAGAGTCAGTCCCTCTCACAACCTCAGCCCCTTTGAACCCTTACCCACTGGGAAAGTGCCTCACCTCCCCAACCAGAAGCACATTTACCCACAAAACAAGAACTCTGATCTCATCTTTCAGTTATTCAGGGCTCTACCATGCCCGGAGAATATTTATATACATAGCACAGGAGGGCAGAGTGGATCTTATCCCCATTTCACAGATGAGGAACATTCCCTCAAAAAGATCATGCGCACTAGTGCGGTCACATCAGTTCATTTAATGCTGAACTAATTCTAAGCCAAGTAGTACATAGCTATTGCCCCTAGAAACATGTTAGAAAATGAATGGCCAAGTGGCAACTGATTGAGCAGATGTGAGAAAGTTGAAAACTAAGGTAAAAAAGAGACAGGACAATTTTGGTCATAGACTCATCAAATTGGAGACATCAGGTATCTTTGAACACAGGGTGCAGGTGAGGGTTGAAGGTAAACTAGACAGACTAACTTGCTACTTTTTATTTATTTGTCTATCTCACGCCTCCCCAACCTCCATGTCAAGAGAATTCATCTTCTAACCTCCTACAGCATTTTACATATATGCTTTACAAAGAATAGATACTAAATCTTTTGAATGAGTGAGTGAATGAATGAATGAAAACCTGGTGTGAGAGGGAACTTAAAAAAAACAGAGTGGGTGACTGAGAACCAGCTGATATAAAGAGATTTTTCCTAAAGATATCTGAAGGTAACATCTATGAACACAGACCTTCTTAGAATTGGTGACCACAAGGATACAGACACCCTTGGAAATCATTAACCTTTCTTGCCTACCCACTGCACAGCTTATATTGTAAGCTCTTTCAACACAATGAGAAATATCACTTTTCTGACCTAAAGGACAGTAATTGTTCCCATTCATTAAAAATGCATACATCTGCAAAAAGGAGTTCTTCAGAAACAACTCAGTCAGGATAGGCTTAACCGCTGAATTGCTCCTGCTGCTGCTAATTAAAATGAATTCATCAGCCCCTAGGGTTAAGCCGGAGGTTAGGATGCAATAGAGCTCAGTACCAACATCTCCCTGCTTCAAGATCTCTTTGTTCTTAAAGACCTAAAAGGAAACAAAAATATGCTTAGTTGAAATCAGTGGCTTGCTGGAGAAGCCTCTTTCCAGATTGCAGGTGCTTCGTTCATCACTGACCTGGGAGAAAAGGGTCCTGTTCATGAACTCTACAGAAATGTACCCTCAAAACAGAAACTTGGAAGGGACAACCAGAAAATCTCAGTTCTTACAAAATCCTTCTGAAAGCTTCACCCATCTGGATCAGGGAACTATAGTTCTAACTTAACCCGTGTACACAAGTAAAAAAGACCCCAGTTTTCTCTAGAACAGACTACCCTATGTAGCACAGCTTCAAACCCTGCCTGTGTCCGGCCCTGCCCAGAAGTTGGAAGGTGCTTGCAGCCTTCTTTTGTAAGACAAGCAGAGCCACCTTGTGGTTGAATTAGAAAACTGTGTTTAAGGTTGCAGTCTCGCTGAAACAGCGTTCAATGAGGATGACCCTGGAGGGGGAGACAGGAAAAAACTGGAAAACAGGCCTCATTATCAAGGAAACTTGGAATAAGTGGTATTTATTGCATTTCAAAAAAAGAAGGGTAGGGTTCCATTGGCAACTAAGTTTAGGAAATGCTGAGTTAAAGTTAAAAGAAATTTGTTCTCGGACTCTCTAATATGTCCTGATTGATGGTGAATCTCTCAGAATAGTATTAATGTATCAAGCAGTATTTAAAAATTGATTTGAGGGATACAGAGATAAATTAGGAGTTTGAGATTAACATATACACATTGCTAAGCTAAGTCACTTCAGTTGTGTCCGACTCTATGCGACCCCATAGACGGCAGCCCACCAGGCTCCCCCGTCTCTGGGATTCTCCAGGCAAGAACACTGGAGTGTGTTGCCATTGCCTTCTCCAATGCATGAAAGTGAAAAGGAAGTAGCTCAGTCATGTCCGACTCCTAGCGACCCCATGGACTGCAGCCTACCAGGCTCCTCCATCCGTGGGATTTTCCAGGCAAGAGTACTGAAGTGGGGTGCCATCGCCTTCTCCGATATACACATTACTATATGTAAAATAGGTAACCAACAAGGACCTACTGTATAGCACAGGGAACTCAATATTCTGTAATAACCTATAATGCAAAAGAATATGAAAAATACCAAATATCAATCAAAAAATATCAAAAATAGACACACACAATAAAGGCTTCCCTGGTGGCTCAATGGTAAAGAATCTGCCTGCAATGCAGGACACTCAGATTCAATCTCTGGTCGAGAAGATCCCCTGGAGAAAGGAAATGGCAACTCCAGTATTCTTGCCTGGAGAATTCCATGGACAGAGGAGCCTAGCAGACTGCAGTCCATGGGGCCTCAAGAGTCGACTTAGTGACTAAACCACCACCACGACCACCATCATGTATACTAAACAATTCTATTTAGTCAATATTAAATTTTTCAATGACATGATGGTGTCATGGTTCTTTGGGAAAATGCCATTGTTCTTAGGAGACACATGTTAAAACATAATACAGGTAAAGTGTTACATCATCTGTGATTTACTTTTAAATGGTTCAACTAACTATATATGTAAGGTGAGGGGGAGGCAGATCTGGCAAAACATTAACATTGGTGAATTTGGAAAAAGAGTTTAAGTGTTTCATGTGCTTTCATTATACTATTCTTTTAAATTTATATAGGTGTGAAATTTTTCAGGGCTTCCCAGGTGGGCCAGTGGTAAAGAATCTGCCTGTAATGCAGGAGATGCAGAGGACGTGGGTTTCATCCCTGGGTTGGGAAGATTCCCTGGAGAAGGAAATGGCAACCCACTCCACTATTCTTGCCTGGAGAGTTCCATGGACAGAGGAGCCTGGTGAGCTATAGTCCATGGGGTTGCAGAGTCAGACAAAATTGAAGCAACTGAACATGCCCACATGATTGAAATTTTTCAAAATGAAAAGATAGGAAGAGAAAACAGTTAAATATTTTTAAATTTTAAACATTTAAATGTCATTTACTTGGGCATTTAATTGGCCTAATTCAGTTGTGTGGAGAATCCATATATAGTCAAACAGAACAACTCATTACAGACAAATTAGGTTTTCCTTATCTGTTCAACCATTACTTTAAGAAGAACTAGCTCAGTTGAGTTTTACCCATTTCTTTCCATTTAAAACAGACTAGGAGAATCTGAGATGCTGAAGCAATCATTTTGTTGACCTCAATTACATTTTTTAGGCCTGACTAACCCTTTTGCTGACTATATAAAGCAAAAATACATAGATAAAAACTTAATCCCTAGGAGAAATTGACAGACTTGCCATCATAATGAGTGATATTAGTAATCTTCTCTCAGTAATTGTCAGGTTAAACACACTAAACAGTAATTGGCAAGTATACAGAAGATTTGGAGAAGAACACTGTAACAAAAAAACTAAGAAATGGCTATGTTAAATAACAAATGATCATATAGTAAGCCATAAAGCAAATCTTCATAATTAATTTCAAAGAATCAGTGCCTAACAGGACCTATCCACTAATCACAATGCAATTGAGATAAAAATTAATTTATAAAAGATAACTTTTTATGAAGGGGAAATGGTGGGGGGTGGTGGTAAATAAACTGGGAGATTGGGATTGACATATATGTACACTACTATAGATAAAATAGATAATTAAAAAGGACCTACTATACAGCACAGGGAACTTTTCTCAATATTCTGTAATGACCTATATGGGAAAATAATCTTAAAAAAGAGTGGAAATATATATAGGTATAGATATATAGATATTATATGTGGATATATATGTGTAACTGATTCACTTTTCTGTACACCTGAAACTAACACAAGGTTGTAAATCAAACTCTACTCCAATACCAATTTTTAAAAATCAAATAACTTTAAAATCTATACATTTGAAAATATAAAGACACACATAAATAACTTATAATCAATGACAAAAAATTAGTGAAAATTGGAGAAGTCTAAGAACTTCCCCATTCCCCCAGCAAAAGATGTGCACATCAAAATGCGTTGAGATACAACTAGTGGGGGAAATCAGAAGAAAATATATAGCTGTGAAAGTTTATAATGCAATAAGCATAGCTTAGCTTGGACTTCCGGAGAAGGCAATGGCAACCCACTCCCGTACTCTTGCCTGGAAAATCCCATGGACGGAGGAGCCTGGTGGGCTGCAGTCCGTGGGCTCGCTAGGAATCGAACTCGACTGAGCGACTTCACTTTCACTTTTCACTTTCATGCATTGGAGAAGGAAATGGCAACCCACTGCAGTGTTCTTGCCTGGAGAATCCCAGGGACGGGGGGAGCCTGGTGAGCTGCCGTCTATGTGGTCGCACGTAGTCGGACACGACTGAAGCGACTTAGCAGCAGCACACTGCCAAGGAGACAGTAGGTAAGGGACATGGAGACTTAGCAGCAAACATGGGCCCAACAAGTGAAAAACCCTTCACCAATATAATTTCTAATCAATCTTTTAACTGCTCAAAGGAATCTGTATTTAGACAGTTTAGAACATCTCATGCCTCTCACAGTTGGGAGGCTCTGAACAATCACATGTGGCCGGAAAAGCCTATTCAGGCAGGCTAGAGGATTTTCAAAAGAGTTTGTAGGTTGAAATACTGTCACACCCAGGAATTATTAACTGGAGCTATGGGGGTCGCACAGAGTCGGGCACGACTGAAGCGACTTAGCCGCAGCAGCTTGGACTTCCCAGGAAGTACAGCCAAATAAAACAAAGCATTGTATTGGAGAGGGTGTTCCCTGGGGCAAAATTGAAAGAGGGATTGAAGCTGGAGAGGAGGGAGGGAGATGTAAGGATGCATTTTGTGCTGCTGCTAGAGGTGCTCTGGGTCCTCCTTTGAGGAACTGGTGAAACTGTATTTCTGACTCCCGGTGGTAAAGAAAGAGCAGGAAGCCACAGGCTTCATCCACCATCAGTCAGAGGCTTGCCCCAGAAGGTGCTGAGTCCTTCCATTTTTCCAAATTGAGCATCCAGAGTAGGAGGTAAGAGGTGGTGTTACACACCTGAAGCAAAACACTGTCTGGCCTCACCTGATTAGAACCCACACATTGTCTAAAAGTTAAAGATGCACATACCTAGGACCCAGTATTTCCACCCCTAAGTTTTCCTTGTGTGCTAGTTGCTTCAGTCATACATGACTCTTTGCGACCCCATGGACTGTGGCCCACCAGGCTCCTCTGTCCATGCGGATTCTCCAGGCAAGAATACTGGAGCGGGTTGCCATGCTCTCCTACAGGGGATCTTCCCAACCCAAGGATCGAACTCAGGTCTCCCTTATTGCAGGTGGATTCTTTACCATCCGAGCCACCAGGGAAGCCCAAGAATACTGGAGTGGGTAGCCTATCCCTTATCCAACAGAACTTCCTAACCCAGGAATTGAACTGGAATCTCCTGCATTTCAGGCAGATTCTTTACCAGCTGAGCTACCAGGGAAGCCCAAGGTATTCCCTAGAGAATTTTTAAATTGTGCACTAGAAAACCATTCATAAAGCCAGGTTTGTTGTTTTACAACATCAGAAACAACTTACCTCCCACCAAGAGTTGAATGGATTGAGGATGATGGTACAAGTACAGTGGAATAATATAGTACAATGAAAATTTATGCACTACTGTTAACACATCTCAAAAGCAATGTTGAAAGAAAGAAAAAGCTGTTAACAGAAAAATACAATGTGATTCTAGTTATATAAAGGTCTACAACAAACAAAGCTTAACAAAATATTGTTAAAGTCTCCAAACATATATGTAAAGCTATAAAGAAAAGCAAAAGAATGATAGATACAGATTTTAGGATAGCTGTCATGACCTAAGGGATTCGCTGGTGGCTCAGATGGTTTTAAAAAAAAAAATGCCTACAATGCAGGAGACCCAGGTTGGATCCCTGGGTTGGGAAGATCCCCTGGAGAAGAGAATGGCAACCCACTCCAGTATTCTTGCCTGGAGAATTCCATAAACGGCCTGGTGGGCTATAGTTCATGGGGTCGCAAAGAGTCAGACACAACTGAGCAACTAATAGTTTGACTTTTATGCCTTAAAGGAAAGGGAAGAGTGCCAGGGGAGAGACAGAGGATTCAGAGTCCTCAGAAGTGTTGATACAATCTATTTCTAATGCTGAGTGCAGAGTACACAGGTACATGTCATTTTTATTCTTCAGACTATTCATGCATAATATATTCTCTGGTGTAATATGCTTCACAAAAACTATTTATTTATTTATTTATTTTTGACTGTACTGAGTGTTTGTTGATGTGCTCAGGCTTTCTGTAGCTGCAGCAAGCCAGGGCTACTCTTTGCTGTGGTGCGTTTGTTGCAAGAAGGGGGACCCCTTCCGGGGCCCGAAACTGGGCTCTTGTCTAACACTTGGAAATGAATTGTCCGAGGAGAAACATGTGCTGACAAAGCAAGAGGTTTTATTGTGAAAGGGCACCCAGGTGGAGAGCAGTAGGGTAAGGGAACCTGGGATAACTGCTCTGCCACGTGGCTCGAAGTCTCGGTTTTATGGTGATGGGATTAGTTTTCGGGTGGTCTTTGGCCAATCATTCTAATTCAGAGTCTTTCCTGGTGGCACATGCATCACTCAGCCAAGATGTATGCTAGCGAGAGGGATTCTGGGAAGTGGGCAAACACGTGGTGTCTTCTTCCGACCTTTCCCGAGCTCTTCCGGTTGGTGGTGGCTTATTAGTTCCGTATTCCTTATTAGGATCTCCTGTCATAAAACAACTCATGCAAATGGTTACTATGGTGCCTGGCCAGGGTGGGCGGTTTCAATCAGTGTGCTTCCCCTAACACGTGGAATTCTCTTTGCCGCAGCTTCTCTTGTTGAGAAGTATAGGCTCTGCAGATGGTCACTGCAGCCATGAAATTAAAAGACGCTTTCTCCTTGGAAGGAAAGTTATGACCAACCTAGAAATCATATTAAAAAGCAGAGACATTACTTTGCCAACAAAGGTCCGTCTAGTCAAGGCTATGCTTTTTCCAGTAGTCACGTGTGGATGTGAGAGTTGGACTATAAAGAAAGCTGAGCGCCAAAGAATTGATGCTTTTGAACTGTCATGTTGGAGAAGACTCTTGAGAGTCCCTTGGACTTCAAAGAGATCCAACCAGTCCATCCTAAAGGAGATCAATCCTAAATATTCATTGGAAGGACTGATGCTGAAGCTGAAGCTCCTATACTTTGGCCACCTGATGCGAAGAACTGACCTATTTGAAAAGACCCTGATGTTGGGAAAGATAGAAGGCAGGAGGAGAAGGGGACCATAGAAGATGAGATGGTTGGATGGCATCACTGACTCAATGGACACGAGTTTGGGTAAACTCTGGGAGTTGGTGATTGACAGGGATGCCTGGCATGCTGCGGTCCATGGAGTCACAAAGAGTCGGACACGAATGAGTGACTGAACTGAACTGAACTGAACAGGCTCTAGGTGCACAGGCTTCAGCAGTTTCGGCACACAGGCTCAATAGTTGTGGCTCATGGGTCCTAGAGCCTGCAGGCTTCAGTAGCTGTGGCACGGGGCTCAGTAGTTGCAGCTAGCAGACCGTAGAGTGCGAGCTCAGTAGTTGTGGTGCACGGGCTTTGTTGTTTCATAGCATGTGTTATCTTCCCGGACCAGGGATCAAACCATGTCCCCTGCATTGGCAGGGAGATTCTTATCCACTGTGCCACCAGGAAAATCCACAAAAACAATTTTTAAAATTCGTTTTCTAAAAAAATCTCATGTCCCATTAACACCCTTACCTTTTCCTGATCTCACTTTAAGCAACAAAGTGTAAGTATTAATAATCATATCCATCTAGGACTTTAAAATTAACTTAGTCTAGATCTCCTCACATTTTAAAAACAAAACCCTGTATTTTCAGCCCTAGGTACTTACTTAAGTTAATATCACATACTTTCTGCTTTGGTCCCAGGCTATTTAACAAAACATGAATAGATTCCATTCATTCAGACTTTACAACTTCTACCATTCTTTCTCATTTGTGCCTCAAGGCATATAAATTGTTCATATTTTCTGTCCTGCTCAAATCAAATGATTTCCCTTTATATTCAGTAAACGGTGCCTGTTTACATGTAACTTTTAAAAATACATAATGGAGCAAGATCATAGAGTTAAAACCCAAACATCTGGGTTTTAGATGCCTAGAGGAAAAGACCATTTGAAACTTTTTTTTTTTTGCATTATTTCTATAGGTTATGATTTTAAGATAGTGTAAAACATTGCTAAAGATTTTTAAATTAGTACAAACAGTACAACCTTGAACTTCTCTTAGTTTGCATTCTCATTATACAAAGAACCAGAGGAATGGTTAAAAAGTAGCCGATAAGTGAGCAGTTCTTTTGCTTTGAAATCACAGCCTAGAATCCTGACTGGCCAACCTTGTTTGGTCAGTAAGTCAAGCCTGACTCTGTGATCCCATGGACTACGGCATGCACACACCAGGCTCATCTGTCCTGCACTCTCTCCCCGAGTTTGCTCAAATTCGTGTCCATTGAGCTGGTGAAGCTATCCAACCATCTCATCCTCTGTTGCCCCCTTCTCCTTTTGTTTTCAATCTTTCTCAGCATCAGGGTTTTTTCCAATGAGTTGGCTCTTTGCAACAGATGGCCAAAGTATTGGAGCTTCAGTTTCAGTTCTTCCAATGAATATTCAGGGCTGATTTCCTCTAGGACTGACTGGTTTGATCTCCTTGCTATCCAAATGACTCTCAAGAGTCTTCTCGAGCACCACAGTTCAAAATCATCAGTTCTTCCACATTCAGCCTTCTTTATGGTCCAACTTTCACATTCATACATGACTACTGGAAAAACCATACCTTTGACTATACGAACTTTTGTCAGCAAAGTGATGTCACTGCTTTTTAATACACTGTCTAGGTGTTTCATAGCTTTTCTTCCAAGGAGCAAGCACTTTTTAATTAAATTGAGACCTGTGTTTGATCCCTAGGTTGAGAAGATCCCCTGGAGAGGGGAATGGCTATCCACTCCAGTATTTTTGCCTGGAGAATTCCAAGGACAGAGAAGCCTGGCAAGCTACAGTCCATGGGGTCACAAAGAGTCAGACACGACTGAGTGACTTTTATTTTCAGTTTTTTAATGAGACTGCACTTGTCAAATAATGAACTGGCCTGTTTGTGTCTCAAAGGTGCTATTCTTCTCAGGGACACCTGGATTTTAAGAACTGCCCATTTTAAGTCAGTTTCTTCAAAAGCAGATGTCAAGAGGAGAATTCAGGAACAAATTATTTATGAACAAAGTGCTTCCAGAAGAAACTGGTGAAGAGATGGGGAAGCAGACGTGTGAAAGGGTGTGGTGGGGTTCAAGACATGCTGCTGAAATCATGTAACTTGAACCCATGGTCTTTTAACTGAGATCACACACCTGGTCCCAGGACTTAATGGAGCCCAGGTTCTTAATGTCTCATCACAGAAATAATTCAGAAACAAAGTGTTTCTCTCTGCATAAGTCCACTTCTTACCCATCAGGCTTCTCTGGTGGCTCAGATGGTAAAGAATCTGCTTGCAATGCAGGATACCTAGGTTTGATCCTTGGGTTGGGAAGATCTCCTGGAGAAGGGAATGGCTACCCACTCCAGTATTCTTGCCTGGAGAATTCCATCGGCAAAGGAGCCTAGCAGGTCCTTCGGTCATAAAGGGTCCATGGGGTCGCCAAGAGTTGGACACCACTGAGCGATTTTCACACTTCACAGAGTTTGGGCCATCTCAGAAGGTGAGAGTGGCCCCAGGGTATGAAGTTATCAGTTTTTATAGGGCTAGGTAATTTCAGAGGTTAATGAGTTGGAGGAGTATTCTAGCTACTTGGGGGAAGGGATGGGGATTTTCAAGAACTGGGCCACTACCCACTTTTGGACCTTTCTGGTCTGCCTTGGCGGATACGTGGGCACAGAAGGGCTGAAAGGAGCTACTCCACATTCAAGGTCAGGAGGGGCAACTCATCCAAGTTAAGGAGCAGCGGCTGCACTTTGCTGGAGCAGCTGTGAAGAGATACCCCAAGTCCAAGGTAAGAGAAACCCAAATAAGACGGTAGGTGTTGCGAGGGGGGGGAGACACACTGAAACCATAATCACAGAAAACTAGCCAATCTGATCACACGGACCACAGCCTTGTCTAACTCAATGAAACTAAGCCATGCTATGTGGGGCCACTCAAGACAGACAGGTCGTGGTGGAGAGGTCTGGCAGAATGTGGTCCACTGGAGAAGGGAATGGCAAACCACTTCAGTATTCTTGCGTTGAGAACCCCATGAACAGTATGAAAAGGCAAAATGATAGGATACTGAAAGAGGAACTCCCCAGGTCGGTAAGTGCCCAATATGCTACTGGAGATCAGTGGAGATACAACTCCAGAAAGAATGAAAGGATGGAGCCAAAGCAAAAACAATACCCAGTTGTGGATGTCACTGGTGATAGAAGCAAGGTCTGATGCTATAAAGAGTAATATGGCATAGGAACCTGGAATGTTAGGTCCATGAATCAAGGCAAATTGGAAGTGGTCAAACAGGAGATGGCAAGAGTGAACGTTGACATTCTAGGAATCAGAGAACTAAAATGGACTGGAACAGGTGAATTTAACTCAGATGACCATTATATCTACTACTGTGGGCAGGAATCCCTTAGAAGAAATGGAGTAGCCATCATGGTCAACAAAAGAAAGACTCTGAAATGCAGTACTTGGATGCAATCTCAAAAATGACAGAATGATCTTTGTTCATTTCCAAGGCAAACCATTCAGTATCACCGTAATCCAAGCCTATGCCCCAACCAGTAATGCTGAAGAAGCTGAAGTTGAACGATTCTATGAAGACCTACACGACCTTCTAGAACTAACACCCAAAAAAGATGTCCTTTTCATTATAGGGGACTGGAATGCAAAAGTAGGAAGTCAAGGAACACCTGAAGTAACAGGCAAATTTGGCCTTGGAGTTTGGAATGAGGCAGGGCAAAGGCTAATAGAGTTTTGCCAAGAGAACGCACTGGGCATAGCAAACACCCTCTTCCAACAATACAAGAGATACAAGAGAAGACTCTACACATGGACATCACCAGATGGTCAACACCAAAATCAGATTGATTATATTCTTTGCAGTCAAAGATGGAGAAGCTCTATACAGTCAGCAAAAACAAGACAGGGAGCTGACTGTGGCTCAGATCATGAACTCCTTTTTGCCAAATTCAGACTTAAATTGAAGAAAGTAGGGGAAACCACTAGATCATTCAGGTATGACCTAAATCAAATCCCTTATGATTATACAGTGGAAGTGAGAAATAGATTTAAGGGACGAGATCTGATAGAGTGTCTGATGAACTATGGACAGAGGTTCGTGACATTGTACAGGAGACAGGGATCAAGACCATCCCCATGGAAAAGAAATGCAAAAAACAAAATGGCTGTCTGGGGATGCCTTACAAATAGCTGTGAAAAGAGAAGCAAAAAGCAAAGGAGAAAAGGAAAGATATAAGCATCTGAATGCAGAGTTCCAATGCAATCCCTATCAAGCTACCAACGGTATTCTTCACAGAGCTAGAACAAATAATTTCACAATTTGTATGGAAATACAAAAAACCTCGAATAGCCAAAGCTATCTTGAGAAAGAAGAATGGAACTGGAGGAATCAACCTGCCTGACTTCAGCCTCTACTACAAAGCCACAGTCATCAAGACAGTATGGTACTGGCACAAAGAGAGAAATATAGATCAATGGAACAAAATAGAAAGCCCAGAGATAAATCCACACACCTATGGACACCTTATCTTTGACAAAGGAGGCAAGAATATACAATGGATTAAAGACAATCTCTTTAACAAGTGGTGCTGGGAAAACCGGTCAACCACTTGTAAAAGAACAAAACTAGAGCACTTTCTAACACCATACACAAAAATAAACTCAAAATGGATTAAAGATCTAAACGTAAGACCAGAAACTATAAAACTCCTAGAGGAGAACATAGGCAAAACACTCTCTGACATACATCACAGCAGGATCCTCTATGACCCACCTCCCAGAATATTGGAAATAAAAGCAAAAATAAACAAATGGGACCTGATTTAAAATTCTGCACAACAAAGGAAACTATAAGCAAGGTGAAAAGACAGCCTTCAGAATGGGAGAAAATAATAGCAAATGAAGCAACAGACAAACAACTAATCTCAAAAATATACAAGCAACTCCTACAGCTAAATTCCAGAAAAACAAATGACCCAATAACAAAATGGGCCAAAGAACTAAATAGACATTTCTCCAAAGAAGACATACAGATGGCTAACAAACACATGAAAAGATGCTCAACATCACTCATCATCAGAGAAATGCAAATCAAAACCACAATGAGGTACCATTTCACGCCAGTCAGAATGGCTGCGATCCAAAAGTCCACAAGCAATAAATGCTGGAGAGGGTGTGGAGAAAAGGGAACCCTGTTACGCTGTTGGTGGGAATGCAAACTAGTACAGACACTATGCAAAACAGTGTGGAGTTTCCTTTAAAAACTGGAAATAGAACTGCCTTATGATCCAGCAATCCCACTGCTGGGCATACACACTGAGGAAACCAGAATTGAAAGAGACACATGTACCCCAATGTTCATCGCAGCACTGTTTATAATAGCCAGGACATGGAAGCAGCCTAGATGCCCATCAGCAGATGAATGGATAAGAAAGCTGTGGTACATATACACAATGGAGTATTACTCAGCCATTAAAAAGAATACATTTGAATCAGTTCTAATGAGGTGGATGAAACTGGAGCCTATTATACAGAGTCCAGTTTAATCATAAAGGACACAGGCCAGTCCATAGCCTTGATAGCGAACCTTGATGGTAAAGTAATGTCTGGGACGACCCAGAGGGATGGTATGGGGAGGGAGGAGGGTTCAGGATGGGGAACACATGTATACCTGTGGTGGATTCATTTCAATATATGGCAAAACCAATACAATATTGTAAAGTTAAAAAATAAAATTAAATTTAAAAAAATATATAAGCATTTGAATGCAGAATTCCAAAGAATAGCAAGGAGAGATAAGAAAGCCTTCCTCAGCCATCAATGCAAAGAAACAGAGGAAAAACAACAAAATAGGAAAGACTAGAGATCTCTTCAAGAAAATTAGAGATACCAAAGGAACATTTCATGCAAAAATGGGTTCGATAAAGGACAGAAATGGTATAGACCTAACAGAAGCAGAAGATATTAAGAAGAGGTGGCAAGAATACACGGAAGAACTGTACAAAAAAGATCTTCATGACCTAGATAATCACAATGGTGTGGTCACTCACCTAGAGCCAGACATCATCCTGGAATGTGAAGTCAAGTGAGCCTTAGAAAGCATCACTACCGGCATCAGGGGCAGGGTCCCAGTTGTGCTCTCAGGGGTCACCATTGCGGCTGGGAAGGCCCATTTCGTGGGATCCTGGATCCCCATCGATCGGCATCCAGTGAGTGGAGCAGAGGGGTGTGAACCACAGTTGGTGAAGTCTGCCTGCAGTGCAGGAGACCTGGGTTCAGTCCCTGGGTCAGGGAAGATCTCCTGGAGAAGGAAGTGAAAGCCCACTCCAGTGTTCTTGCATGGAGAATTCAATGGACTGAGGAGCCTGGTCATCCAGAGGACCCAAGACATGATGGTTACTAATTGACTTCCCACAGTACTTCTTCATTCCATGTGGACCCCTTCAAGGGCAGTGAGCATCACAGCTTCCCTTGAACTTCATCTGGAATATATAGGTGGACTATAAAGAAAGCTGAGTGCAGAAGAATGGATGCTTTTGAACGATTTGGCTGGGGGGGTGAATCGTTTAGTTGGGTGTGGTGAATAAATACTAATGATCTAATACATAAAAACGCTAATGGCAACACAATAATTTTTTGCTCCCTTTCTCAAAGGATGGAATATTATGTATTTGCCCTGATTTTATGTCTTAGACTTCATTCACACAATAACTTTTTGGGGTATTTATATTGACATTTTTAGTTGAAATACTAGATCTCAAAAATATTGATATAATCCAATAACTCATGTTGGTACTGTGTGTGGTTGTCACATAGGATTCACAGGGATTTTTCACAGTTGTCAACATAAAGGATTAATGCTATTTAGCTTCTTCATGAATCTATACCATGAATAAAGAGCTTTTCTCAACATTTCACTGAGGGAACTACAAGGATGATAAGCAATTTTTCTTGCAATCTATCGGAGGTTACGCGCTTCAACTCTTGGATTTTACTAAGCATTGCTCACAATACAGATCTGAAGTTTTCAACATTAGGGTTCTTTCAGTGTCCTTGAACAGCTGTTTTTCTATTCATCCTGTTTCTTACACCTTTTATGTTTTCATTTTATTTTTTTTTTTTTTTATTCTTTTTTTGTTTCTTTTTTTATATATATTTTTTTTTTTTTTTTATATATTTTATTTATTTATTGGTTTGTTAGTTCAGTTCAGTTCAGTCACTCAGTCATGTCCAACTCTTTGCGACCCCATGAATCGCAGCACATCAGGCCTCCCTGTCCATCACCAGCTCCCAGAATTCACTCAAACTCACGTCCATTGAGTCGGTGATGCCATCCAGCCATCTCATCCTCTGTTGTCCCCTTCTCCTCCTGCCCCCAATCCCTCTCAGCATCAGAGTCTTTTCCAATGAGTCAACTCTTTGCATGAGGTGGCCAAAGTACTGGAGTTTCAGCTTTAGCATCATTCCTTCCAAAGAATATCCAGGGCTGATCTCCTTTAGAATGGACATGTTGGATCTCCTTGCAGTCCAAGGGACTCTCAAGAGTCTTCTCCAACACCACAGTTCAAAAGCATCAATCCTTCGACGATCAGCTGTCTTCACAGTCCAACTCTCACATCCATACATGACCACTGGAAAAACCATAACCTTTACTAGACGGATCAAGATTGCTGGGAGAAATCTCAATAACCTCAGATATGCAAATGACACCACCCTTATGGCAGAAAGTGAAGAGGAACTAAAAAGCCACTTGATGAAAGTGAAAGAGGAAAATGAAAAAGTTGGCTTAAAGCTCAACATTCAGAAAACGAAGATCAAGACATCTGGTCCCATCACGTCATTGGAAATAGATGGGGAAACAGTGGAAACAGTGTCAGACTTTATTTTGGGGGGCTCCAAAGTCACTGCAGATGGTGACTGCAGTCATGAAATTAAAAGACGCTTACTCCTTGGAAGAAAAGTTATGACCAACCTAGATAGCATATTGAAAAGCAGAGACATTACTTTGCCAACAAAGGTCCGTCTAGTCAAGGCTATGGTTTTTCCAGTGGTCATGTATGGATGTTAGTAGTAGTTACTAAAGCTGACTTCCAGTCAGTTAGCTATGGTAGAATAGGAAAAAGAATGACCAACTGTATATTATTAACATTATGTATTAATATATTCTGGGGGGAAACCCACAGAAGAGGAGCCTGGTAGGCTGCAGTCCAAAAAACTTCACTTTCTTTCACTTTCATGCATTGGAGAAGGAAATGGCAACCCACTCCAGTGTTCTTGCTGGAGAATCCCAGGGATGGGGGAGCCTGGTGGGCTGCCGTCTATGGGGTCACACAGAGTCGGACACGACTGAAGTGACTTAGCATAGCATAGCATTAATATATTATTAGTTTTATTGTTTGCAGGCATCCAATTCTAATTTTCTGAAATGAACATTCAGAAAAATCATGTCCTTTTGAATGTCCATTTGACTGAATAGGAGCACGGCAATGTTATTATGTAAAATTGTTTAGGTCCCATTACATTTCTCCTGTTTGATGTAGATATCGGCCTTTGGTTCTATCACTAGCATTGCAAGTAAAAAAAAAAAAAATTTAATTAGAAAAAAAAAAGAAAGCATCACTGCGAACAAAGCTAGTGGAACTGATGGAATTCCAGTTGAGCTATTTCAAATCCTAAAAGATGATGCTGTGAAAGTGCTGCACTCAATATGCCAGCAAATTTGGAAAACTCAGCAGTGGCCACAGGACTGGAAAAGGTCAGTTTTCATTCCAATCCCAAAGAATGCTCAAACTACCACACAATTGCACTCATCTCACACTCTAGTAAAGTAATGCTCAAAATTCTCCAAGCCAGGCTTCAGCAATATGTGAACCATGAAATTCCAGATGTTCAAGCTGGTTTTAGAAAAGGCAGAGGAACCAGAGATCAAATTGCCAACACCCGCTGGATCTTCAAAAAAGCGAGAGAGTTCCAGAAATAACATCTATTTCTGCTTTATTGACTATGCCAAAGCCTTTGACTGTGTGGATCACAATAAACTGTGGGAAATTTTGAGAGAGATAGGAATACCAGACCACCTGACCTGCCTCCTGAGAAACTTATATGCAGGTCAGAAACCAACAGTTAGAACTGGACATGGAACAACAGACTGGTTCCAAATAGGAAAAGGAGTATGCCAAGGCTGTATATTGTCACCCTGCTTATTTAACTTATATAAAGAGTATATCATGAGAAACACTGGGCTGGAGGAAGCACAAGCTGGAATCAAGACTGCCAGGAGAAATATCAATAACCTCAGATATGCAGATGACACCACCCTTACGGCAGAAAGTGAAGAGGAACTAAAAAGCCTCTTGATGAAAGTGAAAGAGGAGAGTGAAAAGGTTGGCTTAAAGCTCAACATTCAGAAAACGAAGATCATGGCATCTGGCCCCATCACTTCATGGGAAATAGATGGGGAAACAGTGGAAACAGTGTCAGACTTTGTTTTGGGGGGACTCCAAAATCACTGCAGATGGTGACTGCAGCCATGAAATTAAAAGACGCTTACTCCTTGGAAGGAAAGTTATGACCAACCTAGACAGCATATTAAAAAGCAGAAACATTACTTTGCCAACAAAGGTTTGTCTAGTCAAGGCTATGGTTTTTCCTATGGTTATGTATGGATGTGAGAGTTGAACCATAAAGAAAACTGAGCGCCGAAGAATTGATGCTTTTGAACTGTGGTGTTGGACAAGATTCTTGAGAGTCCCTTGGACTGCAAGGAGATCCAACCAGTCCATTCTAAAGGAGATCAGTCCTGAGTGTTCATTGGAAGGACTGATGGTAAAGCTGAAACTCCAGTATTTTGCCCACCTCATGCCAATAGTTGACTCATTGGAAAAGGCCCTGATGCTGGGAGGATTTGGGGGCAGGAGGAGAAGGGGACAACAGAGGATGAGATGGCTGGATGGCATCACTAACTCGATGGACATGAGTCTGAGTGAACTCCGGGAGTTGGTGATGGACAGGGAGTCCTGGCATGCTGCGATTCATGGGGTTGCAAAGAGTCAGACACAACTGAGCAACTGAACTGACTGGTCTGCTTTGGAACTGTTGTGCTGCCTGTGAATTTGTCATTTAGCTTGCTGATGTGTTATAGCGAGCATATACTGAGGCTTAAGGTCAGTAAAGAATCTACCTGTGAGAGAGTCAATTCCTAGTCAGGTTGATGAGAAGTCTGGGATCCCCGAGGAGGAGAATGGGGTCTGGGGCTCCCAAGGAGGAGAGAGGGGTCTGAGGCTCTCAAAGAGGAGAAAAGGACAAACATTTTTTTCTACATTGCTTTGTCTTAGTCGATATAACAATATCTTGCTCAAGATATGTTTCTCCTTATCAAGAACCTTCTGACTAATCTTGTTATCTTAAAACTTGTATACTGTGGGAGTGGGTCTGGTAAGACCTTTCTATTGTTAGTTCTAATCTTGTTAATTTAAGATGTATGTTGTAGGAGTGGGTCTGATAAAAGTAAATAAGGCCTTGATAAGACTAGCGAGGGGGGTACTCTCTGTCCCCCTTCTGATGTCTTATGTCAGAAGCTTTCCCTGTCCCTTTTCATACTTTAATAAAACTCTGCTACACAAAAGCTCTTGAGTGATCAAGCCTGGTCCCTGATCCCAAAGCCAAATCTTCTTCGGAAATCACGAATCTGACACCGTTCACGGTAAGCTATCATCGGCAATGCAGGAGACACAGGTTCGATCCCTGGGTTGAGAAGATCCTGTGGAGAAAAGAATGCAACCCACTCCAGTATTCTTGCCTGGAGAATCCTATGGACAGAAGCCTGGCAGGCTACAGTCTATGGGCTCGCGAAGAGTCAGACATGACTGAACAGCTAACACACTTAAGGTCTAGTAGAAGTCTACTTGCCCACCATCTAGGACTCATTTGGTTCTAAACAGTTTATGTTGTGTCCTTGATCATTCTTTCAAAGGTTGTGGTCTGCCCCCTTCCCTTCTGTTTTATTACCCTGAAATATGTCACTTTAGCACATTGACAATATTTTATCCTTTAAGATAAAGGAATTTGAGAAACAGAAACAGGAAGGTCGCTCTGATCTCACCATTCTTCCCTGAAAGCAGGAGATAAATCTCCCTTTGAAAGGTGCCTTCCCTGTGCTGGGAGGAAAGGAGACATTTTTGTCACCAGAGTCAGGGAATTTAGGGCCAAGAAGGCTATCTAAACAAAGCTTGTTACCTCTTCACCAGGTTACTTGCTTAGCCCAAACCACAACTTGTCAATTCTTCACAAATGTATTGCTTCTTTGTCTAGAAGGTATAAAACTTTCTTGGTCTGTTCACTTTTTGAGTCTCATATCTCTGTGGAACTCCCATAGGTGTATCTGTGCATATGTAATTTCAATTGTTTTTCTCTTGTTAACCTGTTTTTTATTATAGGGGAGTCTCAGCCAAGAACCTAGAAGGATAAAGGGAAAAGTATAGCTCCTTCCCTATAAAGGAGCTGCGAGCTCATACAAAATCCTACAGAAAGTAGCTTCAATCTGATATTGCAGTGGAGCTCCAGAGAGTACATTGCACCTCAGAGTCTGTCCTGATCTGAGGCAATGAATCCAGCTCCAGTGTCATTGGCTAAAAGCCCCACAGGCAGAAATTTCCAGGTCTTTCAGGCTCTCTGCACAAATGGCTGAATGTAGCCCAGGGCAGTCCTCCAAAGAAGAGTCTCCTATGAATCACAGGTATCTGAAGTCATAACCCCCGAGGCTGAGGCTGCATTTTTACCAGAGGTGTCTTGCCCTGCCCTTCAGGCCTTACCTGAAAAGAAGAGGTGATAAGGAGTATTCTGGTGATTGGGCTGGGGACCCTAAAAAGCCTGAGTGTGCTCAGACTCAGTCGTGATGCTGCCCCTGACTGTTTGGCTTCTACCTTGAGGAGGCCTCCATCATAGCTGTCTGAAACTGAAATAGTAGGGAAGGGGACAGCGCACAAAAGAATGACATAGCCTGAGGACACGACACAAACTGATTAGAACAAAATAGGTCAAAGATGGTAGACAAGTTGCCTTCCACTAGACCTTGAGCTGCAATATACACTCATTGTAACACTGGGCTTCCTTGGTAGCTCAGTCAATAAAGAAACTGCCTGCAATGCAGGAGACCCATGTTTATTCCCTGGCTTGGGAAGATCCCCTGGAGAAAGGAATGGCAACCCACTCCAGTATTTTTGTCTGAGAATTCCATGGGCAGAGAAGTCTCATGGGCTACAGCAGTCCATGGGGTCTCAAAGAGTCAAATCCAGCTGAGCAACTAAACACTTTCACAGGGGCCAGGACAGTTCCAAGGCCCACCAGAAAGGTCAAAAAGTGGGTGGTGGCCCAATTCCTGGAAATCCCCAACATTTCCCCCAAATTCCTCCACTCATTAGCCTATGAAATTGCTGCTGCTGCTACTGCTGCTAAGTCACTTCAGTCGTGTCCGACTCTGTGCAACCCCATAGATGGAAGCCCACCAGACTCCCCCGTCCCTGGGATTCTCCAGGCAAGAACACTGGAGTGGGTCGCCATTTCCTTCTCCAATGCATGAAAGTGAAAAGTGAAAGTGAAGTCACTCAGTCATGTCTGACTCTTCAGCAGACCCCATGGACTGCAGCCTACCAGGCTCCTCTGTCCATGGGATTTTCCAGGCAAGAGTACTGGAGTGGGGTGCCATTGCCTTCTCCGATGAAATTGCCCAACCCTATAAAACTGACAACCCCATACTCTGGTGTTCCTCTTGCCTTCTGAGATGGCCCATACCATACTCTGTCTGCGGAGTGTGTTTCTCTCTAAATAAATCCACTTGTTACCTATCATTTTGTCTCTCATTAAATTCTTTCTTCAATGAGACATCAAGAATCTGAGCTTCCAACTCTGTGCCCTATGACAGTCTAGAGGGGAGTGGAAGGGGGGAGGGGATGAGAGAGAGGTTGAAGAGGGAGGGAACATATGTAAACCTTTGACTGATTCACGTTGTTGTATGGCAGAAACCAACATGACATTGTAAAGCAATTATCCTCCAATTAAAAGTTGAAAAAAAGAATCTGAGTCTCATTAAGTCCCAAGACCAGGTGTGATCTCAGTTAGAAGACCATGGGTTCAAGTCCCACAGTGGGTTTAGGCTGGGTTCAAGTCCCAATCAGAGGTGGTGCACTTTAAAACCAGGGCTTCCTGGGATGTTCTGCCCTCCTGAGGGAGACCCCCAGTGGAGCTCACCTCCGAGTCTGAAGAGTGTGTGTGGTCTGTTTACCTCTGATGGAGTCAGTAACGGTTATCACGTTTCAAACTTTTGGGTTTGCAGGATCAGAGGATTTAAGAATACCACCTAGGTGGCCATGTTTTTTAAAGGGAATTATTGTTAATTTGCACGTCTGTGAGAGGCCTCCCAATTCACTGGTGCTATGTGATTCCAACAAATCCCTCAGAGAAGCCAAACCCCTCACACTAAAGCCACTGAACAGGCCTCTCCCCACCCGAATTCCTCTCCCCTGACTCTAACTACCCCTCTGTCACCGTGATTCCTTTGACTTCTGGTCCTTGGATTTGTCTTTCCGTCCTTCTGCCCTTCTACCAGCCCGGTGAACAGTTGTTGGGGCTGGCACCACTGAGACACAGGTGGGGCCACCTGTCCCTGCCAGGCCCTTCTGCCCACCTCCAGCGGCTGTTAGCTGGTGCACATTTCAAAGGCCTGAGCAGAGTTGGGGAAGCAGGAGGGGAGAGGAGCAGGCCCTGCCAGGCAAGGCCTGATGGGCCAGCAGCCAGCAGCAGCCTGTCCTGGAAAATCAGACTGAGAATTTTTAGTCAAGTCCAAATCACGGATCCTGTCGGGAATCATCCGGATTCAGATTCCAAGTTGTGTTTACATTTCTGGAGCTTCAGAATGTGCTGAAGCTTGTTCCTACATGAATGTGTTTTTAAAATTCTCTTTCCAATAGCTGATTTAACTTCAACATAAAAAAAAGGAGGAAAAAAGAAAATAGACTTTCCCCTGATGTGATAGTGTTTCTATACCTTACACTAGAAATATTACAGGATTCCTGAGGTCAGATTGGAACCTGGCCTAGCTTTGCTGGATACACAGGAGCCCACGTGGCACACATATTGTACTTCTTCAATTGTTACCCTGCAGCTCGAAGCACAAAGATGTTGTGCTATGCTTTTATTTCCTTGAGGATTTTGGTTATTTTTACTTATCACATTAATATGAGCATTTAAATACAAATATAGAGAGCACCAAAGAATTCCTTTCTGTGGTTTAATCCCAGGGCATTTTGTGAAGAAAAACAGTTTCTGGGGGAGACGCTGTTAATCATTTTGAGTTGCCAGCATTAACTAAGGGAAACCATGTACTTGTTACTTATGTAATTTTTATCGCACAAGGAAACGTTTATAATTAAAATACCAAGAAGTCAAATACATTATAGAGTAAAATATATAAAGAGATAAGCATAATATGTGATGAAATGTTGATCTTCTCACTTAACATTTCCTTCGATCCAAAGAATCAGCACTGACTGTTTAGGGATAATGATAAAATTGTGTGTGAGTAAGCATGGACAATCAACTAATGTTTGACTGGGGAGCCAAGAATATTCAATAGGGAGAGGAAGATCTCTACAACAAATGGCGTTGGAAAAACTGGATAATCATCTACAAAAGAATGGAATTGGACCCCTGCTTTATACCACTCACAGAAATTAAGTTGAGGACTTTCCTGTTGGTACAGTGGATGAGAATCCATCTGCCACTGCAGAGAACACGGGTTCAATCCCTGGTCTGGGAAAATTCCACATGCCATGGAGCAACTAAGCCCGCATGCCACAACTACCGAAGCCCATGGGCCCAGAGCCCGTGTTCTGCAACAAGAGAAGCCACCACAATGAGAAGCCTGCACACCACAATGAAGAGCAGCCCCCACTCAGCACAACTAGAGAAAGCCTGAGCACAGCAACAGAAGACCCAGCACAGCCAAAAATAAGCTAATTAATTCAAAAAATTAAGTTGAAATGGATTAAAGACTTAACTGTAAGACCTGAAACTGAAAAACCCTTAGGAAAAAACATAGGGGAAATCTCCTTGACATGGGTCTTGGCAATGATTTTTTAATATATGACAACAAAAACACAAACAACAAAAATAAAAATAAAGAAGTGGAACTATAAATTAAAAAGCTTCTCAGTTCAGTTCAGTTCAGTCACTCAGTCATGTCCAACTTTTTGTGACCTTTTTCTGACTGCAGCATGCCAGGCCATGTCCATCACCAACTCCCGGAATTCACCCAAACCCGTGTCTATCCTGTCGGTGATGCCATCCAACCATCTCATCCTCTGTCATCCCCTTCTCTTCCTATCTTCAATCTTTCCCAGCATCAGGGTCTTTTCAAATGAGTCAGCTCTTCATATCAGGTGGCCAAAATATTGGAGCTTCAGCTTCAACATCAGTCCTTCCAATGAACATGCAGGACTGATTTCCTTTAGGATGGACTGCTTGTATCGCCTTGCTGTCCAAGGGACTCTCAAGAGTCTTCTCCAACACCATAGTTCAAAAGCATCAGTTCTTTGGCGCTCAGTTTTCTTTATAGTCCAACTCTCACATCCATACATGATTACTGGAAAAACCATAGCCTTGACTAGACAGACCTTTGTTGGCAAAGTAATGTCTCTACTTTTGAATATGTTATCTAGGTTGGTCATAACTTTTCTTCCAAGGAGTAAATGCCTTTTGATTTCATGGCTGCAGTCACCATCTGCAGTGATTTTGGAGCCCTAGAAAATAAAGTCTGCCACTGTTTCCACTTTTTCTCTATCTATTTGCATTGAAATGATGGGACTGGATGCCATAATCTTTGTTTTCTGAATGTTAAGCTTGAAAAAAAAAAAAGTTTCCGCATAGTAAAAAAAAAAAAAAAAAATCAACAAAATCAAAAGCAACCTGTGGAGTGGGAGAAAATCTTTGCAAACCATCTATCTGATATTCAAGGAACTCATAGAACTCAATAGAAAAAAAAAATAATAATCTAAATTAAAAATGAGCAGAAGACCTGAATAGGTATTTTCCCAAAGAAGACTTCCAAATGGCTAAGAGATATGTAAATATATGTTTAACATCACTAGTCATCAGTTCAGTTCAGTCATCAGGGAAATGCAAATCAAAAACCACAATGAGATATCACCCACAACTGTTAGAACGGCTGTTATCCAAAGACAGATAACAAATGCTGAGGAGTGTGTAGAGAAGAGGGAACCCTCATGCTCTGTTGGTGGGAATGTAAATTGGTGCAGCCACTGTGGAAAACAGTATGGAAGTTCCTCAGAAAATGAATGATAGACCTACCATATAGTCCAGCAATTTCACTTCTGGACATGAATCCAAAGGAAATGAAATTACTATCTCAAAGAAAGAGCTCTACTCCCCTGTTCATTCCAGCATTATTCACAAGGCATGGAAACAAGTGTCTATCGACAGATGAATGAATACATAAAATGTGACACATGTACAGCAATGAAATATTATTCAGTCATGAGATAGAAGGAAATCCTGCCATTCACAACAGCATACATAGGCCTTGGAGTCGTTATGTTACGTAACATAAGTCAGACAGAGAAAGACAAATACTGTGTGATCTTACTCATGTGTGTGATCTAAAATAACCAAACTTGGACTGGTGGTCCAATGGCTAAGACTTCGTTCTCCCCATGCAGGGGGGCCAGGTTCAATCCCTCCCTGGCCAAAAAACGTCCCACACGCTGCTACTCAGAGTTTGCATGCCACAACTAAAGATCCTGCATGCCACAGTGAAGACTGAAGATCCTGAATCCCACAATGAAGACCCGGCACAATCAGATAAATAATATTTTTTTAATAAAATAAAATAACCAAGAGACTAGAATGGTGGTTGCCAGGGACTGAAATGTGGAGAAATGGCAAGGTGTTGATTAAACGAAGTTAAGTAAACTTCCACTTATAAGATGAATAGGTTCTGGGGAATCTGATGTACAGCATGGATGAAAGTGAAAGTGGAGAGTGAAAAGGTTGGCTTAAAGCTCAACATTCAGAAAACGAAGATCATGGCATCTGGTCCCATCACTGCATGGGAAATAGATGGGGAAACAGTGGAAACAGTGTCAGACTTTGTTTTTCTGGCTCCAAAATCACTGCAGATGGTGACTGCAGCCTGATTAAAAGACGCTTGCTCCTTGGAAGGAAAGTTATGACCAACCTAGATAGCATATTCAAAAGCAGAGACATTACTTTACCAACAAAGGTTCGCCTAGTCAAGGCTATGGTCTTTCCTGTGTCATGTATGGATGTGAGAGCTGGATGGAAGAAGGCTGAGCGCGAAGAATTGATGTTTTGAACTGTGGTGTTGGAGAAGACTCTTGAGAGTCCCTTGGACTGGAAGATCCAACCAGTCCATTCTGAAGGAGATCAATCCTGGAATTTTTAGAAGGAAGATGCTAAAGCTGAAACTCCAGTATTTTGGCCACCTCATGCGAAGAGTTGACTCATTGGAGAAGACTCTGATGCTGGGAGGGATGAGGGCAGGAGGAGAAGGGGACGACAGAGGATGAGATGGCTGGATGGCATCACTGACTCGATGGATGCGAGTTTGAGTGACCTCCGGGAGCTGGTGATGGACAGGGAGGCCTGGCGTGCTCGGTTCATGGGGTCGCAAAGAGTCGGACACGACTGAGCGACTGATCTGATCTGATCTGATGGTGACCATAGTTAACAATACTGTATTATGCATTTGAAAACTGCTAAGAGAGTAAATCTTAAATGTTCTCACCACAAAAAGAGGGAAAAGGTAATTATATGAGGTAATGGTGGTTAACTAAATGTACTGTAACCATCTTGCAATATATGTGTATCAAATCATCATGCTATAAAACTTTAACTTACACAATGATATATCAATTGTATCTCAATTTAAAAAAAAAGAAATGGTGTGTGTGTGTGTGTGTATGTGTGTGTGTGTTTGAAGCAATAGATTAAAGAAAATAATTCTTGCAAGCTGCCTGGGCCACAATAAGTTCTAAAATATGGTAGTTAACTATGGATAAAATATGTTTAAATTTCATGGTCAATTAAATTTTGCAAAGTTTTATTTAAACAAAATTAAGCAGTATCTTTACTGCAGCGTGCCTCAGAGTCATTTATATGCTAATTCCTACTGGAGCCTACTTCATCCCCAGATTCACTGTTGGAATCCTAATGCCCAATGAGACAGTGTTAGGAGGTGGGGCCATTGTGAGATGATTGGGTCCTGAAGGTGTAGCCTTCTCAAAAGAGGCTATTGTTGTTATGAAAGAGGCACCACACAGTTCTCTAGCCCCTTCTACCCAGTGAGGACACATCCAGAAGTTTGGAGTCTGCAATCTGGCAGGAGGTCTTAGCCAGAACCTGACCACGCTAGTACTGGGATATTGATGTAGAGATTCAGAACAAGCCTTCCCAAAATAAGTCATTTTTGCATGAGGATTATTTTGAGCTAAAGGCAATCAAGACCCTGCAGTTCAAGAGAAACTATGGTCTCTCCCTTAACAATCTAGAAGAACTTCCATTGAAGATTATCCCCAAAAAAGAACTATTTCCAGAGATAAATTTTTATCCAAGTGGCCCCATCAATATGGCAGAGCAAACATGTAATACCAAATATCTCTTCTTATCATCCTGTGAATGGATCCTCCTGTCCTTGGAACCCCCAAGCCGTTATCCTATTCCTTAGCTCTACATGGCACATACACCTCATTTTACCTTTCTATCTCTGAATCTCTCATGTATGTGGGGTTCCCGTACATATGAAATTAAATTCTATTTTCTCCTGTTAATTGTCTCATGTCAGTTTAATCCTTAGATCAGTCAGAAGAATTTAGGAGGGTAGAGGAAATTTTCTTTCTCCCCAACATTGGAATTTCCACCTCTACAACTGTTGTTTGCAAGCTATTCAGTTTGTGGTATTTTGTTATAATAGCCCCAAGAGCTAAGACACTAATATACGTTGTGAACTTGGAAAGAAATGGTGTAATAAGATTCATGAACATAGAATCCCTTGTTTATGTAAAGACCGACTGTTCCCTGGAACACACTGTGGGATACTTTATTCAACACATTTAGAAATGAAACTTCATTCAGTAGTGAAATACATGTTAAAACTCAGTATCTATTACCAGTTCATAGTTTATGAAATGAAGATTTTTCACTCCCATTCACCTGCCACAATTAGCTACTTTTGTCTATTTGTCTATTTCATTAGTCTGTAATCAATTGTACAAATTTTGGCAGAAGGAGGCCTTGTCAGTGGATTTTCAATATATTTTCAAGGGTGGTTTTTATTGGATATTAAAATATATCATGTACTATATATAATTGGAGAAGGCAACGGCACCCCGCTCCAGTACTCTTGCCTGGAAAATCCCATGGACGGATGAGCCTGGTAGGCTGCAGTCCATGGGGTCGCTGAGGGTCGGACACGACTGAGCAACTTCACTTTCACTGTTCACTTTCATGCATTGGAGAAGGAAATGGCAACCCACTCCAGTGTTCTTGCCTGGAGAATCCCAGGGACAGGGGAGCCTGGTGGGCTGCCGTCTCTGGGGTCGCTGAGTCGACACGACTGATGCGACTTAGCAGCAGCAAATATATATGTGTGAGTGTGTGTGTGTTAGTCACTCAGTTGTGTCCGACTCTTTGTGACCACATGGACTGTAGCCCGCTAGGCTCCTCTGTCCATGGGATTCTCCAGGCAAGAATACCGGAGTGGAATGCCATCCCCTTCTCCAGGCGGTCTTCCCAACCCAGGGATATAGTACAAAATATATTTTATACAATTTGTACAATTGTGAAAAATCTTCATTTCTATATATATAGTCACTTTGCCAACAAAGGTTCGCCTAGTCAAGGCTATGGTCTTTCCTGTGGTCAGTATGGAGTGAGAGCTGGATGTGAAGAAGGGAGCGCCGAAGAATGATGCTTTGAACTGTGGTGTTGGAGAAGACCTGAGAGTCCCTTGGACTGCAAGGAGATCCAACCGGTCCATTCTGAAGGAGATCAGACCTGGGATTTCTTTGGAAGGAATGATGCTAAAGCTGAAACTCCAGTATTTTGGCCACCTCATGCGAAGAGTTGACTCATTGGAGAAGACCTGATGCTGGGAGGGATTGGGGGCAGGAGGAGAAGGGGACGACAGAGGATGAGATGGCTGGATGGCGTCACTGACTCGATGAATGTGAGTCTGGGTGACCTCCGAGAGCTGGTGATGGATAGGGAGGCCTGGCGTGCTGCAGTTCATGGGGTCGCAAAGAGTCGGACACGACTGAGTGACTGATCTGATCTGATCTGATCTGATATATATAAAATATATAGTGATACTGGATTTTAAATGTATTTCTCTTCTGAATAAAGTTTCACTTCTGAATGGGTTTTGGGCTTCCCTGATAGCTCAGTTCGTAAAGAATATGCCTGTAATTCAGGAGACCCCAGTTCGATTCCTAGGTCAGGAAGATCCTCTGGAGAAGGGATAGGCTACCCATCCCAATATTCTTGGGCTTCCCTTGTGGCTCAGCTGGTAAAGAATCCGCCTGCAATGTGGGAGATCTGGGTTCAATCCCTGGGTTAGGAAGATCCCCTGGAAAAGAGAAAGGCTACCCCCTCCAGTATTCTGGCCTAGAGAATTCCATGGACTGCATAGTCAGACATGACTGAGCATCTTTCACTTTCGCTTTCTGAATGGGTTTTATAAGTTTCCCAAAGTGTGTTCCAGAGAACTGCCAGTCTTAACATACATAATATTTGTGTACATATGTAAAACAGTGTATTGTATAATTATTATATATACACATACATACAATATAGATGTATTATTTATTAGTATATACTTACATGCATGTATGTAAGGGGCTTCCCAGGTGGTGCTAATGATAAAGAATCCACCTTTCAATGCAGGAGACAAGAGTCACAGGTTTGATCCCTGGGTCAAGATCCCTGGAGTTTGATCCCTGGAGGAGAGCACAGCAATCCATTGCAGTATTCTTGCCTGGAGAACCCCGTGGATGGAGACTTGCAGGCTGCAGCCCATAGGGTGGCAAAGAATCGGACATAACTGAAGAGACTTAGTATGCATGCACATATGTATGTACATATACTTAAGTAAAGCCTTTTTTTCTCCTTTCACTGTCATGGTTTCCTTTAACTTTGCAAATTTGAATGAATAATGAAGAGATTAAATTAGCATTGAGCTAAGGTAATCTGGGGGAAATAAGGACATTTTAAAGAGAGAAAATCCTTTCAACTCAGATTTGAAGGAATGATAAAATGAAATAAAATTTTTATAACTTATATGGCAGTCTTAAATTTCTTTAAAATATGAGCAGTTGATTTGACTAAGCATGAAATTTTAATTGGCACTAAGTACTTCTTCTCATGTCGCTCCTTTTTTTAATTTTTTCACCTTTTGCAAATTTCACCCTTGCTGACAGCCTTGTCAGAGCTGTCTCTAATCCTTAATGTGAGCTATAAGCTCTTCACAGAGCAAATGCTGCAGCCTGGTCATCTGTGCGGTACACATGTTTAGTCGTTGAAACTACCAGCCAGCTATATGCAGCAGGGCAAAAATCTTTGTCTAAATTATTAATTTGAGGTCCTCAAAATCCTGAAGTACTTTTGAAGTTATTGAATATTAAATTATGTACAGTTAAAATTTTTGCATAGCATTTCCCAAAATGCAGCATACAAAACTCTAATTCTTCAGGCTGCTAACAGGGTGGCCGATAACAGAGTTTCTTTGGTCAAGTAGGTCCAGAAAAATCGATTTAAACCAAAGCTTCTCTAACTCTTTGTGATGAATGACGAGTGTTTCTTTTATTCTGTTTTTCTCAGGCCATTTTTTGTCAAATATAATAAAACTAGTCTCCAAATAAATGAAATTTATTACAGTCAACAAACATTTTTCTGCCAAATTTCTCGAAAGTTTCTCAATGCTTACTCTGTTCATTTCAGTATTTATCAGTAACCAGTACGAAAACAATTCCAACACTCAGCTGACCTAATCCACAGACCATATTTTAAGTTTAAAAAAAAAATGTAAATGTATTACAAAAGTTCTTCCCAGAGATTTTAATATACTAACAGGCACTGTAAATCTACAAGAGATATATTCCACAAGTAACATATAGGAAAATTTCCCAGTTAAGAGCACAGAACCTCTTCATTTGGTTGGTTTTACCAGCACACCCTATGAGATCTGTGTTCTGTGGGAAACACTTTGAGAAAAAAATTTAAGTGTGTTTTGTTAAACTCTACTTTCCTAAACACTATAGCTCCATGCATGTCATATAAGTTAAGTTTTGCTTCCCAGCACATCTATATTTGTAGACAATGCCCAGTTACCTAAAGAAAGACGGATGGATGGATAGGCAGATGGAAAAGAAGGAGAAAGGAAAAAAGGAAGGAAGGAGAAGGGGGAGGAGGAAGGAAAGGAGGGAGCGACAGAGAGAAATAAGGAAAACCTTAAGCAACAAGCACTTAATTATATAATTGCTAAAGGGAAGAAAATACTCTGAAAGCTAAGAATTATTTGAAAATTGCTTCTGTCACTAGGTAATTTTCTTTCTGAAGCACTTTCTTTTTAAATTCTAAAAAGTGGTTGCCAGATATCTTGACGTGTAATGCTAAACATAGAACCCACCAGAATACCATCGCTCATGTTCTGGGAATGTGCTAATTCATAATGAGTGGAAGCTCATCAGTCTAATCAGTCCTAAAAGTTCAGGAGGCTAAAATGTAGGGGCAGGTGGTCAGCCAGGCTCCTGCATGATTTCATTTTTTTTTTTTAGCTGGAGGATAATTGCTTTACAAAGTTGTGTTGGTTTCTGCAGTACAACAACACAAATCAGCTATAAGCAAATGGGCTTTCCTGAAGGCTCAGAGGGTGAAGAATCTGCCTGCAAAGCAGGAGACACAGGAGATGCTTGTTGGATTCCTGGGTCAGGAAGATCCCCTGGAGAAGGGCATGACAACCCATTCTAGTATTCTTGCCTGAAGAATCCCACAGACATGAATGAGTGAGGGAAAGTGATTCAGTCGTGTCTTGACTCTTTGAAACCCTATGGACTATACAGTCCATGGAATTCTCTAGGCCAGAATACTGGAGTGGGAAGCCTTTCCCTTCTCCAAGGGATCTTCCCAACCCAGGAATCGAACCCAGGTCTCCCGCATTGCAGGCGGATTCTTTACCAGCTGAGCCACAAGGGAAGCCTAAGAATACTAGAGTGGTTAGCCTTCCCCTTCTCCAGGGCATCTTACCAACCCAGAAATTAAACTGGGGTCTCCTGCATTGCAGGCAGATTCTTTACCAACTGAGCTATCACAGAAGCCTATAACTCTATAATCGTAAAGAAGGAAATCAGTTTGGTTGCTCAGTTATGTCCAGCTCTTTTTGACCCCATGAACTGCAGCACACCAGGCCTCCCTGTCCATCACCAACTCCCAGAGTTCACCCAAATCCATGTCCATTGAATCTGTGATGCCATCCAACCATCTCATCTTCCGTCATCCCCTTCTCCTCTTTTCAAATGAGTCATATCTTCGCATCAGGTGGCCAAAGTATTGGAGTTTCAGCTTCAACATCAGTCCTTCCAAGGAACACCCAGGACTGATCTTCTTTAGGATGGACTGGTTGGATCTCCTTACAGTCCAAGGAACTCTCAAGAGTCTTCTCCAACACCACAGATCAAAAGCATCAGTGCTCAGCTTTCTTTATAGTCCAACCCTCACATCCATACATGATCACTGGAAAAACCATAGCCTTGACTAGATGGGCCATTGTTGACAAAGTAATGTCTCTGCTTTTTAATATGCTATCTAGGTTGGTCATAACTTTCCTTCCAAGGAGTAAGCGTCTTTTAATTTCATGGCTGCAGTCACCATCTGTGGTGATTTTGGAGCCCCCCAGAAATAAAGCCAGCTGCTGTTTCCACTGTTTTCCCATCTATTTCCCATGAAGTGATGGGACCAAATGCCATGATCTTCATTATCTGAATGTTGAGCTTTAAGCCAACTTTTTCACTCTCCACTTTCACTTTCAAGAGGCTTTTTAGTTCTTCTTCACTTTCTGCCATAAGGGTGGTGTCATCTGTATATCTGAGATTACTGATATTTCTCTCAGCAATCTTGATTCAGGCTTGTACTTCCTCCAGCCCAGCGTTTCTCCTGGTGTACTCTGCATATAAGTTAAATAAGCAGAGTGACAATATACAATATTGTTTATATACAATATACACAATATACAATATTGTGTATATACAATATACACAATATACAGAGTGACAATATACAGAGTGATGTACTCCTTTTCCTATTTGGAACCAGTCTGTTGTTCCATGTCCAGTTCTAACTGTTGCTTCCTGACCTGCATACAGGTTTCTCAAGAGGCAGGTCAGGTGGTCTGGTATTCCCATCTTTTTCAGAATTTTCCACAGTTTATTGTGATCCACACAGAAGGAAATCAGGGAGTATAATTACTTTACAAGATTGTGTTAGTTTCTGCTGTACCGTGAAATGAATCAGGGGTATGTATACATATGTACCCTTCCTCTTGGGCCTCCCTCCCACGCCCACCCCCCTACCACCCCTGTGTGTGTGTGTGTTGCTCAGTCGTGTCCAACTCTTTGCAATCCCATGGACTGTAGCCCCCCAGCCTCCTCTGTCCAAGGGCTTTCCCAGGCAAAAAACTGGAGTGGGTAGCCATTCCTTTCTCCAGGGATCGAAGCAGTGTCTCTTGCGTTGTCAGGATTCTTTACTGTCTGAGCCAACAAGGAAGTCCCACACCACCTCTCTAGGTCACCACAAAGCACAGAACTGATCTTCCTGTGCTTTAAAGCAGGTTTCCACTAGCTATCTATTGTACCTGTATATATGTCAGTGCTACTCTCCCAGTTCATCCCACCCTTCCCTACCGGCCCTGTGTCTACATGTTCGTTCTCTACATCTGTGTCTCTATTCCTGCCCTGCAAACAGGTTCATCCTTACCATTTTAGATTCCGCATATGTGTTTTAATATACAATATTTGTTTTTCTCTTTGTGATTTGTTTCATTTTGTATGACAGACTCCAGGCCCATCCACATCTCTATTTTTCCTGGAAGAAGGTTTTATTGTGGAATACAGCTCAGAAATTACCTAGTTAGGAAGGAAAATTATTACCTAAAATGTCACTGCTCAGTGGGTCATCCAAGGACCAGCAACTTCAGCATGTACTAGGATAGTGTTAGAAATGCAGACTCTTAGATCTCACCGCAGACCCACTGAATCAGATGCTTCATGTTTACCAGATGCATAAGTGATTCGTTTGCACCTTCAAGTTCAAGAAGCTTGAATCTAACTGTGTGCTTTGCACATACAAGTGTGAATAAACATTCATGACTCAGCCTTAAGGGATTCCATTAAATCAAATTGAGGCTGGCTGGGTACAAGCCAGTAAATTTAGAGAGGGGGAAAAATGCAAAAAGGAAACCTTAGGGTGAATACAGATCATTCATCTGCTGTGTTTGCATAAAATTGGGTTAGCTCTTTATGATTTTTCTTCAATTTGATTTTTAAATGGAGCCATTATTACTCAGGTCGAAGGGGCTCAGAGTTATCAACCAAAGTGCTACTGAGAATTAAGATGACACCTCCCCATTTTCCTCCCCCTTAATATTTTTCTTCTTTGGGGGGAAGACAGAGGTAGATAAAGAAAATTTCAAATTTCAGGGGTCCTGAACTGGTGGTCTGTGATCTGGGTGCTGTATAGGGGAGATGTCAGGTCTCTGGGGTCCAACTAGCCTGGGTTCCAGTCTAAACTCTGCAGCTGTGTGGTTTTGGGCAATTTAGTCTCTGAGAGTTCTCATTTCCTCTTCCATAAAATGAGAATACTGATACTTGGAATGTCCTCAGGAGCAATTCAGAGATATGAAGACTTTAAAGCTTCTCTTTAAGGTAGACGATAATGTCATTGCAGCAAATGTGAATAATTTTCTCACATCTAGTGTTTCAGGGAGCCTTAACGCAATTAACTCCCCCTTCCCCATCCCAGTCTCATCCCCACTCACTTTGTGAGCAATGACAAACGTACACTGAGTGCCTTGGGTGTGCAAGGGAAGTGAATACGTAACATAGCCTACTCTGGAATGATTCCATCCAGTAAGAGGTTCTTATGGAGCCCAGAGATTTCACAGGTCATTACAACTTTAAAAATAATTGAAGGCATTGATACCAGATTGTCAACTTTTTGCTATTGTTAAGAAAATCGGTTTTAAACATTCACCATCTCTAAAAGAAAAGCCTATTTTAACATCAAAAAGTCAGACATTATGAAAGACAATCCTTTTATATTGAATACATTTAACTCTGAAAAACACTGCATTGTCCTTTTGTTTTCACGAATAGTTGAAAACCTTTTCATGGACATGTGGCATTTGGTAACCACTCCCTTTTAAAAACCCCAGAAGGGCCAAGAAAAGTGTAGGTTTTGTCCAGAAGTTGCTTAAAATTGCCAAAAGTTTTGTTGACCCTACCAGAAGCCCTAGTACCTCCACTTCCTAGCCAATCACAGGCTTGGAGTTGGGGCTCAGGTATCAGGACAGGACAATTTAAATGTTGGACTAGGCCAGGCATCCACAACCTAAACATTATTTTATTTGTATGAAACAAAGCCTTCTGGGCCCTGGCTATGGTTAGACTTTGAGAGGATACTGAAGTGACTAGCAGATGGGAGTAGAAATGCAATTAGTTAATGCAAGTGTGTTACTCAATGCACTTAGCAAATGTATGTGTTTTTAAAAAGCTGAAAGAAACCACATCCAAACGCAGGCAGATGTTATCGCTAGTTGGCTGGAAAGACAGTTTATTTTTATGTACTTTGGACTTTTCAGTATTTTCCATCAAGATAGATTGTTTATATAATAAGAAAACAGAGTTTATCCTGAAAAATAAGTACATAAAATTTTTAAACTATGAATTAGGTTTCCCAGGAGTGGTGCAGTGAACTACCTGCATAGCCATAAGCTATGCGCCTGTGTGAAACACATTTCTCATCATTGTACATCCTTTTCTTGCTGTTCTTCAGTCATCAAGTCATGTCTGACTCTTTGCAGCCCCATGAATCGCACCATGTCAGACTGCTCTGTCCTCCACTATCTCCCAGAGTTTGCTCAAATTCAAGTTCATTTAGTTGGTGATGCTATCTAATCATCTGATCCCCTGCCACCCTCTTTGTACCTTTTTGATTTTGTGCCTCATGCATGTATTATCTATTAAAAAATAATTAATATTTTTACCTGTTCAGAATGCTGGGAGAAGAAATCCTCCCATGTAGAATGGTTTACTCATTTTCTACCCACCTCCCTCTACCTCTGTGTAATTCCACCTCACCTCTACCCCATCTTTGGGCCTTCGAGGGGTAAGGGACCTCTTCCTGGGGCTCCCCAACTGGTTAGCAGGTGCTACCCAATTTGTTATGGTAGAATGTGATCATTCTCATCTGGCAGCATGGAGTTGACTGGCTTGATTGTAACAATTAGAATTGCAAACCATAACCCAAAACAAAGACCACTTCAAAAATCCAGTGCTTACCAAAACATGATGCTGTGATGAGAAATTTAAATGAAAAAGAGAAAATAAAAAAGACCTTTGTGCAACCAGACTTGGGGTGGACAGAACTCTGTAGTCTTCTGGGGCAGAGGTAAGATGAACATTCTTAATCATTAGTAAATATTTGAGATGAAAGCTTTTTTCACTTACCTCCTAATTATCATTTTTTCCAAAGCATCTGCTTCTGGGAGAAGATTAATTAGTTGGCTATTCCTAAAGGCTGGATTTGAGGAGATCAAAGGCCCTCAAAATGTAATGGAGAGAGAACTAAACTGTGGAAAAAAATTTTTTTGGAGGAATGAAGATCAAAATCTGTTTTGGGGAGTGTCACAGTGGATGAGGTTTGCTCTGATTTTTTTTCTTTTCTTCCAGAAAAATAAAAGCCCTTGCCAGGACACAAATGTTTGACTTACACTGCATTAAATTGGCCTTCTCTTTGAAGGGCTACCACTTAAAATGTCTCTCTTCTTCAATAGATAAACACATGAAAGACATGTTTCATCTAAATCTATATGCAGAGCCTTTATGAGATACTTTGCAGGGAAACATGAAGACTCAAATATGGTTTCCTTACTTACTTAAATGTGATTTCCTTATGTGCACCTCAGACATTTCCTCCACTGATTTCTTCCTTCTGATTTAAACAAGTCAACCAACAAATAGATATTGATACATTATGCAATTTTATCTTATGTCTGCACAATGACTTGGAAACTGGGCTTGCCAACATCTTTCTCCCCAGCCCACATGAGACTCTGCTTCTCCACAGCTTTTCCTTTCCTTTCTATAAAGTCATTGTTATAGACTGAATGTTTGTGTTGCACAGAATTCATCTGCTGAATGGGACTAGTGCCCTTATAAAACAGATCCTAGGGAACTCCTTTAATCTTTCTGCCATATTGAGAACATGTTGAGAAGATATCCATCTATGGACTAGGAAATCATCCCCACCAGATGCTGACTCTGTAGGCATCTTGATCTTGGACGTCCCAGGCTCTATGAGAAATAAATGTTTGTTGTTTATAACCTACCCAGATAGTGGTATTTTTTTAATGGTGCATGGACTAAGACAATCCTACTTCTTAAATTTTAATTTGATAGCTAAATATATCTGGTATAAACTTTAGAAAAAATAAGCTTTCCCAGTGGCTCAGACGATAAGGAGTCTGCCTGTAATGCAGGAGACATGAGTTCAGTCCCTGGATTGGGAAGATCCCCTGGAGAAGACAATGGCTACCCATTCCAGTATTCTTGCCTAGAGAATTTCATGGACAGAGGAGACTGGCAGGCTATAGTCCACGGGGTTGCAAAGAGTCAGATAAGACTGAGCGACTAACATTTTCACTTTCACACTTAAGAAAATATAGATTAGCAGGAGATTTTAAATTACTGCTAAGTCCCACACTTAAAGAAAACTATTAACATATTATGATTTAATCTGTCGCTCCAGCTTTTTTCTAGTCATAAAATTACTTTTCTACATAAACTGAATATTATAGCATACACTGTTTTCTAATTCCTGCCCCCCTTCTTTGCATTTCCACAACACTGATCTATAAGATAGAGAAGAAAACAACTCTATTCTGACCAAGGTGGGTGTTGAAATGGTCTGATAACACACACCAATCACATTTCATCGCAAATTGTACTATACTTAGCTAGGTGTTTTTGTATATGTTGGCCTTCAAAAGACCAACTGAGCCTACTCTGTGAGTCATCAGATGAGCATCTGGTGAGCAACCCCACTACAAGTAAGCTGTGTTCTACACCCAACACAGTCACACACCTAGAGGTGATAGTGGGCCCTACCTGGGCCCCAGGGCCATCTGATGCATCTGCAGCCACCCCTGGCCCTGTAATTGGCCGTGGTGTGGTTTATTTGATCAGTTTGGGGAAAAGTGTCTCTCATCCCTTTCCCACTACTGAATGAAGGCACCGTTGAGATGCTGGCCTCTTCAACTCAGAATCTAAGGGCTGGGGCTATCTCCTCCCCATCCTGAGCTCTGCCTTCCTGACTGCCCCAAACAGGCTCATTTTCTAGGACTGCACTGTTCATTACTCAAGTCACACTGTACCTAACCCCTTTGGCACTTGCTATTAGGAAGAAGTCAAGTGGGCCTTAGAAAGCATCACTACGAACAAAGCTAGTGGAGGTGATGGAATTCCAGTTGAGCTATTCCAAATCCTGAAAGATGATGCTGTGAAAGTGCTGCACTCAACATGCCAGCAAATTTGGAAAACTCAGCAGTGGCCACAAGATTGGAAAAGGTCGGGGGGCGGGGAGAGGCGGGGGCGGCCCGGGTGCAGGCAAAGGCTCGGGGGCCGGGGCACGGCTGCTGCAGCTCTTGCCGGAGCTGAGCCGAACCGAGCGCCCGCCGCCCGCTGCGTGCGCCTCCGCGCCATGGCTGGCCTCAACTCCCTGGAGGCGGTGAAACGCAAGATCCAGGCCCTGCAGCAGCAAGCAGATGAGGCGGAGGACTGCGCGCAGGGCCTGCAGCGCGAGCTGGACGGCGAGCGCGAGCGGCGCGAGAAAGCCGAAGGTGATGTGGCAGCTCTCAATCGACGCATCCAGCTCGTTGAGGAGGAGTTGGACAGGGCTCAGGAAGGACTGGCCACAGCCCTGCAGAAGCTGGAGGAGGCAGAAAAGGCTGCAGATGAGAGTGAGAGAGGGATGAAAGTGATAGAAAACCGCGCCATGAAAGATGAGGAGAAGATGGAGATTCAGGAGATGCAGCTTAAAGAGGCCAAGCACATCGCCGAGGAGGCTGACCGCAAATACGAGGAGGTAGCTCATAAGTTGGTCATCCTGGAGGGTGAGCTAGAGAGGGCAGAGGAGAGTGCCGAGGTGTCTGAACTAAAATGTGGTGACCTGGAAGAAGAACTCAAGAATGTCACCAATAACCTGAAGTCACTAGAGGCTGCATCTGAAAAGTATTCTGAAAAGGAGGACAAATACGAAGAAGAAATTAAACTTCTGTCCGACAAACTGAAAGAGGCTGAGACCCGTGCCGAATTTGCAGAGAGAACAGTTGCGAAACTGGAAAAGACAATTGATGACCTGGAAGAAAAACTTGCCCAGGCCAAAGAAGAGAACGTGGGCTTACATCAGACACTGGATCAGACATTAAACGAACTAAACTGTATATAACCAAAACAGAAGAGTCTTGTTCCAACAGAAACTCCAGAGCGCCGTGTCTTTCTCTTCTCTTGTGAAGTTTCTTTTGTTATTGCCTCTTTGCTTTGCTGGAAATGTCAAGCAAATTATGAATACATGACCAAATATTTTGTATCAGACAAGCTTTGAGCACCAGTTAATCTGTTCCTTCCTGTTTTTCAAAATGACACCAGTTTTTTCAGCTCTATTTTTATCCTTAAATTGCATATATTCCTAAGGTAGGCAGGGTATTTCATATTGAGCATACATACTCTCTTTTAAGACTGACGGCATTTGGTTCCTGGGAGAATAGACAACCCCACACTTTGAAAACACAGATTCTGATGTCTAGTCATGGGTCAGTTTAAAACGTTGAGAATGTCCACGTGGTAGGAGGCCAGGGATCATCACATTAAAATGGGTGGGGATTTTCCATCCAGACCAAAAAAGGTGGGGTGGGGTTACTGTGGGAAGTCATAAACCACGAAGAGGTTAACCTGATCATCCCGGCTCTTTTCTGCACCCCACCGTGCAGAACAGAACAGACATCCTCTGAGCAGTCAGCATGAGAATGCTTAGAACAGAGTCATAATAATTAACCCAAATGTGTTTTGGATAGATCCTTGATATGCTCTTCTATATGTTTCTTTCCATCTAAAGTTCTCTGAGGAGCTGATGTCTTATTCCAATAATGACCCATGCTTATCTGCTCTGATACGAGGCCATCCACTCAGGAGGAATGAATGTTGGAGAATTCAGTCCTATTCAGAGAAGCAGTCTTTTTCAAAACCATCAGTAATTGAGCAAGACTGTTTCTGTAAACAGATATTAGGCAGAATGGCCCTCTCGGACAGCAAAGTAAAAACTAAAAAAATTGGCATAACTTCATCTCCATACTTGAGAGAATGGCAAATTGGAGATTTACTTATCTAGAATTTTAATTCCTTCTTCAGGACCAAGTTAATGAAAGACCAAGAAACTCCTGATTAAACTGGATATGGAGTATTTTGTACACAGGGCTGCACAAAATGTGTTATATTTTGTTATATTTCTGCTTTCTCCGTTTAACATCTCAGAGCTGAAACATTCCACATTCCCCAGCAGTGTGGGGGCCAACTCAAGTTTACAATTCTGACTAAAAAAATCACCCTGCTTCTAGCTTATCTGAATCCTCTGCCCCTCACTCCTATTTATTAAGCGCCACACTACCCAGGAGATACACTAGCAAATTGTGCAACTGAATAAAACCCACACTTTCCATTTAGATTCTTGCAACTGTATCATATGTAATAGTATCACTTTTTCTACATTTTGGTCAAATAAATTTTTACATAAACTCCAAAAAAAAAAAAAAAAAGATTGGAAAAGGTCAGTTTTCATCCCAATCCCAAAGAAAGGCAATACCAAAGAATGCTCAAACTACCGCACAATTGCACTCATCTCACACGCTAGTAAAGTAATGCTCAAAATTCTCTAAGCCAGGCTTCAGCAATATGTGAACCGTGAACTTCCTGATGTTCAAGCTGGTTTTAGAAAAGGCAGAGGAACCAGAGATCAAATTGCAGACATCCGCTGGATCATGGAAAAAGCAAGAGAGTTCCAGAAAAACATCTATTTCTGCTTTATTGACTATACCAAAGCCTTTGACTGTGTAGATCACAATAAACTGTGGAAAGTTCTGAAAGAGATGGGAATACCAGACCACCTGACCTGCCTCTTGAGAAACTTGTATGCAGGTCAGGAAGCAACAGTTAGAACTGGACATGGAACAACAGACTGGTTCCAAATAGGAAAAGGAGTTCGTCAAGGCGGTATATTGTCACCCTGTTTATTTAACTTCTATGCAGAGTACATCATGAGAAACGCTGGACTGGAAGAAACACAAGTTGGAATCAAGATTGCTGGGAGAAATATCAATAACCTCAGATATGCAGATGATACCACCCTTATGGCAGAAAGTGAAGAGGGACTCAAAAGCCTCTTGATGAGAGTGAAAGTGGAGAATGAAAAGGTTGGCTTAAAGCTCAACATTCAGAAAACGAAGATCATGGCATCTGGTCCCATCACTACATGTGAAATAGATGGGGAAACAGTGGAAACAGTGTCAGACTTTATTTTTCTGGGCTCCAAAATCACTGCAGATGGTGACTGCAGCCATGAAATTAAAAGATGCTTACTCCTTGGAAGGAAAGTTATGACCAACCTAGATAACGTATTCAAAAGCAGAGACAAAGGTTCGCCTAGTCAAGGCTATGGTCTTTCCTGTGGTCATGTATGGATGTGAGAGCTGGACTGTGAAGAAGTCTGTGCACCAAAGAATTGATGCTTTTGAACTGTGGTGTTGGAGAAGACTCTTGAGAGTCCCTTGGACTGCAAGCAGATCCAACCAGTCCATTCTGAAGGAGATCAGCCCTGGGATTTCTTTGGAAGGAGTGATGCTAAAGCTGAAACTCCAGTACTTTGGCCACCTCATGCGAAGAGTTGACTCATTGGAGAAGACTCTGATGCTGGGAGGGATTGGGGGCAGGAGGAGAAGGGGACAACAGAGGATGAGATGGCTGGATGGCATCACTGACTCGATGGACATGAGTCTGGGTGACCTCCGGGAGTTGGTGATGGACAGGGAGGCCTGGCGTGCTGTGATTCATGGGGTCGCAAAGGGTCGGATATGATCTGATCTGATCTGATCTGATTAGGAAGAAATCGGGGTGGGCAAAGGCCACCACTGAAGAGTGTCCTTTAGTAAAGTGTGTACAGCCTACAGCTGTAAACATTTGCAGGGGTTTTTAAGTCAAAGGGATGTTGAGAGAATCCAGGAATGATCTGTTGCAGAAATGCAGGATATACTTGGAGGACATATTCTAATTAAGTCTGGATCCAACATGAAGGCAAGTTAAGCCAAGAAGATGTTAAGATCCAGAGGAATTTTTGAAAAGTTAATGAATTGTTCTTTACCTGCAGAGTTTCCCAAGCTGGTGGATCATCAGAATCACTTGGACTACTTTTAAAACTTGAGATTCCCTCCTACTGTATGGCACAGGGAACTATATTCAATACCCTGTGATAAACCATATGGGAAAAAAATATGAACAAGGAAAAAAAAAAAGCCTCTAGATTCCCACCAGATCTCCAAGGTTCAAATTTAATAGATCTGGGAAAGGGCTATTAGTGTTTACCTATTTCTTACTTTGTTTTAGTAAAACATTTCATGTTTTTTCCTTTCCTTTCTTTTTCTTAAGCTAAAAAAAATTGATTTATTGTCAATTTTTCCTCTTTAAGCTGAACTTTTTATTTTCCTTATTTTTTAATTAATTGGTTAATCAATTTATTTGGCTCATGCTGTGTCTTAGCTGCAGCATTCAGGGATCAGGATTTCCCATCTTTGTTGTGGCATGCAGGAACTTTAGTTGAGACATGTGAATTCCTATTTGCCTCATGTGGGATCTAGTTGCCTAACCAAGGATTGAAACCGAACCCCCTGCATTGGGACCTCAGAATCTTAGCCACTGGACCTCCAGGGAAGTCCCTAAGCAGGCCAATTTTTTAAAATTGAATTGATTTGTTAATTCAGACAACACCAGTTCAGATTGCTTTGTTTGTTTACAGCAGTGGTTCTCAAACCTGGATGCACCTCAGAATCACCTTGGGAAATTTTAGAAATCCTACTACCCAGCACCCCATATTAATTACATCACAATTGGTAGAGATGGAGCTAGGCTTCAGTTCCTCAAAGCTCCAGGCAATTACAAAGTCAGCAAAGACTTAGAATCACTGGGTGAGACCCAGATTGAAGTATCAACCCAGGTGAGAACTCCCAAGGAGGGAACTAGTGTAGCCCTTACCTAACAAAGGTGATGGTGCTGGCAGGAGGATGCTGACACACTAGTCTGCCCAATGCACTCACAGCCAAGCTCTTAGAATATTTAGGAAATCTGTAAATTGATATGCCTAGTCAGCCTACTCAAAGAACGTCCCTGCTTGCTGCTGGGTAACCCGTATAACCAACATTGGCAAGCAAGAGTCACTACTGGGACTTCTCTGGTGGTCCAGTGGCTAAGGCTCCACACTCCCATTACAGTGGGGCCTGGATTCAATTCTTGGTCTGGGAAGTACATATCACATGCAAAACAAAGAGTCTGCATGCCACAACAAAAGGCTTTGCAGGCCACAATGAAGGTTGAAGATCCTGTGTGCTGCAATTAAGGCCTGGAGCAGCCAAATAAAATTTTTTTTAAAAGAGTCACTGTTCCCAGGCTTAGCCACTTTTTTTCCCTTCTCTTCACCCCTCCTTACCCTTCCTGTGTCCTCCTCTCCTCTACCGATTGACACCCTCACATGTGAATAAACAATTTGCACATAAAAAAATAAATGTTTCATGTATATGACCATATGTGAAATAGATCACCAGTCCAAGTTCAATGCATGAAACAGGGCACTCAAAGCCGGTGCACTGGGACAACCCTGAGGGATGGGATGAGGAGGGAGGTGGGAGGGGGGTTCAGGATGGGGGACACATGTACACCCATGGCTGATTCATGTCAATGTATGGCAAAAACCACTACAATATTGTAAAGTAATTAGCCTCCAATTAAAATAAACTAAAAAAAAATTTAAAAAGTGAATAAATGTTTTTATTCTTTTGTTGAGGCAGTGGGTAAGTTCCTCAGTTCTGTCTCATCACAGTGAAAATTTGAAACAGCAGGCCAGTGTTCCAGCTCGGTTACAGCTCAGTTTTATTTGGCAAGCAAAGGAAAATACATCCTTGAGGCGTGAGGGCAGGCCAACCCGAAAGAAGAGCCTCGATCCATCTTGGCTTCCTCTCCCTGAGCCTGCCCTATGTAAACTGGGCTGGCCAGGAGGCTGCTTGTTTCACCTGAGGTTCTCACTCTGGTCCTGGGATCTTCCTTTGTTCTATTTTTGCAGGCTTCTTCCTTCTTTGTCTTTTAGCTACCGCCATTTTTGACTCCTTTTTCCTATTCTAACTACCTAACACTTTGACACCGATTTCAATGGCATATGTCTTAAACTGAATGTGGTTTATTAACAGTTGCTGTCCAGTGGCTCAGTCATGTCCAACTCTTTTCGACCCCGTGGACTATATCATGCCAGGCTTTCCTGTCCTTCACCATCTCCCAGAGTTTGTTCAAACTCATGTTCGTCGAGTCGGTGATGCCGTCCAACTGTCTCATCCTCTGTGGTCCCCTTATCCTCCTGCCCTCAATCTTTCCCAGCATCAAAGTCTTTTCCAATAAAACAGTAAGTCACCAAAAATGAATCACTGCTATTCACCAGGCACTGGGTCGATCAATGTCATGATCTCATTTCATGCTTACAATGTAGCCAAAATTCGGCCTCTGTACACGGGTGCCAAATTTATTCTCAGAGACAAAGTATTGGACAAACTAGAAAACGATAGCTTTATTACTTTGCCAGGCAAAAGGGGGACCATAGCAGGATAATGTCCTCAAAACTGTGTGTCTCAACCTGGAGGCAATAGTAAAGAGTTTTATAGCAATGGTTCATAGAGAAGGGCATGATCAGCTCATGGACATTCGTCTGATTGGTTGGTGGTGAGGTTATTGGGAGTCAGCATCATTAATCTTCTGGTTCTAACTGGTCTGGGGTCTACCTCCTTGTAGGCAGCATGCAGCTAACTTCTTCCACCTGGTGGGGGTTTCAGTATCTGCAAAACAGCTCAAAGATATTGTTATGAACGTCCCTTTAGGGGTGAACCGAGGCCCTACCGTAAGGCTGAACTATTGTTTCCTGACAATTCCTCCCTTCTCCCTGCACCCCTTCCCTTCCTTCATCAGCAGCTTCTTGAACCTGCCCTTTGGAACTCAGGGAAGATCCTGGAGGCAGAACGAAATCTATTTCCTACAAACAAGAAACTGGGGACCCGGAAGCTTTTTGCTCAGGAGCCCCACAGGTTCTGCTATGTTACAATGCAAGGTTTTGGTAAGTACTCTTATCATTTCTAATTCTCTTTGAAGAAGCTGAGGCTTCAGATGTGAGCAACACAGCTACCCCGTACACTGCACTGTGACTCTAGAAGCTGTGTATGTATGCTAAGATGCTAAGTCATTTCCAACTCTTTGAGATGCCTTGAAGTGTAGCCCACAAGTCTCCTCTGTCCATGGGATTCTCCAGGCAAGAATACTGGAGTGGGTTACCATTTCTTTCTCCAGGGGATCTTCCAGACCCAGGGATTAAACCCGTGTCTCTTATGTCTCTTGCATTGGCAGGAGATTTCTTTACCACTAGCACCACTGAGCTGGGATTCTGCAACCTCTTTTCTTCTTTGCTTTGTCAGGTTCTGCCAACAAGGGGTGCAAGGAGAGGGAAGGAGGGATTGCCACTTTGCTCAGCTTCCTGCGCCTGTCAACACCCTCTCAGTGATGGCCCTTGCCTTCAAAGATCTGGGCTCCCACTCCACAGTGTCGCTCCTGACAGCTTCTAGATTCTGAGAACCCCAGCTTTTCTTTCATGTTCCCCCCAACCCCCGCAGCCCTAGAGAGGGCAAAACTGCTGCTTTCTGTGATTTTATTGTGTTCTTGCTGGGTTACCTTTTTGCTTCTGTAGTCCCTATAGCACTGATTTAATCAATTCCCTATACAAAATTATCTCTGGTAAAGCAGTCAGCGGGTTTCTGTTTTCCTAACCGATAAAGGAGTAAAGTAAGTTACTCAAGGACACACAGTAGAAATGGCAGAGGGATTTCCCAGATGGTCCAGTGGTTAAGACTCCACACTCCAAATGCAGGGGACCTGGATTTAATCCCTGTTCAGGGAACTACATCCCATGTGCTGCAACTAAAGATCCTACAACAAAGATCAAAGATCTGGTGTGCTATAACTAAGACCTGGCACAGCCAAATAAGTAAATAAATATGAAAAAAAAATGGTAGAATCAGGATTCAAACCTAGTTCCTCTGACTCCAGAGCACCTACTCTGTCCTGTGCCACTAAGAGCTTCTCAGCAAATGGCCTAGAGCCTCCAAGAGAAAAGAGTCTCATCCGACCCTAGTTTTCTTCAGGACAGCCTCTTCTGAAATATTAACAAAAAAATGTGTTTATACCCATTAAAAACACATAACTTTAAAGAAAAATGGCTACTGATGTGTGAAATGGAAAAATATATGGTACATTCTGAAAGTGCTTGAGAATGCTTACCTTTAATGTTGATGAAAATCCTGGATTCTTGAAATAAAAGTGTCTCATATAGGCTAGTACAATCATCAGAGTGAAGTTAAGTTTTAATATTTTTAAACCCCAACAGTTCACAACTCCATACTAATATTTTTAAACCCCAACAGTTCACAACTCCATACTAATGTATGCTTCTATAGTATATTATAGGTTGTGATTCATTGGCCAAAGGAGAAAGAACTTCATGAACTATGGAATGGATATCACACAGCTTATCTCATCTACACCCAGTCTATGTTCTTCAGAGCAGGGGTCCCCAACCCCTGGGCCGTGGCCTGGTACTGGTCTGCGACCTGTTAGCAACCAGGCTGCATAGTAAGAGGTGAGCAAGTGAGCAAGCACAGCTTCGTCTTCATCTGCTACTCCCCATTGTTCCCCACCTCTTGCATTATCACCTGACAGCTCACCACCCCCCGCCCCCCATCCGTGGAAAAACTGTCTTCCGGAAAACCAGTGCCTGGTGCCAAAAAGGTTGGGGACCACTGCTTTAGACTATATGGAAACTGGAGAAAAGATCATGCCTCTGTTTCATCTTGATTCAGACTGGGAGCCCAGTTCCCAGCAAGTCAGGAGCCTGTTTCCTCATCTGTAAATACCTATTTCCTAGTCCTAGTACTAAAGTGAGGCCTATGAATAAACAGCAGGCAATACAGAGAAGGCAGCTGATGCATTTTAGTTATTCTGTTCTTAACATACACACCACACACACACACACACACACACACACACACACACACACACATGCTGTGTAACCAAATGTTACTGAAAAGTGTAAAAGTAACACTGTACACAATGTACAGGACAAGAAAATTATTCTAGAGATGATGCCATTATCAAATTAATGCAATCCAAATCAAATTTTCAAGAAGGTTCTATAGTACTTACTAATATAATTTTTATGCTTATAAAAATAGTATAAAATTTTTAAAAACCATTATCCAAGATGGAAATCTACAAAGTTAGAAGAAAAAGGTCCTCTGTAATCCCATCTGCTGGAGGTCTCCACTGTGAAAAGACTGGCACATGCCCTTTCAGACTGTACATACAGAAACACATGTGGCTGAGAGTCAGCCCTGATGAAAGTTCACTTGTAACTCAGCCCCTGTTGCAGGTATGGGCCTAGCCCTCAGCTGGCAGGACTACTTTCTTCTGCAAGGTCTCCCCCAATTTCACCTTCCCCACACTCCCACTGCTCCCTCTTAGTTTATGCTTCTTTTCCTTTCAAAGAATCCTGCCTCTCCTTTGGGTCAGTCTTCAAGGGGACCATTGGTCGTTGATCCCTGTCCATCCACTACTGAATGGGGCTCATGCTTTGGATTTGCAAATAGAGGAGGGACGTAGGTAAGAAACCCTCATCTTGGCTAAACTCAAGGTAGAGTATCTGTATCAGCTCTCTAGGCTGTGTAACAAATTACCCCATAGCTCAGAGGTTTAAAACAACATTTATTAGCACCTGGTTTCTATGTGTCAGGAATCTGGGTGTGGCTTTGCTGGGTCTTTCATTCAAGGTGTCAGCTGGAGCGGAAGACTTTTCAAGACTCAACTGGGAAGGCATCTCTTCATGAGACCATTGGCAAGATTCAGTTCCCTGTGGGCTGTTGGCCAGTGGACACATTCAGTTTCCTGACACATGGGCCTCTCTACAGGGCAACTCACAATGGTGTTATCAAAGCCAGCAAGTGAGAAGAGACAAAGAAAGATAGCAGTAGCAAGATAAATCCCAGCCTGTTGTGACCTGTTCTTGGTGATATCTCATCACCTTTACAGCATGTTATTTGACAGAACCAAGTTCAACCTAGGGACTGAGGGACACTGAGAAAGGCAAGAACTTCTACTGGGGTAACATCAAACTTACAGCCCAAGCAAGGTCTGAATTCATGTACGTGTGTATTTTTTGGCCGCCCTGGGTTTTCTTTGCTGCTCGCAGGTTTTCTCTAGTTGCAGCGAACGAGGGCTACTCTTCCTTGTGGTGCTCAGGCTTCTCTCTGTGGTGGCTTCTCTTGGTTCGGAGCACAGGCTCTAAAGCATGGACTTAATAATTGTGACATATGAGCTTAGTTGCCCTGAGGCATTGGGATCCTCCTGGAACCGACCCCTGTCACCTTCATTGACAGGCAGATTCTCAACCACTGGACCACCAGAGAAGTCCTAAGTTTCTTAAAGTTCATCAAATACACTTTAAGATATTTTCAAAGTACAGTGTATTATCAAATCTGCCTTAACTCCAATGGGTGATCCTAAGCTATAGCCTGAAATCTAACTGTCTCATCACTCTCTGCTTTAAGGCCAGTTCCAAGCCATGCAGTGAAATGGCAGTGTCTTTGGGAATCTGACCAGCCCATTGCCTCTTAGTGGCCCTTCTCCTGCACACACTACTTCTGTGTCCTCTCCACACTTCCCTCCTCCTTCTGAACCTCTTCCCAGGATAGTCTCTGACTTTGTGCTTGGTCTGATCTAATATCCAGCTGACCATTTAGTGCTCACTCATTGATCTGCGAACAGCAGAGGAAACTTCCTTTCAGGTGGCTGACCTCCTGGTCCCAAATGCCTTCCATCCTGCATCTCCTCACTTTTCTGCCCAGTTTGAGTCTCCCCCTGGACCTTTTGTTATATCCACAGCATCTGGTTTTTGGACTGTTTAATCTGGCTTCTGTATGAGCAAGGTCCAGTTGGGAAATCAGTATCTGCTCTGCATATTTCATGCAAAGAGCTGGTTGCAAAGATAGTGAAGGGGCAGGAGAACACAGGGAGAAGAGATGCTTCAGACATCAAGATGTTAGAGTCCTTACTGCTGCTGGCCACCTAGATTCCTTGCCACTCGCTGTTCACCACCCCTGCTCACCACCCTCTGATGCTGCCGAGAGCAAGAGATGGTGTAGGCTGGTTTCTTCTCCTGCTTTGGAGTCCCCACTGGCAGACTCCCACCAAGAGCAGCTAGCAGGATGGTCTGGGAAATGTAGTATGGACACTGCCCACTTTGCCAAGCCAAAGTTCAGAGCCCTCCTCTAGACACAGGACCCATCATCCGGTCTTTGGCCCTTTGCCTTGGCAGCTAGGCATGTGTATGTGCTCAGTTGCTCAATCGTGTCTAACTCTTTTGTGCCTCCATGGATCGTAACCGGTCAGGCTCCTCTGTCCATGGATTTCCCAGGCAAGAATACTGGAGTGAGTTGCCAATTCCTCCTCTAGGGTATCTTCCTGACCCAGGGGACTAACCTGAGTCTTTAGTGTTGTCTCTTGCATTGGCAGGCAGGTTCTCTACCACTAGAGCCATCTGAGAAGTCCTTGGCTGCTAGGAGAACACCTTTAGTCAGCCTCTCACCTACAGAGGTTTCAAAAGACAAAATGAAATGAGCGGCCACACCTACACAAGGTGGGGCAGGCTCTGAACTCATCCAGTGCTCTGAACTTGGGAAAGGATGGGCTTACCTTGCAACTGGTCACCTGGGTTGGGGGAGGGGGGGAAATCTATGGCCAGGAAAACTCGTTGCTTTGTTTTTGCTTCCTTAGCAGCTTTTCAGTTCAGCTTCCTTCCATTTTTCAATTTTGATTCGTTCTATATTTCCTAGGAGATATGGTAGAAATCTTTGACTCTGGCATCACAGAAAACAGGAAATTGCATTTTATGGAGTTTTATTATCTCTGGTTCCCACTTGGTCCTGGTGCACTTCTGAGTTGAATGTCTGCCTTTGAACAAGTGGCACATTTAGCAGGGATCCAGACATACTTATTGAAATTCTGGTACTAGCCTGACCCTGGATATAGAAGTGAAAAAGGAAAGGAAAGCATTGGCCCAGTCTTCATCTTTAAGTAGCTTATGGTTTTGTTACGGAAGGAGGCTTACGTGCATGCACCTTAGGAAAGCAAACAGGTAAATTCTACAGTGTTTGAACTGGTGGTATCCATTCTGAGGATTACAGTTCAGAAGAGCAGTATTTCTTTCTAAAAAAGGGATTATATTTGGAAGGCAAAGGAGAGGGAGAGTAAGTTCCTAGCACAAAGAGCTGATAGCCAAGGCAAGAAATGAGCAAACATATATGGGTAGACAGTGAGATGGTTTAGCTGGTTAGGAAAACACAGCTAATATTGTGGAGGATCTTGAACATCTTTTCAGGAAATTGAACTTGAGGCTATAGCAGCCAACCCGTGGCCATGAAAACAGTGACAGTTATAAACCATCTTGTCATCACTCAGGTTCTAGAGAAAAAAATATATAAGCAGCCTAAAAGTTGCAATCTTTTAATAAACATGACTCCAGAAATAAATTTTGTTCTATAAGCTTAATAATTGTATTTTTATAAAATAATGACCCATTGGGTATCAAGTGGGGGAATATTTTACCTTACATCCAATGTATTTTTTTTTTCTCCTTAAAGTCTAAATATACCTCATCATTCTAATCTGTTTGATTCCTGAGCTTGGAAAGTGCATTGAGATAGAAAGGGGTATTGTGATTTCTAAATCCATTCGATTCCTGAATTTCCTGAGTTCCTGAATTAGGAAAGTAAAGGATTTGAGTCCTAATTCAAAAAAAGTATCCTAGGAACTCCCCTGGTGGTCCAGTGATTAAGACTTTGAGTTTCCACTGCAGGAGGTATGGGTTCAGTCCCTGGTCAGGGAACCAAGATCCCACATATCACAGGGTATGGAGAAAAAATAAAGAACATCCTAGTCTGTTCAGTGCCTGGATTTGTAGAGAGTGTTAGGACCGCAAGGCAGGTCTGTACCAGATTTTCCAGTGCCCCCTCTCCCACTTCCTCCTGGTTCCCTGATGCAATCTGCCTGAGTAAATATTCAGGGCCCCAGTACAAGTCAGTGTCTTCTACCACCTGCTTTTAGGTGAGGAAGTTGACAATGACGCCCCGAAGCCCACCCACCACAGACACACACACAGACACACACACTAGTTTTTGACTCTGAGAAGGGTCTCTCTAGTGGCCAATCTACACAGCATCCTGAGGAACAGGATGCCACTGGAAATCTGCATTTTATTCAAGTAAAATGTCTTAGCAGCTGCACTTCTCATTTTCCAAAAGGCAGGGGCTGATATGAAGAAGTTGGCTTCATCCATATTTTGAAGCGGTTTTTGGCTGGACTAAAGATGTTGCTCTTGGCTTTACAGGTAATGTGAAACATTGGACGACACAAGTTTTAAAGCAGGCTGGAAGTACACTCGCTTCAGCAGCACATATACTCAAGTATGGATGGAAGTGACCAGATCTCCATTGGATAAGGCAATGCTTGCCCTCAGTACTTGGGGAACTATCAGAGGATAAATTTTGAGCCTGCAGATGGCCAGTTTAAGAAATTTAAAAAAATAAAATAAATTAAAACCTCTTTGCCTATGCCCAGCTTGGTGCTCAGATGAGGGAAGGAACTGCCATCATTTTTTGCAGGCTGAGGAAGGCAAGCACAGAAATCAGCTAAAAGGAAGGACCCTTACTTAGCTCCACCACCCTCCTGCTCCACCTCTTCAATCACGGAGGATGGCTGTCTCCCCCTCCACAGCTCCTCACATTCTGACACAAGGGAAGTCTATTAAAATGAAGGTCAAGAACCACTGGCAGAAAAGAGGAAGTTATCACCAGAAGACACCTTGCAGACTGTATCAGTTAGGATTAAGTTTGACTCAGGATAAGAATTCCAATATGTATGGCTGAGTCCCTTTGCTGTCCACCTGAAATCATCACAACGTTAATCGGCTATATGCCAATAAAAATTTTAAAGATTTTTTTAAAAGAAATTCAAAATAATGGCAAAGTGTTTTTTTTTCCTCCTGTAAAAGTCTGGAGGTAAGTAATTCAGACCGGGAGCAATGTCCTTGTTCCTCAAAGTCCTTGCGCTCTAGCCTGCTTCCAGATCACTATTCCATCATTCCAAGGAAATGGTTCAGATTTTCATGGTCCGATGTGGATGCTAGATCTTCAGTCATCTCCCAGGCAACAAAGCAAAAGAAAGGGCCAGGAAGGAGTGAACATGCTAACTATTTTTAAGGAAGTGTTCTGGAAGCTGGTACGGCTTTTGTGCTTATAGGTCCTCGTCCAGGGCTTGATCTCATGACTTCACTAGGTGAAATGCAGGCTGAGAAGTTCTGGAAGCCAGTGTGTCTGCTGGGAGAAGATGGTGGGTGGGTCTCTTTGAATCCCAACTGACAACTTCATGCCTTTTCTGCCAACACTCTTTGTGGGCTGCCTTATTGTGTCCAAGACCTGCATTGTGGTGATAACACATAACTGCTCCTTCCAACATGGTCAGCAGTTACACAGGAGTCTTACTGCTCCTTCTTTTTAAATTTTAATTAATAAATTAATTTCGGTTGGGCTGAGCCTTCATTCCTGCATGCGGGTTGTCTCTAGTTGCAGCGAGGGGGCTACCCTCGAGCTGCAGTGCCCAGGGTTCTCTTGTTGCAGAGCACAGGCTCTAGAGCTTGGGTTCAGTGCTTGGGGCACACAGTCCTAGTTGCTCCATGACTTTGGGGATTTTAGTTCCCTGATCAGGGATCAAACCCATGTCCTTTGCATTGGCAGGTGGATTCCTAACCACTGGACCACCAGGAAAGTCCCTTACTTCTCCTTCTTTACCGCCAGGGGTTCAAAACCTGTTTTTTTTAGAGGGTTCCTCCTTACTTACAGCTCAGAACAGGTCTACGCAGAAGACTTTAGAATGAGCTCTTTATTCCCTATATCAGGGATTGGTAAACATTTTCTATAACAGATCAGATAGTAAATATTTCTGGCTTTGCCAGATATGCTGTTCAGTCTCTGTTATAGGTACTCAACTCTAAACTTAGAGAGGGAAAGTAACCACTGATTATATACAAATGAATGAGCATGGTGTATTTCAATAAGACTTTATTTTGGACACTGAAATTTGAGTTGCATATAATTTTCATGTGTCATGAAATAGTATTCTTTAAATGTTTTTCAGCCATTTAAAAACATAAAAACTTCTCATCTCACTGTCCATCTAAAAATGTGTGATGGGCCAGATTTGGTACACAAACTGTGAATACCAACTTTTGCCCTAAAAGATGAAAGTGTAATCAATACAAATGACTATAAAGACATCACATATAAATGATTAGTGCTGGCTCTGAGCTGAGCCTAGTACACAGTCCTCACAATAGCACCATGATTAGGTTGCCTTTTGAGCCTTCTTTTGTAGGTGAGGAAACGAAGGCCCAGAGAGGCTAACTAACTTGGCCAAAATAACACAGCCAGCAAGAGTTCAGCCTCACTTGGAGTCTATATCAAATGATAGTGTTGTGTCACTCAGACAAGCCTGTAGAACCTGAATAGGAAGACTGGAAAGAAGGATTGGAGAGGAAAAGCAGGGGACCTCCTGCAGCATGGCTCACAGGGCAGATGCTACAAGAGGACACAGGTGCCTTTCCAGAGGATGGTGGAGGTGAAGGGTAGGCTCTGGCGTCAGACACTGGCTTCAGATCCTCACCCTCCCATCTGGAAGCTGCGTGGACTTAAGCAAGTGACAGGGCTTCCCTGAACCTTATTTCTCTCAACAGAAAAACAGGGAATGACATCACCTGTTTTGTGGAGTTGCTGGGGGGATGTGTATGAAGTGCTTTGTCTGTACAAGGTCATATGACTTTTGAAAACAGGTTCAGGATTTTAATGAAGGCCGAATAGTGTCTGGACCATGAGGAAGCAGGAGAGAAGGGTCTTTGGGGAGGGCATTTCTACTTCGGCAAGTATTCAGATATCGATAGAGAAGCACTTTGACCTTAGCTGACTGTGAGGAAGGGACCAAGGCAATTGCATCAGCTTCTTTGAGCTCTCACCCATGAGCTCTTCTGGGGGCCAGGAGGGTTGCAAAGAAGCAAAGCAAGAGACTCTGCCTGTCAGTGGGGGGACATAGGTTTGAAAAGTTAGAGAGACGCATAAAGCAATATTTCATCACCTCCTGCTTCCAGCCCTGCTCAGCCACAGTCACAAAAGACTCTGTTGAAGAAATGAAACCCCCTAACCATTGCAGGCAGAGGAACCAGAGGAACCAGAGATCAAATTGCCAACATCCGCTGGATCTTCAAAAAAGCAAGAGAGTTGCAGAAAAACATCTATTTCTGCTTTATTAACTATGTCAAAGCCTTTGACTATGTGGATCACAATAAACTGTGGAAAATTCTGAAAGAGATGGGAATATCAGACCACCTGACCTGCCTCTTGAGAAACCTATATGCAGATCAGGAAGCAACAGTTAGAACTGGACATGGAACAACAGACGTTCCAAATAGCAAAAGGAGTATGACAAGGCTGTATATTGTCACTCTGCTTATTTAACTTATATGCAGAGTACATCATGAGAAACGCTGGGCTGAAAGAAGCACAAGCTGGAATCAAGATTGCCAGGAGAAATATCAATAACCTCAGATATGCAGATGATACCACCCTTATGGCAGAAAGTGAAGAGGAACTAAAAAGCCTCTTGATGAAAGTGAAAGTGGAAAGTGAAAAAGTTGGCTTAAAGCTCAACATTCAGAAAATGAAGATCATGGCATCTGGTCTCATCACTACATGGGAAATAGATGGGGAAACAGTGGAAACAGTGTCAGACTTCATTTTGTTAGGCTCCAAAATCACTGTAGATGGTGACTGCAGCCATGAAGTTAAAAGATGCTTACTCCTTGGAAGGAAAGTTATGACCAACCTAGATCAGATTAGATCAGATCAGTCACTCAGTCGTGTCCGACTCTTTGTGACCCCATGAATTGCAGCATGCCAGGCCTCCCTGTCCATCACCAACTCCTGGAGGTCACTGAGACTCACATCCATTGAGTCAGTGATGCCATCCAGCCATCTGGGACCAACCTAGATAGCATATTAAAAAGCAGAGACATTACTTTGCCAACAAAGGTCCGTCTAGTCAAGGCTATGGTTTTTCCAGTAGTCATGTATGGATGTGAGATTTGGACAGTGAAGAAAGCTGAGTGCCGAAGAATTGATGCTTTTGAACTGTGGTGTTGGAGAAGACTCTTGAGAGTCCCTTGGACTGCAAGGAGATCCAATCAGTCCATTCTGAAGGAGATCAGTCCTGGGTGTTCTTTGGAAGGAATGATGCTAAAGCTGAAACTCCAATACTTTGGCCACCTCATGCGAAGAGTTGACTCATTGGAAAAGACTCTGATGTTGGGAGGGATTGGGGGCAGGAGGAGAAGGGGATGACACAGGGTGAGAAGGCTGGATGGCATCACCGACTCAACGGACATGAGCTTGGGTGAACTCCGGGAGTTGGTGATAGACAGGGAGGCCTGACGTGCTGCAACTCATGGGGTCGCAAAGAGTTGGACACGACTGAGCAACTGAACTGAACTGAACCATAGCAGGCAGGACCCTGGGAGTCCCTGCTCCTCCAGGTGGGGGCTTAAGAGTAATTTTATTAAGCATTTGGGTGAAGGTGCCATTCTGGGATCTGCACACATTTTCTTGTTCGTTATAATAATTATATGTTCAGTAATCAACCCTGAATATTCATTGGAAGGACTAAAGCAGAAGCTCCAATACTTTGGCCACCTGATGTGAAGAGCCAACTCACTGGGGAAGACCCTGATGCTGGAAAAGATTGAGGGCAAGAGGAGAAGGGGGTGACAGAGGATGAGAGGGTTGGATGACATCATCAACTCATGGACATGAGTTTGAGCAAGCTCTAAGACATAGTTAAGGACAGGGAAGCCTGGCGTGCTATAGTCCATGGGGTCACAAAGAGTCAGACATGACTGAGCAACTGAACAACCTTGTTCATTCCTTTCAGTAATCCCTCAGGGAGATGCTATCAGCCCCAATTTATAGACCATAAAACTGAGGCACAAATCAATTAAGTAACTCTCCTAAAGCAGGATTATAGCCCATGACTCCCACCTAGAGCCTAGCAGCCTAGCTAGGTGACTCCCACCTAGCAGGTGTGGGGAGCAGCCCCAAAAGGTGCGTGTTGAACAAACACCCTGAGGCAATCCTGGAGCACTCCAAAGTGTGAGAAGCAGCACTCTAGGTTACACGCAGTGGTGGACATCCTAGAATCTTGGTGCAAACAGAAGTCAGCTGCAGAGGTTTAAACTGTGGCGCTCTTTCAGGAGACTCACAAAAGGGATGCTGACTTTGCTTTTGACCTTTGTATAAAACAGACTCTCAGGACTTCCCTGGTGGTCCAGTGGCTAAGACTCTGTGCCCCAGTGCAGGGGGCCAGGGGGACTAGATCTCACATGCTACAATCAAGAGTTCTCATGCCACAACTAAAGATCCTGAGTGCTGAAACGAAGACCCAGCACAGCCACATAAATAAATAAAAATATTTTTTAAAAAGAGGTAACCGGGGTCTTCCCAGGTGGTCCAGTGGCTAAAATTCTGAGTTCTCAGTGCTGGGGGCTTGTGTTCAATCCCTGGTCAAAAGAACTAGATCTCACATGCTGCAACTAAGAGTTTGCATGCCACAACTAAGACTCAGCACAGCCAAATAAATATTAATAAATATTTTAGAAAAAGAGGTAAGCAGATACCTTATGATGTATTTTTTGTGCCCAGCAATAGCTCTTGAACTTGTACTTTCCCAGAAGCCTATGTTTGGGAATTCCAAAATATTTAATGTGACATGCACATTGTTGCTCAGTCGTGTCCGACTCTTTGAGACCCCGTGGACTGTCTCCTGCCAGGCTCCTCTGTCCATGGGATTTTCCAAAAAAGAATGCTGGGGTGGGTTGCCATTTCCTACTCCAGGGGATTTTCTGGACCCAGGGATAAAACCCATGTCTCCTGTGGCTCCTGCATTGCAGGCAGATTCTTTATCGTTAAGCCTCCAGGGAAGCCCTGATCCCTCATTAATTATTTATTAATTCACTTCTATGTACAAATGCATTTAATTCCAGTACTTTCCCCCTTTGACCTGTGATCTGTTTAGAAAGACAGTGAAGGATCGGATGAGGTGATGGAGAAAACACAATTCAGAGCGTGTGCCTTTCACTGAGAGGAGGCAGGTCTCAGCTTGACAATGAGTTTGCAGAGTCCTGGAAGGCTGCTTTAGCGTACTGGATCACCAAAAGGGCAGAGAGTTTCCAAGACAAACCTGGTTGGCTCTACAGGGTAGTCTGAGACCGAAAGAATGTGAAGATCACAGGGCCTGGCATTGGGAGAACTGCATTCCTGTCTTACCTTTGCAACTTAATAGTACCATGAACCCTGAGTTCCCACCCCTAGTCCTCTCTTCTCTCAGCTGTAAGGAAGGGTCAGTCATACCTGCCCCAACCTGCCTGAGTGTGACTGTGCTTTGGAAACTAGTTCCACTGCCAAAAATAAAATAAACAAGCACATCTTGTTATCATGACTCTTGGGAATGTCCCTCAGGGACCAGCCTCTGGTGGGTCTCTACAGGAGCTCATCCTGGATGATTCGGTGAGGAGCTGGCCCTGCAGCCCTGGCTGAATGTTTCTCCAGACCACACACTTAGAATGACTTAGAAGCACTTAGAATGACTCAACTTTGCCAAGATCAAAACCTTAAAGAGAGCAAGTTCAGCTGATAAGAAGCTTTCTTCAGGGAGTTTCAAATGAACAATTCAGGGTCTGCTGTTGCTAGGTTCACGTGGACCAGGCTCTGGGCTCCAGCTGCTGGCCTGGAGAACAGAGCTGCTAGTGCAGTGGCACAAGCCTAAGGAAACAGGCAAGTGGGACTGTTTTTTAACTGCTTGTTCTTAAGACTGTCCACAGAGCCCAGATCCACATAAGAGCAGTGTCCCAAGCCCACCAAACAGATGTGGGATGTGCCCTGCACCTGGGTAAAGTAGATGTTGCTGGATATGGACAGAGTGTGTGGGTGTGTATGTATTCTGTTTTTTTGTGAAGAGGGTAATGGTTGAGAAAAGAGTGAGCAATCATAATTCCCACTGGTTCCATATCCTAATTGAGAGTTTTTAGATATTTTGATTTAGAGGTACTTTCTTCTCTTGCTGGTTGGATAAAAAAATTTCCTCTATTGAGAATTAAATAATTTCTTAAGGAAATAAGGCGTACGTATGTATGTGTGAATGTATGTATTTATTTATCCCATATAATTTAATTTGCATTTTTTATATCAAAAGACTATCCTGTGCTGTGCTGTGCTTAGTCACTCAGTCCTGTCCAACTCTCTGTCACCCCATGGACTACAGCCCACCAGGCTCCTCCGACCATGGGGATTCTCCAGGCAAGAATACTGGAGTGGGTTGCCATGCCCTCCTCCCAAAAGACTATCCTACTAGCTACAAAATTAACACCAAGTTTTACAGCAGTGCTTCAACGTCCTCTTGCCTTAGCCACCTCCTCAAGTGACCTAGATACATTTTGATCCCTGGATAGGGTTAGCATGCTGCCCTGGGGAGGATTCTGTAGGAGAAATTATTCAGGAGGTCTGGGCTGCTTGTCAAGAGTCTGCTGTTCTTTACTTACAGACCTTGGTTTTCTTACTGGGGTTGGGAAAGCAGGGGATATAGGAACTAGAGTTAATTTACGGACATGTGTGTAAGTCTTGTTATTTGACAGAAACGTTTCTAAATGTTTATAAATATTAACTTAATTCATCCTCACCACCACCCTAAGAATTACAATTATTATCCCTGTTTTATAGAGCAGGCTAAACAATTGGTTCAGATTCCATAAGAATTTGGGAACTCTTGGAAGAGACCTCTGCCAAGATTAGCATCATTCTTAAACAAGAATGCCTCTCTCTTTTGGTGGCAGGTGGCGCTAGTTGCAAAGAATCTGCCTGCTAATGCAACCGATGCAGGAGACTGGGTTCAATCCCTGGGTGGGGAAGATCTCCTAGAGGAGGAAATGACAACCCGCTCCAGTATTCTTGCCTGGGCTACAGTCCATGGGGTCATAGAAAGTCAGACATGACTTTTAAGGGATCCCATTGAGAATCTGATGAAAGCTATAAACCCCTTCTTTGGAAAATACAGCTGTGTTAATAAATTAATCTGCATTCCAAAGCCATCTATGGAGCCCAGACAGATTAAAAACCCTTAATATAATAGAGGAAACCATCAGTCCTTTCTGGCAACTTCTCTCCCACTGGAGCCCCAAACATAGATATATTCTGGCATTTACTCTCTGATCTTTGCACCATGTCTGTTCTTTTTTAGTTACGCTAGACTAGAAATCATCTAGGTAAACTAATAGTCATCGTGGTTATTTTTGGAGGGTAAAATTCTTGAGTACTTTCACATTATGCCTGATGTATTTCTGCAATGTTTAAATATCTCCCTATAAGCAGGTATCATTTTAGCCAATAGAGGAGAAATGAAAGTTTTTTTAAGGAATGAAACAGGGACTTCCCTGGTAGTCCACTGGTTAAGACTTCCCCTTCCAATGCAGAGGATGTGGGTTCAGACCCTCATCAGGGAATTAAGATCCCACTGCCTTGCAGCTGAAAAACCAAACACATAAAACAGAAGCAATATTGTAACAAATTCAATAAAGACTTTAAAAATGATCCACATCAATTAAAAAAAATTTTTAAGGAATAAAACAAAAATTTGCATTACAGTTATATTTTTGCCACTGTTGCTACTGCTAAGTCATGTCAGTCATGTCCGACTCTGTGCGACCCCATAGACAGCAGCCCACCAGGCTTCCCTGTCCCTGGGATTCTTCAGGCAAGAACACTGGAGTGGGTTGCCATTTCTTTCCCCAATGCAGTTAGATTTTTAAATGTGCAAAATTATGTATTGGGTTGGCCAAAAAGTTCATTCGAGTTTTTCATACAATGGTACAGAAAACCTGAACGAACTTTTTGGTCAACCCAGTGCATACAAGGATATTCATTGCTACATTGCTTGCCATTTTCTCAAATGAGTTCAGTAAAGAAGAAATTAAATAAACTATGGTCCCTTCTTTAATGGACTGCTATAAAAATGGCTATTAAAAAAGAAAAAAAACTTCCAAGCAGCTTTAAAGGACACTCTCTCAAGCCTAAAGATCTACCATTTGGAGAATAAAGCATGATGCTGAATGGTGTATAGGGAGCTACAACTCTGTGGAGGGAATATTGGCTGATGTGTCTAAACCTCCAAAAGGATCAGAAAGACCTGTGACAGTTACTGTCTTCAGCAAGTCAAGAGCAGAAACAGAGATCTATTTTCACTTGATGACCTTCCCTACTTTTGAATTTTGTTTCGTTTATTTATTCTCATTCAATAAATAATTAAAATTCTTAAAAGGAAAAGGTCATCGAGAAACACCGTCATCAGTGGTTTCTTCCCACTATAGGACCTTGTGTTATTTGTCCTTCTTCCCAAAATGATCCTCTCTACCCCCGCTCACCCTTTGGATCTCAGCTCAGATGAGAGCTCTGCGTCGTCTTCCCCGACCTTACCACAAGGTCAAGCACTCTACCTAATCTTGTAATGCCATGTGCCTTTCCATCCAAATATTTTCCCCCGTTGCATTTCTACATGTATTTTTGTGATCATTCGATTCATATTTGTCTTTTCCCACTAGGTACAAATTCCTTGAGAAAAGGGTCCTGGGTTTTGCTCACCAGTAAATCCATATAATTTGGGACACAGTAGCATACCTGGTGCACTGATTCATAAATAGTGAGTGAGGACCTTTATTACCCCCATATTCCTGCCAGCAGGTCATCAGGTCTCCTAAGAATGCAGACTTCACAGTTTCTCCAAGCTGTCCATTATACTTTTACATACCTCTAAAAGTTAAAAATGTCAACCTGATATTGTTGTATCGAGCTGAAATGAACTTCCGCCCATTGGATTTAATTCTACTCTTAGTAACACACAAAACAGGACTAATCCCTCTGCTAGATTTTTTTGAAGAATTTGAGCACCAGGGTCTTCATTTTACCTAGCTAGCAATCTTCAGATCATAGCTACTAAGCTGTTATCTCCTTCAGGGCAGGGAGGGTATCATTCATCTCTGTATCTCTATTCCCTAGCTCTGGACTTGTCTTAGCATATGTTATTTTAATATAATAAATTTTTATATGGCATCTTTTTTTTTTTGGCCAAACTGCACAGCAAGCAAGATGCGAGTTTCCTGACCAGGGATCGGACCTGTACCCCCTGCAGTGGAAGCTCAGTCTGAACCACTGGACCAGGAAGTCCTGGCCTTTCTTGTATTACTCACTTCTGAACATACTGCACTTTTCCTATGTACCTCTTGCAGCACCAGCCAATATTATGGACAAATATCATAGGTTTAGTCTTCCCAGTGTACCTCCTTCCTTCCATTGTTCGTATATCTAACTAGTGACAACCAAGATCCCACGAACTCTGAAGGCAGCCACTGATGACAGATAATTAGTCTTGTTTCTATTGGTTTCCTTTTTTTCTCTTTGCAGATCTGTCTCTACCCTAGAGCATTACTATATGTATGACCTTATTTATTAAAATACTGCTCTCAGCTGCTAATGTTAGCGTCTCTTTGTCTCTCAGACTTTCCAAAGCCAGACCAGCAGCTTCATGAAATGCCACAAGTCCCTCACCAAAAAGGATAATGCCATTTAAAAATAGGTCCACTTGGAACCTTCCTACACTGTTGATGGTAAATGGGTACAGTTACTATGGAAAACAGTACGGAGGTTTCTTAAAAGACTAAAAATAGAGTTACCATATGATCCAGCAATCCCACTCCTGGGCATATACCCAGAAAGCACAAAAGCTCTAATTTGAGAAGATAACATGCATCCCAATGTTCATAGCAGCACTGTTTACACTAGATAAGAAATGGGAGCAAACTAAATGTCTATCAACAGATGAATGAATAAAAAAGATGTGTTATATATATATACATATATATATATATATAAAACATTTATATAAAAAATGAAACAATGCCATTTGTGGCAACATGGACGGACCTAGAGATTTTCCTACTAAATTCAGTAAGTCAGAGACAAACAAATACTATATCATATATATGTGGAATCTAAAAAAATACAGATGAACTTATTCACGGAACTGAAACAGACTCACAGACTTATGGTTACTAAAGGGAAAAAAAGTGAAGTGAAAGTTGTTCAGTTGTGTCCGACTCTTTGCAGCCCCATGGACTGTAGCTCACCAGGCACTTCTGTCCATGGAATTCTCCAGGCAAGAATACTGGAGTGGGTAGCTGTTCTCTTCTTCAGGGGATCTTCCCAACACAGGGATCGAACCCAGGTCTCCCACATTGCAGGCAGATTCTTTACCATCTGAGCCACCAGGGAAGCCCACTAAAGGGGAAGAAGGGGTTATGAAATAGGGAGCGTGGAATTAAAAGAAGCACACTTGCATACATAAAATAGAAAAACAATAAGGATTTACTGTACAGTACAGGGAACTACATGCAATATCTTGTAATAACCTATAATGGAAAAGAGTCAAAAGAAAGAATACAGATATATACATATACACGTATAACTAAATCACTCTGAGGTACACCTGAGACTAATGCAATGTTGTAAATCAACTATACTTCAATTTAAAAAAGTAGGTCCACTTGGTGTGGCAAATATTACCCAAGGCAACCCTGCATTGTTCCCCTCTATCCCACCTTTACTCAGTGAGTACCTTCAGAGAGGAAAGAGAGAGCGTTTGAGCTTCAAGTGAGAGTTTTTTTAAAAGGCCAACCTCTTTAATCATCAACTCTGATGCTCAGAACTGTCACTAGATCCATTCTCAAGGGCTCTCAAAATGCTGAATCTAAGCTCTTAGCACTAGATAACTTCTGGGTAAGGGCGAGCATGGGCACATCATTGCTAATGGGCACAGTGCTTGGCAGAGTGCCATAAGGCCCATACGTCGAAGGTAACTTCTCAGTCTTTTAGCCAAGATCAAGAGGAGAGCCAGTCAATCTCTGATATTGCCATAATTCCTCTGTGGGGAACATGTCCTGACCCGGTAAAGGGATGGACATGATGATTTAGTTTCTTTTTCATATTCAGCTTTCATGAGCTATATGACAAATGGATAAAGGATCAGAGCACGCTGAGAACTAATGAACCAGAGGGAGAAATTCATTTAATGACTTAAGTGTGCTTTATCTAATGTGAAATGTAGGTCAATTCACTGTAAATTTATTCATGGGGATTATTTGTTCTCAGCCTGATTACATGGCATGTATTGTAAAACTTCAGCCCTGGGTAATGCAGGACAGAACCAGCTTGTCCCTCCTCATCCTTCTCCAACCCCCTGCCCACCCCCACCACCCCCATACACATGCTGGTAAAAATCCAGCAATATCCATCAGTGCTTGTCTCAATAGAAAAACTGCATTTTGAACCAATAAAAAAATTGATTTGGAGCTCTTTATTACATTTTTGGAGACACCTGGAGTAATCTAAAAGCTGAATACAAAAATTCAGATCTATTGCTGAATTTGCAGTCAAAACAAAGGTCAGGCAATAAGAAGGATATTTCATCATTCTGTGGGTCCAAGCCGGGTATGTGTCACCAGAGAGACAAATTTTTCACATGCAGCATCCAGGGAACAAATTTTATGATGTTTGGGTAGTAACTCCTTCTCAATTCTAATTTTAAAAAGCCAAGACAGCAATCTCCTGGGGCTTATTGTAATCATGATTATTATTTTGTAAAATTGAGATTAGTAACTGATAGTCCAACTTGGATGAATGTTTCATTAGCTTTATTACCTCTTATAATCAAACAGAAGGTTCGGTTTTTGGTCCTAAAATATAAGCCATTAAAGCATTTAAAGATTTGAATGAGAACTTAAGAAAAACAAGTGCCCATAAGATCCATATTTTCAGAGGAAAAAATTTATAGTCAGGGAAGGCAATGGCACCCCACACCAGTACTTTTGCCTGGAAAATCCCATGGCTGGAGGATCCTGGTAGGCTCCAGTCCATGGGGTCGCTAAGAGTCAGACATGACTGAGCGACTTCACTTTCACTTTTCACTTTCATGCATTGGGGAAGGAAATGGCAACCCACTCCAGTATTCTTGCCTGGAGAATCCCAGGGACGGGGGAGCCTGGTGGGCTTCCGTCTATGGGGTCGCACAGAGTCGGACATGACTGAAGCGACTTAGCAGCAGCAGCAGCAGTTCACATTAGTAGCATAGGTCATTTAGTACAGTAATGTGAAAATCCTGTGGTTTATCAAAAGTCACCTTTCTGACTTGGAAAAAAAGAAAATGGAATTTAAATTTTTTTCTTTTCTAATGTTAGTTTTGAGGTAACTGGAGAAGGAAAGTGTAAAGAAATACTAAGAAACATTAATTTGGCATTGAGCACTTAGCAAGGTAAAGAGAAGAAAATGTCATACTTTCTCCAAAACCAATTTCATCTCTAAGACAAAGAGCAACGTGGCCTTTGAATGATTCTGTAAATTTCAATGCATTTTATAGACTAGGAAAGAACATTACTTTGGGGATTTTTTGTGTCAAAATTGTGAACTTAAATGCCTTCTCCTCATCTCCCCTGTGGAACAGTTGTTTAAAACAATGAAGGACCCTGGAACAATTTCCTAAGTAACTTTGGAGTTATAAAGGACTTCTTAAGTCCCGTAAAATGACGGTATTAAGTTGGGCTGTTCGTGGAAGAACTAGCCTTGGAATATAAGTAATAATAATGCCCCATATTTGTTTAAAATTTTACAGTTTATAACTTGCTTTCACACACACGATTTTATCTGATCCTCATATTGTCCTGTGATGCTCAGCAGAATTTATCTTGTGTGGCAGTGGGGACAGGGAGGGTGGCGATCTATAGTCATCAGCAAAGGACAAATCTCATCTACTTAATGTCTCCTGATCACAAAGTGCTGAACACATGGCTTGGTGTCTATGTAAATAAGTTAGCTTGCCTTTAGAGGCCTGGATATACTAAAACCCTCCACAACTTTAAGCCCAATGGTGGGGAGTAGGCAATAAGGACAGGAGCCTGACTGAGGGGCTCATGTCTCTGACTCACTCTCACTCAAGGCACTAGGTCACTGAGATGAATGGCTAGTGGAGGGGAGCAACTCATTTATTTATTTTTAACATTTATTTGTTTATCTATTTATTTGGCTATGCTGTGTCTTAGTTGCTGCACATGGGATTTTTAGTTGTGGCATGCGGGATCTAGTTCCCTGACCAGGGATTGAACCTGGGCCTGCTGCATTGGGAGCACGGAGTCTTAGCCACTGGGCCATCAGAGAAGTCCTGCCCAACCTGTTTAGATTCTTATTATCTCTCTCTCTCTCTTTTGCCAAGTGTTTAGTTGCAAAAGTCGGGTCCCACCAAGAGAAGAAAAACCACTCTGGATATTCAAATAGATGGGCTTGAATATAGGGAATTGGTATATAGGTGATAGAAATGCTCAGAAGATGAGAGTTGAGAAGTCAAACAAAAGACAGTGAAGATATCAAAAGTCTCCTAATTTCTGGAAGCCTCTACCACCCCTTGGATAGAGGAAAACAGAAAAAAGTGTAACCAGGACCTATGGGCTGGAATCACTGGAGTTAAACTGGAACAAGGTGGGCCAGCTTTGAAGGAAGTGGAGCCATAAAGGAGATGCCATCCAAGATGAGGTGAGGGAGAAATACCCTAGCCTCTCCTCCCTTCCCTCTAGTCTCCAACCAGCTCCTCTCTTTAGTGGAACATAGCTGCCAGCCAGCAGACAATGAAGTCAGATGCAGCTTGTAGGGATCAGTCTGATTGCCCAAGACACAGAGCATACAAAAGGTGAGAAATGGAGCTGAGGATAAATAGAACCAGGACCTACATAATAAGTAAACTTCTCTTCGTGCCAGTTATAGCCTATACTTTACATTATGCACATTACGTTACATTATGTTACGCACAACCTGTATATTAAATGTGCATATGATGTGACATCACCATATCTATTACAAGTTGCAACTTACAGATAAGGAAGCTAAGATTCAAGTTTAATAATTTGCCCAAGTTTACACACTTAAAAAATGTTAGAGCTTGGTCTGTTTTTCTGATTCTTATGTCTACTGCTATGATCACTACCCTGGTTCCTTCCATTTGAATATGTTGGAGAAGGGCTAGGATAATCTGAGATCTTACAAACACGGATAGACGCTTAGAATGAAACTAGCCCAGGGCATTTCAAGCTGGGTACCCTGGAGCTCTGAGGTCCATGGAACACCCCCCAGACAGAGTCAACAGGATCCCAAACTCCACCCTCCACCGCAAACTTTGTAGCAGCTTATTCTTTTATGCAGTGAGAGTCTACTAAGATTTTATTTTAAGAAAATGATTCTACTAAAAGAGTAAATAGGGGCTTCCCTGGTGGTGGTGGTCCAATGGGTTTCTCTGCTGGCTCAGATGGTAAAGAATTTGCCTGCAATGCAGGAGACTCAGGTTAGATTCCTGGGTGGGGAAGATGCCCTGGAGAAGGGAATGGCAACCCACACCAGTATTCTTGCTTGGAGAATTCCATGGACAGGGAAGACTGGTGGGTTATATAGTCCATAGGGTCACAAAGAGCTGGACACAACTGAGAGACTAACACTTTCACTGCTGGTCCAATGGTTGAGAATCCACCTGCCAATGCAAGGGACACAGGTTTGATCCCTGGTCCAGGAAGATTGCGCACATCGAGGAGCAACTAAGCTGATGCGCCACAACTACTGAGCCTGTGCGCCACAACTACTGAAGTATGAGAGCCTACAGCCTGTACTCCACAAGAGAAGCTCCCACAATAAGAAGTCCACACACCACAACTAGCGAGTAGCTCCCGCTCACTGCAACTAGAGAAAGCCCTTGCACAGCAACAAAGTCCCAGCACAGCCAAATATATATAAATGAACTGATTAATTTTAAAAATGAGTAAAATAATATTTTTCCAGTCTAGTGATCAATAGGTCACTAGATCTAGTACTCTCCCTCAAATAAAGTCACTAGGGCCCAGAGAGAGTCTAGCCAACAGCAGGCTGAAATCCAGATGTTCTGGCTTGCCCCTTAAGGCTCCTGCCAATGAACCATGCTGTATGTGTCGTGGCCAGCTGAGAGAGAGAGAGAGACAGTGAGGCAGGGGTAAGAAGGAGAAGTGACAGAGCAAAGAGACAAAAGACAGAGACCACGCAGGGAAAGAGGACTTAAGAAAAAAATAAGAATGAAATCCCCATTCTCTTGAGGATGCTGCTTGAAGGCTTTAATGGCACTGTGACTCTGCATTTGGGGCAAAAACAAGGATAATTCTGCCAGCAATCTGATCAGTTCACGGAGGGGCTAAGCGAAATCAGGGATAATAGCTCCAAGATGGAAACAATTCAAACATCCATCAGCTGGTGAGTGGATCACACATGGAACATCCAAGTGATGCACAATTGTTCAGCAGTAAGGGTGCAGAGAGCAGCTGCAACACGGATGCACCGAGAAAGTGAAAGAGGCCAGACGCAAGCGACCACATACTGTTTAATTCCATTTGTATGAAATGTCCTCAATAGGCAAATCTATCAAGATGTAAAATAGATTAGTGGTTGCCTGAGGCTGGGTATGTGAACAGGGAATGGCTGCAAAAGGGCAGGACGTTTCTTTCAGGAGCAACAGAAAATGTTCTTGAACTAGCTTGTGGTGTTGATTGCCCAACTGTGGAAATTTACTAAAAATCCTTGAATGGTACACTTCAAATGAGTGGATTTTATGGGTGTCAATTTTACTTGAATAAACTGATGTTATTTTAAACACAAAAGATAAATTGAGGGATGACTCTAGCTTTTAGTCTTGAGGGCACAAAACTAACCCCATAAACACTCACGAGAGAGAAAAATCTTGCAGTATCTGTTAGGAGGGTGAGGTGTGGCCCTTCTCCCATTCCTGGGTCAGGTCACAGGGGACCTCATCCATTACTTCCAGCCCAGTAACAGATCTGTCACCTACTTCAGTCCTGCCCGGAGATTGCCCAGCACCTCCATTTCCTGGGTTTACAGATCATGAAAGCTAAAGTTGCAGATTTGGGATGAATATGATACAAGCATAAAGAACTTTCTCACAGGACTTCCTTGGTGGTCCAGTGGTTGAGAATCTGTCTGCCGATGCAACGGACACAAGTTTGATCCCTGGAATCAATCAAGATCCCTGGAATCTTCCCAGATTCCACAAGCTGCTGGGCAACTAAGCCAGTGAGCCACAACTACTGAGCCCGTGCACCTTAGAGCCTGTGCCCTGCAAGAGGGAAGCCACCTCGACGAGAAGCCCGTGAACTGAAACTAGAGAGTAGCCACCATTTGCTGCAACCAGAGAAAGCCCTTGAGCAGCGACCAAGATCCAGCATAGCCAAAAATAAATAAATAAAATTTACAAAATAAAATTTACAAAAGAAAGAAATTGTTAAAAAAAATTTCTCACATGATTTCTCAGCACTCGGCACCCCTCCTTCTAAGTACCTGCTATAAATCTATATTCCTCTGTAGGCTGTAAACTCCATAAGAGCAAGAATGGGAACCATCTTTTCTACTATTTTCTTCCACTACACAGCAGAAGCCTGCTCATTGTCCATTCTAGAGGATTATTTGTTAAAAGAATTAAAAAATTATTAGGGGGACTTCCCTGAGGGTCCAGTGATTAAAATTTAGGCTTCCAGAGCAGGAAGTCCAGGTTTGATCCCTGGTGGGGAAGCTAATATACCCACTCCAGTATTCTTGCCTGGAGAATTCCATGGACAGAGGAGTGGGGTGAACTACAGTCCATGGAGACCCAAAGAGTCAGACACGACTGAGAACTAACACTTTCCACAGGGGCAGAGTTGGGCTTCTTTTTTTCCCATCATGCATTGCTTTACGTATGCATAAACATACATAAAAGGACTATGTATAAAAAAATACATAAAAAGACATACACAAAGGGATGAACTATTAAAACCTTAGTACTGAGACTTCCCTGGGGGTCCAGTGATTAAGACTCAGAGATCCCAATGCAGGGGTGCGGGTTTGATTCCTGGTTAGGAAACTGGATCCTGCATGCCACAACTAAAGATTCTGTGTGCTGCAACTAAGACCCAGTGCAGCCAAATAAGTAAATAAATAGTTTAAAAAGTTTCAATACTTTTTATCAAAATGGGTCCCTAATTGCTTAGTGATTTTAAAGATGCATAGATAAATAGAATCAAAAGATGAAGTGTACCACAAAGATCTCAGATGGGGACCTAGCAAATGAAAGATAGTTTTTATATGTCAGAAATCAGTTCTAGGAATAGACTGAACTAAGAAAAACTGCATGTGAAAGATTGGACTTTAGTACAAATTTATTAAATTCACCTATGGAAAGAAAATAAACTACAATGGATACTTTATTGACCAACTGATCAACGTTTAATAAAAGTATATGATAAACCTCACATTAACCATGGACATGAGTGAAGAGTGTCGGCTCCCAAAGGGAGCTATAATTGTTTTGTCAGTTCAGTTCAGTTCAGTCACTCATTCATGTCTGACTCTTTGCGACCCCATGGGGTGCAGCACAACCAGACTTCCCTGTCCATCACCAGCTCCCGGAGCTTGCTCAAATTCATGTCCGTTGAGTCAATGATGCCATCCCACCATCTCATCCTCTGTCATCACCTTCTCCTCCTGCCTTCAATCTTTCCCAGCATCAGGGTCTCTGCTAATGAGTCAGTTCTTCACATCAGGTGGCCAAAGTATTGGAGTTCAGCTTCAACGTCAGCCCTTCCAATGAATATTCAGGACTGATTTCCTTTAGGATGGACTGGTTTGATCTCCTTGCTGTCCAAGGGACTCTCAAGAGTCTTCTCCAACACCATACTTCAAAAGCATCAGTTCTTCCGTGCTCAGCTTTCTTTACGGCCCCACTCTCACACCTATACATGACTACTGGAAAAACATAGCTTTGTCTAGGTAGGCCTTTGTCAGTAAAGTAATGTCTCTGCTTTTAAATATGCTGTCTAGCTTTGTCATAGCTTTTCTTCCAAGGAGCAAGTGTCTTTTAATTCCATGGCTGCAGTCACCATCTGCAGTGATTTTTGGAGCCCCAAAAAATGAAGTCTCTCACTATTTCCACTGTTTCCCCATCTATTTGCCGTGAAGTGATGGGACCAGATCCCATGACCTTCATTTTCTGAATGTTTAGTTTTAAGACAGATTTTTCACTCTCCTCTTTCACCTTCATCAAAAGGTTCTTTAGTTCCTCTTCACTTTCTTCCATAAGGGTTGTGTCATCTGCTCTGTACATTATTCCTTTTGATTGTCCCCTCATGGTGTGTAGTCACCACCATGCTGATATGAGGAAAGTGAGCTTCTTTGGCTCTTTCCATAGTCTCACTTCCCAGAGTTAGCTCCTCATTCACAGCTGGCGACTAAAGCATCCTTATAATCCTCTCTTACTTTCTTTTCACTGCTTCTTTCTCCTCATCTATCTCCAGAGGTTTAAATAGGTCCACTCTTAATCTTTGGCTAAGCTATTCAGGAATAATGGGATATTTTGATATTATTACTCTTATTCAATGTAGAAGGAAAAAACCATTATCAACCATGTATTCCTATGGGAGAAGCAAGGCCCAGGATGTCATACAGAGTGTCAGGGGCCATATCAGATTAGAACTCTGGTCTGTAGAGCTCTGGTCCAGGGTTTTGCTTCCTCCTATGTCATTTCTCAACTAAATAGTTTATTAAAAGCCTCGATGCCCAGAGTCAAAGAAAGCTTATATATATAGTTCTGATCCATTTCAAAATATGTTTCCAATATGATAATCCCTTCCTCCTAGGCTTCCAATTCCAAAAAGACTTCAGAAAATTGGTCTCACAACTACTCAATTTTGAACAACAAAATATTCAGCCTGCTGCTGCTGCTGCTAAGTCACTTCAGTCGTGTCTGACTCTGTGAGACCCCATAGACGGCAGCCCACCAGGCCTCCCCATCCCTGGGATTCTCCAGGCAAGAACACTGGAGTGGGTTGCCATTTCCTTCTCCAATGCATGAAAGTGAAAAGTGAAAATGAAGTCACTCAGTCGTGTCCGACTCTAGCGACCCCATGGACTGCAGCTTACCAGGCTCCTCCGTCCTTGGGATTTTCTAGACAAAAGTTCTGGAGTGGGGTGGCATTGCCTTCTTCAATATTCAGCCTAGAAGATGATTTAGCCAAAGCCAGGTATACTGGGTTGGAGCTTCCCTGGTGGCTCAGACAATAAAGAATCTGCCTGCAAAGCAGGAGACCCAGGTTCAATTCCTGGTCAGGAAGATGCTCTGGAGAAGAGAATAGCAACACACTCTGAACGTGTTAGTTATTCAGTCGTATCCAACTCTTTGCAACCCCACAGACTACAGCCCACCAGACTCTCTGTCCATGGTATTTTCCAGACAAAAATATTGAAGTGGGTTGCCAATTCTTCCTAACCCAGGAATCAAACCCAGGTCTGCGTTGTAGGCAGATTCTTTATCATGTGAGCTACCAGGGAAACCCAACCTACTCTAGTATTCTTGATATACTTGCATTTTTACATGTGAATGTATTTCTCTGGAGAACTAAAAGAATTTAATTTCACCCTTGCCAGCAGCCTTTTGCAACAGGGGCAAAAAAGAAGCGACTTTTCTTTTTGTTTTTAGGCCACACTGTGCAGCATGAAGAATTTTAGTTTTCTGACCAGGGATCCAACTGCTGCCCCATGCATTGAGAGTGCAACATCTTAACCACTGGACCACCACAGAAATCTCCTTAACTTTCCTTTTTAAAGAAATATCCCCAACAACATTCAAGTATGACTGTTAGTATAATGTTAGGGGGAAAAGAAGAACACTAACCAACCTCAGAACAAAAAATAGAGAACCAGAATTTGAGAAAAGCTTCCAAAGCATCTCTGTGTCCCTAATGTTACCTTCACGCCTCTCTGGAAATGCTTCTGTTGTGCCCTCTGGGGGAAACCAGCAGCCGTTGGACCCTCCCACAGTCTTTTGGAGATATCAGTGTGGGAAGGAACTGAGGCCTCCTGCCAACAACCAGCACCGACTTGCTAGGCCTGTGAATGAACCCCTCTGGAAGCAGACCCTCAGCCGCAGTCAAGCCCAGTGTCTGCCCCGCGGCTCTGGCTGACATCTTGGCTGCCACCTCGTGGGGTGCCTTGAGCCAGACCACACTGGTCAGCTGTTCCTGGATTCCTGACCTGCAGGGACTGTGAGATAATAAATATTTATAGTTTAAACCACCAAACCTGGGATGACTTGTTACATAACTGTAGGTAACTAATACAGAAAGTCACCTGAATATGTGACTAATAAATGACATAAGTTTGGTCAGAAAATTAACCGCTAGGCTCTAACTGCTGAGCTCATTCCCAGAGTAGGGAGTTGGGAGATTGGACTGAGAGGGGGAAGACCGGAATACTTTACATTAATTATTTTGTTTTCATTAAGGGGTTTTTATTTTTTGTTTTAAAGAAGGGGGTTGTGGTGAAGGGCTGGGGAAGGAAGATAGAAACATGGAATCTTTTTAAAGGGTTTTTTAAAAAATTTTTTCCTTAATTACTTGTGTTTTGAAAGAGCAATTTTAAAATTTGTTCTTTGGTTTGAGGTCTTGTTGTTGTCTTTCCTCCCTTCTACTTTCTTTCCATAGATAAAATCTAAGCAGGCTGGTGCTGGCTGGAGTTACATCCCACTTGGGGTTAAAACTTCTGGAATATACTGGAGGAGCACTTGAGTGGGAACGAAGAGAAGAATTATTTTCTTTCTTTTTGACATAAAAAAGACATTCTAATGCCAGAACCTACAACAGAACAAAGTCAGCTGTGTCTTCATAAGGACCTTAGTGTCTTTAAAATAAATTCCAAATAGCAACAACAGATAGAAATGAGATCCTGTCCTGGGATCTTCCTGGATAAAACTAGTTACAGCCACAAACACAAAGAGGAGGTTAATGGCCAATTTTTCCAAAAGAAAATGTTAGTTGTGGAGACTGTTTCAAGGGTAAGCCTCAGGAATTATGACATATTAGACAAAAGGAAACATGGGATTATAAGTGAGAAGATAAAATACTCGAGAGTGGCTAATTTTAATTATAAAATGATAATGTTCAGGGGTTCTCAAATTTTAGTGTACTTGAGAGTCACTTGGAGTGGGGAGGCAAATTCAGATCTGAAGGCCTCAGCCTCAGAGATTCTGATTTAGGATTTAGTAGGTCTAAGATTGAGTCCAGAAACCTATGTTTTTAATATTTATTTATTTATTTGGCTCCCTGGGTCTTAGTTGTGGCACTTGGGATCTTTAGTTGTGAGTCTAGTTCTCTGACCAGGGATGGAACTCATACCTCCTACATTGGGAGTGAGAAGTATTAGCCACTAGACTACCAGGGAAGTCCCCAGGAATCTATGTTTTTAATGAGCATAATATGTTGCTTTGACTGTCAAAGTTCAAGAAAAATTGAATTACTATACATAATATGTGTCATCAGATACTGTATTTGTTAAAATTATGAATGGAAGGATGTCTAGAAATACTAGGCAAAGGGTGGACAGCAAGGCAGAGTGTGAAATGTCATCCTTACAACTGCCCATCAGACATTTCCAGCAGATCTATCAATTGCTCCAAACCCTCCTAATACTATCTATCTCCTAAAACGCAACTATGTTCGATTTTTCACGGTTCAAAATATAATCATTGCACAGTAGCCATCAGAGAGGGTATTTCAAAATAACTATATTATAAAGAAAGATGGTAAATATTTCCCTAGGTTTTGATGGAATATTGTGTTCTTACTGTGAAGCAACACTTGACTTGCAAATTCTAAAATGAGAAGGAAAAAAAATTAAATCTAGTTTTAGAAGAAAATTAACTTTATAAGTAAACATTTTTAATAAGAAGAGTATATGAGATATAAAATAAAAATCTCGATTCTTTGGTATGTGACCACAGAAGCAGTTTTGCCTTTTATTAGTGACACATGCAATTTGGAGAAGAAAACCCTAAGGACACACGGGTACAGCCCAGCTATGCTGCTCTCAGCACAGGCAATCGTGTATTTCCAGTCATTTCCACAGGTGACACGCTGACAATTGGATTTACGGAGCAGTGACCCAATTCAGTCACTCAGAGTTGAAAAAACAGAAATGTCACAAAACACGGGGGAAAAAAATAAGAAAATGATAGTATGTGGAATACAATCAGGAGGAAAGGAAAACTTCAGACTGAAGGGGACTAGAGGGGACCCCCAAGTCCAGCACCTTCATTTTACAGGTAAGAAACAGAGTCATGAACAGATGGAAGCCTGTCTTTGCCCTCATGATGCCCAAGTGGAACTCAGAGCTCCCAGCCCCCAGCTCAGCAGACCAAGGGTTATTTAACTCATAATGATGGAGTTAGTGCTAACCCGCCCCAGGGACAAGAGCCTCTGGGGGTCATCACTGCCTCCAAGGGTGTGTCTGGCTGCTCTGCTGACCAGGTGCTGCCTTGAGTAATTTCTTTTTTTAAATCACATCTGTTATTTTGTATTTAACTTATACCTTTGCTTTTTAAAAATAACATTCTGCAATAATAAATCTAAAAATAAAACATTGCACATTGTAATAATAATGTTTTTTCTTTTAGCCTGCTCTTATTTATTCTATCATGAATGTTTTCAGTGCATCAGGTTGAATGGTTCTCTGTTTTCTAGAATGGGACCTTATTTTTTTATTTTTTTGGCTGTGCTGGATTTTTGCTGGGGCAGGCAGGCTCTTTCTTGTGGCTTGTGGGCTTATCTACTTGAGGTGTGTGGGCCATGCACGAGCTTAGTTGAGATATATGGCATCTTAGTTCCCTAGCCAGATCGAAGCTGGACACCTGCATTAGGAGCTCAATGTCTTATCCACTGGACGACCAGGGAAGTCCCTGGTCATACTAGTGCCTAAGTTCAGTTTTAAGCTCAGTTGTGTCCGACTCTTTTCGAGCCCATGGACTCTAGCCTGCCAGGCTCCTCTGTCCATGGGAGTTTTTCCAGGCAAGAATACTGAAGTGGGTTGCCATTTCCTCCGCTGAGGGAATCTTCCCTACCTAGGGACTGAAGCCGCATTTCCTGTGTCTCCCGCATCGCAGGTGAATTCTTTACCACTGAGCCATTGGAGAATGGCTGGAGAATGGCTGAATTCTTTACCGCTGGACTGGAAGAAACACAAGCTGGAATCAAGATTGCTGGGAGAAATATCAATAACCTCAGATATGCAGATGACACCACCCTTATGGCAGAAAGTGAAGAGGAACTCAAAAGCCTCTTGATGAAAGTGAAAGTGGAGAGTGAAAAATTTGGATTAAAGCTCAACATTCAGAAAACGAAGGTCATGGCATCCAGTCCCATCACTTCATGGGAAATAGATGGGGAAACAGTGTCAGACTTTATTTTTCTGGGCTCCAAAATCACTACAGATGGTGACTGCAGCCATGAAATTAAAAAACGCTTCCTCCTTGGAAGGAAAGTTATGACCAACTTAGATAGCATATTCAAAAGCAGAGACATTACTTAGCAACAAAGGTTTGTCTAGTCAAGGCTATGGTCTTTCCTGTGGTCGTGTATGGATGTGAGAGTTGGACTGTGAAGAAGGCTGAGTGGAGAAGAATTGATGCTTTTGAACTGTGGTGTTGGAGAAGACTCTTGAGAGTCCCTTGGACTGCAAGGAGATCCAACCAGTCCATTTGAAGGAGATCAGCCTTGGGATTTCTTTGGAAGGAATGATGCTAAAGCTGAAACTCCAGTATTTTGGCCACCTCATGCGAAGAGTTGACTCATTGGAAAAGACTCAGATACTGGGAGGGATTGAGGGCGAGAGGAGAAGGGGACGACAGAGGATGAGATGGCTGGATGGCATCACTGACTCCATGGATGTGAGTCTCGGTGAACTCCAGGAGTTGGTGATGGACAGGGAGGCCTGGCGTGCTGCGGTTCATGGGGTCGCAAAGAGTCGGACACGACTGAGCAGCTGATCTGAGTCATTGGAGAAGCCCAGGGAAGCCCCCGGGACCCTGTTTATTCTGATCATCCTATATGCCCAACCTTTAGCACCGTGGCTGCCACACAGCAGGAACTCAATAAACATGTGTTGAATGAATTCATTAGTAGAATGTATTAATTAGTAGAATAAATTATCCTTTATTGTGGTACGTTGAGATGGATTCCAGTTTTTTTCACAATTATAAATAATACTTCTGCTAACATTCTTTGATGAATCTTTGCACCCACTCCTTATTATTACCTGTGATAAATTCCTAGAGATGCAATTAGTGGATCAAAGCCTTTAATACGTATTACAGAAATGTCTTTCAGAAAAATGGTCCAGTTCTCTGCTGTACTCCTGCCAAAGTTCTTTTCTTTCTTTTTAACAATGAAGATATTTGTCTCCTGAGAACGGAAGTTAGAGCTGGGAAAACATTTTCAGAACATTCTGCCCATTTTGATTGCATAAATCAGTTTTTGAACACTTTCCGTCTGAATTGTATTAAATCGTACCAGTAATTTATCTCGGGGAAGGCAATGGCACCCCACCCCAGTACTTTTGCCTGGAAAATCCCATGGACGGAGGAGCCTGGTAGGCTCCAGTCCGTGGGGTCGCTAAGAGTCGAACACGACTGAGCGACTTCACTTTCACTTTTCGCTTTCATGCATTGGAGAAGGAAATGGCAACCCACTCCAGTGTTCTTGCCTGGAGGATCCCAGGGACAGGGGAGCCTGGTGAGCTTCCGTCTATGGGGTCGCACAGAGTCGGACACGACTGAAGCGACTTAGCAGCAGCTTAGCAGCAGTAATTTATCTAGAGGTGAAAGGTTACTGAAGCCACTGCTAAATCGCTTATATTCGTTGTATTTGTTGTGCCTTATAAGTTTTATAAAAGGGGGGAGGGGATATGTCTTTTGCTTGAAAGAGCTCAAGGGAGCCCAGACATGGGGTTGCAGAACCACGGTGGGACAGAATGGCAGGGTGGCAGGGTGCTACAGCAGGAGAAGCCGAGTCCTCAGAGGAGGATGCAGCGCGCAGCGTTCTCACAGGTACCACATACACGGAACACACACGGAACAACGTGGGAGGACCTCAAAGGCAGTGTCTGGGGGGAGGAGAAACAGACACTGTTAAGATTCATAAAAATGAAAACGAGGCATGTGAAACACAGCAGAGGGGTGGCCTGATTGGAAGGGAGGCCACAGTGCATGGGGATCAGATATGAGGGGGACCACGCTCAGATCAAGGATGCTGTGAATGTGCCCCAAATGGGGAGGAGAAGTAAGCTGCGGCCACTCAAAAAGCAGCAAGAAAGAAGGGATTTCCCTGGGGGCCCAGAGGCAGAGACTCTGCAGTCCCAATGTAGGGGGTCCAGGTTTGATCCCTGGTCAGGAAACTAGATTCCCACATGCCACAGCGGAGAGTTGGCACGTCACAGCTAAAGGTCCCTCATGCTGCAGATGAAAGATTCCGTGTGCCACAGCTAAGACCCTCTGCAGCCAAATAAACAAATAAATAAAAATAAACATTAAAAAAAAGAAAGAAGGAATGAAGGAGATGGAGGTAGGGAGGGTTCTGACACCCTCTGAACCCTTGAACCCTAACTCTGTCACTAACTCTGGATGAATTGCCCTCGAGACCCTCCCCAGGCCTAGGTTATACGTGCTGGGGAAGGACTAGGTGGTTCCAGCAGGGTCACACTGCGATTCAGACACAAGTGGGATACAGATGCAGCCGCCTGGGCTCTTTCGTGTAAATACAGGTGTTGCGTTTCCACTGTCCACCCTGACAAATCCCACAAACAGAAAGCATGGATCGATTTGTAAAACAAACCATGTGCTTTATGGAAGAAGCACTGCTAGCAGAGACTTCCATAATATTATAAGCAGATGTGAGCCGTTTATTAAATTTACAAACAGCAAAGTCCCATAATGACGGACCTCCCCAGGACGGCCAGCTATTCTTTGGCAGAATTCCAGCAGGATATTTTCTGGTGTCGACTGTTCTCCTTTCCTCTTGGAATCACAATGTCTCCGACAATGTTTGAATTATTTAAATATGCCCCAAATCTGCAAGTTCGTTGTCTTATCATTTCAAAGGACTGTGCTTCTATAAATCATATCAAATGTCTGAGATTCAAACCAAAAAAGCAAGGGGAAAAATGAGGCACAGATACTCCTGGCTATCCAACAAAAGCATACAGCAGAAAGGAAATGACATTGCATATTAAAAGCAAGTATCCTTTTGAAAGGTTTATGTGAACACAAGATGATAAAGCACAGTCAGTTGGTTCCACTATTAAGATGTGTGTGTGCGGCTGTGTGTATAGGTTCTGTAATTAACCTGGTTAAAAATGACACAACTTGCTCATAAGAGCAACCAAGTAAATGTATTAGAATATGTGGAGGGGAGAGGAGTTGCCTAAAGCAATTTTCCCCTTTATTATGGAAGGGAGCAGCAAGCTTTGCTAAACACCTTGACACCATCTATGCTGATGGATGCCAGACCATCCCTGTGTGATCAGTTTCCTCCTGGTTTTCATTTGGGAGAGGAAGCAGCTTGAAAACCAGGGTTTTTTTTCCCTCTGGCTTTAGAAACAGAAGGAGACTGGCCAACTTTTAAATATTCTGTTGGTCTTAGTTGTGTTACATAGGACCCAGTTACTCCACTCTAGCTGTTGCCAGGAATTAGACATACACAAGAAAAGAGATGAGCAAGAACAAATCATTCCTGGGTGCCTTACCCATGGAGAGCATTTCATCTGTTCTTGGCTTCACTGCTGGAGCTTTGGAGCCTGGGAGAAACACAGTGAGTTTCAGCACTTGTGGAGACAAAGAACAGGGCTTCTCTCCTACCTGCTGTGGCCCCCGTGACTCCAGTTCATTTCAGACCACCTTACACAGGGGACATGGTGGGTACATGGGAGGAGACGGGGAAGGTAGCCAGGCACATAATTACAGCTGCTAGAAAGCAGGCTCTGAGACTCAGATTTGTGTGCAGGAGGTCAACTAGGAAATGCTCTTATTAACCACACCTGTGAGGGAGTGAGGAGAGCGGGATAAATGGAGGAAGAGGCTGGTCACAGAAAGACCTCAGGGATCTCCAAGGATGCTCTGCTCTGTGGCAGCTCTTCAGAGCTGTCCCTCCTTGGCCGCTATTATTGGTCCTCCCACACCAACCATCTAGTTGTTGGATACTGGCTATCTTTACCCCACACGCCACTCACACACACTTCCCTCGTACCAGGAAGGGTGGAGAGGGACTCAGATAGGAGCTATTGGCCAACAACACTTCCAGCAACATAAGGAAGAGGTTCCTCAGTGGATGTACCAGGGCAACCACCACAATATAAAAGATGCGTCTCAGCCATTAAGGAGCTTACACTCTTATTGCGGGTCCATGTATATTAACCACAGTACAAGGCAATAGATTATTAAGTATTAAGTGAATGGCACTGATTATCTGTTTTTCAGATGTGTGGAGAAATGACAGAAAGCTGGAAGTGGAAATATGCATTATTGGACCCAATCAGCTCCATTTCCAAGTGAGAATACTCTGACGTGAAAAATGAGAGGTCATGTCCAAGCTTACATATCTGCCGAGGAGACACCTAGGTTTCCTGATTCCCGTTTCTGTCCTCATTCTCCTCCTCAGTAAACCTCCCACTCCCTGCCTTTAGAAGTGATTACTTGAGACAGGACTGATCTTATATAATTGTGACTAGATCTAGGTAAGGCAGAAAGCAGAACCCTCAAAATAGGTCCTCACCAGAAGAATTAAACTCAAACGGATATCTTTGGTTTTAGTCTAAACAACTGTCAGTCAAGAAATGGGACTAGAAATGACAGCCCTTAGTTTACAAGCAATTTCACATTTTATCACTTGCCAGACTGTTTGTGGTCATGTGGGAGGCCGCCATCTCTCCTGAAGAAATGACCCGCCCCAGCTATGCTCATTTTGTGGAAATGAGAAATAGTTTTTGAATCATTTCCCAAAAAACACCAAAGAACATAAAAGTTGAAAACCAGAGTCAAGACCAGACCACACTGGTGCTATCTAGCCTCTGTTGAGGTTATTTGGTAAACCATAACTGTAGTCTGTAGTAGCGCTCACTGTCTTCCAAATGACAGCATGGCTTGCTAAGGGTCTCCTTTTCTTCTAGAACTTTCCAGTTCATTTTTTTTTTCCATCCATGTAAGGTACTGGGCTGCTTCACTTTCACTTTTCACTTTCATGCACTGGAGAAGGAGGTGGCAACCCACTCCTGTGTTCTTGCCTGGAGAATCCCAGGGACGGGGGAGCCTGGTGGGCTGCTGTCTATGGGGTCGCACAGAGTGGGACACGATTAAAGTAACTTAGCAGCAGCAGCAGCAAGGTACTTCTACAAATATGTAAGGTGCCCACTCCAGTTTTCTTGCCTGGAGAATCCCAGAGGCAGGAGAGCCTGGTGGGCTGAAGTCTATGGGGTCACGCAGAGTCGGACACGACTGAAGTGACTTAGCAGCAGCAGCAGCAGCAAGGTGCATTGAGGGGGTAACAAAAAGGGCAGCTTAGGTGACATAGGACCAAGTCAGTATTAAAGATCTGAGTCTTTGATAAGTAACTACCTGTTCATTCCTGAAGTCACTCATTCAACAGGTATTTGCCAGCACTTACTCTGTCCTAAGTGACCTTGTAAGCACTGAGGGCTTGGCGATGAGTAAGATATGGCCCCCCAGGAACCAAGTCATCAGGAAGCTTGATCTGGTAGACAAGACAGAGATGTGAATGTGAGTCAAGTATAGTGCTACAAGGAAAACCAGAGCAGGGACGTGGATGGTGGCATGGCGCTAGAGTTATCTGTGCTACAAAGAGTCCATTTACTTTGTTTGATGTGAAGCATCATTTGGCTTGAGTCCCACCCGTTGTTTTGTTGTTCAGTCGCTAAGTCGTGTCCAGCTCTTTGAGACCCCATGGACTGCAGCATGCCAGGTTTCCCTGTCCTTCACTATCTCCCAGAGTTTGCTCAAGCTCATATCCATTGAATCAGTGAAGCCCTATTATTTGTTTATTCACTAAAAAACAGTTACTAGGAGATTTCCATGTGCCTAGGATAGTACTAGATACTTCAGGTACATCTACTTGAGTGACTCATTAATAATGTTCTTAATAATGAAGGGTGTTGATGTATTAAAACATCTATTTTGTTGTGCTTTGCTTTCTGAAGCATACATATGTCAAGGGAACCCAAGCATCCCACCCATTCCATGTCACGTCCTACTCAGACCTACTCAAGTAGACTGGAGCTTAGCTTCTTGCTAACTCCAGGTCTCCGTATTCCTTTTTCAACATCTCTGCCCCTTGACTCTTCTGAACTGGGACACTCTCCTAGCTCTTTGTGACTGAGTCATTCTAATGGTTCTTCTACTCTTAACTCACTTCCCTAGAACCTGAGTTCCTTAACACACTCCTGAAACAAAAATATTCTATCCTGTGCAGAGTTTCTCTCCAGCCCTCCACCGTGGCTTTTTTCGGTTACCCTAGCCCCTTGAGTGTCTCTGCAGAGAGCATGGGCACACTCACACACATCTCTCACACTTTGGTGTTTCTCCATTCTTCAATGGTTCATTATCCAGCCCAAAGCCCAACGTAGAACTAAGCTTTGTTGTGGGGATATGGTGGGGGAGAGACTAGGGAGAGGTTGCCTCATGAACTCAATGATGAACGAGGTCATCACTAGTCTCTTTGGAGATGGGTGTCTCCAAACTTTTACACTGGTAGGTGCTCCTCACTTCTCTTCCAACCTCCTCTGAAGTCTCAGGCTTCCCCTCCTGGTTTCTTGGCCCGTCCATCCTGCTGCTATATACTTTACTACCTTTCTCCCTCCAGAAAATCTCCCTTCACCAACCTGTAATTACCCACTGCTCTTGACCCTCTTCGGCTGCTTCCTAGGAGGCCCTGGAGCCTGTTGACAGCTTAAGGTCTCACTCCCACATTGCTCATCCATGATGGATCTTGCACTATCATTGACACATTTTTGTCAGCCATCGGAGGTCAAAACTTCTCTAGCAGAAGGGGTGGGAGGGCATGTGGAGTAAAAGTAATCATTGTCACACTCAACTCAATGGCAAGCAGAGTCCTGTTTGGCCCAGCCACAACTGCAGGGTACACTGTTGAGCACTGATAAAAGGGCTCTGCTGAACTTGCACAAAGAGTATGGAGAATGCATCTATCTTCCCAGTGTCATGTAATGGATATAGTTCTTGAGGAAACACTTCAGAGACAAATAGTGTTACAGTGATGCAGGTCTACTCAGTTCAGTTCAGTCCAGTCGCTCAGTCGTGTCCGACTGTTTGCAACCCCATGAACTGCAGCACGCCAGGCCTCCCTGTCCATCACCAACTCCTGGAGTCCACCCAAACTCACGTCCATTGAGTCAATGATGCCATCCAGCCATCTTATCCTCTGTGGTCCCCTTCTCCTGCCCCCAATCCCTCCCAGGTGTACTAGACAATGGCAAATGTGTACAGGTGTGAGATTCAGAACCCTCAGTACTTACTGAGGGTTTTTTCTCTGAATGTGATCTCTGGACCCACTGCATGGTCTCTGGACCCACTGCCTTGTTTTCTCTCCTTTTTTTTTTTTTTTCTTTTCTTTCTTTCTTTTCTTTTTAAAGAGATTTTTACACTTTCAACTTTAAAATAGGGTAGGACACATACTGGGCTTCCTCAGTGGCTCAGATGGTACAGAATCTGCCTGCAATGCAGGGGACCTGGGTATGATCCCTGGTTCAGAAAGACTACCTGGAGAAGGGAATGGCAGCCCACTTCAGTTTTCTTGCCTGGAAAACTCCGTGGACAGGGAAATTTGGTGGGCTACAGTCCAAGGGTTCACAAAGAGTCAGACATGACTGAGCTACTAACACTTTCACTTCATTTTAGGACACGTATCATGTTGATCTAACAGTTACAATATGAAAAGGCTGCTAAAGCGCTGGACCACTGCATCATTTTCTCCTGGGATGCTTTTAAAGGAAGAAACTTAGCAAATCTGAATCTGTTGGAGCAGGGCGTAGGCATTTGAGTGAGAAGCCTACTGAGTCTAAGTTTGGACAAGAGACAGCCCCTTGTTTTAGAGAAATGCCTAATGCTTGAAAATCCTCCCTTTCTCTGCCCTCAAAGCCACACATTAGCTCTTTGCTGGCCTTTATCTGCAATTCTGGAAATATTCATCTCCCTGGAGATTTCCTCTCCGGAGAGCATTGTTTTCATCTTTCTAGCATTCTATACAGGGAATAATTCTATAATTAATTTCATATTGAGTGAGAATATTCTTTCTATAGATATGTTGGGCTGTCTAGTGCATATGGGAGACATTCCCGGTAGATTATATTTATAATGTTATATAACTGCAGAACACCCCCCCACCCAAGTGATAAGATCTGTTCCTCCCAAATGGATCTAGACTTTTTAAACCTTAAAAACAAAGATTTTGAAGCTACAAGTTTTTAATTTTCACTTGAATGGTATCGAGACAGATTTGGAAACTTATTAGTGCTACTTCTTGGGATCATGTATTTCCATGAACTTGGTTGTAAATTTTCCAGTTCACAATGAATTCTAACATCTTGTGAACCTGTTCAGGTAAAGAAGGTGCTTGTCACCACACAGTACTGCTAGAATATCACATTTTATAGCCCTTAATGTATCACTGCGGGGAAGGCAATGGCACCCCACCCCAGTACTTTTGCCTGGAAAATCCCATGGACGGAGGATCCTGGTAGGCTCCAGTCCAGGGGGTCGCTAGGAGTCGAACACGACTGAGCGACTTCACTTTCACTTTTCACTTTCATGCATTGGAGAAGGAAATGGCAACCCACTCCAGTATTCTTGCCTGGAGAATCCCAGGGACGGGGGAGCCTGGTGAGCTTCTGTCTGTGGGGTCGCACAGAGTCGGACACGACTGAAGCAACTTAGCAGCAGCAATGTATCACTGATACAGGCAAAATTCATCAATGATGGAACACCTTGATAAAAGGCTTATGGGAAATTTATGAAAACATCAGGATGGCACCTTCTGAACCCACTGATCAATCTCAGTTTCACTGAAATTTGGCCAACTTGCCATTATGTGTCCCCTTGTGTGGTGTGGTGTGAGACATGCAGTGTATGTGTCCAGTCACTCAGTCATATCTGACTCTTTGCAAACCTATGGACTGTAGCTCGCCAGGCACCTCTGTCCTTGGGATTTCCCAGGCAAGAATGCTAGGGTAGATTGCCATTTCCTCCTCCAGGGGATCTTCCCAACCCAGGAAATGAACCCAAGTCTCGATTTCATACCAGCTATGAAATCTGCTTGCCCCAAATTTCAACCAGAACCTAGTTAAGTTGAGAGAAACAACTTCCAGTTTACAAGGAATTGGGAGATAGAGGGCAAAGTAAGCAACAGCACACAGGAGAACAGGTAGATCCGGAGTGTGAAACGTTCTACAGGATGCTAAACAGTTGTCTTCAAGTCAGTACCACCAGAAAAATAAGGATGGGTTACTTTAGATGTCAAGATGAAAGGAGGCATAACAAACACAGAGAATAAATCTAGTGTTGTCATTTTAACAATTAGGGTGGGACTTCCCCGGTGGTCCAGTGGGTAAGACTCCTCGCTCCCAATGCAGGGGATGCATTTTGATCCCTGGTCAGGGAACTAGATCCCATACACCACAACTAAGAGACCCTGCATGCCACAGCAAAGATCAGGAGTGCTGCAACTAAGACCCAGCACAGGCAAATAGATAAAACATTATTTATTGATTGATTTTAAACTTGTAATTTTGTTGGAGTATAGCAGGTCAACAATTTTTTTTAATGACAGTTTCAGGTGAACAATGAGGGACTCAGCCATACATATACATGTATCCATTCTCCCCCAAACTCCCCTCCCATCCAGGCTGCCACATAGCATTGAGCAGTGTCCCATGTGCTATACACTAGGTCCTGTTAATTAAATAAATATTTAAAAACAATAAATACAATTGGGGAAGCCTGAGTATAGGCTGGGCACTAAATGATACCAAGGAATTAATTTTATTATGTGGGATAATGGCATTGTACTTAAACAAGAAAATGTTTATAGGATTTAGACAGTAGAAGGTACTTAGGGAATAGAGATGAAATGATACAATGTATGAGATTTGCTATAAAATATACACATACAAGTAAAAAAATAGACAAAGCAAGTGGTAATACCTTGAGATGGTTGAAATTTGGTGTGGTAGTACATGGGGTTCATTATATAATGCTCTCTACTTTTGGTAGATGTTTTAAGATTTTCATAATACCAAGTTTAAAAAAATTCTACCTACAAATAATAACAAAGCAAGAAAGTCACAGACTAGTATACTACAATTAGTGGGGAAAAGGGAAAATATGTTTATGTTTGTATATCCTGAAAGGATACCTAAGTAACTAGTAAAAAGATTGCCTCTGAAGAGAGGAACTAGGTGACTGGGAGACAAGGATGGAAGGAAGGCTATTCAAATAATAAAAAATATTAATTAATTAATTAATTTATTTGGCTGTGCTGGGTCCTAGTTGTGGCATGTAGGATCTTTAGTTTTGGCATGTGGGATCTAGTTCCCTGACAGGCCTGAAACTCAGGTCCCCTGCATCGGGAGCTTGAAGTAATTTTAGCCATTCGACCACCAGGGAAGTTCCTCAAATAATTTTTAAAAGAGAAGATCCTAGGTGACACAGTGGTAAAGAATCTGCTTGCTAATGCAGGAGACACAAGAGATTCGGGTTTGATGCCTGGGTCAGGAAGATCCCCTGGAGGAGGAAATGGCAACCCACTCCGGTATTCTTGCCTGGAAAATTCCTTGGACAGGGGAGCCTGGAGGACTACAGTTCATGGTGTTGCAAAGAATTGGACACAGCTGAGCAGAGCACACAGCACAGCATATGCAGATGTTGCAAAAGGAGAGAAGTTAGTTTTTATAGAGTTGGCCCTCATTAGTTTACTTTGATTCCTCTCAGTGCCCTAGTCATTTATTGGTTGTAAATTGGGTATCTGTGGGCAACATTCAGCTGAAGGACTTAATTTATCTAAATAATGGTAGAGTGATTTATTTAATAAACATATATTCAGAGCCTGCTGCTATGGGCACTGGGTCTCAGGAGATAAAAAGATGAGTCAGACACTTGTCATCATCAAATTGATAGTGTTTAACATAATTTCACTAATGCTTTATTTTTAATTTTAGGCATAAAAGAAGGAAGCTCTGAATAACTGTTATTTAATTTTGACTGTCTTTATGGTTAATTAAGAATTCTATTTAGCTGTGCCAAGTGATATGGATAATGAAGAAAGATATATATTAGTATGATTGAAGCCCAGTGAATGCAGAAAGTTTCTGTGTTGGAAACTTTGTACTCAACTACTTTCCCTTGTGGCTCAGCTGGTAAAGAATCCCCCTGCAATGTGGGAGACCTGGGTTTGATCCTTCGGTTGGGAAGATACCCTGGAGAAAGGAAAGGCTATCCACTCCAGGAATCTGGCCTGGAGAATTCCATGAACTCTGTAGTCCATGGGGGTGCAAAGAATTGGACATGATTGAGCGACTTTCACTCACTCACTTATTAATAAAAGTTAGAATGGCATGGTGAGGAATTAGAGAGATAAATGATATTAAAGTACTATTTCATCCCACTAATTATTGTAAAGAGACCTATATTTCCATGGTGGCCTTGTGGTTCTGACCCACTATTAATACATCAAAAAAATTAAAATCTTTTAATTTCACAGGAGATCAAAATGATGTTTTTGCATATATTCTGATATGAAGGAAGATGAATGTTATCCCTTTATTTCTATTTTACCTTCGGGTAGAAAAAATTAAGCTAATTGAGTTGATGCTTGAGTTTTTTTTTAAATTTTAGTATTATTCATATTGCACTGGGGAAATACTTAAAGAATAATGTTAAGACTTGATGCATTATGAATCATTGGAATGGATATTTCCTTCTCTTTTCAGCTCCCTTCCGACTCACTAACCTAACCCTGCACATATTTGTGTATAATGCCAGCTTTACAGTCTTTGCAAAGGTGGTTCTAATGCTGAAAATTCTGAGTTTATATAATGCTGAAAGTTTGATAAAACTCAACGGAATCACCTTTTGAGGCAAAATGAGAACAATTAAATCTTCTTAACCTGAGGAAGCTTCAGGAGATGGATCTGGTTGGCAGGAAGTAAAAGTATATTCAAAACGGTGAGACAAATGACAAATGGGCCAGTTCATTTGAACTCCTGCATTGTAGTTGATTGCTAAGATTTAAATGAACACATAATGATGCCAAGCTGATATCCTAAGGTGTCTGTTTTGAGCTGCTCTGGACAACAGAACATTGGACTACAAGGACTACAGCTAAGCCTTTGTGCCTAGGATTGGTAGGAAAAACCATCTTTTTTTGGTGTATTCTAAAAGCTTATTTAACTTATATGCAGAGTACATCATGAGAAATGCTGGGCTGGAAGAAGCACAAGCTGGAATCAAGATTGCCCGGAGAAATATCAATAACCTCAGATATGCAGATGACACCACTCTTATGGCAGAAAGTGAAGAGGAACTAAAAAGCCTATTGATGAAAGTGAAAGAGGAGAGTGAAAAAGTTGGCTTAAAGCTCAACATTCAGAAAACTAAGACCATGGCATCTGGTCCCATTACTTCATGGCAGATAGATAGGGAAACATTGGAAACAGTGTCAGACTTTATTTTTAGGGGTTCCAAAATCACTGCAGATGCTGATTGCAGCCATGAAATTAAAAGACGCTTACTCCTTGGAAGGAAAGTTATGACCAACCTAGATAGAATATTGAAAAGCAGAGACATTACTCTGCCAACAAAGGTCCGTCTAGTCAAGGCTATGGTTTTTCCAGTAGTCATGTATGGATGTGAGATTTGGACTGTGAAGAAAGCTGAGTGCCGAAGAACTGTGATGTTGTAGAAGACTCTTGAGAGTCCCTTGGACTGCAAGGAGATCCAACCAGTCCATCCTAAAGGAGATCAGTCCTGGGATTTCTTTGGAAGGACTGATGTTGAAGCTGAAACTCCAATATTTTGGCCACCTGATGCGAACAGCTGACTCATTTGAAAAGACCCTGAGTTGGGAAAGATTGAAGACAGGAAGAGAAAGGGACGACAGAGGATGAGATGGTTAGATGGCATCACAGACTCAGTGGACATGAGTCTGGGTAAACTCCAGGAGTTGGTGATGGACAGGGAGGCCTGGCATGCTGCAGTTCATGGGGTCGCAAAGAGTCGAAAACGACTGAGTGAGTGAACTGAGTGTTCTTTGGAAGGACTGATGCTAAATCTGAAACTCCAGTACTTTGGCCACCTCATGTGAAGAGTTGACTCATTGGAAAAGACTCTGATGCTGGGAGGGATTAGGGGCAGGAGGAGAAGGGGATGACAGAGAATGAGATGGCTGGATGGCATCACCAACTCGATGGACTTGAGTTTGAGTGAACTCCAGGAGTTGGTGATGGACAGAGAGGCCTGGCGTGCTGCAATTCATGGGGTCACAAAGAGTCGAAAACGACTGAGCGACTGAACTGAACTGAAACCTTAAGAGTTTGTCACTCTGAATGAAAGTGAAAGTCGCTCAGTCAGCCATGTCTGACTCTTTGCCACCCAATGGACTCTACAGTCCATGGAATTCTCCAGGCCAGAGTACTGGAGAGGGTAGCCTTTCCTTCTCCAGGGGATCTTCCCAACCCAGGGATCGAACCCAGGCCTCCCACATTGCAGGTGGCTTCTTTACCAGCTGAGCCACGAGGGAGGCCCAAATATACTGGAGTGGGTAGCCTATCCCTGAGCCTCCAGGGAAGCCCCCAGAAAGGCAAGGACTATATTTTGTTCAGTTGGATTCTGCGCAGCTGGGAGGGAGAGTGTTTTGCTCATAATGAGTCTTGACACTAATCCAACAAATATTTGTTAAATCTATTTAAAGAAATAGGCAAGTAACAATTGTGTTGGATATATTTATTTTGTCTTTGATGTAGATCCAAAGCCATCACTTACGTCTCTGAAGAAACATTAAAAATACCTAATTTCTACCTACATTTACTTTATTTCAGTTCATCACTTTCAATTATGTAATAAAAAACAATTAATGACTTAGCCATGATTTAATCATCTTATTTGTTTAGAACAAGTCTATTCCATTTGGGGTTGATTTAGAATAATATTCCCTACATGAACATAAATACATTGTTTTAAAATTAAAGTTGGTTTGATGCCTAAACAAAATTTTTGGCACCTATAAGTAAATACATCTCTAGAGCCAAAGAAGCCATTCTTTTTTAAAATTTTTTAAAAATCTGTGATCATCGTTAATTGAATAAGGATGGCTGGTACTTCTCTGGTGGTCCAGTGGTTAGGAATCTGACTGCCAATGCAGGGGGCACAAGTTTGATCCCTGGTCTAGGAAGATCCTACATGCTGCTGAGCAACTAAGCCCAAGTGCCACAACTACTGAAGCCAGAGCACGCCTAGAACCCACGTTCTGCAACAAGAGAAGCCACTGCAATGAGAATCCCACCTAGAATACTGCAGCTAGAGAGTATCCCCTGCTCACCACATCTGGAGAAAGGCCAAGTGCAGCAACGAAGACCCAGTCTTTTTAAAAAATTTTATTTATTTTTGGCTGCACTGGGTCTTCGTTCAGCTTTCTTTATGGTCCAACTCTCACATCCATACATGACTACTGGAAAACCATAGCTTTGACTATATGGACCTCTGTTGGCAAAGTAACGTCTCTGCTTTTTAATATGCTGTCTAGCTAGTGAAAAAAATAAATTTTAGTTCCAGATATATTTGTAATTGACTCAGAAGCTATCTCTTTGATTTAGTTCCCCCAATATCATACATTTTAGTCACACAAAATGTGAATTTTTTTCAGTTTCTAATGATCTGTTTGGCAGGAATTGGGACAATATTGTGGTGGTGGTGGTTTAGTCGCTAAGTCATTTCTGACTCTTGCGATGCCATGGACTGTAGCCCGCCAGGCTTCTCTGTCCATAGGATTCTCCAGGCAAGAATACTGGAGTGGGCTGCCATTTCCTTCTCCATGGGACAATATGAAGACTTGGTAAATTGCCTAATGGAATGAGTTTTATCACAAGCTCTGCTGCTGCTGCTGCTAAGTCGCTTCAGTCATGTCCGACTCTGTGCGACCCCATAGACAGAAGCTCACCAGGCTCCCCTGTCCCTGGGATTCTCAAGGCAAGAACACTGGAGTGGGTTGCCATTTCCTTCTCCAATGCATGAAAGTTAAAAAGTCAAAGTGAAGTCGCTCAGTCGTGTCCGACTCTTAGCGACCCATCACAAGCTCTAGACTCTAAGATAAACTGCCACCATGTTTTCCTCTGCTGGATGGAGACAGAGTTCAATAATGTGAACTTATTAGATCACGTTTTTTGCTGGTCTACAATGAATTATGATCACTGTAACTAGTAAAGAAAGGGACTAATAATAGCTAACTTTATAGAAATAGTTTAGAAATAACTGTCTTTTAAGGACAGGGAACCACAGACTGGTTCCAAATAGGAAAAGGAGTACGTCAAGGCTGTATATTGTCACCCTGCCTATTTAACTTATATGCAGAGTACATCTGGAGAAGGCAATGGCACCCCACTCCAGTACTCTTGCCTGGAAAATCCCATGGACGGAGGAGCCTGGTAGGCTGCAGTCCATGGGGTCGCTAAGAGTCGGACATGAATGAGCAACTTCATTTCAATTTTCACTTTCATGCATTGGAGAAGGAAATGGCAACCCACTCCAGTACTCTTGCCTGGAGAATCCCAGAGACGGGGGAGCCTGGTGGGCTGCTGTCTATGGGGTCGCACAGAATCGGACACGACTGACGTGATTTAGCAGCAGCAGCAGAGTACATCATAAGAAACGCTGGGCTGGATGAAGCACAAGCTGGAATCCTGATTGCTGGGAGAAGTATCAATAACCTCAGATATGCAGATGACACCACCCTTATGGCAGAAAGTGAAGAGGAACTAAAGAGCCTCTTGATGAAAGTGAAAGAGGAGAATGAAAAAGTTGACTTAAAGCTCAACATTCAGAAAACGAAGATCATGGCATCCGGTCCCATCACTTCATGGCAAATAGGTGGGGAAACAGTGGAAACAGTGGCTGACTTTATTTTTGGGGGCTCCAAAATCACTGCAGTTGGGGACTGCAGCCATGAAATTAAAAGACGCTTACTCCTTGGAAGGAAAGTTATGACCAACCTAGACAGCATATTAAAATGAGAGGCATTACTTTGTCAACAAAGGTCCATCTAGTCAAGGCTATGGTTTTTCCAGTAGTCATATAGATGTGAGAGTTGGACTATAAAGAAAGCTGAGGACTGAAGAATTGATGCTTTTGAACTGTGGTGTTGGACAAGATTCTTGAGAGTCCCTTGGACTGCAAGGAGATCCAACCTGTCCATCCTAAAGGAGATCAGTCCTGGGTGTTCATTGAAAGGACTGATGTTGAAGCTGAAACTCCAATATTTTGGCCACCTGATGCAAACAGCTGACTCATTTGAAAAGACCCTGAATTGGGAAAGATTGAAGGCAGGAGGAGAAGGGGACGATAGAGGATGAGATGGTTAGATGGCATCACAGACTCAATGGATATGAGTTTGGGTAAACTCCAGGAGTTGGTGATGGACAGGGAGGCCTGGGGTGCTGTGGTTCATGGGGTCACAGAGTCGGAAACGACTGAGTGATTGAACTGAACTACGCTGAAGGTCTACAGAAGGTGTCTCAATTTCAAAGCAGTTACTATAGGTCTACAGAAGGTGTCTCAATTTCAAAGCAGTTACTGTAGGTTACTGATAAAATCTATTTTAGTTTTATTTGGAAAACTGTTGAAAAATAAACTATTAGCCATTAAATTAGCCATTAGAATGGTTAGAATTGGTTTTTCTAAAGAAAGAGAAACTAAGACATTATAAAGATAGGTGAAGTTTTCAAAGTCAGTTGGTTAGAAGCCCAGACTAAAGCAAAGAATTCTAGGACTGATGTTCTCACTGGGGGAAAGGGTCTGATTGATCTGAGAACCACAAAATAGGCTAATTGAACACACAATGCATAGATATTCAGACACCTGCACCTCACTCCTCTGAATGTCTCAGGCTTAGCTGCTATTTTGAAATGAGTGAAATTACTGGACTAAACCAAAGCTATATATAGCTCTACAAGATGTTGGTATCCCAGGATTGCACTGATAGTCTAGCAGGAGAGATGACTCTTCAAATATCTCAGGAACTAGTCAAGTAGACAGTGAACAAATATGCTATTTTCATGGAACAAGTATTTACTGTGTACCTACTAAGTGTCAGGCCCTTTTAGGTACAGAGGCACAAGAAAGAACTTTGCTATTACTTTCTAAAATTCAACAGCTTCTCACTGGCAGGCAGAGGGAGAACATGGGATATTTTGAGAATGGTGAATTAAATAATGGAAAATATTTAAATCCAAGTTGGGGAAAAATCTAATTTTGAGATGTTTGACAAGAAGTCATTGGGACCCATGAACTAACAACTAAGCAGAAGGGGAAAATGGCTTTAGTTGTAGTCAATTCTTCTCTTTGTCTTGAAGAACCTCTTACACAAACCTGTCATTTGAGCTATAAAAATATGGTCAGTAAACCAAGGGACAATTTAGGTGGCATTAATTTAATGATCTTATTACCAATCTCTTACAAAAATCAACAAACATTTACTTTTTTAACCATCCCCTGAGGTGGCTTTTTGCCACCACCAGTGATTTGGTTTCTGGGGAATGTTTAAGAGTGTGGTGAACAGAACCATTTTTTCCTGTGCAATTAGAAACTGTGCAGTGCAACTCTGAGAACTTTCTCAAGTAGCCAGTTCATTGGTTCTCTGTGCTTTTTGCTTTATAAAGTTTATTCTCTGAAATAAGTTACAAAGCTGTTCTCTGTTATTAACATCTGTGGTCATAGTAAAGTCAAGTCCATCAGCCCTGACAAGAACATGCTTTTTTTTTTTTCTTATAGAGTATCCAGCCTTTCTCCAGCGGACCACACCCTGTCATCTCTCTCCACCATGACCCGCCCATCCCAGGTTGCCCCTCGGGCATGGCTTAATTTCATTGAGTTAGACAAGGGTGTGGTCCTTGTGTGATTAGATTGACTAGTTTTCTGTGAGAACGGTTTTAGTGTATTTGCCCTCTGATGCCCTCTTACAAGACCTACTGTCTTATGTGGGTTTCTCTTACCTTGGGCGTGGGGTATCTCGTCCCGGCTGCTCCCGGCTGCTCCCGGCCAGCTAAGCACAGCCATCGCACCTTACCTTGGACGAGGGGGTCTCTCCTCATCGCCGCCCTTCCTGACCTCGGTCGTGGGGTACCTCCTCTCGGCCGCGCTTAGTGCGCTGGCCCTCACCGCCGTCCTTCCTCGGTCGTGGGGTAGCTCCTCTCGGCCGCGCTCTTAGTGCGCGACGCAGCCAGCGGGGTGCTCTTAGTGCGCCGGCCGCGGGAAGGCGAGGGCGCTCTTAAATGGCTCGCCGGTCGCGGGAAGGCGAGGGCGTTCTTAAATGGCGCGCCGGTGGAGGGAAGGCCAGGTCACTGGAGAAGGGAATGGCAAACCACTTCAGTATTCTTGCCTTGAGAACCCCATGAACAGTATGAAAAGACAAAATGATAGGATACTGAAAGAGAAACTCCCCAGGTCAGTAGAGGCCCAATATGCTACTGGAGATCAGTGGAGAAATAGCTCCAGAAAGAATGAAGGGACAGAGACAAAACAAAAAGAATACCCAGCTGTGGATGTGTCTGGTGATAGAAGCAAAGTCCGATGCTGTAAAGAGCAATACTGCATAGGAACCTGGAATGTCAGGTCCAAGAATCAAGGCAAATTGGAAGTGGTCAAACGAGATGGCAAGAGTGAATGTTGACATTCTAGGAATTAGCGAACTAAAATGGACTGGAATGGGTGAATTTAACTCGGATGACCATTATATCTACTACTGTGGGCAGGAATCCCTCAGAAGAAATGGAGTGGCCATCATGGTCAACAAAAGAGTCCGAAATGCAGTACTTGGATGCAATCTCAAAAATGACAGAATGATCTCTGTTCGTTTCCAAGGCAAACCATTCAATGTCACAGTAATCCAAATCTATGCCCCAACCAGTAATGCCGAAGAAGCTGAAGTTGAACGGTTCTATGAAGACCTACAAGACCTTTTAGGACTAACACCCAAAAAAGATGTCCTTTTCATTATAGGGGACTGGAATGCAAAAGTAGGAAGTCAAGAAACACCTGGAGTAACAGGCAAATTTGGCCTTGGAACACGGAATGGAGCAGGGCAAAGACTAACAGAGTTTTGCCAAGAAAATGCACTGGTCATAACAAATACCCTCTTCCAACAACACAAGAGAAGACTCTATACATGGACATCACCAGATGGTCAACACCGAAATCAGATCGATTATATTCTTTGCAGCCAAAGATGGAGAAGCTCTATACAATCAGCAAAAACAAGACCAGGAGCTGACTGTGGCTCAGACCATGAACTCCTTATTGCCAAATTCAGACTGAAATTGAAGAAAGTAGGGAAAACTACTAGACCATTCAGGTATGACCTAAATCAAATCCCTTATGATTATACAGTGGAAGTGAGAAATAGATTTAAGGGCCTAGATCTGATAGATAGAGTGCCTGATGAACTATGGAATGAGGTTCGTGACATTGTACAGGAGACAGGGATCAAGACAATCCCCATGGAAAAGAAATGCAAAAAAGCAAAATGGCTGTCTGGGGAGGCCTTACAAATAGCTGTGAAAAGAAGAGAAGCGAAAAGCAAAGGAGAAAAGGAAAGATATAAACATCTGAATGCAGAGTTCCAAAGAATAGCAAGAAGAGATAAGAAAGCCTTCTTCAGTGATCAATGCAAAGAAATAGAGGAAAACAACAGAATGGGAAAGACTAGGGATCTCTTCAAGAAAATCAGAGATACCAAAGGAACATTTCATGCAAAGATGGGCACGATAAAGGACAGAGATGGTGTGGACCTAACAGAAGCAGAAGATATTAAGAAGAGGTGGCAGGAATACACAGAAGAACTGTACAAAAAAGAGTTTCAAGACCCAGATAATCATGATGATGTGATCACTGACCTAGAGCCAGACATCTTGGAATGTGAAGTCAAATGGGCCTTAGAAAGCATCACTACCAACAAAGCTAGTGGAGGTGATGGAATTCCAGTGGAGCTATTCCAAGTCCTGAAAGATGATGCTGTGAAAGTGCTGCACTCAATATGCCAGCAAATTTGGAAAACTCAGCAGTGGCCACAAGATTGGAAAAGGTCAGTTTTCATCCCAATCCCAAAGAAAGGCAATGCCAAAGAATGCTCAAACTACCGAACAATTGCACTCATCTCACACGCTAGTAAAGTAATGCTCAAAATTCTCCAAGCCAGGCTTCAGCAATATGTGAACCGTGAACTTCCTGATGTTCAAGCTGGTTTTAGAAAAGGCAGAGGAACCAGAGATCAAATTGCCAACATCCGCTGGATCATGGAAAAGCAAGAGAGTTCCAGAAAAACATCTATTTCTGCTTTATTGACTATGCCAAAGCCTTTGACTGTGTAGATCACAATAAACTATGGAAAATTCTGAAAGAGATGGGAATACCAGACCACCTGATCTGCCTCTTAAGAAATCTGTATGCAGGTCAGGAAGCAACAGTTAGAAGTGGTCATGGAACAACAGACTGGTTCCAAATAGGAAAAGGAGTACGTCAAGGCTGCATATTGTCACCATGTTTATTTAACTTATATGCAGAGTACATCATGAGAAATGCTGGACTGGAAGAAATACAAGTTGGAATCAAGATTGCTGGGAGAAATATCAATAACCTCAGATATGCAGATGACACCACTCTTATGGCAGAAAGTGAAGAGGGGCTAAAAAGCCTCTTGATGAAAGTGAAAGTGGAGAGTGAAAAGGTTGGCTTAAAGCTCAACATTCAGAAAACGAAGATCATGGCATCTGGTCCCATCACTGCATGGGAAATAGATGGGGAAACAGTGGAAACAGTGTCAGACTTTGTTTTTCTGGGCTCCAAAATCACTGCAGATGGTGACTGCAGCCATGAAATTAAAAGACGCTTACTCCTTGGAAGGAAAGTTATGACCAACCTAGACAGCATATTCAAAAGCAGAGACATTACTTTACCAACAAAGGTTCGCCTAGTCAAGGCTATGGTCTTTCCTGTGGTCATGTATGGATGTGAGAGCTGGACTGTGAAGAAGGCTGAGCGCTGAAGAATTGATGCTTTTGAACTGTGGTGTTGGAGAAGACTCTTGAGAGTCCCTTGGACTGCAAGAAGATCCAACCAGTCCATTCTGAAGGAGATCAATCCTGGAATTTCTTTAGAAGGAATGATGCTAAAGCTGAAACTCCAGTATTTTGGCCACCTCATGCGAAGGGTTGACTCATTGGAGAAGACTCTGATGCTGGGAGGGATTGAGGGCAGGAGGAGAAGGGGACGACAGAGGATGAGATGGCTGGATGGCATCACTGACTCGATGGGTATGAGTCTGGGTGACCTCCGGGAGCTGGTGATGGACAGGGAGGCTTGGCGTGCTGCGGTTCATGGGGTCGCAAAGAGTCCGACTGAGCGACTGATCTGATCTGATCTGATCTGATCCAGCCTTATCCAAAGTCTCAACAGACTTCATCAAGACAGATCAATTTACATAATCTCCAATTCATAAAGGCAGAAGTTTCATGCTCTGAGAAACACTAAAAAGTTTTGGTAGTTTCAGTTAGGAGTAATTAAAGAGTTTGCTACCTGTTTTTTGGGAAAAGGAGTTAATCCTGATTATTTTATGTTGGGATGGAGAAAAATGTAAGGTCTTTTCTTATTAAAAACATTTTATTTGTAATTACAAAAGTTATGTGTGTCCCTTGGAGAAGGAAATGGCAACCCACTCCAGTACTCTTGCCTGGAAAATCCCATGGACCGAGGATCCCGGTAGGCTACAATGGGGTCACAAAGAGTTGGACACGACTGCGCGACTTCACTTTCACGTGTCCCTTATAGAAAAATCACAAACTAGAACTAAGCAGACAAAGAAAAATCACCCACAACTCCAATTACCGAGCCCTAGTTAACATCTTGGTTTCTGCGTCCAGTCTTTTCTACCTCTCCACATAATTTCAAAAATGATATCATATAGTACATAGTGTTTTGCGATGTCTCCTGACCTCCAAAACTTCTCATTGTTTCAGGTCATCATGCAACATTTCCTAATGGCTGTGTAATTGCAAAGGTATATCATTGACTTTAAGGGTACAGTAGGCAGGAGAAAGATTTCTTCTGCTGAATTTAATAGATTACGGCCCCTCATCCCTAAAAGCCGTTCTCTAAATCCCTAAATGACCTCTGACCTGGTGGGTTTTGATGTCGGCGTGTGCGACACTTACAGAGAGGGACAATCTTGTTTGGGGTTCCCACCGACAGCATCGCAAAAGGACCCCAGAGCCCACCAGGTTCCTTGTGTTGGAACCTCACCTCGCCTCCCCTCCGCGGCGGGCCAGCGGTTTGGGGAAGCGCTCTGCGGACCCAGGGGCCCCATTCCCCAAGACGGTGCATTCCCTCCCTCTTTACATAGCAGACCCGAACTCTGCGACAGTTCGGCGGCGCCCCCCTTTGCCCCCGAAATCTCCCAGCACCAGACGGGTGGCTAGAGACCCAAGAGATACCCGGTGGAGCCTGTGCCTGCCCAACCTCGGTGCCGCGCTGCGCGGCGGCCGAACCCAAGCCGCGCGGGGCCGCGCCGTCCCCGAGTGATGACGCGCTTCCTGCCCTCCCGGCGCTCCCGGGCCGTGCGCTAGCGCTCGCCCTCGGCTCTTGTTCCGCGCCTGGAGCCAGCGGCGGCGGCAGCGGCTGGGGCGGCTGCGGGAGCGGAGCGGTCGCTGGGCGCGCTGGGGGACGCCGGCTGCACTCCGAGGCAGGCGCTCTGCAATGAGACAGTAAATGCATCCCCCGGTAAGGCGCACGGCTCACTCGGGTTTTCCTCTTCCTCCAGCTGCATGCACGTTGCATGAATTTCTCGTGTCTTTTCCCTCCCCTTTACAGAAGGAAAATGTGGGTGGTTTTCCTCTTCCTTTTGCATCTCGTGAGTGATGCCAATGCAGAAAAAACCTCGCAAAGCTCCCAGATTTGATGTTCTAGGGAGCTTTTTGCAGGAAAATAAAAATAAAATTAAATTAATGCACCTGTCTATTGCACATGTATGTTTCACTGCACTGGACCCGAGCGCGGCGGTTTGCAAACAGCCTCACAGCCGGCTCCCAAGAGCGGATTCCTAGCCGTGGGCAGCTGGTCCCCTGCGGGGCTCCCCCTGGGTTTCCGGTAACTGGGCTTTGAAAAGCGGCCCCGCCTGTCTGGAGTGTCCCCTCGGCCCCGGCCGGGCCCCCGCGTCGGGAGAGTTGGCGCGGGCTGAGCGGCTTCGTTCCAGCACTGGTCGCCCCGACTCCAGCGCCACTTTGCAAACAAGTCTCCGGCCGGGCTCCGGGCAAAGACAGCGGGCCGGTGCGGAGCTCCTTTGCCAGTCCCCGACTCTCAGACCTGCCGATTCCACGATTCTGTTTTACTTAGCAATCTCGCCACTAGCAAACTGCTGGAAGCTGGGGGACCAAGAGCGAGGGGAGGACTGGGATTCAGTGCCGCCGCTGGCCTCGCGCTGGACCAGGGGCGCCCTCTCCTTCTTTGGCCCCAGGAGCTGAAATTTCGCCCCCGTCGGGAGCCGGGGGTCCCGGACACCGGCATTTCGGGATTCCCCAAGGGGACCGAGGAGCGACGTTCGAGGGCGCCATATTTTCAGTGGGTCTTGGCTACCGAGGGGAGTGGGCGAACAGCTGGTGGGCCGGGGGGAGAGCGCAGCGCCTCGGCAGGAGAGGCTGGAGCGGTTTTCCCCGGGAAAGTTTGTGCGCCCAGGCCGGCACGGAGGCGGCTCCACAGGGAGGGCGCGCACCGCGACTGTCCCCGCAAGGGCGCGCGGGCTGCAGCGCGTCGCCAGGCCGGCCAGCCGGGGTTGAGAGCCGAGAGCCGCCGTCAGAGACTGCGCGCTCTGCTTGCCTCGGTCCACGGTCCCGCCGAGACGCGGCGGTCGGGCTCAAAGGCGCAAGGAACACGCCCCTCTCCTGCGGCCGCGGCCGCCGGGGCGCTCCGCTGGAGCCGTGCGCTTGACCGCTTTTCCCGGTCGGGCGCCGGTGCGGACCGTCTTGCTGGCGCCAGGACCCTCCTGGGTGCCCATCAGAGCGGGGGAGCTCACTCCCGGCGTAGAGGAGGAGCCCCGGTTATCGTCGGTGGTTTGCAGTGACCCCGTGGCGGAAGACCAGCCCGAGCCTCCTCTCGCCTCTCTGGCTGCGGCCGCGACAGCAGCAGCGCCCGCGGCTGCGTGCTCGGCTCTCGCCGCGGTGCCAGCTGGCGGAGGTGAGGTCAGGGGGACATTTCCAGAAGTTGGGGTTTCACGGGATGCGTGGGGAAACTTGGATTTTTGCTGCCCGTGAAGAACCCAGGTGACTTGGGAAAAGGAGATTGATTCAGAATGCCTGTCTCGTGGTGAAAACTAACCTCTGGCTATTTCTAGACGATGAGAGAGGGGAATGAGCGGAAGTGTTGGTGTTGTCCGAGACGCATTTAAAGACGCGAGAGTAGCGGGGGGCGGGGGTGTTCTGGAGAACTGGACCCCCAAATATAATAAATTACAAGCAGCTCGGTGCTCTAAATACCACTGAACTTTGGCTTCTGATAGAACCCGGGGTGCTGAGTGGTGACATTCGTCAGGTTGAGCGCTACTCTCCTTTCTTCAGAGCTTGGAGTTGGCGAATTCTCGGGAGGGGGGCGGTGGAGAAATCTTTACTTTTGAGATAGATTGTGATCTCTGTTTTGTGAAGGGGCAGGGGAAGGGCGAGTTGGCTGACCTACAGTTCGCTGGCAGGAACGTGCCAGCCTTTTTCCTTGGCGAGAGAAATGATGCCATAGTATTGAGGTCATGTCAGCACTTTGGGGCTTCATCATTGGAAAGGCTTTAAGGGATCACTGAGAGCATGTGGGGGAGGGGGGAGGCTTTCATCTCAGAGATGTGCCCTGTGATGTCAGGATTTAGGCTGCTCTTACGTCTGTCCCTTCAATAAATACTTATCCAGTGAGAATGTCAGGCATTGAATTTCCAACATTTTATCTTCCTTGTTGGCTGATTTGGGGTATCTATGCAAAAACCCGGGAGGGGCCGTGGATGTGACAAGACACATGACCTTGAGAGAGGAGGAATACCTGCAAAAATGCTAATTTTGTTTTCACTGAGCCCTAGAACTGTGGAGAACAACCTGAGCCTAAGATATATTTTTCTAGAATTAGCATAATTAATTTAGGAGAGAATCAAATTAGTTGCTGAAAGCCTCCATCCCTTTTGTGAACTTCCCAGTCTTAGAAATGGTACCTTGAATCAGAAAACACAGGGCTCCTCAGGTTGGGGAAGTCCTTCGATTCTCTCTGCCTTTGTGCCCACTCAGGTCATCAAGGAGTACTGAAGAATTATTAAGAGTTTCTGTTTTTGGCATTGATGTGCTTTTACCTCCAAAGGGAAAGTGCACTTTTAAAACTTGGCCCTGTTCATTGAGTTATTGGGGATATTCTTTATAGGCATAGGTTTATTTATATGGGTTTTGAATTCACCTACTGTTAAATCTACTTGTTTGGGGATTTTCAAACAGTATTCCCTAAGGTATTTTTAACCAAAGTCAGGTTTTAGAAAGAGATGTGTGTGTGTTATTTGCTTTAGTCTAGTTTCTTTTATAGCTCAAATTATACTGATTCCCCCATTGCTCCTCCTCCTGTTACCAAGAGATCATTTGTTTCCAAGAGCAGTTAAGGATGGTTATAGGTGGTGAACAATTTAAATTTTTACCAACTTCTCAGAAAAAAAAAAGTCTAAAGATGTATTTTTTCATCTTAGTATTGTGCTTTATATGTATGTCACATTTTTTTGTGCATGTGCTAAACATTGCATAATAAAAATCTAAAAGAAGTATTCTCAATAAAACTAAAATTAAAAAAGTTTTATTATAAACCCTTGTATCTTCATTCAATATATATTTTTTATTCCTCTCTTAACAAAGTGTTACAAATTGTGCTTTGTTGCCTCTTGCCTGATTCTTCAGAGAAGGCGATGGCACCGCACTCCAGTACTCTTGCCTGGAAAATCCCATGGACAGAGGAGCCTGGTGGGCTGCAGTCCATGGGGTCGCTAAGAGTCAGGCTCAACTTCACTTTCACTTTTCATTTTCATGCATTGGAGAAGGAAATGGCAACCCACTCCAGTGTTCTTGCCTGGAGAATCCCAGGGACGGCGGGGCCTGGTGGGCTGCTGTCTATGGGGTCGCACAGAGTCAGACATGACTGAAATGACTTAGCAGCCTGATTCTTATTATAACTTCTTGGCTTGATCAAAGTTCCTGCAATTTTTTCCTATTAAGATTTTATAACTTCAAGAGGTTAGAAATGCTTATTCATTTTGGAGAATTGCCTGTCAAGTTACTGTGTGTGTGTTGTGGTGTGTGTGTGTGGCATGCCCAGACTCTTGGGACAGTGTCTAACACTTGTGATATCTGACATTACTACTTCAGAACTTTTGAGTCATAATGTTTTCTTGGAGGTTTGAGGTGGTGAATTAGCCAATACAGGAAGTACTAAAAAAGAGTTAAGTAATTCAAAGTTATTTTTATGGGTTAAAAAGAAAATTAAAGACAAGAAGGAAAACTTAATAAGCAGGACCAGAATTACAGCTTAACATATACCCAACTGGTGCCTTTTTAATTACAGTACTTTCCCCCAGAACTGTTTAATCCTATTACTCTTATATTTAATAAGGAGACTAGTTAAAATATAAGCCAAACAGAACTATTACAAATAATGGGGATAAATGCTGGGTATAACCAGATGTTTTGCCTAAAGTTGAAAGAGTTAAGAAATCTGAACTCTATCAAACTCCCCTGTAGGCTGTCCTCAATTCCCTTCCTCAGTAAGCAGGAAATTTTCAAAGGCAAAAAAATCTTGGATGGCAGTGGAGATAAGAAAAGAACAAAATGTTTAAGGTAGACTTCACCTGTCTGTTGACCGAGCCTGTGGCTTAGCGGCAGGTGTCACTTGCTTCTGAGAGCCTTTGTTTATGTACCACCCAGAGCTATGAATCAAGACGGCTTTTTTGCCACTCTTTCACAGTGGGTTGTTAGAGTCAGTGCTAGGACAATGTTTCGTTTCTCCGTTAACCAACAATTAAATGTCATCCAAAATGATGTTGTTCTGAATATGTAGAACAGGAAGTGAATATTTGTATTTTCCTTTTACTCTTTTAGCTGCACTCAAACAAAATTTTCTAAGTCTGCTATTCACTGCTAATCACTGCTATTGATTGTTTTTGAGGGTTTATTGTGTACTTAGACATCTCCTGGCCTCACCCCACATACCCAGTTCCTAGAGCATGATCTTTTATACTTTATGCATCTTGTAGATTGGGAGGTGGAGGAGGGCACTAGTATGAGATTAAATAGTACTTGAAGGACAGCATGATCAAAGATATGCAAAGGATGTGAACAGGCAGTTCTCAAGATAAGGGGTACAAATGATCATAAACGTGAAAAGATTCTCATAATACATCACGGTCAGGGAAATACAAATTAAAAAGCCAAGAACTAACTGTTAGTTTTCTTTTCATCCAGTTAGTGCGTGTTTTAAAGGTTGTTAGCATCCTCTGTTAGGTGGGTTGAGGGCAACCCTCAGACTCTCGGTGGGAGTATGAATGAGTACAACCTTGTGGGAAAGCAGACAGTTTTAGTGAAACTTTGGAATGTGTATATTTGTGTATGCAGTCGCATATTTGGAATCCTTTCTTACAGAAGTAGAAACAGCATGTAGGGATCTGTGTGTGAGGATGTTTGTTGCCAGATTACTACAGTAAATAAGCTAGAAGCATTATGAGTTTCCATCAGTAGGAGGAATATATAGGGTTCTCTCTCTCTCTCTCTCTATATATATATATGGACCCTCTCATCCATATATAGAGAGATTATTTTGTGAAGGATGTCTATGATATATTACATGTAAATAAAATCAAGTTGCCAAATATCATATTTGGTATGATACTATTTCTGATTTAAAAAAGAAGCCCTATGTGTATGACCTTGAAGCAATATATGGAAGGACACATTAAAACCTAATATTGTTTAAAATTAGCTGTGGGGCAGAGGGGTGATTAACTTGCTTCCTATACACCTTGAATGGTTTACTTGCCTAAACATTCAGGCTTTTTTTTATATGAAAACATTTTAAAGAATTATTTGGTTAATGAATTGGAAATTTGTCTGGAACCATTTTAGAAACAAAAACTGGGCAATATTCTGTTTTTGTTTTTTTTCCTGATCCATTCTGCAGCAGTCTCTTGTCTCTTTGGAAACTTTCAATTATTTTCTAAAATTCTGAGATTTCCCAACTTTAAGTGAAATCCTTCAGTATAAGCCTTGGCTTTCAGAAGAGCTATTTACCTTTGTCTCCCAGGAGGGTGACGATAAGAGTTTGTGAAACCCTTTTCCTTGACTTTCTTTGATCCCATTCTGACGATAGAGGGGAGGTCTTCTGGCCAACTGGAGTGTCTTCCAGGAGACAGGCAGCATGTCCTTGAACTTGGTTTTCCTGAGCCTGAGAGAGAGAGAGAGAGACATATGAGTGTGTTAGTTGCTTAGTCATGTCAGACTCTTTGCAACCCCATGGATTGTAGCCCGCCAGGCTCCTCTGTCCGTGGAATTCTCCAGACAAGAATGCTGGAGTGAGTAGCCATTCTCTTCTCCAGGGCATCTTCCCAGTCTGGGGATTGAACCCGGATCTCCTGCATTGCAGGCAGATTCTTTACCATCTGAGCCACCAGGGAAGCCCAGAGCTGCTGCTGCTGCTGCTGCTGCTGCTGCTAAGTTGCTGCTAAGTTGCTGCTAAATGATTCCGCTGGTCTTTGAATCCCGGTCTCCATCCACACTATCTTTAGCTTAACTGATTGCTCTACCTGCTGCTGCTGCTGCTGCTGCTGCTGCTGCTGCTGCTGCTGCTGTTGCTGCTAAATGATTCCGCTGGTCTTTGAATCCCGGTCTCCATCCACACTATCTTTAGCTTAACTGATTGCTCTACCTGCTGCTGCTGCTGCTGCTAAGTCGCTGCTAAATGATTCCGCTGGTCTTTGAATCCCTGTCTCCATCCACACTATCTTTAGCTTAACTGATTGCTCTACCTGTGTACCATTTTCAATCCTGCCTCTAGATGTGTTTTTTGAAACTTGATAGTATTTGAGTTCTTGGCAGTCACTACCAAAAAAATGAAACTTTCAAAAGCAGTGGCACCTCCATTCACATTTTAAAAAAGTACATGTCACATGACTCTGAATGCTGGTGGGACACTCAGAATCTCAACCGCTTGGAAGCCAGGGTTGTTCTGCAAATTTGAAAACCATGCTTTAGATTCAGCGGTTTCCAGGTGCGAATGCCTCAGAATCCCCTGCACAGTGAAAGTGTTAATTGCTCAGTCATGTCTGACTCTTTAAGATCCCATGGACTATGGCCCACCAGGCTTCCCCATCTGTGGGGAGGATATATCTAGGCAAGGATACTGCAGTGGGTAGCCATTCCCTTCCCCAGGAGATCTTTCCAAACCAGGGATTGAACCCAGGTCTCTTGCATTGCAGGCAGGAGATGGTGATTCTTCACCATCAGAATCACCTGGAGGACTTGTTAAAACCCACTTTGTTGAGCCACAGTTTTAGATTCTGTAAGTCTTGGGTGAGTGAGTAAAGTGAGTGAAGCTCAGTCGTATCCGACTCTTTGCGACCCCATGGACTGTAGCCTACCAGGCTCCTCTATCCATGGAATTTTCCAAGCAAGAGTACTAGAGTGGGTTGCCATTTCCTTCTCCAGGGAATCTTCCCAACCCAGAGATTGAACCCAGGTCCCCTGCATTGAAGGCAGACGCTTTACCGTCTGAGCCACCAGAGAATTCTTGGGTAGGGCCTGATAATTTGCATTTTTAATAAGTTTGCAGATGACACTGATCTTCCTGGTCCTGGACCATACTTTGCAAACCACTGGTGTAGAGGAACAGTTTCTTGTGTTTTGCAGCTGTTGTGTTCTTGTCCAGCCGGTGCTCTCCCCTTTCATGGATGAAAGTTACAATGCCAGGTGAGGCAAATGAACTCAGTTTTATCAGTTTCACCTAGTTGAGAAAAAGAATTGAGTTACTTTACTGAACTGTTATCTGTATCCGATGTAGGTGTTTGGGGGTGTAATGTTTCATACATGGATGTGTGGCTAATCAACAGTGAAAGTCAAAGTTCAAGTTTATTTTAAATATTCTATAGTGGATTCTCATGGGAAAGCAGAGAAACCTATTAGTCTCTGGTTCCTGTTTTTTTGTTTTTCATCATACACCCCTGGAGGGTGGACCCCTTCTGTAGGGTTCTCCACCCTGGCCACGTGTTGGGATCACTTGGGGATGTTGATTTAGTTGGTCTGGATGGGGCCTGGACATTGGTGGTTAAGTTCTCCAGATAATTCTAATATGTAGCTGGGACATGCATCTACAGTCCTAAGGGTCACTTTGCCTCATTCTTTGAAGATGGTGTTCATCTGGACCACAGTCCCTTCTCTGATCAACATTTTTGGTAACTTGGGCATCAATATAGATTGTCCACCCAACTCAGTCCTTTGACCAACTCTCTTTTAGTTATCCTTTCTTCTGTCTACTTCAGCCATCCCTCCCATAGTTATTCTCAGACTGCTGGTTCTCAGCAGTTTTGCCACCCAGAGGCTATTTGGCAATGTCTAGAGACATTTTGGAGAAAGAAATGGCAACCCACTCCAGTGTTCTTGCCTGGAAAATCCCATGGGTGGAGGAGCCTGGTAGGCTGCAGTCCATGGGGTCGAGAAGAGTCGGACACAACTGAGCGACTTCACTTTCACTTTTCACTTTCATGCGTTGGAGAAGGAAATGGCAATCCACTCCAGTGTTCTTGCCTGGAGAATCCCAGGGACTGGGGAGCTGGTGGGCTGCTGTCTATGGGGTCGCACAGAGTTGGACACGACTGAAGCGACTTAGCAGCAGCAGGAGCAGCAGAGACATTTTAGGGCTTCCCAGGTAGCTCAGTGATGAAAAATCTGCCTGCCAGTGTGGGAGACGCAGGAGACTTGGGTTCAATCCTTGGGTCAGGAAGATTCCCTGGAGGAGGAAATGGCAACTCACTCCAGTATTCTTTGCCGGAAAAATCCCATGGACAAAGAAGCTTGGCGGGCTACAGTCCATAGGGTCTCAAAGAGTCAGACACGACTGAGCCACTGAGCACACAGGCATACAGAGACATTTTTGTCTGTTCACATCTTGAGGGGACACGGAAATGCGGCAGGTATTCAGTGAGTGGAGGCCTGGGATGTTGGCAAACGCTGTATAATGCACTCCCCCACTACCCGCCCCCCCCACATATGTAGAGAATTATGTGGTCTAAAACATAAGCAGTGTCATGATAGAGAAACCTTGCCCTGGTGTCCTGGAGGAGTTTTTTTTTTTAAACTCTCATTTATAGGAGAAATACATCTTATGTGATGACCCAATGCAAATATACATACAACTGAACCAAGTTTCATAAACAGTGTTTACCCTTACTAGGTGTAATGTAGTCACATACTTTTTATTTTGTCTCATTAAAAAAAAATTGCTGGTCATGACCCGCTAAATTGATTTTATTACCCACTAAACTTACAATTGAAAGTGTAGACCTTATCATTACCAATAACTGTACCTCCATCAAAATCTTGACAAGCATTCCCATCTGACCCTCACCTTTTCTCTTTCGCCTTATTCCTGTTATTACCCAAGTGCACCCAGCCTGCGCCCTCCAAGGGGCTCTGACCTGGTGACCCTTGCACTTCTTCATCCTTTATCACCCTTATTATCTCTTCCCACTATGCCCCACTCTCAACCCCCACCCCAAGGTACTTGCCTACATCCCACAACTTCTTTGACTATTTCTCCCTTCATCTTACTTTCCTAGGAAAACCCCATCTTCTGTCCACCCTGCTCCTGCCTCATGCTGATGAACTTGGCTGGAGAAAACCAGCCATTCTGCATCGTCTCACTTTTTATTTATGACCATAAACCTCCAGATGGACTCTTGGCACTGCAGAGCCCACTATGTTTCTGTCCCCACCTCACTGGCAGCTGATGACTTGGCTTATTTCACTGAGAAAAAGGAAGCAGTTGGGAAGTAGTTTCTTCATTTCCTCATGCTAAATCTGCTAGCCTACCTGCACTGTAGCCACATAGCCCTGGAGCCTGTTCCCTGTTGGCATGCAAGGCTCTCACTTATGCATGAATCTTCTTTCCCTTCTGCACCATCAGCGTTCTCCCTCTGATGGATCATCTCCATGAGAAACATACTGTAGTCTCTCTCATCTTGAGGGGAAAAGTGCCACCAACAGAATACTCTTAGCCCAATATCCCAGTTGATGGTTCTCCCAATTCCTCTATTCTCCCTTGGAGTCAGTATCTTCCAAAAGAATTGTCATACATTCTGTTCCATTTCCCTCTCTCATTCTGTCTTGAACCCACCGATTTGGCTTCTGTCCCATCCCTTCACAGAAAGCACACTTCTCCAGGCGCCAGTGATGCCAGCGCTTAGTTGTCATTGCCCATGGCCTTGGCAGCAGGTAGCCAGCTCTCTCTTTGACTGTCTTCACTTGGCTTCTGCGGCACGGTCCTCACCTGGTTTTCCTCCTACACTCAGGCTGTTCCAACTCCTGCTCTGCTGCTGGATCTCCTCCTCCTGGCTTCTGAAGGTGGGGGTGTTCTCTCACACTTCACTTGACTTGGGAGTCCGTTCCAGTATCGCCTCCTTAGAGGTCTTCCTAGCTCCCTCTGGTCCCTGCTCTCAGCCTCTTCCTTGTTTTCATATCATGTGTCATCCCCTGATAACAGGCATACCTAGGAGATAGTATAGCTTCCATCCCAGACCACTGCAATGAAGTGAATATCAAAGTGAGTCATACAAAATTTCTGGTTTCCTAGAGTATACTATACTATAGTCTATTATAGTATATAGGCTATATGTAGTATATAGTATATTATAATAAATAGGCTTCCCTGGTGGCTCAGATGGTGAAGAATCTGCCTGCAGTGTGGGAGACCTGAGTCGATCCCTGGGTTGGGAAGATCCCATGGAGAAGGAAATGGCAGCCACTCCAGTATTCTTGCCTGGAGAATTCTATGACAGAGGAGCTTGGCTGCAGTCCATGGGGTCGCAAAGAGGCAGACAGGACTGAGCTACCGACACTTTCACTTTCATAGTCTATTAAGTGTGCGGTAGCATTGCATCTAAACAACACCAATGTACATATATTAATTAAAAATGACTAACCATCATTTTAAAAAAGGGCTATCCATCAAAAAAGGGCTAACCATCCTCTGAGTCTTCAGAAAGTCATATTTTTTTTTTTTTGGCTGGTGGAGGGTCTTGCCTTGATGTTGATGGCTGCTAACCTATTTGGGAGGTGATGGTTGAAGGTTGGGGTGGTTGTGACCACATCTTAAAGTAAGACGACAATGAAGTTTGCCACATTGCTTGACTCTTCTTTCATGAATGATCTCTGTAGCAGGCAGTGCTGCTTGATAGCATTTTACCCACAGTAGAGCTTCTTTCAGAATTGGAGTCAGTTCTCTTAAACCATGCTGCTGCTTTTTCAACTGAGTTTATGTCATATTCTGAATCCTCTGTTGTCATTTCAGTAACCTTTACAGCCTATTTACGAGGAGCAGATGCCATCTCAGGAAACCACTTTCTTTGCTCATGCATAAGAAGCAGTTCCTCATTCATTCAAGTTTTCTCATGAAATCAAAGCAATTCAGTCACATCTTCAGGCTCCGCTTCAAATTCTAATTCTCTTGCTCTTTCCACCACATCTGCAGTTACTTCCTCCATTGAAACCTTGAACCCTCAAAGTCATCCATGAGAGTTGGAATCAGCTGCTCCAGATTCCTGTTAATGTTGTTATTTTGACCTCTTACCACGAATCATGAATGTTAATGGTATTTAGACTGGTGAATCCTTTCCAGAAGGTTTTCAGTTTGTTTTGCCCAGATTTATCAGAGGAATCACTGTCTATGGCATCTGCAGCCTTATAAAATGCAATTCTTAAAAGAATAAGACCTAATAGTTGAAATGACTCCTTGATCCATAGGCTACAGAATGGATGTAAACATGAAAAACATTCATCTCATTGTACGTCTCCATCAGAGCTGTTGGATGACCAGGTGCATTGTCAAGGAGCTGTAATATTTGAAAAGAAATTTTTTTTTTTTTGTGGGCAGTAGGTCTCAACAGTGGGCTTAAAATATTGAGTAAGCTGTGTTGTAAACTGGGTATGCTGTAAGCCAGACTTTGTTGCTACATTTACAGAGCACAGGCAGAATAGCTTGAGTCTTCTTCTTAAGGGCTCTAGGATTTTTAGAATGGTAACTGAGTATTGGCTTCAACTCCAAGTCATCCTCTGCATTAGCCCCTAAAAAGAGGGTCAACCTGTCCTTCGCAGAGCCAGGCATTGACTTCTCCTCTCTAGCTATGCAAGTCTTAGATGACATCTTCTAGTATGACTGTTTTATCTGTATTGAAAAATCTGTTGTTTAGTGTAGCCGCCGTCATGAATGATTTTAGCTAGATCTTCTGGATATCTTGTTGCATTTTTTACGTCAGTACTTGCTGCCTCACTTTGCACTTTTATGTTATGGAGACAGCTTTTTTCCTTGATCCTCGCTAACCTATTTCTGCTAGCTTCAGGCTTTTCTCCTACAGCTTCCTCACCTCTCTCAGCCTTCCTGGAATGGAGGAGAGTTAGGGCCTTGCTTTGAATTAGGCTTTGGCTGAAAGGAATGTTGTGGCTGGCTTGATCTTCTATCCAGACTGATAAAACTTTCTCCACGTCAGCAATAAAGCTGTTTCCCTTTCATATCATTTGTCTATTCGCTGAAGTATTACTTTCAATTTCCCTTAAGAACTTTTCCTTTGCATTCATTCACAGCTTGGCTGTTTGGCTCAAGAGACCTTGCTTTTGGCCTGTCTGGGCTTTTGACACGCCTTCCTCACTCAGCTTAATCATTTCAAGCTTCTGATTTAAAGTGAGAAATGTGTGACTCTTCCTTTCACTTGAACACTTAGAGGCTTTTGTAGGCTTATTAATTGGCCTAATTTCAGTATTGTGTCTCAGAAAATAGAGAAGCTGGAGAGAGACGAGGAGCTGCTGGTTGGCGTAGCAGCCAGAACACATTTATTAAGTTCGTCATCTTATTTGGGTGCAGTTCATGGTACCTGCCAAACAGTTATAATTGTTACATCAAAGATCAATGATCACACATCACCTTAACACATATAATTATATCGAAAAGGTTTGAAATATTGTGAGAATTACCAAAATGTGGTGCAGAGACAGGAAATGAGCAAATGTTTTTTGGAAAGATGGTCCTGATAGACTTGCTCAACACAAGGTTGCCACAGACATTCAATTTGTAAAAATCATGGCATCTGCAAAGCTCAGTAAAGCCAAGTGCAGTAACATGAGGTCTGCCTGTATTACATACATGATTCATTGCTTGCCTGTCTCATGGCACTAAGCTTGTGAGAGAAACCATCCATGGCACTCTGTTCACAAGAGTCAAACAACATCTGGCACATGGTAGATCATCAACAACAAATTTTTTTTTATTGAAATGTAGTTGACTCACAGTGTTGTGTTAATTTCTGCTATACATCTAAGTGATTCAGTTTTATGTATATATTTATACACACACGCACCTTTTTTTCCCATATCCTTTTCCATTATGGTTTATCCTAGGATATTGACTGTAGTTGCCTGTGGTAGACCTTGTTTATCCATCCTTTGTACTAGTCTGTATCTGCTAATCTCAGACTTTCGGTCCATTCCCCCCGTTCCCCTCCCCCCATCTCCCACTTGGCAGGTACAAGTCTGTCCTTTGTGAGCCTGTCTCTGTTTCATAGACAGGTTTATTCAACAAAAAAAATGTGAGTAATTGGTGAGGAAAACTTGTTGATTATAGAGTTAGCCTTGTGTGAGGGAAAATTATTGTTTTCCAGATTGGAGTTAAGGAAGAGTAGTGTTGAGGTAGAAAAGCAGCGTCTCTGGGGGACAGTATTTCTTAGGTCATGTGCTGAGAGTTAGGGAGTCCAAGCACTGAATGAATGAAGCCTGTCCTTATTAAATACTTGTCGAGTGGTGGAAAGCACCTGCTGAGGACAGCTAGACCGAGACAAATGGCTGCCTCTCGCTTTTATCTCTGAAGAGGGGCTCTTAAGTGGTCTGCTTGCTAACTTGCCGCCGGCTTGAAGACGTAAGTTCACTTGTCTTAAGTGTTTATCATTGACCTCAATGTTCTGGTGAATTGTCTTGGTTCATCACTCGTCCCCAGAGTCCACTCGACCACACAGAGAGACGGCTCTTTTTCCCTTGCACCGTGTTTGAGGCCCTCGCAGAGCGAATTCCTGCAGATGGGTGACGTGTTCTGTGCTTCCCTCTGCACTACTCTCTCAGCCTCCAGACTTTGTGTTTAAATCAAGGCCCTGTCTTCTCTCTCTATTTGCATGCTTCACGACTGCCCATTTAATTGCTTGGCATCCGTATCCAGGACCTAGTTTGATGTAAGTGGAGATATTTCCTGAGTGTAGCCTGAGGTCATGCATGGCAAATCTTCCAAGAAGAGTGTGGCTTATTCCTGGGTTTGAGAGATTACATCAAGGGCACTTTAAGAGGCTTAATTTTCTCCTTGAAGGGCTCTGTATTGGGCTTAGCATCTGTCACTCCTGGGCCCTCCCCGTGGGGTGAAGGAGCTCTTCCTGTGGGTAAGATGTCAGCCACGGGCAGCTTGATGTGCACCACAAAGCCCTTGAGTCTAGTACTTCCAGGAAGAAAGAGTGATGTCTTGTGGGACATCTTTATTTTTATTATCAGTATTTTATATTTATTTATTTTTAAAAGGGCGCCTGAGTGGTTCTAGGTCAGCCTTTCTCTTTGACAGGGATAGAACTGAGTCCCAGAGAATGTGACTGATGGGGTCCCTTGGGACAGTTGGCTCTGAATTCCCACCCTCCTGACCACCACAGCCTCCATTTTCTGGGATGTCTGGGTGGACCCTTACTTTAATTCATGACTATGATTCTAGGCTCTAGGCATGTATCATAATTACCAGGGGGGACTTCCCTGGTGGTCCAGTGGCTAAGACTCTGTGCTCCCAATGCAGGGGACCTGGGTTTGATCCCTGGTCAGGGAACTAGATCCCACACACTGAAACTGAAAGATCTCGCATGGTGCAGCGGAGATTGAAGATGCCGAGGGCTGCAACTAAGACCCAGCACAGCCATATATATAAATAAATATTTAAAAAAAGTCACCAAGAAAACTCCTTAAGCATGCTGATTGTGCTAGTTCCCAGACTCCCCTCGATTTGGGATCTTGGCGAGCGGGACCTGGACACTGTTTCCAGTAGTCATGTATGGATGTGAGAGTTGGACCATAACGAAGGCTGAGCGTCAAAGAATTGATGCTTTCAAACTCTGGTGCTGGAGAAGACTCTTGAGAGTCCCTTGGACAGCAAGGAGATCAAACCAGTCAATCCTAAAGGAAATCAATCCTGAATATTCATTGGAAGGACTATGCTGAAGCTGAAGCTTCATTACTTTGGCCACCTGATGCCAAGAGCCAACTCATTAGAAAAGACCTTGATACTGGGAACAACTGAGGGCAGGAGGAGAAGGGGGCAACAGAGGATGAGACGGTTGGATGGCATTTTCGACTCAATGACATGAGTTTGAGCAAACTCCAGGAGATGGTGAAGGACAGGGAGGCCTGGCGTGCTGCAGTCCTTGGGGTCGCAAAGAGTTGGACATGACTGAGCCACTGAACAACAAAGGGAGCCTTCTAGGAGACATTGCCTAGGAAGGGTATGAAGGGGGTAAAAGCAGCCAGGGCCTTGGGGACAGCTGCCCAACAGGGGTGATGCTTGCCAGCCTTGCACTCTAGACAGACATGGCTTCTTCCTGAGGCTGCGTAATCATTTCAACCAGGCCAGTCTGCTCTTCTCCCACACTCCCTCTGCTTACTGACTGTGATCTTGTGGGGTTCTGGTTGTAATGCATATTAGCAGGACTGTATATTTTCTTTGGGAGCATTTCCCAATGTGTTTTGCCACTTAGTCAAGAATGAAAGCTGTGTTCAGTTTGAGAGGATCATGTCCCAAAGGCTTTTATGGGTCCTCTTGTTTAGGGTCTCTGGGTACCTACATGTTGAAGGTAACTTACCAGCTCTCAGACCCCTGGAAGTGAAAAGCTGCCCATAGGTGCTGATGGAAGAAAAAAGGGAGTATGATTGGCTGTGTAAGGTGGGTTTGCACTATTTTGTCAGAATGAAAAATCACTTGCTTGCTCTCAGGCTGGTGAACTTCCAGAAGTGTTGGAGCTGTGAGTTGGTGACAGTTGCTACAGGTCCCAAACTGTGATGCTTTGTCCCCTAAGAGCTGGGTGTCTGATGGTCCTGACTGACAAGTAGAGTATATATAATTTTATGAATATACCTGATGAAGATATGAGAACAACCCCTGTGGAATCTGAGATGCATAAGGTGGCCAAATGTCCCTCATGGAAAGAGCCAGAGATGGGCACTTTGCTCTTGGATTGGAACCTGACAGATTGAGTTTGTTAAGGCCCCCTCATCACCACGTCACAGGCTAGTGGCTTCAACAGCAGAAATTTACTGTCTCAGTTTCAGAAGCTAGAAGTTAGAGGTCAAGGTGCTGGCAAGAGTTGTTTCCTACTGAGAGCTGTGTTCATTTCAGTTCAGTCGCTCAGTTGTGTCTGACTCTTTGCGACCCCATGGACTGCAGCACATCAGGCTTCCCTGTCCATCACCAACTCCCAGAGTTTACTCAGACTCATGTCCATTGAGTCAGTGATGCCATCCAACCATCTCATCCTCTGTCATCCCCTTCTCCTCCCGCCTTCAGTCTGTCCCAGCATCAAAGTCTTTTCAAATGAGTCATATCAGGTGGCCAAAGTATTGGAGTTTCAGCTTCAACATCAGTCCTCCCAACGAATATTCAGGACTGGTTTCCCTTAGGATGGACTACTTGGATCTCCTTGCAGTCCAAGGGACTCTCAAGAGTCTTCTCCAACACCACAGTTCAAAAGCATCAATTCTTCTGCGCTCAGCTTTCTTTATAGTCCAACACTCACATCCGTACATGACTACTGGGAAAAACCATAGCCTTGACTAGATGGACCTTTGTTGGCAAAGTAGTATCTCTGCTTTTTAACATGCTGTCTAGGTTGGTCTATAACTTTCCTTCCAAGAAGTAAGCGTCTTTTAATTTCATGGTTGCCATCACCATTTGCAGTGATTTTGGAGCCCCCCAGAATAAAGTCTGCCACTGTTTCCACTGTTCCCCATCTATTTGCCATAAAGTGATGGGACTGGATGCCATGATCTTAGTTTTCTGAATGTTAAGCTTTAAGCCAACTTTTTCACTCTCCTCTTTCACTTTCATCAAGAGGCTCTTTTGTTCTTCGATTTCCGCCATAAGGGTGGTGTCATCTGCATATCTGAGGTTATTGATATTTCTCCCGGCAATCTTGATGCCAGCACGTGCTTCATCCAGCCTAGCGTTTCACATGATGTCTTTTGCATACATCAAAAGCAGGGTGACATTATACAGCCTTGACGTACTCCTTTTCCTATTTGGAACCAGTCTGTTGTTCCATGTCCAGTCCTAATTGTTGCTTCGAGGAAGCATCTATTTCAGGCTTCTCTCCTTGGTTTGTTAATGGCCATCTTCTCCCTAGGCAGCCCTGTTTTTGTGTCCAGATTTCCTCTTTGTATCAATATAAGGACATGAGTCACAACAGATACGGGAGTGAAAGTGAAAATGTTAGTCGCTCAGTCCTGTTCGACTCTTTGTGACCCCATGGACTGTAGCCCGCCAGGCTCCTCTGTCCATGGGATTCTCCAGGCAAGAATACTGGAGTGGGTTGCCATTCTCTTCTCCAGGGGATCTTCCCAACTCAGAGATTAAACCTGGTCTCCTGCATTGCAGGTGGATTCTTTACTATCTGAGCCACCAGGGGAGCCTAATTTCATTTTAACTTAATTACCTCTGTAAAGACCCTGTTTCCAAATAAGGGCACATTCTGAGGTTCTGGGGGTTAGGACTCCAACATTTTCTTTTCTTTTGACTGCACTGTGCAAAATGTGGGATCTAGTTCCCAGACCAAGGATTGAACCTCCGCCGCCTGCATTGGAAGTACACAGTCTTAACCACTGGACCTCCCTCTTTTTTTTTTTTTTTTAAAGGGAGCCCAGGTGGTTCTCGGGGAAGGCAGTGGCACCCCACCCCAGTACTTTTGCCTGGAAAATCCCATGGACGGAGGATCCTGGTAGGCTCCAGTCCATGGGGTCACTAAGAGTCGGACACGACTGAGCGACTTCACTTTCATTTTTCTCTTTCATGCATTGGAGAAGGAAATGGCAACCCACTCCAGTGTTCTTGCCTGGAGAATCCCAGGGACAGGGGGGCCTGGTGAGCTTCCATCTATGGGGTCGCACAGAGTCAGACACGACTGAAGCGACTTAGCAGCAGCAGCAGCAGCAGGTGGTTCTAGGTCAGCCTTTCTCTTTGACAGGGAAAGAACTGTCAGGGGAGACTCCGTGGAAATCTCTAGCATTTATTTTTTGATGGGATGCAATTCAAGGTGTAACACATTGTTAGACTTGTTTCTCAGAGTCTGCCTCTGACATGGAATGGTTGTTACTGAAGTTACCTCTTTAGGCTAAGGGACCCTCGCCTGTCATTCTGCACCTGATAGTTTCATTGACCTACACCTGGGACGTTATATTTTCCTAAGGTCTTGTCTGTATTTTCTGCTATCAGAAGGGCCATGGCAGGCAGGAATTATTTCTATTTTAAGGAAATTGATACGTTCCAAGGTTTACACACTAAACACTGGATACGTTTGTTTCAAGTTCAGATTTTCTCCTCTGTATCTTAAGTGTCTCCCATAACACTGGTGATTTCTCAAGTCTTGGTATGCATAAGAATCTCCTGGGAGACTGTTGAAAATACTAAGATTTAGGAGACTTTGTGGAATGCTACTGAACCAGAAGCTGAGGTTACAAGTAAGGAAGCAGTGTTTTTCTTGTTTCTGGACCCTTCCCTGGAGGTCCAGTGGTTAACACTCCATGCTTCTACTGTCGAAGGTACGGGTTTGATCCCTGGTCCAGAAACTAAGATCGCACACGCCATATTGTGCAGCCACACACAGACAAGTATTTTTATGGTTTCCCCTGGAGATTTTTTTGATGCACTGCAATATGTGAGAACATGTGCACTGTGCCTTGGAGGTACTTTTGGCGGGGAGGGAACCCACCAACACTGTCAAGTTCGCGTTTTTCTGTTGGCAGCTTTGGGAGGCCCTTGGAGACATCCTGAGAAGGCGCTCGCTGGAATTGGGGTGCTTTGAACCTAGAAGCGCTTTCTTAGATCATACCCCTGCCACCATACTGATGAGGAAGGTCTCTGGCTGCCAGACTGTGCACACTCTCTCACCTAATGGACAACAAATCTGTCTTGAACTTTCCGTGCTGTACAGATGCACCTTACAGCACAGTGGGGAGCGGGTGAGAGATAAACTGTTGCTTTTGTGGTAGCACATAAGCATTGCATGCATTATCAAGGCAGAAATAGAGCTGGCAAGAGGACAAGAAAAATTTTGTGACTGTTAAGTATTCATCGTTATAAAATGGATTCACAGGAAATAAAGTGTGGTGGCGCATGCCCAGTACGGAAGAAACACCTAGAGAAAATTTTGAAACCTGGATTTCTAGGCTCCAGCCTTAGAGATTTTTTTTCTAAAGAGGTATTCAAAAATTCTGAGCTACTAGTCTGGGGACCACAGAACCGGCAACGCAGTATTAATGAAAGATTGTCCCTGTGTAGTTCATCTGTTGATACTACAATGACATTCTCTCTGAATCACAAAAACATTCCTAAGCCTTGGCCATTAACCTGTAGATTATATAATTTATACTCAGGATCAGTGTTCAAGTTATTTCACCAACTTGACTTTGTTTTGGTGACTGTATAACAAAACACATGCTCTCTTAGTGTATTTCTTAGAATGTGGTCCTTAGGTCAAGTATGACCAAAATTACCCAGGAATAAGGTTAAGGATGAAAGTTAAATACTGCAGTTGCCCAGGCCCCAGGTATTCTAGTTTGGTAGATCTGTGTGGGACCCAAGAATAGGGAGTTTTCATAATCAGAAGATTGTTAGGGATACTGAGGTTTCAGTGCCACTCAGCCAGGGTTTAGAAAACCCTGTGGTTTTTACCAGAATCCAGTCAAATAGTAAGGTTAAAAACACCGGTAGAGACTTTCCTGGTGGTCCAGTGGTTAAGAATCCACCTGCCAATGCAAGAGACGTGGGTTCGACCCCTGGTCTGGGAGGATGCCACATTCCATGGAGCAACTAAGCCTGTGTGCCACAGCTACTGAGCTGGTGCTCTACAGCCTGTGAACGTGCGGCAAGAGAAGCCACCGCAACGAGGAGGCCATGAGCTGCAACTAGAGAGAAGTCTCTGCTCACCACAACTAGAGAAAGCCCACATGTAGCAGGGAAGACCCAGTGTGGCCAACAATAAATACATAAAAATAAAATTAACAAAACACTGTTAGATTGTTTACAGTGGCATTTGCTGCCATTTTCTGACTTGTAATTCTGTTTGTAGTCTGAAGTTACCAGGACCTTGTTCTGCAGCTGGGATGTAATTTTAACAGATTTTTAGAGTTCCAGTTGAATAATTACCTCCCTCCCTTTTGTACATAAGCTCATGCAATTCGTTTTAAGATATGTCTTAAAATGAAAGTTATGCTCCTTGTCCAGGTAAATTCCTTTGGAGCATTGATAGTCATGTGAAACTTATTAGAGATTTTTGGAATGAATTCAAGGAGGCTTTGTGGTTTTAAACTGCACAAGTGGCTAAAGATGACCTATGGTAGAAATAGGTTTGTATTCTTGGGCTCCATTTGTATATTTTAAAAAAAGGTAAATGCTTTCATATGAGCGGAGGTGTTGTCAAGGGGTGGGACTCTCCCATTAGTAAAGGAAATTCGACTGCATTGACCAGTATATCTTGGTAGTTTCCATTCCTTGCTTTCTAGATGTATCTACAAATTGATTTTTTTCCCCCAAAGACAAGATTTTCACTTCTAGGTTCTTCTTTCTGGCAGAATGGGGACCATTACTTTTAGAAAGAGAAGCTAGAGTTAATTTTGTGTCATCAAGCCATATGTGCCCTCTTTACTTTATGTAACGTATTCTTGAAAAGTTAGAGGTGAATAATCTATTTTTAACATTGCTGCAGGAACTGCATGTGTTTGTCAAAATCGATTGATCGCTACACTTAAAAAGGGTGAAATTTACTGTACATAATAATACTTAAATGAACCTGTCTCCAAAAAATGTGCCTGGGGACTTGTCACTTTAACCATTCTTTTTGTGAATTAATTTTTGAATTCAAGATGTCGTTTGTGATGCAAATGACTCCCCTGGGTTTGTCTTTGTTCCATACCTGTTTGAAAAGTGTTCTGTGTACTTTACCTTTGTTGGTCCTTAGTCGGGTGGGAGGAGTAGAGATGGCACAGGACTGAGGGATGGGATTTTCCTTCCACCCATTCTTGTTTTGTGTGTGGGCTGTACTGGGTCTTCACTGCTGCGCGGGGTTTTCTCTAGTTGCTGTGAGTGCGGGCTACTCTCGAGTGGTGGTGTGTGGGCTTCTCATTGTGATGGCTTCTGTTGTTGTGGAGCATGGTTTCTAGTCAAGTGTCTTCAGTAGTTGCTCTGTAGCATGTGGGATCTTCCCAATTCAGGGATTGAACCCATGTCTCCTGCACTGGCAGGAGGATTCTTTACCATTGAGCCACCTGGGAAGTCCCCTCCCAACCATCTTGATCATTTTCATCTCAGTGCCACATTTAGTGCATGGTGGAAGGTCACAAAGGTTTGGGGGATGAATAAAACCATCATGTTGATGGAGAAATCTAGGATCAGTTTCGTGAGGCCAAGTGGCTTGTCCAGATGTGAGATCAGCGTGGCTGAAATGGGAGAAGAATCCTTCATGCCTCTGACTCCCAGACCACTGCCCTTCACCATCCTTTCTTCAACTTAGGTCTTGTAAATTCATGTTTTATCAGCTGGGGGTGTTTTAAACCTAGGTGTACCTGTAGCCTTGTAGAGTGGAGGCATTCTATTATCATGGAGGAGCCCTGGCTTTGAAATCATTCATCAGTTTGGCAGGTCTTTTTCTGAGTGTCTCTGAGTTGCATGCATGGTGGATATAGCCCAGACTGGAGCCCTGCTTTCATGGAAAGCACAGTTTGGGAGGGTGTGTGTGGGCAGGAGGCATTAAAACAAATCAGAAGAGGGTTGTCAACTGAAAAAAGATGCACTACATGAGAGTTTCAAGTTAAGTTTTATTTGGGTCAAAATGAGGACTGCAGCCCGGTAGACAGCACTTCGGATAGTTCTGAGGAAATGCTCCGAAGAGGTGGTGGGGGAAGACTGATAGATGTGATTTTGGTGAAGGGGAAGTTCAATGAGTCAAGCACATATTTTACTTTTCTGCTAGTCACAAAGAGCTGATATCATCATGAAGGTTTTCAGTGCTTTTCTAGATATGAGGAGATGCAAGGATTGGGCTCATGAAGTCAGTTTCTGAAAACATCTATCTAAAGACCTGTTCCACCAGTTTCCCTGGAGCACAGAGTGCTTCACTCTCCACCCTGAATTCCGTTCAGGGCATGTCGAACTTCAACAGCTGCAAGGCACAGGGTTTGATCTCCATAGAGGCAGATGGCAGATGCCCTCGGCAAGGGCTAATTTGTAGTTGACAGGGTTGAGTGTCACAAAGGATTACATGTAGGAATCTATAATATGGTGACCACTATTCAGAGTGTGACCTTGCGGGAGTCATCTAACCTCTGTAAGCCTCAGTAACCTCAGTAAAACAGACGAATCAAGGATTTGTTGCAAAGATTCAATGAGATCATAAATGTAAAGCATACTATGCATGCTTCTGGGCACATGGTAATTATCTGTAATTTGTTAGGGTGAGTAAATATGTTTGTATTTCTCACCACTGTGCTGCTCTGGCTCTTGTGGACAACCTCAGAATGGGAGTTTGGAATGTTTTTTTTTTCTCTTGTGTTTTGGATCATCTGAAGAACGATGGAGGAATGTATAGGAGGGCTGTGTTAGTTGGTTTTGCTCATTGACTAATGAGATTGAGGCGGGAGCAGCTCTTTCTAGCCAAGGAGCTGGGTTATGATCATAAGCTCACTGAGATGGTGATGCCCCCGTCCTTCCTCTGGCTCTCAGGGCCTGCAGAGCTCAGGCTGGACAAAGAGGATAATTTTCCAGTTGTGCCAAGACCTGGAAAAGGTTTGGGGAGCACATCTCTAAATGTACTCTCACCCTAACTCCTAGAAGCAGGAGCTAGGTTACTAGATTTTTAAGTTCTTTTCTCACTGAAGAGAACAATGTAAAGGAAGTAAGGACTGCCCCTGGCTGCCTGGGAGTTTTAAGTGAGAGATGCAGGACTTCCCTGGTAGTCTAGTGCTTAAGAATCCACCTGCCGTGCAGTGGACACCGGTTCAATCCACACTCTAGTAAGATTCGACATGCTGCAGAGCAACTAAGCCTGTAAGCCACAACTACCGAGCCCGTGTGCCCCAGAGCCTGCAAACCACAACAGGAGAAGCCACTACAGTGAGAAGCCCACGCATTGCAACTGGAGAGGAGGCCCCCCCGGCTGTAACCAGAGAAAGCCCTCACAGAGTGGTGAAGACACAGCACAGCCAAAAATAAAGTAAAATGAGAGATGCAGATGATCTAGACTAGAGTTCCCAAATTTCTCTGATAATAAGACTCACCTGAATACTTGCTAAGCTGACAGCTCACCAGGCCGGCCCTGGTCTGGATTGGGGCCCTAGAATCTGTGTATGTAACAGTTGCCCCGTGTCATTCTTACAGGGGATATTTGAGAAACCCTGGACGAGGTCATAAATCCCTTTGTCCTTGCCACCTGAAGTTGGTCCGAGGATCAGCAACATCAGCATCAGCAGGGAACTCGTTGAAACTCTTGAGTTCCATCCAGACCTGCTGACTCAGAATCAGCATTTTAATAAGATCCCAACTTGAATGTATATCCACAATCAATTTGGGGCAGGGTTTGCCTAGAGGGCAGGGACACCTATCAACATTTTACACCAGAGAGGTGGTGGTAACAGGTCTGATCATCTCTTCTGAGGACTCGGAAGAGATGTTAGGCCAGGGATTTGAACTCAGGTTTCTGATTCCAAATTGAGTGATTCTCACACAAGCTGTGTGACAGAGGATGAGATGGTTGGAGGGCATCACCGACTCAATGGACATAGGTTTCGGTGGACTCCGGGAGTTGCTGATGGACAGGGAGGCCTGGTGTGCTGTGGTTCATGGGGTTGCAAAGAGCCAGACACAACTGAGCGACTGAACTGAACACAGAAGCTGAAGCTCCAGTACTTTGGCCGCCTGATGGGAGGGAAAAGCCAACTCTTTGGAAAAGATCCTGATGCTCAGAAAGAGTGAGGGCAAGAGAAGAAGAGGGCAACATAGGATCAGATGGTTGGATGGCATCACCGACTCAATGAACATGAATTTGAGTAACCTCAGGGAGGTGGTGGAGGACAGGGCAGCCTGGAGTGCTGCAGTCCATGGAGTTGCAAAGAATTGGACACAACTTAGCAACTGAACAACAACAACACTACACATCCCCTTGACTGTGGTTCATACAGACTCTGAGGGTGTGTCTCTAGCCTGATGTCAGGGCCCTCGCCAGCCTGTTAGTGTTGCACCTGGGAAGAATGCCATCCGGGGACAGGAGAGGACTGCTGGGAACACTCAAGTGTGCTGTAGTCCTTGGCATCCATTCATGATACAGAGTCAGCCCTGTGGGGCTCCTGGGCACAAAGCCTTTCTGTGTCTTCCATTTCTTTGCTTATAGGAAATAGCCTTCATTCAGCCTCCATGACCTTCCCAGAATTCCAATGGGTAGATTCAAGCAGTTGATAATTAGGGAAGGGAGGGGATGCAAGACAAGAGAGAAACAAACAGTCAAGAGAAACAACAGTGCAATCTTGGGTCAAGGCCCTGGTTCCCTGTCAAAGGATACAAACGATAGTATCTATGAATTGTTTTGCAGATACTGAAACCCCCTCCAGGTGGGAGAAGTTAAGATGATGGTGTACTGTCCACAAGCATGTAGATCCTAAATCAGTTGGAACCTCAAGGTTGATGATGCTGACTCCTATTTACCTCACCACCAGCCCATCAGAAGAATGTTCACAATCTGATCACACCCTCTTTGAACCATTACTATAAAACTTCTAACTATGGACTCCAAACGGGGACACAAAGTTTTTTTTTTTGAGGCAGGAGTCCGCTGTGTCCGCCTTTGCCTGGCGAAGTGATAAAACTATCCTTTTCTATTTCACCCAAAACTGTCTTCAAAATTTGATTTGGCCCCGGTTTATGGAGAAGCTGAGATTCTGGCATCATTAACCCTGTCAAGACCCCTTCTCACTGTTCCTGGGAAGAAACTTAGGTCCAAATGTCAAAGTTAGCACCTTTGAGTTCTTGGAGACCTGCAGAAGTTTGTATCATCCTGGTAGTGGATCCCTGAAAAAGTTGTTTTATCTCCATCCAAGGTCAGGGTCAGATGGAGTGTAATTTTTCTAATGTTCCTCCAGACTTTTTAATCCTTCTTCTCCAAGCACAATATCAGAGAAAATACCCTGTGAGGCTCTTGCCAAATGGCTTGAAATAAACGTCCACACGCGTTTCCAAAAAGACAATTAGAAGCTTATTTGATGAACCAAAGGCCTGCTGTGCTAGACATTAGTCGAAGAGAGCTCAGTGCCAATTTGGGAAGCTCTCCCAGGGGCCCTCTTTCTCATTCCAGCCCCCTCTTGGAGAAGTTAGGTTGGGGAAGTGCTGAGACTGCCAGGGAGAGGGGAGGATGGGGAGGAGGGACAATGGAAGTGATGGTCCCAGAGAGAAAGGAACAATGGCTCTATCTCTTCCCAGGAGAATTGGAATCTTTGCAGATAAAATTAAGCAGAAAAATGAAGGTTATTACAAATTCATCAGCATTTGAATCCTATTACCAGTTACCACTGGTGGGGTGGCCATGGAGACTCTTTAGGAAACTGAGCCCTAGGGAGGTCATGGACTCTAGCCAAGGTCATGTGTTGGGTTAGTGGCAAAGCTTGGGTCAGGGTCCAGGGATTTCCATCTGTGCTCTGTCCCTGTGCTCTGCTGCCTTCTCTATGGGAGGGAAGATGCTAAGAATGTGAAATTTTATAGTGATTGGATCCAGATGTTCTGGCCCAGCCCCCCCTTTAAAGCTAACATAGTGGGTTATTTTTTTTAATGAAATAGAATATTTTAATATGCTGGTTTCATTTGCTAGTCCACCTTATGCATTCAAAGGATAAAGGTCAGGAAGGAAAAATCCCAAGCTGGTAAGTGTCCAGTGGTTGGCGGTGTGACACCAGACTGTTTTTCTTGGCTTGAGGCATCAGATTGAGTGACCTGTGGTGCACAGGACAGCGATAGGCTCTGTGCTGGACGTGGGCAGAATGTTTATGTTCATAGTTGGAGTATGGGTTTAGATGCTCTTGCCAAGGACAGACGCATATGACATTTTTAAAATTGTGGGAAGACTGAAATTTTTTGGTGGTTCTTTTAGCTTGAGTGCATGTGTGCGTGCTCAGTCATGTCTGACTCTTTGTGACCCTGTGGACTGCAGCCCGCCAGGCTCCTCTGTTCGTGAAATTTTCCAGGCAAGAATACAGGAGTGTGTTTCCATTTCTGTCTCTAGGGGATCTTCCTGACCCAGGAATTGAACCTGAGTCTCCTGCATCTCCTGAATTGGCAGGCAGATTCTTCGCCACTGAGCCACCTGGGAAACCCTTTTGGCTTGAGGAGGGGAATCCTACAGGGCCCTGGTGAACAGGCATGGGGAGGATATAGCCATTTCTGTGATGCTTCATTGCTCGTGTGGAAAATCTGAAGCCTGTGATGGCTTAGCAAATAGATCACACATTGCCTTGGTTTAAAATAATGTAATGTGTGTGCCTGTTTCGTTTTGTTCACTAGATTGAATTTTGAGGACAACCAAACCCTTCTTTTGTCCAGCAGTCTTGAGGGTGTGTTAAGTGGTTAGAACATCGTGATGCCACGGTCAGAGGAGACAAACGCCTTAGCGAAGCTGGACCTGAGCTGGAGGCCAAGTGCACTGAATTTTGGTGTCTTTCCTTGTGGAGCTGGCTGTGTCAGCCCGGCCGTTACAACTTATCAGTCATATGTCATATTGGTTGAACTCAATGAAGTCATTTTTTTCCATTGAGGTATAGCTGACTTACCATATTGTGTTAGTTTCAAATGTACAGCAAAGCAATTCACACACACACACATGTGTGTGTGTGTATATATATACACACACACACGTATATTGTTGTTTAGTCAACAACATACATACATAACACACACACACACACACACACACACACACACACACACACACACACACACACCCATTGTTATTGTTCAGTCACTCAGTCATGTCTGACTCTTTGTGATCCCGACGACTAGTCTGCCCAGCTCCTCTGTCCAGGCAAGAATACTGGAGTCGGTTGCCATTTCCTTTTCCAGGGGATCTTCCTGACCCAAGGATAAACCCATGTCTCCTGCATTGACAGGCAGATTCTTTTACCACTGAGCCACCCAGGAAGCCCCACCACATTTATATACCTATATCTCTATATACATATATCTGTATATACCGGAGAAGGCAATGGCACCCCACTCCAGTACTCTTGCCTGGAAAATCCCATGGATGGAGGAGCCTGGTGGGCTGCAGTCCATGGGGTCACTAAGAGTTGGACATGACTGAGCCACTTCACTTTCTCTTTTCACTTTCATGCATTGGAGGAGGAAATGGCAACCCACTCCAGTGTTCTTGCCTGGAGAATCCCAGGGACAGGGAAGCCTGGTGGGTTGCTGTCTATGGGGTCACACAGAGTCGGACAGGACTGAAGTGACTTAGCACAGCATAGCATCTCTATATACACATATGTGTCTATTCTTTTTCAGATTCTTTTCCCTTGTAGGTTATTACAAAATACTGAGTGTATCCCTGTGCTGTACAGTAGGTCCTTGTTGGTTATGTATTTATATATATATATATATATCTCAATGAAGTATTAACAAAAGTATATAATGTGTCGAGAAATTAGATCCTTTTAGATTATGACAGAAGCAAGTAAGTCGTTAGTGCCAGAGGTTTAATTTGTTTTGAAAGCTGAGGGGAAATCCCATGCTTTGATTTCAGTGGTAGAATACCAGTGTTTTGTGGGGACTGGGTTTGAGAACCACTGGGCTTGTGTGTGCACCTTGGCCTGTCTGGTAAGAAGCTAAGTTCTAGCTTGGTCATTCAGCTGGTGACTGACGTGCTATGTTCAGCTGTTCCAAATGTAATTCTGGGACCAGAAGTTCAGTTATCACCTGGGAACTGATAGAGAGGCAGAGGCCCCAGGCCCTTCCCTCACCTACTGATTCATAACTCTGGGGCAGAGGTCAAGGAGCCTGTGTTGGAACAAGTTCTGCAGTGTTTGACTGCACAGCAAGGTTTGAGAACCGCTGCTGTGTAGTTCTTCTTTTTAAATATAGACGGTCAATTTATTTCTTTTTCTTTTGGCCGTGATGCACTGCATGGGGATCTCAGTTCCCTGACCAAAGATGCAACCCACGTTCCCTGCATTGGGAATGTGGAGTCTTAGCCACATATATGAAGTCCCTGCCATATAGTTCTCAAGCAATAAGAACTGTTTGGATGTGCAGTCTGCTGGATCATTTCACGAAGGCTTCCCATTGGGTTGGGTTCTTGTTCTGGTAACCCAGGCCAAGTTAATGGGGGGTTAATAGAGCTAGATTTCCATTAGTGCTCAGTAATATTTAACAGTAGCCCACAGTCTGGATGGATAGGTCTGTCCAACTCACCTCAGACTGGTCTCTGCAAAAAGCACGCTCTGATGGTGACTAGATGAATTTCAGGACATTTCCTCTCAAGGATGTCTTTGACAGTGTTCCTGTCAGGGGTAGACAGAGATGGACAGGTCTCAGGGAGGAAAGAACAGGAGAGGCACCAAAACTGGTTGAGGGCCTTGCAGAGAGACAGGTTTCTGCTGTGGAAACATCACAACAAGCAGCGGGGTTAAGAGGGGGATGTTTTTCACCTATGTTTCTGCTGGTCGTGCTATAGCAGAAATGTTTGATGAGCATTCGTCTCTTGAAAGGATGTTTTCATTCCATCAGTTCAAACAGAGCTCTCTGTTTGAGAAACATTTCCTTGTGGAACAAATGTTTCCAACTGAATCAAACTGAGTGTGGAGATAATATTGACTTGAGAGAAAAGAGGAGAGTTAAAGGTTTCCATTCATTCATGCCTTTTCTGTGCTGGGCAACACCAAGAGTGGAGTAAGACAGAATTCCTGCCATGATAGGGGTTTACCCAGGGGAAGGGGCAGCTGTCAGTCTTTCCTGGCAGAGGGCATGGTTTAAGGGCGGAGTCAGCTACAGCTCAGGGGCTCTGGCACCTGCTGGGATTGTTTCTCTGGATCTTAGGTTATGAGGGGCTAATGGAAAAGACTGTCCCCAAGCTACAATCTGCCTTTTCTTTTAGGATCCCTGAGTGGATTATGGAGATGACTGTCCCCTGCCCATATGGCCAACCACATCATAAAGCCATAATAGTACCCCATTTTAGTGTAAGATAAATAAAATAAAAAATAACTTAAATAACTTCTAGGAGGTCGGATCTGGGTGCAGGTTGGGGCATTTCTATGAGGGAAATACAATTAAAGACATTAAACCAGAATGTGATACACATCACAGGCAGCCTGTTGCGAGGACTGCAAAGCTAGAGATTACAAAGGTGGAAAGAATTCTCAGTCTTTTCTGTAGCTAAGTGGGTACAATGCATTGTATTCAAGCCTTCAAGATAGAATTGTTCCGTTTGTCAAGTCTTTACCACTGGAGGTAGGGCTTGCACTTTGGAGTCTGGTGACAACTAAAGTTAGGTCCTATTCCTCCCAGGAAACTGAGCTTTATTTTCCTTGATGATTACGTTTTAAAGAAGTACTTCTCAGGCAGTTGTGAGAGAGGCTTATTTAGTATTTGACCTTATGGGAGCAGCCCTGCCCTGTCTCCCTGGTGAGGGTGGCTTATGTATCCTGAAATCAGGGATCTTCCTCAGTTCACTGGGGTTCCTACCTACTGATGTAGACATTGACCTTGGACAAGTACCTCTCCTTTCTGGTCTTAGGATTCTCATGTGAAAAAAGAGGTTGGACTAAAGCTCTTTGGTCTCATGATTTGGAGGCTCTGTTCTCATTTCATTTCCCCAAGCTGCCATCTTTTCTCTTCTTAAGCCTGGTCAGACAGCCGTTGCAGCCTGGCTAAGAAATCTTACCAGATCATACATATGTGCAGATCGAGTTACAAATCAGCTTTTGGAGCTTCAGTTGGGAGTGCCTCGGAGATGGCATCAGGCCTCAGGGTACCCCTGGGCAGAGCCACCTCCTTCTCCTCCAAGGCAGTAAGGTCCTGAAGGATAATTCTGTAGCAGACAGAATTTGCCTGAAACCACAGCAAGGTCAATTTAGTGACACCTTGTTGTGGTATAGTACAGTGTTTATTGTGGGGCACCAGACGAGAAGAATGGGCAGCTTGTACCCAGAAGACCTGAACTTCCCAGTGGCTTTCAGGTAAGAGTTTTAAAAGGCAACAATAGGGGTGAGGGCGGGGGTGATGTTTCAGGAATCTCAATCATCAGCCTTCTGCTTCCACCTGCTTTGAGGGTTTATAGGCTTGTGGTCAGCATGTTGTCACCATCTTCCACCTGTGTTGTGGTCTTAGTTTCTGCGAACCATCAAAGATAGGAGTCAGATTGTTATCTATATCCCTTTGGGAGGAACTAGGAGTCCTGTGACTCTACTGTTCTAATCATTAACTGTTTGAGTCTGAGTGCTCTTTGAAACTCAGGGAAGCCTAGGAGACTAAAGTTTTTTTTTTTTTTTTTTTTTTACAGACAGGAAATGGGGCATAAGGAGGGACTTCTATACCTGGAAAGGCCCCATAGGATTCTGCTCGGTTTCAATCTTTGCTCATTATCTGACTCACCCTGCCATTATAAGGTGATTAAAATCACTTAATTTGTCATCGTCCTTCCCCAATTGGTTGCCTTCAAATTTGTCTTTTCCCCCCTCCAATCAGAATCCTCACCCACTTACATTCTGGATATTCTCGAAAGGATGTAGTGAGACTTTATATACCTTTTAGCCCCAGCATTTTATGCTTCCTTCTTCTAATGCCTGAGGAAGCCTCATGTCACGGTCACCTGTGTGGTCAGTTGTGTGTCCAGCTCTTTGTGATCCCATGGAAACCGTAGCCCACTAGGCTCCTCTGTCCATGGGACTCTCCAGGCAACAATACTGGAGTGGAGTGCCATTTCCTCCTCCAAGGGATCTTCCTGACCCAGAGATTGAACCCACCTCTCTTGTGTCTCCTGCATTGGCAGGCAGAATCTTTACCACTGCACCACCTGGGAAGTCCTGAGGAAGCTTAAACTGCTTTACCTTGGTCTTCCTGAGGTCTTGCCAAGAAACTTTGAGTTGACTGGCAGTGCTTATGTACAGAAATTTCCTATCAGATGATGCTTCAGTGAATTGTTCATCCTTCATTTACCAAGTCAGAAAATTCTTTTCCCTGCCTGATTCAGCCCTACTGTGGGAACCTCACAGTTGGCACCTGGGTTCTGCAAGAACCGAATCCAGTCTAGATGGAGACTTGTGAAGCTAGAGCTAAGTAAAGCTTCTGAGGGCTCCAAGCCTGGCGGTGGGAAATGAGCACCCAATTCTTGGCCACAACAGTGCCAGTGGGCGGTGAGGGGGCACCACTAAAGGATTTTGTATTTAGTGGTACAAAAATGTAAAAAGTAGCATTTTCAGATCTTTCCCTCCCTTTTATCCTCTTGCTCCCCCTTGCTTCCCCTCCACATTCATTTTCAGACCAGTGTGTGGTTCGTCAGCTCTGGTTACCTGCATTCTGGCTTGTCTTGAATTCTGCTGCTGCTACGTCGCTTCAGTCGTGTCCGACCTGTGCGACCCCAAGACGGCAGCCCACCAGGCTCCCCCGTCCCTGGGATCCCTAGGCAAGAACACTGGAGTGGGTTGCCATTTCCCCCAATGCATGAAAGTGAAAAGTGAAAGTGAAGTCGCCAGTCGTGTAACCTAGCGACCCCATGGACGCAGCCCACCAGGCTCCTCCACCATGGGATTCCAGGCAAAAGTACTGGAGTGGGGTGCCATTGCTTTCTCTGTCTTGAATTCTACCTGGTACTAAATGTAGAGAAGACACAGGGACTTCCCTGGTGGTCCAGCGGTAAAGACTTTGCACTTTCAGTGTAGGGGGCATGGCTTTGATCCCTGGTCAGGGAAATAAGATCCCATATGCTGCATGGCCAAAAGAGTTAAAAAAAAAAAAAAGAGGACACCGCATGTCCCCACCCATAATCCTTGGATTTTGATGTGGCATGGGGAAAAAGGAAGGGTCCTTCTGAGAGTTGTGGGGCCTTGGGCAATTCCCTCACTGCTGATCTCAGATTGTTTATCTGTTAAATCTACTTAATGATGTGTCACCCAGGGGATGGTGGGGACCAAGTAGGAAGTGGCTGTTCCACTCAGCACAGTGCTTGGCTCACAGTAGGTGCTCCGGAAATCTACTTCCACTCTCTTCCTCGTGGTCTCTCTCCGGATTGAACCTGTCATCCTTAAGAGAGGCCATTAACTGCATATACTGATCTAGAATCAAAAAAACTTTTCAAATATTCACAACAACGACAAATCCCTCATGCCTTTACCCTGTGAGCAGCCCGTGTTCCTTCTGATGACTAAGAAAAGAAAGCTTTCAACATGGAGTGCTTTGGAAAGAAGACCCCTCAGTCCTGTCTGATGATGGTAGCTATTGGCCACATATGGCTGTTGAATGCTTGAAATGTGGCTCGTGGGGTAGAGAAATAGAATTTCTGAATTTATGTAATCCATTTAAATGTAAATTTAAAATCAGTTTCTCAATTTGGTGATAGGAAAACTTTTAAGTGTGTTTGGAATAACTTGGGTGTGTGAATCACCCTTTTCAGCTGTAAGTGTTATGAATTCACAATATAGATCACACATTTATTTCCAATGAAGATTTTGTATCCAGATTAAGAAGTGTGCAGTAAATGTAAAGTTCACACCAGATTCCAAAGACTTGGCATAAAAGAAAGACTGTAAAATATCTTATTAATGATTTTTTATATTGATTAAATGTTGAAATGATAATATTTTGGGTATATCAGATTAAATAAAATGCATTACTAAAAGCATGTTCACGTGTTTCTTTTTACTTTTTTAAATGTGGCTACTGGAAAATTTAAAATCACATGTATGACTCAAATTATATTTCTGTATGAAAAAGTGTATGACTCATATTTCTGTAGGCTTAGACCCTGGTCTATCACAGAAGCGAATTGGAAGGCCACAAAGAAGCTGCTGGTTCCAGAAGTTGCTGTAGAGTGATGCTTTCTGGGGTCTTCTTCGGTGACCTGCATATGTAAGGAGCAGTGAGCGCTGGCCACTTAAAAAGTCTAAACCATTGGAGCAGCCTCCTGATCTCAATAGTGTGTCCTCCTGGGGGCAAGATGGGGAGAGCATTCCTTTCATAAAGGCTGCTGCGTTCCATGGGGAAGCCTGAACTCTTTGGTTCCTGACAGCTCCAGGGACTGCTCATCACCATCAGGTCTACTTCCTGAAAGATGGCTCTCCCCTAGGGCTCTTTGAGGTTCCTTGTTGATCCAACTTGGCTTCCTTCTGGGTTTTTTTAAAATTATTTTTTAAATTTAAATTGATTTATTTGGCTGCACATTTGGTTGCAACATGCAGGATCTTCGCTGTTCCTTGTGGCATGTGAACTCTTAGTGCAGCATGTGGGATCCGGATTGAACCTGGGTCCCCTGCATTAGGAGCACAGAGCCTTAGCCACTGGACCGCCAGGGAAGTCCCCTTCGGATTTCATGTTAGGCCCCCCAGTCAAAGAACAGTAACAGCAATCAACTGTTAAAAAGTTGGGAAATTCAAAACAGTGTCACACTGCACAGCAGACATGCTTGAAAGCCATGTGGTCCAGAATTTGATGCATTCATGGTCAAGTTGTGGGCCAGCAAGGACTCTGCCAGCTAGTTGTATTGCATGTAAGCAATTTTAAATGCTCTCATTTAAAAAGTAATGGAGTTTGAGTTGAATAAAATTTTCAATAGAATTTCATACCACTTTGGATGATAATGGTTAACCAAGCCTGACTTAAAAATGAAACCAGTGTGTTATTCAGTCATTCAGAAGGCATTCTGTGAGCACCCCTATGTGTGGGATTCTTGAGGCAAGAATACTGAAGTTTTGCCATTCCCTTCTCCAGTGAGTAGACCATTTAAAACTGAACATTCAAAAAACTAAGATCATGGCATCTGATTCCATCATTACATGGCAAATAGACGGGGAAAAAGTGGAAACAGTAGCAAACTCTATTTCTTAGGCTCCAAATTCACTGCAGATTGTGACTGCAGCTACGAAATTAGAAGACATTTGCTCCTTGGAAGGAAAGCTATGACAAACCTAGACAGTGTATTAAAAAGCAGAGACATCACTTTGCTGACAAAGGTCTGTAAGTTAAAGCTATGGTTTTTTCCCAGTAATCATGTATGGATGTGGGAGTTGGAAGGCTGAGTGCCGAAGAATTGATGCTTTTGAGTTATGGTGTTGGAGAAGACTCTTGAGAGCCCTTTGGACTGCAAGGAGATCAAAGTTTCTTGTCTAGAACTTCAAAAGCAGTTAGTTGCTGTTAATTTTAAATTGCAGTTTTTATTATATTATTGTAATTATCTTCTAATTATCTGAGTAACAGGTCATTTACACTGTAGCTTTTCAGAGCATGATAACCAGAGTTGGGAGGAGGCTTGGAGATCTCCAAACTGAAGGTGCCCGGGATTTCTTTTCTCAGGAGTTGTCCTCCTCTCCCTGCTGTCTCCCCGTTGGTCCTGATCCTATCCCCTGGCACCCCAGCAGCAATGTAGAAATGCCTTCCATGGGGAAGTCCCCATGTCCCATTTCCACCCTTCATGCCATCTTTTATCCAGGCTAAATGTCCCTTTTATTCAACCCATCTTCAACAACTCCTCTCATGTGTGGTTTCTGGATTGTTGACCTTCTTGGTTCCATTCTTTGGTCACTGGTTCTCAGCCCAGCTAGAGAACCTTGTAAGCTGGCACATCCTGGACCTTCTCCCAGAGACTGGTTTAGAGAGTCTAGAGTGGAGTGTGGGCACCTGGTCTTTAAAACCAACATGAAATAACCACCCAGTCACTCAAATAGCTATGTAGCCCATTGCAGAGCAACGTGGGGCTGGCTTCTCCTTATGAGGAGGTTGTCCTGATGTAGCCCAGAATCACATTAGCTTAGAAAGTCATCAGGAGGGAGTGGCTTGTGTGTCTCCATGTCACCAGCACCCCATCTCTATATCTTACCTATAATAGATAGGCACTCTGTAAATGTGTAAGAACAAATGGATGGTTCCTAAAACCACAGATCTTATCCATGTGAACTGTCAACAAAAATCAGATATCCCCCATCTCTGCTGATGAAATTCTTAAGATACCAAATTCAGGGCTTTAATGGACTCTCTGCTTTCACTGGGTAACATCCCCTCTCTGCTGTAGTTGACCTCCATGGTAATTCTAACTCGATGTTGTCTGAGTAGCAGAATGGCTGGAAGCAAAGACTTAGAGCCCTACCATGTGGATTTGAATCCTGGTTCTAGCAGCACAACTTGCTGCTTCAGTTCTTAACTGGCTACACCTCACTTTCCTCATCTGTAAAATGGAAATAATAATGGTTACTGGCTTCAGTAAGTTGTGATGGGATTAAATGATCCAATGCACATAAGGCACTTAGCGCAAGGCCTGGCAGAGGAAGTGCTCACTGGTTATTTCTCTTAAGCCTGAAGATGGTGGTGACAGGACGGTGGACAGGAACAAACATTGTGTTTGCTGTGCCCTACACCCTGTTGAAGGCTGTGTGGATCGAGCTTCTCTGGGAGGTGGCTGGAATTGTGAGTTGTCATAGGAAGGATGGGACGCTGAGTGGGGAGGCCTCAGACAGGCTTGGTTCTGGTTTTTTATTTTTGGCTGCCCTGGGTCTTCACTGCTTTGTGCAGGCTTTCTCTAGTTGTGAGCAGAGGTTACTCTTCATTTTGGTGCACAAGCTCAGGGCTTCAGTAGTTGCAGCTCCTGGGCGCTAGAGCATAGGCTTGGTAATTGTGGTTCCTGGGCTCTAGAGCCTAGACTCAGTAGTTCTTGTGCCATGGGCTTACCTGTTCCACAGCATGTGGCATCATCCCAAACCAGGGATCGAACCCATGCCCCCTGCATTGGCAGGCGGATTCTTATCTGCTATACCAGCAGGGATGTCCTTGGTCCTGTCTTTTTTGGGTGAGGTCTGCAGGGGTTGGAGAAGTGGAGTCTGTGCAGCAGATGGCAGGAGAGCTGTTCTCGTACCAGCTACCAGGTCTCCTCCAGTTGTGTAACTGGCTTCCTCCTGGGGACTGGCTGGTGCCTCTCCATTTTGATTACTTATTACACTCACCTGGAAACTATTAAACTCCACCCACGCTCTGCCCTGCCCCAACCAGTGTCATCTGTAACACCACTGCTGCAGCCCAAGCATCCTTGTCTTACAAGAGCCCCCAGGTGATTTTATTTTTAATTTTTGTAGTTCCCCAACCAGAAATTGAATCCTTGCCCCCTGTAGTAGACTCACAAAGTCTTAACCACAGAACCACCAGGGAAGTCCCCCCCAGGTGATTTTAATGTGCTTCTGGGTTAATTGCCCATGGGGCTGATGCAAATCCGGCATGGCCTCTGTGCGTGCTCTGAGCTCTCTTTGGGATGTGCGTCCACCGAGCAGCCTGGTCAGCTGCCTTCTCTCACGGGACTCCTTGGCCTCACCTCACAGTGGAGGTAAAGTGGCATTGACTTCAGTAGTCTTGTAACAGACCCTTCTTTGCATCCCAGAGGCTGGGTGGACTTTTACAGGAGAGGGTTGGATTTCACAAAGGATGATTCCTAAGAAGACGAGAAGAGGCTGGTGTACAGTTGCCTCAATCCATCAGTATAGTGGTTTAGGGAGTAAATGTTCCTGCTTTGGCGTTTGTCTCCTCCCGGAGATAGGACGACACATTTGTGCTTTGTTGTGTAAACTTGTGCATGGCTGTGTCCTTCCTGGGTTGAATTAAGCCTCATGAAAGTGCTGGTACATCAGGATTGTCTGCCTTCGTTCTACAGGACCCACTTGGTAGGTAGCTTTTTTCTTTTATTAAAAAAAATTTTTTTTTGGCATGCCACCCAGCATGTGGGATCTTAGTTCCCTCACCAGGGATGGAACCCATGCCCTTTGGATTGCAAGCTTAGAGTCTTAATCTGTGAACCATCAAGGAAGTCCCGGTAGGTAACTTTTGTCACGTTGCTGAAGCGACTGAAGCGACTAAGCAGCAGCAGCAGCAGCAGCAGCAGCATCTCCTGCTGCTGCTGTTACCTTCCCATCCCTGTGTTTGGGGTAACACAGGGCCCAAATATAATAAATGATTGTTCGTAGACCGTTTTCAACCCAGACCTGTGTCAGAACTGCTGGGAGGCATTGAAACCACCAGCTTTTTGTTTCTGTCTTGAATTTCCCTCTCAGGCCTCCAGACCAGTTAAAACCATGTCTTTACCGGGCGAGGGTGGGGAGAGTTGGTGGTGGGAGTTGCCTTTTTCCAGCGCATGGGAAGTCCAGAACATGACCTGGCCAGAGGCATTTGTGTGGAAGCATGGGTCCTTGCCTGGCAAAGGCCTGAAGAAGCTGGTGATGTGGTGTCCGAGAAGCGGCTCCTGCGGTCACTAGCATGCTCCTTCCGGACCTTTCTGTGGGGGCTGTCAAGTGCCTGTACCACAGGTGAAAGGAAAGGAAAGATGCAGCCTGCAACGGTTCACTGTCTTCTCCCCTCGTTTGATTTTACCATTTTAGCAAACACTTCCTAGGCCCTGTACCCTCAGAAGATGCAGAGGAGCAAAGCCGTTGCTGCCCTTCTGGGGCCTCTGGCCTGGCCTGGACCTGGGTTGGTACCCTGTTGCCTGGACTCTGACTGGGAGGGAGGTGGGCTGGGTCTGGAAGAGTTGGGGGGGCACCCACCATGGGCAGGGATTGGGATGGGAGGAGAAGATGGGATGTGGACAAGAGCCTTTCAGATCCAGATACACCTCAGTCTGGACTGCCTGGTGAGTTCTAGGATGATGGGGACTGGGGCTCAAAGCTGGACATTTGTCTAAACTCACTCTTAGATCATTGGCATTGCTGGATGGGGATGCTAGAAAGAAGCTGGCGCTTCAGTCCTCTCTGTCTGCTGTGGTTTGCAATCATTGTGTGTGTTTGTGTGTGTGTGTGTGTGTGTGTGTGTGAGTGAATTCCCTCAGGAGGCTGTGGTTTTTAGTCAGTTTGCTGTGCGTGTGTGTATGTCTGTTAATTCCCTCTGGAGACATTTTTCGTGTGTGTGGTGTATGTGTGTATATGTGTTAATGTGTTTGTGTGTGTGTGTGTGGTATATGTGTGTAATATGTGTTAATTCCCTCAGGAGGCATTTTTCTGGGAGGCCCTGCCTTGTGGTGCCAGGGACACAGAGCTGAGCACAGTGCCAGCTCTCTGGGGGTGGAGGTGGGGTAATTCCAAAGCCTGCTGGGCCACATGTGGTTTGGGAGCACTGTGTCCGTGTACTTGGGAAATTCTTCTGCTCCATCCGTAGCTACTAAATCAACATTTTAAGCAAGCCTCCCAGACACCACCTCCTACATTCCTAGATTACTGCAAAGTTTGAAAAGCTTAGCCCTGGAGGTATTGCCACCACTTGGGTGAGAAATATCAAAGATCTGGGTTTTGTGGTGGCAAAAGAGCTAGAGAGGGGAGAGGAGGGACTGGTTCTAGGGGTCTTCACGGGGCAGAGCCAAAGGAGTGGGTGAGTGAGTGCAGGTGTAGGGCAGGACGCCTGGCTACTGGCTGGGCTGCTTCTGTAGGCATTTCCACGAGCGTATCAGGAGGGAAGGGGAGGGTTCGGTGCACGTGGGTCTTGAGGGCTGTGCACGTGAGCGTGCTGGTGTCTACAGATATGAGGAGTTACGGGTCTGAGAACCAAGGGCTGGGAAAGGTGGGTCTCCCAGGAACTCTTGGGGGAGCGGCTGCCCAGATTTATGTCTGAGCCCTTAAGAATGAACTGTGTGGGTTCTCTTGCTTTCATCCTCTTTGGCCAGGCTTCTACTTTGGCCTTGTTGTAGCCTCTCTTATGAGATACCGTCTACTTCCTCAGTGGTTTGGGTAAGTCCTCCTCCTCCCCCCACCCCCCACTGCCAGGTGGGGCTTGAAGGTGGCAGGAAGAGGCAGCAGTGGGGGTGGCGAGTAGGGATGGGAGATTGGCAGAGCTTGACCATTGCCAGGTTGGAGGTGGGTGGGCACTCCCCCCGCACCTTGCGCAGCATCAGTGCTGTGGGTGCCCAGGCCTAGTGTCCCAGGTGTCTCAGAGGTGCTGTCTACCCTGAGCCTGCTGCTCCCAGTCTTACATTGGTTTCATTCAACCCAGGCTTTCTCAGCTTTGTCACAATTGACACTTTGGGCTGATCAGTTCTACTGAGGGGGAGAGAGGCTGTCCTGTGCATTGGAGGATGTTTAGCAGCATCTGTGGCCTCAGCTCAGTAGATGCTGGCACTACCCTCCGCCCTCACTGTGACAATCAAAATATCTCAGCATTGTCAGATGTCTGTGGCGGGTAAAATCACCCCATTGAGAATCATTGACTTAACCAACGTTGAGCCCTTTTTCCATTTTGGGCACCAAGGGTCGATCAGTGAACAGACCCAGCCCTGGTCACTTTGCTAGGTCTGAGGTGAGGGACAGTGTCAACGGGGTGGACCTTAGGCCTCCAGGAGAGGTGTGATGGCCTGGAGGCCCGGTGTGATGGATGTGGGTCTGTCTGCAGGTGTCCCTCTCACGGCTCCATCCTGGAACGGGATTCAGGGCACGGTGTTGCTGGGGAGCTTGGGTTTTCCCTGCTGCCGCCTGTGCTGCTGTATCTAAGAACTGCCTTCTTGCTACACTAACAAAACAAGTCTTGTCTCCTTTTTTCTTATGTTCTTTCTGTCCCTTTCTTTTGATAAAGTGGCCAGGTTAAAAGTCTGCACCAAACCTTTGGATGGGGGTGACGGTGGTGGTGGTCTTTCCCAGCAGAAACCTGCCCTTGGTGCCCCACCTCGGGCACAGCCTTCTTGTACATCGAAAATCCTGCTGCTTCCCTCTGCCTCCTCCTTCAGGCCAGTTGGAGAGGAGTCTCTCTGACCTGCAGTTTGGGTCAGACCATTTGCCTCTGGACAAGCCCCTTGGGCTCCAGATCCCTGGTGAGTCTGGCCCTGCCTCCATGCCCACATCCTGGAAGTTATCTCTCCCTGCCCTCTTGACTGACCAACTGACAGGTACACGGGATCTCAACCTGGTGTCTCCTCCTGGTAGCAGTCTCCCTGACTCTCCATCTTCGGGCACTCTCCGAAGGGTGCCTACCCTTCGATCACCATTAGAATTTCCTCAAAGCTCCTTGAGGATTGTTCCCAGGGCTGGGCCCGGTGCCAGGTACTTGGAAGGCATCATTAAATCTTTGCGGGATGACCGACATGTGTTGCTCCTCACTGTTTTATGAGCTCCGCTCTCAGAAGGGGAGGATTCATGGGGCCAGCAAGTGGCTGAGACGTCAAGCTCAGCCCTTATTTTCTTGGGTGTGCACCCTTCACCTTCCTCTTTCCCTCCCCATCTCCCCCTAATCCCATTCTGATGGTTTCTGTTTTCCTCAGACCCATTTTCACAGCCTGCTCCCAAGGAAGGGTGGGAGATTCATTTATTTGTTGGAAGAAAAGTAATGTTTATTTGTTTACTTGTTTATTTTAATTAGCTGCCCTCCCGTGAACTTGTTTGTTTTTGTAACTGCGCTGGGTCTTAGTTGCAGCATATGGGATCTAGTTTCCCAACCAGGGATCAAACCTCGGCCCCCTGCATTAGGAGCTCAGAGTCTTAGCCTCTGGGCCACTAGGGGTGTCTCTAACGTTTAATAATTTGGGATGTTATCTTTCGTTGGTAGATTGGCGTGTTGCAGAGGATTCCAGAAGTTAGGTGGAGGAGTGATGGGAGGGGGCTGGAGGGAGAGGCGGTTGTATCTGGTGGCGGTGGCTTTAACTCTAGTGACAGTTAACCTGCAGCTTGGTTTCCTGGAACCGTAAAGGTTTACAGCCTGAAACACTTTTTGTTTGTTTGCCTTTGTGGACGCGCAGACATTTCCTTCCTCATTTGGTTTCTGTGGCCTGTGTTTAATGTAGACCGAATGTTTGTGTCTCTAGGATTTATCTTAAGAACAACAGTAGGAGCAGGGTTGTAAACTTAGTTCAAGAAAGAAAGCACGAGAAGCGGATTTGCCTTGACTGCTGACCATTCCAAGGGCCATTTCCATCTCCTGCCTGCTGTGTCCAGAGTGGGCTGCTTCAGTTTGGTTTTCCATATTCACAGCAGAATCTCTTTAGATTCTTTCCCACTACTGAATGTGCTTCTCAGAAGAGAAAAAGTTTTTACAAAGCATTGTGTTCCTTTCTCCAAAAGAATGGTGTGTGGTCCCTCTGGAAGAGGCGTTTGTGTATTGATGACCTGCCAAGTGTTGTATGTCCTGTGTTAAATTGCAAGTGTGGAAATTCCAAAAGTGTCACAATGTCCTATAGGTCAGGTTTGGCTCAGATGGTAGAGAATCCACCTGCAATGTGGGAGACATGGGTTCGATCTCTGGGTTGGGAAGATCCACTGGAGGAGGACATCACAACCCACTCTAGTATTCTTGCCTGGAGTAATAATCATATTTTTGGCCTTCCCTAGTGGCTCAGTTGGTAAAGTATCTGCCTGCAATGCAGGAGACCCGGATTCGATCCCCGGGTCAGGAAGATCCTCTGGAGAAAGAAATGGCAACCTACTCCAGTATTCTTGCTTGGAGAATTCCATGGACAGGGGAGCAGGGCAGGCTACAGTCCATGGTCCTGCAAAGAGTCAGACACAACTGTGTGACTAACTTTCACTTTCTTTCAAGTTATTAGTAATAGGGATTTAATATTCATGGATTCCTGATCCTGTCTGACCTTCTAGAATCAGCTAGGGGAGCTTTGAAAATGCAGACTTAAACCCCCCTAGACTCAGGGAATCAGAGCCTTTCTGCATGGAATGTGGGACCCTGTTTTTCAAAGTCTCCCAGGGGAGACTTCTGTGTGAAGACAGGCTCTAGAACATGTCACTTATCCTGACAGGTCTCCAGGCTCTCTGCCCTTGCTGCTCTGTCTTGAGGGTCGGGGTGAGTCCTCAATCAACACCCCATCCCCTCTGGGGGTGTGGTGCTAGTGATGGTACTATTTTAGGAAAGTAGTGGAGAAGATGCCTGGTAGCAGCAAATTGTGAGCAGGGTTATATGCGTGTGATGGTGTTGCCCTGGGGTGGTATGACGTGGCTATGCTGGGAAACCAGCAGAGTGAACTGACTGATCACTTTGAAAATGCCCAAACCCTTCCCTTCAGTTGCTTTAAAAATGTAAAAATGTCTTACAGTTTATAAGAAGCACATGTGTTATAATTGCGTGTGGCTCAGTCTTCACTGTGGTTCTGGCAGACATGGCTTTGTTAAGAATGGTTCCCTGCTTCTACTCACTCTAGACGTGTCTTGATTGTTCACGGTTTATTATCCTGTAAGTTTTGGCTGCCAGGTTCATAATTCAGAGGGAATTTCACTCTGGTCGGTGTATATAAGTATCAGTGATTTTCAGAGAAGCCAGAGAAAGGAAGCACATTGGAAGTCTTCTGGAGGTCCGCCAGCAGTTTAGCTTAGCTTTTACAGTAGAAGCTGGAAAATGTTCTGGCTGACTCCTGGTTAAGGTGTGCAGGATGACCTAGTCATTTTTACTTTAATTGTGAATTCCTAAAACTCTGGGCACACTGATGTCAGAAACACCAGAAACGATATAGAAACAGACATAACTAAGTGCTGGAGTATTTGTGCCTCTGTTCAGCTTCCTTGGCAAGGATGATGCAGGACGGAAATTCTGATACTTTCCCAGAAAGGATTTTATTGATCATCGTAGAAGTGATCTAAGATCACTGGTTAGGATTCCTACATAATTGATATAAATGCAGAAATTTCCTGAAATCCTGGTCCCGACTGCAAAAACGTTTTCACTTTATAATAATTCTAATTTAGTGATACTCTAAAAAAGCTAATTTACTCTGGTTTTTGAGTTTTTTTTTGACTATTTTAAAAGTGTATGGGTTTTTAAAAATTGAAGAATAGTTCGATATATAATATATAAATTACAGGTGTGCAATATAGTTATAACAATATTTAAAGTTTATAACCTACTTATAGTTACTATGTAAAATATTTGCTATGTTCCCCATGTTGTATAATATATTTTTGTAGCTTATTTTATACCTAATAAAATCCCCCTATACTGCCTCTTCTCCCTTCCTTCTCTCCATTGGTAATTCCTATTTTGTTCTCTGTATCTGGGAGTTAGTTTCTGTCTTGTTATATTCATTATTGTTGTATTTTTTAGATTCCACAGAAGTGATGATATCATACAGTCAGTATTTGTCTTCCTTTGACTTACTTCACTTACCATAATGCCCTCCAAGTTCATCCATGTTGCTGCAAATAGCAAAACTTCGTTCTTTTTTATGTCTGAGATAGTATTACATTGTATACATATACCACACTTTCTTTATCTGTTCATCTGTTTATGGACACTTAGGTTTCCTCCATATCTTGGCATATCTTATAAATAATGCTCCTATGAACACTGAGGTGTATGTATCTTTGGATTGGTCTTTTTTTTTTTTTTTGAAGATATATACCCAGGATTGGAATTGCTAGGTTCTATTTTTAGTTTTTTAAGAAACCTCCATACTGTTCTCCACAGTGGCTACATCAGTTCTCATCAACAGTGTACCAGGGTTCCTTTTCTGTACATGCTCCCCAACATGTATTATTTCTGTTCTAAGTGTATACAGGTTTTTTAAAAAATTAGGTGTCTGTTAGTCCCAAGTATTTACATATTCTGAACACTTTTATTAGATTTCTAACAGAAGCAGTGATTGATACTATTAGTGTTTTGAAGGGAGACAGTTCCATTACAGTTTTAACTGACTTTGGGGAACATACCATTGTGTGGAAAGTTAAACAACTGCTTTGTTTCTTAAGTGGAGAGCAAATTGGTGTGAGCTTGAAAACAGTATACCTGTTTTATTGGGTCATCCATGGTTCAATGTAAGCCATAGAAAAGCTAGCAAAATCAACTCTACAGCTGCCATTTCCTGTCCAAACTCTCCCTGCCTATAGAATGTTGACCCCAATTAGGGCTGCAGCTGTTTTTTCCCCTAGACCCTTGTTTTCTAAATAGCACTTAATCTGGGTTACTGGGGACAAGCAGTTTGTGTTGAGAAGTTTAGCACTCATGTGAGTTAATTTGCACTCACATTTTGGGCACAGTGGCTTGTTTCTGCAGGAGTTCAGATGAGTGCTGGAGAAAATCCGTCCCACTGTTGGAGACACAGGCAACACAGCTAGTAAGTATTCATTGTGTGTATACTGGTGCCCTGCCTTGTATTTAAACCCATATGATTATGAACATAGTATAAAACATAGCTCAGTACTTAGAATGAAGCAGCAAGATTGTTAGAGGCAGCATTTCAAGGTAATGAAGGAGCATGAATAATTCAGGGTAAGTCGCTCGGGACAGTTATTGAGTTGCTTGGGACACTTATTGAATGATCATCAGTTTTAGGGGCTTCCTTGGTGGCTAAGTGGTGAAAAATCTGCCTGCAATATAGGAGATGCAGGAGACACAGGTTCGACCCCTGGTTGGGAAGATCCCCTGGAGGAGGAAATGGCAAGCCACTCCAGTATTCTTGCTGGGACAATCTCATGGACAGAGGAGCCTGGCAGGCTAATACAGTCCGTGAGGTCGCAAAGAGTCAGACACAATTGAGCATGCCTCAGTTTTAGCCAGCAGACAGATCGGTTTTGTATGAACGTCTTGAAGGCTTCCTGGAAGAGAAAGAAGCCTTTCAGTTCTTCCCAAGATGATGGTTGTAACATGGATGATCAAGCACAAGGGAGGAACTGAGAGACTGGATACCTCGCTCTGGATTCTTGTTGAGCAATGATGTTGCCTGTGGTGCCCCAGGTCTACAGAGTGAGGTTTGAAGGAAAACTTCTTCTTGAACAGGTCAGCATCTTTCTGCAGGGCCCAGACAGAGGGCTGTAGGGACCCAAATTTCTCCCCGAGCCTTGGTCACAGCCTGAGGGGACTTGTGGCAATAAATGTGCAGCTTTCCCCCTTGGACAAGGAAAGTGTGTTCATTTATGTATATGTGTAAAGTGAACATTAAAAAGAGATCTAGTTCAATAGTATCAAGGTTTAAATTTGCCATGAACCCAGCACAGCCCCAGGGGTAAATGCCTAGCTAAGCCCCAGCATTCACCCCTACATATTTGTGGCTATAATTTGACCGCACACTGATATATTAAACGTGAAATTAGGTAATTACATAATTAGGCCATTGAGACATGTGCCGAATCCTCAGGACACCAGAACAACCCCCTCCAGGGTTGAGTAACTACAATTGTGACTGTACTGCTTGTTTGATTTCTCAGGGTTTATGCCCAGATGGACCACATGTTGTCTCAGACTCTGGAATCTTGAAACCAAACATCGACAAGTGGCTTGTTTGAGTTTGGTTCAAGTTTAGAGGCTGAAGGGATCCTAAGAACTCAACAAATAGGAATTTGTGTGGCTTTCTTCAGCCTCTCCATTTGGAAGAATATGCGAAGGGGAGAAAGAGAGCATGCATCAGTTGGTTCTTGGGTACTAAGAACTTTCCCTTGTCCAAAGGGGAAAGCTGCATATTCATTGCCACAAGTCCCCTCAGGCTGTGACCAAGGCTTTGGGGGAAATTTGGGTAGAGATAGAAGGATTGAGAAAGTTCTAGAATAGGAGATTTGAAACTGATGGGTAGCCAGTTCTTTGGTCCTTGTCAATGGTTTTGGTGTTACTGTTTTCTTGGATTTCATTTCTGCTGAACAAAATGTTTGGGATAGGAATGCACAGAGGGTAGACCTGTCCAGGCCTCAGGCCCTGACCGTGGCCGCAAGCACATCCCTTGCCGTGGATCAGAGGGACAGTCAGGGAGCATCTCCAGGAAGGGACAGATTGCTCTTTTAGCTCCAGTTATGGTGATGCTAGTGGTAGAGAACCCGTCTGCTAATGCAGGAGACATAAGAGACATGAGTTTGATCCCTGGGTTGGGAAGATCCCCTGGAAGAGAGCATGGCAACCCACTCCAGTGTTCTTGTCTGGAGAATCCCATGGACAGAGGGGCTTGGCAGGCTGTAGTCCATGGGGTTGCAAACAGTCGGACATGACTGAGCAACTTAGCACACATGGATACCGAATTCACCTGTGATTCAGAATCATAGCAGGCCTCATCCTGGTATCATAGTGGCTGGGCTGTATATATGTGTGCTTAATTTAAAAAAGTTTTTAACACTATGCCTTTATTAGATTTTTTGTAAGAGAAAATCGCTGGAAAAGAAGTACAATAAACATTAAAGGAAAAATAATCCTCCACTTGAAGAGAAAATGAGTTTAGTGTGACTATGAGGAAAAATCAGAAGCAGAGAAGTTTCTAAAAGTCCCTAAAGTAATGTTTCTGAGCTGTGGACTGCTGTGACTTTTGTAATCTGTCTGTATGAAATTGGGCCTGAGATGTTGCTTTACTTTCTTGTCTCACGTTTCTGGAAAACTTCTACTTTTCGAAGATAAATCGTTTGTTTCTGCTATTTATTGAGCAGGCTACTATGTACCATGCAGCATGCTTCGGCCACACTTACTTTGGGCTGGAAGCATATAGGGTACCATATGTATCACATGTACTGTATACATATAAGAATGTGTGAGAGCACTTTGAAAAGCTTGCAGAGTTGTGCTAATGTGTGTTAGGTATGTGTGTTTTTAAAAATATTTGTCTGTGCCTGGTCTTTAGTTGTGGCATGCAAGATCTAGTTCCCTGACTGAGGATAGAACCTGGGCCCTCTGTTTTGGGAGTGTGGAGTCTAAGCCCCTGGACCACCAAGGAAGTCCCAGTTAGGTGTTTTTATTTTTATTACCTTTAGGCCCTTTGAGGCGTAGGTGCTTAGAGGCCAAGAAGCTGCAGAAGGTGTCGTATTGAGTTATGACTAGGTCACTGGCAACTTCCTAGAAGTCAACTGGCTAATCTGAATACTTAGATTTAAAACTACTTCTTGGCTATGAGTAATTTAAGTTCTTTTGGTGTATTCACTAAAATGTGTATTTAAAAAAATATTTGTGCCTGTGAAACTCGCTGACTCCAGAGATCGATCACTCACGATTGGCAGGAGACAGAGACCTGTCTGTGCTCTAGCTTATTAAGTGCCAAGGAGAAGTCCCTGCCAGGCAGGCATTTTCCTGTCCAGATGTGTTTAACATGATTTTTGAAATAGACCACAGCCTAGGTCACCAGGTTTCTATTTTAGAGAATTGTGCGGAAAGAGGCAGTGGAAACAGGCCTCAAATAGCGGGGCCGAAGTGAGAAATGTGTCCGCCTGGGTGAAGAACTCAGGGTCTCCACCTGAGGGTCTTCCACCCAAACACCCAGGGAGTTGAAACTTTAAGGATAAACGGTGCTGCTTTCCTGAGAGGAAGACTGCAGCCCTCCTTCGGCTCTGGCTGAGCAGTTCATTCAGTCACCTGTAGCTGTCGGCCTCAGGAACCCAGGGGACAACTTGACACAGAAGCCTGAGGCTCTCTACTTTGTAACCTCTTGTTCTCTTTATTAAATCAACTCCAGAGCTATGGTCACCCTCTGGACCGACCTTTTCCTATGGTTCAGGAAGACTGATTCTCCTGAAGTTCTAAACTCTGTCCAGGCCTGCCAAGACCCAGAGGACAGTTCCCTATACCAAGTGACTATCATCAGTATAACTGACCTCAGTTTCTAGGCTTGGTATTGGCAGATCTCAGGTATTTGAATTTTATGTTTTATGCCTGTGCTTGCTTGCTTGGAGTCTACTAGCAGAATGGGCTCTGCTTCTGGATCAAGATTGTCATCCAGGGTCCTTGCTTATCACAGCCTCTATACCCAAGGGACCCTCTTCTGGTATGAGGGACATTATCTCAGTATGCCCCTCTGGGTTCCAGCCTGGATATTTAAATCTTGATGACTCAGGTCTCCTGTCTAGTTTCTCTTCCTTTCTCAGTAATTTGCATTTTGGAGTCATCTGTCTTCCTTCCCTGTTCTTAATGTTAATTTTTACAAAGGTAAACAATGTGTGGTTAAAAATTTCAGACTGTAAAAAGGGGTATATGATGAAAAGTTTCCCTCCAACCCCTGTACCTTAGAAGCTAAGGTCTCTTCCCAAAGATGACCACTATTAGCAGTGTCGTGTATAGTCTAGAAATAATTGTGTGTGTGTGTGAATATTTAGTAGTCCTTCTTCCTTTCTTTCATTGCCTTTTCCTATCCCCTACATGAATGGAGTACTCTATATACTTCTATATACCTTGCTTAAAAAACAACAACAAACTTACCACTGTAAATCATTTTATTGGGTTGGCTAAAAAGTCCATTTGGATTTTTCTGTAGCATCTTACTTTTTGGCCAACCCAATACATCAGACTGTATAGATGTACCTCATTTTGGAACAGCAGTACAGTGTTCCATTGGCTCTTCTAACTGGCTTCCTATTAATTGACATTTAGCTTGTTTCCAGTCGTCTTTTGTCCTATGCAATGTTATTGATGCAAACACATACACATTTGCACACAAGTGTGAACACATTTGTGGAATGAATTCCTAGAAGTAAATGGTTGAGTCAGAGAGGGCATTCATCTTTAATTTAATATTTGCCAAACTGTCCTCCAAAAGGTATTAATTGTCTAACCAACAATGCATGGTTTTCCTGTTTCCCTGCACCCTATGAACAGTGTGTTACCAAATTTCTTGGTGTTTTCTGATCTGCTGGGAAAACAGTGGTATCTTATGTCAGTTATCATGTGTGAGCTTGAACATATTTTTCTATGCTTAAATCATTTGTATTTTTCTGTTAACTGTCTCTTTGTTCTTTGCTCATTTGTCTGTTATATTGTTGGATCACCTATTGATTTCTAGATGCTTTTTACATAGTCTGGAAGTGATTCTTCTGTTACTTGATACACATACTTCTCCCATTGGATTTTATTAGCTTTTTCCCTGCAGAAAACTTAATTTTTGTGGTTAAACTTAATTATTTCATGACTTGGGTTTTGTATCATCCTTCATGATATTGTTTTTGTCTGCCTTTTCTACTTTCTCTGGGTCTTTCTTGTGCCTAATTGTTTTAAAACTTATGTCATAGGTAGATACCTTTCTCCTGACTTCCATCACCCTCTGCATCACACATCTTCTTCTAAACCCCTGTTTGACCTTTAGCTCTAATTAAATTCTCTGCCTTATTGTCTGTTTGTACACTGATCTATCGATTCATCGATTCAATGTTCCCTGTAGGTTCCAGGTACTGCTCTGTATTTTGGGGATGCAGTGGCAAACACAGCAGGCATCTTCCCTGTCCTTACAGAACTAGTTGAAAGCTTAGCCAGGACGTGGGCTTCATTCCAAGAGTCACTGAAACTGGGATGAGGGCTGATGAAGGATCGGAAGTCCTGTGCTGCTCTGGGGTGGTGTGGTCATGAAGATGCTCAGGAGGGCTTCTTTCAGAGCATATGTCTGAATGGAAGCCAGTAGCCTGAGTGGAGGTTGTTCAGACTCAAGGGAGTGGATGGCAGGGTGTTAGTGGAGTGGCGCCATGGGGTCTTCTAAGTTGAGGGAGCTGCGGGGCAAGGCCCTGGAGTAGGAGGGCTTACTGTATTAGAGAAACCGGAGAAGGCCATGGTGGCTGGAGCAAGTCTCTGAGAGAAGGCTCAGGGGGCCTGGTTGCTAGGGGAGGGTCTCATGGACTGTGTTACAGATTTGGTTATTTGCTCCACAGTTCCTTGATTCTGGGATTTCTCTTTCATGTGCATCCTCTAATATTTCCAAAGAACTGCCAACACATTTATTTGTTCAATGGACTTCTATCGCATTGGCTTTTTGATTTGCATGGTTCTATTTTCTCTCTCATTGATCATAAGCTGCTTTAGATAAAATACCATCAAGCCTTCTTAAAGAGCAGCTCCCATGCTAGTGTGCAGCCTGCCAGTGGTCCAGGAGTATTTCCTGATTAGTACATCACTGACAGCAGTGTTAGGAGTTAAGCAGATATGTGAATGGGTTTCATCTTCAGTTTCATATCCCGGCCATTAGAGAGGCTGCTGAGAGGATTTAGGTGAGAGAAGTCATGAGGCCAAATCGGCTTCTGTGGCCCAGAGTGTGGTGATGGATTAGTAATGTCTGTCATGGCACTGGGCGTGGATGTTACTATCATGATGCTGTTTCTTTTGCCATTTGTGACCTGAAATGTTAATTATAAAGACAGGTACTCTTTTGCCCTGCTGCTCAGTTTCTGATGGCAAAGGTAAATTTGGGCAAGGGTCACGGTCGTAGCTCTTGGTTTGGGCATATGTACAGCCATCTCCTTACTGGCATGAGCTTTTAATCCCAGCCTCTGCATAAGAATACTAACATCTCTATTGTAGGTCAGGTTGCCTTTTTCTTCTCCCTGTGTGTGACTAGATACTTTCACAAAGCTCCAGGATTTTGTGTCCACCATGTTGGCACAACAGCTTCTGAAATGTATTTTCCCCTTGAAATGACCAGAGTTATTAGCAGTGTCTGCAGAAATGTATTGATTAACACAGCTATGAATCATTTATGCTACAACTGTCGGTGCAGTGAATTGATTTGCCGGCTTGAGGGTTCGGGAGGAGCACCAGACATCTGTAGTCCATCCCCTTTCCCACCCCCTCCTCTGGTGGGAGCTGCCCTGGTCCTGACAGCTCACAGGGAAGGCAGGCATTAAAGAGGATGTAGTGGGATGACCTCAGGGCCAGAAAGTATTCAGAGAAGTATCACAAGCCAGCCTTAGTCAGAGAGTCAACTCACTTCCAAGATGTCTGGCGCTGAGCCGTTGTTTGCTGCACTAGAAATAGTCAATATGACCTAATCCGGTCGTGGTTATTCGTGGAAAACAGAGGGGACACCAAGGAGCAGCCAGACCACCTCCTTGCTTTTTTTTTTTGTTTGTTTTTTGCACTTGCCAGTATATTTAAACAGACTATTTCATTTTACCTTGTGGAAATAGATATATCCTTGCAAGTGAAAGACAAACTTGCCTGTAAAAGGAACGTTCTTTCCTATACAAGGAAAGGAAAGTTGGGCTTCCTTGGTGGCTGAGATGGTAAAGAATCTGCCTGTAATGCAGGAGATGCAAGAGACACTGGTTCGATCCCTGGGTTGGGAAGATCCCATGGAGAAAGGAATGGGAACCCACTCCAGTATTCTTGCCTGTAAAATTCAATGGACAGAGAAGCCTGGCAGGCTACAGTTCATGGGGTCACAAAGACTCAGACATGACTGAGTGACTGACACTTTTACATTTTCCTGTACAAATTCCATTTGCTTCCTCTCTCCTCTTTAGGTGGAAACAAAGCTTTATGTGCTAGAGTGTTGCTCTAAACATATGCCATCCTTTTCAGCCTTATGGAGTTGCTAATCTCCTTACTTCTCGGCCCTTGCAGTGTTTATATTTCATCTCACATGGCTGGATACATATGTGATCTGTCCTGGTATCTAATGTAGCTAGAGAAAGAGGGAAGTTGGAAGTGAGGTGGAGCCAGCATTCACTGTATTTAGCTCAAAGCTTGGGATTAAGGATGATTATGAGGCTCCTGAGACTGTGTGAAAACCGCCAAACAGTGCCTTTTTTAAAAAATGTATTTTTAGTGATTTACTTGGCTTCATCGCATCTTAGTGGCAGCACATGGGACCTTTGTTGCATCATTGCAGCATACGGACTCTCTAGTTGTGGTGCATGGGCTTGGTTGCTCCATGGTGTGTGGGATCTTAGATCCCCAGTCAGGGATTGCAGTGCATCTGCTTCATTGAAAGGTGGATTCTTGACCTCTGGACCACCAAGGAAGTCCCCCAAACAGGGCCGTGAGCAGTGAATGGTGGGTCTGCAAGGGGCAGCCCTCCTTGCCCTGCTAAGTTTGTTGTGAAAGGCCCAAGCCAAGGCAGGCACTTGGTGATCCCGAGGATGGGAGGACGTCCCTCCCCAGCGACTCCTCTCTCTGCACCCGGGGCTTCCTGCTTGGGGAGGGAAAGGCCTGTGGCTGACAAGCCTGTATAGTTGGATCCTCTCAGCAAGAGCTGTGTTACCACATGTTGGGCTCTGATTGGAGTCACGCTTCCTACTCTTTCCCTTTTCTTTTGTCCTTCGGAGAATTTACCAGTATGGTTGCAATTTAGATGTAATTGTTTGTAATAAAACTTTTTTTTTTAAAAGCTAATCAGGGGGACTTACAAATGGGTTATATTGTTACATATGTGTATATATTTAGCATCAGATCAGATCAGTCGCTCAGTCGTGTCCGACTCTTTGCAACCCCATGAACTGCAGCACGCCAGGCCTCCCTGTCCATCACCAGCTCCCGGAGGTCACTCAGACTCACATCCATCGAGTCAGTGATGCCATCCAGCCATCTCATCCTCTGTCGTCCCCTTCTCCTCCTGCCCTCAATCCCTCCCAGCATCAGAGTCTTCTCCAATGAGTCAACTCTTTGCATGAGGTGGCCAAAATACTGGAGTTTCAGCTTTAGCATCATTCCTTCCAAAGAAATCCCAGGATTGATCTCCTTCAGAATGGACCGGTTGGATCTCCTTGCAGTCCAAGGGACTCTCAAGAGTCTTCTCCAACACCACAGTTCAAAAGCATCAATTCTTCGGCGCTCAGCCTTCTTCACAGTCCAGCTCTCACAACCGTACATGACCACAGGAAAGACCATAGCCTTGACTAGGCGAACCTTTGTTGGCAAAGTGATGGCTCTGCTTTTGAATATGCTATCTAGGTTGGTCATAACTTTCCTTCCAAGGAGTAAGCGTCTTTTAATTTCATGGCTGCAGTCACCATCTGCAGTGATTTTGGAGCCCAGAAAAAGAAAGTCTGACACTGCTTACACTGTTTCCCCATCTATTTCCCATGCAGTGATGGGACCAGATGCCATGATCTTCGTTTTCTGAATGTTGAGCTTTAAGCCAACCTTTTCACTCTCCACTTTCACTTTCATCACTCTAGATGGAACTTTTGAGTTCCTCTTCACTTTCTGCCATAAGGGTGGTATCATCTGCATATCTGAGGTTATTGACATATGCATTTATAAAATCATACAGTGTAAGGAAACCAGGATCAGGGGCAGTAAATAGACAGCCCATGTGCTATCACTTTGTGCCCATGGCAGATATTGTTAGAGAATCATGACAGTTTCCTACTGATCCTAGGAGAGGGAGCCACTGCCAGTCCCTGGGAGTTGGCAGGTGTGATGAAACCTGTGTTTCATCCTGGACACAGCTAGTCCTGAGGCACAGGCCATTTGCCTGATCAGTCTTTATGTGATGGGTCAGCATGCCACCAGCCTCTGGAAGGCCTCCAGTGGGAATGAATGCTTATTTCTGGTGAATGGCCAGAGTCAGTGACTCTGATTGTAAAAGCCTCTGGTCAGTGTTGGTCTTTTCCCCTTTGGGAATGAGTTGTCATGTGGGAACACTGAGATTTTGGCCTTGATTCCAGTGAACTTGGCATTTCAAAAGTTGCTTTGGGCTGAAGTCAGGAGCCCTTAGCGAGGGGACAAGAAAGTATTTGGTCTCCGGGTTAACCAGGGTCAAGGTTATTCTAGGGACAATAGCTCCTGTACTTGGACAGGACTGCTGACAGCGTGCAAGGCAGGGCTCTGGGTCCTGTGACTAGGCTTGAGATGTGAGCTGAACAGCTGGGATGGTCTCTTCATTCACTAGGTTCAGACATGTTCATATGTAATCAACATGGGTTCGTAAGGAACCCACTGTGTGTGAGACAGTGAGCTCTCTGTCCCAGGTTCCTTCTCACCACCTCCCCAGCTTCGTGCACCTATTTGTCCTTCAACAAGGACAACAGTTTAGACCTCTCGTGAACTTGATTCTTTCCACTTCCCAGAGGTTACATATAACCTAGACTTTAGCTGCTGCTGCTGCTAAATCGCTTCAGTCGTGTCCAACTCTGTGCGACCCCATAGGCAGCAACCCACCAGGCTCTCCTATCCCTGGGAATTTCCAGGCGCGAACACTGGAGTGGGTTGCCATTTCCTTCTCCAATGCGTGAAAGTGAAGTCGCTCAGTCATGTCCGACTCTTGCGACCCCATGGACTGCAGCCCACCAGGCTCCTCTGTCCATGGGATTTTCCAGGCAAGAGTACTAGAATGGGGTGCCATTGCCTTCTCCGGACTTTAGCATCTAATCACTGCCAAATTAAAATACTAGATGTATGGTGCACCTTTGCCTGTTCAAACTCCTTATTCCTGAACTTGAGATAGACACCAAGTCATTCTTGATTCTTATATATCTTTTGGGTGTTGTTTATTGTTGTTGAGTCCCTAAGTCGTGTCTGGTTTTTTTGCGACCCCATGGACTGTGTAGCCTGTCAGGCTCCTCTGTGCCTGTGATTTCCCAGGCAAGAATACTGGAGTGGGTTTCCATTTCCTTCTCTGAGGGATCTTTCCAACCCAGGGATCAAACCCGCATCTCCTGCAATGACAGGCAGGTTCTTTACCACTGAGCCACCAGGGGAGAAGGCAATGGCAACCCACTTCAGTATTCTTGCCTGGAGAATCCCAGGGACGACGGAGCCTGGTAGGCTGCTGTCTACGGGGTTGCACAGAGTTGAACACGATTGAAGTGACATAACAGCAGCAGCAGCAGAGCCAACAGGAAGCCTGTATCTTTTAGGTAAGTTAGGCCTAAAGGTAGATCCTTCTCCTTGGGTGAGGTGTGTCTTGAAACTTAGAGCATTGTTCTCTCAGTGGGTCTGTAAATGTAACCCAATAGCGGAGCTTTTTTTTTTCTTTCTTTCTGGAAATAGACCCATAGCCTGAAGGGTGGTAGAGTGGTGCTTGTGCCCAAGGACGAGGGAGGGCAGTGCTGGCTGTCCTTCACTGCTCTGGGGAGGGTTTCCATAGCAACCTCATTACTGTCTGCTCCTATCCCCATTCTGTCCCTATCTTGCCCTTGGCTACGGACTCCTAGATCATCATAGCAGAATTATTGACCACCATGCCTCTACTTAAGATTGATACCTCCCATCTCAAATGGAGCTGTCATGCCAAGCAGCTTGTGGTATGGGTGCACATCTGCTATTCTTTGAGCAGTTTAGCTCCTTGAGGCTATTTCAACCTTTTTTTGTGGTGCTTAGCAAATGTTGAAAGCATGAATCAGTGACTATTACAAGGAATACTTTCCTGAAGGAAGCAGCCTATAAAACAAGGCTATTTCTATCTTTTGGAAGATGGCCCGTGGAAACAAAGTTAGGGTCCGGATATAGTCACATTGGTGTAGAAGAGATACCTCGTTCAGCAAGCACTTTCTAAGTTTCTGGCCTGTTTCATATTCATGCTCTGGGACAGCATTTCTTAACGTGTGTGCATCTTTGAACTAGTGCAATGTCAGGTGTTGGTAAGTGCAGGGAGATTTCAACACATGCATGGATGAATTTGCCATGAAGGTATGAGGTTGAAGCTCCAGGATCCTTCAAATAGGGGGTCCCTACCAAGGGTCTGCACCTAATCTTGTATCCTTTCTCCTAAAGAGAGCTTTCTAACTTGAGTAAGCTTCAGGTGGCCCCACCCCTGAATACAAGTACAAAACACAGAGTTGAACTATGATAACTGAGCTTAAAAAATAAAATACAAAAAAGAAGGCTGCAGAACTTGTCAGAGCCTTTAATGTATGACTATCCGAGGGAAGGTATAGTGCTGTTTCCCAAACTTTTATTTAATTAAAAGAGTACTTTGTTTGCTAAAGAATCTCATAGTACCTCCATCGAAGTGAAACGTATTGCTGCTGCTGGTAAGGTGCTTCAGTTGTGTCCGACTCTGTGCGACTCCATAGACGGCAGCCCACCAGGCCCCGAGGTCCCTGGGATTCTCCAGGCAAGAACACTGGAGTGGGTTGCCATTTCCTTCTCCAATGCATAAAAGTGAAAAGTGAAAGTGAAGTCGCTCAGTCGTGTCCGACTCTTAGCGACCCTATGGACTGCAGCCTACCAGGCTCCTCTGCCCATGGGATTCTCCAGGCAATAGTACTGGAGTGGGGTGCCATTACCTTCTCCAGAAACACATATTAAGTACTGTGAATCAGAAAATTAGGGCATGAACTGCCCAACTGTCTCATAGCTGCTCATGTGAGCTGACTGCATCTCTTCTCATGTTGATATTTGGTGACATTACATTGGTGGCTTTACTTGGCTTTGGTGAGAGTATTTACACCGTGGATATCTGCAAACCTGCCCTCAGTCAGAACTTGACTTCTCGCTTTATTCTATCTACTCCCTGGGACGGTTATCAGAAGTTGATGCTTGTTCACACTAAGGGCATAAATGACTTTGTGCACAGTCTCTCAGTCATGTCTGACTCTTTGTGACTCCATGGACTGTAGCCCATCAGGCTCCTCTGTCCATGGAATTTTCTAGGCAAGAATACTGCAGCAGGTGACCATTTCCTCGTCCAGGAGATCTTCCCAACCCAGGGACTGAACCCACATCTCCTGCACTGGCAGGTGGGTTCTTTACCATTGAGCCACCAGGGAAGCCCATATGAACGTTCACATGAAAGGCTGGCGAGGTGGACTCATTAATTTAAAGTACTCCTGTTCTTTTGAAAAATGGGTGTTCATACTTCCTACTTCCCAGAGGAAAATTTCTGTTTTTATCTCATTAGAAATGAACTTAAGTATTTCAGGTGATACAGTCAGCCTTGGAAATAAAACATTTTGCTAGTATAACAAATTACCTTAAACTTACTAGTTGAAAGCAACACAAAATTATCTTCATAGCTCTGGAGGTCAAAAGTCCTAGAAACAATGCATTAACAGGGCTGTGCTCCTTCTGAAGGTTCTGGGAAAGATTCTCTTTCCTTGACTCTTCCAGCTTCTAAAGGCAGCTGGCATTCCTTGGCCTATGGCCTCATCTTCGGAGCCAGCAGCATAGCATCTTCCTAGGTTGCTCTTTGACCTCTGCTTCCAATGTCACTTCTCCTTTCTTCTGACCTAGATACTTCTTTTAAGGACCTTGTGATTACACTGGGCCCAGCTGGATGATTCAGGATGTTGTCCCCATCTCAAGGTTCTTAATCACATCTGCACGTACTCTTCTGCCATGTGAGGTAGCATTTACACAGGTTCTGGGAATTAGGAGACTATCTTCTGGGGGAAGGGCATCACTCAGCCTGTCACAGCTCAGGTGTTATATGTGTGTGCCCTTAGTTGTGTCCAACTCTTTGCAACCCCATGGACTGTAGCCCGCCAGGCTCCTCTGTCCATGGAATTTTCAGGCAAGAGTATTGGAGTGGTTGACACTTCTTCCTCTAGGGGATTTTTTGACCCAGGGATGGAATCTGGGTCTCTTGTGTCTTCTGCATTGGCAAGTGAATTCTTGACCACTAGCGCTACCTGCTGCTGCTGCTGCTAAGTCGCTTTAGTCGTGTCCGACTCTGTGCGACCCCATAGCGCTACCTAGCAGGCCCCTAATATGTTATCTTTATTCTTTAAAAGATCAGACTTATAGATGCTGTCTAGTGTTCTTTCTGACTACAGTGTTTGTTTTTCATACATGCCCTTCCTGTTGCCTTAACTGTTTTCTAACATAAAACTACTATTTGTTTTACCGGCATCAGCAATTTCTGTTGGACAGTGACCTTTACTGATAAAAGGTCTGCATTCTTTGTTTAACATTGAGTTAGGAAGGAGCTCTTTAATAAACCTGTTATGGAGGAGTTATTTTCCTGTTGAACAATTTTTATTCCCAGCTACCTCAAAAGAGACCTAATCAAAATCCTCTCAAGTTCCTAAGTTCAGTTCAGTTGCTCAGTCGTGTCTGACTCTTTGTGACCCCATGAACCACAGCATGCCAGGCCTCCTTGTCCATCACCAACTCCCGGAGTCCACCCAAAGCCATGTCCACTGAGTGGGTGATGCCATCCAACCATCTCATCCTCTGTCGTCCCCTTCTTCTCCTGCCCTCAATCTTTCCCAGCATCAGGGTCTTTTCCAGTGAGTCAGCTTTTCGCATCAGGTGGCCAAAGTGTTGAGAGTTTCAGCTTCAACATCAGTCCTTCCAATGAACACTGAGGACTGATTTCCTTTAGGATGGACTGGTTGGATCTCCTTGCAGTCCAAGGGACTCTCAAGACATAAATCAAATCCCTTATGACTATACAGTGGAAGTATATTAGACTAGATCCCTTATACTAGATCCTAGTATAAGGGACTAGATCTGATAGAGTGCCTGATGAACTATGGATGGAGGTTCGTGACATTGTATAGGAGACAGGAATCAAGACCATCCCCAAGAAAAAGAAATGAAAAAAAAGCAAGTTCCTAAACCTGAAATGAAAAAATAAGGAGCACTGGGAGGAGGAGAGAGTAGGGTATGAATGCAAACCCTGGTTTTTCCGGTTGCCTTGGTGGCTGGAGAGGCTGGGGATCGTTCTGTATGGTGCCTGTAGCATGGGAGTCTGGTTTCCAGCAGTTTATCTATATCAGTGTAAACAGAGTTCACCCTTCCGTCAGCAAACCTTTGAGTACCTACTGATATGAGCCTGGGAGCAACCTTCCCAGTTCACGGTGTAGCAGAGCAGGGTGAACCTGCAGAGGAGACTAGGGAGGTACGGCCAGAGGAGGAGGAGAAACCAAGGGGATGGGCGGTGTTGAGGTGAGTGAGGGTAGGACTTCTAGGTGCTTATGAGAGGGTAGGATGAGGGGTTCTGAGAAATGGACTTTGTCTTTACCGACATGAGGTCGATGGTTGCCTTTGCGCTGTCCACAGAGGTGACAAACCACATGCGGACTGAGCCTTCAGATGGTCTTGGCCCTGTGGACGCTGTGCTTTTTATTTATTATTATAATTTTATTTTGTTTTTTGACCATGCCACACGGCATATGGGATCATGGTTCCCTGCACCCCCTGCGTTGGAAGCAGAGTCTTCCATTGGACCACCGGGGAAGTTTTGATGTTGGGGTTCTTGTCTATAAGGTAAGGGATAAGTTCCACAAAGGAAGTATATTAATAGTAGTCTTTATTTTTATTTTAAAATTTTATTTATTCGTTTTTTTGGGGGGAGCCATGCTGCATGGCTTGTAGGATCCTAGCTCCCTGACCAGGGATGGAACTTGGGCCCCAGCAGTGAAACAAGTCCTAACCACTGGACTGCCAAGGAATTCCCTAATTAGTAGTCTTCAGATTTTTACAAGGCCATTGTCTTGGAGCTTTTGTGATTTACAAGCTTTGTGAGGACTATTCCCATAGTCGGTAATTTATCCCCTTAAATGCAATAAAGTAGATTTTGAACAAATGGATATTTCTACTTTCTAGAGAACCATCACTGCTTAATCTTCTTTTCTTTGTCTTCATTTCCAACACCAGCATAAGGATATTAGTGACTAGTTCAGTCAACAGTTCTTAACCCCGGTGTCCTGACACTTGTGCGACTCACAATCAATTGTGAGCCGTGTTGAGGTGGTTTGCTACTGATTACTGGTTGAGACACCATCCTTTTGGATGACCTACTGGAAAGTAGGAAGCAAAGTGATAAGATCACTTTGTAATAAGATCGTTTTCCCTGGTGTGGTTTCTAATATGCATTATGGAGTGGCTTGGAAAGGGGAGAAGCAGAGCGCGGTGCCCGTGCAGCATTGCCTGACATCTGCAGTGTCTGTGCATGGACTGAGAACGTCTGGGCTCCCGTGAGGAACTAAAAAGTCTTAATACAAAGAAGAACAGTGTATTCTTTATTTTGTTTTTAAATGTGGGGGAAATCGCATTTATTTACTTATATTTTGGGCTGCATAGGCTCTCTCTGGTTACGGGGTGCAGGCCTAGTTGCTCTGTGGCATGTGAGATCTTAGTTCCCCAGCCAAGGGTCGAACCCAAGTCCGCCTGCCTTGGAAGGCGGATTCTTAACCACTGGACCACCAGGGAGGTCCCACAATATGTGCTTTAACAGTCACGGTTACTGTGTCTCATAGCCCTGGAGTTACCAGGAGAATGCTCAGTGTCAGCGGTACAAGTCAAGCACTGACGGATTCTGGAACAGGAAAGAGAATGGCAGACTTGGGGAAGAGGGAGTCGGAGAGTCTTTGTTGGAGGAAATTGACCTTTAGGAGTAGAGCAAAATCTTGAAATGTCTGTTGGGCTGCTGCTGCTGCTAAGTCATTTCAGTCGTGTCCTACTCTGTGCGACCCCATAGATGGCAGCCCACCAGGCTCCCCTGTCCCTGGGGTTCTCCAGGCAAGAACACTGGAATGGGTTGCCATTTGGCAGTCCCTTGCAAATGAGACAGTTGGCTCCAGGCCTCCAGAGCTGTAGTTCACATCTGTGTCTGTGGGCTGGCATCACCTGTGGGCTTTGTGAAAATGCTGAGACCTGCACTTTTGGAGGTCTTTCTTCTGTATTAGCAGATGACACCTCTCCCCCGCTTTCTTCCCAAGTGGTTCTGATATAGATCTGCTAGGATTGAATCCAGGTCATTTTGAGACTAGTGGAGGAATAAGAGATATCACGGTTTTATCACTGGACACCTTTAGGAAGAAGTAGATTCGTACATGCACATGTGTGCACAAGATGCATATACTTTTCCTTTTTTTTTTTTTTTTTAATGTTCTGGCTGTACCCTGTGGCATGTGGGTACATGCCTTATACATGTACATTGTACATGTGGGTACATTCCTTGACCAGGGATCAAACCCACACTTGCTGCAGTGAAAGGCAGATTCTTAACCACTAGACCACCAGGGAAGTCCCCTGCACTTCTGGTATTACTTGAATCTTTTTTCATTTTTGTTCTTTACTTGGTAAGATTGTGTCATGCTCCCCAGGGTATTCAAATCACTGAAATTCATTCTTTTACCTACTGGAAAACCAACTGGAACCTGAAAGGATAAGCCTTCCTTAAATTACAGAGGGAAGACTAAGGAGTTGGAAGACCTCGGTTCTTCTCATGTTTCTTTGATTAACTTTTTATGATATTGGACAACCCATTTACATCCCTGGGCTTTGGTATACATACATACATACATATATATGTGTACGCATGCAGGTGTGCTCAGCAGATAAGAATACTGGAGTGGGTTGCCGTTTCCTCCTCCAGGCGATCTTTCTGACTCTGGGATTGAGCCAGCGTCTCTTGCATTGGCAGGCAGATTCTTTACCACTGAGCCACCTGGGAAGCCCCTTTTATATGTGTGTGTATGGTAGTGTGGTGGTGTAGTCATAGCCGATGCTTGTGACCCCATGGACTGTAGCCCACTAGGCTCCTCTGTCCATGAGATTTCCCAGATAAGAATACTGGAGTGGTTGCTATTTCCTCCTTGAAGGTATCTTCCCAACCTAGGGATCCAACCTGGGTCTCTTGCATTGCAGGTGGAGTCTTTATTGACTGAGCCATGAGGGAAGCCCATATGTATGTAGAAACTTGATGATCTGAGGTTTTAAAAATCATATATTCTAAGACACGTGTTGTATAAGGTCAGAGCAAACACTTTAAAGAATTTGAGTGTATCTCTATAGCAGGTAGACTTGGGGCTGCTGGAAACTCAAAGGCATGTAAGATGTGATCTTAGCTTAAATAAATGTTCTGCTTAAGATAATACCCAAATGCATACAGAAATAAATAACGAAAGATTAAATAACTATTCAAGTTACTTAAATAGCATATTATAAGATGTGACATAATGAGTTGTTGAGTGAATGGGATAGCTCAGCATTTCCCCACATCTTCTATAGATCTTCATTTCTGCAAGTCAGTAATAGATTTTCCTTGAAAACAGGTTCTCAGGTCAATTGCATTTAGAATAGGTCAAATAAAATTGAACAATTTATTAAAAACCTCAGAATCATAGTCTCCATAATGAATACACATCTGCATAATCTTTGGTTTATCAGACTTTATTGTCCAAGAAACCTTTTGTTTTCTTTTAAGGTTGTGGACTATTCACTAGTGGCTACTACTGCTGCTAAGTCACTTCGGTCGTCTCCAACTCTGTGCGACCCCATTGATGGCAGCCGACCAGGCTCCGCCATCCCTGGGATTCTCCAGGCAAGAACACTGGAGTGGGTTGCCATTTCCTTCTCCAATGCATGAAAGTGAAAGTGAAGTCGCTCAGTCGTGTCTGACTCTTAGCGACCCCATGGACCACAGCCTACCAGGCTCCTCCGTCCAAGGGATTTTCCAGGCAAGAGTACTGGAGTGGGGTGCCATTGCCTTCTCCGATTCACTAGTGGAGTGGGGTGCAATTTGGGAGGTTGTATTAGTGATGTACATTAGGAGTTTAAAGTGGGGAGAGGTGGCTTCAAGCAGGATGGCCAGGGAAATACATGGAAAAAGCCTGTGACTGAGTTGGCAAGACAAGAGACTGGAAGGGCACAGGACCCCGAACACTTTCTTCAAAGGCTCAGTCATCCTTGGAAGTGTTCCTTTGATAAAATTAACCCCTCTCAAGTTCCAAATCCCCTAGGGTATTAGGGGACCTGACTTCCTACCACTCCTCACTGCAGCGTTTTTCTGGTTTTGTACCAGCTATATCGATCCGCAGTAAGCTGGTTTCTAGCTTCATACTTGGCTAATGTGCTATTGTGAGAGGCTGCTGGCCCTTATCTAGAACTGCTACTGCTTATCTACAGTGAGCCAGGGCTGAACTGCTAAGGCCGCACTGTCACCTGCGGCTGCCCCTCCTCAGGGTGCTGATGGAGCGTACTCCAGAGGGGCCTGGGGATCTGTACTTTCAGCTCACCCCCAAGGCCGTGGATTTAGGAGTTGAACTTGGAAACCTGTCTCTGGTTGGCCCCACTGAGCCTATATATTCACCTTACATTAGATTCCATTGGAGCCTTTGGGTCCAGAATTGCCCTGGGGAGGCCTGGGGAGACACCAGTGCTGTAGACTACAGGCTCACAGCAGTGAAGAACAACAGAGTTCCTGGTTGTTAAAGCCCTAATTCCATATAGCTTCCCTCAAACAAGTACATCCCAAGTCTAGATATAATTAGGTAGCAGTTATTGAATTGAGTCAGTCATTTGCAAATGTAGTTATAAGAATGCATGATCATATTAGAGCCATCCAGGGAGGGAAGAAAGAGACTTGAAGTGCGCAGGCTGGAAGGAGCCTCTCCTCCACATTTGGTTGATTCTGTTGTGTGTCTGCTCTTCCCTCTGGTGCCCTCACAGTCACGTGTTTCTTGTCTAAAACCCATGAGGAATTCTTTGTTACAAAGAGGTGAGAGGTTGACCACTTCTGATTAAAGGCTAAAACACTTGAAATCCATTGGAGGAGAAGACATTTATGTTTTAATCTTAGGGTGCAGCTAAAAATTAAAAAAAAATTTTTTAAGCACAGCTGGCTCTGTAATTGAGATCCAAAAAATTAGAATATGCTTTGGTTATTAGACATCATAATTGAGGAGTCTCTAGACTCACCAATCTGTTACTCCAAATATAAAGTAAGAAAGTACTTTAAAAGCCCAATACCAGGGGCTTCCCTGGTGGCTCCTGGTAAAGAATGTGCCTGCCAATTCAGGAGACATGGGTTTGATCCCTAATCCCAGAAGATACCACATGCCACGAGGTCCCTAACCAACCCCATGTACCACAACTACTGAAGCCTGCACTCTAAGGCCCATGCTCTACAAGAGAAGCCACTGTTATGAGAATCCCGTTCACCGCAAGTAGAGACTAGCTAGCCATGGGGTCGCTAGGAGTTGGACACGACTGAGCGGCTTCACTTTCACTTTTCACTTTCATGCATTGGAGAAGGAAATGGCAACCCACTCCAGTGTTCTTGCCTGGAGAATCCCAGGGATGGGGGAGCCTGGTGGGCTGCCATCTATGGGGTCGCACAGAGTTGGACACGACTGATGCGACTTAGCAGCAGCAGCAGCAGCAGCCCTTGCTCGCCACAACTAGAGAAAACCTGTGTGCAACAACAAAGACCCAGCACAGCCAAAAAATAAGAATAATAAATAATGCCCAAGATCAGAGCCCAAGTTCTGACCTAGTTTAAAATGTTAAAATGCAGCTTATCCTACTAACAAATGACTAAGATGGTGCATTCTCTTCCAGTTTCTTCTTTTTTTGCGTTGGGGGCTTCTTTCTTCAGGGCGAGAGAGGGTATTATTGGCGTGATTTTGCAGGGCAACTGGCTGCTGCTTTTTACATACCTTGGTATGGTATCTCAGCTTTGCCATTTGTAGGAGGGAATGGGCTTTTGATGTATAGCATAAAGAACTGATTTTAATACAGAATACTGAATTCTGGGTATTATTCTTTGACAGTAGGAAAAATAACTTGTCATTGAGCATTAGTTTTCAAAACCTGAAGTAAAGTGGCTTAATTTCCCAAGAGAAGCCTTAGAGATAGACCAGCTCTTAAAGGAGGAGGCCCACATGGCTGGTGGGTGATAAGTGGTTGTGCCTGGTATTGTAGTTTCTCACGAAGGGGGTCTGTGAAAGTCTTGTGCATAACGGGACTCCTTTGTTTCTGAGGATGCTCCATGCCAGAGTTGGTCCTGATGCTGGCATCTTCCCTTTCACTCCTCTCTCTGCTACTGGAGCCTTGGGGCTGAGGTGGATGCTTGAAAGGCAGGTGAGCTGGCACAAGGAAGGGGGTTGAGAAATCACAGTTGCTGCTATCAGGACAACTCCAGTGTTTTAAGCCACTGGCCCTGGAGTGCCAAGTTCTCCTCAAAAGCAAACAGAACCTCTGCCACAGCTATGCATAGTAAAGAGAAAGTTGGAAGGTGGCTGGGCTTCCAGACTTAATATTCATAGTCAAAGGTGGGTAGCTGGATGATTGTCGGTCTGTATTTTCTGATTTACTCTCCACTGTCCCCTACTCCATCCCCATTCCCCTTCCTTCTTGCAGTTTCTTCCCTGTCCTGGTTGTAAAACAATTTACATTCCTTGTCGTCAAGTTCTGGCACACAGTTCATTGTGTGTTGTGGCTCCAGTGCTGCTCAAGTGGCCCTGGTTGCATATATAGCTGGACCCCAACTCACTTTTCTAATGTTGTTTTCTTCCATCTCCTGCAAAATCTCTGCTCTGGCCAGCCAGTTTCCCAGCTGATCTCTCAGCGTGTCTTTGGAGTCCTCACCCTTCAGCTCTGAATCAGAAAAGATCCTGGTCTGGAACCCTCTTCTCCCCACTAATTACTCTCTTCCCTTCAATAGCAGATCCTGTTTTCAGATGGTGAGGGTACCAGAAGCTGGCATCAGAGCATGGATGAATGAGCAGGCAGATTCAGAAGCTGATGGTGTCTGAAAATCACCGTGTTTATAGAAAGTCAAAGAAAGTGAAGTCACTCAGTCATGTCTGACTCTTTGCAACCCCATGGACTGTAGCCTACCAGGCTTCTCCGTCCATGGGATTCTCCAGGCAAGAATACTGGAGTGGGTTACCATTTCCTTCTCCAGGGGATCTTCCCCATCCAGGGATCGAATCTGGGTCTCCTGCATTGGAGGCAGACGCTTTAACCTCTGAGCCACCAGGGAAGCAAAAATGTTTATAGAAGGAAGTCTTATTCCTTAGTTAACTTGGAAGCAAGTTCAATATGTACTGATTGATACATATTGGCTGTATGTATATTCAGCGGCTGTATGTTCAGTTGCTCAGTCATGTCCAACTCTCTGCGACCCCATGAACTGCAGCATGCCAGGCTTCCCTGTCCTTCACCACCTCCCAGAGCTTGCTCAAACTCATGTCCGTTGAGTTGCTGATGCCATCCAACCATCTCATCATCTGTCGTCCCCTTCTCTTCCTGCCTTCAATTGTTCCCAGCATCAGGGTCTTTTCTAACGAGTCAGCTCTTCACATCAGGTGGCCAAAATATTGGAGCTTCAGCATCATTCCTTCCAAAGAATATTCAGGATTGATTTCCTTTAGGATTGACTGGTGTGACTCTTAGCAGTCCAAGGGACTCTCAAGTGTCTTCTTCAATACCACAGTTCAAAAGCATCAATTCTTTGGTGCTCAGCCTTCTTTATGCTCCAACTCTCATATCCATACATGTCTACTGGAAAAACCATAACTTTGACTATACAGACCTTTATCAGTAATGTCTCTGCTTTTTAATATGCTGTCTGGGTTTGTCTAACTTTTCTTCCAAGGAGCAAGTGTCTTTTAATGTCATGGCTGCAGTCATCATCTACAGTGATTTTGGAGCCCAAGAAAATAAAGTCTGTCACTTCTTCCATTGTTTCCCCATTCTATTTGCCATGAAGTGATGGGACTGGATGCCATGATCTTCATTTTTTGAATGTTGAGCCTTAAGCCAGCTCTCCTCTTTCACCTTTGTCGAGAGGCTTTTTAGTTCCTCTTTGCTTTCTCCCATAAGGGTGGTGTCATCTGCATATCGGAGGTTATTGATATTTCTCCCAGAAATCTTGATTCCAGCTTGTGCTTCATCCAGCCCGGCATTTCACATGATATACTCTGCATATAAGTGAAATAAGCAGCATGACATATACAGTCTTGACATACTCCTTTCCCAATTTGGAACCAGTCTGTTGTTCCATGTCTGGATCTAACTGTTGCTTCTTGACCTGCACACAGATTTCTCAGGAGGCAGGTAAAGTGGTCTGATATTCCCATCTCTTTCAGAATTTTCCAGTTTGCTTTGATCCACACAGTCAGAGGCTTTAGCGTAGTCAATGAAACAGAAGTAGATGTTTTTCTGGAACTTTCTTGCTTTTTCTGTGATCTGGTGGATGTTGGCAGTTTGATCTCTGGTTCCTCTGTCTTTTCTAAATCCAGCTGGAACATCTGGAAGTGCACGATTCACATACTGTTGAAGCCTCACTTGGAGAATTTTGAGCATTACTTTGCTAGTATGTGAGATGAGTGTAATTGTGTGGTAGTGTAATTGTGTAGTTGAACATTCTTTGGCATTGTCTCTTTTTGGGATTGGAATGAAAACTGACCTTTTCCAGTCCTGTGGCCACTGTTGAGTTTTAAATTTGCTGGCATATTGAGTGCAGCACTTTAACAGCATCATCTTTTAGGATTTGAAATAGCTCAGCTGGAATTCCATCACCTCCACTAGTTAACTTGGAAACAAGTTCAGTATGTATATAAATATTCAACTTGGACCCCTAGGATATGAAGTTGGCTATTCAGCTTTTCCCCACCAAACATTATATTGTGAGCATTCTTATGTGTCATTGAATTGCTCTAATGTTTGTTTTTTTAAAGCTTAAATCTGGCCTCTGTTTCATGTGTGGTCTGAGGATCCCCTTCCTTTGGAATTGCTTGGGGTAGTTGCCAAACCTGGGTGATCCCTGGACCCTGCACTAGAAGGAGAGAGGAATCTGGGGATGGGGTGGGGGTGGCATGGGAATCTCCACTGTGATTCTGTGGCTCAGAGAGGTAAAAGAACCCCTGCTAAAGACCCACCCCCTTGTCCCTCTGTCTGCCCTGCTGAGTCTGGTGTGGGGAATGAGGGGTCATTGTGGCTGCTTAGCTGTCTGGTCAGGGTCAGATTGGGCAAGTAAGAGCTGAGGAGAATCTGGATTCCTAAAGGACTTTTGGTGAGCACCCCCTGCCAAACTGCTCCCCACCCCTGCAAAAAAAAAAAAAAAAGAATATGGGTTCCTGGGAGGGAGAGTCTACACAGCCCTGAAGACCGACCCAGGGACTGACCAGGACTGAGTGAGGGAGCCTCCCTGCTGTCTCCAGACACAGGTTTGTGGCCTTTGAAAATATTTTCTAGCCCTTAACTCTGCCTTGGTTTTATTTTTTAACTATATGTCAGAGCCATTTCTGAAGTCCCCATATCTTGTTTTGTTTGGCCCTTGCAAGGCAAGTGACCTGTAACTTTACACCAGAATGTGTTTGAAGTGACCTATGGCCTGGAGCCTTCCGAGTCGGGTGGTTGGAGGGATATGTGTGTGACATCACTGTGTGAGCGGATGGGAAAGAACCCTTTCTTGGTCCCAGAGGAATCAAACTTGGTTTTTCTCCCTTCATTGTCTTTCAGCTATTGTTTGGCCTTTTCACTTTCCTGAAGGCAAGTTCAGAGCCCCCAGACCTGGTTACTGTTTCAGAGAAGAGAAGTATGCCAACTACAGAGATGGTGTGGGGCTTAGAGCTCTGCTTCCACAGGCCCAGTGGCCTCCCTGATGCCGTGGAGATGACCTTTCCTGACTCTCTTGAGTTCTGTTCCTGGGAGGTTTCTAGAGCCTATTGAAGGCTGAGTGGAGGATGATGACGGGGCCTGAGAAGACAGGAGCAGGGCGGGTGCAGCGGGGGGTGGGGTGCCTCTGCGGGGCCTTGGGAGGCCTTGATCGATGGGGCCAGCTGGGTATAAGGACTCACCCGCCGCCCCCCCCCCCCCCCCCCCCCGCCAATCTTGATTTTCATCCCTGTCTTGCTGATGTGATTTCCTCATACACTGTGAGAATCTTAGCAGCGATACCTACTCCATAAAGTTAGAGATAAATTAGGCTTAAGGGAGGGAAAAGCTACTAGCTAATGTGGAAATGAGAAAATTGGCTAATTGAAAAGAAAAAAAGTTGTAAAATATACATAACATAAAATTTAGTTCTTCAGCCATTTAAATGTTCAGGAGCAGTAAGTACACATAAGTCACCCAACCACTACCACCATCCATCTCCAGAACTTTCTCATCAAACTGAAACTCTGTACCCATTAAACAGTAATTTGTCATTATCTTCCTTCCCCTCCACCCCTGGCAACCACCATTCTCCTTCCTGTCTCTATGAATCTCTGTACCTCATATAAGTAGAAGTATAAAATGCTAGCTTTGTGTCTGGCTTGTGTTTTTAAGTTCACATTTTTTCTGTATTGATATTTTCAGTAAGCTTTGTAAGTAGTGGAGAGTGGTCTTGACTTCTGTGTGGTAGAGACTATTCCCACCTCCCTCTCCTGTCCTTGTTGCCCAGAGTGGCAAGGCCAGTGCACCGCTTCAGCTAATCCTCTGTGTGGAATGAGGCGACAGCTGGGGAATCCCAGAGTTTGCTTCCAGCTGTTGTCAGGCTTCAGTGTTTTCTCTAGAATGTCAAACTAGAGTTGCCAGATACAATACAGGCTGCCCCGTTGAATTTAAGTCTCAGAGAAGCAGTGAATAATTTTATTAGAAGCGTGTCGTGAATATTGCATGGGACATACTTGTATTTGGGAATTATTTATGGTTTCTCTGAAATTCACATTTAACCAAATAGCTTGTATTTTTGTTTGCCAAGTCTGGGCAACCCCAGGGTAAACACAAAGTAGTTCTTGGGTAGAAGGTCAGATAATTGGGTAAAAAGATCTCAGGAGATAGGTAGATTTAATGGTAGGGGAGAGGTGACTTGGCATCATCAACTTACTCTTGGTGGATATTAAACAATATTAAAAACTTGTTTCCTAAAAGTTGAATTTTTATAGTAATTGCGTAGGCTCTTGTCTATTGTGTCTATAGATAAAGTGGCAGAAAGTACCCACTGGTGATCAAAATACGACCTGTGCGTGACAGGTGTCAAAAGTAGGAGGTCTGATCTCCAGTTATTCATTATTCCCGTGCAGGTGTTATGATACCTGGCAGTTTGCAGGGATCCTGGAGAGGGTATTTGAGGGATTCTTCAGGGCCTGTTGCAGGCCTGCCCCAGCTGGGGTTTCTCTTGTTGATGGATGGACCCAGCTGTGGAGAGATGGTTTTATATAGTGTGAAAAATGGAAACTTGACTCCAAGTTTCCCTCTTGTTCCTTCCTGTTTAACAGTCAACTGTCCTCAGGTTGCTTCTCTTTGGTGGCATTTGGAGTTTGCCTTCTGTTTAAGAATTCGACAAAAGTGCCACCGATACTATTTGCTCTATGTCAACCTGGCACTGAATTCTCCTTTCTCTGTGTTTTCCATGTGGCTGTTTGCACTTATCCCTTCCCTCTCGGATTTAGCTTTCTGGGGCTGTGTTTTGGAGGACAGAAAATAATAGTTTTCAGGCCTTGCAAACAGTGTGAGCCCTTCCTGAGCTGCTAGTGAGTAGATGGAGAAAATCGGTGTTTGATGCTACTCTCTATGGGGCCAGGCCCACCCACAAATGCGATCGCAGGCCCCCAGCAGCTTGTGGGAGAGCTGAGGGGGGCTGCCTGCTGAGGATGCCTCCTGAGACTTCAAGGACACATGTATGCAGTATCCTTTGTTCACTGTAAGGGCATACGCACTTCATTTTGGTGTTTTGAAGCCCTAGCATTTGGTGGCTCGTTTTGGCCTTTTTCTTCCCCGGGAAAGTTAATGCCATAATTAATGACTCAACTGTGACTGTAGTCCGGACGTTTCCTTTCCATTGATGTCAGTTTGCAGAGCAGTCCTCAAGCAAGTGTTGGTGGCAGAAGCAGGCAGAAATGGGAGAGAGAAGGGAGGCCTCTGGGACCCCAAGGAAGAGAGGGCTTCAGCTGCTGCCCCCACATATGAGGGAGGCCAGGCCTTGACATTCTCGTGTTCCATCCTTGCAGTTTCCAGGCTCGCTGGAGGAGTGTGGTTGGCTGAGGGTGGTGGCCGCTGGAGGTCTGTCTGTCTCCTGCCCAGCTGTTGCTTCTCTGTCCAGGAGCCTTAGTGGGAGTTACCATGTGGGGTTACCTTCATGGAGTGTCGGGTCATTTTTAGGTCTGGTTGTTAGACTTGCTGCATCTGGCCCCCTGGCTCCTCCTGGCTCAGTTCTGTCAGACCTCATCTTGACCCTGGGAGGGCAGGGCTTGGGGCAGGAAAGGGGTTTGTTCCAGGCATGTAGGTCCAGGTCTTCTATTTTTCTCTCTGTGCGGCAAGTCGTGTGGTATCTTAGTCCCCCAACCAGGGATTGAACCCATGCCCCATGACGTGGAAGTGCAGAGTCCTAACCATTGGACCATCTGGGAAATCCCAGCTCCAGGTATTTAGCTCAGACTCTAGAAATCTGACTTCCATTATTTCAGCCCTTCAGAGAAAAAAAATGACCTAGCATAGCTTAATAAGTCCTGAATTCCTTGGGATAAAGATTTGAAGTGACGCTTCCAGAGCATTCTTCCCAAGGCCCTGGCTTCCTCTGACCATGTGGGATGGAGTAGGGGTTGGGGGGAGGCAGTGCTTGGGGAAGAGAAGAGAGAAACTCTAGTATCTTGTCTTCTCTCCCTCCACCCCCAACTCCAGTCCCTTAGATTCACTGCCATGTTCTGTTCTTCCCAAGGGACTGACAGAATCAAACACGCTGGGGAAATATTTGACATAGGGATCGTGTGTGGGCAGTTACGACTGTTACTAAGCACAAAGAATCTGGGCAAAGGAGGGAGAAAAACAACTGGTTTTAAAGAAACAGTCTTATTAATTGCTGTTTTTTGAGGCTCTCTCATGGACAAAGGAGAAGGCAGTGGCACCCCAATTCCCCACACCCACACCCCATGGGAAGTACAATCCCATGGATGGAGGAGCCTGGTATGCTGCAGTCCATGGGGTCGCTGAGGGTCGGACACGACTGAGCAACTTCACTTTCACTTTTCAGTTTCATGCATTGGAGAAGGAAATGGCAACCCACTCCAGTGTTCTTGCCTGGAGAATCCCAGGGACAGGGGAGCCTGCTGGGCTGCCATCTATGGGATCACACAGAGTCCGACATGACTGAAGTGACTTCGCAGCAGCAGCATGGATAAAGGATTATGGTACCTCCTGAGAGAAACACAAAAACAGTGAGACCTTGGAGCTGTCTACAGGAGCTTGTGATGAGAGAGGACACACAGTCGTGACCATTTGTAGGTCAGGAGAGTGGTACCCAACAGGGACAGGAAGTGATGCAGACCTGGGAAACTTAGACGGGTTCCTGGAGGTGCAGCCTCAACTGAGCTTGGAGATTCTGTACAACATTGGAAAGCAGACTGTTCTGGTTGGGAGAGACGGAAGAACAAAGACGCAAAGGCAGGAAGGCACATTGGGGAGAAAGGGTGTTAAAAGCCTAGGGCTGTAAATTGATGGGGAGTGATTATTTTTCTTTTCACCACTAGTATAGTGTCAAGTTAGATATCAGTTGACAAACTTTAGAAAAGAGTCGTAGCCTATACCTCTTGCCCTTGCTCTTCAATTTCCACAGCTACCACTGAGCAGAACTGTTCTGGAAGACCCTGCCCACCCCCAGTCCTTTGGGGGCCAACTGTCACAGCTGGATCCTTGGCCTCCCTTTACATCTTGCTGTTTATCATCTTTTTCTCTTAACACTCTCTCTCCTTTACGCCTCTGGAAAACCGTACTGCCTAGACCCACCTTCTTGTCCTCCGACAGTCCTGTTTCTATGCGTATCTGCATCCCTGGGCTTCTGTCTTCCCAAATCATTCCCCACCCCCACCTACTCCCTGTGCCAAGGGCTTTATCTCTCACCCAGTCCAGTGTCCTAGCTGACTTTCTGCTCTTCAGCAAGTTCCCTTATCTGTGCCAGTGCCACCAGCCAAGACCCTAGGGGATAGGATTCTGCAGTTTTGAACCCCTCAGTTCAGTTCAGTTGTTCAGTTGTGTTCGACTCTTTGCTACTCCATGAATCACAGCATGCCAGGCCTCCCTGTCCCACCAACTCCTGGAGTTCACTCAGATTCACATCCATCGAGTCAGTGATGCCATCCAGCCATCTCATCCTCTGTCGTCCCCTTCTCCTCCTGCCCCCAACCCCTCCCAGCATCAGAGTCTTCTCCAATGAGTCAGCTCTTCGCATGAGGTGGCCAAAGTGCTGGAGTTTCAGCTTTAGCATCATTCCTTCCAAAGAAATCCCAGGGCTGATCTCCTTCAGAATGGACTGGTTGGATCTCCTTGCAGTCCAAGGGACTCTCAAGAGTCTTCTCCAACACCACAGTTCAAAAGCATCAATTCTTTGGCACTCAGCCTTCTTCACAGTCCAACTCACATCCATACATGGCCACTGGAAAAACCATAGCCTTGACTAGATGGACCTTTGTTGGCCAAGTAATGTCTCTGCTTTTCAATATGCTATCTAGGTTGGTCATAACTTTCCTTCCAAGGAGCCCTGAAAGCCCCCAAATTGAAGATCATTCCACACACATCGATTAAACACCCTCTGGATGCAAGGTGCAAGGGAGACAGAAATCGCTTGGGGTCATCCAGTTAATACCTGCTTCCCCGCCAGCCTCTGTTTGCAAGGGCCTCACCCCTTTAAAGGGCTTCCCTGGTGGCTCAGTGGTAAAGAATTCTCCTGCAATGCAGGAGATGTGGGTTCGATCCCTGGGTTGGGAAGATCCCCCGGAGTAGGAAACGGCAACCCACTCCAGTATTCTTGCCTGGAGAATCTCATGGACAGAGGAGCCTGGCGAGCTACAGTCCATAGGGTTGCAAAGAATCAGACAGGACTGAGAGACTGAGTACACACGTGCATCCCCTTAAAAGCTCTGAGATTTAAGTACCTAAGAAAGCTGAAATCCTACTTGTCTTTATCTCTAACTTCAAACCACTTAAGTCCCTGCATCTCAAACTTCCTAGCAATTTGATAAGAAGTGAAAAGCATCTCACTGGATTTCTAGGGTGGTGGTGCTGGCAGTGGTTTCAGCCATGCAGGAGGTGGCAGCGCTGGAGGAATCCTCCCCAAGGTTTAGAAGGCAGGGCAGGGTGGAAGGGATTTGTGTGTTCTCTGCATCTGCGTCTTGCACAGGCGACTTTGAATTTGACACCTCTGTCACATAGCCAGTGCCTGGAAACCCTGAAACTATTCCTGGTATTCATAATTCACATCGGGTAGGCCTTGGTGGTATTTATAGCAGTCCCCGAGACAAGTCATTGCCAGAGCAGGTAGTGACACTTATCAGGTGCGGTGTAGGAGAAGTGGGGCTGAGTGCTTGCTTTTTCTGGCTAATTTTAGATTCTTAGTGGTTGGGGTGGGTACGAGGGCTTATCACATAGTCAGTGTGCTTTCAGAGGCTCTGATATCCCCAGGAGACTGGAAGTACAGACACGTATGGCCATTTCTGTTCTTGGGGCTTGGCATTGCCCCAGGGTGTTGTCTGGAACGTATCTCACCGCTGAGGTTCTCTCTTGCTCTGTCCCCTCTTGCTGCCTTCTGGCAGGAAAGAGGGTGTGCAGGGCTCTTTGAATCCCTAGGATTAGGCTGTGGGATGGGGTTCTGGAGAGGAGAGGGTTTGATAGTAGGACATCATGCTTTCAAACTAAGTCTTAAAACTTGTGAGTGTTTGACATGCCTTGTAGCTTGCTCATGTGCTGTCTGCTCTTCGTAAAGGGGGATCTCCTTGGGTTTCCAGGGGACGTTTGGGCTTCCCTGATGATTCAGATGGCAAAGAATCACCTACAGTGTGGGTTCAATTCCTGGGTCGGGAAGATCCCCTGGAGAAGGGAATGGCAACTCACTCCAGTATTCTCGTCGGGAGAATTCCATGGACAGAGGATCCTGGTGGGCTGCAGTCCATGGGGTCGCAAAGAGTCGGACACAACTGAGCAACTCTGAATATTTGAGCTGTGAATTATTTCAGGCAGGGGTGGATGACTATGCGGGGGCGCTGGGCCCCATCTTACTTGGTGGTCCATCCTTACTGGCAGAAGAGTCTTTTCAAGTGACCTGCCTCCCTGGGAGAGTGGTCCTGCCCAGGCAGGGATCCCGCGGGGACTGAGGGCTGTGGGATCTGGAGAGGCAGGAAGCTGGCTGGTCTGTGTTGGCGCCTTCGCCGTCTTTGGCTGACAAGGCTGTGACAGGCTGAGGGACTGGACGAAAGGAAGGTGTGTGGGAACTTGCGAAGGCACATGCTTGCCTGTGCCTTAGTGAGGGCCAGTTGCCAGGTGCAGGAACCCTGGGTGGGTTACAGGAGGGTGGCCAAGTCACATTTGGTCCCCTTCTCTGCTCGCCTTTAGCCAGTCTCTCTCATTTGTCACCTTCCGCTTTGCACACCCAGGACGGAGTCCCTGCTGTTCTGTCCTTTCCTGTGGCCTGTCATGTCTCAGGCTCCCTGTCCTGGTGTGAAAAGCAGTCGTGGGGAGGCAGGTTGGCCAAGAAAACCGGTAAAAGGTTTCCTCAGATGATGGTGATGAGACAAGTCCAACCTGCTGCTCCTCCCCGACAGTTGTCAGGCCTTGGCTTCTGTGTTGTGGGCTTTGAAAAGCTCACAGGCGGCAACAATGGGGTCTTTATTCGCAGCAGCTCCTGGACCAGCTCTGTTGTGGCTCTGCTGGCATCGCCGATGGGCGAACGCTCCCCTGGGGCCAGCGATGGGGGACAAAGCTTGCTCTTGTGCCTCCTTCCACTTGCTCTCCAAGCCCAAGCTGAGGCTGGGTTTACCCCCGGCACCGCCGTGCGTTCCTTGAGATGGGAATTAGAACTGGCAAGTTTGCAGTCACTGTCACCTTGGGGCCCTGGGGCCCTGTGTGATTCTCATTTCTCCTCCTGAGCTGGGCCTAATGAGAAACGGCACATGCATTCATTGTCAGGAAAGAGCCGTGTCTGGCTGGTCCTGGTTGTCTGTAAGGTTCCTGGAGCGGCTCCCAGACCGCTAGGTGGGGGAGGGGTTCCACAGACTTAAGAAATGTGAGTTTCGTGCCGGGTCGAGGGGTCCTGTTGTTTGCCCAGACGAGTTCAGCCAGGCAGTTTCTTCCTGTCCTCCTCTCCCATTTCACTTCCCCGTGGCAAATGGACCTGAGTGGGGGCCATGGTAGTGCGACCCCCATCCCAGGAGTCTGCTCATTCACACGGCACAGGCTGCTTTCAGAAACCAGCGGGTCTGGTTTAAAAAAAAAGGAATTGCAACAGAGATCAATTGATCTGCTCTTTCTACCTTTCCAGGGCAGAAGCATAGATAGATAGGATGACAAAATGGGAATGTACTTCATTCAGGAAGGGGACATATTTTGTAAAGCAGGGTGTGAAACAGAAAATGTTAGTTTCTAAGTTGTGTCTTCTGCAAAGCGGAAGGTGAAGTCCTTGTGAACCCAGGGACTGTAGCCTGCCAGACTCCTCTGTCCATGGGATTTCCCAGGCAAGAATTCTGGAGTGGGTAGCTATTCCCTTCTCCAGGGGATCTTCCCAACCCAGGGATCGAACCCTTGTTTTCTGCATTGCAGGCAGATTCTTTATTGTCAGGGCCACCAGGGAAACCCTAGTAACTGTATACCTTTGCACTATTCCTCAAGCTGAAATGTTTGGTGAGATTAATTTTCAACAGAGGAAAGTTTATTCGAGTTCTTCAGTCGTGTCCGACTCTGTGTGACTCCATAGATGGCAGCCCACCAGACTCTGCCATCCCTGGGATTCTCCAGGCAAGAACACTGGAGTGGGTTGCCATTTCCTTCTCCATTGCATGAAAGTGAAAAGTGAAAGTGAAGTTGCTCAGTCACGGCTGACTCGTAGCGACCCCATGGACTGCAGCCTACCAGGCTCCTCCATCCATGGGATTTTCTAGGCAAGAGTACTGGAGTGGCTTGCCATTGCCTTCTCCAGAGAGTGTGTGTGGACTGTGTGTGAGTGAAAGTGCACACGCATGCCGGGCAAGTCGAGTGTGGACTCTGTTTTGCAGGTTGGCAGTAGGATCATGATCCGACTGGTATTTGTGGTTTGGGCCCTTGAACGCACAGACCTGTCACTGACTGTGTCTCAGTAGATGTCCTGGTCAGGCGCAGTTCTCTCTTCTCCTCCCTCTGATTCTCTGCTGGCCGTGTGTCCTCCGGATCATAGTTGGCCTGGGGCCATTTAGCTGTCTCTGCTCCTAAGCTTTGGACTGAGCCAGGAGGCCATTGCTTTGTCACTCATTGTTTTTTTTTTTTTCCTGCCTAAGAAGAGTTTCCTTTGAATGATCGGTTTTCATGAACAACTTTAAGAAGAGGAAATTACTAGAAAGATAGCAGGTAACCCATGCTTCTTGTTCTCTTTGTGTGACCCAGGGCCTCAGGTCATTGGTTTTTAAAAAATTAACTAATTTTGGCTGCGTTGGGTCTTCACTGCTGCTCACAGGCTTTCTCTGGTTGGGGCGAGTAGGGGCTGTTCTCTAGCTGTGGAGCACAAGCCCTAGGTGCATGGGCTCATGGTTGTGGTGTGAGGGCCTGGTTGCCCGGTGACATGTGGAATGCCTATGGCCAGGGATGGAACCCGAGTCTCCTGCATTGGCAGGCGGATTCTCAACCACTGGACCACCAGGGAAGTCCAGGTCATTGGGTTTTGAGCAGAGTTGTGGCCTCATGTGTCAGCCCGTGTGCTCTGATTGTAGCGGAATGCATCTTAGGCCATTCAGGCTGCTCTAACAGTACCACAGACAGAGCAACTTATAACAAAAGAAATTTGTATCACTGTTCTGGAGACTGGAAAGTCTACAATGACCAAGGTGCTGATGGATTCGGTATCTGAGAGCCTACTTCCTTGTTCATAAGCAGATGGCTGTCTTCTCACTGAGTCCCTGTATGGTAGAAGGAGCTGGGGAGCTCTCTAGGGTCTCTTTTATAAGGGCGCTAACCCCATTCACAAGGGCTCCATCTTCATGACCTGTCTTCAAAATACCATCACACTGGGGGGTAGGATTTCAACATATGAATTTTGGGGGCAGAGACAAGTGGGACACAAGCATTCAGTCTATGTAGGCAGTGATTCTTGTCACCTGTTTCCATCTAAAGTCAGTAATGTTAGGACCCAGTCTTGCATTTCTGGGACTATGAGGAAGAATATTGTAGCAGATAGCATTGTCCTGGTGGATTTGAGCCCTGGAAGCCTTAGATGCAGTCACACGGCAGCTGGACAACATGCTAGTTGTATGTAGAGGGAGGCTAGTGTTGCACACCCATAAAACACTATCCAAGGAAGTCTGGGTGTAGGATGTTGGGCCCTGTGGCAGAATAGTGTCTGTAGTTGGCTCTTTTAAGAGAAAAATCCCAGAGACTTCCCTGGTGCCCTGTGCTCCCAATGCAGGGGGCCTTGGTTCGATCCCTGGTCAGGAAATTGAATCCTGCATGCCCCCAACTAAAAATCTCGCAAGCTACAACAAAGATCAAAGATCTGTCAGGCTGCAACTAAGACTTGGTGCAGACAAATAAATAAATATTTTTTTAAAAAGAGAAAAGAAACCCATGTTTATTTCAGATGTTGTCTTGAAGCGTTGTTGAAATAGAATTGAAGTACCCAAATCATAAATTTACAATTTGATGAATTCTCAGACTGAGCACACTTGTATAACCTGCGTCCAGATCAGAAAGAGTGTAGCCAGAATCCCAGGTGCCCCCAACAGTGACTTTGCCTCGTCCTTGGAATCACTCTCCTGATTTGACTCTTTCCGTCTTTGAACTTTCTATAAATGCAACCTGCCAGTGTGTCCTTGTTTCTCGTTGCTTTTGTTCAGCATGACGGTTGTGAGATGCTTCCATGCTGCCCTGTGAATTGTAGACTGTCATTCCCGATGTTGTCTAGTATTTATTCCTTTTATTCATAGGGTCTCTTCTTCTGTTCACGGACATTTTGGTAGTTTCCAGATTTGGGCTCTTATAAACAAGCTGATGTGCATATTCTTGTACGTGCATTTTGACACGGATAGATTTATTCTGAGGAGCGAGAATTCAGATGTGGTTTTGATTTACTTTTCCCGGGGCATTCATTCGTGGAGTAAATCATGCCTGGGAATCCACCATGGGCCAAGCTCCGCTCCAGTCCTGGGCCAACAGCTGGGAGCAAGAGGAGCAAAACCTAGTGAAGGGGGAGCCGAGGAGTAGGGGTTGGGTATTTTGGATGAGTCTCTTGAGAGATGACATTTAAGCTAAGACTTGAAGGATGAAAGTTTGCCATCCAGGTGAGGCACCTGGGCCAGAATACTGCAGGCAGAGGGAAGAACACACGCAAGAGCTCTGAGGGAGATTGCTGCTGGCTCAAGAATGGCCGGGTCAGCACAGGAAAGTCCAAGTGTTGGCTAGACCCTGTCCAAGCTGATGAGGTAATGGCCTGGGACAATCTGTGTAGGAGTTAGGAGAAGGAGGAGGGCTGGGTTTTTGTTGTTGTTGTTGTTTCACAGAAACCCTCAGAAGAGAGTGGGGTGGCATGCATCAGCTGTCCACAGCTGGCCCTTGGCCTCAGTCTGAAAGGCCCGTGGGCGGTCCAGTTAAGGGAAGCACCATGGAGTTGGCTGGTTGCTCCATGAGTGGTTAGGGCCATCTGTTTTGGAAACCAGCACTACCTGCTGGATTCTTGGTGTTGAGCCAGTGACTCATCTCCCTGGACCATCATGGTCCAGATCCTCAGCCTGGGAATTTGCCAGGCACGGATGACAGAGGTGTCACCCCTTGGGGATGCTGGGGAAGTCTGCTTAGCTGGGGGGGACACTCGGTTTGGGGGAGAAGGGTGGGGTAGCGCAGTGGGCTGAAATAAGGAGAGGGCCAGTGCAGGAAATGGCCCTGAGCTTCGGGTGTGGCTCTTGCCAGCGAGTCCAGGCTGCCTGTCTAGATTCAGAACCAGCACATATGCAGCCAGCTTGGTGCCAGGCCCTGGTTGGAATGGGAGCTGTATGGAGGCTTCAGGCTGGACACCATCCCTAGCTGAGGGCTCTTTTCGCGTGCATTGCCTCATGTCTCATCTTTAATTAAAATGCCCTTGTTAGGAAGTCATCTAGCACTGACCGCAGAGCAGCCACCCACATGAGGAAGATGTGGAAGGAGATGGGAAAACAGCTTCAGATTCCCAAGAATTCCCTTCAGTTCAGCTGGTGGCTATGATCACAAGAGCCTCGTGTCTCATTGGAGCATTTATTCCCCTGCAGAACAGGGTGCTCTTGCCTTCTTTCCAGCCCCACGGCTCTGGTAACCCTTTTTTAAAACTTGTATTAATATTTTTCTAGTATTTCTTTCTACCCTGCAATGTTGTTGAGTAAAGAAGACAAAGCCCCTCCTACTTTTAACAAATTACTTAGGACAAAGCCATTGACTGACATCCCCATTTTCTGATCCTTCTTCTGAAGGAGGTGAAGTGAAAGTGTTAGTCACTCCACTGTGTCTGGCTCTTTGTGACGCCGTGGACTGCAGCCCTCCAGGCTCCTCTGTCCATGAGATTCTCCAGGCAAGAATACTGGGAGTGGGTTACCATTCCCTTCTCCAGGGGATCTTCCCAACCCGGGGATCGAACCTAGGTCTCCTGCATTGTAGGCAGATTCTTTACCGTCTGAACCACCAGGGAAGCCCTGATCCCACTTCTGTTGGTGAAAGGAATGAGGCACTCTCTGGTGTTTCCCCCTGGATCCCTCTCTTTCATCCTTCTTCCTTAAAAAAAAAAAATCGAATTTTAGTTTTGTGTTTTGAATGTAGATGCTGAGAATCAGGGTTATTAATTTACAGGTACTGTGTATATAAGCACTCCCCTTCCTGGCTTGAGTGGGAGGGGCGTCTCTCTTGGGTTTTCCTGCCACTGAGTCCTGCTACCTTGATCCTGCTTCAGCACCCTGTCCTCACGGTAGATGTTCGACAAATAGCTGCTCAAGAAAAAATGCCTTTTGCTTTCCTAATGGTTTTTAGTTCTCATACAGATCTTTATCTCTTTGATTCTACTTTCCTTGTAAATGTGAAATTATATAGAAAGTAAAGTCTGACTCATGGGGTGTTTAGTCACCAGGAAAGTACTTTTTATCCTTGTTACTGTTTAGTAATGTGATTTGAGAGTATTTTTAGAGTTGTCTGTATTTGACTGTGTTTGAAGTTTCACCTGACTGGGAAGATGTAATTAGCTACAAGTGTTCTTGAGTCCACCAGGGAACCCAGATACTTGTGTTGCAATTAAATAATTAGAAATTTGATGTTGTGGAGGACCACTTTTATTCTTCTTAGCAGTGCAATATCAAGCATTCTTAGAAGCACTGATGAAATGCTCGTTTTAAATGCAAATTCTTTGCACAGTTAGAAAGAAATGAAATGTTCTGGCTCCCAGCACTCACTCTGCATTTTTGCCATTCCTTCTGATGGCAGAGGGGAGGGCTCATGACTAAATCCTTCAGCATCTTTATTATGATTTCAAATTTGTGCTTGCTGAGAGGAAGGCTTGCCTCAAGACATTAACTCTCTGTTGCCATCTGTAGAGTTTTCCCTAGTTTTTGTTCTTCCTCTTAAATGTTTTTGAATTTCTTCTTCCCATTTGCTTTATGGATAATGGTTGTATTGGAAACTTGTAGGGAGTATTGGTTTATTTGTTTTTTGAGGCAAATGAAATGTGTGAAAACCCTTCATCTTGCAGCAGGGGTGTGTGCTATTGCATTTTAGTCTTAGAAATTACACTTCCCTCTTTTCTCTTCTGGTTGGCTTCTACTTTTCCTGTGAATCCAGGTACCGTGTCCCAGCTTGGGATCTGGAGAATCATTGGCTTTGAGTGCAATTGAGACAAAGAGATTCCTAAGCAGCGTGACTGGACAAATGGTTTGCTCTTTTGTCTTTGTTGAGAGAGAGAGCAATGTGGACTTACAGAGGCATTTTAACATGTTGATTTTCTCCCCCTAGTCAGACAGGTTATATTTGTTTTCCTAAAAATGAGAATTCTACTTGTAAAACAATTCTGGGTTCTGTGGTTTTAGATACCATTGGATTGTGTATGGAGGGGCTCAGCCTCTTAGCTGGTCTCATGGAAGTGGTGTCTACAGCTGGAGCCAGTAGAGAAGGTCTTGAGAATGGGAAGATGGTCTCGTATTATTGACTCTGTCCACAAAACTGTGACTTCATACTGAGTCTGCTCCCTAAGTTGGGGTGGTAGGCTGGTTGATGGCTGCCAAATATTATGAAAATGCAAAAAAACCTTTTGCATCATTTAATACCATTGTAGCCATGCTGTTTTGTTCTATTAGAAAACTTTTTTCTTTTTTTTGCTTAGGCATTTTTTCAAAGCAGAATATAGAATGTAAAATGAAGCTTACATGTCTGTCCTTGGTTTGTTGACTGCGTAGAATGGTTTTAGATTTGGAAGAAGGTTGTATCCAGGAACTCTCTGCTTTTATTTCTGTGAACTGAGAGATCAGAGAGGATGTGTGTGGCGCTTGGTGATACTGAGAAACAGGTTGCTTTCAGCACTGCTCCTCCTTCCAAGGGAAATGTGATGGACCTGAGAGAGGACTGGTGGGAAATGCCCCTGTGAAGGGTGTTGGGGTGAGAAACAGTAGCCACAAAGGCTTGGAGAGCTGCCATGCTGGAAGGCTTGCAGATGTAATGTTTGACTTCAGTGCTGAGGTTGCAAAATCTCTGAGACTGGCTGACCTCTTTGAGTGACAGTGAACCAGAGACTCAGAAATTCAGGTGCTTTGCCCAGACCAAGAGCCCACTGGGGAAGAAGCAGGACTCCTGACTTCACCCTAGTATTCTTCCTGTGTTTTAGGTACATGTACTAAACCTCAGTACCATTCACATTTGGGGCTGGACGGTTCTTTTTGTGGGGGATGTCCTGTGCATTATAGGATGTTTAGCCCCAACCCTGGCCTCTACCCACTAGAGAGTAGTAGCATCTCCCTCTCCCACTTAAATTGTGACAGACCAAAATGTCTCCAGACTTCCCCAGCTGTCCCTTGAGGGGTTAAAAGTGCTCCCTATGGAGAACCACTGCTTTAGATGTATATGATGCCCCTTGAAATTGACAGATACAACTTTTATATTGGCATGGCCCCTTTCCCCTTTTGCTTTTAAATGTGAAGTGAAAGTGTTAGTCCCTCGGTTATGTCCAATTATGCGACCCCATGAACTGTTACCTGCCAGGCTTCTCTGTCCGTGGAATTCTCCAGGCAAGTATACTGGAATGGGTAGCCATTCCTTTCTCCAGGGGATCTTCCTGACCCAGAGATTGAACCTGGGTCTCCCTCATTGCAGGCAGATTCTTTACCATCTGAATCATCTCTAACAGTAGATAACACTGGCTCCAAGGCCATTTATAGGAAAGTGGTCAGCATGGTTCTGAACTGAATTGCATTGTGTTTGGGATGACACTTTTCCCTTGTAGATTTGATTTGGTTTTCTTTTTAGATTTTGAATGCTGACTTGTCCTTCACGGAGCAGCTTGTACTTTTAATTTTAGGCACTGTGTGTCAATGGGGACACCGTGCACTGTGAGTGGGCGAGAAGTCAAAATATTCCCAAAGGCCAAGGGGATTTTAGCAATCTGAAACCCATGAAAATTCAAGTTCCTATTTTGTGAACCTTGAGGTAAGCTCAGAAGAAAACACTGATTAACTTAAACCTGCCTGAATATAGAGCAGAGGTAAGGACAGATTTTAAAGTGGACCAGAACCTTATGAGTTAAGGATTGACTCTGGGTGGCTATGAATGAACTATTGGATGCAAATGGGTGAAAAGCCCCTGACTCAGAGGCTGGAGACCTGGGTTCTGTACTTGGGGCTGCCTCCAACTCTCTTCGTCAAGTCATCAAACATTCAAGTTCCTCGTCTGCAGGAAGAACGGAGCCAAGATTCCTGCTTCCTGGACCACGATGAAGTGAAGGGTGGTGAACCTAGCCTGGGTGTATGAAATCACAGAATACTCCTAAGGTTACTATTGGAGCCTTAATTTCACCCAGGGAATTTGGAAGATGAGGTACTTTAGCATGTACATAAATATATAAAATTTTAAACAAGTTTATTAAGGAAGGGACAGAAAGAACATCTCAAGGGAGAGGTGGAACAAGCCACGAGAGGCACTGGCCACATGTACATATTGAGTAAGTGGAAAATCTGCCTGATAAGAATTGAAGCTAGGATATAGAACTTGAATGAAATGAACAACATCTCATGCTTGCTATGAATGGCTTCTCAATCTTGGTGGCCCACCCTCTTCTGTCTAGTGAAATTCTGGCAGAAGAATTTGATAAGCCATGAGCCCAGGAATTTCCAAGTTTCCTACTGCATCTAAAATTTCTGGTTGGAATGAAAAAGGTAGACCTTGAGTATAGAATCTTGTGTAACTTCATACCAATCACGTGACATCCAGGACCTTGGGAAGAATAGACACTGATGATAAAGGTTGTCTAGTCTTTAGAATTCAGATGCTTCACGCTTTCCTTCCTTTCTTTTTGGTTTAAATGGGAAAGCTTTGGCTTCCATTCTGGAGTGTGAGCCTGTAGGACCCTCAGAGCTTAACACTTAAGAGTTTATTTAATTGAAGGACAGTGCCAGAGGAGATAGCTTGGTGATTTCAATTTCTTTGAAATGCTTCTACTTGAATGGTGACAAGGGAGTTGGCTTATGGGCTCTGTTGTTGTGCTCAGTTGCTCAGTGGTTCCAACTCTTTGCGACCCCATAGACTAGCCCACCAGGCTCCTCTGTCCATGGAATTCTCCAGGCAAGAATACAGAGCAGCTTGCCATTTCCTCCTCCAGGGGATCTTTCCGGCCCAAGGACTGAACCTGTGTCGCTCATGTCTCCTGCATTGACAGGTGGATTCTTTATCACTGTGCCACCTGGGAAGCCCAGCCTGTGGGCTCTAGGTGGAACTTGAAACTCCTGACCTCCCAGCTTACAGCTGGGATTGACTTAGCTGAAGAAAGATAGACTGTTAAGACACTGTGTTCATTCAAGTTTTGTTGCTGAAATAAACATTATTTAATGTTACACAGAAGTTGTTTTATTCTGTTGATGTTCATGACAGTCCTTTAGAAACAAACATCAAAGGCATCAGCACGTCCCCAGGCTGTTTTCTGGGGAGGAAAGGCCACTGCCTGGCAGACAAGCAGAGGGACACCTATGAACAAGGCAGGAAAGCGGCTGCTGCAGCCATTTGTCACCGTTGCCTTATGTGAGGCCACTTTACTATATGACGTAATAAAGATAATTTATAATGTTTTCATGAAAGCAGGAGTGGGTGGTAGTGGGCTTTTCTTTGTCTTTTCTTGGCTTGTAATTGAAAGAGCTTGGACCAAATGAGAAACATTTGTGTTGAGGGGAAAATAGATCCCAGAGGCTTCTTGACTGGGGTCAAATATTGCCTCCTTACTTTATCTGGAGCATGTAAGCCGGCTTCTCATTGGAGACCAGCATAACGATGTTGCCATTTCTGTCTTTTCACAAGCAAATGGATTTTCTGACTTAGGGAAATGTCTGGATTCTAGACCCGCATAACACATTCAATGAATCAGAAGAAAAAGTGTGTGGGTTGATCTGTCTCAAAGAGAAATCTATGCCATGAGCGTGAGTTTATAAATTCAGCTTCTTTAATAATGTTACTTACCGAGATGCTGTGTCTTTTCTAAAGAGGAGTGTGCCTCTGCATTTTGAAGTTGCAGCATTTTTTGGTCCCCAAGGAACACTGAAGAAGTCTATTTCCTGGGGAGATAGAGCCTGAACTTATGGACTAATGTGGTGGAGTGGTTGAGTTACTAGAGTGTACCCAAACAAACAAACCAAAAAAACCCCAAACCCATAAACCCTTGTTTGGGCTCTTTGTGTGCTTGATTTGATTCTAGAATTGTCACCCTGAAACCCATAAGAATCTTTAACACCAAGGCATAGGCATTTCATAGGTATCCGAGTCTGGACTGTTTTGTCAAGAGGCTTCACTGTTTGAGCCACCTTTTATATTTGTTCCCTACATAGCATTCTTGCCCTTCAGAAACTCAGTCTAGGGAGGAGTGTGAAAGGGCACACAGAAACTAACCCTCTGGATGTTGGGTGTCTCACAGGGGGACAAAAGCCTCTGGCATGGCATATATGGAGAAGGAAAGGCTAATTTTGATTGGAAGGCTCAGAGGGGTCATTTTGGAGGCTTGAGGGCATTTGATCTGGGTTTTGAGGGGAGGTAGATTGATATCAGATGAAGGTGTTGGGCTTTCCTGGAAGGCATGGCTTGGGGACAAACCTCAAAGAGGGCAAGGAGAAGGCAGGATGTGGTGGGGTGGGGAGAATCCCAGACACCAGACACACTCCCAGGGCTAGGTTGTGGCTGTGGGGGTGGGAGGGGAAGGGCATCTCTGAGCAGTGGCTGAGCCCGGGGGTCAGGGTGTGCAGGGCCTTTTCCCCGGGTAAGAGATTTGAACTGCAGCTGGAATCAGTGAACGTCATGTGCAGGAGAGAACGGAGAAAGGAGGTGGAAAACGCAGCTCTGAAGGCAGGAGGCAGAGGACACCCAGCGCCTTCCAGTCTAGTTCTGTCTCTGCTGCTGTCAGGCTGATGGATGGGGAAGCTGGCTGCTCAATGTGGGCTGGGCCTCTGGGAAGACTGTTTCTTTGTATCTTTATTACAGTCCTGGGTTTTCAAACTTGATTGAGCATTGGCTGAGCTATGCTGGTCTGGGGGCAGGGAAAGGTACACTAATACCCATCCTCCTCCCCAAATTGTATTATCTTTCGTCTTAGTTACCTGCAGTGGCCTCTGTAAGATACCACCTCTGTCCCTCTTCCCACCTGTTCCTTACTATTGATCTCCTGGGTGCCCTGTGTAGGGTGCTAAGGCTGCCCTCAGGGATTTCCTGGTGAGACATACCAGAGAAGAGATGATTTGGGACTCTATCAAAAGCACAGTGGTGGGGTCCCTGCAAAGGGAATTGCAGGAGAGCTATGCATGGGACAGTGATTGGGGGTTGTGCGCTGGAGAAGATCACCCAGCTGCGAGAGGCAATGCAGGTTTGGCTGATTTCAAAAATAATTTATACCTTCACACGTGACCTATTTAGAGTTTCTTCCAACAGAATAGCCTCTAAGTATGGCCAATGTTTTGGGGTGTCTTGGGGGTTATTTTTTACTCCCCCAATCCCTACCCCAGCACCACTGTGAGGTGGAACACAGGCTATTTTATTGTGTTGTGGAAGTCATTCAAGGGATCCTTAATCCATATGTATTAAGTATTTGCTTACAGAATAAATTAATAATGCCTTAGAATTATTTTTTGCTATTTTAAAAATGCATGTAGGGGCTTTTGGGATGAATTAAAAATTGATTTAAAAGCATTTACGTCTTGATGGTTCCTCTCTCCAAGGAAGCCAGAACTACAACTCTTCTGGTGTGTTTGTGGAGTGGAGGGCCGGGGGGTGGGGTCTGCACTGTGTAGGAAATCTGGAGCACACTCCCTGCTTTTACCTGTCCCTTTAGTCTGTGTGCTGCTCTATGTGATAATGGGGGGAAGGCACCAGGAGCCCTGCGAGTATGGTCTTTTCCTGTCTGTGTTCTCTGAGACGTAAGAGAATCTCGAGGATTGCAAGAGTAAGCACAGGGACTTTCCTAGTGGTCCAGTGGTTAATAATCTGCCTGCCAATTCAGAGGACGTGGGTTCAATCCCTGGTCCTGGAAGATCCCACATGCCTCGGGGTGGCTGAGCCTATGTGCTGCAACAACTGAAGCCTGTGTGCCCAGAGCCCGTGCTCTGCCACAGGAGACGCTGTCTCAGTAAGTCTGAGCAGCCCAACTAGAGAGTAGCCCATGTGCGGCAATAAGACCCAGTGCAGCCAAAAATAAATTAAAAAAGAGAGGAAGAAAGGAAGTTGAAGCACAGTCTAGGGCCCCAGAGATTCAAGCCTGTTATTGGAGGGTCCACCTTCATTCCTGGGCCAGGCCCTTGATGTAAAGGAACTGGCTATCGGACGTAGTGACTAATGCCCTGAGGATGAGGTCTCCTGCCTCACCGAGCGTTCCAGCCCCTCCTTGGCTGAGGAGCCCCCGTCTTTGGGTTTTCTGGGTTAAACATCAAAAAGCTACCTCTGGAATCTGCTTCCTGGCTTCACCGTCCTCCCTATGGGTTTCCCTAGGGTGGAAACAGTGACTGCCTCTGAGTGAGCACTTCAAGTTTGAGAAGGATCCCACTTAGGCGCAGGCGCAGTGGGAAAGGGGCATGAGATCATTTTGTTCTCGTGTTAGTTGCTAAAACCCTTTGTTTTTCTGGAATTGGCTGGCCTTTACTTTTCCTGAGCTCTGAGCAAGAGTTTCCCTGTAAGCTATTGTTTTGAGTCCATCAAGAATGTTGGGCTTGTATGCATATGTGTCGTAGAGTGCATACACACACACACACACACACACACAGGCGCACAGCAAGCTATGCCAATCTTGAACTCAGGAGAAAGGGCAGAATCCAGAGGGATGTTCTACTTTTGAAGGTGACATTAGAGAGTGGGTTTTGTATTTTGGCTTTTGTGTCGCTTATTTATTTTTAAAATAAAAAATTTTCATTTTTTAAAAAATATTTTTTTGGCTATACCAATGTGTAAAAGTCTTAGCTGTGGCTTGTGGGATCCAGTTCCCTGACCAGGGATCAAACCTGGGCTCCCTGCGCTGAGAGCGTGGAGTCTTTGCCACTGAACCATCAGGGAAGTCCCTTGCTTTGCTTTTTTCAACTGCAGACTTGAGCTAGGAGAAGAGTGGAAGAGACACTGTGAGAGATGAAGAACTGCACTATTTCCTTTATGGAGCACAGTCTACCGTGTGTTCCACAGGGTATGTTCTTGTTCAGTCGCTAACTCGTGTCCGACTTTTTGCAACCCCATGGACTGCAGCATGCCAGGCTTCTCTGTTCTTCGCTGTCTCCTGGAGTTTACTGAAGCTTACGTTCATTGAGTCAGTGATGCCATCCAACCATCTCATCCTCTGTCATCCCCTTCTCCTTCTGTCCTCTATCTTTCCCAGCATCAGGGTCTTTTCCAGTGAGTCAGCTCTTCACATCAGGTGGCCAAAATATTGGAGCTTCAACTTATATCCTTCCAATGAATATTCAGGGTTGATTTCCTTTAGGATGGACTGGTTTGATCTCTTGGCTGTCCAAGGGACTCTAAAGAATCTTCTCCAACACCACAGTTCAAAAGCATGAATTCTTTAGGACTTAGTTTTCTTTATGGTCCAACTTTTACATCTGTACATGACTACTGGAAAAACCATAGCTTTTGACTATATGTCCCTTCATCAACAAAGTAATGTCTCTGCCTTTTAATACACTGTCTAGGTTTGTCATAGCTTTTCTTCTAAGGAGCAGGCATCTTTTAATTTCATGGCTGCATTTACCATTTCAGTATTCTTGCCTTGAGAACCCCATGAACAGTATGAAAAAGCCACAGGGTATGGGTGTAGGTTATTCCAAACTGGGTTAAAATATTATGTGATGTCATGGTGTCAATATTTGGCTGTTGTAACTAAAAAATCAGAGCTTTGTCTGCTGGTGCGTGTGTGCACGCCAAGTTGCTTCAGTTGGGTCTGACTCTTTGCTGCTGCTGCTGCTGCTGCTAAGTCACTTCAGTCGTGTCCGACTCTGTGTGACCCCATAGACATCAGCCTACCAGGCTCCCCCACCCCTGGGATTCTCCAGGCAAAAACACTGGAGTGGGTTGCCGTTTCCTTCTCCAATGCATGAAAGTGAAAAGTGCAAGTGAAGTCGCTCATTCGTGTCTGACTCTTAGCGACCCCATGGACTGCAGCCTACCAGGCTTCTCCGTCCATGCGATTTTCCAGGCAAGAGTACTTGGGTACTTGGGAGTGGGTTGTCATGCCCTTCTCCAGGGGATCTCCCTGGCCAGGGATTGAACCCATGTCTTTTATGTCTCCTGCATTAGCTCATGGGTTCTTGACCATGAGTGCCACCTTGGAAGCCCCTCATCTGCTAGTAAGATTACCCTAAGAAGGGTCATTTTGGAATGGCATGCTCTTGCTCAAATTATTAGGCAAGGAGCATACTTTCCTTATTTGATCAAGATAGTATTGGTAAGTGTGCAAAAGGGATAAGTAAGTGTAAGTAAGTGTTAGTTGCTCAGTTGTGTCCAACTCTGCGATTCCCATGGACTATAGTCTGCCAGGCTGCTCTGTCCATGAAATTTCTCCAGGTAAGTACATCGGGGTGGGTTGCTATTTTCCTTCTCCGACAAAAGGGATAGGAATCTAAACATATTGGTCATGACTCCTTACACTGTCTACCTCTTTTTCTGGCCAGTAGATGTCTTGACTGCTTACTGAATGAGCAGAGTTCCCACCAGGAGGGTGGAGTAATAAGTCAGCTGAAGGAGAACATGTAAGGCCCCTCCAGCCTCTGTATCCGTCTGAGGAAGGAGATGGCTGAACAGTCCTGCAAGCTCCACACATGAGTGTGGGCTTTGTTCCTTTCTCAGTGGTTCAGGAAGACTTGCTGAGCTTGTTCATAGTAACAGAATGTACCCTAGGATATAGGCCTGCCAAGCATGGAAGAGGAAGACCAGTGAGTTCACAGAAACTCAACACCAGCATTTCCCAGAGTGATGGGCAGCATCGGAGGTCAGCGTGGCCTCAGCCCAGAATACCTGACTGTCCCAGGGCGTGGACTTGTTTAAAAAAAAAAAAGACTTATTTATAGATGGTGTCCCAGGGGCCAGAACTGGTCACTGTTCCCTGGTGGGCCCCACCCTCAGACCATTGCTGGGCTCAGTGCAGTTTTACTGCTGTCTCTTGAGCTAGGGCTGAGATGACAAGTCCTGGAGACCCTTGTCCCTGGCCTGAATCTCTCTGTAAGGAAGATTGCTTTACTCTGTGACATACATGGAGAATAATATATGCAACGTATAGGAATAATCTGAACATCTGGGAAGCTGACAGCCAGGCTAAGAAATCAACATTACAAATATCTCAAAAAAAAAAAAAAAAAATTGCCCCCTGTCACCTCAGAGTTATGATAAGCATCTTGGTTTTTCATTTTAACTGATCCTTGGTACCTTAGTATGCATTCCTAATCATGCAGATGTTTGTTGATTTTTGTTGTTGTTGTTGCAGACATTTTAATTTATTTTTGGTTGAAAGATAATTGCTTTACAATATTGTGTTGGTTTCTGCCATACATTGAATCAGCCATCAGTATACATATGTCCCCTCCCTCTTGAAGCTGCCTTCTACCCACCACCCGCTCTCACCCCTCTAGACTGTCACAGAGCCCCGGTTTGACTTCTCTGAGTCATACAGCAAATTCCACCGGCTATTTTACGTATGGTATTATATATGTTTCCATGCTATTCTTTGTTGTTTTGAAGAACTGAGTACCAAGTGCAAACCCAGATTTGGGAAGGTCCCTGTTGAAACTGTTTTGGCAAAGGCTCCCAGGCACAGCTGGGGCCTCAAGAACAGTTGTTAGCGTTGCTGGCTGCAGAGTCATATTCTCCATGCTAAGAGCTGCACGAAGCCAGTTTTCTCTCTGGTCCCTGCCCTTGTGTATCACTTTGTAAATGGGGTTGTCACTCATGACCCTCTTTACCAAGGGCTTGTACCAATTTCAGAGAGAAAGATGAATAGGGATTCCTTGTATTAAGCCAGGGTCCTTAACCAGAGGTACAGAGAAGTTTCTGGGGAAATTTGAAACTGAATCTGTCATGTCCTTCTTCTGGGGGAGAGGGTTCATCATATTTCCAGAGGAGTTTATGGACCCTCCTGCCCTGTAAGGATCAGGAACCATGTGGTCAGTATGGTAGGTTCTGTTTTTTTTTTGTTTATTTTTTTAAAATGAATCCTGGGATTGTTGAACATTCTTTGAAATATGCATGAGTCTGCTTGTGTGCAAGTCTGCGCTGACTTTTTACCAGTGAACTTGCCTAACTTGGGAAAGGGAACCCCCTTAGTTAGTTGTGCCCTGGACTGTCCAGGGCAGAATCTTTGACCATTCTGTGGGTGGCCTACCAGGCTTTGGATTTTCTCTGAAATCTTAATCTTTTACTCTTGACCCAGAGTAACTGAAATGCTAAAATGGGGGAAAAAACTGGAATGGTTGCTGTAGTTTCAAAACAAATGACCTCACTGCCTAAATTCCACTTCATACAAAAGAAACTCTAACCTTCATCCTTATAAATAATAACAGACCTTTGGGGAAACAGACCCAGATACCCCATTTAGTGCAGGTGGGGGGCAGATTTGTCACTGTCGAAGTAAACTCCCTGGAAACAGAACATGACTATTGTTATACCAACTTTGTAGTTATTTCCTAAGAGATGGCAATTTAAATTTATAATGACTGACATTCATTTTTTCAAAGTAGGCGAGTAACTCTGCTTTGTATAAGCTGACTTAATGGGAGGTACTTTCAGCTTGTTTTAGCAATGTAGGGGATTTTCAGGAGTCTCCAGCTGAAGAGTTGAGTCTTATCCCATCACTGCTTTTTCATGGATGAGTTGATGGAAGACATGCGTGGTTAGGTGTGATATGCCCAAGGTTATATTGATTTGTCAAGGTCAGTTGGAACTAGAACCCCAGGGGAAGAGGTAACTGTTTACATAATTATGTCTTAAATATATAATTAGACGACAATTCATTTAAAAAAAAAAAATCAGAAGCGTCATTTTTTAAAGACTTGGCATTTTGATCATCCATTTTATTTTAACAAGACAGCCCCCTCATCTTTGAAGTGTACCACTTCTTATGGTCTCCAGGCATGTCCCTGGAATGTTCTAGTCTCTTGGGTCTATAAACCTGATGTATGGAAGAGAAGCTTTTGTTTTTGTTCTGTGCTGTTTATATCTCATAAATTCGGAATTTTTAGGTCTTCAAGTTTTTCTCCAGGGTTTTTAGGTTTTTCGTCTTGTACTCAAATATGAACAGTCCCGGGGTTTTTCTTTTTCTCCCTTGTTTTCTTTTGTTTTTGAAGAAAACCAGGAGTTTTAATTTGGCTCTTCAAAGTCTTTGGGGATAAAGGAGAGAGAACTCGGGAAACAATTAAGATCTGGAACTGCAGGCTGCTTTGTCTGTCTGTCAAGAGCCAGAACAGATAAGAATAACATTTATTTAGAATACAGGTTTCTTGAAGGAAGGTAATTTACAGGTAAACTTAAGCTTTTTTATAGACTTGCTTCCTTGATTCCCTTCCTGGCTTAGCCTTTATACTCTGCTGATTTTAGACAAGGCCTGTTGTCTTTTCTAAGTGTTGGCTTTTCTTGTCTGTAAAGAGAGGGGCTGGGCCTGATTCTCTCCAAGGGCCCTTTGCAGCCCTATGTCTAGACTCCGTATCGGGGGATTTGCAGAGAGCCTGCTCTAGAGCTGCTGCTGGTGGGCCGGTGCTTCTCCCAACGCTGAGGGCAGAGGGGTTTGCCATTTGTCTCACTGCACAGCGCTCTGAGACCACTGGCTCTGAGGGGGCACTTTACTTTTCTGCTTTTTATCATCTGAACCCCATCAGTGTCATTCCATGCCGAGACAGTGTTGCTTACTCACTAATGAGGCTGCCTGCACTGACTCCTGTCATTTGTCTCTTTTTGGCCAGCGTGCTGTTGCAGGGTAACATCTGGACTGGGCTCCTGGACCCTTGGATGCTCGGCTGCAAGTTCCTGGATCGACTTGGAGAAAACAGTGAGTAATCTCCATGTCTCTACTTGTGAATCTGAGGGTTGGAGGGGCTGTGGCCAGGAAACAGAGTCTAGCCGATGGACTGCTTCCCTCTTCAGCTCTCCTCTGGCACACCCACCTCCAGGAGCCATGGAGATGGCAACTGTGACTCCAAACACGGCCTTCCTGACTCCAACTGTCTTACAGTCGGGGACCTGCTGAATGTGCCTCCTGAGAGCTGCTCTTTTCTACCATCAGAGCCCAACTTATGGGTCTTTTTAAAATAATTTTTTTCTTTTCCCTTTAGTTTCTTAGTTCCAGGGTTCTTTTAAAAATTAAAAAAAATTATTCATTTATCTATGTCGGATCTTAGTTGTGGCACACAGGATCTTCATCGAGTCATGTGGCATCTTTCATTGTGCCTCACGGACTTTCTAGTTGTGGCTCAAGGACTCTGGAGCACATGGATTTGGGTGCAGCGTGCAGGCTTAGTTGTTCCGCGGCATGTGGGATCTAAGTTCCCCAACCAGGAATCAAACGCATGTCCCCTGCATTGCAAGGTGGGTTCTTAACCACTGGACCAAGAAACTTACGAGTCTTATCTTTCCTTACTGGCCTCAGCCAGAGACCCTTTATGGTGGCAAGTGTAGGTGCTGACCTGTAGGGCTGACATCCTCTTCCTAGCATGCGCCTGCTCATTCCTCACAGCGTAGCTTCATGCCGCCCCTGATGTGAACTCCTGTTAGAGAGGCCTCCACTGACAACCTCATTTAAAGATGCCTTCTCCCAGCCCCCAAATGTCTCTCAGGCCCATGCTTGCATCTTTCTTTGCACTTAATACAGGGTAAGTTTCTTGAGTCACTTGGTAGACTACCCATTCATCTGTTCATCCATCAACAAATATTGATTATCTACTATGTGCCAGTGGCTAAAGTTGGCTTTCTTCCACAAAGAAAGGAAAAGACTGAGTGAAAACCTTAGTCAATAATCACACTCTATTCTGGCTATACTTTGTTCTAAATATTCTCCAGCTGTCACCCGGGCATCTAGTTAAAAGGGGACCCCGATGGGGTAGGTCTGGGTGGGGCTTGAGAGCTTGTGTTTCTCACAAGGTCCAGGTGATGCTGAAGCTGCTGATTTGTATCTCACACTTGGAGAGGAAAGGTCTAAGGGAATCCTGATGCCCACGAGACTTGTCCTTGAGTGTGACTCTCAGTGAACTGCCTAGGGTGTGTGCCTGCAAAACCCCAGAGACCCTGTGGGAGTTTCTCTGGCGGGTTCATCTCTTGAACGGTGTGAGGCTGAGTGGTTTGAGATATGAGCCCGACCAGGGAGTATGGGAGCCTGTTAAGTTACCCTCACCAAAGTCTGAGCTCGTACCTCGTTATACTGTGTTATGGTGTTGTCAGGGAAATCCTCCCTTTAAGTTCTGCGCTTTTCAGATTCTTGAGGTGGAATCCTATGAGGTCTATGCCTCATAGGATGAGTGTGCCTGTTTTGAAGTCAGCATTTCTGAAAACACTGAGGCTGTTTCTTGTTCTTCAGAGCAGGCTGCCTCAGCTAGGCTAACTCACTTAAGTGGGTTGTTGAGAAGAGAGACTATATTGGAAGCAGAGAACTGACCACAGAAAAAGCAGGCAGAGAGAGGGTTCAAGGGGCTATTGGGGAGGCTCAGGACGCTGCTGCCAAAGAGGGCATCTTGAATCCAGCTGGTGAACTGGCCTTGGAGCTGTTCTTCCGAGTGTTGCTGTTGCCGGCTCAGCACTGCTGTACAGCTGCAGTCAGGCCTCTGAAAAGTCGTGTAGTTTTTACAAGGAGCCAGACTGATTTGCCTCTTGGGTAGTTAATAGTTCCAGTGGCTGTTTATGGAATACTTACAACATACGAGGTTTAAGGCAAAGCACTTGGCACATGACCTTGTGCCTTAGCCCTCCTGACGACTCACGAGGCAGATAGTGACCATTTCATAGAGGACATGATTGAGGTCGGGGGTGGAGGCAGTTGCCTGGGATCACATAGCAAGTAAGATGAGGGTCCGGCCTGGTCTGCTGGACCTTGGGCAGGGTTTTATCTCCTCTTTCTTTCATCACCTGCATCACAACTAGAAAGAGAACTTTACTACTGGTGGCAAGACTGAATTGCTGATTATTTGTGCTGTTTTTATTCCATCTCACCCTCATTTTACCCATAGAGGGTATGACCCTTCCCTGTGTGTCAGCTTTAAAATATTGCTTCTGTACCACTTTGGCCTCTTGCGTTATAGAAGGAACTTGGTCATTGCTTCGCAGAAATGAACTGGGAAGAGAAAAGTGCACTTGGGAGGCTGACTTTTCACCCCACCCCTGCTAGCTTCTGCCAGCCTCCCCAGTGACAGGTCTCTAGGGGGCTTGTGTGACTACCTTTGGCCCCAAGATTCAGGGCTACAACTTAATCCTTGATGGCTGCTGCTGGAGGCAGAAGGTGAGGAGTCAGGTTGAAGGCATTTTTAAAAAACATTTTACTTAATTTATTTTTGGCTGGGTGGACTCTTAGTTCGTCTGAGGCATGTGCGATCTTAGTTCCCTGACCAGTGCTTGACCCTGCATCCACTGCATTGCCAGGCCAATTGTTAACCACTAGAGCACCAGGGAAGTCCTGACTGCATTGTTTCTGGAGACTATTTTCTGATCTCTGTGTGGAATTCCTGTATCTGACCATTTCCAAATAACCTCATTTTGCTCAGGGTTATTTTGTCTATTCTGATTCAGGTACACAATTATAGAGTTTATGGGGTTTTAAGTTTTGAATGAGGTACCTTGATTTTGGCTTCATATATATGCTGAGTTTGTGTATAAACTGAAAAGTGAAACTGAAGGTGAAGTCTCTCAGTCGTGTTCAACTCTTTGCGACCCCGTGGACTGTAGCCTACCACGCTCCTCTGTCCATGGGGTTTTCCAGGTAAGAGTACTGGCGTGGGTTGCCATTTCCTTCTCCAGAGGATCTTCCCGACCCAGGGATCAAACCCAGGTCTCCCGCATTATAGGCAGATGCTTTACCTTCTGAGCTACTGAATCACTCACCAAATGCAGAATTAAGTTGAATCCCTATAACTAGGTTTTCCAGGCAAGGTGTGCACTCCTATTCTCATGTTTTAGGCAATGGAGGAACTGTACTATTAGGCTTGTGTTGCAAATTCTGTGTTACCAAGTTCATGCCTGTACCTCCCCACCGGGGTGGCAAGGTGGGCCTGTCCACCCATGAAAATGTAAAATTAGAACTTGGAAGCAGCTCCTTCTCACTTCTTTAGGCTTTTGCATCTAGAGTTAAGGATTTGGAGCGAGTGGGAGCTGGATTTACCTCCTTGCTCTGTAGTGGGTAACCTTGGGCCCGAGAATGGTTTACCTGCACTTTACTTTCTCATACTGGCACCAATGTCTAGTGGCTTCTATTTTCTGGATTTGTTTCCTCAACAGTGAAAGGCAGGAGGTGAGACGAGAGAATGGTTTAGCTATGATGCTCTTGGAGCACTGTGTATTCATCCTGGCCATTCGCTCTTCGGAGACTAGCTGAAGTGCCCCTTTCCCCTGCTGTCTGGCTGTATTCCCTCTGGTCGAGCTCTTTGCTCATGTCTGAAGCCAATTTCTTGGTCTGTAGAAACGAGCCCCTGAGAACAGGGGGATTATGCTTTATCTATCCTGTATCCCAGGGCCCAGCACTCAGCCTTAGGCTCAAAAAACATTTGTTAAATGAACCCAACAATGTATTTTCTCTCTTCCATTGGCTTGTCTAAAGCCAGTGTATCAGAAGAGCAATGGCTTAATAAGCACTGCTGATGAACCCCTGAGCAAACAGGCTGCTGGTAACAGTAGTCAGAGGAATCTCTGGTAATTGCAAGCCTTAACAGGTAAACACAACAGTAAGTGTTTCCTTGCCTTTTGTGGACTTAAGTCCTCCTCTCTGGGTTCTTCAATTATTTTCAGTAATGGGGAGAGGCTGGATGAGGGTCTTAAAAAAAAAAAAAAAAGGAAGAGTAAGTATACTCTTTCCTATAACAGGTTTTGCTTATATTTCTTTAAAATGTAATTTATTTTACAAAGTTACAAAGGTAATTTGCAACATGTAATTAAAGAAGAGGAGTAAAAACTTTGTAGAAAGAAAGAAAGAGAGAGAGAGAGAGAGAAAGAGAGAGAGAGAGAAAGAGAGAGAGAAAGAGAGAAAGAGAGAAAGAAAGAGAATGGCTCCCCCTCTAATGACATGCTTCCCATCCGGTAATCCCAGTCAAGCTGTCCAGCCTCTTGGACCTCTGTTTCATGCTATAGGGTTGCCAAATTTGGGACTATGTCCCCTTTTTGTACCAGATATATTTAAAAAATCACAATGTAATAAATTTTAGGATGCCGAAGGATAGACACAGACCTTCAAATGAAGCAATAAACAACATTCGGATACTTTGTGATTTGCAGTTCTTCCTGCCTCTGCATCAATGCAGGATTCTCTCAATCTCCCTCATTTCAAAACATGCCAACCCTAGAGCCAGCATTGCACACAGGGCACGTGGGGTTTGGGGCACAGAAGGATTTTGCCCGCAGCCTGTGGCTGACTACCCAGAGGCACCCCTATCCAGTGAACTGGAATGTTCGGATCTGTTATATGATCTTGTCTGCAGTTGTGGGTCTATGGTAACTTCCAATCCCAATGCTTTCTCTCATTTGGGACCCTCAGGGGCATGTTTCTCTTTATTAAAAAAAGAAAAGTCTAAAAAAAGCAAGATGTCTAATTAAAGGAATGACTGACTGGGGATTTGGCAGTTTTTTTTTTTTTTTAAACAACTGTTCCCTCCTTGCAGACAGAGCTCTTACCTGCTTTAAGAGCAATAAAGGATACTGTTGACACCCTTAGCTTTTTGTGAGAAGGGAAAGTATTTTCAAAGTAGTAGTAAGACTCTTAAAAAACATGAGAAAACATGTTTTTTCCTTTTAAATTAATATGATATAATAATCTGTGTAATATATTTTAAAAACTATTATGGACAAACTTTCCATGCTAAAAAAATCGACCCTATATTGAAAGACCACATATTATTATTATTTTGTTGTTGTTGTTAATTGTTGTGTTTTATTTTTTACATGAAAATGTAAGTTATATGAGCTTTCATTCTCTCATTGCTGGCTGGGCTTCCTACCCTCCCTCTTCCTACATTTTGGTAATACTGCAGTGAGCACTTTTAAAATATTTATTTGTAGACCATGTGGCATTTCTGTAGACTCTTGAGGTCAGAAGCTATGCACCTTTAAAAATTCGCCTTTAAGAAGATGAGATACTCTTAGGTGCCCAGTGACCTAAGAGCTGTCACTAGCACAGAATGTTGTTAGTCCTGAAAGTTTGTCATTTTGAAAGCTTAATATATAGAGGACTTGAAAAAAAATTATTGCCATGCCAGGTCTAGGAGTTTCTAGGGCTTCAAACAAAGTCTCTGAGTAGCAAGGGTTGCCAGGATGTCTTTTCTGATTCTGTGTTTCAGCCTTTGAGGCCTCATCTCCGGACTTGCCCGTTCTTCTTTGCAGGCTCCTTTTCTCTGCATCCTTCTCGTTCTGTTTATACGCAGTGGTGCTGTTGATGGATGCTCCGGAGCGTGTGTTGCAGCACGTGAGAGAGTGAAGATGTGGGTCAGGTTGGAGGTGGCTCCCTTCTGCCCAGGCATTTGTGGGCTCACCCTCTTCTCCAGTTCCCCACCTCTGCTCCTGCTTAGAGGGAGACTCTTGGGCAGATTACTGTGGCCGTGCTGGGCTGTCTGTGGCTGGGGTCTTCCGGGCACCCAGGATGACTGTGTGACGTTTCAGGAGCACTTTCCTCCAAGGCAGAGCCATGGTCCTGCGTTGTCATTTGGCAGGCATCTGTGGCAGATCTTGGTTTAACTGGAGTGGGTGATGACAGGATGGTAAAAAGGTGATCCAGTTCCCTGTGGCTGAGCTTTGTTGGCCTGCCCACCCTAAAACAGGCTTCTTCCTTTTATAGAGCAGCCGGCACCCTGTCTGGCCAATTCCTGCACCACGGTGCTTAGAACAGACTTCCTTCTGGGCCAGAACCATTTCCAGTACAAGTCCCTGGTATCTAGGTGCTCTCTGCTTTAGAGGTGATAATCTCTATACTTGAATAGATCCCCTGGGAAACCCACCTGGTGGCCCCAGTTTTGAGTAGATGCAGCAGAGATTGTCAGAAGGAACAACAGCTCCTTGTTCCTGGGTCTGTTCTGATGGACTTTGACCTCTTGTCCTTGGAACTGCACTTGCAGGGGCACACACACTCTCCAGCTCTTGGGAGAATAGAGAAGTGGAAGCTACAAATAGGCTCTGCTCAAAAAAACTGCCATCTTCACTCCAGCCACGAGGCTTATCAGGCCTTTCTAGTGAGACTGCATCAGAGTTAGGACAGTAGCTGTCTTCCGCAGATGTTTCATTCATTGTAAATATTTCAGTGATAAGAAATACCCTCAAACACCCTCCTGAGAACAGAGGCAATCACTTTAAGTAGCTCCCGTGATGTAGCGGGAGCACATCACTACACCCATGGATTACACTTGGCAGCACGTCCTTCAGCCAGCTGCACGGCTCCCAGGAGACAGCAGGGCAGTTGCATAGGGAAGATGTTAGAGAAGGGAGGTGGGGGTTGCGGGGCCTTGTGCAGCAGCTGAATTTCCAGGGCTGAGTTTGGGCTTTGGAGCCTTGAGGTCAAAATCCAGCTGCTGCTGCTTGGACCTGCAGTGGTGAAGATGACTCAGAAATCTGGAAGGCAGCCATGGTGATTTCACTACTGGATCTGAGGCAGCGCTAAAGCCCTCTGGGGTGGGTGTGGTTGTTGGGGAATGTTTACTGATCAAGCGGATACAATGTGGATGCTGGTGTTCTGGGCCCATGGGGTTTGCCAATTACTTAGTAACTTGGGAGACATTTTATTTTTATTACTAAAAAAAGAATAAGTTCTAGTGGCAAAATACAAAACAAGGGCATGCATGCTCATGCTCACTCGTGTCTGTCTCTTTGCCACCCTATGGACTATTTATAGCCTGCCAGGGGCTCCTCTGTCCATGGGATTTCCCCGGTGAGAATACTGGAGTGGGTTGCCATTTCCTCCTCCAGGGAACCTTCCTGACCCAGGGATCAAAGTCATGCCTTCTGAGTCTCCTGTATTGCCAGGCAGATTATTTACCACTGAGTCACCTGGGAAGCCCACAAAACAAGGGCGGCTGCTGCTGCTACTGCTGCTAAGTCACTTCAGTCGTATCCGACTCTGTGCAACCCCATAGATGGCAGCCCACCAGGCTCTCCCGTCCCTGTTGTTCTCCAGGCAAGAACACTGGAGTGGGTAAAGTGAAAGTGAAGTCACTCAGTCGTGTCCGACCCTCAGCGATTCCGTGGACTGCAGCCTACCAGGCTCCTCTGTCCATGGGATTTTCCAGGCAGGAGTACTGGAGTGGGGTGCCATTGCCTTCTCTACAAAACAAGGGCGGATGATACTAAATAAATTCCATCTGACATGGAGGTTGTTGGTTTTGTGAATTACTTACCTTCAGAGAACTTATGGTCAAGGGCCAAGGTTTCTCCAGGGGTGCCCCAGGAGTTCTACTGACCCCACTTCTCAGAAAGGCTGAAAACCCTCTCATTTTCAGAGGAGGGAATAAAGTCTGTATTAGTTTTCTAGTGCTGCTGCCACAAATGGCCACAAACTTAGTGACTTAAAACACCATAAATCTATTTGATCTTACAATTCTGCAGCTGAGAAGCCTGATACGAGTCTCAGGAGGCTAGAATCAAGTGCTCTGTTCCTCCGAGGGCGCTGATCAGCCATCCCCAGCCTTTATGACCCCAGGGACTGGTTTTGTGAGAGTTTTTCCATGGACCAGGCAGGGGGTAGGGATAGTTTTGGGATGATTCAAGCGCATTACACTTGTTATGTACTTCATTCCTATTATTATTATCACATCAGCTCCACCTCAGATCATCAAGCATTAGATCCTGGAGTTTGGGGACCCCTGCTCTAGAGGAGAATTCCATCTCTTTGCCTTTTTCAGGTTCTAGAGGCCACCTGCTTTCCTTGGCTTGTTTCCTTCCATCTTCAAATCCTGCTACATTTTGATCTTCCACTGACCACAGCTGGGAACGATTCTCTGCTTTTATGGATCTTTTTGACTCCACTGGACCCACTTGGATAATCCAGGAAAATCTCCCTACCTCAAGGTCCTTAAATTAATCCCATCTGCAAAGTGCATTTTGCCATGTAATGTAGCAGGCACACTGGTCACAGAGATGAGGACGTAGACAACTTCGGGTGCCATTATTCTGTCTTCCTGCAGGTCAGATGAGAGTGGTAATATACCAGGTTTTCACTGAGGTTAGTAGTACAAGGATCCAGGTTTCCTGCCTGGTCAAGGCCCAGGTCTTTTCCTTCTGGCTGTTTGCCACAGTGTGTCGTGCCTGGTAGAGGTTGAGTGGTCTCGTTACAGGCTGCACCCTTTGCTGCAGCCAGTTTGTCTCTGGATAAGAGGCTGTGGGTATGAGAAGAGAAGGAGCCATCCCTTCTTTGGTGGAAACAGGGTGGCAGCTTGGGAGCAGGGGAGTGGTGGGTGGCTGCACTCCCCAGTCTACCTTTGTGGGCAGGAGTTCATGGGGACTCTTAATCTTGTTGTATTGATAGTCTGTTGCCAAGGAACAGACACAGTTGAGGTGGCTAAAATGAAGTGGGGGTGGGGTGGAGTTGTGGAGTTGTTCAGTGCAATTGCTGATTGCAGCCAGCCGTTATTGAACGATTGCTGTGTACCGGAGACATACCCACCAGTGTGCTTTTTCGTGCTCTGAGACATTTCTGTCCAGTAATTGCTGATTGCAGCCAGCCTGTATTGAGGGATTGCTGTGTGCCCGAGACGTAACCACCAGCGTGCTCATTTGTGCTCTGAGACAGTCCTGTCCAGTGTCACCACGTCCTCCTCATCACAACCAGACCTGCTCCTCTGCCCACTCTTTATGCGGGGGCCTCGTACCTGAAGTTGCCTTCTCTTCTGCTCAGTGTTCTCACCTCTTCCTGGCTCAGTTTCAAATTCCTGGGAGATGAATCACAATGGCTGAGCTTGGCCAGATATTGACTTCGAGGTGGAAGAGGGGCAGTCACCTGGGTCTGGGGGTGGGTGATGGTGACAGGTGCTTTTCCTATGGGATGGGGGCCTTGCCTCATTCAACCAGTGTTACTGAAGAAATACTTTGCACATTAAATTTGAATTTATGTTGTTTTAAAAAGCTTTATTTTAAAATAAACTTACAGAAAAGTTGCCAGAATACAAAGAACTCCTATATAGTCTAACCTTAATTCATCAATTATGACTATTTTGCCTCATTTGCTTTATTGTTCCATATTGATGCCTATTATCTTTTTTGAACCATTTGAAGTTACACACATCATACCACTTGACCCCTAAATAGCTTCTGCATGTCTTTCCTAAGAACAAAGACGTTCCTCTTTGTAACATAGTTAGTAAAACAGGTCATATATAACATTTTCCCTAATCTGCATATCTTTTTCTTTTAAAAAAATTGTTTTCAAATTAATTTTCATTGAAATATAGTTGCTTTATAATGAGGACGTATAACATTGATGTCCTCTTGTTGAATATACAGTTCATGCCCCAATTTTGCTACTTAGGACAATAACATCCTTTATGGCCGCTCTTCCCCTGACCTAGGATTCAGTCCAGGATCATGCTGATTTTATTCAGTTGTCACATCTCTGTCATCCTTTTAATTAGGAACAGTCCCTCTGCCTTTGTATGTGCCTGTGTGTATGTGTGTTTGATGGCATTGACTTACACTCTTAAAAAATGTCAGTTACTTCCTAGCAATTTGGATTTGTGTGATAATTCCTCACTAGGAGATTCTTCATGATTGGATGTGTTTCTTTCAGGAACGCTACATAAATGATGTTTTGAATCTTTCTCAGTATATCATGTCAGAAAGCACAATATGTTTCCGTGCTACACTAATCTTAGCCACGACCCTTTGGTTAATATTGAGCTTGTATCATTTAATCTGTGTTTCCCAGAGGAGGTGAGCATGTAAAGAGGACCACGCCCTCCTTTAAAGGGAAGTCTGGTTTGCAGGTGCTCTTTGTACTTGAGACTTGCCTGAAGTGGGCACTCTTGTTCTCTGCAGGGTCTGCTCCTGAATGCAGGTGAAAAGGCTGATGTCCTCAGAACCCACTTATAGGAAAAACTTGCCTGAGGCAGGAACAGAGCATCCTCTCTGCCCTGTGGCAAGAGTAAATCCTGGAGACAGAAGTACAAAAGCTTTGTGAACCCTAGTTCCTTTTGATTCCATCTGACTGTCCTGCCTGCCTCCAAATTATGTAGGAGTGGAAAGGATCGATGAGAATGTGGAGAAATCTTGTTTACATGTGTTTGACAAATGCAAAAGATGATGATCCAGGCTGCTGCCGTTGCATTCTTCTTTTGATGATCTCTTCTGACATGGATTCTGACATTGAGCTGCTTGGGTCTGGTTAGCTTGCATGGTGTTGAATATCATGTGTGTAAGCTCCTGGACTGACCATGGGATTCCTAAGACCTAGGATGGTTGCTCTCAGTCCATTAAGCAATCATGGGATTCCTTGTAGATGTGACTCAAGTCTCAGGAGACTGCCACGTGGGCAAGATGTGCTGTTTAGTGCCCTGGGCATTTCAGTTTGTGACCAGCATTACCTTTTTTAAAAAAAAACTTATTTATTTGATTCCATTGAGTCTTAGTTGTAGCACATGGTATCTTAGTTGCCCGACCAGGGATCAAACCTGTATCCCCTGCATTGGAAGAAGGATTCTTAACCACTGGACCATCGGGGAAATCCTTGGCAATATTACCTTGATTAATGCTTCTTCTGCTTCAAACTTCTTCCACTTTATGCGCTGTTTCCTGTTGAATATTTGACCTTGCTGTCCCATAGAGCCATTGATCCCACTTTTTATTAAGAAGCAAACAACATAGCAACATGCAGTCTAGGGTCAGTAAAATAAGATACAAAATAAGATAAAAAAAACAGGGAAAAGTACTTTTAAAAGTGAAATGTAGTCAGTCAGTTCAGTTGCTCAGTCATGTCCGACTCTTTGGGACCCCATGAACCACAGATGCCAGGCCTCCCTGTCCATCACCAACTCCCGGAGTTTACCCAAACTCATGTCCCTTGAGTCAGTGATGCCATCCAACCATCTCATCCTCTGTCGTCTCCTTCTCTTCCTGCCTTCAATCTTTCCTAACATCAGGGTCTTTTCAAATGAGTCAACTCTTCACATTAGGTGGCCAAAATATTGGATTTTCAGCTTCAACATCAGTCTCTCCAATGAACACCCAGGACTGATTTCCTTTAGGATGGATTGTTTGGATCTCCTTGCAGTCCAAGGGACTCTCAAGAGTCTTCTCCAAAACCACAGTTCAAAAGCATCAATTCTTCTGTGCTCAGCTTTCTTTATAGTCCAATTCTCACATCCGTACATGACTACTGGAAAAACCATAGCCTTGACTAGATGGACCTTTGTTGACAAAAGTAATGTCTCTGCTTTTTAACATGCCGTCAAGGTTGGTCATAACTTTCCTTCCAAGGAATAAGCGTCTTTTAATTTCATGGCTGCAATCACCATCTGCAGTGATTTTGGAGCTCCCCAAAATAGTCTGACACTGTTTCCCCATCTATTTCCCATAAAGTGATGGGACCAGATGCCATGATTTTAGTTTTCTGAATGTTGAGCTTTAAGCCAACTTTTTCACTCTCCTCTTTCACTTTCATCAAGAGGCTCTTTAGTTCCTCTTCACTTTCTCCCATAAGGGTGGTGTCATCTGCATATCTGAGGTTATTGATATTTCTCCCAGCAATCTTGATTCCAGCTTGTGCTTCTTCCAGCCCAGTGTTTCTCATGATGTACTCTGCATATAAGTTAAATAAGCAGAGTGATAATATACAGCCTTGATGTACTCCTTTTCTTATTTGGAACCAGTCTGTTGTTCCATGTCCAGTTCTAACTGTTGGTTCCTGACCTGCATAGAGGTTTCAAAAATACTCATGAATAACAGTACATCTTGACTATTCTACCCAGTATCCTGCTAAATATTGGAGAGGGGGAACATATAAAGGAGTATGACACAACCCCTGACCTCAAGGATGTTGCCCTTTTCAAAAAGGGACTATTATAAAGATTAAACTGATTCATGAATTCATTTTTTTCTTAAATAGTGTTTTGATTTGTTCCAGGCAGTTGTAGTGCCTTAACTTATTTGTGGGGTTATCACTGCGTGACTTAGAGCACATTTGTCCGTGTCATCAGAAGAATTGTGATGGCAGACCTTCACTACATCCTAGAGACAGATGCTTGGAAAAATAAATATGCCTGGCCATATATTCCCAGGCCATATATTCAGGCTGTGCTTATGCCTGAATTTGAGTAAAAATTATGATCAACCTTAGGGTAACTAGATTTGGAGACAGTCCATCTTTCCTGCTGCTAAGTCACTTCAGTCGTGTCCGACTCTGTGTGTCCCCATAGACGGCAGCCCACCGGGCTCCTCTGTCCCTGGAATTCTCCAGGCAAGAGTACTGGAGTGGGTTGCCATTTTCTTCTCCAATTCATGCATGCATGCATGCATGCTAAGTCGCTTCAGTAGTGTCTGACTCTGTGCAGCCCTGTGGACAGCAGCCCACCAGGTTTCCCTGTCCACAGGATTTTGTAGGCAAGAATACTGGAGTGGGCTGCCATTTGTCCATCTTTCCTAGAAGAATGTTAATAATTTAATTCCTTGTCTTGTGTCTTGGTATCAGCAAAAGCTTCTCTGAGTTGTTAATATGTTCTTAAGTTTTAAAGACACTGATAGAGCATCATTTGATTTTCTGCCTATGGTAGTTTTGTATGAGGAAGGGGCTTTGGCCAAGTAGGCATCACTTTCTTTTTACAGGATCCTCTGTATCTAATATAGAAATGCTGGATAAATGTGATCTGGTGGTGGTTGTGATGGGGAGTAGGTGTTGGGGAAGGTGTGGGAAGGGAAGGTGAGGTTGATGGATGCAAACAAAGATGTCCAGAAAACGTGAAGAATAAGGTTTTGAGAAGAGCTAGGATAGATGAAAAGTAATACACTGAAGGGACTTCCCTGGTGGTCCCGTGGTTACGACTTCATCTTCCAGTTCAGGGGATGTGAGTTTGATGTATGGTTGGGAAGCTAAGATCCCACATGCCTCACAGCCAAAAAACTCAAACATAAAACAGAAGCACCATTGTAACAAATTATGGCCCACATCAGAAAGATCTTAAAAACAAAACAAAACCCTCTGAGAATGTAATGATGGTTCCTTTACTTTGGGATCTTCCAGGAAGGAGGAATTCAGGATTAGCAAGTTTTAGCTAAGTGATTGAGCTTTCCTTCAATTACAGGTGAAACTAGGAGCTTTCCTTCAATTACAAGTGAGACTACTGTGGTTTTTTTTTTTTTTGCAAATGTCTCAAGTATCTTGTATACTTTCCCAGTTAAAAAGGAGTAGATAAGTATCAGAGTTTTACCTTTTCCCCTCTGTGACTCAGGGTGCTGTACTGACTTCAAAACCCTCCAGACTGATAAGAGTCCTTGGGTTGTTCCCCTCTCTCTTATCTCATTTGACCATCTGCCTCAGGAACCCCATGTGGGATGTTGGTTCCTGGACCAGGGACAGAACCCATATCCCCGACACTGGCAGGCAGATTCTTAACCCCTGGACTACCAGGGTCAGTGCCCTATGGTGGAATTCATGTGAGCACAGAGGACATGGCCACTTTTGAAGCCTCTGGTGATTTGAGGTGGTGCTTCGGAAAGAGTGCACTAGCCGAGGATGATGCTCTGGCCACCTTCTCACTGGGCGACACTGGGGCACTCAGAGTGTTTGTGCCTTCCTGTTGGGGTGGAAGAAGGATTGGAAGTCTGCCTTTGCCTTGTGTTCCCTTCTGCCTCCTTTGGGACGCCGGGTTAGGATGTGTGTAGTTTGTAGCCGGAGGGTCCAGTTCATGGGTGTAAACCATGATCTGGGAAGTCTGGTCTCTGAACTGCTGTTGGCCAGCTGCAGCACTGGTAACTCAACAGTAAACTTGCATCTGAGACTCTTCGATTGTGTCAGAGAGCAGAGCCATACTGCCCGACACGGCTCACCCAGATCTGGGTTCAAATGTTACCTTACCATCTAATGGCTGCGTGAGTGCAGGCCAGTTAGAGAGCTCCTGAATTGCAATTTCCTCACTTGTGAAATGTTGGTAACCCATCCACCTGGTAGGGTTGCTGTGAGAAGGGGACTAAGCAAGATAATGCAAGTGAAGCCTCCATCCCATGTCTGGCTCATAATACTTGTGCAGTAAGTAACTGTCTTCCCATCTACCCTTGGCTCTTTTTTTTTTTTTTTTGTACAAGTATAGGTTGAATTTGAGCATATTATTGTCCAGAGTGAATCTGTTCTAAGCTTGCCTTACCAGAAGTTCTCCCAAATCTACCCAGCATCACCCCCTTTACTCTCCCACATTATAAGGCCCGTCACAGGGTGGATAAATCAAACATCTAAGTAAACAGCACTGAACCTGCTTGTCTGCAAGAAGGGAGGATCCTGGTGAGGAAGGTGGTTTTTAGATCTGCCTGAATTAGGTATGCAGCTGCCCTCTGTTGGGGTGATACTGAGATTCCTTTATTTCCAGGAAGACAAATGGTAGGAGGCCAAGGGACAGCAGACCAGCCAATAGGTGTCACATGCATTTTGATCCTCAGTGTTTGTAGTTAGCATCTTCAGTTATCCCAAGGGCCCTGAGACCCCCTGGGTCTGTGTGTTCCCTCATAGTTGGGGTGGCCATGGCCGGGGGCGGGGGTGGTGCCTCAGCTCTGGAGCCTTTACTAAGGGCTGATTCTCCCTAGGGCTGAGGTCCTGAGCTCTTGGCAAAATTAAATTACAGTCTCTTCTTATGGCTGGACCTCAGCTGGCAGGGTCTTGGGGGTTTTAAACAAAAGCATGCGCCTCTCCAGAAGTAGATTAGGGAGATGTCCATTCAAGCAGGGGATTTGGATGTGTTAATTCTCAGAGCAGGTATCTGATTGCGAAAAGGACTGTGCGACCTTATTTAGAAAAAAGGTTGCACTTTGTTAACCTTTATTCCCTTAAGAAGGAAAAATCATTACATGGCAGAGGTTCAGGCCCCATAGGAGATTTTCTGGGTGATTCTCCATTTTAAGAGTCATGCTTCCACAGATGGGATAAATTGTCAGGAACCTCTGACTGTCCCCATGGTGTATTTTTTTGGTTGGAGGGGAAAAAAGTCTTTATTTCTTTCCTATCCTAGGCTTTTGTCCCTTCCTTCCTAGCCCTAGCAGATAAGGATAAAAAAAAAAAATTTTTTTTAAAGAGGAAAAAAGACATACATTTGAAAAGACATTGCCCTGCCTCCTCCCCCATCTCACCCCCACTCCCCATCCCCCCTCCATGCTAATTGAATACTAGTAAGAGGTAGTCGATTCCCAGCAGATTCACTGCAAGACAGCTGTGCAAGTGATGGGGCCCTGACAGCCAGGCAGTTTGGTTCCTCCCCTGAGCCTGCGTCACATGCCACCCCATCCTGCCGCCTTCCCCAGCCACTCCACCCCCAGCTGAGCCCCCCTCCCTCTCTGTTCCTCTAAGGCTTTTGACATCTGTTTCCAAGAATGCAACATGGGCTAAAGCAGAGCAAGTGACATGGAATGGGAAGACCTGAGTCCTGACGCAGGCCTCACTGCCTCCTAGCTGCCACTCAGCCTGAACCTCCTTCACTGCACTTGCAGTTACACTGTGCTGTCTGGTCTTCCAGCTAGAAAATGGAAGTCCTGGAGGACAGGATGTTGTTCATCCTGTTATTTCCGGTTATTTATCCAGTCATTCATTTCTTTATAGAGTTACCTTCCTGGGACTCAAGATAGAAAGATGAACATGCTGTGTGTGTGGCACGTGGTAGGAATTGCAAGCTGCTGCTCCCCTGTCCCCCTTTTTTTCATTTGAGTGATATGATCCATGTATAGTTGAGGGAGCTTTGGATCTTTCTCCCCAGAGCATTAAATAGAGAGGAGGAGGACATGGCCTTGCTTATTGACCCTAACTACAATACCTAGTGAAAGTAAAGTCGCTCAGTCATGTCCAACTCTTTTCAACCTCATGGGCTGTAGCCTACTAGGCTTCTCTGTCCATGGGATTTTCCAGGCAAGAGTACTGAAATGGGTTGCCACTTCCTTCTCCAGGGCGTCTTCCCGACCCAGGGATCGAACCTGGGTCTCTCGCACTGCAGACAGATGCTTTACCATATGAGTCACCAGGGAACCCCACCGAGATAACATGTTAAAAAGCAGAGACATTACTTTGTCAACAAAGGTCCATCTATTCAAAGCTATGGTTTTCCCAGTAGTCATGTATGGATGTGAGAATTGGACTATAAAGAAAGCTGAGGGCTGAAGAATTGATGCTTTTGAACTATGGTGTTGGAGAAGACTCTTGAGAGTCCTTTGGACTGCAAGGAGATCCAACCAGTCCATCCTAAAAGAAATCAGTCATGAATATTCATTGAAAGGACTGATGTTGAAGCTGAAACTCCAATACTGTGGCTACCTGACTCGAAGAACTGACTTATTTGAAAGACCCTGATGCTGGGAAAGATTGAAGGTGGGAGGAGAAAGGGATGGCAGAGGATGAGATGGTTGGATGGCATCACCAACTCAATGGACATGAGTTTGAGTAAACTCCAGGAGTTGGTGTTGGACAGGGAGGCCTGGTGTGCTGCAGTCCAGACGGTCGCAAAGAGACAGACATGACTGAGAGACTAAACTGACAACACTTAAAAAAAAAAAAAATCGGATGAAGAGTTCTTTAAATTCTATAGTGCTTTATAGTTTTCAAAAGTTTCACATACATGACTTCATATAATCCCATAATAATCCTTTTTCTCCCTACCTCTATATTGTACCCCGCATACCCACTGCTGGTAACTACTAGTTTGTCTCTATGTCTGTGCATCTACTAGGTTCTTTTTATTCTCTAGTTTGTTATGGTTTTTAGATTCCACATATAAGTGATATTATAGAGTAAATACTTTTTCTGCCTGATTTATTTCATTAGCATAATACCCTACAAGTCCATCCATGTTGTTGCATATGGAGAGATTTCTTTTTCATGACTGAGTAGTATTCCATTGTGTATATACACCACATCTTAAAAAAAATGCATATATAGATTATTTTTCAGGTTCCTTTCCATTATGATTTATCACAGGATAGTCAGTGTAGTTCTCTATGCTACACAGTACAACCTTGTTGTTTATTTATCCCATAGAAAGTGTTTGCATCTGCCAATCCCCTCCTCCCCCAATGAGCAACCAGAAGTCTGTTCTCTACGTTTGTGAATCTCGTTCTGTTTTGTACATAAGTTCATTTGTGTTGTATTTTAGATTCCACATTGAAGTGATCTCATATGGTATTTGTCTTTCTCTGTTATGACTTACTTCACTTGGCATAATAATCTGTAGTTGCTGCATAATAATCCATGTTGCTGCAGATGGCGTTATTTCAGATGGCATTCTTTTTCACGGCTGAGGTATGTTCCATTGTTCGTTTGTACCACACCTTCTTTATCCAGTTATATGGTGATGGACTTTTAGGTTGCTTGCATGTCTCAGCTATTATGACTAGTATCCTAGTTGAAGATTTTCCAATTTTCCTGCCCTCTGCCAGGGTAAGCAGGGGTGAGAAGGGGATTATAGCTTACAACTTTTAATGAGATGGATAGAAATTGGGAGCAAGAGGCTGAATACATGGAACAGAAATGTCTCCTTAGATGGAAAGTGGACACAGAGAAATATGAAATACTGGTATTTCAGATGGACCTGGGTCTATCACCTATTCCACTGGAGATGGTAAACTATTACTTTTCCTTTTTTCCAGAAGCTATTTTGTGCATGAAAGCCTTGAAAGACTACATTCCACTCAGTCCCTTTTATTAACAGAATTGCACTTTGTAGTGAGGGTGTGCATGGCTGAAGAGCCCTTTCAAGACTGGAGCCTGGAGGCATTGGGCTGCTTAATTGCATGTTTGTCTTTTGGCTTCTTTCCAGTCTTTCATCATGGATGACCCCTTATCTATAATTTTTAGGCAACAACAAAAAAAAAGTCCTTTTCCTCTTTGGTGTGTTTTATGAAGCTAAAGAGATGATAATGATCTAAGCACTAGCTTTGGAAAGCAGTTACAGTGCATGAAAAGGGTCAAGATAGATTCTACCACAGGTGTCAGCCTGTGGAGGCTGTGATTCTAGGCATCACCAACGTCGAGTTGGTCAGCTTAGCTGGGCTTCCTCTTTCTGACTCTTTATCTCCATGGATGTCTTCTACAGCTGCTGGCATTTTCTATGTACAGAAAAGAACTGACCTGTTTCTTGGGGTGAGGTATACAAAAAGTCTATGTGACTGATTTCACAAATCTGGCTGCACTTGAGAACCACCTTATAGTTTAGAGAGAAATTACAGGGAACTTCATCTCCTAAGATTCTGGCTCATTAGGTTTCAGATGAGGACTGGAATTTGTCTCGTTTATGAGCCCCCTCTGTAGATGTCTAGGATGCTCAGTCAGAACTGAGCATCACTGACCTTTCTCATCCTCATCACTCAGAGAGGGCCACGGGCCCAGCCCTGTCTGTATCACCTGGGAGCTTATTAGAAATGCAGACCGTCAGGCTCCACCCCAGCTTCCAGCTTGTGTGTGTGCACGTTAGGGTTTGAGAAGCTCTGCTCCCATGTGGTTGTGTGTGATCACTGCTTGATTGTTCCCTGGCAATGGAATATTGATTCTATACATTTGTGTATTTAGTCTACTAATGCCTTTCCTCCTAAGGATTGGGCTGTGATTTGCATAGGTCTAATTTTTTTTAATTATGTGAATCACCTCTATGGATTGTGACTAATGTCTAGTTGTTTTGCCTGTTATTGTTGAGTACACACATACTCATTAATGTTTCATTTAAATATACTTGTAAAATGAACAATGTTCTGTAGCCAAATAAGAAGGATTCTCTGTGCTCTATTTTCGTTATTCCTGCCTGTGTTCCCCGTGATGTGAAGGAACCTCTGACTCTGTCTCCTTCTCTCACATGGAGGTGATTTGCTCTTCCTCTGGGCTATGATTTTTTCTCTAGTGTTGGACTGTTACCGCACTTCCTCAGTGTGTTGGAATTTTGGTTTTCAAAAATGAGGCACTAGTTTTATTCATGGCTGCATCCCCTGTGTCTAGGGCATACCTGGGATTCAGTGAACGTTCTTTGGGGGAGTAAATGAATGAGTGTTTATTGAGCACGGAGGAGTTCTGGTATTTCTTCTGTCTGTGGATGGTATCTCTGCACTTGTGTTTTTTTTCTCTTACTTCCTCCCCAACATATTTGGGCATCAAAAGTGAGGGTTACTTTGTTTTCTATTGGAGATCGTAGTACTTGATTCTAAGAAGATTAAACCTATGGAGGTGAAACAAAATTAGGCTAAATGGCTGGATCTTTAATTGGGTTGTTAGGAGGGCTGTTTAGAATGACTGTGAGTCACCCACAGCCTATTAGTATTTTTCTCAGCTCCTTCTGGAAGTGCCCTCCTATGATTCAATGGCTCCTGCATCCTTAGATGGGAAGAAGCTTGTTTCTAGGTCCAGCCTTATCTTTGGGTTGATGACTTTGAAAAGATTTCACAAAGTTATGTCCTTAAGTTGCAGCCACCCAGGACTCAAGTAGCCATAGGTCACTCAAAAACCTTATCACAAGATGATTTATTTTTCTTCCTGAGAAAGAATGGTTTTATGCCAGAGACCCCATAGTCAGCTTAATATAACCATAAGCTACTAAATTGAGAAGGCATATTAATGTTGAAATTAAAAAGAAAAAAGAAATGCATTCCAGCATCCATATAATTTCTTCTTTGGTGATGGGCTGTGTTCTCCATCACCCGGTCCCTCTTTGCTGATGCCCAAGTCCTGATGGCTTTTCATTTGCTGTGTGAAAACTAAGAACATCCCCAGCTTTGTGTCTTAATTGAGAAATTAAGCCTAGAATTGTATACCTCTTATAAATGTAAGTCAGAATTAGATTTTAAGGTAAATGCTTTGGCTCTTCTATCTAACCTGAACTTGCTTTTCTTAATACCTCTTATGTAGGTTTATGGTTTTGTTTGCATTTTTTGGCACAATGGAGCAGCCCCTAGCATCATCCACTGGCCTGTGAGATTATGTTAAAAAGACTCTGTCTTTGAGGTCATTAAAAGGCTGATAGGCTATTTATTTTTTATACCTTCAGTAACTACTTGAAATTTCTTACAAGCTTGTGCACAAACCCTGCATGGTTGAGGTGACAGGAAAGCCTCTGACTTTCCAAGGAGCTGGGATGATACGAAGCAGTCATACATACAGTGTAGTAAAGTTACTGTAAAGGGTTAACTATTGAATGTGAAAACAGAACGCTGTCTCTACCCTTTTTTATCCAGCTTCATTGTGGGATGAGGTGTATTTCACATTGTGTGAACTTTTCATTCAGAGAATAGGTTCTCACCCTTGAAAGCTCTTGAACTTAATTCATTTAAAACCCTTTGGAAATCTGTCTAAATAGTTCTTCTGCTTCTTTGTTTCAAGCATGTGCTACAACAACATGTTTCCTGATAATTCAGAATTGTTGTCATTTCATAACTCCTGTGGTGCACGAGTGAGCGATTTTGAGTAGAACTGTAGAATCCTACAAAGTAGGTCCTCAAACCTTTTTTTTGTGCAGTTTTAGTGCTGAGTCTTTTGAGTCTTTCAAGCTCCCTCCTGGTTAGCGGTCAGTTCCCCCACGGTCACTGTGCCTGTCCTTTCTTGACTAGTGGCTACTTCCTCTCTGGCAGAAGGGCCACTTGGCAAGTTTGTTGGAATTAAACATACACAGTGGTCAACAATTTTGAGTTCAGGTAAGACAGACTTGCTTTCAAGTGTTGGGGGTACTTCGCTGGTGGCCTGGTGGCTAAGACTCTGTACTTCTGATGCAGTAAGGCAGAGGATCTGGGTTTGATCCCTAATAGGGAAACTAGATCCCACATGCTGCAGCTAAGAGTTCTCAGGCCGTAACTAAAGATCTCACATGCCACAATGAAGATTGAAGATCCCGTGTGCTGCGACTAAGATCCAGCGCAGCCAAGTAAATATTTTTTAAAAAGAAACAAAGCGCGCTAAGCTATTGGACAATGCCTTCATCTCCCTGAAGAGATTTTTTTTTTTTTTTTAAATATGCTTCTGGGTTGGTGGCTGTATCCTGGAGAGCCGAGATAGCCATAAGCCTGACCTATGTCTGAGTATACTTCACAGGAATACAAGGTGCATCCTGATGTCAAATGACCCCCAACACCTGGTGAAATCTTTTCCACAGAACTTATACTTTCTAGGAGATTTTTTTTCTCCTAAAGTTCAGTTCTTTTTATGGATAAATATTCATTACTGATCCATTACCTTTTAGGAAGAGTAGGGAGAAATTGGTGGAAGAGATGAAAAATTGTTAAGAGAAATTTGGCAAAACAATTCAAGGAGTTAACAGGCTCTGAGAGCTGTTTAAAGGTTACTGTTAAACAGAAAAGAACTGTATTGATGGAATGTAGTGGAATCTTAAGTCATTGATGACACGATATGACCAGTGAAAGAGAAGATTGGATCTTTGCTCTAGTACCTATTAAGACAGAATTACAGACATGCCATGCTAACTTCATACAAGTTTCTAGGAATAACTTGACAGTTTTTTCCCCCTGGGCCTGCATTTGTATTTGCAGTCTAATATTTCTGCTCTCAGACATTAATTTTACTTAAAAACTTGAATAGAGAAATGGCCTGGATATGACTTGAAACCAGGCTTCCTTTAAGCAAACATATTTTGAAATTGAGAGAAAGGTGGTTGAAAAGTTTAAATAGTTTGCTAAAATTTGTCATTCCTTAAACATTCTTTCCTCACATTGTTTCAAAATTGCAATTTTGGTGAAAGTTAGAAGAATGAATGTCCCAATGGGTGGTAACCATTGGTGGTTTTTTTCATGTTTGAAGTGTGTGTAGTAGGACTTCCTGGCCAAGATGCGGCAGACCACACTGGGAAACCAAATATTCATTGTCTCTCGTTTGCTCATTATATAGGGAGGTACATTGTGGCTGGCCTCTGTATCATAAAACAAGAGGGCACCTTTGTTGTGGATTACATGGGGATTCAGTTGGGCAAGGGCAGTCTGACTTGCCTTTTTGTTGTTGCTGTTTTAAATTTATTTGACCACATTAGATCTTTGTTGCGAAATGCAGGGTCTGTAGCAGGTGGGATCTAGTTCCCTGACCAGAGATCGAACCTAGACCCCCTGCACTGGGAGTGCAGAGTCTTAACCACTGGACCACAGGGGAAGTCCCTGACTTGCCTTTGTATTCATGGTGCCAAAACACAGCCAGGCTCACAGAAGGCAAACCTAAAACAAGGCAAGGGGAGAAAGATTATGTTTAATAAAACATCCTTAGAAATGGCTGAGAAAGACCTGGAATTTCTGCCGTGGCCATCCGAAGCTCTACCAGTTCTTACTTGGAGTTGAATATAATGTAACATTCCTTCTTGAGGGAGCACTATTGGGAAAGGAATTTTTGCTTCAATTGAGTAACTTTGTCCTGCTATTTAACATGCATAGTCTTCTTGAGCAGTTAAAGATGCAGAAGAAAGATATTATTGTTTCAAGACAGTTCTCACAGGCCTTCTTTGCCATCTTTTCTGAACCTGATCTTCAGAATTTGGGAACCTTAGGGGTTTGCATTCTTGGCAAAGCACTTCTGTTCCTCACTAATAGTGCCACTGAGAAAGGCATTTTGTGTACATTTGGAAGTATAGATATATTCTGCTTAGATAAAGGTTCAGTGTGCCATGGGCATGCCAGAGACCATCCCAGGGAGCAGACAGTGGCCTTTTTCAAAAGGCTGAGAGACTGGGCCAGGTAAGCTTCCCTCCATGCATTGTTTAAGAAGAGATTTGTCTGTACTCCTGGCTTCCATTTGGCTGAAGGATGTGGGTTGGGCCATCGGATGGCATACTCAGGACTGTACAAAGTCCCCTTTGTTCCCCTTCCTCCTGAGCCAGTCACATGGCCTGCATTTATCAAACAAGCCTTTGGCGGAGGCCATGGGGAAGGCTGGGGTGGACATTCATGACTGGCCATTGAGAACTTCCGTCAGTTCCGTCCTTGCTAGGCTTGTACTGAAGGGGGTCACCCTTCCGTGGGGTTGCTTGGATACCAACCTGAGGTGGGTTTTTTTTTCCATTTTTTTTCCCCTTGAGGTATAATTGATATACAACATGTTAGTTTCAGGTATGCAACATAATGATTCAGTATTTGTATACATTGAGAAATAATCATCATAGTAAGTTTAGTTAACATCCATCACTTTATATAGTTAGATTTTTTTTCTTTCTTGTGATGAGAACTTTTAAGATCTACCTTTTAGCAACTTTCAAATATGCAATATAGTATTATTAACTGTAGTCACAATGCTGTACATTATATCCCTAGAACTTAACTTATTTTATAACTGAAAGTGTGTGCTTTTTGATCTTCTTCACCCATTTCTCCTACTCTGTACATTTGCCTTTTTTAATTAAAATTTTTTTAAATTGTAGGATAATTGCTTTACAATGTCGTATTGGTTTCTACCATACAACACCCTGAGGTTTTGATGGATTCTTCTCAAAATGAAGCTTGTACTTGCACTGCCCTGGGAAAACCTTAATTCTTTTTTTTTTTTTTTTTTTTTTAAATTAATTTTTATTGGAGTATAGTTACTTATAATGTTATTAGTTTCTCATGTGCAGCAGAGGGAATTCTCCATTTAGGTCTCCACAGAGCATTGAGTAGAGTTCTCTGTGCTCTAAGGTAGGTTCTCACTAGTTATCTATTTTATACATAGTATCAGTGGTGTATATATGTCAGTCTCAATCTCCCAATTCATCCCATCCTGCCTTTTACCTTGGATATCTATGTTTGTTCTCTACATCTGTGTCTCTATTTGTGCTTTGTAAATAAGATAGTTTATTACTGATTTTTTTTCCATATATGTGTGTCCATATGCTTGCATGAGTGCTTGCTCAGTTGTGTCTTTGCAACTCCATGGACTGTAGCTTGCCAGGTTCCTCTGTCCATGGAATTTTCCAAGCAAGAATACAGGAGTAGGTTGCCATTTTCTACTCCAGGGGATCTTCCCAATTCAGGGATCGAACTCAAGTCTCTTAAATCTCCTTCATTGGCAGACAGATTCTTTAGCACTGTGCCACCTGGGAAGCCACATTGTTCATATACAATATTTTATGGCTGAGTAACATTCCACACATTTATATCTCTCTATATATATCTATATCTATCTATCTATCTATATATATATACAGACACCGTATCTACTTTATCAAACCTTAATTCTTGATTAGAGCTTTTCATGATTCAGCCACTCTCTGCATTGTAAAGCCATCTGCTGTGTGCAGAATATCTAAGTCACAGAAGTGACCATACATTATCCTTGGGAAGGAAGAGGCACAGTGAGCGGGATTCATCCCCACTGATGTGGGTTGACCTGTGGAAGTGGTTGTCTTTTCTTTGATTGCACCTAGTTTTACTAGCAGGATTTTAGGGTGGTAAATGATTTTATGCTGTATCTAATGAAGACTCTGATTGCTCCGTAGTTAGTTTTTAAAGATGTAATTGGAAGAATCTCATGACTCTGACAGCTGATTTTGGAGAGGTTGATTTCCAAGGTAGATAACTAATAAATGGGCATCATGTCCATAGAGGGTCAGGTACTAAGACACTGGCTGAAAAGCACTGAAGCATGGTTAGGACAGAGTAGGGTCTGTGGGATGCAGACAGCTTGGTATATGGCATGGCTTTGTGGTCTGCCTTGCCCTCTTAGTCCTAGGCCTCTGATGGGCCCAGTGAGAGATGGCTCTACTTACAAGAATGGGACAGTCTTCTTCCCCTGATGGTCCAGAGGTTAAGAATCTGCCTTGCAGTGCAGGGGACATGGATTTGATCCCCAATCTGGAAACTAAGATCCCACATGCTGCTGCTGCTGCTAAGTCGCTTCAGTCGTGTCCGACTCTGTGCGACCCCATAGACGGAAGCCCACCAGGCTCCCCCGTCTCTGGGATTCTCCAGGCAAGAACACTGGAGTGGGGTTGCCATTTCCTTCTCCATCCCACATGCTACTATGCTGCAACTAAGACCTGACACAGCTAAATAAGTAAATGAGTAAATAAATATTAAATAAAAGAATGGGACAGTCTACTGCATTGAATGGGAGATAATCACCACAGCTTTCCTCAGCTGCATGAAGCTTTACAGAATTTGGGATCTATTTTCCCTTGACAAGGCTGTTTACTTCCTTCTTCTTTTTCTTCTTCTTTTTTTTAAACAAGCCCTGTTTTTCTTGGAAAAGACCTTGTAGCTTGAATTTTCTAACTTTGACAGCTTTTCTTAAGTGCCGTTATAGAACACAGAGTTGCCAGAAACAAATGCTTGGATTGCCAGCTTCCCCTTCAGGGGATATAAATTGAGATTTTAGGCTTTGATGTTTCTGAGGAAGGTTGTCTTTGTGACACAACGGGAAAAGCAGTCGGTAAGGGGGTCAGCCAGGGTGGCAAGCCTGTGCTGCCCACTGGTGCCTGACCTTGGACGAGTCATTCCAGGCTCAGGGTGTCAGGTTTGTTGCCAGGAAGGAGCACTGGGCCGGTGGTGGCTGGGCTCTCCTGAAATGATGAATTTCGGAAAGGAATTCACTGCACTCTGGACTCAAAAGTTTGTTATCACAACTCTGCATGCATGCGTGCTACGTTGTTTCAGTCATGTCCGACTCTTTGTGACCCTATGGACTGTAGCCCGCCAGGCTCCTCTGTCCTTGGGATTCTCCAGGCAAGAATACTGAGTCGTCGGCCATGCCCTCCTCCCGGGGATCTTCCCGACTCGAGGATCACACCCACGTCTCTTATATCTCCTGCATTGGCAAGTAGGTTCTTTACCACCAGCACCACCTGGGAAGCCCCTATCACAACTCTATTGATCCACAAAAACTCTTGTTGCATCTTCTGTTGCTTGGCTTCTGGCTCAGCTGGAGGATGAGACAGAGGGGCGTGATCAATGGCTCTGCATCCACGTTTGAAGATGGAATTTGGAAACATGAACACACAGGCAGGCTGTGAGAATTGCCACTTGTAAAATTGCAGGGCAGTGTGAAATATAAAAGCTGGGTGATAAATGGTCTTAGACTTTACTTTCATGTCACCTCTGTCTCCCTTTCTTATTCTTGCATTCCTGGTAACAACTTTGAGGCTAATCCTTTCATTTTAGATATCATAAAACCTAGAGATGGGTTGGAGGAAAGTAACACAGTAAAGCCTGAAAGGCTTTTACTTTATAGCTGTTTTTGCTGTGTTGTCAAATACCACTCTATTAGCTGCCCATTCTTCCAAGGCCAAGTGCTTCATACCTCGTGACCTGGCCATGCTCATCCATGTTGCCTGGATTTATATGGCTGGTTTTGGAGCTGCAGCAGAGTAAATACACCCCCTCTATAGCCATTTAAGACATCTTATTTATTTTTTAATTTCAGAAGTAAAGTGTTTACTGTAGATAATCTCTGATAATGTAAAACATTTAGAGAATAAAAAGCACCCGCTCAGTAAAACAAATGGCCTGACTTTGCACAGAATTGACCCTAAATTCTGTGTCTGTGATTCTGAGGTCTGAATTCAGCATCCTCAGGCACTAGGGACCAGTAAGGGCTTAACTAGCTGTCTTTTTTAGAAAAAAAAAAAATTATTTATTTGGCTGTGCTGGATCTTCGTTGCTGCTCGGGACTTTTTCTCTAGTTATGGTGAGCCAGGGCTGCTCTCTAGTTGTGATGCACAGGCTTCTCATTGTGGTGGCTTCACATGTTGTGGAGCACAGGCTCTAGGGCCAAGGCTTCAGTAGTGCCGCACGTGGGCTCTAGAGCACAGGCTCAATAGTTGTGGCACACAAGCTTGGTTACTCTGCTGCATGTGGGATATTCCCAGATCAGGGATCGAACTTGTGACTCCTGCATTGACAGGTGGATTCTTAACCACTGAAGCACCAAGGAAGCCCTTAACTGCATATCTTGATGTGATTTGTGTTTATCCTACACTGAGCCTGAATCCTCCACTTTACCTTTTAGCATGGACTTGTCTACTTAACCCAAGTGTGCTTTTATACATTGAGAGAATTCTTAAGTGCTTACTAGATTTATTCACTGTCACCATCTTCTACAGCTTCTTAGGCAACTGATTTTTTTTTTCTATAGAGTGAAAAGGAAATCATAGTGCCCACCCTCCTCCTCAGCTTTTCCCTTCTTAGAAATTCCCAGGCATCCTGGTGACCGTGCATGTGCCTGCGGCTGTGTTCTGTGGAGCTCCCCTAGTATGCCCTGCCCATTTCCTCTCCTGGCTCTTTTCCAGCTGGGCCCTTTCTAGAAGGGTTTTTCCTGGCTCTGAATTTCTTGTGGTGGTTCCTCCTCCTCCTCCTCTGTTCTGTGAGCTTGGCTTGAGAACAAGGAAGAGGAAGGAAGCCCCACCGAGCTCCTCTAGGAGCAGGTAGCTGTCCTGTAGTGTGGCTTACACTGCTTCCTCAGTTATCCTGTCTCCTGACAAACCTCCCTTTGAGTCTTAGTTTTCAGCAAGCTGGGCAGTATCTAAGACTGAACCTGAATTGAGGGAGAAGGAGTACGTGAATTTTGGTTCTGCATCTAGCTGTTTTGTTTTTTTTTTTGATAATTGTATTCTTGAACCTTTATTTATCCATCAATATGGATATAAATATCCAATATGGATATTTATCCATCACATGGAGAGCTCGTGTAGAAACGGTGAAGTTGTAAATTTGCAGAGATTGTTTTCCAACTGTTCTTTTTTCCTGACACAGAAGGTAGATGCCCTAGATTTTATGTTTTTGCTTAATTCTGATAGACCCTCAAGAAAATGGAGATGGATACCATGTTTAAGGTTTGGAAGACTATGGCAACCCACTCCAGTACTCTTGCCTGGAAAATCCCATGGACAGAGGAGCCTGGTAGGCTGCAGTCCATGGGGTTGCTAAGAGTCAGACACGACTGAGCGACTTCACCTTCACTTTTCACTTTCATGCATTGGAAAAGGAAATGGCAACCCACTCCAGTGTTCTTGCCTGGAGAATCCCAGGGACGGGGGAGCCTGGTAGGCTGCCATCTCTGGGGTTGCACAGAGTCGGACACGACTGAAGTGACTTAGCAGCAGCAGCAGACTTAACATTAAGAGATTCCCCTCCCCAAGTTAACCTAAAGGTTCAATGCAGTCTCAATCAAAATCCCAGAAAGGTATTTTAAAAAATCTTAAGAATATCAACAAACCATAAAATTTACATGGAAATGCAAAGGACTTAGAGTAGCCAAAATAATTGAGGGGGAACATAGTTGGAGGGCAAACACTATGTAATTTAAAGACTTACTATGAAATGGCATAGATAAAAGATAGTGCAGCATCCTGTGAGCAGACAGACTTGATCCCTGGGGCAGGCTAGAGAGTCTAGAAATTGTTGTTAGTCACTCAATTGTGTATGACTCTTTGCGAACCCATTGACTGTAGCCTGCCGGACTCCTCTGTCCAGGGAATTCTCCAGGCAAGAATACTAGAGTGGGCTGTCATTCCCTTCTCCAGGCAATGTTCTCAACCCAGGGATTGAACCCTGCATTGCAGGCAGATTCTTTACCATCTGAGCCACCAGGGAAACCCAGAGAGTCTAGAAACAGACCACAGATCAATGGTCCACAGACTTCCACCAGAGAGACAAACTAATTTAATGGAGAATGGGCTGGCTTTTCAACAAGTCATGCTAGAACTGTTGTGTATCTAGATGGAAAAAAGGGAACCTTGATTCTTAAGCTATACTGTAATTAAAGAAAAAAAAAAGAACTTGAGATAGATCATAAACAGATATTTCTGATAGCTCATTTAGGTAGACCCTAATAGTTGATTCTTTTGTAATCAAAGGACTAACTACATTTTATTGTAATCATGTATCGTGAGGGAGGAACAGTGTGCTAAATGCTGAGAGGGTAGCAGAGGAAGAAGTTGTTTTCTCTCTTTTCATTGTGGAGCATTCTTAACACTGCCCTCTTTTTATTGGATGATAACATAAGCAAAACACAAAACCCCAAAGCCATGTTCTTGGTGGTACCTTCAGAGAGTAGATTTTGGTTCTCTTACTGTCCTCTTCCTCTTATTTTACAAGTGAATCTCACTTTAGCTTATGCAGAGAGCTCAGGAAAAGTGGTCTCAAACCTGGTTTACATTCATTTAAACAAGCCTATTTTATTTTATTTTTTTGGAATTATCAAAATGGTAATTTATGATTTTTTTATCTTTATTTTTTTAAATTTTATTTTATTTAACTTTACAATATTGTATTGGTTTTGCCATATATCAAAATGAATCTGCCACAGGTATACATGTGTTCCCCATCCGGAACCCTCTTCCCTCCTCCCTCCTCATACCATCCCTCTGGGTCATCCCAGTGCACCAGCCCCAAGCATCCAGTATTGTGCATCGAACCTGGACTGGCAATTCATTTCATGTATGATATTATACATATTTCAATGCCATTCTCCCAAATCATCCCACCCTCTCCCTCTCCCAGAGTCCAAAAGACTGTTCTATACATCAGTGCCTCTTTTGCTGTCTCATATACAGGGTTATGGAGAAGGCAGTGGCACCCCTCTCCAGTACTTTTGCCTAGAAAATCCCATGGACGGAGGAGCCTGGTAGGCTGCCGTCCGTGGGGTCGCTAGAGTCAGACACGACTGAGCGACTTCACTTTCATTTTTCACTGTCATGCATTGGAGAAGGAAATGGCAACCCACTCCAGTGTTCTTGCCTGGAGAATCCCAGGGACGGAGGAGCCTGGTGGGCTGCCATCTGTGGGGTCGCAGAGTCAGACACAACTAAAGCGACACAGCAGCAGCAGCAGCAGCATACAGGGTTATCGTTACCATCTTTCTAAATTCCATATATATGCGTTAGTATACTGTATTGGTCGGAGAAGGCAATGGCACCCCACTCCAGTACTCTTGCCTGGAAAATCCCATGGATGGAGGAGCCTGGAAGGCTGCAGTCTATAGGGTCGCTGACGGTCGGATACGACTGAGCGTATTCACTTTCACTTTTCACTTTCATGCATTGGAGAAGGAAATGGCAATCCACTCCAGTGTTCTTGCCTGGAGAATTCCAGGGACGGGGGAGCCTGGTGGGCTGCCGTCTATGGGGTCACACAGAGTCGGACACGACTGAAGTGACTTAGCAGCAGCAGCAGCATACTGTATTGGTATTCTTCTTTCTGGCTTACTTCACTCTGTATAATAGGCTCCAGTTTCATCCACCTCATTAGAACTGATTCAAATGTATTCTTTTTAATGGCTGAGTAATACTCCATTGTGTATATGTACCACAGCTTTCTTATCCATTCATCTGCTGATGGACATCTAGGTTGCTTCCATGTCCTGGCTGTTATAAACAGTGCTGTGATGAACATTGGGATACACGTGTCTCTTTCAGTTGTGGTTTCCTCAGTGTGTATGCCCAGCAGTGGGATTGCTGGATCATAAGGCAGTTCTATTTCCAGTTTTTTAAGAAAGCTCCACACTGTTCTCCATAGTGGCTGTACTAGTTTGCATTCCTACCAACAATGTAAGAGGGTTCCCTTTTCTCCACACCCTCTCCAGCATTTATTGCTTATAGACTTTTGGATCGCAGCCATTCTGACTGGCGCGAAATGGTACCTCATAGTGGTTTTGATTTGCATTTCTCTGATAATGAGTGATGTTGAGCATCTTTTCATGTGTTTGTTAGCCATCTGTATGTCTTCTTTGGAGAAATGTCTATTTAGTTCTTTGGCCCATTTTTTGGTTGGGTCATTTATTTTTCTGGAATTGAGCTGTAGGAGTTGCTTGTATATTTTTGAGATTAGTTGTTTGTCTGTTGCTTCATTTGCTATTATTTTCTCCCATTCTGAAGGCTGTCTTTTCACCTTGCTTATAGTTTCTTTTGTTGTGCAGAAGCTTTTAAGTTTAATTAGGTCCCATTTGTTTATTTTTTATTTTATTTCCAATATTCTGGGAGGTGGGTCATAGAGGATTCTGCTGTGATGTATGTCGGAGAGTGTTTTGCCTATGTTCTCCTCTAGGAGTTTTATAGTTTCTGGTCTTACGTTTAGATGTTTAATCCATTTTGAGTTTATTTTTGTGTATGGTGTTAGAAAGTGCTCTAGTTTCATTCTTTTACAAGTGGTTGACCAGTTTTCTCAGCACCACTTGTTAAAGAGATTGTCTTTAATCCATTGTATATTCTTGCTTCCTTTGTCAAAGATAAGGTGCCCATATGTGCGTATCTCTGGGCTTTCTATTTTGTTCCATTGATCTATATTTCTGTCTTTGTGCCAGTACCATACTGTCTTGATGACTGTGGCTTTGTAGTAGAGCCTGAAGTCAGGCAGGTTGATTCCTCCATTTCCATTCTTCTTTCTCAAGATAGCTTTGACTATTCGAGGATTTTTGTATTTCCATACAAATTGTGAAATTATTTGTTCTAGCTCTGTGAAGAATACTGTTGGTAGCTTGATAGGGATTGCATTGAATCTATAAATTGCTTTGGGTAGTATACTCATTTTCACTATATTGATTCTGCCAATCCATGAACATGGTATATTTCTCCATCTAAACAAGCCTGTTTTAAAATGTACTAGGAAATCCTGACATTTAAACAGTCCTGTGCTGTCACGTTAGTAAGCAAGGACTCCTCCTGTTTAGCTAGTGTTCTTCCGGCAGTTCTGTCCTGGGGTTCTGCCCACTGGGGTCCACCTGCCCTCTAATTGGAGTCTGGGGGTGGGGAGCACAGCTGGTTGGTGCACCCTCACTCAGCACTATCAGTTCTCTGGTGGCCCCAGGCTGGTGTACTTCCTGGACTTCTCCCAATCACAGTGTTGGCTCTGTCTTCCTGTAGGCACGAGTATTAGATGTTAAATGAAATTTCAACTCAGTCCCTTCTGCATGCTGGGTTCAGGACTGCTTTTTGACATCAGTAGAAATTAAAGAATTCATGACTGATGTGAGGAAGGGTGAAAGAAGTTCTCCATGCACCCCATTTGCCAATCTCTGATGTACAGTGTGGAGTCTTGTCTGCCTCTCCCCTTTAGTGTGGAGGGGAGAAATTTGCCCCTTTAGGCATCCTGGACTTGGTTCTTAGGTTAATCCAAGGTTGTTGAATGCTTTGAAGCGAATGACATGATGGCTAAGACAGTGATAGACCTAGGACCGTTCTTTCCTTTATTTTTCTTAAGTATTTTGAGAGCTTTACCTTTTGGCATTGTTCTAAGATGTGGGGAACACTGTTTTGAGCAAGACCCCTAAGATCTGGCCCTAGTGGAGCTGACATTCCAGTTCCAGGTTAAAGGCTTCTTGACGTACATTCTCCCTTGTCAATTTCCTGAAGCGTTCAGCTCAAATCCAGCCAACCACCATCTCTCTAAGAGGAAGCGACCTCTCTGTTCTCTGAAATCATTTGTGTGCCTTGCTGGGTCTAAGAGCATGGCATTTGTTACAGCACATCGTATTGTGGCACTTTGTGGAAGAGGCCAGGCTACCCTCCGGAAAAGTGGACCTTTTTTGGGTGTGGTGGGAGGAGAAGAATGAGGAGAGTCTCTGGGGTGCCTTCTAAGCAGGGAATGTTCAGCAAATATTTATTGAGCAAGTTCATATCTGCATGGGAGAATCACTCAGATCATCCTACAAACAGCCAACTGGAATCCAGCTTTTCAGGCGAGCTTTTTGAATACTTAGGAAATCTGCTGAATGTAGGTAAGGTGAGAGCCCTCCTGCCAGGAAACCCTTTAGTTTGTTTCTGGAGCTTTCTTAATAGGAAAGTGCACCCAAAGGTTGAGGCAGTCTTAAATTGGCAGTGCGTTTGAAACAAGTAACAATGTGTTGTGACCTTTCCCTGGGGTCTTGCATACTTTGATGTGGCAGAAGCAAGCATGTCTCTGTACTTATAAATAGCTGTGCAACTGGAGAATTACACTCTGGGGCCCTAAGTTAAAACAGCTGATTTTGCTCCTGTTGTAGAGCCAGAAAAACATCTTTTTGGAATCACAGATGAGTAGAATGGCATTCAGACAGGATATTAATCTTCCTAGGAATTATACCAGGAAAGCTGAAAGCTCCATTTTAATCCTACAGTGCTCCCTGTCGTTCTTGTTTTGGGCTTGTGTATCTGTTTGTTGTTGAGCATATGTGAAATGATCCACAGATTATTTTTTTTAATTTTTTATTGGAGGATAATTGCTTTACAATATTATGCTGGTTTTTGCCATACATCACCATGAATCAGCCACATGTATACATATATCTCCACCCTCTTGAGCCTATTTCCCCTCTCCTACCCCATCCCATCCCTCTAGGTTGCCACATATGGAGATTCCTTAAAAAACTAGGAATAGAGCTACCATATGACCCACTAATCCTGTTTTTTAAAATTTATTGTTGACAAATAATCAAACATCTTCATTTCTCTTTAACTTAAAAACACTTGCTGGGCTGTGCTTAAGTAACTTAAGGGTCAGCAGGGACCTTAAAACCATTTCAGGTGGTGTATCCCAAAGAACTGATCTATGAATCATTCTAAAAGTCAACTGGGGGGACTTCCCTGGTGGTCCAGTGGCTAAGGCTTTGCACTCCCAATGCAGGGGGCCTGGGTTCAATCCCTAGACAGGGAGCCAGATCCCACATGCAGCAACTAAGACCCAGTGCAGCCAAATTAAAATAAATAAATGATTAAAAAAAAGTCAACAGGAGAAAAAATATAAAGATATTGTCTATTAAGATAAATGTATTCAAAGCATCACCTTTTATTGAAAGATGATATCCGCCCTACTTTATAGGCTTTAAAATGGCTGGTTTTAATGAAATGATGGCTTGAGGTTGTTTTCTCAAGGGGGAGGACATTGAAGGGAAAGTTATCAATCAGCATAGCTTAGGGCGGAGTGGGGATTTTCTGCTGAGGGATACCACTCCTCTAGTTTGGTAACCACTCATTTAGTTGAAACCCCATTGGATGCTTGAGTTGTCCTCTTCCTATTACCAAGTCCCCATCCAGTAGGGATGTTTGCACTGGGAACCCAAGGCAGGTTCTCTTCTCGGCAGCTGTGGCTATGGCTGGAGAAGAATAGATGTTCCTACACTTCTGCAGTCATAGCCCAGAGAAATGCCTGGGAGACAGAGCACAGGTGGGTGGGAAGTGTGGGGTGGGCTTTGGGTGGTTGGTTTGATTGCTGTGACTAAAGCAGAAAGCCCATGAGCTTGAGTTACTGCTACGAATTAATTGGGTGGTAATTAAATGCTAACACGGTGGATCAGAGGAACTGTGGAATTGAGGCATAATAAAATGTGGCATGCCTAGTAAGCAATTGAGTTGTCTTCCCAAGGATGTAGGCAGCACCAGGCAGGCGAAGCACAGATGTCTTTAACAAGCTGTGTTTTTTTTGTTTGTTTTTTTTTTTTTGGACTGTTTTGCCCTTTTGTCTTGTAAGGAAGATAGATGAGGTGTTTCTTTGAAATAAAGAGCTGAATCCCATATCATTTGTACCTGAAAACCAGATTCATAATTTTATATGAAATAATCTTTATGGAACTTGATTTTTGACATGCAGAATGTTTACTTGCTATCCTTAGTGAAATTTCAAGCCTTGCTTTCTCTCTTTTTTTGGTTGTAAATTTTGGATTTCTTTTTTTCTTTTCTTTCTCTTTTTTTGCACTTCTCATTCAGATCAGATCAGATCAGTCGCTCAGTCGTGTCCGACTCTTTGCAACCCCATGAATCACAGCATGCCAGGCCTCCCTGTCCATCACCAGCTCCCAGAATTCACTCAGACTCATGTCCATCGAGTCAGTGATGCCATCCAGCCATCTCATCCTCTGTTGTCCCCTTCTCCTCTTGCCCCCAATCCCTCCCAGCATCAGAGTCTTCTCCAATGAGTCAACTCTTTGCATGAGGTGGCCAAAATACTGGAGTTTCAGCTTTAGCATCTTTCCTTCCAAAGAAATCCCAGGCCTGATCTCCTTCAGAATGGACTGGTTGGATCTCTTTCCAGTCCAAGGGACTCTCAAGAGTCTTCTCCAACACCACAGTTCAAAAGCATCAATTCTTCGGCGCTCAGCCTTCTTCACAGTCCAACTCTCATATCCATACATGACCAGAGGAAAAACCATAGCCTTGATTAGACAGACCTTTGTTGGCAAAGTAATGTCTCTGCTTTTGAATATGTGATCTAGGTTGGTCATAACTTTCCTTCCAAGGAGTAAGCGTCTTTTAATCTTATGGCTGCAGTCACCATCTGCAGTGATTTTGGAGCCCAGAAAAATAAAGTCTGACACTGTTTCCACTATTTCCCCATCTATTTCCCATGAAATGATGGGACTGGATGCCATGATCTTTGTTTTCTGAATGTTGAGCTTTAAGCCAACTTTTTCACTCTCCACTTTCACTTTCATCAAGAGGCTTTTTAGTTCCTCTTCACTTTCTGCCATAAGATTCCATGTAAATTCTTCACAGTGGCTCTCTGAGTAAGCCTTAATTGGTACATTTGATAGAGAAGAATAAAAGTACCATTTAATTATGGTGGTAAATTTTAAAATGTGATATTTTCTTCTAGATGAATTTTTGAGCACTGTAGTACATTTTTAAGCATTGAAGAAAAAAATTTTTTTAAGATGTGGGCAATTTGAAATAAAAGTGGCCAAATTGGTATTGTACTGAAAAGAAATTTCAAGAAGTAGGTCTTCCCTGGTGTCTCAGACAGTAAAGAATCTGCCTGCAATGTAGGAGACCCAGATTTGATCCCTGAGTTGGGTAGATCCCCTTGAGAAGGGAATGGCAATTCACTCCAATATTCTTACCTGGAGAATTCCGTGGGCAGAGGAGCCTGGCAGGCTACAGTCCATGGGGTTGCAAAGTTTCAGACACGACTGAGCTAGTTGAGCTAGCTGCTTAACACTTAACTTATAAAGTAGGGAAATGTTATTTTTTAATACATTTTAACTTTGAACAAGTGATAAAAAGTAAAAATTTTATAACTTAGTTCACTTTCTTAAATTTCCCTTGAAAATAAGGGTTCAAGCTTTGAGCATAAACTTTTTTAGTTTAAAATTGTCTAGGTTTATGTTTTCGCTTTTACAATACATTATTTTCTGTGATAGTTTTAGCCTATTAAAGATCTGTATATAGCCGTTATTTTCCCTTCCTTCTGTGAATAGAATATTCTTTTAAAAATTACTTATTTGGTTGTGCTGGGTGCTGTCTTTGGGCTTTTCCTAGGTATGGGGAGTGGCGGGGACTCTTGATTGCAGTGCAAGGACTTCTCATTGCAGTGACTTCTCTAGCTGCAGAGCACAGGCTCTAGGCTCTCAGGCTTCAGCAGTTGCAGCAGGCAGGCTCAGTGGTTTTGGTGCACGAGCCTAGCTACTCTGAGGCATGTGGAATCTTCCCAGATCAGGGATCGTAGCTGTGTCCCCTGCATTGGCAGGCAGGTTCTTACCTTCTGTACCACCGGAGAAGTCCTGATCTATTACTTCTAATCACCGTTTACTTCAGTGCTGCTTCACATACATGTGATGGTAAGGGTGACACTTTTTTTCTTTACTGAAGTGTAGTTGATTCACACTGTTGTATTTCAGGTGTACAGCAAAGTGATTGAGTTAGACACACACATATATATTTTTCTTTTTCAGGTTATTTTCCATTATGGGTTATTACAGCATATTGAATATAGTTCTCTGTGCTATACAGTGGGTCCTTGTTGTTTATTTTATATATAGTAGTAGATATCTGTTAATCCCAAACTGCTAATTTATCCTCTCCCCTCTTTACCCCTTTGGTAACCATAAGTCTGTTTTCTATGTCTGTGAGTCTGTTTTATAAATTCATTGGCATCATTTAAGTGATGACATATAATATTTGTCTTTCTCTGTATGTATGATAGTTTCTAGGTTTGTCCGTGTTGCTGTAATGGCACTGTTTCATTCTTTTTTATGACTGAATAATATTCCATTGTGTATACATACCGCATCTTCTATAGTCATTCCTCTGTTGATGCATATTTGGTTGCTTCTATGTTTGGTTATTATAAATAATGCTGCTATGAATATTGAGATGAATGTATCTTTTTTTGAATAAAAGAGTTTTGGTCTTCCAGATACATGCCCAGGAGTGAGATTACTGAATCATACGATATTTCTAATTTTAGTTTTTTAAGGAACCTCCATACTGTTCTCCATAGTGGCTGTACCAATTTACATTCCTACCAACATTGTAGGAGGCTATCCAGATGGTGCTAGTGGGAAAGAATTCACTTGCCAATGCAGGAGACATAAGACAAGGGTTCTATCCCTGGGTTGGGAAGATTCCCTGGAGGAGGGCATGGCAACCCACTCCAGTATTCTTGCCAGACAAGCATGGAGGGCTACAGTCCATAGGGTCGCAGTGTTGGACACGACTGAAGTGACTTAGCACGCACACAACAGTGTAGAAGAGTTCTATTTTCTCCACACTGTCTACAACATTTATTGTTTGTAGATTTTTTGATGGCCTGTCTGGCCAGTATGAGTTTGATACCTCATTGTAATTTTGACTTGCATTTCTCTAATAGTGATTAAAGTAAAGAAGAGAGTGAAAAAGTTGGCTTAAAGCTCAACATTCAGAAAACTAAGATCATGGCATCCAGTCCCATCACTTCATGGCATATAGATGGGGAAACAGTGGAAACAGTATCAGACTTTATTTTCTTGGGCTCCAAAATCACTGCAGATGGTGACTGCAGCCATGAAATTAAAAGATGCTTACTCCTTCGAAGGAAAGTTATGACCAACCTAGATAACATATTCAAAAGCAGAGACATTACTTTGCCAACAAAGGTCCGTCTAGTCAAAACTATGGTTTTTCCAGTGGTCATGTACGGATGTGAGAGTTGGACTGTGAAGAAAGCTGAGTGCTGAAGAATTGATGCTTTTGAACTGTGGTATTGGAGAAGACTCTTGAGAGTCCCTTGGACTGGAAAGAGATCCAACCAGTCCATCCTAAAGGAGATCAGTCATGTGTGTTCATTGGAAGGACTGATGCTAAAGCTGAAACTCCAATATTTTGGCCACCTCAGGCGAAGAGTTGACTCACTGGAAAAGACCCTGATGCTGGGAGGGATTGGGGGCAGGAGGAGAAGGGGATGACAGAGGATGAGATGGCTGGATGGCATCACCGACTCGACGGACATGAGTTTGGGTAAACTCCCAGAGTTGGTGATGAACAGGGAGGCCTGGAGTGATCCCAAAGAGTCAGACACGACTGAGCAACTGAACTGAATAATTAACTATGACAAACACTTGTGGATGGGTTTACCATAAACCAGGCTCTAATACCCGGAGAAGGCCATGGCACCCCACTCCAGTACTCTTGCCTGGAAAATCCCATGGTTCGAGGAGCCTGGTAGGCTGCAGTCCACGGTGTCTCTAAGAGTCAGACATGACTGAACGAGTTCACTTTCACTTTTCACTTTCATGCATTGGAGAAGGAAATGGCAACCCACTCCAGTGTTCTTGCCTGGAGAATCCCAGGGGCGGGAGAGCCTGGTGGGCTGCCATCTATGGGGTCACACGGAGTCGGACATGACTGAAGCGACTTAGCAGCAGGGTGAAAGTCCTGTTCTTATCTTCATTTTACATATAAAGAAACTAAGCTACAGATTAGTTAAGTAACTTGCTTAGGATCCTGTCATACTTCGTGGAAATCAGTCCCGAATATTCTTTGGAAGGAGTGATGCTGAAGCTGAAGCTCCAGTAGTGAAGCTTGGCCACCTGAAGTGAAGTATTGACTCACTGGAAAAGACCCTGATGCTGGGAAAGATTGAAGGCAGGAGGAGAAGGGGATGACAGAAGATAAGATGGTTGGATTGCATTGCTGACTTGATGGGCATGAGTTTGAGCAAGCTCCAGGAGTTAGTATGGACAGGGAAGCCTGGCATGCTGCGGTTCATGGGGTCACAAAGAGTTGGACACGACTGAGCGACTGAACTGAATTGATACTTAGTGACAGAGCCAGGATTTGAACCAAGGGGTCTGGTTCTAGGGTCTGTGATTTTAGCTATCATCCTGTGCCTCATGTCTGCATATACTGGTCGTGCTGACAGGGGTGGTTTTGAGTGGATCAGGATCTTAGAGTAACTATTTAATATAAATAGACTTTTTTTTTTTTTTCCAGTAAGAGTTTACCTTTTTGGAAGAATGACTCTTGTATGTTAAAGCCTCAGTTCAATAGTAAAGCCTGTTTGTTTTAGCCAGTTATGTATAATAGCATTTGTTACATGTTATTCCATTGATGACCTTCTATTTCTGTTATCTTATGAATTTCTAGTTTGTGATAATCATAATAAAATACAGATATACCAGCTGACACTTCAAACCTGTCTGAGCAAAATTCCAAGGGATCTTCTGATAGGATCTAGATTTCAAAGAATGTTTTAGCATTGGGATTCCACTTCTGACTCAGCAGCCGGGTGTGAAGTGTCCATCCCCACTTGGATCCTTGGCATGTTTTGCCTGGAACGCATAACTCTAGGACTGGCTCCATCTGGCTCTCTGAGCCCCACCCTGCTAGCATCTCACTCATCCCACAGAGCCAGGGAGGAAAGGGGTTTAGTGGGGGGGCTTGTCAGTTCTTGGCCTTTCACATGCCTCCCTTCCCAGCAGGACCACCAACCAGCCTGCCTTGACCCCTGCCTACCTTCTACCTCCCTGCCTGGAACTCCCTCTACTCAGCCACTTTCTTATCCTTGGGCTCCCTTGAGAGCAAGAGAGAATCCAATGGCTTTGATTCAGTGTCCACATCCTGTTGTTTCCCAATAGGAAGAGGAAACATTAAGGCTGGGGTTTGGATAGAGATCTTAGTTTCAAATTAATTCTGTATTTAAAGCTCTTATTTTTATAAGCCACTTGAAGCAGAATGTTCTTCACACATAGAAGTTTTCAGGTTGGAATCCTACCAACAGACTGTATTTTCCCATTCTTTTTGATGTTGTCCCTGGTGGTTTTGTTAAGCACTTTCCAAAGTGAGCTGGGAAGTTGTGGTTCCAGGGCCCCAAATGGCCCACATTCAGTGTCCCAGATCATGACATGTCTTGTCAGCCCATCAGTCAACACTGGGGGTCCACCAGAACACGCTGTCTTCTCAAGGACTCAGGGCTGTGGGTGCAGAAGCATTGGCCCTGTGAGGTAGTGACCCAGAGGGTAGGGGCACTGGCTTCAAGGGCAGTCAGACATGGATGTTGCTTAGTGGCTTTGGGCAAACATTTCATCTCGCTGAAGTTCTGTTTCTTAAGCTGTAAAATGGGGACTATGTTGGCTCTTATCTTAGGCTAGAGTTGAGATTGGGCTTCCCTGGTGGTTCAGATGGTAAAGAATCTGCCTGCAATGCAGAAGACCCGGGTTCAAGCCCTGGGTTGGGAAGATCCTCTGGAGAAAGGAATGGCTACCCACTCCAGTATTCCTGCCTGGAAAATTCCATGGACAGAGGCATTGGGATAATTTAGGTAACGAGATATTATAGGTATGTGGTGATGATACATGCAAAATATATGGATCTTGTCTGACACATAATAAAACTACTTCTTTGAGCTGGGCCTGGGAATTAGCACGCCATTTAATTTGTAAGTTATGGTTATTGTTGCCCCAGACCCCGTTTGGAGCCTCTGTTTCTTTTCACCTGCTGATCTGCCCATGGTGATGTTTTGCCCACCTGAGGGTAGTAGTGTGGTTGGTGATTTGCAGCTGCAGGGTAGACTGTGGTGGGCCTGAGCACCAAGCATTGCCCTGCCTCTCCCCACTGGATGCCTCCAGGCCCTTGAAACAACTCTGAGAATGAATGATAAAGTGTGTGGTTATAGATGTGAAAGGACAGCCTCTAGAGAATCCAAATGCATGATATAAAGTAATACCACTTGCCCTTCCCAAGTTCAGAAAAGGAAGTCACATTTGGAATGAAGTGTGAAAGTTAAGACGTACAGGTTGTCCCTTGGCCTTGTGTTGTGTTTAACTCTTTGTGACCCAATGGACTGTAGCCTTCCAGGTTCCTCTGTCCTTGGGATTCTCCAGATAGGAATACTGGAGTGGGTTGCCATGCCCTCCTCCAGGGTGTCTTCCCGACCCAGGCATTGAACCTGCATTGGAAGGTAAGTTCTTTACCACTAGCGCCACCTATTCCCAAGCACTTTGATAACAAGTTCCTGCAATGCCAGTGGGCTGACTTCTGATTGTGCGTCACCCATCTCTCGCTGAGTGCCAGGCCCTGAAGCAAGTCTGTCTTTTGTCCTCACTTAGGTGTGACCGCAAGCCGTGGATCCTCCTTCTGCTTGTGCTGCTTCCAGCTGTTTCTGAGAGGTGATTCACTAAGGATGATTAGGCAGCTACTAGGAGAACTTGGCACCTGTGACGTATCAAAAGAGTAAAACATACAGGCATCTGAGGGGTCACTCAGCCTGTTTTTTGTGTTCAGGCATCTTTCTAAGTTAAGGAAAGGCTGATGACATTATAGGAAGTACTCTCTGCTTCTACATGAAAAATTCAACACCCACCCCCTCAAAGGTTGGGCTCAGCTTCAAACTGCCCACTAGAGGCTTGTGAAAATTTCTTTAAATGGTCCCTTTTATTTTTTTCTTATGAATACTTCAATTTTGTATTCAATCTCATAGTACATCTTATCTCTTTTAACATAGTAATGGTATTTTTCTTCCCAAATCCTAGAGGAGGATTGACTGGCCTGTAAGAGATGGCACATTTGTCCTGTAGCTCCCCTGCCTGCAGTGCACCCCTGGGGGGACACGTGAGAAGTAGAGGCCTTTTTGCCCCCAAAAGAAGGATGCCTTGTGGGAGGATTTAGCCATGCTCCTTGAGTTTCTAGAGATTAATACTCAAAAACTTCACTCCTAATTCTTTCATTTACTTGTTTATTTATGGCTGTGCAAGGGTTTTCTCTAGTTGTAGCAAGTGGGGGCAGCCCAACTAGAAGCTCACTAGCTGTGGTGCGTGAGCTTCTCATTGTGGTGGCTCCTCTTGTGGAGCACGGGTTCCAGTGCACATGGGCTCGGTAGTCGTGGTGCGTGGGCTTAGTTGCTCCGCGGCATGTGGGATCTTCCTGGACCAGGTATCAAACTCGTGTTCCCTGCATTGGCAGGCAGATTCTTCACCACTGGACCACCAGGGAAGTCCTTATTCCTAACTTTCATTAATTGACCATTGTGGAATTTCTAGAGATTAATACTTCTAACTCAGGATGTATTCCAGCTGTTCTCTTGAGCCAGGGTTGAATGAGCAGCCCCGTTTTTCTAAATTTCTTGTCTTTAGTTCAAAATAGATCTTTAAATTGCCTTCACATGGTCTTTTTTGGATGTCTTACCGAGGAGCCAGCAGCAACCTGGTTGGTTTTACCCCTCTCTGTAAAAGGCTGTGAGTTAAAGGCCTCCTCCTGGTGCCCTGGTTTCAGTGTCTAGTCCTGGTCAGTGCCCACAGGAATACCCTTCATTGATGACCAGGTTCTGCTCACGAGTTAGAACTAGAGGCTGGTGAATCTGACATTAATACAGCTGGATGAATTTCCCACGGTTTGCATGTCACATAGTCTTCCAGCCCCTTGATGTCTCTGCATGGTTTGGGTCTGTCATAGCAAAGTAAAATTTTCATCTTTTAATGGTGACACGCCTCCATTTCATGGAAAGAACATCATTTCTAGGGCCCTCTGGCTGAGTTTTCTCTGTCTCTTCTCTTTGAGTGGCTCATTTCTGGGCCTATTAATTCAGAAATGTCTCTGGGTCAGAAAACCTTTTTTGTTTTCTACTTCTAAGCTTTTCTTTATTCTTGATAACATTGATAAACCTAAATATCATGGTAACTCTTTCTAAAAAGACCCAGAAGTGTCAGAGAAACATAGATTGCTATATACACTTTTCATAACTAAGCCAACACTCTGTCTTCTCTATCAAGATGTTTATTGATGTACTTCAGAAATATAGATGATAATTGTTCAAAGGCGTAATTTTCCCTTTCAGATTTTATATTTTCTCTTAATAGATGACTTTTTAAATTCGGTGATTGTGTTAACTGAATAGACATTGAACCAACTCTTGATAATTCTTGGATTCTCCTTACATTAAGGTGAATAAAAAAGTGGGACTATTTGTTTATATATTATTTATCCATAGTATCTTTGTTTCGTGGAAGGAGAAACCATCCTTCAAAATCTTCTGTACTGCACTGCTGGTTTGGGTAAGGATATTTGGGAAAGGGTACTCTGGACATTTACAAACCTAGGATAATGTTCTCTCCTGCTCGAGTTTGTAACAGTATCTTTTCCCCATTCATCTAGCCTGAAAAGGTGAATACTCAGTCTTTCCCAAATCATTCTCTTCCAGCCTTCATTTAAAGACCCTCTGTTATGGATTGAATGTTTGTGTTCTCCCAAGATTGATATGGTGAAATCCTAACCCCTAATGTGACAGTGTTGGGAGGTGGGACTTTGGGAGGTGATTAGGTCATGAGGGTAGAATCCTCATGAATGAGATTGTAGGTGCTACATTCTCACTCGTGTCTAACTTTTTGCCATCCTGTGGACTGTAGCCCAACAGGCTCCTCTGGCCATGGAATTTTCCAGGCAAGAATTCTGGCATGGGTTGCCATTCCCTTCTCTAGAGGATCTTCCTGACCCAGGGATTGAACCCACAACTCCTATGTCTCCTGCACTGGCAGTTGGATTCTTTACCTCTGCTGCTGCTGCTGCTGCTGCTGCTGCGAAGTCACTTCAGATGTGTCCGACTCTGTGCGACCCCACAGACGGCAGCCCACCAGGCTCCCCCATCCCTGGGATTCTCCAGGCAAGAACACTTTACCTCTAACACCACCTAAAAGAGGTCCCTCTTGGCTCCCTTGCCCTCCCACTATGTGAGGACACAAGCAAGAAGATTGCCATCTCTGAACTTCATTAGATGCTGAATCTGCTCACACCTTGATCCTCCAGTCCCCAAAATGTGAAAAACAAATACCTTATTTATGCAACTCAGTCTGCAGTGTTTTTTTTTTTAACTTTTTATTTTATATTGGAATATAGCCAGTTAACAATATTGTGATAGATTCAGGTGAACAACAAAGGGACTCAGCCATCCATATACTTGCTATAGCACCTTGAATGGGCTAATATGCCCTCTGACTCCACATTCTCCAGTGGGTGACATATAAACCCGGGTGGTCATCTGAGCCCTCCTCACAAGGGTGGCCGTTGTCTCCCTCCTGTCAGTGCCTCATCTCCCCACACCACCTCCTGTGTAAAGTACCTACTCTGCAGGCCTGTGTACTTTAGCCATGCTCTTCTTTTGCATACTGTACTTGTCCCCCTGTCACTAGGCATGGTGTCCACCTCACTCCCTAAAGCCCAGCAGCAGTGATTCCTCCTCTGCACCTTTTCTGGTCCACTTACTACCTGGCTATGAGGTGGAGTCTTCCTCCCCAAGCCCCTGTGACATGTCATCTCACCTCAGTGTTCATGTCCTTTTACTGTGTCTTAAGTTCCTTGCTCTATTGCAAATGTTGAGTTTCCTTCATCTTTGCAGGGGAGGGGGTCGGCTGTCCTGTATCCTGGGGTCCATGTGGGCAGTGGAGGGAGTACATATGACAGCCATGTAGACCTGGGTTCACCTCCTGCTTTTGTCCTTGAGCTGTGTGCCCTTGGGCAAGTCATTTAACCTCCAGCCGCCCCTGGAAATGCCCCATCACTTTTCTCTGTAGGATGACTGTGAGAATGGACGCTGAGATGGGACAGCCAGGTAAGGGTCCTTGAAGAGTGTCCTGTACATGAGAAACATGTGGTCAATGCAAGTTCCTTGCCCAGTCCTCAGTCCAAACAGGGTCTTGAAGCAGCTGTGCATGAAATTGGTGCCTGGTAAATACTGACTGAATTGCAGGCCCCCTCAGGGCCTGTAGGGCATTTTGCAGCTACAGATCAAATTGGCATAAAAATCTGTAGCCTGACGTGTGAGAGCTGTGAGTCAGGCTCTATCGCACCAATTTCTGTCTTTTAAAAAATATATTTTTGTATATTTATTTTTGGCTATGTTGGGTCTTCGTTGCTGTGCTTCGGCTTTGGTGGCTTCTCATGTGGAGCACAGATTCTAGAGAGTGTGGGCTGCAGTAGTTGTTGCAAGTGGCTTCAGTAGTTGCAACTCTAGGGTGCAGCCTCAGTAGTTGTGGCACACAGGTGTAGTTGCCCCGCAACACATGGAATCTTCCTGGACCAGGGATTGAACTGTGTCTCTTGCATTGCAAGGTGAGTTCTTAAGCACTGGATCCTGAGGGAAGCTCTGAATTCTGTCTTTACTAGAGACAGAGAATGTTCCAGATCTCTTACATGTTAATCTCTTCTCCCCCAACCCCCTTATTGGAGCAAGAGAGAATGATAGTTCCCTGTTAGGGAGCAGACAGAAACCTCAGTGTTATCTTTGCTCTAATTTGGAGGGCCTATCTTTCCACTTTCTTGCTTAAATTATGTGCACAGCACACACTGTGACTTGCCCCTTCCCCTCCTGTCGCAAATCCCTTAAAGGCTACCAGCTTAATATGAACACATCTTCAATTCTTTCTCAATTCTTTTTGGTAATTAATTTCCCAGAGGTCCTCTTTTTATTACTTGAGAGCAAAAGTTTTGAACAGACTATGAATGAGGTTTGCTTGCTTTCATTATGTTGGTAGTATGTTGAAAAAAATAACCCTAAAACTTCCTCCAACGAGTCAGTGAAATATAATTCTGTTAAAAAGGTCAAATGTGATCCCTTCAAGAGAACACTCCAGTGGTCTTCCTTTAGAACTGTGTATGATATTTTTGGAACAGAGTTTTAATGTGGCTTTTTTTCCTTTCAAAGATCTTTCCTAGCTTGTATTAGGCAGATGAGGTTGTTTAATGAAGAGTTGTAATTAATTCAGAATAGTCATTAGCATGTAAACACAAGCTGACCTTCAAGTACCTTTGAGGAACATTTCACAGTTCATGGGCACAGACATTTGACAGAGGGATGAAGACAGAAATTGTATGTCAGTTTGGTCTATTATTTCAAAACATGGAAGTTAATTTTGTGGCAGGTTATGATGATAATGGAAGGGTTAAAGACTTGCAGAGTTGCAAGCTCAGTTTAATCTTTCAGCTGCCCTTAAGTGAGTCTTCAACAGGTATTGTCACTAAATAATGGGAATAGCTAATGAGAAGAATTTAATCATCTTGGGGTGTGGGATTAACAACTTGGGGAAGTGAAAACTTTACTAAAGGAAGATGTGTCTTGTTATGTACTCATATCCACCGAGGAGAGCAAAAATGTACCTTGCAAACCTTTTAGAGAGTGGAGCAGGTCTGATACAACGGTATAGACCTGGAATGTAAGGACTTGTGTGCCTTTGAACTCCACCTCTGTTTCCTCAAATGATGGGGCTGAGTTAGAGGAGATCTAAGGCCTATTTGAATGCTGAGTTTATTTCTCAGATTTTTGTGATCTCCTATTTAAATCTGTGTGGTAGGTGGCTGGTCATTCTCTCCTAATATGATTCTGACCCCTGTTTATTGTGTCAGTTAGCTGTTGCTATTGTTTCCTCACGATTGTGTGTGTGATGGTTTGTTTCACAGGTTTGTTCATTTTTATTCCTGTGCATTAAATCCTTGTGTGTATATACTATAATGTATCCATTTTACTATTAATGGATTGTTTACAGGCTTTGCCTGTGCCCAAGAGCCAGTGACCATGGCCTTGTGTCTGCTGCACCTGTACACGGACTTTAAGCCTTCTTTCCCCTTTTCTTTGAGATATAACTCGTGCAGGGTCCTATTATTCGTGGAGTTTAGTAAACTTTCGGATGAGCATTCTCACCTAAGAAAAGGATGCTTCGAAGGTTTGCAGGATTGTTATTCAAAATCCTATGGATGGAGGAGCCTGGTGGGCTGCAGTCCGTGGGATCCCTAAGAGTTGGATACGACTGAGCTACTTCACTTTGACTTTTCACTTTCCTGCATTGGAGAAGGAAATGGCAACCCACTCCAGTGTTCTGGCCTGGAGAATCCCAGGGACGGGGGAGCCTGGTGGGCTGCCGTCTATGTGGTCGCACAGAGTTGGACACGACTGAAGCGACTTAGCAGCAGCAGCAGTAAGTTATCTTTAGCCTGATTTGTGTGGACATGCTTACCAGTGACTCAGTGATTGTTGTTGAGGAGAGAACTCCCTGTGGGTTCTGGTTTATTTTATCTTCACTTTACTTGCCCTGTATACATGATTATTTGTGTTTTCATATCAGACTCCTGTGAATTCTTTTGGCAGTGGTGAGATCCTAAAGTATAAATAAATCCAGCAGAACATACTTGGCATCCCTTTGGTAGGCATTCTTTGCCTTCCCTCTGTGTGTGTTTATCACGCCCATACCAGCCGTGCTAGTGACATATCACTTTCGTACAGTGCCTGACTGAGTTCCGTGCCGGTAGAGTCCTCATCCAACAAGATCCTAAGTGGAGATGGGCAACTCCAATAGGACATGGCTGGGACAAAACTGAAATCACAACAAATCCCCAAACTCAAGACGCCGGAGGACACACCCATACCTGAAGGGTGAGCCAATCCAACCAGTTCCTTTTATAGATAGAGATATGGGTTTAGAGAAAGTGGCATGTCGAAATAGAACTCATGTCTTTTTCTGCAGTTCAGGTTGCAGCTTCTCTTAAACTAGTAATATTTATTGGCTGAGGCTAAGGCAGTATTGCGGAGAAGGCAACGGCACCCCACTCCAGTACTCTTGCTTGGAAAATCCCATGGACGGAGAAGCCTGTTAGGCTGCAATCCATGGGGTCAAGAAGAGTCGAACACGACTGAGTGCCTTCACTTTCACTTTTCACTTCCATGCATTGGAGAAGGAAATGGCAACCCACTCCAGTGTTCTTGCCTGGAGAATCCCAGGGGTGGGAGAGCCTGGTGGGGTGCCGTCTATGGGGTCACACAGAGTTGGACACGACTGAAGTGACTTAGCATAGCATAGCAAGGCAGTATTGAAAGAGGACCTGATGTACTCAGAATTTATTATTGCTTTTGGGCAACGAAAGCTTTTTTTTAAAAAAAAAAAAAAACAAGGGCCAGAATAATATGTGATTTTCTGTTCTCTCTTCTTGGCAAGTGACACACAGCATTGTGCCCGCCTCGCTTTAAATGCTCAGTGTTTTTATGTGGGTTGTAGGTTTATTTTGGTCCTAATCACATTATGCTGACATCTAGTTAGTTGTGCTCCTCCGCTTGAAGAATTTTAAATTTCACTTGAGATTTTTTTTTACTACAAATAAGACAAAATTTCAGTGTCAGATGAGGGAATACGCTCACTGTATGGAGTTGTCAGTGACCTGTAATTATCTCAAGCCCTTTGATTTCAACTTGGGAAGCATGCTTGCTTTTAGACAGCTGCTCCAGCCTGGAGAGTTCCCCTCTGCCCTCTGTTTCATTTCCCCATGACTGAAGGCCCCGTGTCCTTCTGCCTTTGGTACTGTCAGTCTCTGCCTGCCTGGCATTAAGCTGGTTGGAATCTTTGGTAGGCAAGTGATCAATCTCATCACTACTTATTTGCTTTATGCTATGAAATCTTTCTTAGTATCTGTGCCTCACATCATTGGGATAGTGGAAAGGTATGTTTGAACAGTTTGCTGGCGATTTCAGGTAAGAGGTGAAAGTGAGCAATTGTATGATAAAGAAGCAGAATACTATTTTGACAAACTTGGGCCTGAGCCTTCTTGCCAAGGCATAGATTGAACAGAGAGGAGGCAAATGTGGGTCTCCTTTGGACCAGGGGTCCCCAACCTCCAAGATCTAATGCCTGATGATTTGACGTGGAATTGATATAATAATAGATGTAACGCACTTGAATCATCCCCAAACTACCCTCCCACTACCCCCTGGTCCATGGAAAAATTGTCCTCTGGTCCATGGTGCCAAAAAGTTCAGGGACTGCTGCTTTGGACCATCAGGTGATGGTATTGCTCTAGCTGTGATGCTGGAGATGGGAAGATGGTGCAACACACTCCCTGTCCTTGCCCACGTGAGCAGTTCTGTGCCGGGCACTGTTTTATTGAACCTTGAAGATCAATGAATATGAGTGAGTGAGCTAAGGAGATTTCAGTGGGGGGTGGGGGTGTCTCCTTCCCCAAGGACAGTGCGAGGCTGTGTTACTAACTTGGAGTATGCTGACCCCTCCTCCTCCTCTGTAGTACCTCCAGTGTCCACCTTTCCTCTCCTTGTCTGTCTGTCCCGCTTTACTGCTCTGTGGGCTCACTCCTCTTTGTTTGTCCTCTTCCTTTTCTTCATACCCCAAACTGCTGTTAACGATCACGGAAAAGTTTAAGGTATTTGTTCTCCTTGGGATAAAATGTGAGGTTTCATGTTTTCTTTGGAAAAATGACTGAGTTACATTGTTACAGAAGCAAAGATACCCCAAGCACAGTTGTGCCTGTTTTGTTTTGTTTTGTTTTGTTTCACTTTGTTAGGGGTTTCGGTTATGTAGCCCATGGCACCCCACTCCAGTACTCTTGCCTAGAAAATCCCATGGACGGAGGAGCCTGGTGGGCTGCAGTCCATGGGGTCGCAAGGAGTCGGACACGACTGAGTGCCTTCACTTTCACTTTTCACTTTCATGCATTGGAGAAGGAAATGGCAACCCACTCCAGTATTCTTGCCTGGAGAATCCCAGGGACGGGAGAGCCTGATGGGCTGCCATCTATGGGGTCGCACAGAGTCGGACACGACTGAAGCGACTTAGCAGCAGCAGCAGCAGCCCACCTTCTCCTAAGGGCCCTGGAGAAAAAGGAGGTGGTGATCGCTGTTGTGTAATGAATCTGATTAGTTATTTGTTGCTCCAATATTTTTTGTTGTTGTTGTTATTTGTTTTTTTAGCAAAATTACTCTGCCTTAGAGGCTGTTTGACATCTAATTAATAAAAAAAATAGTCACATATGCTGTTCGTGTTGTTCTAAGATAATTAGCAGCTATGTGTCTTACTACATTGCCCATCTTGAAACAATATGTGTTAACTCTCCCTCAAAACATACTGATTTGATGGTACAGAGGTTTATTGGGCCTGTTGGAACATTTCCTCCATTTCTCTTTCTTTTAGTTAATAAAATAATTCTGTGAGACTCTACAGCCCATGTTCTAGGTTTCCTAGTAATTTTTTTACCCCTGTACATAGTACATCACCTGCTGAAACCTCAATTTTCTCATCTGAAAAATGGGAGTGGTGGTTTTACCCATCTACAAGGTTACTGTGTGGAGTAGGAGTGTGTATAAAGCACTAACTCTGGGCCCAGCACTTGGTGAGGACTCAGTAGGCGTTGACTCGTAACCCTCCTTTTGGTAACTTGTGCCTGGGGCAGAAAGGAGCCCCGGGCTTGGGGAGGTAGGCAGAGTATAGCTTCTGAAGACAAACTCAAGTTCAGATTTAAGGTCACTAATGTAGGATGTTAGGTAAGAGTTTAAACATATCTGAATCTCAGATGCTTCAACAGAAAATTGAGTTACTATCTGCCTCAGCTGCCATTAGTTTTGAGGATAATACAAAGTGAAGTGACAGTTGCTCAGTCGTGTCCGACTCTTTGTGACCCCTTGGACTGTAGCCCACCAGGCTTCTCTGTCTATGGGATTCTCCAGGCAAGAACACTGGAGTGGGGTGCCATTTCCTTCTCCAAAATTGATGATGATGGCTTATTAAATAAGCTTAACCTTAAGAATCGGTAAAGGCAATGGCACCCCACTCCAGTACTCTTGCCTGGAAAATCTCATGGGTGGAGTAGCCTGGTGGGCTGCAGTCCATGGGTTCGCAAAGAGTCGGACACGACTGAGTGACTTCACTTTCACTTTTACTTTCATGCATTGGAGAAGGAAATGGCAACCTACTCCAGTGCTCTTGCCTGGAGAATCCCAGGGATGGTGGAGCCTGGTGGGCTGCCATCTATGGGTTCGCACAGAGTCGGACACGACTGAAGTGATGCAGTAGCAGCAGCAGCAGCAGCAGCAACCTTAGAGTGGGATAATGCATGGAAAAGTATGGTACTCAGTACAGAGCTACTATTAGTGTGGCATTTTGAGAATAGGATGGAAGTATAATGTTGAAAGCATCACTACGAACAAAGCTAGTGGAGGTGATGGAATTCCAGTGGAGCTATTCCAAATCCTGAAAGATGATGCTGTGAAAGTGCTACACTCAATATGCCAGCAAATTTGGAAAACTCAGCAGTGGCCACAAGATTGGAAAAGGTCAGTTTTCATCCCAATCCCAAAGAAAGGCAATGCCAAAGAGTGCTCAAACTACCGCACAATTGCTCTCATCTCACACGCTAGTAAAGTAATGCTCAAAATTCTCCAAGCCAGGCTTCAGCAATATGTGAACCATGAACTTCCTGATGTTCAAGCTGGATTTAGAAAAGGCAAAGGAACCAGAGATCAAATTGCCAACATCCGCTGGATCATCAAAAAGGCAAGAGAGTTCCAGAAAAACATCTATTTCTGCTTTATTGACTATGCCAAAGCCTTTGACTGTGTAGATCACAATAAACTGTGGAAAATTCTGAAAGAGATGGGAATACTAGACCACCTGATCTGCCTCTTGAGAAATCTGTATGCAGGTCAGGAAGCAACAGTTAGAACTGGACATGGAACAACAGACTGGTTCCAAATAGGAAAAGGAGTACGTCAAGGCTGTATATTGTCACCATGTTTATTTAATTTATATGCAGAGTACATCATGAGAAATGCTGGACTGGAAGAAACACAAGCTGGAATCAAGGTTGCCGGGAGAAATATCAATAACCTCAGATATGCAGATGATACCACCCTTATGGCAGAAAGTGAAGAGGAACTAAAAGCCTCTTGATGAAAGTGAAAGTGGAGAGTGAAAAGGTTGGCTTAAGGCTCAACACTCAGAAAACGAAGATCATGGCATCTGGTCCCATCACTACATGGGAAATAGATGGAGAAACAATGGAAACAGTGTCAGACTTTATTTTTCTGGGCTCCAAAATCACTGCAGATGGTGACTGCAGCCATGAAATTAAAAGACGCTTACTCCTTGGAAGGAAAGTTATGACCAACCTAGATAGCATATTCAAAAGCAGAGACATCACTTTGCCAACAAAGGTTCACCTAGTCAAGGCTATGGTCTTTCCTGTGGTCATGTATGGATGTGAGAGCTGGACCGTGAAGAAGGCTGAGCGCCGAAGAATTGATGCTTTTGAAGTGTGGTGTTGGAGAAGACTCTTGAGAGTCCCTTGGACTGCAAGGAGATCCAACGGGTCCATTCTGAAGGAGATCAGCCCTGGGATTTCTTTGGAAGGAATGATGCTAAAGCTGAAACTCCAGTATTTTGGCCACCTGATGCGAAGAGTTGACTCATTGGAGAAGACTCCGATGCTGGGAGGGATTGGGGGCAGGAGGAGAAGGGGACGACAGAGGATGAGATGGCTGGATGGCATCACTGCCTCGATGAATGTGAGTCTGAGTGACCTCTGAGAGCTGGTGATGGACAGGGAGGCCTGGCGTGCTGCAGTTCATGGGGTTGCAAAGAGTCGGACATGACTGTGCGACTGATCTGATCTGATCTGATCTGATAATGTTGAAAGAATAGATAATATTAAAGATTTATTGAGCACTTACATGTCTCACACAGAGATCTAAGTGTGGTTAGAAGTATTAACTTATCCATCAACTAATGAATGGATAAGCTGTGGTACATATATAATGGAATATTACTCAGCCATAAAAAGGAATGGATTTGAGACAGTTCTAGTGTGGCTCAGCTAGTAAAGAATCCACCTGCAATGTGGGAGACCTGGGTTCAATCCCTGAGTTGGGAAGATCCCTTAGAGAAGGGAAAGGCTACTCACTCCAGTACTGTGGCCTGGAGAATTCATGGGGTCACAAAGAAGTCGGACATGACTGAGCGACTTTTGCTTTCAGTGAAGTGGATGAATCTAGAGCCTGTTATACAGAGTGAAATAAGTCAGAAAGAGAAAAACAAATATCATAAATTAACACATATATATGGAGTTTAAAAAAATGGTACTGATGAACCTATTTGCAAGGCAGCAATAGAGACGCAAACACAGGGAACAGACAGACTTGTGAACACAGCAGGGGAAGGAGAGGGTGGGATGAATGGAGAGAGCAACACTGTAGCATATATATTACCATATGTAAAATAGACAGCCAATTACCATATGTAAAATAGACAGCTAATTACCATATGTAAAATAGACAGCCAGCGGGAATTTGCTGTATGACACAGGGAGCTCAACCCTGGGCTCTGAGACAACCTACAGGGGTGGGAAGTGGAAGGGAGGAGGATCAAGAGAGAGGGGACATGTGTATACCTGTGGCTGATTCATATTGATGAATGGCAGAAACTAGCATAACATTGTGAAGCAATTATCCTCCAATGAAAAATAAATAAAAATTTAAAAAAGAAGTATTATTTCAACAATTCTGAGGTAGTTACTATTGTTCCCATATCAAACAAAATGGTTATGTGTCTTGGCCAAGGTCATAGAGCTATAAGTGGTAGAACTGGGTGAACTTGGTCTGAAGCCTCCAGAGCCCATAACGCTTCTCTCCTGACTGTGCTTTTTTGTATGAAAGATAAATATCACCCAAACAGTTGGGGATGTGCTAACCCAGCATCCCTGGGTGAGGGTAAAGTATTTCTCACTTAGTTGGTAAATATCTCCTAAGTATTAATAGGAACCAAGTCAAGGAATTCTTGGTGTAGGCAAGGTTGATTTTTTTTTTTCTTTCTGTTACTGCTTACATCCTTACTTAAAACTGCATCCCTAGTGGCTCATAAATGAGACACTGAGGGTATTTGCTTCCTGTACCTTTTCAGTAGGAATCATTAGCTGGAGATGATAATAGCATATTAAATATGCTTAACCTTGGAAATTCTGTCTGTCTGCAAAATGGAGAATTGGGAATTGATGACTCCAGTATTCTCCTATTTCTAAAAGCTGATGCAGGATGTGCCAGCCCCTAGAATCAGGCCAGGAGGCAAAATGGATGAAAAAAAGGGAAGTGTGTCTCGTCAGTGGTGTAGAAGGAGTATAATTTGTGGCAGTCAAGTTCCGTTTGGTTGAAGACTATAAAACTGGCTGCACAATTCTCAACAAAGCATAGTCTCTAGAAGGGAGTATGTTATGTGCTCGTGAATTTGAAATTGTATTTCTAAGAAAATATCTCTGTAGTTTCTCTTTAAAAGAGTCTTTAGTGTCTATAAAAAGGGGTTGGGGAATGAGCCAGGAACTGAGAAATAAAATGCCATCTTTCTTTGGGGATCTGAAATCTTTGTCACTGTAGAGGTTTGTGTGCCTCCTGTGTATTTATTAATTGTCCCTTCTGGAGGGAAATGGCACGTGCCTGTCTACATGCTGAAATTTGACTTTGATGTGGAAGATACAAGAACCAAGTAGTGTTTACACGTGCAAAAATGTATTCACATACACAGGCTCACAAGCTTACTGAAATGGCTAAACAGATAACCTTCACAATTTCCATCTTGAATGCATGGAAAATATGGAATCGTGAGTAATAGCTTTTATTTCTTACCTGCCCCCCTTTCCTGGTCCCTTTGGCAGTAGAACAATAAATCAGTCTTCTTTCTTTAAAACAGAACTTGGAGCCACAGTGTGGGGACCGAGGAGGTACATGAAAAGATGACCATGTATGTTGTTAAGTGGGAAAAGGAGCAACAAATTGTATACTTACGAGGTTCAGCATGCAGGGAAAAAGAGTGTATGCATGTAGTGATTTTAGAAGTTGACCTTATTGGCAGGGTTGGGGGATGTGATCTTGGGCAAATAACCTGCCATTCTGAGTTGATCTCTTTGTCCATAAAGTGGGTTAGAAATACTCACCTCATAGAGAAGTTATGAAGATGAAAGCCAAATGGTACACAGTGGAGAGTTTGAATTGTAACTGGAATGCAGCAAGTGTTCAGTTAATGTAGCCATCACTGGCACGGAAAAAACACGTGGAGTAAAGTTTGTCAAACTGTACACTCACATTATTTTGACAGAGGGTGGGGAACAGGGATGGAATGAGGTTTGCATTTGTTTTACCAGCATTTATACCTTTGTTAGCTGGAAAATAAAATCAGCAAAGTTTTTTAAAAATCTGAGGGAGACAGAACAAAGTGTACAGTCATCTCTGCAATGGCTGTCTTCTCACTTGCCCTAGGTTGTTTTGCTAGAGACCTTTTAACTTTAGTATATAGTTTTCAAATTTTTTTTATATAAGACTTTTAGTTTATTATTATTTATTTTTTTGTCTGCACTGCTAGGCATGTGGGATCTTAGTTCCCCAGCCAGGGATCAAACCCACGCCCCTTGCATTGGAAGTGCAGTCTTAACCACTGGGCCATCAGGGAGGTCCCTGTGCTGCAGCTGCTAAGTTGCTTCAGTCGTGTCCAACTCTGTGCAACCCCGTAGACGGCAGCCGACCAGGCTCCCCCGTCCCTGGGATTCTCCAGGCAAGAACACTGGAGTGGGTTGCCATTTCCTTCTCCAGTGTGTGAAAGTGAAAAGTGAAGTCACTCAGTTGTGTCTGACTCATAGCGACCCCATGGACTGCAGCCCACCAGGCTCCTCCATCCATGGGATTTTCCAGGCAAGAGTACTGGAGTGGGGTGCCATTGCCTTCTCCACCCTACTTAGTCCTTGCCAAGGCAAAGGGTTGAGTTAGAAGCTCTTGCCTGGTGGCTTGCATGGAAGGAAGGAGAGGATAGCTCAGTGAAAACCTCACTCCTGTCTTTTCCCTTAAACTATTGTCTCTCATGTATTAATAGATTGACAGAAAGTGTGTCTGATCCTTGGAATTCTGGGTCAGAGGTGCTTAAAGAGCATGCCTAAAGCTTGAAGGGAAAGGTGATCATACGTAGTTTTTTGTTGCACAGAAATCTCCCTTCCCTCTGGCTGAGTTTCTCACGTCTGTGCAGTGGTTTTGAGGCAAGCAAAGAATGGCTGATGTGGAATGTGGGAGCCCTGGGATCGGATTAGCAGGACCACTTGTGGGCGTGTGAATTGAGTGGTTGACACTGGTGACACCCATTTGACAAATAGTGGTGCGGCTCTCAAAGAAAAGAAAGCAGGACGTCTAAGTAGCTTCATTATCTTCCTCTCTTTTAAAGGGAACATGTCAAGAAATAAAGGAGACTCTGTTAGTAAATCCTGTTAAATTTTTGTTGTTCTTGGTTTTGACACACTGTGCACTTGGTTGGTTTCTACCTTTTGAGGGATTGGTTTCTGAGTTAGGCTGCTTTAGGCTGTGTTGTCTGCTTATCAAGTTTTTGTGAATGCAGTTTGGTCAGATTGTCGGGGTGCTGCCCAGCTTGTGTGTGGGATGGTCTGTACCAGCCCCAGCAGCAGGACTGAATGCCTTCCTGCACACCCTATGGGCTGTCTGTAGTTCCCCGTTTTTAATGGACCTGGAGGTAAAAACCTTTCATAAGAAGTTGTTTTCCAGCACTGGTGGTAATTTTGCTTTGTTATAATTATTTTTTTATTTTAAAGCAAATCTGTGACTTGCTGAAAATCCCTGAGGCTTTCTAAGATGGTTCTTCCATTTGGCAGCTTTACTGGCTGGCTTATCATGCCTTTTTTGTTTTTGTTTTTCCTACAGCTGACAATTTCAGGACAGAACAAGTCCCAAGTGTCAATTTCAGAGTTCAAAAGCCAGAGAAGAAAGCTGTATCTTCTCCCCCGGATGTGCAGTTAACTTTGACTCTGGCAGAGGTTTGCTCACCCTGCTGCGGTGAGAGAATATTGTTGAGGGTTTGGAAGCTGCTAATGAAATGAATGGTCTGCCCTGAAATTGCTTTCTCACATACTGGCCCCTTACAGCCTCCACCCACTACTCCAAGTATACGCGTACACGCAATTCCAAGGATCCCAGGGCTGGGATAAACACTCACAAGCAATCAACAGCTTGGATACTAATTCTTGCCTGCTTTGAATTTACCAAGTGTTTCTCAGAACTAGCATTTTATGAAGTATACGATTGTACAGCTGTTTCAACAGAACCCTCAAGCTAGCAACAAGGCGAAATAAACCCCAACGAGAACTAGCTAACCAGGCACTTGCAGTTCAGATGGGGCAGGTGGCATGTTCAGCTGCCATGTGACTTGACATTCTCAGTGAGATATGAACTGGGTAGTGTTCTCTTGTACTTCTGCAACCCTGAAGCCCTGGAATAAACGCTTAATACATCTGCCTCCTCTCACACCCTATCCTGCTTTCTGATGAGTAAGAGGTCAGAGGTTTCCATTTCTATACTATGGCATAGCAGCATGATATCAGGCAAGTAGTCATAGACCGTTTTGTTAGTAGCTAGCATCCTCAGAATGGGGCACCTATGCTAAGTGTATTGGGTTGGCCAGAAGTTTCCTTAACATCTTGTGGAAAAACCCAAGCAAACTTTTTGCCCAACTCAATATATACTCTTTCTTACTTAATCCTCTCAAGTACCTTATGAGGTTTGAGGTAGTGTTTTCTTTTCATGGATGAGAAAGTGGAGGCTTAGAGCAGGTTATGGAGTTGGGAGTCGTACCCAATTCTGTTCAGATGCTGAAGCTGGCTCCAAACTATTAATATAAATCTGCAACACTGTAAATCTGGAATATATAATAATTCTAAACTTGTTTGCCCTTATTTATGGCTTTTCATGTTTCTGTGTACATATGTAAAGAGAGTAAAATTGGTTAGATATCAAAGGGAAAATTTGACAAGCCCATTGGCATAGGGGGAGAATTTAACACCAGTTTCCTAGTATTTCATATATTGAATGCAGGCAAACAATGAAAACAGTGAAGAATATAGATGCTTAAGGCAGTGGACATGTATAAACACAGCTCCTATATCTGGAGCATACTTTCAAGCACACATGGAACATTTATGAAAAGTGACAAGGGGTACTCTTCAATAAATTTTAAAATCAGTATCATGTAGGCTAGGCTGTGTGTGCTTGCTAAGTTGCTTTAGTCATGTCCAACTCGTTACGACCCCATGGGGTGTAGCCTGCCAGGCTCCGCCATCCCTGAGATTGTCCAGGCAAGAATGCTGGAGTGGGTCACCATGCCCTCCTCCCAACCCAGGGAGGACCCAGGAATCTTCCCGACCCAGAGACTGAACCTCTGTCTCTTACTGTCTCCTGGATTGGCAGGTGGGTTCTTTACCACTAACACCACCTGGGAAGCCCATTATTTAGGCTACTCAGAGTCAAAATCAAGTGCAAATGTAGAGCCACAAAGGCAAGTGCTCTGCGGATGTGAGATGCCCTTCAGTTCCCTTCCTGTGTTGAGCATCCAGACCCAGGTAGGAAGAGCTCAGCTTTGGGGGGCTAGCCTGGTAGCAGGGCAGTGGAGATGCCAGCCTGTTGTGGAGCAGCCCAGTTTTACAGAGATCAGATGCTGGTCCTCTTTCCTTTTGAAGAGCCCAGGATGGAGGTTTTTTTTTTTTTTCTTTTTTGACACAGGCACTCCTCTGCGTTTCCCAATGAGGCATTTTGTAAATATAAATCCCTACTCTTCTATTCTTTTAAGGGAGAGCCCTTAAAACCACCTGGGACTCCTTGTTTATGGGAATTCCAGCCTGTTCCAGCATTCCTGTGCCCTGATAACATGGCCTTTTCAAGGCTGGGAAATTAAAATGTCTTGTTGCTACGTAAATTAAAATCACTGGCTTTCAAAAAGCTGTGAATAGGAGCTTTGTACATGTAGAATTTTATACTGCAAAATTTTCTCTTAATGTAGAAATTCTCATTCCCAGAGGGTGGGTGGGTGGGTGGGTGTGTGTGTGTGTGTGTGTGTGTGTGTGTGTGTGTGTGTGTGTGTAGGGAAGCTGTTTTGGTTCCTGTTGGAGCTGAGTGGTACTTGTAGCAGTATGGCTTAGAGAGAAGGTCTTGAGCTTGAGAGCCCGGGAGAGCAGTGTCACTGGAAATAAAAGTGAATTGAAGGGAAAGAATCTGAAAAACAATATAATATTATACACACACACACACACCTGAATTACTGTGCTATACACTTGAAACTAACATGGCATTGTGAATCAACTATACTTCAATTAAAAAAAAAAAAGCCTATTGCTTCTCCTCTCTGAGCCTCAGATAGGGCTTAAGAAACCTACCTGGAATTAGACTCACAAAGAATAGAGGAAATTGTATATTTTAGACAGCTGTGTGTTTGGCATATAGTCAGTTCAGTTGCTCAGTCGTGTCCGACTCTTTGCGACCCCATGAACCGCAGCACGCCAGGCCTCCTTGTCCATCACCAACTCCCGGAGTCCACCCAAACCCATGTCCATCGAGTAGTAAGTGGCAGTAAATGATACCTGTTGGGATTATAGTTACCTACAACTTCATTGACTGAGACTTCTAGCTTTAGAATTTGCAGTCACTTGGATTACATTCATAATCCATTGCATGTTGACACTTCTTCACTCATTCTTACAGATAATTCAGAAACTGTGGTAGGATGTAGAAGTTCAAGTTGTTTCTGCTCTCCATGATGCGTCTCCTAAGCAGATGAGCAGACAGGAGCTTAGAATCAAAGGATTTTAAGTTGGAAAGAATCTTCCTCCCTTCATTTTTTACTTGAGGGGGGGGAAAAGAAGACCACAGAGTTCAAATGATTGACCTCAAGTTGTAAAGTTAGCTAGATAGGACAAGAATAATGTTGTCGCATTGCCATGGTTACCAGCATGGTGTCTGTGTGTTAATTCATGTTGTGACATCTTTATGAGGATGCTGCTGCTGTTCTAGTCTTCCATGTAAGGAATCTGAGGCTTAGGGAATGTGCAGCACTTGGTTAAGGTTACGCAGCTCCTGTGCTGTTCCATCTGGCTGCAGGTCTCATCCTGGTATCCAGACCTCTGCACTGCTTCTTTGGTGTGTTTCATCTACTTACAAAGTTGCTAAAGGCAGCCATGTGTCCTTCAGTGAGGCATTTTCTTGCACAAAGCGAGGATCATGTGTACAACATTCTCAGATCTCCCTGAAATGTGTAACAGTCTCTTAGAGATGATTTAAAACCAGCCTGGGGTTAATGTTTGCATCCAGATTCATGTGACTTGGTGCTACTAGAATTTATTGAATACATCCCCTCGTTTGCCTCTGAAATGGGGTCTTTCACTAGGTCCCCTGGCACCTCGCTACCCACTCTCCCCCAGGCTTGTCCTCTCAGGTCATTGGCAGGATTGTACTCAAGGATAGTCCAGTTTCTTTTTTGTGGTAATGTACAGGTTATTTGATCTTGTCCTTGGGTATCAGAAGTGGGTGAAAATTTAATGCCATCACTCATCTCTTGCCAATTTTGATGACTTCTTTGTTGCTTTATATTACATGTTCAGGGACAGAGTGCCAAATCCTTGCAGGAAAGGGGACACTGACTTAGACTAGCGGCTGTTTTGTCTAGAAGGACCCTTAGAGTAGGTGAAGGGATGAGGAGACCAGGTTCCAGAGAAGTTGGTCATCAGCGGGGCTGAGGCTGGTGATGCGGTGCTCATTGCTCTGCTCCTCACCACACCCCTGCCTTTAGTTGAAGCCTTCCGTCAGCTCCCCCAGGCTGGTCCGCACCAGCCTGCTGAGCAGTTCTTTTTTCCATTCATTGGCTGAGCTGGATCTCTGTTGCTCTGCATGGGCCTTTCTAGTTGTGTCAAGGGCGGGGGCGGGGCGGGGGGGCTACTCTTTGGCTGAGCTGCCCAGGTTCCTCATTGCAGTGGCTTCTCCTATTGCCGAGCGCAGACTCTAGAGTGCGTGAGTTTCAGAAGGGGGGGGGGGGCTCAGTAGTTGTGGCACATGGGCTTAGTTGCTCCGCAGCATGTGGAATTTTCCCAGACCAGGGATCAAACCTGTGTGCCTTGCCTTGGCAGCTGGATTCTTAATCACTAGACCACCAGGGAGGCCCTGCTGAGCAATTCTGATCATCTGTTTGTTAGAACTCTTTGCAATGTAGTGTTGGATCCACAACTAAAGGCTTTAGTCTTGCATTAATGGTGGTCCTAGGGCACGAGGGGTGTGTGAGAGTTGGCAGTGGTGTGGTTTGTCATGGGGATTGCTGGTACATTTATTATCTTTTCTTATATTATGATAAACTTAAACCTGATAGACAAAATAGTTAAGAAATACTGTCTTCTAATGACAATGGAGACATGGGTGCCTTTCCGTAGAGCTGCCATTCTCATGTGATCTGACACTAGTTTGCAAACGTGCATCCCTAGGATTTTGCTTTTGCAGCTTGTCAGAGTCCCTCTGAAACCCAGTGACAACCACTCCAGGCTCTAGTGCTCATCTCTGGGGTGGTCTAGCCAGTCTGAGTGGTCCCAAGGGCCCTTCGCTCAGGGGGTTAAGATGCATTATCCCCTGCTGGGCAGAATCTGTTGGTGATCTTAAAAGTGTTCTGCCTCCAAATAGAAGCAAAACTGTCCCACTGCTGGGCATACACACTGAGGAAACCAGAATTGAAAGAGACACGTGTACCCCAATGTTCATCACAGCACTGTTTATAATAGCCAGGACATGGAAGCAACCTAGATGTCCATCAGCAGATGAATGGATAAGAAAGATATGGTACATATACACAGCGGAGTATCACTCAGCCATTAAAAAGAATGCATTTGAGTCAGTTCTAATGAGGTGGATGAAACTGGAGCCTATTACACAGAGTGAAGTAAGCCAGAAAGAAAAACACCAGTGCAGTATACTAATGCATATATATGGAATTTAGAAAGATGGTAACAATAACCCTGTATACGAGACAGCAAGAGACACTGATGTATAGAACAGTCTTTTGGACTCTGTGGGAGAGGGAGAGGGTGGGATGATTTGGGAGAATGGCATTGAAACATGTATAATATCATATATGAAACGAGTCTCCAGTCCAGGTTCAATGCATGATACTGGATGCTTGGGGCTGGTGCACTGGGACGACCCAGAGGGATGGTATGGGGAGAGAGGAGGGAGGAGGGAGGAGGGTTCAGGATGGGGAATACATGTATACCTGTGGCGGATTCATTTTGATATATGGCAAAACCAATACAATATTGTAAAGTTAAAAAAAAAACCAAAACTGTAAAATCTCATGTTGTTTCTATCAGCTTAGGACACTGGCCCAAGTAGATCTCTCCCAGACCCTGTCCCCAGTGGTTTGTGTTTCTGTTGGTAAATTTGGAAATGTTCTGTTTCTTTGTGAAAGGGTATGCAAGGGTTACAGAGTCTGGGTCCTGTTCTCAGTGAGCTTATGTGTATATAGATAAGACTGTGTGGGTACAGATAAGTTGTGAATCACTGAAAAGTTAGGCTATAAAGCAGATGTAAGACTTAGGTGTATGGGTGGGCATTGTGGTATGTGTGCCCCTATATACAATCTATCTATGGGGTCTGTTAGAGTCTATATGTGTATATGTGTATCTGCATTATACAAGGGGCTTCCCAGGTGGCACAGTAATAAAGAATCCACCTGCCAATGCAGTAGACTCAGATTCGATCCGTGAGTTGGGATCCATCTCCCTGTAGGAGGAAATGGCAACCCATTCCAATGTTCTTGTTTGGGAAATCCCATGGACAGAGGGGCCTAATGGGTCACAGTCTGTGGGGTTGCAGAGAGTCGGATGACTTAGCGACTGAGTATGTACACATAGTATACACGCTTGTGTATGTATACAGGTAGTATATGCATGCACACTTGGTACCAAAGACATGCTGAGACATGAGTCTCCCTTTGCTGCTTGGGTGGGCCCTGGATGGTGGGCCGGATTTTGGATTGTAGGTGAGGAAAGGTGTCAGGCATTTGGTGCTAGAATCGGAAGTTTTGTTTAGTTCTCCCCAGAGACCATTTTAAGTGATTGTGACTATGAGCACACTTTGGTCTTCACACTGGTATTAGTTTGACTCCCCTTATAGAATCCTGCCTAGGTGAGCTGGTACCTTTGTCTTGTACCTACTGGGCTGGGAATAAAAATTCCAGTGCTCTCCCTCAAGAAACAGTTGACCTATTGTGCATATTTAGAAAACAAACAGACAAAAACCCTGCTTTGTTGAAAAACCCACCTGGCTTGTTACCTTACACTCTTGAGGAACTAGGAGTCAGTCAATCCCAAAGATGAAGACGTGCCTTGGGAACTTCATAGGAAATTTCTTCCTGCCCCACTGTGGAAGGAACATGGAAGATTCTCTCTGCAGATGGTATTTTGACTGGGAGCACCCAGAGACCTCCCCCTGAACACAGCAAGGCTTTAACTCACAGTTCCTGGGCCAGCTTTTATCTGGGGGTTCTGATCCAGAACTGATGCCAGCCTCTTTTTCTCAAAGGGAAAAGTGTGGTTTTTTGATGATAAAATACAAACTGATCATTACTGGAAGCGTTATAATAGTGGAAGAATAAGCTTAATATTCTAAAACTCACAGCAACTGTTAGCATTTTGATAGATTCCCTCTTGATATCTTTCTCTGTGCATCTTTATGTTTTTAATTTTTCTAGGTTATAAAAATAACACATGTGGAAAATATAGTAAAATGAAATCATGTGCATATATTATTTACCCTGACGATAACTGCTGTTAACCTTTTAGTGCATTTCTTTATAATGTTTTCCTTTATTTATAGATAAACATGTGTATATACATTTTTTCAATAAAATGAGGAAATACTTTAAGTAGCTTATATCTTATTCAATTTTATATTTTCATTTTTCAATTAATGTTGACAATGCTAAGGTTATAATTCTGTTTCAAACTATGTAAATATAGTTTAAATTGATACATAATTTAAGTGAATATATAAAAATTGACCTGATCAGTTCCTGTATATCTTTGTACAGAAAGTGTTTTTCAGTGTTTCAGGATGAATGATCAGAAGTGGAAGTACATGGGTTTAGGAAACATTTTTAGAGCTTTTAGCACATACTGTCCATTACTACTGAGGAAAGATGTGGGGAGAACTCTGATTTTATACTCAGTTGGTCGCATCTCCTCTATTCTACCCCAGTCTCAGCCTTCCCCACCTCTTTCGGTTGTTCTCTTATTTTTCTTAAAATTTTTTTTTGACTAGCCAGTGCATGCATGGAGGGCAGATATATGGGGAAAATAATTATCCTTCCTACCTCTGTCTCTTGGACACAAGGTTCCTTACCCAGAAGGAACCTGCTCTCATATTTTATGTGTCCATCCGGAGATAATTTGTATGTAGACAAGCATGCATGTGTTTGTATATATATAACTATGGGGCTTCCCAGACGGCTCAGCAGGTGAAGAATCTGCCTTCCGGTACAGGAGACTCAGGAGACGTGGGTTCCATCCGTGGGTCAGGAAGATCCCCTGCAGGAGGAAGTGGCAACCGATGCCAGTGTTCTCGTCTGAAATATACTGTGGACAGAGGGAGGGCCATAGTCCATGGAGTTGCAAAGAGTCGGACATGACTGAGTGAGCACAAGGCACAAGTATAACTATATATATTTTAAAGCAAAAGTGATAGCTTTACCACGTTACTCTTTAGTATTTTGCTTTACATTTTGTAGGTCATTGCACATAGGTATTAATATATATAGAACTGCCTGTTTCTGGTTCCTTTTTTCAATGACTGCTTAGTATTCTGTGTAATGTGGATGCACCATAACCTATTTGCCTATTCATCTATAATTGACTTTTTTGGTTTCTAATATTCTATTATTCTTAATGAAGCTTCATGAAGATTTATAAGAAATCTCTAAAAGAATTGTTGGGTCAAATGAATATCAATTTAAAAAACTGATAGCTATTGCTACATTTCTTTCTTTGGGGAAAGATGTATGGGTTTCTGTTTCCCTACTGCTGTATCTTTTTGATCTTTGTCTTTCCTGAAAGATGAACAAGTGATTTACCGCAGATGTAATTTGCATTTCTCTTGTAAGTGGGATTGAGTACCTTTTATAGGTTTGTTGAAGAACTGTCTTAATTCCTTTTGACAATTATAGTTTTGTGCCTTCTTTTCTGTTAGGTTGTTGGTCTACTTCCTATCCATTTGTTGGAACTCTGAATATATTAAGGAGGTTGTTTTACCTGCAAACAATTTGTCCTAGTTTATCACTTATTATTGGACTCCTTTGATAGTGTATTTTTGGATTTATTATGAAATACTCATTTTATAGAGTATTTTTCCCCTAGTACGATTATGGGTTTGTTTTTCATCCCTGAATCATTATCTGCAAGTTCAGAGGCACTCAGGATGTTATGTATTTTATTTATTTAAAAAATATTTATTTATTTTTGTCTGTGCTGGGTCTTTGTTGCTGGGCGCAGGCTTTCTGTCTTTGTGGCGAGTGGGGGCTGCACTGTAGCTGCGGTGCACGGGCTTCATATTGTGGTGGCTTCTCTTGTTGTGGAGCATGGGCCCTAGGGCACTCAGGCTCAGTAGTTGTGGGCTTAACTGCTCGTGGCTTATGGGATTAATGAGTCTGTTAATTCTCATCAGTCGCAAAGAGTCAGACGTGACAGAGCCACTGAACTGATACTTAGGTCGGATGAGCAAGTGTCCTAAAATTTTTATGTTTGCAGAAATCTTTGAGGGGGAGATTGTTAAACATGTGGAGTCTTAAGCCCAGGAATGTGCATTTTTACTGCCTAAGTAATTCTGAAGCAGTCGGCCTGTGATCCACAATTCGAGAAACTCAAAACTAACTAAACCCTGGAAATGGGTGAGTCAGGGAAAGCTGGTGGGGATGTGTTCCTGGGCTTCATCCTCCTTCCCTCCCTATCTCCTCATGGCGAATTTGGATCAAGCCTACATTTAGTTGTAAGAGCTCTTACTCAAGTCTCTAGACTCCAAGGATCATTTTAAATATCGGTTCAGTCTCTCAGTCGTGTCCGACTCTTGCAACCCCATGGATTGCAGCACACCAGGCTTCCCTATCCATCACCAAGTCTTGGAGCTTGCTCAAACTTATATCCATTGAGTCAATGATGCCATCCAACCATTTCATCCTCTGTCATCCCCTTCTCCTCCTGCCTTCAGTCTTTCCCAGCATCAGGGTCTTTTCCAAGAAGTCACTCTCACATCCATACATGACTACTGGAAAAACCATAGCTTTGACTAGATGGACCTTTATTGGCAAAGTAATGTCTCTGCTTTTTAATATGCTGTCTAGGTTGGTAATAGCTTTCCTTCCAAGGAGTAAGTGTATTTTAATTTCATTGCTGCAGCCATATATATATAAATATACATATATATGTATAAAATGAGACAGAGTGACAGAAATATATACTAAGATAGATAGATAGATATATGTATGTGTATATTTAGAGACAGAGATACACAGTAAGATGACTAGCTGACTTTCATTCTGAGAATAATAGTGTTTTTCTTTCTCACCTCATTAGTTATTTAACAAGGAACCATACTGCTGAGGTTAGTACCAGGAGGGCTTGTGGGTGTGCTCAGTTACTCGGTCGTGTCTGACTCTCTGCCACCCCATGAACTGTATAGCCTGCTAGGCTCCTCTGTCCATGGAATTTTCCAAGCAAGAATATTGGATCAGGTTGCCATTTGATCTTCCTGACCCAGGGATTGAACCTGAGTCTCTTTCATCTCCTGCATTGGCAGGTGGATTATTTACCACAGCACTACCTGGGAAGCCCATCAGGGCTTGAATTAGGGCAGTATTTTATTTCTTCGTGGGTGTTTGAACCCAGGCCTGTTAATATCAAACTTATAGACCATTAGAAGCTTTAAGACATTGTAAGCATCCCTGGCATTCTGCCTGGAGAGAAAACTTGGTCTTCTGTCCAGCAACCTGTAGGGAGCTATTAAGACGCCCTGCACCAAGCCATGTGAATTACTATGAGTTTGTGATGTGACAAGTGGCTTCAAGTCTCAGGTAAGTGACTGCTCTCCACTTATGGAGTGAACCGAAGATGTTTGCCAGTTAACTTGCCTTTAGGATTATGTGTTCAATGCTTCCCAGATGTCAGTGTGGGTGTCAGTCACCAAGGATTAAAATACATATTCTGATTTAGCAGGTCCAGGCTGGGACCAGGGAGTTTACATTTGCAATAATCTTCTAGGTGGGAGGTCCAGGGACCTCCCTTTGCCTGGAAGGGATTAGGAGTTAGATCTAGATTTAAAGTGTGGCTCTGTCATTTCAGCTGTGCTACCTGTGTGTCTTTGTTTACTCGAGTTACCTTGCCTAGCCTTGGTTTTCTTCTTTGCATGGTAGAGACAGTATGATCGAAAGGGATAGTCTGTGTAAGCACCTAGCAGGACAAATGTTAGCAGTCTTCCAACCAGACATTTGTTTATGAGACAAGGAAGAAGCGAAGAGCACCAATAATTGGATTTTCATCTAAATGTGTCACAACAATACATTTTGAAAAAATTGGGAGGCTTATCAGTTGACTAGATTTTTAACAGTATCTAAGGAAAGACTTTGAGTATTAGCTTGTGGTCAAGATGCTTTTCCTTTTAACGTGTGTCTCTTGTTCATCCTGTTCAGACACCTATGAGAAAAACTTATCTATGTAAACATGGCTGTTGGCCGGTGTAATCTGGCTGTGCTGTTTTACTCAGGGAGTAGAAGTTTATGGGAACTAGATTTCTGATGCCAAAGTTTTCTAACTTGATATATAGAGACTGTCTTCTGGTTTCTTATTTGGCAACCTCTCTTTTGGGAATTATATTTGTGATTTTTAGAGAGACAGTTGCCTGTATTCTTAGCAGACAGAGGTTTTAAACCTGTCTCTACCACTGACTCTCTCTGTGACCCACAGCCGTGGGCCTTAGTTCCATCCTTTGCTCCATATAAGCTTCTAGAGGACAGAGGTTTCTCTGCTCTATTCACTGCTAGATAGAGTACATAGGCCAGGTGCTCAGTAACTCTGCTGAATGAACATGAGAATTGGTCAGCACCCATGGTTGTTAAACTTTAATATGCATCTGGATCACCAAGAATCCTGTTAAGACATTTTCTGAATCAACAGGTTTGGGATAGGGCCTGAGATTCTGCATTTCTAACCAGTCCTAGGTGATGCCCATCCTGGTTTGCACAATAGTTTTTTAATTTTTAAAAATTGTATTTATTTTTGGCTGTGCTGGGTCTTTGTTGCTATGTGGGCTCTTTTTAGTTGTGATGGGCAGAGGCTGCCCTTCATTGTGGCATATGGGCTTCTCACTGTGATGGCTTGTCTTGTTGTGGAGCATGGGCTCTAGGATGCACGGGCTTCAGTAGCTGCGGCTCCAGGGCACTAGGGCACAGGCTCAGTAATTGTGGTGCATGGGCTTAGTTGCTCTGTGCAGTGTGGGGTTTTTCAGGTTCCAGGATTGAACCCGTGTCTCCTGCATTGGCAGATGGATCGCATTGAGCCACCAGGAAAGTCCCTTGTCAGTACATTTTGAAGCAATTGAGTACTCTACTCATGAATATCCAGCCCTGCTCTTACTTGGCTTATGGATCATGCCAGTGTCTTGAAACCTAATGAAAGTTGATAGAAAAGAAGTTTTGGACACTTGAGTAGATGTTAGTGGACTTCCCTGGATCATGGACGGTAGGTGTAGGTGTGCTCACTGGTTTGGAGCCACATTTCTATGGACCTGTGTTGAGATCATCTTTGCCTCTGTTCTTCCTCTGGGGAATGAGGAGACATGGCTGCCCATTGGACCACCTGTGGAGTTTTTAAAGCTATTGATACTTGGGGATTTAAGTGATTGATGTGGGGTGTAGCCTGGGCAACAGGTTTTGGGTGGTTCTTACTGCTCAGCTAAGATTAAAAATTACTAGGTTAAATAAGTCCGTCATTTGATTTTTTTTTCCTCTCTCTGTTTTTTTTTTTTTTTTAATTTCCATATAGTAACTATTTGTGTGTACATGTGAGTTTTTAAAAATGTAGAATCATCGAGTCACCACTGCATTCAAGACTCCTCAGTTCAGTCACTCAGTTGTGTTTGACTCTTTGTGACCCCATGGACTACAGCATGCCAGGCCACCCTGTCCATCACCAACTCCTGGAGCTTGCTCAAACTCATGTCCATTAAGTCAGTGATGCCATCCAACCATCTTATCCTCTGTCGTCCCTTTTTCTTCCTGCCTTCAGTCTTTCCCAGCATTAGGGTCTTTTCCAATGAGTCTGTTCTTTGCATCAGGTGGCCAAAGTATTGGTTCTTCAGCTTCAGCATCAGTCCTTCCAATGAATATTCAGGACTGATATCCTTTATGATTGACTGCTGGCATTTGGTTTTCATAAATGCACTTTGATTTTTCCACCTTAGTATGACAAATGGAAACACATGGCCTTCTCTTGATGTGTACTATTGCTGTTGATGTGGGTTCAGTTTGGAGACCCTCTTAATCAGTGTGTTGCAGTGTTGGAGAGCAGCACCCAGGTCACACCCTAGACCGGTTTGACAGAATGTCTAAGGGAGGCCCAGGCACTGGCCTTTTTGAAACTGCCCAGGTGTCACTAATGGGCAGCCAGGCCTGAGGGCCACTTCTGATTCTTCTATAATGTATCTGCAGGTGAAAGGTCAGGGTTCTTAGCAAAGACACATGCTTCTGACATTTCATTTTTTCCTTCTGAGGCATCGATTTGGGTGTAATTTTGAAAAGGATTCAAGGAAAATGACTTCTTAGAGCTTACTGATTGCTTGTCAATTTGATATTTTCACCTGTTGGTGGTGAAATAGCTGGTACAGCACATTGGTTTTGTCTTCCCTCTGTGGGGACTGTGTGCAGTGCTGGAATTGTGCTGATCGTAATCATGCAGCTGCATTCGGGAGGCTGTCTGAGCGATGTCCCAGGCTCACCTGTGCTTTCACTGCGGGAGTGAGGGAAGTGATGGATGGATGCTGCCTCCTAGGGCTATGTAAAGTCAGTGGAATGCTTTCCCAACTAACCTGTTTCCAAGAATAGATACTGTAGTTGTTGTTCTTGAAAGGAGTTTTCTAAATAAGTAGTATTCAGGGAAAGCCTGCTTCTCTGGGACTAATAGCTCCTTGGTATTCAGGGGCTAGGGGCTCATCTTCCAGCAGGGCTTATTTAGTTCAGAAGCTGAACCAGCTCTCCAGGGGTGCTAAGCTCCTGGGAGGTGGAGCAATGCCATGCTTTATATGAAATTTCTAAAATTCTTTAAAGAAGATGATCTCATGGGATGCTTAGAATCAACTGTTTTACATCTGAGGAAGCTGAGCCTCATGGGCAGAGGGGGTTTTCTTGCTTAGTCCCTCAGCTGTTTCTTACTCTTGAACCACAGCCCTGGATGGTTTACCCATTGGTTAGATTCATTCAAGAGGCTAGACAATGGATAAGAAGCTTTAAAGAGGTACTTTTATCAAGTTCAAGCCTGATTGATTGCCCAGCTCTTTTACTGCAGAGACTGATCTTAAGTGTCCAGTTCATACATTTGATCAGGATACCTTTTTCCTTTTATGGAATTCAGAAAGACCTAAATTTTTTTTTTTAATTGGAGTATAGTTGCTTTAGAATGTTGTGTTAGTGTCTACTGTACAACAAAGTGAATTGGCTATATGTATCCATATATCCCTTCTCTCTCACCCACCCCATCTCAGCCCTCTAGGTCATCACAGAGCACTGAGCTGAGCTCTCTGTGTTATTCAGCAGCTTCCCACTGGCTGTCTGTTTTCCACATGGTAGTATATATATGTCAGTGCAGTTCTTCCGACCCATCCCTCCTTCCCCCATAACCATGTCCATGTGGCTGTTTTCTGTGTCTGTGTCTCTATTCCTGCCCTGCAGATATTTCATCTGTACCATTTTTCTAGATTCCATATATATGTTTAATATATGGTATTTGCTTTTTTCTTTCTGACTTACTTTGCTCTGTATGACAGACTCTAGGTTCATCCACATCACTGCAAATGACCTAAATGCTACCTCTTGTCACAACAGTTGTCCTTCAAGGCCTTGAAGAACGCCAGTCTTTGTTTGTTTTTACCTCTGTTACTTTATCAGGAGTTTAAGGAATCACATTATAATGGCCATTGATGGGATGGGCTTGCCTGGTGGATCATACCATAAAGAGTCTGCCTGCAATGCAGGATACCTGGATTTGATCCTTGGGTGGGGAAGATCCCCTGGAGAAGGGAAGGCCTACCCACTCCAATATTCTTGCCTGGAGAATCCCATGGACAGGGGATCCTGGTGGGCTATAGTCCATAGAGTCGCAAAGAGTCTGACACAACTGAGCAGCTAACACCTTCATGTGAGTGCTTCTGCCCCAGTAGCTCTAATTCTTACAGGATCACTGCAGAGTTTTCTCATCATGAGTACTCTGCCATACTCTGCTTTACATGTAGCCTAACTTGTCCAAGGTCTCAGACCTCATTGTTAGCTTACAACTCAGCTATGGCAAATGAATAAATTCCCTCCAAATCATGAAATGGAAAGGTCATTGCAGGGACACGTACTTATAGAAGCAAATTCTGTCCCCAGTGTTTGGTCTTGGAGAGCTTTTTAGGTTGCCTCCTTAGTTTTATGTATTCATTTTTTCCTCCTCGATTTTAGATTTGGGGTCTTAGATTTCTGTGTCCACAAGGTTCGATGTACACAACCTAAGAGGCAAATGGAAATGAATTCTGCCTGTGAATCAGAAGGTTTAACTCTCCCCTCCAACTCCTTTCTACTTGAAGAGTAATATACTTGACACGCGTAGGCCATTTGTGAATCAATAAGCCTGGTACTGTCACTCTGAAAAATTGTAAGTTCTAAGAACAAATGGAAGGGTTTAAAAAAAATCTTGGGGAGAGATATATCTGATTTACTTTAGAGAGAAGTCGAATGCTTTATGACCTGCTGATTACCATAATAAAACATCTTTATTCTTTAGAGGAACGTAAAATGACAATAGACCTTAAAGTACTATATCCAGTTCCTTATTTCTGATGGAGGCTGATTTAGGGTGATTCAGTTGTGATTTGCAAAGAGAAACTACCTGTAGACTCTAAATTTTAAGGCTAACCTTCAGGCAGAAACCGTAGCTTACCTGCATGGAAAGGTAGGGATGATTTCCTCTCCCTGATGGTACCCCCCTGCCCCCACCTCAGATAAGAAGACAGATTCCAAGGCAGTTCTGATAGGAGATGCACTATCTCAGGAGCATTAAAAAAATTCATTGAAGTAGAGCTGATTTACTATATATATGTTCTTTTTCATATTCTTTTCAGTTATGGCTTATTACAAGATATCGAATATAGTTCCCTGTGCTATGCAACAGCTCGTGTTGTTTATCCATTCTATATATAATATTTTGCATCTGCTAACCTCAAAGTCCCACTTCACCCCTCCCTTCCACCCTCCTCCTTGGCAACCACGGTCTGCTCTCTATATCTGAGTCTGCTTCTGTTTCGTAGATATATGTTCATTTCTGTCACATTTTATTTTGTTATTTTTAAGGATTTTTACTGTTAAAAATTGTTGATTTATTTGGCTGCATGGGCCTTAGTTACAGCACATGTGGTCTTTGTCGCATCATGTGGGATCTTTTGCGGTGGTGCGGGGACTCTCCAGTTGTGGCTTGCAGACTCCAGAGTGCATGGGCTCAGGAGCTGTGTTGTGTGGGCTGAGCTGCTCCTCAGCATGTGGCATCTTAGTTCTCCCCCCAGAGAGTGAACCTGCGTCCCCTGCATTGCAAGGCAGATTCTTAACCACTGGACTACTGGGGAAATCCCACTTTGTGTCTTGTTTTGTGTTGTATTTTAGATTCTAGCGTTTTTGTTTTTATCTGTGTAGGATGTTGGGCACAGAGAGGGTTGTCCTGTTATATGTGCCAAGCTTGGATGGTGGGAATGATTGGTAAGTAAGACAACCCACTGTGCTTTGAGTAGTTTTGGTGGTGGTAATGGTGTCATTCCTAAGAAATTTGCTGCTGAGGGCCCAGGTCCAGAAAGTGCAGCTAAAGTGATCCAGATAATAGCGTACCTACAGTGGGAGCGGGATGCTCAAGAGACGAGGAATTTGCAGTCAGTTTCAGACAAGGGTCTGAGGGAGTTTTGATGTAAGTCAGCATCATAGTCAAAACTGTCAGCAGGGTGAGCACAAGCTTGTCTGTCAAATATCTGAGCACCAGGATTAGCGGGTACCCGAGCAGCTGAAGGTGGAGAAGGCGATAGCACTCCACTCCAGTACTCTTGCCTGGAAAATCCCATGGATGGAGGAGCCTGGTAGGCTGCAGTCCATGGGGTCGCAAAGAGTTGGACACAACTGAGAGACTTCACTTTGACTTTTCACTTTCATACATTGGAGAAGAAAATGGCAACCCACTCCAGTGTTCTTGCCTAGAGAATCCCAGGGATGGGGTAGCCTGGTGGGCTGCCGTCTGTGAGGTCACACAGAGTCGGACACGACTGAAGCGACTTAGCAGCAGCAGCAGAGGAGCTGAAGGAAGGGAGGCACAGTGTCTGTTGCGTGGTAACCCAAAAGGCTCATTACCTTGGTGCATCAGATATATCTAGATCTGGCCATGAAGTGCTGTTGACAAATTTTTAAATGTTTTTAAATTTTTAAATGTGTGTTCCCTGCTCTCCATCTGGACATCATCTCATTCTTTCCTTGGCTTGTTTTATTCAATAAACATTATTTGAAGACCTACTATGTGCCTCTTTTTGGCACTGGAGACTAAAAAAGGAATAGAAGTACATTTTGACATAACTACTAGACCTCTAGCTATTCATCGGGCAGGTACATGTAAATATTCTTTATCCAACTCAGTCCACACAAAGTCATCATTATTTCTTAGATTTCCGTTAAACATAAAAAATAAAACCAAAAAATAGCTAAATCTCCCAGCCCTCAAAAAGCACTTAATAAAATTGGGAGTCACTATAAAATGATGTGGGTAGGTGCGCAGAGCATGAGAGATGGATGCAGCTTTATAGGAATGCTCATTGGAAAAGACTCTGATGCTAGGAAAGATTGAGGGCAAAAGGAGAAGGGGGCAGCAGAGGATAAGATGCTTAAATATCATCACTCAATGGACATGAATTTGAGCAAGCTCCGGGAGATAGTGGAGGACAGAGGAGCCTAGCGTGCTGCAGTCCATGGGGTCGCAAAGAGTCAGACACAACTCAGCAACTGAACAACAAAAAGGTTATCCCAGCAAGCTTTCTGGAAATGAGGAAAGGAATGTCAGCCATCGCTGGTGATTTTTGGGGAGGGATGATGTTTCAGCCAAAAGGTGAGAAAATCCTTGCAGAAGGCTGGGAGCTGTACTTCGGAACTCCAGGATGTTCGGTGTTTCTGGGGTATTAGGGGTGGTGACATATGTGAGAGATGAGAAAAAGTGCTGGAGGTGGCAAGCCTTTCTAGCTGGGGGCATCAGTTTGGATTTGATCCTGAAGCGGGGTTTAGCAGTAGATGCCCAGGTCACAGTGCATGATCTAGTTGGAAAGACAAAATTAATATACTTGTGGGGAAAATCACCCAGGAGTTGAGGCAGTACTGGTGCCCCTGTCCCTAATGGAGTTTCTGGGGGAAGATAAAGACTGGGGAGGTCTTTCCCTGATCCTTGACATGCGGCAGCTCAACTCTGTTGTCCGTATTTGCTGTGACCACAGTTCACTACAGGACAGAACTGGACCCTGTGTCTGCCCAGGTGAATGGAGATTTGCAGGCTTGACGAAACAGGCCATGGTTTGTGATGTCAAAGTTAAGAGTTTCAAATTTTCACCCGGGCTTGCTGACATGACTTATTGGTGGTTTCCTGGCCCTCCTGGTGTGGGGCAGCAGTGAGCAGTGCGTCATGTGGGTACAGATCAAGCAAGGGTCTCTCTGAGTAGATTTTTGTAGCTGTGTTGTGGTAATGAGGTTCGTTGAACTTTTTTGTGGGTTTTGGTGTTTTTTTTTTTTTTTTTTTTTTTTTTTTAACTAGAGGGTAATTACTTGACAATATTGTGATGGTTTCTGTGATAGTTCAACATGAAACAGCCACATATATGTACACATATCCCTCGCTCTCAAACCTCCCTCCCACCCCCTCCCCATCCTACCCCTCTAGGTTGTCACAGAGCTCTGGCTTTGGGTTCCCTGCATCATACAGCAAATTCCCACTGGATATCTATTTTACATATGGTAATGTATATGTTTCAATACTACTTTCTCAAGTCATCCTACCTTCTCCCTCCCCAACTGTGACCAAAATTCTGCTGTTTATGTCTGCGTCTCCTTTTCTGCTCTGAAAATAGGATTCGGTGATAATCTTAAAGATAGGGAGAACAAGAGCTTCACAGGTTTTTGTGATACTGAAAAGAGATCTAACACGAAACATCTCACCCAGCGCTATGCTTGGTGACAATTGACTATTGCTATTATTGCCTACTGTCTTGGCCAAATTTCACCTTTCCTTCCCCCGTCTGTTAGTTTTTGCTGTCTTCTGTTTGTGGCCTGGAATTTGCTCTGTGGATTTTGGACAATCCAGCTTTTCTGGTTTTGACCCTGAATGCTACTTGCAAGGACAAGCCTACGTGACTTCTTTCCTTGGCCTCATCTCACCTGAAAAACCACCTCTGCTGACAACCCCCACCCTCCAGTCACAGGGGTCAGCCTGCTTGATTGGAACTATATTGGCCCAGGTACCTATTGTGTGTGTGTGTTGGAGTGTAGAGAGGGTGGGGAGGTTTGACAGGGGCTTGAAATGGGAAGAGAATGTGCTGAAGACAGCACAATTGATAACGTCCCCTTTTATACAGAGGATGGCTTCTTGAAATGCTTTGCAAACATTAGATTTTCCTGGCATCATATTTTTGTTCACACATGTGTATGTACAGTAATGAAGTCTATCACTCCCTGGGCCTGTAGACATTATTGTATAGATGTTTATTATAACTTCAGGGATATTTGTTTCCATTTTGTATCAAGCCTTGATTGTCAGTGACTTTCAACCTTTTTGTATCTTGTGACCACTTTAGATGCTTTGCTAAGTTGTAGATTATTTGTAAACAATCTGTTTAATATGCTGGGTGAAAAGACTTATTTAGAGGAACCCTGGTGAATCTCTTCATAAGAAGTAAAGAGTATTTAGGACTTGTTAAGTGCTAGATGTTATCCCGGCAGTAAGTCCTTTCTTGCCTCCCATTGATTTGTAAGATATCCTTTTCGAAGTAAACATTACCTCCATTTTTCTTTTCTAGTGTCACACACCTAGTATGTACTAGGATTCTTTGGGTTGTAAGCGAAAGAAAATCTACCACAGATTGATTGAAATGGTGAAGGGTATTTAGTGGTTTTGGGACTAAGAAATAAAGTGATGGGATATGCTGGAGATTCATGTTGGCATTAGGGATCTAGTTTCATGTCTACAGGGCTCTTTTTTTTTTTTTTTTTAATTAATTATTTGTTTGACTGTGCCAGGTCTTAATTGTGGTGTGTGGGATCTTCAGTCCTCATTGTGGCATGTGGGCTCTAGTTCCTGACCAGGGATTGAACCCAAGCTCTCTGCATTAGCAATGCAGAGTCTTAGCCACTAGACCACCAGGGAAGTCCCTATGGGACTCTTTCAGCTCTGCTCTTCTCTGTATGGGAGGCCTCACCTTCATTCTGTCTTCAGCTCATGGAAGCAACAATAGCCTCAGAGTTCTAGAGCATTCCATCAACTGAGGAAGAGCCAGCAACTTTGAACCAGCACTGCAAGCAGAAGTCTTGAAATTCACGAGGGTTGGATTGGTTGAGGTCATGTGCTTGCCCTAAATGGATCACTGTGGCCAGGGGAAAGGATTCCATTGCTTGTTCTGACTTTAGAACACATGTCCTGCAGCTGAGGAGTGATGTCAACTTCTTGAGAAGCATAAATACAAGCAGAGGCTGTTTGTTAGAAGGAAGTGAGAAGGAAATGAGTGTTGGGAGGCCATTCACTGGTGCTCACTACAGAGACAGGGCTGGGGTTTGTTTTCTCTTTTTTGGGGGCTGCTCTGGGTCTTCATTGTTGCCCGTGACCTTTCTCTAGTTGCAGAGTGGGGGCTACTCTCTAGTTGTGGTATGCAGGCTTCTCATTGCGGTGGCTTCTCCTGTTGAGACCATGAGCTCCAGGTGGATGGCTCAGTAGTTGTGGTACAGGCGCTTAGTTGCCCTGGGGCATGTGGAATCTTCCTGGAACAGATATTGAAACCGTGTCCCCTGCATTGGCAGGTGGATTCTTAACACTGGACCACCAGGGAAGTCTGAGTGCTGGGGTTTGAACATAGTACTCCGTCCAGTCCCAGAACCTTGTCATCCAAATGATAACCTCCTTCGAAGCTGCTTCCCCTAGGATGGTTATTAACTGAGGGCTGATTACCCTCACTATCGGTGTTGTTTCTCAGAAAGTCTCAGCCCATAGTCCTTTCCGTGTCACTCTCCAGGAGTCTGACTTGGGTTACATGTCTAATTGTTCAGAAACTCAGTATGCTCAACTCTTAAATAAGGGGGTTGGTCTAGATTAATTCACCCTGTATTTATTGAGCACCTGTGATGCCAGGTTCTATGTCAGGGACTACAGTTAGAACAGTATGCAGTGTACACATGGCCTCTGCCCTTATGGGCTTATTGGAAAAGATAAGCACCGACTAAATGGTAAGACAGATGGAGTTCTGACACATGCCTGGCCCTTAGCAAATAGTTAATGGAAATAATCACATAAATACATACTTGAAGCCATGTTCAGTTCTACTATAGGGAGCCATAGGGCAGCTACAGGAGGACTAGAGGGAATAAGAACCCAGGATGGGGCCTTAGGGGAGTGACATCTAGAGCCTGTAGCTGCTGTGAAGGCCAGTGAGAACTTTGTGATCCATCTGGCCCTCAGGGAATCTGATGGCCTTCCGGTCCCCACAGTCTAAGAGGTAACTGAGAGGTCACATCAAGTCTCATTTTATTCTTTTAACTTTTAATTTTATATTGGAATATATTTGATTAACAATGTTGTGTTAGTTTCAGTTGTACAACAAAGTGATTCAGGTATACATAAACCCTGATCTATTCTTTTCCGAATTCTTTTCCCAGTTAGGTTGTTATATAAGGTTGTTATATAATATTGAGCAGAGGTCCCTGTGCTATATAGTAGGCCATCCTTCTCTCTCCAAGCTCTATATGAAATTATCTATAGTTTTCTTTATTGTAATTATATGTGTTCTTAGGGTTAATCTCTCCATGAATCTATCTGTTCTTCAATAATCCAGATTTCAGACGCCTTCAAAATGTTCCTTAATGAATAAAGAAGATGTGGTGTACATATACACAATAGAATATTGTTCAGCCATGAAAAGGAGAGAAGTCCTGCCATTTGTGACAACCATGGAGGCGTGGACCTTGAGGGTATTATGCTAAGTGAAATGTGTCAGAGAAGTACTTTGTAATATCACTTCATGGAATCTAAAATAGCAAAACTCACAGAAACAATAGAATGGTGGTTGCCAGGGGCTGGCAGGTGGGAGAAATGGGAAGATATCCATCAAAGAGTACAAAATTCCAATTACAAAATAAATAAATAGGGGGGATCTAATGACTGGTTCCAAGTAGGAAAAGGAGTACATCAAGACTGTATATTGTCACCCTGCTTATTTAACTTGTATGCAGAGTACATCATGAGAAACACTGGACTGGAAGAAACAAGCTGGAATCAAGATTGCCAGGAGAAATATCAATAACCTCAGAAATGCAGATGACACCACCCTTATGGCAGAAAGTGAAGAGGAACTAAAAAGCCTCTTGATGAAAGTGAAAGTGGAGAGTGAAAAAGTTGGCTTAAAGCTCAACATTCAGAAAAGGAAGATCATGGCATCCGGTCCCATCACTTCATGGGAAATTGATGGGGAAACAGTGGAACCAATGTCAGACTTTATTTTGGGGGCTCCAAAATCACTGCAGATGGTGACTGCAGCCATGAAATTAAAAGACGCTTACTCCTTGGAAGGAAAGTTATGACCAACCTAGATAGCATATTCAAAAGCAGAGACATTACTTTGCCAACAAAGGTCCGTCTAGTCAAAGCTATGGTTTTTCCTGTGGTCATGTATGGATGTGAGAGCTGGACTGTGAAGAAGGCTGAGCGCCGAAGAATTGATGCTTTTGAACTGTGGTGTTGGAGAAGACTCTTGAGAGTCCCTTGGACTGCAAGGAGATCCAACCGGTCCATTCTGAGAGATCAGCCCTGGGATTTCTTTGGAAGGAATGATGCTAAAGCTGAAACTCCAGTATTTTGGCCACCTCATGTGAAGAGTTGACTCATTGGAAAAGACTGTGATGCTGGGAGGGATTGGGGGCAGGTTGAGAAGGGGACAACAGAGGATGAGATGGCTGGGTGGCATCACTGAGTCGATGGACATGAGTCTGAGTGAACTCCGGGAGTTGGTGATGGACAGGGAAGCCTGGCGTGCTGTGATTCATGGGGTCACAAAGAGTCAGACATGACTGAGCGAGTAAACTGGACTGAACTGAATGTACTGTAAGCTGATTATAGTCAATACTGTATTATATACCTGAAAGTTGAAAAGATAATGTTCCTTATTTCTCCAGACCTTCAAAAATATTGTGGAAGTTTCTTGCCTGTAACAGGTATGCATTGAGTGGTCCAAGCCTAGTTCTATATCTCTTCCACAGTACCCTCAACCTCCTAGAGTTCAGGGCACCCCTTCTTCCAGACTCTCAGGACCTATAGTCCATGCCTCCTGTGGGGCATCTGTATTCTCAGCCATCTTTTCATGGGTCATTCCAAAAGATGATACGTAATGATAACTAGAAAGGAAGATGTGAGGTTTATCATGTATTTCTAAAAAAAAAACTTGTCTCCAGACACCTGGGGAAAAACCTGCACACTCTGGAAAGGAAGGGTCATATTTGCTTGAAAAGAACAGACATGAATTTCATAATCTTGCAAAATTCTAGGCTCTGATCTGCTTTGGAACATTTTTCATTTTCTGGAGCAACTGTTCCTAACTTACCTGCCACCAAACCATCCTACACCCTTTCTCCCTCTGCCCTGTGATCATCTACTCTTCTCTGGAGAAGGACGTTTTAAAAGCAAGTTTGAGTCGAGTTACCAAAAAAAGTGACTGTGTGCTATTTCTATGCTGAGTTGTAGTAGAAATAAAGAAACATTATCAGGATAAGTTAGCTTTATTATAGTTTTCCTTGTTCCCATATCAGCAGGGACAGCATAGTCATTGCATTAGTAGCCTAAGTTGGTGGATATTTGGGGGTGACCTCAGGGAACAGTTCACTGTGTATTACATGTTTTTTTTTTTTCTTTTATTGATGATGTGTATATGGAAAATGGGGGGTGGAAAACAATACATTTCTTTGCTCCTCTTTTCATAGATTACTTGTTGCAATAATGATTAAGGTATTTGGGGGAAGTCCACGTTTTTCTTTATAGGAGAAAAGTTAAACAGTGGGGAAAAGGTAGGTTGATCGGATAAGAAACCTTACTAGTGAGGAAGCCTCTCTTTAACCTTGCCGCTGCAATGTATGTCTTATTCTACTGTGTGTGTGTGTGTGTGTTTCCAAGTTTTCTGGCAGCGTTCCAGACATAGCATAGCCTGCAAATTTGCATATCCTTTTATGCTCAACTAAATCAATAAAGGACAATAGTTCCCTTTTCCTGGACAGAGCCCTGAAATTCATGCCACTCAGGGTGTGCTGGTGAGCCCTTTGCAAGCCTAACCTGGCTGGGCTGTACTGACAGTACCTTGTTCCAGCCGGGCACTCAATAAATATTGAATGGATACCCAGAATAGCAGCTTGAAGCTGTGGGTATTTGTGTCCCAGAATGATCCTGTCAGTTCTTGGAACATGGTTTGGAAAGACTGCCAGGGACAGGCTTGGCTATCTCTGTGCATCCCAGGTCTAAGGCATGTTGTTTCCATATTCTGTTGGTTCTGTGAAGCAGTAGCGCCAGCCATGCAGGACATTAGGTGGGGCTGGAACATTATGAAAGACTGGAAGCTTGAGAGGGGAATAGCCATTTGTGCTTCTTATGGCAAAAGCAGGTCCTCTGATAGGAGATGTATCTGGTCTGCTTGGCACACAGCGTGGGGAAGGAAGCAGGCATGGACTTCAGTCTCCTGCATCTCTGAGGGGGCACTTTTCCCGACCTCTTGGTTACAAAGAAAAGCAGTTGCTGCAAACCACATGGCTTATTGAAGTAGATTCTGGACAGGGACTTCCCCTTTAACACAGCGCTAGACATTGCACTGGGACATGGCTAATCTGCCTCTGTGGGATTCAGAGAAGAGATTTAAGTGTGGGCAGAGATTTTTATGGCGGTGGTTGGTTGGTTTCTTCCCCTGGTGAAACAGCAGCTATTTGGATTTACTCCTCTGTTTTTGCCCTATTCTGGTTATTTCATTTCTTGGCCCATGGTTGTGAGCTAGGGAGATTTTTTTTGAAAGAAGCAGAAAGACTGGTCTTCAAGAGTGGCTTCTTAGGAGACAGGTTTTCTAACCTCAGTCGTAAGGTTTGTTCTTTCTGTCCAGTCTAGGGAATAGGAGAGAGGGTCCTTCTTAGCATACAGATCCAGGGAGAGTCTGGGCCAGCGATAGCGCATGAAACCATCTTGACACCATGGACAATCTGGACAGAAAAGCAAAACCAGGTTGGTCACTGACCACAAAGCCAAGGCAGATCTCTTTAGAACAAAAAGTGCTGCTACTGTGTTTAAAATGGATAACCAGCAAGGACCTGTGGTATAGCACGTGGAGCTCTGCTCAATGTTATGTAGCAGTCTAGATGGGAGGAGAGTTTGGGGGAGGCTGGATACATTTATGTGTATGGCTGAGTGAGTCCCTTCAGTGTTCAACTAAAACTCACAACATTGTTAATTGGTTATACCCCAATACAAAATAAAAATTAAAAAAAAAAAAAGTGCTTTGAGACCCATCTCTAGTAGCCACGTGGCTAATAATAAAGGGCAATTTTGAGAGCATTTGCAAACTTGAGCCACTAGTAGAACTGAATTCCTCACAGTAATTCTTGTGATATGTAGAGACTGTGAGAAGACATGGAATGTGTCAGTTGACAAGCCTTTGATCTGCAACATTGTCTGCAGGGGCTGGTCAATGAAATGCAATCTGTGAACCTCTTCAGAACCCATTTAGGACCTAGGCAGAGAAGGCAGGGTCGAACAGGGAGGAAAAAGAGTGAAGCAGCAGTACTGAATGGATGACGGGCCATTGAGCCAAGAAACCAAAGAAACCACTAGTCTTAGGAGGGAAGGATTAACTGGCACACTAAGCTCTCAGTCGTTATAGGTATATACATATAAGAAAGCCGTTGCTATAGAGCATTTATAGTGGTGGTGTAAATTTTGTCAGGTAGCCCTTCCATTTCTATAACTCGTTGCAAAACATGGTCAGGTGATATTATATAGACCCTAACTGGAGCATCAAAATCTCTGTACAGGAGACCTGTCACGCCATGCACCAAAGGGTTGACTTTGAGAGGCCAGGACTGTTTTGATCCTCTGGCTGAATCAACATCTTTGCTGCTTGTGTGTGAACACACAACGGTGAGCACACACATACTTCCCCTTTTCTCATTTTCTGTTGTCACCTTCAGTGGAAATAATCCTGGATCCTGATATCATTGTTTGCCTTACTCATTGTCTCCTGTCACTGTGAAGGGGGATAAATCTCAGTCTCTGTTTACTGCATAACTCTCATTTAAATCTTACAGAGCACCCAAGGGTGCTCTAAAGGAAACTAAGACTTCAAGCATGAAAGAGGATATGAAAGGCTTAGAGGTGATCAGAGCTGTTGTTCTGTGAACGCCTTGGATTGTACTTTCCTGTTTTATAGTCTGGTGTTGCCCCTAGGATGATTTTTATACAGCTGTTTGAAAGGTCTGGGACTTGACTTTTTAGAATTTGCACTGTCAAGTTCTGCGTCTTCACTGGAAGGCCTTCAGTGATCTGCACATGGGGAGGCAGCCTGATGAATTTCTCATCTTCATCCAGCTGTTACTGCCAGGCTGGTTGTGAAATGTGATGGGACCCTGGCCAACTGTGTAATGCCGAAATTCCTTGCTATCTTCTGTGGTGCTTTGTGAAATAAGAGGGTATGTCTGGCAGTCACTTAGAGGTTTAAATCACATTTTGAATTTGCCTGGAGAGATTTATTGGTTTTCTGCGAACCATAAGACATTGTGCAAGAAGCTGTTCAGAAAGCGTTGAAAAATATAGAGTACTTGAATTCTAGTTTGCGACTCTGTTTTTAAAATGGATAAAATGTTAAAAGGATCATTAAAAGTGTAAAGTTGGATCTTCCTCCCACCTTCCACCCATCCTACCCCTCCAGGTTGTCACCAGAGCACCAGAGGTTCAAGAGGGAGGGGACATATCTATACCTATGGCTGATGCATGTTGATCTATGGCAGAGACCAGCACAATATTGTAAAACAACTATCCTCCAATTAAAAATAAAAACATTTCTTAAAAAGTGTAAGGTTGAGATATGGATGACAACTAATAAAGATGGTGTTCTCAAGGTCAGGAGTTCAGAGGCTATAAGAAAACTATGGTTCTGGATATCGGCCTGTAGAGAGATAAGGATGCCAGCCTGGATCTAGAAGACCAAACCGAATTTGAATAAAAGAGAATGAGGGAAGAACATTTTAGGCATAAATGACACACAGAGGTGTGGAGGTGGGAATGAATGAGTTATGTTGGTGGACAATATGCAGACTCTTGAAATAGCAGATCTATGTTTGTGCTAAGAGAAAAGGGAAAGAGCAACTTGAAAGGTAGGAATGGGCATGCATCATGATGCTTTGGATAGCAGAAAAACCCAAGTTATCTTAAACTGGATAACTCCTTGGTTTGATTATGGGGAAAAAGGCCCACTTTTCAAGTTGCAGAGCTGGTCCTCAAGATTTCCTTAGAGTTCCTCATGTTCACAAGATGGCTGCCAGCAGCATGGCTACATGGTTCTTTGTTCACATCCATACCATCAAATAAAAGACCTGAGCTTTTTCTGACTGGACCAGTCTTAACCATCGAGGCAGCCAGGGGAATACCTTGTGCTTAGGCCTGAGTTTCTGCTCATCTCACAATTAGTCAGAATAGGGATGAGATGGGGCTGATTGTAAGGGTCAACCTCTGGGACTCATTTTTTAGGACCACTAGCACCTAAATCCGGAGAAGGCAATGGCAGCCCACTTCAGTACTCTTGCCTGGAAAATTCCATGGGCAGAGGAGCCTGGTAGGCTGCAGTCCATGGGGTCGCTAGGAGTTGGACACGACTGAGCGACTTCACTTTCACTTTTCACTTTCATGCATTGGAGAAGGAACTGGCAACCCACTCCAGTGTTCTTGCCTGAAGAATCTCAGGGACGACAGAACCTGGTGGGCAGCCGTCTCTGGGGTTGCACAGAGCTGGACACGACTGAAGCGACATAGCAGCAGCAGCAGCAGCACCTGAATCCTGAGGCTGCTATATAGTGGTTTCTCAAAGGAAAATCTAGAAAGGTGGAAATGAATAGGAGGTTTGATCAATGGGTTAATAATGAAAAAAAAAAAAAAAAAAGTCCATTCCACCTGTAAATTAGGGCAGCTTTGAATCCCAGGATACTTGACCTTGAATGAGTCTAGACTTTATCCTGTGGGCTGATCCATTTGGGCTAATTACAGATTTGTCTTCATCTTTGATAATAGGAATGTTTAACCTTGGCCTTAACTGTAGTCTTCTCATGCCCAGAAAAGTTCTTTGGTGACCAGTTTTCCTTCTCGTCTTCATCGTCTGCTTTTGCTCCTTGCTAGGGATACACTTGCTCAGTCAACTAGCCAACTTGTGAAGACCCTACAGAGTGCCAAATTTGAATGGCTCTGGAGAAGTACCTCTCCTTTTTCCCGTGAGGCTCTCTGAGAGATGATCCACTCACTCAAAATTCTTCTGAGGGGTGGGGTACTCAATTGAGTCTTTGGAGTGTTCACATTAACATTAATCACAAATTATGTAAAATTACTGAAGTTCAATAGTGCTATTGAGAGGCAGGCCATCCACCCATCCATCGACTTGTTCAACAAATAAGAACTGCTGTGTGCCGTGGACTGTGCTTGCGAATGGAGATGAGGCTAGGTATGGCACATAATCTCTACCCTTGTGCTCTTGGTCTGGTTGTGGAAGCCAGTAAATGCACAATTCTGACTTTATGTGGTGGATATCATAAGTAGCATATTAAAGTTTAGATGTTAATACATCTCAAATGGATGTATTAACAACAGATGACATTTCCTAGCTCCACTAGCATGCTGAAAGTGGGCTTAGGGGATAGAGTCAGGCGATAGAAATTGTGATCAATAAATCAAAGATAAAATGATACATTTTCAGGAAGCCACAGGTGTTATTCTGTGGCTGGGCTACATTGTTCTTTAATAAGTGGGAGGTGGAATGGACATACAGATTCCCGACTCTTCCATCCAGGATTCAATTAGTAGGTCAGGAATGTGGGCTGAGAATCACATTTTAATCTCTGACTCCTTGGGTGGTTTTGATCCTGGTGGTCTGGAGAGTCCTGGCCTGGAGTGTGGTATGTGGGTGTGGGGCTGCAAATGTAGGCTGGAGGAGAGGAAGAGCGGGAGCCTGAGAGGGTGGCCAGTGAAGTCGCAGAAGGATAGAGGGTTTCTAGGTCTGAGTCGTCAGCAGGACCCTGTAGGAAGTTGAAAGCATTTGGCAGCAGAGCATATAATCTCCAGCAGAGCATACTTAGGACAGGAAACAGTATCTTGGCCTTATTTTTACACAGTTGTGCTGAAACATCTTTCCAGAATAAAAGACTCTTAAATTAATCACTTGGCTCTAAACTCACACAGCCAAGAATTCAGGTTCCAAACTCCAAGTGCAATTCTTAGTCTACTAGTGTGCCTCCCAGTTGGGAATTATTTATCCTTGTTAAGTTAGCTCAGTGGCTTTGAAATGCTCTTGAATGACCTTGGAGGCCACTCTACAAATTGCTTGATTCCCTATTTAAAAATATGATTGATTCAAGACTGAATAAATGTATAATATTAAAGGCACATGGGTTCAGTGTGCAGTGAGGATATTTGGGGGCCACTTCACTGGGCCTTTTTTCATAGAATCATTAAGCCAGAAGACTGTTTCATTTTCTTCCTCAGACAGGGTAACTGTAAGAACCTTCTCAAAGGCTTGTAACTTAATCTGAAAGCTGCTGGGAGTAAGTGTACTTCTCTATCTCATGAGCAGTATACTACAGATTATACTTTATTACCTATGCAGCAATGATTTTTACTTTCCTAGTGTTGAAGCAGAAATAAAATTTCAGGCTGGTGCAGTGTTTTATGTTATTGTTGGAGTTTCCCCATTCAAGTGGAAATGATGGGAAAAGTAGTACTTCTCAATATAGCTTATGACTGTTTTGTGTTTTCAGTTGCATTTGTTTATTATTTGTTTTTGACTGCACTGGGTCTTCATTGCTGTGTGGGTTTTTCTCTTGTGGTGAGCGGGGTCTACTCTAGTTGCGGTATGCTGACTTCTCATTGCTGTGGCTTCTCTTGTTGCAGAATATGAGCTCTAGGGTGCACAGGCTTCACTGTGGGCTTAGTTGCTCTGCAGCATGTGGGATCTTCCTGAATCAAAAGATGGAACCTGTGTCTCCTGCGTTGGCAGGTGAATTCTTTACCATTGACCCACGAGGGAGGCCCCTTCAGTTCCATGTAATTAAACTTGAAAGTAAAGGGACGCCAATAAAGTAGGAGAATGGCTCTGTCCTTAACATTTAATTGTTTATTGTTTAGGCATTAATGTGTATCTTGATAGGTGTAAAGATAAAGATCACTTAGCCCAGGATTTCTTATTCTTGGCACTGTTGATAATTTGGGCCAGATAATCCTGTTGTTGGCAAGCTGTCTTGTACATCTCTAGTGTTTTGTAGCATCCTTGGCCCCCTACCCACTAGACCCAATCATGACAAGCAACATTCGTCTCCAGATAGTGCCAAATGTCCCCTGGGAGCAAAATCACACCTGGTTGAGAATCACCGAGCAGAGATGAGAAAGCTTTTCACAGATCTCTCTTGACTCTGCTGGTAATCTTTTGAGAATGTTGTTCCATCTAATAAAGGGAAAGGCGTACATTATTATGTAAGGTTACATATTTGCAAATTTGTCTACTTGCTCAAGTTCATTTGTAAACCTAAAATCGATCCTCCTGGCTCCTTTACAGTTAGTCTTGGATACACACATGTGCAGAGAGGCAAAAAAAATCTGAGTCACCTGATGCATCTGTTCCCAGCTGAGGTCAAACAAGGTGATGCTGTGCCTTATTTCAACTCTCAGTCTGTAAACAAGTATCCCTTTCAGGGTCTATTTAGTGCCACGTTTTTCAGATTTTTGTGCTTCTTATTGGTGATTTTGTCCTTTCAAACGGCCGCTAAGTGTAGTGCTGTGTAGTGTTTAAGCACAGGAAGGCTGTAACATGCCTTATGGGGAAAATGGGGGTATTTTATATAAGCTTCGTTGAGGCATGAATGATGGTGCTGTTGCCCTTGAGTTCAATGTCAGTCATATCCATCTGTCTGTCTGGAGACACACATAACACAGGGTTATGTATTGATGAGATGATGAAACTGCTGTGACTGGAGGCTCACAGGAACCTAACCCTGGATTTCTCCTTTGAAGCAGTAGTTACGTATTGACTAGTTCAGTGTTTGTGGTGACTGTGGAACATAACTACTGCAAATAGCAGGAATCAACTCTTCTGTTACTTGGCTAGGTTACATTTCAAAAGGCTGTATTTTAAAGATCTAATGCAATATGTATGTTAACCTACTTTAATTTTCTTTATAAAAATTAAGATCAGATCAGATCAGTCGCTCAGTCGTGTCCGACTCTTTGCGACCCCATGAATCGCAGCACGCCAGGCCTCCCTGTCCGTCACCAACTCCTGGAGGTCACTCAGACTCATATCCATCGAGTCAGTGATGCCATCCAGCCATCTCATCCTCTGTCGTCCCCTTCTCCTCCTGCCCCCAATCCCTCCCAGCCATGGTAATGGTAAAACAAATAATTGCAGAGTCAATGGACACAAATATTGAAAACCGTTACATACCTGGTGAAAATGTTGTACCAGTTTACTGTGCCATAGCAGTTCACCACAGTGCCGTTTCCAGTACATCTGTGCCAGCATTTTTCTGCATTTTTCCTATTTTTAAAATGACAAAATCGAACATGTTGGAGAATTCAAATGATACAGACACTTAGAAAATAAACTGTAAAAATCCCTCTTTGTCTCACTTTTCCCCACCGTTTCCTAAAGAGTGTTAAGAATTTGGTATGTGTCATTTCAAGGCTTTTAATAAACACACATGAAAATTAATGCATTTTATACCCATAATTTAATACAGATGAAACTGAATATTTGCCTATTTTGTGTTATGCTTTATTACTTCATATAATTTAGGTGTAAAAATGCTTCCCGTTATTTATAAAATACTTAAGTTGTCAGGAAAGATTGCATAAATAATGTTTCTATTTAATTGTGATAGTTTAATTTTTGTGCTAAGCAATGAGCTTGTGAAAAATGTCTTTTAATCTAATTTGTATTTATTTTTTTGCCAGTAGCCTAAGCTACAGAACACAACATAGATTCAGTCTTGGAATTTTATGATTTTTTTTTTTTTTAATAACTAGGCTTGATGGAGGATTTCAAAGAATTGAATTTCCTGATAGAAAAGTAATCAGTGGATGCCAGTGGGTAAACATTGCCCAGGATCAGGCAAAATACATAATATTAATTAGTACGCAGATGTTCGTGGAATGATTACAATGTGAGGAGCACTTTTATGTCAAAATGATTCTGTAACCCCTCCCCTCACCATGACTAGAGGAAAAAAGACATCTGATGATCACTTATGAGTTTCATGGCCACAGAGACTACTTGAAGTGACTGGGAATCCTGTAGATAAGAACTCCCTGATCTAGGGTGAGGAAGTGAGACCTCTTTGTACCAGCTTTTGATACTAGATATGAACATTTGATAGATTTTTAAGCCTTATTTCTATCAGAAAACTATAGTTTTCACCTAGGATGATTTAAAGTGAGATAACAAAAATGCTCCTGGGAAAGAAAGATTTAACACATTAGTAGCATTGATTGATGGAAAGACCTTTGAAATAAAAGATATATGCTGTTTCTAGGACAGGAAAATTGTACCCACTTAGGGCTCCCTGTGGGGCTTCCCCTGTGGCTCAGTGGTTAAGAATCCACCTGTAATGCAGGAGATGTGGGTTCGGTCTCTGGTTTGGGAAGATCCCTGGAGGAGGAAATGGCAACCCACTCCAATATTCTTGCCTGAAAAATCTCATGGACAGAAGAGCCTGGTGAGCTACCGTCCATGGGGTTGCAAAGAGTCTGACACAACTGAGTGAGCACGCAGGCAACGTTAGAGAAAATGGTAAAATAAAAAGTATGACTTTACCAAGAAGGACTGGTTTCTGAAAAGAATGGAAAAGATAAGGTCATGCCACTGGCTGAGTGTGAATTTCCTCACCTCACAATGAAAAGGGCCTAGAAGATTCTGTTTTGCAGAGCATAAGATTCTACTTTGCAATAAGGGAGTGTCTTTTACACAATAACTTTGCACCTTGATTCCAAATTCAGCACTTGAACAAGACTCCAGTAGGTCTCTTTGTAGATGTGGAGAAAACTTAAGGATTTGGTAGAGATATGGATTAAAACAATTTTTATTTTTCACAATGCATTTGCTATGAAAAATTCACAGAACTCTTTAGTTTTATAAAATCTATCCCTTTTGAAAAGAAAAGAGAACATCCCTCCCACAGGTTGGGAGTTACTCATCCCTAGGAGATTCTTAGTTTACTTATGGGATGATTGTTTGTTTACTCATGCAGGCATTCAGATAATCATAAAAAACCAAGAGGCACACCCACTTGAGTGCATAGTTTCTCTTCCAGAATATCTATGGGAGCGGCACTAAGGACGATGTTTAAAGGAAAATATTTTAGATAATTGCCCACAGTCATCTTATTTTTATTCCTGACAAATAGCAAACAAATTTTTTTCTACTGTACTAATTTTTAATTTGTGAATATTTATGAAAGGGTTTACTTGAAGTGTTCCTTCATATTAACTTTTTTGGTTAAAAAAATTTAAATATGTATTATAAACAATATTTGAGTTCTCAAATGTTAAATACTTAAATATGATAAGTTTGAGAGTAAAAAGTAATAGACGAAGCTAATCGTGTTGCCTTCCTCCAAATATTGATTGCCAATAACGTCTCTTTTTTGCATGTCTTTGGCTTTGTTTATACAATGTGGAAGGTTTAACTGTAGTGTTGCCCCATCTGTAAGCTTTTCTTTGTTTCATGGGCTTTGTAGATACATATAAATGAGTGTCTTCACTTTTTTTCTGGCTCTATAATTTTTTACATCTGTGCCGCCGACCTGCCTGGAATTTGTTTTTGTGTCTGACAGTGGTAGACTTGTAACTTCATTTTTGTTACTTGACTATTTACTTTCCTAATACAGTGTGTCAAACACTTTGTTGTTTTTCCTTTAAATGGTAAGTTTCTTGTCGCCTTGATATCTATGCATTTGTTTCTTGTGTCCTGTATCCTGCTCAGTTATTTGTGTGATGAGATCACACCGTTTTAGTTTCTGTAGCTTTACAGCATGTTTAGTTTTGTCAGGATAGTTTTCCCTTCTTTTTTTAAAAACATAGTCATTCTGAAGCTTTTTCTATTCCAATTAAACTTTAGAATCAGCTTTAAGTTCTATAGAATATCCTGTTGCTGTTGGTTGGGTCACACTGATTTTTTTAAGCTGGGAGAGAGATAATTGCTGTCTAACAATATTGAGTTATTTCATCTGGGAAACTGTAGTTATCTCCATTATTGTATCTTCTTTTACTGTCCTTCAATAAAATTTAAGATAAGATTGATGTGTTATATTTATAGGTAAGTTTATTTCTAGATTTTTTCCCCCTGTTTCCTTCCCTCCCTTTCTCCCCTTCTTGATAATGACTGGAATTTTTTAAAATGGCATTTTCTAAATGGTTACTGTATCTGGCCATCTATAATTGACTAGATTCTAGGCAGACAGGCATTTCATTAGCAAAAAAAATGAAGATATCCTGCTTCCTTCCTAGTATTTTTATCTTCATTTCTCTGCATTAGTTAGAGGGTGAAGTAAAATATTGAGTAGAAATAGCATGCATCCTTGTCATCGTCCTCATTTTAATGGGACATTACTTGTAATTTACCATTTGTTGGCTCATTTCCACATATTTGTGATTTAGTTATCTTTAGAGGAAAGTATTTATAAGAAAATATCAAATTGACTATAATTGGAGGAAATGTTTAAGTCACTGATGTTTCCCAAAGGACATGGCAGTGATGTGGGATATGCCACACACATGAAATGTTCCTGATGCATTGAGGTGCTCCTTCTTGATTCTCCTGTAAGGAATTCACAGCATATAGGAGGCTGCTGAAGCCTCTCAGGACTTTCTGGTCCTCAGGACCTCTGCAGCAATCCTAGGAACATGCTTTGGGCCAGGCTGACTTACATGAGCCTGACGATCAGATTTTTTGGAGAACATAGGTTCAGTAGAGGGGGTCTAGACAGAGGGGGCATAGACACAGGTTGGAGTGAAATCTTGGGATATAATAGTCATATTCTCCTTAAGCAGATGGAGCTGAAACAGGAGGGAAGGGGACGGGGCACAACCTTTGAAGGGATGACATAGCCCAAGTGAAGAAGTGAAGTCACTTAGTCGTGTCTGACTCTTTAAGACCCCATGGACTGTAGCCTATCAGGCTCCTCCGTCCATGGGATTTTCCAGGCAAGAGTGCTGGAGTGGGTTGCCATTTCCTTCTCCAGGGGATCTTCCCAACCCAGGAATCAAACCCAGGTCTCCTGCATTGCAGGCAGATGCTTTACCATCTGAGCCACCAGGGAAGCCGTGACATAGCCCAAGCACACAACGTAAACTGATTAGACCCAAGTGGGTCCAAGATGGCCGACAAGTTACCTTCGACTAGACGTTTGATCCTCAATATATGATCATCGTAGCACATCAGCAAGCTCAACAACACAATCAGAGGTGCCATGACAGCTCCAAGGCTGACCATCAAAGACCAAAAAGTGGGTGATGGCCCAATTCCTGGAAATCTCTCCACCCCAAATAGTTGAAATAATCCTCCCACACTTTAGCCTATGAAATTACCCAGCCCATAAAAACTAACCACACCACATTTCGAGGCTGCACTCTCCCTCTGTGAAGGACCACACTCTTGTCTATGGAGTGTGTTTCTCTCTAAATAAACCCACTTCTTACCTATCACTTTGTCTTTCACTGAATTCTTTCTGCCATGAGATGTCAAGAACCTGTTTCACTAGGTCCTAAAACCAGGCGTGTGACTTCAGCTGGAAGACTGTGGGTTTTGGGCCAGGTTTGAGTCCCAGAGACTGGGGTTCGAATCCCAGGCAGGGTTTTGGCTGGGTTTGCGTCCCAGCACGTGAGGTCAAGTCTCAGACTAAGGTAAACGATTTCAGAGCCACATTATCAGTGTGCCCTGAGAATAAACTGGAAGGGTTGAAATTCAGAAAATCCTTACTGAAGGTGATATTCAGAGGGACTTTGGAGGTTGTGCAGGAGCGGAGTGAGTTTAGACTTAAGAACCAGATGTGTAAGAGGCAGATAGTGACATACAAGGTGTCATGTTTCAGCTCAGGACTCTGGCCCTTCCCTGAGATGAGGGGTAAGTTTCTGGGTTGTCAGAGATAGACTGGCAAAGTTAAAATTAAAACCACAGGCTCAGTTAAAATAAAAATCTCAGTCCTTACCTTGTACACAATCACCTTTTTTTTTTTTTTTTTTTTTTGCAAGTATATTCAGCTGCCTGGGTACACTTCCACTAGGTGACTTTAAAATTATCACGTGTGCCTGAAAGACGTCAGCCCCAGTATTTTATAGGAAGGGTTTTCCAGCTATGGTGGCCCATGAGCAGCCTATAGAGAAGGAACTCCAGATCATGTGCCCCCATTTCAACCACAGCAGCTCTACTTTTATGAATCTACTTTGCTTATTGGCTTCTGAGTCAAGTTACATTTAAAGAAAACACTTGGCTGCTTTAAAAAAAAAAAAAAAAAAACAAACTTGAAAGCCATCATTGTCATTCATTTTACTCATTTAAATTATGTTTCTACAGGCATACTGATCTTGCCTACGTAACTACAGTATTTTACATTTCAACTCAGTTGTACTTCTTAATGAAAATTCCCTTGAATTCAGAATTTAGAAATGATTTCCTCATCTATTTTATGAGGAGTTGGTGTGTGCTCTTAGTGTAAGCAGTTAGTGTGTGCATGCTTGTGATTGGGTCAGCTGTGTACAAGTCAAATTTCCTGATAAATGATAAGCTGCTTAAGGACGTGCTATGTGGCATCTTTGTTTTCTATCTCCACTCCCGTCCTCATCCCTGAATACCTCTCACAAGTTCAGGATGTAGTTCCTCATTCCACTTCGACTCCTATGTATGAACATCCTCTTGCCCTTCTGCTCATGATGTGAACGAAAAGCTAGGTTGGGAGGAGTTTAGAGGCAGGATTCCCCAGCAGCCTGACCTGCCTCTTGCTTTTCAGCCTGTAGGCCAGTTGTTAACCAGAGAGCCCTAAGTAGCCTACCCCGGGGGATTGGTATATTTCACTAGGATCACCAAAAATCAGGACAGGAGAGCTTGCCAGCAGAACCTCTCCCTGTTTTGCGTGGGCTGCAGTCTAAGTGACTGAGGCCAGCGGACATGGCCGCAGCCCAGAGGAATTAGAATGAAGTCCTGTTCACAGAGGGATTATCAACTTTGTCCTCTGTGTTCAGATACACCCTTCCGGTTCTTCCTGGGCCAGGTGGAGTCCTTTCTCTCCTAAGGAGTGCTCTCTGGCAAATCCGACCCAGAGTGAGCTGTGCTGCCCTTTTCTGAGCCAGACTTTGTGTATTATCTCACTAGCATTTTCTTGCAGCTATGTTGCCACATTCTGCAGTTTTTCCAGTAAGAGGTTTTGTCTTAGCTCTGAAATAGCACTGGACACATATTGGGCAAATATTTCAGGCAAGGGCCTTTGGTTGTGGTAGACACCCATTCACATCAGTTTGGTCAGCAGGGAGGGTTTCCATGTGTCATCTTGGACTTCACAGGATGGGAAGAATAGGATGTCCAGGGCTCAGGGGAGTTGGGCTGAAACACTCAAGGTGCTCTTCTGGGTTCCCTCATCTCTGAGCCTAGCTTGAGGTGTTCTTGATCCTCTTTTCATGCACTTGAACTTGCAAGGTCCAGTCCTGGCTTTTCTGACTTCTAACCTTCCAACCTCCCTGCCAGGATTCCATCAACTAGAAAGACTCAGAATGACTGGGGACAGTCTCAGCCAAAACTGGCTTGTTAGAGCCAGATCACCTAAATGTTAGGTCCCTGACCTGATGATGGATTAGCTGCCTTAGGTTCAGACCTCCATCCCTGCCCCAGAAGGCTTTGTCGGAGGGAAGGGCAGGAGGTTTGGTAGGCCCATGCATGGTACTTGAGGTTGGACAGACCACAGGATAGGCCTTCCTACATTGCTTGAGTATTTACTAACTAATGAAATGATTTATTCTTTTTGCCAATTCTAATATTTGCTGCTTTGAAATGAAATTTACCTATAAATTCTGTCTTTCCTTGTAAGTAAATGTCAATCATTCTGGAATCTATCTTCCTACTGGCCCTTGACCCCGCCTCACTCTTCAGCCTGCCCTTGGGGTTGGATCCCAGCTGAACTGCATAAGGAAGGCAGTCAGATAGCATCACAGTGCAGCTCTGCCATTCCTGCCAGGAGGAAGACTTTGCAAAGATGTGGTGCACAGATAGGGCTTGGCCTCCTTCATCCCCTCTCACTAACTGAATGCAGAGATGTACCAGGCCTCCAGGTCAGGAGGCAATGAGAGGGTCTGCGTGCAGCCCGGGGCTGTCCCCTGGGCTCGCGTGGTTCTAAACCGAGAGAAAAAAACGATTTGCCTTTCCAGTTGCACAGAATGTCCCTGCTTCCCCCACCTTCCTCTCCTGAGTAGGGAATGAAAAAGAAATCATCATTCTAAAACGACTGAGAAGAAAAGAGTGCGCTTGCCTGGTTCACAGAAGTGGGTTTCTGCCTGCGCTCTGCATTGCGGCTCCATCAGACCCCTGTGCTACTTTGGAGTGGCGCGAATAACAGGGCTTACACCTAATCAAGGAACAAGAATTCCAAACAAAAGCCCGGGTGGGGTTTCCTGGGCAGGAGCGAGATATTGTAGTAAATGGGAAGGCAAGCTGGGCCGTCCAATCTCTGGTCTGATTGCACAAATTACAGCAGGGCCCTGTTTTCAAAGGAATGTGGCCCGCCCCACCGGGCCCCTCCTGAGCGGGTGTGTCTGCGTTTCCTTAAGCCCTCTCCTGAACGGCTAATGCGTTCACCAGAGGAGCCAGAGAGAACATTGTGCGGAGTCATTCAGAGGCCCTCCTTAGGGTCTCTGCCAGGGGACCATTTTCCAGGTGAGTTTACCTTACGTCACAGTCCTCCAGGGAGTCCTGTGGCTGAATGCCCCACCCTCTCCTGCAGAAAGTGCACACAGGCTTCTCATATTCCAGGAACAACTGCCTCCATCTCCAAGCACCAGTGAGCCAAACACTTTGTATGGGGTGGAGGAAAATGTTTATATAAAAAAGTCTCTTTTCTTGCAAAAGGGTGCCATTCTCTGTGCTCAGGTCCAGTGGCCTGCTGCTGTCCTCAGTCTGTAGATCAGCTGCCTCATGTTCTTCTAGAATATTCCCAACCCTCTGGCTTGCGATTTTCCTATTGGGCCAGGTTCCTATCCCCTCTCAAGAACTTTCCTGTTTGCAGTATCCCACCACCCCTTCCCCCTTTCTTCTCCTCTCTTCTCAATCTGCAGATTTAAACACCCTCTCCCTTGAGAAGCCTCCCCCTACTCCTCCTTCCTTTGCTGACCCCCACTCCTCACCCCTCTGTTAGATGCCAAGGACTGTCTTAGGAATCTTCAAATTGGTGATTCCTGCTGCATCCTAGTATTAGGTTTTGGATGCATTTGGTCTCCTTTGAAACTAATGATATGTTCTAATTTTATTTTTCTCTAGAGCCAATTTAAGCCCCATATTACATAAATATGTTTCTGTGATACCCTTGACAACTTCTGATCTTAAAAAAGTGTTTTTATTGAAACCACTTTGGTTTGTTTTTACCCATCTGTCTTATCTCTTGCATAACTTACATGTGCCAGGAGTGTGGTAACTATGCAGCAAGGGGTTGCTGAGACAGTTGCCTGAGTCCCAAAGTCTGGGTTGCAGTACTTTTTTTTTTTAACTTTTTATTTTGTATTAGGGTATCAGATCAGATCAGTCGCTCAGTTGTGTCCGACTCTTTGCGACCCCATGAACCGCAGCACGCCAGGCCTCCCTATCCATCACCAGCTCTCGGAGGTCACTCAGACTCACATTCATCGATAGCTGATTAATAATGTTATGATGGTTTCAGGTGGACAACAGATGAACTTAGCCATCCATATACATGGATCCATTCCCCCCAAACTCCTATCCAGGCTGACAATGAGCAGGGTTCCTTGTGTTGTAACAATGAGCAGGATTCCTTGTGTTATACAGTAGGTCCTTGTTGGTTATCCAGCTTAAATGTAGCAGTGTGTACATGTTGATCCCAAACTCCCTAACTATCCCTTCTTCTCATCCTTCCCGCACCTGGCAACCGTAAGTTCTTTCTCTTAGTCTGTGAGTCTCTTTCTGTTTTGTAAGTTCATTTATATCATTTCTTTTTAGATTCTGGATATAAGAAATATTATATGATATTTCTCTTTCTCTGTCTTCTCAGGATGACAATCTCTGGGTCCATCCCTGTGTGAGTGGTCAGTTGCTCAGTTGTGTCTGATTCTTTGTGACCCCACAGACTGTAGCCCACCAAGCTTCTCTGTCCATGAGATTTTCCAGGCAAGAACCCTGGAGTGGGTTGCCATTTCTTCCTCCAGGGGATCTTCCTGACCCAGGGATCAAACGTGCATCTCCTGCACTGACAGGTGGATTCTGTACCGCTGAGCCACCTGAGACTCCCTCTAGGTCCATCCATGTCTCTGCAAATGGCATTCTTTCTTTCTCTTTTTAATGGCTGACTAATCCTCCGTTGTATGTATGTGCCACATCTTTATTCATTCTTCTGTCTATGGACATTGAGTTTGCTTCCGTGTCTTGGTTATTGTGAATAGTGCTGATATGAACATTGAGGTGCATGTATCCTATACATCAGATCAGATCAGTCGCTCAGTCGTGTCCGACTCTTTGCGACCCCATGAACCGCAGCACGCCAGGCCTCCCTGTCCATCACCAGCTCCCGGAGGTCACTCAGACTCGCATCCATCGAGTCAGTGATGCCATCCAGCCATCTCATCCTCTGTCGTCCCCTTCTCCTCCTGCCCTCAGTCCCTCCCAGCATCAGAGTCTTCTCCAATGAGTCAACTCTTCGCATGAGGTGGCCAAAATACTGGAGTTTCAGCTTTAGCATCATTCCTTCTAAAGAAATTCCAGGATTGATCTCCTTCAGAATGGACTGGTTGGATCTTCTTGCAGTCCAAGGGACTCTCAAGAGTCTTCTCCAACACCACAGTTCAAAAGCATCAATTCTTCGGCGCTCAGCCTTCTTCACAGTCCAGCTCTCACATCCATACATGACCACAGGAAAGACCATAGCCTTGACTAGGCGAACCTTTGTTGGTAAAGTGATGTCTCTGCTTTTGAATATGCTATCTAGGTTGGTCATAACTTTCCTTCCAAGGAGTAAGCGTCTTTTAATTTCATGGCTGCAGTCACCATCTGCAGTGATTTTGGAGCCCAGAAAAACAAAGTCTGACACTGTTTCCACTGTTTCCCCATCTATTTCCCATGCAGTGATGGGACCAGATGCCATGATCTTAGTTTTCTGAATGTTGAGCTTTAAGCCAACCTTTTCACTCTCCACTTTCACTTTCATCAAGAGGCTTTTTAGCCCCTCTTCACTTTCTGCCATAAGGGTGGTGTCATCTGCATATCTGAGGTTATTGATATTTCTCCTGGCAATCTTGATTCCAACTTCTGTTTCTTCCAGTCCAGCATTTCTCATGATGTACTCTGCATATAAGTTAAATAAACATGGTGACAATATGCAGCCTTGACGTACTCCTTTTCCTATTTGGAACCAGTCTGTTGTTCCATGACCAGTTCTAACTGCTGCTTCCTGACCTGCATACAGATTTCTTAAGAGGCAGATCAGGTGGTCTGGTATTCCCATCTCTTTCAGAATTTTCCACAGTTGATTGTGATCCACACAGTCAAAGGCTTTGGCATAGTCAATAAAGCAGAAATAGATGTTTTTCTGGAACTCTCTTGCTTTTTCCATGATCCAGCGGATGTTGGCAATTTGATCTCTGGTTCCTCTGCCTTTTCTAAAACCAGCTTGAACATCAGGAAGTTCACGGTTCACATATTGCTGAAGCCTGGCTTGGAGAATTTTGAGCATTACTTTACTAGCGTGTGAGATGAGTGCAATTGTTCGGTAGTTTGAGCACTCCTTGGCATTGCCTTTCTTTGGGATTGGGATGAAAACTGACCTTTTCCAATCTTGTGGCCACTGCTGAGTTTTCCTATACATACCCCATCTTTATCCATTCTTCTGTTGATGGACATTTAGGTTGCTTCCATATCTTGGCTATTATGAGTAGTGCTACTATGAACATTGAGGTGTGTGTATCGTTTAGAGCACTCCTCACTTTTAACTTGCGGTTTGTGATGGTCACTGCAGAATAGTGAGGGTGAAATGCAGTCACAGAGATGGTGGTGCCCAGGTCTCTGACCACTCCTCCCTCTTTCCACCCCTCGGCTAGCCTTCCTGAAATGTCCCTTTCTTTTGAAACATCATGGCTTTCCTGCCCCTCTTGCACATGATACCCAATTGCCATGGCCCCTGTCGTTTTCCAGAGCCAGCTCCACCTGGCTCCCATGGGAAGCTCCTTATGAAGTTCCTTCTGGTTCCTTTACCAGTCTACCCCCAGAGCACTCTGGATGAACCCCCCAGCCCTGCCACTGTGTACCTCATTATATCCTAGTCCTTTGTGTTTGGGTCTTTCCTCCCCCGGATTGGGAGGACAGCTCTATAGCAGAGGCCTGGCGTGACCTCTCCTGGGTTCCTAGCACCTAACCACGTGCCATGCAGGCAATTCCTACTTCTTGAGCCAATAAATTAGTTCATAGGGAACATTTTTTTTTTTTTTTTTAAATAACAATATACACATCTTCAGTGATGGTGTTTGAATTTTTTAAATGATTGCACACACCCTAATACTGTCAGAGGTTGAGGCTGTAAACAGGTCTTGTCCTATTTCACCGGTGAGGAAGGGAGTCTGAGGGCTTCAGAACTGTAGCCCCTTGACTTGTAGGAAGCATGATGGTGATGGAGACCTGCGTCTTAAGAGGTTTGCTTGGTGGACTTTTCCCCGCTAGGGAACAGTCCTGTAGACTCACTGGAAATCACATTCTGGTAGGAATCAGGCAGCCCAGCTTCCTGGCTTTATTGTGGGGTTGAGAGTCTGGTCTCACAGTAAAAGCAAAGATGATCGGATTGGCTATTTCCCATGATGGCAAACTACTCCCACCCACCCACTTTAATCTCTGAAGATTTCAGACCTAGATTTGAAACTTCTGTGACCACTTCAGGTTTTGCCTAGGTATCGCCCCATCCTGGATTATATGCCTTATACATTTTCTTAAAAATCACACTTGGATGTTGTTCTTCCTGAGCATGTTAATTTCTCAAATTATATAAGATGCTGCATTTTCCCCATTGACACATATGTGCTCAGAATTGCTTATAAATATCTCCTTGTCACCTGTGCAGTTAGCCTCATAGAGCAGAGGTGCATGTCTGACCTGCTAATTTGTGTGTGTCTGCTTACTAGAGCTTCAGCAGCAACCCCAGACAGGCTGCTAATAAGTGTTAAAACACTGTGGGTATGCATGCTAGGTGAGGTCCCTGCTAACACTCAGGGCCCGAACTTCCCCTTGACTTGCCATGGTGAAAAAAGTTCATAAATATCATTTTGAGAAGTGTTCATAGTATTCTTTTGGTGCAGTAAAAATTTTCATTAGTGTGGAATAGCAAGAAGTCATCTAACTTAGAATTCTAAGGAAAATTTGAAAGCATTAAAGTATCTTCACAATAAATTGCTTTAGGCTGACAGATGATGTGCCTGAAAGAGCTTTTTGAAATATGATCGGCCCCAAATTTAAGACATCATTGCTCAGTAGAGAATTTCAGGGGAATCTGTGCCCAGGGGTATGTGAGCAACAATTAACATACCACTTGTTAATGAAGTGCTTCTGGATTGCTGGAGGGGCACTTTCTGGCAACAGTTGCACCCTTAAATTCCTTACATAGCTGTATATTAATCTTGAATGAACTTGGACCTCTTTTGATTACCCTTGCTTTGCTAGTTTTTGTTGTTCAGTTGCTAAATTGTGTCCGATTCGTTATAACCCCGTGGGCTGTAGCATGCCAGCTCCCCTGTTCTTCACCATCTCTCAGAGCTTGCTCACATTCATGTCCATTGAGTTGGTGAAGTCATCCAACCATCTCATCCTCTGTCGCTCCTTTCTCCTTTTGCCTTCCATCCTTCCCAGCATCACGGTCTTTTCCAGTGAGTCGATTCTTTGCATCAGGTGCCGAAGTATTTGGAGCCTCAGCTTTAGCATCAGTTCTTCCAGTGAATATTCATGGTTGATTTCTTTTAGGATTGACTGGTTTGATCTCCTTGCAGTCCAAGGGACTCTAAAGAATCTTCTTCAGTACCATGATTTAAAAGCATCAATTCTTCTGTGCTCAGCCTTCTTTTTGCAGGCTGGAACCTGCATCCCAGTGGGAGACAGGAAGACCACACCAAAAAAGAAAAAAAAAAAGGATTATTGCAAGAGGGAGAACACTTTGACCAGATCTGTAAGCATCTTAATAGACAGAAAAAGGCCCTTCTTTTGTTTGGGGAGTTAGTTTCTCCTTAAGAAACTGAGGGAATGTCTGTGCATTTAAAAAGTTACATGGCTGACATTAGGTTTCAATTGCTGAGGCATCTGTTTCAGAGACATCCATCTCAGCATCTCAGGTGAATCTATTACTGGTTGCATAACAGTTATCAGCTAAACAGTCAGACAAAAACTAGGCTGCTCCTTCCACTAAGGTCCCCTTTTAGAGAGTCCTGGGTAACCTAGGTAACTGACTGCTTGCCCCATTTTTCTCTTCCTGCACACTAGTTCCTGCTCCTATGTGTTAAATTCACCAATATAGAATGAACTCTTCAAGTACTAGTCACCTTTCCCCTCCACTCCTTTAAAGATAGAACCCACATCTGTACTTCCTCTCTCTTATCTTAGGCATGCCCCTATATCTTTTAGGACCTGTGACTCATAAACCTTGTATTTTCAGTTTCCCTAGGGGGTGGGGCGGGTGGGGGTGGGGGAAGGACACACCAGTGTGTGGAGCTCTGAGGTGGAGGGTGTAAGAGTGCTTCTAGGAATATGAAGTAGTGAGATGTGCCTGGAAGGTGGGGTGCACAGGGTCGACGGGGAAGGGGCTGTGGAAGCTGAGGGCCGAAGGTAGCACTCACTTGCGGAGGGTCCTCTGTGTCCTTCTGAACAACTGTGGCAGCAGTGGGGAGCTGTGGGAGTCTTATCTTTTGTCTTGCCTAGGAAGTTCATTTTTCCTCTGCTCTTAACATTGTCATTATAGAAAATGAGAGGCAAAATTAAAAAGTAAAAGAGAAACACCTAGAGCCCCACCACTCAGGAAACACTTGTATTTTGACTAACTCCCTCTCAGATTTCTCTTCCATGGGGCGGGTTGGTTGTGGTCATGCCATAAGTACAGTTTAGCTTTCTGGTTTTTCAATTTATTAGAGAGTTAATGGCACCCCACCCCAGTACTTTTGCCTGGAAAATCCCATGGACAGAGGATCCTGGTGGGCTCCAGTCCATGGGGTCACTGAGAGTCGGACACGACTGAGCGACTTCACTTTCACTTTTCACTTTCATGCATTGGAGAAGGAGATGGCAACCCACTCCAGTGTTCTTGCCTGGAGAATCCCAGGGACGGGGGAGCCTGGTGAGCTTCTGTCTGTGGGGTCGCACAGAGTCGGACACGACTGAAGCGACTTAGCAGCAGCAGCAGCAGCAGCAGCAAGCATTTTCTCAAAAATCTCATAAATAACATTTTTTTTTTTCCTAGCTAGGTAATTAATATCCAATCAAGAGAATCAAACCCTGTTAATAACTTAGTCCCTTCTTTTGGAACATAGGGTTGTTTTCAAATTCTTATTAGGGTGAAGAAGGAAGGTTTAGTGTCTTCATATATGAAAGCATTTCTGCATGTAAGATGATGATAAATCGCCATCACTGTGATTGCTGGCTCAAGGGACCAGGTATTTCAAAGGTGTCTGAAGTGCACTGTCAGAACGCTTGGCTGAAAGAAAGCACTGACTGAAAAGGTAGTAAACCTTTATGTGTCGTTGAGATCCCTGGAACTTTGGCAGAGGATGGATTTGAGCACAGAGAGGCTGGAGTCAGAGCAGTTAGGCCATGTGGGCTCCCGGAGGGCAGTGGCATTGCCAACAGAGTAACAGGACCTTGATTGAGTGTGAGGTGCCTGCCTTTATGGGGATAATTAACTTTAGCCAGAGCCAATGTCATTTTGTAGGTGAAGATGACACGCGTTGAGTTAGGACCTCGGGAATTCCCTCTTCTCTGGTCCCCTATAGTTCTTACGACAAAACTGTTCGTTTAAACTTCCCTATTCTTGTCTGGATTTTCTCTGAACCCCTGATACTGGGCATGAGCATTTTTATGTACCTATTATTGTTGAACACTATTAGGTACTGGGGTCACGGGAAGGGGCCTGGGCCGTGGCTGAGGCTCAGGCTGGGAAGAACAGGGACCTGGCCACAGTGGGGCTTAGGCAGGGGGCCCTGGCAGGGATCACGCTGGAATGGGATGGGGGTGGGCTTAGTACAAGCCTCTTGGATGCAAGGGAGGCAGAGCAGTGGCCCAAGGCTGAAGACATTCGCTCTGGAGTCTGCTCCAAGTCACAGTTCTGGCTTCTCCATCAGCTAACCCACAATATGGGGGCAAACTGCTCAAATCCCCTCAGCTTCAGTGTTCTCAGGAGGTGTACCAATAGGGCCAATGTCTTTTTAGGTGCGACACTAAACGAAAATTTTCAGGCTTCTTAAGTGGCCCAGTGGTAAAGAATCTGCCTGCAATCCAAGAGACTTCAGTTTGATCTCTGGGTTGGGAAGATCTCCTGGAAAAGGAAATGGCAACCCACTCCAGTATTCTTGCCTGGGAAATCCCATGGACAGAGGGCCTGTTGAGTTATAGTCCATAGGGTCACAAAGAGTCAGATACAACTTAGCAACTGAACAGGGGCAGCAACATAGGTAAGAGGTACCAATTTAAAGAAAAGGCAGAAAATGATGAAATAAAACCCCCAAATAAGTGGTAACCTGGGTGGTATGCCCACTGGAAAGTTCTCAGGAAGTGTCAGGAAAGGTGGTTGATGATGAACAACCCTTCATCTGAGGATCCTCAGGGTGATAGGTGTTTTTTACTGCCCCCTCCCCACCCCCCACCCGTCCCCGCCCCAAGTCCCTTTGGGAGGGGTTGTTTCTTGGGAGTGGTGCTCTGCCCATGACAGATGGAATCACTTTCTTGATTTTTCGCAGAGCTCATCGTTTGGAAAACATCCTTGGCCTGGGCTTTCAGGGCTGAAGGCATATACTCAGTCCTGCCTACCTGAACTTTTCACAAGTTTCAGGCAGAAGCTTCTGGAAGATGCCCAGGTGTGCCCTGACCTGGCCTCTCTGAGATGCTAAGGCTGGCGAGGCCCAGTGTTGGGCCATGGAGTAGCTTCCCAGGACCATGTTAACCAATTACCGCAAGTTGAGTGGCTTATGCATGAAGGAAATATATTTTTTATTTGCCCTTCTGAGTTCTCAGCTGAGACCTCCTATAATAAAACATTGACAGGAGAAAAACAGAAGTTTATTGACATGTATGCCTCATGTATAATGGGAGATACACGTGGGGTATAATAAGTAACTCTAAGAGGTAGATGTAGAATTCTGGCTTAAATACAACTTTATGGGGTTCTCTAGGGAAGAATACTGGAGTGGGTTGCCATTTTCTCTTCCAGTGAACCACATTTTGTCTGAACTCTTCACTAGGGCCTGTCCATCTTGGGTGGCCCTGCATGGCATGACTCATAGCTTCATTGAGTTACACAAGCCTCTTTGCCATGACAAGGCTGTGATCCATGAATGGGATCACTGACTCAGCGGACATGAATTTGAGCAAACTCTGGGCGATAGTGAAGAATGGAGGAGCCTGATGTGCTGTAATCCATGGGGTAGCAGAAAATCGGACATAACTTAGTGACTAAACAACATCATCTTAATAGGGAAGGGGGCTGGGGATCTGTTTAATACATGTACTTAATAGGGAAAGAAGGAGGGGCGTGTATTTCCTCTCCTCAGTGCTGAAACTCCAGGGGTGGGGATTTACAGTCCAGTTGCTTTTGGAGGTTTATCTTGAGGCAGATAAGGGCAGATCACAGAAAGCTTCTCCCTGCATTTGCTGTTTCTCCCTTGCCTACAGCTGAAAATAATCACTATACCAAAGCGGCATATTTTGCCACCTTTCATGCACTACATCAGAAATGTATTCTTTAATAGTTTTGAAGGCCCAAAGTAAAAATCAAGGTGTTGGCCAAGCATGCTCCCTTGGAAGGCTCTGGGGGAGAATCATTCCTGACCTCTTCTCATTTCTGGTGGCCCCGGGCATTCCTTGCCTTGTGGCTGCCGCACTCCACGCAGACCTCTGTCTTCTGTGTCTTCCTTTCTGGCTCCTATAAGGACACCTCTTACTGGATTTAGGACTTCCCTGTGTAGTTCGAGGGTCATCTCAGCTCAGTAGCGTCAGTATCTATCCAAATGTGTATCTGTAATCTTTTTCCAAATCAGGCCACATTCACAGGTTCCCACAATTAAGTCACAGACTTATCTTTTGAGTGGCCAATATTCAACCCTTTCATGCAGAGGTTGGGTGTGAGTTCTCTTGAAACGACCAAAGGGTCTGCTCTGACCTTGCCTCTGTACCCTAAAGTCATGGACTCTTGGGGCAGGGACCTCTGGTCTGACCTTCTGGGTCTAGCGCCTCAGCTCCTTCCCAGAAGTGGGGAGATTGAGAAAGAATCCATCAGAGCCCACATTAGTCCAGGCATGGGAGATTGAGAAAGAATCCATCAGCAGGCATGGGTGCTCGCTGTTGCCAGGATGTCAGAATTGCCGTCTCAGGCATACCTTCTGCCCAGACATTCTTGAATTGGGTAGCAGCTGGAATTCATGTGTGGCATTGGTATAGTCTTCAGTCCAAAATCTCTTGGCATCTCATGTTAGCAGGTAAACTTGGTTGGTAGTGATTGTAGCCACAGTTTAATTTTTTTAATATTTATTTATGTATGTATTTATTTATGACTGTGTCGGGCCTTAGTTGCGGTGTGTGAGTGCTCATCGAGCTGTGCACGCTTGTCTCTAGTTGTGGCGCTTGGGCTTCGTTGCCCTGCAGCATGCGGGATTTTCCCCGACCAGGGATTGAACCTGCGTCCCCTGCATTGGAAGGTGGATTCTTAACCACTGGACCACCAGGGAAGTTACCACAGTTTAATTTTTGTGCTAAAGGTGCATGAATGGCTGTGAAAAATGAAGCTCTGTGGCCCGTGAGAGAAAATCTGTGATTGTGCACTTCAGGTGCAGCTGAATTTCAGTTACCAGAAGTATCTACTATATAAACAGGCCACTTATGCAAATATAAATAATAAAAGTCAAACAAGGAGAGAATCTTTGACTGGTCACCATGGAGGTCAGTGTGGGTTGTATTTCTGGGTTTACAATCAAGATATATATAGTCTCAACTGGCTATAAAACTGCAGTTGATGGAGCAGTAATTAGGTGTGAGATCTCCTTTCTGTCTCCTTCAGGTCAAAGTGCCGTTAAATTATTTGATAATTGTACTCCCTCTCCCTTCCCTCTCTGTGTAGTTTTCCTAATTTCACTGCCATTCTTTTTCTGTGTCTCCAAGGTCTCCTGTGCTGTTGAGAATGTTAACAGGATTGCTCTGTTGATAGGAACTTGTTTCCCAATGGTTTCAAAGGGGTTACATCCAAAAACTGAGGTGGTTTTTAGAGACGGCTCATCTGTTAACCATATTCTCTCTTCACCACCCATGAGCAAGGATGTCAGACTATTCCTTGGCTCTGTTCCAAGTGTGTCAACAACCAATTGCTTTCCAGTTCACCAAGGGCAGAGTAATCTTAAGTAAACATGGCCGTTGGAAAAGAGCAAATATTGGTCTTGGCAGTTGTAGTCTCTTGAGTGTCTGGTCCCTCTTGTGTTAGTGGACAAAAGAAGAAGAGATACAGTAGAGGGCATGACATCAAACATCGCATCTGGTTGAAGGATAGTGGTAGAAATATGTAGATACAAAACTTACAGAAGACAGTCGCATTCTCCTGCCCTCCCTCCCTTCCTCTCTGAACAAGTCTGAATCTTCCTTTCACTGTTCATTTTCCTTGTTTCAGCCTGGTCTTCTTGACTTGAGCCCATTGATATTTAGGCTGGATAATTCATTGTCCTGTGGAGTGGTCCACACGGGAGCATGTTGATCAGTGTCCTTGGCCTCCACCCATCAAACACTGTTAGCACCTCTCCTTAGTTAGTTGTGGCAGCTAAAAGTGTCCAATCTAAACAATGCCAAATGTCCCATTACCTGGGGAAGTGGGGACAAAATCACCCGAGGCAGAGAAACACCAGCTTAAGCCAATCCTTTGCAAAGTCATAGCACAAAAGTAGGCTTTCCAGGTGACGCTAGTGGTTAAGAATCTGCTTGCCAATGCAGAAGACACAAGATACGCAGGTCCAACCCCTGGATAGGGCCCTGAATTTGATGATGGAAAGTATAAGGGTATGTGCTGGGTACGGAGGAGTGGTGGTTCAATTCCTCAACCTTGACCCCTGTTTCTTGCGAGTCCTCTTTCAGCCTAGTCGTGCTCAATCTGGTCATGATGTGGGTCTCACACAAGTGAGGCCAGTAGGTCGTTGATCAAATCGACAGTATTGACTGTTAGCTTTTAGAACAGGCTTATTCCCTGACTTGTTGCCATTCCTCTGGTGGCTTTAAGACAGGGATGCCAGTCACATCGAGGATGCCTGACATTTGGCACCTTTTCCATTGCTTGATTCCTCACCTGGGCAGCAAAGCATGACAGGAGTCTATTGCCTATCACGCCTGTGAATCAGTCAAACTTACTTCGTGTCATTGAAGGGGAAGGTGCGGAACTTGGATGTCAAGGTGACACATTGTTTGGGCAGATGTATTTCCTGGATCTTCTCAAGCGTGACTGCCTATATGTACAGCTGGCTAGTTGTGCTTCCTTAGAAAACTTACAGAAAAGGCTGCATCCCTATGAAACTGTTGATCTGCCTCTAAAGCCACAGGCATTTTTATCATTTAAATATACTTTCAGAATTTTGAGTGTGTTGCAGTATTGTTATCAAAGGAACACAGGTTACAAACAATGTACTGTGCCTTCAAGTAGTGCCTCTCATTTATTTGTTTTTGTTTTTTAATTGGAAATTGGAAACATCTACAGAAGCAGAAAGCACAGTAGGAGCTCCACTGTACCCATCCCCTCCTTCAGTGATTATTAATTACAATCTGTTTTGTTTCATCAAGATCTCCTCCTTCTCTACTCACTTGATTAGTTTAAATCCTCAACATTGCATTTCATCTATATATATTTCAGTATGTAACTCTAAAAGAGTGAAGCTTTTTTTTTTTCCTAAACATATTCTCTAAAAATAAACGAATCAATGTTAAACCTAAAAGTGCCTTTGTACTAAATATCTGTTGTCTTTGGTTGATATGTTTCCTCGGTCCCTTTTGCTCTGCTCTGGGCTCTTCTTCATCTAATCATGATATTCAAGGGCAGAACAGGTATTGGAAACCATCTTTCATTCTCTTTGTTTCCAGTGTATTGATACGTGAAGGTGTTAGGCCTAGTGCCTGGCCTGGCAGAAACATAGGTACCTGCTTGTCTTCAAAGTCTGTGAGTTCTCCCTTTCAGGTTTTCTGTCTTGACATGGGGCACAGTCATTTTCGCAAGGAAGATATTCAGCTGGCAGGTACCTTAAATTGCTTTGTAGCTTCTCCTTAGCACACATGTGCTCTTGGGCGGGCCTGTAGGCCTCCCTTCTCCTCCCTTACACTTAAGTGAAGCCTTTCAATCTACTCACTGCCAATTTTTTTTTTTTTTAAATTTTTATTTATTTATTGGGCTGCACTGGGTCTTTGTTGCTTTGCTTGGGCTTTCAAGCAAAAGTTGCAGCGAGCAGGGGCCACTCTCTAGTTGTGGTGTGTGGGCTTATTGCAGTAGCCTCTCTCGTTGCAGAGCACAGGCTCTGGAGCACGGGCTCAGTAGTTGTGGCAGATGGGCTTAGTTGCTCCATGGCATGCAGGATCTTCCCAGACCAGGGATCGAACCTGTGTCCCCTGCATTAGCAGGCGGATTCTCAACTACAGGACCACCATGGAAGTCCTCTGCCAAACTTTTCTGTGCCAGAATGTGTGGTAGCAGCCAGAGATCTGAAAGTCCATGAGAGTAGAGTACCTAGTGACCAAGCAGTTTCTATGAGTGACAAAGCTGAGCCTGGAATGCTGCTTGCTGACACTTTGATTCCAGGCTCTTTCATAGCCCCTGCCTTTCCTTAGTCACTGTTGCCCTGGCAGGACATTCCCAGGACCCCGGGGTCTGGAGGAGGCATTGACTCCCTGCTACCACCTCCCAGTTGCCTTTCCTGCAAGTCCATCACCTCTTGGTACCATACCCCTCCTTGCCCAGTGGCTCCTTCCCCACCATGTGCAGTCCCTGGGGCTCAATGCCAGGCATCCCCCAGGAGCTGATCCCCCACGCATGGGCCTTCCCACCTTTCCAGGCTCCTGCATGGTTGGCAGCTCCGGCCCCCACCGCAGGTGTGCCCTTTAACAACCCAGGTGACCCTTGACTGGCTCTCTGATATTGTGCTAGATAGGAAAACTGTAAGTTTAAAGTTCTTTTAGCATTTAAAATTTTATTTTTCAACTGTGTTTTTGTAAACAGATAAGTCTGATGGCAAGCTTCTTTCTTTGTTAAAGATTTGCTCTTCCTATCTGGAAGCATTTAGAGTAGAATTGTTGCTTTTGTTAGTCTAAAAGTCACTATATGTATTTGTAGTATTTTTCCTTGTCTCTCACTCGGAGCCTTTTCAGTTCACAGCCTGTTATTTAAATTTTTGTGACTCAGCAAACAGTCACATTTTATAGCTTATAAATTATACCTTTATACATTTTAAAGCTTAGTTTGCATTTTAAAATATTTATATATTTTAAAAATAAAATAAAATGCCATGGATTATAAATCACTTTGTGATATGATATACAAGTGATGGGTCCTGATTGACTATTAAATTATAAACACACTAAAGTTCATATGTGGAATGATTACAACTCAACTGAACAAAAATGTCAAGTGTTCATTAAACATGCACGGAAATCAAGTAATGGTGTTTTCAAAAAGCCTTCTAGGTTGAAGTTAAAAGCCAAAAATTTTTAGGTGAGTGAGGAGCTCATTAGTAAGCATCAACCATATACAAAAGGTTCTGAGGGACAGAAAACTGAAGACGCAGCCTCTAAAGAATTCACAATTGAGACGACAAGACAGATGGTACCCAAAATATCAAGGAGCAGAGAGTTAAGCAGCTTAAGCATCAAATGACTTGCACTGACTGTCACTTCAATAACAATCAGTCTCAGACTCCATTTCCTAAGCACTGGGTCATCCCACAGAGGGGCTACTAAGAAGGCCTTTCCTTAGGCCTTTGGGCAAATACATCTGCCCAAACAAAGACATCTCTGGCCAGGATGGGCGGTTTCAGTCAATGTGCTTCCCCTAACAGTGTTATAGACCCTAATCCTAGCTGTGTCTTGGACATAGTTCTGCCTTACTCACCCTCTTGTAAGTGGTGGTTTTTCCTTCCCAAAAATGTAGTTTCTGCTCCCTTTCCCCTTCATTATCTTATGCCTCCCAAGTCATACACATGAAGAATGAGATGATCAGAAAATGAATTCTGGTGGGTTGGTTTAGATTAGTGTTTCTGAAAGGAACCATCAGTAATTTAATTTATAATTTGTTTTGGGCTGACCGACTTTTGTGTGTCAATAAAAAATACAATAAAGATGAAATATTTAAAACAGACATAAACTATAAGCACTTTTATTTTTATTACATTCAACCAACATAAATACTTTGTCAAATTACTATAAAACTTTCCAAATGTTTACTCTCAATTTCTGTACTTGCGTTATTGCAGACCAGTCACAAGCTAGTTGTGGGCAGACCACCCTGTGGATAGTGCTGGGCTAGACAGTGGAGGTTTTACTTTGTTCATCAATTTCCATGGAGTCCAATTTTTTTTGTTAAACTTTTTTGAAATTGCTCCAGCTTATTCTGGTCTCTGCTGATAACAAAGAAACACAGCTAGGAAGAGCTGTAAAGTCTACTGACCTTCAGAGGTCAGGTAGAATGTTTGACTTAAAAGAAAAAAATCACTGTTCAACCCTATGTTTAATCAGATGTTCATTATTTCATCCATTGAAAACCAGTAGAAGGCAGATAAGTGGTTTTCCTCCTCCTCATTTATGGAGTGTACCTAGCTCTCCTTTGTCTTATAGTAGAAATGTGGGTTTGAGTATTTTCTCAGCTGCATACAGTGAAATTCTAATACTCAAGGTCATAACAGCCAGAAGAAATGTTATATTCTGATTGTGAGATAAAAAATAAGGATTGGGAATTGCTTTTTAAATAGCACAGCCTTTAAATGTTTTGACTTGAAGTCTGATGGGGTCTATCTGGTGATTATGTGATATTTTATGCTCAAGGTAGCTGTGATTGTCTTACTGGAACACTTAAATATTTAAATGTTAATGGGAATTGGCAGGAACCATTAGGGGAAGTATACAAAGTAATTTGAAAGAGAAGTCCAAGTAAATTAATTCTAGCTTTAGGCTTGTATTCAAATAACACCAGTTATGGTGGGTTAACATGAAACCTATTTTTGCTGTTGTGAAAAGGAATTAGAATCTAGAGAAGCACTGTACTAGAAATATTGTACAATGCACGTAATTTTAAATTCTCCAGTAGCCACATTGAAAAAGCTGAAATTAATTTTAATGTTTTATTTCATCAAGTACATATAAAGTGTTAACATTTCAAAATGTAATATGGAATTTACTTGTTTATTTTTAAAAGCGTCTTTGCTATAGTTTTTTTTTTTTAATGCTATCCATAAGTAACCCACATTTTCCTTTAATATTTATTTACTTATTTGTCTGTGTTTGGTCTTAGTTATAACATGTGGGCTCTTATTTGTGGCATGCAGGATCTAGTTCCCTGACCAGAGATTTAAGTTGGGGCCCTTCCACTGGGAACACGGAGTCTTAGCCACTGAACCACCAGGGAAGTCCCAGTACAGAATGTATTTTTTTTTTTTTTTTTAGAATGTATTAATGAGGTATTTTATATTCTGTTTTACTAAGTCTTCAAAATTGGTAGACTCTATACACATTGCACGTCTTGATTTGGATTAGCCACCAGTCAAGGGCTCATTAGCCACGAGTGACTAGTAGTCATGTTACTGGGTAGTGTAGATTGAGAACCAAAGTCCACAGTGAGGTAGATAATTTGCACAATTATGTGAGTAGTTTTATAGATGAATTAGGATTTGGTCCAAAAGAATTTCCGTGGAATTCATAGTTACCTTAGAGGGGCTAGTAGGGGAATCTGGGGAGTCACCCCTCCTCCCCAAAGGCATCTGGCTATTGTATAAGTGATTTTTAGCAGGTCATTTCTGTGGACTAGCTGCTTAGTCTCACCCAGGGGCAGGGAGGGAACTCAAGAGTTGCTTTTGCTTATTCCATAAGGGCAGAGACCAGGGGAAAGAGTCAAGCAGGACACTGCTTTATTGTTTGTGGTTTTTATTTGAGAGATTTAATTAATATATATATATATATATATACGGAATGATTTTTTTTTTTTTAATGCAAGGTTATTATGTAGGAAACTTGTTCCTAGAAGAGACTTTGCTATTTAAATACTGTATACTTGCTAATGTGGGAGGGATTGGGGGCAGGAGGAGAAGGGGACGACAGAGGATGAGATGGCTGGATGGCATCACTGACTCAATGGATGTGAGTCTGAGTGACCTCCGGGAGTTGGTGATGGACAGGGAGGCCTGGCGTGCTGCAGTTCATGGGGTCACAAAGAGTCGGACACGACTGAGCGACCGATCTGATCTGATCTGATACTTGCTAATTCTGTTTTTGGCAAAGAGGGAGGTAGAGACTAGGTTGCTCTGGGTAGTGAAGTTGGTGCTGGGAATGACAAAGAAACATAGAAAAGGGGAAGTTCTAGCTGTGCCCAAGCAGGTGAACTGTGAGCATCGGAGCCCTCCTGTTCTGATTTCCTCCTCGGGAGCAGAGGCCTACAGGGAGGGGCCGTGTGACTGTCCTGCCCACAGTCGCCCAGATAGCTCCTGTGCTGCTGGGAATCAGAACTCAGGCCTGCTGGGTCTGTCTTGAGTCATCTATGTCTTGCAGTATGCAACAGGGACAGAGAAGACGAGATGGCAATAGCGTTATTGGATAAGCATAGAATTTTTCTTTTTCTAAGTGAAAGTGGCTTTTTTGTGCATTTTTCAGATTTAAAAATTGTAGTTTTAGAAACGGGGAAGGCAATGGCACCCCACCCCAGTACTTTTGCCTGAAAAATCCCATGGACAGAGGATCCTGGTAGGCTCCAGTCCATGGGGTCGCTGAGAGTCGGACACGACTGAGCGACTTCACTTTCACTTTTCACTTTCATGCATTGGAGAAGGAAATGGCAACCCACTCTAGTGTTCTTGCCTGGAGAATCCCAGGGACGGGGGAGCCTGGTGAGCTTCCGTCTATGGGGTCGCACAGAGTTGGACACGACTGAAGCGACTTAGCAGCAGCAGTAGCAGTTTTAGAAAATAGTTATATTGAAGTGGTATAATAGCTGGTATTGCTTCAAAATAATCTCCAGTGAGGGAGATTTGCACAAGGAAATAAGAGGGAGTCTGGACGAAATGAGAGTGACTATGAGTTGATAATTGTTGGAGCTGAGTGAAAAGTAATTTTGTGGTTGTTACTCAGTTGCTAATTCGTGTCTGACTCTTTGCAAGTCCATGAACTTCCCTGTCCTTCACTACCTCTTGGAGTTTGCTCAGACTCATGTCCGTTGAGTCAGGGATGCCATCCAACCATCTCATCCTCTGTTGCTCTGTTCTCTTCTTGCCTCAATCTTTCGCAGCATCAAGGTCTTTTCCATTGAGTTGGCTCTTGGCATCAGGTGACCAAAGTATTGGAGCTTCAGCATTAGTCCTTCCAATGAATATTCAGAGTTGATTTCCTTTAGGACTGAGGATTTGGTCCGCTTGCTGTCCAAGGCACTCTCAAGTCTTCTCCAGCACCGCAGGTCAAAAACGTCAGTTCTTCAGCTGGCGCTCAGCCTTTTTTATGTATGGTCCGACTCTCACATCTATACATGACTAGTGATGATTACTTAGGGATTCATTATTCTCTTTATTAGCTATTTGAAATTGTTAATAGAAAGCTTCAGGTATTTAAATGGTACATGAAGTTGTAAAAAAAAAAAAATGCTCTGAAATCCATTATCCAACAGTAAGTGCCATTAGCTTGAAAATCATCTGTTGAACATTCCTTTATGTGAAGATGTCTTAAGAAATACAGGAAAGACGTGAGTCTTGATGTTGCTCTTACAGACATTTTATTCTAGTTCCAGAGCCCAGAGATAACACTTTCAGAGAAAAAAGTCAGTGTTGGTTACATGTGTTTTTTACCGCAGGCCTTATGCTTATGTGGCCCTTAGGTTGGCTTGTGAGGGAGGTCCTCCTTCTGCCTTTTGTAGAGGAGTGGAGCGAGGCTCGGAGGACCCACACTGCTCTCTGCACTCAACATGGGTGTGAGGGAACCAGGATGCCACTGGCAGTGGGTGGCTGGGCACCAGGCTTTGTGTTGGGCGCTTGGGCACCTTACCTGTTGGAATAGTTGGACACCTTATCTATTGGAATTATAGAATCTTGTGGAACCAGAATTGGAAGGAATACAATATGATATAATGAATGGCCAAATCATGCAGAGAATCTACCAAGACCCGTGAAAACAGAGAGAACAGCAAGAATAGGGGAAACCACATGGAAGGAAGGCTCCTGGGAAAAGGAGGAGCTTGGAATGACAGGTCAGGGAAAGGAGGAGCACACATATGGCTCAGGAGGATTGACATTCGAAATGTGGTAACAAGTAGAGGAAATTTCAGTGGCAAAAGACTATTTCTTGTGGAGTATTTTGGTTTTGAATGAAATGTACCAAAAGAACCATTGGCCAGTGGAACAAAGATCAGAGGGATTCAGCCTTTTGGAAAATGTATCAGGTGGTCATTCATGAAAACCAGATTGCACATAGTAAGAGATATGAGGGCAGCAAAATTACCTTTGAACGATAAATGATGAGGGATACAATAGCTACTGATCAGTCAAGTGATGACAAGTTCTTACTTATTTTTAAAAAAAGTGTCCCTGATTTCACATTATATATACCCGAGTAGCTAATTTGTTCTTGATTACCCAAGCCATCCTCCCAAAAGGCCCCATGTTCTTGTCTGTAATGCCTGTTTTAAGTTGCCCAGAAGCTAATGAATTTCCACAATGCACCTTGATTCTTCCTGTTGCTTTTATGGTGCTTACAACACCTGGGCAGCCAGGTTTTGAGGGCTGGAAGAATAAGTGTTTAAATGAATTCATAGGAGTTTAATATTTCTCCTCTATGGGAAGGCCACCCGTTTCCCTAGCCCTGGGATATTCCATCCTTGTTGATGGGTTTTTCATTGGCATGGAAATTTAGATAGTTTACCACTTGACAAAGTAGTATTCTCTCTGTGTGGTCTTCAGTTGAATGATTTCAGTACAGAAGAAGTTCTTGAGGAGTTAGTATGGAGGAGTAGCCCACAAGTTAAAGATTGAGGTGGCAGTGAGAATAAATGTGGGGGAGGAGACTTTCTCAGGGTCACTTCTAGCAGGTCGGATCTCCACGTGGGGCAAGTTCAGCCTCACTACTCTGTGTGCAAGTGTTATCCAGTTGGCCAGGGGAGCCCAGGTCCTCCACCACTGCTTCTGCAGGCCAAGCCCACTTTGTCTCTCTCTGAGCCTCTCCCCAGTCTCTGCCATAGGAGTTTCCCTGGTGTCAGTGCCGGGGGAGGGGAGGGGCATCCATGACATCACACCTTACCCTTTTCTTCTTGCTCATTTTATTTCTACTGATATAGACTTTATTTTTTGAGTACTTCTTGGTTCATAGCAAAATTGGTCAAAAAGTGAGCACAGCTCCTACACGCCTACTCTCCACACACATACATAGCACCCCCACCCCACCCCACCCCATTATCAGCATTCCTTTCCAGAGGGTATGTTTGTTACAATCGATGAACCTCCAATGACAAATCATAACCACATTCTTGGCATTAGGGTCCACTCTTGGTGTTGTATGTTCTATTAGCTTTGAGAACTGTATATTGAGTTGTATCCACTACGGTAGCTTAACATAGAATGGTTTCACTGCCCTAAAAGCCCTCTGTACTCTACCCACTCATCCCTTCTGAGCCCACAGCCTCTGGGGACCACTGAACATTTTACTGTCTCCATAGTGTTGCCTTTTCTGTTGTTGAATGCCATTTGGTTGGAATCATGCAGTATACAGCCTTTTTAGATTGGCTTTTCACTTACGATACACATTTGATATTCCTCAGTGTCCTTTCATGACTTGAGAGCTCACTTCTTTTTAGTGTTGAACAGTATTCCACTGTGCAGGTGAGCCTTTTTTCACTTCGGTATAGTCTCTCACCTTGCTTTCCTAAAAGAGATGCTCTGTTGATTGGTGGCCAATACTTGCCTCTCCATGTGCATCAGTGCAAGGCTGTTGCTGAACCATGCAAAGACTCCGGGATTCTTGGCCTCCTGAGGAGAAGAATTCAATCCAGGGCCAGAGACGAGGCTTGATCGCTCAGAGCTTTTGTGTAATAAAGTTTTATTAAAGTATAAAGGAGATAGAGAAAGCTTCTGACATAGGCATCAGAAGGGGGCAGAAAGAGTACCCCCTTGCTAGTGTTAGCAATGGAATTATATACTCTCTAATTAGTTATTACAGTGAATCAAAAGGATGTCTGGAGGTTGTAAAGACCTCACTAGACTTACTCCCATAATTTACGTTTTAAGATAACAAGATTAGCCAGAAGGTTTTTTCCAGAGACTGTCCTCAAGCAGGATACATTATTATTATATAATGCTAAGGAATGTAGAGGGGAAAAAAAGTTTGTCCTTTCTTCCTCCTTGAGAATTCCAGACCCCTCTCTCCTTGGGGACCCCTAGACTTCTTATCAACCTGCCTAGAAAATGACTCTCTCATCAGGTTGCACTGTGGGTCCTGTGTGACTCTGCTTTCCCACAGGGTCCAAGCTGGAGTGAGCCAACAGACGTTCTTTAGGAGTTAGGATAGGGAATAGCTTAGAGGGGGACATCTTACACCATCCTCTGATCGTTAAATCTCAAAGCCTTTCTTTGCTTTGAGATGGGGAAAAAGGTATAGTTATGAAAAGGTGTAGTTACCTTATTGATAGGAGGCCAAACAGGAGAGACACTTACTCAAAGACACTTAGGTTTGTGGCAGGAGAGTGAGTCATCAACCAAAACCCCTGGGGCTAAAAAAGGAAAGCGGGGCGGCAGGAGTAGGGGTTTGTTAACTGGAACCTTGACCTTGAAGAAGCAGGAAGGAGGTTCATGGAATGAGGCAGCCCTTCTCTTCAGTGTGGGTGTGCATACACACACACACACACATGCGCCTGAACCCACCCTGACCCTGCTGCTGTAGTACTCCAGTCTCTTAAAGTTTCCTACTCTCATCCCCGGTGTCTCGAAGTTATTAATCATACTACACAGGTTCATTCATTCTTCAGATACCTACTGAGAACATAATGCGTGTTCGGAACAGTGCTGTGAGCTGAGGCAGGAGCTCTAGGGGGAGTTATAGCTCCTGTCCTCTGGCAGCTCACTGTCTTGTGTGGACTACAGACACTTAAATAGATTATTTGAACATGATATGGTAAATGTAGAAACAAAAATGTGGTCCATCAAGTCTCCCTGAAGTAGGTGGAACTCGATGGGGTGCTGGGTGAGCAGGGGTGTGTGGAGGCCATTTGAGGCATGGAAATTGAGAAGGCAGAGAGCACTGCAAGGAAGCAGTACAGAGTGCAGGGTTCCAGGTGGAGTGTGGGCTCGCTGGTGCTGAGGCACTGCCTGCCAGTCCAGATGAGGCGGTGGGGTACAGAAAGGGGCCCCAGAGATTCGTGCAGTTGGGAAGCTGAGGATAGGCTCATATGACTTTCTTAGATGGTTTACTCTGGGCTGGAAAAGGGCTGGCATGCTGGTGGCACAGGGCAGGGCTGCTGCAAGAGATGGGACTATAATCCAGCAATCCCACTCTTGGGCATATACCCATAGAAAACCAGAATTCCAAAAAGATACATGCACTCCAGTGTTCACTGTAGCACTATTTACAACAGCCAGGACATGGAAGCAACCTAAATGTCCATCAACACAGGAATGGATAAAGATGTGGTACATATATACAATGGAATATTGCTCAGCCATAAAAGGAATGAAATTGTACCATTTGCAGAGACATGAATGGACCTAGAGACTGTCATACAGAGTGAAATGAGTCAGAAAGAGAAAAATAGGTATCGTATGTTAATGCATATATGTGGAATCTAGAAAAAATGACGTAGATAATCTTATTTGCAAAGCAGAAATAGAGACACTTGTAGAGAACAAGTGTATGGATAACAAGGTGGAAATGGGAGGGTGGAGTGAACTAGATTAGGATATGCAAATATATATACTATTGATACTGTGTATGAAACAGATAGAACCTTCTGCATATAGCACCAGGAACTCTATTTAGTGCTCTGTGGTGACCTAAATGAGAAGGAAATTCAAAAAAGGGGATATGTGTAAACATATATAGTTGATTCACCTTGCTGTGCAGTAGAGACTAATGCAACATTGTAAAGCAATGATATTCTAATAATGTTAATTTTTAAAAAGTAAAAAAAGAAACAAGGGACTATAGCCTAACCAAAAGTTGAAAATTGCCAAATAGAAACACGCTGGCATTAATAGTTTTGTCAGAGGGATGGGCATGGGAAAGGTCTAGTCAGTTTTTTGAATGACCAAGGAAGAACCAAAACAATTTTCTCCTGCTCTTTCCTCCTCATCCCCTTAAAGAAAAAAAAATACATCCTTTTTAAAAATTTTAATGCATTATCCTATTTTGTTACAGTGAATTGAGTTTAGCAAAAACTTTTAAAATTTATTCTTTTGAACGTGTTGCAAGGGTTATTTTATACATTAAGTTCAGAATATTGAAATTCTTTCAAATCCAAAAGTCAGAGGAAAAATATCCTTTATTTTAGAGGGGTGGTTTTGTGGGAGGGAATTACAAAGGATGGGAGATATTAGTAAGAACGAAACAGGCAAAACAAACTACTTTTGAGAAAAAAAAATAGAAAACTTTTATAGTAAGCATTTCAAAATCAATTTAAAGCTGTAGAGCATATATTTTGGCCAGTTCATAAAATGAGTTGATACACTTATATAAGTTTATTTATTCTGTACTGTATTCATATAGCAGATAAGGAAATGGCCACCCACTCCAGTATTCTTGCTTGGAGAATTTCATGGACGGTGGAGCCTGGCAGGCTACAGTCCATGGGATTGCAAAGAGTCTCACACTACTGAGTGACTAACACTTATTCATAATAGTCAAATATTTGTGGAACATCCTTGTACAAGCTATTCTAGGGCTGGAGGAATAGCTCTGTACCAAGAGGAGTCCCTGTTCTTGTGAAAGCTTACATTCTACCTCATGTTACTATTTTAGTTTTACTTATATACAAACGAGAGATGGAGAACAGTGTATTATAGTGCAACAGGGAATTCAGGGCATTTCTCAAGTTGTCCAGCTGTGAAAAGCATCTAAAGACTGAAGGAGGTAAAGCAGTGTAATTAGAGCACTTCTCTAACCCTCCTAGTAAACAGAAGTTTCACAGGACTTTGCATTAATATTGTTTGCACTGTGACCTGATCTTTAGGGGCATGGTGCCTGGTCATGTCATTGTGTGTGTAGTGGGGCAGAGTGAGCCTTCAATAGTCATTTGCATAAAATAACTAATTATAACATTAGTTTCCAAACTGTTGACCTGGGCACGTGTACCAAGACGTAGACCACAAAAGGTAAAGGAATCTGTGTACAGATAAGGTTGGGGCCTCATATTTATATCCACATCAGCACACTGAACGGTCCAAAATGTCCTGCATTAAAGGAACTCCTTGATTTAAACCAGCATTTCACACATGTATATTGAGAATCTTTTTTCACGTGTAACACCTCTTACTTCCTGGTTTGCTGGAAGAGGCATCCAGAGGGATTTTTGCAGCCTTTCTTTCTGCTTGCAGAGATCAAGGTCACATATCATTCCTTACTTCTGAGGGCCATGAGCATTGATTCTTGGAGCTTGGCTTCACTGAGTCTCCTTTGATCCTCGGACCCAGACTCTAGCTGGAAAGTCAGCCAACGAAAGCCATGAAAAGAGAATTGTCATTTCCCTTGGAGTCAGATACCTTCTGACACAGTAGAGCTGGACTCTAAATATTGAACTGTGCTTTCAAAGAAAATGTTCTCAAGGTTTCAGAGGAGAAAAAAATAATCCTTGGCAAGGGGTAGAATTGGAGGAAGTTGGGAAGTTGGAAGAATTTTGTTTTCACAATTTGTCCTCTTTTCTCTCTTTGGCTCTTCCTGTCTTTATTTTATGGCTACTGAATCATCACACTGGGTCTCTTTCTTCTTGGATTTTGTTTTTGAGCAATTAGTAATAAATGTGTCAAATGTTAGTGGTAACTTCAAGCTAAGAGTAGTATATTCTGCTCATGGTTGGCTAAAATCTAGTGGCTCTCCTGCCCCTTTGCTTGGTCTTGCCTTATAAAAGCCCTTTTGTAACTTTGGGCACCAAAAACACTTGGGATGTTGCCCATACAGGCCTATCTTATTTTTATGCTCGTGTAGATGGTACCAGGGTAAAGTTTGAGTGTCATGTTGCCCTGTTTCCCGTCTTTGATTGGAATATTAGGACAGATGTGTTCTTGGCTCCTTTGGGTCAGCCATATACATTGTGCAGGCTCTTCATGGCTTAAAACCCCCTTCAACTTGGCCCTGCATTCTTGTGGGGACTTTGCCAAGTGAGATGTGGAAAACAAAGAGTCCATAAGACTCTCATGCTAAAAAAGTGCCTTGTATAGTCCAAGATTACACAATGTGCGTTTTGCTTCCTTACTGCTGTTCAGATGAATCATTTAAAGATGTACCTTTTACTAGATGCTTACTGGGCTCCATGCACTGTGTTAGGAACTTCACCCATCCATTTTCATTTTATTTCTGCGTCTGAAGTATCTAAGTATTCCTCTCTTTTCTCTGGTAATGAGTGACATGGGACTTGGAGAATTATATCTAAGTTTCCACAAGGAAGTAGGAAGTGGTCCAAGATGTGCAAAAAACAAAACAAAACACCAACTTCTGTTGGTGACAAGCATTTTAGCCAGCAGCTTTTCTGCCTTTTCATCACGTCTATAAACACTTCTCAAAATACTCCAGAAAAGGTAGAACATGGGAGCTGCCAAGAGGTTTATCATATGATCCAGAGAAGGCTACTTAAAGGCAGCCTTCCTTCAAATAACAGGCTCCTGATACCTTTAGAATAAATTTCTATTTAATTGGAAGGGTCTTATTCATATTTAAAATAAACATTTTGAATAGGTAAGTGTCCTATGTAGAGACATATTCTGTCCTAGGGTTCTCTAGGGACCCTCCTCTGATCAGGCAATGAGTTTCTGCCTGTGGGCAGTGGCCATCTCACTGACCACTGAGCTGGAGGTCAAGCAAGGTCATGTTTGATTCTTGAACTTAGCTCATTGCTTTAGATGTATTATTGCCTTTAATCCTCACAACAGCCCTTTTCCTGGGCTTTATTATTACAGGGAAAGAAACTGAGGTACACCAGGGCCAAATGACTAATGGTTGTCATTCAACCGCTCAGTCATGTCCGACTCTGTGACCCCATGGAACTGCATCATACCAGGCTTCCCTGTCCTTCATTACTTCCCGGGGTTTGCTCATGTTCACAGATACATGTTCATTTAGTCAGTGATGCCATCCAACCATCCATCCTCTGTTGGCCTCTTCTCCTCCTACCTTCAGTCTTTCCCAGCATCAGGGTCTTTTCCAATGAGTTGGCTCTTTGATCAGGTGGCCAAAGTATTGAGTTTCAGCTTCAGTATCAGTCCTTCCAATGAATATTCATGGTTGATTTCCTTTAGGATTGACTGGTTTAATCTCCTTCCTGTCCAAGAGACTCTCAAAAATCTTCTCCAGCACCACAGTTCGAAAGCATCAATTCTTCGGCACTCAGCCTTCTTTATGGTCCAACTCTCACATCCATATATGACTACTGGAAAAACCATAGCTTTGACTATACGGACATTTGTGGGCAAAGTGATGTCTCTGCTTTTTAATAGGTCTACTAAATGACAGAATCAGGGTCAGTGACTGTAAATCACTGTGCTATTGCTCTTCCCCTAAATGCCATGTTCTGTCTCAAATCCTAATGCATCTCAGCCTCAAATATGGACTTACCTGGCTCCCCCATATATCTACTTAGAAAGGTGCCCCTGCCCTGGGTGCGGGGGAGGGGGCGGGGGGTGCAGTCAGAACAGAGGCCAGCAGTGGGCACTGGGTGGCCTGCGGGTTTGTCTGAGTGATGCCCTGGAGGCACAGATGTTTAGTTAAACCTTTGATGGCTTGTCTTTGAAATTGGATAGTCCTTTTTCTACTTTCTAGAGAAATTTTTTGGGGGATAGGACCCTTTGGGAGATTGAGGGGGATTAATTAAATTTGTATTTGACATCCAATACACCAATGAAGGGATTTGTATATTTGTTGCTTTTTAACCAGGTTTGTAATTACAGTCTTAGGAGGATTCTTGTATTATATGGAACTTCTGAACCTTTAAAGATAGGGCAATGAGAAGAGTAAATTTGTCTGCTGGAGATAAATTGAACATAATGGGCCCATTATGGGAATACATTTCTGTATTTTATAGTCTAAATAGAAAAAAAAAAGCTTTTCATATGTAAATATAACCCAATAAAAATAAATCTGCAAAGTGGTTAAAACATGATAATGGAGACTATTTTAACCGTAGAAATAGCCCATCTGGACAAATATGTCCCCTTTGTTTTTATTCTTTTTCAAATAGTCTTTTCATGGGTTCTCATGTTAGTCAGGAAAGAGCTCCTCTATCTCTTGAAGTATTGAATAGCATTTTGCCTTTGTTATACTAACTTTGAGCTGCCTGCTTCAGTCCCTTTGGCTGTAGGTCATAAACAATACATGGCATTGTGTACAACAAATCTTCATTCATGTGATTACAAGATTTACTGTTCTGTTTTCAAATGGAATGGATGATTGAGAAGGTGGAAAATCAAAAGCAGCACTGTATTACATGGGATTCCTTTGGTCACAGATAACAAACTCAAGCTAGCTTAAGTAAAAAAAAAAAAAGAAAGATTTATAATAAGGATAGAGGTGTGCCTTAGGAACTTAAGGCAAGGATGAAGTGGCCCTCAGGAATGAACAGGAACCAGAGAGAAGGAAGGGACCTCTCTCATCAGTGTTCACAGCAAGCACATGTGTGACACAAACGTTACAAGGAGGGGAGGGAAGGTGATGGAGGGAAAGTAGCAATCTATGCAGTGTATTACTTTACACTCAAGCGTGACATTAAAAAACAGCTCCGCTGTGTTCTTTGGGGAAAAAAAAAATTGATGCTCATTATATGAAATTCAAACAGTTATAAGAAAAGCAGGAATGCTTTAAAATTCAGATAGGCAATCATTACTGTTTTAATAAACGTCCTTCTAGCATGTATAAGGACATCTAGAAACACTGGCATGCACATGCAGAAATGTAATCATATTTTGCATGGTCATTTACCTGTTTTATTTTTTAAGTTTTATTTATTTACTTATGGCTGCACTGAGTCTTTGTTGCTGTGCACGGGATTTCTCTATTTGCGGTGAGCAAGGGCTGCTCTTCACTGTCGTGCACAGGTCTCAGCGCGGTGGCTTTTCTTGTTGTGGAGCATGGGCTCTAGGCACACAGGCTTCAGGAGTTGTAGCACACAGGCTCAGTTGTTCCTCAGCGTGAGGGATCTTCCCCAGACCAGGGATCGAACACGTGTTCCCTGCATTGGCAGGCCGATTCTTATCAACTGTGCTACCAGGGAAGTCTTACCTGTTTTATTCATTCACAAGTGTATCATGGCTCTTTTCATACCAACAAATATCATCAATAAATACATGTTTACTTGACATCTCCTATTGTAAACCTTTAGGATACTTACTCCCTCCGCCTTCAGTGATTATAAACATGTTATGTGTATCCATCTTTCTGCTTTCACAATAATCTATTTTGAGTAGATTCTTAGAGAAAGATTGCTAGATCAAAAGGTGTGCCATTTTACATGCTGATATAATTGCAATGGCACCCCACTCCAGTACTCTTGCCTGGAGAATCCCATGGATGGAGGAGCCTGGTAGGCTGCAGTCCATGTGGTCGCTAAGAGTCGGACACGACTGAGTGACTTCACTTTCACTTTTCACTTTCATGCATTGGAGGAGGAAATGGCAACCCACTCCAGTGTTCTTGCCTGAAGAATCCCAGGGGCGGGGGGAGCCTGGTGGGCTGCCGTCTGTGGGGTTGCACAGAGTCGGACACGACTGACGCGACTTAGCAGCTGCAGCAGCATAATTGCCGAAGTGGCTACATCGTGAGCTGTGGCCATAACAACAGCTGCTGTCAGTCTTGGACATCATCACCAATCTGACAGATAAAAAGAGCTCGGTTTTCTGAAGTTGTGTTTTCCCATTGTTAGTATAATTGAGTATCTCTTCATGCATTTTTTATCGTTCACTTCTATTTCTTCTCATGGGAAGTTTATTAATTTGCTTCATCCATTTTGAGCTGGGGTATTAATTTATTGACTTTTTAAAAAGATTTTTTTTTTGATACAGATCATTTTTAAAGACTTTATTGAATTTGTTACAATACTGCTTCTGTTTTTATATTTTGGTGTTTTAGCCTTGAGGCATGGGGGATCTTAGCTCCCTGACTAGGGATTGAACCCACACCCCGTGTATTGGCGAAATCTTAACCACTGGACTGCCAAGGAAGATCCTCCCTTAGCTCTTGTATGAATATTTTACTTAGTTTCTTATTTTACCCAAAGTATCTAAGTTTGTTTGTTTGTTGTCTTTATTTTTTACTTGTTTTTGCCTTTCCTGTATTAGAGATTTAAAAAAAAAATGTTACGAGCCAAATGTCTCAGTCCTTGAGTTTTAAATTTTGATGCCATGTTTAAAAAGGGCCTTTCTATCTTAATATTGTAAAACTATTCATCTGTATATTTTTCTAGTACTCATTTGATTCTATTTTGCATTTATGCTCTTTAAATAGAGAGAAAGAGCACACTAGATTTTTCTTTCCTCCCATACAGCCAGCCAACATCTTTTATTAACTAGTCTCACATACTTATGCAGACTAGATTACATGCACTTGGTCTATTTCATATGAAACTTGTTTCTGTGGCTGCATGTTTACTGTTTGATTGTTTCATATATGTGTTCTTACTCAGGCCATTGTTTAACTATTAACAGCAGTAATTGTTTAATGTTTAATGCTGGCCCATTTTGTTGGCCATAATCTATGATTGATTATGGTTCTTCTCTCTTTCAAATTGGATTTGCATGAATAAGGTGCTAAATGCTCGGATATCAGTGCCTCAGAGAACTGGGAGTGTGATGGGAACAGTTGAAGCAAGACGGGACTGCTTCACAGACAGGTTTCAGGAACTACGGAGGAAAAAAGTGATTAAGACAAGAGCTCATGGATGCTGATCTTAAAAACAATCAGTGCAGTGCCTGTGATTTTTGTTTTAAGTATAGGTAGGGGCAGGAAGGATAATGTATATATTTGATCTTTGTTTAAATCTAAGGCCATTAAACATTCCCATCACAGGGAAGAAAATAATGTGTTTTGCTTCTTTGCCAACTGGAACGTAATGTTGGTCTCTGAAATAAGTGCCTTGGGACCTCGATTCCCTGTTGGTCAAGAAAATTCCCAGCCCATGTGTTGCAGCGGAAATTCATTGTTTCCTGAGTTATTTCCTTTCGCACTTAGTGTGGGGGAAATGACCAAATGTATAGATTGAGATTTTTTTTTTTTTTTTTTTTGAAAACTGATGTCTATTACATTAGTTGATTCTGATGGTTTTCATAACTGTTTTAGGTATTACTGCTGAAGGATTCTCAGATGCTTCAGGGAAATCGATTTCACATAAACTGAGAATTTAGGTGAGTCTGTTAAAAAAAACTTTTATTTTCAATGGGTCACCTTCGTGCACTGATAAAATTTTACAGAGCATTAAAACATTGTCGCTTCATGCTGTCTTGTTTGATTTTTTTTTTTTTTTTTTTTTTTACCATGGTTCTGTGAGACAGGAGTGTAGCTGCCTGGTCTTATTACCTCCACTGCTGTGTGGTATTTTTCCATCTGCTAGTTTGATGGGGGCATGGTAGGGCTTGGAAAAAGGGCTTAGTAGCTGGTTTTTTACCTTATTGTGTGGATTGTCATTCTCTCACTCAAAATTTACTTTATAATTTTGGAGATAGGGAGAGAAGTACTAGATGAGAAGTTAAAGTGGAACTTTCAGCAACATTTTTTGTTTCTTAATTGGAGGATGCTTTATAATATTGTGTTGGTTCCTGCCATACATCAGCATGAATCAGCCAGAGGTATACATGTGTCCCCTCCCTCCCGAACTCCCCTTCCATCTCCCTTCCCACCCCACCCCTCTAGGTTATCCCAAAGCACTGGGTTGAGCTTCCTATGTCACACAGCAAATTTCCTCCTGCTATCTCTTTTACGTACGGGAATGTATATGTTTCCATGCTATTCTCTCAATTAGTCCCACACTCTCCTTCCCCTACGGTGTACACAGTTCTGTTCTCTAGGTCTGTGTCTCCATGGATACAGAGATTGTGGTACAATGGTACTTTCCTGGTGGCTCAGACGGTAAAGTGTTTGCCTGCAATGCGGGAGACCCAGGTTTAATCCCTGGGTCAGGAAGATCCCCTGGAGAAGGAAATGGCAACCCACTCCAGTACTCTTGCCTGGAAAATTCCAAGGATGGAGGAGCCCAGTGGGCTATAGTCCATGGGGTTGCAAAGAGTTGGACACAACTGAGCGACTTCACTCACTCACATACAATGGAGTATTACTCAGCTATAAAAAAGAGTGTATTTGTGTCAGTCCTAACAAGGTGGATGAACCTAGGGCCTATTATACAGAGTGAAGCAAGTCAGAAAGAAAAAGTCAAATATTGTATATTAACTCATGCATATGATATCTAAGGAGAAGGCAATGGCACCCCACTCCAGTACTCTTGCCTGGGAAATCCCATGGACGGAGGAGCCTGGTAAGCTACAGTGCATGGGGTCGCGAAGAGTCAGACATGACTGAGCAACTTCACTTTCACTTTTCACTTTCATGCACTGGAGAAGGAAATGGCAACCCACTCCAGTGTTCTTGCCTGGAGAACCCCAGGGACAGAGGAGCCTGGTGGGCTGCTGTCTATGGGGTCACACAGAGTTGGACATGACTGCTGTGACTTAGCAGCAGCAGCATTAGCATGATATCTAAAAAGATACCCCTTTTTTTTTTTTTTTTTTAAGTAATGATGGACCTATTTTCAGTAATCTTTGTGCTGAAACAGTTTAGTGGTTCCTGGAGCCCTCCAGAGATGGGACACAATTGCTACAGTGTGAGATGAAGTATACATTGGTTACAGATTATTGGTTTTCCTCATTTAGTTGTACTTGTTGTGCCTGCTGCTGCTGCTAAGTCGCTTCAGTCGTGTCCAACTCTATGCGACCCCATAAACGGCAGCCCACCAGGCTCCCCCGCCCCTGGGATTCTCCAGGCAAGAACACTAGAGTGGGTTGCCATTTCCTTCTCCGATGCATGAAAGTGAAAAGTGAAAGTGAAGTCGCTCAGTCGTGTCCGACTCTTTGTGACCTCATGGACTGCAGCCTACCAGGCTCCTCCGTCCATGGGATTTTTCAGACAAGAGTACTGGAGTGGGGTGCCATTGCCTTCTCTCTGCTCTCAAGTAGTGTGTATGCAGTGCCCTGGGCAGAGACAAAAGGCGATCTTCTTCAAGTCTTGGCTGTGACTCAGTTAAAGTCTGACAGGTTAAAAAGGATTGGTTTCTGCTCCAAAACTGTATCATGGCATAACAGATATATTAGTTCTTGACCAGCTGTGCAACTCTAGACGAGTTAATCACTGCTAGTCTCCAAATCCTTATCTGTAAAATGGAGAGGCTGGCCAGCCTCATAATTCCCACACTTTTAGAGAACAGAAAATGAAGATCTATTTTTAGTAGATTTTTCAGGCTATACTTAAAGGAAGTTGGTAATTGTTTAAGCTGGATAGTGCATGAGTGTTCTCTATTTATATGCTAATCTCTTTATTTTGTATTTACAATTTTTCATAAATATTTTTCAAAAATAACTAGCATCTGCTAATATCATTTCATGAAAGAAGAAATATTTTAATACTGAAAAAGGTGTGTCGTGAATTTGCCTTTTGATTGCGTTTAGCATTGTGAAAAAGCTCTTTATTTCCTTCCTCTTTCTTGTTTCTCTGGTGACCACTGACCATTAAACATCAACTAGTGCCGGCCTGGGGACTGATTTCTGGGAAATATTGGGGTGCATGATTGATAAGAGAGCTTCTACCTCTAAAACTGTATCATTCCTTTAAAGTGGGAAAGAAATATACGCTAGTTATATACATTGGCTATTTTCAGAAAGTACTGTGACAGATGGCATGGTTGACTTCTCTGACAACAAGTCAGAGGTGCAAAGACAAGGGATTGTTCTGCTGGGGAACCTAAGTGAAAATGGCTCGTCCATGTGAACATTAAATTTATCTGTGAGCCACCTTGCAGTCAGTGGAAAAATGAAGACGTGACAGTGTGTTGAGTTGTCTGATAAAAGAGTACAGAATCCTCACTTCACACTACTGTGGGCAGCCTCTGGACACGTGATGTTCGATGGATAAGTGTCTCCCTGCACTGCAGGGATACTGAGAGCTAGGGGTGAGAAGGGCTGAATATCTAACTCTAGACACAATTGCAAATGCCAAGTGCAAGGAATGCAAGGCTGGGAAGGGGTCAAGGACATGGTCAAGAGTTAGGAGCTGAGGGCAGTGGGACCAGACTTATACAGGACAGGAAAGAGTAAAGGAGCCATCCTGCCCTGAGATCTTCTGGGTGTCTTGACACGGATGTTGTCTTTTGAGGATGTACAGACAGCACTAGGTGGCCAGTCTCAGTGAAGGGCTGGGCACAGTGGACAGGAAACACATCAGATACACCATTGTTGTTCGGTCGCTTGGTTGTGTCCAACTCTCTGCGACCCCATGGACTATAGCATGCCAGGCTTCCCTGTCCTTCACCATCTCCCAGAGCTTGCTCAAAGTCATGTCCATTGAGTCGGTGATGCCTTCCAGCCATCTCATCCTCCATCACCCCCTTCCCCTTCTGTCTTCAGTCTTTCCCAGCATCAGATATATGGCTTTCCCATCAATTTCAGATCCAAAAACAGTGTGCCAGGTGTGTTCTTGGGCCCTGGGTCTGTAGAGAATGGAAGAGTATGGTTCTTGCTTACTTCTCCTTGGAGATGTGGGGATGTATTGGAGGGTGGGTGGGTGGAGGACACAGGCCATAATGGACTGAAGTATGAGGACAGTGAGTGTGAGGGAGGAGCAGTAGTTCACACTTGGTTTGTGATGCTGCATGCCCAACCCTGATTGCTTCAGGAATGCTGTGTTGTTAACCGTGGTCTTTGTTGATTGCAACATGGTGATTCAGTCCTTTTAAACTCTTCCCACCAGTGATGTCTGGCTTTCCTATGTTTTAATATTCCTAGTTTCTGGGAAACTTAAATGAAATCTGACAGACTTATCTGGTTGTTTCCCCTTCTGTCAGCCTGACACTTGATTTACTGCCTGATTTGTATGCTTCACTTGGGTTGCTTCCACCCCAGGGATATTTATTTTACTGCCCACCCCACCCCACCTTTCTTTAAAGGGAAAAGCTGTATCAAACAATGATGACAAAAACAGAAACACGTCTCTTAAATGTATAGGAATAAGAGAGATGATCTGAAATGTTGACGTTTCTGGAAGTGTCTGAAGTCATGAATAAATGCTAGAGGCACTTTTATTTTGACACAAATGAGAGGAAGTAGAAGTGTAGGGATCTGGGCCAGTCCTACTCTGAGTAAAATTTAAAGAATGAGCAATGTTATCAATCAGTCATGTTGTGAGCCTCTCAGAAGGCAAGGCCATGCTGGGTGAGATGTTGTAGCGATAACCTATTAAATGTGAGACAGCCATGCTTCACAAGAATAAACGGGATGTTTTAAAGCATTGCAAGCAAGCGAGAGAGATGAGAGAGATTGATGGAGAGTAGATGGAGGGGAGCATGTGATAAATGATTTGTTTAGTGTTTAACTTAATGACTCATGGTATATTCCAGATTTGAGAATAGATGGAATAATCTGAACTTATCTCCATGTTCCCTGCAGGCTAGTAAGGAAAAATATTTTAAAACTGATTTTAAATGAAAAACATTGTTTTTGACTCTTGGGGAATTTTTAGTTCCCAGTGCTGTTTAGGAGAGGATTGAATCTGTAAAATTCAAGGCAGGATCTACATAGCTATTTGTTACTCTGTATCAGTCACTTAATCGGCTATGTCAGAAAAGATAAGTTGTTCCTGTGCTTGCTTTTCTTCATTAAAAATGTAATCTGTTATGCACTTCTGTCTTCCTGCCATCTCCATTAGCTGGGTTCCCGAGGTGACTCTGCTTGTGGACTGTAGGCATTGCCCCTTGCCACCAGCTGTGGGCTCCCCTGAGTGGCTGGGAGTCCTAATTAGCATTATCTCCTTGATCAGGATTTCCAGACTTGTGATGGAGTCCTTCCTCTGCTGTCTGTATTTACTAAATGTTGCACAACAACAACAAAATAACCATTTCCAGATCGTTATTCATAATTAAACTTAATCCATGTGTGTTATAGAATATGCTGTTTCTTAAGCTTTTTGGCTAATTATGCTCATCAGTTAATTTCTTTCAAAGTTTAAAAGCCTTCCTGGAGAACTCAAGATTTGCGCCTTTGCTGTCTAAGTATTGATTGTATTTCATGGACTCCAAGGCTCTGAATACTTGTGCCTATTGAACATGTATCTTGAAAATGACTCTCTTGTTTTCTTAGCTGTGAAGCCCCATATTCTGACAATCTAAAATGACCATCAAAGCATTTCTATTCTGTTTACAACAAACCAGAATTGGACAGCTTTCCAGAACTGTAAAATGCCTACTGCACTTGTAGAATTTAAACATGACTTCGTTAAGATTAAAATAAAGTAAACACAGCGTAAAGCCAGCTGCAGTTTTCTCAACACACCAAAGTCAGGCCTGGTAGAAGTTGAGAAGAATCCTCCTGCTGTGGTCTAAACAATAGTCTTATAGAGGATCTTTCATTAAAAAAAAAAATTAAGTCAAAGTAATGTATGCAAATGGCTAAAAACAGAAAATGCTACAGAAAAGCTTCTCATGGAAAGGAACAAGTATCTCACCCTCTCTCTTCCTTCACTTACCAGCTTTACTTCTTAGACGTAACCACTCTCCGCAGTCCCTGCCACCCCCACCCCCATGGATCATTTTTCCTGCTTGTTCGGTGATTTCCACATATATAAATATTATGCTTGCAGCACCATTTCTCCCTTTATCAGTTTTAAAAAGCAGCTTTTTGGTATCTTGTGATGGCTGTTTAGCTCTTTCTGACCTCCCCACCTCTTTTCCTTCTATGGCTGATTCATGCTTTGAATCCTCCCTCTGTGCCCTTGGACTACACGTGCAGCCTCTTCCAGTCTTAGAGGCACTATTTCTGGGTCCTAGAGTCACTGTTTCTTGTCTACCATCCTCCTCCACTCAACCTTTCCATTTTGGGCAGCTATACCTTTGAATTTTATATTCTCGGAGTTGGTAATAATTATATTCTTTTCATCCCTGCAGAGGTTTCCATGAGTTACCTATAACTTGACTCCGAATGTTAAAACCAAGAAGCAACCCTTTACTCTATCATCACCAGGTAGCTGCTGTTCCCATGGCAGTCAGATTATTTAGTGGTTATATCTCTTCCTCTCTGAGCCTGATGTCCTCACGCCTAGGCCCTGCGATGGAGCACATGTGAGTGGATCCTCCCTTGCACGCAGCCTCAGCGGTCTCGAGTCTTTTTCTAGACTCTGCCTTCTCATCCCTACTGGGAACCCACTTTATTTTTGGAGGTCTCACTGGCACAGGCTTTAGCGAGAACTGATTTCTGGGTGTGCTACCTACCTGTGAGCTAGTGCTGATGGCCAGAAGGTTTTGTTGTTGTTGTTTCTGCTGTTGGAAAAGTAGCTTCAGACTCTGGTGTCTATAAAGGGGCAGTAGCCTGGTCTTTGACATTGTTGTTGTTTAAACACTAAGTCGTGTCCGACTCTTTTGCGAGCCCACAGACTAGTTCTCCAGGCTGCTCTATCCTTAATATTTTCCAGGCAAGAAAACTGGAGTGGGTTGCCATTTCGTCTCCAGGGAATCTTCCTGAACCAGAGATTGAACCCACATCTCCTGTCTAGGCAGGCAGATTCTTCACCACTGAGTCACCAGTGAAGCCCAATTGATCTTTGACCTTAACCACCATCTAATGAGGACCTGATGTGTTTAGGCACCTCGGTACTAGAGGCCTAGTGTCTATGGAAATCTTCACACTAGCCCCATGAAACAGATGTTACCCTTGACATTTTATATACCATGAAGTTGAGAATCTCAATGAGAGCTTTCCAAGGTCTCCACTGGGAAGTGCTTCTTAGATTCTGGCACAGGCTGGGGGCATGATGGCAGCTGTAATTTGATAGATTAGAAAAGACTTCTGTCTCTTGCATGCTTTCTTCAACAAACCTCTATCTTCCCTGGAAAAATTCCTGCTGCTCTAGGAGAATCAGCTCTGTTTTAATTCCCATCTTCAACCTTGTGGCTGCACTGTGTGATCAGGGACTCCTTATACAAAATGACTGGAAATTGGAAAGTACCTGCTTAATGTCCCTTTTGTGAATTCAAAGTGATAAACAGGGCTTTATTGCTCTTTGTCATGGTGGTAAACTGGAAAGGTGCTTTATCAATGGTGGTTATTGATCTAAGGGTTTTCTTAGACCTCCAAGTATCTGTGTGCGAGTTGGGTGCATTTGATAATCTTTTTTGAAAGTATTTACTCATTATTTATTTGGCTGTGCTGTGTCTTAGTGGCAGTATACGCTATCTTTAGTTGCATATGGGATCTAGTTTCCCTGACTAGAGATTGAACTTGTGCCCCTGCATTGAGAGCAGGGAGCCTTAGCCACCGGACCACCAGGGGAATTCTCTGGTTGTCTTAAGGTGTGTTTTGGTAGTTATTTTAGAAAGATTGGAGAGACAATCAAGTTGTACTTTGAACACACTTTACTTTCTCTCATGAATGCACTGGTCGGAGTAAATCGTCTGGCTTAACTGTATTTAGTGAGTTACTGTTATGACAGTGACCAGATGGATGGCTGTTGGGTCCACACAGTGCTGGCCTTCTCCTTTCTCTGGGATGCTTGCCTTACTTACTAAATAGACCCCAGGTGGAGCTTTGATAGTGGAACCAGCAGTCTCTCCACTGTCTACCATGGAGCCGGTCATCTGCTTTCTGTGTCATAGCCCATTGAGGTGTCAGAGGCCACAGATGGAATTCCTCTTTGTCTCCTCTGCTAGGCCAAGGTGGTGGCATTAATATGGGGTCCTTGGTGCAAATAGTGCTTATTCTCCAAACATCTTGACCTATTTTGTGCATGTTCCTGAAATAAGCATGAAAGAGATATCTTTAGAACAGTGTCTGGGCATGACAACCCTCTTCAGTGTTCTTGCCTGGAAAATCCCATGGACAGAGGAGGCTGGTGGGCTACAGTCCTTAGAGTCACAAAGAGTTGGACACAACTGAACGACTTAGCATGCATGCACACTTGTTTGTTTATAGAGGAACTATCTGAGTAGTGAAATTGAGACTGAATGAATAGAGAGGGGCCAGTATTTCCTTTGTTGAAGTGGTGATCAGAGGTGAATTCTCACATTTCAATTAGATAATGATTAGTCTAAGATGACCTTACCATCATCTTGCAAAGATAAATTCTGACTTGGCAATTTGTTATTTATCTATCAATTGATGGGTTGTCATGGTAGGAAAGTGTGCTAAATGAACAGAGTTGTAATACATATAAGACAATTTTGGTTCCACTTTACAAAGATCATTGATCTTCAGTTTTATATTCAAGTGATACTTGAGCAAAAGTGATTTGGCGGAAAAGTCTCCTAGGATAGTTTAAATCTTGGTTAAGGTTTTATCCCATGCCTAGAAACATAGCTTCTAGAAGACTGGGATAGAACCCAACCCTTGAGCAAGAGAGGGAAATAAGTGACATTTAAGAAGTCTTTTTTATTAGTCTTTTATTACCTGATCCTGAACATTCCCCAGGAATGTTCAAATGTTCAAATCCCTGAACATTTTATAGTCGTCCATTTATTTACCTCAAGGGAGTGAAGAATGACTCTATCTCTGCTGCAGGAGAGCATTTGGCTTAGGCATCTGGGTCACACAGGATTCTTGGTTCCTTTTTCTGTCTCACTGGAGAGTTTAACACAGGCCTGGGGGATAAGCTGTGTGGAGCAAGGTCCTTGTCCTCTCTGGTGGCCACTGTTCACAGAAACTCAGATTCAGAGGAGTCACAGTCAATGCTCTGAGCTAGGAAAGACAAATTAGAGTTGGCCCTGGAGCACGCAATGACATCGTTGTGTTTGGTCTGCAGGTTTCCAGGAAGAAAGAAATCCCAGGAAGAATGCAGAGGCATCAGTGACAAATGTGCAGGAAGAGAGTTCAGAGAAAGAAGTGGCTATTTCTTATGGGCTAAAACAGCCTTCCAAGAGAAAGAAGAATTTATTTCTGGCTTAATTGGTGTTTTTTTGCTATGCATAGTGGAACAGACTATAAATCCTGATAGGTTAAACAAGATAGAAGTTTATTTTCTCTTACCTAGGATGATGATTTGAGGTGGGCTGGGCAGCTCAGAGAGCTTGGGTTCCTTGCAGGATGATGAAAATTTGATACCTTACTTGGAGGCAAACGTCTGTATCCAGGACTTAGGCAAAAATCCTTTATAGACAAATTTGCCCTAGAATATCCCTTAGGCAGATGCCACCTTAGATGCCAGAATTCTAGCACCCACTCAGTCCAACACAAGTTTTCTCCCAGCACTGAAAGAACTTGCAGCTAAGCAGTTGGCTCCCGTGCCTAAAGGGCTGTGTCGTAAATAATATGATTACTTTCAGCATCCCAATAGGACCCCAAGAGGCATTTAGAAACTGGACAGACCTGGGGAACTACAGATTCTTACATCCCTCTGCTGGTCATTCTGGGGCTTATGTGCTCTGTGAGGACTGGGAATGAAATTGCCTGCCAGATTGATTTATTCATACCTCTGTATTATGGAGACTTTCAAACATGTCCAAAAGTTAAGAGAATTATATGGTGAGCTACATGCCCATCACTCAAGTTCAATGATGATTAATTCTTAGCTGGTCTTACATCACGTATACCTTCCTTCTCCCACCAGTTACTTGGAGGCACTGCTTTGCTATTTAATTTTTTCCTCTGTCAGTATTTCATTACATGTTCCTAATCGATAAGACTTAAAAACATATCTACAAAACCTTATCACACCAAAAACATAGAAATTACCAATGCTTCCTTAATATCATTAAATATCAAATTAATGTTCAAGTTTCTTTGACTGTCTTTTCTTTTTTTAATTTCTTTGATCAGATCAGATCAGTCACTCAGTCGTGTCTGACTCTTTGCGACCCCATGAATTGCAGCACGCCAGGCCTCCCTGTCCATCACCAACTCCTGGAGTTCACTCACACTCACATCCATCGAGTCAGTGATGCCATCCAACCATCTCATCCTCTGTCGTCCCCTTCTCCTCCTGCCCCCAATCCCTCCCAGCATCAGAGTCTTCTTCAATGAGTCAACTCTTCGCATGAGGTGGCCAAAGTACTGGAGTTTCAGCTTTAGCATCATTCCTTCCAAAGAAACCCCAGGGCTGATCTCCTTCAGAATGGACCCGTTGGATCTCCTTGCAGTCCAAGGGACTCTCAAGAGTCTTCTCCAACACCACGGTTCAAAAGCATCAATTCTTCGGTGCTCAGCCTTCTTCACAGTCCAACTCTCACATCCATACATGACCACAGGAAAGATCATAGCCTTGACTAGGCGAACCTTTGTTGGCAAAGTGATGTCTCTGCTTTTGAATATGCGATCTAGGTTGGTCATAACTTTCCTTCCAAGGAGTAAGCGTCTTTTAATTTCATGGCTGCAGTCACCATCTGCAGTGATTTTGGAGCCCAGAAAAATAAAGTCTGACACTGTTTCCCCATCTATTTCTCATGAAGTGATGGGACTGAATGCCATGATCTTCGTTTTCTGAATGTTGAGCTTTAAGCCAACTTTTTCACTCTCCTCTTTCACTTTCATCAAGAGGCTTTTTAGTTCCTCTTCACTTTCTGCCATAAAGGTGGTATCATCTGCATATCTGAGGTTATTGATATTTCTCCCGGCAATCTTGATTCCAGCTTGTGTTTCTTCCAGTCCAGCGTTTCTCATGATGTACTCTGCATAGAAGTTAAATAAACAGGGTGACAATATACCGCCTTGACGAACTCCTTTTCCTATTTGGAACCAGTCTGTTGTTCCATGGCCAGTTCTAACTGTTGCTTCTTGACCTGCATACAAATTTCTCAAGAGGCAGATCAGGTGGTCTGGTATTCTCATCTCTTTCAGAATTTTCCACAGTTGATTGTGATTTACACAGTCAAAGGCTTTGGCATAGTCAATAAAGCAGAAATAGATGTTTTTCTGGAACTCTCTTGCTTTTTCCATGATCCAGCGGATGTTGGCAATTTGATCTTTGGTTCCTCTGCCTTTTCTAAAACCAGCTTGAACATCAGGAAGTTCACGGTTCACATATTGCTGAAGCCTGGCTTGGAGAATTTTGAGCATGACTTTACTAGCGTGTAAGATGAGTGCAATTGTGTGGTAGTTTGAGCATTCTTTGGCATTGCCTTTCTTTGGGATTGGGATGAAAACTGACCTTTTCCAGTCCTGTGGCCACTGCTGCGGTTTCCAAATTTGCTGGCATATTGAGTGCACCACTTAAGGTTTATACATTGCAATTGCGGGCTTCCCTAATGGTCCAGTAGCTAAAACTCCTCACTACCAATGCAGGGGGTTCAGGTCCGATCCCTTGGTCAAGGAACTAGACCCCACATGCCGCAACTAAGACCTGATGCAGCCAAATAAGTAAATAAATAAATATTAAAAAAAATACATTGCAGTTGATTGACATGTTTCTTATCCCATTTTAATCTACAGGTTACCCTTCCATCTTTTCCCACCCTTGTGATTTATTGGAAAAACTGGCTGTTTATCCTTGACAGCAGAGATTCTCCACCTGGGATGATCTCCTCTCTCTTCATTTGGCACCGCCTAGAGACAATTCTTATTGTCACTGCTCAGAGGTGCTACTGACATCTGGTGGGTAGAGGCCAAGGGTCCCGCTAAATAACCCACAGTACACAGACAGCCCCTCACAACAAAGGATCTTGTGGCCCAAAATGTCAGTAGTGCTGAGGTTGAGAAACTGTGCTGTAGAAATGTTCACAATCTGGATTTTCATCATTGATTCCCCATAGTGCCATTTAACATGTTCCTCTGTTCCTTGTGTTTGCTGTAATTTGTTCACTGAATCTCGAGTTTTGGTCAGCTTCATATATAGACTTTTGTTTTATTTGGCAAGACTATATCATAGACAGGCTGTGTATTTTCATTAAGAAATACATAGTAAGCGGTGGTCTTATTTTGTGATACTGTTGATCATTGATGACTATTACCTATGTCTTTTAATTCATTAGTGATGGCAAAATAGTGATATGCCAATTCTGTCATTCCTTCCTTGTTTATAAATGAGAATACTTATATAAAAAGAAATTTAGGGAGTTCCCTGGTGGGCCACTGCTTGGAACTCTGTGCTTTCACTGCTGGGGCCCAGGTTCAATTCCTGATCAGGGAACTAAGATCCTGCAAGCAGTGTGGTGTGGCCAAAAAAATAAAAAGGAAGGAAGAAAGACATTTAATTACAACTGTTTGTTTACCCTGCGAGTCACATAGAAATGTCAGGATAAATGCTTGATACTTTGACTCTGCTGAAAAAGCAAGGAGTTCTCTTTTGTAGGGTTATCTGAAAGTTAACATTGAGGGTGTTTTGGGTTTTTTCTAGCTGTTTTTTTTTTTCTTTTTCTTCAGTGTAAATGTTACTGATGTCTTTCAGTTTAGTATTCTTATTGATACTCAAATTGTCCCATATTTAACCAGTGGAAACTATTGACCAAGTCATTTTGGCATAATTTGTGTTTTTGTGTCCTTTCTTGTATGACAAAACGTTATTGGTTTTTCTTGTCCATTTTATACCCCAAACTTGGATCCACTGCTTCTCTAAAAACCCTAGTTCTTTTGAGTATTTAGAAGGTACAATGTAGAAACTAGGAATACTTATTACTACTGGATTTATTGTTATTCCTGGATCCTCTCAGTGAACTGAACTAGGGAGTAGGTACTGATGAATGTGTGTCTGTGTGTCTGTGTACATGCACAGAGATAAAACTCATTATTAATTAATACTAATACTTCTGAGTGCAATTCAGATATACAGGGTTTTTACCTAGCTTTATCAACTTTGTATTTTTTCATTCACCCAGATTTCTGCTTCACTAATGGTGTTATATTTTTTCATCTGCTTTATACCATGTTATGTGCACAATAGAGTATTTTAAAGACATTTGGAATAGTTCTTCTCTGTCATCATACCACCTACTGGATATATAGTTAGGTTCATTGCTTCCTTTCTTTTTTTTTTTGCTTTTAGGAAATTCTTTTTTTCAGTTTCAATTTAAATAATTTTGCACAACATGGTCAAGGTTTCCATGTCTCATCCATAACATAAGGTGTATATGTTCAGAGGTGTTTGCTCATGCAAACACCTTTTTCCATCCTGGGTTTCCCAGATGTGATAGTGATGAAGAACCCTCCAGCCAATACAGAAGACATAAGAGACAAGGGTTCAGTCCTGGGCTGGGACAATCCCCTGGAGAAGGGCATGGCAACCCACTTCAGCATTCTTGCCTGGAGAATCGTTTGGTCAGAGAAGCCTGGCGGACTACAGTCCGTAGGATTGCACAGAGTCGGACACGACTGAACAACTGAACACACATGCATTTCCATCCTGTTTGCCTCCCTCCCCTTATGTAGCGATTGAAAAAGATAGGACTTCTCCTTGCACCTTTGAAAAAACAAATCTCAGCAAATGGTTGTATGTTTTCATATTAATATTTACATCTCACCCCCTTCTTAGGCAAATGCTGTGCACACTTCCCTCCACGTTGCTTTTTCTCATTTACTCTCTCCTGGCTCTTGTTCTGTTGTGGTCATGGTGGTGTAATGCAGTAGTCATAGTGATGAAGTTCACCCCTTGGCACAGCTGTTCCATCCTCCATTGTGTGAATTGCCTTGACCTTGTTCACCCTGCCCAACTGGTGTACATTGGGATATTTTTCATCTTTTACTACTGTAAATAGTGCTATGGAGAATACCTTTGGGCACTTTAAAAATGACTTTTGCTTTTTAACCTCATGGAATATAAATCTGTATGATCTCACTTTTTATGGAGAAAGAGAAGGATATCTAAAAGCTATTGGGTTGTAGGGGGAATTCCCTAGTGGTACAGGGAAATCCTAACAGGAGTTGGTGCTTTGTCTTCCCTGTCTCAGGTTTAGTCTCTGATTGAGGAACTATTAATAAGATCCTATAGCCAAGTGGCTAAATAAATAAAATAAGAGCAATAATAATAAATTTTAGGAAAAAACTTAAAAGCTGTTGGAATTAAGTGGAGCTTTGGAGAAGGCAAGGAAGGAAAAGGAGTTAAGTGGGGACAAATGGAGAAGAGCATTTCAGTGAAGTAGATGTTATGTATTCAAATAAAAGAAAATAAGGCATAGGAAGGTTGGTTAGATCCAAGTTTCCATGACCTGCACTGCCAGGCCAAGAGCTATGGATGCTACACCCCAAGCTAGGAGTTGGCAATCATTTACCATAAAGGACTAGGCTGTAAATATTTTAAGTTACCATCTCTCTTGTAACAACTCAACTCTGCTGCTGGAATGCAAAATCAGCCATAGACAATTCATAAATAAATGAGTGTTTCAATAAAACTAGATTTATGGACACTGAAATTTGTTTCACAGTTTTCACTTGTCACGAAGTGTAATTCTTCTTTTGATTTTTTTTCAACCATTCAAAAATGTAAAAACCATTCTTTGTTTGTGGGCCGCAGTTTGCAAACCTTTGCTGTCTTTGTTGGGGAGCCAGAGGAAGTTCTCCAACACAGCAGGACCTATTGGAAAGGATTGTTGATAATGGGCTTAAAGAGGGCTTTGTCAGAGGGAAGAAACCCAAGCCGGAGAGGCTATTGATGGTCAAGTGTGGATGTAGTTGGTAAGTGGCTACGAGAGTAGAAGTGGATTTCTTCTTTATAACCTGAGATTGGAGAATTACTGGGATGAGTGGATGCATTATGTTATTTGGAAAGCATTACATTATTTGATATGAAATCGTACTTACTGTTTAAAGCTGTGTTTTTTAATTTGCCACAGGTTATACAACAAGAGAGCCAAACCCACCATCCCATATAATGTGGACTTGGGCAAAATCGCCTCATTCTTTGCCTCTTTCTCCTCCAGCCACCCTCATACCCCACCAAAAAACTGAGCCCAATTCATTGTGGAACCCTTTGTATCAGCTGTCCTGTACATCTTGTTTCCTATGACATTTGTAGGCTAACCGTTGAAAACACAGTATTTTGTTTGTGGGAGGAAAATCAAAGATGATGTAAATGAAAAATGCATTTTCATATAATGGAAATTATTAGAGCAACTTTTAAAATGTCACTGCAGATTAATGCAGACAAGAAGGAGCTGAATATATTAGAAAGTAGGTCAAGTTATCTCATGTTTATGAATGAGGTGAATTACAGTGTAGGTTCAGGTTTATAAAATGGTGTGATACAGTGGTATATAAGCATTACCCTGGCCCAAATGATATTGTACCAAAATATAATGAAAAGAGATTGAGTTTGTTTCTTTATCCTTTGTGGTTAAGTATTTTATACCTAATATTTTGCAAATTTAATAAAGTAGTAGAAGTGATGAGCTTCTTCTTATTGCTCACATTTCCTGTATTAGACACAGAATCTCCTCCAGGGAGTTAGAGCTGAAGTAGGTTTAAGCCCGGAGGCGAATGCTTCCAGGATCCTTGGAAGGTTTGGAGGAGTGAGTTCTAGGCTAAGCCCACAGCATACACCCCACCCCACCTTAAGGATCCTCATCTCCTGCCAGAATATGGAAAGCTGCCCTGGCTGCTCTGTGGGAAGGTCTTTAATGAGGAACCCAGTAAGTACTGGGTAAGCGGTAGATACTCAAGTGAATGGCTGGCTCCTGCTCTGTGCCTCCTGTGAAAAGAAATGGCTTCTAAAGAGGTTCATGGACTTAGAGGATGAACTTGTGATTGCCGGGGAAGGTGCGGGAGAAGGAATAGTTAGGGAGTTTGGGATAGACCTGAACGCACTGCTATATTTAAAATGGGTAACCAGCAAGGACCTACAGTGTAGCACAGGGAATTCTGCTCAGTGTTATGTGGCAGCGTGGATGGGAGGGGAGTTTTGGGGAGAATGGATCCATATGTATGGATGGCTGAGTCCCTTGGCTGTCCATCTGAAACTGTCGTAACATTGTTCATTGGTTATACCCAGTACTTTATGGGAGAGTTGGACCATAAAAAAGGCTGAGCCCTGAAGAATTGATGCTTTTGAACTGTGGTGTTGATGAAGAAGACTGTTGAGAGTCCCCTGGACTGCAAGGAGATCAAACCAGTCTATCCTAAAGGAAATCAGCCCTGAATATTCATTGGAAGGACTGATGCTGAAGCTCCGATATTTTGACCACCGGATACAAAGAACTGACTGATTTGAAAATACCCTGTTGCTGGGAAAGATTGAAGGCAGAAGGAGAAGGGGACGACAGAGGACGAGATGCTTGGATGGCATCACTGACTCAATGGACATGAGTTTGAGAAAACTCTGGGAGATGGTGAAGGACGGGGAAGCCTGGTGTGCTGCAGTCCCATGGGATCACAAAGAGTCGGACACTACTGAGCAACTGAACAACAATCCCAATATAAAAATAAAAAGTTCTTATTTTTTTTAAACAAAAAGTTTTAAAAGAAGGGTCTTCTCAGGATGCATACACATTCTGCCTCTTCTCATCATGCCTTAGTTCCAAAGGGAAGTCACCTGTGAAGCTGTCTCATTGACAGAGTCTATGGGCCGTTGGGCGCCACAGTGGCAAAAGAGCTTGGGCATCATATTAGCTTTGCAGCCTCTCTGCACAAGTGAGCCAATTGCTGTATTTGCCACAGTTCCAAACTGCAGGAAATGCCTCTTCAGATACATATGCCACCACCACTAGGTATAAAAGGACAGAATATCTGATTTTCCCTTCCTTGGCTACATGTGGTCTGTTTGGATAGACTTGCATAGTGATCATAATAACTAGTGTTACTAGTGTTGCACCAGTGTTCCTAGTTGTTAGTAGTAGTATAAGTAATATTGCTGGTAACTGGTAAAACTTAGGCAACATCTGCCATGTCATAAAGATTTTTTTTAGCTTGAAATTATTCCTGGTGTCTCAGATGGTAAAGTGCCTGCCTGCAATGCAGGAGACTTGGGTTCAATACCTGGGTCAGGAAAATCCCGTGGAAAAGGAAATGGAAACCCACTCCAGTACTCTTGCCTGGAAAATTCCATGGACAGAGGAGGCTTGTAGACTACAGTCCATGGGGTTGCAACAAGTCGGACATGACTGAGGGACTTCACTTCATTAATATTTTGAGTAATATTAGGAAAGGAACAGCTATCACTCAACAGGGAGAAGTTCAGTGATGGTGGAATCCAGGCCTAGAGGACAGTATTTCATTTTCCCCATGAAGGATGGTAAAGTAAAGTATTGTCCTGGTCACCCATTACTTTAGCATTGGTTGTTCTAACCTGAACATAAGATCAGTGAAGCAGAATGATTTTACACCACGCTTTGGCCGGCTAGCTTCCTCACTACCAGATCCTTCTGTGAGTGTTTTAAGCTGACACTTCCTTTCTTCTTCTGGATAAGAATAGTCATTTATAAGGGAGTAACTAGACATGGTACTTCAAAAAAAAAGGTCATTATTTGGAAGTTGGGCAGATTTCAGTTCAAGTCTTTATTTCACCATTTGCCTGACTTACAAATTGGGTGGAGTTGACCTTTCTGCTATAAAGAATGGAATTAATAGTATCTTTCCTACAATGTTTGTTCTTAGGTACTGTTCAGCACAGGCCTGGCCTACAGCCAGCACTCTGTGGTGGGCTGCAGCTGTTGGTGTGGTGGCATCACCAGTACCAGCAGGGCCTGAAGGGTCCTCGATCTGCTCATCTCCTGATTTTCTCACCTGTGGTCCTGGGTCCCACGAATGTTGCTTACTTTTTGTGCTTGTGGGCCTTCTCCTGCCCTTCAAGTGTTCTTGGACTCTTCTTAGACTGTCTTTGCTCTCAGGGAAAGATCTCTGTGAATGGTTAGTAGGCATCAGAGCCATCCTGGGGTCATTAGAAGTCATGATAGCTTTTTATTTGTCATCTAGACATCAAGTGCTCTTTCTGAGGCTGGAAAGGTTGGTGGTACTTCCCACCCCTTAATTAGATTACTGATTCCATTTCAATTATGGTTTTTAGCTAAACTTGCCTTAATTCCATTGCATTTGTTTTCTTTTTCTTGACTCCATGTTTCCTTTGACTCCCAGCAGTACCGAAATTAAAGTGGGTGACCCTAGCTGGCACCATATTATTAATAGTCTCTATTTTTAGTGAAGCCTCCAGAATGGCCAGATTTTAGTGGAGTTTTAGGGTAAATATAAGAAATAATAAATGAAAGATCATTCCATATCATTATGTGTCATGTGAGTTTCTATAAATGTTCCTCATTTGGTTTTTGGTTGTCATTTGTTCTTTCTTTCTTAGAGTTTATTTGACCCCTATGTGCAGCAGACCTGACTTTCCCCAGCCCTTGGTTTGTGTGTGTGTGTGTGTGTGTGTGTGTGTGTGTGTGTGTGTGTGTGTGTGTGTGTGTGTATGTATCTGGGTCTGTTTGTCTGTCCCTGGGCAAGCCCACTGCCCCACTATATTTGAGTTTACTATTAGTCCACCATGGGCAGTGTGCCCCACACCTTAAATAAAGTGGCATCAAGTCCTGTTATGTCATGTGATAGAGGGAACCACTTTGTACTTTATTGTAAGCAACTGTGTTTCCCTTCTTCCACTTTAACATCTAACCTCAAGGACCTTGATCTTGAACTGCTAATTACTTTGTGCAGACCCTCTCTGACATTTTGAAGCGTTTGCTAGGGGTTTTAGTCACATGCTTAATACTTCTGTACATCGGAAGATTTGAGTCTGTGTCAGATAATAGGTCGGTCTGTTGTCCCCTCGTCTAACTGACACATTGGTTCATTCAGTAAGCACTCATTGTCTGCAGCATACTCGGCCTTCTGCTGGATGCTGGCAGCAGGACTGTTGGCAGGCTGAGGATGGAAAATGTAGTATAATTGGTGCAGAGGATTTAAGATAGAGATGACAAAGATATCTTTAATGTCGAGTAAGGAGTTTGGATGTTTCTTAAAAACAGGGATTAAAGGATTTGAGTGGGATCTTTAGGACGTGGAGTATGTGTTCAGGGGCAGTAAGAACAGAAGTGAGGAGCCCAGTTGGGATGATTTTGCACTAATTTGGGCAGAAGACGATTGTATTCTAGAGCTGGAGAAGACAACAGACTTGAGAGACACTTAGGAGCTGAAGTTTTCAGTCGTCAGGTGACTGGATGTAAGAGCAGAGGACAGGTGCCTGTCAAAGATGACTCTTTTCACTTGCGATTTTGACAGCTGGGTGGTTGCTGGTGCCACTGGCATATTGAGTGCAGCACTTTCACAGCATCCTCTTTTAGGACTTGAAAAAGCTCAGCTGGAATTCCATCACCTCCACTAGCTTTGTTCATAGTGATGCTTCCTAAGGCCCACTTGACTTCACACTCGCGGATTTCTGGCTCTAGGTGAGTGATCACACCATTGTGGTTATCTGGGTCATGAAGATCTTTTTTGTATTGTTCTTCTGTGTTCTTCCCACCTCTTCTTAATATCTTCTACTTCTGTTAGGTCCATAACATTTCTGTCCTTTATTGTGCCCATCTTTGTATGAAATGTTCCTTTGGTACCTCTGATTTTCTTGAAGAGATCCCTAGTCTTTCCCATTCTGTTGTTTTCCTCTATTTCTTTGCATTGGTCACTGAGGAAGGCTTTCTTCTCTCTCCTTGCTATTCTTTGGAACTCTGCATTCAGATGACTATATTTTTCCTTTTCTCTTTTGCCTTTAACTTCTCTTCTTATCTCAGCTATTTGTAAGGCCCCATCAGACAACCATTTTGCCTTTGTGCATTCATTTTTCTTAGGGATGGTCTTGATCCCTGTCCCCTGTACAATGTCATGAACCTCTGTCGACTGTTCTTCAGGTACTCTATAAGATCTAATCCCCTTGAATCTGTTTGTCGCTTCCACTGTATAATTGTAAGGGATTTGATTTAGGTCATACCTGAATGGTCCAGTGGTTTCCCCTACTTTCTTCAATTTAAGTCTGAATTTGGCAATAAGGAGTTCATGATCTGAGTCACAGTCAGCTCCTGGTCTTGTTTTTGATGACTGTATAGAGCTTCATCTTTGGCTGCAAAGCATATAATCAGCCTGATTTCAGTGTTGACCATCTGGTGATGTCCATGTAGAGCCGTCTTATGTGTTGTTGGAAGAGGGTGTTTGCTATGACCAGTCTGTTCTCTTGGCTAAAGTCTGTTAGTCTTTGCCCTGCTACATTTTGTGCTCTAAGGCCTAACTTGCTTGTTACTCCAGGTATCTCTTGACTTCCTACTTTTGCATTCCAGTCCCCTCTGATGAAAAGGACATCTTTTTTTGGTATTAGTTCTAGAAGGTCTTGTAGGTCATCATAAAACTGTTCAACTTCAGCTTCTTCAGCATTACTGGTCGGGGGCATAGACTTGGATGGCTGTGGTATTGAATGGTTTACCTTGGAAATGAACAGAGATCATTCTGTCATTTTTTAGATTGCACCCAAATACTGCATTTCAGACTCTTTTGTTGACTATGAGGGCTACTCCATTTCTTCTGAGGGATTCTTGCCCACAATAGTAGATATTATGATCATCTGAATTAAATTCGCCCATTCCAGTCCATTTTAGTTGACTGATTGCTAAAATGTCAATGTTCACTCTTGCCATCTCCTGTTTGACCACTTTCAATTTACCTTGACTCATGGATCTAACATTCCAGCTGATCTATTTCAAGTTGCAAAAGATGATGCTGTTAAAGTGCTGCACTCAATATGCCAGCAAATTTGGAAAACTCAGCAGTGGCCACAGGACTGAAAAAGGTCAGTTTTCATTCCAATCCCAAAGAAAGGCAATGCCAAAGAATGCTCAAACCACCGCACAATTGCACTCATCTCACATGCTAGCAAAGTAATGCTTAATATTCTCCAAGCCAGGCTTCAAGAATATGTGAACCAAGAATTTCCAGATGTTCAAGCTGGTTTTAGAAAAGGCCGAGGAACCAGAGATCAAATTGCCAACATCCGTTGGATCATAGAAACAAGAGAGTTCCAGAAAAACATCTACTTCTGCTTTATTGACTATGCCAAAGCCTTTGACTGTGTGGATCACAACAAGCTGTGGAAAATTCTTAAGGAGATGAGAATACCAGATGACCTGACTTGCCTCTTGAGAAATCTGTATGCAGGTCAAGAAGCAACAGTTAGAACTGGACATGAAACAACAGACTGGTTCCAAATTGGGAAAAGAATATGTCAAGGCTGTATATGTCACCCTGTATTTAATGTATATGCAGAGTACATCATGCAAAATGCCAGGCTGGATGAAATACAAGTTGGAATCAAGATTGCCAGGAGAAATATCAATAACCTCAGATATGCAGATGATACCACCCTTAAGGCATAAAGCTTTGAGGAACCAAAGAGCTTCTTGATGAAAGTGAAAGAGGAAAGTGAAAAAGTTGGCTTAAAACTCAACATTCAGAAAACTAAAATCATGGTATCCAGCCCCATCACTTCATGGCAAATAGATGGGGGAACAGTGGAAACAGTGACAGACTTTATTTGGGGGCTTCAAAATCACTGAAGATGGTGTCTGCAGCCATGAAACTAAAAGGCACTTGTTCCTTTGAAGAAAAGCTATGACCAACCTATACAGCATTAAAAAAACAGAGACATTAATTTGCCAACAAAGGTCTGTCTAGTCAAAGCTATGATTTTTCCAGTAGTTGGGTATGGATGTGAGAGTTGGATGATAAAGAAAGCTGAGTGCCAAAGAATAAATACTTTTGAACTGTGGTGTTGGAGAAGACTCTTGAAAGTCCCTTGCACTGCAAGGAGATCAAACCAGTTAATCCTAAATGAAATCAGTCCTGAATATTCATTGGAAGGACTGATGCTGAAGCTGAACCTCCAACACTTTGGCCACCTGAAGTGAAGAACTGACTCATTGGAAAAGACCCCGATGCTGGGAAAGATTGAAAGCAGGAGGAGAAGAGGATGACAGAGGATGAGATGATTGGATGGCATGACCCACTCGATGGGTGTGAGTTTGAGCAAGTTCCGGGACTTGCTGATAGACGAGGAGGCCTGGCATGTTGCCATCCATGGGGCCGCAGAGTCGGACATGACTGAGCAACTGAACTGAATTGCTGCCAGTGAGATCAGAAACCTAGGGGTTGGGGTAGCATAAATGTTGGTGATTTTTTGTTGATAGCATCAATTTGATATGGTGAAAGATCTTGGGGAAATGGGATGACATCATGGATTAGGAAAACACAGGGAGGCCTGGCCTCTCTCTACAGATCTGGTGATTTCAAGTCCTAAGGGCAGATAATCTCCACCAGCCAAAGGTGTGGAAGAGGAGGAGGAGGAAGAGGGGACTCAAGGATCATGATGTTTAGGCAAGGTAGAGAGCCTCCAGAGAAGACACGGAGGAGGTCAGAGCTGGGGAGGTCCACTAGCGTACCCACTGGTGTTCAGTGCTGTGCAGGGGGGCAGACTGGAAAGGGACGGCCTATGTTATCAGCAGGGAAGAGATGTGGAAAAATGGCCAGAATGGGTTCCAGAGGAGTACTGGGCAGAAACCAGAAGAAGATGAGTAATTACAGGTCTTTCAGTGTACCCTGAGAACCCTTGCAGGGACTGTGCCTGTTGGGGGAGGACAGAGGCAGTGTGGGAGCCCTGAGGGTTTGTGAGCGTGCAGTAGCGGGGCAGTGGAGGCAGGTGTTTCCTTGCTTTAGAGGTGGAGGAAAAGTTAGTAGAAAGGAATGCTCATCTGGACTAGCTTCATTTCCGGGCTTACTGCAAAACAAACAAACAAACAAACAACCTTTTGTAATATTTTAGAAATAATCACAAACTTAAAGAAATACTTGAAAGTACAGCACAAAGAATGATTCCCTGAACCATCTGATTTTAAGTTGCTGACCTAATGCAGAGTCATCCTCGGTTACTTTTATTTGAGCAGGTGTTTCCTAGAACAGGCCATCCTTGAACTAACCACAGTGCAGTCATCACTATTACTGCCATCTAATCCTCACATGCCTTTCAAGTTGCACCACCAGTGTCCCTTTCACATTCTTTATAGCAAGAGGACCAAATGCAGAATCATTCATTGTGAGTACTTGTCATGTGTCTTTTATGTGTCTTGTCTTTCTTAGTTTCAATGCTCCATGAGTCTCTTCTGGACTTTCATGACTGTGACACTATTGCAGCTGAAAAAACTATTAGTTTGTAGCTTATCTTTCAATGTTATGGTCTTACCTCATGAATAAATTGAAGTTGTGTGTCTTTGGTCAAGAATATCACAAGAATGATGCTGTTCGTTTTGTGTCCTGTCCCTGGACTTCCCAGGCGACTCTGGTCAAGAACCCGCCTGCCAGTGCGGGAGACGTAGGAGACTCGAGTTTGACTCCTGGGTTGGGAAGATCCTGGAGAATGGAATGGCAACCCACTCCAGTATTCTTGCCTGGGAAATCCTATGGACAGAGCAGCCTGGTGGGCTACAGTTCATGCAGTCACAAAGGTTTGGACATGACACACACACACGTGGTACACAGTCTAGTTTTGTCCCATTACTGATGATGTTCATGTCATCACATGATTGCGGTTGTGTTGGCTAGATTTTACTTCTGTAAAGGTTTTGATTGTGGTTTTGTTTTGTTTTTCTCTGTTCTGGTGAATAACGACTTTGTTGGGAGATACTTGGAAACTGTATAACTATTCCACTTCTTATCAAATTTTCATTTTGTTTATTCATTTATTTATTTTGGTAGGGACTAATGTTTTCATATTTTATTCAGCAAGACATAATCTGTAACTATGATTTTTATGTTCACATTGTTCTTGATGTGGCCAGTGGGAGCCCATTCGAATTTGTTCCTGTGGCCTTTTGATGCATCATCGTTCTTTGAGCAATTCTTTACTTTCTGATAGAAAAAGAAATGCCAGATTCATCTTATATTTCCCCTTCTCCAGTCCTGGAATCAGCCATTTCTCCAAGGAGCGTTGGTAGCTTTTATTAGAAAAAAGGTGATTTGAAGCCAATGTCTGGGCACTGAGTGTGCTCTTTGCTACTGGGGTATCATCCATCCCAGGCTTCCTCAGTGGTTCTTGATATTTACAGTATTGTGATTTATAAAGCCAGAGTGAAGATAGAATTAGCAAATATTGAACCATTGCTCCTTGGGGAAATACAGGGTTGGGTTCTTGCCAGCCTCAGGTCACCACATCTTTGTTAAAGTAATCAGTATGTAACCATGTATTATGTGTGTTTCTGTTTAAGACAATGTATTTAATATATATTGTTGATTTATTTACATTGAACTCTTGGCCAACAGCAGTTTTCCCCATAAGGCACATTGCAGCATCCATGTACTTAGGAATGCAAGACAGGTCATCACTACGCTTGGGGCCATTTTAAGCAGTGTAAATACCAAGCAAACCACAGAAAATGCAAAAAACATGGCACTAAATAGACCACAATAAGGACATGTTTACAGTGTGAGAGCTGAAACAAGATGGCAGGGCACTACCTTCTTGAATCTCAGCTGGGAAAATGTATATCAGGTCACTCATAGTTTTTCCTACTCTGCATGTGTCCAAGAATAACCAGGAAACTGCTGCAAGTATCAAGTTTAGGGTTACAAGTAAACTTTACTGAGTAAATGGATTCAGAAATATGGAATCAGTAAATGGTGAAGATTGTGTGTGTGTGTGTGTGTGTGTGTGTGTGTGTGTGTACATATATTCGCTTTGCCAGTACTACGTCTTTGTGTGTCTGTGTATTACAGACATACAGAAAAGTATATCTGTCTGCCTGTGTGTCTTGAAAACCTGCCTATCTATTTTGAAAACTGATACTTGTGTTTTAAATTCCAATTTAACATCATGGGGTTCCTTCTGCTGCTGTGTCGCTTCAGTCGTGTCCGACTCTGTGCGACCCCATAGACGGCAGCCCACCAGGCTCCTCTGTTCCTGGGATTCTCCAAGCAAGAATTCTGGAGTGGGTTGCCATTTCCTTCCTTTATTCTGAGCACTGTGGTACCCCCTCCCATGCCTATTACTGGCACCTGTTTTGTTCTTTCACATCTAATGAGTTTAATGCCGAATTTTTCAGAAAGGAAAGGGTGAGTGGTATGATTCCATCTTGTGATCACATGTATAATCTATTATGTCACTTTAGGATAGGCTGATATTGAACGAAATAATGTCATTTGCAACAACATGGATGGACTCTGGAGATTATCATACTAAGTGAAATTAGTCAGACAGAGAAAGATAAATATCATATTTCATTCATATGTGGAAGCTGATTTTTTTAAAAAATAAAAGAAATGCACTTATTTACAAAACAGGAACAGGCTTATAGATATCGAAAACAAACTTATGATTACCAAGGGGAAATATGGTGGGGCTGGAGGAAGGAATAAATCAGAACCCTGGAATGAACACACAGATACACTATTATATATAAGATCCATAACCAACAAGGACCTACTGTATATCACATGGAACTCTACTCAGTATCCTGGGATAACCTATATGAGAAAAGAATCTGAAAAAGAATGAATGTACGTGTATCTATAGCCAGATCCCTTTGCTGTACAAATGAACTGATGCAACATTCTAAATCAACTATTCTCCAAAAACGATAGGCTGATATTAACATATTTATAAAGCCTCCTTGTTTTCTCATAATTTGAATTAATGCAAGTATCATCCAATTTAAGGACAGATTAAAGTTTCAAAGCTGTTGAGTCCCAGGAAATGAAAACTGACTTTATGCTATTGATTTGTGGCAGTGCCATGCTATCTGGTAAACAGAGCACTCACTGTTGTTTTTTAGATTGGGTGTAAATGGTGGGGCTTGCCAAGTGTGCCAGACCCTCAGGAGTATGTCCATGCCTGGTAGATCACCCTCATGGAGGTGTGTGCCTCTCTTGATAAACATTGAGTCCCTGGAGAGCATGGATCAGGTCTGAGTTTCTCATCACTGTCACCCGAAGTTGACATATATGAAGTGAGTGGTGAGTGTTTGTGTTTGACCACATGCTACCAAGTGGCTGCCCACTGTAATGTTCTTGCCCGCTTTTCTTCAGTCTCTCTGCCATGACATTCCTTCCTACAGGAAGCCTTCCAGGCCCTCACTAACCAGAGGGATCATTCTTGCAAGAGTTTCTGAAGGCTCTGGAGAGTTTTTATAACCTAGTAACTAAACATCAGCTTTGGAGTCAAACAGAGCTGCACTGGATTCCTGACTCTACCACTTACCAGCTACATGGGTAGATGCAACTAGCGAAACTTGCCCCAATCTGTTTAATAATCTATAAAATGGAGGTGAGCAGTGCCTGCCTCATGTGATTCTCCACAGAATTAAAGGAGGCAGCATTTTGGGAGGACTTGACAGTGTGGCTGCACTTAGTGTTAGCAAAGGTGGTGGTGGTGAATAGCCAGTGACCGGCCCGGAGTGTGTCATGGTTGTTTCTGGAGCATAGGCACTTTCACCAAGTGCATGATCAACTGCAACCTGGCGTAGAGACCCCCCCCCCTCCCTTCTGTCTCTGCCTTCTTTTTTTAAAAAAACATTTATTTATTTTCAGTTGTGCTGGGTCTTTGTTGCTGTGCACAGGTTTTCTCTAGTTGGCGTGAGCGAGGGGCTGCTCTTTGTTGTGGTGTATGGGTGTCTCATTTCGTGACTTCTGTTGTTGCAGAGCACAGGCTCTAGGTCCACAGACTTCAGTAGTTGCAGCTCACGGGCTCAGTAATCATGGTTCAGGGACCAGTTACTCCATGACATGTGGAGTCTTCCCGGACCAGGGCACAAACCCATGTCCCTTCCATTGGCAGGCAGATTCTTATCCACTGTACCACCAGGAAAGTCCCTGTTTCCTACTTCTTGTTTGTGTCTGCTGCGTCGCTTCAGTCGTGTCCGACTCTGTGCGACCTCATAGATGGCAGCCCATCAGGCTCAACTGTCCCTGGGATTCTCCAGGCAAGAACACTGGAGTGGGCTGCCATTTCCTTCTCCAATGCATGAAAGTGAAAAGTGAAAGTGAAGTCACTCAGTCCTGTCCGACTCCTAGCGACCCCATGGACTGCAGCCCACCAGGCTCCTCTGTCCGTGGGATTTTCCAGGCAAGAGTACTGGAGTGGGGTGCCATTGTTTGTGTAACTACTGCCTAATGTCCTATCCCCCAACCCCAGCAGCATGCTGTGCACTCAGTAGGTATTAAAAATCTAATTTGTCATCGAACAATCCTCCTCCTCTTGAAGACCCTTTTACCCGGAGTTAATCTCTGTAGTAGAACTATTTCCTTTTGTTGTGTCAGTACTAGGGGGATACTGATTATTTTTTCTAACCTTTCTTTTCCTTTTGATGATGAATCAAAATTCTCTATCACATGGTCAATATCACAGTCTGCCGCTGCTAGAAAGGGCCGTTTTCCTTGCTTTCTCTTTAATGCAGCTACTGTCCTCAATCCCTGTTGGACTCCTAGGCTCTCCGTAGACAAAGAAGTGGCTGTACAATTACCCCTCTATTTTCACCCATTAGAATAATGGCTACAAATGCCAGGAAGTTCTTAAAATACAACACATTGCTGACCTGGTTATCTGCCAGCCCTGGGTCTTTATGGTCAGGCCTTTCAGTAACAGGACAGCAGTCTGACACACAGTGGCTAATGAGTCTGTCTGCTCACGAGGTTTTATTTTTTATTTTTTTTTCCTTTTTTCCTTCTTTGCGCCAAAAGAGCACTGTTACAAAGTAAGCCATGTTCCTTGAAATAATACTTTCTCACTGCTTAGTACCAACTTTTGCATTTACTCAATGAGGTGCTGGACTGAATTAATCAATATCCACTCTGTCATTGCTGTGCTGATTTTATATTATGTAGAAATGTTGGTATTGTAAGAATTGAGCATTTGTTCTGACTCTTTAGCTCAAAATAATATTCCAGGGCTTCTTTGTCAATCTGTTTCTTAAAGACTTGAAATCAGTTGTTTCTGAGGTAGAACTGAAAAGAAATATTAGGAATCATTCATAGCTTTGTAAAATAAATAACTGAGGGGCTTTCCTGGTGGTCCAGTGGCTAAGACACCATACTTCCAATGCAGGGGGCCTGGGTTCGGTCCCCAGTCAGGGAGCAAGAGCCCACATGGCACAGCTAAAGATCTTGCATACCACAACCAAGATCCAGTACAGCTAAATAAATAAATAAATACTACAGAAGATGAATAGCCAATGTTCAGGAATGTGTAGATGATAGCTAGGGATTCTGGGATACAGATAGTAGTAAAGAGCTAAAGCTCAGTGCTCAGATTTCTGAGTTCAGATTCTGACTCTGCCATTTGTTAGCTCTGTGATCATGTATAATTTGTTTGTTGTCTTTTCCTAATACTTAAATCACTTATAAGATGGGTTTAATGGTTTAGCTTTAGTCCTTGGCTTATTAGGGCTTTCTAGGTGGCACTAGTAGTAAAGAACCTGCTTGCCAGTGCAGGAGATGTGAGAGACACAGGTTCAGTCACTGGGTCAGGAAGATCCTGTAGAGGAGGGCATGGCAACCCATGTTAGTATTCTTGCCTGGAGAATCCCATGGACAGAGGAGCCTGGTGGGCTATAGGCCATAGGGTCTCAAAGATTCGAACACGACTGAAGTGACTTAGCACGCACACACACTTAGCTTTGTCGGGTCATAGAGTATTTATAAGATGGAATGCATAGAATCAAGCGTATGGTAAACACTCAATAGATGTATATCGTTATCAATGTACTTTTTTTTTCATTATCATCTGTGTTATAGGGAGAGGGTAGAAATTAAAATTCCCACTCATAATTAATTAGGATGGTCACCTAATACTCTTAATGCCTTAAAAGTAGGCTCAATTGTGTATAGTGTGTATTTCATAAACAAGGGATCCCGTGTCCTACAAACGTACATACAGCTGACATGGAGCAGGTGGAACTCTTATACATTAAGGGCAGGAATGTGCAATGGTACAACTCTTTGGAAAACATTTGGCAGTTTCTTCAGCTTCCCATGCCTTATGCTCTAGTTTTTTTAAATCTCTATCAATTCCTATAAATGTTATTGTCATGTATAGTATCAATTATGATCTAGCTTTTTAAAATCAAATAAACAATTTGCCCAGCATTACTTTTTGAACAAACATAGTGCCTATCATGTCCTAGACATTCTACTTGGGATTCACCCAAGAGAAATACATAGGCTATGTTCTTACAAAGACTTGTACACAGATGTCACAGGCCGGGCCGTAGACACACGTGCCCAGTACTGTCAGCTCCCAAATTGGAAATGAACCAAATGTCCATCCATGTGTGAAGAGATCAGGTGGTGGTGTTTAGTCACTAAGTTGTGTCCAACTATTTTGTGACTCCTTGGACTGTAGCCTGTTAGGCTCCTCTGTCCATGGATTTCCCAGGCAAGGAGATTGGAGTGGGTTGCCCTTTGCTTCTCCAGGGGATCTTCTGGACCCAGAGATCGAACCTGCATCTCTTGCATTGGCAGATGGGTTCTTTACAACTGAGCCACCAGGGAAGCGCAGATATTTAAATATACAAATACATAACAACTGACGAACAGGTTTCAGAACAGACAGACTCTTGTCGGCATACTACTCCATAGAGGGTATAGCATACCCACCAAAGAGTAGCTTTGAGTCAAGAGTTAAGGTGATTATGAGAATGTCTACTGTATATGCACATTGTAGGAAATCAAAACATGGCAAACTATAAATTATTAACAAACCAGAATTTTAAGATAATAAAATTTGTTATTAAATAATTTAAAATAAATTTAGGAAGATTTGCTTTTAGTCTTTGTGCAGTATGAATGTGTAATTTGTAATGTATTTTTTTGGTCGAAAGACAATTTTAATTTTTTTTTCATAAACATTTACATTTTATTTATGGGTTCTTGGTGGTAACTTTAAATAAAGTTAGTCCTTGGAATTCCATTTCCTCAACAAAGAACTCAGAAAGCAGTTTGGTGTCTTGTGCTTTGAACTTTTATTTTTCCTTGTAATAATTCTGAAGTACAGTTACAGATCAGTTAAAAATATACCTGTGGGTTAGCATCTCTCTTTTTTTTTCTTTTTTTTAAAAAATTTTATTTTATTTAACTTTACAATATTGTATTGGTTTTGCCATATATCAAAATGAATCTGCCACCGGTATACATGTGTTCCCCATCCTGAACCCTCCCTCCCTCCTCCCTCCCCATACCATCCCTCTGGGTCGTCCCAGTGCACCAGCCCCAAGCATCCAGTATCGTACATCGAACCTGGATGGTGACTCATTTCATATATGATATTATACATATTTCAATGCCATTCTCCCAAATCATCCCACCCTCTCTCTCTCCCGGAGTCCAAAAGACTGTTCTATACATCAGTGTCTCTTTTGCTGTCTCGTATACAGGGTTATTGTTACCATCTTTCTAAATTCCGTATATATGCCTTAGTATACTGTATTGGTGTTTTTCTTTCTGGCTTATTTCACTCTGTATAATAGGCTTCTGTTTCATCCACCTCATTAGAACTGATTCAAATGTATTCTTTTTAATGGCTGAGTAATACTCCATTGTGTATATGTACCACAGCTTTCTTTATCCATTCATCTGCGGATGGGCATGTAGGCTGCTCCCATGTCCTGGCTATTATAAACAGTGCTGCGATGAACATTGGGGTACACGTGTCTCTTTCAATTCTGGTTTCCTCAGTGTGTATGCCCAGCAGTGGGATTGCTGGATCATAAGGCAGTTCTATTTCGAGTTTTTTGAGGAATCTCCACACTGTTTTCCATAGTGGCTGTACTAGTTTGCATTCCCACCAACAGTGTAAGAGGGTTCCCTTTTCTCCACACCCTCTCCAGCATTTATTGCTTGTAGACTTGGATCGCAGCCATTCTGACTGGCAAGAAATGGTATCTCATAGTGGTTTTGATTTGCATTTCTCTGATAATGAGTGACGCTGAGCATCTTTTCATGTGTTTGTTAGCCATCTGTATGTCTTCTTTGGAGAAATGTCTATTTAGTTCTTTGGCCCATTTTGATGGCCCATTTGATTGGGTCACTTATTTTTCTGGAATTGAGCTGTAGGAGTTGCTTGTATATCTTTGAGATTAGTTGTTTTTTGCTTCATTTGCTATTATTTTGTCCCATTCTGAAGTCTGTAATATTTTTTTTATCATGCTTATGAAAGGAGTGAAAAATGTTCTGAAACCTAAAAACTGCTTATCTTTATCTCCTTTAAATATCTACAAAGGAAGTTAGCAGTCTAAACAATGTGACCTCCATATTTATAATCTTTAATATGGCCACACTGGCTGTGCCCCTTAACTGTACCTCCTATAGAGAAAAGTGTGTATTTCACTGTATTTCCTGCTAACTTGATGCGTGTTGAGATACCTCCTAACATGATAATTAGAGAATGTCTTATTTGGATTTGTACTTTAACCATGTTATTGAGGATGAACTCCCCCCCCCCATTTTATTTCCTTCCCATTTTTTTTTTTTTAATTTGTTACTGTTCTTTAACCATTTTGCATTAGGGTATTTGTTTTATTTTCTTAATTATTTTTTGCCAGCCCTAGCTGGTATCTCTCAGATAGATAGTGATATTCTGCAAGCGTATTTTCAAAGTTGATTGCTTATCGTCTGGGTTTATTTTACAATGTTTTTACTATTTATATTGTAAAATCCCTTTGTGATTTCTTCTCTTGTGTTGTTTTTACTTAGACCTTGCTATTCTGACTGAGATAAATTGCATCGATCTTTCTGTTTTATGTTTTCTTTTTAAAAAAATCTAACTTTTAATTGATGTAAATTTTATGGCCTACAGTATGAAGTATGATCTTTTTTTTTCCCCCAAATTAAACAATTTTCATAGCACCACTTTTTAAGTACTGTTTCCTCATGGAATTTTGGTGACACTTTTATTGCATATGAACATTATATTGTGTCTAATTTATCTGTGAGTCTTCTACGACTGTGAGGATGTAGTTATTTCAACTTTATTGTCGTTTTAGAATCTGGTGAGTAAGTTTTCATTTTTTTGCAACATTTTTTACTGCTTTCATTATCCCTTTTCTCAAAATAACTGTTTCTATATAGATGCAGTCAAAGCTCTTAAGGGATGTGGCAAATTTCTCCCCAGTCTTCATCTTATATAGGGAATTTCATAGGGAATCTTGTGTGCTGCTACTACTAAGTCGCTTCAGTCATGTCTGACTCTTCGGCCCTATGGACCATAGCCCACCAGGCTCCTCCATCTGTGGGATTCTCCAGGCAAGAATACTGGAGTGGGTTGCATTTCCTCCTCCAGGGGATCTTCCTGACCCAGGGATCAAACTTGCATCTCTTATTATTATCTCCTGCATTGGTGGGTGGGTTCTTAACCACTAGCGCCAACTGGGAATTTCACACGGAATCTTGTGTGAGTCTGAGGCTTTGCTATCTCCCCAGAACATTTGTTTCTTGAATTGTTAACATCATTATGCTCTAGTCATGTCCAGCTCTTTGCAACCCCATGGCCGGTAGCCTGCCAGGCTCCTCTGTCCGTGGAATTCTCCAGGCAAGAATCCTGGAGGGGGTAGCCACCGGTACACTTCAGTAATTAAGGTGCTTTTGCTATTGCCTTTTCATTTAGTTTCTGGGTTGTCTCATTAATCTCATTTTCTTAGAAAACACTTAGTAAATAATGACTTTTCCAGAAGAGCAGTGCAGAAGTGACATGTTCCTTTCTGTGGCCTGTATGGCCCGTGCCATCTGGACTGGGTCTGGCAGGTGAGAAGGTGTCACCCCAGTGTGCATCTTCAGGAAGGTTTTAAAGTGTTTTTTTGTTGTTGTTGTTGTTTTATGTAGACCATTTTTCAAGTCTTTATTGAATTTGTTACAAGATTGCTTCTGTTTTATGTTTTTTTTTTTTTTAGCTACTCAACTAAGGATCAAACCCACAGTCTCCTGCATTGGAAGGCAAAGTCTTAGCCACAGAAAAGTCCCCTCAGGAAGGTTTTTTAACCTAAGGGGACAAGGCTGTGGTATGCCACATGCCCATAAAATGTCCTGACTGGAGTTTGAATTTAAATGTAAGGCTTCATGGACTCAGATTGTTTCGACTGTGAGTTTATATATCACAGTGCACAGGCATTCTCTGGAGTGAGGTCAGTGCCTTACTTCCATCCTGTCAGCTTTATGAATGTAAAGGAAACAGTGCAGCATCTGCAGCATGTCCAGGCAGAGGCAGAAGTTAGCCCAGCCGAGCCCACTTGCTGCGTCTGAGTTAGGCTGAGTCCAGGACTCCGCCTGACACTGTTGGCAGTGATGCGATGGCCATCCTTGATATGTTCTCCCTCGAGAGCCATCCTTTGAAAGCCTCTTGGTGATCACTTCCTGGTTTTGGCTTCACAATGTGCTCTCTCTCCCCGAGCTAAGTGACGCCAATGTTTCACCTCCCTGATCTAATATGCTGAGGTATCCACTTACCATCGATTGCACATTTATAAAGAGCTATTAGCAGAGTTGCAGAGAGAAGACACACAACTGAAACAGAAGCAGGAGACACACTCTCTGCTCTGCCTTTGTCATGCCTCTGTGAGCAGCCTGGCATGGGCTGTCACACCTGAGTCCCGGAGGCCGCCTGGCACGGCCCTGGCCCTCGAAGCCTCTTCACACCTCTGACTGCTGAACTGTTTGAAGTGCCTATCACTCTGAGTGGTGCTCCTTAGAGGTTTCTGTTCATTTCAGTTTTAGGAACATCTAAATCAGAGGCATAGAGGAGGGAGAAAGATTTTAGTGCTGAAGGTGTAAAGGAAGAAATGTATACCTTTTACTATCGAATGAAAACATAAGCTGTCACATTTAAAGTATGGACTAGGAAGCAGGGTTTGTCATCAGCTGGATGAAAAGTCCTTTCTTAAAGGAGAATCATAAAGGAGGTTGATGATCCATGCTGGTTCATTTCTCCGTTGCTGTTTAAGATACGCATTTCCTCCTCCAGTAACAGCAGAGAGGGCCATAGTCACCCAAGACCTGGGGAAACAGTTCTACAGTTTCACTGAATTTGAACTGGAATTTGAATGTTTTCTTTTATTCCTTTATTCCACCTTTTGTTTAGATGCTCTGATAGGTCTATGTCCCTCTTCATCAACGATTTCCTGATACAAAATTTGAAAAGTTGTCTTTTTTTTTTTTTTTAATTTCCTGGTTCAGATCAGATCAGTCGCTCAGTTGTGTCTGACTCTTTGCGACCCCATGAATCGCAGCACGTCAGGCCTCCCTGTCCATCACCAACTCCCGGAGTTCACCGAGACTCACGTCCATCGAGTCAGTGATGCCATCCAGCCATCTCATCCTCTGTCGTCCCCTTCTCCTCTTGCCCCCAATCCCTCCCAGCATCAGAGTCTTTTCCAATGAGTCAACTCTTCGCATGAGGTGGCCAAAGTACTAGAGTTTCAGCTTTAGCATCATTCCTTCCAAAGAAATCCCAGGGCTGATCTCCTTCAGAATGGACCGGTTGGATCTCCTTGCAGTCCAAGGGACTCTCAAGAGTCTTCTCCAACACCACAGTTCAAAAGCATCAATTCTTCGGCGTTCAGCCTTCTTCACAGTCCAACTCTCACATCCATACATGACCACAGGAAAAACTATAGCCTTGACTAGACGAACTTTTGTTGGCAAAGTAATGTCTCTGCTTTTGAATATGCTATCTAGGTTGGTCATAACTTTCCTTCCAAGGAGTAAGTGTCTTTTAATTTCATGGCTGCAGTCACCATCTGCAGTGATTTTGGAGCCCAGAAAAATAAAGTCTGACACTGTTTCCACTGTTTCCCCATCTATTTCCCATGAAGTGATGGGACCAGATGCCATGACTGACATTTTTTTTTCAGATATATTCAGACATGTACATTGATCGTCACATTCCTACATACTATTTTTTTTTTTTTTTGGCAAGCAGCATGTGGGATCTTAGTTCCCCAGCCAGGGGTCGAAGCCCCATCCTCTGCAGTGTAAGCATGAAGTCTTAGTCACTGGACCACCAGGGAAGTCTTAGGAGAGTTTTTATTCCATTCTTCTCATCCCTCTTTCCAGTCTTCCCTGCTACTCCCAGGGCACAAAGGAAGGCTCTCAGACATTGCAGCCTGTTACTGTGAGGTGATTACTGAGACCGTCGACCCTAGTGTTGATGGAAGACCCTGTAGGAACTCCCGGCTAGAGGACTGGGATTGACTGTTCTGAACTTGTTGTGTATTAAAATACTCCTGTGTGCTCTAAAGAGGGGCTCAGAGGCATGGACTCTCCCACTGTAGCCAGGGTACTGGCTCACCAGGACAGGGTACCACTCGCCAGGACTACATGTTGAAGGGAGCCCAAGTCTCTGTCCACCCGCAGGAGGAACCAGGGAGAGCAGCAAGCTTGGAGAATTAGTCATTCAACAGTCTTCCTCTTGGAAACAATTTTATGGTACGATGAAGGTGGTTATTCCTGAAACCTGGAGAGCTTGCAGTGGTGTAGGAGTTTCCTGAAGCTTTCTAGATCGTTTCTCCTGATGTGTTAGTTTTCAGAGTGAAATGTAATGCTGAAGATGTTGAAAACCTTTCCCAGCTTTATATGTAGAGAGTAAAGTTTCAGTTAGAAAATATGCATTGTTAAAATGACTTTTCTTCTGAAGTTTCTATTAATCCTACAAGTTAGACTCAGCATAGAAACTAGTTTAGAGGATTGAACAACTGTGCTTTTTAATTTTTGCAGAGCAACTTGGAGAAGCAAAGGAAGCATTTCTAACTGGCCTATACTGTGCTCTGCTTTCTTTTTCCAAGTTTGGATTATGTTGCTTGGATGCTGAGATGTTTGATTCTTAGATGAGGGTAGCAATGGGTCCAGGTGAAAGTGTGGTGTGTATTGTCTACAATCTTCCTTGGGTTGGAGGCGGAGAAGGAAGCAGAGCTGCAGTGGTTTTTTTCCCCCTGAAAACGGTCACATAATTTCCACATTTGGCTCTGACAACACAGCTCTCTATCCCCTTAAAGAAGGGTGAGAGAGAAGTGTGGAAGCTCTTGGTGTGGGCTTACTCATAGTTGGGCTTTTCTTAGCTTAACTTCAGTTTATCACCTTCGATGAGTCACTCACATACCCTATTATCCAGCTCTAATGGCTTTAAATATAGTCTTTGTTTTCCTATTTCTGCAGAAAGTGTCTTTATTAATATATTTCTTTATTTGGCTGCATCAGGTCTTAGTTGTGCCATGCAGGGTCTTCTCCTGTGGTGCTCAGACTCTAGTTGTGGTGTGAGTTTGGTTGCTCACAGCATGTGGGATCTTAGTTCATTGACCAGGGATCAAACCCTTGTCCCCTGATTGCTAGCCAGATTCTTAACCATTGGACAACCAGGGAAGTTCCAGAAAGTATTATTTTTATATCAAGCGAATCCTTGCCATAGGAGTCCAACTTGACTTTTCATTAATAACTGTAGTGGGTTGAATAATGTCCCCTCCAAATTCATGCCTACCTGAAACCCCAGTAGAGGACCCAGTCTGGAAATATTCAGTGTAGATACAACTGCTTAAAGATAGAGGTGTGATTGTACTGGGTTAATCTGATGACTGGCATCCTTATATAAAGAGGAGAGGACAGAGAGAGATACACAGAGAAGGGTGACTTATGTGGAGATGGAACCTTCAGAAAGCTCCAAGAAATAAGGAGTGATTCTCCCTAGAGTCAGCTTGGGCTTTCCTGGTGACTCAGATGGTAAAGAATCTGCCTGTGATGCAGGAGATCCAGGCTTGATTCCTGGGTTGGAAAGATCCCCTGGAGAAGGGAATGGCTACCCACTCTAATATTCTTCCCTGGAAAAATCCATGGATAGAGGAGCTTGGCAGGCTGTATATATAGTCCATGGGGTTGCAAAGAGTGGGACACCACTGTGCAACTAACACTCCCGAGAGTCATCATGAAGAGGGTGACCCGCCAGAGACTCCTGATTCCAGGCCTCTGGCTTCTGTAGCTATAAGAAAATAAAGTCCGGTTGTTTGAAGACACCCATTGTATGGTAATTGTGAAGAGTCAGACCCTGAAGTGACTGAGCCCACATGCATGCACACGGCAGCTCTAGGGAATTAATGTAACAGCCACTACAAAATGGCATAGTTTGAAGGCCATCCTCTTACTGACCTTCAGCTTGAGGTGCTGTGAGGTGAGCAAGGTTTTAAATTGCGATTATACTCAGTGTTTGTACTCAGTGCAGTGAAATTTTCCATATGCAGGAAGCTGCTGTGTCTGGTAAGCCTTCCATTTTAGTTTGGTCAATGTATTGTGAAAGGCAACTTACTGGAATCCTGTGCCACTTGAAGGAGCTTCCGTGAACTTTTTAAATCTTAACTTGTAGAAAGTGGTCTGTGGAGTTAGATGCCTGTTGCCTTTGCTATTCCACCAAGGTGATTTTTCAAATTCCTTAAACCTGCTTGTGTAGCAAGTTGGGACTTAAGAAATAAGAAATCGATTGTGTCTCTTAAGGATGTATTTGTTCACACCTTCAGTGCTCAAGGACTCGGGTTGGAGTGTCAACAAACAAGATGAAAACGCTACAAAGGATGCAAGATTACACTCTGTGACAGGATCCTCTTCAATGTCCACTGGGAAGCACAGCATTGGGAGCACAGTCTGCTGCCCCACATGTTATCATCAGGAGAAAGGGAAGTTGATATGCAGTTACTGAAAACAGTGTCTTTGAAGGGAGTTGTGACTCTTGATCAATAGAGATAAAAATGCAGTATCTTGAGGACATTGATTCAGCCTCCCTGTGTGTGGTACCCCTAGGTCCATATTCCCAAGTGTGTTCTGGAAGCATAAATCAAGATGGGTCAAGTCCTCAGGCTATGGAACTCGATTGTGCAGCAGTAATATGTTCACCTGGAGTGGTGATGAAAGTGGCAAAGTGTCTGAGAAACATCCCCAGGAGCCTGCAGCCTTGAACTTCCACGTGATGTTCTTTGGCTTGATTTCTTGCGACAGAAGCCCTCTCATTTGCTCTGAAGGGCTCCCTGACCATTAAGAATTGGCCCAATGCAAAAGTCTCTCATTTTCATTATCAGATGCTCAAAAGGAAGGGCGAACTCCAGAGATTTCCCCGCGCAGAATTTCTAGTGATCCTACTAAGAGAGCCTCCCAACTCAGACAAGCTCAGGACATGAAGCCAATTTGGATTGGAAAATCACTCTGCTAGCTTTAGATGTCATGTATGCACATTCACGAAAACCTGGCTGCTGTCCAGAAGAAAGCATTTGCTCTCATCCTTCCCGGGAGGTGCTCCACGTGAGCCAAGCTTTTCTGGGACTGACAGGGCTAAGTGCTAGGAGGGGTGGAGAGCAAAGGGAAGGATAATAATGTCTTTCTAATATGAACTCTACTGGGCATTACTTACTCAATTTAGTCTTTAGGGTGTTCCTGTGGCTTGTAGACGTTTCTTAATGTGAAAATGATTTTTAGTCTTAATTTGGAAATTGAGGACCACAAAGTTAAATGATTCACTCCAGGTTATACAATTAAGTAATTATTAATAGTAGAGACTTCTTTTGGGAGCAGAGAAGAAAAGAAATGGGAAAGGGTATAAGTGAGTATGTATATGTATGTGTAAATACAGGGACTTTTTTTACTGATGATTTCTGATTTCAACTATTTAATTGCAACTTAGGAAGGACTCTTTCTGGTCTAGAAGGATGGAACAGGCTCCATTCAGTCTTAGGTGTAAGGTGAAGACTGCAGTGTGATATATTATACCCATACTTATTAAGCATGTACCCCTTCCATGCACAAAAGGATGCAGAGAAAGCCCCAGCTTCTTGTTCTTCCCTTGGACCATGCAATTAAATGCAGTTAATCTGCATTAAACAATGCAGATTAAATAACATAGAATTGAATAATCTATAATTGTGTCTACTAAGGAATTTTGTATATTCTGTTCTTCATTTAAAAGAAAACAGACAAGTAGCGTTTTGTAATTTGTTTTACACACATGCTCATGAGTTTTTATTTAATATATGAATTGATTTTTTGTGTGTGTCAGTGATAAAAGGGACAAAACCTTAGCCCTGCACTGTGTCATGGAAAATCCAACTTTATCTTAATGAAAGGAGATGGACTTCAGGTTTCTCTCGGGCCAGTTCTCTACCCTTAATAACCCCATAAGCTGTTCACATGACATCCATCACTGCCTAGACCGATGGCTCAGAGGCCATCGATGTTGCTCATTGTCTTGGTCTGTGTACCCTGCGCAGCTGGCCCTTAGCGCCAGCCAGTCTTCCTTACCCTAGCTGACAGTCATAATCAGGATGATCAATATGACCTCCCCTCCTCATGGCACATCACTAAGTGGATTTTCTTTACTTAATATCCATATGGAGTGGCTGTTTGTATGGACAATGGAGATTTTAGCTAGCCCTCTGCTAATAAACCTGTGCTACAGTAGAAAGGAATTAAACATGACCATACCAGCGCCTAGAGAATCCCAGGGACCGGGGAGCCTGGTAGGCTACCGTCTATGGGGTCACACAGAGTCAGACACGACTAAAGTGACTTAGCATAGCATAACAGTGGGAGCAGAGCTGTTTGGGAAAGGGGGTCCCAAACCAGGTGAGTTTAGGTAAATAGTCTAGCATTTTAGAATTACTTTCCATGTGTTTTTCCACAACTAAGCATGAAGGGGGCTAATGGTTTGAACCTATGTGGAAAATCATTTGTTCTATTTTCCTCGAAAATCTCAGAGCTTTAAGTCAAAGGAAAAGTGAGCACCTCTTGTATAGTTCGTCCAGGGATCTAGTGATGGTTCTGTTTACCAAGACCAAGTATGAATTTGTGAATGAGTTTTTGCTGACTGTGTTGATAAGATAGCAGTCATAAGCTCATTCTGTAGTTCATGCATGAAATACATTTATAGAATGTAAATGTATCTTACCTTAAATTTAAATCATAGCTAATCCATGCCAGCACCGACTGAGGTCACTGTGCAGTATAGGTAGTCAGCTCTATGGTTACTGCTAATACAAATGTGGACAAGAATTCAAAGTATAAGTTGTCTTGTAACACTTTGCTTCTTGTAAGCAAGTAAGCAAAAAGTAAGTTGACTGTTATCATTAGGCAGTTTTTCATTTGACATAAGACCTTTGGTTTGGGTTTTTGTTTTTTTTTTTTGTCAGTTCATGTATTTCATTTGGGGCTGGAGATAAGGCTGAAAAGAGTATAAAGTATGTGGGAAGGTGTTTGCATTCATCAGAACTGTTGATTGGCCATTTCATTGCACAGGGACCCATCAAGTTCACCATTCTTGTTAGATCTACCCTTAATTGGTTTTTTGGCTTGTGATATTATTATTTTTCCTTTGCTGTCACCTGTATGGTGGCTGAGGTCCAGGATTTCCACGGTTCCCCCAAATACAGAGGAGAGTGAGGGATTTGATATATCTGCAGGGGCCCAAGAATATACGTTAAGGGTCCTACTCCAAATGGTTTCACAGTAAAGCTATGAGGGAATTTTGTTTTCTACTCGGAAGTAATACATTGCTGCTGGTTTTCAATGGCTGGTTTAACATTCCTTAGATCCAGGAAGATTTACACCATTGAACCTCCAATGCTTGCTCTTTGCAAATGGTCACTTTTCCATATTTGTTCCCAAGTTTGAAAAACTTAGTGTTAGATAGTTTCTGATGGATTTAAAAGTTACTGTGACACTCAGGAAATTCTTTGCTTCTCACCAGATAGAGTAAGCCACCTCTGCCCTTCTGAGCATATCTTCTTGTCTGTAGCCCCAAGAACGGGTGTGGAGTGTTTTGATCCTGGAGAACCTAGAAGTGGGGAAGGTCTCAAATGACACAGGGCATGGGAGAGTGCTATTTTGTAGCTTAGGCTCAGAAATTGGGCTGTCGAAAGGTGTAAGATTCTCTCTTTGGAGGGCAGAGAGAGGGGGAAAAAAAACCAACTATCACAGTAATGAGGGAAAAACCAAAGAAATGGATAAGCTTTGACAGTTTTATTCTGCTGCTTTGTCAGATTGTCTTCAAGAGCTTAGAGTACTGACTTAATCCCTTAACAATCCTGTGTGTTATATCAAAAGTGTGTGGTTGTGTGTGTGCATGTCTTTGTATGTACAGTTACATAATAAGCATAAGTACATGATGGAATAAAGGCAAGAATACAGCTTTTTATTTTTTTTTTTAAAGGTAAATATGAAAGCTAAAAACACCACATTAATGTGACATCTGTTGACCAAATAGGAAAAAGGCATCGCAACTAAGCCAGATCAGGCCTCTCTTAATCAGAAGCTGATGCCTTGGACAGCTGGAGCATGGTGACTGGAAAATTGTTTGTACCAATAACATCTAGATAACTTGTTTTTCCTGCCACCTAAGGGAAATGTTGTTGGGCTTTGGGGATAACTGGAAGATGCAGGAGTGTGTCTTGTCATTGTGCTGGTCATCAAGGCTGATGTGGGAGTATTGGGGGCTGTAGCAGGAGGATCCAACTGCAGATAGCATTGCTTGCATCCTGCAAACCATCCAGAACTCTGGGGCCTTGGCTTTGCTAACCAACATGCATATAAGCCTTCAGACCGTAATTCAGGCCTCTGACCTACTTTTCTAGTTGCGCCTGACTAAGCGAACCCATTAGGAGAACTCTTCCTAGTTGGAACAGTGCTGATCACAACTAGAACCTTTCAAAGTGTAAGGTTGTAGTGGAGCCCCCTACATTGTGTATGGTTGGGCTTTGGTGGCTGCAGTGTGAGTTGGGGATATTTCACTGTCAGAGATCATAATTGGGTGAAAGGTAAGTGGACGTAGGCAGTGGTTTAGTCTAAGAGTCTGAGAAAATGCCTTTTGCCACGAGCTGGTCTTTAGCATCCATTCTGTTAGTACGCGGTGGTGAGCCAAGAGGAAGCCACCAACTGCTGGGAACAGCTAGGCTCCTGTGCCCTGGCAAGGGCAGGGAGAAGACAGGAACTGCCACAGCATATGTTCAGGGGATTAAGAGGGAGCATGGGCTGAAGCTGATGGGCAAGGAGGAATCTTAAATGGAGCCAGTTGTCTTTTTAGACCATAATATTGTTCTTTCAGATCCAAGCAATCTGGGCTTCCGTGTCACCAGCCTGGCTTGTGGACTGCACTCTGGTGATGTTATTTTGCTGGAGAAAGCAGAGATCTGAATGAGCAGATGGGAATGGATGCTGGACGATTATGGGCTACTCCCGTGTGATTGTGCCCACAGGGAGTCAGGGGACGTGGAGGCTATAGGGAGGATAGGTCTGCATTCCCCACAAAATCCATTCTCATTCTGTTCTGAAAGGTGAGCAGAGTCCACATTCTCCCATTTCCCGCAGGCGAGTTGGACAGCATGTGTCTTCCTACAGCCCTTAACCTCGAACCATTCCTCCTAATGATTTTTTGAGCACTTGGGTGATAGCACAGAAGGGTATGTGTGAGACGTTAGCACTTGTAAATACACATAAGACATTTTAACAGGAGCTGATCATACATTTGAAGCTTTCAAAATTACTGACATTCAGATTTTCAGAGTGATAGTTCTACCTTGTATCTGCTAGAATTGTGTTATGTAGCTTATGAAAATATGAATGATTATTTTTGTTGATTTTCATCCATTTGAACAAGCAAAAATTTCAAAAATAGGGGTTTGCTGCTGCTGCTAAGTCGCTTCAGTCATGTCCAACTCTGTGCAAACCCATAGACGGCAGCCTACTAGGCTCCCCCATCCCTGGGATTCTCCAGGCAAGAACACTGGAGTGGGTTGCCATTTCCTTCTCCGAAATAGGGGCTTTATTGTTCCCCTTTGCTGGAGTAATAACATAAATAGCTTACTGACATCATCCTAAATAGGTCTCTTGCCCTAAGAAATCTGCAGTCAAAGCCCAGGTCAAAGCACTGTTGACTGAGGTGTAGGAAAAAAAACAAATGTGCTCACTACTGGCTTTAAAAATTTTCTTTCCTAATTTCAAATCCTGAGTCTTTTGAGATAAATGAACTTACGGATCCAAGACTGACATTAGCTTTCTCCCTGATAGGGGTGAGCCAACAGGAATGATGTGCACCCAGACGTATGGCATTGGATGCTGGCAGTCCACTCTTAAGATCACCACTTATTACATAGGAGGCAAGTGGGAATCAAATTGATAAATGCCTTGTCCAAGGACACTCAGCTCTTTGAGGCCTGTATATTGCTATGCTATATGGGAAGTTACAAAGCAGAGCTTTAAGTTGGACCAGGTGTCTGTAGTTACTAGCGTGAAGTTGACATATAGATGAAACTAAAGATGTCACGAGTCATGTTTGGTACTGAATGGTGGACATAGAGGGGAAAAAAGCTTGAATTTGGGATGAAGACAGATATTAGTGTTTTTCCTCTTGGCAGACGTTCAGTTATATTAACATAAGTATTTTAAACCCTTCCCTACTAAAATAGAACTGTGTGTTTATTATTTTGAGGGTTGAAAGGAAGGACTAAGGTAAGTGCTGGTGGTTAAAGAAGCAAGGAACGACTTGCTTTATGCCTGCTTATTCCAGCCACGCCTTTATTACACATGCCTTTTAAAATTTCATCATCACCAAAGGCTAATGCAGTGCAAGTAGGTAGACCATTTTGTTTCTTGGCAAAAGAGAATTCTTAAGGGGCTGATCCATTCTCTTGGATGTGCAGAAAAATTTGATATTAAATTCTCTACCCTGCCAAAGGCAGAATGATATAGAATCATATCCCAGATACCTCAGTCGCTTTCATCATGAGGAGCCTTAATAGGTATTTCCCATTCTATCTTGCTGTCTCTTTGTCCCTCCTGATGGAGGGAGTTGGTGAATTTTGGGAACCAGCCAAAGAGGGAATTAGGTAAGCTAAGTCTTCATTTCTGCTATTAACTTGTATTCATAGAATAATATTTAATAGCTGCAATTATCCTTGAGATAAGTGAAGAGGTTCGTCATGCACAGAATCATATTGTGAAACATTGATTTGTGCTTTTTAGAGGCTAACACAGAAATTGAACTGCTGTGTGTCAGAGGCATTAGTTTAAAAATAGAGCCATACTGAATGCATGCTAAGGGTTTTGTCTCTTAGCTGCACCAGAATTACCTCTACTTATTTGCGTTTAAAAAATTGGTTATAACATCATTACAGTATCACTGTGCAGTACATGAATTTTCTTTGCCTTTTCTAATTTCTCCAGCATTGGGTTCTTTAAGAAACCATCTTGTAAAAACCTCCAGAATGTATGACTTTTATTTTCAGCTTGCTGGTTTTGTCCTCTCAGTTCTTTCCAGGTAGGGGTCGTGTTGTTTGCTCTGCCTTGTCATGTGGAGTTTTGAAGTGTTTAGCACTGGAATTTCTTCATTCATTAAGATTCTGGTTGAGCTATGACTTGAGTTTCCAATAGGGAAAATTATGAACAGGGTTAAATCACACATGGACTGTCAATGTGGAAAGTGGATGGTTTCCTTTTCTATAGTTCCGATACACAATCAGAACTTCATCATTGTACTAGCAACCTAAGATTCTTTGCATTGAGAAACTGAAGATTAACAGTGATGTTAATTGTTAGTCATTGCTCGATTTAAACCTCACGCTGCAGTTATTTAGTCTTGGTAAGAAGCTGAGGGCTATAATTTTCATTCTTCTTTACTAATAACTCACTGTATAATTCTGGCATAAGATTAAATGATTGTAGTTTTGAAACTATTCTTACATCCACGAAGGCTTCCTTGGCCTTTTAAAGGAACAACTTTAGGTTCTACTTCATGGTTTTTCTGGAGGGCCTTGTACAGGCAAAATCCCAATTAGAGCCATTGCAAGAGGAGCAAAAGTTGAAATAATATTATCGCTTAGAACATTGTATCTTTAAGAAACATTTGTTGAATTAAATGGATTTATTTTTAAGTATGTGTGAGTTATAGTAGAGACCATATGCTTTCTCTAACCTTGTCTTAAAAGAGAGACATTTTTCAAAGGAAGGTCTAGATATTAAGTCTTGACAATTAGTCCTCATAATTAAGATCTAGGATTAGAAGAAAGTTTGGATGTTTCTGTATACCAAATATGGGGAAAGACAGTCTGACAGTAAATGGAAAATTGAGCCTTCTTTTCATAAAGCCTTATTCATCGGAGCTAAGTAGATGTTAAGTGATGGAGGAGGTCTCCTATTTTAAGGAGACGTCTTGAGGGGACTTTTAATTTGGAAGCCCCTCAGATCAGATCAGATCAGTCGCTCAGTCGTGTCTGACTCTTTGCGACCCCATGAACTGCAGCACGCCAGCCTCCCTGTCCATTACCAACTCCCAGAGGTCACTCAGACTCACATCCATCGAGTCAGTGATGCCATCCAGCCATCTCATCCTCTGTCGTCCCCTTCTCCTCCTGCCTCCAATCCCTCCCAGCATCAGAGTCTTCTCCAGTGAGTCAGCTCTTCGCATGAGGTGGCCAAAATACTGGAGTTTCAGCTTTAGCATCATTCCTTCCAAAGAAATCCCAGGGTTGATCTCCTTCAGAATGGACTGGTTGGATCTCCTTGCAGTCCAAGGGACTCTCAAGAGTCTTCTCCAACACCACAGTTCAAAAGCATCAATTCTGTGGTGCTCAGCCTTCTTCACAGTCCAGCTCTCACATCCATACATGACCACAGGAAAGACCATAGCTTTGACTAGGCGAACCTTTGTTGGCAAAGTGATGTCTCTGCTTTTGAATATGCTATCTAGGTTGGTCATAACTTTCCTTTCAAGGAGTAAGCATCTTTTAATTTCATGGCTGCAGTCACCATCTGCATGATCCTATAAGCTACAAGCAACTTTTTGCTTTAGTGTGTAGATGGGTCCTCCTAGGGGCTTCCACCAAGAGGATGGGCGGGTCATGGTGGAAGCCCCTAGGAGGACCCATCTACACACTAAAGCAAAAAGTTGCTTGTAGCTTATAGGATCAGAGCAGGGAGTTCTGGGTGGCCTTGCAGCAGTCAGCCATATGATAATCATATTCTGCTACATTTTGCTGTACTCCAATAATTTCCTATCCTGCTAACCTGCTAACCCCAGACAATCCTGGTGATTTACCTATTTGGTGGTGAAACTATCAATTTTCCACTTTTCGTATCAGTCCTTATGCTGGTAGACCAAAACTTAGGTAGGTATCATCTAGGCTCCATCACTTCCTTGGTGTCACCAACTTTATGTGGTCCCTGGATGACATAGGTCAGATAATCATTATATGTCTGCTGCATATGGATGATCATAAATGGTGAGCCCATCTCTGTGTGAGATGTAACTTCCATGTCACTCTTACATGACACTTTCCAAGACTGTACAGCTTCTAAGGTGATTCTTCTTTTCTGTGGTAATTCAGAGAGGAACTCTGAGCTGAGCATCAGAAGGTGCTCAGAGTGCTACTAGCTGTTATTTTTGTTTTTAAAACTTCTTATTTTTGGCCTGCCTTTCTCCATGGGTATCAATTAGTTTTATGGATGGCTTTCTCTCTAATGAGGCACTTTCTGAAGTTTTCTTGACATTCTCAGGTAGGTGCCTGTGAGGCTAAGCCATGAGCCGTCAGAAGGAGACGATTTCTTTTGATTGCAGGTGCCTGGCTCAGAGCAGCTCTTATGAAACATTTGTTCCCTTAAGAATGATGGATATATTGATCTTATGTATTTTCTACTCATCTTCCTACATATTTCTAAACATGGTTTTGAATACATTTCCCTTTTTTTCCACTTTATTTGTGTTTGTGAGACCCAATAAAAGGCAATTAAGCTATTTAAAAAATTTAAAGACTCACTTAAACCAAGTTCTAATCCATTTAAGCCTTGAAAAAATCTCTTATGAATACATGAACATTCATTCTAAAGGTAATTGAGGATGCACAGGCCATTTTAATACCTTCTTCCCATCATTCTCTATTTAGAGAATCTCTTCTATCTGTGTCTTCAAAATCAGGAAATTTTCTTTCTTTCTTTCTTTTTTGTTTATTTGATGAAATGGTTGTCCACTGTCTAATACTCAATAAAAGAGTTAAAGAGTTGTTGGAATGGTTATTAACAAGATTGTAAAATCTTGTTTTTACAAAAACCTTGTGCCCCTGTTTGAATACTTCACCAGCCCTGTTGATGTGAGCAAATATGATATATCTCCTAAAAGGAATTTGACCCCTTTTTTTCCTGCGAAGCCTTACATAATTGAACTACTTCACTCATTGAAATTGAACTACTTCCTAGAAAACCGGCATTCTTTCACAAGCTTAGCCATTAGGGTAAGTGACTGTGTCTTACATATATTTATATGTATACTATACCTTAAGCTCAACATTCAGAAAACGAAGATCATGGCATCTGGTCCCATCACTGCATGGGAAATAGATGGGGAAACAGTGGAAACAGTGTCAGACTTTGTTTTTCTGGGCTCCACAATCACTGCAGATGGTGACTGCAGCCATGAAATTAAAAGACGCTTACTCCTTGGAAGGAAAGTTATGACCAACCTAGATAGCATATTCAAAAGCAGAGACATTCCTTTACCAACAAAGGTTCGCCTAGTCAAGGCTATGGTCTTTCCTGTGGTCATGTATGGATGTGAGAGCTGGACTGTGAAGAAGGCTGAGCGCCGAAGAATTGATGCTTTTGAACTGTGGTGTTGGAGAAGACTCTTGAGAGTCCCTTGGACTGCAAGAAGATCCAACCAGTCCATTCTGAAGGAGATCAATCCTGGAATTTCTTTGGAAGGAATCATGCTAAAGCTGAAACTCCAGTATTTTGGCCACCTCATGCGAAGAGTTGACTCATTGGAGAAGACTCTGATGCTGGGAGGGATTGAGGGCAGGAGGAGAAGGGGACGACAGAGGATGAGATGGCTGCATGGCATCACTGACTCGATGGATGCGAGTCTGAGTGACCTCCGGGAGCTGGTGATGGACAGGGAGGCCTGGCGTGCTGCGGTTCATGGGGTCGCAAAGAGTCGGACACGACTGAGCGACTGATCTGATCTGATCTGATCTGATACCTTAGGGGCTGCCAGTGTGCAGGGTGTATTACTGGTATCCATTAATTTTATTTATTTTGTTGGTTTCATGCGGTATCCCTTAAGAGTGAAGTCCTCTTTTTACTTGGCTGGTCATTGGAAGATCACAGAGCACTGAGCTTCACCTCAATGCTTGAAATACTGGATTTCTACAATTACTGGAGGTGATTTCAGACTCTTCAGGAAAAATTCAGTTGCTGTCTTCTCTTCTTATTCAGAAGTTAATTTTGGACTTAGAAATAGCTATTCTTTCTCCCTACGTCCACTATTCAGTGAAAGTTAGAAGAAAGCTATTTCTTAGTTTTAAAAGCTGATAGAGAAAAAGTAAAATTGGACTCCTACCTCATACCATATATAAAAAATTAGCTCAAAGTAGATCAAAGGTCCAAATGTAAGAGCTAAAACTATAAAACTCTTAGAAGAAAGCATTGGTATAATGCTTTATGACCTTGAATCAGGAAACAGTTTCTTAACTATTATACCATTAGCACAAGCAACAAAAGAAAAACAAGGAATAAACTGAACTACATATGGCCAGTAGGCACATGAAAAGATACTCAGCATCACTAATTATTAGAGAAATCTAAATGAAAACTATAAGGTACTACATCACACTGGTCAGAATGGCCATCATTAAAAAGTCTGTAAGGAGAGGGTGTGGAGCAAAAGGGACCCTCCTGTACTGTTGGGAATGTAAGTTGGTACATCAACTGTGGAAGACAGTGTGGAAGTTCTGCAGAAAACCAAAAATAAATTTACCATATGGTCCATCAATCACACTCCTCTGGGCATATACCCAGATAAAACTATAAGTCAAAAAGATACGTGCATCCTTATGTTCATAGCAGCACTGTTCACAATAGTCGAGGTACAGAAACAACCCCAATGTCCATCAGCATGTGAATGAACAAGGATGACGTGGTTCGTGTATATAATGTAATACTACTCAGCCATCAAAAGGAGTGGAATAGTGCCATTTGCAGCACAAGCAGGCAACCAGAGATGATCATACTCAGTGAAGGTGAGTTAGAAAGAGAACGACAAACACCATATGATACCACTTACATGTGGAATCTCAAATATGGCACAATTGAACCTATATACAAAACAGAGACAAATTCTCAGACGTAGAGAACAGACTTGTGGTTGCTCAAACGGCGGGCAGGAACAGGAGGAAAGCACTGGGGGTTTGGGGTTAGCAGATGTAAACTATTATATATAGGATGGTTAAACAGTAAGGTTCTCCTGTATAGCACAGGGCTATTCAATATGTCCTAAATAGAATTGATGCTTTTGAACTGTGGTGTTGGAGAAGACTCTTGAGAGTCCCTTGGACTGCAAGGAGATCCAACCGGTCCATTCTGAAGGAGATCAGTCCTGGGATTTCTTTGGAAGGAATGATGCTAAAGCTGAAACTCCAGTATTTTGGCCACCTCATGCGAAGAGCTGACTCATTGGAGAAGACTCTGATGCTGGGAGGGATTGGGGGCAGGAGGAGAAGGGGACGACAGAGGATGAGATGGCTGGATGGCATCACTGACTCGATGGATGTGAGTCTGAGTGACCTCCGAGAGCTGGTGGTGGACAGGGAGGCCTGGCGTGCTGCAGTTCATGGGGTCTCAAAGAGTCGGACACAACTGAGCGACTGATCTGATCTGATCTGATCTGAAATCAAAATGGAAAAAAATATAAAAAGGACTGTCTATATATGTGTAACTGAGTCACTTTCTACAGGAGAGATTGGCACAACCTTGTAAATCAACTTTGCTTCAATAAAAAAAATATATATCTAAAAAAATTATATACATATGTATATGTATGAAGGGGCTTCCCTTGTGGCTCAGCTGGTAAAGAATCCGCCTGCAATGCGGGAGACCTGGGTTTGATCCCTGGGTTGGGAAGATCCCCTGGAGAAGGAAATGGCAACCCACTCCAGTACTCTTACCTAGAAAATTCCATGGATGGAGGATCATGGTAGGCTGTAGTCCATGGGGTTGCAAAGAGTCAGACACGACTGAGCGACTTCACTTTCACTTTTCACTTTCATGCATTGGAGAAGGAAATGGCAACCCACTCCAGTGTTCTTGCCTGGAGAATCCCAGGGACAGTTGAGCCTGATGGGCTGCCGTCTATGGGGTCGCACAGAGTCGGACACGACTGAAGCGACTTAGCAGCAGCAGCAGCAGCTAGTATTTTGGTCTAGAGAATTCCATGGACTATATAGTCCATGGGGATGCAAAGAGTCGGACATGACTGAGTGACTTTCACTTTCATATGTATAAAGAAGTCAGATGGTACAACAATAAAAAGGCAAATAATCCAGTTTTTAAAATGGAGTACAGGTTTATCATAAGGAAGGCTGTACCCCAGAGGATTGATTCTTTTGAGCTGTGGTGTTGGAGAAGACTCTTGAGAGTCCTTTAGACACCAAGGAGATCAAACCAGTCAATCCTAAAGGAAATCAGTTCTGAATATTCACTGGAAGGACTGATGCTAAAGCTGAAGCTCCAGTACTTTGGCCACTTGATCTGAAGAGCTGACTTATTAGAAAAGACTGATTCTGGGAACGACTGAGGGCAGGAGGAGAAGGGGACAACAGAGGATGAGATGGTTGGATGGCATCACTGACTCAATGGGCATGAGTTTGAGCAAACTCCAGGAGATGGTGAAGGACAGAGAAGCCTGGCGTGCTGCAGTCCATGGGGTCACAAAGAATTATACATGACTGAGCAACTGAACAACAGCAAAAGGTTTAGAATAACTGTTTCTCCAAAGAAGATAAACAGATGGTCAATAATCACATGAAAATATTCTCAGCATCATTAGTCATCAGGGAGATGCAAATCAAAACCACAGTAAGATAGCACTTTACCTGTTAGAATGGCTATGATCGAAAAGACAGCAAGTGCTGGGGAGAACGTGTAGAATCCTCATTCATGTCTGGTGAGGAATGTAAATGGTACAGGTGATTCGGAACAGCAGGCAGTTTCTCAAAAAATTAAACAAAGAATTATATTTAGATATATACCTAGGTATGTACAGTTCTAGGTGTAGACCCAAGAAAAGAGAATTTTGAGAATTTTATCTAACAGGAAAAATTTTTTTATATGCTTTCATTATTTTAAGAGAATTTTTAGATTTACAATATAAAATTGAGAGGAAAGTATAGAAAGTCCCCATATATCCCCTGCTTCCACATAGGCAAAACCTCCCCAATTGTCAACATCACTCAACAGAGTAAAAAAATAAAAAAAAGTTTTAAACCAAGGATGAATCTATATTGACCTCAAGTCTATTATCAAAGTTCATAGTTTACCTAAAGATTCACTCTTGTTGTGGTATGGTACATTCAATGGGTTTGGACAAATGCATATAGGGATACCTATTCATCCTTATGATACACAGTTGCTTTCACTGCTCTAAAAATCCTCTGAGCTCTACTTAAGTCCACCCCTAACCCCCAAATCACTGATCTTTTTATTGTTTCCATAGTTCTGCATTTTCCAGAATGTCACATATTTGGAAGTACACAGTACATAGCCTTTTCATATTGATTTCTTTCATTCTGTAATATGCATTTAAGATTTCCCCATGTCTTTTCATGGCTTGATAGCTCATATTTTTTTTTAACCACTGAGTAATACCCCCTCCAGTATTCTTGACTGGAGAATCCCATGGACAGAGGAGCCTAGGGTGCTTCAGTCCATAGCATCACAAAGAACTGGACACAGCTGAGCACGCACACACGATACTCCTTTGTCTAGAGGTAGTTTATTAATTCATTCACCTATTGAAGGATGGGCTTCCCTCGTAGCTCAGTCAGTAAAGAATCTTTGTGCAATGCAGGTGACCTGGGTTTGATTCCTCAGTTGAGAAAATCTCCTGGATCAGGAAATGGCCACCCACTCCATTATTCTTGCCTGAAGAATCCCATGGACTGAGGAGCCTGGCAGACTATAGTCCATGGGGTCGCAAGAGCTGGACACAACTTAGCAACTAAACCACATTGCAAGATAGCTTGATTGCCTCCAAGTTTTGACAGTTATGAATAAGACTTCTATAAACATCCATGTGCAGGTTTTTATATAGGACATAAATTTTCAGCTCCTTTGGATAAATACCAAGGAGTACAGTTACTGGATTGTATGGTAAGAGATCATCACAGTCTCTCCCAAAGTGGCTGTTTCATTTTGCATTCCCACTAGCAATGGATGAGAGTTATTGTTGCCCCATATGCTCACCAACAGCGTTTGGTATTGGCAGTGTTCCAGATTTTGGCTACCCTAATAGGCATATCGGAGAAGGCAATGGCACCCCACTCCAGTACTCTTGCCTGGAAAATCCCATGGACAGAGGAGCCTGGCAGGCTGCAGTCCATGGGGTTGCAAAGAGTCAGACACGACTGAGCGATGTCACTTTCACTTTTCACTTCTATGCATTGGAGAAGGAAATGGCAACCCACTCCAGTGTTCTTGCCTGGAGAATCCCAGGGACGGGGGAGCCTGGTGGGCGGCCGTCTATGGAGTCGCACAGAGTCAGACACGGCTGAAGTGACTTAGCAGCAGCAGCAGCAGCAATAGGCATATAGGTAGGTATCTCATTTTGATTTACGTCTCCCTGATGACACATCACGTGCATCATCTTTTCATATGCTTACTTGCCACCTGCATGTCTTTGGCAAGATGTCTCTAAAGGTCTTTGACCCACTTTTTAACCAAGTGGTTTGTTTTCTTATTGTTGACTTTAAAAGTTGTTTTTATGTTTTGGATAATAGTCCTTTATCAGACATGCCTTCTGCAAATATTTTCTCTTGATAGTGTTTTCCACAGGGCAGAAGTTTTAAATTTTTACCAGTTGCAGCTTATCAATAGTTTCTTTTCATGCATGATGTACTTGGTGTTATGTTTTCAAAAGCATGGTCATATCCCAGGTATTCCAAATTTTGTCCTGTGTTATTTCCTTAGGAATTTTATAATTTTATTTTAAATTTATATTCCTGATCCATTTTGAGTTAATTTTTGTATAGGATGTAAGCTTTGTGTCTAGATTCGTTTTTTGTGTGTGGTTGTCTAGTTGTTCCAGGACCATTCGTTAAGAGACTTTGTTTGTTCCATTGTATTGTCTTTGCTTCTTTGTCAAAGATGAACTGATTGTATCTGTGGGGATCTATTTCTGAAGTTTCTCTTCTGTTCCACTGGTCCATTGGTTTATTCTTCTGCCAGTACCACTCTGTCTTGATTGCTGTAGCTTTATAGTAAGTCTGTTTTTCCCCAGCTTTACTGAGGTATAATTGACAAATAAAACTGCCAACGTGATGATTTGCTACTCTATAGACCCTGTTATATCCATTATCTCACATATTTACCCTTTTGTGGGGGGCAGGGGCTAAGAACATCTAAGTTCTATTCTCTTAGCAATCTTTAGTTTTACCATGAAGTATCAACTATAGTCACAATGTTTTGGTTTACATTCTCAGACAGTATTCATCTTATATCTAAAAGTTTGTACCATTTTACCACCCTGTCCATATTTTCCATACTCCTCGGTCCCCTAGCAACTACTTGTTTACTGTTTCTACAAGCTTTTTTTTTTTTTAATTGGAGAAAAATTGCTTTACAGTGTTGTGTTGGTTTCTGCTGTGCAATAACACGTCAGTCATACTTTTATATCTATATCTCCCCTCCCTCCTCCCGCCCCTGGTTGTCAGAGGCCCGGCTGGGCTCCCTGTACTGTATAGCGACTTCCCTGCAGCGATCTGCTTTACACTTGATAGTGTTTCTATGTCAATGCTGCTCTCTCAGTTCCTCCCGCTCTGTCCTTCCCTCACTGTGTCCACAAGTCTTTTCTCTACATCTTTGTCTCCATTCCTTCCCTACAGATAGATTCTTCAGTACCATAGATTCTGTGTATTTGCATTAATATACAATATTTGTTTTTCTCTTTCTGACTCTATATAAATAGGCTCTAGGTTTATCCACCCCACTAGAACTGACTCAAATCCATTCCTTTTTACGGCCGAGTAATATTCCATTATAAACATGCCACAACTTCTTTATCCATTCATCTGTCACTGGACATCTAGGTTGTTTCCATGTCCTGGCTATTGTAAATAGTGCTGCAGTGAGCATTGGGGTACACATGTCTTTTAAAATTATTTTCTTGGGGAATATTCCCAGTAGTGGACTTGCTGGGTTATATGGTAGATTTATTCCTAGTTTTTAAAGGAATCTCCCTGTTGTTCTCCATCATGGCTGTGTCAGTTTACATTCATTGTAATTTGATTTGCATTTCTCTAATAACGAGCAATGTTGAGCATCTTTCTGTTTCTACAAGTTTGACTTTTTTTTTATTTTTTTAAGGATTCTGTATATAGGTGATACCATTAGTGTTCATCTTTCTCTGTCCAGCTTATTAGCATAATGTCTGCCAGTTTCATTCATATTGTCATAAATGACAAGATTTCCTTCCTTTTTTAAGGCTGAAGTATTCCACAGTATATGCATACACGTATGTGTATATATATATATATCATACTGCCTTTATCTTCCTATCTGTCAACAGGTACTTAGGTTATTTCCTAACCTTGGCTACTGTGGATAATGGTACTGTGGAATGGGAGTACAATAGTAAATAAGTCTTAAAATGAGTATCCTCAGCCGTCCAACTGTTATTTCCTTCTATGTCATGTTGGTTATTCAGGGAGTTTTATCACTCCATATCAACTTAAAAAAATTATTCAAATCATTTGCTTATTTTTTTAAAAATATTTATTTGGCTGCACTGGGTCTTAGTGGCAGCATGAGGATCTTTTAGTCATAGCATGTGAACTTATTTGCAGCATGTGGAATCTTGTTCCTTGACCAGGAATGGGATCCAGGACCACTGCATTGGGAGTGCAGAGTCTTAGCCATGGGAGTAAGCCATGGGACTACCATGCTGCTGCTGCTAAGTCGCTTCAGTCGTGTCCAACTCAGTGCGACCCCATAGACGGCAGCCCACCAGACTCTGCTGTCCCTGGGATTCTCCAGGCAAGAACACTGGAGTGGGTTGCCATTGCCTTCTCCATTGTGTGAAAGTGAAAAGTGAAAGTGAAGTTGCTCAGTCCCGTCCGACTCGTAGCGATCCCATGGACTGCAGCCTACCAGGCTCCTCCATCCATGGGATTCTCCAGGCAAGAGTACTGGAGTGGGGTGCCATTGCCTTCTCCTATAGAAGTCCATATAAATTTTAAAATCGCTTCATTGATACCCATAAAATATCTTGTTGGGATATTGACATGGGTTGATTGAATGTATGGATCAAGTTGGAAAGAACCAGCATCTTGACAGTATTGTGTGTTCCTCTGTGAACATGGGATATCCCTTCATTTATTTACTTCTTTAATTTTCTTTATCTAGATTTTGTAGTTTTCCACATAGAGATCTTATACATGTTTTGTTAGATTTATATTAATACCTAAATATTTTATTTTGGGAGGAACTGATGTAAATGGAATTTTTAATTTTATTTTGATCATTGTTTCTGTATAGGAAAGAAATTCAGTTTTGCATATTAACTTGAATGTTCCAAATGTGCATTATAATCAATTATTACTTCAAGGTTTTTAATTTTTTTGTCAACTTTTTTTGATTTTCTACATAGAGAATCATGTCATCCTCTTTAATTTCCTTTCTCCCAGTCTGTATACCTTTTATTTCTTTCTCTTGCTTATTGTATTAGCAAGGACTCCCTGAGTGATGTTGAAAAGAAGTGGTTAGAGGGAATATCCTTGCTTATTACCTGATCTTAGTGAAAAAGCTTTAAGTTTCTCACCTTTTTAAGTATAATGTTACTTTAGATTTTTCATAGATAATCTTTGTGAAGTTGAGAAAATTCTTTTCTGTTTCTTATTTGGTGAGAGTTTCTGTCATTAATGAGTGTTGGATTTTGTCAAATGCTGTCTCTACATTTATTAACATGATTGTGTGATATTTTTTTAAAAACCTGTTGATGTGATTACAGTAATTGGTTTTTGAAGAAAAAATTTTCAGTCAAGCTGATAGAGCTAGTTGATAGAGTTAATTGACAATATAATGGGGCATCTTTCTTGAGTTGGAAAAGCTGTGCAGATATCACACTGATTATTCATAATCCTTGCTTATTCCAAGTTGGCCATCACTTGTGAAGATGACTGTCATGCCGGTAGAACCCAATTTGGGGTTTCATAAGAGGGACCCAGAAAACAGACCCGAGACTTTAGAGACATGAGGTCTAATAGACGTCAAGAAAATTGAGGTTCAGTTCAGGTCAGTTTGCTCAGTTGTGTCTGACTCTTTGTGGCCCCATGGTCTGCAGCACGCCAGGCTTCCCTGTCCTTCATCATCTCCTGCTGCTAAGTCACTTCAGTTGTGTCTGACTCTGTGCGACCCCATAGACGGCAGCCCACCAGGTCTTGCCCTGGGATCCTCCAGGCAAGAATACTGGAGTGGGTTGCCATTTCCTTCTCCAATGCATGAAAGTGAAAAGTGAAAGTGAAGTCGCTCAGTCGTGTCCAACTCTTCGAGACCCCATGGACTGCAGCCTACCACGCTCCTCCGTCCATGGGATTTTCCAGGCAAGAGTACTGGAGTGGGTTGCCATTGCCTTCTCCTCACCATCTCCCGGAGCTTGCTCAAATTCATGTCCATTGAGTCAGTGATGCCATCCAAACATCTTATCCTCTGTCATCCCCTTCTCCTCCTGCTTTCAATCTTTCCCAGCATCAGGGTCTTTTCCAAAGAGTCAGTTCTTCGCATCAGGTGCCCAAAGTATTAGAGCTTGAGCTTCAGCTTCAGCATCAGTCCTTCCAATGAATATTCAGGACTGATTTCCTTTAGGATGGACTCGTTTGATCTCTTGCAGTCCAAGGGACTCTCAAGAGTCTTCTCCAACACCACACCTCAAAAGCATCAATTCTTCAACACTCAGCTTTCTTTATAGTCCAGTTCTCACATCCACACATGACTACTGGAAAAAACCATAGCTTTGACTATATGGACCTTTGTCAGCAAAGTAATGTCTCTACTCTTTAATATATTGTCTAGATTTGTCATAGTTTTTCTTCCAAGGAGCAGGTATCTTTTAATTTCACGACTGTAGTCACCATCTGCAGTGATTTGGGAGTCTAAGAAAATAAAGTCTCTCACTGTTTCCATTGTTTCCCCATCTATTTGCCATGAAGTGATATGACCAGATGCCATGATCTTCAATTTTTGAATGTTGAGCCAGCCTTTTCACTCTCCTCTTTCACTTTCATTCACCAACAGGCTTTTTAGTTCCTCTTCACTTTGCCAAAATATTTTTAGAGCTGAATGAAGACTTGATATCCCCCCTGCATTTCCACTCTTTCTCACTGGCCTTCAGTCAGCTGGTGAAAATTAGCCCTTAAGAGTATGTATTATTGGAGCAGGAATTCCACAGACTTGGACACTCATCACAAAAGGAGCTACTTGAGCAGCCAATCTCCAATGGCCTGAGGCTGGGTTTTTTTTTGACATTGATTTCTTGTTTCGTACCTCTCTGGGGATATATCACAGAGAGATTTAATGAATATTATTTTTGGTCTCCATTTATTTGATGCATGACCTAGTGACTTGCATTCTGTTACCTTATTTTTTTTTTTTTTTGCTTTCTGATTATTATGTACTGCATACCTAAATCAATGAAGAGAAGAATGAAGAAATTGCTCTGTTTAACATTTGAGGAGTGATAGAGTAATGTTATCTATAAATATTTATATTTTCCTGAGCAGATGGCTTTTTCTTTTGACATTTAGACTGGCTCACAGAGATAGCCACCATGAGGGCAGGGGGCAGAGAATGAAGAGAGTTTTTCTCAGTCAACTTTATACATGCCTTTCAAGGGTGTAACATGGGAAAACTCAAAAGGATTTTTTCATTATAATTTTTTTTTTCTGGGGCATTGAAATATTTAGCCAACCCCTTCTCACTTGAGATAGTAACAATCAGGGGAAGCTTGGATTATAATTATGCTCCCCAAAAGCAAAATAGATGAGTTTGACTGACAATTTCTCATGTGTCCCCCAGCTTCCTTCCCGTCAGCTTCCCATCCCTTTCTGGTTCTGGCTCTGGTCCCTCTGGCTTCCCTAATGTGTTTTTTCTCCCAGCCCTGGCTTCAGTCCTTCCTGGATTGTCATTCTGTTGTGCCTGGTCCAGCAGCCACCATAAAGGGTGGAGACCCTCAGAGCAGCCCCAAGCCCAGCCCCAGTAGGTGCTCACCTGCCTTTCTTGAGGAAGGTAGAAGCCTGAGAAGGAGCTTGAAGCAAAGCCAGGGCTTGTTGCTTAGAAGGCCCTTGAGCATGCTTTCTGCATTTTGAAAATCCTGAAGGCAGGCAGGTGAGCACAGGGAAAGCCTAGCTCTTTTACTTGGTTTGAGTTCCTGCAGCCCAGTGTGGAGAAGGTGGTTATGCTTTTTGATCAGAGTTAAGTCTTTGGTGACCAGAAAGTGGAAGGTTGATTATTATAAATGTATGTAGTTTAGAGAGTACATAAAATCTTTTTGAAACATGGAGCCATGGAATTTTAAAATCAGAACCAATCCGGATAAAGTTGAGATCCACTGAAATAATAGAGCAGACTGGAGCAGGACTCTTATGTCTGGGGCCCTTAAGACTGTCTTTGATGAGGGACCCAGAGCTAAAGGCTGCAGTCCCTTGCAGACGTGTTGATAAACAATGAGACTCGATGTGAATTTTCAAGAAGCCTTGCTCAGAGAATTCACTTGTGTGTCAGGATACCTTCTATAACACAAATAACCATCTATCATTCTTTTTAAGTGTGAGAGTTTGATAGGAGTATTTTAATAGTCATATTTTTATATATGAAATGATGGTAATGATAAAACCTGTCAGTTGCAGCTTCATTGGGAGCCATGGTGATGTAAGCCCATGAGGATAACAATGGATGCTGCCATGGGGCCACCAGTAAAACACAGTAGTCACATAAGTACTGATGAGAAGTTGTTTTTTCCCCTCCTCACAGCTTTTGAGACAACCCCAGCAGCTATTTTTAGGCCTTTAATCATTATGTGTGTGTTAGTTGCTCAGTTGTATCCACCTCTTTGCAACCCCATGGAGTGTAGTCTACCAAGCTCCTTTGTCCATGGGGATTCTCTAGGCAACAGTACTGGAGTGGGTTGCCATTTCCTTCTTCAGGGGATTTTCCCAACCCAGAGATCCAACTCAGGCCTCCTGCATTAACAGGTGGATTCTTTACCTCTGAGCTACCAGGGAAGCCCAGAGAGGACACAGTGTCCTGCTGAGGACTTGTGCCACTCTGTAGGGCAGTGCTGTCTGGGTGGTCAGTTCTTGCCTGCCTGTACTGTAGGCCATTCCCATTCTAACTGAAGCACCCCCAGTTAAATTTCGCCTGCCAAGGACCCAGACTAATCGTAGAGCTCTTCAGAAGCCTCAAGGACTAGCAACCACTTAGAGCCCTTACTTCATCCTACAGTCACTTAATCCCTGAGAGGACTTTCCTGATCAGAGTGACATCAGTTCTTATTCGAGACTCATCACCCTGTATTGCTTGTTGGGACTCTCTTTGTCCATGGAGGAGCATCTGGTCTAGTAAATGGCACTCAATGAGTCTATGAGGGTATATAAGTGGATGAATGCTTCTTTAAGGATCGAGCATTTTGTACACCATTCAGTTGCAATAGTTGGCTTCCTGCCATAGTGAGAAGCAGATCCAGGGCTGAAACTTGGTTGTCTCTCTTTTTAAATTAGTTCTATGTAAGATTTAAGGACTAGAGTATCCATGATGCCACCCTGCCTTGTCTAAAAATTTTCTGCATCTGAAACCTATCTGAGTCATAAAATTATCTCACTGACTACCTTTTAGGTAAGGGGGAGAAAGAATTCCTCAAACAGGGTGTAGTAAGTTAATTCTTATTGAGGAGCCTTCCTACCCTGTCCACCAGCCAAATAACTATCAATTATCTGTCTTTACATCTCTTTTGGGAGGTGGAATAACTTTTAGAATTCCACATTTTTTGTATTTATCCAAATAGCATGCTGCTGCTGCAAAGTAGCATATTGCTGCTGCTGCTGCTGCTGCTAAGTCGCTTCAGTCGTGTCCGACTCTGTGCGACCCCATAGACAGCAGCCCACCAGGCTCCACCGTCCCTGGGATTCTCCAGGCAAGAATACTGGAGTGGGTTGCCATTTCCTTCTCCAATGCATGAAAGTGAAAAGGGAAAGTGAAGTCACTCAGTCGTGTCCAACTCCTAGCGACCCCATGGACTACAGCCTACCAGGCTCCTCCATCCATGGGATTTTCCAGGCAAGAGTACTGGAGTAGGGTGCCATTGCCTTCTCCGAAGTAGCATATTAGGTATTAATAATAATAGTAGCAGCTAATACTGTGGTTAGACTTTTCCAACAACAAGATCTTTATTATTTTCAGTGAGTTTTGTGTGAACTGAGACTTGGTGTGCATTTTAACTCTGGAATCACAGGTTCACACAGGCCCTAAATGGTGGTACTGCCATCAAAACCCATGTGTTCTAACTCCAAGACCAAATTTGTTTTCTCCATAACATGGTTTGTCTCAATATTAGTCAAGACAGTGGAGGGGATATGCTTGAATTTGGCTGAAAGGTAGTTATTTTAAATCTGAAGGAACTGGCCTAATTTTTTAACAGAACTATAAATTCTTTCTGATGCTTGTTCCTCTGTGATAAAAAAAAGAAAGTCATATGGAGGAATTGCATCCAACTGTTTATCAAATAGTTCTGAAAGTTTGCCCAGCGCTGTGGACAACGAGTAATTATGGGCCCTCCAGGAGCTCATCATTGTGTGTGAAAAGTAGGCTCAGAAACAGTGATTCAGTGTTCAGTCTTTATGAAATATCTACTCATCTCCCAGGCTCTGTGCTGGGCCCTGGAGGTGAGCACAGTCTGAGAGAGGAGTAGGAGTGGGTGACAAGCTCAATCTTGAATGAAGAGTCGAATTTCCTCTGGGGTTAAAGGGTAGCTTCTCCTAACACCATCTGGAGGGCTATTTTTCTCTCTGATCATCTCAAATCCTCTCCCTTATCTACTCAGATCCTGTTCTTTGCTTAAGGCTAAGTTCACATCTCACCCTCAGCCAAATATGATTCTCAGCTGACTCTTCCCAGAGTCCTGTCTTCATCCTGTGGGTACTTCTGGTCCGCTTGTCATTGCATCTCCCTTTTTCTAGAATTCCCTGGTTACCTCACAGAGGAGTCCTCTCTCTGGTTGTGGGTCATATGTGCCCCCTGAGCATTTAAGCCCACTAATGCAGGCCCAACTATGTTTCATCTCATTTTTCCCTGAAGCACTCATGTGAAAGTGAAGTCACTCAGCCATGTCCGACTCTTTGCGACCCTGTGGACTGTAGCCTATCAGGCCCCTCTGTCCGTGAGATTTTCCAGGCAAGAGTGCTAGAGTGGACTGCCGTTTCCTTCTCCAGGGGATCTTCCTGACCCAGGAATCGAACCCGGATCTCCCACATTGCAGGCAGACGCTTTACTGTCTGAGCCACCAGGGAAGCCCAGTGTCTTATATGTTATAAGTGATTGGTAACTAGTTACTGATTGACCAGTTAATCAGCCTCCTGAGAGTTGGACTGTGAAGAAGGCTGAGCGCCGAAGAATTGATGCTTTTGAACTGTGGTGTTGGAGAAGACTCTTGAGAGTCCCTTGGACTGCAAGGAGATCCAACCAGTCCATTCTGAAAGAGATCGACCCTGGGATTTCTTTGGAAGGAATGATGCTAAAGCTGAAACTCCAGTATTTTGGCCACCTCATATAAAGAGTTGACTCATTGGAGAAGACTCTGATGCTGGGAGGGATTGGGGGCAGGAGGAGAAGGGGACGACAGAGGATGAGATGGCTGGGTGGCATCACTGACTCTATGAATGTGAGTCTGAGTGACCTCCGGGAGTTGGTGGTGGACAGGGAGGCCTGGCGTGCTGCAGTTCATGGGGTCTCAAAGAGTCGGACACAACTGAGCGACTGATCTGATCTAATCTGATGATGCTTTCACCCTAGCCTTGGCATCTGACTTTTACTGTGTCTATGAGTTACTTGTGCCTTTGACAGTTAGTTCTACAACTTAAGGTAGTTGTGTTGAACATGGCAGAGAGATTCCGGCAGAATTTTGTGATAACTCAGTTGAGGGATGGACTGTTTAATGGAATTGCCTGACATGAAAAGGCCTGGGGAGCTTCCTGTCTCTTTGTACAATGGATGGGATGATTTTAGAAGGAAGAGAGCCATTCCCTTTCATCAAGATTAGAGTAATTGAAAGTGTTGTTTTGTCATAGTTGAATTTATTTAAATTCATGAAAAAGTGTATAACTAAAGGAGAAAGAAAAATCACACTCAGAAAATACAATTTTATCACTCCAATAAAACACATAGTTTCTCCCATATTTTCCCTTTAAGAATATCCAAGTGCTACTTGTCTTCAATCATACTGTCCTTTCCACATTACAATCTAGATGTGTTGGGTGGTATTATAGCAAGGCCTTGGAGGTAGGTATATCCAGGTTAGAGCCCCTACTTCTCCTTTCACCCCCATCCCCTGCCATCACTTGCTACTCTTGTGACTTTACACAGAATATATCCATATCCTTGTGCCTCTGCATATGGCAGCAGCTGCATCCATGCCTGCCTTTGTTGTTCTTGTTTAGTTACTAAGTTGTGTCTGACTCTTTTGCAGCCCCTTGGACTAGCCAGACAGCCTCCTCTGTCCATGGGATTTTCTAAGCAAGAATACTGGGGTGGGTTTCCATTTCCTTCTCTAGAGAATCTTCCCGACCCAAGGATCAAACCTGCATCTCCTGCATTGGCAGACAATTTCTTTACCTCTGAGCCACCAGGAAAGCCTATGCCCCACCTTTACACGTTCATAAAGAAAACATGTATTTACTACACATTAGTCAGTTTGTGTCCAAATTGTACTAATTTCCTATATTTAGGAAAATGGTACTAGTTGAAATCGGAACTGAATCATAATTCTGTCTAAGTGTATAAGTTTGCTGAATCTGCCGTAACAAAGAAGCCACAACTAGGTGGCTTAAACAGCAGAAATTGACTGCTTCACCATTCCAGAAACTGGAAGTCCAAGATCAAGGTGTCCTTTTGAGGGCTAGAGAGGAAGGATCTTTTCCAGGCCTCTCTCCATGGCTTGTAGATGCCTGTCTCCCTGTGTCTATTCACATTAGCTTCCCTCTATCCACGTCTCTGTGTTCATATTTTCCCTTTTTATAAGCATACCTGTTATTTAGGATTAGGGCCTCCTCTAACAACCTAATTTTAACCTGAATTATGTCTATAAATATCCCATCTCCAAATAAAGTCATATTCTAAGATTCTTAGAATCAGAACTTTAAACACGTGAGTTTTAGGAACAGGGAGAGGTGGGGACACAATTCAACCCATAAGCATGTGTTAGGTATTGTGTTGGAGGACAGGATGAGTAACAGTTTTATAAGCCAATACTGATAGATGACAGAATTTGTCTCATAATTCCTGTTGATGAGGCACTCTCAGTTTCAAAGCCAGAAAACACTTCAGTCCTGCCGTTTCTTTAGAGATCCTTAGCCTTGGTTTTCCTCTCTCTGACTAGTCTCTCTATTTTCTTCTGTTGTTTATCCCCCTTTAGCTTAAGTTTTGTATATGTTCTCATAATTGTTTTCCAAATAGTCTAGGTTATAGAGAACTATAACACTATCTTAAAATCATAATTTAAAATACTATGCTATGCTTACCCATGCTGTCAAGAGTCCATCATTGCATGTCGTAACCCCGGGGACATGTTCCTTTCTTTCTCATGCTCTTAATGAAGTAATATTTATGTACACAGACTTAAAATTAGATTTAGTTTTGTCATTTGGAAATGTAATGTAAATGTAAATCTTATCCATCACTCACTGATGTAATTGGCAAGACTTTTGATTTGGCTTTATTTTATTAAGTATAGGAAAATGGTGCTCCATCATAGTGCTTCAGTTTTGTTAATATCTTTCTTGTAATTCTGATTCTGTCTACTGGACGGTTTTAGAAACTTGGACTTACAGAAAGCAGAACGTTGATATTGACCATGCACATCCATGCTATTTTCTTTAGTAAAGTCTAATTATTTCTTTTGTCTGTTATTTCCACTGTTCGCAATATATTTTTAAATGTATGTTAGCATCCATCTTTCCTCCTCCTCTTTTCTGTAAAACTTGTTTATTGCCCATGCCAGCTGTTTTTCCCCCATTCATGCCTTTTGTCTACTTTGTCCTTTGATAGAGTCCTTTGCACCCTGAGCCCTTGCTAGCAGAATCATTCTGTGCGATGGACTGCATCATAAAAATCTAAATTGATTTCTGGCTTTTCCTGTTGTTAATGCATATTCACTGAGCTAATCCATAAATCAAACCACCAATATCTTTACATTCAGATTCCATTTTTCCTTCTCGCCTTAACATCTTCTGGGTTGCTTTTTAAAAACAGTGATGATTCCTTTAAAGAAAAACCTAGCCTAAGAAAGTCTGAAATAAAGAACAAGAGTTTTTAAATAGAAAATTTTTTTCATAGCCTTAATCATAATAGCAAAAACAGGTAGCTGATGTACACAAAAATGAAGATAGAGCAAAGTAAATCAGGATGCCTTGCATTGCACTGTTACACATCTATTTAAATAGTGTTCCTAAAAACTTTGCAATACTGTGGAAAATGATGATTGTGTAATTAAAATGGGGGGAGCGTTGGAATGCAGAATTCCAACCTACATAAAATTATGCATAAGCAAAGAAAGGAGGTGTGTGAAAATGTTAGCAGTGCTCATCTTTGGGTAAGGCAGGGCCGACAGAAAGTCTAGATTCAACCTCCCCTTGCACCTCTGTGAGCCTGTTGCTTAGGAGACATAGCCTCTTAAGCCTGATTTTCCAGGGTAAATAAGGACTCTTTCATTGACTAAGTCAAGTGCTTAGTTCAGTGTATGACATGTAATACTACAACCAGTAAAAATCCAGTTGTTAGTAAAAAACAAAATACAGAGCTCATGCATTGTACTACTCTTCTCACACAACACTGCATTTATTTTTCCCTGTTTCTCTCTGTTTTAAAAGCACACAGTTGGAGGCCGTGCCCTCAGCAGTGGCCTCTGTCAAGCCACGTAACCACTGTATCCTGGTTGTCTTCCCTGGGTGAAGCCTAAATTCCTTAGCTTGGGGTCATGGCAAAGATTCAGTGACTATGAAAAGGGCTTGGAACCAGTGCCAGGCATATAATTGCTTCTCTGTCCCTTGCTATTCTCTTTGATTTAAGAAATTTAAAAAATAAATGAAGGTAAGGAATTCAGAAGAATGGGAAAGTTAGAGCAAAGATTTATGTATTTTGTAGAGAGCTGAGCTGGATGACATCTAAGGCTGAGATTTGGGATACCACAGGCTATATTAAGTGTAACTGAAACATTGCAATTTTTTACTTATAAAACAAGGGTGATCTTGGAATGAATAACCATAGAAAATGGAGATCCTTTGGAAAATCTAGTCTCATGAGTAAATGCTGAGATTGGTACTCTGATAATATGCTGATGGACTTTGACTCTCCAGAAATGTAAATTTTAGTCACATCCCTTGGTTTGTTTCCATTCTCCACGTAAGTGCCAGATTTTTAAGTCTGGGCTCTAACACAAATGCACTGCTGATTTATGGTTAATGGATTAACATAAAGAAATAGAAATAATATGTTTTTAATACTCCTTTTTCTTCAGAATCCATCCTTGCCAAAACCACGCACTATTACCTTTTTGAATGATGGATGATGCTGGGGGTTTGTGGCCAGGAATTCACTGGTCTGAGGTCATCAGTGAAAACCCTGTCAGTGAAAGAAAATGGAGCTAGGAAGTGGGAGATTTTCCTCAGTTTCTTAAGGAAACCAAGCATGATGGCCTGTGTCGTCACTTCACACCTGAAGTGCACGCTTGGCAGCTACCTTCAGTCAGGTGTATGCTATTTTAGCATTAAACTCGGCACAAGCTTGAGAAAGATGACCTGAGGGGGAACTTGTGTGTAGTTCCTTTCATACAGTCTTCCAGGTTCAGTCAGAAACACACTGAATAAATATTTTTTCCATATCATTGTAGAGCAAAGCCCTCTCCTTTTTTCTGCCCAAGTGAAAGCTATTCCATCTGTACCCATGCCAGGGGTGTGTACCTTTAGTGACAAGGCTTCTGTTTATCAACATCAGCAGTAGCCTCAAGAATCCCTTTCTTAGGATTTTACAGGCTTGTCACTAGGGTCAGAAGAAATAATAGGATGTGTTTATTCCCAGTTAGCCAAATGAATAGTAAATAATTCATAGTTCTCCTGGTCTTGACCTTCACTTTTGTTTTTCTTCTATTTTTTTTTCTTAGACCTGACCTTTCATTTCTCTGTCCTATTTCTGTAAACAGCCTCACATCATTTGTATGAGTTAGGATATAAAAGAATTCAAAATCAAAGTTAAGTGTGGAGCCTTCTAGGGACTTCCCTGGTGGTCTGGTGGCTAAGACTCTGAGCTCTCAATGCAGGGGGCCCGGGTTTGATCTCTGGTTGGGGAACTAGATTCCACATGCCACAATTAACAAGTTCTCATGCTGCAACTAAAGCTCCTGTGTGCTGCAACTGAGACCCTGTGCAGCCAAATAAATACAGAGAAATATTTTGCTTAAATGTCGAGCTTTCTTCCTTACTTGTCAGAGGAAAGACTGATAGGTAACGTGCAAAGGGACTGAGATTCATAGATGATTTATTCAACTGTCTTGGTGAGCATAGGTGGACTGGTGGGATTACTGGAAAACCAGCACTGCCTTCTTAGTAGTCTGATGGGAGACAGCAGTATACGCCACACACAGGCCAGGAATTCACTACCCTCCCAGATCCTCTGTCTCCATCTGTGAAATGCAAAGCAAAACCAAACTCCTTTTTCTTTGTAACCCGTTGAGCACATCATGTGAAAAGACACCTGTGAAAGTGCCATTGACTGCTCCACGCCTAATGGACACAAGGCGTAGCATCTCATGGTTGTTCCAGTGCGGACTACCCACCCCGAGAGGGCTACAGGTGAGAATTCTGAGAGCCTGGGAGAGAAGAGGATTTCTGCCAACTGGAAAGACTAGTTTTTAAAAACAAAGCTTTTTATTTTAAAAAAGATTTCTTTCTTTGGCTGTGTCAGGTCTTGGTTGCATCACACGCGATCTTTCGCTGCCGTGCACGGGTTCTCTAGTAGTGGTGTGCAGGCTTCGGTAGTAGTTGTGGCACACGGACTTTCTAGTTACGGTGTGTAGTGCCTTGTACGGGCTTAGTTGCCCCTCTGCATGTGGCATCTTAGTTCCCCAACCAGGGATCGAACCCATGTCCCCTGAATTGCAAGGCGAATTCTTAAGCACTGGACCACCAAGGAAGTCCCCTAAAAGCAAAGCTTGATGCTGGTGAATAACCAGGAAGAATGGAGAAGCATGGTGGTGCATGTTTAGACAGATGTATGCCACAAGGTGAAAATAATTGAGTTATGCAGGGACTGAAAATATATTTGTTCTGTTAAAATGAAGAGTTCTTACAATGTGAGTAGGGGGTGCAAATGGGTGAATGAGGGGCCCAGACCTTTGAGTTAAGCAGTTTGAGCCTGATTACTCATATAGTTCAAAGTGTTGTACATATTAAAAATGGCCTCTAAGCAAATTACAACTCTGTGAACGTGGAGGTGTCTGTTTTCCTTCCTTTTAGCAGGTCTTCCTGTGCTTCTCTGCTCGTTGACCTTTTTCAACAGTGTCAGGTTCTGGATTGATTTGCACTAACCTATCCCTCCCTCCTCAGAATTTCCTGGTAATTAGGAATCATGTTTAATAATGAGCAGCTCTCATCTCGTTTACTTGAGAGGTTCTGAAATGTAGCTTTTTAATACAGTATAAATAAATGATAAATGTAGGTGTCTGCTTTTAACTGGACACAAATCATTAGGACCAACCATGTACTTAATGATGGAGTTTCAGGTGCCAGGAGCCATCTGGGAACTGGAGGGTAATTGGAGGGATCCTCGGAGGACTCTGACCATACCACGTACATGACCAGCTCTGCTCACTGTGGTAACGTGGGGCGCTCTGCTTTGTACTTTGCTACCAATGTGACCTTGAGAAGATCTGTTGGTTTCAAGATTATAGTTTCTTCATCTAAACATGGAAAATAATCTCAAAGAATTTTTCTCATCCTTCTGAATTTCCCATTGTGGGCATTCTTTGGTTCTCTTGGTGAAATTAAAAATGCTGACTTGTATCCCCAACCGTGCATTAAATAAACAGGAATTGAGCCTTCCTTTCTGGCAGGTACCTGAGAAGGGATCCCCAGGGATCTTCCTATTGTTCCCAACTGATGTGGATTTGGTTCTTTCTTTGTCTCTTATTTTCTAAAATGGAGAACTTCATCTTGTGAGCCATGGAGGTTAAGTTTCTGTGGTCAGTGTAAACATTTGTGGATGAGTAGGAATATTTGGGTCTGCTGGGATGTTTGTCCTCTGTTCATCCTTGAGTCATGCTGTGAGTGTGAATAATTCCTAATGACTAATTTAGAAAAAACATCTGTCTTTCCATGGTGTACCTATTAATTTCACAAACATTTATCAAACATACTTGTGGGTACTGTGCTATGACCTTGAGAGTCATAGGTGGCCATAATGATATAGACACTTGTGTATGCCTGGCAGGCTCACTATATAGGGTCTGAATATTCAAGGCGAGCCCTAAGGTACCTAACAGCCCAGGAGAACAGGTGAAGACCCTGGCTTTTGCTTTGGAGGCACCTCTGGGTAGCTGTGACTACCTAGATGGGTTCTTGTCAGATGACCTTTCCTCCTTCCTCCCTTGCAGGAGGAGGAGGTAAGGGGTGGAGAGAAGGGGAAGCTCTTTCCAGGGCATTTCTTTGAGAGCAGAATCGTCGATAGGAGAGATAAACACAGATGAACGATAGCTTTTGTATAGGCCCACATTTTATGCTAACATTCAGTTATGTGATGCATGCTATTACTAAACAGAATTTGTATTTTGCCTACTGAGAGAGGAGCAGACCCACAGAGCGGGTGAGGTGCAGCAATCATAATTGGGTACAGCAGTCCTCCAGTGGGTCAGAATGGAGTCAAGGGCTGGGGGAAGAGGCTGGGATTGGTGGTTAGCTCTTACCTTTTTCATATCCAGGATTCCACTGAGGTATGGTGTCCTGGCCCTATGGTCCTGCCAGCTGAGTGCCACTCCTCTACTGTCTAGCAGGGTACAGAGCCAGTGGCACCTCATATAGGTCACTCTGGGCAGAGGACATTGATGTGCCCTAGGACATGGGCCTACTGTGACACCAACCCTGCTCCAGACGGTGAGATTCTTTTCCCCTTGGGCTCTTGGTATGAGGGAATTCAACCAAATCCAAGAGCAACAGTCCAGGCTCTAGCAGTTGTCTGATGCACACAAATGTTCAGCATCACAGCTCATCCCAGGATAGTTCTGCATTTCGAAAAATCATGTTGTATGATTTGAATAAAGATGAACAAGTTTACTAGACAGTAAGTTCTAACTAGGTAAGAATCATATCTGTCTTTGCTTCCCTAATGCCTGTAAAAGTATTATTACGTTGGTGCAAATGTAGTTATGGTTTCAGATCATGACTTTTAAATCATTATAACTAGGCTCAGATACATCTTTATTAATCAAAATAGGAATCATTACAGTCAATAAATTTTTGCCAATGAGAAATAAGTTTGTTTATTCCTATAGCGTAAAAATTCATGCTTCAGGATTCATTGAACTCTTGGAAAGCATTTTTTGCCTCCTGCTGGTGGTGAAAGCATTTTCCCTGCAAAAAGTTGTCAGGATGCTTGAAGAAGTGGTAGTCAGTGGGCAAGAAGTCAGGTGAATATGGCAGATGAGGCAAAACTTTGTAGCCCAATTCTTTGAGCTTTTGCAGCATTGGTTGTGTGATGTGCAGTTGGGCCTCATCATGGAGGAGAATTGGGCCCTTTCTCTTGACCTGCTTGCTGCAGGTGTTGCAGCTTTTGGTACCTCTCATCAATTTGCTGAGCATGCTTCTCAGATGTGAGAGTTTCACTGGGATTCAGAAAGCTGTAGTGGATCAGACTGGCAGCAGATGACACAACAGTGACCATGACTTTTTTTTTTTTTTTTTTTGGTGCAAGTTTAGCTTTGGAAAGTGCTTTGGAGTTTCTTCCTGGTCCAGCCACTGAGCTCGTCATCACTGATGTTGCGTAAAATCCACTTTTCTTTGCACATCACAATCCAATAGAGAAATGGTGCATTGTTATTGCGTAGAATAAGAGAAGACGACACTTCAAAAGGACGTTTTTTTTGATTTGCAGTCGGCTCATGAGGCACCCACTTATCAAGCTTCTTCATCTTTCTCATTTGCTTCAAATGCCAAATAACCTGTAGAATGGTCAACGCTGAGTTCTTCAACAGCTTCCCATGTAGTTGTAAGAGGATCATCTTCAATGATGGCTCTCAGTTGGTCATTATCAACTTCTAATGGCTGGCCACTGCACTCTTCACTTTCAAGGCTCTCCTCTCCTTTGCAAAACTTCTTGAACCACCACCACTGAGCTGTATGTTCATTAGCAGTTCCTGGGCCAATTGTGTTGTTGATGTTGTTAAGTTGTCTCCGCTGCTCTAAATCCTATTTTGAACTCAAATAAGAGAATTGCTCTAATTTACTTTCTAACACCTTTTTCCTAGTCTAAGATAAATATAAAATACACAGCAGTCATTAGCAAAAAAGCATAAAGTGAGAAATACACATTAAAATGATGTATAACATACCCACATTTATTTATGAATGTATTTCAATATCAAACAGCAAAGGTCACCAACATAAAACCGTGATTACTTTTGCACCAACATCATCATATCTAGTGTATGATAGATGCAAACTAAACAATAAAATGAAGTTTGCAGCTTAGGCCGTGGCTGAAGACAGTATGCTGCTTCCAGTGTTTTCCCAACTACCATGACTAATAAATAATAACAACAAACCTTGACCCAGTACTTTCTGTGTGCCTTGGACATGTATGAACTTCTTTAGTTCTCTAGCCATCTTAGAGGTAAATTTATTATTGTCTCCTCTTTCAGAGAGAAGACTGAGGCAAGTGGCACTTAAATGACCAGCTCAGGGTGGCCGCTGGTAAGACGGGGTGGTGGGGTGGGGGCGGTGGGAGCACTTCATGGCCTTCACTCACCAGGACAGAGATCCAAGGGGTGATTGCTCATCTTGGCCAATGGTGGGTGTGCTTTCAGAGAGGAGGAGGTCTGGCTGAGTCAGGCTTGTTTGTCCCAGGGTGTCCTGGAGCTGGCCTCAAGCCAGCACCACTGCCATCATGCTGGGCTGTTTACAACTCTCTGGGACTGAAAAGTGTTTACTTTAAAAAGAGGGAACGTCTGTGCTTCACCACTGGTTCCATTGGCTCATCTTCCACAGTGGATGGCGCAGAAGGGTTTCTGTCTTGGTCCAGGCAACCTTCACACACGCAGGGCCAAAATGGTCAGAATGAGAAGAGATTATGCAAAGGAGAGTAATGAATGTTTTATGCCTTTATACCCTGTCTTTTTTTTTTTTTGGCTTCGCCACAAAGCTTGCAGGATCTTAGTTCCCCTACCAGGGCCCACGGCATTGAAAGCACCAAGTCCTCCTAACCACTGGACTGCCAGGAATTCCTATACCTGTGTTTTAGCAAAAAAAAAAATGAACATGAACTTAAGGTCCAATTTTATAGCAGACATTCCGCCTGGGGCAGAAGAAGAACAAGGATAGGAACATAGAATAGAGGTGAATCAGACACTAACAGGACTGAAAGAAATAGCACACGTGTTCAGTTCTCTGTCTTCGTGAAGCCAAATGAGAAGCAGCAGCCTGGTCGTGTCTCCTAGGCTCCCGTCCTGGAGGGCCAGGAATTAGCAGGAGGACTAAGAATATAGGACAGTGGACAGGAGGGTCAGTTGTTGTCAGAGTCAGTGCTGCACTGACCTGAAAACATCACAGTGGAGAGGGAAAGTCAGGTTTTATCATGTGTGATCAGAGCTGCCTAGTTTTCTTTGGGCTTGAGTGGATCTATAGAGTCTTCTCAGGGGTGTTGAATACATACCCATGTTTGGCTGACATCTCTAGACACAACTGAGCGACTTCACTTTCACTTTTCACTTTCATGTATTGGAGAAGGAAATGGCAACCCACTCCAGTATTCTTGCCTGGAGAATCCCAGGGACGGGGGAGCCTGGTGAGCTTCCGTCTATGGGGTTGCACAGAGTCGGACACGACTGAAGCGACTTAGCAGCAGCTAGTCTGCTTTATGCTTTAAGCCTACTTTCTTTTTGTTGTAAGTCAGGACACTTTATTCCAACCAATGTCCATTCTGTACATCTGTCATGTTGCGAGTAGGGCTAGGAACTTCTCACTGCTGTGCTCCTGGTGGAATGGTGATTAAATCTCTATGCACTTTGGTTAGGGTTTTCTGTGTGTGGGATCCTCTTGCATGTTAGTAGTAAATATGTCTTTATACAGAATTTTGTCATTTGTAAATCATTTTAGGTACATAATTTACATTAAAAAAATATTCCCATGTAGGAAATTGTCTGTCTTATTTCATGCTTTCATGGTTGGGAACACTGAGTCATAGAAAAGAGAGAGCCAAGACTAGTAGAAGAAATTGGAGCCTTTTAGTTTTCAACCCCTGTGCACAGCTCTTTCAGGGTGACTAATTGGATTTTTTTGTATTTTTGTGTAATGTGTCCCCATGTAGTGAAACATGGTTTTTGCAGTGATTGTTTTGAGAGGGTAGAAAAGTTGAACACGGATCAAGTAATGAATCTGGTGTCTCTGTTGAACATCTGTCCTGAACTAAGGACAGTGGCCTCCATCATGAGATATCAGGATAAGGAGATGGGGAGGAGTTAGCTGAGCATCACCTGTCTGCTGGTTCCTTTCATGGGAGTTGGTCACTTCCTGCTCTCTGGAAAGCCGAGAGAGAAGGTCCAAGGTATCGACTGGCTGGATTGACCCTGGAACACCTGCTCCCGTCCAGCACCCTTTGCTTGAACCACGGCTTACCTAATCCTACCCTCTCCTCTCACACACGTGCACGCTGCAGTGTGTGTGGTGAGGTGTCTGTCTCCAGGAAGGGCACTTAGCTATCCCGGGGCTGCCCCTTGGGCTATAATAAGGGGGCAGCCAGGGCTATATACTCTGTAAAGTTTGCAGCAAGCATGTGATGAATTGCTTCTGGATAAAAAGCCTTCACAGCATGAATGAGAGCTACTGCCTGTCCCTCCACGCCTTCCAGCAGGTCTCCATACTCTGTGTGCCAGCCCTTCTCCTCATCTGTCTCGTAAAGCTGCTGCTCTGGCCTTTCCTGCTCCTCTTACCTCCTCTTACCTCCGCTGCTAGACACCTCTAAGCTGTCCAGTTCAGCTGTCCTAGCTCAGTGCCCCTCTTCCTGAACTGTGACTAGCGTTTACCCCAGATGATCGCTCCCTCCTGTGTGACACAGCTTCCTCTGACTGCACTCCCTCTCTATACCCCTCCCGCCCCCAGCACTAGGCCTCCTTGTGGTCCAGACCTCAGGTCTGTTTCCTCTCTTGCTCACTCCCTAGATGATCTTTCTAACCCCAAGGATTTGACTATAATGACTTATACCTCCAGTTTTTTTAAAAAAATATTTTATATGTATGTGTGTGTGTGTATGTGTGTATCTCTCTGTCTAGCTACCTGCCTGTGCCAGCGCTTAGTTGCAGCACTCGGAATCTTCCATCTTTGTTGTAGCATGTGGGATCTTTAGGTGTGGCATTTGAACTCTTGGCTGTGGCAGGGGGGATCTAGTTCCCTGACCTGGGATGGAACCTGGGCACACTCCATGGAGAGTGTGGAGTCTTAGCCACTGGACCCCCAGAGAAGTCCCATACCTCCAGTTTTGTATTGGACTCTGCTCTACGTCTCACTGAATACATCCCAAAGAAACTCATTAATGACTTTTCACCCCAAACCTGTGCCTTCCAGCACCTTTCTCCTCGTCAATCAATGGCTTCTTTATTTTCCCAGTTGTTTTGGATAGAGACATTCCTTCACCGTCAATTTTTTCTTCTTCTCTTCTTGCCTTCTGCTTCCCAGTGTTCTGGGCTTCTCTCCCACGTTGCGCGTTGATTCTGCACCATCTGTCCTAGAGCCCCCAGACCCCCATTTGCCCCTTTCTCCTCGCTGTCCTAGTTCTTCTTCCTGCTGAGCTCCCGTGTGGTCTGTTCTGCTGCTCAATTCTGCTCTCACCCCATGTCATGGCTCTGTCTTGCTGTGATTGAGTCTTTCTCTGCTTGGCTGAGACCATTCATTTACTCTTCAGAAAATCCAATGATTAGGCTAGGAAGAGATGCTTCATGAAGGGACACTTATATTGTACTGCTTCCTGTTCCCAGGGAATGAAAAATATTAACCATCCCACTCTCTCTGGTGTATTGTATAAACAGCATCCGTGAAATCAGTGAGTTCCACAGTCTTTCCCACTGACTGTTACCACCAGCCATGCTCATGGGGCTTTCCTGGTGGCTCAGAGCAGTGAAGAATCTGCCTGCAATGTGGGAGACCCAGTTTCAGTCCCTGGGTTGGGAAGATCCCCTGGAGAAGGGAGTGGCTACCTACTCCGGTGTTCTTACCTGGGGAATTTCATGGACAGAGGAGCACAAAGAGTCGGACACAACTGAGCCACTTTCATTTTCATGCTCATGGATCGCACAGGTTCAGGAATCCCCATAGTTGTCACCAGCTACAGGGGAAAAACTAACCCATGGAGTGGTCTGCATCATAGCAGATTTGTCGATTTATCTCTAGAGTTGTTTTTATTGAAGTATAGTTGAGGTACAATATGATGTTAGTTTCAGCTGTACAGCATAGTGATTCAGTATTTTTGTGGATGATACTCCATTATAGGTTATGGGATAATGGCTGGAATTCCCTGTGTGATTCAGTAGATCTTTCTTGCTTATCTATTTTATACATAGTAGTTTGTTAGTCTCACACCCTTAATTTGTCCCTCTCCTGTTCTTTTCCCCTTTGGTAATCACATGTTTTCTTTATCCATGAGTCTGATTTTGTTTTGCATGTACATTCATTTGTATTATTTTCTAAATTCCATGTATAAGTGATACCATACATTTTGATTTCCTCAAATTGGAGAGTTGATTCATTAAATATGCCTATAAAAAGAGTTGAGTTGAACCTTATAGGCCTACTGCATTTCATAGCACCTGGCTTTACTGTGCTTTACAGATAAACACGTGTTGTTTTGTTGTTGTTGTCCTTGTTTTTAATAAATCAAAGGTTTGTGGCAACACTGAGGCAAACAAGTCTATCAGTGTCACCGTTTTTCCAACAGTATTTGCTCACTTCATATCTCTGTTTTCCATTTTGGCAATCCTAACAGTATTTCAGGCTTTTTAATTAGTATATTTGTGATGTGACTATTATAATTGTTTGGGGGAACTTTGAACTGCACCCATACATGAGACAGGGAACTTAATTGATAAGTATGTTCTGACTACTCTACTGACCAGCCAGCTGTCTCCCTCTCCTGTGGCCTGTTCTATTCCCTGAAACACAGCAATATTGAAATTAGGCCAGTAAATAACCCTACAGCGGCCTCTAAGTGGTCAAATAAATTAAAGAGTCTCACGTCTCTCACTTCAAGTCCAAAGTTAGGAATGATTTCATTAGTGATAAAGGCCAAAACAGACCAAAAGCTAAGCCTTTTGTGCCAAGCAGTCAAGTTGTAAATGCAGAGGAAAAGTTCTTGAAGGAAATTAGAAGTGCTATAGAGAAATCCTTTGTGAAAGGAAGGGTCAGTCAGTACAGCAAAATTCACTGTCATTTCAAGCAGTGGCCACAGCCAGACTGATCTTCAACCTTACTACCCTCATCAGTCAGCATTCATCAACATGACCTTCCACCAGCAAAACAATCACAACTTGCTAACAGCTCAGAGAAGGGCTAGCATTTTTTAGCAATAAAATATTTTCTGATAGAGTATATGTATTTTCTTTCCAGACATAATGGTATTGTACACTTAATAGACCACATTATTGTGTAAACATGACTTTTACATGCACGAGGAAACCAGAAAAATCCATGTGATTCACTCCATTTCAGTATCCCACTTTATTGTGGTGGTCTGGAACCAAATCTGCAACATCTCCAAAGGATGCCTGCATATATGGCTTTGTAAGACCGCAGTATTATAGATGGAAAGCCATCAGATATTCTGAATAATTCAGTCTAGCCAATGACCAGACTATAGAGTCAGTTAATTCCATTTAGAGCAGATTGTCAGTGAATACTGTTGTTTGTTAAGAAGTATATCTTGATATTTCTCAAGTAAGAAATATTTTCATGTTTTCATGGACAGAATTCATGCAGCAGGTAAGCAGAGGTCAGAATGACTTTACAGTTGGACAGACCAAATGGCTGCTGCATGAGAGTGTGTGTACACCCTGCCCATAGATGCCAGAGCTTCTGTTTAAAAGTGTTCTCCATAGCCAAGTGACCAGAGTTGCTTGATATTAGGAAGCTGGTGGTCATTGAGGCTTGCTGAGAAGCAGATCAAGGCTGCCACGCCAGGCCTGGGCCTGGTCAGCCTGTTGTCCTCTCTGTGGCCACCTTTTTGCTTCTTAGGGCTTGCATTCTCAGAGGGAGCTGTGGTGCTTACTTCCTGTAGATTATCTAATGAAAGATAAGAAAGGAGTGTGAGCTTGCCACTCCTGAAGCTTTGTTATTCATGCCATTCTAGGATTCTAATAGCTTACTCGCTGTGAAGTCCCTTATTTTGGTTGCCAAAATGATAGTGAGCTGGGTAAGTCTGTGTTGGCTCCTCAGGTGCAGAGAAGTGCCTCCCTTTTGTACCCAAGGCCTGCATTGATAGAGACTGGACTGGGCTGGGTTAGGGGTAAGTTTGGCCAAGGAATAGAACAGGTAATTGAAATAACCTAGAAGCCATCAACTTGGAAAGTGTATTTAATGGTTGGATATAAAATGGCAGAAGAAGGCTTTTGTGAAACAATTCAAACCTAGCCTAAGCACCTATCTATTTTTAAAGCCCTTGAACTGGGTAAGAAGTAAAATATCCCAGGCTTTTGTCTGAATGAAAGAACAACTAAATCATCTTTTTCTCTACATTGAGACCCCTGAAGAGTGTGAAGCTGCCTGGCACACTGAGTGTTTAAAATATCTTGCTCTGGCCTCATTAGTGATGGCTGTGCTTTGGCCTGGCATTGATGTCCGCTCAGGATTCAGTTCTTCTATGAATTATGCAGGGCAGGCAGCATCGCTCTCTTGTTGTGGGGAAATGGAAGCAGAGTGGCCAGTTGCTGTCTCCTGGGGGAGGGTCTGGGCCTACAAGCCAAGTGTTCTGGTCCAGACATGGTGCAGTTTGGCTGTGAGAAGCACCCCCAGAGGGTAGAGGTGCTCCTTCTCTGTGCCCAGGAGCTGCTGGGGAGGGAGCCCTGTGACTGAGAGCGCTGACAGGTGTCTACAGGAGACAGCAGTGGATGCTCTGCCTCTCACCTGGAGGACATTTCCTTGGGAAACTCCTCTCTCCCTTGGGAAAACCCAACAGCTTCCCCAGTCCCTCAGACGGTAGAGAATCTGCTGTAATTCAGGAGACGCAGGTTCGATCCCTGGGTTGGGAAGATTCCCTGGAAGAAGACATGGCAACTCACTCTGGTATTCTTGCCTGGAGAACCCCATGGACAGAGGAGCCTGGTGGGCTATATAGTCCATGGGGTTGCAAAGAGCTGGACACGACTGACTGACACTTGGAAAAACCCCAAGTAGGGAGCAGCCTGAGGAAGGAGCCTTGGTGAACGCCTGTCGTTCCCTCCTTCTAGGAGGCTCTCCTTGCCATGCCGTGGTAACTCTAAGACTGTCTGCTGCTGTCTTATTCTAAATTTTTTAAATTTGTAGTTTTGTCCAAAGCCTTCTCTTTAATTGCCATTTTTTTCTTTTTAGATTTTTAAAGCTGATTCAGAGTAACTTTTTTTTGGACAGTTATCATGAATGTCACAGTTTGCCCCTTTCTGTTTTCCAGACACTCTAAGTGAGAGTCCTCAAATCTCTTGGGAAAATGGTGGCTCTGTCCTTAAAGATTTGTGTCCGCCACTGCAATGTGGTCAAGACCATGCAGTTTGAGCCATCAACGGCTGTGTACGATGCGTGTCGAGTCATTCGAGAAAGGGTACCCGAGGCGCAAACTGGCCAAGGTAGGTCATTGGTTATTTGCTGGCTGCTTGAAGTGTGTTTGTATGTTTTACCCTTGGTAGCTAAGGAAACAGAGGCTCTGCATATGTGCACAGGTTAGCTAGTGTATATGTTTCAAATGAAATTCTTATCCTGGACCTTACTCGCCTCGTATGTAAAACTTGTAATGACATCATTGCAGTTCTGCCAGTTAACCGGCATCATCATCATGTCCCTTTCATACTTCAGCAATGTGTTCTGCAGTTTACAAATTACTTTTTGGTATAAAGGCCCATAGAGTACAGATGAAGTTGCTCTAACTGTCATTGCTTTTGTATATCTTGAGCCGTGTTTCACTGTTTCTACTGCCAGCAGCCTGAAGAAGACTGGAACTGCCATCAGGACCCGGGGCAAGCATCATATTTCAAGTACTTTGCAGGGGCTTCTAATCTTTATCTCAAACCTTAAAAAAAAATTGTGATACATGTTTTGTTTAATGTTTGGTTAAACCACTGGCCACAGTTAATCTGAGTTTAAACAAGTCAGTCACACAAGTTTATTTTCCATTTCCCTTTGTCTTCTCTCTACATTTCCTTCCTTTATTTAGTGTTTGACTGATGTATAAGAAATTGAGGTTACTCCTGAATTCATAAGCCTTTAGTGTGAAAATGGAATAAAACTTTCCTTAAAAATTGGAATCATAAAAATCAAACATTTAAGACAGTTATTGTTAGGCATGGGTCTTTTGAAAAGTTCTGTTACTCACAAAACCACGAATCTTTTGGTCCAAAAGCAATATCTATATTATTCAAAACACTGTTATTTCTAGATTAACCCACCCCCCCCCCCAAAAAAAAAAAAATTTGCCCAGGTTCCCAAGTTCTAGTTATCCAATCATATCTGATGTTTTTACTTTTCTGTTACTGTTTATTCTCAGACTTTTTTAAACTTTGTTTGAGTTGGATTGCTAAAAAGCTCTGGTGGAGATACAAACCTTTATAGATCTTGAAGTTGTTTTTCTAAGAAACAACAGGAGCTCTGGCCCTCATCTGGGTCTCTGAGGTTTCCTTGAACACATTTAGGAAGAGACAGATCTTGAGACAGGAAATGATACTGCTTTCCTCCTGCCTCCACCATCTTGTACTTCCTGGGTTTAGTTCAGTTCAGTCACTCAGTCATGTCCAACTCTTTGTGACTCCATGACTTGCAGCACACCAGGCCTCCCTGTCTATCATCAGCTCCCAGAGTTCACTCAAACTCACGTCCATTGAGTCGGTGATGCCATCCAGCCATCTCATCCTCTGTCGTCCCCTTCTCCTCCTGCCCCCAATCCCTCCCAGCATCAGAGTCTTCTCCAATGAGTCAGCTCTTTCAATGAGGTGGCCAAAGTACTCATGCCAAAGTTTCAGCTTTAGCATCATTCCTTCCAAAGAACACCCAGGACTGATCTCCTTTTGAGTGGACTGGTTGGATCTCCTTGCAGTCCAAGGGACTCTCAAGAGTCTTCTCCAACATCACAGTTCAAAAGCATCAATTCTTTGGTGCTCAGCTTTCTTCACAGTCCAACTCTCACATCCATACATGACTACTGGGAAAACTGTAGCCTTGACTAGACGGACCTTTGTTGGCAAAGTAATGTCTCTGCTTTTGAGACAAGAAATGATACCGCTTTCCTCCTGCCTCCACCATTTTGTATTTCCTGGGTTAGATTAAGGAATTTCTATGAAGAACACAGGGTTTAACTCTCCAACTTTACTTTTAATTTGATGGTGCAGGGAGCAGAGACTTCACCTCATGGGAACTCTCTTTTATTTTGTAATGCCATGTGGGGGTGATGGAAGGATTATGCCAAGTATAAAGTCTCCATTAGCCCCTCTTTATTTGAGTGGCCTTGGACTCAAGTGATTATTTCCATAGTCTCTCATGAGTTCTTGGCCTGACTTTTAAAGCACATGAAAGAAATTGAAAGTGAAGTCGCTCAGTCGTGTCCGACTCTTTGTGACCCCATGGACTGTAGCCTACCAGGCTCCTCCGTCCATGGGATTTTCTAGGCGAGAATACTGGAGTGGGCTGCCATTTCCTTCTCCAGCGGGTCTTCCCCACCCAGGGATTGAAACCAGGTCTCCTGCATTGTAGGCAGATGCTTTACTGTCTGAGCCACCAGGGAAGTCCAAAAGCACATGGTAGGAAACAAAAGCTCAATTCAGTAACAAGAAATTTAGACTGCTTTGTTTCTGGCGTTTCCCTAAACTTTAGACACACCTACTGCCCACTGGTTTTAAGAAATCTGAACCTCGTATGTGGGTGCCGGTTTTGCAGCTCAGCTCTTATTCTTCTCAATCTGTTTTAGTCCCAGTGGCTGCTCATGTTTGGAGAATGAAGTATTTCTCTGGTGAAGGAGACCGCCTCCCCTGGCCCCACCTTCCATCCTACCAAGTCAGCAGATTCAGGGGCCTGGAAGTCAGTGATGGGTTCATCATCACTTTACCTTTTATTTTTCCTTCTGTTTTCCCTCCAGCTTCTGACTATGGACTATTTCTCTCGGATGAAGACCCCAGGAAAGGAATTTGGCTGGAAGCAGGCAGAACACTGGATTACTACATGTTGAGAAATGGGGTATGCTGTTGATCTTTCTTTGATTTTTCATCACTTTCTTCCTAGGCCTTCCATAGAAGCCAACATGATTATGCTTCAAAGAAAAGGAGAGATTGGAAAATCTATTTTGATTTCAGAGCATTGTTTAATAGTTTTGATGTAATGTATTTTGTAAAGTCTGTCCAGGTTAGTGATAGGAAATATCAACAGTTCAAATTCTTGAAACTTCACAGAGTAATTAAAGCAGCATGAGGCTATGATTTTAAGCTGTTTCGACATGCTGTTGTTGGACCTTGGTAGTTATGAAATAGAGCACCTTCCTCTAAGTATGTAGAAGGTCCCCTGGTGACTGGTGATAGAAAGGAAGGATCCAGAGGGAACAAAACAGTTGTTCATTCTGTCTATCAAGCTATCAGTCTATCTACAGTCCTAAAGATTGTCAGAGGTTAAATCATAACCAGTGTTTTGCTTTTATAAAAAGTTCATATTAGCTGTGTTTAATCACTATCAGTAATATTAACAACAAAAATGGTTGTGTTGTGGAAGTAGGAAGAAATAATGAGTAAAAAGTAATGAGTAACAGGAAACCATATTCAGTATCATATAATAACGTATAATGGAAGATGCCCTGAAAAAATGTACGTTTGTAACTGAATCAGTTTGCTGTATACCTGAAACAAATACGATGTGTAAATCAACTATACTTCAGTTTTTTTTTAATGTGTTATATTCTGTTCAGCTTAACTTCTGAGATATACTGTGCTTTGATGTACAGAATAGACATATCAGATTAGTCAAACTTCTGAGATATACTGGATTTTGATGTACAGAATAGACGTATCAGATTAGTCAGTATTCCATAAATGAGAGTGAAGTGTGAGGTGGTGGTTAATTTTCCTTCCATAGTTCTATTTTTAAGAAGTATAATAAAAGAGAAATCTCTTATTTAGACATAACTCTCAAACTTATTACCTTTTTGGTTTTGCCATTATTGTGCAAACCACTTTTACGTTGATATACCATTACATGAAGAATTCTGGGGGTATTATTTATGTCTTTAATGACATATATATATATACAAATCGCTTATTACTGTGTAAGAGACCATTGGAGAAGCACAATCTTTTCAAAAAACAAGTAGGCATTTTCCTTTGCTAATTCTTAATTACAGCAGATCATTCTCAGCCTTTCAGAAGGACATATACTACTTTGACTTTATAGAGGTTAGTTTTCAGTAACTATGAGCTTAAGTAGTACTTCTGGGGGTTCAATTTTACTATCAGATTTTAAAGAAATCTTTAAGCAGCTTAGCACTGGAGATTCTGTATTAGTGGCAAAAATCTTGTGAAAACTTAGGAGGGAATCAGAGGGAGCTAGGGAAAATTCTTTTATTAAAGAGAACTGTCCAAGTTTACTAACTAATTTCCCATGCAACATGAAATGTTTACATGATTTTGCTCTAGGATATTTTGGAATATAAAAAGAAACAGAGACCTCAGAAAATTCGGATGCTTGATGGATCCGTGAAAACGGTGATGGTGGACGACTCCAAGACGGTCGGGGAACTCCTGGTTACTATCTGCAGCAGGATAGGTGAGCGTTCACATGCCAAGCTTCTGGATTTTGATTTGTTTTTAATAACATGCTTCTCCTTTTTTCACCCACTTTGGGTATCTGGGCAATTTTGAACATATCATAACACATTGACTTTGGCGCAATCCCAAGAGAGTGTGTTCATTTTCCTGATTAGCAAACCAGCTAACTGGTATTGTAAACACTTAAGTGTCTCTCTGAGTCACAAGTGAGAGCTTTTATTTCCCTTTCAAAATAAAATAAATTCTCAAATTGAAAATAATGTTTTTGAAATCATATGGTTCAGGCTCCCACCCATGACTGGGAGATTCTGTCTAAGCATCACTGACCCCCGTTACCTCCTGAAGACTCATGGGGCCAGCCTATACAATCATATTAGACATTGCCCCCCCACCTTTCTTCTATTCATCTCCTCAAAGAACAAGAGTGTCTCCTTTCTTTTGGGTTGGCCAAAATGTTCGTTTGGTTTTTGGTAACGTCTTACAGATGTTACAATATATGAACCCACTTGAATATTTGAAGAAAGTGGCCTTTCCTCTCTTATTTTTCTCATTATGAAAATGAAGTCCAAGTCCTTCAGACACTGCTTGTTTGACATTGTCTTACCTTCCTCTGTTCTATTTCTACTTTGTTCTTATTACTCAAAAATTACTCGGGAGACTTTAGCGTGACGTTGGAATGTGACTTAACTAGTGGAGGACCCTCCTTTGTGGCTAGTTACATGATGCATGCTCCCTGGAGTGACCCTGACCTTCCACCTTGGCAAGGCTTCTTTCTGTCCTTCATTCCCAGGGACTCCTTGGAGTATTACAGGCCCCAGGACAAAAGGGACTGATGGCAGTGTAGTCACTAATCTAATTGATAAACGCATTGATAATTTTAGGAATTACAAACTATGAAGAGTACTCTTTAATCCAAGAAACAATTGAAGAAAAGAAAGAAGAAGGGACGGGTACGCTAAAAAAAGACAGGACACTGTTAAGAGATGAGAGGAAGATGGAGAAGCTGAAGGCCAAGCTTCACACGGATGACGACTGTGAGTGTCCAGGGAGGAAGTGCAATGTGGGCACAGGGGCTGCAGAACAGCGGTCTTTATTCCTTTGTTTTATTTCATCTATGAACATTTGGGTCTATGTCACTAAAAGAAAAAGACTCTTAAGGGGGAAAAAAAAGTGATAATAGCATTTCACACCTAAAAGGTAATCTTTTAATGTCAAATATATGCATCATGTTTACAGTTTCTCCATTGCCTTCTAAAACAAGCTTTTTTGTTAGCAGTTTGAACTAGGGTCCAAATAAGCTTGGATGAAAGGCTGCTTAACTCTTTTAGTCCCAAGGCTTTCTCTCCATCTTTTTTTTTTTTTGCCTTGTAATTATTGAGGGGAAAAACCTGGATTGTTACTTGTATAAAATTTTCTATATTCTGGATTTTGTTAGATGCCTGTGGTGACATCCAACATGTTCATATGTCCCTTTTAGTTCCTGAATTTTGGAGCTTGATCAGATATGTGTATCTGTGTTTAAGAATAGCGACTCTTTGTGGTACATCCATTGGGAAGCTGAATTTGATTGTTTCCTTTTTGTGACATTAACAGCCTTGGATGACTATTCCCTCGATCCATTATTTCCTTCAGATCAGATCAGATCAGTCGCTCAGTCATGTCCGACTCTTTATGACCCCATGAATCACAGCACGCCAGGCCTCCCTGTCCATCACCAACTCCCGGAGGTCACTGAGACTCACATCCATCGAGTCAGTGATGCCATCCAGCCATCTCATCCTCTGTCATCCCCCTCTCCTCTTGCCCCCAATCCCTCCCAGCATCAGAGTCTTCTCTAATGAGTCAACTCTTCGCATGAGGTGGCCAAAGTACTGGAGTTTCAGCTTTAGCATCATTCCTTCCAAAGAATTCCCAGGGCTGATCTCCTTCAGAATGGACCGGTTGGATCTCCTTGCAGTCCAAGGGACTCTCAAGAGTCTTCTCTAACACCACAGTTCAAAAGCATCAATTCTTTGGTGCTCAGCCTTCTTCACAGTCCAGCTCTCACATCCATACATGACCACAGGAAAAACCATAGCCTTGACTAGACGAACCTTTGTTGGCAAAGTAATGTCTCTGCTTTTGAATATGCTATCTAGGTTGGTCATGACTTTCCTTCCATGGAGTAAGCGTCTTTTAATTTCATGGCTGTAGTCACCATCTGCAGTGATTTTGGAGCCCAGAAAAATAAAGTCTGACACTGTTTCCACTGTTTCCCCATCTATTTCCCTTGTAGTGATGGGAGCGGATGCCATGATCTTCGTTTTCTGAATATTGAGCTTTAAGCCAGCTTTTTCACTCTCCACTTTCACTTTCATCAAGAGGCTTTTTAGTTCCTCTTCACTTTCTGCCATAAGAGTGGTGTCATCTGCATATCTGAGGTTATTGCTATTTCTCTCAGCAATCTTGATTCCAACTTGTGTTTCTTCCAGCTCAGCGTTTCTCATGATGTACTCTGCATATAAGTTACATAAACATGGTGACAATATACAGCCTTGACATACTCCTTTTCCTATTTGGAACCAGTCTGTTGTTCCATGACCAGTTCTAACTCTTGCTTCCTGACCTGCATACAGATTTCTCAAGAGGCAGATCAGGTGGTCTGGTATTCCCATCTCTTTCAGAATTTTCCACAGTTTATTGTGATCCACACAGTTTTTTGTGATCCACACATTATTTCCTTAGGTGTTACAAAATAGTAATATAATTCCACCACAGGAAAATCCTTTTCTATGGCTACAGAGTTAATATACAGAAAAACAAGTATGTATACACCATGTGTCCCCAAAGCCTGTGTTTTGTGCACTGGCTGACACCACCCCCAACACCTTTCCAGAAGGATCATACTTTATGCACATTTCACTCAGACCTTCCCAATTTCTTACTTTCTTTCATTGTTCTTTCTCTTGCTGTTGCATTGGGAAGATGTCATCCTTGTCCTTATATTCATTGGTCTTCAGTGGGGCTTTCATTTCCTCTGACCCTTTCTCCAATCTCTCTTTCTCTCTCTTTTTCTTTTTACCTCATTCGATTTCCAGTTGCATGCTTCTTTCCAAATGAGACCTTGGTAGACAAATCCTGAGGATTATACTGTGCATGATGCTCTCCCGGCTAGCATGGGAGAGGAAGTCCATTCGATACATTCCCTGTGCTAAAGTCAAGGCTTGTTAATAAATACTTGCTGTGTGTGTGTGGGGGGGGGGGGGCCTGGGGAGGAGTGTAGGAATGAGAACTGTGGGAAGTATAGAGGTACCGGGGTCCAGCCCCGGCTGATCCAGGGAGTTCAAGGTGTAGACGGCGTTGACGAGGATCAGGAAACAATTGCTTAATTAAGTATTAATTAAAGATACAAAGAATAATAGAATGAGGATAGCTCAGTAGGAAAATTCAGTGAAGAAAAGAGGCTGAATAATTCAGCCAGAAGGTAAGACAAAGAACGACATGGGGAGACCAAGTTTCGGTGAACAAGGCCCGCACTTTATTTTCCAAAGTAGTTTTTATACCTTAAGTTATGCATAGAGGATAATAGGGAAGGGGTGGAGTCATGCAGGGACAGCAGTCCCTGAGCCAGGCTTTCAAACTTATCATATGCAAAAGTTTAGGTGATTTACATCATCTTCTGGCCCAGAGGCCTGCCAATATCTTAAGACCCTTTCAAACATCTCAACATCTTAAGACCCTGCCAAACTTAAGACCCTTAAGTTTAAGAAGAAAACTTATACTTCTCCAAGGGTGATTAGTCAGGGACCACCCTCCAAAAGCATTAGATAAAGTTGCATTCCTATAGGGCAAAGGTGTGGTGGGCTATAACAAGAAAAAGAATTAACTCAAGAGTCCAAGGTTACGAACACTACTTACATTTCTATACACCAATTATATCAATCAATACACTGCCAAGGCAATGGCACCCCACTCCAGTACTCTTGCCTGGAAAATCCCATGGATGGAGGGGCCTGGTGGGCTGCAGTCCATGGGGTCGCTAGGAGTCAGACACGACTGAGGGACTTCACTTTCACTTTTACTTTCCTGCGTTGGAGAAGGAAATGGCAACCCACTCCAGTGTTCTTGCCTGGAGAATCCCAGGGACGGGGGAGCCTGGTGGGCTGCCGTCCATGGGGTCGCACAGAGTCGGATTCGACTGAAGCGACTTAGCAGCAGCACACTGCCAAGGACACAGTAGGTGAGGGACATGGAGACTTAGCAGCAAACATGGGCCCAACAAGTGAAAAACCCTTCACCAATATAATTTCTAATCAATCTTTTAACTGCTCAAAGGAATCTCTATTTAGACAGTTTAGAACATCTCATGCCTCTCACAGTTGGGAGGCTCTGAACAATTACATGTGGCCAGAAAAGCCTATTCAGGCAGGCTAGAGGATTTTCAAAAGAGTTTGTAGGTTGAAACACTGTCACACCCAGGAATTATTAACTGGAGCTGTGAGCTAACTCTTTTTCAGAGAGAGGTAGTGGGGGACAGCTCCCCATAAAGTCAGAGGTGTAGGTGAGAGCACAAAGCAGAAAGTAGGCAGACTCTGGTTTTGGGGGTAGATGCTCGAGAATTTCCAGGGTGCTCCTGAGGCTTGATCTCGCATTTGCGTATGCCGAGCCTCCTTCCTCATGACCTTTGCCACGGGCAGAGATCCTCTCGCCGGCTCCAGGCATAGAGGAACGATCCATCCCCATGCATCTAGGTATCAGGCCAGTATTTTCTAAATGAGTGAGATTACTGGTGGGCCATGTGCAGGGTTCTGCCCTCCCCTCCCCTTCAGTGTCCTGTCCTCTCCTGGTCCCAATTACTTCCACTTTCCTCCTCTTTTCTGCCTAAGGTCAAGGGTAGTAACTCATTATGCTCAGAGTTTATAAGTTATTTCACCTGATCAGAGTAAAGGCCAGTCTTGACTTAAAAGAAAATGCAGACTTGATTGTCTTGGCTTAACACCGTTTTCCTTGTTTCTTCCTCCACCCAAGGAATGGGTATATTATAAATTCATTGTAGGGTTTTACTAACTTAGGAATAGCTGTGAACTTCTCTGTCATTTACTTTTTCATATGTCATGTAGTATGCATCCAATTACTTCGCCAAGTTAAAGAGCTCAGATTTAATCTAAGAAGCAACTGTAACTGAATATGAGCATTTTAAAAATCCACGTCTACATCATGCTGCTGTTTTGGTTAATCCCCTTGAACTAAGAGGAAAAGTAGACAGTTCTTTCATATGTCGTCTTGCGTTGCAGTAAATTGGCTGGATCACAGCCGAACATTCAGAGAACAAGGAGTAGATGAAAGTGAAACACTGCTGCTTAGACGGAAGTTCTTTTACTCTGATCAGAATGTGGACTCAAGAGACCCCGTGCAGCTGAACTTGCTCTATGTTCAGGTACAGTATCAACTGCTCAGACCCCGAGGTTGGTGAGCTTTCCAGAACTCCGGCTGTGGCTGTGGGAGGGCAGGAACTGGGCTCTGGTTCTTGCCATGTCTGTGACGTTCTCTTTTCAATCATGTTGAGCTGTGGTGCAGGTTGATGTCCGCTGTGCGCTGCCAGCCATCCTGAGAGGGGCTTTGGGTGGTTTCCCAGCGGGGGTCCTGGTAGCCACTGCTGTCTCTCTCTGTCTCCTGGCTTTGCAGGAAATACCTGGCTCACCATTCACATGTACTACCGCTTTCTTAGCTCACATCTAGAAAACAAGGATGGATATTGGTCAGAAAATCAGTATTTCTCATTAACTGAAAGATATTCTCTCAATAACATTTTAAATTTTTGCCATTAACCAATTGTTTAAACTCAGATGAATCATTCAGTTTATCTGAGTTGTGGTTACCCAGTACGGGCGTAAGATGTGGACTTTGACTAGACAGTCCTGAAGACTTCTGTTGGCTCAAGGAAAACATCTTCCTTCCTCTCTTACTTCTTTCATTCTTTCCTGTATTCCTTCCCTTTCCTCTCCTTTTACTTATCAACCTATTGGCTCATAGAAATAATGTGGAAGGGGGAGGGTCAGCAAAATGCAGCCACGGTGTCGCCTGTATTTATAAATATTTAAGTTTTATTGGAACCACATCTCATTTGTTTGCATATTGCACATTGGTAAATCCCCTTCTTTATCACATAATTGTCTATGTATTGTCAGTGGCAGCACTCTTATTCTGACAGCAGAGTTCAGTAGAGACAGAGACCCATGGCCCGGAAGATATAATTTGTTTACTCTCTGGCATTTTACAGGAAAATTTTTCTGGCCCCCAAGTTAGTGGATGGAGGAAGGACTTGGAGAAATGAGGCTGGTAGGCCAGAAGGGAGAGAGATATCCAGACAATAAGAAAATGCTTGTTGGTTTAAGGCTCAGGGCCACAGGTCAGAGTGTACATCTGAAAGTGTTCTGGGGGTCATTTAACTAGAGAAAGGAAAGACAATAAATAGCAACTCAAGTGAAGGGTCAGGAAACAGGAGAAAGACTTCAAGTGCAGTGCCTTCCTGATTCCTGGACTGTGTATTTGCTTATCATTTCACCCAGATGTCTGCAGTACTGAGTGCTTGTCTGTTCTGTTTATCTTGGGGTGGGGATTGGGTTGATTTTACTTCTAGGTAATTTTTCTATTAATTTTATCACTTAGGGTTATAAAAATCTATTGCATGTCTGTCCCCTATGAATCTGGTCATTATACAAGGACATCCCTTTGCCCCTTTATTTTTGCAATCACTTCTACCTCCCTAGATTGCACTCAAGCTTTAGTTTTAATATACTGGACATTGCTGATGCCTTCCATCCATAGGCAATTTGGGCATGGACTTGTTTTCCCTTTGCATAAATTCTGCGGTGCTGCAGTCGCTCACAGCGTCCTGAATGATTGCCTCACTCTGGCTTGGCCGGCACACTTCGCCTCATTTCCCCAGAGAGGGTAGGCTTGGGTGCCAGGAACATGGAACCAGAGAAATTGTGTTGTTCCCTCCAAGCTCCTGATGCTTTTTGCTTCCTCTTGTGTTGCAGGCTCGTGATGATATCCTGAATGGCTCCCACCCTGTCTCCTTCGAGAAAGCATGTGAGTTTGGTGGATTTCAAGCCCAGATTCAATTCGGACCTCATGTGGAGCATAAACACAAGCCTGGATTCTTAGAGTAAATGACCATTTGGTTTGCTTTTTTCTGTTGTTTTCACTATTTATTTTTGAGCTTGTTATGCAACGTACACACTGTAGTTTTGGTCAGTTGTGAGACTGTTAGTTTTTACTTGATTCAATATATGATGACATTTGTGGAGAAAGGAAGGGGCCTAGAAATTCAGTGTTGGGATGACTATGAAGATGGCTTGTTCCACTTTTGGGCAGGGTGTGTTTTCCTCTGGACCACAGGGTTTGCGGTACCCCTCCAAGCTATTGTCTAAGGCAGTGGTGCCCAACCTTTTGGCACCTGGGGCCAATTTCATGGAAGATAATTTTCTCAGGAACAGAGTGGTGGGGGATGGCTTCAGGATGATTCAAACACTTTACATTTATTGTGTACTTTATTTCTATTATATTACATTGTGATGTATGAGAATTTAATATGAGAATCAGCCATTGCTGATCTGACAGGAGACGGAGCTCAGACGGAAATGGCAGCCATAGGGATCAGCTATAAATACAGATGAAGCTTTGCTCACTCAGCGCTCACCTCCTGCTATGCAGCCCAGTTCCTAACAGGCCATGGACCCAGTACCAGAGGCTGGGGACCCCTGATCCAGGTTATGGCTGGAATTGAGATACTCGCTTTTCCATCTTCTGAAATCTCTGCTCTTTAGAATATTCTTCATTTGGGCAGCATTTTGTTTATGTTGCATTTCTTTTTAAAGACTCCAATATTAGAACAACAGAGTATAAAAGAGAGAGTTTCACATCATTTAGTGTAATTTAGTGAAATTGTCTCAGAGAAGGCAATGGCACCCCACTCCAGTACTCTTGCCTGGAAAATCCCATGGACTGAGGAGCCTGGTGGGCTGCAGTCCATGCTAGAGGTCGGACACGACTGAGTGACTTCAGTTTCGCTTTTCACTTTCATGCATTGGAGAAGGAAATGGCAGCCCACTCCAGTGTTCTTGCCTGGAGAATCCCAGGGACGGGGGAGCCTGGTGGGCTGCCATCTATGGGGTCACACAGAGTCGGACACGACTGAAGTGACTTAGCAGCAGCAGCAGTGAAATTGTCACTGCTCTGAAAAAGTGTGATGTATATATTTTTAAATACTGGCTCTACAGTTCCCACGCATCTGGTCTTTGGTTTGCTTTTATGAAATGAAGGGGGTGATTTTTCTGGCTCAGTACTTACGGGTTCAAGAGAGAGCTAACCCTCCAGATTCATCACGGCCCCGCTGAACACAGGCCTTAGGACTGGGTTTCCTAGCAAGGTCCAGCAGACAAGCCTCACCATGTGTAGGCAGCTGTTTGTCAGAGGTCATCTTCCCCTCTGGTTTGGCCTGGGCTTCTCCAAGGATTTTGTCTCTTTCCTTCTCTGATAATATTTCTTTCCTTTATCTGGTTTCCCCCACTTGTTCTTTCTCTCTTCCAATTCTTCTTAGATCCGATGAAATATTTGGCTGAGCCAAAAATATCGCTACAGGAAGTCTTAACCTGGTCAAAATCATGCTCTCATGTAGAGTGCAGCTTTTGTAGAGGCTTTGCAAGTGGGGACCTGACAGGAATGCCGACTGGGGTGGGTAGGCGTCATCTTTTCTATAGGATACACCAATGTGAGGTGCATTAAGTAGGTCATTCATCATATTGTATCTGAGTGTATTGAAAGGAGACAATAACAACTGCTTATTTGGCCCCTGACCTCACTTTTGCTTTGGTGGAAAGTAATTGGGACCAGCACGTGCCCTGAGGTAAAAAGGAAATCAGACTTCTCTCCGGGTGGCAGAGAATGCCTGGGCCATGTGCTGTTGGGTCTAAACTGAGTTGTTATTAAAAAAAAAAAAAACCAACTCTCCCCTTGGGTTGATGAATCCCAGGGAGCCCTTCCAAAGTGATGCTTTGTCCTACAGTTTTCCATATAGCGACCTTGAGTTTGAGACTAGCTCTAAGCAGGTCCTGTCATTAACTTTGTTCTGCATCCTCCAAATGAGTCATTTGGCCAATTTCCTTAGGGCCACTTGTATCCAGTTGGTCTGACTTCCTTCCTACAGGAGCCTTGGAAATTTGCCTTTCTCTGTTCTTACACCACAGATGCCTTCCAGAAAACCACGTGCACATGAGCTTTTGGTTACTCTCACCTTCCCGGATTCTGGCCTCACAGTTGGTCCCTCAGATACATTTGGTATCATAAACCTATGGATTATGGCCATGGAAACTGACAGCACAAAGAACTAATTAAGCCCCGGAGGGAGGAAATGTATTTTGTTTCTTTGAGTGACTGATGAAGCATGGAAGAAAGTGAAGAGATTTATGAACCAAATAGTTTTACATGTTTAGTTTTTAAGCTTTCATACCTGTGAGCCTGTGTGGCCCTGATCAGAAGGTGATCCAAATTCAGCCTTGCATTGGGTACCTGAAATGATGCTACCCTGGTCATTTTATTTATGCCTTTTCTCTGGAGATTTTGGAAAGATAATCCTCAGGGCCTCCTTGTGAATTGAACAAGCAGTATATTTTATGCTATGGATGCAGAAGAAGCAGCAGAGAGAAGTGGCTTGTTCAGGGTTACACAGACTTTTTCTGCAGGTAGCTTCTGACTCCTCACATTGGGATTTACATTTTTTACAAACAGATGTCTACTTGGAGGGCAAAGTTGCCCCCTTCACTGGTCTCCCAGTATGCAGCAAGATGAGGAAAGTACTTTAAAATGTGATCACAGGATTCTTTGGTCTCTTTGCTCTGTTACAAGTTGTGCCTATTGTATCCCAGTGAGTGTCATCACACCACCAACTGCTTGTGTGTGGATTACATGCAGTATCAGAGCACTGGTATTGCTCATACACTGTCTCCTGGGACTAATGGGCTATCGAATGTGGCGCACCTACACTCTATTAAAGACCTACCTTCTCTTAGTAATGTGAGGTCACCAAGGTTACGCAATTGTGTTCAACTTTTTTTTTCCTTGTTTCTGAGATTTTGGTATAAAGCTCAGGACTCTAGTGGTATATGTATGCTTACTCAGGTTCCAGATTTAAACAAGCTTATTGTGCCTCGTAGAAATTATTTTTCTTATGATTTTGATTTACTCTTTAATTAGGCCAAGTTTAGTCTAGGTAATGAGGCATTTTTATTTAATGTAGATGTTTAATTGTGTATATTGTTGCACATACATTACAGGTAAAAACTTGCCTGAGAATATTCATCTCCTTTTAAACAAAACAGCGAGGTCACAGTTCCCTGACTGCATGTTGGATAGTCTGAGACCTTTCAGGGTTAGGGTCCCTGTGCTGACCCTGGTGACGAACCATGTCTGCTAGTCTTTGTTTTTCACCATCTTGCTGTCATATATACTGCTGGCTTTGAACAATTCACAGTAAAAAAAAAAAAAAATAGAAGATTAGCCTTGTCACACAGCCTGGTTGCCAGGCAGAGATTTTAGTCACATGCTTTTGGGTAAGGTACATGAGGGATGTTTAATGACTTTAGTTCCTTTCTTTTTAACTTTTAACTATAAAATTAATTTTCTTTTAATTTTTTGAAAATTTGTGTAGCACTTGTGCTCAAAGTCAGCATACTATGGACCTTTTTTTTTTTTTTTAAAAAAAAAGCTTTATTGAGGAATAATTGGGAATACTTGACAACTATGTATATTTTAAAGTATGCAACTTGATGATATGATGTCCATATACATATAGAATGATTACCAAGATCAAAATAACTAACATATCCATTACCTCACATTGTGTGTGTGTCTCTTTGTGTGTGTGTATTGAGAATGCTTATCGACTCAGCAACTTTTAAGTACACTATACCATGTTATTAACTACAGTTGTAATGCTGTGTGCTAGATTCTTCCTATAAATTTTATACATTTTGACGTGTATTACACAGTTTACCTCCCTCCCCCAACCCTCGCATCCACCATTTCTATCTTCTGTTTCTGTGAGAATGGCTCAAGAAAGAACTCTGCGTGTAAGTGATACCATATAGTTTTGGTCATTCTCTGTCTGGCTTATGTCACTTAGCATATTGCCCTCTGAGTTCACCTGTGTTATCACAAATGGCAGGGTTTCCTTTTCTCTTACGGTGGAAAATATTTCATTGTATATATCTACCACACATATTCTTTACCCATTCGTTGATCAAGGGACATTTAAGTTGTCTCCCTATCTTGGCCATTCCAGATAATACTGCAATGGACATGGGTTGCAGACCCTGATTTCAATTTCTTTGGATATACACCAATGAGTGAGATTGCTGGATCATACGGTAGTTACTATGGACCTTTTTATGAGTTTTCGGGGGTTGTTTTTCACCTTTCTTAAGACCCCTTAATGATTTCTGTACTCAGTAGCACCTTAGTGAAGGTGCTTATTGAAAAAAATGAAAATCAGACACTAAATGATTCTCAGAGTTTTCAGGAATTTAAGAATTATTTAGTATCCCCTAGCTGCTCTATTGTTGGGGAAATGGGTGCAAGAGAAACAGGGAATTTCAGAGACACAAATTTAGTGGAATAATTTAACGTACCTTCCTCAGGAAATAATAAGTAGAACAAGATCAAAATAATATAAAGAAAATGTTTTAGTCAAGACAATGAAATAGAAATTTCAGAGAGAATCAACAGAACCCGAAGCTGCCTCTCTGAAAAAATTAATAAAATGTATAAATCCCTGGTAGATTTGGTCAAGTAAAACAAAAGAAGAAAGAGGCAAAAGTAATCATTAGTCATGAAATATAGGGGCAGAACTTCAGATAAGGATTTTAAAAATCATAAGAAAATGAAATGGAAATTTGAAGCCAAAAATTGAAGATCTAGACAAAAATGGATAATAAGAAAATCTGGATGGATCTATGATCTTGAAAGAAATAGTCTTCATAATATAAAATAAATGAATCAAAAAAAAAAAGTAGATTCACTTTGTTTCAGAGAACAGAAAGAGGAAAACAAAAAATTCCTCACCTTATCTTGAAACTAGCAGATCAAGATAGCAAAATTGAATTGAATACAGACCAATAAAATTTTAAACTCAGTATGGGTCCTACCTAAAATTCATAAAAAATCAGTAAAGTCCAGCATTATTTCTGTTTATCTGTAACTGCAAGTTATAACTGGTTTCTCTAGGAATGCAAAATTCATTGTTCAATAAATAACTTATTCATGTCTTCTACCTGGTAAGCTCTAGACATTGAGGACAGCAGTGTAAAACAATCAAACATTCCTTCCCTGATGGAACTTTTGTTCCAGTGTAGAGGGAGATAATAAGTAACAAAGAAGTTACGAAATAAGGAAAGGAAAAAGAAACAACTTCAGGATTAGAAAAATGAAACTGTCAGTTGCAAGTGATAGGCTTATCTACATAGATAATTCACTCAATCTGTGAAGAAATTTATCAGACCTGTTAAGAGAAAGCAGTCTCTGGAAGAAAGATCAGTACATTAAAGCAGCTTATCATCACCCAGATCCAGACAGCCATGGTATTCATCTGCAGGACTGAAAAATAAATGTATAGATATGTTTGTATGTGTGAAAATATATGGAAGACTCACAACTAATCCCTATTTCTTAGAAAGCTGTAGTAATTTAAGCACTCTATTGTTAACATAGGGTGATGTAAGAGTTCTGAAGATTGACGAACTTGCCTTAATGAAAGTTAAAATAGTAGGCAAAAGACGTTTTCCAAATGGGGCTTTCCAGATGACTCAGTGGAGAAGAATCCTGCCAGGACCAGAGACATGTGTTCGATCTCTGGGTCAGGAAAATCCCTTAGAGAAGGACATGGCATATTCTGGCCTGGGAAACCCTATGGATAGAGGAACCTGATTGGCTGCAGCCTAGGGATTCACAAGAGTCAAATATGACAGAGTGACTGAGCACCCTCACTAGGGAAGAAGATCAAGGTAATGCACAGGCACTTGAGAAAAGAGGAAATTCAACTTACTTGTAAAGATAGGAAAAGATATTCAGCCTCGTAAGCAATCTAGAATGCAAAATCAATAAGGATATAGCTTTTTCATGCCTCTCAGATGGGCACACATTTTAATGTATGAAGACACCAGAGCACAGAGGAAATGATATTTTAGAAGATGAATCTGTTGAATTTAAAAATACAAAGAGAATGCAAACTAGTACAGCCACTATGGAAAACAGTATAGAGATTCCTCAAAAAACTGGGAATAGAACTGCCTTACGATCCAGCAATCCCACTGCTGGGCATCCACACTGAGAAATCCAGAATTGAAAGAGACACGTGTACCCCAATGTTCATAGCAGCACTGTTTACAATAGCCAGGACGTGGAAGCAACCTAGATGTCCATCCACAGATGAATGGATAAGCAAGATGTGGTACATATACACAATGGAGTATTACTCAGCCATTAAAAAGAATACATTTGAATCAGTTCTAAGGAGGTGGATGGAACTGGAGCCTATTATACAGAGTGAAGTAAGCCAGAAAGAAAAACACAAATACAGTATACTGACACATATATATGGAATTTAGAAAGATGGTAAAAATAACCCTATTTACGAGACAGCAAAAGAGACACTGATGTATAGACCAGACTTTTGGACTCTGGGACCGGGAGAGGGTGGGATGATTGGGGAGAATAGCATTGAAATATGTATAATATCATATCTGAAATGAGTGAGTCCAGGTATGATGCCCTATAACGGAAGCCTGGGATTAGAGCACTGGGATGACCTGGAGGGAGGGTGTGGGAAGCGGGAAGGGAGGAGGGTTCAGGATGGGGAACACGTGTATACTGGTGGCGGATCCATCTCGATGTATAGTAAAAGCAATACAATATTGTAAAGTTAAGCAAAAAATAAAATAAAATATTAAAATAAAAATAAATAAATAAATAAAAATACAAAGAGAAACAGAATGTTTATAGACACAGGGAGAGGTAAGAACGTAATCAACCATGCATGGAAATTACCTTCAGGAAAATGACTACCTATAGGGTGAGAAGGAAGGATGGTGTGGGACTTCAGCTAAATCTGTAGTTTGTTCTTTAAAAGCAGAGAACTAGCGATCATAAAGTGAATATGACAATATGGTAACATGTATTTATCCTTGATGCTTGGTATATAAGTTGAGGTGTATACTTTATACTTCATGTTTCCACAGTTAATGTCTTTAAAAAGGATAGTTGTTGTAGTCTGTGTGAGAGGTGATAAAAGCTTGTAATCACTCAAGCTGGATATATACCATGTAGTAAGGAAAAATTAAGAGACCTTGGAGGTCAGGCTCAAAGATTCCGTGACCCTGGATGCCTTGGGGAGAAATGGTCCAGTGGTTGGGTGCAGGCAGGCAGGGGGAACTGCCCCCATTCTTGGTTTCACCCTCGTCCTGTTACCGTGTTCCTTAGGAGTGCTTCACTGAGAAAACACTGCAGCCAGGGTATGAGTCTCTGAGGAAGGCTTTAGAGCGGACCTCGAAATTTTCCGCCACAAACTCAAGATAATTCTACTGTCAACAAACAAAGCTTTTGACACAGTACGAAGTCTTAAGTCAGTTTTTCTCTTGGCATCTGTTCAAACACATATTCCTCCTTTGTAGTTGGCCTTCTGTGTGTGCTTTTGTCAGAATAATTTGGCTGTGGATTCTGTTTTCAAACCCACGGTAAAGCAAGAGTTTTGGCTTTGTTTCTCCCCAGCTCTGTCTTCCCTCCTCTTCCTCTCCACTGCCCATGCACTGGTTTTTCTGGTTGGCTTTTTAAAATTTGGGGGGAGAGAATGCCATTTTATTTACTTATTATTTTTATTTTTAACTGAAGGATAAGTGCTTTCCAATATTGTGTTGGTTTCTGCCATTCATCAGCATATAGATATAGATATGCCCCTCCCTCTTGAACCTGCCTCCCATCCCACCCCTCTAGGTTGTCACAGAGCCCACAGCAAATGCCCACTGGCTGGCTCTTTTACCTATGGTAGTGTATATGTTTCCATGCTACTCTCTCCATTTTTCCCTCCCTCTCCTTCCCCACCCAGTGTCCATAAGCCTGCTCTCTGTGTCTGCGTCTCCACTGCTGCCCTGCGGATAGGCTAATCAGTACCATCTTTCTAGATTCCATATATATGCATTGGTATACAGTATTTGTTTTTCTCTTTCTGACTTACTTCACTCTGTTTAACAGGTTCTAGGTCCATCCACCTCATTAGCACTGACTCAAATGTGGTCCTTTGTGTAGCTGAGAAATATTCCATTGTAAAAATGCACCACAGCTTCTTTATCCATTCCTCTGTTGATGGACTTTTGGGTTGCTTCCATGTCTTGGTTACTGTAAATAGTGCTGCAGTGAACACTGAGATACATGAGTCTTTTTCAGTTACGGTTTTCTCAGAGTACATGCCCAGGAGTGCTGCTGTTCAGTTTCATGGTAGTTTTACTCCTAGTTTGTTATAGGAATCTCCATACTATCTTACATAGTGGCTGTAATCAGTTTCCATTCCCACCAGCAGTGCAGGAGGGTTTTTTGTCCCATGCTCCTGACAGCTGGGAGTGCTCCCATCAGTCTGGGGTGGTGATGAACAGTCAATGTTGCCTTCGCTGTTTCCTCCTAGCTTCAGCCTCCTAAGGTTGCTGTCTCCCTCCCTAACGACTTTCAGACTCCATAACTTTCAAACCAGGAACCTCTGCATATATCTAACCCTAGGCAGTCTGTGAGCCTCAGTGGGCTTTCCCACCTTTACACTGAAGGGCACTGGGTTTGGTTCAGGAGCACAGAACTGCCGTGTGACTGAGACAGGTCCTCAGCGCCTTGTCTGTGCATTCCCCGTGTAATCTTCACTCTTTACTTTTTTGCCACTGTAACTATTTTCCAACTTAACCAGTGTTTTCTTCCACCTACTTCATCACTCAAATTAACCAGGACTTGACCAGTATTCTTAAGTCACATTTTCATCTTTGAGTCTGGATTTAAACCCAAGATTTAAATCCAGTGTATCCAACTCCATCATTTAAGCTTTCAGCCCACTGGACGAGTGGGTCCTCTGCCTTTAGCCTATGGCAGGCTCATCCAGCGAGAGTAAAGTTGCTCGGTCCTGTCTGACTCTCTGCAACCCCATGGACTGTAGCCCACCAGGACAGGCTCCTCCTTCCATGGGATTCTCCAGGCAAGAGTACTGGAGTGGGTTGCCATTTCCTTCTCCAGGGGATCTTCCCGACCCGGGGATCGAACCCAGGTCTCCCACATTCCAGGCAGACGCTTTAACCTCTGAGCCGCCAAGGAAGCCTCCACCCTGGCTCATCCAGAGGGCTTGTTAAAACACACTGTTGGGTCTTACCTCAGAGCCTCTTATTCAGTGGGTTTGGCGCAAAGCCTAAAAACTTGGTGCAAGTTATATGTCTTCAGGTGGTACCGATGCTGCTGGTCCTCGGACCACACTTTGAAACTTTATGTGATACCAAATTTGAAATATTATTAATCATTTGGTGATTCAGCATAAAGGCTGGGTTCAGGGAACCTGGGTGTTCTAGCGTCCCTGAGTGACACTGTCTCTGCCGCACCTCTGTGCCATTGTCTCCTCTCCTCTTTAGCGCTCCACTGTGTGCTGGTAGACTTGTCGCTGCCCGTTTTTTGTTTGTTTGTTTGTTTTTTTAAACTCTGGCTGCAATTTGTCTTCATTTGCATGTGGGCTTTCTCTAGCTGTGGAGAGCAGGGGCTACTCTTTGTTGCAGGGTGCAGTAGCTTCTCTTGTTGCGGAGCCCGGGCTCTAGGGCTCATGGGTAGTTTTGGCTTGTGGGCTTAGTCTGCTCGGAGGCACGTGGGATCTTCCCAGACTAGGGATTGAACCTGTGTCCCCTGCATTAGCAGGCAGATTCGTATCCACTGAGCCACCAGGGAAGCCCTCTTCACTGCTTTATGTTCGTATTGTTGCCCTCCTTCCCCAGGAATGAGGGCAGCCATTGTTTTCATATAAGCAGCACCATACCTAGGTGGGAATCTTAAATGCTTCCCAGGTGATGAGACCAGCTAAGAGAGATGGGAGTTGCGTGTGGTGGTGCAATTTCTAGATGAGAGTTCTGGGACAGGTGAGAAGCGGTTACCGTTTCCCAAACCAAGGCTGCCTCCCATGTACTTGAACACCTTTTTTGAGACCAGAGAACATCTTTATTTTTTTTTTTTTTGATCAAGAATCTCTTTTATTGATTATCAGAAACATTACAAACATCTAGTATGAACAAATTGTAACCAGAGAACATCTTTAGAATGCCTCTTTTGGAATTATTTATAGAAGCAACTGGAAGAAACACAAGTTGGAATCAAGATTGCTGGGAGAAATACCAATAACCTCAGATATGCAGATGACACCACCCTTATGGCAGAAAGTGAAGAGGAACTAAAAAGCCTCTTGATGAAAGTGAAAGTGGAGAGTGAAAAAGTTGGCTTAAAGCTCAACATTCAGAAAACGAAGATCATGGCATCCGGTCCCATCACTTCATGGGAAATAGATGGAGAAACAGTGTCAGACTTTATTTTTCTGGGCTCCAAAATCACTGCAGATGGTGACTGCAGCCATGAAATTAAAAGACGCTTACTCCATGGAAGGAAAGTCATGACCAACCTAGATAGCATATTCAAAAGCAGAGACATCACTTTGCCAACAAAGGTTCGTCTAGTCAAGGCTATGGTTTTTCCTGTGGTCACGTATGGATGTGAGAGCTGGACTGTGAAGAAGGCTGAGCACCAAAGAATTGATGCTTTTGAACTGTGGTGTTGGAGAAGACTCTTGAGAGTCCCTTGGACTGCAAGGAGATCCAACCAGTCCATTCTGAAGGAGATCAGCCCTGGGATTTCTTTGGAAGGAATGATGCTAAAGCTGAAACTCCAGTACTTTGGCCACCTCATGCGAAGAGTTGACTCATTGGAGAAGTCTCTGATGCTGGGAGGGATTGGGGGCAAGAGGAGAGGGGGACGACAGAGGATGAGATGGCTGGATGGCATCACTGACTCGATGGATGTGAGTCTGAGTGACCTCCGGGAGTTGGTGATGGACAAGGAGGCCTGGCGTGCTGCGATTCATGGGGTCGCAAAGAGTCAGACACAACTGAGCGACTGATCTGATCTGATCTGATAGAAGCAACTTACATTTGATATATGAAAATGAAGTTTTAAGTGAGTGTCTGGATTTGAATCCAGACCCTTCTCCCCCAGATGTGTTTATTAAATTCCCCTTCCCTTATTAATTGCCTCTTAGTAGTGAAGTCGCTCAGTCGTGTCTGATTCTTTGCAACCACATGGACTGTAGCCTACCAGGCTCCTCTGTCCATGGGATTTTCCAGGCAATAGTCCTAGAGTGGATTGCCATTTCCTTCTCCAGGGGAGCTTCTCAACCCAGGGAGCGAACCTGGGTCTCCTGCATTGTGGACAGACACTTTACCATCTGAGCCACCAGGGAAGTCCTCATTCCTCTTGGCATCTCTAAAAAATTGACTGCCACCACTATGGTCATTGTTGCCATTATCTGATTGGGTGTTTCTGTTTCTTTGTCCCAAGGCTCTCAAATACCTATCATATGGTATGTCTTTGACCAAAGGGTAATGTGGGGAGATCAGAGTGCTGAGTGGCTAAGAGCATGGTCTCTGGAGCCTGCAGATGATGCTTAACTTGTTGGCTATGATTGTGGGTAACTTCCTTAGAATCACTGAGCCTCCTGTTCCATGTATAAAAAAACTGGAATGTTGAAATATTTTCTTCCAAGAACTTTTGTTAATCTATTTATGTGTGTAAAACCCCTGAAACAGTATTTGCCTTTCAATAAATGACAGCTGTTGGTAATGGAAAACCCCCTACGAACATGGTTTACTGTTTCTTGGATCATCCCCCAAAATTATTTAAAGTATAGAATCTATGCTGCTACCTCGCTGAAACCCTGTAGGTTAACTTTCAATTAGGCATTTATTTCCCAGTCTTTTGATACAGTACCAACTTTTTTTCCTGGTGTGGGTCACCTGGATAGGGCTCTCCATTATCTTTGTTGGATATACCACATCATCTATAAGAGAATATAAAGACAATCATGAAGCAATCTGAGGACAGACTGTTTTTAAATTTTAATGTTGTTTTTTTTTTTTTTTTCTGTATAGTAGTTCACATGTCTTGTTTATATCTAATAACTTTTTGTAAATATTTACTGTTAGGAAGCATTCAGTAAGCTCTCTTTTGTACTGTTCTAGGGACTATTTTAGCCCCAGGTTAGGGGCTACTTTGGTTTATTGCATAATTATGTGATACACAGCCAGCAGTGAGATTGAAGAATAAATGCAGATCAATACAAACGGGAGAAGAAAGACAACTGACTCAGCCAGAGCAAAAGTAGAGCTCATGAGAGAAGAGTCTGTTGGCTGCAGATTTCAGCCTCCCGTGGATCTGAGAGTGTGAGAGGAACTCTGACTAGTCTGCTATATAAGTAATCAGTGTTACTATTGCACTCAGAAAAGATGATACATACGAGGCTGGCAGAGGGTTTGCAGGCTGCCCTTTTAAGGTAGGAATATTTCAGGAGGCAGTGGGTAGGACTTGGCTTGGCCGGTGCTTGCTTAATTAGGAGAAAATTTTCCAATCAGATTTGACCATCTGACCCATTTTCTTAGAGAAGGCCAACAGATTTCACATGTACGCTTAGGAACCTTCCATACTTGGGTCTGGTAATGAAAAAAAAAACAACTGAGCTGGAACTGCTCCCCCGTGTGCTGGCAGGCAGCGATGATGGCAGGCTGCCTGCTCTTTCTGGCTTCCTGCTGACACTGTGTGTGCTGTTGATTTACTGGGGAAGAATACATCCCCCACACATGCACGCACACACACACTCCCTCAGTTCATATTTGAAAATACAGTAAGTGAAGTGTTGGTCTCTCAGTCATGTCCGACTCTTTGTGATCCTATGGACTATAGCCCACCAGGCTCCTCTGTCCATGGAATTCTCCAGGCAAGAATACTGGAGTGGGTAGCCTATCCCTTCTCTAGGGGATCTTCCCAGCCCAAGGATTGAACCTGGGTCTCCTGCATTGCCTGCACTTTACAGTACACTACCCCAAATTTGACTCTTGCAACATCAGGGGTCATACCTCCAGTGCAAGCTTCTAGAAGTTGTTTTCTCTTCCTACCAAAGAACGGGAGTGTTAGTTTGCAGAGTCTGAGTTGAGGGCAGCTTGTTGCCACACAGAACTTTCTCACCATAAATGACCAACATGTCACCATCTGGTGTTCTTCTAGTAACAGTCATTCTTGTGAGGGGGTTGGCATGGGCCCCCTTTTTGGGCGCTTTAGGTAACCTTTGCCAGGTCTCCTTTGTTGATATTGTGGGAGCTGCTGTCCAGAGGCTCACAGCAGTGGCCCACCATGATGCTTCCTGGTTATCATTGTTCGTGTGCTCCAAGGGGAGCTTGGAACAGCCCTGGGTCCACATGCATCTGTTCTTGAACTAGAGGTCAGAGGCTCTCTGCTGCTGTGACCTCAGCCAAGTCTCCTGACCTCTCTGTGACTCAGCTTCCTTTTCTGTGACATTGATGTCTTCCAGTCTTCTCTTAATCAGACCTTTTTTGTCCCCAAAGCTGCTTAACAATAGTCACAGCATCTAAGGTGCTGCCGCCTAGATGTTCCCTAGGTTCCTTCCTGTGGACTGACGTGGGGTCTCTTGATTAGGTTTGAGTATTCTGCTGGTGCTCAAGCCTAGTTCCACAACCTTCCAGAAAATGTATTCAGAATTTTTTTTCTACAAATGCAGTTTACAGGTTGAAGAGGCATCATGATTCAAGTCTTAATGTAGCCAGAACCTTAACTTGACCCCTTCTTAAGATATTTTTCTGTTTATTCATTTATTTGGCTGCACCGGGTCTTAGCTGTGGCACGCAGCATCTTTGTTGGGTCATTCAGATCCTTCTTTCGGGTGCACACACTCTCTAGTTATGGTGTGCGGGCTCAGAAGTTGCGGTGCTGGGGCTTAGTCGCCACTTGGCATGTGGGATCCTAGCTCCCTGACTTGGGTTGGAACCCATGTGCCCTGCATTGCAAAGTGCATTCCTAACCACTGGACCACCAGGGAAGTCCCTTGCCCCTTTTTCTGGCTAGTGTGATTGAAAGCAAATCCAAGACAGCATACCATGTCACATGCCAATACTTAAATATGTTTTCCTGACAATTACAGAATTTTTAAATAATTAAAATCCCGCCTAACTGCAAATGCATCCTGATGCCAAACAAAATTAGCAGCAATTCTTTAATGACATCTAATACCCAGTTTGTGTTAAATTCTCCCCACATAGTATTTAAAATGTCATTTTATACTTGGTTTGTATGAAGAGCCAAACAAGGCCTAAAGTAGTTGATGTTTTTCTTTTCTGAAGAACAGCTTTATTGAGATGGAGCTTACATACCATCCAACTGACCCATTTACATTTCAGCACTTTTTAGTGTATTCACAAGATTGTGCAACCTAATCACCAACCTGATTTTAGAATGTTTGTATCCCTCCTAAAATAAGCCCTGTGTCCTTCAGCAGTCACTCCCCTGATCCCCCTCTCCATTCCCCAACCTCTGCAACCTCTAATCCTATTTGTCTCTATAGATTTGCCTATTCTAGACATTTCATATAAACAGAAACATAACTCTTTGCAGTCTTTTGCCGTGAACTTCTTTCACTTTAGCATAGTGCTTCCATATTATGGCATGTATCATACTGAGTACATTTTTTATTGCCAAATAAAGTTACACTGTATGGCTCAACTACATTTTTTTCATCTATTCATCAGTTGATGGAAATTTGAGTTGTTTCCATCTTTTGGCTATTACAAATGATACTACGATGAACGTTCATGTACGGATGTTTATGTGGACATATGTTTTTACTTTTCCTTGATATATGCCTAGGAGTGGAATTGTTGTTTAATGTTTTGAGAAACTACCAAATCATTTTCCACAACAGCTGTGCCATTTTACACCCCCACCAGCAATGTGTGAAGGTTCCCATTCCTCCTTACCCCGCCAACACTCATTATGACCTGTCTTTTTCTATTGTAGTGTCCTACTGGGTATGCACTGGTGTGACATTGTGGTTTTTCTTTGTGTTTCCCTGATGGCTGCTGATATCGAGAATATTTTCATACACTTTTTGGCTATTTTTATATCTTCTTTGGAGAAGTGACTGTTCAGACCCTATGACCATTTTAATTGTTTTTTAAAAAAATCATTAGTTGCAAGAGATTTCATACAAGTTGTTATCAGATACGTAATTTGCACTTATTTCCTCGCAGTATGTGGGTTGCCTTTCATTTTTTTCAGTGATTTCTCTCGCAGTTCAGTTTTTCAGATTTTTATTTAGTCCAGTTTACTTTTTTGTCATTTGCTGCGTGTACTTTTAGTATTATATCTTAAAAGCCTTTGCCTAACCCAGGGTCATAAAAATTTACTCCTTTTTCTTCTAAGAGTTAAACTTTTAACCCTTACATTTAGGTCAGTGATCCATTTGGGGTTCATTTTTTATAGCAATCTTTTTTTTTAAAAAGTTATTATTTATTTATTTATGTGGTTTTGGCTGCTCTGGGTCTTCATTGCTGCGCATGGGCTTTCTCTGGTTATGGCCAGCAGGGGCTACTCTCTAGCTGCAGTGTGCTGACTTCTTATTGCAATGGCTTCTCTTGTTGTGGAGCACAGGCCCTGGAGCTCACGGGCTTCAGTAGTTGTGGCACACGGGCTTAGTTGCCACACTGCATGTGGAATCTTCCCAGACCGGGGATTGAACCCCTGTCCCCTACACTGACAGGTGGATTCTTAACCACTGGACCACCAGGGAAGTTCTGGAGTTAATTTTTATGTGTCATGTGAGATAAGAGGTCCAACTTCATTGTTTCGCATGTGGATATCTAGTTGTCATAGCACCATTTGTTAAAAAGACTTATTTTCCCATTGAAGCATCTTAGCGCTCTTGTTGAAAATCAGTTGTCTCTAAAGGCAAGGGTTAATTTCTGGCTTCTCAATTCTGTTCTAATGTCAGTACTACACTATCTTTGTTACTGTGGTTTTATAATACATTTCTTCTTTCTTTCTATACCAACAGATTTCAGTTCTTCTTTTAGATAATTATTTACTTTTGGTTGCGCTGGGTCTTCGTTGCTGCACAGGCTTTCTCTAGTTGCTGTGAGAGGGACGACTCTCTGGTTGCTGTGCCTGGGCTTCTCTCGCTGCGGAGCTGGGGCTCTAGGGTGTGCAGGCTTCAGTAGCTGCAGCACGTGGGCTCAGTAGTTGTGGCTCCCAGGCTCTAGAGCACAGGTTCAGTAGTTGTGGTGTACAAGCTTAGCTGTTCCTTAGCATGTGGGATCTTCCTAGATCAAGGATTTGACTGTGTCTCCTGCATTGGCAGGCAGATTCTTCACCACTGAGCCACCAGTGACATCCCATAAATACATTTCTTAAAACTCTCTTAATCTGTTTGTGTGGCAAATTTTTTACCTCTACCTGCAAGCCATTTATTTATTTATAACCTGGGTTATTTTTATAACATTTACCATGATGGGATTTGGCTCATAGTATCCTGGTAGTATTACTTACCATGTTTCTCTCTCTTTTTTTAAACTACTATGAGGTTTTGGGGTAAGCTTATATTTATATCTGGATTCTTAATGAAATTCATATTCAGTTATATATTTACTTGTTTTTTTTCTCTATTGCCAAGAATATTTCTAGGTGAAACTGTATACTTACTGGTTTATCCGTCAGAAGGCATGTGTTGTGTGGTTATCCCACTTTCATGAATGCTAAAATTGATCATTTGGTTTGAATCAGTCATCCATCTATTATAAAGTCCCCCATTGACTTGTCTGGAGAAGGCAATGGCACCCCACTCCAGTACTCTTGCTTGGAAAACTCCATGGGCAGAGGAGCCTGGTGGGCTGCAGTCCATGGGGTCGCTAGGAGTCGGACATGACTGAGCGACTTCACTTTCACTTTTCACTTTCATGCTTTGGAGGAGGAAATGGCAACCCACTCCAGTGTTCTTGCCTAGAGAATCCCAGGGATGGCGGGGCCTGGTGGGCTGCCGTCTATGGGGTCGCACAGAGTCGGACACGACTGAAACGACTTAGCAGCAGCAGCAGCAGAGGTAATGTGGATAAGCAAGTAGATGAGTCATGAGTTATAATTGTTGAGTCTGGGCAGTGGGTTCATTGTTCTATTTTCTCTTCTTTTGTATGAAGTTTTAAAAATCATGTTAGTGTGTGTGGGAGTGTGTGCTCAGTCCTGTCTGGTTGGTTATCCCTTGATGTCAGTCCGTTGTCATTTTGATAACTTCCTTGATTGCAATGCAGGAGACCCTGGGGTGGGGAAGATCCCTTGGAGAAGGGAACGGCTACCCACTCCAGTATTCTGGCCTGGAGAATCCGTGGACTGTACAGTCCACAGCGTTGCAAAGAGTTGGACACGACTGAGTGACTTTCACATCATTACTTGATCCTCAGGCACAGGAAGCCCCAGGAACATTTTATACATCTCCTGTCCCAAAGCTAGAATCAGTCATTTCTCCAAGGATTCCTTTTAGTGCAACTGACATTGAAGGCCGTCTGGCTGATCCACTAGGGTGCTCATCTCAACCCAGTTGTCCTTGCCCTTAGCCTCTGCAGTGGACAGAACTAGAAAAGATTTTCAGAAAAAGAAAAGTGAATCAAAATTCAGGTCAGTATTTGCATTCAAATGAAAGAGTGCAAGATTTCGTTTAACTTCTTTTGCTCTATCTATTTTATGCTAAAAAATCTTGATTTCTAACAACTACCATAATTACTCATTTACTTTATTCTAGTTATTTTTAACATCTACTTACTTATATAATGTAATATACTAATTTTACAGTATGTGTATTTGTGTATATATTTAGGGTGAGAGTAGATATTAGTTTAAAAATAATGATTTAACAAGTCTACTATGGCCCGTTTTATATTTAAAATATATCTCATTGGGATGGATATAGTCAAAGACTGTTTTTCAGAGTTAGGCTCTATCAAACACTGTTCGGTTCATTTGTTTCAATTTGCTTTAGAGTTTTAGGTGTTGCATTTTTCCGTCTTTGTGATTTCTTTTGGTTCTAAAGTGAAGACTATAGTATAAGGAAAATTCAGAAGTTTAATTTCCATCCATGTTCCCTTCTCCCTGTTTTTTTCTTTCCATGAAGAATCATTTTTATTTGTACTAGAATTACCCTTCTAATGTTTTAAAAATATATATTAAAAGTATAAAATGGATATTCTCCTCCTTTTTCCCCCAAAGCTAGCATACTGTACACTCTAGGGTGCTTTGCTTTGTTACTTTACAATATTTCAGGACATTCTTTCTTCTTGAACTATGTTATAATAGTTTGACCCTTTTATCAGACTGGTTTTATATTTGTGTTCTACTTAAGTGCATTGTGGGATGTGGCCGTCTGTTATTAATTATACCATAAAATACTGAGAGTTAGGGACTTAACTGTGAGTTTTATGAAAAGTCTCTTTTTCTTTCCTTCTCATCATAAAGTACGATTAAATGCCTTACCTTTTTTACTCTCTCTCTCTCTCTCAGTCTAAAAGAATTCCTGCCCAAAGAATACATCAAGCAGAGAGGAGCTGAAAAGAGAATATTTCAGGTATTGGGAATGGTCGGAGCTTTGTTATTCTCCTCACTTCCTGTCCTCATTTATTAGTCTGAGAGGGGCTGCTGTACATAAAAGCTTCAGACCCCGTGCATATACTCCACTTATATAATAAATGATTAGTGACTCAGGAGGAAAGGAGCTGACAGTTCTACTTTGGGCAGATTTATTATCTTAATCCATACCTTCTTGCTAAAGGTTACTTAGCCCTTCTGAGAAAAATGTGCATACATTTAATTTCAAAGACATTATCTTTGAAGCATTGAAACAAGGTGATTTTCCATTAAAATGTACCAAGGAAGAAGCTACAAGGAGCTTTTTTTTAATCCTGAGATTTGTTTTTGCACCTTAGAATCTGGGAACTGGTGTCTTTTTAAAATCCAGATTTATTCTAAAATTCAGAGAGTTATCTAGGCAACCAGTAAGAAAAGCTTTGTCGTCAACTTTGCCAAGAAACACTCACTCTAGTGAATCCAAAATATCCAAGTCTTCTTTGGCATTGAAATGTAAATATAAATTGAAAGAGATAAATTTCATGTGTATAATACGTATTTTTTAATCCAGTATTTTTTCCACACACTCAGATGTCCAGGCTTTTATATGTCATGCTGTTTGGACATTTTTATCTTTTGCCTGTATATTAGAATGATAGCTCTCCCAGGACAATAACATTTTTCTAGTCCTTGTTTAAAGTGTTGGTCCTGAACCTTTTGAAACCTAGAGTGCTTTGAAAATTAGGTTACAGTTACAGCCCCTGTTCTTGTCAGGCTGCACATGCATGAATTGTTCCCTATAATGCAAAATCTACAGGGAATTTGGGCTCACATTCTAGTTAAGAAGCCTTGCATTAGTGCTTTCTTTGTGTTCTGACCCTTGGGCAGCAGGGACGTGCATCTACAAATAAATAGATGCCGTGTGAAGTAGTAGCTCTCACTAAGTCCACCTGTGGTCAGAGCTGCAGTAACTGGTCCGTGCCTCTGTCACTTTTGTAGGAGCACAAGAACTGTGGAGAGATGAGCGAAATAGAAGCCAAAGTCAAGTATGTCAAACTGGCCCGGTCCCTTCGGACATATGGTGTGTCCTTCTTCCTGGTGAAGGTAAGTTGGGTGTGGTGGAGGGAGCACTTACCTTTACCACTTCTTTTATTAAAAGTATTCACTGATAAGCTTTGTAGTAGTCCCTTTTTTGTTGTTGTTCAGTTGCTCAGTCTTGTCCCTTCGCAACCCCATAGACTGCAACACGCCAGGTTTCCCTGTCCTTCAGCATTTCCCAGAGCATGCTCAAATTCATGTCATTGAGTCAGTAATGCCCTCCAACCATCTCATCCTCTGTAATCCCCTTCTCCTGCTTTCTATCTTTTCCAGGATCATGTGGTCTCTTCCAATAAGTTGGCTCTTCACATGAGGTGGCCAAAGTATTAGAGCTTAAGCTTCAGCATCAGTCCTTCCAGTGAATATGCAGTGTTGATTTCCTTTAAGATTGACTGGTTTGATCTCCTTGCAGTCCAAGAGACTCTCAAGAGTCTAGGGTTTGCACATGCAGCATCTTGGCAGTAGTGCCCTGAGTTGAGCAGTGGGACAGACATGAAGTTAGCTATGAGGCTGGTGAGTGAGCCCGGCTGCCCTCAGGCCTCAGAACAGCTGTGTCTTGGCTCTGCTCTCTGTCACTACCATCAAGTCCCCAAAGGAGTGCCTTTACTTTTACTTGCTAGCGCTTTCTCCTAACAGTGTTTCACTTACGTTATAGGAGTGCCCTGGACTAGGAAGTTTGTTGACCACAAACTTAATGGTACTTAGTTTGTATCCTGTTAGATGGGTTTGCTCGGAGAAGGCAATGGCACCCCACTCCAGTACTCTTGCCTAGAAAATCCCATGGACAGAGGAGTCTAGTATGTTGCAGTCCATGGGGTAGATAAGAGTTGGACACGACTGAGCGATTTCACATTCATGCATTGGAGAAGGAAATGGCAACCCACTCCAGTGTTCTTGCCTGGAGAACCCCAGGGATGGGGGAGCCTGGTGGGCTGCCATCTATGGGGTCGCACAGAGTTGGACACAACTGAAGTGACTTAGCAGCAGCAGATGGGTTTGCAGATTTTCTGTGGCCTTTCAGATCTGTTTTTTCTTGCAAATTGCTGGTCTTCCAACCTAGAAGGACAGAGATGGGTCTTTGAAATTCAGTTTACGAACAAGCAGAGAGTGTGTTCTTGAGTTGACAAGGAAACTCTTCCAGTAACTTCCTCATTTTACATCCTGCCCAGCATATGATCTATCCCGGAGAAGGTTCCATGTGTACTTGAATGTGTAATCTGCTGCTTTTGGATGGAATGCTCTGTAAATATCAAGTTAAGTCCATCTGGTCTAATGTTTCATTGAAGGGCTGTGTTTCCTTATTGATTTCTCTGTCTGAATGAACTGTCCATTGATATAAGTGTGGTGTTAAACTCCCCCTGTGTTATTGTGTCATTGTCAATTTCTCCTTTTTTCATGCCTGTTAACATTTGTGTTTTATACTGAGGTGCTCCTATATTGGGGTGCATATATATTTACAATTGTTATATTTTTTTCTTGGATTGATCCTTTGATCATTATGTAGTGTCCTTTGCCTCTTGTAAGATTCTTGACTTTAAAGTCTATTTGTCTAAGTGTTGCTACTCTGGCTTTCTTTTGATTTCCATTTGCATGGAATACCTTTTTCCATTTCCTTACTTTCAATTTGTATGTATCTCTGGATCTGAAATGAGTCTCTTGTAGGTGGTGTATATACAGGTCCTGTTTTTGTATCCATTCAGCTGTTCGGTGTCTTTTGGTTAGAGTATTTAGTCTGTTTTCATTTAAGCTAATTATCAATATGTATATTTCTATTGGGCTTCCTTGTGGCTCAGCTTTCTATTGGGCTTCCTTGTGGCTTGGCTGGTAAAGAATCCGCCTGCAATGTGGGAGACCTGGGTTCAATCCCTGGATTGGGAAGATCCCCTGGAGAAGGAGAAGGCTAACCATCCAGTATTCTGGCCTGGAGAATTCCACGGACTGTATAGCTCATGGGCTTGCAGAGAGCTGGCCGTGACTGAGCGACTTCCACTTTTCATATTTCTATTGCCATTTCAGTAGTTGTTTTGGATTTGTTTTTTCTCCTTTCTTATTTTGTTGTCTTCTGATTTGATGACTATCTTTTGTGTTGGGTTTGGATTCTTTTTTCTTTTTTTGTGGGTGTATATCTATTACAGATTCTTGTCTTGTACTTACCATGAGGTTTTTGTATAGCAGTATATGTATATACCTACTTGTTTTAAGTTACTAATCTCTTAATTACAAATACATTTTAGATCCTCTGCATTTGTACTCTTCTGTCCTGATGATTACTGTTTTTGATATTGTATTTTACATTTAATTGTTTTGTGTATCCCTTAACTGCTTATTGTGGATACAGACGGTTTTACTACTTTTGTCTTTTAACCTCCTTACTAGTTGTATGTGGATGATTTCTTACTTTTATTGTATATTTGCCTTTACCAGTGAGCTTTTTCATTGTAACTTCCTTCTTTTTAGTTGTGGACTTTTCTTTTCCACCTAGAGAAGATCCTTTAGCATTTGTTGTAAAGCTGGTTTGGTGGTACTGAATTCTTTTAGCTTTTTCTTGTTTGTAAAGCTTTTGATTTATTCATCAAATGTTAGTGAGAACCTTGCTGGGTAGAGTATTCTTGGTTGTAGGTTTTTCTCTTCTATCACTTTCAGTATATTGTGCCACTCTCTTTTGGCCCGCAGAGTTTTGGTTGAGAAATCAGTAGATAGTCTTACGAGAATTCCTTGTGTTATTATCTGTTGCTTTTCCTTTGTTGCTTTCAATATTCTCACTTAAAATGCTCTCATAATAGCTAAAAAGAGGTAATTATGTGAAGTAATGGATGTCTTAACATTCTGTGGTAATCTTTTCTCAATATTTACATATATCAAATCATTATACTACACACCTTAAACTTATATAATGTTCTGAATCAGCTATATCTAAATAAAATTAGAAAAGATGGCATCATGTGATCATTTTAAATAAAACTAAGATGTTTGATAAAATTCAACTATTCATTATAAAAATTTCTGTAAAATTCTAGAATACAAATATACTTCTTCAATAGGATAGAATGTTTTAAACCTATCACCAATATTCTACTCAACAGAGAAGCGCTAGAGAGAAACTTACAGAAATTGAGATGAGAGCAAGTTACCCTTTAACATTATTTTGTGCATTCTACGAAGTGTTGCTGCTGCTGCTGCTAAGTTGCTTCAGTCATGTCCAACTCTGTGCAACCCCATAGACCACAGCCCCCCAGGCTCCCCCATCCCTGGGATTCTCCAGGCAAGAACACTGGAGTGGGTTGCCATATCCTTCTCCAGTGCATGAAAGTGAAGTCGCTCAGTCGTGTCCAACTCTTATCGACCCCATGGACTGCAGCCTACCAGGCTCCTCTGTCCATGGGATTTTCTAGGCAAAAGTACTGGAGTAGGGTGCCATTGCCTTCTCTGGTATATGTGCCTAAGAGAATTCAAAGCATATATTCACAGAAAAATTTGTACATGAAAGTATGTAGCTGCGTTTAGCCAAAAGGTGGAAATAGCATATTCATCATCTGATGAATGGATGAATGAAAACTCATATATCCACGAGGTGAAATATTAATTGGTCATAAAATGAAATGTACTGCTTCATACTACAGCATGGATGAATTTTGGAACTGTTATGTGAAGTGAAGGAAGATTTCTTCACAAGATAAACAAAAAAATCCTGTCACAAGATTTCTTTGGTATAGAATGTCCAGAAAAGGCAAATCCATAGAAACAGAAAGTAGATTAATGGTTGCTTAAGAATGGGGTGGGATCATGGGGCATAGGTGAGTAATAACTAATGGGACAGGATTTTTTTTTTAGGTGATGAACATATTTTAACATTGACCATGGTGATAGTCACACATATCTGTAAAGATACCAAAATCCACTGAATCAGATACTTTAAATGGGTGAATTGTATGCTGTGTGAATTATATCTCAATAGCATTTTAAAAATTATAAAGATGCTGAGAGTTCTCTTTTCATAAATTTTCCCTCAATGGTACCATGTCAGTAGTACAATGTCACAACCAGGGAATCACCTTGGTACATACAGTTCATAGACCTTACTCAGATTTTGTGTTCTATATGTACTCATTTATGTGTGTGTGTTTGTTCCGTGCAGTTCTCTCACAAGTGTAGATTTGTGTCACCACCACTGTAGTCAAGATACTGAACTCTAATCCATCGAGAATGCCTTGTGCTACCCTTTTATGGCCACAGACACCTCCCACCCCTTCCTGCTTCTCCTCACACCCTGCTCCCTTCCCTGGTCTCTTTACCCCAGTAGCAACCTCTAATTTCTTTTCTGTCTCAATAATTTTGTTATTTCAAGAGTACCGCATAAGTGGAATCATACAATACATAAATTTTTGACTTCTTTTTTCATTTAGCAGAAATCCCTCAAGATCTATCCAAGTCATAATGTACATCAATAGCCCCATCGCTTTTTATTGCTGAATAGTACCCCGTAGTATGGAAGTAGCAGTTTGTCTAGTCATTTATCTCTGAAGGACATTTGGGTTGTTTCTAGTTTGTGGCTATTATGAACTAAGTGCTATAAATATTTGTGTATAGATTTTTGTGTGAATGAAGTGTTCATTTCATTGGGATAAATGCCCAAGAGTACAATTGCTGAGCCATATGGTAAGAACACATTAAGCATTATAACAAACAGCCAGACTATTTTCTAGAGTGACTATACCATTTTACATTCTTACCAGCAAAATATGAGTGATCCAGTTTCTTATCATCCTCTCCAGCATGTGGTGTTATCAATTTTTTAAATTTTAGCCTTTCTGATATGTTTTATGAAATCTTATTACAGTTATATTTTGCATCTCCCTAATGGCTAATGACTTTGAACATCTTTTCCTGTGCTTATTTGTCATCTGTATATCCCCTTCAGTGAAATGTCTGTTCACAGTTTTTTTGGCCAGTTTTCTAGTTAGATTTTTTTTTTTCTTCTTACTGTTGAGTTTTAAGGGTTCTTTATATATTCTGGATCCAAGTCCTTCATTGAATGTGATTTGCAAATATTTTTTCATGGTCTGTAGCTGTGTTTTTATCCTCTTGACAGGTCTTTCACAGAATTTTGTTGTTGTTTAGTCAGTCACTAAGTCATGTCCGACTCTTTGCAAGTGCCTGGACTGCAGCATGCCAGGCTTGAATACACATTCCTAATTTAGATGACAAGTGTTTTATCATTGTTTTGCTTTTTATGAATCTTGTTTTAAGTGTTACATCTAAGAGTTTCTGTCTGGTACTTCCCTTGGTGATCAGTGGTTAAGAATCTGCCTCCCAATGCAGGGGACACAGATTCGATCCCTGGTCCAGGAACTAAGATCCAACATGCCATCGGGCAGCTAAGCCCATGTGCCACATCTGCTGAGCCCACACTCTAGAGCCACCAGCTGCACCTACTGAGGTGCACATGCCCTAAAGCTTGTGCTCTACAAACACAGGAGGCACTGCAATGAGAAGCCCACACACTGCAACCAGAGAGTAGCCCCCACTGGCTGCAGCTAGAAAAGACCACACAAAGTAACGGAGACCCAGTGCAGCCAAACTAAGTAAATAAATAAAACTTGAAAAGCAGAAAAACTCAAAAACAAATAATACATTAAAAAATTTTAAAAAGAACTCTAACTCTAGGCTCCACAGATTTTTCTCCCATGTTTACTTCTAAATATTTTATGGTTTTGCATTTATGTCCTTGGTCCATTTTGAGTTTTTGTATGAAGTGTGAAGGTTTTAGATCAAGGTTCATTTTTGACCTGTGGATGTCCAGATACCCCAGTACTGTTTGTTGAAAGGTGTTTTCCGCATTGTATTGCTTCTGTATCCTTGTCAAATTAATTTGAATATATTGCTGTGGATCTATTTCTGGGTGCCCTAATCTGTTTTGCTGATTTGCATATCTGTCCTTCTGCTGATATCACACTGTCCTGATCACTTTAACTGTATGCTAAGTCATTTCAGTCGTGTCCGACTCTGTGCGATCCCATAGACAGAAGCTCACCAGGCTTCCCCCGTCCCTGGGATTCTCCAGGCAAGAACACTGGAGTGGGTTGTCATTTCCTTCTCCAATGCATGAAAGTGAAAAGTGAAAGTGAAGTCGCTCAGTCGTGTCTGACCCTTAGCGACCCCATGGACTGGAGCCCACCAGGCTCCTCCATCCATGGGATTTTCCAGGCAAGAGTACTGGGGTGGGGTGCCATTGCCTTCCCCGCTTTAACTGTATAGTGTGCCTTAACTTCAACCTGAATGATTCCTTTAACTTTTTTCTTCTTTTTCAGAATTGTTTTAGCTACTTTAGACCCTTTTCCTTTCCATGAACACGTTAGAAAAACCTTGTCTGTATTCACACACAAAATAACTTAGCTGGGATTTTGATGGGCATTGCATGGAAATTATAGATCAGTTGGGGGAGAATTGATAACTTTACTATGTAGAGTTTTTCAGTCTATGAACATGGTATTAGATCCTCTGATTTCTTTCAACATTTTGTAATTTTCAGTGTGCAGATACTTGTACGTGTTATACAGAGTCATTTTAAATCTTTAGATTTATTTTAAATTCAGTGAATAGATCAAGTAAATTTACATGACATATGTCAAAAACATGAAATAACCCATGTGTGTGCATGTATAACTGTGTGCAGCCATTTAGAATATATGGTAAAAAGAGATCACACACAGAATGGCAGACATACACACAAAATTGTTTGGGTAAGGGGTAGAATGTGTTTTAATGGCATAAATAACAGATTTCTCTAGGTCCTCAATTTGAACATACCATTAAATCTTAAAGGAAGTTCACTGGCATAATTTAAGAAGTAAGTTAAAAGTGAGTGATTCATTCATTACTTGAATAGGCTATTCGGAATTCTAAATTTAAAAACTCAATGAAATTATAATTTACAAAATGTAGATGTTGATATTGAACACAATTATACCACACAGCCTTCAGATCAATCATATATATTGTGAGAAAACAAGTTTGATATGTTTATAGATTCTTCCGTCATATTTCCTTCTGTATTGGTGAACATTTTGTCCCCATTTGTAGATTCAACAAACATGGATCATGTAGTTCTATAGAATTAACTTTTGAAAAAAGTAGACTAACCTAGTTCAGACCCATGTGGCTCAAGGGTCAGCTGTACTTCATGCTGTATTTTCTATTGTTATTATAGAAAGTGCTTGGGTGTTGGAGCTGGGAAGATTGGCCTAGAATTCTTGATATAATATTGTCTCTGTGAGAAATAGCAGAAATTCATGACTTGGAGAGATATCTTTAACCTTCTTAAACCTGTTTCTTCATGTGAAAAATGGGAATTATAATTCTTTTTCATTTTAAGTAGTGCATTGACAGGTTCAGATGAAGAATCTGACAGGTCTTTTTTTTTTTCCCCCATTTATTGTTGTTGTTTCAGTTGAAGAATAATTGCTTTACAATGTTGTGTTAGTTTTTGCTGAATATTAACATGAATCAGCTATATGAATATATATATCCCCTCCATCCCACCCCTCTAGGTCATCACAGAGCTCTAATGAAGATTAAGTGAGATAATGTATGTAAATAAATGTAGTAGCTGGAAGGTAGGGATATTTAGTAAATTTTAGGTTAGCCAACTCCTTAGCCCTCCTTACAGCCTCCTAATTCCTGGCCCCTGAGTCCTCCAACTTTTAATTGGCTTTTAGAATCATGATACAGAGCAGGGGCTGGAAAACCTTTTTAAATAAAGGGCCAGATAGTCAATGTCTTCGACCTTGCTGGCTGTGCCTCTCCTCTCTGTGCTTGTAGCCCAGAAGCAGTAGGCAATATGTAAATAAATGAGCTTAATTATGTTCCTGTAAAGTTTTATTTATGGACTATGAAATATAATGTTTTCACTTTTCATGAAATATTATTCCTCTTTTGAATCTCTTTCAACTCTGTAGAAATAGAAAATTTACTCTTAGCTCTCAGGCCAAAAAAATTGGGGGGTGATGGGGCAGAAAACTGGGTTTAGTACCTGTCATAGTTTGCTGGCCCCAATAGGGAGGATGACTCTCATGAGCCTGTTACATGACAGTGTTCTCAGTGGCTAAGAACATACACTCTAAAAGAAGACCTGGGTTTCAAATTCTGGCTTTGCCACCTAGTTTGACCTTCCATAAGTTACTTTACTTTCATTTCTAAACTTCAGTTTGCTGACCTAGGACAGTGACTTCTTATGAGGTTTAAAGGAAATAATACAGAAAAGGAGGCGCTTGTACAAATGATTTCAATAGATGGGAGCTGTAAACATCTACAGTCTTCGCTTTTGCAGTTTATGTTGATAAGTTTTTCAAAACCCCATAAGGAACAGTAAGGCATTTCCCATAACTTGTAAAAGATCTTGTTTCTTTGCAAGAAATCTTTGTGTAAACCTTCTGATTTATAAATTTGCCTTTAACTTTCCTTGCAACCACAACCAGAGCCTTGAGGTGAGAAACCTGGGGAGCTGACCCTCTTCTCTCTGAACTATAAAAGCATCACAGAAGGCATTCAAAGCATCTCAGAATCATGAATTAAATCAAAATGAATTGCCAGTTGTTTTTAGGGAGAGAAACCACTAATGAACAGAGTCTTTAACACCATTTTGCTTTTGAGCAGCCTCCCTCTCTGCCATGTGCCTAAAAGATTAAAAAGAAAAGCATACTGATGACACAGCGAAGCACCGAGGCAGCGCTTTGGCAGGAAGCCACTTTAGAACTCTGGTGAGCACAGCAGGATCACGGACTTAGGCCACGTTGAAGTCGGGCTTAGAGCCAAAGCATGCCCACAGTTTAGCCCACTGGCATCCCTCCACCCCAGTCTGAGCCTGATGTAAGGCACAGGTGATGTAAGAATCAGCCAGTATACACACCTGCACGAAGAGCCCAAGGCTAAGCAGACTTAATCACAGCCAGCTGCCAGGACTGAATCCTCAGTAACGGCTAAGAGGTGCTTGGAAGAGGATCATGTGCATTCTCAGTCCCGTCTGACTCTTTGCAACCCTCTAGACTGTAGCCTCAGAGAAGGCAATGGCACCCCACTCCAGTACTCTTGCCTGGAGAATCCCATGGGCGGAGGAGCCTGGTAGGCTGCAGTCCATGGGGTCGCTAAGAGTCGGACACGACTGAGCGACTTCACTTTCACTTTTCATTTTCATGCATTGGAAAAGGAAATGGCAACCCACTCCAGTGTTCTTGCCTGGAGAATCCCATGGATGAAGGAGCCTGGTAGGCTGCAGTCCATGGGGTCGCTAAGAGTCGGACACGACTGAGCGACTTCACTTTCACTTTTCATTTTCATGCATTGGAAAAGGAAATGGCAACCCACTCCAGTGTTCCTGCCTGGAGAATACAAGGGACGGGGGAGCCTGGTGGGCTGCTGTCTATGGGGTCGCACAGAGTCGGACACGACTGAAGTGACTTAGCAGCAGCAGCAGATTGTAGCCTGCCAGGCTCCTCTGTCCATGGGATTCTCCAGGCAAGAATACTGGTGTGGGTTGCCATTTCCTTCTCCAGGGAATCTTCCTGACCCAGGGATCAAACCTACGGCTCCTGCATTGCAAGCCACTTCTTTCCCTCTGCACCACTTGGGAAGCCCCTGAATGAGGAAAGGCTGGGGTTATTAGTGCATCCTACCTCTCCTTGGTAGAATACGTACCTTCTCCTGCCTTTAAGTTATGCAAGCTCGACACCTCAGAACAAAACCAACCTGATGAGGATTGGTCAAGATAGAAGTTGCTAGGTAGCTCATAGAATCGCAACCAGAGTCTACATGTGTCTGTGCACAAAAGAGTTGGGTCTTCACTGGATCCTGCCTAGCCTGCTGTCTTCTCCCAGAGATAAAAGAATACTGGTGTCTGTAGTTGAAAGACTGGAGAGGAGACGTGTGGGGTGGACTGAGATTCTAGATTTAGGGAGGAAGGGGGAACCTTATTGCCTCTGGACCTTCTCCTATTATGTAGGCCTGCCACTAAGGTTCTAAGGCAGATCCTCTCTTGGGGGAGCCCTTGTATCACTAGCACAGAGCCAAGCCCCTTGCTGTTCTAACTTTCCCTGGCTGCTCTGCATTTTTTGGGTAGACTCAAAAATAATTGTGTCCCTTGATGGTGGTCCCTGTTGCAGAGTGACAGTATTTTCTGAGTTTCTTTTATACCCTATTCCCCCACCCCCAGTTATGAACTTGTACTGGAATGCCCACTGTAAGCTGTTTGCTCTTTCACTGTGGTTTCCTCTCCCAGACCAGAATGATCTCGGGAGTCGGGGCAATCCATCAGGATCCTGTGTTGCCTCACCCCAAAGCCCCTCACTGGGGAGGTGCAGATTTTAGAGCAGGAAGGCAACAGCTGCAAACCATATTTTATTTCTGATCTCCTTCCTAGGCCCGGCAGCTGGGCTGGTGCCAACCCTGTGTGACTAAACCAGTGGCTCCTGAAGCCAAGTGATGCTGACTGGCATGGTCCACCCTGCACTGATTTCACCCCTGGTGGAACTAGCCTCTCTACAAAGGATCTGACTCTTCCCTGAGTTTTCCCTAAGGACTCAGAGGTTCTTACAGTGCTATATTCCCCTTCCCAGACACCCACTCAGATCCCTACTGCCTTTATCCCCTCCTCTTGGGAGGAAGCTGGAGGTATGCTGTGACCTTCACTGTCTGATGGTTTGTGAACCGCCCACAGAGACTGGGAGGGGTATTTTTGCATTTTCTCTAGTTGTTTCCCTCAGAAGTAGAAAACTGGGAGACAGTCTCTTTTAAAGTCAGAGAAGCTTTTGTACTCAGACCTGTGTTCTAATCCTAGCTTTATCACTTATTATCATTGCTGGCCCCTTCATTTTAAGGTGGGGAAGTTGATGGTGCTGATGATGGCAACATTTGAGGGAGGCTCTGAAAATTAATGATAATATTTATTAAGCATCGGTCACACTACTGGTTTAAGTACCTGTCCTCTTGCATACACATCCATGTATACATGCACACTTTGTGCTAATTTGTATGCATATTGCTTTTGTAGTGGTGGTGTGGGAATTGCTAGATTTTTGCAAATATTTTTGAAAAGTTTGTTTTTTCCTGACCACTAGAAATGTGTTTTAAGTTAAATTTTTGGAGTAAGGAAAAGCACAGGACAATAATACAAATCATGTGAGATGATCATTGCTACCATTTCCTCATGTAGTGAATTTTCTAAAAAACAAAATGTTTAAAATTTTATTTCATAGGATTATGCTGTACAAACTTTTTTAATGTGAATAATGTATTATCATAAATCTAGTTGTTTTTCTGTACTATGATTTGTAATAGTTGTAGAGTAGGGATTCCCAGGTGGCTCAGTGGTAAAGAACACACCTGCCGAGGCAGGAGACACAGGCTCAATGCCTAGGCCAGGAAGATCCCCTGGCGGAGGAAATGGCAACCCATTCCAGTACTTTTTGTCAGGAAAATTTCATGGAGGGAAGATCCTGGAGGGCTACTGTCCATGGGGTTACAAAGAGTCGAACACGACTGAGCATGATTACGCACCATTGTAAAGTAGTCTTCTGTTTGGAATATCATAATTATCAAATCTCTTATAGTTGACATTTTGGGTTATTTGTATTTTTTTGCTCTGAAAAACTCTAGCTGAGCCTTCTTGCTTTGTTATCTTTATACACATTTGTAACTTCTTTTTAAAATAAGTTTCTAAAAGCAAGTTGGACTAAAAGTAGGAACATTTTTAAAGCTTTGAATCGTTATTAACAAATTTTCTTCCATAAAGGTTTTGCTGTTTTAAATGACCATCAATAGTGGTCCTCTTTTATACCTTCTTTAATTGAGCATTAATTTTGTAAAAGATAAACTATTATATATACATGAAAATTTATCTAATTTCTTCTTATGGCTTATTAACTAGTTATTTTTATAATTTTAAACATTTTCTGATCATGTTCTTTGCCACTTATGTTTGATTTATGATAACCTGTGACATATAAAGCATATGAAATTTATTATCATACTATTAGTTGTAAATATTTATTCACCAGCCATTTGTCTTTTAATTTTTTATGGTAAGGTCTCTTTCTTTCATTTCTCTCTCTTTTCAAAAAAAAAATCAAAATCCATCTATTTTATAGTTAAAGCTTTTAATCTTTTCCTTTATTTAGCATTTGTGCTAGACATTTCCACATCCCACCCCATCCCCCGCTGGAATCACAAAAATATCCAACTGTATATTCTTTCTAAATTATTAACCTATCTTGAATTTGCTGTATCATGAGTATGAGGTCAGTTCAGTTCAGTTGCTCAGTTGTGTCTGACTCTTTGAGACCCCATGGACTACAGCATGCCGGGCTTCCCAGTCCTTCATCAACTCCTGGGCCTACTCAAGCTCATGTCCATTGATTAGGAGCCTACTCAAACTCATGTCCATTGCATTAGTGATGCCATCCGACCATGTCATCCTATGTTGTCCCCTTCTCTTCCTGCCTTCAATCTTTCCCAGTATCAGGGTCCTTTTCACTGACTCAGTTCTTCGCATCAGATGGCCAAAGTACTGGAGTTTCAGCCTCAGCATCAATTCTTCCAATGAATATTCAGGACTGATTTCCTTTAGGATGGACTGCTTGGACCTCCTTGCTGTTCAAGAGACTCTCAAGAGTTTCCTCAAACACCACAGTTCAAAAGCATCAATTCTTCAGCGCTCAGCTTTCTTTATAGTCCAGCTGTCACATCCACACATGACTACTGGAAAAACCATAGCTTTGAGTAGACGAACCTTTGTTTGTCCCTACTTTTTAATATGCTGTCTAGGTTGGTCATAGCTTTTCTTCCAAGGAGCAACTGTCTTTTAATTTCATGGCTGCAGTCACCATCTACAGTGATTTTGGAGCCCCTCAAAATAAAGTCTGTCACTGTTTCCATTGTTTCCCCATCTATTTGCCGTGAAGTGATGGGACCAGATGCCATGATCTTAGTTTTCTGAATGTTGAGTTTTAAGCCAACTTTTTCACTCTTCTTTTTCACTTTCATCAAGAGGCTCTTTAGTTCTTCTTTACTTTAGTTTTCTTTACTTCTTTACATAATGGTGTCATCTGCATATCTGAGGTTATTGATATTTCTCCTGGCAGTCTTGATTCCAGCTTGTGCTTCATCCAGCCCAGCATTTCACATGATGTTCTTTATATATGTTAAATAAGCAGGGTGACAATATACAGCTTTGATGTACTTGTTTTCCTGTTTGGAACGTCTGTTGTTCCACGTCCATTTCTAACTGCTGGTTCTTGACCTGCTCAGTGATTTCTCAGAAGGCAGGTCAGGTGGTCTGGTATTCCCATCTCTTTCAGAATTTTCCAGTTTGTTGTGATCCACACAGTCAAATGCTTTGGCATAGTCAGTAAAAATAGAAATAGATAGTTTTCTCGAACTCTCTCTTTTTTTGATGATCCAGCAGATGTTGGCAATTTGATCTCTGGTACCTCTGTCTTTTCTAAATCCAGCTTGAACATCTGGAAGTTCATGGTACTGTTGAAGCCTGGCTTGGAGAATTTTGAGCATTACTTTGCTAGCATGTGAGATGAATGCAATTGTGCTTTAGTTTGAGCATTCTTTGGCATTGCCTTTCTTTGGGATTTGGAATGAAAACTGACCTTTTCCAGTCCTGTGACCACTGCTGAGTTTTCCAGGTTTGCTGGCATATTGAGTGTAACACTTTCACAGCATCATCTTTTAGGATTTGAAATAGCTCAACTAGAATTCTATCACCTCCACTGGCTTTGTTCATAGTGATGCTTCCTAAGGCCTACCTGACTATGCATTCCAGGATATCTGGCTTTAGGTGAGTGATCACACCATCGTGGTTATCTAGGTCATGACAATCTTTTTTGTATAGTTCTTCTGTGTATTCTTGCCACCTCTTCTTAATATCTTCTGCTTCTGTTATATTCATACCATTTCTGTCCTTTATTGTGCTCATCTTTGCATGAAATGAGGTAGGAATTATTATTTTAATAGGTATGATAGCTATTTCTTTAAAAACTTATTAAAACCAATCAAAATATTTTGAGTCCATAGATACACATTAAAAATAACAAAACCCAAGCCTCCAGATGGAAATATATTTCAGGGAATATTTTTTTAAAAAATCTGTGCTTAGTAATGAGAAGATACTACTCCGGCAATTTTAGTTAATTTTAAATAGCTGAAGTGCCATATTTAAAATCTATATTAACCTTTTTGTGTTACTTAGGTGGCTACTGGGAGTTCATTTTAACTTCTTTTTCTCTGGATATGTTTTTTCTGTCACAATCTCTGTTTTTGGAGCAGCCTGACCTTCTGGACAGTATCTCTCTGCAGAGAAAACTTGTGGATCTTTCCAGTTTCTGTGGATCCTTCCAGTCTTCTGATAGCTCTGCTTTAGCTTTCATCCTTTTAATTTATGAGTCATTTATCTAGTCTTTAAAAAACTCTTGATTTTCCAGTAGCCCCGCCTATTTTGAAACAGTGATGTAAGTTGACCACAGGTAAAAAATCACAAAATCACTGATGACTTGGAAAAATCAGATGTATTCAGAGGAAGAGCACTGATTCTTTGTACCTCCTGTTTCAGGAAAAGATGAAAGGGAAGAACAAGCTGGTGCCTCGCCTGCTGGGGATCACCAAAGACTCAGTGATGCGTGTGGATGAAAAGACCAAGGAAGTGTTGCAGGAGTGGCCGCTGACCACAGTCAAGCGCTGGGCAGCCTCACCCAAGAGCTTCACACTGGTAGGGACTGGCTGAAGGCAATGAGTGGGCTAGCATATTCTGGGTGATACCATGGGGCCGGGGAAACAAGACAAGCCCGTTGGCCTTCCCTGGCCTTGGAGAGGGACAGGTGGCGGGGGTCCCTAGGGCAGGGAGTAGGGGTAGTCACTGTTCTAGAAGTGAGGGAGATGTCTGAGCGCTGGGTCTCCTTAGCCACCTCTTTCTCTCTGGTCCTCTAAGGCTATCTGAGTTCCTTAATTAGAAAGAGCCATTCAAGGATGATTCTCGGTCTTCTGTGGTTCTGATGCCATCCCCAGTATAGCCTAAAAAGCAATTTGATGATGCTGTGAGGCCGTAGGGATGCTTCTCATCTCTAGTTTTAGAAGTTTCTAAATAAGCTCTTAAGAATTGTGACATCTTGCCAAGCTGTGTTTTCCCAGCCTGCCTATGAAGAGAATGTGCTATACAGTGGAAATAGCAGACTGTGGGGTAGTGTTCGAAATCAGCTTTCCTTCCCAGTTCTATGCCTTTGCTCAAGTTGCTTCTCCTCTCTGAGCTTTAACGTCCTTGGTTGTGAAATGGGAGTAGTAATACCTGTTTCTCAGTTACCAGAGTCAAATGAGACGATGATAACAAAATGCCCAAAGTGAAATACACTGAATGTAGGGAGGATGTGTGTTTGTTCCAGACTTTTAAACTTGTGAATTCTTCCTCCCAACCTCACTATCTGCTTTTAGCAGAGTATACCGTGTGGCCCTCACTATAGCCAGCCACACTGATATATGAAAATCAGTAGTGCAATTATTTATAGTGTGTATTGAGCCATAAGAGAATCAGAAAGTGTTGAAATTTGTCAGTTTCTTCAGAACTCCTAAATTGTACTATTCTCCGGCTCTCATGAACACTTGAAATATCTGCATCTAGGCAAAATCTTACATCAGAGCATCAGAAAAAAAGATATCAAGAAGGGGCCTTGGTGGGAATATTAGTTATCTAATTTGAGCATTGACTCTTGCCAATTGGGAGGAATCTTCAGAAAACATACCTTCCTTCCATTTAGGTCTACTTACCTGCCATGCTTTTTGAGTATAGTTGTTTAAGTATTTCTTCTATATATTATACATTGACCACTACATGAAATGGTATTACTTTTGTTTCATCTGCATAAAAAGATTGAAGAAAACACATGAGGTGAAGGGTATAATTTACTTCTGTTTTTATCCATCTCATTGCTCTTTCTCTTTCTAAAGTTCCCAAGTTCCCAGTTTTGTTTTGTTTTCATTTTCTTTGTGTTCAGAGAGTTTTTCTTAAGCCATTCTTCAAAGGTAAATCTGCTAGCAACAAATTCTTTAGTTTTCCTTTAGCTGACTGAGAATCTTCTTATTTTCCCTTCATTCATGAAGATTAATTTTGCCAGATACAGAATTTGAGATTCTCAGTTCTTTTAGCACTTGAAAAATGTCATTCCACTTCTCTCTGGCCTCTGCCGTTTCAGCATAGAAACTTTCTGGCATCGTGTTGGTGTTCATTTATAGGTAACATGCTGCTTTTCTATGAATGTTTTGAAGATTGTCTTTTTCTAATTTTCACAAGTTCTTGGTGTGGATTTCTTAGGCTTATTCTGTTGTAGGGTTTGCTTAGCTTCTTGAATTTGTAGGCTTATGTCATTTACTATTTTTTATAAGTTTTCAGTCATTGTTTCTTTATATATATATATATATTGAAACTCCAGTACTTTGGCCACCTCATGCAAAGAGTTGACTCATTGGAAAAGACTCTGATGCTGGGAGGGATTGGGGGCAAGAGGAGAAGGGGACAACAGAGGATGAGACGGCTGGATGGCATCACAGACTCCATGGACATGAGTCTGAGTGAACTCCGGGAGTTGGTGATGGACAGGGAGGCCTGGCGTGCTGCGATTCATGGGGTCACAAAGAGTCGGACACAACTGAGCGACTGATCTGATCTTATATATGTATATATTTTGGTCCAACAGTAGGAGGCTCTATTCTCCTTCTGTGTTTCTGATGATATGGATATTAGGTCTTTTTTTAATTGTCCTACAGATCCCTGAGGCTCTGTTTTGTTTTGCCTGTTTTCTGTTGTTTCACTTGCTAAATTTTATCAATCTATTTTCAAGCTGACTGGTTCTGTTCTTTGTCATTTCCACAGTACTATTTTATCTATCCCATGAGTTTTTTACTTAGATTATGGCATTTTTTTATTCTCAAATTTCAGTCTGGTTCTTTTTTATGACTTAAATTTCTTTGTTAGGCCTCTTGTTTTCATTTGTTTCAGGAGATTTTGTAATTGTTAAAGCATTTTTTATGATTCAGAATTTAAAAATTCTTACCAGATAATTCCAACATCTGATTCATTTCAGTATTGGCATCAGTTGATTATCTTTTTTTCTCCCCTTACCTTGTATTCATCCTGGTTCTTGACATGAGTAGTGATTTTTAATTATATCCTAGATGCTTTGGGGGGAAGGCAATGGCACCCCCACCCCAGTACTTTTGCCTGGAAAATTCCATGGACAGGGGAGCCTGGTGGGCTCCAGTCCATGGGGTCGCTAAGAGTCGGACACGACTGAGCGACTTCACTTTCACTTTTCACTTTCATGCATTGGAGAAGGAAATGGCAACCCACTCCAGTGTTCTTGCCTGGAGAATCCCAGGGACGGGGGAGCCTGGTGGGCTGCCGTCTATGGGGTCGCACAGAGTCGGACACGACTGAAACGACTTAGCAGCAGCAGCAGCAGCAAATGCTTTGGATTTTATATTAGGAAACTCCTGATCTTCTTTAAATCTCTGTTTTCATAGACAGTTACCTTGTTTAGGTTTGGTGTATAGTCCAATGTTCTGGCATACTTCTGTGGACTTGAGTTGCAATGGAAATTTATTTTCTGAGCCCTAGCAATGTTCTGGACTTCCTTGTCCTTCTGACATTGCTGGGTTCCTGCTCAAAGCCTGCTAGTGCTATCTAAGAGGGAATAAAGTAATTCCTATGGCCACCTACTATTAACAGGTGACCTTTCTTAGGAACACAGAAGGTAAATGGAGGGGAGGGAGACACAGGGGCTTCACTGTGGCCACTGCTGCAGAGTGATCAGACCACCTGCCTGGCTGGGTTGTGGGGAAGGGCCTGGGATGGCCAGGCTCTCACTGCTTTGCAGCCGTCCATGAGCAACTCAGTTGTGAAGCTGCTTGAGGCTCCCAATTAGGTCTTTGTTGGGCTTCCCATCTCCTGGTCCCTTGGCCAGAGAGAACAGACTTTCATAAACTTCCTGTTGGAGGTTCCAAGTTTCAGGCCTCTCCAGCACTCAGCCTTGGAAATGTGGGATATAAAATAAAACTCGAGAACTCATCAGATTGTGGTCCCTCGAGTACTGAGGTCACCAGTCAGTACAACTTTCCAGTTTTCAGAGCCCTTCCATTGTTTTTTGAATACATTTTAGGGTGTTGTATTTAAGGCAGATGAGCAAGAACAAGTGAATCTATGCCAGAACTTGTTCCAAGATTGGACCCCCTCACCTTTGAAACTGGTGATGTGACTGTATTTCTTCTAACATGAGTTTTTGCCTCCTAGGATTTTGGGGAATATCAGGAAAGCTACTACTCCGTACAGACCACTGAAGGAGAGCAAATATCCCAGCTGATTGCAGGCTACATTGACATCATCCTCAAAAAGGTATTTCATACTGTGCAGATTAGATAGCACTTCTTTATTAAAAAGTCTCAGTTTAGATGATGTAGCTACCTGGAAAATAAAAAGCTCCTGTAAAGTACTTGATGCGCTATTGGAATCTTTAGCATTAAGATTGCTTGAGTGTGCAGTCTTTGACTGCATATCCATTTCTAATTTTGCTGCAGCTCACATTTGTGTCATTGACAGCCAGGTAGTGAACAACAGGGTATCATTTAGCTAATGAATGAGCCTAGCTCACCCCTCAGCACCTTCCTCTCTAGGTAATTGTTACACTTTCCTCTCTAGAAACTGGGCTGAGGGCCTAAAGATTTTCTTTCATTTTTTTCTTTTCTCTCATCCAGTTTTAATGAGGGGGAGGGTGTTATATGCCATCGTGGTACATAAAATAACCTTTCCTAAGGTTTCAAGATACCACCCACTGAAATAGCCAAGTTCTAGTAGAGTATTAGTGTCTTAATTTTTACTATATGAAATTTTCTGTGCAATAATATATACAAAAGGCATTATATATATATTAAATATTACATTTATTTTTCATTATACCTATTGATTTTATTCACCTATCACTTATTAAATATCCCATACAAGGAATTTGGGGTCAACCTTAACGTACCTGCTTATGTGGCTCATTTTAAAAGGCCTCCCTAAAAGGATCTTGTGTCACGACCTGCTAACTTTCATGTTTGTCTTGTTTTACCTCAGAAACAAAGTAAAGATAGATTTGGACTGGAGGGCGATGAGGAGTCAACTATGTTAGAAGAATCTGTCTCCCCTAAAAAGTAAGTGTATTTAAGATCAGGGAAAACTGCCTTCTTCCAGCATGGGTTTCCTAGGCCAACTCTGGGCTGGTTGCCCTGAAGTCCTTCACATGGAGGAGGTGATAATGGATGAGATAGATGAGTCTTGCATCTCAAAGTGTGGTTCCCCAGACCATTGTCATCACTGTTGAGGATGTCCTGTTGGGGTTAGGGCGGCTGGGGATTTCAGGGAGACACGGAAGACCATGTGGTACTTAATTCCATCTTTAGACATGGTAAGCCTTCATGTCCCACTTTGAATTTCTGATTTAAATCTCATAAACTGCATCATTATCATCAAAGCCTGGAGAGTGAGTTCAGTTCTGTATCTTTTGGGCTAGGGACCTACCCAGTAGGGGAATTTTTGTTTATGAGACGCTAGTTACTGCCACCCCACTCCAGTACTCCTGCCTGGAAAATCCCATGGACGGAGGAGCCTGGTGGGCTGCAGTCCATGGGGGTGGCTAAGAGTCTGAGCGACTTCACTTTCACTTTTCACTTTCACGCATTGGAGAAGGAAATGGCAACGCACTCCAGTGTTCTTGCCTAGAGAATCCCAGGGACAGGGGAGCCTGGTGGGCTGATGTCTATGGGGTTGCACAGAGTCAGACACGACTGAAGTGACTTAGCAGCAGCAGTTACTGCCATGCTTGATATACATGTCATGAGGTAGCAAAAGGAAATGGTAAAAACATGGACTCTGGAGCCAGAGTTAGTGGGTTTCAATCTGGGGTCTGTGTTTCAATGTGTGGCCTTGAGGGCATTATGAGTTTTCTCTGTCTCCTTCATCTCGTCTATAAAATGAGAATAATGATTGATAGTACTACCTCATAAGTTGATTTTGATGCTTGAGTTCTTAATAATGCTTATAAAACAAAGCACATTAAGCCATCTCCAGGACATAATACATACTTGCTATTTTTGTCATTATTTTAAATTTAGAGCAGTCTCAATTTAGCCCCATTTTGTGAGTGAGGAAACTGAGATTTATTAAAATTTAGGAATAGGCAAGACTTGTTGAGAAGCCTGTTCACCTGCTCCCTTGATATTAATAGAGCATTGTAGTGACAGTTTTTCTTGTCTATACTGCGTGTGTCCATCTTGCTGTCTTACTTGATCCCAGCAACATCCCCCATGGAAGAGGTAGGCTAGATCTTGTCATCCTCAGACTGGATGAGGAATCTGAAGCTTGTGGAGGTCAGTTGAGATGCACACCTGGGGCCGAGCTAGGACTCGGATTCAGGTCTGCGACATCTCCTCTAGGGCGCTGTCCTAGGGAAGCATCTTGAACTTGCCCAGTCGTAGTCTGTTCCTCTACCTTAGCTGCTGTGTACCACTTTCTCACAGTTTGCATCATAATCCCCTTGAAGTGTTTCTCTATTTGTCCCCTATTAGTATACAACTTGGAGCCAAACTTGATGTACTGCATTTCAAGTACTGTGTGGTACCCTCTGGCAAAAGACTTGAATTTCTCGGAGTTATTAATGACCATCAGATGAATGTTAGTAAGCTAGTGCTTCCTAATAGGGTCAGCTGTGCACTTCACAGGATTCCACTGCACTTGAACTTCTCCTAAGAGAAGCTCAGTAAGTGTCTGTGCCCTGAGTGCTGGGACCCTCCCCTGCCTGGCGCCGCTGCAGCCCCCTCCCCACTGCAGAGGGCATCACAGTCCAGGGAGATCCTCATCACGAGATCTTTCACTTCTCCCTGAATTAGACATTGGCTGAGTTCTTGGAATGCAGCTGAGCTCTGAGAGGAGCCTCAGATGCACCCTCTCTAATGCCAGTTCCTCTGCAGATGTTAACGTCACTCCATGGCTACCTGTTGATTGGTACCCTAACTGACTCACATCCTTTGCCCTGGGCAACAGGAAGTACACTGTGATGGTTCCAGAATCCTGGGACAGAGGCTCCTGTGCCTTAATACAGCTACTCACCAACCCTGTCCCACTCCCTCCGCACCCCCCAATACAGATTCTCCCACATTCCCTGTGGGTTTGTCCTCTGGGTTATCAGATTCTTACCCTCATGTGCTCAAAGTCCTTTACACTCACCTCTCATTCCAGGAAAATATCAAGGGGTAAAAACTTGAAAAATTTTTTTACTAGATGCCCTGGGAGTCTTCCCAGACTTAAGTTGAAATCATTTGGATGAGGTACCAAGGTCAGCCAGTCATCAAGGCTCCACAGGTGTTGAAACATCCTCTGTGGTCAGTGGCTTTCCACCTGGGGAAGGAGAGCTAAGCTGAGGGAGATGTGAAGTTCACTTCCACATTTCTTCCTTCAAACTAAGGATTACTGATCTCTGTCCCCAGGGCTTAGAATAGAACCTGGCATGCAGTAGATTTGTGTTGAATGAATGCTATTTCAGGTAGAATTTACCAAATACTACATCATTGTATCCAGAACATTCACTTAGGCCTAGAATGTCATTGTTTTCTGTGTCTTTCTGAACAGCTAATAGCATAAAGCCAGTAATTAATTACAGTACTGATTATATAAAAGGATTCATTCATCTCAGGGTTTTGCTGAGCATTTTAGTGCTGTTACCTTATTCATGATTCTGTCTAAATTTGCCTCTTTTAAATTGGTTGTCATAGCATGAAGCACGAATGTTGCTGACACCTGTGGTATCAGGTGACATGACACTCCATGTGAGCAGCCACCTCGCAGTGACCAAAGCTTCTGTTCCCTGCAGGTCCACCATCCTGCAGCAGCAGTTCAATCGCACCGGGAAGGTGGAGCATGGATCGGTGGCGCTGCCAGCTGTAATGCGCTCTGGCTCCAGCGGGCCTGAGACCTTCAATGTTGGGAGCATGCCCTCCCCACAGCAGCAGGTCATGGTTGGGCAGATGCACCGCGGCCACATGCCCCCACTGGTGAGGCTCCCGGGGGCCTTGCCCTGCCCATCACTAGGCTGCCCCTGGTGCCCAGGGAGCAATACCAGCCTGGTGATGGGTTGTGTGTATTATCCCTACTCTTGCTACTTCCTGTCTGCACCCTGGCTCTTCAGCTCTGCAGTCCCAAATGTCCAATTCCCAGTGTGTTTTCTTTTAAATGGATGCCTCTGTCAGTGCTCTGTCTAGGACTACAGGTGTCCTCAAGGGCTGGACAAGAGCCAGTGGCCTCTCCACGTGGTTTGTGAGTGAGGGCTAGGACCCTGCTCACCCACTTGCTCATCAGCCCAGTACCCCTCAGAGAGGCTCAGAAGTAGTCCAAGTCTGTTCCACTCCACACATGCCCCAAGCACATCATTGGTTTCTTGCACTGTGCTCATCTGCCTGACTGGGTCTCTCTGGAATCTCATGCTTTGAGACAAGAACTTTTTGAAAGCAGAAGAGCCTGAAAGCCCAGAAGTAATTTGACTGAAGAAGCATGTTGACTGTATTGTAGGTTTGGGTGAAAATTTACTTACCAAGAATTCAAATGTAACACCCACATGATTCCTGTGCAGGGGAACTTCTGTTCTAAATACTCAAGGGTTGGGTCCCCTGAGCTCCCAGCAGGGGACTCTTTCTGAGCCTTCTTGTCAGCTAATTACACTCTCTACACTCTGCTGATTATAATCACTCTATTGCAAACACCCCTATTTAGTATTCTATTCATGTATTACAATACCTATTTCCAGCCCCAGTTGAAATAGGAGGTGGTTCAGGCAGTTCGTTGAGAGGTACTCTGGACCGCTGTGTCTTGATCCCAGATCCAATTTCCTTGCTTACGTAGAGGCTCTGTTGCTAGGCCAGGAGCATGGTGTGACCCCTGTGTTACCTACCTTTGCAGACCTCAGCCCAGCAGGCCCTAATGGGGACCATCAACACGAGCATGCACGCTGTCCAGCAGGCCCAGGACGACCTTAGCGAGCTCGACTCCCTGCCACCTCTCGGTCAGGACATGGTGAGGGTCGTTCAGCACTTTTTTTTTTTAAAGTATATTTTCTTTTTAAAAATATTTGTTTATTTGGCTGTGCCAGTCTTAATTACAGCACATGGGATCTTTAGTTGTGGCCTATGGGATTTGTTTCCCTGACCAGGGATTGAATCCAGACCCCCAGCCTTGGAAGCATGGAGTCTTAGCCACTAGACCACCAGGGAAGTTCAGTATTTTTATTTGATGTCTCTGCCCTCACAGAAAATGGGATTCTGCACTCTGACTGGATTCAGTGAGGTGAATCTCTGTCTCCAGCTGGGTGAGGTGCCAATCCATATTTTTTTTTAAGAGATGGGGTCCCTGTCTTTAAGCTGCACCCAAGGAAGAGGGTACTAGTGATAAAGAACCCACCTGCAATGCAGGAAACATAAAAGATACTGATTTGATCCCTGGGTTGGGAAGATCCCCAATCCAGTATTCTTGCCTAGAGGATCCCATGGACGGAGGAGCCTGGGGGCTATAGTCCATGGGGTCACAACGAGTTGGACATGACTGAAGCAATTTAGCACTTAGCACAGGAAGAAAGAATCATAAAATGCTACGGGCTATTGGCAGTAACCCTTTAGGCTAAGAACTTAGACTCAAGTGAGGCCCAAATTCCAGGCCCACAGCTCAGTGGCTATGTCATTCTGGGCAACTTACTCTCCATAAAGTCCACTTTGTTATCCCTGAGAAGAGCTGTTGTGAGGGTTGACAGTACAGCCACGTACAAAGTTCTTCCCTTGTGTGCAGGCTTCCCTTGTGGCTCAGCTGATAAAGAATCTGCCTGCAATGTGGGAGACCTGGATTCGATCCCTGGGTTGGAAAGATCCCCTGGAGAAGGGAGCAGCTACTCACTCCAGTTTTCTGGCCTGGAGAATCCCATGGACTGTATAGTCTCTGTACTGTTCTCTAGACTGTTCTCACTGTGTAGTCCATGGGGTCACAAAGAGTTGGACTGAGCACCTTTCACTTTCACTTCACAAAGTTCTTAGCCCCACACCTAACACAGTGCAAGCCCAGTGAGTATTAGCTGGATTTGTTTGTTAATCCTGGTGGTTCTCGCACTCGAGCAAACCTCAGAGTCATCCAGAGGCTAAAAATGGGTCCCTCCCCCATTTTGTCTGACTCAGTTGGTCTGGGGTGGGGCCAGAGAATTTGTATTTCCAGCAAGTTCTCAGGTGCTACTGCTTGTCTGGGAACCATGCTTTGTGAACTGCTGGGTTCCTACTACTGAACTTTTCAATGAGGCAGGGCAATTAACTGCCTTCCTGTAGCAGCCATTGCATGAAATCATCTAGTCCCTTGCTGTTTAAATTGTGATCCCCAGGCCAGCAGCATTGGCAGCACCTAGGATCTTGCGAGAGGTACAGAATCTTAGGCCTTACTCTGCCCTTCTGAATCAGAATTTACGTTTTAGTTCCCAGCTGTTTTGTGTACACAGGGAAGTTTGCCAAGCACCGGCTACCATTGTCATTCTCTGTCCCGCTTTGCACATTAGAATTACCTGAAAGGCTTAAAGGACAAAGCCAAGGGCCCAGGTCAGACCAAGCAGATCAGTGTTGCTGGAGGTGGGGCGTGGGTTTCCATGCTGTTTCATCTCTCTTTGTGGTTCTCATATGCAGCCAGGGTTGGAAACCATGGCTGTAGTACTGCCTGGACATCACAGGGGCAGAACCAAGACACGGTTTGTAGCCTCGTCTCATCCAGCCAGGACAGCTGCCTCCAAGTTCCCTCTGCTCGGTGTGTTTTTCATTTGTGTACCTGTAAACCTGAAGGGTGCAGCATCCTCAAAGCTGTTTCTCTCAAGTCTCTGAAGTTATTAAGTATTTTGCTTTCAGGAACTTGAGACTAAAAATACATATGGCAGCCTCCCATATCCAACACAGTTGGGAGAGGGAGTTTTTAAATATCTGGACTTAATATTCTTGCTTCACCAATTTTTGAAGAATTAATATATAAAATATTTTACTGCTAGACATACTCTGAATCAAGATTAATATCTGGGGACTATTTGGGGAAGGAGACCAGAACCATCATGGGATCACCATTGCCAATGTAAGCACTCATTGGCTAAGACCAGAAATGGCAGAATTTGCTAAGAGTCACATGAGCATAAAGTATAAAAACTAGAAAGGTTTCAAAAGGCCACTGAGTTTGTACAGTAGAAGAAATTTAGGCACAGGAACTGGGTGAAGTTTGCTCAATGTCATTTGACATATTATGGATCCAGAGCAGGGATCCTGAAGACCACCCCTCAAAATCCTGCCGGGAAAGGTGCACATCAACATGATATTCATGTCATAAAAGACAGTTGCTACGCTGAGAGAAGACTCTCAGCTAAAATACCCTGATTCTCACTCCATTCTCTAAAAAAATGAAGATGAAAATTAGCAGCAGTGATTCGGGGGTGATAAATCTGCCTGCCACTGCAGTAGACACAGGAGATGCAGGTTCAGCCCCTGAGTTGGAAGGATCCCATTGAGTAGGCAGTGGCAGCCCACTCCAGTTTTCTTGCCTGGGAAATCCCATGGACAGTGGAGCCTGGAGGGCTATAGCCCATGGGGTCAGAAGGAGTCAGACATGACTGAACATGCACGTTGGTGCCACTGTGCAGTATTATTATAAGATACTAATTATCTCCATTTTTTTAACTGAATTTACCTATGTAAAACCACAGAGAGTTTTTGTCTCCAAAATCTTAAAGAAAAGGTAACCCAAGTAAGAAGCATTGAGCATTTTCATTCCATGTGGCATGAATGAATGAGCAAGAGACCGGTTAAGGACATTGTTAAAGATGACGTAAGGGCCTCATGGGTGCCGGCCCAGTGAGAGGAGTGTGGTCAGAATGCTGGTCTCATTTTATGGCATGGCTTCTCTGGTTTCCTGGGTAACCCTGTGCAGCGATTGTGTCATGCAGTTATCTGGTTTTGCAGGCATCTAGGGTGTGGGTTCAGAATAAAGTGGATGAATCCAAACACGAAATCCACTCTCAAGTCGATGCCATCACAGCTGGAACCGCGTCAGTTGTTAACCTCACAGCCGGTGAGTCCCTGAGGGATTTGTGGTATATTGTGGTTTTGTTCAAAACAAAAAAAGAAATTCTTATTCTTTGATTGAAGCAACAGATTTTTCCTATTCTGAGAGGAGAGTCTATTTTTAGGCCCTCACAATGCTTCAAGCATTTTCTCCACCTGACCCAGGAGAAATGCGGGGAACCTCTCTTGCCTTTGTGACTGTATCAAGCACCCTCAGTGAAAAGCATTTACTCAGCCCATTATCCATCAAGCTGCTGGACATACTTCAAAGTTTATTGAGGCCAGTTTCTGCCTTCTGAGAGCTTACAGTCTCAAAATGGTTTTGTATGACTAGCTGTCACGGGTGCCTTCCTCCATCTTGTCTAGCTGTGGTCTTCTCTGGATTGCATGGCTCTCAGCCTCACGTTGTCAAGTGAGAGCCAGGGACGATCTTGGCATCACCAAGCAGCCTTGCAGGGTTTCAGGGACAGAGTTGACCTCTCCAAGCTGCTGACCTTGGAGAGGCCTTCTGAAAAGCACTGTGAGATGCTAGTTTTAAAGGTGTTCACGCTCAGAATCTCAAAGTGTGAGACCTCAGGGTGAAAGGACCTCGTGAAGAGCAGCCTTGGAGATGGGGAGACGAGACGTCTGACTCTTGCAGGATGTCGCAAAGGGGCGGCGTCTGCTGCCAGTGTCACCGCCTGTCTCGTGTTACCCTGGGCTCTCCGCAGCCTTCACCACCCTTCTCTGATGGTGTCAATCCTTCTCTGTCCCAGGTGATCCTGCGGACACCGACTACACTGCCGTGGGATGCGCCATCACCACCATTTCTTCCAACCTGACGGAGATGTCCAAGGGCGTGAAGCTGCTAGCAGCCCTCATGGATGACGAGGTGGGCAGCGGGGAGGACTTGCTCAGAGCCGCAAGGACCCTCGCCGGGGCTGTGTCAGATTTGCTGAAAGCTGTGCAGCCAACTTCTGGAGAGGTGAGCTTTGGGGTGAGCAGTCACTCAAGGTTCTTTTTTTTAACTTTTTATTTTGTGTTGGGGTATAGACAATTAACAATGCTGTGGTAGTTTCCGTGGACGGTGAGGGGACTCAGCCATGTATAGACATGGATCCATTCTCCCCCAAAGTCACTCAAGCTCTGATGAGGTAGGTGCAGCCTTTGAGACCCATGGGACTCTTGCTTCCCTAGCTGCTCCTTCCATCCCAGTGGCTCACGTTACCACACTGCAAGGTTTGGGGTTGCTGAGCTGTGTGCAGAAGCTATGGTGCAGCCTTTGATACTGGCTAAGCATACTGACATTCGCTGGATCATTGAAAAAACAAGAGAGTTCCAGAAAAAGATCTATTTCTGCTTTATAGACTATGCCAAAGTCTTTGACTGTGTGGATCACTATAAACTGTGGAAAATTCTGAAAGAGATGGAAATACCAGACCACCTGACCTGCCTCTTGAGAAACCTGTATGGAGGTCAGGAAGCAACAGTTAGAACTGGACATGGAACAACAGACTTGTTCCAAATAGGAAAAGGAGTACATCAAGGCTGTATATTGTCACCCTGCTTATTTAACTTCTATGCAGAGTACATCATGAGAAACGCTGGGCTGGAAGAAGCACAAGCTGGAATCAAGATTGCTGGGAGAAATATCAACAACCTCAGCTATGCAGATGGCACCACCCTTATGGCAGAAAGTGAAGATGAAAGTAAAAGAGGAGAGTGAAAAAGTTGACTTAAATCTCAACATTCAGAAAACTAAGATCATGGCATCTGGTCCCATCACTTCATGGGAAATAGATGGGGAAACAGTGGAAACAGTGTCAGACTTTATTTTTGGGGGGCTCCAAAACCACTGCAGATGGTGATTGCAGCCATGAAATTAAAAGATGCTTACTCCTTGGAGGGAAAAGTTATGACCAACCTAGATAGCATATTAAAAAGCAGAGATATTACTTTGCCAGCAAAGGTCCGTCTAGTCAAGGCTATGGTTTTTCCAGTGGTCATGTATGGATGTGAAAGTTGGACTGTGAAGAAGGCTGAGCGCCGAAGAATTGATGCTTTTGAACTGTGGTGTTGGAGAAGACTCTTGAGAGTCCCTTGGACTGCAAGGAGATCCAACCACTCCATCCTAAAGGAGACCAGTCCTGGGTGTTCACTGGAAGGACTGAGGCTAAGGCTGAAATGCCAATACTTTGGCCACCTCATGCGAAGAGTTGACTCATTGGAAAAGACTCTGATGCTGGCAGGGAATGGGGGCAGGAGGAGAAAGGGACGACAGAGGATGAGATGGTTGATTGGCCTCACCAACTCAATGCACATGAGTTTGGTGAACTCCGGGAGTTGGTGATGGAGAGGGAGGCCTGGTGTGCTGTGGTTCCTATGGTCACAAAGAGTCAGACATGACTGAGCGACTTAACTGAACTGAAGCATTACTCTGGTGATAAAGGTCCATATAGTTAAGACTATGGTCTTCCTAGTAGTCACATGTGGTTGTGAGATCTGGACTGTAAAGAAGGCAGAGCACCAAAGAATCGATGCCTTCCAACTCTGGTGCTGGAGAAGATTCCTGAAGGTCTCCTGGATAGCAAGGAGATCAAACCAGTCAGTCTTAAGGGAGATCAACCCTGAATACTCGTTGGAAGGACTGATGCTGAAGCAAAAACTCCAGTATTTTGGTTATCTGATGTGAACAGCCAACTCTTTGGAAAAGTCCCTGATGCTAGGAAAGATTGAGGGCAGAAGAAGAGGATGTCAAAGGATGAGATGGCTAGATCGCATCACTGATGCATTGGACATGAACCTGGGCAAACTCTGGAAGATGATCAGGGACAGGGAAGCTTGGCATGCTGCAGTCCATGGAGTCGCAAAGAGTTGGACATGACTGAGCGACTGAACAACAACAAGCTCTTAGAAGGAAGCCTCCCTTCCCCGACCCAAGGCTACTTGATTAGATGTAACCTGAGAAACTAACACACACATGACAAATACACAGTAAAGGGAATACAAGTCTGTGCCCTAATTTCCTACCAGTTGAATGAGGCTTGTTAATTGATTGGTTCAAATCTATTCAGACGTTGCTGGTTTTGAGCCATCAGGTAGTTCCTTGCACAGATTCCACAAGCACGTGTATGTCTCCTGTCTGGCAGACAGTTCGAGTTTATTGGGCTGCAGGAGGAAGCCAGCCTGTGGGACTCCTCTTCCTGTGCTGCCCTGTCTGATGCTGCTGGGGAGACAGTGCGTTCTCTCTCCCACTAAGATGTGCTCTGTGTTTGTAGCCTCGACAGACAGTTTTGACCGCCGCTGGAAGCATAGGACAAGCCAGCGGGGATCTTCTGCGGCAGATCGGAGAGAATGAGACTGACGAGCGATTCCAGGTAAGATATTTGCAGTCTGTAATCTTGGACCCTAAGTGATGGTCTTAGACCCAAGCAGGGAGAAGGTAATGAAAAAACGGAGTCTTCCTTGAACTGACAAGAGAAGGGTAAAGGCGGATTATCTTAGAGTGTGATCTTTTATGTGTTAACAAAAAAAAAATTTTAATTGAAAAACTCAATTCACTTACACTATACATCACCACATTGAAACATCTGCTTAGCTGTTCTCACTAGTCAGCATGCTGCACTTTCTTTAAACACAAACATGGAGGGAATAATGTCACAACCATCCTTATATCAACCACCCAACTCTACAGTTATCCACTTGTGGCCAGTCTTGTTTTATCTATTTGGGGCAGTTTTGAATTGCATCATTCTTGAGTCCGCATGTAATAGTGAAAACACATGCACTCCCATACACTCTGCTCCCACATAGCACAAGCATTCCTTTGTGTTGAGAGCTTTGAATATGTCTGTGTCATATTCAAAACCACAAGTGTGGCAGAGAAGTCCCTTTTGTCACCCACCCCCCTTTTTTTCAATACCGAAGACGTATCCTCTGGGGACCAGCTGTAACCACTGTCTGCAGCTGGCTAGATGCACTGCCAGCTCAGACAAGATCTCAACTTGTCTGCCTCCATTCCCAGCCCCCGCAAATGGGGTGGGGAGGCCTCCTGCTGGGGATCTTCAGGCCAGATGAACTCCTCTTCTCACATACTTATGGGCAGATGCCTTTCATTCCTCTTCCTCCTCCTCCAAAGTCTTAATTTTACAAGTAACATACAAATACATTCTCATTAAACTGCTGCAATTCAAGCCCAGGTTTTCAGGAAGGTACCCTTTTCTAAATCCTATGTCAGGTTCAGTGTTTGGAATTTCTGTAGAATTTAGAATAAAATCATCCAGCTTTCTATTAGCATTCCAGTTGCCTTAAGGGGGGCAATTTTGCTTGCTGTTTCTTCTAGAACTACTGGATTTCATCACCTCGAGACACGTTAGTTGTTCTAAGATATGATCATGTATGTTATGGATACATTAAACATGCCCCTTCTCCTCTACTTTCCACATTCCTGGGGTGCTGGGGACATAGGGCTCGTTCAGATCCTGCATCAAGACTTGAACACTCAGTGCATGAACATTCATGTGATCAGGGAGGCTGAGACACAGAATGGGTGGTAGGGATATTCCTGGAAGCCATTTCTGCGCTAGTGTGGCCAGTAAGAACTGTAAACAGAACTGTAGACCACATAAGTACAACCTGCTAAAGCCAAGCTAATTATGTCCTCACCCTTCCTTCCCCTTGATTAGATCCCCAAACACATGTGTTGTCCTGTGGATTTTGTATTAGAGCAAGTAGTTCTTTGTAGGTAGGTACCGACTTAGAAATTGGTTAAATACGAGATTCATCCGTTGGTTTACTAGGCTTAATTATCCTGAAGCAGTCAACTTATTTCCTAATGTCTAGGAAAAGTTGAGAGGAAAGTCACACCTCTTCCTTAAAGCATCTCATATATCCTTGTGGGTTTTTGAGTTTTTTTAAAAAAGTAGATTTTCCCCTTTTATTCTTTGACAAACTGTTTCCATCACATGTAAATATAAACTCTGCCTCCAATGTCTGCTTCTATTCAGATGGGCTAGAGAATCAGGTTCAAGTTCAGGATAGTGTCCCATGGTGGTTTTCTTAACAGGAAAGCCCTGGCTTGAATGTTTCCTGTTTCTGTAAGGTCTCTAGGTAAACACCAGTGCAGTAAAGTGATCCTACAGTCTCCTCCAGTTGTGGGTAACCCCTGGCTTACTGACACTGGATTTCTTACCCTCTTGGTTTTCCAGTTCTTGAGATCCTATCTTGGAGCTTTTTCTTGAGTTTTCAGTGTACTGCATGTTCCCAGAGTTAACAAAGATTTATTCTACATGAGCTGCATAATAGTGGTCTTGTTGAAAAGTTTGACAAGGGCCTTGTCAGCAACTATAGCCACAGGATCATGTTCTTTTTCTAACTGTATTTTTTGTGTGTGGGGGGGTGGACAAAATTAGTAGGAGAATCAGGATTTCTTTTAATCAGTCTAACAAAGCCATGACCAAATCTTGGTCTCTAGGTGAGAAGATGGAGTCTTTTCAAGCGAAGTAATACTTTGACACATTTTGGAAGACTGCTTTTAAAAATCTTGATAATAATTTGTGACTTTCAAATTTTGTTTTCACTAAGCATTGAGATAGAGGGCCAAGAACCATAACTTTGCAGGCTGTGTTGGGATCAATTTCTAGAAGTTATGTGGCAGGTGAGTGCCAGTCAGATCCCAAAGGCCTCTTCACCTCTTGGCACCACAGGCTATGGCTTCTCCTTGGACATCGAGTAAACACCAGAGACCTAAGAAAGACTGGATCAAACTGCCCTTTTCTGACTGCATTGTTATTTTCCATTTTAAAATCTCCTTACTTGGTGGATTCATGGGTTTCTGATTTGCCTGGATAACATATATGGTCTTGGGCTTTTCAAGTGGCTCAGTGGTAAAGCACCCTCCTGCCATGCAGGAGACATGGTTCAATCCCTGGGTCAGGAAGATCCCTTGGAGAAGGAAATGGCAACGCACTCCAGTATTCTTGCCTGGGAAATCCCATGGACAGAGGAGCCTGGCTACAGTTCATAGGGTCACAAAGAGTAGCAGCAACAATAAACATATAGTCTTTGCTCTGTATAAAATTGTACAGGCAGAACACTCTTTCCAGTATATCTTCTCATAAAATATCTTGTAAAGATTCTGTGGGTGCCCTTTGCATTCAGAATCAAAAGTGCTTTTCATTATCTGATGAATTAATAAAGACTTCTGACCACATTTCCTCTGGGAGAAAGCCTTGACATGTTGGTTCAAAATAAAATTGGCCTATATGTTTGGGAAGGCATTTCCAAACCAAATAAATGACCTTCAATATTAAAAGCCAAGAAGTGCATTAAATGTAGCAGTGGTGATTCTTCAGGTCACAGGATGACAAACCTGATGGGGTGAGTCAAGGGATTCTCCAGCCTGGAGGCAGAAAGCCTGTATGTTGACCTGCAGGATAAACTGATCTTTAAAGGCTCAGAGTGCTTTGCATCATTGGTGAGGTCTTCTTGAGGCTGGTTTATTTACATAGGCTCCCTTTCCACTTTTCATAATAATTTATCTCCATCTAGAAGGCTACAGAACACCGAGAATAACTTATGTTCAGAGAATTCATGAGCTATTGAGCTGGAGGTCCTAGCCATGCATGTTCAACATTGCCCTCTGGAGGCCAAGATGTGGCTGAATTTCTGATGACAGCTTGGATCCTTGTACAAAGTAGAGATCCAAAAGATAAATTTTCAAGTCACAGTGGAGCATGAGGACATGGCGGGCCATGAATTTAATCCTTCCTACCACTCATAGTTTATATTTTCAGCTGGATCTACCACATACTCAGGAGGTGTTGTCAAGATTCTAAGTGTTGTTTATATGCACAAATGTGAATCAATGGTTAAAACAAAAGCCCTTCCTTGAAATTAACCTATTTTAGATTGAAACCTATGCTACTTATAGTATAGGAGACTGTAGTATTAGGACTAAGTCTCCTTCCTTAATTAGCTTTCAGACTAACTTGAAATTTCAGTAAAATAAGTGGAAAAAGTGTTATTCTAAAGTACTGAAGGAAAAAGGTCGAATGGAATTTTCATAAAATATTTAAGTGCTTTATTTTCCGGCTCTGATGGATGACTGGGAAAATATAAATAACTATTTTCTGTTTCCTTTTCTTAGGACGTTTTAATGAGTTTGGCTAAAGCTGTTGCCAATGCTGCTGCCATGTTGGTACTAAAGGCAAAGAATGTTGCCCAAGTGGCTGAGGACACGGTCCTGCAGAACAGGGTGATCGCCGCGGCCACCCAGTGCGCCCTCTCTACCTCCCAGCTAGTGGCATGCGCCAAGGTAAGCTGGTGGGCACCCCAGCCCTTTCTTCAGAGTGTCGCGTGCTCTTATCCGCCTCCAGTCTGTGAGAGGAAGCAGGGGCAGAGCTTGTTAAAATCGTCTGAGATTCAGAGCTTGCTTCAAGTGTCTTTTAGGTGAAATGGTAGTATTTTAGCATAAGCTGTCCAATTCCACTTTAATAATTTTTTCCTTGCTCAAGTCCTGAAGCAATGGTACTTTTCCATGTCTAATTGCCATTTCTACATGTAAATCGCTGTGTCTCCCCTTGGGACTTCTCAGTATGTCTTATTTACCCCTGTGCACAAAGAGCTCTTGGATTATGCCGTTATAGCATTATACATGGGTTCAGTAATAATCTGCAGGGTTAGTGGGAGCCCTTTCTGCACTGCACAGTATCAGAATGAGGGATAATGATGCAGTTCATGGTTGTCATTAGGATGTACACACTCTGTGTAACACAGTACCTCATGAAGCACCATCACCCCTGTTTAATGAAGAGGAAACTGAGGCCCTTAGATGTTACTGAGTGATTACAGCCACAGAAATCATAAGTGCCTGGACTAGGCTTGCAACTCAGGCTGGTCTGACTTCAGATACCCTTTCCACTCAACCACGTGTGTCTTCGCTGAGATGATGCATCACAAGATGATAGGTGTCAGTATCTCCTGACGATACAACATACTGTACAGATCTGTAGGAGCTCCCCTAATGGCTCAGCAGTAAAGAATCCTCCTGCCGGTGCAGGAGACGTGGATTCAATCCCTGGATCAGGAAGATCCCCTGGAGAAGGGAGGGGCAACCCACTCCAATTTTCTTGCCTGGGAAATGCCATGGATGGACAGAGGAGCCTGGTGGATCCCAGGCCATAGAATCAGAGTCGGACACAACTGAGCAACCAAGCGCACACGCACGGATCTGTAATCTGGTTCCCCCTGGCATTTCCGGTCCTGGGAGAGGGTTTGCAGCATCAATCGGAGGCATCATTGATGGTCTCCCTCCTCCTGCTTTCCTTGTTCACCAGCCTAGTTGCACAGATGCTGAACCAACCCACTCTACTCTCTAAACCATGAAGCAGACTTCCAGGAAATATATCTGGAAAAAAATCATAATTCTTTGACATAGTCTTTATCTCAGCTTGGAAGACTCAGTTCAGAGGTTCCCAAGAGGAGGAGGTGTGAATGGTAAATATCAGAAATTTCTGACTATAGACGTAGTCAGTAGTATCAATGGTTATAGAACAGTAACAGAGGTGAAAGTTAGTGGGCATCCAAAAATCACAAAGTGAAACGGTCTAGTATGAGAAACCTCCAGTGACGGTTCAGTTTAATCGCTGGTCCAATAAGTAAGGAACGGAGGCCCAGGGCAGGGAAGGACATGGCAGAAACGCTAGTTGGCACTGGAGACTAGAGTTGTGATGTGGCGCCCAAGACCCACTCCCGTCTCACTTCAGGTCGTGAGCCCCACCATCAGCTCCCCCGTGTGCCAGGAGCAGCTGATTGAAGCAGGGAAGCTTGTGGATCGCTCAGTGGAAAACTGCGTCCGCGCCTGCCAGGCGGCCACCGATGACACTGAGTTGCTAAAGCAGGTCAGCGCGGCTGCCAGTGTGGTCAGCCAGGCCCTCCACGATCTCCTGCAGCACGTACGACAGTTCGCCAGCCGAGGCGAGCCCATCGGTCGCTACGACCAGGCCACCGACACCATCATGTGTGTCACCGAGAGCATCTTCAGCTCCATGGGCGATGCTGGTGAGGGTCTGGCCTGGGGCTGTGGGTGGGCCAGGCGGTTTGGGGTTCCCTGATGGTACTGACTGTGAGCAAGTCAGATGATGGTTTCCTGGACGCCTGGTAAAAGGGCAAATGCTAATCACTCTCAGTCAGAACCTTCTTCTGAAGCTGGGAAAGATAGAAGGCTTCTAATCTGCCCATCCAAGCAACACCAAGAGACTTAATGTCATCTAGAGTTTTATATGTATATATATAATTTAGGTACACAGTATATCCCTTTTGTTCCAGAATGTCCATGTTGGCTATGGTAAAGTAGGTGTAGCCACAGGAAGAGGCAAGAATGAGGCTTGGACGTTTATTATACTCAGAGGTCCCAGTCAGGACGTCTCTGCCTGTCACACAGGGTCACAAGGGAAGCATCAGGTTCTGACCAGATGGCAAGAGACAGGATTGAGGAGAGAGCTCAGGACACTGCCTTTATTGGGATTTCTATAGAAAAAGCAAGATGGAGCAAGATGAACAACTTAGGTTTGACTAGTCTAAATAATTTCAGCTGACTCTTCCCTTATAGGTGTGATCCCAAGTTGCCTGATCCATGGCTCTGGGGTGATGAAAGCAGAGAAATATTGCCTCCTGGCTGTAGGGGTCAGATAGAGGATAGCTCTGGATTGGTTAGTTTGCCACCATACTCTTGGCTGGACCTTTACCTGTCTCTAACTATTTGCTAGTTTTGTGAGGGGCAGTTTCTTTCCAACCAGAAGAGTTTTCCTAAGATGTCAAACATCACTACACACACACCCTTTTCAGCCTATTAGTTAAAAATTAAGTCTCACCAGACCCAGCCCTGGAGAAGGTGATGGCAGCCTACTCCAATACTCTTGCCTGGAAAATCCCATGGATGGAGGAACCTGGTGGGCTGTAGTCCATGGGGTCTCGAAGAGTCTGACACCACTGAGCGACTTCACTTTCCCTTTTCACTTTCATGCATTGGAGAAGGAAATGGCAACCCACTCCAGTGTTCTTGCCTGGAGAATCCCAGGGCTGATGGGCTGCCATCTATGGGGTCGCACAGAGTCAGACACGACTGAAGCGACTTAGCAGCAGCAGCAGCAGACCCAGCCCATCACTATCCCATCTAAATCTCTGGAAATGACCACTTACCAATTTCTGTTCTACCTGTTCAGAAATGTTCAGTCTTCCTACCTAGATATAGGTGGATGTGTGTATAACATCCTCTTTCTTTCCATATTAATGGAGTTCTATTACATATACTCTTTTGCAGCATTTTTCACTGAATATATTAGAATGTTTCTGCCTGTTGACCTATACACTATTCTTTCTAATGGAAGCATAGTATTCTATTCAAGAATACATCATAATTTACTTAGCCAGTTGTTTTCTAATGGTAATTTCCAAATTTTTGTTTGTTTTACAAAGTTAATATAGTAATGATTCTTGTAAAAATATCTGTTTACTTTGGGGAGTATATGTAGGACAGGTTCCCATCATTTGAATTTCTGGGTCAATACGTATGTACATTTTTAACTTGTCATGTCTGAAATTTCTCTCCAGAAAGGTTCCACAGTTTGCAACCCCACCAGTAGTTTGAAAGATGTCTATATTCCTACTTATTCATTAGCACAGAGCAGTCGAGTTGTTGTGTTTTTTTTTTAAGAAAACTACCTTGTGCTTTTCTCCATCTTTCTTAAGTGATTTAAGAAGTGGATTCTTTTGGTTCTTTTATTTAAATAAACTTCATATTGTGGAATATTTTTTATATCTATAGAAAAGTTGCTGGAGTAATAGACTTTTCCTTTACTGTTCCTGTTTCCTGTTTTTAACATCTCCTCCAGCCTACAGGACATTGGTCAGGACTGGGAGATGAGCACTGGTGCACTACAGTTCTTTAAACTACAGACATTATTCAGATTTCACCAGTTTTTCACTAATGTCCCTTCATTGTCCTAGAAGCTAATCCAGGGTACCTTGAATCAAACACATTTTGATTTTCATGAAATTTCCCATTCCCCCTTCAGGCTGATAGTGCTTCAAGATTCTCCACAAATGACCCAAAGGAGGATACTGCTCATATTTGAATAGTTTTATTTTTTAATGTTTATGATGGTAGCCCTCCCACTTCCAAAAGGAAGTTGAAACAGATTTCAATAAAATCACAGTTCCTAATAACAAGATCAAAACCAATGCTGGGAAGGAAAGGGTGAGCAAAGAAATAATTGATATGGAGACTGGGCCAAAGCAGATCTCAGCATCTAAGCATGAAACTGGGGTCTGTGCTTTCTGTGAGTTAGAGCCAAGTGACACAAATAGAGTGGGTTATGTGATACCACTCATCTGATGTTAGGCAGGATCAAAATTAAAAAATAATTTTTTTCTATGCACATTACTCAAAGAGCTTATCATAGGGGCTTTGGTGTAAGAGACTCTTGACATGTGGAAAATAGTATTTTTTATATAAGTATTTACTAAGCATAAATGCACATAGTAAATCCACATAGTCTTGTTCCCTGCCTTGTCTTTATAAAAAGTTCCTCTTAGGTTACTTATGTCATCTTTATCCCGCACAGTTAGAGACTGAACTTGGATGCCTTTAGGGTAGACAGGCCTGGCAGCCACAGGGAATGTTTTTGGTTCTGGGTCTGACTTGGCTTCATTGCTTAGGAATGGAGCATGGAGGCTCATTTCTCTTTGTCCTTTTTGCCAGAGGAACAGAGACGAGACTGTGCTGGCCCCTGAGGTTTCCCCTGAGCTTTAACAGGCAGACATACAGACTGCATCCTCTGTCCCACCCTCTAGGTGAAATGGTACGCCAGGCCCGGGTCCTGGCCCAGGCCACCTCAGACCTCGTCAACGCCATGAGGTCAGATGCGGAAGCTGAAATCGACATGGAGAATTCCAAGAAGCTCCTGGCAGCAGCTAAACTCTTGGCTGACTCCACAGCTCGCATGGTGGAGGCTGCAAAGGTAGTACATTGGATTTATTCACTTGAAAATTGAACATTATTGAAAGTAAGAATCTGAAAGTTACCTTCAAGATAGAGAGTGGTTAACAGAGTGCGTGTTTTTATTTGTTTAAAATCTATGTGGCTTTGTAATGTTTAACCTTCTTCAAGTGGGACACAGGGAAGTCATGGAACACGTGAATGAAACTCTTCAGGGCAATGGTGCCGACTCAGCCATAGATAGCAGAGTCCCTGCTTACCAAGTGTTCTTTCCATTGAGTCATTGCCGTTGACGTTTTTGAAAATGGTGACTAAAGTTGAGATTTTCAACAGTAAATTCACTTTGACCTCTTTTCTTCCTGTAGCCTTAATGTCACTTTACCCTCCATTTGACTTCTCCGCTAAACTTCTTTCAAGATTTTGCATAAGTGACCAACTTGTGGTTACCAAAGGGGATGTGGGGGAGAGATAAATTAGGAATTTGGGATTAATATATACATACTATTATATATAAGATAGAGCTAACTGTATAGTACAGGGAATTCTGTACTCAGTATTTTATACAAACCTATATGGGAAAAGAATCTGAAAAAGAATATATATATATATATATATGTATAAAGGCAAAATTCAGCAAATTACCTTATATATAATTTTATATGTAATTACCTTATATAATTTTATACCTTATAAAATTCATGTATATATATGAATAAGAAAATAGGAACCACCTTCAACTTCATATCCCCGAGGTAACATGTTGAATGTATTTCTATGCATTTTCAGGTTCATTATACATCCCCCACAGCTTAGCCTGTCTCCTTGGCTTCTAACAGAACAGTAGGGTATCTCAACCAAGTATGTGAATTTCATTCACTTTCAATGTCTGTGACACGCAGTGATATACAGTAGACCTTCTTCCTTGTCTAACTCATCATTATATTACCTGAGGGGCTGAGAGTCCTTGGAGATATATCCTGTGTATGACTGAAGAGAATCCCAAGGAGGGGCAGAGTCTGAACTTCCTTCCTCTGCTCTGATCCCTCTTTATGCCAAGAAGCTCTGCTTCTAACCATGCCTTTTAGCAAAAATACACATTAGACCTTTGGATTATAGTAAGTTGTTTTTTTTTTTTTAAGGTTGTTACTAGTTTTGTTTCCTTTTTTCTCCCTTCTTTCTAAGTTTAAACAAAGCCATTTCAAGCAAACCCTCATGTTCACAAAAATTACTTGCTAGGCTGGAAAGAACTTTAATGAAAAGTCTGCATGCGTGCTGAGTTGCTTCAGTCGTGTTCAACTCTTTGCATCCCTAGGGATTGTAGCCTGCCAGCCTCCTCTGTCCATGGAGTGCTCCAGACAAGAATACTGGAGTGAGTTGCCATGCTCTCTTCCAGAGTGAAAAGTCTAGTCAGTCCTTTTACAGATGAGAAAATTAGAACTAAGAGAAAAGTTAAGCCTATTATCACATAACCAGGACTATTTCTAGATGTGTAGTGGTCACCAGACCCATTCACTGCATATACCAACTTACCAGAGTATTTGTTATTTTGGATTATTTATACTAATGGGACAAGTTGAGTGTTTGTCTAAGTTATTTTAATCTTTTAGTTAAAAGTTGTCATGGCAATATTTTAATTGCTGAATTTTGTTGAAAGATAAAGAATATATGGTAGTTAGACTTACAAAGAGTATATTTAATGTGAAGAAAAATATAGATAATCAGTAACTAAGATTGCAGGCCAAAATTAGTACCCCATATCTAATATATGTTCATCATAAAAAACACTGCTAAGGAAGGATCCAGACACGCACATCAGTATAAAGTACAGAAATGGTGCTTTCCTGCTGCTTGAACACACAGTTTAGGCTGGTGTGCCACGGGAGGCATTGATAAAAAAACCCAGTGACCAGAAAAAATGACTCTCATGAAAGCAGAAGGATGCAAAAGGAGCCCTAACAATCCTTTCACATGCAAAGTACAAAGATATAATTTTTTAGTTGCTAGAAACACAAAATCAAGACTAGTAAAGTGGTTTTAAGTTTGAAAGAATGGGAGATTCTATCCAAGAAGATTGCCAGTACAACTCTTCCATGAGTGTTAGATCTGTTCCACTCAGTGTGAATTCCTATGACTTCTTATAAATACCATAGTTCAGAGAAGTCAATTTTTGCAAATTGGTAAACTTGGCTAGGTGGCCATATGGGAAATGGAGACGTTCAAAAAATTGATTTTCAGTAATTGGTGTGTTTCTTTCTGCCTTGCAAGCAATTATTATAGCCTGAAAATGTTCATGGAAAGAAACGCGTTCATCTATATACATCCAGTGCTGGTCACAAAACATCCAGGCCCTGTGAGAAGAATCTTGATTGATGCTTTTATTGCCGATGGAGGTAGAAGACTGGATAAGCTTTATGTTTTTGTTGATTTGGGGCTTCTCTGGTGGCTCAGATGGTAAAGAATCTGCCTGCAATGCAGGAGACCAGGGTTCAGTCCCTGGGCCAGGAAGATCCCCTGGAGAAGAGAATGGCTCCCCACTCCAGTATTCTTGCTTGGAGAATTCCATTGACAGAGAAGCCTAGCAGGCTGCAGTCCATGGGGTCACAAGAGTTGGACATGACTGAGTGACTAAGACTTATACACTCACTCATCGTACAGTAAAATTATCTTCTCCCTACATTATCTTTAGCCTTTCTCTTCTTCAAAACCCTACTTATCTAAGTAAAATCCACTTGGACTTCTACAGCAACGTGATAAAAGAGCCATGGGCTTACACAAGGGAAGCATGACCATCAGCAGTGCATGGAACCCTCCCCTTTCCATGCCAGGATAGCAGCCTCAATTTCTCTTGTTACTTTAGTACAATTGGGTACCAATTCTACTTGAATACATTTGCCAGCTCAGGCTCTCTAGAAATGTAATTTCTAGATATGGTCTTTCTTGAACAACATTGCCTCACAGAACTTTGAGTGACATTCCTCTCCCTCCTCCCCACAACCTGGGCCCCTGTAATCTTAGCCCATTCTCATTCGCCAGTGCAGCAGGACAGGAGAATCTTTCAGCAGGGATAAGTGTCTGTCACTCTAATTAAAATATAGTTCTTCCCGAGAGATGTGAGCAGGAGGGACTTAACATCTTTTAAACCGTGGGTTTCTGACCACAAGGTAATTGATATGGATGACGAAGGTTATAATCATAAGCATTACCATTGGATTTCTCCTGTTTAGCTGTGCGTTGTTGAAACATCCCATCCCCTGGTAGATATTTTTTTATTGAGAGGAAACATCTTTGTCATAAAGATACTGCTTGGAGCATTCCGAGATATCTTGTACTCCTAGGAAAAATAAAATTGAAGGCATAAATTCAGTGTCTTTGGCACTTTGCCCCCTGGACCTCCTGGAATCTTTGCTTTCACCTTGGCAGGGGGCTGCAGCTAACCCTGAGAACGAGGACCAGCAGCAAAGGCTGAGAGAAGCTGCCGAAGGTCTCCGGGTGGCAACCAATGCTGCGGCCCAGAATGCGATTAAGAAAAAAAATCGTCAACCGACTGGAGGTCAGTAAGGAGTAAAGAGCCTGGTTTGCTAGATTTTAGATTTGCAGAGTCCATTGAAAGAACAATCAAATTCATAAGGCAATGCCCATCCAAAGGAAGCTAAATCAATATAGATGATGCAGTTTAATGTATTAGATGTCATGATCAACTTGAACAGCTGGTTTAGGGCCACTGTACATTTAGGTCCAGTGGTTTAGATCCATTGACACAGTTTGAAGAACTGCTTCAGGTCATGTTTGCACAAAGCCAAGATCTTTTCCAAGTTTAACAGTCTTGAATAAAATTCAAATTTTCTTTCAGGAGGAACCAGGATTTTTGTTGTTTTTTATTGTTGTTGTTTGTTTTCCCCTGGCATTAAGGGATGTGCATGTTCAGGAAAAAATGTAAAAATGTAGCTAAAATGTAAATATTTTGTTGGAGGTAATGTTCTTTCAGGACTTCCAATAGAAAGTAATCACTTTTGAAGATTGGAGATGGGAATAAAAAGGTACGAAAGGGACTAATAAATACTTTTGTCATTTTTCAGAATGCTCATTTATTCTTGGGGAAAAAGTTATAGGTACAAATTCTTTAGAAAATGAATCTCATAAATGTACACAGGAGACTCTTAGAATACAATTTGGGGGAATTTGAGGCCAGAACTTGCCTGTCTGGAATCCCAACATGTGTAGTTTTCTGGGTTCCCGAAAACAACCAGCCTCCATGTCCATGGAAGGAGACTGAAGAGTCAACATGATTAAGTGTGCCAGGCCCAGAAAGGCCTGGGCCTTTCTGAACCCAGGCAAGTCAGGAGCACCAGTGTTTGTGCCTGGCACCTGACCCAGAAAGCAGCCCATGCCTCATGTGAGAGAGAGGCCTTTGTCCTAAAACATTTAGGCTTGGTGTTGCTTATCAGTTCCATATGGTCTTTGGACTTGTCCCTTGTCTTTTGTAGAAAGACAAATGAATACCGGAACTTGGACACTCAAGCCAGCCTCTCCTTTTCATTTGTCCCAAGCAACATAAACCAAAGGAAGACATCAGGACTCAGCTAGATTAGGATGTCAGTGGTGCTGAAAGTGTGGAGTCTGTGCCTGGCGCTCCCTTTCTTATAGCTGTCCGGTGCTCCCCTTTAGTGGAGAGATGTATAGCGGTGTATATGTGTGTGTATGTTTGCACACGAGAACCCTGGCTCACCTCCTCTCTCTGTCCCAACCCCCCCAGGTTGCAGCCAAGCAGGCTGCAGCTGCAGCCACACAGACCATCGCCGCCTCCCAGAATGCAGCCGTGTCCAACAAGAACCCTGCGGCCCAGCAGCAGCTGGTGCAGAGCTGCAAGGTGAGGCTCTGGCCACCGGAGAGCCAGGTCTGCTGAAGGACACCCTGATAGCATTAGAGCACGTGGTGCCGGGCTAATTCAGTTAAGACCGATCATCCAGGCCCCTAATCCAGTTTGTTCTGGCTCCCGTGTTTCAGGTGTACACACACATACACACATCTGGCTTTTGTCTATTAAGTGGATGGCCTGTACTTGGAAGGAAAGCACAATGTTTTTACCAGCATCATCTTTCCTTTGTCTGGATACTTTTCCTCCTCTTTGTGAGCACAAATCAAGGACGATCGATGATGAGGCCATTTTCGGGCTCTGAAGCAGTAATGAAGCATCGCATTTCCCAAGTGCCTCCCTCCCTTTGAACAGTGGCATGTGCCTTCAGTCTTGGATTTATTCATCCTGCCTGGTCTCAGTGCTGCTGTGCTCTGGGGCTTACTCTGGTTGCCTGATTGATCTTCTGATACCAGGCGCTGATTCCATGCTGAAGCCACAGTGCCGCCGAGGGTGCAGCACGCCTCTGTTGCCTTCTCTGAGGGCCCGCAGTTGACTCCCGGGAGAGCCCTGAGCAGTGCCAGACGCACACTCCCATTGCATAGCTGTCGCCCACATCTTGGCACCATTTCTCACTGAAGTCTCCCACAAGCATTTGCAGTCCGCCGTGGGACCTGGGTGTAGGGACATGCTAGATTTATGAGCCCTCTCTCTCCTCTCTCAACTCCCCTCTGAAATGCTGCATGCATGAGGGGTGTTGTTGCCTCTCCTTTAGAAATGGCTTTACTTTTGCAGGGAGACCCCCTGCAGGAGACACTTTAAGTCCCGAATCCCGGGTCTCTGAGCCTAGCCCCTCATTAGGGAGCAAGTTTTCTCTGGTAGAAAAGCCTCAGCAATACAGGAGGACCCTGACCTTGGAACTGTGCATGTCAAGGGGGTTTTTCTGAGAGCCAGGCACCTGCTATGGAGAGAGATGGTTTCCTATCGGGGCCTGGCATCAGCTGCCAGTAGGGAAAGCAAAGTGGCATTTCCCTTCTCAGAGAGCACATGCCACTTGTGTCTAGGTAAATAGTATGAAACCCCTCACCTCTACATGTTATGAGGAAACTGAGCATACTCAGCCTGTGGGTATCCCTGTCGGGATGAGAGCATTGCTGTTTATTAGAATGTCATGCAGAAAGGAAAGTGGACCAGATTCCTGGAGAGGAGTCACGGAAAGTCTCCTCGAAATTTTTTTTTTTTTTTTAGATTTTTACCTGAATGGACTCCTGAAAAGAACATGTCACCGGGGTGGGGTGCTCTTGGGCCCTTCCTTAGAGTGCTGGCCTCTGTGCCATGAGCTCTGAGGGCCTGGTTAGTCAGATGGGGCATGGGCCAGAGGGACATGTGGGAGAACTCTGAGTGAAAGGCCGTCATCTCAGCACAGTGGAGATGGTCTCTTTCAAGTGCTCTCACCGCAGGATGCTGTACTCCCTTCCCTACGCTGGGCAGTGGGTTTCCCCATTTGAGAAATGAGAACAGAGGAAGAGGAACCATGGTGACATGAAAGCTGATGGACAGAAAGTATAAACACAAAGTCAGAAATTGACATGCTGAAGTATACTGTTAGTTGAGTATTTCTCTCTTTCTTCTGATCATGGGACTGAATAAATCTCTAACTTACCTGTAAATTGGAGAGATTCTTTAATTCTAGGGTTTTCAATCCTCATGAGTCAGGATGGTGTGAGTTGCTACTGGGGAAATTGTTTTCAGGCCAAGTTAGAGAGGATCATCTTGTGCTGGGTGTGTTGGGACCTGGAGGACCACAGGGTAGGGTGTGTGCAGGAGGAGCCTTCCCACAGGTACTGTGTTGGGACTCAGTATTGCTGGCTGCAGCTGCTGAGTGAATGCAGAGTCTGGACCAAGCATCCCCCCAGGAGGGAAGGCACACCTACAGAACATTATCACTTGGGGCATTTGCCCCCGCACACTGTTTTGGTAATTCACCATCCCGGATGTGCTCAGTTTTCATCTTCCTTGCTTCCTGCAGGCAGTGGCTGATCACATTCCTCAGCTGGTCCAGGGGGTCAGAGGGAGCCAAGCTCAAGCAGAAGACCTGAGCGCCCAGCTGGCTCTCATCATCTCCAGCCAGAACTTCCTACAGGTACTGCAGCAGCGTTCGCCTTGCTCTTCCCCAGAACCACAACCAACCCCACCCCACATTGGGCAGGGGATTCCCTTTATCCTTTAGGAGAGGACTTCACAGATTCTAGAGCAAGAGCAAAGTGTTCATAGTAAGCAGACCTGGAGAGGGAGATGGAGCTTGACAAAGCAAGATGCTGACGTATAGGGAAATTGCCATTTTTCTATCTATATTTCTCTTCTCTGAGGGAAAACATGTAACCAGTTCCACTTTTTGAGAACAGCCTAGTACTCGGTATTGCTTTAGGTTTGCTAGTTTCTGGAATATGTCATGCCATTATTCATTGAGTTTTCCTGGTGGCTGAGATGGTAAAGAATCTGTCTGCAGTGCAGGAGACCCCGGTTCAATCGGTTTGATCTCTGGGTCAGAAGGGTCCCCTGGAGAAGGGAATGACTACCCGCTCTAGTATTCTTGCCTGGAGAATTCCATGGACAGAGGAGTCTGGTGGGCTACAGTCCATGGAGTCACAGAGTCGGACACTATGACAAGTTTCTGGAATATCTCATGCCGCTATCCATAGCCAGGGAAACAAGAAGTGGTGAGTACCTCTTCTCCAAAGGTGTGATGCTTTCCTGTGACAACTGTAGAATTAGTAAGTATTGTTGGTCTTTGTTAAGTGAGGCTAGGTTCTTTTTTTTTTTTTTTTAATTCAAAAAAATATGACTATTAAGTTGTGGGAACACTCCTTTGTACTTCTTGTTTTCACATCTCTCAGCACTTTGCCAGCTTGGACCCCATAAACAGTCCATTTGGTTTTGTGTGTTTCTTCCTCATCCCTGTCTATTCAAATCTCTGCTTCCAGGACCCACTGATACATCTATTTGGTTAAAGGGCCTTAGCTCTGACATGCAGGCACAGAACATGAAAACCTTGTGCTTCCTCACATTTTAACTCCATACATAAACACATTTATGTATGTATGCATTCTCTTGGGATTCACTGTGTATTAACTGTGTTTTTCAAGTTAACATTTATATTAAGAACATTGATGGTTTTGATTCATAGTCTCTCATCTCTTATACTCCGTGGTTAGCTTTTCTCCTGTCATTGGGCATACAGGTTGTTTACAATTAGTTGCCATCATAAACAACCTGTGATATAATAAAAATAAAAAAGACAATGTGTGCTCAAATCTTTGTGCCCCTCCTAAATTGTTTCCTCAGAGTAAGTTACTAGAACTCAGATTGCAAGCAGCTTATTTTTATCTTGGGACATCGAGAATTATGGCTTAGACAAGTTGTTTGTCTTCTGCTGTAGGTGTTTAGCGGGCCTGGACTCAGCCATGTTTGTTCCACGGTCGGCAGGATTGTAGGGTCTTAGAATAGTACAGTGTGGACGTGTTCCAGGGCTTACTCTGCCAGTCCCTACACTTGTTTTCCTGTTTCTTTTGTTGTAATCTTGCTGTGCATCAGACTTTTACAAGAATAGTTTCAGAGTCAGAAATAAATAGAAATGGAATCAACAGACCAAAAGTTTCAAACTTTTTTTCAAGTTTACATTTTAAACTTTCTTCTTAAGTGTGATAAAAGATCCTTTCCAGAAGGATGGATGACTCTAAGTGTACAGCTAGCAGTGGATGGAGCACACTTCTTAATACATCTCTTCCAAGTTGGGAAAGCAATCATTAAAACATTTTTACCAGTTTGCTTGGTACAGGTTTTAGTGTTTGATTTTGCCTTTCTGTGGTTTCCACAGTGTCTAACATTGGTCATGTTTCCGTTGTTTGTTTTTATTATGTATACTTTTCTCTTTATGCTTTTTGTATATTCATGCTAATTTTTCATATAAATCCTCATGAATTCTTTAAATATTAATGATATTCCTATGTTCTTGGTATTTATGACCTGGCATTTAAATTGTTATAGCTGTGCTAAGAGCAGTTGTGTAGCATACATATCAAAACCCTTAAAATTATGTATACTCTTTGCTCTGGTAACTTTATTTCATAGAATTTATTTTTTAGAAAAATGAATGTGTACAAAATTTTAGCTACAGCAGTGTTTATCACATTATTGTTTATTATATTTGAAAATATGAAAATATATTCAATACAGGATTGAAAAGTCATAACAGATGTATACACTGGAGTGTTATAACAGCTATCAAAAATTAGAATATGCCGAACAAGGAGATTGAAAAACAGAATAAGTAGTATGATCTTATTTTGGAAAATATACGTGCATGCACACAGCACCCACACATGGTGAAATTTTCCTGGATTCTGAGATGTGAGAGGTCATTTGTTTCATATTATATCCCTGTATTTTTCTGAATAGTCTATTAGATATAGTTGAGACACAGATTCAAGAGCTATTCCGAGAAACACAATATCTTTAACAAGAAATCTCTTTCAAAAAAAAGAAATCTCTTTCAAATCTTTTTTAAATAAGAATTTCAAGCCACCATCCCAATTTTAATTTTACTCCCCACTTTACCCACAAAGAAACATACTTTTTGTTTCAAACATTCCTAGAATATCCTGCCCTAGAGTATTTGATTTGGGGTGGCAAATTTGGGGGGAAACTAGATAGTTTTAATATTCATTGTTTTAGGCCAAAGTAAGTCGTGACTGATATGGTGGCATTGCTCTCTGGGTCTCTCTTCTCTGACTCTTGCTGCCCAGGAGATGTCTGACTCTGTTTTTCTCTCTACAGCCTGGAAGCAAGATGGTATCCTCTGCCAAAGCTGCAGTGCCCACCGTCAGCGACCAGGCTGCAGCCATGCAACTGAGCCAGTGTGCCAAGAACCTCGCCACCAGCTTGGCAGAGCTGCGTACCGCCTCACAGAAGGCAAGTGCACCCTTGTCATGGCAGTTAGCTTGCCGGAAGTGGGGCTTTTCATTCCTTACGACTTGTTGTGACCTGGGTGTTCCTTGGGGCCAGAACATTGCTGGGCATGTTTCTTGGTGAAATTGTCTGTTTCATGTGCTTGACCATTAAATATGCTCGTGTGGACTGGCTTCTACCACTTTTAACTACTGTCTCCTCGACTTAGTTATCACCTTCTGGTTGCAGATGACTTTGGTTAAACTATGCTAGTTTACATACTGCCCCCTCTTCCCTTACGCTGGGACTAGCGATGATCTATTTCTCACAATCTTAGAGGAGACTGGTCATCTGTTTCTTGATGCCAGGTAGACTGTGGGCAAAGTAAGAGATCCCATCATTCAGATATTATCTTGTGAACTTAGTAACAAATTAGGTGGTAGGTCTAATTTGGAGGATCATTTGTATTATTTTTGTCCTGAAAGGTTTCCATGTCTTAAATGGGAACATTCACCTTACCAGTATTCTTAATAGAATAGAATTAGGGATTGAGGAGTTTCTGTCTCTGGAACTTATTAATTACCAAAGACCCTCCTTACCGTTCTGTTCGATATGGTATTAGCATCAAGTTCTGACATGAATTCATTGTTCCTTACTGTAACATTCCCTTTGTAGAAGCAAGCAGCCTCATACATGACTAAGGGAAGAAGGTTTGAAGCTGATTTGAATTTGTAATATAAACAGTGTATTATATCACCTAAGGAAAGATATAATCTAGAGATTTAGATTATATCTAATAAAAAAGTTATTTTGAAGCCTCTTTCTCAAAGAGATGTCCCAAGGCCATCTGCACGGGAATCACGTGGAAGCACTTAAGATACAGGCTCCTGGCCCTTGCCCCTGAGCACCCAAGTCAGAATCTCAGGTTTTAGAGCCCAAACATCTGCATTTTAACAAATTTCCTCAGTGACTGTGACACACCCACCTCCAACAACTGCTTTGGAGCTGTGAGCCCTAAAGTGGGACTCAAGCAAGATTGTTCACTGGGTTCACGAAGATTCTGTGAGAGCTTCTAATTATTTTTGTATATAGTGTGAGGGTTGAGTGTATAGGCTCTGGGACTTCCCAGGTGGTCCAGTGGTTAAGACTCTGTGCTCCCAACACAGGGGGCCTGGGTTCGATCCCTGGTTAGGGAACTGGTCCCACATGTGGCAACTAAAGATCCCATAGGCCACAGCAAAATTCTAAGACCCAGCTCAGCCAAATAAATAATTTTTTTTTAAAAGAAGAATTTGAATCTAAATATTCAAATTCTGGCCATGCTATCGACTAATTTTGTAAACTGGCAAGTTAATTAACCTCTCTATCTCTCAGCGTCCTCACCTAGTAATACTTACCACAGAAATCAATCAAATAGTGTGTACTGCTGCTGCTATTACTATCATCTAAAAATGAAAAGTGCTAAGATTTACCTGTTTTTAATATATTTGTGTATAATTTATTAATAAGTGTGTCAGGGGGGATGTGATTAAAGCATTTGGAGACTAGTGTTTCTAAAAGGTCACAGAATAAAGTAGTTTTCTTTAAAGTTTTTACTAAGGAAAAACATCTTTCATAACCTTCAGTATGAAAAGGTAATGGTTTACAATCTAGAGATTTGAAAAAGAGTTGACTCTTGAGAGTCCCTTGAACTGCCAGGAGGTCAAACCAGTCAATCCTAAAGGAAATCAGTCCTGAATATTCCTTTGAAGGACTGATGCTGAAGCTGAAACTCCAATGCTTTGGCCACCTGATGCAAAGAACTGACTCATGGGAAAAGACCCTGATGCTGGGAAAGATTGAAGGCAGGAAGTGAAGGGGATGACAGAAGATGAGATGGTTGGATGACGTCACCAACTCAATGGATATGGTTTGAGCAAACTCGGAGAGTTGATGATGGATAGGGAAGCCTAGTGTGCTGCAGTCCATGTTGCAAAGAGTCGGACACAACTGAGTGACTGAACTAAACTGAATTTTGGTATGGACTTGTCCCTAGAGTCCTGGGTTCATTTGTTGGTTCGTTCATTCAGCTCCCACATGCCTCCCAAGTTTCTGTGTGCACTCATACCGTGCTGGCTGCCCCATGTCTAGAACCCAGACACAGTGAGTAAGAATGCTCTTAGTTTGAGAGGCAGTGTATTGCAGATATAAACAGCTTCAAGGAGACTTTAAGTATATCCTGTTATGAAGCACACACAATTGATTATTTAGGGAACTTAGGACTAAAGTCTTAACTGAGCATAATTTTGTTCTCTTAGGAAATGCTAGTTATCTTTGCTTGCTCTTGCTAAATTAGGAGAGTCATTGGTTATATCCAGAAAAGCATTCATGTGTTGCAAGGTACTGGGGTTGCTTTTCCAAGCAGACCTTTGTGTACATATTCCCATCTCTGTTGACAGGCCCACGAAGCCTGTGGTCCCATGGAAATCGATTCAGCACTGAGCACCGTGCAGACCCTGAAGAGTGAACTGCAGGATGCCAAGATGGCAGCTGTGGAGAGTCAGCTGAAGCCACTCCCCGGGGAGACGGTAGGAGATATCGGTGGCAGCCAGGGGTGGGGCTTCACCTTCTATTAGGATTCATCACGGCATTTTTAGAAGTTGCGGGTCAGTGCACCTAAATTTCAAGCTTTATTAATGCAGAGCCCAGTATGGCCCCATGTCTCTAGAACTGTGTTAGGGTAGAGATGGCTCCAAGGGGCCTCTGGTGATGGGTCTGTGTGTGCTTCCCTAGGGTGTGACTGGGGTGACCAGGCATCTGTTAATATTCACCCCTCTTTTCCATAAACAGTACCTGCTGGTGGTTGAGGCCAGGGTTCTAATCCTGTGCCTTTTTCTGAAAAGAATGTCCAGTGCAGCTGAATGAACTATGTTTACACATAGAAGTTCTGGCTTTCTTGGTTCAGGATGTATCATCCACCAGTTGTGGGCAAGTCCTGATCTCTGTGTTCAAAGTATTTTATCTGTGAAATGGGTGGCAGTTAAGTTATAAAGATAAATGCAAATTATTTTCAACAGTTATATTCAAAAAAATTTTTTTTCCCCATCGTATAATGGGCAGTGAGAAAGCACTTTGCTGTAGCAAACCCACAACAGCACATGGGGTGATGGCACCAGAAATCTAACTTAATCCTGTTATAATACCTCCTAATGCCTGTGCCAGGGTTTTCTTGGCTACAGTTCTACCAATTGTCCTCGTTTGTATATAGATACCTCCTTTCCCTCACTCTTGAACATTGCTGATGAGATACCTTCATTTATTAAGCACCTGTTAAGTAGTGTATACACACACAATCCATCTAGTTTATTCTGACAGTAACTTAATTAACAAGTGTTGTTCATCCCATTTTACAGCTGAGCAAACAGAGGTGTGTGTTTGTCACTGTTCTTCTTCATGCTACTTGGCATTAGCATCACAATCATGGTTTGAACCTAGATCTACGGGACTCCCTAACCCATGTCCTTGATATTTTACACTGAGAACTTTTAACTAGTGCTACTCTTTGGATGAACTAAAAACGTTAAGAATATAAAGAGACTAATTTATCATTGAACAATGCCTGGTACATAGGAAGCACACAGAAAATAATCAAGTCAAGCTACCCTTCATTGTAAAAACTAGGCAACTCAGGCTCAGAGAGGCTAAGTCACTTACCTAAAGTGCCCCGGCTAATGAGGAGGTCAGGATTGGCTCCTGGGCCAGCGGCTTTGCACTGTGGTCCAGGTGTCCCATTGCAAAGTTCTGTGCTCCAAGGAGCCCGTTCTGCCTTTACATAAAACAACTGGTTAGTTAGAATGCAAGAAACATCATGTAATTTTTTAAGGAATTGTTGTGTGTAGTGTATTATATGATTGCCTGTAATGGACCAGGCTCTGTTTTTTACTTGAAGAAAATGCCTCTTAGAAAACATGTTTTGTGGTTAAAATGGCATGCACTTCCTGATCACCCAAAAGTTCTCTTCCAAAATGTTGTCCTCGTCTAGTAATCAAACAATTACTCGTATCCTAGGCCTCTATTGACTTTATTCTCTGAATTATTTATTCTGTTGACAAAGCAAGATGACGTGCTCGTCATGGGAAGCACGCACTTTGCCCGTTTTCATAATCTCATTTACCACTCCAAGCCTCTATTTCTATTGCATTTCCTTCTGGTTAGAATTCCCTAAAAGTATTATGATCAAATTGAACAATGGTAATGGTCCCACGTGCCAGGAAGGTGGAACAGCTGGATGTCTGCCCACTTCCTGCCAAGGCATAATTAATTCTCACTAAGGATTTGTTGCAGACTTTCTGAATTAGCTTCTAAAGGCATAATACTAATAGCTACCGTTTGTTGAGTACCTACATTAATTCTCTGAAAACCTCTGAGCTAGATACTATAATCTCAGGACGCAGCGACTTGGAGAGGTTCAGTGAATTACCCAAACCTATCACGGGTAGCAACTAGAGGAGGGGAGCAGAGGGCAGGGTGTGAACTCAGATTTGTCTACCCTGAAACCTGGGTTCTTTGCCCTCTGTCACCCTACTTCTTCGTAGGGCCGTTAGTATATTAAATGGGAAAGAATTGAAGCCCAGAGTTTGATGTGCGTTATTTAGGGACTAAGATTTTTGTGGATGATTTGGTTCTTCTAAGTTCTTCTCCCTGTTGCATATTCTTACAGCTGGAAAAATGTGCTCAGGACCTGGGAAGTACATCTAAAGCAGTAGGCTCCTCCATGGCGCAGCTCCTGACCTGTGCTGCTCAAGGCAATGAGCACTACACAGGTGAGACTCGCCTTCATGATGCCCTGAGGCCAGGTACAGACCACGGGCTGGTGGGAGGAGTTCACTGATTTGACAATGAACCTGATGTTTTTATTTCAGCAGTTCAACACACATTTCTCAAGCACATTCCGCATGCTTGTTACTGGGCTTGATGCTAAGCATACAAAAACTAATCAAATATGATTCCCCCAAACTATCAATATTTATGATTTTCGGCATCCCAGGGGAATTGCTGGGAGAAATAGAGGAAAACAATAGAATGGGAAAGACTAGAGATCTCGTCAAGAAAGTTAGAGATACCAAGGGAACATTTATGCAAAGATGGGCTCAATAAATGACAGAAATGGTAGGGACCTAACAGAAGCAGAAGAGGTGGCAAGAATACACAGAAGAACTGTACAAAAAAGATCTTCACAACCCAGATAATCACAATGGTGTGATCACTCACCTGGAGCCAGACATCCTGGAATGTGAAGTCAAATGGGCCTTAGGAAGCATCACTACAAACAAAGCTAGTGGAGGTGATGGAATTCCAGTTGAGCTATTTCAAATCCTGAAAGATGACTCTGTGAAAGTGCTGCACTCAATATGCCAGCAAATTTGGAAAACTCAGCAGTGGCCACAGGACTGGAAAAGGTCAGTGTTCATTCCATTCCCAAAGAAAGGCAATGTCAAAGAATGCTCAAACTACCACACAATTGTACTCATCTCACACTCTAATAAAGTAATGCTTAAAATTCTCCTAGCCAGACTTCAGCAATACGTGAACCCTGAACTTCCAGATGTTCAAGCTGGTTTTAGAAAAGGCAGAGGAACCAGAGATCAAATTGCCAACATCTGCTGGATCATCGAAAAAGAAAGAGTTCCAGAAAAACATCCACTTCTGCTTTATTGACCATGCCAAAGCCTTTGACTGTGTGGATCACAATAAACTGTGGAAAATTCTGAAAGAGATGGGAATACTAGACCACCTGGTATTCCAGACCGCCTCTTGAAAAACTTGTATGCAGGTCAGGAAGCAACAGTTAGAACTGGACATGGAACAACAGACTGGTTCCAAATAGGAAAAGGAGTATGTCAAGGCTGTATATTGTCACCCTGCTTATTTAACTTATATGCACAGTACATCATGAGAAACGCAGGGCTGGAAGAAGCACAAGCTGGAATCAAGATTGCCGGGAGAAATATCAATAACCTCAGATATGCAGATGACACCACCCTTATGGCAGAAAGTGAAGAGGAACTAAAAAGCTTCTTGATGAAAGTGAAAGAGGAGAGTGAAAAAGTTGGCTTAAAGCTCAATATTCAGAAAACGAAGATCATGGCATCTGGTCCCATCACTTCATGGCAAATAGATGCGGAAACAGCGGCTGACTTTATTTTTGGGGGCTCCAAGATTGTTGCAGATGGTGACTACAGCCATGAAATTAAAAGACGCTTACTCCTTGGAAGGAAAGTTATGACCAGTCTAGACAGCATATTAAAAAGCAGAGACTTTTTACTTTGCCAACAAAGGACAGTCTAGTCAAGGTTATGGTTTTTCCAGTGGTCATGTATGGATGTGAGAGTTGGACTGTGAAGAAAGCTACTGCTGCTGCTAAGTCTCTTCAGTCGTGTCCGACTCTGTGCGACCCCATAAATGGCAGCCCACCAGGCTCCCCTGTCCCCGGGATTCTCCAGGCAAGAACACTGGAGTGGGTTGCCATTTCCTTCTCCAATGCATGAAAGTGAAAAGTAAAAGTGAAGTCACTCAGTCGTGTCTGACTCTTAACGACCCCACAGACTTCAGCCTATCAGGCTCCACTGTCCATGGGATTTTCTACTGGAGTGGGGTGCCATTGCCTTCTCCAGAAGAAAGCTGATGCTTTTGAACTGTGGTGTTGGAGAAGACTCTTGCAAGTCCCTTGGACTGCAAGGAGATCCAACCAGTCCATCCTAAAGGAGATCAGTCCTGGGTGTTCATTGGAAGGTCTGATGTTGAAGCTGAAACTCCAATATTTTGGCCACCTGATGCAAAGAATGGACTCATTTGAAAAGACCCTGATGCTGGGAAAGATTGAGGGCAGGAGGAGAAGGGGACAACAGAGGATGAGATGATTGGATGACATCACTGACTCAATGGACATGGGTTTGGGTGGACTCCGGGAGTCGGTGACAGACAGGGAGGCCTGGCTGCGGTTCATGGGGTTTCAAAGAGTCGGACAGGACTGAGCCACTGAACTTAACTGAGGCTGTGTTCTTGCCTGGAAAATCCCGTAGACAGGAACCTAGTGGCCTGCAGTCCATTGAGTCGCAGAAGAGCTGGACACAACTTAGCAACTTTAACAGAAAACAAAGCTGTGCAGCCACTCAGCTACACTCCTTCCTGCAGTGCCTGAAAGTTCTACTTGTTCTACATCCTGGGCCCCACTCTATTCTGCCAATTTTAGCTTTTCTATTCAGTGTGTAGTGGAATCACATTACGGTTTTTAATTTGTGTGTCCCTGAGAAGCAATGTGGTTGAGGATATTTTCAGTGTATCAACCATTTGGATACCTTCTTTGTGAACCATTTGATACCTCTTCATGTCTTTTGTGCATTTTTAAAACTATTGGTTTTCTGTCTTTTCCTTATATATCTGCAGGAATTAGTTGTCATGTATATTATGGCTTACCTTTTCGCTTAAAGGTGTTCCTTGATAAACAAAACTTTTTAATATAGTCCAGTTTGTACTTCTCCTTTATGGTTAGTGCTTTTTGTGTCCCATTTAACAATTTTACTTTTCCAAGTCATAAAGATATTCTTCCCCGTTATTGTCTAGAAGCTTTGTTTCACTTTCCGTATAGTAAGTCCCCTGTATATGATCCTTCAGGCTGTGAACTTTCAAAGATGCAAATATGCATTCCATCAGCATCAGCCATGAGTGAAATTGCAGCTTGCCCTCCATCCCCTGTTGCTGACAGTCCTTCAGCTCTCCCCTCTCCCCTCGTCTCCCTCGTCCAGTCAGTAACTCTTCTTGCCTCACTTGATGCCAGGCTCTGTATGCCAGTTGTTTTACTGTACTACTGTACTTTTCTAGGTACTGTACTGTAAGATTTAAAATATTTGTGTATGTGTGTGTGTGTTTATGCATTCTTTGTGTGTAAAGTATTATAAACCTATTACAGTACTGAATAGCTGATTGTGTCAGTTGGGTGACTATTTTTTATAAAATAGCCTATTGGGTAGGCTATTTTTGTTGGACTTACAAATTGGGCTTAATGAATGTGCTTTTGGAATGGAACCAGTTCATTTGTAATGGGTTTGCTATATTTAGAACTGTGATCCACCTAGAACTGAATTTTATATGTGGCAAAGGGGGTCCTAGTGGAGTTGTTTTTGCACTGGGGCATCCATGCACTTCCTTTCCCCAATGGTCTTGAGGGCCACTTCATTATAAATTAAGTGAACCAATGTGTGTGAATCAGTTGCTAAACTTTGCTTCTTTTTCATTGCTGTAATTGCCTGTTCCTACCTTAGTTCCACACTTTCCTAATCACTGCAGTGTTATACTAAGTGTATAATGAGTGCCCTGACCTTACTGTTCTTCCTCAAGTTAGTCCTGACTTTCCTTGACTCTTTATATCCACTCTGTTTTAGATGAAGCCTATCAATTTGTGCCTTCCCACCAATAAAAACCTTTTTAGTTTTTTTTTTTTTAGTGGTTTCATTTTGATTTGGGTTTCCTGAATCTGGAGATAATTGGCATTTTTATATCACCAAATCTTCCAATCTATGAATACGGTGTGTCTCTACATTTATTTAGGTTTCCTTTCTCTCAATATTGTTTTATAGTTTTTTGCATAGATATTTTGGTTTTCATTATAATATGCATTATCAAGTTTCTCCCTTTTACTTTCAGTTTTTCTCTATGTTTATATTTAATGTGTGTCCTGTGTATATCATGTAGTTGTCCTTTTATGGGGGGAGAAGTTGTCTGTTGCTGTGACAGTATTTGCGTTTCAGTTGCAGTCTTTGGTCTACTTACATATAATGTAATTACTGATATATTGAGGTTTTAATTTGTCATCTTACTGGTTCTTTTCTATGTGTCCTACCTACCCTAGGTTCCCTTCTTCTCTCCTTTCTTGCCTTCTTTCAGATTTATAAGTGCTTTTTAAAATCTGTCACCCTTGATTAGTTTTTTGTACTTTCATTGCCTATTTTGTTTATTTTGTGGCTATGCTGAGTCTTTGTTGCTGCACACGGGCTTTCTCTAATTGCAGCGAGCGGGCACTACTCTTCTTTGCGGTGTGCAGACTTCCCATTGTGGTGGTTTCTCTGGTTGCAGAGCAAGGTTGTAGCCCACAGGCTTAGTTGCTCCCTGGCTTGTGGGATCTTCCTGGAACAGGGATCAAACCCATGTCCCCTGTATTGGCAGGTAGATTCGTAACCATTTGGCCCACCAAGAAAGTCCTCATTGCCTATTCTTTAACAATTTTTTAAAAGTATAATATAGGTTGGTGTGTTTACCTCTTCCTGGACAGTGCAAGAATCTTGGGACACATACACTTTATTTATCTTTCTTCCAACTCATTCCTTGTTGTTGAATGTTTTAATTCTACATATATTTAACCTCCTCAATACGGGTTCAAAGTTGCATCATAGTAATAATTAAGTGCCCCTCCATATTGACCTTTCCACTGTTGTTCCTTCCTCCCTGATCTCAGTGTGCCTCCACCTGGGATTTTTTCCTTTCTGCCCAAAGAACTCCCTTCATTACTTCCTTCAGTGTGAGTCTGCTGTGACCAATTCTTTCAGTTGTTGTTTGCCTAAAAATGCCTTGTGTAACCTTTATTTTGGGTGGATAATTTTATGTATTATAAAATTTTACGTTGGTGGTTGTTTTCTTCTAGCTTTTGAAGGTGTTATTCCTTTGGTTTCTGGCTTCCTTTATTTCTGCTGTGAAGTTAGCTATCACTTTACTTTTCTACAGGTAATGTGGTTTTAGTTTTCCCTCTGCTACTTGAACTTTCTCAATCTTTTTTTGAATTTTTGAATTTTCTCAGTCTTTGATTTTCAACCACTGTGCCCAGAGGAGTTTTGTTGTGTGCTGTTTTGCCTATTTATCCTGCCTTGGGTTTTAGTACTCCTTGAAGATGAGATTTGTTGTCTTAGGTCAGTTTTAAAAAACTCAACCACTGTACCTTCTAATATTGGTTCCGTCCCATTTTTTCTCTCCTCTTTGTAGATTCCAGTTACCCCCTATGTTGGACATTTTCACTATATGTGTCTCCTATGCTTTTTTTCTATGTTGAGCATAATTTTTCTTCATGCTTTATTCTGTGGGATTTTTTTTTAATCTGCAGCTCACTATTCCTCTGTTTATTTGTGTCTATTCTATCTTTAAACCTTCTGTTGAGTTTTAAATTTATAATGTCATATTTTATACTTTTTAAATTAACCTCAGATATGCAGATGACACCACCCTTATGGCAGAAAGTGAAGAGGAACTAAAAGCCTCTTGATGAAAGTGAAAGTGGAGAGTGAAAAAGTAGGCTTCAAGCTCAACATTCAGAAAACAAAGATCATGGCATCCAGTCCCATCACTTCATGGGAAATAGATGGGGAAACAGTGTCAGACTTTATTTTGGGGGTGCTCCAAAACCACTGCAGATGGTGACTGCAGCCATGAAATTAAAAGACGCTTACTCCTTGGAAGGAAAGTTATGACCAACCTAGATAGCATATTCAAAAGCAGAGACATTACTTTGCCAACAAAGGTTCGTCTAGTCAAGGCTATGGTTTTTCCTGTGGTCATGTATAGATGTGAGAGTTGGACTGTGAAGAAGGCTGAGCACCAAAGAATTGATGCTTTTGAACTGTGGTGTTGGAGAAGACTCTTGAGAGTCCCTTGGACTGCAAGGAGATCCAACCAGTCCATTCTGAAGGAGATCAGCCCTGGGATTTCTTTGGAAGGAAAGATACTAAAGCTGAAACTCCAGTACTTTGGCCACCTCATGCGAAGAGTTGACTCATTGGGGAAGACTCATGCTGGGAGGGATTGGGGGCGGGAGGAGAAGGGGACGGCAGAGGATGACATCAGTCACATCCATCGAGTCAGTGACATGGCATCACTGACTCGATGGATGTGAGTCTGGGTGAACTCCTGGAGTTGGTGATGGACAGGGAGGCCTGGCGTGCTGCGATTTATGGGGTCGCAAAGAGTCGGACACAACTGAGTGACTGAACTCAACTGAACTGAATGTCATATTTTATACTAGTCTTTTGATAGCTTTCTTATACTTCCCCCATCTCTGCAGAAATTCTCTATCTTGTCATCTAACTTCTTGAACATACTTTTCACATTTACCTAAAACCCAGGTAAAAGTTTAAAAAAAAAAAATTTTTTTTTCTGCCTGGTCATGCAGCATGTAAGATTTTAGCTCCCTGACTAGGGATCAAACCCATGCTCCCTGCATTGAAAGCACAGTCTTAACCACTGGATGGACCATCAGGGAAATTCCAAAGTCCCAGCCTTGAGGATCCAATGTCAAGATCAACTATGGACATCTTGTTGTCTGTTTTGGGGTTTTTTCCCTCTGTTTTCAATTATTGATCTTTTCTCCTGATGTTTCTGATATTTTAAAAATTTAATGCTAATCATTGGTATTTTCATTGTAGAGATAATTTGAGGTTCTAGACTGTGCGTAGAGATAATTTGAGGTTCTAGATTGTGCGTAGAGATAATTTGAGGTTCTAGATTGTGCTTTCTTCGATACAGAGGATTATTCTTTTATTTTAGCAGGTGGTTTAGAAATGAGCAGATCACCATAATATGAGTGGATCTGAACTGACTAGATATTGTAAAGTCTATTTCCAATTTTTGTTCCATGATGTAGCCCTTTGTGCCAGCTGTCCAAACACCTGTGGTGTTTATGAGGGCCATTCTGACAGTTGATCTCAAAACTGTGTGTTTAGCATCCCAACCCCATACAATTGCAGAAGGTTTTGCTCAGCCTCTCAGCTTCTGGGCGGCAGTTAACGAATTAGAAAATGCCTTGAGGGAGAAGCAACATTGTACTCACTTGTAAGTGCTTTCTTTCTCTTCAGGATCTTGGCTTTCTTTACCTTGGCTCCATGGTATCTCTCCATTGTCTTCAAACAGATGTTTCATATATTTTTCAGTGTTTCTAGTTGTCTTTCAGGAGGGGAGTATTCATCTGCAGTAAGTTATTCGAATGCCTCTGTGGTTTTTAAAAAAACTGTGTATATTTATTACTTTGAAAAGAAAAGCATAACAAGAACACAAAAAGAATTATAGCATAGTGTAATATAGTGCCCACAACAGTAAAAATGAGCAATTCTGTCTTCATGAGAGGCTAAAGGAAGGTACCAAAGCAGAATTGACACTTGATACGGGGAAGGCAATGGCACCCCACCCCAGTACTTTTGCCTGGAAAATCCCATGGACGGAGGATCCCGGTAGGCTCCAGTCCATGGGGTCACTGAGAGTCAGATATGACTGAGCAACTTCACTTTCACTTTCATGCATTGGAGAAGGAGATGGCAACCCACTCCAGTGTTCTTGCCTGGAGAATCCCAGGGACGGGGGAGCCTGGTGAGCTTCCGTCTATGGGGTCGCACAGAGTCGGACACGACTGAAGCGACTTAGCAGCAGCAGTAGCAGCAGGGGTCTTAAGGATTATTACAACTCACATAGTATCTAAGGAGAAGTGTATATAAATTTTTAAAAGTGTAGGGCATAATAGAGATGTAGTTTCAAGAATTTCTGCACATTGCTGAAATCTTGCCAAATTTTATGTAGATGATGAAATGGATTTTTACTGAAGGAAGGTCTGCTTTACAAGTTGTATCATCTGATACTGATTAACATCCAGAATGACAGACTGTCTAGCTGGTGTCTGAAGAACAGACTAGGAATAGCCCCATTTCATTTTGGCAAGTACCAACTAGGTGGACTTGGAAACAGCATATGTGAACTTGGAAACAGCATATGTGAAGTCCCAAAAGCAGGAGAAGAAGGCTAATCAAATGAACTGAGAAGGATCCTAGTAAAAGGCAGGGAGGTAGGGAGTGAGAAGATAAGGCTGTGAAGGCCGCCTGGGGTCCGATCCTGAAAGGCGTCATGCATGTATCCTCAATCGATCAGTAGTGTCAGACTCTTTGCGACACTGTGGACTATACCCCACCAGGCTCCTCTGTTCACGGGATTTCCCAGCAAGAATACTCAAGTGTGTGGCCATTTCCTCCTCCAGGGGATCTTCTCAACCCAGGGGTCGAACCTGCATCTCCTGTGGCTCCTACATTGACAGGCAGTTTTTTAACCACTGAGCCTCCTGGGAAGCCCCAAAAGGCCTCATAAGCCAATTTACATAAATTGAGGGACCTTCCTGGTGGTCAAGTGGTTAAGAATCTGCCTTTCGGACTTCCCTGGTTGTCCTGTAGTTAAGAATCTGCCTGCCAGTGCAGGAGACACGGGTTTGATAGCTGATCTGGGAAGATCCACATGCTGTGGAACAACTAAACCCATGTACCACAACTACTGAACCAGCATGCTGAAATTACTGCAGCCTGTGCGCCTAGAGCCCATGCTCTGCAACTAGAGACACCCCTGCTGGTGCAACTAGAGAAAGCCTGTGCACAGCAATGAAGACCCAGTGCAACCAAAAATAAAATAATTAAGTATTTAAAAAAAAAAAGAATCCGTCTTGCAATGCAGGAGATACAGGTCCAATCCCTGATCAGGGAAATAAGATCCCACATGTGGTAGGGCAACTACTGAACCCACCAAGTCTGAAGCCGAAGCCCCACAACTGGAGAACCCATGAGCCGCAACAAAGACCCAATACAGCAAGATAAATACATATTTTTAAAAACAATAAATAAATTGAAATTTAATCTCAGAGCATGTGAAAATACTGAGAAGTTTGCATCCATGGACACAGTCTAGATGGCCCTTTAATGCAGATTACCCTTCTTTCATGTGCAGATAAATTAGAAACAAAGTTGGGGCCACTGAGACTGGTGAGAAGGCTGTTGCAATTATCCATGTAAGAAATGTTAGTGGTTTGCCGTGGAGATTTTGTTGTTGTTCAGTTGCTAGGTCGTGTCCAACTTTTTGTGGCCCCATGGACTGCAGCACTCCAGGCTTCCCTGGCCTTCACTATGTCCAGGAGTTTGCTCAAACTCATATCCATTGAGTCGACAACGCCATCCAACCATTTCATCCTCTGTCACTCCCTTCTCTTGCCCTCAATCTTTCCCAGCATCAGGGTCTTTTCCAGTAAGTCCAGCTCTTGTCATCAGGTGGCCAAAGTATTGGAGCTTTAGCTTCAGCAACAGTCTTTCCATTGGATATTCGGGGTTGATTTCCTTTAAGATAGACTGGTTTGATCTCCTTGCAGTCTGACGGACTCACAAGAGTCCTCTCCAGCACCGCTGTTTGAAAGCATCAATTCTTTGGTGCTCAGCCTTCACTGTGCTCCAACTCTCACATCTGTACATGACTAATGGAAAAACCATAGCTTTGCCTATATGGACTTTTGTCAGCAAGGTGATGTCTCTGCTTTTTAATACACTGTCTAGGTTTGTCATAGCTTTCCTTCCAAGAAGCAAGCGCCTTTCAATTTCATGGCTGCAGTCATCATCCACAGTGATTTTGGAACCTAAGAAAATAAAATCTGTCACTGCTTCCACTTTTTCCCCTTCTATTGGCCATGAAGTGATGAGACCAGGTGCCATGGTCTTAGTTTTTTGAATGTTGAGTTTCAAGCCAGTTTCTTCACTCTCCTCTTTCACCTTCATCAAGAGGCTCTTTAGTTCCTCTTCACTTTCTGCCATTGGAGTGGTATCATCTGCATATTGGTAGTTTTTGGTATTTCTTCCAGCAGTCTTGAATCCAGCTTGTGCTTTTCCAGCCAGGCATTTCTCATGATGTATTCTGCATAGAAGTTAAATAAGCAGGGTGACAATATACAGCTTTGACATACTCCTTTCCCAATTTGGAACCGGTCTATTGTTCCATGTCCGGTTCTAACTGTTACTTCTTAACCTGCATAGAGATTTCTCAGGAGGCAGGTAAAGTGGTTTGGTATTCCTATCTCTCTAAGAATTTTCCACAGCTTGTTGTGATCCGCATACTCAATGGCTTTAGTGTAATCAATAAAGCAGAAGTAGATGTTTTTCTGAAACTCCTTTGCTTTCTCCATGATCCAAAGAATACTGGCATTTTAATCTCTCAAGAAGGTAGGGGAAACCACCAGGCCATTCAGATATGACCTAAATCAAATCTCTTATGATTATAAAGAGGAGGTGATAAATCGCTTCAAGGGATTAGATCTGACAGAGTGCCTGAAGAACTATGGATGGAGGTTCGTAACATTGTACAGGAGGCAGTGAGCAAAACAATTCCAAAGAAAAAGAAATGCATGGAGGCAAAGTGGTTGTCTGAGCAAGTTTTACAAATAGCTGAGGAAAGAAGAGAAGTGAAAGGTGAAAGACAAAGGAGAAAAGGAAAAGTATACCCAACAGAATGCAGAGTTTCAGAGAATAGCAAGGAGAGATAAGAGAGTTGCCAAGAAATAGAGGAAAATAATAGATTAGGGAAGACTGGAGATCTCTTCCAGAAAATTAGAGATACCTAGGGAACATTTCATGCAAAAATGGGCATGATAAAGGACAGAAAACAGTAAGGACCTAACAGAAGCAGAAAAGATTAAGAAGAGGTGGCAAGAATACACAGAAGACTATACAAAAAAAGGTCTTAATGACCGGATAATTATTATGGTGTGGTTACTCACCTAGAGCCAGACATCCTGGAATCAAGTGGGCTGTAGGAAGTATTACTATGAACAAAGCTAGTGGAGGTGATGGAATTCCATCTGAGCTATTTAACATACTAAAAGGTGATGTTGTTAAAGTGCTGCACTCAATATATCAGCAAATTTGGAAAACTCAGCCATGTCCACAAGACTGGGAAAGGTCAGTTTTCATGCCAATCCCAAAGAAAGGCAATGCAAAGAATTGTCAGACTACCATACAATTGCACTCAGTTCACACGCTGACAAGATTGTTCTTAAAATCCTTCACACCAGGCTTCAGCAGTACGTGATCTGAGAACTTCCAAATGTAAAACTGTATTTAGAAATGGCCTTGGAGATGAGGGATGGATTAAAGACAAAGAGACTTGGCAGTTGTTGGCAGTGGATTAGAAGTTGGCAGGAATGGGAGTAAGGAGAGTAAAATGGACAGCTCTAAGTTTAAGGAAAGTAACATGGACAGCTCTAAGTTTAGTCTGATGGCTAAACACACTGTGGTGGAAACACTGGCTCATGGGCAGCCATGTCGAGGGCTGGAATTTCGGGATTCCAGGTTCAACTTCAAATGGATTCAATTTGAAGTCCCTGCAGGATATCCACAGAGAGGTGCTCATTAGGCAACTAGATATTTGCCTCCAGAACTCAGTAGAGAAGTCTGAGCTGGAGATAAATATTTTTCAATGTTGAATAAAATGATGTTGATTGATACCATGGTAGGGAGGAAGATAAGTTTGCCTTGGGGTGCGGATAGTGGTACAGTAAGAAAAATTTTATCAGATATAACCCTGCGGAACCCTTTGAGGAGAAGGCTGAGCAGTAGAAATCTTTGAAAGACACGAGAATGTGCATCCTTAGAGCAAGGAAACCAGAAGAGAGGGATGTCTCTCAGCGCACAGTGTCTGCCTAGAAAGACACTGAAGAGAGAGACTTAAGCATCCGCTTGGCTTAAGGAAAAACTAAGTCACTGACTCTCCCTGTTGAAGGCTATTTCAATAAAGTTGAAGAGTTGATGGGAAGCAGGGAGAGGACGTGAATGTGGACGACTTCTCCCTGGGTGTCAGTTCCCTCTCCACATCTGCGATGTGTGGGGTATGCAGAAGTTGCACACAAGCTGCCCCTGCACTGCATTCTAATGCAGATGTATGTGTCTGTGTTGGGGTGAGGGGGAGGCATGGTGGGCTGGCCAGCATGGTGTTCAAAATGCATTTAGTCTGGTCTGATTATAGTTACATAGAACCCTTTCCAGTTCCTTTGGGGGCAGGTTAAAAAAATATTTTCATACATGAATTTTTAAATTTATTTTTTAATTGGAGTATAGTTGCTTTATAATATTGTCTTAGTTTCTGCTTACAGTAGCATAAATCAGCTATGAGTATGCATACATGGTTTTTACCTTGTGAGTTTGATATGTGATCTAATGCTGTCTACACACAATTTACATGAATTCTGATCAGGAATGATAATTTGATGAAGAATCCCCCTGTATTTCATATTATTAATGTGTCTCCTTAAGCTCTGTTGCTGGATATATTGGGTTCGTCAAAAAGTTCGTACGGGTTTTTCACTTCCAGCTTATGGAAAAAGCCAAACAAACTTTTTGGCCAACCCAATATTTTGACAAGTAGCTGGCAGGAATACTGTGAACGTAATCTGTGTCTTCCAAGAATTGTGGTTATTGAAATAGTTGTCTGCTTCAGTGTTTCCCACTGGCAGTTTGGGGTATGTTGCATCCTTGACTCCAGGAATAATTTGGGGTGGGCAGGGAGTGGTGATTGCTTGGACACATGACCCTGATGATAACCAACATCACTATTGAGAACGTTGCCATAAATTCAGCCATGTACAGACTTGGATGTTTATTGGGCTCCCTGGCATCTGGTGGTCCTCTTTCATCCATTTGTTGGTGTGGCTTCTGCTTTCTCCAAAACCTAATCCTTCCAGAGAGGATTCTTGATGTGCCTAGAGATTTCATAGTGAGTCCTCAGCACAAAACACATAGGGTGGATATGCCTCAGCTTTTGGAATTCCACTCTCCTGCCTTTTAGAAAAACTGTCTGTGCCTATAAAAAGTTTTTGGTGAATGATTTTTGCATGATCATGACTTTCTAATTGGTTGTGATAAATGTTTTATTCTTCCAAAATCATACAACTCAGATAAATTCAAGTGTCCCTGTAGGAAGTCAAGAGGCGAGGTCTAATAAATCACAGTTTCAAATTTTCTTTGGTCAAAGATGTGGTCTCATCCTCTCCTACAACCTGTGGGAAACCAAGCCCCGGAGGGAAAAGGTAGCAGGAGTTTAGCCCACGCAGCTCGCCAGCCCCAGAGCTGGACAAGGTCTTAACCACCCCGGGGCCCTTCTGAGCGAGGATGTCCTTCCACCCTGTGCCAGCAACTTCAGCATAAAATGCAGACTTCTGCTCGGCGTGTCTGTCTGTTTCACCTTGGCTTTATTTATCTTTATGTTTTCTCCTCTTCCATAAAAAACACTTTTTAAAAAAACATGTATTCATTCCACATGCTATGCTCAGAAGTGCCAGGTGATAAAGGGTAGATTGGCAGCTTTGTAATTTTTCTTGATTAGATTGTAGAGTTATGTCCCAGCTGTGTGGCTTCCTAAATATTTACAGATGAGCCAGCCTGCAACGCTGTGAGGTTGTTTTATGGGTCCAGGGCCTTTCACATTCTTTATTGCATTAGGTCACCTCGTCCCCAGTAAGGCAAGGACCACCTGCTGCATCTGTGCCCACTCAGCTGAATCAGCGGCAGTAAAGGCCACGCTCAGTGGTGCCCGTAGACCACCCAGCCGAAGCCTATAGATGAGGCCTTTGGCCTATACCCGAAGCCTGTGGTGAAAGAGAAGATGATCTGAATTTTTCATGCGGATGTTGTGGGTTCTGACAAGAATCCCTCATGATTCTGTGTCCCAGAGAGCACTGTGCAGGGTCTGACCCCTTTCTTACACATCTGAGATGTAAGAAACCTCAGATCTCAAGTGTGTCCACAGATAAGAAGCTTTGCAGCGCTGGTCCTCATCTGAAATGGCTTCATGAGACAAGCTTTGAGGCTGGATATTCTGCAGTTCCCCAGGTTCTAGGAGCCTTTTGTCACACACTGTGGCATTTTCAGTCTTCATCCTTTTCTTGGGTGTGCCAAGTACTAGGTGTCATGTAGGGTGGCACCTCTCCTTTCTGTGAGAGGTGGTGCTATAGTTTTTAAAGTTTTTTTAATTTATTTATTTTTGGTTATGCTGAGTCTTTGTTGCTACTTGCGGGCTTTTGCTAGTTGGAGTGAGCAGAGGCTACTCGTTGTGGCAATGTGCATACTTATTGTGGTGGCTTCTCTTGTTGCAGAGCACAGACTCTGAGGAGTGGGCTTCAGTAGTTGTGGCTCTGGATTGTTTCTCCGAGGCATGTGGAATCTTCCCAGACTAGGGAAACCTGTGTCGCCTGCATTGACAGGCGGATTCTTATCCACTGTGCCACCAGGGAAGTCCTGTCATTTGATGGCTCAGACGGTAAAGCGTCTGCCTACATTGCGGGAGACCTGGGTTCAATCCCTGGGTTGGGAAGATCTCCTAGAGAAGGAAATGGCAACCCACTCTGGCATTCTTCCCTGGAGAATCCCAGGGACGGAGAAGCCTGGTAGGCTACAGTCCATGGGGTCGCAAAGAGTCGGACACGACTGAGCTACTTCACTTTATATTTACAGATTATCACCAAATCCCATCATCTTTAGAAGTAAATTTAAAGATGAGCAGACACTTCACAAAAGAGGATGTCCAAACAGCCATTGAGAAAAGTGTTCAACATCACTGCTCACTAGGGGCAGAAGAATTAAACCTCAGTTAGGAACCTGCCTGGTGGTCCAGTAGTTAAGACTTTAAGACTATGTACTGCAGGAGATATGAATTCAATCTGTTGTTAGGGAACTAAAATCCCACATGTCAAGCAGTGCCACCCCCTCCCCGTGACCAAAAAATAAAAATCTCAGTGAGATGCAGCTGAACACTCATCAGAGTTGGCTAAAAAGAAAAAAATCTAGCAATAGGAAGTTTGGGCCAGGATGCAGAGTAACTGAACTCTCATATAGTGCTGGTGAAGTGTAAAATGGCAAAAACATTCTGAAGAAGTTTTGTAGTGTCCGCCAAAGCTAAATATACACTTACTCTGTGGCCCAGGAATTCAACTCCTAGGTTTAAATCTGCTAGAATCAATTCCCTTTGTCTACCTAAATGCTGCTATGAGAATTTTTCTGGTAGTTTTACTCACAATAATCCACACAGGAAACAGTCCCCAAATGTCCAGCAAGAATGGATAAGCAGATGTTGCTGTGTTCCTGTAATGGAATATTATGCAGCAAGGAAAAGAAATTGCCTGCTGTGTGTAACAGCATGGGTAAATCTCACAGCGTTACAGTCAGAGAAAGAAACTAAACAAAAAAGAACACCTACTGTGTGGTTCAGTAAACATGGAGATTAAGAGCAGGTAAAACTAGGCTAAGGTGATAAAAACTGGAATAGGGATTACTTCTGGTGTGAGAGTCTATTAACTGGGAAGGAGTACAGGTGATGGAAATATTCCATCTGCATCTGGATGCCAGGTACGTGGGTGTACACATTTGTACAGACTCAGTGAGTCTTCCTGGGAGACTTGTTCACTTTGTTGTATGTAAGTGATGCCCTGATAGAAATGACTGGGGAAAAAAGTGAATTAGAATGATTTATCTGTGAGTTGGATCCTGTGCACTTGGCATTTGAGGTCTGAAGACAGACGGGACAGTGCAGGTGACAGAGGCAGAAGAAAATAGATTTTCGTGTGGCATTTGTTGTAACATCCGTCTTGGAGCAGCCCAGAGCCAGTGGCATGGGCTACTTCTTTGAGAAGCACATCGATTCAAATTTTATAAAAAGCAATTTGGAGCTTACCTTTGCCAGGCACTGTCTGAGGATTCTCTTCTCTTTAGAAGGACCTAGAGATTTACTCCCAAGTAAAAGTATGGCTTTTGGATGAAACCTAATAGAAAGTCTGGTGGGCTTTTTTTTTTTTTTTAAATCCCCAGGGGTGGCTGCTCGAGAGACGGCCCAAGCTTTGAAAACGCTGGCCCAGGCTGCCCGGGGTGTGGCTGCATCCACGAGTGACCCGGCGGCTGCACGCGCCATGTTGGATTCTGCCCGGGATGTGATGGAGGGCTCGGCCATGCTCATCCAAGAGGCCAAGCAGGCCCTGATTGCACCCGGAGACGCCGAGAGTCAGCAGAGACTAGCACAGGTGAGGCCCAGAACTGGCAGCTAAGGTCACCATCGCAGAGACATGTTGACAGGCTGTCACCCAATAATAAGCACTTTCACCAGCTTTGCCTGTTAACCCCCATAATGTGAGATCTTCTTAATTCAGTCAACAGAAAACAAGGGTTTGGTTGAGACCTGTGCTTGGAACTTGAAGGGCCTGGACACAGCAAGCTTGTCTTGGGCCCGAGTATGCTTACATGTATCTCTCTTCCTGGCCTGGGAGGTGAGGTAGATACACTTGGTTTAGAAACTTAACACTTTAAACTCTCTAGTGCCTCTTCAGATGAGTCTTCCCAGAGAGTGCAGATGGAGAGCCTCACAACGTCCTTTAAAGGCAGTGTGTGGGCAAACTCCAAGCTGGTCTGAAAGAGCTCAGAGTGCCCCTCCAGCCCTTGAGCTGGGTGAGGTGTGGAGGTGATGGCACCAGAAGGTCACTGAGCAGAAATTCATCACAGGCATGCCCAACAGTGATCCAAAGAGCTCAGGGCCTCCTTCTACCTCGGGCCCTCTGCAGGACTCCCTAGCAGGAAACTATTTCTCTTCCTCTTGGTATTGGCTCTTTGTTTTGGAACCTGACAGAATATTGGAGGGTTGTATCTGAGTCACAGTCAGAACTTGGCCTGGCCTCCGGAGCAGGTAGAGTGTGCTCCGTCACTGTGTCACAGCTGGTGCCAAGACACAGAATGTTCACGCCAGCGAGAGGCCTAAATGCCCTGATGCAATGGTAAACAGTGTCAGGTAGATGCTGGTGGGTCATTTCGGTCTCTCTTAGCTCTGCCCACTCCCAACATATGTACAAGTCTGTTTGCTCTGGAAGCTGCTTTCTGACGGGGCTTTTCTTCCTCTGCATATTCCAGGTGGCCAAAGCTGTTTCTCACTCCTTGAATAACTGCGTGAACTGTCTCCCTGGGCAGAAGGATGTGGATGTGGCCTTGAAGAGCATTGGGGAGTCGAGCAAGAAGCTGCTGGTGGACTCGGTGAGAGGTTTTGGCTCGGGAAGGGGTACCTGGGGGCCTGGGCTCACCTCGGGTGCAGGTGGGGTCTTCTCCCCTCCAGGGACCCTTTGAGTAGCTAGCCTTCCCTTAGGGGTTGGTTTTCCTGCCTATTTGCCTTTTCCTTGTTTTGCTTTCTGATCAGCCGAATTCCCAGGTAGAGCTTCTAAAATTTACTTTTTCCTTGGGCCCACGCTGCCATTCGATCTCGGGTTATCCCTGTGAGCCAGGAATGGGGCAGGCTGTTGAAGGGGAGGGTTTGGATCATCTGACCTCTCATCAGGACATTTCGGGCCATGACAGTCAGGTGATAAAGAGACGCAAGTGTCCGGAACTCACTGAACGAGTGAGTGGTCTGTGGAATTTCATTGTGGAGCTTGCTCCCTTCTTTTTTGTAAGCCCCCTTTGGGGGGACTTGGTCTTCTGCATCTCTATTTCTTCTCTGCCACATGCCTGGCACATAACCAGGTATGCAGACAGTGGGTGTGGTGTGACTCATATAATCTAGCTTAACTCTCTAGAACTTTTTACCAACAGTTAAGAGTTCTGCTAGTGGCACTTCGGAGGGAAAGCTGTATTGTTAGCAGAGACCAACTGATGAATAAAATTGGTGGCTTTTAGTTTGGAAAAATAGGATTTAAAGGTTAATAGCATCTGCCTTTTAGTTCCAGAAAGCTAAAACTTTGCAAGTTTCCATCTGAGAATGTCAAGATAGAGGGTGGGTTCAGAGAGCAGATCCCAGAGTCAGGTTGTTCAGGTACGAATCTTGGCTGTGCAGCTTAGGAGCCCAGAAGCCCTGTGGAAAGCCATCCTTAACTATTTTTATATCCACTCTGTCTAGCACTGAATAAGTGTTCAACAAATTTAAGTGAATGAGTGAATGGGTATATTTTTTTGAAGGTCAAACATAACGTGGGCTCAGGCCACACAGAGCCTTTTCACCTAAACGATTCAGAAATGCATCCTGGAGAGTCTCTTCCCTCTGCAGCGTCACCATTCCTCTTGCACTCGGTAAAGCTCCTTCTGCAATTGTGCCCTCTCTTCCCACAGTTACCGCCAAGCACAAAGCCTTTCCAGGAAGCTCAGAGTGAACTGAACCAAGCAGCCGCCGATCTGAACCAGTCTGCGGGGGAAGTGGTCCACGCCACCCGGGGCCAGAGCGGAGAGCTGGCCGCAGCCTCCGGGAAGTTCAGTGATGACTTCGACGAGTTCCTCGATGCTGGCATTGAGATGGCGGGCCAGGCGCAGGTGAGGGGGAGGGGTTCCCGAATGGAGCTGACACTTGCCTCTCGCCTCTGGTGGACTGTCAGCCCCCAAGGCTAAGCGGCACATAGGAGCTGGGAAGCTATGAACAGCCCATGGCTTTACATCATCTTTGCTACTCAGCTTCCTGAGCTTACAGGAATGGCATTCCCAAAGACGCTGTTAGCTTATGTGTGAGATGGAGATGACCGATAACTTCTCCCGTGATCCTCCAACAGAACTCATCATCTTATACTGTTTGAAAGGAGGGCAGAGGAGAGAAGGAGAGCCTTGCATCCTATACTTCAAATGTAGTATGGTACTATAAAAACTCATGTTATTTGAGGTTCGGTGAGTCCATTTGAAAAGGTTGTGTCTAACCCTGAGCATCAAGTGATTCAAAATTACCTCCTTCAGATGAACAGATAAACCCCTACTTTAGAACAAGGGAGCGTGACTGGTCTGGGGTGAGCTCACTGAGCTATTTATTTGCGAGCTCCTTTGAGAAGGCAATAGCACCCTACTCCAGTACTCTTGCCTGGAAAATCTCATGGACGGAGGAGCCTGGTAGGCTGCAGTCCATGAGGTCACTAAGAGTCGGGCATGACTGAGCGACTTCACTTCACTTCACTTTACTTCACTTTGAACTCCCTCAAAGTGCTACCCAGCATGCTTCTTACTCTGTTATATACAAAGGGCTGTTTCTCGGATGGGAAGCCAGGTGAGCAATGTATTATTTCCAGAGTCAGAAGCTTTTGGGATGCAGTCAGCTCTCAATGTCCAGGCAGTGATGGTTGCACGTGCCAGGCTGGGATGCACTGGCCCCTGGACAGCTCCAGCACTGTTGAGCAAGATGCTGGATTGTGGCCTGGTCTGTTTGCTCTCTTACTCACTCCCCACCCCACACCCCTCATTAATACCCACACTTGTGATACAGCATAGTTCTTGGCTGACCCACTTGGGAATGGATTTCTGTGCCTCTGTGTGCATCTTGGTTTGGGAATCTGTTTGGGGAACAGTAGACACCAAGCAGAGTCTTGACACGCTAGGCATCTGCAGACTAATTGGGCTTCATGCCATCTGTACAGATAACCTCCTTCCATTTCAGGGTACTGCTCCTAGCTCTGAATGCTGCTTAGGAAAAATGGACAGCCCCTAATTACTTTGGCTCCTTTTAACCTTCCAGACAAAAGAAGACCAGATCCAAGTTATAGGGAACCTCAAGAATATCTCCATGGCCTCCAGCAAGCTGCTGTTAGCTGCCAAATCTCTCTCCGTAGACCCAGGAGCCCCCAACGCGAAAAATCTCCTGGCTGCAGCTGCAAGGTAAGTGTGGAACAAAATGGGCTTTCATGTGTGGTTAAATAACATCAGTGTTTGCGAGGTCCGCCTGACATCCTGCTGCTTTTGCTGAGCTAAGAAGTGGTGCTAACCTTCTGTTCTCAGAGTTGGAAGCAAGAGTGACATAGATGCTGGTGTCTTATTAAATGGGCTCATTTGCATGTACATTCTCCACTAAAGATGCCTTCTGTCTCCTCTTAAAGCCTTTTCAGGAAGACTTGTTTAGACTGAAGGCCTCCATTGATTTATAAATATGGTGGCTTAAACAGATTTTTTTTTAAGTAGTTCTAATATCATTCAGATTATGAAAGTACCATATGTTCTTTAAAAAATCAGAAGATGCTGAAAAGTTTAGAAAAAAAAAAAAAAAGATGCTCAACTAGCCATTCAACATTTCTTGAGTGTTTACTACTATGAGCCTGGCACCCATGTTAATTAGCTGGATTTAAACATGGTCACTTCGTCACGTGCAGAAGGACTCAAAGTCAGGATGGATGGGGTGGTGATGAGAGTAAATTGGGGAAATATATTAAAACATGAATCTGACCTTGAGATGAGGTGAATGTCCGTCTTTGCTGTTGTTTTCACCCAAGGAAGCAGGTAATACGATATAATGTCTGCTCCAGGTCCACTCCGGCAGTTTAGTTCAATGACTAGTGATTGAATGCTGGTATCTGGAGAAACTGAAATGATAGCTAAGGAAGATTTTATACTGGTAATCCCACATTCATATTCCTGAACCAAGGGGGTAGGGTGTTCTGTAATTCTGTGGGGGTGTAGGCCTGTTTTCTTAGCCTTACTTAATATCACTTTATCGGAAACCTAACAGCAGTGAAAGATTAAATGCAGGACAGTTAGGATCTGTAGCCTAATGGGAAACATTTTCAAAATATGCAGATGAGTGATTTTTAAAAAGCATGGCTTGAATTCTACTTAAAATTTTTAAAATTTGGTTTTGTTTGCTTATTTGTTTTTCAATGTCTTTATCTCTCCTGGCTTTTTTTAAGTTGTCAGAATCAGGAGTCCTAAATTCTAGCACAGACTTCAGTGCTTGACTAAGTAGGTTACTTTGGTCAGACCACTCAACCCATCTTAACTTTCCCATTCGCAGAATAGGAATGTGTATAGCCCACATCACCCTTGAGCTCTGTTCCATTCCCAACAGACAAGGTATCTTGGTACCACTGGTTAATACCTGTCTCTGGTCTCCTCTTTGTTTGCAGTATTATTTTTTATGGGGGGCTTTAGATAATTTCAGAGCAACTCCCTTGAAAACTTTTGAGTTTCTTCATTCATTCTCATCAACATACTTTGAGTGCTAAGTTGCTTCAGTCATGCCTGACACTTCGCAACCCTGGGGACTGACTGTAGCCCTCCAGGGTCCTCCATCCGTGGCATTCTCCAGGCAAGAATACTGGAGTGGTTTGCCATGCCCTCCTTCAGGGGATCTGCAGGCGGGTTCTTTACCACTAGTGCCCCCTGGGAGGCCCAAACATACTTTACCTTCAAACAACAGCGAGAGCCACGAGGTGATGGGATACATACTCACATCTCCCCACCTCCATCTTGTGCCTTGCTTGTGATTGTTCCAGCAGGTGCATGCCCTCCTGAGCTCAGGGTGGGGATGAGGAGGAACGGTGACATCCTCTCTGTTGAGCAGCTATTTCTGATATAAAACCCTCTTAATCACTTTTTTTTTCCAAGAACAGCTTTTGTATAAGGCAGCAAATGTTTCCAGGTACCTGAACTAAGTTGTTTTTCGTTATCTTCAATTTTTTGCCCCTTTTCAAAATTACAGTTTCCAACTCAGAGGCGTGTTGTCATCTCTCATAAATTGTGGGAAGGAAAGGAGAGTATAAATGGGCATTTTGAAAGCCCCTTAAAGAAGGGACTCCGGGACCTGAAAGCCTGTTGCTGGTATCCTTGTTCTGTGAGAGTCTGCACGCCCCCTGGTGGTTACATTGAGGAAGGGCCCTGGAGGTGAGGTGAGAAAGCTTCGGTTGCCCTGTGTCCTGGCTTTCAGCAGTTGATAGGGAGAATTCCCAGCCTTATGGTTCCACACCCAAGTCAGCACTCAGAAATCATCACGTGAATTGATAGCTTTGGGTTGGAACTGATGCAGGAAGTTGCTGGCCTGTTCTCCTTGGCTTCTTGGCAAGCTCGGCTCCCTGGGGTATTTCCCCAGTGGGAGCTTGCCTGAGTGAGTCAGGCCAACTCCTCTTCGGGGTAAAGCTCTGCCCACCTGGGGTGCAATCATTCATTCTCTTGTTACTTCATCTGTTCATTAAACCGATTTTTGTTGCATGGCTGATATGGGCCCAGTGGTGGACACACACTGTAAGAAAGGACAGCGCTGGTCCAGTCAGGACAGGAACACCCAGGGCGTACCGCCGCCATCCTCTCAGCCTCACAAAAGTCCTGTGCATAAGCACCTTTGGAGCTGGGTAGCAGGAATCTGATGGTTATTGTCCTCATCTGCAGTCCCACTGGCCTCCGTATTCTTGAGACAGCCATGCCCTCCCTGTCCGTGTGGATGTCCAAAGACCCCAGACATGCCACTGTAGGGACCCACACCTGGACCGACTCAGCTCCGCCCTGCTCCTATGTCAGCAGACTTGAACCCTTTCTTTGTTCTTTCTAGTCACCATGATTCTTCCTGCTTTAGGAAAAAAAAAAAGGTTTACTTCTGGGAGAGCAGTAGAGTATGTGTGCTTTTTGCTTTGCTCATCATTCTGCATTTGAGCCCTGGTGCAAACTGGTCCCTTGGTTTTTGATGCCTCGTGGGGAGGAAGTTATTTTCTGTGGAGTGTCTGGCTTGTTGTTCTTCTTCCTGTGTAACTGCTTGGCTCCGGCTCTTTTCTGGACAGTTGGGTGGGCCGGAGACTCTCTTGTAATGGTTTATCAACTTTTTCTGTGATTTGGGGCTGGTTTGACGCTCCTTACTCCTTGGAAGGAAAGTTATGACCAACCTAGATCGCATATTCAAAAGCAGAGACATCACTTTGCCAACAAAGGTTCACCTAGTCAAGGCTATGGTCTTTCCTGTGGTCATGTATGGATGTGAGAGCTGGACTGTGAAGAAGGCTGAGCGCCGAAGAATTGATGCTTTTGAACTGTGGTGTTGGAGAAGACTCTTGAGAGTCCCTTGGACTGCAAGGAGATCCAACCAGTCCATTCTGAAGGAGATCAGCCCTGGGATTTCTTTGGAAGGAATGATGCTAAAGCTGAAACTCCAGCATTTTGGCCACCTCATGTGAAGAGTTAACTCATTGGAGAAGACTCTGATGCTGGGAGGGATTGGGGGCAGGAGGAGAAGGGGACGACAGAGGATGAGATGGCTGGATGGCATCACTGACTCGATGGATGTGAGTCTGAGTGACCTCCGGGAGTTGGTGATGGACAGGTAGGCCTGGCATGCTGCGATTCATGGGCTCGCAAAGAGTCAGACACGACTGAGCGACTGATCTGATCTGATCTGAACTTAGTCAAGGAAGTGAAAAACCAATTTGCAGTGGCCAAAAAAAAAAAAAGGGAGTGTTCTACCTCCAAGCACCCCTAAGCTGCTTCTCAGACTACATTCACCCTGCTCAAAAGGACTCCTGGGAGCAGAAGACTTGATGCCCACTGCCACCAGCAGCAGGACCGTCCTAAGCCAGGTGTTCCGCTGCTTTCTGGTGTCCCCAGGGCTCCCGAGGGCCTGGCAGGCGGTGCCTCTTCCCATGCTGCCCTTTGCCTTGAGGTTCCTGCCAGGCAGGCATCTTTCTGGCTCCAGAGATGGTGAAAAAGGATGACCCAGCAAACAGCAATTCCATGCTATAAAGTAGAAAAGTGTACTCTGGGCCTTCTGTCTCTTAGTCTCCTCTACAATGTTCTGTTCCCATTATCCAAATTGGGATCTTGCTGAGCCCTGACTTTACAGTTGCTCTGGTCCCTGTCTGGCTCTCCCTAATAGGCAGAGCCCACACCTGTGGTCAAGGCTTTAATTTTCTTTCCCTCCCAGCGAGTCCTGCCTGTGTCCCGCCAGTCCTGTGTGATGTTACACCCCCATCACTGCTTCCTTTGGTGCACCTTCATGTCTTGTCTGTTCATTATCTTGTCTCTCCAACTGGATTGCTAGCATCTTGCTTTCCTAGAGAGCTTTAAACTGTATTATTTTTTTACTCCCCATGCCTGTGATGGTAGGACCTGGGGAATACCAAAGGTTAAATTTTGGTTTGCTCTTTGCTGGCTTCCTAAGCATATCCTCCTTTAAGGATGGGAATTGTCTGAAGTTGCTTTATTCTTTCCAAGCTCACTATTGGATGCGTAATAGATCATCAGGAGCACAAATTGATTGATTTTCTTCTCTCACCTCTGCCCCAATTCCCTGTCTATAAACAGTTTCCTTCCAGAGCTCACAAACTCCTGTCTGAATCAATTTAGTATCTCTGAACACTAACTGGCTGTAGGTTAGAAAGCCTTTAACATCTAAGGTTGTAGATTCCAATTGTTTAAAGATAGAGAGTAGCTACATATGCTTAGATAAAGAATGAATTATAAGAAAACACTATCTCTAGATGATGAAATTATGGTTATTTAATTTTTTTGTATTTTTAAAATGAATTTGTATAGCTTTGATCTTTACCAAAAAAACTGTGGGGAAAATAAAAATAACTACAATTAAAGCCTAATGGGATTTACATGTAGCACAGGGAGCATGCAACTGATTTGGGCCATATTTTTATGATGATGTGAGTTGGTTGGTTCATATTGTTTTAGTTGATTTACTAAAATCTTTGCTTTAAAATAATATTGTTTGAGGATTCCCTGGTGGTCTAGTGCTTAGGACTTGGCACTCTCACTACTGTGGCCCAGGTTCAATCCCTGGTCAGGGAACTAGATCTGCAAGCCAATCAATGGCAAGAAATAGTAATAATAGATTTTAAAAATAATATTGTAAAATCACTTAACATTTTGATATTGGCTTATATGGTTTACACATTTATATATTCTTTTCTAACATTAACTTAGTTATATATCATGAATATTCTGTGATACAAGGAATATGATATTATGACTTAACAGATCTCCAGAATTATGTTGTAGACTGTATGTTTCATCATTCCTTTATTGTTGTGTGTTTGGGTTTTCTCTAATCCTTTGCTCTTATGAATATGTTTTATAGTTTGAACCATAAAAGTACTATTTCCGATTGTCAGATCTACATAACTAATTGCCTCTGTAGGTTTTTTATTCAGCTATGCAATTCACACTCTAAAATGAGTTATGAGGATAAATGATAACTAAACAATGCTTTTCAGTCATGGATCAGTATCACCAAGTGACTCATTCAGACAAGCAGTGCCATGCTGGCACTGTTATGGATTATCCAACCACAAACCCTTAGTCTGTTGGGTTTTTTTTTTTTTTTTGCCCCAAGTTTTTATTTGAAATTTTTTACTTCTAAAAAATATTTGAAATAGGCCAATGAATAGCTACACAGTTTCTGAATTCACCAATTGTAAACACTTGGTTTATTATTATTATTATTATTATTATTATTGGAGTATAATTGCTTTACACTGCTGTGTCAGTTTCTGCTGTACAATAAAATGAATCAGCCATATGTATACAGAGATCTCTGTTTTTTGGATTTCCTTTCCGTTTAGGTCACCACGGAGCACTGAGTAGAGTTCCCTGTGCTATATAGTCGGTTCTTGTTAGTTATCTATTTTATACATAGCAGTCTGTTTTTTGTTTTGGGCCGGGGCTCGGGGGGTTGGCTGTACCACTAGGCTTATGGGATCTTAGTTCCCTGACCAATTTTGAACCTGGGCCTGCAGCAGTGAAAGCACTGAATCCTAACTGCTGAACCACCAGGAATTCCCATGAATACTTAGTTTCTAATGGAAATATCTTTATATGAAGACCACACTTTTTTAATGTGGATAAATGGGAAACATTGAAAGAAGCTAAATGGAAAGCATGTGTGATATGTGGAAATATCCCCCAAATGATTGTGTCATCCTAGTTGGGGCTGTTTTGCACCCTTTGCTCTGTTGACACATCTAGCCTGCCCACTCTAAAATGTGTCTTGAAGGCTGCCACACAGAACACCGTGTTGGACTCTTTGGGGGCCCCTTCCAATGAATACGTCATGAACTGCACCCTCCAAAGGTGGTCCCAGCTAGAGACTGTCCTGCTATGTCACTTGTCTTTGTTTTGCTTTGCACCTGGAAGACACAATGCTTCCCCCGTGACACCATAGTTAAGCACTTTTCCCCAAATAAATGAATCAATCTTTTTTGTTTTTTTAAATGAATCAATCTTACGGAAACTATTTGAGGATTCTTTCTTGAGTTGAGGAATGTTTTTCTTCTTCCTATCATTCTTGCTAAATTTAAAATTCAAAGCAGTAGCTCCTCATCAAATAATTAAGCTGATTGCCTTTGTACATTGGCAACATCGTTTTCCATCTAATTTGATATTCTGTGGGAAGCTGCAAAGCCAATTTAACTAATAAAATGAGGCATTTTTATATTAGACAGTGTTAGTGATCAGCAGCAATGTGCATCCTATTTTTGTTTTGTTTGTTTAAGTTGCCCATGAGCTGCAGTGGTTACTGACTGAATAGCATCCAGGGTCCTGCCAAAGGTACAGACCAGTTATCACCCTGCAGAAAAATGGTTTTGGATCTGGCACTGGAGTCAGATAAGCATGGTTTTAAGTCTTGTTTTTTCACCTTATTGTAACATCTCCTTAGGGAATTATCTCGTGTTCTCTCTCTCTCTCTCTTTCTGTCTCTCTTTTTTTCATTTATAAAAACAAGCGTACTGTATTCAATTTTAAGACCTAGTGTAAAGTTGTAGTTATCCAAACAGTGTTAGACACACAGTTCAATGGAATAGAATAGAATCCAGAAGTAGACCCACACACATATGGTCAACTGATTGTCCACAAAGTTACAAAAGCAATTCAAATCAGGAAGGATGGCATTATAAAAGGTAATGGAATAATTAGACCTCCATATATCCCCCCTAGCCAGTCCATTCTAAAGGAGATCAGTCCTGGGTATTCTTTGGAAGGAATGATGCTAAAGCTGAAACTCCAATACTTTGGCCACCTCATGCGAAGAGTTGACTCATTGGAAAAGCCCCTGCTGCTGGGAGGGATTGGGGGCAGGAGGAGAAGGGGACGACAGAGGATGAGATGGCTGGATGGCATCTCCGACTCAATGGACATGAGTTTGGGTGAACTCCGGGAGTTGGTGATGGACAGGGAGGCCTGCCATGCTGCAGTTCATGGGGTTGCAAAGAGTCAGACACGACTAAGCAACTGAACTGAACTGATATTCTCCCCCCATTAAAATATGGATCAAAAAGGTAATGGAATAATTAGACCTCCATATATCCCCCCCATTAAAATCTGGATCTATATTTCACACCTTATTAAAGGAATTAACTCAGAATGGATATGCCTTTCTAAAATATATCCATGGCTTAACCTAAACAGTGACTGCCCAAGAAGGGGAGAACCCTTGCCAGTGAAGAAAAAAATCTGGGCTGTGTCTTAAGTTCTTAGAAGAACAGAAACACATATAAAATCATCTAAGAATCTCTGGTTCCTATTAATGTTAACAAAGAAAATAGCTCTTTTAAAGAATAATTTTGGTATAGCTTCTAGGAACTGGTCAATCATGTAGAAATGAAAGGAAAGAAGAGGTTTTAAAATCATAAGGCACAGTTTACAGTGTGACTATTTTAAAATATACAGAATAGTCCAGACTACATAAAGGCTGTCCAAAATAGCCTGGCTGAGATCATCCTATTCCTGATGGGCTGCTAGTGAAGGATATTGACTTCAGTGTTAATAGGAGCTCTTTGTGATTTGCAACTTGGTTGTGACTTCTTTCTTGTGAATATATAGCCACACTTTTCTTAAGAGAGCTAATTAGTACTTTTAAGGGTAAATCAGTGAATAAATAATGAGAAGCAAGGTGTGGATTCTCATTCTCTCTTCTCTGACTATGGTTTATTTTTGGTTTAGAGCCTTGTGAAAGAGCTCTCACGGGGACCGCAGCCTTTATAGTGAATTAATTGTATTCCTGTTGAACCGACAAAACATCATTGGGTAAATTTCTGTTGATCTTTACAAAACACCACCCAAAACACTCTTCCCGTTTCTGTCTCAGAGCTGTGACTGAGAGCATCAACCAGCTCATCACACTGTGCACGCAGCAAGCTCCTGGCCAGAAGGAATGTGATAACGCCCTGCGGGAACTCGAGGTGGGTCCCTGGAAAGGCTGCTGAGGAGAATTTAAGAGCATGTATCTGTCTGTCCTTTCCCTCCAGGGTCAGGTTCTTCTCCTTTATTCTTGCCTTTTATCTTTCCTAGGAAATTTTTGGGGCCAAAGTTCTAATCTTGAATTCCATCCATCTAGTGGGATGGAATTCAAGAAAAATAAGATTTGGTGAGGTTATTACCCCTGCTTCCGTATTTCCTCTAAGAGTTGTTTTTTTAAGAGTCTTTATTGCAAACAGGAAGAGGCCTCTGGTATTGAATGGAGGCTGAGAATGAGTAATTTCTACCTAAAAAGTTTGAGAGTGATTTTTCTAGGGCTTTTGGGAGAAGCCAGGATAGAGAACTTTTTGAGTAAAAATGGTCTTCTTATACATTTGATTTTGTAGCATGTAGAGGATTCATTAGAGAAAACCCAAGAGTAACACTTATTACTATGAAGGTGGCCATGAGGTGCCTGGTGGCCCAGAACACAGGGTGGGTGCTAATCAATTTATATTCATACTTAGGGTTTATTTTTCATGGAAAATTTACTTATGCCCATAGAGTGTATGTGGGTAAAAATAAAATCAATGTGCCCACTTGTCCATAAAGCAGTCTTAACCAATTCAGGCTGTATTGTTTATCTCAATAGATGTGGCTTGGTCGTACCCTATGTACCTTTAGTTTTCTGAAATAGGAATACTTACCATGTGAGAGGGGGTGGGCTAGGGGTAGAGGGGGTAGTTAATTGCACCTTCTGAAGGGCTTGACTGAGACCCAGGTTGCTGATCAGGCCATTGGTGCAGCTGAAATTCCTCCCAGGAATGTGTGCAATGAGCGATTGTGATCAGAATGCTGTGTGTGCCAGGGAGATTGATAACTGGTATTTTTTGTTGTTTCCCTTGTTCTAAGGCTTTCTTGCTTTTTAAGTCATGTCCTCCTTTGTAGACTGTCAAGGGGATGTTGGACAATCCCAATGAACCTGTCAGTGACCTCTCTTACTTTGACTGCATCGAGAGTGTGATGGAAAACTCCAAGGTGAGCCTGACTGTGCTATTAGCATCCCTCCCCGCTGTGGGAAAGAATCGGGACGTGCTTTGTGTGCACAGGCCTGGGGGTGCCCATGTCTTAAAAGGCTCGTGGTGCCTTTGCCCAGGTGTTTCTCAATCCTAGCCATGCATCACAATCACCTGGGGGTCTTGTTGAACACAGATTACTAGGCCACACCCACACCCCAAAGTTTCTGATTCAGTACATCCCCAAACGGGCAACATTGTGCATTTCTGACCAGTTCCCAGGTCTGGCCATGTGGTCCAGGAGCCACACTCTGAGAACCACTGCTTATACCCTCTCAGGGATGAGTCTTACTGTGAATCTAAGCGTGCACGTCCATCACCTGGGACTGCATGCTGGGGAAGGCCTATCAATGACCGTATATGAGACTCTCCTTTGTGTTCCTGTTACCATCCATTTATGGCACATGTTCTCAAGGGACATGAATTGAAAGAGACGTGTACCCCAATGTTCATCGCAGCTCTATTTATAATAGCCAGGACATGGAAACAACCTAGATGTCCATCAGCAGATGAATGGATAAGAAAGCTGTGGTACATATACACAATGGAGTATTACTCCGCCATTAAAAAGAATACATTTGAATCAGTTCTAATGAGGTGGATGAAACTGGAGCCTATTATACAGAGTGAAGTAAGCCAGAAAGAAAAACACCAATATAGTATACTACCGCATATATATGGAATTTAGAAAGATGGTAACAACAACCCTGTATGCGAGACAGCAAAAGAGACACAGATGTATAGAACAGTCTTTTGGACTCTGTGGGAGAGGGAGGTGGGGGATGATTTGGGAGAATGGCATTAAAACATGTATAATATCATATAAGAAACGAATCGCCAGTCCAGGTTCAATGCAGGATACAGGAAGCTTGCGGCTGGTGCACAGGGATGACCCAGAGGGATGGTATGGGGAGGAATGTGGAAGGGGGGTTCAGGATGGGGAACATGTGTACAATCGTGGCAGATGCATGTTGATGTATGGCAAAACCAATACAATATTGTAAAGTAAAATAATAATAATAATAATAAATAAATTACTTTGAAAATAAAGAAAAATATTAACCATGAATTTTACCTAATTAAAAATAAATAAATAAAATAAAATATTATGGAATTTAACAAAAAACAAGGATATGAAAATTTGTGGGGGTTTTGGGAGTGCAAGCAGTGAAAATGTGTAAGATAATACAATGGTTTTTATTCTCCCTTCTCCAAATCTTAACCTTGCTCAACAGATTCTGATTTCTCAGTGTTTGATTTAATATGGGTGGCAATTGGAGGGAGGGTAGTTTAAAAAGACTTCTTAGCAGAGCAGTAATAATAATATTTTAAAAGGTTGAGAAACACTGACCTTTGGTAATAACACCAATGTTTTAGAGAATGTCTCAGAACCAGGTGAAATGAAATGCAAGTCAGCTGAATGGATATTGAGCAGTTGCCATTTGGCTTTGTACATGGAGTGTTCCTGCACGTTAGTTTACATCACGTTTACATTAGCTTTGGGGAGACAGCAGGGCTCCGCTGGTAGCTCAGTGGTAAAGAACTTGCCTGCCAATGCAGAAGATGCAGGTTCAACCTCTGGGTTAGGAAGATCCCCTGGAGAAGGAAATGGTAAACCACTCCAGTGTTCTTGCCTGGGAAATCCCTTGGACAGAGGAGTCTGGTGGGCTACAGTCCATGAGGGTCACAAAAGAGAACAACAACAAGCCTACAGTGAGAATGGCTTGGGCTCTTCTGCTTGGAGATACAGCTGTATTGGTGGTGTCAGGAGGTCTTACTTCAAGTTAGGCTAAGACTAGAGTTTGCTTTGTCCAGCACCCTTTATGGTACTATGGATGGTCTAAACGGAGGCTGCACGTGTTTCCCACACTTAGATCCAAAGAAACTGTTCTTCTTAAAGAGGGATGCAGGGAGAAGGAAAAGAAAATACCGTGCATAAAAATACCCACTAACTGCTTTGCAAGTCCTTATGTAAACTGGATTAGTTTGTATATCTAGGCAACTTTAGGGACTTTTTCTCTTTCCTCATCCAAGATGGCATCTTGATAAACAAAGAGCTCTGTGTTGTATTCTAGATGTGAATTTGATAATCTCTCTAAAGCGTCCCTTGCACGTCCTTCAGTTCTACCATCTGTGACCCTGGAAAGTAACCCCTGCCTTCCTGGGACGTGAGGAGACTGTAGAAGACACAGCCCCAGATACAGGGTGGACAGCCTGCCTCTGCCCCCGTGACCTTCTGTCTCCCCTTGTGCAGGGTGCTTGACCTCCCTGGGTTGAATTCTGAATACTAAAATCCTTTTTGACTATTATTTTCAAGACCTCTGAAAAGAGAATATATCAATGATTTTCAAAGTAAAGGGAAATTAGCCTTAAAATTAGCCTTAAGAATTTAGCCTTAAAAATTATTTTAGCCTTAGTTTCAGACTATCTTCCTCTTTACATGTACACTCCTTAAAGGTATATTTAGATTTTACTGCCAATAAATAAATGAAGGGACAGGTGTGTTTTCTGCTTTCTGGGTGTGTCTTCATCTACAGCTCGGCAGATATGTGTGATTTTGTGTGATGGTCAATTCAAACCATTTGCCCATAGGGTGCCCTGTATAGATTTTACTTTAGTGATTGGTGTATATTAACTGTACCTCCTTGAGATATAGATAACTTTTAGATGAAAGCTTCATACTTTCATTATGTATTTCTCTTTAATGAGACAGAAGCGATAACAATTATCTTGAATCTCTTCTTACTGCAAATAAAGGAAAATAATGCAAATATTATAAATAAATTGTCCTTGAGTATTCAAGTTGGAAGGGTAGCCCCTTTACCTCATGGTCTGAAGGAATCCTGGTCACAATTTCACTGGTGATGTGTTTTGCAGGTTCTGGGAGAGTCGATGGCAGGGATTTCGCAGAATGCCAAAACCGGGGACCTCCCTGCCTTTGGGGAGTGTGTGGGGATTGCGTCCAAGGCTCTCTGTGGGCTGACGGAGGCTGCAGCCCAGGTAAGGGACTGGTCCCCATGCCCCATGATGTAGGCCTTCCAGCCCATCCTGTGCCTGGTCCACAAGGGAGGCACGGGGGGCTTCAGCTCCAACTCGGACCACCACCACTTAAACCACGGAAACCATGGTGGCTCTTGCTTCCTGGGCATTTAAGCAAAATATCAGCCAGTTACCCCCAGGAAGAGACCAGACTGGAGAGGACACTGAATACTATAAAGCCAACATAAGGGTTCAGAGGCCAGCTTTTTTTTAATTTTTTTTTTAAGGTCTTTGTTACAAATAAGTTGTTTGGGGTGAGGGGGAGATGAATACTACATAATTCAAATTCCCTCTGAGGCTTTAGAGTTGCAAAAATCTTAGTCATGCTCTTTTTAGAATCAGAGGGAAAAAAAATTAGATGCCATCACTCAGAGACATGATCAGGCATGTTCCTGGCTCGTCTTTGAAGGTCCTGTGCATTTCCAATAATTACTGGGCTCATGTCACTGAACTTTCAAAAATGTCAGCATTTACCTTGAAGGATTTATCATCTGACAGTTACCTCAAGCCTGGAAGATGTTATTGAACCAAAGAAAAACATCCCTAGTTTGGGGGGTGAAATTGCCTCCCTCGTATTCTGCCCCTTGCATCTCAGGGGAAATGAGCTGAAGTTAAAATGCCCCCTCACAGATTCATCTCTTCCCTGTTGTTTGGCTAACACACTCAAAGCGTTTGAAGAAAAGACCTTCTCTTCTAGCCTCTTGCCCTGTTGGAGACTAAATATTGCCTTTATTTTGTTTCCCTGAGCCGTCTTACTCATTCTTACTACGAAACACTAAGGACATGTTAGACTATGAGACGAGAAGCCCTCGTGTAGGGCAGGTTCCAGGGTCGGCTTACCCAGCAATTCCAGGCCATCAGTCTACACCCACTTGTTTTTTTCCCTCTCCCATATGCCAGCTAAAGAGTAAGCTTCATGCTGAGCCTGGGCCTCCTCGGAGTCATAAAGTGGCTGCCAGAGCACTCAGGGCTACATGCATCCTTGACCATGCTCCCCTGGAAGAGCTTCTGAAAGCTCTCTTAAGAACAAGGAGACTTTGTTCCCCAAAGCCCATAGCAGACTCCTGCTGGCACTTCCCTGGCCCAAGCGAGCATCAGCTTGTCTACCCCTAAACACTTACTGATGAGAGGACTGACCACCTTGCACTGGGAGTGCCTGAGAATGACTGCTGCAGGTACACTGTGGGACCACGATCCCCCACAGGCTTATCTAGGTGCACAGAAAGCCTGAGCTGTGGCCTTCTTCCTCCCTCCCAGGCTGCTTACCTGGTCGGCATCTCTGATCCAAACAGCCAGGCAGGCCACCAGGGCCTTGTGGATCCCATCCAGTTTGCCAGGGCCAACCAGGCTATCCAGATGGCGTGCCAGAACCTGGTGGATCCCGGCAGCAGCCCATCACAGGTAACCTTGGGCAGGGGAAGGGGGTGAGGAACGTGAGATTTATGCATCCTTGAGCTCTTAGAGGTGGGTGCTAGGAGACTGGGAGAATGAAGATTACTGTTTTTTCAGAGCTTGCAAGGCCACCCAGATAATAACTTAGAGGATTATTGCAGAATATGATGAAGGTGAATACAGGTAGGTGCTTTGGAATGGAGTGCTAGAAGGCAGTCACAGTGGTGTGATCACAGCGAGAGTCATCAGGAGGCTCACAGTTCCATTCATCAGTTTAGGGGAGATACATGGAGGGCTTGTTCTGTGCTCAGCACTGAGGGTCACCATGCTGCTGCTGCTGCTGCTGCTAAGTCACTTCAGTCGTGTCCGACTCTGTGCGACCCCATAGACGAAAGCTCACCAGGCTCCCCTGTCCCTGGGATTCTGCAGGCAAGAACACTGGAGTGGGTTGCCATTTCCTTCTCCAATGCATGAAAGTGAAAAGTCAAAGTGAAGTCGCTCAGTTGTGTCCGACTCTTAGCGACCCCATGGACTGGAGCCTACAGGATCTTCCGTCCATGGGATTTTCCAGGCAAAAGTACTGGGGTGGGGTGCCATTGCCTTCCCCGGAGAGTCACCATGAGTAAGACCCAATCCCCTACCCCCTTAACTCTTACTATGGGATAAAATTTGGAAGCTGGAGTGATTGGGGTGTGATGACCATGCCAGGATTGTCAATGGTTTCTCTGAGAGGCTGTCAGGGGTCACTTCCTGAAAATAGTGGTGCTGAGCCAGGCCCCAAGGCTGGGTCAGAATCTGCAGCACAAAAAGAGCCATAGAAACATTTGGGAACTAGACAGAATTTGCGACTTTCCATGATACTTCTGATACCCAAGTGGCATGGATCAAGTTCAGTAATTCCACTGTGCTAAGTCACTTCAGTCTTATCCGACTCTGTGCGACCTGTGCCCTCCTCCAGGGGATCTTCCTGACCCAGGGATCGAACCTGCATCTCTTATGTCTCCTGCATTGGCAGGCAGGTTCTTTACCACTAGCATCACCTGGTAAGCCCGGTAATTCCAGCAGTATGTACTTATATGGAACAAGAGTGGCCTATATGGGCCAGCAGAGGCAGCTCATGAGGGGCTTGTCCATGCTTGACCCTGGGACCAGTATCCTTGAGGCAAGAGACGGACCCCAATAAAGGAGAAAATACAGGGACCACCTGGACCCCAAACAAGCAGCAGTGTACCTGAGATGCCTCACCTGTCCAGTTAAGCCAAAGAGTGTTACCAGCCTCAGCAAAGTGAATCAGGCAGGTTCAGAAAAGCAACTGAGGTGTAGCCTGCAAAATTCTTGAGCCAGACCCCTTCATAAGGTGCCTACAGCCTGCCTGGGGGTGGGGGTGACATACAGCTGCACATGACTGTTAAGCACTTGAAATGTAACTGGTCCAAACCATGATGGGCTATAAGTATAAAATACAGACCGATTTCAAAGACTTAGTATGATAAAGGATTATGAAAGCTTAATCTTCTTAAATTGATTACATGGTGAAATGAAATATTTTGGATATCTGAGGTTTAATTAAATATGTTATTTAAAATAACTTCCCTTGTTTCTGTACTTATTTTAATATGGCTATTAGAAATTTTAAAATTAGGTATGTGGTTTGCACTGTATTTCTGTTGGGTAGCCCCAGCCTAGGCCCTGGGCTATATCCCTCCTGGCTAGTGGTTGCAAAGCATACTGACAGCCTCTCCTCTAAGACCACCTGGAGCACAGCCCACTCCCATCACCACAGCAGCACCAGCTTTCTTTTTCTTTGTTTCTTCTTTCTACCTTAATAATTCTCGCCCTCCCCTTTCTTGGTGAGACTCTGGGGGTAGCAGAGCTAGAACATGGGTTTTAGTTATAGCAGCCCTAGATATGTGAGTTGGGGGAATCCAGGGCTGGGGACTAGGGTGGACTTCTTTTGAACTGACCCCCTCTGCACTGAAGTGTGGGGTGCCCCCAACCCAGTCCCTGCTTTGTAGGTTTTGTCCGCTGCCACGATTGTCGCCAAGCACACCTCGGCCCTGTGCAACGCCTGCCGAATCGCCTCATCCAAGACGGGCAACCCCGTGGCCAAGAGGCACTTTGTCCAGTCCGCCAAGGAGGTCGCCAACAGCACCGCCAACCTGGTGAAGACCATCAAGGTAGGTCACTGAGCTAAGACCTCAAGAATCTTTGTAACACCTGCTGCAGGTAAGAGAGAGATGGCAGTGAAGCTCGGCTCCTAGACTTGCTTCTAGTGAGGGGCAACTTCTTGTTTGTCCTCGTGATTTCAGTCACTGAGGAGGAGTTCATTGGTGACGGACATAGTTATTAGGAAAAACCAACAGCCTTGGTCTCTACGAACTTTCTGCATAGTGTGTAGGGAGGGGTGAGCTATGTATTTGGGGGGGGCAGTTTTGAGGGGCCCTACCATGGTTGTTACATATCTCTGGACTATGAGATAAGGTGGAAGAAGAAGGGAATGGGAAATTGCTGGGAAAATCTTTTATCTTTTTTTTTTTTAAATCTATTCCAGCCTATGGTATCTCTTCCATTTATAGTTGTTTAAATGTTTTCAATGGAGCATCAACTTCTTAGAATATCCCGTGTTGATAACAAGTTTGTCTTTGTGATCGAGGTCATAAACAGGTGTGGGAGTGGCAGGGCAGGGTGCCCTGTGAGGAGGCACTTGTAGTAGCTGGGCTTAGTGTTTGTTTCTGGGCAATCAGACGGTAAACCTGGCCTGCCCTACGTGGGACACCAAGCAGAGAGCAAGCAGCTGACCAGGTGGGAAGACAGCCACCGTCTAGACAGTTGACCCCAGGCAAAGAGCCTCCAAAGGAGACTGTCATAGAAGCAAGCTGCCAGTTCTGTGCAAACCAGACCTGCCGGAGGGAGGGGTGTCAGAGGGTTTGACTTTACTGAAGGGTTTTCACCATCATGGAGGTGAGGTGAGCTGCTTTGTTGCTGGGCAAGTCCTGGAGGAGCAGGGCTCCCCTACCACCCATTCCCTCCAGAGGATATGATACCATATACCTTGTCCCTGCACTGTGCCTGCACGCCAAGTCAATTCAGTTGTGTCCGACTCTGTGACCCTATGAACTCTAGCCCACCAGACTCCTCTGTCCACAAAGCCAATTTAATCTTGTGGAGAAATTAGTCAACAGGGTGGGCCAAGCAGAAGCCAAGGAGAGATTGTGCAGCTGTTTAAACAGCCTTTTAAAAAAGTAAAAGGCAACTCAAGATTGATTGAAGATGAATAAATAAAGTTCACACCCAGGTACCCCCAGGATCCTGGTGGGAGCTCACTTTAATGACCATCATGATCCATGGTATTAGAAATGAAGAAAGCTTACATTTTTTTATATTTAATTTGAGCAAGGCCTGTTCCATATTTTGTATAGTTCTCTCATTCAGGCCACACAACCAACCATCCTGTGCTTATCACCCCCATCTTTACAGGAGGTTGAGTAACTTTCCTGGGGTGACTCAGCCAGTAAGGAGTGGATTGGAGTTCAAACCCAGATCCCCTGCTCTTTCCAAACCCACTCTTGCTCTTGGCCTGCAGAGTACATACTGTGGAGAGACTAACCCCTCTCACCAGCCTGGGAAGAAACCCCTGGGTGTGTTTAGAGTGCTTGTGTGCCAGTTTGGGGAGATGCAGGGGTGGAAGACAGCAGTAGAATTGAAAAGCAGTGACGTCATGGTTCGTTGCTGTGTAATTTACTTACTTCGGTTAAACTTGACCATTTTCCGATCATTTTGATTGTCATAAAACAGGCTGTATTTAGATGGGCCAAGGAGGGGAATAGGTAAGAAACCCTTCTTTACAAATTCTGGGAAACCTTTCTTTCCTGCCCCGTTCCCTTGGTTTTCAGTCCTGACCTGTCTCCTTTAAGATCTCATCTCCTTTTCAGATTCTCCTCACAGTGGCAAGCCCTCTTTGTAGCTCCCTATGGCCAATGAGCTCTTGGGATGGCCTGAAAGCTAGGCCTGTGCATGCAGGCTGCTGTAACTGGGGGAGATGGAGGCCTCCTCCCCTGCCAGTACTCCGGGGATCGGTAGCAGCGCAGGAGGCATAGAAATGACCCACTCACTGCTCAGCTTGCTGAAGTGAGCTTGGCTTTTCAATCCCCATCAGGGGGCAGGCTTTGCTGAAGACAATAAACTTTGTTTTAAATTTACTAATAGGAAAATGGTGAAGGTCCTTTCAGTGCAGCATGCTGCTGCTGCTAAATCACTTCAGTCGTGTCCAACTCTGTGCGACCCCATAGACTGCAGCCCACCAGGCTCCACCATCCCTGGGATTCTCCAGGCAAGAATATAGGAGTGGGTTGCCATTTCCTTCTCCAATGCATGAAAGTGAAAAGTGAAAGTGAAGTCGCTCAGTTGTGTCAGACTTTTTGTGACTCCATGGACTGCAGCCCACCAGGCTCCTCTATCTATGGAATTTTCCAGGCAAGAGTACTGGAGTGGAGTGCCATTGCCTTCTCTGATACCATACTGCATATCGAATAGATCTCCTGAGTTAAGGAGTGGTTAAGAATTCTGCCAAATAGAAGAACAAATAAATATTTAATTCCCTAAATGCTTGAAATGGCTGCCATCAAGGCTGCATTTTGCTCTAAGTTCTGTACTTCTTAATCAACCTTATTTTTCCCTTTAAATCACAAGGGTATGCCTAAGCGCTGCACCTTTCTAGTCCTGAAGAAAGGGGGAACCTCCCCCTCCCCGGAGGGGCATTGGAGAGCAGGCAGCAGATTACATCACAGTGGGTTATCAGCTCCCATTAGAATGTCTGCCTCCAGGAATCATATATCTCTACTGATGGCATTCTTTGCAATCCCAAAGCATGGCTCAGAAAGAATAAATGTGTGCACCCTCCTGATCAGGCCCTGCTCTCGATGCCAGACAAGTTGGAAGCACACGGACCCCTAACCATGGGTGCCATCTACCTGCTCGTCCCTACATGTACCCGTGCCAGCTTCTCCCTTTCGTCAGCTTCTTACCTAGCCTCAAATCAGATGTGGGGAATGGAATGTTATTTTAAATGTGCAGTCACTCAGGTTTGGATGCCAAGTAGAAGTTGTGCAACAGCGGCTTCTGTTGCTCTGAGAAGCCGGAGCTCAGCCTTGCGTTTCACGGCAGAGTTGAAGCTCAGGGTTTTGCCATGAAGCACTTCCAGGGCGTCCAAAAGATACCAGGTCCAGCTCTCACTAACCAGTTTAAACTCGGCTGTAAGTATGCTTTCTTGATCATCCTTTTGTTTGAATTGGTAAAGTGTGTTTCTTGAGATAAAAAGGAGGGAGAAAAAAAAAAATGCTTGGGCTTCTTATGCCTTTTCTTGTTGCCTTTTCTAAGGTCAGTAGGAGGGAAGGGAACCAGGGGTCTTGGATTCTGGTTTGAGGCATGAGCTTAACCTCACATGTCACTTTCTAGGTGTTAGTTTTGTCACCTGGAACATTGGAGTTTGGGGATTAAGTGATCTTTAAGATCCCTTCTGGGGCTTCCCTGGTGGCTGAGCAGTGAAGAATCTACCTGTAATGCAGGAGACCCGAGTTCATCCCTGGGTTGGGAAGATCCCCTGGAGGAGGGCATGGCAACCCACTCCAGTACTCTTGCCTGGAGAATTCCATGGACAGAGGATCCTGGTGGGCTACAGTCCATGGGGTCGCACAGAGTCGGGCACAACTGAAGCGACTAAGCAGCAGTGGCAAGATCCCTTCCAATCCTTGAAATCCGTGAAGCCTTGATTCTGTTGTACACGCAGAAATGATTTCTCCCACATCTCTATGTGATTTTGCTAGATAAGAAAATTCAGAGTTGCTGGCCCAGGGTGGAGAGTGCCCTTCTCCTGGTGGGGCCTGCGCATTTGGCTCAGTGGATTTACCCTTACGTTGTTATGGCTGGGGTGCTAGTCATTATGTGATGTGGAATGTCTCTTTGAAAACTGTCATGCCTGCCTAAAATTTACCTGTAGCCAGATCTAAGTATTCAGTTTACTGGGGTGTCTCAGCCATCCCCAGAGGGGAAGCCGCATTCAGAAGTGAAATAACTCTCCATGTAAACAAGCCATCCTTTCTGATGCTCGGTGCTTTTCCCTCTTGAAAATGAACAACAGTGCCGGATTGGAGCTTGGCATTCCAGTCCACAGTCCATACTATTCAGGGTCCCGCCCTTGACCTGCAATGGGCCATGATTTATGATTTTAGGGCCCATGCTCAAAAAAAAAAAAAAAAAATCTTTTCATCATCCTGTTGGTGCAGTTGTTGAAACTGTACAATTAGAAAAACCATTCCTTAGAATTTACCTGGGGTAATCATCTTGACATTTTTCATAAGTTCACCTGAGGGCTGGTGACATGATCAGAAATCTGCCTTCCTAATAGACTGAGGGCGTTGTCGAAAGTAAAGAAGAGGATGGGAGGAGAGCAGAGAGGGCAAGAGCAGGAGAAATAAGTGGCACCGCCCAGAGACTGGGCATTTTCCATTGAGCTGGAAGGGCCTGACCTCAAGCAGTCAATGATGGTAATAGTGTAAGATCATGCGAGCAGCGAGATTGCTCACTGCCACGTCACCAGTGCAGTGCTGCAGGACAGGTAACGGGTGGTGCTAACTTAACACTTAGTGAGTACGTGTGGCAGTCACAACTGAAGCCATCAATATGAGTAAGTAGCAGGCACTTTAGATTTCCACTGGGCCTGGAAGAACAGCAAAATGGGCAAGGTTGGGTCAAGGTCAGTGCCTGTCTGGTGGAGAAGGGCATGAGCAGAGGTGAGCTCTACACAGTAAGACACTAAATTAACCAGGCTTGTGGGAATTCCTCTGAAATTCATGTGGTAGATGTATCATTACTGTCCCAAGTTGCCAAGACTTGATTGGAATATAGTTGTTATTCAAATAGCCTTTAAATCTAACCATGCCTGCCTCCTCTTGCCGTGTTGAAAAATAGAAACATTCCCATCTCAGATCCAGTTTATTTCGTAATGCTGGTGCCTCTGGCTTTTTGCTCACTAATTGTCTAAACTGACTTTTATATACTGCTCATAATGGTTACATTAAAAGTTTAGTTGGTCATTTAACAAGGAAGTATATGTTATTCTACAAACATAACTGCCTTCTTCTCAAGTGTAGCCCTTTGAGGCAGGAGCCCTGTCACTGGATCACAGACTGTTGGATCTAACAGTCTTGGACTTGAGAATGTGGAGTCCAGGGTTGGGGAACTTTGGATCCAAGTGTTAACCTTTTGTGGGTTGGCCTGGCACACATCACAGGCTGCTTTCCTGGATTGGTTTCCAGGCCGGCTATTAATCGGTGATGTGATGAATCATTCAGTGCTCGGTCATGTTGCTATTGTTCAGTCACTAAGTCGTGTCCAGCTCTTTGCAACCCCATGAACTGCAGTACACCAGTCTTCTCTGTCCTTCACTGTCTCCCAAAGTTTGCTCAAATTCATATCCATTGAGTTGGTGATACTATCTAACCATCTCATCTTACACCCAAGGCAAAAGGAGAAGAAGGATGTGGTATTAATGCTGCTAATTTTAAAAAGAAATAAGCTTTGAAAGCATAAGATACATAGACCAAAAAATCCATATGTGTAGAGTTCAGTGAATTTTCCTAGGCTGAACATACCTAAGTAACTGCAGCCAGATGAAGAGACAGAATATGGCCAGCCCCCGGAAGCCCACTTTGTGTTCTGTTAGTCTCACTGGCTCCAAAGGGTGATCTGACAGCCAAGACTCAGAATTAGTCTCACCTGCCTTTGTACTTTGCACAAATGGAATCATATCATGGGTATCGTATTGTATCTGACCTCCTTACCTAAATATTACGTGCGTGAGATGTGTCCATATTTTAGAAAATAGTTCTAGGGGTTTTTTTAATAGTTTAAACTCTAGTTTAAAATAGTTCTGTTTTTTCTGCATTGCATTCCATTTTGCTCATTTCAGAATGGCAAATACAAAAGCCCTCCCTCTGTCAGTTATTCAGGGACGTCTGGGTAAACTTAGAAGAAGTTCAAAGTGCTACACAGTGTGAAAAACTGTATTTTTATAGTTTGGGAGGAAATAGAATTAATTGGAATGGAAATGGAGGGACCAAAACATAGTTTCTAAAGTCGGGAAGCAAGTGACTCAGCTGCAAGGTTTGGTAGTGTGACTAGGGAGTGGAGAACAGGGCGCCCTTTGAATCATGTGAGCAGGGAGCTGATGGACTGTGAGGTCGGCTGGCCTGTGAGCCATATATATTCAGCTTTATTCCTTATCATTGCTCACTTAGCCACTCTGCTTGATGGTGGAGATCCTGCTCGTCAGTTCTTATTCATTGTTTTTGAACTCACCAGGCCTTTTGAGTATTCCCATTGAACCTCTTCACTGGGCGGTGATTGCCGTGGCCCAGGAGTGATCTCTGTGTTTGCCCCCATCAGGCCCTGGATGGGGACTTCTCCGAGGACAACCGCAACAAGTGTCGCGTCGCCACCGCCCCCTTGATCGCAGCCGTGGAGAACTTGACAGCATTCGCCTCCAACCCTGAGTTTGTCAGTGTTCCCGCCCAGATCAGCTCCGAGGTAGGGAGTCTTCACAGCAACAGTGACACTGAGGTCTCTGGCTAGTTTTGTGTGTCCCTGAATGGAATGAACAGTTGAGAATTCCAAAACCCCTTTCTGTCAGTACATAGGGCACTGCTATTTTGTCAGTGATGACACATGCAGTTAATGAAACTGTGTTGGTATATCTCTCAAAAGGTGCTGTCTTGGTTTTATATGTTGAGAATAATCTCTGGGCGTAGTTTTGGGGCTGATTCTTGGTATATGTCAAACTCAAAAGTGATACTTAAAGATTGGACATGGCCCCAAGTTCTCCCCATCCAGGCTCCATGTGAGCCAGCCACCATGGTTCCCTTCCCTCTGTCTTTACAAAGAACATCCCTTCCTGGGTTAAACTCATTCACTTAATTAGTGTGCCCTGTGCTTGACTTCCGCTGTCTGGTCCCAGGGCTCCCAGGCACAGGAACCAATCCTGGTCTCAGCCAAGACTATGCTGGAAAGCTCATCGTACCTCATCCGCACTGCCCGCTCACTGGCCATCAACCCCAAAGACCCGCCTACCTGGTCTGTGCTAGCCGGACATTCCCACACTGTGTCTGACTCTATCAAGAGTCTCATCACGTCCATCAGGTTAGTGTCTCCTTCAGAAATTGCTTGCAGCCTGCATCTCACAGGGCAAGAGGGGGATAAGCCCATCAGGACTTTTATTTAATGGCAATGTTATTGATTATTATCATCATTTTTTCTTCTTTACCTTTTTGGGACCAATGGTAGCACTTGTCACAATAATACAAATACTAACTTAAATATTTGTCATATGTTAGATATTATTCAAGGCCTTTTACCTGTATTGATTTTATGTTTATCATAACAACCTTGTAAAGTAGATGCTGCTATTATCTCCCTTTTCCTGATGAGAGAATTCAGAAAGAAATTTAGATAACATTCCCAAGGTCATCTCCAGGTCTGATTGCTTTAGTCTCAGTCCTTCTAACCATTGTACTGTATTGTCTATACCTAGGAGCTTAGGCAGAGAGCAGGATTTACTGTTTATTTAGCAGGATTCATGGTTAACTTTGGGCTTCCCTTGTGGCAATGGCAACCCACTCCAGTACTCTTGCCTGGAAAATTCCATGGACGGAGGAGCCTGATAGGCTACAGTCCGTGGGATTGCAAAGAGTTGGACACGACTGAGCGACTTCACTTTGTACTTTGTACTTTTGTCCCTTGTGGCTCAGCTGGTAAAGAATCCGCCTGCAATGCAGGAGACTTGGGTTCGACGCTGGATTGGGAAGATCCCCTGGAGAAGGGAAAGGCTACCCACCCCAGTATTTTGGCCTGGAGAAGTCCATGGACTGTATAATCCATGGGGTCACAAAGAGCTGGACATGACTGAGCAACTTTCACTTTCACTTCATGGTTAACTTACCTTGCTGATAAGCCAAAAGAATATTCTAGGTCCTACAGTAACTCTTGGCATCCCTACCCTCCTTGGTGATAGTAGGAGCCTGAAAAGTTATTCCCTGCGTAGATAAAACATTTTTGAAGTTGACCAAAGTTAACTATTAATAGCCCACAGTATGGAATTGCATCCCTTTCCTCAGTTATATTTTGTCTTTCAATTGCTTTTAAAACTCAGGATCACGTCAACTTTCTTAATGCCTTGAGAAGAAAGATTCACTAAATATTTTAACTCCTGCCATAGCCCAGGACTTTGTGAGTAGTATGCAATGTAGAGAGCATAGTATATTTACACTGGAAATGCACTGATTTTTGTTTTGTTTTGTTTAAATGATGTTTCTATGTTTAAGCCACTGAATGGAGAATCCAATACCAAACTGTTTCATTTGTCTGGCAACCTGCCTGAGATGCAGGACAGCACCCTACCCTTCCCACCATAAATAAGTAGACTGAGCACAAGTGTTAAATGAAGAAATGCCTAGGTTCTGCAGAGAAGCACTGCCAAGCAAAGGTCAGGGATTCACTTGCTAAAGCAATGGAGTGGGGTAGAAAGTAGACAGGGGCTCCTGGCCCGCTAGTGCTGGAGCAGGTTGTGGGACTTGCACATCACGGAGCCTGTATTCAACATGCCCTGTCCCTTCTAGGGACAAGGCCCCGGGACAGAGAGAGTGTGACTTCTCCATCGACAGCATCAACCGGTGCATCCGGGACATCGAGCAGGCCTCGCTGGCGGCCGTCAGCCAGAGCTTGGCCACGAGAGATGACATCTCCGTGGAGGTATGTGGGGCTGTGTGGTCAGCCTGAAAGCCTCTGGAAGAAACTGAAGAATCCCAGCACCAGTCTTTGGGAATTGGGGAATAGCACCAACACATTGTTGATGCAAGAGTTTCATCACTGGACCATCTTCACCTGGAACCAGCCTGGGAAGTTCTTGGGAGGGGATAGGGCACATGTGGAGCAGAGAACAATGCTTTGGTGAAGGAACATGTTTACTGTGGCTGAAATTTGGGAGGAAATGATTATTGTCAAATACAAGTGTATCCGTAAGTGGAGTTAGCATATTCAGTTGAATACCTCAGTAGAGCAGGCCTAAGCATGTGAATTTGGAGTACTTCCTGTCATATTTCAGCAATGTGCTTTTTAGACTAATGGGCAAATTCAGCGTTCAGTGCTCTGTGTTTTGTCCATGCAGAGATCAGAGATTCTGCCCTTATTACTCAGTATCTAGTATTGAGAGACCTCTTGTATTCTATTCAGAGCCACTTTGCCCTCTCTTGCCCATTATTTTGAAGTTGAGAATAGGCTTCCTACTTTGCTCCCTTGAGTTTTTTCTATTACTTGTTACAAAGTCCCCTAATTCATACTTCTTTTTTTCCTGTGTGAAAGTGCCTGACACTCAAGGTACTTAATAAATATGGATGGTCTATTGACTGATGTTTCCTTCCTGACCCAGAGCTCATCACCAATGAACCTTGGGGTCTTCCCTGGTGGTCCAGTGGTTAAGACACTGAGCTTCCACTGCACGGGGCACAGGTTCAGCCTCTGGTTGGGGCACTAAAATCCCACAGGTTGTGTGGGATGGCCAAAGAATAGGGAAAAAAAAAAACAAAAAAACTTTGGCCTGTCTCTAAGCAGGGTCTGGAGTTGGAATTTGTTATTTTTATTAATAGAACTATTTCCCTCCACCTTTACCCATCTTCCCCATTTCCAAGGAAAGAAAGAAATAATGTGCATTCTCATTCCATGTGGAATGTTAGAATTATTGTTAACTTATTATTAAAGTAGAATATACATACAAAACAGTATGCTTGTCATATGTGTATAGCTTCATAGACCACCACCGACTAAGCACATCCTGTAACTAGCACCCTGAGCAAGAAACCGAGATGATGAGCACCCCTCCCACTTCTTGCTCTCCCATTCTTTCACCACCCTTCCAAAGTATATCCTCTGTCTTGACTTTCTCCTTGGGAAGAAAATCCCTCCCTTTTATCTGCATGTGCTTCCTACTTATACCATATTTAATTTAACAAGCCATATTTAATTTAACAAGACAACCTTGCCTGGATAGTCTCACATTCTTAACTGCAGTTACATTATGAGTGGGAAGACCAGAAGTAATTTGCTAAATAAGACCCTCGAAAGTGTGGAGGTTTCTCTCCACCCGCCTCTATCACTCTCTTTCCTTTTTTTATTTTTTTACCCAGGATTTTGTTTCCAAGCTTGTGGGTTAGGTTGCTCCTCTCATTGAGTGAACTCTGCTCAAAGCTTGCCAGCCCATGTGCAGCATTGCTGGGTGGGAGAGTAGTCTAGATGTCCTATTTAATAGGCAGGACATAGTCACTTTTTTAGGAATCACCCCATTCCGTGCTGGCATGTGCAGACCTAAAACACCCAGCATTCTGACCTAGAAATTCTTTCTGTCTCGGAAAGCTCCATGGAAGATTCCCACTGAAGGATCTAATCTTTTCCACTACCAGTTAGCACTCTCCATCTTTGAATTCCTCACCCACTTCACACTTCAGAATCATTTAGGTACCTTCCCCCGTCTCTTTAGAGCGCGAGTTCAATTCTTTGGGATGGAGAAGTTAAACTGTCTCTCAAACCTGAGAAGAAATGCATTGAGGGTGCCATTTTCAACAATGGTATCTGTGCCACCAAGTACAGCGCATAGAGTGCCTTCCCTAAGCCTAGTGGGCACCTCATCTGGCATTTTCATTGTGTGGTGTCTGGGAAATAGTCCTGCTTTAAGAGCCAGTCTCATTTTTAGGTTACCGTCCTCCCCATTCCCCGCTTAAGGGGTTCTTAGTTCTGAGGACGCAGCAACCTGAATATTCCCTCAGACCCCAAGGCAGTTCCTTCCATTTGGACATAGTTGTTTTCCCTTATTGAAAAGCCACCACAGTTCCAGTAATGATGCTGAGTAACCCAAAATAAAGATACCACTACACTAGCACCAGTTGAGTCAGAAGCCAGTAGCAAAAGTGTTCCTAGGGCCCACCTCATGCCCCTTATGGGTAGAACTGGGGGTCTATCCCAGGGGAACTCTAGGAGAGGGCCAGAGTGGAACACTGGCTGGAGCGTACGCCCAGGCATTTTGACATCCATTTTTTGTGACTTCCCTTATCTTTCACGTGGGCCTTTTTAAATCAGTACAGCTACGTGGGGAGCTGTTACGGGGTGAACTTGACAGATCTGTCTCCTTATCAGGCCTTACAGGAGCAGCTGACTTCAGTGGTCCAGGAAATCGGGCACCTTATCGATCCCATTGCCACAGCAGCTCGGGGAGAAGCAGCTCAGCTGGGACATAAGGTAACAGACCCTGGGTGTGGAGACCCTGCCAAAAGTGTGCAAGAAGGAGGCGGGGGTGCGGGGGAGAGAGGATATTGATTCTGTTGCTCTTGTTCCTCAAAGGCTCTTAGCCAGTGTTAGAGCCAGGTCAGTGCTGGCCTACATTAGAGAAAAGACCATTCAGCCTCCCTCAACAGCTTCTCCAAAAATGACCCCCTCAAGGATCTCTTTTGACTTGGCATTGAGACAAAAACTGCAGGGAAATTTTTCTGGGGCTTCCCAGATGGCACTAGTGGTAAAGAACCTGCCTGCCAACACAGGAGACACTGGAGCCTCACGTTCAGTCCCTGGGTCAGGAACATCCCCTGGAGTAGGAAATGACAACCCACTCCAGTATTCTTGCCTGGGAAATCCCTTGGACAGAGGAGCCTTGCAGACTACAATCCATACGGTCCCAAAGAGTCAGACACGACTGAAGCGTCTTAGCACTTAGCCATGGTCAGACTTTACAGCTAACAAGGCATTTACTTCTTGCTCTTGAGCTTTGCTGGAACAAGCTGGAGACTGAACTTGGCATTCCTGGCCTGGTGTCTGCCGTTTTTTTGCCCTGGCTGGCCAGCCTCCTCCCAGTGTGTTTAGGACACAGTGTTCCTCCATGGTTTCTGGTATTGTGTCCATTTTCAGACATGAGAAAGCAAAGCAGACTTTCATACTTCACTCTCGATGGCTAAAACCTCCGTGTGGCCACTCTGTCAGCCCTTCAGCTGAGCACTCAGACCCACATGGTTTCAGGCACTGCATAACGCCTTGCCTGTTTGGGGTCATTTTGCAGATCCTTCAGGGAGCATTGACTTGTCAAGCAGCCTGTGCCTCAGCAGAGAGAGGACAGACATTGGATTTTTAACAACATGCAGGGTTTCCTAGCATTTATCAGTGTCACCGTCAGCAATGTGCAGATCAAAAAATCCAGTAGCCAAATCGTCTCTGCAGATATTGATTTTAAAAAATCAATATTCCTGCTTTTTCAGATTACCTAAGGGCCTACCAAGCTTCCTGCCGATTCTAAGGAGAGGCGTTTGAGATTTAAAATGGCCAGTGTTTCTCTGCCATTTCAAGTGTGGCCAATTTCATTTCTCAACTGAGCCCCTTTATGATAAGAAAGGGCTTGTCCGCCAGTGTGAAATGGTTTGCGAGGGTGGAAGGACAGGCCTGGAGGCTGGCCTACAGTGTATGTGACTACTGTGGGCAGAATAAGTTTGGCACAGAAGCCGAACTTCGTTTCAGCAGTTACTTTTATTTAACGTATTTATTTTATTTTCTGGCTGTGTTGGGTCTTCATTGCAGAGCATAGGCTTTCTCTAGGTGCACAGGCTTCTCTTTGCAGTACTGCACACGCTCTCGTTGCAGAGCATGGGCTCTAGAGCATGCAGGCTCAGTAGTTGTGGGCTTAGCTGCTCCAGTGGCACATGGAATCTTCTGGGACCAGAAATCGAACCCGTGTCCCCTGCCTTGGTAGGTGGATTCTTAACCACTGGGTCACCAGGAAAGTCCCCAACAGCTGCTTTTGATTCCAGTAGGAATTTCATAAGAAAATATTTCTACACTTCCAGGGTAACATCTTTATCTCTGCCAAAATGTTGTTTGTGTGGAAGGTTAATTCCTCCGTCAGTGGATGGCCTGAGAAGAAAACTTACTTGTGTCACTTGAGTTATCAATTGATTCTTGGCCTCTTGGCTAAACAAGGCTCATCTTCTGAAAGGGAGCGCTAGACAAAGGTAGCCTAGGGGCTCTGGGTCCACAGAGATCATGGGCTGATGGTTAATACCCACCTGGTTCGTGGTTCGTGGAGGTGCTCTTGTGGGGCTCCAATTCAGCAGCTATGGTACCACTTGGAGGGATAAAGGCAGATTCTCAGACCCCACCTGGATTGGTTTCCCACGGCTGCTGTGACAAAGTACTACAAACTGGGGGGGCTTAAAACAACAGAAATTTAATCTCTCACAGTTCTGGACTCCAGAAGCCCAAAATCAAGGTGTTGGCAGGGCCACAAGCTTTGTGCAGGCTCTGGGGAGAATCTGTTCTTTGCAGCTTCCTGCTGGTGGTGGTCCTTGGCCTTGACTGAATCTTGGCCAGTCTCTCTCCCTGGTCACTTTTTTGCCCACTTTTCTACCTTCCCTTTTCCTGTCTTTTCTAAGGACACTTGTCATCAAGTTTTGGGCCCACCCAGGAAATCCAGGATGATCTCATCTTTGTTGCTCTTGTTCAGTCACTAAGTTGTATCCAACTCTCTGTGACTCCATGAACTGCAGCACACCAGACTTCCTGGTCCTTCACTATCTCCCAAAGTTTGCTCAAACTCATATCCATTGAGTCAGTGATACCATCCAATCATCTCATCCTCTGCCACGTCCTTCTCCTTTTGCCCTCAGTCTCTCCCAGCATCAGGATCTTTTTCAGTGAGTCAGATCTTTGTATCAGGTGGCCAAAGTATTGGAGCTTCAGCATCAGTCCTCCCAATGAAGGGTTGATTTCCTTTAGGATTGACTAGTTTGATATCCTTGCAGTCCAAGGACTCTCAAGGGTCTTCTCCAGCACCACAATTTGAAAACATCAATTCTTTGGCCCTCAGTCGTCTTTGTGGTCCAACTCTCACATCCATACATGACTACTGGAAAAACTATAGCTTTCACTATACAGATCTTTATTGGCAAAGTGATCTCATCTTAAGATCCGTAAATGTTCATGCAAAGATCCCTTTGTAAGATCACCTTTACAGGCTCCAGGGTTTGGACATGGACGTACCTTTGGGAGGAGTCACCATTCAACCCACTCACCTTCCCTAGGCCTAGGGACTCACATCATGTACCAAATACTCAAAATTCTGTTTTATTTTAGTTTCTGTGCTAACCCAAGTAAGAAGATTTCCTTTTCCATCATGTCTCTAAGAACAGAAGGTGTTGGAGTCCTTGCCAGACTTCTTAAATACAGAAAAAAAATCCCATCCCTTTCAAACCTTTGCCCCACAATATGTGAGAAATAAGGACCCCTAGTGCAGGCTATACCACATGGAGGCCAGTGCTAAGGCCTTTACATATGCTGAATTAATCCCTAGGAAATCTGAAGAAACTTACTTACATTTTACCAAGGAGAAAACTAAAATTTAGTATTAATAATAGGATGGAACCTGCCTAAGATGTCTTAAAACAGAGTCAGTAGGGAGGATTCGAATCTAGAGGCTTTGCAGCTAGAGCTTACTCCCCATCACCCCACCACCCTCCCTCCCTGAGGCAATCAGACGCATGGTTAGCCGTGTTCACTTATGCTCAGCACACAGCAGTTTATAGTTGCATTGAAAAAATGGACTTTTTAAAATATATATATATATTTATTTGGCTGTGCCAGGCCTTAGTTGCAGCATGTAGGATCTGGTTCCCTGACCAGGGATTGAACCCAGGTGCCCTGCTTTGAGTCTTAGCCACTGGACCAGGGAAATCCCTAAAATGCACTTTCAAAATAATAAAGTGTTAGTCTCTCAGTCACATCCGACTCGTTGCGACCTCATGGACTGCAACCTGCCAGGCTTCTCCGCCCATGAAATTCTCCAGGCAAGAATACTGGAGTGGGTAGCCTATCCCTTTTCCAGGGATCCAGGGGATCTTCCCAACCCAGGGATAGAAATTGGGTCTCCTACGCTGCAAGCAGATTCTTTCCTATCTGAGTAAAACTAATCTAGAAAACATATTGGATTCTAGCACGTTAAATATTTTGACTCCTTTAGTACTGACAGGACCTGAGCTCTCACTCCTGATGACCCATCACGTTCTTGGTGGTGAGACCAGTGCCCTTCCTGGGGAAGTGGAGATGAAATCCAATACAAACATGAAGGACTGTGCCCTGGATCGTGCAGACTGGGCCTGACACAGAGGTCTTTGCCTGAAGCAGGGAGCCTAGGGGCCAAAATGCAGCCAAGTCACATGCCTTGGCATCATTCAGTCTGCCCAGAGGATGGGGAGCCCCTTTAAAATTCATACAAAGCACCATAAGGGCCAGCAGCAGCCCTGCTCAAGTGCTTTGAAACCTATGTGTAAGATAACTGTAACTGGGGATAGAAAAGTGCTTGTTTTTTGCTGATAGTCTTATCTCACTATTAGCTTTATATATGTAAATTTACTTTATTTGCTTATTTATTTTGGCTGTGCTGGGTCTTCACTGTGGCTCACAGGCTCTTCTTGGCCATGTGCTGGCTTCTCTAGTTGCAGCACATAGGTTTAGTTGTAGCATGTGGGATCTTAGTTCCCCACTCAGGGATTGAACCCAGGCCCCCTGCATTGGGAAGACAGAGTCTTAACCACTAGACCACCAGGGAAGTCTCACAGTATTACTGTAATGAACATTCATATTTTGGACCCTCACCTTGCCACAGCCCCAACCCCCACCACCCCCTTCTTGTATTTTATCCAAGTGGGAGTAGATGATGGCATTTGAAGCAAGTACAACAAAATGCTAACATCTGATATTACAGATGCTAGGTAGATGGTGAGCTTTGGTGAGCATGTCCAGTCAGCCCCAGATGCTGAAACCACAGATGCAGAGGGCTGACTACTACAGCATTTCATATAAGAGATGTGAGCATCCTCAGATTTTTGGTATTCACGGGGATCTTGGAACCCCCTGCAGATACCAAGGGATGACTGTGTGCACCACCTACAGTGTTACCAACTAGAGACAGAGCTCTGCTATAGCAGTGCTTACCTGTCTTGATGGACTTTTTTTGTTCTCCCACGTAGTTGTGCAACCAGTAAGTCATGTCCTACTCTGTGACCCCCTGGATTATAGCACTCCAGGCTCCTCTCTCCTCCACTATCTCCTGAAGTTTGCTCAAATTCATATCCATTGAGTTGGTGATCCTGCTGCTGCTGCTGCTAAGTCGCTTCAGTCGTGTCCGACTCTGTGCGACCCCATAGACGGAAGCTCACCAGGCTCCCCTGTCCCTGGGATTCTCCAGGCAAGAACACTGGAGTGGGTTGCCATTTCCTTCTCCAATGCATGAAAGTGAAAAGTCAAAGTGAAGTCGCTCAGTCATGTCCGACTCTTAGCGACCCCACGGACTGGAGCCTACCAGGCTCCTCCGTCCATGGGATTTTCCAGGCAAAAGTACTGGGGTGGGGTGCCATTGCCTTCCCCGGTTGGTGATCCTATAGAACCATATTATCCTCTGCTACCCACTTCTCCTCCTGCCCTCAATCTTTCGCAGCATCAGGGTCTTTTCCAATAAGTCAGCTCTTCACATCAGGTGGCCAAAGTATGGGAGCTTCAGCCTCAGCAACAGTCCTTCCAATGAATATGCAGGGTTGATTTCCTTTAGGATTGACTGGTTTGATTTCCTTGCAAAGGACTCTCAAGAGTCTTCTCCAACACCACAGTTCAAAAGCATCAATTCTTTGGTATTCAGCTTTCTTTACAGTTCAACGCTCACATCCATACATGACTACTAGAAAAACTATAGCTTTGACTATATGGACCTTTGTCAGCAAAGTGATGTCTCTGCTTTTTAATACACTGTCTAGGTTTGTCATAGCTTTCCTTCCAAGGAGCAAGTGTCTTTTTAATATCATGGCTGCAATCACCATCTGCAGTGATTTTTGGAGCCCAAGAAAATAAAATGTGTCACTGCTTCAACTTTTTCCCCTTTTATTTGCCAACTAGGTGCCATGATCTATCCCAGGTTGGGTTCATCATAAACAGAACATTTTGACTGATGGGAAATCATTTTTTCCCCCAAATCCATGGTTTGGTCAAAATACTTGGGGGTGGAGGGCAGTGGGTTGACTTTCTAAAACCCTTTTGAGGGTGCCTTTACTCTAAGGCTGCTTTTCTCATCTCCCTGCTCCCCTGCCGCTATCCTAGCCCCCTTCCTTTTGAGTCTGTACATTATTCACCTTTGGTTTTTTCAAAAGCTCTTCTATTCGTGAAGTTAAAACTTTGTAAGATTTATAAAATTCTCACACCTAACTCTGGATCTCAGGACAGATTTCTTGGCACTTCTGCTATGATCAAAGAGAGACAGGGAACTTCCCAGAGGAATAGAAATCCAAGCAAGAGTTCATTCATTACAAGTACTCTCAAAATGGAAGCTGAACAAGGAATAAGGTCTGAGGATCTAATAAATGTGACATGGTGACTATAGTTCATAGCTCTGGATGTACAGTAGAGAAAAACAAAAGTGGAGTCCAGCAGATCTGCCTCTCCCTGCAACTCTTTCCGTCTCTGCCCTCGTCCCCTCCCCACTGGTGGTAGTACTGTGCTCAGTCATGGCTGACTCTCTGCAGCCCCATGGACTGCAGCCTACCAGGCTCCTTTGTTCATGGGATTTTCCAAGCAAGTATACTGAAGTGGATTGCCATTTCCTCCTCCAGGAGATCTTCCCAACCCAGGGATCAAACCCTCAGCCCCTGCATCTCCTGATTTGGCAGATGGGTTCTTTATCACTGAGCCACCCAGGAAGCTCCCTCCTCACCATTGGGACCCCTAAAGGAGACTCATGTATGTGTTTGTTTTTTTTTTTTTTTTGAAAGGTGACACAGCTGGCAAGCTACTTTGAGCCCTTGATCTTAGCTGCGGTGGGTGTCGCCTCCAAGATTCTGGACCATCAGCAGCAGATGACGGTGCTGGACCAGACCAAGACACTCGCAGAGTCTGCCCTGCAGATGCTGTATGCGGCCAAGGAAGGCGGAGGAAACCCCAAGGTACAACTCAGGGTGCTAGGGACTCACTGAGGACACTGAGGAGCCGTCAGAAGTTCCTCTGTATCATGTCCCTCCAGGGAAGGCACCTCCACATTTTGGATGGTGGCTTTTTTTTTTTTTAGTTAACCATTTTATTATCATTATTTTATTTTAATTTTTTTTTTTTTTTTTTTTACTATGTTGAGTCTTCTTGCTGCGCATGGGCTTTCTCTCCTTTCGGGAAGTGGGGGCTAGTCTTTGTTGTCATGCGTGGGCTTTTCATTGCGGTGGCCTCTCTTGTTGGAGAGCACAGACTCTAGGCTCATGGGCTTCAGTAACTGCAGTGCGTGGGTCAGTAGTTGAGGCTCACAGGCTCTAGAACTCAGGCATGTGTAGGCAAGAGTCCTTGGGAAAGAAAAACATACTGTGTGGTTATTACAGGAATAAAAACCATACCAGCCGGGCACCTGTTTGGTATTGACACGCAGCTTACATGAAGCAGACTTCTGTTGTTTTCCAGTAAGTGTCCTTTCCATTCCTGGTAGTTAAGTTCAAAGAGTAACATGGTGCCCGCTCACCTGTGGCATATGCTGCTGTTGCCTTGGGGACAGCAGTTTAATATGAAAATCTCCCTCACCAGTTTGCAAGTGGAACATTTCTTCAGCCTGATGTGTTGCTCGGGTACTTTAGGTGGCCAGAGATGGTGGTAGCATGTTCTTTTCTCTTGGGAATGATTTTGTCAGAGTGATTGTTTTACTTGTAAATCCAGCATGAACCTTAAGTTTCCTCAGGTTTCTGGAACCTGGAGAGGGTGTGGAGGCCTCCCACTACACTCGTGTTTTGTTCCAACAGGTTCCTCCACTAAGCCATCTGATCTGAATGTCTTCTAAGCAGACTGACTTGAGGGAGAACTACTGGAAAGATTTCTCTAGGACACTGACCTGCAAGCCCCAGGGATCCATATGTATTTCTTAGTGTGTCTTGTATCTCTAAGATCTTCAAATGAGTCAAGTGGTATAGCAGAAAAAACGCTAGACTGAGTCAGAATCACAAATAGTGTTCTCAGAGCTAATCGTTATTGAGTGTTGACTCTATGTCGTTTACAACATCTTGTGCCCTCATCCTATTTAATCTTCATAAAAACTCTGTGACATAGGTGGTTCCCATTGTAGCTGACTTCTCTGCTGAGTTGCCTGAGATGTCTGATGAGGTGCATGTGGGGACAGGGCTGAGCCTGCACCCTACAGAAACACAGGCAGACTCAGCCTGGAGCAGGGCTGGGAGGGTCAAGGAGAGAGACAGGGAGGAGGGCTGATGTGTCTCAACAAAAGGAAATTACCTGGCATATAAGGGTAGCTAGAGCCACAGCAGGAAGAAAAAACAGCATCTGCAAAGGTATAGATAGTGTTATAGAAGGATTGTGATCTTTTTAGCACTTGGCCTGGGCTTCCCCAATGGTACGGAGAAGGCAATGGCACCCCACTCCAGTACTCTTGCCTGGAAAATCCCATGGATGGAGGAGCCTGGTAGGCTGTAGTCCATGGGGTCGCTAAGAGTCGGACACGACTGAGTGACTTCACTTTCACTTTTCACTTTCATGCATTGGAGAAGGAAATGGCAGCCCACTCCAGTGTTCTTGCTTGGAGAATCCCAGAGACGGTGGAGCCTGGTGGGCTTCCGTCTATGGGGTCGCACAGAGTCGGACACGACTGAAGCGACACAGCAGCAGCAGCAGCAGAGCCACGGTAGGAAGAGGAAACAGCATCTGCAAAGTTATAGATAGAGTTATAGAAGGATTGTGATCTTTTTAGCACTTGGCCTGGGCTTCCCCAGTGGTACAGTGGTAACAAATTCACCTGCCAATGCAGGAGGCACAAAGAGACTCGGGTTCGATCCCTGGGTCTGGAAGATCCCCTGGAGAAGGAAATGGCAACCCATTCCAGTATTCTTAACGGGAGAATCCCATGGACAAGAGGAGCCTGGCAGGCTACAGTTCATGCGGTCACAGAGTCAGACCTAACTGAGCACGTACATGCTGGTGCATATGGGTCATGGAGAGTGTAGGGACATTGGGATGGGGGGGTAGTCCGGGTTGTATTGTGACTGGCTTCCTCCCCACACGGAGGAGCTGGGGCTTTATTGTGAGCAGTGTGGGATGATAACAACCATCAATAGTCTAGAAACTCCATTCCGGAAACAGCATGGATAATGTTTTGACTTGCAGTCTCTATGTTCAGTTTTTCACTCATGCGTCTGGCAACTCTTAAGAGACTGATTCTGGGGATGCTAAAAATATTGAGAGCCAGCCTCGGCCCTCAAGTTGTTTTGAGTCTCCTGGCAAAATAAGTCTAGTTGCTGAAGCGCTGGGCAGAGCAAGAACAAGAATGCCCTCTTGGTTGTGATGGGTTAGTGATAGGTGTCCCAGATTCAGGCCCACCCACTTTGCTCCCTCCCTGAACTGGAGGAGCCAGGACTCACCTTCAACACTCAGTTCTGGGTTGTCTTTTCTCCAGGGCTGTTTAAATGCCGCATCTCTACTCCTAACCTGAGGGAGTTTCGTTCTCAGAGAATAACTCAAATTAGGATGCTTCTGCATGTTTACGATATTTAGCACATCTGCTGGGACTGTGAGTTCTGAGGTCCTTGGGGAAGTCTGTTTTTTTGCCAAGGAAACTCATGGTTGAGCACTTGTAGCCAGCACTGTAAGCTTGATAATGACATCTTTTGATCGGAAGTGGTGGCTGGAGACCAGCGTGGGGTAGTTTTCAGTGAAAGGTCTAAAGCACCAGGTGATGAACTAAGACATGTGATGAGTGACAGCAACTCAGGACTTGCTGTGGATCCTCTCACCAACAGCAATCACCCGTGCTGTCTGCTGACTCCACCAGGCCTGTCACAGGGAGCCCGGGACCTGCACCTTGGCTTGCAGCCCCTTTCCTAAGAGGCCAAATGCAGAGACTTAATCCCCTTGGATTAAGGGGATTGCTAATTCTTTGGGCAAATGTTCACTAGGTGTTACTTGCTGTGTGTTAGGTGATATGTGTATGTATATATTAGGTGTCAGTCCTTGTTTGCAGAGGAAATGTGGTTAAAATGTGGTTGAATGGTTTTCAGGGGCTTTTATCTAGCAAGAAAAAAAATTAAAGAGTCAGGCCCAGAGCCTAGTGTTAATGAATCACATGAGTACAAGGCATTTGGTCTATGAGCTCACCCCCATCCCACTGAGCCCCTTCTACACTCCTTCTTCTACCCCCCAGAGCTCTGCCCCCCCCCCCCAACCCTCCCCCACTCAGTCCCCCGCCCCCATCCTCCTTGAAGGGACCTTCCAGCTTCTGCCTGAAACATTCCAACAAATACCCTCCTCTGTCCATCACTGGGCAATTCTCATTATTAGTTGTTTTTTTCTCTCTACTGAAGTTGAGTTCTGCCCCCATAGCCTTTACTTTCATTTTCCAAACTCCTGTGATGTCCTCGCCTGCTTTACTGGGCTTTCTAGTTGAAACATTGTAATAAAGAAGGCTCCCTTGGAATTCGACTTCAGACTTGTTTACAAAGAGGAGTGAAGTCTGATTTTTCTCCTGTGTTGTTCGGTGAGGAACAATAACAAGGAGCCCCTCCAGATTCTAAGATAACGACCTCATTGTTGAGCCTGGGGGCTCCCCTTTCCAGATGTCCTTGGTTGGCTAAGCCTGCCTTAATTGAGAGCCTGCTGTGTCTTTCCCTGTCTGAAGCTGGAATGCTCAGGCAGCCTGCATGTGGGGTTTGGCCTCCGCTGTGTGATCAAGATGAGGTTTGCCATTGGAGTTAGAGAAAGCGGTCCTGGGTGAGGCATGGAGTAATTGGAGCAGGCTTCAAAGACTCTGAGCTGGACCTTTAAGTATCTGTAAAACTTTAATATGTGAAGTGAAGGAGAACAGAATTCTGGGTGATTCATTTCTGGGACAGCCAAGAGCAAGAATGTATTTTTGTAGGTTTTGATGCTTGGTGTGGGAAGTGTCCTTTATGTTTTCCAGGGAGTTTCAGAGAACTGTTTTGTGATTTACTTCTGCCACTTCCCAAATTAGCTTCTGATCCCTTACTATATACCTTTATGGAAAACCAGATAACTGGCCAGCCGCTCTCTTCTCCCTCAAAATGTGTACTTGCTTTAATATAAAAGCACAGAGTTGCTGACATTTTTTGCCACCCATAGTCACTTCAGTCTAAGTGAGACTTACAGAAACGTGCACCTTACATTTTACCTTTTTTATCAATGAGATCATATTTATGTGAGATTCTCTCTCTGAAGAGTTATGTATAGATGTCATTTTTCAGGCTTCCATCGAAATGAAGCAACCTGCACATTTTATGTTTTACCTTCTCTGTGCCATGAAATCCGCCATTGGCCTAAATGACCAGTTCCCCTCCATCACATCCCTCAGGGAGAGAGCTTTCCATTCTGACACAGTTCCCGCAGGAAGCCATCCATGATCACATATGTCACATCTCATCAGACGTTGTACTTGAAGGACTCGTCTTAATTCCCATGGCTTTTCAATTTTCACTTTCCTATGGCTCACATAGCCTCTTCTTGGAGTTCTTCTATTTCATTTAATCTTTCAAAAGAGTTATCATTTTCCATCTCTCACTACCTTCTCATCTACCAAAGGAGTGTCTTGGGTCTTTTGGAAGGCTCTTGTCTCCCTAAGGTGGATCAAGGCAGCCATGGCCACTGCAGCCACTGCATGGCCCCTGGGCAGTATGGTTCTCCCACTACTTGGCATCAGGTCAGATTCCCCGGGTAAGACCGCAGGCCCCTGCTAGACTGTCCTTGATTCAGACACTGGCCCTAAGCTCCAGGCTCCCTAGACCTCTCTTACTCTGACCAGCTGGCTACATTCAGGGGTTCTCACCACTCCTTAGGTTGGTTGATTTGCAGAAACAACTCAACTCAGGAAATTGCTCTACTTACAGTCACACTTTTATTATAAAGGATGTGTGTCTGTGCATGCTAAATCACTTCAGTTATGTCTGACTCTTTATGACCCCATGGATTATATAGCCCTCCAGGCTCCTCTCTCCATGGGATTCTCCAGGCAAGAGTGAGTTGCTGTGCCCTCCTCTGCAGGAGCTTCTCTACCCGGGAATTGAGCCCACATCTCTTAAGTCTCCTGCATTGGCAGGCAGGTTCTTTTACCACAAGCACCACCTGAGAAGTCCATGATAAAGGATATAACCAGCCAAAAGAAGAAACCCAGAGCGTGAGATCTGGGAGGGTCTCAAATTTGCAACTCCCATATCCTCAGGATGTGTTACCCTCCCCACTTACTGCTGTGCATCACACACCAGCTTCCTCTCCAGAGCTTTTATTGGGATTTCACCATGTAGCCCTGATGGACTGAGTTTAGTCATATGACGAACCATTTCATCATTCTCCCTCATTTCCCCAGAGGTGGTGGTCAGGGTGATACTGTGTTGCTTAAAGTCCCAGCCAGCCCCATTCTGAATCTACCTAATGGCCCCATGAGACTTTGTTGGCATAAGCTACTGTGCGGCCACCATAAATAACAGACACTTGTGTGATCACTTGGGAAATACTAAGGGGTTAAAAGTTCCTAGGAACTGAGGACAAAGATCGACCAAATGTGTTAGTTTTCAGCAGTGGGTGAGGTTCCAGGGCTGGGTTTCATCCATTGGCTAGCTACCTGGAGTTGAAAGACACATGCAGTCTAGGCCCTGGGAGGTGAGGAGTGAGGCTCCAGGGAAAACATTGAGGAGCTGATAACAAGTTCATGGTCAGGTGCGGAGGCCACAGTGGCTGAGAGAACTGGGGCCAGGCTGATGCCAGGATGTTAGGTGAGGGGGTGCCCGGCCAACTTTATGGATAGCTCCTGATCCTGAGGTCTCTTGCTTTTGCCACATGGTACCTGGTTGTTTCACTTTTTGAAAAGCACCCTGTTTAGAGGGACAGGCTGAAACCTCCCCCTTGTAGATGGCACATTCCCTCCATTAGGGTTTATCTTTTCAGGAGTGCTGGTAAACCTGACCTGATCTAGCCATAGGTTCATTTCCCTTTTGACTGGTGGCCTAGGCTCAGCGAATGGCCAGCTGGTCAGTGGCGACTGTCCTCCACCAGGCCTATAAGCTCTAAGTGCTTAAGCTCCCATTTCCAGTTTACAGCTGTCAGAGGGCTCTCATCCAATCCCCACCTTCCAGAGTGCTGTAGGGATTTCAGAAGGTGTATGGCACTCAGCTTGGGAGAAGGCAATGGCACCCCACTCCAGTACTCTTGCCTGGAAAATCCCATGGACAGAGGAGCCTGGTAGGCTGCAGTCCATGGGGTCGCTAAGGGTCGGACACGACTGAGCGACTTCCCTTTCACTCTTCACTTTCCTGCATTGGAGAAGGAAATGGCAACCCACTCCAGTGTTCCTGCCTGGAGAATCCCAGGGACGGGGGAGCCTGGTGGGCTGCCGTCTATGGGGTCGCACAGAGTCGGACACGACTGAAGTGACTTAGCATGGCACTCAGCTTAATGCTTAGCACAGAAGGGTCCCCTGGAAATGTCCCTTGCAAATTAGCAGCTGTCCTTGCATTGCCACTCTTCCGTCGTTTGATGTTTATTGTTATTCCTGGTCCCCTGTCTGTCACCTAAGATGAAGCATGGTCTATAAAATGCACAAATACCCAGCCTAGGATGCAAGAACCAAGACTTTAAAACTGAACAAAAGTCACATTGGGTTCACAGGTTGGCTTTCGCGTATACAAGTACACGCTAGCCCTTGGCATCTTGCCGGCATCCTTAGGAATGTTGTTGGGTTTTCTTGGTCCAGTTAGAGGAGCTGGGGCATATCATCACAGCCCCAGTGAGCCCAGTCTGTGGCTTGGGGGCAGAGGAGGACCAGGTCCTGTTCTGACCGTCCACCCCACACACACATACCACACACATCTCTGCCCCCAAGTGTGCCACCCATGCTCTTTTGAAGCCTAAAAACAAATGATTCCATTTCTTTCTTTTTTTCTGTTTACCTGTTTGGCTGTGTTGGGTCTTATTGCTGCATGTGGGGTCTTTTAGTTGCTGCATGCAGGATCTTTAGTGCTGCATGTGGGACCTAGTCCCTGACCAGGGGTCAGACACAGGCCCCCTGCATGAGGAGTGCAAAATCTTAGCCACTGGACCATCAGGGAAGTCCCAAGATGGCTCCTTTTATTTCTAAATGAGTCTCCAGAGGAGAAATTTGCACCGGTGGCCTGTGAAGGTTATGCTTATAAAAATACCACCAAAATGAGTCTCCTTCAGTACCTTAAACCCACCTTCTAGAGGAAAGCAGAGCAAATGGCTTGCAAGGAGCACAGAGCCTGGTTGGAGAGATGGGGCTGAGGTTGGTTGGCAGAGAGACAGCAGAAGGGGGCAGGGGTTGTATGCCAGGCACTGCACCAGACACTTCCCATACGGCGTTCCTCTCCTCTTCACAGTGCACATGCCTTCTCACCCTTCGACCTCTGTACAGGCTGTGCCCTCTGCCTGGAAGCCACCTCTGTTTCCCCCTTCTCTTCACCCTGTGAGAGACTGAATTCTTCCTCCAGGGCCTAGACACATCTGAGAAGTCTTCTCTGACGCCAAGCCTGGGTTAGGAGCCCTTCTTAGGTGCTGTCCCACTCAGCTGTTGCTACAAACAAGCCACCCTGAAATGAAGTGACTTAGAGCACTGCCAGTTTTATATTCTCTCCGGCAGATGTACAGATCCACTGGGCCCCACGAGGCAGTCCTCACCCAGTCCCTCCTGCAGCTGTAGCCATATGGCCGCTGGGGCTTGAAGGACCTAAGGCTCAGTCACTCCCAGGTCTGGCTCCTGAGTGGAAATCACCCAGACTTTGGGGTCTGGAACACCCCTTGCTGCTTCTACATGGTCTTGCCATGCAGTCTGCCAGCCATATAGCCACAAGATAGCCAGCCTTCTCACACAGAGGCTGAAGACTTCAAAGGCACGCATCCTCAGAGAGAGCCAGGCAGAAGCTGTATCATTTTCCATTACCAGAAGCCAGGCAGCACCCCTTGCCCCCCAGTTCTTTACTTTGAGGCCATTGCTTTCTGACGACTCTTTGACTCCTGAGTTTCATCTCAGGGCTGTAGGAATGTAGAGGAAGGTTGATGAGCACACAGCCATCCTTGGATGGCTTGTGGAAGGAGGTGGTATTGAGGTTGGCCCTTGAAAAAAGGGCTAGTTAGATGGAGGGGAGGAGGGAGAAGGCAAACAGAGCCAGTCCCTGCAGGCAGAGCATGAGAGGGTGGAGCTCTGAGGAAACCAGCCAAGTGGCAGCCAGAACTCTGTGCCAGGGAGATGGGGGAACTTATCTGGGAGGGAGGTGCCTCCCAACCCCATGGAGAGCCTGAGAAATAGAGAAGGTGGACACTGGTCTGGGGAAGAGTGAAAGGAACAAAGTAATCTTTGTTCCTCAAGGCTATTTGTCATTATTACCTTCTAAAGTAATTCTAGTAGTAATGTCAATAGTTAACATTTGTATCCTAGCACCACTGCCTTGAGAATGTTGTTATTGTTCAGTCTCTAAGTCATGTTCAACTTTGTGACCCCATAGACTGTAGCCCACCAGGCTGCTCTGTCCATGGGATTCTCCAGGAGAGAGTACTGGAGTGGGCTGCCATTTCCTTCTCCAGAGGATCTTCCTGACCCAGGGATCGAACCTACATCTTGAACCTGTATTGGCAGGTGGATTCTTTACCACTGAGCCGCCTGGGAAGCCCCACCTTGAGAATAACCATCCATAATTAATACATTTCACATCTCATCAGATGTTGATTTGAAAGGACTCTTCTTGGTTCCCATGACTATTCAATGCCACAGGCTAAGCCAGGTCATATGGCTCGTGTAGCCTCTTCCTAGAACTCTTCTCTTTTATTTAATCATGCAAAGCAGTCATCACTTACCATCTCTTATTGGCTTCCTTACTTTTTCATCTACCAAAGTAAAGATGCAGTTTCTTGGTCCTTTGCAAGGGTTCATCTTCCTCCGAGGAGCATCAGGGCAGCTGTGGCCACTGTGTGGGGGCATCCAGTACCTGGTGCCATAGAATTCTGACACCAATTGCCCAGCATTAGGTCAGATTTCCCGGGTAGGGGCACAGTTCCCTACTAGACTGCTCTTATTATAAATGATAAGATGCCTGCAACCATATCACCTCATTAGACTTTCACTGCATAGCATGGTTATAATCATTCCCATTTTGCTCAGGAAGCCTCACCCCAGAACACTTAGCTAGTTAGCAGTGGAGACAGATTTCAACCCCAGTGTTTTTTTCTGACCTCAGGACCTTAGCTCTTTCCCCCTTCATCTTGCTATCACTTAGGTGTTTTCTAAGGAGGCTGGCACCTCCATTCTTGCAGCCTTTGATTCACTCACTTGCCAGCGCCTGCTCTGGACTGCATACGTGTTGTTAAAGCTTCTCTGAGGACTGTCTAGGGGAACTCATGAGCACTCCAGCTTTGCCTGCAGAGTGTCTGTCCCTGGAGGATGTTCACCATTCATCCTCCAACCTCGTGTACATATAATGTGTGACACAGTGTCAAAGCCCATGTAGCTTTCTGCAGGTTTCCCTCTCCTATCTGTACTTATATTTCCATAATCCAGTCATGGTTATAGAAATGGAATTCTAGTGTGTGGGGTAAATTTGAATAGAAGTATGTTGGTTGTGAACACATTTTTTATTTATATCATTTTTCTTTTCCTATTAAATCTGTCGATTTGTTTTTTAGGGAATCTGTGGCATTCTTTTTCTATCACCCTAAACATAGTAACATAAAACTAGTCATAAGACACTGGTTGAAATTGCAGGGGTTTTTTCCATTTTGATTCCAAAAAGAGATTTTTTTTCTATTTGTCCTTCTGGTTTTTCTTTGTCTGGCAAAGAAATGTATACAAATATAATAAAAGGAAAGGAAAAAATAGAGAATACATTTTTGTGTTACATAGTGAGAATATAGTTTTATATTCTGCTTTTTAAGGTTATCTTTTTTAAAAAGTAAAGTGATTCTTAAGAGATTGAGCACCATTGTCTTCTGCTTATGGAAACAGCTTACGGTTATCTTCTTCTTCCGACCCCTCCTTCTCAGGCACAGCACACCCATGATGCCATCACGGAGGCCGCCCAGCTCATGAAAGAGGCCGTGGACGACATCATGGTGACGCTGAATGAAGCTGCCAGTGAAGTGGGGTTGGTGGGAGGTATGGTTGACGCCATCGCAGAAGCCATGAGCAAGGTGGGTCTGGGCTCCCAGACGCCCTCCTGCACTCCTTAACTCCATTTCCTCCAAGATCTCCCTTGAACTTGGTCCCAGAGGCTTTTCTCTAAGGAGCTGGCAGTCCAGGCTGACACCACCAAGCCTCCTCTTTTCTTGAGGGGTCTGGTTAATGTACAAATGTTCTATCAAATGTCCAGCATACTCTTCATTCTTTATTACTCATTCATTACTTTTGTAAGCCTTCCTTCCACATTTACACAGGGGGAAAATGGAGAAGGCATCCTTGGTCCCCTCACTTATAAGATGAAAGTAATTATTTACCTTCCCTGTCCACCTCATAGAGTTGTTGTGGGGAGCAAACTCTAAAATGAAGTAAAGACACAATTCCCAAGTGCTGGTCTTCAAAATGGCTCCTTTGGAATCCCTGGGAGCATTTTAGAATGTACGTCCCTCGACTCTCTCCCAGCCCTAAACCTTTGGAATCTCTGTGGGGTGGTGGATCCTAGTATTTTTTTTTAATGTAATTTATTTTACTTTATTTATTTTTAACATGGATCCTAGTATTTTTAAAAAATCTCCCCATGGTTCTGGCATCTAACCCATTGCAAAGACCACTGAAATGGTAAGTGTAAAACCCTCAGAGAACAGCAGACAGAGATGTCAGAGGTATCATTTCTTCTCCAGTGACCCTTCAGTTGAGTTGGGTCAGTAGGGAAGGGTGACTGGACAGTACCTTGTGCTCCGTCCCTGAGGAATCCTTCCCTAGTCGTGCCAGCTTGCTGCTCATTAGAATGAACAACTCTTCATCAGCATCTAATTGCCATTCTCTGATAGCGTAGCCAAGAGCTGTAGACTTCATCTGTGTTTTGGAATGTCCATTGTCCATGGTGAATACACTAATGTGGTTTTTCAGGATAATAAGTGGTCTTTAATTGCCAATTTAAAGAAGATTGGTTGGTGTGTATCTCTGTAAAGAGATGATAGCCTGAAACTATCATTAGGATAATTCCCATTAAACATTATGCAGACATTATCACACTGATAACATCCCAAGCTGGGCTGGGATGCTGGGATCCCTCAGAGACCCCAAGCTTGCCTTGTCAAAGCACTCCAGTAGTTTCTGCTATGGGCTTCTCATGCTTCAGCTTTGGATAGTTTGGCAGAAAGTGAATGGAATTCTCCTCTTCCTCAAGGCCCTTAGTTAAGTCTTAGTGGGCTTGTTTGACTTTTAGAAAATCAGAACAACAAAACTTTAAAATTAAGCCCTGTATCTACCAAAGATATTAAATAATGCAACTCAAGGTACAAATTAGGATGTCAAATGATAATCTTTTCCTTCTTAGGAGGTGCTTTTCACCATCACTCTTATTATAGGGAAGAGTTGCATAAATCCCTAGAAGAGGGAAGTCTTTTTTGATAGCCTTTGAGCCTTGCATATTGTGATAGCTCTTCAAGAAGGAAAGTGGCTCTTGTACTGTCTGATTTCAGGGGTGTAACAGCTCTGCTCTCAGCCCAGGACACACTGGATTCTTTTAGAAGTACTGGGGAATAGGCTTGGTGTTACCTGAGGGCAATAATTAGGAACTGCTAATAACATGAGCCCCCGAGGCTATGAGCAGAGGGTTTTTTCCCCCTCAGTTCTGCAAAGTATATACAGTAAGTCCCCTATATATGCATGAACCTTTGGGGTGCAAACATGCATCTGGTTCCAGCAACGAACCAGAACCTGTGCCATCGTCAGGCATGAGTGAAATTGCAGCTTGCCCTCCATCTCTTTCTGCTGACGATCCTTCAGCTCTACCTTCTCCTACCTCCTCTCTCTCCTCCAGTAGTAACTCTTCTTGCCTGTTCACTCGATGCCAGCTCTGGTCTGCCAGCTGTTGTAAAGTACTACTGTACTTTTCTAGGTGCTGTACTGTAAGATTTTAAATGTTTATTTTTTGTCTGTGTGTATGATTTGCGTAAAAAGTATTATAAACCTATTACAGTGTACAGTGCTATATAGTTGATTGTGTTAGTTGGTTACCAGGGCTAACTTTGTTGGAGTTAAAACAAACTGGACTTACAAACATGCTCTTAGAATAGATTTCCTTCATATGTAGGGGACTTACTATGACTGGGATTTCACTGATGCTCCTGAACTCCTATCTACCCTGACCTTACCTCCCAGATACCACGTAGTGTCTCTTTCCTTTGCTAAGCCCACCCAGGCCTGCTCATCACTGGGAACTCTGTATTAAGTGATATCTCAGGTCTTTTGATCACCTAAGCAGCAACACATTATATAAGTATATAGTATATAAATATGTCATTTTTTGAGCTTGGGTTATTTGGTTAAAACACTGACATACTATTAGAACCATTGTCTGAAGTTCCAAAAAGCAGTGAGTGACAGAAAAAAATCCAAGTGTACACAAAGTTAATTCTAACTCGGGTACAGTTCTTGACACTTTTAGAGCCTCTGCTCTGGAGGATCTCTTTGAAACTTTCTCTCTGTATATAAGCACAGAAGGTTTGAGAATTAATAGTTACCATAAAGTAATAAGCTTTCTGGGTAACCTTGGGCAAATTACTCAAGCTTTCTAAACCTTGTTTTCCTTCATTCAGTGAGCTTAGTCTCAGCCTTTGGGATTTTATGATCAAGTCACTTTTCTTTGTTTGCTTTTGTGTTTGGGGGATATTTTTTTTTCCTTTTGGTCAAGTAAGGTAATTAAAGAAACAAAACAAACAAAACCCTTGGTATCTACATCAGTAATATTCCATAAAATAAAGGACATGTTAACACCAAAAAAAAAAAAAAAAAATAGGCTATAATTTCAGAATGAAGGAAAGTTCTTTCAACTAAATGAATTTTAAATCCTGTTTTTTAAAATAGTCACTTCTTTGTTCTTACTGCTCTCATTGTCTTCACACTGGGAAAAGGTTCATCATGGCAGACCATGGACACTGTGTTCTAAGCTGCCATCTAGCACCAACATCCGGGCACATTTGCAGTTACATCACATCTCATATGGAGGTTCCCAGCACATGGCCTGACCCTTAGGAGATGCCCAGTTAATTTATACTGAGTGTGTGAGTCCACACCTCAGTCCTCATTTGACCAGTGAGGCCTCCTATCTCCTGATAAAGAAACAAAAAAAAAGTCTATCCTGGAGTTGTGTTGTTTAGTAGCAATTACATCCAGTTTATGCAAGCACATTATACTAGGCTACAGGGACACATTCATTCAACTCACATTGTAGCAGGGATCTGCTCATGACACATAGCTCCCATTGAAGACTCCATCTAACCTTTTCCTAGGTGCTCCGTGGTCCCTAGTGTGTTCCCAGACTGAAGACTGTCCAGCAGAGAGCTGCCAGGGAGATCTTCTCAAATAGATCATTGCCTACTGCAGAGCCCACCATTCTCTTCATGATTGCAAAGTTCTTCATTACATAGGTCCAGCCTGATTCCCACCCCTTCCACAGCCCTCTCCTGTTCACTGCTCTCACTCTTCCTGTATTCATTTCTGTTCACCTTGCCTCCTCACCTAGAATATTGTTTGGCAACCAGTGGTGACGGTCATGATGATGGTGGTGGTGAGGATGGGTTGCCTTCCTCATAACCCTCATGGACTTTATCACCACCATCATCATCTTCATTATCATGCTTATCCTTTCCACTCCATTCATGTAGATGGGGTATCGTCTCAGTTGATCTTTATTACAACCTTACGATGAGCTTTGAAATTTCCAGTGAAAGACCAGAGAACCAGTTTAAATACCCAGCTTGAGGCCCATTCACAAGTCTTGGAACCAGGTCTCAAATCAAGTCTTCTGAGCCAGTAAAATCTCCAGCCCTTCAAGGGGCAGACCCCCGACCCACTTCTCTATCCCTTCCCCTCCACACTGATCTCTCAATTCTTGTGGTGCTAGAGTCAGATAAACAAGTTCTTCCTATGTTTCCACTTCCTTCTCTTCCCCAAGGTAGATCAGAAGCGAGGGTTCTAGGGTATAGACATCTTGGGGCTACACTGTTCCTAGGAAAGCCCTTTGTGATAGAGGGTCTGCGTCCTCCCTCAGCTCTCTGTTCTCCGTTCTGACTTTCCTGCATGTGTCCGACTCACACCCACCTCCCCGTGTGCTTGAGTGCTGATCCCGCTCCTTGAGACTCCTTCCCCACCTTCTGTGTATGGCAAACTCCTTACCTGGTAAGACTTGACTGGAGCACCATTCCTCCAGACAGCCCTGCCACTCTCCTCCAGCAAATGGGGAGCCTCTCCTTGTCTGTGTGCCCTGAGTAACTTGTGTGCCCCTCTGTCACAGAAGTCCTTATCACAGAAGCTGGGGGATTCTGTTGACTCTGGACCAAAAAACTCTGCAGGCCTCTCCATTTTTCCCAAGTTACTGATTCTGAAAAATGAAGCTCACATTGAACAGGCCTCTGATGACCCTTGGGCTCTTTTCCTATCCCCTATAGCTGGATGAAGGTACTCCTCCAGAACCGAAGGGGACGTTTGTCGACTATCAGACGACGGTGGTTAAATACTCCAAAGCTATCGCGGTAACAGCTCAGGAAATGGTAAGAAGAAAACGGGCTGCTGGGCCGCTGCTGGCTGCGCTTTTGCCCACCACACCACTGGATCTTCAGGTCTGGGGTCTGTGGTGCAGAGAGATCAGTCCTCTGTGCTCCTAGTTCCTCCCAGGCCGCAGCTTCATCCCCGTCTGTGGCCTTCCTGGCTGCCTGTGGTCTGGAAGCCCCAGGCCACTGGACACACTGCACACTCTTCTCATGAAGAAGCTCCAGATTAAAATGAATGAGAGTTGGGCATGAGGACAGGGGAGCAAAGAAAAGGGAGAAAATGAGGAAATGAGAAGGAAGTTGCAAGTTACAGAGAAAGAACAAAATCCTATTTATCTCACAGAAAACTTGAGATGTTTTTAACGATTAAAGTTATAGTACAAGAGAAGGCATTTGGAGACAAAACTGACATTGTATGATGGAATCAAATCTTAATGTTTGGACAGTGCTTATAATGAATAGTACAATATTGACAGTCTTTCAGGCAAAATGAAATGCTGTGGTTATATGAAAAATTTTTTCTCCTGGCAACAGAAGGCATGTAACTTTTGGAGGTGGCTTTTTTGTTTTGTTTTTTTCTAAAATGTAATGTATTCAGAATTGTATTATATGGATATTTAGCTATAAATGGCATTGAGATTCAGTGAATACTATCTTGATAGGTTAAAAAGTTGTACAAGGAAAGAAAAGTATTGTCCTCAAAGCATTAATATGAGGACCTAGTAAGAAAGTTCTTAACTTCCAAAGGCTCAGATGTCACAGGATAAAATTAAGAGATGGCCTCTTAGATGCTGCCACCGAAGCCTGAGTTGCAGGGACCAGACTGGGCCACCTTATGGTCCCTGCCCCATCAGGCCAGGCACCTCTCTAGATGGTTTTGTCATGTAGTCATGTGTCCACTAGAGGTTGAGCTTGGACCACAGAGGCTCCCCTGGCGGCAGCTGTTCATTCTTAGAAACTCTGCAGTTGTGCCAGGCTCAATGTTGTTGAAAAGGACTTGGACTGCCAAGGAAGGAACAGTGCCCATCTCGGCGACGGGGAGAAGGCTGGAGTCGGCCCTGAGCTGGCCCTGCTCAGGAGCGCTTAGGGGCATCGTGACTTAAATCCGGCAGCCCAGCAGCGCTGACTCCTCTGAGCAGGGAGCGCAGCGCAGAAGGGGAGAAAATATCTTCAGTGGCCTCAGGAGTTTCTGGAAGAAAGTTTCTCAGCCCGCCCATCTTGACCCTTGGTGTCCACACGCCTAAGCAGCCCAGTATTGCTGCTCCTGGATGGGCTAGCTGGAGCCTTGAGGGGTGAAGAGCCCTGGGGGATGAGAGCCCCCCTACACCGACGGCCCCCAGGGTCATTGTGCTCCTCACAGCAGGGTCACATGGAGCAGCTCTGGGCACAGCCTTGTTCTTTCGGCATGCAGTGTGTATTTCCTGCAAACCCACACCTTCACCCAAAAGCCTGTGATACCTATGAAGGCCTAAGGTAAACATGCCTTAGATGGGCCACGTTCCTGTCCAGCTTGAGCAGTTGTGTAGTCATTTAACAGATTTTTTTTTCAAGTCCTTTAAAATCAAGGACTTCAAATGCCACAAAGAATGAGGAAGTATTGTCACCAGAGTGAGAGAACGGGGGGCACGGAGGGAGGAGGCCTTGGATCCAGCAGGGACATGGACACCTGTCGGTGGCATCTTACAACTGCCCCTGCGAGACAAGAGGCGTTTTTGTCAGAGGAGAAGAAAAAACTAGAAGCAAGCATGTTAGCTCAGTAGAGTACACTGAGGTGAGTTTTTCTGTGAAGCGGAAGAAAACTATAGAATATCTTCAGAGTAAAAAGGCAGAACTTGACCATTTAGGCTACAGTAGTCTCCTCATGGAATTTATGACTGAAACGTCATTATTCTTCAGAGCAGTGTTATTACAAAGCTGTATTCTGTGAGTTCCTTCCACCAAAACGTTAGACTTACCCATCACCGCGGGCACGATTTCCTGATGATCCTGTCCTCATGCCCTCTCTCGGTGGCATGGCATCTGCTCCTGGGTCCCCAAAGACCAGACCAGCCTGGGAGCAGCGTACGACCGGGGGTGCGCCCTGCCCAGGGCTGGGCTCCCTTGTGATTTTTCTGGGGAGCTCCCCTGGTGACCCCGCAGGGCAGGGCTGGTGGAGGCTACCGCTCTCACCCCCCAGAGAGTGGACCCCTTGGCCCGGCCTCCCCACCGCACAGCCTGAACCCGAGCATGTCGCCTTGACCCAGCCAGGACCCGCTGGCCTGTCGTGTGGGCTGCAGCATGGGCTTTGCTTGAACTGGGCTCTCCAGTGTCCGGCCCCCACACGCAAGTCACAGGCTTAAAAGTGAATGAGACTCTTTGGCTCCCAGTGGTATTAACACGTGGTTCTCATGCTTTTCTCTGTGTGTCTGTGTGTGTTTGTGTCTTGCTTATTTTCTTTTTCCAGATGACTAAGTCGGTTACTAACCCGGAGGAGTTGGGAGGACTGGCTTCACAAATGACCAGTGACTATGGGCACCTGGCTCTCCAGGGCCAGCTGGCAGCAGCCACGGCGGAACCAGAGGAGGTCTGCCACCTTAAGTCCCTGTTTTTAGAAGCAAACCCATACCAGTGCCCGCTCCCCCAGCCGGGCGATGGTGAGGGTGGGAGGGGCGGGCGGTCTCCATAGCTCAGCTCCACTCCAGAACACCCCACCCCGATAGCCACAGCCAGGCATAGTTCCCTCTCCTCTGTTGCCAACCCCGCAGGTTCACACCCAGCAGCCCCAGCCTGTGTTCCAGGCTCGCTGCCCTTCCTAAGGCTGCCAGGCATAGAGCTGGAGCCACCTAGGAAGGTGGGCTTTCAGACAGAAGGACTCTGTTGACAGTGTCTGCCATGTCTCCTGTCCCCCAGCCCATCACCTGATGCCAAGAGCAGGGCACACATTGCCATTCTCCTCGTACTTCCTGTGCTTGCTTAGCAACCCACTCGATTATTTGTATATTTTCCAAAGGCTCACAGAAGTATTAGACAAGCCAAGTATGGGATGTACCCGCCCCTCCCTTGAGAAAAACCTGTGTAGCCAGCCTGCTTTTGTGAAACAAAGTCTTGCCCAAATATTGTTGGTAACCTTTGAAGAATTCGTCCAGATCCCTGTCCTTGGATCCCTGTGGACTTCTTGTCCTTCCCTCCCTGTCTTCCCTAAGCCACTTTCCTTAACGGCCAACACAGACTCACCTTGAAACACCTATACCCGTAGGAGGCTTCAAGTGGCAAAAGATTGACTCCAGAGGCCACTCTCTGAGAGGTCCCATATCTCATACCTCTGAGAAATCAAATGGTCCATTACCAGCACACAGGGTGGGTGGAACTCTGGGGCCCCTGATTACACCTGTATCCATGTTAAACACATGGAAGGGGCCTGACCCAGTGCATGGCCCCCTGGAGAAAGACAGACCAGCTTGCAGTAAAGAATAGTGGAGTGAATTTCAGGGACCCAGGGAAAACAAGGTAATGACATCCATGGGATTCTGAGATGTACCAAGCTGTCAAGGCAGAAGGTTGTGGCTGGTCTTCCCTTCTCCTTTCAATGACAGACAGTGTTCCCAAATTACTGTTTCTCCTGGGAGTCAGGTCTAAGCATGTCTTCACCAAGACTCCCAGCAATACTACCGAAGTGAAAACCCAGAACCAAATCACTTTCTAACGTATGTTGTAACAATGCATGTAAATGGGAGTACCACATATATATGTACTTGCATACATATATATCCAGCATGGGATGACTTTAGTTTCTAACAGTGCCTGCGTTTTGAGATTTTAGGATGATTGAGTTTTTAGACTGCAGCATGAATAATTCTATTTGCCATGAGTCTGTCAAGTCACTACCAGGAAAGAAAAATGATCAGAGACCCACATAAGATTCCGTTGATTTCTTTACACAGGCCCATCATTTAAAAAACAAAAAACAGAACCCCCCCTTTAGTAAGAGCAACTGGACTCATAATTCATTTGACTAACATGTAATTTTGAATTTCATAAACAAGCATAAGGGAACTTATGTTACAGTAAGGGAAAGCTTAGTTGGACAAAAGGAAGAAGTGTTTGGGTTTTTGAGAGGATTGAAAACTAAAAGAGACTGTGATTGTGGGGGGAGGTTTGGTTTGGATCTCTTGTCTCTAGAAATCTTTAAAGATGGAATTTTCATGATTTTTCTTTGGTTAGTTTCAGTTCAGTTCAATCGCTCAGTCATGTCCAACTCTGCGACCCCATGAATTGCAGCACGCCAGGCCTCCCTATCCATCACCAACTCCCGGAGTTTCAGTGCTAGCCTAAACAGCATTGCTGAGTGAAGACCTCATGATCTATAGAACTCTTTCCACATCTGAGTTCTTACGAGCTAGCAACCCTACCCTATATATGAAGCAAACAGTTTTCTAATTGCAGCCTAGACCACTGAAACAAAATAGGCCAGGAAAAAAATGTCATTGCTAAAAGCAAAGCACCAAGTTCCTTTACATCCTGGCCCTGCCTTTGCGGCGTCTGACGTTTCCATTAAGGTTTCCCCTGTTCACCGTTACATCTTGAGATGTGTTTTACATTCCAGACACACGAGCAGTGTGACCTGGAGCGCAGAGGGGCAGAGAGAATATAAAATTACCGGTGGCTTGCTAAAGGAAAATTCTTTGTGTGCGTTTGCCAGACAGATATTTGGGGGAAAACTGAGAAGGCTAGGAGATCCCTGAAGCAATGTAGTTTTTTTTCCCCAAGACTGTGGAATTATGTGTATACCCAAGAGAGCTGCACATCACAGCATGTGAAAATATTTATATCCAGGGCAAGTAAGAAGCTGCCCGCTTCACTGCGGGCCTGCAGTCTGCTCTGCCGAGTCAGCATTTTGGGCTTTTCCAGAATGTGACAATGACAGGAAAAGTCCTGGCTCTGCCCTCTGAACATCAAGCCAGAGCTTTGTATCTGCTAGTTTTTCCATGGAAAATTCAAAACTTTTGCTAACATCTCTGCAGTAACTTCTCCAGAAAAGTTAAAACCATCTGGCAGCTTGGCATTTTATGATGCGCTTCCTCTTTTTAAAGGGACTTCCCTATAGCTCAGATGGTAAAGAATCTGCCTGCAATGCAGGAGACCCAGAGGAAGATCGTCTGGAGAAGGGAATGACAATCCAGTATTCTTACCTGGAGAATCCCATGGACAGAGGACCCTGGCGGGCTACAGTCCATGAGGTTGCAAAGAGTCGGACACAACTGAGCGACTAACACTACACTGCGACTACACTTCCTCTTTTTAAACAAAGAAAGAAAAAGATACAAATCCCGTGAGCCACCGGCTTCTAAATGTAAATACTGCGGAAAGGTTTAGTGATGATGGTGCCGTGTCTGAGAGCACGTTGCTGTAACCACTCATAACGTTGGGTGTCTTAAAAGCTGGCAGGAACATTTGTCAAGAGCCCGTGGTGAGCACCACAGCCCTCTCCCCCAGATGGGATGGGCGTCCACTCTAGACGTCCCTAAAACTTTCCACTCCAAGGCACACTTTCTGTAGGTGGGAAAGCAATGCCCTGCTTCTGCTCTACACGCTGGTTTTCCCTGCCATGTTTTCTGTCTCAGGAGAAACTGTAGTTTGTCAGATAACATCCATTACTGCCTTTCCAACTTCCACAAGCTCTCCCAGGCAAATTACACTTGACCTGGTTTCCGATGTAATTGATCTTGAAGCCTGAGAAAAATCTGTACGTTTTGTTTAGTTTGAGGCAGTAAAAGATGATGGATCAGTGTTTCTTAGACTCCCTCCAATTGAAATGAGAGCCAGAATTTCATGAAAGCCAGGCTTCTAATTTCCCGCAAGGCACAAAACCAAGAGACAATCTTCTCCATTTTACTTTTATTTGGGCAGGATGGGGGAATTGAGGGTTTTTCTTGAGGTTTAAGTATTGCTTGACTCAAGTTGCCAATTTCAAGCTCTAAGTTTTATGTCTTGGAGCAACATTCCTTTATAATAAACACTGGTGGTGAGTTGGATCACTTTGGGGGCGGGGAGGTGGGAGGTGGAAGGGGTTAGTCCTGTTTGCTGAGAAGTTTAGTGTTGCTTTGAGAAGCTTAGCATTTTTAAAGCCCTTATTTGAAACAGCCTTTCAAAATGCATTCCCTTTTAGGATGTTCCTCCAGCAGTACAGAACTTCCCATGAAATTGCAGTAGCATTGAGTATGTTGATTCTGGTGTCCTTCACTAACCCGTGTGCCCGTGGAGACAGATAGGAATATGTGAACCATTTATCCAATCCATATGGCACAGATGGTGTGATGGGCTCTGGCCCATCTTCCCTCAACTGCAGTGTGTAAGGCGAGACTCATTCGCCCTTCCCATTTTGTAGATAAGCAAACCAAGGAGACTCAAGGAACTCTGAGAAATGCCCAGGTTCTCACAGCTGCAATAGTTAGTGTTGAACCCACCCTCCTTTTAAAATTTGACTTATTTATGACTGCACTGGGTCTTCATTGCTGCACGCAGGCTTTCTCTAATTGCAGTGAGCGAGGCCACTCTGTAGGTGCAGTGAGCAGCCTTCTCATTTCCGTGCCTTCTCTTGTTGAGAACAAGGGCTCTGGGTACATGGGCTTAGTAGTTACGGCGCACGGGCTTAGTTGCCTGGCAGCATATGGAATGTTCCCAGAGCAGGGATCGAACCCTTGTCCTCGACATTGACAGTTGGATTCTTAACCACTGAACCACCAGGGAAGTCCGAAGCCCCGTTTTTAAATAACTTTTTGGAGTAAGTGAATGTTTCAAGTGTAGTAAGGTAACAGGTTATTGTGTAGACAGAAAAGTCAGGATTCAAACCCAGGTTTATTGGGGATCACAGTTTGTGCTCTTGGCCCTGCACCCGGCTACAGAAGATAGTCATGTGATCTAGCACAGACCCAGACTCCAGGACAAAGCCCAGGGTTGACTAAGGACTCCAAAGCTTTTCTGTTGTTGAATTCATTTGGTCTCATTCCTTTGCTTTCTGGTGCTGGTCTTCCTTGGGCTTCCTAACTGGTGACCACTGTGCCAGCTCCATAGTTGTATTTAGAGGATTACTTGCTACAAACATGATGTCATCTCCAGAAAGGAGACTGAACGTCAGGATGTTGGGGTGTTTTTATAGCACAGCCTTCTGAGGGGGGCTAAGAGAACATGAGTGGGTTGCGGTGGCAGAGGGTGAGGGAGTGTCTTCCCACCATTTATCATGTCGGCCCATAGATGTCAGGCTTGGAACGGCTCAGGAGTGGGTGCCTCCTCCCTCCCACCCCCACGTGACTGGGGAGTGATTTCAGTGGCTTGTGGTTGTCCCAGTGCCCTGACATTCTGCAAACAGAAAGCCTAGGCTCAGCTCTGTATAGGGAGCAGGAGAGGTGCCTGGAGAAGGCTCTTCTGGAAACCAGGTCTTTTCTGGCACAGTAGCCCCACACCACATTCTCTACAACCCTCACACAGCTGGTGCTCTGGAAGTTCTGCACATGTTTGACTCAAGTTTCCCTTTTCAAACATACACTGCCCCCCGCCTCCCCCGCCCCCCGCCTTGCCCTGGGGCATGCGTGGTTTTGTGCTGGCCTCCGGTTGTCATCTGCTCTGTCTGGGGTGGCCAGGGATCTGTAAGAAAATGCTCCCCTTTTGCTTTATGCACAGGCCAGTATCCTCCACACCATGCAACCAGGGCAAAATACAGAAACAAGTCGGTGGCCAAGGCTGCAATTGGCCTTTATAATCCCACGTTTGGATCTTTAGCCTCAACTGTTGACTTTTGGCGGGGAAGGTAATGGCACCCCACCCCAGTACTTTTGCCTGGAAAATCCCATGGACGGAGGAGCCTGGTAGGCTGCAGTCCATGGGGTCACGAAGAGTTGGACACGACTGAGCGACTTCACTTTCACTTTTCACTTTCCTGCATTGGAGAAGGAAATGGCAACCCACTCCAGTGTTCTTGCCTGGAGAATCCCAGGGGTGGGGGAGCCTGGTGAGCTTCCGTCTATGGGGTCGCACAGAGTCGGACACAACTGAAGCGACTTGGCAGCAGTAGCAGTTGACTTTTTGAGTCAAGAATATAAATTTTAACTTCAAAGAAAGATTATAGTAATAACAAGTTCCTTAAGTTTTAGATGTTGAGTTTCCATGAAAGATTTTGTTGGAGAGTGGAAAAGGGTTCTGCTAAGTGGAAAAAACAAAATCAAATTAGAAAAACACTGGTCTAATGAACAGTGCACCGTGCTTGGGATGAAAGACTTAGATTGTCATTTGGCTTTGTGAGGGATTGGCTGTGTGATCTTGGGCTAATCGCAGCACTTCTCTGGGCCTCAGTCTCCTCATCTGTAAAATGGGAAGACTGAATTCATAAGGTCTTTGTTTATTTTGAAAGTCTGTGATTGTTTCTTTCTCCATCTCCCCCTTACTTGACTTCCCTGTTAGTGTCTTGCCCCTTAAAGACCTGTGCTCATCCTTGACAGCAGAGCTCTTACCTTTGGGTTAGCTCTGACTCTTTTCTTTTTAATTTTAAATTTTACTTATTTTTGGCTGTGCTGGGTCTTCTTTGCTACACGCAGGCTTTCTCTTGTGGTGCACTGGCTTCTCGTTGCAGAGCATGGGCTCTAGGGATCAGTAGTTGTGGCGCACAGGTTTAGTTTCTCCTTGGCATGTGGAATCTTCCTGGACCAAGGATTGAACCCGTGTCCCCTGCATTGGCAGGCAGATTTTTAACCACTGGGCTACTAGGGAAGTCCCCTCCTCTGACTCTTGAGAACTTAAGGTTACACCATATGGGTCTGAAAAGCCTCTAGAGCCAGACTGAAAATAGTCTTTACTGGGGCATCCCCATGCTTCAGCTTGACCTTATGTTTAAACCAGCAGACACGCCCAGCAAAGAGATGCACTTAAATGGCATTGCCACTGTGTGGGCTGAATTCAAGCCTCTCTCGTTCTCAATGGTGACCTTGATGCTGCGCTAGTCCAGATGTGTTTTCAGAGCTATCTGGTTGCACGATCCTGGCCTGATGCTCGTGTCTCATTCCATGTGGAGACGGTCAACAAGAAGCCCTGCCTAATTACAGAGCTTTTGTAGCACCTGCTCATGTGTGATTAGAAGACACCCCAAAGAGCAGAAGCTCACTTCCTAGGCAGGAAAATGCATTACCAAATGGATTTAAACGTCCTTTGGGCCTCAGAGGGTTAAGGGAATAATATTTTCCCCTGAAAGCATTATGTCTGTCTATAACAGAGTAAGCAGTTGCAGCCTCCTCACTCCCGGAATCACCCTTTCTTAAACTCTGACACACAGGATGATGTTGGAAGACTGCATCCAGGTAGCTCACATTCCCAGGTGTGTGAGTTCCCAGGTTTTATGAGTAACTCTCTGAGTAACTCTTCTTGAGAATTGCTGGAAGGATAAGCACCCAGCTTCTAATTATTGTGGATTTTTTAAAATAACACTTAGCTTAGGGGTATTTTGTTCTGTGTTCATTTGCTTACCTGGACTGTATTGATCAGACCAAAATGAAAATTGTTGTGAAACAAAGCCAGAAGAATGCAAACTTCGGGAGATACTTTGCTGTTGTTCAGTCACTAAGTTTTGTGCAATTCTTGCGATCCCACGGACTGTAGCACAGCAGGCTCCTCTGTCCTCCTCTGTCTCCCCAAGTTTGTTCAGATTCATGTCCTCTGAGTCAGTGATGCTATCTAACCATCTCATCCTCTGTCACTCTCTTCTCTTTTGCCTTCAATCTTTCCCAGCATCAGGGTCTTTTCCAATGAGTTGGCTCTTCGCATCAGGTGGCCAAAGTATTGGAGTTTCAGCTTCAGCATCAGTCCTTCCAGTGAATATTCAGGGTTGATTTTTAGGATTGACTGGTTTGATTTCCCTGCTGTCCAAGGGACTCAAGAGTCTTCTCCAGCCCAGCATTTCAAAAGCATCAATTCTTTGACACTCAGCCTTCTTTAGGGCCCAGCTCTCCCATCCGTACATGACTACTACAAAAACCATAGTCGGGAAATGGAGATGGAATTTATTACACCACAAAGAGACAGCTGGCACCCTATCCATAGTGGAGCTTATTTGGCTTTTTTTAAGCAAATTACCATTTCTGATCACACAACGTAGGGGTCATTAAAAGCATGCATGCCTGCTGGGCCAGCAGCTCTCAAAGTGTAACTTTTTACAGAAACCTCAACCTGGCTTGCTGGAAAGGAAGCCTGAGCCCAGCACGGATGCTCTTGCTCCGTGGTACAGCTGAGGAAAAAAGATGTTCTGGTTGTTAAACATAGCAATTTTGTAAGAATCTGAATCCTTTAAAATATGCTTTATACTAAAGCTGTATATTCTGAACTTCTAATTACCCTCTCCAGGCTTTTGTGAGGAATCAATGAAATTAAATGCCTTGCCTGCTTCAAAGAGGCCCTGACACACAGGAAGGGCTCAATAAACATGGATTGAATGAATAATCCCACAGAGTTCATCTAATTAACATTCTTACTTAGTGGCTCAGGACACAGATAAGCAATGCAGCAGAAAAGGTAACAAATATTACCCAGCTTGCTTACTGGGGACTGTGGGCATTTTACAGTCTCTAAAAAGGGAAGCAAACCCAACCAAATTCCATAGTTCACCAAACACAGGCTCCTAATAGCAGTGGAGTTTTCCTAGCCAGGTTCCCCTAGGACATAGGAGAAATTTTCCACAGAGGGAAGACCTCGACGGCAGGGCCATCATACTTTGCCTCCCCCACCCCGGACTTGCCTCCACAGATCGGCTTCCAGATTCGCACTCGGGTACAGGACCTGGGCCACGGCTGCATCTTCCTGGTGCAGAAGGCGGGGGCCCTCCAGGTGTGCCCCACGGACAGCTACACCAAGAGGGAGCTGATCGAGTGTGCCCGCGCCGTCACAGAGAAGGTAAGGAGCAGCCCTCAGGCCAGGCAGGCACGATGACACCCAGCTGTGCCCAGGCACAGACCAGGCAACCAAGCCCAAAACCAGCCAGCCCAGTCAGGTCCAGATGTTTTCCCTCCCACCCAGGGTCTCCCCAGGGCAGCTGGAGGTGACCGTCGTCCTGAGAAACTGAGGGACTGTCCCACCAAGGTCAGGGCCCTGGTGGTCACCTTGATGGGCTCTCCTATGGACAGACTGATCAGACCATGTCCAAGTCACAGTCAGCGCCAGGACCTCTCCTGAAGCCCCTGGGGACATTGTTGCCCCCACCCTCCCTTTTCAGGGAGGCTCCCAAGTGCTAAGACTAGGTAAGAAGGATCACATCTCCTCTTGTGTAAACTGTTTATTTCCAGAGGAGACAGTGCAGTGAGCAGGCTTAAGCCCCCCAAGGTCACATGGTGGGGAAGGGGGACAGGAGCCACAGGACATTTCCTGACTCTATGGGCAGCTGTTTGTAGAGACAGACTCTCATAGCAGAGAGCATAGGGCTCAGCTAAGCTACTTCCCCCATCATGCCTTGACTTCCTTGTCAGTCAAGGGAGGATGAAGAAGTAGAATGCCTGCCCCAGGGGCTGTGCAGGTTATATACAGTGATAAGTGTCAAGGAGCTTGGCACTATGCCAGGCACACCGTTCAAGATTTGATTGATTTCAGCCACTGTTCCCTAACTCTGTTCTCCAACACCCCTTCTTCTGGGAGGTTTTCCCTGGTTCACAGCACCCCGTTCTGAATGTCCCTTCCTCCTGGACCCTTCTGCAGTTTGCTGATGGTTTTGCTTGGCTGGTTTCTTGGAGTTATTTTTTAGGGCTGCTGCTGTACAGGCTGCGTGGGGTGCCGGCAGCAGCACCCATGCTTAGAGGGTGTTTCCCTCTCCTTCGCTTGGGTTGTAGGACAGAGAGCTCTGCACTGTTGAGAAGCTTGGCAGCAGGACTTGAGGGGTGCACAGGGGACCCTCCCCCGGAAGCTGCCGGGACAGAGGCTCCTCTGTCCATGGTCTCTCACTGTGGTCAGGCATCGGTCTCCCGCAGCCCACAGGACTATCCAGGCTTCCCAGGACGAGGAAATAAATCTCTCAGCTCGAGGAAGGCATTCTCCCTCCTTTGAAAGCCCTTCCTGTTGTTGAAGTTACTCCTGCCAAGTTCCCCTGTAGGAGACTTTGGAATAGGAGCATGAAGGAGGGGAGAAGGGGTCCAAGTTGCGAGGTGCCAGTGAGCGTGGCCACGCAGCCTGATTTTCCTGAGCTGGCCTCCCTCCATCTTCCTGCTTCTCCAAACAGAGTACCCCGACTCAGGATGCTGGGAGAGGGATCAGAGGCAGGGAGTTGGCTTGTTCAGAGCATCTAGCCTTATGGGTAGATTCCTGCTGCATCTCCCTGCCCTCCCATCTCCACCCAGCACCATCTTTACCTGTCTAGGTATGTCTATGTGATCATCCCCAGCCAGGAGGACAGACCCGTAAGAGGAAGACAGCAGGTGGCTGGAGAAGGAAGGAGGGGGCTGGTGTGGCAGGAACATGGCGGGAGGCCTGGGAGATAGGAGGTGGTTGTGAAGGGAGCTCAGCTTCTCTCTACCATAGCAGAAGAGCCATTCCCAGGGGTGAGGCAGATCCAGCTTGCCTTGTGGGGGAAATATCTCTAGAAGCATAAGGGTATGCTGGTGGCAGGTGGCGGCACAAGGGAGTGGTGGAGTAGAGAGGTTAAAGGAAGGCATCCTCTTTGGGCTCCAGCCCCTCTGGGGTCCGCTCTGGAGAATTTCTAGTCAAGAGGCAGCCGAGGGAAGGAGTGACAAGTGTCAGCAGAGGGCTGTTCTATAGAAAGTCTGATCAGTGGGGACAGAGACAGCCACACTGTTCATAGGAGCCTGACCCTTAACCCTTTTTGTGGTTTTTATCATCAAGCAGCACCTGCCCTCTGTTGTTCAGTCATGTCCGACCCTTTGTGACCCCAAGGACTACAGCACAAGCCTCTCTGTCCCTCACCATCTCCCGAAAGTTCATGTCTATTGCATCGGTGATGCCATCCAGGCATCTTATCCTCTGACGCCCTCTTTTTCTGCCCCCAATCTTTCCCATTCCAATGAGTCGGCTGTTCACATCAAATGACCAAAATACTGGAGCTTCAGCATCAGTCCTTCCAACGAGTATTCAGGGTTGATTTCCCTAAAGATTGACTGGTTTGACCTCCTTACAGTCCAATGGACTATCAGGAGTCTTCTCCAGCACCATTTAGTAAACCCTTATTACATGCCAAGTACTTTATATGCATTTCCCCCCAATTACTCCTCCCATCGGCCTTGATTGGCAAGAAGTATAGCCCCCTTTTCCAGATGAGAAAACTGAGCCTCAGAGAGGTGAAACACCTTGCCCAAAGTTGTCTCTCCAGCAATGGCAGTGCCAAGTCAGGCAGGCTGCTGAATCCAAACTGCTGGTAACCCCAAGCCATATTGACTCCCAGAGAGAAAATTCACTGTTACCTTTGTTCTGTTTTTTACTTTTTCCACCTAGATTTATTGAGATATATATAGTTGACAGATAACACTGTATGTGGTTTAGGTTTCATGGCATCATGATTTCTCACATATGCTATGAAATCATTACAAGTTTAGTTAACATTCATACTTCATATAAATGCAAAAAGTGTATGTGTCTATGTGTTTTTTCCTTGTGATGAGAACTCTTAGGACTTCAGCCTCTTTTATAAAGATCACAAAGCAGTGTTAGCTATAGTCGTCATTAGTGCATTGCATCCCTCGGATTTACCTTAGAACTGGAAGTTTGTGCCTTTGACCAGTTTCCTTGTCTCACCACCACCAAAGTCTACCCCCACTCCCTTACCATAACCACAGATCTGATCCCTTTTTCTGTGCATTTGATTGAATTTTTTTGTTTTGTTTTCATTTCTATTCAGTTTATTTAAACTGAAAACAAAAAGTTTCTTTTCTTTTTCCCATTTCTCCTCCTCCTCATCCCCCGCCACCGGCAATCACTGATCTGTTCTCTGTATCTTTGGGCTTGGTGTTTGTTTTTGTCTCTGTTTTCAGATTCCGCATAAAGGGAGGATATGTGGCATTTGTCCTTCTTTGATTTATTTCTCTTAGTATAATGTCTTTGATGTCCATTCATGTTGTTGAAAATGGCAAGATTTCATTCTTATGGCTGCATAATTGTCCATTGCATATATGTACCACATTCCCTTTATCTAATTTCCTTTGATGGATGCTTAGATTTTTTCTATGTCTTGACTATGACAAATAGTTTTCCAATGAACTTGAAGGTGCATATATCTTTTTCAGTTAGTGTTTTCATTTTCTTCGAATACATAGCCAGAAGTGAAATTGCTGGGTCGTATGATAGTTCTATGTTTCTATCTTGAGGAATCTCCATAAAATTTTTCATGTAGGGCTGCACCAATTTTTATTTCCAGCAAAAGTTGCATAAGGATTCACTTTCTTCTACATCTTCGCCCACACGTGTTACTTCGTTTTGATAACAAACTTCCTGACAGATGTGAGGTGATGGATATTTCACTGTGGTTCGGATTGGCATTTCCCTGATAGTTCTGTGGAGCATCTTTGCATGTGCCTCATTGGGAGGCCTGGTGTGCTGCAGTTCATGGGGTCGCAAAGAGTTGGACACAACTGAGCAGGTGAACTGAACTGACTGGCCATCTGTGTATCTTGCAGAAAAAATGTCCATTTAGATAGTCTGCCAGTTTTTAAAATGATGGGTTTTTTTGGGGGGGTGGGGTTGGCTATTGAGTTGTATAAGTTTGAGTTCTATTTATGTTTATCAAATATATGATTTGCAAATATTTTCTCCATTTCAGTAGATTTTGTTCATTAGATTTTGTTCAGTAGATTTCTCCATTTCAGTAGATTCAGTAGCCTTTCCATTTTGTTGGTGGTTTCCTTTACTGTGCAGAAGCTTTTTAGTTTTATATATATATATTCATATATATGTACATATATACATACATCAATATGTAAACAAGTCCCACTTGTTTATTTTTTGCTTTGTTGCTTATGCTTTTAGTGTCCGATCCATTGCCAAGACCTCTGTCAAGGAAGTGACCAGCTATATTTTCTTCTAGGGGTTTTATGGTTTCAGGTCTTATATTCAGGTCTTACGTTTAACCCACTTTGAGTTAATTTTTGTGTATGGTGAATCATGGTGATACAGTTTAATTTTTTTGCATATGGCTGTTGACTTTTTTCAACACCATTTAATGACTACACTGTTCTTCCCCCATTGTATATTCTTCGCTCCTTTGTCATAAATTAATTGATCAGATATGAATGGGTTTATTTCTGAGCTCTCTAATTCCATCTACATATCTGTTTTTATGCCTTTACCATACTGTTTTCATTACTGTTGCTTTGTGATTTAGTTTGAAATCTAAAAGCATAATGCCCCCAGTTTTGTTCTTTCTCAAGATTGTTTAAGCTATTTGGATCTTTTATGGTTCCGTACAAATTTTAGGACTGTTCATTTTCTGTGAAAAATGCCATTTTAATTTTGGCAAGAATTGTGTTGAATTGTGTATTAGTTTTGGTAGTATGGATATTTTAACAATATTCTTGTAATCCATGAGCACAAAATATCTTTTCATTTATTTGTACCTTTTTCAATTTCTTTGACTTCTTATAGTTTTCAGTATACAAGTCTTTATCCTCCTTAGTTAAAATTATTCCTAAGTATTCTATTCTTTTTGATGCAGTTATAAATGGGATTGATTTCCTAATTTCTCTTTCTGCCGGTTCATTATTAGTGTATAGACACACAATAAGTTTTTGTTTATTGATTTTGTATCCTGCAAGTTTGCTGAATTCATTTATTAGTTCTAAAAGTTTGGGTTTTTTTAATGGAATCATCAGTTTTTTATATAGACTATCATGTCATCTGCCAATAGAGATAGTTTTACTCTTGCTTTCCAATTTGAATGCCTTTTTTTTTTTTTTTCTTGTCTTACTGCTCTGGCTAGGACTTCTACTATTGTATTGAATTAAACTGGTGAGGGTGGCCATCCTTGTCTTGTTCCTGATCTTAGAAGAAAAGCATTTAGCTTTTCACCTTTGAATATAGTGTTAACTATCGGCTTGTTGTATGTGGCCTTTATTGTATTGAGATATGTTCTCTCTATATGCACTTTGTTGAGAGTTTTTATCATAAATAGCTGTTGAATTTTGTCAAATGCTTTATCTGCATTTATTGAGATGACTTATTTAATTTTTACCCTTTGTTTTGTATATGTGGTATACCACATTGATATCTGGATGTTAAACCAATCTTGCAACCCTGGAATAATTCCCACTTGATTATGGTATGTGATACTTTTATTGTTTTGTTGAATTTGTTTTCTTGACATTTTGTGGAGGATTTTTGCTCTGTGTTCATCAAGGATATTGGCCTGTAATTGTCTTTTTTGTGGTATCTTTGCCTGGTTTTGGTGTCAGAGTAATGTTGGCCTTGTAAAGTGAGTTTGGAAGAATTTCCTCCTGTTCTATTTTTTGTGTTCTTTGTGTTTTTTTTTTTTTTTTTTTTCAGTTTGAGAACTTTTGGGTTATATTTTCTCCATCTTCTACACCCACTAATTTTCCCTCTCTGTCCTCAGGTATCCTTGGTGCTGTCAGCTCTCCAGGCTGGGAACAAGGGAACCCAGGCATGTATCACAGCTGCCACTGCCGTATCCGGGATCATCGCCGACCTGGACACCACCATCATGTTTGCGACTGCAGGGACCCTGAATGCAGAGAACAACGAGACATTTGCAGACCACAGGTATGGGAGTGACAACCGCCTTGGACAGGAGAAGTTCACTGTGGCCTGATGGACTTTGGAGATGCTGCCCAATATCCAGAAATATGGTTATGCATTTTTATTTCAAAAGGATGTTCAAGTGGGGGAAATGGACCACGTAATCCAAATAAGTGCCTTTTCTCAGCTACAAACAGAATTGTGTTCCAGCTTTGCCTTTCACAGCCTACATCCAGTCTGTTCCAACTTTTTTTTTTTTTTTTTTTTTTTATTTCTAAGCTAAAAAGCTATGCCCTGGATTTTTTCACTACCCTAGTGGGACTGGGAGTGGCCCAGGCAGGCATTTAGCTCCTACCTAAATGGAGAATGAAGCTCCAAGCCTGCTGTCTCTCCCAGGCTGGCTCTTTAGACTCTGCTTCAGAGGCTGGTGCTAGGGTCTCCGTTTGCTGCTGGATATATCCCCCCATGTCCTTGCCACATGTCCAGCACCTTTCTTCCTCTCTCCATAGCCCCAAACTGGGCAGGGGAGGTGATTCCCAGGGCCCTGTCACCCCTTGCAAAATTCAGCCCCCTGGGCTCTGATGTCCAGGTCCCCTTGCCCATGTGTCCTCACAGCCCCCTGTCGCTATGAAGTATTTTCAGGGCCACTAGGAACCACAGGGAGGAAGCTAGGGGGCTGGGGAAGGGGACCAAACTGATAGCCCTGAATCTATAATTGAAGTTTTACGATTAATTGACTGGAAATTCTGAGCTAACTTTCCTCTCCTCTATCCTAATTATCTTACATGGGACATGAGAGCCTCCTGTTACAAGAGGAGAACTGGATCACCTCTCTTCTTTAATAAAAGCCCTTAGGAGGGTTTCTTTTCTTCCTAACTGGGCTTCCCAGGTGGTGCTACTTGTAAAGAATCCACCTGCCAATGCAGGAGACACAAGAGATGTAGGTTTATTTCCTGGGTCAGGAAGATCCCCTGGAGTAGGAAATGATAACCCACTCCAGTATTCTTGCCTGAAAAATCCCATGGACAGAGGAACCTGGCAGGCTACAGTCCATGGGGTCACAAGAGTCAGACATGACTGAGCACACACACAGGGTTTCTTTTCTTCCTGACGACCAGTGACCAAGGTCTACTCTTTGTCTGCCCCCTTCCCCTGCCCTCTCCCGCTTCTCAGGGAGAACATTCTGAAGACAGCCAAGGCCTTGGTGGAAGACACAAAATTGCTGGTGTCCGGGGCTGCATCCACTCCAGACAAGCTGGCCCAGGCAGCTCAGTCCTCTGCAGCCACCATCACCCAGCTCGCTGAGGTGGTCAAGCTGGGGGCCGCCAGCCTGGGCTCTGATGACCCTGAGACCCAGGTAGGCATGTCGTCAGGCCTCATGTTCCCACAGACTCTATGCACAGGTCTTAGAAGAAACTGAAGGCAAAATAGGAACTTGGGGAATAGACAATATGTGTGTGGGTGCATCTGTGGTTTAGGGACTGGTAGGAAGCAGTCATCCAGGCAGGATCACGGCATGGACTGTAGCACAGCCGTGGTGATGGATTCAAGCCCACAGATTTGAGAGGGATCTGGAAGGAGGTCTCTGCTGGGCTTGGTAAATGATTGGTCACCCTGAGTGTTTGGAGGTAACAGCAAGGGAGCTGGCCAGGACAGCTGTGTGTTTCAGGCTACATCGGTGAATGGACAGTGGCTCCCGGTACCCAGCCGAGGCTCCCTGGAGGGAGGCCTGGCCTGGGTGGAGATGCAGATGGATTCAGATTGCAGTGTGTTGAATTAGAAGTTCCAGAGAGACACTCAGGTGGAACAAGTGAGTAGGCTTGAGCTGGCTCGGGTTGGAGGATATGGATGCAGGGATTGTTCACCAATAAACAGTGACCACAGCCACAGAGGAGAAGAGGAGACAGGGTCAGGGCAAAGCTGAGGAACCCATCATTTGGACCATCTTCAGGAAAAACATGATGCACAAAGAGACTGAGAAGTGGCAGCAGCTGGTGGGAAGAAAGCCGGGGGGCTAATGTTAGGAGGAGGCAGTGCTTCAGCCCTCCAGAGATGCTGCCGAGGAGGCAAGAAAGGAGAAGATGTGAGAGCCAGCTCCAGCGCCATGGATGGCAGCGGTCACCCTGTCAGGGCTGTTTGTGAGGGGTGGCCAAATGAGGGTGAAGGTAGGAGGCAGCATGTATAGATGCCCCATTTGAGAAATCTGACTCTGAAGGGGAAGAGAGAGAGGAACTGGGGGGTAGAGATGGTCTCCAGGCTCTGTGACTCTCTGCTTTGGATTCAGCAACTTCACTGATGTTACCTGCTGGGTCCTCAGCCCCCAGCCAAGACCATCAGCTCCTCAAGGACAGAAACCATGGTTTATTGATCTTTGAAACAAACACACAGCTTCCACACATTGTGGATGCCCAGCAGAATAGTTGAGCTCTTGCTGAACTAACAGCCAACCATGGCCAGCATTGATGGATTCTTCCCATACCTGAGTGCAAAATTTAAACATCCCTCTGTTGTTTCACCCCCCAGCACCATCACATGGTAAACACTTCAGTTTCCACTGCTTAAACTATACTCATTTAACAAGCTTATAGGCCCATTTGGACATCACTGGAGATGAAGGGTCCCTCCGTCCTGTGCCAGAGTTGATGATAGCTACTGTGCTGAGGAATACAACCAGACCACCAGCTCTGTTCCCACATGGCTGTGACCCCTCCCTTCCTGACATCTTCCAGTGGAGTGGAGCCCCTTGAAGGAAACATTCCATGTGTTGGCTTTTTACTCCTGTGCTGGCTTTCTCTTTGATAATATCAGAGCCCAGATTGACTGCCCTGTGGAATTCAAAGCATTCATGGAAGTCTCTGCCTGGGCATTGTTCTTACCCACATGGAAGAAGGAAAAGCTAGAAAATGCATGAGTGCAGTTGGAACCCGAGCCTGGCTCAACCTGGAATGAATCAGCTGGGAGGATTTAGATCTTTGGATTTAAATCCAAAATGTATCGAATTGCTTAGTCTTTAACTCCCAAATGATCCAGATGTCCCAGAGCCCATCTTCTTTTGAGACCACCAGTGCAAAATGCCCTGTCTGAAAGGCACACCCACTTGTTCCTGGTCAGTGTCCAGTGCCTGAGAGGGGACAGCCTGTGCCAGGTGTCAGCAGCACACCTGCCCGCTCCACCTTTGCCCTGTGGTCCCCACCACAGCCCCTCCTTAGGAGCCTTGTCACAACCCAGCCTGCCCTTTGGTTTTAGAGGCTGGCAGAGATTCATGCACTCTGTGGGTGAGAAGCCACGAGCTGGAAAGGGTGGGAGGCTGGGAGTCACGGCGTGGCTGTGTTTGCAGTGTCTGGGACGCTAGTGTTTCTAAGATGTTTTCACATTTGTTACCTGGTTCATCCTGCCGGCAGTGTGGTAGGGGGGCGGTGAGGGGGGCTAGCACTACTCACCCCATTTGCAGCTAAGGAGTCAGGGCCACAGGAGCCCAATACAGTGTGGAAGTGAAGACCGTGTCCTTGGCATCACACTGACCAGAGTCTGAATCCCAACCCAGCTGATCCCAGGCTCTTCAAGTATGGACACAATTATTGTAGTTCCCACTTGAAAAGGTAGTGATGAGGATTAAATAAGATCGTGTGCGTTGTACTTGGCTCGGCACCTGAAACACTGCCCTCTGTGCAGGGAAGTTGTTGTAAGAATTAGGAGTTGTTATTGTAGCTATTGGACCCAGAAGACTTAAATGTCATACCCAGCATCATGGAATTCCTAAGGATGCCTGGTACTTGAGATTCCAAGTCACCCAGAAGTGGTCTGTTGTCTGTTCAGTTAGAAAAGTGAAGGCGCTGAGTTCCATCTAGTGTTACGTGGGTTCACACCTGTACATCCACTCATTCCCTGAGGATTTGCTGAGTGCCCACCACACGCCAGGCCTTGTTCTGAGTGCAAGACACAACAGAAGTCCAGGCTGGCCCTCCTGGAGCTTCCATCCCAGTCAAGGAAGGCAGATGATATATAATGAAGTAATTCCACGTTACTTTATCACTATTATACTACAGCTAAGTGCATTAAATAGAGCAGGGCGAGCTGAGGGCATTCCGGTGGAGATGGGCTTGTGGCGCAAGTGGTCAAGTAGGGTCTCTGAGGACATGACATTTGCCCTGAGACCTGAAGGATGAAAAAAGCTGGGGTCCAGGCAGAGAAGGGGACAGAGCAGAGACCCTGAGGTCAGAGTGGGGAGGATTTGCAATGGGAAAAAGATAGACCTGCATGCCTGTAGCATGGCAAGTGGGTCAGGATCCCACCTGGGGATGCAGGCGGGCTGCTGTGGGAGCTGCAGGCCAGGCCAGGGGGCATGCATTTGGTTCTCAGTGGTTTTGGTGACCAGTTCTGGGTACAGGTGAGTGGTGTTGCCTCTCGGGGTGTCTGCCTAGCTGCCTTCATCCTTTCACAGGCAGCTTTTCAGCAGAGCTGTCGGCTAGGACATGTTTCTGAACTTGCCAAATAGATTGTACCTGGGTTCGGCGTTCTGGCTCAGCATCTGCCTCCCTCAGGGAGCTTCTTCAAGCATGGATTCTGGATTTCCACCTAGACTCCTACACCAGAGTCTCCGAGGGCAGGCCCTGGGGACTCTCCTGTGCTGCAGGCGGAGGAGCTGTGGACGCTAAGCCCTGCCTCCCAGGCCCCCCGCCCCGCTCTTGTGCTGCGGGCCGGGGACCTGTGGACGCTGAGCCGTGCCCCCCAGGTCTCCCCCACCCTGCTCCTGTGCTGCGGGCGGGGGAGCTGTGGACGCTGAGCCCTGCCTCCCACGTGCCCCCCTGCCCTGCTCTTGCGCTGTGTGATCTTGGTGCGGCTGCTCACCCGGAGTGCACGCTCTCTTTCAGGTAGTGTTGATCAATGCCATCAAAGACGTGGCCAAGGCCCTCTCAGATCTCATTGGTGCTACCAAGGGAGCTGCCAGTAAGCCTGCCGACGACCCCTCCATGTACCAGCTCAAGGGGGCTGCCAAGGTAGAGTGGAGCCCCAGCCAGGGGCAAGTGTGCCATGGGTGCTCCAGTGAGAGGCAGAGATGACACTCCCGGGTTTTGGAGGGGGCAGTGAGCATCTGAGTTCCTTCCTCACGTAGAGGTGTGGGCACTCATGCCATTAGCCGTGCACTAAGAGGGATGGGACCTCAGCACACTCTGTTTTGTCTTGTCCTGTCTTCCCATGCAGGTGATGGTGACCAATGTCACCTCCCTCCTCAAGACGGTGAAGGCAGTGGAGGACGAGGCCACTCGGGGCACACGGGCACTAGAGGCCACCATCGAGTACATGAAGCAGGAGCTCACGGTAAGGAGCCACCAGTCACCTCTAGGGCCCTGTGTCCAACAGCTGACCCCAGTGCAACTTCTCTGAGATTTTACTTGGAGTGCCTGAGCTAGGGAGGCCCACTCACCTGCCTGCTCATAGCCTTGTGCCATGGAGAACCTATGTGATACTGACCTCAGAGTTTGGCTAGGATCAATTTGCACTTGTAATTACCTGAATTAATGTGTGACTTGGGACCATTCAGGTTTAATTCCACTAAAATTGCAGCATAAAATGAAAGCACTGCAGAAGAGCCTTGGCAAAGGGAAAACTCATGTGGCCCTTTGCGCTCGCCTTGAGTTTATGCTTTTTTTTTAAATTTTACTTATTTTATTATTCACTTTTGGTTGCACTGGGTCTTCACTGATGCATGCAGGCTTTCTCTAGTTGCAGGAAACAGGCTGTTTCTTTGTTGCGGTGCACAGGCTTCTCACCGCAGTGGTTTCTCTTGTTGTATGGCATGGGCTATAGGGTGCACCGATTTCAGCAGTTGAGCTCACAGGCCCTAGAGCACATAGGCTTCTGTAGTTGTGGCACAGGGTCTTACTTGCTCCACAGCATGTGGAATCTTCCTGGACCAGGAATCAAACCTGTGTCCCTTCCATTGGCAGGCAGATTCTTCTTATTCACTGAGACACCAGGGAAGTCCTTGCCTTGAGGGGCCACACGTGGCCCCTCCTGATTCCCATGGCCATCAGCAACAGCTCATCCTGCTGCACACAGACAGATGTGGGAGTCTGAGTTCACTGTTAGGAAAACCCAGACGCTTTTACCGGGGACACTTCCCTTAACTTCAGGCGGCCTTCCACGTGAGGTGTCTGATCTCAGAGACTCCGACCCTGTGTTCACTCTAGCCCAGTTCCACTGTCTTAGAATGAGGGTATCCTGGGGTCACTGTGGTTGTCTCCTGTTCTTTTGACTCCATGGTGGTTGTGATGCCTTGTGGATTGCCTCATCCTAATCCCTCGAAACAAATATGCTGAAAATGAGTACCTTCAAACTGAGATTCCTCTTTTTTTAATTTATTATTACAAATGCTATTTATTTTCATTATTTTATATGTACCTTTATTCTTAGTAGGCCAAATGACTATACACAGACAGCTTTAGGACATTTTCAAAGAATTGCAGATAAATAAAATTTAAATGCAGAGGCAACATGGGCCATCATGTGAGGTTCCTTTTTAATAGCAGATCTGCTCACAGATTCAGCTTCTCTTTTGGAAGGAGGAGTCTTCAGAGTTATCTGCAAAGGCCACAGGTTCCTGAGGGTCAGCAGTGTGTGCATGCTAAGTTCCTTCAGTCATGTCAACTCCCTACAGACTACAGCCCTCAAGGCTCTTCTGTCCATGGAATTCTTTAGGCAAGAATACTGAAGTGGGTTGCCATTTCCTTCTCCAGGGGATCTTCATGACCCTGGGGTCAAACCCACATCTCTTATATCTCCTGCATTGGCAGGCGAGTTCTTTAACACTAGTGCCATCTGGGAAGCAGTAGAGATGAGCAGTTCTGTTTGGTTTTAGTGGTGAAGACTTTGGTTCTTGTGTCCTTTTTTTAATGACTCCAACCTTGGTTGCCATTGTACTTAGTTCTCACACAAAGAAGAAACTAAAAACTATAGGCAGTATCCTTGAGACTGCTGCCTGGCTCTCGCCTGCCTACATGGGCTTGGAGTTTCTTTTCTTTTTTTTTTTGGCCATACCATACCACATGGCATGTGGGATCTTAGTTCCCTGACCAGGGATGGAACCCGCACCCCTTGCATCAGAAGCTCAGTTTCTTAACCACTGGATCACCAGGGAAGTCCCTGGGCTGGGGTTTCTTATCAAAAATCTAGAGACACATTCTGACAGGTGTGGGTGGGCCAAACAATGGCAATGAAAGAGATTTGTAATTCCTGGGATATTACACGTGGTCAGCCTAGAATTGACCTAGATCAAAAAAAAAAAAAAAAAAAGAATTGACCTAGACGATGCGTGTCCATGAACATAGGAGGTTCCAAAAGAAGCATGAGCCCCAAGGCCCATGTTAGTGTGGAGGGCTCTGTCCATGCTCATTACACTGCAGCATTAAGGGCTGGTCCTGGGCAGTCAGATTGCTGCTGTTCGTTTTTAGGGGGTTAGTGATGTTTAACGCTGATTGGTACATGACAGGGATGTCAGCTGGGTCCTCCCTTCTGAATCATGGCTCAAACATGGCTGCCTAGGGCTGAAGACTCTGGGAGATAGTGAAGGACAGGGAAGGTTGGTGTGCTACAACCCATGGGGTTGCAAAGACACAACTTAGCAACTGAACAACAACAAGGACTGAAGACAGAGCAGCCCCACCTGGTTCAGGAGTCCTTGTATGCAGGTCATCACTCATGGTAGAACCATGGCAGATGGGCTGGAAGCAGAAATGGTTGGCTTGACTGGCAGGTGGACTTTTAAAGTGAGATACTCACTTACCATGGCTAATGTATTTCAGCTTCTCTAAAGGTGTATCGGATCAGATCAGATCAGTTGCTCAGTCGTGTCAGACTCTTTGCGACCCCATGAATCGCAGCACGCCAGGCCTCCCTGTCCATCACCAACTCCCGGAGGTCACTCAGACTCATATCCATCGAGTCAGTGATGCCATCCACCCATCTCATCCTCTGTCGGCCCCTTCTCCTCCTGCCCCCAATCCCTCCCAGCATCAGAGTCTTCTCCAATGAGTTAACTCTTCGCATGAGGTGGCCAAAATACTGGAGTTTCAGCTTTAGCATCATTCCTTCCAAAGAAATCCCAGGGCTGATCTCCTTCAGAATGGACTGGTTGGATCTCCTTGCAGTCCAAGGGACTCTCAAGAGTCTTCTCCAACACCACAGCTCAAAAGCATCAATTCTTCGGCGCTCAGCCTTCTTCACAGTCCAGCTCTCACATCCATACATGACCACAGGAAAGACCATAGCCTTGACTAGGCGAACCTTTGTTGGCAAAGTGATGTCTCTGCTTTTGAATATGCGATCTAGGTTGGTCATAACTTTCCTTTCAAGGAGCAAGCGTCTTTTAATTTCATGGCTGCAGTCACCATCTGCAGTGATTTTGGAGCCCAGAAAAATAAAGTCTGACATTGTTTCCACTGTTTCCCCATCTATTTCCCATGTAGTGATGGGACCAGATGCCATGATCTTCGGTTTCTGAATGTTGAGCTTTAAGCCAACCTTTTCACTCTCCACTTTCACTTTCATCAAGAGGCTTTTTAGTTCCTCTTCACTTTCTGCCATAAGGGTGGTATCATCTGCATATCTGAGGTTATTGATATTTCTCCCAGCAATCTTGATTCCAACTTGTGTTTCTTCCAGTCCAGCATTTCTCATGATGTACTCTGCATATAAGTTAAATAAACATGGTGACAATATACAGCCTTGACGTACTCCTTTTCCTATTTGGAACCAGTCTGTTGTTCCATGACCAGTTCTAACTGTTGCTTCCTGACCTGCATACACATTTCTCAATAGGCAGATCAGGTGGTCTGGTATTCCCATCTCTTTCAGAATTTTCCACAGTTTATTGTGATCTACACAGTCAAAGGCTTTGGCATAGTCAATAAAGCAGAAATAGATGTTTTTCTGGAACTCTCTTGCTTTTTCCATGATCCAGCGGTGTTGTTAAATAATTCACAATGTCACGGCAGCAGGCTCGACATGAACACCTCCACACAATTAGGCAGTTATATTTGTAAGACAGACTGAGAACAGAAGAAATGGAATGCTTCATTCTTCCCCAGCCTCACACTGTCTTTAAGAGAGAGAGCTGAGTCCAGAGTGATTCATCCAGGTCAGTCTTGCTCTGGAACCAGCATCAGCGCTGCAGAGCTTCTGGGGACCACTGAGGTATCAGCAGGAATTGGCCAGAAGATCTGGGAAGCTGCACAGTCCACCCCACCACCCCAGGGGTGGAGTTCATGCACATGGAGTGTCAGTTTCTGCAGGCAAGCATATTAACAGTGTAGATCATTCTCCGCCCCATGCTCTCCCCCCAGGAATGCTGCAGACAGGTATGTGGGGCTTATCCACGCTGGAATTTTGAAAGCAAGAATGATATTACTGTACTTCAGTTACATTTCTGATTTCTTGCCATTGGACCAGTTTCCTCCCATAGCTGGCTCAGTTTTCAGACACTGCGCTGCAGCCAGTAGGGGAAGCATATGTTATTTCCATCCTTCCCTCTTTGACTTTTTTCAGCTCTTCCATTTCTAACTTCCAGGTATTCCAGTCAAAAGAGGTACCTGAGAAGACGTCATCACCTGAAGAATCCATCAGGATGACCAAAGGCATCACCATGGCAACGGCCAAGGCTGTGGCCGCTGGGAACTCTTGTCGACAGGAGGACGTGATAGCCACTGCCAATCTGAGCCGCAAGGCCGTGTCGGACATGTTGACAGCCTGCAAGGTAAAGGCCTTGGCGTTGATTGGGGTGGGTAGGGTGGTGCTCTGCTGTGGCTGAGCTGTTGCAGTCAGTCTGGAGAAGGAGAGGGACTGGCCATGTGTAGGAGTGAGCAGCTCAGTACCCTAGCCTGTGTGATAGAGCGCTCACTGATGGCAGGTGTGCCCATCAGCCATGGGAGGTGACACTCTGGAGGGAGCTTCGTATTTAAGAGGGTGTGGACTTGGTCTGCTGACTCACCCTCCCACTTCATCTCCCCATCAGCCATGGGAGGTGACACTCTGGAGGGAGCTTCGTATTTAAGAGGGTGTGGACTTGGTCTGCTGACTCACCCTCCCACTTCATCTCTCAGTTCTTCCTAAACAGGTAGGGGACACCTTCTTGTAGGGGCTGACTCACCATCCCACTTCATCTCAGTTCTTCCTAAACAGATGGGGGACACCTTCTTGTAGGGGCTGAGTCACCCTCCCACTTCATCTCTCAGTTCTTCCTAAACAGATGGGGGACACCTTCTTGTAGGGGCTGTAGTAGAGGCTGCTCTTGCAGTAGTGGAGCAGGACTCTGAGGTTTTGTCCCAGGCCCTCCAAAGGAAAACTGCACCCCTCGTCAGCCTGCGCCCTTACCTGCTTCCTCCATCAGCCGTTTTGCGCCAGGAAGGGTATTGCCATGATTGGGTGAGGGAGTGTGTTAGAGGAACCAAACAGCACCAGGCATCTTGGGGAAGCTCTTCCGGCCCTTAGGGAGACAGCAGGGGCGGCTGCCCTGAGCTGGTGCTGCTGGAGAGAGCTGGGGAGACCTGAGCTTTATAACTTTCACTTTACTTTACATCTGTTAAGCCAAGGAGCCATAAGAGGCCCCCCACCTCCCACTGAGCAGCCCTACCCCAGTCCTGCACCCTTCTGGGGACAGCCATGTGCCTGGAACCCTGACTCCTCCCCATGATGGATCGGTGACACCTCACCCCTACCCCACCCCCTCATCCCCCACCCCCACCACCCTGGTCAGCAGATGGAGATGAACCACAGAAGGGGAAAAGCAGCTGTTGCACCTTGGGGTCCTTGGAAACAAGCACTTCTCTGTGGTGAAGTGAGTTGTAGGGAGAGCTGGTGCAGGGTCGGACGATGGCTTCTCCTGTACAGGGATAGGATGGGCTGGTGTCCCTGGGCAAAGGCAGGGCGAGGCAGTCAGGCTGAAGGGCTGGGTGTGGGAAACAACACTGCATTTCCTGGTCCCCAGGGTGTGGGGGAGGGGAGGTGGGAGGAGAAGAGGGTGACAAGAGGGTAGGGCCACCGTCATGAGTCCCACGTGTGCTGGGCCAGGGAGTTTCTCTCCTCAGGCCCCAAGTATAGTTTTATTATTTTATTTCTTTTTATTTATTTATTTGGTTGTGTTGGATCTTAGTTGCGTCACGAGGGATCTTTCCTCGCAACACTCAGACTCTAGTTGTAGCGCGTGGGCTCCACAGCTGTGGCATCAGGGCGTAATTGCCCCTTGACATCTTGGCATGTGAGATCTTAGTTTCCTGACCCAGGACCAAACCCACGTCCCCTACATTGCAGGCAGATTCTTAACCACTGGACCACCGGGGAAGTCTCCCAAGTACAGTTTTGATGCACTCAATGGGATCTACCCTGGCAGAAGTGATCATTCTGTTTGGGTTATAACCTCCATCACTGCAGTATTTGCCGGCCAGATATGGCTAGTGAGCACCACCATGGCTCACATGCAGAGCACCTCATAGTTTTAGAAGGGCAGGTGTGTATGTTCTGTGATTCGATCCTAGATGGGAAGGGTAAGGGAATTCTAATCAGGAATTCTCCTAATTTGATTGGAGAGGCGATGTGGCATGACCAAGGTCGCACAATCAGAACCAGAACTGAGATCGTACCTTCTGAGCTCCGGGCCAGTCTGTTTCTGCTCCTCATGGCCTCCCAGTCACAGAGATCAAGGTCACCATGGTTGATGAACAACGGGAACCTCTGTCTCCATGTTACAGATGTGAAATGGAAGACAGCTCCAATTTTCCTCCCCTGTGTTCCCATCTTCAGGGGAAAAGGTTAAGGATTAAAGTACAGGTGCCACTGACCTGGCCCTGACTCTTCATTGTGATTTCGCCCTGGCTCAAGCCATCCTGATTCTCAGCCAGAGCTTCACATGCCAACACCAGACTTGATGACAAGGGTCACTGCTGAGCCTGGAGACTCCTCTCAGGACAGGACTTACTGATGCTTACGTTTCCTGTGGCCTCTGGTATCTCTCATCCCTTGCAGAAAGGAAATGAGGCAGCTTTCCAGAAAAGGTGTGCAGTAAATATATAGAAAACTAGGCATGCCAGTTGGTGGGCCAAGAAGGAACAATTCTGTGCCAAGCAGAGGGCTGCATGGCCGTATTTGAACACCGCCTTTGGGGCTGAGCAGGGCAGCTAGGGCAGAAACAGAAGTGGGGTAGGACCCATACTGACTCATCTTACAGACACGGAGGATTACATTAATTGCTCCAGTGGGGACACAGACTTCCCTACACCCCCGGTTAATTCCAGTGTGTATTTCTTTCTGAGCGTGCTTTCATGTTCATATGTCTTTATCAGATACAACTTCATACCTCCAATTACAATTAACGTTACATGACTGTTTCTTTGTTACTGTAAGTCATTATAACTGATTCTTTAATGACATGAAATACATTGTTAATGAATATACTCCTTCCCCTATATCAGCTATTTAGATTATCTGTACTTTCCTTAATCATCAACTTCAGTGAACATCTTTGGGCATCTTTGGGTTTTTTTCCTATGCTTTGGATAATATCCTTAGGCAAAACTCCCAGAAGTAGAATTAATGGGTCAAATGGTGTGACTTTCTGGTTATTGCTAGTTAAATAACCCAAGGGTTCTGTCAAGTTAGAGGCACCAGCAGTGATGACCAGCAGTGATCATCAGCACCCACACAGCTCTCAATGAGGGCCTTGCACATTACCCACTAGAGGAGCATCATAGCCCCTGTCTTCCCCCTTGAACCAGACCTGGGCTCTGTCCTCACACTTGGAGACACAGGGGAGCAAGGCTGGTGAAAGTGTGGAAGGAGTTAATTCTGTGGCCTGTTAGTTATCAGATGAATAAAACCAGGCTATAAATGATAGATGCTAGCCACTCAAATTGGGGGGCAAGTGAGGAGAAGTCCCAGGTATTCTCCAAATAGCCCCCAATCCCTGGGAAGAAGGATTTGACTGGAAGAAGCATGGAGACAGGTCACTCTTCCCCTTCTGCCTTGACCTTTTATCCTAATGCATGATTTGTGTTTGTCCTGACTTGTGATTTTTTTTTTTTTTTGCAGTTTTCTGTTTTTTGTATTCTTGTAAGCCCCTTCGAGTTCTTTCCAGAGTGAAGTTATAGCAGGAAAGGCTAAATGGGTAGGATTGCCAGACTGAGGAAAAAAAAAAAAAAAACCACAGCAGGGTGCCCCATACTTAGGCTAAAAATTTTCATTGTTTATTCAAAATTCAAGCATCACTGGATGTTATGTAGTTCATCTGGTGGCCCTGTGAATGGATGTGCCATGTGAAATGATATTTCTTGAGTAACTCAAGTCAGCAGGTCACAAGTACAAAAAGAAGGGGAACCAGATGCTGTGTTAACCATATGTACTGGTTTGCTTATCTCGACATGTATAGTGTGAGTTATTTATGGCACCTTGAGGGTGCTGGGGAACTCGCTCTCTGAAGGTTCCCAGGAGCTAGTGGGCCTGGTCAGGAGACTGGCTATGACTGCAGTGTGGTCTGGTCACAGAGTGAGGAATTTCTTCCTTACAATAAAAGATGTGAGGGTCGGCGTGATGAGAAAGGAAGTAAAAAGGGGCCAGATGCACTTGCTTTTGTCTGGCCCCTGGGCACTGGAAAAAGCTAGACACAAACTTGTCAGAGAACCTAAAGCGGAAACAGATAGGACGTACAGGACCACATGGCCGCCTGGTCCACTTGCTCCTGGTTCTTCCTGTCCTAAGGTGACATTCCTTTCTTTCTCCAGCAAGCTTCCTTCCACCCTGATGTCAGTGAGGAGGTGCGCACCAGAGCTTTGCGGTATGGGACGGAGTGCACCCTCGGCTACTTGGACCTCCTGGAGCACGTCTTGGTGGTGAGGAGGGGCGTGGGCAGGGCTGGGGCTGGGGAGGAGCTAAGCATCCTTTCCTTGGGAAAATCCCATTTAGAGCTTCATGCAAGCTCCACTTGCAAGGCTCGGACTAGATTGAGCCAAAAAGCGTCTCACAATTCACTGCTCCAACTCACAAGATACAGGTGTAGACTGGAGAGAGATGCCATTCAAATCCAAAAGAACTGGGGGAGGTCTGGAAGAGAGCTTGTTCAGGAGTCATAAACAACACCCCAGGAGAGACTTGACGGTAGCTCCCCTCCCTTCGTTACTTTTGCTTCTTCCCAAATCTAAAAAAAAAAAGATCCATCACTTTCAGATATACAACACATGTACCTCAAAGACTGTCAAGCCTTCTGATTCCCTGGGCATTGAAATTTTTCTCTTTTCATGCAACCACATGAGGCTCGCAGGGCAAAGGAAGGATCCAAGACTCAAAGATGCTTGGCCTCCTGGTTGAGGTTACCAGCTACCAATGACAGACCTGGGACCATGTCCTGCTTATTATTCTCAGCTGTCCCCATCCTAGCATTTCAGTGCCTTCTCTTTAACTTAAATTTCCCTCTGATGTTAAGCATTTTTGGTTTTCTAAGGGAGTATTACTTATATTCTTCACCCAGGTAACTGTTGTTGTTCAGTCATGTTGTTAAGTCGTGTCCAACTCTTTGGAACTCCATGGACTGTGGCCTACCAGGCTCCTCTGTCCATCGGATTTTCAGGGCAAGAAAACTGGGTTGCCATTTTCTTCTCCAGGAGATCTTCCTGACCCAGAGATCGAATCCACGTCTCCTGCATGGGCAGGCAGATTCTTTACCACTGAGCCACCAGTAACTGTGGTCAGTACAAAAGTGCATCTTTTATTAGAGTGACCAGTCTGGGGTTCCTCACATTGGGCTCCCAAAGCCTGAATACTTGTGAGTAGAGGCCGGTATGTTGCTTGTGAGCGAGGTGAGAACATCTTGGTCAGTCAATGTTCGCAGACACGAGCCTCCCTCAGCCAAACCAGCTCTCTGTGTTGGGACTGAAGTTTTCAGCCCATGAGCACACTTAGCAGGAAATTCAGTGTAAAGAGAATGAAGCCAGTAAGGCTTCCAAAAGGTATCATTTTCTTGATGAGACGATCTGTTCTGGACACATGGAATCTTGTTATGTCCAAACATTAGAAAGCGTAGTGGAAACAGTCTTAGGCTAAGGTTCAGAACCCTTGAATTCAAATTCAGGCTTTGCCAAGAAACTAGCTCCACAACTGCCATCTCTCTGGGCTTGAGTTTGCTCAGATGTTACACAGGCAGCTTATTCAGGATTAAGTGAGACTGTGGGGAGGCCAGGGCACTGGCTGAGCTCATGTCTGCTGCACACTTCGTTGAAATGCTTCTAGAAGGTGCCTGTCCTGGCTGAGCGGAGGTGCGGGGCTGCAGCAACAGTGCCTACTTTGCTTCCTAAGTGGGGGCTCTCCCCTGACCCCGTTTCTCCTTGTCTCTCCTGTGCTTTGATTTCTGTCTCGGTCGTTTGATATTTCGTTGTTCTTCAGTTGCTGTGTCCTACTCTTTGTGACCCCATGGACTGCAGCACACCAGGTCTCCCTGTCCATCACCAACTCCTTGAGTTTACTCAAACTCATATCCATTGAGTCGGTGATGCCATCCAACCATCTCATCCTCTGCCGCCCCTTCTATTTCTGCCCTCAAGCTTTCCCAGCATCAGGGTCTTTTCCAATGAGTCGGCTCCTTGCATCAAGTGGCCATATTATTAAAGCTTCAGCTTCATTATCAGTCCTTCTGATGAATATTCAGAATTGATTTCCTTTAGGATTGACTAATTTGATCTCCTTGCTATCTAAGAGATTCTCAAGAGTCTTCTCCAGCACCACAATTCTGGCATTTCCCTATTACTCACAGGAGGGATCCTCACTTCACCCGTTTCCTCCAGGTCCGTTTCTTGGTTAATCCATATTTTTTCCCACTTCTATGTCCGTATCTGTGTTGCACTGACAACTGACTCAGGATTAGGAGGTCCAGGCCCCTGCACACCTTTGCTCTTGGTGAACCATTTAACGAGAATGTTACTGCACTGGGGCCCACCTACAGTGGCATCTCTGCCAAATCCATGAAGCTGCATGGAACAGATGTAGCAGCCTTCAAGGCAAACAGTGAAGATGTCGAGTTTCCTTCCCCCCTAGTCCGGGTGAGTTCTGTTTGCATGAGGAAGGACAGGTATATCTGCACCTGTTTTGAGAAGTTTCTCCCAAGGGAGAAGGAAAAGGGAGCCCTCATAGGGTCCCCTCCTTGACCTCAAGCCACCTGTAGCCCCTCTCCCAGTACCTGGGAACCAGATGCAGCACCCACCAAGGCGCTTCCTGTATCCTCAGCTCGTCTCCCTGCACACCGTGTGTTAGTGGCAGAAGACAAGGCCTCCTGGGGGTGGGGGCCAGGGGGAATGGTCGGCCTCTGTGCTCAAGAAGAAGCCCAGGATTCTGGTTCTCAGTGAACGTGAGGGAAGACCTAGGAGCCATTCCCAGGCCACACACTCAGAGACCCCAGCTTTATGGCCACTTACTGACTGTGTCGGACTTCCCAGGTGACGCTAGTGGTAAAGAACCCACCTGCCAATGCAGGAAACATAAGAGACGCATGTTCAGTCCCTGGGTCGGGAAGATCCCCTGGAGGAGGGCATGGCAATCCATGCCAATATCCCTGCCTGGAGAATCCCATGGATAGCAGAGCCTGGAGGGCTACAGTCCATAGGGTTGCAAAGAGTCAGACACAACTAAAGTGACTTAGCACGGACACAAGGACTGTTGGGCATCAGCCCTAGTGATAATCAGTAGGTTCTGGAACAGGAAGGACACATTCCACAGGGAGACTCCACATCACCTGTGATTTGGGAGGTTTCATGTGAGGCCAGAGGTTGGCAATAGAGGAGCGACCACTTACTTCTTTGCATGGACCCACAAGCACCACTGCAACTTACAGCTAGATATGCTTCCCTGATGTTTTCTGTTATGAGTTCTTCCTGATATTTGCTAAAGAAACAGGACTGTGAAACCTGATGTTTTCAAACCTAATTTGGTTGATTGTGTGATGGTCGATGTGTCTGTTAGAAGCATGCAACCCATTTCTTTTTATTTTTCTATACAATTATTATCATTGTAACCCATAAGTAAAGTAGAAGTATAAATGTCCTGTTTCCCCATAGTTGTTTTCAGATTTACGGTGTGAAATACGCTGGTGCTAAATTGAAATCACTAATTGGAAGAAAAGCTAGATGACATGAAAACTTTCATACAGCGTACAGAATTGGTCTCATGTTTTGCAAGAAGGATGTTATTGCCTTTTTATGGTGACAAGTGCTGATGGTTCTAATGTCAAAGGAGATAAGAATGAAATCACATCATATATTTATTTGTTTTAAAAAATTAGCTCATATATTTTTGTCTCTTTAGAGACTTGCATATATTCCATAATGGATATTTTCCAATAAAAATACAGGAAGGAAACATCCAGATAATGTTCATTGTCATAAACATGAAAAATACCAGTTCCTGACTGAAAATGGTGGAACCTCTGTGACAGCATTCCGTCCTCCAAGCTGCAGACAGTGGTAGTTTCCTTGGTCCTGCAGCTGAAAATAAGCTCACATTTCACCTCATGTGCCCTCACTCCTTCTCCAAACAGATTTGAAAGAAATCTGGGCTAATACGAGGCTAAGTATGAGGAAGATTGTTCCACATGAGAGGCGTGCGTGCTTAGTTGCTCAGTCATGTCTGACTCTTTGTGACCCCATGAACCACAGCCCGCCAGGCCACTCTGTCCATTTCCCAGCCAAGAACACTGGAGTGGGTTGCAATTTCCTTCTCCACGGGACCTTCCTAACCCAGGGATAGAGCCCACGTCTGCACTGCAGGCAGGTTCCTACTGCTTGAGCCACCAGGGAAGCCCTCCACATGAGAGGACCATGAGCCATAAGACTTCTTAGGACAGAGCTGGTGGGGCCCCGGCCCAAGAAGACATGAAGAAAATGGAAATGCACAGACCTAGACACTAGTGTTCGCTTCTGAGGGAACTTAGAGTCAGATAAAGAAAGCCAAATTGCAAATTTAGAGAAGACATTAGATTTATTTGGAAATTGCTTTTAGGGTAGAGGGAAAACATACTAAGATAAGCTATTTGAGAGTGGTGAATTAAAAAGCAGTGAAAACTAGAGATTTACACACACACAAACACACACCATACTCCCCATCCTGCCCTCCTCCTCACTTGGAGAAAGTGTCTGGCAATTTAGAGAAATAAACTGAGATCACTTTCAAGTGGTCCAGAGAAGTTCAGCCATCTTCTTTAGGGGCTGTTTTTCTTAAATTTAGACACATGAAAATGTGGGAGAAGGTATCCAGCTTTGGCTTGTTCGTTTCAAATATCTTAGAGTCAAGGATTCCTCACCTGTTTTGGCTGGTTTGTATATTTTAGTTTTACTTTAGAAAAAAAAATCTTAAAACACAGAAAACCATGTCAACTTTGTGTGTCTACCATCTATAATTAACTAACTTTTAATTAATATTTTGTCTTATTTGGTTCAGATTCTTATTTGTTTAAAAAAAAAAAACAACTCTCAATTATATCCTTTACCAATACCATTCTCCTATTTTTCTCTATTAAGGCACAAATAACTATCATGATTTCAGCTTTCTTAACCTTTGATGGATATGGGCCTCCCTGAATTAGCTAAAAGCCCATTTCCTGCCATCTCCCTACCCTCAACAGAGAAACATCAGCACATAAACAGAAATGTCCTTAAACTGTTAGGATTCCCAGACACCCCACTCAGTCCTTTGGGAATTTAGAAACTCCAAATCGAAAACCCCTCCTTGGGGAATGATTTGTTTGTTTGTTTGAGAATCCAGTTATCAGTCTATAAATAGAGGGATCTAATTTAGGCAGAACCTTGTCCTTGCTGCCCTGGGAGCTACTTTATGCAGCTTTAGCTGTGCCTGTGTGAGCAGTTTTGGCCTTCTGCATTTGCTGTTAGCTGGTTTGTCGTGGAGGATTTTTACTGCAGGATGAGAGACAGCCAGTTGGCCTCTGTAGCAACCACAGTTCAATATTGCTGCTAACCCACACTATGAGCTCTTTGACAGGCTTAAAATTACCCTCACTTTCACTAGCTGCACTTTAATTCTGTTCTATCTGCTTCCTGCTACTAGAAATCATGTTGACTTAATTGCAGAATAAAAATAGATCTCCTTTGCTCTGCCTTGTCTAAATAGGGTGCTTTGTTGTCAGGTCCGTTCCCTTTCTTAGAGCCAGAGTGTATACAGAAGTGGTTTTCTCTTTCCATCAAGGTTGTTTTAAAGACAGAAGGCTTTCACCACTCAACTTGGATGATTTAAGTGAATCTCCCTACCATACCCTTCACTTTTGTTTCAGCTTTATTGAGGCATAGCTAGCATACAATAAACACATATTTGAAGTTTACCGTTTGAGTGCTGATATTTGAATACATCTGTGAAAACATCACCACAATCAAAACAATGAGTATATCCATTACTCTTCAAAACTTCCAGGCAGCCACTGATCTGCATGTTGTTATTACAGATTTGCTTACACTTTCCAGACTTGTATATAAAAGTAATCCTCTAGTGTGTACTCTTCTTTGTCTAGCTTCTTTCACTCAGCCTCAGTATTTTCAATTCCATCCACATTCTTATGTGTGGCAGTAATTTGACCCCTTTTATTGTTACATGGTGTTCTCTAATCTGTTTCCCTGTTGATGGATACTTGGGTTCTTTCCAGGTTTGATTGTTAAAAATAAAGCTGCCAAGAGCATCCTATATATGTCTTTCTGCCTATATGTTTTCATTCTCTTGGACAAATATATTAAAGTGGAATATTTGTATCATAGGATGGGTATATTTTTAACTTCTTAGGAAACTACTAAATTCTTTTGTAAAGTGGTTATTTCCACTAGCAGTATATGAGAGTTCCCATTTCCCCATGTCTTTGTGAGCCCTTAGAATGATCAGTCTTTTCAATTTTATCCATTCTAGTGGCTATAAGGTGGTATCTTATTGTGGTTTCTTTTTTAATATTTATATATTTTGGCTCCACCAGGTCTTAGTTTTGGCATGTGAGATCTAATTCCCTGACCAGGGATTGAACCCTGGCCCCCTGTCCTGGGCACATGGAGTCCCAGCCACTGGACCACCAGAGAAGTCTACTGTGGTTTTAGTTTACAACATGGAGTATCTTTTATGTACTTGTTTGCCTTCTGTATATCTTCTCTGTTCAAATCTTTTGCCCTTTTTAACTGGGTTTTTGTCTTATTGATTAGAGTTCTTTATATTTTCCAGACATGAGTTCTTTGTCATGTTGGTGAAAAACATTAATAGTCAATCAAAGAAAGAAATGAAAAATTTTATTTGAGTGAACCTGAGGATTATATCCTGGGAGACAGTCTCTCAGAGAGCTCTGAGAACTGTTTTGAGGAGATAAGTGAGAAGGTGGGCATCAGTATATATGCGGTATAGCAAAGAGAGTACATACAATTAAGCACTCATCTCGGGAGAAGCTTGCTGCTAGTCACTAGAAACAGACGTCTTAGTTAAAGGTTTTAGTGCTTTCACAGTATAAGAAGATGTAAGAATTCGGGTTCATTTTTAAAATCTCCTGAAAAGATCTAATTCTCTGAGGACCAGTTCAGTCGATTTTCCGGGAGCACAAAGGGCCTCATCCTTGCCCTGAATTTCTTTCAGGATGTAACTTAGTGGAGAATGACTTAATCCTTACAGGCCCAGATGAGGGGCAACATTCTTTATTTTACACTCCCTTCCCTTTCAGTTTTAATTGCAACCAGAGGTTGAAAGGCATTTTGTGACCAATTTGTTCCACTGCACTAGAAATGCTCATCCGCAGGTCAGGACGGGATTCTGCGGATAGGCCACTCATTGTGCTGTTAACAGTAACCAGAGGCCTCTGGACCACCTGTCTTACTAGTCTGTTATGGTCCAGGATGCAGTTCCCTCTTGTTTCTTCTTCCCATATCGTGAGTTACACTGTTACAGTCATTGATGTCCTGGCACTGTATATTTGGTCAATCATTTCAATTCACCTAGTCATTATTAGTTTTATCTGAAGCTCAGTCACACATTTGGTAATGCAAGAAACAATAATCTTGTAAAATAGGCAGAATACAAGTAATTATTAATGCTGGTAGCATTAATAAGGTTGTAAGTATTTAAGCTGAGAACTTTCATTATGTGTGGCCCAGTGTCTCCTCAGATCGTCTAAACTGTCTAGTCTGCATCCATCTCTATCTTTAAGGAAAATGGTATATTGACATTGTACGTAAAGTTCACCAAAGAAGTCTGCATGTACATGGTGTGAGTAGTGGGTCATTGTGACCCCTTACAGGATTGAGAAAGGAATTTTATCTTCTAAGGAGTTACATGGTGGCATCAGAAGAAGACAAATTGATCTTTATGGTTGAGCAGCTGTTTCTGCTCTTGGGCAGATCTGTTAACGGATAATGCAGATGCACAGTGCACACTAGAGGGGAGCGAGGAGGCCAAAGGGGATCTTCCCAACCGAGGGATTGCGCTCAGGTCTATTGCATTGCAGGCAGATTCTTTATCATCTGAGCCACTGAGGAAATCCAGCAGTGTCTGGCAGCGGGAGACAAATGTATATTTAAAACAAGAAAAATGAGAGCAATGCAGACTGAAAACAAAAAAGTGCAGATAGAACTTGAGTAAAAATGAGAGTGCAACTAAGATATGTCTTATATCTAAAATATTAAACATTTAAGAAGAACTGAATGTTTATTTGCAAGTGTGTGTTAGTCACTCAGTCATGTCCAACTTTGTGACCCCGTGGACTGTAGTCTGCCAGGCTCCTCTGTCCACAGGGATTCTCCAGGCAAAAATATGGAAATGGGTTGCCATTTCCTTCTCCAGGGATCTTCCTGACCCAGAGATCAGACCTGGGTCTCCTGCATTGCAGGCAGATTGTTCACCAAGGTTATCAAGTTATTTTTAGGATTATATCCCAGTGTGAGGGAAGAAAAATAATTTTCCTTCTGCTCTGAATTCTTGCCTGAGATTGCATATAGTATGACAGATTAACCAGCGAACAACGAACAAAATTTTATTCACATGTGTACCCCATGGATAAATGGAAGCTGCTGCTGCTGCTGCTGCTAAGTCGCTTCAGTCGTGTCCGACTCTGTGCGACCCCATAGACGGAAGCTCACCAGGCTCCCCCGTCCCTGGGATTCTCCAGGCAAGAACACTGGAGTGGGTTGCCATTTCCTTCTCCAGTGCATGAAAGTGAAAAGTGAAAGTGAAGTCACTCAGTCGTGTCCGACTCTTAGCGACCCCATGGACTGGAAGCTACCCAGGGGAAAAACGAGTAATTCACAAACTGGCCCAAGCTACCTGATTATATACTGCCTTTAGGCAAAAAAAAAAAAAAAAAAAAAAAAAGGGAGGGGAAAGGTGTATATGGTGCAAGGAGGCTGGTTGGAGCAGGTGGTCAGGAAAAGCAGGGTTAATGAGGGTTAAGATTCTTAGCAGATTTAAGTCGGAGCGTTTTTTCTTGTTTGACTGCACTGGGTCTTTGTTGCTTTGCGTGGTCTTTGTCTAGTTGCTGCAAGCAGGGGGCTATTCTTTATTGTGGTGCATGGGTTTCTCGTTTCGGTGGCTTCACCAGTGAATGCAGGCTCAGTAGTTGTGGCTGGTGAGCTCTAGAGCACAGGCTCAGTAGTTGTGGCCCATGGTTTTAGTTGCTCTGGGCATATGGGATCTTCCCAGAAGAGGGATCGAATCCATGTCCCCTGCATTAGTAGGCAGATTCTTATCCATTACACTACTGGGGAAGTCCAAGTCAGAGCCGTCTTCATTGACAGCATTCTCTTGTGGTTTTGAGTCAGCCTTCTCTTACTGGTACAGAAAAGGAGTTTTCTTTTATAAATGTGTATTTCCCTTTCAAAGGGTAACTTCCCTGTTTTCAGAGCATCTCCTGTGTCTGATTTTTCTCAAAATAACCAACTAAAAGCAATCTGTATACCAAAGAGGCACATTTTGGAGTGACATACTTTACTACCAGCTTCCTCGCTTTCTTCTTTCATTTGCCTGCCTAGTTAATTCTCTTCGTGTTAATGACCTTATTGAGATATAATTGGTATATGACAAACTTTTCCAGTTAAGTCATACAGTTCCTTGATTTTCACTGTATTTAAGAGTTGTACAATTATGGCCATAATAATAATTTTAGAACATTTTCTTCTTCCCAAAAAGAAACCTCATGCTCTCTAGCCCTCCTCATTCCCTTCAGCCCCACTCCTAGCCCAAGGCCAACACTGATCTTTTTTCTGCCTTAGAGTTGACTCATTGGAAAAGACTCTGATGCTGGGAGGGATTGAGGGCAGGAGGAGAAGGGGACGACAGAGGATGAGATGGCTGGATGGCATCACTGACTCTATGGACGTGAGTCTGAGTGACCTCCGGGAGTTGGTGATGGACATGGAGGCCTGGTGTGCTGCAGTTCATGGGGTCGCAAAGAGTCGGACACGACTGAGCGACTGAACTGAACTGATGCTGCTTTATTCTTGGAGCAAGTGAACAAGGCAGCCCCAGGGAAGTCCAATATTCTTGCCTGGGAAATGGATAGAGGAGCATGGAGGGCTACAGTGCATGGGGTTGCAAAGAGTCGGACACGACTGAGCGCCTAAACTGAACTGATGAACTGCCTATTCTGGTCATTGCATGTAAACACAATCATACAGTGTGTGGTCTTTTGTAACTGGCTTCTTTCATATAGCATAATGTTTTTAAGGTTCTAAGACAAACTCGCAGGTTCCTGCTTTTTAAAGTTTTAAAGCATAATTTATGTGTTCGGTCCCCTATTTAAGGAGCTAAGATCACTAAGGTTATTTTCCTGTGTTCTGCAGTTTTCATTCTTACAGTCAGCCTTCTACTCCATTTCTAGTTCATGTATGCATGTAGTTTGAGTAAAGGGTCAGGTTCATTTTCTTACCTATGGCTATCCAAACGTTCCAGCATCGTTTAGTTGACAAAATTATCCTGTTCTCAATCACTCAACCAGTATGGCCGACTGAATCTACATCTGGACTCTCTCCTGCTCCATTGATCTGTGTGTCTGTGTACAATATCATGTTGTCTTGATCACTACTACAACTTGACCATGAGTCTCGAAATCAGATATTCTAAGACTTGTAACTTTGTTCTTTTTCAAAATGGTTTAGCTGTTCTAGGTCCTTTCCATTTTATATACAATTTAGAATCATCTTGTCAATATCTTTTAAAAAAAATCTTGTTGGGATTTTGGCTAGGATCATGGAGATATCTGAGAACAATTGATATCTTAATAATCTTATAATCAATGAATATAGTATATCCATTTATGTGGGTCTTCTTTAATATTTTCAACAATATAGTTTTAGCATGCATATCTTGCACATTTGTTATTGAATTTAACAGGTATTTCATGATTTTTATGCTACTATAAATGGTATTGCTTTTAAAAAATTTAATTCCCACTGCTAATATGTAGTAGCATATTGGCAGTGAAAATTTTTTTTACTTACTGGTAATATGTAGAAATATAATTGGTGTTTGTAGATTGACCTTATATCTTATGACCTTGCTAATAAACTCATTTATTCTACCTTTTTTTCCTTTATTTTTTTTAACAAACACCTTAGAAATTTTTACGTAGACATTCATGTTATTCATAAACAAAGACAATTGTACTTCATTTATTTGTTCAGTCATTCACAGGTTTGTACTGAGTTAATATCTGCATGGTGACATGTGTAAGTAGGTCCTAGGGTGAGGAAATGAGAAAAACAGAACAGCTGAACTCAGAACAGTGACAAATATAAAATGTAGAAGAGTGCCAGAGGAAGGAGGGTAGGGATAGAGGCCTGGGAAGTGATGTTCAAGAATCTTTGATCAGTTCAAGGGTATAACATAACGTCTTCTATGCACTGGTATGTCTGGGACTGGTCAACGTGTAACCCTGTTAACTCTCCCAACCCCAGATTTTTCACCAAGCTTCTCTTAAAATTCTCTTAGAGTTTTTGGATTCAAAAGAAATCTTTTCCAAGCTCATGAGAAAGAGTACAATTCCTGGCCATGTGAAAAGGGTATAGGACACCAAAAGGGGAATTTAAGGTTTCATGAATGCCTACTGTGTTCCAGGCATTGTGCAAGATACATCTTGTGTGTGATTCCGTTTGATGTTTATGCCACTCCTAAGGAGTAAACATTATTACAGTTTTACAAATAAGAAAACAGGTTCTGAGGGGGGTTAGTAATCTGCCCATTGTCACAAACCAGGAGCGGGTGAAGCCAGGTTTGAACCACAGGTTTGACAAAGTCAAAGCCCATGCTTTGTCTACTGCTCAGAGGCTCTGAAACTGTCCACAGTCATCAGGAGTGGTGCTTTCCTCTTCTAAATCTCAGCATGACCCCTGTAAAGCATGGGTAAGAGATGCAGAAAAGAATATTGAAAGAAGGAAATTTCAAGATTAGGGAGGAAAAAGATGGTGTAAGTCAGATGTAAATCCATGGGGGAGGATGTAGGGAGTGCTCATCTATTTCATAGTTCTGTTCTTGAATTAATTTGGGAAGAAATCAGCTGAGGATGTCCTTTAAATTGGATTAGGGTTATATTTCGGAGAAGGCAGTGGCACCCCACTCCAGTACTTCTGTCTGGAAAATCCCATGGGTGGAGGAGCCTGGAAGGCTGCAGTCCATGGGGTCACTGAGGGTTGGACACGACTGAGCGACTTCACTTTCACTTTTCACTTTCATGCACTGGAGAAGGAAATGGCAACCCACTCCAGTGTTCTTGCCTGGAGAATCCCAGGGACGGGTGAGCCTGGTGGGCTGCCGTCTGTGGGGTCACATAGAGTCGGACACAACTGAAGTGACTTAGTAGCAGCAGCAGCAGGGTTATATTTTTTAGGATGTTTCTTAACACCATAAAAAAAAAAAAAAAAGAAAAAAAAAGCAAGTTTAAAGCCCCTTGAAGCTAGGTTTAAAAGAAGGAAAGTCCGTAGGACTTCTCCCAGGAGAGCTTGCAGTCAGAACCCTGGAAATGAGTTGTCCTTTTAGGAACTGCCCTCCTCTCGGGGATTTTTCCCTCCGAGATCCCACCTGAGTCACACGTGTCTTCTGGCCCCACATTTGCTCTGTCACAAGCACCAGATGCCCTGTGGCTTGGGCTTTCGTGTTCACTCAGAGCATTCTTTCACCGTGGGTAATTCTCGCGTGTGTAGGTTTGTCTCAGGTACCAACAGAAGGACAACCAAGAGCTTCACCTCCCTTATGGGCTCAGGGGAGTACCTCAGAAAGACCTTAGGGAAACCCCTGCTCCCCAACTTTTCATTTCTCACGTGAGGAAACTCAGGGCCGGTGAGTCTTAGGTGTTTCCCCTAAGTTTCTGAAGTCACTCAGGGACAGAGTTGCAACTTCAAACCAGGGGCTCCAGCTCTGCATCCACCAGCAAGAGTGGGCTTCCTGTCACAATGGCTGCCATCTTCCTTACGTGTCTGACGTGTTCTTCACACAGATTCTTCAGAAACCAACACCAGAACTCAAGCACCAGCTGGCTGCTTTCTCCAAGCGCGTGGCTGGCGCCGTGACCGAGCTCATCCAGGCAGCAGAGGCCATGAAAGGTAGGCTGGATTCTCACATGTCATCCTGTGGGGCAGCCTGGACAGCCAACTGAGCAGAAAGGATGTGCAGCCAACACAGGCCTTTTCTTGACAGCCAGAGGAATAGAGTGAGGAGCTTTTTAAAGGCAAATGGGAGTAGTTAATAGGAGTAGAGTTAGACTTAAAAAGTAATATACTTCTGAAACAAGTCTTTTCTCATACATAATACAAGTTATGTATTAAGTGCTTCAACATAAATGGCATAATCCATCTAGAACTGTTCACTTCTCTCTTAAGGTTCTTGCCATCCATTTTCTTCTGTATTTTTCTTTGAATATTTATTTTTATTTAAATAATACACTTCATGTTTAGAAATGGTGCTATCTGGGTACATTGTGTACACACCCCTTCATGGTTACGTGGAAGCAATCAGCTCACCCGAGAAGGGTTTTCTAACCAATCTCTCTTTGTTTGCATTGAGGGGAGTGGTTGTTCTCTTCTGGGAACTCATGAGGATGAGTTCCCAGAAGAGAATGACTAATCTCTGTGCTCAGCATGATCTCGTTTCTCCTGTGGATGCTGACTTGCATTCATGAGCTTTAAGTTACAAATCAGAGTAAAACTCAAGCTAGCCTCGGTCTGTGAGATCTTGATTTTTGCAGCTCTCACTGATGGCTGCTTCTGTGGTAGGGCTGTCTGTACAACTGGTTTGGAAAGCGAGGATCAGACAGGCGGCCACTGCACCCAGATGATCTCTACCAGAGCTTGGGGAGAACATCCCTTAGAGTGCAGCTGGTCAGCTTATGGAGCATGCCTGCATGCAAATCCTGATATTGTTTGCAATTAAGTCACTGCTCTGAGGTCCGCAGCTACCAAGAATGACCCTTTTTGGACTGATTTTAGGAACAGAGTGGGTGGATCCCGAAGACCCAACCGTCATTGCAGAAACAGAATTACTGGGGGCTGCAGCATCCATTGAGGCTGCTGCTAAGAAGTTAGAGCAACTGAAGCCAAGAGCAAAACCGAAAGTGAGTGTCCATGTGTGGCTGCTTATCTGATGTCAGTAGGTCTTCCAGTGGATGGCTATGAGTGGAGCCAGGTGGGCTGCAGGAGCTCATGTCCTTACTGTGCTTGAACTAGTAACCTGCAAACCTGTTCTGCCTGCCTAGCACCTTTTTACAGGGTGTGGAAAAAACCTAAGGATGGGTCTTTCCAGTTAACCATCCCAAGAAATACCTTTGGGTAGCCAGAGGAAGAATCCAGGTGTTTCTTGAAACAAAATCGTGATTTTTGTTTCACTATTATATGAAACAGGTATTGGATGTTTTCTATAGAAAGCCCCAGTAATTGAATGTGAGACTGTCACCCTGTAATTTTCTGGTTTCCATAATGCTTTTTACCAAAAGTAGCAATGCTGGGTCTCTCATTTCCTTAAAAATCAGTAGAGAGCAATGTGAACCTCAAAAATGGACCCAGTGATAGACTTTTTTCAGTACATGCTGGAGACTGTGGTTAACTGGCATGTTTTCTCCATCTGTGGTTGTCATCTAGATAAATGTTGAGAACTTAAGTTCATAAATATGTGTTAAGAGAAAGTCATTAGAAAGAAAGAGATACTTTAAGGTAGTGCAGTAGAGAGGACAATTAATATGTAAAAAGACGGTGCACTGGTGCTGTCTGGGGGACAAAGCCCAACCCTGTAAAGAAACCATAATCCCATCTCCCCCATGGCTGTCTTCACCAGAAGGATGGTGGAACCAAAGGGAGCCATCTTTCTAAACAAGCAAGTCCCTGCTTGTTTAGGTGATAACTTCACTAGGTGATAACTTCACCTCCCTTCCAAGGACCCACATACATTAAGAAGTAAAATCTGGCTCTTCTCAAAAAAAAAGTTGGATCTCCAGTTTAGATATGCCTAAAAGTGTGCCTTTAAAAAAAACACAAAGGGTGGAGTTTGAGTACTAAAATACACCAAAGTGCTCAAAAGCAGTTCTTGGGCTCATGATGTGTATAAAACAGACATGGGCATATAGTCAATCTATTAAGTTTGCAAACATTCTTAAAACCTTGGAATTCTTAGAGCCAGTCTCCTAATTGACACTCTAAATTTGGTAAAGGCCTTTTTAGAATTTCTCATCTGAACTCAAAAGTTCAGAGTTTTGGCTTCTAGTTTTTGAGTTTGTCAAGGTCCTCTTTACTGGCCTTAACCTGAGGGTCTTAGGTGATACGAGATTTTAACCAAGTTTTTCTCCGCAAACTTCAGAGCTAAGTGTAGGGGTAAGGGCATCTCCATCTTCCGGACTTGACTGTATTTCTGCTTTATAAGTGTGAGTGGAAAACTTCTTTCAGCTAAGAAGCAGGCAGCCATTAACTGCAATTTTGAGGCTTAACCTTAATTCATTCTCCTTTTCCTTCTCTGATTTGCCACATACTTTGCTGTCCTCTGGGGAAAGCTTCTGTCTGCTAGTGCTGCCGCCGTGTCAGCTGCTCTTTCTCCTGGAGAATTAGCCTGGCGTTAATTTACCCCAGCACTTCCCAAGCTCTAAGAGCCGCTGTCTCAACCCCAGTCCTGTTGTCTTTCGGCAGGATCTTCCCCAGCTCGGTCTGCTCTCAGTTCTGCTTCCCCTCTGTCCAGGTCTTGATTTATCTTATGATTCTTGATCTGAAAAACAAGGTCATTAGAGTTCTTACCCCACGGGATTATTGACATAACATATTAGATAATTTATAAATAGTGCCTGACATGTCGTAAAACTTAGTAATATCACTATCACCAAAAATACACTTCTGGAACTTTTATCTACTACCTCCTAGGAAATGTCTGAAACATAAGTTATTCCATGGATCCATGAGCTTATGGCCTTAGCTAAAAAAAAAAAAAAAAAACTCACATTGGTTGAGTACCAAGCACATGCTAGTCAGTCTTCTAGGTATTTTACAGAGATTAACTCATCTGGTCCTTACAAGTCCACAGGGCAGCATCATTAGCATCCCTAGTGGAATCAGAGGCAAATTACTTGCCGGAGTCAGGTGACCTCGACTGAGCTAGAAGCAGTATTGCGTGGGCTCCAGGTGGCAGTTTAGCCCGTTCCAGTCCTCTTGGCCTACCTAGTATCAGGAATTCTGGTGCAGTCCCATGAGGGATGTTTTTGGTTTACCCATACCCTTTGAGCTGTTAATCCTACCTCTGGAAATCTGTCCGGAAGAGGAAATCCAGAGAGGATAAAAGTCTTGTGTGCATGAGAGAGTTGCTCCTTTCATGCTATTCAAAGCAGCAAGAATTTGGAGGTGACCCTGAGTGTCTCCTTGAAGGACGAGTATGTAGCTGTTCAGAATAATGGATGATCAGTCTGTGAAGCATTAAGAAGGTGCTCCTGGCATAATATTAAGTGAAAAGAAAACAGGATGTGGAATCATGTACCCAGTATGGTCACAACTCTGTTAAAAGAAACACTTGTGAATGAAGGAGACAGGTGGGGAATGTGCAAGAATGATGGGGGGACTGGGGTGGTGGGAGGGTCTATGTCTTAAAATTTCATAAGACAATGGTTTAAAAATAATACCACTTAAAAAGTTAGTGATGACTGCTGAACTGGGCCGGAGAAAGCAATGGCACCCCACTCCAGTACTCCTGCCTGGAGAATCCCATGGACAGAAGAGCCTGGTAGGCTGCAGTCCATGGGGTCGCTGAGGGTCGGACACGACTAAGCGACTTCACTTTCACTTTTCACTTTCATGCATTGGAGAAACAAATGGCAACCCACTCCAGTGTTCTTGCCTGGAGAATCCCAGGGACGGGGGAGCCTGGTGGGCTGCCGTCTATGGGGTCACACAGAGTCGGACACGACTGAAGTGACTTAGCAGTAGCAGCAGCAGCTGAACTGGGCCAGTGTGCGTTCCCCCACTGCCCCAGGATCACCCAGCCTTTCTGTTTACAGTGTGGGTTTATAAGGAAAGCTAGGGTCACAGTTGACATAAGTGTTGACTCCCTTCCTTGGGAGTACCTACTCTATGTCACTCCCATCTTCATATGAGGGAGTATTTGGCCCTTCCTGAATCTTTAAAATGATTAAAAATCTCACTCCAGCCAGTGACAAAGGCTCCCACCACATAGATTGTGTTATCTATAAAACCATTCTGAAGAACCCATCACCCAAAACCAGATTCTGTGCCTGTCTGGGAATGCCATCTGCTCTGTGGTTAATGCCTGCATGAAATAAAATATCTTTCTTGACTTCAAGAAGGAATTTCTCCCCAGTTTAAAAAAAAAGATCCCAATCTGACATAGTCTTTTGAGACCAACCAGTTCTTCCTATCCCCTTCCAAAATGGAAGTCAATCAATTCCAAATCCTCAAGGTTCTGTAAGTAGGCCATTGCTGCTATATCTCTGCCCGTGATAACTCTACATAAAACCCCAGGCACCCAAGATTGGGTGAATGTGCTTTACTTCTGTACCTGGGAAGCAGCTCCACTGCTTTGAGGGAGTTTGGGGGATGGGCAATGTTTTCGTCTCCGTTGTTTTGCCCACCACATTCTCAGGTTGCCTGTTTTAAAAATAGAATGGTCCAGGGTTTGTAAAGATGATTCCTGGTATATTCTCAGCTTGGGCCCTTAAAAATGTAAGCATCTCTTTCTACCGGGAATCGCCCAGACACAAGTAACAAATTGGCATCTTTGGATCCACCGTTTGCTTGGGAAGATGGTATAAAGGCAAAATGAGAATGTCGGTGAGCCCAGGTGCATGAGCCTAGGATACTGCTGATGGCGCCGTTTCCATATCTGCAGACACACCTGTGCTCCACAGACAGGTAACGGAGGTGCCACAGTGGCGCCCTCCCCACCAACCCCCTCCCGTGGCTGCAGCTTGCAATGCTGTGCCCCATTCTCAGCTCAGTCAGACCTGGATGCCTTTCTGCAGGCCTCTGTGTGATATGTTTGATATATTAGGTTGTTATTTAATCCAACTATATATCAAACATATTCCTACAGTGTCTTGCCCTGTCTCCGGGGGTTCCTAATATAGCTTATAAGGCAACAGGAAAGAATATGTTAGAGTCAGAGGTAGATTACTCATTACATCTCTTTGTTATATTCTATTTCTTCTTGTAGCATTAAAACCTGTATCTGTACTGCTAGATTATTTTGTTTATTATAGAAACAAATCATAATTAGTGATGTTTCATAAGAGCTTAGATATTATGTGTAGCTTAGTTTTGTGCAATGATGAATCCTTAAAGGCTGTGCTCAATGTGGGGGAATAAAACCCATGTTTGTGATACAGGGTCAGGATTATAACCTCCAGACACATCTAGATTTACATTTCATTAATTCAGTTTTATCCTGATCTTCAATTTAGAAATTAGTAATTTTCACAATCAAGCTTTCAGCAAAAAATTCAAGCACAAATCAACTCTCTGTAACATTGCTTTCCACCCACAGTAACAAAATGTATAAACCAAATCAGCCAAACCAAATGTATGGATGGTGAGTCACTGGGCTTTATATAAACCTTGGGGATGAAATATATCTAATAAAGATAATGCAGTGTGGAATATACTCTGTCTGTTGAGTTTCCTGTTGTAGGTTAACTTGTCAGTAGAGGTTGATAATATTTAGAATATGCCGACAATCAGAAAGTGATTCCATAGCCTAATTGGGTGCAACAGGAAGTTCGGGATTGTGAAACATTTTTTCCTGGCACGTAACAGCCTAACTCGGTTGGCTCTGACCTCCTCCCCCCTAGAAGAGCCTGTGAAGGATATGTGAGTTCATTCTGATCTCTTTCAACAAAAGACTTAAAACTCTGCTTTCTGAAAGGGGAAGTATTATGCTAATGGCTCTGATTTTTGGAGCAAAGAGGATGTGCTCTTGTAAAGGCCACTCCTAAATATACAGATGCTACTCTATGAAGATGGTGAGCCAGAGGTGTGTACAGGTGGGTTAGGAAAGCCTCTTCTCGTGGGTCTAAGAGCCAGCCCAACACTGCTGGCAGGGACTGCCTAGTGACAGGTCACAGCAGCAGACAAGTGGTGACACAGGGGACGTCAATACAGTGTTGGGGCCCCAGCTTCCAGAGTTAGGAAGTGGAGCCTGTCCCTGGGATCCTCCTCATTGAGAAGAGAGCTATATGCCAGCAGGAGCTCCTTCAGCCAATTTCCAAGATGCTGCCATAGTCAATGCTACCTTCACGCAGCTAGATGGCATTGTTTTGGGTTTTAAGCCCAGTTAAAGTTGTTTGGCCAAAATGACAGATAGTCATGGAAAAGCAACAGCTAGCTGTTCTGAATAATGAAAAGCTCAGTTTAAAAGGACTTCAAGTTTGAAGCCCCTACATTAGAATTGATGTATCTTTTTAGGGTACATTTTGCTGTTGACCAGCAGGCTCTACTGATTAGTTGGGCAAATGGGAAAAGGCAGCCAGATGTTCAGGGAGAAGGATACAGCATTTTCTCTATGACCAAGAAGTGGACATTGAGCTCCTGTACCACTAGCTGCTTCCAGGCCAGGAGCTGTGAGGTGGGCAGAAGAGTAAAGGTGAGTGGGGCCCCTAGTCAGCATGTATGCCCATATGCTGCTGCTGCTAAGTTGCTTCAGTTGTGTCCAACTCTGTGCGACCCCATAGACGACAGCCCACCAGGCTCCTCCATCCATGGGATTTTCCAGGCAAGAGTACTGGAGTGGGGTGCCATTGCCTTCTCCACATGACTCCCCACCAAATAGAGCAGTGGGTCTCCCAGACTCTCCTCAGACGCACACAGGATTCATGTCACATGACTTTACAGTGTAACAATTCTACCTATTAAATCTTTGGAAAAATTCTGTCATCTGTTCTTCATCCATGCTTCCTAGATAGACACTCAAGTGCCTATATATTTTTTAAAGAGTTTGATACATCTTTAAGAATTTTTCTATCAAATAGAAATAGCAATTAGTAGATTCTGATAAAGGATGCTGCTGCTGCTGCTGCTAAGTCGCTTCAGTCGTGTTCGACTCTGTGCGACCCCATAGACAGCAGCCCACCAGGCTCCCCGGTCCCTGGGATTCTCCAGGCAAGAACACTGGAGTGGGTTGCCATTTCCTTCTCCAGTGCATGAAAGTGAAAGTGAAGTCACTCAATCATGTCCAACTCTTCACGACCCCATGGACTGCAGCCTACCAGACTTCTCCGTCCATGGGATTTTCCAGGCAAGAGTACTGGAGTGGGTTGCCATTGCCTTCTCCACTGATAAAGGATAGATGGATGGATAGATATCTGTAGCAGAAATCTGGAATGACATACAGAAAAAAAAAGAACAGAAATAGCAGTTAAAAGAGATTTCCAGTGGTATTTAAAGAAAGAATGGTGGCTGCTGGGAGAAAACTGCTCCCAAAATACTAATCGGACAAGCTTGGACTTTGTCCATCAGATGTTGCAGAACATGTGATTATTCCACATCTGGATGCAGAGCCCGGTCCCTTCTCAGGTGGCTGGCATAACCATTTGGCAGCGCTTTCTCTCTGGCACCTGCTTTGTCTGTTGACTGTTTCCCTGGAGTTCCTTCCCCCTAGGACCAGATCAACCTGGGGAGATCAGGCCAGCTGACCAGCTCTGGTCTCTTGGCAGTTCCTGTGGTTCTGAGAAGTTTCCCTTTTATTAGGACTAGTAAGCGTGGTGGTCCTAAAGACAACCCACCTGGGGTCCTCCAGAAGAGAAGCTGACCTGGCTCACATACTGTTTAGGTTTTGGGGTACAGTAAGGTCTCCCCTCCAGCTCCTCTCAACTCAAAATCAGAGCAAACTGATAGTGGCCAGACTCACTACCAAAAGGGAGGGACCTGGGACTGCCTGTTCCACTCAGGTTTCCACCTGGCAGGAAAACACCTTACTCATGTTATGGAAGTTCTTGTTGTTTGCCTTCTGGAGGACATTTAAATTATATGCAAATGTTCACACTTTAAAAAATTATACCCCAATTTTTTTTGTTTAATTTCTGATGTGATTTGTGACCTTGTTTTTAATTGTAAGCGTCTACAAGGCCTTCTGGAGAAGGCAATGGCAACCCACTCCAGTACTCTTGCCTGAAAAATCCCATGGACAGAGGAGCCTGGTGGGCTGCAGTCCATGGGTTCGCTGAGAGTCGGACACGAATGAGCGACTTCACTTTCACTTTTCACTCTCATGCCCTGGAGAAGGAAATGGCGATCCACTCCAGTGTTCTTCCCTGGAGAATCCCAGGGACAGGGGAGCCTGGTGGGCTGCCGTCTACGGGGTCGCACAGAGTCGGACACAACTGAAGCAACTTAGCAGCAGTAGCAGCACAAGGCCTTCAGTAACACAAAACACAGCATGCTTCCTAACTGGAAAGATAGTGCAGTGAGTTGTAGTCTGGTTTTAGTGGCCAGCTGTGAGAGAGATGACTATGATGCTTATCAGCACTCAGCAAGGTGATCCCTCAGAGGAGGTTTTCAGGGAAGGAGGCAGAAATGAGGCTAGTGACCCTTAGGCCGTCTCCTGTGGTTGTCTTCAACTCCTTCACTGTCAAGTCCATCAGGGGAAGGGACGCGATGTTGCAGGGATGTAATTCACAAAGACAAGGGCAAAAAAGAGGACCACAGATGGAAACGTTCTTCCTCTGCCAGGTGCATGCCCAAGGACCTGTCTGGGAGGGTGGGCTTGGTGGAGGTTAGTAAAGATCCTTTAGGAAGGAGGCCAAAAGAGAGGAATGAAGAAAAAATGGAGGCTATGCTAATTTTAGTCCATGCATTCTTTAAAAAGATTTCACAAACAGAAAATGAAATGTTTGTTTGATATCTAGAGAAGGGCATCAAATTCCCCAGTCTCTTGGCCAGACAGGGCAGAGCAGGGACTGAAACCCAGTTGTCTATTTCCTGGTTGGGTGTCAAAGGAGGAGCTAGAAGCAGTGCCAACGCTTAACACTTCATCTATCTTTGATTTGTCTTTTTTGTTTGCATTGTAGGTTGTATTCAGAAATAGCAGCTAGAACCTTTATTAGAATTATGGGTGAAGAATAGGGTTCAGGTAGAGAAACAAACTAGTTTAATTCACAGTCTGAAAAACTGTTGTTAAAAACCACAAAAAGTATGTGTATTAATAGAAAGAAAAATGAAGTTAATTGGGAGTTATTGAGCATTTACCATATGCTCTGTGTATATTAATAATTTATATATAACAGCCCTATTGGATGGCAACCCACTCCAGTGTTCTTGCCTGGAGAATCCCAGGGACAGAGGAGCCTAGTGGGCTGCTGTCTATGGGGTCACACAGAGTCGGACACAACTGAAGCGACATAGCAGCAACAGCAGCAGCAGGCTGGAAGGTAGGTTAGGAAAATGAGTGAACTGCCACAAAGATTATGTTCTCAGAATGTTACTATGTCCAAGCTCATACTGCTTGCCACACAGCATGACAGTAAATTAAGAGATGAGGCACGGGGGCAAGGAATAGCAACTTTATTCAGAAAGCCAGCCTACAAAGAAGATGGCAGACTAGTTTCCCAAAGACCCAATCTTCCCTGAGTTAAGATTTAGGCTTCCTTAATACTAAAAGGGAAGAGGGTGTGCTTGGTTGGTACAAACTTCTTGGTTCTGGAATCCTTTGTTCTTGCAGCTGTCCATGTAAGTTTGGTCACAACGTTCCTATAAACTCAGACGTGACACATGTTATTGTCTGTTCTGCAACTTTTTGTCTCTAAATGAATGGAAAAGTGTTATGCCTTTAGAGGCCAGAGCCTTGACAGTGGGCTAGTTTATATATTTCAAGTTCTAGGCAACATTCTTAACTCATAGCAAACACAATAGAATACAGACGTTAAAGTTTAAATACAAAAACAGATCCAATATGGAGTCAGATTTGTCCCTAGAACAAGAATTCCCGAAAGGTCAAAAGACAGAAATGAGTAAAGGCCTCCCTTTTCCGCCCTCTTTTTCCCCCCTCCTTCCTCTTCTCCATCAGTACAACAGGAGTCTCAAATGCTCTCTCGTGCACGGGAAGCAGGTAGTGAGGGAGTCAGCCCACAGTGTGGCCTTTCCCAGAAGGATCTCACCAGACCTCTAACTTTTTAAAAAAGGAGTTCTAGAGAAGATCACCTCACAGGAAAAATGTCAGCAAAAGTGTGCTTCAACTTTTCTCAAAGCTACTGAAAAGTCAAAGCCAGAGTCTACTCAACAGTCCAGAAAAGACAGTTGCTGAGTACTACAGGTGACCTGGCCAACAGTCTTTTGGAATAGAGACCAGGGAAAGAGTATTGTACAAAGGATGAGAAGGTGGATTCAGATCTCAGAGGCTGCAGCTGACACCTTCATTAAGGTCAGATTCTTAGCTTAACATCTGTTACACTATTTTGTTAAGAGGGCCTCTTAGTAACATGCTGCTGTGTTTTGCATCTGTATATGCGTGAATCATTGTCAGACTGTGAGTGCCAGTTGAGGGATACAGGCAGGGCAAATAATTAACAACCCACAGTGTTCCACAGAGCAGGAGCCAGTGCTTTGATGTGTATGTCCAGTTATCCCCAGAGATCAGGAATGGAAAGTTACTGATATGGGCACTTACTCCATGCCTCTCCCCTTTGCTTACCATGTAAATTGTCCTCTGGCTGAACTCTAGTACTCAGGAACTCATCTTAAATGAATACATTCTCTCAACAAACCTTTTCTGCATGGGTTTCTCTGCCTCATGCTATGCTCCAGAGACATAAGTTGGATGAAACAACAGTCCGTGCCCTGGAGGAGATCACAGGCTGGTAGGATTCAGCTCACTGGTGTCTTGAGCCCAGGCCTGCATTTACCCTAGGGTAGCCTATACCACCTGCATCTTGCACCCGATCCTCAGTGATCTGAGCAAGGAAGGGCTGTCCATTTACCGGCCCATTGAGTGAAAGCATTCCCTCATATTCAGGTGTCCTGGTCTGCAAATTATTTCCCAGGGTTCCCTAGCAGCATCTCCAAGTTACTGTTCTCGATCTCCTAGCTACAGTGGGGTTTATTCCATTAACAGTCCAGCATTTGAATTGTGATTCTTTTATTTAGGGAAGGCCTTCAAAGACTACACCCATTCTACTTGTCTCCTTTTTTGCAACGTGGTTAAGCGTATGTCCTTCTTTTTCTTGCTGCCCTCACACCCCTCTCCCAGAGCCCATCTTGTATGTTGGTGGGAGGAGCTAAAGCCAACAGGAACTCAGAGTGCAGTACCATGGCTTTTCATGAATTCTCCTTGACTTGGAGAAATCCCATTTTCTCTTAGGCTAGAAGTTGTATGGTGTGAGGAAACATCAAGTGTCAATGCATAATTTCAGCAGGAGAGATAAAGTGGGCATTTAGTCTTGATGGTAAATCTGGCCCACAGAAAGATACTGATCCAGCAGGTAGAAAGCAGATATCATCATGGAACTGTGCCCAACTGCAGCATTTAAATGTTTACCCTTCATCACAGTCAGCTTTATTAAGCCTTTTGTTTGGAAACTCTCATACTTTTTAACCTGAGCAAATGTCTCCCAGAGATAAGGCTTCCTGCCATGTCTATTTTAAAATCTAGAGATCTTCTAGAAAGGAAAAGATATTCATCAAAGGGCATTATAACACTTGCCATGGCAAGAAAAATATGTGGGTGTAAGAAATATTCCCAAGTTGAGTATATATTTGAAGCACGTGGGGTTTTTTTAGATTTATTTGGAGTGTAGTTGATTTACAGTGTTGCATTGGTTTTGGTATACAGCAAGGTGACTTGGTTTTTATATACACACACACACACACACATATATTCATTCTTTTTCAGATTCTTTTCTCATATAGGTCATCACAGAATATTGAGTAGAGTTCCTTGTGCTATACAGTAGGTCCTTGAGGGTTATCTGTCTTATATATGGTAGTATGCATATGGCATATGTTAATCCATGTGTCTTATGAAAACACAATACCTCAAGGGTAGCAAAAGATATGGGAGAGGTCTTTTACATTGATTCTAATGAGATATTCTTTTAGATCTGTCCATGCTTAGAGTTGGCACATAGTTTTAAGGAAATTCCATTTTTGTGCATGTTAAAATTTGGGAAATCAGAAACCCCCTGTGAAGTGGACTCGATCTTAGAAGCCATACATAGCTGAGGCCACCTGTGAAAAGGGCCTGGGAGATGTTAGGAGCCACCAACAAGCCTCCATCTCCTCATCTGCAAAATGAGTAGGAGCTCCATTTGGACTCAGAAACTCTGTGGTTTCCCCAGTGCTTGTATCTTTTATAAGCTTAACTTTTCTTAACTTTTGCAGAACAAATTTCCAGAAAAATTCTGAATTCAAAGTCACTGAATACACTGATCAGAGCCCAGTACCATTTCTTCGTGGCTTGTGTATTGGCTTGGCCAAAAAGTTCAGTTGAGTTTTCCATAAAGATGTTACAGAAAACCCAAATGAACTTGTTGGCCAACTCAATATAACAGTACCTTTTATGCCAGAGTGTGTTACAATGGGTTGTTTTATGTTTCAATAAACAGATTTTATATTCCACCATTACCACAGGCTTCCCCATCCCAGGAATCCAAACTTAATCTTTTGGAACTGAGTCCATTTCTATCCTGAATGCTCCTGGAGCGAGACTTTGTCAGAAATAGGAGAGAATATACTGCTTCTGTCTCAGAACTTCTCAAGTGCTGCCGTCCATCTTCAAATCCACAGGACTTGCATGGAAATATTTTTATGATAATGAGTTACTAAAACAGAAATGAGAATGGCCACATCATGAATCATGAGAGATACCATAAAGAATAGGGAACTGGAAAAGCATTGTATCTGTGTATCCATCCTGTTTGGTGGTTCATATGAAACCATCCGTGAGCCGACTTGGAGCCTCTGACCTGAAGTCCCCCCAGCTGATGCCCTAAGAGGTGGCTTGGTCTGGGAAAAGCCTATCCTGATGAAGGCAGAGAAGCTTAGATTTAGATCATGTCTAGATTCTTCATGCCTCCACTGGCCTCCTTCGGGCCAGTACTCCACTTCCCTCAGCCTGAGTATTCCAATGTAAATATAAGGATAAAGATAACTTCAGTGTAAGACTTTTTGCTTTTTTGGTGAGAATTAAGTCAATGGGCATGGAAGTGCCTTGCAAAATACCTGCACATAGTAGGCACTCTTAAAAACGTATTGCTGTTGTACGTTGGTAATGTACTTAGTGCCACTGAATGGTATACTTAAAGTTGACTTGAAGAGTAAATTTTGTGTTACGTTTATTTTACCAACACACACAAAGAAATCTATTGCTATACTTGACCATCATCTCTTAATGCCGGAAAGGTACCAGCCACATCTTTAATGTACTGTGACCAAAGAGGCACTTATCCATATCCACACTGGCTCATGGCCACAGAGCAATGCTGCTGGAGGGGACCTTGCAGGTTATCTAATCTGACCACCCTTTATGGTGATGCTCTGTCCTCCTGAGCCTGGGACTAGGGTCTTTACACCTGCCCAACTTCCCAAAAGCTTCTCTTCAACAACCCAGGCATTTTGGCAGCAAGAGACCTGGTGATGGCGAATTTCAAGCAGACCCCTGATGACCTGAGAGCCCCGGTGCAGTCAGAGCCTGTGTTCTTCCCCAGATGGAGCCATGCCTTAGGCTTCCAAGGGGCCAGCCCTACCTTGATGTCACATTGCCTGGTTTCTTTTCTACCACGTATGATCTCTGGTTGGCATGTGACTCTCTGCTCAACCACAGAAATGCAAATACTCTTTTACCTTTGTTTTCACCCAAGAGAAATAAGGTTTTTCAACAGCTAATAGCCATCTTCCTTTTTTCAACCCATTTTTCAAGCCTTACATGGTGAGAGAGTGTGCTACCGCTTAGTCTTTGAATTTTGATTATTGATTATTTTGATTTGAGTTGTTGATGTTGATGAAACCATTGTATATATTTTTATATATTTTATTTCCCAGTGAATTTATGTCTTTTTAAAGACTCTGGTCTGGAAAAATCATCCATCTTAAAATGGCCTGATTTTAAATGTGTACAGAATCTCAATGCTGGTAATCTTTATCCTTTAGAGAGGGGGTGGGGGAGGCAGCAGATGGAGAGGCCTCCAGCCAACTTAAGCCTTTCTACCCTGGGTATAGTTTGTCCATAAGAAGCCTTGTACAGTTGAAGAGCCAGGTGACCGAGAAGTAAGTCATTTGGCAGAAAGTATCCTTTGGGATATGAATTGGGTATGATGCTGTTTTCTTTTGGTTATAGCAAGCGGACGAGACCCTGGATTTTGAAGAACAGATCTTGGAGGCTGCTAAATCCATTGCTGCTGCCACAAGTGCCCTGGTCAAATCGGCCTCGGCAGCCCAGAGGGAGCTGGTGGCCCAAGGAAAGGTTTGTAAACCTCGCTGGCCACGTGCGGGAAGTCGGGCTGCTGGAGCCTCTGAGGACCGAGGGAAACGCAGTACCTCATGTGTTCTGAGCAAGGAAGCCCTGTCGCCCCGTCCCTCCCCGAGTCACCCCGCTCTGCCCATCGCATTGCACACTCTGCTTCAGCTTAACATGCAGAATGAAGGATTTGGCTTCCAGGCCTCTCATCTGCTTCTTGTCAAGGAGAGCTCCCACTCCAGGCAGCTGTCAGGGCCTGAACGTTCATCTATTTCCCTGCTGCCCATTAGTCTGTTTAAAGATGTAAACCGTCATATGCTCCCGGTGGATGGCTGTATAAGCACCGTAGTCAGGGGCTTTGTAATACCTTGTTCAGTTCCAGTGACTCCGTGCATTTTCTTAGGACTGTTGAGCTGAATGCCATCCAGCTCTGCAGTTAGCATTTTCCTGAGTCCTTTGGTCAAAAAACTGGTCTGTTTTTAAAGCTGAGATTTCTTCAACCTGCTTTATCTCCAGTCACCCATTCCATCTGCATTAGCGTGAAAGCCTAGTTCTTTTTCAGTGATCCAGAGGATTAATAGTACATTAGACTAATCCTGCATGTGGGAAGGCCTTTCAATTGAAAATATTCCATGTGTCCTGTTATGCCTATACGGCATGGAACCACTCCATCCAAATTACATCTTGCAGAAAAGACTTTCAATCATAGAGGCACCACAGAAATCCTGACAGGTTGGGGAGATTTGGTCACCATACCTGTCAGTCACTTCTGTTTGATATTAAAAGGCCTTTACTGTCAGTGTACAGATGACAGATGCGATTGTGTCTTGACCTAAAAACTTGCAAGAGATGGCTAGGCTCAGCTAGTGGCCTTCCGTTTTCCTCCATGAAATCTCTCATAAGCTTGTTTGTTTTTATTGTTTAGTCGCTAAGTCATGTCCTACTCTTTCACAACTCCTTGGACTGTAGCCCATCAGGCCCCTCTGTCTATGGAAATATTTCGGCAAGAATACTGGAGTGTGTTGCCATTTCCTCCTCCAGGGCATCTTCCCAACCCAGGGATTGAACCGTTTCTCCTGCATTGGCAGACATATTCTTTACCACTGAGCCACCAGGGGAGCTTAGCCATGTCTTAATCCAACCCACGTACATTGGCTCCTCTTTCCAAAGAGGAACTCCATTGGGTTCCAGTGTGATGTATGTACATCTCCCCAGCCAGCATAAGTCTGTCCCTTTCCCCTCTCACTCATCCGCTATTGATGGAGCAGAGTGCCGTCCTTACTCACCTAGGACTTGTTGACTGGTTGATATGTAAAGACCAAATACGGATCACTGAGAAGAGCATCCTACCTAGAAAGTTCATTTCATCTGCATCTTGATGAAGACTCGTCTGCATGCTGGACAGAGGGCTAGATACTAGAGAATTGAACTCGAGTATGGCCAAGGCTTTGTCCTCCAAGGAACTTATATGTTCAAACATTTAAAAAGTAACAGAGGTTCTCAGAGTTGGACATGACTTGGCGACTGAACAACAACAGTGGTTCAGCTGGATTGGGGGAACTATACACAGAACCCTGGGGCCTTATCTGACCTTTAGCAAGCCCTGATGTGATGCCTGTAATTGCTAAGAGATCCCCAGTTTCATATTCAAATTTAGCTACTCACCTCTTACCTCTCCACACACCTCCCACCAGTAAAGGTATTTGCTCACATAGCTCCTTCTACATCTGGTCAGAAAACGTTTTATTTGTTGTCATAATTTCTAAACAGAAAGAGATCATCCTACTTCCAGCTTCTTACTTCTCTCCCCACCCCTGACAAAATGGTCTGTATTTCCTTAAGACAAGGATCTGTGCTCAATTGTACAGAGATGTATTCCTTTTTTAACATCAACTGCCAGAAAGTCACAGTATGACTTCAGGAATCAGGAGAGATTTCAGCTTCCCTCACCTCTTAAATGAAGAGGCCTCCATGGCTCCCATGTTAGAAATGGGGAGGGGTCAGCAGAGGAAAGACATGTCAAGATAGCCCCATCCATAGTTCCTAAGCCATTTTCCCAGAAATGTGGTACCTAACGGCTAAATGGAGGCTGTTGAGAGCATTTCTAGTCACCTTCTTGTGGCCCAGGTGGAAACTGGCCAGGACCTGCAGTCTTAGAGCTGCCAGGGTCCCGCGTGGGAAAGGGTGCCATTGGCAGGGGTCCCCGGGAGATGCTGCGTGTCTGATGAGCTGCTTTTCTGTCTAGTTCCAGGTCAGGAGTAGGGCATGAGGGGTGCAGTCCCCCTGCACCTTCCCACTCTCCTTACCCCTTCTATGCTCCTCTCTAGGTGGGTTCCATTCCCGCCAATGCTGCGGATGACGGACAGTGGTCGCAGGGCCTGATTTCTGCCGTGAGTCACTCTCTCCTTCTTCCCCATTGGCTTTTGGATCCCCTGAGGGAGGTTTGGGCTGGGGGTCACTTCTCTGTTGACTGTCACCAGGCCCGGATGGTGGCAGCCGCGACCAGCAGTCTCTGCGAGGCAGCCAACGCCTCAGTGCAGGGCCACGCCAGCGAGGAGAAGCTCATCTCATCTGCCAAGCAGGTAGCTGCATCCACGGCTCAGCTGCTTGTGGCCTGCAAGGTGAAGGCTGATCAGGATTCGGAGGCCATGAGGCGGCTACAGGTAATGGTCACTGATGCTGGTGGGAAAATACTCCTGTTGGAGCGGGTAAGTGTCACCAGAGGGTAAGCAGTCTAACTTTCTTGGCATGACCTAGTGGACTTTCCATCAGCCAGCTCCGTCCCACGTTTCTCATTTCCTGCCACACGAGGCATGCATCCTGTACCTGCCGCCCCGCCAAACGGATGTTCTCCACGTGTACCTTCTGGTCTCATGTCTTGGGGCCCTTCTCCCACCAGACCAATCTTGGTGAACTCCTGCTCATCCTTCATGACTCATCTCCAAAGCCACCTCTTCTGGGAAGCCCTCCTTGGCTCCTAGGCCTTGGGCAGTCAGTCCTTTTTCTGCCCTGCCAGAGCCTCTGATCAGACCAACCTTATGGTTCCTGTCACCCTATACCACCAGATTTATCTGTATGTCTGCCTTTGATGAGACTGAGCTTCTTGGGTGCAGGTCCCAGATCTTTATCTTTGCATCTCACCCCTAAGACGGTGGAGGCTCTCATTTAGTGTTTGCTAAAGACAGGAGCCAAAGAACTGAAGAATTTATATGAGATGCTGCTAAGGTTTCCCAGAGCTCAAAGTACACACTTATGAGGGTGACGCATGAATCCTGCCCAGTGGATCTAAGTTTTCCTGATTGTTTTCATTATAAAAGTATTTTAAACACAGTAAAGGAAATGTGGGAATGAAAAAGATAGCCTCAGCATCTTCATGTGTCCAATGTTATGTTTTTTCTCATCCTATTTTTATCTTATACAAAATGCTTTTGTCTAGTTGTCATCCTAAGCAGAGACAGTCTGCATTTTTTCACTTCACATTTTATTACACTTTTTTTTTCCCTGAAGAAAAGTCTTCGTAATGGCCCTGTGCAATGCTAACTGGTTCATTCTTCATGAGTCTCATTTTTAATGATTGCATGACATTCTATCAACTAATTATTCCAGAATTTCTCTTTACAGAATTAGACATATTTGTGTCCAGTTTTCTATATGTTCACTATTATAAATGTTGTAATGCACATTGTTTATGTTGCTAAATATGTTTATGTAAGATCATAACTGGCATAAATATTTGAATAATTCCAGTGAAACTCAGACTTTTGTTGTTATTTCCTAAGTTGTAAAGTGTATTGAGGTCATTTGGTCCTCCTGTGTCAATCTCTCTCCTCCACCTGCCTTCATTTTCCTCCCAGCATAAACCCAGGGGGGAAGTCGGGAGCTGCATGTTTGTGAATGTGTGATTTATGGATTTTGGGGACACTTCTTTGGAAAATATCCTGAGTTAAGAGATACCTGTGTTCAAGACCTCTCCAGATACCTAGGTTCAAGACCTTAATGCCTCTACAGTGCATTAAGTGCATGATCTTATACAAATCATTTCAAACCTTTCAGGCTTCAGTTACCTCTCTTGTAAAATGAGGATAGAGATGCTGGCACTGGCTCTTACAAGAATCAAGAAATGTGAAAGTGCTTTTGTAAGTCCTCAGGATTTACACAGGTGCAGCCGAGCATCAGTCTTATGTCATCATTTCTGACTTAACTGTATGCTGCAATGTTGTACGAGTCCCTTACAATGACCCAGAGGTTCTCTGGGGCTACACAGACCTCTGTTCAAATCCCAGCTCTATAATTTATCAGCTGCAGAATCTTAGATTACTCAACTTCATTTTCTACATAGAAAAGTGCACTAATAATTTCTGACCTTATAAAGCTATTTTGAGAATAGGCATATGATAACTGCTTGTCTGGTGCTAATGGACCTATACTTCCCTTCTTGTGCAAGCCCTCATAGTCCCCTTTGGCCACTTTTCTTTTTTTAAACCCCTTGGCCACTTTAGACCACGAACCAGATGAGCCAGTTAACTTTTTATTTTCATATTTATTTATTTGATCATACTGGGTCTTAGTTGCAGCATGTGGAAATCTAGTTGCCTGACCAGACATCAAACCTGGGCCCCCTATTTTGGGAGTGTAGAGTCTTAACCATTGGACCACCAGGGAAGTCCCCAGTTAACGTTGAGAAAATTTCAACACTCTGTGATGGCTTACCCTCAAGTGCAATTTCTTAACTCTAAGGGGGCTGGGCAAGGACTATGGGAGATTTAACAAAACCTCAACCACGATGAAAAGGAAATTCCAAACCTCAGGTGGCAGAGGTCAAGTCCCCTGGTCCACCCTTGCTGCAGATCTAGGCTGCATGAGGAGCATCCCTTCTGTAACTGTCTCTACCACCTGCTGCTTCCTTGAGCCTGCAGCCCAAGGCCAGCTGTGACTCTAAAACCACTTCTGTAAAGGCTCTAGTTACTGCAGGGCTCCATTCCTCCCGTGGGGGCGCAGGGGGTTGGGGGGGGGGGTAGGTTGTGCTCCCTTCATTACCTCAGAAAGCCTTAGGTGAGCACAAGCCCTGGGTACCCACTGATCCCAGGGCTGGGGATGCAAAGATTCAAGTCACAGCCCCTGCCTTCAAGTTATTCACTGTCCAGCGGGGAGAGAGGCAACCACAAGTGTGGTAAGGGCTGCAAAGAAGCCAGCACAGAGCATTCCAGGGGCGCTTGGGAGGGTGTGGGTAAGGCCAAGGCGGACAGAAAAAGTGATCTCTGAGCCAGTTCCTCAAGTATGCCTCAGCTGGATGGGGCAGGAGGAGGTGAATTTCTCAGGAGACAGCTCATGAGCAAGCTTAGGTTAACCTATGTATCATAGTGCTATAATCATGTGTTCACATAACTCTAATTCCCATTAGAATTGCATGTTCCTTGGGAGCCAGGAAGTGTGTCTCAATCTGATGAATGAGCTAAGGTTAGGTAGGTGCCAATGCTTGTAGAATCAATGGATGGATGGATAAAAAGTTGGATGGATGGGTGGATGAGTGGACGGACAGACAAATGAATACTACCTAGAGAGAAACTCTGTATTATATATAATTGGATGATGAATAGACACCTAGTCTCATGAACTGTGCCTCCATGTCTGTTCTTGCTGAATCCAAATGACTGTTTTTAATGATATCATGTGTGTCTTGTCCCCTCTCCAGGCAGCAGGAAATGCTGTGAAAAGAGCCTCAGACAACCTTGTTCGTGCAGCCCAGAAGGCAGCATTTGGCAAAGCTGATGATGACGATGTTGTAGTGAAAACAAAGTTTGTAGGGGGCATTGCTCAGGTTTGTGATTAAACCCAGACAGTGTTTACTCCCAAGATGAGCACTGAGTTATAACAGAGACACAAAATAACAGTGGCTTAAACAATATGGGAGTTTATTTCTCCCTGGTAAGACAGTCTTGGGTGTAAGCAGTCTAGGGATGGTATGGTGGCTTCTTTGTGTCTGAGATCCAGGTTCCATCTGCCTTATCACTCCACCATCCCCGAGATGTTCACTTGGCCACTTGGTCTGAGATGGCTTGATAACCGCCTCAGGTTTCCAGCTAGCAGGATGATGAAAAGTTAGGGCAGGCATGACTCTGAAGTTGTCTGCTTCAGTTAATTCACATGCCATTGGCCAGCACTCCGTCGCATGGCCAACCTAGCTACAAAGGATGCGAAGAAACGCAGTATTCTTCTCTGAGTAGTAGTGTGCCTACCTAAAAATCAGGGATTCTCTTATAGAAAAGGGAAAGAAGAGAATTTGAGGACAGCAATATTATCTTAAAATGTTGCATTTGGAGCTGCTACTCCAGATCTTTGGCCCTAGAGAAAGAATGAACGATGACCCTCTCCCAGAAGTTTTACAAGAGTGGATGGGAATCTGACTTATGCGGGCCTGCATTCTTGTGCATGGGAGTGGGGAGGAAAGGTCAGGAAACTGGGCTTGCAGTTTGGGTGTGTTCATATAAATCCTTCATGCAAGATGGGTTTTCCACCAGGAGCACTGAGGCTCCGTGTCTGAACTTACTCATTCCCACACCTTCCTTAGCTCCTCCTGAACCATTTCCTGTATTTGGAAGTACATAGGATACATTTTTTGGAGAAGGAAATGGCAACCCACTCCAGTATTCTTGCCTAGAGAATCCTATGGATGGAGGAGCCTGGGCTGCTATCCATAGGGTCACAAAGAGTCAGACACGACTGAAGCGACTTAGCATGCATGCATGCATTGGAGAAGGAAATGGCAACCCACTCCAGAGTTCTTGCCTGGAGAATCCCAGGGACAGAGGAGCCTGGTGGGCTGCCGTCTATGGGGTCACACAGAGTCAGACATGACTGAAGCGACTTAGCAGCAGCAGCAGCAGGATACATTTTTACTGGAATCTCTTTCTCAATACAGTAGTTCCATGAGAAATTCCATGACGAAGGTTCTGTGATTCAGCAGTTGTGGGAATGGCTGAACTCTGTTCTCCTTCCTTAGATATCACAATGCTCGTTAGTCTAGCAAGGCTCTGAAAGACCTTTGCTTTTCAGAAATCTATGTGGCTTTCTAGAGCACAGGCTTACCCTTTCCCCTTGAAACCTATCAACTAATATTCTTCAGATCACACCTTAGAGGCTTGAAATAAATATATGAAAGCTGTCTAGTAGTTAAGGCCTCCAGCTTTAGCTTCAAGAATACCTGAGATGGGTCCTACTCCACTAGCTGAGGCCCTTCGGGAAAGTGGACCCACATCTCTTGAGCTTCACATTTCTCTTTGGAGCAATGAGACATTCAATAGGCCACACTTTACAACATCACCATGGAGGTGATGGAACACTCCATGTAAAGTGCTTACACCAGAGCCGGGTGCATTGTAGGGATGCAGGCCATGTCGGTTATTAAATCAGTGGCCGGAAATCAGCTTATTGTCTTGGATCACTAGTCTTAAAACCTGAACCATGGCCCAGAGGTGGGTTTCCAGAGCTTAGAATACACAGTCTTGGAGCAGTGCTGTGTCCCGTGGTGGCAGAGGCTGTGGGAGCTCTTGAGGCAAGCATGGAGGGGAGGGCAGTTTGCTAGAATCTTTCACGCCCCTCCAGCTTGTTGCTTTTCCTCTAGATCATCGCCGCCCAGGAGGAAATGCTGAAGAAGGAACGAGAACTGGAAGAAGCAAGGAAAAAACTGGCCCAGATCCGCCAACAGCAGTATAAATTCCTACCCACCGAGCTGAGGGAGGACGAAGGATAAGGCCAGAGCCAGGGGTGCGCGCCCCAGGGGACGGCCGCGCACGAACTGGACGGATAGCGGTCCTGGGAGGCCGGGCACTGCCCAGGCACTGCCCACCTCCCCCTGGGGCGAGCCCGGGGCCTGAGCGCTCCGGCTCCCTCCGCTGTGCCCTCAGGCACCGGCTGCATGATCGTGATGTCGCACGGTACAGTGAGTGCCCCCCACAGCTCCTCCGCCGCCTCCCCCCACCTCACGCATCTCAGGAGAGAGGGGCGCAGGCTCACGGACTGTTACCAAAACGAAGGCAGTATTACGTCGCCCTCGGACACTCTGTCGGTGTTTTTGTCGGTCGTTCCCTAGGCCTGCTGCTGGGCCTGCTGTGAAATCTTGGTAGGAAAAAATGAAAACAGCTCGGGGGAAATCACTAATGCCATAGATACTCAAAGATCTTCCTCTCCCTCTCAGGCGAAGGTGGACATTGGAGTTGGACACAGTTCATAAAAGCCAGAAACATAAACCAGTGTGGACTCCAGGAGGGCAGCTCAGGCCTTCCTGCCTGTCTCTAGCACTGGTTCACCCGGAGGGTGAACAATACCTGCTCCTGTTTGCACGCTTTTTTGCCTCCGTGTGTAAGCTCCTTGTACAATCTAGCTCCAACTTGTGTTCTGTGGCCCAGAAAATTGAATGATTTTTTTTTTCCTCCATAATCCAAAGGGCAGAGGCATGGGGGACTGTCAGGGCTCGGTGAGCAGGGGCTGTAATAAAATGTGTGGGCTCCTTACTCTGCAGAGGCTGTTTGAGTTCATACAAATTCATCCACATAAACCCAGGTCCTCCAGGTAGCAGTCAATACAGCAGCCCCCACCTTAGGCATTCAAACTGAGGGTTCGACTCCAGTAAAGCCATTCCTTGGTGACCCTGTCTTCTAGGTCCCATATCAGATTTTCTGCTCTCAAAATGGTCAGCATTCAGAATTCTGTTTAAAAATCTGTCACCTACTCTCTAACCCGAGATGGATGTTTTCTCTATGTCCTGATAGTCCTAAAACCTAGATGCATTCTAACACCATTGAGAATTTTTAACAACATAGTTTTGCTAATTAGCCCATCTTAAAAGTGATGACATATGATATTTTCAAGAGTTTGTCTTCTGGATGCCACAGTTCAAGAATCATATTTCCCACCCCCACCTCCTTTCTCTTTTCAGAGCCCTCTCCTTGGAAAGGCATTTTAAGACTTTTTTGAGCCTTGTCCCAAGACAATACATGAAGGATGAATGGCTTGTGGGATAGATACTAATGCCAGGTAGCAGGTGTCTTTGAAAAAAATTTAATTGAGGGAAGACAGTTGTGATGGAGGTATGTGGTTTTTTAAAGCTGGTAAGTGGTGACAGCAGTTATCCTCTACTTCTGCAGTCATGTGGTCTCACATCTCATATTTCACTCACAGGATAGCTTGAATATTCCACCGGGGGAAAAGATGATGCTTTGGTTCTCAAAAAGTATCACCTGTAGACCTTGCCCAACAGACCCTGGCCCATGCCATGGCTGTAAAATGCAGTTAAACTGTGGATGGCTCCTCCGATTTATAAGAGACTTGTAAGTGCTCCACATAGAATTTTTTCCCAGGCAAGTAGGAAGCTACAAGAAATACAGTATAAATGAGAAGCAAGTGGAGAGAGTCTGTAGAGAGCTAGGGATGAAGGAATCAACCCTAAAGAAGAGGGAGCTGGCCGGGCCTTGCCATCTAATAGGAGAAGCTAACAAACTCATGGCTTGCCCTGCTCAAGTGTGGCCAGCACAAGTCCTCACTGCTCTCTGGGCTGCACCCTGTCATTTCTTAGCCCGTGGACTGGGGGCTGTCTCCAAGAATCCCTTTGCAGGTGGGCGTAGCATGCTTTCTGAGACTCTTAGGAATCAGATCCAGAGGCTCAGGATCTACATGTGCTAATGGCCTCTCATAGCAGGCCTCTGGGGGAGCCCCACCACGCCCCACCATCACCCCCCTTGTCTTCCAGGCTATGTGATTGCTCCTCCCCTTCCAGCTGTCCTAGGTCACAGCCTGGCATCCCAAGAGCCAGCCAGTGAGTTCTGTGTCCCTGCCTCAGAGTCGTTTAAAACCTGTCCTGAGTTTGATATCAGAAAACCCTTTGATATCAAAAAGCCAGATGGAAGACCTGCCCTTTTTACAACTCCAAAAAACAGGTATTTTGATTTTGTAGGACCTGGGTGAATGTCCTCCATCCGGCACATTCTGCAGCTGTGAGCACTGGGGAAGCTGGTTCCTCACCTGGGGTGTTGCTGGTTTTTCATCTGTCCCTCCCCCGTCCACCCTGTGCCACATACGTGAGTGGCCTCGTGAATGGCTTGGTCTCTCCCCATTTCATGAAATGGGGGAAAGGCTGTGCTTCGGGCATGATGTGATAGGTGCTCCTGTAGGTGTGCCCAGATGGCAGCAAGGGAGGGAGGGTCCTGGTTTTCCTTCAAAGGGAAATATGAATTTGAGGGGAGCGGGTGTGAATTTTCATTTCAGAGCATCTAACAAGAGAGTGGTTTCAGATGAAAAATGATTCCAAGCCTGGAGCATAAAGATGCCTCTCTGTGTGAAGGGGGAGTTGGTGTGTAGGTGTGTGCCCCATGAGAGGAACTGACAGGAACCTTGAACTGATCTGAAGGTCAAAAAAAGGAACCTGAACTGGAGTTCAGAAGTGCCAGGTGATTGGGAAGTTTGGTTCTGCCTTTCCGAAAAAGTCTTTGAATAAGAATGCTCAGGCCAATTCAGTTGAACAAGCAGCTCTTGTTTAAGTTGCTGGCATCGGGTCAGGTGCAGGCCAGGTGATCAGTGCCAGCGGGAACCTTGGGTTGCAGGCACCTTTCAGTCGGGTGTCGTGAGCCCCCAGGCCGCCGGCAGAGCACTTACATGGTTAAGTGACGAGCCTGCGTGCTTTATCCCAGAAAGCCCCTTAGGGCTTCTCGTGGGTTCTCCCTGCTTGCGTTCTAGGTGTGTTGTTAGTGAGTTTACAGACAACCAAAATGTATTCCATGTTTCTCAAAATGTTACAACCAAAATTCACCCAGGAGAGTGAACCCTACCACCCACGTGTTCCCAAAGCCACAACCTCAGGCGGGAGCCAGGCAGCAGGGTGATGTGGTGAGCGAGCCCGCTTTCTCCATGGGTGTGAGCCCCCAGGGATCCCCCAGCGCTGAGGTTCTGGACACTGGCTGGGCCCCCAGGGTCCGGCTATCTGCTCCCAGCACAGGCTATCCATATGTTTCAGCACTCAGACCCCTGGAGGAGGCAGCCCTCTGCTGACCGAGGTGATGGCCATCTCTCAGAGCCTTGAGGGGAGCCCAAGGAACTGGGGGATATTCACTTGAGGCTCAGAGGCAGTAGAAGTCGAAAACCCAGAGGTCCTGAGAGCTTATCAGCAACTCAAGTCCCACCTCAGCACAGCCTCCTCCAAGTGCTGGCCTCAGGATGGCCTCTGGCAGAGCAGGCATCTTCCCCTACAGAGTCCCCAGGCGCCATATTTAAACGTCCCTGAGATGACTGCTCCGTCCTTCTGAGCATCTGCTCGGTGTGTTATGTTCATGGGCATTAGGAACAGGCATGTGACAGAGCATCTGTGAACTGAAGAAACAAACACTACAAAGAGAGAGTTCTTCTCTATAAGGAGGTTTGGCTTTGCCTCCTCAGAGCCCCCCTCCCACCCCCATAGGCGTCCCGGTCGTGTGAGCAGCTCCTGACCCCACGAAGCATGCAGCTGGGTCTCCCTTGGCTACCTGCTTTCCATGCTGAAAAAGCTGCAAGGAAGTGGGATAGCCAAGTTCTGTCCTGGGTCGTAATGTCTTTATTGATCTGGTCACATAAATTATTTTTTTTTTATTATTCACCAGAAATAAACTTGTAAAGGACTGAACCTGTGTGAAAGTCTCATGGGAATGGGAACATGGGAAAGAGGAAGAGGAGACTGTGTCTTTATCATGTGAGAGAAACTCCCCTTTGAGCACTAGCTCTGTAGTCACCAACCTGTGTTAGAAGAGGGGAGAGAGGTGTGTGTGTGTGTGTGAGTGTGAGTGAGGGAGGGAGGGAGAGGGAGACCAAGGCAAAGCCACAGGGAACCACTGAATTCCATACAGCATTGTTGACTCTGGAGGAAATTCAAACAAGAAATAGACCCTAAGTAGGAAGATGCTTGGAGAAGGAAATGGCAACCCACTCCAGTGTTCTTGCCTGGAGAATTCCAGGGATGGGGAGCCTGGTGGGCTGCTGTCCATGGGGTCACACAGAGTCGGACATGACTGAAGTGACTTAGCAGCAGCAGCAGCAGGAAAATGCTATTATCCTCTTCCTAAAGAAGCAGGGTCCCAGACAAGGAGTTCAGGCCGTGGGACTACACACATCCCCTGATGCGAAGGTTGCACAGCCAGATACACTGTGCAGATGTTCTTCTGTGAACCTGACTCGGAGCCTGACCCCGGAAGGATCATTTTACCTTCAGCAGCCGAGGCAGAAAGGCAGCCTCCAGAAATTGTGACTCCTCCTTCCTGTAGAGAGTGGGCACGCAGGTTGTTTGGCCAGAGTCCTTGTTTGGGGGAACCAGACTTGGTGAAACTGTGCATCATTTCTACTCTGTGAGAGGGTTATGTCAAAGAATCACCATAGCAACGGAGAGAATGTCACCACTGTGTCTGACATCTAAGAGGCTTTTTCCTCTTAAAATGGTGATTTAGAATCACTAAGCCCATTAGTCATGTTTTTCTATCTTTGACTTAAAAATGGGGGTGGGACTGACTACCAGAGACAGGAAGGTGGGAAGTCTGAGATGTGTGGTCCAAGAGTGGGTGCTAAGTCACTTCAGTCGTGTCCAACTCTGTGCGACCTCATAGACGGCAGCCCACCAGGCTCCCCCGTTCCTGGGATTCTCCAGGCAAGAACACTGGAATGGGTTGCCATTTCCTTCTCCAATGCATGAAAGTGAAAAGTGAAAGGGAAGTTGCTCAGTCACATCCAACTCTTCGTGACCCCATGGACTGCAGCCTACCAGGCTCCTCTGTCCATGGGATTTTCCAGGCAAGAGTACTGGAGTGGGGTGCCATTGCCTTCTCCAAAGAGTGGGTGGGGGGGCTAATGTTTGTGGGGTGCCCTGGATGAACTGCACTGGACATGCAACCCCCTCAGCCATGACTAACAATGGGGGAAGGTGCTGTGGCCATTTTTCAGAGGAACAAACAACTCAGCAGATCTGGGCAGTGGCAGGCGTGAGATTGGAAGCTGTCTGTGGGAATTCAGACCCTCTGCAGCTAAATCAGGTTGATTACAATAGAAGATTATCAAAAATTACTCACTGCCCCGTCACCTACTATGTGCAGCACACTAGGGCCCCTGTCTTATTCCTGGAGAATATCACCGTCCAGGGAGGACAAACCTGAGCCCAGACCTGGAGACAAAGGGCAAAACCCTAAATAGAACAGCCTTCGCGCAGAGGGCGTTTGGCCTGACTCCTGATGAATCGGTGTTCCTGGGCAGAGAAGCCAGGGGAGAAGGTGAAGGCAGCATTCCAGGCCATTGGAAGGGCACGTGCAAAGACCTGGATTCATGAGGAGTTGGTTGCTTAGGGGGACAAGTAAGGATTCAGTGTGGTCAGGGCTGGGGGCGAGTGGCATGGAGAGAGAGGTGGCCAGGAGCCCAAGGAGCGCCTTGCTCAGGCCAAGGTACTCGGGACAGTTGGCTGATGAATCGCTCTGCGGGGGCATCAGAAGAGAGATTCTGTCTTCACAGTTCAAGTGTGGGGATGACCTGACCATGGTCAGCAACTCGGGAGTAAGTGGGTCCCAAGCTGCTGGGCCTGAGATGTTCAGAGCAAGGAAAGAGGATGGGAGCGAGGCCACCAAGCCTCTCAGGGAGATCCCATAGCAGGAAGGACCAATGCCAGGAGTCGGGACAGGCTTTGCTTAGAGGGGAGAGGGGGTTTTGTCTCCAGATGGCCGGCACTTACTGAACTACTATACCAGTAGGTACTTGTGCCCAGGTGTGGGCCTTTATTACCCCGAGTCCCCACCACAACACGTAAAGCATGACCCATGTTGCTGTTTACTTCCCAGGCAAGAATCCTGGAGTGGGTTGCCATTTCCTTTCCCAGGGGATCCCAACCCAGGGATCGAACCTGTCTCCTACATTGCCAGGTGGGTTCTGTACCACTGGAGCACCTGGGAAGCCCAAAGCATAGGCAATCTTTCATCCTTATTGTATAGATAAGGGTGTTCTTGCCTGAAAAATCCCGTGGACAGAGAAGCCTGGCGGGCTACGGTCCCTGGGGTCACAAAGAGTCAGATGCGACTGAGCATACACACAGACATAGATAAGACTGAGGCCCAGAGAGGTTAGGTCACTTGGCTAAGGCCACACAGCCAACAGAACTGGGATCTCCCAACCACAGTGTTAAGATCAGTGGCCAAGCAGAAGCTGAAACTCCAGTTTGTTTCCAAAGCTCATTTTTAGCTAAGAGTTGATAGAGAAGCTATCTGAGCCTGGCAGATTGGATGGAAATTAGGCAGAGATAAAGAGAAAGACCTTGGAGCAGAGGGAGCCACATGTCATGTGGTAGAGCCTAGGACGTCCAAGAGGGGCTTCTGGGCAGGTGGGGCGGGTTGCAGGGACAGTAGGGACCACAGGAGTCGGTGGTGAGTCTGTGTCTGCATGAGGGTCACTGAATGGGCACCCGGCTAAGGAGCTTTTCTTTTTTAATGTACAGGTTACCACAAGCCTGGCTTGGCTCTCCTCTTACCCCAAAAATCCTGTTTGGGGGTCTTTTTCTCTCAGATCACAATTCTTTCCTGAGGTCTAAACCACCAGTGCTCAAGAGCAACCCTGTGGTTCAGAGCAATTCAGCCATATGTTTTTATTTGAACACTCTCCACCCTGAGCAGGGCAGGATTCCAGCAGGTTTGGTCCTTGAATATGCCAAAGCAAGAAGCCCCCAGTGCCCGGAGGCAGAAGTGCCCGGTGGGTCTGGCAACTTGTGTGTGTGTTGGGCGTAGGGGTGGGGGATGGGTACAGGCCCCCACAACAGGCCTGCGTACAGGCCATCATTAGGAGCTTCCTGTCTGCTTGGGCCTCTCTCTCCAGAGACTCTAGAACTTACTTTTTAGAAAGAGAATCCTGGTCAGTAATGCCCAGAACTGAATGTTGAAGAAGTTCTTTCTGGGTTCTCTGAGAGGCGGGCCATGTTGTAATTGTGGCAGCCCAGGGTGAGCAGGCACCTGAGCCAGGCCCCCAGTCCTGTGGTCCCAGCACCCCGATACTGTCGGGGCATTCAAGGAGAAGCAGGAAGGAAGAGGGAGACCAGACTCCATGGGCCTGAGGGAAGATGAAAATGGAAAGAGACTAAAAGGCGCAGTTGTACCCTTCAAAGGTCTTCAACCTTCCTGAAGAATGCAGTCTCCTGCAAGGGAGGTGAGAACAGTGCAGGTTGCCTTCTGCGGGGCTGAGGGCTGCGAGGGTGCGGGGCCTCAGGGCATGAGCAGCAGTGTGGGCCGGGGGGGAGGCCGCAGTCAATGGAGAACAGTTGGGCTGGGCTAGCTGCCAGGAGCAGGGAGGACATTGGGGGCCTAGGCCTGCAGGCAGGAAGGAGCAGGTGGAGAGAGAGTACCGCAGAGAGGCCAGGAGCTGGGGAGAGGAGTCGGGGCAGAGGTGTGCTCTGTGGAATCAGAGCTTCATCCGAAAGGAAGGAGAAGACAGAGAAGCAGAGGAGAGACGCAGCAAAGCCGTCAGGCTGGCTGCACTCTGCCTCAGGGCCACAGTCTTCACGCTCGCCCTTTATGTCTGCCAGCTCACCATGTGCTCACCTGATGCGTGGGATGTTTGTGCACCATGGAGCCCATTCTCGGTTTGCATCCTAGAGGGCCCCCTGTCTGCAGATTAGATGGCTCCTCCTGCCACTGGGGCTGTTCTGGCTTCCGGGGAGGAAAGCCCTCAGCACCCAAGATTGTGTCTTCTTCGTTAGGTGTTCTGGCAGGTTGTGACCACAGGGGGCAGTGTGGTTCCATGGGACACTGATAGAGCATTCCTGTTTTCCTTAAGGAAAACAAGAGGACATTTTGTGGGCAAATAAATGTAAGAATCATTGTATTAAATTTAGACAAACAAATGTCTTAATTCTGTATAAGGTGTCTTGGGGCCTGTAAGAAATGCATACATTGGGCTGGCCAAAAAGTTTGTTCAGAAAACCCGAACAAACTTTTTGACCAACCAATACATTGGCTACCTCCAAAAGGAGCATTTGACACATGGTTTTGCCCCAGTTTTTGTTTTTGTGCCTTGAAGTTCTTTTTCTTTTTATTCCAATATATTTTGAGGGACAGATGTTCTGAGGATCATGCCTTGGGAAACCCCGTCCTAAAATTCCAGTGGAATTACTGTTTTGTCCCCCCTGCCCCCTTAGCACACGTGGCTGGTGCTCTGTCTAGTGTTACTAGGTAATATTTCGTCTGTGCAGCAGCCTCATCTAGGTCACAGGCAGGGATCATATCTTGTCACATGTAGCTTTTCCAGCATCTAAAACTGAGCTGTGGATACATGAGAAATTCAGTGAAGATTGATTGCCCGGGTGATCGTTAGACCATGCAGTTTGCAGTCAGTGTTTATGACCTGGGGATCAGCTGTCTTGGACTCCAGCTTGGATTTGAACTTGAATAGAGAGGAAAAAAAAAAAAAAACCCAGTCACCATATACCACAGCTGTTCCTTCCCTTCCCACACCCTCATGGGGCCCCACCATGCCACAGGGCAACACTTTTGCTAAAATAATTCCTCAGAAAATTGCTTTCCTGGGATTCCCTTCCTAAGACAGCTGCAAGGAAGCACAACTTGATCCTATATATCCTGAAACCTCCTGGTAACACCATTGTTCAGAAAAATCCAGAAGATGGGTTCTAGCCACTAGGGGGTTGTTAATAAAATATTGAAAACACCTCAGATGCTGTGAGCTGATGACTGTAAAATGGTGCTCATGGCCCAAATCCCAGCGGAATGTGGAGGCCATCTGGAAAAAAGGGAAAGGCTGAGCTGGAGGTTTCTTTAATAAACCCAGAGTTCCCCCTTGCAGCTGCAGGGCACCTGAAATGTGACTCTCCAGCCCCTCTTCCTTCCTTTCCCTGACCTCATAAGGCAGCACGGTGAGGTGCAAAGAGCACACCTGGGGGGCTCTGGACTTAGGAGAGACGTGACTTTCAGGCAGTCACTTCCTTCCAAGCCTGTGGGATATGGACTGAACACTGTACTTCACCTCCCAACATCTGCTTATCCTGCGGAGCTGCAGCAGTAATTTCAGAGAGTTGACCAACAAGTCTACAGCTGGCCTGATTAGTCCAAGTGTTGGGGGAAACACTGGCTGAAACTGCCCACCCTGGCCAGGAGCAGTGAATTATCTCATAGGCATGAGTTACATCACAACAGGAAGACCTGGTGAGGAATACATAACTACCAAGCTACCACCAACTGGAAGAATACAGGAAAGGTCAAAAGGAGAGAGAAGACTCCAGTCTATTTGTCCTGCCAACCTCCCAGAAGCCTTCTCATTGGAATCCATCTTGGCTGAGCGATGCGCATGCCACTAGGAAGAACCCTGAGTCGTAGTAACTGGCCAGAGACAACGGGGAAACTAACCCCATCACCATAAGACTCAAGGGCCATGTGGCAGAGACGTTCTCCTGGGTCCTCTTACCCTGCTGCCCTCCACCCAGGCACCCCTTCCCAATAAAATCTCTTACTTTGTCAGCACATGTGTCTCTTTGGACAGATCACTTTTGAGTGTTAGACAAGAGCCCACTCTCAGACCCCCGGAAGGGGTCTCCCTTCTTGCAGCACCATGACAGCACCATTCCTCCCAATGGTGATTGGTTCTCAGATGAACTAAAACCTGGTTTGGCCAAGGAACTGGGAAGAAGTGTCTGCTGGGGCATCAGCCTCCCCACCCCGCAATCAGTATTGGATCAAGAAGCCTCTTCTGACCACAAGTAAAACCAGCCTCGGGATGGAGCCTTCACCAAGGATGGCAAAGATAATCAAAGAATCTGGGTATTTGGTGACATTGTTGATCAACATGTCTAACTAATTCTTTCATACATCCCAGTCCCTAACCACATACATTCCTGCCATGTTTAAGCCAGCCTGAGTTGCCAACACAGTGTAATTGATCCCAGGCAGCAGTCACATGCGGAAAGGCCAGCAAGCATCTGGTCACAGAGTAGGCATTCAATAAAGTTTTCTTTTTGCCTCCTGCCTACATAAATGCAATCTTGAGAATGTGTCCCAAGAAAATTCCATCTTTTCCACTTTCAAGAGTTAAATCAGGTACTCTCCTGTGAGCCTAATATGGTGCTAGACTCATGGCAGGCTTCAGTAAATATTTGAATGACTCTCAACCTGGGACTCACCTCTAAACGGTGATGTTGGCCCTGCCTGGACTCCAGCTTATGGCTGGCTCAGTAGGAATGGGAAGTAATAATGGATGTGCATGTAAAGAGCAGAGGTCTCAGTCCCATTTCTCGACTTGGGGATGAGCACTAGGAGCACCGGTCCTCCACTTCCTCCTCCCTCCAGTCTCCATGCCTGCTCTCTCAGACATCTGCTACTGGTAAGGTGGTGCTGTCTGTGGCCAATCACCTACAAAGCAAACCATCTGAGGAATGTCTGGTATGCAGGGTTATGTGGTATGGCGTGGGTTTGTTTTTTCTGTTCATCACTTGGCAAGGGAATCCTGAACTATTTTGTCTGGAGGCACAAGCATAGAGCTGAGGACCCCAGGGGAGTGGAAATTAGTGGGAGGGAGCGAGACAGTTCAGCCTCTCTTCCTGCACCTGGGACTGCGTGGCGCCATCGTCTACCTGGTGGTGTTTGCTCAGGCCCTGGCTTTTTCCTCTGGTCCCCCAGTGGAAGTCAAGTTAAAATACAGAAGCAGAAGTAGCAGCAGGAGGAAGACACTTCCTTGGGAAGGAAAGTTATAGGGAGAATAAGACAAGCAGGAGGCTGAGCCGTTTATAACACAGATTCAGTGTCTGGCTCCTGGGCTTTGTGTAGGGGACAGAATGTGGCCTGGGAGTCATGGGATTTAGGTTCTGGCTCTAGCTGAATTTCAGCTCCTGGTCTTGTTTTTGCTGATTGGATAGAGCTTCTCCATCTTTGGCTGCAAAGAATATAATCGATCTGATTTCGGTGTTGACCATCTGGTGATGTCCATGTATAAAGTCTTCTCTTGTGTTGTTGGAAGAGGGTATTTGCTATGACCAGTGCATTTTTCTTGGCAAAACTCTGTTAGTCTTTGCCCTGCTTCATTGCATGTTCCAAGGCCAAATTTGCCTGTTACTCCAGGTGTTTCTTGATTTCCTACTTTTGCATTCCAGTCCCCTATAATGAAAAGGACATCTTTTTTGGGTGTTAGTTCTAAAAGGTCTTGTAGGTCTTCATAGAACCGTTCAAATTCAGTTTCTTCAGCATTACTGGTTGGGGCATAGACTTGGATTACTGTGACATTGAATGGTTTGCCTTGAAATTGAAGAAAGTAGGGAAAACTACTAGACCATTCAGGTATGACCTAAATCAAATCCCTTATGATTATACAGTGGAAGTGAGAAATAGATTTAAGGGCCTAGATCTGATAGATAGAGTGCCTGATGAACTATGGAATGAGGTTCGTGACATTGTACAGGAGACAGGGATCAAGACCATCCCCATGGAAAAGAAATGCAAAAAAGCAAAATGGCTGTCTGGGGAGGCCTTGCAAATAGCTGCAAAAAGAAGAGAAGCGAAAAGCAAAGGAGAAAAGGAAAGATATAAACATCTGAATGCAGAGTTCCAAAGAATAGCAAGAAGAGATAAGAAAGCCTTCTTCAGTGATCAATGCAAAGATATAGAGGAAAACAACAGAATGGGAAAGACTAGGGATCTCTTCAAGAAAATCAGAGATACCAAAGGAACATTTCATGCAAAGATGGGCTCAATAAAGGACAGAAATGGTGTGGACCTAACGGAAGCAGAAGATATTAAGAAGAGGTGGCAAGAATACACAGAAGAACTGTACAAAAAAGAGCTTCACGACCCAGATAATCATGATGGTGTGATCACTGACCTAGAGCCAGACATCCTGGAATGTGAAGTCAAGTGGGCCTTAGAAAGCATCACTACGAACAAAGCTAGTGGAGGTGATGGAATTCAAGTGGAGCTATTCCAAATCCTGAAAGATGATGCTGTGAAAGTGCTGCACTCAATATGCCAGCAAATTTGGAAAACTCAGCAGTGGCCACAAGATTGGAAAAGGTCAGTTTTCATCCCAATCCCAAAGAAAGGCAATGCCAAAGAGTGCTCAAACTACCGCACAATTGCACTCATCTCACACGCTAGTAAAGTAATGCTCAAAATTCTCCAAGCCAGGCTTCAGCAATATGTGAACCGTGAACTTCCTGATGTTCAAGCTGGATTTAGAAAAGGCAGAGGAACCAGAGATCAAATTGCCAACATCTGCTGGATCATGGAAAAAGCAAGAGAGTTCCAGAAAAACATCTATTTCTGCTTTATTGACTATGCCAAAGCCTTTGACTGTGTAGATCACAATAAACTGTGGAAAATTCTGAGAGAGATGGGAATACCAGACCACCTGATCTGCCTCTTGAGAAATCTGTATGCAGGTCAGGAAGCAACAGTTAGAACTGGTCATGGAACAACAGACTGGTTCCAAATAGGAAAAGGAGTACGTCAAGGCTGTATACTGTCACCCTGTTTATTTAACTTATATGCAGAGTACATCATGAGAAATGCTGGACTGGAGGAAACACAAGCTGGAATCAAGATTGCTGGGAGAAATATCAATAACCTCAGATATGCAGATGATACCACCCTTATGGCAGAAAGTGAAGAGGAACTAAAAAGCCTCTTGATGAAAGTGAAAGTGGAGAGTGAAAAGGTTGGCTTAAAGCCCAACATTCAGAAAACGAAGATCATGGCATCTGGTCCCATCACTACATGGGAAATAGATGAGGAAACAGTGGAAACAGTGTCAGACTTTGTTTTTCTGGGCTCCAAAATCACTGCAGATGGTGACTGCAGCCATGAAATTAAAAGACGCTTACTCCTTGGAAGGAAGGTTATGGCCAACCTAGATAGCATATTCAAAAGCAGAGACATTACTTTGCCAACAAAGGTTCACCTAGTCAAGGCTATGGTCTTTCCTGTGGTCATGTATGGATGTGAGAGCTGGACTGTGAAGAAGGCTGAGCGCCGAAGAATTGATGCTTTTGAACTGTGGTGTTGGAGAAGACTCTTGAGAGTCCCTTGGACTGCAAGGACATCCAACCAGTCCATTCTGAAGGAGATCAGCCCTGGGATTTCTTTGGAGGGAATGATGCTCAAGCTGAAACTCCAGTATTTTGGCCACCTCATGCGAAGAGTTGACTCATTGGAGAAGACTCTGATGCTGGGAGGGATTGAGGGCAGGAGGAGAAGGGGCCGACAGAGGATGAGATGGCTGGATGGCATCACTGACTCGATGAATGTGAGTCTGGGTGACCTCCGAGAGCTGGTGATGGATAGGGAGGCCTGGCGTGCTGCAGTTCATGGGGTCGCAAAGAGTCGGACACGACTGAGCGACTGATCTGATCTGATCTGATCTAGCTGAATGATTCTGGGAACATTCCTTGATTTCTTGGAACCTCTTTGTTTTCAAAACAAACCTTTCCAAAGGTTTTCTACACTCTCAGTAGGTGAATACACCCAGAGAGAAGTCTCTTCAAACACCCAGCATGACCACTGCATCTTGGTAGATCTGATATTGGAGGTCTCCATTTGTATCCATGGATGAGGGTGTCAAAATATAATTTTAAAATAAAAGCTAAAAAACATGAATCTTATACAAATATAGAGTGAACATACATCAAGGATTTATTGAACTCATTCATGAAGGAACCAGCAGAATGGCAAGTTTCATTCAAAAAGAAAAATATTAATCATTGCTGGAATAGAGTATGTGGGCTATCACTGTTAAATTAATTATTTTATAAGGCAGCGAAACTATAACCATTGGGTTGTAATCTCTTCTTCCAGACAAAATCATGGCGCCTCTGTAGGACAAGAATTAGCTGGCAATACTGTCAGTCTCCTATGATTTCACATCCGTTTGAAGTAATCCAGTGCTTCAGTCAACTGGTAAATAGAAGGTCAAAACAAAGGAATATATCCCTAGAAAACTCGATAAGCCTCTAGTGTGTCTCCATGCAGTTTTTCTTTTTCCTAACTCCACGTTTTGGATACTTGAGCTGATGACCACCACCCCCCAAGGCTGTTGTAACCTAGAAGAGTGTGATAATTCACATTAGAAGACCACGAGGTTCAAATTGTGGCCCACCACTTTGTGTGCGTATTCACGTCTATACTCTCTGAGCCGTAGTTGCATCATCTAAGATTTTTCAAGTTAGGATAACAATACCCTCTCTTCCATCTCACAGAATTTTTGCGAGAATCAAATAAGAGTGAATAAAACAGCAGATGGGGTCAGTCATTGTTCTGGCTTTTGATTTATAGTGGACCAGCCACTGGGCTCAGCCCCAGCACGTGAAGCGAGGCCTTTGATGAAAAGCAGGCTACGCTGCAAAGCCCTTAACTCTCTGGGGTGCTCCGGCGAACTGTGGTGCATCCAAACGAGCGGGTACCACCTTCATGCCAAGCTAGGAGAATAATGATTGCAAGAGCCTTTGACGATCTTAGTCATATAAGGGTCAGAACCACTGTGAAGGCTGTTTGTGACAGTGGAGCTTTGGAGGGACACCTCATCGAGCGTCATCTCCTCAGCCATCCCAGCGTGCACTCAGAAGCAGGCGTCTGCCACTGTCTTAACCAGGGGCTGGCAAACTTTTACCATGGGGCCAGATGGTGGATATTTAGGCTTGGCAGGCCACACATAGCATCTGTTGTGGCATCGACTTTGTTTTTATTTTTGTCTTTTTAAAATGTAAAGGCCATTTTGGGGCTCCCCGACTGTATAAAAGTAAACAGCAAGCTGAATTTGGCCCACAGACTACAGTTTGCCAACCCAGGTGTTACTAGCTTCAGAGGCAAGTGAATTGCCCCCGAGTCCTGTTTTCTTCATTTGCAGCCGTGTGAGTTTAGGCGAGCTTCCTTATCTCCCTGAGCCTAAATGTCCTTCTTAAAATTTTTTCACAAAATACTGGTTGCTCATCTACTGTCTTGCCAAGCACAAGTGTTTATGAGGCTGAAATAAAATGAAAAAGTCCCAGCATGTCCAAGGAATGTGGCAGGAGGCTTCACTGCTATTGCCTAAACCTGACAGTGGTTTGGACTCCCCTGAGCCAAGGAGGGTCACAGAAGGGGAGTTTGCTTCCATGACGATGGCCTGGAATCAGGCAGGGCTACGTGACAGCACCCCGAGGACTCAGATTCAGTTTGTCTCAGTTGGGTTCTGAGCATCAGTATTTTTTAAAGGCTTCCTTGATGAGAAAGACCTGCAGCCAAGGATGAGAACTCTGCCCTGCAGGAGTCACCCACTCACCATACACAGACATCTGCTCCAGGTGGGCTGAAAGCTGTTATCCATGCAGACAGCGTGGTCCCTCTGCTGGCCTCATTCCCACCTGCATCCAGCTAAGCCTGGTGTCCTTCAAAGCAAAGCCTTTCTCCAGTCCACTGTGGGTCAAACTCCAGCTCCGGGCATCAGCTCGGAAGACTGTTTCATGTCAAAATCAATAACAAGTGTTTTACTGAAAGCACAGAAATGGCAACAGTAGTGGTAGCCAGATCTCCTGCTGTGACCGCCTCAGGGAAGGAAGCTGGCCTTTCAGGGCAAGGCCTAATGCAGGCCTGTTGTCTGACATGTAGACTAGCCCCCTCTCCAAGCCCTGATCATAGACTCAGAGACTGAGGCTCAGAGAGGTCACCTAGCTGGCTCAAGGCCACAGAGTTAAGCGACAGTTTTGGTAGAGACGTGCAATGAACCTCCAGTGAGAAGATTCCTCCTGTGAATTGCACTCCTGTGGTCTTATTGGAACACTTCCCTTTATGACATTTTCTTTGTGACCGTGAGAACAAAACATTTATGCTGAGAATATCCAAGGGGCATTTTTTTTTTTTTTTTTTTAATCTCAAAGGCTTATGGTTAACTCTTATTTAAGAAGCAAATTCCTCCTCCCTTTATGGGAATTCAGACTCTGGGCAGTTCTGAGCGGGAGCTGTCCAAGTTGTCATGAATTTGCTTTTATGCAATAAATACATTCCTGAAGACTGGATAAGTAAAATTACTACTTCATAATTTAAAGGGAATTCCTGTGTATGTTTCGGAGTTTTGTTTGTTTTGTTTTAGAAATAGGAGACTCCTTCTGCAAAAAGAATCATTTACCTTTATTTGGTTTGCAGATCTGGATTTTGGCATATTGGGTTTTCTTAATTGCTTCTGTAATTTTGACTGTTTTTTTACTGACAATTCTTCAGTTCTCACAGACAGAGTCTGTGCTTTGTGAATACCAACCCTTAGTTCCTAGATGGAAGCAGTAAATGTTTCTTCAGAACCCTTGTGCCAGTCATTGCTGGACCAGATCACATCCACTGCCTCATTCACCACTCAACGGTTCTGCAGCATGAGTTGTATTGTCTCCATTTGATAGATAAAGATACTGAGGTACAATATCTCTATCTGATAAAGGGTAGAAATGGTATTCCGACCCAGTTCCGTCTGATTCCAGGGCAAGTGGCCTTTCCAAATCAAGAAGCCCATGGTTTTTCTCATCATTGAAAAACCAAAACAAAGAAACTGCATCCTCCACGCCTGCGTCCCTCTGTGTGAACACGCTGAGCACTGGCTGTGTAGCTAGGAAACTGGATGCTGGGAAGTGGATGGAGTCAGGGGACCTGTCTTCATATCCTGGCTCTTGGGTCTATGTGTAACTCACCTACCCTCAGTAAATCTCAGCCTTCCAAGTGATGAGGTGGGAAAGGGGGTGCAGTTGGACTAGATTGGTAGTTTTCTTTAAAAAAAATTTTTTTTTTAAAATTTGGCTGTGCCAGGTCTTCGTTGTAGATCTTCAGTCTTCGTTGTGGGCACGTGGGATCTTTAACTGTGTCATGTGGGATCTGATTCCCTGACCAGGGATCGAACCCAGGCCCCCTCCATTGGGAACGCAGAGTGTTAGCCACTGAACCACCAGGGAAGTCCCTAGATTGGTGGTTTTCACACTAAATTTTCCTGGAGTCCAAGGTTTTCAGAAGGTTCCCAGGAGCCTCTTCTGCAGGAATGTGTGAAGGGGACGCTGAAAGTCAGGACCCTGTACCTGCTTCAATGGAGCTGCTTTTATCTGCTTTCATGTTGGGCTTCCATGTGTATTTCCACTTGGAAAAGGGGTCTGGTGCTTTAAGAACTCAAACACAAAGGCGATCTCCAGGTCCCTTCTAGCCTCATCTCCCCATTAATGTGTAAATATTAACACCAGGCACTGTGTCCTCTGCTGGGGAGCAGAGGACCCTGCCCTCTGAGAGCAGGACAGGCAGGGAGGCGGGGCAGGGGAGAGGCTCCCTGGCCACGTGAGCACTCCTCTGTCCAGGGGAGAAGCCCTCTGTGCCCACACTCTCCTGCAGAGGCTGTGGGGCCCAGTGAAAGAGCAGCTATGGGCCAGAAGTCAGGAGACCTGACTCTGGTGACAGCTCTATGCCCTCCTCTGTGTCATCTTGGGCGGGTTGTGAAAACCCCTCTGAGCTTTCATTCTCTCAAGTCACAGGCTTTTGAGAGTAAAATAAGAGGGTGGACATGGATCTTGACACAAACGATGTTAGTATCATTGTATTAATGAAAAGAAAATCAAGGCAGGAGGATCCACGTGAAGCCAGCAGGCTCCAAGCTCCAGTTCTGCATCCTTGGGTAAAGCATCCTCGCCTTTGGTAGAGCCAAGCTGGCAGGTGTGCCCTGATCCTGGTATTGAGGTGCTGTCTTTTAAGTGTGAAGTGTCCCTTCTTCCTAAATAGCTTATGTGCCATGACTTGTGATGCCTGGGACAGACTTCAGTCACCTTAGGCCTCCAATAGCCCATTATTGCATGCATTTGGGGAATGACAACGAAGTGGTTAAAAAAAACCAGGCTGTCTGTTCAGATCCTGCTCTGCTGCTTAATATTCCTTGTGCTTTGGTTTCCCTACTTAAAAGAGAGAACTAGAAATGGGAACTGTATCAGAGAATTATGGTGAGAATTCAATGCTCTATGACATAAAGGCCTAGAAAGGCACCTGGCCTGTAGAGAGGGTTTAGTTTGTATTAACCATCATGATACTATCTGTATACTTGGCTGTCTTTGGCACCTCGTGTAGTACAAGCAAGAGCTGAAAACTAGTGCAATAAATGAATAACAGCTTATGTTTTTGTCATTTCTGTTAAAAGAACCTTACGCATATTAACTTATGCAATCTTCATATAGCTCTATTATGTATTACTTACTGTTTCTGTTTTCTGGATGAGGACACAAAGCACATAGAACTTAGTTATCTGACCCAAGGGTACTCAGCCACAAAGTGACAGAGCCAGTATCTGAGCGCGGGCAGTCGGAACTTGGCAGTTTTTACTCTTCTCTCCTCCCCCACTAATGTTTTTGTCAGAACATTCACCCAGTTATACATGAATATATTTTCAAGTTAAAAAATGTAGAACTATGAAGAGGCATGATAATCAAAAATCAACTTACGTGCGATCACCCAGAAACGAACACCTGGTTGGCTTCATGTGCTGTGTCTGAGGTTATGTCTGTGCAGAATACTTTCATACTGAGATCATGACACCATCACACTTTATCCTGAGCCTGTTGTGGGTGGAATTATGTCCCCCCAAATTCATATGTTTAAGTCGCAACACCCACCCCCAGTACCTCAGAATATGACCTTATTTGGAAACAGGGTCTTTATAGAATGAGTCAAGTTACAGTGAGGTCATGAGGGTGGTCCCTAACCCAACTTGATTGGTGTTACTGTGAAAAGAGGAAATGTGGACTCAGGGACACATGGAGGGAAGACAGCCACCTACAAGCCAAGGAAGGAGACCTGGAACAGATGCTTTCCTCCCCGCCCTCAGAAGGACCAACTCTCTACTGAACCTTGGTCTTTAAATTCTAGCCTCCAGATCTGTGAGACAGTATACTTCTGCTTGAAGCCTCTTAGTCTGTGCTGCTTTGTTCAGCAGCCCAAGCAGACTACAGCAGCGGTCTTGTGATCTCTTCCTACCCCCTGTTTTTTATTGGAGTCTAATTGCTTTACAATGTGGTGTTAGTTTCTACTGTACAGCAAAGGGAATCAGTTGTATGGACACATATATCCTGTCCCACTTGAGCCTCCCCCCTCCACCCCCCATCACTCCCCTCTAGGTCATCACGGAGCACAGAGCTGAGCTCCGCGTGCTGTAAAGCATCCTCCCGCTAGTTACCCGTTTTACATGTGGTAGTATGTATATGTCAGTCCTACTCCCCCGGTCTGCCTCACCCTCCTCTTCCCCTGCTGTGTCTACATGTCCATTCTCTACATTGGCAACCTGCCCTGCTGCTGAGCATATACCCTGAGAAAACTGTCATACAGAAAAGATACATAGACCCCAGTGTTCACTGCAACACTCTTTACAATAGCCAGGACATGGAAGCAACCTGGAACGCCAGTGACAGACGAAGGGAAAAAGAAGATGTGATACGTGTATGCAGTGGAATACTACTCAGCCATGAAAAGGAATGAGACTGAGTCATCTGTAGTGATGTGGGCAGACCTAGATTCTGCCACACAAAGTGAAGTAAGTCAGCTTACCTCTAGCGACTTATCTCGAACCCCAATTCCTTCCCCCTCACTTCCAGATCCCATCCACAGATCAACAATGTCTTTCATCCCCTCCCTGATGGAGTCCTCACCCTGACTCACTTCACAGATGAACAACCAGAGCCACTCCTATTGCATAGCCTTTCCTACTGTGAGCAAATCAGTGCAGGGTCCCTTTAATCTTTTAAATGGATCCAAATCATCTTTAATTAGAGCCATGTTCTGCTCTGGGTGATGGGACCAGAAAGCCTTTTGAAACCCTAAGGGAGTATCTCACTGTGGACTTTTTGGTCCCCACTAAGACCTCAACTTTCCTGAGAAAAGGTCAAGATTGTGAAGAAGCAGATGGAGAAGTTGTCCCTAGCTGGGTATCATGGGGAAGAAGGGCTGTCCACAAGCTATTGTCAGTGTTTCAAAAAAAAAAAAAAAAAGGCCTATCAGACACCAGAGTTTTTATTCTTAACAGAGCAGGATGGAGTACCAGGCCAACTGTCCAGATCACCAGTCCGTGAAGGCACCAGAACACCAGCCAACCAAGTCAGAAAGATGGTGCCACTTAATCCCTATCTCCAAGTATAGCACCCTATTTAGCTGGTTAAAGGTAAGTGAAGGATGGGACTTCCTTGGCTGTTCAGTGGCTGGGCCTCCGTGCTCCCAATGCAGGGAACCTAGGTTCGGTCCCTGGTCAGGGAACTAGATCTCACCTGTTGCAATGAAAGATCCCGCATGGCCCAACTAAGACCTGGGCAGTCAAATAAATACTTGGGGGGGAAAAAAAGACAAGTGGAAGTGACATTTTCTAGAGGAAATGAGGGTGGAAAGTCCCTCTGTGGAGCCTCTAGGCTGCTCCCACGAGAGACCTTCACCGAGTACTCTTGGAGGCCGGGGATGGGACCAGCAGCCCTAAGCCTGGACAGTAAGTGGGCCCTGCAGGGCCAGGGTCAAGCAGCTGGACGCATGAAAACTAGTGATGCTTACTCTGTGCTGACCACTGGAAAGTTGCTATCCAAGTTTGAAATCCTTTTAGATGCCTCCCAGGAGGTTATTAGCTTGGAACATCACAAAGACAAAAAAAAGAAAATGATGAAATTCAGTTGAGTGAAAAATGAAAGAAAACTTTTAAACCACACAAATAGACATTGTGACTACAAGTATGTTAATACCTCTGTCCTGGCTGGGCGTGAGAGAGTCAAGACACCCAGTCACAAATGACCGAAAACTGGTAAGGAAAGACATTTTCTAATAAGTTAAATTGTATTATATCTAGAGCAGATAGACATAAGAGAGAAGTATAACGTTTTATTAAAAAAACACTGTTTCTCTCTATTCATACTCTATATTGTTTTGGGGAAGGGTTAACAAGACAGCTTCCCAGATGTCGCTAGTGGTAAAGAATCCACCAGCCATTGCAGGAGACACAAGAGACTCGGTTCAATCCCCGGGTCAAGGAAGATCCCCTGGAGAAAGAAATGGTGCCCCACTCCAGTATTCTTGCCTGGAAAATTCTATGAGCAGAGGAGTCTGACAGGCTACAGTCCGTGGGGACCGCAAAGATTGGACATGACCGAGCACACGAGCAAGGGTGCACAAAATCTACATTTTAGTTGAAACTGAAAGGCCAAGTGTTAAAATAAATATTCAACATCAGTCAAATATCATGATTATAGAATAACTTTGAGAATACAAGAATAAGGCTGAAATTTTACTTTTAATTATTTTATAATTTTATTAAGGGAAGTGTTATTTTAGTTAAAATTTCAAACCCTTAAACTTTAATCTGATGCTACAAGGGGAAAAAAAAAAAAACACAGCAATATCAGTTTTCAGATTGCTCCTGTGGTTACTATGCTACACATTTCTATTGCTAAGTAGGTGTCACACTTAGCTGACACACATCATATATCTAACCTTTTGACACAAGACAGTATAACGTAGGAAAACATTTTTCAATAAACTGTTTTTGTTTTTTTGGCTCTTTATTATTTATTTTATAACAGAATCATTAAAAGTGATGAGAACTCAGCTGAAGGAAGGTTTTTTAATCAATCATTTTGTTGAAAACTTGATTAATGTAAAAATGTTAGAAAGGCTTTCTAGAGAATTCATTTACTCTGGACCTTGAATTAATCAATGTTACATGCTTTCTAAAGCTTGACATAACTTGTTTTTAACACCAGTTAAGGCTCAATCCCCCATAAGTTTCGGTGCTTCTGATTTTATGATTTTTCTTAACTGTTGTAGGCATAAAAATGAACCCTCAAAGATTTGTTGTTGTTCTTTGGTCACCAAGTTGTGTCTGACTCTTTGCAACCCCAGGGACTGCAGCATGCCGAGCCTCCCTGTACCTTACCACCTCCCAGAGTTTGCCCAAGTTCATGTCAGTTGAGTTGGTGATGCCATCCAAACCATCTCAGCCACTGACCCCTAAAGATGCTTATATTCTAAGACTCAAAACCTGTGAATATATCACATTACATGGCAAAAGAGACTTTTAATGTGTGATTAGGTTAAAATCTTGAGATGGGGTGATTATCCCGGATTATCTGGGTGAGCCCAGGATAATCACAAAGTCCTCATAAGAGGGAAGCACAGGAGTCAGAGTTAGAGAAGGAAATGGGAAGACAAAAGCAGAAGTTAAAGTGATGTGATGACTGACTTGATGATGGGAAGGGGCCTTGAGCCAAGAAATGTGGGCTGCCTCTGGAAGATGGACAAGGCAAAGATCAGATTCTCCCCAGAGTCTCTGTAAGAACATAGCTCTGCCGACACCTTGAAGTTCGCTCAGTAAAACCTACTTTTCAGTCTGACCTCCAGAATGGTATGATTATAGATTTATGTCATTTTAAGCAACTAAATTTGTGGTTAATTTCTTAGAGCAACAATAAGAAACTTTGGGAAAAAAAATTTTTTTTTAATCCTTGTGCTTCCATTTGTAAAAATGGTTAGCAGTCTATAGCAACTGCTTTGACAATTAAAAAATTTAGCATTTATAATTCAAAACTGTAACAAATGATCTTTTCAAGCATTTTTTTGAAATCTGTTGTAAAGTGTGATGAGTGAGATAAAAATATATTTTTGAAAACCTCATTTTTCTCTAACACTTCATTGTTTCATATTCTCTATATCAGTTCCGTTCAGTCGCTCAGCCATATCTGACACTTTGCAACTCCATGGACTGCAGCACACCAGGCTTCCCTATCCATCACCAATTCCCAGAGCTTACTCAAACTCATATCCATAGAGTCAGTGATGCCATCCAACCATCTCATCCTCTGCCATCCCCTTCTCCTCCCACCTTCAATCTTTACCAGCATCACGGTCTTTTCAAATGAGTCAGTTCTTTGCATCAGGTGGCCAAAGTATTGGAGTTTCAGCTTCAGAATCAGTCCCTCCAATGAATGTTCAGGACTGATTTCCTAGGATGGACTGATTGGATCTCCTTGAAGTCCAAGGGACTCTCAAAAGTCTTCTCCAACACCACAATTCAAAAGCATCAATTCTTCAGAGCTCGACTTTCTTTATAGTCCAACTCTCACATCCATGCATGACTACTGGAAAAACTATAGCTTTGCCTAGACTGACCTTTATCAGCAAAATAATGTCCCCTGCTTTTTAATATGCTGTCTAGGTTGTTCATAGCTTTTCTTCCAAGGAGCAAGCATCTTTTAATTTCATGGCTGAGGTCACCATCTACAGTGATTTTGGAGCCCAGAAAAATAAAATCTGTCACTGTTTCCATTGTTTCCCCATCTATTTCCCATGAAGTGATGGGACTGGATGCCACGATCTTAGTTTTCTGGATGTTGAGTTTTAAGCCAACTTTTTTACTACCCTCTTTCACTTTTATCAAGAGGCTCTTTAGTTCTTTGCTTTCTGCCATAAGGGTGGTATCAGCTGTATATCTGAGTTTATTGATATTTCTCCAGGCTATCTTGATTCCAGCTTGGGCTTCATCCAGCCTGGCATTTCACATGATGTACTCTGCACAGAAGTTAAATAAGGGAGGAGCTAAGATGGCGGATGAGTAGGACGGGGAGAATACTGTCTCCTCCACAAATCCATTAAAAGAACATTTGAATGCTGAGTAAATTCTACAAAACAACTTCTGAATGCCGGCAGAGGACATCAGGCACTTAGAAAGATAATTTATTGTCTTCAAAAGGAGATTACGACCCCTGCAGTAACTCCTTTTGTGGAGAAGTGGCGCAGACACCAGCATTTGCTATTAGCAAGTGGGGGCTGGGCTAGGAGGAGTGGCGCGGCCTGCATCGCTTTGAGAAAGGATTTGACCTAGCTATCCTGAGCACTATCTGAGCGAAATAACCAGACTGTCAGTTATCTACTACATCAAAAGCCAGCCCTAACTTAAGACACCACCAGGACTACGTACGAACAAAGGACTGCACAGAGATAGCCGGCTGCAGACCGTCCCACTCCAGTGACAGGCAGCCAGAGCCAGAAGCGGGCAGTCACAGCCCTAGAGAGATGTTGACTACAAAACTGTAAGCAGGTTTCTGTGCTAACTCACGCTTCTTGGGGCTCTGGATGGTCAACATCTGCCTGAGAAAGTGCACCAGTTGTATACCCAGAAAACTGAGCGGCGGGGAGGTGATAAGTCGCAGCAGCTGCACTCGCTAAACACTTCATCACCTGAGCTACTCAGACCTGGGAAGGGCATAAAATGCAGACTCAACCTGTGCTTCTGAACCTGGAGTGCCTGAACCTAGCCGGCTTAGATTTGGGTGTTCATCTCTGCCTCCTCTGTAACAGGGCAGAGATCAGATATTGAAAAGACCAGTAAACTGCCTCAATAAAGAGAATTCAACAAACTACCAGAATATAGTAAAGTGAAAGTGAAAGTGAAAGTGAAGTCGCTCAGTCGTGTCCGACTCTTTGCGACCCCGTGGACTGTAGCCCACCAGGCTCCTCCGCCCACGGGATTCTCCAGGCAAGATATACTGGAGTGGGTTGCCATTTCCTTCTCCAGGGGATCTTCCCGACCCAGGGATCGAACCCAGGTCTCCTGCATTGCTGGCAGACGCTTTAACCTCTGAGCCACCAGGGAAGCCCATCACCAGAATATAGTAAGGACACTCTAAACTTGGCAATTTTAACAAGATGAAGAGACAAAAGAATACCCAGCAGCTAAAGGAACAGGATAAATGCCCACCAAACCAAACCAAAGAGGAAGAGATAGGGAATCTACCTGATAAAGAATTCCGAATAATGATAGTGAAATTAATCCAAAATCTTGAAATCAAAATGGAATCACAGTTAAAGAGTCTGGAGACAAGGATTGAGAAGATGCAAGAAAGGTTTAATAAGGACCTAGAAGAAATAAAAAAGAGTCAATACATAATGAATAATGCAATAAGTGAGATCCAAAACACCCTGGAGGCAACAAATAGTAGAATAACAGAGGCAGAAGATAGGATTAGTGAATTAGAAGATAGAATCCTAGAAATAAATGAATCAGAGGAGAAAAAAGAAAAACGAATCAAAAGAAATGAGGACAATCTCAGAGACCTCCAGGATAACATTAAATGCTACAACATTCGAATCATAGGAGTTCCAGAAGAAGAAGAAGATAAAAAGAAAGACCATGAGAAAATACTTGAGGAGATAATAGTTGAAAACTTCCCTAAAATGGAGAAGGAAATAACCACTCAAGTTCAGGAAATCCAGAGAGTCCCTAACAGGATAAACCCAAGGCGAAACACCCCAAGACACATATTAATCAAATTAACAAAGATTAAATATAAAGAACAAATATTAAAAGCAGCAAGGGAAAAGCATCAAATAACTCACAAGGGAATTCCCATAAGGATAACAGCTGATCTTTCAATAGAAACTCTCCAAGCCAGGAGGGAATGGCAAGACATAATTAAAGTGATGAAAGAAAATAACTTACAGCCTAGATTATTGTATCCAGCAAGGATCTCATTCAAATATGAAGAAGAAATCAAAAGCTTCACAGATAAGCAAAAGTTGAGAGAATTTAGCACCACTAAACCATTTCTCCAACAAAAACTAAAGGACATTCTCTAGATAGGAATCACTAAAAGGGTGTATAAATTTGAACCCAAAACAATAAAGTAAATCCTATTTATCAATAATTGCTTTAAACATTAATGGGCTGAATGCCCTAATCAACAGACAAAGACTGGCCTAATGGATACAAGAACAAGACCCCTACATTCCTTGTCTACAAGAGACAACCAAAAGACTAAAACAGGTCAAATGGATATAAAAACTAGACCCCTACATATGTTGTCTACAAGAGAACCACCTTAAAATAGGGGATATATATTGACTGAAAATGAAGGGCTGGAAAAAGATTTTTTATGCAAATATGGACTAAAAGAAAACAGGAGTAGCAATACTCATATCAGATAAAATTGACTTTAAAGATCCTGAAAAGGAGACAATCAAGGTTATACATAACGACTTAAAGGAACAATCCAAAAAGAAGTTATAACAATTATAAATATATATGCACCCAACATTGGAGCATTGATATATCTAAGACAAACACTGATTAGTATGATAGAAGAAATATACAACAATACAATAATAGTGGGAGACTTTAATACCCCACTCATACAATCTGGCTGTAATAGACAAAGTAAAGAAGAAAACATATTCACTTATGAGCCTCAAAAAATTCAGTTCACTCAGGAGAGTTTTTTTAAAAAAAATAGACTTATTTGTTCACTCTGTAAATGTTTATTGACTATTTTATGGGTCTGTTACCACTTTGGGTAGTAGGGAGGAAGAAGTGACAAATGTGATCCTGCCCTAAATAATATATTGTGGTAAAGACAGACCTACCAATACAAAATACCATGATGTGTTCAAGATGAGGACACCCAAACTGGACTTTCAATTTCCTGAACTTTTCATTTCCAGATCAAACCTCCTAATATAGGATGAATTCAACATGATTTTTTTTTAAATGTTCTTTGTGATTAAAAACAGAAAACCATTAGTTAAGAAATTACACATACTCCTCCCCACCATCACCTCCCTTCTTCCTTCCCATTTCCCACCCACCCTCATTAATCCTTTCCTTTGTCCATTTTCCCCTGGAAAAAAAAAATTCTGAATTAGAAAAGTTAGTTTTTAACACTTAAATTGTCTTAGCACCAGTTTGATGTAGTTTACTTATAAATTATGGATAACTAGAAAAAAAAAAAGAAGTTAAATAAACAGTGGCAGTATACAGCCTTGATGTACTTCTTTCCCTATTTGGAACAAGTCTGTTGTTCCTTGTCCAGTTCTAACTGTTGCTTCCTGACCTCCATACAGATTTCTCAGGAGGCCAGTCAGGTGGTCTGGTATTCCCATCTCTTTCAGAATTTTCCACAGTTTATTGTGATCTACACAGTCAAAGGCTTTGGCATAGTCAATAAAGCAGAAGTAGATGTTTTTCTGGACCTCTCTTGCTTTTCTTGATGATTCAGGGTATGTTGACAATTTGATCTCTGGTTCCTCTGCCTATTCTAAATCCAGCTTGAACATCTGGAAGTTCATGGTTTACGTATTGCTGAAGCCTGGCTTGGAGAATTTTGAGCATCATTTTACTAGTGTGAGATGAGTGCAATTGTACGGTAGTTTGAGCATTCTTTGGCATTGCCTTTCTTTGGGATTGGAATGAAAACTGAACCTTTCCAGTCCTGTGGCCACTGCTGAGTTTTCCAAATTAGCTGGCATATTGAGTGCAGCACTTTCACAGCATCATCTTTCAGAATTTGAAATAGCTCAACTGGAATTTCATCACCTCCACTAGCTTTGTTTGTAATGATGCTTTCTAAGGCCCACTTGACTTCACATTCCAGGATGTCTGGCTCTAAGTGAGTGATGATACCATCGTGTTTATCTGGGTCATAAATATTTTTTTGTATAGTTCTTTTGTGTATTCTTGCCACCTCTTCTTAATATCTTCTGCTTCTGTTAGGTCCATACCATTTCTGTCCTTTATTGTGTCTATTTTTGCATGAAATGTTCCTTTGGTATCTCTAATTTTCTTGAAGAGATCTCTAGTCTTTCCCATTCTTTTGTTTTCCTCTATTTCTTTTCACTGATCACTGAGGAAGTCTTTCTTATCTCTCCTTGCTATTCTTTGGAACTCTGCATTCAAATGGGTATATTTTTCCTTTTCTCCTTTGCCTTTAGCTTCTCTTCTTTTCTCAGATATTTGTAAGGCCTCCTCACATAACCATTTTGCCTTTTTGCATTTCTTTTCTTGGGGATGATCTTGATCACTGCCTCCTCTACAATGTCACAAACCTCTGTCCATAGTTCTTCAGGCCCTCTGTCTATCAGATCTAATCCCTTGAATCTATTTGTCACTTCCACTGTATAATTGTAAGGGATTTGATTTGGGTCATTCCTGAATGGTCTAGTGGTTTTCCCTACTTTCTTCAATTTAAGTCTGAGTTTGGCAATAAGGAGTTCATGATCTGAGCCACAGTCAGCTCCCGGTCTTGTTTTTGCTGACTGTACAGAGCTTCTCCATCTTTGGCTGCAAAGAATATAATCAATCTGATTTTGGTGTTGACCATCTGGTGATGTCCATGTGTAGAATCTTCTCTATGTGTTTGCTATGACCAGTGCATTTTCTTGGGAAAACTCTGTTAGCCTTTGACCTGCTTCATTTTGTGCTATGGAAGGAAGATATGGAAGCAAGGAGACCTGAGTTTGGCAGAGTAGAAGGACGTGTGCTCATGTTCTCCTGTGAGAACTCCAAAGTTACAACTTGCTGCTGAACAACCGTCAATAGAAGAATGTTGGATCCCACCAAAAAGATACCCCATGTCAAAGGGCAAAGGAGAAGCCCCAGAAAGATGGTAGGAGGGGCAAAATAGAATGTGGAAACTAACCCAATATCTGCCAGAGACACTTTGAGGGCTCAAACAAACCTTGTGCACACCAGGACCCAGAGATCCCACAGAGACTGAGACAGAACTGTGTTTGACTGTCTCCTGTGGAGGTACAGGTCAGCAGTGGCCTGCTGTAGGGGCAGGGGCTCTGGGTGCAGTAGACCTGGTTATGGCAAGAGCCCTGTTGGAGGCGGTCACCATTAACCCCACCATAGAGCCACCAGAACTTACACAGGACTGGGGAGACAGACTCTTGGAGGGCACAAACAAAACTGTGCACACCAAGACCCAGAAGAAAGAAGTAGTGACCCCACAAGAGATTGACCCAGACTTGCCCATGAGTGTCCAGGCTGGCAGAGGCATGGATCGATGGTGGCCTGCTGCAAGGTCAAGGGCACTGAGTGTAGCAGTGCCTGCATGGGACCTTTTGAAGGAGGTCGCAATTATCTTCATTACTTCCACCATAGTTTGGCCTCAGGTCAAACAACCGGGAGGAAACACAGCCCCATCCATCAATAGAAAATTGGATTAAAGATTTCCTGAACATGGCCCCGCCCATTAGAACAAGACCCAGTTTTCCCCTTAGTCAGTCTCGCCCATCAGGAAGCTTCTATAAGCCTCTCATCCTTCTCCATCAGAGGACAGACAGAATGAAAACCACAATCACAGGAAACTAACAAAACTGATTACATGGACCACAGCCTTGTCTAACTCAATGAAACTATGAGCCATGCCCTGTAGGGCCACCCAAGATGGACTGGTCATGGTGGAAAGTTTTGACAAAATGTGACCCGCTGGATAAGGGAATGGCAAACCACTTCAGTATTCTTGCCTTGAGAACCCCATGAACAGTATGAAAAGGCAAAGAGAGAGGACACTGAAAGATGAGCTCCCCAGGTTGGTAAGTGCCCAGTATACTACTGGAGACCAGTGGAGAAATAACTCCAGAAAGAATGTAGAGACAGAGCCAAAACAAAAACAACACCCAACTGTGGATGTGACTGGTGTTGGAAGTAAAGTCTGATGCTGTAAAGAGCAATATTGCATAGGAACCTGGATTGTTAGGTCCATGAATCAAGGCAAACTGGAAGTGATCAAACAGGAGATGGCAAGAGTGAACATCAACAGTTTAGGAATCAGTGAACTAAAATAGACTGGAATGGATGATTTTAACTTAGATGACCATTATATCTACTACTGTGGGTAAGAATCCCTTAGAAGAAATGGAGTAGCCATCATAGTCAAAAAAAGAGTCCAAAATGCAGTACTTGGATGCAATCTCAAAAGCAACAGAATGATCTCTGTTCATTTCCAAGGCAAACCATTCAATGTCACAGTAATCCAAGTCTATGCCCCAACCAGTAACACTAAAGAAGCTGAAGTTGAACGGTTCTGTGAAGACCTACAAGACCTTCTAGAGCTAACACCAAAAGAAGATGTTCTTTTCATTATAGGGGACTGGAATGCAAAAGTAGGAAGTCAAGAGACACCTGGAGTAACAGGCAAATTTGGCCTTGGAGTACAAAATGAAGCAGGTCAAAGGCTAACAGAATTTTGCCAAGAGAACACACTGGTCATAGCAAACACTCTTTATATACTTTATTTAATTTCTGGATCAAGAATTATTCATCATGCATGCTTAGATAATTTCACATTTCATTTGCACCTCCTGAAATTTTAAGGTGGGTGGCAAAGCTGACACTCTGCTTCTAATTAATCTCAGAAGGCATGAAGAATTTCTAAGCAGAATATTTTTTGGAAGAAAAAAATCAAGTATACATCTAGAATACTTATCAGAGTTTGAGAGGAAATACTCACGTGTACATCTTTCTGAACGGTTGTTCATACTACCAACATTGTTTTGCCAATTAGCTACATATGCTGTCAGGAGGGGCTTCCCTGATAGCTCAGTGGTAAAGAATCTGCTTGCCAGTGCAGGAGACTTGGGTTTGATTCCTGGGTAGAGAAGATCACCTGGAGAGAAGGAAATGGCAACCCACTCCAGTATTCTTGCCTAGAGAATTTCATGAACAGAGGAGCCTGACTGGCTGCAATTCATGGGGTCACAAAGATTCAGACACGACTCAGTAACTGAGCACAAGCCATCATGAGGGATATTGTTTGCTGATTCCCTGACCTTCTAAGCAGTCACCCAAACCACAGGGACACGAAGCCTGGAAACAATACTTCCTGGACTCCCTGGTTAGCTCTGTCTGAGATTGGCATCTGGAGGAGATACAGAAAATAAGGAGAAGCTGATGTCTCAGAAGCAGTCCAAAAAGGCACATAAACAGCTCCATCTGTGGGGTTTTGCATGTGGTTGGGGGCATCTCCTTGAGAATCACCCACTTAGGTGCTCCAGGATTCTGAAACCTCAGAATGTTCTGACCACTAGCTTCCAGATTTGAAAGCGGCCTTTCTGACCTGTCCTCTCATTGCTGTCCCAAGGTTGTGAATGCCTCTAATTCCCTGCACAATCTCCTCCTATTGAAAATACCTAGAACGGCTTATGTTATTTTGACCAAAACCCCAACTGATACAATCACATACACAGTCACAAAATCACTGATCACACTCAAGTTCAGCAATGATGAAGAATCTTGAAGAAGACTTTGGACTATTTGAACTTCCAAAGTCTGAAGACCAAGCAAAGCAGATTTTGGCTGAATACCAAGGCCATGTCCACATTTGCAGGAGTCCCTATTACTTTCCAGCCATAGGAAACACACAGGTCTTAGCCTGACTTTCACCTTCAGTGACACTGCTTAGTCTTCTTAAACTGTCCAAACTGTTTTTACCAGGATGAAATCAGCAGTGAGGTCATGCTGCAAGCCAGATGGGCATTTACATAAACTGCTTTAAGCAACAGGAGGAAAGAAACAATGGCCAACACACCAGGCTGAATACTTAGAATCTTCCCACACGTGAAGGTACAAGTTGGGACTGCAACAGTAACAATAAAATGAATCCTTGATGGTGCAATAGATGGAAACAAATGAACGGAAGAGTGGAGACATGGGTGAGGAGGACAGCCCAGAGACAAGAAAATCTTTGCACCCATTGTTGTACCAGCTCTGCCGTTCTCAAAGTGTTTGGCCTCTGGACCCCTTTACACTTTTAAAAATTATCGATGACCTCAGAGAATTTCTGTTGATGTGTATTATATCTATTGACATGTACTATTCTATAAATTAAAACTGAGAACAATTAAAAGCAAGAATACCCAGCACAGGGACTTCCCTGGAGATGCAGTGGTTAAGTCTGCACTTCTAATGCAGGGTGCACGGGTTCGATCCCTGGTGGAGGAACTAAGATCCCACATGCCACATGTAGAGACCAAAAAAAAAAAAGAATACCCAGCACACATTCCATTACCTGACAGAGTCAGTACTCTTTGGAAAACCCCACTGTACCCTCAAGGAAATGAGAGTGAAAAGGGCAAAAAACATCTTCATATTTTCAGAAAAATAGTTTTGACCCCACATCCCTGAGAGGATCTCGGGAACTTTCTGAGGACCCCACCTAAATTTTGAGAACTCCTGAGCTAGGTTGTTGTTTTTAGCCTAGCTCATTTAATTCTCCTGACACCTTGAAAGGGTTATATTCCCTATTCCCATTTTACAGATAAGGAAAGTGAGGATGAGGAAGGTCTAACAACTTGCCCTGGGTGACAGAGCTACTGAACAGCAGCCAGGTTTCAACCCTGCTCTCTCTGCCTCCAGGGCCTGTGTCTGAAGAGAAGACTTGACCACTGGCAGGGCCCAGCCCAGAAGGGACGTGGCTGAAGAGGCTTCAGGCTGTAATGAGGAACTCCCACAGTGGGACAAAGGGACCTTCCCATCAGGAAGCTGACTGGCCATGAAGAGGGGCCAGAGTGTCCAAGTTCAACTAGATTCCATGAACACACAAAATGTGCACCCACGTATGGTCTGGGGGAGGAGGCAGTGGAGTAGGGGAAGCAGCGGAGGGGAGACTTGGCTGCCGGTCCAGGCTCTGCCATTCACCTACAGTGAGTGCTTGAGCAAGGCTCACCTGGGGGGCCAGGCTAGAGGAGGCTCAGGCAGCCCACCCTGGCATTCACGCCCCAGCCCTGAGCTCTTAGCCCTGCATCCAAATAGGAACCTCAGGGTGGCTCGGTGAGCTAGGGTGGAAGAAAAGTCTGCACAGCCTGAGAGGAAAAAGGCTTGATTCTCACAAACCTACATGGGTGCAAGATCAGCCCAGGAAATCTGGGGCTTTTTCCAGGACCATAATAGGTGATTTCGCTCTGAAGCCTGACAGTGGGAGTATTGGTTGAAATCCACCCACAGTGAGTTTTCTATTAGAACAGCATTCCAGAGCTACTGCTGGCCTTTCGCTGAGGAGCTCTGGTTCCAATCTCAAAGATGTCAAACAATTTTAAAGACACAGGGGCTCGGTTCTACCCAGCCAGGCAGCAACAGTGGAGGGCATGTACTCAATGGTGTTCCCACAGCAGACGCTCAAGGCAGGTCCACCTAAGCCCCCTCATCATCTCCAACCCCAAGCTCTGATCCGCCTGCTGCTTCTGCTTCCCAGCTCCAAGCTGAGCTAGAGGAAGAGCTGGTCCTGAAAGCGGGGTTGCCCATACTACCTACACTTTTGTGTGTGGGGTATGTGGCCTCAGACACACTCCCTATTCACACACCTGGCTTCCAGGCACACTGTCCCAAATCAGAGCCCCCAGCAAGTCCCCTGTGGCCCACTTCCCTTCCAGCTGGGCATTCTCTGCATGCCACCTCCCCGTTTGGGATGGCCACACTCAGCAGTCAGCAATAACATTAAAAATAGCTCACATTGTGCATCTCTGTGCACCTCACACTTCAGTGTATCTGCCCTGTCTCTCAGGTCAGGAGCCTCACAAAACCCTTAGGAGGTTTCAGATTTCCCTCCTTGAGAGATGAAGAAGCTGAGGGTTGGTGGGGTAAACGGGAGAGTCTGAGAAGTCCAGGGAGAGTGGCCCTCAGTCCTAGGTCTCTCTCTCTCTCTCTCTCTCTCTCTCTCTCTCTCAGCTGTGGGTTCTGTCTGCTGTGTGGAGGTTTGGAGCAAAGTGGGCTGTAGGAGAGGCTCAGGGCAGTGGAGCCCATGGTGAGGGTGGGGGTAGCTGATCTCTGGTAGCCCATCAGCCGTGAGTCCTCATAGAATCATTCTTTGATGATAGAAGCATACAAGTTTCAGGACTTCCTTCCCTGATGATCCAGTAGTTAATACTTTGCCTTCCAAAGCAGGGGTGGTGGGTTCCATCACCAGTTGGGGAGCTAAGATCCCTCATGCCTCCAGTCCAAAAGCCCAAAACATGAAAAAACAGAAGCAATGTTGTAACAAATTCAGTAGACTTTAAAAATGATCCACACTAAAAATCTTCTTTAAAAAAGAAACATACAAGTTATTAGCCAAGGAACTTAGACCTTAATTCTCTCTCCAAAAGAATGCTGCCCTCCCCTGCAACTTAGCCCCATATCCTGTGCCCCATCACCTTCTGCCTCCTGATTTCTGAGAGTGAGGCATCTGCCCCTGGAATCTATGGAGTGTTGGGAACAAGTCTAGTCTTTGAAAACCCCTTGTGTTGTGATCATGGCCACTTAGTAATATGCCCTTTGAGAAGGGACCCCGTCTTATCTTGCAGCCATGACATGATAGCCCCTGTCTTCCTTCCCTGAGGTCTGGTCATAATGAGAAAGACAGCTAACTCAGGGGACCCACAAGGAATGCTTTCCCAGGTAAAGCCACTTCTGGGAAACAGCTTTTTGCCTGGACCAGAGATGGGAGAACTTTGGGGTGCAGGCAACTGATGACCTTTGGGGTCCCCTTCAATTCTACAGCCATGGGGGACAGCCCAGGACCATCCTGAACTTTGCACTGAATATCCCTTTAGCTCTTACTGGGCAAACAAGGCCCAGAGCAGGCTACAGCAACAGGCCAGGCAGTCACCTGGGGTCATAGAGCCTCAGGAGTAGGGCCCCAGGGGTGATACAGCCACTGCCACCTCTGACCTTTCATTCAGAGGGATCCACATGCAGGTAAAGGAGGTTTGCCTGAGGCCTGGCTCCGGACATTGGTCTCAATGTTAAGTTTGGGTTGTCAGAAAAGACCTGATACGTGAATGTTATGGAGCGGCTCAGAGGACCCTTGAACCAATAACACCATCACTCCCAGAGGGCTTTCCCCAGCAGGTATGGGATTCTGAGGCCAATGGTGGTATGGAAGTGTGCTCACCTGGCCACTCAGGGCTTTTCACCTCTAGTAGCCTGTTTCACTCCAGGCAGCTGCTTCCTGGGTCCAGAGGCTCCCGTGGTGACTCTCCAGCTGGAGGTAGAGCTGGTGAGGATTCCAACCTTCCAGGTGCAGGCCATGCCTTGCAGCTTCCCTGCTAGGAAATGTCTCTGAGAATCTAAGCAAAGCTCTCTCCCAAGGAAAGCACACAAGTATGTTCTCTGAAAACTAACCTTCTCCTTCTAAATTGTGGCCTCTTTGTAGAACTGAGTTCCTCAGCCCTGGCTTGCTCATGGGAAGGTGAGAAAAAGAGGACATTTGGCCCTTCAGTCTGGGTCATTTTGGTGCTGGGTCATCAGCTACAGTGTAAACTGCTTCCTGGATCATCATCATCACCCTGATGGCCCACAGCCCTGAGGCACACAGAGGCAGGTGGGCAAACAAACAGCTGCAGAAGAATGTGATTTGTCCCTCATGGGAGGTGAAGACAAGGTGCTGGGAGAGTGGAGGTGGTCATGACTAATGCCCGTGGGAGCAAAGAGGCTCTGAGGGCTGTCACCTTGGACTGCTGCCCGATAAGGAGGCTGACAGTGTGTCCAGGTGAGGCCTGGAGGGAGGGCTGAATGTGAACAGTGAATTCACTGTTCACCTGGAGTGAACAGACTCCAACGTGTGGTGACCCCTATGAAGGCTCCCTGGGGGGCAGCCTGGCCTTGACCTCCTTCTGAGAGAGGATCCTTAGAATTGGCTTCCGATGAAGGGGTGGAATGAGCCAGGGTCACTGAGGGCAGGTGACAGAGATTCATGAGCTGACTCAAGCACAGAAGTCTGTAGGGAGCCCACATCAGCAGGAAATCCAGAGAATCCAGGCTTCAGTAGATGGGAACCAAGTGAGGCAGGGTGGCAGCCAGCAGGGCAAGGGCATGTCCAGCAAACAGCTACCGTTTCCAAGAGTAATTTCGCACCATCTCTGCATCTTTACTCCAATGGTCTGAGTCCCAAATTGTACAGACTTGGATCCCATCTCCACCTTCTTACTGCCAGCAGGCTGAGAGTAGGACCCTCTGGTTCCTGGTGGCAGGGGAAGGAAGCCTAGAGGTTCCAAGGGACAGGCATCAGCCATTCTTTGGGTGTCCTTTTCTTGGCTGGAGAGGTACTTCCTCTTGGGGATGGGCAGCCCGTTCATCAAGTCTTTTATCCCTGCCCCCATGCTATGGAAAAGTTTAGGAATACCCTTGGGGACCAGGGTGAGGGGAGAGAAGAGGTGAATTTTTGTTTCTGCCTTTTCCAGTGTGACTAATTCATTTATCTTTATGGCTTTTTGAGAAGACATCTTTTATTATCTATAGGTATGGAGATTCCACTAAGTCCTGTGTGGGACGGGATAGGGGAATCAAACAGAACAGAAGGAGGACATCTCTGTAAGGGAATTTTAACAATCATAATGCATTAAATGTACTGTATGTTAGACATTGAATTAAATACATATTTTATGTAGCAGGGAGAAAACTTCATTTAAAAAGCTTGCTATAAACTATTTGCAATAGCCTCAAACTGGAAACTACCCAGACGTCCACCAATATTGCATGTGTGCTCCGTTGTGTCCAACTCTTTGCAACCCTGTGGACTGTAACCCACCAGGCTCCTCTGTCCATGGGATTTTACAGGCAAGAATACTGGAGCCAGTTGCCGTTTCTCACTTCAGGGGCTCTTCCCAACCCAGAGATTGAACCATGTCTCTTGTGTCTCTTGCATTGGCAGGCAGATTCTTTACCACTGTGCCACCTGGAAAGCCCAGCATTAGAATACATTAATTAATTTGGAGGCTCTTCATATACTGGAATGCCATGCAGCAGCGTCTCATGGTGTGCCCTGCCCCTGTGAGTCCCTGATATCCCTTCAGGAAATCTACAAGGTCAGACTCTTTTCACAATAAATCTAAGACATTATTTGCCTTCTCCTCTGTATTAACATTTGTACTGATGGTGGGCAAGCAATGGCTGATTAAAGTTTGAGTGACTGAACATAAGTTGAGGCAGTAACATTTCACTGTACTTGTTGCTCTTTGTATTCTTCATTAAAATTTTTTTTTATTTGCCTGTGCTGGGTCTTAGTTGCAGCACGTGGGATCTTCAGTCTTCACTGTAGCATGTAGGTTCTAGTTCCCTGACCAGGGATTGAACCCAGGCTCCCGTCATCAGAAGCATGGAGTCTTAACCCCTGTTCCACCTTTGATTCTTCATTGTCATACCACAAAAAAAGAATTGGCCGTTTCATTAAGATGATGTCTTAATAAAACAGTAAAACTTAAGCATGTCTGTAATATCTTGCATGATAAAACAGGAAGCACACACAGAGAGGCACAGTGGACGTCGTGACACCAGTATTTGTGTGATTGAGTCCCGGGCTGAACTAGCTTCTGCCTCATGTTGATTCTTGGTCCACATGAACAAAAGACTCCTGGCCTAGGAATGGAATTGCTGGGCCATAGAGTATACATGTGTTCAACTTCCTGTTGTTGTTCAGTCACTAAGTCATGTTGGACTCTTTGTGACCCCATGGACTGCAGCTCCCCAGGCTTCCCTGTCCTTACCATCTCCCGGAATTTCCTCAAACTCATGTCCATTCCCTGGAGGCTCAGATGGTACAAAATCTGCCTGCAATGCAGGTGACCCAGGGTTGATCCCTGGGTAGTAACAGGGAAAGGGCCCAGCAACCCACTCCAGTATTCTTGCCTGGAGAACTCCATGGACAAAGGAGCCTTGCAGGTGGCCATCCATGGAGTTGCAAGCAGTCAGAAATGACAGAGCAACTTTCACTCATGTCTGCTGAGTTGAGTTGGTCACTCATCCAACCATTTCATCCTCAGTTGTCCTCTTCTCCAACTGCCTTCAGTCTTTCCCAGCATCAGGGTCATTTCCAATGAGTTGGCTCTTCACATCAGATGGCCAAAGTACTGAGAAGACCAAACTGTCTTCCAAAGTAGTTATACTAATTTACAAGAATGCATAGATCTTGTGAATTCACTTTCTCTCCAGCACTTGAATATTTTCAGACTTTTCACATTTTACCCCCCAAAATGGTTAAAAAATGGCATCTCATTGTAATCTCTATTTGTGTTTTCCTAATTATTAATGAGATTGGATGTGTTGGCCGTATGTTTTGCCTGCCACTGCTCCCTTTCAATCAGCCCAGTCAGCCAATGTCACAGAAAACACGATCATGTGTGGTTATCAGACTTAGTTATTAGCATGTTCACTGTATTATAAGATGCCTTCAATTATAAGCTGTATCATCAGTTTGATGTAGATAAAAAAAAGAAACGTCACATCATATTATAATTTACAATTCATCTAAAATTTGTAATGAATAATGGTGTACATTTATTTATCTATACAATTAAATGCCATTTCTACTTTAATATAACCATTTACAATCTATTCTAACTTTTCTCTGCATTTAAAGTCTGAGAATACTTCCCATTTGAGGCAAATACTGCCAAAGATATGTAGAGTTACAGAGCCTGCACCCATGGACTTGACCTCCTGAGTGTACTTAGTAAAGACAGTTAATATGTCAGGTTTTTTATGTATTTCCTGTTTGGTTAAACTCATGGTTTCATTTTCTCCATAACTGAATTGCATATCACTGGAAATCTGAAAGTCAGCCAGGCACTTTTGACAAATGGATGTGTTGTGTCTAGTGATAATCTTCCACAAGGCACGAATTAGCCCCAGCAGCTTCTCACAGCTCTCACGTCCATGATCAACTTGGAGAGACTGGCTGAGTTTGCACCCCTCTGTGATGACAACCATGTCATGAGTCACTCCTCTATTTGCTGCTAGCAAATTTTGGTTGACATCAATTAAAAGACACAAGCCACTCTCAGAAATGTTCAAAGGTGGAAACGTGTGCATCTTATTTTTCTTCTAATTATTTATTAATTAAAATGTAAATATACACTTACATGTGTATGGGCTTCCCAGGTGGCACTAGTGGTAAAGAACCCACCTGCCAATGCAGGAGATGTAATAGATGCAGATTTGATCCCTGGGTCAGGAAGATGCCCTGGAGGAGGGTATGGCAACCCACTCCAGTATTGTTGCCTGGAGAATCCCACGAACAGACGAGCCTGGAGGGCTACATCCGTAGGGTCACAAAGAGTCGAACATGATTGAAAAGACTTAGCACACATGCACGCTGTATGTGAATATAGGTTTTAGTACATATGTGTGTGTGTGTGTGTGTGTGTGTGTGTGTAGTCAACCTTTACTGAGCATCTCCTAGGCAATAAATTCCATTTCAGGGACTCTCCATTCATTATGTGAAGTAAATAATTTTATGAGGTAGGTAATATTTTCCTTGTTCTAAAGAAAACTGAGCTTCAAAGAGGCAAGATAACTTGACTATGACTCATAAGTGGCAGAATCGGTATTCAAATCTGGCTCTACCTGGCTACAAAGCCCTTAAATTTCCTATCATGCCGTTAAGGGCACAGATGTCAAGAGATGATGAGTCTCCTTTTTAGGTACTGCTGGGTAAGGTCTCAGACAAATCATTGTCTAGTCTTGCCTGCTATGTCTCTAAGGGTGAATGCCTCTGCTTACCAAGAGGTTACTGGCAGGGACAATGAGAGATTTACTAGAGAGTTGAGCTATGTTAAAAATAACAACAAGGTATTTATTCCTAATCCCGTTAAGCTCCCTTGAGCTGTGTGCAAGCTGATCAGAGGAGGGCATGTTAACTGGCCGCTGTTCAGGTGGGTCTAAGGTTGCTGTCATAATCTCTTGCATTTTCCCACCCTAGCCTGGGCTCGGTGTCACTTGTTTAGTGTTGCTTGATGCAAAACCCCAACTTTTCTTGCTATGATGAACAATCATAAAACCAATGAACTAGTTGTCAACAAAGAGGCTCAGGCTAGGCCCTAGAAATGCACTTTTTTTTTTTTTTTTTTTTTTTTAGATATCTATTTATTTGACTGAGCCGGGTCTTAGCTGCAACATGCAGGATCTTTTTAGTTGTGGCATGTGAACACTTAGTTGCAGCATGTGGGATCTAGTTCCCTAATCAGGGATTGATCCCAGGCCGTCTACGTTGGGAGTGGGAGTCTTAGCCCTTGGGCCACCAGGGAAGTCCCTAGAAACGCACTTCTTTTCATTTGGGATGTCCTAGTACGGAGAAGGCAATGGCATCCCACTCCAGTACTCTTGCCTGGAAAATCCCATGGATGGAGGAGCCTGGTAGGCTACAGTCCATGGGGCCGCTAAGAGTCGGACACGACTGAGCGACTTCACTTTCACTTTTCACTTTCATGCATTGGAGAAGGAAATGGCAATCCACTCCAGTGTTCTTGCCTGGAGAATCCCAGGGACGGGCGAGCCTGGTGGGCTGCTGTCTATGGGGTCGCACAGAGTCGAACACGACTGAAAGCGACTTAGCAGCAGCAGCAGCAGCAGCAGTACTGAGCCAAGAGCTCTAGATGGGGGTTGACACGTGGTATTGGATCTCGAGGGTTTGTTCGGTCTCTGATTTACACACAGGTGTGGTTTGGAGGTCCTGCAGGCCTGAAGAGATCTGAGGTGGGGGATGGGAGGGGGACTATCCCCACCATTTCTCAGAATGAGCCTAATTTATCTCGGGCAAATAAAACCTTGTTTGGATTTTTTCAGATCTTCCCAGAGGAGTGAATGCCTTCACCTCCCTCATATGTCTGGTTTTATCTGGTCATTCACAACCTTTTCACTGCCGAAAACCCCTTTTACAATTTCCTCCCCTTGAGCCTAGTCTTCAGAAGGACTTTTATCCACAAGCTACAGGTTGGGCTTTTTAACTCTCTATGAATTACCTATGACCAGCAGAAAAAGAAAATTCCAGCCAAAAGCAAAAGAATGTGAGATTTTACTCATATAAAACATATTTTTCTTAGGACTGTTTTTGAAATATGGAAATAACTCCATAGTCCTAATCACTACCTTTTTTAGATAAATCCCCAGGGCTCCAATGACCCAGATTTAAAATCACTGGTCTAGTTTACTCGATACAGTGCTTTTAATTTTGTGATTGACTTTGCAAAAGAATCACTTTCACCCATTGCTTGACCTTTGAGTCAAACCAATCCACATATCAATGAGATTCTGTATTTCTTTATTTCAGAGATGCCCCAACATTTTAAAAACTGAGGTATAATTGACATACAATGAAATTTACACTTTTTGTTTTATAGTTCTATGAGTCTTGACAAATGCATATATTGATATAACCACCATCACAATCAAGACATAGAGCAATTACATAACCCCCCAAACTTCCCTCATATCACTATTTGTAGTCATCCTTTCTTTCTACTTCTAGCCTTTGGCAAGAGTCGGACACGACTGAGCGACTGATTTGATCTGATCTGATCTGATCTGAACTGATCTGAATCTATTCTTTGTCCATAAATGTCTCCCTTTCACTTTAAATAGAATCACATAAATTGCTGACTTTTTTGTCTAGCTTCCCTGGTGACTCAGATGGTAAAGAATATGCCTCTGATGCAGGAGACCTGGGTTTGATCCCTGAGTCAGGAAGATCCCCTGGAGAAGGGAATGGCAAGCCACTCCAGTATTGTTACCTGGAGAATACCATGGACAGAGGAGCCAGGTGGGCTACAGTCCATGGGGTCGCAAAGACTCAGATCCAACTTAGTGTCTAACACTTTGACTTTTCTTTCACTTGGTAAAATGCATCTGAGATTTATCTGTGTATTATATGTATCTGTGGTTGGGTTTCCTTTTTTATTGCTGAGTAGTATTTCATTGCATGGATATGCTGCAGTTTGCTTATTCATTTACCCGTTGATGGACATTTGAGTTCCACATTTGGTGATTTTGCATAAAATCACTGTAAATATTTGTGTACAGACTGTCATGTGAAAATGTTTCTATTTCTCTTGGATAAATACCTAGACATAGAATTGCTAGGTCATTTAATAAGTGCTTATTAACTTTATAAGCTAACAGATTGCTTTTCAAAGTGGCTGTACCATTTTGCATTTCCACCATTACAATATATGAGAATTGTAGTTGCTTCCCACCTCAACAGGACATGATATTATCAATTTTTTTTTTTAATTTTAGCTGCTCTAATGTATATAGTGGTTTTTATTTGAAGTTCTCTAGTAATAATGCTGGTTATATTTACATATGCTCATTTGCCATCTATATGTTCTTTGGTAAGTTGCCTATTTAAATATTTTATCTATTTTTTTAAGTTGGGTTGTTTGTTTGTTCAATTTTGAGAGTTCATTATGCACTATGAACATAATAAGCCCTTTGTCATATACATTTTGCAATAATATTTTCCTAGTCTGTGGCTTGTTTTTTTCATTTTCTTAGTGGTTTTTACAGAGCAGATGTTTTTTTATTGTGACAAAGTCTGATTTATTCATTTCTTTTATAGATTGTGCTTTGAGGGTCATATCTAAGAAATTTTTGTCTAACCCAGTGTCAGAAAGATTTTTTCTCCTATGTTTTCTTCTAGGAGTTTTGTAGTTTTAGGTTTTGCATTTATGTCTATGGTGTATTTTGAGTTAGATTTTATACAAGTTATGGGATGTGGATAAGGGTCTTTTTTTTTTTTTTTTTTTAATGAATATCCAGTTGTTCCAACACAATTTGTTGGAAAAAACTCGTTCTTTTTCCATTGAATTGTCTTTGTACTTTTGTCAAAAATCAGCTGACGATATAAATATGTGGATCTATTTCTGGGCCCCTTTCTTCACTCACAAATACCACTAGGTCTTGATTACTCTAGTTCCATAGTATGTATTGAAATAAGATAATATAAACCCTCCAGCTCCTTTTTTTTTTTTTTTTTTCAGAGTTGTTTTGACTGTTCTAAGTCCCTTGATTTTCTGTATAAATCTTGGCATCAATTTGTTGATTTCTACAAAAAGTCTGCTGAGATTTGGATTTGGATTATACTCAGTCAATCTGGGGAACATTGATATCTTAATATGTAGCCCTCTAATCTACGTAACTTGTTTAGATTCCTTTGATTTCATTAATGGTGACTTTTAGATTTCAACATATAGGTCTTATACATATTTTGTAAAATTTAAACCTAAGTATTTCATGGTTTTTTATGCTGTAAATAGTATTGCTTTAAAAAATTGCTTTTTTAAAATTTATTTATTTATTCTTGGCTGTGTTGGGTCTTCTTTGCTGCACAGACTTCCCCACAGTTGTGGTGAGCAGGGGCTACTCTCTAGTTGCGGTGCTCAGTTTTCTCATTGTGGTGGCTTCTCTTTGTTGCAGAGCACTGGCTTTAAGGTGTGCAGGCTTCATAGAAGCAGCGCATGGGCTCAGTAGTTCCTGGGCTCTAGAGCACAGGCTTAGTAATTGTGGAACACAGGCTTAATTGCTTCACGGCGTGTGGAATTCTCCTGGACCAGGGATTGAACCCATATCTCCTGCATTGGCAGGTGATTCTTTACCACTGGGCCACCAGGCAAGCCCTGGTATTGCTTTTTAAACAGAAAATTTCAGTTGCTCATTGCTAGGATTTAGAGATAGAATTGATTTTTGTCATTGACCTTGGGTTCTCCAATCTTGCTAAATTTATTAGTTTCAATAGCATTTGTTAAGAGTCCTTGGATTTTCTATGTAGACACACCATCTGCACATCAAGACAATTTTATATTTAACTTATATGCAGAGTACATCATGAGAAACACTGGGCTGGATGAAGCACAAGCTAGAATCAAGATTGCCAGGAGAAATACCAATAACCTCAGATATGCAGATGATACTACCCTATGGCAGAAAGCGAAGAACTAAAGAGCCTCTTGATGAAAGTGAAAGAGGAGAGTGAAAAAGTTGGCTTAAAGCTCATCATTCAGAAAACTAAGATCATGGCATCTGGTCCCATCACTTCATGGCAAATAGATGGGGAAATAATGGAAACAGTGGCTGACTTTATTTTGGGGGGCTCCAAAATCACTGCAGATGGTGACTGCAGCCATGAAATTAAAAGACGCTTACTCCTTGGAAGGAAAGTTATGACAAACCTAGACAGCATATTAAAAAGCAGAGACATTACTTTGCCAACAAAGGTCTATCTAGTCAAGGCTATGGTTTTTCCAGTGGTCATGTATGGATGTGAGAGTTGGACTGAAAGCTGAGCACCGAAGAATTGATGCTTTTGAACTGTGGTGTTGGAGAAGACTCTTGAGAGTCCCTTGGACTGCAAGGAGATCCAACCAGTCCATCCTAAAGAAGACCAGTCCTGGGGGTTCATTGGAAGGACTGATGTTGAAGCTGAAACTCCGATACTTTGGCCACCTGATACAAAGAGCTGACTCATTTGAAAAGACCCTGATGCTGGTAAAGATTGAAGGCAGGAGGAGAAGGGGACGACAGAGGATGAGATGGTTGGATGGCATCACTGACTCAATGGACATGAGTTTGGGTAAACTCCAGGAGTTGGTGATGGACAGGGAGGCCTGGCATGCTGTGGCCCATGGGGTCGTGAGGAGTCGGACACAACTGAGCGACTGAATTGAACTGAACTGATATTTCCTTTTGCAATCTGTGTGTCTTATTTCTTCTTGCTTGCTTTATTATGTTGACTAGAATCTCTAATGGGGGAAGGCAATGGCACCCCACCCCAGTACTCTTGTCTGGAAAAATCCCATGGATGGAGGAGCCTGGTGGGCTGCCGTCCATGGGGTCGCTAAGAGTCGGACACGACTGAGTGACTTCACTTTCACTTTTCACTTTCATGCATTGGAGAAGGAAATGGCAACCCACTCCAGTATTCTTGCCTGGAGAATCCCAGGGACAGAGCCTAGTGGGCTGCCGTCTATGGGGTTGCACAGAGTCGGACACGACTGAAGCGACTTAGCAGCAGCAGCAGCAGAATCTCTAATACAGTATTGTATTGACCTTTATATGATAGGCACTTTGCTTTGAAGAGAGATTTTTGTCATCCCCACAAGATGATGGTAGAATTACTATATTCTTCTAAGGAACAAGTATTGTGGCCTGAAGAATTCCATGGACTGTATAGTCCATGGGATCGCAAAGAGTCAGACACGACTGAGCAACTTTCACTTCACTTCACTTCATACTGTTTATGCTCTAAATCACTTTCAGCAGATCCCAGTCCTGTCTATGCACAAGAGGCCTTTGCGGAGTTGTTAAAAACTATGACTCCCTGAGTGCCCCACTCCCATTCCCCACACCCCCCATCCCCACCACACACACACCAAAGACCAATTAAATCAGAATCTCTGGGACTGAGGCCTGGGCCTGGGTGCTTCTTAGAAAACGACTCGGTTGACACTGAGCTACAGTCAGGACTGAGAACACTGGGCCTGCTACTTCTAAAGAGAGGGGTCCCCCTGCCCTTATAGGGACCGGACATGACTGGCCCTCAGATCTGGAAGCAGTGGGTGATGAATGCTTAGCAGGAAGCAACTGCTATGTCTGCTTTGGGCCTGGGAGGCTCAGAGCTATAAAAGGCAAAGCTTTCTCCTTCATTTATTAAATGCTAGTAAATCCAAGGAGTGTGTCATGGTATTTTAGCATCAACTTATCACACATGTTTGTGCTGGCTTACAGTTGAAATCTTGATGGAAAACAGGTGGGACTCCTCAAAGCTGCTGTTAAGGACTTAATGGGTTACAAAAGGATGCTAATGAAAATGTTTGATGAGAAGAATGTTGCCATTTCAGAGGATATAAGGGGTTGGGGGAGGGGAACTCTCATTCCTCAGAGACATTCAGCCTGCTGGTTATCTTTCAAAGCATAAAGCTAAATTCCTTGCATCTCTGTGGGAGGCACCAGTATTCCTGAAATGTACTCCCTGGAGTAGCCATCATTACAAAGAAATGAAACCTTCTCTCTACCATGGCAGATTAAGTCTATGGTTGCGTTATTGGCAGGATAAAATAATTGCACTTTTAGACCAATTATTACTAAAGCTTTCAGAAACACTTTAGAAGTTTTGCCACACTAGATATGATCTCCAATCTGGGTAACATTACCTTGTTTGAAATGTACCTTGTTTGAAATGACTTGGACCAGATTGTTGTTATTTTAAGTTTACTTTTCCCCACAATGAGGATACAAACATCATGGAAAGTTTACAAAGTGCGGAATAGTAGACAACTTAAGGCTGAAGAGGTGTTGCTAGAACTCTCGTATGTGTGCTGTGTGCTCAGTTGCTCAATCGTGTCCGACTCTCTCAGGCAAGAATACTGGGGTGGATTGCCATTTCCTACTCCAGGAAATCTTCCTGACTCAATCGAATCCACGTTTCCCGCAACCCCTGCATTGGCAGGGGGATTCTTTACCCCTGGGGCTTCCCTAGTGGCTCAGATGGTAAAGAATCTGCCTGAAATACAAGAGACCCAAGTTTGACTCCTGGGTCAGGAAGATCTCCTGGAGAAAGGAATGGCAACCCACTCTAGTAGTGTTGCCTGGAGAATCCCATGAACAGAGGAGCCTGGTGGGTTACAGTCCACGGGGACTTTCTTTATCACTGTACCACCTGGGAAGCCCCCAGAACTCTCACATACATCACTTTATTTAAGCCTCACCAGAACCCTCAGAGAGGAGGAGCATTTTCAGATGAGAATACTGAGGCTCCTAGAATTCACTCAGAACTGTCACCTGGAGGCAGTAGCCTGGCCCCATAGCGCATTCTCATCCCACTCAAATACGCTGACAGCTATAGTGCATCTTGGAATCTTCTCTTTCAACCTTTCTTATTTTTAAGCAAGCATTCTTATTTTTAATCTAATGTTTGGGTTCCATACTTTTGAACACATGAAATTCCAGTTTTGCTTCCAGCTTTTCTTTTTCACGTAACTTTATCATAAAAAACGGTTTCCCAGCTTGTTTTTTAGCCTCTGCGCATTCATTTGGCACATGGCACACTATTCCAACAAGAGGCTTTGAGGGAAGCTCCTCCCGCATAGAGGGTTTGTCTTGGCAAACTTTCATGTGGGTGAAGCTTGGTTTAAAGAGCATAGCGCTCTCATGGAGAGGAATTGGGTGCTGTGGGGGGAACGATCCAAAAGGACATCAAGAATTGGGTTTTCCCACCACTTAGGCAGATTATAGCTCAACTCTTTTTTAGCAAACCATTATCCTGATTGCCTGTAAGAAGGGAAAGGTTTTTGTTCCCCCACCCCCCTTTAATATTTATGTATTTGGCTGCTCTGGGTCTTCGTTGAAGCATGTGGGATCTAGTTCCCTGACCAGGGATTGAAGGCACTCTGCGTTAGGAGTAGAGTCTTAGCCACCAGAACTAAGGAGTGAAGACCACCAGGGGAGTCCCAAGAAGGAAAAGTTTTTAGAAATAGGGATTTTTTAAAGAGACAGCATGATATGAGAAATAGAAAAGTATGGTCTTCGCACAGTTGTATGTAAACACAGAAAGAGGGAGCAAGGGTCTGTGCTGGCTTCTTGGAGTGAGTGCCTTGCAGAAAGAATCTCCATCCTGGCTCTGCAGGTCGAGGAGGCAAGCGAAGACTGTGGAAAGCAGAGGAAACAAGCAAGACAGATTGAAACAGGCCTCAGAGAAACAAGGGCAGGTGGTGGAGAAGAGAGGCAGGCCTGGATTTCTGGCCCAAAAGACAAAAGAGGAGAACACATTTGTCTTAGAATGTTATGCAGTTAGGAAGGAAACCCCCCAATCCAAGATGGTAGAAGTTGGCAAATCTCTGTTTATAACCTCTGTTTCAGGTTAAGGAGACAAATCCCACTTCTACATTTTGCTGGCTAAGGTCTTGCCTTGGCTTTCTTTTTTCCACAATAGATTCATTGACCAAACTGAAGTTGGTGGGTGGGTGGGTGGGGACCATAAACATGGACATTCCCACGACTGAGTAAACATTTCTGTGTGCAAACTAGGATTCCTCTGCTTCCTTTCAACATACAGGTTTGGGTAATTAACTACCAGGGCTTCCGGTGGGTGATTAGCCCCAGGCCTCCACCAAATGTCCTGGGTTTTCTCCCTTTCGTTTTTTGACCCTGTGCATTTTGGCTGGAGTATAGAAGAAGGAAAAATCTGAACTGTTTTATCCAGCTCTCAAAGCCCCGATTACTACAAGGGAGAATTGAAAACAAACCACTCTTGGACTCTGAGCAGAAATGGCAGCAATATCTCTGCTTAGAAATCTGCAGGTGAAGGATGGAGAGAGGGTCTGTTTCTCATTAGAGTTCTTGGCAAACGTTTTGAGGCTCATCTGGAAAAGAAGGGTGAGGGACTGTCGGTGAGGTTTGTTTAATAAGCCCCTTTCTCCCATCACTCGTCTGCTGGCTTTTCCCTCTCAAGGTCATCTGGGACCAGGTTTCCCAATTGCTCTGCATCTCCCTCCTGTGTCTGTACATTATCTGGGAATATTGCGTTTAAAATGGCAAATCCAAATAAGGAAAACCCATTCCACTCACATTTTTTCTAAATGTCAGTTGAAGTTCTCCCACAGACAACCTCACTTTCACAGATGCAGTGAATCTCAAGGGCAAATGTCAATAGTAAGAATCTCTCGTACTTATTCACATAGAATTCTTTTTCTGGGTGGTATCTTAGCCAATGCTTTCATCTGAGCATCACATTTGCTTGAGGTAGCAGATCTTCATTTTACAGAAGGGATAAAAAACAAACCAACAAAACTGAAACAAAATGAAAAGCCCCTGAGGCCCAGAAAGGTTAGGTGATTCACACAAAGTTTCACAGTCAGTGAAAGCTAGAGCTGGGATTATGAGTCCCATGCCAACTCACCACAGTATGTTGTGGGTCAGATCACACATTATCCCTCCTTGGAGCCACCTCTCCCCAACCCTCACCACGCTTCTTTCCTGAATGTTTCAGATCTAAGCTTAAATGCCATTTCCTCCAGGAAGCCCTCTGTGATCCCACCTCACCCTCAGGTTAAGATCAGATATTTTTCTGGGCTCCAAAATCACTGCAGATGGTGACTGCAGCCATGAAATTAAAAGACGCTTACTCCTTGGAAGGAAAGTTATGACCAACCTAGATAGCATATTCAAAAGCAGAGACATTACTTTGCCAACAAAGGTTCGCCTAGTCAAGGCTATGGTCTTTCCTGTGGTCATGTATGGATGTGAGAGCTGGACTGTGAAGAAGGCTGAGGGCCGAAGAATTGATGCTTCTGAACTGTGGTGTTGGAGAAGACTCTTGAGAGTCCCTTGGACTGCAAGAAGATCCAACCAGTCCATTCTGAAGGAGATCAGCCCTGGGATTTCTTTGGAAGGAATGATGCTAAAGCTGAAACTCCAGTATTTTGGCCACCTCATGCGAAGAGTTGACTCATTGGAGAAGACTCTGATGCTGGCAGGGATTGAGGGCAGGAGGAGAAGGGGACGACAGAGGATGAGATGGCTGGATGGCATCACTGACTCGATGGGTATGAGTCTGGGTGACCTCCGGGAGCTGGTGATGGACAGGGAGGCCTGATGTGCTGCGGTTCATGGGTCGCAAAGAGTCGGACACGACTGAGCGATCAATATGCCAGCAAATTTGGAAAACTCAGCAGTGGCCACAAGATTGGAAAAGGTGTTTTCATCCCAATCCCAAAGAAAGGCAATGCCAAAGAATGCTCAAACTACCGCACAATTGCACTCATCTCACATGCTAGGAAAGTAATGCTCAAAATTCTCCAAGCCAGGCTTCAGCAATATGTGAACCGTGAACTTCCTGATGTTCAAGCTGGTTTTAGAAAAGGCAGAGGAACCAGAGATCAAATTGCCAACATCTGCTGGATCATGGAAAAAGCAAGAGAGTTCCAGTCTATTTCTTCTTTATTGACTATGCCAAAGCCTTTGACTGTGTAGATCACAATAAACTATGGAAAATTCTGAAAGAGATGGGAATACCAGACCACCTGATCTGCCTCTTGAGAAATCTGTATGCAGGTCAGGAAGCAATAGTTAGAACTGGACATGGAACAACAGACTGGTTCCAAATAGGAAAAGGAGTACGTCAAGGCTGTATATTGTCACCATGTTTATTTAACTTATATGCAGAGTACATCATGAGAAACGCTGGACTGGAAGAAACACAAGTTGGAATCAAGATTGCTAGGAGAACTATCAATAACCTCAGATATGCAGATGACACCACCCTTATGGCAGAAAGTGAAGAGGGGCTAAAAAGCCTCTTGATGAGAGTGAAAGTGGAGAGTGAAAAGGTTGGCTTAAAGCTCAACATTCAGAAAACGAAGATCATGGCATCTGGTCCCATCACTACATGGGAAATAGATGGAGAAACAGGTTAAGATAGGTCTCTCTATTAGCCCCTTGTGTGTGTTTTTCTTTATGACACCACAAATTTTAATCATAATGTGCGATTATTTGTTTAATATTTTTAGCACCAGTGAGACTATAAACCCCTTGTGGACAGGAACTATGTCCAGTCTTATTCATTGTTGTAGATGACCAAGACACCACTCAGCACAGTGCCCAGGATATAACAGCCACCCCCGCCACCTGCCACACACAGCTTGTGAAGTGCATGAACAAATGAATGAAAAACTCCCCAACACCATGATGAAGGCTGGACCCAGCCCACCCTCCTCACTTCCTTGGTGAATCAGCCAGTAAGGAATTTTCCAAAGAAATTTCTGGAGATTGTCAGTGACACTGTGTGAAATATTGAGATTTGGAAAAGAAGGGAGATAACCCCTTCTAGCTCCAAATAGCTTCATTTTATTAATAATATAATACTATAATATAATATTAATTAATAATATAATATATACTATTTACTGTGTATTAACTTTGGCCTGACATTTGTCACATGATTTTATTCTCATAATAACCTTATGAGTGGAGTATCTTTATTATCTTTTGCAATTCTATTTTGCTAAATATTGAGAAAATTCTGAGAAGGTTAGAGGCTGAAAGACTCTGAATTATGCAAGGGTTAGTTCTGTTTGTTATCAGCCTGGCGAGTGCAGAGGACAAATAGATCAAGGTGCCTACAGAAGTTAGCACTTGCCCATGGGTTCTACCTGGCTCCCTGTGCCAGCTGTGTGCTCTAGGGGACCGTTCCCGCTTCCCCAGGTGGGTTCCTGTGGACGTGATTCAATCTAAGTGATGGATTCCATCTCCCTGGCCTTAACTTCGAGTCCTGTGCCCTGAGAGAGCTCCAGCGCTTAGCTGGCCAGTATCAAAGAGAGGTGGGGGCACACATCAACACATCATCTGCTTCATGTGGGGAAACAGAGGCTAGAGAATGGGGCGGACTGGTCTGGAGGTGGCAGAGCTGGAACCAGAATCCAGGGCGCCAGACTCTTGGTCTGATACTCTCTCCACTGCCACTCAGTCCATCAGAGGTGTGCTCAGCACTGTGGAGTCCACCCTGAATTCACAAAGAGAAACAAAATCTTCCCTTATAAGGTTGTTGTGAGAATTATGTCACGTGACAGTTGTCAAGCATAAGTTAATACACAGTAAATAGTATATGAAAGTAAAAGTCGCTCGGTTGTGTCCGACTCTTTGGGACCCCATGGACTTTACAGTCCATGGAATTCTCCAGGAAGGAATACTAGAGTGGGTAGCCTTTCCCTTCTCCAAGGGATCTTCCCAACCCAGGGATCGAACCCAGGTCTAGTGCATTGCAAGTAGAATCTTTACCAGCTAAGCCACAAGGGAAGCCCAAACAGTATATATTGTTATTAATAAAAATGAAGCTATTCGGAGCTAGAAGGAATTATCTCTAGAGGTAATGGCAACCCACTCCAGTGCTCTTGCCTGGAGAATCCCAGGGACGGAGGAGCCTGGTGGGCTGCCGTCTATGGGATCGCACAGAGTTGGACACGACTGAAGTGACTTAGCAGCAGATTATAGAACTAGGTGACAATTTTGGACTCTCCAATACTGATGCCAAATCAATTTTCAGGACTTAAACTGGTCCTTTAAAAAAAACATTTCTTTATTGGGCTGCACTGAGTCTTGGTTATGGCATGTGGAGTCTAATTCCCTGACTAGGGATCAAACCAGGGCCTCCTGCATTAACAGTGTGGAGTGTTAATCACTGAACCACAGGAAAGTCCCTGAGATGGTCCTTGAGAATGGCTAGGTGTTGCCAAGGTGGGAAGAGGGGAAGGATGGCCTCCACGAAGAAGTGAACAGCATGAGGTAAAGCTCCAAGATGTCCCGGAGCTGAAGGCTCTGTTCTGACCCCCAAACTCCATCCCACTTGGGTTTTATGAGCTTTTGGTGGGTTTCTTTACTTAAGCTTTCCAAAGGTGTGCCTAAGGTTTGCCATAACTCTAGGGTCTTTCATTTATGTGTATCCAAGTTTCATGAACTACTGAGGGAAGGGGAGTTTGTGATACATTTTCTGCATTAATACCAACGGGTTTAAATCATGATGGTTCAACCCTGCTCATCATGGCCGTTTTCCAATGGGCCTCACTGATTTTCTTATGATCTGCTTATGAATTCAACTAAAACAACCTTCCTCCCATTGAAATAAACTGAGGTCATTTAGCACCTTGTCAAGCTTCTGCACAAACCTCCACATGGGGCAGCGTTACTGGAGACAGAGCTGATACAGGGAAGGCATCTCACGAAGAACAGTTTGCTCTTACCTTCTCGACTTTATAACTTTTTAAAAAAGTAAACATCATGAAAGGCTGCTGCCACATTGAGTTACCCAGGATCTAATGATCTACAACTTTTATCAGCAATGTTGACAGGAAGGATAAAGGCTCTGGATTTCCATGAAATGGAAACTTCTGGATTCCTGCCCAGGAGACCCAAGAGAAGGTACTCTGGATGCTCTGCTCAGAGAGGCCGAAAGTGATGATTACCTAATGTGCAAAGTAGCACTTTAAAAAACCTGACCCCCTCTGTAGGACTGCTTGAAAAACTAATTGGAAACAACCTCAGATATTCTATACTCTGTCATTTTGGTTACAACTGGCTGCTTTGTCTATGGTTCAGACAGAGTTGGCAGCTGGGAGGAGATGAAGGGGTGGGAAGTCAGCTCCTGGAGGCCCTGACAGAGTCCTTTTCAGACAGTCAATTATTCCCCGACTATCTCCTGGGCTGCAAAGGAGGGTGGAATTTGGGAACCCTCCCTCCCTGCCTTCCTTGATGCCTGGAGGACTCCCAGTAGAGAGAGGCAAACCATACGCTCCCTGTGGCATCATGAGCCTTTCCAATCCGTGTTTTTGGAAAGTGATGGTTCTCCACTGTGCTGGGCTTGGACTTTGGAAGCCATGGACAGAGGAAGTCAGTTCTTCTGCTGTTCTACAGGGAAGCCAGACAGAAATGCATTACCTCTTTGCTGCCTATTCCTGGCCTGCAGATGGCTGCCTTCTCCCTGGATCCTCATGCAGCAGAGAAAGGAAGCTCTGGTCCCCTCCTCTTCTTTTAAGGGCACTAATCTCACCACGGGGACCCCACCCTCATCTTCTCATCAAGACCTAATTACCTTCCCAAAGTCTCATCTCCAGACACCATCTCACTGGGGGTTAGGACTTCAATATGTGAATTTGGGGAGTGGGGGACACCTTCAGTCCAGAGCATTTAGGAGTTCTTCTTGGGAAGAACTAGGCAATTATCTGCTCTTCAGTAAGTGAAGGCAGTAGTTCTAAGTTCCCTAAAGGAAATCAACCCTGAATATTCATTGGAAGGACTGATACTGAAGCTGAAGCTCCAATACTTTGACCACCTGATGCCGAGAGCTGACTCATTGCAAAAGGCCCTGGTGCTGGAAAAGACTGAAGGCAGGAGGAGAAGGGGACAACAGAGGATGAGGTGGTTGGATGGCATCACTGACTTGATGGACATGATTTGAGCAAACTCTGGGAGATAGTGAAGGACAGGGAAACCTGGCGTGCTGCAGTCCTTGGGGTCCCAAAGAGTAGGACACAACTAGCAACTGAACAACAACATGTCCTCCATGTGCTCAGGTTCCCAGGGATTCAAGCCTGGTCCTGCCAAAGAGGCACAAATAAAAGCAAGTCTAAGTGGAGTCTGTGACCATCAGTACAGCTGGGCTCGCTTGGCAAGGAAGGTCGGGGACCTTCATCACCTCCTTTCCTGTTACAGCTTAAATTATATGCCCAAGCAAAAGTCAACCCTGAATACTGACCATCTTTTGTTTTTTTCCAAATGAGAGATTAAACAAACAACAACAACAGAAAACTTTGGGAAGGGGACACAACTTGAATGCATTAAGTTTTAGGAATGTTGGCAGAAAAGTCAAGTACAGCTAATGATATTTAATATTATTTACAACAAACTTACAAATCACATGATATAAAATCACAGAGAAAGATTACATTTTTTTCCCCTCTTTAGCATTTCATGGAACAGATTTGTTCCAACTTCTCTTTACCATCACGGTCTCTCTCACTGGAGCTGCTTCTTGAGTCCTCTCCCCCAGTCATCTTTAATTTCTAAAACTGTTTGAAATCCAGCACTTTGTGAATCTGTGTTTCTTGTTGTTACTGGAAATTTATACCAAGCCACAAGTACCCACTGGCATATTTGTAAGACAAATTTTCTAAGCTTCTTTAGTGAGTATATGTATGATTTCTGTAACATAACTAGTTTTAGTACCATTTTGATCAGTGATCCTTAAAAGGTTGTTTGCAGTGATATCCAGTGCTTCCCTGGTGGCTCAGCAGTAAAAGAATCTGCCTGCAGTGCAGGGGACGCAGGAGACATGGGTTCGATCCCTGGGTTGGGAAGATCCTCTGGAGAAGGAAACGGCAGGCCACTCCAGTATTCTTGCCTAGAGAATCCCATGAACGGAGGAGCCTGGCAGGGATTTCATGGGATTGCAACAGTTGGACACGACCTAGTGACTAAACCACCACCACCAGCGCTCACATTTGTGAGCATCTTGCCCCAGCAATAATGAGTACATGTATATTCATTTCTTTGCTTCCTCCAAAATCTGTCGAGTGATCTCCTTACCAACCTAAAAATAACATTGATTGAGTTTCTTTGAGGATTTTGCACATTCTCCAAATAGTCTTCTCTTATTCAAAAATACAATTATTATAAGAACACCCTGTAATTAAGAGCTTGTCTAAGACCACTCCTTCTTTTCTGAAGGATAATTTTAGGGAAGAGACACATCAACAAGACTTTTAGGAAACATGGTACTTTCTAATTATTTAAGTCCTTGCTTCTTTCCAAGAGGAGGACTGATGCTGGAGCTCCCTGGGTGCTGTTAAGGTCCTTCAGAGGGCAGCTCCATCAGGCAGTCTGGCTTCTTGAGTGACACACATCCTGTCACTGTTGAATTCAGGCTGTGGTCCATTCAATGGCTGAAGAATGTGTTTATATTTAATAAAGGCAGAGAAGACCAACCCAGGCCAGAGAACTTCCCTTTCTGAAATATTATGGACTGTGCAAAACTGTACAAAATTTAATTTCTGAAGCTCTGGGCACAGAGATATCTCTGTCTTGGTGTGCCATAGTTGTAAGATTCTGTCACCAATTCCAATGTGGTTTTTCCCCCCTACACCAAGCTGTTCTCCAATACCAGCTGGGTGTCCTGCAACTCAAATCTCACACTGTCTGCTTGGAGATAACATCAGATTCCCCTTGTTAAGGTCTTAGTCCTACAAGACTATACCCACCCCCCACCATCACTTCAAATGACAGTTGCAAGCCTAGGTTCTCTCCTGTGCTTCTGACCAACATATTAAACACTACAAATTCCAGTGACCCCATGCTTGGTTCAATTAATTTGCTAGAGCAGCTCACAGAACTCAAGAACTCAAGAGAAAGATTTAGCTTACTAGATTATGTGTGTGTGCGTAGTCACTCAGTTCAGTTCAGTTGCTCAGTCATGTCCGACTCTGAGACCCCATGGACTGCAGCACACCAGGTCTCCCTGTCCATCACCAACTCCTTGAGTTTACTCAAACTCATATCCATTGAATTGGTGATGCCATCCAACCATCTCATCCTCTGTCGTCCCCTTCTCCTCCTGCCCTCAATCTTTCCCAGCATCAGGGTCTTTTCAAATGAGTCAGTCAGTTCACATCAGATGGCCAAAGTATTGGAGTTTCAGTTTCAACATCAGCTTCATTCCTTCCAATGAATATTCAGGACTGATTTCCGTTAGGATGGACTGGTTGGATCTCCTTGCAGTCCAAAGGACTCTCAAGAGTCTTCTCCAACCCCTCTTCAACTCTTTGCAACCCTATGGACTGTAGTCCACCAGGCTCCTCTGTCCATGGGATTATCCAGGCAAGAATGCTGCAGTGGGTTGCCATTTCCTCCTCCAGGAGATCTTCCTGACCCAAGGGTTGAACCTGAATCTCCTGCATTGGCAGGCAGAATCTTTACCACTGAGCCACCTGGGAACAGGTTACCAGTATATATAAGAGGATATACTTCAGGAACAACCAGGTGAAAGAGGAGCATAGGCTAGGGTATGTGAAAAGGGGCTCAGAGTGTCCATGCCCTCCCCAAGCTTGCCACTCTTCCGCTTTCGGGTTTTTATAGAAGCCTCATTACATGGACACAATAGATTGAATTATTGGCCCTTAGTGACTGAACTCAGTCTTCAGCTGCTCTCCCCTCCCCAAAGAGGGCTGAAAGTTTTCTCTAATCACCTGTTGATTCCTCTGGTGACCAGTCCCCATCCTGAGGTGACCTATGTGCTTCCCCAAAGTCACCTCATTCATACAACAAAAGACACTTGTATTGCTTTCATTACAGGAAATTCCAAGGGTCCTAGGAGCTCCATGCCAGGAAGAGGGATGTTGGTCAAATATATACTTATGAAAGAAGAACTAAAGAGCCTCTTGATGAAAGTGAAAGAGGAGAGAGAAAAAGCTGGCTTAAGACTCAACATTCAAAAAACTAAGATCATGGCATCTAGTCCCATCACTTCATGGCAAATAGATGGGGAGACAATGGAAATAGTGACAGATTTTATTTTTGGGGGCTCCCAAATCACTGCAGATGGTGATTGTAGCCATGAAATTAAGAAACTTGCTCCTTGGAAGAAAAGTTATGAACAACTTAGACAGCATATGGTGATTGTAGCCATGAAATTAAGAAACTTACTCCTTGGAAGGAAAGTTATGACCAACCTAGATAGCATATTCAAAAGCAGAGACATACCAACAAAGGTTCGCCTAGTCAAGGCTATGGTCTTTCCTGTGGTCATGTATGGATGTGAGAGCTGGACTGTGAAGAAGGCTAAGCGCCGAAGAATTGATGCTTTTGAACTGTGGTGTTGGAGAAGACTCTTGAGAGTCCCTTGGACTGCAAGAAGATCCAACCAGACCATTCTGAAGGAGATCAATCCTGGAATTTCTTTAGAAGGAATGATGCTAAAGCTGAAACTCCAGTATTTTGGCCACCTCATGCAAAGAGTTGACTCGTTGGAGAAGACTCTGATGCTGGGAGGGATTGGGGGCAGGAGGAGAAGGGGACGACAGAGGATGAGATGGCTGGATGGCATCACTGACTTGATGGGTGTGAGTCTGGGTGACCTCCGGGAGCTGGTGATGGACAGGGAGGCCTGGCGTGCTGCGGTTCATGGGGTCACGAAGAGTCGGACACGACTGAGTGACTGATCTGATCTGATCTGATCTGAGACAGCATATTAAAAAGCAGAGACATTACTTTGTCAACAAAGGTCTGTCTAGTCAAGGCTATGGTTTTTCCAGTGGTCATGTATGGCTGTGAGAGTTGGGCTGTAAAGAAAGCTGAGCCCCGAAGAATTGATGCTTTTGAACTGTGGTGTTGGAAAAGACTCTTGAGAGACCTTTGGACTGCAAGGAGATCCAACACATCCATATAAAGGAAATCAGTCCTGAATATTCATTGGAAGGACTGATGCTAAAGCTGAAAGTCCAATACTTTGGTCACCAGACGCAATGAAGAACTGACTCATTTGAAAAGACCCTGATGCTGGGAAAGTTTGAAGGCAGGAGGAGAAGGGGATGACAGAGTATGCGATGGTTGGATGGAATCACTGACTCGATGGACATGAGTTTGAGTTGGTATTGGTGATGGACAGGGAAGCCTGGTGGGCTGCAGTCCATGGGGTTACAAAGAGTCAGACACGACTGAGTGACTGAACTGAACTGAATACTTATTATACATCACAAGTTGCTTATGAAACTTTTACTTAATCCTGTAAAGAAAAGCTCTTTTAATTGCAAGGTTGTTGATATACTAGAAATCGAAGAATTGAGGCTCAGAGAGGCGAAGTAACTTGTCTAAATTCACACAGCCAAAAAGTTATGGAGTCAGAACTCAAACTCCAATTGATTTGATTCCACAGCCATTCCTCTTTAACCATAAGCTCCCCTGCCTTCTGTGGTATTGAGTGTGAGTTGAAGCTAATCCATGTTTACTTGAATTTCAGTGTCATCCCTTATCTCAACCTCATGCATACGCGCTAAGTCGTTTCAGTTGTATATGACTCTGTGCAGCCCTATGGACTGTAGCCCATCAGGCTCCTCTGTCCAGGGATCCTCTAGGCAAGAATAGTAGAGTGTGTTGCCATGCCCTCCTGTAGAAAATCTTCCCAACCCAGGGATCGAACCCATGTCTCTTGTGTCTCCTGCATTGGCAGGTAGGTTCTTTACCGCTAGTACCACCTAGGAAGCATCTCAACCTCATCTGTCCTCAAATGGAGTGTAGTTCTTCCACAAAGAAGAACAACCATGAGACCAAGCTACTGGACACCAAGGTACTAGATGGCATCTGTGTGGCTTGGTGTCATGTTCAAACAGGAGTATCCTAGAGAGACCCTGAAAATCACAGAAACCAAAAGATTTCATAACCTTTATTAAGGAAGGGGTTTTGTTTTTGTTTTTAGTTTTGGTCCCAAAAGTTTCTCTACCTACTCCCCAAAGAGTGTGCAATATGAAGTAAATCGAGTAATTATTGTCTAAGTCAGGAACTACTGTGATTGAGAAATTAACCATGTCTGTTTTTCTTCTACAGGCTCACTGGAAAAGAATGTGAGCTATTTTCCCCTTTTCCTCTCCAGAGGCCTCTGCGTTTTGGAGGGCTGGGATTCTCTTGCCCCAGGGAAAAGTTAGAGGCCTTTCTTCGATTTTCTAAGGGTTTGGAGTCTTAACACTACTTGTTAGAGATGGAGAGGGTTGGGAGGGGGCCTGGGGCCCAGAAGTCATTAAGGGCTGGCAGGACCCTTGAGTGCTGGGGCACGCTGGACTTGGCAGGGCCTTGAGGGAGTGACTAAGAGGGGAAGGGATACCTGGGACCTAACATGTGTGCCGCGGCCTTGGATTTGGAGAGGATGCTGTGGGCAGCAGCAGCAGTGGCCTCCAAGTGGTCTGCTAAAGCTTGGACAAGAGGCCACTCAGTAGTGACCATCACAGACCCCATGCCCTTCTCCATGTTTCTGGAATCCTGAAGGCCTCAGAGTTCTGTGTGGAGGGAGAGTGGGGGCCCTGGCAAGTGGCTGGGAATTTTCTGTGGTCCCAGTAGATGGAGGTCTAAGTATGATTCAATTTGATTTAGAAAATTCATGAAATGTGTCATGGAACACATTCCTAAGTGTCGTGGAACAATTTATATCAGTTATGCTAATAATGACCAAATCCTGAAGGGAATTTTTATAACATATTTGGTAAAAACAGGTCTATTTTTTTTTTATCCTTTGGAAATGGTTGATAAATAACTGACAGGATATAACTATTCCAAGCCCTTCTTCTGGTAAAAATATCCTCTCTCCTGGTAATTTAAATTCCAAATTACCTCCAGATGAGGCTTTAAAAATACCCTGTGATTAAATGCACACCAAATGGAGTTTCTGTGGGAACCTTTGCTGACTCAGAGGGATGACCTGTGAGTTTTTTTTAAAGGCCCAAGGTCTGGACTGGGCTAAAACTGAGACTTGGGGCTTGAGGAACCCATGACTCAGCCTTGGGGCCCCGGGCTCTGGACGCTAGCCCAGAGCTGAACATTCAGCTGAAAGGCTTTTGGAGGAGAGCACTGGGAATCTCTCTGGAATCGCATGACCCTTTCTCAGCCACCGTTATTAGACCACAGTCAGAGCTGGAGAGGGGGTACCGCTGGCCCTGGGGGTTGGGAGAGAGCCAGCGTGTGTGTGCATCTTTGTGTCTGTCCGCGCGTGTGTGTACATGTGTGTGCGCGCGCGTGCATGTGTTCTTGGCAGAGAGAGGTGGTCAGGAATGCACTTGATTCTAGGTTTCCTAAGAGAAGGTGGCTCATAGCACAGGTGGCCAAACTTCTTGGACCAGAAGCCCACCAGGGTCTCGCCAATCACCTGCTGCCCAGCACACATGGCTGTGACCTGTGTTGTCGACAAGGAACAGGATCTTCTTTTTGGTTGGGAGCAGGATGGAGGGTGTGTGGAGAGCCGGCCAGCACCCTGGGCAAGAGGGCAAACTTAGCACTCAGAACAGGATGGTGTCCACCCCCTTCCATTCCACCGACACACACGCCCCCACCGCCCCTTTCTCTCCTATTCCAGATCATGCTGTGGGACCACTATCTCAGGCATACTTTTGTTTTCAAGCTCTACTTTAGTTAGACACTCAGCTGGGCACATCCCACTTGGGGTCTCCTTGAATGTGCTTGCTGACAGTAACCTAGGTTTTGTTATCCCTGTTTTACAGATGAAGAAACTGATTCCCAGAGAGGGCGAATGGGTTGGGTCAAGAGAACAGGCTGCTGAATGTCAGGGCCGAGGCAGGAACCTTGTGTGCTGAGCCTTACCTGACAGTCCTCTACCTGTGGACGGCCCTCATACATTTAGAGGTACACACACATGAACATACCCACCTCCTAGGGTCCCTTTAGGAAAGGCCATAGCCCAGGAAACAAGGGGTTCCACTTCATGGTAATCTCTGTTTATGATATAGACAAAACAGCAACAAAACTGTAGGCCTAGTGAAAGCTAGCCATTCTTTTACATCCCTCTCCTCTTTCTGAGGATGGAAGAGTCTTAATTAGCATAGCGTCAAGAGCATGAGTTTTGGAAGGCTTCCCTGGTGGCTCAGTGGTAAAGAATCCGCCTGCCAACGCAGAGACGCAGGTTGGATCCCTGGGTCAGAACATCCCCTGGAGAAGGAAGGAACCGACTCCAGTATTCTTGCCTAGAGAATCCCATGGACAGAGGAGCCTGACAGCTATAGTCCATGGGGTTGCAAAGAGTCCAACACAACTGAGTGACTAAATATCAACAACAACAAATGAGCTTTGGAATCAGCCTGTGATTTCAATTTCCATTTATTAGCTCTGTGACCCTCGATGAGTCACTCAGCCTCTGTAAGCGTCAACATCTTCCTCTGAAAAATGGGATGACAGTATTTACCTTATTGGCTGTTGTGTGGATTAAATCAGACCATACCCATGGATGAACAACATTTGATGCCCAGTAATTAATCAGTAATTGGAAGCTGTAATTATTCACAATAATAACGTTCGTAGCAACAAAAATAGCCAACGCATCTGGATGATCACAAAAAGCAAGGTGAGCTTGGTCTTCTCAACAGAGGACATGATATTGTGTTGTCAAGAGTCTGGAGGGGTGCCACAACCAGGAAGAAAGAGGTGAGCAATCTGCTAATTGTTCTGCTCCCCGGAAGAGGGAGGGGACAGACGTCAGGGCCGCTTAACCTTGAGGTGGGAAGTTCTGATTGATCCCTATGGGTGTCTCTAACCTCCACTTCTTCTGTTCTCAGAGTTTTAGTGGTGTACACTAAGTGCTGGACATTGACAAAGATAAGACGAGTGTGACCCAAACTAAGGGCTGGAAGCCAGTACTGGGAAGCAAAGAAAGGAAGTTGGGCAGCCTGGCACCAGGTGCAGAGCGTGTCTGCTCTTTGTCCCCATCACCTGTCAGCTGGGAATTCTGCACATCATCAGTACAGCTGAGTATGACCAGCCCAGAGTCAGAACCTGTTACAGACCAGCCATGGCTTCTGTCAACACCAGTGTGTCCCAGAGGAAGCCCTTTCTAATGGTTGCATTGTCTTGATTAATGAAAAAGAGATTCTTTAACACTGTAAAGAAGTATGTTAAAACAATGAAGAAAAAACGTGAAAGTAGAGTGATGTGAATTTTTTAGGATATATATATTATAAACGTGTGTGTGTGTGTGTGTGTTAGTGGTTCAGTCTTGTCCAATTCTTTGCGACCCCATGGACTGTAACCCATCAGTCTCCCCTGTCCATGGAATTCTCCAGGCAAGAATACTGAAATACTGGAATGGGTAGCCATTCCCTTCCCCAGAGGCTCTTCCTGACCCAGGGATTGAACCTGGGTCTCCCACATTGTAGGCAGATTCTTTACCATCTGAGCCACCAGGGAAGCCCTGGACATATTATATACATATATATGTATAAAATTTTTATTATGGAAGTTTTCAAACAGACACAAAAGTAGTACACAATACCTCATGGTGAACCCCTAGGTACTCATGAGCAGCCTTCAACAACTGGAGTAGTATGTGCGTGAGAATTCCAATGAAAGCCACATGGCTTTTAACACTTAAAAGTGACCCCATGATGCAGATGTGTTAAATCTCCTGATATCCAAGTACGCAGAATTACTCCCCATTCCACAACTGCCTTGAACACCTATCGAATGAAGTAAGAAAGAGATCAGATAATTAATTTGTCCCAAGTCATATAGGAAGCTTGACTAGTGCCAGAAACAGAAGGTGCTCCATACAAGTTAAGAAGATAATCATTATAGCAGAAAAAGAGCTAATGTTTATTGAACACTAACTATGTACCAGCCTCTCTTCTGGCTGCTCTATTAGTTCACTGAATTCTCATGCCAGGCCTATAACAGGTATCTTATCTTCATCTCTGTTTTACAAATGAGGAAATTCAACATGAAGGATTTAAGCCTCTTGGCCAACTTTAAACAGTTATTTAGAAGCAGAGCAAGGGTTTAGACTGAAGCTTCCTGACTCCAGAGCCTGCTTTCTTCTTCTTCTTTTCAAATGTTTCTTTATTTATTTGGCTGGGTCTTAATTACGGCACATAGGAGCTTTAGTTATAGCTCTCAAACTCTTGGGCTTCCCGGGTAGCAAAGTACCTGCCAGTGCAGGAGACACAAGAGATGTGGGTTCTATTCTTGAGTCAGGAAGATCCCTTGGAGTAGGAAATGACAACCCACTTCAGTATTCTTGCCTGCAAAATTCCATGGACAGAGGAGCCTTGTGGGCTACAGTCCATGCGTTGCAAAGAGTAGGACTGAGCATATACCTGAACTTTTAGTTGTGGCATGCAGCGTCTAGTTCCTTGACCAGGGATTGAACTCAGACTCCCCTGCATTGGGAGCTTGGAGTCTTTGCTGTTGGACCACTAGGGAAGTCCCCAGAGCCTGCCTTCTTAACTGGACAGACAAAACCTGACACTGGCAAAATGATTCCTACTGGAAAAGATGAGGATAGAGAGGAGAATTGCCTGTATGAAATAGGCAGTGGGCTGCACTTTCCCTTAACATTCGCAAAGCCCTGGTCACAAAGCCTGTGGCCCTCAGTGGGAAAGAAGGTCAGCATTCCTCCTAAATGAGGAGCGTCATGGTTTCCTCAGTACCAGGCCTTGGGTGGAGTTCCTGTTTTGAAAAAAATAAATGTGTGTAAAAAATATTTATAACAAAAAGTCAGGGAAAATATCCACCAAGTATTACCAAGTGCTGGTCCTCACCCACAGTGGGATATGATCAGGGGATGATAGGGATTTTTCTTTTCTTTTTTAAATTTAAAAAAAAAAAATTTTCTTTTGGTCACACTCAACAGCCTGTGACTTAGTTTCCTGACCAGGAATTGAACCCATGCCCTCTGCATTGGAAAGTTGGAGTATTAACCACTGGACTGCCAGGGAAGTCTCCTTCTTTTCTTTTTGTTCATCTCAATATTCTATTTTTTATACAATGAATATGAATTATCTGTGTTACAGAGAATAAAGGAAGAGAAGAAGAAAACAGAAAAGAAGGAAAGAGCATACTCACCAGTGGCCTTCAGCTCTGTGAGGCTGGGATAGGGACGGGGCAGCAGGTGGAGGGATTGGGATCATCGGGCAGTGAGAGACTGGGGGAGGGGCGGGGGTGCCAGGCACCGTCTCAGGTTAGGGCCTGACTGGATTTAAAGGTCATGGCTCATGGGGTCACAGGACCTGCTGGCCCTCAGAGGCCACAGCAAGTCAGTGTGTGTAAAAATATGCCCAGCTGCGCAGCTCTAGTTTCTGGAGGGGCCCTGGAGCGCTGGAAAGTGGCCATGTTCTGACACCTCCAGGCCCACACTCATTTGGCAGGTACTCCAGGGCCAAGGGCTTCCCTGGTGGCTCAGAGGTTAAAGCGTCTGCCTGCAATGCAGGAGACCTGGGTTCGATCCCTGGGTCGGGAAGATCCCCTGGAGAAGGAAATGGCAACCCACTCCAGTATATCTTGCCTGGAGAATCCCGTGGGCGGAGGAGCCTGGTGGGCTACGGTCCACGGGGTCGCAAAGAGTCGGACACGACTGAGCGACTTCACTTTCACTTTCCAGGGCCAAGGCTGTTTGTTCTCAAATGCTGCATCTTTGGGATTAAAAATAACCCTCCCTTTGGCTTGGCTTGGCTGTGCTCTCCCTGCCCTTGGGGGCAGAGATGGGTGAATGATCCCAGATTGCGTGTTTTCAGCCTAGACAGAACTTCTATCCTCTGTGATCCTTGCCCAGCAAGTTACCTTCCATCATGAGCCATTGATTAAAAATGGGGGGCAGGGGAAGTAAGGAATTTGCAGCATCTACCAGGTAGGAAATTTACAAAGCCTCACTGGCATAGCCATGCTGATGCCACTAAAATAGCAACAGAGTGCTCATAAGAGAAAGTGCCAAACCCTTTATCAGCTGTTTATCACCTGTTAAGCACCATATGGGAGAAGGCAATGGCACCCCACTCCAGTACTCTTGCCTGGAAAATCCCATGGACGGAGGAGCCTGGTAGGCTGCAGTCCATGGGGTCGCTAAGAGTCGGACACGACTGAGCGACTTCACTTTGACTTTTCACTTTCATGCATTGGAGAAGGAAATGGCAACCCACTCCAGTGTTCTTGCCTGGAGAATCCCAAGGACAGGGAGCCTGGTGGGCTGCAGTCTTTGGGGTCGCACAGAGTCAGACACGACTGAGCAACTTCACTTTCACTTTCAAGCACCATATACATGTGAGTTCTGTGGCAGCATGAGGTATGTTTGAGGGTGCCACAAGGCATAGCTTGCCTCCAAATATCTATGCCAGTTAAAGATTCTACCATAAAGGACTTCTCCAGTGGTCCATTGGCTAAGACACTGAGCTCCCAATGCAGGAGGCCTGGGTTCAATCCCTGGTTAGGGAACTAGATCCCTCATGCTGCAACTAAAATCAAAGATCTTGCATTCTACAACAAAGACCCAATAAATAAATAAGTACATTTTTAAAAATTCCACTATCAGAATCATTCCTTTCAAACTAAAAAGCTGTGTTCCCAAGTGAAAGTCACTCAGTTGTGTCTGTGACCCCATGGTCTGTAACCCACCAGGCTCCTCCATCCATGGGATTCTCTAGGCAAGAATACTGGAGTGGGTTGCCATTTCCTTCTCCAGGGGATCTTCCTGACCCAGGGATCAAACACAGGTCTCCTGCCTTGCAGGCAGATTCTTTACTGTCTGAGCCACCAGGGAAGCCCTGTGCCCTCAAAGCACCTGTTAAAATATGCGAAGTGTTGTTGCTGGGGATTAAATGTAAGATTTTCTTAGGTTGATAACTGCTACTGCTACTGCTAAGTCGCTTCAGTCGTGTCCGACTCTGTGCGACCCCATAGAAGGAAGCCCACCAGGCTCCCCCGTCCCTGGGATTCTCCAGGCAAGAACAGTGGAGTGGGTTGCCATTTCCTCCTCCAATGCATGAAAGTGAAAAGTCAAAGTGAAGTCGCTCAGTCGTGTCTGACTCTTAGCGACCCCATGGACTGGAGCCTACCAGGATCCTCCGTCCATGGGATTTTCCAGGCAAAAGTACTGGGGTGGGGTGCCATCGCCTTAGATCATTTCAATTTAGAATCTTACACATACAGGGGCTCACTTCTTCTGAGCCTCAGTCCTGGGGCCAAGGATTCACAGGTGGGTGCCCTTTGTCTCCTTTACAGAAGAGGAGAGCCTTAGCAAGAGGAAGGCAGTGAGGGGGCGTGGCTGTGATGGGAACCCATTGCTCCTCCCATCGTGGCCAACCAATGACCGCGATAATCTGTTCAGCTCCTCAGCACCCTGAGGAGATTGACCTTCAGGAGAGAACCCAGCTCTGGAAGTAAAGGGGAAGGGGGACTGAGAGGCAAAGCCACACCTCATGCCTTCACAACTTGACCTTCAGCCACCCTGCTTCACAGGAGGAAGGGTGTTGCAGCTACCCACCCGACAAACGGAATAAGTTCCCACTGCACTCGCTTTGTGCTGTGGCCTGGAGTACCATGTTGAGAAACACTGCACAACAGATTATGGGTATCTGCCACAGACGCCAGATTAAAGCATGGTGAGATGTCTGTTTCAAGGGTTTGCCATCCCGCCCCAACACCCCCTGGAACCCCACAGTTAGGACAATGATGGGAGTGGTCCTGCATGGACGGAGAGAGGTACAGACCACAGCACCAGACACTTCTTGCCTTAATATCAAGACAACTGCTGGCAGCCTGGTGCACCTTCTAATGATGGAGAACCTGGTACAGTCAACTCTCCCACCTGGAAAACGAAGTCACGGTGTTCATCAGATGCCCACTTAGCGGCCGGTAAGATAACTGGGGAAGGCTTTATCCAAGAACACAGACTGGAGGCTGCAGCCATGCCCCTCTTTGGTCACTGATGTCTTCCTGAGAGTCAGTGTGGAGAAGGCATGGGGTAAAGGAAGTGGGTAGAGAGTACGCCAGATGTGTCAGCCCAAGGAGTCCTATGGGGCCACTGAAATGGCTCCATGTGCTCTTGAGTGGTGGCTTTCATGGCTGGACAAGGAGAAAGAATAACTTATAGGTGAATAGGACAGTTCCCAGAGTGCCCAGAACTTGGAGTTCTCACGCAAGAACCAGGGGGCTGAGTAGCAGAGAGACTGAGCTAGCAGTCACCTCCCCTACGTATAAATACCCGTCTTGCTGAGCACCCCTGATTTCCCTCCCTCCTTCTCCAGCTCCGCCTGCTGGGTCTCAAAATTTCTTTGCTTTTCTTGCTCTGCTAGGATACCTCTGCTGCTGCTAAGTCACTTCAGTCATGTCCGACTCTGTATGACCCCATAGGCGGCAGCCCACCAGGCTCCCCCATCCCTGGGATTCTCCAGGCAAGAACACTGTAGTGGGTTGCCTTTTCCTTCTCCAATGCATGAAAGTGAAAAGTGAAAGTGAAGTCGCTTCAGTTGTGTCGGACTCCCAGCGATCCCGTGGACTGCAGCCTACCAGGCTCCTCCGTCCATGGGATTCTCCAGGCAAGAGTACTGGAGGGGGTTGCCATTGCCTTCTCTTGCTCTGCTAGGATACCTCACTCAGGCTTATTACAAACTATGCCTTTCTGAAGCCTCCAAACTCAGGACTTCATGCCCTTAACTTGAGGATCTCAGCTCCTTTTTTATTATAAAGACAAAACTGAATCTCCACTTTTTTTTTTTTTTTTTTTTGGTAAAGACAAAGCCTTCCTCTTTGCCTCTAGGTATGTCTCTCCCTTCCTGTCCTCCATCCTGTTCCAGCTGTGAAAGGCTTGTCCCCACTTTGCCAAGGAAGTCCCCCCTCCCCGCCATCTTTCATCCCATCTACCTGTGGTTCCCTCCTCCAGTATTTTCCAGCTCTTTCTCTGCAGGGACACCTCCTGCTCTGAAGAGCTTCATGAACCGGCTGAGACACTGCCTTGCACCTGGGGCACTTGGAACCACCTGTCAGCCCCTCCCTTCCCTCCATTGCCAAACACAACATGTTTTTGGCTTGGTGGGTTGGTTGACTATCTGATTGATTGCTACCAAACCTGCCTCCGCCTCCCTGCCCCCAACTGCCCTTCCTCTGCCTTTGGGCCCCAACACAAAGTGTTTCTCATCACAAAGCCCTGGGCTTTGGCCAATCATAGAGTGTTCCCTCCAGCCCACAGATCTCTCACCTGCCTTTTCCTTCTGTTTCCCATGCCCCACTTGACCTCGGGCACCCAGGTGTTCCCTGAATTCTGAGCATGACTCACCTCAGAATCAACAGCTCCCTGCTAAGGGATCTCAACTTGTCACAAAGCCTCTGCTTCCTGCATCAGACAATGACAGATAGGATAAAACGTGCATAGTACTTAGCATTAGTGCTGGAGGACATTAAGTGCCTAATAGATAATAGTTATGATTGATTATTGTGATCCACACAGTCAAAGGCTTTGGCATAGTCAATAAAGCAGAAATAGATGTTCTTCTGGAACTCTCTTGCTTTTTCCATGATCCAGCGGATGTTGGCAATTTGATCTCTGGTTCCTCTGCCTTTTCTAAAACCAGCTTGAACATCAAGAAGTTCACAGTTCACGTATTGCTGAAGCCTGGCTTGGAGAATTTTGAGCATTACTTTACTAGCGTGTGAGATGAGCGCAATTGTGCAGTAGTTTGAGCATTCTTTGGCATTGCCTTTCTTTGGGATTGGAAGGAAAACTGACCTTTTCCAGTCCTGTGGCCACTGCTGAGTTTTCCAAATTTGCTGGCATATTGAGTGCAGCACTTTCACAGCATCAACTTTCAGGATTTGAAATAGCTCAACTGAAATTCCATCACCTCCACTAGCTTTGTTCGTAGTGATGCTTTCTAAGGCCCACTTGACTTCACATTCCAGGATGTCGGGCTCTAGGTCAGTGATCATACCATCATGATTATCTGGGTTGTGAAGCTCTTTTTTGTACAGTTCTTCTGTGTATTCTTGCCACCTCTTCTTAATATCTTCTGCTTCCGTTAGGTCCATACTATTTCTGTCCTTTATCGAGCCCATCTTTGCATGAAATGTTCCTTTGGTATCTCTGATTTTCTTGAAGAGATCCCTAGTCTTTCCCATTCTGTTGTTTTCCTCTATTTCTTTGCATTGATCGCTGAAGAAGGCTTTCTTATTTCTTCTTGCTATTCTTTGGAACTCTGCATTCAGATGCTTATATCTTTCCTTTTCTCCTTTGCTTTTCGCTTTTCTTCTTTTCACAGCTATCTGTAAGGCCTCCCCAGACAGCCATTTTGCTTTTGATCTGCCTCTTGAGAAATTTGTATGCAGGTCAGGAAGCAACAGTTAGAACTGGACATGGAACAACAGACTGGTTCCAAATAGGAAAAGGAGTACGTCAAGGCTGCATATTGTCACCATGTTTATTTAACTTATATGCAGAGTACATCATGAGAAACGCTGGACTGGAAGAAACACAAGCTGGAATCAAGATTGCTGGGAGAAATATCAATAACCTCAGATATGCAGATGACACCACTCTTATGGCAGAAAGTGAACAGGAACTAAAGAGCCTCTTGATGAAAGTGAAAGTGGAGAGTGAAAAAGTTGGCTTAAAGCTCAACATTCAGAAAACAAAGATCATGGCATCCGGTCCCATCACTGCATGGGAAATAGATGGGGAAACAGTGGAAACAGTGTCAGACTTTATTTTTCTGGGCTCCAAAATCACTGTAGATGGTGACTGCAGCCATGAAATTAAAAGACACTTACTTCTTGGAAGGAAAGTTATGACCAACCTAGATCACATATTCAAAAGCAGAGCCATTACTTTGCCAACAAAGGTTTGCCTAGTCAAGGCTATGGTTTTTCCTGTGGTCATGTATGGATGTGAGAGCTGGACTGTGAAGAAGGCTGAGCGCCGAAGAATTGATGCTTTTGAACTGTGGTGTTGGAGAAGACTCTTGAGAGTCCCTTGGACTACAAGGAGATCCAACCAGTCCATTCTGAAGGAGATCAGCCCTGGGATTTTTTTGGAAGGAATGATGCTAAAGCTGAAACTCCAGTACTTTGGCCACATCATGTGAAGAGTTGACTCATTGGAGAAGACTCTGATGCTGGGAGGGATTGAGGGCAAGAGGAGAAGGGGACAACGGAGGATGAGATGGCTGGAAGGCATCATTGACTTGATGGATGTGAGTCTCAGTGACCTCTGGGAGTTGGTGATGGACAGGGAGGCATGGCGTGCTGTGATTCATGGGGTCGCAAAGAGTCGGACACAACTGAGCCACTGATCTGATCTGATCTGATGATTGATTATCTTAAAGAGCTAACACATTCTCTGTTATAGAGAATTCAGTACCGTATTACTTAGACTGTTTATTATTATTTTTTTAGCAAATTTTCCCTTATTTTTCTTTTAAACATATACTAACACAGTGCACAGGGAAGGCAATGGCACCCCACCCCAGTACTCTTGCCTGGAAAATCCCATGGACGGCGGAGCGTGGTAAGCTCCAGTCCATGGGGTCGCTAAGAGTCAGACACGACTGAGCGACTTCACTTTCACTTTTCACTTTCATGCATTGGAGAAGGAAATGGCAACCCACTCCAGTATTCTTGCCTGGAGAATCCCAGGGACAGCCGTCTATGGGATCGCACAGAGTCGGACACGACTGAAGCGACTTAGCAGCAGTAGCAGCAGCAACACGGTGCAAAGGTACTCTTAAATACTTTACAATTTTTAATTATTTTAACCCTCATGGCAATACAATGAGGTAGCCCTGTTTTAACAGAACAGAAATTTAGATCCGGAGGGATTAAGTAATTTATCGGAGATCACAGAGTTGATAAGTGGCACAGCCAGAAATTGAACCCAGGCTGTCTGACTCCAGAACTCTGCTTAACAGTATACACAGCTGCCTGTTAGGTTGAGCTTAATTTAAGACACAACTTCTGCTCATGCTAGAGCTCTGAAGTAACACAAGACAGTCCCCACATTGATTTCATTAAGGTCCAAACACTGCATCTTGTTTTTTCATTTACAAAGCACTTAAGGAATATTCAGTATGTGCTGGCAATATGATGTGCTGAGGCCCAAAGGTGAACAAGACAGGCCTGAGCTCTTGTGCTGCTCCCAGACCCAACAACAGCTGATTGCACCTTAAAGAGCACACAGTAGGAGCTCCGAGGACTGGAGTGGGCTGGGTCTCTGTGGAAAATCCTGTCATCCCTTCCCCCAGAGGGGTTCCAGCCAGAACACAGGGTTCCGTAGCGGGCACTGCTCAGTAGCGCTATCATGAGGACTCTTCCCTGCAAGAAAGGGGATTTGAAGAGTAGTTTTGGGGGGTGGTGTTCAGGGGAATTCTGGAGGGTTTTCGAGGTGAAAGTATCACTCATATTTTACTGGCCAGGTCCTACAGCAGGACTACGACCAAGTCCCCTGAATCCAATACACTGGTGACCACGGCCAACTGCTTAGCCCTAGGGCAATTTCTTGGGATTCACTGGACGTTCCCCTTTTGGGTTCCTACCACCCAGCCCAGGGCTGGCCCTTCTCTCTCCATGCCTTTCTGCAGGGCATCCACTTCCTGAACCCAAACTCTCACAGCCAGGGATGAGACCAAGTCTGGTGGAAGAAACAGCTGTCTTCAGACTTGGAGTAGTTTGAGATGTTGTTGAGTATCTTTTCATGTTCCTGTTGGCCATTCTGTCTTCTCTGAAAATATATCCTTTCAGATCTTCTGTACAATTTTTAATTGTTTTTTTTGGGGGGGGGTTGATATTGAATTGTAGGAGTTCTTGGTATATTTTATATATTAGCCCCTTATCCTACATATTGTTTGCAAATTTCTTCTCTCATTCAATAGGCAGCCTTTTCATTTTGTTGATAGTTTCCTTTGCTGTGCAAAAGCTATTTAGCTTGATGTAGTCTCATTTGTTTATTTTTGCTTTTGTTTCCCTTGCCTAGGGAGACAGAGCCAAATATTATATATATATTTATATATATATATATATATATATATATATATATATATATATATAGCTGAGACCAAGGTCAAAGAATGTACTACCTATGTTTTCTTCTAGAAGTTTTGTGGTTCAGATCTCACCTTTTAAGTCTTTAATCCATTTAAAATTTAATTTTTATATGGAGTGAGAAAGTAGTCCAGTTTGATTCTTTTACATGTAACTATCCAGTTTTCCCAGCACCACTTATTGAGGGTGTGTTAGTCACTCAGTTGTGTCTGACTCTTTGTGATTCCATGGACTGTAGCCCACCAAGCTCCTCTGTTCATGAAATTCTCCAGGCAAGAATACTGGAGTGGGTTACCATTCCTGTCTCCAGGGGATCTTCCCGATCCAGGGATCGAACCCAGATCTCCTGCATTTCAGGCAGACTTTTTACCATCTGAGTCATAAGAGGTGCCACCACTTATTGAAGAGATTATCTTTCCTTCATTGTATATTCTTGCCTCCTTTGTCATAGATTAATTGTGCATATAAACATGGGTTCATTTCTGAGCTCTTATCCTATTAGGTTTCTAGTTAGCTACAAACTTGGTTGCTGTCCTACAGGATAATAAACCCATAATCTTTGGGATAATCTATTACACTGGCAAGAAATCTACATGTTAACATGCAATTCCCAGTGTCTGCAGTCTGATCAAATGGTAAATAGTTAAATCAAACACAGGTGGTGTGTCCTCTGGCGCATTGAATGATCTTTGGGCAGTACTGTTAAAGACGACCCATGTGTGGCTTTGAAAGGATGTACTGTACTCTCATTTGGCTATTTCTAAGTTCAAATTATTTTTTCAACAGTAGCATGCATCTCAATCTGAGATTGTCTTGTGTATTTATTTGCTCATTTCCAGCCTCAACCTTTTGTATAATTCTTCAAGAATGAAGATAGTGACTGTAGCCTTGAAATTAAAAGATGCTTTCTTCTTTGAAGAAAAGCTATGACCAACCTAGACAACATATTAAAAAGCAGAGACTTCACCTTGCCAACAAAGATCCATCTAATCAAAGCTAAGGTTTTTCCAGTAGTCATGTATGGATGTGAGAGTTGGACTATAAAGAAAGCTGAGCACCGAAGAATTGCTGCTTTTGAACTGTGGTATTGGAGAAGACTCTCGAGAATCCCTTGGACTGCAAGGAGATCCAACCAGTCCATCCTAAAGGAGATCAGTCCTGAATATTTGCTGGAAGACTGATGCTGAAGCTGAAATTCCAGTACTTTGGCCCCGTGGTGTGAACAACTGACTCATTTGAAAAGACTCTGATGCTGGAAAAGATTGAAGGTGGGATAAGAAGGAGACGACAGAGGATGAGATGGTTGGATGGCATCACCGACTCAATGGAAATGAATTTGAAGCTCTGGGAGTTGGTGATGGACAGGGAAGCCTGGTGTGCTGCAGTTCATGGGGTCGCAAAGAGTCAGACACACCTGAACTGAACTGAGTGAACTGAACTGAACTGAGCCTCAACCTACTAGAGTAAAAGCTCCATGTAGGCATAGACTCTTATCAATCTTTTTGACCACTGTGTTCCCAAATTCTATTTCAGTTCCAGGTGCCAAATAGGCATTTAATAACTATTTGTCAAATAAAGAAAATAGGACATTTATATAAAAAGTTATGATTGGAGACAGAAAGTAGAAGAGGTTATGAGGGGCTGGGGAGAAGGGGAAGTGCTGGGTTATTCTTTAATGAAACAGTTTCAATTTGAGGTGATGAAAAGGTTCTAGAGATGGATAGTGGCAGTGGTTGCACAACAATGTGAATGCACTTAATGGCACTGAACTAAACACTTAAAAACGATTAAAATCATAAATTTTATGTATGCTACAGCTGTTGCTGCTTAGTTGCTTCAACCATGTCCCACTCTGTGTGATCCTACCGACCTCAGCCTGCCAGGCTCCTCTGTCCATGGGTTCTCTAGGCAGGGGTAACAGAGTGGGCTGCCTTGCCCTCCTCCAGGGCATCTTCCTGACCCAGGGATTGAACCCTGGTCTCCTGCAGTGAGGGCACATTCTTTACTGCTGAACCACCAGGGAAGCCCTGTGTTATGCATGCTGCTGCTGCTAAGTCGCTTCAGTCATGTCCGACTCTGTGCAACTGCATAGACAGCAACCCACCAGACTTCGCCGTCCCTGGGATTCTCCATTCAAGAACACTGGAGTGGGTTGCCATTTCCTTCTCCAATGCATGAAAGTGAAAAGTAAAAGTGAAATCGCTCAGTAAGTGTCAGATTCTTAGCAACCCCATGGACTGCAGCCTACCAGGCTCCTCTGTTCATGGGATTTTCCAGGCAAGAGTACTGGAGTGGGGTGCCTTTGCCTTCTCCGTGTGTTATGCACACTTTACCACACACAAAAAAATGATATGACTACAATAGCAGCCTCTTGTCTAAAGCTTGTTCTAAGCACTTTGTATATCTTAAGTAGTGTACTTGCCATGACTTTGTGCAGTGGGCATTTTCAGTGTTCTCAGAAAAGCAAGAGGAAGTAAAAGTGAAAGTAAAGGAACGAAGTAGAGAGGAAGTAACTCGCCCAGAGTCACACACCTATCTAGTCAATGACAGAGCTGAGATTTGGGGCCAGGCAGACTGTGTTCTTATCTAAGGGTACCTTTATGGTATAGGTTGTCCATACTGTGTGACTTTCCAAGAAGGAATAATCTACCTGCTCTGGAGAAGTCAAGGAAGGCTTCTTGGAAGAGTTAGAATGTTAAATAGACACCCAGTCCCGCTGGTGTGGTTTCTATACTTGACACATTTCGGACGCCAACTCGCTGATGCCCACCCCCCATCCTTGAGCCTAGCAAAAGAAATGTGTGTGTTGTTGGATTGGGGGGTGGGGAGGAGGGAGTGGGGTGGAGTGGGGGGAGGGTGGGGTCAGCAGGGGCCAGGATGCAGGCATAGCCTGCTGTTCCTCCCCTTGCCTCTGTTTTTGAGGTAACGAGCCAACCTTACTGATCTGGAATGGCCAGCGTCTATAAGGAAAGGGAATTTTGGTGGCTGCTCCTGTGCCTAAAATATAGCCATCACTTCCAGCTCCTCCACAGCCCTTTAATGAGAGTGCCCTGTAGGCTGCTGGGACCCTGTGGGCAGGGTTCATGTGCAGGGCTTAAAGACTTCATTAGCAGACAATAACCCACACCTATCCACCCCAGGAGCGCCATTTCACACTTCCAGGGCCTGAACAAGAAATGCTGACCTCAGCCCCTGAGAGTGGATTTTTCTTCTCCTTTCTGACCCAAAACAGGCAATTTCATGACAGATGGCTCCACATTAGAGCACTCAGCATTGTACTCTGCTCCTGTAGCAGTTGGACGGCACAGACCTGGCCGGGAGCTTTGGTCAGACAGGCCCAGCCCACGGAGATATTCTGGGCCCTGAGCACACACTTTAGAACAAAGGAGAGGAGCGTGGGAGGATGGCCTTCCTCTCAAGGTAGATGGTATTTCTGTGTGGGCAGAGGGAGGGTTTTCTGAAGTGGCTCCAGTCATAAGATGTGCCTGGTTCCTCCTCAGCCTGCCCTAACTGCAGGGCTGCAACCCCTCTCTCACTGGACCCCTTGACCCACAATGATTTACTGTGAGTCTAGAAAGGCATCCTCCTGCCAAGCAGACAAAGCTTCTCCAGGGATGGAGGGAGATGATTTCAGAGCTCCCACAGCAAGCTTTTGGGGGAGGGTGTTGACCACAAAGTTTCCCCAAGGCAGTTGGTAAAATGAAACATTTGTGGGTCAAATCTTATTTCCTGTTCTCTGATACAGTGGCTCTTTCTTTCAAATATAAATACTGAAACTGGTGGAGACAAAGGTTACTGTCTGCCTAAAAGGAAGCAAATCTGCTTCGGGAGAGCTTCTGAAAATCGGACGGTAGCAACAAGACAGCACCTCCACTCAGCGCTGCCTGGGCATGTCCCAGCCTGTATGGCCGTAATCCTCACAGAGGCTTGGGGCACACCCGTCTCCCTTACAGACGCAGGCACAGGGGCTGGTGCAGGCTGACACAGGCTGTGGTGGAGGTGGTGGGTGGCCGAGCCTGGGATGTCGAGAGGCTTTACAACCTAGTCTCCACATTTTACTTCTCGCTTTCCCTCCTCTGAAAACTTTACTCAGTTTAGCAGGTAAGAACCCGAGTCACAGTGTCAGTATTATTGGCTTCTTATGTGTGTGTTAGTTGCTCAGTCATGTCCGACTCTTTGCGACCCCATGGACCGTTAACTTTCAGGCTCCTCTGTCCAAGGGATTCTCCAGGCAAGAATACTGGAGAGGGTTGCCATGCCCTCCTCCAGGGGGTCTTCAGGACCCAAGGATCGAGCCTACATCTTTTATGCCTCCTGTCTTGGCAGGAGGGGTTCTTTGCTGTTGCTGTTGTTTTACCATTAACGCCATCTGGGAAGCCCCTATTGGCTTCTTGGGAACAGAAGATAAATCTGAGTCTTTTTTGTTCTCTTTTCTTTAAGAACAAAGGAGAAATGGCTCTTTGCTCTGCCTGCCCCAGCCTCCCACCCCTGCCAAGGGCCCTGCTGGTCACTCCAGTGGCTGGATTGCCAATAAAATCCCCAGGAAGCACCTGTGTGTGTGTGTGGCTGAGCTTTGTGGATGTGGGGTGGTTCTCCTCTAACCACCGGGAATCCCCAAGAGGTGGGGGGCAGGGGAGGGAGAAGTTTCCAGAACTGGCTTCCAAGACCCTGGGAGGCATCCTGGCTGAGCCCCTCAGAGCTGACAGAGCCAGCATGGGTCCAATGCTTAAGAGAGGTGGCGGCTCAGCCCTCAGAGCCGGAGGGGTACTCCTGAGGAGGAGAAGTCAGCAGGCAGGGCACCCGCTCTGCTCTGGACCCAAAAGCAAGACTTGTGGATGCTTCATGTTCCCTGGGGAGCTCACCCTGGGGGCCACCTGCAACCAAGAGGCCCAGGACACAGTTGCCTATGGGGTACTGTGCTGCCAACCCCTCAGCTCCATGCTGGGTGAAGCTGGGCAGATCCATTGGAGTGTTACCCTCAGAGAATCAGGGTTCCGGTTGCAGACCTGCATCTCTCCCTCACCACAGTCTGCTGGGTATGAACAATACAGCCCTTGCTGGAGCTCACAGTCCCTGTGGCCCCATACTCTGTGCAAAGAGGTTCCTGGGCACACATTCCTCCTCCTCCTCGGTTTCCCCTTAGCTCCAGGGTTCCCTCAGCTCTTGGAGCCCTAGTGGCAGAATTCAGTTTCTGTCATAGAACAAAAAGCAAACCCAAAGGAGGAAGAAGCTTGTGGACTCCTGGGGCCAGGGGTATGTATGTTCCACAAACCAAGGCTCTGAGGTCAGAGGCAAGCAGGACCAATTCAGAAAGGCCTCACCTTTGGTTTAATGCTTTGTCATCACTGTCCTGAAATCCTTAGTAACTTTATCTTTCAATTTATGTTTTGCAAATGAAGTCTGAAGGATAGCAGGAAATGCATGCAAGCAGAGATGTGTGAGCACAGGAGACCCCAGCAATACGTATCAGCCACTTGGAGCTGTTTCACATGCACAGGGCTCTCAAGGTGCCCCGTGAATGCAGAATTCCAGGGGACCTATGATGCATGGGAATCCAATGAGACCCAACATCAGCACAAGGTAAGTGTTAGGCCTATGACACTGAAAACTGCAAGAAGCTATGCTTTCCAATCAAATCAAAACTTGCTTTCAAGGCAAAAAGAAGGCAGTGCTATTTCAAGAAGCAGGAACATCTAAGGAAGTCAACTCTATCCTTTCTTACTCATGTTACTACTCTGGATTCGCCAACCACTCATCCAGATGACTTGATGACTCCACATATAAGTTAAATGCTCTTATGTGTATTTAAAACTGGCATTGCACAATTTAATGGCCGGCAAAATTAATAGTAATAATTAAAAATTTTAATTTAATGACATTAAGTATAAATTAAAAAAACACCAGTACTCTAGAGAGAGACACTGGAAGGAAGGAAAAAGCTTTAAGTTCCTTGAATGGTATCTTTTCCCTCTGCTTTTTGAACAAAGGGTCCCTCGTTTTTTGCCTTGCACAAGGCTTTGCAGTTTGTGTAGCTGCCTGTGCAGCCAGTGTTGGGGTTAGGATCCTCCTTGGCATTCGGGCGGCCTTGGGTAATTCTCTTTACCAGTTGGGAGTCACAGTTTCCCATGTGGAAAATGGGGGCAATATTTCACAGTTGTTGAGGATTAAGATAAGTCATAGGGCAGCTAAACCTTGGGGACTGCTTAGGAGTCACTGTGCTAAGCACTTTACTGTTTGTCTGAGGTTTTGTTTTTTTTTTTTAATTTATTTGTTTTAATTGGAGGCTAATTACAATATTGTAGTGGTTTTTGCCATACATTGACATGAATCAGCCATGGGTATACATGTGTTCCCCATCCTGAAACCCCTCCCACCTCCCTCCGCATCTCATCCCTCAGGGTCATCCCAGTGCATCAGCCCTGAGCACCCTGTCTCATGCATCGAACCTGGACTGGTGATCTATTTCACATGTGATAATTAACATGTTTCAATGCTATTCTCTCAAATCATCCCACCCTCACCTTCTCCCACGGAATCCAAAAGACCATTCTATACATCTGTGTCTCTTTTGCTGTCTCGCATACAGGGTTATCGTTACCATCTTTCTAAATTCCATATATATGTGTTAGTATACTGTATTGGTGTTTTTCTTTCTGACTTACTTCATTCTGGGTAATAGGCTCCAGTTTCATCCACCTCATTAGAACTAATTCAAATGTATTCTTTTTAATGCACTTTATTGCTTGATCTCATTTGTTCCTCACAACAATGCCATCAGTGGGTGATACTGCCCATACATTGGATTCCTCTGATATTTTGGCTCTAGCAGCAATTCATGCCATCTCCTGGTCCTGTAACCAGCTCTGTCCTGAGAGCAATCTCTGTCCTTCTCTGTCCTCTGGTTTTAATGCTTTGCCGTCACTGTCCTGAAATCCTTAGTAATTTTATCTTTCGATTCCTGTTTTGCAAATGAAGTCTGAAGGACAGCGGAAAATGCACGTAGACAGAGATGTGGGGGCACAGGAGACCCCAGCAATACCTATCCTCCACTTGGAGCTATTTCACATGCACAAGGCGGTTTGGCCAGGTTGTCTCACCTCCTCTCTTAGCCATAGGTCGCCCAGGTGATCCTGAAAGGTCATTCGGGTTCTGTCCCCCAGAATTGGTCCTTTTTCTTTTTTAAAAATATTTATTTATTTGGCTGTGTCCAGGTCTGAGTTGCAGCACTCGGGAACTTTGCTGTAGCACGTGGGCGCAGTAGCTGCCGTGCTCGGGCTCAGCTGTCCCACGTCCCGTGGTATCCTAGTCCCCTGACCAGGGAGCAAATCCATGTCCCCTGCATTGCAAGGTGAATTCCTAACCACTGGACCATGAGGGAAGTCTCCCTCAGGATTGGGATGCTTGAGAGGGCCTGATTCATCCCCAACGGGGAACACAACCTGGGCTGGTGTCTGGCTTCCAGGATCCCCAGAGTAACTCTGGGGCTGGATGTGTCCGAGCCCCCATCTGCAGCTGTCCCCCTCCTCTGTGAGTTACCTACCCCTTCAGTCCTCCTTTGTTTAAGTGAACCAGAATCTGTTTCTGATGCCCATGACAGCAGTGCCCACTACCCCTCCTGTTTTCAGGTGAGGAAACAAGGCCCAGAGAGGTAAAGTAGTTTGCTCAATGCCCCACAGCAAGTGAGTAGCAGAGCAAGCATTTGAACCCAGGTAATCTCAGGAGGCATGACCCTGACCCTCTTTTGCCCCTCGTGTAAGTTACCTGGTATAGTGCGTGTGTGCTCAGATGCTCGATCACGTGCAACTCTTTGAGACCCTATGGACTGTAGCCTGACAGGCTCCTCTGTCCATGGGATTCTCCAGGCAAGAATACTGGAGTGGGCTGCCATTTCCTTCTCCAGGGGATCTTCCCGACGCAGGGATCAAACCCACGTCTCCAGCATTGGCAGGCAGATTCTTTATCACTGAGCTACCTAGGAAGCCAAAGCCATCTGGTATAGTACAACTCAATAAATGTTAGCCCCCTTCTTGTGGATTTCTGCCCGCCCACAGCATCCTCACTGCTGTTCAGGGCTGGCTGTGCTCAGCAGGCTCCACCTCTGGCACCCTCATATCACAGAGCCTCACCCTGTGTCACAGAAGACGCAGAAAGTGAGTGAGCCAGGAGACTCCAGGCCTGCACTCAGCATGGGAAGCTGACCCAGCCTACAGCCCAGAAGGCCTTGGCTGAACCATTTCTAAGTTAAATGTTGGAGGCTCAGTCCTCTCTGTAGGACACTAGGCGCCCTGGAAGGAGGCAGAGGCCCCCACCCTCGCCCACCCCAGGCTCTTAGGGCTCCAATAGGCAGTCAGACCCTGTGTGTCTCAGGAGAGTCAGTCCTGTGCCTACCTTGGATGGTAGATCCTGTCACCTGTTCTCCAGGCTTGCCTGGCTGAATGCAAATATCCCTTTCCATCCCAGCCAGATTAGACTGACTTCTGGGCTGACTGGCCTCACTCATTCCTGCAGAGGAAGCCTGATGGTTTGTCTATAACATGGAGCAAATCCGCGCATCTGCCCTCTCCACTGGCCCGCACATTTTCTTTGACTGCCTCCACTCTGTTTGCAAATGCAGGGCTACATTCTGTCCAGAGACAGCTTTGTGGGTTCCATTTTCTCTACCAAGGAAAACTAATGGCTTGGGAAAAGTGCATCTAAAGAGGGCCACGTGATATCAACATATAGACAGTGAGATCGTCCTGAAATGATATTATTTTTCTTACTGTTAAATGTCGTGTGTGTGCTTGTTCAAGGAAGACTTTCATTGCTTTATTTGGTCCTAATACAGATCCCATGGCCAAGGGAGCCAGGGATAGTCTCAGTGGGAAATGAGGCCACTGAGACGCAGAGACGGGGGAATTTGGAACCCAGCAAGATCTAAGGAAACCCCAGCTCTTTGCTGCACCTCCTGGGCCCTGCCTCAGGGTCTCCAGCTTGGCACCGGGCCCCTCCCACATGACTCAAAAAGAATCCGTGGGCCATGCACTTCCATAATTTGCATGTGCTGACGGCTGTTAATGAGAACCTTTTGTCTAAAGGGCCCTCACAGGCACTCTTTTTGGGCCAACTTGAAAGCAGCCATGCAATGGCACCCCACCCCAATACTCTTGCCTGGAAAATCCCATGGATGGAGGAGCCTGGCAGGCTCCAGTCCGTGGGGTCGCTAAGAGTCGGACACGACTGAGCGACTTCACTTTCACTTTTCACTTTCATGCATTGGAGAAGGAAATGGCAACCCACTCCAGTGTTCTTGCCTGGAGAATCCCAGGGACGGAGCCTAGTGGGCTGCCGTCTATGGGGTCGTACAGAGTCGGACACGACTGAAGCGACTTAGCAGTAGACTTAGCAGAAAGCAGCCATAGCACTTGGAAAGCAAACCTTGGGAACAAATTAAGATCTAAATCATTGTTTAGATCTTGGTTTTCCCAGTTATCAGATCGCAATTAAAATAAGGCTGTATTGAGACTTCCTATTGGCTTCCCAGGTGCCTCAATGGTAAAGAATCTGCTGGCCAAGCAGAAGACATGGGTTCGATCCCTGATCTGGGACAAGCCCCTGGAGAAGGAAATGGCAACCCACTCCAGTATTCTTGTCTGGAAAATCCCATGGACAGAGGAGCCTGGTGGGCTATAGTCTGTGGGGTCACATAAGAGTCAGACACAACTTAACAACTAATCAACAACAACAATTGAGACTTCCCTAGTGGTCCAGTGGTTAAGATTCCATGCTTCCAATGAAGAGGGAGCAGGTTCAATTCCTGGTCAGGGAACTAAGATCCCCCATGCCACAGTGTGGCCAAAAAGAAAAAAGGGCTTGGGGCTGTGGGGGGTGTGGAAATAATGCAGCATTTGTTAAAAAAAAAAAAAAAAGCCCAACCAATTATTCTAGATCAGAATACAGGGGCTGAGTCCAGATGCTTGTTTGGGATTTCAAGGCCCTGGTGTCCTTGGGAAGAGCCCTGTGATGAAGAAGCTGGAGGATGAGCTCCAGGAGAGCAGGCCCCTGGCTGTTGCTTTCTTCCATAGTGAGAGCAGTGCCTGGCACGTAGGAGGTGCCCAGTGAGTATTTACAGGGTGAGTGAATGACCTCCACTAGTTCTCAGCATGGTTAAGAAGCTATCCAGGCAGTAGAGAAGGGATCTGAACTGGGGGCTCCTCTGGTCCTTCTAGGAGAGCACTCTGAGCTGGGGTGCCTGACAGGCAGAGAAGCTGGGCTCAGCCTTGCCAAAGGGAAGAAAAGTAACAGAGCTACTAATGAACAAAGCTGGAACTCAAACCCAGGTCTCAGTGAACTCAATTGAGTTCTCTTTCTCCCACTGAAACACCAGTGACTGACTCTATGAGGCCCTGAAAGCTTCATGTGTTGAGAGCACTAGACCCTCTTTTGCTGCAAGGTTGCCTGTGGTGCTAACTGTGCCACCTGAAGTGGCCCCTGTGCCACACCCCAGCTACAAGCAGAGGAGCAGAAACCAGAGGGTTGCAGTTTTGGAAAGAAGTGAGGATAAGTGTGTGTGTGTGTTTATATATCACCTGGATTCCCAAGGCAGATGGAAATGAAATGTCTGTTAGTTCATTAACTCATAAATATACAGCCCACAAGTGCATACAGAGGACTTAAAATTCAATCAATTTGAAAATCGAAATCATGTAATATTCATCTTTATATTCTCAGTGGCTAGCACATGAATCTCAGAATTCCTAGCACATGGTAGTTTTTTAATATACATGAATTGGATGAATTGATTAAGCTTTTCATATGTCTCATGTTGATTAGAATTAGGGCTTATAAGAAAGAGTAGTCCAACATTGACTATACAGCAAAATAGCAATAATCCTATTGCATTTTTAGCTTTCACAGTACCTTGGGGTATTGTATACAATTTATTTTGACCTCAAGGGATAGGCAGATATCAAATGTGTGTTAACAGACAAAAATATATATATATATGTGTGTGTGTGTGTGTATATATAAAATAAAGCTAAAGCAGACAGATGATCTGGCCAAGAAATTCAGAGCTTTTAATAGTAAGAAAAGGATCCAAAACTAGACCCTGGCCTCATCACTCCTTTCAGCACTAGCCCCCCAACCCTGCCACAGTGTCCCAGAAAGATAGACTTCACATAGAAAACCATTAGACCCTAGGGACATTTCTTTCTTTCTTTTTTTAATCCAGAAGTAGATTGGGAATCTCCCTGGTGATCCAGTGGTTAAGACTTCATCTTTCGTTGCAGGGGATGCAGGTTCAATCCCTGGTTGGAAAGTTAGGATCCCACATGCCTCCCTGTTGAAAAACCAAAACATAAAAAACAGAAGCAATATTGCAACAAATTCAATAAAGACTTTTAAAATGGTCCATACAAAAATCTTTAAAAAAAAAAAAAAAAAAGAGCAGTTGCACCTGCACAGGCTGTTCTGCGGTGCTGAGAACCCCTGCCTCTTCTCAAAAGTGTTTCTAGCAGAAAGTGGCTCATAGATTCAGGGGGCATGTGGCAAGGTAGGAAGACCTGCAGCTGTTAATCCGCTGTCCTGTGAGAATGTGAACTGGTGACTCTAGAGGATGGCGTAAGCACGGTCAGCTATCAGTTTACCCCCTGCCCCCGGCGGCTAATGTTACAGGACAACTTTGATTTGCTCTCCGTCCTGTGATGGACTGGCCCCCACCACCTCCAGGTATGTGTGAGCCATGCACTCGGCATTTGGCGTTAAATATCTTTCTAAAATAAGCTTGCTCAGATTTTATGTGCAAAGCAGCTGGGATGGGCAGGCCAGCCCAGCCACGTTCTCAGCACAAAGGCTTCTGCTCAATGGTATGAAACCCATTCCCAGACATAAAAGCCCCCATCCATCACACCTCTCTGAAGAGGAGAAATTCCCAGCTTGAACATTTCCGACTGACAAGACTTTGTCCCAGGTTACTCCTGCCTCCCCCTCGTCCCTTGCCTCACTGCCTACCATAGAAAGCACAGGTTCCAATCATTATAAGGTTTCTATTAAATGACCTCATTTTCCTGTGAGTCTGCCAAGTCTTGTGCATGTCAAAGGATTATGGAGCCAAGAATCATTCCAGTCATTATGATACACTGTCAAAGAGTAGGGATTTTTGCCAAAGAAAAAGAGGAGGAGGGTGCAGAAAGAAGGTCTAGAGGAGGTACTGGTGGAATCAGTATTGACGTTTATCTCCGTATGCTGTACATGCACACACACAGACAAACAGAGCCAGAAACCATGGCCCTCTCTCTTATGTTTCTAGACCCCTTTGTGTGTATTTCAGTCACAGCACTTATCCAAGGGCTACTGCATGGTCCAGCCTTGGCACACACCATTCCCAGGTCTGGCAGTCTAGGAACTGGAAATGGGACTGTGCGGTCAACAACCTACACAGCCGTAACTACAGCCTGGCTCACCTTCTTTGTCCTGTCACCTGTTATTCTGCTCTGACCCAGCCCCTCAAACCCCTGCCTTGCCCGGGCCTGGGCCACTGAGCACATGGCTGTACAGTATGTCTTACTCGTTTTGGAGGTCCACTTCTACGCAGTAGATGCTCCCCACGTCTGCCTCTCTATCTTCTACAACCAAGGCTTTTGCCTGCATGTCCTCTGGGTTTTACTCTGATAATCCAGGGACTGACCTGGCAGAGTTTGCAACAGAAGGCTGTCTGCTGCTTGAAAGAAGCTGGGTCCTTCTTTTAAGCCAGAACTTGAGCCTCAACTTCTCCTCATCACACAGATCCTGATTTCCTGTCTCCTCCATCATCTATTTGTCTGGTCTTCTCCATAAATAATGCTTAGATGCTTAAGTCCAGTGGAGGGAAATGGCTGGAGAGATGTAAGGACCCTCTGGGAGACCAAGAGCATAATCTAGAGGCTACCAGGTCTTATTCCAGATTCCAGTGCACGTGCTTTTTATCTGCTTGCCCTGGGGAAGACCCACAGAATAAGTGAAAAGGGTTGAGAGAGCATGGAAAGAGGAAATCCATACACATGATGTTGCTTATTTTTTAAAGGCAACATTGACCTTAATATGAAGTACTGAAATACATGCATGTATAATTTGGTGTTAAAGTGCATGGTTCAAAGATAGGAAACTATCATCCCCAGTTTATGAATGAGAAGAACTGAGTCTCAGAACAATGCAGAGTCTTGCCCAAGAGCATACAGCCACTAGGAAAGGAAGCAAGAGATTAACCCCAGATCTGCTTACTCAAGAGTCCAAAGCTCCTCCCATCCTGTAGTTCCCCACCTGTACCCTCCCTCAGCACACCTGAGGAGGACCAGGGCCCATGGAGGACCACCAGCTGCCTCAGCACTGGGTCTGTGGAGAGCAGGGTTGATGATCAGGGGCCCAGAGTAGGGGGCAAGAGGCAGAATGCATCTTTCTAAAGAGATAGCCCCCCACCCCACCCCTCTTGTAGAGAATCTCAGCACCCACTGATCCTTTAGGCTACTGGATAGGAAACAGCTGATTGAACTGAAGGGAGAGGGAGGCAGGATTCTTCACACAGAGATAGAACAGGGTGACGGAGGTTGAGAGGCAGAAACAGATCTCCCAGACCCAAGATGAGAAGACCCATACCTGGGAGTCCTCCGGGGAGTTTGTCAGGGTCCCACCTTACCCGGAACCTGGCCCTTCCTTTCCCTTAGCTTGGCTTTGGCTGCCCAGGGGCCCGAATCCATTCTTTCACTCTCCAGGTCCTATCCCCAGCCTCCTGCCCCCTCTCCTCCAAAAGACATGGAGCAGGAGGGGCCAAGATGGGATCCCAGGATCCCAGGGCTAGACCCCACTGCCCTTACCCCCAGAAGCCCCCTGGAGCCTCTGGTTTCCCATCACTCAAGAGATGGTCAGCTTCCCACCTGCTTTCCCTACTACTGCCCCTGGCCCCTGCCCTTTCCAGACTGATGGCCAGAGCCTGGTCCTTCAGTTGTCCGAGGTGATTTGTTCCTTTTGTTATCTTCACCATCATGGTCTTTATAGTGTTATTTACTGTCATTGCTAAGACCCAGTACAGTCAGAAAACAGGTTTTATTACTCTTCAGATGCCCAGGGTCTTCAAGTTGAATGACTCCTTAGAGGTCATTAGGCCCTTTGCTCCCAGCAGAGGGAACTGAGCCCAGAGGAGCGGGTGGCTTTCCAAGGGCAGCATGTTCGTAACAGTTCAGGACCTGCCATGGGAAATCATCAGGGATAATTTCTGTAAAATGAGAACATGTCCATAAATTACGTAGCAGCTCTGTTCCTGTGTCCAACTTCCCTGTGGGGTCAGGAGTCACAGGGCGGTTGGTTGAAAGCACTCACTTTTGATGTTGGACAGAGCTGGATTCAGTTCCCACCAGCTGTATCTCTTATAGGCCGCAGGCAGCCCCACCACTAACACTTGCAGGAGCCATGCAAGAGCAGAAATGAAGATTGCCATGCTGTATGGCTCAATATTAAAGAGTTAAATATATATGTGTGTTTTATATATACATATTTATTTATATTTATACATAAAACAAACATAAACATATATATAACAAATATATGTTTTATATGTATATATATATAACAAATGGTTATATGTGAGTTCTATCCTATACCTTGATAAACATACCCTTGTAAGAATCTGGAAGGCCAGCTTTGATTCAGAATTCCCAGCCTCCTTGAACTTCAGCTCTGATACTGTGAGAAGACCCGGGCTCCAGCCTCCTCCCCCATCCGTATCTGTCCCATCCTTCTCTCCCCACTTTCTCCCCAACCCCGACTGTCCTACATCACAAGAAATCTCAAATGGACAGATGCAGACACCAGCTCACCCCTGCCAACAGTACCCCCTTGGTCCCCTCCTGAGGCCTGGGAATACACATTAACATATCAGCACCCCTTCAGGGTTGTGGACTCAGGGAAGAAATTTCTGTGGGCCTTGAAAGAAGGCTTGGGAGTCCTCTGACAGAGGACTCCTGGGTTGCAGGTACTTGGAGCAGCATCTAGACAAGGGGGCGGGGGCACAGGCTCTGGGAAATCCCCTGCCCCTGGGTCTCTTGACCTCATGGAGAGCAATTTGGCCAGAGTAAAGCCCTCTAGAGCCCACTTGCTCAGGGGGAAGGGGACTGGCTGTGTGATTTTAGGTAAGCATTAATTTCCTTGACTGCAAAAGTAGGAATAATACACCTTCATTGTCAGAGGTGCTTTGGGGATCAAATGAAATGGTTTACATAAAAATAAACTATTTAGTTTATAAATAGGTGCTCAATAAACTTCCATTTTCTTCTCTACCTCTAATGCTCCTAGTTTTCCCTCGTCCTCTCTTCCTTTCTCTCCACTCCCCATCCCATCCCACATCCTGTCTCTCTCGAGCCCAGGTGGGACTGGGCTGGGCTCACCTGCCGACAGTGGCCCTGAGAAGGGGTCACTCCTCCCATCCTGGCTGTAGGACAGCTGTGATTCTCCTTTTCGAGTTCTTTCCCCATTTAGAAAAATATTCTTGGGTTTTTCTGATTGGAATGAAGGGGATTCACCGCGGTTTACAGGCTGGGTGAAAACGCTCACACTGTCCTCTGGCTTGCTAATGAGAAGTTTGAAAGACACCTTTGGGTCCTGACCAAAAACCCTTGGCTTTTCCTTGGCAGAACTGTGATTTCCTGTGAGATGTCAAAACAGGCCGTGAGCATAACTCACAGAGGTCTATTTTTCATTCTCTCTGGCTTTGAAATGCACAAAAGACACTTCCTTTGTGTTGCCCTTAGGAGGAATGCACGTCTGGGTAACACGCTCTCTGTCTGCCGGGGGATTCAAGACACTGTCAAGTTCAGATCTCTTTTCAAAGCTCTTCTTTTCTCTAAAAACCCTTTCAAGAAACAGCTTACCCTCTCATCTTAGTTTCTTAGGGCTTAAGCCTGTCTTTATGAACATTGTTGCTGCATAAATGGGAAAAGCTGAACCTTAATTCCTAGTAACCAGAGCCTGTGCCAGTGTTCAGACCCTCTGTCAGCCACCACCCCAGGGCTCACCTTGGGGTGGAACTCTCAGAGAGATACAGTTGTCTTTGGTATTACTGGAACTTTTCAAATGTTGCTTCTCCCACTGCACCCCCTCCAGGCACTGAGGAATAAAGTTTAACATCCAGCCCCTCAAACTTGTCTGTTCTTCAGTTTTACATTGTTTAGGACCAGGGCAAGAGATCCAGGGTTTCTCTGTCTCTGGAGGGAAGGGCCAGAACATTAATACAACACCTAGGTTTCTTTCCTATATTAAATGTTTTCTGTGAGTTGGATTAAAGCATGTTTTCCTCCAACTTTTACCCAATTCTATATTCATCTTGTTTTCCCATATCAAAAGGCACTTGCCTTTGAGCTGTAGGTGATAAATGCAATTCACAGCCATCCCTATCTTGATTTCATTCATTTGGCAAATAGACATTGAGCACCTATTCTGTTTGAGACAGTATTAGATACTGTGAGGGAGGCATAGATATATGAACCCTGAACTCTGCTCTCAAGTTTTTAAACCAATTTTGGTTTGGTTATTCTTTCTATTGATGTGTTTTGTGTCTTTCGCATGTGTGTCTGAGTCAGTGACTCTTTGTGGGAGCAGAATCATGCCTATGCAGTTCTTTGTACATTTGGATAAGAAAGTATTTATATAACAGATACTGTATACATACCCAAAGTATCCAGCACCAAGGAGAAAAAGAAAAGTTCAAGTCATGAGCTGCTCCCCAGTGATCCAAATAAGCAGAGAAGACAGTTATTCAGTAATATGAGACTGATGCCCAGATGTAAACAAATTCTGAATTTTATAGTTAGATGATTTTCAAACTATGATAACCAAAATTTAAATTTGACAATTATAGTGTTTACTAAAGCTTAGCATATACATACCTGAAGACTCAGCAATTGCAGTCTTAAATATGTATCCACCAGCAATGTGTACATATAGTCATCAAAGCCACCTAAAAGGACTTTAATTTCCACATTCTTTGTAATAGCTCTGTACTGAGAACTACTTAAGTGCTTGTAGTATTTGATAGAAAGAATAAATTGCGGCATAATCAAATAGTGGGATGGGTGTGTTAGTTGCTCAATCGTGTCCGACTCTTTGTGATCCCATGGACTATGTAGCCTGCCAGGCGCCTCTGTCCGTGAAATTCTCCAGGCAAGAATACTGGAGTGGGTTGCCATTTCCTTTTCCAGGCAATCTTTCCAACCCAGGGATATAACCTGGGTCTCCCGCGTTGCAGGCAGATTCCTTATCACCTGAGCCACCAGGGAAACCCTTAATGGGATACTGTACAGCAAGGAGACTGAACAGTCTATATGAATACAGACTGGTTAGTGAGGTTCACCCATATTTTTGCATATGAATATGAAATGCAATGAAATGCAGTATGAAATTCATTTTTTCATATGAATATGCAAAAATATGGGTGAACCTCACTAAAAAATGCTTAGCTAAAGCAAACAGAAGCAAAAAAATATTTATCTTTCCAGTTCTAGAAAGTAAAACAACAGACAAAAGTATTCTATGTGCTTGAATATCAGGATAGTAAACAATTCGTAGGGAAAGCAAGTGGAAAGGGGCGAGGGCAGTGAGTTCTGGGGCTGGGAGTACTGTTTCTTGATCTGCGTGTTAGTTATGCTGGTGTGTTCGGTTTCTGATCCTTTATTTGTTCACTTTTATGCCTACATATTATACTTCATTAAAATGTTTCAAAGAAGCCCCAGTTTAAAATGAGTTAGAAGTCTAAATCACAAGGCAAGAAGCCTGAGTCTTAAGACATGATTCTGATATTTGAGCATATCCTTGGGCAAATCTTTCCATGCGAGCTTTGCACTCCTCGTCAGTGAAATGGAGGTAAGACTTTCTTCATGTGCTCCCCCACCTGGATGTTTTATTCTTGCTTTTTCTTAAAATGATTTGTTCTCTTTTTAATTTTTTAAAAATATTAATTTATTTGGCTGCATTGGGTCTTAATTCTGGCACATGGGACCTTCATGGCATCTTGTGGGATCTTTTGTTGAGGCACATGGACTCTCTGCTTAAAGCACCCAGGCTCAGTAGTCGCTGCGCACAGGCTCTCTACTTCTGGTGGGCAGGCTCAGTAGTTACAGCGTGTGGGCTTGGTTGCTCCATGGTATGTGGGATCTTAGTTCCCCAGCCAGATTTCAAACCTGCATCTCCTGCGTTGCAAGGCAGATTCTTAACTACTGGACCACCGGGGCAGTCCCTAGATGTTTTATTCTATGTGGAGAAACCTGACTTTTGTGTGTTACTTCACTGTATGTTTAGGAGCCTGCTCTTGGTTAAAATTCATGTCATGAAATCTGGATTTTCATTGTAGACCCTGAGCTGTCTTTGAATCATGCCTTCTTTTCACCGTTTATTCTTTTCAGCTCCTTAGTCTCACAGACCAGTTCCTTAATCTGAATGTCTTAACCTGTGACACTAATGTATTTGGCCTCAAAAAATGTCAAATGAACTATAGCACCCACTGGGAATATGGAATCTTATTTGGTTATGGTCTGAAACAATCCACATGACTGCTAAATGCAGAGCCAGTGAGAGGAAATACTGAAAAGTACCCTCTTGCCACTCAAGTTCAGTTCTGAGTCTTAAGAAATTATGGTTTATTCAAGGCTGGCTCTGGCCTCCTCCCACTTGCCCTGGTTTTGCAGCATTGCCTGACCAGGAAGTGGGTGTCCAGCTCCTGTCCCAAGTCCATCCCCAGGATCAGCAGCCCTGATCCTGATGTTTCTGACCCATATCTTTCCATGACTATCTGTTTTTCCCTGACAGGCCCAACAGAAAGCACATGGTAACCTCCTTAACTTACCACGTCCACTTTCAAGTGGGCTTCTCACATGTATGAGAACTTTATAACAGAATGGCTCCATTTCTTCATTCCTGGCCTTTCTGCCATTGTCACATGTTTTACTTCTACATATTTTACAAACTCTGCACTACCTTGTTTTACTTTTTATTGAGGTACAATTAGTACATGGCATTATTTAAGCCTCAGACATGCAACGTTATACTTTGATGTCTCTATATTCTATTAGGTGATCACCACCAAAGGTCTAGTTCTCATCCATCACCATGCAACTGACCCTCTTCACCTGTTTCACCCACCTCAATCCCCTTCTCTTTTGGCAACCACCAGTCTGTTCTCTGTATCTGTGAGTTAGTTTTTGTTTTGTTTGTTTGTATTATATATTTTTTTAATTCCATATATGAATGTAATCATATATTGTTACTGTTTCTGCCCCAAACAGTCAAAAGTCATTTACGTTGTCTCAGATTGTAAAGAATCTGCCTGCAATGCAGGAGACTGGGGTTCAACCCTGGGTCAGCAAGATGTCCTAGAGAAGGAAATGACAACCCACTCCAGTATTCTTGCCTGGAAAATCCCATGGTTGGAGGAGCCTGGCAGGCTACAGTCCATGGGGTTGCAAAGAGTTGGACATGACTGAGTGACTAACACACCAAATAATTTTTAAAATCTTACTATTTAGCCATGAAGTTAACATCTCTGGTGCTATTCATTCCTTTTCTGAGATCCCTGTTTCCGTCTTGTGTAATTTTCCTTCAGACCAGAGAAGTTCCTTAACTTTGCTCATATTGCAGTTCTGCTGTTGATGGACTCTTTCAGCTTCGTATGTCTTAAAAGGTTTTTATTTCACATTCGGTCTTGGAAAATATTTTTGCTAGATATAGAAGTATAGATTGACAAGTTGTATTTTTTAAAACTTCATTCCTTAAAAGATATTACTCCACTCTTTTCTCACATTATTTCCAAAGAAAAATAATTGCTGACCTTCTTATCTTTGTTCCTCTGTACATAATCCATTGTATTTTTCTGGTTGCTTTTAAGAGTTTTTCTTTATTGTTGGTTTTGAGCAATTTAACTGTGCAATGCCTTGGTGTAGCTTTATTCATGTTTCTTGTGCTTGGAGTTTGACCCACTTCTTGGACATGTGAGTTTATAGTGTTCATCAAATTTGGAACATTTTTGGCCATTATTTCTTCAAGTAACTTTTTGTTTCCCAACTTTCTCCCATTCTCCCTCAGAGACTTCTTTTACACGTATATTTGAAGTTCTCTCATGGTGCAGTGGTGCTCTGTTCGCTTATTTCCCACTCTTTTTTCTTTCTTTTGGATAGTTTGGGATCATTTTTGTTGCACTGAATCATTCACTAGTCTTCAGGCTCACTATTCTGTGTAATCTCCCATTAATCTAATCTCACACATGGTTTTCATCTCAAGAAGTTTGATCTGAATATGTTTTGTATCTTCCATGTTACCTTCGAACATGTTCAGTCTTTTCATTTGTTTCTTGAATATATAGAATAGAATTATAATAACTGTTTTAATGTCCTTTTAAACTAACTTTATCATCTGTGTCAGTTCTGGGCCATTTTTTTTTAAGTGTTTTTGTCCTCCCTTTATTTTTCTATTGAAGTATAATTGCTGGATGGTATTATTTAAGTTACAAGTATACAATACAGTGACTCACAATTTTTAAAGGATGGGTCAGTTTGGGTTGATTGATTTATTGCCTCAGTGTGGATCTTATTTTCCCACTTCTTTGCATGCCTGACAATTTTTTATTTGATGCCATGCATTTTGGGGCACTGGATATTTTTGAATTTTTATAAATATTCTTGAGCTTTGTTCTGAGACATGGTTCACTTACTTGGAAACATCTTGATGCTTTTGGGTTTTGCTTTTACGACTTGTTAGGTGGATCTAGAGGACTCCACCTGAGGTTAATTATTCCCCACTACAGAGGCAAAAGCTTCCTGTTTATTTTACCATTGCCCTCTGGAATTATGAGTTTTTCCATCTGGCTTGTGGGAACAAGCACTATTTTCAGTTTTGTGTGACCTCTAAGGATTGTTCCTTTTAATCCTTTAGGGTGGTTCTTTTTCCGGCTTTGGGCAATTTTTTCATGTGAATGTACTCTTCAGTATTCATTTGGCTGCTCTGAGGATCTCTGGAATTTTCTCTCTGTGTAGCTTTCACCTCTCTGGTACTTGGCCCTGTGAAACCTACTCACTTTGGCTTCACCAAACTCCCAGTTCCATCTCCTCAACTCAGGGAGAGCACCAAGGATCCACCTGGGTCCCCTCTCTCCATGCCACAGCCTGTAAATTCTACTGGGGGTATTCGTAGGCTTCCCTTAGTTGTTTCCCAGCTCTCCAAGATCCCTGACCTTCATTGCTTGTTGTCCAACGTCTTGAAAACCATTTTATCCAGCTTTTAGTTATTTCAAGTAGGTGGATATATTCAGTTTCTACTACTCTATCTCAGCTAAGACAGAAAGCATAGGTAAACTCAGTTTACTGGATGATGTTTATGACATCAAACATTTTTCCGTCATGTTATAGTATTTACAAGGCTAGTATCTCCTAAGATTTTTATTTTGAAATAATTTAAAAGTTATGCTGCTGCTGCTGCTGCTAAGTCACTTCAGTCATGTCTGATTCTGTGCAACCCCATAGATGGCAGCCCACCAGGCTCCCCTGTCCCTGGGATTCTCCAGGCAAGAACACTGGAGTGGGTTATGAAAATGTTGCAAATATAGAGTTCTGATACATACTTTACCCAGCTTACCCTAATGTTACTATTTTTATTGGTATTTTTAAAATGAATTACTTTAAAAAAGATAATGAATGCTAATGGTAAAAAAAAAAATCTGTAAAGAAAAATATTTAAAACATGTTATATTTTACATATGAGAATATAAATAACACAATAACCATATATCAGAGTATTCTTTTCATGTTTCTATGTATTGAGGGAGGAGAACACTGTTCTTTTTGTATTTCTACCACAACAAATGGAGGAGGGAACCCATATCTCCTTTCCCTTGGAGAGGGTCGGAAGGAACTCGGTCTTCTGTTTTCTCTCTCTACATTCAGTCATTCTTCTGGAGTGGGCAGAAGTAGCTCTTCTATGAGGCCCAGCATCAGGCTCTGTTTGGCTAGCGGGCAGAGGTAAAACGTTAAAGGCCAACTCCTGAGGGTGGGCTCGCTTGAACTCTCCTTAGCTTCCTTTCTCCCTGTGGTAAACTCATCCAGGATAAGGCCCAGTGCCTCCCTCTTTTATTCTCTCTCTTTTTTTCCCCTGCAGTAACCATGCAAGTGAGATAAGCCAAGTCTATGATGCCAGTAGGGGAACTGGACTCAGAGATAATTGGGTGGGCCTACTCATTCCTACAGACAAGTCCTTAAGTCTGTATCCAGGGGAAGAAGGAGGCTCTACTTTGGCATCAAGTCCAAGTCCTATTCTCCTGTAGGCTGGTATTGGTTATTGGTGGTTCCCTTATTGCTATTGCTAAGTCACTTCAGTCGTGTCCAACTCTGTGCGACCCCATAGACAGCAGCCCACCAGGCTTCCCTGTCCTTGGGATTCTCCAGGCAAGAACACTGGAGTGGGTTGCCATTTCCTTCTCCAATGCATGAAAGTAAAAAGTGAAAGTGAAGTCGCTCAGTCGTGTCAGACTCTTAGCAACCCCATGGACTGCAGCCTACCAGGCTCCTCCATCCTACCAAAACCACCGCCCCCTCCCCCCACCCCGCCCCGTTTGAGTTTCCTGAGCCATACAGCAAATTCCCATTGGCTATCTATTTTACCTATGGTAATGTAAGTTTCCATGTTACTCTTTCCGTACATCTCACCCTCTCCTCCCCTCTCCCCGTGTCCATAGGTCTATTCTCTATGTCTGTTTCTCCATTGTTGCTCTGTAAATAAATTCTTCAGTACCATTTTTCTAGATTCCATATATATGTGTTAGAATATGGTATTTATCTTTCTCTTTCTGACTCACTTCACTCTGTATAATAGGCTCTAAGTTCATCCACCTCATTAGAACTGACTCAAATGCATTCCTTTTAATGGCTGAGTAATTCCATTGTGTATATGTACCACACCTTCTTTATCCATTCATTTGTCGATGGACATCTAAGTTGCTTCCATGTTCTAGCTATTGTAAATAGTGCTGTAAATTTTTATTATTTTTTATTGAAATATATTTGACATATAACATTGTGTAAGTTTAAACTGTATAACCCGATGATTTAATATATTCACATATTGCAATATGATTGCTACTGTAGCATTAGTTGGACCCCTACTGCCAAATGCATGAAAACAGAAAATAACATGGTGGTTACCAGGGGCTAAAGGGTGCAGGAACAGATGTCTTTTAAGAGTATTACAACCAATAGATAAAAAAGTCCTAGAGGTCTAATGCACAGTGTAATGATTATAGACAACAATAATGGATACATGTATATGTATGGCTGAGTCATTTGACTATGTATCTCAAAGTATCAAAACATTGTTAACTGCTGTATTCTAAAATAAAGTAAAAAATAAATATAACCATCAAATTTACTAAGGGAATAAATCTGAATTATTCCTACCATGCCCATGTTCTAGATGTATATAAAAATACCTGGCATCTTCTAGCCAGCCTGACCTACAAAACTGGAGCAGTTTTCAAGCTTCTGTTGTTGATTTGTATAATAAACATCATATCTTAAGTTTTCTCATTAGAATTTAGTTAATCTTAAAAGTTTAGAACATTTAAGCCATTCAAAACCAGTAACTTCTTTTTAATATATTTTGTAGCTTCACTTCACTATCCTGAAAACAAATTCATAGATTATATATATTGTTGTTATTCGTCACTAAGTAGTGTCTGACATTTTGCAACCCCATAGACGGTAGCCCACCAGGCTTCTCTGTCCATGGGATCTCCCAGGCAAGAATACTGGAGTGGGTTGCCATCACCTTCTCCAAGGGATCTTCCCGACCCAGCGATCAAACCCACATTTCCTTCTTGGCAGGCAAATTCTTTTTTTTTTTTTTTAATTAATTAATTAATTTATTTTAATTGGAGGCTAATTACTTTACAATATTGTGGTGGTTTTTGCCACACATTGACATGAATCAGCCATGGGTGTACTTGTGTCCCCCATCCCAAACCCCCCTTCCACCTCCCTCCCCTCTGAGTTGTCCCAGTGTACCGGCTTTGAGTGCCCTGTTTCATACATCGAACTCGGACTGCTGCTCTATTTCACATATGGTAATATACGTGTTTCAATGCTGTTCTCTCAAATCATCCCACCCTTGCCTTCTCCAACAGAGTCCAGAAGTCTGTTATTTATATCTGTGTTTCTTTTGCTATCTCGTTTATAGGGTCATCATTACCATCATTCTAAATTCTATATATATGCGTTAATACACTGTATCCTAAGTGTTTTTCTTTCTGACTTACTTCACTCTGTATAACAGACTCCAGTTTCCTCCACCTCATTAGAACTGATTCAAATATATTCTTTTTAATGGCTGAGTAATATTCCATTGTGTATATGTATCACAACTTTCTTATCCATTCATCTGCCAGAAGCACAGAGTCTTAACCACTGGACCATCAGGGAAGTCCCCAAGATAATCTTATTTTTAATTTGTGAAAATTGAGGATGTTGGGGAAGGTTGCCAACCTATATCATTTCTCTGTAATGGATTTGCCTCTGTATCTGTCTCCCTAGGACTTGTCTAAGATGGGCTATACTTATCTTTACAGACTCCAGGCCTCTGTCTTTCCTCTCTGTGAAGCAGTCAATAGTGAGGCCATATCCCATCCCCATCCCCGCGCCCCCCGCCCCTGCCCCTCCCCACCGGGCCTGGCACTGAACCTGACACCCAGCAGGCTCTTGTAAATGATTATCCAGGTTCTTACAGTGAACACTGCTACCTGCTATGGGCTAACACCTGGAGATTGTGCTCTCCCAGCAAAGACTGTGCTCCATTAACTAGATCCTGAGCATCATCTGGCTTTGTTCCCATAAAAAGCATGGTCTTGAGTTCTAAGGCCACTCTACAGGCATGGTGTGAGCACAGTGTCATTTCTGTTGGACTAAGAGAGAGCCTCGAGGCACTATTTCAGGGGAAGGCTGTTTTGGGAAACAAACTCCCAAGTTGACTATTTTGAGGCAGTGTGTGCTTAGTCACTCAGTTGTGTCTGACTCTCTGTGACCCATAGACTGTAGCCCACCAGGCTCCTCTGTCCATGGGATTCTCCAGGCAAGAATACTGGAGTGGGTTGCTATGCCCTCCTCCAGGAGATTGTTCTGACCCAGGGATTGAACCCAGGTCTCCTGTATTGCAGAATTCTATACTGTCTGAGCCACCAGGGAAGCCCATTTTGAGGCACCTGAAACTATAGATTCCCATGACAGGGGCTATTTCTTTAGAGCTGAATTGTTTTAAGAAACTGGGTAGGGTCCAAAAGGTCATGCAGGGCGTCCTTCCATTCTGTCCATGCCTGAGCCAAGGGCCACTGCTGGTCTGGTCTGTGCAAAGGAAGTGGCTGTAGGTCCACTTCCTCGCCACAAAGGCCGGAGGTCCACAATCACACCACGGTGACATAGGAAAGGACACAGAAAGGTCAGTAATGCAGAGACAAGATAAAAAGAGGTCATAGAGGCTAAGGGCCTAGGATGCTGGAGGCACTCAAGAAAAGGAGCTGTTTTCTTTGTAAGATGATAAGAAAGAACAACCTTTTGGAGCCAACTAACCTCTCTCCACCTCCTCCACTGTCTTCTCTTCCTCTGCCCTCCCTTAAGTGTTCTTTTTCTGAGTTTCTTCCCTGGGTGATCCCTTTGACATTTCTACAAAGACCCCAATGTCCCCCATATTGAATGTATCTCAGGTCTGTCCCTCAGCCTGTTACCTCTATTCCCTGGACTTACCCTCACCAGAATCATGGTCTGGTCCAGTTCTTCTTGTCCATCAGCCAAGTGACTCCAAGGTCTGTCCGTCTATCACCAACACGCTTCTCAGACCAGCTCCTCTCCTCATCGCACAGTCCCTCCTTCCCTTGTTGCAGCCTCATCCTGCCTTCCTAGGCTGTTGTGGTCTTCTCCAGCCGAGCCTGAATTTAGTATCATTCTTCACTCAACTGGACATCACAGTGTCATCATGATTACTCATAAAATCCCAGGTCTGACCATACCCTCCATGGCTTCCAAATCTGCTGTGGCCAAAGCCCAAATCTTTATATATTCACATATAAAGATTTTTTTAGAGTCTTTTCTATTATATGATTATATGTTATTACAGTGTACCAAATATAATTCTCTGTGCTATGCAGTAGATGCTCATTGTTTGTTTTATATATAGTAGTATGTATCTTTTAATCCCAAACTCCTAATTTATCCCTCCCCCACCCCTTTCCGCTTTGCTAACAATAAGTTTCCTATATCAGTGAGTCTATTTATGTTTTGTAAATAAGTTTATTTGTATCATTTTTTAAGATTCTGCTATGAATGATTCATACAATATTTATCCTTCTCTGTCTGAATTACTTATTATAGTAATTTCTAGGTTCATTCATGTTACTTCAAATGTCATTAATTTTTATGACTGAATAATATTCATATATATCACATCTTCCTTATCCATCCATCTGTCAACAAACAGTTTGTTGATTATCTGGGCTACTGTAAATAGTGCTACTGTGAACATTGGGGTACATGTATCTTTTTGAATTCAAGTTTTCACCTTTTCTTATATATATATTGCCTAGGAACCAGATCACTAGATCTTATGGTAACTTAGTTTTTTAAGAAACCTCAATACTGTTCTCTATAGTGGCTGCACCAATTTATATTTCCACCAATAGTGTAGGAAGGTTCTCTTTTCTCCATCGTCTCTAGCGTTTATTATTTATAGGTTTTTTTTGATGATGGCCATTCTGACTGAGGTGAGGTGATACTCGTTGTAGTTTTGATTTGCATTTCTCTAATAATTAGCAATGTTGAGCATCTTTTCATATGCCTGTTGGGCTATCTGTATATCTTCTTTAGAGAAATGTCTATTTAGGTCTTCTGCCCATTTTTTGATTTTTTTTATATTGAGTTGTATGAGCTGTTTGTGTAAATATATATATCAGATCAGATCAGATCAGTCGCTCAGTCGTGTCCGACTCTTTGTGACCCCATGAACTGCAGCACGCCAGGCCTCCCTGTCCATCACCAACTCCCAGAGGTCACTCAGACTCACATCCATCGAGTCAGTGATGCCATCCAGCCATCTCATCCTCTGTCGTCCCCTTCTCCTCCTGCCCCCAATCCCTCCCAGCATCAGAGTCTTCTCCAATGAGTCAACTCTTTGCATGAGGTGGCCAAAGTACTGGAGTTTCAGCTTGAGCATCATTCCTTCCAAAGAAATCCCAGGGCTGATCTCCTTCAGAATGGACTGGTTGGATCTCCTTGCAGTCCAAGGGACTCTCAAGAGTCTTCTCCAACACCACAGTTCAAAAGCATCAATTCTTCGGCGCTCAGCCTTCTTCACAGTCCAGCTCTCTCATCCATACATGACCACAGGAAAGACCATAGCCTTGACTAGGCGAACCTTTGTTGGCAAAGTGATGTCTCTGCTTTTGAATATGCGATCTAGGTTGGTCATAACTTTCCTTCCAAGGAGTAAGCGTCTTTTAATTTCATGGCTGCAGTCACCATCTGCAGTGATTTTGGAGCCCAGAAAAATAAAGTCTGACACTGTTTCCACTGTTTCTCCATCTATTTCCCATGTAGTGATGGGACCAGATGCCATGATCTTCATTTTCTGAATGTTGAGCTTTAAGCCAACCTTTTCACTCTCCACTTTCACTTTCATCAAGAGGCTTTTGAGTTCCTCTTCACTTTCTGCCATAAGGGTGTTATCATCTGCATATCTGAGGTTATTGATATTTCTCCCAGCAATCTTGATTCCAGCTTGTGTTTCTTACAGTCCAGCATTTCTCATGATGTACTCTGCATATAAGTTAAATAAACAGGGTGACAATATACAGCCTTGACGTACTCCTTTTCCTATTTGGAACCAGTCTGTTGTTCCATGTCCAGTTCTAACTGTTGCTTCCTGACCTGCATACAGGTTTCTCAAGAGGCAGATCAGGTAGTCTGGTATTCCCATCTCTTTCAGAATTTTCCACAGTTTATTGTGATCTACACAGTCAAAGGCTTTGGCATAGTCAATAAAGCAGAAATAGATGTTTTTCTGGAACTCTCTTGCTTTTTCCATGATCCAGCAGATGTTGGCAATTTGATCTCTGGTTCCTCTGCCTTTTCTAAAACCAGCTTGAACATCAGGAAGTTCACGGTTCACATATTGCTGAAGCCTGGCTTGGAGAATTTTGAGCATTACTTTACTAGCGTGTGAGATGCGTGCAATTGTGCGGTAGTTTGAGCACTCTTTGGCATTGCCTTTTTTGGGGATTGGGATGAAAACTGACCTTTTCCAATCTTGTGGCCACTGCTGAGTTTTCCAAATTTGCTGGCATATTGAGTGCAGCACTTTCACAGCATCATCTTTCAGGATTTGGAATAGCTCCACTGGAATTCCATCACCTCCACTAGCTTTGTTCGTCGTGATGCTTTCTAAGGCCCACTTGACTTCACATTCCAGGATGTCTGGCTCTAGGTCAGTGATCACACCATCATGATTATCTGGGTCATGAAGCTCTTTTTGTACAGTTCTTCTGTGTATTCTTGCCACCTCTTCTTAATATCTTCTGCTTCTGTTAGGTCCATACCATTTCTGTCCTTTATCGAGACCATCTTTGCATGAAATGTTCCTTTGGTATCTCTGATTTTCTTGAAGAGATCCCTAGTCTTTCCCATTCTGTTGTTTTCCTCTATTTCTTTGCATTGATCACTGAAGAAGGCTTTCTTATCTCTTCTTGCTATTCTTTGGAACTCTGCATTCAGATGTTTATATCTTTCCTTTTCTCCTTTGCTTTTCGCTTCTCTTCTTTTCGCAGCTATTTGCAAGGCCTCCCCAGACAGCCATTTTGCTTTTTTGCATTTCTTTTCCATGGGGATGGTCTTGATCCCTGTCTCCTGTACAATGTCACGAACCTCATTCCATAGTTCATCAGGTACTCTATCTATCAGATCTAGGCCCTTAAATCTATTTCTCACTTCCACTGTATAATCATAAGGGATTTGATTTAGGTCATACCTGAATGGTCTAGTGGTTTTCCCTACTTTCTTCAATTTCAGTCTGAATTTGGCAATAAGGAGTTCATGGTCTGAGCCACAGTCAGCTCCTGGTCTTGTTTTTGCTGATTGTACAGAGCTTCTCCATCTTTGGCTGCAAAGAATATAATCGATCTGATTTCGGTGTTGACCATCTGGTGACGTCCATGTATAGAGTCTTCTCTTGTGTTGTTGGAAGAGGGTGTTTGTTATGACCAGTGCATTTTCTTGGCAAAACTCTGTTAGTCTTTGCCCTGCTTCATTCCGTATTCCAAGGCCAAATTTGCCTGTTACTCCAGGTGTTTCTTGACTTCCTACTTTTGCATTCCAGTCCCCTATAATGAAAAGGACATCTTTTTTGGGTGTTAGTTCTAAAAGGTCTTGTAGGTCTTCATAGAACCGTTCAACTTCAGCTTCTTCAGCATTACTGGTTGGGGCATAGACTTGGATTACTGTGACATTGAATGGTTTGCCTTGGAAACAAACAGAGATCATTCTGTCATTTTTGAGATTGCATCCAAGTACTGCATTTCGGACTCTTTTGTTGACCATGATGGCCACTCCATTTCTTCTGAGGGATTCCTGCCCACAGTAGTAGATATAATGGTCATCTGAGTTAAATTCACCCATTCCAGTCCATTTTAGTTCGCTAATTCCTAGAATGTCAACATTCACTCTTGCCATCTCTTGTTTGACCACTTCCAATTTGCCTTGACCTGACATTCCAGGTTCCTATGCAATATTGCTCTTTACAGCATCGGACTTTGCTTCTATCACCAGACACATCCACAGCTGGGTATTGTTTTTGCTTTGGCTCCATCCCTTCATTCTTTCTGAAGTTATTTTTCCACTGATCTCCAGTAGCATATTGGGCCCCTACTGACCTGGGGAGTTTCTCTTTCAGTATCCTATCATTCTGCTGATAGGATACTGTTCATGGGGTTCTCATACTGTTCATGGGGTTTTCAAGGCAAGAATACTGAAGTGGTTTTCCATTCCCTTCTCCAGCGGACCACACCCTGTCAGATCTCTCCACCATGACCCGCCCATCCTGGGTTGCCCCACGGGCGTGGCTTAATTTCATTGTGCTAGACAAGGCTGTGGTCCTGGTGTGATTAGATTGACTAGTTTTCTGTGAGTATGGTTTCAGTGTATTTGCCCTCTGATGCCCTCTTGCAAGACCTACCGTCTTACTTGGGTTTCTCTTACCTTGGGCGTGGGGTATCTCTTCCCGGCTGCTCCAGCAAAGCACATCCATCGCACCTTACCTTGGACAAGGGGTCTCTCCTCACCGCCACCCTTCCTGATCTCGGTCGTGGGGTAGCTCCTCTCGGCCGTGCTTAGTGCGCCGGTCCTCACCGCCATCCCTCCTCGGTCGTGGGGTAGCTCCTCTCGGCCGCGCTCTTAGGGCGCCGCGCAGCCGGCAAGGCGCTCTTAGTGCGCCGCTCGCGGGTAGGCGAGGCGCTCTTAGTGTGCCAGTCATTATGTATATATTAGAGTTTACAGGACAGGATATGTTTTATTAAATTTTCACATAAAAAGAAAAAAGTGCACAGGGCATTAATTATAAGTTAGACCACAATTGGGCTTCCCTGGTGGGTCAGATGGTGAAGAATCTGCCTGCAATGTGGGAGATCCAGGTTTGATCCCTGGGATGGGAAGAGCCCCTGGAGAAGGGAAGGGCAACCCCCTCCAGTATTCTTGCCTGGAGAATTCCCTGGACTGGCAAGCCCCAGTCCATGGCATTGCAAAGAGCTGGATACGACCAAGAATGCTAGTTCTTTCTCTATGGGATCGTCCCAACCTGGGGATCAAACCGTGGTCTCCTGTATTGCAGGCAGATTCTTTACTGACTGAGACACCAGTAGATTTTCAAATCAGTCTTGCAGTCTATCTGCTCTCGCCTTTGATGTTTAATTAATTTTTCTTCCATGGTTTCTCAAAGTTTCTACCATAGTTTATTTTTATGCTTCTTTAAATTTTCAAATCCATAATTAAACACATAAGAGTTCAGAATGCATAAAATTCTTTGATTAAATATACAGTTGAGAATGCCCAAATTTCACACACTTTTATGTACTGTTCAAAAAACATTTCATGGAGTGGGAATTCTAAGTTTAGATTTGAGAAGGTTAATGACATAAATGATCAGAAATGTATACGATTCTTATAAACAGCTGCATACTTGCCTGTCACCTCTCAGCATCAATATTTATATAAGTTAACAAACCTGCTTCTTACAGGATCACTGAATATTTTCCATATTTTGGCAGGAGTGCTCAATTAAAAAAAAAAAATGTGCTGAAATGAACTCTTAAGAAAAAGGACAAAGTGTTTCATGTAGCCTCATCACAGCATAAGCCCATTGTGTTATTGTGGTGAGGGGCTCAGCATGTATCCCACCACCCAAGGACTGTTTGGGCCTTAGCCTGGGCTCCATAAATGCTACTGGGGCCGTGGGGAGGTTCGGTGCTCATGCTTCTGTTAGCCAAGCATGCTGTCTCTAACAGTGATAGCAAGGCATAACTCTTTAAAAAGAACAGTTACTCTTCCTGATACAACTTCAAAAGTTGGAAGTCTTTCCCAAAACATCTGTGTCTCCCTTTATAGTTCAGTCAACCCAGAATTTGTATTGTAAGCATTGACATTCCCCAGCCTGTTCCAGGGCTTCCCATGAGAAATCTGGCAATGTGATGCCTCCTTTCCTTCGCCCTAAAACTCCTGAGCTCCATCCTCAAGGAAACTCCTTCAGGACCAGTATCTTGAGACTGCTAGTCAATTCCACCATATCTGTGCCTTCCTGAACAACAACCTGCACCAGTCTAGTCTGGAAAAGTGATCTGACTTTCTTCTCTGGACACTATCCCTGGGGCCCACACAATACCTGCCCATGGCAGGGACTCAAGGCATGCTTGTTAAGTGAATGTGTGAGCACCAAGTGTGTACCCCTAGACCATTCCATGTGTGAGCCCCAGCATCCCTGACCTTTGTAACTCAACCACTGTGGGTTAACTTGACTCAGGCTTTGCTAGCAGGAAGGCAGAAATACAGGTTTTCTGCTTGAATCACTAGACCACAGTTTTCCTGTGGAACAAAAGACTGTCTGATTCCCTGACCTTGTTCCTCCTTATTCCTCCATCTGCTGGGACCCATGTTGGGGAGGCAAACTGCTAGCATCTACCAGGCAGCTGGGTTCAGAGGCTTGATGTCAGGTCATAAGCAGAGAACCATACATTGTAAACAAACCGGGGCTGTTGTCATTGTTTTAAGTTTCTCCAGGGACCTCACTAGACAGGGGCCAGCTCCAGGCAGGCACATTTCCCTGACAGTTCTCACCACAGACCATCCACTGAGGATGTTGAAGGCCTTAAATCATGAGCCACCCAGCTGAGCTGTAATTTCTCCACATGTTGTCTAACATTCTGTGATGTGTTGAGAGCTGGCAGACAATTGGATATGTCTACTCTCTCTGGTTCACTGTGGTCACAGTGCCCATTTGGAGGTGAGGGTTGCTGGTTGAGTCTTTTTCTGTCATTCCTGGGCAGAAGGGTAAGTTAGGCTGTAAAATCAGATGCCATTTCATGAGCTCAGGCTTTGCTTCAAAGAGTGGCAGGTTACTGTTCATTCCCTGAACAATCATTGAGCACTTCCTCAGTGCTCAGCAAGGCTAAAAGGACAACTGGATGTGATTCCTGCTCTCATGTGTCTTATATGGTAATGGGTCAACTGTGCAATGAGCAACTGTAATCTGGTAATAAAGGCTGTAATAGAAGAAATGTAGAGTAGAGTATATTCTGCTTTTCCCTCCTGTTTCATTGGGAGATGCACATATAGAAAAGTCTGTGTGCGTGTGTGTGCTAAGTTGTGTCCGACTAAGTGCTTCAGTTGTGTCCGACTCTTTGAGACCCTGTAGACCATAAGCCCCCCCACCCCAGCTCCTCTGTCCATGGAATTCTCCAGACAAGAATATTGGAATGGGTTGCCATGCCCTACTCCAGGGAATCTTCCAGACCCAGGGATCAAACCTGCATCTCTTACATCTCCTGCATTGGCAAATGGGTTTTTTACCCTTAACGCCATCTATACCATATATACAAACTAAGAAATAATTACAAATGGACACCAAAAAGACCATGACCCAGGTCTAGATTGAGAATATATGCCAATACCTCAGAAGCCATCTGTCTGCTCCTTGCTGATCAAAAGCAAATCCCACTCTCCTAATCCCCTAGAATAACCACTTTTGAAGTAATTTTTTTTTTTTTGGCCTTTTATTTTGTTTTACCCTCTTTGAGTGCATCACTAAGGAATATAGTTTAATTTGGCCTGTTTGGGGAATGGGATCATCCTCTATATATGCCTTAGTGTCTGGCTTCTGTCATTCAAACTTGTGCTTGTGAGATTCATTCATTTTGTTTTGTAGAGTTATGTTCTGTTCATTTTAATTGCTGTATAGTATTCCATCATGTAAACAGAGTACAATGTATCTGTTCAACTATTGGTGGACATTTGTGTTACTTCCAGTGTTTGCCTATCACCAACACTGCTGGGTCATGTGATATGTATATGTTCAGTTTTAGTAGCTATTGCCAGATGTCCACAGTGGGTAATTCCATCCTCAGTATTTGTGAGTTCCTATTTCTCTACATCCCTTTCTACACTTAACACTGTCTGATTTTTTAATTTTTGCTCATCTGTGGGGTATAAAATGGTATTTCATTGAGATTCCATTTCATACATCCCTGACTACTAAGTAGATTGGGGAATTTTTTTTTCACATACATCTAGGCTATTTTTACTTTTTCTCTGAACATGTCTATGGTACATTTTGCCCATCTTTCTATTGGGTTGTTTTGGGCTTTGTTTTTATTTATTTATCTGGTTTTGATTTTGGCTGCACTGGGTCTTTGTTGCTGTGTGCAGGCTTTCTATAGTTGCAGGGCAAGGGCTTCTCATTGCAGTGGCTTTTCTTACTGCAGAACATGGGCTCCGAGACACATGGGCTCAGTAGTTGCTGCTCAGATCTCAATATTTGCAGTGCATGGGCTTAGTTGCCTTGAAGCATGTGGAATCTTCTCAGGCCAGGGATTGAACCCATGTCCCCTGCATTGGCAGGAGGAATCTTAACCACTGGACCACCAGGGAAGTCTTGTTTTCCTGTTTCTTGATGATGCATAGTTATTTTTATATTCTAGAGGCTAATTCTTTGGTGACTATATATGTTGCATATGTCTTTTCTTGTATTCTTATCTTCTTTATAAAAGATGTCATTTTATGAAGAAGTTTCTAACTTTAGTATAATCATATTTATTCATCTTTTCCTTTATGGCTTCTACATCTTCTATCTTAGCTAAGAAAGTCTTTTCCACCTTGAGGTCATTAACACATTCTATATTGTCTTCTAAACATTTAATAGCTTTTCCTTTTTTTAACTTTTAATTTTGAAATAATTATAAACTCACGGGAAGTTGCAAAACTAATGAATAGATGTGACATCTTGTATACCTGTAATACAATGTAAAAACCCAGAAACTTTGGCTAGATGACAGACCTTATTCCGTCTTCACCAATTTTCACATATACTGTGTGTGTGTGTGTGTGTGTGTGTGTGTGTGTGTGTGTGTGGTTTTTACATAATCTGGTCCCATGTATAGATTTGCATTTCATTGTTTAGTGCTTAACCCACTTGGAATTGCTTTTATGTGTGCTGTGAGGTAGATATTCAATGTCCCTCCAGTCCCCAGGGATCATTTATCAAGAATGTTCTAGCATCACTTATTGAATAGTCCATCCTTTCCCTGCTTATAAGCAATACTGTTTTGTAATAATTCAGGTTTCTGTATATGTTTATGTCTGTTTCTGATCTCTCTGTTCTACTCCAGTGATCTACTTATCCATTCCTGCTCTAGCACCACACTATCTTAATTATTTTATATTAAGCTGATTAAGGAGAAGGCAGTGGCACCCCACTCCAGTACTCTTGCCTGGAAAATCCCATAGATGGAGGATCCTGGTAGGCTGCAGTCCATGGGATCACTAAGAGTTGGACATGACTGAAGCGACTTCACTTTCACTTTTCACTTTCATGCTTTGGAGAAGGAAATGGCAACCCACTCCAGTGTTCTTGCCTGGAGAATCCCAGGGACGGGGGAGCCTGGTGGGCTGCTGTCTATGGGGTCGCACAGAGTTGGACAGGACTGAAGCGACTTAGCAGCAGCAGCAGCAAGCTGATTAATTCCCAAGTGTTTGTTCTTCACGAGTGTCTTAGCTAATCTTAGGGGTTTTTTTCAATATGAATTTTAGAAGTCTTTTCAAGTTTCACAAATGATCTTGTTAGGGCTTTTCTTGGAACTACATTAAACTATGTTGTGAATAATCAATATCTTTACAATGGTGAATCTTCTTATCCAAGAACATGATTTAGTTCTTAATTCAGCTTAATTTTTTTAACGTCTTTCAGGAAAGTGTTGCAGTTTTCTCCATAAAGAGCTTGCATATGTCTGGTTAATTTCATACTTGGCATATTTTGCTTATATTATAAATCTTATTTCAATTATATGTTCAAACATTGTTGGTGGTGTGTTGAAGTATAACAGAATTTTGCGTATTGACCTTCAATACATCAGCTTTGCTAAAATCTTATTAATTCCAATAATTTATGTATAAATTCTTTTTTCTAAGAAGGTAATTATGCAGTCTTCTATAGTTGCCTTGGGTCAGGTTAATTCATTTTCTTCCATTCCTAGTTTATTTGCTCATCATTTCTCCTTTCTCAATCTTCCTTCCCATATTATTTTTTCTTAAATTATCTCCTTTAAAGATTCCTTTTTAAAATGTCGGGTTTTTTTTAAACTGTCTTTTAAAAATCTCTCTTGATTTGTGCTTATCTGAAAATATTTTTGCTCTTGTTCTTAACAGAAAATTTAATGGTATAAAATTCTATGTCTCAACTTTATTGAAGTATAATTTATATCTCATAAAATTTATACATTTTAAGTGTGCAATTCAATAGTTTTGTGACTTTATTGAGTTGTATAATATAATGTAACCATTATCATAATACAATTTTAGAACTTTTATATCCTCCCAGTAAGATCTCTTATACTCACTCATAGATAATTCCTTCTCTTACTCCTAGGCAACCATTAGTCTACTTTCTGTCTCTAAAAATTTGCCTTTTCTGGGCTTTCCATATACATGGAATTATGCAACATGTGCCTTTTGTGTCTGGCTTCTTTCACTCAGCATTCCACTTAGTCTTTCACTGTATGAACATAGCTCATTTGGTTTATCCATTCACTAATTGCTTGTTTCCATTTTGTGATTAATGATGCTATGAGCAGTATGCAAGTCTTTATGTGGACATATGTTTTCATTTCTCTTGAGTAGTATCTCTAAGAGTGGAATTGTTGGGTCATATGGCAACTTTATGTTTACGTTTTAAGAAACTGTGAAACACTTTTCCAAAGCAGCTCCCTACCAATAGTAATACTTGAAGATTTTGATATCTCCACATTCCTGTCAATATTTGTTGTCTGTTTCTGATTGTAGCCATTGTAATGGGTGTCAAACTGTACTTCATTGTAGTTTTAACTTGCATTTCCCTGATGACTAATGGTATTAATACTAAGCATCTTCTCATCACATATTAACCATTTGCTTATCTTCTTCAGTGAACTGTCTAATCAAATCTTTTGCCCATTTTAATTGAGTGTTTATCCTCATTATTGAGTTGTTAAGAGTTCTTTCTTTATTCTGCACACAGGTCTGTTATAAAAATGAGTGTTTCTGTACCCCCAGAATTCATATATTGAAATCTTAACCCCCAGTGTGATAGTATTAGGAGGTGGGCCTTTGGGAGGTCATGAAGGTGAGGTCCTCATGTATGGGATCAGTGGCCTTATAAGGAGACCCCAGGTGCTTCCCAGGTGGCTCAGTGGTAAAGAATCCACCTTCCAAGCAGGGGACACAGGTTTGATCCGTGGGTCGGGAAGATTCCCTGGAGAAGGAAACGGCAACCCACTCCAGTATTCCTGCTTGGGAAATCCCATGGACAGAGGAGCAAGGTAGGCTACAGTCCATGGGATTGCAAAGAATCAGACACAACTAAGTGGCTAAACAACAGAGAGACCCCAGAGAGCTCCTAACTCTCCCTCTGCCTTGTGCGGATACAAGAAAGTAGCTGTCATAGCACCTAACCATGCTGTCGTCCACATCTTGGACTTCAGTCTCCAGAACTGTGAGAAATACCTCTCACTTGTTTATCAGTCACCCAGTCTGTGGTACTTTGTTATAGCAGCTTGAATGAACTAAGACAAAGTCTTTTCTCAGACATGTTATTTGCATATATATTTTTCTCAGTCTCTGTCTTGTGAACATTTATGCCCTGGTTCCTTATCTATGGAATTCTTTGAGGCCTAAATAGAAGTTGCATTGCTCCAGAGATGAATTGGGCTTCCCAGGTAGCTCAAACAGTAACAAATCTGCCTGCAATGTGGGAGACCTGGGTTCAACCCCCGGGTTGGGAAGATTTCCTGGAGAAGGGCATGGCAATCCACTCCAGTATTCTTGCCTGGAAAATTCCATGGACAGAGGATCCTGGTGGGCTACAGTCCATGGGTTGCAAAGAGTCAGACATGACTGAGCAACTAACACACAGAGAGATGAATTGGGTTTGCTTCTGCCGGTCACCTGGGGGATTTGCATGATCCAAGCAGACTCCCCTGACCCCCTGTTTACTTTCCAGACAATAGGAAAGTCAGGAGGGGGAAGGGTGGTACATGCTCTTTCACTTTCAGGGCAGGTGAGTAAGTTGCATATTCACTCCCACTTGGGATCCCAGAACTTAGTCATACGATCATATCCAGCCATGAGGTAGGCTGGAAAATGCAGCTTTTAGCTCGAAAATCCTATGCAAAATGGTAGTGTGTGCTCTAGTAAATAACAGAACTCACATTCAAACTCAGGTCTGTGTCATTCCAAAGCCATGCCCTTGCAATTATGCTATGCTGCCTTCCTGGGAAGAAGCCAACAGGAAATCTTGTTGTAATAGTGTCCTGAGAACCCTCATGCTGCCCCTCACCCCGTACCCCAGCCAATGAGTTCAGAGGCAGGGTTTGGACAAGGATCTGCTCAAAGGATCATCTTCTTGCTCCACCCCTCTACCCTCTGGACCATTCCTGAAAGGGGCATTTTCATGGTCATCTGCATGGCCTCGTACTCATTCTGTATTTTTCTTGGGATCCAGTAGCTACCCTCCCAAATGCCGTTCCTCCTTCTCTTGCCAGAGAACTAACTTTGCTCTGTGGCCCAGAGTTTTTTTTAATCTGTTCTGTGGCCTGGAGTCTCCCTGCCAGGGATGATACTTGGAGGACAAAGCTCCTGATGGAATGCTCACTGCAGTGGCCAGTCAGGAAATGCCACTGGACTTCAGGCTGCACACAGAGGCATCTATTTCAGCTGGGAGGGCACCTAAATGTGAAAATTGTTGTTTCTTTTTCTTTCCTTTGAGGACTTTTATAGGCGCTTGAGAACCAACGAAGTGAGAGAAATGGGTGATAGTCTCAAAGGCAAATTGCTCCAATGGGCTGAGCTCTTATTGGGCATCTGTGAATGCCTGGTTCATGCCACTTCATTCACTGTCTTAGCTTCATTCTGTTGGCTCTGATTTAGGAATGGTTCAGTTCAGTTTAGTCCAGTCGCTCAGTCGTGTCCAACTCTTTGCGACCCCATGGACTGCAGCATGCCAGGCTTCCCTGTCCATCACCAACTCCTTCCTAGAGCTTGCTCAAACTCACACCCATTGAGTCGGTGATGCCATCCAACCATTTCATCCTCTGTCATCCCCTTCTCCTCCTGCCTTCAACCTTTCCCAGCATCAGTGTTTTCCAGTGAGTCAGTTCTTCACATCAGGTGGCCAAAATATTGAAGCTTCAGTATCTGTCCTTCCAATGAATATTCAGAACTGATTTCCTTTAGGATATACTGGTTTGATCTCCTTGCAGTCCAAGGGATGATTACTGTCTCCCTAATCAGAGAGCGCAAGCTGAGTGCTGAGCAAAAAGTTAGAGAGGTTCCCTTCCTTTGGGATAGAGGCCCTGGAGAAAGTGAAACGCTTGGAGCTGCTTAAAATGATGAGGAAGGGACTTGGCCGGCAGTACAGTGATTAAGACTCTGCATTGTGAATGCAGGGGGCACATATTCGATCCCTAGTTTAAGAGCTAAGATCCCACATGCTGTGCAGTACAATATTCAAAAGCAGAGACATTACTTTACCAAAAAAGGTTCGCCTAGTCAAGGCTATGGTCTTTCCTGTGGTCATGTATGGATGTGAGAGCTGGACTGTGAAGAAGGCTGAGCGCCGAAGAATTGATGCTTTTGAACTGTGGTGTTGGAGAAGACTCTTGAGAGTCCCTTGGACTGCAAGAAGATCCAACCAGTCCATTCTGAAGGAGATCAATCCTGGAATTTCTTTAGAAGGAATGATGTTAAAGCTGAAACTCCAGTATTTTGGCCACCTCATGCGAAGAGTTGACTCATTGGAGAAGACTCTGATGCTGGGAGGGATTGGGGGCAGGAGGAGAAGGGGACGACAGAGGATGAGATGGCTGGATGGCATCACTGACTTGATGGGTGTGAGTCTGGGTGACCTCCGGGAGCTGGTGATGGACAGGGAGGCCTGGCGTGCTGCGGTTCATGGGGTCGAGAAGAGTCGGACACGACTGAGCGACTGATTTGATCTGATCTGACAGCCAAAAATAAATTAATTAATTAAATTTAAAAACCTTCCCAGGGACTTGGTGGTCCAGTGGTTAGGACTCCGCACTCCCAATGCAGAGGGCCCAGATTCAATCCCTGGTCAGGGAACTAGATCCCACATGCTGCAACCAAGAGTTCACATGCCACATTGAAGATCAAGGATACCATGTGCTGTGACTAAGACCTGGCACAGCTAAGTAAACAAATAAAATATTTTTAAAATAAATAAAATGGTGAGGAAGTCACTCTGCATCTGTACAAAAGGAGCATTCACACTCTTAGTTCCCACCTTCATTAGGCTGTGGGCTTATTCCTGAAGTCAGAGGTTATGATGCAGTTGCCTTATCTTAGAGCATCTCTAAAATGTAAGGTTATTCGTCATTTACCAGGACGCTAACATCCATCCTCTGAGCCAGAAGACAGCACTGGGGATGATGCTAGTGGGACGGAGTGGCAGGAACACAGAAAACTTAGTGGCACTCTTCATTTGGACAAATATTATTTGGGCACCTACCATGTGACAGGCGTTAGTCCAGGCATCATGACTAAAACAGCTACTTCTCTCCAGGGAAATGGAGAGTCATGCCAACTCAGAATTACAGCAAAATGTGCTAATGCTCTTCTAAGAGACTAAACCTCCTATGGTGGCTTCCCAGGTGGCCCACTGGTAAAGAATCCACGCATCAGTGAAGGAGATGCAGGAGACTCAGATGAGATCCCTGGGTCAGGAAGATCCCCTGAAGAAGGAACTGGAAACCCACTCCAGTGTTCTTGCCTGGGAAATCCCATGGACAGAGGAGCCTGGTAGGCTAGAGTCTATGGGGTCGCAAAGAGTTGGACATAACTGAGTACACACACACACACACACACACACACACACACACAGTGGAGCACAGAGGTCAGAACAGTCCCCTCCCATTGGAGGTGTCTGAATAAGGGTTGAAGGCAAGAAGACAGAGCATCCCAGAATCAGGCACCAGTTTGTAAAAGGCAAGAGGATGTTAAAGTTCACAGCATGGGGACGGTTTCCAAGTGCTGTAGTGGGATTAAGTGCACAGTGCTGGAGGATGTGGAGACAGAGGGAGACACGAATGGAAAACTGTGCTCTGGGGTCTCTGTGGTCCCTCTACACCCATACATGGCCTTCCTCTGCTCTCCTCTTGCCCTGAAGGCTGACCCCTAGGAGCTCCCAATCTGCTGCCTTCCCGCTGGGTTTAGCCAACAGAAGGCAGCGGATGAAGATGGAGGACAGGGAGCAAGGTCAGGATGTTGGTACCCACCACCTACCAACTCCCTCTGTGCCAGCTCTTCTGGCCCCACTCTGCAGGTTCCAGCACCACTGCTCTTCCCCTCTGTCCTTTAGGCTTCAAGGTGGGTCCAGATTCTGTCTGATGGGAGGCCTTGGATGGTGCACCATTGGGTCCCTTCACTTAACCAGCTCCTCTCTAAACAGTGCTTCCATTAAACTCTCTTGAGTTGACCTCTCTCAGTGGGCATCTGTTTCTGCCAGGACCCTGGCTGTTATTGGAAGTTTGGATGAAAATGTAAAGGACAACCATGCCAAGGAACAACCACTGCTTTTTGTTCTGTTTTTTGTTTCGCAATGACAGTGCCATACTCTTATTTTGAACTCCCATAAATTATATACTGAAATAAACCAGACCCAAAAGATGATGTGCTTGTGCTATGCTGTGCTCAGTCGCTTCAGACTGCAACCCCATGGACCGTGGCCTTCTGTTCATGGGATTTCCCAGGCAAGAATACTAGAATGGGTTGCCATATGCCCTCCAGGGGATCTTCCCCACCTAGGGACCGAATGTGGGTCTCCGGTATCTCCTGCATTGCAGGAAGGTTCGTTATTGCTGAACCACTGGGGACCATATTTGCCTAATTCCATCTGTATGAAATGTCCAAAAGAGGTGACTTTGTAGAGGCAAAAATACAGATTAGCTGTTGCCTGGGGCTGAGGTGTAAACAAGGAGGGACTACAAACTTGCACAAGCAGTCTTTTTAGGGTGGTAGGTTTTGGTGATGTTGTACAATTCTGTACTATATTAAAAAACACTGAACTGTATACATAAAATGGATAGATTTTATGCTATATAAATTGATCCTCAATAAAGCTGTTATGATTATAAACCAAATATATCAATAGTATGTGAAGTTTGGAAAATAGAAGGAAAAGATCACCTATAAGCCCATCACCCTAACTATTATGTTTTTTATATTCCATTCCAGTTCTATGTTATCTGTATTTGACAATTGTGGAACTAATGGCATTAACTGACCTTTATTGCATGCTTACCATAGCCCGGGTTCTAGGTAGAGCACATAGCACACATTATTTCATTCAATTCTTATAACACATTATAAGGAAGTTACTATTCTTTTCAGAATAGTTGATTTACAGTGTTGTGTTAGTTTCAAATGTATAGCAAAGTGATTCATATATGTGTGTGTGTATATATTTGTACATATGTGTATATGTATCTTTTTCAGATTATTTTCTCCTACTGCTGCTGCTAAGTCGCTTCAGTCTGTCTGACTCTGTGCGATGCCATAGACAGCAGCCCACCAGGCTCCCCCGTCCCTGAGATTCTCCAGGCAAGAATACTGGAGTGGGTTGCCATTTCCATCTCCAACGGCAATTTTCTCCTACAAGTTATTACAAAATAATGAATGTTGTTCCCTGTTTTATGCAATAGGTCATTGTTGGTTATCTATTTTATATGTAGTAGTATGTATATGTTAATCTCAAACTCCTAATTTATCCCTCCCCCCACTTTCCCCTTTATCACCATAAGTTTGTTTTCTATGTCTATGGATTTACTTCTGTTTTGTACGTAAGTTCATCAGTATCATTTTTTTATATTCTGCTTATAAGTGATACCATATGTCTGTCTTTTTCTGTCTGGCTTACTTAATATGATAATCTCTTGGTTCATCCATGTTTTTGCATATGGCATTATTTCATTCTTTCTTTATGGCTGGGTAATATTCCATTGTATATATGTACCACATCTTTATTCATTCATCTGTCAATTAGATTGATTTCAGTCTTGGCTCTTATATTGATAAACAGTGCTGCTATGGCAATGGCAACCCACTCCAGTACTCTTGCCTAGAAAATCCCATGGATGGAGGAGCCTGGTGGGCTTCAGTCCATGGGGTCGCTAAGAGTCAGACACAACTGAGTGATTTCACTTTCACTTTTCACTTTCACTTTTCACTTTCATGCATTGGAGGAGGAAATGGCAACCCACTCTAGCTTTCTTGCCTGGAGAATCCCAGGGATGGGGGAGCCTGGTGGGCTGCCGTCTATGGGGTTGCACAGAGTTGGACATGACTGAAGCGACTTAGCAGCAGCAGCTGCTATTGAACATATCTTTTCAAATTATAGTTTCTCAAGGAAATTACTATTACTACCCACATTTTGTTAATAAGAAAACTGAAGCTCAGAGAGGGTCACTGAGTTGCAACATAAATGTCATTTTCCACCTTGCCATAGTGTTGTTTCTTTCAATGTCTGAAAAATCATTCATTGGGTTGGTATTAATGCATAATGTTTAACTCATCCATCTTCTGTAACATATATAGTGTTTACTTTAAAAATGTTCTGATGAACAGCTTCATTAGAAATAGCCTTATCTATATTTAACATCATCTTCTTAGGATGCTTTTCTAGAAGCGGGAATAAAGGGAACAAGGCCATTTTTAAATATCTTGAAGTGAAATAAGTTTCCAAATGGTTGGAATTAGTAGTCCCACCTGGCAACTTTGTCCTAGCCTTACCAGCACTAATAGTCTAAGATTTTTATGTTCTGCTTAATGTAATGGATTATTTGTTCTTATTTTAATTTTCATGCATGCATGTAACTACTGGAAAGGTTGGAATTTTTACCATACCAGTTGAATGTCTTCTTTTACAAGAAGACATTTGTTGATAGGTGTCTTGCTGGTTTTCTTATCTGTTAACCCTTCATGTTTTATTTTAGCTGGAAATGTTTCCCATCACCTCTTTTTTTATTCCACAAACTGCTTTTACCTATTTTTACATGTGCTTAGTCACTCAGTCATGTCCGACTCTTTGCCACCCTATGGATTATATATAGCCAATGGGATTCTCCAGGCAAGAATACTGGAGTGGGTAGCCATTCCCTTCTCCATGGGATCCTCCTGACCCAGGGATTGAACCCAGGTCTCTTGTATTGCAGGTAGGTTCTTTACCTTCTGAGCCACCAGTGAAACCAATTATTCTTTCCCTTTGTGAGTTTATCCGTGACTTTTAGACTTTCAGAGACATTTCTCTCCAGGGCTTTGATAACATTCTGTTACATTTTCTCCTGATTTTTCTGTAGAAAAAAAAATGTTTTACATTTAAGAAAAACTCTATTTATTTTTGAGTATAGTTTGAGATGTGAGCCTAAATGATTTTTTCCCAAATCATTACTTAGCTTTTCTAATACCAAACATTAGTTCCTTTATCATATATTATGTTCTTATAAGAGAGCCCTTTGTGCTCCAGAGACGTACTATCTTAGTAATTGTCATCTGACAATGTGCTTTTGCATTCAGTTCGTCTGAAACATCTCACCTGTTCATCCAAGCGAGGTCAGGTCATCCCACTTGCAGGGCAGCTGGATGAACAGAAGGAAACATGGGTCTGCTCAATGCAGAACATGTGGGGGCAAAATGGTCACTACAGTCTTAGGGAAGCATGTTGTCACCTTGGGGGTGACTGAGATCCCCAAGGACGAGCGTGAACAGGAAACCTGATCCTGAGATGCTCAAAACTAACAGGGCCAGGAGAGCCTTCCCAGACAATTTCACATAATCCCTTCAGTTTACAGAGAAGAAAACAGGTGAAGACATGTAATGCCTTTTGCCCAAATCTATGATGGCAGTCGGCAGCAGGGCTGCTACTAGACCTGGGCCTCTTGCTGGCTGATCTGGGGTTCTTGAATGCTCCCCAGGAAAGAAAGATCACAAGGGTAGAGGTCGTTGTGGGCTACAGCACCAGGGAAGACTCGGTAATCATGGCGATGGCTTATATATGAGTGAAATGTCACTAAATCCTTTCACTCCTGCCACCTGCAGCTGTCCGCACCTCAGCCACTTCCAGTTAGCCCTACGTAAAGTCTCTTAGTCAAGCTCTCCTCAACTGACTGGCCAGGTCATCCAGCCCCCACCCTCTGTCTTGAATATGCCAACTGATGCTCCCAACTAGGAGTTCATCTCTTACACATCTCCTTGTTTCTGCTCCCACCAAATGTTTACCAAGAATCAATTATTTTTTTCTCCTATCTATTTATGACACTTATACTTAGCACTGTAATTATTTGATTTAATCAAAGGAATATAAACCAAAAGAGAGGAGTGGAACAAAAGATACCTATTGCTATTTTATGACAAACACATTACTGTAGAAAAACTTGACGAAGGTGAACCACTAAAAAGTCTTTCAAACAAAGATGAGATAACTAAAAACACAGGGAGCTCTCCCTGTAGCTCAGACAGTCCACCTGCAATGCAGGAGACCTGGGTTCAATCCCTGGGTCAGGAGGGTCCTCTGGCGAAGGGAATGGCAACCCACTCCAGTATTCTTGTCTGGAGAATCTCACAGACAGGGGAGCCGGGTTGGCTACAGTCCATGGGGTCAAAGAGAGTCATAAATGACTGAGCAACTTTCACTACTGCTACTTGTTAAATCTAGGATTCTGCATTTAAATTGTTTCGTGACTTAATTTCTCTCTATTAAAAAAAGAAATTATGAGTGTGGCTTGTGCAAAACAAAGAGGATTATCATTAGGGTGTTTTGTTTTTTTTTTTTTTTTTAAGAAAAGGCCCTGGATTCACATCAAAATAAGATTATACATGTCCTATTTTGACTTTACAGCTTGATTAATCAACCAACTACAAGTCCTAATCACAAGGAAAAGAGGACTTCCATTTGCTATTATTAATATAAAATCATCTGTATGTCTGAGTTATCTGGGCTCTGAGCACCACAGTCAGATTCTGAGAGGGAGGCATGTGGATGTGACCCTGGGTGCGATGCCTCAGAAGGCATTGGGTCCAGATTCCAGTTACACCCTAACCACCGGTGTTTGTTGTTGTTCAGTCATTCAGTCACGTCTGACTCTTTGCCACCCCATGGACTGCAGCATGCCAGGCTTCCCTGTCCTTCACTGTTTCCCAGAGTTTGCTCAAGTCATATCCATTGAGTTGGCAATGCTATCTAACCATCTCATCCTCTGCTGCCCCTTTCTCCTTCTGCCTCCAATCTCTCCCAACATCAGGGTCTTTTCCAATGAATTGGTTCTTCACATCCGGTGGCCAAAGTATTGGAGTGTCAACCTCAGGATCAGTCCTTGGGCAAATCACTGATGCTCTGTGGACTGTTTTCTCACCCACTTAACAGTATCTGTGTCTTGGGATTATTATCTAGATGAAAAGCATGTTGGTCAGCACTCAGCCTGGTGCCGTGGCCATGCATGCCTAGTTGATCAGTCGTGTCCAGCTCTTTGCAACCCTTTGGGTTGTAGACCACCAGGCTCCTCTGTCCATGGGATTTTTCAGGCAAGAATACTGGAGTGGGTTGCCATTTCCCTTCTCCAGGGGATCTTCTCAAACTGTGTTTCCATGGGATTGAGCCCATGTCTCCTGCATTAGCAGGTGGACTCTACCTGCTGAACCATCATAGAAGCCCCAGCAAGGTGCCAGACCCACTTTTAAATGTGAGATTCTTGTGCTGACTCTAAATGGAAGAAGTGGGGATGAATGAGCCTTGGTGTGTGAACTGGATATGGATGAGCAGAAAGATGGATTGGCATCCCTCTTCACTGGCAAATCCCAACTTAATAGAATGAGGCGGCCTTAGGAGAAGGGCACCTGTGAAGTGATTCTGTGAAGTGCACATTCATACCCTGCACTCAAGGGCCAAGACAAGGGGATCCTGGGAACAGAATGTGTGGGACCATCCTGGAGCCAAAGAGCAAGGGAACTGTGAGAGCCTGGGCAAGTTGGGAGCAGACAGACTAACTGACTGGGAGGAGTCCATTTTTGGGGGGAAGTGGGGTCACACACCACCTTGCAGGCTTGGCCAGCAGTGTCTCGGGGTGGGGGGGAGCACCCTGAGTTCTGAGACTCATAAGCTGTTTTCCCTGGTAGTCACCGCCCTGTGACTTCCACAAGAGCTGAGGAGCACCCAACCTTACTGCTAGAAGAAGCCCCACTCTGCATCTCTCCGTCTCTCTCTGAGTCTCTGCTTCTCTTCTCCCCTTCCATATCTGTGGCTGAGTCAGATGGAACAGTCCTCTCATCTCAGTGGTTGGCAGTTTGGGCCTTCCCAGTTTACCTGTCCCCAGCCCACAAGGGGCAGAAAGAGCTGCTGCTAGCATGAGTTATTTTGGTCAGCTGAGTCACCACACCAGAAAACGAGATATGACCCTGCCTGTGTCCGATGTGAGAAGCTGGAGCTGGCGGGGACCTCTAGAAAACTGAAAGCCTTAACTGAAACATCATGCATTTGCCCCTAGGGCCCAGCCCCTAATGGGGAACCATCCCTCTGCCCTGGGGATGAGGACCCTGGAACCAGGGGTGCCCATCCATCACAGCCCCTCTGCAGCCTCTGGACTTGACAATGGCACTACTGCTCCCCAATGCCCCCTGACTTGGATTATGGTTAATGGTACCTGGGACTCACTTGCCCACCCCACTAGACTCTGTGCTCTCTCGGGTGAGGGACCACACCTGTTTATACCCCTGGTACATACCCCAGTGACGGGGACATAGCCGTGTTCAGTAAGCGTTCACTGCCTTCCCTGTATTGTTCCTCCACAGCACGACATCTGAGTGTCTGCTCCTCTACCTTGAATCATCTCTTCTTTGAAGGACTTCTCATTTCCTCTCTGTCACCAAGTCTAAACCAGGGTCCAGACTGCAGCTACCCCTCCCGATCCGTACCCGTTCAGCCTGACCCCCTTGGATCGCTGCCCCCTCGAGCCTCCTCCAGCACCTGCTGCCTTATATCTGCTGCCCTTCACTCTCCTGCATCTCCTGGAATCACAGGCAGAAGTGGTCTGCACATGGACACAGGCATCATCTTCTGGGAAGTCCCAAGAGAGTCCTCAATCCCCCAGACGTTATGGGGATGGAATAAGGAGCCTTAGGAAGATTTGGGATAAGCAGCCATAAAGCAAGACTGGCCTGGCCGTGTGCGCTCCTCTGTCTCTTTTGTAAGGTTCCCTTTGGGGGTGGAGAACCACGACAGAGGCCCCAGGGTGATGATGGCACACCAGTGTGTGCACACGTGGGTGCTTCTCTGTGAGAAGGTTTGAGCACTGGAGTAGTGGCCCCCATCAGACCAGCCACTTGTTCGACCTGTCAATTTTTTACATTCTAGATCTTTTAAAGCAGAAATCATTTTAGCTTGGCTGGAATGGAAACTCAGGATAGAGTGAATCATCCTGGTATCATCTAAAATAGATAATGCGGCTAACTTTGGTGAGAGGTGTAGTAGCCACAGCTGCTTGAAATGATACCCCCTCGTAAATAAATCACCGGCTGGCAGCCTCACCTTGGAATATTTATAAGGAAATAGACCTGGGAAGGAAAAACTCTAAGTCTAGGCTGCAAAGATGCTTGGAAGAGGGAGTTCCTAGTGTGTCCAGAAAGTGTGATTCTTGGTTGCCTGTGGGGAGACAGGGGAGAAAAGAGAGAAAAACAACGTTTGGGAAGGGAACAGTGTAACCTTTTATTTCATTTTCAATCAAGCCCCTGTTCTTGTGTGCCTGTCTTTTTTAAAAATGGAAGTATATAGTTGATTTACAGTGCTGTGTTAGATATCAGGTATATAGCAAAGTGATTCAGTTATATACATTATATATAATTATATATATATGTATAAGACATAACCTAAAAAGAATATATATATTTGGATGTAAAATATATGGGGCTTCCCAGGTGGCACAGGATAGAGTCCACCTGCTAATGCAGGAGATGCAAGACATATGGGTTTAATCCCTGGGTCGGGAAGATCCCCTGGAGTAGGAAATGGCAGCCGGTTCCAGTATTCTTGCCTGAAAAATCCTATGGACAGAGGAGCCTGGAGGGTTACAGTCCAGGGGGTCACACAGAGTTGGATACTCCAAGAGGCTGAGCACTATATAAAATATATATATAATAATATATAATGTATAAATATCATAATAATATATAATAATAAAATATATATTATTTTCAGATTATTTTCTATTATAGGTTATTACAGAATACTGAGTTGCCTGCGCTGTACAGGAGGTGCTTGTTGCTTATCTATTTTATATATAGTAGTGTGTATCTGTTAATCCCAAGCTCCTCACTTATCCCTCCCCTCCGTGTGTGTCTTTTTCACCACAGGAGAGAGGAGCTCACAGAGGAAGTCTGCACCCCTTCTTTCCTAATCTCTGAGCACTGGCCGGGCAGCCCAGGGCAGAATACTCTGGTGTCTCAGGGGAGTCCCTGAGTTTGTTCCCAAATTATGCCAAAGCCCTGTCTATGCCAGGGGCCACAGGGACACCAGCCTGTTCCCTCTGCTCTGGTTCTAATGTGATGAGGCACTTTAGGTGTAAGGAGATCTGCTGCTGAGAAGAGATACAGCCAGGCCTGGGGCGTATCATGTAGACTGATCACGGTCCAGAGCCAGACACTGCAAGGGGACCCCCCAAGTCCAGTGAGCATGGTGTAACCTTAGGCAGGCTGCCACCTCTAAGTCTCTTCCCTACCCCACCCCTCCCACCACTCAGCTTGTCCCATCCCATCCGTTAAATTCCTCCAGGGACATTGCAGAATTGCAACTCCTCCTGCCCCAGGAAAACCTCAGAGAACCCCAGGAAAGGAACCTCAAGGTGTAGTGGAAGGGCCACCAGCAAGGAGCAGGTAGCGCTAAGCTGTGTGGCTTGGGCAATTGGTTTAGGCCTCGCTGAGTTCTCAGCAACAACAGCTGATTCAACACCCATCCCTGTACTACTTCCTTGATCTACGGGCACCACTGCTGTAGGTAATGGGATGAGAAGATGCAAGAGGCAAGGTTCTGTGCCTCCCAGGAATCAGAGACGTGCAAGCAAGCTGAACACTGTAACACAAGTCAGAGTACAATCCAGGAAACTGCTAGACGTTCAGGGAAGGCTGGGGGCTGAGTAGAAGAGCACATCAACTGGTCCAAGGGAGGACTGAGACAGGAGGAGCAGCTGAGCTGAGAGCGGATGAGGAGTGAGCCCAGCCAAAGGGGAGGGGTCTTCCAAGCAAAAGGAACAGCAAAGTCCTGGGGTGGGAAACAGTACCTGGAGGGAAATGAGAGCGTTTTGGTGTTGCTGATAGAAGTGGCCAGAAGTGAATCTAGATCTGTAGTCAGGACCAAAACATAAAGGACTGTGAACCTCAACCTAATTCAATAAATGACCTTTTTATTTATTTATTTTAATATTCACTTATTTATTTGGCTGTACCAAGTCTTAGTTGAGGCGCACGGGATCTGCAATCTTAGCTGTGGCATGCTAACTCTTACTTATAACATACGGGATTTAATTCCCTGACCAGGGATTGAACCCAGGCCCTCTGCATTGGGAACTTGGAGTCTTAGCCACTGGACCGCCAGGGACGTCTTTGGATGGTCTTTTAAAAATGTAGCCCAGATCATGTCACTCCTCTATTCAAAACTCTGCAATGGCTCCACTCTCCCCATGTAAAAACCCTTACAGTGGCCCGCAGACCCAACAAGGCCTAGCTTCTAGCTCCCTCTCTGACCACATCTCCTTCCAGTGGCCCCTACACACTCTCCCAGCCTCCTCCCTAGCCCTCAGATCAGCCAGGCAGCTTCTGCCCCAGGATCTTTGCCTGGCCTCTTCCCTCTAGTGTTAAGTACTCTTTGCCCAGGTGTCTACATGGCTTACCCCTTCACCTCCTTTAAAGTCTTGTTGAAATGTTGCTTCTTCATGAATCCTGCCTTGACCATCCTTTCCCAACTGCATCAGCTTCCTTCCCCTGTTCTACACTCTAAACCCCTGTACCCCATTCAGTTTTTTTTCCTTCAGAGCACCTTTTAACACCGTATTGTTTAGTTGCTAGATCAGATCAGATCAGATCAGTCGCTCAGTCGTGTCCAACTCTTTGCGGCCCCATGAACTGCAGCACACCAGGCCTCCCTGTCCATCACCAACTCCCGAAGGTCACTCAGACTCATATTCATCAAGTCAGTGATGCCATCCAGCCATCTCATCCTCTGTCGTCCCCTTCTCCTCCTGCTCCCAATCCCTCCCAGCATCAGAGTCTTCTCCAATGAGTCAACTCTTCGCATGAGGTGGCCAAAATACTGGAGTTTCAGCTTTAGCATCATTCCTTCCAAAGAAATCCCAGGGCTGATCTCCTTCAGAATGGACTGGTTGCATCTCCTTGCAGTCCAAGGGACTCTCAAGAGTCTTCTCCAACACCACAGTTCAAAAGCATCAATTCTTCGGCGCTCAGCCTTCTTCACAGTCCAGCTCTCACATCCATACATGACCACAGGAAAACCCATAGCCTTGACTAGACGAACATTTGTTGGCAAAGTGATGTCTCTGCTTTTGAATATGCTATCTAGGTTGGTCATAACTTTCCTTCCAAGGAGTAAGCGTCTCTTAATTTCATGGCTGCAGTCACCATCTGCAGTGATTTTGGAGCCCAGAAAAATAAAGTCTGACACTGTTTCCACTGTTTCCCCATCTATTTCCCAAGTAGTGATGGGACCAGATGCCATGATCTTCGTTTTCTGAATGTTGAGCTTTAAGCCAACCTTTTCACTCTCCACTTTCACTTTCATCAAGAGGCTTTTGAGTTCCTCTTCACTTTCTGCCATAAGGGTGGTGTCATCTGCATATCTGAGGTTATTGATATTTCTCCCAGCAATCTTGATTCCAACTTGTGCTTCTTCCAGTCCAGCATTTCTCATGATGTACTCTGCATATAAGTTAAACAAACATGGTGACAATATGCAGCCTTCACGTACTCCTTTTCCTATTTGGAACCAGTCTGTTGTTCCATGTCCAGTTCTAACTGTTGCTTCCTGACCTGCATACAGATTTCTCAAGAGGCAGATCAGGTGGTCTGGTATTCCCATCTCTTTCAGAATTTTCCACAGTTTATTGTGATCTACACAGAAAAGGCTTTGGCATAGTCAATAAAGCAGAAATAGATGTTTTTCTGGAACTCTCTTGCTTTTTCCATGATCCAGCAGATGTTGGCAATTTGATCTCTGATTCCTAAGTTGTGTCCAACTCTTTTGTGACCCCATGGACTGTGTAGCCTGCCGAACTCCTCTGCTCATGGAATTTTCCAGCCAAGAATACTGGAGTGGGTTGTCACTTCCTATTCTACAGGATCTTCCTGACCCAGGGATCCAACCCATGTCTCTTGCATCTCCAGCATTGACAGGTGGCTTTTTTACCACTGAGCCACCAGGGAACCCCCAATATACTGTACAGTTTTCTTATTTACTATGTTTCCCCCATACGGAATATGAACTGAATCAGGGCAGGTGTTTTTGTCCACTCTGTTTACTGCTATATCCCAGCCCCTAGAACAGTGCCTTGTACATATTAGGCTCTTAACAAACTTTTCTTAATGAATGATTTAGCTAGGGAGCCACTGGCAAACATTAGATGGGGAGGGGAGGTGGTGTATGTGACATACTTAGATTTATAATTTAAAATCTCTCTAGCTAGACACTGTGGACTCATAATGGTCTTCCTGCTCCCCTTTTTAAAATCGTGATTCACAGTTGGAAATTCACTTCAATTTTTTGTATACACAAGAACATATAAAGCATCTAGCTGAAACAAAAGTTTCATGAAACAATAGTTACCTTTTCACCTTTGCAATGACCCCTGATCTATGGAGATGTCATTTTTTTTAAATTACATAATGGTTTCAAACTACTAAATTGATTTCATAACCCCCCAGTAATAGGCCAAGGTTTGGAGTTCAAAAACACTGGTATAATAATATTCTGGAATTTGATAGTGACGATGATGGTACAGTATTATAAATATACCAAAAAATCCACTGACCTGCACACTTTAAAATAGTTTAAATGGTGAATTCTACATTATGTGACTTTCATCTCAATTTCAAAAACCCTATTTTTTAATTATGTAAAGGCTTAATCTAAAAGAGACCAATCTGGAGATGGGAAGACCAATTAGAAAATGATAATAATCATCTAGGTAAGAGGTGATGAGTGGGCATAGTCCAAATAGACAAGAAGGGCAATTCAGAATGATTTAGAAGGTTAAATTGGAAAGCATGAGAAATAGGAGTCAAGGTTGATTGCAGACTTCTGCCTCTGCTACCAGAGGACGATGGTGCTATCAGGTGAAAGCAGGAACACAGACAGTATACACATGGTAGCAAACGCTTTTGATTTTTTAAAAAGTAGCCTACATGTGTGCACTCATACATTTGTCAAAGGGGAGAAGAGCTATGAGGCTACCCTCCATGCTGTTGGCTAGCCAGGGAGGCTTGCAGTATGAGACCAGAGGTCCACCAGCGTTCAAGAGCAGGTGGCAGAGGTGGGGAGAGGAGAAGCACAGAGGAGCCCTGGGAGGGAAGGGATCCAGAGAGACTGGGGTGCCATGCTGTGGAAGCCAGAAGTGTGAAGACTTTTAGAAGGAAGGTGACCAGCCAAGATGTGCAGAGATGCGGGGCCTGGAAAGTGAAGAGCAATCAAAGACATAGGCAGAAGGGCAAGAGCCTAGAAGGTCAAGGCGCACCCCACCCCAAGCAGTCTCAGCTGTTTTCAGGAACAGCTCCCCCAAGTGATTCCCAGCCTGAGAACCTACCGGGCCTCGGGCCATGACAAGCCAACCTGCCTCATTGTCTTCCCCCACTTTCCCTCATTCTCTCCTGCTCCCAAGCATAGCCCTTGTTCCTTCCTCCTACGTAGAGGTCCAGGTGGCCTCTGGACACCCCTGGAAGGAAGTTCCTGTTAACAGTTTCCCTTCCCCCTGGGCTTGGCAAAGAGTTGGTGGATGTGATGTCGCCACTGAGGGCTGGCTCAGGTAGAAACAGGAAAATGGACAATTTTCACTCTGGGGGAAAGAAATGCAGTTATTTTTCCAGCTGGCTCCAGGCCTTCTGTGACTCTGGTAGTAGAATCTTCCACCAGCCACCCAAGGGTGTGTCCTTGCCCACCTGAGGACAAGGACAAGCAAGCTGCTCTCCAAGGGGAGGGGCTGAAAGCTTTGCAGGCTGAGGGTCATGATGCGGAACAGATTTCTTAAATCCTTTCAGAGGCATATGCAGGGTCTTCATAACAAAGTGAACCACTCAAGTGGCCCACAGAGGCAGAGATGGAAAAGAGCATGAGGGCATGATCTGTTCTGTTCATCAACGGCCTTCAATCACTATTTAGCATTTATGGTAAGAACCGGACTGCTTCGTTTGCAAATGTTCTTGGAGCCCTTATCACCTACGAAGCAAAATGCTCAGGTGTTGAGAGGTGCACAGGCTAGGCCCCTTCTCACCTGTACAGAATCTTTGTGTGAAATAAAAAAGTCATCTCTTCCTCTGGGCTGATGCAGGCTGTTGCCAGGCAGCACAGCTTGGTGAGCAATGCTCAGCCTACATCATCTCCCACAACCCTCTCCCTTTACCCTTCCCCTCACTTCCAAGCTGGATGTTCTTATGCAAAGTCCCACCTGTGCAACTGTATACAGCAGCCCTGGAGACAGAGATGAATATGGTAGAGTCTTCAACCCCCAGAAGCCCCAAAACTGGTTGGCGAGCACGTGCATATAACCAGGCAACTAACAAAAGCAGCCTCTGAAAATTGCTAAAACAGAAATACTAATGCTGGTGGGGTCCTACAGATGGGAAAAGTTCACGCTGATGGGGAAATCCAAGAAGACTTCCTGAGAAGATAGAATTTGAGGCAACCCTTGAAATGTTGACAGATAGGGGAGTGGAGAAAGGAGGCACAAGGTGTCAAGGTGTCTTCGTGGGAGGAGTAGATTGTTATGGCTGGAGGAAAGGGGAGCCAAGGGGATGGAGGGAGACACTGGGGAAAATATAGAAGGAGCTAAGAATGAAGGTCAAAATTGTGGAGAATACTGAGTGACTTACTGAGGAATGTGCACTTGGAGAGAGCCAGAGAAAGCTGGGGAAGTGAGCACTGGAAGACCTCACCCCAACAAATGCTTTAGCCCCAAACTGACACTCACATCACTAAGGCTCACATCCCATTGGTAAGAAGTAGTCAAATAGCTTCATCTAACTTTTTTTTCCTTTTTTTAAAAATTGAAGTATAGTTAATTTAGAGTTAATGTGTTAATTTATGATATATAGCAAAATGATCAGTTATCTATATGCATACATTCTTTTTTTATTTTCTTTTCCATTATGGTTTATCACAGGGTAGTGACTATAGTTCTCTGTGCTACACAGTAGGACCTTGTTGATTGTCCATTCCATAGGTGATAGCCCACATCTGCTATTCCAACCTTCCACTCTCTCTCTCCCTAACTCCCTCCACCTTGGCAACCACGTGTCTATTAGCCCCATCTAACTTCAGAGGACAGCAATGGAGGGAGATCCTGCTGGGCCATGGGCTAGAAGGACAGAGCAACTGGATGTAAGTGAGTGCTAGAAATCTCTACCAACCCTTTCTTCCTCTGCTCTGTCTTCCCCTTAGCCCTTATCATCGTCTGACATACTGCGTATTTGCTCATTTACATATTTTTGTCCTGGTCCCCCCTCCACCCCCGCCACTAAAGCGTATAAGCTCTCTGGTGGCAGATCGTTTGCTGCCCTTGCTGTATTGTTCACTGCTGTGTTCACCGTACCTAGAACAGAGGCTGGCAGGCAGTAAGAACTTGATACATACCTGATGAATGAGTCACTAATAAAAATGAATAAATAAAGGCCTGGATGGTGGTGGAAGGGCCAGCAGTGGGAGAGGGGAGTGGTGTGAGAGGCCTGTGAAAAGAAAGAAGGGGTAATACCACAAAATGCATTATAAGACAAGTAAAGGAGCTTTTGCTTTATCCCATGGAGTGTAGAGAACCACAGGCAGGGGTCTTACAAGGGGAGGGATGTTCTGGAAGATCACTGGGGACGCAGGTTGGAGGATGGCTTGGGATGGGGTCACATAGGAGGCAGGGAGACCAGCTGGGTGACACGGGTGGTGGTTTAGACGGTGGGCTTCCTGAAGGAGGAGAAACAAGGCTTGATGAGAGAAAGAATGTGGGGGTTGAGAAGGGGAGAGGATGGCTTTAAAGGGTTTGGGTGGAGTTACCAGAAGTAGAGTCATGCTTAACCAGGAGGATTGAGGGGTGGAACAGACCTAGAGGGAGGTGGTAACAAGGAATTTGCTTGAGACACGAGAACTTTGATCCAGTCCACATACCCGGGCCTTGTTAAATGACAGGTGACTCGATGCTTAGAAGATGTATTTCCTCACCACTGAAATTTTGCCCACAGTTTCCTGTGGTTGACAGAGAGAGAATGTCCCCTCACTCTCTGTCAACCATTCCTAGCTCTGACCTCACAGAAGAAATCAGAAAGAGAACCTGAGAATACGGGCCCTTCTCACATCTGGCTGAGAGCTCACTCCTGCCCTGAGGAACAGACCCGCACCCGTGCCCCTAGTTGGGTGTCAAGGTCTCGGGGCAAAGGGGAGCTGTCAGCTGGCCCCCTGTGGATCAGGATGGGTGTGTTGACAGCCTCCAGGTGGGGCCACCATTTAGTTAAAGGCAGGCAGGGCCGCCAGCTCTCATTCGCATGGTGACTTCTTGGTGACATGCCCTGCCCTGGCAGCAGCCTCTCCCCAATCCCTGGGCCCTGATCCCCAGTCTTGGCCACAGTTCCCCTGTCAGTCATGTTTTTGGCTTGTTCCAGTGCCTTGTGCTTGCTGACTTCCCTCCCACATGCCAGTCTTTTCCAAAGTTGTCCAGGATTGAAAATGATCCCCCCAACACCCCCCACCACCATGCCATCACTCAGCTCACAAAACAGAAGCCCCTAGGCCCTCTCTTTCAGCTTGAGGGAAGGAAGTAAGCTTATTTAATCCAGGCTGTAGGAAATCCTCCCTGGCCAACTTTGGAAACAATGTACTGAGAACCAGCAGAGAACTTGGTTGTTGAGCTACAGCCTGACTCCAGTGGTGTCTAGGCTGGTCATTTGCTGTGTAGTTAGCCGCTCTCTTGCTCCCAACTACTGCGCAGGGAGGTGATTGAATATCGCCTCATGCATTAACCATGCACGGGAGGGGGCTGCCAGAGCTCTGTTACCTGCCTGCCCACCTGCGGCCCCCACGCCTTCGTCACAGGCCATCTGGACTGACACCTTGATTGATTACGAGGGTTCCATCCTGGATGGAGCAGCCACAACCTTACTTAGTGGGAGGCAGAGGGCAGTGTTGTAGCCAGGCCATCTGTCTGTGCTGAGTATCCCCTCCTGCAGACCTGGGCACCTCTCACTGACATTTTTATCAGAGCCCTTGTTTTGCAGGCGCCTCTCTCCTGCTAGGACAGCATCTGCCAACCCACCATCTGCTTCACATCCTACAGAAGGGGCTTTGGCAAAAAGAGTCCAAATTCAGCAGTTTCGATAAACCCTAGAGAAGATCATTCCTGTGCCATTTCCAAGAAGTACCCACACCAACTTGTGAATTATAGAACCCAGCCACAAAATAAAGGGTTGGTAGTTTGCAGAGAAATTTGCACAACCAGGAGAGAGAAGAGAGCTGCCAATGATGAATGCCTCCTCTTTCCAAATACTGGTGGGTAAAGAAGTGGTCAGCCGCTGCATTCAAAGCCTTTGGAGGAGGAAAAAATTAAAGCAAGAGTTTGATTTGAGATTGCAGTGCAGAGCGCTGTAGCCGTAAGTTCCACAGGATGTGGAAGAAGAGGAGGGGGCGACTATTGTTGATTCCTGGCCCCTCTGGGTCAGACGTTGTTGTGGGTGATTTCGTGGACTTACCTCACTGTGTCTCTGCCACAGCACTCTGAGGCAGAGAGATGACATCGCGTGCCTACCGTCTCACAGCTCACAGGGCAAGGCGGTGATTCAAGCCAAGCTGCCTGGTGCTGAAGTTCACCCTCTCTGTGTTCTCCCCAGCATGTTCCAGAAAAGTGGGAAACCAAAACAGTCTTAACTCGTTAAAGCAAGATCAAAATAAGAAACTTGAGAGCAAGTGTCACCGAATAAAATTAGTTTGAATAATCTACGCTTAGTTAAGGGTCCCATGAGGCACCCATCCAGAGGGAACAGTTGTTGTTCAGCCGATCAGTCATGTCCAACTCTTTTCAGCCCTTTGAACTGCAACATACCAAGCTTCCCTTTCCTTCACCATCTCCCGGAGCTTGCTCAAACTTATGTCCATTGAGTCAGTGATGCCATCCAACCATCTCGTCCTCTGTTGTCCCCTTCTCCTGCTGCCTTCTATCTTTCCCAGCATCAGGGTCTTTTCCAGTGGGTTGGCTCTTCGCATCAGGTGGCTAAAGTATTGGAGCTTCAGCATTAGTCCCTCCAATGAAAATTCAGGATTGATTTCCTTTAGGATTGACTAGTTTGATCTTGCTGTCCAAGGGACTCTCAAGAGTCTTCTCCAACAGTAACTGTGCCTAAATACACATTGTGTTAAATAAACACATTTCCCTCAAGTACAACAGTTACTGTTATTGAACACTCCTACAGTGGGCTCCCCTCATGACTCAGCAGTAAAAATCTGCCTGCAATGCAGGAGACGTGGATTTGATCCCTGGATCGGGAAGATCCCCTGGAGAAGGAAATGAAAACCCACTCCAGTATTCTTGCCTGGAGAATTCCATTGACAGAGAAGCCTGGTGGGCTACAGTCCACTGGGTCACAAAGAGTCTAACACAACTGAACGACTAACTCACATACACACTCCTACAACAGCCTTTGTTCTTGAGGGGAAATGGGCAGGCTCTAAGAGACATGCCATGATGATGCCTGAAAATACTCCTGAGCTTTATTCACTTGGTGACAGATCTGGCCAGTACATGAAGCATGCAGGAGTATTCAGAATGCCTTCCTTGTTCATCCCTATGTCTCCTCCTTTGGCAGGTCCAGATATCACTCTTAGCCTTCAGGTACCATCTGCTGTTCTCTGAACGTGTTGGCTCTGGGAATCTCTGTATCCCTCCCCTCCTGGCCCCTCACCAACTGAGTTGCCTGCCTTCCGCCACTATGTTGCATAAAATGCCCAGTGTGGCTTCAGAATTGCTTTCAGAGCAGCTGTATGTCTGCTAGTCTGCTTGGGCTGCTGTAACAAAGCATCACAGATTGGGTAGTTTAGGAACAAGGGAAGTTTATTTCCCACAGTTCTGGAGGCTGAAGCATAAGATCAGAATACAGGCATGGTTGGATTCTGGTGAGGACCCTCTTTTCATAGTACCCTCACATGGCAGAAAGAGGGCAAGAGAGTTCTCTGGGTCTCTTTATTTATTTATTTACTTTTGGCTGCACTGGGTCTCGGTGCTTTTTGCATAGGCTTTCTCTAGTTCTGGTGAACGGGGCCTGCTCTCTACTTGTGGTGCATGGGCTTCTCATCGCAGTGGCTTCTCTTGTTGCGGAGCACAGGTTCTAGGCATGTGGGCTTCAGTGGTTGTGGCACACAGGCTCAGTAGTTGCAGCTCACAGGCTGTAGAATGCAGGCTTAGTAGTTGTGGCCCAGGGGCTTCCTTGGTCCACAGCATGAGAAATCTTCCCAGACCGTGGGTTAAACCCATATCCCCTGCATTGGCAGGTAGATTCTCATCCACTGCACCACCAGGGAAGTCCTGTGGGTCTTGTATAAGGGCACTAATCCTATTCATAAGGGCTCCACCCTCATCACCTAATCACTTCCCTGAGGCCTACTTATACTGAGGATTAGGATTTCAAAGGGATGTCCCTGGTGGCTCAGACAGTAAAAAATCTGCCTGCAATGCAGGAGACCTGGGTTTGATCCTTGGGTTCAATCCCTGGGTTGGAAAGATCTCCTGGAGATGGAAATGGAAACCCGCTCCAGTATTCTTGCCTGGAGAATTTCATGGACAGAGAAGCCCAGTGGGCATAGGCCATGGAGTTGTAAAGAGTCAGACACAACTGAGCAAAAATGAGAGAGAAAATAGGACTTCAAAAGAGGAATTTTGGAGGGACGCAAACATTCAGTTCATTGTACTGATCATTGCTAGTATTAACCATGTTTGTAATTTTTCATACCAGTGGAATTGAAAGTAAGGGTTTAAAACACTCGGGGCACAAGGTCCCCCAAACCATTTTCTGCTTGCCCTTCCTACATCCAAATTTTCGTAAGGAAGCCTGGGAGCCTTGGAGTTGAGTGCTCAGGCCGTGAGGGGTCAGCAACATTGTCAGCTAGAACTTGCTGTGACACTGAAAAGGTCCTTTATCTGCACTCTCCAGCATGATGGCCACTAGCCACACGTAGCTATTGAGTATTGAAAATGGTCGCTAGTGTGACTGAGGAACCGTATTTTTATTTAATTTTAATGAATTGAATTTTGAAAGGAATTTCCTGGTGATCCAGTGGTTGAGAACCTGCTTTGCAATGCAGAAGACGTGACTTTGATCTCTGGTGAGGGAACTAAGATCCCACATGCCACAGGGCAACTAAGCCTGCCCACAACTAAAAAACCCAAGTGCCACAACTAAAGAAGCCCACACATCATAGCAAAGAAACCGTGTGCCACAGTGAAGACCCAGCACAGCCAAAAAAAAGAAAAGAAATTTGAAATGCAAATAGCTACATGTGACTAGTAGCTCCAGATTGAATGGTACAAGAGAGGAAACCTAGAAGTTTGGAAAATTCTGGAACACAGGCCATGTTTACAGGGCATCAACCTTGATTAGGCACCATTTTCGGAGGTTGCTAATAAACTCTGAGCATCTGAAGCACCAAAGGAAAATTCTAAAGGAAGAGGGATGGCTGAGGAGGGTATGAAGGTAGACTCACCAGTTCAAATTTGTCCAGAAACAGCCCTGTTCATTCAGCATCTGGATTGTGACCAGGTGGATGTGGCTCTAGGGTGTGCGACTGACCTCCAAGCTTTACACAAGCTCTGGGAGGCACAGTGCTGTGCAGGAGGCTGTGTGACTTCACACTGACTCTTCTCTGATATCAGGCCCATTCTGTCCAGGCTATGGATCCCATAAGCCAGGAGAGTTGCTGTTCCAGCCATTATTCCCCTTGACCCCTGTATGTACTTCCTGGAGGACACCCACTCTGTGATCTCAACCTTATTTCTTTTTTTCCTGGCTTCCCTGGTGGCTTAGAGGGTAAAGCGTCTGCCTGCAGTGCAGGAGACCTGGGTTTGATCGCTGGGTCAGGAAGATCCCCTGGAGAAGGAAATGGCAACCCACTCCAGTACTCTTGCCTGGCAAGTCCCACGGACGGAGGAGCCTGGTTCGGCTATAGTCCATGGGGTTGAAAAGAGTCGGACACGACAGAGAGACTTCACTTTTCCTTTCCCTTCCTTCTGTAAAAAAGCTTTGAGGTCACAAAATGGAATTTATTCACAGGCCCTAAGTTTTGCCCTGTGGGTTCTCTTATCCCAGCAACTGCCTCTCTCAATTAAAGTATCTGTCAGCTTTGCCTGAGGCTTACAATTGCAATTCTAGAGGCCACTTTCTGTTTTCTTCTTAGCCCCATACTGGGTGTTATCTGCAGAGCATCTTAGAAATCAGTGTGTCCAGATCCCTTGTTGTATATGAAAGGACAGATGCTCAGAGAGTGGAGAGATTCATTCCAGTCCTTCCCATGAATTGGTGGAAGAGAGGGGATTAGAAACTGTACATAACATACCCAGGGCCTCCTTAACTAGGGACCTCTCATCCTTCCTGCCTAGGATTTGTTGTTCAGTCACTCAGTCTGACTCTTTGCAACCCGATGGACTGTAGCTCTCCAGGCTCTTCTGTCCATGGGACTTTTCAGGCAAGAATAGCAGTATGTAAAGGTTAATCCCAGACTTCTAATATATCCTTCCCCTGCCCCACTTACTTTCGCATCAAAGATTTTATCTTTGAAAGCTGTGTATATGTACACAGAAAAAGAGAACTAGAAATATATACACAAAACTGTTCGCTACAGTGATCTCAAGTCAACTTCTTATGCTTTTCTCCATTTCTCAGGCTTGCCACAATAAACATGCACTAATATAAAGTAACGATCAAAGCAAACCACTGATACCCCATCTCAGGGTCTTAGAAAGCATTTTTACTCAATAACTATTTATTGAGCGCCTGTTATTCCTACTTACACTGCTGTGTGATTCTGATCAATGTTTATATGATATAATGACAGGGCACAAGTCTGAAATGTAGTTTGTAGCAAAGAGAAATTATAGACTATTCGGTATGGTTTTAAGTTTGAATTTATTTGTTTTTCCAATTCTCTGAAAATTGCTCATTTACATAACAGATGCCCTATAACTGTCCATCAGCTCCTGGTTTAGCATTGCAAACTCCTGCTCCCCTCAGGTCTTCGCAAAAGGGTAGACAGAGCTAGGACCTCCTGACTCCCACTGGTTCTCAAAGACCGCAGCCTGTCTGCCTGCCATGAGTGATTTTTATTTCCACAGTCTTCCTCCCTTTTTTTGCGCTGTGTTTTGTGCTTTTTTTACACTGTTTTTGCTGCTTTTTTTTTTCTCAATTAATAATCAAGTTAATTGAGACTAATGGCTGGCTATTTAATAAGGATTAATAACTTGCCCAAACTCCCTTGGGTTTGGAACCCAGCTCAGAGCAGCAGAGATGGTTGGATGGCATCACCAACTCTGTGGACATGAGTTTGAGCAAGCTCTGGGAGTTGGTGATGGACAGGGAAGCCTGGCATGCCGCAGTCCATGGGGTCACAAAGAGTTGGACATGACGGAGCGACTGAACTGACTAACTCAGACAAGCAGAAGTGGCCCTCGGGCAACCTGGAGATGTGGTAGCCAAGCCGAGTCTCAGCCCTCGGGCCTCCCTTCTCCCTCCTCCCTGCTCAGGCCTTCTGGAGGCAGTGGGATGCTGAGGGCAAGGTGGGGAAGGAAAAGCTGCCGACTAGCCTGAACTTCAGGGCTGCTCTCTGAGCGACGAAGCCCTACAGCTCCTGCCCACACCAGCTCCTGCCAGCACCTTCTGCTGAGCAAGATGCAACCCTGCCCCCAGATCCAGCAGCTCGGTCCCCTGCTCAGGAGTGTTCCCCAGGGGCCTGGGCTCCTAATGAGCGCTAAGGAGCCTCCCAGTTCTGACTGCTTCTGGGTCTCACAATCTCAATCCTGGCTCTCTCTTAGAAACCCCAGGGGGAGCTTTGTTTGTTTGTTTTTATTTATAGTTGATTTACAGTGTTGTGTTAGTTTCTGGTGTAGACCAGTGATTCAGGTCTACATATAATATACACATATATACCTGTCTGCTCAGCCATGTCCAACTCTTTGTTAGACACCTTGGACTATAGCCTGCCATGTTCCTCTGTCCATGAAATTTTCCAGGCAAGAATATTGAAGTGGGTTGCCATGCCCTCCTCCAGGGGATCAACCCAACCCAGGGATCAAATCCACATCTCTTGTGTCTCCTACATGGGCAGGCAGATTCTTTACCACTGCGCCACCTGGGAAGCCATAGATAGATAGACAGAGGTATCTATATATACATTCTTTTCCAAATTTTTTCCCGTTATAGTTTATTACAGGATATTGACTATAGTTCGCTGTGTATAAGTAGGACCTTGGGCTGTTTATCTATTTTATATATGGTAGCGTATATCTGCTAATCCCAAACTCCTCATTTATCCCTCCACTGTCCCTTTCCCCTTTGGTAGTTTTGTTTTCCATGTCTGTGAGTTTGTTTCTGTTTTATAAATAAGTTCATCGGTATAATTTTTTAGACCACATACAAGTGATATCTCAGCATTTGTCTTTGTTACTTCACTTAGAGTGTTAATGTCTAGGTCCATCCATGTTGCTGCAAACGGCATTATTTTATCCTTTTTTATGACTGAGTAATATTTCATGTTGGAAGAGGGTGGGTATTTGCTATGACCAGAGCATTCTATTGGCAAAACTCTATTAGCCTTTGCCCTGCTTCATTCCATATGCCAAGGCCAAATTTCCATTATTTGGCCTGACTTCCTACTTTTGCATTCCAGTCCCCTATAATGAAAAGAACATCTTTTTTTGCTATTAATTCTAAACGGTCTTGTAGGTCTCCATAGAACCGTTCGACTTCAGCTTCTTCAGCGTTACTGGTTGGGGCATAGACTTGGATTACCGTGATATTGAATGGTTTGCCTTGGAAACAAACAGAGATCATTCTGTTGCTTTTGAGATTGCATCCAAGTACTGCATTTTGGACTCTTTTGTTGACCATGATGGCCACTCCATTTCTTCTAAGGGATTCCTGCCCACAGTAGTGGACAAAATGGTCATCTGAGTTAAATTCACCGATTCCAGTCCATTTTAGTTCATTGATTCCTAGAATGTCGACATTCACTCTTGCCATCTCCTGTTTGGCCACTTCCAATTGGCCTTGATTCATGGACCTAACTTTCCAGGTTCCTGTGCAATATTGCTCTTTACAGCATTAGACCTTGCTACTATCACCAGTAACATCCACAACCGGGTGTTGTTTTTACTTTGGCCCCATCCCTTCATTCTTTCTTATTTCTCCACTGATCTCCAGTAGCATATTGGCACCTACCGACCTGGGGAGTTCATCTTTCAGTGTCCTATCTTTTTTCCTTTTCATACGGTTCATGGACATCCCTAGATGGCCAACACCAATTTCAGATTGATTATATTCTTTGCAGCCAAAGATGGAGAAGCTCTATACAGTCAGCAAAAACAAGACCAGGAGCTGACTGTGGCTCAGATCATGAACTCCTTATTGCCAAATTCAGACTTAAATTGAAGGAAGTAGGGAAAACCACTAGACCATTCAGGTATGACCTAAATCAAATCCCTTACGATTATACAGTGAAAGTGACAAATAGATTTAAGGGACTAGATGTGATAGACACAGTGCCTGATGAACTATGGGCAGAGGTTCATGACGTTGTACAGGAGACAGGGATCAAGACCATCCCCCAGGAAAAAGAAATGCAACAAAGCAAAATGGCTGTCTGAGGAGGCCTTACAAATAGCTGTGAAAAGAAGAGAAGTGAAAAGCAAAAGAGAAAAGGAAAGATATACCCATTTGAATGCAGAGTTCCAAAGAATAGCAAGGAGAGATAAGAAAGCCTTTCTCAGTGATCAATGCAAAGAAATAGAGGAAAACAATAGAATAGGAAAGACTAGAGATCTCTTCAAGAAAATTAGAGAAATTAGAGATACAAAGGGAACATTTCACGCAAAGATGGGCTCAATAAAGGACAGAAATTGTATGGACCTAACAGAAGCAGAAGATATTAAGAAGAGGTGGCAAGAATACACAGAAGAACTGTACAAAAAAGATCTTCATGACACAGATAATCACGATGGTGTGATCACTGACCTAGAGCCAGACATCTTGGATTGTGAAGTCAAGTGCGCCTTAGGAAGCATCACTATGAACAAAGCTAGTGGAAGTGATGGAATTCCAGTTGAGCTATTTCAAATCCTGAAAGATGATGCTATGAAAGTCCTGCACTTAATATGCCAACAAATTTGGAAAACTCAGCAGTGGCCACAGGACTGGAAAAGGCCAGTTTTCCTTCCAATCCCAAAGAAAGGCAATGCCAAAGAATGCTCCAACTACCACACAATTGAATTCATCTCACACGCTAGTAAAGTAATGCTCAAAATTCTCCAAGCCAGGCTTCAACAATATGTAAACCGTGAACTTCCAGATGTTCAAGCTGGTTTTAGAAAAGGCAGAGGAACCAGAGATCAAACTGCCAACATCCTCTGGATCATCAAAAAAGCAAGAGAGTTCCAGAAAAACATTTATTTCTGCTTTATTGACTATTCCAAATCCTTTGACTGCCAAAGCCTTTATTGTGTGGATCACAATAAATTGTGGAAAATTTTGAAAGAGTTGGGAATACCAGACCACCTGACCTGCCTCTTGAGAAACCTGTATGCAGGTCAGGAAGCAACAGTTAGAACTGGTCATGGAACAACAGACTGGTTCCAAATAGGAAAAGGAGTACGTCAAGGCTGTATATTGTCACCCTGCTTATTTAACTTATATGCAGACTACATCATGAGAAATGCTGGGCTGGATGAAGTACAAGCTGGAATCAAGATTGCCAGGAGAAATACCAATAATCTCAGATATGCAGATGACACCACCCTTAAGGCAGAAAGTGAAGAGGAACTAAAAAGCCTCTTGATGAAGGTGAAAGTAGAGAGTGAAAAAGTTGGCTTAAAGCTCACCATTCAGAAAACTAAGATCATGGCATCTGGTCCCATCACTTCATGGCAAATAGATGGGGAAACAGTGGAAACAGTGTCAGACTTTATTTTTTGGGCTCCAAAATCACTGCAGATGGTGACTGCAGCCATGAAATCAAAAGACGCTTACTCCTTGGAAGGAAAGTTATGACCAACCTAGACAGCATATTCAAAAGCAGGGACATTACTTTGCCAACAAATTTCCGTCTAGTCAAGGCTATGGTTTTTCCAGTAGTCATGTATGTATGTGAGAGTTGGACTATAAAGAAATCTGAGCACCAAAGAATTGATGCTTTTGAACTGTGATGTTGGAGTAGACTCTTGAGAGTCCCTTGGACCACACGGAGATCCAACCAGTCCATCCTAAATCAGATCAGTCCTGGGTAGGTGTTCATTGGAAGGACTAATGTTGAAGCTGAAACTCCAATACTTTGGCCACCTGATGCAAAGAGCTGACTCATTTGAAAAGACCCTGATGCTGGGAAAGATTGAGGGCAGGAGGAGAAGGGGACAACAGAGGAAGAGATGGTTGGATGGCATCAGCGACTCAATAGACATAAGTTTGCATGGGCTCCGGGAGTTCATGTTGGACAGGGAGGCCTGGCGTGCTGCAGCTCATGGGCTCGCAAAGAGTTGAACACGAATGAGAGACTGAACTGAACTGAATATTCTGTGTGTGTGTGTGTAAATATATATATACCGCATAATCTTTATACATTCATCTGTTGATAGACACTTAAGTGCTTCCATGTCTTGGCTATTGTAAATACTGTTGCTATGAACACTGAGATGCATATGTCTTTTCAAATTATAGTTTTCTCCAGATGTATGCTCAGAAGTGGGATTTCTATATCATATGGCAACTCTATTTTTAGTTTTTTGAGAAACCTCCATACTGTTCTTCATAGTGGCTACACCAGTTTACATTCCCACCAACAGCGTAAGTAGGTTCTCTTTTCTTCACACCCTCTCCAGCATTTGTTATTTATAGACTTGGTGATGGCCATTCTGACTGGCGTGAGGTGATATCTCATTGCGTTGGGTTGGCCAAAAAGTTCATTTGGGTTTTTCTGTAAGATGTTATGGAAAAATTTGAAGGAACTTTTTGATCAACTAATAGTTTTGATTTGCATTTCTCTAATAATTAGCAATGTTGAATATCTTTTCATGTGCCTATTGGGCCATCTGTGTCTTCTTTGGAGGAATGTCTATTTAGGTCTTCTGCCCGTCTTTTTGATTGGGTTGTTTGTTTATTTGATATTGAGCTGTATGAGCTGTTTGTAGATTTTGGAAATCAATCCTTTGTCAGTCACATCATTTACAAAAATTTTCTCCCATTCCGCAGTTAGTCTTTTTGTTTTATTGATGGTTTCATTTGCTGTGAAAAACCTTGCAAGTTAAATTTGCTCCCTTTTGTTTATTTTTGCTTTTATTTCTTTTGCCTTGGGAGACTGACCCAAGAAAACATTGCTATGGTTTATGTCAGAGAATATTTTACCTAGGTTTTCATCTAGAAGTTTTAGGGCATTGTGTTGTATATTTAAGTCTCTAAGCCACTTTGAGTTTATTTTTGTGGATGATGTGAGGGAATGTTCTAACTTCACTGATTTACATGTGTGAGAGCAGTTTTGGGGGAGTTTTTTCAAAATGCGATGCCCCAGTCATACCCCAGGGGTTTGGATTTAATTGGTCTGGCAACTATGGGGGGCCATTGGTAAAAATCCCCCAAGTGAGTCTGCCAGGGAGATCAAGGAGTATTTGTAAGCAGAGTGGCATGCAAGACAGAAACTGAACCACAGCCACTGATAAACCAGTGAGGCTGAGGGGTTTATCAGACTGAGGGGAAACAGGGTAATCAGAGCAGGACAGGAGGCACACCAGAGGCAGCTCCCCTCCCGCTTTGGCAGCTGTGGAAGGACTCGTTGTTTCTTCTCATCTTCAGCAGAAAAAGAATCAATGACATGGATGTTTCTGTCTGTTACTCTCTGGACTGATCCCCTTGGCTCACTCAGCAGAGGCCTCACAGAGGTGGACCCTTTGTCTCCTGTAAACTGCAGCCAGCCTGCATGCTTTGATGAAGGGAAGGCTGCTCAGGCCGCCACCTGCCTCCCCTCCCGTGATGGACCAGCTCTGTCCCGTCCCTTCCCACTGTCTCAGCCTGCAGGTGTGAGCAGGACACAGGAGCCAGACTCCAGGGGGTTCCTGGGCCTGCCGGCCAGCAGATAAATCTAGTGTTACAAGACCACCCTCTCCTCTCCCTCCTTCCCAACATCAAGGGCTTCACAAGAATTAATTGTGTGGCTCTGCAGCAGAGACCTTTGGAAAGAGGTGGGAGGCTGTGCCTGTCCAGTTGAGTGGACACTGAGTGGACCGAGAAAGCTAGATTGATTGTTGGTGGGAGGTGCCAAGAACCATCCATCCTGACGAGAAAAGAGGAGTGAAAAGAAAGGAAAGAGAGACATGTTCCCTGAGAGGCTGGGAGTGTTTTGAGATGGGATGATGAGAGGTCTTGGAGCGTCCACTCTATTCTCATGAAGAGGTGTGAGATGTGTGTGTGCCCGTAGTTCTAAACATTTGGTTATGCTTTTTGGATATATAGTCCCTTTAGATGCTTTTCAGGGCTTTCCTGGTGGCTCAGATGGTAAAGAACCTGCCTGCCCTGCAGGAGATTTGAGTTTGATCCCTGGGTCAGGAAGGTCCCCTGGAGAAGGAAATGGCTACGCACTCCAGTATTCTTGCCTAGAAAATTCTATGGACAGGGGAGCCTGGTGGGTTACTGTCTGCGGGGTGGCAAAGAGTTGGACACTACTGAGCAACTCACACTTTCACTTGGATATTTTTCAAGAGAAAACAGAAACAATTTAAATTGTTTTTCTTTATATTTGGATGTTGTTGGAAGAGGGTATTTGCTATGACCAGTGCATTTTCTTGGCAAAACTCTGTTAGTCTTTGCCCTGCTTCATTCCGTATTCCAAGGCCAAATTTGCCTGTTACTCCAGGTGTTTCTTGACTTCCTACTTTTGCATTCCAGTCCCCTATAATGAAAAGGACATCTTTTTTGGGTGTCAGTTCTAAAAGGTCTTGTAGGTCTTCATAGAACCATTCAACTTCAGCTTCTTCGGCGTTACTGGTTGGGGCATAGACTTGGATTACTGTGACATTGAATGGTTTGCCTTGGAAACGAACAGAGATCATTCTGTCGTTTTTGAGATTGCATCCGAGTACTGCATTTCGGACTCTTTTGTGGACCATGATGGCCACTCCATTTCTTCTGAGGGATTCCTGCCCACAGTAGTAGATATAATGGTCCTCTGAGTTAAATTCACCCATTCCAAGCAACAGTTAGAAATGGTCATGGAACAACAGACTGGTTCCAAATAGGAAAAGGAGTACATCAAGGCTATATATTGTCACCATGTTTATTTAACTTATATGCAGAGTACATCATGAGAAATGCTGGACTGGAAGAAACACAAGTTGGAATCAAGATTGCTGGGAGAAATATCAATAACCTCAGATATGCAGATGACACCATCCTTATGGCAGAAAGTGAAGAGGAACTCAAAAGCCTCTTGGTGAAAGTGAAAGTGGAGAGTGAAAAGGTTGGCTTAAAGCTCAACATTCAGAAAAGGAAGATCATGGCATCTGGTCCCATCACTACATGGGAAATAGATGGGGAAACAGTGGAAACAGTGTCAGACTTTATTTTTCTGGGCTCCAAAATCACTGCAGATGGTGACTGCAGCCATGAAATTAAAAGACGCTTACTCCTTGGAAGGAAAGTTATGACCAACCTAGATAGCATATTCAAAAGCAGAGACATTACTTTGCCAACAAAGGTTCGCCTAGTCAAGGCTATGGTCTTTCCTGTGGTCATGTATGGATGTGAGAGCTGGACTGTGAAGAAGGCTGAGCGCCGAAGAATTGATGCTTTTGAACTGTGGTGTTGGAGAAGACTCTTGAGAGTCCCTTGGACTGCAAGGAGATCCAACCAGTCCATTCTGAAGGAGATCAATCCTGGGATTTCTTTGGAAGGAATGATGCTAAAGCTGAAACTCCAGTATTTTGGCCACCTCATGCGAAGAGTTGACTCATTGGAGAGGACTCTGATGCTGGGAGGGATTGGGGGCAGGAGGAGAAGGGGACGACAGAGGATGAGACGGCTGGATGGCATCACTGACTCGATGGATATGAGTCTGAGTGACCTCCGGAAGTTGGTGATGGACAGGGAGGCCTGGCGTGCTGCAGTTCATGGGGTCACAAAGAGTCGGACACGACTGAGCGACTGATCTGATATTTGGATGTAGGACCAGTGTTCCTTCTGAGCACAACACCTCATGAATGAAAGCCAAAGCTTAAATCAAGAGTCCCGAGTTTACTGTGGGACACAGGTGTCTACCAGGTGCAGGTGAGGATTGAATTCACAACGCAGCCAGTTCCCAGTAGAACAATGTCTGGCAGAAAACAGGCAGGTCCTTGCTAAATGCTGGATCCCACTACATCCTCCCACCTCAATCCTTCCCTAAGCTGATCTCAAAGAACCGTGTGTTAGCCTAACTGCATGACAGAGGCTGTCTCTTTAAGGGGTGACTGGAGGTTTTGTGGGCTCCCAGGAAATGGCTTAAGGACCGTTGTGACCTGGTTGTGTCTGTGTGTTGGGGAGGGGTGGTAACACAACAGGCAAATTGCAGGGTGAGGCTTACAAGCAGCTTACTCTGGGTACCAATACTCCCTGGCAAGGTCAGTCCCAGATGGCTTCTTCTGAGGTGTGGTCACCCAGGTGACCTCTGTAGCAGCCGTCCATCAGTCCACACCCTGGCCTGGCCCCAGTTCACTCGGGCTCTTCTTTCAGGCTGGGCTCTGGCTGGGCCTGCAGGGTTGGGGCTGTGGGAGGAAGTGGTGAGTTGCCATTGGACACTCCACGATCGGGGTCTGTAATTTGGCCTGGAGAGAGTGGCCGTCCAGATGCAGGCAATTTTGACTTTGATGTAAACAGAATTACAAGGAATCATAAAGAGAGCCTGTGATTTGGGCTGAAATCCTGCCAACGCAGTCTGGTTCTAGCTCTGAGTCTTTCTGAAAAGAAATACTTGAGAAGTCAAAATCCTTAATACCAGTTGGCAGCAGCCAGTGGGACGGACCCCACTGAGCACCCCAGCCTCATCCTTCACCCCCACCCCACCCAACCCCCAGCACCCGTATTAGCCATCCTCAGCTCCTCCCACCGGCTAGGCTCCTCCCCCTCCTAGCTTTGTCACAGCTGCTTGCCATCACCCCTCCCATCAGTCACCATTTACCTGGCCTTGTACTTCTCCAGGGAAGACCCCTGACCTCCACCCTCCAGAAGAGTCTGCGGGCCTTGCTCACAGCCTTCCACCCCTTCATTACACTCAGCACCTGTTTAGTGACATCACCATGGGTGATTACTAACCCCCTTCTCCCCTGTTAGACTGAATGTTCCATAAAGACAGAGACCACAGATGTCCTGCTCAGCCCTGTGTTCGAGAGACGGTCCTGGGCACCTTTGTTAAATAGATGAATGAATAAAAATGAACTGGTTTGTCAATGGGACATTTTGTGTTGCATCGAGGGTGTGTCACACAGTCCACAGACAGGGGAACCCCAAAGCTTATATAATTTGAGAGCCCCTTTGAAGAAAAATAAAGTTGACAAAAATATAACATGGGCAGGCTCACAAAAACATGTACAGAGGCTGTGCCCAGGACTTGTCCATTAGAAACCCTACAGCTTCAGTCTCACTAACTTCCTCATAAATCCACCCCCACCCCCTTCTAAGTGGGAATGGCCAGAGTGAGTTCCAGAACACTTTGGGGTGCAAAACGCAGGCCTCCCTCCTCAGCAAACCCTCTCCCCTCCCCTTGCCTCTTTCACTCCTGAGCCTCAGCCCTGTTGGTTAATTTGGGTCCTAAAAGGTTAGCGATGCTGGGGTGAAGGACAAAGACACCAAGAGAGTCATTTTAGGGGCCCTCCATGCTCCTCACAACCTCATCTATGTGAAGTTGCTGCTGTCTTGAATCCTTTTAATAGGAGCAGTGATCTTCTGCCTAGGCCTTTGTGGGTATCTCTGTAAATCAAAGGCTGGATAACAACCCTGTGGAGTTCTCTCTCCTCTCTGTGCTTTGCATTCCAAATCCTAGCCACCTGGGCCCCTCTGAACCTGCAGCTCTGTTTTCTCAATCTGGGGAGATGGCTGCTCTGTGCATGTCCTCCCCACAATGTGGCCTGGAAGCTCTTCTGACAGTGAGCTGGTGCCGGGGTTCAGCCCCGATAGATCCAGGGAAATTTGAAGGAGAGATGGCGTTGGTGAATACACTGGCTTTGCTATGCCATGCTAAGTCACTTCAGTCGTGTCCGACTCTGTGTGACCCCCATAGACGGCAGCCCACCAGGCTCGCCCGTCCCTGGGATTCTCCAGGCAAGAACACTGGAGTGGGTTGCCATTTCCTTCTCCAATGCATGAGAGTGAAAAGTGAAAGTCAAGTTGCTCAGTCGTGTCCAACTCTTAGCAATTCCATGGATTGCAGCCTAACAGGCTCCTCTGTCCATGGGATTTTCCAAGCAAGAGTACTGGAGTAGGGTGCCATTGCCTTCTCCGACACCACTAGCTTTAGTTAGATATTAATTAGAGATATAAAGAGTAATAGAATGAGGATAGCTCAGCAGGAAAATTCAGTGGAGAAAAGAGGCTGAGTAGCTTGGTTTACTCGGAAAACCAATAAAACTTCAAGACAAGAAGTTTGCACCACTTACATAGGCTGCAGGCGTCCTTCCGTTCTCCCAAAGGAGAGGAGACACTGAGGCCTCCCCAGTTGGATCTTAGAAGCCCAGGCAAAATTAATAAGCTTGGCGGGCCTCCGTGCTCCAGATGGAAACTCAGCCAGAGGTTAAGAAAAAGAATGACATGAGGAGACCAGTATCATTCGAGGAACTGATCTCATTTTTTTATTTTTCCAGGGTCTGTGTTTATACACTGAGATGTTATACAAAAATCATGTGGGGTCAGCAGTCCTGACTTTTATTAAAGTCAGATGCTTCATACAGATGTATACAGAGGTCTTAGGGGTGTTACATTATCTTCTGGCCAGGGGGCCTGCTGACAATTTATGACCCTCTCCTTGTGACAGCGGTCAGTCAACACTTATTTCTCCAGGGGTGATTATTCTTAAAACAGACGCCACCTTCCAAAGGTACCAGATAAAGTTACATTCCTATAGGGTGAGGGTGTAGTGGGTTTTAATTAAAGAAAGAATTTACTTAGCCTAAGATCTAACGTGATTAATATCAAAGGTTAATACTTATTTCTTCTATATATTCATTAATGTGTGTAAGGGCAGGAGATGTGGAGACTTGGCAGCAAACATTGGCTCAACAAATGAAAAACCCTTCACCAATACAATTTCTAATCAGCCCACTATACTATACTAATAGTTTTCTAACTTCTCTAAAGAACCTGTTTTTAGAAGGTTTAAAGCATCTTGTGCCTCTCACGGTTGGGACACGTGGCCGGACAAGCCTGTCAGGCAAGCTAGAGAACCTTCAGAGGAGTTTGTAAGTTTGGAACACTCCTGTCACGCCCAGGAATTAATATTAACTGGAGCTCTAAGTTAACTCCTTCTCCGAAAGAGGTGGTGGGGGACAGCCCCCTGTAAAGTCAGAAGTGTAGGTGAGAGCACAAAGTAGTAAAGTAGGCAGGCTCTGGTTTTGGGGGTAAATGCTCGAGAATTTCCAGGGGGACCCCTGATGCTTAATCCCGCCTTTGCATATGTCGAGCCTCCTTCCTCATGACCTTTGCCACGGGCGGAGCTCCTCACGCTGGCTCCCGGCAAGCTGGGACTCACTTTTCTCTGGGAATCACTGTCCCAAGCTCTTGTTACCAAGCCAGACTTGGTAAAGTCAATCTGTTGTGGTAAAGGAGAGTGCAGCGTTTATTGTAGGCCCCAAGCAAGGAGTCCAGGACAGCTAGTGCTTAAAAGACCCAGACTCCCCAAAGGCCTTCAGAGAAAGGTTTATAGAGACAGGGTGGGGGAGGGAGGTTGTGGGGTATGTGATCAGCTTGTGGACATTCTTCTGATTGGTTGGTGTTGAGGTAATCAGGGGTCAACATCATCAACCTTCTGATTTCAACCAGTCTGGAGCCTCTAGTTAATTTCTTCCATCTGGTGAGGGTTTCACTCTGCAAAATAGCTCAGGATATTATCTATAGTCCTTGAGGAAGAACTAAAGGTCCTTGACTTTGCTTAATGGCTAAAGTACCATTATTTTGTCTTGCTTGACTGTTTTCCTTGTTTTCCTCATTTTCTTGCTTCTCTGATTAAATTTATTCTTTGATTAAAGTTTTCCTACAGACACAAGGCAAGTGGAGGACACAGCTGGGGGTCTATTCTGGGAAGGCATTATTATAGTGTCCTGCTCACTTACACTGTCTGTTGTCTAGTATCTGAAGACCATTGTTTTCTATATTTTTGTCTGGCTGTTTTCATTTGTTTGTTTAGAGTGACAGAATAAATTTACTTCCTATTGCTCTTTTGGCCAGTGGTGAAAATCCACTTCATCCAGCTTTAGGAATCTGTGTGCCGAATACAACAAGCATAAAGAACTGGAGTTTGTATGTCAGTCATTCTGGGCAGTCAAAACAATGTTCCACAAAAAAAGTGATTAGTTCATCTTGCAACTCAAATAGTGGCACAACTGTTTGTCCTGGAAACAATGACCAGTGGACTTGGGTATACAGCAGCATACATCCCATTTCATCACTTGGGATATTAAAAATTAAAAAAACAACTGCTCAAGAGCTGAGATGTAATTAATAGTTTTACTGCTTCATCAAAGACGTTTCTAACTGTAACTAGCATTTTCTTCCTTCCTTCGTTCCTTTCTCATTAATCCCAAACTCCTAATTTATCGCTGCTCCTTTCCCTTTGGTAACCAATAAGATTGATTTCTACATCTGCATGGCATTTTCTTTCTGTTTTCCCTTTTCTTTCTGGTGAAGATGATGGCTGGTTCACGCCCAGTGCCCACCTTCACACCCACCTCTGCTTTTGTACCAGCAGTGCCAAGTGTCATGCAGCTGTGGTATGGCCATGAGAATTGTCTGGGCCTCTCAAACCCTGTGAAGGAGTCTCAGGGACCATCGAGGGTCTGCGGGACATTCTGTGAGAACTGCTGAGTCAGGAATCCCAAGCACGCCTCCAGACTGTAGACTTGTGGGCCTGGGAGTCCTCAGAGACACCACCTTGTTATGAATGCATTACAGCTTTCCTAATCTGTTTCTCATTTTCAAAAATGAGCTTCCCCAAGGGTGAGCTTGGGGGCGTTTCTGTCCTTCCTGCTCTCTTTTCTGCCTCTGGAGCCAGGACTCGGGGCCCCAAGTCAGTTGTCACCACCGCAGAACAGAAAGACCCCAGCAACTGTTCACGGTCTCAGCTCATTCCAGCTGATTAGGTTGTTGGGATACCAATGTCACTGACACTTCTTCTTTTCCCTAAGATTCATTTATTTATAGGCTTTACTTTTGACTGTGGTGGTGGTCATTGCTGCACATGGGCTTTCTCCAGTTGCGGAGAGTGGGGGCTACTCTGCTGTGGTGCTTGTGCTTCTCATTGCAGTGGCTTCTCTTATTGCAGAGCACAGGCTGCAGGGCACACAGGCTTCAGCAGTTGTAACACATGAGTTTAGTTGCTCCAAAGCATGTGGGTCTTCCTGGGCCAGGGACAGAACCAGTGTCACCTGAACTGGCAGGCGGATTCTTTACCACTGAGCCACCAGGGAAACCCCTATCAACCCTTCTTGATTCCTTATTCTGTGCTAAGAAATTGCAGACATTACTTCACACATTTTGAAGTTTTCTTGACCAGTTGCAGGCTGAGCCCATCACTCTCTACTGAGGCTGGTTCCATTTCTGGGAAAACAACCCAGAAATCACCCCTTTCTCTCATGCCGTGCTTGACAGATGTTTGAGAGTGGTATTTTGGGGGTTTTTTGTATTTTTTTAAATTGCAAATTCATTCTAGAAAGTAGCAAATGCATTTATTGTCTTCTCTGCATTTTAATTTCCTCTCTGAATTTGTTCAATAGCAAGGAAAATACTAAAATACAAATTTGTTAAGTGTGTTCTCAGAGCTTGTAGCTATATGCCCCACTCTTTTTGAGGAAAGAATAATCATATGCTACCTTTTACATGAATCAGACCTTTGTTGGAATGGACCCATGTGATCAGTTCAGTTTAGTTCAATCGCTCAGTCATGTCTGACTCTTTGTGACCCCGTGGATTGCAGCACGCCAGGCCTCTCTGTCCATCACCAACGCCTGGAGCTTACTTAAACTCATGTCCATCAAGTCCGTGATGCCATCCAACCATCTCATGCTCTGTTGTCTCCTTCTCCTCCTGCTTTCAATCTTTCCCAGCATTAAGGTCTTTTCCAATGGGTCAGTTCTTCCTATCAGGTGGCCAAAGTATTGGAATTTCAGCTTCAGCATCAGTCCTTCCAGTGAATATTCAGGACTGATTTCCTTTAGGATGGACTGGTTGGATCTCCCTTCTGTCCAAGGGACTCTCAAGAGTCTTCTCCAACACCACAGTTCAAAAGCATCAATTCTTTGGCGCTCAGCTTTCTTTATAGTCCAATTCTCACATCCATACATGACCACTGGAAAAACCATAGCTTTCACTAGATGGGCCTTTGTTGACAAAGTAATGTCTCTGCTTTTTAATAAGCTGTCTACGTTGTTCATAACTTTTCTCCAAGAAGCAAGTGACTTTTAATTTCATGTCTGCAGTCACCATCTATAGTGATTTTGGAGCCCCCCAAAATAAAGTTTGTCACTGTTTCCACGGTTTCCCCATCTATTTGCCATGATCTTCGTTTTCTGAATGTTGAGTTTTAAGCCAACTTTTTCACTCTCCTCTTTTCACTTTCATCAAGAGGCTCTTTAGTTCTTCTTCACTTTCTACCTTAAGGGTGCTGTTATCTACATATTTGAGATTACTGATATTTCTCCCGGCAGTCTTGATTCCAACTTGGGCTTCATCCAGTCCAGCATTTCTCACGATGTACTCTGCAATGGCACCCCACTCCAGTACTCTTGCCTGGAAAATCCCATGGATGGAGGAGCCTGGAAGGCTGCAATCCATGGGGTTGCTGAGGGTCGGACATGACTGAGCGACTTCCCTTTCACTTTTCACTTTCATGCATTGGAGAAGGAAATGGCAACCCACTCCAGTTTTCTTGCCTGGAGAATCCCAGGGACGGGGGGAGCCTGGTGGGCTGCCATCTATAGGGTCGCACAGAGTCGGACATGACTGAAGTGACTTAGCAGTAGCACTCTACATATAAGTTAAATAAGCAGGGTGGCAATACACAGCCTTGACCTACTCCTTTCTCAATTTGGAACCAGTCTGTTCCATGTTCAGTTCTAACTGATGCTTCTGGACCTACATAGAGATTTCTCAGGAGGCAGGTCAGGTGGTCTGGTATTCCCATCTCTTTCAGAATTGTCCACAGTTTGTTGTGATCCACACAAAGACTTTGGCATAGTCAATAAAGCAGAAGTAGATGTTTTTATGGAACTCTCTTGCTTTTTCGATGATCCAACAGATGTTGGCAATTTGATCTCTGGTTCCTCTGCCTTTTCTAAATCCAGATTTAATATGTGGACATTCATGGTTCATGTACTGTTGAGTACTGGTTTGGAGAATTTTGAGCATTTCTTTGCTAGTGTGTGAGATGAGTGCAATCGTGCAGTGCTATGCTATGCTATGCTATGCTAAGTCGCTTCAGTCGTGTCCGACTCTGTGCGACCCCATAGACGGAAGCTCACCAGGCTCCCCTGTCCCTGGGATTCTCCAGGCAAGAACACTGGAGTGGGTTGCCATTTCCTTCTCCAGTGCATGAAAGCGAAAAGTGAAAGTGAAGCCGCTCAGTCGTGTTGGACTCTTAGCGACCCCATGGACTGCAGCCTACCAGGCTCCTCTGTCCATGGGATTTTCCAGGCAAAAGTACTGGGGTGGGGTGCCGAACATTTTTGGCCTTGCCTTTCTTTGGGATTGGAATGAAAACTGACCTTTCCAGTCCTGTGGCCACTGCTGAGTTTTCTAAATTTGCTCACACATTGAGTGTAGCACTTTCACAGCATCATCTTTTAGGATTTGAAATAGCTCACCTGGAATTCCATCACCTCCACTAGCTTTGTCCATAGTGATGCTTCCTAAGGCCCACTTGACTTCTCATTCCAGGATGTCTGGCTCTAGGTGAGTAATCACACTATTGTGATTATCTGGGATCTTTTTTGTATAGTTCTTCTGTGTATTCTTGCCACCTCTTCTTAATATCTTCTTCTGTTAGGTCCATACCATTTCTGTCCTTTATCGAGCCCATCTTTGCATGAAATGTTTCCTTGGTATCTCTAATTTTCTTAAAGAGATCTCTAGTCTTCCCCATTCTATTGTTTTCCTCTATTTCTTTGCATTGATCACTGATAAAGGCTTTCTTATCTCTCCTTGCTATTCTTTAGAACTCTGCATTCAAATGGGTATATCTTTCCTTTTCTCCTTTGCCTTTCACTTCTCTTTTTTTCATAGCTATTTGTAAGGCCTCCTCAAACAACCATTTTGCCTATTTGCATTTCTTTTTCTTGGGGATAGTCTTGATCACTGCCTCCTGTACAATGTCACATACCTCCATCCATAGTTCTTCAGGCACTCTGTCTATCAGATCTAATCCCTTGAATTGATTTGTTACTTCCACTGTATAATCATAAGGGATTTGATTTAGGTCATACCTGAATGGTCTAGTGGTTTTCCCTACCTTAATTGCCAAATTATTTAATACTCACACTGTCCTAAAAAAATATTTGTCGACAGTTTACAGATGAGGAAACTGATGCTCAGAAAACGCCTCGGGCCTATGTCATACAGCTGAGTAGAGGCAGAGGCAGAATCTGCACCCAAATCTCTCTGACTTCAAAACTCAAATGTTCCCTAAGGACCCCGCTGTGTACAAGACAACTTGTCAAGTGCTGTGGAGACCAGGAAAGGGACTGGTGTCAGGCCCTGCCCAGAAACAGCTTGCTGTTGCTGCTTAGTTGCTAAGTCAGGTCTGACTCTTTGCAACCCCGCGGATTGCAGCACGCCAGGCTTCCTTGTCCTTCACTGTTTCCTGGAGTTTGCTCAGATTCATGTCCTTTGTGTTTATGATGCCATCCAACCATCTCCAGGGTCAGAAAACAAGATGTACAGAAACCCAGAGTTTGGGGAAGCCTTGTCTCTAGGGAGCCTGGAAGGTTTCTTGGAGGAGATAAACCTGACCCTCTACAGTCCAGTGGGCCCTGTTGGGGTCAGTTTGGGGATTGGGGGCTGGCAAGAATGCCCAGAGCAGGAAACCACGCAGCATCCTGTACCCGCCCTGATTTTAGGCTGACCAGACCTGGACAGGAGCCAGTAGTGAGCTCATTTCCCCAGGCCAACTCGGAGCTGTGGGGAGAGGACCTGGCCCAGGGCTTGGGATTCAGGCTCAGCCCTCTTGTCTGGTTTTGCAATAGCTGATTCATTGCCCTGCTTCTGCAGCCCCTCCCCAGAGGCTTCCTCCAGCTCTGCTATCAGCCTAGTCTCCTGCTGAAGAGCGCACCGTTCCAGCATGGCTGCTGAGAACCTGGGTTGAAGACGTGGCCCTGGCCCAGTGATCCCTTCCAGAGTCTGGGGACTGAGAACCCCACCAACATCCCCTGCAGGACAAGTCGGAAGTGCTTTAGCTCCCAAGTCCTTGGAAAGCACCTGGCCACCATCCCATTATTATTATTGTCATTAGTGTTGTCGATCTTCAACAGTCTTCCCACCTTTCTTGAATGGCCTTCTTCCCCTTTCCTTGACTCCATTCCTGTCCATATCTCTCTGTAGCACCTACCTCTCCCTCCTGGCTTCCCCACTGTCCCAGACTTTAAAAATATACCTTCCCTTGTCTCATTCCACCAATGCCTGGGGAATCGCTGGGAGTCAAAGGGGATCTTCTGTAACAGGTGTTTGGTCTTGGTGTGTGTGTGTGTGTGTGTTAATCCCCTAAATGAGCCCATGCTGACATGTGAGTGAGGTGGGTGGTTCCATACATGGCCTCTCACACACAGTATAGGAAGACACAGACCTTACTCTAATCCGTGTTTATTGAGCAACTATTTAGTGCAAGGCAACATGGTGAACTTTGTCAATATCTCCCAAAGCCAAGAAGCTTACTTCAGAAAGTTCTCAAAAAGGCATTTCCTGAACTTAGTTCTCATGTCTCTCTATCTGTCTGTCCTTCCAATTTGTTCATGTTTTCATGTTTTAACCATGAGACAGAACTCTTTCCCATCATCAGGGACAGAGTTAGGAGCATACAAAAAAAAATGATGGCAAAGACAAGAACAAAGAGAGCCCACAGAAACCCAAGCTGTGTATGAAACAAGACAGGCAATGCTGAGCTGTGGCCTTGGGACTCTCCCTTCCAACATCAGTCACTGTGTGGAGGAGGAGGGTAAAGGATGTCCCCCACCCAAGTTAGAGCTGCTGGGGATTATATAAAGCTCCACCACAGGCCCAGCCAACAGGGATCCAGATGAGAGTCTGAATTGTGCTTTAGATATTAGACAACTGAAAGTAGTCATGAGCCCACTCTCTTCTCAATCCCATGGGCCTCCCTGGAAGGCCACATGTTTCAGAGCAGTCTGGGGTCTGGAGAGAGAGAAGTCTGAGTAATGACGCCAGTGTAATGAGAGATCCTTCTTATCCACCAGTATGACTTAGCCCTGTGCCATGGTGAACTTCCCTTTTTGTTTCCATGAACTCTGGAGCAGGGCTGGGTTTCCTGTCCTGGAGAGGGACGGTCCACCAGCTTGCTCTGCTCGCTCTGCTCTTTCTCCTTCAAAATTCCTGAGAAGAGGCCCAGAGCAGAAGCCAAATTGATGCAGAAGAGGCACTGCAATGTGGTTGGAGCCCAGAAACTTACTGTTGTGGGTACAAGACTCCTTGGGGGCTTAGCAGGCAGCGGTCCTGCTTGTGTTCCAGAAGCTCTGGGATGGAGTCCCCTCCTAACATAAGCCAGAAGGACCCCGAGGCAAGCTTTCTGCTAACTTGCAGAATCAAGAGGTTTCTTTTCTCCCCGCAACTCTTTTCCTTTTTTCAAAGGAAACCTTTACCACAGTGGAAAAGATTTCTAATTTTTTCCTAATTAGGTAAATAACATATATTCTATACTATAATTTTTTTAATTGAATGCCACAAAAAAGTACAAAGAAAATAAAAATCACCTGAGTTCTCGCCACACTGAGCTGTCACCACTGATCATGTAGTAACCATCATTTCATTCATCATCATATACAGACACACACATACCTTAACATGAAAGGGATGTCACACATGATGCTTAATAATCACAGACATTTTGACAATGTGTTTAGGTTTAGTTTAGTTTGGTCTGTTCTGGACTTGACTGACTTGGTTGGGTTTAGTTGAGTTTAGTCTGGTCTGTGTAGTTTGGTATGGTGTGGCTTGCTTTGGTTTCACTGGTTTAATTTGGTTTAGTTGGATTTTGTTTGGTTTGGTTTGATGTGTTCTGTTTGATCAATTTTAGTTGGATTTAATTTGATTTGGTCTGTCTTGATTTGGCCTGGTTTGGTCTACTCTCTTCTGATCACATCTGATCTGGTCTCATCTGGTTTGATTTGGTTTGGTTTGGTTGAACTTACCTCCCCAGCCTCCCTCCTTGACATGTATCCTCAAGTATCTTTCTTCATGTTCTTGTTCATTTAAACAAGAAACATTTAAACGTGAGGGGGTTGGAAGCATAGTTTATTTCACAAAAACAGAGACTTTGCTGTATACATCTCTCCACACTTTGCCTTTCTTTTCCCTGATATAGCCTGGAAATCCCTGAGTCAGTTAGTATAGATCCAGCTGATTCCCGTTAATGACTGCCCAATATTCCATGCTTTGTGTGGACCCTGGGCACTCTCACCAAGAGACTGTAGCCCCATCTCCCGTGTTTGGCCACTACACATGTGTTTCTCTTGATGCCATCATGTTACACCCACCTCCAAGGGCTGTATTCACATAACTGTGCCACCTCACAATGCAGGCTGCAGTTATTATTATCCTGTGCCTAGTCTTCCATTCTGATACTTTTGTTCCTGTGGAAAGCACACCCAGCAGTGAGACTGCTGGGTCAGAAGATCTGTGTGTTTTTATTTGTAATAGGTCCTACCATATTGCTTCTCTCTCCTCCAAAAAAAAGTTGATAACTTACATTTCCATTGGCATTGGTGGTATATGAGCAGAAATTCCCATTATCTCCCAATTCCAGTCATCAGCAATATCTGATTGTTACTGTTTTCTGGTGGGGGGGATTGCTGTGTAGGGTCTTCATTTTGGTGCACGGACTCTAGACAGCATGAGCTCAGGAGTTCCATGGTATGTGGGATCTTAGTTCCCCCACCAGGGATCGAACCCACGTCCCCTGCATTGGAATGGGGATTCTTAACCGCTGGACCACCAGGGTACTCCTTCTCATTGTTACTTTATTTTGCATTTTCTACATTGGTAATGAGGCAGTGAGGCTGAGCATCTTTTCATTTGTTTATCAATCAATTTGGATTTGCCCTGTAATTTTTCTATTGAGCTACTCATCCTTTTTCTTTAATAAGAATTTTCTATTATAAATTTTCATTCTTTATCTGTCATATGAGCTGTGTATCTGTTCCCTCACCCCAACTTTAACATTTGCTTTTTCATCTTGTTTATGATATCATACATTTATTTCAAATTTAATATTGTAATTTCATGTAGTAATTCATCTATTTTTTTTCATTTATAGCTTTCAGGTTAAAAAACCTGAAAAGGTTTATTGCCTTAGATTAGATTAAAAGATATTGCTATTCCCTAGACTGAGCGACTTCACTTTCACTTTTCACTTTCATGCATTGGAGAAGGAAATGGCAACCCACTCCAGTATTCTTGCCTGGAGAATCCCAGGGACGGGGGAGCCTGGTGGGCTGCCGTCTGTGGGGTCGCACAGAGTCGGACATGACTGAAGGGACTTAGCAGCAGCAGCAGACTATACATATATTTTCCTAGATTTCAATATTTTTGTTTTATTTTTTACATTTAAGCTTTTAATTGATCTAGAATTTATTTGTAAATACAGTATAAGAGAAGAATAGAATCCAACTTTATTTTCTTTCATATGGATGGCCAATTATGCTATCATCATTTATTAAAGAAATATTCAGGGACTTCCTTGGTGGTCCAGTGGTTAAGAATCGGCCTGCCAATGCAGGGGACACAGATTCAATCCCTGGTCCAGGAGGATGCCACATGCCATGGAGCAACTAAGCCCATGCACCACAACTACTGAGCGTGTGCTCTAGCACCTACATCACAACTACTGAAGCCCATGTGCCTAGCACCGGTGCTCTGCAAAAAGAGAAGTCACCACAATGAGAAATCCATGCGCCGCAATAAAGAATAGCCCCCGCTGGCTGCAGTCAGCTAGAGAAACCTGAGGCAGCAATGAAAACCTAGTACAGCCATAAAAAAAATAATAATAAATAAATAATTTTCTTTAAAAAAAAAAAAGAAATATTCACTTGCAACTGAAATAAAATCTCACCCTTGTCACATATTGGGTTGGCCAAAAAGTTCATTTGGGTTTTCTCATAATATCCTGCAGAAAATCTGAACAAACTTTTTGGCCAACCCAATATTACAGTCACGTGCATTGTGACTATTCTGGTGCTTTCTCTTCTGTTTCAGTGTTCTGTCCATCTATTTTTGTGCCAGGACTATTCTGACTCTGATTGCAGAGGCTTTGTTTTAATATCTTGTAAAGCCCTCTAGCCTTATTTTCCAGAAGACATGCAAGCCATCGAGATGCCAATTAAAACTGTACTACCTTCTTATTATATTTTCTATCCAAGTATGTGGATGTGCTTCCATTTGTTCAGCTCTTTAAGACTTCAAATTTTCTTCCTATAATTCCTGTACCTGTTTTCTCAAACTGATTCCTAAATTTATTATAACTGTGATGTTATTATGAATGAATTATTTTCCATTTCTTCCTATGGCTAGTCTACTATTTGTTTAGAAATAAAAACCCTATACTTTAACATATTTATCTCAGTACCAAGTGCCAAATTTCTTTATTAGTTCTGAGTGGGGAGGAGTTAGTTTGGGGTTTGTTTGTTTTTACTAACTCTAGAATACTGAGGTTTTCTAGATATAACTATACCATCAACAAAATGGGTAATTTTATCTTTTTCCCCCAAAATTTTCTACAAATTATTTCACTTTCCTTTCTTTCTGTACCCATTAAAACTTCCAAAACAATATTTAACAATAATGGGGACAGTGTTCCTGATTTAAATGGAAGTGTCTTAACAAATCACTATTTGTAGTATTTGTTGTCTTTTGATATTTAATTATATTAACTATAGTTAATATATTAATAGTTCCTTCTATTTTTCTTAGGATTTCTATTGGGAAAGGCTGCTGAATTTTACTGAATGCCTTGTCAACCTCCATTGATCTGATCACATTTTCTTTCTTTAATTTGTTGATGAATATAGAAGTCTAAATAAAATATTAGCATTAAATCAAAAGAATAATACATTTTGACCCAAGGATTTATCCCCAATATGTAAGGGTATATTGGTATCTCTATTCACAAATTAGATTACTTAGATTTTGGTTTTGTACTTTTTCAGGTTTCATATATAAGTTGACAGTGTTGACCTATTCAAGTTTTTCATCTCATTGTATCTATTTATACACTACCATTTCTTCTAGTTTTTCAAATCTGTTGCTGTAGTTACACCTGCATTTGCCTACAATTGTTCTGATTCCTTCTACACATATGCTCACACTTCCCTTCCTCTGGGCTGGTCTTCTGTAATTCTGCTCTCATTTTCTTTCCCCCTTGGTCACATTTTTTTTTTCTGTTTTCATTGGGCTTTTTGAAAATAGAAGTAATGTTTAACACTAGAATCTGGCCATTTAAAATCTTGCACATGTGTTTTTACTAACAGAAGTAATGTGGCCGCTGTCCCATCTTGACCCGCCTTGACTGACACAATTCCTTGGAGGTCCTGACTCTTTCACCTAAAGAGGTGAAACCCACGCTGTGACAGAAGAGGCCTTATGAAACTGTGAGCTCTTTCTAGAGGAGAACTCTGGTTCCCGATTCCTGGCAGAGGCCTGGCACGGATGGCTCTTCAGGAATGCTAAGAAGGATGCAGAAAAAGTTGAATGAGTCCCTAGAATGGTTCTAAAGAATGGGAAAAGAGATGTTTCAATCACACTTTTGCTTTTTCCTTATAACAAAAGCAATATTTACTCACTGAAAAGAATTAAAAATATGGAAATCAAAAGGAATATTTAATTCACCCAACAGGGACTTCCCTGGCAGTCCAGTAGTTAAGACTCCACACTTCCAATGCAGGCGGTGTGGGTTCGATCCCTGGTAGGGGAATTAAGATCCCACATGCCTCATGGCATCAAAAAAAAAAAATTAAAAACAAACCAAAAAACTACAGAATATCCCCTGACCCAGAGATTAAATGTCACTAATACTCCTACTGAGGAGTGGTTCATGGCAGCACAGGCTCAGATCAGTAGAGAAGCTCCAGTACCCGTTCTGGTGGGATCTCAGGCAAGCAAGTCCACCTCTTAATCCTCATTTTCCTCATTTAAAACAGAGAGAACACTTCACCACCTAGGTTTGCTATAGGATCAACTGAAATAATATTTATAAAGCACTTGACACATAGTAAGAACTCCAGGGACAGATATTATTAATAACATTCTTTATATGTCCATTCAGTCTTTTCCTCTATGCAAATCTATGACATTATATAGATACATAAACATATGTAGTAAAAATGGAAGCTGGGCCCCAGGGTGTTTTAGAATAGGCAGTGGACAGAGGAGCCTGGAAGGCTGCAGTCCATGGGGTCGCTAGGAGTCGGACATGACTGAGCGACTTCACTTTCTCTTTTCACTTTCATGCATTGGAGAAGGAAATGGCAACCCACTCCAGTGTTCTTGCCTGGAGAATCCCAGGGACGGGGGAGCCTGGTGGGCTGCCGTCTGTGGGGTCGCACAGAGTCAGACATGACTGAAGTGACTTAGCAGCAGCTCTTATTTCTCCCCAACACACAGAAGCAGAGTTGGCTCTCTTTTCTGCCCCCTCAGTCCATGCACAGCACACATGCTTCTCCTTGGCATCAGACTGGAGCCTGCCTCCCACTTCAAGGTGTGAGCTCCTCCTAAACCCACCTGGGCTCTATTAGTGGACAGGATCAAAGGAAACTCAGACTATGTTTTTTCATTCAATGTGCTCCATGTGTTCTACATCTTACTCTTCAGTGCAGTGATACTTGTCAGAATGAAGCAGCATTCACTATTTGCAAATCACAGGATATAAATAATTTAAATGCACTCCGAAGATACTGTTTTAAACTAGACTGCCCAGGCAGGCTGGACAAAGGGAGGTTGAGCGAGTCATCTCATCCTATTTAATCCTGAAACAGTCTGGGAAGGATCTCAGATCAGATCAGATCAGATCAGTCACTCAGTCGTGTCCGACTCTTTGCGACCGCATGAATGGCAGCACGCCAGGCCTCCCTGTCCATCACCAACTCCCGGAGGTCACTCAGACTCACATCCATCGAGTCAGTGATGCCATCCAGCCATCTCATCCTCTGTCATCCCCTTCTCCTCCTGCCCCCAATCCCTCCCAGCATCAGAGTCTTCTCCAATGAGTCAGCTCTTCGCATGAGGTGGCCAAAATGCTGGAGTTTCAGCTTTAGTATCATTCCTTCCAAAGAAATCCCAGGGCTGATCTCTTTCAGAATGGACTGGTTGGATCTCCTTGCAGTCCAAGGGACTCTCAAGAGTCTTCTCCAACACCACAGTTCAAAAGCATCAATTCTTCGGCGCTCAGCCTTCTTCACAGTCCAGCTCTCACATCCATACATGACCACAGGAAAGACCATAGCCTTGACTAGGCGAACCTTTGTTGGCAAAGTAATGTCTCTGCTTTTGAATATGCTATCTAGGTTGGTCATAACTTTCCTTCCAAGGAGGAAGCGTCTTTTAATTTCATGGCTGCAGTCACCATCTGCAGTGATTTTGGAGCCCAGAAAAACAAAGTCTGACACTGTTTCCACTGTTTCTCCATCTATTTCCCATGCAGTGATGGGACCAGATGCCATGATCTTAGTTTTCTGAATGTTGAGCTTTAAGCCAACCTTTTCACTCTCCACTTCCACTTTCATCAAGAGGCTTTTGAGTTCCTCTTCACTTTCTGCCATAAGGGTGGTGTCATCTGCATATCTGAGGTTATTGAGATTTCTCCCAGCAATCTTGATTCCAACTTGTGTTTCTTCCAGTCCAGCATTTCTCATGATGTACTCTGCATGTAAGTTAAATAAGTAGGGTGACAATATGCAGCCTTGACATACTCCTTTTCCTATTTGGAACCAGTCTGTTGTTCCATGTCCAGTTCTAACTGTTGCTTCCTGACCTGCATACAGATTTCTCAAGAGGCAGATCAGGTGGTCTGGTATTCCCATCTCTTTCAGAGTTTTCCACAGTTTATTGTGATCTACACAGTCAAAGGCTTTGGCATAGTCAATAAAGCAGAAATAGATGTTTTTCTGGAACTCTCTTGCTTTTTCCATGATCCAGCAGATGTTGGCAATTTGATCTCTGGTTCCTCTGCCTTTTCTAAAACCAGCTTGAACATCAGGAAGTTCACGGTTCACATATTGCTGAAGCCTGGCTTGGAGAATTTTGAGCATTACTTTACTAGCGTGTGAGAGGAGTGCAATTGTGCGGTAGTCTGAGCATTCTTTGGCATTTCCTTTCTTTGGGATTGGGGTGAAAACTGACCTTTTCCAATCTTGTGGCCACTGCTGAGTTTTCCAAATTTGCTGGCATATTGAGTGCAGCAATTTCACAGCATCATCTTTCAGGATTTGGAATAGCTCCACTGGAATTCCATCACCTCCACTAGCTTTGTTCGTAGTGATGCTTTCTAAGGCCCACTTGACTTCACAATCCAGGATGTCTGGCTCTAGGTCAGTGATCACACCATCATGATTATCTGGGTCGTGAAGCTCTTTTTTGTACAGTTCTTCTGTGTATTCTTGCCACCTCTTCTTAATATCTTCTGCTTCTGTTAAGTCCATACCATTTCTGTCCTTTATCGAGCCCATCTTTGCATGAAATGTTCCTTTGGTATCTCTGATTTTCTTGAAGAGATCCCTAGTCTTTCCCATTCTGTTATTTTCCTCAATTTCTTTGCATTGATCGCTGAAGAAGGCTTTCTTATCTCTTCTTGCTATTCTTTGGAACTCTGCATTCAGATGTTTATATCTTTCCTTTTCTCCTTTGCTTTTCGCTTCTCTTCTTTTCACAGCTATTTGTAAAGCCTCCCCAGACAGCCATTTTGCTTTTTTGCATTTCTTTTCCATGGGGATGGTCTTGATCCCTGTCTCCTGTACAATGTCACGAACCTCATTCCATAGTTCATCAGGTACTCTATCTATCAGATCTAGGCCCTTAAATTTATTTCTCACTTCCACTGTATAATCATAAGGGATTTGATTTAGGTCATACCTGAATGGTCTAGAGGTTTTCCCTACTTTCTTCAATTTCAGTCTGAATTTGGCAATAAGGAGTTCACGGTCTGAGCCACAGTCAGCTCCTGGTCTTGTTTTTGCTGATTGTATAGAGCTTCTCCATCTTTGGCTGCAAAGAATATAATCAGTCTGATTTCCCTGTTGACCATCTGGTAATGTCCATGTATAGAGTCTTCTCTTGTGTTGTTGGAAGAGGATATTTGCTGTGACCAGTGCAAATTCTTGGCAAAACTCTGTTAGTCTTTGCCCTGCTTCATTCCGTATTCCAAGGCCAAATTTGCCTGTTACTCCAGGTGTTTCTTGACTTCCTACTTTTGCATTCCAGTCCCCTATAATGAAAAGGACATCTTTTTTGGGTGGAAGGATCTCAGAGTGCCTCTCTATCCTAATATTTGTAAAATTCTCTTTTCTAAATGTACACAGTTATTTCAAAATTTGATATGTTTCTGTCTGTACAATAACACTTTAGCTCTGCATTCAGTTTTCGTTGCCTAGAGTTAGACATTGAGTGGATACTTTCAGTGATCATTGAATGAATGAATGAATGGGTTAAGTGAACTCCTGCCCAAGCTAGGAAATAAAAGAGAACTAAATCCAAAACTAAAATCCAGATCTCAAATCCAGATCTCATGACCTCTGATCCCAAGTCTTATATACCTTTCTATCTTTTCACTAGGATAATTTATATCTTACATCAAACCCAAACAGCCATTTTCAGTCCTATTCATCCTCCATTCATTCATTTAGCAAATAGTCATTGGGCACCTACTGTGTGCCAGGTTCTTCTTCTAATAATTACACACACGGAAGTATGAGTGATGACCTTGGCCATTGCTGTTATTGAAGAGTTTAAGTGGTCCAACCCATGCTATCCAGAGGAGGGACCTACTCCCCTTTACACCCTGCTCTAGGCCAGCCTGAAGGAGAGTCAGGTCTGGCAGGTGGAGATAGGAGGGAGAAGTATTGTGCCCTGATCCCTTCTTTGGGTGCAGCATCTCAGGTTCCCGTCCTTCCAGCCACACCTTCAGCTCCCCCTGGTCCCCAACTATTGCACTTCACCCACAATGCCATGCCTCAGGCTGTAGACTTCTTCTTCCCCCTTTCAGGAAGGATCTAAGTCCACCTGCACCCTGGTCATTGGTCACTGGTCACCCACGGCATGTGAGGCCTCTCTCCTCACATGCTTTAACTTTTTAGCACTTTCTACCTCATGTTCTGGATTATCCAGTGTGTATCTTATCTTCTCTACCAGATTATCAGTTCCCTAGGCTCAGGATCCATGTCAAATTTATCTTCGCATCTTCAGCTGTGCCTGGTGTGATGCCTTATGGTGAATATTGCTTTGTTGAATAAATAAGTGGATGAATGTGTAATGGAAGGAGAAAATGTTATATGATGAGAGAGAGGTTAGAGAAAACAGGATTACTTGCTTAGTGTAAGTAATGAACTAGAATTTGGGGGGGACAGAGGAGAGAAAAGAGGAAGGGAGGAAAGTCTATGTACATGGCAGGAACCCAGGTAAATAGAAATGGCCATAGGACTTTTTAAGAGCAGAACTTGATATTTGAGTCTGGGGTATATAGGGCATGATGGAGCCATCTCTCACCATATCCTCAATCTTCAGTGAAACATGCTGCACTGATAGAAACCTTGTATGAGTCTATGGGAAATGGAAGAAGTGGAGCAGTGTTGCACATCTGGAGTGAAGGCAGATTGTGTGTGTGTGTGTGTGTGTGTGTGTGTGTGCGCGCGTGTGTGTGCACGATAAGTCGCTTCAGTCGTGTCTGACTCTTTGCAACTCCATGGACTATAGCCTGTCAGGCTCCTCTGTTCACGGGATTCTCGAGGCAAGAATACTGGAGTGGGTTGCCATTAACTTCTCCAGAGGATCTTCCTGATGCAGGGATCAAACTCATGTCTCTTCTGTCTCCTGCATTGGCAGGCAGGTTCTTTACCACTAGCATGATCTGAAAAGGCAGAGAGGATAGATGTGAGAAATCCACAGAACTAATTCAATAGAAGCTGACACTCATAGCCCAAGGTAATAGTGAAAAGCCCAAGCCCCTTTCCCCACCAGAGTCCACAGAAAAATTAGGCGGGAGAGGGAGGGTCCCATCACACATGGATTGAGGTTAAGGTTATTTCATTTGAATCTTAAAAGGCCAGGATACTTGATACCTGGCATATGAATGCATGAATGAAAAATTAATTATGGCTAGAATGTTAATGGGCTATATATAGTGGCTTAGTGCATGTTCCTCTCCCCCCAACCCCCCCCCAAAAAAATCTTTCCAATGGCCATCATTGTCTCATGGAGTGGCTTTCAGGGTCCATGTGAGAGATACTTTTGAGCTGAGACAATTATCTGGGAGTTCTTTAAGTTTATGAACCCTGATTCCAAGGATCCTTTTAACCCTATCTTTCCAGATAAGTCGCTGTCCCAGTGAAATCAAAGGTGAGTGGCTAGAAGTATCTGACCATTGTTATATGTTGCCAGCTGACCCGGTAGGCACAGAAGGAAGCTAGGCATTGAAATGTTGTTGTTCAGTCACTCTGTTGTGTCCAACTCCTTGCCACCCCATGGACTGCAGCACACCAGGCTTCCCTATCCTTCACCAACTCCTGGAGTTTGCTCAGACTCATGTCCATTGAGTCAGTGATGCCATTCATCTATCTCATCCTCTGTTGTCCTCTTCTCCTCCTGCCTTCAATCTTTCCCAGCATCAGGGTCTTTTCCAATAAGTCAGCTCTTTGCAATAGATGGCCAAAGTATTGTAGCTTCAGCATCAGTCCTTCTCTTGAATATTCAAGGTTGATTTCCTTTAGGATTGACTGGTTTGATCTCCTTACAGTCCAAGGGACTCTCAAGAGTCGTCTTCAACACCACAGTTCAAAAGCATCAATTCTTCAGCGGTCAGCCTTTTTTATTGTCCAGCTTTCACATCTATACGTGACTTCTGGAAAAATTATAGCTTTGACTCTACAGACCTTTGTTGGGAAAGTAATGTCTCTGTTTCTTACTACGCTGTCTAGGTTTGTCATTGCTTTTCTTCCAAGGAACAAGTGTCTTTTAATTTCATGGCAACAGTCACCATCTGCAGTGATTTTGGAGCCCCCATAATAAAGTCTGACACTGTTTCCACTGTTTCCCCATCTATTTCCCATGAAGTGATGGGACCAGATGCCATGATCTCAGTTTTCTGAATGTTGAGTTTTAAGCCAGCTTTTTCACTCTCCTCTTTCACCTCCATCAAGAGGCTCTTTAGTTCTTCACTTTCTGCCATTAGAGTGGTGTTATCTGCATATCTGAAGTTATTGACATTTCTCCTGGCAATCTTGATTACAGCTGGTGCTTCATCCAGCCTGCCATTTTGCATGATGTACTCTGCATATAAGTTAAATAGCAGGGTGACAATATACAGCCTTGACGTACTCCTTTCCCAGTTTGGAACTAGTCTGTTGTTCTATGTCTGGTTCTAATTGCTGCTTCTTGACCTACATACAGGTTTCATCAGAGGCAGGTAAGATGGTCTGGTATTCCCATCTCTTTAAGAATTTTCCACAGTTCATTGTGATCCACAGTCAAATGTTTTAGTGTAGTTAATGAGACAGTAGATGTTTTTCTGGAGTTCTCTATTTTTTTCTATGTTCCCTCTTTTTCTATGTTCCAATGGATATTGCCAGTTTGATCTCCGGTTCCTCTGCCTTTTCTAAATCCAGTTTTTACATATGGAAATCCTTGGTTCATATACTGTTGAGGCCTGGCTTGAAGGATTTTGAGTATAACCTCTTACTAGCATGCCAAATGAGTGCAATTATCCAGTAGTTTGAACATTCTTTGACATTGCCCTTCTTTGGGATTGTAATGAAAACTGACATTTTCCAGTCCTGTGGCCACTGCTGAGTTTTCCAAATTTGCTGGCATATTGAGTGCAGCACTTTAACAGCATCATCTTTTAGGATTTGAAATAGCTCAGCTGGAATTCCATCACCTCCACTAGCATTCAAATGACCTTGTTTCAAATTCCAGTTCATGAGTTAATGTGAATCCAAGCAAACCACTTAATATCTTTGAGTTTCTGTTTTCAGACCTGTCAAATGGTGGAAATGTCACTGTCTCTGCCAAAAACACAGTGTTGTTGAGGTATGAACTAGGAAGGTCTCTGGGAAGCCTGAAGGGCCGTTTCTGCTATGGGCACAAATCATATTTTACTTCATTTTAAACATAGTCCTTTAGTTTCCTTGGGAAGTCTTGATTCAGTTGTACGCTCAATTCCAGACAGAGTAGGGAAATGTGTGGAGGTTGTAGAAATGGATATCCAGGCAACTGGCTTCTAGAAGTGATGACAGAGAACAAAGAAGGTCACAAGGTGGAAATCTGAAAAAACAACAACTCTGAGAACAGAACACACTGAGCTATTTATAGGGCCATAAAGCTTCGTCACCCCATAAAACTTAATAATCCCCTCAAAATATCTATGGGGAGGTGGAAAACAACAGAGTAATTCTGGCAAAGTAATGATGGCTCAAGTCAATGACTAGGCCCTGCCTTGGTGCTCAAGCACACACCAGACAATGGCTTGTGTTCAGAGGGCTGGCCTCACAGCAAGAAAAATAGGCTGGACTGTGTTGCTCCATGTTTACTAAGGAAGGTGCCGTTGAAGTGTATTTTAGAAAGATTTTCATTAAAATGGGACCAAGGTGAAGTGGGAAAGTCATGTAGACATGGATTCAAACTGAGCTCCAGAACTTCCTTGTGGTTAAGAATCCTCTTGCCAATGCAGAAGACACGGGTTCAATCCCTGGTACGGGAAGATTCCACATGCCACAGGACAACTAAGCCCACGTACCACAATTACTGAGCCCATTTGCTGCAGTTACTGAAGCCCACACACCCTAGAGCCCACGCTCTGTGGTAAGAAAAGCCACCACAATGAGAAGTGTGAGCCCTCAACTTGCCACAACTAGAGAAAGCCCATGCACAGCAGCAAACACCCAGTGTGGCCACAAAATAAATGAATAAATAATAAATAACTTTTTAATGTAGCTATATAAAGAGCAACAAAATCCCCAGCTCCATCCTAACTGGGCTACTGATGTGTACAAGTAACACCTCTGAGCCTCAGTTTCCTTATAGGCACAATGGGAATACTAAGAGCCTTCTCACAGCATTGTTGAGGGCCTTAAATAATATAACAAACTGCAGCCAGCACACAAGTTACCCTTAAAAGGGTAGGTTTCAGTGATCAAGGAGATTTATGGATCCAAAGCTTGGACCCCTGCCAAAAGACGGTAAATTAAGCATTGCATCATTATTGTTAGTAGCATTGCTGCTCTTGCTCCTACTACTGCTACTACTAAGCTCATTGTTACTCCATTCCCATGAAGAGACTAAGGAGCAGCTATCAATCATATGAGACATTCGCTGGATCATCGAAAAACAAGAGAGTTCCAGAAAAAGATCTATTTCTGCTTTATAGACTATGCCAAAGTCTTTGACTGTGTGGATCACTATAAACTGTGGAAAATTCTGAAAGAGATGGGAATACCAGACCACCTGACCTGCCTCTTGAGAAACCTGTATGCAGGTCAGGAAACAACAGTTAGAACTGGACATGGAACAACAGACTGGTTCCAAATAGGAAAAGGAGTACATCAAGGCTGTATATTGTCACCCTACTTATTTAACTTCTATGCAGAGTACATCAAGAGAAACGCTTGGCTGGAGGAAGCACAAGCTGGAATCAAGATGGCTGGGAGAAATATCAATAACCTCAGATATGCAGATGATACCACCCTTATGGCAGAAAGTGAAGAGGAACTCAAAAGCCTCTTGATGAAAGTGAAAGAGGAGAGTGAAAAAGTTGGCTTAAAGCTCAATGTTCAGAAAACTAAGATCATGGCATCTGGTCCCAACACATCATGGGAAATAGATGGGGAAACAGTGGAAACAGTGTCAGACTTTATTTTGGGGGCTCCAAAATCACTGCAGATGGTGATTGCAGCCAGGAAATTAAAAGACTCTTACTACTTGGAAGGAAAGTTATGACCAACCTAGATAGCATATTCAAAATCAGAGACATTACTTTGCCAACAAAGGTCCGTCTAGTCAAGGCTATGGCTTTTCCAGTAGTCATGTATGGATGTGAGAGTTGGACTGTGAAGAAAGCTGAGTGCCAAAGAATTGATGCTTTTGAACTGTGGTGTTGGAGAAGACCCTTGAGAGTCCCTTGGACTGCAGGGAGATCCAACCAGTCCATTCTAAAGGAGATCAGCCCTGGGATTTCTTTGGAAGGACTGATGTTGAAGCTGAAACTCCAATACTTTGACCACCTCATGCGAAGAGTTGACTCACTGGAAAAGACCCTGATGCTGGAAGGGATTGGGGGCAAGAGGAGAAGGGGATGACAAAGGATGAGGTGGCTGAATGGCATCACCGACTTGATGGACATGAGTTTGGGTAGGCTCCGGGAGTTGGTGATGGACAGGGAGGCCTGGCCTGCTGTAGCTCATGGGGTCACAAAGAGTCAGACACGACTGAGTGACTGAACTGAACTGATCGATCATATGGGCAGAAAAGCATTTATCTTCAAGGCTGAAATGAGGCCTCAGTTCACAGACCACTTCCTCAATGAAAGACCACTTTCTCACCACTGGCCTCTCTCAAGCAGATGGACCCACCCTGCTCTGTGCTCCCCGGGCACTGTTCACATGTCTATTAGGCAGGCTTTCCTATCTTCTTGGATATGGTTTCTAACAATAGATAAGAACAATCCATTGCATTTGGGTTGCCTGGGTTCAAACCTCTGTGTATCTCTGGCCAAGACGTTTTACTTCTCTATGCCTCATTTTCCAAATCTGTAAATGTGTGTGTGTGTGTGTGTGTGTGTGTGTGTGTGCGTGTGCATGTGCGTGTGTGTGTGTGTGTGTGTGAGCGCATATGCATGCGCTAAGTGTTTTCCGACTCTTTACAACCCGATGGATTGTAGCCCATCAGGCTCCTCTGTCCATGGGATTTTCCAGGCAAGAATACTAGAGTGGGTTGCCATTCCCTTCACCAAGGGATCTTCCCAACCCAAGGATCAAACCTACGTCTCTTGTGTCTCCTGAATTGGCAGGTGGATTCTTTACCGCTAGCTCCACTGGGAAATCTATAGAGCACTGTAAATTACCTACCTCATAGAGGTAGTATGAGGATGAAATGAGTTCTTACATGTAAGTTTCTTGGAACAGTGCTTGGGGACAGAGTAAGTATCACCAAATATTAGCAGTTATGATGATTTGTATACAATATGTATATATTTGAATGTGTGAAATAAATAAACGGCACCTCGTACAAAGGGATACTGGGTGTTATAGGGTTGAAAGTAGATGGCTGGGAGAAGCTCTATTTCAGTGAATTGCTGGGCAGTTTTGCTACAAGTTCTGTAACCTTTCTTTCCTAGTCAACAGGCTTTTGGAGTGGGGAAAGGGTTGTGAAGCAGAAGACACTGAAGTCCTTTCTTGATTTTACGAGACTTCCTGTCTTGTGACAGCACAGGATTGGAATTCAGAGGCTTGAGACCCTCGCCTGAGGCATTTAGGAGAGGAATTCCATCTGCCGTCCTGTCCTGTGTAAACAAGCAACACGGCAGGGACCAGTCCCTTTTCTCTATAGGAAGCCACTTGTTCCTCTATTTTGTTTTTGCCCTCTTAGCCTTTATAGGATAATAAATCACTAAAATGGTATGTGGCTTCAAAAAGCTAAAGTTGCATTTTTTCCCCATCCAACTCACAGCTTCAGGCTTCCCTGGTGGCTCAGATGGTAAAGAACCTGCTTGCTAATGCAGGAAACATGAGACACAGTTTCCATACCTGGGTCGAGAAGATCTCCTGGAGGAGGACATGGCAACCCACTTTACTATTCTTGCCTGGAGAATCCCATGGGCAGAGGAGTCTGATGGGCTACAGTCCCCGGAGACTTGAAAAGGTCCCCGGGAATCCTCCCCCCATCAAAGCTGGAGGCCTCAGAGCTCCAGCCCTTTGTGTAATTCCCATCCCCCTCTACTTAGGTACTAAGAGGGGCTGGAGGAGGCTCTAAATGGCCTTCTAAGAGCAGAAGGAACAGTTAGGAGTTAGAGACTTGGAGTGAAAAAAATTCTGGCAGTAAGAAATTGCTTAAATTCTCTGAGCAATCATGCCTACATCTGTGAAAGGGGAAACCAGCTCTTCTTGTCTTCTTGCCGGCCTCCTAGGACTATTGTGTGGATTAAGTGGTAGTTGGTCATAAAGCATTTAGCACATGGAAGAGAGAACCAGTATCTGGAGCTGTCTTTGGCTACATAAGCATATATGGTCCCTGGAAAGACCCTTATCCTCAGTTAGGAGTCCTTTCATGCTCATCCCAGCCCATGATGCATCCTGGAGTTTGTGCACATCATTTAAGTTCTCTGCCTCAGTTTCTTCTCTGCTAGCATGAAGAAAAAATAATTTTCCAGCTTACTTCCCAAATTTACAAGAAGGTAAAAAAATAAAGCTTGCATACTTTGAAAGTTCTCCAAAAAAATAAAAACTATTTAGCTTCTTTTTTCTGAAGTATCAAAACCAGGGACTTCCATGGTGGTCCAGTGGTTGAGAATCTGCCTTTGAATGAAAGGGACATGGGTTTGATCCCTGGTCAGGAAACTAAGATTCCCACGTGCAGAGGAGCAACTCAGCCCAGGTGCTGAAACTACTGAGTCTGTGTACTCTAGAGCCCTGGAGCTGCAGCTAGAGAAAGTCCACACACCACGACGACAACCCAGCACAGCCAAAATAAAATAGATAAAGCATCAAGACCAGAATTTATTTGAATTAAGCCTGATTTGCACTGTGGCCTTTGGGAAACCAAAGTAGACCACCTCTCACAGATGAGACTAACTTATCAGAGGCACATTCAGAGAAAAGCCTTGTATGGCTTTAATTCTCACTACAGTGTCCATGGCTGATATCAGAGCCTTTATGGAGAGAAGATTTTGATAGAGCAGAAGGAGGGAGTGAACACAGGAGCCTCTGTGGGGTCAAAATATGCTCCACAGAGGGGTACCTGAGACCACCGGAAACACACTTTGCCAGACTCATCCACAGCCTTTGGGCTGGTCTGGACACACAGTTGTTCTGATTCCTATGTTATGTTGTCCTCTCTCAAGACCAGCTGCCTCCATCATTTCTAAATGGAGAGGCAAGAAGAGCTGGTTATAATAAAGTATCTCGTTTCGGAAACAAGTGTTCTCATACAGATATTGCAGCAACAGGCTGCCTAGTGTCCCCAATCTACCCAAATCCAGGACAAGTGTTCCTGCCAGTCTCCAGCCATCCATCTCTCCCGCAGATCCACAAATCATCACGGAAGTTAAAGAGCTGCTGGTGGCCTCAGTGGTATGAACTAGATCCTCCCTGTTGCCCGTGAAAGCTCCTTAGCTCCCCGCATCCCACAGCAGCAGCTCTTCCTCTTGTCATCAGACCCAGGTGATGAGCTCAAAGAATGCCCCAGAGCAAGCCAGGAATGTCTTTGTCTGGCTTGGCAAGTGGTTTCCCTGCCCTACACTGGCCAGGATGTGGGGGTAGAAAATTATTTTTGTTTCCCTCTGGAAATGACCACAGTGACCAGGGCCAGGCACAAATCCTTTAACTGCCCTGTGGGAGATTTGCCTCCCTTCAAAGGACAGTAGCAGATTTGGTCAAGCTAATTTGGAAAGCCAAAGTGTCTCCCAGCTGCCACATTCTACCCCTGGGCCACAGAATGAAAGCAGGAGGGTCTATTGGATGAGAATGCATCTCACTTGAGTTTCTTCACTAGGTTTTCAGACATCTTCCAGCTTCTACTGTTACCAGACCAAACTTGGGTTCACTTGCCTACTGAGCAGTCTGTGGTAAAGGAAAGTACAGTGTTTATTGCAGGCACCAAGCAGGGAGTCCAGAATGGCTTTTAGGGCTGGAGCTCACTGAAGGCTTTCAGGGAAAGCTTTATAAAGACAGGGTGAGAGAGAGGGGTTGTGGAGTGTGTGATCAGCTCATGGACATTCTTCTGATTGGTTGGTGATGAGGTAATCAGGCATCAGCATCATCAATCTTCTGGTTCCAACACGTCTGGGGTCTACGTGCTTGTGGTCAGCCTCTAGTTAATTTCTTCTACTGGGTAGGGGGTTTCAGTCTCTACAAAACAGCTCAAAGGACACAGCTCAGAATGTTATCTCTAGTCTTTGAAGAGGAACTAAAGGTCCTTGACTCTGTTTAATGGCTAAACTATTTTTATTTCTGTCTTGCTTGACTGTTTTCCTTTCTTTCTGCATTTTTCAACTTCTCCCATTAAATGCACTCTTAGGAACCTGGGGAAGCCTAGGAGGCTGCGGTTTTTCTACAGACAAGAGGCAGGCAGAGGACTTGGGTGGGGAGGCTGTTCTGGGAAGGTTACATAGGGTCCTTCTTGGTTACACTGCCACTGTGACTGCTGGTGACTGACTTTCCAGCCAGTGTTCCATTTACTCAACCAGGCAGTGATGTCCGCCTGAACCGCGGTGTGCCAGGCGCTGTGCTCCCAGAGAGGAGAGGACTCTATGGGAGGAACCCACTCTTAAACCTTCCAGTCTCACTTCCTGGGTCATGAGGAGGTGGGAGGGGGGAAAGGGAGATGGCCTATGTCCATAGTGGCCCCAGAAGAAAGCTTCAGCTCCCATGTGAAATGCTTTCCCTCAGTGACCCTTTGCAGAAGCAGGACAGGTTGAAACCTTCTAAAGAGTGTCTATTAAATTCCAAGGGTACAGTGAGGGGGGAGGAGGAATGGAACTATGGTTTATTCAGCTGCTAGTTGTTCAACGAATGTTTCACAAGCCAGCATTATGTGCCACGTGGTGTGTCGGCAATGGGGAAACAGGTGGGAGAGAGCCATCCTCTGACTTCAGGAGATTTGATAAGCTCAGGTGTTGAATTCAAGGTCTGCTGGCTCCCAGGAGCAGCACCCCCACCCCCACCCCGCCCCTTCCTTCCTTCCACCACCAGTCATTTTATTAAAAAATGAAAGTCTAATGTAATTTGCTCCCCCATGTCAGTGAGGAGGACCTAAACTCCCACAGGCTAAAAGTTCATACTAACAGACAGGATTAATTAGTAGTTGTCATGGAAATGGAATGCCATTAATTATACAATTTGAAACTGTTCAAGTCCACTTCCACCAAAATTATATCCTGAAACTATGGCATCAGAAAGCCTCCACACACCTTTGAGTCATATCTGAGTCATGTACAACACTTAGGCATTAAATATGATCTGCAAAACAGTCCATGTTGCCCACTTTTGTGGTGCAGCGGCATAGGAGAGGTGGTGCTCCACACACAAAAGAATGTCTGAGCATCTGGCCCATTATTCAAATCTAACACAATCAGTACATCCGTTGTGAAATGCCGTTGCCTCCACACTGTTGTCTGGTGGATGAAACCTCCCATGGGCCCCATAAAATGTGCAAGGTGCCTGCTTTAGTCATTTATTGTTGCAAGACAAATCACCCCCAAAATGCAGCAGCTTAAAACAGCGATACTCATTCCACATTTCTCACAGTTTCTATGGGTCAGGAATTTTGGAACGGCTCAGCTGGAAGCTAGAGTTCAGAGTCTTTCCTGAAGTTGCAGCCCAGTGTCAGCTGGACTTTGGGGCTGCACCCAGAGGTTAACTGGGGCTAACCCTCATCCAAAGTGGCTCACTCCTGTGACTGGTGAGTTGATGCTGGCCCAGCAGCCTTTTTCCCTCCACGTAGGCCTTGCTGTGGGATATCTTGAGTGTCCTTGACATACAGCAGCTGGCTTCATCCAGAGCAAGCAGAAGAGACCAAGGATGAAGTGCCAGTGCTTTTTAGGACCTGTTCTTGGCCCTCATTGTCGTTTTACAATATATATTAGTCACACAGGCATCCCTGACTCAGTGCAGGGAGGGCTCATACAAAGGCTTGAATATCAGGAGGTGTAGATCATTGCGGGCCATGATGGAAGCTGGCTCCCACCCGTGCTCATCATTGCAAATGCTTCCTCTGCTCTCTGACACAGTCAGGGCCAGGATATTCCCATCAAATCTCTGCATATTTGAGTGAAGCTGTGTGTAAATTGATATGTTTTAGAGAATTCTGTATGAACAAGATAGACAGTACCAAAACTCCATCTGTTTTTGGACATTCAGAGTCTCTTGATGCCACTATCTATAGATAATCACTGTTACCATTTCAGCATATGTTCTTCCAAATCTTTTCCATGTCCTTTCCACTGCTTCTCCTGTGTGCATGCGTACTAAGTAGCTTCAGTCGTGCCCAACTCTTTGCAACCCTATAGACTGTAGCCCACCAGGCTCCTCAGTCCATGGGATTCTCCAGGCAAGAATAGTGGAGTGGGTTGCCATGTCCTCCTCCAGAGGATCTTACTGACCCAGGGATCAAATCCACATCTCTTACATCTCCTGCATTGGCAAATGGGTTCTTTACTACTAAGTCCATGGGAGTAAAGTTGCTTATGTCTGTCTCATCTTAACAAAACCTTTTCTTATCCTCTGTTCCCCTTCAGCTGTTGACCTTATCTCTTTTATCACCTTCACGGCCCAGCTTCTTAAACAGCTTGGCTAAACTTCTCACCTCCTGCTTGCTCTTCACAGTACTTGATCCATCCCCACTATTCCATGGGAATTGTCCCTTCCACAGTTACCCATGACCATCTTTTTGCTAAATCCAATGGACCCTGGTAAGCCCCTTTCTTTTCTGACCTCTTAGCACCATGTGATGCTGTTAACCAAAAATCTCCCTTCCTGGGTTTTACTTTTACTTCTCTGGCAGCTGCTTATCAGTCTCCATTCTGGGCTCCTAATTCTTCTATCCATCTATTAAACGTTGGGATTCCTCAAGCCTCTTAGACCACTTCTCACTCTACACGTATTGCCAGGGCAACCCCATCCATTTCCAAACCTTCATTTACCAGGCATAGCCAGTGCTTTTTAAATCTATGTTTCTAGCTCAGATGTCTCTCCTCAGCTTCAGACCCATATATCCAACTGTGTGATGAATATCTTTGGTGAGGTCTCAAGCTCAGCTGGAAAAAACTGGATTTATCATTTCCACCAGCTCCTCCAGTGTCCTCCCATCATTAAATAGCACCTTTATCCACTCAGTTACCCAAGTCAAAAATGCAGTCCTTACTTATCCCTGATACCACCCTCTCTATCTCTCAAATTCATCAGTCACCATGTCCTGGGGATTCTACCTCCAATATATCTCTGAAATCTATTCTATTTTCTCCAGTCCTTACTGTCAAGCTCTCAGCAGCTCTTTACTAGTCTCCCTGTCTCCAATCTTGCCCCATCATTGACTTTACCACTTTTCTATCATGGAATGTTTAGGTTTCTTGTACATGATTATACTTAAAAAAATTTTTTTTTGTTTTGGTTACCGGAGCTCTTTATTATAGTTTGGGTTTTGATTTCATGATGTTAATATATTTGACTCTAGTGTATGTTTTACAAATAAAGAATCAGGAATAAGCATCTGATCCCCTTCTATCCAGACCAAAATATATCTCCAAAGTCCTATGTGGTCTAGATTCCAGGGGAATGCATTTCAATGTGTTCCCATGAGTGGACACACCATTCCTCCTGGCAAAGCCCTCTGTAACTCAGGCTGACTGCATCCAGCCAGCTGTGTTCCCAGTCACACATTCTTTCATTCTCTTATGCTTCTGATTGTTCCTCCATCAAGTATTTGGGCTTCCCCAGTGGCTCAGTGGACTTCCCTGGTGGCTCAGATGGTAAAGCATCTGCCTACAATGCAGAAGACCTGGGTTCAACCCCTCGGTCGGGAAGATCCTCTAGAGAAGGAAATGGCAACCCACTCCAGTACTCTTGCCTGGAAAACCTCATGGACAAAGGAGCATGGTAGGTTGCTATAGTCCATGGGGTCGCAAAGAGTCGGACAGGACTGAGCAACTTCACACACTCAGTAGCTCAGTGGTAAAGAATCTGCCTGCAGAGCAGGAGCTGCAGAAGACTCAGGTTCGATCCCTGGGTCAGGAAGATCCCCTGGAGAAGGGCATGGCAACCCACTCCAGTATTCTTGCTTGGAGAATCCCATGGACAAGGAGCCTGGTGGGCTACAGTCCATAGGGTCACAAAGAGTCAGACACAAGTGAAATGACTTAGCAGGCAGGACACACACATGCTACTTAATATCTTCACTGTAACAGGCCTATACCCTCAAGGCATGCTCTACTGCATCTCCAAACTGCATCTGATTTCTTGATTCTGGACCTTTGCTCACCACCACCCCACTGCCTGAAATGTCATCATTCATCCCTTTCCCAGTTGCCAAGTCTTTCCATCCTTCGATGTAAGCCTACCTTTACTGACCTTCCTGGTCCACAGTGATCCCCATATCTTTCCATCTAAAACATTTTGAAGTATTTATTTATCTGGCTATGCTGGGTCTCCATTGCTGTACAGCCTTTCCCTAATTGCGGGGAGTGGGGACTACTCTCTGGTTGTGGTGCCTGGGCTTCTCTAGTGGCAGAGCATGGGCTCTAGGTTCGTGAGCTTCAGTAGTTGCAAGGAGGTGCAGTAGTTGCATTTCACAGGCCTAGTTGCTCCATGGCATGTGGAATCTTCCTGGACCAGGGATCAAACCCTTGTCCCCCGCATTGGCAGACAGATTCTTAACCACTGGACTACCAAGGAAGTCCCCTGTATCTTTCTTATCTCTTCTATTTCAAAATATAATCAGCCTATCTTATATTCTATTTTCTTATTTCTCATGCCTATAGTTCTAACTGTAGCTCTATTGATACTGTCTCCCCATCGGGAATCAAACCCCTGGAGATTCAGGATCACATACATTTTTGTTTTTCCATTCTAGGGAATTACTTATTAATAGCTGGTTAATTAACTAGTTAATTATTTTACTGCTCTGGGCCTTGAGATCCTCATATCTAGGACTAGATAATAATTCCAACATTATAGGGCAGTTGTGAGAATTAAATGTGATAACAGATGGAAAAGGGTATCATATTGTACCTGGTGCATAGAAAGTGCCCAATAAATGGTAGTTCTCATCCCTCTAATGTCTAATCCTGGGCTGAAAACACAGTGACTCAAAGTACTTATTTTTAAAACAAATTAATGAATGAGTAAATGAATGATAAAAGGCTGAAGGAATGAAACAATGCATTCTAAACACACCAGAGTGGCCCTGTTAGAGAAAGAGAGAGACTTTTCTTGGCTGCCATGGGGACTCGTTCTGCCAGAGGGGAAACTGTAGATAGATTTCCTGCTTGGCTCCAAGATCATGAAATGTTGATTAATGGGAAATCAAGTTTGATTTTTGCTGCAGCCAGCTAATTCTTGTAAGTTTGACTGAATTTGTGATCTGTCAGAATTCCCAGAAGAAAGTAGTAGGCACATGTTTCTTATAAACTGAAAAGAAATTATTGTGTAAATTAATTTTCACTGGCGTAGATCTGGCTCGGGACACTGTAAGAAATGAGAATATGTTGGTTTCAGAGCCCAGGCTATAAATATTTATCCCCTCACTGTCACTGGTGTTTGTAGAAACTCCTTTTTCACTAATGGTCATTCCATTTGTTTTGAAAAAGACATAAAACTGTCCAAAAAGTACTGAAGGTCAAGATGTAAGAGGCCTTTGGGGAGGGGGACACTAAGAGGCTGGGGTGTCATCTCCAGATGCCAACCACTTGGTGTTTAGCTTCATACATCGAGTGCATGGTATTCATTCCATGTTCTTTGTGGAGGAAATGTGGTCCGCTGCAGTCACCAGTGGCAATTAATCCCTATCTTCCTATCTTCACCAAGGGAGTGACAGAGGTGATGAGGATCTCTCCAGTTTTCCCCTGATCCCCTTTTTCTTTCCCCATTCATGTCTCCTTTCCATTTCTAACAGACCTCACCATCACCCCATTCCATGTCTTCCCAACTATACGAAATGTTCTCGAAGAAGGGAGATCACCATTAAGGACTGTAGTCTTGGAACACTGACCTTCCATAAATGCATGAACAAATTGGAGAAGGGCATTTTATGTGGCAATGAAATGGCAAATCTGAGAGACATCACAGATCCTCTTCTTCAGAGACTTCTCACCAGGGTCCATGGAAATTCTAAGGGATTTGTGGATAGAATTCAGTGAGTCCATGCATTTGGATGGAAAGTTTCAATCTTTATTTTCATTACTCACTGAAATTTAGCATTTTCTTAAATTATGAATAAAGGTAACACCCCACAAGAGTGCTGTCGTCTGTTAATTTTTCACCAAAGAAATTGTACTCATTTTTTATATCTCAATATAAATATTGCAAAAATCTCACAATAATCATTTTCTTTCAACATTGATTCAAAATTACAGTACAATCATAACATTATAAGTAAAACTTACCTGCCACCAGATCGTATCTGATACATTAATAAAGAAGCATATCTATTATTATGCTGCTGCTGCTGCTAAGTCACTTCAGTCGTGTCCGACTCTGTGCGACCCCATAGATGGCAGCCCACCAGGCCGCCGTCCATGGGATTCTCCAGCAAGAACACTGGAGTGGGTTGCCATTTTCCTCTCAAATGCATGAAAGTGAAAAGTGAAATTGAAGTCCCTCAGCCGTGTTTGACTCTTAGTGACCCCATGGACTGTAGCCCACCAGGCTCCTCCATCCATGGGATTTTCTAGGCAAGAGTACTGGAGTGGGGTGTTATTCTTTTTTCAATTATATTGAAAGCTATATCAACATAACTGCTTTCTTTTGTAAATTTTGGTATTTTGTCTTATGCATTTCAAAACATTCTTCTGAGAGGAGAACCCATAGGTTTCATTAGACTGCCTAAAGGGCTACAGCACGGAAGAGGTTAAGAACTCAGATCTAGTCCCTGGAAGCACAGAATCTATCTCACACCATATTCAGGGATCTCTGAGAAAGATAGTGAAGACATATCAAGATTCAGGGGAAAGACTACTGTGATCGATTAGGAATGTCTGTCAGGGGCACACTATGAAAAAAGTGGTAGAATGGAATTGTCTACTTTCTAATCTAGACCAGTGATGTGAATACAACTTTCTGCAACGATGGAAATGTTCTATCTGCACTGTCCAATATGGTGGCCACTAGCCTTTCATGGCTTTTGAACATGTGAAATGTGGCGGCTGCTGCTGCTGCTAAGTCGCTTCAGTCGTGTCCGACTCTGTGCGACCCCACAGACGGCAGCCCACCAGGCTCCCCCGTCCTTGGGAGTCTCCTGGCGAGAACACTGGAGTGGGTTGCCATTTCCTTCTCCAATGCATGAAAGTGAAAAGTAAAAGGGAAGTCGCTCAGTCATGTCTGACTCTTAGCAACCCCATGGACTGCAGCCTACCAGGCTCCTCCATCCATGGGATTTTCCAGTGTAACTGAAATTGTGAATTTTTAATTATATTTAATTTTAAATTAACTTACATTTAAAGTGGCTAGTGCACTGGACAGCACAGCTCTGAACTAATCCCACTTAAACCTATCCCAGTCACCTCCCACCACGCCCTGCCCCCTCTCATGGAGGAGAACCTGGGCCCAGAAAGTGATGTCTTTGCCAAAGGTCATTGGACCCATTAGTGACAAACTCAAAGATCTCTCAACCTCTCAGTTTGGAGTTTTCTCACTTATGCAGCATTTCTAAACTGTCATTTAACAGAATGCTCATTCCCTTCACAATGCCCAGGTGTGCCATGAGAGAAGACATTATTGAAAGTTATAGGAATCTTCTTAGTAAAACCAGATGAGGCACTACCTCTCCATTGCAATGAAGTCTGATATAAGGGTTTTGTTTTTTTATGTCAGTTCGAAGGGCAAGAGGTGGCAATAGGAATTATTTGGTTTTTCAGTCTGCTGACTTGCTTTGAGAAAAGGTTCACAGATACTCTCGATAAAAGGATATTGTTTGCTGTTTTGCAATCTCCAAACAGTTCAGAAACCTGCTCTAAAACAGACCATTTCTGAAGGTGATTCATGCCCCAGAGCAGGTCCCCATCTTGATTCAGAATTGGAGAACACTGACTGTATGGTGCCCACTCTGTTTGCCAGAGGGGCCTGTGCTGATGAAGAATGGGTGGCAGAAAGTCCTGGCCTAAGGAGGAATGGACTCTGATGAGGTCGTGGGGAGGGAATGCCTTCCAAAGCAGAGGTGGGAGCCTGGATCAACTGCCAGGAGTGTGGTCTGGGAAGCACAGCCCGGGGACACAGAAGCAGGAATCATACACATCAGAGATCTTTGGGGGCATCAACAAGATGCTTCTTAGTTTCACCCTCCTGCAAGCTCAAGCCTCAGGAAGAAAAAAACAAACCAAAAAAAAAAAAAAAACAAACAAACAAGCAAAGAACAATGGCCTTTTCTTCTGTCCTGGCTAAGAGAGGACTTAACCTTGAGTTAACTTTGCCAATCTGACCACAGCTAAGGCCTGCCACAATTCAAAACATTCATAGACAGCAAAACTGGCCAAGACACTGACTACAGTGTCTTCTAAAGTTTCAGGGGTATATAAACAGTTTTCAGAGATTTTTTACTGTGAACCAGCAGGCCCTCCCTCAAGACATGCTGAATCAGATTTTTTTTTTTTTAATCTGATTTGGAATTTTTGAGGCTGTGTCCTGGGTAGCTAGGTTTTAAAGAAACTTGCCAGTTGATTCCAATGTACCATTAGGTTTTAGGACTGCTGGCCTAAGGGATGTCATCTGTACCCTTAATCCTGGCATCCAAGGCCTCTGGGAGCTGGCTCAACTCTATACAGGTGAAGCATCATAGTGAGAAACAAGCAAATTGTGTAGTAATTGTCAATTAAAAAAACACACAACCTAAAAGCTGAGAGTTTTATTTTATTCAGGGGACTATAGCCTGGGAATCAGCCTCTTGAATAGCGCTGAAGAACTGTTCCAAAGAGATAAGGGAGGAGTCAAGATATACAGGAGTTTTTGCTGGGAAAAAAAAAAAAAGTCAAGCATCAAAAGATTGCTTATGACAAAAACAGATATCTCAGGTTAATGATTTTAGTGCTTTTCTATGTATGGGAAGATGCAAGAGTCTGGACTCCCTGAAATTATTCCTTTGATTCACATATTAACAGTCTCGGACCAGTATCTTGTTTTTCTTTGTTCTGAATTCCCCTCAGGGTGCACCACTGGGGATGGTTGCAGTGGTTGATGGTGGACAACTTTCCTTGTTTACTGGAATGGCAAGCAACATTTTTGTCTAACAGCAGCTATCATTTATTGGTTGTCTGCCAGGTGCCAGGTATCAGACTTAGAGGTTTAAATGAATCACCATTTAATCGCACATTGGCTATGTTCTTATTGTTTTACAGATAATAAATTGAGATTTAGAAGGGTTAAATAATTTGCCCAGGAACATACAGTCAGGCAGTGTAGAAGTGGAATTCAAAAGGAGGTCTGTCAAATTCTAAAGTCCATATGTTTGACCTTGGGTGACCAACTATCCCAGTTTGTTTGCCCAAGATCGAAAGTCTCCATAACACCTAGAACATAATGCATGTTCTATGCTAAAACCAGGATGATCCTGGGCACCTTGAGACAAGTTGGTCTCCACTTGGAGATTTCTGCCTGAGATTGAAGTTCAGTTCCACCACTTGTGACTGTATGATATTAAGGAAGCCTGACCACCTGCCAGTCTCCCAGTTTCCTCATCTGAAAACCGGAAATCTCACATCAGTCCCAGAAGGTGGCTGTGAGCACTATATGAGATGGTGCCTGTAACAATATCCGCTGAAGGAAAAGGTGAGCTTCCCCACAGGCCTACCTGGTGGAGTCCTGCTTTGTGTTTGTTTTGTTTTTTTTTTAATATATCTTATTTTCAGTTCAGTTCAGTCACTCAGTTGTGTCCGACTCTGCAACACTGTGGACTGTAGCACGCCAGGCTTCTCTGTCCATCACCAACTCCTGGAGCTTGCTCAAACTCATGTCCAGTGAGTCAGTGATACCATCCAACCATCTCATACTCTGTTGTCCCCTTCTCTTCCTGCCCTCAATCTTTCCCAGCATCAGGGTCTTTTCTAATGAGTTGGTTCTTCACATCATGTGGCCAAAGTACTGGAGTTTCAGCTTCAGCATCAGTCCTCCCAATGAATTTTAAGGACTGATATCCTTTAGGATTGACTGGTTGAATCTTCTTGCAGTCCAAGAGTCTTCTCCAACACCACAGTTCAAAAGCATCAATTCTTCAGAGCTTAGCTTTCTTTGTAGTCCAACTCTCACATACATACCTGACTACTGAAAAAACTATAGCTTTGACTAGGTGGACCTTTGTGGGCAAAGTAATGTCTCTGTTTCTTAATATGCTGTCTAGGTTTGTGATAGCTTTTCTTCCAAGAAGCAAGCATCTTTTAATTTCATGGCGCAGTCACCATCTGCAGTGACTTTGGAGCCCAAGAAAATAAAGTCTGTCACTATTTCCATTGTTTCCCCATCTGTTTGCCATGAAGTGATAAGACCAGATGCCATGATCTTTGTTTATTGAATGTTGAGTCTTAAGCCAGCTTTTTCACTATCCACTTTCATTTTCATCAAGAGGCTCTTTAGTTCTTCTTCACTGTCTGCCATAAGGGTTGTGTCATCTGCGTATCTGAGGTTATAGATATTTCCCCAAGCAATCTTGATTCCAGCTTCCTCCAGCCTGGCATTTCGCATTATATACTCTGCATATAAGTTAAATAAGCAGGGTGACAATATACAGCATTGACATAGTCCTTCCTCAATTTGAAACCAGTCTGTTGTTCCATGTCTTGTTCTAACTGCTGTTTCTTGACCTGCATACAGATTTCTCAGGAGGCAGGTGTGGTGGTCTGATATTCCCATCACTTTCAGAATTTTCCACAGTTTGTTGTGAACCACACAGTCAAAGGCTTTGGCCTACTCAATAAAGCAGAAATAGATGTTTTTCTGGAACTCTCTTGCTTTTTCGATGATCCAGTGGATGTTGGCAATTTGATCTCTGGTTCCTCTGCCTTTAATTACTTTACAGTATTGTGATTGTTTTTGCCATACAGCAACATGAATTGGTTGTAGATATACACATGTCCCCTCCCTCCTGTACCCTTCTCCCACTTCCCTCCCCTCCCCATCCCTCTAGGTCATCAGAGAGCACTGACTCTGAGTTCCCTGCATCATCTCCTCAAATAATTCTTCTCCATTCCCTCTGTTCTCATCTTCTGGAATTCCTATCCAATTGGATATATATTACTGTCTCTTAGTTAAGCCTACATGTCTCAAACATTCTTTTTCCCTCTGGGGGAGGTCCTCAGTGCTCTCTTTTCTTTTTTTTTTTTTTCATTTAATTTCTTTAAAAAACATTTTTTTGATGTATAGTTCCTTTACAGTATTGTGTTATTTTCTGCTGTACAGCAAAGTGAAGCTATAGCCAACTAAACTTGACATTGATTATTGAGTTTATCAGTAACTATATTTTCAATAATAGAATCTGTAGCTGTTTTTTCTTTATACCCACCTTTCTCTTGCCTCCTATCTGCCTGCTTTTTGTTTTCCAAATGTCTTGGGTTTTCAAGTTTCTTTCCCTTTGTATCCCTTTTGAAACACTTCTCCTGCTTGGTGGCCCTCTTTTCTAGCATCCCTTTGACTCCTAGTTTGGAATTGAGGTTTGCAAATGGCTCTGGAGCTGGAGTTGGCTGTGTTTCACGGTGCATTTTTCTTCCCTCTCTGGTCATCCCCTCTCCCTCTCGCTGCCACGTTGCCTCCGCCCTGACCCAGGGGTCCCAGTTCACAGCCGAGTCTAATATTGGTGTTTCTGGGTTTTCTCTGGGGGTGCTGGCATTGCCCAGGTCCTGGTTACCCGGCCAGGCCTGCTTTCTCTGCCCCCCTTGGACTGCAGCTTCAGGAAGGCAGTACCCGCACAGTGGCGCTACTTCCCTTCAGCCTCCTTTCACAGGTCTGGGGGCCCTCCCTGGTCACACACAGGGGGCCTGGCTTTGTCCCTACCTGACGCAGGGTACTTGTACTCCCCATTTGTCAAAAGGAGAGGGAATGGCCTCTTTCCCCCTCCTGCTCCCAGTCACAGAGCTCTGTGCCCCAGCTTATTTATCCCCACTCACAGGTTTGTGTCCTGTGCTTTTTTTTTCTCCTATTGAAACATAGTCGATTTACAATGTTGTTGTAAGTTGGTTTTAAGTGTACAGCAAAGTGATTCAGTTATATATAAAGTGTTAGTCACTCAGTCATGTCTGACTCTTTGTGACCCCACGGACTGTAGCCCACCAGGCTCCTCTGTACATGGAATTTTCCAGGCAAGAATACTGCAGTGGGTTGCCATTCCCTTCTCCAGGGGATCTTCCCGACCCAGAGATGGAACCCTGGACTGCTGCATTGTAGGCAGATTCTTTACCATCTGAGCCACCAGGGAAGCCCCACATGTTCTTTTTCATATTCTTAAAGGTTATTACAAGAATATGGACTATAGTTTCCTGTGGCTATACAGTAGACACTTGTGGTTTACCTATTTTATACATAGCAGTGCATATATATGTGTCCTGTGCTGTTCACTGAACAATGGGATGTTAAATGTTCCTGTGAATTTTGGGGGTTTCCTTATATCTAGAGTCCCTTGGACTGCAAGAAGATCCAACCAGTCCATCTTAAAGGAGATCAGTCCTGGGTGTTCATTGGAAGGACTGATGTTGAAGCTGAAACTCCAGTACTTTGGCCACCTGATGCGAAGAGCTGACTCATTTGAAAAGACCCTGATGCTGGGAAAGATTGAGGACAGGAGGAGAAGGGGATGACAGAGGATAAGACAACCGGTTGGATAGCATCACGACTCAATGGACTTGGGTTTGGGTGGACTCCGGGAGTTGGTGATAGACAGGGAGGCCTGACGTGATGTGGTTCATGGGGTCGCAAAGAGTCGGACACGACTGAGCGACTGAACTGAACTTATATCTAGGCTTTCTTTCCTCAGTATTTGAAAACAGAATTCTGAAAAGGTTGTCCTACAAAGCCATCTTGACTTAGACATTTTCCTGAAATTGTATTTCAAAAGAAAATTAAAACCAAGGAAGATTCAAATCATGTTTCCTCTGGCACTTACTAGCCCTGAGCAACTGTGAGAAAGAAAGGGGAAGCCTCATAGCGATGATAGCACCTTTATCTAACTTTTTCCAGACCAAAGTCACACTGCAAAGAACCCTATGCTGGGACCTCATTTTAGAATCTATGTTAACTCAGTGGTAATTATTGAGCTCCTCATCTCTCCCTGTTAGACTGAGTCCCCTCTCCTCCAGTTGTAAAAACTGTGATTTTCTAACCAAAGGACTGTCCCGTGACCAGCGTCCTATGACCCTGAAGCAGTGTCCTGAATGTTCCCTTCTTACCTACCCCCACCTCAATGACTGCCTGGCCACTGCCTCCGGGGCTGCTGTTTCAGAAATTACAGCCTTTAACAAAGTTTGTTTGGGGTCACAGAGGGAATTATTGCTCAAATGCTACCTATGCTTTTCATTTTCCTTCTTCCTTTCCCTCTCAGCCAAATCTGAATTCCTAACTAGTGTTTCAGAAAGCTCCAGTTGGGGGTAGGGGGTGAGGGTAAGGAGAAATAAGGGTGACTGTCTCTGTGCCACAGAGGGAGACATTACAGCCAGCAGAAGTTAAGGAATGTGATCAGCCACCCTCCCTTATCCAAGGCAGGACTTGAATACAGACCCATCTGCTTCCACAGCCCTACTTCAGCACCACATACCACTCTCTAGGCAGATGGAGGGTGGTCCTCTGAGCAGTTGCCATAGTAACAAAGGTCTCTATAATATCTCTCCATCCCCATACATGGCTTTTGGAGCAATTCTTTAGTCAGAGAGCCCAGATGCCCATGGGTACTTACAGCAACTCCAGAGCACTCACCCCAGGTTTAAGGACAACTTTTCTGCAAACATCCCACTATATGTTGCCAGTTGGAACCTTTATTGAAATCCCAAGGTGCAATTTTTGCAGATCAAGTCAGGATCTCTTTCTCTACTCACCATCACTTATTACAACTCTCAGGGCAGTGTTATAACCTCAGAGCAAAGCTCCTCTACCAAGCAAAACATCTCTCTCCTTTCTGTTGTTTTCTTGACTTTGTAATTCCTAGTTTAGGGCAAAACTGTGAAGCTGGCAGATTTCATCCCAACCACCCCTGCTCTACTCTGCACCCTTCCCTCTCTCCAGAGGACCTGGTCACCCTCACCCCATCCCTCCACCCGCTCCTCACTCAAAGCAGCTCACATCAGAGAGGCAGAGACTGGAATGGCAACAAAAAGGGAACTTTTCCCCAGGGGATTTCCATATTGAAGAGTGTGGTCTTTAACCATAACACCTATGTTCACATGTGTGCATGCACACACACACGCGCACACACACACACACACACACACACACACACACCAGTTTATTGTTTTATGATTAGATCATGAACACATGTCCATCACGGATAATTTGAAAGGTATAAAAAATATGAAGAATAAAGTCAAAACCCATAATCCAACCACCCAGACAAACCTCCATTAACTCTTCAATATATTTCCTTCCAGTTCTTTGTCTTAATATGTATGTGTATATGCATGCATGGATGTATCATACATGTGTATGATACACATACATTCTAGGGTCTGGTTCAAGGTTATCTTGTTTCATTGCTGTGCCTGCCAATTCTTCCCTAATACCACAGTGCTTACATTATTATAAGGTTCTTCCCTGATAGCTCAGTTAGGAAAGAATCCACCTTCAATGCAGGAGACCCCAGTTCAATTTCTGGACCAGGAAGATCCACTGGAGAAGGGATAGGCTACACACTCCAGTATTCTTGTGGAGAAGGCAATGGCACCCCACTCCAGTACTCTTGCCTGGAAAATCCATGGATGGAGGAGCCTAGTAGGCTGCAGTCCATGAGGTCGCTAAGAGTTGGACACGGCTGAGCAACTTCACTTTGACTTTTCACTTTCATGCATTGGAGAAGGAAATGGCAACCCACTCCAGTGTTCTTGCCTGGAGAATCCCAGGGACAGGGGAGCCTGGTGGGCTGCCATCTATGGGGTCACACAGAGTCGGACACGACTGAAGCAACTTAGAAGCAGCCAGTATTCTTGGGCTTCTCTGGTAGCTCAGCTGGTAAAGAATTCATCTGTAGTGCAGGAGACCTGGGTCCAGTTCCTGGATTGGGAAGATCTCCTGGAGAAGGAAAAGGCTACCCACTCTAGAATTCTGGCCTGGAGAGTTCCATGGACTATTCCATAGGGTCGCAAAGAGTCGGGCATGACTGAGCAAGTTTCACTCACTAAATTATCATTAATCTATAAGAGACTTTAATCCTTGATGGCTTGAATTCTCCATCATCACTTTTATTTCAACCTTTAAAAAATTATTCTCAGGACTTCCCTGGCAGTCCAGTAATTAAGACTCCATGCCTCCAATGCAAAGGGTGCAAGTTCAGTCCTTGGGCAGGAAACTAATCCACATGCCACGCAGTGTAGCCAAAAGATGTTTTTTTAAATAGGTTTAAAAAATTATTCTCAACCCATTTTCTTTATAAGTTTTAGATTCATTGTGATAAACAAATAAGCCATAGTTTCTTGGACTACAAGTTTATTACACATATAAATTGATTGGGTAAAATCGGCATTTTTACAATATTCAGATTTTCTATCTGTAAATATTGTATGGCTATCTATTTAGTCAGATCTTTTTAAATATCTTTCAATAAAGTGAAAAGGTTTCTTTCAGATAGGTCCTACATATTCTTCTTGAGGTTTATTTTTTTAATATTTTAAAGTTTTTATTGGAAATTGGCATCTGTTTTCTCTGCTGCTAAGTCACTTCAGTCGTGTCCGACTCTGTGCGACCCCATAGACGGCAGCCCACCAGGCTCCTCTGTCCCTGGGATTCTCCAGGCAAGAATACTGGAGTGGGTTGCCATTTCCTTCTCCAATGCATGAAAGTGAAAAGTGAAAGTGAAGTCACTCAGTCGTGCCCGGCTCTTAGTGACCCCATGGACTGGAGCCTACCAGGCTCCTCCGTCCATGGGATTTTCCAGGCAAGAGTACTGGAGTGGGCACCTGCAAATAATGATAATTTTATCTTGTCCTCCATATGTATAATTTTGTTTTGTGAATCATTGTATAGCTTAAAAAACCATGTTTAATTATATCAGGAAAATCAATAATCTTTCTTAATTTACTATGGATTATTTCTATCCCATTAAGTAACTATTTTTCTAATCTGGGTCTTTAGTCTTTTAAATAAAGATGGGATATAGAAACTTCTCAGATATATGTTCATTATCTGTTGAGATTATCATATTTTTAAATTTTACCTCTTAATATTAGGAATTACCTTTAATTTCCTAATATTAAATATCTTTATATATCTAGAATCATATCACTAGTTTTTCCTGGAGAAATTTTTGAATTTAATTCATTGATGTTCTGTCTAGAATTTTTTATAGCTGCATTTTGTACAAGTGAGCTTAGCTTATAGCAGCATGTCCTAAAATCTGTTCTGTGGAACAGTATTGCTATGAATTGTGCTACAGGAAAGGGAAGAGACCAGAAGTTCTGTGCTAGAACTAATTTGGAAAATATTACATATGTCTCTTAGAGATTCACAAGGTATAGTCCCATTTTAGAGATTCTGAATCAAGCTGACATTAAAAAAAGAAAAAAGAGGAAAACTTGGGTTTAAACATGTATAACCCAGTATTTCCCAAACTGATTGACCATAGGAGTCCCTATTTGACATAATTCATTTTTTAAAAAATGTTTATTTATTTTTATTTATTTGGCTGTGCTGGGTCTTATTTTTGCAGTACCTTCAGTTGTGGCATGCAAAGTCTTAGTTGCAGCATGTGGCATCTAGTTCCCTGACCAGGAATTGAACCAGGGTCCTCTGCATTGGGAGCACGGAGCCTTAGACACTGGACCACCAGGGTAGTCCCCACAATTCCTATTAACATCTTACAGAGCTCATGTCTGAGGAATGCACTTTGGAACTGTCTTTGTCACTGTTGACACTGGTTTTGCTGGAAAGCCTATTTCATCAAAAGTTCTCATCAAAGGCTTATAATCAGTTAAACTCTGTTGCTACTACCCTACACAATAAGATACTTACTGTTTCTTCCAGTTAAAGCTGATGCCTTTCAGTTTCATGATTCTGAGATATTGTCTCCTTCCACTGGGTCCCTTTGGGATCTCAAGGGTGCAGAAAACTGTGAACCTTCAGATGGATCCAGTCCAGGGTTGTCTTTTGTTAACTTTTCCACCATGCTTAACTGGCTCTTCTTTAATCTTCTCATAAGTTCCTGGGGCTTCATGGCCTTGGCCTTCCACCAATGATGTCTTCCTTCCAAAGCAGCCAGACTGTTCAGGAGACCTTATGTGGAGGAGAAGTCACCTGCTCCTCCATCCCTTGCCTGCATCCTAAAGCCATCTGTCCCCACTCACCATCCCCTTTGCTCTCTCTTCTCCCAACTCCCTTTGCTCTCTCTTCTCCCAACTCCAAAATCCCACTTTTTCTATAAATCCCCAAGAGTTACTCAAGACTGAGAAACACATAATCTTAGTTGCTAAAAATTTCCCAGAAGCAAAACCCTTCTAGGAATTGTGCAAGATTGATTAATTCACCGTATGGCCTCTGCCCTTCAGGAGCTCCAATTCTCTTGCCTGGAATGAAAAATACATCATTGCAGTGAACCTTTTGCCCAGAGCCTGGCAGAGGAAGAGCTCAAGAGCCATGGACTAACATCAATGCTGAATATAGAGTGATATGTGCCTTATAGAGTTCTGTGTGCAGTGTGTGGTTAATATTCTGAAGAATTCACAGAACAGTGATATTCGAAAAGGTTTGTAAAGGATGAATAGCTCATTTGTTAGAGCAAGGGGGCAGTGAAACAATTTGCATTTGAATCAGGCTTTCCCAAGCTCTTTCCTATACCAACCCCACTCAATATTCACAATACAGTGAGGTTAGCTTCATTGTTGCTAAACCCATTTTTCTATTGAGGAAGTTAAGGATCATTTGCAGCAATGAGCTTCCCCAACTCAAAAGATTTCAGGAAAATAGAGTTTGAGGCAAACTCTGATACCAAACAGCCATTCTTTTTTTTTCCAACATTTATTTGGCTGTGTCAGATACTGACACAGCGTACATGATCTTTTTGTTGTGACGTGTGGGATCTTTCCTTGCATTGCCCAGGCTTCTCTAGTTGTGGCATGTGGGCTCTGGAGTGTGAGGGCTCAGCAGTTGTGGCACTTGGGCTTAGTTGCCTCACAGTATGCAGGATCTTAGTTCCCCAACCAGGGATCAAACTTGAGTCCCCTGCATTGAAGGTCGGATTCTTAACGACTGGACCACCAGGGAAACCCCCTAAAAAGCTATTCGTAAGAGATGCTGAGGTCCCAAGAAAACAAGGCAGGTGTGGTCCCTACCTCACAGAGCTCATAGGCTAGATTCACAGAACTTTAGGGATACAAATTCTCCCCATGTGGAGGGATTTTAAAAAAACAAACTGCTTTTTCCCACAGACTGAAGCTCGGCCCACATTTAGCCTAGGAGTAAATGATGCAGCAGCCTGCATGTGAGGCCTACAAACACCCTCAGGGTGGTGGTGAGGGCAGGGCCAACCCTGGCTTACATCTGAACCCCTGGGGAGCCATAAAGAATACTGATGCTAGGTCTGTCCCAGACCACTGAAGTCAGAATCTGGGTTTTGGTAGAAAGAGGCTGTCTTGGGTATGTGTCCCACTTCATTCTGATGTGCAGCCAGAGTTGTAAACCAGTGTTCTGCTGGAAAGATTGGGGCAGTATAGGGACACAGCTGTTCTCACAGCTGTGAGTTCTCACAGAAGTTCTCACTCTGCTTCTTCACTTCTTCCCCTGCTTCCTTCCTATATCCCTGCAGCTCTCTTCTCTAGGTCCCCTTCTGAGTGCCTACATCTGCTCCATCCCAGATGCCTAACACAGGGGCTGAGGTGTACTCCTGGCTTCATCACCACCAAGGGCTTCCCTCTCAGATCTAAAGATACATTTCGAAGGGGCCTCCTCAGGGAGGGCTGAATGGTCATAGTGGTGACAAATAAGGCACAGAGACAGCTGAGGTTCCATGAGGAGTCTAGTCAATTTATTCTGTTTCGTCACATCCCAGAGGCAGCTGTCTGCTGCATTGAATTATAGGATGGGGCCTGGTGTACAGCGGTAGGCCAGCTCTCACTGGTGAGACCACCTTCCCTCTCCCCACCCCTGCCCCAGAGATCTCAGGGGAGTTAGGAGAGACTTATATCCTGCTTCTTGCCCATGAGCAGAGTAGCCCCAGGTACATGGCCCAACAGAGGGAGCCAACCCTGCTGGGGAGCTCATTCGCCCTCACATCCTCTCCATCTCTCATCTCCACTCAGGCATTCTCTCCACAACCCAGAGAAGGAAGAGAGGGCCTGCAGTCTCTGGCTTTCGTGGAGCTGAGATTGCCCTGTCCCAATCTCAATGCTTTCCTAAGTTGGATGTGATTCCCTCCAGCTAGCAGCAGCTGGAACACATTCTAGAATTCATCTGGATTCACCAGCAGACATGAGAGGAGGTGGGCAGGAATACTGTCCTAAGGTCCAGAGCAGTGAAGTCCAGTTAACCTAACGCCACTGACCAAGCCTGTGAGAGGGAGGTGTCATAGCAACAGAAGCTAGCTTTAGCCTGACATCCTGTTGGTTATCTGATTTACATATATTCATGAATGATTTATTGCACTAGATCCCTGTGGCCTTAAGTCAATGGTGTAATAGGAAAGGGACCCATAGCTGGGTCTGTGGCTGCAGAGCATTAGATGGTAGACTCCCATTCATCAGTTGGATGGAGGTCGGTCTCCATGCTGAAGTCTGCCTATTGGGCCTCTTTGGCTTGGTTTCTTCAACTGCAGAACCAAAAGAGCACTCCTGGCTCCAGAGCTTCTCCCTGCGGATGCTGTAAAAGTGAACAAGTTATTGATGTTGCAGACCTGGCAGTCTCTGAGTGAAAAGGCTAATAAATCAAACATTCCATTAGGTCTGCTTCCAATTCCTTTTTTCCATGAATGTTTACTCACTGTCTACAGCATGTAGCAGCATGCCCCTGCTCTATTAATACTAATCTTCTGTGTGTCATAGGTTAAGAGTATAAACTCCGGGCACAGACGGCTTAGATTTTAATCCCGGCTCTCTGCTTTCCAGCTGAGGGACCCCGGGAAAGTTACTTCACTTCTCTGTGCCTCAATTTCCTCATCTGTTAAGTGAAGGTAATAACAATGCCTGCCTCACAGGGTTGTTAAAGAGAACAAATGAGTTAATATATGTAAATGGCTCAAAAGTGTGCCAAGCCCCAAGCAACAAATGTTCACTATGTAGATGATTAATACATAGCATTTTCACATAATGAGCTCACAGAAGTTTATCTGTTTGGCAGCTAAACTCTAACACAGAGGTTTTTCTAACTTGTCTAATGGTTATTTTAAGGAACAAAAATGCCCAAGGTACTTGTGAAAAATAGAAAAACAGAGGTTCCTGGCCACTGCCCTGAGGATTCCAATTCAGTAGGTCCAGAATGGCCCAGGAGATTCTAATGAAGAGTTTAGGGTGTCAGCTGCTCTAATGGGGCTAAGAGGCAAAACTTGGCCTCTTCTGGGCTTTCCCAAATTCACTCTGCCAGTTAATCTGAAATGCCAGGGAGGGGAAAGCTGTTTGAAGCTTTGGGAAAGCTCACATTGTCTCCCCCATCCCATTTCAGCAAGAGAGCCTTCCTAGAAGAGATGGAGTAATTTCCAGAACTGGAACAAAGGGAGAGACCTGGGCTCACAGACAGACAGGAAGATGGTGAGTTGAGGACTGGGGACCCAAGAGAGGAAGTGGCCATGGGTGGCCTAGAGGCACCCACATCTGGCACTTCTTTGAGAACTGCACACGTGGCATCTGGCCAGTCTCTTCAGGTGTCTGTCCTTCCCTATTCCCAGAATAAAGTCCAAAGGTCCCTATAAATTACAGGCCCATTTTTACAGAAATTTGGACCCTCTTCTAGAATTAGGTGTTCACTAATTGAACCATGTCTCCTGAGCATTCACCAGGCATTGGGATGACAAAATTATGTGTCTTTGACCGAACGTTTCTCTCTGAGTGTGATACAGACCTTTCTCTGTGGAGAGGCTTGGTGTTCACAGGAAGGACACATGAAAGACTCTTAGCAATGCCAAAGGCCAAGTGTGTGCTAGTGGTCTGCCACCGCTGTGATGGGAGCTCTGAGGAGAGAGGAAATCCGAGGAGGGGGGTGTTGCAGTCTTGGAAGGCTTCTCAGAGGAGTTGAGACAGGTCTTGAAGGATAAAGTGCGTTCAGACTGCCGGAGTAAGAAAAAGTATTCTAATTTTTTTTAATTAGAGGAAAGATACCAAGGTGTAAAAGGGCATAGATGTGGCTGGAATGCAGAGGCTGAGCATTGGGAAAGTAGGTTGGTCTGACTCCCAAAGATCCCTGGGTTCCATGCAAGGCGTCCCTCTCTCCCCAGGGAGAGCTGCAAGGATGAGAAAGTCCAGGGATGGCGTCTGTCTCTGGTGAGGTCCTTCACTCCCATGGAAAATGCAGCCCCTCACTCATTCAGCAGCAGGAAACGGCACTCCCTGTAGCCAAACCTTCCTCAGGGACTTGCTTTGCTGCTAAGTCACTTCAGTCATGTCCGACCCTGTGCGACCCCATAGACGGCAGCCCACCAGGCTCCCCCGTCCCTGGGATTCTCCAGGCAAGAGCACTGGAGTGGGGTGCCATTGCCTTCTTCCCAGGGACTTGCTTTACCCATGATCAAATTCTGGCTCAGTCTCTGCCTGCTGCTACATCAGGCCCTGGTGCTACCTGCTAACCAAGTCTCTTCTAGTGAAGGAGGCGTGGCTTCATGGTCATTTTGTAACTTCCTGAATGTGTCTTTGGAACAAGCTGGGACCGATCTGTGCCCTCGGACCTCTATGAAGAAAAGAGTGTAGTTGAAGCTGTTACCCCACAGTGTTCTGGGCAGGTGGTGGTGGGAAGATGGGGCTCTAGAATGGGCCTTGCTTCCCCCTTTAGATCCCCCTCTCACCTGTCATGATGCTATAAATTCCCACCATCTGAGTCACGTTTACAATCCTGTAGAAGTGGTAAGGCTGTGTCCCCTTTGGTTGATTAGTCACAGATGTTTATTGATGCTCTTTCCATGCTTCTCTGGCTTTGCACCTGTCGCCTCTGTTTAGATGACTGCCACGTTTGCCTGATGATCAGGCCTCTTAACTGTGTCTGGTATTTCTGATTGCCAGCAGGACACTCGTGGCTGAGAATGGTATAACTCTGTTGTTAAGGACAAGGGTTCTGGAGTCTCACTGTCTGAAGTTTGGAACTCAGTTCTGCCTCCTCCATGACTTTAATGTTTCTTTGCCTCAATTTCTTTATCTGTAAAATGGGAATAGGAACATACCCACCTCTTTCGGCTGTGAGGAAAAGAAAATGAGCTCATATACATCAATCTCTCCAACAGTGCCTGGAACACAGTAAGCCCACAATAAAAATTAGCCATAAGTATTATCTCCTTTCAGAAGTCCTGCTCTCAGTTCTTCCCAGGTGGCTCAGTGGTAAGGAATCTGTCTGCCAGTGCAGGAGACTTGAGTTTGATCCCTGGGTCAGGAAGATCCCCTGGAGAAGGGACTGGTGATTGTTGCCTGGAGAATCCTATGGACAGAGGAGCCTGGCGGGCTACAGTCCGTGGGTTCAGAAAGAGTTGGACACGACTCAGCAAGTAAACGACAGAAGTCCTGCCCTCCCTTCAAATTCATATGTCAAAATGGAGACCCGAGTTGTTAGTTTTCACCTGGTCCCTCAATTTAAAAGCTCTGTAGGCTCTTATTTAACAGGCAAGGAATTGAAGTCCAGGGCGATGAAGTGAGTTGGTCAAGGACACACAGCAAACCAAAAGCAAAGTGGGAAATATGTATAATATCATATATTAAACAAGTCACCAGTCCAGGTTCGATACACGAAAAAAAATAAAAAGCAAAGTGGGGCTCAGGACCCTTGCCCACTTCCCACAAGCCTGCTCCCACCACCTTGACAACCCCACCAGAAGCTTCCGACACCCGCAGAGAGCCCTTGAAGAACAATCTAGACTCAGTACCAAAATCATCTGGACCATTTATTGAAAATGCAGATTCCTAGGGTCCCCCAGGATGCAGAATCCAATGGGATTCTAACCCAGTCAGGCTTGGCTGGGGCCCCAAATTGGCATTTTAAAAAGCACACTTGCTCTCCTTCCCCCACCTAGGCAATACTGATTCAGGTGGTTTGCACTTTGAAAAATGCCTCTCGAAAGCCAATCTTCATCATGTGCCTCCACTGGAGATGAAATCCCAGGCAGAGCCCAGTAAGGGCCTGTGGCCAGCCCTGGGCTGCACTCTTGGGAACCACCCACTCCAGTGCTGGTGCTGAGCATGCCTGTTGTCCCTCGGTGGTATTTCAGGAATTTGGTCACATTCTTTCACACTCTCATCTTGAAAAGGAACTGCCAGTCCTTCAGACAAAGATGCACCTGTATCCCTGCAAAATCAGTGGGACATTCAAGATTATCATTCCACTGGGCATTGTATACTGCAGTGGGAAGGCTGGGAGCCAGGGGGATTGTAGGTAATCTGACTCATGGCCCCTACCTCCTCCATGGGTGACCTCACTGAAAGCTTACTGCATGCAGTACTGCCTCAGAAGCTTCTGTCCCAACTTTTCTACAACACTGACTTCATGGCCCTTCTTCCTAGAGGGAGGAAATCAAATACTTGAAGAAAGAACAAATACTCAAAGACCATTGTTTAGAGATAGTGGGAAGAAGGACAGTTCTTTGTGTCTGTTTAAGGGGCTCTGGCTGTGACAGCTATCCACTGGGAAAAGAGAAAGTGTTAGACACTCAGTCATGTCTGACTCTTTGCAACCCTGTGGACTGTAGTCTATTGGGCTCCTCTGTCCATAAGATTCACCAGGTGAGAATACTGAAGTGAGTTGCCACTCCCTTCTCCAGGAGATCTTCCCAACCCAGGTATTGAACCCAAGTCTCCCTTGGGACATTTCAGGCAGATTCTTTACCATCTGAGCCACCACAGAAGCCCTGGAAAAGAGAGAACATTCCCAAACTGAGGAAGTGGTCAAGTCTGAGATGTTGTTTTAAAAAAAAATATTGACAGGAGTAATTCAGCTTTTGGAAGATTTCATTTTGGAGGGTTTTAAGAGCTCTGCTCACGTCTCAGCTTTTGACTTTCTCTTGCTTAGAACTTGTACCCGGGCCTGTGTTTATTTATTTCCATTTCTGAATTATCACTGGGACACCGATGACGAGGTCTGCTGATCAGAATACAACTGTGAGGACTAAGGAAGACCGTGATAATCGCCCTTCGGCATCCGAGGTTAGCCTTTGCAAGCAGGGTTGCCTGCAGGGGGACGTGCATAGCCTTCAGGGTCACCCAGAATGGGTTCCAGTCCCAGATCTGCTGGTCTCTGGCTGTGGGGCCTTGGACGAGTGACTTAATTCTCTGAGTCTCCATTTTCCTGTCTGCAAAATGGGGATATTCATATTGAGCTTAGAGGAGTTTTGTGCTGATCAAAGTACATAGTAAATGTCTAACATGGTGCCCATCAGAAGACAGTTGATAGTTGTTCTCTGTTTTATTCTTGGTAACACAAAGATGAAAAGTGATTGTGCCATTGTTCAGTTAAGGAGCAAAAGAATCACTTTGAAGCTAGAGAAAAAGGAAAAGATATTTAATCTAGTAGACGGCAACAAAGCAAAAAAGGAAAAAGACACAAGTAACTAGAAAACAAAAAGTGATAGAGGTTAGTTAAATATATCAGTAATAACAACAAATACAAACAGATTAAACTTATCTGCTAAAGGACAAATTTTCAGTTTGGATTTTTTTTTTTTTCATTCACCTGTTCGAGAAATAATTGCCATGTTTTAGGCACTGGAATCTAGCTAAAGTTATTTACAAAATATACATGTGAAGAAAGTTGAAAGCAAAAGATTAGGAAAAATATACCAAGTAAATATTAACTAAAATAAAGTTGATTTAGCAGTATTTATTTGAAACAAAATAGACCTGAAGACAGAAACTTGGCAATAAAGAAGATCTTGATAAAAGGAACAGTTCACCCCAAAAATATAACTATCTTGAACCTATACTCATCTTGCAACAGAGACTCAAAATACATAAAGCAAAAACTGACATTATAAGGAAATATTGACAATCCACATCATAGTGATGGATGTTAATCACTTATCTCAGAAAGGGTCCAAACAAAAATATTAGAAAGGCTGTAGAAGATTTGAACTGTGGGTCAAATTTATGACCCTTGCATCTCATAAGTAAAGAATAAATAGCTTTTAAAAGAAAACTTATGGAAATTAATCATGTACCCTAGGCCATAAAAGAAATATCAAATGGCACTGAAGAACTGATAGTATCAGATCAGATCAGATCAGTCGCTCAGTCGTGTCCGACTCTTTGCGACCCCATGAACCGCAGCACGCCAGGCCTCCCTGTCCATCACCAGCTCCCGGAGGTCACCCAGACTCATACCCATCGAGTCAGTGATGCCATCCAGCCATCTCATCCTCTGTCGTCCCCTTCTCCTCCTGCCCTCAATCCCTCCCAGCATCAGAGTCTTCTCCAATGAGTCAACTCTTCTCATGAGGTGGCCAAAATACTGGAGCTTCAGCTTGAGCATCATTCCTTCTAAAGAAATTCCAGGATTGATCTCCTTCAGAATGGACTGGTTGGATCTTCTTGCAGTCCAAGGGACTCTCAAGAGTCTTCTCCAACACCACAGTTCAAAAGCATCAATTCTTCGGCGCTCAGCCTTCTTCACAGTCCAGCTCTCACATCCATACATGACCACAGGAAAGACCATAGCCTTGACTAGGCGAACCTTTGTTGGTAAAGTAATGTCTCTGCTTTTGAATATGCTATCTAGGTTGGTCATAACTTTCCTTCCAAGGAGTAAGCGTCTTTTAATTTCATGGCTGCAGTCACCATCTGCAGTGATTTTGGAGCCCACAAAAACAAAGTCTGACACTGTTTCCACTGTTTCCCCATCTATTTCCCATGCAGTGATGGGACCAGATGCCATGATCTTTGTTTTCTGAATGTTGAGCTTTAAGCCAACCTTTTCACTCTCCACTTTCACTTTCATCAAGAGGCTTTTTAGCCCCTCTTCACTTTCTGCCATAAGAGTGGTGTCATCTGCATATCTGAGGTTATTGAGATTTCTCCCAGCAATCTTGATTCCAACTTGTGTTTCTTCCAGTCCAGCATTTCTCATGATGTACTCTGCATTTAAGTTAAATAAACATGGTGACAATATATGGGCCACATACTCTGTGCGGGGGAATAAAGTTATGTCAGAAACCAAAACATTTCTACACAAAACCCAGGTGTTAAGAAAATTTCTAAATAGATGTCTAAATAGTTAATGAGTCAAATAAAGAATAATCATGGAAATTTTTAAATATTTTGTAACTGAATGACAAAAAGGTATTATATAGCAAAGAGCCACATAAATACAGTTACCACCCCATGAACATCTCTGTAGCACAGGGATATACCGAGAGAATGGGGCTCTGATGCAGTTGGAAGCCTTGAAAGCTAGAGCAGATAGAGTTCCAGTAGTGCTGGATGAGATTATTCCTCAAATACCTTTTTTTAAAAAACTGAACTACAATTGATTTACAATATCATGTTAGTTTCAGGTGTACAGCACACGGATTCAGTTATACATACGTATGTATCTCCCTTCTTTTTCAGATTCTTTTCCCTTATAGGTTATTACAAAATACTAAGTATAGTTCCCTGTGCTGTATAGTAGGTACCTGTTGATTATCTATTTTTTTTTTTTTTTATTTGTTTATTTTTGATTGAACAATAATTGCTTTACAGTATTGTGTTGGTTTCTGCCAAAGATTATCCTGAATCAGCCATAGGTTTACCCATGTCCCCTCTCATTTGAATATCCTTCCCACCTCTCTCCCCATCCAACCCCTCTAGGTTGTTTCCAAGCCCCAGGTTGAGTTCCCTGAGTCATACAGCAATTTCTCATCCGCTACCTGTTTTACAAATGGTAATGTATTGGAAAAGGTCAGTTTTCATTCCAATCCCAAAGAAAGGTAATGCCAAAGAATACTCACACTACCACACAATTGTACTCATCTCACACGCTAGCAAAATAATACTTAAAATTCTCCAAGCCAGGTTTCAGCAATATGTGAACTGTGAACTTCCAGATGTTCAAGCTGCTTTTAGAAAAGGCAGAGGAACCAGAGATCAAATTGCCAACATCTGCTGGATCATCAAAAAAGCAAGAGAGTTCCAGAAAAACATCTATTTCTGCTTTATTGACTATGCCAAAGTCTTTGACTGTGTGGATCACAATAAACTGTGGAAAATTCTGAAGGAGATAGGAATATCAGACCACCTGAACTGCCTCTTTAGAAACCTAATGCAGGGGAGGAAGCAACACTTAGAACAGGACATGGAACAACAGACTGGTTCCAAATAGGAAAAGGAGTATGTCAAAGCTGTATATTGTCACCCTGCTTATTTAACTTATATGCAGACTACATCATGAGAATCGCTGGGCTGGAGGAAGCACAAGCTGGGATCAAGATTGCCGGGAGAAATATCAATCACCTCAGATATGCAGATGACACCACCCTTATGGCAGAAAGTGAAGAACTAAAGAGCCTCTTGATGAAAGTGAAAGTAGAGAGTGAAAAAGTTGGCTTAAAGCTCAACATTCAGAAAACTAAAATCATGGCATTTGGTCCCATCACTTCATGGCAAATAGATGGGGAGACAGTGGAAACAATGGCTGACTTTATATTTTGGGGCTCCAAAATCACCAGAGATGGTGATTGCAGCCAAGAAATTAAAAGACGCTTACTCCTTGGAAGGAAAGTTATGACCAACCTAGATAGCATATTCAAAAGCAGAGACATTACTTTGTCAACAAAGATCTGTCTAGTCAAGGCTATGGTTTTTCCAGTAGTCCTGTATGGATGTGAGAGTTGGACTATAAAGAAAACTGAGCACTGAAAAATTGACGCTTTTGAACTGTGGTGTTGGAGAAGACTCTTGAGAGTCCCTTGGACTGCAAAGAGATCCGATCAGTCCATCCTAAAGGAGATCACTCCTGGGTGTTCATTGGAAGGATTGATGTTGAAGCTGAAACTCCGATACTTTGGCCACCTGATGCAAAGAGCTGACTCATTTGAAAAGACCCTGATGCTGGGAAAGATTGAGGGCAGGAGGAGAAGGGGACGAGACAGAGGAGGAGATGGTTGGATGGCATTACTGATTCAATGGGCATGGGTTTGGGTGGACTCCAACAGTTGGTGATGGACAGGGAGGCCTGGCATGCTGCGGTTCATGGGGTCGCAAAGAGTCGGACGCGACTGAGTGACTGAACTGAACTGAATGTATGTTTTCATGTCACTCTCCATACTTTCCACCCTCTCCTGATTATCTATTTTATATACAGCTGTGTATACATGTTAATCTCACATACCTTTGATTTCTTCCTGCTTTTATTTTACCCTGTTGCCTCTGTCTGAAATGCCTTCTTCCCCTGCGTACCCTATATCTGCCTCCCCACCCTGACCTTCATCTGGTTAACTTCTTTTCATACATTAAGAACCAGTTCAATTGTCATTGATTCAGCTTACCCTTGGCTCCTTCAGCATCTCTTTTCTAGAGCCCTTTTTGATCACAAGTAATTATTTGTGTACATATTTCTCCTTTACAATAGCTATAAACTCTGCAGAGAAGAGACTACACCCTAGTCTTCTTCACTACCTAGAGCCACACGCAGTCAGCACTCAGAAAGTTTTTGTTGAAGGACCACTGGGGTTTTCATCTCCACCCTTATGTCTTTAATTACCTGGAATATTTCAGACTGTGGCCTACCTGCCATGGCTGGAAGGAAGCCCCCCAACTCTGGTTTCCAGAGGTGTGCCACAGAAGCTCAAACCATTTCCGTGCCAGAGAGAGCCAGGGAGCCACATACCCACCAGGTCATGGCCCCCACTGAAACCACAGCTACAATGCAAGGAGGCCACTTTAAACCAGAGCCCGGATTTCATTGCATAATCTACCCTCTGGTAATTGCAAATGTGGACTTTGGGCCCAAATCCTGCCTAGAAAATTGGCATTTACCTGCTTTTACAGAAAGAAGTAAGATTTCACTCTAGGCAAGAAAAACCTCATTAAAGACTACATTTACCTTCCTGGAGTCATTTGCCTGATATGAACTGAATCCTAAAATGCAAATTCTTTCCTGGGGCATGAAGACGGCAGCTTGATGTTGCAACATTGCTCAAAATAATTTGAAAGCAATTCTGTTATTATTATTATGATCATCATCATCATTATCATTATTTCAACCTAGCAATTAGGTTGATATGATTAAGTCAGCATTTTCAGCAAATTGTTATGGCATGAAGGAGAGAGAGAGAGGGAGAGAGAGAGAGAGAGAGTGTGTGTATGTGTGTGTGTGTGAGGAGGGTGGTTACAGCTGTCATCATCATTTCTATTCTGTTTTAGGGGTTAAAAATTTAACCACAACTATGCGCTACAGGCTGAAACCTGATGCATAAGAGGGAGCCAGGGAGAAAGGGGGGCTCCTAACCATAGTTCTTATTAATATTAAGGTAATCAACATGACTACCTTCTTAATAAAGTACATGTAAGCTGGAAAATCCCATGGGTGGAGGAGCCTGGTGGGCTGCAGTCCATGGGGTCACTAAGAGTCGGACACGACTGAGCGACTTCACTTTCTCTTTTCACTTTAATGCATTGGAGAAGGAAATGGCAACCCACTCCAGTGTTCTTGCCTGGAGAATCCCAGGGATGGGGAGGCCTGGTGGGCTGCCGTCTATGGGGTCACACAGAGTCGGACACAACTGAAGTGACATAGCATAGCATAGCAAGCTGGTCTTTGAGGCCATAAGAGATCACGTACATACACATCAGCATCTCAGCACCTCCCATGGATGCTGGCTCTCTCTAGGCTGAGCATTTTGGCAGCCTGTAGAAGGCTGAGATGAACTTGACTTAATTAAGCAAGTGAAAGCAGCACTTGCAGTTTATATCCCCCAAAAGCCACTGCTTGACTCATTACCACCCCCAGTTACCCAACACTTCAACAGACCTGTAAAGCAGGGGAGAGGGTGAATACATTTAGATCCCTTCCATGGAGTCAGGGCAGCAGCTTTGAAAAAGTTGGAGTGAGTCAGACCTGCGTATGAGTTCAAACTGTGTGACCTCGCACAGGTTACTTAACCTCTCTGAATCTGTCTTCTCATGACAAAATAGGGGCTATAATCCTCTCCCGTAGGGTGGTTATGAAGGTTAAAAGAGAAAATTGGTATCACATTTACTGTACGCATTATAGGCACTCAGTAAAGAGTAGCTCCTTGGTTGTTATGGTTATTCTGTTCTCATTAGTTCACACCTGTTCTCATCTCAACACCTGTTTTCTGCTCCCACATGCCTAACTCAGTGCCTACCTCGGGGCCCCCCTGGTACTTGCTGGCCTTTTAGAAACTTGATGGCCAAAAGGACTGTCTGAAGACATCCAGGAGGAGGCACCCCACCCCTGGAGAATCTCTCCACTCTCTCCCCTGGCCCTGGGAAGTAACTTGAGATGTCAGCTGGGCATAGCTCTTAGAGGACAATGTGTTTACAAGTACTGCCAGGGCCATGGTGTGCAGGTTGCAATGGGACATGTGGGGACTGGGTTTGGAGTCTCCTGTCCCTGGGGACTCCCTGTTGATCTGTAGTGGGAGTCATTCATACGACTTACCCCTGCACCCTCACACACACACATTCATGCATACATTCACACACATCCACACTCACATTCACATTCACACACACATTCACACACTTACATACCGTGTTATGCCTCATTTTCTCTTTGGAGACTTCAGTTTGGACTGAATGGCAATATCTCTGTTCACAGAGTGGACACACACATTCATGCATACATTCACACACATCCACACTCACATTCACATTCACACACACATTCACACACTTACATACCGTGTTATGCCTCATTTTCTCTTTGGAGACTTCAGTTTGGACTGAATGGCAATATCTCTGTTCACAGAGTGGAAATAGAAGATACATAAATATTTTATCAGTGGTTTAATCCCTCCTTCTTAAGCTTACTTTTTAAGACTTGAAAATTATTTTTTTTTTAAAAAGTAGAAAATCAAGGGGAAAATATCTATAGTCCCACTCTCTAAACACCTTTGCTAACACTCAGCAACATTTCTTGCAAGTCTTTTATGCATATTTTATTTTACATAGTAATGATTATCCATGCTTCATGGCATCTGGTCCCATCACTTCATGGGAAATAGATGGGGAAACAGTGGAAACAGTGTTAGACTTTATTTTGGGGGCTCCAAAATCACTGCAGATGGTGATTGCAGCCAGGAAATTAAAAGACGCTTACTCCTTGGAAGGAAAGTTATGACCAACCTAGATAGCATATTGAAAAGCAGAGACATTACTTTGCCAACTAAGGTCCTTCTACTCAAGGCTATGGTTGTTCCAGTGGTCATGTATGGATGTGAGAGTTGGACTGTGAAGAAAGCTGAGCACCAAAGAATTTATGCTTTTGAACTGTGATTGATGTTGGAGAAGACTCTTGAGAGTCCCATGGACTGCAAGGAGATCCCACCAGTCCATTCTAAAGAAAATCAGTCCTGGGTGTTCTTTGGAAGGAATGATACTAAAGCTGAAACTCCAGTACTTTGGGCACCTCAAGCCAAGAGTTGACTCATTGGAAAAGACTCTGATGCTGGGAGGGATTGGGGGCAGGAGAAGGGGACGACAGAGGATGAGATGGCTGGATGACATCACTGACTCGATGGACGTGGGTTTGGGTGAACTCTGGGAGTTGGTGATGGACAGGGAGGCCTGGCGTGCTGAACTGAATGATTATCCTATGTATTTAATATCTAATTGTGTATGTCTTGCTTCTTTCACTTAATTTGGGTAAGCATCATTTTAATAGTTGCATAGTGTTCCTTAAAGGATATACCACAAATTATTTGTCCTAATCATTGGAACCTTAGATTGATGTCTAAATGGTTGCTATTATAAATGGAGTTATGAAATCAAATTTTTCCTTCTTTGGGAATTGTTATATCTCAGGAATTATTTTTTAGAAATATAAAGTTAAATGTTATAAGGCTCTTAATACATATCTCCAGACTGATTTCCAAAAGAGTTACATCAGTGTATGAACCCCAGAACTTTTGTTCTTGATCTTTACTGATATGGCCCTCCAAGAAAAAACCCGGCATCCTTGGAGGGTGCCTCAGTTGGGCAGCAGGACATGGTACCACCACTAAGTTCATCACTCACCAAACGGTGACCCCCACACCACTGAATACAGAAGAAGACATTAGGGTGAAAAAAAAAGCAAACTGTTTAAAGTATTAGAAAAACTATGAGGCACACAAGTGCGTTTCCATAAGTATTATTGTTTAGAAGTTGGCTATAGTATGTATTTAAGTTTTATAAAATTTATAAAAAGCTTATATTTAAGCTCAAAGAAGAACTGTGCTGTGCTCAGACATGTCCAACTCTCTGCAACCCCATGGACCATAGCCCACCTTTTGTCCCACTCTGTCCATGGGATTCTCCAGAACCTGGGTTGCCATTTCCTTCTCCAGGGGATCTTCCCAACCCAGGGATGGAATCTGTGTCTTCTGCATTGGCAGGTGGATTCTTTACCACTGAGCCACCAGGGAAACCCCCAAAAAGAACCACTGTGTAATAAAAATTTAGACCACACACTATTATGATAAAAGCTATAAAAGGGCAGCAGGAATGTCTATCCTGGTCAAATAGGCAGAGCCCGCTATGCCCTTAGAAGGAATTAGGGACAAGGTAAGAAAAGTGAGCAAAGAAAATGGCTTTCCACACACATAGGCCCACATGCTAATGAAAATGCAGAGACCCTTGGAGGGTTGGGAGTGAGGTGTGGGCAGCACTGTATGCTGCCATCAGACATTGCTACCTGGGTAGGAGTGAAGGACCTAAGAAAGTGAAGGGGCCAGAGCACACCCTGGGGTCCTAGACACCACCATGGGAGTTGGGGGCACAGGGAGAAAAGAAAAAATGAGAATGGCAACTCAGAGGGAAGTTCTATAAATTAATTTGCCAGTTTCATAATGTCACCTTGAACACAAGTGTCATCCAAGTAAAGCCAGAGCTGAGTCCTGTTTCTCTGTTGCTAAAACATGCAGGTATGTGGCAAGAACATGAGATTCGGATCAGTCAGATTTGTGGGCAGATTCTGGGTCTGTGACTTCATAGCTGTACACATGCTCAGGTTTATAACTTATGTGGGGATGGTAGTGCTACAAGTTTCATTGCACCACTGAGAGGAAGAAAAATGATGGATGTGCCTAGCTCGGTGCCTTGCACAAGGACAGACTCCAATAGGGGCCAGTAGGAAGAATGGGGAAGGGAATGGGGAGGGAAAGGTGGGTAGAAGGGCCAAGTTGTGACAGTAGAGAAAAGAAGAGGGGAATGTGATCTGGTGTTGAGTGGTAGTCATGCTGCTTGTTGGTAATTTGTCCCACCAATAATTCTTGGTTCTTCTGCACAGAGCTCAGAGGACATTCTGCTTCGCCCAGTCTTTTGCAGGGGAGTCCCAACCAAGAAGAGGTGCCCGACTAGGGAATCCCACATACCCACCAACTTCCAAAGAGCTGAAACAGGTAAGAACTACTGAAAGCCTATAATACAACTCTAGCAGGTTAAATAGTATCCCCCCAAAACTCATGCCCACCATGAACCTCAGAATGTCACCTTATTTAGAAATGAAGTCTTTGTAATGTAAGTGATTAAAACTCAAGATGAGATCACACTGGATTTGGATGCGCCCCAAATCCAATGGCTGGTGTCCTTAGAAGAAGGAGAGAGGACACACAGGCAAGAAGGCTAAGTGCAGACAGATGCAGGGATTGGAGTGATGCTGCCATGAGCCAAGGACATCAGGGGTCACCAGGAGTCAGAAGAACAAGGAAGGATGCTCCATAGAAACTCAAGAGGGAGCATGAACCTGCTGACAACTTTTTTCTTTTTAATCGGCATGCTGATTAACTGAAAGTCTATCTTGTTTTATTTAGATCTTTAAGTATTTCACAACTGACTTTAGCTGTGTCAGCAGGAATTCAGAAGTATAACTGATTAACTACCCAAAATTGATGGGTAAGAGTCTAGTTTTAACAACATATTACACTCAAACACCGGAGAAGGCAACGGCACCCCACTCCAGTACTCTTGCCTGGAAAATCCCATGGATGGAGGAGCCTGGTAGGCTGCAGTTCATGGGGTTGCTAAGAGTTGCATACAACTAAGTGACTTCACTTTCACTTTTCACTTTCATGCATTGGAGAAGGAAATGGCAACCCACTCCAGTGTTCTTGCCTGGAGAATCCCAGGGACGGGGAAGCCAGGTGGGCTGCGGTCTATGGGGTCGCACAGAGTCAGACACAACTGAAGCGACTTAGCAGCAGCAGCAGCATACTCAAACACACACACCTACAAGGCATGGCAAGTCTGACTGACAAGGAACCAGCTCAGATGTTCGGCTGCCAACTTGACTTGGGACTTCTGGCCTCTCAAACTGTGAGACAATAAATTCCTGTTGTTTTAAGCCACTCAGTTTGTGGTCCTTTGTTGCTGCAGCCTCAGAAAACTAATCCACCAAGCATCTGTTTACAGAGGAAGAAACCAAGACCATCACTGTCCACCTGCAGAAAGGCAGCAGCTAAACAGCACTAGAACCCAGCCTTCCACCCCCATCCAGGGCTCTCCCTTAGGGAATTCCCTAAGTCTTTGGCATACAGCTTCACACCTAGGTTTGGGCCAGAAAAAGGCCCATTTTGACAGGGCCACCTTCCCCTGTGTGTGTGTCCTCCCCAGAGAACACACAGTGAGTGGAACCCACTTTTCCCGATAATGACTTACTGCTCAATCCTAGGTGAGAGCTCTGACTGGTACATCATCTTGAGACTGGTGAGTTTGCCTGTAGGTGTCATGAGAGAGGAAACACCAGCAAGCCCCTCCCCTGCTGAAACCTATAGGCAAGAGATTAATCCCCAGAGACCTCAGTGAATGCCACACAACAGGTGCTTCATAAAAAAAAAAAAAATAACATGTGATAAGTACCAGAACTTCCCTGGAGGTCCAGTGACTCCTCTGTCAATGCAGATAAGTACATGTTACATCAGGGAGTGTTGCTGGATTAATATGCCCAAGTATCCCTTTAACAAGGAACAGAGTATTCTGCTCCATTCGTGAGGCACCTACTAGGCGCCAGGTGCTGTGCTCAGTTTCTCCATCAGGCCCCACAGGAAGTAGGTTGGACCCTCATGTCAAGTTAATTTGAGGAGAGTTGAAAAAAGGGTATTTACAAAGCAGGACTGTTTATGGACAGAAGGACTTCCCTGGCTGGCTGGTGGTTAAACCTTTGCCTTCCAATGCAGGGCGCACAGGCTCAATCCCTGGTAGGGGAGCTAAGGTACTGAATGCCATGATGTATAACCAAAAAAAATTTTTTCTGAAGTGTGGGCAGAGTATGGTAGAGAATGCAGCACCCCAGGATGGGTGATGTGGAGCATTGCTACTGGAGACTGAAGGGCTAAGAGGTGGGAGCAGGGAGCTGTGAGGGCAGGAGCTGTGACATGGGGTTGAGGGCCCTGCCTGCGGATGGTGCAGCCTCCTTGTCCGGTACAGAATCCCGGGGGCGGGGAGGAGTGGAGGTGGGTAAAGGGAAGCACACCTGTCCTCTCAGCATCAGCTGGCTTGTAAATCAGTTAATTTTCACAATAACCCTGTGAGGGAGGCGCTATTGCTCACTAACCTGTTTCAGAGACTGGAAAATAAAGTAGAAAAAAAAAAACAATTTCTGGTCATTAATGGGCCAGGATTTGAGCCCAAATCTCTCTGATTCCATAGACTACAAGAGTTCTTCTGTTCTCATGCATTAGGACATAATTTGCCATGAAGTTAACACCAGATAAATGCAGTAGATGTGAGTAACCACAAGAACACAGATGATAATGTGTCATAAACAACAAGGAAGTAACAAATTTTTAGTATTTATTAAATTTTGTTTTCAATAAAATGCATTTATTATAAGTTTATATGATTCCTCTTTAATCATGGTAATATTTAACTACTGACTTGCAAATTCCAGAAAACTTATCAGTCACCTTTCGCAAGCTGGTATGGGCTATCTCCAGCACCCACTGAACAGCTAAATTTCTCTTCTGTGGCTTAAACAGTACTATCTCTCCAACATTAATTACTGTTTAGGGGAGAAGAGTATATTCATGATTTCATGGTGCTATTAGATCACAGTACCCACATGCATGCAGCTCACACTGATGGAAATGTTAAGAAGAAATCCAAAGAGAAGAATCCATGTCCTCTGGTGACCATGGACTACAGTATATGGAACTTTTCCCTCCTTGGTCCCTGCTGGGCCCCAGGATTTGAGGGGCCGCAAGAGAGCCTGGAGAGGAAAGTATAGAGAAAGCTGAGAAAATAGCTGAAAGGGTAATCCTTTAGAATGAATGTCCCAAGGCCAGAGTATCAGGAGGGGCTGGAAAGGATGAGCCAGAGAGTTAGAAACTTCTAGTGGCAAGGGGAAGAGGTTTCCAAAGGAGCTGGGTGGAGATGGGATGACCTGGACCCTTGCTAAAGTGTGGGAGAAGCTCAGGGTTAAGTGAACCAGGTTGAGTGTAAGAGAAGATCATTGGGACCTCTGCTTTGCCTTTCCTTTAAAACTCAGGAGCAAATCCAAATGAATAAGAAATAGACCTAAAGCCTCAGAACCTGAGTGGTCAAGAAGATGAAGGTCACCGAACTCATTTTCAAAACTGATGAGCCTTCATCACTGTGTAGAGTACGGCACTACAGTCTCCAACACGGCAGATGCTTCTCCAGGTGAGTGTGATTTAAACATCCTCCCAACTGCTGCTGCTGCTGCTAAGTCGCTTCAGCCGTGTCCGACTCTGTGCGACCCCATAGATAGAAGCTCACCAGGCTCCCCTGTCCCTGGGATTCTCCAGGCAAGAATACTGGAGTGGGTTGCCATTTCCTTCTCCAATGCATGAAAGTGAAAAGCGAAAGTGAAGTCGCTCAGTCGTCTCCGACTCTTAGCGACCCCATGGACTGGAGCCTACCAGGATCTTCCATCCATGGGATTTTCCAGGCAAAAATACTGGGGTGGGGTGCCATTGCCTTCCCCGCATCCTCCCAACAGGATATTCCAAATCATGACCTTGAAGTCCTTCAGGACACTTCCTACAAGCACCATGGTGACTTTAGCTTTTACTTTTATTGATGCATAGTTGATTTACAGTGTTAATTTCTGCTGTACAGCAAAGTGACTCCATAATGCATATGCATACATTCTTCTTTATATTCTTTTCCATTACGGTTTATTTGTGACTTTGAATTGAGAAAGATCAAGCCAATTCTGTTGCCATTGTCATACTTTTGGATAAGTCCTTTATCAGTGGATTCTAAAACACACACACACACACATGTATTTCCCTCCACCTTCTCAGAATTCCATTGTCAAATATCTTCATTTATAGCAAGGGACCTGAAATCATTTCACCTCTCCTGAGGCTCACTCAGTCTCATCTGCCTGTTAATGGTAACATATCCATTAAACATAAAATGTCCAAATCAAATAAGCACTCTTCTTCTTTATCCTTAAAATCCATTTTTAAAAAAAGTACAAGTAATACATGCTAAATAATGAAACATTTAAAAATTGGAGGAACTTGAAGAACAGAATAGAAATCATGTTATTGTAAAAAAAAAAAAAAAAGATTAAGGGCAGAAGTAGAAGGGAACAACAGAGGATAAAATGATTGGATGGGATCACCCACTCAATGGACATGACTCTGAGCCAACTCCAGGAGATAGTGAAGGATAGGGAAGCCTAGTGTGCTGCAGTCCAGGGGTTGCAAGGAGCCAGACACGACTTGGTGACTGAACAACAACAATGTATAACTGAGTCACCTTGCTGCACAGAAGAAATTAACACACATGGTAAATCACCTACACTTCAGTGAAATTTAAAAAGAAAGGAAGAAAGTACAGAGTCCATTGCATGTACAAGAATAGCCAAGGGAAAGAGACAAGTGTGATTTTATGACACTTTTGTTTCAGTTATGTATGTATGGATGTGTAATCTACTATACAAAATTTTAAAATAAATTTACAAATAGGAAACAGGACTTTTCTTCTCCCACATTACAATTCCAAAGTGGATAAAACTTCTTTAATAGTTCCGTTCAGTCACTCTGTTTTGTCCGACTCTTTGCGACCCCATGAACTGCAGCGCACCAGACTTCCCTGTCCATCACCAACTACTTCCCTGTCCATCACCAACTACAGGAGCCTACTCAAACTCATGTTCATTGAGTCGGTGATGCCATCCAACATCTCATCCTCTGCCGTCCCCTTCTCCTCCTGCCTTCAATCTTTCCCAGCATCAGGGTCTTTGCTTCAGTAGAGAACTCAACTTATGCCTTGTTCAGTCTGACATGGCTATTTTAGGAAGCCCAATATAATGGGGTCACAAAAGAGTGCTCATCTACTTGCTGGCCTCAGAGGAGAGGGACCCATAGTCTCTCAGATACCAAGTAACTCAGGGTTCCAGGAGGCAGACATGCCGATACTAGGGGAGGCCCTGAGAGGACAGGGGGATAACTCAACCTTCTGATCACCCCTGTAGTTTCAATGACGCCACCTTCTGAAAGGAGGGAGGGGGCCACAGCTGGCCGGAATCCCTGACTTCACCTAGTCCACAACAGCATGGTGGTTTTACTTGCCTGCTTCCTCACCTAGGTCCTATACTCTTTGAAGGGAAGAGAAGATGCAGCCCAAGCACAGGATCTGGAGAGCAAAAGTTGCTCAACAGAGGTTTAGGGGTCTGAATGAGACCCCAGCAGGAGCTTCTTCAGTTCTCCCAGGAGAAGAAAGCTCTGAGCAGGAAATGAGCAAGTGAGAGATGCTGGCCCAGGAGCACCCAATAAGATGCATAGCCAATGGACAAGTGTCATGTTTGGCTTCAAGTGAGTGCAAAGCACTGGGAGAAGATGAAAGAGAGAATGGACCCTGGCCTTCAAGGAGTTTCCCCAGGTGAGGAGCTGGGCACACCTGAGATGATCAGACAAGTCTGGACTTGACGTGAGTTCACGGGTGAGTTCTGCTGTGAGCTTGGGTGACTCATCTGAGATCTTGGCAGCAAGATGGGGATCCCGTCCAGGTTTCTTGCTCCTCAGCCAATGCTGGCAGCACCCCTTCTCCCAGGGCCAGGCAGTGGTGATGAGGAGGGCTGGAAGGTCACTTCCAGTGGAGGAGACCTTCAGACATGCGGGGCTGTCCGGGGTTTTCCAGGCACACTGGAGGTGTCTGGTGGGAAAGAAAGGAGAAAAGAGGAGAGGAGGCAGCCCTGGAGGTGGGAAACACAAGTTAAGCCTGGAAAAATGCAGAGAGGACTGGATGGTGCTGGGGGTTAGGTGGGAGGGGAGTGTGGGACCAAGTTGGAAAGGCTAGGTGGTCCAGAACCTGGAGGACTAAGAATCTGGCACAAAAGAAACAAATAAGTTTCTTCATGCATGTTGGGGTGGAGATAGTTAACATTTATTTCTGTCATTACTTATTTAACATGTATGAATCAATACCAAAATGTAAGCCTCATGGGGTGGGTTTGGGGGGACTGTGCCTGGTTTTGCTCACCAGAGTGCCCCTTCTACCTGGAGAAATGTCAAGCGTGGAACAAGAACTAAGTAAGTGTTCACAAACGAATGGTCAGAAATGTTGGGTTTGTATGTTTGGTGTTAGATTCCAAGGGAGTCCCAGGAACCAGGGGAGTACAGCCAGGAGGCTCCAAGCCTTGTAGCTCGTCTTCTTTCAGTCTTCAGCATGCAGTGGGCCACCTAAAGCCGAAGTTCCTTAACAACAACAAAAAAAATTAAGTTTTGGAACCAGTGGAGCAGGTGTCCTCCAAGGCCCTCAGGGCTCTGTCATTCTGGCATGGCCTGGTGGCATCACCCAGAGGGCTGTGGGTGATGGGCCAGGCCCTAGTTCTCTAGATCAATCTGTCTCCACCACTGGTTGTACACTTGCCCACTTTGGAGGGCACCTTTCTCTAGGTTGAGGGCCTAATCACCAAATGGAGCCTTTCCTTGCCCATTGCCTGAGGCTCCAGGAAAATGACACATCAGAATGCCCACCCCAGTCTCTGCTCTGTGCCCACAGGCCTGGTGTGCTCACCTCCCTCCAGCTGGCAGATGCCCTGACCTGACAGAGGATCATCCCAAGCCCTGCCAGCTCCTTCTAGCTCCCCAGATTTTCCAGACCTAGACTCAGAGCAGCCAAGTCAGTTGAAAAGAAAAAAGAAAGAAAAAATATATATGTATGTATATATGTATCTCCTCCCTCCACACCCAGACTCCTCACAGTTGAGCTGGGTAAGTGCCAACAAAAATAGCATGATGTCATCCCCTGACTGATCCTGTTAATCCCTTTCCTGCCGAATATCGAGTCTTGGTTTTTATTTAAAAGTGATTTTATTGTCAGAGACTGGTTAAAAGCCTCTGAGAGATGTGTGGGGAAAATGGGTGGTGTCTTTGATGTGCAGAGTGGGTCAGGGCCCTCAGCCCTAGAGCCCTGACAAGGAAAGAAATGGGATTTGCAGAAGTCCAGGAAGCTGGAGGAATTCTATTTCAGACAGTGTGCCTTACCAATTGGCATCGGGTTTTGCACTTCATGGCTGGTGCACCTCTGCAGGACAGCCTGTGAGAGAATTTCTCAGCCACTGTGAGGCCTGTAAGGAACACTCTCTCTAGACCTCCACCTTTCCTGCACCCACCATCACTAGGGAACATTCTCCCCTCTGTTGGGGTGCTCTTCCCCCACTCATACACTCGTCACCAAGTATCCAAATCCCAACCTACTCTAGAAGAGCTCCCTTGAGAGGTGAGATGGCCTTGGGGCCAGAAAACTTGGGTTTGAGGCTCAGCTTTAGACAAATCCGGAAGAGGCACTTCACCTCTTTCAGCCTTAGTACCTCATACATAAGACAGAATAGAAATTCCTGCTCTCCTACCTGCCCTACAGTGTAGTGATGACCCAGATGTCCAAAGGAAATTTTATGTTTTAAGAAGCTCTACAAACACAAGAGCCCTGCACCGAGGCCAAATGTTATTGCAAGAAGGATATAGGGCAAAGGAGGCCAACAGGAGCAAGGGAGTTGGAGGTGTGTTCAAGGGAGTGAGTCCAGTGAAGGAACATGGAACCTGAGACAGAAAGGGAAGTGAAGCCACTGATGGGTAGTGGGGAAGAACTGGTCCCTGTAGGCCTGGGTGCACGATGAGGTCAGAGAATTGTTGCAGGAGACCTTAAGGAAGTAAGCTGGAAGGAGAAACAATGACGACCAGAGAGTGAGATACTAGAATTTGGAATTTGGGAGGTTATGCCTTTTTGGTCAGAGAAGATAATGGCACCCCACTCCAGTACTCTTGCCTGGCAAATCCCATGGATGGAGGAGCCTGGTAGGCTACAGTCCATGGGGTCGCAAAGAGTCAGACACGACTGAGTGACTTCACTTTCACTTTTCACCTTTCATGCATTGGAGAAGGAAATGGCAACCCACTCCAGTGTTCTTGCCTGGAGAATCCCAAGGACGGGGGAGCCTGGTGGGCTTCTGTCTCTGGGGTCGCACAGAGTCGGACATGATTGAAGTGACTTAGCAGCAGCAGCCCTTTTGGTTATGGGAAAGGAATGGGTAGCTGAGGTAAGAAAGTGTTCATGGCAATGAGGTTGAGATTGGGATCTTGGAAAAGTTACCCTCACGGAGGATGAAGGGCCTAGGAATCAGGCAGAAGCTGAGGTGGAAAGAACTACAGGAGCCAAGATGGTCAGGGAGCAAATGGTTGACCAGAAGCCCAGGGAAGCATCAGGGATGGAAAATGGAGTGAATGGTGTGAGTGTGAAGGAGCCGAGGCTTTTATCAGATGAAAGGGAGTGTTAGTGTGGTTTAAGGGAGCCAGGAGGACCGCAGACTAATCCTCTGACCCTGAGAATGGTATGTGAGAAGAGTAGCCCCCACCCAAGAAGAAGGCAGGCAGAGAAAAAGGAGTGTCCAAAGAAAAGGTCAAAGTTACAGAGGAGCTTACTGTCATGGAGAGGTGGAGATAAAGGGATAGGAGAAGCAGGGCAGGCCAACTAAGCAAATGAACAGAGCAGTGTGGGGATGGAGTCTGGGAGCCCAGGGATACCTGAAGAGACTGTGGTTCCTGGCTGAGCATGAGGAGAATAGGTTTGCTAGGATGGATGTCTTCCCCGTGGTCTCTGGTAGAGGGGTGAGGCTTGCAGCTAAAGCCTTTGTACAATGGCTTGGCCACAGATTGGGTCTGGGCAGGCAGGGCTCAAGCCGGCAGTCATCTGAGGGCTGCTTCCATGGACTTCAAGCTGTAAATGGTGGGTCTTCAGACAGCTGTTCACACAGAGCTGGTGAGGAGGAAAGGTGGCCCCACAGGTTGGAGGGATGGTCAGATCAGGGACCAGATGACCACTCCATCTCTGCACCCTGTGATCATCTATTTCACAGTTGTCCCAAGGACTGGCCCCAACTCTCAGCGTGAGACTGTTCTGAGTGCTTAGTTCTTGGTTTGAGCTGTCACAGGTTTGCAAGTGCCTGGAAGCAGATGCTGAGAAAGGAAACAGACACATATCCCCAGTCTACCCCAGAGACCTGAGTGCAACTGCCCAAAGCCAGTCCCAGAGGGAATCAAGAGTCTGAACCAGTAGGGGAGGAAGAGGGTACAGAAGCCCCTTTTTCTCAGGGCTCAGAGCAGATTGTGGAATCAAAGATCTTAAAGCCAGAGGTGATGTTGCTATCTCTGCTGCTAATTATGTAAGCAGACATTTACTGAGTACCTTCTATGTGGTGGGATGAGTACAGGGCACAGCTTTTATTCCCCACATCAGTCTTAGGAGGGAGATAGTGTTCTTATCCTCACATTTACAGATGAGGAAATGCAAGTCCACAGAAATGAAGGAACTGGCTAAGTGGCAGGGATTGGGCCCCTATGCCACACTGACCCAAGCTCAAAACCCTTTCTTATCCATGGTTAAGAAAACTAGAGATCCAGCAGGGGATGTGACTTATTCAAGGACACACAGGAGGCCAGGGCAGAGCCAACACTGATGCCCAGGTCCTAACTGCCAACCCCCAGTCCTCTCCAGCCCACCATACAGAGACCAGTTAAGAGCCTCCATCTCTTTCTTTATATACAGGACACTTTCTACCACCCATGAGCACTCTTATTTGGAGTGAGATGTGTGGTATCCAGCCTCCAAAAGGGCCCAGATGACTCTTGCCTCTAGGTATTCACCCAGTGTGTGGTCCCTCCTTGCCTACACAAGAGGATAGGTAGCTAAGAGGATGTTACAGAAATGATGGTGTGCATTCTCTTGGGCAAGGCAGGGCCACAATGTAGCAACTCAAACAAACTTCGGAGAGACCCACATGGGGTGGGACTGAAACCACCTGTGAACAACCAGCGCTGACTCAGCATCCAGGATCGACAAGAGGAAACACCACAGACCAGCTTTCCCACTCAAAGAAGGCACTGGAGAAATCAGAGTTCCTACTGGAGCTGAGCATCTCAGAATGTGCCTTTCCATCAAGTGAGTCTCTAGTAGCCTCGAGGCTATATCAAGCTGGGGACCCACACCAAAGTCCTGAATGATCTGAGACCACAGTGCAAGGACCACAGCAAGGCCTGAAGTAACAGGCCCACCTTGGATGCTCTAGGCTCTCAGGGCAGCCCACAAAGAGTTCCACTTGCAAAGCACCGCTGATGAAACTGGGGGCATCTTTCAGTCATGCTGTGGGCTAGTTCCTAGAGGACTTGTAGCAAGTTCTTTATTAGAAGAGTCTATTCAACTCCACGGGTAGGATCAACTTTGAGAAATCTAAAGAGCAGTTATTATTGAGAGATTGGGAAGTTCAAGTTCCAAAGACCTCTCATCAGATAGGAGTAAATTTGCATCTTCAAGAAACCCTGAAAGGGATTTACATAAGGAGGAAGCACAGCACGTGTCCATCGTTGCCACCGTTATTATATAAGAGCAGTTCATTTGTTCCAGCAGAGTCCATATAAAGCATGAAAGCCAGAGATGAGTCTTGACGGCCTGTGGTGTGTTCTAGATGCGTCCACACAGTGAGGAGGCTGGGGAGTGCCCTGAGCCCGGAGTGAAAGAAATGCTTTCCTTGCTGCCAGCTGTGTAACTACTGTCACGTCTGCATGGTGGCGGTTGTAGTGTGTGTGTCAGTCGTGTCTGACTCTTTGTGACCCCACGAAATGTAGTCTGCCAGACTCCTCTGTCCATTGAATTTTCCAGGTGAGAATACTGGAGTGGATTGCCATTTCCTACTCCAGGGAATCTTCCCCAACCCAGGTATCGAACTCACATCTCTTACATCAGCAGGTGGATTCTTTACCATTGCACCACCTGGGAACCATTATCATTTACTATATAAGGGCAGTTAATAAGCATCTACTAAGTGTCAGGCTCAATGCTATATGCTAACCCTCAGATCAATCTTGCAAGCTAAATGTTGCTTTCTTAATTTTATGGGTGAAGGAATGCAAGTTCAGAGAAGTTAAATAACTTGTTGAAAGTTAACTTGTTGCATTAAAGTGGCACAGTTGGGATTCAGATCTGGATTTGTCTGACCTTGAGGTCTATGTTCTACTCTGTCAACCATTACTATAATAGTATTGAGATGCAGTGGCTTTGACACCAAATGAGCTTCCTCTGAGCGCAGCTCCTGGAGTTATAGGGCCAGCCAGGATTCCTGGTTGTAAACCAGAAACTGAAGAGCTAACTTAAATATCAAAGGGATTTGGGAGAGACATAGGGTAAATCAAAGACTGACAAACTGAAGAAGCTGGCAAGAACCCACCCCTACCAAGACTCACACAATGGGAAATTCACGTAGGAAGGTATCCAGATGCTGGGAAGCCAGAACAGAATGAGAAACATTCACTGCAGACTCTCAGGAATGGCAGATCCTCAAGGATAGAATCCCAGTGATGAAAACTTGGTCAAATGTAGCTAAAAACCATAGCCGTCGGTACCTAGCCTTATTGCCCTCAATATTGAGGGCCTGGAAAAACAAGTCACCCATACAGACTTGAGGTGATAAGAGCCTGCTCCATTTACTCCTCCTCCTCACAACCCCAAACTTAAGTGGGCAAGATTTTGTAGTTTCCTGATGGCTCAGCAGTAAAGAATTTGCCCGCAATGCAGGAGACCCAGGGTGAATCCCAGGTTGGAAAGATCCCCTGGAGGAGGAAATGACAACCCATCCAGTATTCTTGCCTGAAAAATCCCATGGACAGAGGAGCCTGGTGAGCTACAGTCCAAAAGGGTCACAAAGAGTCAGACGCAACTGAGCAGGCACACACACAAACACGCTGTTAGTGTGACACTAATCTCAGGACTCACTCATTCTACTCAGCCTTCAAGATTGCCCCAGTGATCCTTATCTCCTGGTATTCTTGCTCTTTGTATGGTCCCTTTCACGTTGAATCAGGGCTGACCTCGGTTAACAATAGAATGCAACGGATATGCCGATATGTGACTCCCAGAGCTGGGTCATAAAAGCATTACAGCTCCTTCCTTGGTCTTGATATGTAGCTGTGGAGAAAGCCAGTTGCCATATTGTGAGGATGCTCAAGCAGCCTCCTGGAGACAATGATGTGGAGGGGAACAAACTTTACAGCCATGTGAGTGAGCCATTCAGTCTGGGGTTAATTTGCTGTACAACAACAACTGGAGATAAGGACATAAGAGGAGGTAATATGTGTGAAACCACTGGAGCAGTGCCTGGCACACAGTTCTTCCTGGGGCTGAAAGGGACTTTCTGGCAGGTGTGGCCATTTCCTCAGTAACATACCTAACAGATGCTCAGACTGTCAGTAAACCTGGCGGTCCCTTACATATACTTCACATGTAGTTTTGTTTGAAAGAGAGGCTAAATATCTTAGCCTCCTGAAGCAAGGGTAAGACGATGGAGGAGCCCGTGTAAGGCAGTTCATGAGCAGTCTCTCCTTTATGGGAAGTGTCCTTCTGGCCCTCTGAGCCTGTCTGGCCACAGACCTTCCCGTAATGTTTTTCCTTTATAAAAACCTAGGATTAGAACACTACAGCCCATGAATAACTCCCCTGTTTTTGTAAGTAAAGCTGTATTAGAACTCAGCCATGCTCGTTCATTTGTGTATTGTCTAATGCTATTTATGTGCTGCAAGAGCAGAACTACAGAGATATCAGGGCTTCCGTGGTGGCTCAGTGACTAAGAATCTGCCCACCAATGCAGGAGACGTGGGAGATGCAGGTTTTGTTTCCTGGGTTGGGAAGATCCCCTGGAAAAGGAAATGGCAATTCACTCCAGTATTCTTGCCTGGGAAATCTTATGGACAGAGGAGTCTGGCGGGATATAGTCCATGGGGTCTCAAAAAGTCAGACTCTACTGAGCAACTAAACAACAAGAGATATGGTGTATGCCCTGCAAGGCCTAAAATACTATCAGGCCTTCTAAGGGAGAGTTTGCTGACTCCTCGTAAAATGGTCAAAGCATTGCTGGCTAGCTTAGCTGAGAGCCAAAGAGGCAGTCTGAGTTGTCTGTTCCCTGTTCCCAGCTCTACAGAGGACAAAGGGGCACCATGGCTCTTCTCTCTCTCTCTCCCTCTCTCTCTCTCTCTCTCTCTCTCTCTCTCTCTCTCTCTCTCTCATGATGAAGGACTTTCCAATAGGATGGACAATAGAAATGTCAAGTGGAATCCCACCAATCCTGACACATGAGCCCAAGAGAGATCTACCCTCCTGCCTTCATTATCTCTTCCTATGTAGCAGATTACCCCAAAACTTGGTGCCTTAAAACAATGAACAGTTCTTATCTCTCACGGTTTCTATGGGTTGGGAATCTAAGGAGTTGATTAGGTTGGTGGTTCAGGTTTGGGTCTTTGATGACATCAAGATGTTGGCTGGGCAGGTGAATTCTTTACCACTGTGCCACCTGGGAAGCCCCACACCTATATTAATGGTTCTCAATCCAGGGTCACTGTGACCTCCAGGGGACATCTAGCATTGTCTTCAGACTTTTGGTTGTCACTACTGGGTCGGGAGAGAAGTACCATTGGGAATACTAATGACCTTTGATGTACTGGGGCCAGAGATGTGTTAAACATCCTACAATGCAAGGACAGCCCCCTACAACAAAGAATTACCTGACCCAAAATGTTAACATGGCTGAGGTTGGGAACCCCTGATCTGTATGATCACACTTTATATTCAGTTTTGCAGTCACACTTAGTATTGGATCATGCACATTTTCTCATGTCAAAACGTATTTTACCTTATCTCTTTGTATTCTTCATTCAATAATACATTTTTAAATGAGAAATGAAAAAAAAAAAAGATGTTGGCTGGGCCTGTGGTCACCTGAAGGCTTGATGGGGGCTGAAGATCTGATACCAAGGTGGCTCCATCACCTGGCTGCCAAGTCTCTGTTGGGAGTTGACAGGTGGCTTCTCTCCCACCCCAGGAGGAACTCTCTTTCCTCCCCTCTCTTCTTTAAGCTGGGCAAGTTGTTCCATGGTGTTTTGGCTTTTCTAAAAGCTGCCCTAGAGCCTGGGGTATTCATGACAAGTGATCAGCAAACCTCATCTCAGGTTGCTGGAAGAATTACACTCTCATACTAGTCTGGGCAAAAGGCTGAAGCCCCTCCTCCACCTCCTCCCCCAAATCCTGGCAGCTGGGCGAGGGTGGCACCTAGGCTGGCTGTGCAAGGCCTGCAGAGAGATGGGCAACTGCAAGTCCAGAGTCATCCTACATGGAAAGCAAGCCCCCTTACTCTGAGACTCCCTCCTCGATCACCCCAGTCAACTGTCTGGGCCTCTCCCTTGCCCTCCAAAACAGCACTGTGATACTTAGGACATATATTTATTACATTAACAGCTGGAGAACAGCCATATCTTTTCCCAACCAGAGTGTAAGCTGTGGAATGAAGAGCCTTCTGACCCTCTTCCTGTCCTCTGCACACCCGGCCCTGCGCCTGGAGATGAGTCAGAGGTTACAAATGTTTGTCGAGTGACTGTTCACTGACAGCATAACACACAGGCTGCAGACCCTGCCTCCCGAGGCCTAAAATAGCAGATGTTGTGGTCAGTGGGGCAGTGGAAAGCAGGGTGCCTCTCAGGGCCCATGCAGGTAATTGAGAGTCAGCTGACAGGTAGGAACACCCCAGCCCACTACAGCCCCATGTGTTTCTCCAGGCTGTAAGCAGGACCTGTCCTGGAGGCCACCCCAGAGAGGAGGCAAGCCTGGCAATCTGCTGGTCTGCAGGCTGAGGCTGTTTCCCCTGAGATTCCAGGCCTTCTGGAGCGAGGTCTCAAGTTACACCTCCCTCCCCAGCTCCCCAGCATTTGATGGGAGCTGCTTCAGGACAGGGCCTTCACCACCACCCCATTAGTGCAGGAAATATTTGCCAGAGAGCGTCACCTTCCAGGAGGAGAATGACAACTGAAGATCTATGCTTCATGTGTCCCAGGACTCTTTTAGCTGTGATGGTTTCCTTAATCCTTCCTCTCTCCCAGTCAGCACAGACACCTGCGGGCCTTCCACACACTGCATCCCGTTTAAGTTTAGAAAGTGACCTAACAATTATACCTCCTGGCAATAGCCTTGCAAGTGCCCTGGTGTACACAGCCTGGTGTGTCTACATGGCAATGCTGACGCAAGACGAGGAGATGTTCCATATAGGTAAATAATAGAATAACCACAACACTGAACACTGTGCTAAATATTTCATACATACCACCATATGTAAGACTCAGGACAACCATAGAAGGTGGGAATGTCACTATCCCCATTTTCAGATGAATAAATGGAGGCTTAGGCGTGTTGAGACGCTTCCAGAGTCACCCAGCTGGGAAGTGGTGCCATCAGGATTCAAATTCAGGAGGGTCTGGCTTCAAAGCACAAGCTCTTACTACTCATGGGCCTCTCCTGCCTGCAGGCCTGTGCTCCAGCTGTCATCTGCTACAGGCAGGGACACTTAAGACACCTACTTTATGCCCAAGTTTTCAACCCAGCCAGGAGAGCAAAGATTAACATATTTTTAAAATCACAGGGAGTTCCCTGGTGTTCCAGTGCAGAGGGTACAGGTTTGATCCCTGGTTGGGGAGCTCAGATCCCACATGCCTTGCAGTCAAAACACCAAAACATAAAACAGAAGCAAATTGTAACAAATTCAATAAATACTTTAAAATGGTTCATATCAAAAAAGAATCTTTTAAAATATTTCAATAAAATTATATAAGATGTTATTTGTAATAATTATAAATACGCATAGAGTCATCAGACAATGGTGATTCATTCTGTAAATATTTAAGGGAGGAAGAGAGTTTGAGGAAAAACTACACAAAGGAACCTAAAAAAATAGAACCTTCTTTCCCTATGGTTCAGTTTTTTTCTATCTTGAACGTGTAATCTTTAGTCATCATCCATCCCCATTGTCATCTCTTGGCTAAGACATCCATCAACTTGGCAAGTCCCAGGCAAAAGGGGCTCCGTCTCTGAGTCCTTGCTTTACCAGGTCTCATTTGCAAAGTAAGTGGATGTATTAAAGAACATGAGTGTGCTTCTATCACTAGGGATCCAGAGTTCAGCATTGGCACCACACAGCCATTAATCCTAAACATCCATTCTCATGAATAACACAACTCAGGCCCAGGAAAACACTTCACATCTCTTGCCCTGTGTTTGTCCAATCAAAAAGAAACTGTCCACAAGTCAGGAAGCTTTGTGGCTGTGCTGCCACCAATCTTGGAGATGAACTCCCTTCAGAGCATAGGCGGGATGTGAGCAGCGGATACACTTAGGTAAGAGTCAAGGCTGCTGCTGCTGCTGCTAAGTTGCTTCAGTTGTCTCCTACTCTGTGCGACCCCATAGACAGCAGCCCACCAGGCTCCCCCATCCCTGGGATTCTCCAGGCAAGAACACTGGAGTGGGTTGCTATTTCTTTCTCCAATGCATGAAGGTAAAAAGTGAAAGTGAAGTCGCTCAGTTGTATCCAACTCCTAGCAATCCCATGGACTGCAGCCTACCAGGCTCCTCCATCCATGGGATTTTCCAGGCAAGAGTACGGGAGTGGGTTGCCATTGCCTTCTCTGAGACTCAAGGCTAAGACATTATATTCTTGCTCCTAGATATGAATGTAACAGATTCATACAGAGGGAAGTTGCCTCTCTTTGTCTCACTGAATGTTTCTTGTTTCTCTCCATGTTCCAGTGGGTGGTCCCAGAGGCACTCAAGAATTAACACATACACAAATTTTGAATCACTATGTTATACACTTGAAACTATTATAATGTAATATGTCAATTGTACCTCAGTTTTAAAAATCAATGCTGTATTTACAACAATTACACAAGGGCTATTTTGTGATAATAAACAAATCATAATACTTTTTTTTATTGGCAGGCCCAGCCATAATATACCAGAGGCATCAGACTAATTCTTTATATTTACCACAGACAGACACTGAAAGCTAGAATCATGTTATCTATTTATGTTACCACCTGCACATTTTATTTCAGGTAGCATAGTTTTATTTTTATATTCATAAAAACATTTTTAAACATTCAATTGCATTTTTAAGAGATTAAGTAGCAACTCCACCTTAGTTTTAAGGTAAAATTTTACCTTAATGTTGATTTTCAAAGTTGATATGAATTGATTATCATTTATATTTTATATTTCAACAGATTACTTTGCATATTTATTTGCATAAATATTCAGTCACATAAAAACATTGGATGGGTTCACATCCCACTCCAGTCACACTCACTTTTCTCCCCACAACTTGAGCTGGAAAACAGTGGGCTGTCTAAGTGTGGAGCCCTTACCATCAGCACCTGATTCAGCAGGAAGCACGTAAAAGGCTCTTTGAATGGGGCAGGAGGGGCCTCTCTTACAAACTTTCAGTGGCCACTATGTATGCTGTTCACTTCCTTACTTTGTCTCGCTTTAACCTTGGCCTTCTGACTGTCCCTTGGAACCTAACTATTCACACAGCTTGCAGATTGCCTTGATCGTCAGTGTGAGCACTGCCCTTCTGAACCAAGTCTTTGTCAACTGGCTTTGATCATCACCATCACCCTCTTCTTCCCAACAAGTATCCCTCACATCCATTGGCCTAGTGTGAAACAGTTCACGAGTACAAATATTGGGTTGGCCAAAAAGTAAGATGTTATGCAAAAAGCTAAACATTTTGACCAACTCAGTATATGCTATAAAACTGCTCTTGTCCCCTCAAGAATACATAGAGAATGGTCTCCTTCATCACTCATTTCATATATAAACCATTTGTACAGACCACCCTGACCCTGGCCTCACTAGGCCCCCTCTCAGAGTAACTCATAAATCATTTAGACTAGAAAGGAGATTGACCAGTTCATCACACTTTTCACAATTGGGGAAACTAAGGCACGTGGGGAGGAAATGACTTGCTTGTGATCACACAACAAGAACACTGGAACTAGAGCCAGCTCTCCAGACTCCCAGCCCAGCACCCCTTCTCTTGCTCCACACCACCTAGTTAAGTAATTGTGATTCCTGCAGCACCCAACCCTGTCATCTCTCCATGACATCCTAAACAACAGTTATTATGAACTGTGGGCCAGAAATTTGACACTGAGTGTGCCAAAGCAAAGCAAGAGAGGCTATTTCATCAATGACAAAATGGCAGTCTTCAAAATTGAGTTGCAGGGCTTCTGCCGCCCTGAGAGTCTGCATGCCTTTCTAGAGACTAAACATTTTCACAGTTCCTTTGGCCCAAGGGTTATTTTCTTGTTGGAAAAAATTGGAAAATTCCCCCTTACAGATGGTGACAAAAATAACTTCAGCTGGACTAGTTCAGAGACAAAGGTTCTTCTGAAACTGAAGGAGGATAGAGTAGCCAGGGGATGCAAATATTTACTTTATACAAAATACTGAATGTTTCTTCTGGGTTTCTTTTTATCTGGTGATGTCTAAGAACTCCTAACTGGCTTGTTAGAGAGAAGCTGGGTCGTGTGGGTCATAGGAGGAGCTGGGCAGTCTTGAGCCTACAGAAGTAGGCCAAGGTCACTGGGGTCCCCTGTCTGGCTATGGTTGTTAGGAACTGCAGCCCACAGACCCTGGATGGAGAATGGAATATTTCTTCGTGGGGGAACATCCACCCGCCCAGATGAGCCCCTCGCTAGAGATAGAATTATCAAAAGTCTGAGGCCCTATTTTTATTACTTATCTTCAAAAATGTACTTCTTCCTAATGAATTAATGCTTTGGGCATTGAAATTTTTCTTGTTACAATTCATTTCTTGATATCAGACTAATTTATGTGCATTTCATTGATTTCAGAATGGATTCTCTTTTTTCTTGGTTGCACTGGGTCTTTGTTACTACACATGGGCTTTTTCTAGTTACGGCCAGTAGGGGCTTGTCTTGTTGCAGAGCACAGGCTCTGGGCGCACAGACTTCGGTAGTTGTGAAGTACTGCAGCGGTCCATACCAGTTGGAGCACATGGGCTTTGTTGTCCAGTGGCATGTGGAATCTTCCTAGACCAGGGATTGAACACGTGACTCCTGCACTGGCGGGCAGATTCGTATCCACTGTACCATCAGGGAAGTCCATAGTCAGTTCATTTTTATCTGAATATTCTCAATTATTTAGCTAAAGAAAAATGAGTTTCTTTAAGGAAAAAACCTAAGTCAGTATCTGTGTTTAAAATATTCCACCCAGGAGACAAACCTGAAAAAAAAAAAATGTAACTGTTGGAAACACTGAAACTGTCGGCAAATTCAGGTGTCACGGAAGAGAGATTTCTCCTGTGAGATTAAGGAAATCAGCTGGCCATAACATCTATTCTGAGAACCCACTGATGTGTTCACAAATGCTTACAGCTGCATTGTCATGAGTGACTGTAAATATTGCCTAACAGCAGGTTACCATCTTCTGGGAATGGTTTCAGTTTGTTACATGAAGTCACAGATAAAGGTTCTTACTTGCCAGAGTTTGGAATTGCCCTGGAAAGGCCAGTACAAGTAACGAGCCTTAAGTGTCACTAGCTTCACAATGAATTTGTCCTGTAAACCATAAAAGGCAGTTGGCTCAGATTCCCAAGGGTCATTTTACCTATACTTTAAAAACCTACCTTAGAGGCAATGAGATGGAAATAGCGGTGAACTGGGGTTACAGCATTATCCTGGGGTATGACTAGACCAGGAGAGAAAGAGCATCAGATTCAAACTGTGTGACTTTGGGTGATGTTTTACATACCATAAATAAAATGGTATTAGTAACACTTCATATTAATATCAATACTTCTATAAACATGATTAATAATGCTAGTCTGATCCACTGCACAGAGGTGATAATCAGATTGTAAAAGATCTAGAAAAGTACTTTATAAACTACAAAGTACTTTGTGAAAATGTATATATATATATATATATATATAGTTCACTCAGTCATGCATTCCTTCAATGTTTATTGAGTACCTACTATGTGCTAGGCACTGTTCCAATATTAGAGATGAAGCATTAAATAAATATTATCTTCATAATAGATAAAACTGATTTTCTTCCTGACCTCTAAGCTGAAGTGTTCTTTGACATGGTGCTCAGTCTCCAAGATGGTCCCCAGTGACCCTCAACTCTATTATCTGTGCCCTTATGTTGCCCCACCACACTGAATCTGACCTATGTGACCAATTGAATATGGTAGAAGTGACATCTGAAGCTCCCAAGGTTAAGTCATAAAAGACATTGCTGCTCCATCCTTGGTCTCTTGGATTACTTGCTCTGGAGAAAGCCAGCCACCATGTCATGGGAACACTTACGAAGCTACATAGAGACCTATGGGGAGAAATACAGTGTTCTCAGCACTCAGCACCAAGTTGTATGCATTATATTGGAAATAAACCCTTCAGCACCAGATGAACCTTTAGATAATTGCAATCCATCCGACATCTTAACTACAACCTCATGAAAAGTCCCGAGTCATAGTCATCAACTAAACTTACACTTCTTAATATTTGACCCACAGAACCTGTGAGAGACATTCAGTTCAGTTCAGTCACTCAGTTGTATCTGACTGTGACCCCATGGACTGCAGCACTCCAGGCCTCCCTGTCCATCACCAACTCGCGGAGTTCACTCAAACTCATGTTCATTGACTTGGTGATACTACCTAACCATCTCATCCTCTGTCGTCCCCTTCTCCTCCTGCCTTCAATCTTTCCCAATATCAGATTTTTTTCAAATGAGTCAGCTCTTCACATCAGGTGGCCAAAGTATTGGAGTTTCAGCTTCAACATCAGTCCTTCCAATTCTACACCCAGGACTAATCTCCTTTAGGATGGACTGGTTGGATCTCCTTGCAATCCAAGGGACTCTCAAGAGTCTTCTCCAACACCACACTCCAAAAGCATCAATTCTTTGGCACTCAGCTTTCTTTATAGTCCAACTCTCACATCATATAGGACTACTGGAAAAACCATAGCCTTGACTAGATGGAGCTTTGTGGACAAAGTAATGTCTCTGCTTTTTAATGTGCCATCTAGGTTGGTCATAACTTTCCTTCCTAGGAGTAAGCGTCTTTTAATTTCATGGCTGCAGTCACCATCTGCAGTGATTTTGGAGCCAAAAAATGAAGTCAGCCACTGTTTCCACTGTTTTCCCATCTATTTGCCATGAAGCAATGGGACTAGATGCCATGATCTTAGTTTTCTGAATATTGAGATTTAAGCCAACTTTTTCACTCTCCTCTTTCACTTTTATCAAGAGGCTCTTCTTCACTTTCTGCCATAAGGGTGGTGTCATCTGCATATCTGAGGTTATTGATATTTTTTCCGGCAATCTTGATTCCAGCTTGTGCTTCCTCCACCCCAGCGTTTCTCATGATGTACTCTGCATATAAGTTAAATAAACAAGGTAAAAATATACAGCCTTGACATACTCCTTTTCCTATTTGGATCAGATCAGATCAGATCAGATCAGTCGCTCAGTCGTGTCCGACTCTTTGCGACCCCATGAACCGCAGCACGCCAGGCCTCCCTGTCCATCACCAGCTCCCAGAGGTCACCCAGACTCACACCCATCAAGTCAGTGATGCCATCCAGCCATCTCATCCTCTGTCGTCCCCTTCTCCTCCTGCCCTCAATCCCTCCCAGCATCAGAGTCTTCTCCAATGAGTCAACTCTTTGCATGAGGTGGCCAAAATACTGGAGTTTCAGCTTTAGCATCATTCCTTCCAAAGAAATTCCAGGATTGATCTCCTTCAGAATGGACTGGTTGGATCTCCTTGCAGTCCAAGGGACTCTCAAGAGTCTTCTCCAGCACCACAGTTCAAAAGCATCAATTCTTCGGCGCTCAGCCTTCTTCACAGTCCAGCTCTCACATCCATACATGACCACAGGAAAGACCATAGCCTTGACTAGGCGAACCTTTGTTGGTAAAGTAATGTCTCTGCTTTTGAATATGCTATCTAGGTTGGTCATAACTTTCCTTCCAAGGAGTAAGCGTCTTTTAATTTCATGGCTGCAGTCACCATCTGCAGTGATTTTGGAGCCCAGAAAAACAAAGTCTGACACTGTTTCCACTGTTTCCCCATCTATTTCCCATGCAGTGATGGGACCAGATGCCATGATCTTCGTTTTCTGAATGTTGAGCTTTAAGCCAACCCTTTCACTCTCCACTTTCACTTTCATCAAGAGGCTTTTTAGCCCCTCTTCACTTTCTGCCATAAGAGTGGTGTCATCTGCATATCTGAGGTTATTGATATTTCTCCCGGCAATCTTGATTCCAACTTGTGTTTCTTCCAGTCCAGCATTTCTCATGATGTACTCTGCATATAAGTTAAATAAACATTGTGACAATATGCAGCCTTGATGTACTCCTTTTCCTATTTGGAACCAGTCTGTTGTTCCATGACCAGTTCTAACTGTTGCTTCCTGACCTGCATACAGATTTCTTAAGAGGCAGATCAGGTGGTCTGGTATTCCCATCTCTTTCAGAATTTTCCATAGTTTATTGTGATCCACACAGTCAAAGGCTTTGGCATAGTCAATAAAGCAGAAATAGATGTTTTTCTGGAACTCTCTTGCTTTTTCCATGATCCAGCGGATGTTGGCAATTTGATCTCTGGTTCCTCTGCCTTTTCTAAAACCAGCTTGAACATCAGGAAGTTCACGGTTCACATATTGCTGAAGCCTGGCTTGGAGAATTTTGAGCATTACTTTACTAGCGTGTGAGATGAGTGCAATTGTTCGGTAGTTTGAGCACTCCTTGGCATTGCCTTTCTTTGGGATTGGGATGAAAACTGACCTTTTCCAATCTTGGAACCAGTCTGGTATTCCCATCTCTTTCAGAATTTTCCACAGTTTATTGTGATCCACACAGTCAAAGGCTTTGGCATAGTCAATAAAGCAGAAATAGATGTTTTCTGGAACTCTCTTGCTTCTTCCATGATCCAGTGGATGTTGGCAATTTGATCTCCGGTTCCTCTGCCTTTTCTAAAACCAGCTTGAACATCAGGAAGTTCACGGTTCACATATTGCTGAAGCCTGGCTTGGAGAATTTTGAGCATTACTTTACTAGTGTGTGAGATGAGTGTAATTGTGTGGTAGTTTGAGCATTCTTTGGCATTGCCTTTCTTTGGGATTGGAATGAAAACTGACCTTTCCCAGTCCTGTGGCCACTGCTGAGTTTTCCAAATTTGCTGACATATCAAGTGCAGCACTTTCACAGCATCATCTTTCAGGATTTGAAATAGCTCAACTGGAATTCCTTCACCTCCACTAGTTTTGTTTGTAGTGATACTTTCTAAGGCCCACTTTACTTCACAATCCAGGATGTCTGGCTCTAGGTGAGTGATCACACCATCGTGATTATCTGGGTCGTGAAGATCTTTTTTATACAGTTCTTCTGTGTATTCTTGCCTCCTCTTCTTAATATCTTCTGTTTCTGTTAGGTCCATACCATTTCTGTCCTTTATTGAGCCCATCTTTGCATGAAATGTTCCCTTGGTACATTTTTATACTAATGTACCATTTATACTAATAATGAGAGACATTATTTTTCTCTTATTTTAAGCTACTAGATGTTGAAGTTATTTGTTATATAGCAACAGATAACCAACAGTCTTGGTCAAATAATTCTCCCATAAGGGAAAATGAACAAGGCCACATTTGGCTTAATATCACTACAAACTCATGTTTACTGCCTCTCATTTGTCATTTGGCTGGGCAACATTGTTCCCATAGCACCAACCGTGTAAAACAGTTCAGTCAGTTAAGTCGCTCAGTCATGTCCAACTCTTTGCGACCCCATGGACTGCAGCACGCTAGGCCTCCCTGTCCGTCACCTACTCCCGGAGTTGACTCACACTCATGTCCATTGAGTTGGTGATGCCATCCAACCATCTCATCCTCTGTCATCCCCCTCCTCCTGCCTTCAATCTTTCCCGGCATTAGGGTCTTACCATGTAGATGGTGCTTCATAAATAAGTGCTTGCTGGCTATTGGGTTAATGATTTTAAAACCACTGAGCACAACAGTGGCTTAGAGGGCAGGAAACAGGTCACACAAGGTTGGCCAAGACACAAGAGACCCACCAAAGCAAGTCAGGTTGTGGAGAATGGTCTCACCCATAGGTGATCTAGAAGTCCAGAGGGATGGGCTGGCCTACAGGAGGTTTGGAGATAACCAGTAAACATTCTCTTGGCTAGCCAGGCAGATCCAGACTAGGTCCATATTGGAGGGAGGGAAGTATTAGGTATAATTTGGAGAGAAGGTAGGTACTGGGACTCAAAGACAAGACTCCAGACTAAGAAAAGGCTGTAATGTGAAGCATGAGGGACAAGATAAAGAAATCCAGTCTCAGAAGCTTAGGGAATAAGTGGTGAATGAGTCAGAAGCCCAGACCTGGAACTCAAGCCAGCTTAAGCAAAGCTATAGACCAGCTGCCAGACTGATTCAGCACATGTCTACAGGACTGCAGCTCTAGGTCCTGCCATTCCCCCATCTGAGATCTTGCTTGATCCAGGAGCCCAAAACAGAGTACAGTGTGCAGCAGAGACAGTTAAAGAGGCTCCCTATCTGGTGAAGTAGAGAAAGGAATGGGCAGAAATCAGATCCATCTGTGAGTTGGGAGAGGGATCCAGCTGGTATAAAGTGTTAAATCTCTTTCCTCAAAGTAGAGAGACGTAAACCAAACCATGAGCTGAAATGTTTGCTGATTTCAACTTCTGAGCCTCCATTGGAACTGCTTTTTCATTATTGTTGCTGGTCCATGGCCAAGTAGACTCTTGTGGTTTCTTTGTGCTTCCTTCTCCCTGGCCACTTGGGGATCAAGGGTCAACTAGATCGATGGATTCAAGCAGTCTAGAGAATCGAGTCTACGCAGCAGGATGGTTAAGAAAAGCAGACAAGCATGCAGATGACTTCCACAGATTCTCAAGGGACTCAGGGGTGAGTGTTTAAGATCAACACTCTCCTCTGGAGAGTGAACCAGCCACCAGGTGTCAAGGGCACTCTAGCACATAACTGCCTTCACAGAATGTCCTGACTCTTCAGCCCAATCTCTCCTCCCAATCGCACCCTCACCTTTCTGCTCTCTCTCCTCTGCCACCTCAGCTACCTTTTGGATTTTTCACCCATTATGGCCCCCTTCAAGAAGCAACAGTTAGAACTGGACATGGAACTACAGACTGGTTCCAAATAGGAAAAGGAGTACATCAAGGCTGCATATTGTCACCCTGCTTATTTAACTTATATGCAGACTACATCATGAGAAATGCTGGGCTGGAAGAAGCACAAGCTGAAATCAAGATTTCCAGGAGAAATATCAATAACCTAAGATATGCAGATGACACCACCCTTATGGCAGAAAGTGAAAAGCAACTAAAAAACCTCTTGATGAAAGTGAAAGAGGAGAGTGAAAAAGTTGGCTTAAAGCTCAACATTCAGAAAACGAAGATCATGGCATCTGGTCCCATCACTTCATGGGAAATAGATGAGGAAACAGTGGAAACAGTGACAGACTTTGTTTTTGGGGGCTCCAAAATCACTGCAGATGGTGACTGCAGCCATGAAATTAAAAGACAGTTACTCCTTGGAAAGGAAGTTATGACCAACCTAGACAGCATATTAAAAAGCAGAGACATTACTTTGCCAACAAAGGTCCATCTAGTTAAGGCTATTGTTTTTCCAGTGGTCATGTGTGGATGTGAGAGTTGGACTGTGAAGAAAGCTGAGAGCTGAAGAATTGGTGCTTTTGAACTGTGGTGTTGAAGAAGACTCTTGAGAGTCCCTTGGACTGGAAAGAGGTCCAACCAGTCCATCCTAAAGGAGATTAGTCATGGGTGTTCATTGTAAGGACTGATGTTGAAGCTGAAACTCCAGTACTTTGGCCACCACATGTGAAGAGTTGACTCATTGGAAAAGACCCTGATGCTGGGAGGGATTGGGGGCAGAAGAAGGGGACGACAGAGGATGAGATGGTTAGATGGCATCACTGATCTGATGGAGGTGAGTTTGAGTAAACTCTGGGTGTTGGTGATGGACAGCGAGGCCTGGCGTGCTGCAGTTCATGGGGTCGCAAAGAGTCAGACACGACCGAGCGACTGAACTGAATGGCCCCCTTGGTTTGTTTGTTTTAATTGGGGTATAGTTGCTTTACAATGTTGTGTTAGTTTCTGCTGTACAATGAGGTAAATCAGCTATATGTATACACATATTCCCTCCCTCTTGGACCTCCCTCCCTGTATCCCGTCATCTAGGTCCTCACAGAGCACTGAGCTGAGCTCCCCATGCTATACTGTAGGTTCCCACTAACTATCTATTTCACATGTGGCAGTGTACGTACATTAATCCCAGTCTCCCAATTCATCCCACTGCCCCTTGTTTGTTTGTATTTTTTAATCTTCCCCCAACTATGATTTTTCATCCTCAATCTAGCAAAGCATCCTTGAGCTGCTGCTATAAGTAATGCCCTTCCCTGCTCACCCAGCAGTTGGACCTTCTTAGCTGGGCACCCATCCCACAGTTAGAGTGTTCTCTATTCTCTCCTCAATGTTTTCTAGTTCTTGAGTCTGAGTTTACCTAGATTTGCCATGAGGGGGGCCTTTTACACATCCTTCCGTACCAAAATCTCAAGGGAAGCTGTCTCTGCTTAACTACACCATCATAGTTTTTTTCCCCCCTCTTGTGGGCTGTCGACAATGGACAATGTCTCTGAACAGATAACAATGAAACTCTAGTGATGACACCATATCGTGAGTCTCCAATGAGGAGTCAAGTCAAGAAACTTCACTGGCAAAAGGACTGAGCCCAAGAGCTCTGGGGATAATCAAATGGAAACAAAATAAAGAGTAACCAAAATAAAGTTCTCATTTCCCCAAATATCTTTGCCTTCTATAGCTTGATCCTCTAACCACAAAAAGGATAATACAATGTGAAATGACACATTCCCATCCAAATTCCTTTTTCCCACTCTAGAGACTGCTTGTGGCTTTGTAACATCTCTTACTTTTTCAAATTTATAAAATTTTCCGGGTATTCTTTCCAAAACTAAATTCCTCCCCCTACCCAAATCACCCAGATGCTATGTAGATTTGTCCTGAGTTCTCCATGTAAACCTCTGCCCTTTCTACTCTTGATGGGAGTTTTTCTACAGCAGTTTCTCTAACAGCATTCACCAGTATGAACTGAACTAACACAAGTCATTGTGCCTTCCTTGAGCTGTAAGAATTGTTATTACTGGAAGTGTTTCTGAACTAAATCAAATTGGGCTCTGGTTCCTCACAATCCAAATTCAGTGTAAAGTCTGATTTTGGTCATTTTTTGGTAGTTTCTCTGCTTTCTCTTTGGGGCTTTCATGACCCATAAGCAAGTCCTTTAGTTGTGGTTCCTCATGGTCACAGTTGAGGTCCCTGGTCTAAGCTTGTGGAGTCCCTCTAAAAGTGCTGCTGCTAAGTCGCTTCAGTCGTGTCCGACTCTGTGCGACCCCATAGACGGCAGCCCACCAGGCTCCCCCGTCCCTCTCCAGGCAAGAATACTGGAGTGGGTTGCCATTTCCTTCTCCAATGCATGAAAGTGAAAAGTGAAAGTGAAGTCGCTCAGTCGTGTCCGACTCTTTGCGACCCCATGGACTGCAGCCTACCAGGCTCCTCCATCCATGGGATTTTCCAGGCCAGAGTACTGGAGTGGGGTGCCATTGCCTTCTCCGCTCTAAAGGTGAGCTGCTCCACAAACATATCCATGACCACCATGCCACACTCAGGCATGGGACAGAAACCAAAGTTGTGTAAGTATGGTGTTTGCACCTAGGTCCTTAAGCATCCAAGCAGCCATCCCACCCTGGGTCCTGCCACCCTCAGGAATGAAGGTCTCCCATCATCTCTCCAATCCAAACCCCAAGCCCCTGACCCCTTCTCCCTAGGACAACCAAGACTTCCTCTTAACCAGATCTTGTAAAACATCCCAGATCCTGGCTCCTGGAATCACACACACACGCACACACAATGAAGCTGTTTGTTATCAACCCTCGACCCCATTCTCATCCTCCAGGGGAAGATGTGCAGGGCTCAACAAAAGGCAGCTCACTGGCTGCCCTATCCAGTGAGGCTCAAGAGAGAAGTAACTTTCTCTTCTGCTGAGGAGCCCACAGCATCACAAAGATGACTCTCATTTGTCATAACTTGATCATTCATTTGCAATCACCTTTCCATGTTCTTGATTCTAAAATAATCTACACCTTTAGAGCAGAAGGTCCACAGAATAGAACTCACAGGTCAGGGGCTCAATGAAGCTTGGTTGGCAAGTACTGAAGAATGAAATGAAACTTGCCTTGCTTCTTGCAGCTCGGGCACAGTACAGTTTGAGGGAATAAGCTAAGACTTCAAGATCAGATCAGATCAGATCAGTCGCTCAGTCGTGTCTGACTCTTTGACTCCATGAATTGCAGTATGCCAGGCCTCCCTGTCCATCACCAACTCCTGGAGGTCACTCAGACTCACATCCATCGAGTCAGTGATGCCATCCAGCCATCTCATCCTCTGTCGTCCCCTTCTCCTCTTGCCCCCAATCCCTCCCAGTATCAGAGTCCTTTCCAATGAGTCAACTCTTCACATCAGGTGGCCAAAATACTGGAGTTTCAGCTTTAGCATCAGTCCTTCCAAAGAAATCCTAGGGCTGATCTCCTTCAGAATGGACTGGTTGGATGTCCTTGCAGTCCAAGGGACTCTCAAGAGTCTTCTCCAGCACCACAGTTCAAAAGCATCAATTCTTCGGCGCTCAGCCTTCTTCACAGTCCAGCTCTCACATCCATACATGACCACAGGAAAAACCATAGCCTTGACTAGACGAATCTTTGTTGGCAAAGTAATGTCTCTGCTTTTCAATATGCTGTCTAGGTTGGTCATAACTTTCCTTCCAAGGAGTAAGCGTCTTTTAATTTCATGGCTGCAATCACCATCTCCACTGATTTTGGAGCCCAGAAAAATAAAGTCTGACACTGTTTCCACTGTTTCCCCATATATTTCCCATGCAGTGATGGGACCGGATGCCATGATCTTCGTTTTCTGAATGTTGAGCTTTAAGCCAACTTTTTCACTCTCCACTTTCACTTTCATCAAGAGGCTTTTGAGTTCCTCTTCACTTTCTGCCATAAGGGTGGTGTCATCTGCATATCTGAGGTTATTGATATTTCTCCCGGTAATCTTGATACCAACTTGTGTTTCTTCCAGTCCAGCGTTTCTCATGATGTACTCTGCATATAAGTTAAATAAACAGGGTGACAATATACAGCCTTGACGTACTCCTTTTCCTCTTTGGAACCAGTCTGTTGTTCCATGTCTGGTTCTAACTGTTGCTTCCTGACCTGCATACAGATTTCTCAAGAGGCAGATCAGGTGGTCTGGTATTCCCATCTCTTTCAGAATTTTCCACAGTTGATTGTGATCCACACAGTCAAAGGCTTTGGCATAGTCAATAAAGCAAAAATAGATGTTTTTCTGGAACTCTCTTGCTTTTTCCATGATCCAGCGGATGTTGGCAATTTGATCTCTGGTTCCTCTGCCTTTTCTAAAACCAGCTTGAACATCAGGAAGTTCACGGTTCACAGATTGCTGAAGCCTGGCTTGGAGAATTTTGAGCATTACTTTCCTAGCATGTAAGATGAGTGCAATTATGCGATAGTTTGAACATTCTTTGGCATTGCCTTTCTTTGAGATTGGAATGAAAACTGACCTTTTCCAGTCCTGTGGCTACTGCTGAGTTTTCCAAATTTGCTGGCATGTTGAGTGCAGCACTTTCACAGCATCATCTTTCAGGATTTGGAATAGCTCCACTGGAATTCCATCACCTCCACTAGCTTTGTTCGTAGTGATGCTTTCTAAGGCCCACTTGACTTCACATTCCAGGATGTCTGGCTCTAGGTGAGTGATCACACCATCGTGATTATCTGGGTCGTGAAGATCTTTTTTGTACAGTTCTTCTGTGTATTCTTGCCGGCTCTTCTTAATATCTTCTGCTTCTGTTAGGTCCATACCATTTCTGTCCTTTATTGAGCCCATCTTTGCATGAAATGTTCTTTTGGTATCTCTGATTTTCTTGAAGAGATCCCTAGTCTTTCCCATTCTGTTGTTTTCCTCTATTTCTTTGCACTGATTGCTGAAGAAGGCTTTCTTTTCTCTTCTTGCTATTCTTCAGAACTCTGCATTCAGATGCTTATATCTTTCCTTTTCTCCTTTGCTTTTCGCTTCTCTTCTTTTCACAGCTATTTGTAAGGCCTCCCCAGACAGCCATTTTGCTTTTTTTGCATTTCTTTTCCATGGGGATGGTCTTGATCCCTGTCTCCTGTACAATGTCACAAACCTCATTCCATAGTTCATCAGGCACTCTATCTATCAGATCTAGGCCCTTAAATCTATTTCTCACTTCCACTGTATAATCATAAGGGATTTGATTTAGGTCATACCTGAATGGTCTAGTGGTTTTCCCTACTTTCTTCAATTTAAGTCTGAATTTGGCAATAAGGAGTTCATGGTCTGAGCCACAGTCAGTTCCCGCTCTTGTTTTTGCTGACTGTATAGAACTTCTCCATCTTTGGCTGCAAAGAATATAATCAATCTGATTTCAGTGTTGACCATCTGGTGATGTCCACGTGTAGAGTCTTCTCTTGTGTTGTTGGAAGAGGGTGTTTGCTATGACCAGTGCCTTCTCTTGACAGAACTGTTAGCCTTTGCCTTGCTTCATTATGCGCTCCAAGGCCAAATTTGCCTGTTATTCCAGGTGTTTCTTGAGTTCCTACTTTTGCATCCCAGTCCCCTATAATGAAAAGGACATCTTTTTTGGGTGTTAGTTCTAAAAGGTCTTGTAGGTCTTCATAGAACCGTTCAACTTCAGCTTCTTCAGCATTACTGGTTGGGGCATAGACTTGGATTGAATGGTTTGCCTTGGAAACGAACAGAGATCATTCTGTCGTTTTTGAGGTTGCATCCAAGTACTGCATTTCGGACTATTGTTGACCATGATGGCCACTCCATTTCTTCTGAAGGATTCCTGCCCACAGTAGTAGATATAATGGTCATCTGAGTTAAATTCACCCATTCTAGTCCATTTGAGTTCACTGATTCCTAGAATGTCGACATTCACTCTAGCCATCTCTTGTTTGACCACTTCCAATTTGCCTTGATTCATGGACCTGACATTCCAGGTTCCTATGCAATATTGCTCTTTACAGCATTGGACCTTACTTCTATCACCAGACACATCCACAGCTGGGTATTGTTTTTGCTTTGGCTCCATCCCTTCATTCTTTCTGGAGTTATTTCTCCACTGATCTCCAGTAGCATATTGGGCCCCTACTGACCTGGGGAGTTTCTCTTTCAGTATCCTATCATTTTGCCTTTTCATACTGTCCATGGGGTTCTCAAGGCAAGAATACTGAAGTGGTTTGCCATTCCCTTCTCCAGCGGACCACACCCTGTTAGATCTCTCCACCATGACCCGCCCATCCTGGGTTGCCCCACGGGCATGGCTTAGTTTCATTGAGTTAGACAAGGCTGTGGTCCTAGTGTGATTAGATTGACTTCCAAAACTATACTAAACATTTGTGTTTGGTTTGTTGAAACAATTTGTTGCATGTTTGTTTGGCACTGTCAAAGATGGACATGGGATGGGGGAAGGAGAGGGTGTGAAGAATTGAGAGAGTAGCACTGAAACATTGTTACCATTGTTCAGTTGAGTCTCATTCTTTGTAACTCCATGGACTGCAGCTCGCCAGGCTTCCCTGTCCTTCACCATCTCCCAGAGTTTGTGCAAACTCATGTCCACTGAGTCAGTGATGCCATCCAACCATCTCATCCTCTGTCATCCCCTTTTCCTCATGCCCTCAGTCTTTTCCAGCATCAGGGTCTTTCCAATGAGTTTGCTCTTCACATCCAATGGTCAAAGTATTGGAGCTTCAGCTTCAGCATCAGTCCTTCCAATGAATATTCAGGGTTAATTTTCTTTAGGCTTGACTGGTTCAATCTCCTTGCTGTCCAAGGGACTCTCAAGAGTCTTCTGCAGCACCACAGTTTGAAAGCATCAAAACATATAGCATTGAAATATATACATTACCATATGTAAAATTAGATAGCCATTGGATATTTGCTGTGTGATGCAGGGAGCTCAAACTTAGTCCTCTGTGACAACCTAGAGGGGTGGGAAGTGGGAGGGAGGTTCATGGGGGAGGGGAAGACTCTGATGCTGGGAGGGATTGAGGGCAGGAGGAGAAGGGGACGATAGAGGATGAGATGGCTGGATGGCATCACTGACTTGATGGGTGTGAGTCTGAGTGACCTCCGGGAGCTGGTGATGGACAGGGAGGCCTGGCGTGCTGTGGTTCATGGGGTCGCAAAGAGTCGGACACGACTGAGCGACTGATCTGATCTGATGGCTGATTCATGTTGATATAAGGTAGAAGCCAACACAATATTGTAAAGCAATTATCCTCCAATTAAAATAAATTTAAATTGATAAAAAGAAATAGATGATGTGGCCCTGACTCCTGAAGACTTTTATTCTCTAGGTGAAAAGGTATTCACCCATGAGAAAAGGTCAATAATAGTATACAATAACAGTGAAAGTAATATCCCAAGACACATTGGTACATCTCACTGGATTCCTGAAGCAGTCCTGAGTGATAGGTATTCTGATCTCCCATTTTGTAGATGAGGAAACTGAGGCTCAGAGAAGAGAGGGTGTCCTCCCATAAGCTCTGCGTCTGGAAGTGGAAACCTACATGGAACCAGAGGAGACCATGCTCAGCTGTAACCCCTCCCTAGCTTGGTCCCTACCCTCCCTGATCTGCAAATTTCCCAACCTACACCCACAATCTTTCTATGTCTTAAAGGGCAACTGACTCTGTAACAGTCTATAAAAGTTTTATTGTTTCTGCTTTTAGAAAGTTGCTGAATCTCCCCAGCACTTTGTAAATAACATGGTGCCCCAACTGCTGCCCCCACCCTGTCCCTAACCATAGGCCCCCAGGGAAGTCAAGGAAGCTCAGTCAGGGGACTCTGAGGACACAGGCTCTACCTACGGGTTCTCGACCCACCACCCCATCTGTCCCAACTTGCCAAGGTGACAGGTACTGTGGCCCAGGTGAGAGGCATCCTGGCTTTCCAATCTCATTCCACTCTCTGCCCACCAGTCTCCCCGGTACATCAAAAGTTGTTCATTGCTGTCCAGTCACTACTGTTCAGTCCAGCTCTTTGCAACCCCGTAAACTGCAGCACACCAGGCTTCCCTGTCCTTTACCATCTCCCGGAGTTTGCTCAGACTCTTAGCCATTAAGTCAGTGATGTCATCAAAAGACTTACCACTGTTTTCTGGATACTCCTCTTCTCCAGGCTTTGGCTCATGTAGAGTCCTCCTGGAGTGTTTTTCCTCCAGTTATGCTTGTCCAGCACTGCCCGCCTACTCTTAAGCATTAGGTCTAAAAATCACCTTCTCTCTCAATCCTTCCTCAATTTCTTCCATCTGTATATGAGCTCACCAGTCTCTGTAATGCCACAGAATTTCACCTGGATCATCGAAAGGCATTCTTCTCCATATGCTTCTTATTACAGTTATTTGAGAATTTGCCTTGGGGGATAGGAGTGTTCTGAGTCTGTGTCCAGCCTCCACCACTTATGACTTGTGCAAAATTGGGAAACTGAGCCATAAGCAGCTCATCTACAAAATGAGGTTTCTTGAGGATGAAGTGAGATAATAAGGAGGAAAGCACTTACAAACGATAATGGTCTGTAGTTGTGTTACACTTACACTCTCTGCTTCAGTTTGCACATCCAAAAAAATGAGGAGTAGTGGCGTCTCTCTTGGATTTGCAGCAAGGATTAAATGACTTCATGTATGTAAAGGACACTTAGCACAGTTCCCTGCCTCTGGCTCTGCCCCACACATGTGATATGAGCAGAGTTGGGACCATATGTCCAGCTTTATGCTCTTTACTCTGACCATGAATTAGGCAGGACTCAGGGTGCCGCTGTGAACCCTCCTGCATGTGAGTGACTTCTGAAATCTGGGCAGGAATTCCAATGATCTGCAATAATAATTATCATCATAAACAGTTGGTGGTCCCTGCGTTCAGGGAATTGGTTTTGGGGGCCAGGTCTGTGCTGTGATGGGACACCCTCCTCAGGGCGAGAGACTGCAGAGCACGTGTCTATAAAACCAGATTTGATTCTCAGAGCCAGATGAAAGGACTGTAGCTGGATGCTATGCTAGAGTCAGAAATGCCCCTCAAATGGCTGTTTGGGGAGCACTGGTTTACATTTATCAATTAACTCAATTGTCACAACAACCTGATGAAATGAGTACTATTATTTACTCTCATTTTTCAGGTGAAGAAACTGAGGCAGAGAGGTTCAGTGACTTGCCTAATGTCACACAGCTAATAAATGGCAAAATCAGGTTGGGTTAATTCCAAAGTCTATGTTTTTCAAATAGTACTTTGCAACTCCCTAAAAAATATGCAAGTAGAAGTGTGTACCCTTGATTCTGATGTGTGAAATATAAGACAAGACATGTCCTCTTTCATTCATCAATGGTTTATACTAATGACATACCTGGTAGCAAGACAAGCAAGCTTGTTTGTTTTGAGGAATAAATAGGATTCCCTGATCATTTTCCCATGTGTAACTGTTGTAGGAGGAGCAACAGACATGATGGTTCTGTTATGACACTTAATCCTCCTAAAAATTTTATGAGGTGGATATTCTATAGTTTGCAGAAGTAGAAACTGAGGCTAAGAGAGATTAAAGGGCCATCATCCCTACTCAGATTGTTACCCTGTTTGATGCCAAAGACCAGAAAGGCATTTTTATCCCCAAACAAGGCAGTCTGTCTCCTGGCATTGACTTCTAAGATGGGACCCATTCAGTTACTGGGTTGAAAAAGAAGGCTCATATGTGGCCTGGCTTTGCCCTGGATCAGGTATGCTCAGGGAGTGAGTTGTGACACTTGGGGCTTCTGTTTATCTCCAACAATTCCAGGGTTCCCAGGCCCATCAACTCAGCAAGTACCAAAAAAGAGTCACGTTGAACCCACAGTGGGTTCCCTGTAATGGAGGAGCCTGGGGAGCAAGCACCAGCATTTGTGCCCTGCAGGAACTGACTGATGTCTGGGAAGTTGGCCTCCCCAGACGACAGAAGGATGTGAGTAATGGCTCCTCCAGAACATACACCTGGGAGAAACACAGGCTTTGCAGCCAGATGGCTGCTTAGACAGTGAAGTGGATGGAGAGTGAGCAGAGATAAAAACAGGCTAGAGTGATCTTCGTCTTCTCTTTTTCCCTTAGCTGGGACAATACTAGCTGACTTTCCTATTGCTGTTAATAACCTATCAGTACAAGTTATTGTAACTGTACTTTTTCTTTAATTTCATTTATTTTTTATTATTTTTTTTGGTTCACTGGGTCTTTGGTCCCACTGCTGCATGTGGGTTTTCTCTGGTTGTGGTGAGTAGGGGCTACTCTCTAGTTGTAGTTCAAGGACTTCTCGTTGCAGTGCCCTCTCCTGTTGTGAAGCACAGGCTCTAAGGCACATGGGCCCAGCAGTTGTGGCACATGGGCTTAGCTACCCCGTGGCATATGGACTTTTCCCACACCAGAGAGCGAACCCATGTCCCCTGCATTAGCAGGCGGATTCCCAGCCATGGACCTCCAGGGAAGCCCAGCAACTGTCCTTTTTTTAATACATCCGAGTAACATTTGTTCACTCAATAAATGTGTGTTGTGGGTCCACTGTCCTTAAGTATTGCAAGAGGTGATACAGTCTAGTGGTTAAGAAGGTGAACTCTGGTGTCTATCAGAATTGGGTTCAAGTCCTAGCCTTGTTCAACCTAGTCTAGTGAGAGTCTGCTGCTATTATTACCTAGGACTCAGTACAAGTCCTAAGCTGGGTCCTGGGGAAGAAGAGGAGCAGCACTCAAGGAGTGTTCCTGCTGGGAGAGGCATTAAGACAAGTACACAAATAGCCTGTGATTGTGAAATAAGAAACATGCAGAATATGGCAAGGAACCTAACAGATTATTCAGAGTTATAAGCCCTGTCCCTTTCAAAATTGTTCCTTTGGGAGGTCTCATATTTACATATAAAGCATTGTTGCCGGTGGTTAAAGGAGTCTCTGAACACTTATTGATTTTTAATTATTATTATAAAATTAAAACATGTTCATTTTTGAAACTTTGACAAGTACAGAAAGTATTTCAGAAATGTCTTATAATTCCATTATCTAAGAAATATACAGCAAACATATCTTGCCATATACCCTTTTATTTGTAATTTTTCCAGAAATATTTTTGAGCTCCACACTAGGAGCCTGGCTCCTTAGACTTGGTAGCACATTCTTTGGAATTTACCTCATGAGGCAAATCTTTATCCTTTGAAGGTAGGTTGGCATTCTGGAACAGCCTTAAGTTGCCAGGAACCAGAAATTTGGTTAGTGATTGAGCTGAAGCCACACTGCTTTCGGTCCAAACACAGATGGAAAAGTTATGAAACTAATTTTATGAAGTGGCTTGTAAAATAGCACTAACGATCGTTCCAGTCAGTAGCTTGAAATTTGAGTTTGCCACAACAGTGGCTTAGCAATAAAGGATCTCATGGAAGGCCAGAATGCTGGGCTGGACCACTTTATTTTTTATTTTTTTTTTTTTTTTTTTTCAGCCCTGCTGTACAACCTGTAGGATCTTAGTTCCCTGACCAGGGATCAAAACCATGTTCCCAGCAGTGGAAGCTCAGAGTCCTATCCACTGGACCTCCAGGTAATTCTCCATTTTTTAAAATTGACTTTTTAAAATTTGTATTTGTTTTTTGGCTGTTCTTGGTTTTCATTGCTACATGGGCTTTTTTCTGTAGTTGTAGCGTGTAGAGATACTCTCTAGTTGCAGTGCTCTGGCCTATCATTGCAGTGGCTTCTCCTGTTGTGAAGCATGGGCTCTAGGGTACAGCAGGCTTCAGCAGTTGCAGTTCTCCGGCCCTAGAGGGCGGACTCAGTAGTTGTGGCACACAGGCTTAGTTGTTCTGCAGTATGTAAGTTCTTCCGAGACCAGGGATCAAACCTGTGTCTACTGCATTGGCAGGTAGAGTCTTTACCACTGAACCACCAGAGAAGCCCCTTAATTGATTTTTAACTGCTGTGTGGCTTTAGCCTGTATACACGCCAAAGTGGATTTTCCGTCCTCTAAGAGACTTGGGCTATGATAAGACTTCTAGAAATTTTTGTGATACATTCAGGAATATATTTTAAAGCAACAGGGAGAAAAATGAGAAATTGTTAATACTTTAATTGTATAATTCATAAAAATATTCATTTATGCAAATTAAATCTTAAAGATATGGCTGCACTCCTTTTTGATCACCATATCCAATCCTAGACTCCTTCCCTAGAGGAAGTGAATTCAATTATCAGATAGATGTGCAAATTTCCAAAATTGCTTGTTTGTGTGTATACATATGTATTATACATATATACTGTATATATCAAACATATTGTTTACTAAATTGTACATGGTATGTGTGATTCACTGCTTGCATTTTTCACTCAACTAAATGAAAAGTGACCACTTTAAAGAGGCAAACTCATTTAAATATTTAAGTTCTGGTTCACTTCTTTTTGAAATAAGTTCTTAACTTTATGACCAGGCATTTGGGAGAATTAAGAAGAGCCAGAGAAATCAGCAGAGGCACAGAAGAACTTCCACTCTGGGCTAGCCCTAGAATTGTTATTCAGTCACTCAGTCGTGTCTGACTCTTTGAGACCCCAATAACTGCAGCACTCTAGGCCTCCCTGTCCTTCACTATCTCCCGGAGTTTGCTCAGATCCATGTCCATTGAGTCGGTGATGCCATCCAACCAGTTCATCCTCTGCCATCCCCTTCTCCTCCTACCCTCAATCTTTCCCACCATCAGGGTCTTTTCCAATGAGTTGGCTCTTTGCATCTGGTGGCCAAAGTATTGGAGCTTCAGCATCAGTCCTTCCAACGAATATTGAGAGTTCATTTCCTTTAGGATTGGCTGTTTCAATTTCCTTGCTGCCCTGGAATTGACCAACTTATTACTGTATGTCTGATGTGGCACAAAGGCATGAGGTGTGTAGCATGGGCTGAGATCAAACTCCAGGATTAGAGACATCCAAACCATTCCCATTATCTTTTATGACCCATGCTGCACTATCCTCTATATATGTACCAGACATCTTAAGAACCTTTTTCTATTTCCAGTTTGCCTCATCTTTAGAGATAATAAATCCAGTGAGTTATATCTGCCATGAGAAAAAAAAAATGATATCCCTGTTATTAACCCTGTCAGGCTGATCTAGAACATTAGCTAGGGTTTGTCTCTCATCTCCACATATTTTCATAGATATCAAAAGAGGATTTTGCTTCAGGGAAATGTGTATAGACATTCTCCTGTTGCTTCCATCTGGCATGAGCAGTAGAGAGAAAGATTGAAGTTGGGAGCCAAGAATAAAATCATCAAAACGACACTGGCTGGCATCGAGGTACATGGATCTAGTGGTTTTCTCCAACCTCTTCCCAAGGCAGATGTCACACATACCAACCAGGATCCATAGAAGCTCCACAGTTTGGGGAGGAACAAGGAGAGGAACAGAGTGGGTAATGCAATGTCTCCCACAAGAAAAGCCTCCCTTGGGTGGTATTTTAGGACATTAGCTCAGGCTGCCTTGTCCTCAGTCATCTCGCTGGCATTTAAGTAGCCCCTTGGGTTACAGATCATGGCAGGTGCTGGGAAGTAAAGAAGGCCACGCTAAAAATACCCAGCTTCTTCTGGAACTCAGCCGGCAGCCGGAGCTCCGTCCTCCAGTGCCAGGACTTCAGAAAAAGAACAGAGAGTTTCCTTCGCCTCAAGCAGTAAGAAAGATCTGGCTCCTTCCTCCACTGAAGTTACTGAGGTGGAAATGGTCCTCTGGAGAAAAAATACTGAAAGAAGCACTTCTACTGAGAAACAGCGATTTCTACTAAATCATGACAAACAGTCTCTCTTGAGAAGCCAGGGTCCTGGTAGAACGCACTTGGAGAGAAGGATTTTGTTAGTCAGGCAAGAAAGGGTATCTACAAAAACAAGGAAGTCTATTGCCTATTTTCAGAACCCTAGGCCACCAAACCAAATCATCTCAACTGAAGATGAAGCTGTTGGCAGTAGTGGGCATAGGCCCAGAAATAAAATTTTAGAAACCCCAATTTCAAACTAACTGAATGCAGCAGCTCTCCTAGAGCCCGGATGGTTGGGAGCCAGACCTCAGCTCGATCAGGAGGCACCAGGGTTGTCCACATCCATAGCATTTTTGCATCAGGTTTCATGGTCTGCAGAGTAAGCGTGGAGCTCTGCTCACCACTTGGGAGGCTGCAAAGGTCACTTTCACATATGTTCCTGTTAAGGACATCAGTGGAAACTTGAGAACCAAGTATAAAAATATAAAAATGAATAGGTGGCATCCAGTATGAAGGAATGTAGGAATTGCTGGGAAGCAATGATTAAAACCATGCCAAAGCCTCGATGTGGCCCCTGAAGCTGGCTCGGGTCTCTAGTTGGTGAAGCCCATAGATGCTTTCATTTCTGCCCAGGCTCTGGCTTGGGGAAACACTCAGTGCTGTCCTGACCACATATTTTGTCTTCATTTTTCCTCAAACACACTGTGTGGATGGACTGGTAGCGTAAACCTTTTGCTGACCCACCCAAAGGTTTAAAAAAAGGAGGTGTAAGTTTCTAACAGTTAACTCAAACTCTCCTTTAAAGCTACTGGAAACAACATGATTGTAGTTGTCCTTCTGTCTTCATAAAGATGTTTTTCTTGTCCCATCTTGGGCCATAAACACAAGAGTAGGCAAGAAGGTTAGTTGCCTTGGCCCAACCATACTGTCTCATCAAGTTCTCCTATCACTGGGGAATGAGGGTGCCTTTAGAAGCCTAGGCTGCAGTCCTGAGCTGGGCCATGCAGGGTGAGCCTTCAGTCCCAGCCTTGTTGCTATTACCTTTTAACCATGTTCATATGATGGCACTAGTTGTAAAGAATCTGCCTACCAATACAGGAGACATAAGAGATGCGGGTTTGATCCCTGGGTCAGGAAGATCCCCTGGAGATGGTAACCCACTCCAGTATTCTTGCCTGGAAAATCCTATGAACAGAGGAGCCTGGCGGGCTACAGTCCATGGGGTCACAAGAGAGTCGGTCATGACTGAGTGTCTGAGCACCACCATGATATGTAGACAAGACCTCTCCCCCTTCTCCTTTCCTCTTCACCTTAAAACGTGTTGCTTTTAAATACAAAATCAAGTATTAATATAAAAACAGTTGGGAATGGTTAATGAAAAAGGGGCCATTTCTGGGAACTGGGGCATTCACATCCTTATTCCTGCACAGCTACCTCCCAGGTGGGTGATGTTGAGTCATCACTGCCTTTGGTTTTCTAATCTATAGAGAGGAGAATAGCACTCATCCTGATGCTGATATAAGAAGTTGTGAGGAAGAGACAATAAGCTTTTTAGGTGCTTCTAAATTTTACATCCATAGAGAATATTGCTGTTTTTTCTTTCTTTTTTTCTTTTGACTGGGTCTTTACTGCAGTGTGTAGGGGCTTCTCTAAGTTGCAGCACAAGGGCTTTTCATGCTCAGGTTTCTCTTGTTGCTCAGCATAGGCTCAGCAGTTGCAACACATGAGCTTCTCTAGTTGGGCTCAGTTTCCCCAAGGCACGTGGGATCTTAGTTCCCCATCCAGGGATTGAACCTGCATCCCCTGCATTGAAAAGCAAATTCTTAACCACGGGCCCACCAGGGATGTTCCAATATTGACATTCTTGAGACAGCTCAGTTTCACAAGTCAGCATGATTAAATCTATACCTAGTTGCTGCTATTGAAAGAGAATTAAGATATAAGACAGGAAAACTCGTGGTCTTTTTTTTGTACTAGGAGAACCATTTTGCCCATACAAACCCTCCAGATAGCAAGAGTATTCAGGGAGCTCGCCACAGAATCAGGACCAGCAGTGTGTCACTAAACAATGAAGGAAGATGTCCACGATGTCCTAAAGACCTTTCTCAGAGCTCCAAACCCTCCCTAGAAACAGGGCATATTTTCCTTGGGTTCTTGAGGGTAGTATCACAAACCCTCAAGAAAGAAAATGTTCTTGTGTATGAGAAGAACACGCCATATCTTGTTCTGTGGGACATGACATGCTGCATTCCAAAACCCAGTGCAAGAAGCCATTGTCTATCAGCTTAATTACAGATTCTTCACTTTCCCTTAATTGTGTGAGTCAGCACTGTGGACTCTGGGGGAGTCACAGTAACACAGGTAGAGAGGCATTGCTGTTAAATAGGGTGGGACTATTAGGTAATAAGGTTTTTGTTTTGTTTTGTAAACAAACAGACCTTGATGTACGTATTCAAGTAAGTGTTCCTTTTAAAGGTGTCACATTAGTAAGCTACGCTAATGTTGACTCACTTTTCTAATCAAATATTGGGAAACATAGTCTGGTAGTTATGGGGGCGCTTATAGAAGGAAGGGACAGTGTATTTAAAATGAAAGCTCTCCTAAAAAAACCTGTGATATGGGGACTTTCCAGTGGTCCATTGGAATCCACACGTCCACTGAAGAGGGCATGGGTTCAATCCCTGGTCAGGAAACTAAGATTCCACACTTTGGGGAGTGCCTCCCCTGCAAAAAAAGTATTTAAAAAATCTGCAATATGTTCCTCACAGCTATGGGGGGGAGGGCCCAGACAGCATTTGGGACAACAGTAATACAGTTGAAAAACATATTAAATGACCTCCCCTGCACCTCACCCCATCCCCCCACCAAAAGAGGGTTTTACCCTGTAACATACATAGATGCTTTTCCTGGAGGAAAAGATCCATCTCTTCCCCACCTCCCTCGATTGTATAAACTCTCGTTAAGTGCCATGCACACAAAAGGGGCTCAGTAAATATTTGTGGGACATCTGTCCTATCCTATCCCAACACTTATATCCATTCTTCAGGCACTATAACATAGTATCTCTATTTTGAATGGAATTAAGTCTTTTAAGCCTAGTTTTCTTGTGGTTCCTTCCCAGGAACTGCTTCTCCTACTTATATGGCTAATAGCCAAGAAAACAGTCATTCAACAAACATTTATGGAGAGATGACTGAATACCAAGCACTGGAGAAATCTTCTGGAAATTCCAAGGATGTTCTTGGTGTTCACACAGAACCTCTGGACCAAGGATCCTGTGCGGGGTTCGACACCACCACGATCTGGTCAGTTTTTTAACTTTCAAGGAACATTGGACTTTCTCATGTAACCTCAGGAAGGAAAGGGTATAAGGACCCCCAGAACTGAGATTTGGTCATTGTTTTCCAGTCTTTTATCCTCATGGTGTTTCTGTTTACCATGATATGTCTAGCCCATTCTTCTTCTCTACAACCAACTTCTCTGCTTCCTCATATCTTAAATGATACATGGCCTGCCATGATATATTAGTCAGGAGAAGCTAGTAATGCTTCAGTAACAAACAGCCCCCAGTTCTCAATGGCCTAAAACAGCAGAGGTTTATATCTTGCTTGTGCCACATGTCCACCAAGGGTTAGTTCTGGAGAGAGGGGAACTCTACGTACCACAGCCACTTGGAAATCCAGACTACAAAACAGCAACAACTTTGAAAAAGAACACAGTGAGTCATGCTAACTTACAGTATCTACCATAAGTTAGTTCTGTTCACATTTCCTTGGCCAAAGCATGTCAAATGACCACACTTAATTGGGTGGGGATGTGCAGTCCTACCAAGACCTGATTGAGAATAAAGCCCAAATATCTGTAAACAGCCTTAATCACCCTCTTACAAGTGATCTCCAGCCCAAGATCATAACCCCTTTTTGTTTCAGCTGCTTCAGCTATGGATTCATATTTTCCATGCTCCTCAGTTCAAACTACAGTCAAAGAGAAGCCCAGAGGCACAGTCCATCTCTGCCTGACAGGCCACAACACTAGGTCCCCTGGCTAGTCTATGGATCTGTCCTTAAGTCATAGCCACTCAGGTGGGGAACAGAAATATATTGTATATCCCATGGCTGTCTAGCTTGCCCTTCTTTTTCTTTTATTTGGCTGGGGATCGAACCCATCCCCCCTACATTGGGAGCATGGAGTCTTAACCACTGGACCACCAGGGAAGTCCCCAGCCCACACCCTTGATGCTATCCAAAGACCAGGAAATCTGACCAATATAGAAGAAATTCTTGTTTAAGTGAAGATATTTTGCCTGGTCCTAACCCTTGAAGCAGAGAAGGCGATGGCACCTCACTCCAGTACTCTTGCCTAGAAAATCCCATGGACGGAAGAGCCTGCTAGGCTGCAGTCCATGGAGTCACGAAGAGTCGGACATGAATGAGCGACTTCACTTTCACTTTTCACTTTCATGCATTGGAGAAGGAAATGGCAACCCACCCCAGTGTTCTTGCCTGGAGAATCCCAGGGATGGGAGAGCCTGGTGAGCTGCCATCTATGGGGTCGCACAGAGTTGGACACTACTGAAGCGACTTAGCAGCAGCAGCAGCAGCAACCCTTGAAGGATAGTGGATGGTGCAGTCCATGAAACTGGGCTGAACCTGGTTGATTGTCAGACTATTCATGGAGCAGAATCTCACCAGTGGTGAAATGGAAATGACTGAGGCCAGGGACCTATTATGTTAACCCGTCAGTCTAGGGATTAGTGATATGGTAGCAAGGAATTTTTTCAATTGGCTTTGTGCAGCTCCATTTGCATACTGGACACCATGGTCTTTGACTTCTAAGGGGGTAAGAGAGGCAGGGAGGGGAAGAAAAAAATGGGTGGTTTAAACTTAAACAATAAGGCCTGAATGTATGAATCCCTAAATTCAAGGCCCTTTGCCATCAGATCAGATCAGATCAGTCACTCAGTCATGTCCGACTCTTTGCGACCCCATGAATCGCAGCACGCCAGGCCTCCCTGTCCATCACCAACTCCCGGAGGTCACTCAGACTCACATCCATCGAGTCAGTGATGCCATCCATCCATCTCATCCTCTGTCGTCCCCTTCTCCTCCTGCCCCCAATCCCTCCCAGCATCAGAGACTTCTCCAATGAGTCAGCTCTTCGCATGAGGTGGCCAAAATACTGGAGTTTCAGCTTTAGCATCATTCCTTCCAAAGAATACCCAGGGCTGATCTCCTTCAGAATGGACTGGTTGGATCTCCTTGCAGTCCAAGGGACTCTCAAGAGTCTTTTCCAACACCACAGTTCAAAAGCGTCAATTCTTCGGCGCTCAGCCTTCATCACAGTCTAGCTCTCACATCCATACATGACCACAGGAAAGACCATAGCCTTGACTAGGCAAACCTTTGTAACCCTTTGCTATACACCCCTCCTATCTACCTTTCCAGTCTCACGTCCCAGTTCATCCCCAAGTGAACCTACTGTCCAACCACCATCAAATATTCTCTTTTCTACCCCTTGGCTCATACAATACCCTCCTCTGTATCTAATTGCTATCCTTCCTCTAAAATCAGTTTAAAAACCACCACTTTTCAGAATAGTTTTTATCTCTCTGTCAGAATAGTTTTATCTGTCTGTCTCTGACCTGGTCATTTCTACTTCTTTCTCTACTGTTCATGCTGAACACCTGAAAGACATGGATGTATCTTACTTAATTGGGGATCCTGGAGCCTAGTGCCTACCTGGTATACAACAGGTGCTCACCAGTGGTGTGTTTCAATAGATGGTCTGTAACACTAGTTCATTTAAGGAAACTTTTGTGTGCTTCTCTATGTTTGGCACAGTAGAGAAAATTCACAATACATGGTCCCTCCAGAAGTTTCTCTAGTTCAGTTGCCTCATTTTATAAATGAGAAAACTGAGGCCCAGAGACAAGAGATGACTTGCCCTCTGCCACCCGAGCAGCCACAATTTACTGAGTACTTTGCTATGTGCTAGACAAAATGCTTTTCGTTCTTTATCTCATTTTCATCCTTGTAACAACCCTAAGAGGGAAGAATTTGTATACCTACCTTACAGAAGAGAAAACTGAAGCTTAAAGAGATTATAACGTGGTTAAGGCTTCAGCAATATGTGAACCGTGAACTTCCTGATGTTCAAGCTGGTTTTAGAAAAGGCAGAGGAACCAGAGATCAAATTGCCAACATCCACTGGATCACGGAAAAAGCAAGAGAGTTCCAGAAAAACATCTATTTCTGCTTTATTGGCTATGCCAAAGCCTTTGACTGTGTGGATCACAATCAACTGTGGAAAATTCTGAAAGAGATGGGAATACCAGACCACCTGATCTGCCTCTTGAGAAATTTGTATGCAGGTCAGGAAGCAAGAGTTAGAACTGGACATGGAACAACAGACTGGTTCCAAAGAGGAAAAGGAGTACGTCAAGGCTGTATATTGTCACCCTGTTTATTTAACTTATATGCAGAGTACATCATGAGAAACGCTGGACTGGAAGAAACACAAGTTGGAATCAAGATTGCCGGGAGAAATATCAATAACCTCAGATATGCAGATGACACCACTCTTATGGCAGAAAGTGAAGAGAAACTAAAAAGCCTCTTGATGAAAGGGAAAGAGGAGAGTGAAAAAGTTGGCTTAAAGCTCAACATTCAGAAAACAAAGATCATGGCATCTGGTCCCAACACTTCATGAGAAATAGATGGGGAAACAATGGAAACAGTGTCAGACTTTATTTCTGTGGGCTCCAAAATCACTGCAGATGGTGACTGCAGCCATGAAATTAAAAGACACTTACTCCTTGGAAGGAAAGTTATGACCAACCTAGATAGCATATTCAAAAGCAGAGACATTACTTTGCCAACAAAGGTTCGTCTACAAGGCTATGGTCTTTCCTGTGGTCATGTATGGATGTGAGAGCTGGACTGTGAAGAAGGCTGAGCGCCAAAGAATTGATGCTTTTGAACTGTGGTGTTGGAGAAGACTCTTGAGAGTCCCTTGGACTGCAAGGAGATCCAACCAGTCCATTCTGAAGGAGATCAACCCTGGGATTTCTTTGGAAGGAATGATGCTAAAGCTGAAACTCCAGTATTTTGGCCACCTCATGCGAAGAGTTGACTCATTGGAGAAGACTCTGATGCTGGGAGGGACTGGGGCGAGAGGAGAAGGGGACGACAGAGGATGAGATGGCTGGATGGCATCACTGACTCAATGGATGTGAGTCTGAGTGAACTCCAGGAGTTGGTGATGGACAGGGAGGCCTGGCGTGCTGTGATTCATGGGGTCACAGTCAGACACGACTGAGCGACTGATCTGATCTGATCTGAAGGCCATCTTGCAAGGAGGTAGCCAGGCCAAGTTTGGATTCCAGTGTCTAACTCTGGGGTCCCTACTCATAAACCTTATGCTGAGCTCCAAGTTGGGAAGTCAGCTCCCTGGGGTCCACACATCTGTCTATCACCCAGAGACCTTGAACTCTGTCAGTGTTCCAGTGGCTGGGTTCACATGTGGTGATTAAAGGGTCCTGGTGAATTTCTGTACCATGCAGTGCCTGTGCACACAAATCTAGTGTTCTGATCATTAGGTCAGGATTTTTTTTTTTTTTTTTTTTTTCCCCTTCTGGGCAGTTGGGTTAGTGGAAGAAACCTGATAAAATCCTGGGAGGAACTTGATCATTCTCTGAAGGACTTACAAGTTGTTTGACCTGCCTGATCTGCTCAGATACCATCCAGGGAATATTCAGTATCCATGTAGGACAGGTTGTGAATTATTCTGCGGGGACTGTTAACAAGACCCAACAAGACCCTCACCAGCTCTGCCTCAGCCAGTCTCAAGCAGGGTTTGGGAACAACCCTTTCTTCCCTTACCATCAAAAATATGAAAAGAGTAGGCTTTTCCCATGGGGACTGGGAGGAGTAAGAGTTATAGGAGGAAATCCTCCTGCCTCTGAGCAGAGCTTACTGTACAGAGCAGGGCCTGTTCCCTCCTCAGAGTTATAGCTGTGGATACAATGACTTGGCTGGGATAACATTTATCCCTGTGTTCTGGTAACCTAGTACCTGAGTGCCTAATATGGAAAGAGGCCAACTCCCTAAACTCAGTGCAAGGAAAATGATTAAAAGTTAGGTCTGGCGGCACCATAGGGATCATCTACCCCTCATCCCCAGGTTTAAAGATGTAGCACAGAGGCCAAAGCCCTCGTCAATGTTACAGAGCTGCTGGTGATAGAGACCAAAAAACTAAGTTGCCTGACTCTAAACTCAATAGCCTTTTCCATTAAAGTCACAAGCTCCCACCCACACACCAACAAACACACCCCACCCTTTGGGGAAGTACCACACACACAGGCACACACAGAACCGGGTCCTATGTCCCTAAGGTATACAACTGTCTCTCCCCTGGGGGACAGGGAACAGCATAAGACAAATTTGCAGATGTTCTGGCCCGCACCAGCAGACATATACAGCACCCCAGGCCTCCCTCCCAACTTGTCCTTTCTCTGCTCCAGTTGAGTTTCCAGAACATGAGAGCCAGCCCGGGCTGACACCCTGTAGGCAGGGCGGGCGCCATCGCGGTGGCTGCGGGGACCCCAGGTCCTGATGCATAGCGAGCCGCTGGGTCTGGCGGCCCAGGAAGCGACGCGCATCCTCTACCTGCCCGGCTCGCTCCTCAGGCCTCCTGTGACTCAGGACGGCTCGGCTGGGGACCCTAGGGCCGGACCGTGAACCCCGGGAGGAGGGGGCGCAGAGGGCGGAGGATAGCACCGGGGCTCCCGGTCCCGGAGAGGCCCCAGTGTCCTCGCCCTGGCGTTCAGGTTTGGAAAACGGGAGGCCTCGCCCGGCAGCTGCCTCGGCTGGCTGCTCGGGTCCCCATATATAGTCATATCCACCGTCAACTGGGAGGCCGGCAGGCGGCAGCGAATGGGCGAGCAGCCCCCGCGGGAGCAGCGGGGAGGGCGCGGGGGGCGGAGGGAGGAGAAGGGGGAAAGGGGGCAGGAGAAAAAAGCTCTTCCAAAAAAGTATTGGCTGTCTTGAGGAATGCGGTCGCCCCCTTGGGAAAGTACATATCTGGGAGCAGCCGGCGGCTCTGCGCTCGCACTCCGGCTCCGCCGCTTCACCGCGCGCTCGCCTCCCTGCTCCCGCCGCAGCCCCAGGGCCCCTCGCCGCCGCCACCATGGACGCCATCAAGAAGAAGATGCAGATGCTCAAGCTCGACAAGGAGAACGCCTTGGATCGAGCGGAGCAGGCGGAGGCCGATAAGAAGGCAGCGGAGGACAGGAGCAAGCAGGTCTGCGCCTCCCCAACCGTGCGCCCGCGGGTTGCCCGCGCTCCGCCCGCCCTGGGGCCCGGAGCCCCGGGACCCGGCCTAGCACCCCTTCCTGGCCCCTCACCCCGAGGACTCCGGGAGCCATCCCCACTCCAGGGCGCCTGAGAAGCGGGAGGGGAAGAGCAGAACTGGCTTATTCTAACTTTTTCTCTTACCTGGGGACGCTTATTTCCCTTCTCCGGTTTCCGGAGCCCGTCAAGTCCCATCAAGTGCTAGAGGCACTTGGTTCTGAGGATCAGAAAACAGTTTTGGATCTAGGGGTGGGGGAGAGGAGGAGGGTTGAAGGGAATCGAGTCCAGAAAGTTTTAGAAGTTCCTCTGGACTTTTGACCGGGGAATATAAAACATTGAACTGGGGGAGGGGGCAAGTCCGGGAGCGGGGAACGACAGTCACGGAGTTTTTTTGGTTAAAACAAAGATGGGACAGAAGAGAGGGTATGGCGGACGCGGAATCGGGGCCATCCATTTCTTCTGCAACGCTAAGTTGTGGCCTTGAGCCCACTGAGACCTCGGTAGGAGTCTCGTCCCCGGGAGCGGTGGGGGATATGAAGTAGCCTCGGGACAAGAGGAGGTTACCTAGGGACCCTTGAACCCCTACTCGGTGGCGCCCCAAAGCTGAAGGGCCCCAGCCAACCCGGTGCCCGTGTTGTGTGTGTGTGTCTAACACCCGGTCCGTGCCGGCCGCCCGCGCCCGCCCGCCGCCGCCCCCCAGCTCGAGGAGGACATAGCGGCCAAGGAGAAGCTGCTGCGGGTGTCGGAGGACGAGCGGGACCGGGTGCTGGAGGAGTTGCACAAGGCAGAGGACAGCCTCCTGGCCGCCGACGAGGCCGCCGCCAAGGTACCCCGGGCGCGCGCGGCGCGGCGCACGAATGGCTAACTCTGTCTCTCTCTCTCTCTCTCTCTCTCCCTCCCTGTCTTTCCCTTTCTCTCTCCCGCTGTCCCTGTCCTTCTGGCTCTGTGCACCCACAACCCTCCCTTGCGGGATCACGCTGCCTGCCGCACCCCCCACCCCGTCCCGTCCCCGTCCCCCACGGCCAACTCCCAGCTGGAAGATGAGCTGGTGTCGCTGCAAAAGAAACTCAAGGCCACCGAAGATGAACTGGACAAATACTCCGAGGCTCTCAAAGATGCCCAGGAGAAGCTGGAGCTGGCGGAGAAAAAGGCCACCGACGTAAGTGCACGCACACACTGCTCCCCTCACCTCCTGCCCTTGGGGCCTGCTCTGGGGGTCATCACAGAGGCCAGAGGACCATGGAGGAGGGTCACCTCCTCTTAGCTGGACACGTGCGCACAGCCTGCCATGGCCCAGAGCACTGGATGCTGCCCTCAACTGCTACTGCACACACTCATTTTTATTTCATCCATTCCTCTCTTTTTTCTCCTTCTTTCCCTCACCCCTGGGGTTGGAGGTGGGTAGGGGTGGTGAGAATCTGGGAGAACACAGCAACTGAAATTGGACTCTGGAGGTGAACCAACCCTTCCCCGTGGTGGCAGAAAACCTCTGAGGTGTCATCACCAAGGTTTGTGCAAGCAGAATGCCTAGTTTTCTCCACTTTCTTTCTTTTTGCCATCTCTGGTGGGTGGGAAGGCTTGGTTTTCAGTGACCAATCTAGTCAGGATTCAGAGGACCTGGCCTCTATATTGAAGGAATGACATAGTGCGTGCTACCTATTCCGAGAAAGTTAAGCTTGATGGTGGGCCTCAGAAACCCTTGAAGCCTCCTTACCAGGGAAGTCTTAATCCAGCCCTTCAGATCTGCCTGGGAAGATGATACTTGCTTGGGTCTGCACTCTGAGGGCACTAGATACAGAAAGTAAGCTGCGAGTTATATATAGCTCAGTGCTTTATATGGTATAGTGTGCTAGCTGCCCTGGTTCCCCTGCTTGCCCCGCCCCGACCTGCCAGCCTCTGTCAGCCACCACATAGTCTCGAGGATGATGCACACACCACAAAAGCTCTGCCAGTATTTGTCCACTGCCCTCTGAAATTTCTTCTAGCTGAAGAGCTTGCCTCTTCTGCTGCAGAAGTCAAGACAGGCATTAGATTTCCAAAGGAATGACTTCTTTTTCACACCATTCTGGAAGCTAATTAAGCCTAGAGGCCCAATTAGGCAAGAATTCCTAGGGAAGTGAGCAACAATTTCAAGAATGTATGAGCACCAGGGAAAGCTATGCCCAGAAAGTTGAACGACGAAGTGCAAGGGCAGAATTTTTTGTATGGGAGTAAAGTATACATTGATGGAGGGTCTGGGTTTTGAAATCAATAAAGGCTTTCTGTGATGTGAAAGGTGTGAAAACACAGGACATTTAGAATCTGACAAAAAGAAAACGTTTCAGTGAAGAGCAAGGTCCCTGGAGAGGGGGTTCAAGGAAGCACTGATTTAGCTAAAATGTTGAAGTCACAAACTACCTGGCTTTAGAAAAAGAGCCAAAAAACACGTATAACTCTGCACCAGTTTTGTATAATGTAGATCAGATGTCTGCTCCGTATATGGTTAAATGGAGGAGGCCTGTCTCCCCCAGATTCTCCAGCAGGACGTTTATTTAGCTTTTTCAAAAGAGCCGCTGATAGATCAAGGAGAGATATTCCTTATAAGGAAAAGAATGCAGAGAATTTGAAAATAGCCCAGTAAGACTGAAAGCAAGAGGAGGAAAAAGCTACTACAATTCTTAAGGGGGGAAAAAATCATAATTATTGTGTAACTATGTGGTGCTATCACGTCTTTATTGAAAAATCTTGTTTAAGGGAGCTTTGGAATGAGATGAGGCAGAAGTAGCAAAGAGGATATTTAAAGCTAGTTGGAGGGGGGAGTGGGCGGAGCCAGGAGGAGGGGGAGGTTTCTGAAACTGTTTTCCCCCTCCCACTGGAAAATTGTCCCTAATATGGTACACTTTTGGGGAGGCAGTAGTATATTGATTATCTTCCCCTTTTAGGTTGTTTGCAACCTGTAGGGATGTAGAAGACATTCGTGAAGGATGTAGAAGACATTCGTGAAGAAATGCTTTATTTAGAGTGATTCCTAACTAGTAAAAATAGTCAAGACCTGAGGAGGAAGAGACAGATGTCACAAAGGGAAGGAGGAGGTAGGAGAGAGGTCAACTTCCTGAGGGCGAATCATATTACATTTGGGACTAGGACATTGGATTGTCATTACTCACCAGTGTAAAATATTTTTACATTTTTCTACTCCTAAAAACATCTTTCTACCAAATTTTCTACCAAACAATTTACAAATCCTATTCCAGAAATGGGCTCTTCCTAACTTGAAAGGTTGTAATTCGCATGGTCCAATCTCTGATGGCTTTGTTTTGAATTTCTTGTGGTCTCTCCACCTAAGTGAGGCTGGAGGGGATCAAGGGCTCCATTTTCTTTGGCTGCAAACCCCTTCCCCAATAACTGTGATGTCTATGACATCTGCAATATGTGAGTCTTTATTCCCTGTAGGTCTTTTCTTCCTAAATCAGTGATTCTCAACCTTAACCAGACATGGATGGTTTAAAAACTTAAAATCCAAGCTGCACCCTAGGCCAATTAGAATCGCTGGGATTGAGGTGATTCCAATGTGCAGCCAAGGCTGAGAACAACTGTCCTAAACTCTTTTGTAAAATGACATCAGCATGAAAGTGAACTCACCTGAAACTAACTTTCCCAGGTGTTTGAAAAGCAAGACATTAAGTCACTAGTTGGCTGCTTGGAGCATGTGCACGTGTCCAGCATTTTCCAGGGCTCCTGAAGGTTCTCAGATGCCCCCTCTCCCACCCTCAAAGTTGGGAGACCTTACTGTTTGTACCCTTAGGGAAGCAGTTGTGACCACCCTCCTGACTAGACAAACCGTGAAAACAAAGCGAGAGGCTCCACCTACAGGATGCGAGAGCCCATGCTGGGACTTGTGAGTCTCAGCAGAGACTGTGATAATGTCCTTAGCAAATGAGTCAGAAAAGCAAGTTCAGTTGTTAGGGCTTTCGAGGAGGAGGGGGTTGTCAACTGTGTTTTCTTTCTCTTCATTATTCCCACACTTAAACACATTGGAACTGACTTGAAGGGCCTTCTGTGAGAAAGGTGAGGAAAGAAAGCCATGAGACTTAGAAGACATTTAAAAACATAGCCCAAGGGGAGTATGGAAAGAGACTTGTTCCCAGAGATTGTGTCCACTTTGGTTTTCCTCCAGCTGCAGCCGGACGCTCTCATAGGGCTCTATTGGCTTCCATGGTGTGTGTTTTGTTTTTTTATTTTTTTAACTTCTTGAAGGTTACGTACTGTATTGTTGCATTTATATAACATTCAAACAATTATAACATTATAGAGAAGAAAAATAGTAGATGCCAGGGCTTATATAAGGGATGAGGCAGGGGATAAGTGAACATGACTTCAAAAAGGCAATTTGAGGGATCCTTGGGGTAAAGGAAATGTTCAGTATCTTGTCTGTATTTTTTGTTTTTGTGTAGTCACTAAGTTAGTGTCTGACTCTTGGCAGCCTCATGGACTGTAGCCTGCCAGGCTCCTCTGTCCATGGGATTTCTCAGGCAAAAATATTGGAAGAGGTTGCCATTTCCTTCTCCAGAGGATCTTCCTGATCCAGGGGTCGAACCCACCTGCATTGGCAGTCACATTCTTTACCTTGGTGTGGTTTTAAAAGCCTTCTCAGTCCAGCCCAGAATTGGTCAGATTCCAGATTACAACCTTCCTACAATCAGAGAAGGTTGTAACTAGAAGGGACCCTTGAGACAGTTGTTTTTATGGAAAAGAAAGTAAGTTCCAGAGAGGCTGGCAGGTCTGAGGTCCCACAGATGGTTATGGGCCATAGCCTGACTCTTAAGACAGTGCTTGTGTGTGTTTTTTTTAAAAAAAACTTTTTTTATATTGGAATATAGCTGATTGACAATATTGTGTGATAGTTTCAGGTGAACAGGGACGGGACTCAGTCAAATATATATGCATCCATTCTCCCCCAAACTCCCCTCCCCTCCAGGCTGCCACGTAAGATTGAGCAGAGCTTCCTGTGCTGTATAGTAGGTCCTTGTTGGTTATCCATTTTAAATATAGCAGAGTGTACATGTCCATCCCAATCTCCATAACCATCCCTTCCCCTCAACCATAACTTGATTCTCCAAGTCTGTGAGTCTGTTTCTGTTTTGTAAATTCATTTAAGGAGTTTCATACCCTATTTCTCCTCTAAGACAATGCCTGTTATTAACTAAAGCTATCATTGAGTTACCTACTTACCTTGTATTGTGCTTAGCGCTATTATTTCATAATCCTCATGTACTACTTGGAGACGGCAATGGCAACCCACTCCAGTACTCTTGCCTGGAGAAGCCCATGGGCGGAGGAGCCTGGTGGGCTGCAGTCCATGAGGTCGCCAAGAGTCGGACACGACTGAGCGACTTCACTTTCACTTTTCACTTTCATGCATTGGAGAAGGAAATGGCAACCCACTCCAGTGTTCTTGCCTGGAGAATCCCAGGGACAGGGAAGCCTGGTGGGCTGCTGTCTATGGGGTTACACAGAGTCGGACACGACTGAAGTGACTTAGCATAGCATAGCATAGCATGGACACAATTGGAGAAGGAAATGGCAATCCACTCCAGTGTTCTTGCCTGGAGAATCCCAGGGACAGGGGAGCCTGGTGGGCTGCCGTCTATGGGGTCGCAGAGAGTCGGACACGCCTGAAGCGACTTAGCAGCAACACGTACTACTATTAACCGCGCTTTTACAGATGAAGTCACGTTGTTTTCCAAGTCACCCAGCCAGGAGAGAACCAAAAGCCAGATAGTAACCTAGCAAGACAGCATTTAGGAGGTTTAACCTCTGCAGTATGTTAGTGGTTTTCACGTCATGAGTTTGGAGGGGAGGAGAGTTGTTGGGGTAGGATCTGGTGTTCTGGGGTTCTTTACAGTCCCTTTGGGGGACACATTCAAGCCCCAAACCCCTCGCTCGGCTTCGCTCCCTCTTGGGCACGGGAAATCTGGCAGTCCGGAGCGGAGCGCTCCGGCCGCCAGTAGGCGGCACCGTCGCCCCTTGCAGCCAAATCCGTTACTCCGGGTTCTCCGCTGCGCCAGGGCGGGGCGCTGGGAGTCGAAGTAACATCCTAGGCGCCGTGGGGCCCCGTCTCCTGCCCACCTGGTGCCCCCGCAGCGCGCGCCGCGCCCTTCAGCCAGGCAGCCGCGAGCATGCGCGGTGCCTCCCGCGGCTGGCGAATTCCTGGGGTCCGCGGCGCGCGACCCGCCCCGCCCGCTGTGTCCGCCCCCGGCGCTCGTGCACCCGCTTGCGGTTTGCCTGAGCTTCCCGGGAGGCCGAGACTTCCGGGCTGAGCCTGGGCCGCAGGGGGCGCCGCCGTCGCGCGCTGCGGCCTGGGCGGGGCGGGCAATCGGTCGGAGTGCGGCAGCTGCAGCAGCAGCAGCAGGAGCGCAGCAGCCCGCCTCTCCCACCGCAGCCCGCCCGCTTGCCGGCCCGCCGCCGCCCGGCGCGATGGCGGGGAGCAGCTCGCTGGAGGCGGTGCGGAGGAAGATTCGGAGCCTGCAGGAGCAGGCGGACGCCGCGGAGGAGCGCGCGGGCAGTCTGCAGCGCGAACTGGACTACGAGAGGAAGCTGAGGGAGACCGTAAGGGACCCACCCATCACCCACCACCAGAGGCGCCTTCTCCCCGATCGCCCCCCCCCCGCCCCCGGCGCCCCGCAAGGCCTCCCGGAGCCCACCTTCTCTACCCCCTCCCCCCGCCTCGGGGGGTACCTGGCGCACCTGGGCCCGCAGGTGTCGTCTGGGGAGGGGTCTTGCCCCTTCACCTCAGCCCTTTTCATCTCGCTGGTCACAGTCAAAGAACCGAGGGGAAAGCAGGAGTGGTGTTGAGAAGGTTCTGGAAGCAGCACTTTCCCAGAAGGGGCTCTGTGTGGGGTGTTTGCGTTCGACACGGAGTCTCGGGTCCCCTGAGGCAAAGGGATGTGCCCTTTGCCCTCCTGGCATTATTTACTCGGAAGGTGGGGACAAAAGAGGTCCCTCCTTGTGGAAATCTCTTCTTTTGGGAAGGACGCTAACAGATCACGTCTGAGGCATTGCCAGGTTTTGAGGCCCGGGGATGCTCAACTCGCCCATCTCTGTCTAGCTTTGGTTTCTTGAAAGCCTATTTCTCTGGGGTGGGTGAGACACTGACAGCGCGTGTTTTGACTTAGCGGCCCTTTGCCCTTCCCTTTCTTAACCAGTCCTCCTCCCAAGTTCTCCTGTACGGATAGATGTTCCTTTGTTACCGAGTCTTGAAAAAGTTGGCTAAATGGCTATGATTATTGGGTGTTTTCTCCCGCCGGCTTCCCCCTCCCCCACTTTGAGTGTAATACCTGGCTTCCTTCCTTTTTCCTAGGCAAACGTATCCAGCAAACAGGAACAGGATATCAGAGGTAGTTTAGGCGTTTGCTGTTTGGTTTTTGAGTGTGTGTGTTTTGTATCAGGATAGTCAAACACCTTGGGAATTTTAAGACAAGCGCTCATACACTGTCGCGCTTGTTGGGTGGATGGGTGGACGAGGGCACACGCATGCGCGCAGCCTGTGGGCGCTCAGTCGTGTCCAACTCTTTGCGACCCCATGGACTGTAACCTGCAGTACTTAATAGAGGCCTTTAGGGAAGAAGTGTTATGTAATGAGATGAGAAGTGTATGTAATGGTGTTATGGTGGCCTGTAGAAACTATGGGACCTGTGTTGCATAAAATACCTAGAAGCAAATGCGAGGAAAGCCTAACAAGATGCAGTTTCAGATAAAATGCGGAGGAACCAGGAAATCAATAGGCAAGAAATCATTTTCTGTGGAGGACAAGACAGCAAAGGCCCCGTGGCTGTTTCTGCGTTTGGCCAGGCAATGAATGAATTCCAACTCCTTCTCTGACTCGCTGTTGTCCTTGAACCATTAGAACCAACAGAACAGGATGATGGATAAGAACTTTTGACCCTGGCTGCGAATCACGGAACTTCTCAGCCCCTCAGTTCGGACTGTACAGTGTCTGTAATGGTAGTACCTGCCTGTTGTGAGGATGAAAAGATTATGTGTAAAGAAGTTGCCATGGTGCTTAGCACACTAGTGCCTTGTGTCAGTTAGTTATTAGAATGGCTTTGCACTCTGCATCGCTCATTATTCCCTTGCTTTCAGTTCTCCAGCTATCAAAGGGCTTTAAAAATGGGATGCTCATTTCACTACATCTTAAAACACTCCATTTCAATGCTTCTAATCAATAATTCTTATTCACCTTTAACAGAGAGAGGACACAGACAGGCTGGAAGAAATGTTTGATGTGTCAAAGCGGTGTTGGTGGTGGAAGTTGGTAGAGTGCCCCTCCCCCTGCTAAGAAAGGGTATATGTGGTCTTGTACAGGAGAGCCTCTTATGGACTCCTGTCTTGATGATTGATGTTAGACACAGAAGATAAATTTTATGAAGGGCACATTGTGACTATTACACTCACCTTCTCTTTTGGGCTTAGTTTTTATAACAGTACTCTTCCTGGGCCAGTTGGGTAAAGGTAGTGCTTTCATTCTTTTCAAAGCTTTATGTTAAAAAGTAGTTTAAATAACTTCAATTTTTAAAGTGATTTTTGAAAATAGTCTATCCAGAAGATGGGACAGACAGACACAGAACTTTTTATGAAAACAACTTAAGGACTGGGTCAGACCACAGAAGAGGGAATTTCAGATTGAGAGGTGTTCCTAACTTACAAAACTGAAACTTGAAGATTGCTAATTTAAGGTGGTTTCTTGGTAGTTGTCAGACATAGCTGTGAGTTAAGCTAGCAGTCACAGTTTTTCCTGGCAGCAGAGATAAAAGTTTAGTGACAAAGTCGTGAACCACTGCAAAAAAATATTTGGAAAGTTAGCTCTACATTCAGAGTCTCCAAGGTTCAGACAGGCTGTAGTTAGTTAATTGGCCCTGTTACACCAGCGCTTACCTTGGAAAAAGCAGTCATCTCTCTTTTTCTACTGATTGGTTTTTCCCAAGGTGTGTGGGCCCTTCAAAATGTTGGAATGCAACTACTTTGCTTGATGTAATGGTTGACTCTAGGTCTTGTGACCCACTGGGGTTTTGTTTGTCTTTTGTCCTTATCAAAGGAAAAGAGGGAGCAAGAAGAAGCCAGTCCTCCTTTCTCCTTTCTGGATGGTACCCAGCAAACAAAGGGACTTACAGTTACAACCTGTAGGTTCTTAATTGGTAACTTTATTAAATCATAGGAAAAACCAACTTACAAAAATCCCAGCCCTTTCCCTCTTTAGAATTGGTAAATATTTCTGAGACCAGGATTCTAAAAGTGTATTTTGTGTTCACATTGGCACCCCCAGGGTGGCAATAACAGCAGTGTACTCTCTGGCTTTCTGCTTTCATGTATAGATGAGGCTAAGGCACTACAACGGAGAAGGCAATGGCACCCCACTCCAGTACTCTTGCCTGGAAAATCCCATGGACCGAGGAGCCTGGTAGGCTGCAGTCCATGAGGTCACTAAGAGTCAGACACGACTGAGTGACTTCACTTTCACTTTTCACTTTCATGCACTGGAGAAGGAAATGGCAACCCACTCCAGCATTCTTGCCTGGAGAATCCCAGAGACAGAGGAGCCTGGTAGGAGGCCGTCTATGGTGTCGCACAGAGTCGGACACGACTGAAGTGACTTAGCAGCAACAAGGCACTGTAGTGCCCTGTTCACATCCCTTCTCGCTCATTGTACAAATATGCCTCATGAATTATAGGCTTTGGTGCAGATAGAGAGGTTGTTTTTATCTCTTATCCATGGGAGTGCCCCTTAATGTCATGCGTGTTTTTTTCCCTCTTTCCTTACCATATAAGGGCAGAAGTTTAACTTGGCTGTAGTGCCTTGGTCTTACACAGTAAAGGGTGAAACCGTCTCTGGACAACTACACTTTGCATGAAATAAAAAGACCTGACCTGTGATCATCCCATGCTGCACTCCAGTTCAGGAGGACTTGGAAAATATATTCCAGAGGATTTGTTCTTAGAATATAATATTATTCTCCTACCATTATTTCTTCTTAACAGTGTTAACAGGACTACTTGTTTTTAAAGTAAAAGTCATTGCTATTTTTAAATTGTCTCTAGGTATATTGACTGTAACATCTGGATTTTGTGAAAACCTAGGCCCTGTAAAAGTTTTCTTTGAGATCTGACTTGGAGAAATATTTTTGCTGTATTGTGTGGACATGCCTTTGATGGCTTTGTAGTGTCTTATAGAGGTGCACAGGAATGGTGTATACCTGCGCTTATTTTCTGTATAGGTAGTTGGTACCTTGTGGAAGAGGGCTTCCCAGGTGGCTCAGTGGTGAAGAATGCACCTGCCAACACAGGAGACAAAAGAGGCTTGGATTCGATCTCTGGGTCAAGAAGATCCCCTGGAGCAGGAAATCGCAGCCCACTCCAGTATTCTTGCTTGGAGAATCCCATGGCCAGAGGAGCCTGGCATGCTATAACCCATGGGGTCACAAAGGATCAGACATGAGTGAACAGCTGAGCACACCCCTTGTGGAGGGGGATGGGGCAAGGCACATACAGCTCTAAGGCACTTCACAAGTGCAGGGCACCTGGTGGTTGCTTAACAACAATTCTCCAGGAAGACAGTTGGTAGCCTTTACTAATATAGCAGTCTCTTTTCTGAGGAGCTCATAGCATGCTGAGACACAATAGCATTTTTGAAATAAAAGAAACTAACATCCTAAACAAAGACTTTGCCAGCAGTGTCAACGCATGGGCTGTTGTTAGAAGGTAACCTAGGACACTGAGGGTGATTTTCATGCCTGGAAATAATTTGCGTCTGGGGTCGTGACCCTTCCCAAACGCCTTGTTATTTATATCTGCTTTTTAAATAACAAATGGTCCGGTGGCTGTGAGGTTTGTATTGAGGCAACAGCCAATGACGTCTTAAGTAGACTGCCCAGGTATTATGATGAAAACAACCTTAGAAAATACCTGAAGAAGCCTCAGAACTCAGAGAATACATACCAGAAATAAAAGCTAGTGAAGGTGAGAGATGTGAGCCTTTTGAACACAGCATAATCCAAAAAAAAAAAAGTGAAAAGAGTGCCCTTAATTGATGAAATTGAATGTATCTTCAGTTCTAGGGAGCCAAACTTAATTGTGATCAGACCAGTATTGTAAGGCCTGAGAAGCCTGTAAGAGTCCAGGTTTTTCCCTGGGGAAGCTTTTGTAGGGATACATACTCCCCAGATACTGCTTTCAAATCCAGGCTGTAACCTACAAGCACCTTTGCCCATCTTGCTGTGAAACCTCTCAGGGCAGCAGCCGTTGGCTTCTAGGGTTGAGAGCAAATGCTCTGTGTCCTTGTGTGAGCTGTTCCCCCCTGGTATTATTTGATGATGTTTTTTGATTTTTATACCACGCCTTTTTTCAGAAAGTATTGAGAAGACTTGCTCAGCAGATGATAATGAGTATAGTTCTCCTAGTCCTGCTTAGGTTTTGTCCCGAAGGCCTTTCTTTGAGTCAGGGGCTTGAATTGGGGGTGACTGTAGAGAACCTGCCGTGCTGATGTCAGAAGGTGGAAAGACCCCATAGGTGAGAACCAACAATTCCAGGGCTTCCCTGAGGCTCCAGGAGGCCTTGAAAAGTGAGGCAGGCGAGCCTGTACAGGAGGAGCAGGGAACTGGGATACTCCTCCTGTCTCCCACTGATGGCTGTGTGACCCAAGCATGCTTCAACCCTCAGGGTCAGAGGTCCCTCCCTCTTCCTATTTTCTTGACAAAGAGCTCCATGAGTGGTTCCTGTAGGCTTTACTGGCGTCTTTGGGTGGGGTGGTGGGTGGTTGCTTTTTTATAGTGCAATTCCCACCTTCCTCTCTTGACCTCTTGGATCAGAATCTCCAGGGATGGGGCCTGGAAATGTGTACTTTTAATATGTGTCTTCAGGTGAATTCAGACTGCCAGTTGTGGGAATTAGGGACCCTTCAAGCTAAACATCTGAGACCCCGTTTTTGTGGACCATTCATAGGTCTGTTCTCTGTGTTGACCCAGTCCTGGCTCCTGGAACAGGTCTCCATTCCTGGCCGTTGTTTGGGTGCCCTCTATGGGGCCTGTTGACTGGTATTCCTATAGGACACAACCCCTAATGTAGATTCTACAAAATGCTCCAAGGGGGAAAGAAATCCATTTATAAAACCGCATCCAGAGCTAAAGAAAGAGAGGAGTGGAGGCCGGAGGAGCAAAGACTTGGACCAATGGGGGTTCCTCTCAGGGAGGGAGACCTTTTGTGCAGAGGCAGGAATGAACATGCAGTGCTGTCTCCAGCGCCCCAGGTACATGGGAGCCTGGGGACCCAGAGTGGCTTGTCACCTGAAAGGTCCTTTCCCTGAAGCATAAACAGTCTCCTTTCTGTGAGTACAAAGTCCTTGAGGTCAGGGCTCAGATTGAAAACAGAGCTGGAAACTTCTAGTGTGGTGGCTACAGAAATTGTTTTGAAAATCTTGTTGACATTTCTCTGGCCACAGCACCTATAACAAGCATATTTAACAAAGAGGGAGAAAATACTTTTGAGTACATGACCTAGACATTCTACTGATTTTTTTTTCTTGGTGGTATTTTAGGGGGTGGATTTGTTTTGCTCTTCATTTTAGTTTTCAGCTTTCAGAATTGCTTGCTTGTCCTCTCACCCCAGTTCATAAAGGGAATAGAATTTTCCTTCTATCTCAGGTCAACATGGCAAGCAGGCCAGCCATTTCAGCATCAAGCAGGTGGAGCTGGAGGGTATTTGAAAATGGTATGCAAGGCTACTGGGTTCAATAAACTGGGCTTAATGCCAGATGAGAATATATATGAGAATATATGAGAATGACCATGTAAAAGAAGCCATAAGCAGGCTTCCTGAGAACCTTTATAACCACAGAGGGTTTCGCATTAAGAGAGCGCTGGACCTGAGCATGAGGCAGCAGATCTTGCCTAAAGAGCAGTGGACAAAATATGAGGCAGATAAATTCTACCTTGAACCGTATCTAAAAGAGGTTATTCAGGAAAGAAAAGAGAGAGAAAAATGGGTAAAGAATTTAGTAGTCTAAATCTGTGGATACAGCTGTTCTCGAGTATTTTTATGAAATTGGTTAAACCTGAAATGTATAACGTAGAACTATTTGGGCTGTAAATGTATTGCTTTAAATAAATATTATAATTATTGTTGAGGGGGGGGGGAAAGGAATAGAATTTTCCTGGAACTGGAAAATACAGAAATCTGACCTGACCCAAAGATAGGCCCTTAATGTATACCTTCTACCTTTTTTTTTTTTTTGTAATACAGGGCTAAAAACTTTTAAAAGTTCCCGTACTTAAGAAATGTGTTACCCATATTACCCTCATCCCTCCCTGCCCCCAGCCCAAAAAAAAACCAACGTTCACTGGCCATTGAGACTTGGTGGGGCCCAATTCTCACTGTGCATCTATAATGATTGACTTTGTGGGTGGGTACAGTTGTAAACTGACCTTGGATTCATTTCACATTTCCCCCTACTCCCTGCCTCCATCAGCCAGTTGTTACTACATAGTTAATTTTTGACGCGATAAAGTGTATTTGAATGTTTTTATAGAGTCCTTCACTGTGGTTGGAAAAGCCCTAATCACCTCTCTTTTCCAGAGAGAACTTGGCTTTTAAAATTTTACAAATCTAGATGAGCAGAGACCAGAGTGTTCTCATGTTCCTTTAGTTCAAGGCTGTGATCGAAGACTCTCACTACTTGTGCATTTCAAACCCATGTACCATGGGTCCAGAACTCAGAAAGTTGCTTTTGTTTAAGTTGTTTTTGCTTATTTTATTCAGTAGACATTTACTAAGCTCATACTCTGTATAGAGAATCATGATTCCTTGCACATAAGAAGGAATGTGAGTAAGGAAAACAGCACTGTAGGTAGAGAGCTAGCGTCGTCCCTAAGTGCAGGTGGTAATTTTTAGAAAACTACCAAGTGTCCTGAAAACCCCATCATTGCATGATAAGCACACATTCAAAGTAGATGAGGAAATTTGCTATACCAGATTAGCAAATTCCATCTTTCACTTCCATGCGTAATATTTAAACAGCCACCAGTACAAGTGTATGTAATGGACCCAGCCAGTCTTGTAAGTGTCCTGAGGCTCATAGTAACAAATGCTTATAACTGTAGGTAAACATCACATCCCGAAAAAAGGAGCGTATTTCAGAGGAACATAAAGGAGCTCATAGTAACAAATGCTTATAACTGTAGGTAAACATCACATCCCAAAAAAAGGAGCATATTTCAGAGATAGATACCAAGTGAAAACAGTATCCATACTGCTTTTCTTCTAAGGAGCTTGAAACTCTTCTTGTAGCAACCCTGACTTGTGAGAAATGCCTGTAGGCTTAGGTCACAGACGCTTGGGAAATTTGTCTTGGCGCTATTCCAGTGTGACCTGTTATCCTCAAGAGGTGCTGAAGGGCACGGGGGCTTACTGGGTTTTGTTGTGTCTCTGTATGGTTTTATATTTTAGAACCACTGAACTTAAAAATCTTTTGGTTCCTAAAATATTTAATAAAGCCCCTTTGAGATTGTGATCAGAAGAAAGGAGAATTGAGACTCCTGAGTCAGAGTTCTCCCCAAGCTCCTCTCATCTTGTGTGACGGAGCCTGGGTCAGTCCTGTCGCCTCTATCCACACCTCAGCCCCCACCGTGTAAAGTGGCTGTGATGAAGCTCCCCTCTGACAGTCAGGTAAAGCCAGCCTGTTGAAATCTGTGGTAGAAAGGAACCAAATGAGAAAGCGTTGCTGACGGTCCCTCTGTCCCACGAGGATGATGTATGTGGATTTGCATATAGCCCAAGGTGGACACCCATTGGATAAATCAATGGATGAACATATCCAACAACTCCAGAATTGACCACGGCTTGTAGCACACTTTAGGGTAGCTCACCACAAAGCCAGGCTTCCTTGTTGAACCAGTGTTTCAGTCCAGCCCCTCTTGAAGGCACTACCCTCACATCCTCTCCAACACTAAAACACCTCTCATTCTCTGCCCAGGCTGAAGCCGATGTAGCTTCTCTGAACAGACGCATCCAGCTGGTTGAGGAAGAGTTGGATCGTGCCCAGGAGCGTCTGGCAACAGCTCTGCAGAAGCTGGAGGAGGCCGAGAAGGCAGCAGATGAGAGTGAGAGGTGAGGCCCCCTCGTCCAGCCTACCTGTTAGCACAACCTTTCCTCCTGATGGAACCAGAGGGCTCTCTGATCTTGGGTGTCTGAGGATTTCACAGTACCTTGGTGCCATTTCCTCACTTGATCCAGGTGTAACTACTGGTTTTATTTGCTTAACACTAGTGGAACACTTTTGTTTTAAATCTCAAGGTTGCAAAGAAGAAAAAGACTCTGTTCCTGCCCTCCTAGAGCTCACTACCCAGTGAGGGAGACGGATGTATAAACAGGAGGTTCTAGGGATGTGATTTGGTTCTTTCATTCCTGCTGACCATGGAGCAATTCTGCATTTTGTTTAAAAGATAACTTTATGTTAAAATACACCAAGAAGGCTTAGGCTGAGGTAAATAAAGTATGGGCTGTCAGTTGTCAAATAGCCCAACAAATGAGTGAAAGAGAAAGCACAGATAAAACAGAAATATAATCCACAAAACTAAGTTGTGTTAGATTAGTAAAGCTGGTAAGTCATGCGTGCACAAGTAAATACAGTCAGATCTGCATGTCCTCTGAGTCCACTCACCCCGTGACCTGGCTCTCTCTGACTTATGACCCCAAGATCCAGCCATGTGGTAGTAAAGGAAGACCAGGGCCATATCAGCCATCATGTTATTCCAGCAGGCATTTTCTCTCATGCTCAGCTGCTCAAGTTAATGTACTCCTGTTGCTTGGAAGCACTCCAAGAAAGACTCCGTAAGACTGGAGAGAGTTCTGTCCTTAGAGAGACGAGGAAGCAGTGTAGCGTCTCAGACACTGGCAGTCCGTATCTGCTATGACCTGGCAGGTATATGCAGTCAATCATTTTGTCCCTTTCTCCATTTTTGAGGTGCATTTCTGCTCCCTGCCACCATGGGAAAAGGGTGATTTCAGACTTGAGGATTAAAAAGCTCGTTAGCTGAAGTTTTTCAGCTCATTATTCACCATTCTGTGTTGTCTCTTCTAACTAAGAGTTTTGGAATTTTTAAAGATGACTCACCATCTCTTCGGAGAAGGCAGTGGCACCCCACTCCAGTAATCCTGCCTGGAAAATCCCATGGACGGAGGAGCCTGGAAGGCTGTAGTCCATGGGATCACTGAGGGTCGGACACGACTGAGCGACTTCACTTGCACTTTTCACTTTCATGCATTGGAGAAGGAAATGGCAACCCACTCCAGTATTCTTGCCTGGAGAATCCCAGGGACAGAGGAGCCTGATGGGCTGCTGTCTATGGGGTCGCACAGAGTCGGACAGGACTGAAGCAACTTAGCAGCAGCAGCAGCAGCACCATCTCTTATGGTATACACATAACCAGTGGTTTTGTGGCTGGCTTCTTCCTTAAATACACTTGTTAGTGAACCTGAAAGGCAATTTGGCAACGTTAAACTTTATAGTAAAAAAATATTTTAGAAATCACTTACTCTAGTCCCCTGATTTTACAAATGAGAAAACTAGGGTTCAGAGACAGGTGTGACCTGCCTGAACTCTTAAAAAGAATATATGGCTGAGCCAGGATTCCAGTCTCCTGAGATACATTGTAGTCTTTATTTTTTTTTTTTTAATAGATTTAATGGGTTTAATAAGTTTGCCCCTTCAGTTCCTATTTGCAGCACCCAATATTCCTTTGAAATACCAGACCAACCCAGCTGTGGCCAGCAGTAAAGTTCAGACCTTCAGAGTTGAAAAATTCAGGTTCTCTGAGCATTCCATGTTGCAATGGCAGTGTAGTCTTTATTTTTTTTAATTGATTTATCTTACTTAGATTTTGATAAATGAATCCCATTTTAACATAACTTTATATAAATGCAGCATATCATACGTCATTTAACAGTTTCCATAACTTAACGCCACGCTGAAGGATCCACACATACACATCAACACAGAAGATGATGTTGGTCTTGGCTCTCAACCCAAGCGTCATTATAGGCAAAACTCAGTTTCTTCTCCAAAGTTGTCCCACATGAAACTGCCATTTTTACAGGTCTGATTGGAGAAAGCGATGGCACCCAACTCCAGTGCTCTTGCCTGGAAAATCTCATGAGCCTGGTAGGCTGCAGTCCATGGGGTCACAAAGAGTCGGACATGACTGAGAGACTTCACTTTCACTTTTCACTTTCATGCATTGGAGAGGGAAATGGCAACCCACTCCAGTGTTCTTGCCTGGAGAATCCCAGGGACAGAGGAGCCTGGTGGGCTGCCGTCTATGGGGTCGCACAGAGTCGGACACGACTGAAGCGACTTAGCAGCAGCAGCAGCAGAAGCAACAGCAGCAGCAGCATGGTCAAATACTAGCAGTTTCATTTGGTTCAATCTAATAGTTACATTTGTGGCTAAAGGGGTAAGAACAGTTACTTTCTTTGTGGGAAGAAAGTACACAAAGGTAAATTTGCTTTTGTTCTAACCTTGATCCATTTCCAGGCTGAGGCTTACCACTGGAAAAGGGAAGAAGTCCCATTATTTATACAGCAAGTAAAGCATGTTGGTTTTTCTGATTCTACCCCTTCCAGATTCAAAAAACAAGGACCATGCCATGGTGCCTTTCATTTAACATGAGCTGCCTGGACAGTGTCAGCAGTACCAAAAGTGTAAGCTTTCCTTCACAATAAACAGAGAGGGAAGTGGATGTCTTTTCCTGCCTCCGGCTCTGGAAAGTCTCACTTCATGCCTTGGAAGATGAGAGTAGCTGTGTTTCAGTCTGTCAGTCACACTGAACCTCACAAACCATGGCTGTGCAGTGGGAGTTCATGGAAGGCACCTCTAAATCTTGGCTTTTCCTGCCAATCTTCCTTTTAGGGGCATGAAAGTCATTGAAAGCCGAGCCCAAAAGGATGAGGAGAAAATGGAGATTCAGGAGATCCAGCTGAAAGAGGCCAAGCACATCGCTGAGGATGCCGACCGCAAGTATGAAGAGGTCAGATCCTAGAGCTCAAGGCCTCATGGGTCCCAGCCATGGCCCAGAAGCAGGGACTGGGGGAGCAATGAAACCATCTGCTTCCTTAGCAGAAATGGGTGTTTTTGAGGAGATTTCCTTTGTCTCCAGAAGATGGTTCTTACTAAGGAGTTATTCGCACTGGGAAAGACCAGGGATTTGTTGTCTTCCCACCCTCAAAGACTAGGACAAAAGATCTTTGGCCAGACAGCAGGGAAGGTTGGGTCTCATATTTTGTGAAAGGAGCCTCTCTTGCTGTCACCATGCAAGCAGTTATCCCTAGTGAGATCCACCTGGTGCAACCCAGTTTAGGCAGGGTGGAGACACAGACCACACATTTGCTCCCTGGATTCATAGAGGCACCTCTCAGTCTGTCCTCTCTCCTCACGATTCCCAGGTGAATCACCTCCTGGTCATGTCCCCATGAAAGCACCCTCCTGTGTTAAGAGCCCACATGACTCTTTAAGGTTTTAGTTTTCCCTTTAGCTCTCCTGAAACACCACTGACTATTCATCATCATCATCCTCTCCAGGTTACGCTATGCTCACTAATTTTGAAATGCTTCCTAGGATCCCTTCTTCCTGGTCCTTTCTTCCTTTGACCTCATTAGTCATCTTACCAACTTCTCACGTTAGCATTTCTTGCTATTTCTGTTGGCATTTTTAACCTCCTCCACCAAAAAGAAGTGAAGGTACAGAGCTCTAAGTTGATGAAGTTCTTTTAGGCTTATTTTCAGTCTTGCATTGCAGCTCCCACCTTTTCAGCATAAAAGGCATCATGTCTCATCATCCTGCTATTTCAGAGATGGTGAATTTCATCTCTCCCCCTCCTTCCACAGTTGGTCTGGCTGCTATGTAATTATACAGACTTCACTTGGGTCAGACTTCAAATGTGCCTGCCTACTCATAACTGACCATCCTGGATCTTTGTGAGCAGTTGGCCTACTCTCCATGGGCATTCCTGGTGGAGAGTTGCTTCCCCTCCAGTCCATGGGAGAGAGGATCATCTTGTTTGTAGGCAAGAACTCCCAGGGGCTGAGTTTAGCCCCTGCGCTCCCCACCACACATACACATCGTACTCAGAGCTTGAAAGCCCCATGGTGTTTTGTGTTTGTCCTGCTGCAGGTGGCCCGTAAGCTGGTCATCATTGAGAGTGACCTGGAGCGTGCAGAGGAGCGGGCTGAGCTTTCAGAAGGGTAAGCGGGCCCGGCGCCAGGAGGCCCTGTGTGGGGTGCTGCGGAGCAGTGACTAAACAGCATGACCTTCTGGCAGCTGCACATTTACCTGTTTCAGCTCCGGGCTCCTCATGTGCTCATTCGACATGGATGAGCCACGAGTCTGGAACATGGAGGACTTGTGTGGGGTGTCTGTGTATGAATGCGTGTATCACTGCATGCCTTACCTGCACACTGATTTTGAGAATGGCCTTGTGCATTTCCTGTGTCCACTAACAGCCAAGTTCGACAGCTGGAAGAACAATTAAGAATAATGGATCAGACCTTGAAAGCATTAATGGCTGCAGAGGATAAGGTACTGATGGCTCATGTATGGGTTTTAGGTTTAACTGCAACCCAGGCGTCTTTCAGCTTCCAATGCCTACTGGTCCATTTTTATAACGACTGCACCTTCACTACACCCTCTGCTATCTTATATCTTGCTTTAAGTGCTTTCTTTGGGTCCTTTATACTCTTTTGTTTTTCCTTCATAAATGCTCTTTGGTGCAGCCAAAAAGAAGCCAAATCATCACACTTTGAAGTTGTTGAATTTTGTCTCCCCACCTCTCTGCGTTTGAAGGAAGGTCCAGGGCAGTGTTCATGGTGAAATTGGACACCTCAGCCCCTGATGGTTTGGCTTCTTTAAGGCAGCCCTTTATTCTCTAGGACTTGGTTTTCATTTTTTTCCCATCCCTCTCCTTTTTCTCTCCTCCTTCCTCTGGCCTGTCTCCCACCCTTTCTACCTCTGATCGAAAACGTTAGCAAATGTGCCGAGCTTGAAGAAGAGTTGAAAACTGTGACGAACAACTTGAAATCACTGGAGGCTCAGGCTGAGAAGGTAGGCCAGGAGCACCATGTGGGGGAGAGGCGTCATTTAAGAGCTACTCAAGAGACACCCCCTTTTTCCCTTCTGAGGCCCTGCTAGTCAGAGGAATAATAGTCCATTAGACACTTTAGCCAGAGGCCTCATTTTGAGGTGATTTCCTGATGGTTATTGATACCAGATTCTTTTTTTTTTTTTTATTCAATGGAAAATCCATTTTGTGTTGAGTATGTGAGTCATCCATAACAATTTAATTTAAACGAAGTGCCAAATGGATAAGTGATCTTGTTCTTATCCCATGTAAAACAATAGGCAGGAAAGCAGAGACCGCATTGTGGCATGCCATTTGATCCCAGAGGCTCCATTACCTCCTGAGAGATGCTCAACATCTGTTGGCTGGGCTGGCACTTTGTTTGTATTAGAAGACACGATATAGGGTGAGCTGTGGCCTGACATCTGGAACGTTCTTTCTGATTACAGTACTCGCAGAAGGAAGACAAATACGAGGAAGAGATCAAGGTTCTTTCTGACAAGCTGAAGGAGGTAATATTGGGGGTGTTTTGAACAAAACCAAATGGATTGAGTTTGTCTCTGTGGAGCCGAGACATTTTTCATTTTAATGTTACAATGATCCAAGAATATTCCGGGGTGGGCTTGGAGAGCCAGCAGTGGTAGCCAGCCACCTCTCACTGTGGTGATTTCACTGGTGGGTGGTTTCAGACCACTTTGTGGGTGCCAGGCTTGACTTTCATTTTCTGGTTTCCCTATCTTTGTAGCTACCGGCCACCTAAAATTTCCCAATTTTGATTGAAATAAATTGAATTATTGCAGGCTGAGACTCGGGCTGAGTTTGCGGAGAGGTCAGTAACTAAATTGGAGAAAAGCATTGATGACTTGGAAGGTAAGATCTTAAGTCTTGTTTCTAACTTAGTCCTTATGGCTGAATACTGACGTGGCAATCTGACTTTCCAGTCATGGCATCCTCCTTGACACACTCCTTTGCTCTTGCACTTTTTTCCGGTCTGCCCTTTGGAGTTCTGTGTCTCTTAAGCTCTCTGATGCCAAGTGGCTCTACTGCACACTCTTAGAAGTGTGGCTGGTTTATTTTTCACTGTGAGTGAGGTGGTTGTAGGTGAGAATGACTAGTGTGTTTTCTGTCTTTAGTGATACCTTCTTATTGTCAGAATGGTAAGGATTTGGTTTTTAGGCACAACTTAATCTTTCCCCAAGTGTGAATTCAATGTAAGGGCTTGGGTTTATTTTTCTAAGTTACTAATCATCTTGTCATATGTTCTGTGTCCTGAAAGGAGGGTGGAGGGTAACAGGACATTATTGCACTTGGATATTATATGTAAACATTTCTTCACTAAGATATTGAGGTTTTATTTTGGTAACACCCTCTCTGTCTCTCAGAAATTCCAAATGTTGAGCTCCAAGGCTGTGAAAAAATAAAGAAAAAAATATGTGAAATATATACATGAAAGGTAGAGGGGGCTAGAGAAGGAATTGGGGGTTGGTTCAGATGATACCCAAGCTGGTGGAAAAGAGAAAGTGACACATGGTGCAAAACAGTCTCCAAAGCGCAGCAAGGTATGACACCTTCATCATTAAAAAACTGAAGTATGAACTTGGCACAGTGACACTGTAAGGAGCGTGGCTCTCCTCAGTTTTCAAGCCTCCTGGACCACTGAAGGAAGCTTGAGTGGGAAGGCACAGGGAGTAGTCTGGATAGCACCGAGAAATCCATTTCCCAGTGCTCTAGTTCAGTCAGGAAGTCAGTGGTTTGAAGGTGGAGCCAGATAAGGATTACAGACTGTAGTCACAAATTGTTCCTCCAAAACAATGCCCGTGGCTATTTTTTCCACTGTTTATATTTGCAGGTGGCTGACTACTCCAGTGTAGTTAAATTATGGCTCTATAAAAGCAAAGCTGTCCTATTGCTCCTCCCCAACCGGGAGATAGCCTTCTGTGGTTTTGTTTAGGGTTTTAACATGGTTTACTGGTATACCTACCATATTGTTACGATTTTCATATTGAGTTTCTTGTTTTATTTTCTAATGGGTTTTGTTCTTTCTGTTTTTGTTTCAATTTTATTAAACAAAACAAAACAAAACGCACGTCTCCTGCATTGGCCACCTGCTGCGGCATCACTTCCTTCATGCATTGCCCTTTTCTTGCTGCTGTGTCGGGATGGTGTCCCTGCCACCCTCATTCACCTTCCATCTCTTGATCACTCTCCATGTCCTTGCACCTCTGCCTTCCACTTCCTGGTCATAGACGAGCTGTACGCTCAGAAACTGAAGTACAAAGCCATCAGCGAGGAGCTGGACCACGCTCTCAACGACATGACTTCCATGTAAATGTTCATCCACCCTGCCTGCTCACATCCGTGCCCTCATGCTAATATGATCAATTCGCCACCACTCCCTCTTGTATCTCCAGAATCTCTGCCTTTACACCTTTCTGCTCACTCTCTTTGCACAATCTAGGAGAGTCATTGTTTGGGTTTTTTCACATTCTGCTAGTTTACAGGCCAAATAGATTGTCTATACAAACCATCTTCCTTTCAGAATCCATTCATTTCACTCTGTCTCAGCTAGATCGTTCCCACCATGCAGTGAACTGGCATATAAGTGACTTGGGCACTATACTTGTAGGAATGTAAATTAGGCTCAAGTAAAATCAGTAGGCCGTGCAGTTGTGCAAGAATTGCCCAAGAAATAGCAAAAGTCAGTTTCCTGTGATTCAATTAAATATAATGTGAACATTTTTTATAAAAAGAAATACAAATTTAAGGAACCCTACACCCTCAGATGACTGAGGCTCTGAGAGGAGTGAAATTGATCCAGAACAGCATAAAGGATGTTGCTGTAAAACATCACATCTTTCTTTTAAGAATTTTAGACAAAAATGAACCTTTTGAGTAGCCAAGCCTTTAATTTTCTGTTTATATAAAAAGAATTAACATACAAACATAACAACCTGTGTCAAAGAAATGGGACATAAAGCATAGATTGTGTGCTCTTAAGCACATCATGTATTCTTTAGGAGGGGTTTAAGTTTCTGTTTATATAAAAAGTAATATACAAACACCACAACCTGTGTCAAAGAAATGGGACATAAAGCACAGATTGTGTGATATGAGTTTGAGGGTTAATGGCCCGGCTTTTACTACTGCTGGGCAGTAAGGGTGGAGTAAATAGTCTTAATCTCATGAGAACCTGGAGTATACATAACTAACTTTCGTATTACTAACCAAGCCTGAACATTGAACCGGTTCTGCCCCACTAAATTCTAACTTGGAGTGTTTCACAGAGGCTTCCTTTTAATCTCACAAGATGGCACTGAATTCCACAAAAGCTGGAAATTTCGCTTTCTAGGCCCACCTGTCATTCCTTTACCCATGCAGAAAAATGGTAGCCTGAAGAGTGTTGGCATGTGCCTGCTGCCTTACACATTATAGAATCATCATGCTACCCTCAGAGATGTGACTGTTACCATGGAAACTAGAGAAAATTGCATCCTTTCTCCACTTATTTATAAATGAGGGGTTAGATCAGATCATCTGTCTCTGATTGCTAAAATGTGGTGATTCTATGAGGAAAACTTGCAGCATCACGTCTGGTTATGTACTCTGAAAGGTGAGCTTAGCTTAAAATCTGTTTCTGAGTTCTCTTCACTGGTCTTCTTACAGTGATCCCTCCCGCAGAAGAGGCTTGTGCTGGCCTCGGGCCCAGGCCCTGGTGGGCAAGGATTTACATCCTCCCACAGGTGTGACTGGCAGCAGGCTTTGCATGTCTGCTTCTCACCTGTTTCGAGTGCTGCTCTATCTGTTCACTTCGCTTCCCTGGTTTCTGTTGTGCCACTTTTTCTTTTTTCTGTTTCTCTCACCTTTTCTCTTCATGCAGATAAGTTTCTTTGCTTCACTTCTCCCAAGACCCCTTCATCGAGCTGGATGTCCCACCTCTCTGAGCTCTGCAGTTTGTCTGTTTTCCAGATGACCCTGATTCTTTCTTTTCACATCCTGCCTTAGGGCCAGGTATACACTGTGCTTCCTGTTGTACAGAAGCTCTTCGTTTCAGTGTAAAATAAACACTATGTAAGCTGTTTCTGTTTGCTATTCTTTTTACTTCTTATTTATTGATATTTTAGTTTAAATGCTGAATAAAACCACAAATCTGCTTCACACACAGGAGGGTTAAGTTTTGGCTGCTGCTTTGCCTTTTTTTTTTTTTTGTCCTATTCTGAACATCATTCATCAATATCAACAGTCTCTAAAGCGGTAGTTCCTTGTGGAACTTTTTCAAAATACACATGCCTGGGCCCTTCTCTGAGTTTTGGTTTTTCAAAGGTTAGAGTTAGGTCCAGGGATGTTTTTTAGGGATTGGGATGATACTGGTGTATGAAATAGGTTGAGAACCTCCACACAGAGGATGTTACTTGTTTAAGCCAAAAGGTCTGCCTTGAGCAGGGCCTTCGTGTGCAGATGTTGAGTTTGGGATGTGGTGAGCCTGCTGTGTTGGAGAAGGAAATGGCAACCCACTCCAGTACTCTTGCCTGAAAAATCCCATGGACGAAGAAGCCTGGTAGGCTACAGTCCATAGGGTCGCAAAGAGTCGGACACGACTGAGCGACTTCACTTTCACTTTTCGCTTTCATGCACTGGAGAAGGAAATGTCAACCCACTCCAGTGTTCTTGCCTGGAGAATCCCAGGGACGGGGGATCCCAGTCTATGGGGTCGCACAGAGTCGGACACGACTGAAGTGACTTAGCAGCAGCAGAGCCTGCTGTGTTGGTATTTAGATGGTCCTGCTTGAGAGTGGGTAGCTAACTAAGGAAAGCCAACCCACACTGCTAGAATATCCGGAAAGATGAAAAGGATGTGGATACAAAAACAGTGTAAGTTGAGATCATTATTGATCATCCTTTTACAGCACAAAGAAAAGTATATTCATTCCTCAGCCATCTTCATTTTGATCATGAAATGAGACTCTTAGGTTTTAGGAATATAGGAGTATGTTCAAGTCATTTATTTTTTTGCTCGTAAGCACATCATATATTCTTAGGAGGGGTTATACTTAGATAATCTTTGTGATAACTTTTTAAATTTGTGAATATTTTTAAAGCATAGCTATTAAAGTTGGTTCTTTTTTTTACCCCCTAAAAATAGTAGAAATTGTTCAGTTATGGTTTATCAGTTATATTTATAAATTAAAGAACAGCATTTAAGTGATTTTTTTTTAAACACATCACAAAATTAGAACTTTAAAATGATGTGGAGTTTTCTCTCTTAATGCCCAACACTTCTCATCCTCAACAATCTGACTGTTTCTCCTGTGTTTTAAATGTGGGTGATTGTTATCTATGTATAGTTTTTCTGAGCCTAAGTACTTATATATCCCTGTGTTCAAATAAATTTGAGCAAACTGAAAATGTCAGTCACTCTACAAAGACTTCAGAACAGAGTAAAAGTACTCTTTTTAAGAGGGCTGTGAATTTAGTAGTGGTATAATAGACTTAAAAATTTATAATTTAGACAGTCTCTCTCCCTTGAGAGTGTCAGGACTTCTGTAATTTCTTTTCTTTTCCTAAGGCATCTTGGGCCTGCTTTTGACTGATTCCTGCTTTGTTCTTTTAAAATTCAGAGTAATAAAAGTGGGCCCTTCTCTGAGTAACCCTGTTTCCTGCCATAGAAAGAAATGACAAGTCTGAAAGTTGTGCTGAGCAGATGTTTAGTTAATTCTGGAGGCACATCAGTTTTTTGGGAACCATTCCAGAGACTCTCACACTTTCTCTAGGTGTATTCTACAGGGGGAAATGGGAAACCGATGGACTGCAAAGGCAAATCTGGACTAGCCCAGGGACTTCCCTGGCAGTCCAGTGATTCAGACTCTGCCTTCCAGTGCAGGGAGCCCAGGTTCAGTCCCTGGTCGGGAAACTAACATCACACATGCCACAGGGTTTAGCCAAATTAAAAAAAAAAAAAATCTGAAACAGCCCAAGAAGGTATGGGCACACAAGAGCATGACTAGCTAGTTGATTTTATCAAGAAATTGTTGGGGCCCAGGCTTCTGGCTCAGTGGATCATGCCATCATAGAGGCAGCTGTTGCAATAGCCTTGGTGGGACCAAACCCCAAAAGCATTGCTTGACAGTTGACGTCCCAGATATTGGGGAGGTAGAACAGGAAGGAAAAATATTTTCAAACATAATCCTCCCAGGCCCCCAAGCATACCAGTTCTATGATAGCCAGAGTAGAGCAGGCCAAATGAGGCCGTAGGGATACTGTCATTTAAACTGCATTCACATCGACCCTCTGGGTTCTCTGGGGTTTCTGCAGAGTTCTTTCATCCCAGCTTGACTGTACGTTGGTTCAGGAAGCTAAGACATCTACATGCCCATGGTGATGTCTCCACGTGAGAGTGTGAATGTGCTAGTGGGGTTTAAATTTTGCAGCCCCCAAACATGCAGGATATCATGAAAGTTAGGCAGGATGTGGTCAGGAAATGAACTGTAAATGTCCTTTGTTCTCAGTGAGCTGGCCATCTTGTGGGAAGATAGATGAGTGAAGCAGGTCTGACCTAACAGATGGTATACATTTAGAGTCCGTGAGGAATAGAGACAGTAATTCTGATTGGGAGCTACCTGGAGAAGATGACATTTGACTGGGGGTTTGCATATTCAGAACATTTGGATCAGCAAAGAAGACAAGGCGGAGATATTCCAAGCTAAAAAACACAATGAATGTAAGGTATTCCTCATCTCCTACCATATGTGAAAGTGTTAGCCAGCTAGTTGTGTCCGACTCTTTGTGACCATGGACTGTAGCCTTCTCGGCTCCTCTGTCCATGGAATTCTCCAGGCATGAACACTGCAGTGGGTTGCCATTTCCTACTCCAGGGGATCTTCCTTACCCAGGGATCAAACCCAGTTCTGCATTGCAGGCAGATTCTTCACACATGAAAGAACATTAAAATGAGGACTGATTGATTTCCCAACAAACCTGGGAACTAGAAACTGAACGTTTTTATTCTCCCCAGGTATAGGATTGTCAGCCCTCAGGATCATTAAGTTAGAGTTTGTGGTTTAGGTTGTCACTGGCATGCAAGACAGTTCTGTAACCTCCAGCTTTCCATGATAAGGGCCAGGTTCTTGTCCTTGTTTGGGCATCCCCTGGTATCCCCATCAGATAAAAGGCTGACTAGCAGCTGCCTTCCTTGCCAAGTGAGAAGATTACATGCCCTTGGGCAAAATGTACTTCACACCAGTCTCCATGTGGACGTTTGGGGTTTTATACATGTCCATTTAGCACCAGAACATGCCATCCTTGCTAGGAAGTCAACAGTTAAATCAGTTTTGAGTGGGATAAGTGCTTATTCTTTTGCTGTTTGTGTAGAGTAACACACCCTATATCTAAGCTGGATGAGAGTTTATACTGTGTAACACAGTGACTGGGGCAGAGACATGGAGCTTATTAGTTCTGCATTTAAAACTGTTAATACAGTGGCGGTGGCCCCTCTAGGGGCCACCTGAAAGGAAAGCCAGCCCTAGGAGTGGAGTTGAAAGGGTTCCAGGGAGGGATGAGCAGAAACAGTAGGTTAAGGTTTTGCAAGAAGGTCTCTCAGTCACTGAGTCCCACAAGGAGTGGGTGGCGTACTAGGCTCACCTCCACCCCTGCCCCAGTTCCTGAGGTTGTTGCCAGAAGCTTCATTGGGCCCAGTTCACATGGTGGTTTTAGTGAGATGCATGAGGAACATGCCCCCTCTCTCGAGGAGGATCCTTTTCCTCCTCTTGTTTCCCTTTCCTCCTACCAAGAGAGGAGTCCTGGCTCTTCCTTGGTCAGCCAGGCCTTCCCTGAGCACAGGACACCTTCTCATGGGGTGAGGGGAACCTGTTCAGCAAGTGACCAGCACCTGAGGTATCTCTGTGTTCTGTTTACTCCTTCTCACCAACTCCAGCTAACCTCTCTTCCTTCTGCCTCTTCTCTTCTGCTAACCTGCTTGCTGACCTGTACAGATCAACTCTACCAGCAACTTGAGCAAAACCGCCGCCTAACTAACCAACTAAAGCTGGCCCTGAATGAGGATTAAACTTAAGTGGGAAAGAACCTGGGCTGAATTCTAGGAATGCAGCCCGTGTCAGGAAATATGACTGTCATACCTTCAGATAGTAGGGTTGAAAATGATTGCTTTCTGCAGAATTCTGCAGAATTGAACATGAATCAGTTGAAAGGTTGGCCTTGCCTGCATTTTCCTCTTATATCTGGAATATAAGTTCTCTTTAATCCCCAAACCGCTTTTATGGTAAAATTACATCTGTGTATATGGATCAATGTTTATAATCAGTTCAGCACTTGTCTTTGCAATAGCAGGTCCTCTTGTTTGGACTGATGCATAATGAGAACCAAAAAAATGTTTTCTATTTCCTACAGAGAACTGAGTCTTGCTTAAAATTAGAAAGTCAAAGCAGAGGGGTGTGTATCAGCATATATATATATATATATATATATTATATATAGGATGTGATATATATAATATATATTCCTATTACATATTCATATTTCTAACTCTAAGTATATGGTATAGTGTTTGAAATATGATTAAATGTACCTATGCTTGGGCAAAATAGCTTTTGAAAACAGGAGTTCATGTCAGAAGTCCCCGATTGTCTGAAAGGTATGCTTTTATTTAGTCTTAATAGTGTTGTTGGAATCTGGTGAGAATGTCATGCTAATAATAAATAGAACACTGTGAGAATAATAAGAGAATGTCCTACTGGAGTGTGCATGAAACATGTTGGTTATTTTTTTTTTAAACAAGCAACAGAAATAAATCCTTGAAACATTGTCAGAAGGCCTAGTTATGTCATCTTTGTTTTCTCTGAGATTGTGTTACAACACAACTCTCGGACCTTAGCTGCCTGTAACTCAGAAATGTCTGCTGTTGTTATAACTTGAGTGCTGCACGCACCTTTCCCGGTTCCCACAGCGCATGAGCAGTGAACATCCACCAGCCCCACCTGTATTTTGTTCCCCGGGGATTGCTGGTGGAGATTCACCTGGCTGCTCTGTGAGAGCCTGCTGTGCCTGCAGTTTCTTCAGGTCCAGGACAGCTTCCCCTTCATAGGTCCCTGTCTGGAAATGAATCGTGTCTTACAAGCATGCCCGGTCCTAATCATCTCATCCTGTGTTTGTGATTGATGTTTGCCTGCCTAAGTGTACAAACCACCACTGTGTCCAAAGCTCAGCTATTCATGACTTAATTTTCTAATCCCACCACAGAGAAAGTGGCTCATGCCAAAGAAGAAAACCTTAGTATGCACCAGATGCTGGATCAGACTTTACTGGAGTTAAACAACATGTGAAAACCTCCTTAGCTGCGACCACATTCTTTCATGTTGTTTTTATCTTTTCGTTTCGTTTTGTTTTTAAACACCATGCTTACCATGAAACCCCTTAATGCATTTTTTATTTACTTTCACCACTGTCACAGAAATATCCACAGGATACCAGCTAGATCAGGGGTGGGGAAGACACATACACACACGCAGGCAAGTCCGTGTTCAAGGTGACAATGATTTAAATGTGCCATTTCCCAAGTTGACATTGCCACACCGTAGAGAGTTTATCGACACAGTATGCTTAGTCAGTCCAGGAATCCTTGAGGAAGCAGAAAGATTTCCACTCAAACTGCCAATGACCAGGAAGGGTAACGTTGGAAACACAATCGGGTGTGGATTGGTGCTACTTTAAACAAAAGGTCCCACTGTGGTCTCTCCTTAAATATTGTACGATTTAGAAGTCTGTCCAACACTAATTTATTTTGTTGTAAGTTTTACAATGAGGTGAGACTGTGGCTCCTGTCTGCCAGAATTCACTAAAGCCGAAGCTTTGTAAGCCACCGTGCTCTTCTAATTGGCACATTTGCAGCTCGTTACAACTTGTGGGATAGCATGCGATGTGGATTTCCAGCATGTTCAAGTGAAAGATGTGGGCACCACCTACAATGGTGAAGAAAACACATTGTCTTAAGAGTTACAACTGTATGGAAACCTTGTATAATGATATGGAATAAATGCACATTGTAGGACGTTTTCTAAACAGGGTGGTCCTGTCGTTTGTACGTTTTTACTTTGTGAACTTCAGATCTCGTAGTTGACCTACCTTCCCTCACACATGCTTCTTAAAGCTTATTAATATCTCAGTGTCTGGGAGGGAATGGGTTTCTTGTGTGATCCTCCCAGAAGCTCTCAAAGCAGGATCCCTTTAGTCTGTTAAAGTTATAGCAAGCAGAAAAGGGGCTTCCCCAGTAGCTCAGTAGTAAAGAATATACCTGCCAATGGAGGAGACATGGTTTTGATCCCTGGGTCAGAAAGATTCCCTGAAGGAGGAAATGGCAGCCTGGGAAATTCCACTGACAGAGGAGGAGCCTGGCAGGCTACAGTCCATAGGCTCAAAGAGTCAGACAAAACTGAACGACTAAGCTAAAACAAGTAGCAGGGGACCCTTCCCAAGTCCCAGCCTTTCTCCAGACTATGGGTTATATCTGCACATACATACATGTAGGCCTTTTGCTGTGGTTCTACCAGTTTGGGGAGTTTTCCTCAACTCTTAGCTAAGTCTTTAGTGGTGGCGATCATACATATCAAAAAATTGCAAGTTAATGCACCAAATGTTTTGTCCCCCAGCAGTGTGATACTATTTTAAAAAACTTCCCTGGTGTTTCAGTGGCTAAGACTTGGCGCTTCCAATGCGGGGGCCCTGGGTTTGATCCCTGGTTGGAGAACTAAGATCTCACATGCCATAACTAAGACTTGGCACAGCCAAATAAATGAATATAACTTTTTTTTTTAAGTAGAAGTAAAGGATCTTGGTGATTTTCTGCTTTCTAACTCGTGCTTGAGTTCTGAATTCCAGTATATCTTTTTATTGGACTTGGAAACTGAAAACATCACTGGCCAGTCTTGAAGCCGTTAAGCAAAGAAAAACAGATTACACTGTTAATTGGCTCAACTTGTACTACAGGGGTAAAAAGAGGACATTCTCATATAAAGCGAACACAGTAAAATGGAAACATTCATTTGGATGCACAGATGTTTTCATTGACAAGGATCCAGTATCTCTAGCTGTTCTTCCACACTCTTCTCAGGTATTCTCTGCAGAGACCCAGAGAGAAGCCTGGCATCTGAGTTACAGTTCCCACCTCTAAAAAGTTGTCCTTTTAGTGGATAAAAAAGATGTGGTGTATATATACAATGGAAAATTACTCAGCCATTAAAAAGAACGAAATAAGGCCATTTGCAGCAACATGGACGGACCTAGAGAGTGTCACACTGAGTGAAGTCAGTGAGAGAAGGAGAAATATCATATGACATCCCCTATATGTGGAATCTAAAAAATGATGCAAATGAACTTACTTATAAAACAGAGACTCAGAAAACTGAACTCATGATTGCCAGGGAAAGGGATAGAGAGGACTTTGGAAAGGTCGTGTACACACTGTTATATTTAAAATGATAACCAACAAAATCTACTGTGTAGCACATGGAACTCCGCTCAAATGTTACGTGCCAGCCTGGATGGGAGGGGGGTTTGGGGAGAATGGATACGTGTATGTGTATGGCTGCGTCCATTCACTGTTCACCTGAAACTGTCACAGCATTGTTAATCAGCCATACCTCAATACAAAATGTTTTTGGTATTTAAATAAAAAGCTGTCCTTTTGCTCAAAGCAAATATGAACTCTCTGTGTCAGCCTTCTCGCATCTTCGACAGCCCTGGGCACTCCCCTGCCCACCCCCAGCCAGCCAGAGATACCCTGCCTCCACTCAAAAGCTTTCCTATGCCAGCGTCTTTTCACCTGGGGAGCCAGATCTGACTTCACGTTTCCTAGCTGCCTAGCCTGTCAGGTCCCTAAATCAGATTCTTCATCTATGTAATGGGTACCTAGCACACAGGTTACTGTTGGGGGACTGGAATGTGTGAGCCAGGAGATGAGTATGCATCACAGTACCTCAGGCGGACTCAATGACCACTCCTGCTGCTGCCCCTTGTGCCCAGAGACCACCACAGAGGACTGGCGGATGCTGGTACAACACTAACTGCCCGACGTGGCAATGGTAGCTATGAGGACTCTCTTAGATACCCTGGGCCACAGCCTGTCGTGAGTGCCATACAGCTGTTCTTTCAGCTTCACCTCAGCCCCATTTCACTTACACAACAGGCTCATGGAGGCTGAGCGAGCCTGCTCTCAGGTCCAGAGTTCGTGAGTAGTGTGGTCAGACATCAAATTCAGGCCTGTGCAACTCCAAAGCCCTGTTTGGGCTCTTCTACTTGTTTCAGACATTTTGCAGCAGAAGAAAAGCAGCTCCTGGACATGGATAGAACCAAATGAGGAGGCAGGTACGGTTGTGGGAGGATGAGGCCTGACCCCCATGGGTGGTTTAGGGCCTAACTTCCTCCCGGGTTCCAGGGACCAGATGAAATCAGTGGATTACTCTGGCTTCATGCTAGTTCATAGAATTGTTATTAACTTGGAAGGAATGATGCTAAAGCTGAAACTCCAATATTTTGGCCACCTCACGTGAAGAGTTGACTCATTGGAGAAGACTCTGATGCTGGGAGGGATTGGGGGCAGGAGGAGAAGGGGGCGACAGAGGATGAGATGGCTGGATGGCATCACTGACTCAATAGGTGTGAGTCTGAGTGACCTCTGGGAGTTGGTGATGGACAGGGAGGCCTGGCGTGCTGCGATTCATGGGGTTGCGAAGAGTCGGACACGACTGAGCGACTGATCTGATCTGATCTGATGATTCTGATACGTAGAAAACGAAGAACGCCCTGTCCCCACAGGGCACATGTCTTAGGTCAGACCCAGCATGATGGTCTCTGAATGTGCTGCTCTGTGAGGTTAGGGGAGAGCAGTGACAGGTCTTCAGAGTGCCAACACCAAGGCTGGACGCTGATACGGTCACCGTTTAGAAAATCATTTAGTGCAGACAAAGAATTCAAGGTTTGTACTCTGAATTCCATTGTCAAGACTTAGCAGGCCCAGATTTCAGAATGCACTACCAGACATGTTGCCTTGTTCAGTGTAAAACAATGTGGAACTCCACAGAGAAAGGTTACAAGGTAAGCATATAAGCATCTTCCAAAAGTTTAATTTTGTGATGGGAATTCTATGATGTCTTGTTAAGGAAAAAAGAAAAGCACTTTGTGGGTACATTCTGAAACTTTTGAGGCTGGCATTGAAGAGAACAGTACTTACTGCTCTTAGAGTTATCATTAGCAGAAACAAAATCTAACTTTTGTGTATGTTGTTATGCATCCTCCAGAGTTTAAAACCTTGGGCCTGATTTTTTTTTCTCCAAGAAAAATTATTTTTCACTTCAAAAAACTGCTTGAATCTATGTTAACCATTTTTTTACCTTTTCAACACTATTCGTAAATGTGATTTAAAAAAAAAAATGCCCTCAGATGTACATACCAAAAAAATCCTCTGAATTCTCCAATCAAAACAAAATGCTGAGGTGTTCAGGGAGCCATCATTTCGAAAATTGGAGACGGATTTGGAAAGAAATTGCTAGGAATGGCAGGCAATGTAAGAAGTGTTCCTTCCATTATATACACGTTTTGACATTGAGGGTTTTCAGGGCTACATTCCTCTGACAGATGTCATAAATTTTGTGTCAAACGATGAATGAAGATATGTTGAGGGCTCACTAATGTGATTGCAACTTTTGCCAAATTCTTGACGAATAGGCATCGACCTAAAAGATAAGACTGGTTCCTGCTGCCTGTGAGCTTGCTTTCCGTCTGTTACCAAGGCCATGGAGAACAAAGAGGGGAGTCAAGGCCTTATCAGGGCCTGCCAAGGCTAATGCCATAACTGAAATGCTGATGCGGAGCCGGAAGGAGGCTTATCATCCTCAAGGCTAGAGAGCTCGGTGGCTTGCTCAAGGTCACCATCTGCTTGGGTGCAACCCCAGTTCCCCTCCAGGCTAGGCAGCACAGGGTGGGGCTTGGAAACCAGAGAGACCTGCTTCAGGTCCTCCACCACTTCCTGAGTGACCCCTGGTTAATCTTAACCATTTGTGCAGCCATTTCTCCAACCTTAAAGATGGTTTGCCTGTGCACTTCCTCACAAGACCAAGAACTAAACGAGGTGATGTGTGGACTCCTCACCCCCACCCTGCCTCTGCCTCCAGTTCTTCTTCTGGCCCTTGACCCAAGCCTTTTCTCCTCCTTGCGTTGGGTCCTTGGGGAAACTGAAATAACTTTTTCATTTTGAAATGGAAATCCTGAGCACCAATGTCCAGTATACTGTTCATGGCTTTGCAGTGGTACTTCCACATAAAAGGCATTCACAATATGGTTGTTGATTGACCCAGACACAAATGCTCAGGTAACAATTTCAGCATAATCACCTGTGCATAGAAGGTGAAGAATGTTTCAGAGTAGCAAGAGCCATATTTCATTTTTAAGCAAAATACTGGCTCTTGAAAATTTCTGTCCTCCATTTCTTGAACTGCATTTGGATGTTTTTCTGAGTGAAAGGGAACAGAACATCAGATCCTGATGGTTGGCCTTGCAGCAAATCTAAGTGAAGACAGATCAGCCCTCATTCGTTCTTAAGGGACTGCAGTAGATCCCCATCTCCAGAGGAAAGCTAGCGACAAGAAAGGTGAAAAGCCCTTCTGTATGTGGCCCAGGAACACACAACACTGTTCTGTCTCCCAAGAGGCCAACTGGACATGGCTGTGCCAGAGGCACAAAGGAGTGGGCTCCCCTGAATGGATGCTGCATAGGGATGGAGGTAAGAGGGGAGTACAGTTGATGATAGTGAGTTCTGACTTGCTATCAACTCAGGGTTTGAAATGCTGCCTTTCCAGTGGAACTCATTGTTTGAACTCATAAATGGAAAATTAAATTCTCCAGTAGATACAGTGGGATCCTATAGCCCTGTGGCCTTCTGATGAACCAGGTTTTGATGTGCTGGCCACATCCTGATTTAGGACCTCCTCCCACCCACCCTGTCCCAAGCCCACTTCCTCTGAAAAGCACGTTTCACAGTAAAACAGTTTGCCAGTTAAGTCCTTGAGTCATGCTGTGGTCACAGACACCATTATCCAAAGTGAGCACCATTGCTATCCCAAAAGGGTTTGACATTGTTGCTGAAAGTCCAACAATCAGCATATTAGAAGTATGACCCAGCACGCAGGCGATAGGGTTTTTCATTTTCATTTTTAAGTTAAGTGCTACCTTCATGGAGATGGCTGGCTTATCTGTATCTTAGGACCCAGCTGGAAAGTGATTCATCAGTGGCTTACTTGAGCTTAATGACCACCATTTCCATCATGTGTCTTCCTGCTCTGTTCTCACAAAGTACTCTTTTTTTCCAGGATACTCCAGGACTATCTGCCTTAGCACCTTCCCAAGAAATTAAAAAAGAATGTGGCGGGTAATTTGCCTAGAAATAGAGATGTAATCAATGTAAAGAAAATGTGACTCAGTGAAGCGTAGCTGGTCTCACATCCTGGCAGAACTGTTCACATCTCTTCCATCCCTGAACCTCTGCTTGAAAACTCCTATCTGGACCTTCTCCTATTTCTGGCTTGTCTTCTCTCTTTCCCCTCCAGCTGTAGTTTTTCATTATAATCTCTTATTCTGCTCACTCTCAAACCTGGAAGGGGTTTCTATATCGTCTTCTAGACTAGAGAGTGTGTGGAGATTAAAATTGTAAGTAGGGGTTTTCCTGGTAGTGTGGTGGTTAACACTGCCTACCAGTGCAGGGTGTGTGGGTTGGATCCCTAGTCAGGGAGCCAAGATCCCACAGGCCTCGTGGCCAAAAAACCAAAACATAAAACAGAAGCAGTGTTGTAACAAATTCATTAAAAACTTTTTAAAAATGGTCCAAATCAAAAAGAAAGTTACCCAAAAATACATCAGTAATTTGGCTTACAGGACTAAGAATTTCCATTTCTACTTAAAAAGCACTCCTATTATTTTAGGGACTATAGGTTGGAGGAAAAAGTATAGAATTTTTGGCCGCAAAGAGTATAATCTACAGGAGGCAATGCAGACATGTTAAATAATAATAATAGGATATGATTGGCAAAATGAGAGTAAATTATACAGAAGTGCATGGAAAACAGGCATTGTTCCCCCTTCCTGGAAGATTTTTAAGCACCTAAAACCAATGGGAAAGGCTTTTCTGGGCATGCTGTATAATTTTCTTGAGTATTCCAGCCACAGTCATGCACAACTCACCCTTACCTCTCAAACCTTAGAAACAAGAGCTCTGTTAGTTTAGATCTGCTTTGATCTTACTATTTACTCTCACCACCAAGTTTTTTGCTCATTATTGTAGGTTTCTTTCGTCGAACTTAATTTACAACTTTTCCCCTCTTACCCTCCCCTCATTTCTTGTTTTATGCCATTGACTTTCCAAAAAAACAAAAAAATTGGGATCTTACTATACTTTTGCTTTTCTCTTAGAGCATCTCCCAATCTTCAGAGCAAAGAGTAGCGTATACCTAAATAAACATAGGCTCTTCGAGATTACAAAATCAGCTTTCTATTCCACGAGGGAGGTCTGCAGGGAGCCAGCCTTTACTTCCCAGGAAAGCAGATGGATGAGCATCACCACGAACTCATTTAGTCCGTGGGAAGACTCCCCCATGCTTTTCTGACGCCCTTAGAGAAGAGTCACCTGACCTGCTGGGGTTGCCAGACTTCAACTTTCTTAATGGGATAGGAGCCCTGGGGATCTCTAGGTAATCTTTCTTCCAGCCTTCCATGAAAGACAGAAAGCAAGGTAATGTTCATGGGCTTTCACTACTGTGGTTTGTTTTTTTTTTTAATTTTTACTTTTTGGGCACAGCATGTGGGATCTTATTTCCTCACCAGGGATCACATCCTCATCCCATCCATTATAAGCACAGAGTCTTAACCCTTAGGCCACCAGGGAAGTCCCTATACTGCTGTATCCATAGGAATTGCTTGGTGGTGGCAGCTCCCTTTCACTTTACTAGTTGGATTCCGACCCAAGAAAAATAAAGTATTATTGATTAACATGGAATAATGAAATTTGGATGAAAAAGACTGACTGGGAGAATTAACTCCAGCTTGTATAACAGCAATAAATAGGTGTTACATATTTAAAGGAATATGTAAATTTCTTGTAGCAATTTAGAAATTGAAATGAAAACCTATTTGCCATATTTGGATGTAGGACTGCAAGGTAAAAAACCAAATGTACATCTAAAGTACAAGGCACCATATAATTGTAAACATTTCTCAGTTTATTTGTCACAAAAGATTATAAAAATAGAAAATCTATAAAGAAAAAGGTCACTAGAAGTCTCACCATCACTTTAAAAAATTATTTTCCATGTGTTTTGCCTGTGTGTATGCAGAGGACTTTCTATTTAAAACTTTACATAAGCACCTTCCTATTTGCTAACCTAGTCTTCACGGTATCATTATATGAAATGGTTAATATGCCATAGTTTGTTATTCTCCTGTTTTTGAAACATTTGGATTCTTTCTGATTTTTTTGTTCTTAAAACTAGAACTGATACTCAATTCTTTGTGTATTTTCTGACTCATAGGAAATGAAAACATACACTTTGAGAGAAAAAAACTATTTATCTTAAGTGCAGGCATTCCCTAAATATAGTGTTAAACTGTTTAACTATCAATATGCAGGGATTCCTGCTCTGGCCTGGACTGGACAATCCATTTGATTTCCAGCCTTTGGGTTCTTAAAAAAAAAAAAAAAAAACAAGACAGTTTCTCCAAGCTGGTTGAAATAGAGGGCTTTAAGAAATCCAATTCCATGTTATCTCTGTTTCTCCCCCACCTCCTCCCACCAACGTAAACACACAAACTTGAACTTTAACAGATGCTTTCATGGCAGCCACTCTTTCCTGTAACCCATGTTTATACCTGAAGTTGATAAAAGTGAATAATGGGTGTTTGCCAACAAAGATGTCCATCTAGTCAAAGTTACGGGTTTTCCAGTAGTCATGTATGGATGTGAGAGTTATACCATAAAGAAAGCTGAGCACCGAAGAATTGATGCTTTTGTACTGTAGTGTTGGAGAAGACTCTTGAGAGTCTCTTGGACTATAAGGAGATCCAGCCAGTCCATCCTAAAGGAAATCAGTCCTGAATATTCATTGGAAGGACTGATGCTGAAGCTGAAATTCCAATACTTCGGCTACCTGATGCGAAGAACTGACTCACTAGAAAAGACCTTGATGTTGGGACAAATTGAAGGCAGGAGGAAAAGGGGACGACAGAGGATGAGATGGTTGGATGGCATCACCAACTCAATGAAATGAGTTTGAGTAAGCTCCGGGAGTTGGTGATGGACAGGGAAGCCTGGCATGCTGCAGTCCATGGGGTCTCAAAGAGTCGGACATGACTGAGCGACTGAACTGAACTATTGTGTGATCTCCGAAGCACTGCTCAGGGTCACTCTTGCCTCCATTTTTTGTAAGATCCTTAACTACTGGTAGCGAATGGTGATATAGGGATGAAGAAGCAATAGAAGGAATTTACACTGCACTATGATGGACGTGATCTAGAATAGAGGTCAAAATCCCAGGCTTTGCCCATTCTTGTTTAAGGACATTTTCCAAACAAGTTTGTTTTGCATTTTGTGTTGTGTCCCTGTGTGGTGAACAGGTGGGAGGTTTTTATTGTACGTTTTTTGCCCTGAGATTGACAGCCTGGAGAGTTTCCTGAAACATGGACTGAAATTGCCATTTCAGAACAAACCCAAATGAATGTATGCCTCAGAACCTATGCCTCAGAGTCTGTTTCAGGGATGTTACTGGGCTCTGCCCCTTCGCCTCCTCTCTCCCTCTTTGTGTGACAAAAATAAAAACATACAACTACAAAAACAAAAATCAAAAAGCCAGACTTTGAAGTAAGACCAGATTTTTGAAGTCACTCTGCCACTTACTAGTTGTATGACTTTGAGAAATCTATTTAATGTCTCTGTATGATGGGGGTGATAATAATAGTACCTGCATCCAGGGCATGATTAAGATGCTACGTGTAAAGTTTTTAGTACAGTGTCTGACACAGCAAGCTCTCAGAGAGGGATAGCTCCATTTTTTTGTGTTGCTATTTAAACACACCTGAGTCTTGTGTCTGCCATCAGCCATTACAGCCACCCTCCCTGGCTTCAAGGAAAAGGCTGCCCTTGTCTCTTCTGTACTCACCTGGGAGGCTGCCATATGGTGCTGCCCTTGCTCTTTCAACTCTGCCTCTGGTGTTCATCAGGCTGGTTCAGAACCAGATAGCCCACTTGGATTTTCCCCCTGAAATCACAAGGAGATAAGGTTTCATTGCCCTGCAGAACTAAAATCTAGGGAATTCCGCAGTGGTCCAGTGGTTAATACTGCGCTTTCACTACTAACGATGGCAGTTCAATCCCTGGTTGGGGAACTTAGATCCTGCAAGCAGCACATTGTGGCCAAAAAACCCCTAAAGTCCAAAACTGATGAACAATAAGAACAGCCGCTCTCCAGTGTGGGAGGCAGGGCTTAAGTAGACCCTGCAAGACGAAAGGCCAACCATCTCCAGCCCTCTGGGAGCCACCTCCCCCATGCCATCCAGAAGACAGCATGCAGGTCCTGTGTCTCCACCAGGGCATGATGGGGGCTTCTCAGTGACACTATGCAAACCCAGCTCACCCGGCTATTGATCCTCTTCCCACACACCAGAAGGGTATCTAGGGTAACTTTTTCTTCAGACAATAACAAAATCCTCTCCCTCCTCTGGTGAAGTCCTTAGCATCTGAGGTCCTGCTTCATGGTTTCCTCTGTTGAGATATGGCTCCTGCGTCTGTATCTCTAGCCTGGAAACAAGGGGTCTGGAGGAGGAAGCAGGCTCTTCTCAGTCAGAGCTCGTCCTGGAGGTGCAGAGGAAGGAGCAGTGCCTTTTATCACAGAGTGTGGGGCAGGGTGCAGGGACCCAGCCAGCACCAGGAGCAAAAGCCAAGCACCTGCTCTGTGTGTCTGGGTCTGGTTGGCCAGGGTATCTGACACCGGGGGACATCTTTCCTTTCACACTCTATTGTCTCCTGGCTTCAATTACATTCTTGACTCAGAGCCCAGGAATGGGGAAAACAGGCACTCCAGAAATTCTTCGAGCAGTAACTCATTCTAAAGTTTGCAGCCTCCCCGCCTTCCTAACCCATGCCTTACACTGCTGGTCTCCCAGGTAGAAGCTGTCACCACCACTTCCACATAGCTGGGCCAGGTCCCCTCGATGTCAGAACTGGTATTAAGGGGTGTGTACTGAGTGTATCAGCAAAAGCAGGGGATCCAAAAGAATTAGAAAACATGATAGAATTTAGGTTTTCATATTTCCCCGAAAAAGCATTGCTGAAATCACCATTGAAAAAAATTTAAATATCCTTATTTCCACTTATATTTTTTATTTTCACTTGAAGTGTAGTTGATTTACAATGTTGTGATAGTTTCAGGTGTACAGCAAAGTGATTCAGTTATACATACGTTTGTGGGGTTTTTTTTCAGATTCTTTTCCTTTACAGGTTATTATACTGAGTATAGGACTATCCTGGCAGTCTAGTGGTTAAGACTTTGCACTTCCAATACAGGGGGCCTCGATTCAATACCTGATTGGGGAACTAAGATCCTACATGCCACATGCCCCCCCCAAATGTTTAATTTTTAAAAATATTGAATATAGTTCCCTGTGGTATACAGTAGGTCCTTGTTAGTCCTCTCATTTTAATTTACAAATGTGTGAAATCTTAAGCTGACTGCATATCTCACTGATGCCATGGCCCACCACCACAAGGAGTTGGGCCTGTCTGCAAGCTTCTCACTGTGCACTTGCCTTTGACTCTCCTGAGCTCCAACCCACCATCCCCAAACACATGTTCACATACATGCACACCCAGAGCCATCATCACCCCCACCACTGCTCACATGGGGTAAAGGCTGGCCGCAGTAATGTGTTAGGTTGCATATGTTCTTGTGAGTCAGCAACACATAGAACCTGGGTTCAGTGTCTGGTTCTTCCCAGGTAGACTCTGGATGATTTGAGGCAAGTTCTTTTGGCCTCTGAATTTGTTTCATCCTCTGTCTAAGCCTGTCCTTTATGATAGCGTTAAAGAATAAAAAATATATGTCCAGTGTCTGGTGTGTAGTAGGCTATCAGTAAGTATTAGAGTTGTTGACACCTCTTCTCTACTCTCCTGGCCCATTCTAAAAGGAAGAAAGGGCAGAGGTCTGTCTCTAAAAAAAGAACCACCACTGTCTCATATTAGCTCAAGACTGAGGGGGGTACCTTTACACTTTGAAGTAGCCTCTTTTTTTTTTTTTTTAATCAAAAAACTTAATTCAATTTCAGTGTATGTACATATTTTTGTTGTATCAGAGTGTGATTAATTGAGAGAAAACATTCAAGCTTAAAACATAACTTTAGGAGAGTGGAATGGAAATATAAGCTCACAGATAAAAGGAATGGTATATAATCTGTTGTTAATGAGTTTATTTGGGTATTTTAAAATGGATTGTTATGGTATTTAGGTTCTGCTCTATAAAAGTCTGATATAATAGATTTATTTTTAAAATATCAATACTTAAGTGTTTCCAAAGTTATAGATTTGCATATTCTTTGAATTTATGATGAAACATTTTAGATGCCAATTTAAAAATGTGCCAATGGGGTACATATTTTTTCCAAAAAAAATTTAGGGAGGTATAAGCAAAATTTTTGGAGACCACTGGAATACTTATGTCTAAGAATGAAATCACAGCTTTTTTTTTTTTTTTTAATAAAGTCAGAGTTTCAGACTGCATTGAGTTCCTGTATAAAGTCTTGTGACTGATTTTTCAAGTGAAATCAGTCAGCCTAATGCATAATTCTGTTTAGAAATGTGTTGGCTAAAGGAAGAATGGTGGATCCACAAATGGTGGATCTGACCAAGGTTGGAGTTTTCCACAGAGTGTACCCAGAGCAAAAGAAGATAAAGGGAGCTGGCATGTTTTTAATCAGTGAGATTACAACGATGGCTTATGAATTCTAACCTGAATGAGGAGTGAAGTAAAGGCTTTAGCATGAGAGGGCTGCTGCTGCTAAGTCACTTTGGTCGTGTCTGACTCTGTGTGACGGCAGAGACGGCAGCCCACCAGGCTCCCCCATCCCTGGGATTCTCCAGGCAAGAACACTGGAGTGGTTTGCCATTTCCGTCTCCAATGAATGAAAGTGAAAAGTAACAGTGAAGACCCTCAGTTGTGTCCGACTCAGTGACCCCGTGGACTGCAGCCTACCAGGCTCCTCCATCCATGGGATTTTCCAGGCAAGAGTACTGGAGTGGGGTGCCATTGCCTTCTCCCTGAAGTAGCCTCTTGAGTCGCCCACCTCCACTTTAAAAAGGAAGGGCATCTCTGGAAAGAGGCTTGTTCAAAGGGTGGTGCTGGCATCATTTTATGAAATTAATACCTATTTTTTTTCTTTTATTTTAGAGTCAACCATTAACAAAGCACCAGGTGAGTGTGTCTGAGGACTCCCCAGGGAGGGAGGCCCAACTGGGAAGGGCAGGACCAGCCCTGAGCCTCCTTGAGTTTCAGCAAGTGGTGCATTTTTTCCCCTATATTTATAACATTTTATATAACTCATAAAAGAGTGCTTGTATAAAACTCCACAATGAGTTGCTAGAGCGTACAGTTTCCCAAAATGTCCTGGGCTTTTGTTACATTTAGTTTTCTAAGGGTGCACTCAAGTCAGTGGTGAAATGCAGACATTATACAATGTTTCATTGGCTTTGGTAAAACTATTCTCATTATTTTGTCTCCTCACAGTATTAACTCTGATATCAGGATCTGCTATCACTAGGATGTCAGAAAAACATTGAGACTGGATCTGTAAGAGGCAAGTGTCCCTGAACAACATTAAGAGCCTCTTGGCCCCCCCGGCCCCCACTTCTTTTTTTCTTTTTTTGACCCTACAGTACGTGGGATCATAGTTCCCTGACCAGGGATCAAACCCATACCCCCTGCAGTGGAACAAGTGGTGCATTTTCAGCAAAGCTGCTTTGCCAGGCCCTCTGTTGTGAACCTCAAAGGCTGCAGCAAGGGCCATGCCATGGTGGGAGGAGTGAGGGACCTTGTCAAAATGCACATTCTGACTGTGGTCTGGGACAGGCCTGAGGGTCTGCATTTCTCACCAGCACCAGGTGATGCTGGTCCATGGACTTGGACTGGAATGTCAGCATTACTCAGGGAGACTGTAGATGGTGGGAAGAAACAAACTAACTCATTCAGCCCAGGAGTCACAGTCCGGAAGGGAGCATGTGATGCCCACACCAGCCTAGTCTCTGGGGAATTAAGGCCATGGGAGAGTTCCACAGGACTGGATACAGTGAGAAAGATGTAATTCCTCACCAGGGAGTTGGGGTATCTTAGGTAACCCAAACCCAAAAATGCTAACTCCCGCCCTCCCAGGCTCACAGCAAGCTCTGCCAGTACAGCCAGGTGGGGCACTAGGGTGCAAAATTCAAGGAGGTGCCCACTCTCCATGCAAGCACATACACATGAAGACTTCCTTGGCTTTTGCATCCTGGAGTTCTCATTTAACTCTCCCTAGTCCAGCCCTGCTAAGGCAGAGACCAGTCACTCTGTGGTTTCCCTCTTTGATGTTCCATCTGGGACTGTCAGCTTGACACTTTTGTGCATTAAGAAAAGCCGATAACCAAATGAAAACGAGGAAGACCCAACCCAGGACCTGGAATATAGTAATTCTTCTTCAGTTCACTCTCTGAAAGAGAGTGTCTGACTCTTTGTGATCCCATGGACTGCAGCACTGCAGGCTTCCCTGTCCATCATCAATTCCTGGAGCTTGCTCAAACTCATGAAGTCAGTGATGCCATTCAACCATCTCATCCTCTGTTGTACCGTTCCCCTGCCTTCAATCTTTCCCCTGCATCAGGGTCTTTTCTAATGAGTCATTTCTTCGCATTAGGTGCCCAAAGTATTAGAGCTTCAGCTTCAGCATCAGTTCTATCCATCCTGAATAATGAATATTCAGCACTGATTTCCCTTAGGACTGATGGGTTGGACCTTCTTGCTGTCCAAGGGACTCTCAAGAGTCTTCTTCAACACCACAGTTCAAAAGCATCAATTCTTTGGTGCTCAACTTTCTTTATGGTCCAACTCAACTCTCACATCCATACATGACTACTGGAAAAGCCATAGCTTTGACTAGATGGACCTTTGTTGGCAACGTAATGTCTCTACTTTTTAATACTCTGTCTAGGTTTGTCATAGCTTTTCTTCAAGGAGCAAGCATCTTTTAATTTTTGGCTGAAGTCACCATCTGCAGTGATTTTGGAGCCAAAAAAATAAAGTCTGTCACTGTTTCCATTGTTTCCCCATCTGTTTGCCATGAAGTGATGGGACCAGATGCTATGATCTTAGTTTTTTTAATATTGAGTTTTAAGCCAGCTTTTTCGCTCTCTTTCACCTCCATCAAGAGGCTCTTTAGTTCCTCTTCACTTTCTGCCATAAGGGTGGTGTCATCTGCATATCTGAGATTATTGATAGTTCTGCGTGCAATCTTGATTCCAGTTTGTGCTTCATCTAGCCCAGCATTTCTCATGATGTACTCTGCATATAAATTAAATAAGCAGGGTGACAATATACAGCCTTAATGTATTCCTTTCCCAATTTGGAACCAGTCTGTTGTTACATGTCTGGTTCTAACTTTCGCGACCTGCATACAGATTTCTCAGGAGGCAGGTAAGGTGGTCTGGTATTCCCATCTCTTTAAGAATTTTCCACAGTTTGTTGTGATCCACACAGTCAAGGGCTTTAGCATAGTCAATGAAGGAGAAGTAGGTATTTTTCTGGAATTCTCTTGCTTTTTCTATGATCCAATAGATGTTGGCAATTTGATCTCTGATTCCTCTGCCTTTTCTAAATCCAGCTTGAACATATGGAATTTCTCAGTTCACATACTGTTGAAGCCTAGCTTGGAGAATTTTGAGCATTACTTTGCTAGCATGTGAAATGACTGTAATTGTGCAATAGTTTGAACATTTTTGGCATTGCCTTTCTTTGTGATTGGAACTAACCTTTTCCAGTCCTGTGGCCACTGCTGAGTTTTCCAAATTTGCTGGCATATAGAGTGCAGCACTTTCACAGCATCATATTTTAGGGTTTGAAATAGCTCAGCTGGAATTCTACCTCCACTAGCATTGTTCATAGTGATGCTTCCTAAGGCCCACTTGACTTCGAGGCCAGGATGTCTGGTTCTAGGTGAGTGATCACACCATCGTGGTTATCTGGGTCATTAAGATCTTTTTTGTATAGTTCTTCTGTGTATTCTTGCCACTTCTTAATATCTTCTGCTTCTGTTAGGTCCATACCGTTTCTGTCTTATATTGTGCTCATCTTTGCATGAAATGTTCCCTTGGTATCTCTAATTTTCTTGAAGAGATCTCTAGTCTTTCCCATTCTATTGTTTTCCTCTATTTCTTTGCATTGATTACTTAGGAAGACTTTTTTTTAATCTCTCCTTGGTTTTCTTTGAAACTCTGCATTCAGATGGATATATATTTCCTTTTCTCCTTTGCCTTTAGCTTCTCTTCTTTTCTCAGCTATTTGTAAGTCCTCCTCAGACAACCATTTTACCTTTTTGTGCTCCGTAAATGTTTTGTTCAATGAATCATTGACTCTTGTCACTCAATGGAAAGGACCTTTTATTATCTAATTGCAGTTCTCTTCTACCTGAGAGCAGGGGCTGTTTCGCCTCATCTTTGCACTCTGTGTGTTCCTGGAATATAATGGGGGTCAACAGAAGTCTGTTGATTTTGCCAGAAGCGAAGTTCATTCCCCTTGAAGGTAAAGTCAGTAGTTGTTTACAAGGTGGCAAAAGAGGGACCTTCTTCAAAATATTTCCCTTGCTCTTTCTGAAATTCCTGTGTTGATAATGTGTTCCTTTGACTTAGCTTTTCCTTACCCACCTATCTTACTTTATTTTTATTTTTATCCTTATTGTGGCTATTAATTTAATATGTCAAATTCCAGAACTTATCCTCTGTTAAAGGCATTTCAGCTGTCGGGGCAGGAAGGTTTGCTGGTTTTTTTGTTTTGTTTTAATATTTATTTATTTTTATTTATTTGGCTGGGCTGGGTCTTAGTTGCAGTGTCTTTAGTTTCCCCACCAGGGACTGAACCCAAGCCCCATGCATTGGGAGCATAGAGTCTTAGCCACTGGACCATCAAGGAAGTCTCAGGAAGGTTTGGTTTTGTTTAGGGTGGGGATGGGCTTTCCAGGTGGCACAGTGGTAAAGAATCCACCTGCAAACGGAAGAGACAAAAGAGACATAGTTTTGATCCCTGGGTCGGGAAGATCCCCTGGAGTAGGAAATGGCAATCCACTGCAGTATTCTTGCCTGGAAAATTCCGTGGACAGAAAAGCCTGGTGAGCTGTGTAGTCCAGGGGGCTGCAGAGTAGGACACAACTGAGCGCGCGTGCGCGCATGAAGGGCAGGATTACAGGGGTGCCTTTACCACTGCAGCAGCCCTGAGTGGTTCTGTTTTACCCAAATGGAATTTTTTTAAATTGAGGTAGCAGCAGCATAATTTACTGACAATGTTGTCTTCGTTTCTGCTGTACAGCAAAGTGATTCATTATACATACATATATATATTTTTTCATATTCTTTTCCATTGTGGTTTATTATAGGCTGTTGAATGTAGTTCCTTGTGCTATACAGTAGGGCCTTGTTGTTTAGCTTATTTTATATATATGGTAGTTTGTATATGCTAATCCCAAACTCCTAAACTCCACCCCACCCCCAGCCCCGCCATTGTCTTAATTTTTTTTTTCCATCTTACTTTTTTTCTTTTTTTTCTCCATCTTACTTTAAAATAGTAGGGCCATAGGGAAGGGAAAGGATTAAATCAACCAAAAATAAAACTTTGCCTTCATTACATTTTTGCCTTGGGAATTTTGATAAATTGGGCAAACTATCTCCTGTGGGCAGTCTTCAAATCACAGCCTGTTTTTATACAACCTGAGAACTAAGAATGGCTTTTAAATTTTTAAATGATTGAAAAAAGCTTGAAAGAAGAATAAAAGTTCATGACATATGAAAATTATGTAAAATGCAAATGTCAGCAGTTTTAAGTAAAGGTTTACTAGGACACAACCACGTTCATTAGGCTCTGTGACGTCTGTGACTGTTTTGTGCTACAGTGATGGAGCTGAGTGGCTGTGACAGAGACTTACAGGTCCACAAAGTCTAAACTGTTTACTATTTAGAAGAAGTTTGTTGACTCCGTACTCTAAAAGGGGGTTTTTTTTACTCCTACACTTAATCTCTTCTTTTTTTTTTATTTTTTTTTTTTTTAAAAAAATATAAAATAAAAAATTTTTTTTTATCTATATATATTTTTTTTTTTTTTGGAGGGAACCAACACTCATTTTAGAAGCTACATAGATTACCAGAAAGTTTGTGTAAGTAGAAATCTTATAAATTACTCATGTTTATTTTTTTTTTTTGGGGTGTAAGTAGATTTTTTTTTATGGGGAGGAGCTAAGATGGGGGGCGAGTAAGATGGGGAGAATACTTTCTCCTCCACAAATCCATTAAAAGAACATTTGAATGCTGAATAAACTCGATAAAACAATTTCTGAACGCCGGCAGAGGACATCAGGCACTTAGAAAGACAGCTCATTGTCTTCAGAACGAGAAAACGAGCCCTGCGATAACTCCTTTTGCGGAGAACTGGCGCGGACACCAGCATTTGCTATTGGCAAGTGGGGGCTGGGCTGGGAGGAGCGGCGAGGCCTGCATTGCTTTGAGAAAGGATTTGGCCTGGCTATCTCGGGCACTATCTGAGCGAAATAACCAGACTGTCGGTTGTCTACTACATCAAAAGCCAGCCCTAACTTAGGATACCACCAGGACTACCTACGGAACAAAGGGCTGCACAGAGTTGGCCGGCTGCAGGCTGTCCCACTCCGGTGACAGGCAGCCAGGGCCAGAGGCGGGCAATTACAGCCCTAGAGAGACACTGTCTAACGGAACTGTGAGTAGGTTTCTGTGCTGACTCACGCTTCTTGGGGCTCTGGATGGTCAACATCTGCCTGAGAAAGTGCGCTGTGTGTATACCCAGAAAACTGAGTCGCGGAGAGGCGATAAGTCGCAGCACCTGCGCTCGCTGAATATTTCATCACCTGCGCTACTCGGATCTGGGAAGGGCATAAAACGCAGACTCAACCAAGTCTGTGCTTCTGAGGATTATCTGAGTGCCTGAACCTGGCCGGTTTAGATTTGGGTGTTCATCTCCGCCCCCTCTGTAACAGGGCAGAGATCAGATATTGAAAAGACCTGTAAACCACTTCAATAAAGAGAATTCAACAAACTACCAGAATATAGTAAGGACACTCTAAACTTGGCAATTTTAACAAAATGAAGAGACAAAAGAATACCCAGCAGCTAAAGGAACAGGATAGATTCCCACCAAACCAAACCAAAGAGGAAGAGATAGGGAATCTACCTGATAAAGAATTCCGAATAATGATAGCGAAATTAATTCAAAATCTCGAAATCAAAATAGAATCACAGTTAAAGAGTCTGGAGACAAGGATTGAGAAGATGCAAGAAAGGTTTAACAAGGACCTAGAAGAAATAAAAAAGAGTCAACACATAATGAATAATGCAATAAATGAGATCCAAAACACCCTGGAGGCAACAAATAGTAGAATAACAGAGGCAGAAGATAGGATTAGTGAACTAGAAGATAGAATCCTAGAAATAAATGAATCAGACGAGAAAAAAGAAAAACGTATCAAAAGAAATGAGGAAAATTTCAGAAACCTCCAGGATAACATCAAACGCTACAACAGTCGAATCATAGGAGTTCCAGAAGAAGAAGATAAAAAGAAAGATCATGAGGAAATACTTGAGGAGATAATAGTTGAAAACTTCCCTAAAATGGAGAAGGAAATAACCACTCAAGTTCAAGAAATCCAGAGAGTCCCTAACAGGATAAACCCAAGGCGAAACACCCCAAGACACATATTAATCAAATTAACAAAGATTAAATATAAAGAACAAATATTAAAAGCAGCAAGGGAAAAACATCAAATAACTCACAAGGGAATTCCCATAAGGATAACAGCTGATCTTTCAATAGAAACTCTCCAAGCCAGGAGGGAATGGCAAGACGTAATTAAAGTGATGAAGGAAAATAACTTACAGCCTAGATTATTGTATCCAGCAAGGATCTCATTCAAATATGAAGGAGAAATCAAAAGCTTCACAGATAAGCAAAAGTTGAGAGAATTTTGCACCACTAAACCATTTCTCCAACAAAAACTAAAGGACATTCTCTAGAGCAATACAATAATAGTGGGAGACTTTAACACCCCACTCATATAATCTGGCTGTAATAGACAAAGTAAAGAGGAAAACATATTTACTTATGAGCCTCAAAAAATTCAGTTCACTCTGGAGAGTTTAAAAAAAAAAAAGACTTATTTGCTCACTCTGTGGAGGTTTATTGACTATTTTGTGGGTTTGGTACCACTTTGGGTAGTAGGGAGGAAGAGGTGACAAATGTGATCCTGTCCTAAATAATATATTGTGGTAAAGATAGACTTACCAATACAAAATACCAAGATGTGCCTAAAGATGAGGACACCCAATCTGGACTTTTTGTTTCCTGAACTTTTCATTTCGAGAACAAACCTCCTAATATAAGATGAATACACCATGATTTTTTTTAAGTGTTCTTTGTGATTAAAAACAGAAAGCCATTGGTTAAGAAATTACATATACTCCTCCCCCCCCCCACTCCCCTTTTTCCTTTCCCTTTCCCCCTCCCCTTCTTTTTTTTTTTTTTTTTTTCTTTTTCCCCCAAAAAATAAAAAAATAAAAAAAAAATAATAATAATAAATTTATTTTTTTTAATTAAAAATTTTTTAAAATAATAATAATAAATTTTATTTGTTTGTTTTTGGCTTTGCTGGGTCCTTTTGGTGGGTTGGTTTTTTTTTTTTTTGGGGTGGGCGGGGTTTTTTTTTTTTTTTTGTTTTTTTTTTTTTTTGTTTTTTTTGGGGGGGGGGTTACTTCTCCCCAGCGTCACTGCAGTGCCCTTCTTGCTTAGTTGCTCCACCACATGTGGATCTTCCGGGGTTAGGGATGGAACCCTTATATCCTGCATTGGCAGGTAGATTCTTTACCACTGAACCACCAAGGAAGCCTGGTTTAAGTGGGTTTTATACTTCTACTTTAAATGGTTATTTAGATGTAGAGAGAAGAAAATGTCCTGTGTCCGAGTTTCTGTGTCTTTTTTTTCTTTTTGAGGCACTCTCTTTCTTCTGAGACACCTCCTCTTCTTTTTTTTTTTTTTTTTTTCTTTTTTTTTTGGGGTCCCGCCCTTGGTTGTTTTTCCACCCCCCCTTCTCAGCTCCCTGGAGGCAGACTGCTTGAATTATGCTCCTACAGGAGAGGGACAATTTTTCTCAGGGTGGAGGAGAAAGTGATTTATTCCATGTACTCCCAACAACATGCCCGAGAAATCACCTGTCTGCAAAGAAATGGTTTCCATAACTGCAAAGAGCAGGGTGGGCAGCAACAGGCAAGGATAGGAATTCCATAATTGGTGTCCCTTGTCCCCTACCCCCCACCCCACCCTCCAAGTTAGCAGTCGGAATGAGGTTGCTGTACTGGCCCCACATCCTCACATGGACTCTCTCCACAAACTTACTGTTTTGCAGCTGATTGCCTGAAGGAATATGAACTTGGGCTGAGTCGGTTGCAATGGGATTTTCCAGTGTGACCTCACCTCCCAGTTGATGAAGCCTGATCCCAGCCTGAAACCTGTGATTCCCCCAGGCTCTCGGGAATCCTATGTGTTCCTGGATTTGCCTTGGGGATTTTGTTGCTCTCAGCAGTGTTGAGTCTTAAAGCTCCGTTTTCCCTTCTCATCTCAGTGCCCTATGAGAATTCGCAGGCCACTAGTAGCACAGGAGCATTCTAGCCAGGCTCTGGATTGTTGGTGAGCAATTTGAAACCCAACTCCACCTTCAGGGTTTGAACTGAGGGAAGTTAATAGAAGGCTCCAGGCTTTCACTCTGCCTTTTCTGGTGAATTTTTCCATCTCCCATTTTTGTAATGTCATGCTTCCCCAATGGTTCAGAGGATGAAGAATCTGTCTGCAATGCTGGAGATTCAGGAGACGCAGGTTCAATCCTTGGGTCAGGAAGATCCCCTGGAGAAGGAAATGGCAACTCACTGCAGTATTCTTGCCTAGGAAATCCCATGGACGGAGGAGCCTGGCAGGCTACAGTCCATGGGGTCACAAAGGGTTGGACATAACTGAGTGACTGAGCATGCACACACCTTTAAACAAAGAATCCCCAATCTTTTCTTTGTGTAAAGAAATTTTGCCATTGCCCAGAATCATAAAACCCAAGCAGTTACCACACTCACAATACTTCCGTCACCACATGTGTAGATTCTTCACTACAACAAGCTGTTTGTCATCAGCCAAATGGCCTACAATTCAGTTCAGTTCTGACACAGTTCACTTGGAGTTAGCATCAGATCTCAAAGGTTAAGGGCTCAGTCCCCCCAAAGGGAGAGGGTTTATATATAGAGCAGATTCATTATGTTATGCAGTAGACATTAATGCAACATTGTAAAGCAACTATTCTGCAATAAAAATTAATTAGTAAAAAATTAAAATGCAAAAATAATTTTTTTAAAGACTCAGCTCCACAAGACCGCTCCCACTTCAGGTGGTAGTCCCAGGTCCCAGGCTGTCACCTGTACTTCTGACTCCCCACTGGCTATACATCAGATTTCCTTTGACCCCTCTTTGGGTTAAAATGTTTGCTAGGATGGCTCACAGAACTCAGGATTATTGTAAAGGACACAATAAAGATTAAATGATTAAAATGATTAATTAAATGCTTAAAGCCAGATGAAGAGACACAGAGGGTGAGGTCCAGAAGAGTCCCGAGTACAGGAGTTCTGTGCCCGTGGAGTGGCAACATGCCACTATTCCAGCATGTAAATGCTCACCCCAGAGCTTCCCAAACCTGGTCCTACTGGGATTTTTATGACGGCTTCACCAATGGCAACCCACTCCAGTGTTCTTGCCTGGAGAATCCCAGGGATGAGGGAGCCTGGTAGGTTGCCATCTATGGGGTCACACAGAGTCGGACACAACTGAAGCGACTTAGCAGCAACAGCAGCAGCAGCACCATCCATATAGGTATGTGTGTGCTCAGTCGTGCCTGCTCTTTGCCATCTCATAGACTGTAGCCTGCCAGGCTCCTCTGTCCATGGGATTTTCCAGACAAGAATACTGGAGTGGATAGTCATTTCCTCTTCCAAGCCATCTGCTCGACCCAGGGATCAAACCTGCATCTCTTGTATCTCCTGCATTGGCAGGCAGATTCTTTACCACTGGGCTACCTGGGAAGCCAGGTCAATTATTAACTCCATTTTCAGGCCCCAAAGAATGGGGGGTTGGGGCTGAAAGTTCCAAGATTCTGATCATGGCTTGGTCTTTCTGATGACAAATCCTTATCGAGAATTTGACCACAGGTCACCTCATTAGAACAAATGACACTCCCATACTTAGGAAATTAAAAGGTCTTGGAAGCTATATGTTAGGAACTAGAGTCAAAGACTTAAGTATTAGAAGATTTCCCTAGGACCTCTATTTTTCAAGACTTTTAGGAATTCTTTGTTAGGAATCAGGTATAGACATATATATGTATTCAATATGCCAGCAAATTTGGAAAACTCAGGATTGGAAAAGTCAGTTTTCATTCCAGTCCCAAAGAAAGGCAATGCCAAAGAATGCTCAAACTACCACACAATTGCACTCATCTCACACTCTAGGAAAGTAATGCTCAAAATTCTCCAAGCCAGACTTCAGCAATATGTGAACCGTGAACTTCCTGATGTTCAAGCTGGTTTTAGAAAAGGCAGAGGAACCAGAGATCAAATTGCCAACATCCGCTGGATCATGGAAAAAGCAAGAGAGTTCCAGAAAAACATCTATTTCTGCTTTATTGACTATGCCAAAGCCTTTGATTGTGTGGATCACAATAAACTGTGGAAAATTCTGAAAGAGATGGGAATACCAGACCACCTGATCTGCCTCTTGAGAAACCTATATGCAGGTCAGGAAGCAACAGTGAGAACTGGTCATGGAACAACAGACTGGTTCCAAATAGGAAAAGGAGTACGTCAAGGCTATATATTGTCACCCTGTTTATTTAACTTATATGCAGAGTACATCATGAGAAATGCTGGACTGGAAGAAACACAAGTTGGAATCAAGATTGCTGGGAGAAATATCAATAACCTCAGATATGCAGATGACACCACCCTTATGGCAGAAAGTGAAGAGGAACTAAAAAGCCTCTTGATGAAAGTAAAAGTGGAGAGTGAAAAAGTGAAAATGTTGGCTTAAAGCTCAACATCCAGAAAACAAAGATCATGGCATCTGGTCCCATCACTTCATGGGAAATAGATGGGGAAACAGTGGAAACAGTGTCAGACTTTATTTTTCTGGGCTCCAAAATCACTACAGATGGTGACTGCAGCCATGAAATTAAAAGATGCTTACTCCTTGGAAGGAAAGTTATGACCAACCCAGATAGCATATTGAAAAGCAGAGACATTACTTTACCAACAAAGGTCCGTCTAGTCAAGGCTATGGTTTTTCCTATGGTCATGTATGGATGTGAGAGCTGGACTGTGAAGAAGGCTGAGTGCCGAAGAATTGATGCTTTTGAACTGTGGTGTTGGAGAAGACTCTTGAGGGTCCCTTGGACTGCAAGGAGATCTAACCAGTCCATTCTGAAGGAGATCAGCCCTGGGATTTCTTTGGAAGGAATGATGCTAAAGCTGAAACTCCAGTACTTTGGCCACCTCATGCGAAGAGTTGACTCATTGGAGAAGACTCTGATGCTGGGAGGGATTGGGGGCAAGAGGAGAAGGGGATGACAGAGGATGAGATGACTGGATGGCATCACCAACTCGATGGATGTGAGTCTGAGTGACCTCTGGGAGTTGGTGATGGACAGGGAGGCCTGGCATGCTGCGATTCATGGGGTTGCAAAGAGTCGGACACGACTGAGCGACTGATCTGATCTGATCTGATTATTTCACAGAGGGAAACCTAATATTACAGATATAGAACTGAAGACCAAATTGTTGGAGCAAGTTGCCCAAGATTCTGCAGCTCAGGGGTAGCAGGGTTCACATTATAATTGAGGGCCCCTGAGCTCTTACCCAGATGACTTCCCAGCACACCACACTGTCTTCCCTTGGCTAGTGGAGATGGGTGGCAGACAAAGCCATGAAGGCAGATTATTAATGGATAGGATTAGGTCATTAAAAAAGAGTGAGAGGAACTACTCTATGCCAAAGGAAGAACCATCTTTGCTGCAGCTATCAATATTTATTTATATTGCAGAAAGTACAAAAATACAACTTTAAGACATATGCCCTAGACTCTACTATCGTGCTGCTAACCCTAGACTCCCACTGGGTCCTCAGACTTTGCACAGGTTCTCTGATTCAGTACTTGCAATAACTGTATAAACAGGTAATGTTATCCCCATTTTAATTGAAAACAAAATTGAGGCTCAGAAAGCACACAACGTTGGCGAGTACTAGAGCTGGGGTTGGAATACAGGGCTGACTGTACTGGAGTCAAATATATGACTGTATACGGAGCAAAGTTCGAGTTGTTTTTTACCCTTTTCTGCCACTTCTGTGCTGAGAATGCTAATAAGCCTCAGGGAGGAGAGGAGGGGCCCAGTGGGAGTGGCTGGTTTGAGGATGGGCCAGGCAAGGCTCCAAGGCCTTCTAATGGATGGCCTATCTGACCTTCAGGGAACCCTGGGTTGAGCTGTAACTGGAATGATAGTCCAAGCCCCAGACAGAGAGAACTGAGCCCCTGCCCCCAGAGCATGGTCCGTGGCTTTACAAGAGGATTGGGCTGCTGGCTTCAGTCCATGCTGACCCAGAAGACAGAACCAGCCTTGTAATTAATTCCTCTGGTTTACCTGACATAAGTGATGGTTACTCATAGTTCAGGAGGTGCCAACTTTCCATTCCCCAACCAGCAGCACAACTTTAAATGGACTTTCACATGTAAAGTTCAGTGAGCAGATACCTGCCCACCAGGGCCACATTGTAATTGCCATGGACCCTGGATACTCTTGCTTTTATGGGCTCCTTACTTCTTAAAAAAATGATTAAATTTTATTTTATATCTGTATTGGTAGGAAGACAAATACTGTTATATATTGAAACATTTCCTTCAACCTAAAAATTGTTTCTTTTCTTTTCCTTCTGATTTTAAAAGAGATTAAAGGGCTTCCCTCGTGATCCAGTGGCTAAAACTGCATTCCCAATTCAGGTTCAGGTTCTGTTCCTGATCCTACATGCTGCTAAACATGATCCCAACAGCTGAGACTCAGCACAGCCAAATAAATAACTGTTTGTTTTTTTTTTTTTTTAATAAATTAAACATTTTCATGGGCCTCCTAAGCCTCGTGGGCCCCGGACACTGCACCTCCTATGGTTAACAGAGAAGATGGACCTGTTGCCCACCCTGCCCCCTCTGCTCCATCCCATCTCCGTGGCCCTGTTTGCTCAAACAAGCCAAGCGTCTGTGTTTACTGAAGGAAGTTCACAGTGCAGTGTGTTTCTTTCATGAAGAAAGCCAAGTAATAAAAGACAGTCAAAAGGAAAGAAACCCTGAAAAAGCCCAGGACTGGGAGTGGAGAAGATAGGGACTCAGTTGGGACTTTGTCACTTGATTCCTCCTTCATTATCCTGTGAAGACAGGGGTATGTGGCCACAGGCAGACTGGAGGATGTGGGATGAGGGATGGTGGACGGGGTGAAAGGGTAGTGCTGACCAGAGGGCAGAAAGCTGCGAGGTACGTAAGTGACCTCTGTCCATGGCCCTCAGAACTTTCCGCGTCTCCCCCTTCATGGAAGGTTCAGTGTGGTTGGATATTTTGTAGCAGACAATGAAGGAGCTAAGTTTGTGACCAGTTTCAATACCAGCTAAAATGGAAACATGAGCAGATATGCAGGAGCAAGGAATCAGAAGATGCCAGAAATGAAGTGAAGGACAGGCCAGTCTTGAGAAGGTCTTTTAGCAACAGGACCTTCTGGCCAGCAGGCCTTGGGAAAACAGGGCCCCTGGCAGACCAGCTTTTTCAAAAGCTTGTGAAAACATGTAAGATGAGAAACAAGTTAATGGACCTAAAACACAAGAATAAAAGTATAAAATTGAAAGTAATACATTTTAATGAAACATCTATAAGATGTAATTATGTTGACTTCATTCATTTTTCAGTTTAGTATTTGTAAGTTCTTGACATTTGAAAAGAAACCTACAGTTTGATTTTCTCACTGTATAGATTTTCCTGTGTATGTATGATAATAGCTCAAAAGTCATAGCCAATCATATAGTCAGTGAATGACTAGTACCTAAATAATTTCAAAAACAAAATTAAGAAAACCCTTTTGTTTTTTTTTTTCACAGCAAAAAAATGTTATATTTAATGTGAAATGTGGGTATATACTGATGTGTTTGGTCTGATGTGGAATGTAGACTCCGTAATTAAAAGGCTCAGGGCCTGTTATGGTCTGAAACCTGTTCACAGGCCCTGGAACTGGGGTATAGGCCAAGTTGAACCAGATCTCTGAGGAGTGAGATGAGGGCCTTATCTGATGTCAGATAATAATTACATTGGGTGAACTAGAACCTTCAAATTCATAGTCCATCTGCACACAAGTGCTTTCAACCCCGAAGAGCTAGTCAGATGTGTAAGCTTCTATTTTTATCTTTTATATGCAATGTGTTATACATTTTTAATCATTTAAAAAATTTTTATATTGTTACAATTTTGAAAGGTAACTCTCCATTTACAAAATGTTGGCTATATTCACCGTGTTGTACAAAACATGTATCCTTGTAGCCTCACACCCTGTAGTTTGTACCTCTCACTCCCCAATCCCTATAGTGCCCCTCCTGCCACACTGGTAATCACTGGCTTCTTTGTATCTGTGAGTGTGCTGCTTTTCTGTCCTATTCATTAGTTTGTTACAGTTTTTAGATTCCACATATGCCTGATAGCACACAGTATTTGTCTTTCGCTGTCTCACCCTTAGCATACTGCTGCTGCTAAGTCACTCAGTCGTGTCCGGCTCTGTGCGACCCCATGGAGTGCAGCCTACCAGGCTCCTCCATCCATGGGATTTTCCAGGCAAGAGTACTGGAGTGGGATGCCATCGCCTTCTTCGACCCTTAGCATCAGATCAGATCAGATCAGTTGCTCAGTTGTGTCCGACTCTTTGTGATCCCATGAACCAAAGCACGCCAGGCCTCCCTGTCCATCACCAGCTCCCGGAGGTCACCCAGACTCACACCCATCAAGTCAGTGATGCCATCCAGCCATCTCATCCTCTGTCGTCCCCTTCTCCTCCTGCCCCCAATCCCTCCCAGCATCAGAGTCTTCTCCAATGAGTCAACTCTTCGCATGAGGTGGCCAAAGTACTGGAGTTTCAGCTTTAGCATCATTCCTTCCAAAGAAATTCCAGGATTGATCTCCTTCAGAATGGACTGGTTGGATCTTCTTGCAGTCCAAGGGACTCTCAAGAGTCTTCTCCAACACCACAGTTCAAAAGCATCAATTCTTCGGCGCTCAGCCTTCTTCACAGTCCAGCTCTCACATCCATACATGACCACAGGAAAGACCATAGCCTTGACTAGGCAAACCTTTGTTGGTAAAGTAATGTCTCTGCTTTTGAATATGCTATCTAGGTTGGTCATAACCTTCCTTCCAAGGAGTAAGCGTCTTTTAATTTCATGGCTGCAGTCACCATCTGCAGTGATTTTGGAGCCCAGAAAAACAAAGTCTGACACTGTTTCCACTGTTTCCCCATCTATTTCCCATGTAGTGATGGGACCAGATGCCATGATCTTCGTTTTCTGAATGTTGAGCTTTAAGCCAACCTTTTCACTCTCCACCTTCACTTTCATCAAGAGGCTTTTTAGTTCCTCTTCACTTTCTGCCCTAAGAGTGGTGTCATCTGCATATCTGAGGTTATTGATATTTCTCCCGGCAATCTTGATTCCGACTTGTGTTTCTTCCAGTCCAGCATTTCTCATGATGTACTCTGCATATAAGTTAAATAAACATGGTGACAATATATAGCCTTGATGTACTCCTTTTCCTATTTGGAACCAGTCTATTGTTCCATGACCAGTTCTAACTGTTGCTTCCTGACCTGCATACAGATTTCTTAAGAGGCAGATCAGGTGGTCTGGTATTCCCATCTCATGTTGCTGCAAATGGCAACATGTCATTCTTTTCTATGTGTGTGTGTGTGTGTGTGTATACCACTGCTTTTTATGCAGATGTATAAACTTTTACATTGCATATATAAAGCTCTCTGGAAGAAATAAGCACCTTACAAGTGAACTGAACTGTTATGTTAAGTCTCCACTAGAGCTAATGTAACTCATGAAGGAGAAAGTGAGCCAGAATGAGCGGGTGATAAATTACAACTTGGTTGGTGGCAGGGATCCTGTCCAGGTCAGGAGGTCCGGGTGTGTTTGCAAGGAGTTGCTGGGGGCCGGTGGCCTGGACTGGCTGGCTGGACTTAGCAGTGGTAGTTGTCCTGATAGTAGCTGGAATGGGCTGTCACCCTTCCCAGCACTCTAATACAGCACTCAATGCCATTTCCCCCTTTTTTCCCCCTTAATGATTTCACTGTAACACTTGAGGAAAAGGAGGAGGGAAAAAAACAGTGCTCCCCAGACTTCTCCCCCCCCCCCATTTTTTGTCTTTGATGCTCTCCTGGGCTCATGTTGTGCCAGGCCCTTTTCTCGTCACCAGGTGTGTTCTCTCCCTGTCCCCACCCTCTCCAGCCAGGTGTCTTTGCCTGCAAATTTCCTTCATTGAGGTCACAAAAGTGGTCATTAGATACCCCTCAGAAGCCTTGCAGGCTGGGTGCGGAGCTGTGAGTGGTAGAGAGGGGAGAGGCCAGTTTGAGGGGCCCCAGGGGTAACTGTGGGAGAACCCAGGCCCTCCCTGTCACCCCAGCACCAGGGGCTCTGCGCAGGAAGTTGGGCCGGAAGTAGCTGTGAGGACACGCTGGCTGTAAAGCCACTGCTGTTTGCTCTTCGTGGCAGGTGACCTGAGGAAGGCAGTTTACTGGGTCTGTGTGTCTCTCTATCACGGGCACCAGTGACCAGAAAAGCAGCAGCCAGAGCAAAGCGGAGCAGTGGCCCTCTTCCCAGGGCTCCCTCCACCACACCAGGGTCACTTCAGACCCTGAGGTCTAATCATGAACTGGTCTTCTCTAGTACTTCCCTGCACCTTGTGATGCTGCGAACAAGGTGGGGCAGGTGTCAGAACAATGCCCATTTTTACAGGTGAGGAAACATGTCAGGGCTGCGCTGACTACCCAGTGTTCTGGGACTAGTGATGCGTAAGCTTATCAAGGTTGGAACCTCGTTCTTCTGACTCCAACCTCATTTACAGTGTGTGGGGCTTGGACCAAGAACCCACAGGAAGTACTGGCTCTCACTAAGCAGCCAATCAGCCGTGAGTATGTATTTGAAGTAGGAATATGCACACGGTGAATACTTGTGATCCAGAACCAGAATTTCTGTCTCAGGCAACTCTCAAGTTTCTTAAAATGGTGACAGCATGTAAAGCCATTACACCATGTAAAAAATTTTAGAAAGATCGTTTCTGTTATAGCAAAATTCAGTTTATTTATTCATCCATCCATGTTATTTATTCACTCAATAAGTGTGTGGTGTGTGTGTGTGCGTGTGTGTGTATCTCCAATTCCAATAAAGCAATACTCCATCTCCAATAAAAGCAGGGCAATTTGCCAAAATTCAGTGCTCCCCAAAACCCAATCCATGACATAATCAGTTCACTCGATTTGTCAATTTAATCACTTTGTCAATTGACTCATTTACTCATTTTACCAAATTTACTCATTTTAAGAGCTTGAACAGTGATGTTTTAATAATTAAAATGTTGGCTACACAGAAATAGTAGAAATTAACATTTTTTTCACATGAAAAACTAATACTTTTCCAGGCAAAATTCCAACTTTTAACCATATGATAGAATTATTTTGGCTACTTCTGGTTTCTTTACGTGCTTTTGGGCATAAGTGTAATTTTCCAAAGTGTATATTTCCAAACTTAAAACATTTAAATATTTTTTCATCAGCTTCTCAAAATGGATATAAGCCTTAACTTTTTAGAGGAAGTACAGGGAAATGGCCACATAGGAAGGTCTGGACCCAGAGCCAGCCACCCTGGGGTGTCAGCCCAGCTCTGCCACTTTCTTAGGGTCATCTCACTTGTACATATGTGATGTGATCTCAGCCATGTTATGTACAAACACTATGGGGAAAAAACACATCATGATGATAACAGTTATTTCTGGGTGGTAGGATCATGAATAACTTTACTTGTTTTCCTTATAAATTTGTCAAGGAAAAAAATAAAATCGTCAAAGAAAGAAACAGAACGTTTTGTTTGAGCTGACCTGAGAACCATAGCCCAGGAGACAGTGGATACTCTGGGGAACTGGTCTGAAGAGGTAAGGGGAGAGGTCAGTGATGTGCTTTTGATAAAGAGGTACATGCAACCAGGCACACATCTCAGTAGGAGATTGTTGCTAGTCACGAGGAACAGATACCTTAGATGATGTTTGCAGGGCTTTTCTAAGTATGCAAAGGTGTAAGAATCCTGGCTATAAGAAAATTTTCCTTAAAATATCTAACTATCTGAAGGCCTTCTGCCAGATCTCCCAGAGCACAGAGTGCCTCATTCCAGATCTTCACCCTGAATTCCCTTCTCATATATACTAAACTGCAGCAACTAATGATTTGATTCTTGTAGAACTGGATGGTGGGCAACATTCTTTATTTTACAATCCCTTCCCTTTCGGTCTTAATTTCAACTGACGTTTGGGAGGCATGTAGTGACCAATTTGTCTCACAGTGCTAGACATCCCAGGTCAGGCAAGTATTTCATTATTGTGCTCTTACTGGACCAGGCCCTGTGAACAGCAGCCCAGAGCCTCTGCACCATCCGTCTGTTATTGTTTAGTATGTGGTTCCCTCTTGTTGGTTCTTCCCATACCTAGAGTTACACTATTACAATCTTTGATCTGTATATGTGTGTGTGTACAAATACATACACACACATATCTATATATATATATATAGATATAGAAAACTTTATTTATTTATGGCTGTGCTGGGGTTTTGTTGCTGTGGGGGCTTTTCTCCAGCTGTGGTGAGCAGGGGCTACTCCCGTTGCGGTGCATGGACTTCTCACTGAGGTGGCCTCTCTCATTGTAGACAGGCTTCAAGGAGCACAGGCTTTAGTAGCCGCACCGCTTGGACTCAGTAGTTGTGGGTCCTGGGCTCTAGCGCAGGCTCAGTGGTTGTGGCCCACGGGCATAGTTGCTCTGTGGCATGTGGGATCTTGCCAGATCAGGCGTCAAATTTGTGTCACCTGCATTGGCAGGCAGGTTCTTTACTACTGAACCCCCAGGGAAGCCCGATCCTTCATCTTTTTGAACTATATATTTGGCCAATCATTTCAAGTCACCTAATCATTAATTTTACCTGAGGCTCAATCACATATTTGATAATACAAGAAATAATAATCTTGTAAAATAGGCAAAATACAAGTAACATTGATAAGATCATACGTAAGTCTTTAAACTGAGAACTTCCATTAGCTGGGGCCCAGTATCCCCTCAGGTTGTATGACCATTGTGTTTTGCTTTAAGGAATGATGTATTGACATTGTACATTGAGTTCACCAAAGATGCCTGCACGTACAAGGTGAATAGTGAGTTATTGTGACCCCTTACAGGATTGAGAAAGGAATGTTATCTTCTGAGGAGTTACAGGGCTGGTACCAGAAGGAGAAAAATTGATTTTCATGGTTGAACAGGTATTTCTGCCCTTGGGAAGATCTGGTTAACACATGATGCAGAGGCACAATGTACCCTAGAGGGGAGGGAAGAGGCCAATGGGCAGAGAAGAAGTTTTATGTTTAAATTTCTCTTGTCTTAAAATGTGAATTTTATTTCAACAATTTTCTGTATGTTTTAAGATACCTTGTTAATGATTTTAAGTGTTACTACATAAGAGGAACTATACTGCTGCTGCTGCTGCTAAGTCACTTCAGTCATGTCCAACTCTGTGCGACCCCATAGACAGCAGCCCACCAGGCTCCCCCGTCCCTGGGATTCTCCAGGCAAGAATACTGGAGTGGGTTGCCATTTCCTCCTCCAGTGCATCAAAGTGAAAAGTGAAGGTGAAGTTGCTCAGTTGTATCCGACTCGTAGCAATGCTATGGACTGCAGCCTACCAGGCTCCTCTGTCCATGGAATTTTCCAGGCAAGAGTACTGGAGTGGGGTGCCATTGCCTTCCTGAAGAGGAACTATACTAGAGGGCTTCATATGTGTTGTTTTATTTAGTGCTCACAACAAACACACAAGATAGGCAATATTGTCACCCTTCTACAGACAAAGAAATGGAGGCTCCAAAGCATTCTTAAGTAACTTGTATGTGGTCTCACACCCCAGCGGAATCTGATTTCCTCATCTGACTTCAAAGTTCATGCTAGTGTTACTTCCTGTGGCTTAACCTCAGAGTCCTTCTCTGTTCAGTCTGTAGTATCTACATCTCAAAATATGGAGAAGGATGGAGTGCGATGCTGATGTATGAAAGACCCCACTACAGTGATACAGCTCTCTACAAAGAACAGTACTAACGAGGAGCATGTGCTGCTTTCACTATGCTGTTATAAGACTACGTATGTATCATCTCAGTTCCTTCAGTCATCTCAGTGACTCTGCAAGGCAGGTGGCCATTGTTAGCCCATTGTACAGAAAAGCAGATCAAGTAACAGAGAGGGTAACGGAGCTCACAGCATCATACATGACATTAATGGTCTCAGTGAGAGCCTCTCCTCTGGAAATGACTTGCAGGTCATCTTTCCCAGTCTCCCCTGTGAGTTCCTCAGGGACACACTGCAGAGAAAGGGTAGCACCCTTTCTCTACTAGACATCAAGACAGTCCCCTTGGCTCAGCCAGAGGCAGATGAGGGGTGGGAGGCAGGTCAGATACCTCAGGGCAGGTATTAGGATCTGCACCTTCAGTGGTGCTTACTGACCTTGCTTTCTAAGAACTGCAGGGGACAAACCCAGACTCCAAGGACACTGCTGCCACCTGCTGTCCACACGTTCTTCATCCAGGGGCTTGTCCTCTGCCTTCCTGCACCAGTGTCTCAAGATCTTCACCCCTGTCTTCCCCAGACCCCTTCTATAGCCTGGGTAAGAGAATTTCCACCTTTGCTCAGTTTCAAATGCAAGAAGTGTATGCCCTTAGCAGAAGTAGAAGGGCTCCAGTAAGAGGATGCAGAGATTTCTTTGAGGTGTTCAACCTGGGGACAAGACCTTGCTCCTTTGAGTCTGTGTCTTCACCTGCAAACCAAAGATGAGCATAATATCTGATTCATGCGACTGCTTTTAAAATGAAATAAGTTTTTTCCCTCTAAAATCTACCTTCTTATCAGAAAAAAAAAGTTATATATGTAAAGGACAAGCCAGGATGGGGAACAATTAAACATCCCCGGATGCCTAAAACCAACCTCTGCTTATGTTAATATTTTTAACAATCAATTATTTTTTTACTTAATAAAGCACTTCCCTTTATATTTTACTTCTGATTTTGAATTTATCAAAATTATGCCTCAAGTCATTTCACGTGCATTTTATTGAGTATCTGTACCAGAATATGAAATACTGAAAAGGGTATGAGATTTTTTTTTTTTTTTAAGAGAAAAAGTTTTCATCATTGATACTCTCTCTCCCATCTGAGACTGTCAGAGTAATTTCCAAGATTCTGGTTCACAAGATTCACACCACCTCTTTCAGGCAAGGAATCTAGCAAATGGGCAACGAAAAACTGAGAAAACTGGAGGGGGCTTTTTCCACTCAAGTTCCCTTGGGAACCGACACAAACAGCAAAGCTATGAGGCCTGGCTCCCTCTCAGCAGCTAAAAACATCGCACCAGATTCTGTTTGCCTGAACATTTCTTCCAACTGGGTCTAGATGCTAGCAGTTGGATACCAATTAATTTTCATGTTGCCAATCTAATATTTCTCCTCAGAATATCTGGAATTTGTATTGCTGTTTTAATAGTTCAGCAAAACTGAAATTCTTGATGGGTGATTTCCAGCAAATATCTGTCAACGATTTCAGGTCTGCCCACTCCACTACACACTACAGGCCTGGCTGTGATGTGGATTCCAGGGGCAGGGCTGGCTACTCTCGTCTTCTAAAAGGAAGTTTGGGTACCAATTATCTCTCTCACCTTGTTGGTGTGGACAGAGTACTAGATGAAGATGTTAATACTGTCTGCTGCCTGGATTGCTCCTGTGAGACACAAGTGTTTTGTGTACCTGGGAGAAGCATGTAATGCCCTGTTGGAGAGCCTGATGGCAAGGTGGTTAAGGCAGAGTGTGGGACAGCTGAAGGGAGATGACCTAGGACCTGTGCACCCAGAGCAAGGAGGCATCTTTGGGAGGGAGACGAGGCTTATGAAGACGCAGCCTGGTGGAGACTCTGGGAAGAAGAATAAACAGTGGACCTGGACTTTGATCTTTGACCCTCAGTGATGAAGGAGACTGAAAAGAAAAACACTTCCAACTGAGACCCGCAACATAGAAATAAGAACAATAACTCTTAAGGTGGTATTTACGTACAGCTCCTAAGAAGCTGCTCAGTAACCCATAAAATAGGTGGTAAAAACAACAGGTTTCCCAGTGGCTCTATGGTTCATTGACATGGAGCTCTGGGCCCTGCCGACCCACCCTCTGGTACCTGAGAGCTCTGTAAGGACTTCCACCTTCTGTCTTTTCACTTGATGCCTGTGTGAGATAAGATTAATGGTTGCAGATTCTGGGTCATGTGTCCAGCCTCTGAATACACTAACACATATTCAGTATCTGCGTGGGCACTGTGTTTAAATAGGATTGGGGCCAAGTTATGCTATTTGAATTGTCAGGACTAGAGGAACAAAGAATAGAGATAGGCAATTCCCTAGCAATCCAGTGCTTCGGTTCAGTTCAGTCGCTCAGTTGTGTCCGACTCTGCGACCCCCTGGACAGCAGCACACCAGGCCTCGCTGTCCATCACCAACTCACGAAGTTTACCCAAACTCATGTCCACTGAGTCGGTGATGTCATCCAACTATCTCATCCTCTGTCGTCCCCTTCTCCTCCTGCTCTCAATCCTTCCCAGCATCAGGGTCTTTTCAAATGAGTCAGCTCTTCACATCAGGTGGCCAAAGTATTGGAGTTTCAGCTTTAACATCAGTCCTTCCAAAGAACACCCAGGACTGATCTCCTTTAACAGAGATTGGTTGGATCTCCTTGCAGTCCAAGGGACTCTCAAGAGTCTTCTCTTAACACCACAGTTCAAAAGCGTCAATTCTTCTGTGCTCAGCTTTCTTTATAGTCCAACTCTCACATCCATACATGGCTACTGGAAAAACCATAGCCTTGACTAGACGGACCTTTGTTGGCAAAATAATGTCTATGCTTTTTAATATGCTGTCTAGGTTGGTCATAACTTAAGGAGTAAGCGTCTTTTAATTTCATGGCTGCCGTCACCATCTGCAGTGATTTTGGAGCCCAGAAAAATTAAGTCTGACACTGTTTCCACTGTTTCCCCATGTATTTGCGATGAAGTGATGAGACCGGATGCCATGATCTTCGTTAACTGAATGTTGAGCTTTAAGCCAACTTTTTCACTCTCCTCTTACTTTCATCAAGAGGCTCTTTAGTTCCTCTTCACTTTCTGCCATAAGGGTTGTGTCATCTGCATATCCGAGGTTATTGATATTTCTCCAGGCAATCTTGATTCCAGCTTGTGCTTCTTCCAGTCCAGTGTTTCCCATGATGTACTCTACATATAAGTTAAATAAACATGGTGACAATATGCAGCCTTGACGTACTCCTTTTCCTATTTGGAACCAGTCTGTTGTTCCATGTCCAGTTCTAACTGTTGCTTCCTGACCTACATACGGATTTCTCAAGAGGCAGGTCAGGTGGTCTGGTATTCCCATCTCTTTCAGAATTTTCCACAGTTTATAGTGATCCACACAGTCAAAGGCTTTGGCATAGTCAATAAAGCAGAAATAGATGTTTTTCTAGAACTCTCTTGCTTTTTTGATGACCCAGCGAATGTTGGCAATTTGATCTCTGATTCCTCTGCCTTTTCTAAAACCAGCTTGAACATCAGGAAGTTCACGGTTCACATATTGCTGAAGCCTGGCTTGGAGAATTTTGAGCATTACTTTACTAGTGTGTGAGATGAGTACAATTGTGCAGTAGTTTGAACAACAGACTGGTTCCAAATAGGAAAAGGAGTATATTAAGGCTGTATATTGTCAACCTGCTTATTTAACTTATATGCAGAATACATCATGAGAAACGCTGGGCTAGAAGAAGCACAAGCTGGAATCCAGATTGCCAGGAGAAATATCAATCACCTCAGATACACAGATGACACCACCCTTATGGCAGAAAGTGAAGAGGAACTAAAAAGCCTCTTGATGAAAGTGAAAGAGAAGAGTGAAAAGTTGGCTTAAAGCTCAACATTCAGAAAACGAAGATCATGGCATCTGGTCCCATCATTTCATGGGAAATAGATGGGGAAACCATGGAAACTGTCAGACTTTATTTTTGGGGGCTCCAAAATCACTGTAGATGGTGACGGCAGCCATGAAATTAAAAGACGCTTACTCCTTGGAAGGAAAGTTATGACCAACCTAGACAGCATATTAAAAAGCAGAGACATTACTTTGCCAACAAAGGTCCGTCTAGTCAAGGCTATGGTTTTTCCAGTGGTCATGTATGGATGTGAAAGTTGGACTGTGAAGGAAGCTGAGTGCAGAGGAATTGATGCTTTTGAAGTGTGGTGTTGGAGAATACTCTTGAGAGTCCCTTGGACTGCAAGGAGATCCAACCAATCTATTTTAAAGGAGATCAGTCCTGGGTGTTCTTTGGAAGGACTGATGCTAAAGCTGAAACTCCAATACTTTGGCCACCTCATGTGAAGAGTTGACTCATTGGAAAAGACTGTGATGCTGGGAGGGATTAGGGGCAGGAGGAGAAGGGGATGACAGAGGATGAGATGGCTGGATGGCATCACCGACTCAATGGACAAGAGTTTGGGTGAACTCTGGGAGTTGGTGATGGACAGGGAAGCCTGGCGTGCTGGCATTTGTGGGGTCACAAAGAGTCGGACACGACTGAGCGACTGAACCGAACTGAACTGAACTTGAGAATTCTTTGGCATTGCCTTTCTTTGGGATTAGAATGAAAACTGACCTTTTCCAGTCCTGTGGCCACTGATGAGTTTTCCAAATTTGCTGTCATATTGAGTGCAGCACTTTCGCAGCATCATCTTTTATGATTTGAAATAGCTCAACTGGAATTCCATCACCTCCACTAGCTTTGTTCATAGTGATGCTTCCTAAGGCCCACTTGACTTTGCATTCCAGGATGTCTGGTTCTAGGTGAGTGATCACACCATTGTGATTATCTGGGTCGTTAAGATCTTTTTTTTTTACAGTTCTTGTGTGTATTCTTGCCACCTCTTCTTAACCTCTTCTGCTTCTGTTAAGTCCATACCATTTCTGTCCTTTAATGAGCCCATCTTTGCATGAAATGTTCCCTTCGTATCCCTACTTTCTTGAAGAGATCTCTAATCTTTCCCATTCTATTGTTTTCCTCTATTTCTTTGCACTGATCACTGAGGTAAGGCTTTCTTATCTCTCCTTGCTATTCTTTGGAACTCTGCATTCAAATGGGTACATCTTTCCTTTTCTCCTTTGCTTTTCACTTCTCTTCTTCTCTAAGCTATTTGTAAGGCCTCCTCAGACAACCATTTTGCCTTTTTGCATTTCTTTTTCTTGGGGATGGTCTTGATCCCTGTCTCCTGTACAGTGTCATGAACCTCCATCAGGCACTCTGTCTATCAGATCTAGTCCCTTAAATCTATTTCTCACTTCCACTGTGTAGTCATAAAGGATTTGATTTAGGTCACACCTGAATGGTCTAGTGGTTTTTCCTACTTTCTTCAATTTAAGTCTGAATTTGGCAATAAGGAGTTCATGATCTGAGCCACAGTCAGTTCCTGGTCTTGTTTTTGCTGACTGTATAGAGCTTCTCCATCTTTGGCTGCAAAGAATATAATCAATCTGATTTCGATGTCGGCCATCTGGTGATGTCCTTGTGTAGAGTCTTCTCTTGTGTTGTTGGAAGAGGGTGTTTGCTATGACCAGTGCCTTCTCTTGGCAGAACTCTGTTAGCCTTTGCCTTGCTTCATTCTGCACTCCAAGGCCAAATTTGCTTGTTACTCCAGGTGTTTCTTGACTTCCTACTTTTGCATCCTAGTCCCCTATAATGAAAAGGACGTCTTTTTTGGGTGTTAGTTCTAAAAGGTCTTGTAGGTCTTCATAGAACCGTTCAACTTCAGCTTCTTCAGCATTACTGGTTGGGGCATAGACTTGGATTACTGTCGTATTGAATGGTTTGCCTTGGAAACAGAGATCATTCTGTCATTTCTGAGATTGTATCCAAGTACTGCATTTTGGACTCTTCTGTTGACTATGATGGCTACTTTGTTTCTTTTAAGGGATTCCTGCCCACAGTAGTAGATATAATGGTCATCTGAATTAAATTCACCCTTTCCAGTCCATTTTAGTTTGCTGATTCCTAGAATGTCGATGTTCACTATTCCCATCTCCTGTTTGACCACTTCCAATTTTCCTTGATTCATGAACCTAACATTCCAGGTTCCTATGCAGTATTGATCTTTACCACATCAGACCTTGCTTCTACCACCAGTCCCGTCCACAGCTGGATGTTGTTTTTGCTTTGGCTCTGTCTCTTCATTCTTTCTGGAGTTATTTCTCCACTGATCTCCAGTAGCATATTGGGCACCTACTGACCTGAGGAGTTCATCTTTCAGTGTCCTATCTCTTTACCTTTTAATACTGTTCATGGGGGGAGGGGGTTCTCAAGGCAAGAATACTGAAGTGGTTTGCCATTCCCTTCTCCAGTGGACCACATTCTGTCAGACCTCTCCACCATGACCCGCCTGTCTTGGGTGGCCCCACACGGCATGGCTTAGTTTCACTGAGTTAGACAAGGCTGTGGTCCCTGTGATCAGATTGGCTAGTTTCCTATGATTGTGGTTTCAGTCTGTCTGCCCTCTGATGCCCTCTCTCAGCACCTGCTATCTTACTAGGGTTTCTCTTACCTTGGACATGGGGTATCTCTTCACGGCTGCTCCTTACCTCGGACATAGGGTATCTCCTCTCTGCCACCACTCCTGACCTTGGACATGGGGTATCTTCTCTCAGCCGCCTGCCACTCCAGTGCCGAGCAGCCACCACCCAGTGCGTAGGACTCCACATTTCCACACCAGCGAGCCTGGGTTCAATCCCTAGTCAGGGAACTAGATCCCCACATGCCACAACTAAGAGTTCACATGCTGCAACTAAAGATCTGTCATGCCATAGCTAAAACCTGAATGTGTTAGTCACTCAGTCATGTCCGACTCTTTACAACCCCACAGACTACAGCCAGCCAGACTCCTCTATGGGAAGAATCTATGGGATTTTCCAGGCAAGAATATTGGAGTGGGTTGCCATTACCTTCTCCAGGGAATCTTCCCTACCCAGGAATTGAATGCAGATCTCCTGCATTGTAGGCAGATTCTTTACCATGTGAGCTACCAGGGAAGCCCAGCCTAATTAATTAATTATTAAAAACAAAAGAAATTGGGAATTCCCTGGCAGTCCAGTGGTTAGAACTCCCCACTTTCACTGCCGAGGGCCTGGATTCAATCCCTGGTCAGGGAACTCTCAAGCTGCGTGGAAAAAATAATAATAAATAAAAAAGTATGTCCACCAAATCCACAGGATAATACAGAGATTCACTTAGGAGGTAAAAGTATGCAACTGTTTTTGCCAAATGAGATTAAGAAAGCATTTTGCTGTTTCATTCTCCTCTTTCCACTTTTAAGAACTATCTTTTTAAGTTTGTTTCTGGGCCTGGCTCTGGGGCCAGAGTTCTACCCTTCACTAGCGATAGATCTTAAATTATTTAATCTCTCACTTTTCCAAAGTAAAGCAAATTTTCCTTTCCACCAACCTTGCCATTTAATTGGCTTTTGAGGGGTCAGCAGCTGGACCCCACTTTTGGTTACACTCCCTCTCAGGTGCTGAGGAAAATGAGCTCAAATGGGATAGTGTGGTAACAGAGAGGTAAGCAACAGAGGCGGTTATTAACCTCTGGTCTGCTGGCTGACCAGGTGGCACGAGTGGTAAAGAATCCGCCTGCCAATGCAGGAGACTTCAGAGACTAGGGTTCAATCCCTGTGCCGAGACGATCCCCTGGAGGAGGGCATGGCATCCCATGGACAGAGGAGCCTGGCGGGCTACAGTCTATAGGGTTGCAAAGAGTCAGACACGACTGAAGTGAGTTAGCACACACATTGCTGGCTGAAGCCAAAGTGGACACCTTGAAGAGGACGAACTACAGGGCTTCCTTATCATGAGCTCTCACCCCTTCACCCCATTCTGATGGTACAGAGCTCTGAAAAACTGCCCAGCTCATTGTAGAAAGTGATTCATGTCCCTGACCATCTAAAATGTCCTAACTTTCCTTTCACAGGAGAGCCCTGCTGACATGGCTACACTTTAAGCTTCTTGAAAGTATTTTAGTAAGGGCCTCTTAAGATTTTCTCAGTGAGCCCAGCTTCTAACAAGTTCTAACAACTTAATAAGAAAAGCCTCTTAGGACAAAACTACAAGTTCCGATCTCTCCTGAGGGAAGCTAACCCTCTGACCTCTCACCATGTGGAGGATGCTTCAGGAGGCTGTGGCTGTCACTGAGATGAGTTCTTCAGGCCTACACTTGGGGTTGTTTTCCAACATCCTCTTTACTTCCTGTGTAAAATGGCTCTCTGGTCTAGTCTCAAGTCATGTCTGACTTTGAGACTCCATGTACTTTAGCCCAATCTGTCCATGGGATTTCCAGGCAAGAATACTGGAGTGGGTTGTCATTTCCTTCCCCAGGGGATGAAAAACAGCCCTGTACTTTAGGGTTTCCCTTAAGATGGGAAGATTGGCCCAGTGAACACGGTGTTGAATCTAGGGTAGAAGCCTGAGCCTTAGAATTTGAGGCACTCTCTCTGGGAATCCTTGAGGCTTTTGTGTGAATAATCAACCCAGATCAGATCAGATCAGATCAGTCGCTCAGTCGTGTCCGACTCTTTGCGACCCCATGATGTTCAAGCTGGTTTTAGAAAAGGCAGAGGAACCAGAGATCAAATTGCCAACATCCGCTGGATCATGGAAAAAGCAAGAGAGTTCCAGAAAAACATCTATTTCTGCTTTATTGACTATGCCAAAGCCTTTGATTGTGTAGATCACAATAAACTATGGAAAATTCTGAAAGAGATGGGAATACCAGACCACCTGATCTGCCTCTTGAGAAATCTGTATGCAGGTCAGGAAGCAACAGTTAGAACTGGTCATGGAACAACAGACTGGTTCCAAATAGGAAAAGGAGTACGTCAAGGCTGCATATTGTCACCATGTTTATTTAACTTATATGCAGAGTACATCATGAGAAATAATCAACCCAAGGGCAGGAGAAACCCTGGAACAATTAAAGTCTGTTTGGATAAACTTCCTTAGAGCCTGAGGGAAGCGAGGTTCTCCTCCCTCCTCTGTGCCTCAGGAAAGGAGACTGTGCAGAGAAACAAGCTGTTGGGAAGGAATGTGGAAATAAAAAGATGACCTTTGTTTCAAGATTTAGTGATTTCTCTAGACACATGTTATATACACTTACTTCAGTCGCTCAGCTGTGTCTGACTCTTTGCGACCCCATGGACTGCAGCATGCCAGGCTTCCCTGTCCATTGTCAACTCCTGGAGCTTGCTCAGACTCATGTCCATCAAGTCAGTGATGCCATCTAACTATCTCATCCTCTGTTGTCCCCTTTTCCTCCTGCCTTTAATCTTTCCCAGCGTCAGGGTCTTTTCCAGTGAGTCAGCTCTTCGCATCAGGTGGCCAAAGTATTGGAGCTTCAGCATCAGTCCTTCCAATGAATATTCAGGACTGATTTCCTTTAGGATTGACTGGTTTGGTCACCTTGCTGTCCAAGGGACTCTCAAGACTAACTTGTGTCCCCCTAAATTCCTAAAAGTGTGTTAGTTGCTCAGTTATGTCTGACTCTTTGCAACCTCATGACTGTAGCCGGCCAGGCTCCTCTGTCCATGGGATTTCCCGAGCAAGAATACTGGAGTGGGTAGCCATTCCCTTCTACGAAGGATCTTCCCAACCCAGGAGTCGAACCCTGCATTGCAGGCAGATTCTTTACCTTCTGAGCCATCAGGGAAGTCTCAAATTCCTAAAGTGAAGCTCTAATCACTAATACTTGGAGGTAGAACCCATTAGGAGATAATTAAGGTTACCTCAGATCATAAGGGTCCAAGGCCCTTATACGGTAAGATTAGTATCCCTTTTAAGAGACACATGAGGTCTGCTGTGTGCTCTAACAAAGAAGAAAGTCTCACCCGAACCTGACCTTGCTGGCACCATGATCTCAGACTTGGAACCTCCAAAACTATGAGTAAATAAATATCTATTGTTTCAGTCACTCAATCTACAATATTTTGTCATGACAACCAGAGTTGACTAGATACAAAAAGCAACACTTGGGAGTAATATACCCACCATTTAGTCAGTATCTCCCAGTGACCCAAGCCTTGTTTATGTTAGTCTCACTAAATTTGTATCTGTATCAATTTAATCCTCACTCTCCAAGTAAGTGGGTAATAATTTTTTATGTTTTAACAACTGAAATTAGAATAATGAATTCTTTGTATTATAGAATCAAAAAGCAGTAAAGTCCACAGCTGGGTGGTCTTATACGGAGCACTTATCTGAGCAATTTCTCCTACTTCACAGATTGCTTACAAAGATCTTAGGAGCTGCCCACAGTCCCTAATGCAGGGTGTAGGCACTGACTAAGCAGGTCAGAGCCAAGTCATTTTCCTGGAAGCAGGAATTAGCAGAGACCAGAAAAGAGAGTGTCAGAGAGGTAAGTATCCATGTTCTTAAACCACACAAGGTTCCAATGCTAAGACAGGGAATAGGAGCTGGACTCAAACAGGAAACACAGGTGAATGCCTTGTTTCAGGGGCAAATGTGCTGGACAGGTAGACAGATAACAGAACAGAACTGCAGTGGCCATAGCTTGCCTTATAGGATCAGGTAAGGTACAAACGGGGTGAGTTGGGTGACTCACCTATCATGTGGAAATGATTGCTGCTACTGAGAGCATACCAAAAGCATGTGTTTGTTTACTAAAACTCCCACACCTCCACCCCCATGATTCAAAGTGCAGGTTGAGAATCACAGATATTAATAATGACGTAGCGGTTTGATGAAGGTCAAGATTCAGATGTGCATAGATCTGAACTGTGAGATTTCAGAGCCTTAGATGTGCATTGGACTGGATGCGATAGTTTTTGTTTGTTTTGGTTGGGTTTTTTAATTTATTTTTGGCTGTGCTGGGTTTTTCTTCCCACATGTGGACTTTATCTAGTTGCGGTGCATGGGCTTATCGCAGTGGCTGTTCTTGTGGATCATGGGCTCCAGAGTGTGGGCTCAGTAGTGGTACAATGGTTTAGTTCCCCGAGGCATATGGAATCATCCTGGACCAGGAATTGAACTCACATACCCTGTATTGGCAGGCAAATTCTTAACCACTGGACCACCAGGGAAGTCCTGGATGCAATAATTAATAAGTGCAAAGTTTGAATGTAATGGCCAAGTTTGGAGCTCACTGACCTACTTCCCATTTGGGAGCCTTCAGTGTTCATCCCAGGATATCCACTTCTCTCCCCACTGCCCCTCTGCTGAGCTTGGAGGTCTCAGATCTCTGACCCTTGGGTGAACAGAATCTGCCAGGATGTTCCATAAGGGCCCACTCACTTTAACAAGTGATTTTAATGAGAAACATCCAGGTGATGCCAGCAGGATACTTTGGACCAGAGACTCAAGTTTAAAGTCTTAGAATTTCTCTCCCAGTGAAGCAACCAAACTCCATGTTATAGAAAAGCATATTAAGAAAAATATATCTGTGCAGATTCTCATTAGACCAGAGAATCTATTGTAAGTGAAAAGGGCAAGGATTCAGAGACCTGCCCAATAAAGACATCTAATCTGAAACAATGAGCCAGAGATTGCTCTGGACTCTGTTGCTTTTGCACCCCAGAGTTATTTGGTTTGAATGACTGCCAAATCCTCAAGTTCAAAAGGCAGTCGCAAGTGGGGAAAGAGGCCAGCATTCTTGGGGTTGGATTCCCAGAATTCTCCCATTAATTGTAAGCCTCTCCTTCTAAGGTCAGCCCGCTCTGCTAGTGGTTTGGTTTTAGAGACAGCCCCTCCCTCTACTATGAAGACTGTGAGAGAGATTCTGATGGTAAAATCAGCAACCATATTGTCCACGCAAGGACCTGATCTTGGGTATGTCATTTTCTTCCAGAAGCCACCACCGTGGTCATGTCTCAGGTTCATAAGGATGGGCAGCTCTCTTACACTGAGTGCGTCTGTTCTCATTAGGCCTGTCAGAATATACAAAAGAGCAAGCATTTCATTCAAGTGTTTGATTGCAATTGAATGTAAACACACATTCAGTTAATAGGAATTTATGTTAGTCATTAAACTTGTTTTGTCTTTGAAGCCTTTCATTCTTTTGCCCTTCATGTTAAACATGCCCTAGTGGGTTTTGCCTCCAAATTACCACAAGGAACCAGCCATTTCTTCTTTTTTAAAATTGTATTTTATTTTATTATTTATTTGACTGCATGAGATCTCAGTTATGGCATGTGGGATCTTTTCTTTTTAGTTTTGGCATGTAAACTCTTAGCTGCAGCCTATGGGATCTAGTTCTCTGACCAGGGGTTGAACCCAGACTCCCTGCATTGGGAGTGCAGAGTCTTAGCCACTGGACCACCAGGGGAATCCCATGAACCAGCCACTTCTGTTCTCCATTACCATAACACTGACCAAGTCAGCTTCATGTCTCCTCTGTTACTGTGAGAGCCTCCTTACAACCCTCTTTGCTCCAGTTCTGCACTCCCCCTCCCCAACAAAATCTGTTGGTCATGCTCTAACCCAAATCTGAGTGTGTTGACACCCTCCCCTTGCTAAAAACCTTTTGTTCTTAGGCTAAAACCCAGAACCCTTCCCTAGTCTCTACCTGCCTCTGCCACCTCATCTTGACCGTTTTTCCATCCAGCCCTCTCTGCCTGCAGCCATATTAACCTCACGGCTTCCCCCACCTTTCTTCTCCACTCACCCAATGATCACAGTTCAAATGGCACTTCATAGGGAAGCTCCCATGAGACCCCCTATTTAGGGCCGGTCTCTTTAAGTTTTCACTAACCACTTTTCTTTTTCTTAAGAGTAATTACCTCCATTTTTTAAAGGAGTAATTACCTTCATTTTTAATTACACATTCATGAGTGTGATTATTTGATAAAGATTCATCTCCCTACTGGTCTCTAGGCTTTGTGAGACCAGGAGCACAACTGCTCACTATCATATCCCTGGGCCTTTACCCCAGTGCCTAGCAAATAAACAGATTCCCATGGGACATTCTTTGGGTGAATTTCAGAGGTAGACACTGAGTGGGAAACAGACCATTATGAGTCAGAGTTGTTGTTTTAAAAGGTCAGCACTTTTGAAGGTAAGGTAAGTTATTCTCAAAACTTCGAGATAAGGTTACTCATAAAAATGGACACATAATGAATGAGGGACTTCCAATGGCTAAGACTCCACACTGCCAATGCAGGGGGCCCAGGTTCAGTCCCTGGTCAAGGACCTAGATCCCAGATGCCACAACTAAGAGCTCATATGCTACGATGAAGTTTGAAGATCCTGTGTTGCAGCAACTAAGACCTGGCGTAGCCAAATAAATAAATAATTTTTAAAAAAACCTGAAACACGTAATAGATGAGATTATCTGTGCACAGAATTCAGGAGAGAGAAAAGTTCTGACAGCTTGTCAAAACCACAGAGGACTACCTGGAGTATATGATCAAAAGTCAGGTGGTGCTAGTGGTAAGGAACCCGCCTGCCAATGCAGGAGACATTAAGAGACGTGGGTTCAGTCTCTGGATTGGTAAGATCCCCTGGAGGAGGGCATGGCAACCTACTCCAGTAGTCTTGCCTGGAGAATCCCATGGACAGAGGAACCTGGTGAGCTAGAGTCCATGGGGTCAAAAAGAGTAGGACACAAATGAGCAACTTAGCACACATGCATACAGAGAGAGGGAGAGAGAGAGCAGGGAGCACTGAGGTCCTGGGCTGACCCAGATTAAACACAATCTCTGGAGACCGGTTTGTAACATGGTTTGTCAGACCACGTTAATAGGCACAATTAATGGGGACCAAGGGTGAGACAGGTCAGTTCAGTTCAGTCGCTCAGTTGTGTCCGACTCTTTGAGACCCCATGAATTGCAGCACGCCAGGCCTCCCTGTCCATCACCAACTCCCGGAATTCACCCAAACCCACGTCCATCAAGTCGGTGATGCCATCAAGCCATCTCACCCTCTGTCGTCCCCTTCTCCTCCTGCCTCCAATCCCTCCCAGCATCAGAGTCTTTTCCAATGAGTCAGTTCTTCGCATGAGGTGACCAAAGTACTGGAGTTTCAGCTTTAGCATCAGTCCTTCCAAAGAACACCCAGAACTGATCTCCTTTAGAATGGACTGGTTGGATCTCCTTGCAGTCCATGGGACTCTCAAGAGTCTTCTCTACCACCACAGTTCAAAAGCATCTATTCTTCAGCACTCAGCTTTCTTCACAGTCCAACTTTCACATCCATACATGACTACTGGAAAAACCATAGCCTTGACTAGACGGACCTTTGTTGGCAAAGTAATGTCTCTGCTTTTGAATATGCTATCTGGGTTGGTCATAACTTTCCTTCCAAGGAGTAAGCGTCTTTTAATTTCATGGCTGCAGTCACCATCTACAGTGATTTTGGAGCCCCCAAAATAAAGTCTGACACTGTTTCCACTGTTTCCACATCTATTTGCCATGAAGTGATGGGACCAGATGCCATGATCTTCGTTTTCTTAATGTTGAGCTTTAAGCCAACTTTTTCACTCTCCTCTTTCTCTTTCATCATGAGGTTTTTTAGTTCCTCTTCACTTTCTGCCATAAGGGTGGTGTCATCTGCATATCTGAGGTTATTGATATTTCTCCCGGCAATCTGGATTCCAGCTTGTGCTTCTTCCAGCCCAGCGTTTCTCATGATGTACTCTGTGTGTAAGTTAAATAAGCAGGGTGACAATATACAGCCTTGACGTACTCCCTTTCCTATTTGGAACCAGTCTGTTGTTCCATGTCCAGTTCTAACTGTTGCTTCCTGACCTGCATATAGGTTTCTCAAGAGGCAGATCAGGTCAGGTCCCATCAAACAACCAGAAGAAATGATTTGTTAACGCGCCCTGCTGGGGAGTTGAGATCCACCCAGCTCTATAAGTAGACAGAGTAACTGACCGATGGCATGTGGTCTGCGTGGTGAAAGTGTACAGCATCAACAAGGAGAAAGGCCTGAGTACCAGAGGTTCTCACTCCCTGATTGTTGGATGGAAGATTGTTGCTCAGCTGGCTCATGCTTGACTGATAACTCTGACCTTGGAGATCATCCACACCACAAGGCTCTAGTCTCAGGTTCCCCAAGCAGTCCCTGATCGTAGACTATATGGAGACTTCCTGCTACAGTGGAGAGAAAAACAGACCCACTGTGGTTAGTTGAGTAATGACCAAAGGATTGGTGGATTGGTTGAATATCATTGGTTGACCCCCAAAGATATTCACATCTTAATCCCTGGAACCTGTCTCTCTGTTACCTTATATGGTAAAAGGAATTTTGCAGATGTGATTAGTAAGGATTTTGAGGTGGGGACATTGTGTTGCATTATCTAGATAAACCAAACATAACCCCAACGGGGAGGCAGGAGCACAGGATCAGAGAGAGATGGGAAGATGACAGTGCTGATGGCTTTGAAGATAGATGAAAGGGCCAAAGAATGAAGGAAGGGCGTCTCTAGAAGCTGGAGAACTCAAAGAAATATTCTCTTCTAGAGCTTCCAGAAGAAACGCAGGCATACCCACACCTTGATTTTAGACCAGTGAAAAAAATTTCAGACTTTTAATTCTAGAACTGCAAGATAATGCATCTGTAGGGGGTTTTGTTGTTGTTATTATTTTATTGAAACATAGTTGATTTACAATGTTGTTAGTTTCAGGTATACAACAAAGTGAGTTATCTCTACATATGCATCTTTTTTTCATGTTCTTTTCTCTTATAGGTTATTACAAAATATTGATTATAGTTCCCTATGCTTTTGAACTGTGGTGTTGGAGAAGACTCTTGAGAGTCCCTTGGGCTGCAAGGAGATCCAGCTAGTCCATTCTGAAGGATATAAGCCCTGGGATTTCTTTGGAAGGAATGATGCTAAAGCTGAAACTCCAGTACTTTGGCCACCTCATGCGAAGAATTGACTCATTGGAAACAACTCTGATGCTGGGAAGGATTAGGGGCAGGAGCAGAAGGGGACGACAGAGGATGAGATGGCTGGATGGCATCACTGACTCCATGGACATGAGTTTGGGTGAACTCCGGGAGTTGGTGATGGACAGGGAGGCCTGGCGTGCTGCGGTTCATGGAGTCACAAAGAGTCGGACACAACTGAGCGACTGAACTGAACTGACTGACTGATGCTATACAGTAGGTCCTTGTTGGTTACCTATTTTAAAAGTATATTTTTGTGTATTTATTTGTCTGTATTGGGTCTTAATTGTGGCACTCAGGTCTTCAATGCATCATTAAGTTGTGGGCTCTTTTTGTTGTGACTCTCTAGTTGTGGAATGTGGGCTTAGTTGCTCTGAAGCACATGGAATCTTAGTTCCCCAACCAGGGGATCGAACTCACGTCCCCAGCATTGCATGGCGGTTTCTTAACCACTGAAACACCAGGGAAGTCCCCTTGGTTATCTATTTGATATGTAACAGTGTAGTGTGTACTGGAGAAGGAAATGGCAACCCACTCCAGTGTTCTTGCCTGGAGAATCCCAGGGACAGAGGAGCCTAGTAGGCTGCCGTCTATGGGGTCGCACAGAGTCAGACACGACTAAAGAGACTTAGCAGCAGCAGCAGCAGCAGCAGTGTGGTGTATATTTGTTAATCTCAACCTTCTAATTTATCCCTCCTCCCAGCCTCTTTTCCCCTTTGGTTACCATAAGTTTGTTTTCTGTGTCTGTGGCTCTTTTTCTGTTTTGTATGTAAATTCATTTGTATCTTATTCTTTTTTAGATTCCATATATAAGCTATGTCATATTATAGTCTTCTTTCTTTTTCTGACTTACTTCACTTAAGCCAGATAATCTCTAGGTCCCAGAGTGTGTTGCTTGAAGCCACTAAGCTTGTGGCAATTTGTTACAGCAGGAGTAGGAAACTAATACACGGTGATATGAGTATCTGGCCAACAGATTAGTTCCTCGATCATGCATAAGTCTCTGGAGAGTTTAACTGTTTTCCTTCAGTTCTCCTGGGCCAGACCTCTGCTAGAGGCATAGACCAAATTTCTGAATCTGCCGAGAACCAGTATGGCTGACCTCAACTTCCCTAAAGGTCCTTCCTTCCACCCTGGGATGCCTTACCTCACCCGGCCTGAGGCACCCCTGGCTCTTCTTTGTAAAGACCATGCTGGCCACGAATAATTACTCATTCCTGTGGGCTGTTAGGTGAGCTCTGGGAACAAAGCATTCTCCAAGCCTGAGATGACATCTTCCTGATTTATACTGTGGTTGTATGGATTGAGAGAGGTGATGTGTCCAACACCAAACACAGGGTCAGCACCAGAGTAGGCATCCATTCAAGGTTACCCTTCTCTTTCCACACGTGCCAGCTCTACCATGAGTCTTTGCTGTCCTCAGCGTTTTTAATGTAGGTCTCTCCAGCTACTGTCTCTGCAGCTTTGCAAACCCAGTGATAGCCCTGTCTTTTGCTAGCACCCCAACTACAAATCAATGCCCTCAGTGTCACCCTCCCAGTGACGTGATGTCTAGTTGGAGTTTCCCAAGAACTGTTACCTGAGACAAGGATTCCAGAAGTGGTGGCTTGTCTGGGAGATGGTCCCAGAAAATACCAGTGGAGGAAATGTATACTTGTCTTTTGATTTGTGCTGGGAAGAAACACCATTTCCCCAGCAAACCAAAGGCTGCTTTGTCTGACATAGGCTTTCTCTTATACTTTCAAATATCCTAAAAAACTACCTCCATTTGGCAAGTTTCAAAGCCAAAATCTGCATATATTAAAGGTTTTTTAAGCCCAAGAAAAACTTTTCATCACCTCTAAAACCTTTACTTCTTTCCCCTATTCTATCACCTAAAGGTTACAGCCTCCCAGGTTTACTGTTATCATTACCTGAGAATATTTTCAAATATCCAGATAATTGACAACCCTAATTTAATAAGTCTGGATACTAGGAGGGTCACCATATGAAATCCAGGCTGATCATTGCCTGAATAAAGTACAGAGGAGGCATTTCAGATGTACTCAGCCCTGAAAAGCCAACACTGACACCCTGATGCTGTTCATCATTAAGTGATATGTATCAAATGCCTGCAAGGTGTAAGGCACTGCGCTGGGTACTGGGAGGCACTCAGAGAGGCTTGAGAAGGTTTGGGGCAAAAAAAGAAGAACTTTCCTTCCCTAAAACAATTCTGAGTCTGTTCCAGCTTCCACTGTTCAGATCAGATCAGATCAGATCAGTCGCTCAGTCGTGTCCGACTCTTTGCGACCCCATGAACTGCAGCACGCCAGGCCTCCCTATCCATCACCAGCTCTCGGAGGTCACTCAGACTCATATTCATCGAGTCAGTGATGCCATCCAGCCATCTCATCCTCTGTCGTCCCCTTCTCCTCCTGCCCTCAATCCCTCCCAGCATCAGAGTCTTCTCCAATGAGTCAGCTCTTCGCATGAGGTGGCCAAAATACTGGAGTTTCAGCTTTAGCATCATTCCTTCCAAAGAAATCCCAGGGCTGATCTCCTTCAGAACGGACTGGTTGCATCTCCTTGCAGTCCAAGGGACTCTCAAGAGTCTTCTCCAACACCACACTTCAAAAGCATCAATTCTTCAGCGCTCAGCCTTCTTCACAGTCCAGCTCTCACATCCATACATGACTACAGGAAAGACCATAGCCTTGACTAGGCGAGCCTTTGTTGGCAAAGTGATGTCTCTGCTTTTGAATATGCTATCTAGGTTGGTCATAACTTTCCTTCCAAGGAGTAAGCATCTTTTAATTTCATGGGTGCAGTCACCATCTGCAGTGATTTTGGAGCCCAGAAAAAGAAAGTCTGACACTGTTTCCACTGTTTCTCCATCTATTTCCCATGTAGTGATGGGACCAGATGCCATGATCTTCATTTTCTGAATGTTGAGCTTTAAGCCAACCTTTTCACTCTCCACTTTCACTTTCATCAAGAGGCTTTTGAGTTCCTCTTCACTTTCTGCCATAAGGGTGGTATCATCTGCATATCTGAGGTTATTGATATTTCTCCCGGCAATCTTGATTCCAGCTTGTGTTTCCTCCAGTCCAGCATTTCTCATGATGTACCCTGCATATAAGTTAAATAAACATGGTGACAATATACAGCCTTGACGTACTCCTTTTCCTATTTGGAACCAGTCTGTTGTTCCATGACCAGTTCTAACTGTTGCTTCCTGACCTGCATACAGATTTCTCAAGAGGCAGATCAGGTGGTCTGGTATTCCCATCTCTTTCAGAATTTTCCACAGTTTATTGTGATCTACACAATCAAAGGCTTTGGCATAGTCAATAAAGCAGAAATAGATGTTTTTCTGGAACTCTCTTGCTTTTTCGATGATCCAGCGGATGTTGGCAATTTGATCTCTGGTTCCTCTGCCTTTTCTAAATCCAGCTTGAACATCAGGAAGTTCACGGTTCACATATTGCTGAAGCCTGGCTTGGAGAATTTTGAGCATTACTTTACTAGCATGTGAGATGAGTGCAATTGTGCGGTAGTTTGAGTACTCTTTGGTATTGCCTTTCTTTGGGATTGGGATGAAAACTGACCTTTTCCAATCTTGTGGCCACTGCTGAGTTTTCCAAATTTGCTGGCATATTGAGTGCAGCACTTTCACAGCATCATCTTTCAGGATTTGGAGTAGCTCAACTGGAATTCCATCACCTCCACTAGCCTTGTTCGTAGTGATGCTTTCTAAGGCCCACTTGACTTCACATTCCAAGATGTCTGGCTCTAGGTCAGTGATCACACCATCATGATTATCTGGGTCGTGAAGCTCTTTTTTGTAGAGTTCTTCTGTGTATTCTTGCCACCTCTTCTTAATATCTTCTGCTTCCGTTAGGTCCATACCATTTCTGTCCTTTATCGAGCCCATCTTTGCATGAAATGTTCCTTTGGTATCTCTGATTTTCTTGAATAGATCCCTAGTCTTTCCCATTCTGTTGTTTTCCTCTATTTCTTTGCATTGATCACTGAAGAAGGCTTTCTTATCTCTTCTTGCTATTCTTTGGAACTCTGCATTCAGATGTTTATATCTTTCCTTTTCTCCTTTGCTTTTCACTTCTCTTCTTTTCACAGCTATTTGCAAGGCCTCCCCAGACAGTCATTTTGCTTTTTGCATTTCTTTTCCATGGGGATGGTCTTGATCCCTGTCTCCTGTACAATGTCACGAACCTCATTCCATAGTTTATCAGGCACTCTATCTATCAGATCTAGGCCCTTAAATCTATTTATCACTTCCACTGTATAATCATAAGGGATTTGATTTAGGTCATACCTGAATGGTCTAGTGGTTTTCCCTACTTTCTTCAATTTCAGTCTGAATTTGGCAATAAGGAGTTCATGGTCTGAGCCACAGTCAGCTCCTGGTCTTGTTTTTGCTGATTGTATAGAGCTTCTCCATCTTTGTCTGCAAAGAATATAATCGATCTGATTTCAGTGTTGACCATCTGGTGATGTCCATGTGTAGAGTCTTCTCTTGTGTTGTTGGAAGAGGGTATTTGCTATGACCAGTGCATTTTCTTGGCAAAACTCTGTTAGTCTTTGTCCTGCTTCATTCCATATTCCAAGGCCAAATTTGCCTGTTACTCCAGGTGTTTCTTGACTTCCTACTTTTGCATTCCAGTCCCCTATAATGAAAAGGACATCTTTTTTGGGTGTTAGTTCTAAAAGGTCTTGTAGGTCTTCATAGAACCGTTCAAGTTCAGCTTCTTCAGCATTACTGGTTGGGGCATAGACTTGGATTACTGTGACATTGAATGGTTTGCCTTGGAAATGAACAGAGATCATTCTGTCGTTTTTGAGATTGCATCCAAGTACTGCATTTCGGACTCTTTTGTTGACCATGATGGCCACTCCATTTCTTCTGAGGGATTCCTGCCCACAGTAGTAGATATAATGGTCATCTGAGTTAAATTCACCCATTCCAGTCCATTTTAGTTCGCTAATTCCTAGAATGTCAACATTCACTCTTGTCATCTCTTGTTTGACCAGTTCCAATTTGCCTTGATTCATGGACCTGACATTCCAGGTTCCTATGCAATATTGTTCTTTACAGCATCGGACTTTACTTCTATCACCAGACACATCCACAGCTGGGTGTTCTTTCTGCTTCCACTGTTGGAGTCTTTTTTTCCCTGGCCTTATTCAGCATCCCCTTTACAATGAACCTCTCACTAGGAGGGACTGAAACCTCATATATAATGTGGCTGAGAGGGGCCCTGAGGTCCTGCTGGTGTACAGACAGAGACTCAGAGGGGAAGTAAATATTAGCTGGGAGTGACCCAACGCACAGGTGGTACAGCTAGTCCTGAAATCTTTGTCCCCAGTGTCTGCTTTCTTCACATTTTAAGCTGTTGCCAGACCTTTGCACTTCGGGGTAGGGGGAATTAATTAAGGGTTGGCCTCTGAGATAGCTTTCTAAGAGCACGTGCAGGCAAAGTGGATTCCCCCAGCTGTACCTCTTTCCACTTGGTAGCTGGCAAGCTCTGCTCCAGTGAGCCCAGCAGACCCCGTGCTGCCTAACCTCCTCTGAACACCCTTCTTTCTGTCTCAGTACTGTTTCTTGTCTGACCACTATGTGAAAGTGAGAGACGCCGAGTCATGTCCTAGTCTTTGCGACCCCATGGACTATACAGTCCATTGACTTCTGTAGGCCAGAATACTGGAGTGGGTAGCCTTTTTCTTCTCCAGGGGATCTTCCTAACCCAGGGATTGAACCCAGGTCTCCCACATTGCAGGCAGATTCTTTACCAGCTGACCACTATACCCAGATCCTATAGGAAAATCATTTTAAATGTTCATTCTTGAGCCCTTCCCCAAACCTCCTGAATCAGAACTCATCCTTGGGGCTCCAGCCAAAGAAACCACACTCGTAAAGAGGCTTTCCATGTGTTTCAGACCACACCAGAATCTGAGAACCACTCGCCTGGGGGCGGCAGCCCAGCACGCTCAGTGTGTCTTAGAAGGCCGGCAACATCTGGCTGTGGCGACCAACCTAGATAGCATATTCAAAAGCAGAGACATTACTTTACCAACAAAGGTTCGCCTAGTCAAGGCTATGGTCTTTCCTGTGGTCATGTATGGATGTGAGAGCTGGACTGTGAAGAAGGCTGAGCGCCGAAGAATTGATGCTTTTGAGCTGTGGTGTTGGAGAAGACTCTTGAGAGTCCCTTGGACTGCAAGAAGATCCAACCAGTCCATTCTGAAGGAGATCAACCCTGGAATTTCTTTGGAAGGAATGATGCTAAAGCTGAAACTCCAGTATTTTGGCCACCTCATGCGAAGAGTTGACTCATTGGAGAAGACTCTGATGCTGGGAGGGATTGAGGGCAGGAGGAGAAGGGGACGACAGAGGATGAGATGGCTGGATGGCATCACTGACTTGATGGATGCGAGTCTGAGTGACCTCCGGGAGCTGGTGATGGACAGAGAGGCCTGGTGTGCTGCGGTTCATGGGGTCGCAGAGTCGGACACGACTGAGCGACTGATCTGATCTGATCTGATCCTCTGACCTTACTTCCATCAGCCAGGTGTAAGTTCTAGAAACAGATCTGGTAATGTCAAACCTCTGAATCTTTTGTCAGTCTATTTCCCCTGCCTTGTTTGCTTTTCTTTCACTAAATGAGCAAATTCCTGTTCCTCTTCCAAAGCCCTCATGAAATGTCCCTCAATCTCTGTCACTCCTTTTAACTCCTTCCCCCAGAAGACTCTCCTACTCCCTCCTCCCGCCTCACAGCTATTGATATCTGCTTCTAGGACAGCATTTTTCTTATTTTACACATATTTTTAATATTTATGTATTTATTTGGCTGTGTCAGGTCTTGGTTGGGTATCTTTTGTTGTGGTGCGTGGATTATCTAGTTGTAGTAGCGCATGAGCCCCGGAGCACAGGGTCTTAGGGGTCGCTGTGTGCAGGCTTAGCTGCTTCTCGGCATGTGGAATCTTAGTTCCTCAACCAGGGATCAGACCCACATCTCCTGCATTGCTAGGCAGATTCCTAAGCAGTGGACCACCAGGGAAGTCCCACTTTTCTTTTTGTATTAATGAGCTCTAAGGCTGTACCTCAGCCCAGAGCTGCAGGGAGCATACCTTGCTCATTTGTGCATATTAGAAAGAGTCACCCCTTCCTTCAGAGCCAGACACAGGAGCACAGGCTGCATCTCTACTCCCTCACCCCTCCACAGACTCCCTTGTGCAGGACAGAGCCTGTCAACTGTGTGCAGAGACTCTCTACCTGTCCTCTCTGCTAGCAAAGAGCTCCTGATGACCCTGGCACTTGTTCATGCTTGTACATCCCCATCGTAGATGTCTGGCCCTGTAATGACTCTCTGTGAAAGGTTTTATAAGCTTCAGTGAATTGAATGCAGCCTGTGAACACAGGCAAGCTGACTGCCCACATGTCATCAAATGCTGTGAATTGCAGAAGGCCCTCGGCGCAGCAGAGGCTGGATGAGTTATGTCGTCTGTTCTGTTCTCCGTGGATTCTGGATATTTTAACATCTGCAACTGGAAATTGTTTAGAGCTGTGAGACTAAAACAGATGCCTAAAGCAGTCTGTTGGCTCATTCTTTATTTTGTGGACCTGAAAAAAAAACAAACACCCATATATATTTTGAATGAAAAGTGGAAGTGAAAGTTGCTCATTTGTGTCTGACTCTTTGCGACCCCATGGACTATATGGTCCGTGGAATTCTCCAGGCCAGAATACTGGGTTGGGTAGCTGTTCCCTTCTCCAGGGGATCTTCCCAACCTAGGGGTTGAACCCAGGTCTCCCACATTGCAGGCAGATTCAATTATATTATATTTTGAATAATAGTCCTTTATCAGATATGTCTTATACAAGTATTTTCTCCCAGTCTGTGGTTGGTCTCCTCATTCTCTTGATACTGTCTTTCGCCAAACAGCTTTTAATTTTTAGGAAGTCCAGCATATCAATAAACTCTTTCACATTTAATCATATCGTTGATGTAGTTCCTAAAAAGGCATTGCCATACCCAAGGTCATCTAGGTTTTGTCCTATGTTTTCTTCTATAGGTTTATAGTTTTGCATTTAATTTTGAGTTAATATTTGCAAAGAGTGTAAGGCCTAAGTATGTACATATGTATGTGAATGTTCAGTTGTTACAGCACCATTTATTGAAAGCACTATCTTTACTCCATTGTACTGCCTTTTCTTTGTCAAAGCACAGTTGACTATAATTATGTGGGTCTATTTCTGCAATCTTTATTCATTTAAACATTTTAATTTTATATTGGAATATAATTGATTTACAATGTTGTGTTAGTTTCAGGTGTATAAAAAAGTGATTCAGTTAGACATATACACATACTCAGTATCCTTTTTCAAATTCTTTTCCCATATAGGTTATTACAGAATATAGAGTTCTCTGTGCTCTACAGTCGGAGAAGGCGATGGCACCCCACTCCAGTACTCTTGCCTGGAAAATCCCGTGAACGGAGGAGCCTGGTGGGCTGCAGTCCATGGGGTCGTGTAGAGTCAGACACGACTGAGCGACTTCACTTTCACTTTTCACTTTCATGCATTGGAGAAGGAAATGGCAACCCACTCCAGTGTTCTTGCCTGGAGAATCCCAGGGACAGGGGAGCCTGGTGGGCTGCCATCTATGGGGTCGCACAGAGTCGGACACGACTAAAGCAACTTAGCAGCAGCAGTGCTATACAGTAGGTCCTTATTGGTTATCCATTTTTATATAATAGTGTGTATATGTTAATCCCAATCTCCTATCTCTCCCCTCCCCACCTTTCCTCTTTGGTAATCATAAGTTTATTTTTAAGTCTGTGAGTCTGTTTCTGTTTTGTAAGTAAGTCCATTTTTTAAAAAAAGTTAATTGAAGTTAATTTCAATCATTTTTTAAATTCTACATATAAGTGATATGCTATGGCACTTTCTGTTTCTGACTTATTGTACTTCACTTAGTATAATTTCTAGGTCCATCCCTGTCATTGAAAATGGCATTATTTCATTCTTTGTCATGCCTGAGTACAATTCTATTGTACACATGTACATTTTCTTTATTCATTCATCTGTTGATGGACATCTAGGTTGCTTCCATGTCTTGGCTATTGTAAATATTGCTGCAGTGAACACTGAGGTGCAGGTATCTTTTCAGATTATGGTGTTCTCCAGATATGTTCCCAGGAGTGGAGTGGCATTGTTGGATCTAATGACAGCTCTGTTGCTAGTTTTTAAAGAACCACCATCCTGTTCTCCATAGTGGCTGTACCAGTTTATATTTCCACCAACACTGTAGGAGGGTTCCTTTTTCCCCACACCCCTCTGTAGCGTTTATTGTTTGTAGATGTTTTGATGATGGCCGTTCTGACTGGTGTGAGGTGATACATCATTATAGTTTCGATTTATATTTCTCTAATAATTAGGGATATTGAGCATCTTTGCATGTGCTTTTTGGCCATCTGTATGTCTTTTTGCTTTGTTTTTGATACTGAACTTCATGAGCTATTTGTATATTTTGGAGATTCATTCCTTGTTGGTCACATCACTTGTAAATATTTTCTCCCATTCTGTGGGTTGTGCTTTTTGTTTTGTGTATAGTTTCCTTTGCTGTGCAAAAGTTGTTAAGTTTAACTAGGTTCCATTTGCTTAGTTTTGTTTTTATTTTATTACTATAGGAGATGGGTCCAAAAAGATATTGGTGCAATTTATGTCTTCCGCCTATGTTCTTTCTCTGAGGTTGTTTTTTTCCTAATTATTTATTTGACTACGCCAGGTCTTTTTATTTATTTATTTATTTTTAATTGAAGGATAATTGCTTCAACACGAATCAGCCATAGGTATACATGCATATGTCCCCTCCCTCTTGAACCTCCCTCTCACCTCCCACGCCATCCCACCCCTCTAGGTTGTCACAGAGCCCCGGTTTGAGTTCCCTGAGTCACACAGCAACGTCCCCTTGGCTATCTGTTTCACATATGGCAGTGTATGTGTTTCCATGCTGCTCTCTCCATTCATTCCACCGTCTCCTTCCTCCTGGTAACCCATGTTCACAAGTCTGTTCTGTATGTCTGCATCTCCATTGGTGCCCTGCAAATAGGTCATCCGTACCACCTTTCTAGATTCCACATGTGTACATTAATATATGGTATTTGTTTTTCTCTTTCTGACTCACCTAACTCCCCTCATCAGAGCTGAGTCACATGCGTCCCTCTTCATGGCTGAGTACTATTCCATTCTATATGCGTGCCACAGCTCTGGGCCACGTGCACGTGGAAGCTTCAGTCTTCACTACAGCAGGCAGACTTAGTTGCAGCGTGTGGAATCTAGTTCCCTGACCAGGATCAAACCTGGGGCCCTTTCGTTGGGAGCACAGAAGCTTAGCCACTGGACCACCAGGGAAGTCTTCTTCCCTCCTCTAAGAGTTTTATAGTGTCCAGTTATACATTTAGGTCTCTAATCCATTTTAAGTTTATTTTTCCAAATGGTGTTAGAGAATGTTCTGGTTTCATTCTTTTACATTGCTGTCCAGTTTACCCAGCACTATTTCTCTGTTGTGTATTCTTGCCTCCTTCGTCACAGATTAATTGACCATAGGCACATGGGTTTATTTCTGGGCTTTCTATTCTATTCCATTGATCTATAATATAAAAAGTATAAGATATAGACAGAAAAGTACACAGTTCATAAATGTACAAATTTTCACAAAATGAAAACACTTATGAGACCTTATTTTAGAAAAAAGATTCCTGTTTCTCAAGGGTGGTATTTTGGGCAGAACAATTTTTTTGTGAACTGTCATAGATAAACACAGCTGGACATTAGTTAAATTTGTGAAAACAGATTTATTCAGAAACTGACAGTAGAGGGAAAGCTGAGCACCAGTTCTGTTTGTGCAGACGGAATGGAGGAGAAGGAAGGAGGCAGTGAGCAGTGAGCAAGGAAAAACTACAGAAAACTGGACAAAGGCGTTAGTCCACTTGAAAGCCATCTAGATTTGCTAACTGGCTTATTGACTGAAGCTTATTAATTATTAATTGAAACTTAGGCCCCTACCCTCCCACAGAGACTGAGAGACAGGGGCCCTATCATTGGGTGTTGCTGAAGCAAACAGTAAATGATTCTGGCAGCCTTGGGTTTTTATCAGGCAGACACTTTAAGTTGCCCTTGAACTGTTAGAAACTTAGTTCAAGACTTCATAGTCAAAATTGAGGCCTCGCATCAAGAAAAGGACTCAAGGATTTCTCTGGTGGTCCAGTAGCTAAGACTCCACATTCCCTATGCAGGAGGATGTGTTCAATCCCTGGTGTTGGAACCAGATCCCACATGTTGCAGCTAAGAAAGAGTTCATGTGCCACAACTAAAGATAGTTCAGTTGCTCAGTCGTATCTGACTCTTTGAATCCCCATGAACTGCAGCACTCCAGGCTTCCCTGTCCATTACCAACTCCTGGAGCTTACTCAAACTGATGTCCATCAAGTCAGTGATACCATTCAACCGTCTCATCTTCTGTCGTCCCCTTCTTCTGCCTTCAATCTTTCCCAGCATCACGTCTTTTCTAATGAGTCCGTTCACATCAGGTGGCCAAAGGAGCTTCAGCTTCAGCATCAGTCCTTCCAATGAATATTCAGGACTGATTTCCTTTAAGATGGACTGGTTGGATCTCTTTGCAGTTCAAGGGACTCTTCAAGAGTCTTCTCCAACACTGCAGTTCAAAAGCATCAGTTCTTCGGCGCTCAGCTGTATTTATGGTCCAACTCTCACATCCATACATAACTACTGGAAAAACTATAGCTTTGACTAGGTGGACTTTTGTCGGCAAAGTAATGTCTCTGCTTTGTAATAGGCAGTCTAGGTTTGTCATAGCTTTTCTTTCAAGGAGCAAGTGTCTTTTAATTTCTTGACTACAGTCACTATCTGCAGTGACTTTGGAGCCCTCCAAAATAAAGTCTGTCACTATTTCCATTGTTTCCCCATCTATTTGCCGTGAGGTGATGGGACCAGATGCCATGATCTTCATTTTTTGAATGTTGAGTTTTAAGCCAGCTAAAGATCAACTAAAGATCCCATATGCCAAAACAAAATTCAAAGATCCCATGTGTTGCAACTGAGACCCAGGGTAGCCAAATAAATAAAAAAGAAGGCACACAGCTGCTTTTAAAAATAGTAAATAAATAAAGAAGAGGGCTCAGAGCAGGCTGGCTAGAGTTTGGTCAAAGAGAGAATCTTTGTCAGTACAACTGTCCCACAGATTGAGGACGTTAAAAATCATCCCCACCACTACATTATGCAAAAGTAATTAGGTACATTTCCAAATGCCCTATCCCACAAAAACCACACTAGGTAACATCTACTATGCCTACCAGCTTTGAAATCCTACTGTAATGTCACTGGCTCTTTTGACTCCATTTGAAGATAGAGATAAAGAAACAGGCTGAAAAGACAGTACACAGAGTGCTGGACAGGGGGTTGGAAGCTGTAGGAGGTTATGACCTTCCTGTGCAAATTTTCATATGAATGCACACTCCCTTGCCTGAATTACTTTGCATAGATTCCCAGGAAGACTAGGCAAGGAAGTGGGCCGGCTATGGAGTTAACCCTAATTAAAATTTTGATTATGCCATTCAACTTTATTTCCATGAGCCACTTAGCTTCTCCTGGCCTTGCTGAGCTTTGCAAAGCCAGTCTTAGGTGGTTCCTGCTCAAGGTACACAGGCAGCCATATCCTCTAGAGCCGGTTCTCCAAGGCTCTGCCAGCTGCATGGCCCAGCAACTGGGAACCAACCAGCATTCTCCAGTCTACTCCCTTTCCCCACACCTGCTCCTGACACTGGGTGTGGGCCTGAAGGACTAGAAGGAAAGGAACCAGGAGATGAAAGAAAGCAAGCAGACAACTTGGTTAAAAAACAACAAAGTGCACAACTGCCATTCACGCCCTGCCAGGGCCTCCATGCAAGAGGCACACTGTCCAACTCCAGGAGAGAGGGCATTAAAATGGACTTGGCAGAGGAAAAAGTACCTGATGCAACTGAATATTCCCTAGGAAACACACTACTTTTATAGCTAGGTAAGGCTTAGAAGGTTTTGGACCAAGAAAAGATGTCATTAAAGTTCCCTTATACCCAGTAGGAAAGGGATTTGGCTGAGCAAATTAGATAGCTAGAAAAGACAAACCCTTCTCTGTTTATACTTTGTTGGTTTGAGACCTCTCAAAGGACCAGTTATAGTTGTTAACTACCTCCTGGTGGTGTAAGGAAAGCCCAGACCTTCAGGACCCAGAGGTCTGGCTACCATCTTGGCTGGGGAGAAAATGTGGTTCACTCTTGTGGAATTTTTTCCCCCAAGGAAAAAAATAGTTTTTCTCGATAGTTATCCACATGCCTAACCACAGGAGTCTGGACTTTCTCCTGTTGGTAAAGGGAGGTTTAAAGCATTTCACATGGGGGATAGATATGATTGAGTTTCAAAAAATTCATCCTGGTTCCTAACACACCTTTTACTGTTCTAGAAAAATTTTTGTGTTTTTTTTTCTTTTACTTTTAAAAAGGCTTTTTTATTTTTGAGATAACTATAGATTCACATGCAATTCTGAAAAATAAGACAGAAAGGTCCTATGTACTTCTTTCTCAATTTCCTCTTGGTAAGTCTTGCAAAACTGTACTACATTAACCACAACCAGGATACTGACAATTGATGCAGTGAAAAAACAGAAAAGCTCCTTCACTGCAAGGATCTCTCATGTTGCCCTTTTAAAGCAACATCTACTTCCCTCTCACTTCTACCCACTCCTTAACCCTTGGCAGACTCTAATCCATTCTCCATTTCTTTAATTTTGTCATTTTGAGGATGTTATATGAATGGAATCACACAGACCTGTGCCATAGGGAATTGGTGTTATCACGCTGCAAAATTCTCTGGAGATCCATTCAGATTGTTGTGTGTATCAATAGTTTGTTCCTTTTTTGGCTGAGTAGTAATCCATGGTATGGATGTACCCAAGGTTTTTTTGTTTGTACATATATTTTTTTACTATTCACCCATATGAAGGACATTTGGACTATTATGAATACAGGTGGTATAAATATTCATGTACAGGCTTTTGTCTGAATATAAGTCCTATTTCTCTGAGCTAAATGCTCAAAATTGCACATACTAGGTCATGTGGTGGTTGCATGTTTAGTTTTTTTTTAAATAACCTTGAATCCTCAGAATAAATCTCATTTGGTCATGGAGTATATTTCCTTTTACATATTGCTGAATTTTATTTGATATGTTTTGTTAGAAGTTTTTGTATCCATTTTCCTAAGGGATATTGTGCTATAATTTTTGTAGTACTTTTGTCTAGTTTTGATATCAAGGTTGTTCAGTTCAGTCACTCAGTTGTGTCTGATCCTTTGTGACCCCATGAACTGCAGCACGCCAGGCTTCTGTATCCATCACCAACTCCCAGAGCTTACTCAAACTCATGTCCATTGAGTCAGTGATGCCATCCAACCATCTCATCCTGTCGTCCCCTTCTCCCCCCACCTTCAATCTTTCCCAGCATCAGGGTCTTTTCCAGTGAGTCGGCTCTTCGCATCAGGTGGCCGAAGTATTGGAGTTTCAGCTTCAACATCAGTCCTTCCAATGAATATTCAGGACTGATTTCCTTTAGGATGGACTGGTTGGATCTCCTTCCAGTCCAAGGAACTCTCAAGAGTCTTCTCCAACACCACAGTTCAAAAACATAAATTCTTCAGTGCTCAGCTTTCTTTATAGTCCAACTCTCACATCCATACATGAGTACTGGAAAAACAAAACCTTTGACTAGATGGACCTTTGTTGGCAATGTAATGTCTCTGCTTTTTAATATGCTATCTAGGTTGGTCAAGGTTGTACTACTATATAAAATGAATTCCCTTCTCTTCTATTTTCTGAAAAGGATTCCATAGAATTGGGGCTAATTCTTATTTAAACACTCAGTAGAACTCTCCATTGAAACTATTTGGGCTTGGAGATTTTGCTTGGGAGAGTATTTAAATTATAAGTTAAATACTACCTCCAGATCAGATCAGATCAGTCGCTCAGTCATGTCCGACTCTTTGCGACCCCATGAATCGCAGCACACCAGGCCTCGCTGTCCATCACCAACTCCCAGAGGTCACTCAGACTCACATCCATCGAGTCAGTGATGCCATCCAGCCATCTCATCCTCTGTCGTCCGTCCCCTTCTCCTCCTGCCCCTAATCCCTCCCAGCATCAGAGTCTTCTCCAGTGAGTCAACTCTTCGCATGAGGTGGCCAAAGTACTGGAATTTCAGCTTTAGCATCATTCCTACCAAAGAAATCCCAGGGCTGACACATCCACAGCTGGGTATTCTTTTTGCTTTGGCTCCATCCCTTCATTCTTTCTGGAGTTATTTCTCCACTGATCTCTAGTAGCATATTGGGCCCCTACTGACTGACCTGGGGAGCTTCTCTTTCAGTATCCTATCATTTTGCCTTTTCATACTGTTCATGGGGTTCTCAAGGCAAGAATACTGAAGTGGTTTGCCATTCCTTTCTCCAGCGGACCACATCCTGTCAGATCTCTCCACCATGACCTGCCCATCCTGGGTTGCCCCACGGGCATGGCTTAGTTTCATTGAGTTAGACAAGGCTGTGGTCCTAGTGTGATTAGATTGATTAGTTTTCTGTGAGTATGGTTTCAGTGTGTTTGCCCTCTGATGCCCTCTTGCAACACCTACCGTCTTACTTGGGTTTCTCTTACCTTGGGCGTGGGGTATCTCTTCCCGGCTGCTCCAGTAAAGCACTGCCATCGCACCTTACCTTGGACGAGGGGGTCTATCCTCACCGCAGCCCTTCCTGACCTTGGAGGACGGGAATCTCCTCACCGCTGCCCTTCATGACCTCAGTCGTGGGGTAGCTCCTCTCGGCCGCGCTTAGTGCGCCGGTCCTCACCGCCGCCCTTCCTGAACTTGGAGGAGGGTTATCTCCTCACCGCCGCCCTTCCTGACCTGGGTCGTGGGGTAGCTCCTCTCCGCCGTGCTTAGTGCGCCGGTCGCAGCCGCCAGGGCGCTTATACTACACTATAAACTATTATCCTAACAGTAGTTCGTTAGTCATTCAGTTATGTCTGACTCTTTGCAACCCCATGGACTGTAGCCCATCAGGCTGCTCTTCCATGGGATTTCCCAGACAAGAATACTGGAGTGGGTAGCCATTCCCTTCTCCAGGGGATCTTTATTCAAATTATGCTTTGGCTAAATTGTGTCTACTTTGTTGATATTTTCAAAGAGCCAGGCCTTTTTTAATTTATTTTCTCTCCCTCATTTTTTATTTTCAATCTCATTGATATATATTCTTTATTATTCCCTTTCTTCTGATGATTTGGGCTTCTTTTGCTCTTCTTTTTCTAGGTAGGTGCTTAGATTATTGATTTGAAACATTGACTCTTTAAGTATAGCAGCTCCCAATTTAAAGGGAGTAGTTCTATAAATTTACCTGTCAGCACAACTTTATCTCTGTTCCAAAATTTTTGATATATTGGATTTTACTTTCATTCACTTAAATGTATTTTTTAAATTTTTCTTAAGGTTCGTCTTTGGCCTATATATTATGTAGAAGTAGAAAAATATCAAAACAGAGGAAGCTAATATGAAATTCTAGACCTCAAAGCAATTCCCTTGTATAAGACTTTCTCCATACAGGGTGTTGTTCCAGACATTCCGAAGAATGGTGTGTATCTTGACTCCAAAGATAGATTTGCAGGTCCTGGCATGAAGGAATAGGTTGCCACCTCATGTAGGAGACATGCTTTGTGATGGTTGGTGCTGTAGTAAAGGATTCTTTGATTAAAAGTTAACAGAAACCCATCAGACTAACTTTGGGGAAATAGGAAAATGAAAGAATTGGGGAGATAATTGGAAATTTTAAATGAATTCCTGTAGACATCCCCCCAAACACTGAGAGTCATGGTAAGCTGGAAGCTGAGCCATCAAACTAAAGCAGCTCCTATTCTCAATTGTCTAACTAACAAAGAAACTCCTCTTTGCACACAAGTTTTCTCTGTTTCTCAGTGCATGAGGGAAAAGGTAGCTATCTGGTCCTCCTGAATCTGCCAGCCCAGCTACTCAAGAAAGACTGACCAGAATTTCTGTACCACAATTACACAGTTCTGGTACGAAAAATCTGATCTTGCCTACCTTGGGTAAGGATTTACCTGTCAGCCTATCACTTGTAACAAGTACACAGGCACATGGACTTCTGCTCAGTAAAAGTTTCTGAAGCAAGCTCTCTGAGAACAGGTTTTGTGAGAGAGTATAGGGATGGGATGAACATGAATGACAATGCTGACACAGTATGTGTGGGCCCTGCATCCACCTGTTGGACCATGAGGAAGTCCACTGGGAGGTGTGCATGTTCTCGGATCCAAATTGATTAAGTCCCACCAACCACTGCCCTTTTCTCTGGTAAACAAGGAACTCCATGATGCAGTAAGAAGAAACAGCCTGGAATTTCTTGCTAGAGACTTTGAAGATATGGGCCAGAAACTGTAGGACTTAGAGACTAAAATGATGGGAACTTGGTAAAGAATTGAGCACTCTTAGCAACTAGTACAGTATATAGAACACAGCTGCTGCTGCTAAGTCGCTTCAATCGTGTCCAACTCTGTGCCACCCCATAGACGGCAGCCCACCAGGCTCCCCTGTCCCTGGGATTCTCCAGGCAAGAACACTGGAGTGGGTTGCCATTTCCTTCTCCAGTGCATGAAAGTCAAAAGTGAAAGTGAAGTCGCTCAGTCATGTCTGACCCTTAGTGACCCCCTGGACTGCAGCCTTCCAGGCTCCTCCGTCCATGGGATTTTCCAGGCAAGAGTACTGGAGTGAGGTGCCATTGCCTTCGAGTCTTCACTAAATGTGATTGAGTGAATGACAAAATCTTCACAATGACCTGAAAGAACATTGTCAAGAAGAGACTCATCCAGAAATGAGCTTCTAGTGAAATTTAAGTTTTTTAATTTCACAGAATACATATAAATGTATTTTTTACTTGAGAACCTAACAGATAAAACTAATATCCTCTCTGACTACCACTTTGAATTACTGCCTCCTTTTCCACTCTCCAAGGATTGTCACTGGTATAAGTTAGATGTATATACTTTGCTAATATTTCCACAAACATATGTACCCCACCAGAAATATGTAATAGTGTATAGGTTTAAAAAATATATGAATGGAATTAGTCTTACAAATTGCTCTTCAGTTTCCTTTTTTCATTAAAAAAGAAAAAAGTTTTTTATTTTTTCTTGTTGACCTAGAAAGAGACCTAGCTCATTCCTTTCAGTGAATACATAGGATGCTTTGGTATGTATGTGCCACAATTTGCCCACCTCCTTACTGAAGGATACTTATATTGTTTTCATTGTTTTGTTATCATGAAAAATGCTGCAATAAACAGCCTTATGTTGTTTCTATATGCACACATGTAGAAAATGGCAAAAAAAAAAAAAAAAGGCCACAATCTCCACCCTCCTTGTATCCACACACTTTGCAATGTGATTTTGCAGCTCTTCCCAAAAGATACAGTTCTTTTCTCCTCCACTTGAAACTAGGATGACCTTGGACTTAATTCAGCCAGTGGAAGGCCATGTCAGTGTGCCAGTTGCAAACCTAGACCTCAAGAGGTCTTGAATGCTTCTGCTTTCTATCTCTTAGAGCTTTGTCCAAGCACCAGGTGAATGCACAAACCCAGACCAGCCTGTTGATGAAAGAGAGACCACATGGAACAGAGTTGAGCTGTGTCAGCCTAGAGCATCCTACACGAGCCAGCCCCCAGCCATCTCAGCACTGGACTGAGCCAGAGAAAATCAGAACCTGCCTAGCTGAGTCCAGTGCACGCTGCCAACCTGGAGACCTGTGAGCTAAATAAATACTTGCTCTAACAGTGAAAGTTATCTGATACAATGTGTGCAGATATTTCTTTGCTGCTGCTGCTGCTAAGTGGCTTTAGTCGTGTCCAACTCTGTGCGACCCCATAGACGGCAGCCCACCAGGTTCCGCTGTCCCTGGGATTCTCCAGACAAGAACACTGGAGTGGGTTGCCATTTCCTTCTCCAATGCATAAAAGAGGAAAAAAGTGAAGTCGCTCAGTCATGTCTGACTCTTTGCGACCCCATGGACTGCAGCCCACCAGGCTCCCCCATCCATGGGATTTTCCAGGCAAGAGTACTGGAATGGAGTGCCATTGCCTTCTCCAGGATATTTCTTTAGAGTAGTTTTTTTTCAAACTTTAGCTTGTATCAGTATCAGCTGGTGGGATTTTAAATTGATCTGAGTGGGACTTGAGCATTTGCATTTCTAACAAGTTCTCAGGCAATGCTAATAATGCTAGGGCCATACTTGGGAAGTCACTGCTCTAGAATATATAACCTAAAAATGGTGTTGCTGGGTCATGAATTATAAGCATGATTAATAGCTAATAGATACTCCCAAGCTACCATCCAAAGTGGATATATGCTCAGGGCATCCCTGGTGGCTTAGTAGTAAAGAATCTGCCTGCCAATGCAGGAGACTTGGGTTCGATCCCTGGTCTGGGAAGATTCCCACATACTGAGGGACAACTAAGTCTGTGCGCCACAACCCCTGAGCCCACACACTTAGAGCCCATGCTCCGCAACCAGAGAAACCACTGCAGTGAGAAGCCTGCACACTGCAACTGGAGAGTAGCCCCACTCACCGCAACTGAAGAGGGCCCACGTGCAGCAACGAAGCCCCAGCACAGCCATAGATAAATAAATAAAGTTTTTTTAAAAGACACTTAAACCAAAGTGTATCCTTACAGAAAATTTAAGGGGTAAAAGAAAAAGCCACTGAAACAAAACTTTTAAACCAGATAGTATGAGGAACAAATGTGAAAAACAAAGTATCAGTGTGAAGGAGGAAGTAACTCAGAAATTCTTGGAGTTGGAAGATGGAACAGGAAGCTGATTAATAACAATACTTATGACCAAAGCTCAGAATATGAACGATGAAGTAAACCTGAAGTGTTAAACCAAGAAAATAAATAGTATCTCATAATACTACTTATTAGAGTATGTGCTAGAGCAAGACTAGAAGCTGCTCTAGAAGAGTATTCCTTTTTCGAAGGAAATGACGGGGAGACAGAGAGAAGATCCTGAGTGGTCATTCTGCAGCCTCATCCCTCACCTCACTTTCCTTAGTTCTCCATACCAGTTTCCATGGTTATCTTTTACTTCCATGGCACCCCACTCCAGTACTCTTGCCTGGAGAATCCCGCAGACAGGGGAGCCTGGTAGGCTGCAGTCCATGGGGTCGCTGGGAGTCGGACATGACTGAGCGACTTCACTTTCTCTTTTCACTTTCATGCACTGGAGAAGGAAATGGCAACCCACTCCAGTGTTCTTGCCTGGAGAATCCCAGGGACGGGGAAGCCTGGTGGGCTGCCATCTATGGGGTCACACAGAGTCGGACATGACTGAAGTGACTTAGCATAGCATAGCATGAAACCTCCTCTCTCCCACCACAGGGCCTTTGCACTTACTGATTCCTGTGCATGGAACTCTTCCTCTTTCTTTCTCCATATTCAACCAAGTTAATTTCTATTTAACTTTAACGTTTTAGATCTAATTTCACTTAATCGGGAAAGGCAAATCTCCCAGACTAGATGAAATTTCACCCTTATAAACTCTCAACACACTGCATTTCTCCTACATGGCACTTAATATAGTTGGGATTTTACCTTTATTTTTGTGTTTATATGACTGATGACTGCCTTACCCTCCAGCCTGCGAGTTTCAGGAGGGCTGAGACTGTGTCTCTTCTCATCACCACTGTAATCTCAATATCAACTTTGGCAAAGAGAAGATACCCATAAATATGTGTTGCATGAGTAAAATAGGGCTTGCAAAAAGCTTTTAGTGAACCTGAGGTCAAGAGTACAATGAGAAACATTCAGAAGAGGGGAAAAAAGAGGAGGAAACAGAAGCATTATCTTCAGGATACCACACAGTAGTGGGCCACAGAATAGCAATGATGAGCTCCCGTTTGTTTGAACAGCCACATCAAGAGAGTACTGGCTAGTGGACCTCTGATCCCCTGGAGAGAAGTTTCCATTGGTGTACTAGTGGATTCTAAGGTCAAGCCTTTTTCTGTATTTTTGAATTAGAAAGTTTGCCTATACCATGTTTGCAGATAACATGAGAGCCAAAAGGTTTAGTTTGCCATAATTTAGACGAGAAATAATACCCAGAACTACAAAGTCAAAACCAATAAAATAAAGGTCAATAAAGATACATATTAAGTCAATCTTACAAGTACCTGATTATGGAAGATAAGCTGGGTTTGACTACCTGGTTTATATAAAGACTTGATTGCTGACAACAAATTCATAATGAACAAATGCTGTGAGACAACTGATAAGAATGGTAAGAATGTCCAGAGAATGGGAACTGATGGTATCACTTTACTGGTAGATTCTTGAGTACTATATCCAGTTCTTAGAGCCAGTTTGAGGCCTGGAAACCTTGAGATAGGAAGAATAGCATCTGGAGACAATTAGCCTGCAAAAATAAACACTAGAGGAAAACAAAAACTGACCTCGGATAGAGACCGCTCACCAAGTGTGTACCTCCAGCTCAGGAAGAGATACTCTTTCTAAAGCTCTCATGATTTTTTATTTTTATGATTTCCGATAAGTTCTTTTTCATCTTATGTTCTTCTTTCACTTCTTATTTCATAATTCCTTGTTTGTTTGTGAATATTATAATTCATTTCTCTGAGAATTCTTTGAAAAGAACTTTTGTTTTCTACTAATCCATGTTTAACCAGTGAATGGCTTCTTTTCTTTCTTTTAATTTAAGTATTTTTACTTGGCTGTGTCAGGTCTTAGTTACAGCATGCAGGATCTTTCCTTGTAGCACTCGGGCTTCTCTCTAGTTGTGGCATGTGGGCTCAGTAGTTGCAGTCAGTGGGTTTAGTTGCCCCACCGCATGTGGGATCTTAGTTCCCTGCTGCTGCTGCTGCTAAGTCATGTCAGTCATGTCCAACTCTGTGCAACCCCATAGACGGTAGCCCACCAGGCTCCCATCCCTGGGATTCTCCAGGCAAGAACACTGGAGTGGGTTGCCATTTCCTTCTCCAATGCATGAAAGTGAAAATGAAGTTGCTCAGTCGTGTCCGACTCTTTGCGACCCCATGGACTGCAGCCTACCAGGCTCCTTCATCCATGGGATTTCCCAGGCAAGAGTACTGGAGTGGGTTGCCATTGCTTTCTCTTTAGTTCCCTGACTAGGGATCAAACCTGTGTCTCCTGCCTTGGAAGGCAGATTCTTATCCACTGGACCACCAGAGAGGTCTCCCCTTTTTTCCCTTTTCCTGTAGATTATTTTAATGCTTTCATTTGCCTGAACTGATTTCACTCCTCGATCACTGATTTTGGAGCCAGTCTTTCTTAAAAATATTTTCCTTATGTGTTTCAGAAATTTGGTTTGCAGGTTTACTTTTAGTGGAAAAATTTCCTTCTTCTTTTGCCATCCTCTCCTTTTCCTGTCATCCCACTCCTTTTCCGTCTCCTGTTTACTTTTCTTCTATTTGGTTTTTGCGGCTCCCAATCCAGAGACAGCTGAAATATTGGAGCTCTAGGCTCCTGACTCACAGTGATAGTAAAAATCCTGCCACCATGTCTGCCAGCTGCTTGATGAAGTTGCTTCCTACTGCTGCTGCTGCTAAGTCGCATCAGTCGTGTCCAACTCTGTGTGACCCATAGACAGCAGCCCAACAGGCTCCTCTGTCCCTGGGATTCTCCAGGCAAGAACACTGGAGTGGGTTGCCATTTCTTTCTCCAATGCATGAAAATGAAAAGTGAAAGTGAAGTCGCTCAGTTGTGTCTGACTCTTAGGGACCCCATGCCCTTGATTTTCATGGAGAACATCTATTTTTCGTTGCCTTCACAGAAGCCGTACTTTGAGTGGCCTCTCCCTACTTCTGAAATGGTAGAAGTCCATGAGAATCTTGGCTTTTGCTCTCTATATGGCTCTGTGCTTCTGATTCAAGGAGAGATGAAGAGTGCATAACATATATAGTATAGTTTTTAAAAGAATGATAAAATGAGAATTTATTGTAACCACTATTGGCTGTCTTTTACATTCTTTATACTTTTCTCTCTCACTGAGATGTGCTTGGGGTAGTGGGGTCACCTATAACAGGAACCTCCAATACCATGGTGCCAGAGTACACCCTGTCCACTCTAACAGCAGGTGGTGCTCCAGGGTCCTCAGTGAATTTCACTGCAAAAACTTTTGGGTCCTAGGATAACCTGGTCTCTTCAGGGTTGTAGGCTTTATAAACAGCCCATCACTGTATAATTATTTAGCTCCAGGATCTTCTGACTAGATGTGGTTATCATTATTGCCTTTTCCTTAAAATTAAATAATAGCTCTAGATGTTTGGGCTTCCCTGGTGGCTCAGATGGTGAAGAATTTGCCTGCAATGCAGGAGACCCAGGTTTGATCCCTGGGTCAGGAAGCTCCATGGAGAAGGAAATGGCAACCCACTCCAGTATTCTTAACTGGAGAATCCCATGGACAGAGGAGCCTAGCTAGTTGCAGTTCATGGGGTCGCAGAGTCAGACATGACTGAGCAACTAACACTTTCACTTTTTCAAGATGTTCACAACTTTTTCTCTTGACAGTAGCTTGTCAAGTCTGTGAATTCTCTCTACAAATTCCACGTGTAAGGAAAGACAGGCTCATTTTATACATTGTGTATGCTGCCCCAGTGCTAAGGTTTACAAGTGTTCAGAAATCCTTGGGAAATATATAAATATATTTACTATTTAAATAATTTGATTTAATACATATTAAATATTTTTATCTTTAAAAATACAATACTTTAAATATACTATATATAATATGTAATATATGAAAGATAATTATATATCCCGAAGTAATGAATGCTTAATTATCTTCAGAATTAACATCTCATTAACTGTTCAGTTAGGATTACACACTTTTTACATTTTATGGTAATCTGAGGTTAGGTTTCTTATTTCACAAGAACCTCTGATCATCTACAGCTGTCAGAGATCATAACTAACTACAAATTACATGATACTTTTAGATTAAAAGTTTTAAGTGCAAATTTTATTCACAGAATATTTAACAGCATATATATTTTTTAATATGAGGCCTGCTGCTGCTGCTAAGTCATTTCAGTCGTATCCAACTCTGTGTGACCCTGTAGACGGCAGCCCACCAGGCTCCCCCGTTCCTGGGATTCTCCAGGCAAGAACACTGGAGTGGGTTGCCATTTCCTTCTCCAATGCGTGAAAGTGAAGTTGCTCAGTCATGTCCAACTCATAGCGACCCCATGGACTGCAGTCCACCAGGCTCCTCCATCCGTGGGATTTTCCAGGCAAGAGTACTGGAGTGGAGGCCTAGATACAACAATATTGTTATATGTTTGATGTGGTGTGAAGCTAGACTTTCAGAAGTAAGAGATTTTAAAGAGCCTCAGAGAAATGGAAGAAGCTGAAATGAGACATAAAGAATAGACATGACAAGAGAGGAAAAGGGTCCTGGGGAAAGGAGCTGCCTACTGAGCTGCTGCTGTGTGCCAAGTGCTGTTGCAGGAGCTGAAGATCTAAAGTAAGTCGACCTGGTAAGAAATCAGATTAGTTGAGTGAAACAAAGTGTTAAGTGTTACTGAAAGTTATGAACAACCTAGATAGCATATTCAAAAGCAGAGACGTTACTTTGCCAACAAAGGTCCATCTAGTCCAGGCTATGGTTTTTCCAGTGATCATGTATAGATGTGAAAGTTGGACTGTGAAGAAAGCTGAGCACCGAAGAATTGATGCTTTTGAACTGTGGTGTTGGAGAAGACTCTTGAGAGTTCCCTGGACTGCAAGGAGATCCAACCAGTCCATTCTAAAGGAGATCAGTCCTGGGTGTTCTTTGGAAGGAATGATGCTAAAGCTGAAACTCCAGTACTTTGCCACCTCATGCAAAGAGTTGACTCATTGGAGAAGACTCTGATGCTGGGAGGGATTGGGGGCAGGAGGAGAAGGGGATGACAGAGGCTGGATGGGATCACCGACTAGATGGACATGAATTTGGGTGAACTCCGGGAGTTGGTGATGGACAGGGAGGCCTGGCATGCTGCGATTTATGGGGTCGCAAAGAGTCGAACAGGACTGAGCGACTGAACTGAACTGAACTGAAGATGTGCGCATTGGGGCTCCAGGTGTGGAGAGAGCTCCTAGGGACGGGGCCTACGAACGCTTATCTGAGGAGGCGACACCGGATCTAAAAGGAGGCAGACATGGGGAAACTTGAGGGGACGGAGAAAGATGAAGAAATATCGAGAAAGACACAGGACAAAGTTAAAAAAGGAAAAGAGGAAGAACTCGATGCTATCGGCGCTCCGCCCATCGTGCCTTGACAGCTAGGGTCTGAGCGCAGTCACCGCCCCCCTCCCTTCCCCTCCCTCCCATCCCTTCCTTGAGCCTCAGCCGCCAGCCCGGCCTGCGGGAGCTCTGAAGCCGCCGGCTCGCCAGAGACACCATGTACCGGCTCCTGTCAGCCGTGACGACCAGGGCCGCGACCACAGCGGGCTGCGCCTGGGGCTGTGGGCGGCGTGCGGCTCATCAGCGCGCCGGGCTGCCGCCACTCGGCCCCGGGTGGGTCGGGGGCCTCGGACTGGGGCTGGGGCTGGCACTTGGGGTTAAGCTGGCCGGCGGGCTGAGGGGGCGCAGCCCCCGCGCCACCTGCCGCGGCCCCCGACCCTGAGGTGCCGCCTCAGGCCGAGCCGCTGCAGGCGCAGGAACAGCCCCTCGCCCCGTGGTCTCCGCAGACCCCGGCGCCGCCGCACGCCAGGCACTTCGCCAGAGCCATCGACAGCAGCCGCGACCTCCTGCACAGGATCAAGGTGGAGCGATCGGGGGCGTAGACAGCTGGGAACGCGGCGCCCCACCCCCGGCGTCACCCCGGAATAATGAGGCCCCTTGGTGGTTATCCTTCGGGGCGAGCGGACCCCATCCCGGGCGGCGGATGGCGAGAAAGACTTCCCGTTTCCCGTTCTCCCGGCCGTGGTCAGAAGCTGTTGGGAGGTTGCCCCAGTCGGGGCGGAGGTCAAGGTCCGCCTCGGGGACCGCCCCTTCCCCCTCAGGGTGCCCAGCAGGCACACCCCCTCAGCGTTAGCGCCCGGCCGGCCGGAGCCGAGGTGGGCGGGGCCCGGGCTGAGGGGGCGTGGTGGGGCGGGGCCGAGAGAAGCCCTCGAGGAAGGCGCAGCGGACCTGCGGCGCATTTCGGCCTGTCTTTGAGCTGTGCTCTTGAACTGTGTTTTCCCCTTGGCTTTTAGGATGAGGTGGGCGCACCGGGCATCGTAGTTGGAGTCTCTGTAGATGGAAAAGAAGTCTGGTCAGAAGGTAGGCTCAGAATAGCTTTATTTATTGGCTTGTTTTCTGCCAGTCGGTGAATAAAATCTTGCCCATGAAGTGGAATACATACTTTAGAGAAAAGTGTCTAACAGAATAAAGAATTGGACTTTATTCTGTGTTGGAATAGAATAGCAAGGTTTAAAATATGACTGATGAATAAATTGGAGTCTTAAAGATGGCTTGTTTCTACCCCCACTTTCTTAAAAGACTGAATTTATTGCTTTCAAAATTGTGTATAAAACAGTTTGTTAACTGCACGTTTGTAGATAACCCTTATGATTAAATAAAACATCAGAATGTAGTGGTTTTTTTATTCAGTCGATTTATTGAGTCCTCTGTTGTGTAAACGGGGAAGGCAATGGCACCCCACCCCAGTACTTTTGCCTGGAAAATCCCATGGACGGAGGATCCTGGTAGGCTCCAGTCCATGGAGTCGCTAAGAGTCGGACACGACTGAGCGACTTCACTTTTACTTTTCACTTTCATGCATTGGGGAAGGAAATGGCAACCCACTCCAGTGTTCTTGCCTGGAGAATCCCAGGGACGGGGGAGCCTGGTGGGCTTCCGTCTATGGGGTCGCACAGAGTCGGACAGGTGGGCTTCCGTCTATGGGGTCGCACAGAGTCGGACAGGACTAAAGCGACTTAGCAGCAGCAGTAGCAGCTGTTGTGTAAAATGCACAGTACTAAGAACTGGGGATATACATGATTCCTTTTCCTCAATGAGTTTACAATCTACTTTTATTTGTTTTTGTTTTTGACTATACAGGGGTGTCAGCTATATTTTCAGAAAAAAAGCTAGCAACTTGGGAAGATAGATTTCTAGTCATTCTGTGATACTTTTATCAAAGAATTTTGTAATTTGATTTACTTTTCCATTGTGCACAAATTGGTCCAACTCATCACAGCAGGTTTTTAGAAACCCAGCTTTTAGGAAATGTTGTTCCAGACATCATTTAAAGGAAGGATTACTTTTAGAAGTTGATAGGAGCAGTAAGGTTTTGAATTTAAAGAAAAAAATGATTCTTTATCCAAGTTTAAGCATAGCCCAATCAACATTTATGAAAGGTATTATAATAAAAATTATATAAATGTCAGCTCTGTAGGTGAGGGCTTTGTTTTTATGCAAGTATTTTTCTGCATAATCTACATTTACAGGTGAAAATAATTATACCTTTTCATTCTTTTCAGATCTAAGTTCTTTATATATCTTAGATTGCCACACTTTTATCCTACAGAAGATGAAACCAAACTTAAAATATTTTCTGGGCTTCCCTGGTGGCTCAGAGGTTAGAAGGAGCTTTATTTAAACTAGTTGTTCAGTCAGTCATGTCTGACTCTTTGCAACCCCATGAGTACATTAGTTTTCTTCTGACCTGCAGCTGAATTTAATTGATGATTAGCTTGATTGGTCTTCTGGGGCATCTTTTCACATTTGTTTTATTAATCATTTTAAGAGATTTTGTATAAACATACTAAAAAATCAAGAATAAATATAATCTGAAGAACAATGATGTTTTCCTTAAAGAATGTAATTTATTTAAAATATGGAATAGCCAAATTGTGTAGATAAGCTAAGCATTAGTAACTGAATCATAACATTACTGTTTTGCACAGGGTACAATTTCAGTCTTGTTATAAGGTTAAATTGTTAGGCCTACAGTTGTCAGTATTGCTAAGACTCATCCCTTATATGTTCAGTTTTGATTAATTATGCAAGTGGAATAGCTTTTTCTTTTGATAAGCACATAGCATGTTTTAAGATAGTATTATTTCAGTTTTTGAAGATTCCTTTGACCATGAGACCTATTATGACTTTTTGCTTTTTTCTCCTAAAGGTTTAGGTTATGCTGACGTTGAGAACCGTGTACCATGCAAGCCAGAGACAGTTATGAGAATTGCCAGTATCAGCAAAAGCCTCACCATGGTTGCTATTGCCAAACTGTGGGAAGCAGGGAAACTGGATCTTGATATTCCAGTACAACATTATGTTCCTGAATTCCCAGAAAAAGAATATGAAGGTGAAAAGGTAATGAAGCTCATAGTTCGTTTTTCTAATGACATCTAAGTGGTTTAAAAGGTTTCATAAGATTATTTGATTTGTTTTTAAATTTTGTTCATGGATTAAAGTTTTATTTTCTCCTGGTAATAACTGATTGGATATTTTTCTAAAATTTGAGGCTAAAGATGTGTACATGATAGCAGCAGCTTAAAATGGAAAATATTGCTGAAGCATTATTCCAAGGCTACTGACTTTTTATTATGCAGTTTAATACCGTAGTTGAATTTTCATGTTTTTATTGTTAGGTGTCTGTCACAACAAGATTATTGATTTCCCATTTAAGTGGAATTCGTCATTATGAAAAGGACATGAAAAAGGTGAAAGAAGAGAAAGCTTATAAAGCCTTAAAGATGATGAAAGGGATGATGGAATCTGACCAAGAAAAAGAGTTAAAAGAAAAAGGAGGCAAAAGTAACGAAAAGAATGACTTTGCTAAAGCTAAGGTAGAGCAAGATAATGAAACCAAAGGCCGAAATTCAAAACCTTGCAAGAAAAAGAATGATTTTGAACAAGGTGAATTATATTTGAAAGAAAAATTTGAAAATTCAATTGAATCTCTAAGATTATTTAAAAATGACCCTTTGTTCTTCAAACCTGGTGAGTGTTAATTTCTTCTTTTTACAAAATCATCATTACTGAATGATTAATTTTCAGAAACTCCAAAATGATACCATCCTGAGTGCATTCAACGTGGTTGACGATGGTATGGTTTTGTTACATGCTTGCCTTTGTTGTCTATAGTTCTTAACGAAGCCTAGCATTCAGGCCGGAGAAGGCAATGGCACCCCACTCCAGTACTTCTGCCTGGAAAATCCCATGGGTGGAGGAGCCTGGAAGGCTGCAGTCCATGGGGTCGCTGAGGGTCGGACACGACTGAGCGACTTCACTTTCACTTTTCACTTTCATGCATTGGAGAAGGAAATGGCAACCCACTCCAGTGTTCTTGCCTGGAGAATCCCAGGGACGGGTGAACCTGGTGGGCTGCCGTCTATGGGGTCACACAGAGTCGGACACGACTGAAGTGACTTAGCAGCAGCAGCAGCAGCATTCGGGCAGGCAGTTGTTTGCTTTGACTTCACTGGAGACTACCTAGACATTTAATAGATTCTCAGTATCAGGATATTTATGGAAAAAATAAGGTGTTGGAATAGCCCTCCAAATAAAATTTGGACCAAAGTTTGCATGATGAAGCACTGCTGATTTTTTGTATTTTGTTAGTATTTAATTGTTCAATTTGTTTTATGCGTTCATTTCTTAAAGAAATTAGCATACCCCAGCTTAATTTTATTTCCCAAAAAGCTACTCTATAAAAATAATTTTTTGTGTATTTTTTGGTATGATGCCTGCCAAAACCACTTTATCTTTAAATTTATTGTAGGTTTATGTCCTTGTATTCCATTTTCATTTTAAAAGTGGTTTGTGGAAATTCCCTAGACGTCCAGTGGTTAGGACTCCACCCTTCCATGGCAAGGGGAAACGGGTTCAATCCCGACTGGGGCATGGCGAAGAAAACAAAAAACAAAAAACTAATAAATATATCGATCATTTTATTAACATGCTTGTGTTTGAGACATGAAATAAGTAGGGCCATTGCAAAGTTGACTAAATTTGTTAATATATCATCCATGATCTTCACCTAAATGGTTAGTAAAATATTCTAATTTTAAAAATATGCCAATTTTCAGTAGAAAAATATTTTGCGTGTTTTTGAATAATAATGAAGCATTTTCTTTTTTTTCCCCTTTGCAATGATGTCTCAAGGTAGTCAGTTTTTGTATTCAACTTTTGGCTATACCCTACTGGCAGCCATAGTAGAAAGAGCTTCAGGATATAAATATTTGGACTATATGCAGAAAATATTCCATGACTTGGATATGCTGACAACTGTGCAGGAGGAAAATGAGCCAGTGATTTACAATAGAGCAAGGTAAATGATTACCTTCTGGTATGTCTAGCTATATTGCATCTTCCTACTATGTTATCAATTTAAAGTCACACTTTGCTTGTCTCCATTCCATAATCAACTTGCCACATTTTGGGAGCTTTTCTTCATGTCTCTCTTTCCACCTAAAATGTAAGTAAAATAAAATGTATTTTATTTTTCATATACATATTTATATATATATATGGAGTAGTCCAAGGTCCTTAAATAAAAGTTAGCAATAACAATTTAAGCACATGAATAATTAAACTAAAATTTTACCCATCATGGGTATCTATAATTTGATCTTCCGTCATCCCTTATATTTTAGTTAATGTTTTATTTACCTTTTATTATTTTTAATTATTTTTTAAATTTATAAATTATCTTACACTTATAGAAAAGTTATACAAACTGGTACAAAGAATTTTCATATACTCTTCAACCAGATTCTCCACATTAGTTATTTTACTACATTTGCTTTATCTGTCTGTCTCTGTGTTATTTTTTTCTCAGCCATTTGGAAATCAGTTGGCAATATGCTACCCCTTATACTTAAGTGGTACCCATTAATACTTAAATATGTATTTTCTAAAACTAAGAGCATTCAGGAAATTAATATCAACCTAATACTTATATCAAATCTACAGACATTATTCAGATTTTATCAGTTGCCCCAATAATGTCCTTTATAACACAAGGAAAAACATTTTTCTTTGTGGTGCAGGATCTAATCTAGGAGCGCACATTACATTTAGTCGCCATGTCTCTCAGAAGTCACATGAATTCATTGTATTCCTTAACTGGTGATGATAATTTGAAGTGGTATATACCAGTTTTCTCCCCTGTAAAACTTTGAAAATCATTTTATTGAAATAATCAAGCTAAAATTTTGTCGTAATTTTTAGTAATAATGCATAAAAGGCAGTGAAAGAAAATCTTGTGACTAAAGACTAATTCGAGTTTTACAGTTATGGTGTTTTCCATTTGACTCTTATTATTTGGTTGGTTAGAAAGGTAACAACACATTTAACAAATCAACTGTTACTTTTACCTTTTAAGTTTCCATTAGAGAACACACTTTACAAATGACTTAATGATACTTGACTGGATGAAATGGTAGACGTTTGTAGGTTTATCTCCCCATACTAGCTTTGTTCAGTTTTCTGTTGTAGTTAAATTACCATTTTAAAATTACCAGCTTATTTAAAAGGATCAAATCAAATATGCATTGCAAATCCGCCTGAAAGATTTTTTGAACCTAAAAGAAATTAGGTTAGCAGCAAACAATGAATTATAATTTTTAAGTGACCTGTAGGGGTTTTTTTGTTGTTTTGTTCTTTTTTTTTTTTAATTGAAGTGTAGTTGATTTACAATGTTGTGCTAATTTCTGCTGTATAGCAAAGAGGCTCAGTTATACCATATACACATTCTTTATTTAATATTCTTTTCTATTATGGTGTATCCCAGGAGATTGGATATATTTCTCTGTGCTGTATTAGTAGGACCTTGTTGTTTATCCGTTCTAAATGTAACAGTTTGCATCAGCTAACCCCAGGCTCCCAGTTCATCCCTCTGCCTCCTCACCTCCCCTTTGGCAACCATAGCTTGTTCTCTCTGTCTGTGAGTCTGTTTCTGATTTGTAGATAGGTTCATGTATGCAGTATTTTAGATTCCATATATAAGTGATGTCATATGGTATTTTGTCTTTCTCTTCCTGACTTAGTATGATAATCTCTAGTTACATCCATGTTGCTACAAATGACATCATTTCTTTTTTTATGGCTGAGTATACATCCTGTGTGTGTGTGTATACACATCACATCTTTATTTATTCATCAATGGACATATAGATTGTTTCCATGTCTTGGCTATTGCAAACAGTGCTTCTATGAACATAGGGGTGCATGTATCTTTTTGAATCGCAGTTTAGTCTGAGTATACGCCAAAGAGTGGTATTACTGGATCATATGGCAATTCTATTTTTAATTTTTTGAGCAACCTCCTTACTCTTCTCTATAACGGCTACACTAACTTACATTCCCACCAACAGTGTAGGAGGGTTCCCTTTTCTCCATACCCTCTCCAGCATTTGTTATTTGTAGACACTTTAATGATGGAAATGACCTTAGTTTTCAGACAATGCTTATTATGTCTAGGTCCACATTATATTCACCTGGAAACGTAGGAAAAAATAATACCTGAAGTTGTCAGTTGAATCTAGAAAAGATTCTCTAGTAGTGTTGGCATAAATGCATAACCTTATTTTGAGTTAAATCTAGGCATTTGATAACAAATACCTACTCTTCTATAAAAGGGGGGAATCACTGAGCCTCTTTTCTCAACTGAAAATTAAGTCTCCATGAATGTGCAGAGTGCAAGTCAGCTGTTGTTTGTTGTTTTCTTAGTAAGTAATGCACAAATACCAAAACATGGCATGTGACAGTGAGTTAATTTCATCTTATCGCCCATTCTTTGAGAAAAGGCAGTGGGTTTCTGTTTCTACCGTTAAAGGTTTCCATCAGCTCTGGGTTTTTCTTTAGATTTTGCTTGTGCCCAGTGGTGCTAAAGGAGTAAGTGATTCTTTTTAGGTAGATTAAATGGGCTACAGAAATAAAGTAGGACACTAAAAGAAGAAGAAAATGTTGTTACAGAGGAAAATGTTCTGTCCATTTTCTTTGTTTTTATTTTACTTGATTGAATTTCTATTTGGGCCTCTAAAAGCTCAACTCTGATTCTTTTTTATTTTTGTAACAGTTATTTCAAAAGGGCTTAGAGGCACCAAGTTCGAGTGGAAGTGCAGGGAGTAAAAGAAATCTTCTCAAAGATGTATGTTTTTTGTTTTTTTTTTTAAAAAAAAAAAAAAAAAAAAAAAAAACCCTTAAAGTAAAACTTAGTAATTGCATATATTTCTATTTTATGGTACCATTTTACAAGAAATAAAATTTCGAGCAAAAGTTTGCAGCTTTGTTATCTAGTCTACTGACCCCTTGGTATAATCATACATATGTTTGTATTATCTTGACCTAGGCTTTTTAGAGTTACTGTGTCCCAAAAGTAAATATTTATCATCTCTATCACTTCTCTTTGTGAATGTGTGTGTGTCTTTAAAATAGTGTCTCACAGTATCGGTCACCTGTTTGAGATATATTCCCAGAATCCCACCCCAAAGTACTGCCTACTTTTCTTTGGCCAGAATTTTAGCGTCAGGCCACATTCAGCTGTAAGGAATGCAGAGAAATCCGTTTTTAGCTGGGTGCATTGTTGTCCTGAATAAAACTGGGGTTTCTTGAAGAATAGGAACATTGATTCTGTATATACAAATAAATACATTTATTCTGTATTTCAAGTATACTCTGTATAAGCAAGTAAACTAAATAACCCTTTAAGCAAAAACCCACAGGGGAATGGAATGAATGTTCTTGCCACTGAAGGACACTGTTGATGGGGGAATCCTTAGTCAATGCATTAGCTTATTATTAGATACCATTCATATTTTCTCTGTGTTTGGCATAATACTTGCAACAAAGATCTCTTTCATAATTGGATAAGACCAAAATCAAATAAAATGTTTTCTGAAGTGTTTGCTGTATTTTGACAGTATAAGTATGGTCTTTTCCTTCTCTTATTGTCTTTATTATTAATTATTTTTATTTTTTCAAGTATCTTCTAAGATTAAGCATTGTTCCTTGTGAAGCTTTCTTTTATGCCGTTAGCCTATCTGGTAGTAGGTTCAGCCCATGTTAATGCTAAATGTTAGAGTGAGATTGGTTTGTATAATACGCATGTTAAATTCTATAGATTTTTTTAACTTCTTAAAGCAATAAAATACAAAGTGATGCATAATTATTTGTAAAGGCATTTAAAAAGGATTTAAAATTATTTTGCATTTATAAGCTTCTAGATGTAGATTTCTATAGTACTATAATGTTGTGCAGAAACTATAGAGATTCTTCAGGATGACTGTCATCTGGCATCATTCCATCAATTATTCAGTTACAAAGATATTCCAGTAATTTAAGAACTTGTGTCCATAATTCCATTCTTTTAGTGCAGAAATCCCTTAATAATTTGAAATAGTGAAGTTATTCAGCTGATCAAGAATATTTTCATGAGAGTTGTCCTCTGTAAAAAGGAATCAAAAGATTAAAGCTTAGAATTTATTTTAAAAGAGGAGTCACCCTAATTTCCAGCCTTGATGTAAGTGCTTTGAAACACTTCATTAAGAGTTGTATAATGCAAAGCTGATTATTAACCAAAATAGATTTGTAGGTCTCTCCTAGTTTATAAACTTGGCGATCACTCTAACAAATATATTTTTCATTGAGAAACCTATTTTTAATTATTCTATCATGTGAGATTTTTTAAAAAATTTGATTGACTGGAAATACAAGTGTAATCAGCATTTACGCAAAAAGTAACGAGGACCTTAAATACAAGAGTGGCTATAGAAATGAAAGGAAGGGAGAAAGATTAGACAGAAAGCTAAGGTTGGATGATGAAATTTGTCATTACTGAATGTGAGAGAGTTGAGGGCAAGAGAGGCAAGAAAGGTCTTAATGGAGAGGAGAAATATGACAAAGTTCAGAAGAGATCACTTCTGGACACGTTCATTTTGCAAAATGAGAAGACAGTGTATCAAATCATTGGCTCATGGGGGAGCATATTTAGATCCTCTGTACTTTTTTAATCTTCAGAGCATATACCTGTGGTCACTCCTGCTTCACTCAATATTATGACTTGGACTTTTGGGAGACATATAAGAATCATGACAGAAGAAAGAGGACTCATTTTTCAAATTACGTGCCCACTATCCTTCAGTGTTATGAATTTTGAAGGAAAGGATGAGGCCCACTACTCATTCTGGTAAACAACATTGAGAAACAAATTTCAGACTCATTAATGCTAATAGAAAAATCGGTGGTAAATTTGGAACAGGGATTGTGGTACAGCTGCAGTTTTGTAGTTAATTCCTATAGAAAAGAAGACCTGGGACCCTGGAACCCCTGGTGATGGGAGGGATCTGGGGAATCATGGGACTGAAAGCTAGAAGAGACAGCACAGATCAAAGTGGCCTGTGGGGAGTGTCAGTGATGTGGTGGGTCACAGAGCTACAGGGGAAGCTAGAATGAGGGGAATTAGAAGATCCTTGATAACACGCAAGAGAGCTGTTTAGTAGAGATGAGGGAACAGAAGCCTTCTAAGGAACTGAATGAATGGAGAGGGTGAGTGCATGGAAACAGCAGGTGTGGACTATTTCGTGTAGTTTAACAATATATGAGAGTGCCAGACATCCTGGAATGTGAAGTCAAGTGGGCCTTAGGAAAGCATCACTACCAACAAAGCTAGTGGAGGTGATGGAATTCCAGTTGAGCTATTTCAAATAGTGAAAGATGATGCTGTAGAAGTGCCGCACTCAATATGCCAGCAAATTTGGAAAACTCAGCAGTGGCCACAGGACTGGAAAAGGTCAGTTTTCATTCCAATCCCAAAGAAAGGCAATGCCAAAGAATGCTCAAACTACCACACAATTGCACTCATCTCACACGCTAGGAAAGTAATGCTCAAAATTCTCCAAGCCAGGCCTCAGCAGTACGTGAACCGTGAACTTCCAGATGTTCAAGCTGGTTTTGAAAAGGCAGAGGAACCAGAGATCAAATTGCCAACATCCGCTGGATCATGGAAAAAGCAAGAGAGTTCCAGAAAAACATCTATTTCTGCTTTATTGACTATGCCAAAGCCTTTGACTGTGTGGATCACAATAAACTGTGGAAAATTCTGAAAGAGATGGAAATACCAGAACACCTGACCTGCCTCTTGAGAAACCTATATGCAGGTCAGGAAGCAACAGTTAGAACTGGACATGGAACAACAGACTGGTTCCAAATAGGAAAAGGAGTACGTCAAGGCTGTATATTGTCACCCTGCTTATTTAACTTCTATGCAGAGTACATCATGAGAAACGCTGGGCTGGAAGAAGCACAAGCTGGAATCCAGATTGCCGGGAGAAATATCAGTAACCTCAGATATGCAGATGACACCACCCTTATGGCAGAAAGTGAAGAGGAACTAAAAAGCCTCTTGATGAAAGTGAAAGCGGAGAGTGAAAAAGTTGGCTTTAAAGCTCAACATTCAGAAAACAAAGATCATGGCATCTAGTCCCATCACTTCATGGGAAATAGATGGGAAAAGAGTGGAAACAGTGTCAGACTTTATTTTTCTGGGCTCCAAAATCACTGTAGATGGTGATTGCAGCCATGAAATTAAAAGACCCTTACTCCTTGGAAGGAAAGTTATGACCAACCTAAACAGCATATTAAAAGGCAGAGACATTACTTTGCCAACAAAGGTCCATCTAGTCAAGGCTATCATTTTTTCCAGTAGTCATGTATGGATGTGAGAGTTGGACTGTGAAGAAATCTGAGCGCCAAAGAATTGATGGTTTTGAACTGTGGTGTTGGAGAAGACTCTTGAGAGTCCCTTGGACTGCAAAGAGATCCAACCAGTCCATCCTAAAGGAGATCAGTCCTGAATATTCATTGGAAGGACTGATGTTGAAGCTGAAACTCCAATACTTTGGCCACCTCATGTGAAGATTTAACTCATTGGAAAAGACTCTGATGCTGGGAGGGATTGGGGGCAGGAGGAGAAGGGGACAACAGAGGATGAGATGGCTAGATGGCATCACCGACTTGATGGACATGGTGAACTCCGGGAGCTGGTGATGGACAGGGAGGCCTGGCACGCTGCGATTCATGGGGTTGCAAAGAATTGGGCACGACTGAGCGACTGAACTGATCTGAGAGTGAAAAGACTGGAAACTGGAAGCTGTAACGAGGATAAGGGGAAAAAAAAGTGTGTGTGTGTGTTTTCCCTTAGCATATAGAAAACTAGAGCATTTTGTGAACTAAGGTGAAGGCGTCAAAATTCCTATCATGGCAAGGAAAGCCTTTATGACGTGTACCCTGTCCCATGTCTACTCCCCTGGCATCACCTTTCGAAGCATACTCTGCTTCAGTCAGACTGAACTGTTTTGCTCCCCAGCAGAGTGAGGAACCATTTCAGCAAGTCTTGCTCTCACTAGTGCTCAGGATTCCTCACGTCCATCTTTCTAGTCATCCCATAACCTATTACTCAAAAGCAATGTTGGCATCACTTGGAAGCTAGTTAGAAGTGCAAGATTTGAGGCCCTCCCCAGACCTACTGAAGCAGAATCTGCATTTTAACAAAGTCTCCAGGAGATTCATATGGTGCTCTAAAATTTAAGAACTGTCCAACAAGACTGTTTGCCCTAGAGAGCGGCCACAGTGTATGGTTTTTCTTTTCTCTCCATGCCTTGCAAGGAGTCTCCATTACATGCTTGGCCAACAAATGATGCTTTCACGTGTTCAACATATTTCACAGTACTCAGTGGATGTCCAGTACTGTTCTAGATGGGGGAAATATCAATGAACCAGGTAGATAAGATTCCTGTCCTTATGAAACTTACATTCTATGGAAATGTAAACTAAGAATCTCCTATGTTGATATGAAGAAAATAAGAACAGAGAAGTGGGATATACAGGAAGAGGCTGTTAAGGGAAGGTCTATTTAAAATATATTGGTTTTAGGCCATGTCAGTTGAATTGAAACATGAATAATAAGGAAAGCTATGAAGGAAGACAAGATGATATAAGTGATGAGGTCCCAGAGGTAAGCAAGAGCTAAATTATATTCGACAGTGAGGATCAGTGCCATTAGACCCACTGCTCCTTACTTTAACAATATGTTTTAACACTTCCCTTATTATCTGAAATTAAAATAGGAAATCATATAACCTATATTCAATACTCTTAACTAAAATGTAAAGAAAAAAAAGGAATATTATATAATGGAGAATGGAAAGGTTGGCTTAAAGCTCAACATTCAGAAAATGAAGATCATGGCATCTGGTCCCATCACTACATGGGAAATAGATGGGGAAACAGTGGAAACAGTGTCAGACTTTCTTTTTCTGGGCTCCAAAATCACTGCAGATGGTGACTGCAGCCATGAAATTAAAAGACGCTTACTCCTTGGAAGGAAAGTTATGACCAACCTAGATAGCATATTGAAAAGCAGAGACATTACTTTGCCAACAAAGGTTCGCCTAGTCAAGGCTATGGTCTTTCCTGTGGTCATGTATGGATGTGAGAGCTGGACTGTGAAGAAGGCTGAGCGCCGAAGAATTGATGCTTTTGAACTGTGGCGTTGGAGAAGACTCTTGAGAGTCCCTTGGACTGCAAGGAGATGCAACCAGTCCATTCTGAAGGAGATCAGCCCTGGGATTTCTTTGGAAGGAATGATACTAAAGCTGAAACTCCAGTATTTTGGCCACCTCATGCGAAGAGTTGACTCATTGGAGAAGACTCTGATGCTGGGAGGGATTGGGGGCAGGAGGAGAAGGGGACGACAGAGGATGAGATGGCTGGATGGCATCACTGACTCGATGGATGTGAGTCTGAGTGACCTCCGAGAGTTGGTGATGGACAGGGAGGCCTGGCGTGCTGCAGTTCATGGGGTCGCAAAGAGTCGGACACGACTGAGCGACTGATCTGATCTGATCTGATCTGATAATAGATGTCTCAATATGATAACGTTTTCTTACCACAACATGCGAAGATGTAACAAAGTCAACTGCAACTTAATATGTAAAATTATTTTAAATGTGACAAGTAAATTCAGACCAGTACAGGTTTATTGCATTTGGTGCTTCAACCCATGTCCTTAAAACTCTGGCTAAAGTTTTAAGCAAAATACAGTGTGGTCTTCAATTTTCACTAAGGCTGCACTCAAGAATTCATCTTAGAGTAAAAATGTGCCAAAAGTAGTTTGTATTTACATATAAAATGGAGGAGGTTCTAGGCTCAACTAGTTTATAAACATTTTATTTTTGCTTACATAAACATCTGGTAGGATGGTTGATCTCACAGGATATAGATATAGGAGAATGCACCATGGTGTGGGACTTTCCCATAAACCACAGGACATTTAGGACCCTGAGGCCCCTACCCCTTAAGTCTCAGTAATAGCCCTCCAATAATTGTGACAGCTAAAAAAAATGCCTCTCACAATTTCCCTTGGGGAGTTAGTCCTGCCTCTACTGAAGGCCACGGACTGTGTCATAGACCGTTGTGAGAAATTTGGGTTTTATTCTCATTACATTCATAACCATTGGAGGGTTTTTTATGGCTGGGAAAAGGAGGAGGCACAATCGGTGGCTTCTGCCTGGAGGGCAAACTGCAAGGAGGTAGTACAGTCTAGGAAGTATAACCGGTGAAACAAGGTTGTAGAGGTGATAGGAGGTGGTCAAAGATGCAGGTAGTAGAATTACTCTCGAAAACAATAGGACATTTTTTGTATAGATTGCATGATGATGTAAATGCATTTTAAGATGAAGATGGGAGTTTCTAGCTCACTTTGGATGGTCTCAATCTTCTCAGTAAAACAAAGAATATAGTTATCTGCTGACTAAGCCTGAAGTAGGATAGGGGACTGAGGGTGAGATCGGGAATCCCACCTGTGAAGAGTACACCAGGGAGTGGGGCGTCCCTGCTGGCTCAGTGGTAAAGAATCTGCCTGCCAATGCAAGAGACATAAATTCGATCCCTGGGTTGAGAAGATACCCTGGAGAAGGAAATGGCAACCCACTCCAATATTCTTGCCTGGGAAATTTCATGGACAGAGGAGCCTGGTAGGCTATAGCCCATGGGGTTGCAAAGAGTCAGACACACCTTAGTGACTACAACAGCAACAACATATCAGGGAGTACAGGAGAAGAATAAAAGGGTTTGAGAACAGCAGCAAAGACCCTTAGCAAGAGTATGAATTTATAGCAGTCAGCTTTGTTATATGAATTCCTGCAGCCTTTCTTGGTAGATACGGGATGCCTAGGTTTATTCAGGATTAATGGATTGGTATAGTGTAAGTTCAGAACAGTGAGGAACCGAAAGATGTGGTCTCACTAAAGACCACAACCAAAATAGTTGAAACGACTGATGTGAATAGTTTAGCCTAGAAGAGAAAATCAGAGGAAACCACTAGAAACTAAAAGACCTGGGAAAATTGAGAAGACTCAATGGGCATGGAAGAAGGTTCCACTGAGGACAGAGAGCAGGTTCATTTGGAGAGCTGGAAGGATTGGAAGTCATAGTCTTAGGAAGAAATTTCTGAGTTTGAGACCCTAGTGATAAAACAGATAAAAAAGTGATGGTGACATTCAGGTCTAACTGTGCTTATGAATAGCCAAGGATAGATGAAGATGAGAGTCATTACAGGTGAGACTGTCAGCAAACTGAAGACCCAAGAGTACTATTTTATTATGAATCTTGAAAGGCAGGAGCCTCAAGAGTTGTGTCCTTTATTTATTTATTTTGTGATTTCATTTTATGTACCTAATGTTTATGGTACAGTCTCCTCATATTAGAATGGAAACTTCATGAGGTTAGTCTCTTTTGTTTTACACTTTATCCCAGCATCCAAACAGTGCGTGGCACGTAGTACGTGTTCCATCAATAACTGTTGAATACTTAAGTGAGTAAACTTTTATTAAGTACCTATTAGAAATATGCAGAGTGCTTTATACATTTATTTCTAACTCTGCAAAGTAGATGTTTTTGTCCCCATTTTACAAATTAGGACAGAAGCAGAGAGGCAACAGATTGCCTAGATTTTAATCCAATTCTGCCACTTATAAACTATGTGGCTTTGGACAAGTTATGTATATTCTCTCTGCCTTAGGAATTGTAATAGTACCTATCTCCTAACATTGTTACAGGAATAAATTAGTTCATATGTATATAGTTCTTAGAACAATACCTGGAACATAGTAAGAAGTATATACGTGTTTATTAATCAAATAAAATAAACATAGCTATTAAGGGTGAGAGTTGGGATTCAGGCTGAGATTTGCTATCTCCTGCTGCTTCCACTACACCAAGAAAGTACCCCATCCCATCATTATACATAGTATTTCTGTGTTCTTTTTAACCAGGAGATGTAGTCTTCTTATAAATATTAACCTTATTCCTGAACATCCCAATGGTATATTTTTAGTTATAAAATTTACATGTAGCGCATGGTTCACTGAACCCAGGAACTGAAAATATCTACCAAACATTAGGTGTTTCTGCATATGCACAGGGCAAATATATATCATGTGTACTAATCAGTACATCTTTTAACAGTATTAGAAGTTTCATATACTCAGCATGGGCAAGCCTTGCAATAGAAAAAACAATCTGCTTTCTATACTTTACTCAGTAACTTGTGTTTCATTTTATTTGAATCATACTGAAAACTAGTGGTTACTTTCTGAGAAAATATATTCACCACAGTGAAATACAATCTGTCTCATGTATACATTTTTCTATTCATCTTCATGTATGAAGTCAATACTGGACTATCACATTTTTAATGACTATTCTTATTTTATTTTAGATTTTATGTTTACAATAAAAAGAAACGCCTTGTCAACACACCTTACGTGGATAACTCCTATAAATGGGCTGGTGGTGGATTTCTGTCTACAGTGGGTGACCTTCTGAAATTTGGGAATGCGATGCTGTATGGTTACCAAGTCGGGCTGTTTAAGAACTCAAATGAAAATCTTTTACCTGGATATCTTAAACCAGAGACAATGCTTATGATTTGGACACCAGTCCCTAACACAGAGATGTCTTGGGATAAAGAGGGTAAATATGCAATGGCATGGGGCGTAGTGGAAAAGAAGCAGACATACGGTTCTTGCAGGAAGCAGCGGCATTATGCTTCACACACTGGAGGCGCAGTGGGTGCCAGCAGTGTCCTGCTGGTCCTTCCTGAAGAACTGGATGCAGAAGCTCTAAATAACAAGGTCCCCCCAAGAGGAATAGTTGTTTCTATCATATGTAACATGCAGTCTGTTGGCCTCAACAGCACTGCTTTAAAGATTGCTCTGGAATTTGATAAAGACAGATCAGATGTATTTTAACATCACAGGTGCAAAACAAGCTGGTATGGTTTTGTTTTTGTTTCTTGGTTTTTGTTTTGTTTTGAAACATTGAAGTCCCAAAATACATGCAATTTTAAAGAATAAATTTGTAATAGAGTATAATTGAATGCAGAGAATTATGTACCTCTAATTGCTTACTTTTGTAATTGTCTTTTATTGGAGGATGAGTTCTTTATACTCAGGGAAGTAACTATATTTTTACTTTTTGCAAAAAGTGTTAACTCTTGAAATAAAATATTCTGATAAAAATGTACTTTCTGAATGTGTAATATAGAGGAAATTTCATTCAACAGCAGACTCAAAATATTGCTCTTTTAATCTGACAGCAGATGGTACTTCCTTGTGGTCCAGTGGCTAAGATTACATGCTCCCAGTGCAGGATATCCAGGTTCAGTCCTTGGTCAGAGAAATAGGTCCCACATGCTGCAACTAAAGATCCTGCATGCCACAACCAAGACCTGCCACAACCAAATAAATAAAAATGTTTTAAAAAGAAAAAAAAAATGACAGCAGAAGCAAGATTGTGAGAAATGGTATATTAGTTCTCTATTGCAGCTTAAAAGAACACACATTTATTATCCCATGGTTTCTGAAGCTCAAGAATTCAGGAGTAGCTTGACTGGATGGATCTGGCACCAGAGTCTCCAATGAGGGTGCAGACAATATGTTGTAGTTATCTAAAGGCTTTTCTGGTCCCAGAGGAAATGTTTCCCAAATGCTCATTCACTCACAGATTTTAAGATTTGTGAACTAAAGATGTCATTTGCTCCCCAGCCAGACACAGGTTGGTAGCTGCTTGATTAGTGCTCAAGGCCTAAGAATAGTTCTTGGCTCTTGGCTGTGTTCTCTAAATTCTTGGCTCTGCCCTCTGAATTACTCTTTTCATGAAAGGCAACATGTGTTTGCATCCAAGTGGCTTTCTCAGCCTGCTTTCATTTTTGGCCATACCAAGTCACATGTGAAATCTTAGCTCCTGACCAGGGATCCAACCCATGCCTCCTGCAGAGGAAGCAGAGATTCCTAACTACTGGAGCACCAGGGAAGTCCTACGACCTGCTTTCCTACTTGTACAAGTTTGAGGGTACAAAGGCCTCTTTTATATTCTCCTTTCAGTCTAACTTAACAGTTTTCTTGCTAATGTAATTTTTTAAAACTCTGTGAGTCTCTTACAAATCTCACTGGGGATCATGCTAATAAACAGAAGCTGTGCCCCCAAATCTCTTCAAACTAGACCCCTCTCTAACTTGGGATTCTGCTAAGACAATTGGAGAAAACACTGTTAAGCTTTTATTAAGACCTATTGTTAAAATAGTCAATAAAGCAGAAATAGATGTTTTTCTGGAACTCTCTTGCTTTTTCCATGATCCAGCGGATGTTGGCAATTTGATCTCTGGTTCCTCTGCCTTTTCTAAAACCAGCTTGAACATCAGGAAGTTCACGGTTCACATATTGCTGAAGCCTGGCTTGGAGAATTTTGAGCATTACTTTACTAGCGTGTGAGATGAGTGCAATTGTGTGGTAGTTTGAGCATTCTTTGGCATTGCCTTTCTTTGGGATTGGGATGAAAACTGACCTTTTCCAATCTTGTGGCCACTGCTGAGTTTTCCAAATTTGCTGGCATATTGAGTGCAGCACTTTCACAGCATCATCTTTCAGGATTTGGAATAGCTCCACTGGAATTCCATCACCTCCACTAGCTTTGTTCGTAGTGATGCTTTCTAAGGCCCACTTGACTTCACATTCCAGGATGTCTGGCTCTAGGTCAGTGATCACACCATCATGATTATCTGGGTCGTGAAGCTCTTTTTTGTAGAGTTCTTCTGTGTATTCTTGCCACCTCTTCTTAATATCTTCTGCTTCCGTTAGGTCCATACCATTTCTGTCCTTTATCGAGCCCATCTTTGCATGAATAAACTGTGGAAAATTTTGAAAGAGATGGGAATACCAGACCACCTGATCTGCCTCTTGAGAAATCTGTATGCAGGTCAGGAAGCAACAGTTAGAACTGGTCATGGAACAACAGACTGGTTCCAAATAGGAAAAGGAGTACGTCAAGGCTGTATATTATCACCCTGCTTATTTAACTTATATGCAGAGTACATCATGAGAAATACTGGACTGGAAGAAACACAAGTTGGAATCAAGATTGCTGGGAGAAATATCAATAACCTCAGATATGCAGATGACACCACCCTTATGGCAGAAAGTGAAGAGGAACTAAAAAGCCTCTTGATGAAAGTGAAAGTGGAGAGTGAAAAGGTTGGCTTAAAGCTCAACATTCAGAAAACGAAGATCATGGCATCTGGTCCCATCACTACATGGGAAATAGATGGGGAAACAGTGGAAACAGTGTCAGACTTTCTTTTTCTGGGCTCCAAAATCACTGCAGATGGTGACTGCAGCCATGAAATTAAAAGACACTTACTCCTTGGAAGGAAAGTTATGACCAACCTAGATAGCATATTCAAAAGCAGAGACATTACTTTGCCAACAAAGGTTTGCCTAGTCAAGGCTATGGTCTTTCCTGTGGTCATGTATGGATGTGAGAGCTGGACTGTGAAGAAGGCTGAGCGCCGAAGAATTGATGCTTTTGAACTGTGGCGTTGGAGAAGACTCTTGAGAGTCCCTTGGACTGCAAGGAGATGCAACCAGTCCATTCTGAAGGAGATCAGCCCTGGGATTTCTTTGGAAGGAATGATACTAAAGCTGAAACTCCAGTATTTTGGCCACCTGATGCGAAGAGTTGACTCATTGGAGAAGACTGTGATGCTGGAAGGGATTGGGGGCAGGAGGAGAAGGGGACAACAGAGGATGAGATGGCTGGATGGCATCACTGACTCGATGGATGTGAGTCTGAGTGACCTCCGGGAGTTGGTGATGGACAGGGAGGCCTGGCGTGCTGCAGTTCATGGGGTCGCAAAGAGTCGGACACGACTGAGCGACTGATCTGATCTGATCTGATTGTTAAAATAGCTCAAGATACCATCTAGCTTCTTTCCACAGTCATAAAGGATTTTATATATCATACCCTCAATTTCATCTTTAGACTGTTTTTTGTTCTGTTTCCTGGAAGTGCCCTAAATTTTATCTTTGCCTTGAAGCCATTTCTTAATTTTAGCATCTTTTGTCATTTGGAGAGTCTTGGGAAATTTCTAAACCATCAGTTATTAATACATTTTTTTGTTTAGTAGCCCTTCCTTTAGCTTGTCTCTCTCCAGCTTTGTAGTGTGAGCAAAAAGAAGAAACCAAGAGTCAGTACTGGGTCTGTAAATCTCAGCTAGATTACCTAGTTCATTAGGCACATTTTCTACTTTCTGTGGTCTTGCAAGCAATAATGTTGCTAAACTTCCTGTCACTTAACAGCAGTAATCCTCTTTCTTCCAATTTCCAGTAACATTTTCTTACTCTCCTTTAAGTCCACACCTGCAGCCTCCTCAAAGGCCATCATACTTCTAAACAGTTTCTTCTAGGCTCCTCAGGTATTCACTGACACTCTTTTCAAAATCCCTCCAACTTCTATTCACAGTTCTAAATTTACTCCCCCATTTTGGGCTTTTGTTATAGCTGCACTCTGCTTCCAGGTATCAAAATCTACAATGTAAAAAATAAGTATTTCAGATATAATTCACCATTCATATACCTTAAAAGTCAACCTTTAAAGTGTACAATTTAGTGTTTTTACTATATTCACAAGATTGTGTGCCCATTCAATTCCAGAATATCTTCACCCAAAAAAGGAATCTTAAACCCATTAACATTTGCTGTGCATTCCTCTCTACTCCCAGGCCCTGACAACCACCGATCTAGTCTCTGTCTCTTTGGATTTGCCTATTATGGGTATTTCATACAAGTGGAATTATAATATGTGGCCTTCTGTGTCTGGCTTCTTTAACTGTAATGTGCATTAATTATCTATTGCTGCATAACAAACTACTGTATCTGAAAAATTCTCTGTTTTATAAGTTTGGGAGCATTTTAGCTGAGCACTTCTAGCTCAGGGTCTCTCCTGTGGCTGCAGACAAGATGTCAGCAGGACTTTCAGTCACCTGAAGGCTAGAGTGAGGGTAGAGGATCTAATTCCAAAATAGTTCAGCCATGTGGCTGTCGGCAAGAAGCTTCTGTCACTTGCTGGCTTTTGGGAAGAGGACTCAGCATCTCACTACGTGGGTTTCTCCATAGGTCTGCTTGACTGTCCTATGGCTTCCCTCAGATGGAGTGATTAAAGAGAGAAGGTAAAAGCCACAGTGTCTTTTATAATCTGGCCTTGAAGGCCATACAGTAACAGTACTACCTATGCCAATTTCTCCTGATCACACAGACCAAGCCTGATTCAGTGTGGGAGAGAGCTACACAAAGACTGAATAAATACCAGAAGGTAAGGCTCGTTGGGAGCCATCTTGGGAGACTGGCTCCATGGATGGCTTATAGTGTTGACATACTGGGAAATTTTATTGTAACAGTCATAGATGACGAGTATTGGAGACTACACTGAATTTGGGGAAATTCAAAAAGCAGTGGAAGTTTTTTTATTCTCAAATAAAAGAGGCCTGTTCTATAGTTCTGAGCTCTCAGCCTGTTTCTTCACTCTGCGTTGATCCATAGAGGTAAGTAGATGGATATTTCTGAGAGGTCAAAATACAGACAGAAACTCCCTACAACAGATCCATTTCATCTCCTTATTTCTTTCTGGCTTCTGACTTCTAGGTCTTCTATTCATATTTGTCAAAATTTTCAACCCATACTTTTCTTTGATAAATAGAAAATGCCTTCCTTTAATGTTATTCTTTAAATTTTAAACATTAATTATTGTGACAAAAGGGGAATCAAATTAACAGCAACTTAAAAAAATATTTCTGATAAAAATATCATGTTTTTGGACTTCCTTGGTGGTCCAGTAGTTAAGAATCCACTTTTCAATGCAGGGGGTGTGTTTTCAATCCCTTGTCTGGGAACTAAGATCACATATGCTACACACTATAGACAAAAACAAAATTTTTTTCAATACTCATGTTTTCAGTTTGATCATGTGATACCAATGTGAGCTTTGAACCTTAACACAGACCATAGAGCGAAATGCTTGGACCTGCCAAGGAGGTGACATTTACACTGGGAGAGGAGGAAAGTGCATTGAGTGTTGGGGAGATGTGCGATGTGACTGAACTGCCTGAGGGGGTACAGCCACAAAGTGAAGAGATCTAAGTTGGTTAATGTGTACTATGAACAGGGTACTTGCTTTAGACTAGTTTTTCACTTTTTAGGATTCTTGTTGAAGGTATAAGAAAGAGCTGGGGATTTTTTCAAAGTGAATCAATGTACTAACGTCAAGGGTTCACTGACCCCACATTAAGAATTCCTATTGACCATAATAACTTATTTTATTAATGCTTTGATAAATGCTAGATAGAAATGTTAGAAATGCTTTGATAAATTTCTGCATCTCCCAAAGTGGTAATTGCAGTGTGGCTGATCCTTTAGGGAAAAGAACTCAGGAGAATTTGACACCAGTTGCTTGCTTTTTTTTTTTTCTGAAATTACAACTTGTCAAGGTGGTTACTGGCTACAAACGATTTGCTTTACCTTCCTGTGGTAGAATAAAAATTTTCAAAATTCTGCTCCAGATTTGAAAGTGGAGGTTCTGGAAATTTGTAGTTTTTATAGAAAAATATAAATCTTCATTTAGATGGGTTGCTGTTAGGCTGCTGCTGCTAAGTCACTTCAGTTGTGTCCGACTCTGTGCGACCCCATAGATGGCAGCCCACCAGGTTCCGCTGTCCCTGGGATTCTCCAGGCAAGAACACTGCAGTGGGTTGCCATTTCCTTCTCCAATGCATGAAAGTGAAAAGGGAAAGTGAAGTCACTCAGTCGTGTCCGACTCTTAGCGACCCCATGGACTGCAGCCTACCAGGCTCCTCCGTCCATGGGATTTTTCAGGCAGGAGTACTGGAGTGGGTTGCCATTCCCTTCTCCTTATTGCATTTTATTAAGAAAGAAGTTACTTTTATAGAATAATAACCTCTCCTTGTAACCTTCAGGATTTTACAGATACATTATCACAACCATAGGTATAAAGAATTATATTGTTATTTGCTCTTGATTCAGGTTCAAATAGTCTTGAGTTCTATTCCTAGGAGATACCAGAATAGTTACTTGATATTTTGTTTTGCTTTGGCTGTGCCATGAGGCTTTTGGATCTCAGTTCCCCAACCAGGGATTGAACCTGGGCCCTTGGCAGTGAGAGCACAGAGTCCTAACCACTGGACCACCAGGGAGTTCCCCTGATCTTTTATTTTTGTGGGGAAAAAAATACTAAAAAGCATAAAAGTTTCACATTGCAAATACCCATGTAATCCCAATACCCAGAATTTAAAATGCTAATATTTAGTCAAATTTTCTTCACTTAAAAATAATAATGAGTAAAACTTAATAGATAAAACTGAAGACCCCCAGGAACCATCATCCAAAGCCCCACTACTTTTGCCCTGCAGGGACCTGCTGTCAGGAGTTGGTGTATATTCATCCACTCCCTTGTTTAATACTTTCACAGCCAAGTATATACATATATACTATGTGTATACTATGGTGCTATTTGTATAAATGTAAATAAAACATTTTCTACATTCCCTTTTTAACATTGTTTTTTGTGATCTGCTCAAGTTGATAAATATAAATCCAGTTTAACTGCCATAAAATATGATATTGTATGACTATATCACATTATAGTCATAAATTGGAGAAGACTCTGATGCTGGGAGGGATTGGGGGCAGGAAGAGAAGGGGACGACAGAGGATGAGATGGCTGGATGGCATCACTGACTCGATGAATGTGAGTCTGAGTGACCTCTGAGAGCTGGTGAGATAGGGAGGCCTGGCGTGCTGCAGTTCATGGGGTCGCAAAGAGTCGGACACGACTGAGCAACTGATCTGATCTGATCTGATCTGATATCACATTATATGGGCTTCTCTGGTGGCTCAGCAGTAAAGAACCTGCCTGCCAGTGCAGGAGATGTAAGAGACACAGGTTTAATCCCTGGTTCAGGAAGATCCCTTGGAGAAGGAAATGGCAACCCACTCTAGTATTCTTGCCTGGGAAATCCCATGGACAGAGGAGCCTGGTGGGCTACAATCCATTAGGGTCCAGAGTTGGACACAATTTAGCGACTAAGTAACAACAGCATAATCACATTATACTCTCCATTTTTTAACTGATTTTTTTTTTTTTTTTACTATTATATACAGAGCTGTAAGGAACATCCTTTTCTTCGAGTTGAACCATATGAAATTGTTATTTTTCCAGGTCAAAAGATGCTTGAATACAGACAATTTTATGTAGCTGAACCTAATTCTGTTGTTTGTATACCAACACTAACTTTTAATTTTTGACTGAGCAATGGATAGAAAATGATATCTGATTATTTTTAGTTGCATTTACCTATTGTTAGTGAAGTTAAACCTATTTTCACGCATTCATTGGCCACCTGGATTTCCTCTAAATTTCCTACCTACGTTTGTGCCCATCCAGAATAGGGGAAATGAATAAAGCATTTCTTTAAAAATTGATTGTGGACGTACATGTTCATGGGGTTGGAGAATGAATAGCCTTGATAAGTATTGGAGTTCTCCCAAAATGTAGTAAAATGTTTAATAGCCACAAATTCCTCCCATTCCATTTTGCATGCTCTTTTGCAATGTGATTTTGCCTCTCTTCTCAGCCAAAGGTGGTGTCTGTTTCTCCACTCCCTTGAACTTGGGCTGGCCTTGTGACTCGCTTTGACCTGTGGAATGTTATGGAAATGATGTTGCATAAGTTCCAGAGTTTAGGCTTCAAGAGGTCTTCAAACCTCAAGAGGTCTTCAAACCTTCCATCTTTACCCTCTGAGAACTCTGCCTCCAAGACTGCCATGTAAGAAAACCAGACTAGCTTACTACATACTCAGCTGACAGCCAGCACCAGACATGTGACTGAAGTCATCTTGGACCTTCCAGTCCAGTTGAGCCTCCAGATGAAGGCAGCCACATGATGAGCCCAGGTAAGATCAACCCACAGAATCATGAAAAAGAATGTCATCATTATTTTAAGCCACTAAATTTTGGGGTGGCTTGGTTTGCAGCAGTAGTTAGCACAACTGTGCTCAAGTGTGGTAATGAGGTGGATAAATAACTTGAAAGAAAAAATAGAACTTGAAAGTTCTTGATTTTGAATCGACAGGATCCTTTTTTATTTAAAAGAATACTATTAGTAGAGCGCTCACTATGTGTCAGGCATTGTGCTAAGAACTTTATACATGTTAACTCATTTTATCTTCAAAACAACCCCATTAAGTAGAAATTATATTTATTTTGCCCAAAGTCACATAACCATTAAGCATTAGAACTCATATCAAATCCAGGCTTACCTAACTCAAAAGGCTGTTCTAAACTTGTCTTCCCGTTAAAAAAAAAAACAAAACTCTAAAAATTTACAAGCCCAATAAACAGACATTCAGTAGCATCCAACTTTATAGGTGAAATATTTAGTAAAAAAAAAAAAAAAAATTGTCATATAAGTTGAATAAAAATATATTGGGATTTTAAATAGTAAATCTGGCTTTAAATAAAGAATATACACAACTTCTGTTATTATTATGCAAATTAAAGACAAAAATGGCACAGTAGAGTCATACTTTTAAACACCACCTCTCTTATATACATAGCATTATATATAAAATGTGAAATGAGAAAATGAAAAAGATACTCATGGACTGAAGAATACAACCACAAAACAGTGAGCAGGGCTGAAACTGGTGTCTCCTGAGCTCTGGGTGCAGATGGCAGTGGCAGCTCCAATATTATGTTCCTGTAGAATAATCAAAACCAACCTGCTTCCCTTAGAAAAATTCAAGTTGAGAATTTTTCCTGTGTTGTTCTCTTATCAAGAGAGAGACTCTAAAGAGAGTCTTCACCACTGGGCCACAGGGGAATTCCTAGTCTTTAAGCCATTTTGAGCTTATTTTTGTGTGTTCCAACTTCATGGGTTCACATGCAGTTGTCCAGCTTCCACAACACCACTTGCTGAAGAGACTGTCATTTCTCCATTATGTATTTTTGTTTCTTTTATCAAAGATTAATTGACCATTGGTATGGGTTTATTTCTGAGTGCCCTATTCTGTTTCATTGATCTATGTCTGTTTTTGTCCCAATACCATGCTGCTTTGACTATTGTAGTTTTGTAGTATTATCTAAAGGATGGGAGCAGTATACATTCAACTTTGTTCTTTTCCCTCAGGGATTGCTTTGGCAATTCTGTCTTTTATGGTTCCATATAAATTTTAGGATTTTTTCTTCTAGTTCTGTGGAAAATGCCATCAGTTATTTTATAGGGATTGCATTAAATCTGTGGATTGCTTTGGGTAGTATAGCCATTTTAACAATAGTAGTTCTTCCAATTCAAAAGTATAGGGTTTCTTTCCATTTCTTTAAATCATTTTCAGTTTTCTTTATCAATTTGTTATATAGTTCTCAGCATATAAGTCTTTCACCTCCTTGGTCATGATTATTCCTACATTTTTAAAAGTGATTTTTTTTAAACTTTCCCTTATATTTCACTGTTCATGTAAAGAAATGCAATAGACTTCTGTATATTAATCTTGTATCTTGGTATACCTTGATGGCCTCATTTATCAGTTCTAATAGTTTTTGTGTGGCGTCTTTAGGGTTATATAGTATTATGTCATCTGCATATTTTATCTCTTCCAACTTGATACATTTCTCTTTTTGTCTGATTGCTATGGCTGGGACTTCCAATATTATGTTGAATAGAAGTGGTAAGAGTGGGCATCCTTATCTTATTCCAGACTTTAGTGGGAGGACTTTAAGTGTTTCACCATTGAGTATTATGTTGGCTGTGGGTTCATCATAAATCACTTTTATTATGTTGTGATATAGAGAAGGCAATGGCACCCCACTCCAGTACTCTTGCCTAGAAAATCCCATGGACGGAGGAGCCTGGTAGGCTGCAGTCCATGGGGTTGCTGAGTCGGACACAACTGAATGACTTCACTTTCACTCACTTTCATGCATTGGAGAAGGAAATGGCAACCCACTCCAGTGTTCTTGCCTGGAGAATCCCAGGGACGGCGGAGCCTGGTGGGCTGCCGTCTATGGGGTCGCACAGAGTCGGACATGACTGATGCGACTTAGCAGCAGCAGCAGCAGAATGTTCCCTCTCTACCTACTTTAGTAAGTTTTTAATCATAAGTGGATTTTGAATCTTATCAGATGCTTTTTCTGCATCTATTGAGATGATGTAGTTTTTGTCTTTTCTTTTGCTGATGTGGTTTATCACATTGGTTGTGTACGTTGAACCATCTTTGTGACCCTAGGATGAATCCAACTTGGTCATGGTATATGATCTTTTTTATGTGTTGTTGGATTCAATTTACTAATATTTTATTGAGAATTTTTGCATCTATATTAATCAACAATATTGAACTATGATCTTCTTTTTTAGTATTGTTTTTGTTCTGATTTTGGTATCAGTGTGCTAGTGGCTTCACAGAATGATTTTAGGAATGTCCCCGCCTCTTAAATCCTTTGGAAGAGTTTGAGAAGGATTGGTTTAAGTTCTTTTTAGGTTTGGTAGAACTCCTCAGTGAAGCCATCTGGTCCTGGACTGTTTTTTTGGCAGGGAGTTTTTATTTTTATTATTATAGACAGAATCTCAATTTTCAAATCTGGATAGAATTTTTCAACTTTGTATTCTATGACAGGTAGAATAATGGCCCCCTAAAATGTCCACATCCTTATCTCCAGAATATGTGAATGTTACCTTACATAGCAAAAGAAATTTTGCAGGTGTAATTAAATCAAGGATTCTGAAATAGGTAGATTATCCTGGATTATCCAGGTGAATGCAGTGTAATCACAAAGGTCTTTATAAGAGGAAGGTGGGAGGTTAAGAGTCAGAGATGTGATGATAGAAGTAAAGGATGGAGTAATCTGGGGCCAGTAACCAAGAAATACAGGTAGCCTCTAGAAACTGGAAAAGACCAGAAAACAGATTCTCCGTTTAGAGCCTCCAGAAGAAACATACACCTTGATCTTAGGTTCAAGAGATCCATTTTGGACTTCTGATCTCCAAAACTGTAGGATAATAAATTCATGTTTGTTTGTTTGTTTTTTAAGCCTCCAAGTTTGTTGTAGTTTGTTACAGCATCACTAGGAAACTATATTCCTATTATTTTTAACCACAGTTCTAATATGAAAAATTTGTTATTGTTGTTAAAAAAAAAAAAAGGAGACAATGAACCCTAGGAAGATAGTAGCTTATTCTGGCTTCTTTCCCCTTCTAAACTCATCAGTAATCTAGATATACAAATTAGAGTGTGTTAGTCGCTCAGTTGTGTCTGACTTTTTGCAACCCATAGACTATAGCCTTCCAGGCTCCTTTGTCCATGGAATTCTCCAAGCAAGAATACTGGAGTGGGTTGCCATTCCCTTCTCCAGGTAATCTTCTCAACCCAGGGATTGAACCCAGGTCTCCTGCATTGCAAGCATATTCTCTACCATCTCTGAGCTACCAGGGAAGCCCACAAATTAGAGTAACAATGATAAATAGCCTTACAATCACCAAAGTGGCAAAAAAAGAAGGTTCCATTTATTTATGGAAGATGGGGAAGGAGGAAAATACTCTCATATATTACTGATAGAAAGCAGTCTGGCATCACTTGATTAAAAATATATTTATCTTTCTAACCAGCAGTCTTATTCCTGTAAATCTAACCCACAGAAATAAAAGCGCTATTATTAAGGAATACTTAAATATATTTATGGCATTGATTATAGTGGGAAAAAACTAGAAACAAATTGCCTACCAATAGGATAATACTGAATAAATTATAGTACTTCCACACCATGGACTGTTGTGCAGTCATTAAAAAGAATTAGAGAATGAAGTTGGATCCCTGCTTCCCTTTCCCATATGCAGAATTCATTCAAAGCAGATCAAACCTAAATGTAAGAATGAAGACTATAAATCTCTTAGAAAACAGGCATGAATCTCTGTGACCTAGGAATAGGGAATAATTTCTTAGATATGGCACCAAAAGCACAAACAAACAAAATTAGATAAATTAGACTTCATATAAATTAAAAATGTTTGTGTTTCTAAGGACAAAAGATGAAGAGACAAGCTACAGAATGGGAGAAAATATTTGCAAAATGTATATATAAGAGATTTGTATCTAAAATATATAAGAACTCTTACAACTCAAAAAGGCAACCCAGTTAACAATGGACAAAGGATCTGAATAGACATTTCTCCAAAGAAGATATACAAATAGCCAATAAGGACATTTAAATATAGTCAACATCATTAGTCATCAAGGAAATGCACATTAAAACCCTAATGAGGTATCTCTTCACAAACACTGAGATGGCTGTAATTAAAAAACAAACAAAAACAGACAAGGATGTAGAGAAATTGGAACCTTTGTGCTTTGTTGCTAGTAGGAATAAAACGTTACAGGCATTTTGAAAAACAGGAAATTCCTCAAAAAGCTAAACAATTACCATCCGATCTAGCAATTCTACTTCTAGGTATATATATCTGAGAGAATTTAAAATATGCCTACACAAAACCTTGTACACATAAATTCATAGCAGCATTATTCATAGCCAAAAAGTGAAAAAAACATAAATGTCCATTACTGATTAATGGGTAAACAAAATGCATATTCTTACAACATAATATTCAGTCAAAAAGGGAATGAAGTACTGATATATGCATGAATGGCCATGATATATATTTATGTTAATGAAAGCCTGACACAATAGGCCATGTATTATATAATTCCATTTATATAAAATGTCCAGACAGGCAAATTCAAGGAGATAGAAAACATATTAGTGGTTGCCAGGATCTGGGAGGAGGAAGCAATGGGGAGTGAATGCTAGTGAGTATGGAGTTTCTTTTTCTCATAATGAAAATTGCCTGAAATTATTAGATATTGGCAGTGGTTGAACAACATTGTGAATATAATAAAACCATTGAAATTTATTTGTAAAGTGTTGAGTTTTATGGTATACATTATATCTGAAACAAAACAAAAATTAAACTGTATCAGATGACTTACAGAGGCAACCAGATAAGAAACCATTTGTTATCTGATCAGATCAGAAGCCAAGAATCTAATTTTTAGTTATTTTTATTTAATTTTTTTTCTAATTTATGGGATAGGTTAGCCTTTCCTTACATTGAAAAATGAAGACAGTGGTTAAGACTCTGCACTTCCATTGCAGGTGGCATGGGAAACTAAGGTTCCACATGCCCTGTGGCAAGGCCAAAAAAAATGAGGACAATATAAATGATAAGATTAAAGAAAAACACTCAGTAAATAATAATGTTTGGAAAACATAATATTTAAGTTTGGAAAAGTCTGAATGTTCTGAGCATTTTTCAAATCAAGTAATACTGTTTCATAATGAAATAAAACTTAATATACCATTCGGTTCCCAGTGCCAAATATCTCTTTAACTCTTAGATAGGTTCTTTAAAGTACCATACTTTCTTTTGATGCTATTTCCAAGAAAATTTGCAAGAATTTGCTTCCTGTTTATCCAGGTTTTGCCAAAGTTCCTAAACTGTGCAAGCTGAGGTGCCTTGGAGCAAACACTGACACCTGACATCTTTTGGAGACCACACAAACTTTGAGTTCCAGGTAATTTTGTTACATTTAGATAGCACATTTCCTTTGGTGATACATCTTTGTGAAGCTGGGTTTTGGGTCATTGCTGTGATAAGAATCTAATACTATGCAAAAATCAGTGTGATGAAAATGGCAGTGTCCAATGTGATCTGAATTTTGAAAAATATTCAATACCCAGAAGGCACACTCATTTTATTAGCAGGTCATTTAAGAATGAAGCAAAAAGTATCACTTTGGTTCTAATTTACATGTAGTTTTTTTTACTTTAGTACTAAAGCTGCTATAATTTAACTACTTAATAAATTTAACCATTAGCTATTTCTTTTGGCCAGGGGACTCCATGAAAAACATTACTGAAACTAAAGAGGCTATATACCAAGAAAGTTTGGGAAGCCCTGAGTTATCTGCTTCTCATACAATACACCCTGAACTTTCCACAGTTCTTCAGTTCTCATGCAACATTCCTCTGATATAACAATCAGTATTGTTAATGGATCAGTCTCTCGGATTAGGGGTGTATATATAGGAACACCTCTTGGTAGAAAATGCCTGTCTTAAGTGCCTGGCTTAAAGATAACAGGTAAACAGAAGCAGTTATCTTCCCAGTGTAACGGGCAGTCATATAAGGGCTAGAAAGGGAGAGATGTACTCTACTTCCTAAGTCCCAAGGGTCACTTTATAAACCATAAGAATGACAATAAAACTAGAGAGCCACTTAAAATGTTTTGCAGTCACCAGTGCTCACCTGTCTGGACCAGAGAACGAAGTACCATCTACTGCCCCCTGCCAGGACATCCTGGAAAAATCACAATACTCTTGATTCCTCCTCTCAAATTTTCTACCCCTAAAGAGCTTTCTATTATAACTCAGATGCCAGGTACAGTTACTGTACTAAATTATGCAGTATGTTATGGGCACATAAATCCAAGGCATTACACTGTGATTGTTACTGCATTAAATATGTACTTCTATACATGTTTCCATAGTTACAAAACCAAACTACATTTAGAATTAATAAATAATGAACTTTCCATCTGTAAGCTTCCCTGGTGGCTCAGGTGGTAAAGAATCTGCCTGCAATGCCAGAGACCTGGGTTTCATCCCTGGATTGGGAAAATCCCCTGGAGGAGGGTATGGCAAACCACTCTAGTATTCTTGCCTGGAGAATTGCCATGGACGGAGGAGCCTGGTGGGCTACAGTCCATGGGGTCAAAAAAGCATTGGACAAGACTGAGCAACTAAGCACAACACAGCACAACCCCTTCAGAGTAATTTGAAAAATGACATAAAATAAATAGAGTTTCTATACCTGAAGTGAGACACAAACTAATCAGAATATGCTTTTAAAAATGTTTAAACCAAACTCACATACACAGTATATATAAATGTATAGCATATTCACACATACTTTAAAAAAAAGCAAAGAAGTAATTTGCCCATAATCAAAACTTTATTGAAAAACTGACACCAAAATAGGAGAGTGTTGTTGTATACCTTACAAAATTAAATGTAATTACATTATCTTGGTAGATTAACTGGAGTTACTGAACTGATAAGGCTTTCTGCGATAGAACACAAATTCAAGAAGTTGTGTGGATCATTAGTGTTGCTTCCTTCTAAATGAACAGCCTGCAAAAGAATCACAAGAGCATATTAAACACACATCTGTTCTATCTCTGGTATAGAGTTTTAAGGATAAAAAATACTTTTTACATAAAAACTTAGCTTTTATAAATTTTAGATTAAATACTCATTAAGTCCTCTCAAATGTTATAATGAAATTCATTTAAGACCATGAGTTAAAACTTTAATGGAAGCTGTCAGAAGATGCAAACTTAATTTTTAAGAACTATTCTGAATTCTTTTCTCCATAAAATAATTTTTGTTAGAGTTCATCTCACATCTTTTAGGAAAACTCTGGTACATATGTACCCTTTTAATCATCTGTCAGCATGTGGGCATGCATTCTAAGATCATGGCATGATATGCAGGTTTTGGCAATCTTGCAAGTACATTTTTAAGCAGAATACTGCACTTAAATATTGTGTTGACTTCAAAGTTAGATCTCACCAGGTCATACTAACTAGATCTTGGATTTGTTACCAATTCACTTATAACTCTTCCAGTGAGAATAACATGGAATTTACCATGTTACCAAAAATAGCACAAGCCAATTTTAAATATCATTATCAAATTATAAGTCCCTAAGTACTACTATGGAAAATTATATACATATGTATTATTTCTTCTCACTGCACAAAAGTGAAAGAATTAAAAATGAGACTATCTTAATCATGAGTTGCTCATAGAAATCAAACCTCTAACATATTAAATGGAGAAGGCAATGGCACCCCACTCCATTACTTTTGCCTAGAAAATCCCATGGATGGAGGAGCCTGGTGGGCTGCAGTCCATGGGGTCGCCAGAGTCAGACACGACTGAGCGACTTCACTTTCACTTTTCACTTTCATGCATTGGAGAAGGAAATGGCAACCTACTCCAGTGTTCTTGCCTGGAGAATCCCAGGAACGGGAAGCCTGGTTGGCTGCCGTCTCTGGGGTCGCACAGAGTCGAACACGACTGAAGCGACGCAGCAGCAGCAGCAGCAACATATTAAATATAGTTATCTGTTGCTTAGCTAGCAATGATAAAAACTATCTTAAATCATATGTACCAAATACATAGGAAACAAAATATTTACATGTATTTATTCTTTTACTCCATTCTGATTTATGTCTAATATTTCAAGTTAAGCAAATTGACTAAATATAATACAACAAAATTAGATGTTCTAAACTAAGACAAATAACAGATTATGTATGGAATTCTTTGCAAGGTCAAGAGTACAAACTTATCTAATTTAAAAGGGCACTCTTTACTAAAAACAGCACACAATGAAAGATAAAAATTATTTTGGTAATTATGAATCTATGATTTCTTTTAAACTGATTTTTGTAAAAAGACTAAAATCATAAAATCTCATCACTGGGTTAGAAAATGCCAAATGATTTACCTTCTGTGAGTCTGGCCTTTCCTCCTGTTGGCTGGCACAGCACTGTTGAACAGCCTACACAAAGCACTACTGTCTGAGCATGGCTGAAAACCGTGGTAATTTTGTAGCAACCTAAAAAAGGGCAGTGTTAGAAGTGAAAAGTAGAAGAAAACACAGCACCTGTTCAGTGTACTTCTAGTAGAGACCTTGTCAAAGATTAGGAACTTCAGTGCTGTGCAAACCACATCCGTAACAAACTTTTCTAGTAGCCACATTAAAAACAAGTGTTTTTTTTTTTTTTAAGATGAAATTAATAATATAATCTATGGAAATCTGTATTTCCAAAATAATATCATTGCAACATGTAATCAAAGCCTTTTTTTTCCCTATACTATATCTTCAAAATCTGGTGTGTATTTCACACTTTAAAGATACAGCATGAAAAAAGAAAAAAGATACAGCCTAGTGACTACAGTTAATAATACCATACTGAATATTTGAAAGTTACTACTAAGAGAATATATCAGAAAAGTTATCACAAGAAAAAAAAAACTGTAACTATGTATGGTGATGGGTATTAATTAGACTTATTGTGATCATTTCCCAGTATATACAAATATGGAATCATGACATTGTACACTTGAAACTATAATGTTTTATGTCAGTTATACCTCAAGAAAAAAAAAAGAATGAAAAAGAATTTTTCCATTCTGACTAGCCACATGTCAAGTGCTCACTAGCTACATATGCCTAATGGCCACCATACTGGATCCCACAGCTTTACAATGAAGGATCAATATACTTTTCATTGAACCACGAAAAAGAAAACTTACCATCTGAGCATCTTAAAGACTTAATAAGTTCAATGCCATGTCCCTTGTGGAAATCCCATCTTCACAACCCCCTACCCAAATGTTTCTTAAGTGGTTTATTATGAAAATAACCCTATGACATTCCAATTCTGTAATCTCACTTCTACTCCAACAGAGGGTCCTAATATCTAAATGTATGTACCAACAGATTATGAGCAGTCCTTATAGAAATTCTTTAAGTAGTCCTTTAGAGAAATTTTCCTTAGGAAAGGAATTAAAGTTTGAAATTTCACCTGGACATTTTACATCCATGAAGTAAGAATTTGGACTTTGAACCAGCCGTTTCTTTTTATGTTTTTTCTTTTCCTCATCCAAGGAAGGATGCAGTAAATCTCTAGCTAACTGAATAAAAAAAAAAAACAACAAAACACAGTATGAGTACTAGAATGATACCACAACTCTGGCAGGTTTAACCATATGTAAAATATACATGCAAAAATAGGAATAGCAGTCATACTCAGCACAAACAACACTTTCGTTTTTGTTTTCTAAGCCTGTTAACTTTCATCAACACTGTTTATAATGCTTGAGTTCTCCAAGTCCCAGTTAAGGAGCTTTACAACGATCCGGAAATAGATGGTAAGGTTTACTCCGTTGTTCGTAACTAATAACAGTCGCCAGAGAAAATAAAAACTGTGGTGCTAATGATCCTGACCCTGGTGGACCCGCTGAGACAAGAAATTGCTGAGGTAGACCCGGAGAATGTTAACAGCGAGGTGACTTCTGCCCCCTGGGTTCAACATCTGATCTGACAAGAACTCTTAAGTGGCTGACGCTTGACTGTCCCTGATAGAGTTAATTTGTATGGCAACTTCGAAGACAGTTTTTAAAAAGGAAACAAGAAGAAAATCGCTTCCGAGAGGAGGCAGAGCGGGGCAAGAGCCACAAAAAGAGAGGAAAGTGATCATAGCCTCGCGGGTGCCCACCGAAACCCAGGAGGGCTGAGTAAGGTACGCAGGGAGCAGTCCCCTGCCAACCAGCAACTCCAGACTGCAGCCCAGGGCGGCGCCGGGCTTCCAGTTCCACGCCCTGGCAGGGCCCGGCTCGCCGCGCCGCCCGGGCAAGTCCCAACAAGTCCGCCACGCGCGAAAGAGCCGCGCCATCCGAGGCGCCGAGCGGCGTTCGGCAGAGAGCCCCGGGGCCCAGCGGAGCCAGGGATCTAGCCTGTCCTGGGGGCCCCTGGGCGACAGAGAAGGCCGACACAAACGCGAAGCCCGAAAGTAAACAACTCACAGGCATGTTGATCCTTTCGCGAGCCCAGCCCGTGCAGATCTCTAAGGCGACAACCCCAGCGAGCAGCACGCGACGGAGCGCGCGGCGTCAACTTCCGGGATACAGGAGGCTGGGAGGAGCGAAGCGGCGGGCTCGTCCCTCTAGGCGCACCTCTCGGTGGTAGGGGCTGGCTCCGGCCGGGATCCGCGAGTGGGGAGGTGCTGAGGCGCGCGCCCATCCGACACCGCAAAGCTCAGGATTCTAACGCGCTCCAGGGCTAGGGCCCCCGGCCTTAGGTCTCAGCCCTGGGCCCAGTGCTGCTTAGGGTCGAGCTCAGGCGGCTCATTCTCGTCTGGGAAGCCGCATCGGGCTTCGGGAGCGGACCAGGGTGGGCACGCTGGGTCCTGTCAGCGGTCCCGCCGACAAGACACTCTCCGCTCTCCGCCACTCAGCAGGCAGGCCCACGGGCGATGCCTATGTTCTTTTATGTATTAAAAACAGTAGTATTGATTAAAACTATTAACACGTGCCAGCGAGGTTATGAAAGAGGCTCCTTGTGCATCCGGCTCCAAATTACTGGTTATTAAGTTCTTTGCGGGGTGTGGCTGTGCTTTGGGTTTGCTTGGCCTTGAAAAAGTTTTTAAGAAGCACCTGTTTGTTGCTTAGTTCATTGTGTGGCTCCTTGCTATCCTCCGTGGGTCACACTTTCCAGAGTGGACAGCTCAGACATGAAAAAACAGTGTCACCTATAGCCAGACTTGAAATATTTTTGATGAAGAGCACCATCCTGTAGATTGAGCGAGTGTTGTCAAAAGCTAAAAAATACTTGATCAGAAAATTGTCCTAGGTAGACGTTCTCTATCATCTTTTATTTCTCTTCAAAAACATGATGCATATGTAATGTCTATTTTGGAAAATGGAGAAAAGCAAAAGAAATTTAAAATCACCATCCAGAGATAAATATTGTTAATATTTTGACCTATATCTTCCCATTTATTTTTCACTTGCATATAGGTTTGTTTTGGGATTTGGTTTTATATAATTGGTATCATCTTGTGCATGTTCTTTTATAGACGAATCCCCATACACACAACTTACTGTGTAGTGAAAGTCACTCCATGTTACTGTATATTCTCCTACATTATGACTTTCAATGGGCACAGAGCATTCATCCTGTGAATATATATCTTATGTCATCCATACACTAAGGTAGACATTAGGGCTGGTTTTTAAATGCTTAATATTTAAAATATTAATGTTAAATAGTTTCAGACAGATTCATGTATGGAATAATACAATTGTGTATGCAGTATGCAGAATCATGGCCCCAAAGACTTCTTAATCCCCAGGACCTGTGCTTATATGGCAAGTGGAATTAAGTTGCTAATTATCTGGCTTTAAACTAGGAAAATTATCCTGAGTTATCTGGGTAGACCTAGTGTCATAACAAGGGCCCTTAAACATGGAAGAGAGAGAGGTGTGGTGATGAAAGAAGAGTCTGAGAGATGCCATGTTGTTGGCTTTGAAGATGGAGTAAGAGGGTGGTGAGTGGAGGACTGTAGGTACCTCTAGGAGCTGGAAAAGGACTTAGCTCTCCTAAGCCTTCCTTAGAATCAGCTAAATATTTGCCTAAGTTTTGTTTTAATTCTTTTGTTGTAGCATTTATCTATAAGTTTTTAATTAACCTGGGAATTTGCGGGGGGGGGGGGGGGGCGGTGGCTGCATCGCACAGCTTGCAGAATCACAGTTAACCCCGGTCAGGAATTGAACACGGAGCACAGCAGTGAAAGCCTGGAATACTAACCACTAGACCACCGGGGAACTCCCTAACCTGGAATTCCTTTTGGCACTTGGTGTGTAGTGGGTCTCCGAACAATGTCTAACGAGCAGGCCTAGTTATTCTTTCAGCTTCTTAACCAATGCCCAGTACAGTGTCAAAACCCTTTCACTTCTGAGACACTGTGACAGTGTGAGAAATAAAACTCAAGGTCAAGAAGATCTGGACTCTATGTATGGACTCTGCCCGCTTGTCCAAAGCTCAGTTTCTCCTAACATGTCCCCAGGCCCTTGCACTGATGACAGATAAAGAGACATGTAGGCAGTTGCAAGGTGCAGGATCCCTTGGCCTTGGCAGCCTACTCAGGGATCCCGTATAAGGAACTCCTGCCTGGCTTCCCAAAGGACTCTGAAGTGCCAGCTGAAATTCTGTATGCTGCCTGAGAACTTTCCAGCTGTTCTCTCTAGCGAGGTCTGAGAAGGTGCTGCTGAACCCTCCACTCAGCATCCAGCCCCCTTCACCTTAGACGTGTGAGGCCACTTCCAGCCCCTTCCTCCTTTCCAAACTTCAAAGGCTGGGAGAACCCACAGGAGTTCACCTTAAACCAAATCAGAACCCACTGATGCTAAATTTCAAGCTGGCCAAAATCGGTTCTAAACAGATTGGTTCCCCACTTTCACCTGGGCTGGAGTTCCTCAGGCTTATACTCTTCTTTTTCCAGAAAGACGATAAGAGGTTTAGTTTAGTCTCAGCTTTAAGAAATTCAGGGTGTGAGGTGGGGCCCTAATGTAAACTTTGTTACCACTGCCTCTCTAAGTATTTTTCTGAGAAGCTCAGGGAAATCCATATTGTCATCAAACTTTAACCAAGACAGCGTTATTTTTCTCTTCCTTCTTTTGTCCACCTGTGGGCAGATTGCAAAGCATGTGTGGCTCATTCTCAACAAATTCTTGAAAGCAGCAGCGACTTCTGAAACCCACCTCTTTTTTGCACATCAGTTCTCCAACAGAGACATAAACACTGTCCCCAAAGCTCTGCTGTCGGGGTTGCAGTCCATCTGCCACTCATGAGGGTGTTTGACACTTCAGGTAAGCTCCCAGCTCTAAGGGGTAAGAGTCTCAGATGCAAGCTCTGACATCATTTTCTTTATTTTTCATACCAATTTAATTTCTGACTGAGGCAGCGCCCCCATAGGGCTAGTACTATAGTGTGAAAGTGAGTATTCGTTGCTCAGTCATGTCTGACTCTGCTACCCCAGCGACAATAAATAGCCTGCCAGGTTCCTCTGTCCATGGAATTCTCCAGGCAAGAATACTGAAATAGGGTGCTATTTCCCTCTCCAGGGGATCTTCCCAACCCAGGGATCAAACCTGGCTCTCCTGCATTGCAGGCAGATTCTTTATCGTTGGAGCCATCGTGTTTATGTCCCCATAAAATTCATATGTTGAATCCTAATCCCTAATGTGATGGTATTGGAGGGTGGGGCCTTTGGGAAGTGATTAAGTCATTAGGGTGGAGCCCGCATGTTGGAATGGTCAAACCTAAGACCGTGTGCCCAACACAGCGAGGCCAAACAAACTGAAAAGCTGGAGTTGGGAACAGAGAAAGGTTTACTGTGCAGCCTAGGAAGGAGAACAGGCGGCTCCTGCTCAAAAGACCTGAACTCCCCAGTGGGTTTCAGGGAAGTATTTTTAAAGGTGAGGGCAGGGAGTGACAGAGTATGTGAATCAAAGGATTGTGGTTGCTGGTGAGGTAGCAGCTTGTCAACAGAGGTCAACATTATCAATCCTCAGGCTTTGGGGGCTAAGTCCTCATGATCATCAGGTAGTTAACTTCTTCCATATTGTATCTGTAAAACAATGCAGGAAACGTGCATCAGACACTGTTACCCAGGTACTTCAGGGAGGGACTAAAAATTCTGTGACTGTTGTATGGCTGACTTACTATTTAAATTCTTAGCAATTCTCCTGGCCCAACTGCTATTTTTGTCACTACATATTCACATCCTTTCAATAGTTAATTCTTGAGCCAGGCTTTTGTGACTCAGGAGAGGCCTGGAGACTACCACTTTTCTACAAACAAGAGGCAGGCAGGCCGAGGATATAGGGGAAGAGGTCTGTTCCAGGAAGGCCCCATAGGGCCCTGGTCCATTACAGAATTAGTACCACTAAAAAAGACGCCCCAGAGAGCTCCCTCACCACTTCTACCGAGCAAGGACACAGAAGAATGCCATCTGTAAACTGAGAAGCAGGCTCTTGCTAGACACTAAATCTGTTGATGCCTTGATCTTGGACTTTCCAGCCTCCAAAACTATATAAATGTGTTTAAGCTAGCCAGTCTAGAGGATTAATATTTTGTTATAGCCACCCAAACAGACTAAGATAGCAGGCCTAGCAGAACATTTCACTTCATTCTTTTCTTTGTTTCTTTCTCTTTTTTCGGCACCCTGTGGCATGTAGGATCTTAGTTTCCTGACTAGGGATCAAATCTGTGCCCCCTGCAGTGGAAGCATGGAGTCTTAACCACTGGACCACCAGGCAATCCCAGTATTTTGTTACAGCAGTCACACAGACTGAGATAGCTGGCCTGGCAGAACATTTCACCTCATTCTTGGGGATTGTCCCAGGTTATCTGTAACATACAGATATGTTGTTATCTGGGTCTGCTCTCCATCCCTCACCCTGCTCTGTGCCCAGGAGGCTGACTTTGGGCTGTATCAGCTGACTTCTCTTGCCCTCTGATTTCTAGACCCCTTTTGAGTGAGTCATCTGTGATCTGCCAGGATCCCCTGCCGGGATATGTTCCCCTTTTAGTGTAGAAAGCTTTGCAGATGGGGACCATCTGGTTCTCAGTCATAAGTCTAAACAGGTCACTGCACAGCTGTCTACTGTCCCTGTCTGTGGAACCCTTCAGGTCTGACAGATTGTGACTCCTCCTGTTCCATGTTTGAGATGGATGTGGGAATCTTAAGGGAGATGGCCTAGAGTCATGACCATGCAGATCTCTGCCACTTTGTGGACCAGCAGCATTGGGGTCACCTAGGAACTTTTTGGATATGCAGACCCTCAGGTCCCATTCACACCTACTGAGTCAGAATCTACCTTTTAACAAGATCCCCTGGTGATTTGTGTGTGTATCCCAGGGTGAGGGGAGTCTTTCTACCTTCCCTGTGGAGCTGTGGGGAAGCCAGATTCCTACTACTCCAGGATAGCAAACCAAGCTTATTTCTCTAGATTGGAGCAGGGAAGCCCCCCCACCTCCTCTGTTTCTCCAAGATACTTTTGTTCATTCTAGCCAGTCTCACTCTCTCTTATCATGTCTACTGCTACTGCTAAGTTGCTTCAGTCGTGTCCAACTCTGTGGCGACCCCATAGATGGCAGCTCGCCAGGCTCCCCCGTCCCTGGGATTCTCCAGGCAAGAGCACTGGAGTGGGTTGCCATTTCCTTCTCCAATGCATGAAAGTGAAAAGTGAAAGTAAAGTCGCTCAGTCATGTCCGACTCTTAGCAACCCCATGGACTGCAGCCTACCAGGCTCCTCTGCCCATGGGATTTTCCAGGCAAGAGTACTGGAGTGGGGTGCCATTGCCTTCTCTGCTTATCATGTCTAGAACCCTTTAAATACTCAAACTTGATTGCACATTAGAATCACCAAAGGAGCATCCTAGGTCAATTCAATTAGAGTATTGGGTGTGGGACCCAGGTGGCAGTCTTAAAAATTCCCCAGGTGATTCCAAGAGGAGCCAGGGTGAGAACCACTGCCGTCTATGTGGTCGCACAGAGTCGGACACGACTGAAGTGACTCAGCAGCAGCAGCAGCTTTAAGTTCTCTGAAGGGCTTCAAAATGTCAAAAGCAAAGCCCCAAAAGGACTTCAGGCTACTCTTGCTTAAAGGTAGAAAGAGGGAAAAATACAGAGAGAGAAACATCATTAGCTAATTCATAATACCCAGGCTCAGTAGCAAGAGGAGTTGTCTCAGCGTTGTCTTATGGGTCTTGATGATCAGGTCTCTGGTCTTCTCAGGGAAGAAAGGGAGCTCCTTGGAAGCCAGGTGCTCTCTCAAACTTCATTGTCTTCCTACAACTCATAGTAAAGAGGTTTTGTGAAGGTACTGAGGTCAGCATGCTGCTGCTGCTGCTAAGTCACTTTAGTTGTGTCCGACTCTGTGCCACCCCATAGATGGCAGCCCACCAGGTTCCCCCATCCCTGGGATTCTCCAGACAAGAACACTGGAGTGGGTTGCCATTTCCTTCTCCAATGCAGGAAAGTGAAAAGTGAAAGTGAAGTTGCTCAGTCGTGTCCGACTCTTGGCGACCCGATGGACTGCGGCCCACCAGGGTCCTCCGTTCATGGGATTTTCCAGGCAAGAGTACTGGGGTGGGGTGCCATTGCCTTCCCTGGAGGTCAGCATAAATTTATACAAATATAATCTTTCCCTTTTCTGAACTTATTGCCTACATTAGCCATTTCTCAATAAGCACTGCTATCCTGCGTGCTTTTTCTTTTTACATTCTCTTACTGCGAATTCATTTTCCTTATGTCTATGTCTTTGTCTTCTCTTCCCTAAAAGCTCATCAGATCAGATCAGGTCAGATCAGTCGCTCAGTTGTGTCCGACTCTTTGCGACCCCATGAACTGCAGCACGCCAGGCCTCCCTGTCCATCACCAACTCCCGGAGGTCACTCAGACTCACATCCATCGAGTCAGTGATGCCATCCAGCCATCTCATCCTCTGTCGTCCCCTTCTCCTCCTGCCCCCAACCCCTCCCAGCATCAGAGTCTTCTCCAATGAGTCAACTCTTTGCATGAGGTGGCCAAAATACTGGAGTTTCAGCTTTAGCATCATTCCTCCCAAAGAAATCCCAGGGCTGATCTCCTTCAGAATGGACTGGTTGGATCTCCTTGCAGTCCAAGGGACTCTCAAGAGTTCTCCAACACCACAGTTCAAAAGCATCAATTCTTCGGCGCTCAGCCTTCTTCACAGTCCAGCTCTCACATATTTTTTCTATTATGGTTTATCACAGAATATTAAACATAGCTCCCTGTGGCTATACAGTAGGAGCTAGATTCTTCTTCTTTTTGAAAAAGTATTTATTTGGCTGCACCTGGTCTTAGCTGCAACATGCAGAATCTTTAGTTGCAGCATGTGAACTCTTAGTTGCTGCATGTAGGATCTAGTTCCCTGACCAGGGATTGAATCCATGCCCCCTGCATTGGGAGCTCAGAGTCCTAGCCACTGGACCACATGGGAAATCCCAGAACTAGGTTCTTCTTAAAGCATGCCTTTGGTCTTTACTCTGCCTTGACTTTGTGTGATAAAAATATCAAATATGAATTCCAGCTAAGCCTTCATTAACTTGTTTCTAAAATTGAGAAAATATTTGTGTCATTGAAGGGTTAATGAGATATTAGAGTGAGATCTGCCCCTGGAATGTGTGTAGAAGTGAAATAAATGGAAATCATTCTGATTTTCCATTAGATAAAAGCTGCTTGAAATACTAATAGGTCAAAGGGCTCAAAGTATTAGGAAGAATGGTGCTCTATTTATTCACATTAAAAAACTGATTGAACTATTTATGGAATGTCTGCTATATACAAAGCAGTCGGCAATGCAAACCCTGTTTCCTAGGAGCACAGAAACATTTTAACTCTAATAGCTGCTTAAACACATAAAGTTGTTTCCTCATCTGTAAAATGAAAATATTTATACCTATTCAGTTCACTCATTCAGTCATGTTTGACTCTTTGTGACCCCATGAATTGCAGCACGCCAGGCTTCCCAGTCTATCACTACCAACTCACGGAGTTCACTCAGACTCATGTCCATCGAGTCGGTGATGCCATCCAGCCATCTCATCCTCTGTTGTCCCCTTCTCCTTCTGCCCCCTATCCCTCCCAGCATCAGAGTATTTTCCAATGAGTCAACTCTTCACATCAGGTGGCCAAAGTACTGGACTTTCAGCTTTAGCATCATTCCTTCCAAAGAACACCCAGGACTGATCTCCTTTAGAATGGACCAGTTGGATCTCCTTGCAGTCCAAGGGACTCTCAAGAGTCTTCTCTAACACCACAGTTCAAAAGCATCAATTCTTTGGCACTCAGCCTTCTTCACAGTCCAACTCTCACATCCATACATGACCACTGGAAAAACCATAGCCTTGACTAGACGGTCTTTTGTTGGCAAAGTAATATCTCTGCTTTTCAATGTGCTATCTAGGTTGGTCATAACTTTCCTTCCAAGGAGTAAGCGTCCTTTAATTTCATGGCTGCAATCACCATCTGCAGTGATTTTGGAGCCCAGAAAAATAAAGTCTGACACTGTTTCCCCATCTATTTGCCATGAAGTGATGGGACCAGATGCCATGATCTTCGTTTTCTGAATGTTGAGCTTTAAGCCAACTTTTTCACTCTCCACTTTCACTTTCATCAAAAGGCTTTTTAATTCTTCTTCACTTTTTGCCATAAGGGTGGTGTCATCTGCATATCTGAGATTATTGATATTTCTCCCAGCAATCTTGATTCCAGCTTGTGCTTCTTCCAGCTCAGCGTTTCTCATGATGTACTCTGCATATAAGTTAAATAAGCAGAGTGACAATATACAGCCTTGACGTACTCCTTTTCCTATTTGGAACCAGTCTGTTGTTCCATGTCCAGTTCTAACTGTTGCTTCCTCACCTGCATACAGGTTTCTTAAGAGGCAGGTCAGGTGGTCTGGTATTCCCATCTCCTTCAGAATTTTCCACAGTTTATTGTGATCCACACAGTGAAAGGCTTTGGCATAGTCAATAAAGCAGAAATAGATGTTTTTCTGGAACTCTCTTGCTTTTTCGATGATCCAGCGCATGTTGTCAATTTGATCTCTGGTTCCTCTGCCTTTTCTAAAACCAGCTTGAACATCTGGAAGTTCACGGTTCATGTATTGCTGAAGCCTGGCTTGGAGAATTTTGAGCATTACTTTACTAGTGTGTGAGATGAGTGTAATTGTGCAGTAGTTTGAGCATTCTTTGCCTCTCTTTGAGATAGCAATGAAAACTGACCTTTCCAGTCCTGTGGTCGCTGCTGAGTTTTCCAAATTTGCTGGCATAGTGAGTGCAGCACTTCCACAGCATCATCTTTCAGGATTCGAAATAATTCACCTGGAATTCCATCGCCTCCACTAGCTTTGTTGGTAGGGATGCTTTCTAAGGCCCACTTGACTTCACATTCCACGGTGTCTGGCTCTAAGTGAGTGATCACACCATCGTGATTATCGTGGTCGTGAGGATCTTTTTTGTACAGTTCTGTGTATTCTTGCTGTCTCTTCTTAGTATCGTCTGCTTCTGTTAAGTCCATACCATGTCTGTCCTTTATTGAGCCCATCTTTGCATGAAATGTTCCCTTGGTATCTCTAATTTTCTTGAAGACATCTCTAGTCTTTCCCATTCTGTTGTTTTCCTCTATTTCTTTGCACTGATCGCTGAGGAAGGCTTTATCTCTTTTTGCTATTCTTTGAAACTCTGCATTCAGATGCTTATATCTTTCCTTTTCTCCTTTGCTTTTTGTTTCTCTTCTTTTCACAGCTATTTGTAAGGCCTCCGCAGACTGCCATTTTGCTTTTTGCATTTCTTTTCCACAGGGATGGTCTTGATCCCTGTCTCCTGTACAATGTCACAAACCTCTATCCATAGTTCATCAGACAGAATGTGGTCCACTGGAGAAGGGAATGCTAAACCACTTCAGTATTCTTGCTTTGAGAACCCCATGAACAGTATGAAAAGGCAAAATGATAGGATACTGAAAGAGGAACTCCCCAGGTCAGTAGGTGCCCAATATGCTACTGGAGATCAGTGGAGAAATAACTCCAGAAAGAATGAAGGGATGGAGCCAAAGCAAAAACAATACCCAGTTGTGGATGTGACTGGTGATAGAAGCAAGGTCTGATGCTGTAAAGAGCAATTTTACATAGGAACCTGGAATGTTAGGTCCATGAATCAAGGCAAATTGGAAGTGGTCAATCAGGAGATGGCAAGAGTGAACATTGACATTCTAGGAATCAGCAAACTAAAATGGACTGGAATGGGTGAATTTAATTCAGATGACCATTATATCCACTACTGCAGGTGGAAATCCCTTAGAAGAAATGGAGTAGCCATCATGGTCAACAAAAGAGTCTGAAATGCAGTACTTGGATGCAATCTCAAAAATGACAGAATGATCTCTCTTCATTTCCAAGGCAAACTATTCAATATCACAGTAATCTAAGTCTATGCCCCAACCAGTAACACTGAAGAAGCTGATGTTGAACGGTTCTATAAAGACCTACAAGACCTTTTAGAACTAACACTCAAAAAAGATGTCCTTTTCATTATAGGGGACTGGAATGCAAAAGTAGGAAGTCAAGAAACACCTGGAGTAACAGGCAAATTTGGCCTTGGAATACAGAATGAAGCAAGTCAAAGGCTAATAGAGTTTTGCCAAGAGAACGCACTGGTCATAGCAAACACCCTCTTCCAACAACACAAGAGAGAAGACTCTATACATGGACATCACCAGATGGTCAACACTGAAATCAGATTGATTATATTCTTTGCAGCTAAAGATGGAGAAAACAAGCAAAACAAGTCAGCAAAAACAAGACTGGGAGCTGACTGTGGCTCAGATCATGAACTCCTTATTGCCAAATTCAGACTTAAATTGAAGAAAGTAGGGAAATCCACTAGACCATTCAGGTATCAGATCAGATCAGTCGCTCAGTCGTGTCCGACCCTTTGCGACCCCATGAATCGCAGCACGCCAGGCCTCCCTGTCCATCACCAACTCACGGAGTTCACTCAGACTCACGGTCATCGAGTCAGTGATGCCATCCAGCCATCTCATCCTCTGTCATCCCCTTCTCCTCCTGCCCCCAATCCCTCCCAGCATCAGAGTCTTCTCCAATGAGTCAACTCTTCGCATGAGGTGGCCAAAATACTGGAGTTTCAGCTTTAGCATCATTCCTTCCAAAGAAATCCCAGGGCTGATCTCCTTCAGAATGGACTGGTTGCATCTCCTTGCAGTCCAAGGGACTCTCAAGAGTCTTCTCCAACACCACAGTTCAAAAGCATCAATTCTTCGGCGCTCAGCCTTCTTCACAGTCCAGCTCTCACATCCATACATGACCACAGGAAAGACCATAGCCTTGACTAGGCGAACCTTTGTTGGCAAAGTGATGTCTCTGCTTTTGAATATGCTATCTAGGTTGGTCATAACTTTCCTTCCAAGGAGTAAGCGTCTTTTAATTTCATGGCTGCAGTCACCATCTGCAGGGATTTTGGAGCCCAGAAAAATAAAGTCTGACACTATGACCTAAATCAAATCCCTTATGATTATACAGTGGAAGTGAGAAATAGTTTTCAGGGACTAGATCTGATAGAGTGCCTGATGATTCATACCTATTAGATAAGGTTAATTGAAGATAAAATGAGACAGTGCTTATAAGGTACATAGTATACTACACATGCTCAATAAATGCCAGCTGTAATTCATAGAGCTTGTTGATCATAAAGAAATCAGCTGGGGGGAGGAGCTAAGATGGCGGACGAGTAAGATGGGGAGAATACTTTCTCCTGCACAAATCCATTAAAAGAACATTTGAATGCTGAATAAATTCGATAAAACAACTTCTGAATGCCAGCAGAGGACATCAGGCACTTAGAAAGACAACCCATTTTCTTCAAAATGAGAAAACGAGCCCTGCGGTAACTCCTTTTGTGGAGAAGTGGCGCGGACACCAGCATTTGCTATTGGCAAGCGGGGGCTGGGCTAGGAGGAGCCTGGCCTGCATTGCTTTGAGAAAGGATTTGGCCTGGCTATCTCGGGCGCTATCTGAGCGAAATAACCAGACTGTTGGTCATCTACTACATCAAAAGCCAGCCCTAACTTAAGACACCACCAGGACTACCTATGGAACAAAGGGCTGCACAGAGTTGGCCGGCTGCAGGCCGTCCCACTCTGGTGACAGGCAGCCAGGGCCAGAGGCGGGCAATTACAGCCCTAGAGAGACACTGTCTAATGGAACTGTGAGTAGGTTTCTGTGCTGACTCACGCTTCTTGGGGCTCTGGATGGTCAACATCTGCCTGAGAAAGTGCGCTGTTTGTATACCCAGAAAACTGAGCGGCGGAGAGGCGATAAGTCGCAGCACCTGCGCTCGCTGAACATTTCATCACCTGCGCTACTCGGATCTGGGAAGGGCAGAAAACGCAGACTCAACCAAGTCTGTGCTTCTGAGGATTATCTGAGTGCCTGAACCTGGCCGGTTTAGATTTGGGTGTTCATCTCCGCCCCCTCTGTAACAAGGCAGAGATCAGATATTGAAAAGACCTGTAAACTGCCTCAATAAAGAGAATTCAACAAATTAACAGAATATAGTGAGGACACTCTAAACTTGGCAATTTTAACAAAATGAAGAGACAAAGGAATACCCAGCAGCTAAAGGAACAGGATAGATGCCCACCAAACCAAACCAAAGAGGAAGAGATAGGGAACCTACCTGATAAAGAATTCCGAATAACGATAGCGAAATTAATTCAAAATCTCGAAATCAAAATGGAATCACAGTTAAAGAGTCTGGAGACAAGGATTGAGAAGATGCAAGAAAGGTTTAACAAGGACCTAGAAGAAATAAAAAAGAGTCAACACATAATGAATAATGCAATAAGTGAGATCCAAAACACCCTGGAGGCAACAAATAGTAGAATAACAGAGGCAGAAGATAGGATTAGTGAATTAGAAGATAGAATCCTAGAAATAAATGAATCAGACAAGAAAAAAGAAAAACGCATCAAAAGAAACGAGGACAATTTCAGAAACCTCCAGGATAACATCAAACGCTACAACATTCGAATCATAGGAGTTCCAGAAGAAGAAGATAAAAAGAAAGATCATGAGGAAATACTTGAGGAGATAATAGTTGAAAACTTCCCTAAAATGGAGAAGGAAATTACCACTCAAGTTCAAGAAATCCAGAGAGTCCCTAACAGGATAAACCCAAGGCGAAACACCCCAAGACACATATTAATCAAATTAACAAAGATTAAATATAAAGAACAAATATTAAAAGCAGCAAGGGAAAAACATCAAATAACTCACAAGGGAATTCCCATAAGGATAACAGCTGATCTTTCAATAGAAACTCTCCAAGCCAGGAGGGAATGGCAAGACGTAATTAAAGTGATGAAAGAAAATAACTTACAGCCTAGATTATTGTATCCAGCAAGGATCTCATTCAAATATGAAGGAGAAATCAAAAGCTTCACAGATAAGCAAAAGTTGAGAGAATTTTGCACCACTAAACCATTTCTCCAACAAAAACTAAAGGACATTCTCTAGATAGGAATCACTAAAAGGGTGCATAAATTTGAACCCAAAACAATAAAGTAAATCTTATTTATCAATAATAAGAAAACAGGAGTGGCAATACTTATATCAGATAAAATTGACTTTAAAGATCTTGAAAAGGAGACAATGAAGGTTACACATAACGACTTAAAGGAACAATCCAAAAAGAAGTTATAACAATTATAAATGTGTGTGCACCCAACATTGGAGCATTGATATATCTAAGACAAACATTAATTAATATGATAGAAGAAATATGCAGCAATACAATAACAGTGGGAGACTTTAATGCCCCACTCATATAATCTGGCTGTAATAGACAAAGTAAAGAGCAAAACATATTTACTTATGAGCCTCAAAAAACTCAGTTCACTCAGGAGAGTTTAAAAAAAAAAAAAAAAAAAGACTTATTTGTTCACTCTGTAAAGGTTTATTGACTATTTTATGGGTTTGGTACCACTTTGGGTAGTAGGGAGCAAGAGGTGACAAATGTGATCCTGTCCTAAATAATATATTGTGGTAAAGATAGACCTACCAATACAAAACACCAAGATGTGCCTAAAGATGAGGACACCCAAACTGGACTTTTTGTTTCCTGAACTTTTCATTTTGAGAACAAACCTCCTAATATAGGATGAATTCAACATGATTTTTTTTAAGTGTTCTTTGTGATTAAAAACAGAAAGCCATTGGTTAAGAAATTACATATACCCCTCCCCACCATCACTCCCCTTCTTTCTTCCCATTTCCCTCCCACCCTCATTGATCCTTTCCTTTGTCCATTTTCCCCTGCAAAAAAATAAAAAAAAAAAGACTGGCCCTTAGGGGTGAGAGTCAGATTTCATAGGGACAGAATAGAGAAAAATGAGTGCCGTGTTATTTATCAGTGGGCAACAAGTTACACCAATCTTAGTGGCTTAAAACAAGAAGTAAAAAAAAAAAGAATGGTTCAGTGACTGTTTTACCCGAGTCAGTCACTTCTTTTTAAGTGAATTGACAGAGCAGGTAAACTTGATCAAAATTCAAAAAAAAAAAAAAAAGAAATCAGCTGGAGGACTTCCCTGGTAGTTTAGTGGTTAAGACTTGGCTTCCACTGAAGGGGAACAGGTTTGTTCCCTGGTCAGGGAGCTAAGATTCCACAACCCTCATGGCATGGCCAAAAAATAAAAGTCAATTGACCATGGGAATCCAACGGATGGCGATTTCCCTCATGACAATGTGTATAGGGCAAAGTTTTTACAATAGTTCTGCTTTAAAGGAGATTACTAATATGTTCCACCTGCAGAAAATACTTGCTGGAGTCTCACCTTTGAATCGAGGCTGAGAGATTGTTCTTTCAAAATCCGATAGGGGGCACAAGGAGCCACTTGTGCAGGACAGGCACTGGCCAACAGAGTGCTTTATCGGTCCACTTTCAGGGGGCCTTCATCTTGCACATGTCTTCCTAGTCTGTTACATGGCCACTCCATAAGTAGCTGTGCAGAGTAGACTGTTCAAATATACAGACCATGGTGATTATGGGTTTTCCTTAAAAAGAGATGTGGCCTAGAAGGCTCTTAAGAATGAGTCCATTCTTCCCCAGATATTTCCCCCTGAATATTCTACTCATCTGAAACTAATTACAATAAATTACTTAAATTCCAGATTGCCCTTATATGGAAGTTAACTACCATTATCTGTAAATATATTTCTTGTAGAGACACATGGTCAAGAAATCTAGTAGAGGGTCTATTGTCGTTATTAACAGTGCCAGCTCTGTCATCATTGGGTAGTGTGGCTGCTAAAGCAGTGGGCACTGGTTGATAAGCTGGAGGAGCAGGGGAAGATGATTTGCTATGTTTGCTAATTTCTGTAGCTGTTTCCACCATGGCCAGTTTCAAGTACTAAGATGAAGTCCCTTAACACAGAGTAGGGGAGAGATGAGCACAATATCCTAATTAGGTAATGCCAAAGTCTTATTTTATAAATATTTCCATTATCATCAGAAGTGCTAAAAAAAAAAATCCATATTGATGATTTGGGGCTTCCTTTTCTCTTTCCTCTAGTTAAAAAACAGAGAGTTGAAATGAGAAGTAGGAGGAAGAATGGACATGTGTACCAGCATAGCTCAGTGTCACGTAAGATTTTTTGGCAATACAATGGCATCACACTCTTGATTTACAAAAAATCATAGCTGATTAAAATCTAAGCCTTTTTAGCTGTTATTAATCTTCATAGCCTTTATGCTCTAATTCCATTTTAAGAAATATAAGTTCAGTGAATATACCAAAAACCATTGAATTGTACCCTTTAAATCAGTAGATTGAATGATTTGTAGATTTTATCTCAATAAACCTGTTAGAAATACAAGTTCAAGAAAGACAGACGTGTGTTTTATTAAGTACTGAATTTGATAGGGACTTCCCTGGCAGTACAGTGGTTCAAACTCCATGCTTCCATAGCAGGGGAAATGGATTCGATCCCTGCTCGGGGAACTAAGATCCCACACGTTGTGCTGTGCATCCAAAAAAAAAAAAAAAAATGTGGTATTTTATTAAATAACTACTAAATTTTAACAGATATATTACCTCATATAATTCTTTCAACACCTTTGAGTCCTACAGGCATTAAGGAATTGGGGCAAGTGGAGGAGCTAGGATATAAACTCAGGTCTGCCCAGGATGCCCATGTTCATGTTGTGGTCTTTGCATGCCACACCATCTCCCTATCCCCTGCTATGTGTGAGGCTTTGTGACTGGTGCCCAGTTGAAATCAGTGGAGGAGTCTGCCAGGCGGGCAGGCCTGCAGGACCACATGGCTCCTGAGAGTAGTAACAGGTGACATAATACTTGAGAGAGACTCAATTAGAATCAATTGAAATTAGAAAGATCCAGAAGGTAGCAAAATGTAGGTGTCCTATACACGGAACAAATGTGATTATTGGCAGTGGTGAAAGGAGGGATGGTGGCATGGGGGAGGAACAGTGTGAGTGACCCAGACTGGCAGCGTCAGTCAGGCAGGACAAGCGGCAGTTTAGTTAGCTGCCAGCTTGGTCCACATTTCAGGTATGATACCTGGAGAAAATAGACGTAAACAAGTTAAGACTCCTGATTTTGAAAAGGCCAGTGTCCTGGTCAGACTATGGAAGAGGAGCTAAAACCTGGGGAGCCAAAGACTCAGACTCTACAGCAGGGAATTAGAACAAGGACTCAATACCAGGTTGAAGGCAAAAGCTGAGAGGCCAGAACCAGGGCATCTGATCTGGACAAGTTACAGGATATCCTAATTATATCCTGAACTACCAAAACAGGGCTGCTTAAGGCCTTCAGCTGCTGCTGCTGCTGCTAAGTCGCTTCAGTCGTGTCCGACTCTGTGCGACCCCATAGATGGCAGCCCACCAGGCTCCCCCGTCCCTGGGATTCTCTAGGCAAGAACACTGGAGTGGGTTGCCATTTCCTTCTCCAGTGCATGAAAGTGAAAAGTGAAAGTGAAGTCGCTCAGTCATGTCTGACTCTTAGCGACCCCATGGACTGCAGCCTACCAGGCTCCTCCATCCATGGGATTTTCCAGGCAAAAGTACTGGGGTGGGGTGCCATTGCCTTCCCCGAAGGCCTTCAGCTAGAGACAGGATTTGACCCTGAATCTGGGGAAGGGCCAAAGCTACAGATGAGTGTCCAGTGGCCCAGCCACGGGGACTTACAGCTCCTTAGAAGAGACCAGTGCCTATGCAGCTGTGCCTTGTTTTGTCTCCTGCAACATGCATGACCAATGACAGCTGTAGGTACATGTACCCCTTTAAAAATATTCAGGGTTAGACACAATTCTGGGCGTGCCATCTTCGATGCCAGATGCTTCCTACTACACAAGAAAGCATTTCAGGAAGTGACTAAGAGAGAACATTGTTTTGGAATAACTATGAATCTGTTCTACTCAGTTTTATCATCAGCAAAAATCACTTGTATGCATGTCTGATTTTGGCAGACCAGTGTGATGGGACCACCCTATCCCCACAGGGGCATCCCCATGTGGACCCTGCCTGTGCAACCAGAATGCCTGGCTTGGCCTCTCTTTCCGTGCCAGCCCACTTGCTTAGCCAAGGCTCCTTGGGTTTCACGTAACAGATACAGCTCAAGCTTGCCTGAGCTAAAATGGAGAGTGGGCTGGACATGGGCCAGGGCTGGAAGGGCAGCTGGGCCTCATGGGGGTCGGAACAAAGCCCTGAGAGGCCCCTGGGAGTGTACACAGCTATTCTCTCACCCCCTCCCCTTTTCATCCAGTGGCAACCTGGTTTCTCATCTCAACTTTTTTCTCCCTGACGCTGTTTTAGTCATCTTTTCTCTACATTCCAGTTTTTCCTGCCTCCCAGAGCACATAGTGAAAATGACCACGCCAGCCCCTAATTGTATGCTGTCCTAGATCTGGGGCCAATAGTGACTGACCAGAAGGCCTGTGTCCCCATTCCAGATGTCCTGCAGAGAGAATCTGGCTGTCTCAGTTTGGGTTGGGAGTGTCTCCTCCAATCAGCTGTGGGCCCTTGGGGTGGTAGTGACTCCTGGGACCCACCCCTGAGGGAGCAGATGGCACAGAAGCTCTTAAAACAGGAGACCCAGACTGAACGAAGACCCCCTAAGGTGCCTACTCCCTCCAAACTGTCATTAAGACAGCCAGTGGCTCTAAGACCCCCTCCATCCTGTTCCAGCTGCCTCTCTGTAACTCTGCCTTCTCCCTGAAACGCTGAATAATACTAAACATAAAAAATAATAAAAAAAAATACTAAACATAGTTTAACTGAAAAGACCTTCATCACGAACGTCACCAAACTGATGATGGAGGTTTGCAAGTAAAACATTGTTTTTCACGTAGAATAATCTAGGAACTATACATTAAGGGGCAAAACCGATTTAAACTAAAGACCTACCAAGTACAGTGGAACTGAGCCTGTTTTACAAGTAACAGTATATTTTTTACAGGCAACAGAATTACTTAGGTATATGTACAAGCAATTAATTTGCAAAGTGCCTTTTAAAACAGCCTTCATATTATATCTGAATGAAAAGTGTCATATTTATACTTCTCTAGGTATCCAAAGAATAAAACCTGAAATCAGAGATTAGAAGCAGAAAACATGGAGGTTCTAACATAAATGAATTTGTGCCTCAGATTAATAAGGTAGCATTAAGGGAACTCTGGAGCAGGTTATTAAATCTGAAGGCTTTAAAAGAAACTTCATTTGGCTGCATAGGGAAGATTTTAGTTGCGGCACACAGAAGCTTTGGTATTTTTTGTTGAGGCATGTCAACTCTTAGTTGTGGCATGTGGGATATACTTTCCCAACCAGGAATTGAACATGGAGTCTTGGGAGCATGGAGTCTTAGCCATTGAACATCCAGGGAGCTCCCTGAAGGCTATATTTAGTCTCAGAAAGCAACCAAGACTCCTTCCTAGCAATCTCCAATGATTATGATGATAATGATGATGGTATTATCTGAGCACTAATTTTTTGCCAGGCACTGTGCTAAGCATTTTACATAGATTATCTCATTTAATGTTTATAACATCTAGTATTATTTTCCACATTTTACAGATGAAGAAACTAAGGCACCATGCTAGTCAAGTTCCCACGAATGGTCATTTGCAAGAACCAAGATAGAAGCCCAATATAAAATGTTTCGATCTCCCAGCAAGAAATATTTTTTATTGAAAATGAAGTTCCCTGATGAACAGAAGGCGTTCCTATCATTTTTTATCTCATGAGGAGTTTTCATTTTCAATGCATCTAGGCAAGTTTGTTTCTTTTGCTTTTGATCAGTGCACATCATGAGAAACGCTGGACTGGATGAAGCACAAGCTGGAATCAAGATTGCTGGGAGAAATATCAATAACCTCAGATATGCAGATGACACCACCCTTATTGCAGAAAGGGAAGAGGAACTAAAGAGCCTCTTGATGAAAGTGAAAGAGGAGAGTAAAAAAGTTGGCTTAAAGCTCAACATTCAGAAAACAAAGATCATGGCATCCGGTCCCATCACTTCATGGGAAATAGAAGGGAAAACAGTGGAAACAGTGTCAGACTTTATTCTGGGGGGCTCCAAAATCACTGCAGATGGTGACTGCAGCCATGAACTTAAAAGACACTTACTCCTTGGAAGAACAGTTATAACCAACCTAGACAGCATATTAAAAAACAGAAATTACTTTGCCAACAAAGGTCTAGTCAAAGCTATGGTTTTTTCAGTAGTCATGTATGGACGTGAGAGTTGGACTATAAAGAAAGCTGAGTGCCGAAGAATTGATGGTTTTGAACTGTAGTGTTGGAGAAGACTCTTGAGAGCCCCTTGGACTGTAAGGAGATCCAAGAAGTCCATCCTAAAGGAAATCAGTCCTGACTCTTCATTGGAAGGACTGATGTTGAAGCTGAAATGCCAATACTTTGGCCACCTGATGGGAAGAACCGACTCATTTGAAAAGACCCTGATGCTAGAAAAGATCGTAGGTGGGAGGAGAAGGGGATGACAGGATGAGATGGTTGGATAGCATCACCAACTCAATGGACATGAGTTTGAGTAAACTCCGGGAGTTGGTGATGGCAGGGAGGCCTAGTATGCTGCAGTCCACGGGGTCGCAAAGAGTCGGACACGACTGAGCGACTGAACTGAACTGAAGAAAGGCACTGATGTCGAGGGGAATGTAAAAATGCTTAAGACCCTTTTAGGGTTTTCAAGGAGCTCAAGGTCATCTAATATTGAGCAATAGGATATACAAACAGTTATAATAGAACACTGAATATGAGGTGCCATCCCAGTAACATGTTAGCTCCAGGAGATGAAGGGAAGGAACAATCATGTCTACTAAGTATATAAAAGTTACTATTTGCTGCATATGAATGTTGTTAGCTGAGTCACGTGAGGGATAGAAATCCCTTGTTAGCGAAAGTAATCAACTATTCTCAGGTGTGATTCTCAGCAGGACCACTATGACTTCTGGTTAGTCATGTACCTGTGTCTTTAAGTGAACTGTGAGTTGTGACCCTTTGTAATAAATTATAAGACTAAAAGAAGGAATGGATCTTAGGTTTGATCCTTGTTGCCTGTTCTCAGTAAACAAACACTGTCCCTAAAGAAAGCACCTCTACCATGAGCTGTCAGCCAGCAAACCTGGGACAAAAGGGAGAAGTGCCCCCCAAAAAAAAAAAAAAGCTCTCAACACGAAACTTTCAGTCTCAAGATCTTTCCAAAACAGCCCCAGGAATAAATGATTACACCTGTTCTTTGTCCTTTGCAGAAACCAGTCCACCATCTGCAGCCAGCTGGATCCAGTGGATCTCTGTGCCGCCTGCCATCAGAAATCTGAACTGTGCACTGATCGCTTGCTCTGTGCTCCACTGCCAAGACCAAACCCGCTTTTTGTGCAGGTAAGGCGAGCCCAGCTGGGCTTTTCTTCACCCCTGAAGTCGGCAGTGGTCTGTGAACAGGATTTAGAGGCTTAACTGTGGCAGAAGAAAGCAGGATGAACTCCAAACTCTGGATAAAGTAGCTCTAATGCTCCTTTTCATTTGTATACAACTTTACATGACAAAGGCCATCACAATCACCATTAATTAAACCTACCACTCAGCGCCCTCTGAGCCAGGTCTGAAGTAGTCTGCTCATTTTACAGCTGACGAAACAGATAGTAAGGCTTAGGGATTTGCTGAGGTGAATTAGTGCTCAGCCAAGGAACCTTGCCCCAGTTCCCTTTCAAGTTCATTTTTTTTTTTTTCTTTTTTTGGCCTGGACGAGGCCTTCAAAGTACCCAGTTCTTAACTCCAAGCACCTTAAGGACATCAGCTGGCAAGAGCTGCTTGGCAGTGGAATGATAGCTGTTATGATTGGAGCACAGTATGTGGCTTGAATTATTTGAAAACAGCCAACTCTTATTTTTCTGGCTCTCAGTGGATGTTAAACAAATATGCACATAAAGTTTCTCCGGTCAGGCCAGAGAGCAGGCCAGGACATGTGGGCAGTTGTAGCAATGCTGCCTTTGACATTTGACCTGGTGGAAAGCAGCCTGCTCGCTACCCACTCTTCACCCCTCTCTTACCAGATTCTTTACATTAAAATTTCAAATGAATTCAGAAGCAAACCTATTCCAAGAGCAGGCCTAGTCCCATATTGGTGGGATGAGGGGAAGAGGAAAACCAGAGGCCCACATACCATATGTCCATGTAAAAATTGTAGCTGAAGCTAACAAGCTAGTTAGCCTTGATAGGCCGGTTAACTTTCCCTATCTTGACAGACTTGTCTTTATCAGATCAGATCAGATCAGTCGCTCAGTCATGTCTGACTCTTTGCGACCCCATGAATTGCAGCACGCCAGGCCTCCCTGTCCATCACCAACTCCCAGAGGTCACTCAGACTGATATCCATCGAGTCAGTGATGCCATCCAGCCATCTCATCCTCTGTCGTCCCCTTCTCCTCCTGCCCCCAATCCCTCCCAGCATCAGAGTCTTCTCCAATGAGTCAGCTCTTCGCATGAGGTGGCCAAAATACTGGAGTTTCAGCTTTAGCATCATTCCTTCCAAAGAACACCCAGGGCTGATCTCCTTCAGAATGGACTGGTTGGATCTCCTTGCAGTCCAAGGGACTCTCAAGAGTCTTCTCCAACACCACAGTTCAAAAGCATCAATTCTTTGGCGCTCAGCCTTCTTCACAGTCCAGCTCTCACATCCATACATGACCATAGGAAAGACCATAGCCTTGACTAGGCGAACCTTTGTTGGTAAAGTAATGTCTCTGCTTTTGAATATGCTATCTAGGTTGGTCATAACTTTCCTTCCAAGGAGCAAGCGTCTTTTAATTTCACGCCCGCAGTCACCATCTGCAGTGATTTTGGAGCCCAGAAAAATAAAGTCTGACACTGTTTCCACTGTTTCCCCATCTATTTCCCATGTAGTGATGGGACCAGATGCCATGATCTTCGTTTTCTGAATGTTGAGCTTTAAGCCAACCTTTTCACTCTCCACTTTCACCTTCATCAAGAGGCTCTTTAGTTCCTCTTCACTTTCTGCCATAAGAGTGGTGTCATCTGCATATCTGAGGTTATTGATATTTCTCCCAGCAATCTTGATTCCAGCTTGTGTTTCTTCCAGTCCAGCATTTCTCATGATGTACTCTGCATATAAGTTAAACAAACAGGGTGACAATATACAGCCTTGACGTACTCCTTTTCCTATTTGGAACCAGTCTGTTGTTCCATGTCCAGTTCTAACTGTTGCTTCCTGACCTGCATACTTGTCTTTATAATGACCTGTAATATTAGTTTGACTGATGCAGACCTTCTCAGAGCTCCTCATCAGAATGGTCTGGTTCCAGGAGAACAGTTCTGACCTGATGTCCTTCCCCACCCACAGGCCTGGCCCATATCCGAAAGGGCCTCATATACATTCAGTGATGATCCCACCCCTCATGCATGCAAGTTCCTGCCACATCAGCACCCCCTCATGAGCACCACCTTGGGCCTGTGGTGCCACAGTCAATGGCACAATCTACCCTTGACAGGATAGATCAGGAAAAGAGATTCATACCAGTTGAAGAAGCAGGGACTTGGGTAGGGAGTTCTGGGCCTAAAAGCAGGGCAGGGCTCTGAGTGAATAAATCACTTGGCCTGTGGATTCCTTGCCTAGTGAAGAGGAGTGACCAGAAGAGAACAAGAGGGGCTCTCTAAAGAGTGGGCCCCAGGGAGGGGCCTCTTGCCAAGATCTAAGAACAAATGATATCTGGCCAAAGAATAAGTCATCCAGAAGTGTGAGTTAATATTGGAGTCTATACAAATCTGGTTACCATATAATAATTTCATTTCAGTTATAAGACCCAGAGGCATGAGCTGTTTCAAATGTTATGTCTCCCGCCTTCCACAAATAACTTACTTACTCTGGGCAGTAGGCATGGTCTTCAATAGGTATAAGGGCCAGAAACCAAATGAATCAGCTCTGAAATTAAATATTTTATTAGAGAGGCTGAGCTCCTATAAAAATAACCAGATGTCTGAACTCTAGGTGGTGACACTAAGTAGGGTACCCCTGCTATTGCCACCCCAAAATGGACGAACTAGGAAAAAAAGAGAAGCATGACTCCCTGGTCCCCTGGAAATGTGCTGCTGTGCTCTTTGTGGAGGGGTCCTTTGGTCAGTCAAGGTTGCTAGGACCCTGGAGACAAAACACATCCCTCTGTCCACATGATTTTCCATAGCATCAGAGTCATAATCCCAATCCTGGGGCTTGAGATGAAAAGAGGTTTGCATCACAAGCTTTCTTATTAACTCATATCTCTATTTTGTTTCAATTAATGATTTATAACAATTTTAAGGGAACTATATCCACATATAAAAAGTATTTTTATCATCAAATTCTGAAGGCAGGACTTCCCAGGTGGCGTAGTGGATAAGAATCCACCTGCCAGTACAGAGGACACAGGTTTGATCTCTGGTCCAGGAAGATTCCACAACTAAGCCCGTGCACCACAGTACTGAGCCTGTGAGTCGCAACTACTGAGCTCACATGCTGCAACTACTGAAGCCTGTGCGCGCTCGGGCCTGCTGGCTGCAAATGCTGAGCCTGTGTGCTGCAGCTACTGAAGCTCACATGCCTAGAGCCCACGCTCTATAGCAGGAGAAGCCACTGCACTGAGAAGCATTGTGCAGCACCACAGTGAAGAGCCCCTGCTCACGGCAACTAGAGAAAACCTGTGCAAAGCAATAAAGACCCAGTCAGCCAAAAATACATGATTAAATAAAATTATTAAAAAATTCTTAAGGCAAAAGATATAAATAAGAAAATGTATAAGATGTATATTTTGATGCTAATTTGTGGCTGCTGTGTGTGTCAGTGCCAACAGCATTGAATTCTGGATTCTTTTGTTTTTTAAAGAATGAGATTTAAAAATATATGTACATTTATTTGGTTGCATTGGGTCTTAGTTGCAGCATGTAGGATCTTTAATCTGATATTTGAAATCTTAGTTGTGGCATGTGGGATCTGGTTCCCTGACCAGGAATCGAACCCAGGCTCCCTAAATTGGGAGCATGGAGTGTTAGCCACTGGACCACCAGGGAAATCCCTGAATTCTAAAGTCTTGATTCAAAGGCTTTAGTCCAGCCTTCTCCTACAGTTTTGTTCCTAATGTATGAAGGATGTATTTCCTTAATGATCTTTAGATAGTGTTTATATAATTCATTATTATTATTATTTTGCTTTCAAAATGGAGATGAAAATACAGTCCAAATCAGAATAAAACAGTCAATTCACACAGATAGTGGTCACATCTGCAGTGTGGACAGACAGGTTCTCTTCCTGCCCCCATAGACTTCTCCACCAAAGATCCTCTATCTGTTCACACAGACTCTTTCTGCAGAGCCAGGGACAGTCTGTGTGCCTGTACTGACCCCATTTCTGGTTGTTACTTGACAACATGACCCATCTACTTTTGTGTTGCCACCCACACAACTGGCCTACTTCCTGAAAGCATGCCCTCTGCCTCCCCACCACAGTTTAGATTCCCATGTTATCTGATTCATCCTCCTTGCCCTTCCAGTTCAGGTGAATTATAGGTCCAAAGAAGGTGACTTGGTGCTGTCAATAAGACTTTGCTGGAATGCTACAGTTCTGTCACTGAATGACAAGCATGACTCTCAGATGATGTTGATAGCTGCTGATAATATCGGATGTCACTGATACAAGGAATGTAACTTTTCATTTATCCAGAATAGTTAGGGAACAGGTAGTTCTAATAAACTGCAATCTGCTTAACTATAGACTACCAGTTTTGAAAGAAAAATAAACTAATTTGGAAGGAACTATAAATAACACAGCAGCACATTACTGGCATATCATAATTTTACCTGGCATTGTAATTATTTATGTGTGTGCTCCACCTCCCCTGCAAGGCCATTGAGTTCTTAAAGGATGATTTGTATCAGTTTCATCTTTATTCCCCTTATTGTACTTAGAGAGTTGCTTTATATATTATAGATGCTAAAAAATGCTTTTATTAGATGAATGAAAATATAGTTGATCCTTGAACAATGTGGGGAAAGGGTGCCTACCCCACACAGTCAAAAATCTGCATATAACTTTTCATTTCTCAAAACTTAACTGCTAATAGCCTACTATTGAATGGAAGCCTTACCAATGACATAACAGTACATTAACATATATTTTGTATGTTATATGTAGTGTATATAGTATATTCTTATAACAAAATAAGCTACAGAAAATTTTAGGAAAATCATAAGAAAGAAAAAACATTTACAGTACTATACTGTATTTATTGATACTGTTTATTTGTTTACAATATGAATCTTCTGTCAGTACCTGCATCCATGTTATCTTACATGATACAAAACACTGTAGATGTCACACTTTTACCCAAAAACTTGGTTTACCTCATGGTGGGTGTTGAGCCGAAAGACACAACCAAGACCAAGATCAGAAAGAGGAAATATTTATTACTTGCAGCAAGTAGGACAATGCTGGAGATCTTTCCCAAAGAAGTGTCTCCCCAAACAGCAAAACAAGAGGTGTTTTAAGCCAAAGGTACATTCATGTTTATGGAGGAGCTTGAGCAGAGAAGAATTCAGTGTAGAACTGAGGCAGATGTCAACAGAGTCCAAACTTTAGTTGATTGAAGTCACATGGGTCAGAAAAGGTCAGCATCATCATTTCTTAGATTCAGGTTGATCTAGTAATTTAAGTGCTTCAGGCTCTTCTCTACCATTGAAATACAACTGGGAGTCCTTACAGCTGATTTTTTATCTTTGCTATTGTTACTTCTCTTGCCTGATGATACTCATTTGTTCCCGCATTCTTTTCTTCCCTTCAGTTCAGTTCAGTTCAGTCGCTCAGTCGTGTCCGACCCTTTGTGACCCCATGAATTGCTGCACGCCAGGCCTCCCTGTCCATCACCAACTCCCGGAGTTCACTCACACTCACGTCCATCGAGTCAGTGATGCCATCTGGCCATCTCATCCTCTGTCGTCCTCTTCTCCTCCTGCCCCCAATCCCTCCCAGCATCAGAGTCTTTTCCAATGAGTCAGCTCTTCACATGAGGTGGCCAAAATACTGGAGTTTCAGCTTTAGCATCATTCCCGCCAAAGAAATCCCAGGGCTGATCTTCAGAATGGACTGGTTGGATCTCCTTGCAGTCCAAGGGACTCTGAAGAGTCTTCTCCAATACCACAGTTCAAAAGCATCAATTCTTCGGCGCTCAGACTTCTCCACAGTCCAACTCTCACATCTATACATGACCACAGGAAAAACCATAGCCTTGACTAGATGAACCTTTGTTGGCAAAGTCTCTGCTTTTCAATATGCTATCTAGGTTGGTCATAACTTTTCTTCCAAGGAGTAAGCGTCTTTTAATTTCATGGCTTCAGTCACAATCTGCAGTGATTTTGGAGCCCCCCAAAATAAAGTCTGACACTGTTTCCACTGTTCCCCCATCTATTTGCCATGAAGTGATGGGACCAGATGCCATGATCTTAGTTTTCTGAATGTTGAGCTTTAAGCCAACTTTTCCACTCTCCACTTTCACTTTCATCAAGAGGCTTTTTAGTTCCTCTTCACTTTCTGCCATAAGGGTGGTGTCATCTGCATATCTGAGGTTATTGATATTTCTCCTGGCAATCTTGATTCCAGCTTAAGATTATTAATTACTAAGATCTGTTCATGGACAAGCACTGTTGTCAGGCTTAGATTACAAAATGACTTAGGCCAAAAGCGGCTTCTCTTTGTCAAGAAAGGCATGCCTAGTTTTCTTTCTCTGGGGACCTTCTACCCAATCTGCTTACAAAATCCCCCTTTAAGAAATTTCAGGCTTCAGTCTTGAGGGGTATGGGACTGAAGTTAAGACTTCTGTAATTGCTTCCTACTGAGAATGGATGTTTCAATTTCCTGAATTAGAGGAGTGAAATTCTCTTCATGCTAGAGCTAGGTCAGTTTTGGGGTCCACCAAAGTAGTGTCTGAACCTTGCTTCAGTAGCATTATTCTAGCAAGTGTAGAAGAGGCACAGTGGGAGAGACAATTAACAGCAACCTAGCAACATCATTAGCAGAGACTTGAGCCAAGAGCCCCCAAACCAAACCATTTTTCTAATATTTTCACTAAACTGGGAAGGGAACCTTCAGAGAGGAGGTTTGATTTTTTCATGTGGATCATAAGGTGAGTCACATTAGAAAACTCATCAGGAATTAAAAACAGCGTTTGGTATATACTATAGCATAAGTTCCTCCTTGGGAGGCTTTTAAAATATCAAGGGCCATTTTTTCATCATAGAAACTCCTGAGTTGATTAGACTGACAGTCTGATTACTGTTGTTAAGGCTTGCTGGGTAAATTTTGCTAAAGCCTCTATGAGAGTGATGATGTCCTCTATGTTTGATTTCTTTCTTTCTGTCTTTCTGTTGGCCATGCCATGCATTTTGTGAGATCTTAGTTCCCTGACCAGAGATTGAACCCCAGACCCAGTGCAGTGAAAGTTGAAAGTGCTGAGTCCTGAACACTGGACTACCAGAGAGTTTCCTTTAATGTTTGATTTTCTGAAAGTAGTCCTCTCCTTAATGGCCAAAGCAGATGTACAATGCATGTGCTACAGGCCACAAAACAGGCCACTCTGGTCAGTAAAGTTTGAGTTGAACCACGTATAAGCCAGCATGACTTACCCCATACCTCAGTGAGAAGATTTTTGTCATTTCCCCTCTTGATTGCAAGTCTTCTAATGCACAAAAATACTTGTCCCTTGATGCCAGGGTGGTTGCAGCCTGTCCTGGGTCCATCATGTCCCTTGGTGCTAGGCCTCCTTTTTGTTAATATAGAAATATTGGCCTAGGTATCCACACTGGGGGAGAATTTATCAGGTATCTGTCAAGAGGCTCAGAGGTATGTTAGTGGGGAAACATTTTGTAGGTTACAAATTTATCAATTGTATCAAATTATAACACAAACATTGTATATGTGCTTTTAGCCCTAGACTTAATGCAAGCAGAGATACCTGTCATGAGTACTTATACTCTATGACAACTTCACTAGATAATTTTTTCCTATTATTTTTCACTAATAATCTTTTCCTCCTGAACGTCAGGGCAAATGTATGGCTAACACAATAACTCTCGATTTTGATAGGGCCTTAACATGGGGTACCCACTCCAATGTTCTTGCCTGGAGAATCCCAGGGACGGGGGAGCCTGCTGGCTGCCGTCTATGGGGTCGCACAGAGTCGGACACGACTGAAGTGACTTAGCATAGCATAACATGGGGTATTGGATCCTCATCTAAAAATAGATTGTCATGGTAAGCTTCAGAAACAAACTTAAGGGTGTCCCTTTAACAATTCATTTAAACTTTATAATTATGTAATTTAACAGTAAGTAGCTATCTGGCAGTTGAGTCTCAGACAGTAAATACAGACTTCAATTAACAAAACTAGATTTTAATATCCACTGAAACATTTTTTTCCTCTAAAGTTAACCAAATGTAGCCAAATTAAGACCAATTTGTATCAAATTAAGACCAACTTTTACCAAATGTAGCCAAATTAAGACCAATTTGTTTTCAGAATAAGTCTGATTGATTGATCACTTAGCCTCTTTTAAATTGGTTTGGGTGGAGCTTTTCATAAGGGATCTCAGATTGAAATGTTTAAAGATTTCCCCAAGCCAGAAAAGCCATTCTGTGGGCCTGTCACAGATTTCACCTGCAACATCTACCGATTTGAGTGAATTCCACCATTTTCAAGGTCTCCAAAATACATTGAGTTTCCTGCATCCATTAGGAGGTGGCCTTCCTTATTTACCTGATAAAGCTGTTGAAAAGTTAAGGATTTCTAATTTTTGGAGGAATCAGGTGGAGAGAAAAGATAAACATTTCCGTTTTACTTCCAAAGGTGTAGTTTACCAAATTGCTGTTAGTCATAATTAGCTTGAGAGGGAGCGTATCATTATGTCTGGAAAACACAGATTAAACCCAGTAATATTTTAGACAAAAACCCTAAAAATTATAACCATATTCATCAGTTCACTCAGTAACTGATCCTTTTTGTTAATAGTTTTATGAAGCCATCAGGTTTTCATTCAGTTTAGTTCAGTTCAGTCACTCAGTCATGTCTGACTCTTTGCGATCCCATGGACGGCAGAATGCCAGGCCTCCATGTCAGTCACCAACTCCCGGAGTTTACTCCAACTCATGTCCATTGAGTCCGTGATGCCATCCAACCATCTTGTCCTTCTCCCCCCACCTACAATCTTTCCCAGTATCAGGGTCTTTTCAAATGAGTCAGTTCTTCCCATCAGGTGGCCAAAGTATTGGAGTTTCAGCTTCAAGATCAGTCCTTCCAATGAACACCCAGAACTGATCTCCTTTAGGATGGACTGCTTGGATCTCCTTGCAGTCCAAGGGATTCTCAAGAGTCTTCTCCAACACCACAGTTCAAAAGCATCAATTCTTCAGTGCTCAGCTTTCTTTATAGTCCAACTCTCACATCCATACATGACTATTGGAATAACCATAGCCTTGACTAGATGGACCTTTGTTGGCAAAGTAATGTCTCTGCTTTTTAATATGCTGTCTAAAACTAGGTAAGAAATTAAAGAATCCTAATGAAAACTTGTCTAGGTTTAGGTTGACAGGTTTTCATTAGGATTCTTTAATTTCTTCCCTAGTTCAATGGTATGATCTGAAATTTATCAGAGACATACTTTTCAAAAATTTCTTCCTAAGAATCTTCTTGAAGATGAAGCACTTTTTGCAAAATATCAAAGTATAACAATAACTGTCTATAAATGGCAAAGGACTTAAAAAGACATGATTCACACCTTATTACAATGTAATTGACAAAGAATCTTGGTTACTGTTTTGACATACAGCATTTTAAGATAGCAACTAAAATTATAACATAATCATACCAGAAAATATCCAAAGTTCAGAAATGTATAACTTCTAGACTGTGTTAATAATATAGTGATAATATTTATTCCTACGATATAGTAAAGAATCCACCTGCCAGTGCAGGAGACAAAGGAGACTCAAGCTCGATCCCTGGGTTGAGAAGATCCCCTGGAGGAGGAAATGACAATCGTCTCCAGTATTCTTCCCTGGAGAATCCCATGGAGAGAGAAGCCTAGCGGGCTACAGTCCATAGGATCACAAAGAGTCAGAAATGACTGAGCAACTGAGCACATTTCTATAGTATAACCTCAGATGACTTATCACTTATCTGACAGCGCTTCCCATGTAATTTAACATATCAGATTATCCTATTTAATTTAATATCTCTCTCAGATGCTTCAGGATTCCTCTGAAACATCACAGTTAGCCAGAGGTCAAAAGAACTTCAGTTAGAATTTAATATTTGGAGGGACTTTCCCTGGAAGTCCAGTGGTTAAAGCTCTGCATTTCCACCTCAGGGGACACAGGTTTGATCCCTGGTTGGGGAACTAAGATCCTGAAAACCCTGCAACATGGACAAAAAGAATTTGATATTTGGTGATTTTATAAAAATATCAAAAAGGTTTCAAGACACTTGGTCAAATAGGATCCCAGGTCACTGTGAAGCAGTACTTATTCACTTAACTAAAATGACAAAAGACTTCAAAAGCAAATACAGACCACTTAAAGGCCATAGGAAGCATCGCTACAAACAAAGCTAGTGGAGGTGATGGAATTTCAGTTGAGCTATTTCAAATCCTGAAAGATGACGCTGTGAAAGTGCTGCACTCAATATGCCAGCAAATTTGGAAAACTCAGCAGTGGCCACAGGACTGGAAAGGGTCAGTTTTAATTCCAATCCCAAAGAAGGGCAATGCCAAAGAATGCTCAAACTACTGCACAATTGCACTCATCTCACACACTAGCAAAGTAATGCTCAAAATTCTCCAAGCCAGGCTTCAATAATACATGAACCATGAACTTCCAGATGTTCAAGCTGGATTTAGAAAAAGCAGAGGAACCAGAGATCAAATTGCTAACATCCGCTAGATCATCAAAAAAAAGCAAGAGAGTTCCAGAAAAACATCCATTTCTGCCTTATTGACTATGCCAAAGCCTTTGACTGTGTGGATCACAATAAACTGTGGAAAATTCTGAAAGAGATAGGAATACCAGACCACCTGACTTGCCTCTTGAGAAATCTGTATGCAGAACAGGAAGCAACAGTTAGAACTGGACATGGAACAATGGACTGGTTCCAAATAGGAAAAGGAGTATGTCAAGGCTGTGTATTGTCACCCTGCTTATTTAACTTCTATGCAGAGTAGATCATGAGAAATGCTGGGCTGGAGGAAGCACAAGCTGGAATCAAGATTGCTGGGAGAAATATCAATAACGTCAGATATGCACATGATTCCACACTTATGGCAGAAAGTGAAAAGGAAATAAAAAGCCTCTTGATGAAGGTGAAAGAGGAGAGTGAAAAAGTTGGCTTAAAGCTCAACATTCAGAAAACGAAGATCATGGCATCGGGTCTCATCACTTCATGGGAAATAGATGGGAGGACAGTGGACACAGTGTGCTGCAGTCCATGGGGTCACAAAGAGTCAGACACGACTGAGCAACTGAACTGAAAGGCAAAGAACCTCACATAATCTGTTATTAAAAGCGGAACTTCAGGAAAACTTTGTTCTTTTAATAGAGGGCACAATACTCCAGTCCTATACCAGTCTATAGAATCTGTTTACCTAATTAAATTTAATCCAGTCTAAGTCAGTCCTGACCATGGTCAAAGTTCTTTTCTCAGTGTTCCTTTTCCATAAACCTACAATTTTATGTATTCATATTTTGTCCCTTATATTAGTTTCCATTAAAAAAGAAAAAGCTTTAGGGTAAAACTACCTTTTTAAAAAATATATTTACTTATTTATTTGGCTGCACCATGTCTGAGTCGTGGCATGCAGGCCCTTTGTTGCTGCATCTGGTTTCTTTTTAGTTGTGGCATTTGGGCTCTTAGTTGTGTCACACAGGATCTAGTTCCCTCACCAGGAACCAAACCTGAGCCCTCTGCACTGGGACCACAGAACCTCAGCCACTGGACCACCAGGGAAATCCCCTCCATTTTTTTTTCTTTCTTTTAACGAAATGCATTTCCATTCCTCACACTTCTTTGACTGAAAACACACATCCTACTGTCCTGGCATACTGAACTGCTTTATTATCTTAGTAGCTTTAATTATATATATAATATTAACCCTTAAAAACCTTAATCTCCAGTGAAAACCAAGAACCGAGTAATTATAAATTGTCTATCATACTAGTATTTCCCACTGGGAAAACTTCTGAACATAATCCATAATCTCTAGAAACACATTTTCTCATAACAAAATTTCTTTCACCAATGTGGTACAGAGTATGTGTTTAATAAACCCAAGCATCTTCAGTTTCTCTCTGATAAGAAAGCAGAAGTAGGTAAGCTTAGACCTGCCAGCAATTACTGTTCCAGTATTTATCCTATTTGAAATGACCTAGGTAGTCAATGAATTCTCATCATTTAACTTATTTTAGTGTCAAATGAAACTAAGGTTCATTTAACTTAATTTAGTTTTTAAGTTAAGCCAAACTTAAATTGGCTTCAATACCAGATATTGATATTATAGAAACTATTTGCTAGATCATGTGAACCTGAAATTCATTCTGGCCAGTTTCCTTAACATCTGTGAGAGTTTTTCTAAGTGCTTAATTTCCTTTAAGCCAATCACATAGAGCTCATCCACAAATTACTTTTGATAATACTGTCTAGAGGTAGACATATCACATCTATAATAACATATATACATATTCATATAGACACAAAGATGTCATATTTTTCTTCTTAAGTGTAAAAAGCTTCCTTGTTTTCTCTCTTTCAGTCCCAGGAATTAAAAATGGTCTAGATAAAAGCTCCTGAGAGCCTAGATAGAATATTTACATCTCAAAGAAACAAGTTCCTTATAGGAAAGTTGGTTTTTTACTAACTGCGTATGTATAGCCCAGTTTTAGGATGTCAAAAGAGCCCTACGTTGGACATTTTTAGGACAATATTTCTTGGTATCTTTCCTCTTTGATGTTGCATCCCCTATTGAGGTTGTCAACTTTGAGAATCTGGCTCCAGTATCTAACAAAAATTCAATTTGCTCTCCTGCTACTTCTAAAGTAACCCTGGATTTCTCAAGGGAGATCAGGATGGTGTTTTGTGGAACCAGGTGAGGAGCCTTCTGCTGCTGCTGCTGCTGCTAAGTCGCTTCAGTCGTGTCCGACTTTGTGCGACCCCATAGACGGCAGCCCTCAGGCCCCATCAATTTCTTTTTTGGTACCAGGAGCTGAAATGAAAGTCCAGTACTTTGGCCACCTCATGCAAAGAGTTGACTCATTGGAAAAGACTCTGATGCTGGGAGGGATTGGGGGCAGGAGAAGGGGACAACAAAGGATGAGATGGCTGATGGCATCACTGACTCGATGGACATGAATCTGAGTGAACTCCGGGAGTTGGTGATGGACAGGGAGGCCTGGTGTGCTGCGATTCATGGGGTCGCAAAGAGTCGGACACGACTGAGCGACTGAACTGAACTGAACTGAAGCTTGGGCCTTCCTTCTCCTGAGATGGGGCATTCCTTCTTCTGATGTCCTTCCCCTTTGCATGTGGGATCTTTTTCAGTTGTGGCATGCAGACTCTTAACTACAGCATGTGGGATCTAATTTTGTGACCAGGGATCAAACCCAGGCCCCCTGCATTGGCAATGTGTAGTCTTAGCCACCTATCTACCAGGGAAGTCCCAATATTAAAACAAAACAAATAAAACAAAAAACACTTACCTGTGGTGATAGGCTGATGTGCAATTTCTCCAGTAACAAAAGAGAGATAGAGAAAGAGGGAGGGAAAGAGAGGCATACTTTTTGGTCCTGTAATTCTTTGAAACCAAAATTATAAAATAGTAAGAAGGGACTTCCCTGGTGTCCAGTGGCTAGGACTCCATGCTACCAATGCAGGGAATCTAGGTTTGATCCCTGGTCAGGGAACTAGATCCTACCTGCTGCTACTAAAGATCCTGCACGCCTCAATTAAATATCATTCACCTCAGGTTTATCTAAGCATAGGTTGTTCTCTTCAAGTCTTGCACAGGATGTTCTACATATATATTTTTGGATACTTACTGAAAAAAAAATCGACATGTAAGTGGACCCATGCAGTTCAAGCTCATGTTGTTCAAGGGTCAACTGTATAGAACACAGACTTTAATTTACCAACATGACTTAATCCTTCTTTGATGACTCAGAAGACCCTCTGGGATCACACATTTCTTCAGGCTTGTTATTATGTGTATTTTCTCTGGAGATGTTTAATATGGGCCAAGTAACTGAAAGCAGAATTTAGTAATAACTGGAAGACAGAACTTGATGTCTACTGACTCATTCCAGTTCTAAGTCTGTGTGTATGTGCCTCAAAGTCAAATACAGAAGAGATCACATTTATTACCGCATACAAGAAGCATCACATCACAATGCAACTGTTTATGAAAATAGAAAGTTACAAATAAGGAGTGTTAACTAGCTTCTGTTCATCAGCCTTAACCAGGACAAGGAAATGTTTGAAAAGTAGGGTATCATTAGTACCATTAATATATTATTACCATTATTTTATTAAAGCCTAATCATCAGATTATAATTTACTAATTAACACAGACATGTTTATCATTATGTGCCTAGTCTATGTCATTATGTGCCTAGCACACACTTATCATTATGTGCCTATTTTATGTGCCTAGTATATGCCAAGCCCTCTGTTAGTCATTAGGGATAAAATATAATTCATGCCCTAGAGAAGTGTAAATAATTCATCTTTAAAACCATTTTACTGTGCAGATCATTTTATAGAACTTTAGATGTCACTGTAATAAATTAGCCTGGAAGTGATGTGACAGTCTAACACATCCTATAACTCACTCAAAATATAGAATAACAGAAAAGAAAGAATGTGAGAATGTTAGCTTAATTACTTGATATTTGCCTTTTTCCCCCCACTACAAAACAACATCCAGAATGTTCCTTTAGGGATCTAGCTTTTTGCACTTTCAGAATCCTGGGTGAATTTGCTCCTGCACCTAAGATGATTTTTATATCAGTTACTATGGTATCTGCCAGTCCCCCCAGGACTTGAGAGTAAAGCAACAGCCCAAAGCAGGGAGGGAACAGCCATCGCAGTACCCCCACCCTTGGCTGACCTCTCTGTGGGTGTGATGGTGACAGTGAAGGCATGAAAGAGCCCTGCCCTGGAGTCAGGAAAAACCCAGGAGGCAGGGCAGTGTTCTCAGTTCAGTGTGTAATGGACACTGCCTCCTTTCTCTACAGCTTCCTGTAAACATGCTGATTTTCATCACTAAAACTAAGGGTTTTGATTACATCAGCGTTTCCCAAATTATATTCTGCAAAACATACAGGGCTCGTAAGTTGTTGTTTAGTTGCTCAGTTGTGTCCAACTCTTTGCAACCCTATGGACTGTAGCCTGCCAGGCTCCTCTGTCCGTGGGATTTCCCAGGCAAGAATACTGGGAAGGGTAGCCATGTCCTTCTCCAGAGGACCTTTCTGACCCAGGAATCAAACCCATATCTTCTGCATTGCAGGCAGATTCTTTACTGCTGAGCCACCAGGGAAGCCCATGGGTCCCATAAGACACTTCTTTAAAAGTGGCCTGGAGCAGCACACCAGGGCAAGCTGCCCGCCACACCCAGTGGTGCAGTCACAGGGTGCATCAGCCTAGAAAGGTTCCGACAGGCTGTATCTTCCAAACACTTGATAGCATTTCTCAAATGAGTTTGACCATGAAACTCTCTCTTCTAGTTTCACCTACTAACATCTGCTGATTCACTTAGTATTCTGAGGTACGAACTTTGCAAACATTAGAATAAACGATCTCTTAACCACACTGATTTTATAGCAATATAAAGCAAAAAATAGCCTTAGAAATCAGAGGTCCTATGAGTTTAGGATCTCATAGCAAGTCAGTGGCCAAACGAGGTCCCTTTCATTTGCCAGTTTTTCACATTCTATATGCTAAAAACCACAGTGAATGAAATTTTACTGTGAGAAAGATTAGAAGAAGGATCAGTCATTGAAATCTACAAGTAACCTGGAAGCTCCAGCGTTTCCAGTTTGGTTAAACTCTGTTGTTTGAAGTTACTCTTGATTAAGCAAAACTAATGGTGTACATCAATAGGCCAGTGGAGATACTACTGAGCAGACAATTACCACAATTCAAGAAGCTAATGAAAATGGGCAAGGGAGAAGCAAGTGGCACTGAGTCCAAAGTCAAGGTAATTAGCTCCTGGGTGACTAAATTACCTTCTTTTTTGATATTGAGTTCAAGATCCTTGATTTTTTTTTTTTTTTTTAAGTATTGAGTCATATATTCCTTTGGTGTCAGGACTAAGAAAAGATAACTGATGTTTGCTATACTGACCTCAGCATCCAGTGCTCTGGATAGTGTCTCCTTAATGCCAACTTTAAAAAGCCTCACCCATCACTTCACAATGGTTTTTGACTCTACTTAAAAGGACAAAGATAATTTTAGGTTTCAATTTCTTTTCATGCCATTTGCTTGAAAAAGAGTCCTTTGAGTTGGTGGCTAAGTAAACAACAGTATTCTTGAAGCATGACTTGGCTATCCCACAGTCCCAGCTATAGTATAGCCAAACTCCAAAGTAATTAAAGAACCAAGTGATTTGCATTCTTTTTTCTACAGAACTACTCTTGAGTAGCAGATGGCAAACACAAATGTTTTGCTCTAGAGACATATGGAAACCTCTCTGTTCTGTAAAACCCTCAATGAATATTAAACGCCAAGTGATGCCATTCATTGCAGAAATAAAATGTTGTGATAATCCCCCAAACAGGCCTAATTAGGTCATATAGCTACTTGAGTTCCAGAAAGTAATAGGGGGGAAATTACTATGTGATTGGGATTTCATTAGCAGTTCTTCTTAATCTGAATATTCATCCTGGCCTGAAAGAATCTCCTACCTAGCCTTATTTCTCAGCATTCTATTAGATTGTCACCATAATTTATAATTGTAAATCTTAAAAATGAGCCATCAAAGAGATCTGCTTGATTCCATATTAATTCTTCAGTTCTTCCTTAACACAAAGAGCAATGAATTTCAAGAGAGACAGGGTGTTTTATCATAGGTTTGGGAGTATTCATAGCTCCCTAACTAATTCCACTTATAAGCCCTTGCTGCTGTTAAATTAGGGTGGCAGGGAAAAGTCTGTGTAAGGTTATTTAGGAAATGATTATCAATATTAAGTAGGAATTTGAGGCAGTAATCTTACTGAATATGGCTCAAAATACAAAACAGAATTGCATTCTCTTCATCCTGCAGGTTGACAACCCAATAAATTGTTGGCAACCCAGTAACTTGTTGCCATCACAGAAAGGACTGATACTCTGCGCTCCTTGGAAAGAGAGAAGTACTGATGACTGAGTCATAGGGTGGACTGAGTGCTCTTTAGAATAAGGAACTAGGTGTCTGGGGCTCCTTTCCCAACACCACACTCTGCCTGGCCTCCAAGGGACCTGCTAGGCCTGTCGATAAATCTCAAATTTACTACGGTGTTTGGTTGGCCTTGGAGACCAAAATCTGTAAACCAGAACCCCTAGGACAGATCTTAGGACATCTGTTAGGAGCTTGGGTTCATGGGTCAAAGGATTTTACGGACAGAGAAGGATTCTCTAGTCCAGCCTTTTTCATTTTACAAAGAGTAAATTGAGGCACAGAAGGGACGTTGTCCTTGTTTAAGGTCATAGAACTTGTTAGTGGCAGAACTAGGAAAAGAACCCCAGTCACCTGATGCTTTATCCAATTCTCCCTCCATTACAAACTCAGGACAGGCTTGTCAGGGTGTGACAGAGAATTTAGAAAGTTCAAGGCTCCCAAAGTGCTTAGCCTTAGCTGGTTGCTGAAGTGGGATAGAATAGGTAGCAGGTGTCTAAATGCCTATGTTAATTCTGACTTTAGGCACCCATCCCCTCCTCACGGAAACACTTGTTTCTTTCTTGCCTCTTTTTTCCAGTTCAACATCAATCCATCTGTTTAAGAGATGACAAGTCAGAATTTTCCTGGATTCAGCCCCCTGACCTCCAGAAATTCCAATATAACCAAACATGATATAAATACCTACATGCATTGGACACTGAAACAAGTGTTAGTTTTCACTGGTCATTTCTACAGTCTTGTTGCCTCCTGTCTTCTCTATTTCTAACAGAACCTTGTGATCTAGGGTAGTCTGATGCCATACTCAGCTTGAATCACTTAAGCCAGTTGGCATACGCCATTCTCTTGGACCCTAGGATCAGCTCACAAAAGAGTAGTCAGGCCTATGGAGCTGAATTCCAGGTTACTTGAATTCCTGAGAAAGAAGATTCTTTACCTTCTGCTCTCTTTGAATCAAAGAGTCCCAGGAGTTTCAGGAAAACATTTTACAACAACATGGGGTTGGCCTGTTGAAATAAGTGTTACTTTGCAGATAATGGCACCCCACTCCAGTACTCTTGCCTGGAAAATCCCATGGATAGAGGAGCCTGGTAGGCTGCACTCCACAGGGTCGCTAAGAGTCGGACACGACTGAGCGACTTCACTTTCACTTTTCACTTCATGCATTGGAGAAGGAAATGGCAACCCACTCCAGTGTTCTTGCCTGGAGAATCCCAGGGACAGAGGAGCCTGATGGGCTGCCGTCTATGGGGTCGCACAGAGTTTGACATGACTGACATGACTTAGCAGTTGAGGAAGCATTGCTAAGAAACCAAGAGAGAGGAACCAGGTCCCAGGCATGTCATCTGATCTACTGGATTACTCACCTGTCACTCCTTGTAGATCTGATTATTTTAGTATGTGATTAAGTAAATTTTTTGGTTTTGTTTTGCTTTTTAGGGGTTGTTTTTGGCTGCATCACACAGCACACCAAACTTCCCCTACGAGGGATTAAACCTGGGCCTCCAGCAATGGAAGTATGGAGTCTTAACCACTGGACTGCTGGGGGAAGTCCAAGTAAATATCTTTAAGTCATTCAGTGCTCTATTATTTACTGCCATATGTATCTCAGTATCTGTTATGATGCTGATTATGAGTTTCAGCACATCTTGACTTCACCATTAGATCAAAGTCCAATTTAGAGTTAGTTCCAAAAGGCATTATTGAATCATTCATTTGAACAAGAAACTCTACCCAAAACGCAGAGTACTTACTGTGTATGTACCTACCTTACTTGACAAAAAATACTACATAGCAATGCCTAGGCTAATGAAAACTTTACTATTAGAAAAGAAACAATATAAGCTGTATCAGAATAGATTTCTTCCAATCCACCTTATAGTGGAGTAAATTTCATGTAGTCATTTTCAGCATTATCATGTCATTTTTATTTAACTTTTACATTCAGTGGTGATATGTAAAATATTTAACAACGTTTGGCATGAGCACTTGACCAATCAGATTGAATGTCTAAACAATCAGAATTAAAGCCAACCTAGATAGCATATTCAAAAGCAGAGACATTACTTTGCCAACAAAGGTTCGCCTAGTCAAGGCTATGGTTTTTCCTGTGGTCATGTATGGATGTGAGAGTTGGACTGTGAAGAAGGCTGAGCACCGAAGAATTGATGCTTTTGAACTGTGGTGTTGGAGAAGACTCTGAAGAGTCCCTTGGACTGCAAGGAGATCCAACCAGTCCATTCTGAAGGAGATCAGCCCTGGGATTTCTTTGGAAGGAATGATGCTAAAGCTGAAACTCCAGTACTTTGGCCACCTCATGCGAAGAGTTGACTCATTGGAGAAGACTCTGATGCTGGGAGAGATTGGGGCTAAGAGGAGAAGGGGACGACAGAGGATGAGATGGCTGGATGGCATCACTGACTCAATGGATGTGAGTCTGAGTGACCTCCGGGAGTTGGTGATGGACAGGGAGGCCTGGCGTGGTGCAATTCATGGGGTCGCACAGTGTCAGACACGACTGAGTGACTGATCTGATCCATCAGAATAAATGAAGTGTGTGTCAACCAGATATCTGCCTCCCATTCATCACTGAACTTTTAACTTGTAGGATCTCCCTTCAACTACCTGGGAAGCAAACTAAGGGCAGGGAACACATGATAGATACCTTTGAATCCTCCAGGTAGGCCCTGCTGAGCTGGCTTCATAGTGTGAGCTTAATGACTATTTCTTTAAGTGGACATTATTCAACCAGTGATTGCTCAGGAAACATCAGTGGGTGGAAAGAGTACAGTGTGTCCCTCTCTGATGAAGATAATTATAGAATTATCCCACTGGATTATCACTAAACAAACAGAATGTTTTGAGATGACACACAGTGGATAAGAGACTGATATTTTTGAGGAGTTATCATTCAATATGATCTTGACAACCTAGAGAAATAATACATAATCACACCTATTTTTAAATACAACAATAAATATTATTCTTACAGAATGAATAACATACAAATACAAGGTAGAGGACAACCAGAAAGATATTGGTGAAGCTAAAAATACCTAGGGCTTAGTATAAACGGAAGGTGTCCCAAATGTTTTTAAAAAATCCTAGACTGGGGACTTTCTTTCCCAGTGGTCCAGTAATTAAGACTCCATGCTTCCACTTCAGGGGGTGCAGTTTCCATCTCTGGTCAGGGAACTAAGATCCCATATGCCACGTAGCATGGTCCCCGCCAACAAAAACCTAGACGGCTGGCATGATAGTCAGATGTTCATTCATTCATTCAACAACTGAGGACCTACTAGGCATGCTGGGGACACAGTGAAAAATAAGCAATGTCCCTTTCCTCAAAAGACTCAACTTTTAAGGGAGAAGACAAAGAAGTTCACAAACTGTTAGATAACAGAGAGAGAACTTATTCGACGGGTGAGTCATCAGTCAGTGAAAATAATCACCATGAAGGACATCTTTGTAGCCCACCGGGACAGCTGTGCTCAACTGGCAGAGGACCAGAATCCATGGGGGGCTGGACAGAAGCATCAGAAGGCTAAGTGGAGGCAGAGGACCAGAGGTTTCTTTGTCCTGAATTTTTCAGGACCATATAAGCACTTGGATTTTTGTAGGATACAATTAAGAGGAGGAAGAATCCCAGTAATATTTGGGACCAGTTTTGCCAGTCCTTGAGAAGTAGGGATCTCAGCCAAGTTTAATTTCACTTAAGCAGTTAAGAAAGGTGACATTTCTTGCATTTAGGTGTCATGGAATAATTTTAAACTAGTTAAAGGATGCTTGAATTAATTTGAAAATTTGCCTAGAGAACACACAGATCCTCAAGAATGTGTAGATTCTTTTAAAAAATATTTGTTTATTAATTATTATTATTATTGGCTGTGCTGGATCTTCGTTGCTGCGTAGGCTTTCTCTAGTTGCAGAGAGCAGGGGCTACTCTCTAGCTGCCGTGTGGGGGCTTCTAACTGTGGTGGCTTCTCTTGTGGAGTGTGGGCTTCAGTAGTTGCTATACTTGGGCTCCACAGTTGTGGCACCAGGCTTAGTTGCCCTGTGGCATATGGAATGTTCCCGACCAGGGACTGAACCCATGTCCCCTGCATTGGCAGGCATATTCCTAACCACTGGACATCAAGGAAGCCCCTGTTCATGGATTCTTGAGGGTTAAAGACCCCCAAGATGAAGAATGGCTCTTGGAATTGTGCAACATGGCAGTCCTGCTTGCTACCATAAGGAAAGCCAGACTGAGGACAAAGTAAATGGAGGAGAGCAGCAACAAGAGAACAGAGGAAGATGGACTATTGCGCTGATCAACTAGCCTGATGCTCACACAGACCTCCTACCGGAGAGACCTCCTTCCAGCATCATCACCCCACCTCATTAGAAAATCCACGAGGAAGAACTGTTTGACCCAGCCTGGCCATGTGCCCATCTCTGTGGCTGAAGGAGTAAAGTACCATGATTCACAGCCACCAGTGGGGGAGGAGCAGCTTCCCAAAAGCAAGAAGAAAAAGAGTGCTGGCCTGACAAAAATCACAGAGGGTAAATTCCTTGGATAGCTAGATTTCTGTAAGTCAAGCTGCCATGTAATATCAACCTTATCAAAAGCTTCAGTAAACATTTTCAGAAGCAATTTGAAAGTGCTGGTCTGCCTAGTGTTCTGCAGTGACATAGCATTTTACATTACTGGGCAACTGGCAAAAAAATGTATTGATGTGGTTTTCTTAGAACATAGCAACGTGCCACTTGGAGAAAGAAAACAAAGTGGCAGCCAGCAACCTGTCACCTGTGGAACCTTCAGCTCTACAAATACACTTCTTGTCCAGTCTTTTGAGCAAAGTACCTTGATTCAATAGTAGTTGCTACCATCCAGATCTGATCTCTAAGTAACATGTTATTATACAAAATATGAAAATTCATAATTCACAAAAGGAAAAAAATTGGATACTTGTTGAAGTAGTGTCATATATCAAAATGCTTGCATGGTTCAACAGTGGTGCATAAACTTACCAGCTAGAAAGTCCCAACATTATACACACTTGCTGATAGAGAAAAACCAAGGAAGTGAAAACAAGACAAAAAAATTAACAAAATTCCCTAAGGAAACTTAGGGACTTTAGAATTCCTAACTCTAGCTTCTCTTATGAATTTAAGTTCTTTGCCACATCATTGTGTTCTTATTCATACACAGAGAGAATGCCAACAGTTGCATGCAGGTAGTGGAACTCAAAGTTATTTTAATCAGTACACATTTTATAAAAGAAAGAGGATTCCAGTGGTCTTAAAGATTTCCCTGTTCTTTTCCAGAATGAGTAGGAAGGTATAGAACTAAACTGTCCATATTTGTTCAGCACGGTGCTGTGCTATGCTGTCCTGTTGCTTCAGTCATGTCCGACCCTTTGTGAACCCATGGACTATAGCCCGCCAGGCTCCTCTGTCCTGGAGTGGGTTGCTATGCCCTCCTCCAGGGCATCTTCCCAACCCATTGGTCAAACCTGTGTCTCTTATGTCGCCCGTGTTAGCAGGTGGGTTCTTTACCACTGGTGCCACCTGGGAAGTCCTGTTCAGCCCTGGCTGAGGCACCAGTTCACAGGACTTGCCCAAGCGCTCTGACTGGGGCAAGGAGGCTCAGCCTGTGCCAGAGGGCATAATCTGTCCTCATTAGGGGATATAAACTGTGACTCTGACCTTCTTAGATCTGTTCCCATCAAGTGGACTCTAGAAAGATTAGCAACAACCCTCTGGCTATTGTATGATCAATAAGTGTGTCAATGACACATTTCATTGTTTTTTCCACATAGAAGGTGAAAGTAGTTACTAGGGCCAGTTGAATTTGCTACTCTTTCTTAACTCACAAGATTAAGAATGTAATATCGTTGGCATTGAATATGAAGTCACAAGGCACTGAAGATGTGTTTTAGAAAAACCTGCTGTCTTCTTCAACCAACTGTCCAAGTTTTCTGCTTAGTCTACTAAAGGCTGAGTGCATTAGTTCCCTTAATAACCTCAACGTCCCAGAAAGGTGTTTCTTTAGAGCGAAGAACCATAGACAGTGGTTCTCAAATATTTTGGCCTCAGGATCCTTTTATCCTCTTAAAAATTATTGAGGCCTCTAAAGAGCTTTTGTTCATATTTGACATATTAGAAATTAGAAGATAAAAGAGATGAGAGACAGAGACACCCCTAGTGGATAGAGCTTTTGGTCCCAGATCTCCTTAGCTATTCACTTGCCCTTGTGATTTACCTGAGTCATTAAATCCCCTTCACTGGCTGGGTCTCTGCCCCTAGCTACCGAAAGAGGCCTTAACAATACATCCATGAAACAATTAAATAATAGCCTAAGACAATAAATGACAGATTGGGTATAACAGAATGTTCCTTCTCCCCTATTTGTTATCCATTAAAATGAGAGCCTACAGAGGGCTGAAGAAGGTAACCATCAATACTAACATTGCTACATTGCCTTAAGGATTTCAAAGTAGGTTCACATTCAGTATCTCACTTAATTTTCCTACAATCCTATGAAACACTTGTTTTATACCCATTTTACAGATGAGAAAACTGAGGTGCAGAATGCCTATGTGCTGTTAAGTAGCTGAGCCAAGACAAAATCCAAATCTTACCCTCCAGATTCCCACGGTCAGTTTCTGCCTCGAACTGAATGCTTGCAGTTTTATTAGGCACACGCCTGACGCACAAGCCTCACAGATTTCAATTCCCAGATTCTTTTTGTCCATCCTCCTGCAGGAAGAGGGGAGCGGTCTGCACAGTAGATCCTTTAAAATACCCACTGTATTTAGCTCTGCTCTGGAGGTTTGAAGAAGAGAATAGGAGTGGATTCAAATGAGAAAGGCAATCATTCTTTTTGAGCTCGGTAACTGAGGGGTTGAGGGAGGGGAGGGGGCTTAGACGTAGTGCTGGACAGGAACTGGAGGAGAAGCAAGATAAGGCACTCTGCAGATAATCCACAGGCAGCGCCACGGCAGCATGAAGGAAAGAAAGCATCTCAGCTCCGGGGCGCGGTGGAAGAGATGCGGGAACTGCGGACTCAGCCTTCAAGGTCCTGCATTTGAAAGGCGTCCGCACACAAAGAAACGATGAAGTTAAGTTCCGGTGGCGCAACACGCAGAGTTGGAAGCCCGGCCTCCCTGCTAGCTCTAGAGGAAACGCCTAATGCCGGGTCACCCAGCTTAGAGAGGATCCTCTTTTATCCTCTGGGGCCGCGGGGACAGCCTGCCCAAGGCACGCCCGAAGCGCCTCACAAGAACTACAAGTCCCATAAAACACTGGGGCGCCGGCTATGATTACGAAACCCCCGTGGATTGGCCACGCGGGGCGGGGCGCGCAGGCCTTCTCCGGGGAAGGGGGCGGGGGGAAGGGGCGGGGCGAGCGGCGGCTCGGCGGGCACGCCCCCTCGCCCGCGGCCCCCTCCTCGCTTCTCTCAGCCGCTCTTCTGGCTCCCCGGTCAGAGGGCCGGAGCGAGAAGATGGCGAAGACGTATGATTATCTGTTCAAGCTGCTGCTGATCGGCGACTCTGGGGTGGGCAAGACCTGCCTGCTATTTCGCTTTTCCGAAGACGCCTTCAACACCACCTTCATCTCCACCATCGGTGAGGGAGGGGCTGCGGCCGCGGACTGGGAGTGAGAAATGGGGGGCGGGTGCGAGGGGGCCGGGAGAGAGCGGTGGGAGGACTTGGGAGCCTCAGTGAGGGGACCCCGGGGACAGCTGGGCGGCGAGGGCAGTGGGAGAGGGTGAAGGCGTGGAGAGAGAGAGGCGGTGAGGACGTGGGGCTGAGAGGGTTGAAAGGAGGAACTTGGGGGCAAAGGAAGAGGAGGAGGAACCAGAAGAACAAGGACTAGGGGTATTGGGGGAAATGAGAGGGTTGGGGTGTGACAGGGAGGGGATCTTAGAGGGACAGAGTGGGGGGACACAGGAAAGCTCATAGAGAAAGAGAAGGGGATAGTGGGTGTGAAATGGATTAAAAGAGGAAGGAAATGGAAGGGGGAAACGAAGGGTTGGGGGAGTGGGAATGGGAGGTCCGTGGAGTAAAGGGACAGAGGACACAAGGGACAAGGTAGAGGAGAACCCAGGAATCCGAAAGGAATTCGGAGGAAAGAGTGATTGAGAGTTGAGGGATGAGAGGGACACTGGCTGGAAGAAGTCTGGTCAGAGATACCATGAGGAAATTGTAGGAAAAGGTAGATGAGTTAAGAGGACTCAAGAACGAAATGAGGATACTTGGAAAAAGTAAAGGAGAGCTGGGTGTGAAATAGAAAGGAAAAGCAAAATATACAGTAAAGAGGTGGGGCATAGAAGAGAGAAGATGGTAAAGGGAGAGAAAATAGAAAGTAGAACTTTCTCTAGTGACTGGGAGTACTGGTTACCCTTTCTCTTTCTTTATTCCCTCTGGATCAAGTGCAGGAGAAAGAGCAAAAAGTGACTAGTAATGAGATACTGTCTATGGACCATTAAATTGTTCTGGGAGTGTTAATGGGCGTTGGGAGGGTTGGTGACTTTTGGAATGGTATGATCAGAAAAATATGGTTTACTATCCCCTGCAAAGCAGCACTTCTCAATTTTTAAAATTCTTAGCCTTGACGGTTTAGTAATTCTCAGCTGGGAAACTGATCTTACATTCTACCTGCCTTTTTGTGTATTTTCCTTTTGGTTTTATTACTTGCTAAACGAATCAGAACATGCAGTGTACCCCCCAGTTACTTTCAGTTGATTCTGATTTTTCTGGTCTTGGCTGGGAGCTGTCCTTCCTACTTTTGGAGGACTCTGTTCAGGTAACAAGATCTCAGACTTAAACTGAAGAAGAGCAAATCAGAGCTGATTTTAAGCTGCCTGTACAAGTGACCTTAACATCACAGCTGGAGTTAATTAAGCACCTTAAGAATCTTAGCTGGTGGTTGTCTGGGTGATGTTGTGGCTTCTCACCTAAGCATCTTTCAAATGGTTCTTAGCATATTTCACCATGAATTGCTGGGGTTATTAGGGGGGCTAGTGCTATGGTAATGAGTTATGTTTTAAGGATAATTTATCATTTATAAAAGAAGAGTATTGGGGTATAGAGCACTGTTCGGTGAAGCACTAGGAAAAGCTATGGTTTGTTTGTTCTGGCTTCTTTCATATGGATTGAATGGTTTGAAACTTCCTGGGTGTTAATGATGTCTGGGCTTAGGGAAGTTTGAGTTGCAAGTTCTTGGCAGTCATTCGTGAGTGGGACTTTTTCTTTTCTGAGGAAGCAGATTTTAAATGTCATGTCTCAAGTGTATTCTTAAGAGATTTGATGGGAGCTGTTGTGGCCTCCAAAAGGTGTTAATTTTTGATGCTGGTACTCATGTCAAAACCCCAAATCACCATTTTTCATTGTTGAGTGCACACTGAAGTCCAGAAGGTAAAGGACAGTCTCTAACAAGTCAAGCGGGTCGCCTTTTGTCCATTCTATGAGTGAACCTCCCAGAAGCATTCTCCTGCATCGAAAGTGACTAAATCTCACTGAGGCTGTTTCTGTTAAGCTCCTTAAATGACTTTTGCTTGTTTGTAACAGTTTTGTTAGTTTCCTCTTTTTTTAGTCCTACTTTTTGTCCTACTTTTTCTGTGAGAGTGTCTGCTTCCTTTTACAATAGTAGCTTTGAAAAATTACTTTTTATTCTGAGGGAGTACAATCTTTCTTGGTGATTTTTTGTTTTTTTTTTAATGATTGAAATTCTGTTTTGTGGAGGGTTGCAGAAAAGTGAGCATCCTGAAAAAGTTTAGACCTGGCTGCTGCTGCTAAGTCACTTCAGTCGTGTCCGACTCTGTGCGACCCCATAGACGGCAGCCCACCAGGCTCCCTCGTCCCTGGGATTCTCCAGGCAAGAACACTGGAGTGGGTTGCCATTTCCTTCTCCAATGCATGAAAGTGAAAAGTGAAAGTGAAGTCACTCAGTCGTGTCCGACTCTTCTCGACCCCATGGACTGCAGCCCACCAGGCTCCTCCATCCATGGGATTCTCCAGGCAAGAGTACTGGAGTGGGGTGCCAGTGCTTTTGGAGTGAAGCGTTAAAGGGGAATGAATCTCATGTATGATGTTGGCCTTTGCATTTTCTATGGAGTAGATGTGGTAAAAAGAGACTCTGAGCTGTGTCTTCAATTGACATGGAGGAGGGGAAATCCCATGCCTCTTTTTTAGCCCCAAGAGCTCTGACAGGAAGTGGTAGCCAAGAGGCTTCAAACAGCACAAAAATACGTTACCTGCAACCTAATGCTTTGGAGTTGAAGTTAAGTTAGGAAAATAAGGTGAATGTTAACATCATTCTAGTGAAATGTTCCACACACATTGACCACAAACATAGGCTTGAAGTGTCTGCATCTCTAGCAGAAATATCCATGCCCCCAACCTTCACCCCCGTTTCCAGGTGGTCTGAAGTTGCTGAAGGAAGCGTTGGTGGTCCACCTCCTCCCAGTCACAATTATTTCTTGAGGCATCTCAGCATGGAAGTTTCCAAGGCTTCTCTGACTGGGTTTGGAAAGATTTGCGACATGATTGCTGACAAAACTTGATAAGGTCTACGTCACAGGAAATATCTATTTCTTAATACCTGGGGTTTGTGTGTGTGTTGTGTGTTTCGGGAGTTATATATATAAATATCTGTTTCTTCCCATGGAGTTACATTTACTGTCTTAATTTTGCTTTATTAAAATTTAGGTAGTTTTAGAAAAGGACATCTGCCACCTTTCGACCTTGTTTTGATAGGGATTCTGCCTTCATGAAAGGAGGAGACAGTCATTTTCATTACAGATACAATTGTCTCACAGATAGTTTATTCTTTCATGTATGTAAGGTTCTGGTATCTTCTCTGATATCCTGGCTCCCCTCATTTCCTTTCTGCTCTTGGGGGTGGTGGAGGGTATACTTCTTTCAACTGACTTGCTGGGAGTCTTCACGTATCAGTCAGATAATATTTAACTATTGAGTAGAGATGTTTTATCCATTTGAAGTTGTAGGTTCAGTGCCTAGAACCAACAACCAACTCTCATTCAATTCAGATGTTTAAGAACTGAAAAAGAAATTTTGATTGGCTCCTCAAGCCCCTTACATAATCATTGTTGTTGTTCAGTCTCTAAGTCATGTTGGACCCTTTGTGACCCCATGGATTGCATAATCATTATCAATGGTTAATTAAATGTAAGTAAAATGTATCATGAAGACAACATTAAGAAACAGTAATGCAGTCTCTCTGAATTATATTTCCTATGGGATGTGGGTACATTTTAATATTGATACGAAGGCAGAGGGACATCTTGGAATGGCCTGTACTGAACCTGGTGCCGGGAGAACAGAGAAAACCCAACCCTGTCTTCTAACAGGACAGTCTCAGCTTCTTCCCTTTACTGTCTCTCCCCTGCCCAGCCCCCTCTTCCTGTTAGGGTATTTCCTGAGTGGTTTTATTATTTAGTATAGTCATAGTTGAACAGCATAAAGAGCCTTAGAAATTATCTACATGATGTCTATGCCCCAGTTTTATAAATAAGAAAACCAAGCTTAGGTTGATGCTGTCAAGATCACGCAGCTGATCAGATGCTTGTAGAAGCATCTCTAGTGAAACCTCAAACCCAAGCCTGGATTGCTTCTCATAGTTGAGCTGCTGCTGTTTCTGATCAGCATGATCACCATTGTAAATTCAAATTACTGTCTTTTCCAGGAGGATTTCAATTTTGCACATTTGCTTATATGTGAGGAAAGTTAAAGTGTTCCTATTTGGATCAGATGTATCTCTTCAGGGAAACAGTAAATGCTAATACAACAACTCAGAGTCCTGTAGAAGTTTATATGGGCTAACTCAGCATGTTTTAACTGTCCTTTGCCCTTTTTTTCTATGTTTGTTGTTTCAGGTTAGGGAATCAAAGTGCATCCTGCCATTAAAATTCCTTCCATGTGCAAAGTAACTAATGACATTGACATTATATTAATAGTGTGCTGGTAATTGGAGCCTAGTCCCATTAGAGCACTTTTAGACAATTTATTCCCTGGCATTTTTTTCTTGGATACACTTTCTCTATGTTTAGGGGTTGGTTGCCTTTGGCCCACAGGCCAAATGTAGCCTCCTGCCTGTTTTTGTGCAGTCCACAAGCAAAGAATGGTTTTCACATTTTTAAAGAGTTATTAAAAACTAACACAAAACAAGGAATATGAAGCAGACACCATATGTGTCCCACAAAGCTTAAAAATATTTACTAACTGTTCTTTCACAGAGAGTTTGCCGACCCCAGGTTACAATTAAATACTGTTTTCGGTTGGTAGCAATTCAAAACTTTTATCAAGACTTACTGACCGAAAACCAAACTTTGTCACGTTTACATTTTTATCCAAGATGATATCAGCATTTGGCTGAGCATAATCCAGATATGTAGTACAAGTTGATTTGATTTTCATCATTGTTTTGCTTGATTTCAACCTCTCAAACAAAAATATGCAAAGGCCAGGCAACTTCAGGGCTTCCCTGGTGGCTCAGACAGTAAAGAATCTGCCTGCAGTGTAGGAGCTGTGGGTTCAATCCCTGGGTTGGGAAGATCCCCTGGAGAAGGGAATGGCCTCAGTCCAGTATTCTTGCCTGGAGAATTCCATGTACAGAGGAAGGAGCCTGGCAGGCTTACAGTCCACGGGGTTGCAAAGAGTCAGACACGACTGAGCGAGGAACACTTTCAGGCAACTTCAAGTTGAACATTTTGTCCGTAAAACCTTAGCTTAATGTCATTGTGTTCTTTCAGAGTGTCAGTAGACTTCCTACCTAAGTGACAGCTTTGAAAATAACACTGTTTCAAGAGTGTAATACCTGATCATGAAGGGTTAAACTCGTCTCCTCCGTTAGTGTTCTGCTGATTGCAAAAAGCCATTCAACAAATTAAGGTAGGAAACTGAGTCTTGGAGACAGACCTGGACATGTCTTAAGAATATGTGTGCTTTAACAAAGAGCTTCGCCAGCTGTTCTGCATGGCAGCAAACCAGGGAGGAGGTTCTCTTGGCAACAGCACCAAAACTGTTTGGATCCTCTGAGAAATGCTGGAGGGAAATAGGTTTGGATATTGCCTAAGTGGAAAATGTCTGGTCTTTGAAGACAGGGAAAAATTTAGCAGTTGATATTTTAATGGAAGCTCATAACTGAATCTGAGAAAAAAACATGGAACCAGAATTGGGAGACCTGGGAGCTGCCGACACGGCCTGAGGCTGACTGGCTCTAGGTCAGGTCTGCCTGCCTGTACACAGGACCGTTCTGGAGACAAGCTCTTGTGTGTGTTAGAATCGCTACGTGGGAAAGATGTGCAGGAAAGAGTTTTCACAGCGGCATGAGAAGAGGGTGGGAGTAGGGAATGGGGAATTAGCTGTTAGATGGTAGTGTAGCTATATAATATAGTATGCTATGCTATGCTCCATAGCTTAATATGGAGCTACTGAGATGTAAGTAGCCAGTGAAGTGGCTTGGTCAGTGTTTGGTGTTAGGAACATTGCACAGTGAATTAAGACCAATAGGTTCTGGAGTCAAATCGGGGTTCATGTCGTGACATCTGCTATTCCTACTTCTCTTATCTTTAGTGAGTTGGTGGTCCTTCTTGGGCCTTAGTTCCTTTATCCATACTAGAGTATATTACTACTATGCCAACTTTTCATGGAAGTTCTGTGTTCCCTAGGGCAAGAATCAAATCTTACTCACTTTTTAAGTCTCTAAGGCCTCTATTAAATGACTGATGAATTGGATGAATGAATGGCTGGATGGATGAATTATAAAGCACTGTGAGCCATACAGCATTGCTTGAATTTTAGTCATTATCTTTCATAGTATTCTAGATAATTAGATGATGTCAGAGATGAGATTAAAAGTGCTTAATTTGAATTCCTAACACTATTTCTCCCTCTATCAAATGCTTTCTATAATCAGTTTTAAAGGGATATTTTAGACTCTGAAAGATATATCACTTGTCTTTCAGTCTCCATAATAAGCTGTTTTAACACCCTGCTTCCAACCCCCCACTAACATAAATACCAAATAGAAAATGAGTGAAATCACTGGGTTTGCTTTAGAAGAGCCATTTCAGCTTTGTCTTTGCCCATTAGCTGCAAACAATGCAACAGATGCCTGTTAACAGTTTCATGCCCAGTTTTAATTAGCAGATGGAGCTGTGTTTGTGTTTGTGTTCTGCCCAGCACTGGTTTGAGTGACAGCATAGTGAGTGGATTGGAACTGGGCTGGGCCTTTGGGTTGAATAAAGCCAAATGCTATTTTGAAAAAGATGAATATAAACATTTATTACATAGAACTGCTTGTGTATCTCAGTGGAACAGCTTCATGTCTAGAGGAAAACTAATGTTTGCAGTTATGTTTTCTGCTCTTACTATCCTTTAGTAATTACATAATATGGAAAAATACCTTTTTTTGGCTTAAATGAAGGGTTTAGGGGAGTCTTGAAACTGTCACCAAGTGGCTTTCTCTGAAGATTGGTTGCAGTATTTCGGTATAGTAGGTTGAGGACTATGCAGAGCTGGGGTGAAATGGGCTTCAGCCTGAATGCCAGTGCTGAGTTGGTAGCTGCCTCCTGGCATGCTGTATTGTATAGAGTTCTCAGGTCCTGTCTGAGCTCAGCAAGACCGAGGACTATGACAAATTCCTGATGCGAGTCGTGGGCAGGGGATGGAGAGAGTGGGTGGCAACATCCTACACATTTGCTGTCTGTTTCTGCCCCCTCCCCTCCTCTGCCACCATGTTATAAAAGAAGCATTTCGTTCATGGTTTTGCTCTGCCATGTATATTGATAGAGGATGTCACTGGGCACAGCCTGGCAGACTGTATCCTTGGAATTGTTGAGTGTTTTCGGTTTTATTTTGTTTTTTTCTGAAGTGAATAGGTAGTATTTGCTTTCCAGTATGTCATGGCTAAATTTCAGTATTAAAATATTATCTGTCAGTGATTGCTGGATATATTGTGTCTGAAGATGTGTCCTTCTCCTTTGTTCACTTTTAAATTTTGGATTATTTTTATTTTGCATTGAATTATAAAGAACCTTAAAGGAAATAGGTGCCTGATTGTCTTCAGAGGAAGAAATGTCTGTGCTATTTTTTTTAAGTTACTTAGTTACCCAGGACTTCCTTAGTGAAGGACATAAAGTGATGGCGACAACTCAGAAACAGTTCTTGTGGCAGCCCTGTTCCTTGAATGTGACAAAGTATTTTCTTGCTGTCTTAATCTGTAGCATTCAGCATCAGTTTAATTACGCACTCTGGTGTTTACCTGTTGCTGAACCTTTGGACATTTTCCACAGAGCTCTCATCTTCCTGGGCCCAGAATTTTAATTCTTGGCTCCCGGGAGGAAGTGTGAAAGCTCTGCACGTCCCCATGTTCGTCAGATTAGACTTACTGTCACCGTGACAGGCGGGGTGACAGTGCTGCTTGCAGTCCTGTGACGGCATTGCAGGACTTCAAAGCACTTGTGGAAGCTCAGTAGGGTATGGAATCCTACCTCATCATGATGAAAATCAACCACAAGGTCTTAAGCAATATGTAGTGTTTCACAGCTGTCTGCTGGCAATGTTAGGACTGGCATGATTTCCTCACTCACATTGCAGTTTTGCATATTTGGGGGGAGAACTTGGCTAGTTATTTTAATAACTCATAGATACTTTCCTGATGTATAAAATAGGACAATCTCTAGCATACATGATCAAGTTTTGACATGAAATATAGGGTGATCTACTTAAAAGTTGAATTAGAAGAGTTCATTTCTGGGGGACTTCCATGGTGGTCCAGCGGCTAAGACTCTGCTGTCCCAGTGCAGGGGGCCAGGGTTGAATCCCTGGTCAGGGAACTAGGTCTCACAGGCTGCAACTATGGGTTCACATGCCCCAGCTATGGGTTCACATGCCCCAACTACAGATCCGGCATGCTGCAACTAACAAAACACCCATTGCAACGAAACAAATAAATAAACATTTTTAAAAAAACGTTCATGTCTGGGAATTTCCTGGTTGTCCAGTGGTTAGGACTCCATACTTCCCCTGCAGGGGGCACAGGTTTGATCCCTGATTGGGGAACTATTAATAAAATCCCAGCATGGTGCCCCAAAAAAGTTCATTTCGTATGACCCTATGCAATATTTTCTTAGCTGGAATAGGTATCGCAAAATATTCTAATCTCATACAAAAAATCCATTATGAAAAAAAGTGTATACATTGTGAGATGTCAGTGACTGACCCTACTGTGATTTGTTTGTTGCTTATGAATTTGGATGGGTTAGCTGTTTATGGTTTTCAACAAGGAATTTTTTATCGTAAGGTCTCTGAATAAAATCTTGAGATGGCATGGAAAACAGTTCTTTATTGAGAGTTAACTATTCTATTTTTGAAATGATTCAGACCACTTTCTCATTTCACTCTCCATTGACACGTCAGCCCTATCAGGATTTGGGGAGAGGGGTCTGAACAGGGGAGAGAAGGATGAAAACAGCATTCTACCCTCCTCCTGTATCAGTTTCTTTGGCTACTTGTTCAGCCTCTTTTGCTTTTGTAAATTGGAATAAATTGTTGGCTGAGAAGTGAGAAACTTCTGCCTAAAATATGGTGACTTTTGACTGCATTGCTTTCTTATAGTGTTTAAAACTAAATAATAAAAAAATCATGATTTCTCCACTTCACATTGCAATTTTGTGTATTTGGGGGGAGAACTTGGCAGTAGTTATTTTAATAATTCATAGATACTTTCCTGATATATAAAGTAGAAGGACAGTGTCTGACATACATGAAATATAAGGTGTTCTACTTAAAAGTTGAATTATAAAAGTTCATTTCTGGGGGACTTCCTTGGTGGTCCAGTGGCTAAGACTCTGCTCTCCCAGTGCAGGGGGCCAGGGTTCAATCCCTGGTCAGGGAACTAGGTGCTTGTCTCAGTCATAACCCGTGATGAACAGATGAGGACTTTGTCCATAAGCAAAATCATTTGAGTAAGTGCATTTCCTTTGTCTACTTACTGTTGTTTTGAAAACTTCCAGTCTTATAGAAGCATTAAAAAGTAATGAAACAAGTGAAATAATTTATTTTACATCCACAAAATTCCATAACAATGAAATGTAAAAACATATATATATATATAAATTCAGAGTTGTGTCTCTGTCTTAGCCCTTCAGCCTTCAATTTGGATAAACACCATTGTATTTTATTTTATGTTGGGATCTCATTAATATGATTTACCACATATACAGTGCTCTGAAAGACAGTGGTGCATGTTTCCAGTCAGTGGTGGTACAGGTCCTTCCTAAGGACATTAGCCTGGATCTGTTTTCTCATTGTGAAAGGAAAGTTCAGGCTTCAGGGGCCTTGAGAATCTCTCTGGCTGCAGCGTTCTATGAGTCTATGAAATCAGGTAGTGTCTGTAAAGAAAAAAGAATTTGTCCTTAGTTAATGATTGTGGGGAAGTTGAATCAGGAAGATCCCCTGGAGAAGGAAATGGCAACCCACTCCAGTATTCTTGCCTAGAAAATTCCATGGATGGAGTAGCCTGGTGGGCTACAGTCCATGGGGTCGCAAAGAGTCAGACACAGCTGAGCGACTTCACTTTCTTTCTTTTCTTTTTTGCAGGTGGACACTAGTGAGTTTTTTTTTTTTTTTTTTTTGCCTTTGTGTTTATTTGTGAAAAGGAGAAGCTGGGCTTGGGAACTGTAGTGATTTATTAGTAGGCTACTAATGTCAGATACCAAGTCATTTTCACTAATTTTACTCGTTCAGTGAGCAGCTTTTTTCAGTCCACAAAATATTGAGAAGAGAAAGAATAGCAAGTGTCCAGGCAATCTGAACACAGTGATGAAAAGGGCTTCAAAGGGATTAATGTAGGATGTCAGGAAAGAGTAGAGGAGAGGGAGAGGAGGGAATCTAGGGGAGAATGATGTGGAGGTTAAGATCAGAACCTCAGGAGGCCTTAGTTGGGTCAAATTTGGAGTGTCAGGAGGAGGGGCTCTCGCCTGCAAATGTCGGGGGAGACAACCCCTGAAGGAGCTCCTTCTCATTAGATGGGCATGTGGCATGGGGTCAACTTGAAGGGTAATCAGAGGGCAGGTTGTGAAGGGACTTTAAACCTGTTTAGGAGTCTGGACTTTATCCTGAGAGCAGTGGGGAGTCATTGGGGATTTTCTACAGGGAGACCAGTGAGGAGATAAGCAGAAATCCTTGGTTGCCCCGTCCCTTCTTTGGCCCTTTACCATTTACAGAGCACTTTCACTAACATCCCTGTTTAAACTCCTCAGTAATCATGTCCATGGACAGAGATTGTCTTCATGTTCTAGATGAGGAAGGTAATAGACTGAGAGAGAGTGATAGACTCTTGATCCATCAACTAAGTAGGTAGAGGAGCCAAGACTTGAGCCTTGAACTCAGTTCTGAACCACAATCTGTCCACAACAACCTGCTCCTCTCAGAATGGGTCCTGAAATTTTCCATGGGACTCAGTGCTCTGGCACTTAGCCCGTGGTAGCGGTCACTTCCAGTGGTCTGTAAGAACTGTGTAACTACTGCTACTGCTAAGTCACTTCAGTCATGGCCGACCCTGTGCGACCCCATAGACGGCAGCCCACCAGGCTCCCCCGTCCCTGGGATTCTCCAGGCAAGAACACTGGAGTGGGTTGCCATTTCCTTCTCCAATGCATGAAAGTGAAAAGTGAAAGGGAAGTCGCTCAGTCGTGTCCGACCCTCAGCGACCCCATGGACTGCAGCCTTCCAGGCTCCTCCATCCATGGGATTTTCCAGGCAAGAGTACTGTGTAACTGACCAGCAAACCCTTGAGAAGTATGTTGAGTAGAGGGATGAAATCAGCCTCTCCCTGGACAAAGCCCAGTAACAGCTAATGCAAACACACATCGTGTTGCTTGCTGGCCGTGGAAGGTCAGCAGACTCTGGTTTCGGATTGTGTCCTGGCTTCCCCACCCAGTCCCATAGGAAGCAATCAAATACATACACAGCAGAACCAGGGCAGGAGGAGACAGAGTTTAATTATGAATCCAAATCTTTTGTGGAAAGGAAGCTAATTATATCGGAAATCTCAGCATTGCTTCTCCACATGGGGCCAATGGTTTGTTATACTTGTATGTTTGTTGTTGGTCTCAGCTAGACTGTAGAGTGCTAGGAACTGCTGCTTTAATTGTGAGCTTCCTTCCTTTTACAAATTAAATTTAAACTTTACGTTAGCCTCTCCTTTCCTTTTTTTCCAGAGTGAAATTGGCTCTGCTCTGGGTTTTGTTTGTAAAGCTGTGTTTGGCAGTTTTCCTCAGATTCACAGTGACATTGTAGACCAGTCTAACACCTGATTTGTTTGCTGACCCCGGGTCTCTAGAACGCTCTTGTTGAGCCAGAAAGCGGAAAGGTCCAAGCAGCGAAGCTAGTTATACAAAGTCCATTTGCTAAAATGCTGAACTTGCCTCACTGGGGAGGGAACCCCTGGATCCAAACTTAGCATTTGCATTCTTGCTTTAAAGCAGGGCTGGGGGCCTCCTAGAGATGGGCCACCAGCATCTGAGAGGAAGAAGCAGCAACATGGCAGTGGCATTCTTTATGTGACTTGGGGCAAGTCAGCAGCCAGCCTCCCAGGCTTCCTTTTTTCTCCATAAGCAAATAGGGAATGTTGTACTAGATTCACTCTATAGTCCCTTCCAAAACTCTGATCCTAAGTGGTGACAGTGGACTCACTCACCACTTTTATTCACAAAATGGTAAAAACAGATGTAAAAATTGAAGATAACATGGTATAGGTAAAAAAGAACTTGGACTTTTGAGATAGAGACTCAAATTCAAATCCAGACTCTGCTAATTCCTGTTGAGAGCTTTGAGTGAATTATTTAACCATTTTCCTTATTGATAAAGGAAGAGTACTGCAAGAATTTTGTTGTTTTATTTCAAGAACGAAATACATTGTTGTGTGCATAATGCCTTTGGCACATGGGAGACAGAGAGGCATGTGTGTGTGACTGTGTGGGTGAACTCAATCTGAGTTCATTGAAGGTAGGTCCACACAGCTCTGAGAACCTTGGCGATCCATGGGGGTTTCAATGTTACATTTTAATTAATAAGAGCTAATATTTACTTGGACACCTCATGCGAAGAATTGACTCATTGGAAAAGACCCTGATGCTGGGAGGGATTGGGGGCAGGAGGAGAAGGGGATGACAGAGGTTGAGATGGCTGGATGGCATCACTGACTCGATGGACATAAGTTTGAGTGAACTCCGGGAGTTGGTGATGGACAGGGAGGCCTGGTGTGCTGTGATTCATGGGGTCGCAAAGAGTCGGACACGACTGAGCGACTGAACTGAACTGAATATTTACTGAGTGTTTACTATATATCAGGTACAGTTTTAAGCATTTTACATGAATTAACATTTTTCATGGGTTGACCCATTTAATTCTCATAACAGCTTCTCAGGAACATTGTTATTATTTCCATTTTTCCAAATGAAATAATTGAGGCACAGATGTTAAAGAATATCTCAGGGTCACAGAACTCAAAAGTGGTAGAACCAACTTGGATTTGAATCCAGGCTGTTTGGCTCCAGAGTCTATGGTTTTAAGCCCTAAGCCTTTCTGCGCCATCGGTGACTCAGAAATATTAAAAAAGAAAAAGATTAGCTACCCCTGGTGGCTCAGATAGTAAAGAATCTGCATGCAATGTGGGAGACCCAGGTTCGATCCCTGGGTTGGGAAGATCTCCTGGAGAAGGAAATGGCAACCCACTCCAATATTCTTGCCTGGAGAATCCCCATGGACAGAGGAGCCTGGCGGGCTACAGTTGTGGGGTTGCAAGAGTTGGACACAGCTGAGCGAGTAACACACACAAGGAGTTGATGTGATGCAAGACGCATTGTGGGGCAGCTCCTTACCAGCTGGGTGACATCATCACATCCTTTAAACCTCCATGGTCCCTGTCTCCTCTTCTGCAGAGAATTCTCATGGAAAGGAGTGTACTGGAGGGAAGCATTTAAGACAGGGCTACACATGCAGCCAGGCTTAGTAAATGGTGAGGGTTTGGTTTTTCCCAGGTAACTTAAGAAGCACCTGTTAGAATAAGTTACATAAAAAATATGAATGGGAACATTTTGATTACTTAATGGGAGGTGCTTTAAAGTTTAGGACTGTATGCGTTTAACTAAGCTCAAATGGGAACTGTTTCTTTAAACTCATTCCCAAAGTGCAGGTCCTTAGGCCTCAGCTGGCTTAAGGAGGTGTCCAAGACAGTCCTTGGCCTTGGCTGCAGGATGTTAATGTGATGATATAAGGGGCGAGTTCTTCAGAGCCTTCTAGCTGCTGCAAACTCTCAGGCATATTGAATTCTTCCTTCTGGTGAAAATATAAATAAAATCAGTGTTGAATACCCTGTCTAGGAAGGACAAATGTTTCAATTTAAATATTTGAACTCAGTGTCCTCTGTTAGGGCCCTGAATTTTAAATGCAGTGAGTTTCTGAGTGAGGTTCTGAATTTTAACGAATTTGTTTGCATACATGAATTTGAACAATATATTAAAGCTTGAAACACCATAGCTGATTTTAATGGAGTAAATTACCCAACTTGAAAGTTAGTTACTAGGCTTTTCTTTACCTAATAATCAAAAGTCATTAATCATATTTTCACAGTATCGATACATGCTAATAGTTTCTTTTTAATCATTAAACTATCTCTCCAAGAGGATTAGGGAAATAAATGTGTCAGGGTGAGCATATAGCATGATCTTCCTCCCTTTTAACCCGTTTCCTCCCACATACTAAATGATTACTTGTACATGGTAGGAATAAAGCCAAAATTGGGTTTGGCTTTGTACAGTGCTTACTTAGACCAAGAAGGTGAGGTGAGATGCTCTCCTCTAGTTTAAAAGTATTTTTAAGCATTTATATATATGAATGTGTATGCACACACATACAAAGATGATACAGGAGGTGACAGAGACCAGGTCACAAAGAGCCTCAAGGGCTGAGGTAAGGAGGAGAGCACTTTTTCTGACTGTAGTTGAAAGTACATATGCAGGGCCATGTGCAGGGAAATGATACACATAATTGATCATTTTTAAAGCTGCAGTCGTTTTAAGATTGAGTTCTGTCTTGGGGTTTAATGGCACTGAAAAACCACGCAGTGTAGCTTTCTGGTCCAGTCCATTCCCTAAAATCATGTTGTGTCCAGAAAAGCGTCATGTTAAAAACTTTCAGTTAGCCAGTCTTGCCTCCTAATGAAGCATAAAAATTGTGAGGGTTGGCTCAGCTAATGTTCTGAGCACTCAAATGTGCCAAAATTGTGAGCATGCAGAAGCTTTCAGGGCATCCCACCTGATAGTGACCTTCTGGAAGACAGGAACCATGGCTTGCCTCTTCAGAGCTCATTTGTTTGATGTTCAGGCATGTGGTATCTGTGGGATAAATGAACTAACACCATATATTTCCTTCTGAGGAATGGATTTGAGCCTCCTATAATAGTGAGATCTCATCCATTAGCACATACATCATCTTCAAAGGATATGTAATTATCACCTGTTATTGCTTATGGTCTTTTTCTAGATATAAGAGTGATAAAATCAATCTGTTTCTCTTTTGCCTAGAGTATTTGCCTATAGTAATAAATGCCTGCTGACTTCACTTATGCCCACTTGTAAATGCACAGTTTCTGGTGCATGGAAGGCCCTGCTTAAATGTTTGTAGCCTGAATGTACAGTTGGTGGCCATTAGCACTCTCCAGCTGTTCATGTCTCACTCAGATTGCAGCAAATGTCTCCTCTTTCCCCCTGTTTTTCCAGCAAAGACCCTATGACTAACAAGAACTTTGCCAACATCCTTTCTTGCCAGAAATTTCCAGATAGTTTCATCTTCCCTTGTTTCCTTTTCCCTTCTCTCCAAAGAGCTGGTGTTGACCTGTTGGTTGACCCTCTTTCTTTTCTTTTTGGCCACACTGCACAGCATGCAGGATCTTAGTTTCCCATCCAGTGATTTAACTGTGCCCTGTGCACTGGAAGCACAGTCTTAACCCTTAATCACCAGAGAGGTCCCTGGTTGATGTTTTTGATGGAATACCTTTCTACTCTGCTGGGGCCAGGCTCTGGCAGTCATCTTCCTCTCATGTGTTCTCTCTCCTCTTTCTCTAGCTCAGCTGGCTCTTTCTGCTCTGCCATTAATCCTGTTGAAATCACCTCCATTTTGATAAAGAGATCCCTTAAATTCACTTCCTCACGTCACCTTTCTTGCTGTTTAACTTATTGAAAGAGAAGTCTTATCGCTTGTGCTTTCCTGCCATCTCCTCACTCATTAACCCTTGGAAATCCTGCCTTGCGTGCTTCAACACTGCACTCAGGGGATCCTGTTCTCACTGAACAGGTCAGTGGCCTTTGCCCAATTCTCATCCCCCTTGGCACTGTTTATTACTTGCTTCTTGAAGCTCTTCCTGCATCAACTTCCAGAAATTGTCTGCTCCAGTTCGTTTCCTACTGTTCTAACTGCCTTCTGGTTCCATGGGTAGTCTCATTTTGTCTTTTGATTGAAGTCATTTTCCAGGTATCTGCTCTCTCTCTCTCTCTTTTTTTTTCCTTTTTCGGAAATTAGACACTCTAATGCAATTTGTAATCACCCACCTGTGTGATTACGTGAGTGCAGGTCCCAGGTCTGCTGATCTTCAGTGTATCTCTAGCACCTAGCATAGTGCCTGGCATATAGTGAGGGCTGCTGTCTATGGGGTCGCACAGAGTCGGACACGACGGAAGTGACTTACCAGCAGCAGCAGCAGACATCCACAAGTGATGAAGCGGGTAAGCTTGCCCCCTTTCAAACCTTCCATGTCTGACTCTCCAGTGTCCTGTCTTGTGTCCCCAGCCTTTCCCAAACTCCTGCCCTTCACCCCAACATGAATTAATTTCCTCTTCATATCTAGGAGACTTCATGAATTTTCATATATCTGTTAACACTACTGTCATATTTTTTTCATTTATCTAGGTTCAGAAATCTGGAAATCTCTTTGTTCTTTTCCTCACATCCTGTATATAATTTGTTGTTAAATCCTTTCCATTCTTCTAGTACCCTGCTTTAGGCCCTCAATGCCTCTCACCTGAACTTTGCATTCTCCTCCTGGGTGGCCTGAGCACTCAGTCTCACTTGGACAGCAACCCCCTCCACCCACTCCATTCCATCTCATATACTCTGATCAATTAACTGTGGAACATAGCTCTGATTATACATCATGTTAATCCCTTATCCCTCCCCTGAAAAGTCTTATCTTTCACTTTGTCTAATTGGCTACATCTTCCTCAGTCTGCCATTCCAAACCCCTACCTTGTGGCTTCACCTTCATTTCCTTCATCTCCTTTTTGGAGTCCTCGACTCTTAACTGACGGACTCCTATTAAACAGTGGGCAATGACTGAGTTTCCACCTGACCAGTGAGGTTACCAGCTATCCTTCCATGAGAGGGCTTCCCTGGTGGCTCAGACAGTAAAGAAACTGCCTGCAGTGTGGGAGACCTAGATTCAGTCCCTGGGTTGGGGTGATTCCCCTGGAGAAAGAATGGCTACCTAATCCAGTATTCTTATCTGGAGAATTCCATGGATGGAGGAGCCGAGTGGGCTACAGTACATGGGATTGCTGAGTTGAACATGCCTGAGTGACTAGCACTTCACTTTCATGAGAAGGAATGGCATTTTAAGTTTCTGAGATGAAGTGGTTCCTGCATTTTTGGAATGAAAATGCTCCTTGTAAAATGATGGTACTAATAGATAGTCATTATTTATCTCATTATCCTTTGCAAAATTAAAAAAGAAATACAATCAGTCAAATTCTGGTTATTTTGTTTCTCCAGAGGGAGGAAAAACCTTTCTAGCCAATGTTCTACCCAAGCAAACTTTATGGAATACAGAGTTCCTAGCTCAGTATGTTCCATCTTTTAACTTCCTTCATTCTCACCACCACTACTCTTTCATCCTTTCTCCCTGTGCCCCCTCCTGCCCCTGCCCCTGCCCGCCCCCCTCCCCATCTCCACCCCACTGCCAGAGATTTCACTACTTCACAAAATTCGAGAGTCTCAGAATCACGGCTCTATGAGAACAGATGGTTCCATGACACCCCTCATTCTGCCTGTTGACATCCTGCCTTCCTTCTTGAGTCCCCTCACATGTGACTTTCATTCTGTTGTCAGAGCCTTCTTTCTGCACTGGAAGATGCTTTCTCTTTCCTCAGTGGTACTTTATACCCTATAGTACTTTGGACTTCGGCATGGCATTTCCCATGTTCTCCCTGTGTTCCAAGTAGAGCCGGCTTCCTTCTCTATTTTCCCAGCTCCCCATTCCCATGAAAGCTTTCTTTGAGGCAGAAGCTTGTTTTATCTTTGTGTTCTTTTCATTTGCCAGACATTGTATTTGGCACATATTTGGAGCTTGGAAAAATTGTCCTTGAGCTGAAATTTCAGGTTGATACTGACGAAATGATTAAGTAAAGCTCATCTTTGGAAGTAGGGAACCTCTAAAGGCACTAGTTTAGAATTTTTCTTCTGCCAGTTCTGAAATTAGAATTACAGTCGCTTACTAAAATATTTTAGGAATGATGATCTGTTTATCTTTTAAAGATAAAACAATCTTAGACTGCAACCCCAGATAGCTCTGGGGAGGAGGGTGTGTGTGGGTAAGGTCTGCTGTGGTTGAGATGGTCAATAAATTAAACCGTTCATTTGGCCTTTCTTTTGTGGAACTTCTTGGAACATTGATTTTGATTTCATTTTGACAAGATCAGATCAGATCAGTCGCTCAGTCGTGTCCGACTCTTTGCGACCCCATGAACCGCAGCACTCCAGGCCTCCCTGTCCATCACCAGCTCCCCGAGGTCACTCAGACTCGCATCCATCGAGTCAGTGATGCCATCCAGCCGTCTCATCCTCTGTCGTACCCTTCTCCTCCTGCCCTCAATCCCTCCCAGCATCAGAGTCTTCTCCAATGAGTCAACTCTTCGCATGAGGTGGCCAAAATACTGGAGTTTCAGCTTTAGCATCATTCCTTCTAAAGAAATTCCAGGATTGATCTCCTTCAGAATGGACTGGTTGGATCTTCTTGCAGTCCAAGGGACTCTCAAGAGTCTTCTCCAATACCACAGTTCAAAAGCATCAATTCTTCGGCGCTCAGCCTTCTTCACAGTCCAGCTCTCACATCCATACATGACCACAGGAAAGACCATAGCCTTGACTAGGCGAACCTTTGTTGGTAAAGTAATGTCTCTGCTTTTGAATATGCTATCTAGGTTGGTCATAACTTTCCTTCCAAGGAGTAAGCGTCTTTTAATTTCATGACTGCAGTCACCATCTGCAGTGATTTTGGAGCCCAGAAAAACAAAGTCTGACACTGTTTCCACTGTTTCCCCATCTATTTCCCATGCAGTGATGGGCCCAGATGCCATGATCTTCGTTTTCTGAATGTTGAGCTTTAAGCCAACCTTTTCACTCTCCACTTTCACTTTCATCAAGAGGCTTTTTAGCCCCTCTTCACTTTCTGCCATAAGAGTCGTGTCATCTGCATATCTGAGGTTATTGATATTTCTCCCGGCAATCTTGATTCCAACTTGTGTTTCTTCCAGTCCAGCATTTCTCATGATGTATTCTGCATATAAGTTAAATAAACATGGTGACAATATGCAGCCTTGACGTACTCCTTTTCCTATTTGGAACCAGTCTGTTGTTCCGTGACCAGTTCTAACTGTTGCTTCCTGACCTGCATACAGATTTCTTAAGAGGCAGATCAGGTGGTCTGGTATTCCCATCTCTTTCAGAATTTTCCATAGTTTATTGTGATCCACACAGTCAAAGGCTTTGGCATAGTCAATAAAGCAGAAATAGATGTTTTTCTGGAACTCTCTTGCTTTTTCCATGATCCAGCAGATGTTGGCAATTTGATCTCTGGTTCCTCTGCCTTTTCTAAAACCAGCTTGAACATCAGGAAGTTCACGGTTCACATATTGCTGAAGCCTGGCTTGGAGAATTTTGAGCATTACTTTGCTAGCGTGTGAGATGAGTGCAATTGTTCGGTAGTTTGAGCACTCCTTGGCATTGCCTTTCTTTGGGATTGGGATGAAAATTGACCTTTTCCAATCTTGTGGCCACTGCTGAGTTTTCCAAATTTGCATATTGAGTGCAGCACTTTCACAGCATCATCATTCAGGACTTGGAATAGCTCCACTGGAATTCACACACAAGAGAAGACTCTATACATGGACATCACCAGATGGTCAACACCGAAATCAGATCGATTATATTCTTTGCAGCCAAAGATGGAGAAGCTCTATACAATCAGCAAAAACAAGACCAGGAGCTGACTGTGGCTCGGACCATGAACTCCTTATTGCCAAATTCAGACTGAAATTGAAGAAAGTAGGGAAAACTACTAGACCATTCAGGTATGACCTAAATCAAATCCCTTATGATTATACAGTGGAAGTGAGAAATAGATTTAAGGGCCTAGATCTGATAGAGTGCCTGATGAACTATGGAATGAGGTTCGTGACATTGTACAGGAGACAGGGATCAAGACCATCCCCATGGAAAAGAAATGCAAAAAAGCAAAATGGCTGTCTGGGGAGGCCTTACAAATAGCTGTGAAAAGAAGAGAAGCGAAAAGCAAAGGAGAAAAGGAAAGATATAAACATCTAAATGCAGAATTCCAAAGAATAGCAAGAAGAGATAAGAAAGCCTTCTTCAGCGATCAATGCAAAGAAATAGAGGAAAACAACAGAATGGGAAAGACTAGGGATCTATTCAAGAAAATCAGAGATACCAAAGGAACATTTCATGCAAAGATGGGCACGATAAAGGACAGAGATGGTGTGGACCTAACAGAAGCAGAAGATATTAAGAAGAGGTGGCAAGAATACACAGAAGAACTGTACAAAAAAGAGCTTCAAGACCTAGATAATCATGATGATGTGATCACTGACCTAGAGCCATACATCTTGGAATGTGAAGTCAAATGGGCCTTAGAAAGCATCACTACGAACAAAGCTAGTGGAGGTGATGGAATTCCAGTGGAGCTATTCCAAGTCCTGAATGATGATTTTGACAAGAGGAGGCCCTGAAAAGTCTTCTTTCCCCCAGGTGATAAGGCTGCACTTTCTTTGTCTCTGGCTTGCCCTAGAGCTGTCAGCATCCTGTGAACATTGGCCTGATCTGGATAAGGAGGCTTTCTCTGTACCTACGAAAAAGCTATCTTTGAACTAGATACAGGCCTGTCACTTTTATTCTTTTTTAAACAAAACAAAACAAAAAAAAAATTTTTTTTTAACGAACTTGGTTTTTCTTCCCACTTTGTCTGTGCCTGCCCTGTCCCACCAGATCTTCTGTTACTGAATTTGGATTATGGGAAAGCAAGCCTGGCTGGGAGATAAGACAGATAGTTTCACAATTGCGCCTCCTAGTATACACACCCTAGGCAACCTTCTGTGCAAAGTTCCTCCCGCCCTCCCCCTTTTTTGGTCATGACACATGGCACATGGGATATTAGTTCTCTGACCAAGGATTGAACCCATGCCCTCTGCAGCAGAAGCTCAAGGTCTTAATCACTGGACCACCAGGAAAGTCCCCTCATGTTTGGGTTCTTGACCTCTTGTGATGGAGCAATTTTTCAACTTTTTCCACGGAAGCACTGACATCATTTTGGACTTGGGGACAATGGTGGGTTTCTAACATGGAAGACCCTGAGAGGAGAAGGAAGAGGAAGCTGCTGCCTGTTCTGTCTTGACTTTTCTACTGAAAAAGAGATGGAGAGGGCAGTGACTAGTGATGGCAGTGGTGGTGCCTACAGCTGTGGCTAGGTCTTGGCCTTTTTCTAAACTGGAGGCTGCTTTTGTGTTGTGAGTGACTGGCGGGTAAATAGAAGACAAGAAATTGAATTGTCTCTTGAAGAGAAGGAAAGCTTAACCTCATAAGCAGTGTGCTAAACAGTGCTGCTTGATGTGGTTCTGATTAGCTTTGAAGAGCCAGGACTTAACTCATCCCAAGGAACTTCTTCGTTTTTTGCTGAAAGATAACCACTGCACAGTGACCCTTTGGAGGTTTTGCAACATCAGAAGATCAAAGCAGGAATAGAGTTTGGGGAGGGTTCTGTACTTTGTTTGAAAACAACCTCCCTTCCCTTTGGAAATGAAACTCTCTAGGTCCTGACTCATCTCTTTTCAAAACTAGGGATAATTCCAACCTCAACACAGATTAAATGTGTCTTATCCACAAAGGCCAGAATAAAAGTGAATGATCAGCTCCACCCTCATTGGCTTAAGTGTTTTACATTAAATTCTCTTTTGGCTTTTCTGGCCTAACTTTTCTGACAAGGGAACAAATGATAGAATATTGTTGGTAGATCACAAGTAGAGAAATCACTGGGATTAGGGGAAATGCTTCACAGATGTTCCTGAAACTACAGCCAAATTGAGTGGATTCTTGCCCCTTTACGTGCTGGGAGCTTGGGAGATTACTGTCTATTGTTAACTGCTCTGCTCCAGGTTGCATTCACTCCCAGTATCTCCTGGGGACAGGCTTGTTTAACCCTGTCATACTTTAATGATGAGGGCCATTTGACACGACAGAATGTGTAAGGCTTTGGAGAGATTTTTAGTTTGAAATTTTCTTTATATAAAGGGTCTTGATACTGTATTTAGCAAATACTTCCTTTAAATATAGCTTGTTAAAAGTAAAAGTGAGTATGGCAGAGTTCACAATTAACTTCTGGTTAAATCCACTTATGGCTTTGGTGGATTTTTTGCCAGGCCCCCACGTTTTCCTTAGTCTCCCCACATAGCGACTGAGATAGCATCTCTTATATATCAGATCTGAAGATGAAATACCCGAGTTGATTGTTCCGCATCACATGGAGTCCTGTCTTCCTTGGACGGTGCACTGTGGTCCTGCCTTCTGAGTTGGCATGGAGTCATCCTTGGTGCAGGGCATGCTGAGCTAGTTCCCAGCAAAAAACAGCGACAACTCGATACCCAGGTTGTTGCATCGGCCACTGTGTTTATTTATCATTTTTACAGATAGTTTTTAAGGGAGGGATTTCACCAGCACGTTTGCTGTTTCAGTTCATGTTCAGCTGTGACTCATTCTACTCTTAACTCCATTTTGCTTGGAAATTTTTTTGTGCTAGAAAATGTCACTTTCAACCAGGGGAGGGGAAATTCTGATTTGGGATCAGAATAGCCAAGATACTGTAGTGATAATCGGGCATCACCTTTGACTCGAGAAAAAAATAGAGAACCCCTTACAAAGGAAAGTGTTGAAAAAGACAGTGATTCTTATAAACAGGTGGGGGAAAGGAAAGTCACCTCTGAGCTTTACTGTGGGAAGGAGGTGGGGTGTGGATCAGGGAAATTACTATAGAATTTCTATACATGGCAGGGTAAGGGCCTCTGGACTTCCCCACGTGTTGCCGTATCCACCGAGACAGCTCTAGTGAATTGCCTCACGATTAGTGTATGAATAGAGAGAAAGACGCTGAAACTCTCACACTTGATCCTGAAAGGCCCATCTTCATGTATAATCAGCCACAGATGTCTGTATGTGATTATATATTCCCATAGTGAGCAAATGATAAATGTAAATGAGAACCGTGATAAAATTTTGCCTCGCTTGCTTGCACATTTTCAGAATAGAATTAAAAGCACATGCCACTGTCAGTAGTTAACTGTGAGGTTCATGTTAGGTTTTTATAAGACTTTGGCAGAAACATAAAACATGTTTTAGTGTCAAAGTCTTCCCTCTTCCCCTCCCTTCCTTCCTTCTTCCCTTCCTCCCTTCCCTTTGGAAACGAAAGGAAACTCTCTAGGTGCTGACTCATCTCTTTTCAAAACTAGGGATAATTCCAACCTCAACACAGATTAAATTAATTTTTGTTTTTCTAGTACCTGAAATTGTACCTGAGTTATACTAGATAATTGCTTTCTAATATCTTTCTTCAAATAAAATTCAAAGGATAAATGTCTACGAGGCACTATTTCACTACCCCAAACAGGAGGATATGTGTGGAGGTGGGGTATAGGAAGGGAGACAGAGGTCAAGTTAGGGGAGCAATCATAATATGACTTCAGTCAGTGGATTGGTACATGGTAAATCTTTGTCCTCCACATAGTGCCAAAGGCCCAGAAAAGCCACTGTACTGCCTAAAGAATTTCTTATTCATTTAGCCACTTGTACTTAAGCTAAAACTAATGTGTTCCTCTTTTAAATTCATTAGGCTGTGCATTATGCCCACAGATAAAGCAGCTTTCATTTAAAAAATGATGACAAAAGCTTAAGTTATTATAGGGACGTTAAAAAAAATGAGGAAACCAAACAGTCTTCCTCTGATTAAGGGGAATTCTTAACACGAGTTCTCTTTCCAATCACATTTGTTTATGAGTATTGAAACTTAAAATGAGTAAATTGTCTTCCAAATAACATTCTGCATTTTCCATCTATTCCTCTTATATCTGCTATCAGGAACAAAACAAACATAGCTTCATTCTGTCCATCAGTTTTGTATAATGTAGACATTTTCAGTGCTTAAAAATTCAAATTGGTTATTCCTTTCAAAGCTTTAACAGTGTGGGAGGTAAAGGGTCTGTTTAATATAGTTATCCAAGAGCTTAATTCCAGTTTGGAAAAAAATTCCGTGATGGTGTTGAATTCCTTGGAAAGGAGTATGCTGGGTTTCTAACACGTTCCAAAGCTTGTGCATTTGACAATGGACATGACCAGGGCGGGTCTCCTGTCTCCAATTTCAGCAGCAGTTCATTTCTCTTTTCTTACATAACCATCAAGATTCGAGTTTCTGCTTTTTAGAGTTCACGTTTACATTTTTCCCCCTCCTAACTTAAACACTGCATACTTTTTTCTAAAGAAAAACATATTTTCTATGAGATACATATATAGTATTTATTTTTCTTGTTTACTAAGGTCTTTAGAATTGAAGAAGGGTCTCTAGAGTGCCATGTCCTCATACCTTCTACCTCATCAGCGTAGAATCAGGTGTCTGCAGTCTCTACAGGGTTCTGAGTTGCTTCCCCATTCCACATGGGCCCCATACCTACTGTTCCTGTTTGGGACCAAATGCCATGGTGGTCCCAGACCACCAACAGGGGCCCAGAGAGTTTGAAGACTAATGTCTGCATAATTGAGTCCCAAGATCCTTCCTCTCTCAGGAAGGATCCCTCCTCCACTCTCTGATTTTGATCTCTGTCTTCTCCATCTGGACCTAGGTTCCTAGGTTTCCTCTTGTGTAAAATGGGGATAGTAGCCCTCATGAAGGCTTATGTTGAGACTAGTGGTAATGTATATTAAGTACATAGCACAGAGCCTGGCACTAAGTGGGCTCTTGAGGAATGTCAGCTATTTTTATTAATGATAGCCTATCCCATTATAACTGTCAGCATCATTATATGTTGAAGGGGGAGGAGTCTCAGGAGAGTATCTTGCGGGGTTTTATTTAATAATGATTCCATTATACAGGGTGATCTAATCTGATGCTCATTTTGTTTGGCTACACTTTGTTCTCTGGTACAATTTGTACTGTAGCCATTCTGGACTGATTTAAAGTGAAGTTTAAATCCTTGATTTTGCAGGCAATTATTCCCTCGTTTAAAAGATACAGTTCTATTTTATTGATTTGTAATAAGGTAAATTATCAAACCCTGTTGAATTCTTATACCCTTTTTTGAAGGTCCTTTTTCTCATTTGCTTCTTGGCCTTGGGCCAGTGAATCAAAGCATCTCAGGTAATGAGGAAGCAGAAGCTTTGGCTTTGTCTTGCTCAAAAAATTGGGCACGTTACCCAGGCAGCATTTCTGTCATTGGATTCTCCTTTTGTCTCCTTTAAGTCTTCTTCACCCTACTCCTCTCTGTTAACTTTACCCACAATACAAAAACATACATGTACACTTTTTAATGGCTTCTTAAGTTTAACAAATATTTTAGTGCTTACAGTACACTGGGCCCTGAAGTTGTCATTTTTTTCCCTTTCTCTCTCTCTTGTTAAGAAGTGAAGCTGGAGTGGCTTTTCCTTATCAGCAAAGGAATTTTAGAAAAGAAAGAAATAGCATGTGATCTTTGGTTGACTTCCAGAATGTTCTTTAAGCCAGTGTTTTTCATTGTGGATTGCAGCCCATTATTGGGTCATGGAGTCAGTTTAGTGTGTCCAGACCAATCTATCTTTGGACGAAGGGGAAGAGACTACACCAGAACATAAGAATAGAAAAGAAAATATATTGTTTGCAAAATATGCAAACAGCTCATACAATTCAACAACAACAAAACAAAACCACCCAACTGAAAAATGGGTAGAAGACCTAAATAGACACTCCTCCAGAGAAGATATACAGGTGGCCATTAGACACACAAAAAGATAGACATTCAACAGCTCTTATTATTAGAGAAATGCAAATCAAAACTGTAATGAGCTATTACCTCACACCAGTCAGAATGGCCATCATTAAAAGTCTACAAGTAACAAGTGCTGGAGAAGATGTGGAGAAAAGGAAACCCTCCTACATTGTTGGTGGGAATGTAAACTGGTGAAGCCACTATGGAGGATTGTCTGGAGGTTCCTTAAAAAACTAAAAGCTACCATATGATCCAGCAATCCCACTCCTGGGTGTGTGTCCAGAGAAAAACATGATTCAAAAGGATACCTGCAACCCCAGTGTTCACTTACGTAGAATCTAAAATATGATGCAAATCAACATACCTACTAAATGAAACAGACTCACAGATAATAGAGAACAGAGTTGTGATGCAGGGTAGAGGAGGAAAGGAATGGGAGTTTGGGATTAGCAGAGGCAAACTATTATATAGGATGGGAAAATGACAAGTTCCAACTGTATAGCACAGCAAAGTATATTGAATAACATGACAAACCTTAATGGAAAAGAGTATATTTATGTATATGTATAACTAAGATTATGGCATCTGGTCCCATCACTCCTTGGCAAATAGATGGGGAAAAAGTAGAAACAGTGGCAGATTTTATTTTCTTGGGCTCCAAAATAACAGTGGACAATTACTGAACCCATGAAATTAAAAGATGCTTGCTCCTTGGTAGAAAAGCTATGACAATATTAGCATATTAAAAAACAGAGACATCACTTTGCCAACAAAGGTCCATATAATCAAAGCTATGGTCCAGTAGTCCTGTATGGATGTGAGAGCTGGACCATAAAGAAGACTCTTAGCATGTAAGAATTGATGCTTTCAAATTGTGGTGTTGGAGAAGACCCTTGAGAGTCCCTTGGATAGCAAGGAGGTCAAACCAGTCAATCCTAAAGGAAATCAACTGTGATTACTCATTGGAAGGACTGATGCTGAAGCTCTAATCCTTTGGCCTCCTGATGTGAAGAGCCCACTCATTGGAAAAGACCTTGATGCTGGGAAAGATTGAGGGCAAGAGGAGAAGGGGGTGACAGAGGATGAGATGGTTGGATGGCATCATCAAATCAATGGACATGAGTTTGAGCAAACGCAGAAGATAGTGAAGGACAGGGAAGCCTGGTGTGCCACCACTGATGGGGTCGCAAAGAGCTGGACATGACTGAGCCACTAAAACAACAACAGCAGCAACATGGAGACTGTATTTAATTGAATAAATTATTTTTGTGTGTGTGAAAAAAACTAGACTTTTTAACTCAGGCTTTTGTTGATGGAAGGCTTCCACTGCTAGTTTGACTTGCTGTGTTTCTGTAAGGTAATAAACCTATTTTGGGTAATAAACCTATAGTCTGTCTCCTTTTTTTGTTTTTCTGCTTTCTCTCTCTCTAAGTCCACTTAGAGAGGGAAGAACAACCATTCTAGTTGTTGGAGCAATGGCAAAAGGTCCCACACAGCAGAGATGTCTATAACATATGGTTTTTGTGGTTGTTGCCAAAGTTTTAAGAAAATTATGGTTTCTGAAGGAAGTAAAACTTCCCTATATGAAATATTCAGTTTCCACTCCTCCTCCCAACCTGGGATGTTATATTGGTTCTCCTAATATACCCACAGAATTTTTATCTCGTTTCATGTATGTTTTTAAAAATCATCTAGAATCCTAAGCCTATCAGGTAACAGAACCTTAAATTATAGGTAACAGAACTTTTAATTCAATTCTGTTTCTCTAGAAGAGACTGTATTACTATCTTTTCTTCATTCTAAAAAGAAAAGCCATCTGTTTTATGTGTGCTAAGTACTGTGTTTTTGATTTGTTCTTTTCTCAATCATTTAATTTAGTGTTTGTGTGCCTTCCCTCCCTCCCTCTCTTTTTTTCCCCTCCCTTCCTTCCTTTCTTCCCTCCCTGCTGCTGCTGCTGCTAAGTCACTTCAGTCATGTCCAACTCTGTGTGACCCCATAGATGGCAGCCCACCAAGCTCCCCCGTCCCTGGGATTCTCCAGGCAAGAACACTGGAGTGGGTTGACATTTCCTTCTCCAATGCATGAAAGTGAAAAGTGAAAGTGAAGTCGCTCAGTCGTGTCCGACTCTTAGTGACCCTATGGACTGCAGCCTACCAGGCTCCTCTGCCCATGGGATTTTCCAGGCAGGAGTACTGGAGTGGGTTGCCATTGCCTTCTCCATTCTTCCCTCCCTAAAGTTATCCAAATATGTAGCTTAATTTGTTAGGCATTAAGATGCATTCCAGTAGGATCGGTTTGGAAATATGTCAACCTGATTGTTTTCAGAAGTAGAAGTGATTAATCAGTGCCAATAAGTATTTATTGAGTGCCTATCATGTTCTTGGCAAACAGGAGGGAAGGTTACAAAGAAAATAGCTTGTAAAAGATGAAGCTTCACTTCCCTTCATCCCTTTGAACATGTATTGGGCACCTAGTTAATCAGCTGCATACTCTGCCAGATACTCTGCCTAAATTGAATCGGGAAGGCAAAACTTATCATATGAAGCAACAAGAATAATTAAATGCCACCACTAATGGTATTCTAAATTTGGTAGAAATTTAGGGTTGAGAATGAGCAGAGTTGACCCAGATGTCTGGAGGACAGAGGAAGTGGAGTTACTGGGCTACTTAAGTCAGTGTCAGGATTCCAGGGGGAAGGATGGAGAATGTTCCAGCTGGCAGGGGAATCCTAGAAAGACAGGGAATATCAGAGGGCAACATGAGGGAAGCATTTCTGAGGGTATGTACTGAGGCACTGTGAAAAATAGGGTTAGATCGCTATGAAAAGTAGGGTTAGATATATTGGGTGAGGCCATGTATTTTAAGGTGGGTAATTGTAGAGACTCAGAAGCTAAAAAGGCACTCCACATCCTGAGGTGCCTACCATCTACTCTGGGAGAAGGGATTATAAATAACTAACCAGAATGTCCTGTGAGTACCATGATGGAGGTGGAAGAGGTATAAGCAAAAACCTTGGAGTCACCGTGTCAGTGGCTACTCTTGAGCTATATTGGTACTGCTCTGGCTTAGAGCTTGACAGCATTGCTGACTCAGTGACACTTCCTTTTGGAAGCCTGGCTCCTGACTTGCTAGCATATTTCACCCGTAAGTTCACCAGATCTTCCTTTCCCAAACTGCCCCCAGTTGATTCTGAAGCTGCAAGACAGTAATAGCAAGGTATGTACGTTACTGAGATATTCCCGCAAGATAGTAATAGCCAGGTATATATATCTCCAGCTTGAGATCCTGAATATGCTTCTCCTTCAAGGCCAGGGTGTGGTTGGGGATCTGTCCAGGGACTTGCCCTCTGCCTCAGGCTCCCACATTAGTGGTGGAGATGTTTTCTTTAAAGCAACTGTTGAAAATAATTATTCACATTATTTAATGTCTGAGTCTCCATTTATCTGACTTTTCTGTCTGCTTATTTATTTACCTACTTGATGTTGCTTATGGAGGTATCAGTCAGCTTTTGCTGATACACAGCCCCCAAATCTTAGTGGTTTACAACAGTAACACACATTTAATTCTTGCAGCTAAAGGTTGATCATATCCTTGGTCAGTTTTCTGTCAAATCCATTTCTTCCGACTCTTTTCCTGCCCAGGCTCCCAGGTCAGCTGGCTTTAGACTGAGTTCAACCAGTTAGAGACATTGGAGGGAGATTGGAGGAGAAGAGTAGGGGAGAAACAAGGTATTTCTCCTTCCTTTTGGCCCCAGGTGGCTTCTTCAGCAGACTGTTTTCTCCAGAGCTCCAGCTCCCACTTGTCAGGGGCACAGTGGTTCCACCCTTTTATCAGGTCTAGGCCTTCAGCTCCAGTAACTGTCTCCTTTTGTCTCTCTGGTTTGGGAGTGGTAATGGTTCCCTGCTGTTGCAGCAGAAAGGTTTACTTTTATCATCCCCTCTTTGCTGTACTTAGTTGCTTAGTCGTGTCCAACTCTTTGCAACCCCATGGACTGAGGCCACCAGGTCCTCTGTCTGTGGGGATTCTCCATGTGGGTTGCCATGTCCTCCTCCAGGGGATCTTCCCAACTCAGGGGTCAAACCCAGGTCTCCCACATTGCAGGTGGATTCTTTACCATCTGAGCGACCGGGGAAGCCCAGGGAAGCCCCTCTTTAGTGCTCAGCAATTTCATGGCTTGTATAACCAATTTCCTGTATTAAATTCCTCCTCTGTAAATACTTGAAGTGGTTTCTCTTTCCTGATTAGACCTTAACTGATGCGTTGTTTCAAAAAAGGAGTATTTATTTTGTCTTTATGTTGTTTTTTTCTATAGTGCAGCCTCAGATCTAGATATCAACCCATTTTATTATCCCACAAAATATCTCCTAGTAAAGCAATGTAATGTGAAAAGAACACTAGGTTTGGAACCTAACTGAAGTCCCAGAACAGTCTATCAGCTGGTCATATTTTAATCTTTTGTGATCATTTGTAGTTATTTCCAACATAGTTTCTTTCTCATTATAAACTTAGAATTGGAAGCTGCACCTACAATTATAAAGTTGTATAAAGCAGTCATCTCATGTTGGAAGAAATTTATGTGCAGTTAAAGACTATTCTCTCAATGACCAGGAAATACACTTGACCACTGATGATACCCTAGGTATCCTAGATTTTTTGGTTCTTCCTAGCTTTCCTTTGGAACCAAAAGTATGTTCCCTGGGGCAGCATGAGTTATCATAATTCCTGTCTTGCAGGCTGACACGAGATGGATTTCCGTTGTAAGAGCAAAAGTTGCCTCTTGCCCCTTCCTCCTTGAATACCCCTTATTTTGGGCCTTGCCTGAGGAGAGAGGTTGGCTTTGATTCAAAACAGACTTGGTGTGATGGAGTCTTTCCAGTTTGAAAGATTCCAAGATGATCAGATCTGTTTCATATTAGTCTAGAATAAGAATTCTGTATGGAATGGCCAGGCTTCAGCAATATGTGAACCGTGAACTTCCTGATGTTCAAGCTGGTTTTAGAAAAGGCAGAGGAACCAGAGATCAAATTGCCAACATCCGCTGGATCATGGAAAAAGCAAGAGAGTTCCAGAAAAACATTTCTGCTTTATTGACTATGCCAAAGCCTTTGACTGTGTGGATCACAATAAACTATGGAAAATTCTGAAAGAGATGGGAATACCAGACCACCTGATCTGCCTCTTGAGAAACCTATAAGCAGGTCAGGAAGCAACAGTTAGAACTGGTCATGGAACAACAGACTGGTTCCAAATAGGAAAAGGAGTACGTCAAGGCTGCATATTGTCACCATGTTTATTTAACTTATATGCAGAGTACATCATGAGAAATGCTGGACTGGAAGAAACACAAGCTGGAATCAAGATTGCCGGGAGAAATATCAATAACCTCAGATATGCAGATGACACGACTCTTATGGCAGAAAGTGAAGAGGGGCTAAAAAGCCTCTTGATGAAAGTGAAAGTGAAGAGTGAAAAGGTTGGCTTAAAGCTCAACATTCAGAAAACGAAGATCATGGCATCTGGTCCCATCACTGCATGGGAAATAGATGGGGAAACAGTGGAAACAGTGTCAGACTTTGTTTTTCTGGGCTCCAAAATCACTGCAGATGGTGACTGCAGCCATGAAATTAAAAGATGCTTACTCCTTGGAAGGAAAGTTATGACCAACCTAGATAGCATATTCAAAAGCAGAGACATTACTTTACCAACAAAGGTTCGCCTAGTCAAGGCTATGGTCTTTCCTGTGGTCATGTATGGATGTGAGAGCTGGACTGTGAAGAAGGCTGAGCGCCGAAGAATTGATGCTTTTGAACTGTGGTGTTGGAGAAGACTCTTGAGAGTCCCTTGGACTGCAAGAAGATCCAACCAGTCCATTCTGAAGGAGATCAATCCTGGAATTTCTTTAGAAGGAATGATGCTAAAGCTGAAACTCCAGTATTTTGGCCACCTCATGCGAAGAGTTGACTCATTGGAGAAGACTCTGATGCTGGGAGGGATTGAGGGCAGGAGGAGAAGGGGACGACAGAGGATGAGATGGCTGGATGGCATCACTGACTCGATGGATGTGAGTCTGAGTGACCTCCGGGAGCTGGTGATGGACAGGGAGGCCTGGCGTGCTACGGTTCATGGGGTCGCAAAGAGTCGGACACGACTGAGCGACTGATCTGATCTGATCTATACCAAACATACTGAAAGGGCTCACAGAACTAATACCTAGTATTCAGGTCCACCCAGAGTAGACCCATCCTCCTTTTGTGATCTAGAGATGACCTAGAGCTAGGTTCAACTTTCATTGCTCTTTCGGAAAGTGCTTCTTCCCAGATCCTTTGTAATCTAAATTCTTGGTGGATAGCCAAGTGAAACGAGCTAGGCAGGCACAGATAAACATCCCTGCTTTGCTCTTCCTAGCCTGTCGTCTTGGACAGGTTACTCCTTTGAGCCTCAGGTTCTCTGATAGTGAAATGGGGCATAATAATGGCTATTTCTTGTGGTTATACCTGGAACATAGTAGGTACACATTAAAGGGTAGCTCCTTAATATTTCATCAGTAGCAGACAAAAGAGTTGAGTAAGGGGCTCAAGGTTGTACAGATGAGCTCCAGAGGGTATCTGAGCCTTTTAGTCTTTGCTCATATAACTTAAAAATGATAGTTTTCATTTGCATTTTTTAATTTTAAATTAATTTTTTAATTGGAGTATAACAGATTCACAATGTCTGTGTTAGTTTCTAGCAAAAATTATTTTTGATATTACCATTCTTTGTAAATGTGATGTTTGCTTATTTTGATTTTTACCTGGTCATCACAGCTCTTAGAGTTCAGAGAAACTATCACACTTGACCAAGACTATCACTTATATATTCAAGTGCTGGGAGGGTAGAATGAGTCCTTTTTTTTTTTTTTAAGACTGTTTTAAATCCTAAGCCAAATCGGTTTCTAAACAACAGTGAAAAATTGCTATTACCATTTTTGCCATTTGTGATAGACAAATGCCGCTTGTTTTCTCTGAGCCTTTGGGGAGATAATTATACACTTGCTTATGGAAAAGATAGAATTAAAGCAGGCAGTTTCATATCTTAGGAAATCATGTTTTCTGTTGGTTCATCATACTTCATGCTTCTGAAGAACAAACCTTAGAGTATTATCTTTAACAAAAGATGTAAGTATGACATGGGATTTTCACATTATAAGATTTTGGGGCCTATTGGCCTGAGAGCTCCCTGAGGCCCGTAACTTTTCATCTTTGTATTCCTTAGCACATAGCATCTTTTCAGGCTCAGGACTTCGTGTCAGATGAATACTGAAATTTGTCTTTTCATTAGTAAACTTGATTTTCATTCATGTGACTTATCTGCCTAAGCTCAGCTTCCTTGTATCTGTCATATGTGGTTGAGCACTGTTATAGCAGTGTCTTTTATGTAGACAAAATGGAGCTGTCTCAGTCAGTTTTCTGTTTTATAATTTTAGTCATGGATTATACTCACAGACAGGCTGAGGAACCAGTTGCAAAGTCGAAAAGAGGGCCATGTCTGCCACTTTTCTGTGCTCAATATATCATAATTTTCAAACATGGACTGCAACACTGAGGCCTGCAGAGGCTTATTTGAAGTCAATTCAGTATCCATTTTTCTGAGTGCACAACTTTTTTCTGTCACTTTCAGAAATTCATTCAAAGAACACCAGTCCAATGGGTGTGATCTCTTCTGTTCCCAGAATGGCCAGTGACATTTTTCTTCACCTTCTTTGTTCTGCTGATAGACCATCTGGGGTTAAAAATACACAGTCATTGTGTATCACGTTTCTTAACTTCTTTGCATCACTGTTGTATGCATTTCCTGACCCAATGACTGCGCTGTCCACACCGGGTGCGCTGACATCGTGACCACCAGATGTGGAAATCCTGCTCCGGGCTTGTCCGAGAACATCGCTGAAATGACAGTGTGTCTGTAAAATGATCACGTGCTTGGAGAGTTCTGCTTTTTTTCACTTTAGTAACTGAGGGTTACAGTTAGGGTGTTGCCAGTGTACTTTTTGGATCAGTCAGAAACTGGGTAGATGAGTTTTAGCATTTTAAAATACCACCTTTTCAATTGCAGAGGTCAAGTTTTCAACTTGATGATCAGGTTTGTTTTGTGTAGTTTTTTTCTCAGCTGTTTATATGTGGCAACACTTGGCCTGGATCCACCCCTCCACGCCCAAGAACCTGAAATTATCTATTCTCTGTACCCCCGAGTTTACTTTTAAAATAATCTGTATATACCTGCTGTTTGTTTTTTTCTGAACCACATTGTAATATGGAACCTTAAGTAGAAAGATGAGTTAAAAATACACAAAGCAAATTATTCACGAGGGCCACTTGTCCCCTTTGTGGTTTGTGGGGATATCGTGAGCCTCGACTAAGCAGCTTTTCAAGTTCAGCGAGCTCCCTTTATTAAAGCTTGCACTGTTGCCCTCTTCTGTTTTACAGCTGATTGGATTAATTGAATAAGATTAATAAATTATAGTATGGCAAACTCAGAATTATCTTGTTAATTAAGGACAGGGATAGCATGGAAAGATGCCTTTCCTCCTGGGTGTGTCCTGCCGATGCCCCCAGGACACATTGTGTGAAAGCAAGCTCATGTTTCTTTATCCCTTTTTTTGGTCTTCCCACACATTTTCTTGCAGGTGACAGCAAATAAACTGAATCTGAGGAATTAGAAAAGGGACACATTTGTCTAGGCTGTTTTGTAGATAATGGTTGCAGTCTTCAGTTCAAGACTCTTCAGGAGTGTATGAAATTGGTTATTTGGTGTGCCTTTTTACGCTTTCCCCTGCATAGAAACAGTATTATATTCAAGGGTAAGATTTTGTAGGAGCAGTCCCCCAAAGCTTCTTTTTTTAAAAAAAATTATTTATTATTTGGCTGCACTGGGTCTTCATTGAGGCATACCGGTTCCTTAGTAGTGGCATGTGGGATCTATTTCCCTGACCAGGGATTGAACCCAGGCCCCCTGCATTGGGAGCTCAGGGTCTTAGCTACTGGACCATCAGGGAAGTCCCCCCCAAAACTTCTTTAATCCAGAATTTGAAGTTTAGTTTCAGTGACTACTACTTCATCTCTAGCATTTGTAACATTTTCTTCAAAATTGCTTAATGTAAAGAAATGTGGGAATATGTGAACATTTTAAGTTCATAAATTTGAAAATCACCTCACAGTAATGTACTTACCCTAACAGTAATGTACTTACCCTAACATAACCGCTTTACTCATGTGAAGAGTTGACTCATTGGAGAAGACTCTGATGCTGGGAGGGATTGGGGGCAAGAGGAGAAGGGGACGACAGAGGATGAGATGGCTGGATGGCATCACTGACTCGATGTATGTGGGTCTCAGTGACCTCTGGGAGTTGGTGATGGACAGGGAGGCCTGGCGTGCTGCGATACATGGGGTCACAAAGAGTCGGACACGACTGAACGACTGATCTGATCTGATCTGAACTGCTTTACTGTTTTACATGTTGCTTCCCATATGTACATATATTTTCTACATATTTACAGACATAATGCCTTTTATATTTTGCTGCTGCTGCTGCTAAGTCGCTTCAGTCGTGTCCAACTCTGTGCGACCCCATAGACGGCAGCCCACCAGGCTCCCCCATCCCTGGGATTCTCCAAGCAAGAACACAGGAATGGGTTGCCATTTCCTTCTTCAATGCGTGAAAGTGTAAAGTGAAAGTGAAGTCATTCAGTCGTGTCGGACTCTTCGCAACCCCATGGGTCTTTGCTACTTTTTATCAAATTAGAACATAAATACTTTCCAAGTTTCTGTGTATTCTTGATAATGATCAAGGATTGCTTTTAATAGAAAATACTCTTTCATGGTGAGAAAGAAGCAAAGCTTTCAGTGACCTCTCTAGCATTGGAAATAGGGGAGGAGCTGTCGGTGGGGAGGCAGGGCTGGGGGCGGCTAGCGGATGCCCTTTTCAAGGAAGTGTCTGTCTGTAGCTGCCTAAGAGAGAATGTAACTCTTGGTCACTCACTCCTGGTGTTCTGTGGTAAATAATGTTCTGCTCCAGACTCAAGAAGACTTCCAAATGAGTTGTTTGCATTTTATATACCTGTTGGTTGGGGCAAATGCCTGATTGTGTTCTCAGTTACGTCAAACTCTTTATGACCCTATGGACTTTAGACCACCAGGCTCCTCTGTCCATAGAATTGTCCAGCAAGAGTACTGGAGTGGGTTGCCATTTCTTTCTCCAGGGGATCTTCCTGACCCAGGGATCGAACCCACATCTCCTCTGACTCCTGCATTGGCAGGCAGATTCTTTTACCACTGAGTCACGTGGGGAGCCCAAACTGCCTGATTATGACTTGTTTAAAGAACATATTTATAACTTTGCAACACTTGCCTGAGAAGGACAGGTGTTAACAGACATTCTGTGATCCTTAACATACTTCTCTAGGATTTGAAAAGAGCTGTCTATTTTGAACAAAATGGGTAGAAAGAAATTTCAGGTAAATAATTCTCCTATCTAAGATGGAGGACCAGTTGGAGGAAACCGTGGAGGTAGTTTCTTGCTCTAATGCCTGAGGCCTTAGTTATTGGCGTGGGGGTAGGGGACCTTGAATGGGGTTTTCCACTTTGAAGTTGGTTTTATAAAAACACGCTGATTCCCAGAAAGGTGGAAATCTACTCCCAATCCACCTTACATAACTTTTGCACACATAGCCTAAAATCTCACCACTGAAGAGTCAGACTTTAAGGCAAAGAAGGTGAGTTTCTTTTAAAATACAGATAAACCTGAAAAGGTCTGTCTGTTAAATAGATTTTTTCAATCAATTTTAGAAAACTGTTTTATGTGGCACTGGATGAATCTCCCAACCATTAAAGTATAGAATGACTTTAAATATATATATATATATATTTGGCTGCACTGGATCTTAGTTGCGGCACATGGGATCTCTAGTTGCAGCATGTGGGATCTAGTTCCCCCACCAGGGATCTAACCTGGCCCCCCTGCATTGAGAGCATGGAGTCTTAGCCACCAGACCATCAGGGAAGCCTCTAGGATGGCTTTTTAAAAATAATCTCTTGTCAGTATTGTGTAGGTCTCCTCCCCACTGAATCCCTCCAAGACACAGGGCTTTGGAAGTAGAAAGAATGATTGAAAATGAATTCACTGTAACATATTTTTGTAACCCACTCATTTTATGCTTTGAATCTAGTTATTACTCATTCTTTGTGTATTTGAAGTTTAAAGTGGCAATTAGCCAGGGGACAGGGGAGAAAATAAAATATGACATGCTGCATCATTGGTCCAGACCACATCCATAAGTTAGAGAAGATCTTGGATTTACCAACCAGTTGTAACATTGTTTTCTGTTTTAAAAATCAAACCAAGGAAGTAGTAGGTGGCATAATCCTTTTTCACCTTATAAAGTTACAAAACTGTCTCAAGTATTTAAAGATGGCTGACTATATATATACATGAGATGTGCATTATAGGCTGGTGGAAGTATTTCCTATATACATGAAAGTTCTGGATGTTGTCAACTTTGAACTTTTGTATCATAGGGAAGTATGTTTACAGATCAGGCCGATATAATCATCTGAAAAAAATTTTCAGTTTTGATTAGGAGCACTATATTCTGTTTGTGCCATTTTTGTGGATTTTTGTCTCATCCTTTTGCTCGCATACACCCCATCTGTTTTTTAACCCTACTCATTAGCAATAGCTTATTATAATTATCCATCTGCCACCCTGACTGCAGAGAGCTGTTAGTGCTGCTTTATTTTACTCTTCTTTTGTGGCATCGATGTTGGTTTTGATCAAGAAAAGGCGTTTTTGCTAACTAGATTCAGAGCAGTGTGAGTTTGCAGCTATGTTTGTTTATTTTGTAATCTCTGATCACTTTCCTTTTATCTAACGAAAAGTCAATGGGAAAAGAGGATGGGAGGGGTGAGGGTGGGTACTGCAGGAGACAGTGTAAGACTTTAGATGATTCTTCTCTTCAGCCTCCAGTAATTTGGTATAGACCCTTACCTGTTCCCCATTAAAAGCTGATTTATGTTAACTGGATGAAGAAATTTTTACATTTTGTACCAATGTAAAAGCTGAAATCTTAAACAAGAGATTTGGAAATTTTCCTGGAAAATACTCAATAATAAAATTGTAGCTGGACTTCCCTAATAGCGCAGTGGGTAAGAATCCTCCTGCCAATCCAGGGAACACAGGTTCAACCCCTGGTCTGAGAAGATTCCACACGCTACAGAATAACTAAACCCATATACCACAACTACTGAGCCTCCACTCTGGAGTCCACAAACCACAACTATTGAGCCTGTGTGCTGCAACTACTGGAGCCCGTGGGCCCAGAGCCTTAGAGCCTGTGCTCCACAGTAAGAGAAGCCTCTATAATGAGAAACCTGCACCCCCTCTTGCTGCAACTGTAGAAAAGCCCAGGCAGCAACAAAACTCAGTGCAGTCAAAAAAAAAAGATTGTAGCTAAGGTTTATTTCAGCCCTAGCTGCTGACTAGTATATCACATTGATAACAATCTTTTTTTTTTTTTTTTTTGGTTTTCCTCTTTTAAGAACTCAATCTTTTCTCAAAAGGAAAATATACATTTTGTTTTTAGTTAGTTACACCATGTAATGTTGTTACTTAGTTTTTTTTTTCTTTATAGTTTTCATTTACCTCCAAATGAATGGAAAATGTGATACATGTCAAAACTTGGAAAAATTTAAAGGATCAGTTTTGCTACATTTTTGGTGCAACATCATTGGAATGTAGTTGTAATTTTTTCCAGTGGTAATTCCAGTGATTTGGCAGTATGGTTTTCCCATAGCATTAATATGTAGAATTGAGATTTTTTATCTTTTTTATCTTCATCTTTCGAATAACCACAGTATTCCCTTCACCGTTAAATGAAGCAGACCTGACCCTGAGTTGTCAAAGTACAAACAAATTCCTGGGTTGGGACTCTAGTGGATGCCATTATAAAGGTACACCATCAGAAACAGTGGATAGAGCAGAAGAGATGCAACTGGTTTCATTGGGGGGCAGTTTGGTTTGGTTTTGGGGGTGATCATTAGTTAATAATGAGAAAAAAGAACTCTTAGAGGCATTCTAAACTTTTCTAACTACAAGGAATTCTGGTTCGTAGGTTTTTTATGAAAAGAGATTTTATTGAAGGGAAAACATCTGTTCATTGAAAGCCTTTAAAATCCACATTTTGACAACTTCAAGCACATTGCTATTTCCAGATTGAGTAACACTCAAAACACATTTCCTTTTGAAAGTGCACAGTTTGCAAAAGAGACTTGTGCATTCTTTGGCCATTCTTAAATGGTGAGTTGAATGCTGGATGATCACTGCTGGCTCCTTAATCAGATTTAAACATGCTCAGTCCTTCCTAGGTGTTTCTGCATACTTTATATGAGTTGTTGTAGCTGTGTTATTACATCTTCTTTGCCAGTTGTTTTTCTTTCTTGACGTTTTGGCTGTTCTAGCATTAAAAAACTTTAATTTGTAATTCAGTTATATTAGAATCCCAGAGATGGCGGAGCGTGGCAGGCTGCCATCTATGGGGTCGCTCAGAGTTGGACATGAGTGAAGTGACTTAGCAGCAGCAGCAGTTATCATTTGGCATTGTGGTGATTTATTATTTTGGCTTTTCATTGCCCAAAGATATTTTAAAGGTTAATTGTATCTTTATATTTTAATCTATAAAGGCCTTTGAAATTCTCAGAGATTCCTTAAAACTATTCTTAAATGTTCTGTTTTTGTATCTGTCATGCATATATTTATGGCTTGAAGAAAAATAAGTAAATTCTTCCTAATAGCTAGAATTAGTTTACGAATTTGTCATCTTTTGTTGGTGTGATTAGATTTTATGGGTTCAGCTGTCTTGTGAAGAATGCCAAGAATTGGATTTAATTCAGTAACAAGTAGGAAATTCCAAAACAGTATAAAGATGTGCAGTTTTTCAGCAGGAAATGGTGATAAGTGTCAGTGTTGATTTACACCATAAATGAGGTTTCATTTGCCACTTCCTATTCACCAAGTAGAAGAACCAAAGAAATCTGAAAACGTCTAGTCTGCCTTCTTTTTTAGTATATCAGGTGTTCTTTTCTCTAAGGGCAAATTATATTCACAGACCTCTTGTTAGTCCACCTTAAAAAAAAATCCCCCTTTTCCAGTGTTGGATTTAACAAAACTTACATCTTTTGCTGCCAGTGATCATTTCAAACTGTTGTCACAGTGTCTTCTAAATTTACTTTTAATATGTTTTTCCTCTTGAACTTTAGATTTTCTAATTTTCAAATAAGAAAACAGATATTATATTTGAATACAAACGAATAAGACAAAAAATAGTTCTAAATATGTGCAGCAAAGTTGGCACTTGGTGGAAATATGGCCTTTATGAACTTATAGGATGTGCTTCTTAAAAAGAAAAATAACTTGATCTCCTCTCTTTCAATCTAAGTAGCATTCTTAACTGTATTTCTGCCTTTACACATTGTTTTTCTAAGTCCTTCCTTTATTTTGGAAAAAAAAATATTTTAAAGCTTCAATCTATGACTCATATTTTTTCCTATTTCATTAATCTGTTTTTCTAATTAGAGTTTTAGCCAATTATCCTGAAATTAGCTGCTCTAAAATTTAATTATTCTCCATTTTATTATTCTTCATGTTTATTATTCTCCACAGAAAAAGCACAAGCAAATATGGTTGTCAAGGTTTCAAAACTGACAGGATCTATCTACGTTGTATCTTTCATTAATAATAAAGCTCTTGAGTGAGGAAATGAATGTAACATTTCTTTAAAGTGAGTTTCAATATTTGAGAAATTTTTTTTTCTATTTCTGAAATATCTCTCTGAAATGTAAATAGACAAACCACATAACTCATATTCACATCGCCTGGAATCACAGATGTTTGTTGTTCCCAAATGTACTTTTGAAACAAAGTACATTTTTTCTCTTTAATTATAAAAGTTCAGTGTTAAACTTCTGCTTCCTAAAGTCGGTCAAAGGGTATAGATGATCCGTGTTTTTTCTCCCTCAGTGTGCACAGCACTGGAATAAACCCAGCATTGAAAGCTTGCATTGCTATCATTCACTGAAAGGCTAAGTATCCCAGAAATCTGGTTGTTTTTTTTCATGGGTCTCTTGACTTCAGCCAGATTGGACTTTTAGAAGAACATCAGTGGGAACCACATATCTAAAACCTCAGTTGAAGGAAGGTCCCTACTGTTTCTCAACTCCTGATTTTTCTCGGCCAGGCAACAGACTTGCCTAAGTGACCTGAGATAGAAGACCTATGTGTGTTATAAACTCCAGCAACCACAGAGCAAAAATGCATCCAGTCACAGCTTAGGCCGAAGGTCAAGACAGCACCCTGGGCCCAGAGAGTGAGTTCTGAAGGCCAGGAAAAGTGCTTTGTACTGTTTCCCACACTCCAGCAAGAGTATCCTTTCACCCATTCACAAGCCCAGCAACTACCCTGTTCTCTTGCAACAGAGAAGGTAACAGTATTATATCTGTTGGCTGACTAATTTGACTTCAGTATAAGAGAATTTTGTCAATCTGTCTTCTCTCCACGTTAAATCGTATCTAACTCGCAGAATGAAAGGAGGCCCAAGACTGCTCATTCCAAGCTTCCTTTCCCTCTGAGGCCGTTAACTATGGACTTGAGCCAAGTTCAAAGCTTCCATCCCTTTCTTTTGCTGGTCACACCCTCCCTCAGCTGCCTCCAAGTCCACCACTGGTTTCTGAGAACTGTCTGATGATAAGCAGCGCCGTAGGCAAGTGCTGGGTCCATATCCCTAAGTAAAGCCTCACTGTGGCTTCTGCCAGCTTTTGCCCCTGGGGGTCACCCTGAACAATGAAAACATCTTAGGTACACTCAACCTTTTCCTTAGAGGTTCTGGGCAGACCCCACCCACCCACCCACCCAACTCACCTCCCCTCTCCCAGGCAAAGCCTCTTCCCTGTCCCATTAGAGATGGAAAATCAGGGCTCCTTTGTTCCTCTGCCACAGTGCCACTCCCAACAGTGACCACTTGTGTATTCCTCCCTTGTCCTTGGCCCAAATGGAAGCTCCTGTTCCTCCAGGCAGGGAAGGAAATGTCCTTGAACCCCCTATTTGAAATCTGAGTGGGCAGCACACCTTATTTTTGTGGCTGCGCTGGGTCTTTGTTGCGACACATGGGCTCTTTGTTGCACTGCGAGGGCTTCTCTAGTTGTGGTTCTGGGGCTTAGTTGCTCCGAGGCTTGTGGTATCTTAGTTCCCTGACCAGGAATTGAACCTGGGTCACCTGCATTGGAAGGTTCTTAAGCAGGGACCACTAGGGAAGTCCCTCCCGCCTCACTTTCTGAACTTGATCCAGTCTTGCTGTCACTCCATAACTGGTCACCAAGGGCTTAGTCATCTGATGCAAAGAACTGACTCCCTAGAAAAGATCCTGATGCTGGGAAAGATTGATGACAGGAGGAGAAGGGGACAACAGAGGATGAGATGGTTGGATGGCATCGCCGACTCAATGGACGTGAGTTTGTGCAAGCTCTGAGAGTTGGTGATGGACAGGGAAGCCTGGTGTGCTGCAGTCCATGGGGTTGCAGAGAGTCGGACACGACTGAGTGACTGAACTGAAAGACTTAGTCTGTTGAACTGAGCACCAAGTCCCTCTTTGTATAGAACACGTTGGGGAAGGGGTGGTGTCAGCTTTTCCTGGGATTAAATCTTCTCAGGTGCCTTTTATCTCTAAAATTTGGTTTGATTTTTCTCCTTCCATGAATGAATATATACCTCCCTATGTCATTACCCCAGTAACTAATCGTTGCTTATAAAAAAAATGAACAATTTTAGGCATACAAAAGTATACCTAATATAAAACAGCTCCCCATCCATGTACCACTCACGTTTAGAAATTTTGAATTGAAGTAGAGCTGAAGTCCCCGGGAATTCCTCCCTAGTCTTCTGCTTCTCTCTAGAGAGAGCAAACAGCTATCCGGATTCTGTTGATAATCCTTCTTGTGCATTTTTTAAATACTTTAATTACACATGGATAGATGTATTGATATAACTGATACCTTCTGTTGTTTTGAATATTACTGAAATTTTACAGAAGTGGTTGGATTGTGTGTGCGTGTTTGTGGTTGCTCTGTTCACTTGACTTTGTTTTGAGCTTCACTCATGTGGCCCTTGTTCACTGTTCCCTAGTATTTCCTTGTGTTCCAGGGTGTTCTTGGCCTTGTATATCAGGGCATTTCCATTGTTGCTAGTACTTTGCTATGATCCTTAGAGAGGAGGCCTCTTTAGGGAGACATGGAATTCTTGTACACACCTCTTTAGGAAGTCCTGATCTTTATTTATTTATTTGTTTAAGTCCTGATCTTTAAATGTCAGAATTTGATTTTAACCCCGTTCTGAATTGGCTCTTATGAACTGCCAATAAGTTGCTGCATCTCCTGGGCTGCAGGTTTCCTCGGCACAGAGGGAGGACTGAACTAAACCACCACAGCTACTTCCCAGGCTTAGAATTCTCTGATTCCTTTCCTTCTTCCCTCCAGGCCTGCTTGTGTTGCATCATACGTATCAGCGATGAGCAACTATTTATCATGAGAATCAGTTCAGAAGAAATGAAAACCTATTAGTGTGAGTGTGTATGCATGTATTTAAATTCAGAATCAAAAATGGTTTTGAGTCCCTTCTAAAGTTTTCTTACAGTGTTTCTTACAATTTAGATTTCCTGTTTTATTGACTAGATGAATATTAATGAGAAAACTGGCAATTCTTTAAAGCCATCAAAAAATTAATGTCAGGGCATGTTCAAGCAAGGATGGAGTCTTCTCTTGAGCATTGATGTTGGCTGTGCTGCCGGCCGGGTAGGCTACGTGCAGGCTGGTGGCTCATGGATTGCTCATGAGGTGGGATGACTCAGGATTGTCATTTTGAACATGATTTATTATATGCTGCCAAAATATGATGCTTTCTAAAAGGCTATTGAAATACAGAGGGCTTTTTGACCCTAAATGTAATCTCTCCAGAAGCCATGTTTTTTGAGATTGTGTAGTTCCTTTAAAAAAAAAAAAAAAAAAAATTGCTCTCTTACTGCCAAGATGAGTTTTGGTTCTTGCTGCTGGCAGTAATGACCACCTCCTCCTCTGCAGTCTGTACTCCTCTGGGGCCAGAGCATGAGCCAGGTCTTTGGAGCTGTGGACTCGGGGACTCTCCTAGCAGTGAAGATCATGGTTTAGCCCAGAGAGGTTGTGGCAGCTACTTGGGCTGCTTGTTGTCCTTATTTTCCTTCATGTTTTCTTTCTTGTTCGTGGCTGAACAGTAGGAGAAATTATCTTCAGAGGAGTACTATAGTTATCATGAAATTTAATAGCATTTGCACCAGGGTAGTAGTGATAGCTGTTAAGATTTATCTGTTTCATGTAGCTATAAATATTAAATTTTATTAAATAAACTTGCATTATTCTAACAGATACTATGACTGATTCAACAGCTTTCCCTTCTCTCCTATTTTTAGCAGCCCTGGAGATCAGGGGCAGTGACCCAGCTCCAGGGATGGACCTGGATTCATCTAAATTTAGGGCTGGGCTTAGATTAATCCAATCTTGGTAACTGCCCATGGCAGTGATTAGTTCAGGAGCTTAGCCCTGAAGCTCAGGCCCCCAGAACAGGCCATCCCCATGGTTATAAATCCAGAAATGAGCCATGAAAGAAAGGTCGCTGGAGGCTGTGGGGAAACATTTCTCACTTTTAAGAGAGAGACACAGGAAGATCACCTCTTTTCTTTCCAATTTTGCTGTTGTAGTCAGGAACTGCTGTCGGTCAAAGGATGAAATTGATTCTCCCAAGAGGACAGAGCCAGAGGAGGTGCAGAGAAATGAACCAGAACTACTGGACTGATCCATCTCTGAACCCCCACTAGCCACTGGGCTTATCATATGAGTCAACAAATTACCTGAAGCTAGTTTGACTTGGGGTTTCTGTTATTTGCAGCAGAAAGCATCCTCATTCATATAATTATATTATTATTCTTATGACTGGCTATTCTTTTAATCCTGGAGTAGCCTCAGGAAGTTGCCTTTCCTTTAAAGTGACTGTTAATACACTATATATTCTACTGATACTGTCAAAGCTAATGGTAATGTAGAGATCTTCATTTTCTTAGTGTCATAATTTCTCAGCATCTTTATTATTGTCACTAGAGTATGCTAACAAAACTTTAAACTTCTGAGGTTTTCTTAGCTCTCTCCACACTTAGAACCTTTACTTAATTATGTGTGTATGTGCGCTACGTCATTTCAGTCACGTCTGACTCTTTGTGACCCTATGGACTGTAGCCCACCAGGCTCCTCTGTCCATGGGATTCTCCAGGCAGGAGTACCAGAGTGGGTTTCCATGCCCTCCTCCAGGGGATCTTCCTGACCCAGGGATTGAACCTGTGTCCCTTAATGTCTCCTGCATTGACAGGCAGATTCTTTACCACTAATGCCCCTTGGGAAGTCCTACCTAATTATGTAGAGGTGTTTAACTTTTCATTTAGCATCTGTGGTCTACATGTTTCTGTGTGCATCCTGGTTGGCAAAGAGAGGGTGGAGCCCTTACTTGTTGTGAGAACAATTCCGAGTAGTTTATTAAACCCAGTAACACAGTACTTAGCTGCTGTGTAAAGGCCAGACCTGGAGGTAGGGATGGACATGGGCTGAGTGGAGACCAGAGGAGGAAAGGAGGGACAGGACCACAGGGTAGAGTGGCATCTTCAGAGAAGGCTGCCGAGTGCGGTGGCCATGCACCTGCCGAGGGGAGGAGGTGCGGGGCCCAGTGAGAGGAACAGAGGTTGAAGTTGGAGAGAGGCTGCGAGAGTGGCGGTGCTTCCGGTGGGAAAGTCTGGATTGCCAGGCAGAGGAAGTTGGATCCATGGCTTCTTGAATGGGGAGGTGACATTTCCACAGGGCTTGTTGAAAGCTCTTCTCTCAGTGGCATGCAGGGGAATTAGACCAGGGAGAGATGTTGGCATGGTGCCCTGAGAAGCTATTACCATAATCCATGAAGGAGGTGACAAGAGCTGCCAGATAATAGCATCTGAGTGTGGAATATCTTACATCTGTGTGAAATTTCAGAGTTCCTACAGCATTATCAAACACATTATCTAGTTTCTCTAATGAGATCCTCTCTGCCATTTTTTATGGATGGGAACCTGGAGGTTCAGAGCAGGTAAGCAACCTCCTAAAAGTTGTTGATGACAGAACCGAACCTACAATCTAGGTCTTTTGACTTCCAGGGCCAGTACTTTTCAATTGTAATACACACCGGTATTTCCCATTTCTATGAAGTTCAAGTTGTGATAATTTGATTGTGCTCTAAAGCAGAGGTCCCCAACCTCCAAGATGTAATGCCTGATCTGAGGAATAAAGAGCATGATAAATGTAATGCACTTGGATCATCTCGAAACCATCCCCCACCCACCTACCCCCATTCTGTGGAAAAATTGTCTTCCATGAAACTGATCCCTGCTGCCAAAAAGACTGGGGACCACTACTCTACACTGTTTGTCAACTGGCTCCTGACAGCAGCATCAGCCAAGGCTAAATACCAGTTCACAACTCTTATAAAACATGAGAACTTCTGAAAAGTAAACAGTTGGTTAAGTATCACAGACAATAGTAGAACCTCCTCAAATAACAGAAAGGTAATCCTTCTAACAAATACAGGAAACAAAAGCCTAGGTCAGTAGAACGCTTTCTCAATGTTTCACATAAATAGAGTAACTGAGATTTAAGGGAGCCTCAGAATGGATTTGTTAAATGAAGGTAGAAAAGTTGCCCATGACTTCCAACCACAGGTAACAACAGCCTTGAAAGTAAAGGAATTACATATTAATAAAATAGAATAAAGAAAAGTATTCACTTGGTAGGCATTTTGATAGACATCATCCTTTATTTAAAATGTGAACAAACTATTTAAGATGGAATGTTGGATGACTTTAGTCTTCCAGTTAAGTAGGTTGTTTTCCGGAATTACAGTAGGTATTTTGAAAGTCAAGAGTTTTTCTTTTTTTTTTTTTACTGTGAATAAAAAAAAAACACATAAAATATAAGTTAACCATCTTAACCCTTTTTTCAGTGAGCAGTTCAGCAGTATTGTCTATTTACATTGTTGTGAAACAGATCTTTTTCATCTTGCAAATCTGAAACTTGATGCCCATGAAACAACTCTTTTTTCCCCCCTGCTCCCTTCAGCCTTTTATAACCACCATTCTATTTTTTGTTTCTATAAATTTGAAAAATTATGAATTAAAAAAAAAAGTTAGTATTAAGAGACATTTATTGATTGCCTACCAGGTGCTGGGCGTTATTCTTGATGCAAGGACCAAAATGAGATGCAGGCTAGAGAGAATCGCTAGAGGGTCTTTGTTACACTGGATTTGGAGAGATATAAAAAGATAAATCACAAAAATCAGTGTGTGTTAAGTCTTAAATGAATGATAATCACAGTGAATTCTGTGTGATGCTAACAAGACCGTGCTGTGTTGCTCAGTTTTGCTTCAGCGACTGCAGACCCTGCAGTACCGGGGTAACTTAGAGGAGGGAATGTGGGTCAGATAAGCTGGGGATGTTGGGTATGAGAGTGTATTTGTTAATATAACCTGGTTATTAGTGAGGGGACAGAGTGAGAAGCTGTTCTGCTAGATTAGCTTGGGTGTGATTGCCGCCTGTTTCAAGATTCACAAGCATACCTAGAAAGGCTCCCTGGGGGAAAGCGGCCACATAAAGAATGGGCAAATCCACTTGGTTTATGCCTTTGCCTTATGTGACGCTGGAGCTGGCAAGCAGCCTTTTTGGGTGTTCTCAGTGCTAATATGCAGAAATAATGTAGTAATGTAGCCCTTGAAGACTTTTGTACCTCTAAATAGCTGCATTTGATGTTTAAGTCACTTTAGAGCAGCAGTCCCCAACCTTTTTGGTATAAGGACCAATTCTGTGGGAGAATTTTTCCACAGACCAAGGGTGGGGGAGATAGTTTCTGGATGATTCACGTGCATTTACATCTATTGTGCACTTTATTTCTAATCTAATGCTGCCACTGGTCTGACAGTAGGTACTGGTCTATGGCCTGGAGGTTGGGACCCCTGCTTTCAGAGAATGCATAGTTGACATATTTTCTGGAAATGTCTTGGAAACCTCTTTAAGGGGTTCTATAGACAATGTAAGGGCTTCCCTGGTAGCTCACCTGGGAAAGAATCTGCCTGTAATTCAGGAGACCTCAGTTCGATCCCTGGGTTGGGAAGATCCCCTGGAGGAAGACTTGGCAACCCACTCCAGTATTCTTGCCTGGAGAATACCCATGGACCGAGGATCCTGGCGGGCTGCAGTCCATGGGGTTGCAGAGTCAGAGGGGACTGAGCAACTAAGCACAGCACAGCATAGAGAATGTGAAGGAGTAAAAACGTCTGAAACAAAAGCTGAGTGGCTAGATGATGAGGATTTAGTAAATTGCAACCAAGCTGTGTTCACTCATTGGTCCCTTCAGAAAGAGCAGCAGCCTGTTCTCGATAAATCATAGGGGATGCTGATATTGTCAGGGACTTTGTGGTTCTTTGTATTCGAAATTCCTGAGTAGATTTTGAGCTACTATAGTGAGGGGATAGGGATTCCCTGATAGTTCGGTTGGTAAAGAATCTGCCTGAAATGCAGGAGACCCCAGTTCAATCCCTGGGTCAAGAAAATCTGCTGGAGAAGGAAGGGATAGGCTACCTACTCCAGTATTCTTGGGCTTCCCTTGTGACTCAGCTGGTAAAGAACCCACCTGCAATGTGGGAGACCTGGGTTTGATCACTGGGTTAGGAAGATCCCCAGGAGAAGGGAAAGGCTACCCACTCTGGTATTCTGGCCCGAGGAATTCCATGGACTGTATAGTCCATGCGATCACAAAGAGTCGGACACAACTGAGCAACTTTCACTTTCAGAGGGGGGATAAATAGGTGAGGAAAGAGTTAAGTGTTTGAATGTTGGAATGGCAAATGACTGTCACAATGCTACCTGTCAGGCCTGTTGATACCTTATTAACCTTGGCTTCCAGGTTAGAATCACCTGGGGAACATTTAAAATTACCAGTGTGGGGACTTCCCTAGTGGTCCAGTGGATAAGACTGCTCCCCCAATGCAGGGGGTCCAGGTTCGATTCCTGGTCAGGGAACTAGATCCCATGTTGCATACCACAACTAAGATCCAGCACAGCCAAAATAAATAAATATTAAAATAAAAATAAACATGGGTGTACCTGTGGCTGATTCTTGTTGATGTATGACAGAAAACCACAAAATTCTGTAAAGCAATTGTCCTTCACTTAGAAAATTAAAAATAAAATAAAAAATAAAATTACTAGTGTGCAGATCCCACCCTTGAACAGTTAAGTCAGAATCTCAAAATTTGGGGAAAAGAGCAGATCTAACCATTATTTTTATTAAGTTCTTCAGGTAATTCTAAAGTGCGGCCAAGTCTAAAAGCCTCTTTAGCTACTTACATTTATTAACGTGTATGTAAAATACTTGCTAACTGTATAAAATAAATCTACAGACTTTCCTATTTCTGCCTTCAGATAGATGGTTTTTGTTTTGTTCATTCTTCTTTAGCCAGTTGCAGATTCTAAAGAAACAAATGGAAGGAGGTGGAAGAAGACAGAGAGGTCTCATGGCTTCTTTGAGAAGGGGCATGAGGGGTGGGTAGGAAGCTTTGTTTATTGCATTTCAGGAAGTAGAAAATATGGCATGGTCTCAATCTATCTTAAATTACGTAACTTTGAGGGATGTGATCCATTTGTGTCAAAATAAAGAGGCATATAATACTTTGCATTTAACATGTGTGGGAATTCTTTGCAGAGTAATTAGCATTCCTTTCTTTAGCCTGTATTCAGGGGACACATACCGTTCACACCCTCTCTGTGTTCACATTTTCCAGTGCGTTGGAGAGCTTTTTTTCAATAGAAATCTTTGTCCTTTTCCCAATAAGACTTGAATTATATTTGAAGACATTGAGCATGTCTTTCTTTCTTTTTCTGGCAGGCATTGATTTTAAAATCAGAACGATAGAACTAGATGGAAAGAAAATTAAGCTTCAGATATGGTAAGTAAAAATATATATATATATATATATATATATATATATAGCATTTCTACTTTAGTCAGGTACTGAAGCAGGAATGAGAAGGTAAATTGTGGTAAATTAGAGGTATCCTTGGGTAGCTAAAACATCTTTTCTTTATCAGAACCAAGGGGGAATGGGTAAGTATTCGAAGATGTCTCCACCAAGAGTGGGACAGTGAGGATGGTATCACTAACGCTCACTGCCAGGAGAGATCTGAGAACTCATTCTTCCAAAATGCTAATTTTAGAGGGGAGGAAACTAAATTCTAAAGTATGTCAGTTACTTTTTCCCTGAGATTGTTGTAGCTGTGAAATTAGATGAGGCAAAGGAGTCAAGTGGTAAGAACCCCAAACAAAGTGCCAGTCTGGAGTCAGCCTATATACTAAGAACTTGGAGCTCTTTGCTTCTCTTCTCAGGGCCTTCTTGTCCTCATTTGTAAATTGGTTTGTCAGACTGATGACATCTGAGTTCCCTTCCAGCTCTGATATTTCCTCATTTATTTGCCTATTTCTTCTCCTTCAGTTTAAAATGGGGAACCCTGCACTGGAGAATACAGGAGGAAAAAGGCGGGCCTCTGATCTCTCACGTAATATGCGAGGCAAAGGTCTCCTTATGATCAGTCAGCTCCAACTGGTTTAATTCCTGAAGAATCTGTCAAACTACAGTGAATAAATATGGTTCCTCCAGATTGCCTGGTTGAATATTTCTGGGTTGAACTCACACTCTTAGATTTTTTTTTGGAACCTCCTATAAGCTGATCTAAGTTCTTTCAATGTGAGGCCTTCCATGGAGCCACATAGGTTTGCAGCCTTAAGGTAGGGTTTTGATGACGTTTACTGACCTAATGTGTGATGACGATAGCAGGAAACGAAGCTTAGACGTTGAGAACATCACAGACTCAGAAGGAGGCAGGCCAAAATAGTCAAGTAATACGTACACGCCAGCTTTTTCCTTGGGCTGTTTTTCTTTGAATTTCAGAACCAGGATAGAACTAGAACATTATATTGAAATCCACCACTTTTCTTTTATAGGAAACTGGGACGTAGAGTGGTTAAGTCCATCTGAGGGCGTGTGTCTGGGTTAGGGATAGAACTGGGACAACTACCCCAGTACCCCAGAACCTTGCGTCAGCTTCACGTATTAACCCCACATAGAGGTTCCCAGTGTATTTCGTTGCAAGACATTTTGAAGGTTACCACATGCTGCTCTTTTCATCTGTTGCTATTTAATAAGTCAAATATTTTAAAGGTTAAAAAAATTAAGGGAAAAGCAAAGAGAATGTCTGACTCTGTGCAGTACAGCAGGGTTCCCAACCCCCAGGCCAGGGATCACTACCATGCCTAGTTAGGAACCAGGCCACAAAGCAGGTGGTGAGGGTCGGGCAAGAGAGTGAAGCTTCATCTGTATTCACAGCCACTCCCCATCGCTCACGTTACTGCCTGAGCTCTGCCTTCTGTCAGATCAGTGGCAGCATTAGACTCATAGGAATGCAAACTTATGTGAGGTGCAAACCTCGTGAACTGTACATGCAAGGATCTAGGTTGTGGCACTCCCAATGAGAATCTAATGCCTGATGGTCTGATTCAACATTATGGCGAGTCGTCTAATTATTTTGTTATGTATCACAATGCAATAATAATAGAAATAAAGTGCACAAGAAATGCAATGTGCTTGAGTCATCCTGAAACTATTCTCCCTGAACCAGTCCATGGAAAAACTGTCTTCCATGAAACTGGTCCCTGGTGCCAAAAAGGCTGGGAACCACTGCTGTATAGGCTTGATCAGAACAATAAGGAACATTTCTAGGATCCTGTGGGTGATCAGCTAATTAGAGCTCCATGGCACTATTTATCAGCACTCTTGGCAGCAAAATAGTCTACATTCAGTCTTCATGACCTGCATTCAGGATGGTAGGGTTTCTTCTCCATCCTCACTGCAAAGCTGGTTCTAAATCAAGTAGCATATTAGAATCAAAATATACTTAGTTCTACTCAAAGGTGCTTTGCTTCTGTTTTCCCCATTTGTTTGCTGGGTACCAAATAAGTGCCTGTGTTATCTAATCCTGATCAATGAGAAGATAGCAGGATAAGATAATGGTGGTGTGAGACCCAGCCCTGCACTAAACAGCCAAGGCCTTGGATACTTGATTCTCACTCAAGTGTATGAGCTGTTTGGGCTTCCCAGATGGTGCTAGTGGTAAAGAACCCACCTGCCAGTGCAGGAGACGTAAGAGACACAGGTTTGATCCCTGAGCTGGGAAGATCCCCTGGAGGAGGGCATGGTAATCCACTCCACTATTCTTGCCTAGAGAATCCCATGGACAGAGGAGCCCGGTGGGCTGTAGTCCATGGAGTCGCAAAGTGTTGGACACGACTGAATCGACTCAGCACTCAGATGAGCTGTTTAGTGTCAGAGCTGGGTCCACAGCCCACCTGAGCCTGTCTCCTCTTCTGGAGAACATGGATGATAGCAAAACTACCACATTGGGCTGTGGTGGGCATCATTTGCATACCATCTGAAAGTATTTTGTAAGGTATACATAAATGGTAAGGTATTTATTAACGTTTTAAATTACCATATTTTCCTTGGGCCTTCATCTCACTTAAATTTGGTATGCACATATTAGAGTTTTAGTGTATTTCCACAAATGCATCCTTTTTAGAAGCAATCAAATTAAACAATTTAGTTTTGTCTTAGTAACACAGGGAATGAAATTAGTTCTGGCAGGAAGTAGAAAATTTAGGAATATTGATTTTTCCCAGATACCACGGAAATTTGACTTTCTTTGTAAGAATTGCTTTGGTAAATGTAATTTGAAATGTCAACATCTTTCAGAATGTATTTTAATGGTATGTCATTAGCCAAAAAAGTAAGAATAAATGCAAGTTTATATAACTTGGAGGTGTTGTTCATATTTTGAATTCTTGGTCAACAACTGCATGTTGAACTCCAGGGTCTCATTTAATCACAGGCTCTAGAGCTGAAAAAGTTCTTGAGGAGATCCATTTTAGCATGCTCTACTGAGCAGAATTTGCACAGTAGTAAGTCCAGCCTGACTGCTTGCTTTGTATAGAAATCAGACTTTCCATCAAAAGAGCAAAATGCCCTAATGATTAGGCATTTATAGAAAGGAATTGAACTGCCTCTAGGAGACCAAGAATTTACAACTATGCTTTATTCTCTTCCTCTTCTGGTTGACGAACACAGTGTGCCTGTTCGGGCTGTGCGTTTTCTTGTCGCTGCTTTTGTTACCAGAGTCCAAGTTTTTCACCCAAGTCATTGTGAGCTCCTGACAGGCTCCCGTGGCCACGGCCGCCTCCAGCTCACAGACGCACAACAGGCTCTCTTTGTGTCTTGCCCCCTTTTCCCTGAAACCACTGCACTTGTGAGCAGGCCACAGTTACATCTTCCTGCAGCTCAGAGTCTCTCGTCAGCGATGTTGTTGATGATTTTTCTAACTACTCTTTCCTTTGTTTCAAATCTTAGGGACACAGCGGGTCAGGAAAGATTTCGAACCATCACGACAGCCTACTATAGAGGAGCCATGGTGAGTGTGTTTTAGGGTTTCGTGGAAGTAAAATATGCATATTCATTCGTCAGGTTTGTAGGATTCAAGCTGGAGTCTAGTACATTGAAGAAAATAGATTTTCTGATGTGAAAACAAGGCATTTAAAGGGTGTTTTTATAATGCGTTTAGTAGCTGTGTCCTCAACCATTGGTTTTCATAATATTACTCATGTATTTGGAGATGGGTTAGAACTCCACACATTCTGAGTGATCATATATTTTTGTGCTTTGTCCTTTTATTAATAATTTTGCCAAATCTTAACAAACCACAAGCTCTGTGACCAAGTATTCATTTCTTGCACCTTCTCCCCCATTCAGCCCTGCCACCACCATGCTTTATCTCTTACCAGATCTACAACATCCACCCCTATTGGCTCATCTTTCTGGAGTCTCCTCCACCAGTCTTCTGCCAGCTGGCCAGGAAGTAGCCGAAAGATCTGTGACTATCCGAGGCTTAGCATCCGGTGAATCTTTGACTACCAAGTCCTTCCTTGCTACATACTTGCCTTATCCTTGTTATCATAACTTTGTCACTTGGCTTTTTTCCATCCTAAGATGCTTCATCTACACACCCATTCTACTGTTGGCTCATGGTGGATTCTGTGTGGTGATGCGAGTACAATGGTGAATAAGGCAGTGTAGAAGCTGAGCTCTACTGAACCAAGCCTAGAACGCCAGACCCAGAGCAGGGCTTTATCTCTGGCTTTTAGGCCTAAGTCACGTATAAGTTTGGAGAAGGAAATGGCAACTCACTCCAGTGTTCTTGCCTGGAGAATCCCAGGGATGGGGGAGCCTTGGTGGGCTGCTGTCTATGGGGTCGCACAGAGTCGGACACGACTGAAGCGACTTAGCAGCAGCAGCACGTATAACTTAGAGCTTTAAATTATGATGAAATCCTGTATGCTCAGACAGAAGACTGCACAGTCGAGATCAGGTAGACCAACCTGGTAGACTCTGGGGTGCCAGCTGCCATCATACCTAGCTTGTTGTGTAAAAGACTGTTGATGCTGAGAGTGTCTGGAGGTGGTGGAGCTGTCGGGGTGATGGTTGTCCCTTTGCTGCAAGCAGTTGTGACCTGAACCCACGGGTCTCTATGTTGTCATGCTGCTCCCCCGGCCTCCTTCATTGCCACTTACCCTCCATTATTTGAGTACCAGTAATATCTCCCCACAGAGGTTAGGAATTCCTTTTGGGAATTCCTTTTTAAAGCTCTCCTACCTGGGAACTATATACAACTAAGTATTACATACATTTATGTTCTCCACCCTATAATACTTTAAGGTTTTAAAAGTCATTATTTTAAGAAGGGAGGTTGTCAACTACTCTCTATTTTGCTTAGATTAGAATCCAATTGCCTGGAAAATCCCGTGGACGGAGGACCCTGGTAGGCTGCAGTCCATGGGGTCCATAAGAGTAGGACACGACTGAGCGACTTCACTTTCACTTTTCACTTTCATGCATTGGAGAAGGCAATGGCAACCCACTCCAGTGTTCTTGCCTGGAGAATCCCAGGGATGGTGGAGCCTGGTGGGCTGCATCTATGGGGTCACATAGAGTTGGACATGACTGAAGCAACTTAGCAGCAGCAGCAGCAAGAGCTCTCAAGTTCTACACCCCTCAAGAAATCTTCTGGAACTCCCTGGCTCTCACATTGTTTTTCTCATGTGATTTATGAAAACTCTTCTTCCCTTGGATTGTCCATTGTGGATATTGGCAGTGGACAGGTTTTTGATGTTGTCGGCATCTTAGTTTTAATTTACACATTTTTATACCATAATGTTATGTATTACAGAAAACTGCATAGTAAGAAAAATAATCCCCGTGACAGGCCAACTTCTGGGTTAAAAATTCTTCAGCTACAATCCAATATCTGTTTTATATCAGTGTCCACTTATGTGTATATGTTCTTTGCTGAAGGACCTTAGAAGACAGCTTTGAAGTAGGAAGCTGGCTGTGTCCTTGAATAGGAGGACATTGTCTTAGGATATATGGAAAGACCATATTTAAACCAATAAACATATTGTGGTTTTAAAAAAAAAAAAAAAAAAGAATCCAAGGGAAGGGACTTACCTTGTGTAAAGAAGTTTGTTTGTCGTTTATTTTCCCCCAGAAAGGATTTTTAAAGGTAAATAAGAACATCTTAACGGGGATGATTTAGAATAGTTCATAAGTAATTTTGATTAGAGGCATCTTTTAAACACAGTTTTTTATTTTGGGGGAATAATGTATTGATACCACTTACAAGCTTGTTTTCACTAGACAGTGGGCAAGAATACTTAGAGTGTGAAGCAAATGTTTGCCTTGGATATGTAGCTCTAGCTTATGGTACAAAGCAAGAGGTCATTGAAATATGTTCTTTGAGATTTGAAGATGGTCTGTCTTTTTCATTTATCTACTGCCTAGCCATTTTCACATTATTGCAAGTAATTAGATATCATTGCTATTCTAAAATATATCATCCTTTCCATTTTGATGGTAGGGATTTTTTGTCTCTCTTGCTTTGCTATGATGCCAGGGCCTTATACATAGTAGATGTTCAATAAATACTTGCTGAAGGAGTGAATCAGTGAAAATTTTCAGACCCAGAAACAATCTTAGACACATCCTCAGGAAACCCTGTTCTACATGAGTCTTGGATCCTGCATGTCATCCATTTCAGTGGGATGTGGGGTCATCATGTTCTCATTTCCACAGTTGGTGGTTCTGGCAGGTTTAGTTGGGTTGGCTCAGGTGCACAGCATAGTGGCAAGCACACTACTGATTCTGCCACCATGACAGAGTCCTTTGACCTGTTTCATACTATTCAGCAACATGTGTAGGCATAGCAGTAACCCTGATGGACAGTCAGGCTCTGAGAAGAGGGACCATATTCAACATTTCTCAGTACTGTCTGGCTGTTGTTGTTCAAGGTCTGTATACTAAATATATAAAATTTTTAACTGGTGTACCTGAATTTGTATTTCCAACTAATTCATAGTATCAATTAGCCTAAAAACATAGGAAGTAGTCAAAGGGTTTTTGCTACTGAAACCAGATATAAATTAGTAATAGCTGCCAATCATTGAGTCCAAGCTGTGTCCTAGGTTCTAGATAAGTTAGTTCAGTTCAGTTGAATCGCTCAGTCGTGTCTAACTATTTGTGACCCCATGGACTGCAGCAGACCAGACTTTTCTGTCCATCACCAGTTCCTGGAGCTTACTCAAACTGATGTCCATGAGTCAGTGATGCCATCCAACTGTCTCATCCTCTGTCATCCCCTTCTCCTCCCACCTTCAACCTTTCCCAGATCAGGGTCTTCTCCAGTGAGTCAGTTCTTTGCATCAGGTGGCCAAAGTATTGGAGTTTCAGCTTTAGCATTGGTCCTTCCCGTGAATATTCAGGACTGATCTCCTTTAGGATGGACTGCTTAGATCTCCTTGCAGTCCAAGGGACTCTCAGAAGTCTTCTCCAACGCCACAGTTCAGAAGCATCAATTCTTCGGTGCTCAGCTTTCTTTATAGTCCAACTTTCACATCCATACACAACTACTGAAAAAACCGTAGCTTTGACTAGACGGACCTTTGTTGACAAAATAATGTCTCTGCTTCTTAATATGCTTTCTAGGTTGGTCATAGCTTTTCTTACAAGGAGCAAGCATCTTTTAATTTCATGGCTGCAGTCACCATCTGCAGGGATTTTGGAGGCCCCAAAAATAAAGTCTGTCACTGTTTCCACTGTTTCCCCATCTATTTGCCATGAAGTGATGAGGCCAGATGCCATGATCTTAGTTTTCTGAACATTAAGCTTTAAGCCAACTTGTCTGTTGTTCCATGTCCAGTTCTAACTGTTGCTTCTTGACCTGCATACAGATTTCTCAGGAGGCAGGTCAGGTGGTCTGTTATTCCCATCTCTTTAAGAATTGTCCACAGTTTGTTGTGATCCACACAGTTAGAGGCTTTGGTGTAGTCAATAGAGTAGAAGTAGATGTTTTTCTGGGACTCCCTTGCTTTTTCTATGATGCAACAGATGTTGGCAATTTGATCTCTGGTTCCTCTGCCTTTTCTAAATCCAGCTCGAACATCTGGAAGTTCATGGATGTTCAAACCCCTTATGATTATACAGTGGAAGTGAGATTAGATTCAAGAGATTAGATCTGATAGAGTGCCTGAAGAACTATGGACAGAGGTTCTTGACATTGTACAGAAGGCAGTGATCAAGACCATCTCCCAGGAAAAGAAATGCAAAAAGGCAAAATGGTTGTCTAAGGAGGTCTTACAAATAGCTTAGAGAAGAAGAGAAGCTAAAAGCAAAGGAAAAAAGGAAAGATATATCCATTTGAATGCAGAGTTCCAAAGAATAGCAAGGAGAGATAAGAAAGCCTTCTTCAGCTATCAGTGTAAAGAAATAGAGGAGAACAATAGAATGGGAAAGACCAGAGATCTCTTCAAGAAACTTAGAAATACAAAGGGAACATTTCATGCAAAGATGGGCTCAATAAAGGATAGAAATGGTATGGACCTAACAGAAGCAGAAGATATTAAAGAGAGGTGGCAAGAATACTCAGAAGAACTAAACAAAAAAGATCTTCATGACCCAGATAACCACAATGGTGTGGTCACTCACCTAGAGCCAGACATCCTGGAATGTGAAGTCAAATGGGCCTTAGGAAGCATCACTACGAGCAAAGCTAGTGGAAGTGATGGAATTCCAGTTGAGCTATTTCCTAAAAGATGATGCTGTTAAAGTGCTGCACTCAGTAAGCCAGCAAATTTGAAAAACTCATCAGTGGCCACAGGACTGGAAAAGGTCAGTTTTCATTCCAATCCCAAAAAAAGGCAATGCCAAAGAATGTTCAAACTACCACACAGTTATACTCATCTCACATGCTAGCAAAGCAGTGCTCAAAATTCTCCAAGCCAGGCTTCAACAGTACGTGAACCATGAACTTCCAGGTTCTAAATAAAGTACTTTACAAGTAATATGTCAGTTGATCCTCAAAAATCCAGTCCGGGGGACTTCTTGGTGGTCCAGTGGTTAAGAATCTGCCTTACAATGCAAGGAACATGGGTTCAATCCCTGGTTGGGGAACTAAGCTCTCACATACCACAGAGCAATTGAACCTGCGTGCGTAACTCTTGTGTCTGTGCGTATGCTCCAGAGCCCAGATGCCACAACTGGAGAAGTGTGCATGTCACGCTAAGAGGTCCTGCATGCCCTGGTTAAGACCTGATGCAGCCAAATAAATATAAATAACACATATCTTTAAATAAATAAATATTGTGTGTGTGGTTTTTTTTTAAGGCAGTGTGGAAAATATTCTGTCCTCACTTCCCAAATGAGTAAATGCAGACTGAGAGGGACAAAGTAATCTCTCCAGCATCTCCCAGGTAGCATGTGGTGAAGCCCAGCCTGAACGTCTCTGAGTCCAGAATCTGTGCCCTTAACCACTCACTGTGTTTACTTCTTGTGCTAACTACTCCAGGTACTACTTGACAAACAGAAAGCAGTGAAGATCCAGGTTGTCTATATAGCCCAAGAGGTAGTAGAGCTCTGGAAGTATTTTGATTAATTTTAATTGTAGGCAGCCAAGCTGTTTGAATCAGGAATTATTCAGGTTGCATTTTTTGAGGCTTTTAAAAATTGTTGTAAACTATATGTAATATAAAATTTAGCATTTAAGTGTATGAAGTAAAGTCTCTCAGTTGTGTCCGACTCTTTGCGACCCCACGGACTATAGCCTACCAAGCTCCTCTGTCCATGGGATTTTCCAGGGAATAGTACTGGAGTAGATTGCCATTTCCTTCTCCAGGGATCTTCCCAACCCAGGGATCGAACCCAGGTCTCCCACATTGTAAACAGACGCTTTACCATCTGAGCCAAAGTGTATAGTTCTCCACTTTGATTTTTTTAAATTAAATTTGCTTATTGTAAAATCTTCTTTACAGTGTAGTCAAAGTTAAACATTTCCTTTTGAGGCTAGGAGGAGGGAGGGTAAAGAAAAATGTTGTTTGCCATTTAAATGCAAAGAATATTTATTTTTCTGCTTGTGAAACGCTTACATGTCATGTTGTTGTTCATTCACTAAGTTGTGTCCCACTCTGCATGGACTCCAGCACGCCAAGCTTCTCTGTCTTTCACAATCTCCTGGAAAGTGAAAGTGAAGTTGTGTCCAACTCTTTGCGACCCCATGGACTGTAGCCCACCAGGCTCCTCCATCCATGGAATTTTCTAGGCAAGAATACTGGAGTGGGTTGCCATTTCTTTCTCCAGGGGACCTTCCCAGCCCAGGGATCGAACCCAAGTCTCCCACATTGTGGGCAGACGCTTTACCATCTGAGCCACCAGGGGATCCCTAGTATCTCCTGGAGTTTGCTCAGATTCGTGTCAGTTGAGTTGGTGATGCTATCTAACCATCTTATCCTCTGCCTCTGTCTTCTCTGTTTGCCTTCAGTCTTTCCCAGCATCAGGGAGTTTTCCCCTGAGTCGTCTCTTAGCATCAGGTGCCCAACGTATTGGGGCTTCAGCTTCAGCATCAGTCCTTCCAATGTATACTCAGGGTTGATTTCCTTTAGGATTGACTAATTTGATCTCCTTGCAGTCCAAGGGACTCTGAAGAGTCTTCTCCAACACCACAGTTTGAAAGCATCAATTCTTCGGTTCTCGGCTTTCTTTATGGTCCATCTCTCACATCCGTACATGACTACTAGAAAAACCATAGCTTTGACTATACAGATGTTTGTTGGCAAAGTAATGTTTCTACTTTTTAATATGCTGTCTAGGTTTGTCATAGCCTTCTTTCCAAGGAGCAAGAGTGCTTTAATTTCATGGCTGCAGTCACTGTCCACAGTGATTTTGGACCCCAAGAAAATAAAATCTGTCACTGCTTCCACTTTTTCCCCTTCTATTTGCCATGAATTGATGGGACCAGATGCCATGATCTTAGTTTTTTGAATGTTGAGTTTTAAGCCAGCTCTTTTACTTTCCTGTTTCATCCTCATCAAGAGGCTCTTTAGTTCCTCTTCACTTTCTGCCATTAGAGTGGTATCATCTGTGTATTTGAAGTTGTTGATCCTTTTCTTGATTCCGTCTTGTGATTCATCCAGCCCGGCATTTCACATAATGTATTCTGTATATAAGTTAAGTAAACAGGGTGACAATATACAGCCTTGTTTTAGTCCTTTCCGATTTTGAACCAGTATGTTGTTCCATGTAAGCTTCTAACTGTTGCTTCTTGACCCACTTACAGATTTCTCAGGAGACAGGTAAGGTGATCTCCCATCTCATTAAGATTTTCTGTGGTTCATTGCGATCCACACAGTCAAAGGCTTTAACATAGTCAGTGGAGCAGACGTAGATGTTTTTCTGGAATTCCCTTGATTTCTCTATGATCCAATGAATGTTGGCAATTTGATCTCTGGTTCCTCTGCCTTTTCTAAACCCAGCTTGTGCATCTGAAAGTTCTTGGCTCATGTACTTCTGAAGCCTAGCTTGAAAGATTTTGAGCATAATCTTACTAGCGTGTGAAATGAGTGCAATTGTGCGGTTGTTTGAACATTCTTTGGCACTGCCCTTCTTTGGGATTGGAATGAAAACTGATATTTTCCAGTCTTGTGGCCACTGCTAAATTCGAAATCTTTAAAAATCCCAATAAACCATCTTAAAACCCCACATGAGACATAGCTTCTGTTAACATTTTGCTATGTTTCCTGAATTCTTTCATCTATGTGTACATGTGCGTTGTATATGATTTATGTTTATTTATATTTATATTTTATTTTTATTTATAAAGTTGGAAACCAGACCCTGAAAGATTTTGCCTACTATTTAAGGAATTTTAATATAATTAAGAGTACAATGGAGAGATGCTAAAGGATTTTAAGCAATGAGGTGATAACTGGTGAAAGCAGGGAGACCTAAGTCACCCAGGTAAAGGCTAATTGATGAAAATGTGAATAAGGCCATGCATGTGGGGTATCGGATTGTGGAAATATTGAGAGTGTTGAGTCCATAGGACTTAGTGACTGACTGGTGGTAGAGGAAATTACTCCCAGGGGTCTGCTTGTGCAGGCTGGCAGGGTTGAGTGAGTGAGTAAAGTTGCTCAGTCATGTCTGACTCTTTGCGACCCCATGGACTATACAGTTGGAGAAGGCAATGACACCCCACTCCAGTACTCTTGCCTGGAAAATCCCATGGATGGAGGAGCCTGGTGGGCTGCAGTCCATGGAGTCGCTAAAAGTTGGACACAACTGAGCGACTTCACTTTCACTTTTCACTTTCATGCATTAGAGAGGGAAATGGCAACCCACTCCAGTGTTCTTGCCTGGAGAATCCCAGGGACGGGGGAGCCTGGTGGCTGCCATCTATGGGGTGGCACAGAGTCGGACACAACTGAAGCGACTTAGCAGCAGCAGCAGGACTATACAGTTCATGGAGTTCTCCAGACCAGAATACTGGAATGGATAGCCTTACTCTTCTCCAGGGGATATCTCAATCCAGGGATCAAACCCAGATCTCCCGCATTGCAGATGGATTCTTTACCAGCTGAGCCACAAGGGGAGCCCTACAGAGTTGTACTGCACTTCAGAATGAGAGCAGAGGGAGAAAGAGAAGATTTGGAGGGGACAATGACAACTTTCTGTTTCGCTTAGCTGAGCTTTTGGTGACCAAATGGGCCATCTAGGAGCTGATGTCCAATCAGTGTTCTCAGGGTACCCTGACCCCTGTCTTTTTCTTCAGCTTTATCTTGTGCCCTTCTCCCATTGGATCCAGGCACTCTTTTTTTGTTTTGTTTTGTTATGTTTATTCATTTATTGAGTGTGCTGGGTCTTAGTTGCAGCACACGGGATCTTCAGTCTTCCTGGCAGTCTCTAGGATCTTTAGTTGGTACATGTGGGATCTAGTTCCCTGGCCAGGATCAAACCCCAGCCTCTTGCATTGGGAGCTCATCGTCTTAGCCATTGGACCACCAGTGAAGTCCCTCAAACCAGGGCACTCTTGCACGTTGACTGTCTTTACTCAATCTAATAGGTTCTGGGCTTTTCTGGAGAGCAAGATAATTTATCCCATTTCTGTGATATTCCAGACACTGAGGGTTTCCCCTCTTCACCCCAGCCTCTATCCCTGTGCCCAGTTCAAATCTTCTCAGTCCTCAGGCCTTGGCTTTAATGTCATTTTCTCAGGGAAACCCTCCGTGAACCACCCTAGCCCCTCAACCAGATTAGATTAGCATTTTCACTCAGAACTCCTCAGCCTTCTTTATAGCAATTGTCTAAATTATAATTAATTATATAACTAGTGGTTCGTTGTTTTCTTTGCCAACCATCCATAAGAAGAAGGGACCTTGTCTGTCTTATTTACTACTGGTAGCATTTGTTACACTATCAGGCACATAGTAGGTAGGTTGAAATGGATAAATAGAGGTGGATCTAGCACTTAGTACACAAGTGCAGTCTTGTTATATAGATTTTGAAATGGGTAGCATACAAGTGTCAACTGAAACATTTAGAAGATTAACTGTTTAAAATACCAGACATGGGGTCTTCCAAAATATGATGATCGTGCTTTTGTTAAACTGTGTAACAAATGCATTATATTTTGAGTGTCTGTGATTTACTTTTTTTAGATTAGTATCATTTGATCAGTTCATATAAAAAAAATAACTCTAAAGTTGTGTGGTTATAATGTTAGAATAAGTGTAAGAAGCAAAAGGACTTCCCTGGTGGTCCAGTGATTAAGACTCCGTGCTTCCAATGCAGGGGACTCAGGTTTAATCCCTGTTTGAGGAATTAAGATCCCACATACCATGTGATGTGGCAAAAAAATTAAAAAAAAATGTTTTAAGAGTAAGAAGCAAGATAATTTCTGCTTAGAATAAATAAGTGCACAGCAGAAGTGATCCCCTCTTACCTTCAATGTTATCTCTGCTGCTGCTGCTGCTGCTGCTGCTGCTAAGTCGCTTCAATTGTGTCTGACTCTGTGCGACCCCATAGACGGCAGCCCACCAGGCTCCCCCGTCCCTGGGATTCTCCAGGCAAGAACACTGGAGTGGGTTGTCATTTCCTTCTCCAGTGCATGAAAGTGAAAAGTGAAAGTAAAATCGCTCAGTCGTGTCTGACTCTTTAGTGACCCCATGGACTACAGCCTACCAGGCTCCTCCATCCATGGAATTTTCCAGGCAAGAGTACTGGAGTGGGGTGCTATTGCCTTCTCCAAGTGTTATCTCTATTTTAACGTAAATATCCTGCTAGCTTTAATTGGTACCAGTTCTCATCCTATGAGGTCAGGTAGAAAGGGTGTATCACCTTTACCATAATCACTAATTCATTAAAGGTTAACAGTGGAAAAAATGTTAACAATATTTATTTACATGGTGAGACAATGGAAGGTTTTATTTATTTTGTTTCTCTGTATTTTAAACTTTTATTATAAATTCCTTTTATAAAGACAGAAAAAGGACAAACACAGAGTTCCTGGAAGAGAAGATACATTGATGTGATATTCTTTGCTTTAAAATGTATAAAGCACTAAATAAAGATCTTTTTTTTCCCTCTTATAGGGAATTATGCTGGTCTATGACATCACAAATGAAAAGTCCTTTGACAATATTAAAAATTGGATAAGAAACATTGAAGAGGTAGGTATGGGAAAGACAGTGGATACTGGAGAAGAATCCTGCTGGGTGCTTACAGAGGGCTCATTCCTTCTGTCTCCCTGTCACATAGCTGAGCTGCTGGAAGGAGGGTGCAGGCAGGTTAGACCTTTCGCTCTGAGGAGTGCCAGGGAGGGTAACATCTCTGGTACTGCCAGTCTGCCTGCTCCGTTGGCCTAGGGAGTGCAGACAGAGGGGCAGTTTCACAGAATTTTAAACTTGTTCCCAATCTTGAAAATAATTTAATCTAAAAACCCCTATTTTACACATGAGAAGATTCAGGTCAGAAAGAGGTAACTTGCATGTGCTCTTAGAGCCTTTAAAAAGGAACTGTTGTCATTCAGTCTCTGTGTCATGTCCCACTCTTTGCGACCCCACGGATTGTCTGGTTCTCGGGTTCTGTCTGTTCCCTCATACTGTTTGACTGGCAGAAATACATCTTTATTCTGGTAACTCATTTTGCCCTTCTAACATTTTGTTCATCTTATATATTTAAAATTTTATTTAATTCCACTTTGATTGGTATTGAGACCTTTTTTTAATGTCTCTGACATTTCAGACTCTGAAATAATTTCATGCTATGCTATGCTAAATCACTTCAGTCGTGTCCGACTCTGTGCGACCCCATAGACGGCAGCCCAACCGGCTCCCCCGTCCCTGGGATTCTCTAGGCAAGAACACTGGAGTGGGTTACCAGTTCCTTCTCCAATGCATGAAAGTGGAAAGTGAAAGTGAAGTCGCTCAGTCGTGTCCGACTCCATAGCGACCCCATGGACTGCAGCCTACCAGGCTCCTCCATCCTTGGGACTCTCCAGGCAAGAGTACTGGAGTGGCTTAAACCATGTGAATTTATTGTTTAAGTAGTTCAAAATCCAGAATACCTTCTGCATTGGCTCTCTTGGTACTGAGGTTCTCTCTTTTCTTTGACCCAGACTAACATTTGGGAGTTTTATTGTTGGATAACTATAGGTTTTATTTTTGTTTGTTCATGTACCAAAGAAGACCCAAGAATGACTACAAGGCCTTTGGGGGAAAAGTTATGCTATAACTTTCCCCTCCTCTCATTTAAAAAATTTTCCTCTGAATCAGGTTTTGTGTTGAGTAAGAGACTATTTGTTTTGCAGTTAAATTTATGGATCTGCTTCTGACAGGTTAAGATTTGCCTACTGGACAGCTGTGTTTTTCTCTTGTTGTCTCCTAATATACTGCTTTATCCCTACAGCATGCCTCTTCAGATGTTGAAAGAATGATCCTGGGTAACAAATGTGATATGAATGACAAAAGACAAGTATCAAAAGAAAGAGGAGAGAAGGTAAATTTGAACTGAATAAATGAGGATTGGAGTCTGCTCATGTCAGGCATTCATTTTCATACTATTATTTATTGATTTAAGTTTTTGAAATATCTATATTTTAATCCATTAAAAAGCCAGCAGACAGTTGTAATCCATACTTGAATGGTATGAATTAGTATTCAAGCTCCAACTCCATACACTGTGTAGTCATGACTCATTCTTCAAGAATTTGCTCTTTTCTGGCAGATACAATTTGGTCCTTTTTCAGATTCATGCAGCTGAGAGTTCAGGCTGTTTCTTCCATATCTGTGTGCAAATGCCCAGTTCTGAAGTTAAACCAATTCCTTCTCTTAGAAAAAAAGTCAGAGGATAGGTAAAGTTTCAACAGTAATCATTTTTCAATTCATTATTTTTTTTTCCAAGAATATTTTACTACACATTAGATTTAGGTCATTATGAATAAACTCTTTGTAAACTCATTGAGCTGTAGATATTTATATTTATAACCTTTTCTCTCTTTTGTGTCCTGTAAAACAAGAGTCTATTATACATATATATTCATTTCTATGACGTTTTCCAAACTGAGTTAAAGGCTTCAATTTTTTAAGTCTTGGAATTTTGCTTTAGCTTTTTTTTTTTTTTTTTTTAGGGGTACAGGCAAAATGCATTTTGGTTTTTTAATCTGACTATACACTTTTTTCCCCTGAAAACACTTAAGTCTTATTGCAAATGAACTGGGAATTCTTTGGAAATAGATGGGAAGGTAGAAGAATTCACAATTTGCCATAATAATAGAAACCCAAGCAATGAGATTTTAAGTTTTAGTATTTTAAGCTTTAGTTCTTTTATGCAGCTTAATAAAATTTATTTATTTTATTTATTAAAATAATATGTATTATCTTAAATATCCAGTTTATTAAGAAAATAATGAAAACTTACAATAGTAATTGCTGGAGATTTGTAATTTGAAGTCAAATGTATCCCAAATTTATGGTAGAGGTGAGTGTCTAATATGTTTTCTAGAGATTAGAGAACTAAAGATATAATAGAAAAAAAGAGAAGTACTCAAGTTATGTTTTGAGAGGAAGTGGTGCCATTTTAGTTACTTATGATGATGGAATTGGATCTCTAAATTTCAAACACGATAGAAGAAAGCAAAGAAATTTGAGGACCACAGGAGTTCTGAACTAAGTACTCTCCCTTTGAGACTTTGGAAAACCTAAAAAAATATAAATGCTCTATATGTTCAAGAAGCTTGCCCTGAATTTCAGTGTTCCTCTTTTGTCTTTCAGTTAGCAATTGACTATGGGATTAAATTCTTGGAGACGAGTGCAAAATCCAGTATGAATGTAGAAGAGGTGAGAAGGAAATGTTTGGTGACTTGTTATGTGGTAGCGTTCGTGTCTTGGTGCCTGTGTTCAACTCTCCGAGCCTTGATATTTCCTGACTTAGTGAATGCTTCCCCTTCCATTTCATCAACTTTTGTGCTTCTGTTATGAGGACCTTGGTTGCTAGATTTCTAGCACCTGTCTTTCACATGGCATATATTAGATCACTTCATTAAGAGTCACTGGACAGAAGATGGCAGTTCAGGTTAAGTTCAGTTTTGCCCTTTGTTTGGGAAGCTGGAAATCCTGCTGCTGTGGTCTGTGCTCATTCATCATTGTTCATGTCATCCTGCACTAACTTGTAGCACAGAGTCTTAATTCCTTTCATGTCTGCACTCTCAAGAGACAATTCAACTGTTAGCTTACTGAACAGATTCCCTTAGAATACATGCTTGAAGTCAATTAAGCATAAGAAACTGTGTTTATCAGAGAGTAGTTTTAATAAGTTTTCAGTGAGTTAACTGTTAAAACGAAATTATCTCAAGTCTTCTAAGAAATAGATTTTCTTTAGAAGGGCAGAATTTTGATAATATTTTCTTTTTTAAAAACATTTTTTAAATTGATCATAAAAATAATACATATATTATATGTTAATACATGTCATTTACTTAACAGTAATACTGAGGGTTTCGTAAACATTTACTTTCTCAAGCTAAGTCACTGTTCACCATGACATCATGACTGCAAATTGAGACTTTAATGACTTGACTCATGGTCACTGATCAGAACTTTTTCTTTCTTTTAAATAACTAATGGTCATTTTTTTCAGGTTGGCTAGGGGGTGTTAGGAAACAGGAAACCTCTCTGATTTATTTATTGAAGAATAGAAAAGTAGAAAAATGCTTCCGTTTGCTTGCAACAAAAGGATTTCCTTTCATGCAAAGAGAGGAGCCTCTTCAGTCAGCTTTAATGGTGGAGACAGGAGAGAAACTTGCTCTGAGATGTGGTAGGACTGTGCCACAGAACATTTTCTGTACCCTGACTACAGTCTCCACTAGTCCTGTGCCCTGATCTCACCTGTGACTTAAAGAGAATATTGAGTTGTGAATTCCCTGGTGGTCCAATTGTTAGGACTTTGCACTTTTACTGCTGAGGGCCCAAGTTCAATCCCTGGTCAGGGAACTAAGATATCCCACAAGGCACATGGCATGGCCAAAGAAAAAGAGAGAGAGCACAGTGAGCTCTCTCTGCGGAAATACTGACCTGGAGATTGCTCAGGCTGCTTATTCTAGTCAGGTGTTCTGCAGAGACTAGCAGTTTTCCCAGAGCTTTAACTTAACCTCAAAAACTGGGATAGGATTACTTAGAAACTTTGGCTCACAGGTGACCAGTGTGACAGTGAGACACTGACAAAGTGATAATAGTAGTTATCATATTGCTTCTTTTTGACTGATTTGGGAATAATAACCCTGCTGGACACGTTTGGGGACATGAGGAATTGTTGGGAACAGACTGACATAGTAGTGGGTTTAGCGTGGAGACAACTGAAGAAGCCTTAAGAAACCTGGCTCTGTAGAAACAAAGCCAGGATGATAAGTTTTAAAAACATTTGGCTTAGAGTTGGGTCAAGACACACTAGGCATAAAATGCCACTGAGATTTTTGTCCTGCCACCATTGGAACTTATTACCATAGTGGGGAATTTAGTTGAGCGTAGAAACTCTTGGGACTTGGTGGGGGGAGGGGGGGGTTGCGGTGTTGAGACATGAGAGGTTCTATGTTTTCAGGGATAAGAGTGAAAGTCATTTGAAAGCGAGGAAGTTGGGAATAAAGGGTAGAAATTTTTATGAAAATAGATTTCAGAGCTGTGAAAGTGAAATGAAAGTGTTAGTCACTCAGTTCTGTCTGACTCTGCGACTCCATACACTGTAGCCTGTCCATGGAATTCACCAGGCAAGAATACTTGAGTGGGTTGCCATTTCCTTCTCCAGGGGATTTTTCTGACTCAGGGATCAAACCTGGGTCTCCTGCATTGCAGGCAGGTTCTTTACTCTCTGAGCCACCAGGGAGAATTATTCCTTCAGTTACTAAGCAGATATTCATCATCTCCTATACCAGGAAATATGCCCCGACTTTGGGGACACACAAGTGTTGTAGAGCCTCTGCCTCGCAACTCAACAGGTGTCATATTGGGAACTTGTGCCGATATTTTTGGGCTGTTTTTTTTTTTTTTTTTTTTTTTTAATATTTTACTTATTTGGCTGCATTGAGTCTAAGCTGCATCATGTGGGATCTTTATTGCATCATGCAGGTCTTTTGTTGCAGTGCACAGACTCTCTCTAGTTGTGGCATGTGGGCTCTGAAGCATGTAGGCTTCAGCGGTTGCAGCGCTCCGGCTTCGTTGCCCCATGGCATGTGGGACCTTAGTTCCCCATCCAGGGGGCGAACCTGTGTCCCCTGCATTGCAGGGCGGGTCTTAACCACTGGACCGCCAGGGGAGTCCCAGGGCCAGATGTTATGTGCAGAAAATATTTGATGAATGACAGTTTGATTATATTGGAAAACCTTTATGATAAAATTGAAAAATAAGTTACAGTAGTCATGTGTCTACTGATTGCAATTATGTTCTTTTTCTCAATTAAAAACATCAAAGTAATATATTTTTATTTTATAATGAAATAAATCTACATTTCTAATTTAAAAGATAAACATATAATAATGAAATCTTTTGGTTTACCTTTTAGGCATTTTTTACACTTGCACGAGATATAATGACAAAACTCAACAGAAAAATGGTTTGTATAATATGTAATTTTATTTTCCTTATGCTGTGTTTAAATTTGTTTTATTATTTATGTTATTTATTTAATTAAAGAGAAGGCATATATTCACATTAAGTCATTTTTTCCCTGTCTTAACCTTTTCTCCCAGTTAACTTAGATTCTTATTTCTGTTTCCTCCGATTTTTTTTTTTTTTTCTGAACTACAACTCTTTCAGTTCTTTCCTCTGGCTCCATAACTGGTCTTTGATTGAATTTTGTTCACAATAATTAAAGTAATAATGGCACAAATTAAATATTTTAATCTCTCTGTGTGTCTGTATATAACTATGATTTTGAAGTTGTTCAAGTCTGCTTCAATTTGAAACAATCTCAGTGATGATTAGGACAACCTGAAAAGTTTGGTTTACCCTGAATCTTGCGTGTAATTGTATACCTTATGTTACCAGCTCCTCTTGCCTCTAACAGGATTGCCTGTTCAGTTCAGTTCAGTCGCTCAGTGATGTCCAACTCTTTGCGACCCCATGAATTGCGGCACACCAGGCCTCCCTGTCCATCACCAACTCCTGGAGTTCACTCAGACTCACATCCATCGAGTCAGTGATGGCATCCAGCCATCTCATCCTCTGTCGTCCCCCTCTCCTCCTGCCCCCAATCCCTCCCAGCATCAGAGTCTTTTCCAATGAGTCAACTCTTCACATGAGGTGGCCAAAGTACTGGAGTTTCAGCTTTAGCATCATTCCTTCCAAAGAAATCCCAGGGCTGATCTCCTTCAGAATGCACTGGTTGGATCTCCTTGCAGTCCAAGGGACTCTCAAGAGTCTTCTCCAATACCACAGTTCAAAAGCATCAATTCTTCGGCGCTCAGCCTTCTTCACAGTCCAGCTCTCACAACCATACATGACCACAGGAAAAACCATAGCTTTGACAAGTGGACCTTTGTTGGCAAAGTAATGTCTCTGCTTTTGAATATGCTATCTAGGTTGGTCATAACTTCCCTTCTAAGGAGTAAGCGTAGTATCTTAACATAGTTTCCATCATTACCCTTGATACTTTACACTCTTGTGGTTATAATTTCTTTGGACTGGAAATAGGAACTTCCTAACCAAAATGTTGTTAATATATTAGGTGCTCACCTTAAAATATTTTTCCCATTTTAACCCACCGTTTCCAAAGAAATAAAAAACATAAGAGCTTGGCTAGTTCCCTTCCTAATTAGACTACTGAGTAGGAATTTATGAGCATGGTTAGATATTTTTATTTTTTAGATAACTGGCCTCAAACCATGAAACTTTTATCTCCTTGTTAAGTCGCTTCAGTCGTGTCCGACTCTGTGCGACCCCATAGACGGAAGCTCACCAGGCTCCCCCATCCCTGGGATTCTCCAGGCAAGAACACTGGAGTGGGTTGCCATTTCCTTCTCCGATGCATGAAAGTGAAAAGTGAAAGTGAAGTCGCTGAGTCCTGTCTGACTCTTAGCGACCCCATGGACTGGAGCCTACCAGGCTCCTCTGTCCATGGGATTTTCCAGGCAAAAGTACTGGGGTGGGGGTGCCATTGCCTTCCCCGTTTATCTCCTTGGTAACTTCATTTTCTGTTTTCAGAACGACAGCAATTCATCAGGGGCAGGTGGACCAGTGAAAATAACAGAAAACCGATCGAAGAAGACCAGTTTCTTCCGTTGTTTGCTACTTTGATGAACTCTTTCTGAGAGACTGCAGCACACCTTGAGGACCCTCTCCTGCTTCTCTGAAAGCACAGGTCACCCAGCCTCAGAACCATCCTGCCTGGCTGCTACTGAGAGCACCGCTGAACCTATACCTAGATTCTGCACACTGAGTGTGCAGTGGATTCCAGCCTTATGGCCCATCAGGATAACAGGCTTCTCTCTTCAAACGTGGAAGCCATGAAGTGGAGACACGTGCCGGACTTAACTTGTTTTTCCTCTGTTTTATTGCGTGTTGCAGAAGCTGCTGTCTTTTTCTTTTTCACTTTGCACATCAGTGTTAGCCTTTCATTGTTACAGCACAATCTGAGATTCATATCTGCACACTTCTGACATGAAGTTCTAGACAAATTTGCTTTGGGGAATGTTTTTTAAAAAAGAGTAGAACATTTAAAGCAGAGGTTAATATACTAAAATTTTAGGACATTTGGTCTGGTTCATATGGCCAAATATTATTGCATTGATAGCATTTGTTTAAGGGCTCTGGTTTTCTTAAATAAGAGTCATTAAATTTTGACAAAAGTTTATCTTAGAAATTCCTAAAAATGCCCATCAAAGGCCGCAGTTTATTTCTTTAGATTATTTAGAGTTTTTCTTCATTCCTGACCTTTTTGCCGGAGAGTCTGAGTAGCTGAATAAATCATTTTTTTTAATTGATTACTTCTGCCTAATCTATTGAAGCTGCATTTGGAAACCATCTCAATGTCACTTTTCTTGAGATTTGTATTCCCTCCTCTTTCCTACATTTGACCTATTATAATCACTCACCTAAGACATATTTGAACACTGCTGTCTGTTTCTACATGTAAACTTCTCGAGCTGGAATTTTACATAGGAAGAGAGTTAGTTTAGGGTTTTATTTCAGCATCTAATTGATGTTTTGTCACATCAGCATATATCACATATCTTTTCCTAGATTCGCTCTTATCTTGCTGGTTTAGTAGTAATGTCCAATTCTTACCATAATCCCTGTCTGAAGAGTTAGATTCAGACTCCGTTCACAGAAAGCTTACCCATAGGGAGAGAGGTTAACTTGTGGATGTAATTTTTAGAGATAGTTGTTGGTAATGGTAGAAATGATTTTTTTTAATTGGACTTTTATTAAGAGTAATTAGTCCTAGTGCATCCTCTAGGAAAAGTCTCACCTTTTCATTAGAGAAAATAAGAGCATGGTTTCAGTTTTACAACAGCTGTTATTGAATGTGTAGAACCCAGATCCATCTGTTTAGGTTCACTGTTATAGGACTTGGTCCAGCCATTTGGGCGAAAGCCAACCAAAAGCTTAGCTGCCTTTCTTATCATAACATTGGTACTGGTAATGCCTTTTGTAGATGAGTCCATCACATAAGGAAAAAAACAAAGTATTTAGTATTAACTTATGTGCCAAGTTCATTCTATTATTCCAGCCTTCAGTGTCATAAGACAGAGGGAGTAATAACGAGGTGATTAGGCACTAATAATTATAGTTCCTGTTAAGCCAGTTTTGTTTCACAAAGGTTGCCATCATGCTTGATGATTAAGGCTGAAAGATGAAAGTGGAAATGGATTGCTTGTTACTACAGAGAATTCTGCTTCAAATTAAGATGTATTACTGGAATACTTGGACCAGTCAGTCTTCACTACTTGTTTGAAAACTTAGGCACAATTTAGTGGCAGGAAATATATACCAGAGCTAGTTTTGATGGGTTCTCTAAACTTAATATTCACAAATTTCAGTCTCCTTGACTTTTTTTTTTTTTTTGGTACTTACAGGCTTAAAAGCACCTATTGGTGTACCATTAAAATCAGTAGTTCCTTGATCACAAGTGGACTGTAAGTCTATCATCTTAAAATTAGATATTGATATATTTCTGAAATGAAGAAAATAATTTCTTAGAAACATCTTGTATTCACTAATTTTCAGGAAAAGATCCCAGCAGTTAAGCTTTCTGGATGGTAACAAGGTAATTTCTAAAAGGCAAGTGCTATGACACCACATATGAATGTAACCCTCTTAGTAATTTACCTCGGACTCTTTGGTGTCTTAACACTTTGGTTTATATCTCAGGGGTTGTCTGCAAACCAAAACTGACATATTCTGTGGTTAGCCTTTTTTTATTTTTAACAATGCTTTTGTTAAATGCTTTTGCTTTTGTTTGTTTTGTTTTCCTTTTCTCTTCTGTTGTCGCTTATGGGTTAATAACTAGTCTCCATGAACTTCCCTTTGAAAGAGCCTATAAAAGTTAGATGAGTCTAAAAGTGTTCTTTGAAGTAGCAGCAAACTGGGGGTATATACTCTGTTATATAGAAATAAATTGTCCTTGCTATTTTCTTACATTTAGCTTTGCTAAATTGTATATAATTTGAGCTAAGACCATAGGAAATTCACTTTCTGCATGGTAACACTGCCCCAATAAATATTCCACTTTGCTTAATAATGTACATATAGTGCATTATTTTTTCTATTTGTAGATGAATTTAGTGACAGATAATTGTCTTTTCCCTGCTGAAACTGAAGAAATCTAGTTTTGTGTGAACATTTTTGTGGTTTTATGGGTCAGGATACATGAAGATTTTTTGCAGCAGTGTTAGTGGTTCAGTGGCTGCATTTTATTATCAGTGTGCTGATTTTTGACAATGATTGGACTCGACCTTTTCAAATAAGAGTCTGAGGATTATCAGACAATGCAAATGTGCTGTAACTAAGTAGCATGTAGATCAGTTAATTGTAAAATGTTTCCCTGGGAACTTACTTTAGCTACATTTTTCTTCAGACAGATGATGGGAAAATAATCCACCTGTGCATCAGTTAGGCGGTGCTGCAAGCTTTCTCTCTTCACATGAACATTTTGTGCATCTTTGTTACAAATTTTCAGAAGACTATGCTCTTTACTTTGAAGGACTGTTTTTTAATTATACCTCATTTAGCTAACTAGTATTCTAATACCTAGTAGAAAAGCAGTGAGCCAGTCTTTAAGTATCCAGCACAATTTAGACTCTCTGTTTTGTTTTGAACTAAAGCATCATTGGAAAAGGTAGGAGGTAGTTTAGGATAGATCATACATGTCTTATCCAATAGCGCAGAAAAAAAAGTATTATCTTCCTGTCTCCATTAATAAATTTAGCTGTGCAATATAGATAAATGTTTGCAGAAATTTCTAAATCAGAGATTATAACTCCATCTTACAGGTTCTGAATGCTGAGAATCTGTATTAAGGCTTACTGAGTTTTTCTTGTGAGCAGTAAGTGATACATGTAAGCAGACTTTCTTTCCTTGTTCATAACTTTGATTTCTTTATAAATTTAGTACTTAATCTTGAAAGATGAATTTCTAAGCTTAAAATTTTAAAACAGCATTTTGTTATGTTGGTTTACTTATCTCAGATTTTAAGCACTCGTTTCTCATGTCAGATTTTTTAGATTTTTTCTTTTAACAGAAAGGACATTCCTTTTGCCTTCTTGTTACCTCCAAAAGGGGGCAGGGGAATGTCTAAAAAATTCCTTGTCCGGTAGAGATGTAGATGGACAGGATACGCTAATAAAATTCCAAGTACTAGCACAATTTTACAGTAGAAACAGCCTTTTTTCAGACTAATAAAATTAATGTCATGATCACTATGAAAAAAAATGTAAGTGAAATTTGCAGAAATGGAAATTAGCAAGCAGTTGTTTTAGGTATATTTTCAAATTTTACTTCATTTTTTAAAATGCTTGTGCCATACGCAATTGCATTTCTTATTGCCAAGAACTAATAGAACTTCTTGTTTCATTTCTTACCTTTTTTTAAAATGTGAATTTAATTATAATTCATTCCTATGGCCTTACAGATGGGTCTTATTTTGTTTATTTGCAGCTGACACTGTTCCTTTAAAGCAAAGTACCTTAAAGTTTTTGACTAAAATCATGTCCCAAGTGGGAAATACCTGTTTTTTCCATAGAGTTGTCCTCCTGTCTTATGTTTCAGCATACTTTACCTTTGCTCCAACGGCTTAATGTGAAAAACCTGCAGATAAAGTGGACCTGTCATGTTGTTAATCTTGTTTAAGCCTACTCATTAACTGTGTACTGATAATGATGCTGTGTTTTGGGTTTTTTTTTTTTTTAAAGGAAAAAAATGGATTTTATTCCAGATGAACTTTTTTTTACAATGTTCGTCTAAAATAAAAACTACATAATGAAAATACTCATGTCTCTCTGAAATGTACGTTTAAAAAATGTTTCTTCTAATTTGCTAGATATGTGTCACAAACCATGGTGGACCTGAGATATTTTAGCAAACTTTACATCTGACTTAGAGTTCTTTTTTGTTGTTGTTTTTTGGGACAGGGAAATTTTATTTATATTTTGCAGCTGTTTTGATGATTTGTAGTTGATTTACAATGTCATGTTAGTTTCTCTTTGTTCAGGCCTCCTTATCTTTTGCCTAGATTTCTGTAACATCTCTTAACCATTCTAGTCTCTAATTTTATTTTCCTCCTCTCTAGTTTTCACAGTGCTGAATGGTTTTTAAATCTGTCACTGCCACATTTAAACCCTCTAGCCTGGCAAAGTCCTTTGCTATCTCCACCTCTTTCTCTCCAGCCTTTGATTTTGTCACACTTGAACTCACACATATCTTTTGAGCCTCATCAGTACTTGCATCTCCAAACATAACATGCTTTGTCATTCCTTTCCTTAGGCTGCTCCTTCTGCTGACTCCCTACCTCTTGCCTGACTGACTTCTCCTTATCTTTCAATATTCAGTAAGGGTTTGGTGGGAAAACTTCAGCAACAACCCCATCCACGGTTAGGAACCCTCTCCTATGTCTGCCCAAAGTGTCACTCACGGCACTGGATTAGAATCATCTGTTTACTTTCCTTCCCCACTAGACTCAGCTCTTGTAGGCTGGGGACTGAGTGTTTGGTTTTTGTATTCACAGTATCAAACAAAGGACCTTGCATATAGTAGATGTTTAAGAAATGTTGGGGAAAAAATGAGTGAATTTCAGCAGTCATGAAAATCAACTGTCACTGAAGAAAGTTAAGTATAAATTAGGAGTTGTTTGCTTCTCCATTTACTTTTTAATTTGAAGAAAGATTAAAACTAAAGGGGGACTTCCCTGGTGGTCCAGTGGTTAAGAATCTTTCTTCCAATGCAGGGGACTCGGGTTCAATGCCTGGTCAGGAAACTAAGATCCCATATGCTCCCACAAGGGCCTCAACCACTAAGCCCGCACATGCCCCATGGGTGGCCCACATGCTCTGGAGCCCAGGTGCTACAACAGAAACCAAATATAAATAATAATTTTTTTTTTTTAAGTTGGAAATAAATTCATCAGAGCCTCAGTAAGTTCGGCAATAAAAAGAGAAGCTTCATTATCTGGCCCTCATCTTTATTTTCGTCTTTGTTAAATATTTTACACTATTTTAACCTTTACTAAATACAGAAGGATCTTCTTTTAATAAGACAAATCACCCAGAATGCTGTTTATGTATCAGTAAATTGAGTAAATCCTTTCTTCCCCTCTCTTCAATGTTTCCTATTCACAAAATTTTTTTAATACGAGTTACAGGGATACATGAGTATACTCCCACAGCAAGTATGGATGAAACACATCAATGGCCATATCAGCAAACAAAGGACACTGTGGCCGTCAAGCCATGAGCCACTGCATCCACCCCCCCCCCCCCCCCCCACACCCCGCAAAACAGCACCTAGAGGGGATTCGGGATGAAGAAAAGCAGGACGCTGACCCTAGATCTAGATAGGTAAGGTGCATACCTAGAAATGATTTCAATGAGCCCAGACTCTTGCATCTTCCGATCTGTATTAAAAGTGCTAAATTCATTAACATGAACAGTAATCTTTTTGATGTTCTGACTACCAGGTTTTTGCTTTTTCAAAAATTCTTATATATCTGGCTCCTTCCTTGCCTTTTTGGACAGTGACTCAGAAATATCTGAGAGGCTGTCTTATGGGCTTAATGAATGAAGTCGGCTGAATAAAACAAAATTCTCAACTTTCAGGTTGTGCCTTTTTTTTTTTTTCAGTCAACACAAGTAAAATTAATTAATTTGTATATATATATCTTTGCAGAAAACATCATCTTTGATTATTCCCTCTTCCTCACTCCATGGAGCCCATCAGTAACTAACTTTTATTTTGCACAATTCCTAAATCTCTTTTGAGTTTGTCTGCTTTTCTCCAGATTCCTGCTGTTTCCCTGATTCATACCTGCAGATGCCAAGAACTTCTTATCTGGAATCCCATTTCCCATTATCTGCAAAGGAGATCAGAGCCTGCCACTCCCTTGGATAAGCCTGGAACTTGAGGTGAACTCTAACCTGCTGGCCTTTTTTGTCTCATCTCTCCTCACACACTCCAAGGACATCCTGACCTACTTTCTGTCCTCAGAATTGCTCTGCTTTCTTTCACTTTGAAACCTTTTCTCTTGTCTTTCTATGTCTCTCCTACTTCCAAGCTTTACTAACTCCAAAGCTGAGTCCTGAATGAGTGGGTGTCATCTTCTTTAGCAATACCTCACAAATTTGGATTGGCTCGCCTTCTGAAACAGGAGAGAAGAGGGCAGGGTACAACCTTTGAAAGAATGACATAGCCCGAGGACATGGCATAAACTGATCAGAACTAAATAGGTCCAAGATGGTGGATGAAGAAACAAATAGGTCCAAGATGGCAGGTGGGTCGACTTCCACTAGACCTTAAGCCTCATTACATGCTCATTGTAACACGTCAGCAAGCTAAATGACACATCCAGCAGAGGCCAAAAGGTGGGCGGCGGCCCAGTTCCTGGAAATCCCCACCACTTCCCCCAAAATAGTTGGAACACTCCTCCCACTCAGCCTATGAAATTACCCAGCCCATAAAAAATAACCATGCCATATTTCAAGGCCACTTTCACCTTCTGAGATGGCCAACACGCTGTGGAGTGTGTTTCTCTGTAAATAAATTCACTTTTTACTTATCACTTTGTCTTTCACTGAATTCTTTCTGCAATGGAACATCCAAAACCTGAGTTTCATTAAGTCCTGAAAACAAGTGTGTGATCTGTTAAAAGATGATGGGTTTTGAATGATTTGAGTCCAATCTGAGTTACATGGATTCACTTTCCCCTTTCTTATAGCCTCATAATCCTTCTCCTTGCCTGTCTTGATAAAGAATCCACCTGTAATGCAGAAGACCCTGTTTCGATTCCTGGGTCGGGAAGATCTGCCAGAGAAGGGATGGGCTACCCACTCCAGTATTTTGGGGCTTCTTTTGTGGCTCAGCTAGTAAAGAATCCGCCTGTAATGCGGGAGACCTGGGTTTGATCCCTGGGTTGGGAAGATCCCCTGGAGAAGGGAAAGGCTGCCCATTTCAGTATTCTGGCCTGGAGACTGTATACTCCCTGGGGTTGCAAAGAGTTGGACACAACTGAGCGACTTTCACTTGCCTGTCTGGTGTTTTCACTAGACCGTAAGTTTGGTGAAGACAGGATGCACAGCTGTTTCATTGGTGTAACTCCCAGTGCCTAGCATTGTGCCTGATACGTCATAGTCATGTAACATGCATTTTGAACAAATAAGTAAATGGTTGAGTATAATCTATCAGCACAATTAAAAAATAAAGCTCAAGTGAATTCATTAGCATATTATGAATTACTAGTAGCTATGTGCAGCCATGAAATTAAAAGACGCTTACTCCTTGGAAGGAAAGTTATAACCAACCTAGACAGCATATTCAAAAGCAGAGACATTACTTTGCCAACAAAGGTTCGCCTAGTCAAGGCTATGGTCTTTCCTGTGGTCATGTATGGATGTGAAAGCTGGACTGTGAGGAAGGCTGAGCACCGAAGAATTGATGCTTTTGAACTGTGGTGTTGGAGAAGACTCTTGAGAGTCCCTTGGACTGCAAGGAGATCCAACCAGTCCATTCTGAAGGAGATCAGCCCTGGGATTTCTTTGGAAGGAATGATGCTAAAGCTGAAACTCCAGTATTTTGGCCACCTCATGCGAAGAGTTGACTCATTGGAGAAGACTGTGATGCTGGAAGGGATTGGGGGCAGGAGGAGAAGGGGATGACAGAGGATGAGATGGCTGGATGGCATCACTGACTCTATGGATGTGAGTCTGAGTGATCTCCGGGAGTTGGTGATGGACAGGGAGGCCTGGCGTGCTGTGATTCATGGGGTCGCAAAGAGTCGGACACGACTGAGCAACTGATCTGATCTGATGTCCAAGCATTACTGGATAAATTGCTAAAATGTGATATTACTTTTTTACACTCCCACTCCTCCAGGTGCACATCCAGCAGTTTGTATTCTTATCTATAACATATGTTAGCCTCCTTCCCCCAGGTATCTTTTCGAGACTTAACTCCCAATATCACTTAGTATGTTTTTGAGTTTCTGGAGAAAGCTCATAGTAAGTTCATAAAAACTTGAGAAGTCAATAGCACTGCTGCTTAGCTTCTCAGTCCTCACTTTTAAACAGAATTGCTAAAATCAGTGTAAAGTGCTTTTTAAACAGCAATGCATTACATAAATGTAATTTAGAGAAAGCTTGAAATAAGCGTTTTTAGTAAATAACCATGAATGCTGAAGATTATCTTATTGGTGATTTTGATGGTTTGTTCTAGCTAATTTCTATTCCAACAGGCATATCAGTTAAAGATGTCCTAATACTGGGGGTGGGGGTAGGAGGGAGGTTTAAGAGGGAGGAGATACACACACACACACACACACACACACACACGGCTGATTCACGTTGTTGTATGGCAGAAGCCAATACAACATTGTTAAGCAATCATCCACCAATTAAAAATAAATTTTAAAAAGATATCTTCATAGATAGGGGGCAGATTCATTACATTTTACATCAGTGATGGTTGTTTAGTCGCTAAGTTGTGTCCGACTCTTGCAGCTCCATGGACTGTAGCCTGCCAGGCTCCTCTGTCCATGGGATTCTCCAGGCAAGAATACTGGAGTGGGTTGCCATTTATTTCATAATTAGAGTTGCTAAATACAATTGTCTCATATTTCTTTGTAAGGCCTAGGTATTATTTTTTGGAAAGTAGATAACTGATTGTTAAAACATCATTTCCCCAATGATGAAAACCTAATCTTAATTATAGGTTTTACATTGCCTCCCCATTTTTTAACTAGACTTGAAGACTAAAATTGAACTGAGATATAGTCAAGATATCATAAGTACAAATTCCCCCAACTTATAGCTCTCTATGTTGAGTTGCCTACTACCAAAGTATTTGAGGCAGCTTTAATTGAGACACAGATCTTGGTTAAAATCGAGGTAATCAAATCAAATTAGGGGTAAAAGAATAAGCCATATTCTGAAGTCATGGCAGTAATTGTAATTAAAACGAAGAAGAATAGTTGCTATAATCGACTATTAGATTTAGCTCCAAGCTTCCTGGGAATTAAGATAAAGCCTGAATATGATAAGTTAGCTCTCAGGCTGAGCATATGAGTTTGTCAGGCAAAACAAAACTTTTTTCCTAGCCCTGAACTTAAAAAGTAAATTAGGGATATTGAATAATGATAATGAAATAGTTTTGTGAAATTTGCAAGAAAAAATGTGATAGCCATTTTGCTACATGAAAAACTGGGTTCACCTCTTGGTGGACGTCAATGCAAAAAAACACAAGGAAGCCAAAGATCAGAAGGAAGGATTTGTTACTCACAGCAAGTATGGAGAACACTGGGGATCTTTCTCAAAGCAGTGTATAGACAGCAAAAATGAGGAAATGTCAAGGTAACTGTACATGCATATTCATGAAGGGGCTTGAGCAGAGGGGAATTCAGCACAGAATCGAGACAAAGGTTGACAGTAGTCCAAGCTTTAGTTGATTGAAGTCATGAAGGTAAGGAAAGGTCAAATGCATCATCCCTCAGGTTCCAGTTGATCTGGTGGTTGAGGTTTCAGGCAAATCTTTACCATTGAAACAGTCTTTATTGCTGATGTATTATCTTTACTACTGTTGCTTCTCTTGCCTGATAACAGTCCTGTATTCTTTTGTTTCCTTAAGATTATTAATTACTGGGACATCCCTGGTGGTCCAGTGGCTAAGAGTGTGCTCCCAATGCAGGGGGCCCAGGTTCAGTCGCTGGCAAGGGAACTAGAGTCCACATGCCACAACTAAGACCCAACACAGCCAAATAAATAAAAATAAATAGTTTTAAAAAGAAGATTATTAATTACTAAGACCAGTTCAAGGACGAGCATTGTGTCCAGGCTTAGATGACAAAATAGCTTAGGCCAAAAATGACTTTTCTTATGTCAATAAAGCCATGCCTGTTTCTTTTTCTCAGGGGATCCTCTAATGTATCTGCTTACAATTTCCTGTATTAAAAAAAGCTTAATTTCACACCAAGGACATGAGTGTGATATGCTTCTATGAAGGCATTTCTGCATGGACCTGAAATAATGTAATTACATTTGACAAATCTGATTCAGGATAGAACCAAAGGAATCTATCTAATGGTCAATCACTTTATCAATTTTAACTATTGTCTCAACCTGAGTTTTAATAGATACTGGAAAAGACATTTCAAAATGAAGGAAAATTCTGTGGAGTAAAAGGAAACTATGTCTATTTTAAATGGACAAAGATGACATTTTACCATAAAGAAATGAGCCACAAAACATCTTCAGTCAGGTCCCAATTTTTATCTTTTCAGTGTTGATTCCCAAGAGCTTTATTCATGATAGATAAAGAATAAGTAGAAATGGCTAACACTTATATAGCACTTACCAAGCAGGCACAATTCTCAAAATAACCCATAATATGTTAAATATTATTATCCCCAATAAATGTGGCTCAGACAGTAAAGAATCTGCCTGCAATGCTGGAGGCCCTGGTTCAATCATGGGGTTGAGAAGATACCCTGGAGAAGGGAATGGTAACCCCACTCCAATATTCTTGCCTGAAGAATTCCAGGGACAGAAGAGTCTGGTGGGCTCCATCCAGTCCATGGAGTCACAAAGAGTCGGACAAGATTGAGCGACTTAAGACCAGACTGTTAGACATGGAGATAAATATTATCAGATGTGAATGACCGGGGAAATAAACCTTCTGGTTTTAATTTGTAAAACTCTCAGAGACTGTTCAATTAAAATAGCAAATGTTTGTGAATTCCACTTTTTAAATTATTTCATTCATTGAACAGGTATTTAGGGAGCACCCTCTTCTGGTCTGAAGGCAAGAATACTGTAGTGGGTAGCCATTCGCTTCTCCAGGGGATCTTCCAAACCCCAGGATACAACAAGGTCTCCTGAATTGCAGGCAGATTCTTTACCATCTGAGCCACTGCTGTCGTGCAAACAACAAAGAACAAAACAAAAACCCTGCCCTCCAAAATTTTATGTATTAGTGGGAGAGACAAACGAGTAAAAACTGAGCAGGGAGATGTTCCTGTTACTATGGGGTAATCAAAGAATGCCTTCAAAACAATTTCTTAAAGACTTGGCAGGAGTGGAGTACACATAACTAGGTCACCTAAACAACCCCGAGATGGGCCTTTTACAGTCTGAAGGTTATCACCTGGGTCATCAGAGCCACACCAGCTACAGTTTTATACAGTCAACAAATGGCATGCTGCTGCTGCTGCTAAGTCGCTTCAGTCATGTCTGACTCTGTGCGACCCCATGGACGGCAGCCCACCAGGCTCCTCCATCCCTGGGATTCTCCAGGCAAGAACACTGGAGTGGGTTGCCATGGCCTTCTCCATTGTGTGAAAGTGAAAAGTGAAAGTGAAGTCGCTCAGTTGCATCTGACTCATAGCGACCCCATGGACTGCAGCCTACCAGGCTCCCCCATCCATGGGATTTTTTAGGCAAGAGTAGTGGAGTGGCTTCCTTTTAAAAAAAAGACTCCTTTGTTTAGAAATGGAATCCTGCCTATGTCCTGTGTGTTCTTCTTCAGTTGATGGGGAATCTTCCCCTGTCCTGGATCCAAAGGGGGTTGGGGACCTCCACTTCTCTTAGGCACCTCACGGCTGGCATCCTTGGCCAGCCTGATGTATACGATTAGTGGCAGCAGGGGACTGAGTGCTTTGCTCCAATTCTAAAATCTCCAGCGATCTCTGCCTCTGGATCAGAAGCTACTATGCCTTGAGACATGTTAGAACTAGACATGGAACAACAGACTGGTTCCAAATTGGGAGAGGAGTATGTCAAGGCTGTATGTTGTCACCCTGCTTATTTAACTTATATGCAGAGTACATCATGCGAAATGCCGAGCTGGATGAAGCATAAGCTGGAATCAAAATAGCCAGGAGAAATATCAGTAACCTCAGATATGCAGATGACACCATCCTTATGGCAGAAAGCGAAGAGGAACTAAAGAGCCTCTTGATGGAAGTGAAAAAGGAGAGTGAAAAAGCTGGCTTAAAACTCAACATTCAGAAAACTAAGATCATGGCATCTGGTACCATCACTTTATGGCAAATAGATGGCTAAACAATAGAAACAGTAACAGACTATTTTCCTGGGCTCCAGGATCACTGCAAAAGACTGCAGCCATGAAATTAAAAGATGCTTGCTCCTTGGAAGAAAAGCTGTGAGGAACCTAGACAGCGCATTAAAAAGCAGAGATATTACTTTGCTGATAAAGGCCCACATAGTCAAAGCTATGGTTTTTTCATAGTCATGTATGGATGTAAGAGTTGGACCATAAAGAAGCGTGAGCACCAAAGAATTGATGCTTTCAAACTGTGTTATTCGAGAAGACTCTCGAGAGTCCCTTGGACTGTAAGCAGATCAAACCAGTCAACCCTAAAGGAAATCAATCCTGAATATTCATTGGAAGGACTGATGCTGAAGCTGAAGTTCCAATACTTTGGCCACCTGATGGGAAGAGCCAGCTCATCCTGCTACTGGGAAAGATTGAAGGCAAGAGGAGAAGGGGCGACAGAGGATGAGATAGTTGGATGGCATCATCGACTCAATGGACAAGAATTTGAGCAAACTCCGGGAGATGGTGAAGGACAGGAAAGCCTGATGCTGCAGTCCACGGGCTCACAGAGTCGACGAAGGCTGACCAAGCAAACAACAACAGCGCCTTCAGAGCGGAAGCCCGGTGAGGCCCGCTCCGCCCCGCCGCGCCCCGCCCCTCCCCCCTCCCGCCCCGCCGCGCCCCGCCGCGCCCCGCCCCGCCGCGCCCCGCCGCGCCCCGCCGCGCCCCGCCCCGCCGCGCCCCGCCGCGCCCCGCCCCCTCCCCTCCCGCCCCGCCGCGCCCCGCCCCCGCTCCCCTCCCCACCCCGCCGCGCCCCGCCCCTCCAGACCCCCCCCGCCCCGCCGCGCCCCGCCCCTCCCCTCCCCTCCCGCCCCGCCCAGCCCCGCCCCTCCCCCTCCCCTCCCGCCCCGCCCAGCCCCGCCCCTCCGTGCCCCGCCGCGCCCCCTCCCCTCCCGCCCCGCCGCGCCCCGCCCCTCCGCAGCGTCCCGCCCCACCGCCGCACCTCGCCCCGCCCCAGCCACGCCCTCGCCCTCCGCCGCGCCCCGCTCTCGCCCCGCCTCCAGTCCCTGGTCCTGCCCCGCCCTTGTCCCGGTACTCAGCTGGTTCGGCTCTCTGCGCCCCAGGGTCCAGGCCAGGCCCCCCGGCCGGCTCATGCGTTCGCCATGACGGCGGCCGTGTTCTTCGGCTGCGCCTTCATTGCCTTCGGGCCTGCGCTTGCCCTCTACATCTTCACCATCGTCACCGAGCCGTTACGCATCATCTTTCTCATCATTGGGTAAGGCGGTTGCGCTGGGAAACCCGGACCCGCGGCTCCCCTCCCCCGCTGGGGGTACCCGCGATCTCTTGCGCCCCACCAAACATCTTGATCACGTTGGGCTTTAGAGCGGAGAATGGTTGGAAGTGGGAGAGCTGAGACCCCTTTCCCTGGGACTTCTTGCCCTCCTCCGAGGGTAGGCGACCTCAGAGAGCGAGCTCACACCGTAAAGGAGCTCACACCGTGAGTCTTAGAAAACCCTGACGCTTGGTTCGGTAGTCTGCCTAGGGTCGGTGGGTGAGCGTTCGTCATACATTAAAACTGTGTAAAGAATTGTGGATAACTTCAAATATGCATCTTTGATATATTTTGGAGAGAGAGCGCCTCAGATTCAAACAGGCGTCTCTAATCCCAAGCTAGTTAAGAGCCCTTAAGCACCTAGGGATCAGGTGCTTTAAAACACACTCCTGCCCAACAACAGTTGCCCCTGATCAACTGAATAGGAATGTTATGGGGGTGGGATTCGGAACACGCAATTTATTTTAAGAGACCCAGGTGATCCAGGTATGCGGCCAAGGGGTAGAAGCCTGTAAAAACTCCGTAGCACCTGTAGTACATCTCTTTGCAAGACCTTGGTCAATACAGAACTCCTGTGGCGAATGTGATCATAATGCCAGTTTTCACCTATCTGGCAGCTCTTACTGGAGCTTCCCCATGACCCTCTGTGCTGTTGAGTCTAATTGGCATCAGGAGAAACGGCCAGGCCAGTAAGTCCCACCTTTTCTGAACTTCTTCACCTCTCACACTGTATTGAAAGTGCCGCATCACAAGAGTCATTTAAAAACCAATATAGAGGGACTTCACTTCACTGGTGGTCCAGTGGTTAAGAATCTGCCCTTCAGTTCAGGGGACTCTGATTCGATCCTGGTTGGAGAACCAAAATCGGACATGCCTGGTGCGGGGTAACCACGCCTGCTGGCCACAACTAAGACCCTATGCAGCCAAGTAAAACAAAACAAAATACAATAGAGATTTGGGCAGAAGGTCTGTAAAGCTTGTTATAATCATTAAACTCCACAGGAATGTTGTAAAAACCAGACCTGTGAAACTGATCTAGATCAGAGCACAGGCTTTCAACATCTGGATTTTAAACAACTGTTCTGTTAATAGAGACATAGACATTTTCCTGGAAAAAATATTTACACATCAGTGGACAAAGCTTTGGAGAAGGCAATGGCACCCCACTCCAGTCCTCTTGCCTGGAAAATCCCATGGATGGAGGAGCCTGGTAGGCTGCAGTCCATGGGGTCGCAAAGAGTCGGATACGACTGAGCGACTTCCCTTTCACTTTTCACTTTCATGCATTGGAGAAGGAAATGGCAGCCCACTCCAGTGTTCTTGCCTGGAGAATCCCAGGGATGGGGGAGCCTGGTGGGCTGCTGTCTATGGGGTTGCACAGAGTCAGACACGACTGAAGTGACTTAGCAGACAAAGCTTTAGTTAGGAAGCTTAATTAGCAAATAACGAAGTTTCCAGCCAGACAGTCCTTGGCAAATAGTCTTCAGATGTACTTACAAAAAGAAGAGTCAGTGAGAAAAGTGATTTTTTTACAAAAAATTTCAAATTCCTCTTGGACTGCATGTTTGTTTCACCAGGGAAACTGCACATTAATTAAGAACAGTTGAACGTTTTCTGTCAGGAAATCTCTTTCTTCTCAAGCAGGGTTTTATTTTGGTTTTATTTATATTTATTTATTTTATTTATAATTATTTCAGCTGTAAGCAGTATCTCTTGGCTCTATACATTTTATTTATTTTTAACTTTTTACTTTGTTTTGTGCTATAGCCAGTTAACAATGTTGTGATAGATTAAGGTGAAGAGCAAAAGACTCAGCCATATGGATACACATATCCATTCTCCCCCAAACCACACTGCTATATTTAAAATGAATAACCAGAACCTACTGTGTTTGGAGAAGGCGATGGCACCCCACTCCAGTACTGTTGCCTGGAAAATCCCATGGATGGAGGAGCCTGGTGGGTTGCAGTCCATGGGTAGCGAAGAGTCAGACATGACTGAGCGACTTCACTTTCACTTTTCACTTTCATGCATTGGAGAAGAAAATGTCAACCCACTCCAGTGTTCTTGCCTGGAGAATCCCAGGGACGGGGGAGCCTGGTGGGCTGCCGTCTATAGGGTCTCACAGAGTCGGACACGACTGAAGTGACTTAGCAGCCGCAGCAGTAACTGTGTATAGCACATGGAATCATACTTAGTGTTATGTGGCAGCCTGTACATTTTATTATTATTATTATTTTTGCCATGTGATATGTGGGATCTTATTCCCCAACCAAGAATCTAACCTGCTCTCCCTGCATTGGAAGCTCAGAGTCCTAACCACTGGATGACCAAGGAAGTCCCTTTTTTATTTCCTGCTTTTAAATCATTTTTGATCCTGTTCATTTATAACTTTTTTCCCCTCCAATTTTCAGAGCTTTCTTCTGGTTGGTGTCTCTGCTGTTTTCTTCCCTCATTTGGTTCACGACAGCAACCCTTATTGGTAACAAACATGAACCAAGAGAGAAATATCTGCTGATTTTTGGAGTGTTAATCTCAGTCCTTATCCAAGAAATGTTCCGGTTTGCATATTATAAACTTTTAAAGTAAGTTAAGTGTTTGGTTTACTTTTTTCCCCCAGTGTTTTTTGAATTATTATTTAGTAATTTGAAACATTAATATGTTGTTGTATTTGAAGGTCCATGTCTTCCTACATAGATCCAAGCCAGGGGATCGTACATTTCCAGCCTGAAAATATTGAGTATTTTGAGTTGTGGGCCCTCATTCCTTCCTTTACTCATTCAAAAAATATGTCTTGAGAATTTGCTTAATGCCATGCACTACTCTGGGTACTGGGGATACATCATGATTAAAAGACAGTCTCATGTGGTACCTTATAGTGGAAAGAGACAACAAATGAATAAATAAGAAAATACATCGTATATTACAAGAAAAGTGCCGTAGAGAAAAAAAGGTAGAGAAAGTCATTGAAACCATAAGTACAAAAACTCTTCCAAATCAGAATTTATATGTGCTTCTCTTTGACATCACCTAAAATAGATAATTCTTATGGCAGTTATGCTTGCCATAATTTTGACTGTATTAGGGGAAACAAGTGTTCATTTTGTGATAATGTCATTTGATTTCATGTCTGTAATAGAAAAATACATTTAAAAAAGAGTTGTGAGCATGGGTTCCCTTTCTAGGCCAGGAAGTAGGTCATCTGTGGGGTCCATGAGGAGCTCACGTGAAACCACTGTTTGAAAGCACAGCTTGAACTTGAAACAATATTTTCCTTCAGGCAGTCATGAGTTTGGCTTTGATTACGTAGTTATGCTTAGTTAGTAGACTGATAAATGTGCTGTTTTTTTATTTCTGCAAATGAGTTCATTAAAGCACTTTATGACTTTCAAGGGTGCAACCAAGACAGAAAGGACCTCAATAGCATCTCTTGTAATAGGCTTCTGATCCTTTGTTCCTGCCAAAATGCCAAGGCTTCTGTATTTTTTACTTGATGCTTTTAATAACAGATACTGAAATTTTAATAATGAAGCAGTTTAAACCACGAGTAGAAAACCAGGAAGCCATTGCTTAGAAGCAAAAGTAGTATCTTAGAAAAGGTTTAAAAATGAAAATTCCATTAGTTCCTGAAAATATTAAAGAGCAACACATAAAAATCAAAGATAACATTTCAGGTTCCATGGGAACTACAGGATCCTTAAGAGATGGACATTCAGCTATGGTTGAATATTTCTGGCATGCAGAAGTTAACTCCCATTCCAAAATTTAATTTTTACTGTAGAATATATTAAGGTAATAAAAATCTCCGCTCTTTCTCACCTCTACCATGCACAGGCAAAAGCAGTCTCTCTCATGGTTGTCATCTTATCTCTTTCAAGACTGTGCATTCCTCATTTTCTCACCTGGCCCTCAGAAGACACGGATGTGGCTTCCAAATCTTTTTCCTGTCTCTATTCTTTTATGTCAGTGGACACATGCCTTTCTGGCAGTGCCCGGAGTTTACCTGTGCCCAGGACCCAGCACAGTGCCCCGCTGTGGTCAGAGTGGTTCAGAAAGCAGGGCCCTTCCCACCGTTGACAGGGCACTTTTCTCTTAACCCAGCTTCCATTTGCACAGAGGAGCCTGGCCGGCTACAGTCCACGGGGTTGCAAAGAGTCAGACACGACTGAGCGACTTCACTCACTCACTCTTCTTACTCTAACGTCTTCGTCACTGGCTCACATTGGTTTTGCGTTTTCTAATTTCAGTAGATTTTCACAGATCGGGTCCTGGCTTTAGTAATAACCCATTAGGACTTGAGATTCTACAACCTCAGTTACCTGAATTGGCTGAGTATCTGCTGTTCTTTACTGTTGTGTTTCTTCATGATTTCCACCTGAAAAGCAAAGCTTTATTGGCTCTAACCCAAGGTTCCAGTGGCACCCCACTCCAGTACTCTTGCCTGGAAAATCCCATGGACGGAGCAGCCTGGAAGGCTGCAGTCCATGGGGTCACAAAGAGTCAGACAGGACTGAACAACTTCGTTTTCACTTTTCACTTTCATGCCTTGGAGAAGGAAATGGCAACCCACTCTGCCTGGAGAATCCCAGGGACAGGGGAGCCTGGTGGGCTGCCGTCTATGGGGTCGCACAGAGTTGGACACGACTGAAGTAACTTAGCAGCAGCAGCAGCAACAACCTAAGGTTCCAAAAGACAACAAGCCCAACATGAGTTGCCTTTTTGCCGGGAGGCAAGGTGGGGAACGGGGGCTATTGCTGTGCTGCTTGTGGGATCTTAGTTCCCTGACCAAGGATTGAACCTGTATCCTGGCAATGAAAGGGCAGAGTCCTAACCACTGGACTGCGAGGGAATTCCCCATGGGTTGCCCTTTTTAATGAGGGCAGTGAGGGCATAGACCACATGCGGAAGGAAGTATTGCTGTCAGTCTGCAGGCTCTCAGGCCAGGAAATTCAGAGACGCCTCCTTGGCCTTCTGGGGAAACCATATTTGGTCCTCCAAAAGAACCTTTGGAGATCTGCAGATAAATAATAGGACAAATATGTATTAACAGGTGCCTTTGTTTGCCTTTACAAATGGATCTGCAACAAACCTTTGGAATATGATAAGTATTTTATGCTATGCTATGCTAAGTCACTTCAGTCGTGTCCAACTCTGTGTGACCCCATAGACGGCAGCCCACCAGGCTTCCCCATCCCTGGGATTCTCCAGGCAAGAACACTGGAGTGGGTTGCCATTTCCTTCTCCAGTGCATGAAAGTGAAAAGAGAAAGTGAAGTCGCTCAGTCATGTCCAACTCTTAGCGACCCCATGGACTGCAGCCTACCAGGCTCCTCTGTCCGTGGGATTTTCCAGGCAAGAGTATTGGAGTGGGGTGCCATTGCCTTCTCCGGATGTTATATAGTTACATGTTAAAATAAGTTTGAGAATTATGTACTTTACTCATGACTAACATTTATATAGATACATTTAAGTTGCTCTCTTAGGCTTCAACAAATTAAATATAGGAACTTCAGTTTAATCAATATTTTAACTATCTCCACTGCCAAGGTAGGTTTTGAAATTTTAAGTTTAAAGTACCACCTCAATAAAATTTTTGCTACCTGAATTTGGTGCCAAGATTAAAATGTGGAGAGCTTGCACCAGTTATATATATATATATACATGGAATTGAATCAAAGTATTTATTGTTGTTTAGTCACTTCAGTAGTGTCCAGCTCTTTTGTAGCCCCATGGACTGTAGCCTTCAAGGCTTCTCTGTCCATGGAGTTCTCAAGGCAAGAATACTGGAGTGCGTTGCCATTTCCTTCTCCAGGGTATCAACCTGAGAATCAAACTTGTGTCTCCTGCATTGGCAGGCATACTCTTTACCACTGAGAGCCACCAGGGAAGGCCACTTACCATTGTAGTTCATTATGAATCTTGAGAGTCCCTTGGACTGCAAGAAGATCCAACCAGTCCATTCTGAAGGAGATCAATCCTGGAATTTCTTTAGAAGGAATGATGCTAAAGCTGAAACTCCAGTATTTTGGCCACCTCATGCGAAGAGTTGACTCATTGGAGAAGACTCTGATGCTGGGAGGGATTGAGGGCAGGAGGAGAAGGGGACGACAGAGGATGAGATGGCTGGATGGCATCACTGACTCGATGGATGTGAGTCTGAGTGACCTCCGGGAGCTGGTGATGGACAGGGAGGCCTGGCGTGCTGCGGTTCATGGGGTCGCAAAGAGTCGGACACGACTGAGCAACTGATCTGATCTGATCTGATCTGATGAATTTATTTCATGACTTAGGCCTTAGGAACAGTGCTTCATCTTGAATGAATGAATCGTAACTTTCAGCCTAGCAAAGCATTGCACTGTGAGAAATTGACATGTGGCCACAAATGATAATTTTTTCTACCTTAATTAGAAAGAAAAAAAAAATCCAAGTTATAGTCCTGCATATTGCCTAAAATATACACTAGAATTTTTTTGGCTTGGAGTGAAGCTTTTGTAGTTTCAGTTGTCTGATAATGCTGATACCATAAAGATTTGGTAATTTAAAAAATCACTTACAGAAGAAGTAGTAAGATAATCATTGCTACAACTTTTTAAAAGACATAAGTCTATTTTTAAAAATTTCTAAAATAGTGTATTTACATGCATATTCCATGGTACTTTCCCTCTCTTACACACACACACACGTAGAGTGAATCAGAGCAACAAGCTAGTATCATTTATCATATGTTTTTCAAAGTTTATATTTCAAAAAATTGAGCTTTCTTTTTTGTTCTTAGAAACAATAATAAATGCAAACAAAATGTTTCCATTTCAGTAAAATGGTGAAATTAAAATCACCATCCCTCATGTCATCAGTTGCATGTTGTGTCCATCAAGAACCTGGAAGCTGATGACGGTGCCTTTTACTTTTTCACTTCCTGATATTGGTGCTGAGAACTGTTGGTGCCCTAGACCTTTCCTTCCTCATAGAAGGCGGACGTTTACAAAACTTTTAAGTTTAGGGCTTTAATGTATTTGTAATAGCAGTACTTTGTTGTACTAAATATCAAAAATCTTTTATTCATTACTGAGAAACTTATATAAAACAGAAATCCTCCAAAATTACTGATTCTATTACACCATCCTATCTGTTTGTTGATGGAGATTATTGCTATTATGTAGGTCTGTCATTAGCCTTTCAAAGCACTCCTGTGATAGGTGAGTTTATGTAGGCTACCTGGGCATTTCAGGTGGTTACTGTTCCAGAGAAAGAAGATCACAGTCATGAAAATTCTGACTCATATCCCTGCTACTAAATGATACTTCCAAATGGAGAGCACTGAAATGGCAAATTTTTCTTTTTCTTGTTTTTTTTTGGTTTTGTTGTGTGGCATGTGGGATCTTGGTTCCCTGACCAGAGATCAAACCTGTGCCCCCTGTAATAGAAGTGTGGGGTCTTACTTTACCACTGGACCACCAGGGAAATCCCCAAAACATTTTTCTTTATGCTTATTACTATTTTGATTGAATTCTGTGTTGCCTTATTTAATACATTAAATAATATATATATGGCAAATATATATAAATATATATTTATATTTATGTGATGAGATAGACTCACTGCAGTGAATATGCATACCTTGAAATTTAATTAACACAATAACCCAGAATATAAGGTCTGTGTTCCGGCTAATTTTCTACTCTTAGAGTTAACCTCACTCACTTTTTGTTTCAGCACTTGTTGAAAAATCATTCTAAAATGTGTGGTTCCTTAGTTGCTTTACAAAATATATTTTATGGTAAATATAATTTAAATATCCTTTGAATCAGGAACATTGTTGCAGACTTTCTAACCAACAAGGGATAGTAATAGTGAGGAGAGTAGAACTGACCTGGCCACAGTCCTGACACATTTGTGGGGGGTTGGGGAGCAGGACTCACGGTAAGTTTGCAGGTTGTCCACAACAGAAGCCTGGATATGATCACTCAGAAGATCATTTCTTACTGAGCAGTGGTTCTTTCAGGTATTCATTTATCTTCTTTTCTGAAGGTAGCATTTTATTCTCCCCTGAAGCCTGATTGGGGATATGAAAGAAATGTTTTAGAATCAGAAGACCACGGGATTAGGTAGCCATATGAAAGTTCATCAGTGTGAATAGGATTTAAAAGTTAAGGAGAGGGACTTCCCTGGTGGTCTAGTGGTTAAGACCTGGCTTCCAGTGTGGGCGTGCAGGTTAGATCCCTGGTCAGGGATTTAAGATCCCACATGAAAGATCCCCATAAGAACAACAACAAACAAACCTAAGAGTAGAGAGAGATGGGGTGAATGACTATCAATCATTGGTAAAGATGGCTTTTTTTGAGCAATTGTTGCCTGAACTAGACTTTAAAGAATGAGTACCACTTAGGTTCTACGGAGTGGAGGGTAGAAGGGAGGGTGGCACTATAAGTCTAACCCAGGCAGAAATGCAGCAAAGTACTAAGAAAGTGGAATTAAAGATTCAACACTTTGGGAAGAGGAACAATTCAGAGTGGTAGATGCCATAGCATGTTGAATTAAATACTTCCTAAGACAGACTGGTTCCAAATAGGAAAAGGAGTACATCAAGGCTGTATACTATCGACCCTGCTTATTTAACTTCTATCAGGAGCACATCATGAGAAACGCTGAGCTGGATGAAGCACAAGCTGGAATCAAGATTTCCAGGAGAAATATCAATAACCTCAGATATGCAGATGACACTGCCCTTATGGCAGAAAGCAAAGAAGAACTAAAGAGCCTCTTGATGAAAGAAAGAGGAGAGAGAAAAAGTTGGCTTAAAGCTCAACATTCAGAAAACTAAGATCATGGCATCCAGTCCCATCACTTCATGGCAAATAGGTGGAGAAACAGTGGCTGACTTTATTTTTCTGGGCTCCAAAATCACTGCAGATGGTGATTTCAGCCATGAAATTAAAAGAGGCTTGCTCCTTGGAAGAAAAGTTATGACCAACCTAGACAGCATATTAAAAAGCAGATATTACTTTGCCAACAAAGGTCCGTCTAGTCAAGGCTATGGTTTTTCCTGTGGTCATGTATGGATGTGAGAGTTGGACTGTGAAGAAAGCTGAGTGCTGAAGAATTGATGCTTTTGAACTGTGGTGTTGGAGAAGACTCTTGAGAGTCCCTTGGACTGCAAAGAGATCCAAGCAGTCCATCCTAAAGGAAATCAGTCCTGAATATTCATTGGAAGAACTTATGTTGAGGCTGAAACTCCAATATTTTGGCCACCTGATGCAAAGAAATGACTGATTTGAAAAGAGCCTGCTGCTGGGAAAGATTGAAGGTGGGAGGAGAAGGGGATGACAGAGGATGAGATGGTTGGATGGCATCACTGACTCAATGGACATGAGTTTGGGTAAACAACTCAAGTTGGTGATGGACAGGAAGGCCTGGCGTGCTGCAGTCCATGGGATTGCAAAGAGTTGGACACGACTGAGTGAGTGAACTGATACTGAAGCTTAGTCATGGTGGTGCTAATGGTAAAGAATCACCTGCCAATACAGGAGAATAAGAAATGAGAGTTCAGTCCTTGGGTGGTGCAGCCCACTCCAGTATTCTTGACTGGAGCATCCTGGACAGAGGAGCCTGGCGGGCTACAGTACATAGGGTCACACAGAGTTGGATATGACTGAAGTCACTTAACACACAAGCTTAGTCATAAGTATTGCTTTTTTCCCCCTTATTAAACCCAATCCTGATGGCTTGTTTACTTATGTTATTTTTCCTATTCTTTGTGAATGTCAGATAAAAGGCAAAAGTTGGTTGGAAATTTTGGTTGATTTTAGTTAATTGAAGCTTTGTTGTACACATTTAAATGGATTTTAGATTTAGAGTATCATCTAATCAAAAACCTTATTAAGTATCTGAATTTTAAGATACCTTATATGTTTTTCTGATATACTACTTTAAAAAAGTTATATGTGTGTTTTTATTTTAGAAAAGCCAGTGAGGGTTTGAAGACTATAAACCCATATGAGAAAGCACCCTCTATGAGACTGCTGGCTTATGGTAAGTTAGAGCTGCATAGTGTTGTAAAGATAAAAAAAAAAAATCAAACTTGACCTAAAAGCTCTTTTTATCTTTTATAGCTTTGTGGGTTTCTAGTAGTATTTTAATACTGCATTGGCCTATTGGTGTATTTTTTTTTTTTTTATAGCTTTCTAGAGCCCTTTTATATGGAGAAGGCAATGGCACCCCACTCCAGTACTCTCGCCTGGAAAATCCCACGGATGGAGGAGCCTGGTGGGCTGCAGTCCATGGGGTCACAAAGAGTCAGACATGACTGAGCAACTTCACTTTCATTTTTCACTTTCATGCATTGGAGAAGGAAATGGCAACCCACTCCAGTGTTCTTGCCTGGAGAATCCCAGGGATGGAGGAGCCTGGTAGGCTGCTGTCTATGGGGTCACAGAGAGTCGGACACGACTGAAGCAACTTAGCAGTAGTAGCAGAGCCCTTTTATAAAGGAAAGTGATTTCAATTGACTCTTATCTGTGTGTCCATTAACTATTAACCAAATTTGACAGTTAGGTTTTTTTTTTTTTTTTAACATGTATACACTCCAGTTAACAATTTCCAAGTGATGTTACTCTTACCCTCTCTGGGTTGATTCCATGAATTTGTACTGGGAAAACTCTTCATATTAATACAGTTAATACCTTTTCATATTTTTTTTTCAGAATTATGGTTTAAAGGTTGGATCTAGGTTCCTAAATTGAGTCACCCAGCTTGACCGAGGGATCCCTCTTTACAATGCAATCACCCCTCAAGCTCAATTGCATCAAAATTAATTCTGTAGACTCTGTTATCAAGAACTAAAGTCAGAGCTTTAATATACCCTTCTGTCTCGCCTGTCACTTCAGAGCCTTCGTGGATCTCTTTCTGTCATTTTTCATTTCTCTGCTACATTTCACTGTCCATTCTCCCACGCCTCCACCCCAGTTCATCATTTTGCCAAACACTTGCCTTTTCTGAGCCAACTTTCCACTGCTTCTCCAACAGCCTGTGCACCCTTTTTCCTTCAGGAAAATAGTGTCACCTAGTCCTTGAGGATGTGATTTGAAGAGAAATCATAGTGTGAATAAGGTTTAACAGTGTTTTCCTTCCTCTTTAGTTTCTGGCCTGGGCTTTGGAATCATGAGTGGCGTATTTTCCTTTGTAAATACCCTGTCTGACTCCTTGGGACCAGGCACGGTGGGCATTCATGGAGACCCTCCCCAGTTCTTCCTATATTCAGGTACGTGTCTGGTTTGAATGTTCAGACTTCTGGTCTATGGTCATCCCTAGTGGAATTCCCTGGCTTAGAAATTCCAGTGAATAGAAATTTATGTTGTACCTTCTAAAGACAAGGTACTATTAGACACTGTGATGAAAGAGACCTAGGAAAGTAAGAATTACAGTTAGGGTATTTTTGAATTTTAGAGTGGATTTAGCTTGTATAAAATTCATTTTTCTGTTACTATACTAACAATTTTGCTGTATAGTTGATATAAGTGAATTTTTATAGGGTTAGGGTTAGGGCATCAGCTACATGCTTTTTTGTTTTTTTCTAACAGCATTATTTTTATTTATTATTTTTAAAATTTTATTTTTAATTGGAGGATAATTACTTTACAATATTGTGACGGTTTCTGCCATACTTTAGCATGAAACAGCCACAGGCATACACAGGTCCCCTCCCTCTTAAACCTCCTTCCCACCTCCCTCCCCACCCGACCCCTCTGTGTTGTCACAGAGTGGGTTTCCTGCATCGTGTAGCGTGTCCCCACTGGCTGTTTTACATGTGGTAATGTATGTTTCAGTACTGCTCTCTCAAGTCCTCCTACCTGCTCCCTCCCTGACTGGGACCAAAAGTCTATTTTTTCTGTGTGCATCTCTTTTGCTGCCCTGCAAATAGAATCATCAGTACCATCTTTCTAGATTCCACATATATGTGTTAATATACAATATTTGTCTTTCTCTTTCTGACTTCACTCTATTTAAGAGGCACTAGGTTCATCAACCTTATTAGAACTGACTCAAATGTGTTCCTTTTTATAGCTGAGTACTATTCCATTATGTATATGTATCACAACTTCTTTATCCTTTCACCTGTTGGACATCTAGGTTGCTTCCATGTCCTAGCTGTTAAAAATAGTGCTGCAGTGAACATTGGGGGTACATGTGTCTTTTTCAATTATGATTTCCCAGTAGTGGGATTTCTGGGTCGTATGGTAGTTTTATTCCTAGTTTTTTAAGGAATCTCCATCCACACTGTTCTCCATAGTGGTCATATCACTTTGCATTCCCACCGACAATGCAAGAAAATTCCCTTTTCTCCACACCCTCTCCAGCATTAATTGTAGACTTTTTGATGATGACTGTTCTGACTGGTGTGAGATGATACCTTAGTGGTTTTGATTGGCATTTCTCTAATAATGAGCCACGTTGAACATCTTTTCATGTGTTTATTAGCCATCTGTATGTCTTCTTTTGGAGAAATGTTTGTTTAGGTCTTCTGCCCAGCTTTTTGATTGGGTTGTTTTTCTGATATGAGTTGCACAGGCTGCTTGTCTATTTTAGAGATTAATCTTTTGTCAGTGTTTCATTTGCTATTATTTTCTCCTATTCTGAGGGTTTTCTTTTCACTTTGCTAGTAGTTTCCCTCATTGTGCAAAAACTTTTAATTAGGTCCCATGAAACTTTTAATTAGGTCCCATGTGTTTATTTTTGTTTTTATTTCCATTACTCTAGGAGGTCAGTCATAGAGCATCTTGCTGTGATTTTGGTCAAAGTGTTCTGCCTGTGCGGTTTTTGTTTTGATCTTTATTTATTGGCCGTGTAAGGACCAATCTTTATAGTTTGTCGTCTTGGCCGCTTTTGGGGATGGAAAGTATAATTTAATCTTGAAATTGAGAGGAAGGAAAACAGTTCTTACTTAATGTGAGGTAATGTCACTTATCTAAAAAATGTGTGTACCATATCTAAAATTGCAACTGTAACAACCCATCTTCTTGTTTCTTACAAACTGGAACATGAGCAGGAACTTAGAGTCCCTTACTCCTCCCCACTCTTCCCCCACAGGAAACTGCGGCCCTGATTTTGTGGTGTTCAGTCCCTGGGTTAGCCAGATCTGAAGGTTAGGTTTTTAACATGTACAGATGTTTTACTTGGACGCTAGAACCTGGAAGTTTTACCTTCACGTGTGTATCTGAAAAAATACATTTAGTCTTCTTGCTTTTGAACATTTAAAAATAAACTGTACTGTATTCTTTTAAAAAAAATAGTTGAGTTCACCTTTATCCAAAGATGCCTATAAAAAAAGCCAATATATTTCAAACTGCTTTTTCATCCACCAGATGAATATTGTCCCCGTGATACAATGATCATACGTTTTAAGAGTTGGTAGTGTACATAATTAGTATAAAATCTCTCCTAAATTACACAAGAATCTATCAAAAAATAGTTTTCTAAAACACCACTGTATTTTTTTTGTCTTCATAAGCTATATCATTGAAATAAGTGACCCCATGCACAGATTCTTTTGATTAAATCATCTTAACATCTTTACAAAAGTAATTTGTCTTCAAGGAGCTTATCATTTTGTAGGGGGAATAAGACCCCCCCCGCCCCCACCAAAAAAAAAGAAGTGAGTAATCTCGTCAAGGCAGTTTGAAGTAATAACAGAAAAGATACAAGATGAAAGTGTGAGTCGCTCAGTGGCTCTGGACTCTTTGCGACCCCATGGACTGTAGCCTGCCAGGCCCCTTTGTCCACAGAATTTCCCAGGCAAGAATAGTGGAGTGGGTTGCCATTTCCTTCTCCAGGGTAAGATGAGGTATAACTGAATATAAAAAATTGCTGCGGTAAAAAGTTGAGAGATATCCTGCATGTTACAGTGATCCTCTAACCCAGTGGACTCTGGTTCATCCTTTCGGTTTAGGCCTTGTTACCTCCTGTCTGGATTACTACCATTAACCCCCACCTGGTTAGTCTTTCCTCAACACACTTTCTATAGGTATCCATCCTTTATACTGTCCCCAAAGAAATCTTCCCTGTGTAAAACTAGGTAAGGGCTTTTCAAGACCTATAGGATAAAGTCAAGGCCCTTCACATCTGGCTGCAAGTTAGAGGAAGGGAAAGTATGTTAGTAGAGTGGGTCATACTGATTTAGTTGTGCCTCCAACAGAGCAAATTATCTTCCTTTTAAACATCCCGTAACTAGAATATTTCTGACAATTTTAAAAAATGATCGTGATAAGGAGTTTTAGTATTTTTTAGAACTGTAGTACAAGTAGCTAAAATCTGTTAGCATCCAATATAAAATAATAAAACATAGCCAGGAGGGGGTGCTAGAGTTTTCTGTATTTTCCTAAATCAGTGTATTATACTGCTACATAAGCAGTTTTCTTTTTTACTTCTCAAGTAGCCGTCTCCTAATGAAATTTATTTTTCTACCAGCTTCTGTCACTAGATGGCGCTAATTCCCTTTAGAGAGCTAGGCTGTTTTCGCAAGATTGACTTAAAATGATTCTTTTAGAAGAAAGTAAAAAATGTGCAGCAATTTGGTGATAGTATTTGTGACTTCTGTAAATTCAAGATAAAAAGTGTTATAATATCTTTAGATAATATCTTTAGAGGTGGCAAGAATACACAGAAGAACTGTACAAAAAAGATCTTCATGACCCAGGTAATCACAATGGTGTGATCACTCACCTAGAGCCAGACATCCTGGAATGTTAAGTCAAGTGGGCCTTAGGAAGCATCACTACGAACAAAGCTAGTGGAGGTGATGGAATTCCAGTTGAGCTTTTTCAAATCCTGAAAGATGATGCTGTGAAAGTGCTGCACTCAATATGCCAGCAAATTTGGAAAATTCAGCAGTAGCCACAGGACTGGAAAAGGTCAGTTTTCATTCCAATCCCTAAGAAAGGTAATGCCAAAGAATGCTCAAACTACCACACAATTGCACTCATCTCACCCGCTAGTAAAGTAATGCTCAAAATTCTCCAAGCCAGGCTTCAGTAATACGTGAACTGTGTGAACTTCCAGATGTTCAAGCTAGTTTTAGAAAAGGCAGAGGAACCAGAGATCAAATTGCCACTGCTGGATCATCGAAAAAGCAAGAGAGTTCCAGAAAAACATCTATTTCTGCTTTATTGACTATGCCAAAGTTTTTGACTGTGTGGATCACAATAAACTGGAAAATTCTGAAAGAGATGGGCCCACCAGACCACCTGACCTGCCTCTTGAGAAATCTGTATGCAGGTGAGGAAGCAACAGTTAGAACTGACATGGAACAACAGACTAGTTCCAATAGGAAAAGGAGTACGTCAAGGCTGTATATTGTCACCCTGCTATTTAACTTACATGCAGAGTACATCATGAGAAACGTTCAGCTGGATGAAGCACAAGCTGGAATCAAGATTGCTGGGAGAAATATCAATCACCTCAGATATGCAGATGACACCACCCTTATGGCAGAAAGTGAAGAGGAACTAAAAAGCCTCTTGATGGAAGTGAAAGAGGAGAGTGAAAAAGTTGGCTTAAAGCTCAACATTCAGAAAACGAACATCATGGCATCTGGTTCCATCAATTCATGGCAAATAGATGGGGAAACAGTGGCTGACTTTATTTTTCTGGACTCCAAAATCACTCCAGATGGTGACTGCAGCCATGAAATTAAAAGATGCTTACTCCTTGGAAGGAAAGTTATGGCCAACCTAGATAGCATATTAAAAAGCAGAGATATTACTTTGCCAACAAAGGTCCGTCTAGTCAAGGCTCTGGTTTTTCCTGTGGTCATGTATGGATGTGAGAGTTGGACTATGAAAAAAGCTGAGCACCGAAGAATTGATGGTTTTGAACTGTGGTGTTGGAGAAGACTCTTGAGAGTCCCTTGGACTGCGAGGAGATCCAACCAGTCCATCCTAAAGGAGATCATTCCTGGGTGTTCATTGGAAGGACTGATGTTGAAGCTGAAACTCTAATACTTTGGCCACCTGATGTGAGGAGTTGACTCATTGGAAAAGACTCTGATGCTGGGAGGAATTGGGGGCAGGAGGAGAAGGGGACGAGAGAGGATGAGATGGTTGGATGGCATCACTGACTCAATGGACATGGGTTTGGGTGGACTCTGGGAGTTGGTGATGGACAAGGAAGCCTGGCGTGCTGCAATTCATGGGGTTGCAAAGAGTCGGACATGACTGAGTAACTGAACTGAATAGGCAAGTTAGGATGGCAGGCTGACTGTGCAATGGATGTATACCTATAGAGTCAGGAATACCTGTTACTTTGTCATGTGCTAGAATTTGTTATAACATCATTCTTTGGGGCATAAACTTTGAATTATACATTTAAGAAATTGCTTATTGCATTTCAAAATATAATCTCAAATTTGCTTATATTTGTGTTTATTGTGTATATTATTTGCTGCTGTTACCGTGTTTTTAAGCATGAGATCATTTAAAATTTTTCATTTAGTTTCAGTTCAGTCATTCAGTCGTGTCCAACTCTTTGAGACCCCATGGAGTGCAGCACACCAGGCCTCCCTGTCCTTCACCAACTCCTGAAGTTTACGCAAACTCATCAGTGATGCCATCCAACCATCTCATCCTCTGTTGTCCCCTTCTCCTCCTGCCTTCAGTCTTTCCCAGCATCAGGGTCTTCTCAAATGAGTCATTTCTTTGCATCAGGTGGCCAAAGTAATGGAGTTTCAGCTTCAGCATAAGTCCTTCCAATGATTATTCAGGACTGATTTCCTTTAGGATGGACTGGTTGGATCTCCTTGTAGTCCAAGGGACTCTCAAGAGTCTTCTCCAACACCACAGTTCAAAAGCATCATTTCTTTGGAGCTCAACTTTCTTTATGGTCCAACTCTCACATCTATACATGACTACTGGATAAACCATAGCCTTGATTAGACAGACCTTCATTGGCAAAGTAATGTTTCTGCTTTTTAATATGCTGTCTAGATTGATCATAATTTTTCTTCCGAGGAGTAAGTGTCTTTTAATTTCATGGCTGCAGTCACCATCTGCAGTGATTTTGGAGCCCCCCAAAATAAAGTCTGTCAGTGTTCTCACTGTTTCCCCATCTATTTGCCATGAAGTGATGGGACCGGATGCCATGATCTCAGTTTTCTGAATGTTGAGCTTTAAGCCAACTTTTTCACTCTCGTCTTTCACTTTCCTCAAGAGGCTCTTTACCGTACTCCATTACAAATGGCTAAATAATAACCAGAATAAAAAGGAATATGAGATCTAATTTAGTATATGTGTTAGTACAAGTTATACACTATGTGATACTTGTATGTACATAGGTTTTCATGTAGCAAATAAGCATAGTTTATAAATTAAATGTATTATAAGTTAATTCTTTTTGTTTGTAGTTGTGTAGTAGGCCTGGTGGGCTGCCGTCTATGGGGTCACACAGAGTCAGACACGAATAAGTGACTTAGCAGCAGCAGCAGCAGGCTAACATTAAATTTTATTAGAATCATTACCATGTCTTAGAAATTCTGTATAGAGGCAAGGTATGGGAATTGAGTCTTAAGTTCAAGTCAAATAATACTTACCATATTTGTAGTTAATTAGTCAACTGTGTAGTTATTTGTTTCTTCTTCCCAACTGGATGCTCAGCCATAAAAGGGCAAAGACTCTGTCTTGTTTCCTGCAGTATCCCCAGCACTTTGTGGAGTTTTTTGTTTCTAGATGAACTCATAAATATTTTTTGAAAAAAAGGAAGGGTAGGCATTGCTTATGGAGTAAGTGCTATCCGAGTAGAAAGTTTAAGGATGAATAATAGTAGGTAGGCTGGCAGAGCAAGCTGGTTGTTGGGAAGGAATGTTCCAGGCAGAGGGAAGCAGTCTTCCTAGCAGTCCTGGAGGTAAGAAAGACATTGTTCACGGGTACAGACTTCCGTCCAACCCTCAATTTCCTCATCTTTGATCAGAGGCAAAAATAATACCTAGCTCTGGGTTATAAAGAATTAAATGAAATTAGAGAGTATATATTTAAGTGCTTTATAAACTATAAAATGGCCTAAGGGTAGAGAATTTGGTTCTTGAAATGAAGCATAGCATTTAGAGAAAGGATAATTTCTCTGATTTATGTGCTATCTGAGTTCATCAGTCTGAATCAGCTCTCTTATGATGTAGAAGAAAAATGTATTTATTACTCAGTAAGAATATCTGATGTTTTATTTTTAAAACTTCCCTAAGCCATTTCATTTACATTATATTTTCTTGGCAGTGCTCTTGTCTAGGTGAGATTTTCAGCTTTTTAGCTACTAAACCTTTTATTTGGAGAAGTCAGTACGGGTCAGATCACATGTGAAGTATCACATTCAGTCCTTTTTTATTTCTTCACAGTAATTATATTTGCTTATTTCTGGCTGTGCTGGGTCTTCGTTACTGAATGGACTTTCTTTAGTACTGGCGAGTGGAGGCCACTCTCTCGTTGTGGTGTGTGAGCTTCTCATTGCAGTGGCTTCTCTTGTTGCAGAGCACCAGCTTCTTTGGTTAGGGCTCAGTAGTTGTGGCACATGTGCTTAGTTGGCCCACTCAGTGTGTAATATTTCCAGACCAGGGATTGAACCTGTGTTTCCCGACTTGGCAGGCAGATTCTCAACCACTGGACCACTAGGAAAGTCCTTGTGTTCAATTCTGAGCATTGTGATTTAATAGGGATACTGAAGCACTAAAGTTGGTATAGAAGAACATCATTCATATGGTGAAAACCTAGAAGCTATATGATTGAAGGGCAGTGGAATATTGAGCTTAAAGAAAAATGAAAGGGAATGTGGGAGATTCCATTTTTGTCCAAATTTGTCATTCTGCTGTAGTAGAATTACACATCCACATCCTTCCATTGCCTTATGATGACTAGATTGTAGTTGCCTACCCCTGACTTTGACCTCAGTCCTGTGACACGAATTGGCCAAATGGTGAATGTAAGTCACTAACTGGATATCAGTCAGTGACTTAAAAAGAACTTGAATGGTTGGTTCTGCCGTCTTCGGATCTGGTCATGGACCAGAGGACATGCCCTGTAGTTAATGCCCCCTTAGCCTGGACCACAGAATGAGCGTGTATAGAGCAGACCTGGGCCCAGCCTGCAGTGACAAGCCAACCCAGCTGTACCAGCAGCAGAGCTGTCCAGCTGAGCCCAGGCTCACTTGAACAGCCAAAGCAGTTATCCTCTAGACCAGTGAGCATTAGAGTAAATCTTTCTTGTTGAAACCCAGTGAGTTTTTTTTTTTTTTTTAATTCATTTCACTTTTTTCCCCACAGTATTTTGAGTATAATCTCTATAATGTGGCAGTTTGTTAAATGTTTAGACTTTTAAGTGAAAGCACTTGGTGTGCAAAACTATCTCTGCTGCTGCTACTGCTGCTAAGTCACTTCAGTCGTGTCTGACTCTGTGCGACCCCATAGACAGCAGCCCACCAGGCTCCCCCGTCCCTGGGATTCTCCAGGCAGGAGTACTGGAGTGGGTTGCCATTGCCTTCTCCGAAAACTCTCTCTAATAACTACTAATTCCAAAGTGGTAGAGGAACTATTACATTATTAATGATACAGAGAAAGTAATTGACTATAAAGCTTAATCTGCAGTTCTTATCCTTTTCTGAATTTGTTAGAGTCTTAATTTCTTACAATAAATGACCCCAGCCGTCTCTGCTTGTGACACAAGGATACTTCATATACTGTCATTGGCTTTGTCACCAACGATGTATTTTCATTCTATGCTTTCTTTACATCAGTAGTGTAATAGTCTTTCCTTCAAGTTGCTCAAATAACTGAAAATGTTAAGGTTGTGCTTTGTAAATTTCCTCCCCCGAGCCTTGGCCTGTTACAGGCTCTAGTAGCCTGTGATACATTATCAAGTGTGCGGAGCCCAGGTGACCATCTTCCGGCAGAGCTGCTGCTGCTGCTGCTAAGTCACTTCAGTCGTGTCCAACTCTGTGCAACCCCATAGACAGCAGAGCACAGACAGGCAGTTCAGTGAATTGCGTCAGAGAGTGGCTGAAAGAATGCCACAGGCTAGGGCTCTTCCACGTGTGTTCCAGGTAACCTTCTGAGACACTGACGTCTCCTTGCTCCCATGGCTGGGTGAAGAGCCCCTGCTGTCCCCTTTGAAGCTCAAGCAGCCTGAGGCCTTGTGCTTCTGTCTCTCCAGGCCTTACATCATCTTTTATTTATCTATTTGGCTGTGTCTGGTCTTAGCTGTGGCATGTAGGATCTTCAGTCTTCATTGCAGCATGCCAGGATCTTTAGTGGGCAGCGTGTGGGATCTAGTTTCCTGACTAGGGATCGAACCTTGGCCCTTTACATTGGGAATCTTAGCCATTGGGCCACCAGAGAAGTCTGAGGCCTGTGTCATCCTCACATGTGAATTGGTCCTTATTTTCTTTATCCACTGCTGCCTTTAACATTTGGTGCTATGGGGTTGCACAGAGTCGGACACAACTGAAGTGACTTAGCAGCTATAAATAAATAAACATTTATTTATTTGGTGTGTGTTTAGTGTCTTTTTCTTCAATGAATCTTACAGAGTTTTTTTCATAGCCATGATGAGCAGGATAGTACCCTATAAAGATGATTTGCATTGGGAAAAAGTAGTCTTTTTTTAAAAAATATCATTCAGCATAGTATCGTCCTTCATTTAGTTCTATAGGAATATCAATTTACTCATGACACCCAATATTAATAATTTGCAAGGAGGAAAAAAAATCATGTCTTCAGCTTTATTGATGAGCCTGGCCTTCCTCAGTAACCTCGGCTGATCCTCTGCAGCGCCATGGCTGGACCTCTGGCATTTACTGACCTGCTCTGCTCACATCTCACCAAGGATTCTCATCAGCACTGGAACCGCTTCTACCGTTCATCTTCTCCCTCTCCCCTGCTCTGCTAGAGAGAACCACCGTGTTCCCCTCGGGGTGGCTGCATGGCTCAGTTTCTGAGGGAATCGTTCACGTTGCAACACGTCTCATTGGTGTTATCTGAGGTTTTCCAGCACTATTCCTGGAACAGGTTTCAGCAAACCACTTTTCTTACATGCATAGATGTTTGGAAATCTTCATGGTTCTTTTAAGGGATTAATCAAGCTTAAGGTTTATTTTAAGAGACAGAGCTATCAGATTTTACCATCTTTTTCATTCTCAAGTTCTTGGCCAAACATTTACTTGAATATTTTCATTTACAAAGATCTTCTTGAATGTTTCTATCTTGAGATTGAAGTGCTTTGTTTCAAATGGTAGGCTGTTTTTCCATTTCTCAGGGGACTTTCTCCTTACATTCACCGAAACGATGATTTACAGTATCCCAGACCTACCAGCATTTCTGGAGGACAGAAGGCAGAGGGACAGCGTCTTTAGAGCGGGGTACCTCTGTGGTCTCCCTCATCTCAGCTGAAGCACTTCCATCCTTCCTGTTGCTCAGGCCCAAAAGCTTGGAGTAATCCTGATTCTCCTGTTTTTTCATTAAGTCACATCTAATCCAACTGCAAATGGTACCTCTAACTTCCATTTAAATCTCCATCCAGGTTCTTATGGGCTTGGTTTTGCTTTAGATATGGCTTTAGGAGTGGAAGTTTGAGAGCTGGTTTGGAGCAAGCATTTTAAGAAAAGATAAACCTGATGGTGGGTGAGATAAACCTGCAGCCACTCCAGGGCAGTCTCAGACGTGGGAAGGTCCTAGTTAATTTCATGAAGTCAGTGAAGCAGTCATACAAAGTATTCTTTAAATTAATTTATTTTTAATCAAAGGATAATTGCTTTACAACATGCAAAGTATTAATAGAATCCTGAGAGCCCACACACACTGAATTAGGAACTTGTACCCCAGGTTCCTGTAAGCACTGCCTTACACCCTGCGTGCCCAATGGCAGGTCTTGCCAGTGAGTTTGGCGTGGTTTCTTATGCAGCATTTTTGAGACAATAGTTGAGCTATAACAGGGAGGTTCAGGTATTTTTAATGTGCCACATATGGGAAAAAAGAGTTGACTTTAGGTTCTTCAAAGAGCCTCCCTAGGCTTCTTAATAAGCAGGAGCTGGTAAAAAGTTTCTCAGCCTTGTTACTCTGGGCCTTTGGAGTTCTTTGTTGGGGCCGGGGCGGGGCAGGGTGGGGGCGGTGGTGGGCTGTCCTGTGTATTGTAGGATGTTCAACAGCATCCCTGGCTTCTATTGACTAGAAGCCAGAGGTACCCCACCTGCAGTGTGGCAACCAAAAATGTCTACAGACATTGACAGGTGACGTCTGGGGGCAAAATCACCCCACTTGAGATTCACCAAATTAAAAGGCCAGATTTGGGTCCAGTTTGAGAAGGGACTTTCCCATAGTGACTGTTGTGATGAAATAAGCTCCTAAACTGGGAGTAATTGGAAGTGGACCCTGTGTGGGGTCTGCTTTTTCATTGCACAGGGGACTGGATCAGACAGCATTTAAGGGGCTTCCCAACGCTGACTCTCCACACTGATTGGAGGAGAGAATTTCATCATTTGTCACCATCTGCTCTGGGGCTTGTCAGCATAACATTGTTTCCTTGGCAGTCTGTTCAGCTATGAACGTCCTTCAGGAGCATTTTCATAAACCTGAAATGATATTTCATAGTGTTATATTGTTTATATTCAGATTGCTTTCAGGACATTTTCTTTTTGTTCTGGTTGGTATTAAGGGCTGCTGCTGCTGCTAAGTCACTTCAGTCGTGTCCAACTCTGTGCAACCCCACAGACAGCAGCCCATCAGGCTCCGCTGTCCCTGGGATTCTCCAGGCAAGAACACTGGAGAGGGTTGCCATTGCCTTCTCCAGTGCATGAAAGTGAAAAGTGAACTCGCTCAGTCGTGTCCAACTCTTAGTAACCCCATGGACTGCAGCCCACCAGGCTCCTCCGTCCATGGGATTTTCCAGGCAAGAGTACTGGAGTGGGGTGCCGTTGCCTTCTCCAGGTATTAAGGGCTAGTACTATGCCTTTCTTATGGCTATATGAGATGGCATTCAAAATGCCTTATTTTAATGTGGGAGAATGTTACTTGGTTAGTAATAAATGTTCATTTAAATTACAATAAACTAGATGACAGAATTCTGTTATAGTTTTTAAAGCAAAAATGTAAAGTTAAATCCTTATTGCTGGAAAAGCATTTTCAAAGGCACTAGTTGTGTTCTGGGGCCTGACTTGGGCTAGGTCACTGGAGATCTCTCCAGGATCTGGCGAGTTTCTGCAACCAGGAAGGAAAGAGGAGAGGCTGTCACTCTGCAGGACCTTGATGCGCCAGACCCTTCACTTACTGGGGAAGAGAAATCAGGAGCCCTTTTGTAATCACACCGTGGCTCTGGACAGCTGAGTTTGAACCTTGGCTTTGGGAAGTCCTCCTCTGCCTGTTGTTGCCACCACCCAGCAGCAGTAGCCTGTGGCGCTCTCTAGCCTGGTTATAGATATTCTCTGAAGTTGGTAGGGGAAGCCAGATAGCTGTTTCCATGCTGGCTGGACTCAGTATTAGAATCAGTAGCTATATTAGGCTGTTGTCTGTAAGGACAGAAAAGTAGATACTGGGAATGAGGGAGAGAGGGACAAGCATGAAATTGAAGATAGTTATGAGTTTGTGTGCTGGAACGCTTGGGCTGTGTTCAGCAAGGATTGATGAACCAAATAGTAAATGTAGCCTCTTAGAGAAAACACTAAAACATTTTCTTTAGAAATAGGCTGGATTGAAACATTCTCTACCAAGAGAATGTGTAAAAGATTATTAGAAGAGGAAGTCCATTATCAAACTAGAAAGCTAAAAGTAAAACAAAACCAAACTAGAAAGCTATAGTTTCACAAACAGATGTACAGTACTTCTTAGCACTCTTCAGCTTTCTGATTGATGTTCCCAAATATTAGAAATTATGAAAGCTCTTTTTAATCTGGATTATAAAAGCACATAATTTTGATATTCTTATAGTTAACTTAGAAAAGTATTTTTTCAATAAAAAATATTTAATTTGACTGTGCCAGGTCTTATTTGCAGCACTCAGGATCTTCAGTCTTCACTGTGGCATCAGGACCTTTAGTGGTGGCACGTGGGATCTAGTTCCCTGATCAGGGATTGAACCCGGGGCCCCCTGCATTGGGAGCGCATAGTCTTAGCCACTGGACCACCGGGAAAGTCTTGAAAAATTTTTTTTAACTTTTAAGAGTATTAGAACAAAGCAGTGGGGATTCCTTGGTGGTCCAGTGGTTAGGACTCTCAGCATCCACTCAGGGTTCCTGGCTTCAGTCCCTAGTTGGGGAACTAAGATCCTGCATGCCGTGTGGTAAGGCCAAAAAAAAAAAAAAAAGCAAGCTAAATTTTAGAATTAGATTCATTGATTCATTGAAGGACTTTTAGAATTTTGTATCTTTAGGAACACGACATGAGAAAGGTTTAATAAATAAAAGACAGTACCCTAGTGATACTATTAGCAAATCTTCATTTCTAATTGTAGTTAATTCCATTTACTAGAGAGAAGTATCCTAATAGTGTGTATATAGCTCTAGCTACGTGTATATGACAGAATAATTTTAGATATTCAGGTCTCAGTTTCTGTTCAACCTCTAACCAATTAGGAAAAACAAATCCCAGTAATCTAAGCAGCACATTGTAATAGTAAAGGCTTATGACCATAGAAGCCATCTCATAATAGAAACTCAGTTCAATTCAGTCACTCAGTCATGTCTGATACTTTTCGACCCCATGAACCGCAGCATATACCAGGCCTCCCTGTCCATCACCAACTTCCGGAGTTTACTCCAACTCATGTCCATTGCGGAGAAGGCAATGGCACCCCACTCCAGTACTCTTGCCTGGAAAATCCCATGGATGGAGGAGCCAGGTAGGCTGCAGTCCATGAGGTCGCTAAGAGTCGGACACGACTGAGAGACTTTACTTTGGCTTTTCACTTTCATGCATTGGAGAAGGAAATGGCAACCCATTCCAGTATTCTTGCCTGGAGAATCCCAGGGACGGGGGAGCCTGGTGGGCTGCCTTCTATGGGGTTGCACAGAGTCGGACACGACTGAAGCAACTTAGCAGCAGCATGTCCATTGAGTCAGTGATGCCATCCGACCATCTCATCCTCTGTTGTCCCCTTCTCTTCCTGCCTTCAGTCTTTCCCAGCATCAGGGTCTTTTCCAGTGAGTCAGTTCTTCGCATCAGGTGGCCAAAGTATTGGAGTTTCAGCTTCAGCATCAGTCCTTCCAATGAATATTCAAGACTGATTTCCTTTAGGATTGACTGCTTGGATCTCCTTGCAGTCCAAGGGACTCTCAAGAGTCTTCTCCAACACTACAGTTCAAAACCATCAATTCTTTGGCACTCAGCTTTCTTTATGGTCCAATTATCACATCCATACATGACTACTGGAAAAACCATAGCTTTGACTAGATGGACCTTTGTTGACAAAGTAATGTCTCTGCTTTTTAATATGCTGTCTAGGTTGGTCATAACTTTTCTTCCAGGGAGCAAGCGTCTTTTACTTTCATGGCTACAGTCACCATCTGCAGTGATTTTAGAGCCCAAAAAAATAAAGTCTGACACTGTTTCCCTGTCTGGCTCCAAAAATAAAGTCTGTCACTGTTTCCCCATCTATTTGCCATGAAGCGATGGGACCAGATGCCATGATCTTAGTTTTCTGAGTGTTGGGCTTTAAGCCAACTTTTTCACTTTCCTCTTTCACTTTCATCAAGAGGGTCTTCAGTTCTTCTTCGCTTTCTGCCATAAGGGTGGTGTCATCTGTGTATCTGAGCTTATTGATATTTCTCCTGGGAATCTTAATTCCAGCTTGTGTTTCATCTAGTCCAGCATTTCTCATGAGGTACCCTGCATATAAGTTAAATAAGCAGGTTGACAATATAAAGTCTTGATGTACTCCTTTCCTGATTTGGAACTAGTGCTAGCTAAATAAATAAGGCATCAAATAGGAATACCAGTGTTTTAATAAATGTCTGAGAGATCCTGTTTAGGTATTGTGTTAATAAACATAGTAAACTGAAAAGATGGGCTTCTTTTCTGAAAAGGAAGTTCCTTGGGACTGTGTTTTGCTTTCTGGGATAGCCCCGCCCAGCCGTGTGCTTAGTCACTCAGTCATGTCTCACTCTTTGCGACCCCATGAACTGTAGCCCTCCAGGCTCTTCTGTTCATGGAATTCTCCAAGCAGGAGTACTGGAGTGGGTTGCCATTCCTTCCTCCAGGGGGTCTTCCCAACCCAGGGATCGAACCCAGGTGTCCTGCGTTGCAGGCAGATTCTTTACCATCTGAGTCAGCAGGGAAGCCTGGCACATCAGATCAGATCAGATCAAATCAGTCGCTCAGTCGTGTCCGACTCTTTGCGACCCCATGAACTGCAGCACGCCAGGCCTCCCTGTCCATCACCAACTCCCGGGGGTCACTCAGACTCACATCCATCGAGTCAGTGATGCCATCCAGCCATCTCATCCTCTGTCGTCCCCTTCTCCTCCTTCTCCCAATCCCTCCCAGCATCATAGTCTTCTCCAATGAGTCAACTCTTCGCATGAGGTGGCCAAATACTGGAGTTTCAGCTTTAGCATTCCCAGGGCTGATCTCCTTGAGAATGGACTGGTTGGATCTCCTTGCAGTCCAAGGGACTCTCAAGAGTCTTCTCCAACACCGCAGTTCAAAAGCATCCATTCTTCGGCGCTCAGCCTTCTTCACAGTCCAGCTCTCACATCCATACATGACCACAGGAAAGACCACAGCCTTGACTAGGCAAACCTTTGTTGGCAAAGTGATATCTCTGCTTTTGAATATGCTATCTAGGTTGGTCATAACTTTCCTTCCAAGTAGTAAGCGTCTTTTAATTTCATGGCTGCAGTCACCATCTGCAGTGATTTTGGAGCCCAGAAAAATAAAGTCTGACACTGTTTCCACTGTTTCTCCATCTATTTCCCATGTAGTGATGGGACCAGATGCCATGATCTTCGTTTTCTGAATGTTGAGCTTTAAGCCAACCTTTTCACTCTCCACTTTCACTTTCATCAAGAGGCTTTTTAGCCCCTCTTCACTTTCTGCCATAAGGGTGGTGTCATCTGCATATCTGAGGTTATTGATATTTCTCCCAGCAATCTTGATTCCAACTTGTGTTTCTTCCAGTCCAGCATTTCTCATGATGTACTCTGCATATAAGTTAAATAAACATGGTGACAATATGCAGCCTTGACGTACTCCTTTTCCTATTTGGAACCAGCCTGTTGTTCCATGACCAGTTCTAACTGTTGCTTCCTGACCTGCATACAGATTTCTCAAGAGGCAGATCAGGTGGTCTGGTATTCCCATCTCTTTCAGAATTTTCCACAGTTTATTGTGATCTACACAGTCAAAGGCTTTGGCATAGTCAATAAAGCAGAAATAGATGTTTTTCTGGAACTCTCTTGCTTTTTCCATGATCCAGCGGATGTTGGCAATTTGATCTCTGGTTCCTCTGCCTTTTCTAAAACCAGCTTGAACATCAGGAAGTTAGTAGATACTAATAAATCTTTGCATGGATTAATAAAAGAGGAGGGAAGAAAGTAAATGTAAGAGTAATATTCCATTGTCAGATGAAGAAGAACTCTATAGGAGTGGAGGAGTGCATATTTAAAGTGTTTGTTTATTTTTGGCTGTGCTGGGTCTTTGTTGCTATGTTCAGGCTTTCTCTAGTTGCAGCGAACAGTGGGCGATTGGGGGCTGCTCTTCCTGTGGGGCTCAGGCTTCTCGTTCTGGTGGCCACTCTTGTTCTGGAGCACAGGCTTTAGAGTGCACAGACTTCAGTAGCTGCAGCGCATAGACTTAGTTGCTCCACGGCATGTGGAATCTTCCTGGACCTGGGATCGAACCCATATCCCGTGCATTGGCAGGCAGGTTCTTTACCATTGGACCACCGAGACAGTCTGAGAATACATTTTAAAGCATAGTCAGGTACCCAGGAAGCTTGGATACATGTGATAATTGCTTGCTGCTTTGCTTCACTTTCCAATGTGTTAGTGCACCTCACTAAATTGAAGGTCCTGGCTTATATTCATCTTTGAATCTAGACACCACAGCATAGTAGTTGTCATTTATTGAAAAACTGCAGTTTGCAAAGCACTGTTCTTCCCTACACAACAGCCAGGGGTATTATTTGCATTTTGGAAATAAAGGGCACAAGCTCAGAGGAGTTGGATCATGCGCCTGAAGGCACACTGTGGGGCTGGGATCCCAGCTGAGGGCTGTGCGGCTCTAGAGCCATAGGCATCGTTCCCGGCCACACTCTCTAGGTGCCCAGTAACTCTGTGTGGAGTGCAAAAACAGAGGAGGCATTAGGATGAAGTCATTAAGGGGATGGCATTGAGCTATGTGTTAAATAGAAGTAAGATTTGGGTGGGGTGAAAAGGGCAGGGTGGTGGCGAGGGGTAGAGGATTCAGGTGAAAGCGACAGTCAATTAAAAAAATGAGAACAGAGAGGCATAGACAGACTATAAGTAGGACTTCTGGTTCCCGACCAAGTAGGATGTGTTTGAAGATGAATAGAGGATAGCATTGGAGAAGGAAATGGCCACCCACTCAAGTGTTCTTGCCTGGAGAATCCCAGGGACGGGGTAGCCTGGTGGGCTGCTGTCCATGGGGTCGCATGGAGTCGGACACGACTGAAGTGACTTAGCAGCGGCAGCAGCAGAGGATAGTAGTTTGGGTCTAGGTTGCAGAGGGCCTTGGATGCTAATCTGAGATGCTTGGACTTTACTTTAGAGACAGAGTCAGTCCATCAGAGAGAATTTTTATCAGGAAAGAGCCTTACATACAGAAATACCCACCTAGAATTTGGAAGAAAGTTCAAGGCTAGTGATTCCTTGAGAATGCTTGTCTGAAACAAGAGTAGTGCTCTTTTAGATAAGAATGAACTGAAAAGTCCATAAGAACATTTTCCAGGTATCTGAACTCTCAAACTTGATCGTAGGAGGATGATTAACTGGTTTCAATATTCATGGTAATGCGTAGAGAAAAGGGCAAATAGAGCTGTCAAACAAAAGATAATGCAGGAGGCTGCAAATAAGAGGAGTTGGAGTCTTAAGAATTGCAAGTTGGAAGACCCAGATTTGTAGTCTTACAAGAATGGGTAGTCTTGAAAGAAAGTTTCACAGAAGAAATAGAGTCGGGGGCCTTATGAAGACAAAAGGATATGAGTTTGTTAAAAGTTGCGTGGTAAGAACTGTGATTGACATAACTCAGAAAATATTTAGCCTTAAGGAATCACATGTTGTTTTAGGGTAGTGGTCCATTAAGTGGGTAGACTCTCATGAGTTATTTTAGGGTAAGGGTTTAAGAAGTGTCTTGAGTTTCTGGCAGGTTTATGACTTCATCAGGTAAAAATGTCAGATTCCATCTCAGCTAAGCTATCCTAAGTCACACTTCCTTAATGGCCCCTGGCTCTATTTAGAGAGTTCTATCAGCAACACTGACTCCATTTTGATCTTTTCACATAACTGATGAACAGATGACACATTAGTGGTGTCATTGCTTTCTCTTGACACTTGATTGACATGTAGGCTTTAGAAAAGCCTTAAAGTGTGAACGTCTGTGCCTGTGAATCACAGTTTCTACTCTGGTCTTTTCTGACATGAACTACTGGGTGTTTTCAGTTGTTTCAACTCTATACACTGCCACACAACCAGGCATCTATCTTCAGGGAAACTGCCCTTTCAAGGATCATCAGTGGGATTAAAATAAACCACTTTAGATTAGTCTGCTACTGTTCCAAAGTTGGTTTTGTTTTGTTTTTTTTTTTAAATCCCCCTGCTCCTATAAAGTATTTCTCATTATTTGCTGAAACACTCTCACTAGATGTAACAAATTGCTTTCCTCCAACCTCAACAGTTAATGTCTCTGTAATAATTTGCCTTTTGACTTTGTATAACTGAAATATGGGCATTTTCTCACAATATGCTTTTCCCCCACTCAACATTATTTTCTTGAGACCATTATAGAACATGTAAGTATTCCATTGTGTGAATACACCACAGTTTATTCATTCTAGTAATGATAGACATCTTTTGTTATTACAAATGCTCAAAGGCTAGTGGTCTGTTGATTCAAAAACGAACTGCTGGGACTTCCCTGGTGGTCCAATGGCTAAGAATCACCACCCACAATTCAGGGGGCCCAGGTTTTATTCCTGGTCAAGAAACTAGATCATGCATGCCACACTAAGACTCATTGCAGCCAAATAAGTAAAACAACAACAACAACAGACTGATTGTTTCAGAATATTGCTTCAGAGTCAGCCCTCCATATCTCTGGGTTTTGCATTCAGATTTAACCAATGACAGATCAAAAATGTTCAGGAAAGGGAAATTCCAGAAAATTCCTCAAAGCAAAGCTTGTATTTGCCTGACTTGCCAACTATTTACATAGAATTTACACTATGTTTACAACTATTTTCATAACATTTGCATTATATTAGGTATTAGAGGTAATCTAGAGATAATTTAAGGTAAGCAGTGGGGGTGGAGGATGTGCATGAGTTGTGTGTGTGTTAGTCACTGAGTCGCATCCAGTTCCTTGTGACCTTATGGCTGCTGCCCACCAGGCTCCTCTGTCCGTGGGATTCTCCAGGCAAGAATACTAGAGTGGGTTGCTAGGCCCTTCTCCAGGGGATCTTCTTAACCCACAGATTGAGCCCAGGTCTCTTGCATTACAGGTGGATTTTTTACCATCTGAGCCACCAGGGAAGCCAGTGTATATAGGTTATATGCAAATATTATGCCATTTTATATAAGGGACTTGAGCATCTGCAGAGCTTGGTGTCTGTAGGGGTTCCTGGACCCTATCCTCCACGGATGCCAAGGGAGAATTAATAATAGTGTGAAGGAGAATGGTCAGACTTGACTTTTTGCCAGGATCAGATCAGATCAGATCAGTCGCTCAGTCATGTCCGACTCCTTGCGACCCCGTGAATCGCAGCATGCCAGGCCTCCCTGTCCATCACCAACTCTCGGAGGTCACTCAGACTCACATCCATCGAGTCAGTGATGCCATCCAGCCATCTCATCCTCTGGCGTCCCCTTCTCCTCCTGCCCCCAATCCCTCCCAGCATCAGAGTCTTCTCCAATGAGTCAACTCTTCGCATGAGGTGGCCAAAGTACTGGAGTTTCAGCTTTAGCATCATTCCTTCCAGAGAAATCCCAGGGCTGATCTCCTTCAGAATGGACCCGTTGGATCTCCTTGCAGTCCAAGGGACTCTCAAGAGTCTTCTCCAACACCACAGTTCAAAAGCATCAATTCTTCGGCGCTCAGCCTTCTTCACAGTCCAGCTCTCACATCCATACATGACCACAGGAAAGACCATAGCCTTGACTAGACGGACCTTTGTTGGCAAAATAATGTCTCTGCTTTTGAATATACTATCTAGGTTGGTTATATCTTTCCTTCCAAGGAGTAAGCGTCTTTTAAAAATTTCATGGCTGCAATCACCATCTGTAGTGATTTTGGAGCCCAGAAAAATAAAGTCTGACACTGTTTCCACTGTTTCCCCATCTATTGCCAGGATAGCTGATATTAATGGTGGAAATGAGAAATCTGTGCGCCTTCCCCCTCCCCACGTTGAAGCTTTCAGAATATGCGGAACTTACTTTCTCTCTCTTTTTTTTTTGGTTGGCCACGCCTCATGGCTTGTGGAATTTAGTTCTCCAACAAGGGATCGAACCCCATCCCTTGGCAGTGAGAACACAGAGTCCTAACCACTAGATGGCCAAGGAGTTCCTGAAACTTGCTCATTTTAAGTAAAAAAATCTCCGGGATACAGGACACGCGCATACATACACACACACAGTATTCCATAGAAAAACCTGTGTGTACTGATCAGATTCAGTGTCCATTGTTTAAGAAGAATCTTAGATGATTATTGCAATTTCTAATATTTTTATTCTCCCACTGGCCTTAAAAAAAGATCCAAGAAGAAATTCTACTTTAATGAGAAGACTTGTTTAAATCAAAGACACTTGTTTTAATTTAGAAAAGTTTCTTGGGGACCTCATTGGTGGTCCAGTGGTAAAGACTCCCTCTGAGCTTCCAATGCAGGGGGCATGGATTCAATCCCTGGTCAGAGAACTAAGATCCCACACACCTTGCTGTGTGGACAAAAAAAAAAAAAAGTTTCTTGATTAGTGCAGAAGGCCAACTCGGAAACGCTGATTATATATCAGAGTAATTTTGTTTTGTTCCTAAGAGAAACTCCTGGAAAGCCAGATCCGGGTTGACATTTTGTTTCACCGGTTCACATTCTAGGTGAGAAGCTGCTACGGAGCTGGCCCCTGGTTCAGAAATGTTGCGTTCAGAATTACTGTTCAAGCGAATGTTGCGTCAGGGTCCTCTGTCAGCTGTGGGTGAACCCTCATAGTAGTGTGGGGCACCCAAGAGCCTGCGTCCAAGGGCGTGTTCAGTGGGCTTTGGGGTCTGCTGACCTGCGACTGGGCACTAATGCTTGCCTGTCTTCCAGCTTTCATGACACTGGTGATCACGCTGCTGCACGTGTTCTGGGGCATCGTGTTTTTCGATGGCTGTGAGAAGAAGCAGTGGTACACCCTTCTTGTAGTTCTTTTCTCCCATCTGCTGGTGTCAGCCCTGGTGAGTATGCTAGTCTGCTCAAACTGGGTTTTGGAGCTTTAAGTCCACACATCTGAAGTGATAGATTCCACTCTAAGTGAAATACACTCTCACGGGATAATGAGGAAATTCAGAAAAAGTCATTTAAAAGAATGAATGAATGATAGATAAATCATCCAAGTCTTACTATAGAAAGATAACTAAGAATTTGTTGGTTGATCTCATAAACTATTTCTTTTTGGTAGGTGTCTTTCTTTTAATTTAGTCAAACTTTAAATAGTCTTGCATTATGCTTATGTTATGGACCACATTTTAAACAATTTCTGCATTATTATGGATCCTTTTCATATTTACATTTTAATAGCTTTTTATATCATTACATAAAATTATAGTTTGCTTAACTGATCATTTGTTTTTCTACTTTTGATTGTTAGAAAGCTGTTTTGAACATCATTGTATATGAAACTTTTTCAATATGTTGTTCAGATTCTAAGGAATGGAGTTATGAAGTCAAATGCAATATTTTAAAATATTTTAAGATATTTAGCAACTTGATGTAAGTTGCTAAAATTCTCTCCCAAAGGGTTGTACTATTGTTACTCATTCTGATTAATATCAAGAGTGCCTGGACTTCCCTGGCCGTCCAGTGGTTAAGACTCCAAGTTCCCAATGCAGGGGGCTCAGATTTGATCCCTGGTTAGGGAACTAGGAGCCCACCCACATGCCACATGGCCAAAAAAATGTGCAACCCCCTCCCAAAGAGCACCTATCTTAATCCCTCCTCACTGGTATTAAAATGCCAGTTTTCACAAGAAAGTTGAAAAGGATACTTGACTAGGTGTGTTTTTAAAGCACTGTTTAATGCTTTGGTCTGACTTTAATCATAACTTGTCATATACTTAGAAAGATCCCAGTCATTGCCTCATCTAGACCTTCATCAATTCTCAGCTAAAGTATTGAGAAGTTCCTTCTGATGGTGTCCTGCTTCATGTTTCTCTCCTCTCTATCCATTTGGAGTTCATATCAAGTTTTCTTATACTGGACTCTGCTCTCTCACCTATCTAAAGAACAATCTTCTTGCCTTCCCTACCTAAAACATTTCAGTCATACTAAAGTTACCCTTAATATGATACTAAAGTTACCCTTAGTATGATGGCTGCTGCTGCTAAGTCACTTCAGTTGTGTCCGACTCTGTGCGACCCCACAGATGGCAGCCCACCGGGCCCCTCTATCCCTGGGATTCTCCAGGGAAGAACAGTGGAGTGGGTTGCCATTTCCTTCTCCAATGCATGAAAGTGAAAAATGAAAGTGAAGTCGCTCAGTCATGTCTGACTCTTCACGACCCCATGGACTGCAGCCTACCAGGCTCCTCTGTCCATGGGATTTTCCATGCAAGAGTACTGGAGTGGGGTGCCATTTCCTTCTCCAATGATGGCAGCTATGTAAAGTCAAATCTTCATGGAAAAATAATTGGAGAGAGAATGTATTAAAGTATTAACAGTTTTCATCTCTGGATGGGTTCTTATATTCTTTTATGGTTTTCAGTACGTTTCAAAGTTTCTACTGTATATACTCTAATAATCAGAAAGGAAATTGCAAGAAAGAACCAATATCCTCCTTATGGATCCAGTCCACCATTCATTCATTCAACAAATAGTGAGTGCCTTCTGTGTTCCAGGCACTGTTCTAGGTGAGCAAAACAATTTACAGAAAAAAAACAAGATTGTGCCTTTACCATCTAGTGGAGAGAGAGGGATTGTCTTTGTCCCATAAGCAATAGACAAAACGAAATATGTTAGAAATTGATTGGTGCTGTAAGAAAAAAGGAAAGTAGAGTGGGTTCAAAGGGCTCAAGGGACTTCCCTGGTGGTCCAGTGGGGAAGAGACTATGCTCCCATTGTAGGGGACTTGGATTCGATTCCTGGTCAGAGAACTAGATCTCACATGATACAACTAAGACCCAGTACAGCCAAAATAAATAATTTTTAAAAAAGATTCTAGATTGTAGGGGCTGGGGTTGTTGACTTTTCAAACTAGGTAGTTAAAAGTCGGCTTCCTTGTGAAGGTGACATTTAAGCAAAGAAGTGAAGTTGGTGATATGGCTATCTGGAGAAGGAGCATGACAGACTGAACAGCTAGTGGCAAAGTCCTAAGACTAAAGAACATGCTTGGCATGTTTATGGAAGCGAGAGTGGCCAGAACCATGAGCTGGGGGAAGTTAGTAGGAGATACCGTCACAGATTTGAAATTGGGGATGGACGTAGTGGTTGGAAATGAGAACCATATCTAGATAATGCAAGGCTTTGGGCTTTTAGCCTTAGTGAAATGGACTCATTGTAGGGTGTTGAATCATGTTTTAAAAGGCTCACTTTGACTGCTGTTTTCAGAGTAGACTTTAACAGGGGAAGAAATTAAATCATCAAGAGAAGGATGGGGAGAGCTTGGGTGAGATAGCAATGGAGACGATGAGAAATGTTCAGATTCAGGACATGTTTCTGATAGTAGAGCTGACAGCTGTTTCCTGACAGACTGGATAACGCAAGGGAGAGAAAGAGGAGCCAAGGACATCTTCAAAATTTTGAGCCTGGGCAACTCAAAGGATGGAGTTGCCATCAGCTGGGATGGAGAAGTTTGTGAGGGAAACCAGGAGTCCTCTTGGGCCTGGTACCTTGGAGGTGCCTGTTGGACATCCAAGGTGGGTATTTGGATGAAAAAGTCTGGAATTTGGGAAAGAAATCCAAGCTTAAAAAGGTCATTACAGGGAGTGAATCTAAGCAGACAAGAGAAGAGGCCAGAGGACTAAGCCCTGGGGTGTTCCAACCTTGAGGTTGGGGCAAGAGCAGAAGCCAGCCATGGAGACTGGGAAGGAGCAACTTAGTGACATAGGAAGAGAATGAGGAGTCAGGTGTCCTGAAGCTAAGTGTGTTAAGGAAGAGAGAGTGATGGGTTGCAGCAGAGGCCAGTGGAATAAAACCCAGACCTCTTTGTTTGACATAAGCCTCATACTGAATCTTACTAGTGCTAAACTTAGCTCTTGCTGCTCCCCATAGTTCATATCATACACTCTCTCTAAACTGACCAGTGTGGCTCACAGGTTGTTCATGCTGTAATATCTGCAGTGATGAGTCTCGCCCCTAACCTAGGTCAGCTTGGAAAACTGTTCATTTCGTGTGAGGCCTTCCTGGAAAAGGTGCACATTTCTGAAAGCACTATCCTAGCCCCTTTTTATAGCTGTGTTATAACCCTTCTCCCTGGCCAGCATTATTTTATTTGACGCAGCTTTTACATCTACTTCTCCAATTAGGGTTTGATCGTCAAGGATGGGATCTTATCTTGTCAATCTTTGTATCCTGAATCCCTGGCACATAGGAGATGGCCAGTAACTATTGTTGAATATTGAAAAGTTTATATTATTCTCTCTGATGATTGAAAAGAACCCAGAAAATTTGAAAGATTACATACCAAAATGTTAACAATAGTTGTCTCTGAATGACAGATTTCAGAAAATGTTTTAAGTTTTATAAATATAGCACATGTACTGTAAAGTATATAAATCAGAAGTATACATCTTTTTTTTTTTTCCCTAATCTTTGAGCTTCACTGAGCAGCATGTGGGATCTTATTTCCCCAATGATGGATCAAACCCATGTCCCCTGTATTGGAAGTGCAGAGTCTTAACCACTAGACCGCCAAGGTCCAGTGTGTACATCTTGATGAATTTCCCCAGTGTGAACACACCAGTGTCACTCGAACTCAAATGAAAGCTAAAACATCTGCTCCCATGAGCTTCCTGGTGCTACTTCACTGCTCACCCCCAACACCCACCTCTCCAGGGATAACTGCGGTCCTGACTTCTGACTGCCTTTTGGTATTTATTTAAACAGAACAGTACAATGTTTGCTCTTGTGTCTGACTCCTTTCACTCAATCTTTGGGAAATTAATTTGTTTATAGCTATTGATTGCTGTTTCTTTGCAGAATAGTGTTCTACGGTACGACTATACCATCATTTATCCATTCCACAACAGAGAGGCATTTATGCTGTCTCCAGGTTTTAACCACTGTGAACAGTACTGCTTTGAACATTCTAGTGTATATGTCTTGGTAAAAATGTATGCACATTTCTTCTGGATATATACCTGGGGTAGAATTCCTTGTTGTGGGGTGTACATATGTCAATTGTTCATACCACTCACTTTTTCAGAGAGGTTGTATCAGCTTACACTCCCACCATTAGTTTATGAGTTGTATTTTCTCCACCTCTTCACCAGCACTTCGTACTGCACTCTCTTTATTGTCACCCTTATCTAGCACTGTATGTGTAGTGGTATCCCATTTTGGTTTTCATTTTCATTTTCCTGATGGTGAATGAAGTTGAGTGTGTCTTCCTATGTTTATCAGCCATTTGGATAATTCTCTTGGGATGTGCCTGTTCACATCTTTTACCCATCATTCTACTGGGTCGTCTGTCTTTTTTTTTTTTTTAGGTTCTTTTTTGGTATTCTCTAAAAGAGGCTTTTATTAGATATGCCTGCCTAGTCAATTCAGTCATGTCCAACTCTTTGTGACCCCGTGGACTGTAGCCTGCCAGGCTCCTCTGTCCATGGGATTCTCCAAGCAATAATAGTGGAGTGGGTTGCCATTTCCTTCTCCATTATTAGATATATGCATTATAAATAACTTCTACAGTGTGGTTTGTCTTTACATTCTCTTAATGTTGAATGTTGTGTAAAAATTAGCCTATCTGCATGGGGAACACATGTATACTTGTGGCGGATTCATCTTGATGTATGGCAATAGCAATACAATATTGTAAAGTTAAGCAATAAAATTTAATAAAAAATAAATAAATAAAAATAAAATAATAAAATAAAATTTATTTTGCTCACTTGCACATTTTAATTTTCTACAATAATCATGTATTGTTCCTGTAATTGTTTAAAAGAGATAATTTTATTAAAGAAACAAGCTAAAAGATGAAAAGTAGCTTCAGTTCAGTTCAGTTGCTCAGTCGTGTCCGACTCTTTGCAACCCCATGAATCGCAGCACGCCAGGCCTCCCTGTCCATCACCAACTCCTGGAGTTCACTCAGACTCACGTCCATCGAGTTGGTGATGCCATCCAGCCATCTTATCCTCTGTTGTCCCCTTTTCCTCCTGCCCCCAATCCCTCCCAGCATCAGAGTCTTTTCCAATGAGTCAGGTCTTCGCATGAGGTGGCCAAAAAAGCTTAGCACCCTACAACGTGTGTTAAAACTCAGCAGATTTGAGGAATAGAATTATCCTTAAGAATCTGAAGGAGAACCTGAAGGGCTCAGTGCCTGCCATGCCTGCAGATGCTTCCTGAGAAAAGCACTCTTTGTGCACAAGGCGTTGTCTGCAGAATCAGCCTGTGACCTTGGCCAGAGCTGCTAGGAAGGGGTTGGGGCTTTTGTGCAAGGGAATGTGCAGGCAGGGTGAGGTGAGGATGCTGAAGTGCTGTGGAGCAACCCCCCTGAAACCTTGCTGGGCAGAGGTGTATGGTGACAAACTGACCCAATCAGAGCCTCTTCTTTCTTAAAAAGAACCCATTTCTCCACCTTATCTGGTCGAGCAGAGAAAGTATTCCTTCTCCTGTCAAAGGCTAGCCCCTCTGTTTGGGCTCCAGACCTAACTCTTTGCGACCTTACTGTCCTCCATCACCAGCCTTACCCTCTCTTCACCGGCACCTCGACATATCTGGGTTTGGGGCTTGCTTTTGTTTTATTTGGCTGCACCAGCTCTTTGTTGTAGCATGTGGGATCTAGTTCCCTGACCAGGGGTCGAAGCCAGGCCCCCTGCTTTGGGAGTGCAGAGTCTTAGCCACTGGGAGCCACCAGTAAAGTTCCTAGACATATCTTAAATAAAACTCTTCATTATTGCTGGTTCTCTTTCTAGCCATGACTTGCTTTCCCTAGTCTGCATCACAGCAAAATTTCTGTCATGTTCCTAGTGCATTCTGGCTTCTGTCCAACCAGAAGCCAAACACTGCATGTTTCAAGATCAAAAAGGACCTCCATCACTCCATAGCTAAAGGATGCTGGGTTTGTTTTTTTTTTTTTTTTTTTCTCCATCTCATCAGCCTTTAGGAGGAGTTGGCCGCCCCCTCTTTGTAACATTACCTCTTTTGGCTTCTGCATCGCGCTGTCCAGGTTCCCTCTCACCCCACTCCTGCTCTTCTCAGATGCCTTGCTAACTCTTTTTCAGTATGAGTCAAGCCAGTAGGGTGGTGTTGGCGCTTTTAATTTGCTCCTGCAATACTAAACAGCACAAATACTTTATAACTGTTCTCAGGACTGGAGCTTGACTTTGCTTTTCCTTCTCTCTACAGTAGCTCTGTGGGGAATCGCATTCATAGCTATGGCTTTAAGACCATTTATGAACTGTGCTTCTGTATTTCTCTTTCTAGCCCAGGCCTCTCCTCAGAGCCTCATACTCATAAACCTAACTGCTTACCTGACACCTGTTGTTTTGTTTTTTTTTTTTGACCATGCATCATAGCATTTGGGATCTTAGTTCCCCAACCAGGGATTGAACCTGTGCCTTTGCATTGCAAGTATGGACTCTTAACCAGTGGACCACCAGGGAAGTCCCCTGACACCTGCTTTTTGAAATCTCAGAGCCAGCCCACTCTTAGTATGTCCTTTTTGGACTTGGTTCCCACTTATCACTCCTAGCTTAGTCTTTCCCCAAGTTTTTTAAACTTGGTCTTCCTCAAGTCTTGCCTAGCTCATTACTATCGCTATTTCCTTAAAGCCAGAACCATGGAAGTCACTCCTGGGCTCTTTGTTTCTCTCACATTCCATCCACCAGCAAGTCAAGTCTTGTCACTTCCTGTCATCCACTCTCTCCATCTCTACCACCACCAGCCTGGACTAAGCCACTGTCCTGTACTCCACTCATTCAGTGAGGAGTCGTCTTAACTACTCTCCCTGCTTTCACCATAGCCTCCTCGAATCCATTCTATGCAGTTTAAAAATCTAAAATTGTTCAGCTCCTTGACCTGACACCCTTCTTCACCCCTTCATTGTTCTGAGGGTAAAATTCACACTTGGCACCAACATGCCTGTCTGGCCCCTGCTTTCCTCTCCTATCTCCGTGCTTGCCCTCCATCCTTACACGTCATTTATAGTGATTCTCAGATCCTCAGCTGCACCAAACTCTTTGCCCTGCTTGGGTTCCCTCCCTTAGTCTAAACCAGGCTGGCTCACACCTCCTCTTGTAAGTCTCAGATTAAATGCCGTTTTCTCAACGCCTTCCTTGTCCACCTTGAGTAGACCACTTTGCTCTTAACCTTTACCAGCACCATCTCAGTTGTAGTTATTCTGTCCTGGCGTTTATCACAACGGGTAAGGATTTTTTTTTTTATTATTTATTACCTTGGCTGCACGGGGTCTTCATTGCGGTGTGCAGGCTCTCTAGTTGTGGCGTGTAGGCTTGGTTGTCCCTTGGCATGTGAGATCTGAGTTCCCTGATCAGTGATCGAACCCATGTCCCCTGCATTAGGAGGCAGATTTTTAACCACTGGGCCACCAAGGATGTCCCTGTGATTAGTTATTTGTTTCTTCATTCATTGCCTGTCTCCCTTACTGCTATAAGCTCTGTTAGGATAGGCTCTGTGGTCTTCACTGGTACCTTGTGGCACCTCATCAGTGGTTTTTAAATGGACTTTTGAAACCCTCAGCAGTTGTGCAGCTGAAAAAGAGATGCTGTTCCCTCTTGTTCCCTTGATTACAGAGGGTGGCTCAGATGGTAAAGAATCCACCTGTAATGCAGGAGACCCAGGGTTGGGAAGGTCCCTGGAGAAGGGATGACAGTCCACTCCAGTATTGTTGTCTGGAAAATTCCATGGACAGAGGCGCCTGGCAGGCTGCAGTCCATGGGGGTCACAAAGAGTCGGACACAGCTGAGCGACTAACACTTTGACTTTCAACACAGACTTGTCTTAACTTTCTTAATTCTCAGAGCCAGTGAACACGAAGATGATGATAAACCGGACCCTGGTTATATAGCATCTATCTTCTATTGGGTATTTCATTAGGTCTGGCTTCTGATTACCTTCTAGGGTTGCCCTTTGAATATAGCAAAGCACAGGTTTATGGGCTAATGTCTGTTGACCAGGTTAATTCCTGTGTGTCTGTGGGCCCATGACATACATCAGATATTTGGTGAAACATACCTCCACTATTGAAAGTATTTCATATTTTCCATTATCTTAGGTTGTTCCACATATTTCATAAGGTTGCTTTTATTTTCCCTCTGCAGACCTTAATCAGTCCTCATTATGGATTAAATCTGGTGTTGGCATATATCATCATGGTGCTCATGGGCGTCTGGGCCTTCTTTGTATCTGGTGGCAGCTGCCGAAGCCTGAAACTCTGCCTGCTCTGCCAAGACAAGGACTTCCTCCTCTTCAACCAGCGTGCCAGATAACCTCCGAGAACCAGCACTTCTCAAACAGTAAGCTGCCTCATTAGAGGAAGCACAACTGTGCCTTTTTCTAAACATCCCTTTTCCTGGTGGAATTTGGAAGAAACCAAACTATTTAGACACGATTCGGCTTTCATGCAACAGCCTTCTGAAAGGGATACATCTGTGGTGTGCAGCCTGTGCATGTTAGAACTTCCTGGGGAAACAAAGAATACTGATCTCTGGGCTCCATCTCCAGATTTAACTGGTCTGGGCACTTGGTTATTCTTTAAAGCTTCCTAGATGACACCAATGGGCATTGGTGTCATCTCAACACCAACATCTCAACACCAGGTTGAGAACCATTGCTGCCCAAATAGGAACTTCCTGAGAACACTGTAGGTGAATAAAAACCAGATGTTTTGCTGTCTCTTAACTCAGCCTGCACTGAGCGAGTATCTGAATATAAATCCTGGTTACCCTGTGTCTTTCGAGTTCTGAAGTCACAGAAGGCTAAAGGGCTATCATCTCTATGAACTCTTTTCACATACTTCACTGGTACTCTGTTTTATGAGAACATGGGAGGCCGTGCTTCAAATACAATAATACATTGCACTGACACTATGATCATTTAGCCAAAGTAAGTTATTGACGAATAGACTATTTTTCTCTACTCTTTCCAATCTCGATTTTGCTTTTTTGAAGCATTACATTGTTTTTGAGCATAGGTTCCATTTCTTTAACTAAAACCCAATTGTTTTCCAACTTCCTGGGAAGATTATATAAAACCAAGAATTTTTGTGCAACTTCTGTAAGTCCTGGGCTTGAGGCTCTTCCTGGGCTCTGCCCCAGGGCAGTGTTTACCAGCTGAGTGCTCACTGCTGGACTAGTTGACCTGAAGTCGTTTGTTCTATCTCTGAGCAGCTCTGCAGGTTGCTGAGTGATGTACCCTGGGACAGGCTTAACTGGAGCTGGCAGAAGTTTACTAAAAGCAGGAGGAGAGCAAGCCAGTAGAGTGGTGTTGATACTTATAATTTGCTCCTGTGGTATTAACTAGCACATTCCCCCCAAATAGTGTAGTGGAAAATTAGGAATATGTCTTAAAGTTGCCAAATTCATGCTTTTAACATAGTCCATGTAATCTTTAGATCTTGTAAATGTCTCTGGGTTTTGTTGGCAGATAGAGCATTCCCTTTATAGGCATATCTAAGATGTTTGTTCAGCTTCCAAACGACTCTTTTTTGGTTTCCTCTGTAAAGAGGAATTGTGCCTTTACTAAGCTAGAAATTGTTCCCTGTCGATGACTTTTAGGGAGCTGTTGGTATGAAATGGAAATTCCGTACACGTTAAAGTGAGAACCTCAGTGAATCCCATATGTGCAGTAGAACAGCCGAAAGAAATAGAAGCAGGAAATGAAAGGGTTCACCAGTGAGGTGACAGATGGGAGAATTTTACAAGAATTTAACAGATATATTTAAAATGGAAATGCAGCCAGTATTTAGGGTTAGTCACACATCATTCTAAGAACCAGAACCTTACACGTGAACTAGACCTTTATCAGTGAAATCCCCTTTTATGTTTAAATTATTTGAATTTTTCAATCTGGGGATTCAGGAGCAGTAGGATTTCTGGCAAAACTATAAACAGTTTCGTAAGCAATTACAGTTATTCCCCTAAAGTTTATTTCAGCACTGACACCAGTGTTTTTGCTGGGGTTTGCAATTTTCCACCTTTATACAAGATTTTCTTTAGACTAGGTCAGTTACAGAAGAGTCAAGGACATACAGACTGAATAGTGAAATCTGCTGTGCAGAATTGAAGGGAATTATATACCCATTGAACGGGGCTTCATTCCTATTGGAACATGGTGTTCTTTGATGAACAGGATAAGAAAAAGATACAGTTGGTTATAACGTTTGATTTACAACTCTCTTGAATGTATAATCTGGTAAAATATTTGCTGATCTTTAAAGTGTAGAAATATCTGAGAATATTGATATTACTCATACTTGAGCTCTGAGGATGTCTTCTGTGGATTAATAGTTCAATATTAAGAATCTGGAATATTGTGAAATCTCATTTATAAATGCATCCCAGGAAGAAAATTTTCTTTGGTGAGACTGTCTTTTTAATTCAGGAAATTATTTAGTAATTATTTAGTAATCCATGATTACCTATGAATAAAGGAAATTTGTAGCTCCTTATTTCTCTTGTGAGTGTTGCCATAGTCAGCTTAGGCACTGTTACTGCAAATAGCCTTGCTTTGCCTGATGCCAGGGAAGCCCAGAGGGAGAGCGGCCTTCCTCTGTCATGTGTTTATGTTGAGGTATGCTTTCTTTTTTATCTTTTCTCTTTTTTTTTGCGTTTGTTACCTCTAAGGAAGTTTCTGAGCCCTAATAGTGTTTGGAGAGGGGGTGATGGTGGTTATCGTGTATGTTCTCCTCCACACGTGGCTTTCTCAGTTTGGAGGGAAGTGAGACTGTAAAGTTGACCGTGGAATGTGAATGTTGTTGCAGCGCTTGACTCTGTTGCCCTGTGAATCATTGATATCGCTTATGGTTCTCTGATAAATTTTTTTTTAAACTCATTTGAGTTAGTGGTTGTAGCTGGAGACGTTTTGTTACCCTTGATCGTGGCCTGTGTGACTGGCAATAGAATAGTAGCAGCTGCTTTGCAAGCTTAGCGAAAACATGGCTGAAAGGAATGAATGGTATCTGCAGATTGTATAGAAGATGGCTTTTGTTCCCAACGTTAGTATTTTTCTTCTCAAGCACATTTCATTTTTTGCTGGAAGTGGCAGTTACGGGTCAAAAATGCTAGATATTCTTATTGCATAGAGTTGGTGCAGGACAAGCAGTCATGATGGAAGTGACTTCTACTCTGAGCCTCTTCCCGCTGGCCTCACACTAGCCCTAAGACATGGATTAATGGTCAGAGTGGGCCTGAGGGCTCCAGAGAAGCCAGGATGGCAGCCTGGCTCAGGTGTCAGCAGCCGGCTCCCCGGGAAGAACTCCTTGAGAGTGTCAGCTTTTTGCTGACTTCGTTTTCCTAAGGCCCAACCATTCCCAACTCCAGGTAGACAGATGTCACAACAAAACAGTTTCAGAGTTCTTCTCTTAGAGCACTTTGTGTATGATTGCAGTGTTTACATTTCTGATTTAATAAAAGACTTTGCTTCATCCCATTAACTTTTAGTGTTTAGAGGGCTGGGCACTGTCTCTGTGTACGATATGTATCATTTTATGTAAGTTACACTGTTATGTCCTGTATACTTGCAGTATCAGACCTTACATTCAGTGCACAATGCCATAGACTCTTTCCAGACCTGTGTTTTTCAGTAAACAATAAAAAGATTGTCACGACTTGTTTCTCATGTTTCCTCTTCTTTGGAATAGTGTATCCTTCAGTATCTGTTACTACAATTTTTGCCTCTTATAAAATTTGATTGTATGTTGTTTGTAACTGGTCAACTCTGAGATTCTTTTCAAAGAGAAATCTTTGTTTTCTGATTTAAAATTCAAAAGGCTGATTTCATTTCTGTTTGTTTGGAAGCAGTTTGGTGCAGGCAAATTCCTTGAGGTGTCATAAACCTAGTGGAGGAGAATTCTCGAAGGTCCTGAATGCCCTTGAAAAAGACTAAGTAATTGTGAGATAGTAAATTTATAAACCATCATGGAATCCTGGCTAAAGATGGCAGTTGGTTGACCAGAATAGTATAATTTAGTTTCTACCAGTGACCCTGAGCAGCCTGTAGAATCATTTTTGTTTTTTCTTCCCTTGGTGTGGAGTCAGTGTGGCTAAAGGGCTGAGCTTGGCCTCCACCATCAGACAGGTTACACAGAGAGTTGTTAGGGCCTGAAACTCGATACCATGGGATGCGTCCTGATACGGGTTTAAAATGAGGCTGCCCCACATTGATGATAACTGTGTTATTCGGTGAAGTATCCTCAGGAACCAAGGATTCTGGTCTAACTTCCCCGGTGGTCCAGTGGTTAAGAATCTGCCTTCCAATGCAGGAGATGCAGGTTTGATCCCTGGTCGGGGAACTAAGATCCCACATGCCATGGAGCAACTGAGTCTGCCTGCTGCAACTGCGGAGCCTGAGCACTGCAACTAGAGAAGCCCGCGTGCCACCTGGAAGTGCCTGTGCCTCGCAACAAAAGATCCCGTGCCCCGTAAGGAAAGCTCCCACACGCTGCGACGAAGATCTCAAGTGCCGTAACTAACACCCGATGCAGCCAAATAAACACATAAATAATTTAAGAAATAGTAACAAAACCATAACTTGTAAGAGAAAAGGTAGGCATTCCTCAGATGACAGCCCAGATTCATGTACAATTTCTCTGTTCTTTCTGCACTGGAATTGTGGCTCTAGTTTAATTATTATTTGTTTGATATTTAGTTGGAACAGGGATTTCCCTGTGACCAGCCTCAACACATAAGAAACCTCCCATGGAAAGAACTACGTATTTTACCTTTGCCTCATTGAAAATGCTGAGTGAAGGAACCACTCCAGGCTTATGGTCTCAGCCTTCATAGAAGAATTGGGGATTTGACACATTCTAAGGGGATGACAGTAGATTATGAGCCCTGGCTTTAATATTCAATAATTAGTAGGTGGTACTTGTTGCTTAAGTGTGGGTCACTGTAAATCCTGTTTCTACCTAATAGTAAATCTATACATATTTTCTGTGCTTGAGCAAAATTAGAGATGGAATCTACAGTGTTTAATCAAGGCTAACCATGCACAGAACACTGTATCAGATACTTTATTGTGTGGTGTGTGTAAGAGAGAGAGAGACTAAGGTAGAAAAGAACAAGATGGTGAGGATCATTGTTTTTAGAGAATATATAAGGCAGCTACAAAATGCACTACAAATTAGGAAATGATATGGAATAGCTTGAATACATAAGATGATACTTAAAGTTTTAGACATGGAGAAGGGTACCTGGGTCATGGATGTATATCAGAGGAAAAGGTGGGACTGTGGGCTGAACTCTGGGTGCACTCCAATTGACAGGTAGAGGTGGGGTGATCACTGAGGAAAGAAGAAAAACCAGGAGGGCATGGTGGCCTAGGAGCTAGGGGGATGTATGTCAGATGCTGCTGAGCAATGACTGACATGAGAATTCTAACAACAAGAATTGACCTTTGCATATGGAGAGATGACATTTTCTGGTGACTTTTATAAAAGTAGTTTCAGTGTAGGGGTGAATACCTAAATGGAGTGGATTATAGAGTTTGGGAGATAAGGAAGTAGCCACAGCATGTAGAATACAGATAACCATATAATTATAATAGGGGAATTGGATAATAGCCCGAGAAGGATGTGGGAGCAGGAGAGGGCATTCTTCTGTGTTTTTTTTTTTTCCTCTATAATATTGTACTGTAATAGCATGTTTGTAAGAAGATGGGGATGATTCAGTGGAAAGGGAAAAATTGATGTAGTAGAGGGGATAATTGCCAAAGTCCAGAGTCCCTGAGGAGAGAATGCAGTGGGACATTTTCAGCATTAACTGTTAGATCAGTTAAAATGTTTAAAAACAAGAACTTAAACTTTTGCTTTAGAAACAGAGGAGGGACTTCCCTGGCAGTCCAGTGGTTAAGTCTCTGCACTTCCAATGCAGGGAGTGTGGGTTTGATCATTGTTCAGGGAACTAAGATCCCACGTGCGAGAGGACAGAAAAAGCTTTTAGAGACAGAGGAGCAAACTAAAGTCAAATGAGCAGAAGAAAGGAGGTCAGAAGAGAAGAGCGCACAAGAATAGCGTGAGGCAGCTAGAAGGCAGAGAAACGGTGGAGAAACCGAGAAAGTGAAAATCTCCTTTGAGAAAATCAATACAGTTGGTAAAACTGTGTCCAGATTGATTAGGAGAAAAGAGAAGATACAAAATATGAATATCAGTAATAAGTGAAGATATCACCACAGCGTCTGCATTATTAAATAAAAAGGGAATATCATGAAGAACTTAAAGGCAATAAATTAAAATTTTAAATGAAGCAGACAAATTCCATTTTAATAAAGTTCACTCAAGGGACTTCCCTGGTGGTCCAGTGGTTGGGAATCCACCTTCCAGGACAGGGCGCTTGGATTTGATCCCTGCTTGGGGCACTAAGATCCCATGTGCCTCGGACATCTAAGCCTGCCTCCCTAAACTACTGAGCCTGCACACTCTCGAGGCCTGCTCTGCAGCTAGAGAAAGTCCTCGTGCCTCAAGGAAGAGCTTGTGCAGCCAAAATTTAAAAAAAAAAAAAATTTTTAATTAAATAAAAACTTAAGAAGGACTAGAAAATCTGAATATCCCTATATCTCTATAGGCTGCATTTTTTCTTGCCTCTTAATGTGCCTTGTAATTATTGATTGAAAGTTGGACGTATGTATTGGGTCACAGTAACTGAAGGAAATAGGCCTTTAATATAAGTTTTGTGTCAGTCTGAGCAAGAGTTGTGCAGTGTTTAATGTTTGCTGCGGTGCTAAGTACCAGAGGCTTCAGGTCCTTCCAGTGCCCTTGCTTGTGTCTCCCCCTTGACTTTGGGCTCTCCCATGTGCTCCTTCTCAAAGAGAGTCCACGTCTTGCAGATCTTTGAACTGTAACCCACTGTTTATGTATTGGAGCCCTGTTGGTTGACAGTAAGGTTGATGTGGAAGAGGAGATGTCCTATAATCTTAAGACTAAATCTGTTTTTTGGTGAGCCTACATCCCTTAACCTCCTCTAATGAAGGTGAGAAAAATACTAATTTTCACTTTTAGAATTTTACTCTAAGTGTGGGAGTGACAGCTTTCAAGCTCTTTATATATTGGAGCTGACCAGAAGTCCCCTATGTGTATTAAAGACTCTGAATTTTCAGTTTACATAAAGAAATTCCTAAAAGGCTTCACTGAAGAATTCTACCAAAAAAGATATGTTATAAAGCTGTTGTTATCAAAACATTATAGTATTGGCATAAAAAACAGACACACAAAACCATAGAACTTCTAGAAGAAAACAAAGGCAGTACTCTGGTATCAGTTTTAGTAATTTTTTTTTAATATGTCTCAAGGAAAACAAAAATAAATGGGACTACATCAAACTGAAAAGCTTTTTGCACAGCAGAAGAAATATCAAAATGAAAAGGCCACTTACTGAATGGGAGAAGATATTTGCAAATAATATATCTGATAAAGGGTTAATAAAACAAAATATATAAGGAACTCATAAAATTCAACATTAAAAAAAAAGAAAACCCACAAACAATCCAATTAAACAACCAGAGGGTCTGAAAAGACATTTTTCCAGAGAAGACATTTAGTTGGCCAACAGGCACATGAAAAGGTGCTCCACATCACTAATCATCAGGGAAATGCAAATCAAAACTACACTGAGATATCACCTCACGCCTGTCAGATGGTGTCATCAGAAAGGCTGCAAATAACAAGTGAGGGCAAGGATGTAGTGAAAAGGCAACCCTCTGGACTGTTGATGAGAATGTAAGTTGATTTAGCCCCTATGGAAAATAGTATGGAGGTTCTTCAGAAAATTAAAAATGGAACTACTGTATGATCCAGCAGTTCCACCTGTTGGTATTTATCCAAAGAAAACAAAAACACTAATTAAAAAAAAATACATGCACCCTGTGTTCACTGCAGCATTTATAATAGCCAAGACATGGGAGAAATCCAAGTGTGCCTATCCATAGGTAAATGGGTAAAGAAGGCGTGCTATATATATTTATACGAAGTGAAAGTCGCTCAGTCATGTCTGACTCTTTGCACCCCATGGACTATATAGTCCATGGAATTCTCCAGGCCAGAATGCTGGAGTGGGTAGCCTTTCCCTTTTCCAGGGGACCCTCCCAACTGGGAATCGAATCCAGGTCTCCAGCATTGCAGGTGGATTCTTTACGAGCTGAGCCACACGGGAAACCCAATATATTTATATATATATGTGTGTGTGTGTGTGTGTGTGTGTGTGTGTGTGTGTGTGTGTATAAAATACCATAGAATATTACTCAGCCATAAAAATAATGAAATCTTGCCATTTTCAACAACATGAGGGTATTAAACTTTGTGAAATGTCAGCAAGGAAAGACAAATACTGTATGATTTCACTTATATGTGCAATTTTAAAACCAAAACAAACAGAAACAGAGTCACAGAGAACAAAACACGTGTTTACTAGAGGAAGGGGTGGAGAGAGAAAAGAAATAGGTGGAGGAGATTTAAGAGGTACAAGCTTCCAGTTGCAAAATAAATGAGTCATGGGTATGAAATGTACAGTGTGAGAAATATAGTCAATAGTCAATAACTGTAGTATCTTTGTATGGTGATACTTTGTAACTAGATTTATTGTGATGATAATTTTGAATTATATAGAAATACCAAATCACTACATTATGTAACATAAGAACTAGCATAGTGTTATAGGTCAGTTACACTTGATAATAAACAAAAATAAACAAACATACAAACAAATGGAAAAAGATCAGATACATGGTTATGAGAGGTGGGGAGTATGAGAAGGGGGCAATTGAATAAAGCAGTCATGAACTACTATGACTTTCAGTTATAAGTTAAATAACTACTAGGGATATAATGTACAACACGATAAATATAATTAACATTGGTGATGTTGGGCATTTAGTTTCTAAGTCATGTGTGACTCTTGTGATGTCATGGACTGTAGCCCTCCAGGTTCCTCTGTCTATGGAGTTTTCCAGGCAAGAGTTCTAGAGTGGGTTGCCATTTCCTTCTCCAATAATTAACATTCCTGTACGTTATATGTGACGGTTAAGAGAGCAAATCCTAAGAGTTCTCATCACACCCAAGTTTTTTTCAGTTTCTTTAGTTTTGTATCTGTATGAGTTAATAGATGTTTATTAAACATATTGTGATGATCATTTTCATGATGTATGTAAGTCACATCATTATAAAATATACCTTATGTTTATACAATGCTGTATGTCAGTCTCAACAAAATAAAGAATTGTTGAGGATGAGGTTGGAACAGCTTGTTGTCAGCGAATAAACCAGTACAATCCTTTTGGGTGGTAATTTAGCAAAATTTATAAAATACTGAAAAGATTTTGAGATATGTGTTTTTAAATTGTTTAGTTAAGTTTATTGTCTTTAAAACAATTGTACTGGAAAATAATTGCTTTACAATACTGTGCTGGTTTCTGCCACACATCAATGAGTTAGCCACAGGTATCGGAGAAGGCAATGGCACCCCACTCCAGTACTCTTGCCTGGAAAATCCCATGGACGGAGGAGCCTGGTAGGCTGCAGTCTATGGGGTCGCTTAGAGTCCGACACGACTGAGCGACTTCACTTTCATGCATTGGAGAAGGAAATGGCAACCCACTCCAGTGCTCTTGCCTGGAGAATCCCAGGGACGGGGGAGCCTGGTGGGCAGCCGTCTCAGGGGTCGCACAGAGTCGGACACGACTGAAGTGACTTAGCAGCAGCAGTAGCAGCATACATATGTCCCCTCCTCCTTGCACCTCTCTCCCATCCCCATCCCACCCCTGTAGGTTGTCACAGAGCACTGGGCCGAGCTCCCTGTGTCACACAGCAGAGTCCCACTGGCTGCTTTCCATATGGTGGTGTGTGTGTCCATGCTACTGTCTCCGTTTGTCCTCTCTCCGTTCGTCCTCCCCTCTCCTTCCCCGACCATGTTCACAGATCTGTTCTCTATGTCTGCATCTCCGTTGCTGCCCTGCAAATAGCTTTATAAGTACCATCTTTCTAGAGTCCATGAGATGTGCATTTTTAGAGCCAGCAATTCCTTTTTTAGGAATTGATCCTCCAGAAATAGATCCAGGTACATAAGCATCTTGTAATAGTCTTGTAACTGTAAAGAATTTGTAATGTCTGTCTGTCAATAGAGCTCTGCCCCCAATTGCAGAACACTTTTCAACCATTTAAAAAGAATGAGGATATTTGGAATATGCTAGAAAACAAAAAGCAAGGTATAAACCATTTTTCCATTCAGTATTTTAATATGCCAGACATTGTGCTAGATAATAAGAATACAATAGTTAAAGCAGGTGAGATCTTTTTATTAAATATTTGAAAATGAATGTTTAACAGACAAACATACATTAGTTGTGGAAGTATAAAATTAAATTTTTAGTGGAAATTTCCTGGTGGTCCAGCTTAGAGCTCTGCACTCTCACTCCCAAGGACGTGAGTTCCATTCCTGGCTGGGGAGCTAAGATCCCACAAACCACATGGAATGTTAGCTATAACTATTCCAGAATTAAGATTATGGGGGACTTTTTGGCTTTATGCATAATGAGGGGATTTCCCTGGAGGTTCAGTGGTTAAGACTTTGCCTTCCAATGCAGGGACACAAGTTTGATCCCTGATCAAACTAAGATCCTATGTGTTTTGGTGTGCAGCCATTTTTTTTTTTTACTACATAATTAAATACTTATATTTTTAAAGAATGAGTAGATATTATTTAAAGAATCAGCCAAAATATAATCTAAGCACTTCTGTGATTTTTTTTGTTGTCGTTATTAGAAAGTATTCATGTGGACTTTCCTGTCAGTCCAATGGATTAAGACTCCATGCTTCCAGTGAAGGGACATGGGTTCGATCTCTAGTCAGGGCATTAAGATCCCTATGCCTTATGGCATGGCCAAAAAGATTTTTAAAAAATCAAATAAGTAAAATTGAAAAAAAAGGTATTATCAAAAAAAGAAAGTATATGGGGTCACACAGAGTCGGACACGACTAAAGTGACTTAGCATAGCATAGCATAGCATATGATATTTTATGTATCACAAAATATATGATACAGGGCCTTTCACACTCTGATCCCAACTACTGTCCTGCCTCCCACCATTCCCTATCCTCTCTTCCCAGGCATTCTCAAACACATCCCTGAAACCTCTGCTTACTATGTACCAGGGACTCTCAAACCTCCACATCTTTTTTTCTTGTTTTTAGCTCCAGCCAGAAAGCATGGTGTTCTTCCTTCAAGGTCCTGCTCAAGTGTCACTCTTTGTGAAGTGTTTCCTGATTAGACTCAGAAAAACAAGTGACTTTTTCCACTGTGATTTCTTAACATTCATGTGTGTGTGTGTGTGTGTGTGTGTGTGTGTGTATTAAATCCAGGAATAATGTATATACAGAAAAATGCACAGATCTTAGAAGTGTACAATTGGATGAGTCTTGAAAATGTGTCCACCTGTCTAACCACCACCCCAGTGAAACTGTAGAGCGTTTGCTGTTCCCCAAGTGGCTCCCTCCCTTCCTTCCTAGAGGCAGTGGCTTCCACAGAAGCAATGGCTGTTTCCAACCCCTGTCACCATACATTAGTTTTACTTTTGAACTTCATATAAATGGAATAACACAAAGTGTACTCTTTTGTATCTGACTTCTTTCCTCAAGGTAATTTCCTGAGATTCATGCTTTGGGGTATATCAGCAAGTGGTAACTTTTTGCTGAATGGTATTCCATCTTAGGGATATACAGTTTGTTTAGTCCTTTTGTTGATAAGACATGTAGCATCTTTTCTCACAATTCTTTAATATATTATGGTTAATGGTTTCTGTCTGTCTCCTCAAATAAGATTGTGATGTCAATTATCATTGAATACAGGTACTATATCTAAACCATGGTTGAATCACCATCACTTCATATGTGTTAAAGCAGATAGTGGTTCCTCATTAAATCTTTGCTATTGAATAAGGAAATATGAGAAAGAAAGTCAGCTGGAAGTTACTTTGACTGATAGAAGAGAGATAAAGGAAAATACTGTTTTCTTTTAACACTTTTGACAAACCTATAGGTTTCGCCACACCAAGCAATTCTCCAGTTCTTGGTGGACACCAGCTATGTTCTACAATTTATTAACAACTCAGTTCTGACATTAACTGAAGATGTTGCAGATGCCAAAGGCTGCGGGCTCAATCCCACAAGTCTGCCCCTACTTTAGACATCAATTACAAGTCCCAGGTTGTCACCTGTATCTCTGACTATAAATTGCAAGTTCCCATGACCCCTCAGGTCTGATATTTTGCTAGAACAGCTCACAAAACTCAGGTAAACATTTACTTACATTTGCCAGTTTGTCATAAAGAATATTACGAGAGATACAGATGAACAGCCAGATAAAGAGGTCCGTAGGTCAAGGTATGGAGAAAGGATGCAGAGCTTCCATGTCCTCTGTGGGTGCACCCCTATCCTAGCACCGCCCTTGGCAGCACTCTGAACTTCACTGTTAGAGTTTTTATGGAGGTCCCGCTATGCAGGTAAGATTGATTAAATCATCCCCATTGGTGACTGAGCTCATTCCCAGCCACTCTCCCCTTCCTAGGAGTTAGGGTTGGGGCTGAAAGTTCCAGCCCTCCAGTCACATGGTTGTTTCCTCTGGCAACCAGCCCCCATCCTCCAAGCTTCATCACCTCATTTAAAAAAAAAATTATTATTTAATTTTGACTGCACTGGGTCTTCATTGCTGCACTTGGGCTTTCTCTGGTTGCAGCAAGCAGAGGCTACTCTCTAATTGTGGGGCTCAAGTTTCTCATTGCGGGAGCTTCTTTTGTCACAAGCACAATCTTTAGGTCCATGGACTTCAGTGTTCATGGTGCACAGACTCAGACTCCGTAGTTGTAGCACATGGGTTTAGTTGCCCCACAGCATGTGGACTGTTTCCAGATCAGGGATCGGACCCATGTCCCCCGCCTTAACAGGCAGATTCTTAACCACTGGACCACAAGGCAAGTCCTTCATCACCTCTGTAGCATCAGCTGAGGTATGGCTTAAAGGGGCTTCTTATAAATAACATTTAGGATCTCTGTGCCAGGAACTGAAGACAAAGACCACATACTTATTTCTTATTGTATCACATAAGATTCATCCAGATTTTACCTAGTGGCTCAAAGGGAGTGATGAGCTCCTGACCATGTTTGTTCTACATGAAAAGGATGTAGCATATTCAGGAAAACTTTTCAAATGGGTATGTGTCGCATGGTTGGGAAGCAGTGAAATTAAGATGCATGAGACCTGTCTTTGGATGTCTAGGTAGCTTGGGACACTGGTTTCAGCAAATGAACTAACTGGTTATGTTACCTGCCTCACCAGAAGAGTCTTTGCTTGTTTCAGAGAAGCTGGTCAACTCTGTCCCCGTTGGCACAGAGTTGCTATAGAGGTCTCAGTGTGCCCTTGAACTGACAGGCCCTGTGTCTGTTGTCTTCATTGCAGGTAATTATAAGTTAATATTTGAAATGAGTGAACTCAGGCAGAAAGAACGACTTTGACTTACAATGTTGAGAGGTCACAGTGGCCCTGTGAGTAGAGATCACGCTCTCTCCTGGGCTCCCGCCAGCAGGACGAGTCCCAGAGATGTGCTCCAGGCCTGGCCAGGCATCTCCTTCTTGATGCACCAGGGGGATAAGCTCTGAATGGAAATGCCAGGTTGGGGCAGGATGTTATTTGGCTCTGTGGGGGTTTTCTTCTTCTTTTTTATGGCTTTATTGAGGTATAATCTATGTAAGATAAATTGCACCTAGTCAAAGTATAAAATTTGAACAGTCTTGACATATGTAGAGAAACCATCACCACCATCAAGATAGCATGCATTTCCATCATCTCAACAATTTTTCATATCCCTTGTAATCCCTTCATCTTCCACCTCATACCCAATCAACCACTGATCTGGGGTTTCTGTCACTATAGTTTGCATTTTTTAGAATTTTATACAAATGAAATTTATATATGTGTGTGTTTCTGTGTTTATGTGTGTGTGTGTATTTCTTCCTTATCTCCAGTTCAGCTTCAGGAAAGGAGAAAGTTCAGTGAATGTGTCCCTGGGGAAATTTGGTTCGCTGAATTAGAGGTGAGGGAACATCCCCGGAGTTAAGTTGACTCCTCTGTCTGCTAGCAGTAGTGGTCAAACTTCATCAAACTTTTTCTGAGCAGATGCTGGAGTTCCAAAGCAGATTGGAGGCAGGGGGTTGTGGTTGACTTTCCAGAAATTGTTGTCACAAAGGCCTTTAGTGTCTTTATCGTGTGGGGTTTTATGAGGTTGTGGCATGATTGTGATAAGCATGGTAAATTCTGTTACATGAAGGCGTTTCCGTGTCACCAGAGCTGTGGAGGGTGGACCTTGCACTGTCATTGAAGATCCTCCACCTCGGGAGTTTTGTGGGCATGACTCAGCCCAGAGCACCAGCCCTTATTTCGTTTCCTTATAAGATCGGGGCAGGGCTTTCTCTTTCCTTGGGTTGTTGGATAAGGGCAGGAAGATGGACTGACACAGTCAAGAGTGTACCGGCGGGAAGCATTACCGAGTCCCTGGTTGACTGCAGTCTCGACACTATGCTGCCCTGCAATACTTTTTTTATGGTGAATAATTCTCTACCACAAAGCACTCTGACCCTTGTTTTTGTCCAGTCATTCTATAGTGAAACGGCATGGGTGGGGTGTGGAGACTCTCCTCCATGGCCTTGTCCCGGCCTCACACCTTCCCCTATACCTTGTGACTGTTGAATCTGAGCCAGAGGACTGTGTCCAGTGTGGACGTGCATGGTGATGCCACGGTGACCCCACTGCCCAGGTGGCACTTCTGCTGCCTGGCAGGCGGCTCTGGAGGTATTGTTTTCTCTTGTAAGTGGGTCTCAAGCTTCTCCTCACACCTTGAAGGAGGGTGACCCCTTCTCATGTGAGGCATAGGGCACAGTTAACAAGTCAAGAGACATGGGTTTCAGGCATTTGCCCTCTTCAGGATGGCAGGCTCTGGAAGAGAGGAGACACCTTGTCCCATGACGGCATGTTAGGACTCCGAGGAAATGGGGAGAGAGGTCCTGCACCTGGCCAGGGTCCTTCAGCGAGGTCCCCGAAGTTAACCAGATGTCCTCGTGCTCATGGCCCACCTTCCTCAAAGGCAAGGACACCCTAGGCCATGTCACTGTTGAGCACCTGGACCCCAGAGTGTGGCTGAGGGGAGTGGCCAGGGCAGGGAGGGCTGGGGACCCCCAGAAGCGGAAGAGGTGCAAAGAAGAGGAGAGCCACGCCTAATGTCTGCTGGCCTGCTTGCCCCAGCCTGATTTCCTGCCTGCCCTCTTTTCTCCTGTCCTCCCAGTCCACCTCCCTGGATTTCCCCATCCTCTGTCTTCTGTCCCCCATCTTCACCTTCCGGGGCTTTCTTCCAGGTTTATTTTATGTGACAGTCATCTAGGTCTAACCCTTCCAAAGCATCTGTCAGAGGCGGCCAGTGTTCCATATCTGCACAGTGGCTGAACTGGCCACTGGCTGTGTGTGGCTGCTGAGTGCTTGAAACATGGTTATTGAAACTGAGAAACTCCATTTATTTTAATAAATTTAAATTTAAAAGCTGATAATTCATTCAGTTATTTGGAAAATTTTATGTTGGAGCAACTTGAGTATGTGTATATACTTTTTTTTTTTTTGAGTTTTTTTAATGTGGAGCATTTTTAAGATCTTTGTTGAATTTTGTTTCCATATTGCTTCTGTTTCATGTTTTTGGTATTTTGGCCACGAGGCATGTGGGATCTTAGTTCCTAGACCAGGGATTGAACCCACACTCCCTGCATTGAAAGGGAAAGTCTCAACCACTGAACCGCCAGTGAAGTCCCTAAACACACTTTTTCAACTGTAAACTTTTATGAAATCTAAATATAGATCGGAAATTTTCAGTGACAATTTAGCATGTGAATGGAGATGAGCAGGAATGTGAAGTCAAGCGGGCCTTAGGAAGCATCACTACGAACAAAGCTAGTGGAGGTGACGGAATTCCAGTTGAGCTCTTTCAAATCCTGAAAGATGACGCTGTGAAAGTGCTGCACTCAATATGCCAGCAAATTTGGAAAACTCAGCAGTGGTCACAGGACTGGAAAAGGTCAGTTTTCATTCTAATCCCAAAGAAAGGCAATGCCAAAGAATGCTCAAACTACCACACAATTGCACTCATCTCACACGCTAGTAAAGTAATGCTCAAAATTCTCCAAGCCAGGCTTCAGCAATATGTGAACCGTGAACTTCCTGATGTTCAAGCTGGTTTTAGAAAAGGCAGAGGAACCAGAGATCAAATTGCCGACATCTGCTGGATCATGGAAAAAGCAAGGGAGTTCCAGAAAAACATCTATTTCTGCTTTATTGACTATGCCAAAGCCTTTGACTGTGTGGATCACAATAAACTGTGGAAAATTCTGAAAGAGATGGGAATACCAGGCCACCTGACCTGCCTCTTGAGAAATCTGTATGCAGGTGAGGAAGCAACAGTTAGAACTGGACATGGAACAACAGACTGGTTCCAAATAGGAAAAGGAGTACGTCAAGGCTGTATATTGTCACCCTGTTTATTTAACTTCTATGCAGAGTACATCATGACAAACGCTGGGCTGGAAGAAGCACAAGCTGGAATCAAGATTGCTGGGAGAAATATCAATCACCTCAGATATGCAGATGACACCACCCTTATGGCAGAAAGTGAAGAAGAACTAAAGAGCCTCTTGATGAAAGTGAAAGAGGAGAGTGAAAAAGTTGGCTTAAAGCTCAGCATTCAGAAAACGAAGATCATGGCATCTGGTCCCATCACTTCATGGGAAATAGATGGGGAAACAGTGTCAGACTTTCCTTTTTTGGGCTCCAAAATCACTGCAGATGGTGACTGCAGCCATGAAATTAAAAGACGCTTACTCCTTGGAAGGAAAGTTATAACCAACCTAGATAGCATATTCAAAAGCAGAGACATTACTTTGCCAACAAAGGTTTGCCTAGTCAAGGCTATGGTTTTTCCTGTGGTCATGTATGGATGTGAGAGCTGGACTGTGAAGAAGGCTGAGCACCAAAGAATTGATGCTTTTGAACTGTGCTGTTGGAGAAGACTCTTGAGAGTCCCTTGGACTGCAAGAAGATCCAACCAGTCCATTCTGAAGGAGATCAGTCCTGGGATTTCTTTGGAGGGAATGATGCTGAAGCTGAAACTCCAGTACTTTGGCCACCTCATGTGAAAAGTTGACTCATTAGAAAAGACTCTGATTCTGGGAGGGATTTGGGGCAGGAGGAAAACAGGACAACAGAGGATGAGATGGCTGGATGACATCACTGACTCGATGGATATGAGTCTCAGTGAACTCCGGGAGTTGGTGATGGACAGGGAGGCCTGGTGTGCTGCGATTCATGGGGTCACAACGGGTCGGACGCGACTGAGTGACTGAACTGAACTGAACTGAGCTGTAAGTATAAAATACACACCAAATTTCAAGGACTTTAGGGAAAAATGAATGAAAATCACTCATGTCACAATACATGTTGAAATGATAGTATTTTGAATCTACTGGTTTACACAAAATATATTATTAAAGTGTCACTGGTTTTTGTGGGAGGTTTTTTTTTTTGGCGTGACTACTAGAACTTTAAAATTTCACATATCACACTATATTTTATCGTATTTCTGTTGGACTCTGGGCCCTGGATTGTCCATTTAGCTCAATTTAGATGAGGAGGTAATGGGCAGGCTGAAGGAGGACTGAATCCCCTTGCCATCCATGGCTTTCATCAACACACCTCTTTGAGCATCAGCCCAGAGGCATCTTGTGTTCAGGGAATGGAGAGAAAGGCAGTGGAGAGAAGGGAGATAATTTCTGTTGCTCGTTTCTCGCTCCAGGAAGTGCTTCCTCCAACCTCCCCCATCCCTACCCCCATCCCAGTGGGATGGGAGCAAGTCTAAGGAATGGGTGTGCCTCACTCCCATCTGGCCTCATCCCTACAAATGGCTGTGACACCAGGAAGGAAACCAAAGGGGAGGAACCAAAGAATCCTTGTGTTCCAACTGAAGAGACCATCAAGGCCTGGAGAGGTTAGTAATGTTTCTGTTCCAAAGTTGGACTCACTGCTTTATCTCCTACTGGAGCAGAGTTATCCTTGAACAGTTTACCTGTCTCGGTCCTAGAGCAACTGAAGTGAAAATTGAAAGCTTTTTTAATAACTCAAACAGGGATGGTGCCCACTTGTAACCTTTATAGAACTGCTTCCTTTAGCAAACCAGAATGTGAAATCTGGATTTAGACAAAAAATTATATGGAGGGGGACAGCAAAGAGAGTCCAAAATAAGGTAACAGTCAGGCAACCAAGAGATGCTACCAACCTGCTCCCTGTATTCAGGACACTTTGGTTAGGAATGACTCCTCCTTTTTTATTTTTATTTTTTTTCCAGTACTTTTAGAAATGCATCTGTTTGGCAGTGCCGGGTCTTAGTTGTGGCACGCAGGATCTTCCATCTTCGTTGCGGCACGTGGGATCTTTAGTGGTGGCATGTGAACTCAGTTGCAGCATGTGGGATCTGGATCCCTGGCCAGGCATCGAACCCACGCCCCCTGCATCAGGAGTGTGGCATCTTAGCCACTGGACCAGCAGGGCAGTCCCATGACTCCTTCTTTTAGATTCATCTGTTCAAATATGACTTATTTTTCAGGGCTCAGCTCAGATACCGCCTTCTCCCTGAGCCAGTCAGTCCCCGATTACTCTAGACATACAAGATCCTCCAAGTGTGCCTGTGTGACCAGGGCCGCACACATCGGAGGCAGCATCCTTGGGAAAATGCTTTAGGGCACCCGTGTGTTTTCCTTTGGAGCTGGGTTCTATGACCTGGCTGCAGATGACATCATTATTCATTCTGACTTGTTCCCTATCACCATAGACAGGGAACTCCAAAGATCTATTGCTTTGCCAATAGTAATACTTTTAGTCTCACTTCCAAAAACTAGTCTGATCTGGAAAAAACATTTTATTTACAATTTCTCATATTTGTATGTCTTCATTACAGTCATTCTTACAATAAATACAGAAGTCCTAAATGGATCATCATCACGGTGGCCAGTGGTCCACAGGGACAGAAGGTGGTGCCCATCCCTGGGGTTTCCCAAGGGCCAGTAGGAGGCCTTCAGGGAGCTGAGTGAAGGGGAGGAGACTTTAAGGTGGAACCAATAATGGGATCAGTAGTCAATGCAGCAGAACCCTAGGATGTCTGTTAAGGAGACAGGTACAGGTTTTTACTGTTATCATCGTCATTGAAACTAACGAAACAGAGCAAAGGGGCTGAAGACCTCCCACTACAGAGAGGAGAGAAGCCAGAGCCTTGCCTGCGTCTCTGCCCCAGCCGGGGCCGGGCTTTTTCACCTCCACCCGTGCTGGGCGCAGCGCCGGCCCTCCCAGGGTGAGTGGGAGGCAGAGTGTCGTCAGCACCGCCGCACCACTCTCCTGTAGAGGCAGCTGGCGTCGGGGAGGGAGTGAGAACCTGAGGGAAGGTTTCCCCATTGCAGAGCTGGGTCCTCCGGAGTCCCACGCGGATTAGCAAGGAGGGCGACAGTGTTGATTCTTGGCGCCCTCTCCCTGGCCTTGTTTTATCTGAGCCAAGAGGTCCCAGAGCCTGGGCTGTGCGGAGCAGGGAGAAGCAGGAGATGACGTGTGGCTGTTTTCACCACCCCCGTAACTCTCCGTTTTTACCAACAGCCACTGTGCTAGGTACAATGACTTCTCTGTTCTCTCACAGAACGTGTCAAAAAAGCAGTAGAAAGCTCTTTGAAATACAGCCCCACAGCTCTGGAGTGGTTTATGTTGCTTCTGATTGGCGGTTATGGGCTGAGGCCAAGAAAGCGTCATCTAATTCCCATGGCTCAGTCCTGAGGGTTGTGCCTGCTGTCATTTGGTCGGCCTCAGGCCGGCATGCTAATGGCAAGGCCGGATGCCGTGCCAGGCTCCAGGGTAGCCAGGCATCTCATGTAGACAACAACTGCCTGAGTCTCCATCGAGTCCCCTGTAACTCTGCCTAGCATCACTACTACAAGTTATGACAGTAGACAAGAGACATTTCTCAGAGTCAGAGGGAGGAGAGGGAAACAGACATGCTAAAGAAGCCTGTCACCTAGACAGGGAACTGCAAACTACCGTTGCTTTGCTAATAGTAATGCTTTTAACCTCACTTCCAAAACCTCACTTCAGACACGCTAAAGAGAACACACCCCATGCTGTCACAATGAGAGTGAAAACCATAAGGTTCTCTGTGAACTGCAAGGTTCCAGCCAGGAGAGTTTCATGGGGGTCTCCTTCTCAGTCATGGAACAGACTGATATCCACAGGGCTCTTAGTTCAATGGGAGGAGAATGAAGGAGTTAAGTTGTCTCAGAAACTGTCTTTGTCACTTGGCAGGGAAGACCACGAAGGATCTTTGTTAACATTCCATTATTTCTGGTCCGTGAATACCATGATGCCAGCCCCTGCACAAGTAACTTCCCGTTTTCATAGTTTGAAAATATATTGTAATTCAGCCATGACTTGACAGCCTTCAAGTGAGAGAAGTAGGTAGGTCCCAATTCAAGGTTGACAGTAGGCTCACCGCAAAGGCAGCAGAAACGAAATTTGGGCAAAAGAGACAAAGATCTTCAACCATCTTGCTTCTGTCCGTTTCCTCTATATACAAAAGCAGCTGAGGTCATCTCAGAAGTCACGTCTCCTCTAGGAGAGAGAAGGCAGTAACACATTTTCAAGGAACAGCCTAATTATTTATAAAATCCGTAGAGTCCAAAACAGAATGACGTCCCTGACAGGAGGTTATGTTGGGCTTAATATTCTGTCCTCCTCACGCTTCACAGCTTGACATGCAACTTCTGATTCCAATATGATTTCTTTTCTTCTTTTTTAAAATATTTATCTTTTAATTTATTCGGCTGTGTCAGGTCCTAGTTGTAGCACGTGGGATCTTCATCGCATCATGCAGGATCTTTTCTTGTGTGGCAAGAAGACTCAGTAGTTGCAGCATGAAGGCTTCACTGGCCCGAGGCATGTGGGATCCTAGTTCCCTGAGCAGGGCTCAAACCCGTGTCTCCTGCATTTCATGGAGGACCCTAACCACTGAACCACCAAGGAAAGCCCTCCAATCTGATTTCAAAGTGAGACTTTTCCAGATCTTATGTGTCTTCTCTCTCGCTAAGGTCTGTTTAGTTAGTGCATCTGATCTGAAGGACAGGACTTGGAAAGTGGCTTACTGTACTACAAAGACTACTTCTTGTTTTCTTTTTGTCTCTGACACCTCGACCCTTCCTGTTCCCCTGCCACCACCGCCCGCCCCCACCACCCAACCCTCAATTGTAAGGTCAGACTAAAGGTTTTATCATAGCAGAAGGAAATTGAACAAGCCCTTCTCTGAGCAAAGAAATGGAGCCTCAAAAACAAAGCTTCAGCAGAGACCACACATTCTCGTCTGTAAGCGTGGACAAGAAGCAGATTCCCAGACACTTGAAACCACACTCACGTGAATCCCTGGATGAAAGTGTTTTCCAGCCGGTAACAGCCCCAGCAGGCAATACAGTTTGTACCCCCAGAATCCAAACCACTGAAAGGCCACACACATGAAGCAGACAGCTTAGAGTTCCCGCCTCCTTGGCGAGTTCTTCCCATCCACACTCACTGGGGGTGGTGGCATGACAGCAGAATGGTAGGGTCCCCCCAAGGGTCTAAGGTGTTTGTGGGTTGAACTCCAGAAAACCCTCAGGTATGTCAAGCGTCCAGGGAGCCACAGCAGTTTGCGTCCAAAGCCAAGTCCTCCCTTGGATGTGCCTAGGCCTGCCAGGGCCTCAGGCATGGGCCTCGGTCTCCTGCTTGATGGCTGGTTTGTAGATGACTCCTTTGTTGGCACCTTTTTTGCTACTGGAGCAACAAGAACATACGAATTTTGTTAGTCAAAGAGGAAAGAGGCAAGAACACCCTGACTCAGCTATGGAATGAGGCAAGTCAAACCCTTCTCTTGGAAACCTTTCTCAAGTTCCACTGGTCTTGGGAGGAAATGCCCCCCAAGAACCGCTAACCAAAATGGAAACGGTTCATTTTTCAACTGTTCTCTTTCAGCACTTGATGATACTAGACCTGCATTTTGATGAAGGTCTCATTACCATGCTGCTTCAGATCTCTGATTCCCATAGGGTTTCTGGCAACCTTTTATGTTTTTTCATACCAGGAAAAATAAGTTAGGTTATTTTAGGCAATAAGAACATGAGCAAAGGGCATTAATGTGAATGAGAAATCAAAATTTTCCTCAATTTTCTTTTTGGATTTAGGGAATAAAAACCGGATGAAAAGATCTTAGAAAGAAGCAGCCTTGGTGCTTGTGTTTAGGCACATGGGACTGCCCCTCCAAAATCAAGAAGCTTGTCCAGGGTCTTAGCAGTGGGAGCCAAGCTGGCAGAAACACCTCCAGCCCTGAGCACCGTGATCTGCCAGCATCAGCCTCTCATGCCAAGGCCTCGATTGGTGGTGTCTTGGAGATGGCACTTCAAGGATAAGCTGGTACAGGTGGCACAGCTCCTCATTATGCACCCTGCCTTCCCAGACAGATCAATTCTCATGGACACAGAGCCACCCACTCCCATTTCAAACCCAAACCAGCTCACCTCTTTCTCCTTCTTAAAAGCCAAATGGATACCGCGAGGACAATACAGATGCCAAGACCACAAGCCAGGGCCACGGAAAGGACGATGCCTGGGGAGGGGTAATGCACACACGTTACAAGCCTCCCTTCCCTTCATCTTGTCCCCACGTGTGCCGTCAGGTGACAGCTGCAGGGTCACCCACAGAAAGGTGTAACTTCCCCGCCTCTGTTTTCAAGTTCTGGTCTCTGGCTGAGCAGGACTGGCTGGAGTACTCATAGAGGCCATTTGCAAATTGTAGATTATCCAGCAGGGGTTCTCAAAGTTGCACCAGCATCATCTGAAGAGCTTGTTTCAAATGTATACTCTTTTTGAGCCCAAGCTTCAGAGTCTGATTCAGTCTGGAATTTGGCCCTGGAATCTGTGTTTTTACCAAACACCTGTAGCTTATGCTGATGTACTGATATGTGGTCTATGAACCACACTTTGAGAAACCCTGGGCTACATAATAAAAAGTTACTCTATTTTGCCTTGCTGGATTCAAGGCCCATTGAGATGCCTCTTCATCAGCTTTGACCTCAGGTTCTATTGCACAGTCCTAAGCAGTCCCAAACAGCCAGGGTCCATTGCCAAGGTCAACTGGCTGGTCACCCAACCTCCATATATTGGCTTTGGCCAAGTCTTTAGGCATTGCTTTCCCACCCTGGCCAACAGAAGGTCTTGGATAGGCTCTTTGAATGTACACATGCTATAAAGTGATTAGGTTTTTCATTAGAGGAGCATTTGATTGGGAGCTCATCTTTGAATCAGAGAGCGACTTGAGGGTAAGACACACAGTGAGGAGGGGGCCAGGAGTCAGAGTGACAGCACAGAGAAGCAGAGAGGATGAGCTGGAAGTCTCAGAGGCCCAGATCACACCGAGAATCACAGCGATCACCCAGCTGCAGCATGCACGGCCGGCCGGCCACATACCCGGACTCAGTCCTGTGCAGGGAGGGTCTGGCACTTCAGAGGGGAGAGGAAAAGATCGGAAGTTAACCGAGGCAAACCATGGCAGATTTGACCAGTGTGTTGATTGACGCACTCCCTTTGGTTGGTTGGAGGTACAGGGCTAACGCAGCCCTTCTGGGGATGCTCCCTCTTGGCTCAGGTGAAAGGAATTGCCCACCCAGGGAACTCACACCATGAACCCTCCCCCCATGCTCCTTTATCATCGCAGTCTCCATACTCGGGTAAGACTTCAGCTTTTCATCCAATGTGGCCAACTTGAAAGGTGAGGAAGGGTAAGAATCAGAGTCTATCTGGGTAGGCTCTTATCTGCTTCTCTGGCACCCGCCTCTCGTCCTCAGCAAAGAACTTTCTAGGTGCTGGCTGGCTCGGGCTGGCAGAGCTTGGTTAGAACCTGTTGCCAGACTTCCACATCCATCCCCATCCAGTGTTATTGTGGTTTTGTTCTGTTTTCACTTTGGTTCCACTGGACAAACTGGAGAAATCCATCCACCATACCAGCCTCCCTTCCCTGGACTGTGTCCTCTTCTATGAGTTATTGTTGGGGATTAATGGGGTGAGTTGGAGGTCTTCAGTGGGGCTAAAATAGTGCCCAGCAATCTAAGGAGAAAGCTTATAGTTAGCCTGCTAAGGACCTCCCCAGGGAGGGCCATGGGTGAATCCGTTCTCGCAGGTAATACAGAGGAGCCCGGTCACGAAGCCCCCAGGTTACCCCAGCTGCTTGCAGGCTCTCAGAACTACTCCTCCTCCCAGTCATACCTTCCATCTATAGAAAGTCTGCTTACACAGACCTGCTTATCCACTGGTTCTCTGATCTCAGTAGATAATTCTAGCTTATGTGTGTGTGGTGTGAGGGGTGGGTATTCCAGTTCACACTGGAAGCTGGAGTTGTGCAGATGGTAGCCACCCAGCCAGACAGTCCAGAGAGCCTGTGCCCACAGAGCCTACTGAGGTGACAGAGACCTGACCAAGTATGAGATGCCAGCAGAGGGCCAGGGACCACCTCCCCCTGGGGCACTTGACACCCTGAGGAACCAGACCTAAGACTGGAGAGTTAGGTTTTTCTCACCCCTTCTCCTGCCATCTGGCCCCTTCAAGTCTGGTTGATTCTCCTGGAGCTATCAGCCCCATCTTCTTTCCCTACTATCTTCTTTGCCTACTGTCTTCTTCCACAATCTCATACCGAGTCTGTAACCTCATTGGTCCAAGCCCTTGGTCCTTGGACCAAGAGCCCTTGGTCTGGCTTCCTGGGTGGCCCCAGGCTATTGTAAGGATGACTGGAGCAGGTATGGTTAGGAGCCATCCACAAAGAACAGGGTAGCCTGTTCTCTTGGCTCTTGCCAGCCACCACTGGCCGCCCACAGCCTCTTGGGCAGCAAAGAACGTGGCTCCCCTGGCCTGATTCCATGCCCTGAACACAAGGACCAGTCTGGGGCTTGGGGAGACCCTCAGGACATGAGTCTCCCCCTGGGGAGGGCGTCAAGTGTTTGTACAGCATATGCTCTGTTCTCTACATGGTCTGTGGCCTCTGCACACTATAATTTGGTGTTTCATTTTGTTTAAGGTACCTAAAGGTAACCAAGGCCTCTAGGATCTTAAAAATAACCACCACTGAAAAGAACCCCAACTGGTGTGTTTTTGTTTTTGTTTTTTTCAATCCTTTCTGATGAAATGCACTTTTGTTCTTTGTTCCTAAAGCTCCAGATGCTTGTGGTACCAAACTAGTTCTTGCCATGTAAGATGGTTACTAGTAAGCCTGACTACTTGGTTAAGCTGTCCAAACTGGCTGTTTCTAAAATTGTCGCTTTCACAGTCACCTCGAAGATCCTGAGAGCCAAGCAGGTCCCCAGACAGCTGAGAGCCCATCTCCAGGGCTGGAGGAGGTGCCCCCAGGCCATGGTCTTAGGGAGCAGAGCAAAGGCTCCAGAAGCAAGGCTTCAGGCTTGAGGCTTTTCTCAAGAGCACGTGACCCAGCTGGGTGGCTGTTCTGGAAGGAGAATCTGATTTTCCTGCGTCACTGAGCAGTGTCCTTGGCTGTTTTAGGCCCTATAAACAATAGCTTAATTTAATTCAGGGCTCTAATGTGGGTTCCTTGCTTCTGGATGATGACTGGTTAGGGCCTAAGTTGCTTCTCCTCGGAAACAGTGAAACAAGACGAAGCAGGTGGAAGATGAGGAAATCCCCAGATTCTAGGATAGAGGCTTCACAGCCAAGTGTTTGATGCAGCAAAAATAAGGCAGTTTGAGCAAGTGAAGTATATAAGCCACTTGGGAAGAGAAACGGTGGTGAGGGCAGCACCTGGTAGGAATTCTGCCTGCCAGGAAGCCCAGGACGGGACGGTGGTGTTGGATGCTCTCCCCTACAGGTGAGATGGCACCAGGCCTCAGGGAGCCGGGCTCCTCTGTGGAACTGGATGCAGCACAGGGCTTAGGTCCCAGTGGAGGCAGAAGTCAGAGCATCTGATAACTGCAGGGCAAGCATGCATGCGTGCCAAGTTGCTTCAGTCGTGTCCGATTCTTTGCAACCCTATAGACGGTAGCCCGCCACAAGGGGAAGTCACAAAAGGCACGAGGAAAAATGATGGGGGGACTGGAGAACTAACACCCAGTGACAGGAGCCAAAACCTGCATCCCTGCAGAGCCCCTGGAATGGTGCCAAGAATGGGCATTAAAGATGGTGCAGGGAGGGGCAGAGATTCATTTGCAGATTTATTAAACAAAGAAATGGTTTCTGAACGGCAAATGAGACAGGGAGTTCCCACGGAAGAACGGACAGCAAGAACAAGACAGGCTGGTTGATGGCAATGGGACACGAGAGCCATGGGATGAGAATGCAATAAAGGGGCTCCTGAGCTGGTAGAAGGGTTGCACACGGTACAGAGATGGGAGAGCCGCCTGCTCTCCAGACAAGGCTCTGGTATGAGTCAGGGCAAGCAGAGGTGGGACAGTACTACACACAGAAGGAGTCACACAGATATGGAAGAACCCCAGTGCCACATGCCTCACTGGGGAAGGTTCAGACCCCCGAGATCGACATGCTGCTCCCCACAGGGTACAACTACCTGTTCTGGCTGGCTCAGGAGCTGCGTCTTCCACTGGTATCTTGCTGGACCAAGAGAGGCTGGTTAACTGCATGTGAGGTCTTCTGGAGCCTCAAGTGCACACACAGAAAAGTCCAGCAGGAGGAACAAGCGCCTCCTGTATACAGCTCAAAGTTCCTAGAACAAGTCTAGCAATTTCTAGGTGTATCTGCAATTCTGCTATTCAAACAGAATTTTGAATAAAAAGGAATACAATCCTTTTCAAAGTATTAAAGTATGGGCTGTTGTGGTAGGTGACATGTTCTATGACATGTCTATGACATGTGATTACATATGTACACATTACATATGTCTTTAGCAGGCTCCAGTCTTATAAAAGAGGCAGGAGCATTTGGGTTTAGCAGGGATTTGAGAGTTTAAATATATAAAATCCAGTTTCAGCTGGTAAAATCCTTATTATCATGCTTAATATAAGTCATAGACTCAAGCAACTAAAATGCTGGTCCTCTCTTTGGAGGATGTTTTGTTAAGAAAAGTAAAAGAAGATGCCTTCTATAACCACAGAGCATGACATCTTAAAAGGCTATATTTTACTGGAGTGTTTTCTTAACACAATGGAACTTATTAAATAACTTCTACAAATAAGTCTGCCCGAAAGAGACCACCAGATTACATGAGGGAACTGGCTTTCTATGACCCATGTTAGGGTCTGAAGGCTTTGCCTTCTAGATTGCAGGAATGCCGGCCCAGAAGAGAGAGCCATGTTGCTCTAAGGGGCCTAAACCCTGGCACAGTGGGCATGGGTTATGGTGCAGTACCAGGCGCTTCATGCTCTCTGCCCTCTGTGGTGGGTCAGGCTGTCTGGGCCGCAGGATTGACTAGTGCTGGGACCTCTCATACCCATCAGGTCAGAGGAGGACAGAAGGCCAGACAGCATCTGTCAGCAGCTCCCTGCCAGGCCTCTGACCCTTGACAGCGACATTCTGATCTTTACGTGTTCCTCAACAAGCAGATTGATTTCAGTGCTGTTGGCAAATTGACAGCAAAGCAAAATAAGACTTCCTAAAACTTGACAGCCAGTCAGGCTTCTGTTCAGATGGTTCTGTGGAGAAGATACTGGTGGGGGAGGGGAAGGAGCTGCGTCAGCTCCATACTTTCAAACTTCTGAGCACCAGGCACAGAAAGCGTGCAAGACGCCCATCGTCCCTGCTCTAGGGGCTTGTAGTCTATGGATAATATAGATTTGTTTTTTGTACATGATAATAGATCATGACTCTGTGTTATGCTAAGAACTGTAACAGAGGTATAGACAGCTATAACTGTGTTCTGGCCACGCAGGAGCAGGAGACTGTAGGTCACCCTCAGGGGAATGGGGAAGGATGGCAGGATATGATTGCAGTTGGGTCCTGACGGAATTTTCCAGGTGGGAGAGGTGCAGGCATCCCAGACTGAGGGCCCCGTGTATGAAAAAGTCTGTAGCGGGCACATGTGAAGCACCAGCCATGTTGCAGAAGACCCCCCAGGGCAGTATGGGGGAGGCAGGGGAGACACCCTGGAAGGCTCAGCTCGTGCTGGTGGTCCCAGGTTTCTGCCTGACCCCTTTCCTCCTGTCTGGGCCAGAGGCTTGTTGGAAGTGAAGAGAACATCCCTGGCAAGGTGATCTCTTCTCCACCGTGGAAGAGAAACGTGGGGCTAATGTGGGGCGTGCTCAGTAACACGTGGTGTGAGGAACTGCACTAGGTGTGACTAGGACTGCATTTCTCAGCACATTTGATGATTATTCCTGACTGTTCAGATGCTGTATGTGTGGAGGGGGATTCGTAGGTGGGAACTCTTCTGGTCTTTCATTTGGTTACTGGGAAGAATTGATAGTTTTTTATCTAATAGAGTTTATTTATAAATAGGAACTTTTAGAGACACAAGGTCGATAACCACAAAGCATACGTTCTGGTATCAAAAAATTAGATAATTAGCCATCTTAGCTTTGTAAGATTTTTTTCACTCTCTCTCTTTAAAACATTTTGTGAAACTACCCAGGTCCCTGAGGATCAAGCAGATTCTAACCATGCTACTCCACAGCTTGGCTGAGCGTGAAAGCCCCAGCCCTCGACAGCCTGGCTGTATTGTCTAAGGGTCACCTCAGCTGGCTCCGGGCTGCGAGGTATGGGACATGCACTAGCTCAGCTCAAACCCACTAAAGACATGATTATAGAAACTTTTTGGCTCCCTCTTGTCCCTCTTGTCCTTCGAGCTTCCCTTGCCCTGACATGTTGAGAACAGAGCCTGATAACATCAGTATTTGAGTTTTAATCCGTCTGGCTTTACTACCCTATGGGCCCACTGTTGATGTCTTCAGCTGGGAAGTTTCTCAGAACCAAGACTTGGGCCCCTAGGCTGTATAACTCTGCCTCTGCCATCTTTCTCCTTCCTCACATTGGGCATCTGACTCCTGTGAGATCTGGATGCTCTCAGGATGGGTTTTCTCCAAGACCCCACCTTGAGGACATGAGTCTTGTCACCCCGCCTCAGCTCAAGACTTCATTTGTGCCACTTGGAAGAGGCACTTTAAGAGCTGACAAAAAATGCTCTGGCACGACTTTCTCTTCTCTCCAAAAAAGTGGGCATTTTAACCAAAGACAGAAACAACATACATGAGAGAAAAAAATACAGAAAGAAGGGATGGAGCAGAAGGATGAGGGGATTCAGGCTGCTGCCTCAGAGGCATCTGGACCCCTGCTGGAGAGATTTGTTTGCTTCCTTAAAGGTGAATAGTTCTATCTTATCTACATCTCTTAGCCTTGGACCTACCCAATTATACTCAAATTTTAAAGGAAGATGGGAAACAGGGTTAGAATAGAATGAAGACCAGGGCGTGTGATATAAAACCCTAGAATTCTGTGATCTGAGTGGGGAAAAGTCTCGGGCCTGGGAAAGTCACTGTACAAATGCCTGGAGCAGTGGTTCTCAATCAGAGGCAACTTTGCCCCTCCTCCCCAGAGACACTTGACAATGTCTAGAGACATTTTGGCTGTCACAGGTTTACATGCTGCTGGGATCTAATGGGTAGAGGTCGAGGATGCTGCGCAACGTCCTACAGTGCATAGGAGCCGCCCAAACAAGATTATCCCGCTCCGAAAGTCAGTACTGACATACCAAGACCAAGAAAGCCTACCCTAGGGCTGCCAGAGGCTCTGTGCCTCGTAAGGACAGAAACCAAGTTCTGTGTTCCTTTTCCAGCATGGTTAAGGAAAAAAGCAGGGCCCAGTTAAGTGATTCAGTCCCAATTGTTCCAGTTTGGTTAAACCCTAGATCCCCCCTCTCAAAGTCCATGTACTTTGTTTCTTAAAGGATTTTCTTAACATTACTTTTCTCCTGGCAGAAAACTCCAGAGTTTTCATTGTCCAACTGCATAGTTCCTGTTAACTTTCAGAGAAGACCCTGAATTAAACCAGCCCCTAATTATAGACATGTCCCAGTGAAAGAGCGTGCAGACAATTTGAGTCCAAATTACTCAAGGTTCCTGCTGACAAACAAGCTCACCCCATCAACCCGAAGGGCACGTTACAGTCTTTGACCTGCTCCACATTGGTGTGAGGAGGCTCTTGTGAATGGCAGGTGCCCTGGGAGGATGAGGTTTGGTCTTCATTCTTTGAGGCTGACTCAGCCTTGCTTCTTGGGGAAACAGCCCCATGTGCTGCCCGAGTCTTTGGGAGGGGAGAATTCTAGCCTAGTTTCTATAATCAGCCTCCAAATGAACAGGATTGCCTTGGACAGCCATGGATTCTCACTCCAAGGAGTGAGCCCAGCCCCGCTTCTGGGAGCAATAGCTCCAGGTGAGCTCTGCAGGACAGGTGGTGGCAAAGCTGCATTTGGGCTGTGATCTCCAATGTCCTAAGCTGGAGCCCGTCTGCTTCAAGGCCCCTCAAGCTCCCCAGCCTGCCTGGGAAGGTCTACTGAAGCGCTCTGCCACCAGCCTGATTGCATTATCCACTCTACTGGCACCAGCTTAGACCTGAGCTGGTCTAAGAAGATGGCTAATTATCCCCATGTTCATTGTACACGTGGGGGTTACTTTTGGATGTCAAGTTCCTGCATGGTTTCTTCTGATCCTCTGTAACTGCCCTCACACACTGTCCCTGCAATGTAAAGTCAGGATGGGCAGTTGTTAGTATCCACTTAGAACATGTTAGCACGGAAAGGATGTTAGCTCACCTAGTCCAGCCTGTCACTTTATAGCTGAGGGAACCAAGGCCAAAGAAGAGACATTATTTTCCCACATCATACAGCCAGGAGGAAACAAGGTATGACCTTGAACCTGAGTCTCCTAACTGGGAGGTGGGGGTGGGGAGGATGTTCCTGTCACCCTGTCCTCTGTGACTTGTAGAGACTTAGTGCAAAAGAACAGAACTGACTGTTATCCTTGAATCACAAGCAAAATTCTACCTGTTCTATGTTGGCAGAGTCCCTTATCTCTAGGAAGAGTTTTATTTTATTTAAGAATTGAAGTATTTCTGTGTAACCCTGACTACTACCCACTTCATTTAGAATAGGAAAAGAGAATGTTATAAAGTGGAACTTCTATGGAGTGACCCCTCTCCTGACCACTCAAGAGTCCCAAGTTGGGGGTAGCTCAAGAGTCTACAGTGAGAAAGTGAACTTGGAGATTTGAAGAGTGTGGGCCTCTTGCCCCCTTCCCGGGGCCCCCAGCCATCTTCATGTAGTTACAGAACGAGTCAAGATGTTAAATGTCCATCTGGGGAGTTATGGTTACAGATTTAGAGGGAAGAACTGAGCTTTCGCAGCTCAGGAAGAAACCAAACTATTATTTTTCTCTTTCAGTATAGATTCTTGGTGCTTGTGCAAGCTTCAGGGAGATGAGACAAAAGGCGGTTCTGAAGATGCTTTCTTGTCTAACGGGCCCTGTGACATTAGACCATGAGCTGCTTGTGCTCAGACATGGGTTCTGTCCATTTTGTAAAAGGAGAAACTCTGGACCTTGGTGGCGCTAGTGCCATGAATCACCTGGCAAGGCTAAAGATGGGCCTTGGTGCCAAGACTGCCTGTAAGAAGTTCAGTGTTTGATCTCAGAAAAGGGTCCTACTCTAGTTAGTATCTCTCTCTCCTCCATCTGTGGGAGACACCTAGTCTTAATGAGAATTCTGCTCCATGTGCCCGGAGTCCCTGGCTTGTGCTTCTCTTCAAAGGCTCAAGGAAGTCAAGGTCAGTGAAGGGAGACCTCAGTAAACCCCCACTCAGTAGCTCCTCACATACCTGGCTCCTTTGGCAGCCAGAGTGCTCTTAACCCACCTCCTAAGGGCATGAGTGACAATGCCCAAGGCCAGGGCACCTGACCATACAGAACAGACATCATGGCATCACACTGCCCACACGCCACACCTCCTTACCTTGTTGGAAGGAGACATACACCAGCCTTTCATCAAACTTCTGAACCCGCCGAAAGTTGTTGACCATCTCTCTGGGGGATGGGTCATCCATGTGCGTGCAGTACAGGTCTGTCTCCAACTTCATCAGCTGTAGGGAAAGAGCAGAAAAACCCCTGAAGGCAGAGTGATGCCCCCTTGCCTGATCTCAAGGGAAAGGACCGCCAGATCTCACCTCTGAGGCCTGGCGGGAGACCCCTGAGAAGGTGGTGGGAGAGCTGAAAGCTGCCCCTTCCCTGCGGGTGTCTGAGTGCTGGCCCATGTGTCTTCCCACTTCCTGGGGCCACCAGGAGGGTGTGTACTGTCAGCTCCTGATTGCACGTGCAATCTGCCCTGCAGGGAGCGAAACCTGGGGTGTCAAGGGGCTCCCCCACCTCCCAAAGAGACTGCATTCCTCTCCTGAGCCTCATTCAGAGCCCAGTCTAATTAGAGGAGCCTGGGGCTTAGTCTGATGGTCCCATCAAAAGGAACAGAAAAAGGCAGGCAAGAACCTCACAGGTCATCTGACTACTAGTTTCATGGTATTTTCATGTACACACTTAGATTACATAACTGTTTCCAAGGCAGTTTCTGGGTTAGAACATGACTGCCTCCCCAATCATTTCATCTCTTGATTCATCATGTCTTTATTCCTGTCTGCCTATTTGCTGTCATTTATCGAGGTTACTCAGGTACTCCATAGTAAAAAGGGGGCAGCAGCAATGAGAGCTGTGCTGGGCTAATGAAGGCGGTGGGGCTGTGAGCCAGCAGGCAGGCCCACCTCCTGCGCAATGATGCTTCCTCCTGGTGAATTTGAGCTGCGTAGCAGAGACACAAGCAGTGACTTGGGACTCAGCTCCACCTTGGGCCTTTGCTGGTGACCCCAAAGTCTCCTTGACTCTCTAACCCTCACTTTCATCACCTAAGAAATGAGAGGGTTAGAGATGATTGGTATAGATTCCATTCCCCAGTTTTGCACTAGCCTAAGCTTCTTGAGGGTTTCCCAGGTGGCACCAGTGGTAAAGAACCGGCCTGCCAATGAAGGAGACATAAGCGACGTGGGTTTGATCCCTGTATCAGGGAGATCCCCTGGAGGAGGAAATGGCAACCCACTCCAGTATTCTTGTCTGGCGAATCCCGTGGACAGAGGAGCCTGGTTGGGCTACAGTCCATGAGGTCACAAAGAGTCAGACGTGACTCTCTAGGCACACACTCGCATGAGCTTCTTGAAGGCAGAGACCCTCACTTCCTTATCGATGTACTCCCCACCCCCTGGGTTTGTTAAACCATCTAACCTGATCCTGTCAATTCCACCCCAGGTAAGGAGCCATGCACTTTCCTGCCTGGGAGGTGAAAGTCTCCACTGGGGGACAGGTTAGGAAACACAGCTTAACAACTCATATTTAAAGAACTGCGGAGATAGATTCATTCTCCCCACTTGACTTGACAGCTCCGCTTTTGAAGCTCAGCCTGTGATATCCAAAGCACTTCCAGGCCCCTGTGGTATCTGGAGAGGTTTTGAATAGCTACCAGTGAAACTCTGAGTGAGGTAGTCAGGTTGTCGATTATGATACAGGCGGTGCAGGGTCCAAGGTACCACGTGGTCTACGACAAGGAAGAGCACAACAGTTACCTGCTCCTGGGAAATTTGCACAGGGTTCCGAAACACGGTCCAGAGCACAGTGGGGTAGCAGGGAGGTGTAGTCAGAGACCCCCTGTAGCGGTAGTACTCTTCAGGCCTCTCTGGCAGCAGCTCTTCTATGCTGAAACCCGGAATGAACACTTCTTGGTCTGGAGAGACATGTTGGGGTATGAGGTCATCTTCCTCCCCAAGGCGGAGGTACAGCTGAGCCTATAACAGCCTAGGAACATGAACTAGCCCCATTCCGAGCCACCTGGTTCCAGGACCTGGTCACAGACAGTACCTGTCCCCTGCCTGCATTCTTTTTCAGCTCACCCAAGAGCAAATACGCTGTTCTCCAGCAGAGGGTGAGTAAGCAATAAGGACCCCTCACCTTTGTACTTTACATCTTTAAGGTGATCGAAGATCTTGTCATATGCTGGATTGGAGGAGCCCACCTGCAACAGAGATGGGGCAAGTTGAACAGAGACAGAATTCGGTAGGCTGAGCCTGGCTTGACAGTTGTGAATGGAAGAGCTCTGCTGGGGGTGTGTGATCACCACTGCTGAGATCCTCCCTGAAGAATACACTTTACCAGGACAGCTGTGATGCTTCACTAGGCTGTTAGGGGGTTGGTGTGATGGTCCTGCCCTCTTATATCTCAGGACATCCTGTTTCTAGCTCAAGGCACTAAGGGTTGATTATCCCAGGGCAAGAGTTATAGCTTGTGCTCCTGATTCTCTGTCTGTGACCTTGAAGCCCACAAATCACATGTTCTCTAATCAGGACTTAAGGAAGCTTGAGTGAATGCCAGCCAAGTCAGGCAAGTAAGCACGTGGAGAAATGACATATGTGCTGTCTCATTGGGGGAAACAATGCAAGCAAATCAGGAGGTAGTCCCATTTTCTGGGATTCAGAAAAGAGCTTATTTGCTTATTCCAGGGCCCAGATAAAAGATGGAGCTTGGATACTGGGAACTGTATCAGGGGTTCAGGCATCTGGATGGGGCAGCAGTGAATGAGTCGCCTACCCCTACAGGTCTGTGTGGCCAGGCAATTCCATGTTTGTACACTAGGGCTGGGGATTAGGACTGAGTCTTCCAGCATTGCCTACGACATGCCCCTTTCTGCTGTCCAGCCACGGAAAGTGCTGCCTCTAGGCCAAGAGAGAAAACCCTGTGGGAGAATACCCCCTGCTCTAGAGTCCAGACACAGCCGAAATGGGGCAGGTGTGCGTGGAACCAAATGCTGAGTCTGACATCCTCCTGACATCTCATATAAAGGCCTTCTCAACATCTCTTACCTCTATGAGAACAGCTACAACCGCGAGGCCTTCTGGCTTGTCCTTGGCGACGCTGTCATTGGGGTACCGGTCCGAGTTGTAATAGACAATATGCAGCTGCGGTGGGAGAGATGAGCTGAGCTGCTGTCCGTCAGGGAGAGCGACTCGTGGAACCTTTCACTTTTACAGGAGACTGGGATCCAATAGGAGCGACCTCCACCTCCAGCTAGATTAGGCCTCAGACCCTCACCTCATCGCCACTCCAGCTTTCTCTTTTCTCTCCATTCTCTAGACTACACACTCCACCAGGGCAGTCTGTCCATCCTGTTCACTCATTGTATGCCAGTGTCTAATTTAGTGCCTGAAACATACTAGGTGCACAACAGATAACTGAATAAATGAACAAATGGGCTTTTGTACCAGCCGCCTGGTAGACTTGAAAATACCTGGATACTTTGGAGCACTTCTCCCTTGTCATTTTTCCTACTTTGTCTGGAACCTGGGGCAAAATGGTCCCATGTGATTTGCCCGACCTCAGCCTGGCCACTCTATACTTGGAACTGAAGGCTGAGACAGTAAACCTCCAACTGTAAGTTCATCCTATCTGTAGCTAGAGCAGGACATGCGTTGACCTCTCAGGTGGAGACAGTCACAACATAGCTTTTATAAAGGTTTTATCAGTCATATTTGAAGAGACCAAGCAACAGAAATGTTACTCCATGAATGTAGACTCCAAAATACCACTTTAAACTCACTCATGTTTTTTCCCTCAAAGTAGAAATTACTTGTCATGATGAAAGTGAAGAAAAGAGGTGTTTTTGAGAAATTTGGGGGTTAAAAAAATCTAGGTAAACTGTGATGAGTGATGCTGATAATGGGGGAAGTTATGCGTGTTGCTGGGGGCAAAGAGTATATGGGAAATCTCTGTACTTCCTCTCCATTTTTCTAAATGCTCTAGAACCTAAAATGCTCTTAAAAAAAAAGTTAAAAAAACAAACAGTCTAGGAATCATCAAGACATTATTATGACAAGCTCTGAAAAGGTTTTTTGGTTTTTGTTTTTCTTTGATGTGGACCATTTTTTAAGTCTTGAATTTGTTCCAGTTTTGCTTCTGTTGTTTTATATTCTGGTTTTCTGGTCACAAGGCATGTGGGATTTTAGCTTCCCATCCAGGATGGAACCAACACCCCCAGCACTGGAAAACGAAATCTTAACTCATGGACTGCCAGGGAAGTCTCTCTGACAATGTTTAACCTGATTTTTAATCCTCAAGGTGGCATCACCTGTCCTCCAAAAAAACTGTATTAGTCAATGATCTCTCTATATATGATCACATGTATTTTTGGTGATTCTTTGCCTCTTGAGACTATAATACACTGAGATTTTATCTCTTTTCTTTTTCTTCATTAATCTCTTTTTCCATCTTCAGTTCAGTCGCTCAGTCGTGTCCGACTTTTGCGACCCCATGAACTGCAGCACACCAGGCCTCCCTGTCCATCACCAACTCCCAGAGTCCACTCAAACCCATGTCCATCGAGTCGATGATGCCATCCAACCATCTCATCCTCTGTCGTTCCCTTCTCCTCCCGCCCTCAATCTTTCCCAGCATCAGGGTCCTTTCCAATGAGTCAGCACTTCGCATCAGGTGGCCAAAGTACTGGAGTTTCAGCTTTAGCATCATTCCTTCCAAAGAAATCCCAGGGCTGATCTCCTTCAGAATGGACTGGTTGGATCTCCTTGCAGTCCAAGGGACTCTCAAGAGTCTTCTCCAACACCACAGTTCAAAAGCATCAATTTTTTGGTGCTCAGCTTTCTTTATAGTCCAATTCTCACATCCATACATGACCACTGGAAAAACCATAGCCTTGACTAGACTGACCTTTGTTGGCAAAGTAATGTCTCTGCTTTTTAATACGCTGTCTAGGTTGGTCATAACTTTCCTTCCAAGGAGTAAGCACCTTTTAATTTCATGGCTGCAGTCACCATCTGCAGTGATTTTGGAGCCCAGAAAAATAAAGTCTGACACTGTTTCCACTGTTTCCCCATCTATTTGCCATGAAGTGATGGGACCAGATGCCATGATCTTCGTTTTCTGAATGTTGAGCTTTAGGCCAACTTTTTCACTCTCATCTTTCACTTTCCTCAAGAGGCTCTTTAGTTTTTCTTCACTTTCTGCCATAAGGGTGGTGTCATCTGCATATCTGAAGTTATTGATATTTCTCCTGGCAATCTTGATTCCAGCTTGTGCTTCCTCCAGCCCAGCGTTTCTCATGATGTACTCTGTGTGTAAGTTAAATAGGCAGGGTGACAATATACAGCCTTGACGTACTCCTTTTCCTATTTGGAACCAGTCTGTAGTTCATGTCCAGTTCTAACTGTTGCTTCCTGACCTATATACAGATTTCTCAGGAGGAAGGTCAGGTGGCCTGGTATTCCCATCTCTTTCAGAATTTTCCACAGTTTATTGTGATCCACACAGTCAAAGGCTTTGGCAGAGTCAGTAAAGCAGAAATAGATGTTTTTCTGGAACTTTCTTGCTTTTTCAATGATATGTGATTGTAAATAGAATCCAAGCATATTTTAATAAATACAGCTCAATGTTCCCCACTTTTCAAGTGACCTTTTAATCCCATTAGTTCTTTTTTTCATTGGTCCCCTATGAAGGATTTCTTAGGGGCTCCTGCTTCCTCATCTTTACCCGCAAAAGATGTAGCCTCTGCACTGCCCCGTACCATCCTGTCCTGGCACTGCTTTACGAAATGGTGCAGAACTCTATGTGGCTAAAACCCCAAAGGTCCTATATCCCTATTTCTTTTTACTGCTGACCGTTGAGCTTGTGTTCAGTTTTAGCACTTTTCTCACTTGTTCAGATGAAATCAAGAGGAAATGAAGACTAATACAAACAGAAAGCAGTTCCCTGAGGAGAGGATTGAGAGGCTTATCTTTTTTAATGTTATTTTTATTTTATGTATTTATTTAGCCACACTGCACAGCATGAGGGATCATATTTCCCCGACTAGGGATTGAACCCATCCCCCCTGCATTGGAAGCTCAGAGTCTTAAACCACCAGGGAAGTTCCCATGAGAGTCTTCATATATAAACCCAATCCAGAAAAACTGTTAAACTGTCAAGGGCCCTCCATAAAGAATCTGCCATTTTAGGGTCACCTTCCCTGGTGGCTTGGGTGGTAAAGAATCTGCCTGCAATGTAGCAGACCTGGCTTCAATCCCTGGGTCAGGAAGATCCCCTAGAGAAGGGAATGGCAACCCACTCCAGTATTCTTGCTTGGAGAATCTCATGGATAGAGGGAAGGAGGCTGGTGGGTCGCAAAGGGTGGGACACGACTGAGTGACTAACTCTTTCACTGACTTTTTTTCTGTATTATTGACATTAATGGTCCATCTTCACCAAGCTCTTGGTCTCATGATGTGGCTTAATAGCAAAAATACAGTGACTGTTTTTAAATGCCTAAATCTTCTCACCCTATGCCCTAACTCCTTTACTCTCCTTGGGAAAATAGAGGCGTCCTCATTGCAATTAGGCTGAAAGAAACAAAGTCCTGGAGGTTCAGAGAGGGACCTGATCTGAAATACATGCAGCTCCAGAAGGGCCATCCTATTGGGGCAGAGTTACAGCCCCTCTACCTCCTATAACTCTAGACTAAAATCATAAGCAGTTCAGCATTTAAGAACAGAGGAGAATGCTGGTGTCATTATTTATCATGGGCTCCATTGGCTGATCAGTAGCATTTATCTCCTTGTATTTCTTGCCCTGTAAACATTCAGAACCACACCCCCACGTGCAATCCCAGTTGAGCTCTGAAATGGAGCCACTCAACCACCCCCACCCCCACCCTCCACTGCACACTTGCAGTGTAGGAGCAAAACTCTCGCTCCTCTTCCTGTTTTCTTTGGTATTTTGGGATAGCACCTCCAGGCAACATAGCACAGCACTGTGGTGATGTCCCAAGCTATCCTCAGTGAGTCTCTGCTTGCCACGATGCCCTGTGTGTTATAATGCCAGTCATCGCTTGATTTGTGGCTAGGTAGAAAAGAGTGACCCTGAACCCAGGTCCCCAAGCTCCAAGCACAACCCATGCCCAGAGAAAGGAAAGATGGGGTAAGACTCATGTAAACAGCATGATGTGTGAAGAAAGCTGAGAAGTTGGGGGAGCGTTTAGCCCAGTATGACTCGGCAGTGGGATGGGTGAGCCAGACAAGCTGATGGGATCTTAATCTGCATGCACAGAAGGGTATAGAAAGGGGGCATGTGTGTCCCCCTGTGCCACCCTGGGATCCCTGCCCCTGGAGTAGCATCACCCAGTAAAAGACTTGGAGACAAAGTCAGCAAGTTCAGGAAAGGGAGAGAAGCGTGCCACCACAGATGAGCTGCAGCGTGCTGTCGGCAGAGCTGCGGCGGGTGTGCAGAGCATGAAGGCCACCCCCCACCCCACCCGCCATGCTCTGGTCTTGTCTGCACACCAGCCAAGTGGAAGAGTGCCAGACCACCCACCGCCAGGAATCCTCTGCCAGTTGGGCCACCCCACTCACCTCGGCGGCAAAGTGCTTCCCGTCGACAGTGTGCTCGGAGCCATGAGGGTCGTTCTTGTCCCCCCAGTGCAGGTGCAGCTGCGAGGCGTTGTAGCGGGCCCCGAGGCCCCAGACCTGCATGTCCTTGGGAAGTTTCACCTTCACTGCAGGGAGAGGAGGGGCAGTCTTCAGAGCCCTGGCCAGCTGGGTGCTGCCTGAGAGCAGGTTGGCATCACCTGCCCAGGGCCCAGACAGGGGCAAGGGGATGCAGCGAGGGGGCAACCAGAGAGGTGCGGCTCGGAAACCTGGGCTCTTTCTCTGAGAACGTCTCCCTTCCACTAAAGCAATTCCAGTGGCGGCAGCACCTTCTTGGTTCCCCTTGGAAAATGATGGCAGGAACTAATTTAGCCAACAGATGGATGTTTGTTTACATATCCATGTATTACACACTTGGCCACGAAGATGGAACCTACAGTGAAGTATCTGCCAAGCTGAGAATTATATAACAACAGCAACAATAATAATTGCTATTTATGAAGCTTCTCTCTATTCTGGATCTTAACATACAGAATCTCTAGTCTTTACAGTACCGGTCAATATGCCCATTTTCCAGATGAAACCTCAAGAGTTTAAAATTCTTATCCAGAGTCTCGTGACTCATATGTAGTCAAGCCAGGATTCAAACTCAGATTGGTGTGACTCCTGGGCGAGCCCCTCAGTGAACTGTGTGACCCCTTGAGTCATTTGTGACAACCCAGAATTCACTCTCGTACCATATCAATAGGTCAAGGGGCTCAAGCCCTTCCCCACCCCCTCATCCCACCCCAAGAGATGTGCTGCTTCTAAGAGGTATTTTCCCAGCAGAACCACCTGAGCCCAGGGCCTGCAGCATCTCCTGCAGAGAGTGGCCCAAGGATCCCTCAAGGGCTCCCCTCTGCTCTCCTTCCTGGGTGCCTCATCAGAACGCCCCCTCCAATCCCCACCCAGCAGACTCAAGAGGCCAGGGAGCCAAGGGAAGCTCAGCCCCCACTGCAGGTCTCCGGCGTCGCTCCCTCACCTGAGTGGCCGTTGTTGGTGAGGACAAATTGCGGACTGGCAGACTGGCTGTAGCCTTGGAAGGCCAGGGGCCTGAGGCTGGCGTTGTACCGCAGGATGTCGTCGTGCAGGTCTATCGGGGACTGCAGCAGGCCGCCACAGGACGGGTAGGTCTTGGACCAGCTTTTCTCCCCGTCGGGACCTGGAAGGGGAGGTTCAAGCCCATGATTTAATCAGTTTTCCACTAGAGCTTTTTCCTCACCTTCTAATTCTGTGTGCAGTACAATTATTCCTTTTCTATTCTTAATCCCCAGAGATATGCTCTTCAGGGTCCAGGGACCCCAGCCTACAGAATCAGGGCATGCAAACGTCTCCAGAGGGTTTGCTTTTGAAGTAATGTGGGGAGAGAGGGGCCAGAGCAGTCCCATGGCAGGGACTCCACTTTATTCTGTACATTGTTCGTATTTCAACCCAGTGCACATCCATTCTGCAAGAAGACCTCACGACTCTCAGCAATTTAGCATCTGTGTATTGAACACCTACTATGAGCAGGAGTTACTCCGGGCCTTGGGGCCACCCATGCTTGCATTCTAGTAGGGAATAATTTTTTTTTTTTTTTAATTTCTTGTGTCTTAGAAGCAAAGGAAATTAATTTTTTCTTCTGTTAAAGTTCAGTTTAGAATCTCAGGCTCTCTTCCCTTTGGTACTTTTAAACATTGATGTGCTTGTTGTCGTCATTGTTCAGTCACAGTTGTGTCCAACTCTTTGCGACCCCATGGACTGTCGCCCGGCTTCCCTGTCCTTCACTATCTCCCAGAGTTTGCTAAAACTCATGTCCACTGAGTTGATGATGCCATCCAACTATCTTATCCTCTGTCAACCCCTTTTCCTCCTGCCTTCAATCTTTCCCAGAATCAGGGTCTTTTCCATTGAGTTGTCTCTTTGCCAACTTGGGTGGCCAAAGTATTGGAGCTTCAGCATCAGTCCTTCCAGTGAATATTCAGGGTTGATTTCCTTTAGGATTGACTGGTTTGATGTATAGTTATTGTACAATATTATATGTTACAGGTGTACAATATAGTGATTCACAATTTTTAATGGTTATACTCCATTTAAAATTATTATAAAATACAGGCTATAGTCCCCTTGTTGTACAATATCTTTGTAACTTGTCTTATACCTAACAGTTTGTACCCCTTACTCCCCTACCCCTCTTGCCCTGGTCCCCTCCCCCTCTTCTAGCAGGGAAGAATTTATTTAATCCGCTGGAATGTCCCACGTTGGAAAAATTGATGTCTAACTGACTACAACTCCAGTTGAGGCTGGTAATCTAGACCATGATCTTCCTGATAGGAAACCCTTGAGGACATTGACTCTGAATACCCACGTCTAGAGTAAGTAAAAACCCTGCAACCTGATAGGGAAACTTGAAAGATAGCAAGTAATTATCGCCCGAAGTACAGAACTAAATGCAGTGTTTACACTAGGGAAAAGAATGACACTATTACAAACTAATTATTACAATCTAATTGACAAACTAGCAGTGAGGAGGAAAAGACTTAACAAAGAAACCCTCCAGGGCTCAGGCTTCTTGCTAACCACCAGGTAATAGTCCTTCCCCTGGAAATGAAAATAAACAATCCAGTCCCACTGCAGATAAAATTTCTGACTCCCACAGGGAAAAGTCTTTCAAGAATGTCAGGCTGTGTTTAAAAGATTATCTCCCATGGTAATTAAATGGATTTTCAAGCTGAGGTTTCTCCAGAAAAGCGAATAACTGGCAGGTCATGGCTCGTTGGCGTGGAACAGTTGTGCCCTGTGGGCTCTCTAGAAGTTGGGAATCAAGGTTTGCCACCTGGAGTTCATTCATCAGTATTTCAGCACAAGGAAAGATGTACTGAGATGGAGTCAGGGGAAGGAACACCACTTCTTCTGGGCACTCTTCCATAGACCACAGTGTTGTTTCAAAGAGAGAGAGAGAGAGAGAGAGAGAGAGAGTGTGTGTGTGTGTGTGTGTGTGTGTTTGTGTGTGTACGTGCCCGCTTCACAGAATCCCCATGCCCGACTACCTTGTTCTCTAACTGGAGAGTAGGGAGAGTCAGAAGCAAAACTTGATGCCCACGTTCATTGAAAATGCTCTGAGGAGGGACTTCCCTAGTGGTCCAGTGGCTAAGACGCCACACTTCCAATGCGGGAGCCCCAGGTTCAGGCCCTGGTCAGGGTCCTAGATCCCACATGCTGCAACTAAGAGTTGTCCACGTGCCCCAACTCAAACAATCCTGCCTGCTGCAGCTGAGAATTCCAGTGCTGCAAGTAAAGAGCCTGCCTTCCACAACCAAGACCAGATGCAGCCAAACAAACAAACAAACATTTAAAATGTTGAAAGAAAACTGTCAACCCCAGAACTCTATAACCAGTGAAAATAAGTATTATCAGATAAAACTAGAGAATTTGTGACCAGCAGAAATACTCTGTAAGAAATGCGAATGAAAGTTCTTTAGGCTTTAAGGGAAATTATCCCAGAAGAAACTTGGAGCATCAGGAGGCATGAGAGAGCACTGGAAATAGTAAATAAATAGAGAAAAAAAAAATGTTTTTTTTTTTAGATCCTATGAGGAATTGGCCCTGTGTCTGGACACACACAGGATAATCCTCTAATTTTTCAGGCTGTCAACCTTCAGGAATACCTTTTCAGAAATGTTGGAACTTGAAGAGATTTCAGAAATGGTGGCACTTCAAGGGATTTCAGACTCTCTAGTTTGTTTCAGCCAAAGAAGCTTTTCTGGAATGGGGGGGTGGGGGCGGGGTGTGTATTGTCCTTGCTGCTGCGTCCGGGTGTCCAGCACAGCCAGGCACGTGGGTGATGCCCAGCAGAACCTCAGTGAGGAGGAGTCAGCCCACTTGCCCCAGGTCGCGGAGCTTGCAGGGAGCAGGATGGGACAAGAGGCCAGGGCCTGGATGCAAAGATTCTTCTGGGAGCCTCTGCTGAGGAAGTTGTTTCCAGGAGACACTTGGGGCTTCTTAGGCTTTTCTTAGGACATGTGATGAAAGAGGGGCGAGGTTCTGGAAGTGAGGTTAAATTACTCCACCAGTTCCTGGGGCCAAGGCCCTAGATATTTATCCAGTAGGTTCTAGGGAGTCTCCGAAGGATTTTGAGCAGGTGTGGGTGGGTGATGACGTTAATGATGATAAGGATGATGGGGATCTGAGATCCAGTTTTTCACACACTGTATCCCTGCCTCCTCCACTCCAAGTTCACCACTGCCCTACACACACCCCCTGACCCCCTCCCTCCCGACACACACCCAATCCTCAGGCATTTCCAGATGCCTCCACAGCCTAATTTTAGCTTCTCACAATCTGGAAAAGCAAGTGAAGAGTCTGGGTTTTCCCAGCTAGGGTCTGGGTCTGGCCAGGAGGTCTGTGGGTGTGGGCTGGTGGAGTGCACCTGAAATTGGCTAATTCAGGCTCAGGAAACACTCTTCTGTTGATATTATTTAACTCTGGTAGGAAGAGGCCTTGGGGAATAAAACAAAAGCAAAACCCACATTCTCAGGGTCACCAGTGGCCATGAGCCAGCTCACACGAGAGGAAAAAGCACAGGCTCACACCCAGGAGATCCTTGTTGATGTTCTGATATCTTTTTGTAGGATGGTGCCCATGCCATGGCGTCACTAAGAGTCAGACATGACTTCACTTTCACTTTTCACTTTCATGCATTGGAGAAGGAAATGGCAACCCACTCCAGTGTTCTTGCCTGGAGAATCCCAGGGACGGGAAGCCTGGTGGGCTGCCGACTATGGGGTCACACAGAGTCAGACACGACTGAAGCGACTTAGCAGCAGTAGCAGTAGCAGTTCAGCCTCTCCCTGGATACCAGTTTTCTCAGCTCTCACATATCATAGTTTCTCCCGGACTGTGTTGTTTTTATTTCCACAGCCTCAAAGCCCTGGACTCAAGGCAACTAAGCTACGCCAAGATGGCGACTAGGGGAGAGGGAGGCTGGAGGCAGTCACTCCAGGGAGCAGACCGGAGCAGGGCGGTTACTCAGCTGAGGGCAAAACCAGATTCCTTAGAGACCGCAGGGTACAGAGGGGAAGCCGTCAAGAGGTATCATGCAGACCCTGAGGGTCAGGAGGAGGTGCAGCTACCAGGTGGCAAGCCTTCCAGAGCGAGGCCGCCAGCCTTTGCTCTGCTCACAGCAGCATCTGGGCCCGCAGCCAGGGTGGCAGAAGCTGCCAGCCAGGCTCGAAGGGAAGAAACTCAGGAAGCGGATATGTGGCAAAGCTGTGCATCCTATAGCTAAAGGGAACTGAATAAGAACTGTCTTTTCCCAGAGCAGGGCTTCACCTGAAGGCTTCCTGGAAGACAGGCCCAGGCCCTCCCATTTCATGTCTGTAATCCCATATCGTGACTGGAGGCACGTGCATGACAGACACTGAGGAAACATAATCCCCAAAGAATGAAAGCCCCCAGGGAACACAGAGCCCAGGAAGCGTTATCGGGAGGAATTTTTCTTTTGTCCTAAGTAATTTTCCTTGGAAGTTAGCTAAATTAGGTGTTTGGGAGAAGAAAAGACTAAGGATATAAAAGGAAACGGAAGAGACTTCCCTGGTTGGTCCCTCGTGGTCCAGTGGTTAAGACTCTGCCCTCCCAATGCAGGGGGTCCAGGTTCAATCCTTGGTTAGAGAATTAGGTCCCACATGTCACAACTAAGACCCAGCACAGCCAAAGGAATAAATATTTAAAAAAAAAAAAAAAAGCAACAGAGTTCATGGTTGAGAAAGAGAAATTCCTAGGAAAGAGAAGCAACTGTATTGGACCTGCAGAGTCCAAAGAACCAGATCCAGCTGCTCCCCCCACTCACCCCCTAACCGCCGCCCCTCCATGAGTGATCCCAAGCAGGTCACATTCCCTGCCTGAGTCTCCTTCGCCCTTTATACCAATGGGAGGGGTGGACACTATGTTCTGGAAGATCCCTTCTGGCTCCCAAGCTCTGAGATTTACTAAGATTACTGGGGCTAAGCACCTTCACCTCCGTATCAGGCCAGTTGGAACGGGTTGGAAAGAACTGCTCACACCAAGGCAGCTCCTGGGCATGTGACAGGGTGCCTAGTGGGAACCAGCTGTGGAAATGAGGGCACAGGACACTGCTGTTCCCAGGCTGGTCCAGTGCTGCTGGTCTCAGCTGCCAACCATGGGGTAGGGTGGGGGTTGCTCGTCCTGAGTGCCCATCACAGGCCCTTAGGGCAGCAGAGTCTAGAAAGGCTTTCCTTCTCCTCATTATGGCTGATGGTGATAGTGATGATGATATTAATAGTTTTGGTCCTTACACCTCTACAACTCTCTGGGGTCCACAAGGCAAGAACTGCCCCATTTTGTAGATGAAAAATTGAGATTAAGTGATTTGCCCAAAGTCAGACTTTGGCTTAGAAACAGAGTTACCTTGCCTGGATCACAGAACTTCTGTGAACTTCTGTTTCAGGGTTTATCTGGGAGATTTTGTCCAGGCCCGTTTCCTCCCCCTCCCGTGATCTCCTTGAAGGCAAGGACCGTGTCTCATTCATCCCTGCCTTGGCCGCAGTGCCTGGCACAAAGCAGGCCCTCACATGTTTACTGAGCTGGATTCTCCTGCTAATTTTATGCTTGTTCGTCTAAGGGAAGTTAAGTACCTATATTAATCCCCCTAGCTTCTCTCTGGGGTAGGATGAAGTCGCTCAGTCATGTCCGACTCTGTGCAACCCCGTAGACGGCAGCCCACCAGGCTCCCCCGTCCCTGGGATTCTCCAGGCAAGAACACTGGAGTGGGTTGCCATTTCCTTCTCCAATGCATGAAAGTAAAAGTGAAAGTGAAGTCGCTCAGTCGTGTCCGACTCTTAGCGACCCCATAGACAGCAGCCCACCAGGCTCCTCCGTCCATGGGATTTAGCTTCTCTCTATTCTCCCACATAATTTTTTTTTTCCTATCAAAAAAGAAATGCAAAATGATGTCACTTGCTCAGGTTCAGAATTTACGCTCCTAGCTTTCTCGTGTACTTGCATGAGGTTTTGCTCTGTTTGGAGCCACTCACTGAAAAATAAATCCGATTGCTGGCCCCTGGCTTGGGAGGTGATCTGCCAAGTATGGGATTTTATTGGCGTTCATAGGACCCTCTGCCAGCATGTGATGACTCTGTCCCCTTCTTACACGGCTAGGGACATTGTCAGAGCAGCCTCCCATCTCTTTGGCTTGTAGGTGAGAGAGGTGCCAGGGTGGGGGGTGCACCAAGGCACCCAGTGTCAGGCATGTCGGCAGCGGCTCCTTTCTGCCCCCAGCTGCTGTGTGGGCAACGTGCGACTTGCTGCTGCTCTAACACTGCCTTTTCATCAGCAGCTACAGCCCTGGCTGTCATCTTTCAGCCTGTTCTCAGCTGTCACACTCATGCCAATGGCTGTGACCTCTCCCAGGACTGACTCTTCCAAAAGAAGCATTTCTAGCTACCGTCAAAATGTGACTTTTCTCTTGAGATGTGACTTTCCCTCTTGCATGGACTAGATTCCTCCCAAGATCATGATAAAAAGGAGATCATACGGATCTCCCTGTTTGTTTTCACAACTGAAATCAAGGCATTATTTCTTTCCAGTCCATGAATTTTTCTGTTTGAGGCAAAACAGAAGCAGGCCAAATTTCTGTTTTGAACTGTAACAGGAGATTAACGTGGCACAGCTCAAAGCGCCTCTCATGCTTCTCAGCAAGGTATTATTGAGGCCCAGAGTAAAGACGTGCGTTACCCCAAGGACCAGCATGGTTTCAGGGAAAACACCAAATGCATGGAACCGTAGAGAGAGGAGCAAAGTGAGCCCCACATCCCCTGGCTTTGACAGCTAACAATCCTTGGCCAGTCTGCCTCCATCGCTACCGTACCCACGCTCCCCAGCCCTGGATGATTTTTGAAACAAATCTGAATATACTTCACTTGTGCATATTTCAGTATGTCTTTAAAATACAAGGGCTCTTAGAACAAAAGCATAATACCGTTACCATACTCAAAAAGTTAACCGTTCCTTAATCTTACTAAAACCAGTCAGAATTTTAAAAATTTCCAAGTATCTTGTATCTTTTTATTTGAAATCGATGATCTTTATTTTTAATAACTGTAATTAAAACTCCTCATTCCTCTTCTCCTAAATTAAAAAAATTTTATTTTATGGAAGTGTAGTTGATTTACACGGTTCTGTTAACAGCAAAGTGATTCATTATACATATACCCCTTCTTGTTTGTATTCTTTTCCATGATGGTTTATCCCAGAATATTGACTGTAGTTCCCTGTGCTATGCAGCAGGACCTTGTTGTTTTCATATCTTTTTTAATGGTTGTTTGCAAAATTCAGGATTCAGATAACATCCACAGAGTGCAGTTGGTTGATGTGTTACAGCCTAGATCTCAATTTGATGGTGCTAAGCCTTGTCAGAGGACAAATGACCCCACTCTTCCAAAGCTCAAATGCTTAAAATCTCAGAGCCAGGCCAGTCTGGTCCATCCTTTGCCCTCAGGGTGGGTCATGGAGTCCCAGGTTTCCATCACCACCACCACACCTACCATCCCAGGTTAGGCCCTCTCTCTCAACATATCACGCTGCAAAGGATCCCTGCAGGGTCCCCACCCCAGCCTTTCCTGTTGGCTGCCAGGCTCCTTTTTTGTTGCAACTGGGTTTAACCAGGTGTAGCCCTGTGCCCATCCGTCCACTCTGTTTCTCCACAGCATGCCCTGCCTTGCTCCTGTCCCCAAAAAAACAAAGCAGAACCATAGCCATCTTTCAGTTTAGCCTGTCAAGGCCTTCATTAATTTTTTTCTTTTTCTTTTTTTGGCTGTGCCACAGGGCATGTGGGATCTTAGTTCTAGGACCAGGGATTGAACCCACATCCCCTGCATTAGAAGGCAAAATCTTAACCATTGGGTCACCAGAGAAGTCCCTGTCAAGGCCGTCAAAAGCCTGCATACCTTCCCAAGGTCGACTGCCATAGTCAGGCCAGCTGCCCCATCCTCAGAACAACATTCACAAATGTTCTTATGCTAAAAATCTGCTTAAAATGCCTCCTTTCCTCTCCACCTTTGCAAATTTTTTCCGTCTTCAAAAAAAGCTCAAGTCCTGGACAAGCTAGTCCAGCACTTTCTTGAATTTTTGTTTAACCATCTTCCCTGTGACTATTATCATAAACCTGTTCCAGACTAGAATTTTGCCTTCAAGTTCCAAAGACCTTTGGAAGCCTAGAAGCCAATGTCACATCCCTCCTCTGTGTCTGAGCACACAGTGGCATTTACTAGACACTTAATGAATAGTTTCTTAAGCTCATTTCAGAAATCTAGCCATAAAGGGATAGGAGAAGGGTGTGTGTGTGTGTGTGTGGTTATAGGAAGATGAGGGTGACGAGAAGCATTTTGTTTTTTAATGGAGAGACTTCAGCATTTTCCTTCCATGCAGAAGGAAAAGGAAGCAGATAAGGAAGGATGGTTCCAGGAGAAAGTCATGGAGTGTGGCCCTGAAAAGAGAGCAAGGGAGGGGAGGGCCTGGAGGCAGAGGTAAAAATTACCCCTGGGCTGAAGGAGGCATGCAGTGTTTGCTGAATAGATCGAACCAGTACACTGAAGACTTCCTGGAAAGGAAGCCCATAGACGGACAAACAGCCAGAAACCCTAGAACTCACAGGCCTGCAGAGGCGATCAGAGAGAAGACTGACTGTGGGTGCCAGGCAGTCTCAGTGCCTCACGTTCTGAGATGCACGCAGCCCAAGGACATCCATGAGCCTGGAAGAGTCAGTGTGGTTTTTTTAAAGTGAACTTGTCTTGTTTATAAATTTAAACAACAACATTTTAAAGCAGGTACAAAAGTAAAGAACACAGTAGAATGGCCCCATGTGCCCATCTGTTTGTGACAGATTTAGTATTACCCATACCCCCCACCCCATCCATTTCCCTCAACCGGATTACTCTGAAGTGAATCTGTGGATGTTTATATACAACTAAAGGTAAGAACTCTCTAAAACTAACCTCATATCATCTTCACATCTAAGAACTGTTAACAGTGATTTCTTAATGTCATCAAGTACCCAGTGCATGTTCAATTGCCCCAGTTGTCTCATAATTTGTTTTCCTGTTTTTAAGTATAGTTGATACACAGTGCTTCAGGTGTACAGCAAAGTGATTCAGTTATACATGTATTTATATAAGAATATATATATGTTTATATAAGATTATATATATATTCTTTTTCAGATTACTTTCCATGATAGGTTATTATAAGATATTGAATATGCTAAAGTCATATGTATTTATGAAAGAGTTTGTTGAATCACAGTCCAAATAAGGTCTGTGTATCATGACTGGTTAATATGTCCCGTAGGTTTCTTTTTATCCACAGGTCCTCCTTTTATTTCTCTCCAACATGGGTGTATTTACTCATACTTATGTACATACAGACTCACTACTGCCTTGGGCAAATAACAATCTACGCAAGTAAATGAAGGATAATTTTAGTATTTTATGTTTGCAGACATGGTATAGGGGTAAGTAAAACACTTAATGGGGTTGAGTAATTTCTACATTTACTAAATATACTACATATGTAACAGCATATATTATAATAAAAAAGCATATATAGCTCCATAGAAGACCAGAACCATGTAATTACAGGTACAGTTTGATTGCTGTTTCTTACTGATTATTCTTTCTCACTGACTGCATCCTATGTGCTTAAGAATAACAGAAAATTTAATGAAGATAAATATTGCCTGTAATTTGGACTATATCTGACAAGTCTGGACCAAAAATAAAATGCATTCACTATTATTTTACTTTGATATTTGTCCTTTGGAGCCTTTCTAAGTCTGTCCCTCAGACCTACCTGGCACCCCTGACATTGGTATGGTAACAAGGGTGTGGTGGTAGCCACACCCTTGGGATAGACCCTTCAGTGTCTGTGTGAACGCCTGGGCAGCTTGTCCTGACCACTGTCTCTGGGGCTTGTCTCTTTGGACTGACTACCAAAACATAGCCAGATCAAAACTTGCCCCCACAGATTAAACTATAGTGGCAAGGTCTTACACATCCTAGATGTTGACACACCTTTTTTGTTTGTTAAACCAACAGTCAAAATTTTAGTACAATAAAAGCTTTTGATCCGTCCACAAGGTTTGTTTTTTAAGATCTGACTGGTAAAAATGCCCCTAGTCTGGGCATGTATATTTATTGAAAATGGTCATAGATTGTGTATCAAATTTGAATACACACTTAACTAAATAGATACTTTCAGTTTAAGAATGAGTATTCCAATGTTGAATAAAGGAGAAAATCACTAAATACCCTCCTTGAAGTGCTATTTAATTTTGAAGTTAATTCATTCATTTCTTCGACAAACATTCCTACTATGGGCCAGACATTGTATTTTAGTATGGAAGATACAGTGGAGAACACAGCAGATCTGGTCTCTGTCCTCATGGAACTTACATAATAGGGACTTCCCTGGTGGTCCAGTGGTTACGAATCTGCCTTCCGATACAGGGTGTGCAGGTTCAATCCCTGCTCGGGCAACCAAGATCACATATGCTGTTCAGCAACCATGCCCATGCGCCTCAACTACTGAGCCCATGCTCTGGAGACTGTGAGCCACAACCGACACCCAACCCAACCAAAAATAAATAAATGTTAAAGAAGAAAAGACTGATAATAAATTACAAATAAGCAAACCAATGTACATGAGTAAGATAATTCCAATGTGCAGTCAGTGCTGTGAAGGAAATAAGCAAGGGCTGATGGAGGAAAATGGAAGGACTACAGTGCACCGAGTGGTACAGAAGAGGTGCCATTAAAGCTGACTTAAAGGATGGGCCTGAAACCATGGTAAGTGAGACCTGGGGAATGGCGTTCCAGAGGGCAGGCACAGAGCGTTCAGAGGCCCTGCTGCAGCACAGAGCTTGTATATTTTTTGTGTATGTGATATAAAGACTCAGAAAGAACCTCGGGTTCATCTGGCTTCCTCTTGGCTAGGCTGGATGTTGCCCTGTGACAAGGCTGAGTGGGTGTCATTCAGCACCTGCTCAGGTACACTCCTTTCAGGGAGCTGGGACCCACCTTTTTCCAGGGGTCACACATCCTCTGTGGTTCTGTGGCTGGAGCTGCAGAGAACACAGCTAAGCCACAGGACCCCATTCAGAAGAGAAGGCAGCCCCTGTATCCTCTCTAAACCCATCTTAATGTCACACATCATGGGACTTCCTTGGTGGTCCAGTGGCTAAGACTCCATGCTCCCAGTACAGGGGACCCGGGTTCGATCCCTGGTCAGGGAACTAGATCCCACATGCCGCAACTAAAGAGTTTGCATGCCGCAAGTAAAGACCTGGTGCAAATAAATAAATATTTTTAAAAATACTACACATTCTCAGGATGATGTTAGGATGTAGAAGTCACATTAAAAAATTTTTTTTAAATTTTTATTATTTATTTTTGGCTGCATTCAGTCTTTGTTGCTGTGTGCAGACTTTCTCTAGTTGCAGCAAGCGGGAACTAGTGTCTAGTTAAGGTGCTCAGGCTTCTCATCGCAGTGCCTTCTCTTGTTGTGGAGCACAGGCTCTGGGGCACAGGCTTCAGTAGCTGTGGCACACGGATTTAATTGCTCCAAGGCATGTGGGATCTTCCTGGACCAGGGATCAAACCCATGTCCCCTGCATTGACAAGTGGATTCTTAACCACTGGGCCATCAGGGAAATCCTAAAAATATGTTTAATATATATTTTATAGCTTCTGCACTTCACTTCTGGAGTTGATTAAAAGATATATGGCTTGTCATAAAAGTCCAGGGAGCTGAACTGTTCAGTATTACGGGGTTCCCACAGTATCTGCCCTGGCTGGATTCTTGTCCCCGCTGAGCAGAAAGCCACACTGTGCTGACTTTCTCTGTTTTCCTGCCAGTCAAGTGGAGAAGGCATAGCCATAAAGCCCTATATCCTGCCCCAAAGGAAAGAAGGCTACTAGAGGGGTGGGTTAGTGATTAACCAGTGATGTCTTATGATTTTATTATAAACAGAGGTCAAGGAGCCAAACTGGTGTTGATGGTTTTTCTTTGTTAATGTTAGAAGTGAAGCAGAGCAAGGGCTGGAAGATTAGGGTTACTTATTATTTACAAAGCTTAAAGCTGGACAGCCATAGCAGGCCCATTCTGCTTCCTTGGTTTTTATTGGTGTAGATCAATAAGAAAGATTATTCCTATTTCAATAGAAATAAGAAAGTTTTCTAAGCATGCTCTAATCCATACTTTATATCAAACTTTTCCTTTCATTATTGCAATTTTTTTTTGGGGGGGGGGGTCACTTTGAGAGGGAAGGAACTGGGACGGGGTAAAGTCCTCCCAAGCCACTCTTTGGCAGCCTTTGTGGTTTAGCTATGGCAGTGGGGCCAGTAGTGCAGGCTGGAGGGTGAACAAAGGTGAGCTGCAAGACTGGGGCCATCAACTCAGCTCTCTGCTAGCCGTGGGGAAGTCCTTCCCCCACACCTTGCCATATTTAGAGGGCCCCTACCTCTCCAGTAATCCCTTTCCAGTATTGCTGGGGGAGAGGGGAGGTACAGGTATAGCTAGGAGGAGACTTTGCAGTCATTCCCTTTGGCTACCAGGCATTTGTCAGGTTCTCTCTGGAGGGAAGGCTTTTATAGGGAAGAGGGTGGGGTTTCCTAGGTGTTAAAGATACATGGTGCCAGCTATTTGCTATTGCTCCTGTCTCCAGCACCCTTTTAGGTTCTGTTGCCTTAGAGAGTGTTCAATGTGATAAAGCTCTGCCCACTTCTCGGGACTCCTCTGAACCTTCTCTCTACCCCCTCTTTATTGCAGCAATGCTGAGACACCCAGCTGCATCTCATCTCCCTGAAACACACTCTCCCTGCCCCTCTCGCTCCCCAAAGGCAGGACCAAGTGTCTCCCTGTCCTGGTGCACCCATGGAGCCTTTACATTTATCTTTCCTAGAGGCACCTACACTTACCAACCCCAGTAGACCAGTGGTTCTCAAAGTGCAGTCCCTGGACAAGCACACCACCATCATCACCTAGGAATCTGTTAGAAACCTTGGGGGGTGGTGCTCGGCATCTGTCACTGAATGAGCCCCGTGGGTGATTCTGGTTCTCACTGACAGTTGGGAACCACCATACTGGGTTCTCAGCTCATCCCATTCATTACTGTATCTCTGACTCTTCCCTCTGAGCCCACACATCAAAGTGGTTCTTGAATAAAAACCGCTAAGAAGTTAGCCAAGTTGCTGAGGTGGTAACAGCTTAACCCCAGCAGGGAAACCTAGCCAGGCCCATCTCCTCTCCATGCTCAGTACTTGTTATTCTCTCTGATCTTCTTTGACTGGTTCACAAAGGAATTTTGGTCACTGTAAACCTGCTAAGTCCCCAGTAGAGCCAGACATCCTGCCTACCTTCCTAAAAAAGCATATTAAAAATATTCTTTCTCCATGCTCAGGCAGGGACCATCTCTGACTAGTAAGAACTGCACACACCATTTTTTAATGTACTGTTATATGTGTCATAGAAACATAATTATGGTGTTTAAAGTCATTTTTATTCAATGTTGAGCCATTAGGAACATAACTTCCTTTTCTTAATTTGTTTTCATGGCTCATTTCATGTCTTTAATCTTGTATGTGTGTGTATGTGGTAAAATATACATAAAATTTACCATTTTTAACCATTTTAAAGTGAATCCAGTGGTATTAATTACATTTTACACTGTTGTGAAGTCATCATCACTAGCCCTTCCCAGAACTTTTTCCATCATCCCAAATGTATATTCCTGGTGGTACATGGCTGTGGAAAATAGTTTGGTGATTCCTTGAAAAATTAAACACACCTATTATAATACCTAGCAATTCTGTTGTTATTTAGTCACTAAGTTATGTCCAATTCATTTGTGACTCCATGGATGGTAGCCTGCCAGGCTCCTCTGTCCATAGAATTTTATAAGCAATTCTGGAGTGGATTGCTATTTCCTTCTCCCCTGTCTCCTGTATTGCAAGTGGATTCTGTTCTGTTGAGCCACTTGGGAAGCCAAGGTAGGTAATGAAAGGAATTGAAAGCAGGAACTCAAATAGATACTTATACACTACTGTTCACAGCAGAATTATTTGTAATAGCCAAAAGGTGGAAATAACCCAAGTGCCCATCAAAAAATGAAGGGGTAAATAAAATGTGGTATATACATACAGTAGAACACTGTTGAATCATAAGAAGGCTCATCTTGTCTTCATGTACAACTTCTTTCCCAAGAATCTAACTCACAGGATGGGTTAGATGTTTGAGGAGAGCTGAGGTAGGTTTCTATACTTCCAAAGCATCTGTCACAAAGCAAGCTTATGATAGATGCTCAGTAAACAGCCAGTGGTGGAGGAAAACTCTTTATCTTACTTGGTCTAGATGCAGAAGAGTTGGTGTCGGATGTTGGTGTGTATCAGACTCCCCTGGAGGGTTTTGTTAAAATACAGATTTCTTACTAAAACACAGATGGCTAAAACACTCTCATAGTTTCTGATTCAGAAGGTTTTGGGTGCAGTCCCCAAATTTGTGTTTCTAACCAATTCCCAGATGATGCTGATGCTGCTGGTCTGGGGACCACACTTTGAGAAGCACTGGTCTAGTCTAACTCAGTATTTCTGAACTCTAACTGTGCACTGGAATCTCCAAGACCTTCTCAGTTTACTCCCAGCCCCAGCCTCCGAGACCTGGTTTAATTGGTCTTGAGTGGAGTCTAGGTACAGGAGGCTTTAAAAAGCTTCTCAGGTGATTCTGCTCAGGTGTGCAGCCAAAGTTAAGATGTACCGGTGGAAAGCCCTCATTACTTCGATGGTGTTGGGGTTGAAGCCAGAGCTTTTTATTCTCCAGTGTCAAGGTAAGATTTTTTTTTTAATTAATTTTTTATTGTGGTAAAATGTATATAACAGAGCCAAGCTTCCCAGGTGGCGCTAGTGGTAAAGAACTCGCCTGCCAACGCAGGAGACCCAAGACACGTGGGTTCAATCCCTGGGTTGGGAAGATCCCCTAGAGTAGGAAATGGCAACCCACTCTAGTATTCTTGCCTGGAGAAATTCTCTGGACAGAGGAGCCTGGCGGGCTACAGTCCAATGGGTCGAAGAGTTGGACACGACTGAGCACACAGGCACTCGCAAATGTAACGTGTATTTAATGTGAGGACATTTAGTATATTCACTGTTGCACAGCCATCACTGCTGTTCAGTTCCAGGACATTTTCATCACCCCAAAGGAAACCCCATATTCTCTAAGCAGTCATTTCTCATTTTCTCTCTGCCCCGCCCCCAGCCCTCGGCAACAACTCATCTACTTCCTGTCTCTACGGATTTGCCTCCTGGTTGTCTGGCTTCTTCCACATACTATAATGTTTTCAAGGTTCATTCATAATGTACTTCATTCCTTTTTATGGCTGAAGAATATCCCATTGTATGAATATATCAAGCTTGTTTCTCCTTTCATAGTGCTGCTCTTCATTGTAGTTTAAATATCTGACTCTGGTTAACTTGCTCTTGTCTACTATAAAATAATCATTGACTGAAATAAAGCATTAGTATTTCTTCTGTGTGGGTTTTAGAACATAAACTGTAAACAGAGCTTGCATGAAACAAAGGTGGAGGTATTATAGCCTGGTTTCCTGGAAGCAAGTGTCTAGGGGCCAGGGAGGCTGTTACTTGTAACTAGCTTCTGAATGAAGAGGGAACACTTTGAACATTCATGATAATAAAGGTGCATTCTATACAAGGTGATGAAGCAGTGTTCCCCGACACCAAAAGGAAGCTGATGGGAGAACAAATAATGTGAGCTGGGGCTGCCTTAATGACAGGTTCCTTCTCTGGCAGAGACGGTGGAAAATGTCACAGGTGCCTCTTCTGGCTGCCAAAAACCTGCTCTCCTCTCGCTCCCTCTCCCCATCCCATCACTTTTAACCTTTGTTAAAAGTGTGAGGCTGTGGGTGAGGAGCCAAGACTGGATTGGCGATCAGACAGCAGGTCAAGGGCCACCCTGGATATCTAAGTAGAAGGAGGCCCTGAACAAGCTATTTAGTTGTGGGCTTCTGGTATCTGTTTTCTAGACGAGGACCTCCCCTTGCCTCCTGCTCTGGTCCCTCGCTGCGTCTTTTGTTTATTTACGGCTGCACTGGGTCTTTGTTGCTGCGCACGGCCATTTCTCTAGTCTTGGGCTTTTCTCTAGTTGTGGAGAGCGGGGGCTACTCTCTAGTTGCAGTGTGTGGCTTCTCATTGCAGTGGATTTTCTTGCAGAGCACAGGCTCTAGGCATGTGGGTTTCAGTAGCGTTGCATGGCTTAGTTGCTTTGTAGCATCTTCCTGGATTAGGGATTGAACACACGTCCCCTGCCTTGGCAGCTGGATTCTCTACCACTGAGCCACCTGGAAGTGCCCCCCCCACCTCCTTTTTTTAATGTTTATTTATTTATTTGTCTGCACCGGGTGTCAGTTGCAGCACTCAGGATCTTTGATCATCCTGGTAGCATGTAGCATTTTTAGTTGCAGTATGTGGGATCTGGTTCCCTGACCAGGGATTGAACCCAGGCCCCCTGCATTGGGAGCACAGAGTCTTAGCCACTGGCCCAGGAAGTCCCCCTCACCACCTCTTGGCAGCCAGGCATCGTATTAGAATTGTCTACACTGCTCCCTTCTGCACCTCCACTCCCCACTGAGATCTCAGGGCCCCAGGACTCTGACTTTAACCTCCCACTGGATTCAGGTAGACTCTTTAGCCCTCATTTTTCTTGTAGCCCTTGGCCCCAGTGATCCCACTCATTTCTGAGCCTCTCCTCTCTGGGTTTGGGGGATACTGTTTGTCTGAGCTGTCTTCCCCTTCCTCCTGCCCCTCTGCGGCTCTCAGTAGCCACCTGCCCTTCAAGGCAGCTGTCCCATTTGTCTTTGCCTCTTTCTCATTCACACTCCCCTGGGGTAATCCTGTCCCCTCCCGTGGCTTCAGCACAGCCTTTGCCCTGTCGGGGTTTCCTCCTGAGATCCAGAGCCTTAAGGGACACCTCCTTAAGATGTTCCATGGCCTCCTGAAATCAGACATGCCCGGAAGGGGAGGCAGACAGGCAGACAAACAATTTGAGAAATAACCAAACCTCCCATTTTTTCCCTCTCTCACCTTCCTCGCCCCAAAACCACCTCTACCTCCTTCGCGGTTCTCTCTCTCAGCTAATATTGCCACCCGCCCGCCAAAAGCCAGGAGTCACAGTCTCCTTCCTCTGGCCCCCATTGTCAGGCACAGGGAGGTGACAGTTTTCCTCTCTTAGCAGTCTTTTCTTTTTAGGACAATATTTTGTCTTTATTTTTAAACTTTTTTAAAAAAATTGAAAGAGTTGATTTACAATGTTGTGTTAGATTCAGGTGCACAGCAAAGTGATTCAGTTATATATATATATGTGTGTATGCAGTATATATATATACACACACACACATATATATATTATTTTTCAGATTCTTTTCCATTTTATGTTATTACAAGATATTGAATAGAGTTCCCCATGCTATACAGTAGGTCCTTGTTATTTTATATATAGTAGTGTGTATCTGGAGAAGGCAATGGCAACCCACTCCACTATTCTTGTCTGGGAAATCCCACGGATGGAGGAGCCTGGTAGGCTGCAGTCCATGGGGTCGCAAAGAGTTAGACACGACTGAGTGACTTCACTTTCACTTTTCATTTTCATGCACTGGAGAAGGAAATGGCAACCCACTCCAGTGTTCTTGCCTGGAGAACCACAGGGATGGGGGAGCCTGGTGGGCTGCTGTCTATGGGGTCGCACAGAGTCGGACACAACTGATGCGATTCAGCAGTAGCAGCAGCAGCAGTATGTATCTGTTAATCCCAAACTCCTCTAATTTACACCTTCCCCCTTTCCCCTTTGGTAACCATAGGTTTGTTTTCTATGTCTCTGAGTCTATTTCTCTTTTGAAAGTTCATTTGTATCATCTTTTTAGACTCCATATACGTATATAAGTGATATATATATTTGTCTTTCTCTGACTTACTTCACTTAGTATGATAATCTCTAGGTCCATTCATGTTGCTGCAAATGACTTTATTTCATTCTTTTTATGGCTAATATTCCATTGTCTATATATGTATACATATGTATGTGTGTGGGCATATATATGTATATTATATATGTGTGTGTATATATATATGTATATATATATACACACACACCAAGCACATTACTTCTGTACTCTTTGTGCCAAAATGGACTACCTGAATCTCATAAGAAACCTTCAGACAAACCCAAATGGAAGGACATTCTACATGATAATATGCTTCAGAAATGTCAAGGGCATGAAAGTTCTAAAGGGACCACAGATAAATGCAATGGATTATCCCAATTGATTCCCAATTCAGAAAAAAATGCTGTCAAGGCCCCGTATTGAGTTTCTTTTAAACTTGGCCTTCATCTGCCCCCACTGGATATCCTATTCAGATGCATAGCTCCATATCTATAGGCCTCACTGGCCTTGTTTCTCCAGTCCTCCACTCCCCAAGCTAGATCCAGATCCAGACATCTCTTTGCTGAAAGTTCTTCAGTGGCTCCTCGAGCCTTCAGGCTTAATCCCAAGGTCTGGACTGCAGCCCCAAACCCCCTGGTGATCTCCGCCCCGCCACTGCAGCCTTCGCTTCTCCCACACTGCCGTGTGTCAAAAAAATGGGGGTGGGGGTCTAAGACTTCACCCAGACTAACAAGTTAACCTGCCACAGTCTCACAGATGCTGGTGAAGACACGAGACTCCTGAGCCGAAGCACAATGTACTACTCACGGGGACGGCAGAGTGACATTTGCACCTGTTTCCTAAGCGCAGATCCACAGGGTGATGTAATGAGAGCCTTGTGACACTTGCGCTTGCAAACTGCTCAGCATGATGAGTGTCCCTACCAGCTTAAGAAACCCCTGTGTTTAGAGGCAGTTAGCAAGCTTGCTCAACATTCGCCTCTAAGAGAGACAGTATTTCCTGGGCAGCAAACCAATCTGCTTTCTGCCCTGGGAGGAGACACTGTCTCGAACTTACAGGATGATTTTCTACATAAACATCTTTGAAAAGATAGTCTGGAACAAAAGGTGTCAGAGCCTCTGCTCCCAGGGGAAATATTGTCCCCACACCACCACTCCAGCACGCTGCTATCCTGAGTGTCTGACTGCACCCCACACTCTTGTCTGGTTTGGGAGCTCTGTTGCCTGAAGTGGAATGCCATCCCCATCCCACGTGTGTAAACTCGCAGGCATGCTCCTTGTCCTGCTCATCCCTTTGTCTTTCAAAAATCAGCTCCTCAGGCGAGCCTGACAGCCACGTCACCACCCCCCAAATCCAGGAATTCTGCCCCACCTTTGTGTCCCCAGGGCCAGTGTACACTGTCAAAGGACTTAATCTGCTCCGTTGTTGTGACCTGTTTACGTGTCTGCTCTCCCAACTCTCAGTGCATGAAAAGCATGGCTGTGTCCTGCTTGTCTCTGATCCCCAGTGACCAGCCCACAAAGGGAATCATTCAGTTCAGTTCAGTTCAGTTCAGTCGCTCAGTCGTGTCCTACTCTTTGCGACCCCATGAATCTCAGCACGCCAGGCCTCCCTGTCCATCACCAACTCCCGGAGTTCACTCAGACTCACGTCCTTCATTAAGGATCAGTAAAAGAATAAGTGAATCAGTGAAGAGCCTGTTATTTTATAGCCTCTGGCAGTTCCTTATTACTTGGAGGAGCAGGATATAAAATGGATGAAGCTGGAAGATCTGCATGTGGTAAAGGGCAGGTCCAGCAGGGAGTACATAAGCATTTTCTATGATCTGGGAGAGGGACCAGAAATCTGTCTTTGGGGAGACCCTCCTTGTGTAATGGGACAGGGTGCTTGGCCAAGCCCCCTCTTAGGGACCCAGGCTTGGTAACTACCCAGTGTTGCTGTGAAAGTGCACCCCAGCTGTAACAGTCCCATTGCTGGTGCTTCAGGCCAAAATGCTAAGCATTCTGTCTAGCCATCCAGTGATATAAATTGGATGCGTCTTTAACAGGTCTGTGCCCCTGCAAAGAGCACTGTTTTTCTAGGGATTTAGCTATCCTGGACGGGAATGTCTGGTGCCTCACCTGTGATGTTATTACAGACTAAGCCAGTGGTTCTTAGCAGAAGCGATTTTTGTCCCCTCGGGATGTTTGGTGACATCTGGAGACATTTTTGGTGTCATCACAGGGGGAAATGCTGCTGGCATCCAGTGGGTACATGGGCAGGCCGGAGATGCTGCTAAACACTGTATAGTGCAAGGACAGCCCCCTGCAAAGAAACCCACTGCCCCCAGTGCCAGCAGTGCAGAGGCTGAGAAGCTCTGGACTACTGTGATGGCCCTGCCTGGACCACACAGATCACACATTGCAGAGGAGGTTTTTCTAAACAGAATGAAGCACTCTCAGTCATCCTGGGGCCTGGCCTCTGGAAAGAGGAAACACAGGCCAGGCCAGAAGGGCAGGACTGGCGCCCACGACTGGTGGTAGGTGATTCCAGGGTCAGGGATCATGGTTGCCCTCAGGGAGCACCGATGACAGACACACCTGTTTTAGGTTTTTATTTGAGGCTCTTTGTGTTGCCCCAGGACCTCAGTCAAATTCTGTTAAACCCCAAGGCCTAGTGAGGTTTTTTTCTTTTTAAGTGACCATTTAATGAGTACTTTCTACATGCCAGACATCATTCTCCATCAGAGATGGGCTAACATTTCCTACAAAAGGCCAGATAGCAGATATTTTAGCCTTTGTGAGCTATATGGTCTTTGCTGCTACTACACAACTCTGTTGTTTTAAAAAAAAAAAAAAAAAAAAGCCATGGAGAATATGCAGACAGGTGAATGGTGAGTATAGCTGTGTTCCAAGAAAATTTTATTTACAAAACAAGTGGTGGACTGGATTTAGCCCATGGGCCACAGTCCACCAACCACTGTTCTACATCCTTAGCAAGTGTTAATTAAAGTGCATAACAAGCCTAGGACAGAGGCAGTCTGTTCTTATTTAGCAGATGTGGTGACTGAGACCCAAATCAGTGCCAGTAACCAGCCGGGCTGCCACTGACCCTGACCCTCACATTCTCTCCCACAGTAGCCTTTGGAGGGTCCAGGGCCTGGTCAGTGGTTATCAGGTGGTGAGAGATGACCAGCTGATAAGCCCTGGTGATAGTCCAGAGCTAAAGGTGAGAAACAGCAGTGTGCAGGGATTTGTGACCTGGTCAACATTCCTGGGGGCATCTAGAAATAACAAAAAGAGGGGATCTGATAAAAGATATGAGCTTTCTGCAGCTCCCCAGGGTGGAACCTGACCTAAGTGAAGGCTCACTGGCCCCTCAGTGTTGACCTTTTATGAGCCCATTCTTAACCTACCAGCTTTCACAAAGAGGAAGTCCCTTCTGATATCTAACCTACAGCACTCCTGCTGTTATTTAAAGCTGCGCCCTCAGTTTTCAAACTTGCCATTTGATGGTGCTTCTCAAACCTGAAGATCTTCATCCAGGCTACTTCTGTCTCCCCCCCAGTTCAGTTCAGTCACTTGGTCGTGTCTGACTCTTTGTGACCCCATGGACTGCAGCACGCCAGGCCTCCCTGTCCATCACCAACTGCCAGAGTTTACTCAGACTCATGTCCATTGAGTGGGTGATGCCATCCAACCATCTCATCCTCTGTCGTCCCCTTCTCCTCCTGCCTTCAATCTTTCCCAGCATCAGGGTCTTTTCCAATGAGTCAGTTCTTTGTATCAGGTGGCCAAAGTATTGGAGTTTCAGCTTCAGCATCTGTCCTTCCAATGAATATTCAGGACTGATTTCCTTTAGGATTGACTAGTTGGATCTCCTTGCTGTCCAAGGAACTCTCAAGAGTCTTCTCCAACACCACAGTTCAAAAGCATCAATTCTTCACTGCTCAGCTTTCTTTATAGTCCAACTCTCACATCCATACATGACTACTGGAAAAACCATAGCTTTGACTAGACAGACCTTCGTTGGCAAAGTAATGTCTCTGGTTTTTAATATGCTGTCTAGGTTGGTCATAACTTTTCTTCCAAGGAGCAAATGTCTTTTAATTTCATGGCCATAGTCACCATCTGCAGTGATTTTTGGAGCCCACAAAATGTCCGTCAAGATCTCCCTTCCAGAGGGGTGTGAAATGCAGTAGGAAGGTCAAGGGCTTTGGAGCCATTGACCAAGCTGCCAATCACAGCTCCACCACCTACTGGTTGTGTGACCTTGAATACAACTCTTAGATTCCCTGAGCTTGCTTACAACAGGAATGCAGTAACACCCACCAGGCAGGACCCCAGAGCTGTTGGGAGGAATAAATGTGGTAGCTTAAGTTCAATGTCTGTTTGTGATGGACTCCCAAGACATGCTGGTTCCCAGGCCCTTTTGAATGGAATAGTCTCAAGTCTTTTTTTTTTTTTTTTTTTTACCTTAAGGGCTGTTTCCAACCTTTTAAAGCAAGTTCACCCTTTCACCTCATTGGAAAACAAATCTAGGGCTCCCTGCATGTCTCCTTTTACTTCTAATAAGATACGTATGGAGATATGGCATTTCATTCAGACCAGTTTCACCTCTGAAATCCTACCATCCCCGATCAAGTGCCACCTTCTCCCTGGTGCCTTCCCTGATACCCAGAGCCAAAAGCAAAGAGAGAAACAAACCATTCTTTCCTCATTTACTCAACAAGTATATCTCCAGCTCCTCTCCTGGACTGGACTCTGCGCTTCTGCCCGAGCAGCCTGCTGGGGGGTGTCACACCCCACACACTGTGCTGATGTCCTTCTAGATAACTCTCCTTGAGACAAGAAAGGGCTCCTTCTCACCCCATACCCCTTGAACACTGCCTTGCTTGCAGCAGGTTCATGCTCAAACACCACCTTGGAGGAAAACATTCTCCAGTGATAACCTGGCACGTTAGCCTTAGCTGGAGAGTGGGCACTTGGTTGTTAACCCAAGAGGTACCTGTGCTCATCAAGGCAATTAAGTGGAGGGACAACATTAAATTCCTGCAGTTCTCAATTTTTTCCCCATAATGAGTTTTCTGACCAGGCATCTTTGCACACACAGTCTTCCCTACAGAGTTTCTGTGTTAGGTTTTACTCAGTAATGGGGTCTTTCCTACTCCAGCCTTGCCAATGGCATTACACCAAGAGATTCATCAAGAGCTGGTTTGGGAGAGAATGGATACATGTATATGTAGGACTGGGTGGTCCCCGAGTCCCTCCGCTGTTCACCTGAAACTGTCACACATTGTTAATTGGTTATACCCCAGTACGAAATTAAAGGTTAAAAAAAGCCTAGAGGCTTGGGATGGGGCAATAGGAGAGAGGCTCAACAGGAAGGGGATATATGTGCACATACAGCTGATTCACTTTGCTGTGCAGCAGAAACTAACACAACATTGTAAAGCAGCTATACTCCAATTAAAAAAAAAAAAAAAAGAGCTAAGAGGCTCTTGGGAAATTGCCAGAAAGAAGCACCCAGGGGTGAGGGGCAGGCTGTAAGATCCCACCCCAGCACCGCTGTGAGCAATGAGATGTCAACACACGTTCTGGTAGCTCAGAAACCAGCAGAGAGCCTCACTCCAGGTTCGGGGTGCAGGAGATGGAGGTTGAGTGTGGGCTAAGGACACATCTAAGAATGTATGATAGATGCACATGAATGTGGATGCGTGCGTGCATGCGCATGTGTGCATGTGTAAATGCATGCTTACCCCTCTTTCTTGAGTCCCCAGGACTAACCTCGGGGCGGGGCAGGGGAGCGAGCAGGCCTCCTCATTCGGTCCCTGCCGCCTTGCAGTGCTGCTGCGCTCACTCGATGTTCCTCACTGGGTGCACTTTCTGCCCCACTCTACCCGCCCTCTTTGGCCTGCTTTTCTCCTTCTGGCGTCTATTCCCTGTTCTTCTTTCCAACACTCATCTTTCTGACTCCTTCAGCTATCCATCCTACTCCGAAGAATCTGAGAACGGTCATTACGGCCCCTGGAGGACCCCTGACATCTCTCCCAGCTGTGTGCTGCCGACAGTAACAATGACTTGAGGATATTGATTTTTTTTTTTTCCTAGCAACCACGTTGGTCTTTGATCTACATTTCCCATGAGTGTGTTACAAGGAACTGTATCAAATGTTTATTTATGTCAGCGGGTCTTAAGTCTATTGTGTTTTCTTTAACCGCTAAGCCTTTTACTGATACAGAGAAGAAAAGCAAGTTATTTTGGCACAATTTGTTTCTGGCAAGTCTGTATTATTGGTTGAAAAATCACTGCATTTCCTCAGTGACTTTTGCTCAGTGTTGTGATGTGTCGTGTAGAGTACACAATGCCTGGCATAAAATGAGCATCCACTAAATGTCTGGGAAAATATGCAAGACTGAAATCAGGACACAGATTCCAGTCTCTGCTCAGTTGCTCATGCTTGGGCCAGTTGACAGCTCTCAGTTTTTGTTGCCTCATCTGCAAATGATTGTGAGGCTTGGCTGCATCAGTGGTCCCCACTGGGGTCTCACCTGGGCAGCAATGGCAGTGGATGCTGATTTGAATACTTCACGCAGCCCAACAGAGACTAGCCCTCATCCACAATCGGGCTGCTCCAGCCAACGACAACATTAGGTGTCTACATTTCGGGCTGAGTTATATCAATAGGCCAGGACCCCCATTGGCCCTCCCTTGGTTCAGACTCCTGTGTCCCTCTGGCCCTACTTCCTCCAGTGTTTCACACTCAATTTACTCTCCATGCTCTAGCCAGGATGACCCTTCTAAAATGCTTTTCTCAGTTTTCTACTCAAAATACTCCATCTGTCTCTTGCTATCTCCAGAGTGAGGACCCAACTCCGGCCGGCTCGTGAGCCCTTCACTCTCTGGTCCATCTCCCAGCCCCTTTCCTGTTCTCTGAAATCCTTGTTGGTTCCCTGGACCTACCAGCCTAGTTGATGCCTTACACCCCAAAGCTTTTTTAACCTCTTCCCTTTGCCTGGCTAGCTCTTACATGTCTTCCAGGCCTCAGCTTGGACATCACCTCCTCCAGGAAGCCTTCTCTGATTATTTCCCAAGACACTAGGCAAAGCCACTCTCTTCTGTGCTTCATCTCTCTGCATTGTAAGGCCCTATCTAATTTACTGTCTCCTTCCAGACTCTCAGTCTTATTCACACCTTATTCATCATTTCCTCAGCATCTAGTCTAATGCTTGGTTGGCATTTAATATTTATAAATGTTTGTGGAATAAATATGAATCAGTTTTCTTGGGCTAACTTAAAACTTTGATTGTTTTCAGATCTGTCTTTGATTAATAAAACAATGGGAGGGGCTTCCCTGCTGGTTCAGTGGCTATGACTCCACACTCCCATTGTAAGGGGTGTAGGTTCAATCCCTGGTCAGGGAACTATTAATATATCCCACATGCTTTACCTAATTAAGAGGTCAAATGCCACAACTAAAGACCTGTTGCAGCCAAATAAATATATGAACAAAAATTTTAGAAAACAATTGGGGAAAATTAATTATTTCATTTGTTAAACCTTTTAAATAATGGTGTCCATGGAGGAGGGCAGAATAAAAGAGTGATGAATATGTAAGGTACCATTACTCTCTGGTCCTTTCTAGATAATGATTCCAGAAATTTATTTGTATAACTCTTTGGTTCAGGATCAGAAAAAATACCTGTGAACTAGAAGGGCATCATCAATGAAGAATCTTTAGATTTGCGGATCATAGGAGAACGGGCAGTTACTCAAGTTGGAATCACCAATTTGCCTCTGGGCTTCCTGGTGACAAAAGCCAAAAGAGGAAACAGCCATTTGCGTGAGTGCCTCAGGCTTGCTACAAAACTTCTTTGTTCCACAACCTTCAGAGTCACATTTCCTCCCTTCTCAACTTCTCATGCAGTTCGCAGAAGATAGGGTGCCAAGCAGGGGCCTCACTACAAAAGCCCAGGCCCCATTCCCCAGTGTCACCATTCCCTGCTGTACGCAAGTCTCACTCTGGTCGTAACCAGGGAGCCCTTTCTGAGCCAACTGTCCCAGAAGTGGGGGCATCATGACTGCCCTGAAACTAACCACAGGCATCCTTATGAGGTCTGAATGGGTCTCCTCCCATTCACTCAGAAGTCACACAGCTGATGTATGTCTCAAGTTAATGATTGCAAAATCATTTAAAAAGCTCAAATGAGCTAAATGAACTATTTTATTTAGAGTTATACCAGTTGTGAGGCAACCTTTATGGACAAAAGGAGGTGGCAGCCCGTACTAGTTCCTTCCTGGTTGGCAAAAATCAAATACTTGCCAGGTCATTGGAAAGCTTGTACCTTAAAGGAATACTTTTGTTAACTAAAAAAAAAAGAAAACCCACATAGCTATAGGAATTCCCTGGACTCTGTACACTCACCACCTTGTGAGTGGTTCAATCCCTGGTCAAGGAATTAAGATCCCACAAGCCATGTGGTATGACCAAAATAATAATAATAAGCACCTAACTTATTTTCCTTAAAAATATTTGTCATACTGATCTAATACCACTTAGGCATATAAGTAAACTGTGGCTTGACTGAAAATCGGAAGAAGTTAGAGTTCAAAACAGAGAAGGCAATGGTACCCCACTCCAGTACTGTTGCCTGGAAAATTCCATGGACGGAGGAGCCTGGTGGGCTGCAGTCCATGGGGTCACTAAGAGTCGGACACGACTGAGTGACTTCACTTTCACTTTTCACTTTCTTGCATTGGAGAAGGAAATGGCAACCCACTCCACTATTCTTGCCTGGAGAATCCCAGGGACGGCGGAGCCTGGTGGGCTGCCATCTATGGGGTCAGAGTCGGACACGACTGAAGTGACTTAGCAGCAGTAGCAGAGTTCAAAATCTAATATGATTTCGCATTATTCCTCTGTGCTATGCATACTAGCCGTTAGTTTTACATTTTCTTGCCTCCACTGTTTCACTATTTAATTGTGGAAATTAAATCATTTCAGCTCCTTTCTCTGTGCTCTTAGCATCTAATAGGGAACTTCTCCGGTGAGTATTTGTGGAACAGCTACCATATTTCATTGCTTCTAGATGCCATGGATTATAAGATATATCCCACTTACAGAGATGCTATAATGTAAAAAAAAAGTTGCATCTGAGAATCACTACAATACAGTCTTTGTCCAGAGCAGGTGCTGGCTCTCTTTCCTGGCCATGTGGCATGGCTGGCTGTGTTCTTGTGCGCCTCAGTAGTTGCCTGTGCCCTTCACCCCCTCTGCCCCTGCAGAGGAAGACAGTTACAGAGCAGGAAAGAGGGCCCTTGCTCCCTCTGAGGAGACTGTGGGAGCCTGCTGAGACAATCTCGGATCCATTCTCCATGAAAAACCAGACCTTCTCTGCCCAGGGCACCTTCACTCATCTGTTCTGAATTCGGCCTTTTTGCTTTCCATCTTTTCTTCTGATCTGGTTTACCCCAGGCGCTTGCTCCCCTCTCTCTTCATGCTGGGGATGGACTGCCAAGGGCTTTAACTGGCTGCTGGAGGGATGTGCCCTGCCCTCACCTATCTGCCTGGGGCTTGAGACCAGCATGCAGCAGAAAGGGCAAGTTTGAGCACAGCAAGAGGCCCCACAGAGCCCCTGGCAGGACCCCCTCCCAGGCAGTTCTCACCCTGCAGTTCCAAGGCCTGTCTCTGCCCCAGTTATGGGGGGGGGGGGGGGGGGGGGGGGGGGGGGGGGGGGGGGGGGGGGGGGGGGACCTGCATGGGGCTGGGCTTATGGAGCTCAGAATTCCCTGTAGCCCAGCACAAGATTTCTTCCCAGCTCCACTCCTAAACCTGAAATCAGGGCTCAGCCCAGAGGCTCAGAGGGGAGGAGTGCATTCTCTGGGGTGGGCAGCAAGGGATGCTCCAGTGATTTAAGCTGCATGACTGAGGTGGCCACAGCTATGGAACTGGATATCTGTCCCACAGATGCCAGGAAAGTGCCAGGGTAACTGGTCTGAAGAACAAGCTTGAGAAGAGCTTTCTGGCATGTGAAGCCCATGGGACAAGAGCTTGGAACCCTTGGGATTTTTTTGCTCAATCCCTTTTTTTCTCACAAGGGAAACTCCTTTTGTTTTTCAGAATATGGATGAACTAGAGTATTCGTCAGAGGAGGCAATGGCGACCCACTCCAGTATTCTTGCCTGGAAAATCCTATGGACAGGGAGCCTGGTGGGCTGCAGTTCATGGGGTTGCTAAGAGTCAGACACGACTGAGCAACTTCACTTTCACTTTCATGCATTGGAGAAGGGAATGGCAACCCACTCCAGTGTTCTTGCCTGGAGAATCCCAGGGATGGGGGAGCCTGATGGGCTGTTGTCTATGGGGTCGCACAGAGTTGGACACGACTGAAGCGACTTAGCAGCAGCAGCAGCAGAGTATTCTTGCCTGGAGAATTCCATAGACAGAGGAACCTGGCGAGCTACAGTCCATGGGTTGCAAAAAGTCAGACATGACTGAATGACTGACACTTTTTTTTTAAGAAGGTAGTATGCTGAGACAGATAACAAGTCAGACAGGGAAGGACAAATGTGGTATGATTTTACTCATATGTGGAATCTAAAAAATAAATAGTCATAGATACAGAGGACAAACATGTGGTTGCCAGGGGGGAGGAAGGTAGGGAATGAAAAAAAAAAAGGTAATTATATGAAGTAGGGCTTCCCAGGTGGTGCAGTGGTAAAGAATCTGCCTGCAATGCAACGACCACGGAGACGCGGGTTCGACCCCCAAGATGGGAAGATACTCTGGAGGAAGAAATGGCAACCCACTCCAGTATTCTTGCCTGAGAAATCCCATGGACAGAGGAGCCTGGCAAGCTACAGCCTTCGGAGTCGCAGAGAGGTGGACATGACTGAGCTGAAACAATGCTTATGCTTATGTAAGCTGATGAGTGCTAATTAGGTTGATTGTGGTGACCATTTCACAACATATATTAAACTGTCACATTGGACACCTTTAATATATACACAGCTTTTGCCAATTACACCTCAATAAAGCTGAAGAATGATCTAAGAAAATAATAATAAAAATTTAAAAGGGATCCTCCTCACCCATAGAAACTCAGGCAATTCAGAAAAACATGAAGAGGTAGATCCTTTCTAAGATCTACCTCTCAACGTTTGGTCTTGTAGACTTGACAAGGCAGTTACTCACCAATTAGCTACTAGAATTCCACCATAACCCCATGACACGAAGGGAAAGAAGGTGATTGGCCCCACTGCGTGCACACTGAGCACCAGGCACTGCAAGCCCATTTCTGTGCATTATCTAACCGCATCCTCACCACAACTTGGGAGGAACAGAGATTCTCAAACTCGAGGGTGCATCAGCATCACCCGGTGGACTTATTTAAGCAGAGGGCTGGGCCCAGCCCCAGAGTTTCTGATTTGGAAGTAAATCTGGTATGGGCCGGAGAAGTTGTGTTGCTAACAGAGTCATATATGGTGCTTTCCTTGCTGCTAAAGGACCAGAGGTGAAGCATTTGCGGTTTTTCTCCCAGGCTCCTCCCGTGAGTTTCACTTGCAGTTTGGAGTGTCTGGGAAGAGCATCCGGAGCCCCAGGGGATGCTGATGCTGCCCCATCCCGGTGCCACTGAGGTAGATGCTGTTACGACTCCCATCTTGTAGTTGAGAAAACCATGGTCCAGGGAGGTCAAGTTACTTTCCTAAGCCCATTCACCCAGAAAGTGGCCGAGCTGCGATCTCCAGGAGGTCTGCCTGGTTCTGCGTGCTGTACACTTTCCTCTTCTTCCTCCTGGTTTTCTGCCTCCCCCGCCCCTGGTCACCAGCCCCCTACACTCACGACACCACCCCCACCCCCGCCTTTAGGAACATATGCTAGCTTCCCTATCTTTTCACCCAGTTGGTGAGGCCAGCTATGGACATGAAAATACAGGCACCCAGAGCACACAGACCTCAATTCTGCAACTCAGGAAAGATGAGAAATGATGACGAATGGGTGGACCACAGCACATCCAGGCAAACCCTGGATGTCACAACTTCTACTAGAAGTAACTGGAACTATAGCACAGATTTAATGAATAAATCATAGCGGGTTGGATTGCTAAGCCTCAAAGGAAACCCCCAAGATGCAGGCATAGCGATTCAGTTCCCTTGTATGAAAAACATGTTCTGGCCCTTCTGGTTCTCTCTCCCTAAGACTGCTTTGTGCCTCTTGTCATTCATCCTCAGGTTGGCAGTGGGAATGGGGGAGAAGGCACTGGGATTCTGTGAGTTGGCCAGGCTCTATCTTTGGTATAGATAAGAATTCTTAATGAAATCAGCCTTTTAATTGCATGTGTTCCGTAACTGCTGTTTTAAGTTCTCCCTTTAAGTGATAGTCTTTTTTTTTTCATTTATTTTTAATTGGATTACGATTGCTTTACAATGTTGTGTTGGTTTCTGCTGTACAACAACAAGAATCAGCTCCATGTATACATTTACCCCCTCCCTCTTGAGACTCCCAAACCCCACCCCTCTAGGTCATCACAGAGCATGGGCTGAGCCCTGTGATACACAACAGCTTCCTGCTAGCTAGCTCTTGGTCTGTTTTCATATTGCCTTTGATCGTGAAGTCACATGGTATCTTTAACCACTACTAAAGAGGAGAAAGGAAAGAGTTCTTCCTCTAGCTCCCTTGCATGTGCCCCATGTCTAGTTCTAACTCAGGAAAAATGTCCTAAATCCCAGGGATAGTCTGATTGTAGCAACCTAATATTCCAGCAGATTTAGGACAGAAGAGGCGTGGAGGTGGGAGCCTGAAGAACCAATGAGGTTCACCCTGATGGAGGAGCCCTTCCAAATTCCCAAAGGAAATCCTTTAACATAAAGCATCTGTTGTCTTCGAGAGAGAAGAACAGCTTGAGGAATGCGGTGGCAGTGCCTGGTCATGGGAGTCCTGCCTCGGGCCAAGAAGCTGGGCAGGAGTGCCTATGAGCCCGGTGCCTAGCTAAGCTAGGCTAAGCTGCCATCTTTCCAGAGTCCCCACTCCAGAATGGAGGGGCTGGTCTGGTGAATGCCCCTCAGGGCCCTAACTTGGGGTGAAATGGGGCTTGCTCACCTGCCAGGATGGGGGCTTGACCTCCTTTTCCCCTTACATCCCATCTCCCATGATGTGCATACATGCTAAGTCACTCAGTTGTGTCTGACTCTTTGCAACCCCATGGACTGTAGCCTGCCAGGCTCCTCTGCCCATGGGATTCTCCAGGCAAGAATACTGGAGTGGGTTGCCATTTCCTTTTCCAGGGGATCTTCCTGACTCAGGGACTGAACCCACGTCTCTTACATCTCCTGCATTGGCAGGTGGGTTCTTTACCATGAGTGCGACCTGGGAAGCCGTGAAGGTTTGTCTTATTTCTCCCAAAGAGAGAACAGTGGCGTTTGTGTGTTTCTGAACTACTCATATTGGAGGACCATCAGAGCAGTGTCTGGCATCCTCAGGGATGGAGCCCAGGTCGGTTCTCTGTTCACATGATGTGTTCTTGGCTCGTTAGTTTCTGTACAGTCATTCCTTTCAGTTGCTCTGTTGTTTTGAACACACTGAGGGTTTTTTGGTTGTTTCTTGTGGGAGGGCTGAAAACTCTATCCGGGTAAGGATGACTCTCCCAGCCAGCTGGAATTTAACTATTTTATTGAATATAATACACATACAGAAAAGTGCATGTATCATAAGTAAGCTTGATGGCTTTTCACACACTGAACACAGCACCCACACCAAGGAACTGAAGGTGACCAGTATCCCCTTCTTTCAATCACCCCCACACCCAAGGGCACCCCTATTCTGCTTTCTAACAGCCCTTGAACAGGCTGGAGTCCAGCCTCCCCTCGTGAGTCAGCCTGACTTGCAGTTGCCCTCCATTTCAGAGTTGGTGGCTCAGCAGGATCAAGTTGGGACTGACTGCAGGGGGCAGGGCGCTGATTCAGCACATGCCAACACACACCCGGTGCCGCTCCATCCCCCCAGGAGGGACACCTGGGGCAGGGTTGGCCCACCCTGGCTGTCAGATGGTCCTCCTGTCTCCAGGAGGCCATCGAGGAGGTCAGTCCAGTGACTCAGTGTGGAGGGGGAAGGGGCTCAAATTCCCTTTCCATGTGCTTCTAGAAGTCCTACCATGTGTTCCTGGCAGCCGGAGGCCCGCAGAGCAGGATGACTCAGCAGCATCTACGTGCAAAGTAGCTGAGGTCTGCACCCTGGGAAAACCAGCACGCAGCCTCGGGTTGGACTTGCCCCATTTGGTGCAGCCCGTGTTGTTTGGAAACCATTTCCCCCTGGCATCTATGCCAGGCTCTCTGTTTATCTGTGTGACTGTGAACACTGATGCCAGCTGCAGGCCTGGACCTGTTTGCCTCCTTAGCTATCCTCCATCTGGCCTCTTTCATGGGCCCCCACTGACCTGACTCCACAACACGTGTGTGCTCACTTCACTAATAAAAAGCCAGGTTTGCCTCTGTGCTCACCCCCATGCATGTCTTGCATCCTTAGACTCTGCCCTTTGCTCCCTCAGCAAAGAGCCACCCTAACTGTCTGGGGTAGGAGGGACAGAGGGCTGGCCAGCACAAGGGGTCAGGAAGAAATGCTTCTGGATTAGTCGATATGGCTGTACAGAGGCCCTCCCCAGGGAGCCCCATGTCATGCCTAAATGGCAGTAAGATTTTCCTCCTCTACCTCTTAACATGGTGTCTCTCTGCTCTCCATGACTTCCTCGCTCCACTCTGTAGGCTGTCCTACAGAGGCAGGGAGCCCCAGAGAGATGTGACTGGTGTTTTCACTCTACCTGGGAAGCCAGGAGAAGAGGTGGGGCAGGTTTCCTCTGACTCAGGCTAGAGAGGTCTTGGGAATCATCTGGTCAGAGGCTGTCTAACAGATTGCCTAAGGATCACCTGAAATAGACACATTTTTCAGGTTCCCCTCCTCCCCCAGGTCCAGGCTGAGGCCCAGAAATCTGCATATCTGGAAGGCATTCCAGGTGATTCTGATGCAGGTGACCCCAAGCCATAGCTTGAGGAACACTGATCAAACAATCCCTTCCCCAAGTCACAGGTGGGAAGAAAGCGAGACCCCAAGGGTTCACACCAGACCATATGGAATGAGGTGCCGACCTCAAGTCCCTGCTTCTTTCCGCGCCTGCCCTGCTCCTGTCTCCTCCCACACGCTGCCCCGCGCAGAGGGGTGAGGTGGGCGGGCTGACACCCAGACTCTGTGGATTCCTCCTTCCACAGGGCTCTTGCCCTGCCCTGCCCTGCCCTGTTACTGCCATCACTTTAAACTGGACATTAAGACACAGAATGGTGTTTCTTCAAGGGCCAAATGTCTTCCTGCCTCTCTATTTTTTCTCTTGCACCTTTATCACCCCTTACTCTCCTTAAAACACAGATTACCTTCAACCCCACCCCTCCATCCATGAGACAAAGTGGAGAAAGCCTGGCCTCCTCCTCCATGCTCCCCTGTTTGACCTACCTTATCTTTCTGACCTTAGAGTCTATCCCTCCCCCCATAATAATGTCTCTGTATGTCTTTCCTCAAATGTCATCTTGCTCTTCCTTGCCTCCACTCATGTGATGCCATCATCAACTTGGCCAGTAGCACTTCCTTTTGGCGATACTGAATCCTCCCCATCCCCCAAGGTCCACGTGAAACCCCTCTTCCTCCAGGAAGCTTTTCTTAACCATCCAGTCCTAGCATTCTTCTTGTCTGAACCATCAGAGCACTGAACCATTTACTTGTTATCTGCTTTTATTACCTATTATATTCTGCTTTGAATTGTGAGCTTTAAGTAATTCCAGCTACAGACCACAGCCTACCAGCCTACACTTCTAATTATCCACCCACTTAGCAATGTGCTTTGCACATAATAAGTAAGTAAGGGATGTTAGCAATGATGGAGCCTTGCAGTGCTAGAGGCCAGGGGACCTTGGCCTGGAGGCAACTAACTGATTAGCTCAGGGAATTTTCTAAGCCTCTTGGGCTAACAAACATCTAAAGGCTAACTAGAAAATCCAAGTCAGGCCTTTCTCTGGATTCTGCTTCCTCTGTTGTAATGGACTTCCCTGCCTGTCACCACCCCTCCTGTGCCAACGTGGCCAGTTCCACCCTCCTGCTCCCCACAGCAATCTCTCTTGCATATCCCTTGTCACTCAGTCCCAAACAAGACATTATTAATACCCCTGCACTTGCCATTGGACCCTGGGGCTTGGCCCTCATCCCCCATTCCAACTGATGACCAGTTCCCATTTACTGCACACACATGAGCTGAGCCTATTTCAAGCTGCTTATCTCAAAACCCTTTTGCACACCCTTGACATTCCTGTCTCTCCATTTAAGACAACCATTCCTCTTTTACTGAGATTGACCATCACTGCGTGGTCCCTTGCTTGCTTACAAACATGACAACAAGAAGTTAATGGTGAACACACTGGCAGCTTAAGTTCTGGGACCTGGGCCTAACTTTCAGAAAGGAACTCTTTCTTCTTTGTTTATTGTAGGATGAATGTCCTACAGAGGAGAAGGGCACTCTCCTGCTTAGGGCCCCTGCAGTCTGAAGGGAACCTGGGTGGTTTGCAGGAATCTGAAAACCTTAACACGGTGACTCTCAATTCGCAATTTGAATTCACAAAGTAGGCTCAGCTCCTCGGAGAAAGAGCTGTCTGTGACCCATGTGGAGCAAGTCTTTAGGGAGGACTTTGTGTCCCCCTTTAACAAGACCAGAACTGCTCTCCCTAACCCCCTAGATAATCTCCACAAAACAAGAAGTTTCTCATTAAATATAGCCATCTCTTAAAAAAAATAAAGACCACTACTTACCTATATAGGTCCACTTGGATCCTGCAAAGAAGAAAACAAAGGAAGTGAGTACAATTGAGCTTGAACAAGTTAGAGAAAATACAACAGATTTTACTATTATTGTTTGGGGGATCGGGGCATGCCACACAGCTTGTGGGATTTTAGTTCCCCAACCAGGGATTGAACTCAGGCTCTCAGCAGTAAACGCTCTGAATCCTAACCACTGGACCTCCAGAGAATCCCCCAGATTTTAGTTTTAAATGGGCGAGATTGAAAAGGAGGTAGATGCTGAGAACTTCAAACTTTTTCATTGTGGAGAAAAGGGAATAAACCCTTTTGCACTGTCGGTGGGTATGTAAATTGGTACAGCCACTATGGAAAAGAGTATTCAGGTTTCTCACAAAAATTAAAAACAGAACTACCATATGATCCAGAAATTCCACTTCTGGGTATTTATCCAGAGAAAATAAAAACTAATTAGGAAAGATATATGCACCCCCATGTTCATTGCAGCATTATTTACAACAGTCAAGATATGGAAAGAACCCAAGTGCTGCCCATCAATAGAGGAATGGATGAAAAAGATGTAGGATATATATATATATCCTACATGTGTATGTGTATATATCCTGTGTGTGTGTGTATATATACACACACACATATGCACATACACATGTACACACACATACACACCATGGAATATTACTCAGCCATTAAAAAGAATAAAATATTGCCATTTATGACAATATGGATGAACCTAGAGGGTATTAAGTGAAATAAAAGAAAGATAAATACTGTACGATTTCACTTATATGTGGAATCTAAAAAGAATGAACAAACAAACAGTTATAGATACAGAAAACAGTTGGTTGTCACAGGAGAGGTGCATAAAGGAGAGGAAATAAATAGGTAAGAGATTAAGAGGTATAAACTTCTAGTTACAAAATAAATGAGTCACCAATATGAAACATACAGTGAGGAATACAGTCAGTAACTGTAGTATCTGTGGATGGTGACATATTTTAAATGTATAGGAAAAAAACACTATATATCAGGAAATAACATACTGTTCTAGGTCAATATACTTCAAACTCACTCAAAGAAAAGGAGATCATATTAGTGGTTCCCAGAGGAAAGAGGCAGGGGGAACTGGATAAAGGTGGCCAAAAGGTTCTAACTTCCAGTAATAAGTCCTAGGAATGTGATGTATTCATACAATATGATAAATATAATCAATATTGCTATATGTTACATATGAAAATTGTTAAGAGAATAAATCCCGAAGAGTTCTCATCACAAGGAAAAATTCTTTCTATATAATTTTGTACATGTATGAGATAATTAGATGTTTGCTAAACTTATTGTGATAATCACTTCACGAAATACATGTCACATCATTATACCACACACCTTAAATTTATACAGTGCTTTACGTCAAGTGTTCTCAATAAAACTAGAAGAAAAAATTAAACACATCACCTTTCTCAGAGTCTGTGTTGGAACAAACTGTCTCTCAGAGCACCTATGCTTCCAGGGAAGGGGCACAAGGCAGTGATTCTCTGCAGGGGTCCAGGGGTCAGGGAGGGGGCTTCTTCATCAGAAGCCTCCCGTGTATCTTAGAAAAGCCACATTTCACTATCCAAATTGTTAATAAATTCACAAGGCTCAAAACTCAAGAGCCGCCAAGAGGAACACAGTGAGAGCACTTCCTACCACCCAACCTCCCTGCTTCATTAGACTCTCAACCAGTTTCACAGCTGATGGGAACCCTTGCACAGTGTGACTGCATACAGGTATCTGTATTCTCTTCCCTTCTTTTTTTCACACAAATGCTGGCATCTGGGAAATGCTGTTTTGCATCTTGCTTTTCCCCCACTTAACAACGCAGCCTAGAGAAGAGTTCAAGCTCATTCCAAAAGGAAGGTTTATTATTTGAGGAAGCTGCCACCATCATCACCCCACAATCCTTGGGTGAGACCCTCCCCATAACCTTCACCTTCCGTCACACATCCAGAGTCTTGAGGCTTACCCCACCCCCCAGACCCTGCACCTGGGGTCACATTTCACAGTCTCTAGGATGACACATCTCCGAGTTAGAATTCCATGGGTGGCGGCAATGTGGAGGAGAGGTCCTGCCAGGACTGTAATGAAAGTTACCTGTCGCCTCCCACTCACACCCTTCACTCATAAAAGTCCTTCATGCTAACAACTAAATATAGTTTTAAAAAGTCATTGCACAGATAACCAGCAGGGACCAATGGTATAGCACAGGGAGCTATAGTCAGTATTTTGTAATAATATATAAGGATACAGAATCTGAAGAAGAATATATATGTATATATGTATCTGAATCACTTTGTTGTACACCTGAAACTAACACAACATTGGAAATTAACTACACTTCAATTTTTTTAAAAGAAAGTCATTGTGGAGCTATGCTCTTGACACACTTCCCTCTTCATCTCCAGGAAGAGCCCGAGACCCTATATGGAGACTCGGGGTGTCTGTCTTAGGACACATTACATGGAGGAGACTGTTCAACGCCTATGTTCCTGTCTCCCAGCTTCACCAGGCACTTCCAGGATTCTGGGCCCATCAGGGTTGAGCTGCAGGAGGAAGACTCACATCTCCTTTCTCTCGGGAATTGATTTGCAGTAAAACTTACCTGACCAGTCACCTGGTGCTCACTTCTCACAACTGGGCATTTCCTAGTCAGGCCAATAGCACTTTTGAAAAACTTAAGAGAATTTTGCTTGTTTTTCTTTGTAAACTGGTTAATAACCTATTTTTTTAAATTGCTTTTCTGTTTCATTTCTTTGTCTCAGTGTTTTTAATTTTCAAATTCAATTCTTTTAGTAATTTTTTCAAATTACACTTGTATGTGGTTAAAAGAGTCAGATGGTTCTATCCATATCAGGCTTTCAATGAAATATTGGTCCCCTAACACTCCTGAGTCACTTTCCTGTTCCCTATGGCAACTACTTTGAATTCTTTTAACATAATTCTTTTGGCACTATCTCCACAACTCTATAAAAATATACCTATATTGAGCCTTCATGATTTGCTTAGGTTCAGGCATTATTTGTTGACAGCCCACTTTGGAAGAGAAGGACTAAGGGCTCTTTCACACATCCATCTCCTTGATTTCTAGATAAAGCAATGAAAGACCATAAGGCCAAGTGGATCAATGCCTGTTAAGAAGCATTTCTCCACATTTCCCATCACTTCCCATGAACTTAGAGAATCTTTGAGCTAGAGGCTGGTAGTCCAGACCCCTTAGAGTATTTGCTGCCTTTCGTCTTTAAAAATGCCCATAAGCTTGAACACAAGAAATTTCACATACAGTTAATTTCATAGGAGGTCCATAGAACTGTGCTGGTTTTGTGTTCTGTGTGTTTTTTCCTTTTTCTTTATTTTACTGTAAACTTCTTTGCCACAACCATTTTTGCCACAAATTGTTGTTGCATAATTAACTGGCAGTAAGACATTTCTCCCATGAAAGATCAAATAACTGGTTGACAACTTTTGGTTTGGCAGTTGGATTTCTACTGCATTAGCATTCCAATGCATTAGCATTTCTTCCAGTTAGTGATGTTATTGATGGCTTTATCCAGCTGACCAATGATGATCATTAGCACCAAGAATTGGTTTCTTACTTTGAAACACACTACACTGGAGGAAAAAGAGGCCGAGGGCCTCAAAGGTTGAGCCAACATTTCCCACACCTTTGAAACATCTATCAACAGGTAGGTGACAAGATGCCAAGAATCCACCACGGGATAGAGGCTTTCACACTGCAACACAAAGCTCATGTACAAACATGCACCCTCATACTTGGAAACTGGTACCTCTCTCAAGGAAGGAAAAGTGCGATGCTGATTGAGGAGATGAATCAACAACAAACAAACAAAAAGTATAAAATACTATGAACGAAAGACTTGGAAGGCAAATGCTTAGGTACAGCCCACAAGATAAAATCAGTTATTTGCACAGTATTACTATGAATCTACATGCATTTTAAAATGTATCCAAATATTTTATATTTGTAAGAAAGTCTTTTAAATTTTTATTTATTTCTTATGTTTCATTATGTCCTTTAAAAATTTTATTGGAGTAGATTTACAGCGATGTGCTAGTTCCCGGTATATGCAAGCTGAGTCAGTTGTATATACACACACACACGTATACATATATCTCCACTGTTTTTAAGATTCTTTTCCCATGTAGGTCCATTATTGAGTAGAGTTCCCTGTGCTTTACAAAAGTCCTTATTGGTTATCTGTTTATGTATAATAGTGTGTATATGTCAATCCCAATCTCCCAATTTATCCCTCCTCGCCTTTTCCCCACCAGTAACCATAAGTTTTTGTACAGTTGACTCTGTTTCTGTTCATTATGTCTTTTTTGATGTCTTGCTTTTACTTTTTATTATTTTATTTTCTACAGCAAAATTGCCTTATGGGCCAATTAGTTACACCTTGAAAATGCTTGTGGCAAAGATGTGTACCATGAAAGTACCCAGGACCCCACAGAGCCCCTGAAACCTACTATGGACTGGACAGGGCTTAATAGTCCCTAAATTCACCTCCTCTGAATCATCAGATAAAGACATTCAGAACCATGGCGAGCCCAAACTTCTATATGATCCCCAAGTTTACTGCTAGCCTCTCATTGAAACAATAGTGAAAAGGGGGAGGGGGGAAGCATGGCTTGGGAACCAAGCTATAGAAAACGTCAAACCACTTTTCTGAACATTTTCCTTTGGCGTTCTGTTTGAGGGGTTTTATTAAAATACAACCATGGATTTCAGAGGCAGAGGAAGCCAGAGGGTTGTCACTTAGCTCGCCAGAGCACTTGGAGGCCCAGGATGTAAAATCTCACAAGGAACAGGGAATTTCATCTCAGTGCTTCCCTGGAGAGACACAGGCCACTCAGTGATCCTGGAGGCCACCAGGAAAAAACATCTACGACCGCTGAGCGGTCCTGCATTAGCCAGAAATTTTAATTGCACCTGCACCAAAATCAAACCATGGCCTTAACAGCCTGTATCTTCTGCTCCCTTCCCCGAAGCTTGCTAAGCTGAGGTTTCCATACTGTTGCAGCGCTCATCCTCAGATGAGGCATCAGCACAACGCTCTGGTAAGCTCAGTGTGATCGCGTGCCGCTGGGACTGTAAGGGCTCAAGGACGCAGGCCTGGGGACATGCACTTAAAAAGCAGCAGAGCAATCTTTCCTGCCCTCATTTCGCTGAGTGACCCTGCTTGGACCTCAAGCCTCGGTGCTTTGGGTATAAATGGCCATGTCTGGAGGGGCTCGAAAGTTGGAGTCTGGAGAGGAGAGGCGCTGTAAAATGAAGAGGCGGGTGATCTGGGTCAGGGGGTCTCACTGGATGAAGGTCAGGGCTCAGTTTGGTGCATTGTCTGCTAGAACTGAGGTCAAGAAAACTTTATAAAGGAAGGGTGCACCTTTGCTTTATTTGGAAATGGCCCCTTTTGGTTTCCCACCTCTCGCTTTAGGGGCAAGGGTCTTCACAGAATTAAATTGCCCCCCACCCAGGCAGGCCAGGCAAAGGCCCCTCCCTTTGGCTGCACCTCAGTAGCTTCCTGAAGGTGTCTGTTCTGAGAAGGTCATCAGTTCTGTCCTGAGCACTGGGAGGTCCAGGTGGATGCCTGTTAGAACCTGCAGCCCGGCTTACCCAGAGCAGGGAGAACGTCCTGGCTGCTTTCGGAGGAAACAATATTTACAAAGATTCAGGTCAGGGGTTCTGGGCCCTGCTTGCTCCCTGTCCTGGATGCTAGAACCTTCCCTGACTAACCGACGTCCGGGGAGCCCAAAGCTGCCCAGCTCTCCACACCAGGCTCAGGCAGAGCAGGTTTTGCAGAATTCATAGAAATGTTACCCCCACCCGCTGGCCCAGCAACTGAGAATTCCCAGGGTATCTCTGGAAGATGCTTGACTTTTATTATGCCCTCTCCCTGACCCTGAGGTTTGCCAGTGCCAGTCACTAAGAATTCAGGTGCTCCAGGAAGATCCCCTGGAGGAGGGCATAGCAACCCACTCCAGTATTCTTGCCTGGAGAATTCTATGGACAGAGGAGTCTGGCGGGCTATAGTCTATGTTAGTTGCAAAGAGCTGGACACGACTGAGTGACTTAGCATGCACGCAGGCAGAGGGCAGACCACTTTCTCACCCACTGCCAACCTTAACCCGCCTCCACACTTGGGTTAATACTGACTCTTTACATCTCGGTGAGTTTTGCTTTGACTAAAAAGCCAAGAAACCTGCCTGAGGAAGAGTAGAATAAAAGCTGTGTTCTTAGAATCAAGGGAGTAAGCAGGCTGGCTGCTCAGTGTAAAGTGAAAAAAAAAAAATTTTTTTTTAACTGAAAACTTTCCCCAGCCCAACTGGGAGAAGGGAAAAGAGAGAAGGGCAAGGAGGAGGGGGAGAGGAGGGTCCAGAGGGTCAGAGAAGCACAGCGGGGAGGAGGAGCTGCCCCCAGAGTGAGGGGAGAAACAGGCTTTCAGAAGAGGGTCAGTAAAGGGCTTCTCTCTCATCCTGGAGCTAAAAGGGAGATTTCAAGTCAGACTCTGGGTTTCAGTGCAGCTTTCTTCAGAGGGGAATATATATTAAAGTCTGCAGTTTTATAAACTAATTTCCACTTTTATAATTCTTTTCTCCCATCCACTTTCTCCCCCATCAGATGAGGAAGATAACTACCAAGCATATCAAGCCAGCTAGTGGACTTGAACTGAATTAAGAGGAGTGAGAAAGCTGCTGACAGCCAGGCTCCCTCTGCCTCTCCTACCATGCCCCATGGGCACCATGCCCTCTTCTGGGAGGGGGCTCCAGCTTTCATGCCTCTGAGGAGAACCAACTTCTCACCATCACCACCCAGCCAGGGACTATGGACTGGCAGCCATTCTAGTCACTCTGGGCCCTTCTAGGAATGTTTCAACCTAGCCTGGGTCTAGGAATGGTCGCCAGAGAAGGCAATGGCAATCCACTCCAGTACTCTTGCCTGGAGAATCCCAGGGACAGGGGAGCCTGGTAGGCTGCCGTCTATGGGATCGCACAGAGTCAGACACGACTGAAGCGACTTAGCAGCAGCAGCAGGAATGGTCGCACCTACAAATGTCCAAACAAACATTTGGGGCAAACTCTGTCAAGGGCACTAGCCACCATCTGTTACTCAGGAAGTTTCTGTAAGTCACCATCTACTCCTCCAGAAAAGGGCTCACCCAGCTGTGGAGACCCAGGCAGAAGCCCTCACCTTAGCTGCTGGCTGTCTTCGGGCTTCCCTGATGGCTCAGAGCGTAAGGATCTGCGTACAATGCCGGATACACAGGAGAGCCAGGTTTGATCCCTGGATCGGGAAGATCCCCTCAAGGAGGGCATGGCAACCCACTCCAGTATTCTTGCCTGGGGAATTCCATGGACAGAGATGCCTCGGGGGCTACAGTCCATGGGGTCAAAAAGTGGGACACAACTGAGCAACTAACACTATAGCTGCTGGCTGCAACTCATCTCCCAGATCCAAGCCCCTCTACCATCTCCTGCTACTGGCTGGGCACCGCCAGCCTCCATCCCTTCAGGGTTCAAAGCCCTAACTACACTCAGAAATAAGGTTATGCATGCTCGTCCGAGGGCGCGTCGCGCGCACACGTACAACTTCAGAATAGTAGAGCCCTTCTGGAGAAAAACAATGATTAGGATGAGATGGATCATCTCTTTGACTTGGAGGTAAAACTTAATAGTAAAGAGTCTATCCTCCAAAGGAAAGCACCCACCACTGTGTGAACCCTCCCTGGTAAAGAGGCTGCTCAGGAACACCCCAGACACTCCTCTGCCGCCTGCACGTGGATCAGGGCACAATATTTTACATCCTGGTTCTGTTTCTCCTCCCCGGGTTAGCAAATTCCCAAGCCACCTCTCCAGCGCTGCGGGTGAGTGTTGGGGGGTGTACTCCGAGAAACGTATTTTAATGCGAGGACAATGCGCAGCAAACCGCTCCCCCACTACCCCGCCCAACCTGCGAAACCAGAACGGATCCTGCATTCCAAAGGAAAATGAAGCATCCTTTGTAAAAATGTGCTGTTGGAGACCCTGCAGGTCCTTCTCCGCTCCCCGCAAATGATTTTACTTTATCTTTAACGAGCCGCGTGAGGACTCCTCCTGCCCAGGTGTGGCTGAGCGCTCGGGATTGTTCGGAAAGAAGAGGCAGAAGAAACTTTACCGTTGAGCGGGGCTGGGCTGGAAGGCTGTTCCTTTAAGACCACGAGCAGGAGCACGGCCGCCGCGTGCAGGCTGCGGAGAGGCATCTTCGGGCGGCTCCCGGCACGGGCGGAGAGTGCGGGTTGCGGGCGGCTGAGCTCCTTCTCGCCCTCTGGCTCGGGCGCTTGGGCCGGCGGGGAGCTCACAGGGACCTTGTGCGCGCAGCCCGGGCGTCACGGCCAGCACCTCTGTTCTTTGGGCTCTTGGCTTCCCGCGGGCTGCTTTTATGGAGCGACTCAGCCCCAAACAGATGATGTCATCGGGTGGGGGGTGGAGAACGCCCTGCCTACGGGAGGTCTGGCGCCCCAGTTCCAAGGTGAGTTGTAACCCTGACTTCAGCCGCTCTCCGCGGGGCAGTGGCCCGGGCGCTCCTCGAGCCGGGGCTGGCGCGGACCCCAGTTCTCTGTGGAAGCCGCGGGCGGGCGGGGGAGAGAGACGCCAGCCTGGATCCAGTGGGGAGGGGTGCGTCCAGGGACGCGCTTCAGTGGCCACGAACTTGGACTCTCATTGCCTCTACTTGAGAAGCCCCCTAAGTACAATACCAGTCTGGGCCAGAGACTCTTTCTGTGCCTCCATCGTGTGCTTGCCTGGACTGGGCACAGCTTACGGACTGGACGAGACACCTATGGATTAGGAGGGGTGGGCTGCATTCAAATCCAGAATTTCTGTGGACTGTACAGTCAGTTCACAGAAAGGTCCTGAAAAGATCTTACCTTTGAAATATAGACGCAAAGAAATTAACAGGTAAATAGCACGGGGTTGAGGGTGCACTGTGAAATAGAAATAGATATGTAGGTAAAAAGAAGAAATGAACAGCTTTGCTAAGCAATCAGACTTTCACCTCAGAGCAGGTAAGTAGGCAAAGCTCATAACTAGTTCATAATATCAATCTTTCTCTAGGAAGCTGGGGAGGAAGGAGAGGGTCCCTTTTCTGGGCACTTGGATGAAAGAAAGGGACTTGCATGATTTCTTGAGCTCCTACTTGATTTCCCAGGTGGCACTAGTGGTAAAGAGCCTGCCTACCAATCTGGGAGACATTAGAGATGCTAGTTCGATCCCTGGGTTGGAAAGATCCCCTGGAGGAGGGAATGGCAACCCACTCCAGTATTCTTGCCTGGAGAATCCCATGGACAGAGGAACCTGGTGGGCTCCTGTCCCAAGGGTTGCAAAGAATTGGACCTGACTGAAGCGATTTAGCATTCGGGTCACTCAGTGTAAGACTGTGTACCAGGCATTTTACCTCTTGGCTCAGATTCATGTTGGTGGTGTCTTCAGTGCATATTATCAGCACCTGTTGCTCATTTTTGCCCACTTGCCTCGCATGTCTATATTCTTTTAAATATATATACAGTGTGTTAAAGTTAGTTGCTCACTTGTGTCTGACTCTTTGGGACCCCATGGACTGTAGTCTGCCAGACTCCTCTGTTCATGGGATTCTCAGGCAGGAATACTAGCATGGGTTGCCATTTCCTTCTCCAGAGAATCGTCCCTACCCAGGGATCAAATCCAGGTCTCCATCTAGTCACATGCTGATACTTGTCTGATCCCCTTTGTATTTAGTCCACGTTCAGTCGTTAAGTCAAAGGTCTTACTAACTAGCTGCCTCTGGCGTTCATTGGATTTTCCTGCTGCTGCTACTGCCACTTGCTGTTCCCACCACCAGTCTTGTTATTGGTGCTTCTGGCTTCCATGGGTCCTCTGACTGTGTCTGGTCCCGGGGTTTGGCTGTTTCCTTCCTGCTCTGTGACTCTGCCTATTCTCTTGGCTCCCTGCCGCCCACAGGCATTGTTCAGATCACATGGTCTGCTGAAGCGTGCCCACCCCCAGCCCTGGTACAGGACCCCTGGTTTTGTGACTTGAATCATCCTACCCTCTTCTCTTGGCCACAGTTGCCTGACCAGCCCTCACCCCTCTGGTCTGTACTGACCTCAGTCCAAGTGGGCTCTCAGGCTGGCCTCAGTGACTGATGAAGCTGCTTGTCCGTGGTAGTTTTGGAAGGACAGACCAGCTTTTCTGCTGAAGACACAGGAAGCACATGCCACCCACATTTCAAGGGGTGCTACTGTTCTGTTCATATCTGCTCAGCCATTGTTTGGGTTAATAAAGGGCTATGAAGTCTTGTTGAGGAAGTTGTTACAAAGACAATCTTGTTACAAGCACTTTCAAACCACGGTAGGCTTAGGGATGACCTTTTCTGCTTATAACTCTTGATCAAGAGCCACACCTCTAGGGTGGTGAGTGAGTGTTTCACTATCGTTCTTAAGACATTCATGTCTCTGATTCGTCACCAAGGTCTTTACAAGATGAAGTGCACTAGAGGAACACAAGAGGTTGGGGAGGAGCTGCTGCAGGTTCAGAAATGCACAGCATGGAAGTGAAATCACTCACCCCACATTTCACCACTAGTTCAAAGGAAGCTGTGTCGGGCACACACATTTTATTACTCCCATTCCATTCTGTCTGGCTAAACAGTAAGTCCAGTTTCTTCTTGAGCATGCATCTCTAAGTGTTCCCCAAGAATCCCCAGAGATGGAGAAGTTTAAAAAGGGGATGGATTTAACAGGATGTTGTGAACTGAGTTTCACTGAGTTAGACAAGGCTGTGGTCCTAGTGTGATTAGACTGACTAGTTTTCTGTGAGTATGGTTTCAGTGTGTCTGCCTTCTGATGCCCTCTTCCAACACCTACCGTCTTACTTGGGTTTCTCTTACATTGGGCGTGGGGTATCTCTTCAGGGCTGCTCCAGCAAAGCGCAGCCACTGCTCCTTACCTTGGACGGGTGTATCTCCTCACCGCTGCCCTTCCTGACCTTCATCATGGGATAGCTCCTCTAGGCCCTCCTGCGCCCACGCAGCCACGGCTCCTTGGTCGTGGGGTTGGACCTCCCAGCCGCCGCCCCTGGCCTCGGGCATGGGGGCATAGGGTATCTCCTCTCGGCCACCGCTCCTGATCTCGGATGTAGGGTAGCTCCTTTCGGCCGTTCCTGCGCCGTCGCAGTCTGGCACTCTCAGCCCCTGCCCCTGACCACGGATGTGGGTTAACTCCTCTTGGCCGCCGCCTTTTGGGCATGGGGTCCTCCCGGCTTCTGCCCCTGTCCTCGGACGTGGGGTAGCTCCTCTCCGCCGCACTTAGTGCACCGGTCGCAGCCGCCTGCCCTTAGTGCGGCTCAAAATTCTCCAAGCCAGGCTTCAGCAATATGTGAACCGTGAACTTCCTGATGTTCAAGCTGGTTTTAGAAAAGGCAGAGGAACCAGAGATCAAATTGCCAACATCCGCTGGATTATGGAAAAAGCAAGAGAGTTCCAGAAAAACATCCATTTCTGCTTTATTGACTATGCCAAAGCCTTTGACTATGTGGATCACAATAAACTGGAAAATTCTGAAAGAGAAGGGAATACCAGACCACCTGACCTGCCTCTTGAGAAATCTGTATGTAGGTCAGGAAGCAACAGTTAGAATTGGACATGGAACAATAGACTGGTTCCAAATAGGAAAAGGAGTACGTCAAGGCTGTATATTGTCACCCTGCTTATTTAATTTATATGCAGAGTACATCATGAGAAACGCTGGGCTGGAAGAAGCACAAGCTGGAATCCAGATTGCCGGGAGAAATATTAATAACCTCGCCCTTATGGCAGAAAGTGAAGAGGAACTAAAAGCCTCTTGATGAAAGTGAAAGAGGAGAGTGAAAAAGTTGGCTTAAAGCTCAACATTCAGAAAACTAAGATCATGGCATCTGGTCCCATCACTTCATGGCAAATAGATGGGGAAACAGTGTCAGACTTTATTTTTTTGGGCTCCAAAATCACTGCAGATGGTGACTGCAGCCATGAGATTAAAAGACGCTTACTCCTTGGAAGGAAAGTTATGACCAACCTAGATAACATATTCAAAAGCAGAGACATTACTTTGCCAACAAAGGTCCGTCTAGTCAAGGCTATGGTTTTTCCTGTGGTCATGTATGGATGTGAGAGTTGGACTGTGAAGAAGGCTGAGCGCCGAAGAATTGATGCTTTTGAACTGTGGTGTTGGAGAAGACTCTTGAGAGTCCCTTGGACTGCAAGGAGATCCAACCAGTCCATTCTGAAGGAGATCAGCCCTAGGATTTCTTTGGAAGGAATGATGCTAAAGCTGAGACTCCAGTACTTTGGCCACCTCATGCGAAGAGTTGACTCATTGGAGAAGACTCTGATGCTGGGAGGGATTGGGGGCAGGAGGAGAAGGGGACGACAGAGGATGAGATGGCTGGATGGCATCACTGACTCAATGGATGTGAGTCTGAGTGAACTCCGGGAGTTGGTGATGGACAGGGAGGCCTGGCGTGCTGCGATTCATGGGGTCGCAAAGAGTCGGACACAACTGAGCGACTGAACTGAACTGTGAACTGAGTTTGATGGAGAGAAAGGAGAGGGTTGGGATGTTTATTGCATAGCTAGATCAAAGATCTGGTTAATTGGTAAAGAATGGATAGCAATTAAAAGAGGATTGAGAATATAAACAGACCCAATTGAGATATAATTGATACATAACACTGTATAATTTTAAGGTATACCGCCTAATGATTTCAGTTACATACATCATGAAATGATTTCCACAATAAGTTTAGTGAATATCCATTGTCTGGTATATGTACAAAACAAAAGAAAGGAAATTTTTTTTTCCTTCTGATGAGAACTCTTAAGATTTACCCTAAAAACTTTCATATATAACATACAGCAGTGTTAGATTTGTCATGTTGTACCTTACATCCCTATTATTAATCTTTTTTTATTATAAAAATATAACAGGAGACTTGGAAAATACAGAACAAGGTTACATATAGTTCTACTATATATTACAATTATTTTTTAAGTAGATAAATTAAGATTTTTAGTTGGAGTTTCAACATCAAACTCTCAAAAATTAATTGAATATACAGAGAAGTAGAAGAATATAGTAGACGTAAAAAGCACTATGAGTCAATTCAGCATAATTTAGATTTATATGCGTGCATGCTAAGTCGCTTCAGTTGTGTCCAACTCTTTGTGACCCTCTGGTCTGTAGCCCACCAGCCTCCTCTGTCCATGGGATTCTCCAGGCAAGAATCCTGAAGGGGGTTGCCATGCCCTCCTCCAGGGGATCTTCCCAACCCAGGAATCAAACTCCCGTCTCTTATGTCTCCTGCATCAGCAGACAGGTTCATTACCACTAATGCCGCCTGGGAAGCCCTTATTAACCTTTTAACTGGAAATTTATACCTTTTGACTGCCTTCATCCAATTCCCCCGCCCCTCTACCTCTAATAACCAGAAATCTGATCTCTTTTTCTATGGGTTTGTTTGTTTGAAGTGTAATTGACCTACAATAGTGGGTTTGTTTTTTTTAAATTTTAATCTTCTGATATCAGAGGGAGGGAAAGTAAACAGAAATGAATGACATGATCAAACTTATGAAACATTGAAGCTGAATATCAAGCCTCTTCCTCCCATACCTCAGCAAACAGCACAAACCTAACCAGCTTTAGACCCCAACTCTGGAAACCCTGCCGGAGACTTACTGGGCCCTGTGCAACTGAACATGTATGGATTTGCCTTACCAGCAGCAGATGAGGCTGTTGTCAGTCGATAAACAGCCCATTACTCAATGGATTAAGGTAGAAAGTAGACTGTCAGTTCTCAAGAGATAGCACCAGGCCAACATACGGCCTGCCCAGATGGAAGGTTCCAGGGAGCAGAGCTTCTCTCAAATGTTACTATGTGTGTATCAACAGGAGGGTGAGGCTGATGAATCAAAGGGCAGAGGAGTGGAAGAAAAGTATACCGGATTTTGTGTCAAGAGGTCTGGACTGAAGTGTCTGCCCCACCACTTGATGGCCTTGACAGTGGTGCAACTTCTCTGAACTTCAGTATCCTCAAGTACAGATTGTCATCTTGGCCCCAGGGTCATCAACAGTACTGATATATGGCTGAAATGAGATAAAGTGGGTGGAAACTTCATTCATTCATTCACCCTTTATGTGCCAGGCACTGTGCCAGGCATAGTCCTTGCTCAGAGAATGTGTAAACATAAAACAAACCATGTCATAAATATTAATGTAATTATTGGGTTGGCCGAAACATTTTTTTGCCAACCCCAAACAAACGTTTTGGCCAACCCAAAAGGATTGTAATAAGCTTGATGTATAGTCAGAAGAAGAGTCCCACTGTGTCCTGAGGCTGTGAGGGACAACATCATCTGTGTAAGGGTGAGATTCTTTGACTTCCTAAAGCCTCTGAAATGCACAGCTAATGCCAGACTCTTCTTTCTCAAAGCTGGTGCCGTCTGGCAGTATTTGCCCCTTACACAAGCTAACCATTGGCTTTTCAGGCATAAAGATTAGAATACAGAGATTTTTATTTCTTAAGGTGAGAATTCATTCTTCAAATAGTGTCAGTCAATGAGGAAAGCCCCTTTGGATGGGGCAAAAGAAAAGGTTCGTGGGAGGAGATCTAACATTTATTGAGTGCCTACTGTTTGCCAGACAGTTTATTCTTACAACAACCCATAGGGATTAGTGTTATGTTTGCTGTATCATGGAAGAGACACATGAGGCTTGGAAAACTAAAATCCCTTCCTTGCACAGGTTCACAAGTCTTGAGTAACAGAGACTGAATTTTCAACCAGATAATTTTCTAGAAAGGTTTAAGGCAAGAGGGCAGCAGAAGATAAGATGGTTGGATAGTATCACCAACTCAATGGACTTGAGTTTGAGCAAACTCTAGGAGATAGTGAAGGACAGGGAAGCCTGGCGTGCTGTAGTCCATGGGGTCACAGAGTCAGGTATGACTTAGCAACTGAACAGCAACAACAATTTTCTGTCTCGAAGGCCCAGGCAAGCATTTTCCATGGCTGCGGTAACAAATGCCTCAAATGAGGATGCTGTATTTCTGGGTCCCTCTGAGATGTGGATTTTAGATGCTGTGATCGTGTTTTGTTGATCTGGGGCACAGCGAGCCACTTCTAGAAATCATATGATGCTCTGCCCAGGACCTGACTGTATGCTTCTCTCCAGGTGCCATGGGGAGGGATGCTGAGGGACCCTGCACTCTGATCACTGCATAGAGCATCTGCCCAAATGGGATATGAGGAACCTGAGACCACAGAGCTTTGATTCAAGTTCTCTAGCAAAGGAGACTATGAACCCAACCATGTAGTTCTTTGTTAGATTAATGAGCTCTGCTTTGACTAGGTAAAGGGAGTGTGGAGGGAAGGTGAGGTAGAGGAAAGGAAGAAAGTAAGGAAAAGGCCAAGAGAATGCTTGGCCTGGGTGTTGGCTGAGGGAACAAAAAGCCAAGGTGTGCATGGACCCATTGATCCCAGTACAAGTGTCAAGTCTTTGAAAATGCAATCACTTTTGTCACTTTCTTCACATCTTTTTTTTTTTTTCACTTTTGCTGTTGTGGCTTAGAGTCATAACCTCTGTATGAACCCTAGCTACCATGCTCAGTTTCAGGCAGGATCAGGTGCAGGGCAACGTGACCCACAGAAAAGAAAGCCAGGAAAGAAAAAGCAAGCTCTTGACTCTGCCAGGAACCAGCTCTGGGCCCTTAGCAAGTCTCTAGCCCAGTATGTGCCTTAGTTTACTGACCTGTAAGTTGAAATAAGAGTGTCTAAGCCCAGCCAAGGTGATGGATGTAGAATGAGACCACATATGGGAAAGTACATTGGAAAACAAAAGCATCTGACATATATAAGATACTCCTGAGTGTGGGCTTGAAACAAAAGAAGTTGTCTTGATCTCAGCCTTGGTTTACTAACTTAAACTGAAATCTGGATTCCAACAAGGGGCCATAAGTTCTTACTCAGCCCCTGCCACCAGTTCCCATGGTAACTAGTGACTCTGGTCCAATTATTTGTCCATGGACTCCCAACTGCTGCTTCTGTCGAATAGGGGATAATGGCTTCTCACCAGGACTTTTTTTTTTTTTTTTCTGCTGGAACTTTTATAAAGCACTCTGTGTGACTGATGAAAATGATGATAAATCAAAAGCCTATATAACAGGGAAGTTTGCATTTTAAGTGAAAATAAACCTTGGTGCACTATGTGTTATCTCTTTCCAGGTGAATTATTCCGAAATCCATGTTTAGTTGATGCCAAGACTGCTTAGGAGATATCATTAGACTATAATAGCTTAACGGGGAAGGCAATGGCATCCCACCCCAGTACTTTTGCCTGGAAAATCCCATGGACGGAGGAGCCTGGTAGGCTCCAGTCCATGGGGTCGCTAAGAGTCGGACACGACTGAGCGGCTTCACTTTCACTTTTCGCTTTCATGCATTGGAGAAGGAAATGGCAACCCACTCCAGTGTTCTTGCCTGGAGAATCCCAGGGACAGGGGAGCCTGGTGAGCTTCCGTCTATGGGGTCGCACAGAGTACGACACGACTGAAGTGACTTAGCAGCAGCAGCAGCATAATAGCTTAAGGTTTCTCATGCCCATGTCTCCTTTCACATTGTCTAGTTAGACCCACTCTCCTCTAAGCTCAGAGGTTTGGTCCAGATCCTGTTCTCGTTCTCAGTCTGCAGCACTTTCCTCTCTCACCCCTGTATTTTAAACTAAAATGCAATCACAGACCACATTCCAGCAAGCTCACAGATACCTCCATAAAGCAAAGAGTCCTCATATCAATTCTGACAACTTCATTGATGGTTAGGGAGACCAAATGGTGGAGGGGAAAGAACTTTGGCATCTCATGAACCTGGGCTTTGAGACTCAGCTCCACCACTCACTTCCTTTGTGATTTTGAGCAAGTCACTTAACCTCTCTGAGTCTCAGTTTTCTACTTTTTTAAAGATGAAGGCCATATAATGTATCCCAAAGAGCAGGGGGAAGGAATAAATATTATGAGCTAGGCATGTGGAGAACTTAGCACAATGGCTCATAGTAAGTGCTGTGTAGATATGTCAGTGGTTCTCTGCTGTAGAAAGGTCTTGACTGACTGAAGGGGGAGACTATTTCATCCCATAGTTGCTAGTTTGGGCAACCCTATCAGCTTCTCTGGTTTGAGCAATCACACCAAATTCATGAACCCTAAGAAAGAATGAGTGATTTCCAAGTGTCATTCCCTGCAGTTCTACACATTGGCCTCTCAAAGAATGTAGCTTTTGTCATAACAAGCCAGTCTTCCTGCTGAAGCAGTGATGCCTCCTAACTCAGTAGACCTGAACCGTGTGTCCACAGGAAATGCCCTATCACCAGACTTGTGGGGCTGGGAGGTATTCTTGAGTTCAGAGATGCCACATTCTATCTGCGTAAACTGGCAATTTCCTCTTCTTTGGATGCTCTAGTTCTGTGCAATGGCAGGAATGTATGATCTGATCCCTCATTTCAGTCCCTTTCAAAGAAGACTGGCCAGCACCCCCCACATGCTTGCATTTCAGTTTGCACTCGTCTCCCCTGGTTATCGGGTGCTGGAACGCGTGGGGTGATTCTTCTGCCCCTCAGCCATCCCGTTTCAGGTGCAGCCTGATGAGGTCCGCAGGAGGCTGGAAGCCCAGTGCCGCTAGCACCATCAGCTGCATGGGCTGCACGGACGAAGGCCAGTGAGCATCCTGACAGACCTCTCCGCTCGGGTCGCCTCTGTGGCCAGAGGTCAGCTCTGTCAAGGATCCAGCTCTCTGTCTAGCTCTGAGAAAAGGCGCAGGTGTATCTGGTGACCAGCAGGGCAGGCAGGCAGCCAAAAGATAGTTCTCTCACCCAAGGCAACACAGCCAGCAAACAAGAGATACTTCCTTGTGGAGCGGCTGCATAGCAAACCCACTGAGATGAGTTAAGAAGTCTTACCTGTGGAGCTGTTAATAGCTTCTTTTTAAAAATGTTTATTTCATATTGGACTATTCTTGATTTATTGTGTTAGTTTCAGGCGTACAGCAGAGTGGTTTAGTTATACATACACATAGCCAGAGCTTGCTTCTTCATGCCCATCTCCCTCCCCATGCTTGAAATATGAGTTTGGAGCTCACTTTGTAGTGGAATAAATTATAACTAGATTAGTTATATCTACATCCTAGTTTTTTTTTTTTATCACAGATATGCAAAACTTCTCTTTGATATTGCCTATCTATTTTCTCGACTTGACACGGTTTCGTGGGTAGTAGAAATGAGGACAGGATGCAGAGAGTCCTTAAAGGGTATTCAAAGAATCAGAAAATGAAAACTCAGAAACTTAGGCGCACTCTTCAACTTCTGTTTTCCCTGGGGGGATGGGAAGGGGAAATAGCTCCAATACCTCAGTCATTCCACTTTTATCATAGAGATTGTAGCACTTAATTCCTATGAGGATTTGTAAAATTCTTTTTGCGAGGTTTAGGAAGGATACTATATTCCAGAATTATAAAGTGTATTGACACCTGTAACCATTGAGTTGTTTGGTGGTTTTTAGTGGAGGCATCAGATATGTCTGTGATAAGAAGGAACCCAGGGCTTATTCCTCCTCTGACAGAACAAACAAGTTGACGCAGGCCCAGTTCACAGGAAAGAAATCAGTTCAGAGATCTTGGGTAGGAGAAATCCCATCATAATAGGTCTCATAAAACTAGCTGTCAGCAGTAGAAAAATGCTAAGAAGTGGGGAAGAGGGCAGAGAAAAGTTCTGGAAGGAAGAGTTCAAACTCGTAGCCGTTGTCTAGACAAAGGGGGAGATGCAGGGAAGTGAAAGATGGTACCGAGGGCTTCTGCCTGGGGACTGAGCAACAGGGTTTGCTTGTGTAGACTCTACACAGAGAATCTGATGCATGCCAGATGTACAAAGCATGCCAGCCAAGACTGAAAACAGAACTTTTTTTTTTAATTAAAGTACAATTTAGTTACAATGTTAGTTTCAGGTGTATAACATGCTAATTCAGTGCTCCATTTAAAGTTGCTATAAAATACTGACTGTATTCCCTGTGCTGTATAATATATTCTTGTAGCTTATTTACTTTATACATTGCTATGTTTGTGCCTCTTAATCCCCTACCCCTATCTTGTCCCACTCCCCTCCCTTTAAAGTTCCCTGTAAACAGAACTTTTTTAAAAAAATTTAAACATTTCATTTTCTATTGGGGTGTAGCTGATTAACAATGTTGTGATAGTTTCAGGTAAATAACAAAGGGACTCAGCCATACATATACATGTATCCGTTCTCCCCCAAACTCCTCTCCCATCCAGGCTTCCACATAACACTGAGCAGAGCCCTGGAAATGAAACTTTCAACATTGAACTAGCGCAGGGAAACATCTCAGCTAAGTGATTTTTATATACAAAGCTATGTAGAGGGAGTTCATAGAGGAGAATTCCCACTGCTCAGTCCTACCCGGCAATAATGTCATTCTTGTGTCTTCCATTTTTATTCCTGTCCATGTCAACAAAAAATATTTACCGAGTTACTACCAAGTTAATGCACTGTATTTTGTGTGCTACTTTTTTGGGAAACTAACAGTGGGTCGTAAGGATTTTTCCACATTTCTGCATAGCCTTAAAAATGTGTAACATCACAAACATCTTAAGTAGAGTTTGACTAAGTCATGAAGCCTGGCAAGGCTAGCAATTTAAAACAGGGAGTCAAGTTTCTTGAATGACTTTCAGGAAACTCCTCAGAGAGCAATAAGAACACAATTTGAGCAGATTCAGATAAATATGACAGTGGGTAGATTGTCAGTAAGTTAGCAGCTTGATGTCTTTGGGGACGAGTTTGTGAAGGCACACATAGTGCTGGCCGGGTGGGGGGGCAGTGAACCCTTAGGGTGGATCCAGGTTCACAGCTGAGGGCAGAGGTGGCCACGTGCATGATGGTGAGTCTTCATTCTAACTTTATATGCTGAGCAGTGTCTTATCACTAGTTCCTCTGAAGAAGCTAAGCTTCTGGGCCTCAGAGCTCCTCAAAGAGCCCAAGTGTGTGCACTAAGTCATTTCAGTTGTGTCCGACTCTGCAACCCTGTGGACTATAGTTGGCCAGGCTCCTCTGTCCATGGGATTCTCCGGGCAAGAATACTGGAGTGGGTTGCCATGCCCTCCTCCAAGGGATCTTCCCAAACCAAGAATCAAACCTGCCTCTCTTGTATCTCCTGCATTGGCAGGGGTTCCTGTGCCACCTGAGAATCCCCAAAGAGCCCAAGCTGCTGCTGCTGCTAAGTTGCTTCAGTTGTGTCCAACTCTGTGCGACCCCATAGATGGCAGCCCACCAGGCTCCCCCATTCCTGGAATTCTCCAGGCAAGAACACTGGAGTGGGTTGCCATTTCCTTCTCCAATGCAGGAAAGTGAAAAGTGAAAGTGAAATCACTCAGTCGTGTCCAACTCTTCGAGACCCCATGGACTGCAGCCTACCAGGCTCCTCTGCCCATGGGATTTTCCAGGCAAGAGTACTGGAGTGGGGTGCCATCGCCTTCTCCAAAAGAGCCCAAGAGCCGTGACTGAAAACAAAGATGTTTGATAAAAAATGGATTGGGGAGTCTCAGAGCTGGACGTCTGCGAGGAACATTTTATTTCTCTTCTTACTTCCAGGTGGCTGCCAGTCATCGTCCTCATATTTACTGTGGCTCTGTCTTGCTCTCTTCTCTATTTTATCTCCTTTCCCTTAGTCTTTCTCTATCCTTCAGCCTCAAGAGTCAATGGGCAGCAGTCTTCCAGCTCCATAGAGTGAGTGCTATCCCAGGGAAGCTGAGGCAGAGACCAAGGAGGAATGAACTCAGACCCCACAGAGGGATCCCGTAGGGTAGTAGGAAATAAATTATAGTGTCCCAGGAAACAAGATAACAGTGGTGCTTGTTACACTACTGTATTATTTGGATTTTTTTTAATCAGCAATTCTGTTACACATTAAAACAGTCAAGTTAAAATTTTTTTTAAATTTAAAGGGGCAAGCATCTTGTTTTTCTAAGAGAAAGAAAAGAAGCAACAGACTATCACAGGAAAAGAGGGCATCAGTGATGCCAATGAAAGCAGCAAAAAGATCTTGGACAAGACAGAGTCCTCAGTGCTTCTGAGAAATCTGGTTCTGCACCCAGAGAGAGTGGACAGAAACTAGAGTGCGCAAAAGAACTTTGAGAGAAGTAGTGACTGATGATAAGGAATGGGTCGCTTCAAAACATTAGCTGGGAGGACAGGGAGAGAGGGCAAGAGCAGAAGGAGCCCTAAGGGTTGGGAAAACTTGAGGCACCTGAGAAGAACAAGGAGGGTGCCAATTTCTGAGGTCAAGAGGGAATGTTCCAGAGACAGGAGAGCTGGAAAGAAGGGACCAAGGGAGTGAGGGAGCGCAGGAAAGGGGTCCTGGGGAAAAACACTTTGGATTTTTAAAAACTGTTATTATGGGAAACTACCAGATGTATATAACAGTAGAGGATGGTTGTAATGAACCCCCAGCTAGCCATCACCCCAGCTCCAACAATGAGCAACTCATGATCCAGTTTGTTTCATATCTGCACCAACTATCACCCTTCCTCGGGTTATTCTGAAAGAAGTTCAGGATGAACCCGCACCAGTATTCTTGCCTGGAAGAGGCCATGGACAGAGGACCTGGTGGGCTCTAGTCTATGGGGTTGCAGAGAGTCAGACATGGCTGAGACCCTGAGCGTACATGTATGTTATATAAGTGGTTGTCAAACTGGAGTGAGCAGTGGAATCCCCTGGGGGGCTTGTTAAAGCAGATTGCTGAGCCCCACCCCTAAAGTTTCTGACTCAGCGCGTCTGGGGTGAGGCTGAAAATTTGTATTTCTAGAAGTTTCCAGGTGATACCGATACTGCAAATCCAGGGGCTACACTCTGAGAACCATTGTATTATTTTATTTACATATCTCTCTTTTAAAAAGGACTTCCTTTGTGAAAATAATTTTTGCATTTTGACAGCTTTATTGAGGAACACTTGATATACAGTAAACTGTACATATTTAACGTGTCTTAATTTGAAAAGCTTTGACATATGTTTATATCCTTGAAATCATCATAATTAAGACAAAGAAGACTTCTAGTGCCCCCAAGACTTCTGTGCCCCTTTCTAATTCCTCAGACTGTAGTACCTATCCTACACAGCCCAAGAGCCAGTGAGCTGCGTTGTCATTATAGGTTATTCAGACTTTATAAGAATTTTATCTTTAGGGTCATAAAATATATATCTTTTATGTGTGGTGGCTTTTAGCGTAATCTTCTTGAGATATATCCAATTGTATGTGCATACATAGTTCCCCACCCCCCACCCCAGGACTCACTTATTTAAAACATAATCATGGTGTTACTGTCACTCACAAAAATCATTAATAATTTCTCAATATCACATTTTCCTCATTGTTTTCTTATTTTTCATCCATCAGTTGATATTGATACCCATCATTATCACTAATCTTAAAAATAGATCCCTCAATTTTTTCCTTGGCCTATAGTTGTATTTTTCAGGCAGTCCCCCACCTTTTTTTTTTTTTTTAAAGAATCCTTGCCCACTTTTGAGATCATAGATATATTCTCCTGTAAATATTTCTGCTTGTTTGTTTTGCAGGGTTGCCTTTCACATTCATATCTTTAGTGTCTCTGAAGTTTACCTTTGTTTATGGTGTTTGGAGTTCAAGTTAATTTTTCTCCATCAAGTAAACCAGTTTTCCCTGCACTATCTACTAAGCAGCCTATCCTGTCCCCAGTGATTTGTGGTGTATTCTTTTCCATACATCAGGTACACTCACATCCAAATGCAGAAGCACAGACACAGACGTTTCTGAACACTCTCTGGCTCGTGGTCTGTTTGCACGGTTTTGCAGCAGTACTCTAGTGTCTTGGGCTCAGTTGTAAAGAATTCGCCCGCAATGTAGGAGATGCAAGATACTTGAGTTTGATCCCTGGGTCAGGAACATCCCCTGGAGGAGGAAACAGCAACCCATTCCAATATTCTTGCCTGGGAAATCCCATAGACAGAGGAGCCTGAAGGGCTAGAGTTCATGGCGTCACAAAGAGTTGGACGCAACTGAGTACAAGCACAGAGACGACAGTGTTTTATTACGTGGCCTTGGAGCAGAGAGGGTCGAGTCCTTTCTCTCTATTCTTTTCTCAAAATCAACTCAATTGCAGACTTTGGTTTTATTTTTCCACATATGTTTTTGAATATGCTTTTTTTATTCCCTCAGAATATTCGCTGGAAGTATATTGAAATTGCCTTGAATTTCTAGATTAACTTTGGAAGCATTGGTATCTTTACATGTTAAGGAGTTTTGCTCACCACCATGGCATACCACTTTGTCTATTCAAGTCTTATATTATGAACTTTAATAATTTTACATTTCTCTCCAAAAATTTATTTTGAGCTTTTATGTTAACTTTAAGTGCTTTATATTTTTAAAATTTTTATTTTATATTGAAGTATAGTTGATTTACAGTGTTGTGTTAGTTTCAGGTGTACAGCAAAGTGAATTAGTCATTCATATACACGTCTATTCTTTTTCATATTCTTTCCCCATATAGGTTATTATAGAGTATTGAGTAGAGCTCCTTGTGCTACACAGTAGGTCCTTGTTAATTATTTTAAATATGGCAGTGTGTATATGTTAAGCCCAGCCTTCTAATTTATCCTTCCCCCCACCTTTCCCCTTTTGTAATGATGATTTTGTTTTCTAAATTTATGAGTCTATTTTTGTTTATAAATACGTTTATTTGTATTGTTTAAAAATTATGCGTATAAGTGATATTTGTTGCTCTCTGACTTACTTCATTTAGTATAGTGATCTCTAGATCCATCCATGTTGCTACAAATGGCACTATTGCATTCTTTTTTATGGCTGAGTAATATTCCACCGTGGGCTTCCTAAGTGGTTCAGTGGTAAAGAATCTGCCTGCCAATGCAGGATACATAGGTTGGATTCCTGGGTCAGGAAGATCCCCTGGAGAAAGAAATGGTAACCCATGCCAGTATTCTTATCTGGGAAATCCCATGGATAGAGGAGCCTGGTGAGCTACAGTACATGGGGTTGCAAAAGAGTTGGACACTACTTAGAGACTGAACAAGAACAAGAACAAAGTTCATTGTCTATGATGAACATTTAGGTTGCTTGCATGTCTTGGCTGTTGTAAATAGTGCTGCAACGAACACCGGGGTCCGTGTACCTTTTCAAAGTATGGTTTTCTCTGGATATATGGTTTTCTCCAGATATATTAATTTTTAGGTACTTAATAGCTTCGTTGCTCTTGCGAAAAGTATCTTATTTTCTATTATATATTGTGGTTGAATATTACTGACATAGAGGAATGCTACTGATCTTTATAAGGAGATCTTGTTCCTGATATCCTCACAGACAATAAGTAGTATTTCTAAAAGTTTTTCTATTAATTCTGTGAGGTTTTCCATGTAGGTAATCAATGTAAAATAAGGATACCTTTGTCATTCTCTTTTAAATCCTTACACCTATTACTTTGTCTTCATGTCATATCACACTGGTCAAGACTTTTAGTACTCTAGTATGTTCTGGCAGCTCCAGTTCTTAGGGGGAACTTGGGCCTATCTACACCTGTTATCTCCTTCCTGACCCTATGGGTTCAGTTCAGTTGCACAGTCATGTCCAACTCTTTGTGACCCCATGGACTGCAGCAAGCCAGGCTTCCCTGTACTTCACCATCTCCTGGAACTTGCTCAGACTCATGTCCATTGAATCAGTGATGCCATTCACCCATCTCATCCTCTTTCGTCCCCTTCTCCTCCTGCCTTCAATCTTTCCCAGCATCAGAGTCTTTTCAAATGAGTCAGTTCTTTGCATCAGGTGGCCAAAATGTTGGAATTTCAGCTTCAGCATCAGTCCTTCCAATGAATATTCAGGACTGATCTCCTTTAGGATGGACTGGTTGGATCTCCTTGAAGTCCAAGGGACTTTCAAGAGTCTTCTTGAACACCACAGTTCAAAAGCATCTATTCTTTGGTGCTCAGCATGGTTTAAGGTCTAACTCTCACATCCATACCTAACTACTGGAAAAACCATAGCTTTGACTAGACTGACCTTTGTTGACAAAGTAATGTCTCTGCTTTTTAATATGCTGTCTAGGTTGGTCATGGCTTTTCTTCCAAGGAGAAAGCATCTTTTAATTTCATGGCAGCAGTCACCATCTGCAGTGATTTTAGAGCCCCCCAAAATAAAATCTGTCACTGTTTCCATTGTTCCCCCATCTATTTGCAATGAAGTCATGGGACTAGATGCCATGATTTTCTTTTTTTGAATGTTGAGTTTTAAGCCAGCTTTTTAGCCACAAACTTCATCTTCTGTTGGTGCAGGACTGATTCTGTTTTGTTTTGTCTTATAGTAGAGTTGGGGTAGACATGTAGTGGAGTTGGAGTAGGCAACAATCTGTCCACAAAAATATTGAGGGAAAAAAAGATCCCAAGATGAAAACTTTCCCACCTGTGGCATCTTTCCTCTTCTTCTGTAAATTGCAGTCACAGATACACGTAGCTTGGAACCCAACTATTTCTGTCCTTCTAGAGGCTTCTCACAATTATTACATTAGATGCTCAGATCCAACAACTGCCCCATTTCTGAGGCACTCCCAAAGCTGGGTTGAGGGAAATAGCCAGTAGCCTAAAGTGGATTGCCATTTTATCAGAATCCAGAAGCCAGAGTAATATTTCTCAAATAACTATGAGCATGAGAATGCTTTAATCATAGGCTATTGAAGACCCTCATTGTAAGGTCTTTAACAAGAGCATTCAGAGGTCCTGACATGCTGGTCTTGCCTCCTTTTCCACTTGCCACAACTTATCCCACACTCAAACCACTCTAGGTGATTTCCTTTCCCTGAACATGTGTACTTTAAACCTCATCTGTTTACCATATGGTGACCATACATAGAGTACTCTTATCCTTTCTCCATGTTGAGAAATCCTACTCATTCATCAAGGCTCAGAACAATTCGTCGTTCTTACGAAGTCTTCTCAAGTTCATCGCATGGGGGTGTATCATTTCTGCCCCAGTGCCCTCCATGGCACTTGTCCATCAGATGTGTCTTATAGTTTTTGTTCATTATCTAACGTCCCATTAGCTGTGACCTCCAGAAGGACAAGGACTCTGTTTTATTCTTCTCAATCTCTGTAGCAGTTCTTAATATGCAGTAGACGTTCCATAAATTTTTCTTCATCAAATTAGATTCTAGAGGTTACAAGTTACAGGAAAAAGGAGTCATTTGTCAGGGTGAAGAAATGCTCTTGCCCAATCTTGGCACCAGTAGGAGTGAATGTGAATTTGCAGAGTTGGTGTTCCCTTGAGTAACACTTCAGATCAGATCAGATCAGTTGCTCAGTCGTGTCCGACTCTTTGCGACCCCATGAACCGCAGCACGCCAGGCCTCCCTGTCCATCACCAGCTCTCGGAGGTCACTCAGACTCACATCCATCGAGTCAGTGATGCCATCCATCCATCTCATCCTCTGTCGTCCCCTTCTCCTCCTGCCCCCAATCCCTCCCAGCATCAGAGTCTTCTCCAATGAGTCAACTCTTTGCATGAGGTGGCCAAAATACTGGAGTTTCAGCTTTAGCATCATTCCTTCCAAAGAAATCCCAGGGCTGATCTCCTTCAGAATGGACTGGTTGGATCTCCTTGCAGTCCAAGGGACTCTCAAGAGTCTTCTCCAACACCACAGTTCAAAAGCATCAATTCTTCGGCACTCAGCCTTCTTCACAGTCCAACTCTCACATCCATACATGACCACAGGAAAGACCATAGCCTTGACTAGGTGAACCTTTGTTGGCAAAGTGATGTCTCTGCTTTTGAATATGCTATCTAGGTTGGTCATAACTTAGCAACATGCAAATAGGAAAAAGAGACACTGTAAACTCCTAGTCATTCTCTATACTATCTGATAAATTGTCTGAGTGCTGTACTAACAAGCGTTTAACCTGTGCAGTGCTGAGCAGCTATTCAGAATGAAATGTACCTGGGAAGTCTAAAGCACGTACTGGCAGTTGTGGAAGTTAGCGCGCAGACTGACATTCCTGGGTCTCTCTGCTCCTGCATACTACTCCTACTTAACACCATGAGGTAGGTATCTTTACAGACAGCCCTTGAAATGTACCTATTTCTTTACAGGTAAAGATTATGAGATAATTGGAAATTTACTTTGAAAATAGTATCTTTCCTTTCAATAGGAATTTCCAATAAGTGGGAAAGATAAGTCGTTTTATGGAGGAGATTTGAAAAAGATAAATGAGGAGACTGAAGTAAAATTAATGTTTGTATTGTTCCTCTTTTGAATAATATATAGCAGCTTCTTCTGTGTGTTTATCCCTTTTGCATTCCTGGAAAACGGGTAAAGAAAGTATTATTATCATTTTAGTATAAACTGAGATGAAGAGAAATTAAGTTTATTTTCTTCAGTAGATCGTTGGAGCAATGGCTGTTAGTTTGTTCATACCTCCTTGGATCCACCCCGTTGAATCACACCTTTCCCATTGACTCAGGCTTGGCCCTGTAACTTGCTTTGGCCAATAAAACAAGGGCAAATGTGTCACAAGCAGAAAATTTTAGGTGCTTGCAGGGATTTCTCTGGTCATCCAGTGGTTAATCCACCTGCCAATTCAGGGGACACAGGTTCAATCTCTGGTCAAAGAACTAAGATACCACATACTGTGGAGCAAGTCAGCCTGTGCGCCACAACTACTGGACTGAGCCCAGTGCTGCAACTACTGAAGCCTGTGTGCCCTAGAGCCTCTGCTCCATAGCAAGAGAAGCCACTGCAAGAAGTCTGCACTCCACAACAAAGAGCGTGCCCCACTTGCCACAACTAGAGAAAGCCTGAGCACAGCAACAAAGACCCAGCACAGCCAGAAATAATTAATTTAAAAAATTAAGTGTTTACATATTGAAGCTTGCCTTCTCTTCCTGGGCTTTGGTACCCAGAGACCTTCATGGTGAGACCACCATGTGAAGCTGGAGGAGAAGAGATCACGTAGGGCAGAGATGTCATCCCAGCTGAGTCCCGCTTGGCCAACCAGCCTATCAATCTCCAGGTATGTGAGTAGACCAGCCAGCTCCGGATGAGCCACCTTCAGACCTCAGAGATCCACCACACCAACCTAGATCAGATTACTGTTCAGATGACTTATGGAATCATGAGAAATAATATGTTTGCTATTTTAAGCCACTTAGGTTCCAGGTGGTTGGTGACACAGCAAAATTAAATGGTACATTTCCCAAGAAAGCCTCATCAGATTAGATCTCGAAGTCTTGGTGCTTAGGTTCACATTCAATTACTGCTACTCTTCTAGTCAAAGGTCAAGTTGAGATATGCAGATCTTAAGAATATTATTTTGTATCTTAGGTATGATCAAGCCTCTTCATGAATTTCTCATGGTCAAAGGCCATGCTTTGATTTTCTCAGCACATTGCTTTAGCTGTAAAATATGCTCAGTGAGGGATATAACTTTTCTGAAAAGGAATGAAAGTTTAGTGTTTATGAGGCTGGATAAACCTCTATGTGGTATGTTTAACTCTCAAAATGTATATGGGGCACAGATATTTCTAGTTATAAAGATTTTAGACTAAGATTCTTTCCTAAGAGAGAAAGCAGGGACCATTGTTTTGTTCCCAATCCTAAACCAAGATCTTGCAGAGCCTCCTGTCTGAACAACTTCAGGCGTTCACATTGAGGTCTATGTGCACAGAACCCCTCACCACCACCCCTCTCCCCCGCCCCGAGTTGTGCAGTGCACAACTTATGTGCTGTACATGAGACCACTTCTTGGCACATAGTAAATGTTGAATGAATGAACGGGCAAGCAAGTGACTGAGTGTGTGTATGTGCAGACATAACCATGTTTGTGGCGTTTAGGAGAGCTTTCACTGGAAAGAAAAACAAACCAAATTAGAATGAGTATCCCTCTTTAGTGGACTCCCAGAGCACAAACTGTTTTGCTTTTTGTGTGACAGAATTCAGAAAGAGCCAAATACATTGTATAGGTCAGATACAGATTCAAAGATGAAACTTTCACCACATTTTGCAGGTCAAAAAGATTAAAACTCATTTTGGTTAATGGTGACACCTAGTGGTGTATCAAAACTGTGGGTTTTCCTTGGAGTACAGTATTTTGTTTTACAAGGGAAGGTGAACAAGTCCTTAGGGTATTGGACCCCTGCTCCCTTCGCAGACTAGGGAGTTGAGGCCCCCAGGCCTCCCAGGGTCAGCGCAGGTAGGATGCCGTCCTGGAATTTACCGCCCCAGAGTCTGTTCCAGTGGTGCTATTGCCGAGACCTCAGAATAAATGCCAGCAGTGTGGGCACTTCTGGTAGCACAAAGTTACTCACTGACACTTAAGACTGTTCTCAACGGTCTACCTTTCCATCACATCTTACTCTTTTTCCATCTTCTTCCCCTGTGTCTACGTGTCCTTTTTATTCTCTTCCCTTCTCCTTCCCTTCTGGCAAGACTCAACGGCTTCTCTCTTCTTGTCACTCGCCTCCCTTCTTTCCTCATCTGCTTTGACTTTCCCCTCCTTTATTTTCTCACCTCTTTTCATTCCCTTCTCTCTATGTTCATTGATGCCTCCCAAGGATGGTGCACTGTCTGTGCTGGGGACCACTAACCCATGTGGCTATATAAACTCAAATGAACAAATCCCTCAGTCACACTAGTCACCCTTCAAGTGCTCAGTAGCACCGGTGGTTGCCCTCTCGGACGGTGCAGAACGTGATCCTGTCCACTGTTGCAGAAGATCCTCCAGGAAGGTCCTGGCCCAGTGTCTGGCTGCCCTACGTCTCCAGTCTCTCATCCCTTTCCCTTCTCGGCCCCTCTTATGTCAGTGGTTCTTGAATAGTCTGCATTCTGTTCCTCTCTCTCCCTCCCTGCTCACTCCACTTTATTTGGTGACTTTTGTTTTCTGTATGTTGTTATATAAACTTGTCAAGGTGACCTTGCCAAGTAAAAAAATATATAATCATATTGGACAGTTCACCAGGGCAGTGAATGATTCATAGCATCATGTTTTCCATGCGTTGGGACACCTCAAAATATTTTTAAACTCAACACATCAACACAGCATTTAAAACAATTATACCTCAGACCTCTTTTTCTTCTTTTTTTTTTAATCCACAGGTTTCTACCTTTCTGTCTTGAGTTTAAGTATTTTTAAAAGTAAAAAAATACAACTTGCAATGCCTGAAAAAAATACACATTTTGTGTGTAGAATGGCTTTGAAATAATACACAGGAAACTAGTTACAGATTGGCATTGGTTGGGATGGAATGAAATTTACTTCTTGTTGTATACCCTTTTATAGTATTTGAGTTTTTACCAGATTTTTATGTGTGTTCAACGCTTATTGAATTGAATACTGTGTTACTTTTGAAATTAAAAATACTATCTGAAAATGTCACATCAAGAGGATCAAACAAAAATGGCCCATGAAAATGAGCTCTCAGAAAAGGTAGCATTTGAATGAACCTTCAGGGCTTTGGGTGGTGATGGTCTCTTAGGACTGCATTAAATTTAGATTTATATCCAGTGATAATTTGCCAAGAATCAGAATGCCCTGAAAAAAATTCCCCTCCTGACTGCTGATAGAGATTGATATTAAAAAGAGAGCCTTCCTGGGACTTCTTTGGTGGTCCATTGGTCAAGAATTCACCTTCCAGTGCAGTGGGTGCAGGTTAGATACCTGGCTGAGGAGCTAAGATCCCAGTGCCTCATGCACGCATGCTACGTCACTTCAGTTGTGTCCAACTCTCTGCGACGCTATGAACTGTAGCCTGCTAGGCTCCTCTGTCCAGGGGATTCTCCAGGCAAGAATACTGGAGTGAGTTGTTATTTCTTCCTCCAGGGGATCTTCCCCACCCAGGGATAGAAACCCAGTCTCCTGCATCAGCAGGTGGATTCTTTACCACTAGTGCCATCTGAGAAGCCCCAGATGCCTCGGGGCCAAACCCAAAACATAGAAACAATGTTGTAACAAAATTCAATAAAGACTTTAAAAGTGGTCCACAGTTTTAAAAAATCTTAAAGAAAAAAAAAGAGCCTTCCTTTTTCTTCCCACCCATCATTGGGAGCCTAGCCCTTTGGTGCCCAGCTCCAAAGGGAAAACACTAATACCCAACAAGCTTCCTTTCTGGCGTCTACTCATCCACTTCTCTTTCAGTAAGACCTTGATGAATAATATGAAAGTTACCCTTTCTCTTCCTTTTCCTTGTCCCTCCCGGGCTAATAATCATGGTTACTTGACCTTCTTCGTATCACTGGATCTTCAAGGAAGAAAAGGTGAAACCTGAGATCTTGCATGACTTCAAAACTGGTTTCAGCCCGAATGTACTTCAAAACTTGGATTTCTGTGGCATTTACGGTAGAGACTTGGGGTTCTTTAAAAAGAGGTTTGAGAATCTGCATACCCATAAGATATGTGACAGCCGTGCTGCCAATTTGAGAAAAAGGGAAAGTGAGGCCGAGCACAGTAAATTTTGTGCGAGCTGGGATTCACAGTGTTGTTGACTTGCCCTAAGACCACATGGCGTCCAGACCGTGTAATCATATGCCCAGACTGAACTGTAGCATCTCTGTGTGCATTCATCTAAATAAAGCGCCACCCAGACCATGCCACCAAGGGGAATTGGTCTGTGGTTCTCTCTGACTGTGGACTGCTATGGTGCCAGCCTGGCCTCGGGAGGAATCATGGTTCCCCTAAAAGAGCAAAGGTTTAAGCTCTGACTCTGTGGGACATGCAGGAGTCAGTTTCTAATGAAAGGCTCTCTGGTACTTTATGTTGGGAATACAGATAGCAGCCCATCCCTTCAGCAGAGGACCAGCACTGTGCTTACTCCAAGGAACGCTGGCCATGGGAAATGGAAAGCTCAGGATCCTCAGTGCTACAAGGGCCCTTAAAGTGTGTCTAGTCTACTTTTGCATTTTAGAGAGAGGAAAACTGATGCCCCAAAAGGTTAGGAAGTAAAGTGAGCTTCCTAAGGTTACATCAGGGGTTTACAGGGCTGGAGCTTCCCGCCAGGCTCCGCAGCCAAGTGGGGGCTGCCTCCACTCTGCCATCCCAGCAACCCTGCAGACTCTGCCTCTAGTCTTGTGGAAAGATACAAACTTACCTTCACAGCGTGCACTCACTAACAGGAAGCTGACATATCAAGGATTCCTCAGTATGTATTCCATCAGATTTTGAAGGTACACTGGTGCTAATACAATAGCTCCCAGCCACAGGTGGCTACTGAGCTCTTGAAATGTGGGTAGCACAGATTAGCATGTGCTCTAACTGTGAAATGTACATCAGATTTTGAATACTTGGTGTGAAAAATTAGGAACTGTTTCATTGATCATTTTGAAACTAAGTACATATTGAAATGATAATGTTTTAGATGTATGAGGTTTGTTTTAGACATATGAGGTTAAATATGTTATTGAAAGTACCTTTTTCTTTTTACTTTTTACAATGTGGCTGCCAGAACATTTATTTTTGGCTGTGCTGGGTCTTCTTCGCTGCCCGGGCTTTTCTCTAGTTGCAGTGAGGAGGGGCTACTCTCTAGATGAGGTGTGCAGTCTTCTCATTGCAGTGGCTTCTCTTGTTGCAGAGCAGGGCTCTAGGGGGTGTTGGGCTTCAACAGTTGCTGCTCCCAGGCTCTAGAGAACAGGCTCAATAGTTGAGGCACCCAGGCTTAGTTGCTTCATGGCATGTAGGATCTTGCTGATCAGGGATCAAACCCGTGTTTCCCGCATTGGCAGGTGGACTCTTTAAAACTGAGCCACCGGGGAAGCCCCTGCCAGAACATTTAAAATGACATTTGGGCTCACATTACATTTCTGTTGGAGAACTTGGAGATAGAGGTTATAGAGCCTGCCTTTGCTTTGAATCTTAGACATTGTATTACAGCAGAATCATCTCATGTATACTCATTTGCCATACGTACACTGGAAGGATGGAAAGAGGGAGAGACAGACATAGACAGATAGAGGGAAAGAGGTGAATGGAACAGTGACTGTGTGGGTGCCCTGAGTGGGTGTGAAATGGACGGAATGTTCCATTGTCCCCTCAGAGGTCCCAACCCTTGTTCTCTCATAGAGTGAGTACAGTTGGCCCACCATATCCACAGGTTCCCCATCCAGGGATTCAACCAACCTTGGATTGAAAATATTTGGAAAAAATTTCCAAAAAGCAAAACATGAATCGGCTGTGTGTCACAACTGTTTACATAGCATTTACATTGTATCAGGTATTGTAAGTAATCTAGAAGTGATTTAAAGTATACGGGAGGACACGAGTAGGTTATGCAAATACTTTGACATTTTATGTAAGGGACCTGAGCATCTGTTGATTCCAGTGTCCACAGAAGGTCCTGGAACCAATGCCCCATGAATCCTGAGGGACAGCTATATCGCCCCTCTCTATTATTATTTTTATTGTCTTACAAATACACATCTCTGTTTTGATATCGGGGAAGGCAATGGCACCCCACCCCAGTACTTTTGCCTGGAAAATCCCACGGACGGAGGAGCCTGGTAGGCTCCAGTCCATGGGGTCGCTGAGAGTCGGACACGACTGAGCGACTTCACTTTCACTTTTCACTTTCATGCATTGGAGAAGGAAATGGCAACCCACTCCAGTGTTCTTGCCTGGAGAATCCCAGGGACAGGGGAGCCTGGTGAGCGTCCGTCTGTGGGGTCGCACAGAGTCGGACGCGACTGAAGCGACTTAGCAGCAGCAGCATCAGAGATACCTAACCTCAGGATCCGAAAACAAGTTTAGAGTTTTTAGTATATTGAACATATTTAATAGAAGTGAAGTTAAAAATATGTCATCGAGCTCAGTTTTGTGATTCATTAGAACACAGTTCAGCAAACTTTGGCTTGTGGGCCAAATTTGTCCAGCTGCCTTTAATTTTTACAGTCAGCCAGCCAAGAATGGTTTTTACATTTTTATTTATTTTTACTAATTCTTGACTTGGAGTATTGTTGATTTACAGTGTTGTGTTTGTTAGTTTCTGCTGTACAGCAAAATGAGTCTGTTATAATGACTTGTATCTTACTTTTCTAAGAATAGAGTCCAGTGGGTTACTACCTGAGCCAACATGGGTAAACCTCAAAAACCTGACCCTGAAGATAAAAAGCAAGTTGGAGTTGCATATGGATGATTCAGTTTACATAAAATTGTGAAACTGCAGAGCTGTATACTAAATGTGGACATACATACATACATGATAAACACCAATTAGCAACAATGACTCCATCTGGAGGCAGAGGGAGGAGAATGCTATTGAGGAGGGGCTTTCATTTTACCTGTAATAATCTTGATATTTATTTTTTATCCTTTGTGTAGACTGGAAATATTTCATAACAAAAATGCTTTAACAACAAAAGATGGTGCTTTAAAATGCATGCTTTTCACACAATGTTTAAGTAGTTGAAAGAAAGAAAGAAAAGAAAAGTGAAGTCACTCAGTCATGTCTGACTCTTTGCAACCCCATGGATTGTAGCCCACCAGGCTCTTCCATCCGTGGAATTTTCTAGGCAAGAGTACTGGAGTGGGTTGCCATTTCCTTCTCCAGGGGATCTTCCTGACCCAGGGATCGAACCCTGGTCTCCCACATTGCAGGGAGACACTTTACCGTCTGAGCCACCAGGGAATCCCAGATAGTTGAAGAGACAGCATATATTTTTTATGTATATTTGTTTCATTTGCCTAATTTGCCTAATACTTTTTTTGCCTAAAAATTTTGGAAATTCCTAGACTGTCCACTATTTACCCCTTTAAAAAGCCCACTTCTTTCTTCCCCCCATGGGCTAGAGATAACTTTTTTATTATTTAAAGTTTTTTTTACATTTTAATTGAAAAATAACTGACATACAATATTATGGTCATTTCAGGTACATAATATAGTGATTTGATATTTACATACATTATGAAATGATCACCACCACAAGTCTAGTAAACCATCCCTATGCAAAGTTACTACAGTATTATTGACCATATACCTTATGCCATATATTATATCCCCATGGCTTATTTATCTTATAACTGGATATATATATACCTCTTAATTCCTTCACCTGTTTCACCCACCCCTCACCCTCCCTCCCCTCTGGCAGTCGCCTGTTTATTTTCTGTGTCTATGAGTCTATTTTTGCTTCATTTTATTTGTTTTTTAGATTCTACATAAGTGATATAGTGTTTGTCTTTCTCTGTCTGACATTTCACTTATAATACACTCTAAATGCATCCACTGGTGTTTCAGATGGCAAGAGTCCTTTTTTTTTTTTTCAATAGCTGATAATTATACTGGAATAATTAATATTCCATTCTGTGTGATATATCACCCGATATCACACCTGATATCTTGATCCATTCATCTATGGATTTACACTTAAGTTGCTTCCATATCTTGTTCCCTGTAGTTCAGGTGGTAAAGAATCTGCCTGAAATGCAGGAGACCTGGGTTTGATCCCTGGTCAGAAAGATCTTATGGAGGAGGAAACGGCAACCCACTCCAGTATTCTTGCCCAGAGAATTCCAGGAGCCTGGTGTGCTACAGTCCATAGGGTCCCAAAGAGTTGGACATAACTAAGCGACACACACACACACACAGACACACACACCTTTTCAAATTAGTGTTTTTGGCTTCTTTTCCAGAAGTGAAATTTATGGGTCATATAGCAGTTCTAGTTTTAATTATTTGAGGAATCTTCACACTGTTTTCCATACTGGATGCACAAATTTACAATTCTACCAACAGTGTACAAGGGTTCCCTTATCTCTGCACCCTCATCAGCATTTGTTATGTGTTGTTGTCTTGATGATAGCCATTCTGACAAGCGTGAGATGCTATATCATTGTAGTTTTGATTTCCATTTGCCTGATGATTGATAAGTATAAATACCTGGAGTAACAGGCAAATGTGGCGTTGGAGTACAGAATGAAGCAGGACAAAGGCTAATAGAGTTTTGCCAAGAGAATGCACTGGTCATAGCAAACACCCTCTTCCAACAACACAAGAGAAGACTCTACACATGGACATCACCAGATGGTCAACACTGAAATCAGATTGATTATATTCTTTGCAGCCAAAGATGGAAAAACTCTATACAGCCATCAAAAACAGGACCAGGAGCTGACTGTGGCTTAGATCATGAACTTCTTATTGCCAAATTCAGACTTAAATTGAAGAAAGTGGGGAAAACCACTAGACCATTCAGATATGACCTAATCAAATCCCTTATGATTATACAGTGGAAGTGAGAAATAGATTTAAGGGACTAGATCTGATAGAGTGCCTGATGAACTATGGACGGAGGTTCGTGACATTTTACAGGAGGCAGTGATCAAGACCATCCCCAAGAAAAAGAAATGCAAAAAGGCAAAATGGTTGTCTGAGGAGGCCTTACAAATAGCTGTGAAAAGAAGAGAAGAAGCTAAAGGCAAAGGAGAAAAGGAAAGATATACCCATTTGAATGCAGAGTTCCAAAGAACAGCAAGGACAGATAAGAAAGCCTTCCTCAGTTATCAATACAAAGAAATAGAGGAAAACAATAGAATGGGAAAGACCAGGGATTTCTTCAAGAAAATCAGAGATACCAAGGGAACATTTCATGCAAAGATGGGCTCAATAAAGGACAGAAATGGTATGGACCTAAAAGCAGAAGGTGTTAAGAAGAGGTGACAACAATATGCAGAAGAATGATATAAAAACGATCTTCATAAACCAGATAACCACAATGATGTGATCACTCACCTAGAGCCAGACGTCCTGGAATTCAAAATCAAGTGCGCCTTAGGAAGCATCACTACGAACAAAGAGAGTGGAGGTGATGGAATTCCAGTTGAGCTATTTCAAATCCTAAAAGATGATGCTGTGAAAGTGCTGCACTCAATATATCAGCAAATTTGGAAAACTCTGCAGTGGCCACAGGACTGGAAAAGGTCAGTTTTCATTCCAATCTCAAAGAAAGGCAATGCCAAAGAATGTTCAAACTACTGCACAATTGCACTCATCTCACACACTAGCAAAGTAATGCTCAAAATTCTCCAAGCCAGGCTTCAACAGTACATGAACCATGAACATCCAAATGTTCAAGCTGGTTTTAGAAAAGGCAGAGGAACCAGAGATCAAATTGCCAACATCCGCTGGATCATGGGAAAAGCAAGAGAGAGTTCCAGAAAAACATCTCCTTTATTGACTATGCCAAAGCCTTTGACTGTGTGGATCACCACAAACTGTGGAAAATTCTTCAAGAAATGGGAATACCAGACCACCTGACCTGCCTCCTGAGAAATCTGTATGTGGTCAAGAAGCAACAGTTAGAACTGGACTAGTTCCAAATTGGGAAAGGAGTACATCAAGGCTGTCCATTGTCATCCTGCTTATTTAACTTATATGCAGAGTACATCATGAGAAATCCTGGAATGGATGAAGCACAAGCTGAAATCAAGATTGCTGGGAGAAATATCACTTACCTCAGATATGCAGATGACACCACTCTTATGGCAGAAAGCAAAGAACTAAAGAGCCGCTTGATGAAAGTGAAAGAGGAGAGTGAAAAAGTTGTCTTAAAGCTCAACATTCAGAAAGCTAAGATCATGGCATCTGATCCCATCATTTCATGGCAAATAGATGGGGAAACAGTGGAAACAGTGACAGATTTTATTTGGGGGGGCTCCAAAACCACTCAGATGGTGACTGCAGCTATGAAATTAAAAGATACTTACTCCTTGGAAGAAAAGTTATGGCCAACTTAGCATATTAAAAAGCAGAGACATTACTTTGCCAACAAAGGTCCATCTAGTCAAAGCTCTGGTTTTTCCAGTAGTCATGTATGGATGTGAGAGTTGGACTATAAAGAAAGCTGAGCACCGAAGAATTGATGCTTTTGAACTGTGGTGTTGGAGAAGACTCTTGAAAGTCCCTTGGACTGCAAGGAGATCCAACCAGTCCATCCTAAAAGAAATCAGTCCTGAATATTCATTGGAAGGACTGATGCTGAAGCTGAAACTCCAATACTTTGGCTACCTGATGCGAAGAGCTGACTCATTTGAAAAGACCCTGATGCTGGAAAGATTGAAGGTGGTAGGAGAAGGGGACAACAGAGGATAAGATGGTTGGATGGCATCACTGACTCAATGGACATGAGTTTGAGTAGGGTCTGGGAGTTGGTGATGGACAGGGAAGCCTGGCATGCTATAGTCCATGGGGTAACAAACAGTTGGACATGACTGAGTGATCTGAACTGAACTGATGATTTATAACTTTGAGCATCTTTACATATGCCAGTTAGCCGTCTGTATGTCTTCTTTGGACTCTCTATTTGGATCCTCTGACCATTTTTTAAATTGCATTATTTTTTTGATGTTGAGTTTTATGTGTTCTTAGTATAATTTGGATATTAACCCCTCTTTGGAAATATTATTTGTAAATATCTTCTCCCATTCAGTAGGCTGCCTGTTTGTTTGTTGATAGTTTCCTTTGCTGTGCAAAAGTTTTTTAGTTTGAGGAAATCCTATTTGTTTATTTTTGCTTTAGTTTCCCTTGCCCAAGGAGGCAGATCCAAAAAATATTACTAAGACCAATGTCAAAAAGCTTACTGCTTATGTTTTCTTCTAGTTTTATGGTTTCAGGTCTTACATTTAAGTCTTTCATCCATGTTGAATTTATTTTTGTGAATGCTATGAGAGAGTAGTCCAGTTTGATTCTTTTGTATGTAGCTGTCCAGTTTTCTTAACACCATTTATTAAATAGCCTATATATTCCTCCTTGTATATTCTTGCCTCCTTTGTCATAGATTAATTGGCCACATAAGTGCCGTTTCATTTCTGGGCTTGCTATTCTGTTCCATGGATCTGTGTTTGTGCTAGTACCATACTGTCTGATGACTGTAGCTTTGTAGTATAGTTTGAGATCAGGGAGCATAATATCTTCAGCTTTGCTCTTATTTTTCTAAAGGTCAATTTGGCTATTCAGGGTCTTTTGTGTTTCCATACAAATTTTAGAATTATTTGTTTTAGTTCTATGAAAAATGCCATTTGGTATTTTTATAGGGATTGCACTGAATCTGTAGATTTTAATTTGTTTTTCTGATAGTTTGTTATTAGTGTATAGAAATGCAACAGATTTCTATATATTAATTTTGTATCCTATAATTTTACTGCATTTGTTTATTCCAGTAGTTCTTTGTGCATCTTTAGGATTTTCCATATATAATATAATGACATCTGCACACAGTGACAGTTTTACTTCTTCCTTTCCAATTGGAATCCTCTTATTTCTTTTTCTTTTCTGACTGTTGTGCCTAGGACTTCTAATACTATGCTGATTGAAAGTGGCAAGAGTGGTCACCCTTGTTCCTGACCTTAGAAATTTTTCAGCTTTTCACCATTTACTATGATGTTGGCTGTGGATGTGTCATAATAGACTTTATTATGTTGAAATATGTTCCCTCCATATGCACTTTGTTGAAAGTTTTTTTTTTTTAATACCACAAATGGATGTTGAATGAAAAGCCCATTTCTAATCTGTATCCTGAATATGGGGAACACCCAAAGGGAGTAATTTGCCTCTAAGGTCTAAGGAACTAGTTCTCTTTAACACGCACATACTTAGATTTATATACACACATACTCTCTCTCACAGTGACTTGAGGATGCCGTGTTGTTCACTTATATATTGTTGTTTAACCATCCCAAAAGCTGAGTGGCTTAAAACAAAATGATTTCTTATTTTTTGCACTATTGTGGACCTCCTGGGGGGTGGTTCTGCTGGTATCACCTGGGCTCATGCAAGCAAAAGGTCTCACCTGAGTTCACGATGCCCCCACTCATGTCTGGCAGGTGGTCCTGGATTCTCCTTCAGGTGGCCTTTCACCCTCCTGCAGGATGGACTGGCTTCTTAAAAGATAGTCTCAGTGCAGCATTCCAAGTGATAGAAGCAGAAGCTGTAAGTCCTCTTAGGCTCTGTGCCCCTAAACTCACAGGATGCCAGATCTGCCCCCTGTTATTGGTCAAAACAAGTCACAAGTTCAGCCTAGATTCAAAGGGTAGGAAAATAGACTCCACTTCTCGATGAGAAGACCTGCAGAGAATCTGTAGCCAGATTTCATCCATCACACACATATATTAAAATATTCATTTAAGACTGAAATATACACAATATACAGCAAACCTAGAAAACATAGCCTAAATTTCCTTAACTGGTGAAAAGAAAAAATGTCTATGACTAAACTGTTCTTCCAAATTCAGAAGTTTTCACTCTTTTTAAATCTAGAGAATGTTCTTTCATTATTGTCATTCAGTTACTAAGTCATGTCCAACTCTTTTCAACCCCATGGACTGCGGCATGCCAGGTTTCCCTGTCCTTTACTATCTCCCAGAATTTGCTCAGATTCATGTCCATTGAGTAAGTGATGCCATCGAACCATCTCATCCTCTGTCGCTGCCTTCTCTTCCTGTCTTCAATCTTTCCCAGAATCAGGGTCTTTACCAGTGAGTCAGCTCTTTACATCAGGTGGTCAAAGTACTGGTGCTTCAGCATCAGTCCTTCCAATGAATAGTCAGAGTTAATTTCCTTTAGGATTGACTGGTTTGATCTCCTTGCTGTTCAAGGGACTCTCAGGAATCTTCTCTAGCACCACAATTCAAAAGCATCAATTCTTCAGTCCTCAGCCTTCTTTATGGTCCAACTCTCACATCCATATATGACTACTGGAAAACCATAGCTTTGACTATATGAACTTTCGCTGGCAAAGTGATATCTCTGCTTCTTAATATGCTGTGTAGGTTTGTCATAATTTTCCTTCCAAGGAGCGAGCATCTTTTAACTTCACAGTTGCGGTCACCATCCACAGTGACTTTGGAGACCAATAAAATAAAATCTGTCACCGCTTCCACTTTTTCCCCTTCTATTTGTTCTTTTTTTAATGCAAGAATGAAAGAGGTGAAATTGACTATCTTTGGAGGGAATGATGAAACACAGACCTGAAAACTGTCTCCAGCAGGGAACATCTGTTACCACTTAATGTATAACTGTGTAAGCCCCAGACAATTAAGAACGGATGGGATTTTTGTAGTTTGTGACTTTTATTAAGTACCATCTACTTCTAAATCAATTTTTAGTTGATGTGGAATATTGTGTTTTAGGAAGATAATTTGAAGGGCACAAAATAAAACTAAGAGGAATAGAAATGAGTACAACTTGAGGCAGCTGCAACAGGAGAGCAAGTAGAGGGGACTCTGCCTCTGCCTAAGTGAAGCTGGGTATTAACCAGATGTTATTTGCATTAAGAGCGACTGAAAATGTCAGTTTTGTACCACAAATGCATGGAAGAAAAAGAGGAAAGGGAACACAGAGTAGGAGAATATTAAATGCTAAAAAAGTGCAATTTGTATAAAAGCTTTACTTCCAAGAAAGAATTCATATAATTTTGGAAGAAGCTGTTCTGGAACAACTGCTGTTTTATTCCCTAAAACCTAGCCTCAATATGGGAGACTGTAGTCAGATAAAGAAACGTGTCCTAAAAATGATTTATACACTCAGGCATCAGGAAACTCACTGATAAGAGAGAATATGTGATTTTTTTGAGCAGAAAATGACTGATGGACCCCAGCAATTCAAAGAGCATGCAGTTGGGACTTCCTTGGTGGTCCAGTGGTTACGACTTCGCCTTCCAAGGAGGTGTGGCTTCACACCTCCATTCCTTGGTCAGGGAGCTGAGATCCCACATGCCTCAGGGTGAAAAAACCAAAACATAAAACAGAAGCAATACTGTAACAAATTCAATAAAGACTTTAAAAGTCTTTTAAAAAACAAAGCAAAAAACAAAGAGCATAGAATAAAATCAAGGGCTCGTTGGGCCAGGCTGAAAACAAGAGAAAAACATAAGCCAAGTGAAAATAGTCTGATTTGAAGGCTGTGGAGGAGTTATCTGTACATGCAAGAACCTACCCACTCCCTCTTCACCACAGTCTTGGGAAAGTGTTAACTGGCCTTCTAAAGAATGAGAAACGGGAAAGAAAAACCCTGTGACTTAACCAACCTGGACAAACAGCCCAAATGGGGCTGTTCGTAATGTGTTGCAAGGCATTCTGGGTAGGGAAGATTAAGAGCCTGTGGCTGCTTTGGGGTCTTGGCCTTACTAGCTCTTTGACCTTGGGTGAGTCGTATATTATCTCTGAACTTCAAGTTTTTAATCTGTAAAATGGGAGCCTAAGGAAGTGTACACAGCATGCCTAGCAATCAGTAAAGCCTGGGTACTTAAAAATAACTCCTCAGTAAATTCCTGTTATCCCCTTTGGGAGGGTGAAGCTCCTGCTAGTTAGTCCAGTTTCCTGTCTCCTGGCCGGTCCTAACATTGAAGCTCACATGAGACAGGCCTTGATTCAAGCATAGCAGCTTCGGGACTCCCAGAGGGACTGGTGAATAGCTCTCCTTCTGGCCAGGATCCACCTGTCCCCACGTGGCAAACCTCAGTATAGCTTCAGTTTTTAGACATCTTGTTGCCTTAAGAGGCTCAGTAGATTTCCAAGTGTTGCCTGTGTTGCTGCATCTGTGTTTCACTCCAGATATAAAATGCTAACTTTTCAGATGTGCATTTTCCTTCCCAAGAAGCCTTTAAAAGGAATATAGATATTCATTCATTTGAGTGCTTTTTGCCAGGAGACAAGAGAGTGAAGGGAATAATCTGCTGAGTTTTATTTTGAAGCAAAGATAGTCTTTAGCAGTGGTTGAATTCACTTAATATTTATTGAACATTTATTATGTGCTAGACAGATACAAGTGCTCAATTGAGACAAAAAAGTAAAACACAGTCCCTGTCCTTGAAGAGTTTATGGTCCAAAACTAGTATATTGTAATAATTACATTCAGGCCATAATGTAATAAGGATCACAAACCAAGTAGGGACAAGGTGAATCAGGGATTGTGAAGGGAGGGTAGCATTTTTGGGTAGATTTTTATTATATCACCAGCATTCTAATAAAAACAGTACCCTAAGAAGTATTTTCCTTTCTCTGTGTTCCTTTGCACATCTTTATTCATACATATATGTGATTTTTATAGTATCTTCACGGTACAGTTTTATGCTCTCATAAGCATTATGTGATAAGCACTTCCTTTTGCTAATAGTTTTCATCGTATTTTCCATCTGGTGGTGAAAGTAATTTCCTTTATAGGCCCCTGGTGTGGGATAGTTGGGCTGTTTCTCCCGTTTCTTTGCAGTTAGCAATTATGATGTAAGTATGAAAGTGAAAGTTGCTCAGTCCTGTCCGACTCTTTGCGACCCCACGGACCAAACAGTCCATGGAATTCTCCAGGCCAGAATATTGGAGTGGGTAGTCTTTCTCTTCTCCAGGGGATCTTCCCAACCCAGGGATTGAACTCAGGTCTCCCGTATTGCAGGTGGATTCTTTACCCGCTGAGCCACAAGTGGAGGGGTACCTTTATTATGCATGTAGCTTTTTATTCTTATTGTTTCTTTTTTAATATTAATAATTATTTGGCTATCCCAGGTCTTTGTGGCTGTGCAGGGTTGTCTCTGGTTGCGGCAATCAGAGGCGACTCTTCAGCTGTGGTGTGTGGGCTTCTCCTCGTGGTGACTTCTCTTGTTGCCCAGCACAGGCTCTAGGGCATGTGGGCTCAGTATTTGTGGCTCCTGGGCTCTAGAGCATCGACTCAGTAGTTGTGGTGCAGGGGCTTAGTTGCTCTGTAGCATGTGGGGTCTTCCCAGACCAGGGGCCAAACCTGTGTCTCCTGAATTGACAGCCAGATTCTTTGTCACTGAGGTCCCAAGGAAGCATAGTATCATTTTCTTTCGCTTAGCTCTGCAAAGTAGGATTGATGGGGGTCAACGGGCATTGACATTTCTATTCCCCTTTAAATATATTCCTCCACTGTTCCCCCCAAAAAGATTGGACCCATTTATACCATCACCAGCAATAGACTTACCCATTACATCAGAAGTGCATCAGCACTGGGTGATTTTTGTTTTTTTGAAGTTTTTTTTTTCCTTTGTAATCTGCTAACGTCATAGCCATGCCATGATGTCTTGTAATAAATTTTAACTTCCATTTCTCTGATAACTGTGTTTCCCTATCCTTCCTGACTGTAACTCTTACATGACTTACCTGTTCAGGTGAGATGAGCAGAGTTTCCACAGGCAGAGAGCCAGTGAGTGGGCACTTGGAGGAGAGTAAGCAACTTCCTCAGGCAAAGATTTGGAGAGAGCCACATATGAAGGGACACAGACTTTTGGTTTGTTTGTTTCTGTTTTTCAGACTTGAAACTTTTTATTTTGTACTGGAGTGTAGATGATTAACATTGTTGTGGTAGTTTCCAGTGAACAGGAAAGGGACTCAGCCATACATATACGTGTATCCATTCTCCTCCAAACCCCCTCCCATCCAGGCTGCCACGTAACACTGAGCAGAGTTCCGTGTGCTATATGTTAGGTCCTTGTTGCTTATCTGTTTTGAATATAGCTGTGTGTACATGACCATCCCAAACTCCCTAACTGTCCCTTCTCTCCAGCAACTGTAAGTTCGTTTTCTAAGTCTGTGAGTCTCTTGAAACACAGACTTGCTGACCAGGGCTAGGGTGGACAAAAAAGAGAAATGGCTAGGGATGAGGCCAGAAAGGAAAGTAGAGGCTAGCGTGTACAAAAGTTAGTTTTGAATTAGTTGGTTTTGAATCCTAGAGGATTTTAGTTTAACTTAGAAAATATTCTTCATAGGAGTAAACAGCTGGGACAGCCTGTCTCTCTCCTTTAACTCTGATGAGTCCATGGGCCTAGCAACCAGAACAGCCAGCTCCACTAGCCCCTGTTGCCAAACTCCTGCCCGCCTAGCCTCTTTTCCAGCTAGGGCCTGCACAGCTCTGCACACCTGCCTCCCTCCTTTCACCATCAGTTCCACGCTCCTGGAGCCAGGGCGCCTCATCCTCAGGTGCCATCTGACTCTTAGTGTGTGGTGTGGTTCAGTCCACTTCCGACTGGTCCTCTATCCTGGTTTAGCTCAGGATCCCGTGCTAGACTCCCAGTTTGGCACATACCCCCTGCTCCTCCGCCCCACCTTGGCCCCCTCAGAGATGTTTTCTGTCTTCCAAGAGGGTTAAAACCCCCAGGACTGGGAGGGAGGTACTCACAGTCACAGTGTCTTTCCTCCTCTACCAGTAAAAAGCAAGGCAGCCTGCAGAAATTATAGAGGAGACAGATGTTGTCCTTTGAGAAAACAGCTCGGCCTTGGGTCCTGAGAACTACAAAGTCCCAGGGGTGTGTTTCTGCCCCCACTGAGCTGACAGACAGGCCTTCTCAACACCATATTTGATCTGTCACATCCCTAGCCAGAATCCCATGTGCTGCTGAAAGAGGCAAAAGCTGACAAATAGCACTGGCCACTTTCCCAGGCTCAGTTTTGGTAACCACAGGAAAGCTTCCAGAAGGTGTGGAGAAGGCCCTGGATCCCAGACTGTGGGAGTGAGCCCTGCCAGGCTAGGCTGGGCCTCTGGGGACCTGGAGGTGACTCATGATGGCTACTGCACAGCGAGTTTTGTGGAATCTCAGGTGACTGAGCTTCCAAGTATGAAAACCTCAGATGTCAAAATAAGTCTCCCTAAACAATGTTCTGGGAGCACCTTCAACCCAAGTGTTACACTCTTAATTTTTTTGTAAGCTGGTTTTTTGATAGAAAGTTCTTGGTTCCACCACTTACAGCTGTGTACTTTCGGAAATTTCTTTTCCCCACTAAACCTCACTTTCCTTATCTGTGAAATGGGAATAATGAAACCAATGCAAGGTTTAAATGAGGATTAAATAAGAATGTATATGAAATAATTAGTGCTTGAAGATGCTCCATAAATGGTGAAGTGAGTCGCTCAGTCGTGTCTGACTCTTTGTGACCCCATGGACTGTAGCCTACCGGGCTCCTCCATCCATGGGATTTTCCTGGCAAGAGTACTGGAGTGGGTTGCCATTTCCTTCTCCAGAGGATCTTCCCAACCCAGGGCTTGAACCCGGGTCTCCCACAGTGTAGGCAGATGCTTTACCGTCTGAGCCACAAGGGAAGCCCCGTAAATGGTAGTGTAATCATTTGGGTTACTTTGGCCAGCTGCCTGCCCTTGCACCTCTTCTGAGTGTATCAGCCTGAACATCCATGAGGTGATTGAGCATCTGGCCCCAATCCCTGAGAGGCACCATGTGTCCAGGACCATGTCTTCCAGCCAGATCTGCAGCCCAGAGCTGCCTTTCAGAAATCTGGGGCTCAAAACATGTGTCTCCAGATGCCTACATGTGTTACAAGCATCTGTTCCTCCAGGGCAGACAGAGGAGAGACAAAAGCCTGTATCCAGGGCACGAGCCTCCCCATTAGCCAGGCCTTCATGGGAAAGACTGCACTCAGTGGTCCAGGGGTGGGGGTTTCTCTGAAGGCATTGTGGCTGCCTCACTTGTTAGAAGTCTTGCAGAGGTGAATTCCAGCAGCATCTGACAGGCACTTAATGAGCACTGTCCTCTGTCCAGCCCCCAGAGCCAGCATGATTGTCTCCAAACGTTCTCCCAAAGGGAATTTGAGGAATGCAAGGGTTCCATCCCTGGGTTTAGTGAGCATCACTCTGTCTCTAAATGAAGATGGTGAGAAATCCTGCCTACCACACCCCTATTGAAATAGCAGAGTGCTACCTAAGTCATCCTAAGGGATGACAGCTGTGATTTCTGGCATGAGCCATATGCCCTGCAACCTCACCAGCCTTTGAAGACTATCCTCATGTAGCGTGGTTTGATATTTTAGCAGATTTCATGGTCATCAGCATGGGTTTTCAGTTCTTCCTTTCTTTCCAGACAAGACAGATTAAATCTCACGCTCACTAAGCTGGATAGATGCCCCCAGCAAGGGTCTGGTATAAGCCATAATGATAAGACCATTCGATTCTAAGCTTGTCCCCACACTCACCTGGTGTACAACCATCAAGAATTCTGCCTGCTCTGAAAAGTAGAAAAACAATTGCTTTTGATCCCAAACTACAATTTACTCTCATGTTGTAGGTGAGCAATTATTAACTTGGCTAACTTGACATTTAAAAATGTCTTAGTGTCTATTTTTTATTAACTAGATCTGACCAGACATAGTGAGGGAAAAGGTAATGCTTTGAACATTATCTTAGGGACCAGCTGAAGGAAAATAGAAACAGAACAATCATATCAACATGTGCTAAGTGCTTACCTCCATGAAATATTACCTGCATTCTCAATTTATCCTCATACTGATGTAGGGAACTATTGCCATTTTTTTAAACAAATGAATCTTAGCAATTAGAATAATTCATTCCGCGCCCCCCCCCCCAACTTTTAACATGAAAAATAAGCTTTAGGTCCAGGTTTATTAATGCAGCGACTTTGGGAGCACTTTTCTCCCTACACCGACTTAGGAGTTCTACTAAATGTGTTGGTTTCATGATTTTTGTGCTTTCTGCGGATGTCTCCCATTCGTTCTTCTTGGGGCAGGCCCACTACTAACATTCACAGAGACCAAGGCAAGAACTTAAATGAGGGGCTCCCTGGCCCACCGTTCATTCTGCTTCTCCCCACACCTTTGTCTCTGTTCCTCATGACAGAGGGCCTTGCAGGCATGGGTACAGACAACCCGGTCCAGACTTCATTGGCAGGCTCCCACCACAGCCCCCTTGGCCCCGGTAGAGCCCTCCTTTGGTAGGATGGATCTGTATAAGAGTTCATTAACGGCCCTAGAAATGGGGTCAGGCCATTTCAGCAGAGAGTTCCAGGGCCTTTGGGACCCAGACCCTGGATGTGGAAGGTCCTCCTTGTCCTTGGCTCCCCCTGGCTCTTTGATCTCACTCCAAGGCGAGGCCTCAGCCACAGGAAGGCCTAAGCAGATGGTCCTGAAAGCAGAAGGTGTGGGACAGACACCTTGACCACCCTGATCTAGGGATAATACTGTCTTTGTGTTTAGTCCTGGGTGACAGGGCCAGCCCATGTCAGCTGGGAAGCTGAGAAGCTCTGGCTGCCCTGGACCCAGAGGACCAATCAGCACATCTCTGGACCCAGTGATAGACCCCCAAAGTGGAACTCAGAGGAACTGAACCTCCTCTTTACCTAAAAATTCTTTCTCTGTTGCTGAAACTTTGTTCTGTGTTTTGTTTTCAAAATTATTTCTTTTGCCAAATTAATTTATATATAATTTTATTTATTTTTGGCTGTGCTGGGTCTTTGTTGCTGCTTGGGCTTTTCTCTAGTTGTGGCAAGCAGCAGTTACTCTCTAGTTGCCATGCACAGACTTCTCACTGCAGTGGCTTCTCTTGTTGAGGAGCACGGGCTATAGCGCCCTCGGGCTTCAGTAGTTGAGGCACATGGGTTCAGTGGTTGTGGCTCCCAGGCTCTAGAGCACAGGCTCAATAGTTGTGACATGCAAGCTCGGTTGCTCCGCGGCATATGGGATCTTCCTGGATCAGGGATCCAACTCGTGTTTCCTGCATTGGCAGGCGGATTCTTACCACTAAGCCACCAGGGAAACCTGTGTCTTGCTTTTATATCCAGTATGACTATATCTATTTTAATTTGGAATGTTTAGCCTATTTTAATGTGTTGTGATTTTGGATATGGTTAGCTTTAATTCCCTTTCATTTTTCACTTTCCTGTATTGGAGAAGGAAATGGCAACCCACTCCAGTGTTCTTGCCTGGAGAATCCCAGGGACGGGGGAGCCTGGTGGGCAGCCATCTATGGGGTTGCACAGAGTCAGACACGACTGAAGCAACTTAGCAGCAGCAGCAGCAGCAGCTTTAATTCTACTGCCTTGCTGTTTTCTATTTTTACCATTTATTTTTTTGGTTCATTTTCCCATCTTCTTCTGACTCTTTTTGGATTAATTGGATATATTTCATTATTTCATTTTATCTCCATTGTTGACTTATTAGCTGTAAATCTTTATTGTGCTACTTTAGTTGTTGCTTTAATTTATCATGGTTTACCTTCAAGAGAGATTATGCCACTTGATGTAAAATATGAGAACCTTTTAATAGCTATTTCTATTTCTCCTCTCCCAGCCTTTGTTATTATTGTCATACATTTACTTCTACATAAGCAAATTGTTTTTATTCTGTTTTGCATGGTCAATTACCTTCTAAAGAGATTTAGTTAAGAAAAGATCTTTAAATTACCTATCTAGGGAATTCCTTGGAGGTTCAGTGGTTAGCACTCAGCACTTCCACTGCAGGGGGCACAGATTTGATCCCTGGTCAGGGAACTACGATCCCACATGACTCGACCAAAAAAACATGACCCATGCAGTGTAATTTCTGACGCTATTCCTTTACGTAGATCTAGATTCCCTCTGCTATCATTTTTCCTCTACTTTTCAGACTTCAAATAACATTCCTGATAGAGTAAGTGGTGGTGGTGGTGGAGTTGCTGTCGTGTCCAACTCTTGCGACCCCATGGGTGGTAGCTTGCCAGGCTCCTCTGTCCATGGGGATTCTCCAGGCAAGAGTACTGGAGTGGGTTGCCATTTCCTTCTCCAGGGGATCTTCCTGACCCAGGGATCGAACCCGGGTCTCCTGCATTGCAGGCAGACTCTTTAATGACTAAGCTACAGGGGAAGCCCTGATAGAATAAGTACTGGTGGTGAATTCTTTAGTTTTTATATATCAGAAAAAGTATTTCCTCTAACTCTCTTTTTTTCCTCTTATAATTCCCTTTAAAAAATATTTTAGTTTTTAGAGTAGTTTTAGGTTCACATCAAAACTGAGAGAAAGGTGCAGAGATTTCCCATGTACTCCTTGCCTCCACACATACATAGTGTCCCCCATTATCAACACCCCCAATGAAATGGTATGTTTGTTGCAATTGATAAACCTACACTGACACGTCATAATCACCCAAAGCCTACATTTTACCTTAGGGTTCATTCAGGGTGATGCATGTTGTATGAAGAAGTGAAGTGAAGTCGCTCAGTCGTGTCCGACTCTTTGCGACCCCATGGACTGTAGCCTACCAGGCTCCTCAGTCCTCGGGATTTTCCAGGCAAGAGTACTGGAGTAGGTTGCCATTTCCTTCTCCAGGGGATCTTCCCGACCCAGGGATCAAACCCGGATCTCCCTCGTTGTAGGCAGACGCTTTACTGTTTGAGCTACCAGGGAAGCCCGTTGTATAGTTTTAGACAAATGTATGATGATATGTATCCACCATTATGGTGGTTTAGTCTCTAGGTCATGTCCAGCTCTTGAGACCCCATGGACTGTAGCCCGCTAGGCTTCTCTGTCCATTTCCCAGGTACGAATACTGAAGTGGGTTGCCATTTCCTTCACCAGGGGATCTTCCTGACCCAAGGATCAAACCCAGGTCTCCTACATTGCAGGCAGATTCTTTACTAACTGAGCCACTAGGGAAGGCCCGTCCACCGTTATAGTATCATACAAAATGTTTTCACTATTCTCAAAACCCCCCGTACTCTGCTTATTGTCTCTTTACCCCTTCCCCAACCTCTGATAATCACTGATCTCTTTATCATCTCTGTAGTTTTTCCTTTTCCAGAACGTCATGGTTGGAATCATATAGTACATAGCCTTTTCACACTGGCTTCATTCACTCAGTAATATTTAAAAAAAATTTTTTTGGCTCAAGAGCTTGTTTCTTTTTAGCACTGAATAATAGAACATTGTCTACATGTACCACAGTTTATCCATTCATTTTTTGAAGGACATCTCGATTGCTTCCAAGTTTTGATAGTTATGAATAAAGCTACTAAAACATCCATGTGGAAGGTTTTGAGGACATAAGTTTTCAACTCCTTTGGGTAAATACCAAAGCATATGACTGCTAGATCATGTGGTAAGAGTATGTTTGGTTTTGTGAGAAACTGCCAAACTGTCTTCCAAAGTGGTTGTACTATTTTACACTCCTACTTGAATGAGAGTTCCTGCTGTCCACATTCTCACCAACATTTGGTGTCATCAGCCTTCCAGATTTTGGCCATTCTAATAAGTGCATAGAGGTATCTCATTGTTTTAATTTACATTTTGCTATTGACATGTAATGTAGAACAGTTTTTCATATGCTTATTTGCCATCTGTATAACTTCTTTGGTGAGGTATATGTTAAGGTCTTTGGCCCACTTTTTAATTGTTTATTTTCCTATTATTGAGTTTTCAGTGTTTTTATGTATATTTTGGATAACAGCCCTTAACGAGTTGTGTCTTTTGGAAATATTTTCTCCCTGTTTGTGGTTTGTCTTCTTATTCTCTTGACCATCTTCATTTTTTAAAGATATTTTCACTGGGTATAGAAGTCTGGTTTGACTGTTTTTTCTTTCTTTTTAGTACTTTAAAGATGTCATTCTACTGTCTTCTAGCTTACTTTGTTTCTGACAAGAAATCTGTCATTTTTATTTCTGTTTCTCTGTAATAATATATCTTTTTTCTCAGCTTCTTCTGATTTTCTCTTTATCACTGGCTTTAAGCAATTCGACTATAGTATGTCTTAGTGATATTTTCTTCATGTTTTTGTGCTTGAGATTTATTGAGCTTCTTTCGATCCGTAGGTTTATAATTTTCACCAAATTTAGAACGTTTTTGGCCATTACTTCCTTAAATGTTATTTTTGGCCCCCTGCCCCCTCCCCATTTCGGGGACTCCAATCGCTACATTATATGAGTGTTAAAATTATCTCACAGTTCACTGATATCCCCATTTTTTAGTCTTTTGCTAAGTTTAATTTTGGATTGTTTCTGTTGCTATTAGCTTCATGTTCACTGTTCTTTTTTTCTGCAATATAAAATCTATTAATGTTAGCAAGTGCATTTTTCATCTTGGACGTCACCGTTTTTGTCTCTGAAAGTTCAGTTTGGGTTTATTTTATATCTTTCATGTGTCTACATATTATATTGAGTCTTTCCTCCATCTTCTTGAAATACGGAATATAGTCATAATAACTTAAAAATATTATTGTATGTGAATTCTATCATCTGTATTCTTCAAGTCAGCTTTGATGATTTTTGATTGATTTTTCTCCTCATTCTGAATTGTATTGTTCTGCATTTTTGCATGCCTGGTACCTTTTGTTGGGATGCCAAACATTGTGAGTTTTACATTGTTGGATGTTGAATACTTTTGTATCCATGTAAATATTCTTGAGCTTTGTTCTGGAATGCAGTTAAGTTACTTGGAAACAGTATTGTAGAGGAGCAAAACTCTCCACCCAAAATGTCTCTTTGGCATGTGAACTGTTTTGAACAAAAACAATCAAGGCCCAGAAGACTCAGGAAGAAATTTTGACCCCCTCCCTGAGCTCCCTAAAAACTTTTAGATAAAGGGTCTGTTTCTGGATTAGAGCTATCACCAGAGATCTCTGCAAAGATATGGGCTAGGATGGTGGGGAAAACTCTAGGCAGGGCCTAAAGATCAGTGTTCCATTGTCTCTGCATGGTTTCCAAACACTTTCTTTTTCATCTTCATGTCAGTTGCCTACTTCCCCTCTGCAGTCTCAAACCACTGCTCCCAACAACCTCTTTTGTCTTTAGCTGAAGATGGTATTTAAGGAGAGGGCTTAGGCTATTTTTGTGAATTACTCAGTTTTCCTGGGTCTCTCCCATGTATCCATGTTACTAAACTTTCACTTAATTTTTCTCCTCTTAATCTGTCTCATGTCAGTTTAATTCTTAGACAAGCCAGAAGAACCTAGAAGAGTGGAAGAAAATTTCTTGCTCTCTAACAGTTTGTTAATTTCAGGTCTTATATTTCAATTTTATTAGGCCAGGTCAGAGTTGATTTAATTTAGAGTTCATTTTTCCCCCAAGGCAAGACCCTCCTTGGTGCTCTAATCAGTGCCTCCTGAATTGTGAGATTTTCTACTCTGGCTGTGGGGAGCAGGCATTGTTCTTGGCACTATGAGTGCTGAACCCTGTTCCCTCAAATCCTGTTGGGTGGTTGTTTCCTTGGTTTCAGCAGAAGTCTTCACATGCCTGGGCTGGTCAATACTCAGATGAATACTCAGGAAGGACCCTCTGGTTTCAGCAGAAGTCTTCGCATGCCTGGGCTGGTCAATGCTCAGATGAATACTCAGGAAGGACCTTCTGCAGATCCCCAGAATCCTCCCTGTGTGCAGCTCTCTACTCTGCCCTATGAGCTGTAGGTGCCATGGCTGCCCTGCACCCCATCTCTGCTCACTCAACACAGGGAAACTCCCAGGTTCTGCTTGGGTTCCCTGCCATATGTCACAGAGGGGAAACTTTCTCCAGTCAATGAGCTAAGTAACTGTAGGGCTCACCTTGTGTGTTCCCATTGTTCCAATATTTGTCCATCTTTTTCATTGTTTTGAATGGGAGGATAAATTCAATCTTTATTACACCATCATGAATAGAAAAAAAAAGTTCTTTAACTGATGCTAGAAGTCCCTTTGCACTGATGGGAATGAACAGAAGACCTTCCCATACGGTGGTCCATGGCTATAAATCCTCAAAGCAAGTCTATCTGCTTGGGGACTCAAGTACAAACCCACCTGACTTGGGCAGTTTTTATAGAAAATGTTATAGCATCTTCAAACTGACAATCAAACATTGTGTCTAGAACAACAGAAAAGTTGACATTTAAAAGACAGACCTACTCCTATAAGACCACACTGGTCTTTATCTTTCCCCAAGAAAATAGTGAGCTGTAACCTGGAATTGACATTACTCCCAAAAGCCATCAGTGATGAATCCCTAGACCCTTAGTAGTATAATATCTCACACTTGTAGTATCTTAATGGTTTAGCCCACAAGTTACTTCCTTCTGTAGGCCATCTCTTTTTACTCTATTCTATTGGCAGTGGTCAAAAAGAATCATGGATCTTTTACTTTGATATTTGATAGTCCCCCAATCAGACTTATTCTCTAGAGCCTGATACTCAGTATGAGGTCCATGGAGCAACAGCAGCACCTACAAGCTTACAAATACAGAATTTCAAGTTCCAATCTAGACTTACCAGATCAGAATCTACAGTACAGCAAGATCCCCAGGGGCTTTGTATCCACATTAAAGTTTGAGAAGCTCTGCTCTAGAGGAAGGGTTCTGAGGATCTGTCTGCGATGAAGTATCTGATACAGAACATTTTCAATATGAAGCTGTCTTCCCAGTATATTCTTATCCTCAATCTTAACTTCAGCTCCAGGGCCTTGGTCCACCTCCTGGTGAACTTGAAGATGTGTAGCCCTGTTTTCTGAGAACTCAGCCTCCAGGTACTTATCTTAAAACTCCCACAGCGTAGATGAAAGGAGACTGGTACAAAAAGGCCTAGTGCAGCATAGTGTGCAGTAGCAAAAGATCGCAGGCAACTGGGATGTCTGTTAATGGGAGAATGGATGTGTACACTGAAATACATCCACTGTCTTAGTGTGTGTTCCCCCCAGAACAGAGCCTGAGACAGGATATAAGTACAAGGAGTTTGTGTGGGAGGTGATCCCAGATGTGTGACAGAGGAACAGAAGTGTGCTCATGTGGTGCACGTGGGCACACTGCCCAGAGCTCCCTTTAGGAAGGCCTTGCTGCCCTGGTAAAGAATCTGCCTGCAATGCCGGAGACCTGAGTTTGAAGCCTGGGTCAGGAAGATTCCCTGGAGAAGGCCATGGCAACCCACTCCAATATTCTTGCCTGAAGAATTCCATGGACAGAGGAGCCTGGCAGGCTACAGTCTGTGGGGTCGCAAGAGTCGGACACGACTGAGCGACTTTCACTTGCTCCCCAGCAGCTGGGCTGGGTCCTCCAGCTGACATCTGCTTCAGCGAATGCCTCAGCTATCTAAGCAGCCTCGCCCAAGGTCACATCCTCCCCAGGGCAGCCCACAGCCAGGGACTGAGTGAGGCAGAGGTCTAGAGACCCAACCCTTTGAGGCTTCCATGGGACAATCTGCAGGCCACCACTTCCTCCCTCCCAGGTCCCCCCGCAGGTTGGCCAAGGCTTCAAGGCCCACATTGCAGTTCTGTTTTTTCCTCTGCCTGATCCTGCTTCCTCCCCACTTCCTTTTGCAGGTGTTGATCCCTAATTAACACCTTGTGCCCCAAGTTCTGGGTCAGCATCAGCTTCTGGAAAAGAGGGCCTAAGGCAATTACCAAGCCAGTCACCACTGTGGGCAGCCACCCAGACCTGAATCCTACCCAGAAACTCCCAGAAACAATGTGAAGGTCCCTGATGTGAGGTGATAGCAGTGGGAAGCCAGGCCTGGGGGCAGGGAAATGGGGATCATGGAGAGAATAGAGGTGGATAAGACACCAACAGGGGTGCTCCATTCACACACCGGAATTGTTCAATTCAGTTCAGTCACTCAGTCGTGTCCGACTTTTTGCAATCCCATGAACTGCAGCACACCAGGCCTCCTTGTCCATCACAAACACCCGGAGTTCACCCAAACTCATGTCCATTGGGTCAGTGATGCATCCAACCATCTCATCCTCTGTCGTCCCCTTCTCCTCCCACCTTCAATCTTTCCCAGCACCAGGGCCTTTTCAAATGAGTCAGGTCTTCGCATCAAGTGGCCAAAGTATTGGAATTTCAGCTTCAGCATCAGTCCTTCCAATAAACACCCAGGACTGATCTCTTTTAGGATGGACTGGTTGGATCTCCTTGCAGTCCAAGGGACTCACAAGAGTCTTCTCTAATACCACAGTTCAAAAGCATCAATTCTTCAATGCTCAGCTTTCTTCATAGTCCAACTCTCACATCCATACATGACCACTGGAAAAACTATAGCCTCGACTAGACAGACCTTTGTTGACAAAGTAATGTCTCTGCTTTTGAATATGCTATCTAGGTTGGTCATAACTTTTCTTCCAAGGAGTAAGTATCTTTTAATTCCATGGCTGCAGTCACCATCTGCAGTGATTTTGAGCCCCTCAAAATAAAGTCTGCCACTGTTTCCACTGGTTCCCCATCTATTTGTCATGAAGTGATGAGACCGGATGCCATGATCTTCGTTTTCTGAATGTTGAGCTTTAAGCCAACTTTTTCACTCTCCTCTTTACTTCCATCAAGAGGCTCTTTAATTCTTTTTCACTTTCTGCCATAAGGGTGGTGTCATCTGCATATCTGAGGTTATTGATATTTCTCCCGGCAATTTTGATTCCAGCTTGTACTTCCTCCAGCCCAGCGTTTCTTATGATGTACTCTGCATATAAGTTAAATAAGCAGGGTGACAATATTCAGCCTTGACGTACTCCTTTTCCTATTTGGAACCAGTGTGTTGTTCCATGTCCAGTTCTAACTGTTACTTCCTGACCTGCATATAGGTCTCTCAAGAGGCAGGTCAGGTGGTCTAGTATTCCCATCTCTTTCAGAATTTTCCAGTTTATTGTGATCCACACAGTCAAAGGCTTTGGCATAGTCAGTAAAGCAGAAATAGATGTTTTTCTGGAACTCTCTTGCTTTTTCGATGATCCAGCGGATGTTGACAATTTGATCTCTTGTTCTTCTGCCTTTTCTAAAACCAGCTTGAACATCTGGAACATTATGATTCATGTATTGCTGAAGCCTGGGTTAGAGAATTTTGAGCATTACTTTGCTAACGTATGAGATGAATGCAATTATGAGGTAGTTTGAGAATTCTTTGGCATTGCCTTTCTTTGTGATTTGAATGAAAATTGACCTTTTCCAGTCCTGTGGCCACTGCAGAGTTTTCCAAATTTGCTGACATATTGAGTGCAGCACTTTCACAGCATCATCTTTTAGGATTTGAAATAGCTGAACTGGAATTCCATCACCTCCACTAGCTTTGTTTGTAATGATGCTTCCTAAGGCCCACTTGACTTCGAATTCCAGGATGTCTGGCTCTAGGTGACGGATCACACCATCGTGAATATCTGGGTCATGAAGCTCTCTTTTGTACAGTTCTTCTGTGTATTCTTGCCACCTCTTCTTAACAGCAGCAAAAAATGAATAAACAATTTGTACCAATATGGATAATTCTCATAAAGAGTATATTGAGCAAAACAAGCAAGTTGCAGAAATTTATAGACAAGTTTAAAACATGCAAAATGAGAGCAAATATTTTTGAGAGGTTTATATACATAGTGGAAATTGAAAAATATGAACAGCAAATTCAGAAGAGTCATGACACTGACAGGGTGGGACAGAGAGATGGGATTAGGAAGGTGTACACTGTGCACCTATAAAGCTGTATTTTAAGTGTTTTGTTTTTATACTGGGAAGTAGGTACACAGATGGTCATTATTTTCTAAATTTTTCATATGTCTGAAAAATTTTCAAATTAAAAAATGTTAATAACTATATTCAAATCTTACTAAAAGAATCCAAATGACCTGAAAGAAAGACATAACAGCTGTTGTGCAGGAAATGACTTGTTTTGCTTGGGTTATAATTAAAAATATATTAAGAATCTTTTTAAAAACACATCTATGAAATGGGCACAAGATAATGTGATAGGAACTATTGGATAAGACAAATACTTTCAACCTTGCTACTGCTGCTAAGTCACTTCAGTCGTGTCCGACTCTGTGTGACCCCATGGACGGCAGCCCACCAGGCTCCCCCGTCCCTGGGATTCTCCAGGCAAGAACACTGGAGTGGGTTGCCATTTCCTTCTCCAACCTTATACCTTCTTTATTTCTTGAAATTTTTTTAATGTGTGCAAAATTGCTTAAAAATAAATAAAAGCATCTCTTCCCTAGCAGTTCAGCGGGTAAAGAATCCACCTGCAATACAGGAAACCCCCAGTTTGAGCCCTGGGTCAGGGAGATCCCCTGGAGAAGGGATAGGCTACCCTACTCCAGTATTCTTGGGTTTCCCTGGTGGCTCAGCTGGTAAAGAATCCACCTGCAATGTAGAAGACCGGGGTTTGATCCCTGGGTTGGGGAGATCTCCTGGAGAAGGGCAATGGGTGCTCACTCTAGTATTCTTGCCTTAAGAATTTCATGGACAGAAGAGACTGGCAGGCCCCAGTCCATGGGGTCACAAAGAGCTGGAAATGACTGAGCAACTTTCACTTTCATAATTCTATCAGCCTAACAGCACTGTTTACATTTTCAGTAAGTCTTTCCCAGGCTTTGCCCACACACATATATACTGTGCTTAGTTGTACTTACATTGCACATGTATTTGATGCTCTGCTATTTTCACTTGATCATACACAATAATATTTATAAATGTTTATCTGTTTCTGAATAAACTAGGTAATCATCATTGTAACAGCTGTGTAATGTCCACTTGTGTTGATGCACAGTGGGCCACAGGAGTTCCTTATTTTAGACATTGACGTTGTTTCTAAATAGATATTGAAATAACTTCATGATAAATATACTTGTGGAAGTTTTTGTTTATGTTAAATATAACTTCAGCAGAATCCCAGGGGTGCAATTAGTAAGTCAGGGGGCATGACTGTCTGCGTGGCCTTTGCCACGTAACACATAGAGCTTTCCCTTTGACAGTGGCTGTTTACTTAAAGCCCTGGGTCCTCCCAAATGCTTGGGAATCTTCATTTTAGAAATAATCTATTTGGGGCTTGTTTTTGTTTTACTGGGTTGTGGGGAGGCTAAAGAAGACAGCGGGGAGGAGATGAACCAACCCCAGTTTGCCCAAAGAAATGTCTATTTTCTCAGGGGCATGAAGAATTGAGGAGTCAGGCTGACCTCATTTCTAATCCTGACTGCTGGTAGCAAGGTGTGTGACCTTAGCAAAGTGGCTGGCCCTCTCTAAGACTCAGTTTTTTCTTCTCTGAAGAGAGGTATCAGCTGTCTCTCCCTCTCAGGGCTGCTCCAAGAATGAGGTGAGAAACTGCACCTTGATGCTGGATGTCGTCCTTGGTCCCATGGTGAGTGCTCTGTGGATGTAAGCTGATTCTGAGATCTGTAAAAATTGTCCACCCACACACAGACCGAGCCCCAAGGGCAGAGCCCAGCTGTGCCGAGGCAAAGACTGAGAAAGCCAAACCCGCAAAGCTTCCTGGTAACAGAGTAGAGTCCTGGATGAAGGTCTGATATTTTCAATGGCTCTGATGCTGATGAATTAAGTGATCAAAGTATATCTGTTTTAGTCCCCAGATGAGAAGAAAGTGGTGTGCCCTGAGCAACTATTGCATCGCAGATGTTTCGTGGGCATTTTGTCCCTCAGACCTCCCTGCAGAATCTTCTAGGTGACCTGTGCTTGATCCTCCTTGCCCTGACCCACAAGCTGGGGAACTGCACTGAGCTGTATGTAATGTTTCCTTGTGTGTAAAAGGGGGTTGGCTATCATGCCAGGAAGACACCATTTCTGTAAAGGGCCTGGCACATAGGCACCCAGGGGTAGCTTATCATCAGAAACTTGTCCCTGATCGCACAGCTGGAAAGTGACACTGCTGGCATTGGGACCAGGTCTCCTGCCTCCAAAGCCCACATTCTTTCCAGCACATCATGTTTTATCTTTTTGCAAACACTATTGTCTGTGTGATACCAAATACTTGAGAAATCCTCTTATGGTGATTCAAATCAGGGATTCTTCTGGGCTTCTTGTATTCTGTTCAGAGTGTTCTATAATCAGGAAACCTACCCTCTAGTCACTTCTGAAAATTTCCTTTTTTATTGAAGAGTTTAAAAAGGATGGAGTCTGCCACAACATTGTAAAGCAATTATACTCCAATTTTTAAAAAAAGGACGCAGTCTCCTAAATGTAAGAAAATATCCCTGAAATCAGAGCAGCCAGCCAAGAACAGCAATGCAGTCACCTGGAACTCTCCCCGCCTTTTACTGGATGGCAGCATTCCCTGGAATTGCGAGACACAATTCCACACAATTCCCCTCACAAGAGGGGAAGTACGTTCAGAGAAAAGGGAAACCTCATTTTAGAGCCTTGGGGTGTTTGCTATACCTTGTTGAACCTATTTGGCTAATCGATAAGGACACTGAGGCCCAGTCAGTCACGTTGGTCATGACTGCTCTGTGCTTTTGTGTCTGAAATGAAATTACTAACCACCCTTGGGTTTCTGATAAACAGTGTTTAAGGTTTACCATCAATACGAGCGATCATATATGAGAACATCTCTGGTTGTGCGGTTAAATTACCACCTTTCTAAAGTAATCGCTGCCTGAAATACATTGTGGCTGGGGCAGCCCATTGCACGTGAAATGACCATGGGCTCCACAGGCGTGCAGACGTCTGAATTAGGGGAGAGATGTTCCACTTGTGAAGATGCAAGGAAACTTCATGTATTTCATCTTTCTGCTGTGTGCGTGCGTGCTCAGTCGCTTTGTCATGTCCAGTTCTTTGCGACCCTGTGGACTGTAGCCCACCAGGCTCCTCTGTCCATGGAATTCTCCAGGCAAGAATACTGGAGAGGGTTGCCATTTCCTCCTTCAAGAAATCTTCCCAACCCAGGGATCAAACCCACATCTCCTGAGTCTGCTGCATTGGCAGGCAGATTCTCTACCACTGAGCCACGTGGGAAGCCCCTTCTTTCTGGTACCAGACTCAGTACCGGTCAGATAACTCTTTGTTGTGGTCCTCATGTGAGGGGTTTGATCCATAATACTAGGGTTTTTCAGCCTGCTAGACCAGAGCAGGTGTTGCTTAGTAGGAGAAGACCAGGCTTAAAGAACTGACTGCTAACAGTAGGTACCATGCTTTCTTCTTAACCTCTGTCCTGTTCTCTAGAAGAATGCAGTATTTCCTGCATCCAGTCTTATGACTTTCAATACAGCCTATAAGCTGATGCCTCCCCATTTGAATCTCCAACCCCAGTTTCTCCCTTGAGCTCTAAGATTCATTTATACAACTGTCTACTGAACTTCTGCTCTTGAACATCCAATAACCAACGACCCCAAACAGAATTCATTCCCTGCCCCTCCAAGCCTGCTTTCCACCGGCCATCTGCCTCTTCTCTGTAAAACCATCTGTTTTCACCTGCCTGTTCAGGCCAAAGACCCGGGAGTACCACCTTCTCTTCCTCCTCATTCCACACTCAATCCATCAGCTAGTGCTCCCAACTTTCCCTGCAAAATATATCTAGAACCTGACCATTTCTCACCACATATATTATTTCTACCTTGTCCTGGCACTCTTTTTACCAGAACCTATGAATCCCTGTATCCAAATAATGTTCTTAAATACCTAAAATAAAGCACTGAGGATTACAAAGGAAATCAATCATATTGAAATGCAGTTATCAAAATATTTTAAAGAATAAACTTGATATATGAATATATGTGCTTTATTATTACCACATGAAATGAAAAGAGCTGGTGACAAGTCTAATAACTATTATAATTCCAAGGTAGTGATGAATACAGACAATGTTTCTAGACCTACAGTAACTATATATAATGTGATATGAAAACATCGGTAGTGTTGACAAAGTCACAGGCAATGCTCATATTAATGTGATTTGTTGCCTACATTGATAAATGAAGGGAAGGTTAAATTTAGTTGAAGGGTAATGAAAATAAAGATATATATATATATATATATATATATATATATATATATATATATATATATATATATTCTGTCACTGTTCCCGCCCCAAGCTCAGGGCATGAACTCCCTGAGTCCCAGATGAGAACATCTGATCGAGTCTACACTGCCAGTGTCTCTGACTTGGAGATTTGTAGGAGCCTCCAGGCTCCAACCTGGGCCCCCTCTGTCCACTGCAGTCTACACAGCAGTCCCAGGGACCCCCCTCCCTGTGGGTCATATTAGATCACTGCTCAGCTTGAAGTACTTCAACATCCTATCACAAAAAGTAAAGCCCAAAGTTTTTGCTGCAGCCAGTGAGGCCCGATGTGACCCAGGCCCTGGCGACCTCTCTGTCTTCATTTCTACCAGCCTCCCCTCATCACTCGCTTCACTCTGCTCTGCCCACAAGGTGTCCATCCAGTATGCTCCTCTCCCCAGTGCCTGTGTAGTCCTTCACTTTCTTGGGCCTCTGCTCAAACGTCACCTCCTCAGAGAAGTCTTCCATGATCTCTTCCCTACCCACCCTAAGACTGCCCCTCCTCTCATCACCTGCTATCCTTGCTGCTGTTTCTGCTGCTGCTAAGTCGCGTCAGTCGTGTCCAACTCTGTGCGACCCCATAGATGGCAGCCTACTAGGCTCCTCTGTTCCTGGGATTCTCCAGGCAAGAACACTGGAGTGGGTTGCCATTTCCTTCTCCAATGCATGAAAGTGAAAAGTGAAAGTGAAGTCGCCCAGTCGTGTCCGACTCTCCATGACTCCATAAGCTGCAGCCTACCAGGCTCCTCCATCCATGGGATTTTCCATGCAAGAGTACTGGAGTGGGGTGCCATTGCCTTTTTCTTGCTGCTGCTGCCAAGTCGCTTCAGTCTTGTCCAACCCTATGCGACCTCATAGACAGCAGACCACCAGGCTCCCCCGTCCCTGGGATTCTCCAGGCAAGAACACTGGAGTGGGTTGCCATTTCTTTCTCCTTACCACCTGCTTTATGTTCTTTAGAGCAGGGGTACAGGTCTGGCAGCCCACTCCAGTACTCTTGCCTGGAAAATTCCATGGACGGAGGAGCCTGAATGGCTGCAGTCCATGGGGTTGCTGAGGGTCAGACATAACTGATCAACTTCACTTTCACTTTTCACTTTCCTGCATTGGAGAAGGAAATGGCAACCCACTCCAGTGTTCTTGCCTGGAGAATCCCAGGGATAGGGGAGCCTGGTGGGCTGCCATCTATGGGGTCGCACAGAGTCGGACCTGACTGAAGCGACTTAGCAGCAGCAGCAGCACAGGTCAGGAAGTGAGTGGTGGGCAAAGCCAAAACCATCCCCTACCCATATCTGTGGAAAAAATGTCTTCCACAAAACCAGTCCCTGGTGCCAAAAAGATTGGGGACTGCTGCTTTAGGGCAGGATTCCTCCCTGAAACGTTATGTGTATCTGCTTCTTTCTTATGCGTCTTCCCCACTGGAATGTCAGGCCTTATTTACCCCTGTTGGAGGAAAGCGATGCCTCCCTGTAGGGGCGACTCTAAATGGACTGAATGGAGAAATGTATGGTCCAGACTCGTCAGACATGAGCGCTCCAGCAAGAGAGAGGGCAGTCAGGAATGCATTTAGAGAAACTGGCACTTCACCCCCTGCCAGCTGAAGTATCCTCTGCTTCAGTGCCTCACTCCACGCGCTTGGTCCCCACGTCACTCGTGTTGACATGGGACTCCCCATCTCAGAGACTGCAGAGACCCCCAAGGAGAGCAGGGTGCCAGGCTGGAGGAAGCACTGCAGGCGCTGAACCCACCTCCTTGGAAGGCATTTCTGAATCTGCTATCATAGCACAGCCCCTGGGTCTCTGCCCCACCCCAGACTGAGGGCTCCCTCCCACCCCTGCAGAACTCCCCACAAGAGGCAGGTTGGGAAACACATTTCCAGAAGGGTACTAGCTCAGTCCATTTGGACTGCTGAACCACAGCCCGGGTAGCTTCTACACAACAGAAATCTCTTTTTAATAATTTTTTTTTTAGTGGAGGATAATTGCTTTAAATGTTGTGGTCTCTGCCATGCATCAACAGGAATCAGTCACAATTATGTGTTATCTCCTCCCTCTGCCCACCTATTCCATCCCTGTAGGCAGTCACACAGTGCCACGCTGGGCTCCCTGTGTCATACAGCAGCTTCCCACCAGCTATCTGTTTTATACATGACAGTGTATAGATGTCAGTGCCACTTTCTCAATTTGTCCTGCCCTCTCCTTCCTTTGCTATGTCCGCCAATCCGTTCTCTGCATCTCCACTTCCCTGTAAATAGGTTCATCAGTACTATTTTTCTAGACTTCACATATATGTGTTGATAAACAATATCTGTTTTTCTGACTTCACTCTGTATAACAGGCTCTAGGTTCATTCACCTCATTAGAGCTGAGTCAAAGCCCTCCCTTTTTATGACTGAGTAATATTCCATTGTGTATATGTACATTCTTCTTTTTCCATTCACCTATTGATGAACACCTAGATTCCTTCCAGGGGAAGGCAATGGCACCCCACCCCAGTACTTTTGCCTGGAGAATCCCATGGACGGAGGATCCTGGTGGGCTCCAGTCCATGGGGTCTAGGAGTTGGACACGACTGAGCGACTTCACTTTCACTTTTCGCTTTCATGCATTGGGGAAGGAAATGGCAACCCGCTCCAGTATTCTTGCCTGGAGAATGCCAGGGACGGGGGAGCCTGGTGGGCTTCCGTCTATGGGGTCACACAGAGTTGGGCATGACTGCAGCGACTTAGCAGCAGCAGCAGCAGCAGATTCCTTCCATGTTCTGGCTGTTGTCAATAATGCTGCAGTGGACATTGGAGTACGTATGTCTTTTTGAATTGTGGTTTTCTCAGGATATATGCCCAGTCATGGGATTTCTGGGTCATATGATAGTTTGGAGCTTCCCCAGTGGCTCAGTGGTAAAGAATCTGCCTGCAGTGCAGGAGCCGCAGGAGACAAGAGTCTCCTGGGATGGGAAGACCCCCTGGAGAAGGGCATGGCAACCCACTCCAGTGTTCTTGCCTGGAGAATCCCCATGGACGGAGGAGCCTGGCAGGCTACACATCCATAGGGTTGCAAAGAGTCAGACATGACTGAAGCAACTTAGCACGGCATGCATACAAGCACATGGTAGTTTCATTCCTAGTTTGTTAAGGAATCTCCATACTGTTCTCCATAGTGGCTGAACCAATTTAAACTGCCACTAACAGTGCAAGAGGATTCCCTTTTCTCCATAGCCTCTCCAGCATTTATTGCTTATGGATTTTTTGGCCATTCTGATTAGTCTGAGGTGATATCTCATTGTAGCTCTGACTTGCATTTCTCGAATAAGGAGCGATGTTGAGCATCTTTTCATGTTTATTGGCCATGTGTATGTCTTCTTTGGAGAAATTATCTTGAACATGAGAATCTTATTTCTCACCATTGTGGGGGCTGGAAATCCAAAATCAGGGTGCCAGCATGGTGGTGATCTGGTGAGGGACCCCTTCCTGGTTCATGACTGAGAGTTTCTCGCTGTGTCCATGCATGGGAGAAAGGGGCAAGCAAGTTCTTTAGGTCTCTCTCTCTCTCTCTCTTTTTAAAATGGTTCATTCAGCTGTATTGGTCTTGGTTGTCGCACGCAGGGTCTTCATTGTGCCATACAGGACCTTCCGTGGTGGCACAGGGACTCTAGCTGTGGCAGGTCCAGTAGTTGTAGCACTTAGTTGCCCTGTATCATATGGGATCTAAGTTATGTGACCAGGGATTAAACCCACATCTCCTGCATTGGAAGGCAGACTCTTAACCCTTGGACCACCAGGGAATTCCCTCTAGGTCTCTTTTATAATAGCAGGAACTCAACCATGAGAGCTCTACCCTCATGACCTAATTACTTCCCAAAGGCCTCACCTCTTTATACCATCACCCTAGGTGCTGGGACCTAGCACGTGGATTTCAGGGAGACATAAACATTCAGACCTAAGCAGGTACGACTACCCTTCATCAGCTGGTCAGCTGATTCTCCTATAACTGACTCTGCAGTGGGCTTTCAAGGCCTCCATTGTGGTCTTGCCCTAGATCTGGGCTTTGTTCTCTCCTGTGCTGACTCACCTGATCTCTCAACTTTAGATTTTGGTAGAACCCCAACCACCTTCAGCTTCCTCCAACCATCATGCTGCCTGTGCCCCAGATCTCCTATGGAGCCGCCTTGAAGAGGCAGCCTCCCCCTTAATAGTCTCTGGCACCTTGCAGCAAATAAAGGCAATGATCTAGTTCAAGCCCCAGCCTGATTCACTAGGTTTGGTTCCCACTTGTGGAAATTTCCTTTCCAGGGGCTCTCAGGAACCTGAGCTGGGTGGAGTGGTTGGGTGGGGCTGTCTCTGGGCCTTGTGGGATCCATAAATCAAGATCTGGGGTAAAGTTGGGGGTCTTCCAACAGGCCTGGGCTGAGAGGTAGATGTAGGCCAAAGAGGCCTGCCCCAGCTCAGGCCGCCTTCACATACAAAGGTAAGAGTACAGATGCCACAGTCCATAAGCCTCCGTGTTTAAAGGTGATAAATCAAGCTAACAAAAAGTGAAATAAAACAAAAAGTGAAATAAAATATGACCTGTCCTCCTACCTTGACAAATATACCTTTGTAACAAGATGGAGTGCCAGGCTCAGATTTAGAATATTTACACTCCTCAAAGTTCTAAGTCCAAAAATGGTGGCCCAGCCCCTAACGCCCCAACCTGTAGGTGCCCCTGCCCCATTTTCTTGTCACTCTTAGCTATGTCTCACACCATGAGGGAGCCTTAAGGTGAATGCACCTCCACACCCAAGCCCCACACATGAGAAACCCCACCCCCTGCCAAACAAGGGGCTCCCTTCAGCCCTCTCTTAGCCAGAGGGAAGCACAGCAGCTATACCATCTGAAAATTTTCAGTTAGGCTTGGAGACCCTTGGGCAGGGAATTGGGGGTTCCTGGTACCCTGAGAGTGATCTTACAGGGAGGCACAGGCTGCCGGGGGCACAGCCACTTGGCCCGGTGAACTTCTCACCCCATGGGGAAGGGCAGGGCTGGAGGAGGACTAGAGCAAGCCCCGTAAAGTGGAAGGCCCAGGGTGAGTGCGCTCTTCCCCTGGTCTCAGGGCAGTCTCACCCCGAACCCACAGCTGAGTAAACAGACCTGGGAGGGTCTTAGAAAATGGACCCTAGAGAGCTAACCCCAGGCAGGAAGAGGAATGTGAAAGTTTGCATAGAGGGTGCTAGGGACAGAGCTGCTAAAGCTTCAGAGGCAAATCCAGATCATTTCTGGCTGTTTACAAAAACCTGCTCTTAAAAGATTTTGCTCTTATTGAGGATCTAAAAAAGAATTCCCTACAAATAGCTTCAGAATTCTAATATTCTTGTTTCATCAAGTTTTGTTGCTTAATGGTTTCACTATTCATAAAATATTCTATCCATTCCACTTAAAAATCAGAACAGGGTATTTAAAACTTTTCCAGTAAACACAGGTAAGAACAATGAAGCTTGAATTGTTATTAATCTTTTTTTTTTTTTTAACTGAAGTATACTTGATTTACAATGTTTCAGGCGTATGTCAAAGTGATTCAGTTATGCATGTATATGCGCATATTCTTTTTCATATTTTTTCCACTGTGGTTTATTACAGGATATTGAATATAGTTCCCTGTGCTATACAGCAGGTCCTTGTTTATCTATTTTATATAGAGTAGTGTGTATCTGTTAATCCCAAGCTCCTAGTTTATCCCTCTCCCCTTCCCCTTTGGTAACCATAAGTTTGTTTTCTATGTCTGTGAGTCTACTTCTGTGTTGTTGTTAATCTTATTTTTAAATTATGACCCGTTCAAGGGAGAACTATCAAGGGAAATGGAAATAAAAAAGTAATTTAAAAAAATAAGTGAAGTGGGATAAATAAAGCAAGAAACAGATGTATGCACAGACTATAAGAAAAAGAGCACAAAAGACCTGTATACACAAATGAATATTCTTACACCGGTGACTTTTAACACACTGTTGCTAAAGCTTTCAAAACCATGTAACGTTTTTATGACAAGAGGCACCAATAGCCATATCATCTCTCAGTTAGAGGTATTGATACTTGTCCTGTGCGTTCTATGAGCTTATTGTGTGACAGGTTTCTCAACCCTTTTTTGAACTGTCTGGACATGATCCTGTAGCCCCAGATGGTAGAGGTGGCTCCTCTTATTTCATAGTCACATAAAAGCATTAAGCAACTGGTAGGAGTCAGGCATCTGAATCAGCAGGACTCTCCCCTGGAGCAGTCTTTCATCCACAGTAACTAATTTTTAGGTAGGACGGTAACTCCTTTAAATGTAATTATTTAGATATTTTTGGCTGCACTGGGTCTTCATTGCTGCGCTTGGGCTTTCCCTACTTGTGGCAAGTGGGGGCTACTCTCTAGTTGCTGCTCGCAGGCTTTTCATTGTGGTGACCTCTCTTGTCATGGAGCATAGGTTCTAGGTGTGCAGGCTTCAGTCGCAGTGTTGCAGCACATGAACTCGGTGGTTGTGGCACATGGACTGAGTTTCTCTGGCATGTGGTATCTTCCCAGACCAGGGATCAAACCTATGTCTTCTGCATTGCAAGGTGGACTCTTAACCCCTGGACCACCAGGGAAGCCCTAAGACTGGAACCTTTTAACACATGAAACGGCAATCCACTCCAGTACTCTTGCCTGGAAAATCCCCTGGATGGAGGAGCCTGGTAGGCTACAGTCCATGCGGACACAACTGAGTGACTTCACACGTCCTGTTTCTAGTGGTCTGCCCTATAGCCCTGTAGATAAACTGAAGAAGAGAAAAATGAAGCTGCTTGCCTGGGGTCTGAGAGCAAGTTAGGGCTAACTAAACAGGGAGCTCCCAGGTCTCTGTCTCCTAGTGCTGTGGGCTCACTGCTTTGCCTGACGCTCTCTTTCCACATTCCCCACCCTGCCCTACCTGTCATCAGTGGAGAAGAGCTCAGGGCATCCTTGCTCCTAACAGCCATGTAACTTGGGCGTGGATGCCAGACAGTGACAACAGGGAGGCATCAGTCTGGGCTCTTTTGGTGAAGAAGTGTGGGTGGAACCATGTGTATGTGGCAGGGGAGGGCCCAAGAGCCAGCTCTTCTGCTTCCAAGAAGCAGAGGTAAAAAATGGGTCCAATGATGCTTTGAAATTAAACACATGACATCCAGGTGGGCCAAATATGGAAACAAAATAATAGCCGTGCTTTAGGAAATCACCATCCTCACCATGTCTGAAGACACTGACCCAGATTAAAAGGGAAAGAGGGAGGGAAGGGGCACACCAAGGAAGCCAAGCTATGGCTCTGAGTCAGGATTGCGCCTGAGAAGAGGCGCCAGGCTACTGTTCTTAGCTGTGGCCAACCATGCCTGCTTGGTGAGCCACAAGTAACTCAAGAGGTGGCCTCAAGAGTCAGAGCTGAATACATACATGTTGGGTGGAAGAATGACAGCTGGATGGCCTGATGGATCTAGGGTGGGACCAGAGTGAAAGTATCAGTGCATGTGTTTCTGCAGGCAGAGGGCTCTGTCTGCATTTGCTCATCTATATTTCTGGAATTGCTTTTCAGGTTGCAAAATTGCATTCTGCCTTTAACCATTTTTTTTAATTTTTAATTTTTAAATTGGAGTGGGAATTTAATAATAGCAGCTGAAATCCAGTGAAGAAAGTCCCTCACTACAGGTCAGGAATTCAGCTGACCTTCTGAACTCTCCTACCTGAGGGCAGCTCAGAAAGAGCTCAGACTGTTCCCATGAGTCTTCTTTGGGGAAAATTTATCATCCCCCTGAAGTTATTTTTACAGAACAGTTGTCACCTGGCAGGTTGTGTCTGCCTTGGCGGCTCTGGAAAGCTACAAACAGTGGGATGGGGAACCACTCAAAAGCCACATTGAACCTTTGCTTGATTTTATCTAGCCCTTGACAACAATTTACGAAAACATTGACCTCTGATTTGAGTGTCATGAGCCCTTGTTTAGTTTTAAGGCATTTTTGCCCATACGGCAGAGAAAGAGCACTGGTTTGGGGTCAGAAAACCTGGGCTCCGTTCCAGGTGAGATAGTTCATCCATTTGAATCTGAACTTCCTTACTCATAAAATGATATGATTCTCTGCCTGTCCCAGCATGTTTAGGAATCAAATGCAAATCAGATAACCCATCTGAGCATTCTCTTAAAACGTAAACTGCTAGTTATAAGAATATTTATTGAATGCTTTCTTGATGCCAGGCACTGTTCCAAGAGCTTTACGTGAATCAGCTCATTTAATCTTTATAACCTCACTGTGAAGCGTAGGAGGGGCGAGGGAGGAACACTGCCATTATCCTCATTTCTTTTTCTTAACTTTGTATTCATTCATTTATTTGGCTGTGCGGCTTCTCTGTTGCTGCTTGGGCTCTTCTCCAGTTGTGGAGAGTCGGGGCTGCTCTCTAGTTGCGTTGCTTGGGCTTCTCATTGCAGTGGCTTCTCCTGTTGGGGATCATGAGCTCTAGGGCTCCCGGGCTTCTGTATTTGCAGTGCGTGGGCTCAGCAGTTGCAGTTTCTGGACTCTCGAGCACAGGCTCAGTAGTTGTGCTGCACAGGCTTTCATAGTACGGCATGTGAAACCCCAGACCAGGGATTGAACCCATGTCTCTTGCATTGGCAGGCAGTCTTTACCACTGAGCCACAAGGAAGTCCTGCCTTCATTTCTAGATAAGGGAACCGGGATACCAGCCCAAGATCACTCAGCCAGAAATTGGAAGCCTTCAGATACGAGCCAAATAGTCAGGCTACAGAGCCTGCCCTGCACATACTACACGTGTGCATATGAACATCACTGCCGTCACTGTTTGACGATAACTTAGTCAAGTCTGTTGGTGGAGGAGGGCATGCTGGGGTGACGTTAGCACTGACATCACCACCAAAGGCTGATTTCAAAGCCCATCATTATTGCTTGTATTTGCATTTGCTGAAACTATTTATAGAAATGTTTCTGTAGATTGATGGCCCATGAAGTTGTCACAGAAAAGGAAACTGAGGCCCAAAGAGATGAAGAACCTCAGACTGCAATCACCTGGCCAGGAAACAGCATGGATAGGATTTGAACCAAGTCCCAGAACCCCTGCATTTGCCCTCACACCAGGCCACCTCTTCTTGTCTGTGCATCCCACTTAGATTCTGCACCCAGGCAGGCTGAACACTGGAACACTTTCCTCCTGTTACTGGGGTGCTACATGAATACAAAGCAATAGTTTGATGAGACAGGTATGGTGAGGCAAAGAGCTCATTTGGGAGCACAGGGCACTGTCTGGGAAAGGAAGACACAGACAGACAGGACTCAGCAGTGGGGCCGGGTAGTGGGAGCTATGCAATGATGGGAGGGCAGCACCGAACACCAGAGGCTAACTTTCCCTATTTTGCATGCTTCTTCAGGCCAGCCTCCTATTGAGGAGAGGTTTGAAATGGACGTGTTTACCCCATTATGCCCTGCCTTGTGGCTCCTCTCCCCAAAGGAATGTGTTCCTAGTACACACAGCACATGTGGTTCCTTAGGTAGGATCTTGCGAGCCTGGGCTCATGCTTGGTATGTCTACACGTCCCATCTTCTCTGCTTTGGAAAGCTAGAAATGAACTTTTCTTTGAATGGGCAAGTCCCACCCACACAATTTAAAAATAAGAGTAGGCCAAAACAGCAAACTGAGATCCTAAACAGTGTTTTCCACCCTGGCCCCCAAATCCAGGGGGATGGTTTCCAAAAGCTCTTTCCACACAGTGTCCACCTCACACCAGCCAAAGATGTTGTTCATAATAGCCCCAGACAGAAGCCCAGGGTGGTTTGAGCAACTCAGGAGCTCAATTGAGTCACAGCTTTGACGTTTTTTAGGTCAAGATTGTTCATTTAAATAAGGCACAAGAGAAGCTGGTGTTTTAAGCCATTGGAACAAGCTGAAAATAGCTCCCCACCCTCCCTTTCCTTCACTGTTCCACCTCTGACACCTGACACAGAAGTCACTAGGCCCTAGGCCAGAGCTCTATGATCCAACCTGTGGCAAAGGAAACACCCGCCAAGGAGGCTCTCCTGTTAGCTTTGGATCCACAAGTGAGGACAGGCCTTGGGCCCCTGGGCTATGTGTGGCCCACAGATCTTAAGCATCTGAGAGGTGAGAGATGGCATGTGCGGGGCTCTGATCACCCTCAAGTGAGGGCACCAGCTGGCCAAACTGAATGACATGCCATCAGCCAGGGGCTTGGAGGAGACCTGTGTTTGACCGATAAGCAGAAGTAGCTGCCTTTTCTGGAGCTTATGCATAGACACATTGCTAAGGTGAAGTTGGAAAGAGCAGCTACCCTGAGCAGAGGAACAAATTGGAGATGGAGAGTGACTATACTCATGAACTGCATTAACTGTGGGCTCCACGGGGACAGCACCACGTCCACTGCATTCACTGTCCTTCCCAAGACTCAGTGCCTGGCCTGTAGTAGTAAATAGTGAATAAACTGTACACAGTTTCTGAGTGGACTCAATCTCTCCTCTTTTAACTACAGAAGCAGTGTGCTTTATTGGAAATAGCAGAGATTTCAGACCTAGCTCTGTTGAGTACCTTTGGCCCACAGTTTCTTTATCTGTAAAATGGGTATAAGGCTCCCTTGCCTTTCTTCTAAGGTTACTGCATTGAATATGGGAAATGCTTCAAAAACTAAAGCATATTATACCTGTTAGGGTTATAACTATTGTTGATGGTGGATCTCTTCCCCTGAGTTCTATTGTGCCTGGCTTTATTTTTGCCTGTGCTGGGTCTTCGCTGCTGAGCAGGCTTTTCTTTAGTTGCAGTCAGGCTTCTCGCTGCAGTGGCTTCTCTTGTTGTGGAGCATGGGCTCTAGCACGCGTGGGCTCAGTAGTTGTGGCTCCCAGGCTCTAGAGCACAGGCTCAACAGTTGTGGCTCTCGGGCTTAGTTGCTCCAAGGCTTGTGAGATCTTCCCAGATCAGGAATCAAGCCTGTGTCTCCAGCATTGGCAGGCAGATTCTTTACCATTGAGCCACCAGGGAAGCACCATATTCACATATTTGATTCATATCAAATATGTGAATCCTTTCTTTCGATCATGAAAGATGGTGTCTTTAAAGATTTTTACACTTTCCGATTTCTGTTATGGTACTGAAACGTTAGGCATCCCAGGTGACACAGTGGTAAAGAACCTGCTTGCCAAATGCAGGAGATGCAAGTGATGTGGGTTTGATCCCTAGGTAGCGAAGATGCCCTACCTAGGGCAGGGAGTAGGAAATGGCAACCTGCTCTAGTATTCTTGCCTGGAAAATTCCATGGATAGAGAAGCCTGGCGGGCTACAATGCATGGGGTCGCAAAGAGTTGGACACCACTGAGCGACTGAGCACACACTCACACTCACACATACACTCACGTGTGCGAACACACACTAAAATGTTAGGGTAATGTTGAATCAACATCCACCAGAGGATCATTACCATCATAAGTTACTGTGAGCTGAGTATTCACATCTGAGCAGTTCAAAGTGAAGACCTGGAAATTCTTCACCTTTCTTATGCACGTTAAAATACAAGGGATAAATTATCATCTTTAAAAACAAGTTTTTTTTAAAGGGTCTGACCAATCAGCGAATACAAACATTAGCTACTAGTCAGTGGGAGGGCACTGGGCCAGGAGTTTAACCAACATAACTTCACTCACTCCTTCCTCCAGTGCTATGAGGTCAGTATTATTTCCATTTTACAGATAGGAGTAATACCCATGAGTCTGGTAATCTTGGAAAGGTTCTTTATTGTTTTGAACTTCAAAGCCACTTTCTCAAGATCACCAACAACATCTGGATTTTTCCAATAGCAACAAGGAAGAGGCAGAGAGAACAACCTTAGGACCAACCAATGGAATGGCAGCAAGACACTTCTGTTTTGTTACAGGCTGTTTCTTTCTTCCTTTTCCACCTCAAATCTGTGTAACAGATTTAGCCATCTGTAAGCTACCATCTAGGACTATAACGGAGAAGGCAATGCAAGCCACTCCAATACTCTTGCCTAGAAAATTCCATGGATGGAAGAGCCTGGTAGGCTGCAGTCCATGGGGTTGCTACGAGTCGGACATGACTGAGCGACTTCACTTTCATTTTCACTTTCACACAATGGAGAAGGCAATGGCAACCCACTCCAGTGTTCTTGCCTGGAGAGTCTCAGGGACGGCAGAGCCTGGTGGGCTGCCGTCTATGGGGTCGCACAGAGTCGGACACGACTGAAGCGACTTAGCAGCAGCAGGACTATAAAGCACAGTTCTTGGTCTGACTGCACCTAAATCAAGTCAGAGCAGTGAAATGAACTTAGGTGTGCCCCACTGTCAGGGGTTAACTGAACCAACAAGGTGCTTAAGGATCATGTCCAACTCTTTGCAACCCCATGGACTGTAGCTCGCCAGGCCCCTCTATCCATGGAATTCCCCAGGCAAGAATATTGCACTGGGTAGCCTTTTCCTTCTCCAGGGAATTTTCCCAACCCAGGGATCGAACCGAGTCTCCTGCATTACAGATGGATTCTTTACTGTCTGAGCCACCGGGGAAGCCTGTGCTTAAGGATAGTTTGCAGCAATCATGTGGAAGCTTAGCTATCCAGACCCCCTGCTGTCCTTTCCAAAGGTTGCCTGGGAGACTCTACTAATACCACCAGGGGGTCATAACTGGCCACATTGGAACTGGAACCACCTGGGGAGATTTAACCACTGATGCAGTTGACCTGAGGTTCTGATTGAACTATGCAGGCGGGGCCAGAGCGAGGGGGAGGTTTTCAAATCTCACCAGGTCTAACAAGCAGGAGCTGAGAATCACTGTTCCAAGCCTTTTGGGAGCTCTTCCTATAAAAATGCCTTCAAAGTCTATGACACTTCCCATGAATCTTGCAACAAGATTCTTATTTTAAAGACAGACTGGATTTTAAAAAAAGAAATAGCTTTAGGTTGTTTAGAATTGAATCTGTGAAGTAGGAGTGAAATACTTTGTCCTCAAGAGGAGGAGAAACCTCAGAAATACACCTGGGATCCTCGTGTGGCTCCCCAGGTGGTTTCAAAGGTAATGGTTCACTGAGCACAAGCTGGAGCTCTGCTGGGGCCAAAGCTCTCAAGCAGATCAGAGCTGGTTCTCCAGGCGACTCCCAGCCAGGACCCAGGTCCTGAATTCTCCTGCCACTGGGACTTCCTCACATTGGCATCTGTTTGAGGGGTTTTGCCGAATTCCCTGGCCCACTCCTGCTACATGGAGTTGTGCCCTCAAAATATTCCTGGTTTCCGAGGCAAAGGTGCTCTTTGTTGTTCCTGCTTTGTGACCACCATCTCCAGGCTGCACTGAAGCCCAAGCTGTGGCCTGGGGTTGAGGGCAAGTGATCTGTCCCTTCCATCGTGCCCACCCACAGGTCCTGCCCACTTAGCCTCATCTCTTGATGAAGGGGATCCCGGAAGTAGGTTCTTGAAAAGCAATCAAAGTGTCAGACAAGAATGAAATTCTGGGGTAAACTGACAAGGGGAAAGAGATCGCATGACTTGACTTCTCGTGATATTTTGTTCTGACCACTGATTTCACATTGTAACCTTAGTGGGCGTCTAAATAGCTCTAGACCTCGGTTTCCCCAATTGTAAATAAAGGAGATTTAAATGGGTAATCTTTTTTTTTTTTTTCCATTTTGGCTTTGTTTTGTTCCTTTTTTAAGTTGAAATGTAGCTGATTTATGATGTTGTGTTTGTTTCAGGTGTCCCCTTTGCTGTACAGTAGGCCCTTGTTTTTTTTATCTATGCTATACATGACAGTGTACATCTGTTAATCCCACACTCCTAAGTTCTTCCTCCCCTTTCCCTTTTCCCTTTGGGAACCATAGTTTGTTTTCCATGTCTGTGTGTCTGTTTCTGTTTTCTAAATAAGTTCATTTGTATCACTTTTTTAGATTCTGTTTAGCAGTGATGCCATGATATTTGACTTCACTTGGTATCTCTAGGTCCATCCATGTCGCTGTAAATGGCATTATTTCATTTTTATGGCTGAATAATATTCCACATATATATATATATATATATAGATAGATAGATAGATATAGATATATTCTAGGTTGCTTCCATGTCTTGACTATTGGAATAGTGCTGCAGTGAACACTGGGATGCATATATTCTTTCAAACCATGTTTTTCTGCAGATAAATGCCCAGGAGTGGGACCGCTGGATCACATGGTAGCTCGGTTTTTAGTTTTTTAAGGAACCTTCATACTGTTGTCCCTAGTGGTTGCACCAATTTACATTCCCACCAACAGTGTAGGAGGATTTCTTTTTCTCTACACCCACCCCAGCCTTTGTTATTTGTAGACTTTAACGATGCCATTCTGACTGGTGTGAGGTGATAACTCATTATAGTTTTGATTTGCTTTTCTCTAATAGTAAGACATGTTGAACATGTTTTCATGTGCCTAGTGGCCATATGTTTGTCTTCTTTGGAGAAATGTCTATTTAGGCCTTCTGCCCATTTTTGGATTGGGTTGTTTGTTTTACTGTGGGCTTCCGTGGTGGCTGAGACCGTGAAGAAGCTGTGTGCAATGCAAGAGACCCAGGTTCGATCCCTGGGTCAGGAAGATCCCCTGGAGATGGAAATGGCAACCACTCCAGTATTGTTTTGTTGTTGAGTTGTATGAGCTGTATTTATATTTTGAGAATTAAGCCCTTGTCAGTCGCATCGTTTACGAACATCTTCTCCCAGTCCATAAGTTGTCTTTTCGTTTTGTTTATGATTTCCTTTGCTAGGCATGAGCTTTTAAGTTGAGTCAGGTCCCATTTATAACATTTATAACAAAAATAAAAATTTGTGTATTTTTGCTTTTATTTCTTTTGCCTTCTGAGATTGATCTAGGAAAGTGTTGCTGCAATTTATGTCAGAGAATATTTTGCCTATGTTCTCTTCTAGGAGTCTTATGGTGTCATGTCTTATATTTAAGTCTTTAAGCCATTTTGAGTTTGTTTCCGTGTATGGTATGAAAGAGTATTCTAACTTCATTGATTTACATGCAGCTGTCCAGCTTTCCCAACACCACTTGCTAAAGAGACTGTCTTTTTTCCATTGTATATTTTTGCCCCCTTTGTTGAAGATTAATTGACTGTGAGTGTGTGGGTTTATTTCTGGGCTCTCTATTCTGTTTAAATGCATAATCTTTAGCATCCTTTCCAATTTTAAAATTCTGTGAATGTAAGATTCTATGAGCCAGAATTTGTAAAACCAAGACTAGATTTTAAGATAAACTCCTTACAACTTTGGCCTCTGCTGACCAGGGGAGCCAGAAATGGACGGAAACAAAAGTAGAGTGTGCATATAGAGCATGAAAGCCAGAGACGAGTCTTGATGGCCCGTGGTGTGTTCTAGATGTGTCCACACAATGAGTTTCCAGAGAAGGAAGGCTGGGAAGTGGCCTGAGGGCAGAGTGAGAGAAATGCTTTCCTCACTGACTGCTATGTAATTATTGTCACATCTGCATGGTGCTGGTCATAGAGGTAACAGGAAATCTTTCTGAAAGAAGGGCAGGACTTCTACAAGTACAATCTCTCAGCCTGATGGTTTTGTGGAGAGGTAAGACTCGTTCCTGAATTCTCACATCTCTATAAGCCAGAGGAGGTGGTAGAGCTGATAACTCGGGCCTCATGAAATAGTATAGTTTAATGTTGAGAGTGGCATCTGTCAGTCAGCCCTGGTTTCCAGTCTTGCTACTTACTAGCTGTGTAACTTTGGGCAACTTATTTCACCTCTCGAGGCCTTGGTTTTATTACTGGAGAATAAGTAGGGATAATGTCTACCCTGCAGGGTGTAGGGCCAGTGAGACGCAACAGCGCACACAAAGCGCCAGGCACATAGTAGGCACTCAATGCACAGAGACTAAAAGTGCCACAACCTCCAAGAACTACCTTCACTATTTATCCCATGATTTACTCAGCTGGCCTTACTGCAGGCAAAACCAGGCATTTACTTGGGGATGGAAAGATCTCCAGAAACCAAAGACATCTGCTCAAGGGAGAAGCAAGGAACCTTAATAATCAAGACTCTTGCATCTTGCTCTGGCTCTTTCCACCACCCTTTTGACAAAGCCATGGGACACTGCCCCCTGTCTTTGAGGGCAGAGGCACTCAATATAGCCACTCCAAAAAAATGCACTACAAGAACATAAACCCAAAGCTTCATTGTAATTCCCAAACACAAAGTATTCAAATGTGGGCCAGGCTCCAGCCCAGCATGGAAGGGCATGACTGGGGGGCAGCCATGTGGTCTCCTAGAAGCCTCCGCCTGACAGCACAACATGTGGTCAAGATGACAAGCCTCTGGCTAACCCTAGATTACACGCATAATGTGCTTATTATACATATAAGTGTATTGTTGATGTTTTGAACAGGTAACTTCAACATCATTTCAGTGTATCACTATCATTAAGGAGAGTTTTTAAAAGTAAGATCCTTTGTACTTGGGGACGGGGCGGGGGGGGGAGGGGGCGGTAAATCAACACTGTGCTGCAAGCAGACCTTTTTAGCTTTCAAATGATGTCACTGAAGTTCAACTGAAATACACTCAGGAAAGAGGCAGCCCCAGTGCATGTGTTTGAGCAGATCTGAAAGGCTTGAAAATGCCTTCCTTGCCACATGCTGCAGACCCAGCATTGCCATCGTTAGCTACCTTTTTGGGTCATGGTCCCAAAGGAAGAGAAGGGACAGCAGGAGTTAGGTTTATTAGCTCACTTAATGTTGGAGTCACAGGGGTAGCTTTAAAAATTAGTGATGCCTAGACTTACCACCTTGGAGAAGGCGATGGCACCCCACCCCAGTACTCTTGCCTGGAAAATCCCATGGATGGAGGAGCCTGGTGGGCTGCAGTCCATGGGGTCGCTAAGAGTCGGGCACAACTGAGCGACTTAACTTTCACTTTTCACTTTTATGAATTGGAGAAGGAAATGGCAACCCACTCCAGTGTTCTTGCCTGGAGAATCCCAGGGACAGGGGAGTCTGGTGGGCTGCCATCTATGGGGTCGCACAGAGTCGGACACGACTGAAGCGACTTAGCAGCAGCAGACTTACCACCTAAAGATTCTGTTATAATTGGTCTCGGGTGCATCCTGGGAGCTGGGAGTTTTTAAAAGTTCTCCACGTTATTCTAATGTACAGCCATGGTTGAGAATCACTCTCTCCTGCCCTCTAGCCCTTGCTCAACCCTTACTCCCTTCCACCTCCCATGCCAGCCCTGGTGAGTCCAGGAAGCTCTGTGGCTCAGCAGACACCCAGAAACAAACTACAAGGTCGGTATTGTTATCCCATTTTACAGATGAAGAAACTGAGACCTAAAGAGGCCAAGTGACTTTGCCCAAGGCCACACAAACAATTAATGGTAGATTGGATCTCTCTGGCTTCAAAGTGATTCCCATTTCTTCAAGCTGCCTTGTTAAGTTGGGAACATTAATTCATGGAGCTATTAATACACCAAAGGATTTCATTTATAGTAACAACAGCCCATCACATCTTTATGGAGGTGTTTTAGGGTTTGCAAAGCACTTCCATTTTAGTATGTGGTATTAAAGATGACTCCTGCATTTTAAGGATAAGGAAACTGAGGCCCAAAATCATTAACTTGCTTGTGGACTCACAAGTAGAGGAACCAGAGTTTGAGTCCAAACCCTTTTCTTCTATTTCCAAAGAATGGACTACATTGGAAAATGGTAGGAGTGGAGTGAATTTTGGGGGTACAGGGAAGGTTGGAAAGTTTTAGAGCAGGACAAGCTCTCAAGTTCACCAAAGATGGGAACCCAGGAGGCAGCAAAAGAGAGTAGGAGGCCACAAAGAATGTTCCATAATTTCTGTGGTTGGGCCTCTCTCATCCAGCTAGTCTCAGGGAATCAAGCCTGGTGAGTGAAAGATGTTAATGTCGGAGGCCCTGCCAAGTAGAGACAAGAAGGACAGGAGAAGGCTTTTGTCCCTGTAAAGCTGTCCCTACATGACCTGCCTTTCATTTGGTTTTACTGTTAATAAAATACATTCTCTACCAGACCCAGCACCCAAAATCTTGGTTTCTAAAAATGATTCTCCTCTAAAAGGAGCAAGCCTTCCTTGGAAAAATGGTTGATTCCAGGACTAGGACAAGGAAATACCAGGTGAGGCTGGAACATCTTGTGGGGCCAAAAAATAAGGGAGTTAGAGTCTTTTAATTCATAGAAAGTACCCTAGTCAATTAAAAAAAAAAAAAAAACACAGAAGCCACTGTGAAAAAGTTATTATTGGAAAAACCAGGGACAGTTTGGGCATGAACATAAATAACAAATGTAAAAGATTATAATATACCCTATTCAAAAACTCTATTAGCCCATACTGACACTTATAAATACAAACACATAGACAGACAGATAAGTAATTATGGGATAGGAAATGGTATGTGAAAGAACAGCTCATTGTCACATCAGATAATAAATGTAGAAGAAATAGAAAATCACTATTTTGAAACTATTATACTAATAGAGGATTTTGGGGGGAATCCTCAATGGATGCTAAAATTTAGTTCAATTCAGTCGCTCAGTCATCTTCCAACTCTTTGCGACCCCATGGACTGCAGCATGCCAGGATTCCCTGTCCTTCACCATCTCCTGAAGCTTGCTCAAACTCATTGCTCAAACTCATCGTCATTGAGTTGGTGATGCCATCCAACCATCGCATCCTCTGTCATCCCCTTCTCCTCCTGCCTTCAATCTTTCCCAGCATCAGGGTCTTTTCCAATGAGTCAGTTCTTCATATCAGGTGGCCAAAGTATTGGAGCTTCAGCATCAGTCCTTGCAATGACTATTCAGGATTGATTTCCTTTAGGATTGACTGGTTTGATCTCCTTGCAGTTCAATGCTAAATTTATTGGGTGAGAATTTATTGGGAAGCAAGATATTTACACAGTCTTAAATCTTTTCCCAAATTATTTATTAATTGCAAAGAGGAAAGTGTTTCTTGTCAGTTGAGAGATGTGAAAATACGTCCTTAACCAAAGTTAACATCAAAGTTAAGATCAAAGTTAACATCACCAATAATGAGACAACCAGCTCGCATGCCTCCTCTAGATGCACTGCAAAGGGCACAGTGTTTCTGCCCCAGAGTCATAAAGTGGGTCTAATCATGAGAACATTCAGACACATCCAAGTAGAGGAACATGTGACAGAACATCTGGCCCCATAACCTTAAAACATGCCAATGTCATGAAAAACACAGAAGTGTAAGGAACACTTCCAGACTGAAGTGGATCAAAGAGAATGAAAAGTACATAAGATGTGTGATCTTGAATTGGATACTGGATTGGGAAAAAAACATGCTTTAAAGGATATTATGGGAATAATTGAAGTTTGATTAAAGAATGTGCATGCCTGTATTGAGGTTGAGTTTCCTAAATTTGATTATTGTGATTATATAAAAGAATCTCCTCATGCTTATAAATTACTTGCTGAAGTATTTAGGGTAAAAAGTTATGGTATCTGCAACTTACTCTCAAGTGGCTCAGAAGCAAAAAGGGAAATACTAGGTGAGGCTGGACTGGGCGTGTGTGTATGTATATATGCATGTGTGTATGTACATGTGTGTATGTATATAGGTGTGTGTGCTTTCGAATATCTGTAGAGGTAAAATGTTAACAGCCAGTGAATCGCATTGAAGTGTATACAGGCATTTGTAGTAATATCTTCACAACTCTTCTGTAGATTTGAATTTATTTTTTTTAATTTGATTTTTTTAAATCAAAAGTGAAAATAAAGGGGAGGAAGTATAGGTTGTTTTAGAAAAATAGTCAAACAATATTCAAGGTGAATTTGAACTGGGAACGATCAGGGAAAGTACTTTGATTCTGAAACTTGGCTACTGTTTCTAAGAGCATAAAATTTACTGAATTATTTGCCTGTGTCCCTGCAGAAGTGGGAAAATATTGAATGCCCAGGAAGCACAGACACATGTCAGTAGTTGCTGGGTGAAGTTCTTCCCCCAAAAAAGTTATTTTTTTTTTAATTGAAAATGAAAAGAAAAAGGGGAAATGAAAATAAAAATAGTAAACATTAGTCTATAGTCTTGGTAGGTTTACTCAGACTTAATTATTTAGCAGGGCTTATAATTCAAGAGAAATGAAAATATATACTATGTTACTATATTAAAATAGCTACCCATAGAATGGATCTACTTTTAATTATTGGTCATATAAATAAAACCCCACGGATATTTTTGTTCTGGGATGTTGATGTGCACGCTGTTACTTTAAAAAACATGTTAGAAGTGGAAACTTTTAAAACATATAATTCATTGTATGAGTCCTGATCATAATGAGACAATATACAAAAAAGTTAAACACATCCTGTGACGTTACTCTCCTACTTAAAGATTCTCAGAGTGTCCCATTAAGCCAACAGAAGCCCGTGCTCCTTACCTAGGCACTCCAGCCCTCACAGCCAGCTGCAACCCACTTTCCAGAATCATCTCCCTCCCCCAGCCCCAGCCACTCCACTTTCCAGCCAGGCAGGCACTCCTGACTCTTTCCCGGACAGGCCCTGCCTTGCAGGGCAGACTCTCGCTAACATTCTTCCCCATTTGGGAAGCTCCTCCCCTCTCTCCAGCACATGACCTCCTTCTTCAAGTCCCAGCCCAGCCTCAGTCCTACCCCACTTCACCCTGCCAAGGAGAGGTGCCCCTTCCTGCTGTAAATGTCCCTGGTATAGCAGCTGCCTCACTGGATTTTAGTAATACATCATGATAGGAGGATCTTCCCTTTATTCCAGAATTGCCTCTGAGAGCCCACAGCTGGAAACTTCTTGCATTTTTAGAGCAACTCTACCTGTGGGTCCATCTAGCCCCTTTGCCTTCTGAAAGGCAAAACATCTCTTCAGAAACTACACCCCATTTCTCCCGCCTGAACACCATCACTCCACCCCCAATCTCTGCAAGATGCATTGGGGTGGGGTTGATGATGAACCTTTATGTAAAGTAAGATCATTTTTTGCCATCTCCCCATTGTGAGGGGGGCCACTTGATGGGTCCCATGCCTTAAAGCCAACAGTGGGAGAACCAAGATAATGACCCCAAGACAATCTTGTGTTGAGCCACAAAGCTTTCTTGCCTCATCAGAATTTGGAGGAAGGGGAGAGGGAGCTTGGGCCTTAGGATGAGATAAAGAGAAGGATCAAGGCCACCTCCTTTTTTTTTTTTTTTTTTGTTGGAGGATAATTGCTTTCCAATGTTGTGTTGGTTTCCACTGTATAGCAATGTGAAACAACTGTAAGTATGCATATGTCCAGGGCTTCCCTGATGGCTCAGTGGTAAAGAATCTGCCTGCCAATGCAGGTTCAATCCCTGGACTGGGAAGATCCCCTGCAGAGAGAAATGGCAACCCATTCCAATATTCTTGCCTGGGAAATCCCATAGACAGAAGAGCCTGGTGGGCTACAGTCCATGGGGTCACAAAAGGGTCCAACATGACTTAGCAACTCAGCAACAATGATAACAACATACATATGTCCCCTCCCTCCTAAGCCTTCCTCCCGTGCCATCCCACCCCCATCACAGAGCACCAAGCTCCCTGTGTAAGGCCACCTCCTTTAATCATAGTTCTTAAAAATTACAGCTGAGCTGGGGGCCCTAGAGCTAGGGGCCTTAAGGTTAAAGACACTGGGATAGCATGCTAGAGGTGGGGTGCTACCCTTTAGGGATGGAATAAGGCAGCTGAAAAGATGAGGTCAGATGAGGACGGACCAGCCAATGTCAAGGGGGCTGCTGGAGTCCTGCCCCACTGGGGCCTCCATCCACCCATTCAGAACCTCCTGACAACTGAGACAGCTCAGGGTGCCAGTCCCTGGGTCATCCTGGAGATCAGCAAGCTAGAGCGACGAGGAGGAACTGCCACAGTCAGTCATGGGACAGAACCATTTCTTCTCAAGTCCAGAAGAGCAGGACCAGAAAGTGGAGGGGGCTGGGAAAGGGCACACCCCCAGGAATCAACAGAGGGTGCTGTGGAGCTGGGGGCGGGTGACCAGAGCCTGTGAGAGGGAAAATGTGAGTTTGCTACAAAATCGCACATTTGTAGATATTTACATTGAATAGTTTAAAAGCAATTTAAAACCTACATGTATTTCCAAAGTATGCCCATGTGTATTTTGGTTGGCTTTATTGTGAGAAAATATTGAACACATAACTTCAATGCACAAATTCTTTTTTTTTGACGGGCTCATCTCCTCCAGATGAAAGTATCTAAATTTATTTTTTTAGTTTATCAAAGTGTAGTTGGTACACAATGTCATGTTAATTTCTGCTATATGCAAAATGATTCAGATATATATCTGTACCCTTTTCATATTCTTTTTCATTACAGTTTATCACAGAATATTGAATATAGCTCTCTGTGCTATATGGTAGAAACTTCCTGTTTATCCATTCTGTATATACTAGTTTGTCTCTGCTAATCCTGAACTCCTAATTCATCCCTCCCCCGCCCCCTTTTCCTTGGTAACCACAAATCTACTCTCTGTGTCTGTGAGTCTGTTCTGTTTTGTAGGTAAGTCATTTGTGTCATAGTTTAGATTCCGCATGTAAGTGAGATCATATGGTATTTGTCTTTCTCTTTCTGACATACTTCACTCAGTATGATAATCTTAGATCTGTCCATTTTGCTGAAAATGGCATTATTTCATTCTTTTCATGGCTAAGCAGTATTCCATTGTATATACGTACCACATCCTTACTCATTCATCTGTCAGTGGATATTCAGCTTGTTTCCACATCTTGGCTATTGTAAATAGTGCTGCTCTGAACATAGGGGTGAATGTATTTCTTGAATCATAGTTTTGTCCAGATATATGTCCAGGAGTGGGATTATGGGCTTCCTTGGTGGCGCTAGTGGTAAAGAATCTACCTGCCAATGCAGGATGTGCAAGAGTTGCACATTTGATCCCTGGGTTGGGAAGATCCCCTGGAGTAGGAAATGACAACCCACTCCAGTATTCTTGTCCATGGAAAATTCCATGGACAGAGAAGCCTGGTGGACTCCAGTCTATGGGGCAAAACAGAGACACGATTGAGTGACTGAGCACAGTTTTTTAAGGAAACTCCATATAGTTCTCCATAGTGACTGCATCAATTTACATTCCCATTGACCAACAGTGTAGGAAGGTTCCCTTTTCTCCACACCCTCTTCAGCATTTGTTATTTGTAGAGTTTTTAATGATGGTCATTCTGACTGACTGAGGTGTTACCTCATTGTAGTTTTAATTTGCATTTTGACTTGCATTTCTGTAATAATTAGTGCACAAATTTTTTACCTATTAGGTGCTCATGCATTTTTACAGGAACTTCTGTTTTATGACTGGTCATGAAACAGCTATATGCTGAACTGCAGTGGTGTTAAAATTGTTACAGTTCTTTCAAAGTTGCATTTATTTTATACAATGGGTTTTCTCCTGATGTCATAATATTACTTTAGATTATCTGAATTTCCCCAATTCATGTGTCTGTGTTGTCATATATTATTTAAACAATGTGTAAAATGCTCACAACTTTGCCATAAGTTTGAATTATGGAAAAATAAAACATTATCCCCAAAAAGTTATTATAAAGGCCATGGTAACTATCATTAATGTTTGGAAATGGCTGATCATACATGGATCCGTTTTATTAATGCATTTGAAATCATTTAGCTATCAGATCACCTTTTCAAAAACTTGAATGGAAATGGACAGAGACACTTTGTTAATGGAAATAATAGCTGGTTCTATTTTTTTAACAGCTTTATTGAGATATCATTCACATACCATATAATTCATCCATTTAAAGTATGTAACTTAAGGCTTTCAGATATTAATTTTTAAAATTGCAGCAAAATATATATGTAACAAAAAATTTGTCATTTTAACCATTTTAAGTGTACAATTCAGGGCATTACATTCATACTCCCTGTCATCACTCTATTTTTCTTAATAGAAAAAATTGATTTTTCAAGTTAAATGCTTTAATTCTCAGCAGAGGGAATGAAATCTTTGTGTTTTGATAGATATATGGTTTATGTGAAAGATGAGGAACAAATTAGGAGAGGCCTGAAAGCAAATTTAAAAGCACTCAGATATCTTTCTCACTAGCCCTATGCCTTATGACTGTTTTTTAGAAAATCAATTATTTATAGTTTCTACTTAATATGAAAATATGTACTTTGAAAATATTTCATTCCTCGAGAAAAAAAAAAATGTACTTTTTAAAAGAGAAAAATCCCTTTTACTGTAAGAAATGCCAACTGTGTTAGCAGGTATGTCCATGTAGTAACATGCTGATACAGTATAAACTGATAAATTTTCACCTCCCAAGGGGAAAAAAGGCAGTCCACACCACACTGCATACACATATGCATTCAGAAAGTGAGAGTCGCTCAGTCGTGTCAGACTCTTTGTGACCCCACGGTCTACACAATCCATGGAATTCTCCAGGCCAGAATACTGGAATGGGTAGCCATCTTCCCAACCCAGGGATTGAACCCAGGTCTCCTGCATTGCAGGTGGATTCTTTACCAGCTGAGTCACCAGGGAAGCCCATTTACACATTCAGAAGTAAAATACAAATGTAATTGCATTATTATAAAGGTCCTCAATATCTTAACCCAAAGAGACAGCTAAGCAGTGGGAATTTGAGTAATGGTGGCAGACAGGATGGAGGACACGGTTAACAAGGGAGCATGAGGCATGGCCAACCTGGAACCTGAATCCAGGTGCAACTGGACCTGGGACCCTTTCTGGAGTCTACCAGCTCTGCAAGCCTGGCAGGTCATCTGCCTCCTCAGGCTTCAATATTCTCTTATTTATAAGAGGGAGTGTGTCATTGAAGAAGCTTTTGGCTGCAGAAAAACAAACTGGAAACAGCTGATACAATAAGGAGTTTTATTATAACATAATGAGAAGGGGGAAGGAGGGCAGGCAGGCTTGGCTTTATTGGTTCAGTGCTGTTGCCAAGGGCCCAAGTTCCTTCCATCTTCATGCTCTGTGGGTCCCTGCTCCACCTCCAGACTGTGTCCTCAGACACACCATAGTTCAGCAGGAAAAGAGCAGGACAGCAGCTCCGCAAAGAGCCAGGAAACCATACCTCTAAGTCCCTCAACAGCACTGCTCCAGCATTCCATCAGTTAGAATCATGTCAGGGAATTAACATGGAGATTAGCAAAGGAAGGGACCCGCCACAATCGTCTCCCGGAGCTGGGAGTGGGGCTGCCCTCTTCTGAGTCTCGGAAATGGCGGAGAAGAGCAGAGCAGTGTTGTAATTGTCACCAGCAAGAAGAGGCAGGTGGGGACCTACTGGAGTAACTGGTGAGTGGACGTCCAACTGTGTCTGCTACCTGTGGTTAAAAAATAACACCTCTAAAGTCTCGAGCGGAGAAGGCAATGGCACGCCACTCCAGTACTCTTGCCTGAAAAATCACATGGACGGAGGAGCCTGGTGGGCTGCAGTCCATGGGGTCGCTGAGGGTCGGACACGACTGAGCGACTTCACTTTCACTTTCCATTTTCATGCATTGGAGAAGGAAATGGCAACCCACTCCAGTGTTCTTGCCTGGAGAATCCCAGGGACGGGGGAGCCTGGTGGGCTGCCGTCTATGGGGTCGCACAGAGTCGGACACGACTGAGGCGACTTAGCAGCAGCAGCAAAGTCTCAAGAGACAAAGATCAAGTGATATACATATAAAACCATGTGTAATATTAAAGACATTGGATCCATGTTAATTAACTAAAAAGACAAAGCGTTAAGTAAGCACACGAGAGAATAATTTTTGCTCATCCATTTTCATGTGATAGATTATTAGCTGCGAACCAGAACTTTCCTTACTTCCCCCTCCCCGCACCTTCTTCCTTATTTCCTTCCTCTCTTCTTCCCTCCCCCTCTCACTTCCTTCCCATCTTCAACAGACAGTACCGGGCACTCTGCTAAGTAAGTGAAATAAAGCAAGGTTCATTAAGCTCACATCTCCTCATTGCTCCCAGTCTTCTGGGAAGAGTTTAGAATCTGTCTTATCACATAAGCGCTATAAGGTGGGAAAGAAAAAGCACCGGCGGGCACAGTGCCCAACTGAGCTTGAGTGGTAACGAGTGAGTGGGGTCACCAGATGAAACACAGTGTGCTTACGTTTGAATTTTTATTTAAGAACTTATTTCAAATTTAAATTTGAATATAGCATGGGACATATACTGAAACTTTGGCTCAATGATCTAAATTTCAAATTTAACTAGATGTATTGAGTTTTTGTTTTTATTAAATGTCAACTCTGTGAGTGGAGACATATTAGAAGAATTGAACTATATCAAATTAAGGTGCTTTGACCACTTTGAAAAACTTAGAGGATTGGGGGGAGGGTGGACTAGGGAGATTGAATTGGGTTAACTTAAATAGAATAGAATGGAATTTTTAATATTTAAAAAAAATTTATTGGCGTATAGTTGATTTACAATGTTGTGTTAATTTCTGCTGTACAGTAAAGTGATATAGTTATATATATATACACACACACACATTCTTTTTCCATTATTGTTTATTACAGGATATTCCCTGTGCTATATAGTAGGACCTTGTTTATCCATTAATAGCCTGCATCTGTTAATCCCAAACTCACAACTCTTCCGTCCACAACTCTCCTCCCCTTTGGCAACCACAACTGTGTTCTCTATGAGAAAGAAATGGAGCTTAATTGGTTGGGAGGGGAATAAAATACAGTGAAGTTGGCTGAGTTAAAAGTTGTAGGCCCAATTCTTGCCCTTAATGAACATTTATTGAGCTCCTGAAATGTGCCAGGCACTGGGTGATGTGCTGGGCACACATTATCTGCTTGCCCCTCCTCAGAGCAAGGACAAAGGTAAGCAAGCGAGGTGCTCAGGATGCAAAACTTAAAGAGATACTCATGCTCAGGGTCATGCAAGTATGTTCTCTTCCCAGCCCATGTCCCTTCAATAGCCCACAGGCCCATTTCACAGATGAGGAAACTGAGGCTTAGGATGGCTTAGCAGTACATTCTGATCCACTAAATGACTTAGCAGTGGAGTCAGGATGCAAGGCCAGAAGGTCTGTGTCCATAACCTTCCTTTATATACTGCCTCTCTGACAGCGAGTGATAGAGCCAAGACATTCACCAGCCTTCTTCCAGCCCACATCTCACGCCCATGACTTGATTTATGTGGAAAGGCATTCACGCGACATTTTAAATTCAGGGTGAGCAAAACCTTTAGGATGGAGTGGCTAGAACTCACCGATGGAAGGAGGGTAGCAGGATCTATTTAAATCCTTGACCTTAGTATGGCTGTATGGCACCCTGGCCATTCATGAGAATGCCTGGGAAACTTTAAAAGTCCTAGCTCACCTCAGGTCTCTAGGGTGAGGCCCCAGCATCACTATTTTAAAATCTCCCTAACTTGAAACCTTCTAGGTTGAAAGTCACACATGCTGTTATGTTCTTGAACACCTAACTGATGAATTAAAGGACATATACTTCAAACCAGAAGGGATGGTTTCTGCCTTCCCATCACATCCCGCTCCCCCACACCCCGCACTCCTCCAAAGGCCTGAGCGTTTTCAGGGGACAGATCAGGCCAAGAGATGTTGGGTGAAGGGAGCCTGGTTACCCGCTGAAATTGGCAACCTGCAGCTTTTCTGCTATCCTGTAAACAGCAGGGGCAAGAAGATAGTGTGATAGGTGTTTGGATCCCAAACACGCTTGTTTTAGTGTCGACAAGACTGTGACATTTTTCAGTCCTCAGCTGTGGGATGATGCCACAGAGAAGGGTGCAAATAGGACAAGCTCTGTTAGCTTGCATCTTTGAGCGTACCTTTGCTTGGAGTTTGCTAGCTTGCCTCCGTATCCCCAGAGCTTCTTTAAAGTTGCAGAGTCCTCTGACATGTCATGATTAGTGGGAGGGCACAGGGCCCAGTTGCAGAGAGGAGCAGTCTTTCATGTGCCAGGCTCAGCCAGGGAATGTCTGAGTGGCCTTAACAGATTACTTAACCTGCCTGAGCCTCGGGGGGGGGGGGGGAGCGCGCGGGGTGTGTGTGTGTGTGTGTGTGAGACAGAGGACAGTTATTCTGCTCTGCCTTCTTTGGTCTGAGTGGATTAAAGGAGCACTAGATGCAAGTTGTGTTTGGACGAAGCTAAAACACTTGCTGAGACTCTTAATTTTTATGGTTCAAATTGGAATTTCATGTGTCAACTCTGGCCCCTCAGGGAAAGCTGTATATATGTCTGTGAGGACCTGAAAGTCTTTGTAAAAATCTTTGGTGTATTTCAGTAAAGAAACCCCGTGTCCATTAGCAGTCACTTTCTATTCTCCTGACTCCAGTGCCTCTTGAAACCATTAGTTTATTCTCTGCTTCTGTGGAATTGCCTGTTCTGGATATCTCATGTAAATGGAATTATACAACATCTGGTCTTTGGTGGCTGTCTTCTTTCGCTTAGCATATATTTTAAAGTATTCATTTCTTTATTTTTGGCTGTGCTGGTTATTCGTTGCTGCGCTCAGGCTTTCTCTAGCTGCAGTGTGAGTGCTTCTCATTGCAGTGGCTTCTTTGGTTGCAGAGCACAGGCTCTAGGGTGCCTGGCTTTCAGTAGGTGTGGCCTTCAGTCTCAGCAGTTGTGGTGCATAGGCTTAGCTGCACATGGCGTGTGGAATCATCCCGGACCAGGGACTGAACCCATGTCCCCTGCATTAGCAGGCGGATTCTTAACCACTGGACCACCAGGGAATTCCAGCATATATTTTAAAGATTCATCTATGTTTAGCACCTAACACTACTTCATTCCTTTTTATTTCCATGTAACATGCCATTGTATGTATATAGCACTTAAAAATTTTTTTCGTTGAAGTATATAGTTGCTGTACAATGTTAAGTTATAGGTGTATAATATATGATTCACAGTTTTTAAAGGTTATACTTCATTTATAGTTATTAAGAAATGTTGGCTATATTTCCCATGTTGTACAATATATCCTTGTAGCTTATTTTATACCTAACAGTTTGTGCCTCTTCCTCCCCTACCCCTGTCTTGCCCCTTCCCACTTCCCTCTCCTCACTGGTAACCACCGGTTTGTTCTCTGCGTCTGCAGCACATTTTGTTTATCCACTCACAGGTTGATGATGGATGTTTAGGTTGTTTGTACTTTTTGGTCATATGGATAGTGCTGCCATGAACAATGGTTTACAAGTTTTGTGTGGATATAGGCATTCAGTTCTGTTGGGTTCATACCTTGGAAGGGGATTTGCTGGGTAACACTACATTTAACTTTTTGAGAAACTTCCTGGCTGTTTTCAAAGAATGTTTTCACCATTTTCATACTGTATTAGACTTAAGATCAGAATTTAGTTGAAGAAACTTGTACTCTCTCTCTCTCTCTCTCTATATATATATATATATATAATGCATGAGTGCGTGAATGCACGCTCAGTCACTCAGTCATGTCCAGCTCTTTGCAACCCCATGGACTATAGCCCGCCAGCTTCCTCTGTCCATGGGATTTCCCAGGCAAGAATATTACAGTGGGCTGCCATTTCCTTCTCCAGGGGATCTTCCCAACCCAGGGATCAAGCCCGTGTCTCTTGAGTCTCCTGCCTCGGCAGGCGGGTTCTTTGCCACCATACCACCAGGGAGCCATGAAAACTAAACACACAAGAATAGACACCATTCCATGAACTGTAGCCCAGAATACATCTGACTGTGTAGTTATGAGTAGACAAAAAACAAATTTGACCAAAACCCAGGAAAGACAGTTGTCTAAGAGCCTGTGACTTGATAACTGAGCCCAGGACTTTGAAGCCATGGACCCAAGTCCCTACTTGCCCTAATTCACTGTGTGACCTTGGGCAAGCCTCTTCTTTCTGGCCTCAGTTTTCTCAATGATAAAGTGAGAATTTGCATCTGAATGTGCTCTTGCTGCCTACAGTTCTGTGTTGGTCCTTGGCATTCCCAGGATGCAGTAGCGCATGCTCAGGGAGGTCACATGCCTTTTCTGGGCCCCCAACGCCTCAGGGAATTGCTGGAATTACAAGTACACCTGAGGACCTTTCAGGAATGATGACAATAAAATGCTTTCCCAGTGCTCTGCTCAGTGCAGACAGAGTCAAACACCTCAGAGACAGAGGGGGGTCTGCCACCGTGAACTGAATCACGTGGGCAGCCAGGTCCTGGATGCTGTGAAAATGAGGACCGAGTTCACCTACTTAGGAAGAATAAGACAGTAGCAATGGCAACCACTGTGCCAAACTCCACATTTAAGCCTTGCTTTTGGAAAAGAGCATTTATTGCATATTCATTATAGAAGTAAAATGTGCTAATTATAGAAAAAAGTAATGAGGAAAACAAAAAAATCAAGTATAATACTGCTGCTGCTGCTGCTGCTAATTCGCTTCAGTCTTTCCGACTCTGTGCGACCCCATAGACGGCAGCCCAACAGGCTCTCCCGTCCCTGGGATTCTCCAGGCAAGAACACTGGAGTGGGTTGCCATTTCCTTCTCCAATGCATGAAAGTGATAACCACAGTTTACAGCTTGATGTTGCTTCTTTATATTTGTAGTTGTTAACTTGGTATTATACTCCATATACAGTTTTTTTTTCATGTTTTCTTATTCCATGTCATTAATGAGTATTAAGAAACTTGATTTTAATGATTACGGGCTTTTCTATTATATAGATACACTTGTTTATTTAATCATTCATTATTAGATATTTATAGGGGGAGGGGTTCCCTGAGCTTTAACTCTAAAAATAAGTGATGTTCATCTTTGTTTTGAGAATCCCAAACACGCTGGCATTCAGAGCCCTTCACAATTTAACTCCCGTCTGTCTTTCCATCCTCAGCTGCCTCTCTCCTGCTCAGATGGAGCTGTCCTGTTGTTAAAATTCTAAAATACTTCAGCAGGAGGTTAAATTTCTAGGAAGCACCTCTGGCTGCAGTCCTGAGCACCCCCACCTCAACATTCCACCTCCACCCCAGTCCCTCCGTAGGAACGTCCTCTCAAATCGGACTACTGAGACTCACCTGACCAGTAATCACTGGGACTGGTTAGGGCCTGGTCTTTACCTGTCTTAGCTCTGGGCTTCCACACCTTCTCCGTGTGACCCTTTGTTTACTCTGCTTCCTGTTTTCCTGGGAAACAGTTCTCATTCCTCAAAATCTTGCCACTCCTTCAAAACCTAATTCAGGTCCTACCTTGTCCTTGAAATTTTATCCAGCAACTCCAGCTCAGTCTGATCTCTTGGTCCTGTGAACTCCTACATCTTGGTTATATTTCAGTTATTGCTGTCTTCAGAATACCGTTGACATAGCATTTAAGGTTGAATTTCTTAATCAACTCTTCCTACATGCCCCTCTTTACATGCGTGCTGCAGTACATGAGGTCGCAAAGAGTCGGACACAACTGAGCGACTGAACTGAACTGACATGCCCCTCTTTCTTCCCAGCTACATCCTAAAGGCTGCTGAGACAGGAGCATCTTAAACTTTTTTCACTCTGTGGTAGAAACCATACTGGGCTTCACCAGTTTGCTGCCTCTTTCCTAACACACAGGCACACAACTTGCTGTTAGGTTGGGACCATCTGAGTTCTAACCATGAAAGTGTACACAGAAGGGATGTGGCCCTTAAAAGACCTCATTCAAGCCTACAACCCTCTCTTCTTCTTTTTACAGTTAATGGGGGTGGCACAGATGGTGGCCTCATAGAGGGAGGTGGTCTGGGTCCTGAGTCACTGCATAAAGGACAATAGGAAACTCACCGACCTGCACTGGATGGTGAAGTGAGCCAGAACAAACCTTTAACATGGCAAGTCACTTAGACTGGGAGTTTGTCAATGCAATGTAGATTAACCCACAGCCCCTCAACCTGGTTTTATATGGGCTACAAGCTGAGAAAGGTTTTTAAAGGCATACAAATAAACAAACAGCATGCAACAGAGATATATGTAGCCCACAAAGCCTGAAATACTATCTGGTCCTTTACAGAAAATGTTTTACTGATGCTTAGACTGATCTATAACTGTAGCCTGACTCTGCCCAACTGCCTCATAGTCCAAGACTCTGGAACACCTCATCCTTCAGTATTTGTTTAGTACACGTGTCACGTGCTTGCGTGCTTCCTTCATCACTGTGCCCTTTGTGGTATTCAGGACATAACTGTAGAATTAGTGGAAGAATAAGGATGTGCCTACATATACACAGATGTGCTCAGTGCTAGCTATCCTGGGAAGCAGAGCTCACAGAAACACAGGAAAAGTGAAACGTGTACCAGATTCAGCTTATATACCCCATAGATCCATGTGGCCCACCTGCCTTCCACATCCCAGGCCACAGGCCTCACACTGGTTCTCGGCCAGAGTAGTCCTGGCAGTAGCTTACACTGTCCTGAAGTCATGAAGCCATCGATCAAATGGTGGAGGAGAAAAGGCAAGGCAAAATTGAATGCAAACAGGCAAAGTTATGGGGCCTTAAACTTATGTTTTATACATTTTGAGGCCCCTAAATGTTTTGATCCTTTGGGGAGCCTGTAGTTAACAGCAGTTACAATGCTGCAGAGGTTTGGGGTAAACTTCATCTAAGTTTATTTTTTGCTGCACTGGATCTTCATTGTGGTGCGTGGGCTTTCTGTAGTTTAGGCGAGTGGAAGGCTACTCTCTAGTTGTGGAGTGCAGGCTTCTCGTTGCAGTGGCTTCCCTTGTCGCAGAACACAGGCTCTAGTGGGCTTCAGTAGTTGCAGCACGCAGGCTCAGTACTTGGGGTACACAATCTTAGTTGCCCCGCGGCATGTGGGATCTTCCCAGAGCAGGGATTAAAAACATGTCTTCTGCATTGGCAAGTGGATTCTTAACTACTAGACCACCATGGAGGTCCTGGGATAAGCTTAAACCATAGCAGCATCTGCCCTACTAAGAGGCAGATATTGCCAAGGGGCCCCAAGAAGACAATATGGACTCAAGAAGATTCCAAGGAAGGAAGAGAGCAGGAGGAGGGGAGGGCAGATTTGAGAGCAGGACTGGCTAGGAAGCTTCTGTGTGGTTCCTTCAAAAACGAGAGGAGAGGCCTGGCCTTATCAGCTCAGTGTGAGGCTGGGTGAGGGCTGGAGGCAGCCACCCAGAGAGAGGTAGGAGCATCCTTGGCAGAAGCTGGGCACCACCTCTGAGCCAGGGCAGACTGCAGGGAGCTGGATGCCTGGTGTGAAGGCGCCCCCTAGAGGTCTGAGGCTGTTGGAGAGTGAAGGACACATGGGGCCTTTGAGAGCTGAGCTTGGCAACGCCCACCAGCCTGCTCCGTGAATGGAGTCTTTATCTTGGGGTTTGTCAGAACTCAATGTCCTCTGTGCTGAGAGGAGGCCCGGTGGACTGGAAATAACCTCAGGCTTCCAGAAACATTTTATGGAAACATTCAGGAGCTTGAAAGACAGAACAGTCCCAAGAAAGACGTTTGGAATTTTTAGAGAAGAAAATACAGATTATCTTTCTTACTTCAGGTTAAAAAATAATAATTTTTTAACAAGACAATAGATGAAAGTGAAAGGAAAAGACAAAAGAAAAGATTGCAGTTGACTTCACTAAAACTAAGAACTTCTATTCACCAAAAAAAAGTGGTACAGAGCATAAGACTAGCTGAAGTCTGGGAGAAAATAACACATTTGACTGTCAAAGAATTAGCATCCAGCATCTATAAAGAGCTACTACAAATCAATAAGACGAGTAAACAACTTCTTTTTTTTTTTAATGGGCAGAAGACATGATCAGGCACTTCAGAGATAAATACAAAAAGGACCATAAGCATGTGAAAAGTTGCTCAGCCTCCTTAGTAATAAGGGAAATGCAAGCTAAAACCAAATTGAGATACAATTCCACGGCTATTAGGTTAGCAGAAATTTAGAAGACAATATCAAGCAGTGGCAAGGATGTAAAACAGTGAGAATTCTCATACACTGTTCATGGGGATGTTAACTGGTACAGCCACTGGGAACAGCTTGGCTTTATGTTACAGAATTAAAGATATGCATACTTCTTAGGGTTATAGTATATGGCATAAGCAATACAGTCAATCATATTGTAATAACTTTGTATGGGAACAGATGGTTACTAGACATTGCGGTGATCATTTCATAATGTATGCTAATGTCAAATCATTATGTAGTAACCTGAAACATAATATTGTGTATCAACTGTATTTCAATTGAAAATTTTTCAATAAAATTTAAAAGACATACATTCCATACAACCTAGCACTTCTAGATCTATATAAACTTTTTCTTTGATAGTTTTTTTAAGTTTAAATATAGTTGATTTACAATATTGTGTTAGTTTCAGGTGAACAGCATGATGATTCAGTTGTACATACATATATATATACACACATATATACACACACACACTTATATACAGTCCTTTTCAGATTCTTTTTCCTTATAGATAATTATAAGATATTGAGTATAGTTTACTGTGTTAAATACAGTAGGTTCTTGTTGGTTATCTGTTTTATGTATAGTAGTGTGATATGTATATGTTAACCTTCTAATCTACCTCTCCCCCCACCTGCATATTTCCCCTTCAGTAGCAGAAGTTTGTTCTCTATGTTTGTGAGTCTATATCTGTTTTGCAAATAGGTTATTTATACCAGTTTTTTAGATTACACATATAAATGATATCATATGACATTAGTTTTTCTCTGTCTGGCTTATTTCACTTAGTGTCATAATCTCTAGCTGCAACATGTCTACCCATGTTGCTGCAAATGGCATTATTTCCTTCTTTTCTATGGCTGAGTAGTATTTGATTGTACATATGTACATATGTACATATGTACAACTTCTTTACCCATTCATCTGTTGATGGACATCAAGATTGCTTTCATGTCTTGGCTATTGTAAATAATGCTTCAGTGAGCACGGGGGTGGATGCATCTTTTCAAATTATGGTTTTCTCTGGATATATGTGCAGGAGTGGGATAGCAGTATCATATGGTAGTTCTATTTTTAGCTTCTTAAAGAATCCCCATATTATTCTCCATAGTGGTTGTACCAATTTACATTCCTACAAACAGTAGAGGGTTCCTTTTTCTTTACATCTTCCTCAACATTTATTATTTGTATACTTTCTGATGATGGTCATTCTGCCCATTGTGAGGTGATGTCTCATTGTAGGTTTGATTTGCATTTTTTTAAATAATTAGTGATGTTGAGCCTCTTTTCGTGTGCCTCTTGACCATCTATATATTTTCTTGAGAAATTGTATCTGCCCATTTTTGATTGGGTTGTTTGGTTTATTTTTTTATGTTGAGCTGTATGAGCTATTTTTATATTTTGGAGATTAACCCCTTGTCTGTTGCATCATTTGCAAATATTTTCCCCCATTCCATAGGTTGTCTTTTGGTTTTGTTTATGGTTTCCTTTGCTGTGCAAAAGCTTTTTAAGTTTAATTAAGTCCCGCTTGTTTATTTTTGTTCTTGTTTCCATTACTCTAGGAGATGAATCCACAAAGATATTGCTGTGATATATGTGAAAGAGTGTCCTGTTTATGTTTTCCTCTAAGAGTTTTATACTATCCAGTCTTACATTTAGGTCTTTGATAAATTTGGAGTTTATTTCTGCATGGTATTGGAAATGTTCTAATTTCATTTTTTTATATGTAGCTGTCCAGTTTTCCCAGTATCACTTATTGAAGAGTATCTTTTCTCTATTGTATATTCTTACTGATTCTCATAGATTAATTGACCATAGGTGTGTGAATTTATTTCTGGGCTTCCTATCCTGTTGCATTGATCTATATTTCTGTTTTTAATGCTAGTACCATACTATTTTGATAACTATAGTTTTGTAGTATAGTCAGCTTCAACTCTGTTCCTCCAGCTCCCTTTTTCTTTCTCAAGTGTTTCCATACAAATTAAATATTTTTGTTGTTCTAGTTCTCTGGAAAATGCCACTAGTAATTTAATAGGACTTACATTGAATCTGTAGATTGCCTTGGGTAAGATAGTCATTTTGACAACATTGATTCTTCCAATCCAAGAACACAGTATATCTTTCCATTTGTTTGTGTCATCTGATTTCTTTCATCAGCATTTTACAGTTGTCGGAGAACTGGGCTTTGGCCTCTTTAGGTAGATTTATTCCTATGTGTTTTATTCTTTTTGATGTGATGGTAAGTGGGATTTATATAAACTCTTATACATATGAAGCAGGAGACATATACAAGTATTGTTTATAATATCCCCAAACTGGAAACAATCCAACTGTCTGTTCACTGTGGGACAGATACACAAATTTTGGTACATTCCCACAGTGGATTACTATACAGCAATGAAAATGAATGAACTACAGCTGCATCTGTCCACACAGGGAAATCACTGATGTGAGATAAAGTCAGAGAAGAATAATTATAATATGATCACCTTTTTAAAAAGCTCAGAGACCTGAAAAACTAAATGATACTGCTTAGGGATAGTATATATGTGGTAAATCTATTTTTTAAAAGCAAAAGAAAGATGAACACAAATGAGGAAATGTATGTACAGAGAAGAGAATACATCAGGGTAGGACAAGTGGGAACATCACACTTACTATGCAGTTTGTTTTATTATTCTTTAAATCGTACTTACTGTTATATATACTCTTATATGAGTAAACTATTCACACATACAAACACACACAAACTTTTTTTTAAGAACAATACCTGGGTTTTTTAAAGGCCAATCAGACTATTATCAGAGTATCTTCTACATAGCAGAAAGTCATACTGCTGCTGCTGCTGCTGCTAAGTCGCTTCAGTCGTTTCTGACTCTGTGCGACCCCATAGACAGAAGCTCACCAGGCTCCCCCGTCCCTGGGATTCTCCAGGCAAGAATACTGGAGTGGGTTGCCATTTCCTTCTCCAATGCATGAAAGTGAAAAGTGAAAGTGAAGTCGCTCAGTCATGTCCGACTCTTAGCGACCCCATGGACTGCAGCCTACCAGGCTCCTCCATCCATGGGATTTTCCAGGCAAAAGTACTGGGGTGGGGTGCCATTGCCTTCCCCGGGGAAAGTCATACTAGTTGGGCTAAAGATACAACAAGATCAGGAGACAGTAATGTAGGAGACCTTCCCTGTGCCAGGCTTTACTGCAGAGGATCTCAACAGACATCAAATGCTGCCAATAAAATATAGCCAAGCACAAACTAAGGGGCTGAAATTCTGAGTGACAATGAATTAGAACTTATTGATGTACCTAGTAGTCTCTCTTTTGCACAGTGTTTCACAATTTATAAAACACTTTGATATAAGTTGACTCTGTCAGTTCCCATAATCCCCCTGAGAGGTAGCCAGAGAAGGTTATTTTTATGCCTATTGTAAAGAAAAAGACACAGAGAGGTGATGTGACTCCCTGAGGTCACACAGCCAAGACTAGGTCTTAGAACTCTTGGTCAAGTGCTTCTTTTCCCTCAGCTGCTGCCTCTCTGTTCTGAGTGTGGTAGCTAGAGATTCTGCCACAAGGAGCTCTCAAGTCCTGTGCCAAATCCCCTTCCCCCACCACATATTTCCTGGAAACAAGTCAGCCTGCCCTGGGGCCTGTCCTCTTGTACCCTCCGGCCAAGATTGCTCTCTTCTCTGGTCTCGAGTTATAGTCCCCTGTGTCCCAATCATTAGGGTTCTTCTACTCATCTCTAAGGAATTTTTCCAGATGCTTGTTTTCCTTATCTTTGTTACAGCCCCTCTACATGGATTTCTATATCCTGCCTATTACAGTTGACCCTCAGTATCTGCAGGGGATTGCTTCTAGAACCACCGCCCCTCCGCTACCCCACAATACCAAAATCTGTGGATGCTCAAGTCCCTCATAGAAAATTGCAAAGCACAATCAGCTGTCTATATCGGTGGATGTGGGACCCACCAGTACAGTGAGCCGACTACAGTACGTCACCAGTTTGCAGACACTTGTCTAGAGTAGAACATCCATGGGATGGCACCCTGGGCAGACAAAGGCTACACGTGGCCCTGTAGGGTGCAGTGATTCTCAATGAGAAACACACATGAGTAGTTTGTAAAAGCTCCCATGTGATTCTGATTGGCCATTCCTTTCCTTAGTGAGGATCAGTGAGATAGTGACATCTTAGCTCTGGGAGCTGGTCCAGTTAGTAACCTAACCTCTCTGAGCCTCCATTTCTGAATCTCTTACTCTATAGTTGTTTTTAAGAGATTAAATTAAATAGTGCCTACTATATGTATGTGTTAATCAAATGTCATTTCCCATCATCTAATCAGGCCAGAAAAAAAGCGATGAGGTGTTAAACCAAAAAGCCTTACTGATATAGTCAGAATCACTCACCCTCACACAGGTCCCATTTCTAACATTTGTCATCTTTCAGAAGAAGGACTTGTGCTTGGAAAAGTATTTTAGCTACTGCTCAGAACCATGTATGGTGCAAGACTTTGAGTTCCCAGAGAGGAAAGGCCCAGGGTTTTTGTAGGAAGCTATGTGGCAAAGGAAACCAACTCCCATCTCAGAACGTGTTCCCAGAGCTGTGTTCCAGAGATCATCCAGGCTGGGAGGAGGCCACGCTGCATGAGGGGAGGGTGGCCCCCAGAAGGAGACAATCACAGGTTCATTCACATTCACAGTCAGGACACAGGAAAGATGCAAGGGGTTCAGTGCTGGGGGTCTAGTTTGCTGTGTGAGTTTAGGTGAGTCACTTCTCTGCTTTGGGCCAGGGGTTTAAACCATAGACCCTTACAACACTCAAGGACACTCTATTTCTTCAGAGTCACTAGGAAACAAATTAACTCTCCAGTCACATAATTTTCATTTGCATTATTGTAACTTAGTCCAGCTCTTTTTCATAAACAGAGGGGACTTATGTCATTTCCACTATTGACTCCAGCACAGCCAAGGGTGTTACAGAATCACTTTTCTCACTTAGTATTAATAGCTCTGGGCAGCAGAAGAGACTTGCACTTAAGATTCTGGAACAGCTGAGCTTTCTTAGGAAGATTCCAGAAGGAGTTATTAACCTAATTATTAAAGCACTAAGTGCCATTCTCACATCCTGGGCTGCAGTGCTGCAATCCTCTATTGCTTTTCTCTCTTCTAAAAGAAGACTTCAAACTAGGCACTCATTCAAAATTTTAATCACAATTCCAAGGCATTTCACACAAGCAGTTATAGTCACGCACAAAAAAGAACCTGCCTACTGGCATCAGAGAAATGCATATTAAAGCAGATTTAGGACCTCATTTAAAAATGTTAATTGTCAAAGTGTGTAAAAGCAACAATGTGCCTGATGTTGCAGCAAAAGTAACTCATGGATATAATATTGGTGGCACTTAAGTTAGTAACAGTTCTCTGGGGAAGCAATATAGCAACACACAGGATGAACCATCTTCGTGATCATTGAGAAGTGATGCAATAAAAATCTGCGTGAAGAAGTTAACATCAGCAATATCTACTCTAGCTAGAAAAAAAAGGAAAACAATTACGAGTCTAAGCTTAGGAGTCTTCTTACATAGATTTTGATACAGCCACAGGTTTGCCTCTTCTAGAGCTATAAGGATAATTATGAAGATTAAGTAGCAACATAGAGAAGTGTTTATTGTGAGTGAAATGTGTCTAACTTCAGAATACCATACTTTATGATTATCAGTTCAGTTCAGTCACTCAGTCATGTCCGACTCTTTGTGATCTCATGGGCTGTAGCACACCAGGCTTCCCTGTCCATCACCAACCCCCGGAGTTTACTCAAACTCATGTCCGTTGAGTCAGTGATGCCATCCAATCATCTCATCCTCTGTCGTCCCCTTCTTCTCCTGCCCTCAATATTTCCCAGCATCAGGGTCTTTTCAAATGGGTCAGCTCTTCACATCAGGTGACCAAAGTATTGGAGTTTCAGCTTCAGCATCAGTCCTTCCAATGAACATTCAGGACTGATTTCCTTTAGGATGGACTGGGTTTGATCTCCTTGCAGTCCAAGGGACTCTCAAGAGTCTTTTCCAACACTGCAGTTCAAAAGCATCAATTCTTCAGCACTCAGCTTTCTTTATGGTCCAACTCTCACATCCATGCCTGACTATTGGAAAAACCATAGCTTTGACTAGACAGACCTTTGTCGGCAAAGTAATGTCTCTGCTTTTTAATATGCTGTCTAGGTTTGTCATAGCTTTTCTTCCAAGGAGCAAGTATTTTTTAATTTCATGGCTGCAGTCACCATCTGCAGTGATTTTGGAGCCTAAGAAAATAAAGTCTGTCACTGTTTCCATTGTTTCCCCATCTATTTGCCATGAAGTGATGGGACTGGATACCATGATCTTAGTTTTTTTAATGCTGGATTTTATTATTACAGCTCTGTAAAAATGTACACACAAGTGTACAAGAACTGGAAGGGGTTGAAATAAAAATAGCTACTGTGTTTAGAAGGTGAAATACTGTGTTTTAAATTTTTCTGCTTAGATGTCATTTAGTCTTCAATTAAATGAATAGAAGAAAGTATGTCAATTAAAAAAGAATCTTATTCCTAAACTTCCCTACTAGACAAGGAGACCAGGGACCCTGCCTATTTTATTCAAGGCTGTTTATCAAAGCCTGTGTCTGGCAGTTGATAGGTGCTCTGTAAATATTTGTGGACTAATTGACCACAGCTGTCAGCCTCTCGAAACAAGGTTTAATAAATCACTGATGAAAAACCTCCTGCTTTTGCAAAGATGCTTTTACCAGCCCCTTCAGAGAAGGCAATGGCACCCCACTCCAGTACTCTTGCCTGGAAAATCCCATGGATGGAGGACCTGAAAGGCTGCAGTCCATGGAGTCGCTGAGGGTTGGACATGACTGAGCAACTTCACTTTCACTTTCATGCATTGGAGAAGGAAATGGTAACCCACTCCAATGTTCTCGCCTAGAGAATCCCAGGGACGGGGAAGCCTGGTGGGCTGCCATCTATGGGGTCACACACAGTCAGACACAACTGAAGTGACTTAGCAGTAGCAGCAGCAGCAGTCATAGTCTCCAAAAGGAAAAACAACTTCCTTTACAGGCAACTTTAAAAATCCGGCATCATCTTGCCCCCAGAGTTGCACTGGCAGAAGGACATTATCTTAAAGCCACACCTCGAACACCAGGGCCACTCTAGGTGGAGAGACTCCTCCCAACTTACTTCAGCAACTTGACCCTTGGGGCAAATCCTCAGAGGGACACAAGGGGGAGCAGTTTGATCCCCAAAGTCATCTGGACACTGACTCTTTACACCAGAAGGTGGCAATCTATGCGCTTCCTTAAGGTGCAGAACTGGCACTTTGCAGGGCACTTTGATAGTTTATCATTCAGAGGATCATGGTGGGAGTGTGACAAGGGTGACCAGGCCTCAGGCCAAGGTCAGGAACAGAGGAAGGCCATCAGTGCCTGCTGTGCCTGGTGCTGTGAGAGAGGGCATCTTACAGTTGGGTAAACCAAGGTCCAGACAGGCTAAGAGATTGCCAAGACCCCGGCCTCTAGTAAAGTAACATTGCCCAGATCAGAACCCAGCTCTCCTTACACCAGTGCTCACCCTCTTTCCAGTTCCAAGCAACAGCAGTCCATGAAAAAGTGGGCAAGGATGTTTCTAAACATTTGGTTAGGGAGTCTCTGGTTGGCTCAGTGGTAAAGAATCCACTTTCCAATGGAGGAAACATGGCTTGGACCCCTAGTCCAGGAAGATCCCACATGTCGCAGAGCAACTAAGCCAGTGCGCCACAATTATTGAGGCTGTGCTCTGGATCCCGGGAGCTACAACTTCTGAGCCCACATGCCAGAAGTCTGCGCGCTCTAGAGCCTGTGCTCTGCAACAGAAGAAGCCATCACAATGAGAAACCCAAGCACTGCCAGAAAGAGGAGTCCCTGCTCACCACAATTAGAGAAAGCCTTCAGAGCACAGAAGACCCAGTGCAGCCAAAAGCAAAATATGAAAAAACATTATATGTCCCTCATCTCCCAAAGTTTGCCCAAGTTCATGTCCTCTGCATTGGTGATGCCATCCAGCCATCTCACCCTCTGACACTCTCTTCTTCTGCCTTCAGTCTTTCCCAGCATCAGGGACTTTTCCAGGAGATGGGCTCTTCGCATCAGATGACCAAAATACTGGAGCTTCAGCTTCAGCATCAGTCCTCCAATGAGTATTCAGGATTGATATACCTCCCTCAAGATTGACTGGTTTGATCTCCTTGCTGTCCAAGGGACTTTCAGAGTCTTCTCCAGCACCACAGTTCGAAAGTATCAATTCTTTGGTGCTATGCCTTCTTTACAGCTCTCATAACCATATGTGACCACTGGGAATACCATAACCTTGACTATATGGACCTTTGTCGGCAGAGTAATGTCTGCTTTTCAACACAGTATCTAGGTTTGTCATAGCTTTCCTGCCAAGAAGCAATCGTCTTCTGGTTTCATGGCTGCAGTCACCATCCACAGTGATTTTGGAGCCCAAGAAGAGGAAATCTGTCACTACTTCCACTTTTTCCCCTTCTATTTGCCAGTAAGCAATAAGAGGTAATGTCATGATATTAGTTTTTTTTTTTTTTTAATATTTAGTTTTAAGGTGGCTCTTTCACTCTCCTCCTTCACCCTCATCAAGAAGCTCTTTAGTTCCTCTTCGCTTTCTGCCATTAGAGTGGTATCATCCGCATATCTGAGGTTGTTGATGTTTCTCCTGCTTGTTTTGATTCCAGCTTGTAACTCATCCAGCCCAGCATGTCTCATGATGTGCTCAGCATATCAGTTAAATAAACAGGGTGACAGCAGATAGCCATGTTGTATTCCTTTCTCAGTCTTGAACCAATCAGTTGTTCCATACAGGGTTCTAACTGTTGCTTCTTGACCTGCATACAGGTTTCTTAGGAGACAGGCGAGATGGTCTGGTATTCCCATCTCTTTAAGAACTTTCCACAGTTTGTTATGATCCACACAAAGGCTTTAGGGTAGTCAATGAAACAGCTGCTGCTGCTGCTAAGTTGTTTCAGTCGTGTCCAACTCTGTGCAACCCCATAGATGGCACCCCACCAGGCTCTGCCGTCCCTGGGATTCTCCAGATAAGAACACTGGAGTGAGTTGCCATTTCCTTCTCCAAAGCATGAAAGTGAAAAGTGAAAGTGAAGTCGCTCAGTAGTGTCTGACTCTTAGTGACCCTGTGGACTGCATCCCACCAGGCTCCTCCGTCCATGGGATTTTCCAGGCAAGAGTACTGGAGTGGGTTGCCATTGCCTTCTCCGCAGTGAAACAGAGGTAGATGTTTTTCTGGAATTCCCATTTTCTCTATGATCCAGTGAATGTTGGCAATTTGATATCTGGTTCCTCTTCCTTTTCTAAACCCAGCTTGGACATCTGGAAGTTGTTGGTTTGCACAGTGCTGAAGCCTAACATGCAAGATTTTAAGCATGACCTTACTAGCATGGGAGATGAGTGCAATTGTCTGGTGGTTAGCACATTCTTTAGTACTACCCTTCTTGGGAAATGGAATGAGGATTGACCTTTTCCAGTCCTGTGACCACTGCTGGATCTTCCAGATTTGCTAACATATTGAATGCAAAAACCTTGATGGCATCATCCTTTAGGGTTCTGAGTAGTTCTACTGGAATTCTTTCGCATCCACTAGTTTTATTAACAGCAGTACTTCCTAAGCCCCATCTGACTTTACAATCCAGAATGTCTGGCTCTGGCTGACTGACCACACCACTGTAGTAATCCAGTTCATAAAGTTTTTTTTTCAGTTCTTCCATGTATTCTTTCCATCTCATCTCGATCTCTTTAGCGTCTACTAGATCTCTACTGTTTCTGTCCTTTATTGTGCCCATCTTTGGGTAAAATATTCCCTTGATATTTCCAGTTTTCCTGAAGAGATCTCTAGTCTTTCCCCTTCTGTTGTTTCCTTCTAGTTTTATGCACTGTTCATTGAGGAAGGCCATCTTGTCTCTCCGTGCTATTCTCTGGAACTCTGCGTTTAGTTGGGGGTACCTTTCCCTTTCTCCCTTGCTTTTCACTTCTCTTCTTTCTTCAGCTATTTGTAAAGCCTCCTCAGATAACCCCTTTGCCTTCTTGCATTTCCTTTTCTCTGGGATGGCTTTGTTCGCCACCTCCTGTACAATATGACAGCCCTCCATCCATAGTTCTTTAGGCACACTGCTAACTAGGTCTAATCCTGTGAATCTATTTGTTATCTCCACTGCATATTCATAGGGAATTTGATTTAATTTGTTTCTGCCTGGCCTAGTGGTTTGCCCCGCTTTCTTTAGTTTAAGCCTGAATTTTGCTATAAGCTGACGATCTGAGCCACAGTCAGCTCCAGGTCTTGTTTTTGCTGACTGTATACAGCTCTTTTGTTGATTATGAGGGCTACTCCATTTCTTCTGTGGGGTTCTTGCCCACAGTAGTAGATATAATGGTCATCTCAATTAAATTCGACCATTCCCATCCATTTTAGTTCACTGATTCCTAAGATATCCATGTTTATTCTTGCCATCTCCTGGCTGACCATGTCCAATTTACCTTGACGCATTGACCTAATATTCGAGGTTCCTATGCAGTACTGTTCTTTGCAGCATGGAATTTTCATCACCAGACATGTCCACAACTGAGCGTTGTTTCTACTTTGGCCCAGCCACGTCATTCTTTCTGGGGCTATTGTTAGTTCTCCTCCACTCTTCCCCAGTAGCATACTAGACACCTTCCAACCTGAGAGACTCATCTTTCGATGTTATATCTTTTTGTCCTTTTATACACGTCTTGAGGTTCTCATGTAAAGTATACTGAGGTGGTTTGGCATTCCCTCCTCCAGCAGATCATGTTTTGTCAGAACTCCCTGCTATGCCCCACCCATCTTGGATGGCCCTATGCGTGGCTCATCACTTCACTGAGTTACACAAGCCCCTTCACCATGACAAGGCAGTGATCCAAGGGGATGATGATGTCTGCTGCTGCTGCTGCTGCTAAGTCGCTTCAGTCGTGTCCGACTCTGTGCGACCCCATAGACAGAAGCTCACCAGGCTCCCCTGTCCCTGGGATTCTCCAGGCAAGAACACTGGAGTGGGTTGCCATTTCCTTCTCCAATGTGTGAAAGTGAAGTTGCTCAGTCGTGTCTGACTCTTAGCGACCCCATGGACTGGAGCCTACCAGGATCCTCAGTCCATGGGATTTTCCAGGCAAAAGTACTGGGGTGGGGTGCCATTGCCTTCCCCGTGATGATGTCTAATGATTATTAATTTCCACCAGTTATAGTTGTAAGGCATAACCAGCAAATAGGCTTTCATTTTTTGAAGTTTTGTGAACAAATCCACAATGTAATTTCTGCCAGCTTCAGTTCAGTTCTGTTGCTCAGTTGTCTGTGACTCTTTGCGACCCCATGAATTGCAGCACACCAGGCCTCCCTGTCCATCACCAACTCCCAGAGTTCACTCAGACTCACATCCATCAAGTCAGTGATGCCACCCAGCCATCTCATCCTCTGTCGTCCCCTTCTCCTCCAGCCCCCAATCCCTTCCAGCATCAGAGTCTTTTCCAATGAGTCAACTTGTTGAATGAAGTGGCTTAAGTGCTTTCTAAATCACTAAGTCAAATGACCAAATTGATCATACCATTTGACCTTGAAACACCACTTTGAGAAATGGGTTCCAAGGAAACAAAAATACGAGCTATATATTTATAAATACATACATTTTACGTATTGTGAAATATAAAAAATAAAGGTGCATATGCAGATGTTTAGAACTGAGCTTCATATTGTAGTTAAAGCTGGAAGCAGCCCAAGTGCCTGCCCACGGGCCAGCCCTGGGAGGGCCGTGCTGCAGTCACAACACTGACACTGGGAACGGTCACTGTGGACATTGGAGCTGATGTCCTGTTCCTCACAAGGGCACCATCATGCCAGTTGTTAAAATACTGAAATAGCAAAAGCAATAAAAACAAAAATAAATAAGTGGGACTATATAAAACTAAAATGCTTCTATGCAGCAAAGGAAACCATCAACAAAGTGAAAGGCAACCTACTGAATAGCAGAAAATATTTGCAAATCACATATCTGATAGAGGGTTAGTATCCAAAATATTTAAAGAACTCATACAGCTTAATGGCAAAAAGGCAAACAATCTGATTTTAAAATGAGCCTATCTGAAAAGACATTTTTCCAAAGAAGACATATGGATGGCCAATAAAAGGATGTTCCACGTTCCACATCATCAGGGAAATGCAAATCAAAATCACAATGAGATCACGTCATGCCTACTAGAATGGCTGTTATTGGAAAGACAAGAAATAAGTCTTGGCAAGGATGTGGAGAAAAGGGAGCCCATGTGCACTGTTGGTGGGAATTAAATTGGTGCAGCCTCTATGGAAAAGAGTATGGTGGTTCCTCAAAAAATTAAAAATAGAACTTCCATATGGTCCAACAATTTCACTTCTGGGTATATATCCAAAGAAAATGAATATGCTAACTTGATATCTGCACCCCATGTTTATTGCATTACTTATGGTAGTCAGGACATGGAAATAAGACAAATATCCATTGATGGGTAAATGAATAAAGAAGATATAAGATGTATATGCATATGTGTGTGTGTATATATCTCAAATATATATAGTCATAACAAATATGTTAGTCATAACAAATAATGAAATCTTGGCATTTAGGACAACACAGATGGACCTTGAGGACGTTCTGTGAAATCAGAGAGGGAGAGAGACAAATACCACACGATCTTGTATGTGGAATCTAAAAAACAATAAAACACCCAAGCTCATAGACACAGAGAAGAAGTTGGTAGTTATCAGTGGTGGGAGTTGGGGCAGGGTGGTGGTGGGAATAGGCAAAATGAGTGAAGGGGGTCAAAAGGTACAAGCTTTCAGCTGTGAAATAAGTCACCAGGATGTGTTATTCAGTATGGTGACTGTAGTTGATAATACTGTATTGCATTCTTGAAAGTTGCCAAGAGAGTAAGTCTTAAAACTTCTCATCACAAGAAAAAAAAAATACTAGTAACTAAGGGGACCTATGTTAACTAGACTTATGGTGATCATTTCACAGTGTATACAAATATTGAATCATTATATTATATACCTGAAGCTAATATTAATGGATCAATTAGACCTCAATAAAAATAAGCTTTAAAAAATACTGAAATAAGTAATTCCATATCATTGGAAATAGTAGGGGCTGAGTGTCCCCCTGGATCCTCCCTGACCCCTGCACTAGGATCTTCCCGGGTCTCCTATCCAGCAACCAAATGTGAGTGCCTGGTCCAACAGGACTCTCCAGGATCCCACCCTGTGCCGTGGTCACTACACATCCTAGAACCAGTTGTTATTATTTTTTTTGTTTGTTTTAAGATACATCTGTAATTTTATTACAAAACCATTCTTTTGGCATTAGTTGGTTACAGTGAGAGCATGATGCTGTGAGTGTGGCAGAGCAGCTCTGATCTAACAACTGCATTCCCTGCTTTCTGAACCAGAAGGTAAGTTACTTATATCCCTTACATACCTGCAAACATTAACTCTGCAAATCCTGACACACAAACTTCTTAGGGAGGAGTTGATGCTAAGGAGTTAGAGTAAATGTTGATAAGACTACAAAAATTCCTTTATGGGACTTTCTGTTTCCTCTCCCTCCCCCAAATTCTCTGCTTAAAAAAAAAAAATCAAGTTACTTGGAACTAGTCTGAATAGCAGCAGCACCCAAGGAGCATCACATTTAGTTCATGTTAAAAAGCAGTACCTGTGCACTGTATGTTCTACACCACAGGCAAAGGGAATGATCGCTCTAGTTTTTAACTCCCTCATTAGAGTCTCTTAAAAAATAAAAGCATCCCATCCAGTTCGTCGAGATGGTGTTATTGCTGTACGTTTGTAGGCGGGTCACTCTCTGTGCTGTGTTTGCTTTGAAGGGATCTTCCAATGTATCTCCAATACTCCTTTCTTATAGTGTCCTTCTCTTTAGCTAAGATTTCACATAACTCTAATGCTTTATTAAGCACATCCTCCTTGTTGTCACATTGGTTTTCTAGCATGTCTTCATAGATATCCACGAGAAAGGCAATTAGTTAGGGAGAGCTGTGACTTGGTTATAAGTCAAGTAATTGATTTAACAGATTGGGATATTTGGAAAGACCACGATCCTGCAAAATCCTTTTCAAATAATTCCACGCACTTTCATTATGTGGGACTAGTTTGATCATTTCCAGAGTGTACTGGACTTCTCTCTCCAATATAGCACGATCATTGTAGCCCGTAGTGTTAGAAATTACGAAATATCTTTGGTTCCAGACAGAGTTATTTCTCACATCCTCTTTGAGAAGTTGGTCTACATACTGCAGCTCATTATCCCAAAGTTTAAATTCCTGAATAACCCACTGTCGGTGCTGCCAGGCATGGTAATTCTTTGCATCCTGAGTAAGAATATCCGCAATAAACTCAAGCTCCTGTGATGGGTCTCTCAGCCATTCCACCAGCACTCGCCTATGATGCCAAACTTGATAGTTTTGGGGCTGCTCCTCAATTATTGCCGAGATGTAGTTCATTTCCTCATGTAGATCCTTCTGAAGTGACTTTAAGAGAACTCTCCGGAAATGCCACACTGTGTAGTTGGCTGCATTTAACTCAATAGCATCTCTGGTTAATTTAAAAGCCCGCTCGCTTCTCTCCTCGCGCTGCAGGACAGCCCGGAAATAATCATAGACGTCCTGAAATTTCTCACTATAAATGATCTGGACCACTGGATTGGGGCCATCATTCTGCGGCACTGGATCTATATCAGCCCATTCTGCTCTGTCCCTGTACAGGACATAGGTGGGCGAGTCCAGGCTCAGGAACCCGTCATCCATAGGGGACGCCGCCGCCGCCGCCGCCTCTTCCTGCAGCGGCTGGGGAGGCGGCGGAGGAGGATGGGGCAGAGGAGGGGGCGGTGGCTCCGGCTGACCGGGCTCCCCGCCCTGCGCGGCCTCCCCGACCCCATCGGCAGCCGCCATCACTGCTCTGCCCCGAGCTGAGGAGGCGACGGAGGCCAGAACCAGTTATTATTAATAAATATTTTTAAACCTCCCCTGCCTAAGATTCTGTACCTTTACAAAAAAGTTGCTTTATTTTGGAATAAGACAAGAGATACAGGGATAAAGAGAGAGACATTATATGACTTGGTAAGAAAAACGGAGTAGAACTTGATATAATGAATGCAGTTGACCCTCCCTATCTGTGGGTTCCGAATTCATTTTATTTAAGAGACTTGAGCATCCTCAGATTTTGATATCCATGGGGATCTTGGAACCAATAACCTCTGGATCACGAGGGAGGATTCTGTGGGAGTAGCAATGACACAAACTTATATTGCATAATCAAGAGTCTATAAATATTCAGTAATTTAGGGAATAGGACATTTGAAAATATTATCAAGTGCACACTCAATGTCCTCTCCCTCTCTTTGCTTCTTTTTTTTTTTAAGACTTTCTTTATGTGGACCATTTTTAAAGTCTTTATCAAATTTATTGATACAATATTGCTTCTGTTTCATGTTTCATATTTTGGTTTTTTGGACCCAAGGTATGTGGGGTCTTAGCTCCCCGACTAGGGATCAAACCCGCACCCCCTGCCTTGGAAGGCAAACTCTTAACCACTGGACCACCAGGGAACTCCAGTCCTCTTTGCTTCTTTAAAGCAAAGTCCCCTTTGTTTCTTTAAAGAAAACTGTAATTTTTGTTCACTCTCTTCTTACTCTTCTGATAACAAAGTGGTTTGGGGAAGGCTGAGCCTGGAGATGGTGTGGGTGGGTAGGGGTGCAATCTAGAATTCCTGAGCCCAGCGTGGCAGCTCATTACTCTGGCCACATGGTGGATTGGTGTAGGCTAGTGACATAGTCCAGAGAAGGCAATGGCACCCCATTCCAGTACTCTTGCCTGGAAAATCCCATGGACGGAGGAGTCTGGTAGGCTGCAGTCCATGGGGTCACTAAGTCGGACACGACTGAGTGACTTCACTTTCACTTTTCACTTTCATGCATTGGAGAAGGAAATGGCAACCCACTCCAGTGTTCTTGTCTGGAGAATCCCAGGGACAGGGGAGCCTGGTGGGCTGCCATCTATGGGGTCGCACA